>OY997591.1:67833544-72794365 GCA_963921825.1 Erodium maritimum | reverse complement strand
CCAGAAAAGGGTACAACCAGGGTCTTAGTACCCAAATTACAAATCTGAAGCAAACTGTAGCAACCAGAATACAACACCAGCCCATCACGGGGTGACCAAACTAACAAACACCACTACAACCCCGTACAACAACAAACCAACCTAAGAAGAAAAGACCAACAATAAGAAAGTAGTGCCAACAAGGCAAACCAGGGCTACACACCCGAAACGAACCAAGTTAACGCTTAAGCCCACAAACCAACCAGCACAAGAGGTCTGAGCAGCACCTCCAGACCCCCACCACAGTCTAAAACTGAAAAACAGGAAGTGTTGCACAACAAAACCAAGTACAGACAACCAGTAAAAAGCACAAAGAAAAAAAGAAACAGGACTTTGACCTTCAACTAGTCCACAACGCCTCAAAATCCAGCAGCCGCTCCTGCGCCGAAGAGTAAATCCAAAGCGCCTCCAACAGAGAGAGTGGTAGTCGCAGCGTTCAACTCTTGTGACCCGTAGCCAACACTGCCGGAAGAGAACGGTATCGCACAACCCACCCTTCATCACCCGAGAAGATGAAGAAGTGGGAAACTCGTTTACCGAACTCCACGACCCACCACAAATAACGGAAGAGGAAGGAAGCCCCGCCACCGGTATTGCAATGAAACACTCGGCTACCGTGGGGTAACCCGCCACAAATCACTGCTCGGTTACCGTGGGGTAACCCGCCGGAGACCAACATCTCCGACGATCCAACGGAGAGTTTGTCTCCCTCCCAACCACAAGCTTCCTCGGGTCAAAGTAAGCGAAGGAAGAGGGACAAAGATCAGGGGTGAAACGAGAGAAAACAAAGCAGAGAGAGGCTAAAAAACCCAACCCCCTTCTTCAATAGATCTGACCTCAAGGACCCAGATCAAATCCAAGTTCTTCTTCCCCAGTGTCAACACCGACACCAAACAACCGGACACACCGGAACCAGCTTCATCACCGGAGCGAATGGGGGAAGAAGGGACTGCCTCTGAGCAACTCGCGAGTAGATTTGAGAAAAAGAGGGGTTCGGGAAGAGAGGGAAGAAGATGAAGGCAAAGGCCCTGGAGAAGGAAGCGAGGTCCCGATCTACGACGCACGCCACCAGAAACGATGGAGAACCATCTCCCACCTGTAGATCTGAGAGAACTCACCGGAAAAAAAGCAAGGCAGGACGAAAAAAGGGGAAAGGAGAAAAAGAAGCAGAAGGGGAGAAAGGAGAGGAAGGAAGGGTGAGAAGAAGAAGCTCTTGCCGGCAACGACCATGGCCGTAGCCATGACCGTCACCGGCGAGATCGAGAAGGAAGAGTAAGCGGCGGAGTTGTAGGTCGGGTAGGGTTTGTGAACAAGGAGAGAAAAGAGACGCATAAAAGTAATTAACTTCAGCCTCAAAAAATCAAAAATACTCTTGACTTTTCTGTGTATGGATGGCAATGGACCGGTTCTGGGCCGGGTTTTGTGATACCCAGGCCCCCCCCTATTTCTCTACCTACGGCCCGAGCCCGCCCGAAATTCGATAGTGGCCCGCTTGTTGTCCGGTCCGTTTGTGGCCCGATCGGGTCGGGTATTACCCTACCCGTACAATATAAGAGTTGTATTTTTTTCTTCAGAAAACCATAATTTTATTTTAATAAATTTATATGGGCAAACTACGTCCTAGTTGTGGCTTGCCCCGTCCCCGTCAAATCCCCATTTAATTCCCCGTATCTCGTCCCGTTTAAAAAATCTCCGTCCCAAATCCGTCCCGCGCGGGACGGGGACGGGGATCCCTGTGGGGAATGACGTTTTGCCATCCCTAATCATGACGATGACATTCATGTTTCATAATAGTTTACTCATAATAAAAAATGTATTAACAAAATATCTTATAGCATAACATAAAGTTCTCAACTTGACTTCATAATGATATAAATAGAATCAGCACATTACTTGAAACAACTTCATTCATCATGGTACTCTGTGCAATCCGTAAGCAAATAACATATTCAAATTGGTGAAATAAGCAACAATCACTATTGACATATTCCAACTAAATTTTCTATATTTTAGATATAAAATATAAATAAAAAATATCAAATCTAAAAACAAGAATTGCGTGTCCATCAAACTTTTTTACATGAGGCGTTTTGTCATCCCTAGTGGTTTGTGGTTTCTTTCTCGAAACTCACGCCACTAAAAATCATATGTGGCATTCAAACAGGTTCTTTAGAGCAAGAACAACGGAACGGCCCCGCTCCTCGCGCCGCTCCGTTCGCTGGCCGTTCCGCTGTAATCGTCGAACAGCACGGCCCCGCTCCCCCTCCACGCGCTCCCGCTCCCGCTGCACACGCCCCCGCTCCTCACTCGCTGGCCGGGCGCGTTAGACACGCCTGCGCGCTGTCAGATGCGCTGGCAGCGTGTGGGGATGCCACGTGTCCCGACCGTTGCACACTAACGGCTCTATTTTTTTTAAATTCAAAAATCAACAAATAAAACCCTATAAATACCCCTTCTCCTCTCATATTTTTCACACCACTTCCTACTTCAACTATCCAACTTCACTATCTCCTTCCCAAATTCTCCTCTCTCGTTTCAATTATTCTCGCGAAGCCGAGCGGCGCAAACGACGACGAGCACTTGAGACGTACGAAGCAAATGTGGGAGGATGATGGGAAAGTGGTTAAAGACCACCCGCTAAAGTTCGACCTGGATCATTGGGTCTGGAGGCTCGATGGCAATGAGAAGTTCAGTGCCGAGGAGGGCACAATGGGAACTGTCCGCCGTCAAGTACGCCAACAACGACAGCGGTTGGATGAGGCTGGGGCTTACAGCTCAACCCCACCCACAAGCACAGGGGAGGAGGGCACACATATCAGTGGTGAGTCCCAACAACCAGAATGGGGAGGAAGCGAGAACTACGAGGGGACTCAAGTCCCTCTCAGCGACACACCCTCATCCCCTGAGGCCGACCCAAGTCCCCCTCACCGAACGCAAGGGAAGAAGGCAGCGAAGGCCGCAAAGAAGGGGACCGTCCTCACGGCCCAAATGTCTGCCTTCGTCGAGCTGGAAAAATCATTGGTGGATGCTGAACGTTCACGTCGCGAACAACATGTAGAAACGCATCGCCTGATACAGTCATCAACCCAACAGTGGGAATCAAACCTCGCCACCTACAAGGAGGTTCTGGGGGCGGATACATCTTCCTACGACGAAGAGGCTATGGCAGACCATAAGTTTTTCAAGTCCGAACTGCGACAACTCATATCCACCCTTAAAGCCCAAATCGAAGAACTTCGACGACAACCCCCACCATCGGATGTCGGCCCAACAGACGATGATTCTTGAAATTGTATTTGGTTTTGGGTTGTATTAAAAGGGGTTGAATAAAATTAGAAGTTCATTTATATTCGTGTTGAATTTATTTATTAATTATTGATTGTCATTAATTATTGCGTTCCAAAATTGTTTAAATTATGACTAAATTAACCGGTTTCTGATAACGAATTAAATAAAACAGGAAAATAAAAAATAATAATCCAGTCAACACTGTTCTGCACTCTCAGGACCTCAAGGTCCTTTCTGTTGCAAAACACCCACTTTTCTGCACTCCCACTCCCTGACTTTTGTCCAGTCAGCACAAGGTCTGCACTCCCACTCCCTGACCAAGGTCCTTTCTATTGTACATGCTCTTAGTAAATTTTACGATTTGGACGAGCTCTGGAACCCATGTTTCTCTACTTCCTCGTGCATCGTCTGGATCACGTCAATATATTCTTAAGTTTTGTATAAAAAAGTCAAATACTAAACTTTGGTAATAACTTTCCTTAAATGTGGCTTTTGTTATTTTTAGGAAAAATTGTAAACAGAAATATGGAAATAAAGAGTAAGATTAGGAAACCTTTGTTTAAATTCTAATAATGGGTATTTTTGTTTTAAAAGTTATCAAATACATAGATTTCTAATTTTAAAATATATTTTTTAAAACATATTTCCTTATCAAGATGGCGCTCCACTTCTTGAACCCAAGCTCATGAGACCAGCCCAATAAATTCAAAACTCGTATGTAAGGCTCACATGTTGATTGGACAAAATAGTGGGACTCGGGACTCAAAATAACGAGTGTTTTACAATGGGGCTTGCAATCATATTTTGTTAAATCTGATTTTTTGTATGTAAAAAAAAAAAATAGGACGTGTGGCAGCACAGGAGTGGCCGGCAGCCGGACACGGGACGCGGGCCTCGGCCTGTCCCGCATTTTTGCGGGACGCGTAAAAACCGTTCCACAACGGGACGGTCCGCAAAAACAAGATCCGAGCCTCAGGGCCGATCCGTTCTACATGCTCCAAAGGCCCGGCCCGGTTTCAATTTATTTAACAGAGTCCCAATATCCATATAAATTGGATTCATCGTATTTTTTTTCGTAGCAGAGATTAACGAGTCGGCGAAAAAAGTAACAGAAGAAACGAACCATACGCTGAAATCGTAGGGGGAGAGATGGGAAATCCAAAGAAGAAGTGGACGGCGGAGGAAGAAGAGGCTCTCCGGGCCGGAATCGTCAAGCACGGCACCGGAAAATGGAAGAACATCCTGAGAGACCCCGAGTTCAATCACCTCCTATCCTCTCGCAACAACATCGATCTCAAGGTCGCTTCTTTTCCCCTCTCATGGATCATTCTTATGATTGGAACGGTCTGATTTCACTGTAATTTGAGCTCAGTGAGCTCTGGATCGATGACCTAATCGACGTTGTGTTTCTTAATCTGGATGTTTACTTCACTGGTAATTGGGAATCGTGCCGTGTTTATCGATTATTTTTTTGTTTTGTCTAAGAAATTGGTCGAATTGAATGAGTTAGATGTTTATAGTTTTGTTTCCTCTTTGATTTGACTATCTGGGGTTTTGAATTTGATATGATCAGATGTGTTGGTTATCAGCATGTGGGAAGTAGGTGGTGTTTATGTATTTTTGTTGAAATTGAATGCATGAATTTGTCATAGCCATGCTCTTTCTTCTATTTGGTTTTTGGCTTTTATATGACAAGACATTTATTTACGGGATAATTATCAACTGAAGTTTTGTCACGCTTTTGTAGGGTGCTACTGAAGCATTGTGCACTGAAGTGACCTTTTGTAGAAAGATGTGATGTGCTCAGCGACAACTATAGAATGCATTATGAATTGCCCACGCAACTTTAGAATGCATAATGCATTCTAAAGTTGCGTGGGCAATTCATAATGCATTCTATAGTTGTGTGAGCAATACATATTTCTAAAAAGGTCACTTCAGTGCACCCATGCTTCAGTGCACCTACAAAGCGTGGACAAAAGTTTATGCATGTTTTCGTTTGTGGACAAAACTTTGGTGCACTTTGACAATTAACCCTTCATTAATTTGTTATTAACTTGTAGGAAGTGATTGGTATTGGTCTCAGCATTAGGATAGTGGTGAAACTCTTAGACAAATTTCTGCTTGCAATGCCAAACATGGGGATCCATTTTTGTTTTTGTTTTGAACTATTTCAAGTGTGTTGTTGTATGTAGAGCAACTGAACCCTGGATCCCTTTTTGGAAGTGAAAATCTATAGAGATGTCAAGAGTGCATTTTTTTTTCATTGTATAATTTCAGTCTTGAGGATAGGATCAATGGTACTAGTTTCTGGTTTCAGCTCAGTTCCGAACACCTGCTCATCACTCAGGATTCATGCCCTCAAGGTTTACTGCCATAACACTGTACCCACTGTACTCAAACCGTGCATCTTGTGTTTGACATTACAGCTTCACTCCAATTTATCATTTGCTTGGTCTTTGTTCCTGCTTCCTTTTCATCTCTTTCAAGGTTTTGATGAATATGACCCGTGCTTTCAGCTTTGGGGACTGAGTGCACATCCAAAGTTCACAATATTGGTAGTTTGGATCCTATATGATATTGGCAATATACTTACTATTCCCTTGCTGTATTACTGCAGGACCAATGGCGGACTATGTCTGTTAATCGTCGATCGTCAAACTTACAGACTTCTGCCCCTGCTGTTACCGCTCGTGATGCACTTACCCCATGGTTTGAGCTTTATTTCGTTATGTCTTTTGCTATGAAGAATATTTCTTGTTTTCATTCCAAAAGTTGCGTGATTATGATGATATTCCTATATGTTTTTTTATGTGTCAAAGGTATTAATTTACATCGAAAGTTGCCAAATAGAGGAGTAGTAAAAACACATTCATTCATTCATTTATATGAAGAGAGTAGGATATATACAGTGTTGTGTTTTCTTTATATGTTTTTGAATATGTAAGTAGATAAGAACAAGGTCATGTAGTTCTGGAATCATAATTTACTTTTTATTGATTGCAAATAGTTTTTTTTTTAGTGAATGCTTCAGAAATATATTGCTAAGCCCTGATGACTTATTCTTTTCATGTTTAGAATAGTTAGTCATCTTATACTTTTCTGTTTATTTCGTACGGGACAGTTTGTTACCATGTATCCCTTCCTCCTGCATCCTTTGCTGTCTCCTTTGTGGTGATTAGGATGCACCAATCCATGCACAAGTTGATAAGAAAAAACATAGTACTTTAGTGGAAAGCTGTCAATAGGACTAATTTGGGATTCAGAGCTTATAAGGAAAATAGCGTAAATATTAAAGGGATAATTATCCAAAACTACCCTGAAGTTTCGTCCACAAGCGTAAATACTAAAGGGATAATTACTTTTTTTCCATCATTATTTCTCCTGTTGTTTGATTTATGCCTGTATAAACTAGGTATAATGGAATGATTTTTGAAGCGTTCTCAACATTGAAAGACCCCGAAGGATTGGATACTTCTACAATTATTAACTTCATTGAGGTGGGTTGAAATTCACTGTCTTGTTATTCGTCGTTTGCAATTAAATATGAACACTTAAGGAATTACGATGGAGAACCCAATTTATTTATTTTGGTTTCTGAAGAAATCTCCTCACTCTGCGATATATACATGTACCTTATGGAGTGGATGAACGCATATGGGGTAATGCTATTTCTCTTAAATGTATACCTTGCTTTAGATTGCAACATAAACTATTGCTTTAAAAAATATTTCATATGTCATTTAAGGAATGATAAATACAATCTTGAACTATTTTTTAAATGATTAACTACTTTCCTCTACTTAACGTTTGCTTCTTTTCTTGAACTAAAACACCTTGACCATCAATATGGGTGATATGTCTAGTATGGTTATGATCTGAATCAATAGCCAAATAGTCCTTAAATGTTGGGATCTAGTTCGGTTTACTTGTTTCAAATAATCTAGCCATGTGTCTTAGAGGTTTGAATCTTTTGCAGCTTGCCTACGTCATTCCCTGAAAAAATATGTTTATTTTTTGTATCTGATTTATGCAGCAATGGATTGAAGGACCGGTTCCATTTAAATTTAGGGGGTTTGTAGTTGCAAGATTGAGAAGCCTGGCTCAACAGGGCAAACTAGAAAAGGTGATTGTTTTCTCCATTAAACATAAACATCATTATGAGGCATTCTTTCATGATCAGATGCAATAAATACTACCCAGCACTCGAAAGATTTATAACATTTAATGTTGCACGATGTGAGTAGCAACACGTTTTTGAAGACTCTGGCATTTAGATAATGGTAAGTGTGTGTTTGAGAAACAAAGGTCGTAGAGGATGTGTTAGCAAAGATGCCCCTATATGTTGAAGTGCTCCCAACATTTCACACATTACCGTTATAACACTGCAACTATAAACTCTGTAACAGAGTGGACGAAATAAGCATATTTCCTGTTAGTTTTGTAAATTCGAAAGGAGAACAAATAGGAGCATATATCTACATAGTTTCGAAATAAGCACACTAAAAAGGTGGATTTTTTTTTATCAGCTGATAAAACCATCAATTTATCATCACATGTTCAATGTGAATCATTTGATTTTTGATGAATAATGAAGTGCGGCGGTGTGTTACTGATAACCCTTCACCTGTAGGAGGTTCTTAAAACTCAAAGGTCGTCAAGGGGGTGTTGATAACGTTTTTCCTTTTATTTAAAATTGGGCCACATATATTTGGTCGGGCTCTACAACTAACATTTCCACATCGACTACCTTGTTGAAACTTTGAAATGATACTAACATGACTAATTTTATATCGAATGTCTGAAACACAGGTGGGATATGGGTTGGACAACTACAAGTACAAGTTAAAGGGCGAAGGACTTCTGTATTGGAGCGAAAGAGACATTTGACCCACGCAAGTCCCCGTTACTACAGCCTTCAACCAATTGCATTTGTGAGTCACACAATGCCTCGTTACCTTTCCCACAACCATTCTAAAATGTAAGTAGGTGGATTGAGAAATTTCAGTTGAAAGAACTAGAATTGGTTACTACTAGTCTGCATACCTTGTGCTTTTAGAGGGTAAGATTCCTGAAAAGCATTGTAAGTGAACTTTATAGAGTTTTACATTTATGATATCTAATGAGGCAACCCTCTTATATTTGTCTCGCAGAACAATTCATCAACATCATATGTTTGATATTAAGAATCTTCTTTTAAAATTTGAAGTGTTAATTGCCAAGAACTGAATTGAGTTTAAAAGGGGATAAATACGTAGTGTTGTTCATAAATTTTTTGTTAAAATAATAAATAAAATATTATGTTATGTTAAACTTTGACCTATATGTTGTCTACAGTAAACATTTTGACCTTGATATTTTTTAAATATTTTATGTATTGTCCACATATCCTATAAGGGTTAATGAACATAATATTCTGATCATTATTTTATAGGATAGCGTAGGTAATACTTATTGTATGTTTTTGTCTAGGTACAAACTCAATATAGTTTTTAACAAGTGAAAACTTTTTGTAATTTTTAACAATTAACCCAAAAATAAATGTTACTTATCATAGCCTTGTGTACTTGATCGCATTTTTTTCCTAATCGTATAAACAACACTGAGTAGTTTTTAACTTATGCCTCTACCTCACCCCCGTAAGGCGTTTGAACAGGGACCTTATGATCGCCAACTTTGTAGTGTAAGAATTTCCCAAAAGTTACTTCATCTATAACAGTTGCCAGCCTATAAGGGCATTTAGTGGTGGAAGTTTGTAGAGATGTTGAATCCGAAGTTTGTAATAAAATATTATATTTTTAGAGTTTCGAAGATGAAAATTTTGTATTGGTGAGATGTCTATAGGGATGTCCGCAAAAAAGTCTATAATTTAATATTTATTAAACTGACGTTGTAGGTGAAGAAAACAAATATTTTTTAGACATAGCTAGTAAATTTTGTATTGGTGAGATGTCTATAGGGATGTCCGCAAAAAAGTCTATAATTTAATATTATTAAACTGACGTTGTAGGTGAAGAAAACAAATATTTTTTAGACATAGCTAGTATTACACAAATATTCATCCATACTACTTAAATTGTAGGTTCTAGGAGGGATACAATTAAGGTATAGGGTGTTTGGATATATGGTTGGGATGTGTGGTCTTCAAAGAATTCATCGTCAGATATATATGACTGCTCGTCAGACGTGAAAGGGTCTTCATTTGTCTCCCCTTTTGTATTGTCATATGCATAATCTTCTTCGTCGTTATAGTTCTCATAATCCATTGTTGGTGACTCGTACTTCATGGTCGGGGAACCGAACTCCATAGTAGGTGTCTTGTGATCAAGTGGATGTGACCAATTTGTGTTAGCTTGAATCACCTTCTTTTTTGGTGAACTCGCACTCAATGAACTCTAACTGAGTTTCATGATCGAAAAGGAAAAACATGTTACTAGATAAAGAGGATGAAGAGAACAAGACATGTATAAATAAAGTGAAATCGGATATATTCTAAGGAAAGTAAGTAGTGACCAATTAAATCTGTCAATGACCGTTGATAAAAGTCTTATAAAAAACATCGATATTATAAATGAACAAATGAAGTGAAAATTTCCTACTCGACGATATTTAAAACCGATCACATATGTGCTCAACAATATCGTTCTCATCGACTCTGGTACGACAGAGTTTCACGACATTAGGTCGCAATGGTATCTTTAATACGCTCTGAATCCAAGGAAACACAACGCCATCAGAGGAGATAGATGAGAGTAGTAAACCCAATCACCTATTCCCAATGAGACTAAGTACTCCCCATCTATTTAGCGGTGTCATCAATTCCACTAAGTATCGGTAAAACAGTCTTCTACTAGATCACGAGCCAAAGCCTGTATTTTGTTTTAGGCCCTTGGACTTTATTAGAGTAGAACGACGGATGCTGCTCGTTGGAATATTATACAGTTCATTTGTGTGCAACTATGTCTCTCAAGCATGGTTGTGAAAGCCTTATTCCTTATTTTCTTACCATTGTTTCGTAGATAATGTTTTTTTTTAATCAATGGATAGTACTTTATTATTGTGGCAAATCGCCGTTCAAAACATGCAAAAGTACATCCGGAATTGGCCAACTCTGCCAATCATAATGCTCCCAAAGCAGGGCATTCTTAGTTGGACAATGAGCTACACTGTTCGCTTCTCTTCTTACAAAATTGATCTGCACCCCTTCCAAGCTACCCAGTAAGCTCCTACATTCGGTTATAACATCACCAAGCGATAACATGACCAAATCACGCATCACCGCCTGAACCACTCCGAGACAATCTGCTTCTATAACTCCCCGGTTCAGGCCTTCTTCCAATATCCACTTCAAAGCTCCCATCAGGGTCAAGGCCTCTATAAGTTCAGGATCCTTTGCACCTTCAAATCTGAAACATTTCGCTGTAAGCAACTGGCCCTGCGGACCCCTACACACCACTCCCCCTCTGCCATTCCCGTCCCCCCCCCCCCCCCACTGCACCGTCCACATTGAATTTCACTTCCCCCTCCCCCAGCGGCATCCACTGTGCTCTCGGTCTAGGTGCTCGTGCCTTCTCTTCCTGCACGTCCCTCCAATCCTACAGGACCGTTGACGCCATGGATTCCATTTCTACGGCCGAACAGAACTTCTGATTCCAAACCCGACTGTTCCGTCCGCGCCAGAGGGCCCACCACTGCATCACAATATGCTCTACCCTGTCCTTCGGCCCTGCTACCATCTGATCACCCATCCACTCTTTCGTGCTTCTCCCACTCCATGGCCCTTGTATGCCTCTACGCCGCCACAACTCTTGTGCCTCTTTACATCTAAATAAAACATGATCTTCTGTTTCCGGTGTCTCACATACCTCGCAATCCATATGTATATCCATCCATCTCCCTTTCAGATTCACCTTGGTAGGTAGGGTCCCCGAGCAAGTGCGCCAAACAAAATGCTTCACCTCATGAGGAACACGAAGCTTCCATTTAGAGGTCCAGAACTCGTCCCTCAACATTTCACTCCATCTTCCACTACTTCGAATCAATGATTTATATGCCTCCCGCACCCTGTACTCACCATCCCTCGCCCCCCACCAGTACTATTTCATCTGATACGATATATGGGAAATTGGTGTCGCTCCTACTGCTTCCGTGAGACGTGGGGGTAGTACCGGCCTCACTCTATCCATATCCCATCCCATCCGATCACCCGTCATCAAAGATGTCACTGGTTCCTCCCCCACTAGGTTAGTATCTGCAGGTATATTTACCAGATCGATCGGTATCCAATACGGGTCCGAAACTGGAATTCCTAGTCCCCCCTCTATCCACCTTCTAGCTCCCATTTTTACCACCTTTTGGCCTGTCATAATGCTACTCCACCCATAACTGCAGCCCACCTTTGCCTTCGCATCAATGAACTCCGAGTTTGGGTAATACTTTGCTTTAAACACTCTTGCCACTAAACTCTGTGGAAACTGGAGTAGCCTCCACCCTCGCTTCTCTAGCATTGCCAGATTGAAGTCACTGAGATATTTAAAACTCAGCCCACCCTGCGATTTGTGTTCACATAGTGCACCCCACCGCTTCTACCTTATGCCCCTCCCTGATTTATTGTCATGGCTCCACCAATAGCGATTCATGACTACTTCTATTTCCTTAATCAAATTACCTGGTAGGAGGTACACCCTCATTGTATATGTTGGGAGAGCCTGGATGACCGCCTTTAATAGTATTTCCTTACCGGCCTTACTCAGATATAACTCATCCCAATCCTGCAACCTTTTAATGATGCGATCCTTAGATAATGTTGATTGTTACAGAAACCATACACTAGATTATACTTATCGAATGAATTGGATTTTCATCTCTGGTGCCAATGGTTGACTTTGTCACTTTTTTAATACCCCAAGATACTGATTAGTTTTGTCCCACCGTTTTGGTGGTATGATGTTTAAATTCTTGTAGCGTGTTTAGGACAATGGCCTCCGAGTAGGGGTGTCCATAGGTGGGCCCTGGACCCATGGAATTTTTTTGGAACTGGTTCGGAGTGACCGGGTTCTAAAAATTTAATCGGCTCTTGGCCCCCGGCCCAAAAAGGAAATGTTGAACTGGATTGTTCGGATTATAGTTCAGTTGATTGGGTTGAACCAACTCATCCGGAATTTATTAAAAATTAATCACATTAACAATAAGTTGTAATACATATACTATCAAATACTTTTTTCATTGACCAAAAACCATTGAATGTCGGGTAAGGGGAGTCAGTGCACGACTCTTCTTCTCCTATTGCAGAATTGATTACTATTTGAGTCTTAATTACCTAATTGGGCTTAGGACCCTGCTGCCTTGGGGCTTGGACTTGTAGAATAGGATTGTATGGGTTATGTAGGGAACTGTTTTACGGAACCGTAATCTGAACAAATCTCTCCGGGTTTGATATTTTTGAACTCGGGCCCATCCCCATAACCTATGGAGCAAACCCATTGCGGTCGGATTGACCGGCTTGACCAGGTAAATTGAGTTATGAGCTAATATTGGACACCCAACTTCCGAGCGTTTGTAACATATCGTTCTGTGTTAAAAAAATAATTAAAAAATAATTTAAAATGTTATATATAGGATAACCAGGCCTAACAATTTTTGTACCCAAGTTTTGTCCTTACAAGTTGACTTCTTCATTTCTTGGACCCAAGCTCAAGAGACTAGCCCAATAAATTCAAAACATAGACGAAAGGCCCGGCCCGGCCCGGCTTGGTTTCAATTTATTTAATAGAGCCCTAATATCAATATAAATTGGATTCATCTTCTTTTTTTCGTAGCTGAGATTAACGATTCGGCGAAAAAAGTAACAGAAGAAACGAATCACACGCTGAAATCGTAGGGCGAGAGATGGGAAATCCGAAGCAGAAGTGGACGGCGGAGGAAGAAGAGGCTCTCCGGGCCGGAATCGCCAAGCACGGCACCGGAAAATGGAAGAACATCCAGAGAGACCCCGAGTTCAATCACCTCCTGTCCTCTCGCTCCAACATCGATCTCAAGGTCGCTTCTTTTTTCCCTCTCCTGTATCATTCTCACGATTGTAATGGTCTGATTCCACTGTAATTTGAGCTCAGTGAGCTCCGAATCGATGACCTTTGTTGGGAATCCACGTTGTGATTCGTAATCTGGATGTTCACTTAACTGATAATTGGGAATCGTGCCATGTTTATCGATTTTTTTTTTGTTTTGTCTAAGAAATTGGTCGAATTGAATGAATGAGATTGCTTTAGTTCTGTTTCCTCTTTGATTTGACTATCTGGGTTTTTGAATTTGATATGACCAGATGTGTTGGTTATCAGGATGTGGGAAGTAGGTGGTGTTTATGTAGTTTTGTTGAAATTGAATGCATGAATTTGTCTTAGGCATGGTTCTTCTTTCTTCTATTTGGTTTTTGGATTTGATATGAGTATGGCAAGACATTTATTTATTTGTTATCAACATGTAGGAAGTGATTGGTATAGGTCTATCTCCGTTGAAAGAATGCTGAGCTTTAGGATAGTGGTGAAACTCTTAGAAAAATTTCTGCTTGCAATGCCAAACATGGGGATTCATTTTTTGTATTGTTTTGAACTATTTGAAGGGTGTCGTTGTCGATGCAGAGCAACTGAACCCTGGATCCCTTTTTGGAAGTGAAAATCTATAGAGATGCCAAGAGTGCATTTTTTTCATTGTATAATTTCATTCTTGAGGATAGGATCAATGGTACTTGTTTCTGGTTTCAGCTCAGTGCCAAACACCTGCTCATCACTCGGGAGTCATGCCTTCAAGGTTTACTGCCATAGCACAGTACCCACTACCCACTGTACTCAAACCATGCATCTTGTGTTTGACATTACAGCTTCACTCAATTTATCATTTGCTTGTTCTTTGCTCCTGCTTCCTTTTCATCTATTTCAAGGTTTTGATAAATATGACCCGTGCTTTCAGCTTTGAGGACTTCTTCCTGTGACTGAGTGCACATCCAAAATTCATAATATTGGTAGTTTGGATCCCATATGATATTGGCAATATACTTACCATACCCTTGTTATATTACTGCAGGACAAATGGCGGAATTTGAGTGTTAGTAACAATCTAGGCCCCAGGGACAAATCCCGCGCACCAAAACCAAAACCAATCTCAGAAGCTCCTGTTGTTCCATCGTCAAACCCACAGACTTCTGCCCCTGCTGTTGCCGTCACTCATGATGCACCTGCACCTGCAGATTTAGTAATGAGTGATTCTTCAAAAAGCGTAGCGGATGGGAAACTTGCCCCATGGTTTGAGCTTCATTTCGTTATGTCTTTTGCTATGTAGAATATTTCTTGTTTTCATTTCCAAAAGTTGTGTGGTTATGATGATATTCCTATATGTTCTTTTTTATGTGTCCAGAGTATTAATTTACATCGGGTTAGGCATCGAAAGTTGCCAAATAGAGGAGTCGTAAAAACACGTTCATTCTTCTATATGAAGAGAGTAGGATACATACAGTTTTGTGTTTTCTTTATATGCTTTTGAATCTCTAAGTAGATGGACAACAATGGCTGACATTTATGATCTTTATTACTTATTCTTTTCATGTTTAGATTCAATGGTCATCTTATATTTTTCTGTTTACTTTGTACGGGACAGTTTATTACCGTGTATCCCTTCCTCCTGCATCCTTTGCGGTGATGCACCATTGGATAAAAGAAAACATAGTACTTTAGTGGAAAGCTGTCAATAGGACTAATTTAGGGTTCAGAGCTTATAAGGAAAATAGTGTAAATATTAAAGCAGTGATTAAATTTTCTCTTGGTTATAACTAAAGGACCCAATAAGTTCGTTCTAGACTATCAGAGTATTGCATACAGCTTAAACTTTTTCTTCTTTGTCATATGTATGGGAATCTATGGCTGGTTACCTGGTGTTCCTAGTTATGCAATGTATGTAGCTGTTCAGTTTTATTTTTTGTCATCATTATTCCTTCTGTTGTTTGATTCATGCCTATTTATACCAGGTATAACGCAATAATTTTTGAAGCATTCTCAACATTGAAAGAACCCGACGGATTGGATACTTCTACAATTCTTAAATTCGTTGAGGTGGGTTGAAATTCACTGTCTTGGTATTCGTTGTTTGCAATTAAATATGAACACTTTATGAATTACGATGGAGAACCCCATTTATTTATTTTGGTTTCTAAGAAATCTCCTTACTCTGGTTTATATACCTGTACCTTATGGAATGGATGAATACATATGGGGTACTGCTATTTCTCTTAAATGGATACCTTGCTTTAGATCGCAGCATAAACTATTGCTTTAAAAATATTTCATATTCCATTTAAGGAATGATAAATATTATCTTGAACTATTTTTAAATGATGAAGTACATTCCTCTACTTAATGATTGCTTCTTGTTGCCTATATATACATTATTTCTAACAATGATACAGTCTAAAGAGATGTTTTGGGAATCATTTCAGTTTGGAATCGAACTACTACTCTTGAACTAAAACACCTTGGACCATCAATATGGGTGATATGTGTAGTATGGTTATGATCTGAACTAATAGCCAAATAGTCCTTAAATGTTGGGATCTAGTTCGGTTCACTTGTTTCAAATAATTTAGCCGTGTCTTAGAGGTTTGAATCTTTTGCAGCTTGCCTACGTCATTCTCTGAAAAATATGTTTTTTTTTCGTATCTGGTTTATGCAGGAAAGGGATGAAGGACCGGCTCCAACCAATTTTAGGAGGTATTTAACTGCAAGATTGAGAAGGCTGGCTCAACAGGAAAAACTAGAAAAGGTGATTGTCTTACTTTCTCCATTAAATATCATTATGAGGCATTCTTTCATGATCAGATGCAACAAGTACTATCCGGCACTCGAAAGATTTATAATATTTAGAATTTCTTAGTCAGTCATACTTCTTCAGTCTTGGAAACTAACGAGTAAATGTTGCACGATGTGACTAGCAACACGTTGAAGCCTCTGGTATGTAGATAATGGTAAAACATGGTGTGGTGATGAACTCGAATATTCTATCTGGCCCACAGTTTCTTGCATAAACATTTTCTCTGACCTCATATTTACATAATTGCAAATTTTTAGGGAAAATGTCAGTGGTTATTAGTAACACACTGTCACCTTTCGTTATTCATAAAAAAAAACATTGTAAAGGTGGGCTTTGTGCCAAAAAAATCCATGATAAATGGCCGTTTTTTTAGCACAAAACCCACCTTCTCAATGATATTTTGATGGATAACGAAACGTGACGGTGTGTTGCTGATAACCCTTCACCTTTACCGTGTGTGTTTGAGAAACAAAGGTCGTAGAGGGCGTGTTAGCGAAGTTACCCCTAAATTTTGAAGTCCTCCCAACATTTCACACATTTTCGTTCTAGCTCTGTATCTATATACTCTGAAACAGAGTGGAGCATATCTACATAGTCTAAGCACATTTCCTGTTGGTTTTGTAAATTCAAAAGGAGGATAAATAAATTTCGTCATAGGTTCATATGGAAAATATATTTCTATTGATCCTTATCCAGTTGGGAGCGGCTAGGGAAAACCCTTGTTCTTTTCAATCTCATTTCCAATATGTGATTCTAATTCAAATGGGCCACATATGTCCAGTTGGGCTCCACATCTGAAAGGTTAACCTTGTTATTGGGTGTGACCTCAGTCTTTATAAAAAACATTTTATTCAATATGGGATTACAATCTCAACACTCCCCTTCATGTGCAAGAAGACGTCTGTATATGAACCGGAGGCCACAAGGTGGAGGTAACAAGCTGAACATACATGTTGTGTAGGTATAAATGTTACCACGTGGGCCAGACCAAGTTCATTCTGACACCATGTAATTTTACTTAGGGGTAACTTCGCTAACACACCCTCGGCACTTTGATTCTCAAAAAACACACCTTTCATCATTCATCAAAAACTCACTGAAAAGGTGGATTTTTTTTTTATCAGGGACTGGCTGAAAAGGTGACAATGTGTTCCTGATAAAACCTTCAATTTATTATCACATGTTTAGTGTGAATCAATTGGTTTTTGATGAATAACAAAAGGTGGCGGTGTGTTACTGATAACCCCTCACCTATAGGGGGTTCTTAAAACTCAAAGGTTGTCGAGGGGGTGTAAATAACGTTTTTCCTTTTATTTAAAATTGGGCCACGTATATCTGGTCGGGACAACTAACATTTCCACATTGACAACCCTGTTGAAACTTTGAAATAATGCTAACATGACTAGTTTTTATATCAAATGATTGGAACACAGGTGCACAATGGGATGTACAAGTTAAAGGTCGAAGAACCTTTGTCTGGGACCAGAACGCCCCTACCGAAACAAAGAGACATTCGACCCACACAAGTCCCCGTTACTACAACCTTCAACCAATACCATGGTGAAACGGAACTAGAGGCAGCCTTTGCTGCTGCTCGCAGGATTGCTGAAGCAGAAAACAAAGCACACGTGGCCTCTGAGGCAGTCAAGGAAGCAGAGAGGATCTTATCCATGTCTGAAGATGAAGATGCGAAGCTGATGGTCTTCATAGAGATTTATGAGAGATGTAGTTGTGAAACTTTATACTCATTTTGACCCTACAGTTTTCTTCTGGTACTGACATGGAAACTGTTCTTACCTTGACAGGCTCGCGAGGTGAAACTGTGCAATTGGCATGATTTATAAACCCGGGAGGGCCTTACCGGTTCTACAGTGTGGACGCGCACACCCGATGAGAATTTGTACATATAGCTCACTCTAGCCAGATTTTGTCCTGCTGTAATTATTCTAGACTTGTAGATGTTCCATCTTCCAGGTTAGATGAGATCAGTATTTCTACATGTCTAATATTCTTCCTTGTAAGCATTTTACAAATTTGGAATTAGGACACTGAACCTTGATATTCTTGTATCTGTGTCTCTAGAAGTTACTTTAGTCTTGTGCAATCAAGTTATGTGCATGAAGCTCATGGACTTCAATGCTAAAAACTCATCTTCAACTCTAAAAAGTTCTAATAAAAATTAGAATTATTCGGAAAAAAAATGGGGTGTGATATTCATTTTATTATTATTATTATTATAAATCATAGACTTTTTATTTTCTGGGGATAATAGTAAAAAGGTCCTACATGTATTTACTTTCTGTAATTTGCTTCCTTCTCCTTTGATGATTGTAAAATAAAAAAATTATGTGAACTTATCTATTTTGCTTCTATCTTGGTTGTTCGAACCTTGCTTGTTGACTTTTGTTTTTGGCTGCTATAGTTGTGCAGGCTTTTTTTTTTGTAGCTTGACTGTACTTGAGCTTCCTTATTTTCGGAAACTGGTGAATAATATAATTTCGTCGATCTAAAAAAAATCTCTTGAATTGAATCCAAAACTGCAACCGTTACCACTTTTGTCTCCATCTCTTCCTCCTCGTCTCTTTCCCTCCCCCGCCTTTCTCGAATCAGATTCCAGATATGCTCTCTTACTGTGCCTAAACCACGTCGAAAGTGACCTTTAGTTGATATGTGTAATGTATGACATTGCGAAACAAATCTGCAAGCGAGGCTCTACCGATTTTCCAAAGCGACCTCAACCTAGTTTTGGGAACTTCAACTTTTGTCTCCAATTGACCTATGTTTGATTCGGTCAGGGTTGGGAAAATGAAAATCAGACCATGACTGAATTTGTAAACAAAAGTACAATAGTATCCATTGCAAGGTCTGATTGTCATTTGTGTATTCGAACAGCTTTCGAACCGTGCCTACCCTTAATTTCTGGCTTAAATTCATATATTTGTTATGTTTTGCATCAATTTATTTTAAAATAATGATTTTCTTTAAAATTTTGAATTAATGACATGTATGTAGGAATATATTTTAGATGACATTTATGTGCATTTAATTTACATACATGGGATACAACATGAACGACAATTAATCTGATCCGAGATCTTAATCTCCACCGGGTCCACCCGACCCAATCATAGACGTGGAGGCCTATACACATTTAAGGTACCTTGTCATGATCCTACTGTTCATGGACATGAATGTTTTTGTAGACATTAATGCATGTCCTACCTTATTTAACTCAAAATGGTGATTTTTTTTGGAACGAAACTAATTAGGCATTTTATTTGAAATAACGGAGAATACATAATAGTACATCCGAAATATGAAATCCGGACCACGAAAGAACAGACACAGAACGGGTCTTCCGAGCTAACTAATGGGTTGTTTCGTTCGTTGTCCTACTTATATACTCGAGTTTGACATCCTCGAGAGCCGAGAGTAGAAATGATAAAAAAAACATTCAATTAGAATGCGTCCTGTTAGAACATAACTATAATTGGCCTTCGACTATCAGCTTGAGCTTTTAGTTGAGTTGGTTCTCTAATATGGTATCAGAGCTTGATTCCCCACGGACCCGGGTTCAAACCCTACTCTCTACAAAAATTTCTAATTTCCTCTAATTTATCAAATTTGCCCAAAAATGAGTCAACCCTTATCACTCTTCTCAGTGGGCCCAAATTTACACGTCCTACCGGTGAAGAGAGGGGGTTACTACCCAGAATCAGCTGCACCACATACTGTGTATCGCTCTTGATTACGACCTTAGTGTGTCCCTGTGTCCGAGTCCACTGGAGAGCTCGGAGAATGACTATAGCTTCAACATATTCCAGACTCAATTTGCCCCTTATGATACCATTATTTCCTTCCACAATGTAGCATCTATCATTCCTGCAACTCCAACCCATCCTATTTGCTCTGTATCAGCAAAAACAACCTCATCAACATTAATAGAATACCAATCCCGCGGGGAAGTGACCAGCCCACCTCCCTTCTCAGCTTTGGTACTGGAGATCCGGTTTGTATTTTTGCATGTGCTTCCGACCAACTACATAGTTGGCTGTGAACTGTGGCATCCAGCGCTGTCTGGATAAACTGACTGATCCCACATGACTCCATTTATGGCTTTCCAAATTTCCCACAATGTCATAGCGATGCGAGATTTTATTCCCATATCTGAACCCGTCAGGGCAATCGTTAACTAAGATTCAATAGTGTGATGTGGCATTGTGTTTGGACACCGTATCTTGACCAGACTTCTTTGGCGAATTTATAGTGAAGGAGTAGGTGGGATGTAGTCTCTCTATTCGTATTGCAAACGGGCACACCTCCGGAATACGGCTCCCTCTAGTACCCCGAAAGTCCTTAAGTGACTCATTGTAGTTGGCGAGGTTGTTTTACAAACCTTGCTTATGTCCCATGAATATTTCTTCCTCATTAGAGGGGCAATGGGGTCTTCCAATGTCTTCTTCTTCTGGGGGGATGGGGTCGACAACTCCTTCTAGAACCGTACTCGTATGTAGCCCCCGCGACCCTATCTTTGTTGGTGTGTTTCCATGTTGACGAAACCCCCCAAGAACCTTACCGATGATGAAACCCCTGGCTGATGTGAGTCCCTCGACAAGATGTCGAATGCCCTGACCCATATATACAACCAAGAAAAGATAGCGTATGAGGATTGGTGTAGGGTATGATGTTCTCTAAGAAAAAGGGAAGTCTAGTCAAAACACCATGCTCGCCCCAACAGACCATATCCTTTGTGGATTGGGATAAGAAATTGAAGCCCAGGATCTCCCACCCGAGGTCTTGGACGATAAAAACATCATCACTCCAAGCCCAAACCATGATACCTGCTCCCGTTAAGATGGACCTCTCTCCTCAGTCAATCCATGGATTGCTCTATGGACAACTAACGTACCCCCTTCAACACCTTACGAAGCCTCCGTACGAGACCGACACGCATTAAGGTACTCTAGAAAGATTCAAGTCGAGACATGGGTGGTTGTGTCTAGATTTGTTTTTATACTTCTACCCTTATTTTACTAGCAGTCGAGCTTGAGAGTCCAATAAATACATTTTGTTATGGAGCCAAGACGCTAGTAATGATATGATCCGTCTTTGGCTAAAAAATATATTTTATTTTCATTCTGTACTAAAAAAAATAGTCTACATTTAAAATATTACAAAAATTGTCACATTTGTATGAATATTCCCTTAATTAGCAGCATAATCATGATTCGGAAGGAGGATACGGCGGTGCGCGCAAATATCTCCTCATCACAAACATTGACGTATTCATCGGCTTCGAGAAAAAGAAAATAAAAATCTGCGCGCTACATTTCGCGAGCCTCGTTTTAGAAATTCCGATTTAATTTTGGCCATTTTTATTTCAATTTACTCCGCAACGATACCTCCATTTTCTTCCACCAGAAATCTCTGGTTCCTTCTCTTCGATTCAGAGAATCGGCTTCGGGAATCGTTACGTCCACGTATCTCTCTCGGCCATGGAGGCACCGGAGGCGGCAAGCGCCACCGCCAGCAACACCAACAGCCCTCACGCCAACGGCTCCTCCGATCTCAGGCGGAGGCACGCCGCCAATCCGTCTCAGGATGGTCGCCCCGCCGCCGGAGACGCCGCCGGAGACGACAAGATCCAGAAGAAAGAGGACGCGACTCTCGCCGTGATGTACGCGTATCGTCCTTCCGTTCCGGCGCACCGGAGGAACAGGGAGAGTCCTCTGAGCTCCGACGCCATCTTCAAACAGGTTTGCTGTAGTTTGAATTTGTGGATTGATTTTTCTCGGCTTGTGCTGATTGAAATTCAGATTCACTGCCTCAATTTGCGTGAAATTGTGCTGTTCTCTTACTAACATGGCGCTAAATTGTGGTTTGAACTGTTTGATAGAGCCACGCCGGATTGTTCAACTTGTGTATAGTAGTGCTTGTTGCCGTAAACAGCAGGCTGATCATTGAGAATCTGATGAAGGTGTGTCTCTTCATCTTGCATTCTCAGCTTTGTTGATTGCTGATTGCAATTTGTTTCAGTGACTCATATTCTGTATTGTTGTTTCCTGTTGATTATGCAGTATGGTTGGTTAATGCGTACAGATTTTTGGTATAGATCGGCTTCGTTGAGAGATTGGCCATTGCTTATGAGTTGGTATTGTTCTTGCTCTCTATTTTTTAACATCAACTTACATGTTTGCTGAAAATTAGTTGGTCAATGTTTTTGCTGATTTATTTTGTTTGTTTAACTCATAAAATTTGCATTCTGGTTGCAGTGTTTCCCTTCCTTTTTTCCCGCTTGCTGCCTTTGTAGTTGAAAAGTCGGCACAAGAAAGGCATATTAGTAAACATGTATGTATATCAGGGCCTGTTACTATCTTATGCTAATTATTATTTGGCTGCTGCTATCCGGAGACACTGCCTCGCTTTGCTTTTGTGGTTTTTTTCTTAAATTATATGTATTTTCTAGGATTCCTGAGAGGTCTACTGTGTTTTTCAACATGTGCAGAAATGGATTCAGTACAGTGCATTTCCTAAGTTTAACAGAGTTCAAACAAAGTTAACTCTAGAAAAATGCATTCAATGATATTTCCCAGTTTTCTGTATACCTCTGCTTTATTGGTTATACTCAATTTACTACTTTTCTGTTCGTAGAAATAAACTCTAATCATTGCATTACCTTTTGCTTTGCCTTTAAAGTGTTTGTGGTGACTCAATTGGCCCGATAGTGGCTGTGCATTTGGCATTTCAAATTCCTCTTTGACGAGTAAAATTGCTAGAATTAACTATTTTCTTGTATTTGCAGGTTGTAATTTCTCTTCACGTCATCATTACCTCAATGTCATTGTTGTTTCCAGTTTTTGTGATTCTCAGGTTGGTTTATGCCTTGTGTGTAAGGGATCTTCACTTCATTCTGACATATGTATATATTTTACTTCTTGGCATGAACCAGTGGAAAACTAGTGATGGTGTCTTTTTGAGTGTGTGAACTGGAAGAAACTAGAGCGGGATCTTTAGATTTTTGAACTAGAATAAACTTGAATGGAATATAGCGGTTTTGTGAACTAGAGGAAACATGGGTTGGATCCAGAGGTTTCAAGTTTTATTATGTCCAACCCTTTGCTTAATTGTGACGCAGTACTGGTGATGCTCATTATTTTGGTGTCTCTGATTCACTTCAGTATCAGACTATTAGTGACATCACTTGATCGAGAGGTTGAAATTTCATATAGAGATAGAAACAACATGAAAAGCACCGAGGAAGTGAAATGGATATCCAGAGTTTTTAGTTTGTAGTGTGTTGGCCATGGTCTTATTTTCTAAAGTTAGAGAAACTGTGTTTGTTAAATGTAGGTACAGTGATAGAAATATACTGTATTCTTCAGTTTGGTTGCAGGTTGTTACTCCCACCTTCATTTTGTGGCTGGTTGTTACCCTACACTCTTTTTTAATTGCACTGTTTGTTGAAATATGTTAAAACTAACTGTTTAACCCACTTAAAGCAGCATGTGACCTGCATAATTTTTAAAATGACGAAATTACCCTTCTTCCTCTTGTTTGAATGTGAGTTAAAAAAGTACAAGGTAACAATCTTCCACAAAATGAAGATTTTTAGGGGGTAATTTAGTCTTTTTGCTTGTTTTAAACTCCGTTAGAGACCGTGGAACTAAAAAAAAGTATAGGTTAACAGCCTGCCACAAAATGAAGATGACAGTAAACTAACTAAAGTACACATTATATTTCTGTCTTTCTCCCTTAAATATATGTCAGTATTTTCAGTTCGTGGCTGCTTACAAATCTTGAAACTATTTCTACCCGTTTCTGAACAATTGAAAATGCTTGAATTTTTGACATCAAACTATTCAGGTGTGATTCTGCTGTGACATCTGGTGTAACACTAATGATATTTTCTTGCGTTGTATGGTTGAAGTTAGTGTCGTATGCACACACAAACTATGACTTGAGAGCAGTTTCAGAAGCAGCTGAAAGGGTAACTTGCTTTTTCTTTGAAGAATTCGTAGATAATAATTGTATATATAGCATTTTTTCTGTTCATGATTAGTAGATCAAAGGAAAGAGAATGAAAGATAGTGCAGATATCGGTTGCTTGTATAATTGTGTTTCTGTGCTAACTCACAACTAGGTAAATTGTATGCCTGATATTTGGTGATGTTAAATGAACAATTGAACTCTGAAAATGAATATTGTGATTCTCAGCTATATTCACTATTACGAGTTTAACAATAATTGTGGGAGTTATCGCTCTTATTTTCAATTCTTACACTTGAAAATAAATTATCGCTTTGCTCTCTCTAAAAAAAAGAGATAGGAAGGGTGGGTGGGTGGTGTTTATCCAATTATTTTTATGCCAATGCATCTCTTGTAGTTTTCAGAAGTTAATTCTAGATTCCTTTAGTGCTAATACCACATAGTGATGGTTCCTTGCTTAGAGATTAGATTTTATGTGAACATGCATATTACTAAGATGATTTAGTGTGATGTGATTTTAGGGGGAAGCCCTGTCTAGTGCTTTGCATCAAGAACATCCGCACACTGTAAGCTTGAAGAGCTTAACATATTTCATGGTTGCTCCAACGTTATGCTACCAGGTAATCGCAGTGCATGTATTACTTGCATGTTATTTATATAGCTTATCAATGCTCAATTTCAATCTTCATCCTTGAAGATTAGTTGGATGCTCTAGGAGGTATCAACACCTTGCTGTGATAAAAAAAAGCTAGCTCAACTTCTCATTTTAGTATACCTAGAGATGTATTACTTTATCCCAAAAATAAAATCTGAGTTATGCTATATTGTTTGGTGCCCATGGATTGAGACTATATTTTTTTAATATGAGAGTAAAGAAATACATAAAGTGAAAGAGTTTCTGGTTGTTTCATTTTAAATTCTGTATATATTAGGAATGAGGATTTGTTATCATTTCCGTTCTCTCCACGTGGTATTTGTTTACTTTCACCTAAAATTTGAACTTATTACTAATGTTGTGGTCCTTTTAATGAAGCCAAGTTATCCTCGCACAGCATTTGTTCGAAAAGGCTGGGTGGTTCGTCAACTTATCAAATTGGTTGTATTTTATGGAGTTATGGGATTTATCGTGGAACAAGTATGTGTCCATTCATGGTGTGGTTAGTCTTAATATTTTAATTCTAAAATATGAGTAGGGTGGCTGACAGGCTTTTGCGTCTATGATGTTGCAGTATATTAATCCCATAGTTCAGAATTCACAACACCCTCTGAAAGGAGACTTTTTATATGCCATGGAGAGGGTTCTGAAGCTTTCAGTTCCAAATTTATATGTGTGGCTGTGCATGTTCTACTGCCTTTTTCATCTCTGGTGGGCCTTTTCTTCTTGATTTAGTGAATCTTGCATGCGTATTTTGTATTTGAGTTAAATCTAGATATTGTCAGGTGCTATCATGGAAATTATGATTTCTGTTTTTGCATATAACTGTAACAAGTTCTGAGTATTTTGCACTCTTAAGTATGTTATGCTAGTATCTCAGTATCTGTGCTTATATTTTAGTTATCTGAGTTGCAGTTGCTCTGCGACATATAAACACATGTTTATACAAGTTTGGTAATCCTACAGAGAAATCAACCTTTTGCCCAAGCTGTATAGCAGTACTAGTATACTGAAATGCACTCAATTATACCCTTGTAGTTGTTACCTGCACAACATCTGTACTATAAGTAGACTTCAGTTTATGATAACTTTCTAAATAATGATTCTTTCAATGAAAGTTTGAGTTCCAGTTTCTTCTTAGTATGGATTATAATTTTTTCATCATTTTTCGCATGCTTATTCTTTTTATTCATATTACATTAAGGACACTATTAAGTTTGTGTGCATTGCTTTAAATATAGGTTAAATATACTTGCTGAGCTTCTTTGCTTTGGTGACCGAGAGTTCTACAAGGACTGGTGGAACGCTAGAACAGTCGATGAAGTAGGTTATACATTCTTGAAATGCTTTGCTTAATTTGTTTTTTTCAACAAGTTTATGATGAAAATGACTAATGAACTACATGTGTTATGTGCATTTCCTGGTTTGATGTCCGTTACTAGTATTGGCGAATGTGGAATATGGTACGCTCAATCCTCTAATTTCAGTTTTTTTTATGCATTTGTTGTCCTCCTAGTATCTACATACACCTTTATTTATCAGCTATGTTTATCAAGATTTAGGCTTCACCCACTTATACAGAACTAAGAGAGCACCGATATTTTTTTTATTCTTATAGAGTTAAAACTGATGTATCATGGGCTCAAGACATCATTTACACTAGAAAGGAGCTCTAACTTCGCCACTTGACCCCTACCTTGAGAAAGAGGCCCAACATAAGTTGGGAGAGATAGATAGAGAGAGAACCCCACCAAGAATAGGGAGAAACACTGCCAGAACTTGAACTTTGGTCCCAAGGACCCAAGTTCAAGTGCTTGACCAGTGTGTAGGTCCTCTGGAAGGCTTATGAGCCTTGAAGAAGTTTCACTCCAGTTGCCAATCTGACTGTAATTACCTTTAGATTTACTATCAAATACAAACTAGGTCTTATTGTGCAAACTACGAACCAGTGTTACCTGTCATGCAAACCATTGGAACCTGACTATAGCGCACAATAGTTCCAACGGTTTGCATCACATATTCCAACAGTTGTTTTTACAAGTTTCAGGTTCCAACGGTTTGCATTTATATATTCCAACGCTTTGCACAATAAGGGTGGTTTGTATGGGATAGTGGCCCATTACCTTTATTCATACTTTTATGTATCCTTTTGCATGTTATTTGCGTGTCCAAATTTACTTGTAACTAAAATGGTCAAGAGCAAAACAGTATAAAGATTGAGTATATGTCAAGTGTGTTATTGATGCAACTCTGGTGGATTGCAGCCCGTTCATAAGTGGATGGTTCGTCATGTCTACTTTCCATGCTTACGTCTTGGAGTATCAAAGGTAATATATGTTTTTTTTATCTTTGCTTTAAATTCTAAAGAATGCATAAAGAACTTATCATGAGCAAATGTATGTTATTGTTATGGTTATATAATCGCCAAGAGTTGCGAAAATTTGTTGATTGCTTTATTAATAAGCACTTACTAAAGCTTTTGTATATGATATGTGAAGGAGTTGTGTGAGGGACTTACATCTTTGCATTCATCATAAACTTTCTGTGTTGGGTGCTGTAATTCTTGACTGCTTCTGTCTTCTTATATTTTTTCTCCTGTATTCATTAGATAAAAAGAATAAGGCGGTGCCAAAATTTATGGATTAGGAATTTGTATCATTATTGAAAGTCTTAACCTTAAGGTCCTTTTTTCCTCTTTCACAATCCAACTACTCAATTCTTGAAAACTGTAAAATGTTGGCTAAAATAAACTGCATGGAAAAATAATATGGTTGACATATGCCTGAGATTTTTAACTGCCTTCAAGGCTTTAATGAATTATTTATTTTTCTTGGTATTAATAGGATTATAGATGAATTGGGTCTGAATTTGTAGCTTTTCATCTTTTAGGCATATTCCTCTTGAGTGGGACTGTTGTAGTTGTCATAATAACCATTAGTAATATGTAATATTCATTGTTTTTGGCTTTTGTTTGTCCTTGGAGGATAGCCCATGGGTTAATTCTACCCTCTCTTCAATTTTCCCTTGCTATTTACTTGCTCCATTCCATGTTAATTTGGACATCTATTCACTGCATGTCTCGACAAGCCTTTGATTCGTTTCTAGTCCAACTAATTTTGGGACCTTATTGGTGTTTGCAATCATTTTTTTTATCAGGGAGGCGCTGTTCTGATTTCCTTCCTGGTATCCGCCATATTCCATGAGGTATATTACTTCATTTATGTATTCCCATCCAGTAATTCTTTGCTTTCCATTTTATTATCTTTTGTTCTTAGCTCTCTGATTGTGGAACACATAATTTTATGTCATAGTAAATGTATTAATAATATAAACTTCTTTTGAGCATGTTGAGTAGAAAGATGTTTCTCATGCTTCATTCTTAGAATCCGATGGGATAAAACTTAGTATTAAAAAAACAACATTTCAGAAACTTTGTTCTGGTATTATGATATCATAAGCCAAAGATAATATGCCAATGATCATCGCAAATCTTGAAGAAATATCTTTTTTTTTTTGCATACTTGTGGAGCCCCTATTTCGGTAGAACATCATACCAAAAAAAGTGGAAATAAATTCATGTTCTATGATGATGATAAAAAGAGAGAATATGTTAATAAAACCCATATCGTTGGAGGCATGAATAGCCACTTATTCATGATTATGGCTTCTATTATATAAAAAATAAAAGGGATAATCTTACAAATATACATTGGCCTTGTCATCATTCTCGCTTGTCTACACTGACCTTTAAATTTTCTCACTTAACTACGCTGAACTTCAAAAAAAAATCACTTTACTCTCATTTGGTAATAAATGACAAAAATACCCTTCATTTTTTAGAATCTAAAGGATGTGTCAATTCTACAATAAGTCTTATCTAACTTCTCAAATTAGACAATAATTGTAACATGATTAAATTATGTATGTTTTTCTTGTTCTATCATACATACATGAGAGCAAAATAAAGTGGGAATTATATTTATAAAATCATTGCATTTCTATAAAATATAAGAAAAAGTAAATGTTAGATGCCTTTAATTTTAACCAAAGATAACATTGGAGGCATGAAATTATCTCATGAATAATAACAAGCAAATTTGATGCAGTTATTATTTTTATATATAGTATTAAATTAGAGCCAGTGAAGGGTATTTTTGTCATTTATTATCAACAACATATAGTAGAGTGAGAAAAGTTAAAGGTCAGTATAATTAAGTGAGAAAGATGTTAAGGTCAGCATACTTCTGTGAGATTATATCGAAATATAAATAAAGAGCATCATATCCCCTTACGTGATCTCTTACGAAGAGAGCATCGACTGTGTTTTAGAATTGTCGAAATTTTCCGACTTTCTTCTTGCACCCTTGCTTAAATATCATTTCTTCGTACTGCCCGATAAATATACTATATACATATATCTGCAGCTGTGCATTGCTGTTCCTTGCCATATGTTCAAGTTATGGGCTTTCATGGGAATAATGTTTCAGGTGATTTTTTTTAATGGCGAACAGTTATATTTTTATACATATAAAGTTACTAAATAAGTAGAGAGAACAGTATTTTGGATTCATTGGTTTTGTCATATGTGAAATCTATTTTCTGTATCAGGTTCCTTTGGTGTTGATCACAACTTTTCTCCAAAACAAGTTCAACAATTCAATGGTAAGCCTTTATTTATTATTTCTAGGTATTATTGCAGGAAAAAAGGCCGTGTGGTTGATACCTTTTGTAAGTTAGTACCTTGTAATATAAAGTGTTGCGAATTGGTATCGTCTCGTTTGAAACTTTGGCACCATCAGTTATGTTTAACGGAAAATGGTCAAGTTTAGTCATGTGCATGCACGAGAGTTGCCTTTTTTTAAAATATCAAATTTCCATTCAATTAAAAAGGCACCAATTTTCGACTTGAATGAAAAAATGAAAGTATAAATAATTTTTTTTTATTTTTTTTGAAGTATTAAATTATATTTTTGTTATGGGGACGACATTGTCTTTCCCTTCTTTTTTTTTAATGCCGTTACTAAGATTTCAAATCACACAGTACTAACTTGCAACATTTTTAAGCACAGGGTACAAAGATTCAAATGGTATCAACCACACGACCTTAATTGCAATTACGCTTCTTTCTGTTAGAAAGAAGCGTTTTTTTTAATATAATTTGAATCACGGGCTTGCATAGGTGTATGTTTTGGTAATTGAAAACTCACACTAGTGATTCATGTCATTTTTTTTATATGTTAGGTTGGAAACATGATGTTCTGGTTATTCTTCTGCATACTTGGTCAACCTATGAGCGTTCTTCTATACTATCATGACTTGATGAATCGAATTGGAAACGTCGAATGAAATTGCTGATGAGGCAATGCAGCACTCTTGATTGTATTTGTTTGGAGTCGAGAAATCGTCCTTTTTATATGATTCTTAAAATTTCAGTAGAAAAAGGAAGTTGCTAATTATTCACGAAGTGATGAAGTCTGCTCATTATGTGATTTTGTATGTATAGTGCAGATTTGATGTTTTTACATGTAATATTGGTGGCTTTTGTAGCCATGTTATTCTTGTGTAAATTGGCCATTTTATTATTAGAGGTGCAAAATGGATCCGCGAATTAGAGTTGTGTTCAAATATTTATGAATAGGGGACGTAGGTTCTGAATAATTACTGTTTTGATTCAGTTGTTACTGGTATTTGTTGTAGTTTCATCTAATGATTATTAGAGCATCTGTAGTGGAACTCGATTTTGTAGGGTTTATTTGTCAAAAATTTGGTGTCATTCATCCAGCATCTATGGTAGAGGTTGGTGCGGATAGGTTGATTCCGACCAGAATCTTTAGGTGGAGAAAGGTCAAGAGAAAGAGGAGAGAGCAAAATCCGTCGAAAACAGTGTTGACCGATTTGTTGATGGTTTAGAGAAAATTAGAGAAAAGTAAAAACGTCATTTTTTCGTCCACATTTTAGTAAAATTTCGACCCTAGGACGGATGTTCTTATCAATCTTCCTTACAGGTTAAACCCTCTAAACTTGATATTTTTTTTAATGAACTATAAGATCCTTGTTAATCGTTGACATTTCTAAATAAAACATTTTTTTCCTATAAACCAAAAAGTATTCTGTTAAATTATTTATTCTCCTATTAATAAACACTCTCAGAGCACACACAGTGAGGGTCGGAAAAGGCGTCAAAAGAGGGAAAAATTGAAACAGTTGATGCTTTTTTTCCTCATGTCGATTATCTCTCCTAGCGTCTACGAATATGTTGACATCGATTTTATCTCATCCCTCAACGTTTCTCCATCTATTTATCTGTTTTGACTGTTGAATCCGTCCTCCACTGTGGAGTAACGACGAATCTGACCCTAAATATACCCTAATCGATGTCTGTTGAATCGGACCCATCGTGGGTGCTCCTACATATGCTTATTCCATCACCTTATTCTTCAACTCCCTTCACAATCTTGTCCAGCCTCGTCCATTGTCTTAACCTGTTAATAGCTCAACTGTATCCGTGTACAATTCCTAAAAACTGATAGATTAGTACAACAGAGATTTCATGTCATCAATCCGATTAATCCATTGATGAACTCCTTTAATTATAATAGAAATTAAATTATAAAAACTATTTATAATTTTCAAGTCATCGGTTTCATATTCATACCAAAAAAATAATCTATAAAATATTTTATATTACATTTACACGTGTGGCAGTTAGCAAATGACCTTTTCCAATTTATCTTTTTAGAAGAAAAAAAAAATACAGTACGGGTTCACATGATATCTGTTTGATCAATCAAACTCAAAGCACATTATAAAAGAGCGACACGTGTAGACAATCTAGTGGTGGATCAGGCCCACCCAATCCACCCAATCCGCAATACCTTGTAGTATAGTGAAATCAACCCCACCCAACCCGGACCCAAATTAAGGGTCCTGACGAATCCCAAAACCCTCCCACAACACGCCATTAAAGCTCCATTCCCAAGCTCGAACCGAAGAAGAAACCCACACAGAGCTCCGAAATCCTTCCAGTAATGGAAAATTTCAGATCCAAATCGTGTGCGGAAGGAAGGACGGACCACGACGGAGCCGTCGTGGGACCCATCTCCTCCGGCAACTACAGTGCTTCCTACGCCGCCGCGCAACCGCCGCCGCCTCCGGCGGCGACAGAGATGGGGAGCAATGTGGTGAAGTTCAAAAAGGGAAAGTCCACAAACGGGTCGGTGTCGAAGAGCTGGAGCTTGGGTGACCCGGAGATGCAGAGGAAGAAGAGGGTCGCGAGCTACAAGGTGTACACGGTGGAAGGGAAGGTGAAAGGGTCTTTGAGGAAGAGCTTTAGGTGGCTCAAGGATAGGTACTCCAGAGTCGTCTATGGCTGGTGGTGATGATGATTGATAATTGATAATTTCTGGGTTCGTTTTTGCTCTCTCTCTAAAGTCTAAACTCAGTCTCTGATCGTTATGCTATAAATGTCTAGCTGATGGATAATTTTTTGTAAATTTCAACTGTTGTTGTTGTTGGTTGATATGATTCCATCTGGTATTTAGATGAAGTGGTGTGGTTTGTTCCTCCATTTATTTTTTATTTTTTATTGTGAGTTAGATAATGCAATGAGTGAAATTATCAATGTTGGGTCTTAACTAGGTTTTTTTTTATTGAAAAACTCGAAAACTAACTATCGGGAACTTGTACCTTTAAAAAACTGTAGACTTAAAGATAATTACACAAACTAATATTTTTTGTTGGAAATGATAGAAAACGATGGGAAAAACTCTAAGAACAAACTGTCATTTGACTATTGAACTCAAAAACTAACGGGAGACTTGTTCATTTTTTTATAGTTTTTTCTAATGTTTTTTGTCACTTTTAAAGAAAAATGTTAGTTTGCGTAATTATCTTAAGTCTATAGTGTCAAATTGATCGACTAATAAATCAACAGTCAGTTTTTGAACGGTACAAATTGATGATAATTAGTTCCCGAAGTTATCCATTTTCAGCGGCGAATCAGTGAAAAGTGGTAATTCGTTTGATCGCTGGACAAAGGTTCATCGTCTGGACAATTCGAAAACCTAACAGATACTTTCGACCAGTCACTCCAAAACTACCGCAAGTTTCAAAATTTCTTGCACAACACACTGTTATAACCTGATATAAAACATTTTATTCAAATAACATCTACATGCATTCTCAGTTGAACTTGTTAAAGAGTAAGCAAATTAACCAAAAAGGCAATTTCAAATTCGATTTCACTACATTTGTAAATAATGAACACCAAATCCACCCAAAACAAAAATAAAAATAAAAACATTGAAAGATGAAGAAGATTAAAAAGACTTCTCTTCAAACCTCAACTCGATTACAATATAAAACCCTAGTCTATCACAAACCCTTAATAATAGCACTCCAATCAACTGATTTACATCGCGCTCAGGAGAGAGAGATCTAGTAATGAACCTTCTCCTCGTTGTCAAAGCGTAACCCTTCAATACCTTTCAGAGCACTCTCATAGTTCTTTGCTTGAGGATCAGTCCTCCCCGAGGGCCGCCTTGGGTCAGAAGGCCCGCCTAAATTCTTGAGGGCCGCTCCAGGGCTTACATCGGTTGAACGATCCCGATGTGGTTCGGACTCGCTTCCTGGTAGCACATCACGGCTGCTAGAAACAGCTGGTCGCCTTGAGGACCCACTCCCTCGTGCAAAAGACGAACTTGACAACTGTGTATGGTTGAACAATAAATACATGTTCAGCTCAAGAAATAATGGAAACAATTTAACTGTAAGGTATCATAATGTAAGGGAAGATCTTGCACAAAGGATCACACAACCATTTTCCAACAGTACTTTAAATGCGTGTTCCAATAATGAGAAGAATCTTTGACAGTCTGATCTTATTCATAGAGTATAAGGTAAATTGCACATATCTACCTTTATGAATTGCCACAAACACATAACCCTGTGGTAAATTTTCTAGACATATGACTACCTTCAAGAATTCTTATGGGTCACCGACATACAAAATAGATGGAAACCATAAAGAATGTTTTTTTTTATGACTTCTACCTATTTTGAACAAAGATGACACATGGAAATTCTTAAGGGTGGTCATCTGTCTGTATCATATAGTCACTTGTTTGTGATAATTTACTATGGGCCTATGTGTTCGTGAGCAATTCATAGTTTTAGCATTTAGTGGCACACAATTAGGCACAATACAAATAACAAAAGTCTCGACAGAGATAACTGTATCTTCAATATTAGCATTTAGTGCCATCAACTTTAGTGAAAATCCACAAAATAGGCACAATCTAAATGATTTTTCAAAAGAAATGCTCCAAATTGCTTACTATAGCGTCCTTGGAATTAGCAGCATCATTTTGAACCGGACTCTTCTGCTTTGACACAGTGCCAGGATTTAATTGACCAGATATTCTGCGCCTAGAGGAATCCATTGATAAGCCTGCTTGCCTTGAATCTTCCCCCCCTGATATAAGTCAGTACAAACCACATGTCAAAGCTCAAACATGTAGGAAGCAACAATTTGATGACCCCTAAATTAACTAAGACGATCAAGACAATGTAAACCAAGGATGACTCAGCAACCCTCAAATTTAAAAAGCTTTTGAGAACCCTCATGTAAAAAAACAAAAGTAGGGTATTCATGTCATTTCACACCCAAAAGTTAACAGAATTGAGGTAATTTGAGGCTAAAAAGACTTAGAGGGATTGTCAAAAACTTTTAAAACTTGGGGGTAGTTGATTGAGAAAGATGCATACTCGAGGATAGCTCAGAGAGATTATCCCTTAACATTAAGGTGAATGCTTATACATCTGTAACATCCAATGTTAATAACTACCTGTCTGCCTGTCAGTATTATGCATGCCAGGTGGCATTCCAGAACTAGTCCCAATACCAGGACCCTACAACAAGAAAGAACAGTGACAAACATTTGGTCTAAATCCCAACAAAACAATGGTACATAACTACATATAATGTTACAAAACTAAACTTACAACGGCGCGTGCTGGAGGAGTAGCAAGCTGTGACTGCTGATACTTCAAAATAGTCCAGTCAAAAACATAATCAAATTGGAAGCCTACAACAAAGATTAATGTAATGATAAGTCTATGTACAGAAATTCACTACTTGAATAATAAACTTGAAACTGATAATCCTAACGCAGTAGACATAATATTAGCTAAAGAGAATATTCAGACCTTCTCGAATAAAGAGGTCACGGAAGAATCTTTTCAGGTATGCATAATCTGGCTTATCATCAAAACGTAGCGAACGGCAATAGTGAAAATAGGATGCAAACTCCGATGGATAACCCCGACATAACGACTGAAATTTTATATGGATCAAAACATTAATATGGTGCTTGGCCAAGTTTAAGACATAATATTTAAAACAAATAATCTCAAGTTAAGAAGATTTGTGCTACTAATTTTATTATAAAAGAGTATAATTGATTAACAAATAGCATACCTCAATTGAAGTTGAAATCTTTTTCTCACTGATTTTGTCATACTTTTGCTTCTTGGTGCCTGCTTTCAGTCCCTGCCAAGGGAGACTAGAAATAAAAGATACATCACCAACCACATTATAAAGAGGTAGGATGAGTCAAAAGGGGTAGGATAGGAAATAAAAATCACCTTCCTCTCAGGAAATACATCAGCACATAACCAAGAGATTCTAAATCATCCCTCCTGCTTTGCTCTGTAAAAACCCGAAGTTAAGTACAAAAAGCAATATCATTAAACAGCAGCAGGAAATGTAGTGTATACATAGTATGTGTAAGTACATGAAGCGCAACTAAAATCAATACATACCAATCCCAAGATGAGTGTTCATGCTTGCATATCTTGCAGTTCCAGTCAAATTTTTATTTTCTCTGCAGTTTGCATGACAAGCATAAGCTTTATAGATGCATCTATGCTTTTGGATAGTACAGTGTATATTTAGATTGAAATATTCTTTGGAAGCTAATATGAGCACACTAAATCAAGGGCAGAACTGACGAAAGGCAAGACAGTAAAACACAAACTAGACAAAAGGACAGCAATGGAGCAGCACATGATATTTAAATGTGATCACCAATATTGGTTGACATTCAGAACTTAATGGAGGAGGAAAGAGATGGTGTAGGGTGAAAATTACACAGGTTACCCTTATTTAAAACAGAATGATCAGCAGTAGCTTAAAAGCTTTAGACGTAAAAGTAAGCTGATTTTAAATGTGCGTCATTTTATAGGTCATTTCTGTCAGAAATTGATTATCTTCGAGGTTTTCTAGTTCTTTAACTTCTCATTCTTCCCCACACAAGTTCCAGTGTAGTTATTGCATTACGGAAAAGAAACTATCACACTCGTCACCTGTAGGGTATGTGCTGATGAGTTGAGCTGTCTCTGTATTTCTTAGCCAGACCGAAGTCAATTATGTAGACCTGAACATAAGCAAACAGTACAAAACATATTGACTTTGATATTCATCAAAAATAGTAATTGCCACGGAAAGAAAAGATATAAACTAAAAACCTGATTTGCACGCCTTCCCAAGCCCATAAGAAAATTGTCAGGCTTGATATCCCGATGAAGAAATGATTTAGAATGAACAAACTCCACACGATTGATCTAAAATACACCAAAAGACAAGCATAAATAAACACTTCAAATTAAAACACGCGGAAGAAAAAGAATTGTTGTATAAACCAGTAACACTCACCATTTGATCAGCAAGCATTAGAACAGACTTCAAAGAAAGTTTCCTACTGCAAAAGTTAAATAAATCCTCAAGACTAGGTCCAAGCAGATCCATCACAAGAACATTGTAGTCTCCCTCAACACCAAACCATCTCACATTTGGAATGCCAGCTGCAAAAAAAGAAGTTTAGTAGTGAACTAGTAATACAATTTCACATATAAGAGGGGTTCATAAAAGAACGATTCCACTAAAGTAGCTTACAATTTTATGTTATACATAAATAGTAAATCTATCAATAAAGGAGCTGCCTTACTTCCTCCTTGCAGAATTCGGTATAATTTTGATTCATATAGCAACTGGGGATGCTTTGTCTTGACATTTTCCTTAATAAAAAAGAAATGTGTTAGCATCCAATGCATCTAAACAGAAACCACCATTATATGAGCATTAAAAAACAGTAACTATGGTACTTCCGCATTTTAACGCACAAAACCATAATAAAACTTACTTTTGCTATGAAGTTAGACAGAATGTATCTAATGTGTATGCACAACTCTAGAGGAACACGGAATTTATAAAACTCAAGACATTAGACTAAGTCGTCATACTAGCTTTCGGCATTCATAAACTAAACGAGATATCCATACATTGATTCCTTATATGCAGTTAAAACCATACACATACTAACGGTTAGTCTTGCCAGAAATAAACCCATTAGTAAGACTACTACAGTTCCATCTCGATGCCCATGTTCCTTAGTGAAATCAGAAATTTTGACCTCTCGGGTTTCTTAATCTGAACAGCATCTCCCAATATATCATACAAATTTGAACATGCTAGCATTTCTCCTCCACCAAAAATCGAAAACTAAGTCCCAAAGTGTTTCAATGAAGATGAAAACAGAACACCCCTATGCATCTTTTTACATCAAAAAAAATTACAACAAATCCACACTCCAGCAACAAAAATAGCTAAACAATCCTAGTAATTCACAAAAGTTCATCCGCACAAAATCGACCCAGCAACACTTACAAGCTTAATCGCAACCTCCTCATTTGTCTGAACATTAGTACCTGCAACAACAATTCAAAAACAGGAAATCACAAATTCAGCAAAAACAAACCCAACAAAGCTCAAAACGACACAACACCCAAAAAATCCACGAACCCAGATAGATCTCCCCGAACGACCCGCTCCCGATCTTCCGTCCCAGACGAAACTTATTCCCGACTCGTGGCTCCATCGAACCCTACACTCCTCACCTCCACAACCCCGACTCGAAAATTCAAACCCTAATGGAATTGAATTGGATTGGAGAAAGTCGCGATAGTGCGTAGAATCGACGCACCGAATCTGAACTCCAATTGGACAGAACCGAACACAACGAACTCTCCTGTAGCTTCCACTCTCGCCACTCAATCCACACAACAACGATACCGAGACTCGATTACATGAAGCAGACGAAGAAGAAGAAGAAGAAAGTCTAGGTTTTTATTTTCTGGAACGGACGAAAAAAATAAAGGGAATAATAATAAAACCCATTTGGCAAAATGAATTATGATTTTGAATATATTTATTAATATTATCTAGGTTTTGTTAAAAAATGAAATTAGGAAAAAAAATTAAAATGAAAAAGAAAAGTAAGCGTCGGGTGGTACAGTGCTACTACACACTGTCTATCTTTTTCTGCTTTGTCTGGACTAATGTGGGAGCTGTTGTTAGGTAGGGACGTGGGCACGTGTCCTTCTCGACGATTTTGATCGGTTAATCGATGTACGATAATTTTGATAGTTGGATCAAAAATTCATTTTCCTCGTAAGATTTTACTGACGGTGGAACAGAGCATTCACGAAAAATTGTTTTCGTCGGAAATTTGTTTGTCGGTTTACGGTTTTAACCGGAAAACCGAGAACAACAGACCCGGTTTACAGTCTAAGTATCTGAAAAGGGGAAGAGGTTTTGTAGCTATTACAAATGATCCACAATTCACAAAGGTTGGATGGGATAACTAGAGGCGGATTTAAGGGGGTTTAGGGTATGCCACGGCATGTCTTGTCCCGAGAAAATTATATATAATTGTAGAGCTTTTAGATATCTTCGATCTGATATTATATGGGATGAAATCGGAGTTCGTGTGAAGAAGTTATGGTTATTTGAATATCTGGTGCGTGTATAATTTCGTTTTACATGAAAATGCTCTTTTTACACTCCAAATGTCTATTACATTTTCAAGCAACATTATTTACGATTTTTTGTAGGTTCTATTTGAAAAGGTTAGATGTAAGACATAACGGTTCAGTAGTATATATTTATAAATATTTATAGTCATTGACAATGAAATAGTTTTGACTCATTTCTAAAGAAATCATGTCTCATATTATATCATTTACGTTTTCATATATACGTCGTATAACTGATTTTATGTTTTGCTTAGAACGTTATGTCCATGACAGACCAAACAACGTATGATTGATCATTCGACTTGCGCGACATGTATGGGTTCATGAACTGTATTTTCAAGCTAAAATTCCTTCATGAAAATCGTAGATATCTGAATGGGTCTAAATCATAACTCGTATGAGAAATTTGTGTCATTTGAAAATCGATCAAGCTCTAACTTTTTTTAAACCGATTTTGATTGTTTTTTTTAACATTTTATCATTATCGGTGACATACTCTAAAATAAATTTATGCATCCGTCTCTAAAAATAACGTGCATTCCATTGTTGGTTTTTCTTATAGACCGTTAATTTAAAAGTCCAATCACCGATTGACGGATGATTAATTTGCTTACCGATTCTTCATCTTTTTTATCGACGCCGTCTTATTTTTCCACAGATTTTCTGAACCGGTGTGCTTTTTTAATGAACTCTACTTTAATGAGCTCCCCCGTGCATTTCTCACGTGATCCCAATGCTTTTCACGTTTTCAAAACGGCTAAGATTTTGATTTGGGCCGGATTGTTCGGCCCGGTCTGGCCCAGACCGGGACTGTATATTGATGTTCCCAATTGGTCTGTCCAATCCCAAGCGAAATCAAAGATAATCTTGTTTGCCAACTTATACAAATAAGGTGATTAAAAAAAGAGGGAATTTGCAAATTGCCTTGAAATAATGGACTTTTTGTAAACTAACATTTTTTTAAATGAATTTCTAATTTTATCCCTCCGATCTAGGGATGGCAACGATACTCGGGCCTGATAGGGACCCGACATGCCCGACCCGAAAGAATCGGGCCAGGATCGGGTATTTTCACAAACGGATTGGGGACGAGTTAGTTTGACCGAACTTTTAACTTGGTTCGGCATCGGGATTGGAACTGCCCGGCCCGATAGGTTACAAATCAAACAAATAAATAAACCTAAATTTCTATATTGTATAACGCAATCTCTTGTGTCAGTCGGCTCTCACTAGTCTAACCAATCAGCTCTTGATAATAATTAGTTTTGGTTTGATGTTACTTGTTTTACTTGTCCGAGATCATAAGATTATTATAGCTTTGCTAAGAGACAACCGGGTCCCAGACAGGCTCGGGGCACAAGTAGGGAAATGGGGCCGGGTCGGGTATCACAGAACCCGGCCCATTTCCATCCCTATTCCGGTCAAATGGGCTTGCCCCGGTCAGGTACGTTCAATAAGGATAAAAATGTAATTTCACAACAAATAAAAATACAGGTTAGATGGTGCAGTCCACTTCACAATTTTACCAACAAAACAAATGTAACAATTAAGGGACCAATTATAACTTCCATTCCTTGTTCTTGTCCAAGCCACACATATACATTTTCACAAGGAGAGAAGAACCAAAAGCTATATAAATCAATGGAAACAAAGCTAGGGTTTTGAGGGTCAACTCAAGGGTTGAAGAAAGTAGCACCACACTTGCATCTCCAACCTTCAGGCTCATAATTAGCATAGAGAAGCCCAACTGGGTAAGTCTTGGTGGGTATCTGAATGGCCTCACATGGCACACAACCATTGCACCTGTACCTACAGCTTGGTGGCCTTGACCCTAACCTACTACTTGTGCTCACTTCTTCTTCTCCACCACCAACCTCTTGCTCTTCCATAATCTGCTCAAATCAAAACCCCAAAAACTAATTAACATTGATAATTAGACCATCCATAGGTGGATTAGACCAGTCTAATTAGACGAAAAGTTTATAGAAATTGTGGGTCGAATTGACCCGATTTGTGAGAAAAGATGGGCCCAAAATGTATTTAATATGTTTTTAAATTATTCGATGACACATGATAGGAGAATCATAGCTTGGATGCAAATAGACGACCGACAAATCCTTAGACAGGTTTCACGGCCTAAACCAAAAAGTGGGGGTTTTCTAAAAAAAATAACCGATTCGACGCATAAATGCCTCTACTATGGGTAGTCTTAGAGCACCTACAGTAGGGGTCGATTCCACATGGGCAAATCAGACGTGATTTGAAGTCAATTCAAGATACAACCATAGTGGGAGTCAAATCTAACAATCGATTCGACACAGAATCGACAGATGTCACAGGGGGAGAAAAAAAATAGTAGTAAAAAGGAAGAAAAAAATCTATTTTATCATCGAATCGACCACGAAAACCGACTCCACTGCAGGTGTTCTCAAACCCAATCAAAACACAATCTAGCAAGCAAGCCATGGAAAATGTGCACTACCTGGTTTGATGGGAGCTCTGGAGCATAACTGTGAGGAGGAAGAGCTGGACCAAGAGACCTATTACTTGCAACAGAAGAAACCCAAAAACACATCACCAGAAAAAATGGTACTATCACAACACAAGAGCACCAAACCCTAACACTCTTCTTCTTCAACATGGCTCTAGGGTTTTCAAAAACCAAAACCTCAGAACAACAAAGCTTGTTGTGGACAAAACTGAAAACCCAACTCAGCTCCCATGTAATATATATCAAGATTAAAAGGGTTGTGAGGTTGCTTGTGGGGCAAGTGATACCCTAATCTGATTCATTTTTTCAGGTACCTATATGACAATTCAATACACTTGCTTGAACAGTGTATGGAGATTATATAATATACCCAAAACCAGAACCCAGAACAGCTATATAGGAGCCCTAGAAATGTAGGGTATGTGTCCCAAGCAAGGTAGGGTTTTTTTTAGGAAAGATCCAATTGGTGTGGACAGTAGTGGGCCATGCAGAAGAAGAAGCAAAGAGAGAGAGATATGTAGAAAGTAGATGTCGCTGCAGACCTTTCACTGTCCCTCTCTGAAGCTCTTTCTTTCCTTCTCTTTGCTAAAAGCAGATAGTCCAGTTCAGATTCATAGAAAGTTGAATTTTTTTTTATAAAAGATTAAAAAAATGTAACAAGTGATATATTAAAAATTATTAAACAATAGGAATTGCTTAGACTGCATTAAATATCTTTAGTAACATTTTATTTATGGAGAACATTCCATTAGTACTTATATGTATCGGTAACGTTTTAGATGAAATTCTGGGCAAGTTTATGCTATTTTGATAATTTGTGACCAATTCATAAGGGGTATTAAATGTTCTGTTACCAATATGTAAGGAGTATTAAATGATTCATGACCGATTCATAAAGAGTACTAAATGACAGCTATCAAAACGGAAGGACTGTTGTTGAACGTTACAAAACACAAAGGTACAAAAGGTATGTTACAATAAAAATGGATACAAAAGGCAATTAATCCGAATTGGGTAGATGAATAGTGATTTATCCCGATTGTGGCACGTGACGTTCTAACGCATGAATTAGTTAGACTTTTGTCTGATCTCGAGTTGTTCGTCCGACCAAACACGTCTTGCTCGACCTTCTTTGTTATGTCGCTTTTATGTTCACACAAACAAATAACACAAAAATCACGTCTCACCCAAGCAATATAGCATGTGTTAGAGCGCCTACAGTAGAGTTTATTATGAGCGTCAGGCACAATCTTATGGGTGAAAAATGGATGTTTTTTCTCTTTTTTCTATCTGATTTTCTCTCTTTGACCCTTGTACATTTGAAAATAAATACAATTTCCTCTCTCTTCCATCTTTAGTCTCTCTTAAAGTGACATTAAACGAATTTGTTTCGATTAATCCCGATAGATTCATTGTCTACAAAACGATCTTCAATCACATTATACTTGACCTTGCATAATCGACTCACACCACGCATACTCTCATAGTTGTTCTTACTCGTTGTTCTTACACAAACACAAGCGAGGACTCAAAACCATGTCACAGTCACAGGTGTTAAATGTAGCCTTGCAGATGATGTAAATTATGAGTTTTTTTATTGGATAAAATACGGTAAAATAGCTGATGGTTTGATCCGGACCCTACACGTGTCCAACAAATAGACGGTGGTGGTGATCATAGGGTGTTAGCACTGTCATCATGTGGATGACCTATCCCAATCAGTGGTGTGATAATTAAAAATACAAAAGGTACTGTTTTCAACAGTAAACTTACAGTAATAAGTCATCGTCTCATAATTATCTCATCACCCTTTTCGTTTGTTCTTTTTAGTACTTAATTAATGCAAAACTAGTAATCAAGAGAGCCATAAGTTTTCTATTCAAAAACTTGTTTATTCTTAATTGTTGTAGGAAATTTATATACATTAACACAAACTTTAGATAAAAATATCATCTCCATATGAATGTATATATTTAATAATGGAAATATATCACCAATTCACTTTATTATATTCTAGTTTCTAAGATTTTTTTGTATCATAATTTGGACTTATGTTTTTTTAACGTATCATTTTGTTTGACCTTTATAATATTTTATGGTTAGATTAGTTTATCGTCCTTGGTAATTGAGTAAAATATGCATAACCCTATGTTTTGTTGTATGTATCTTTAAAAATTATTAAACATGATGAACTCTTGTTTAAAACATTTTACTTATATTGAGTTGGTTTTAATAATGAAAATGTCAATTGTGTGTGAATTTAACTTTTATAATTAACTCCTTATTCTTATATTTTATCGATATGGTTAAACTTTAATACTTCTCTTTATGTATAATTATTGTTGTAAATGTCCTCGCCTAGGTCTCAAAATCTGTAAAAATGTCCGACTCGCTGACTCATTTAGGCCCCAAATCTAAAAACTATCGGACTCACCGTTCTGACCGATTAGTCCGAAATTTGGGACTCTGATTTGTGAAATTAGACATTTAAAACAAAGATGAAAAGGTGAGAGACACAATATGTTTGTAATGGTCTTTAATTTCTTGATAAAAAATATGGGATGTGTCCCTCTTTAGTGGTTTATCATTATAATTTAGATTTTTATTAAAATTTAGAGTAAAATCAAAATGAGAATATTATTAGGTTTAGTTTTTTTGTATTTTAATACTTGATATATTTTATATTATACAAATATAATATATTTTTTGAATTTTTTGATTATATTTATGTAATATATATTAATAATTTTAAAAAATGAAATCCACCTAAGTTTCGACTAGTCCCCGCCTAACGTCTAGATGTCCTTACTATCTGGTTAGCGTCTAACGCAATTTACAACTATCTGTACCGTACAATATACCTAAACACGGATCATAATAAAACTAAACATCTCCATACCCACATCTACTTCTCTTGTTTAAAGGACCTACATTTTGAAACATTACCATGCATGTTAGAGATAATTACCTTAACTTCTCTAAGAGCACCCACAGTCGTGGGCGAGGAGCAGCTGGCGAGATGATCTCGCCGGCGAGGAGGAGGCGGGGAGCAGGCGAGGTGGAGGCGAGGAGCTCGCTGGCGACTTGGGTAGCCGTTAGCGAACTCGCCAGCAGATCTCGCTGGCGAGGAAGACTTTGACCATCTCGGGTGGCGCGCCGGCCGTTGGCGAGCCACACGCTGGCGACACGTGGCCTGGTTCGCTGGCTTTTTCCTCCATCTCGTTGGCGGCTCCTCGCCAGCAACAGTGCACCACTGTAGACATCGCTGACGGTGAGCTGGCGAGATACTTCAAAAATGATATTTTATATCATCTCGCTGACGTCATCCCGACGGCAGCCGGCGAGATAACTGTGGATGCTCTAATGATCATGTTTGTAAATAATCATGTAGTCCATGATGATACATGACAAACATGGAGAATGAATGTGAGGACATCGATAAGTAATAATGAGCTCTGATTGGAGGGTAAAACGGTAAAATGGAAGGGCTGAGGGCAAAAGGAAATTGAAGTGGTTGTTATATAATATAGGTACTGACTTCTGACGAGTCTAAAACTATGACAGGTGAAGTAGCTGTAGCCTGATAACCTAAAAGCAGAGCCTAAATGATTTGAATTTGATTATCAAAAGCACCAAGGATTTGACTTTAGAAAATTATATATCTTCTCATCGATAACAGCACTTCCATTCACAGCTTTGCCTGATTTGTTTTGAGACGTAGTTGGACTCTTGACAACAGATAAATAATAGAATAATAGCAAAGAAAAAATAATCATTATATATTTTTTATTATGGCCTATTACATTCATCTATCCGAACTATACACCTTTAACGAATATCTATACATACTTTGAATTAACAATTCTAATAATATTTTTCATTTTTTCCATTTTCCATAAATTCACAGTTAATTGATGGTCTAATATGTTTTGGTTTTCACATTAAAGTAGGCCGATTTAATCAAATGTTGGTTTAATGTTGTGACAATTACAAAAATACCAATGGACAACGTGTTTTTGGTTCGTGTTGAGGGGTAGACAAGAATCAAATTTATCAATCGACTTAAGTGTTCAAACGCTAAATTAATGGACAATAAAACTTTTAAATTTTATTTAATGATACATAACGTGAACCAAATTGTTTAATTTATCAACTTCCTCCTCTTCCGCTTCCCTGACTTAGTGGTGGTTCGAAAGTAATTCTCGTGGGGAACGTTGTTAACATTTTGGGACAAAATGATAAATCTAGTCAACACCCTAAAACATGGAAATAAACTTAATTAGATTAGAATCGGGGAACAACTTCAGGGTACATCATCATCGGATTACAAAATGAAGCATACAACACATCACACCAACTCATTCATCATCTTCGCCATGTCGTTGAGAAAAAACCTATGGGTCGCCAAGTCTTCAGGGCCCATGTTGGAGGCATCGACGTTTTGGAGTAAGCGAAACTCGTGCATGAGAGACTCTAACTAAACAAGTGACTCCCGACAGTGCTTCTCAATGTTGGCCAAGCTTTTGGCCAACTTGGGTTGAGTGTCACGTCTACCGGCACCTTCCATTTCCCTTTCTCCTTGGCCATCCTCCCCTTTGTTGTCTTCTGGACCTCAGGCATGATACTGCTTACGGGTCTTGGACACTCTCCCTCGTCTTCTTCAATGAGAGATGCCAGAATGTTCATCTCATACATTAAGTGGTCGGATTGAAATTGTTCTCAAATCGATGCCTCCAACAAGGCTTCTCCCACACAAGGTTCTACCAGTGCTTCCGTACAAATACGTGGTCGTACACCTCGCTGTACTCCTTCTCCGCATCGGGCATGTTTTGGTCTTCGAACCGTCCTCTCTGGTAGTTGTGCTTGAACTTCGATCAACACCTCCAAAATATCTTCACCTTCTTGTTGGTGACGCTTCAATACTGTTTGTAGTTCTTTTTCGTGCATTCAGTCGCTAGGGTTTGGTGGCTTACAACGACGAGCTCTCTTCGAATGTTATCACATAATGTATGGCCCGTTTGGTCGGCCCTATGCTCGGAATCATCGAAGTGATTTAGCCAACTACAAACCAATGCTTCCTCATCTGCCCTAATCCACTTCCGGTACATTCTGGTTGTGCGGTTTGCTCAGCTTGTGACTGTTTGGGGTGGGGGGGGGGGACAAGGACGCATATCACCAGAGGTGAGAGAGGGATTCCAAACACGGGCATCCTGTTGTGGCCCGTCCCCGAGCTAGACCCCGAGAAAGTTGTTAACCCTTTAAAGGTCGTGCAACTTGGGAATGTGGATGACACCGGATAAGGGTTCGAGTCGTGGTACACGGGGGAGGCCATGACTAACGTATGCCCCGATGAGGGGATGTATTTTTGTTTCCAAAATGTTTCCTCTTTATCGCCCGAATAGTGTTTCTAATTGGGGAGGTAATCTCACTCGCACTTGAAGCTGGGAGCCATGTTCTTGTTGGTTGGGTAGGGCAAAAGTGATGGCGGAGAAACGAATATGGCTAAACGAAATACTAGACGGTGGAGACACTATTACAATTGGCTTGAGAACGAACCTACAACACGATGAGGGCGAAGAGTTTGTAGTGTTTCGCCAAAAACGTCTCACAAACACGGCTTGTGTTGGTCGTGCTTCACGTTTCTGCCATAAGAGCCGTCGTAGGCAAATCTGGTGCAAGATAATGAACGCCGAAGAGAAAGAAAGAGTGAGTTGCAAAAGCGTGGATTTTTTGAAGACGACAGAGAAACAATTGTCCGTTTCTTATAGTTGAAATTCATTTTCCGCTTTAATAACGAAACTGTTTCGTTGCCACATGGCAACCAGCCCTCGTCAGTCAATGTTTCTACGGGTCTGCATGTGTCGAATCTGTATACTATCAACGTCAATAGATTCATTGGCGTCGCTTTTTAGACTCGCAGATTTGACTAACTTCATCGCTTTTTCAGGGAGATGATCCTCCTTTTTGAGGATTTTGACATATTCGACAACCCGATTCGACGCAATGACGACGCTACTATAGATGCTTTTAGTATCTTGTTTTCTTTGGTATATCATGTACATACATCTTTTTTTATAGTTTTTGACCCAAAACAAATTAAATATGTAAACATACGAGATTTGATCTTTTACATATCAGATATATACATGAAAACATAAGTCACAGGATTAATTTTTGACTCGTCAACCTTTTACGGGCACAATATTGTTATAAACTACAACGATCAAATAAACGTTATAAATTACAGGAGACAAGGATCAACCGTGACACCGATCCCCAACTAATATACTGATTACATGTCATTTTAAAAAAGAAACTAAAAAATCCGAAAAAACTATCCCGATGTATGTCACTGTGATCTGTTGAAACTGTTGATTTAAATCATTTAATATATATATAAGAATGATAGTTTTTGCAACGGAAAGATGGGTGATTGATTTGATTATACGATGCAAATCAGAGGTATGCAACAATTACCTATGTTCCCTCTCCGGGAAGATGAATGATCCACAACACACTATCATCCTCTGTGGCTATCTCCACAATTGATTTTAAAATGAACCATGACTAAATACCATAATTAAAAAAAGATTAGGAAATTAAGTTCTCTCTAATCTCTATCAATTTGCGTTCACTTATCATAATTCATAAGTGACTTATGAATGTTAGGTTTCTATGGTTATTTACTTCTGAACAAATCATTTGAATACGTATACATAATTATTATATTTTATGAGATAGTTATGTATAAATACGTATTATTAAAATGTCAATACTCATATCACATTGAAATAAATGTACTATAGAAAAAACTAAATACATTAACAAAAGCAACGTTTCAGTGCTCCCCAACAAGGACTGCTAGGGTCTTGTGACGCGATTGATCTTCTTGTTTAAGGCTTGTTCCCTGTCGCGGTTATGCATTTTGTTTGTAGGGTTTGATCACTTGATCATGCTCTTATCTCTTATGCCCATGTTTCTAACGTGGGACTCGAGTTTGGAAGATGTGATGAAGGACGACATGGATCTCCACAACCACTTGATGGAGGCGACACCACCTCTCTCTAGTAGTCACGTGTCTGGAGTTCCACTTTCCAGCTCGTTGGGTAAGTCCCCTTCCTTTAGGTCGACGTTCGGTTCGGTCGGGATCTTGGTGGCGGCGGAGGTGGTGTAAGTCCTCTCCGCCCAAGCGGTAGCAAGTATTCCTCTGTTGACAACAATTGCGAGTGGAAGAAGGACCCATTTTTAGGGTCCAACGGGGCGTCCACGAGGCCTTGATCGTCAGACTCCGGCGAGAGGACCACGTCCTCGACTGTCTAGAGGGGTGGTGAATTGAGATGGGGTGATATACGACGAAATTCTCTTCTAGGGGCGGGGCTGATTCAGGCCGACGAAGATGACCTGACAACGGTGGTATTGTCAAAGAGAAGCAACGCGAGAACTAAAATATGTTTCATTTTTTTGTTATTTTTAATTTTTTTTTAAAAGGATAAAAATCATCATGTTGCTGGAGTATAATAGTATTTTCTATACAAACCCTACTAATCAAATACATGTCTATTATTGTATAATTTTAACCAATTCTTCTATGTATTTAAAATTTTAGATGAATTGAATTTTTAATACTAAACTTTGATCCAATAAAATAAATAAAATAATGAAACAAGATATCCATTGATTATTGGATACACCTCTCTCTAAAATTACAATTACAATAAAGAATAAATTAAACTGAACAGAGCCCCAGAAATTAAAAAGGAGCCTATATCATGTCAGAGAACAAAAAAAAACATCTGGCTTCCTCAACTTGAGCTCTCTACAAAAAAAAATAACTATTTTGACACGTAAAAAATAAATTATTTTAAAGGAAAATAATAATAAGCATAAAAAAACTAAAAACCACCAAGGAAGTGGAATAACTTGGTAATGGAGCTTAACGAGCTTCGGGAATAGACATCCTTGGGCTAGGCAGGCCCATGTACGCGAGTCGGGGAGACACACGAACCTTCGGGCTGGGCCTCGGCGAGGGTATTGGGCCGTAGTTAGTCATAGGCCCAAACGCCACACGAGGAGATAAGCTGACTTGTTCCAATGCCCTCGACTGCAGATCGGTAGGGTAGTCCCGCACACACCCGATACGCGGCCCTGCTCCGGTGCTCCACTTGCACGACAATCGCCTCCCCAAGCTGTACACTTGTTCTCCCACGTCAGCAACAGTTGACTTTGTTTTCTCGTGATCAGAATCAACGGTCGAGATCGCACCAACCACCGCCGCACCATCGGATTCACCTGAGCTCGCGGCACTGTATCGTTTATCTTTAAACGAATCACTGTCTGTCGGTTCCTCGTTGACATTGATAGCCGGAGTGTCATCGTCAACGGCGCAACGCTGAGGAGTAAAGACAAAACACAAAAAGGTCAGCGATCATTACATTGATCACATAATCACCATTGACTTTAATTCAAGACGGTTAGAATTTTTTGAAAATTAATCGATATTAATGGGATTGGTCAACTAAAAAAATAGGGTCTAGACGACGTCTGATCGGGATTTTTAGGGCAGTCTTTTAATTCGTAACAATATAAGAATTTAATTAATTATTACCTTGACGTTGGTGAGATCGACGTTGTGTTCCTTGAGATAACTGATGAACTCCCTGAAGTTCTCTTCGGTCGGGTGGTAGTGTCCGCTGTACGGCCAAATGGCCTCCAACACGCCGCCGTGCGCGACCAACCTTCCGGCGGCGGTGGTGGCGCCGCCGGAGAGGAAGCTGGAGTGTTGGAACACACCCTTCCTCTTCTGGCCCACGTACAACGACCTCGACGTGCTCAAAACAAAGATCCACTTGGAACCTTCCACGGTCTCTACCAATGTTCCACTCTGTTTGAACATTAGCTTCCCTTCCTCCACCACCACTTCATAAGCTTCTCTTTCCATCTAAAAACACATCAAATTAAGTTCATTAATTAGTACAACATTTATCAATCGGGCATACAATAAAAGCAAAATAATACCATGAAATGTTCATTTTTCGTAATCCTAAAAAAACTCTAAACTCGTCTTTTTGTTACCGGTTGTGTAATTGTGGGTTAATTACATCTGATTATACTCATTTTCACCTAGTTACGTCTAAACATAAAGTTCGTCTAAACAGTATCCTAAACATTATTACAAAACACGGAGTATAAGTTTTAAACTCATATACATTCCAGCAAAGTTTTGGAACAGTTACCTGTAATTAGTGAAAAACGTATACATAGTTAACTATAATTAAATCTGATCGTTTTGAAATAATAATTTTACCCTTAAAAATCTAAATGATCATGGTATAGGTTATTTTTTATACAAAATATAACAAAAATAGGATATATTTTTTTATATATAATTATTAAGGAATAGGACTAAGAGTTGCAAAAACATATATACCTTTTAAATGTTTTTTATGATTATACATTACTTCAATCATGTGACATAATTAATTTTCGAATAATTACCGGTCCGAGGTATTGGATGCATTGACGTTGCACGACCGTCCTCGGGCATTTCTTAAGATTTACTTCTTTGCCATCGCCGACATCCAACCAGTAGAAGAATGGTTGTGTGCTCTCACTTGCAAACCAGACATCATAGTACATGTGCAAGTTGTGTCCGTACCTATGTCGTGGGTCGATCTGTTCAAGACAAAAAAAGAACATTTTATTTCCAAAACAAAAATATTACTTTATATAGTAAGTTTTAAAATGTTTATTTTTTACTTACGGCTTCGAGCCAATGCTGTAGAGCTAGCTTCTGGGCTTTCTCGTCCTTAGATAGACCCTTCCCCACCTGATTATGAATAAAATAAAATCAATTATTAAGTCAAATCAATATAAATATAAATTAGGTGCATTACTGATCCGTGAGGGACAAGTCAAAGAAAAATTGATAATTAATTAATTAATTAACTACCTTGGCGGCTCTGGTCCTTGCCCTTGCCCACCGGGACACGGCGGTTTCCGGCTTCTCGACGTCGAAGAACGAAACGGAGCTCCGTTTCAGGGCAGCGAAGTCCAAAGCTTTCCACCTGAATTATTTTAAAATGTTCAACAAAAATTAACAAGACTATAATTTGGAATAATTTTTAATGGAAAATGTTGTTTTCTAAACTTTTTGTGATCTTTCATTAAAAAAATTACCAGATTTTGATATTTTGTTCATATCCTAATCTAAAGGTGTAATTTTGTGTTACAAAAGATCGATCACAGTTTTGAATTGCTAATAAAAAAATCACATAGGTTCAGAATTGACTTTATTTTATTTTTAATTAATTAATTATAATTACCAGAGTTCTTCCACCACGACGGCGCAATCGGCGAGGTTCCGTCTCGTCCGGTAACTCTTGTACACTTTCTGAAGCTTAACCGCCGCGGCGTCGAGCTCGCTGACCGGCCGCGGCGAGAAGAGGATCGCCGGCGACGGGAGGGAAATCGCCGGGACCGGCGGGCGGGACATTCCGGGCGTCACGGTCCTCGGAGAATCGCTCCCGCCCTTTCCGGCGACGGCGAGGTTCTTCAACGAACGAGGGGTGTTGAGATTGATCCGGTCGGGCCGACAACCCTTCAATGTCGCCGACGACCCGTTATCCGACCCGCTAACCGTCATGGGTCCGGCCCGGCCAAACGAACTCGTCCTCTTGAAACTCGCCGTCCTCAGAATCGTCCGAACCACACCTCCTTCGGAAGCGGCAGCGCCGAGAACGACGTCGTTTGCGAGACCGTAGGACCAGTAGTGCTTAACGATTTGGTTCCAAGCCGATGATAACAAGGAGAGGGACAAACCCATCAATTTGGGGACACCAAGTTTGTAAGTTAAGCAGTTTCTGACAGGATTGGTCGGGGTGAGTTCTGTTTATGTGTATGGACTTATCCTGACCAGTCCTCGGTTCTTATAATGTTTGGGCCGGTTTTCTGAGTGGAGGTATTGGTTGTGGAAAAAACGACCAGTATGTGGAAAACAGAGAGTTCAGATTCAAAGAACGTGTTGCGATTCTCGATTCTGGTCCATTCAAAGGATTGAAGTCATATATAGGGAGAGGATTGAATTTATTTTCTAGGTGGAAATTGTGGGTAGGCTTCGTGGTTAGAGGGTGAGGCTGCAGTTTATTTTACTCTCTCTCTGGCTTATCGCGTGACGATGGGTCCATAAATAGTAAAAAACAAATATGTGTGTGGCAGTCAAAGAAAGCGAGCAGTGACAAAACTAGGTCGGAGTCGTGTAGGTTGTTTCGTTGAAGAAGCCGAGTGTTTTGGGGTCTGAGTCAGTGACTCGGAGTTTCTCATACTCTAGCAAAGTCAATGTGTGGTTTTGGACTTTTGGTCAGGCACGAGCGAGGTACTTTGTTGGGATATTTTTCTCGGCTGGGTCGTGTGTTGTTGCTTTCGGCGTGTACGATTAAAACATGTAGGGAGATTTTATGTCGGTAGAGGGATGTGTTATGTTTTCTAATCTCCTTTTAAAGCGTGATTAATAAGTTTAATATTCTTCTGGAGTAATCAAAATATTTACTGCATTGGTTATCTTGCTGAGCGCAGGCCCTAGCCTAGGTGAGAGCACGTCCAAAGCACGTCTTCGTCGGCGATCTACAGAATCGTCCGGCCAGAGCGTCTCTTTGGCTCCGTGGAGACGGGGTCTACGCTTTTTAGCGTCGTCTGCGTGGGTGTCTTGCACGGGAGGAGTTGATTTCGGCGTAAGGGGCTCTTCGGCTCATCGGGTCGAGATCTCCTACGTTGGTAGCATGCACGGTGGAGCTGAATCTTTGGCGGCAGAAGGCTGCGGCTTTCAGCGTCCCGGGAGTTTCGTTTCGTCGGGGGGTGCGCGGCGGCTAAGGGGGTAAATTTCTGGCTCTCTCTACGTTATCCCTTTTTGTGATTTGGACTGGATTGTGTGAATTGGCTGGTGATCCGGCGAAGAGGTGTTGGGTGTACGGGTACTGCTCCTTCTGTTCAGTAAGAAGAACGGTGTGGGGACAACGGCGTGCTGTAGGCGGCTGTCACTGGTGGTGTGTGGGGGCAGAACGATGAGATTCCTATCATGGAATTGTCGGGGGCTGGGGAAGTTAGCTATAGTGGAATACTTGAAAGGGGCGATTCGTCGTCGAAAACCATAGGTACTCTTTCTCAACGAGACTTTAGCTCGGAGAGGAGACGTGGATATTCTGAAATTGAAGACGGGGTTTGCGGGGGGTGCGAGACTCCGGCAGTGGGCCATAAAGGGGGAATTATCCTGCTATGGGCGACTGGGGTGGCAGTGACGAAGATTGACTGCCAGGAGAGATTCACTGATGTGGAAGTCAGAGGACCGGAGGGGGAGGAGATTCGTTTTACTGGCATCTATGGTGAGGCGAATCGGGACCTTCGTTGGCAGACCTGGGAGATGATTCGGTCGTTGGGGGCACGACTGGGGGTACCTAAGAAGTGGCTGTTGATGGGTGACTTTAATGGAATTCTGAAACAGCGGGAGAAAGGGTGAGGGAATCGATACCCGACCGGTCTCATCCAGGGCTTTAGGGAGTCAATGAGGGAGATCCAGGTGGAGGACGTACCACTTCAAGGGTATGGCTTCACCTGGCATAGTGGGAGCAAACCGGAGACACGTATGGCGGTTCAGCTTGATCGGGCTCTTATTTCGCGGGAGCTAAAGGATGCCTGGCCGGACGGACACCTGCTCAACCTTGGTATCTCAACATCGGACCACCTGCCTATTTTAATGGATTCGGAACGACGGGTGGACCCGGTGGGGTCGAGACAATTTCGGTTTGAGAATATGTGGGCGGAGGATCCGGAGTGTGGACAACTGGTCCAAGCTTGGTGGGGGTCTCCGGGTGATCGGGACATTGGCACTAAAACTAAGGAGACGGGCGAAGCGCTAGAAGTCTGGGGGGAAGGAGGTTTATAACGCGCTAGCCAAGAATATTTTCCGATATGAGAAGGATATCTTGTGGTTGAATGGGAGACTGGATAGAACGAGTATTCGTAGGCGGAGAGCGTTGCAGAAGCTCTATGTGGCGACACTGGAAAAGAAGGGGGAGTTCTGGAGGCAAAGGGCTAAGCAACATTGGCTTACGGAAAGTGACCAGAACACTAAGTTCTTTCAGGCGTTGGCGTCTCAATGGAAAAACATAAACAAGGTGACGGAACTGAAAGACGCTGAGGGGAATGTTCTCTCATGGGATACGGGACTGGGTGAGCATATTCTGGATTTCTACAAGACCTTGTCCAGGAAGACGCGGGGATATGGGATTAATGGCGCTCGGTTTCGACAATAAGTAACAGCAGATCAGAATCGGGCACTGATGAGGGAAGTGTCTTCGGAGGAAGTCAGGGAGGCCACGTTTTCGATGGGGCCGAACAAATCACCTGGCCCAGATGGCTTGAACCCTTTCTTTTATCAGAAATATTGGGGTACAGTGGGTGAGGACGTCACCTGCTGGGCACGGAGGGTCTTCGCGGGGGAGGAAATAGCGACAGGCCTGAACAAAACAACCCTGGTTCTGATACCGAAGGTAGAGTGTCCGATGTCACTAAAGGACCTGAGGCCTATTCCTCTCTGCAATGTGATATTCAAAATTGTATCGAAGGTGGCGGTGAACCGGCTAAAGGGTTTGTTGGATGGTCTTATATCGGCTACGCAAGGTGCGTTTGTCCCGGGCCGGTCAATACAAGACAACATCATTTTATCTTATGAGACTTTGCATTATTTGAAGAATAAGAAGTTTGGCAAGGTAGGGTGGGTGGCCCTGAAGCTTGATATGAGTAAAGCATACGATCGTGTAGAATGAGGCTTTATGTGGGATATGATGAGGGGCTTTGGCCTCAGTGAGGAGTGGATCAATCTGGTACGTCGATGTACGTATTCGGTCACGTATAATATAGTTGCGGGAGGACAGCACGCGGGGTTTGTGCAACCGGAGAGGGGGATTCGTCAAGGTGACCCGTCGTCCCCGTATCTATTCCTATTTTGCATGGAAGGATTCTCGAGACTACTACAAGGGGCGGAGGGGGCAGGAGAGATTCATGGGGTCAGAATAACCCCTCAGGCACCGCCCCTGTCCCACTTGTTCTTTGCCGATGACTGTTACGTGTATTGTAAGGCGACCCCGCTGGAGATGGGTCGAGTGCAGGGGTACTTGCGGATGTTTGAAGAAGCGTCAGGGCAGATAGTAAATCAACAGAAGTCGTCGCTATTCTTTAGTGTCAATACATCTCCCTCCCGGCGTGAGGACGGGATAAGGATACTGGGTATACCAGAGCTTACTCAACCTTCCCCCTACATGGGTATCCCAAATATGATGGGACGTAGTAGGAAGCAGGGATTGCAATATATCCTAACACGAGTACTACGACGAATTCAGAGATGGGACGACAAGCTTCTAAACGGGGCAGGAAAGGAGGTCCTAGTAAAGTCAATACTACAGGCGATTCCCACCTACACGATGAGTGTTATGCGATTGCCAAAAGGGTTGCTGGAGAATATGAATGTGGCATTGGCTCAGTTTTGGTGGAAGTCGGGTGGGGAGGGTGGTAAAGGGGTCATATGGCAATCATGGACGACCATGTCCCGCCCGAAGGATGAGGGGGGCCTGGGTTTTAAGAATATGTTTGACTTCAACACGACCTTGTTGGGCAAACAACTGTGGAGGCTACTCCTAGATGAGACTAGTCTAGTTGCTCGAGTTTTGAAAGCGCGGTATTACTCGGAGACGTCAGTGCTAGAGGCGGTTCGGAAATCAAACCAAAGTTTCGTATGGCAAAGTCTGCTCTCGGCTCAAGATATGATCAAGGAAGGAGCGAGAAGGTCCATTGGGCCAGTGACGACCACGTTAATCGGCACACATCCGTGGTTGGTAGGGGTGGAACCAAGAGTGCAATCCACAAGGACGGATCTAGCTATCCGACCGGTGTCGGACATTATGCTTCCAAATGACAGGAGGTGGGACGTCGATAAAATTCGACACATGTTTGAGGAGGACGTCCAACATGCGATATTGGCGGTACCTATCAGTAAATTTGCAGTATCCGACTCCTGGTACTGGGCGGGGGACTACCTGGGGCAATATACGGTGAAAGCAGCTTATGGGCTGTGTCAACAAGATCAGGCAGTTTTTCACCCCCAGACGGACATTTGGACGAGAATCTGGCAATTAGAAGTCTTGCCTAAAGTTCGCACGTTTCTATGGAGGACGTGCTCAGGGTGTCTACAGGTGGCGGTGAATCTTAGACGGAGACACATAGATATGGCAGCAGTATGTCCAGTATGCATAGGGGCTGAGGAATCAGAACTTCATCTGCTAGTTGAGTGTCCCATGGCAGCGGAATGTTGGACCAAGTCGGGCTTAAATATCCCACAGGATGCCCAATCAATCTCGGAATGGGTGCAGAGGACGTTAAGTAGTAACCCTCCGACAAGTGGAGGACTGATAAGTTGCATCCTGTGGGAAGTGTGGAAGGCTAGAAACAAGGTGGTCTAGGAACAGAAGACCCAGACGGCGGCAGCGATTTTCCAAACAGCTTTTCACCTACAAGCAGGATGGCTGGAGGCTATGAAACGAAAGAAGCAAAATCTATCCCAGCCAGTTCGAGGCCGAATACCTAGGGCTGTAGTTTGGGAGCCCCCGCCCCAGGGAACCTGGGCAGTAAACACAGATGGGGCTTTATTCGCGGCGACAAACCTGATGGGGACGGGATTGATCGGTAGGGATGACCAAGGCCGAATCACGGGGGCCCGATCGACCTCCATCTATGGCCCCCAAAACCCGGCCCTGATGGAGGCGTATGCAATCAGGGACGCGCTGACCTGGCTTAAGCAACACCCTCGACAGAGGGCAATTGTGAGAAGCGACTGCAAGATCATAGTGGATATGATCAGAAAAGGAGGAAGTCTCCTATCTCCTTTAGGGACAATTATCACTGATTGTATCTCCCTTTTATCTCAACTCGAGTACGTGCAACTCGTCTTTGTAAAACGGACAGCGAACAAAGCAGCTCATTGGCTTGCCAGGGCGGCTTGTTCTTCACCTGTCTGGAATTGGTTCAAAGCATCCTCATTGCCGATATTTAAATAAAAACATTTCATTACTCTAAAAAAAAAAATTACTGCATATGATAACAGATCCGTCTTTCGGTAAACCGGATTGCTAAGAGCTCTTTTAAATAAATATTCCTTTTACGTAAATTTTTGTTTTTAAAACGGTGTAGGATTGGACATCTGCATATCGTAATGTTAAGAGCTATTTTAAGTAAATATTCCTTTTACGTCTTCCACAACTAAAAGGTCAACTTTGTTAGTTGGGTGTGCTCCTATCCTTTATAAGTAGCATTTTATCCTTACTTTTCCCGATGTGGGTTTATACTTCAACGCCCCTTAAATCTTAGTCGTCGTTATTTTCGGCGGTGGTTGTATTTATCCGATCTTTTGCTTTCTTCGGTTATTACTTTTTAGGGTTGTTACGGTTACGGTTATCGTTCATCGTGGCTTCGATCGCCGACTCCTTTGTCATCATGCCACCAACTTCCTTAACCTTCCAGTATGGGCAGGCATCAACCCCAAACATGCTCTTATGACTTTGCGGTAACCTGTGCTTTTGGTAAATAGTCGCATGGGCTTGGTCACTGCGACCTCCTTAAGAGGCACCCTTTCTCCTGAAGTTATGGGGCTGTTTTGTCGAGTTCCTTAGAGAGAGTTGTCTCGCGGTCCTAAGTATTCTCTACCTACTCGCTTGTGCCGGTTTCGAGTATAGGTACGTTTTGTTGAAGGTCGTTGGAGTTTTTTACGGGAGTATGACATGGTTATTTCTTATTACTTCAGCACTCTATCGCCGGATACTCAAAGAAAGGAGGGCTTTGCTCGAGGCATTTTCTCATCCCTTTTATTCATTTTGGAGAACAAAAACAATTACGAATTTGTCATGTAATAGAATGAATCGAATTATGAAGAGATGTTTTTTGATAATTGTAACATTAATCAGTATGGTCAACAATTTCATTAAGATATAAATAAACACGATAAAATATAAAAATGAGTGCCACAAAAAATATAGACTTTGAAACAAAGTGCACCGATCATATAATAAATGCTACACATTGATAGTTGAGCCACACTACCACACACACCCATGTCATAAATTGCCTTATCTCCTATTAATTTCATGATATAGTATGGTTCGTGTTTAGTGGTCATCGGTAATATTGAATCAGTTCAGAAAAAAAAGTAATATGGTTCATTAAAATTGATTATATGATCTTCCTACAAAAATTAACCAGAAATTGTTTCAAAGACTAAAACTCAAATACCTTAGTTGTTGTCGATTTCTCAACCATAATTTTTTTCAATTTTACTATCGATTCTAGTCGATAGCTTGTTATAAAACGATAGGCAATAAAACGAAATAGAGATCAAAACCAAAAACGGAGAACACAACGATATAACGTGGAAAACCCCTCCAAACAACGGAGAGGAAAAAACCACGGGCGCCAACTAGCAAAACTTCACTATAAGGAGAATGTTTACACAACGCCGGGGATTTACACTGATTCAACTTATCCCTCATGGCAGCTTACAGGTGGTATTTATAGGAGTGGTGTAGAGACACTTGATACAAAATAGGGAAAAATCTCTACACAATTAAGACCCAATTTGAGAAACAGGACATAAATTCCCTAAATTGATTACTTGCTAATCAAACCAAGACAATTCCGTAAATTAGTTGCTTGGTAACCAAGCCACAAAATAGCTTCAATTTGGATTAACTTTCAACAAACTCCACCTTGAGACAAATTCCTCCTTGTAGCATAAAGCGGTAGACATCTTCCTGAACGAACAAAGAAAAAACTTTCGGCGCCAAACAGCCACTAGGGCTAAACAGTTATACCAACTAAGCTTGAGCAAAGCTCAAACTTAGCAACATGAACTGGCTTCATCATATCAGCAGGACTATCATAATCATGCTCCACCTGTTCAACACAACTCAAAGAATAATGAACAACGTTACATTGTTCAATTAAACGAGGGCGAGGACCTTTGTTTCTCCTCGGTCTATCAGCAGCAATGGAATTATTTGTTTGCTGCAAAACAGGTGGTGTAAGCTGAACGTCAACGTCATCATTTTCATTATTTTCATCAACCTCATTTACTTTGTCGTCCAGGTGCTCCACCTGCACGCTTATCCTCTGTTGCTCATCATCAGAAAAATTAGTAACATTAAGAACATTAGAGACATTTATAGAGGAACTATCATTGAACATGACAGCCTCATTAAAAACAACATTTCTGCTCAGCAAAATTCTTTTAGTTTCAGGATTCCATAACTTATATGCCTTTACTCCTGAACCATAACCAAGAAATACACATTTGACAGCTCTAGGCTCTAACTTTCCATTATTAATGTGTGCATAAGCAGTGCAACCAAAAACTCTTAACAGTGAATAATCAGCAGGTGAACCAAGCCATACCTCAATGGGAGTTTTCTTATCAAGTGGAATGCTTGGAGACCTGTTTATTAAGTAGCAAGCAGTGGAGGCTGCTTCAGCCCAAAAACGTCTGCTCATACGAGCATTAGAAAGCATGCACCGAGCCTTAGAGATGATGGTTCGGTTCATGCGCTCAGCCACACCATTCTATTGAGGCGTGGACGGGATGGTGTGGTGCCTTACAATGCCTTCATTGCTACAATAGTTGTCAAAATCATTTAAACAAAACTCCATGCCATTGTCAGTATGAAGCACTTTTACCTTCTTCTCGGTTTGCTTCTCCACCATAACTCTCCACTTCTTAAAAGCATCAAACACATCAGATTTATGTTTTAGAAAATAAGGCCACACTTTTCTAGAGTAATCATCAATAATAGTAAGCATGTAATTTGCACCACCAAGAGAAGTTTTACGGGAAGGACCCCAAACATCAACATGCACATAATCTAATATCCCTTTAGTGGTATGAACGGAAGCATTGAATTTAACTCTCTTGTGCTTACCAAAAATGCAATGCTCGCAAAACTCCAACTTACTCATGTTGCAGCCATCAAGTAAATCTCTCTTGATCAACTCTGTCATGCCTTATTCACTCATATGTCCAAGGCGCTTGTGCCACAAATTAGTTTTACTAGGTTCATCAGAAATAACAGCAGCAGTAGCAGAACCATTTAAAGTGCTACCTCTAAGAACATATAATCTTGCAGAGTTCATATCATCTATCATGTGAACGAGAGAGCCTTTTGATACCTTTAGAATTTTCTGTGAACCGGAGTACTTGTACCCTTCATCGTCAAGAGTGCTGAGAGAGATGAGGTTTCTCGCCATGGTTGGTACGTGTCTCACATCTGTCAATGTGCGTATCATGCCGTCATGCATCTTGAACTTAACGGAGCCTATGCCCACAATCTCACGTGGGTTGTCATCTCCCATACGCACCACATCTCCACTCTGCAAAGACTTATAAGAACTGAACCAGTCTTTGTTACATCAGATATGAAATGAACAGGCAGTATCAAGAATCCATTCATCATAAGCAGAAACACAGCCAGCAAACACAACTAAGCAATCACTATTAGAATTATCGTTGGAAACAACGGAGGCCTTACCATCACCATCAGATTTGTTTTTCGGTTTGTACGTACCGTTTCTTTTCTCCTTATTCTGAAGCTTATAACAATCTTCAATGGTGTGATTTGTTTTCTTACAATACTTGCAGAACTTGTCGCCTCCTTTGGACTTAGAACGGCCTCTCCCGTTATTGCTCTTATTTTTGTTTCCATAGTTGTTGTTCCTCTGCTCGGTCCTCCCACATACCTGCAGAGCTTCTCCCTTGGAGGATGATGATCCTTCTCCCTGTACCATAAGTTTCATCTTTTCCCTCTGTTGAATGGCCTCATATACTTCCGCAAGAGTTAGTTCATCGCGGCTCAATAATATGTTATCTCGGAAATTTGCAAAAGAACTAGGCAATGAACATAAGAGTAGTAGACTTAGATCTTCATGATCATACTTTACCTCCATGAACTGCAAATCAGAAACGATCTCCTTAAAGACCGCTAGGTGATCGAGTAGAGAACCACCATCTTGCATCTTGTGCGTGAACAACTTCATCTTCACGTGCAACTTACTGGTCAGATCCTTGGACATGCAGATCGATTCCAGTTTGAGCCAAAGCGCTGCTGCAGTTTTCTCCAGCAGTACTTCCTGCAAAATATTATTTGATAGATGAAGATGAATAAGAGATAGAGCTTTACGATCCTTACGCTTCTCCTCATCGGTCCACGTCTTTAGATCCTTTTTGTTGAATCCATCTAGCGCATCATCAAGGTCAGGATGCGCTAGAACGGCCCGCATCTTTACTTGCCACAGAGAAAATCGTGTGGTGTAGTCCAACAACGGTAGATCGAATTTCAATGATGCCATATCGTCAGAAAACCTAGATTGAACAATCAGGCTCTGATACCACTTGTTATAAAACGATAGGCAATAAAACGAAATAGAGATCAAAACCAAAAACAGAGAACACAACGATATAACGTGGAAAACCGCTCCAAACAACGGAGAGGAAAAAACCACGGGCGCCAACCAGCAAAACTTCACTATAGGGAGAATGTTTACACAACGCCGGGGATTTACACTGATTCAACTTATCCCTCATGGCAGCTTACAAGTGGTATTTATAGGAGTGGTGTAGAGACATTTGATACAAAATAGGGAAATAAAAATCTCTACACAGTTAAGACCCAATTTGGGAAACAGGACATAAATTCCCTAAATTGATTACTTGCTAATCAAACCAAGACAATTCCCTAAATTAGTTGCTTGGTAACCAAGCCACAAAATAGCTTGAATTTGGATCAACTTTCAACAGATAGTAGGTCATCACACTGTATGAAGTATCTTCGATATATCTCTCGATTTACGATCAATAGATATTAGTTTTTTGTTGTAATCTTAGTTTGTGTTGCTGCAATTTTGTCCAACAACGAGTTGCGGAAGCCAAATGTGATTTTAGGAGACACTATAGTGGCTCAAATATTCTTTGGTCTGCCTAACAACCTTGACGAGATTGAGCTTGGAGCCAATAGGCGCGGTTCCTAAAAATCGAAAATATCCCCCTCGAAAAAGCGTGACGTCTTTGAAGAGGATCATCATGTCCCTCTCAGTTTGGCATTAGCTGAACCTACTCCTCCACCACACCACGACTTCCTCCTTAAGCAGTTGACATACCCCTCCCATATGAGTCCTCTTCGTAGACCCGAGACGCAAAATTGACAATACAGTCCGGCTCGAATCAAGACGTAGATGGTAAAAACCGGACCTCGACACGTCATAAAGAATTTGATCATTACCTACACAAACTTAAACCCACAAAAAAATTGAAAGGACCCGAGCATTGGATCTGTAGACCATAAAATTGATCTAATTACTTTAACGTAATAGCTATTTGAATAATTAATCAATTTATTTTTGCTCAAAAAACTTAAAGAAAATAAGTATACTATTTTTGTTATATATGGAGGGTAAAAAACTTAGAGAGGAAGACATATTTATCACAACATGTCTTAAATACTAATTATTAAATCACAATTTTATTTTGAGAATAAGAAATTAGCTTTCATTAATTATGAGAGAAAGTCATATTATAGTGTCCAATACTCTTACAAAGATAGTGACTCAATAACTTTCATAAACGAACCGTTTGAATAGGTACTGGTTATAGCACTCGTAACTAATACAGAATAATAAACTAAAACAAAAAAGTAATCCAAAAGTAGAACAAAAGGTAAAACCAAAGGCTGCCAACTGCCGCTCAAGATAGGGTCTAAACGCTTCTGCTCTACAAAGACTCGTTTTTTCAAATGAGCTATCGAACTTGAACCTGACATTCTGACTGGGAGTGACAATATGATTTAGGGATCCCTCTCGGTAAAAATCACTGAATCCTTGTTTACTCATTCGACTTGGCGAGACCGCATAGCAGTCCTCGCCTGGTTCGTCTTATTTTTCCCGACTATATCGTCGACCATGTCCCCGTTCGAGACGTGGGAGGCTAACACAGAGAGTACGAGCATCACCACAACAGGGAGTCGTGTATCGTCGCTGATGTACCATCCTTCAATTACAATAACGTCGGATTGTGGATACGCATAGGAGAACACACTGCAATAAAGAGTCGTGATCTGTCTTGATACGCCATCTTTCGATACAACACTGTTGAATTGTGAATGCGCATCAGAGAATACTATTAGGAGTAGAGAGAAGAAAAAACTTACGATCGATATTGTAGTGATTGAATGCGTACACAATGATAATTTCATGACCGCTACAACGACCAAAACCCTAAGAGAGTAGGACACAATTATTAAATCACAAACTTGATTTGTTGTGGATGTTGAAACAGAATAGAATATTTCGGTGGTTGAATCGTAGGTCTAAAACAACCTAAAAACAAAAAATTAACAATAGAAATGTAGAATGTGAACACACACATAGAATAAACCTTTTCCATCACAGAATAATCAAACGGTTAGAAAATTATTGACTTGCCGAACACTTCTGTGTCTCACACGTGAAATATAGGAGCTAATCACGTGGAGAAATCAAGGATTAAATCTTATTAATTTTTGCAGTCGAAAGAAAGTTCAATTTATTTGACGGTTCAATGCTTAACTTCGTGCTATTTCCTCGAAGGGTCCTAACGGAATCGTCAAGTCAGTGTTAGTGGTTTAGTTAGTTCCGGCTCTCGAGGACATGAAGACAAGGAGTACAAGCCAATCTGATATACTTGTCCGTATTTATTAAAAAAAAACATAAATTCTTGTCCGTAGGGGTAATCCTGTAATTGCGTGTCTCTCTTCGGACAATACTAATTGCCGTACGAGTGTTGCAGTACTGACACGTACGCTTATCCTGTCTGTTTATCGACCTTGGTGTTTGACCCAAAATTAAATTGGAGCAGTTATTGTGCGTTGAAACTTGAGACTCACGTATTTGATAAATATCTAACTTTTTTTTCTTCTTAAGGGTTATTCGATATCCACATTCATACTTTTGGTTTATTATTAAATTTTAACTCATACATATAAAATGTATTATATAGTAATGTTGATCGTAATATATTGCATTTTTCGTCCTCAAGTTTAACGATTGTTAAATGAGTAACAGAAAAAATTGATAGGTCGGAGTTATGATTTTGAATAAACGAAAAGCCTACGTTATGACATCAAGTTTTCGCTTCTTATTTTAAGAAAGTTTTAGAGCACGTGCCTAGCATGTGACTGATATTTCACGGAGTTAGTGACACTTCATATATTTTGATACATTTTGAAATTTAATTGGTGAAACCTGTTATTATGTAATAATTGTCATACGTCTGTGTTATGATTTGGTAATCAACCATAGTATAGTGAGGTGACATGCAATTGTTGCTTTTATTAATTCAGAAAATCAACTACATAGATGTGCAACAGAAAAATTCTTGACCACCAAGACAAGAACAGACATCGAATAGATCGTTCGCAATTCTTTTAAAACTAGAACCGTCACAGATGGTATTGATAAGCCACATAGGCAGGAAAGAAAGGTGGAGGGTAAGAAAGCGAAACTGAAAGTCCTGTTCAAAAGCCCGAGCATGGACTGCATCAGTAATAGGAGGCAAGGCTTGAACCAGGGATCCCTCCCGTAGCCAGTCCCTGAAACCCAAGGAACAAAGTCAGATAAAGCGGTACAGAAAGCGGGGGTGCTTCGAATATGTACGCTTTTTGCATGCATCGATGGAGACCAAGGAAAAGGACGCGGCGACGGAAGTTGTAGGGACGACTTTTTAGACATTGGAGACTTCAGAGACGACGACGGCAATATCATAGACGGCGGTGACAGCTTTAGAGACGGCGGGTGCGACATCTAGATCGCGGGGGCTCCGAGGCGGTGAGGATGATTGACGCCAAGGTGAGCCATACGTCAGTTATCGGAGTTGCAGATAGGAGATCAAACAAGGTCAGGGGACGCTTCGTTGGTGGCGGAAGGGAGCCAACATCGCGATAACGAGAGTCGGTTCGAGAGAAGCTCTAACAAGAAAAACACTCGCAGGACCCATAAAGACAATGCAGGAGAGAAAGTGTATATAAAGGAGAAACATAATCATGACATATGCCATGATAATAACCATGACTATAACCATAGTATTTTTTTCGTAAGGCGACAAAGAGCTCTTTAAGATTAGAGAAGTATGGATGATATTCATAACAACATCGAGTATCTAACATTCTAAAAAAAATATTCAATTTTATTGGATAAATGATATATTTTATTTTAACATTAAATGAGTTGATTTACAAAATTTGAAAGATTCAACTTGTGTTAGGTTTGTTTATCAAACGAGTCTAATATTTCAAGTATCTAACAAATGAATCGTAACTGGCTCAGTAAAACTTGTCTCATTTACCATCATTTTCCTAGAATGATTTGACAAAAATATTAAAATTTTCAAACCAGCTACAATTTAGCAAAGTAAATGATAAAACATTAAAACACATCATACTCTTACGGAAAATTGAACAATTAAAGACGCAGCCGTGCTCTCTCTAGGGTTTTGCGAAGTCAGTCGTCTTCCATGGAGCTATCGACGACGATGTCAAGTGGAGAAAGGGGCGAGGTAGATGGGGTCCATTGGGGGCCGTGTCTGGTGGAGTCAGGTGAACGGGGAGTCTCCCCGATGGCGGGGGACGACCTCGGTCGCGGATGGGTGGAGCCGGAGGAGGGGACGGAGCAGGGCTCCGAGCCTTCGGCGGAGGAGACGCCGGTGGAGGAGGTCACGTCGGTGATCTCGACTGGGCTTTGGTCGGGGAGGGCTTCGGGACTCCCGGAGATGCAATTCTCGGCCGAACCAGTGGAGGAGGAGGGCTGGGTGGTGGGGGGTCGACTCCGATCCGGGCCGCCCACCCTCCGTCGTACGGCGGTGAAAGGCCCCAGGCCGCGCCGGCCGGGCGCTGGTGTGGGTCGGGGCAGGGTGGTTCGGGAAGGTGCTGCTGCAGGTGAGGAGGTGGTGCATGGCGTGGGTGGCGTTCCGGTGGTGATCTCATCGGACTCGGTGACTGGGACGGATGGGAGGACGGGGTCACCGGAATCGGAGTCGGAGCTGGCAGCGAGGGAGGTGCCTTGGCGGCGAAGACAGGGGAAGGAACCCATGGCGGCTAGGGTTTCGCCATCTCGGGCCAGGGAGGATGCGGGATTGGGCCGTGGGTTCATGACCGATGCCTGTAGGGCTGTTCATCCGCGGGCTGGGCTGGGCCCTCATCCGGGCTGGACCCGGGGAGGCGTGGGAGACGTGGCGAATTGGGCCGCCCGTTATGGAGCGGGTCGAGGTGCACATGGTGGGCCGGACCTTACGGGCGGGGCGGATCCGAGGGCCGGGACAGGTCGGGTGCCTGGTTCGGGTTTCAGGGGAGATCCACCGGTGGGTAATGGAGCTGATAGGGGGGAACAGGTGGAGCTGGACCGTCAGATGGGGGCTATGCGGATCAGGGAAGTCGTGGTCCCAGTTCAGGAGGTTACGGGCAGGGGGAACTTTTATAGGTACGCGCTGGCAGCCAAGGTCCTGACCTTCAGGACTGTCTTCTGGAAGTCAGTGGTGGCCCGAATGGAGGACGTCTGGGGTATGAAGGTCGAGGCGAAACCATTGGAAGGTGGTCTAGTGGCCTTTTTCTTCAGGACGGCTAAGGAAAGGGAAAGAGTTCTTCTGGGGGAACCCTGGTCTTTTAGGGACTCTTTGGTCCTGTTTACGGATCTGAGAGCGCACATGCAGGTTAGTGACCTGCAATTCCATCATTTCTCGGTTTGGGCACGAGTGTCCAATCTTCCAATTGGGGCCTAGACGAGGGATGTGGGGTTTAGAGTTGGCAATGCACTGGGCGTATGCCAGGGCGTAGATGTAGACAAGGATGGACTATGTTGGGGGGACTTTATGAAGGTCCGAATCAGGGCAGACATCAGGATTCCCCTGCAGAGTCAGCTTTGGTTCCGTCTCTCTGTCTCGCAGGTACGAACACGTTTGATTATTTCTTATGAGTACTTACCTGAACATTGCTTCGGTTGCTGCTGCGCGGGTCACCTCTTCCCGGTCTGTCCGGTTGTGGGGAGCTCGAGGGGAGTATCCCTGAGGGCTCCAGGGGACCCGAGGTCGGCCATAGAGAAGGCGAAGCACGTGAAGGCTATCCCAGGAACAAACTGGACCTACTTAGGGGGGTCGGACAGAGGTGGACGATCTAAGGAGGCCCCATGGACACCAGGGCGGAAGGAGGGACCGGGGTGGTGGGGAAAGAGTCAAGCTGGGGTTGAGGAGGATCGGGACGCCTGGGTGGCAAGGGATCTGGCACCGTCACTATCGGGGAATAAGAGGCTAGTGCGGGAGGAGGAACCAGAAGAGGAAGAAGACTCGGCGGCGTCAAATGAGGTATCACCTACAGCGGCGGGGGCTCCAAGCACCCTCGCCTCCAGGAATGAGTCCGGCAGGGGCCAGGGAGGGTTTGGCGGCTGTACCTTCTCCCTGGTGTATAGGTGGCATTGGTATCACCAACAGCTGACGTGTTACTACCCTACCACTTCGGGCTCAGCATTCCCGCGTTCAGGAGCCCTACCATTATCAAGCAAGGGAGGACGACGCACGCTGACATACCGGGGGAGTAATTGGTCCACCGTTGTTTGCTTTTCCTCTGATCTGCTCGGTCAGTCTCTTTTGGTTGGAGTATACTGTATCGGTATCCCCGGATGCTACCGCAGTCCCACATCCCCGACCACAATTATGCTACAGAACACATTTAAGTTTTATGCACTTGTCTTTCCAATTATTCTAGTTTGGTTTATGTACGGTGACCTTTACCAAATTATTTTACATTAATGAATATCTCCATTTCCTTTAAAAAAAAACTCATACTCTTACGGAACCGGGCCCGTGTGGCTCCTATAAGAACAGAGTAGGTGACCAGATGAATTATTTTATTAATTAATACCATAAAAAGAAATTAATTAATTAATACATTTCATATTTTGTGCTACCTGATAATGTCCAATTAATTAAATATAAACTACTAAATTTTATATTTTGGCGTGCGTGTAGAGACAATACTGAGATTTATTTGTTTAATTAAGAATATTATCAGGCTCACCTAACAATTAGATGCAATATATATTTAATTACTACCTTCAAAATTCGCATGACACAAGATCTTAGCAACGCAGCCATGAGTGTATTATTTATTGGTATATACAATATTTCTCCAGACACGATAAAAAAAATTAAACGACAAATAAAAGGGTATATCGGTAATAAAGTCCGGTCATAGGTTTGGTCATGGATGCTGATCATTCTAGAAGCTGCACAATTATGAATTATCAGTACAAAGGGCTAAGAGGTTATCGAGGTAATGTTCTAAATTCTAATCAGGTGGACTGTTATATTATTTGTTTTTTTTTTTTGAAACTTAAATGTACTTTATTGCTACAACAAATCGGTGTTCACAACAGAAACCAATACATCCAGCAATGGAAAAACTTGTCAATCATAATGCTCCCAAGACAAGGCATTTTTAGCTAAACAATGAGCTACACCATTCGCTTCTCTCCTAACAAATTCTAACTTAAAATCCACCAAGCGACTTAGTAATACTCTGCACTAAGCTATAACGTCCCCAAAAGGTGATACCATAAGTATATCGCTCAGAACTGTCTGTGCCATGCCTAGACAGTCTGGCTCTATGATCCCTTAGTGCTGCCCCACTTCCGGAATCCATTTCAAAGCTTCTCGTAACGTCAAAGCCTTTATCAGTTCTGAGTTTCTGGCTCCTTCAAATACAATGCATTTAGCGTTGAGGACGTCCCCACTTGAGTCCCGGCACACCACTCATCCGCTGCCCGTTCCATTCCCAGCTATCGCCCCATCGAGGTTATTTGAGAAAAAAACATTTATTTTAATTAATGTATGTAGCATAAGTTAATTATAATTATGATCGGGGACATGTACTATATTGCCAAAGGCCCAAAACTATTTAATAATTCAATAATTTCACAAAAACACATTATCTTTGTCACATTTTTCATTTTATTACACTGGATTTCAAAAAATTATCATTAATCCCATTGAATTTTTTAATTTTATTCACTTCATTCTATTCAGGTAATAAATGACAGAAAAACCTGCAATGATGAATTTTTGTTTAAATTTTCATTGTATAATGAGATTCTTATCGAGGAAATTAGTTTATAATAGTTTTAGTTATGATAATAAAAAAACAAGCATATATTTTTGTTCCAAATACATAATTGTTGTGTTTTTAACCATTTATTATCAAAATATAGTATAGAAAAAGCTAAATATAGTTGATGAAGATAAAATGAAATGTGACAAATGTAGTGTTGAGATTATCTACAATATAATTGCAAACTCTTTTTTAATTAAAAATTCGTACCGATACAAGGGTTGTACTAATAATTAGTCCATTATCCTTAGTGTCAATCGAGAACTCTATAAGATTATTTATAAAAATTTATGCTTTGCCCCAAAACTGGAAGTCCCATTTCGAATCAAAGAAGTGAAAATGAAAATGTCGTTGTCGCCTGTCGGGGACCGAACCCAGGGAATACTTACCACTATACTACAATGATTATGTTTTTTATTGAAGAAATGCTGGATTTATTACACTGCATCAACCACCAATAACCCACAAAGGAGTTCTGGGAAACAAGAATAATCTCATATCATGTTCGCTCACACTAGGGCTTGTCTAGTTTACCCATTCACTATTCTGTTAGCAATCTACGAACATTAACTACCTTAACATCAATCAAAAGAGATAAAATGGCCTTACAATCCTCAATTACCGCCCCTAAAGGAGTGAGTAATTGTCACTCCTCAAATCCGGTATTGACCGGACCCGAGACGTGAATTAGTGAAATTTAAATAATAGCAGTTTAAAACAAGTAATATCAGATAAAGATAAATAAAAAATAGTTCAACAGAAATTCAAATCTTGAGTCCTACGCTCAGTCAAATACATAAGTCCAAAATAAACGGTACGTCACTACGAAACATAAAAATAAATAAACACCCGGACCCTCGCTAGCCCCATGCTCCGCGATGTCCTCTACTCCAAGTCAAAGCTATCACCTGAAGAAAACACAGTAAGGGGGTGAGCTTGACGCTCAGTAGAGAAAACCACTAAAATCACCTCTTCACAGATTTACAAGAACACATTTCTAAGGTTTAAAGGTTAAAGTTTAATACGAGGATTAATAAAATCGATGCGACACTTAACCATTTTAAAAACGAAACTCAGTTTACCCGGTCACTCCCCATACCAACAATCTCCACCCTTAACTCAACACTAGTCATTAAACCAATGCAACACCGAAGGAACAAACCAAAGAAAACCACCACAGCCCCAGGCACCGCAACACTCAAAACACAGCAAAGCTCAATCAAACACCAAGACAATATCAACACAACCAATTCACACACATGCACGGTCTCAGGAGCAACCCGCTCGGCCCGGCGTAGTCGTACGCAACTTTCCCCAACACAAAGTCGGGAGAGGCGGTCGACCTCATCGCGGAACACAGGCCCAGCCTCTTCGCGGTACAACCTCATCGCGGAACACAACGTTTTACCGATACACGGAAGGCAGAGAAAACGCCTCTTCGCGGAACAACCACATCGCGGAACACAGGCCCAGCCTCTTCGCGGTACAACCTCATTGCGGAACACAACGTTTTACCGAGTGCTAGTCGGAAGGTAGGGAAACCACCTCTTCGCGGGACACCGTTTTACCGACTCACGGTCGGAAGGTAGGGAAACCACCTTTATCATGTAACCAGTCACAACCACAATCACAATCACAATCACAATCACAATCACAATCACAATCACAATCACAATCACAATCACAATCACAATCACAATCACAATCACAATCATAGTCATACTCACACAACGATCACGTACTTACCATCACTTATCGACACCACTCTCCACGTGGTAACCCCCACAGGCTTAACCGGTATCCGTTCCCCAAACCCACGGTTCAACATATCAAATAACCAGGAAAAGATCAACCAAGTCACAATTATGCATCACTAATCCAACTCTTACACGATTTCATATTCGTTATTTATTAACCGTTCAAACAACACAGTAAACACAATCAGATACACTCAGCAAACAGTCCTACAGGCGCGACATGGCCCGATTCTACCAGCACGGCAATTTCTTAAGACAGTAATCGTAAATGTTCACAGTTTATACGTCTACGCTAGTTATCCACATCCTACTACATGCATACTAGTTATTTAACCGGTTATTAGGTTTCCCTATATACATTCTAGTACGTCTGTAATAAAGTGGTGTTCGAGGTAATCCCTACCTCGGTCTCTATCTGGGTCGCCAAGCTGCTGACGTCCTGGCCAACTCCGGTCTTCTCCGTGCTCGGGGTAAAGGCCTGGTTTGAACACAAAAGGGACGACCATCAGTCCCGGTCCAAGCGTCCCCGAACTACGTTGCAACTAGCTGACATCTCCACTACTATGGTTTGCTGCAGTGAAATCATAATAGGACATACACTCCAATTTTACAGAAATTTCGGCATGACTCGTTGGAAAACTTAAACAACCATCAGCGCACGCGGGCCACACAATCTGCATACAACAGCACACAGAGAATACTCCAACAAGCAGTCCACAATATATTAACCACAGCAACCGGAATACCACTCGTCAACAACCAACAACAACACACGACAATTCCTAGTGGGCCCATAACCCACAGGTCCCTGGTTTCATTTTTGAGTTTTCAAAAACCTCGGACCGTAGTGAAGCCAGGGCCGGCCCAATGATTATTGGGGCCTAAAGCGATAATTGATCAATGTCTTTTTTTCTTTATGAAAGAATATAATAAAAAAATAAGTAAACATGTTCGTATAGAAAGATTATACTAGATGCTATTGAACAAATGAGCTTGAACATCTACTTATAACACTCAAAATCTAAAATGAATGATGAACACTAATTTATAACAAGACAACCTCCATGGATAAGATGTACCGTCTAGAATTTTATACAAAAATCTAAAAGCTTAAGGATTCACATTTATTTATAAACACGACACATTCATGTCAAGTTAAAATATGACATGTTCAAGATAATTCTAGACAGTTACACCAAATTATGCTAGCTTATATGTGACATCGTGTATGACTAGCAATTATCATCAACTTCTAAAAAAAATTCTTAGTTCAAATCTTTTCTAGACAATTTATAGTATATCAAACACACTGAGACTCATGCTTTTAGTCCATGAACTTCATGGATTATTCTTCGATAAATGATATTTTTTTACTAAACATATTCGTACAAAAACCAGGCTAACTAGCATCGGTTGTTAATATGTGCATGTCTTGTTTCCTTTTCAATAAAACAATGTTGACATTCTTTAATATTCATCTTTAGATGCATAGTTTCATTATTTGAATGTATGAGATATCAAATCAAACATTCAATGGATTTCTCGTATGTTTGTTTTGCATTCTTTCTACTCTAATCAGACATCTATATCCAATATTGGATTATCTTTTTCAATTTTAGCATCTTACTTTTCCAGATTATTTTTGTTTGAGCATTTATGTAATGAAGTTGATGAATTGATTGTGATTCCTCAAACAAGTATTATATTGTATTGATATATAAATATCCGCGCTTCTTTTTTGATGTGTTCCATTGTTTTTTATCCCTATTTATAATTCACTAATCATTAATAAATGAAACTTACATGTTATGTTTCATTAACGATAGTTTTTCACTGCGAAATAAACATCTTTATAGCTGTTAGAATGCTCAACCATCAAGAAAAATTGTCTTCCATTTGGATGAAAAACAAATTTGAATATAGATCAAAATTAGGCCTAACAATTATTAAATTTTAAATTCAAGATTAGAAGTCTAATATTTTCACTTGATTAAGTTTGATCAAATAATAACAGATCCTTAATTATATGAGGTATTTTTCACCTAATGCCTTAAACGGCTTCTTATTTATTTTACAAGGTATTTTCTAATCGGTGGCCTTGAGCGATTGCTTAACTCGCTTAAAGCTTAAGTCGACCCTGAATGAAGCCGAACTATTAATAGCCAACACCACACCCAAACAATCCGACTCCACCTCACCATCCTCCCATCTCCTCTCATGACACAATTGCAAAGCTTCTTGGAGGATCATAGCATCAATCAACTCTGTTGTTAAATCCATAGAATTGTTAAAATGTTCAAAAATTTAGAGAAACTAAGTTAATTTCAAGCGAGATTTTTTTTCAAATAACAATTTAACTGAGGTCAAAATCAGGCCCAACTAGTATTTAATTTTGATTTCAAAATTGGAACACCGCTGCTTCCGATTGATTAAGTTTGAAATAAATTTAAAAAAATAGTATTATAGCATGATCTTTGATATTAAATTTAATTTTATAACACATTTTCGACTTACTATAAACGGTCATTTAATTTGCTTAAAACTTGAACGACTTTGACAAATTGTTAAGCGGCAAGTTGAGCAAGTATCAATGATATGGAAGACTTTTTTATATAAAGATTTGTCATCTAATGTTAATCGGGAAGTTGAGCAAATGTCAATGATATGGTAGACTTTTTTATATGAAGATTTGTCATCTAAAAACTTGAGTACTCTCAATTCTTAACAGGCTATCTAAAGTTTTCAGTAGCCCAAAGAAGGCCCACATCTGACATGGGCCTAAAGCAACAGCACTAAAGTTTTGCAGTAGACCAAAAAAGCCCCAACTCTGACATGGGCCCAAAGAAGACTTTAAAATGAAAAAAAACGACGCCGTTGCCGGGGATCGAACCCGGGTCACCCGCGTGACAGGCGGGAATACTTACCACCATACTACAACGACCGTGTTGATGAATCATCTTAACCTTAACGATTTATTTATGTCTCCGATCTCCTTTTCCGGCGAAGACTGAGTTTCTCCGACGATGTTTATTATTAAAATTAAAAAATTAAAATGGGCCAAGTCCACCCTCTCAAGTTTCAACCACTGCAATTTAATTTTTAAAAAAACCTGCTAAGCTATTTATCCACTAACCGGGGCCGGATCGAGGTTCTCAATATATCCTTGCTTTCTCTTTATCTCCGATCAACATCGAAGTCAGAACCGGCCATATATAACCGTTACCGGCGAGTTTGGATCTGGTCAACGGGGAATATGGAAAAGAAGTCAACGAATCTATTCAAACGGATCAGGAAAGGGTTCGGCCACGTAAAGGAGGAGATAGCAACGGTTCAGTACAGCGCCGGTCCAGCCGGCCGAGTTAGTAGCAGTGATCTTCATCATCCTCACCGTGAATTCGAGTTTGAATCGGAGCCTTTGATTTCTACCGCTGAGATGGCGGTTCTTGCTCAATCAATCGATCAGCTCAATCGCGTTTGTTTCTGCGGTAACTTGTTTTTTTTTTGGGGAAAGGTCAGGGGTTAATTTGCAAAATAGTAATCTTCAAGTTGAAATTCGTAGAAGTTTCGATTTTAACCTTAATGAAGGTTACCCGGTCGGTGCAGGCCCACCGACCGGGTATCTTATTAAGGGGCGGAACCACCTTGTGTTTAGGGTGTAGGTTACCCGCTCAGGACAGGTACACCGACAAAGTATGTTTATTCATGGACATAACCACTTTGTTTTCATAGTGTTCTATGGAGCACCTTAACATATGAAAATTTGGTCTAATGATATAAGGCTCTTATATATTTATAAAAGAACATAACTTCGAATTATAATGAAAACACTTCGAGTTTTGTTTTTTATTTTACCTTGGTTACCCCTGATTTTTTTTTCCTGGTTCCACCCATGTTTATGAAGGTTAAATACGTAATTTTGCAAACATATGAATGAAGGTTAGCTACTGCGAGAGCGTTTCAAATGTAAGCTATTTTACAAATTACCGAAAGACCCTTGATTTTTTTTTAATTTATAGTAAAAATGTCATCATACTAAATAAATAAATACAGTTACATTTTTTGTACATACAAAAGTAAAACATTATAACTATCCCATACAAGTGTTTGAAGTCACGTGCAAAAGAACGTGACCCAAATTAAAATAATCATCGCAAAACAAACGAAGCGATAGTACTGCTTTGAATTTATTTTTCTGATAAAAAAATAAATAACCGTATATTTTCTGTATAGTATCACATATATAATGTATTTTTAAAATTATAAAATCGATGAGTGTATTGTTAGCGTTCGCATTTTATGTGTAATGTGTATATGCATTCTAATTTAGTGTCATGATTTTTTATGTAGAATATGAAGTGAAGAATATATTTAAAAGAACGAGGAATGAGGTGGAAGCAATTGTGTTACTTCACAAACCGCATGTTCATGATGATATTTTCGAGCGAGTGTTGCAAGATGAAATGGAGAAGCTTGCTCGTACGGTTCATCGCAACCAAAATGGCCAATTTACCCTTGTCAATTGCATGCATGAAGATGAACGTGAATCAAAAGATGAGCATGAAGATGAAGGTTTCATGTCCTCGATGGGAAGCTGGCTTCGGAAAATGTGCACCCCTTGGACCAATAACAAGGATTGATTCATGCTCAACTCAATTCGATCCTTATTATTTTGTTTTTGTTTCTGATAAGTTCGGTGTCGTGATTTTTGTATTTGTACTAAAGAATAAATCCCACATCGAAAGTGTGTGGATAAATTGACCAATTGATATACATCTTGATGCCTCCACCCATCAGTTCGAGCTTTTGGGTTGGATAATGCTTTAACATAGTATCAGAGCCTGGTTAGGCCCACGGCCCATTTGTCACCTCCACCCTGTGGTCTCCGGTCCATATGCAGCGTGAGGGGGAGTATTGAAGTATAAGTCTCGCATCGAAAGTGTGGATAAATTGACCCATTGATATACATCTTGATGTCAGTTCGAGATTACCATTTAACATGGTTGGATATACAAATGATCATCATGAATCCGGTCCGTTCGAGCTTACCATTTAACATGGTTGGATATACAAATGATCATCATGAATCCGGTCCATATGCAGATGTCCAGTCCTACACGTGAGGGGGAGTATTGAAGTATAAGTCTCACATGGAAAGTGTAGATAAATTGACCCATTGATATACATCTTGATGCCAGTTCGAGCTTACCATTTAACATGGTTGGATATACAAATGATCATCATGAATAAGTCTTTTCTCTCTTGTCATAGAATAGCCTCGATTGTTAGATCACTAGTATCATACATTAATTCGAAAGGTAAAAATTAATCGGGACTGATCATCATCGGTGCATTCATCAACTTTTCTTTAATAACATTAAAAATAGTTAGACATATATCATCAAATATAAAAAGAGATATCCTTGGCAAGCAAATCACTTAATAGTTTAGATAGTTCTAAAATCCTTTTATAAATCTATCATAAAAACCTACATGTCTTAAAAATAATAAATTACTAAGCATGGTTAATGTTAAAAGAAATTACACTTCATAATTACTATAAAATTGGGATGTTATCAATCTATTACCTTGTGATTTAAATTGTATCAATTTATTATTTTTTTAAAGAGGAATAAATGTATATGTACATAGCAATGTAAAATATATATACCCATATTTGGAGCAAAAAAATAATAAATTAGACTATATGCCAAAACAAAAACGACACAATATAGTGCCTAAATATAAGTGCACAAACACCTGACTAAATGCAGTTATTGTCTTAGGTAAAATCGAACCTAAGATTTTTCATATGAAGGCATGAGCTCTGACTATTAGAGAGCCCCATCGTTTTTTACTAAAAGGTGGGGGATTTAATTAAGCTTCCGTAAGAAGAGTATATTTTAGTGCATCATAGATGTATCCCCACTGAAGAGTCATTATATTGAATAGAGCTTCAGAAGGTCTCACTATAAAAAAAAACTCTAAAATAATTGAACCATTACAAACGGTGTTGGAAAATCCATATAAGCAAACTGAAAATAAACTAAGACAAAATCAATGAATACTACTCAAAGTGTTGCCTAGACGCTGCATACTCTGTGGAGTGCGACCGAACCTGAATTCGTCAGTTTCAACGGGAGCGACGATGGTAGATGTGATTCAGGGATCCCTCCCGGTAAAAGTCCCTTAATCCTCGGGTAGAAGACCCAAATCTTAGCTCACTAATCATTAACCTTGCAAAAAAAAAAACAGGTAAAGTAAAACCAAATAAGTCGATCATCTTGACCCGGAACCGGGATAGAGATCGAGGAGGAGGCCTCGTGGAGGCCAAGGATGTGGATACATCGATGACGGCTTCAATGGAGGTTGCATAGGTAGTGGGGCGGCTCAGAAGAGGGGATCCGAGGCGGTGGTGGGTTATTTGACGACAACGATGTGTGAGACAGGGACGGAGCATGGGAGACAACCATTAGGAGAAGAGTTGTTGTCAGGAGTAGAGGTAAGTGAGATCGACGCTATTAAGACAGAGTAGAATTACCGAGCTGGAGCCGAAAAAATTATATGCATATATCTCAGAAGTCAATACAAGTATATTTGCATTGGAAGAGCTCATTTGGAACATACATAAACTAATACTAGTGCTCGTTAATTATATTACATAACAAAAAATACAACTAGCATGTTGGGAAAAAAAATTAAGGTTTGCTCAAGACCAATTCAACATGACTAAGAGCAAGTGGCTACAGTCTAAAACTTTAAATAAATTCTCCATCGAGCAATAATAAGTGTGTTCATATTAGATAAGTTCAAAATACATAAATCACTATTATGTATGTACATAAATTATCATTTTATTGGCCGTTTGACATAGTGTATAAAGAAGACATATCATAAGAGACAAATGATAGGTTGTTAAAGTGTATGATTGGAATACAATGGGTTTGAAAGAGAGATTTCAGGCTTAATAACTGGGTTTAAGATATGCTGGACAATCGGTAAAACCAGACCTGTTGTCAACTATACTTGTATTGGCGTGTTATTAGGACGCGTCCATCTGTAGAGATAAACGACAACCGTGATGGTCAACTTGTTATATTCTAACATACGTTATTTACGAGTTTGGATGTGAATTATTTTAAATAAGAGAATAGCCTATTAAAAATCGAGATAAGGACAAACCTATTTAAGTTAAACTTTATAAATTGATAAGGGATTATTTTTTTTTTTTGTAGAGAATGAGGTTTGAATACAGGTTCATGAGGAATCAGACTCTGATATTATATTAGTGGATAAACTCAACTAAAAGCTCAAATTGATAGTTGAAAGCCTAATTATAATTATATTCTAACACCTACGTCACACACCTCCTCCTTTTTCTCCCGTCACACCTCTTTTCATGTCGTTGGCGTCTGGCTTACATCCAGGGCAATCGATCCTCTGAGAGATCACAGAAACCCGATACCTCTGAGAGGTCAAAGTGTTAAATTCAGCACCAAAACCCGATACCTCTGAGAGATCACAGTGTTACAACCAGCACCAAAAACTCTCAAGATTAAAATAACCGATCCGATGGTCAGAAACCTTATCGACAACCGATTGACACCCCAAAAGCATATCCATAGAAATTATCCCTTGAAATGATTAATAAGATGAAGTCTCAATTTATAATTAATTCATCCTTGCATTATATCAAACCAGCACACCCACGTTTATTTATCATCTATAGTACACACAGTCTTATTAATTGACCCAACAATACGAACAGATAATAAAGTCTACCAACTATCCACATGAAAAGTGGTTAGGCTTGATATTATTTTACCAAAACAATCATTGTTAAGATACAAAATTGTGGACCTACGACAAAACGGCGTCGCATCAGACTTATCTGGCGGGAATAAATAATACAAAAATAATTCAAAAACAGGTCTATTTATTCACCAACTCGAACCGGAACGTCCCACATCTCCACTTCTAGATCTACAGAGCACGAAACAATCTCTCCGATGGCCGAAGCAAATTCAGGTTTGTTTAATTTCAATTTCTCGATCGGGTTTTCAATTTATTGTTTTATTGAACCGAATTTGCTCGAAAATAGATGTGGAAGCGAAACCGAGTTTGTTCGAGCGAGCCAAGGCAGGGTTGGACCGGGCAAAGGTAGAGATCGGAGAAGGGCTAGACCGGGCAAAGGAGGAGATCGGAGAAGTTCTCCACATCGACCACCACAAACACGAGTCAAAATTGGAGTCTTTGGCTTCTGATTCAAGTATGTCGTTTGTTTTAACGATAATCTCATAAACATATTTTAAATTATTCACTTTTTATAAATTATAACACTATTTTTTCAGTGATTGCAGAAAATTGTCTTGAATTTACCCTTTTATGTGTAGATTTTTTTTAAATGATAATTTTACTTTTGAGATTTTAAATTTAAAAATGATAAGTCAACAAAAAATCTAAAATTTTCATCTCCTATTTTCATTCTTTATACCGAACAAAATATTAAGGGAGATGAAAAATCTAAATTATCATATTTTACTAATTAATTTTCAAAGATTTTTTTTGATAAATTCAAAGAAAATTATTTTGAGGATTTCACAAATTTACACCCAAAGCATTATGAAAGAACATGGTTACAACTTACAACTAAATATCTAATAAATATACATTTCTATATTTTTACAATTATTTTATTATTATATAAAAGTAACTTTGAATAAGAAAAAAGAACGACTACATGTTTATATATTTGCTCAATTTCTTGATCGAATATTATTATTATTATTATTGTTATTAATAATTCATTTTGCTCAAAAATGGAAGTGGAAGCAAAACAGAGTTTATTAGAGCGAGCCAAAGAAGGGTTGGATCGAACAAAAGAAGAGGTCGGAGAAGGGCTCGACCGGGTAAAAGATGAGATCGGAGAAGTTCTCCACGCCGGCCACCACAAGCACGAGTCAAAATTGGAGTCCTTAGTTTCTGAACCAAGTATGACGATTGTTTTAGGAATACTTACAAAAAAAATACCTGGACATTAATTTCTTACAAGTTGTACTACAAAAAAAATCTTAAATTTAATATATTTATTTCAATATAACTATTTTATCCTTAATAAAATAAAAAATATATGTAATTTTCATCTTCCTTAATTTTTGTTTTATCTTTTTGAGCGCATAAAATTGAAGAAACGAAGGAAGAAGAGAATTCTAGACATTTTTCTCTTAATTTTTTATTATTGTTATGCTATGAGGGGTTAATTGTCATTTTCAACAAAAAAAAAAATACAACAAAAAACCAAGTTGAAGATATTTTTTACATTACAGTCATCAAAGAAAAGAGCTATATATATTTTTTTATAAAAAAAACTTGTAAGTATATTGTTATAATTATCTCATCATTCAATAAAAATGACGTTTAATAAGAAAAAATTAGACGAATAATCTTATATATTTGTTTTGTACAGAAGACGAGGTGAAGGATTTGTTCAAAAAAACGAAAAAGGAGCTTGAGGAGATAATGGACAATCACAAACCGCACCATCACGACGACATTTTCGAGAAAGCAAAGGAAGAGATGGAGGAACTCGCTCATTCAATTAATCCCAAGAAGAAGCACCACCATTTTAAGCTTTTCGAACGTAAGGACGAAGGTTGTATGTCTCACATCGGAAGTTGGTTCGAAAAGATATGTGCTCCTTTTACCAAGAGGGATTGATTATCGGTTCATACTCAGCTCAAGTCTTTTTTTTCTTCTTATGTTTCTTTGTTAATAATTCGACGGTACGAATTTTCGAGTATGTGATAAACCATTGATCGGATCTATTTGTATTCTATAATTGTATCGAGTATGTTTGTTTTATTTGTATTGTGTTTTGAATATATTAAATATAAGATTTTAACATTCTTTTTGGTATATACAAAAATCAATGATTTCGAGACAACTAAATTAGGACATGATATGTCCTATATGTTTTAGTGTCAAAGACAAAAACCTATAAATCATTTTAAAACATAAGAAATAAATTTATACGAAGACAGTTACGGGTTTAAATGCATTTTTTAGTCTTAGAAACTTCTCAATTTTTGCATCTTTGCCGATTTGAACCTCAATCTCGATTGTTTTTGGTTACCAAAATAGTTTCAATATTCGGAGGGTAAAATCCAAGATATTTTCTTCCCAGTTTTAACTGATGTAGTTTCAAAATTCGAAGGGGTTTACCTTTCTTCTCAATTTTAATCGAAGCGGTTCCAAAATTCCAAAATTCGGATTGGAGGACAAGAGTTAGGATTTTTAAGCAAATTAGTTCCGAAATACAGATGGTAGGTTAGGAGTCAGGATCTTTTTTCGATGCCAGTTTCTTGGGATGAACGACCAGTTAGTTCCAAAATTCGAATCAAAAGGCAAGAGTCGAAATCTTCAGTAAAAACTTTGAAATTCAAATAGGAGGGAAAGAGTCAGAATCTTCCTCCGTCGATTCCTTGAGATGAGCAACCGGTCTTTGGGGCCGGTTCCTTGAGATGAACAATTAACAAAACGGAAGAATTATTATTAAACGTTACAAAACGTAAAAAAAAAAAACGCAGGGGTATCAGTGTTACCAATAAAGAAGGTGTACAAAAAGTAATTAACCCTAATGATAAGATTAAAGGATAACATGATCAGCATACATAACATCTTAAGCTCCAAAAGGTTTAACATAGCAACTTCTTTACTTCACTACTTCTTTAGACCTGAGGAACAACATCTTGCTATTACAGGTAGCAGAAATCTTTGAGTCACATATAGACCCTAGAATCAGAAGAATTACATCCCATAGTGCAAATTTAACATAAAAACCAAACTAACTATCAAGTGCATATATGATATAACAGTAGAGATTCAACAAAAGTATTGAGAAGATACCTATCTCCTAATCTTAACCACTCTACACTATTGCAGATCGAAGTCAGAACCAGAACCAGAACAAGCCTTTCATGTATTTGCAACACAACACAAACTTGAGCCAAAAGAAAGAGAGAGTATATATACCGATCAAGGGAAGGATCCAATGCAAGCATCGACCTCACATGGCTTCCCGATCAAATCCTCAAGTTCATAGAAGATCTTCGAGTAATCCCCAGCAAGTTCTTGTTCCCGGTTCGAACCATCTCTAGCAACCAGACCTTCATTTTCTTCCCACTTGGAATAGTTCACAGAACACGAATCCACAACACATTTCTCGGACATGGTGACAATGTTGTTGTTCTCAATCACCGAAGGAAATGCTATTCGCTCCTCCTGGTTGGTGTCCATGGCTCGGCCCAAGCCTTGGGCCAACCTTCGTTGTCTCTTGCCCGATTCGCCTCCTTCAAGATCTTTCTTCTGCTTCCTCTTTTGGTTCAATTGCTGAACAAAGTTGGAGTTCCTGCTTGCCTTGGTGAGGAAGATGCGAATCTGTTGCTGCTTACACTCGGCTCGAGTCACGCGCTCTTCCATGGCTGCTATTTGGCTCTGTGAGCGTTCTTGTTGCTTCCTCAGCTTCATGATGTCGCATCTCATAGCGTTCTTGTCCTTCTTTAGGGTTTCGATTTCAGTTTGCATTACGAGTTTTGTCATATCGGAAACACCCAATAGCTGCTTGTTGCTGTTGTTGGGTACTTTTGATCTCCTCTTGATGTTCTTCAAGAGCTGTTTCTTCCCTTCTCGAAACTCCTCATTTGCAAATTCCCATCTATCACAACCAATCTTCCTGAAACCCTGAAAATACCCACATCAAGAGTTTATCAGAACACTAATCAAGTCATAATCTTTTGTTTAGCTCACCCAAATTGAAGAAGTAGAACTAATGTTTCAAGAACTCATACACTAATACAAAGGGGTAACTGCATTAACATCCCTTGACCTTTGTTTCTAACATACAAAGGGTAAAGATGAGGCGTTATAATCAAACACACCCAGATTTGGGTCATTTTGTCCCAAAAACCACTGATAAGTGAGAAAGGTGACATTGTATTCCTATAAAACCATCATCTTTTCCGTATACATCCAGGTATTTTTGATTAATACGAAAGGTGACAATATGTTACCGGTAACATTCACCTTTAGGGGATGTTTTTGACAGTGAAAGGTCAAAGTAGGCATGTAAATAACGTTTTCCCTACAAATAATTATCTTCTCCAAGACTAAAATCGAATCGAAGATATGAATACCTATTGGACACTTGAAGAACTCAATGCTATGTGTCTAACACAACAAACAGAACATGTGTTTTCATGACAAATCCTGAACATTCATACAAACAATAACTCTTTCCTGAGGGAAAAAAAGCAAGACCATTGAAAGCTTACAATCATATATTGGTCATTGATTACATGTTTTGTGCATAAATGATCGTGAATTTGTAAGAGACTAAGCACAGAAACAACTAAATGGCCACAAACAAGAGCTCTTTCATAGGGATGATCAAACAAAATCATTGAGAACACACAACCACAGAGTGATTGATTACATTTTTATCCCACAAGCAATTCAAGTGACTGTAAATTTGAGAGGAACTAAGGCACAGAAGCAAATCAAAAAGCTAGAATCATACTCACATAAGTATTGAGTTGGCGAATGAAACTGGAGAAATTGCTGTGCTTGAAGTATTTGGGGAGAAGAACCTTAGAGAACTCATAAGAGTCCCAAACCACGAAGCTGTCACGAGTATCGCTCCACGAGATGATCGAATCGGTCCCAGGATCCTCCACCATCTGAAACGTCTTCTTCAGAAACGGAGGCGGACCCGCTTCCTGCAGACCCTCCAACGGCTTCGCCACCACCACCACCGGCGACGAAGACGAAGAACACAAGGACCCACGAAACGCCTCCGCCTCCTCCTCCTCTTCCTTCACTGCCGCTTCCTCCACGATCCCGTCAATGCTCTGTTTCATCGACGACGGAGAAAGACCCGGACCCAGACCCAGACCCAGTTCTTCGATTCCCTCCATGGGATCGTCCAAAATCGCAGCGAATCCACACCCAGTTCCGGAGAAATCGCAGCTCCCGACCATGGCGGAGAGAGCGCCGAAATCGTCCGCCGGCGGCTCCTCCTTCACTACCACCGGCACCTCCGCCGTACCCATTTGAGGTTTCTGCGTTTCCGAGAGCTCGGGTTGCAATTTCAGCGAAACCTCATCTCCATCGGCGGCGGAGGCGGCGCCGCCGCAGAGAGCTTGATCGGAGCAATCAGAGGCGACCATTGTAAGAACCCAGAAAGACCCAGTGAGGAGGCGAGTTCCCGGAGCGATCGGTGGTGGGGGAGAGTTGATCGGAGTGAGATTGGGGAGTGAAGGAGCAACAGAGAGGTGCGAAAATGGCGACACTCGGTGTGTGATTACGGAATTGCAGAGACAGAGAGAGTGTTTTTTGGTGTTTTGTGAAAATGGCTCAGTCGTTTTTATGGCAATGCAGCTGAGTCGCCACGTTTCGTTCTTTTGCTCCTTTTGCCATTTGTAACGTTATGCTTCATATCATATTTGTCCTTGTTTATACAACTCCTCCTAGTCCCTCGAGTTACTACTATTTCCACTTTGACCCCTCACTTCTATCTTTTGTTTTCAAAATACACCCATAACCCTTGCATTGTTTGAGAGTAAGGGTGTTCTAAAACTAAAAACCCGACAGATCAAAAGACGGAATTCAGGAACGAGATTCGTGGATTACCTGTCTGTCTTTATTTTGGAGTCTGGTCAAGCCTCTGTCTTTATTTTTTGGAGTCTGGTCAAGCCCGACTCATCAATCTTATTATTAGAGGACAAACTCAACTAAAAAGTTAAGTTGATAGTTAAAGACTCAATTATAACTATATTTAAACATGTATCCTTAAAGACAAACTCGTTTACGGGTTTGGAGGTGTATTATTTCGAAGACTAGATGAGCACATTGAGAAGAGAGATACAATCTAACTTATTTGGGACATATTTGAAAATTTGAGAAGAAATTAGTTATTTTTATAGAGAGTAGAGTTTGAACCCGGGTCTGTGAGGTTTCAAATAATACTATATTAGTGGACCAACTCAACTAAAATCTAAAGCTGATAGTGGGAGGCCCAAATATAATTATATTCTAACACTTGCCTATAAATCTATAACGAGTTTAATACTAACAACAATTTTGTCATCTTTATTTTATGTACTTTTTCTTGGAAAATCATCCATAAATCTAACCTCTTCTCGATTTCTTCATTTCCATCTTGATGTAATTGTAAATTTTCATTAGAACAAGTCACTTATATCGAGTCGAGTTTTCAAAAATCAAAGGTCAATATACTTTTTTTGATAAGCTAAAGGTTAATATATTGGCTGAGTGTGATCTTAATCTTTATAAGTAGCTTTTTCTTTTCTTATATATTTCAACACTTATTTTCACTTATGGGACTTGTCATCTAAACGTTTACATGTGGGTCATAGAACAAGTTTAGACACCTGCAGCATATGGATTGGAGACTACAAAGTGGAGGTGGTAAATGGACAGTGGGTCAAACCAGCTCTGATACCATGTGAATTTTGTATTAAAATGAATCATTTATCTCAAATCGGGGTTTTACAACTAAAATGTTAACCTTGTTAATTTAATGCGGTTCTAACTTTTATAAGTAACTTTTTATTTTTACATTTTCTCGATGGAGAGTTCACACACGAAACGGACAAATCAAACTTAATCCACCTCCCAATCGCCGAATATTATTTATTTATAGACGATTAACGTATTTTTATTGTATCGTTTCTATTTAGACACGAGGAGATAGTCATCGGGCTTTATCACCACCATCGATTGTTGTGTTCAGAGGAAATATTTGTCCCCTGCCTTTCACAACCTTTACGATTTCCGATCGATATCGTATCATTGTTCTCATTATGGACCGTTGATCATAGGCTCGTGCGAGTTTCAACGGCCCAGATGGTGCGGTCACTTGGGTCTCGGTCGGTCTTCAGATGCATGCGCGCCAGGTGTCGACATCTCTGGCCATCGGAGTGTATTGTGGGCCCTGAACCCGATACGTATTTGTCGCTACTCTCCTGGTCAGGTGATTCTTGTTTTCCCGACAATACGTACTTGTACAGTTGTACTGCTGCACACCCCAAAACGACAGCTTGCATTTGTCGTTTCATCCCAGAAAGGATAATTGCAAAACAGAAAAAGAAATACATATTCATTTTTTATGACTTTCTGAACCTTCCTTTTTGCTGTAATTTGCGTAAAAATAATAATTGTATCCCGTATTATAATTTAAGAATTTAAAATAAAGAAAACCCTATATAGTCTACTTGTATTTTGATCAATTCTCAAATTATAATCTTTATATGTTCGACAAATTAATTTTCAAAATGTATCAAAATCTGTTAAGTGTGATTGATTTCGTGAAATACCAATCATATGTTTGTCACGTATCTTTAAAACATTTCTAAAATAGCATAAGAAAACTTGATGTCATAATGTTTTATTCTCAAATCATAACTCTAATCTATCAATTTTTTCTGTTACTCACTAAACGATCGTTAAACTTGAGGAAGGAAAATAACAAATGTTGTGGTTAACGTTATAATATTAGAACCAGCCTTTATTTGGGTTATAATTTAGTAAACGAAAAATTAAGGTTATGACATCGAGTTACTTCTTTAAAATAAAATATCCAAAAAAAAACCAATTTTTATATTTATTCCAGCAAAGGGTTAAGTAAATCAAGGGATATGAACAGTTAGATTTAATTAATATTTTAAAATTTAAAATTTTAAGGATAAAATCGATATTTTGAAATAAATTTATAAAAAATACAATATAAAAAGAAGTTCATAACATTTTTTTAATAAATTATAGAAAATGAATACCTTGGTGGTATTTTTTTTGTAATTATACCCGATTTAAACCTTACCCATCACACAAGTAATTAAAATTGCATAACACGTGAATTGCTTTTTAAGGATACAAAACCATAACACATAATTAAGATAGAGCTTATCTTAATTCTACTAACTTTAAACTATCAATCCAATTTGACACTGAGGTTTGGATCTCACACTGAACAGTTGAAGAGAGGCACAATGGAGTAACTGAAACCTGTCAAAACCAACTACATATTAGTTCATGATCCGTAATAGCTATGTGTAATATAATTTATACTTACAAATCCGTCTTGAACTGCTCTGAAATCTAAATCTTCATCAACTATTTCCTCGTCGTTTTTCTCCAACTGCATATGTATATCGATCAGAAGACGGCAATTTCAACGTGGATTTTAGGGATAATCTCACTCAGTTATATCTATACAACAAATATGCATCATTTTCAACTGACTGCTACTCACGGAATCGCCCAATCAAAAACTGCCACGTGGAGGTCAATTTGATAAATAAAAAATCTGACATTTGAAAAGCCCAGGAGGGCAAAAAAAATTAAATTTGATTGAGAAAGGTGCATACTCAAGAATGGCTAAGTGAGATTATCCCTAGATTTGAAGAAGTTTTGCAATGCTTTTATTTTCAAGACCAGCTACTTGTTCATGTACCTCTAGGCGAAAACGTTTCTTCACTGTTTTGTGGTTACCGAGCTTTGCTGCAACCCCAACAGATTCGATCTCCACGTTCCCTCTTTGTGAGTTCAAGCGGCGAGCTGCACCCTGTGTGAATCAAACGAGACATGGTCATTTCGGGGATCAATGCTAAACAAAATGTAGGTGAGCTGTGCTGAGATCTTGTACTCACCGCAGCTGAGGCATCACGGCTGAGCTGTGCAAGTTGAAGACCGAGGCTTTGCTGGTTGGACATGAAATGGGCGGCCGAGGGACTTCTGGTTGCTGAGACAGGTTGCCAGTTTAAAGAGGGCTTCTTAAGGCTCTGTCTAGTGACTTTAAGTCCCTGCGAAAAACCCAGAATGTTGAACAGATGAGCAACTTTTGTTGTTTCAGGAAACTGAAAACTGCAAACACAAAGTGTAGTAAGATCACTAGCCTATGAAGATGACACCTTCATGAATGAATTTTAGAAGCTATCCTATGAAGATCAGCTTCCCCAACCCATGTGTGGCCTTTACGTACAATTTATATTTAGCAGAATCTGATGGGGAAAGTTTAAAGAAAGGGTTAATTGCAGATAGTTATTGAGTATAATACGTCTTTGGCACATAACTATCTCCAATTTTAATTTTTTACACCCAGACGCCTTAACTTTCAAAAGATTACACAATGCTCGTTTTTGCTAGAAAAATGATGAAAATGCTGTTCCTAATCTCAACAAAGGACTTCATAATCATAACTACCAAAAAGGCAAAAACATTTTGGTTAGCGGTAAAAAAAATGATTGAGTAGATGTAAAGACTCCTTAAAAGATAAAACTATTGGAAAGCAAACCTTGCTTGTTAGAGGAGAAGTGGGAATTTCTACATTCAGAGAGCAACTTTTGGGGAAAATTCCCTTCTCTATATCTCGTGATGCTGCATATATCAATGGCAAACAAACACTAACCGCATCCTTGAGATCACTTTCACAACTGAGATCCTTCTTCCTAAATGAAATTTCGGCACAATGCACCAAGATAACTTAGAGAAACAATGTGAGCATAGGTAATAAAAAATGTAAGATGAACTCTCTGTAGCGTTAAAATCCTATTGTGGGCAACATATGTTTTAATGTGCATGTTGTTATAATAGTTTATACAGGTAAGCGACCGATTGATACATACTGTATCATAGGTATTATAATATATCATCGAGTTTAAAAGTGTAGATACCGAAGTGTGAATTTTAATTTGTTGAGGGGCCAAATTGAAATTACATAAATTGGATAACCGGACATCAGTTATCCAAAAGGGGTTATGGTCCCCAATGAGCAGACGTGAGAGAGCACAATATTCTGGAGAGCGTCTGATTCATTGGAAGACGGAAACAGATTATATTACAAGTCTTTATCAACTGATCTCCAATGGCTTCAAATAAGTATATTAATGTTAATTGTGTTACGGCCCAAATATGAGGGTGGTGGTTAGGGTTTGTGAGGGGAAGGAGAAGGTAGAGAGGAAGGATAGAGGGAGAGAGAGGAGAATAGAGAGAGAGGGGAGTATAGTATTTTTGGACTGTATCGGAGTCATCGTCTCCGTTCCTTTCCATTTGCTTAAGTAGCTATTGAAGAAGAAGTACAGTAATTGACGACTTGGGCCGTGGGCTGGCCAACTACAAGGCCCACTTAAGAGGAAATAACTTACTTAGGCCTATACAGGTCCATGAACATAATAAAAAGGGGCGAAACCCAACATAAAAAACCCAATTACAGAAATGGATGTATCATCACTCCCTCCTTTGAAGCTGTTCGTGTCCTCACGAACTGTAGTCGAACGTTGGAAACTTGCGCTGCAAGTCAAAGAGGTATTCCCATGTCGCGTCCTCAGGAAAAGAATCCGTCCACTGAACCAGGACTTGGGTCACAGCCTTGTTGCCACGCCGCGCCAAACGACGGTCCAGAACGGCGATCGGGGCTCAGACAGGGGAACCGTCCGCCATGATTTCCGGCAAGGTCGCCTGAACTGGGTGGGTACCAACGTGCCTCTTCAACTGCGAAACGTGGAAGGTACTGTGGATCTTGCTCCCGGCCGGCAGGCCCAATCGGTAAGCTACCGCGCCGATCCTTGCCTCTACTGGGTACGGGCCATAGAACTTCGGACTCAGTTTTTGATTCACACGCCTGACCAGAGATGATTTCCGGTAAGGATGGAGTTTGACGTATACCAGGTCTCCCACCGAGAACGAGCGGTCGGAGCGATGTTTGTCAGCCTGATTCTTCGTGCGCGTTTGTGCTCTGTTTAGGTGGAACTTAAGCAACTTCAGAGCCTCCGCCCGAGCCGTGAAGCTTCTGTCCAAGTGTCCACCTCCGATGACCCAGGAGTGTATGGGATTAATGTCGGAGGAGGCTGACCATACAGGCCCTCGTAAGGGCTTGTTCGAATGGAGGAATGGTAGGACGAGTTGTACCACCACTCCGCCAACGGGAGCCACTTGGACCAGTCCTTGGGAGTCTCACCGCACATACACCGGAGATAAGTCTCGAGCCCTCGGTTGACCACTTCAGTTTGGCCGTCGGATTGTGGTTGGTAAGCCGAGGAGAGATTCTGGGAGATGTGTTGGAGACGGCAGAGCTCCTTCCAAAAGGTGCTGATGAAAACCTTGTCTCGGTCACTAACTATGCTCTTGGGCATGCCGTGGAGTTTGAATACATTATCAAGGAATGACTGAGCGACAGTGATGGCCGAGTAAGGATGCTTGAGGGGCAAGAAATGAGCAGCCTTGGACAGGCGATCCACGATGACAAAAATCACTTCGTACCCATTGGAACGAGGAAGGCCATCTATGAAATCCATTGAAATATCCTCCCAGATCCGAGAGGGTATAGGTAATGGCTGGAGCAGGCCTGGGGAAGCAGCCATGTCCGACTTGTTCCTCTGGCAAACTTGGCACTGAGCGATGAAATCAACAACATCCTTTTTCAGTCGCTTCCAATACAGCTGGGCTGCCACACGCTTGTAAGTAGCATGGATACCCGAGTGTCCCCCAGTCGAAGAAGCATGGAAATACAAGAGCAACTCCTGACGGAGAGAGACATCTCGCCCGACCACCAATTTGTGCTTGCGAAGAAGACGATCGTTGCTCCAAGAATAATGTCATTTGGAAAGGGTGGGATGAGACATGATCTCCAAAATCAAGGAGCTAGTCTTGGGGTCGCAGTCCCACGAAGCCACAATCCTACCCATAAGATCCGAAGAGATGGTGGAAACTGCTAAAACAGAGCAACATTGGGGCTGTCGGGATAACGCGTCAGCGACGACGTTTGTATGCCCTTTGCGAAAGTGGACTTCATAATCATAACCCATCATCTTAATGACCCAATTCATTTGTGCTGGAGTAAATGTTCGTTGATCCAAAAGGAAACGCAGGCTTTGATGGTCCGTGAGGATTATGAAGTGGCGGCCAAGAAGGTAACTGTACCAGCGTTTAACAGCGAGGAGAATCGCCATCATTTCCTTGTCGTAAACTGAAAGTGCTTGGTGGCGGGGACCCAGAGCCTTACTGAAGAAAGCTATCGGGCGAGCTTTCTGGGACAGGACCGCCCCGATGCCAAAGCTTGAAGCATCCGTTTCCACTGTGAACGGAATTTCAAAGTCCGGGAGGGCAAGTACCGGAGCAGAAGAGATAGCTGATTTCAGGGCCTCGAAAGCTATCGTGGCATCGACCGTCCACATAAAAGAATCCTTTTTGAGCAATTGAGTCAGAGGTCTTGCCAAGATGCCATAATTGCGAATAAACTTCCTGTAATATCCAGTTAGACCCAAGTAACCGCGCAGTTGCTTCAGAGTTGTGGGCAAGGGCCAAGTGAGAACGCACTCCACTTTCTTCGCGTCCATAGCTACTCCGTTGCTGGAAATCATATGGCCAAGGTATTCGATTTCCGTGCGAGCGAAGACACACTTTGAGCGCTTGAGGAAGAGCTGCTCTTTGTAGAGGATCTCGAACACCAACCTCAAATGGTGAATATGATCGGACAATGATTGGGAGTAGACCAATATGTCGTCGAAGAAAACTAAGACGAACTCACTAAGTAGAGGCTTGAACACAGAGTTCATCAAAGCTTGGAAGGTCGAGGGGCGTTGGTAAGGCCGAAGGGCATGACCACAAACTCGTAATGGCCATCATGGGTGCAGAACGCAGTCTTGGGGATGTCGGCGTCGTTCATTCTGATCTGATAAAACCCAGAACGGAGGTCGAGCTTGGTGAAGTAGGAGGCGCCTTGAAGTTCGTCGAGAAGCTCCTCAATGAGAGGTATAGGGAATTTATCTCTCTGGGTCATGGCGTTTAGCTTCCTGTAGTCGACACACAAACGCCATGAATTGTCCTTCTTTCTGATGAGGATCACTGGAAAGGCGAATGGACTTGTGATGTCTCTGATGATACCCGAGGCCAACATCTCGCTCACCATTTTCTCAATTTCAGTCTTCTGAATCGCTGGGTAACGATAAGGACGCACTTTAACTGGTCTGGCGTCTGGGAGCAGAGCAATAGAGTGGTCGTGGGACCTAGCCGGAGGAAGGCCCTGTGGAATATCGAAGAGGACAGAAAATTCCTGTAACAGAGCATCAAGTTCAGGTGGTAGTGGCGACTGACCTGAAGCCGAGAGAACTGGCTTGCCTGTAATCATGGTGGAGAGAGTAAACCCAGAAGATTTTGGGATGAGCGAGGAGAGTTTGTGGCATTGACGGACCGCAGCCCAAGAGATATTCCCTTCGCCGAGTCCCAATAACTTCGCCGGCGATCCCAATAGCGAGAATTCCATGGTCAGGGACCCAAAGTCCCAAAGGATGGGGCCAAGAGTAATGAGCCATTGAATGCCCAGTACGATGTCACACCCGTGAATTGGCAGGACCAAAAAATCAGCGGTAAAGCAATGGCCCTGCATTGCCCATGTGAGGTTCGAGCAAGTAGAAAGCGACGTCAAGGTGTCCCCATTGGCTACGCTCACCCTAATACCAGCTGTGTGGGTAGTCCTGCAATTGAGCCGTTTGGCGACCAGGATCAGGATGGAGTAGGGACCAATAGACCCACGAATTTTCATCGTCTGAAACCATGTCGTACCCAGAATGGCATGCAAGGAAATCATGGGATCACCTGTGGAGACCATGGCGTCCTCGTTTGGAAATGGGTCCAGTGTTGCCAAACAGTCGACAAATTCCTCGCCGGCGGCCTGGTTGCCGGAATCATCTTCCACGAGCATGTGGAATAACTGGGATTTGGTACATCGATGCTCGCGAGAGAATTTCTCACCGCACCAAACGCACAGACCCTTTTTGTATCTCTCATCGCGCAGTTAGCGTTGGGCCTGAGAAGGAACTCGAGGTTGATTTGGAGGTGGTGGACGAAGTGGTGGTGTGGTAGGCTTGTTTGTGATAAATGGTGGCTTTGGGGATGGGGACGGTGGTGTTGGGTTATATCTGGGGAAGGATGATGAGCTCGTAAAGGGTGTAAACCTGGGTTTGAAGGATGAGGAAAGCTTCTTCTCGATCCTTTTGGCCATCAACAATGCCTGGCCGATATCCTTCGGAAAATGCATCCGGACCCCGTCCTCAATATCTGGTTTGAGGTTGCTCAAAAACATGGCGAGGGTGTCTTTTTCCGATAAGCTCAACTGGGTAATGATACCCTGGAAATCCTGGTAGTAGTTGTCCACCGAGCCATGTTGGCGAAGATGAGCCAACTCGGACATATAGTCCGTATACTCGCCATCGGTGAAACGGCGACGCAGGGCCTCAAGGTACTCTGACCAAGGAACAGAGGCGATTCCGCGAGACTTGAGTTGTTGCGTAAAATGGAGATGGTGGCGAATGGCGACGTCTTCAAAGCCCAGCATAGCCTCGCGCACCATTTCATCTTCCTGGACGTCCTCAGCAATGCAGTACTGCTCGAACTTGAGTTCCCATCCTACAAAGTCAGACCCATCGAAACGCGGCGGTTTGCGAGAACGATGCTCGCGCTTGGGGGTAGTCTTGTGGAACTTCGGGCGGTGCGCCCAAAATGCCCTGAGAACCAGGGTTGTGGACACCAGACGACCCTGGGGGAGGTGAGGGTGGAATCGCGGAGTACGGTCTCATCGGAGAATCTGGGATTTTGGTAACCAGTACTCCGATCAAGGCCGAGAGCTCCGTCAGCTTGGCATCCATGGTTGTGATTGTTTCTCGCATACTGGCGACCTCGGCCGTGGTGGCGGCCAGATCGTCCTGGAGTTGTCTTGAAGAAGGTGGACCGGACATGGTGCCTGAAAGGGAGTCTCTGATACCAATGTTACGGCCCAAATATGAGGGTGGTGGTTAGGGTTTGTGAGGGGAAGGAGAAGGTAGAGAGGAAGGATAGAGGGAGAGAGAGGAGAATAGAGAGAGAGGGGAGTACAATATTTTTGGACTGTATCAGAGTTATCGTCTCCGTTCCTTTCCTGAAGAAGTACAGTAATTGACGACTTGGGCCGTGGGCTGGCCAACTACAAGGCCCACTTAAGAGAAAATAACTTACTTAGGCCTATACAGGTCCATGAACATAATAAAAAAGGGCGAAGCCCAACATAAAAAAACCCAATTACAGAAATGGATGTATCAAATTGTATCCTCCATTCCTTTTGTTTCAACAAAGATTTATGGCATGTATGATTAGATTTAGGGTTTATTGATCGATATTTTGATTTGATGTTTGTTTGATCTCTAAATCCTTCACTCACCAGTTCAATGATAAGCAAAGAGATGGTACACCACAGATCAACGCCTCTCTAGCTCCAGCAGCTGCTCCTGAGTAGAACCTATGAACTCGCGAGGAAATAAATTAGCAGGCCAACAATGGGTAAAGTCTAAAAATAAATCTAAATCACTCGTTAAATTACAATTCCCGCAGAATTCAAAGTCCAGCAGTAAGGATTCAAGCAGATCATAGCAAATTACAAATTGCTTCAGCACATTACTTACATGTTTTGACCACAAATTGATCCTTTGTTTACTCCACTAATAACCTTCCATATACAAAGTGATTAAGAAAACTCATTAGCAACAAGATCTTATCCATATCAATGGTTACCATCAAGCTAACAAAACACATACCAAGACAGGCTTTGACCAAGAAAACAACGCCCCCGACAAAGCTAAGGAGACACAATCTGCTGGAGTGCCTGATCACAGAAACAAATCCAAGAGAAGCCATTTTCAATTTCAACACTACACTTGCATTTCCCCAATCAAACTTGATCAACCAAACAAATTCAATGTAGAATAGGAACATGAGAACACTTAACCAGAAACTTCAAAAGCAGTGGCACCACTCATTTCAACAGAGCTCACAACTATCTTCTCCCGAGCTGTAACACAATGACCGGCCCAAGATTTATCCCTGAACAAGCAACAAATTCAACATTTTCATCACAACCCACAAAAATAAGCTAATGAATCTCAAAACCACGAGTTTAAATCCTCCCCATTTGATCCCATTTCTCGAAAATCCGAAAACCCAGAAAAATTAGGCGAAAGGGAACATACGTCTGAGGCGCACAGACATGGGCATCAAAGCGACCGTCGAGAACCAGAGCTTCAACTAAAAGTGTGAGACCAGAGGACTCGACGCCCTCTGCATTCGTCACCAGAACCACCGGCTTCCGATTCGAGCAATGGTTCGCCTCCACGCCGTCAATTTCCGCCGGAGACGAAACTGGGTTCGCTTCGTCGGCGGTTTCCTCCGTTCTACTGATCAATACTTTCTCGAGACTGGAGACCAGCGATTGCGGCACGAACCCGTTCTTCGCCGCCGTCGTCGTCATCGGAGAAGAAAATGATTCACACTGCTCGTTTGGTCTGTGTTTATATTTCCGCACTAATTTTTTTCAAATTTGTTCTTTATTTTGGGGGGTTCTAGCATGTGAACCACCTCATTTTTCTTAACCTGGACCGCCAATGGATGGGTGACACGTGTTGAATATGTTGAATGATCATGAATGAGCTGACCAGTTTCAGACAGCAGTCACGCCCAACCACGTTGTTAGCTTCAAGCCTTCAAAAGCTCGTCATTAAAGCAAGTTTGGTCCGGAAATTAACATTGACAGTTCGGGGTAATTATTACACATTTAAGAAAAAATACTCTATTTGGTAAGTTTCAGTTGCTTATAAATTGGAGCCTTTAAGATAGTTTTTTTTTAATCTCGCAGTTGAGCTTCTTGAGCTTAATCAGATCGAAGTCTTAGGTGAAACAAATCAGTATTTAAATCATTTCTTAAATTATACTTCAGGTGGAACAAATCAGTGTTTTAATTATTTCTTAAATTATACTGCAAATTACATTTAATAAAAATGACAGAAAATATGTCTTTAATTTCTTCATTTTTTTTAAACTAAGTTTTTTTCTTGATCCAAAAACATACAAAATAATGAAAACAAACAGATAAAAATATTTGAAAAATAAATAAAAATATAATAGGTACAATATTTTTTGGCATAATATAGTCTTACTATGGTGTGTTGTAAAATATGAAACTTAAAAAAACCAAACCTAAATATTAATAAATTTTAAGTGAATATTTGATATTTTTAAAAATATATAAAAAATAGGAATGGCAATTAATTTTTTTTTTTTGAAAGGAAATGGAGATATTCATTAATGTAAAATAACTTGGTAACCCCCCAGAAGGAGATCACCGTACATAATCCAAACTAGAATAATTGGAAAGACAAGTGCATAAAACTTAAATGTGCTCTGTAGCATAATTGTAGTCGGGGGTGTGTGACTGCGGTAGCATCCGGGGATACCGATACAGTAAACTCCAACCAAAAGAGACTGACCGAGCAGATCAGAGGATAAACAAATAACGGTGGACCAATTACTCCCCCGGTATGTCAGCGTGCGTCGTCCTCCCTTGCTTGATAATGGTAGGGCTCCTGAACGCGGGAATGTTGACCCCGAAGTGGTAGGGTAGTAACATATCAGCTGTTGGTGATACCAATGCCACCTATACACCAGGGAGAAGGTACAGCCGACCAAACCCTCCCTGGCCCCTGCCGGACTCATTCCTGGAGGCGAGGGTGCTTGGAGCCCCCCGCCGCTGTAGGTGATACCTCATTTGACGCCGCCGAGTCTTCTTCCTCTTCTGGCTCCTCCTCCCGCACTAGCCTCTTATTCCCCGATAGTGACGGTGCCAGATCCCTTGCCACCCAGGCGTCCCGATCCTCCTCAGCCCCAGCTTGACTGTGTCCCCACCACCCCGGTCCCTCCTTCCGCCCTGGTGTTCGTGGGGCCTCTTTAGATCGTCCACCTCTGTCCGACCCCCCTAAATAGGTCCAGTTTGTTCCTGGGATAGCCTTCCCGTGCTTCGCCTTCTCTATGGCCGACCTCGGGTCCCCTGGTGCCCTCAGGGATACACCCCTAGAACTCCCCACAAACGGACAGACCGGGAAGAGGTGACCCGCGCAGCAGCAACCGAAGCAATGTTCAGGTAAGTACTCATATGAAATAATCAAACGTGTCCGTACCTGCGAGACGGAGAGGCGGAATCAAAGCTGACTCTGCAGGGGAATCCTGATGTCTGCCCTGATTCGGACCTTCATAAAGTCCCCCCAACATAACCCATCCTTGTCTACATCTACGCTCTGGCAGACACCCAACGCATTGCCAACTCTAAACCCCACATCCCTCGTCCAGGCCCCAATTGGAAGATTAGACACTCGTGCCCAAACCGAGAAATGGTGGAATTGTAGGTCACTAACCTGCATATGCGCTCTCAGATCCCTAAACAGGACCAAAGAGTCCCTAAAGGACCAGGGTTCCCCCAGAAGAACTCTTTCCCTTTCCTTTGTCGTCCTGAAGAAAAAGGCCACTAGACCACCTTCAATGGTTTCGCCTCGACCTTCATACCCCATACGTCCTCCATTCGTGCCACCACTGACTTCCAGAAGACATTCTTGGAGGTCGGGACCTTGGCTGCCAGCGCGTACTTGTATAAGTTCCCCCTGCCCGTAACCTCCTGAACTGGGACCACGACTTCCCTGATCCGCATAGCCCCTATCTGACGGTCCAGCTCCACCTGTTCCCCCTATCAGTTCCATTACCCACCGATGGGTCTCCCCTTATAACCGAACCAGGCACCCGACCTGTCCCGGCCCTCAGATCCGCCCCGCCCGTAAGGTCCGGCCCACCATGTGCACCTCGACCCGCTCCATAACGGGCGGCCCAATTCGCCACGTCTCCCACGCCTCCCCGGGTCCAGCCCGGATGAGGGCCCAGCCCAGTCCGCGGTCGATCAGCCCTACGGGCATCGGTCATGAACCCTCGGCCCAAGCCCGCATCCTCCCTGGCCCGAGTTGGCGAAACCCTAGCCGCCATGGGTTCCTTCCCCTTTCTTCGCCGCCAAGGCACCTCCTCCGGCACCTCCCTCGCCGCCAGCTCCGATTCCGAATCCGGTGACCCCGTCCTCCCATCCGTCCCAGTCACCGAGTCCGATGAGATCCCCACCGGAGCGCCACCCACGCCATGCACCTCCTCCGCACCTACAGCAACACCGTCCCGAACCACCCTGCACCGGCCCACACCAGCGCCCGGCCGGCTCGGCCTGGGGCCCTTAGCCGTACGACGGAGGGTGGGCGGCCCGGATCGGATTCGACCCCCCACCACCCAGCCCTCCTCCTCCACTGGTACGACCGAGAATTGCATCTCCGGGAGTCCCGAAGCCCTCCCCGACCAAAACTCAGCCGAGATCACCGGCGTGACCTCCTCCACCGGCGTCTCCTTCGCCGAAGGCTCGGAGCCCTGCTCCGTCTCCTCCTCCGGCTCCACCCACCCGCGACCGAGGTCGTCCCCCGCCACCGGGGACACTCCCCGTTCACCTGACGACACCAGACACGGCCCCCAATGGACCCCATCTGCCTCGCCGCCTTCTCCGCTCACCATCGCCTTCGACAGATCCATGGTAGACGGCTGACTTCGCAAAACCCTGCAAACCCTAGAATAGAGGGAGCACGGCTGCGTTGATTTTTTAGTTTTTTTATGGCAATTAATTTACTTTAAACACACTGTTTACAATACTGTTTGCTAAAAAAAGGGTTAATATCATAAAACACCACACAAGTATACACGTTTTTCAAATAACACATTAAGTTATGATTTTTTTCATGTGGCACATTATCAACGATTTTTTCATGTGGCACACCTATGTATCAACAAACTGTGATAATTTGTTGGTACATAGGTGTGCCACATGAAAAAAATCATAATTTAGTGTGTTATTTGAAAAACGTATATATTTGTGTGGTGCTTTATGATATTAACCCTAAAAAAACACATTGTTTACAATATTAACTTTTCACATACTTTCAACAGAATTAATGACAATAAATCTCAAAAAAAATGTGTTTAGCATTGATCTACACCATTTGAAATTATCAGAACATCAATATGTCCGAAAAGCTAAACTACCCTTTTGATATCCCAACCCCACAGAATAAAATATTTCATCTTGTTTTTGTTTTACCGTGAAAATTCAAATTTATGATCATTTGTTTCTGTTAAAAAAGCTAGAGCCAAAAGGGTCTCTTCTCACCTACCTTTTCTTCCCTCACTGATTGATCGGCCCAACAGATGTAACATCCTTGACTTTGAACTCAATCTCAATGCCTTTCCCAAATTGAAAGCAAACTGGCTCCACCCATCTCCAATACATGTTTCAGTCTAATCTGGTAAGAGTACAGCCTCATAAATCTACAACGCATCTCCTCACATGGAGTCTGCATAAAGACACAACACAAAAGCAAAAACAGTTCTCAATCAACTAGTGCATGCTACACAACAAATCAGATCGATTTTAGGGACAATGACTGTTAACATGTGAGCCCTTTTCAGGCTTCATCAGATCCAAGAGAACCTGCATTATTCTTGTGCGTTTTGAAAATACTATCGGTGAACTATTTTTTTTTCTTTTTGGAAATGACATCTCCAACTATTTTCCGCTGCAAATTCACTAACGGGGTTAACTTTTCTGCAAAAAGTTGAACGCAACCATGCAAAAGTGTATACAAAAGGGTTCCAAATTTCAAAACATGCATACATAAGGGTACTAATAGCAAAACACATAATGTAAAGGTAAAAACTGTCATTTCCCCCCCAAAAAAATTGAAGTCATAAGACTAAATGATTGGGGATATTTTTTGCAACAAAAAAATGTAGTTCACCGATAGTATTTGCAAAACATGCATAGTTCACCGCAAGTTTTAGCAATCATTCCTTATTCTTATTAATCAGATCGATCTCCATGTCATAGTGCTAAGTTTCAGTACAGATGCAAGAATATTTGCATGATCTATTATCTTGATGAAGTGAATGCAGTTATTATGCACTATGGTAAGGATGTGCTTGCAAGAACATACATCAATGTCTATGCCGGCGTACCTTTGATGTCTGAAGTTAAACTCTTGTTGATCTGTACAGATTTGCAACTGGACCTGTCCAAGAATCTTGCATGTAAAGTCAAAGATTTTTCTCAATATCTAATTCACCCTCATAAATTAATGGGGACACGATGCAAATATCTACCAACAAAATTATATTTAACTCAAAACAGCACAATGTTGTAATGCAAGATTGGACTGTTTGTCATGTGTAGAACAAATTATCTTTAGACAACCTGAACCCATTCAAGGATCTCGAATCCTCAGAATAAACAACCTGAAACCATTTAAGGATCCCGAAACTTCAGGCTTGGGCAGTTAATGAAACAACCGTTGAATACAGCCTGCAAAAGCCACTGCCAATCCAGAATCAGTTGTTTTTAAAATAGAAGTCCCAATCTGCTGTAACATCAAGTAACTAAAACAAATTGCTCATCGAGCTGACAAAAAAAATGTTTACCTATTTGCTCACCCACGTTTACATGAAGGTTGTGAAAAGCCATATTTACAAGTTGAGCATTGCATCAACTCTGAGCATTTTGACATCAGCAGTTTGAACTCTTCGATTCCAGTTTGGAGCCCTTCAGCACTTGAAAATCAGGCTTTTTACTGCTTTGTCTTATTACTAATGCCACTTAAAAACTCAAAAATTTCAGAAGCCTTCGCCTTACCACTACTAGTAATCCCAGTTTCCTTACTGGCCTCTGCATTGGGAGCGTGAGTACCAGTTGTTCGATTCACCTTCATTCCAGAATCATATTTAGCAGCAAATGCAAGTGTTGACCACAGTGCCTTTTGCATAGAGTTTGGTGTGTTTTTATTAGTCCCAGATGTTGAATGCTTTGAAGATTCACCTGGAGTAAGAGGAACTGGCATCTTGCATTGGGTTGCACTTGAATTTTGAGGTTTATCAGATAAAGTTTGTTTCTCTTGAGAAGACCCATCACTAACATTACCCGTCACTGACCTATCTTGAGCTCCATGTGATGCCTCTGCAGGTTGGATTTTCTTTAGTATATCGTTTTGAACTGGACCTAATGCACCTTCAGTTTTCTGCTTTCCAACCGAAACATAATTGTCCTCAGTGGGCAACGAGCTAGCCGGTTTACTGATAATCTGATTATCCAGTAGTGATAATTTGTCAACTCTAGCTCCATTTGAAGACACAGTACCATTCAAAGTACTTAAGGGTTTGCCAAATGAGAGAAAATTTATTCCTTTTGGAGCCACCGGTGGTGAAGTTCTCTTCGGGGGCTCACTCAAAGTTTGAACTGTAGAGGGTCCCCTTTGCTCTGTCTGACCCAAGGGTTTGCCAAATGAGAGAAAATTTACCCCTTTTGGAGCCACCGGTGGTGAAGTTCTCTTCGGGGGCTCACTCAAAGTTTGAACTGTGGAGGGTGCCCTTTGCTCTGTCTGACCCAAGGGTTTGCCAAATGAGAGAAAACTTACCCCTTTTGGAGCCACTGGTGGTGAAGTTCTCTTTGGGGTCTCTTTCAAAGTTTGATCTGTGGAGGGTACCCTTTGCTCTGTCTGACCCAAGGGTTTGCCAAATGAGTGGAAACTTATTCCTTTTGGAGCCACCAGTGGTGAAGTTCTCTTTGGGGTCTCATTCGACTCTATCTGATACCCAACCTTGGCACCATTATCCATCTTCTGATACGAGCTAACTTGCTTTGGCTTACTTGACTCAGCCATTGACGGCTTCCCAAAAGAGATGAAACTAATTCCTTTTGGTGCCAGCTCTGGTGATTTCAAGATGGTCTCTGCCACATTTTTCGCTGTTTTTGTTTGAGAGTTTATTCCCACGGAGTATGACGAAGCACTGACATTCTGATAAGCTGAACCATTAGTACCCAGTTGCTTCTTGGAGCTTGAATCACCTAGCAATGATGTAGGCTTTGACTCCTGTTTAGAGGCATTTACATTTTCTGGCAAATCTTCCTTGATCGGCATCTATAGTGAAAATAGTTCAATTAGGTACTCCAATAGACCCAACAAGCTTTATTCAACTCAACCACATTGAAAAATAGTGAAACAAATGGGAGTGTAGATTAACAATAAGGTGAAACCCCAAAACTGAAAATCATTTGTGTCCGATATATTGCAAATTTCAAGGTTTCAGATGTTTCCAAACTCAAGATTAGAAAATTAATTTTTAAGTTGAAAAGTTCCAAACTTAATCCCAACCGTTAGAATTGTAATCCAATGGCTACTACTAGTTTACAGTTATCATATTTAACTTTCCAACCTTCGGGTTTTCACCCGAGTGTTCCCCTACTACAGTATATAGAAGGCCTAATTAAATATCCCCAAAAATATTTTGAACAATAAGACTAAAAAGGGAAGTAGAAATTCTAGAAGAGAAGGTACCTGGTGTGAAAACATACAACCATCTCCCCTGGCGCAGAAACCTGCGGATGTATAGTTATTACAGGGATACTTGGAAAGGTCATGGTCAAATGGACAGTCATCTCCTTTCATACACGAGTTACGTGCGAAATGACAGCATGGCTGCAAAATCAGAATGCACAATGTCACAGATACTAGATAAAAGGTAATTAGCAATTAACTGTTGCTATTGATCGTGAATGGAGTTATAAAAACGAAAGTACCAAGTCAAATGGGTATACCTTGGATTTTGTTAAAGGAACCGTATCATGTGAGAATTTGCACTTATCACCCTGTAAGGAAAAACAAAATAATAAGACAAAATATGGACACAAATCAGCATGGCAAAAAGGAATTAAATCTTCTGGTCATCTTTATTTAAGGCTGCAGCTTGAGTTGGTGAAAACACAACCTGAATACCACAAGAGTGGAAGCATGCTTTTTTAAATTGGATATTTCAAAGTAAGTGCTGTTTCCTTTTTAATAAGTAAATTATGCATGGATTACAAATAATATCCTTTGAGTGCATTAACGAGTAGAAGCAGGCAAGGACAGTAGGAAAATGGACCACTAACTCCAATAATCCTTAATCTTCGCCAATAAACAAACATGACCAATATTTTGGAATAAAAGGACTCATAAATTTGAGGCCATAGTAAAAGAAGCACAGAACACACACATCAATAAAGAAAAACAGAAAATAACATATCATAAAATATTCCAGGGTTAAGAATTTCAAGATTTCCCAAGTCCAAAAAAAAACTTCACCAAAAGTACTCCTCTCCCACATGGAATAAGTAATTGAACTAAAGAGATCATCTGCACAACTGCCCTAGAATTAACAAATTTTAACTTGGGTGCACAAAAACAGGAGTTCTGTTTCATTTAAGCCTTACATAGGTCTTGCTCCAATAGTTGGAGGCAAAATGAAGTGAACTGAGGAAGTCATGGTAGTAGAGATCTCACCTCAAACCACCTGGTCCTAACCTCACCCCAAAGCCATGACTATAAGAAATAAATAAAATTGCCATGTAATTGTAGTAATCAAGTATCTCACCCAATTCTAGTTACTTAAGAATGTCTAATACACAAAATGATAAAGTAATTAAGCAAGTAATACCTCTCAAGCACATAAACAGAAGTTCGTGTATTATCAGAACAGGCAAAAGCACTGCTATTAATTCTATGAAAAATATAAGGGAAAAACAAACAAGCCATATCTTATTTCTCAAAGAAATTTGGCCATAGAAATACTAATGCGCCTTGGGTGCAGGACATGAATGATGAGAAACTTCTAAAGAGTTAAAAAACATCATAAAGGTCACAATGAATAATATAATTTACACCATAGCATTACCTCATGGCATCTCCCCTTGAGATAATGGCGGCAATAGGAAACTGCTTTTTTCACTTCTGGCAGCAGTTTCAGCCTTTTGACACCAAGCTGTCGATTCGCTTCTGCGCGTTTCTTTCGTTTCTTTTCCTGCACAATATGATTTTTGATGAAGAAGTTCAGTTTTATATTCCACAAGCAGATAGATGTTATGACCGATGTACACAGACTCATTACTCATTAGAATATAATTTTGATTCACAATATAATCTACCTACATTCATTTAGACCAATATGTTGACTAAACAAAATAGATTATCAGAACATTCGGGAAAACAGAAATATATATGCAATACCGTTTTCCTTTTTTTACTTCCCCCACGAGAACCCTGTGTTTTCTTTTTGACGTTATCAGCATTTTCCTGCAGAGAAAAAGACAAACAATATATTATTTATGCACCAAAAATCACCACTACACTGAATTATCGTATCCAAATTTCATGGCAACTAATTTTAAAATACATGATAGTTATGGTCTTAAGGTCTTAAGGTACAACTCTTGTTAACTCCGATTATAGTACAAAAGCATTAAATTCATGCTTATATCTACATGTTGTGACTAATTGTAACAGAATGATAAAACCTGACGGAAACAAACACAGGAAACCTGTATGGGGTAAGGAAAGCCTTACTCTAATTTTATCACTATAGATATCAACCTTTTTGTTCCTATACAGCTATACTAGTATTGGTCTACCTGTTTAGGCATATGCCTGTTTTACATTTTTTTTCAACTAATTTGTTATTCATTCATTTTATTGCTATTTTTATGTTTATTGGGTCAGGATGAATCACACAATTTTATGTGATATTTACTCTCCAGATTAGCTTCAAGGGAAGAAATTGCTTTTCAACTCAGTCTTAGTCCTATTATTAAGTCATAAATAAGAACCTCAAAATTGTGTATTGCCAAATCCATTATACACAGTAAGACAGACTTTTACATTTGTAGTTTATTTAAGGTGAGACTGTCAATACTTAAGAATCCTAGGTGAGAATGCCTCTGTTTCATTTCCTACTCTGACTCCCTGTTAGTACTACCAGAGTCAAATAGCTTTTGATTAAACCCATTAAAACTCTAGTTTAAGTCATTAACAAAAAAGCCTCCCAAATCCATGGCAATACTGAAACCCTACAGATCTAAAATATCCAAAAATGTCTCACTTGCATTCAGTCAATGGATTAGTCCATGAGCTTTTTACTAAAACCAGCATGGAATAAGTGGCAGATAAAAAAGTACTGTCAAAATTCAAGAATCAAAGGAGGCATATTTGTATCAGAGAGACTACTCATATGACCACTACAGAGTAGGCTATTTCAGGACGTGCAACTGTCAAATTCCATGGGGAACAAAAGATATTGAATTGCAATTTAGCACTAAAAGGAAATAGAAGATCGAAATCACCTGTTCTGCAGATAAAAGTGCTTTGCTTTTAGCTGTATTTTCCTCCAATATCCTTTTTGGGGTAGAAGAGTTCTGCTCCAAGATATCTCCGTAGTACACTAATGTGTTTGAACGAGCTTCTCGAGGGCAGAAACTCTCTCTGGCTCCACAACCCTCTTTTTTGTTTCTTTCATTTTCGGGCATGCAATCATCTCTGCATGCCTTTTCAGCTTCTACAGGCGCTCTATCTATTTTATTGCTATGACTTCCATTTGTCTCTACCTTTCCACCACTATCAACCACAGGAGAGTTGGAGTCGAAATCTTTTTCTTTTGCATTAATTTTTTCATTACAATGAACTTCCTGCTTATCAACTATACCTTCAGAAACTTGCATCTCATCCTTACCCTTGTCCTCTGATACAATTGCATCCTCAGAAAACAAACCGAGTGACATGTCATCCAGAGAGAAATCACCAGAAAGCTCTCCTTCTTCGACATCTTCAATTATAGGATCAGGAAGATTCATCACTCCACAGGTAGGAGCTGGCTTCCCCAACTCCATCTCCCCTTTTTCATGTTCTACCTTCAACACACTAGTCTTCAAGGAGGACTTTTTTTCTGTGCTATTATCATTTAGCTTTGGCATTTCACTACACACATTTTTATCTGCAGATGAATCAATAGACCCATCAACCTTTTGGCTATGATCCTCTTTGTCTAATTGTAACTGACCTGTATCTCCAGGTTCCTCCATTACAATTTGACGAAGATCAATATGATCTTGATTACTAACCAATGCACAACTGTCATCGAAACTATTGTTCTCCTTCACTGGCCCTTGAGCAAGATCATCTTTGCCTTCCAAAAGATTTTGCAATTCATCCAAAATCATCTGTTCTCGACCAGACCCTTCAGTACTCTCATTGATTACCTTATTCTCTGCTTCTTCAACTCTCATTATATCCTCTATCTCACCAATCGTCCTTTGCGTATCACTCAACACTACTTCCTGGGAACCAGAAGATTCACGATGCTTATCAACAACATTATCCTCCCGAGCCGGCATATTTTCATTCCCCATTATATCAGAACTAAGTCCAACCAATTCACTATTCTCACATGCTTGAACCATTTGATTGCTGCCATTATCTTCAAACACTGAAAAAAATATTACAAACAAAATCAATACCAAAACGAAGCAAGTTCTCACTTCAAATGCACCGCTATTCAATACCAAATTACCAATTAATTTAAAACATCAATCAACTCATCAACTACTACCCATTAATTCAAACAAATTCCTAGGTCACAGATTATATACATGTATATATATAACATTTTTCATTGTTTTTCTAGCTTTCTGTTGAAATAAACATTGAAAAATCTAGCTACGAACATAAAATTGAAATCACAGATTTCTAAAAACAAATGAAACTCCGATTGGTACCTGACTTGAGATCCTGAGCAGAAATTTGGGGAGTGGTCGGTGAACACTGAGGCTGGTCGTGGAAGCGAGACATGATCCGGACAAAGGTAAGGTAGGTTTCGCTCCTGAGAGGCTTGCGGCGATAAGGAGGGAACGAGAACTCGGAGCTCTGGGGAGCTTCAGACTGTGATTCCGCCATGGCTCCTCCGCAGACACCTGCTTGGGAGGTTTTAGCGGAGAAGTAAAGAGGGTTTTGGATTTGGGATCAGTTTTTATTGATTTACCGCGAAGTAGTTTATTCTCCAAAAAAAAAAAAAAAAAATTGGTAGTACCACATCTTTGCTTTTAAGCTAAATGAAATATCTACTGACGCGTGAGTATTCTCACGGCACGGGACCAAGTTCGTTGACTTTATTTGTTCGGTCTACGACTTTCTATAAGTCTCTTTCCCAAGCTTTACAAGTCTTCGTGATCAGTTTAACAACATGTAGAATCGAATTAAACACTAACACAAAACAGTTACGAGAAATGAAGACGAGAGATGACGTTAAAGATAAACTTTTTGGCTTTAATTGTATAGAAGAGTGAATGAGTATAAATGATGATTCTACAATCTATATATACTGTTCCAAGATGTTGTATTTAAGCTCCCTTTGTTACTTGAAAAAAAGGAAATTCAAATTCAAAGAAGGTTTGAATTTGAATTTGGACGTAGATTTAAATTCAAATTCAAATACTTCATGGCTTAGTCTTGGTCAAGATAGGAGATGATCATGTCTTGTTCTTATTCTTCTTGTCCCAACGACTAAGTGTCACCTTATCCCTTATTCCATACTCTTTGTCCATGTCACGATGGTATGCGTCCATCTTCACCATGTCAAATACCTTTCGCGGGCCTTAACCATGCGAAGCCCATGTTGCATCATCTCTTAGTGCGTGTCTTCTTTCCTGTCATCACATGCTATATATGTGCCCGTGACAGAGTCAACATCGCTACCCACACATGTCTCGCACATGTCTATGACCGGGTCAACTTTTGGTCCGTGACAGTCTCTAAGCCCAATTGGATATTTAAGATAGTCAAGAATTCGTTAAAAGAAATGGCATTTTGCAAATATTTCAACTTTTTTTTAATCAACCAAAAAGATTTCAACTTTGAATTAGCTTTAGCAAAGTTTTCAAAATTTTAAGGTTATTTTGCAAATTTATCCGGTTATATAAAAACTCTCGTGCCACCTTGGTGCACGATCGATCGTATATGGGTCAAATTACAAAATAATCTCCTTTTAAATCTCACTTGCAATAACAAGCCCTTATTTCCATAGTTTTTACGTGTGTTTTTATCTTTAATAAATTCTTGATCGAGTTGGGCCCATCTCGACCCGACTAAAATAAGCTCGATCGCCCTAAAATCACGCATCTCCATCAGGCCCGATCTAGATAGGTCCAATCCGATCAAAAAATTGTTAAGGACAAACCTGAAAATTCACTATAATAGATGTTATTTTGTAAACATTTCAAGTTTGGAGGTTAATCTGCAAAGAGAATTCAATTTTTAGATTACTTTTGCCAATTACCTCCTAATTATTTTACAATTTTATGGGCCCATAACATATTTGTTGATTTTGTTTATATTAGTTTAATATAAAGTGAGGGAAGAGGGAAGCTAGTAATGAACCATTTGTTGTTTCAACCTGGAGATGAGTTGTAATTTGATTTTGGGGGTCCATTTTTGCTGCTCCTTTTTAAAAGATGGGTTGGTTTTGGTTTTGGAACATTGCTTTTAGGTTGTCCGAAACAAGAAAAACATTATATGGTCTCTCATTATTTCCGTGTTCTTATGCCAATTTGTACCATATTTTGGGGACAAAAGTTAGAAAATGAGTAATCATCATGTATATATTATTTGTTTATTTTTTTAGGGTTAATTGTTGAAACTTACTCTTATGTATTGGTCACGAACACTATGATACCCTCCTTTTCAAAATGATATTCGCGGTACCTTATCTATTGGTCACGCGATTACGTTAGGAAAAATAGACGGTAAAATGCCGTTTTTTCCATTCCGTTAGTCATATTATCTCAAGTGTCATATAATGGATGGTAAAATGACGTTTTTTCCCCTTAAGTATTTGACCTCTATATATTTTATAAGGAACAACAACGAGGGTGCAATGATAATGTTCCTTATAAAATGTATAAAAGTCAAATACTTAAGGGGAAAAAACGTCATTTTACCATCCATTATATGACACTTGAGGTCATATGACTAACGGAATGGAAAAAACGGCATTTTACCGTCTATTTTTTCTAACGTAATCGCGTGACCAATAGATAAGGTACCGCAAATATCATTTTGAAAAGGAGGGTAGCATAGTGTTCGTGACCAATACCTAAGGGTAAGTTTTAACAATTAACCCTTTTTATGCATATGACGTGATACTTTTGTTGATGATATAAATCAAATGAATAGTACACATATGAGATATGGTAGAAGGGCGAGACTCGGTTCAAAAACGGATTTCTAAATGTTAATCTTATGATTATAATACTCGATTAATCTAAGGAAAACAGTTGCTAGGGAATCCTCATGATGATGATTGATCAAACATAATTGGTGGTGGTCAATTCTTGACTCGATCTGAAAATAATTGTGGTATGACTCATGAGATAAGGGACACTTGAGGGGATAACGGGCATCCAGGGAGAACACTAGAAAATGGGGAAAGTAGGAGGTTCGGGTGATACCGACCTTGACAAGGCGAGGCGTGTATCCTCATACACATCTCGTTGCTGGTTGTTGGGGCCAACAACGGCCCATGTTCATGATCCACGACAACTCATCACTGTCATCGATTTGCCACATGTTGTTGTCGACACTCTGGGGGGCACCACCATCTTTCAGCGTAGGTCACACCTGCAAAGCCAGCCACTGGTCCCAATCTTCATGAGTCGAATTAGGGGGCTGAGGGGACCTCGCACGAGATCCCTAATGAATGGAATCAGACTTATCTCGTTGTTTGACCCTTTCCCATCCTCCCGATGAAATTGGTGGTTCATGGAAAAGCCCACTCTACCACGAAATTGACAGTACCGGAGCCTTCGACACTCAGGCTTGAAGACCCATCAAGTGGTCAGTTGGTTAAAGGTATATGAGTGACACAACATGCAAAAGGTGATAAGAACCATCACCAATCCGAATGAGGACCTATATGGTAGGTAGTTGAGTTGATATTCCCCAGCTTGCATACTCAGGGTGGTGCCGACACCACCGTGTTTCTTTTTATTTCTGTCACGTCAGACATTTATCATCACACTCTACACACACGAGGCTCTCACATCTATCTGAGGGAGGACATCAAGGGCTAATAATCAGGACGAGGGACTAAATCCATATTGCCGAACCAGCTCATTAAGGACGGGCCATCAAAGCCTCTTACCATGTTATCTACCGAATACTCTTATACTAGTCGTCATTCACCAAAATGGTTCAACAAGCGGATGATCCCACATATTTTTTTTTGGGTACTCGACCCAGTGTGATATTTTATTTCTGCTAACTATAATCCATGTTATATTATTTCAATTTATTTACATAACACAACATTTGTGTTATGGTTCTTATAGCCTTCGAGCAGATTTGAATTTTTTTCCTTGAACTGGCAGATTTACCTTTGTTAATACTACAAACATTTTTTTTAGCACAATAATGGAATTTTTATTAATCTTGGTAACAGAAGATAAGAAACAAAGAGATGATAGAAAATAAAAGGGTGAGATGTAGTCCAAACCCGTAGGTTTTGAACGCTAACCCTATACCAAAATATTTGGCTATACCAATAACAAATAGTGGGAGACGATCTCTAGAATAGTGGATGTGCGATTGCAGTGTACGATAGTCATTTTCTGAGTCGACTTGAAAATGTCCGTGGTAAAAGATCTGGGGCACTTGAGGAGATAAAGAGCATCCAGGCAGAACACCAAGTATTGGGAGAATCAAATGTCGGACTTGAACCAACCTTGACAGAGCGAGGTATGCGTTCTCACACACACCCCATTGCTTGAGGGTTTGTTCATTGGCCCTGACGCGACTGCTTGGCAGACCTTGTCATTGTATCTTCCAGGAGAGCTAGCTCCATCGCGAGAGGGGGGGGGGGGTGAACATCCATACCCTTTTTCTTCTGAGTTGTTGGTGGGGGATTGTGCCCACCCTCGCATTAAGGAGGCAACAAAATTTCGTGCTCTTACGAGACGATCTTGTGCCTATGGAAAGGGCTTGATCCATCGATGCATTCAAAATCCGCGAGCCGTAAAAAAAAATACCTCTAATGATGGGGCTTCGGGAGGAAGGGCTATGGGCTGGACCAAGCGGTGGGTAAGACCGACTCTAAGACAGGTAAGGCACGGGCCTTCGAAGATGTCATAGGAAGAGCGACCACGATGTCAGTAGTGAAGATGTTGGCCAACAACATCACACTGTGGGGGAACATGGCATAGGCGGAGGAGGACAACCTTAGACGAGGAGCGCGAGAGGTTGGGCCCATCACCGGTCGAGGGGAACTCGTAGTAGCAGCTGGCCGAGGGTTACCCACAACAACAACTAAAGTTGTCCATGTTCGAGGCCTAGCCAGAGCAATCGAGAGCATCACCAGGAGCGGATGGAGACGGGAGGAGGTGATCGAAGTTACTTCTTCCTCAGGCACGTCGGCTTGATAAAGTCCACCGATAAAACCGTGGGCATGGTCCGGATTGGCTCAAACAACAGGTCCGTATATAAGCGTGGGGGCAGGCCATCGTGTGGTTGAGGACATGTTTGTCGGTAGTCTTAATAAGATCGATGATGAAGGGAGCCATAACAAAGCATAAAGAATGAACCGCGGCGATTATAAAGAAGACGAGAAAACCCTAAAGGCCAGTTTTTTTAGAGAACATATACTTATTGACAAATTTTATTAAAATAAGTTTTTCAAATGAAAATTACCTATAAAATTCATCAAACGTAAAAAGACGAAACAGCGGGGCAGATTAACCCAGGTGTGGGGATTTAAGTCACTTGAGGCCTCGTTTTAAAAGCCTCTTTCTCTGCCTAGGGTTTTAGCAGAGCCACTCTCTCTATCTTCTTCTCCATTTCTCCACGCATCGGCGTCTCCGAGCTCCGTCGAAAATGGCCAACGAGAACTTCAGCATGTCCGATCTCAGCTCCGGTAATCTCCTTCACCACCGAAGCCCTAAATCTCTCTACATCCGTTGTTTGTTTATGTGATTCTAATCCATTTCCTTCTCCGTTTTCTCCTTGTAGCTCTCAACGAGACGGATCGGGCCGACCTCGTCAACGCTCTCAAGGTCAGTAATGGTTCTTTCCCGTTCATAAGAAGCCATGGTAGAGGCAATTGAGTTTTGTTTTCTTGTTTCGCTCTAACCGATCTCATTTTTGTTGCTTTCCAGAACAAGCTTCAGAATCTGGCTGGACAGCACACGGACCTTCTGGAGAGCTTGTCTCCGAATGTGAGGAAGCGTGTGGATGTTCTGAGGGAAATCCAGGTGTGTTTTGATTTTTGTGATCTATGCTGTTTGTGATTTCGTGTTCTATTGGTTTCAATGTTCCTCAAATTCGTGCAAGTTCGTTTTTCTCTGATTTTTTAATTGTAACGTTGTGATGTGATTGATGTTGATTTAGCTGTATGAACGAAATTGCTCCTGTTGTTGAGCTTGAGGCGATGAATGCAAATCTTATTCATTATTCTGCAATTATAATGCTGTGTATTTACTGTATCCGTTTTCAATAATCAGTTCGTGTTATTATGATTCTCATATTTATTTCACACTATAGACATTTTACTGTAGGTGTTTTATTCCCACTATATGCCTCTTTCTGTTTGTCGTTTTCAGTACCCTTGTTATAATGTGATGGTTTTATGATTTGCTTTGTTGGGTATGTATGTATGCCTAATCGTCATGGTTTTAAAATCTAATTTGAAGAATTGGCAAGATACTTTGAATTAGTGTAGGGATTTCTTGATTATTCTTCGTGGAGAAAATGAGTTCCTCATATATGCATCAATACCAAATCAAGGCTGAACTACTTATTACATGTGTTTGGAATGCGCCTTTTAACTTCTAAATGGATTGCATTATTGCTCTGTAAAGAGACTAGTTATTGTGGAGGCAAAATTTCAATTTCTTTAACAATTAGTCTTTTGTATACTTACAGGGCCAACATGATGAATTGGAGGAAAAATTCTTCAAGGAGAGAGCAGAGCTTGAGGCCAAGTACCAAAAACTTTACCAACCACTTTACACCAAGGTAACTTCCCATCTTGCTGCAGTTGTCTTTGTGTGCGTTTGTGTGTGTGAGAGTGAGTGAAGTCTTATGGTATGCATTTCTTTGACAATGTATGGTTCTGATTGCACATCGTGTAAAGGTTGAATTATTTCCTCTGTTAATTCTAATGTATATTTGCAGCGGTTTGACATTGTCAATGGCGTTACTGAAGTGGAAGGAGTTTCAAATGAAGCAGCTGTGGACAAAGCAGAGGATAAAGATGCTGCTGAAGGTATTCTATGAAATTGACGATCTATTTGTTTCACTTTACTGCCTACTCAAGATTTGGTTCTAATTACTTCTATATGCAGAGAATGGAGTCCCTGATTTCTGGCTTAATGCCATGAAGAATAACGAAGTACTTGCTGAGGAGGTTAGGGGGTTAAAATTATATACTGATATATTTGATGCTTCCAAGCCCCTTCTCAAGTAAATAATCATTTTTTTGGATCAGGTATCTGAGCGTGATGAAGCAGCTCTCAAGTATCTCAAAGACATTAAGTGGTGTAGGATTGATGATCCCAAAGGATTCAAACTTGAATTCTTCTTCGAAACAAATCCATTTTTCAAGAACTCTGTTTTGACCAAAATATATCACATGATTGATGAGGATGAGCCTATTCTTGAGAAAGCAATAGGGTAAATTCGTCTCTTCCCCAATTCGTTGTTAGTGCTATATTGTTTTGCTGGGATATAATATCTGTTATCTTTAGTATTTTTTACCAAATATTTATTACTTTGCAGAACGGAGATTGAATGGTATCCGGGTAAATGCTTGACCCAGAAGATCCTTAAAAAGAAGCCTAAGAAGGGATCAAAGAATACCAAGCCTATTACTAAAACTGAAACCTGTGAAAGTTTTTTCAACTTCTTCAGTCCACCACAAGTTCCTGATGACGATGAGGACATTGATGAAGATACTGTATGGAAATGTTTGCATGTGTAATGGCTTAATCATTCCTAATGTTTATTCTATGTTTGATATGTTTATTTCAATTTGCAACCAGGCTGAGGAGCTCCAGAATCAAATGGAGCAAGATTATGACATTGGGTAAGCTTGTTATGAATATTCTTGCTCAGATCAGTGTCTAAAATAGTTCTCATAAACTATTACCCTCTGTGATGGTTATGATGTATTGCGCAGGTCAACTATCCGAGACAAAATTATCCCCCATGCTGTGTCATGGTACACAGGAGAAGCTATTCAGGGGGAGGAGTTTGGGGATATAGATGATGATGATGAAGAAGATGATGACATTGATGAGGACGAGGAGGACGAAGATGAGGAGGATGATGAAGATGATGATGATGAGGACGAGGATGAGGAGGAAAGCAAGACCAAAAAGAAGGTACTGAAATTTAAATACATAAACATGCATTATCAGTTTATAATTTTAATTCCCATTTTGAGTCATTGCTAACCATCTCTTGTTATTTTGACTCCGTGTTGTTACTGCAGTCATCAAGTGGTCAGAAGGTAAGATTCCTAGTTTTATCATCACCCAACATCTCCTCGTGCAAATACCTAACCCTTTATTTAATTTTTAGAGGAAATTACATGTCACCACCATTAATTCAAAGTTGTATCAAGTTACTGCCCTGAATTATTTTTGTATCAATTTTCCCTAACATGTTAAAAATAGCAAAATCTATTTTTTTTTTCAAAAAAAAAAACTTGAGATACCCCTGGAATAAAAAAATTAAACCTAAAAAATATGGCAAATGTCTCTGTTCCTTGAATATTTTTTTATATAATTGTTTCCAATTTGCTTTGTTTTTTTTTAGTTTTTTGTTTTAAAACAAGGGTATTTTGACATTTAATACAAGTTTCAACCCTTTTAAGCAACTTGTATGGAAGTTTAATGCTCACGGGTGACATGATACAACTCTGAACTAACATTGGTGACATGATACAAGTTACAAAACAGCGGTGATGAAACGGGATTTCCTCTAATTTGTATTTATTTTAAATTTGCTCTGCGTATACTGATTATTTTACCTTCTCGAACTGTAGAAGGGAGGAAGAGCACCAGGCGGGGAACAGGGTGAGCGACCACCAGAGTGCAAGCAGCAGTAGGGTCGGATCATCTTCGGGTGGATTGCGGAGTTGATTAGGGGGTGCTGGAATCATGTTCTGAGTCTGGGGCAGTTTTGAAGGGCTATATTTTGTGCTCTAGCAGTAGTATATGTTTATTATTATAATGATTTCATGAACATGTTTGATTTTGAGAATCCTTTTTTTATTTTCTTTGTCCCATCCCCATGGTTTTGGAGTGTGGTTTAGACAGCAAGTGTTGCTATCATTCGTGTTGATGTAAGCAAGGCCTTGAAAGATGCCAGAAATGGCTTGATATATATTGCTTTTGGTTTCTGGATCTAATCAGACCAGTTCTCATAGAATTTATTTGAGGAATTGCTGTTACTATGTTTGCTAACGGAACTGTTACACGTTCTGATTCCTGGAGTCTCGACGTTGTAGAGAATTGGTTGATTCCGATACTATTCAGATTAAAAGTTCAACCGAGCAAACTTGACATCCGAACAATGAGTCTAACAAGTGAAGCAACGATAATAACTGATATAGGTCAAAAACCTAGATTTTACAATCTTACTAAAGGCCTTAGGCCTGAATCGAACGAGCTCGAACCTAGAAAGATATCCATCGGCACATCTCCAACCACCACGAATGTTGTTGTATAATAGATGTACAAAGGGGAAACCTCGGATCAGTCCGATAATTTGACCTTTTTTCGCATGTAAAGACTGTCTTCACCTTTGTTTTCATGTCCTGACAGTCCACCTTTTCGATATTATCAAATAAGGACAAAATCTGTAACAGAGCTAACGATAGTATTGGAAAAGTCTAAATTACCCCTAACTAATCTTGCATGTCCTACTAGTAATTTGACCTTTTTATTTTATTTTTTGATACATGAATATGAGAAAAATCATATTATTTTTTGATTACCCTTAATTATTTGAAAATATTAATTTCTTTTCATAATTCTTTACTAATCTTAATTTAAAAAAAAATCAGTTTTGTTTATTTATAAAAAATTAATTTCATTTTATTTTTAAAAAACATTTTTATTTTTAATCACAATCTCATTCCCTTTTAAACCTTTTCTTTTCAGTATCTTTATTTGTGTTAAAACATATTAACAAATAAATAAAACCAAAATACAGTGAACATTTTCTTCTTCTTTTTTAATTGTCAATCAACCTCAGCGATTCATACGTCCTCACCCGATGTGGCGGCGGAGGGAACGAGAAGGGAGCAAAGAGGAGCAGCTCCGGGGAAGGGCAGAACCGCCGCTCCATACGTCCTCACCCGATGTGGAGAACTCCGGTAAGCTCACGGAGAAGAAGAGAGAAAGGACATGGTTTAGATGAGGGTTATAGAGTTTTTATAAGAGAGGAAGGGTAGACTTGGTATTTCCAAAAAAAAAATGGACATGTGAGCCGCACATGTATTTTTCATCCAAAAAAACTGTTAAGTTTAACGGTTTTTGTCTTTTTTTGAAAATGGAAAGTGACTTTCTGTACTGACATAATATCGTGAAAGCTCGACGGTACTTACTTGAAAAACGACCTTTGTCCACTGTACCGAAATGTTGTTACCCCATGTACAAACACACAAGAGCTTTATTTATTTTTGCAAATCTTACAAGCGTACATTACAAAGGAGAACCAACTCCTTCTTATAGGAAAATTCCTAATCATGACAAGCATTTAATTCTTGCCACTAAACACACAATTAAAAGTGGTGGAGTCCCTCCACCTTACATTGTCAATATTATTGCAAGGATGGACGAGAATTAGATTCCTATCTCCTCCACTTTTGTCTTTGCCTTCATCATTATTGCAAGGATGGATAAGACTTGATGTTTATCACCCCATCTAGAAACTGTTTAGGGGCCTTGAGTTTGCTGACTGACTGCTTCTATTCGCCAGCTTTTTACCAGAGTGGAAAGCGATGTAAACACACTGTCGGCTAACACCATAAAACGGCTAAGCGAAACCCTTGACCCTGTCCCAACTGGATATGCAACATAGTCAAACTTGGTATAAACATTCGACGCTGGCCAATACCAACACCGCCGAACCTCTGCCACCACCAAGTACGAAAAAGGGAAGATCGATACACACGAGATACGAAGGGTGGGAGGACACAAATTGGGCCGTAACAATATAGACGAGCCACAAACCATCAGAAGAGAAACAAATACGAAAGTGAATCGACCTAATGGTAAACATCCAATTCTTATCATCTGGTCTAACCAAAATTTATGATTTTTGACGATGCATGAATTATAAGAGGTCTTTTTTTAATTATATTTGACGATAAAAAGGTTTAACAATTTTCAAAGTATAAAATATGATGTTACCATTGACTACAAGTATATATATATTTTTATCTTTTGTACCCCTTTGAATCGGTAATAACAACTCAAAGTTTTGTAATGTACGATTAGAGTCTTTATTTTTTGCCAACACCATTAATATCCCTTATGAATTGATTAACATGTCTTATGAACTAATCACATATCATCAAAATAGTGTGAACTTAACTAAAATTTTATCCACTACGTTACCAATTCAATACATAAAGGACACTAAAGATAATTAACTATTTTTTATACGGTATAAATATTTATAATTTTTTCACGCTATTTATTATTACTGGCAGAAGCCGGTTCCAAACATCCCTGCTCCGCCGCTGCTTGCTCCGCTTTCGAGCGTCAGGTAACTTGCTCGATTAAGTTCATCATTTTGGATAACTGCTCATCTTTGATTACCGGTGAATTTAGGCTTTATAATTCAGTTCTAGGAATGAGGAATTGAATGATTGAAATTGGGATTTAGTGTTACAGTTATGGAAATTAGGGTTTGATTTGCAGTTTTACGTTCTGTATTTTTACATTACATGCCCGAATAGTTTTAATTTTAGAGAGTAAATGCATAATTTCTGAATATCTGTGCTTTTTTTTTTCCAGTTCCTCAGTTTAATTGCTGCTTTATGTATATATATATATATATATATATATATATATATATATTTCGAGCTCTCCAGTGATGGAATTTTTTTGGTGTGTATTTCCCCGATAAATGTAAGAGGATTTAGATGTAGTATAAAGGGTTCCTCTAGTTAAGTTCAATTGCTTCAAAAATTTGATGAATTTATTGGATCTAAATTTCAACAGAACAGTTATATACAACTATACCATTTGGTTTTAAGACGATGGTTTGAGTTGCTTAGTTCAGTTTGGTTCTTAGATTGTTGCTTTGTAGTATCCCAATCTCAAAGCTGGGATTGGGTATGCTTCCTAAATAAATGCATAAGAACATGCACCGCTGAGATCTTACCGTTCATATACTGCCCAACAAAACGATCTTAATAAATGACGAGTCATAGTTACACATTCATATGTATACAAGGAAAACATACTCTTATCTTCATTGTGTAAACTATTTCGTATTTCCAGTAGTGGTTGTTTACACATAGGCCTTTTTCCATTTAAGAAGAAACCCAGTCTCGGTTATAGAATAAACATTAAATTATAGTAACATTTTGGTTTTAACTGAATTAGGATTCTCAACCCTTCATAATAATTCCTGTAATGTCGTTTTATTTTATAGTAGTACCTGCAATTTCGTTTCTTTTTTTGAATTTCTGGATTATCCAAGCTATTAATCAAGTAGGGGCTCATACCAATGCATGACAGTTTTTTTTACCCTGACTAATTATTGAGAGAGAAACTGAAAAATCTACAATTAGCCAAACTCTTCTAGCCAAACAAAGGCTAAATCACTACATACGCTTGCGATTTCAAATAGACTGACCATAGCGGTATGAATGTTCTAAGTAAATTGACTAATGTTTCGTTTTGTTTTTATCATGTATTTTCCCAACATAAATTAGCAGTGTAGTCGACAAGTCGTTTTTGCTTGACGGTTGCCAGTGAAATATACCAAGCTTTGCGGTCCGGTTCAGGAACACCATTAAACTAGAGGTGATTAAGCCCTCAAGACAAAAAGTGCTACTGAGACCGTACATGTACAGACCGTTCAGAGAAGATCTGCGTTTTTTTGCATTCTCATCGTAGAAACAGTATCATAGAGGCTAGAGGTCGTATGAGTGATGTACAGATACAAACCTTCTTTCTTCAGTCCCCTGAAACTAGCGCCGCCACTACCAATGCTGCCGCTTCATCCCGCCGCCAAATCATTCAACTCCACTATCAACAGCCTATCGTCACAGGGTGCTCACTGGGAAGTGCTTCTGACATGCTCCTCTATGCTTAAACACAACACCCCTCCCGATGCCTTCACCATCCCTAGTTTGCTCAAAGCTTGTGCTTCTCTCCACTTAATACGTCAAGGTCTCTGCTTTCACCAGCGCGCTGTGGTTCATGGTTACTCCTCTGACCCTTACGTTGCTTCCTCTTTGATCAATATGTATGCGAAATTTGGCTACCTCAGTAATGCACGCAAGGTTTTTGATCTTATGCCTGAAAGAAACGTTTTTTCTTGGACTGCTGTTATAGGGTGTTATTCGCGTGTCGGTGATGTTGGTTCTGCTCTGTGTATGTATAATGAAATGGGGCGCAAAGGAATTCGACCCAATTCAGTTACTTTGTTAGGGGTGCTGTCTGGAGTTTCAGAGCTTGCCCATGTACAGTGTTTGCATGCTTGTGCGGTGTTTTATGGTTTTGAGTCTGATTTGAATTTGGTTAATTCTTTGTTGAATGTGTATGGCAGACATGGAAGAGTTGAGGATGCGAGGCACTTGTTTGAATCAATGGATAGAAGAGATATAGTTTCATGGAACTCTTTGGTTTCGGGTTATGCTCATATTGGGAATCTTAGAGAAATTTTACTTCTTTTGAATAGAATGGTGATTGAAGGTATGGAACCTGACCTGAAAACTTATGGGTCTGTGGTTTCTACCGCCGCAACATTAGGTAAACTTGAACTGGGTAAGTTGGTCCATCAGCTGATTTTGAGGGCTGGATTCATATTGGATATTCAGGTTGAAACATCGCTTCTAGCTATGTACTTTAAATGCGGGGATGTCAATTATGCATTTCGAATTTTCCAACAAACTAGAGAAAAAGATGTAGTTCTGTGGACAGCGATGATTTCAGGGCTTGTACAGAACAATTGTGCAGACAAGGCCCTCATGGTTTTCCGCTGCATGTTGAGATCAGGTCTGATGCCCTCTACTACTACCATAGCTAGTTTGCTTGCAGCTTGTGCGCAAATTTGTTCCTTTGATATGGGTGCCTCAATTCATGGATACATTGTGAGGCAAAGGATGAAATTGGGCATTGCTGCCCAAAACTCTCTGTTGACTATGTATGCAAAATGCGGTCATCTGGAACAAAGTTATGCACTGTTTAATATGATGGAACACAAAGATTTGGTTTCTTGGAATGCTATAGTTTCTGTGTTTTCTCAAAATGATCATTTATCGAAGGCCTTCCTTCTCTTTAGCGAAATGAGATCAAGCCTTCAAATACCTGATTCAGTAACTCTCGTGTCCCTTCTCCAAGCTTGTGCTTCCACTGGAGCACTCCATCAAGGAAAATGGATACACAATTTTATTATTAGAAGTTGCCATGGACCATGCATCTTGGTTAATACAGCTCTTGTTGACATGTACTCTAAATGTGGAGATTTACGTTCTGCTCGGAAGTGTTTTGACGGGATGTCACAGCAGGATCTGGTTTCTTGGAGCACGATTATTGGAGCATATGGTACTCATGGAAGGGGAGACATTGCTTTGAGTATGTATTCAAAGTTTTTGCACTCTGGGATTGAACCAAACCATGTCATATGCCTCTCAGTGCTCTCTGCTTGTAGTCATAACGGTCTTGTTGAGCAGGGTTTGAGCTTATTTCAGTCAATGAAAGAAACATTTGGTATTGAACCAAAACTTGAGCATCGTTCTTGCATTGTTGATCTCCTGAGTCGTGCTGGAAGGGTGGAAGAAGCATATAACTTTTACAATACTATGTTCCCAGAACCATCTATGGATACTCTAGGCATACTTCTTGATGCTTGTCGAGCAAATGGTAATACAGAACTTGGTGACATAATTGCCAGAGATATTCTCGTGTTGAAGCCTGTCAATTCTGAAAACTTTGTACAGCTTGCAAACTCGTATGCTGCTATGAACAGGTGGGACGGAGTGGGTGAGGCATGGACCAAAATGAATTCTCTTGGACTGAAAAAACTACCTGGTTGGAGCTCCATCGAACTCCATGGAAACATTTCAACATTTTTCATGAATCACAGTTCACATTCTCACTGTGATGAAATAATGTTGGTATCCAAAACTTTAGTGTGGGAGATGACAAAACTGGCTGTTGACAGAAACAACCAAAATATTGATATAACCTGAAGATTGAAAATTTGAAGCTTTTTGGTGCACATAACTATGTCCACACTAAATGGGTCAAAAAAGAAGTGTTATTCAGCAAACTGTTAGTAGGTGAGGCATATATCGTCTGCAGGATGCGTGCCCAGCATCCTGTTGTACGTAATAAGTTATTATTGAGAGGGTTGTGTACGCAATAAGCGGAATCGTACCACCTGAGCTTTTTGGTCAGCATTCTGCTTCTTTGAATTTTATCCTTTTCTTTTGGACTCAAAATGTATATTTGATTCATGATTTCACTCTATTCATTGTATGATTCAGGAGTTATATTCATTGTATAATTCAGGGGGTTAAGCTTAGTGATGCTTCCAAGAAACTTGGGAAGAAATTTGCCACGGGAGCCTCTGTTGTTAAGGTTTACAAAGTTTCATTTTCCTAGTATTGATTTGATGTAGCTCCAATGTTTAATGCCTTATTATATGCTATGAATTGTTCAATACCAGGTCCAACTGAAAAGGAGCAGATTGGTGCCCGAGGAGAAATATCATCTGATGTCGTGGATTTCATTAGAGAGACCTGGTCTGATGTAATGAACTCCTATTGCTATCTATTCTTCCATGCTTTAGTTGTTGGGTGGTGCTAAGAAGTATTTTTATTTCCGTACTTCATTTCTTAATTAAGAAACTAAGGTCTCATACTTGCTAATATAAACATAATACAGTGGTACTTTAGGCATAACATAGGTTTGATTTCATGTGTTTAGTAAGCCATGGATCCAAAACTGTAAAAATAAAATGTATCATGCATGCCTTTCGATTCAGACTTTTGTGGCCATTTTTATTCCGCATATGAGTTTTCTCAAAAACATTCTGCTGCACCTTCCATTCAAGGATTACCATGTTCCCATTTAGACTTGAAGCCATAGCGACCAGTCTTTTCATGTTTGCTTTGACAAAGCTCTAAATTCAACTCAAATTTTGATTTAGAGATATCAAATTGGGTATTTAAAAAAATCGACCCCAGAGAGTTCATATCAGTGGCGTTGAACTGTAGATATGGAAATTTTGGAAGTCTTGATTCTTTTTTGTTCGTTGCAACTTGAATATGTTGAAACACTGTTCTGTCTCTGTCGTATTAAGGAAAGAGTTGTCTTTTCTGCCAGCCTTGCTCTTCACTTCCAAGATGGCAGCAGAGTATACATGCTAGATTCACTGAATATTTTTGTCTTAGGTCCCAGAAACTGCACGTTTCTGTTTCTTTATTGAAGATGGAAGGAAGGTCCCAGCTGCTCGTCTTTGAAATGAAGCACATAATAACATGGGCCATGGTAATTTTCTTCATGTTGGCTGCACTCTCCCTGGTTCAGTAAATAGAAATTATAGTGTTCCAAAGGCCTGTGATACTTCTAGTTCTCTACATTCCTGAAGTATAATGTGTTGAAAGCTCTATATCTTAGTTCGATTTATGAACTACAAGTTTGAGGCTACTGAAATTTCAAAAAGGGGAGAAAAACACAGGGGCTAATAAATTTGTGAATATCATTTAGATTTGTGTTTGATTATAGGTGTAACTTCATTACCACACCTTCAGCGCAACCTTTGTTTCTCAAATAAACACGGTGAGGGGTTAACAGTAACACACTCGTCACCTTTCGTGTATCATCAAAAACACCCGGATTTGGGTCATTTTGTTCCAAAACACAACTGATAAATGAGAAAGGTGATGGTGTGTTTCTTATAAAACCATCACCTATTCTATGTCAATCCAGGTTTTCTGACTAATAGCGAAAGGTGATAGTGTGTTACTGAAAACCCCTCACCTTTAGGGGTTTTTATCATAACAAAGGCCGTCTAAGGGCTGTAAACATCGTATTCCCCTGATTATATAATTTACTAGAATACATTAACATATAGATTGCTTATCAACAAGTGTTTAGGTATACCTATTCATGATCTCTTGGCTTTAATAGAAGGATTTGTCATGAAGAAAGGAGGGGCTTAATTAAGTCAGGTTGGCATTCTGAAATTGGACCACTTATGTGTTGTCTCTCGTCCTTGTTAGTGATGGTGATAGGAAGTTATGAATGTGGGTCGCTGAATCTGTAAAGGATTTGTTGAGGATGCATCACAATCGAACCTCTTGTTTCTGGTACTTTTGGCCAACTACAATAACTTTTCCGTATCGGGATCTTTTTTATTATTTTGTCATTATTTCCCGCTCTGATATGAAATTAATTTTCTGCTCTTGGAAATTTATGTTCTTGCTTATTGCATAAAGTTGAAAAGATAGCCTAAATCTCATGGATGGTTTATGTCTGATCTGTCTCTGGTTGTGATCTTGTGGGGCTCTAAAAGCAAAAGTTTATCTTCTGCAAGATGCTAAATTGACAGGTATGATGCTTACATAGATTATGATCTTGGATTCTCTGTTTGACCCATAAACTACTGAATCTTTTGTTCATGCTTAGTCAATGGGAGCTAATCTTGACCTGTATTTCCATTTCTGTAAAACCTTATTGTATTTTGAGATTATTACAGTGTATTTTTAGAAACCTATGTTTTGAAACAATTCAGGTCATGTTAGAGCATGTGTGGCGGTGAGGCGCTGATTAGAGTTTAGAGTTTGCTAATTAGCTGCCCGTTCTGTTAATTCTGTTAAAACCTGTTATTTCTTATTGTCAGAACGGCAAGTGCAGCGGTGCAAACGCTAGTTTTTATTTTTTATTTTTTATTTTTAGAGAAATTACAGGGAAATCCTACCTACTCTAAGGGCATCCACAACCATCTCGCCGGAGCATCCACAACCATTTCGCCGGCAGCCGGCGAGATGGCGCTGGTGGGACAATAAAAAATCATTTTTTTGGCTTACAGCCAGCACTCCCAGCCAGCAATTTTAAATTAATTTCTCTCTCTTCATTTTTGGACTCTCTCTCCTCGTTTTTGCTCCCAGCCAGCCCACTGTGGATGCTCTAACCCATCACCCACACATATTCCCAAACAAGTATCCACTGAGATACGAACCTGACACTTCAAAGAGAGGTGAGACCGTGAAGAGCTCTTCAGAACGAGCGACTAATTAACTTACTATAAGCTCCAATCGACGTCACACCGTTGCACATGCTCTCATGAGCTGCAGCTGATAAATATGCTCATTATCATGTGCTATGATTTTTTTTTCCAGGATCTCATGAAATGATGTCGTGTGATACTGATGTTTCCTTATCTTGAACAGATTTACAGATCTACCTCGGAGCCCATGACCCGGAAGCTGAGTCTTGATCCTTCTTTGTGAGAGAATTGTCAAGGTGGGCTCTCTTTTTTGGAAGGGCTCTCTTTTTTGGAACATATCGTATCTATGAACTCTTAGATTTAGTCAAAACCACATCTTTGCTTTTTGTATTCTCTCTTTGTGAAGCTTGGAACCATATCTTTGCTCTGATCCGTGTTCCACAGAAGGAGAGGAGGAAAAAAGCTTTTAAAATTGAATCTATGGGCAGTTGACTTGACGAAGACATAAACAGTTACACAATTCTTTTTCGTAAAAAAATGATTAAAATGTATTTGACTCAGTCTCAAAAGATATAATTTTCCCGTCTTTTTTGCGGTTTTTGTTTTGGGTAAACTACAAATACCTACCCCAAACTTGTCACGATTAACTGATACCTACCGTCATGTTTTTTTGTAACCGATACACTCAAATGTTCCGAAAATTAACGCAAAGCCCCTGCAGATGTGTAAAATGACGAAAATGCCCTCAATTACATTTCAGTAATTACTTTAAAAAAAATTTAACAAATCACTTTTGTTAGGAATATATATGTATTTATTAAATCACTTCAGTTTTATTTAAAAAATCACTTTAGTTTTATTTTTAAAAAAATATTTAAAAAATCACTTTGGGGCATTTTCGTCATTTTACCTGTCTGCAGGGGCTTTGCGTTAATTTTCGGAACATTTGAGTATGTATCGGTTACAAAAAAAACATGAGGGTATGTATCAGTTAATCGTGGCAAGTTTGGGGTGTGTATTTGTAGTTTACCCTTTATGTTTCATGGAGTCCTTTTACTTGTACTCATCTGTTTCCAACGTCTCATCGAAATGTTTTTGATAGTTATAATCTTTTTTTATTGAGTAGGTTCAAGGGTGTTTTTGTTATTTTCGACTAAAAGAGACAAGTGTATTTTTTTGTTTTGTTTAAAGTGTAGGTAGCTAAATGTAAAAGTTTAATATGGTAAATAATTGTGCGAAAAGACGTATTGTATGCAATATTTAGTTGCAATTAATCTATTGTTGCTGTAGTTCGATGGAATATCAACGGGAGACTTTTATTTTTTTATTTTTATCAAAGAGATAAGTTGGTCTACAGTATGAGAGGCTTTCGGGTTTTTGCACTCGATGTGGTAGACTCAGTCACCGTATCGAGGCATGCAAGAGCCATCTACCGGGACTTGGCTGGGAAGAGATTCGGGTCCCTATGGGTTTTGATGTGGATCGCCTCCTTAAAACGGAGTGGCATGTATCAGTGGTGGAAAGGGGGACTTCAGTAGACAAGTTCCTCACCTCCTTATCATTGGATCCGATCAGAGACTATGTGGGAAGCTCGGGAATGGACTCGGGTTGGGTTACCTATTGCCCCCCCGGGGTTCCCGAGTCTTGGAGAAATTATGGGGCTCAACTCGGAGTTCGACGATTTGGCTAAGAAAGGACTAGAGTGGGCAGTTTCAAAAATGTACGGGGACCATCCCGGTTCGTTAGCTGGGGTCCTGGCTAGCATAAAGCCCGACGATTTGGCTGACATATCTTTGGGCGAGGACCCGTTTTATATTGATGTTCCTGCATCAGTTGGGAGGAGTGGGTCCCATCCGGACGAAAGCTTTGAAATCGAAATGCAAAAGGTAGGCGGGACAATGCTATGCTCGGACCAACCAAATGAAGAAAGCGTTGGAGATATTAGGGACGGTCCCACCTACCTATCAACTGAGGGATGAGGAAGATGGTGATGAACAACAAGCGAGGGCTCAACAACAGTCTCACCAGGATCCATCAAAGTCTCGGGAGAGGGGAGGAGGACCCGACATGGGCCTATCCTCCGAGACCCGTGGTGCCCGGTGCTGGGACGCCTGGGACAACAGGAAGAGCAGCGCACCAAGTTTTACTGTTTTATTGCTTTCTCGTTTTTAGTTTGGAGTATTTTATTTGGATTTCTATTTGAGTTTCTAGTGTTAATTTGAATAAGTTTGAAAATGTGGTAAGAGGTCGTCCTCAGTTTGTGTCTATAATGAAAAGTAGACTACTTCTACGGGTTCATGAGAGCTAGGTCGCCTACGGCTCGAACAATATTCTAGAGCTAAGCCCTCTGGTCTTACTTTATAATCTCTGATTTACAGTAATGTATGCCTCTATTTACCGTTTCGATAAAAGAAAGCAAAGATTATCAAGTAGAAACCCCAAAAATTGAGAAAAGCGGGGAAAGCAATGAAATACAAAAGTAACTAAATCAGATAAACAATCATGTGGCATCAATAGGGTTTAGATGCCCCGTTGCTACGGTGTTAATTCAGAATTGTGTCCATCTTCCAAAAGCCTTCTTTGGTCGAGCCTTTGTAATGAACCCTAATGCCTAGAATAAACTTCATGATAATAGGGTAGTCTTTCCCCCGGTACGCCCATCAATCAAAAAGGAGAACCCTGAAAGAATTCTGAAAAAGGGAATGATGTCATTGTAGACAGTTGTATAGGCGACGACGATCGATCTGCAAGAAGGGCAAGAGTCGTATCAGATCAGCGTACAAGTCTGTAGCTTAGGCTGAGTCATTATAGTCGTCCTCAACTAGGTCAGCACATTTGTCCGACTTGCTGCCTGTCGATCTTATAACGCTAGCTACAACCAGAGATTCCCCAACTGGTCAAGGGGATCGGGGATAACATAACTGCTAAGAAGCTGGAGTGTACAAGGGCTCACACAAGATACATGAGCCACATCAGAGTGCAAGGGGTGAACGACGACGATCAGATGGAGAGTCCCAATGATCTCCGCTATGGAGGCTCTGCTCTAGTACAGAACAAGGAGTTCGATAATGTCGACCAGAGGCGGTTATCCCTCGATTACCAAACCTCTTACACGTCATATGGCAAGTGGCCAGAATGTAGGTCATTTCAGTTCATCGGCGTATTGAACGAGACAATGAAACCTTCACGTCGATGCAAGCGATACATCGAAAAACCTTCTTTTTCATATTCATCTCCGAGTAGAGTTTAACTATCATCCATACCGGAGGCCGACAATGCCGTGGAAACAAATTGTCCCGATCCCACGAGACAAAACCTTTCATATCCCAAAAGGAACACCATATAAATCAAAGATCTGTCGTATAAGATTGTGAATGAAACCAATCCAAATCGATCCCTTGTAATCTAGTATCGTCCTCTTACATGGGCATGGATAAAACAAAACAGATCAATCGACACAAGTACAAGATCACACGTAGGAGGGACAATCTCGACCACTTGACCTGAGGGTCCGAGGTACCGAGGAACAGGAGCCATAGGTTTTGTTTGGATCTAGAAAGGGAGGGAACACGATAGGGAGAGGCCAGGAGAGGATCTTGGGCTAGGGTTGATCAAAAATAGCAAAAATCTAGATCTTGTGAGATTTGAGATCATCTCATCGCTGTTGTGAATCGTTACCGTACACATGCCCACATGGGATTGGCGTTTTGTGCCATGTTGCAATGACCCAAATGGGTCATGTGTTGCTAATTCTGTCCATGGCACCAATTTTGGGGCATTTTCACTTCAATTGCTTACCATTGGTAGTGTGTATGCTTATTCTCTTGTATCCATATCTATATGCCTAGTGGGAACTGTGGGATTAGGTTAGGTTAGGTTGGTTGAGAAGAATATTACTATTTTTGATTAATAATTATTCAAATATATCAATACTTGAATTTACGATCATTCTTTATGAAGAAGAGAGGTCCTTGGAAAGAGCTCTGCCTCTCTTGGAAACTGGTGTCAACATGTTCGATCGCATTTTACAGAATACGTAGCAGCTGGGCAATACCTTGAGCAACAGACATCGGGTTCATCGTTATTTACTTTTTGTTCGCCTTTATGGCTCCCCAATAAACCGCATGTGTTGGTTCTTTTGTCACATAGTTATGCGTAGACAGATCTTAGGGGCTCAATACCATGTAATAACTCTTTTACTGTGGTAAGATGTTTCCCTAATGCACTTCTATTGTCGATTGAAATCTATTTAATAATATTGCACATTTTAGTAATAATAATAATATTATTATTAAGTGAAAGGTTGGCTGGTCATTCATTTTGTTACTACCAATGCTATTATTGTCTTCCTCATGCAATCAAATACAAGGGCAGGGGTTTTGCAATGAAGTAGAGGAAAGAGAGAGATTAGGACAACACAACTAATTAATGCTAAGTGAATGAGCAAGGTTTTACAAGAAGATAAGGATAAAGATAAATTCATTTTAAATTTAACAAAAGAAGAGTAAAAGGTTAAAAATATTCTGTTTTATCTCATTTTCAGCGTGTTGATCAAGTTGATTTAGTGTGTTGACCGCAATTTATCACTGTTTATTAGTATCAATATTATTGGTCCTATTTTTCTTTGATATCGTGGAGATCTCGGGATATTTAGAACCCTAGGTCATCCCCAAATTGAAAACCGGTTACTTCCTCTTCTTGTTTTTTTTTATTTTTCTCAGAATAAACGATGGGATATTATAAATAAAAAGTGTTTACAAGCAAAAGAGAAATAAAACACCTAATTGACATAAATGAAAATGAGTTCCCAACAATAGAGTGCCTTTCCATTTCTTGGTGGAACCACTACCACCTTACGTCCAAATGGACGGTGAATCCGGCCGACTCCCCTCTAGACTACCTCAACTTTATTCAGCGAGGCAAGGGTGCTAATGCCCCCGTCGCTGCAACTAGCTTCCCTCTTGTTCATGTGGGAATCGGAATATCAGATGGGTCCCACCTGATCCGATTTCCTTCTTGGGTTCCCCCTTACTCGGTCCGCCTCGGGTCAACCCACCCATCCATTTCAGATCGAGTCTGGGCCTCCCCGCCCCACTTCGGGTCTGGTGGTAACCTGCAGGAGCTGGACGACCCGCTGCCCATAGGCCTCAGCCCATTGAGTGTCAGTGAGGGCCAAATCCAGAAGCTTTGTTTCCGAAGCCCTAGACGGACCTGCACCCTCACGCCGCCGCCAAGACTTCCTTCGCCTGAGTTCCTCCCGTGTTCTACCCAGAACACTAGAGGATTCCGGCACCGACTTTGCGGCCACCTCTAAATGGTTACTCCTATACACAATCAAAACCACCGCTGGAGTTCGACGTACAAACCTGCCTGATTCTTCTGGCCTCCTTTCCCTCTATAGAACGTCGAGTTCCTTGTTCCACCTCCTTAGTGATAGAAAACACTCGATCTTGTCGCTCTTATAGCGATTCCCCTCGGAGAGATCGATGATAGTTGATCGGGAGATTGACTTGTAGCCCGAGACAACGAGAGTGGAGATATAAGAGATGACGCCCTGAACGACCTTGCTCCCTCCCCATCGCTGCTCGACGAATGGTGGCTGCCGAAATCAGTGAAAAAGTTGCCACCATTTTTCACAAAACCTTAATTTTACAAAGGAAAACGAGAGCCGCGATTGATTCCTATTTTATTTCGTTTCGTCTTTCGTTTTCTTCCTCTTCGTGTCCGAATAAATGCTCCTTGATCCTTTTATTTTAATTCAATAAAATGGTCTCCTACTTTTCGAAAAAAAAAAACTGCATGACAATAGTATCTCGATTTAAATATCAATCGCTCCAATCTATTTGGTAATAGACAGACGATAGTTTAGTTGGGTTTTATAAATTTGATTATATATATATGCATGGGGCACATATGTTCATATTTATATCTGCCAAATCTCTGGCATAATTTATTTAATTGATAAAATAAGAGTACGTTTGCATGGGATCATTAGATAAATTACGAATCATAATTATATCACCAGAAATTGTATGTATGTAGTGTTGGGTCTCGAGGTAGGGTTGGAGATGAACCAACTCGCAGCGGAAAATCAAGGAAAACCAAGAGACGATTAAAACCATGAAACAACTAACAAAGAATGGATTCACAAGAGAAAAATTCAGCACTAGTTCTTACCAAAACAAGAACACCGGGTAACGAATGATTGGCTTGAGTCTCCAAGACGCCTACGTATCCACATGGGAATCAAAGCCACGTAGTTCTTCTCTTTGAGGACTCAAGAACACAAAAATGGAGGAGGAAACTAGCCAAACCCGAAATGGCCATGGAAGAGGGAGAGAAAATGTGTTTCCTATTCTTGTCTTGTGTTTGTTATGTTGAAAAAAGATGACTTAAACATAACAAAACCCATACTTGTCCAACTAAAGGCATGGGACAAGTATGGTGTCAAGTAAGGTGTAAATAGGACAAAGTATGGCAAGACAAGATTGGGTTAGGTGGTGAATCACCAACACCTTAATCCTTGTCTTGCTTACTTAGTACTAATTAATCAAGACTTGATTAATTAGTTCCATGGGCCTTGGTTGCATGGGCCTTTCATGGGCCTCTTGGAACATGGCCCGTGGCCATTTCCAACGAGGTCCCGTGATTCGCTCATCGCCTCCAAGCCTTCCATACCGGAAATGTCCAACATTATCCGACGCGATCAATCCCAAGACTCCAAGCCTTGTCTCGATCCGTAAAGTCCTATTCACTTACGGGCACATGACCCAAAACCCAGTTTTGGTCATGTCCCGAGACAACTCCCTTTTGGCCATTCTCCATAAATGTGTCAATGAGTTTCATCCTCCGGTGTGACCCTTAGGTTTATGCATGTCAATAGATCAACATAAAATCCCATTTTACTTGATCCTATTTAAGTGGCAACTAACGAGACTTTAGTATTGCCCGACATTACATAACGAATCGACCCTGTCGATTCTAACCTTTCCGTCGTCCCTGTCATTATCCTTTTATCTCCGATATCCTGATTGAGATAAGGCATAGAGCCGTCATCCTTATTATTCTCAATCACCGTTCCTTGATATGTGAGATGACTGAAGATATGATACCCAGTATCATGTGCATGGCCATGCTATTCTTCCAGTCACTCTCGATCAAGTGGCCGAGAACCGATATCTTTCCCATACCTTAGTATGAGGGATAAATCCCTTAGCCGTCTTTCGTGTCACTCATGTAGCCCGTCCCCAAGCCAATCTTGGCCGTTATGGAAGCCCTGTTACGGACAACGTTAGGCTCAGGTCAAACTCAGTTGTTGACTACATAGCGATCACAAAGACTCCTTGGTCTAAGGATACATGACAAGCTACAACACTGAATATGTTCATGACTTAATCTATGGCACATATTCAGGGCGGGTCGTCCAATATCATGTCCCACATGATATCTATGATCAGACTCCGGAATCCCATTCCAATGACTAACAGAACGTAAGCCATAAAGAGCCATCTTTCATACTAGTCGCTTCTAGTGAAGCTTTGTTGACTAGGGACCCATCGAGTGTGATCTATCTCGATCTATGGTTCTATTCGCATGGTGGGCATAGATCAGAGCACACATCGATATATTACTCCAACACATAAGTAATATAAAGCCGCTTTAATTTTATTGCTAACGATGATATATACATTTGGACATTTAGGATTGAACTACGGGCACTAAGACTAACAATCTCCCACTTGCCCTAGTTCCAATCTAAACTCCAATATGTCCCCATCGACTTTACATGTCTAACATGTTCAGGCAGTGACACTGCCTTAGTCAAAGGGTTGGCTATGTTATCATCTATTGCAATATCGGTTATCTTCACTTCACCTCAGTTCAGTATTTATCTGATGAGGTGGATACGCCGCAGTACATGTTTGGATTTGTTATGCGATCTAGGCTTTTAGCTTGCGCAATGGCCCTTGTGTTGTCGCAAAATGGATTCACCGGACTGGATGGGTTTTTAATTACACCCAGCCCTGCCATGAATTTCCAAATCCACATAGCCTCCTTAGCTGCCTCTGCAGCATCCATGTACTTGGCCTCTGTCGTAGATTCGGCAATGGTATCTTGCTTTACGCTTTCCCAGCTAAAGCTCTGCCATTCAGCGTAAACACATATCCTGATTGACTTCTAAAGTCATCTGGATTTGTCTTGGAAAACTAGCGTCTACTCATCCTTCGACGACTAGTTCAGCATCATCTTTCCCCCAGGTTAGAATGATGTCTACTGGTACAACATAAGGCTTACGAGACGTCTGGTCTCATACATGTCATGGCATATATGATCGATCCTGCCCCCAGGCGCATAGGATTCTCATCATCCTTTTCAGCTCATCAGGTGTCTTAGGACACTAAGTCTTGCTGAGATGAATGCCATGACTAGTGGGTAAGAGTCCTTTCTTTGAATCGAGCATTAAGAACCTACTCAATGCCTTGTTCACATAGGTTCCCTGACTTAAATCCAAGACCCTCTTGGTGCGATCTCTACATATCTTAATCCTTAAGATATGAGAAGCATCGCCTAAGTCCTTTATTGAAAAACACTTCCTCAACCAAGCTTTAGTCTCGTGCAAGGTTGGGATGTCGTTTTCAATGAGAACCAGAAAGGTAATATTGCTCCCACTAGCCTTCTTATAAACGCAAGATTCATCCTCGTTCTTGATTAAGCCAAATCCAATTACAGCTTCATCAAAACGAAGGATCCAACTCCGAGAAGTTCGTTTCAATCCATAAATGGATTTCAACAACTTATAAATCTTTCCCTTATTCTTCGGATCGTCAAAACCTTTGGGCCGAGACATACAAACGTACTCAGTCAAATTTCCATTTAGGAAAGCGGTTTTGACATCCACTTGCCATATCTCGTAATTATGATACGCAGTTATGTCAAGAAGAATTTGGATCGATTTTGACCATAGCCACTAAGGAGAAGGTTTCCTCATAGTCAATCCATTGGATCTGCCTATAACCTTTCGCCACCAGTTGAGCTTTGTAGGTCAGAGGGTTGCCGTCCATGTCCATCTTCACCTTGAAGATCCATTTGCATCCTATGGTCCTCACACCATTGATGGGATCAACCGGTTCCCAGACTCGGTTGTCCGACATGGATTGCATTTCCTCCCTCATGGCTCCCAGCCATAACTCGGAGTTGGGCCCATCCACGACTTCCTGAAAGGTGGCTGGATCATCGTGATCCACCATGACTTCATTGTCACCTCCGGATACCATATCTTGGAGGTGGAAGATTGATCCTTTCAAATCGCCTTGGACCTTCCGGAATTGTAACAGGAATTGGTTCTTACTCTACGACAATCTCTGGCTCCTTTCTACTGGGTTGCCAATTGGTTTAGACAGATCTGTACCATCCTGAATTTCTTCGAGATGCACAGTCCTCCCAATGACGTCTTTGGAAACAAAACTTCTTTTCCATAAAGACCCCACCCCAAGCGACGAACACCATGTTCTCACTGGGATTGTAGAAATAGTATCCCCTTGTTGCTTTGGGATACCACACGAAGGTGCATATCTCAGATCTTGGTTCGAGCTTAGTCGAAACCAAATGTTTCACATAAGCCTCGCAACCACAAATCTTTAGGAAGGACAAAGCGGGCATCATCCCGTACCATTTTTAAAATGGTGTCCCTTCCACACCATTCGTCGAAGCCCGATTCACTATGAATGCGGTCGTCTCTAGAGCAAAACCCCTAAAAGAGATTGGGAGATCAGTCCAACTAATCATGGAACAGACCATTGTCTAACAATGTCCGATTTCTCCGTTTGGCTACACCTTTCAACTACAGTGACCTAGGAGGAGTCCATTCCAAAAGGATCCCATTCTCTTTTAGATGATCTAATAACTCTGTGGTCAAGTATTTTCCACCTCGATCCAATCGAAGTGCCTTAATACCTTTGTCGAGCTGGTTTTCTACTATAGTCTTAAACTCTTTGAATTTATCAAAAGCTTCAGACTTATGTCTCACCGAAGAGACATAACCATATTTACTGTAATCATCAGTAAATGTGATAAAGTAGTTAAAACCCCTCCTGGCAAGTGAACTTATTGGTCTACACACATTCGAGTGTATCAGCCCCAATAATTCACCCGCCCTTTCATCGCGATCGATAAAGGGCACTTTAGTCATTTTGCCCATCAAACAAACCTTGCACCTATCGATCGAATGGAATTCGAATGAACCTGAAAGCCCGCACTTCTGAAGTGTTGATAGGCGCTTCTTGTTTATGCGACCCAAATGACAGTACCATAACAGAGTTAGGTTTAAATCGTTGGATTTAGACCTCTTGGTATTAACGGAATATATAGAACTTGAGGCATTGTTACCCATATCTAATATGTACAATCCTCCAACCATGTCAGTACTGGTATAAAACATATCATTGCATAGAACATTGAAAACTCCATTTCCAATATTAACATTATATCCTTCCTTGTCAAACACGGATACAGATATAATATTCCTACTAAAAGTAGGTATGCAATATACATTATACAATACTAAGACAAGGCCTCTTGGCAAAGCAAGACTCATGGATCCTACAGTAGTTGCCACAACTCTGAGGTCCATTTCGTGCTTTCCAAATCTCTCCTACTTTCAGCCACCATATATTAGTGCATGTGTGAGATTCAGTCATGGTATCTAATACCCATGAATCTTTGGAAGTAGAGAGATGTAGCTCTATAGAGTTAATACCGAATGAAGGCACGATCCCACCGCCCTTCCTTAGATCATCCAGGTTTCCTGATGAAGGCGCAGTCCTACTGCCCTTCTTCAGATCATCCAGGCTATTTGATGAAGGCGCAGTCCCACTGCCCTTCTTCAGATCAGCCGTGAACTTCCTGTAATCCCGGTTCCAATGACCAGGCTGTTGGCAGTAGAAGCAGACATTCTCAGGTGTCTCATCTTTCCTGCCAAGTGCGCATGGGCCCAGCCCTTGCCACTTCCAATTCCCTTGTTGACCATCAGAATATCCTTGGATCCCAGATCCCTGAGATATTCTTCTCAGCAGCTGATGACACTTCATGTAACTCTGATATGGTCTTAGAGACAGCCTTGTCAAGGACATATTCTTTGCGTTCAGACTTGAGGACTATCCTCAAAATTCTGTACCAGTCCAAATAGTTTGTCCCATTTAGCTTGACCCTGTCAAGAATGGTTTTTAATGACAAACTATTAATGTTCACTGAATTTGCCATTTGATCTACAACAGATAAAATTCAATCAGTAAACTGAATAAATTTTATGAAGATCAAGCTTAAACACCAACAATCAATTCTAAACCTTTAGAATCTGAAACCAAGATCCTTGATTCACTCGATTAAGCTGAACTAATGCTCACCACTTAATCGAGCTATGTAGGTAGGACTCCATCCAATCACATCCAATGTGACTCTTGGCTAGGGTATGTACTTATGTACACGACTTACCCTATCTTTTACCCTAGCTCAACCTCAGGCCGAGAATCGTAGTCGGGTCCACCAATTTTCAACTATGGCTCGTCACTATGTAGGTGCTCCGCTAATGCGCACGACACCCACATATGTCGTCCAAACCTACTACCCCGCTTCCCCATGGATGCTCCGCTAATGCGCACGACACCCATAGGACGGGGAGGTAGTAAGGTGTTGATTATTGGGAGGTATCGGACATGACCCGCTTTTACTTGTCCAGTTGTGTTCAAAACTTTGGCACATCCTAGATGCGATGAGCACATCAACTACATTCCAAATGCAATGATGCCTCAAATTACATCCAATGTAATTCTTCCTTTGAACCCGTCAACTACATCCAATGCAATGACGGTTCTAAGGGTTCACACACAAGGATTAAAATTCCAATTTTATCTTTGCATGTGAGGTGATATGCTCGGTAAATAAAGTTAAGCATGCAATTCTAAAACACATAGAATTAATCATGCATAAACTAAACCAAGCATAAAGCGATAAATGTGCACATAATAGCCCCCTAAACTAACTCCCACTAGCTTCTTGAGCTCCACCGACTCCAAGCCGATGCCAACACCCGAAAAGCCACCAAATGACCTTTTCGCCCTTTCTTCGTCTTGAGTAAAATATTACAATTTAATACACGACTCGCAGGTCGGGAATAAATAAATATTACAAACAAGTGGTTCGACGACCACACCTTTGAAAGAATAATTACACGCTAACTCTAACGGCTCGCAGGCCGTGAAAAGCGATAAATAATTAAATCGAGCTCGGGGCTATTATGTACACCATGCCAACATCACATCACACATCGTGTTATCAAACAAGCATGTTATCAAACATCATGTGATTTTCCGGTTTTAATTAATAGCCAAGTTTCGAAATTTTTTGATGCTCGGTTTATCGAAACCGTTCAAAAATGAAACTTTTGAACATTTGATCTTCGAGTTCATCATGACGGTTCCAAACTCGTCATAACTAACAAAACGGTTTAGCCTTGGCATATCAACCATCTAATGGTCATGCTTGGCCTAGCTCCGTCCAACGGAGCCCCGTTCGGTCCCGGTTTCGGCTCCCCGAGAGTCCCGCTCCCGAGACCCGAAAAATCAAATTTTTTTCAAAATTTCCAGATTTGAAATGATTTTCAAAAATTCATTTTACATGCATTAAATCCATAAACAATAATTTAAAACATGTTATCAAACAATTTAGCAAAATAACATGCCAAAAACGAAACTTTCAAGCAAAACCGAAACTTTGAACACTGTCTTGTGAATCCCGAAGGTAGCACGGCTCTGATACCACTGTTGGGTCTCGAGGTAGGGTTGGAGATGAACCAACTCGCAGCGGAAAATCAAGGAAAACCAAGAGACGATTAAAACCATGAAACAACTAACAAAGAATGGATTCACAAGAGAAAAATTCAGCACTAGTTCTTACCAAAACAAGAACACCGGGTAACGAATGATTGGCTTGAGTCTCCAAGACGCCTACGTATCCACATGGGAATCAAAGCCACGTAGTTCTTCTCTTTGAGGACTCAAGAACACAAAAATGGAGGAGGAAACTAGCCAAACCCGAAATGGCCATGGAAGAGGGAGAGAAAATGTGTTTCCTATTCTTGTCTTGTGTTTGTTATGTTGAAAAAAGATGACTTAAACATAACAAAACCCATACTTGTCCAACTAAAGGCATGGGACAAGTATGGTGTCAAGTAAGGTGTAAATAGGACAAAGTATGGCAAGACAAGATTGGGTTAGGTGGTGAATCACCAACACCTTAATCCTTGTCTTGCTTACTTAGTACTAATTAATCAAGACTTGATTAATTAGTTCCATGGGCCTTGGTTGCATGGGCCTTTCATGGGCCTCTTGGAACATGGCCCGTGGCCATTTCCAACGAGGTCCCGTGATTCGCTCATCGCCTCCAAGCCTTCCATACCGGAAATGTCCAACATTATCCGACGCGATCAATCCCAAGACTCCAAGCCTTGTCTCGATCCGTAAAGTCCTATTCACTTACGGGCACATGACCCAAAACCCAGTTTTGGTCATGTCCCGAGACAACTCCCTTTTGGCCATTCTCCATAAATGTGTCAATGAGTTTCATCCTCCGGTGTGACCCTTAGGTTTATGCATGTCAATAGATCAACATAAAATCCCATTTTACTTGATCCTATTTAAGTGGCAACTAACGAGACTTTAGTATTGCCCGACATTACATAACGAATCGACCCTGTCGATTCTAACCTTTCCGTCGTCCCTGTCATTATCCTTTTATCTCCGATATCCTGATTGAGATAAGGCATAGAGCCGTCATCCTTATTATTCTCAATCACCGTTCCTTGATATGTGAGATGACTGAAGATATGATACCCAGTATCATGTGCATGGCCATGCTATTCTTCCAGTCACTCTCGATCAAGTGGCCGAGAACCGATATCTTTCCCATACCTTAGTATGAGGGATAAATCCCTTAGCCGTCTTTCGTGTCACTCATGTAGCCCGTCCCCAAGCCAATCCTGGCCGTTATGGAAGCCCTGTTACGGACAACGTTAGGCTCAGGTCAAACTCAGTTGTTGACTACATAGCGATCACAAAGACTCCTTGGTCTAAGGATACATGACAAGCTACAACACTGAATATGTTCATGACTTAATCTATGGCACATATTCAGGGCGGGTCGTCCAATATCATGTCCCACATGATATCTATGATCAGACTCCGGAATCCCATTCCAATGACTAACAGAACGTAAGCCATAAAGAGCCATCTTTCATACTAGTCGCTTCTAGTGAAGCTTTGTTGACTAGGGACCCATCGAGTGTGATCTATCTCGATCTATGGTTCTATTCGCATGGTGGGCATAGATCAGAGCACACATCGATATATTACTCCAACACATAAGTAATATAAAGCCGCTTTAATTTTATTGCTAACGATGATATATACATTTGGACATTTAGGATTGAACTACGGGCACTAAGACTAACATGTAGGTCCTGCTATATACTTTATATATAGCTGTGAGATCTTTAGGTCAAAGATTATCTGTTGAAATCAACATTTCTATTTGTCTAATTCCCAATTTCAAACCAAAATCTTGGCCTAAGACCTGGAAAAATCTTGTAAGTCATTTTTTAATCACCCAAAGAACAAAGCATGAGTTATTAATTTAATTACTACTCACAACTTCATGCAACATTTTTTCTAAACGAGTAAACTGAGGAGTGCATTACTGTAAGACATAAACCATGCAAAGTAGGACGTGAAAGCCCTGGGTTCTAGAATATTGTCCGACCTGACCTTAGTCAAACCAGCTTTCATGGACCCGTAGAATCAGTCTATTTTGGATCGTAGATAATATCTCAAGACATCCCCTTACCAGCATTTCAAAGAAACAAATTAGGAAAGAAAAAGTCCAACTCGAGTACTTCAAACTAAGAACAGAAGGACAATAGGACCGAAAATATAAAAAGCAGTAAATATACGCTGCTCCCATAGCTTTTCCGAGACGTCCCAACATCGCCCGCCCTGGTACTCGTCTTATCGTCCCACCTCCCGAATCCTAAACCCACCGATAGGGTTGCTCCAAGACCTTCTTCAATCGGCTCGTGTACGTGTTCGGTTGATAAATCTGTAGCTGCTGCCAGTTTGTGTTCGATCCAACATTCCGGCGGTTCCACACCATGAACGTGGCCATCGAAACCGCAAAACACCAGTGCAAAACAAACTAGAAGAACAGCGATATGAAGATAGTACCACATACCCAATCAGAGAACAGATCAGACGAGGACCGACGATCAACGATCAGATTCTGAGCAGAAAACTAGAAAAAACTGTAAGGTTCGAGAGAAACCCTAAAGTTCAAGAGAAGGAGAAAAACACTCTTGAGGATGAACCGTGGTAGCTGTTGGATTGATGGAGGCGGAGACGACCAACAAAAGAAGTGGAAGACGATAATAAGGGTGGAAAAGGGGGGCGACGAATACCCTAAGTGGTTTGGTGTTTTTAAATAAAAAAGTTGATGTCAAACGATTGTGATATCCAAGCAACATTAAAATGTATGTATATATAGTTTTTTTTATTTATGGTTCGTACCATCCATTCGTTAATGAATACATATAATTCCAAGTATCAAAGACGAACGATTGTCATCAACTAACCTTATTAATTATTAATTACTCGCTTGTTATTTAAACCATTTAAAAAATATTTTATTGTTTATTTGTCTTCCTACTTAAAACCTCAATTATATACGAATACCAAACATATATTTTCCATACTTTTTTTGAAAGGGGCAAATTCATTACTAGTAGTTCAAACCGATGACATACGTATGGAAACGAGGTTTTATGGTCGAAATCATAGCTTGGGATCCTACTGAAGGTCAGTGTATCACGCTCCAAACCTATTTAGCACCATAAGTATAAACAGAGCATAATTGTTGGGCATAAATAAACAGACACAAGTAACTACAGACCATAATGGACGGTTGTCTTGAGTTGTTAGTACAATCCGGATTACACCGTCTCGTGAAAGAGAGACGGGGACCTAGCCCCTACTGATGTGAGGTGAGCTTCCAGCCCCCACCTAACACTCCGTCCAATAGATCATATCCCTTGGCAAGACCGTTTAGCATACCTCGTCTTGTTAACTATCCCCCCTTCTGTCGTCGTTTGGTACCGATCGACTGTCATCCCGTGGGGCTCGGAATTAATCTATGTCGCCTCTGAATCGAGCCCTAACCATCGTGGGCCGTCATAGGGACTGTCCTAGTCGATCTACAACTACAGCCCTCCAAAGCCCACCCCGAGTACTAAACCCTCACAAATCCGACAACCACCCTTACAGATCTGAGGTGAGGTCAGATCTCGTTATATGTCTTGTTCTTAGATTGTTATCATACATGATTAGTTGGATAACAAGAACAGATATAAGCATATGATGAAAATCAGGTTATAATAAAAATGGAAATATGAAAGAATATATAAACTTAAAATTTTAATATAACACATATTCCTATAGATGTAATTCCCATATGCTACATGTGTAAGACAATTAGGGCGGACTAGACTTTTTATGTGATTCTTCAATTCAATCATAGACTTCTAATAAGATTCCAAAATGTGCATGGCATGGTGTTGTCATCTTGCAACATGACATTTAAGTTATATTTGAATTAATTTACATAAAAAAAAACATCTAATATACTCCTATTGCCTCTTGCTCACATGACCTCATTTTTGTTCCTTTTTCCAAGAAAAATAGTATAATAATTTTGTTTTTTTGTTTAGATATTATAGTTAGAATTAGATTGTGTTTTCCAACAAAAATAATATTTATATAAACTATGAATATATAAATTAAAATATGATTTTAATAGTTAATAAAATTGAATAAAAATATATATATTTTTATGAAATCTTTATTCTTTTTTTGAAAAATATTAACTAATATATTTTTTGAAAACTTACTATTAATTTGTTTTATTATATTTTAAAAATAGTTATGAAAATAATCTGATTTTTAAGAAAAAATTAATATGATTTCAATAATTTATAAGATTAAGTAAAATATTTTTATATAAAAATTGAATATTTATTTTTAAAATAGATTTGAATAAAATAATTAAATATAAATTATTTTTATTTAAGTTAGAATGAGGCTATTATTATGAGGCATAGATTCACAAATTTCCCTAACAAAACATCTAATATATTCCGAGGCTATTATTATGAGGCATAGATTCACAAATTTCTCTAACAAAACATCTAATATATACCTACTTCCTCTTGCTCACATGACCTCATTTTTGTTCTTTTTCCCAACCAAAATAGTATAATAGTCTTGTTTTTTTATTTAGATATTATAGTTAGAAATAGATTGTGTTTTCCAAATAAATACAAATAAGATGAATAATATCATTTCTATATACTTGATCTCAAAGCTACCTATATATGTTATGCACAATGTGTCTTTTTGTTTATTATATTTTTATCATTTCATTCTAGAGGAAAAATCAAATAGAAACCACTCCTTAACGTAAAAACTGTGTGAACCAATCCAAGCCATTCATTTTAAGAATGGATGGATGAGATGCAATTGAGTGGTTGACTTGGTGACTGCAAAAAAACAGCACTTTTTAGTAAGGGGTAAGGGCTTTTTAGTAAAATCATCGTATTATTTTTTTTACCAATTCACTAATTTAATTTTTCCCGCTTCGTTTGAACTCCGATTGGCTTCAAACTTGCGCCATTAGTTTTGTTTTTTCAAGAGCTTTCTATCAAGATCAGTCATGAATATATTTTGAAGCACGAAAAAAAAAATTATTTTCGGGGTTGATTTTTTTTAAAAAAGTTAAGTCTGGGTAATTTTTATCAACGCTATACACTGGGTTTATCAACACTATACACTGGGTTTATCAACACTATACACTGGATTTATCACCTCATTTTCCAAAATCGAACATGATTTTTATCACATCATCACATGTTTTTTATGAACAATAAGCACTAGTTTTATCAACACTAAACACTATGTTTATCATTAAATTATATGTGTTTTTATCATCTCATCACATGTTTTTTATCAACACTAAACTCTAGGTTATCACTCTTATTTCGGGGCTGATTTTAAAAAAAGTTAAGTCTGTGTAATTTTTATCAACACAATACACTGGGTTTATCAACACTGAACACCAGTTTTATCACCTCATTTTACAAAATCAAACATGATTTTTATCACATCATCACATGTTTTTTTTTATGAACACAGCACTAGTTTTATCAACACTAAACACTATGTTTATCATTAAATTACATGTGTTTTTATCATCTCATCACATGTTTTTTTATCAACACTAAACTCTAGGTTATCACCCTTATTTCGGGGCTGATTTTAAAAAAAAAGTTAAGTCTGTGTAATTTTTATCAACACTATACACTGGGTTTATCAACACTAAACACCAGTTTTATCACCTCATTTTCCAACATCGAACATGATTTTTATCACATTATCACATGTTTTTTTATGAGCACTAAGCACTAGTTTTATCAACACTAAACATTATGTTTATCATTAAATTACATGTGTTTTTATCATCTCATCACATGTTTTTTTATCAACACTAAACTCTAGTTTATCACCCTTATTTTGGGGCTGATTTAAAAAAAAGTTAAGTCTGTGTAATTTTTATCAACACTATACACTGGATTTATCAACACTATATACTGGGTTTATCAACACTATACACTGGGTTTATCAACACTAAACACCAGTTTTATCACCTCATTTTCCAAAATCGAACATGATTTTTATTACATCATCACATGTTTTTTTATGAACACTAAGCACTAGTTTTATCAACACTAAACACTATTTAGCACTAGTTTGATACCCCGATATGAAAAATTTATTAGTGAAGATTTATCAACACTTAACATTGTTTTTATCACCCCAATATAATTTTTTTATTTTCGTGTTTCAAAATATATTCATGATTGATCTTGGTTTAAAGCCCTTGGAAAAAGAAAAATATTGGCGCAAGTTTGAAGCTAATCGGAATTCAAACGAAACGCGAAATATTAAATTAGTGAATTGGTTAAGAAAAAAATTGACACTTGTCCACATAGCACCATGCTTTTACAATTATGCCCTTGCTTGTGTGAGAAAGGAAGAAATTGGTGTGACTTTTGGTGGAATTGGGATGATGATGTGGCATTATGGTGAATGTTGGATCTAAATGGTGTATGGCTATGATTGGTTCACACAGCTTTTAGGATAAGAATGGTTTCTATTAGATTTCTCCTCTTTCATTTTATAACAAAACAAATAATACTTTTTGTCTTATCAGATAAAGAATATAATTATCAAACAAATTCTTTAATGGATGATAAAAGATAATTAAAAAATCCAATAAGTTATTTCCCTAACTTCTCCTCTTTCTTATGCATATAAAGAGAATCTTTTAAAGAAAAATAAAAACCCTGGACATTTTTTTTTGTTTTGCTTATTATTATTAACTGGTAAAAATGATTATTTTGGAAATAAGTTGCATAAGTGAAACACCGAGACAAATTCAGAGTACATTTTTATAATGTCTAAAGAAGAGGATTGTAACTACGGACAATAATCACAAATTTTAATCGAGTATTCTGCTAGGGCTTTTTCTCTGAAACAAAATCGTTGTCTGTAGTCGAAGCCATGACCATGACCATGGTTATTATCATGACCTATGCTATGATTATGTTTCTAGTTTCTCTACATTTTTTTTTGCACTCTCTCTTTGGATTCTGCGAAGTTTTTTTCTTGCTAGAGTTCCTTTCGAACCGCTAGCCACCGCGACGTTGGCTCCTTCCCGCCATCAACGACGCATTTTCCGATCATGGTTTTCGTCTGGCTCACCTCGACATCGATCAACCTCACCGCCTTGGAGTCCCGTGGCCGCCCTGGCTCGGAGCACCGATCCTGATCAATCCGCCGATAAGACTGCTGCCTCCACCGCCGGTCTTGTCCCCTCGCAGCCCAACGTGGTGCAACACACGCCATCTATGCCGCCACTACCGCGTCCTCCTCCCTGGCCTCCACCATCGCACCCTATAAAGCCGTCGCCGCCGTCGCTGAAGCCGTCATCGTCGCCCTAGCCGACGCCTCTCCCCTGGCATACACCTCATCCCCCTCCTCGATCCCTCTATCGATTATGGATTTGGCTAATCAAATGAGTTTTTTTTGTCTCCTCTTGAAATCAATGATCGTATGTACGGTTTAATACAACAAATTGAGCATGAAGGCTACACCTTCAGCAACGATTATTGAGTTCGTGGAGGAATGAAAGTGATAGTTTTGCCTCCCTTGGAAGCCGATGTTAGTAGGTTCGGTCGTATTTTATAGAATATACAGCAGTTGGGCAAGACCTTGAGCAGAAGACATCGGATTCATTGTTATTTCTTGTTTGTTCGCCTTTATGAAAACCCAACAAACCGCATGTGTCGGTTCTTTTGTCATAGAGTTATGCGTAGACAGACTTTAGGGACTCAATATCATGTAATAGTTCTTTTACTGTGGTAAGGGGTTTTCTTAATGCACTTGTTTGTCGGTTGAAATCTATTTAATGAAATTGCACCTTTTAGTCAAAGAAAAAAGAAGAGGGTTGTAACTAAAAAAAATGAATACTTCCAGATATTTTTTCACAGCCATCCCCAAAAATTACAATCCATCGAGTATCTAATTTAAACCGATCGATTTTAACAAGATAGAGCGGATGCTGAACATAAAAATAAACACATATTTTAGTTATAAAAAAAATATACATCTATAGTTGTGGAATATTTAGTTCCCTTAAAAGGGTGGGACAAAAAAGGTAGGAGAACAAGTAAATTGATTTATTTTGGAAAAGATGAGTTGTAAGTAGTGTTAAGAGACAACATGGAATAGGCAATCAAGTTGCCTCTTGACTTTACCATTTACTTGTAGCCTTAGATACATACAAATCATATCTCAAAGTGAAGATTTTTCTTAATATTTTAATTAATTACCTCACAAATCTTTGAATATTCTCAACCAACTTTACAATGCCCTTGAGCCATCAGAATCAACCTACCAAAGAAGAAACTTCTCTTTCGATCTTTCCATCATTGCCTAATTTTGACTACAATTCATCTCTTAAATAGATACAAATAGTCTCTTCTTCTAATGCTTATCAAGTCAAGGAAAACAAAAAAAACGTGTACCATACTTAACTTGTCTTGACCATATGTGATGATTGTCACCATCCTATATCCTACGGTCCAAATTAAATAATTACATTATATTTGAATACTAATAAAAAATATACTATGAGTTGTCTTAGTCTGTTGACTATTTTGAATATTTTTTCAGGGTCTGGTTTTGAAGTGTTGGTAGTTCCAATGATGTTTAGGTATTGAACTTAGTTCGATCGATTTTATGGTGTTGGCCTCTTTATCGTGAGAGAAGAGAGACACCAATGAAACAAGGATTTTCCATAAGTATTTATGGTTTTTGGTCGGTTGGGATTGTCAGTTAGTGGGTGTTGTTTGACTTTCTTGTTGTACCGTTCGTGCTTAATGTAATTAAATCCAGGTATAGGCTTTGTTAGACTCTGTTTTTGTTGGTGCATCTTTTCAAAGCTTTATTGCTGATTGTCAGTTGACCGGTGTTGTTTTTGTTTCTTTATCTTGAAGACTTAATTAATAAATTTCTTTGTTTGCCGATAAAAAAATATATTACCAACCTGAATTTATATATATTAAAATTAATTTTATTTGAGTTGGGCAGATGAAGTTCCAAACTAACTGAGTGAATCCAACTAAAATTTTCACATTTTCTTACTGATAAATATTTTTCTCCCGATCTAAATAAAAAAAAACACAAATATACAGCTAAGCTTTTCTTCTGAATAATATGTTTACAAAAAAGACAAGGACTATTTCATTTGAATTGTGTAGCCTTTCATATATTTTATTCATACCACAAAAAATATATTTTATTTTATAATTCACCAAACAAGAAGATAGAAAGTCATGGAATGTTCCCTCCACATATCCTGCTACGGAAACAACACACGACGTCGTTTTTCCGTAAAACTTAATTCCATTTTCCATGCAATATTTCCCCACCACAACCTCTATATATAGCCTCCCTCCTCGCCTTGTTCCTCCACCACCACCGCCGCCGCCGCCGCCTTCCTCCGCCGCCGGAAAATGGCAGAAACATTTCCAACTCCGACATACTTCACGGCGATCATATTCATCCTCGCCCGGCTGATGTCATCCTCGGCCAAGTCCAAGCCGTGGCCTAACAACTACACAACCCCACCCAACACCCTTCTCGGAGACAAGCTCCGGCGAGACCCCGAGGCCATCGAGCTAGCCTCCACCGACTACGGCCACATGGCCAAAGAGTCTCCGGCGGCCGTGCTCCGCCCACGACATCGCGGTCTTAGTGAAATCTTCCTACACTTCTCCACATCCTTTCACCATAGCCGCCAGGGGCCATGGCCACTCTGTTCGAGGACAGGCCATGGCCCGCAATGGGGTGGTCATCGACATGACCACCCTAGACAGAGCCGGAGCTCATGTCATCAGAAACAAGAGCTCCGGCTCTGTCTATGTAGACGTCAGCGCAGGACAGCTGTGGATCGACGTGCTGCATGCTACGCTAAAGCACGGGTTGAGTCCGGTGTCGTGGACCGACTACTTGTACCTGACGGTCGGAGGGACGTTGTCTAACGCCGGGATCAGCGGACAAACTTTCCGGCACGGTCCTCAGATCAGCAATGTCCACGAATTGGATGTCGTTACAGGTACCATATATTCGATTTTTGTTGTTAATATTTAAGGTATTAAAAATAGTGAAGCTGTAAATTTAAGTATGGATACATATACATACAAGGTTGTCCAGCTAGGATTCACATTCATTTAAAATATCACGTGACAACAAGTTCGGACAGTGACGTGTACTTAAGTACTAGGTAGTTTTGTTCACATGTTACTTTGTTTTTTCTTTGGTTTTTACCTTTTTGTTTTGTTCAGAATACACGAGCTTTTGTATTTACAATGTGCATGATCTTCGGAACAGGAAAAGGAGTGGTAGTAACATGCTCGTCCCAAGTGCACCCAAACCTCTTCTATGGTGCTCTCGGGGGTTTAGGACAATTCGGGATAATAACCCGAGCTAGAATCATCCTAGACATCGCGCCAAAACGGGTAAATTTACAAGTCAACTATCAGCTTTAACTTTCATTTGGTTCAGTGTTCCTCCTGACTTAAATCATCACTCCAAAATCAGGTCAAGTGGGTTCGGATGCTTTACAACGATTTCCAGGCTTTCAGCAGAGATCAAGAGCACTTGATCACAATCAACGGGAGGAAACACGACGACTTTCACTTGGATTATCTCGAAGGCTCACTTATGTTGCCTCAAGCTCATCCCAACAACTGGAGATCATCTTTTTTCCCGTCCTCGGACCTCTCCAGCATCATGTCCTTAGTGTCCCGACATGGCATTATCTACTGCCTAGAGGTCGCCAAGTTTTATCACGATACCAACCCAATGGATACGGTACAAATAATTACACTTAACTACATCTATTTATATTCCATTTTTACATAATTATTCAAACTGTGATACTCTAAATTTCCGAATTGGATAAGACCCAGACGGATTTTTCAGATAGGATAATTATATAAAAAACGTGCATATTTATGTGTAGTTTTCCGGTATAATAACGGTTCGATCTTCTTAGACTTGATGTGATTTGACATATGTGTTGCAGGAACTCGAAGATTTGTTCCGAGGATTAGATTTTGTTCCTGGATTCGTGTACCAAAAAGATGTGTCGTACGTAGATTTTCTCAACAGGGTCCGAAGTGGAGAGTTGAAGCTTCAGTCACAAGGACAGTGGGATGTTCCTCATCCATGGCTGAACCTTTTCGTGCCGAGGTCGAGAATCTCAGATTTCGATTCGGGTGTTTTTAAGAACATTGTTGTCAGAAACAACATCACAACCGGACCAGTCCTTGTCTATCCAATGCTGAGGAACAAGTAAGTTTTTTTGTTTTTGTTTTTAAGGATAATTGCAAAATAGTATATAGTGGGGTATTTATCTTTTTTTGTTTGTTTGTTTGTAATTGTAAGAAAATATCTTGATTTTTTTTAAAGATTTGTGTAAATTTATTTCAAAATTAAAATTTTACCTTCTAAAAATAAGTATAGAAAATACAAAATAAAAACATATTTTTTTTATCTTCGTCCTATGTTTTTTTTAGAATAAAAAATAATTTCATTAATAGTAAAACAGAGTCATTACACTGACTACTAGTCGTAAAAGAATAATGGTCCAGTAACCCTTGGCAAGAAGTCGGTTCAAAAGAAAACGGTTATAGCGATCCGACTAAAGCAAGAAATATAACGAAGATAGGAATTGAAACCAAAACTAGATCAGAAATAAAATCCAAAAGGTACCAACTGCCAAGAACAGCTTAAAATAGAGCCTAAACGTTGCTTGGTCCCCGCTTTTTAAGGACTTGTTTGGTCAAATGAGCTACCGAACTTGAACTTAACAGTTTGACTGGGAGTGGCGGCTCGTCTCAGGGACTCCTCCTGGTGCAGGTCTCTTGAGCCCAGGATTCCTTTCGTCCCTCGTGGAAGGGTTGTTTACCAAAATTCCTTGAAAGAAAATCTTGAAAAAAAGGGTAATTTTTTTACTTATTACTTTTAAAATTTTAAAATCTTGAATTTTTTTTTTCATTTTGATACTATTTTATTTCAGACCATTCGTTTTGTAATTATTAAAGAAAGAATTGCATCTAAGAAAAACAAATACCTCTCCATATTCCCTTTTTGTAGTTATCCCATTTCTGTTTTATTTGGGTCTTGGGTCTCAGGTCGATGTGGATCTATTTGTCACGTGATAAAACATATCGCGTCTTCTACCCATTCCCTTGAGAGTTTTTTTTTTCAATTTTATATTTCATGACATAACATTCCATTAAAGTTTTGTCATCTAAATCGACGTTTTATCCTCAAGTTTTTGTTATGAATTTTTTAAGTGAATCGAGTTTTGATATATTTTCCACGTGCAGGTGGAACGAAAAGATGTCGGCAGTTACAACGGACGATGAGGACGAGGTGTTTTACACCGTAGGATTTCTGCATTCAAGTGGGTTCGACAATTACGAAGCATTTGATGATCAAAATAAGGAAGTTTTGGAGTTCTGTAAGAATGCTGGAATAAAGGTGAAACAATATTTTCCACATTACACGACCAAAGAGGAGTGGACGGAACATTTCGGGTCCAAATGGTCCACTTTTCTAGAAACAAAGGCCCGGTTCGATCCCAAGATGATACTTTCTCCAGGACAGAGAATTTTTACTAGAGATTAATTACTGTGTTTTGTATGATGCACGGATTTATATTTTTGTAAAGTTTGATCATAGTTTTTTTAGATTATTAAAATGGATGTTATTCAATATAAATAAGGAGTAGATATCATCCATTCATTTCACTTAAATTTATAATTCAAAACAAATCAATTGAAAGTAATGTTCTCAACCAAAAGGTAAGGAAAAAAATTGTTAGATGTGTCTTCTTCCCTAAACCACCGTGCTTCGCTTGCTAGGCACTTGGGAGTGTGCATGAGAGGTTAACTGACACCGGAAATAATCAAACTGATAGAGTCGGTTCTCAAATTTTAAGCATTGGCACAAACATTAGACTAGGATGACGATATTTGTGTTTGTTTCACACCAAACAAACTATTCAACAAGTTGCAAACTAAGTCTTCACTCCCAGCTATCTGAAAACCCTTTGGTTGTATCATATAAATGTATTCATCAAAATCATCAAGTGGGAACGCGGTCTTCACACCTAGATGCTATAGATGAAGATCCTTTGCAACCACGATTCCTAACACAAGTTTGATAGTAGTCATCTTGACTACCAGAGAGAATATCTCGTTGTAGTCAATCCTTTTTTTTAAGTCTTTGACCATTAACGTTTCCTTATACATTCTATTACCATCATGTTCTTCATTGACCTTAAACACCCATTTATTTTGTAGAGCATTCTTCCCAACTAGTAACTTAGTCAATGACCAAGTCTAATTCTTTTCTAGAGATTTCATCTTTTTTTTCTATAACTGACTCCTACTTAATCGTATTATCCATATGAACCACCTTTGTATAACACTGAGTCTCTTCATTTTCATTAAAAATAAATGCATTGACAAAGAGAATTTTTATGGAGGTTTTGAAACTCTGCTTGATCTCATCACTTTACCTGTTGGGGTAGCCGATAGTATTTCCTAATTATCTACTTGCAATAAAATCTCATCACTGCTTGTAATATCTTCTTCTGTAATATCTTCCAACAATGTTTTTCCTTACCTTCGAGTTCTTTAATGATATCTTTCTCCACACCCAAATGATCCATGTACATAACACTTTCACAGAATGCGACATCTCTTCTTCTAATAACTTTAATCTTTGACTCATCCTAGAATCTATACCCCATGTCATCAGATCCATAATCAATAAATAATTTGAATCTCTACTTCTAATCACAGAGTGCCGGTTCTTGGTGGTACCGCTGCCACCTTACGTCCAGAGGGACGGTGCAACCGACCGACCCCCCTTTGGACCACCTCAGACTCATTTGACGAGGCGAGGGTGCATATAGCCCCTCGTCGATGTATGTGGTGTTCTCAGAATCCTCCAAGCCTAATTTACCCGAACTGGGCTTAGTCCCCGCCGGCTCCCTATCAGGCCGGACCTATCCACCTTGGGTCCTTATGCCCACTTTAGAAGCCCTCCAGCCCAGAGATTGGGCCCCATACACAATCCCAGGCCTGCATTGTCAAGGGACTAGGTTAACCGGGTTGGGTCCCTCGGTCTCACGGGTTTCACATACAGATCCAGGGCCCCACCCGACTGCTCTTTCTCGCTCCGCCTCCCTCTCGTAGCCGTCTTCGCTGCCGAACACGGGGGCTCGAACTCCCCGACCTCATCGTCCACAGGCGTTGCCGGGGCATCGTCAGACTGGCCCAACTTCATCGCCGTCACCAAACTTATTGGTAAACCAACAAAAGATGTGAGAAGGGACTCACGGTGAACACCTTTTCGGAAGTACTCCGCGCCGCCGTCACCGTAGAAGGAGGGGAGGCACTCAAAATCGCCACAAACCCTATCCCTATCAAAAATAAAGCGAGCACAAGAAGGAGACCGCCACAACCAATGGTCCACCTCCCTTTCCCCCATGTACCCTCTTCACTGTTGCCGAACCTTTCTTCCAAAAATCTCTTGCACCAGTACGGGCTCGAGGACCAAACACACGCCTTCCTTGTGGTGAACAAAGCACCAAGCCTGAAAACCCCCACAAAACTGATACAAGTTTTTAGATTTGCCACTATCAGAAGCTCCAGTAACAATTACCAACGCAGGTACCAGTGACCTATTGATCTCCCTGGATGATATGGGCCAGTCATATTCATCAAAGAGCAATAGATCTCCAACGGCGGCGACAGAAAGTTGAGCCCTAGCCGCCGCTGAGTTTCACTTTAAGAAATTGGCCCTAGATAACCTAGATTTGCTTAAATTAGAAGTCCGATATTTTTGTTTGACTAATATTGAAATAATGTATGATTCATTGTTCTATCAAAACTTATGTATCAATATAGTAACACATTGTTAATTTTATGAGGTATTTTTCCATCTGAAACCTTAAACGGTTGTTTAAATCGTTCAAAACTTGACTCGGCCATACTAATAAGAGTAAGTTCAACAAGACTTAGTCCCTCCCAACAACCTCCATGCATGGTGAGACTTTGAGGATTTATCGATTATAGTTGTTATTTTCAAGCGAGTAAGGAACAATTGGTGATGTCTCTACCATTTCAGTCTTATGAATCTAGAAAGCTCTTACATTTCAGATTCTACTTTATTTTATTTTCAATATCCGAATCAGAAGAAAATCTTATTTTTCAAAGGTTCTCAACTAAACCGTAGTGAATGAGTATTTACAAAGATTTTTTTAAAAAATTATTCAGTCCAGCAATTCAACTTGACTACCATCAATTAGATTTACTACTTGGTCAACTGAAAGTGACTAGATTTGATTTTTGTTTGTTCTCACTAAAATAGTTTTTGTATTTGATCAAATCCAATTCAATCTATATCATTTTGATCAAAAATGAATACATGACCCTCTATTTGTCACATTGTTATAGTTATTGAGAATCATATATCAAATGATTCCACGATTATTACTTTTATCTAATTATGATTCTGACACCACAACAGAAACAAATCAGAAAAATGCAGTTTGAATGTGTTTGCTCTCTCTCACGAACAATGGTTGTAGCGAAATGGTGCCGTCTCTCTTTATGACGGCGGCGACAGCTCAAGGTTTGTCCGATAGCCTTTCTCTGGGTGGGTCTGGTGGTTCCCTTCGCTCGTCTCTTGACGTGTTGTTGATAGATATAGTAACGATAACAAAGACGGGGATTACGTTCGATAGTTCTGCCTCCATCTTCGTCTTTTGGCGTCAAGTTTCGGGGCACTCTTTCCAGTCTCTTCCGACGGTGTTGGCCCTGGTCTCCAGAGATGTTCGATTGGATCCTGCAGATGTTTGGCTCGAGTTCTTCTTAGGATGCTTAAGGTGCTGTTCTTCAGCTTCTGATTCAGTCGTGCTGCTTTGGATTAGCTAGAGGCTGGCTTTGGGTTTTGGGATGAGTTTTTGTTCTGTGCTTCAAGTTTGTTCTTCTGGTTTGCTTCCTGCATGAAGCCTGTGGGTTGTCAGTTTGTTGTTGTTCTTCTGGTTGTAAGGTTGTTTGGTCTTTGGTTTCTGTTGTTGTCTGTAGCTAGACAATGTGTTGTTCTCCTCTCCCCTTTTGTAAGAGGTTTAATTTCAATATGCTTTGCTGATAAACAAAAAACAAAGACAGGTATGATGTTTGCGACGCGAGTGGGAGAGGGCGACTCTCCTCCGACGACAGGTGGTAGGAGTTTTCGACGAGGGGGTCCTGACAGGTGGCTTTCGCAGGTTTGTACGACGGACCCCGACCCGTGAACCGAGGCATGCAAGGCCGATGGCGAGATGTCGTCTCCTCCACTCCGTCGCACCTCTCTAACAAGTACGTCTGGTGCAGGTCACCTTCCACCAATTTCGGCTCTGCATGGCGGCGAGGCTGATCGAGATGAGGTGCTCGAAAGGAGGTGGGGCTCGGTCGAAGAGGATGAGGAGGCAGAGCTAGGGATGAAGTAAGCCTCCGATCGCGATCCTCTGTTCCAACAAGGGATGCTCCTCGGGGGAGGGGGAGACCGGTTGCTCCTCCAAAAGGGGCGGAAGTCGACACTGGAGACTAATAGGGAGACGGAGATTCGGGTGGACCCTCGTAACCCGATTGTGGTAGGAAAAAGTGGTGACCCGACATGGCAATCTGGTTCTAGGAAAGGTTGCAGGTCTTAACGACTCCTAGGTAGGCAGGAATAGATGATTTAGGTGTCCGTATGAGTGGCTTGAAAATCTGGTAGGTGGTTATCTCCCCTACGGAACTGTGCGGAAGGGGCCTCAACTTCGCATATGTATTTGTGGCCCGGTTGATGACAAAAATGACGTTTTTCTAGCGTTCTATTGTGGATTGGCTAGCGGAGCTCTGGCATATGTCGAACATGGTGGCAAGACTGTTGGGAGGCGAAGTGGTCGGCTTCTTCTTCCAGTCGCCGAAGGAGAGAGATCAGGTGTTGGCTGAGGAGCCGTAGGAGTTTAGGCGCTCCCTAGTCCTGTTCACGGACCTTCGACCCAAGAAGTGGTCTTAGGACATGTTATTCACTCATTCTCAATATGAGTCCGCATATATGACCTGTCAATTGGTGCTCAAAACCGTGGTGTAGGCTTCTACTAGGGGGGGGGGGGTGGGCTTTGAGCACTTGCCTAGTTGTAGACGACGATGCAGATGGGGTGAGTTGAGAGGAACTTTATGCAAATCCGCGTGTGGATGGACGTGCAGCTTCCACTACAGTGTCAGTTGTGGTTCCGTCTCTCGGAATCGGAGTCACAAAGTCTTCACCATACTTATTAACACCTACCGAACCATTATTTTTGCTGTAGTCGTGTCACGCATATGAGATAGGGGTCCCTCTCTAAGATCCCCTACTGAACCGTGGGTTGTTTAGTCCCAAGATCGGCATGGGTGGGAGGCTCCGCGGACGAACTAGTCCCACTTATGGGGCCCTTTGTTCACCAAACACCGAGATTCGCACTAGTGGAGTCGAGACCAAGATACTGGAAAGGGAAGTGGAAGATGGTGTATGAGGAGGCAGAATCTTTCGACCATGTCAGGTCTTTTCCCGTTAGAAGTGAACGGCCTACCTGAGCCCCCGGACCACGAGTCAAGTTTTTTCCCGTCATGGGGCCTCACCTGGAATTCCTCGATGGTCCCTCATTATGAGGAAGAGGGCCTCCACCACTTCCGACACCGACAAGAGGTCAATCTCACTCATCCCCGAAGAGTTGTATGGAGGAAAGATCGGAGGGCGTTCAAGGACTAGCTACGACTTCCCTCCTGACAGGTAGGACTTGCATGGTAGGGGATATCCAAGAATAACAATCAGAGGGTTCTACACATTTCAATTAGACGCACTGAATAACGGTGTGGGACGGGAAGCATCCTTTCCTCGCCCAATGTGGAGTTTGTGGTTCAGTGGAGGGTTTACTAGTACTACTACCTCACTGGACATATAGTGGCAGTGGTTCTACCAAATACCACCACTATACTTTTTTACTACCTTATGAGTCAGTACTCGCACGTTCTTGGAGCACTACACTATCAATAAAGGGATAATGACACATGCTGGATCCTCGAAGGTTTACTTAGTCTGCCTCGACACCAACTTTTCGCAAAATGGGTCCGTTCTGTCCTAACTCGTTGATTGGAGTAGTTGTACTAGTGTCTTTGGCCGCTATCACAATATCCCTCTCTCTATATCCACCAGGAGCATTTCAGCATCTAATCATTTTTCTTCTTTTGTTATTGCTTTTAGTCCCACGATGTTCAGACTGTTCAATTCACTTATCTGTTTGTTACTCTTTGGTTATTCCGCTTTGGGTCGGGATCTTATTTTCATTTAATTTAATGGTTATTACTATAGCTCCAAAAAAATACAGTTTTATTCGTCGCCTTAATAATTATTAGGACGACATAGTTAAAATGTTGCGTTGTTTTACTGACTTGAAAAACACAATATTTTATTTTATGTCGTTTTAGTTCTAATTATTTTTTCGATGTTTAAAAAATTAATTTAAACATGAGAAAATATTAGATCTAATTAATATTTTGAAACTTACTCTTTTTTGTCTTAGTAAATTGTGAATTTATAAGCACTAAATTTAATAGTATTTTGAAATTAGTGAGTGATTAATTAATAAGAAACATTGAATTTTCGTGTTATGTTTGACACACAAACTTGGTATTAATTAATTTTAGGCATATAATTATGTTGGAGCTTAATTAAGGAAGTAGAAAAGTAAATGAAACTAGTTTTTGACTAGGTGGTTTCTTGTACGAGATCACCTCAACATTAATAAGGAAAGAAGGTGATAATAAGAAAGTTAAACCTCACATTAATTGCATTCTTTTTTTCTCCATCTCAATTGATTATTATAAGCTAAATTCATAATATTATTTCCTTTACAGATGACTTACCTAAGACTTTAAATTCCTTTTCTTCCTTGAATTGAAAAAGCAAGAAGTCACAATATGTAACGTTATTTGTTTATTTCTTCTTTCGATAAAAGTTGAAATCATAACATTTCAAAAAAAAAAAAAACACTAACGTCCCTTTCTTCCTTGATATGGATATCTCTGTAAATTGAAAGCTAGATAATAATTTTGTTGGATAAATGGGATGGATTAAGTGATAATAGTACTCTTACATTAAAAACTAGAAACCATTTGGTATTATCATTTTGATTAAAATCCAACACTGTAGAAACATAGACTTTTTCTTAATTTAGGTTCAAACCGGAACAATTAGAAGCGGTCGATTTTACGAGGGTTACTCTTTTCATTGATCTCTCCTCCTGTCCACTTAACTACCGAAAAAAAGTTACTCGAGGGGTGAATAGACCATTGTTCTATCTCCCAAGCCCAGTGATTGCAGGGCCAGGTCAAGCTCGACCGTCCGGGACTAAGGTTGATCGTACAGAAACGTTGGCCTCTCCAACTACGCACTTCCTTTACCGAGGACTCGGAAAACAATCTAAACTAAACCAATCAAGATCGAGAGAGGGGAGATGATTACCTCCTGGGTATAGATCACATCACCGACATATGAATCGTCCAACAATAATTGAAATATGCCTGTCAGGATCGTATCAACACTGGTGCCGAGCGCAAGAGCGCCACCTTCTACCAATGCCAGCTGGCTGAAGCCGCCCCGCCCCCAGTGCCTCTACTCCTGAAACCCTAATGGCACCCGTTTTCTAAGTCATCATCAAAACATTTAACAAAATATTTGAAAATTTGAACGAAATAATATAATTTTGTCGAACAACGTACTTCTATATTATCCTCCTCATTTAGCGAAATACTATTATACAATTTTCAGATCAACCTATGTACTATGTAACATATTTTATTTAAATGTTGGTGTTTAACTGAACCTCATCATATAATTAACCAGTAACTTCAACAATACATACAAACAAGACTCCAAATTAAGTGACATTTATGATACATTGGTACTCAGAAAGTTAAGTAAAGATAGTAATTCAAATGTTAATCATAAAAATATGATTAAAATAAACGTGGTGTAAACACAGAGAAGTCCAAGCCCTAGAAAAGTTTCTCACGCCGCCTCCTTTTGTGCCATCACCGGCGACGGCCACGGCCACAGGCCATGGCTGTCGTCGGTGATAGCTTGCTCCTCCTCCCTTAGCCCTCTCCCGTCTCCACCCTTATCCACCTCTCCCTTCTCTACCACCCGTACCCCGTCCCTTTTTTTTCTCCTTCCCTCTCAAGGCTGGCGTCGGTTTATCGTCGTCTTCGTTGGCCGGCGTCCGTGCCCGTCTCCAGCTGATGCTGTTTTGGTTCCTACGGTCACGCCAAGGTGGGTTTGAGCAGTGGTGGGAAGCTCCGGCGACTCGTCACGCTGTAGATCCGGCCTAAACGGTTACATTTAGCGGGGATCTGGAGTTCGTCTTTTGGATTCCTCGGGTCAAGGTCCCTTGTCGGACGGTGGCGATTCTGAAGATGGCTAGGTTTTCTTTTTCCTTTCGTTTTACAGCTTTCAATAACTGCACTTGATGCAGATTGGGTGTGCACTAGTTGCACAGTTTGTGTGCACTAGTTGTACTTTTGGTGTGCCCAATGTGGCACGGTTTGTCTGCCCGTTGTGGCACGGTTTGGTTTGCACTTGTTGTACTTTTGGCGTGCACGTTATGTTGCATGTTCTGGGCGCATGTTGTTGCGTTGCAGGTTTTCATTAGGGTCGGTAATATTATGGTCTAGCTTGTCTGGAGTCTGTAATATTTACCGTTGTGCTTGTGCTTTCATTCGTTGTAAGTTGTGAAGGGTCGTATGTATGTCTTCACCGATTGATATATAAAATCCAGCTATACTCCTTTTCAAAAAAAAATATATGATTAAAATAAGATTTATACAAAGAATCGGATAAAAAAGACAAACAACACCAACAAAAAACAATAACTATTTAAAAATAATAATAGAAAATAAGGAAACATTCACAAAACCAGAAACTCCCACGAAAGGAAAGTCATTAAGAACCGGACTTATATCTTCTTTCTTTTCACCTTCTTTCTTAATAAATATATATCTATAAGCAATCAAAACAACACACACAAAAAACCCTAAAAAAAATCAACAAATCTACACACTCTCTATAGAGCAAAATGAGTACTCTCAAATTCTTCATCTCCATCATCATCATCACATCATGCTCAATCACCACCACATCCACGGCCAACCCTAGCTCCCTCCCACCGGAGCTCCGACCCAAGATCCGCACCGACCCGGAATCCATACAATACGCCTCCACCGACTACGGCCACATAGTCACGCAGCCGCCGGCCGGAGTCCTATACCCGTCTTGCGTAAACGACGTCGTCGAGCTCGTCAAGCTGGCCTACGCAACCCCTCCCATTCCCTTCCACGTGGCCGCCGCCGGCCGGAGACACTCCGTCCGGGGGCAGGCCACGGCCCGCGACGGGGTCGTCGTGAACATGACGGCGCTGGCGGGTCACCGGAACGGCACGGGGGTGATCGTCGCCGGAGACGATTGTTCCGGGTTTTACGCCGATGTTGGCGGAGAGCAGATATTTTATGACGTGTTGGAAGCCACGCTGAGGAGCGGACTCGCGCTGATAACGTGGACAGATTATTTGTACGTGACCGTCGGTGGGGCCCTCTCTAACGCCGGGATCGGCGGCGAGACTTTCCGGCACGGGCCGGTGATCAGTAACGTTCTCGAGTTGGATGTTATTACAGGTTTGTGTGACGTTGGAACCTTAATTTTTTTTTTACGAGGAATCTTATTTATTTATTTGTTTATTTTGAATTTCTTGTTTTCGGCAGCTGTCGTTTTCGCTAAAACGACGGTAATCTAACCCTCAACTATACTGTTGAATATAGCCATGTTGCATAGGCCACGACTTGGCACATGTATTTGGTCCATGTAGAGAGTTGCATGCGCAGGCTCAACTAAAACGTTTAAATTACTAACTAATTCAGTCTTAATCTTATGTATAATCATGCATCTTATGCTTAATATTAATCACAAAACATTTTTTTGAGATATTTTCAAGAGGAACTTATAACAAAGGTGTAATTTAGTTAACATGGTGTGTAGCAGCAACATGCGCCACTTATTATTATTATTATTATTATTATTATTATTATTATTAGAGAATCAACTCAATTAAAAACATAACTTGATAGTTGAACGTTTATTTTTTTGGGGTAAATTGAAAAAATAATAATATTTTTTTTTGTAGAGAGCGGGGTTTGAACCCGTGTCCATAAGATATCATGCTTTGATAGACCAAATCAATTAAAAGTTCAATCTGATAGTTGAAGGTCCAATTATAGTTATATTCTAACATCTATCACAAAAGAATTATTGAAAAATCGAGTTTTCGAGTGTTTTGACCAAAAAATAAGGGTTTGGTGTGAAACCGTTATTATAAAAAAAACAATTAGAATATAATTATAATTAGGTCTTCAACTATCAGCTTGAGCTTTTAATTGAACTGATACTCTAATATGGTACCAGAGCTTGTTACCTCACGGACCCAGGTTCAAACCCCACTCTCTACAAAAAAAGTCTAATTTATTCTCTATTTATCAAATTTTTCTAAAATAGGCTAGCCCTTATCACCTTTCTCAATTGGCTCATCTATCTCTTGTAAATATTTCACCTCCAAACCCGTAAACGGATTTGTCTATGAGGACACGTGTTAGAATATAATCATAATTGAACCTTCAACTATCTGCTTGAGATTTTAGTGGAGTTGGTTCTCTAATACCATTGAAAATTCGGGTCTTAGATTGAAAAACCGAGGTGTTTCGGCCAAGTAGGAGGTGACAATTTGTTATTGATAAGCAAAGACTTTTACTATATATTATTAAATAACGAAATGTCAAAACCGGCATATAAATGATGTTTTTCTTACAATATTTAATAAATATTCATATCAAAACTTTGGTAGGATGGAAAGAAATTAAATCATCAAAAAAATAGTAACAAAATCGATTTCTTAATTTCAGGAAAAGGAGAATTGGTGACTTGCTCGAGAGACAACAACCCCGAGCTCTTCTTTGCTGTTTTGGGAGGGTTAGGCCAGTTCGGCATAATCACTAGAGCAAGACTTGTCTTGGCCAAAGCACCCAAAAATGTAATAAAATACCAATTTAATAATTATATTATCATGATAATAATAATCGTAATTAAATCATATATTTATTTGTTTTTGTTTTTGTAGGTCAAATGGGTTCGATTGCTTTACACTGATTCTTCAGATTTCTCGGAAGATCAATTGACACTGATTTCAGAAAAAGGAAGCGATTTAGTGAGCTACTTAGAAGGGCAATTACTACTTGCAAGTGCTCCTTTGATATGGAACTCGACATTTTATTCGGTCCCCGACCAGGATAGGATCACGGCCCTAGTGAAAAACTACACCATCGTCTACTGCATGGAACTAGCGATGTTCTACGATGATGTTACCTCTGTCGACCAGGTACGAGGACTAACCGATTTCATGTTTGAAGTGTTGTGTTCTATCCCGGGATAACACCGAGACCTAATTATCAACAATTTGTACCGTTCAAAAAATGACTTTTGACTTATTAGTCGATAAATGTGACAATGTAGACTTAACAAGTCTACGGTTACTTTTTGAGTTCAATAGTCATATGATAGTTAGTTCTTAGACTTTTTCCCAACGTTTTCTGTCATTTGTAACGGAAAATGTTAGTTGCGTAATTACTTTAAGTCTACAGTATCAAATTGATTGACTGATAAGTCTACATTAAGTTTTTGAAAGGTATAAGTTGATGATGGTTAGTTCTCGGAGTTTTTCTTTCTCTCTCCATATGTGTATGCTTAGAGTCCGATAAGCATTTTAGGGCTTCCCCTAACAACTTGGAAACGGTCTTGCTTTTAACAGGGCTTCAGAACTTTTAGACACATGTAGTTGTTCCATGTGTGGGGGACCTGATTCGACCCACAATCTGTTTTTTCATATGCAGATGTTTAGTTCTGCTATGACTCATATGTAGCTGTTCACTCTTACGCGTAAGGAAGTTCTGAAATTGAACCCACGTCACAAAAAAAGAGTTTAGCATTAGTTGCTCACGATTAATTTTCCTAAGTACAAGTATCCGGTTTTATTATGATTCATGTGTAGATGTCCAACTCTAAGGCTAGTGTTGAAACTGAACCCACATTAAAAAAGAATAAAAAAGATAGAGGTTACATCCAGCCAAAGAAATGTGACATATTAGTTATGGAAGCTTCATCCGAGATAAATGATCCGTTTTAAACAAAAAATTACACGACCTGTACTCAGATGATTTGGATTTTGACATGTGTTATCCGATTTTATTATATTATTGGATTTTGAAACATAGGAACTACGAGATTTGCTAGGAGGATTGAGCTTTGCTCCCGGGTACATGTTCGAGAAAGATGTGTCCTACACAGATTTTCTTAATAGGGTCAGAGGAGAAGAGCTCATGCTCCGAGCTTTGGGGCTATGGGAGGTTCCGCATCCATGGCTCAACCTATTCGTGCCAGCTTCTCGCATGTCGGATTTCGATTCGGGTGTTTTCAAGGACATCGTTGTCAATGGCAACATTACCACTGGCATCGTCCTCGTCTACCCCATGAACCGTAACAAGTAAGTGCACAACTATATAACGTCGGGAGGGTGAGTAAAAAATCATCAAATATAAAAATCGATCGTTTTGGATCGAATATTTTTGAACGAAAAAAATCAAGAACTGGCCGCCCTCTCAATGAAACTTGAATTTTGGTATTATTGAGTCTCTTGAATGAAACTCGTATTCTTTTAATTTATATTGTACGCGCATATTTTTTTATTTGAATTAAATTCATTCTCGAGTGACTTTAAGAATAATTGTTGTTCTAGAGTCTAATATATCATACTATAATTTGTTTATTTATTATATTTGATTTTTTTTGAGGGGTTTTCAAGGATTTTTGGTTCGAGAATTTAGACAGAAAAAACTTTGATTTTCAAATAATGAAAAATCGAAAAGACTAACCGTTGCTTATCCCTGAGTCGGATCCAATACAAACAACGTGTTTTAACAAAATTTAAGCAAAAACTCAAACCCTACCCTTGCATTTCCCTCGTCGAAAGAAATCTTATTAATGCTTTCGAGTTTGTGGTTCAGGTGGGATGGTCGGATGTCGGTGGTGATACCGGAGGAAGAAGTGTTCTTCACCGTCGGATTTTTACACGCGACGGGGCCCAACGGTTGGGAGGCATTGGATGCACAAAACAAACGAATAATTGAATATTGTGAGAAGGAAGGAATTAGGGTTAATCAGTACCTTTCTCACCATGAATCTAAAGAAGATTGGGCTAAGCATTTTGGTTCGAAATGGGGAACGATTCAGCGGAGGAAGGCAGAGTTTGATCCTAAGATGATTCTATCGCCCGGACAGGGAATTTTTAATGAGTTTGTCGTCTCTAAAGCTTGATCTATAGATTTTTTCCCCCATATAATTAGATTATTATTGTTAAGTTGTATTTGTTTGAGAATGTGGGTTATTTTATTAGAGTAGTTATGGTTTTTGATCTTGAGTTATACACATTAATACTATGATTGTTGTGTATTTATTTAGGCAAATATTTAGACACCAAAAAAATTAGAATAAATCTTAATCGTGTAGTTGGTGGCGACAACTCTCTGCCCTTTGTTTTTTTTTCTTGTTTTCTTATTTGTGTTTTTATACTTTTCTTTTTCTTTGCAGTTTTCCGCTATGTCATCTGAATATTGAGCTTCGGCGTTGGATGAAGTCAACTTATGGGTTTCCCATTAGGGTGAAGTCGTTATCTGGGTTGCTCTTTTGGGTGAAGACTTTGTGTTTTGATCTGTTGATGTTCTCCGAAAGGTAGAGTAGTTAGATTCGACGAGCAGTATCGATGCAAACACAGCCAAAGCATGCTCCATTTTCCTTATTACATCTAAACCAAGTCCCTACACAGTGAGGAACATCTCAGGTGATCCCGACGATCAAGACGACGGGTCGGAAATACCAGAACGACTCACTACGCAAGTTACGGGTTTCAGAAGAACTGGCATTGCAAGATCTATAGTTTTGTATGTTCATTTTTGTATTTATGTATTTCCTATTGTATACAATGCAAAGTATATTACTTTTACGCAATTCAAGTTCACCACGACACCTACGGGGTCTCGGACATATAATGGATTCAGGGGTCTGGGACCCAATTGCTGTAACGATCGTTTGGCATGATTAATGACACACCTCTGTTTTCACGCTTCAATAAAAATTAGGTGCATATTTTGATAACTTTGAAAACCATGTTATCAATCAGTTTTTGAATAAATCACTGAAAAACCTATCCATCATGCCTCCTTATTGTCTCCTTGTTGTATTTCTTATTGCCTCCACACCCACCAACGTAGTAGTCAAAACCATCCCTAGTCGTGTGATGACTATCCCTTCTGTCCCCCACACAGACCCGGTCCCCCCAGTCTCATCTAGAGAGTTTATTACACCAAAGCAAGTAAAGAAGAAGGCACAGCTCCCTTCTCCCCCTCCTCTCGTTCTGTTGCTAGTGATGGTAACGATTGTCGTGCATGAACCCGTCTCCCTTACGCTGAACCAAGGGGGATCGAATAGAATCACCGTCCTTGTGACATCCCCCAAGGGTTTCACCCGATACCACCATCCCAAGAGACGTTTCAGAGACCACCATCCATTGGTGATAAATAGATGGACCACTAGATGTTGCCGATGAATGAAGGACCGCCTCCTGACGCCACGACTCTCAGCCCCATGGGATAAATAGGGGCTCGTGCTCCGGCTCACGACCTGTCCTGATCGAGGGCCGGTTTGGTTCACGAGCCCTTCTCACCATCGATCCTCCCACGACTGGCCCACCTTTTGGGTTCGACACTGGCAATGAGCCTCGTCCTCCAGGGGAGATTTTCTACACTTACTACGGATGTAGAGGAAGACGCACTCATTTGCATCCCCTTAAACCTAACAACAAACCATGCTCGAGCCCACACGACGTTTGGTTTGGTTGGACGCTTGTTCACGTCCCACCATTATGACCAGCTCTCTATGGAAAGGCTGATGATTTAAGTATAGAATAACAAGGGTCTCTCTATTAAGAACCTTGAATGGGGAATCTCTAGATTATACTTCACCTCCCAGATGGAGAAGGATCGGATCCGACTACTAGACCGTTGTACTTCAAGCAGGCACCCCTAATCTCAGAAGATATTTGACCACATGTCGACCCGACTACCAGACCGTTCTCCTGCCTCTAGATGTGGACCCGAGTCTTTGAGCTCTCTCTAGACGGCCTAACTACTGAAACAAGGACAAAGGTGTGAGAGGCACTTGGTGGATTCGTGAATATCCGAACAAACTCGACATGTTTAGTTTGAGTAGGGATCATGAAGGTACGCTTCTGGAAGGACCTGGAAACACTGCTCAACCTGACTACTGATCCCGTGACATGAGAGACCAATCAGATCGCGTCTGCAATACAAGAGGCTCCCGGAACTTTGTTTCCAATGTGGTTGCATAGATCACCTGGAAATTGAGTGTCCTAGACTGAGGGCTCTGAATGCCCAGATGGGGGTTTCCCGTTTTGACATGTCCCTGATGGGACAAAAACTCCCCAATATACGACCAGTGATCCGTCGGGAATGGTCAGACCCCATTTGGACCCGCTACCCGACTCAAAGTGGCCCATCACTGGGAAGTGGGCCTCAAAGGTCGGTACTACCCCCCTCTATACCAATCATTCCGTTGGAATTCGCCCCGCTCGGTCTGATCCGCCACTCTCGACTTCCAAATGTGGCTGGCCAGTCGAGGCCAGGACAACATATGACCTCCTACCTAACCATAAGGTTTTTTTATTTGGCTTCAAGATCTTGCAAGCCTCAGCGCTTCAAACCCCTGTTATGGATGATGGGCCCGTCTCACATGAGTACATAAAGGTTCCGACTCTCCGATGAACGGATGGCCACACCCCCTCCGAATCAGAAGAAAAGGGGTTCGGATGCTCCCCTCCCCTGGCGATGAAGATGTCACTCCGAGAAGATACAGATGCGAGGTCTGCGAAGTAGCCTGGCCAGGGACAATGCGTGTGAGATCGAGCAACAGAGTGTGTGTGTGTGTGGGGGGGGGGGGGGGGATGCACGCCTCTCCCTAGTGTTTCCATGGATGCCCGATATTCTCTCAGATGCCTCGAGAAGATCTTCGTCGTGAGATCAGTGTGTTTATCAAACACAATGGACATTTTCAGATCGAGTCAGTAAATGAGCAAAGTAAGATACGCTTGTGCGCCTACCGTAAAGAGATCCTACCCCTTCAATTGTCACTAGGATCAACCAAACATTTAGTTAATTCGAGTTCTTTATAAATAATTTCAGTTTCTGTTAAAAACAAATAACGAGTATTTAATCCTAAACATCATGGCCTGATTTCCAGATATTCATTATCAGATGGTATGAGTATCTAAACCATGCTCAGCCTTAGATACGGTCAGACAAAATCTTAGGACTAAATCCAATGTTACAAAATCTAGCAGATCCTCTTGATTGTTACCTATTTAATTTTAACTCCTCTCCGTCCTATATTATTATACTTGTTACTCAATTGTTACACACTAAAATATTCAAAACATTTTGAAAGTGAAGGTATGATTCATGTTGCATAATTGACCAACCATACCATGTATATGTGATTATACCATAAGATTACAGAAACCAAATCTCTGAATAATTCACACATTATGTAGTTTACATCACAAAATACATACTATATTTATCAAATTCTCATATTCACTTTTTTTTAACGAGTAAACATGGAGAAATGTATTACTACGGAATGAAAACAATACATAGTAGGGTTAAAAAAATCTTGGGCTCCAGAATAATGACCGGGATGACAGTAACTAACCCGATGCTCACGGACATGTAGAAAAAGTCTACTTTGTTTTGTAGACACAACCTGATGACATCCCCTTACCAGCATTTCAAATAAACAAACTACCAAACTAGAAGTCCAAACCAAAAAAATGACCAGAATCCTAAGAATAGAATTAGGAAATGCAACAAATAAGAAAAGACGAAACAACCAATACACTGGAACACCGAGACTAAGGATTCTATGTCGAGTGTCCTAAAGCTCCTAGCTTTCGTAGTGGGGCGTACTCTTACTGTCGATCTGTCTTGAATTGTTGGAGTAACCCGATCTTGGGTTCCATGGAAACAGACCCCATCCTATCGTCCCTTCCCCCGGATTCCAAATCCATCGATCGTACTGTTCCAACACCTTCTCCAACCTGCTCGTGTAGGTGTTCGATTGGTAAAACTTTACCATAACCAAACCTCGACAAATCGAAGCCATAAGCTGTGGAGGTTGATATCGGAATAGTCCTGAAAGCTTGTTGTAGTCTCTTAGACTTGGTGTGAAATCTCTTAGACTCGATGTTTGAAACAGAGAGAAAGTTACACATAACTTTATAGTTTGTCTTGCCAATATTCTAATTTTCCAAAATTCTTCTGGATGATATCTAATTTTCACATACTATCATGTAATTTTATAGTAACGTGATTTTAAAAAAAAACTTAAGGTACCACTTAGACAAACTTTATATTTAAACAAAATTAGGTGAAAATAGATATATTTAAGTATAATTAACCTTTTATTTATTTAGTTTCTTTATGTGTTTGCTTCTACTTTCTCTTTGGTTTCCACCTCACTTGTTTATGGATCATCAACTTGATTTTGCCAACCTCTTCTTTATCCTACCTAGCTCTGCACCAATAATGGTTTGGGAATGTTTTGGGTATTATATTCCACAGACCAAAACAACATTGTCTGTCATTGTCTGTCTTTCTTTGTTATTTTACTATGTTTGTGTTCCATTATCATTCCAACCATTTTCTTATGTTTGGTTTGGTTATGGATAAAGCATTGTTTGTGGTCCAATACTACTTCAATTAGAAAATATGCTTACAGTGAAATACTTTCAGTGACAAAACTCTCTCTAAAAACCCTACTTCCATCTAAGCAGCCGCCACCCCTCCTTCTCCCCCATCGCCGGTGACGGCCGTGGGCTCCGGCCTCGGACGTTGCCGGCGACGGTCTCCTTCTCCTTCTCCCTCTTCCACCCTCTGCTGTCTTCTCCTCTCTCACTTTCCCCTTCCCTTTGCTCGGTTTTTTGGCTCGCCGGACCACGTCTCTCTCCGATCTGTTGGGTCTCGTTCTAGCAGTGAACTTCGTCCCAGAGCTGGTGAGATCCCCACCTGTGGTAACAGGCGAAAGCTAGGACGGTTCGCCGGCTCGAAAGCTCCGTTCGGGCTTCGTCGCGGTGGTTCTGTTCGGGTCTCCATGGTCGTCGCCGGAGGTTGGTCGCCGCTTCGAGTTCTACGGTGGGCGATGCTCTGGTGCTAGTCGGGACCTTGCCGAGTTTCCTCTTGCCGGAGTTCTGTCCGTCACCGGTACTCTCGGAGCTCGCGACAACCGTAGTGGTGAAGAGGTGGCGTCGTTCCTGGACCGGCGTCTTCTTCTTCCTGGCGCCGTCGTCGGCTACGTCTGGACGTGAACACCAGATGCGTGGCGGCGGCTTACTCGATGCTCAGATCTGGTTTGCTAGGGTTGGGCCTGGATGTTTCTTGGGTTTGGGCCGGATTAATTGGGTCAGCTTCTCTGGGCCGGGTTTTTGTTGGATTCGGGCCGGGTTACTGTTCTATCCGGTTGGATCTGGGCCAGGGTCGATCCGCTTGACCTGGTTCGGATCAACCCGGCCCGGTCTGGACCTGGGCAGACCCGGTTCAGCATGGGTGGTTTTGGTCTTCGTTTGATCTGCCCTGGATCCCGCCTTCCTCCCCAGTTCCGGCTACCGCTTCGTGGTGATGCTGCCGTTTGATTGGTTCGTTCTTGATCCATCGTGGGAACCTTTTCGTTATTGATTGGTTGTGGATCGGGTCTTGTTCTGTCAGAGTAGGCTGTTGCTCTTCTTGCTGGCTTTGGTGTCTTCTCTTCTCTGAGTCCAAACTAGAACATGCTCGGTATCATTACAGGCGTTCTGTTCTAGGAACGCTCAGCACGCTCTCCAGTTTCGGTTTCTTGGTTTAGTAGAATTGCTGCTGCCTGCTTGGAGTTTGGAACTCGTTCTCGGTAGAAATACCAGTCTTCCCCCTCTTTAGAGCCTATTTTCGATGTTTGTCGGATTTCGGTATGGGAGGGCTGAGTGCGAGTTTCTTTGTCTGCTCTGTGTCTCGCGGTTTGGTTGGAGTTGCTTCTCGCAGGTCACTGGAGGTGTCTGGGTCTAGCTCAAGTCGTGGGACGCGCTTCTACATCCTTTTGTGTTTGGATTGTTATTGAGCTACTCTAGCTGCTTCTGGTGCTATGTCTTCCGGTCTCTGGATTTTTGGTCGACTTTTCTGAGGGTACTCTCTTTTCCTCCCTTGTTCGGTTAGTCTTCTCCGACCCGTTCATACATATCTGTGTGTTTTGGCTTCCTTTCATCTCGAATCGGTATGGTTCGAGCTCGTCGGTTCAAGGTGTTGACCGCCGGCGAGTTTCATAGGCGTTGTTTGCCTCCTTCAGAAGCCATTTACTAAGATTTGTATGGTTATCCGGGTTCGTCTCCGCCGTTTGCGGGGTTGGCCGCCGGCTTATTAGTTGCTTTCATCTTCTCCTTCGAAGGTGGGCAGTTCTTTGAAGATAGGAGTTGTTCTTTCCTTTCAAGGTTATGGTTGGGAGGTCTTCTGGTTGGGCTTGTGATGCTTCTCCCCTTTGTGTGCCATCGCCTGTACTTATTAGTTGCAAGATCTGGGTGTGGGGCGCCTTGTTGTTTCTTCACCTTCATTTCAGGGTCTGCGTACCCCTTCATCTCAGGGTCTGCGTACCCTTTCATCATCAGGGTCTGCGTACCCTTTCTATTCTAGGTCTGCGTACCATTTCTTCATCAGGGTCTGCGTACCCTTTCATCACCTGGGTCTACGTACCCTTTCATCACCTAGGTCTGCGTACCCTTTCATCATCAGGGTCTGCGTACCCTTTCATCATCTGGGTCTGCGTACCCATTCATCACCTGGGTCTGCGTACCCATACATCATCAGGGTCTGCGTACCCTTTCTTCATCTAGGTCTGCGTACCTTTTCTTCATCAGGGTCTGCGTACCCTTTCATCATCAGGGTCTGCGTACCCTTTCATCATCTGGGTCTGTGCACCTTTTCATGCTACATAGGTTGTAGCGGTTGTGTTGGTTTTTTTTGTTGGAGAGTCTGTAGCTAGACGCTCTTTTTTTTTTTTTTTTTGAAGTCAAAATGTTAATGAGGGGGTTTGATCCCAAGACCTTCAAGTCTTGACAAGAGAGAATTTACCAACTCAACTGACACTTCTTGGTAACGCTCTTTGTTGTACTCATCTTCCTCCTTGAGAGAGGTTTTAATTTAAATATGCTTTGCTGATCAAAAAAGAAAAGAAAATATGCTTACACTTGGTAGAGGAGAGTAGATTTTGCCTTTTGCTGTAGCTACATTATGCACGCACATGCATGTATGTGACTTTCTGATCCATGTAACATATAAGAACGATGCAGAGAATCGATGACAAAAGCCGAGCGGAGTACGTGTTCGGTGAGAAAAAACGAGTTGATTTGCAAAATAGTCTTATTTGACTGAAAACTATGCAAAGGCTAGTGGAAACATGAAATATTTACAAAATATCCTCATTTTTAACGAGTCACTAGTGCATAAATTCTCTCTATCTCTCCCCCTCCAACCTCCCTCTCTCAGCTGCGTGTGATGGCTACGGTGGCTTCGGCCACCACGGCCACCGCTCGCACTCCCTTCCTTTACCCTCTTCCTTCCCCCCTTCTTCTTCCTCTCTTCCAGTTTGTTTTGCTTCTTCTCCTCTCGACTTCACCAACTGGTTCGTAGTCTTTCCTACCTCATCCCTTCATATCTAGGCTTTTGGCCGACAGATCTACCCTTCTCGGCCTTGTTCGACATGGATCTGAAATTTTTCAGTTCTTTGACTTCCTTGGTCGTTGGGGGTTGGGGCGTGGTTTCGGTGGAGTGATATTTTCTCCAATCGTTCGGTGGCGGCGCACCAGGAGGTTCCGGTCACTGCTCTTCATCACTCAGACCTGCTTGCTTGTCCTCAGATCTTCTCGGATTTGTGCTCCTTCATCTCGTTGTCTTCCCCAACTGAATCAGTATTTTTCTTCGCTTCCGTGGGGCCTTGACCCCGCGGTATCCGTCGGCTTCTTGGTGTTGGCCACCGGCACTGTGGCGATTTTCGTCATCAGAGAGGTGTGGTTTCGTCTGGGTTCGCTTCTACTGCTTCAAGGTAATCCCTTCTCTTTTTCTCTTTCGCCTGATCTTCTCTTTCCCGGCCTAGTTGGGGTCGGGGACTCTCGGTGTTGCTAGGTGTTTCCCCTCGAGTAGGTGGTTTTCCATGTTTGGCTGCTCGGAAGATCTAGAGGGTAGAGGTTGACGGTTTGGTGTCCTCCCAGGGAGTAGTCTCGAGCGGCGGTGTCAAAGGGGCTGCATGGGGTGACGGCCGTTCTGTGTGCTGTGTAGGGTTTTGGTGGCTAGGGTTATCTGATTTTTTTTTTATTAGTCGGGTCTGGGTTTGGACTTTTTCTCCTTGGTTTGGTCTTCTGCCCTTCAGTTTGTTTGTTGGACCTTTTGGTTGCTAGTAAGGCTTGTAGCCTTGGTTGTCTTTTAGCCTTTGTTGGCCTGTTTTTACTTGTGCTTAAAGTTAGGTAAATCAAGTTTCTGAGACTTGTATTGTTGTTTAGTTGTTATGTTCACCCTTTGTGGGTTGTTGTTTTGAGACATAACGTTTAGTCTGTCCTCCTTGTTATAATGAGGATTTCGATCCTTGTCCTCCGTCTTCACTTTGATGCCGTTGGATTCTTATAAAAAAATTAATGATAAAAAGAAACCTTAAAAAAAATATCTGATCGGGTGTGACTCGCGCCTGGTCAGAGTTTATGCTTACCGATCAGGAATGAGCAGCACCAGATCGAGGAGCTCATTAATAGTAAAATCGTAGTTTCACAAAAAAACTAGAAATAAGATTCAAGTGTTGAAATATGTTTTTAAAAGAAGACTAGTTTGCAAATTATCCCAAAAAGAAAGCACCGGCTCAGACGCAAGACATCCGCTCTTTTGAATTGATTTTACGCGTTGAAACTGCATCAAAGAGAGAGGAGAGAGAAAACATCGTCTAGAGATTCATCGACTACCAATTCTGGGCCAATGTCACGATTCTTCAATAGAGAATCGCCATGTGGCATCTATAGTTTCCTTAATAGTCAATAATTTTCTTAATATCTATTGCAGTATTTCTTTAATAATCAATAATTTCCTTAATAAATTAAACTAATTTTATTTAATGCTTTCTTAATAATATACTGTAATTTAGTATTATTTAGTATTATAATTTAACCCTAAATCTTAAATTATGATTCTTAATTTCTTATTTTATAATTTAATATTAGATAATTTTTTATTTATTAATTTAAGAATAAAATTAATTAATAATATAATAATTTTGGATTTATTAATTAATATTCAAATTTAAAATCTTAATTTAAGACTACCAAACTATGATTACATTAATTTAAGATTATATTATTTTAATATTTATATTTTTTGTTTAAATTTCTTTGTTTTTTTATTTATAAAAAAAAACATTAGTTTTTTGTTTTATTAATATTAGGCGCTTCGAGGTGACATTTTTGGAGTGTTTGTCATGCGTTATGCTTTGGCCGGTGGTGTGTAATGTTGGTTCTCGGGTTTTTTTTTCTCAGGTTTGCGTTGTACTATCCTTTGATCGTTTTCGAAAATTATAATATGTTTCCATCGTATTTTGTTGTTTTTTTATTGTTTTAAAATGAAAAAAAATTCTTTCAATTGGACCGGGAATAGACCGATTCGGTTGGGCCCTTATACGCCCCAACTACCTAACAAATCAGTTTCCTTGCTACTCGCCCTGATCGGGCAACCTGTTTAGGCTTCGCCGAGTTGTGCTGGTTTTTTGGACAACAAGTGGGACAGGTGGGCGGACATGGTTGAGGATGACTTTGATGATACGACCTCAGCTACAAAATTGTACGCTGGTATGGACAGGACCCTCGCCCCCTTGCTCGCCAGCTGTCACCGCCTCTCCAGGCTGACTTTAGAAATACCCTTCCCGTCTCAGGAATCCCTTCAAGGTGCTCCTCCTCATTGGTTGACAGCCTATAGGGAAAAAATATTTTCCTCCATTATCGTAAAGTTTGATGCAAGTATTGAGGTGCACTACATGAGTACTACCGAGGAGGGATTTCGAAAAACAAATGCAATCTTGGGTTATTGTTATAACAACATAGGACTTTACCCTATTGATATTACATGATTGTGTAACTAATTTTATCGTTTTGTTACTTTCCCCGTTCTTTCCAAATATAGATCACTGCTTTATAATCTTTGATTTGGTACCCTGTTTTTCTTAAAAGAGTACTCGGGGAGGTGCATTAGTGCAAGAAATAAATCATACAAGCTAGGGCGTACAAGCCCTGAGTTCCAGATATGTGTCGTGGTCGCCCGCAGGCAACCCGGCGATCATGGAACCGTAGAAAAATACTGCCTTTGCTCGCATATACTAATTTAGGACATCCCCTTACCAACATCTCAAAAGTACGAAGCAAAAAATTTAACGACCTAAAAACCAAATCCTAAAACAGTACATGAATCGAAAACAATCTAACCAACCTAAACAACCTAATGAACCATCCAGGTCCTTATTGAAATAGAAAGCGTTAAAACGGAAGAATCTACGGTGGTGCCCTCCTTTCTTCCTACATGTGCTAGGATGTCGTGGAGAACTGCACCCCCTTACCGTCCCTCCCCCGGATCCCAAACCCACCTGCCGCCGACGATGAAAACCATGGCGACGAGTGGTGGTCGACGGCGATGTGAGAAGAGGAGAGACGGAATAGGGTTTTTCCCTTTGGAGGCTAGGGTTTTTCCCTCGGTCGGAGTGGCCAATAGCACTAGTAACGAGCAGGTCCACATGCAGGGGAGGAGAGGCCATCGAGGAGCCGTCGTCGGAGGCCGGCGAGTAGGGGGGACACGAGGCGCAGCTGCAGAGACGGTTGGGTTCGAAGGCTCTCATGCCGTGAAGTTTCGAGACAGACAAAAGGAAGGCTTTACCAAGACATTCTCCACCGGCAACCATCCTGACCGGGGCCGATCTGGTCGCCAGTGACGGCAGCTGGAGAAGAGAGAACGGAGATGAGGGATGCGGCTATGGTTTAATCCTCACGAGAGAGATCGTTTTTCCCAATCCTTCGCTACCCTGTTTATTTCTCTACAATAAAAAAGATTAATACTATTAACCTAGTCATAAAGTGTTATATTAGGAATACATCCACTTGTACATTTTTCTTTTTTGATCAGCATTGTACATCCACTTGTCCATGTGAAGTGATTACAAAGAAAGAATGTCCCAAAAAGGCTTGAAATACATAGTGAAAATATCATATACAAATCTCGACCACCGTCCATATCAGCTTTACAGGTCAAACTCGCTTGAACACTGCGCACTTAACTTGCCGCCTAATAATGCCCCGACCCCGACCGACCCTTTTTCGAAACCACACAGAAACTCAAATTCAACGGATATTTTATTATTCTTCATAGCAACTATTAGCAAGTCAACTACCTGGCCAAGTGATTACGTGTGCCGAGACGTTGACTTTGGCGCATATACGTACATATGATATGAATGTAAAACTTAGATACGGTCAAACCAAATCTTAGGACTAATATCAAGTTGATGTGTCCATCATCGGTTACGCGTATTTCATTTCTGTTTTTGCTTCTCCAAGCATCTTATTTGCTTACTCAACTATCTCAGTTACCATCACTTTGTATCTCTTAAATTTTTCATCTACAAGATCCACGAGATCTTTCCGATCATTACTTGTTGTTTTGTCCGTCGTGAAATGAACAGATCTTTCGATCATCTGTAGATGTTTAATATTCGATAAGGTCTTACTAACCCGTTCTTGATTCTATCATTTGGAAGACATTATTAGTAATTTATTGTAAGAATTTACCGTCAATTACGCGCGTTTGTAAATACTCCGAACTATTTTTCGTTCACAAATCCATTATATTTAAGAAAAATTAGCCATGCAATAGTCACAGGGCTTCAGTTTTTACGTTTATGTTATACGTGTTTTTGCTACAGTTTAGGACTCTTATGTACATATTTTTACAAGAGTACTTTTGACTTTTACGAAAGAAATTTTTTAACCCATCAACGAGGAAAAATAATTCACTTGTGGATAATTCACAGTCACAGGGTTCAGAAGAACTGGCATCGCAAGCTCTTTAGGTTACTATGTTCGTTTTTCTGTTTTATTGCGGTCTTTAAAATCAGCTATACTAAAGCGATCTCCAATACGGGTCCATGTTTACCAGAATCTCTGGGGAGTTTTCGGACATGCTGGAACTCAGGGTCAGTGACCCAAGTTATATTTTCGATTTTTGACATGATTAATTAATAAAAAAAAGGTTATTTACGATAAGGTACCTTAATGTTTCGTCCACGAACGATAAGGTACCCTAATGAATTTTGTGTCCGATAAGGTACCCTAATGATTCGTCCACGAACGATTTGGTTTAATGTTGTTAAAAAACTAACAAAATTATGTAGAATGACTATTTTGCCCTTTGACATTTCAGTTGACTTTTGACTTAAGAGTGAAATGACCATTATACCCTCACTTATTATTTTTCCTTAATTTATATTTTCTAATTATTTTTAATATTCAAAATAAAATAAATAAATTATATATTTTTTTAAAAGTTATATTTTTTTAAAATGAATTTAAATTTAAATATCAGTTTTTTTTAAATCATTTTTTTATTTTCAAAAATCATTTTTATGTTTAAAAAAATATTTATATTAAAAATATAAATTCAGATTTAAAAAAAATTAAAAACAGTTTTATATATCAAAAAACATTTTTATTTTTTGAAAAAATTAATTTTATTTATATTAAAAAAAGGGTATTTTATAAATCAGTTTTTTTAAATCAGTTTTTTAAAATCAGAATTGTTTTATAAATTTAGTTTTATTTATCAATTCTTTCGTTTCTTGATTACAAATTTAGTTTTATTTTCTTTTTTCATAATAATTCTAATCATCTTAAAAAAATTTCTAACTTATTATTATTTTCGAAATAAAAAATTAACAAGTCTGTTCGTCTTCTTCGCGAATGTTCTTCCCCACCAATTTCGTTCAATCTTTGTTCTCAAACCTCGTCCTTTCCAAATTCGAACATTTGTGAAGATGAAATCGTGATATTATAGCTACAAATGTGAAGAACAAATGCGAATTCGAACATATGTGAAGAAGAATTCGAAGCCCTAATTTCAGATGAACAGATTAAAGAACAAACCCAAATTTCAGATGAACAGACACAATTTTCATAAATCAAACTAGTACAAACCATGAATGAAACCAGTTTCAGATGAACAGACACAAATTATGCATCGTCATCGGTGGTCGGGTTCTCAAGCCTCTCACGGCGGCGCGATTCGAGGAAGGGGATGGACTCACAGTGGACTGAAGTCGCCGCCCGCCGTGAAGACCGGTCCGGATCTGAGCTTAGAAAGAAGTTCCCCGCTCCGTTTCCGTCTGCTCCGCCTGAAGAAGTCACTGTGGCGGCGGATTTGAAATCTAATTTCAAACCCTATTTCCAGATCTGTCTGACCATGTCGCCATTAAACTCGAAGTCGCCGCCGGCCGTGAAGACTGGTCGAGTGGAAGAACTTTTGCTCGTCTGAGCACGTTGCTGTGGAGGGAGGGGGTTTGCTCACCGGAGAAAAGAGGAACCAAGGAAGATGGGAACGATGAAGTGAAGGCTTGAGATGATATATTTGTCTGTTGATGATTAATTAGTTTCATTAGGTTTAGTTTAAGGATTGATTAGTTTTAATTAAGATTAGGTTAAGTCTTCAGTTTTTATTATTTTTATTTTATAATAATTTCTTAAATTTATTATTATTAAACAAGGGTAAAATTGTAATTTCATGTGTACAATTTATATGACTAAAATAAGAAAGGCTAAAATCGTTATTTCACACCCCACTTAATTGCAAATGGCTAAGTTAGAGGAATATTCCGTTAGTTTTTAACGGAATGTGCCAATTTTAAACCAAATCGTTCGTGGACGAATCATTAGGGTACCTTATCGGACACAAAATTCATTAGGGTACCTTATCGTTCGTGGACGAAACATTAGGGTACCTTATCGTAAATAACCCTAAAAAAAATTATGATCACGTTTCAGAAAAAAAAAATGAAATATTCATGCATATTTTTTTGGAAGTAAAGCATGATGCATGTTGCAATAATTGACCAAGCCTTAAATGAATATGTCGTTAGCTTACGGGAAGCAAATCTTGGGGTGATTTCGTACTGTTTACAAACACATTTGATGTAATTTTCATTAGAAATTTGAGGATGTCATGAAGATTGGTGAGAAAGGGAAGTGTATCAAATGGTGATCTTAGGTCCCCCCTTACAATCTCCATGACAATTTCGTTTGCATTAAATTATATTGCTATTTGATTTACTATATCTTTGATCCACTATTCAACACCTAATATTTTTGAATGAAGGTTACGTGGTATCAAAATCTGGTTCGTTTAATCCGTGCAACTTGTTTATCCACTTGCCCCCTCCGATGTATGACCTTCATATGCAGATTTTCGATCTTAATATGACTCATATGTAGATGTTCAGATATACATGTAAGTGAATTTTCGACGCAAGTGGAGTTTTGTCTAGGTGAATCAATACGAATTGGTTGAATCTACAATGAGTTTGTAATTTGGTTCAAAGAACCAAATTACAAACTCATCACTAGTCACCTCAACTGTATGTACAAAATTAGTATTTTTGTGCAATGAAATCAGGTATAATACTTTTGTAATACAACCATAAATTCGAAATCTTCTTGAATTAATAAACATTTTCCGGTCACGCAAACTGGACCCGATCCACCTGCATATTTGTGTGGATGAAATCTACCACATGTCCACTTATCATGGACGGATTATAAATCACAGAAACTAAATCCGCATATGTGTAGGCAGGTGAAAATCCTCATTGTACAGACGGATATCCGTCTATTAACACCTCTAAAGACGACTAAATCCTTCGCCTGAGAGAATGAAAGTCGCTAAGACAGTCAGTAAACTTGTCTAACCAATTTTCCCCTCTCTTTTCACCCACTATAGCTACTTTATGGGAAGTGGAAGGTCTACGAAAACAAAAATCCTATTTGTCCCTCTTCCCCTTGTTTGGTCTCTTGCCCCCGTCGATGACGACCGAGGCTCCACCTCGATTGTTACCGTCGGAGGCCAACCTTTACGCTTTCTTCATTCTCTCGGGAGTTCTATTTCGTCGGTCATGGCTACTCTATCTTTCGTGCGTCCGTCACATGCCATTTTTCTCCTTCTCCAATTTTGGCTCCTTCAGTCTCTTCGTTGCATCTATATTTTGCGGTTTCGGCTAGAGAGTCCATTGAGGCGGTCTCGGATTTATACTCTGAGTGTGGAAGTGGCGTTGTGGAAGGAGAGTCGAAGTGTTTTGTGTGGGTCTTAGATTCTTCGGCGTTATTTCTTCGGATACCGGTGATCAAAGTCAAATGGAAGAATATCGAGATGGTCGGCGTGGTTGGATCCCAAGAGACATGGTCATGTTTCTAGTTTCTTTCTATGTTCTTTTTTGTTAGATTTTGGTTGGTTGTGGCCTTTTCGGGCCAAATAACCGCATTTTGTTGCAGATTGGTGTGCATCGGTTGCACTTCTGTATGGACCGGTTGTACTTTGGTGTGCCCATTATGTGTCACTTATGGTGTGCACTTTGTTGCACTTTTGGCGTGCACGGTATAGTATCACGTTCTGGACGTATTTTTTTGCGTTGCAGGTTCTGATTAGGGGTCGACAATATTATGGTCTAGCTTGTCTTGAGTCTGTAATATTTACTGTTGTCCTTATACGATCAACGGTTGTAAGTTATGAAGAATCGTTTGTATGTCTTCACCGAGTGATATATAAAATCCAGCAATACTCCTTTCCTCAAAAAAAAAGAGGAATGTTGAAATAATAGAAGCATTTATAAACTATGGTCAGACATATTTTACGAGATTGACTTTTAAATCAAAACGGCCTGTTAAACCGTAAATAAAATCGACAAACAATCAAGATGTTAATCTCAAAAAGATGAAATCATCCAATAAAAATCTTCTCGATCTTGATCAATATATTAAATTAAAAGATTAAAACCAACAACCAGATAATCACTTTATCAAGTTACCACCAAACTTATTTATATTACAATATTATGTTATTATATAGTTTTTTGTGAGCTAGTCCAACACGTGACTTGGAATCCAATCTTCCAACCTTAGCTTCTATAAATACTTGGTCACAAACCATCACCTGACACATCCAAACCTTGCTCTCTCAATCTCCATAACCTCCTTTAACCTTTTATTTTATCATCATTATTCTATTAATCTCTTCTCTAAATACAACAATGGAACATAATCCAAAACATCTTATACTCATACTCATATTTATTACATACCCTTTGACTTTGTCCATAGCAGCAACAACCTCGGACTCACAACCTAGTCCTCTCCCACCTGACCTCCAGACAAGCTCCTTAGCCGTCAAGCTCCGCACCGATCCCGGCGCCACCGCGTCGGCCTCCAGAGACTACGGCCTCATCGTCCGAGAAACCCCCATGGCGGTCTTGAACCCGTCTAGCGTAAACGACGTCGTCTCACTCGTGAACCTTGCCTACTCTTCCCCTCTCTCTTTCGGCATATCCGCCAGAGGCCAGGGCCACTCCGTCCGCGGCCAGGCTCAGGTACAGATCACTTATATCGGGCCGGGTGGGTAAAAATGGTTCCTAACCATCTTTCATTTTTGTTTTCCCGATCCTAACCTGAGTTTACCTTTTGTTGCTTTTCCAACTATCACCTTTTCATTTTTTGCAAAAAGTATCAGAAATCGTCAAAACTGACAATTCCATTAGTTTTTGCTCACGTGGCGGCCACGGGTCGTCACGGGTGAAGTGACACGTGACAAAAAACTAACGGAATCGTCAAAATAAACGGTAAACGATACTTTACACGCAACTCGTTAACGGGCCGTCACAAAAGATCATGTTTTTTGTGGTCGACTACAAAATTTGTAGTTATAATTTGAAAACCAAAGTCGGACGATGGTTGTTTTATAGAGTTATCCCAATTTTTATTTAAACCAGATCACTTGTATCAGGTCGGATTTTTACAATAGAATGATAATCTGATCGATTACATGTTCAACTTCAATAGGTGCGTGATGGGATAGTTGTCAACATGACGTCCCTTAACCGGTCCCGGGACGGGAGGGGGATCGTCGTCTCCGGCGACCGTGGTTCGGGTTTCTACGCGGACGTCGGAGGGGAGCAGCTCTGGATTGATGTGTTGACGGCTGCTCTCCGGCACGGCCTCTCGCCGGTGTCGTGGACGGATTATCTATACCTGACCGTCGGGGGGACGTTGTCGAACGCCGGGATCAGCGGCGAGACGTTCCGGCACGGTCCCCAGATCAACAACGTTCTCGAGATGGATGTTGTTACTGGTACGAGGTTCTTGTCTCTTGTCTTTTTGAGTTGCATGCATGCATGGTTTTTATTAGAATATATAATTTTTGTGTTTGGATAAGGTCGATCAGTACATTTTTTTTTCTTGAAGGATTATAAGATCAGTACTATGATATGATATTCTATTAGTATTTTAATACAATATCAGAGCTCAAGATTTGTTTTTAAATTAAAAAAAAAACGTTATGTTAGGGGTCAGCATAAAATTATAATTTGGTCCACGGCTATCAACTCAAGTTAGAGCACATATGTAGGGGAGATTCGATTGGAAAACATTTATTTTAGTCGTTTGTCCCATTATCAACGGTTTCATCTTTCATGTCTCCTCGTTGAATAGTTCTGGAAGAGTCCCTAAACTGATCTGAATCACCTTATTACAGATTTATACTAACCTCTCACCGTGGATACTCTTATATAGTTGTTCTTAAATTGTTTTGCAAGAACATCCTGGGTTAATTATATTCACGTATCTTGAACTATACTCGTTTAACGGATACCTACCTCAAATAACGTATACGTACCCCGAAACTAACAGTTGTAACAACATCCCCATTCCATCCATTTTTCCGTCACTTATTGTTCATTTTTTCAAAAATTCCGAGACTGTTTGTAGTGTTACAATCCTAAAACCAACTCTAACCCTAAATTCAGCTTAAATCTCTTTCAAAACCTAAATCTAATCCTAAAAACTATCCTGTTAAATGTGAATATTACAGAGTAGGTGAACATGATTAACTCTAAAATTATAATTAGTTTGACAATTATACATCAACTTTTCACTAATATTATGGGTTTGTTTGGTCTTCAGGAACAGGGGAATTAGTGACATGCTCAAGACAGGCCAACTCGGACCTATTCTACGCCGTTCTCGGAGGTTTAGGACAGTTCGGGATCATAACCAGAGCAAGGATTGTCTTGGACGCCTCCCCAAACAGGGTACGTGTGTAAACTCTCTCACTTTGATTTCATTTCGATTTGTCCAATAAAAAACAAGTTTTAAGATTTTGAGTTTCGATGTCGCTTTCGCAGGTTAAGTGGGTACGATTGTTTTACAGTGACGTGTCCGCCTTTACCAAAGACCAGGAACGGTTGATTTTGGACAACGGACACAATCCTAGGAACAAAATCGATTATGTTGAGGGTTTTGTACTCATGGCCAATGCTCCCCAAGGCTGGGCCGATTCCTTTTACCCTCAATCCGATGCCACGAGGATCGCTTCGCTGGTGAACAGGTTCGGTGTCGTTTATGTCCTCGAACTCGCGAGGTTTTATCACGAGGAAACGGTAGACGACAAGGTAAATCATAGTTTTATATTTAACAAGATATTTTGTGTAAAAAAACTATTTTATGGGTTTTTATAACGAAAACGTTACTCTGTTTTTCATTCAATCAGTCTTGATAAGACCAATCTTATATTAAACTCACGAATGAATTATTGGAAAATGTTATAAGTGTTTGAAGTTATTAAAAAAATATAAAAATACAGCAGATCTCGAAATGATCTTAATTTTTTTCGTACGAAAATTGATTTAGAACCGTAGGTCATCAAATAAAAAATAACTCAAAACTTTTTAACTTTATATCTTTTTTGGACAAGAGTATGTCTTGGAATACCTTAGAGCATGTACAATGGAAATGCTTGAATGTAAGGCTTGTATGTAAGCCTTGGATGCTGGTTGTACAAAACAGTGGGACTCAGGACTCAAAATAAGTTGTGTTTTATAATAGGGTTTGGATGTGAGCCTTGGATTGTGAGTGGACCAATCATATTTAGTTAAATCTGATTTTTCGTATTTTTTTTTTAAAAAGATAGGACACGTGGCCACTTGCCATTGGCTGGCCGTCGGGCGCGGGACGCGAGCCACGGGCCTCAGCCCGTCCCGTGGTTGAGGGAATGGGACGCAGGCCTCGGCCCGGCCCGCGTTTTTGCGGGACGCGGGACGCGTAAAAGCCGTCCCACAACGGGACGGCCCGCGTCCTGCGGCCCGCAAAAACGCGAGCCGAGTCTCGGAGCCGGTCCGTTGTTCATGCTCTTATACCCATCTGAGTCCGTCTTGTATTAAAGTATTTCATATTAGGACAGCAAATGCTCATCTATTACACATAATTTAACGTTGTTTCTCGATTTTGTTGTTACAGGAACTACAAGTTCAGTTGAGAGGGTTGAAGTATGTACCTGGGTTTGTGTTCGACAAAGACGTATCCTACTTGGATTTTGTGAATAGGGTCGGAGCACAAGAGCAGGAGCTGAGGTCCCTCGGACTCTGGGAGGTTCCTCATCCATGGATGAACATGTTCGTGCCGAGGTCTCAGGTCCTCGACTTCAGTTCCAGCGTGTTCAGGGACATCATGCTCAGAGGAAACACTAGCACGCCTCTAGTCCTCTTCTACCCTATGCTCCGGAGCAAGTGAGTTTTAAAAAAAAACTAGGTTATGTTTAAGAAGTACATGTCATATGAATCAAGAAACAAGAGTATAAGGTTTTGGTTTGAATTATAGAAATGATTCAACTAAAAGTTTAAACTGATAATCGTAACATATGTTGTTACAAGACAAATCTGTTTATCAGTTTAAATGCGAAACACTTGAAAAGAGAGATGTGTCAATTGAGAAAAGAGATCAAAAGCTGACTTTTAGGGCTTGTAGATATCGATATTTGAACTCGAGGCCTTGACCTTGTGTAACTTGTCTCTAACCCAATTAAAATGCAAGTTGATGGATAAAGAACCGTGTAGTATACCATATTAGACTAACACTTAGAGATTATACTATATTAGGCTGGTCTTTAGGGTTTGTAAGTAACAGGCTCTGGTTTTATATTAAAGGATTAACTCAACTGAAAATCAAAGTAGATGATTGAAAGACTGTTTATAGTTTTATATTCTAACAGTTCGGTTTCACGCAGGTGGGACAAGAAGATGTCGGCGGTTATACCAGACGAGGATGTTTTCTACACGGTGGGGATTTTGCATTCTAGCGGGTTCGATAATTGGGAGGCTTTCGATGATCAGAACGCAGAAATATTACGGTCCTGCAAGAGTGATGGGATCAAGTATAAGCAGTACCTTCCTCATTATGATGAGAAGGAGGATTGGAAGAAACATTTCGGGTCGAAATGGGCAAGGTTCGAGTCCATGAAAGCTAGGTTTGATCCTAAGATGATCTTGTCGACCGGGCAAGGCATTTTTAACCAAGTTAAGGATGTGTGAGTGTAGTTGATTATAGGATTGTGACATAGGTCCATGGATTTTGTGTATAATTTAGGTTTGAGTAGTGCTACGAAAGAAATTGTTCTACATGGATGTACAAATGTACTTTGTTCTGGTGTGAAATATATATCATCCCTAAACGTTGCTAAATACTTTGATACGAGTCCGAAAATCAAAATTTATTTGTATCAATATTGGATAGTGCATGATATAATCGTCTTGATCTTCATTCTCACCCAAAATTTTAAGTTTTCCTTCAAACCTATTTTGATCGTATGGTCAATGGGAATCATCATATGTTCATCGGATATGGAACGTTACGAGTCATAATCGAGAACCATTTTAAAGCCGATAAGATAGCAACCGAGTTTCCCAAGTAAGACGGCCGAAGATATCAGTTCGGTTTTGTAATTTTGAACCTGGTCCGATTAACCGGACCGCACCCGTACCTAATTGTAAGTTGTAATATCTCATCCGGTTTAGAGTCGTAGGGCTGAGTTCATATTTCTTAAAGGGGTAACGTCGATTTCTAACCCATCAGAAATGTCATTTGCAATTCTTAGTTGAGGTCGTCCTTTTGTGACAGATCCTAACACAAAGGTGGTATATGTTTACAAAAAGTATCAATCACGTGTAAAATAAATATGAAAAAAATGGTTTTCCTTGCAAAAAATTATCACATTTATGCTACTTTTTGTAACAAACTTCCATATTTATGTTGGTTTATGTAAATTGTGCGACCTTTCAAGTCAGGAAATATCTCGATAGGTCAACCTCAATTAGAAAGTGATAACTAAAGGTTATATAAGATTAAAAAAACGTCTTCCCCTCGCAAATCAATGGCTAGGGGTTGGAACTTGGAAGACAAACTCTACGGCCCAATTCGTATTGGTATGGATAAAGGTTGGGCCTTGCTGTGTTGTAAGTTTGCCACCAGTGGGAGTCCTGATGGTAGGCCTATTGGGTCTTTTTGGGCTTCATTGTGTCTACCCATCATCTTGGGCTTGTGAAGGCCAATACGAGGCCAAGTATCCGAAGTGGCAAAGTCAAGTTAGTCAACCAGGCAATATTGGAAGAGTCCTCGTACAGACAAGACTGATGCCCAAAATCCCAATTATTATATTACTGAAAAAAGTAAAATTAAAAAGGAGAATATATATTTGTAGCTTTGGGTTAGGTTATGAGATGTGCATGTATGTGGTTGGAATTCAAGGGAGCAGTTTGATCACAGAGACTCACCTGAGTCTGATTTGGTCATAATCTAAGGGTTTTGATTAAACAAAAGGTTGTAGAGTCAAAATAAACCAAAGAAAAATGTCACTTCACCACAAAATTGTATGGTAACACATAGTAAATATAAGTCAGTCAATTTTGGTTAGCTACTTTGATTCAGGTTTCATCACCATATAGCTACGATTTAACATAATAATTCTGGAAAAAAATCGGGGATCGAAAAACACATAATCAATTGTTTGTTTATCAGGTCTCAGTGTGTTGATCAGATTTTTTATCTTTAAATATGTACGAGTACGCAGGAGAAGGTATTAATGTTGGGACTTAGAGCATTCACAATCAAGTGATAAGAGTATTTAATGGTAAACTACGGCGTTGTGGTTTGGTGTAGTTGTTTTGGTCATCTTTTTTTGTTTTCTCTCCTCCAAACCACCGCTTCTAACTATTACACTTCTAAACTCTAATGATAAACCGTTACTAAAAGTTTGGTGTAGTGGTTTGTACATTCAATAATTAAAAAAAACATCCCAAACTAACAAATTATTTTATTAATGTCACGTATTAAAATACATAAATTAAACTATGAACGAGAATTAAACATAAGATAATCAAACATATGATAAACTAATAATTAAACAACTAATTATTCCTCGATGCAATGTGCTCATGCCATTTCGGGTGATCTTTGAGAATTTCTCACACCATACGTTTAGCCCACTTTGAATTGTATGAGCATTGAGTGGGTAGGGTTGAAGAGGGAGGAGTAGGATTCGATGTGACATGTAAGCTCTTCTTCCGTGTGCACCGAGTCCTCGAGGTTGAAGTCGTCCAAGTCGAACTCGATGTTGGATGGGTCGGCCATTGAGAAAACGATGTGGGGAAAATTAGGTTGAAAGGAGAGAAGAACGGGAGAGGGTGTGTAGAGGAGAGGTGTGAATTTTAGGTAGGGGTGGTTGTGTATTTATAAAAAAAATTAGGGTTTTTTTGAATTCAGTCGGCGCCACGTGTCGGCGTAGGACATGCCCGCCGACTAGCCGTTGGAGCAGCAACGGCTCGCAGCGCCGTGGCAGGATTATGTGGCGACCTGTGGCGACCTGTTGCGACGACCCACCAAACCACGGCTCCAGCGACGGCACGCCGTGGTAGCGAGCCGTGGCTGGAACTGCTCTAACTAAAGTCAATCTTACGCCACCGTTGCATCATATAACAAAATGGTACCGGTATGGGCTCAGGTATGGTCCCCTCGAACATTCCACTAGCAGCCATTGATAGACTGGATGACGGAACTGTGGCAGATACCAGATATTGTAGCTCGGCCACTTGAGTATGGAGTTGTGGGATTCTTTTATCGACCAGCACGGGAGAGAGCCGGGGTCCTAGTGGGTGAATCATGGGCCTTCAGGAGGTCATTAGTCATACTTGAGGACTTTCTCCCTCAGATGCGTCCTCGAGATATCACATTCTCCCATTTCTCTACATAGGCTCATGTCTCGAACCTCCCGGTGGGGGCATGGAATAGGGGCGTCAGGTTTCGCTTAGGGAACTCCCTATGCGTCTCTCAGGAAGATGACGGTGGTACGAATGGGATGAGCTGGGGTGATTATATGAGGATCTGGATTCGCGTGGACATCCGAGTACCGTTGCAGAATCATATTTGGTTCAGAGTCGTAGAGTCAGAGGTACGAACGTTATTGCACATATCTTATGAGCACTTACCGGATCACTATTTTGGTTGCAGCTGTGTAGGACACCTGGCGTCAGTTTGTCTTGCAGGGACACGGGAAAGGAGACCTTCTCTCCGATCCCCTACAGACCCGAGACCAACAGGCTCTAGAGCCTAGCATGATGGGCCGACCCCGGGGAGTAACTGGTCTTATTTAAGTGGATCCTTAGGACGCTCGGTCATGAACTTTAACCTTTCTGAAAAATGTAATGAGGACCGGTAAGAAAAAGATAAGATCAGGGATAAGGATGATCTCCCTCCCCCACATGCGAACTTCTTCCCCATCAGAAAGACCAATCCGGCTCAAGACCTAAGAGCACATGCTAGACCCTTTCTTGTTTGGGGAAGGAACATGATGTTTCTAGGGGAACCCTCCTCCCGAGGACAAGATCAACATGTCTCCAAGGGACCGATTCGAGTTCCCTCGAATTCATTTCCAAGAAGCCAAGCTGAGGACCACTTGAATGAGCCTATAGAAAAGGGAACAACCTCCCTTCCAATAGGGAGGAAGAGTCCGGCGGAGTACTCTCAAGACCCAGAGTTAGAAGGATCTTCACAGACTATTGGAGCACAGCGGATAGTGGCGGGGGCGTTAAGAACCCTCACCTCCATCAATGAGAAGTTCGTGGTCCACTGGAGGTCAGCCAGCAACACCGCCCAGTGGACGTAAGGTGGTAGTGGTTCCACCAAGTGCTGGCATGGTACTCTCCTACCATCTCGGAAGCCAGCACTCTCACGTTTCTGGAGCCATACTTTATCATTTTAGGGAGAACGACGCATGTTGGTGCCTCGGGAGAGTTCGTAGTCCACCATAGCACCCCTCCAGCAGTAGGTTGGCTCTACCCTAGCTATTAGTTTAGTTATATTGTATCGTAGTTGTGCTCCCCCTCAAATTTTTTTACAATCACATATTGACACTGAAAAATTTTGGTGCCCCCCCTCCCCCTCACTAAAAAAGCTAGCTCCGCCACTGCTTATTTCGATACCTACTTTGAGTTGGATAGTACTTTTATCTTTGATTAATACATTACTTCGTATCTCTGAAAAATAAATACAACTTTAATGATTCGATTGCATAATATACGAGATCCAAATAGAGTGGCATAACAAAAATGTAATGGAAATTAGTCTCAGTAGACATTTTAATTATTGATTTAAAAGGGGAAGAATAGTACATTCAGTGTGGACACGAAACAAGACATTTTCCTAAGGGGACCATTAATATTTTGTTGCTAACCAAAATAGTAAGAAAAAGCTGCTTACGTACACAGCATGTGTGAACTCAATCATTAAATACCCCAAAAATAGTCGTTGAATAATAATAACAATAATAAGTTTTTTTTTTATCAGCAATTTTTTTTATAAAAGACCAGGTTTTCAAAATGAAAAACAAGGCCAAGAGGATAACCTCTCAAATACAAACAGGGCTAAAAGCACAACATTAACCATAACTTACAAACAAGTGGGTCTAACAAGAACCTATACCCAGATAATACATGAAGCAAACCAAACATAGGCCAAACCCGAACAATAACAAACCAACACGGGCCAAGCTCAAACTCTTACAAACCAGCCCATCACGGGGCAACTAGGGCCAAACATAGCCAACCGAACCAGAAAACTAAAACCTAAGATACAGACAAGAAACCTCGAGCCCCGCGCCACCGTTGAAGCACGTCATAGCTGCAGAACCTACTCCTCGAAAATGAAGCACTAAACAAATCTGCCGACCAAACCCAGCCGGAAAAAACAGAACCGCCACCGGCACAATGAGGAGGCAGGGACCAAAACTCCAACACGCCGCAAGGGAAAGCACCGAAGCCAAAAGCCAACCACAACCAAGAGCAGAGAGGAAGAAGAGTGAAAGTGCCCTCAAAGTCGAACCCAAGAACCCAAAAAACCAAAGCAGCCCCAAACCGATTAAAAGACCCAGCTAATTGAACCCTAAATCCTCAGCTCATCTAAGACCGAAGTCAAATTCCCCAGCCAACACTGGGAGAGAATCAGATGAGCCAGTACCAAAATTGATACCGAGAATAAAGGGAATTATCAAACAGCAAGGGACTAAAATCAGTAAACCTATAACCCTGACCCCGATCCCCCCACTGATAAGTAAATCCGGCCAACACCAAATACATCTACTAAATCAGAATGAAGGGAGAGAGAGCTAGGTAATAGGTGGAGAAGCAAGGAGTAAGGGTCTTACCAAAACCTTCCTTCACGACCCACACAGAAAGCCACCGGCGTCCCTCATCTCTGATCTGAGAAGTCAGATCCCGACACGGGCCAGCACCCAGTAGACGGCCCCAAGAGGAGAGACACGTTTGCACGCAGGAACAATCGGGGCAAGCGCGAGTCAGATCGTCAATAGACGACCTCAGATCTGAGATCCAAAAACCCCAAGTCTCTCCTCCAACCCAAGGGTCCCGAAGCCTGAATAACGAACCAAAACCCTCGACGGGGCTACAACAAGGCCTAAGAAGCCAAAAACCGGGAACCGCAAGAGAAGGAGAAGAAACGAAAGAGAGTCGAACCCCAGGTGAAGGAGAACGGTGATGGAGGGTAAATCTACAACCCACATCACCGGATCTATGAGGAGAGGTCTCCCACAAGTAGATCTGACCCCTCCAACGGCAAAAGGCCCGACCAAGGAGGAAGAAACGGTCAGAGGAGAACAAAGAGAAGGGTCGAGACGAAGGGAAGGGGAAAGAAGGAGTAGGAAAGAGGGAGGAGACCAGAACCACCGATGGCTTCCTCGGCCGGAGCCAAGAAAGCCACCGGAGACACTCGAAGAGGGCGGCGGGGTTAGGTTGAAGAAGACGATTCTAGAGAGAAGGAGGAGCTCCTCTCTCTAGACTGATTAGATATTCTATAATCCAAAGTTGATCAAGTTTAGTGTAGGATCAAACATTCGTACATATGTAATGCAAAAAAAAACATTCGTACATATGAATAATATAACTGAAAGTTTGTTTAAACTGCAAACCAAATTTGAATTATAATTAAAAAAATATATATTTATGAATTTCTATTGAATATATAAATAATCAAATATAAAAGAGTAAATTTCACCTTACTATCATAATTATTCATTTTTCTCACTACAATTTTTTCTATGGCACCTCACTGCCATATAATAATTTTTTTCTTCAGTTTAATACCCGCCGTCAACCTGTCATCCTTTTTTCCATCCAAACACTTACAAAGTTCATAATACTTTTCATTAACAATTAAATTTTCAAAAGCATGACATTGTTTTATAAAATTTGTTTTTATTTTAAAAGTCAGTTTTTATTTTAAAATCATTTTTATTTATATAAAAACTATTTTGTTTTATAAAATCAGTTTTTATTTATAAAAATTAGTTTACTTATATAAAGAAATTTTGGCCTCGAAAAATCAACTGCAAAAATCAATGCAAAACTCAACTACAATAAATTTTGGTCTTGAAAAATCAACTGTAAAAATCAGTTTATTTCATAAAATCTATTTACCGTAACACAACTGCAAAATGAATTCATTTCTACAACTCCATAATTTGTACATCTATGCAAAATTTCATAACACCAATTCCAAAATGGAAATAATGTTTTTTTTTATCGGCAATTTTTTTATAAAAGGACCAAGTTTTCAAAATGAAAACAAGGCATAAGGAAAATCCTTCAAGATACAACCCTGAGCATGCTTAACAGGCAACTAGAACAACAATCCCAACAAAGTGGGTACAACACAAGTCTACAAACCCAGATTTTTCCTGTAAACTAACATAAAGTACAAATAAGCCAACAAGGGCTTAAGTACCGAACAACAATTGAACCCTAAAACAAACTACCAAGAGGTTCAATAAATCAGTTGAGGTTTAACAAACTCGAAGCTCCCTAGCAAAAAAAAAAAACCTAGGCCTGATACCCGGATTTGATAAACTTGAAGCCTAAAAAAACCTCCAGACAACAAAATCTCTAATCTTAAACCGAACAAGTAATAAGCGATCTATCTCATCGAGACCATCTACTCAGCGAGTAAAATAGACACCAACATGCTGACAGTCAGCACTGCAAACATCATAGATAATCCGGTGCATAAAGTCACCGAAACACTAAAACCTTTAAAACTAAATCCATACGGCTTCAATAAAAGTCAAAGACCCAAACCACCCGTCGGGGGCCAACACCACAACCGACGAGCCCCACGCCAACAAATGATGAGGAAACCATGAAATCAGACTAAATCAAGTAAAGAGAAAGTGGAAAGTTATTACGAGAACAAAAAAGACAGATGAAGCTAAAAATACCTTACCAAAGACCCCGCCTTGAACAGGTACGGGACGAACTCCTCCAACAGCAACAAAAGCACACGGCTAGAATAGTGAAGACCTGAGGAAATCACCGGCCGGTGGAGGAGCAGGACCTCCAAAACACTCCACCCGGCCAGTTCGAGACCCCCTCCAAAAAACCAACACGGTCGGAGCAAGTGACACCAACACCAAACGCTGCTAGGCGAGACGACCAATGAACGGAGCCGGATCTGGAGGGCACGTCCGGAAGAGGTGCGAAAACTCGACGAAGAAGCCATCCCGGTGAAGCCCCCCCCCCCCCCCCTCCGATCTACAAACTAAAAGGCTGAGAAGGATCTCCCACTTAGGAACCACACTAGAAAGCGTCGGAGTCGAGGTTGGGACGGCCGGATAATTGAAAACGAAAAAAAAAGGAAAGAAAAAAAACACAGGGAAGGGAGAAATAGCAGTGGAGGAGAAGAAGAGGGAAGGGAGTGTAGTCACCGCCAGACACAACCATGGCCGGAGCCAATGGGGAAAAACAGGGGCTTATTGTACAAAATACAAACAAATCTAGGCCCTAGGATCCTCACAAAGTGACATCATCAGAGAGCACCAAATGCTGACACGTGGGCAATTAAATGAGAAGAAAAAAAACGAACCTTATTATGCAAACTACGGACGATTTTCAGCCACAGGATGCTCGTGCGCTGATGTCATCACAACGCGGAAGATGTTGACACGTAGGCGCTCCGCTACCGGTGGGCGCGCCCAGTGCTTATAGTTTACATAGCACGGTGCTAATACCTTGTATGCAAAACAATGTTGATAGCTTACATGCAATTGTACTGATATTTTACATACGCGGGTGTTGATAGGTTATATATACGAGTGCTGGTACCTTAAAATCACAAGATAACAATGTTGATACCTTACATGAAATCGTACTGATAGTTTACATACACGGGTGCTGATAGGTTATATATACGAGTGATGGTACCTTAAAATTGGGTTATTAGACCATCTGTTTCGTTTCGCCCCTTGTTGGGCCTGTCTTGAGGCTGTGCTTTCAGGCCATCGCTCCGGTTTGTTTCTGTTTTTTAATGTCTGGTTTGCTCTCATGTTAGGTTGTCGAGGTTCCTTCCATATAAATGTTCTTTCATGCATCTGGTTATTCCCCTTGTTGGGATTATCATGAGGCTGAGCTGTTATGTCAATGCTCAAATTTATTTTTGATTGTTGATTTCATTCCCTAGTCGCTGGACCACCACCTTCATGTATGTCTTTTCCCTCTCTAGAAAAATTTAATTTAAAAATATTTTCATCAACTTGGTCGATCCAAGATAAATGAAAAAGCCAATGATTCAATGAGAGGGTGAGGAAAAGGACAGGGAGAGAGAAGTATTAGATGCCAGCTTCCAGGCTTGACTCATTTCAAAGGGCAGACTTTGACCATTTACTTTTCTTCTATAATTCTAACCTGCCATGTCCTCTCCTTCTCTCCATCTTTTTCCTCTTCTTCTTCCTCCTCTCTCTCCCTCTACCTTCTTCTCCTCCTCCTCTCCAAGTTACTTGGGCCACAAGGTACTTTCCATCTCTCTCCTCCATACATATATATACTAGGGTTTGATTTGTCTCATATTCAACCAAACCCATAGCTAACAAGACCAAGTTAGTGACCCCACATACATATACACACATCATCACAACCCAATATCAATGTGAAGAGAGAGAGACCTTGTCACCCTTTTACCGAGACATCATCAAACCAATTATATTAGCTTTATATTGTTCATAGTACATATATATAAATTAGACTCTTTCTTAATCTTCTTCTTCTTCTTTATAGTTTTCAAATGTTTCGTTCACACACATCGTAAAGATCAGTACGTAAACACGATAAAAGGAGATCATAAGCTGAAGCTGCGACAACATATCTTCATCGGGATCATGATCAGTAGCATGGACAGTGTGTTCGGAGATCTCGACGACGGTGCTCGCTCCGGCTTCCTCCGCAACATATCGCTATCCTTCGGCTGCTCCTACGTTTGCCTCTGGTCTTATCTTCACATGTAATATATATATGTATCATCTATACTTTTTACATGCATGCATGTGTACGTACATCGGTACATGTTACGTATGTGACTCGTGTGTGTATATATATTTGTGTGTAGCAATACTTGCTTGATCTTCAAGGACGGGTGCTACAACGATCAGGATCAAACCCTGCCGAGCACTTCTTCCACCGGCGCCGGTCTTGCTTCTTCTCTCTTCCATCAGTATTGCCATCAACCCATTTTCCTTCTTCATCCAACGGAGTATGTGATTCTTCGTTTCATGATCCCGAACTCGTATAAGTTTAGCCTGGGTTTTTTGTTGAGCTGGTTCTTTAATATATAAATACATTAACAATTTTGAGTATGTGTATATGTTAGGCTTATTCCAGGGTTTGCATTCCAACATAATCTTCCTTACATGGAGATCAATGATCTCGACCTTCTCAGAATGGCTTCCTCCGACGTGCAAAGGCAATTTTATCAGGTACGTGTACTGTTTTTGCGATTTTTTTATCAGCAACGACGGTAAGTATGAGGATTGGAACCAGAGAAATCGTGTTTATGTGCGATTTTGTTTCATCATTAGAAGAAAATGTGGTGCCTATAAGGCTGACTTCTTATAGAGTTTTTCTTTTTGTCATTGCAGGAAGCAAGAATTAAGGTTTGTTAACCTTAATCCGACAATGCATTACGAGGCAGTTATATATGTCTTAATTTGTTCAGATTTTTTTAGTCACATGCATAATGTTGTTATTGTACGATCTCAGACAGCAGTGTTTATGGGTTGCAACGTGGGCGAGATCGAGCTAGGCTTCTCTAATATCAATATCAACTCTCAAGTAAGCACGTTTCATTTTGAAACTCGTAGACTCTTGATGTTATATATATGTTAAAGGTCATGCTAAAATAAATACTGAAGCTGATAGTTGAATTCTCAATTATGGTTTGATATTCTAACGGTACATGATGCAGATAAATACGGAAATGCAAATGAGAAGTTGGTTTCCGGACGATTTCTCATCCCAACAACCGGTGGCCGGGGACCAGATTCCCCGGCAACCCGACCCAAAGCCTCACAACTCATCTTCTTCCTCCTCGTTCCGGTCACTCTCCACGGAGAGCCCTGAGTACTCATCGCTCGTATTCAACATCAACCCTTCACCCGCCGGAACCTCCTACACCATCCCCGATACAGCTCTGAGGCCAACAAGCTCGACGACAATGGCGGGTCCGATCCAAGAAGCGGCCATTAACCAAGCACTGGCTCAGCTCCGCAACCCGCAGTTACCGACGATGGAGAGCGAGCACGCCCAGATGACAAGAGCCATCCTCGCCGTCTTGTCCTCGTCTCCTTCACCTTCTTCTTCTTCGTCGTCGCAGCCTCGACCTAGAAACACTCTTCTTGCTCCAAACCCTAATAATGCCACGGCGTTTAAGAAATATTCGAGTTCGTTAATATCGCCAACGAGGAGACGAGTAGTCAGGACGAGCATGTTCAAGCGATCGGTTTCTTACTTCCGGAACTTGAACTACACAAGAATGGCTCAGTTTTTGCAACCGCCGGGCCAGAATCGGCCTTCGGCGACCCAACTGCATCACGTGATGTCGGAGCGTAAACGGCGGGAGAAACTCAACGATAGCTTCCAAGCTTTGAGGTCATTGCTCCCTCCCGGATCAAAAGTAAGTGCAAAAACATACGGTAAATTATTTGTTGTCCATATATCAATCAGGTGACATTATCTTTCTTTTAAAAGACAGTTTTATCATTTTGTATTACATATATTTTCGTTCCTTGTAGTCTATGCGTATATTTTTATATTGGTTCTTTTGATTTTCTGCAAAAGATTAATCCCGTTAATGTATTTGTAGACGGAGAACGATTCACCGTAATTTTCGCAACAGAAAAACAGATAGAATACCGTAGTTTTTTTGTAAAACATATGATGTTCATATATTTTAAACGTAAGACTCTGACCTGTTTCTTTGAATCGTCAGAAGGACAAGGCGTCGGTGCTTACTAGTACGAGGGAGTACTTGAGTTCGTTGAGAGAGCAAGTGGCGGAGCTGAGCGAAAGGAACCGAGCCTTGGAGGCGCGCGTGAGGCTCATGACCGCCGGTGGTGGTGGTGGTGGTGACGAAGAAGTTGGAGTTAGTTCCAATGACGAGAGGGTTAGTGTCCGAATCCGACAGGTTTCGGAGAGTACAACGTCGGAGGAGGGAGTGCGGACAGCGGAGCTGGTGGTGAGTGTGAGAGGAGGGTCAACGGTTGACTTGGTGATTAGGATCCTTGAATTCATAAAACGGGTCAATAACGTGAGCTTGGTCTCCTTGGAAGCCAACCACCGGATGGTAACTGACTCAACCGCTATCAACCGACTAGTCTTGAGACTCCAGATTCAGGTATATATATCTAACCTACCAAGACCAATAGATTAATGTAGTTGCAAGTCTAATCTATCTCCTATTAACTGATTTACTTAGTGTTAGAACAATAATTCACATGTAGTGTATGATCGTCAATCCAATATGTTCGTAAGATTATAATTAAAACCTCAGTTAAAAAGACGCAAGTCAAAATAACTGATTGTCTAATTGAAAGTATAAATCTATACTTATTGAGTTTTAGTTCCTAGATGAGTCAATTTTTATCAACATAGCGTAAATCCTGTTGTAATATCCTTATATGTGATACCAAACTAGACCACAAACTTTTCGTTGATTGAGGCGAGCTGCTTGCTTTCCTCCGTTGTTATTCGTTGTGCCCATCGAAGCGTGTAGAGTCCTCTGAGTCCAAGTCCTAGATCTCCCATATCAGACGCTTCCAATCCATCGGGAGAGAAGATGTAGCTAACTCCCGAATAACACCTGGTTGCTCTTCTACACTACTCCGCAGTAAGGAGTGGGAAAGGCCCCTAGGATGTGGTGGTAACCGAGGGCCTCTGAATCGTAATGAGGAATCTTTCGTAGTGACCGGGCGAGTCCCCATGACAGGAAAAAACTTGACTAATGACTTAGAATCCTGGATCGAATAATCATTCTTAATGGGAAAAAACCTGACTCAGTCAAGAGAGGAAGCCTCCTCTCAACCACCTTTCTCTTGCCCTTGCGATCACCTGGTCTTGGTATTACCAGGATAAATTTATGGGTCGGAAGACTAGAAGAGCCGCCCAAATTGGAACAGTTAGTCCCCTGGGTCATCCTACCATGACGAGTTTGGGAGCCAGCCGATCTCGGGTCAGTCGGGGATTGGAGACAGGATCTCCTATCCCCATGACCTGAATGGCAGGCCGACACCAGGTGTCGTACACAACTACAACCAAAAAAATGGTATGGTAACACTCATTGGAGATGTGCAAAAGTATCCGTACTTCAGACTCGGAGAGTCAGAACCATTGATAACTCTGTAAAGGAAGACGAACATCCACCCTCACCCTAAGCCGCATGAAATTCCCTCGGCTCATTCCATCCACGTCCTCATCTACCGCTATAAGGCACCGTGGGAACTCCCTAAACGAAAATGAATCTCTAGTCCCAAGCCCCCATTGGTAGGTTGGAGATGGATGGTCGCCCACACAAAGAAGCGGGTGAAGATAATGTCCCAGAGTCGCATATGAAGCCCTAGGTCCGCGAAGAGTACTAGTGATCGACGAAAAGCCCAGGGATCGACAGGCAAGACCCGAGCTCTTTCCTTTGTAAAACGAAACAAGAACTCGACTACGACATCCTCTAGAGGACGAACCACCACATTCGGGAGCTGCTACAGCTCCACTAACCAATCTACGAAAGTCTTCGTGGTCGAAACCTGAGTTGTCACCCCATAGGAGAAGTTGAGATCCCATTCGCAAAGTTTCGTTGGGGGAACGAAAACCGCCCTAATGGCCAGTCTTCCCATCATGGCCCTTAGGCCCTCCAAATTGTCTTACACGTGTTCTTCTTGCCTTGTCGGTCGTGGTTCAGGACCCACGACCCGCCTCAGCCCGCCAAGACTCCCCCCCCCCAAAGGTCGGTCGGCCAGTTCTAGGCACACCATGAATTGGCCCACAAGAGGCCCGAGGGGCCATCGAAGATGATGGAACCTTAGGATTCCCCTGGTTCCCACGGTACTGTCAACTCAATCCGATGGAGGAGCCCCTGGCTGGATCTCCCTCTACGCCGCATGCTCTGGCGTCCCTAGAGAGTATTCCATCCCTGATGGAATTGTAACTAGTTTTGTATCCCCGTCCTTATCCATAGATCCCTAAGATGACCGTGAATCCCCCTCCGTTCGTCCCCTCCAACGTACTCCTTATCCACAATGGTTGGTACTTGGTTGGATAAGAATATGGCGCAGACTCCAGGCCTAAAGAAGGGAGGGAGACCGACCATGGTTGTCGTGGCCTCAGTCACCTCGTTTGGGTCTTGCGAGTGATGCCTCGTGATCGGCCCAGTAGGCCTCCATGGGAAAGACCTCCACTCGTGTCGCGGTAGCAGCACCACCCTCCACCGCTGCTTGGGCAGAGAAGGTCAAGCTAACCGCTATCGTCGTCTTTATCCCAAAGAGGTCTGAGATCGAAGACGGAGAGGATGATACACCGTGAGAAATGAAAATAGAACCATCGGACTCGTCGTTTTTCGTTGTTGTCGTCATCCGTCGAATGTCGCCACTCATAATCGCTACCAACTCAAGGAAAAGAGAGCAATGATTCAAAATAATAAAGTTATAAACAGGTAAACATTATTACGTAATGAAAGACAAAAAAAAGGTGAGACTCTGTTTTAACTCGTACGTATTGAACGCTTAATCCAATAACAGAATACCTAATTATATCAAGGGTAAAAAATGGGAGACGATCCTCTATTGTTGGGGCCATACTGAAAAGAGACCACACATTTCTTAACTCGATCTGATACCCGTGAAAATTATTTAGGGGAGTGGTAGGTGACACATGCAGTCAGGGAGAACACCTGGAAATGGGGGGATGGGGTTAGGGAGTCAGATTTGCACTGAACATGGAAGGGCAGAATGTGTGTCCCCACACACATCCCATTACACAGGGAGAACACCTGGAAATGGGGGGATGGGGTTAGGGAGTCAGATTTGCACTGAACATGGAAGGGCAGAACGTGTGTCCCCACACACATCCCATACACAGAGGGGCGCTCATTTTTCTTGGCGAGGTTGTTTGACAGACCTCGCTTCTTCTTGTTTTGGGACAGCTTGTGCCTTGGCTGGTGTGGGCTCGTCCATACGTCTCTTCTTCTGGTCATACATCGTGGCTAGCACTCTCTCATCATTGAGACTAAATTTTCTACCCCCTTTGCATGTTAGATGGGTGGTAGGGACTTCAATGGGGGTTAGCGAGGCATTCCCCTCCCTCTTTCCAAGTAGGATCCTTCCCTTCTTTGGCACGAGCTGAGGTTTCATTCCTATCGTGCTCCATCCCGCTCCACGCGGGTCAAGTTGGGACGGGTTGGGATTAAAGGGAACGGTCAACCTATTCCATGTGTGTGTCAGGGTCTTAGGCAGAAGATGTTGCAACAATATTGGGCCTGACACAACTAGGGGAGTAAATCTTGGAGGTATATTCGGCCTAAGTGCGATGAGAGCCAGCATGTTAGGGGAATTTCTTACCACTGTTCCTAGTCGAGGAGGCATGTGTCTGATCGGAATGGGATCCGACCAGTCCCTCCTAAGCGATGCCTTAATATGAGGAATTTTGGGGGGCATAAGGGAGAGATCAAACCGATATGGACCGGGTGATTGGTTGGGGTCCCTACACATGCATTCGATCTCCTATTGGCCTATACAACCATAATAGAAGCATAAGACTAGAAGGTGAGCATACTGGAACCAAATCATAGTTGTCGTCTCGTGGCCCAGTATGGTTATACGGGCCCTGCGACGAAAAGGTATAGCCAGATCCTTCCATAACCGGACTTGTAAAGTGTCTCCCCACCCCATTCCGACCTCATATGTCTAGACATCTAGGCAGCAGCCCAATAATTCCCCTAATTGCCAACCTATTTCCTATGTAATGCCATCCCAAGTTAGGCCGGAGACTAGAGCCTAGAGCTGAAGGCGCGAGAATGGTAGGGTAACAGGGTTGATCTCTGGTTTGAGATCCTCCAAGATGAGTAGTTCCTGCTTGAACGACTAGGGTTCTCCACACCTGATTCGACCCTTCTCAGCTTGGGACGTGAAGTAGAAGCCCGATATGCCTGTCCAAGGTCTTAGATGACCAAGCCGTCGTGGTGTCATAACCTGGTCATAACCCCTTCCACGATCTCCTGATCCTAGGAGTGTGTGGTGAATAATCCTACGACCAGACCAAACTTCGTGTGTGCACAAATGCGATCAACCTCGACATTATTCGGGATGTCGATGTTGGCATCTTCCTCCTCCTCCATTTGGAGACTATCAAATTTATTCTGGAGTGCCAGGAAGGCTTCCATTGGCAAATGGTCCAGCACGTGGGAATTTGATGTAGATCCCAACTATTGCATGGTGCGGTTGAGTTGGGCTATAGCGCCTGGGCTTCGTGATCACCGTCACTGTCTGGTGCTCCGTTCGAAGATGGGTTCAAGGGATGGCCACCCCTCACAGCCTCCACCATCATTCACGAGAGAAGATCCACCGAGACATGAAACATAGAGGCATCCAGAGACAACAACATTTCTTGTGGCTGAGGGGGGGGGGGGGGGGGGGGGGTTTGGAAACAGTCCCTGCCCTACAGATCTCAAATGGGTGGTGGTGTTAAGGGCTGCGATTCTCGTGGACGACTTCGACGACTCTAGAGCAGCGATCGTTTAAGGAATGATGGAAGTGGCCTTTCTTGGACAATGATCACGATATGCGGTCGGGGACGGGAGGGGAGGCGGTAAGAGGGGAAATGGGACCGACCGTCTTGCCTTCTTCTGGTAGTGGAGAGGCTTGATCTGCTCTTGCCTCAACGCTGGTGGCATGTATCTAGGGTCTCCTGCCACCAAAGACAATTGAGGAACGATGTGGGGAGTGGCACAAGGGCGCGCCTGATCGGCGGTTTGTAGAGCCGAGACGTCAAAGTGAGGTGGTGGTGTGGGAGCCATGAAAGTATGTGAGCTGTGGAGTCGATGGTGATCGACGAAAGAGACTCGAATGCTGAGCGGCAAAAATAAAAAGAGAGCACATGACCCTAGAGGCCAAAAAACATGTTGTAAGTTAATACACCATGAAAAAAATCGTTTGCGAAAAAACCCTACCCGCACAACACCTTGGCCATGGCCATGGCCATGGTTTCTGCCATGAAGCCATGGCTCTATTCCTACTGATCACAACAACAAGGATGTCGGGAGATGACATCCTCAATCGCAGAATTGCCTGGCGAGGCTGCAACAATCGTTCGATGGGGGTGACGAAAGGCGGGTCCGACAATAGTCTCTCTTCTCTGTTCGATCACAACCATGGTATTTCTCTACTTAGTTTAAGAGACTTTATTTTGAGTTTACGATATTATGAAGAGCTTTCAAGACTAATCCAATATCAATCTCATTAACTAATGGTTTCGATTAGCCGAGGTTTGGTTCTGGTACAACTCTACCAACCGAACACATATATGAACCATTGGGGAAAGGTCTCGGAGCATTACAGACTGTGGATTTGAGACCCGGGAGGAGGACCGATAGATTGGGGTCTGCCTATGCGGCATTCACGGCCAGAAGAGTCGAGTTTGGAGCAAATGATGCTATTGGAGGATCCGCTTTATTTCTGTTGTTTCTATTTTGTTATTTCCTTTTAGTATTGTTTGATAATTTGGTTTTTGGTGTTTCGGTTAGGTTGTTTCTTCTGGTTTGATTTGCTTGATCGTATGGACTTTTATATTTGTCTAGGATGTCAACTAGATTGTTTCTTCAAGTTCAGAGCATTGAGTGTCCTACGGGAGACCCAGACCTTTTTCTGTTATCAAGACTTTAGTCCGCCACTTGTATCGGTTCGCACACATTAATCTAATGCAATTCCTCAATTTGCCTTTCAAAAAATAAGTCAATACACCATAACAAACTAAATTGTATTTTTATTTATTTAAAATGGGTTATTTATATACGATAAAATCTACATAACTAAAAGATAATCTTTATTATTAATAAGGTGTTACTCTAATCTTCATAAGTACTTTTTATTGATTCAAACTTCAATATAAACTTAAATTTATATAATAATTTTGTTATAATATTTCTAATCATTATGAATATAAATAATTTCAGGGAGGTGAGTGGGACGAGTCATCCTTCCAGGAAGCTGTGAAAAGAGTTGCAAGTGACTAAAACCAAACCAACCCTCTCCTTTATTCGGTGCACGTACGAGAATAGTGTAGTTTGGCGGCGCATCAAATACATTAATAGAAAGCTTCTATATATGTTTTGTCCTACGTGGCACGAGTTGTCCGAATTGACTGCTATTTGTTATTCAAAATCGATTACAAGACCTGTCTAGTAAAAATCGAACTATGAACCTATGACCGAGCGATTCAGTCAAAGGTGGTCCGTTTCAGACAAGAAGATTAATATTTATTATTAGATTATCAAGTTGGGTTAGTAATTAGTATAGTCTTTGTACCCACCAAACCAGACCCACACTAAAGAAAAATATATAATTGCTACTACCGATCCATGGTTGGGATTGTTTTATATACGTTGAATTTTCATGGGTTGGTCCATCTTTTTTCTTTTCTTTTGAAATAATCGGTTTGAGATATGGCGGTTTTGACCGTCAATCTCAACTTTTTTTTAGACCAATAGTTATGTTTTTCTGCAATAATAAATTGTTTTTGTTTAGAAATCAGATATCTAATCTTTAATTGTCTCTAACCATTCGTCCGATTTTCTACCAAATTATTGAATTAATTGGGGTTTGGTTGTTTGGATCCAATAAGCTATGAATAGGGTGCTTAATTATTGCTTGATTAGAATTAAGTTTAAAAGCTAATTGGTATTAAAGAGGGTCACACCAATTAAAAACTCATGTTGGTAGCCGAAAGCTTGATTATAGTCTTATTCTAACACGTGTTTTTATAGATAAACTCGTTTACGGGATTCGAGGTGGATATTTAGAAATTGATAGTTAAAAGCTTAATTATAGTTCTATTCTAATATGCATCTGTTTATTATGCAACAATAAAATTTGATTTTTTTGGAATTTCGCGGAAACACTATCATTCATCAAAAGCCAACAATAAAATTTAGGATTGCATCAAACATAGTAAGAAGCTGAAGTGAGAGATGAAGCCCAGGCCCATCTAAAATCCAGGGGATTAAATAGCCCATCACAGCTCTATGAAGCCCTATTCTTTGGAGAGAGACCCAATTAATTGGGCCTCGAACCTGTTACTTACTACAAAATGCCAAGGAGACCAGCAAAACCTTAACCATTTTCGAAGGTTCATCGGCTCTAATCCGATAGCTGTCCCATACATGTCATAACAACTTGAAAGCTCATACATATATTTGTTTGTTAATTAGGATTGAAAATTGGGAATCACGCTAGTAATATTTATATTTTGATGTTTATTATTTTTTGAACGAAATGAAACTATAGTATATGCAAACAAATTACAAGAAATAGATAAATTTGAACCATGTCGTAATTTAAACATACCCCCATCAAAAGGGAACCTAGCGATCATGGTCATGAGACATAAGATGACACTAATTTAATAGACCTCGCCTGGTTATCAGGAACCATTTTCTCCACCATCTATATGGTCGGGGCTGGTGTTAAAGCTCAATCAAACCTAAAAGCTCGTATGAATGGGTGGAGGCATCAATATGTTTATCGAGTATCCAATTAGTTATCGTCACGAATTCAGATGGTTCCGCGGAGAGAAGCACTCATGCTTTCCTTCCCTGTTTTTTGCTCGAAATTATTGTCATTGTATGGCAAGTATGTGAAGATTGTCCATATGACAGCTAAACCGAAGCATGGTAATCGGAGCAAAGGTCGTGCTGGTGTTGATTCTCGCCGGACTCAGCGTCAAGGGCAGGGGAAGGGTGGTTCTGTGGCTCGGGCCGTCAAGGTCAAAACTCGAAAGGGCTCAACCAAGGTGACCTCGGTGATAGCCCTCGTCGCAGAGGAGATGCAGAATAAGGAAGTGTTCACCGGTGTTGTTCCTTCCGAGCCGGTTGCTGTGACAGGACCGGTTTCACAACATGCCTTGGCGAAGAGGACAGGTCGTCGGAGACATTCAGGGAAGTCGAGTTTTGTGTTGCAGGAGGACGAAGTGTTCGTCAGTAACCTCCCTTTCGAATCATCGGAGGAGTGGGTTCGAAACGTATTCAGTTCCTTCGGCATGATCGTCTCCGTGACTGTTCTCCGGCGTCCAAACCGTCATGGCCGATACTTCGGATTCATTCGCTTCGATTCCAAGGTTGAAGCTGATCAGGCCGTTGAAGGGTTGAATGGGTTCAAAATCAATGGGCACGTCCTCCTTGTTGCAATAGCCCGTCGTCTGCCGGTGTCTCCAATCTCCGATGGCCCTGTTCTTGATGCTCACAAACAGAGCATCTCAACAGAGACCAATAAGGCCTTGAATTCAGGACGGACAGAGGAAGATCAGAGAAAGGTTGAGCCCTCACCGGCGCTGGCGTCTTCCCCGTTGTTGGACGACAGTGCCTCGGTCCAAGCTGGTCTTTCGTCGGCGTTCACGCCCGAGGTGGAGGTCCGCCGCTCGGAGGAGGTGCAGGCCGGACTGAATCTAGATGGTTTGTTTGCTCCTCCAGTTTTGGGATTTACTGATTCTTCGGAGATTTTTTCGCGAACTTAAGTCGTGATTTGAAGATCGCAGGGGTTTCGAATCCCGTCAATCTCGCTACTGTGATGCGAGCCGATCCGGTTGATTTTCAATCAATCGCAAATTCCGTGGATCACGCCAACAGCAACGTTGAAGCTGCGTGTTTTGCATCTGAGGAGGAGGAAGCGTGTGTTGGACCGTTTGGGATTGTTGGGCCTGATGAGCCCAAGTTTTCTGAGCAGTCCACACAAGGTCAAGAGGCCTCCTATAATGTTATAGGCCAGCCCAATGTAATTGGGGTTGGGCCGGGGCAGTCGCAGGTTGGTTTTTCCGGGGAACAAAGCGGTCCATGGAAGGACGCCCTCCTTAAACCTCCGAAACGCGTAAGTCGGGCTCCTGCGCATCTCTCGGACTACGTCACTGATAAAGTTTGTGGTGTAAAGCTTCCACCCGTTCAGAACATGTCTCAAAGAGTGATACATCGTCTGCAGTCTTTCGATGGGTGGTTGGAGGAAGCCCTTAATGATAAGGGTCGTAAGGGACGGTCTAAAAATCCGGATGATCCTCGAACTAATACGAGGTCCAAGTCTCGAACCCTCAAATTTAAGGCCCCCAGGGATCCGATCCAGTCATCGGATAGCGAATGGTATGAGGAAGAGTAGGCTATCGCTCTTTCTCAGTTTTGTTGGTATCGGGGTAGCTTTTGTTTTCTTTGTAAGGGACGTCTCCCTTTTTTCTCCTTGATGGAGATTTTTGTAATCGTTTTACTTTTGCATTCTCCCTCTTGGAAGATGTACTTCAATAAAAAAAATGCGCTTATCAAAAAAAGTGTCCAATTTGTCTATACAATTTCATTGTAGGACTTATACTTCAACACTCCCTCCACGTGTAGGACTGGACATCTATACGTGGGCATAGCAGGACTGGACATTTGTATATAGACCGGGGACCACATGATGGAGGTGGCAAACAGGTCGTAAGCCAAACCAGTTTTGATACCATGTTAAAGTCCAATCCTGGGCCTCCAAGGTATCGGGTTATCTCTCCCGATCAGCCCACGTCGCTGCTGAAGCCACCGACGTGTCCTTCTCCCTGGCCTCCTCCGTCGTCGCCGCCTCTGAAGGTGTCACTATTGTCCCTGAAACCGCCTCCTCCTTGGCCTCCACCACTGCTTCTTCCTCGTCCCCTCTCTCGATTATGGATCCGGCTAGTCAAGTGGGTCTTTATGACTTTTTCTTACTTCGTCTTTGCAGGGTCAATGACAACAAGAATCCAGTGCTCTAGGGACTGACCCTGGGAGGGGTCCCTAGGCGAGGCTCTGCTTCCCATCATCACCATTACTGTCGAGTTCCCACAGGATCTCCGGTACCCTGTTCCCATCGATGTCCCTCAGGATTTCCGATACCCTGTTCCCCCTCACCGTCTTCTTTCCGTGCACAAGGGACGTCAATATACCATCTGTGACGGTTCTGATATTCAAAGGATCTCATTGCCCAAGAGACGTCAAAATACCGTATGTGACGGTTATGCTATTACAAGGATCGGTGAACATTTGTTCGCTAGTACTGACCTTCTGAGCTCGGAGAGCTTGTTCTCAGAGACCCGATAATTTAATCAAATTCAAGTAAAGAAATTGTACCCTTCGTTCAAAAAAAAATGATTTGTGAAGCTGATTTTAAAAAATACTAAAGCTACTATTAGTTTTCATCATTTCATGTGTTTTAGAATCTACGGCTGACATTCAAAAAGTTTCTTGTCAATAAGAGGTATTTTGAGCTTTTTTACATTGTTATGGAGCAAAGGAGTGTCGTTCACCAATGTGAATTTTTTTTAAAACTAAGATGCCGTTCAGGCGAATTTTTTTCGAGACTAATGATGACGCATAGTTAAGTAAAATTTTCTCTTAACTACACAAGTTTTCTTTTTTCATCTTATCGTTGGGGTTTTTTCTCCTTCTCTCATTCTTCACCATGGTGTCGTCCTTGTCAACCGATCCTTTCCAAGATATTTTGTCCATCGCACACGTGTATACCTCATCCCACATCTTTGGTCTGTGCGTCCCATAGGGCAAGGACAACGGGTCGCGCCCGCTCCCCGCCCCGCGCGCGCCGGGAACGCAGGACGCTGGCCGGTCCGCTGCAGACGCAAAAATTCGCGTTCCCGCTCCCCATTTTCGCGCTCCCGCTCCCCTTTGCCTGGCCGAGCGCGCTGGACGCTCCCTCACGCCCTGGCCTGCGCTGGCAGCGCCTGGTGGCGCCACGTGTCCCGACCGTTGGCAACGGTCACTCCAACGGCTATTTTTTTTTAATTCAAAAATCAGATAAAATTATCCCTATAAATACCCAACCCCATTTCTCATTTTTGTCACACCATTCTCTATTTTCACTCTTTCATTCTCACTTCCTACTCGTTATTTTCGAAAATGTCCGACGACGAGGTTATGTCCGACGTTGAGGAGATGACGTACGAGGAGCTGGCTCCCCGGATGCCGACGTATGAGGAGATGGCAGCCCAACTTCCGACATATGAGGAGATGGCAGCCCAAATGCAGCCAGCTGTGCGACGTTTCCGGCGGATGATGGAGAGGCAGATGCAGGCAGTAATGCCAAGGGTCCAGAGGGCCATCCGTGGGGAACCAATGCGCCGAGAGATTAACAGAGGTCGTTCGGCAGCCCACATCCAATTGATGGCGAACTATTTTGACGAACAACCCCTATACGGCCCTGACATGTTCAAGCGTCGGTTCCGTATGTGCAGACCAATTTTCCAACGGATTATGAACGCGGTGAAGGCTCACGACCCTTACTTCATTGGATGGAGGCCCGACGCTGCCTCACGGCCGGGGTTATCAACGGAACAGAAGTGCACCGCCGCTATACGGATGTTTGCGTATGGGTCCTCGGCCGATTCATTGGACGAAACTCTGCGCATGGGGGTAAGCACCATACTTGAATGTTTACGTAAGTTTTGCAAGGCCGTCATTGAGGTATTCGGAGCCGAGTATCAGCGTACACCCACACCGGCTGACATGGACCGCTTACTCCGAGAAGGGTACAACCGAGGGTTTCCCGGAATGGCGGGGAGTCTTGACTGTATGCATTGGAAGTGGAAGAACTGCCCAACCGAACACCAGGGAGCCCATGGACGGGGAGGTCACCATGGGGAAAAGACGATTATGCTTGAAGCTGTAGCGTCCCGTGATTTATGGATTTGGCATGCATTTTTCGGGATGGCTGGATCGAACAACGACGTCAACGTCCTCAACCACAGCCACTTATTCCAAGACGCTTACTACGGTAGTGAGCTGGGTGTGGAGTACTACATCAACGGCCATCGATACGACCGACCTTATTACTTGGTGGATGACATTTACCCATCATGGGCACGGTTCGTGAAGACTATTTGGCATCCCTACGAGCCCAAAGAGAAGTTGTTTGCTAGATGCCAAGAAGGTGCTCGGAAAGATATTGAAAGGGCTTTTGGAGTACTTCAAGCAAGGTGGCACATCATCTCCCGTCCCGCTCGCAGTTGGAGCAAACACAATTTGGTTGATATCATGCACACTTGCATAATTCTACACAACATGATTGTAGAGGATGAGCGCGACCGGTACGAGTATGGGGAGGAGGAGTTGTTGTGGGCGCAACCTCCAGAAATGCCGAATTGGACACCACCGGAACGATGGCACCACGGAGGGCCATTGGAATACCAGGGACTTGTGGATGCTCAACAAAGTGTCCTAGATCCTGAGATCCACCATCAACTACAACAAGATCTTATGGAGCACTTATGGGATCGATTTGGAGCTGGTTTTCATGACGACGAGTAGTCGTTTGTGCTCTTGGAGCTGTTTTTTTGGGTTGTATTAAAAGGGGTTGAATAAAATTATAACTTCATTTATATTCGTGTTGAATTTATTAATTATTGATTGTCATTAATTATTTATTTCCAAAATTGTTTAAATTATGACTAAATTAAACGGTTTCTGATAACGAATTAAATAAAATAGGAAAATATCAAATAATAATCTAGTCAGCACTGTTCTGCACTCCCAGGACCTCAAGGTCCTTTTTGTTGCAAAACACCCACTTTTCTGCACTCCCACTCCCTGACTTTTGTCCATTCAGCACAAGGTCTGCACTCCCACTCCCTGACCAAGGTCCTTTCTGTTGTACATGCTCTTACAGCACTAGTCGACTAGTTAGGTCTTGAAGCTCCTCGGGTGATACCCCCACGCCTCTCTTCTGCCTTTGTAAAGCCTATGAGGCCGCGGAGGAGGCGATCTGATTGATTCCACTATTTCCCATCTCTGCTCCCACCTCTATCGGTGCCATATCCTGCGTTGCGTTGTCTCAGTCGGGAAACCTTCACTCCCCGGGGTTGGATACCCCTCACCTTTCTTTTTCCAACAGAGGGACTTCATGCATTACAGGAAGGATTTGACGCTCTCGTTGGAAACTGAAGAGGACCAAATTATCGCCGTACTGAGGGACCCAAAGGACTATCTGCATGCAACCCAAATAGCCTTCGACCTCGTCGGACTCCTTTTTTTTTGGATAAGCGCTAAAAGTTTTATTGGAGGTCGATCTCCAAGGAGGAGAAAGCCAGAAGCAAGAAATCACGATTACAAAAATCTCTGAAGGAAAACAGAGAAAAAATCCCTTAACAAAAAACTAGGCCAAAACTAGACATACTCTTCCTCATACCACTCGCTATCCGAGCTCGGATTACTGGGATCCTTCCGGTTTGGGGCCCGGGTATTGGACTTGGTATTGTGAGTACGAGGTACCAAATTGGATCTAGGCCTTCCCTTACGAGTCTTAGTCGCTAGGGCTTCCTCCAACCTTCTGTCAAAAGATTGCAAATAGTCTATCACTTTTTGGGACAGGCTCTGAATGGGTGGGAGCTTCACACCAAAAAAACTTATTAGTAACGTAGTCCGAAAAATGAGCAGGAGCCCGACCTTGACGTTTCCGAGGTTTGAGGAGAGATTCCTTCCAAGGACCAGGCTGATCTCCAGAAGAATCACCCTGCTCTACATCTCCTCCTACATACACACCGAGCTCAGCTCCCTTTTGATCTACCAACGCTACGAGATCAAGAGAATGAGACATCTACAGCCCACCACTAACACCGTCTTGGGCCTGCTTCTCACCAAAACCAAGCCAGGAAATAGGCTCGGTGACAACCTTATCCCGCACCAAATCCTCTAGACCCAAAACAACCCAGACCCAATAGCTACTGGGCCAGACTGTGTTGAACCAGGCCCATTAGACTGAATCAACAACTTGGATGCGTCTTCAACCTCGCCTGCATCGCGGTTACCAGAAGCAATCAAAATTTGAGTCTCGTGAATCACGGAATCGCGTACCACCAAATCCCCAGCGCGATCTCCGCCTATGTGATCTGATACCGTAGTCACTGGAGAAACGGAAACTTGAGGTTCCGAAACAACAACAACGCCCTGCGTCTCCTCCGACTAACCTTCCTTCATCACAGCCATGGTCGATCAAATTGTGGGGGATGTCGACGGCGACGAAGCAGGGACGCTCGATGCTGGAACCTTGTTCGCCGGAGAGGAAGCATCTCCCCTTTTAAACGCATCCACTAATCTACTCTGTTTTTTGTTATAAAAAACAGAGCATAAACTCTGATTTACAGAACACACCGGCGCCGCTGCAGACTGAATCCGATGTCGAGCAAAAGCCACCAGAAGAATATGACCATTCATTTTGAACCCATTGAGTCCCTCAATAGCCTGAACAGCTTCAGCCCTTGACTCAAAACAAATGAACCCGAAATACCGCCCTTTAAGGTTTAGTCGTCGGGGAACCGACGCCGATGTAATCCGACCAAAAGCTCAAAAAACGTTTCTCACCCAATCTTCTGAAGAACCGAAAAGCTGATTACTAACTGTTAGAGTTTAGTTTATTTCCAGTTTAAGTATTTCCTATTCTTATTTAAGTTAGATTTCCTATATTGTTTAGTACTAGTATTTCCTATTTCCCATAGAGTTAATCCCTATATAATGAGATGCTCTCATTGTATTGAATCATCAAGTATAATCAATAATATCTCAGAATTTTACATGGTATCAGAGCTTCTTCGATCCTAGGTTAGATTTTCGTGGTTTATGACTTTGCCCACTCGTTAATATATAATTTAGCGGGTGGGCAAGGCATTATTGTTCGGGATCTATATTGTTCATCCGAGAAACTGTTCACGCCGATCACTGTTCATCGAGACACTGTTCACGGCATCACTGTTTACTGTCGACACTGTTCACGGAAATACTGTTCACCGGCCGACACTGTTCACAAAACGGGAAATTCGGTCCTAACAGTTTTCTTCTGAATTCTTCTGATTTTAGTGTTTTGGTGATTTTCTATTAAAAAAAATCACATATATTTGCACCATCGTCGTGCTTACTTGAAGATGTTTCGCACCGTCGTTACACGACGTAGTTGCTCAAATTTGTTTCGCACCGTCGGCGTAGTTGCTTGAAGTTGTTTCGCACCGTCGACGTAGTTGCTTGAAGTTCTTTCGCACCGTCCTTATGAGGCGTAGTTGCTTGAAAAGTTTTGCACCGTCGTTATGCGACGTAGTTGCTCGAAGTTGTTTCGCATCGTCATTATAGGACGTCGTTGCTTGAAATTTTTTGCAGCGTCATGTGACATAGTTGCTTGAAGTTGTTTCACAGATGTTTTGCTCCCACGTGGTGGAATTGCTTGAAGCTGAATCATGCGTCCGTAAAATCAGGGTATGAGCTAATGGCTCCAGATCGTCTTAGGCTTTAAAAAGCCGTTATTGAGTATCGTCCCGTTTGTCACCTCCACCCTGTGATCTCCGGTACACATGCAGATGTCCAGACTTGCTATGGCCCATGTGTAGATGATCATACCTACACGTGAGGGGGAGTGTTGAAAAAAAATCTTCGTCTTCGGCAACAACATCGTAGTGGTGAAGCAACAACATGAATAAATTTGAAATTTATTCTTCGTCCACGTGCAAGACTCGTTATCCGATTTGCACGTGAAGGGGAGTGTTAGAGTTTAGTTTATTTCCGGTTTAAGTATTTCCTATTCTTATTTAAGTTAGATTTCCTATATTGTTTAGTATTAGTATTTCCTATTTCCCATAGAGTTAATCCCTATTTAAATGGATGCTCTCATTGTATTGAATTATCAAGATTATCAAGTATAATCAATAATATTTCATAATTTTACACTAACAAATACTTCCGTTTCCTGTAGCACAAAACATGCTCTATTTTTTGAAATCGTCGGAACAGTTACACCTTCTCTCATTTGTACCTTGCCAGAACCGAGATCAGATGAGGACTTCACAGTCGGAGCAGCAGCGGCTCTAGCCTGAACGTCTTTTACCCGATTTTCCTTCGCATCGACTATACCGATCCGATCATCTTTTGCAACTGTAACACTGGAATGTTTTCTTCCTTTTGATTTAGACAATCGGACGTTCAAACAGGCAACTTTACGATGTTTCGCTGCAATACACGAGCACACTGCCCTTCTTTTCTGATGTGTATCAACACTAAAATTGTCGGACTCCTTTTCACAAGCAGGAGATACACCCGACTGGCGTTGGAGGGACTCATAACTAAGGTATGGGGCGACGACGGCCTCGTGGTTCAGGGTCTGAGGTAGGAGATCTTTAGGTTTTATTTTACCTCCCAAGCGGAAAAAGAACAGGTCTTCGACTGTGTGCCTCTCATCCTATATGTATATCTCCTCGCACATCAACCCAACAAACCTTCCATTGTCAGAGAAGTCTTGGGCGGTTTTGTGGACGTAAAGACCGACCAACAGGGGAAACTTTGGGGAGTAACTCTCCGAGTTTGTTTCTAAAAGGACCTTGTCGGCCCCCTTAGGCGCACCATCTACCTGAGCATCCTTGGATCCCTACTTCGAGTGTGGATGCATCAGACACGTAGATATGAACTGCTTGCGGGGATTGAGGACACAAAAATACTTTGTACCCATATTTGAGTTGTCCCTGATAGCAACAGAGTCTCTTAACTTTGGTAGAGGCATCCGCCGGGAATGGTCAGACCCAATTCCGCCTCAAGCCCGACAACTAAACTCCCCCTATTTTTTGAGTCGTTGCGACCGTCCCCCACAATTTTGACCAAGACTTTTTGCCTAAGGACTTGACCTATAGGTGGAGCGGGATGCTCGTGTGTCTCCTGAAGTGGTCGCTATTTGTGGAGTTCCAATTAGCATCTTCGCCTTGCCCTAGGGTGACTTAGGACCTCCCGTCTAACCCAGGTCAAGAATTGGAGGCTCCAAGACCCTTGCATGCCTCCTAGGTAGGGGTGGTGAGGTGGGGAAAGTTTAAGAACCTCCCTGACCCGTCAGGCGTGGACCTTCTCTGCACCAAAAGAAACAAACACCAGATAACATATTTGCCCTGATTGAGGTGGATGGCCTAGAGGGGCAAGACGTAAGGTCTGTCAAGCAGCCTCGCCAACACCAAAGAGTCTATCGGGGACCAACATGGTGATGAGGAGGAGCCACACTCCGGTTTGATGGGATGTGACACCACTTGATCCCAAACCTCCTCATTCTCTTGGAGAACTCATCGACTACCTGAAGCTCTTCATCCAATGAGGTCTCCACTGCGGGACCGACGAGCATTTGAGATACCACCGATCCACCTGAGTAGAGTTGGGAGAAGAGATAGCAGTATGTACTTACGAGAGTAGGGATAAATCCTTTAAGTTGTCACCTAGTTTAATTAGGTCTATCAATTATAAAATTAGTGTTTTGGATATGTCCGAAATCATGTCTGGTCCTTCCTTTCTATTTCTATAATAAGTTTTCGTGACATCACGCTGGAAAAAAAAAGTGAAAAATTCTCTGAAATACAAAACAAATATTTATTGGGAAAAAATTGAGGGGAGTACACTCAACACCTCACGGCCTCGGCTCACGTTTCATGCCAAGAATACTCTTCTCCTCTCAACAAAACATAAATAACGGTTCCACGTATTTATTTATTTATTTAATTCAATTCCCCTGGGTAGTAGACTGGTAGGGTACCAACTTTGAATAAGTTACTAATATTATGAAATGGAATGTTTCATACTAATTAGGAAAAAATACCGATACATACCCAAAACCATGTCCATTTAACTGATGCATACCTAAAATTTAAAGTTAACTGATGCATACCCTGAAGTTTCGAAAATGTAACTCAAAACCCCTCTGTCAGCTAAAATGACGAAAATACCCTCAACTACACTTCAATAATTATGTTAAAAAAATTATGTAAAAATTACTTTTGTTATATATATATATATATATATATTTACTTATTAAATGACTTCATTTTTATTTAAAAAAAGTACTTCATTTATATTTTAAAAAAATTACTGAGGGTATTTTCGTCATTTTAGCTGACAGAAGGGGTTTTTAGTTACAAATCGTAACTTCAGGGTATGCATCAGTTAACTTTAAATTTCAGAGTAAACATCAGTTAAATGGACATGATTTTGGGTAAATATTGATAGTTTTCCCTACTAATTAAGAACTCTCTTAGTTATACCAACTTTCATGTTCGAGGTTTGCTGAAAGGGTAAGGCACTTGCTATATATAGATTGTGACTATGATCTTCAATGGTCCATGACATGACTGCAGATAGATAAAATATTAATATTTTTGTAAACACTTATCTCTACATTTTTTTTTATAAATTAACGATCTTTTATTATTAAAATAGAACAAAATAAGAGAAAAATCAGAAGTACAAAAATATAATAATATACCCTTAAAAGTTGATAAACTATATGTTACTTACACATGAAATATATTGTTTTATATTACACAACGTGCCCCTGAGATTCTCGCCTCGCCATTGTAATGACCTCTACTTTCGACACCTTGGTCGACCCCTTCTTCATCACAGGATCACAGAGCTTCTCCCATTTGAAATGCTTGTGCATCATCTCAATGAGCTCGTCGGCTCTCGTGTCCATGTCAGGATCTCCCGTCCTCTCCAGCTCGTTCTCGTCACTCACTTGCATCGACAAGGTCGGCGACGGCCGAGGACGCCTCCTCCGGATCTTCCTCCTTCTGGTCATCTACTCTTTCCGACCTGTTGCACAGCTCGTGAGAGTTCTGGAGGCCGTTGTGTTTGGAGTCAGAGTCCATGGACCAGCGGCCTCCAGAACGTTTCCGCATGATCATGCGCGTGCATTTGGAGGCCGCTGTGTTGTTTGGAGTCGAGTCCATGAACCAGCGGCCTCCAGATTGTTTCTGCATGATCATGCGCGTGCATTTGGAGGCCGCTGTGTTGTTTGGAGTCGAGTCCATGAACCAGCGGCCTCCAGAACGTTTCTGCATGATCATGCGCGTGCAGTTGGAGGCCGCTGTGTTTGGAGTCGAGTCCATGAACCAGCGGCCTCCAGAACGTTTCTGCATGATCATGCGCGTTCAGCTGGTCGTTCTCCGCACAACTCGTGTCCGTTGAGAACGGACACCAGTTGTGCGGCTCATGAAAGTTCTGGGGGGCGCTGCCACGATGCTAGAGTCGAGTCCATCGGCTAGCCACCGCCAGTACATTTCTCCGGGCTGGTGCGTCCGCTGGTGGCGGTCGCCGAAGAGAGAAGTGACCCAGATGGCGAAGATGACCAAGAGAGCCACCGCCACTGCGGCCGGATCAAACCAGAGCTTCCACTCGAACATGGTGATGATAACTTAATTAATAAATTTGGTCCAGCTCAGCTAAATGTACATCAACACATGTTTGACTCTGTGTTTTAAAAAAATGTACGTCAACAACGTTTGATGTACATCACACGTTTGGCGCAATGTTTTTTTTTTACGAAATGCTTGTAATTCATTAACTTAAATCAAAAGCCAGTAAATCCGGTATCGGGTCCGGCATACAATCAAAAACAAAAGAAATAGTTGCCCATTCCCGGACTTTATGAGCTACTTGGTTAGCCTCCCTGCGAACATAACCAACCTTGTAACCCACTAAGCCCCTCAATAAAACTTTATAGTCTTCAATAATATTCCCCAGCAAGGTAAAAAGCATATCATCAGAATTTATAGCCAAAACTACTCCAAGGCAATCTGTCTCCACCTCCCCTTCATGCCAATCTCCCTGTTGAAGCCATCGGAGTGCCTCCCGAACCACCATGGCCTCTACCATCTCCGGATCTTTGAACCCTGGGAAAACGAAATTTGATGAAATCATGAGCTCGGAGGAATGTTGCAACCAACGCTATCAAGAGTTTTTGTTATAGTTTTATGGCCAAGGCATAGTGATGATGATTTAACTTTCATGTCGTGGTTAAATTTTACCACTATAGTTTGCACTACGACATATTAGGGTGTGGAGGACGAAATATTTATCGCTTGTCGGTCAGGTGAGCCACATAATTTGACGATATAGAATTCGTCGTCAAGATGTCACATAGTCGAACGGAATAAGTAATCATTGGTCAAGTTAGTTCATCTGACCAACGGGTAACTCACTCGTTTCTCTTGTAGGTAACTTAGTTGACAGTGGCGGAGCTAGCTTTTTTGGTGAGGAGGGGCACCAAAAAAATTCAATAGTAATACATAACGTTAAAAAAATTTGAGGAGGGGCACAACTAAAAAATTATAAGAATTTAACGGCTATTTTTCAAAAAGTTCAAAATTTAGTAGCAAAATTTCAAAAAAAAAATACTTGGGGGGGGGGGGGGGGGCACGTGCCCCCCGGGCCCTACCTAGCTCCGCCACTGGTTGACGAGTATATATTTCGTCGGTTAGGAGCTCACTTGGCCTACAATTTGTACTCCGTTGGTCAAGTGGACCCTCCCGGTGTTAGCTGGTATCTATACACCTCCTCCTCCTTGAATCCCTAAAGGGTAATCTTCAAATTCGGTTCAAGAATTTCCTTGGTACGAAGACGCTCGCGAAATAAAGGATACCACGAACTCAAACAAATGTAACCGCGAACTCAAAATCGGCTAATGCTCGATTTTAACAAGTTCGAACTTTTCACTAATCGATCTTACACCAACATGTTTGTTAAACGCATGCAATCACGAACTTGAATTCTACTAAAGATTGATTTCAAGGGACTCAAATATTTAATAAATAAAACTCACACCAACACATTAAATACTAAACTTATCAGTGAAATATAAAATACTAAACAATTATTTAGAAAAATAAAATAAAATTTGAGGGGTACTTGTCAAGCGGGTTCCAGGCACTTCACGCAACCGAGCGACTGGTAAAACACTAAAACAACGCAAATAACAATTCCACTTATTTAGCTATTATCGAATTCAATTCCTCTTCCAAAGAGATTGCTCTGCAAGACCAAATAAGTTCAATATAATAGAATGTAGTTTCATACAAAATGGTAAATACAAATTTGTTTGATACATATACTTGTATATAACACTCTTGAAAGTTCATAAACTATAGGATTTACTTAGGCTAATCACACAAATGAATATTTGTTTTATATTACAAAACTTGTTCCTCACTCATCATCACACGTGTCGGTGTAGCCGCCCATTTGGTCGGTGTAGCCTCCCATTTGGTCACAGATCTTCTCCCATTTGAAATGTCTGTGCATCATTTTGATGAACTCTTCGGCTTTAGCGTCCACGTCAGCATCGCCCGTCCTCCCCTCGCTCTCATCATCCACTTGTTTCATGTTCTCCGCACAACTGGTGTCCGTAGAGGACGGGCACCAGTTGTGCGTTTCATGACAGTTGTGGAGGCCGCTGGCTATGGAGTCGTGTTCACAGGCCAGCGGTCTCCACAACGTCTCTATGGCATCATGCGGGCAGGTCATTGTGAAAGCCGTCGAGTCCTTGTTCTCGTCAACAGAAAGTAGCTGCTTTTCCCTCTTGTTTGCGACTATCACCGGCTCCTCCGTCGGGAAGGACTGGCCCGAGTTGTGCTGATCTCCCGTCCTCTCCCCTCTTTCCCTTTCTCCTCTACTATCGTCTACTTCTCCATATTTTCCCGCACTCCGTCCTCTTGACGCCTTATGTAAAGACCAGCCAAAAACATAGCTTCAGATATGTCATCGACAATAATTAAATTAAATGTAGTAGAAAAATAAATGAAAACTATACTCACATAAGAAAAACCGAATCCACCCGAGCTGCTTCTCCACTCTATCTCTTTCCCGTCCCATTTGTGTGTTTCCTTGTTCTGGTTCGCGTCATTCACGAGCTTCTCCGGCGGTTCGTAGTCGGGGGAGTGAAGTCCATAGGCCAGCCACCGCCAGTACTTCTCTCCAGGCTGATACGTCTGCGGGTGGTCGTTACGGAAAAGGGAAGTGACCCAGATGGCGAAGGTGACCATGAGAATCACAATGGAAACCTTGTACTGAAACATGTGTGGACCTTCAACCTTGGATGATATTTAGTTGGCTTCGAGGATTTAAGAAATGGGAGGAGGTGTACTCCTGACTAAATAGCCGCAGCAATTTGCCACATAATTTTGCATGCATGGCAGCATGTGGTTGGTTGGGTCGAGAAACACAAAAACCAGAAAAACGACGTCGGTTTGTAATCACCTAGACGGAGTGACCACGTGGCCTGCTCTTAACGTATACACTTGTGCTGTAAACAAACAGGTGGACCCCAGCTATTTTATTACTAAATAAGATTGGTACTTTGACAATTGTTTATCTAAGAAGTCTTACACTATTGAATTTACAAAACACAGTTTTGAGAATCACGTTTTTTCTTCATATTGGTACCAGTGTTCTGGTATCGATCTAACTTTTTGTAGTGAATGTGTCCTCGTCTTTATCTGTTTTGTCGCTGTCCTTAGCTACTGACATGTCTCCATCTCCATAAAATTCCCTCGCTCCTCTTCCCTTTATTATGCCTTCAAAGCCACATGTTGGTTTTGTTAAACCGATAAGGGAGAGGAAGAAAGGTCAACCCAAAACCCCACCTCCGGCCACGACTCCGTCTTCCCCAATTGAATTGATGTAACCTTCATTGTTGAAGGACCAATCGTTGGTGGTTTACTTGTCGGGTGATACCACACCGACTTCGATCACGGCCAAGGTGAAATGAGATCAACCTCTCAAGCTGCTCAGTCAAGTCGTATCATCGGGTTTCATGGGGGCTCCTCATGCTCCTGTGAGTTCACTGGAGACGATCCCACCGCCTCCTCTGTTAATCACGGTGGTGGCAATTGTTGCTAGGGTTACGGAGCCTCCTACTTCTTTGGCGCCGACAACCCCTCCTCCTAGGGTTTTGACCCCGCCTATGGTGAGCAAGGCAATGGTCACCTTCGCTAGGGTTTCGGCTCCTCCTGTTCCGCCGTCATCGATGAGGGACCTTCAAACCACCTTTTTTCTTGTTGTCTTACTGAGGAAGAGGCGATGGAGGTCGTAGTGTCGTATAACCCACTAGATCCTCAAGTGTTGGAGTGGATCTATTTTGGTATGGTGGGCCGTTTGACGTCTCATAACCCTCCTCGAAAAGAGGTGATGCTCTCGGTCATCACGCGCGCATGGGGTCGTGCTAGTGTGGGCGTGGTGGTCGAGGATCTCGAGCCCGGCACGTTCACATATTGTTTCATGTCCCTGAAGGCTCGGTCTTGGTTCGCCGTAACGAGTCGTGGTGCTTCCACGGCCATGCGCTATTGCTAGAGGAGATCACCGACCCTTTGGCTCAAGACCTCCCGCGTATGGAACGACTTCAGCTTTGGGTGCATGACGGGGGGGTACCGCCCCTCGTCAGGACAAGGGAGACCGGGGAGATTATAGGTGCTACACTAGGCGAGCACGTGGAATCCCCATGTGATCAATGGGGACTCTGTTGGGGATGGACGGTGAGAGTCCGATTCTGGATGGACATTCACTGACCCCTTCGGCGTACCATGATCATGCGCTTCTGGGAATACTCGGTCCCGGTAAGGGTTCGTCTGACATATGAACAATTACCCATTTTTTTGTTTTAATTGCTGGAGAATCGTTCACATGGTACGAGACTATGACTGGGAGTTGTCAGGGGTGCCCCGCTTTGATGACTCGATCTTGGAATTCAAGACTACCAAGGTGGACAGACCGTACGCCACGGATTGGGGAAGAGAAGCACCTCCACCACCGTCGGGATTTGCACCATTGATCTCGGGCACGCTACCTAAGCTTGGGTCATCTCGAGGAAAGGAGCCCCTTGTGATCCCTGACACGGTACCTAACCTGTTCCTCGGGTATCAGGGTCGGTTCGGGGTGGCGCCTTAACCTCGAGGTCCTTACCAGACTTCATTGATAAGCCCCCATGGTGTTCAGAGATAGCCCCCCCGGGCATGTCCCATTTGGGAACTTGTAGGGTCCGATGGGCCAGAAGAGGAACACAACGGAGGAGTCGCGGGAAGACCATGCGAGGGCAGGGAAACAGCCACGCCACGAAGGATGTTAAACAACTTAAGCTCCAGGGACTTACTCCGGGAGGAGTCCCTAAGACAAGTCGGTACTCCCAACCACACTGTCAAGTTCAACTTCGGTAGTTCATTTGACAAAATGAATTCTTGGAAAGAAGGGACCAAATAGCGTTTAGGTCCTATTTTAAGCGGTTCTTGACAGTTCGCCCCTTTTGGTTTTACTTTATGTTCTAGTTTTGGTTTCAATTCATGTTTTAGTTACCTTTCTTGTTTAAGTTATGCTTGTTATAACCGATTTATATTGAATCGGTTTGTTTCTGAGTATCAGTGGATTACTATCCTTCTAAGGATGACTGCCTTTATAATGACTTTAATTTCTATTTAATAAAATCTATTTCTTATTCTTAAAAGAAGTCCTACACTGAATGGAATGAATAAACAAGTTGATTGAGCTACAGCATACATTATAACCTTATTACTTTTGGAGCCTGTGATTAAGTTAGTCGAGGTTTAAGCTAGTGTATGGATTTTCCAATCGTGGATCCTTGTTTTATAGTACGTTGGTGATGTTTGAATTTTTGAGGTTAGTCTCTTGTGGTCTACGTTATCACGTATTCTATGATTATGTTGATAATATAGGCGTTTATGATCAGGATGTGTGAATCCCTTTCATACACTCGATTTGAATGAGCAAAACAGAATTCAATTAGCTTTCTTCCCTCTTACTTAATGTCAAGGTTCATCCTTTCAAACACATATCACTATACCAGATCATCACTCAGATGACGCGATATTTTATTGTTGTGTCACTCAGGTTAGACCAACGTGACGCAACGTTTTAGCGTCACTCAGGATGTTATCTAGGTGACGCAGTTTTGACTGGACGTCACTTTAGCTATTTGGGTGACCTCGCTCTTAATAGTATGTCACCCTAGCTGGCCTGGACGACATGGTAATTCAATTATGCGTGACCTAGGTAGATATATTACATTCAAGACAACCCTACGATTTCATTACTCATACTTCTGAAATTTCAAGACAACCCTACGGTTTGATATGTGGTTAGTTTATTGATGTTAGGGTTAGGGTTTTAGGGGTTTCATGTGCTGCATGTTGGTGTATGAGCATGTCGATTGTTTGTACAAAATAGTTAACAATATGTAATATAGTGAGCTCTTTGAAGGATTTAATTGGTAAGTGGAACTCTTAATTACAAACCTAGAACTAAGCATGTTTTGTTGAGATTATGGTGCATGTCTTCTCTGTGGTTTTGTGTTTTGAGTAGAAGGTTAGCAAATTTGTAATTGTTGTTCTTAACTGAGGTTGGTGATTCAATTTAAGCCTTTAAGCAGCTGTTGATGTCTAATTGATCACAGAGTAAATAAGTTCAAGCTATTTTTTTTCATAAGCGCTAGAATTTTATTAAAAGGCAATTTCCAAGGAGGAAAAAGCTAAAGCAAAACGGAGAAAAAAGGGAGAATGTCCCTTACAAAGAAAAATACACCCAAAAGCAATCGGCGAGGCTTCCTCCTCAAGCAATCAACTGGATCCTTTTGCCAATCAACGAAACTCGATAGTCTACTCGTCCTCATACCATTCGCTATCCGACGACTGGATCGGATCGATGTGGGCCTTAAAATTGAAGGCTCGGCTTCTGGTGTTATGAGACCGAGGAACATCCGGAGGAGGTACCGTAGTTTTAGACCGTCCCTTGCGAGCCTTATCCTTGATGGCTTCCTCCAAAAACCCATCAAAAGACTGCAAACGATCTATCACACATTGCGACACGTTCTGAATAGATGGGAGTTTTACACCACAAACATAACCTGAAAGATGTGCAATAGCCCGACTGAGGCGTTTCGGAGGTTTGAGGAGGGCATTTTTCCATTTACCGTCCCCAAAAGACGCATCCTGCTCTAAACACCCTGAAACAGATTTTGGACCTCTAGACTCGGGCCCATTTGAAGAAGTTGGGCCTGATGAGTGGCCTGGGTCCGATTCAGTTGAAACTTGACCTGCCAAAGAATTGACTGGGTTCAAAACGGGCCCAACCCCAGGCCCAACCACCTGAATCGCTGGCATGTCGACTTCGTCTTCAACCTCCCGCGATACACGCTCAACAAGGGTATCACGATTGATACCAGAATCGGGTCCAACCTGAATCCTAGGTGAAGGTCAAGCTATTAATTAGCTTTTTCTTACTTGCAAATCACATATGCAGATTTGTTGGTCAACGGATTTATGATCAGTTGAGCATTTTAGTGCTCAGTCCAAATGGCTAATGAGTGGTTGGAAAAGGGCACATTGTGCATGCCCCTATAGGTTATTGTAAATTGTTCATTCTCTTCTTCATTCATGTGAAGTTTAGTTCAGTTCATACATTAGCTGATTCAGAACACAATTGTTATGTTTCTTTCTTTCATTTTAGTTCAATGTATGTGTTCATGATCTCCTCCGTTCAATTCCATAGTGATTCTGTTTTGCTCCATTTGCCATTAGTAAAATTCTCATGTTTCAATTGATCCATCTTTTTTTTGCTTAGTCTTTACTCATTGTGCTACCATTGAACCAAATAAATGAATTCATGTAGAGCTAGAATGAGTTATAGAGTGTGAAAACCAAGTATATATGATAATTTTCATCAAGGTTTTTATATTTAGCATCATCTAGAAAGAAAATGAAGTTTGGATCACGATTAGCAAAGTAATATAGCAGCATGGTTACAAATCCATATTCCTTTCGATTATAAAAGGCTTTACAGCTCATTGCAACAAAATAAATAACCTTTTTATCCATAGTATTTTATGTATATTTATTTGGTTCACGTATGAAAGTAGGGCTTCTAGGCATAATTATAATTATGCAAATTCAATTTTAAATAATTAAATTGATATTTTAATGATGTCCGGAATTTTGTAAATTAGTTGAAACATAATACTGTCAAAGTGACCTCTTTTGTGTATATTGATTTATTTAAAATATCAAGTTTTTTGCCCTTGTTATTCATGCATTTATTAACGGACCCAACAGTGAGTTAATATTTGGCAGAATTTCAAATGACAACTGCGATAATAAATGTGTGACACAATTATAAGGTGCTCTGTAAGAGCAATTCTTTGTGAGAAGTACACTGATCCAAAGATATGTGTTTGTTTGTCATATTTTTATCGTTAATGTTTGATGACAACAATAAGAGTACCACTTACGGTTTAATGTTGATATATCAAAAGACTAAGCATTAATGTAGCGTTTGGTATTTTGAGATGACATTATTACTTATTTTTGAATTTATTGTTTACTCGGGATTTTTGATGTAAGCTTGTGTATCTGTTTTGTCAATTCTTAATTTTTATTTTATTTTTGATCAGCAATTATTTTTTATAAATAATCCAAAGGCTTCAAAGTGAAGCCAGAGGACAAGGATTAGTATCCTCAGTACAACCCAGAGCACAGGCTATAGAAGCACTGTCTCAAACCAAACAGCCCAACAAGGGGCAAACATTACAAACAAACTACAGAATAAGTCTTAGTACCCTGACTTTTCTACCCTTTCAGTGCAACTAAAACAAACCCAATAATGGGTGGAACAGAACTAGGCCTAATAAACCTGAAAAACACCAAGAAGCACAGGCCTAACCCAACAAGAGGAACTACAACAAAGGTCTAAAAACCAGATAAGAAAGAAGCACAACAACCATAATGACCCAGCGCCGACAGCCTTCACCACAGCTCAAGCCAGAAGGAACTAACCCGGAAACCAAACCGCCTAGAACTCGGACCACCCAAAAACTCACCGGAGTAAAACTCCGACACGCCGGTGGCCAGCACCAAACACGGCTGAGTTATAACTCTGATCCCGGCCTAGTCAGATCTGAACAAAAGGCCCAAGGTCAAACCCTCGACGCCGGCCAACACCAGGCACGTCGAGTCTCCGCCACAACCGTGGCCGGAGAAGAGTAGATCGACCAGAACCAAGATCAGGGGAGGGCAGACACGAGAAAAAGACTGAAACCGAGATGAAGATCAGTAAAAACCTAACCCTCTTCAAGGCGCTGACCGGGAAACAAGGATGTCCAACCCGCACCACGACGATCTTCACCTGAATCGACAAAGAAGCGCGTCCCACTCCGGTCCGGTACAAGACTCCCAGATCTGAAACGAGCCCAGTCTTCGCAGCAGTGTCGAAGCCACACCAGTAGCAAGGGAGGAACAGAGCTGCGCCAATCCTTCCGGAAAGTAATTCTTAATTTTTTATTAACATCAATTATTTATATCTGCTCACCGGTACAAATTTTGAGGACTGAAAATGACATTTAGATACATTGTTTGGTTTCATGGATATTGGCTTTGCATTAAGAATTGAACGACATGTCTCTATTGTGGGAAGCTCATCTAAAAGAAAAAGTTATTTCGAGAGGTATGAACATCCAAACTGCATTTATCTTATAATAATGAAACAAAATATTCCAGAAATTTACAGAGGAACAAAATCCGTGAGGATTACTGGACATTAATGCACCGCTTGGCGCTTGACATGTTTGTTGCATATTATAGAGATGGTGCTTTACTATAGGTTGGGAAAATTTTAACTAGTATCGGTCGAAACCGATTGCACCGACACAATAATGTCTCGACATGGCATCAGTAGAAAAATTGAAAAACCGACTCTTTCTCGATCAACTGTATGTTACCGATTTCTCCCGTTTGTTCACCTTTGACGCTGCAACTATATCTCCAACTAAAAAAAGTACAAGATTATACGATTTTCTATTTAAGGTTTTAAATATGAATAAGGCCCGTTTATATATATGGGCTTTGTATTTTAGATTCGTTTATAAGAGGATAACCCAATACATGAATAACCCAAACCCTATGAAACTACACATTTGGTAGTGATGTTTTAGTTGTTTAATCGGTTGGCTTGTCGGAGAAATTATATTGAACTCATGTATCACATCATTCTAATGGCTCTTGTATTCATTGATATTGTCATGCACATTATAGTTGCCTGAGATTAATTTTGGTTAATTCAGATTAACGATTCAAGACGGGTTTTTTGACATATTTTGAACAAAGAGTTCTATGGTTGGGACGAATTTGAATTTTAGTTGGTTCCTTCATCAGTGTTTAGATTGGGATGGAAAAATATGTGAAGGAACATGGATTAGGATCCATGTATGTCGTATAAACGACTTTGAGAGCATTAAATAATTTGTGAAAGATACGGGTTGATAGTTACTTATACAAAAAACATAATGCAAAATAAAATGATGTCAAGTATTTAGTTGGAAGAAAGTCGAGTTGGGAACATGTGAGGCATAACGAGCGTTTGCAGAATGTAAGCATTGTGTCATGCGTTTACCACTCCAACAACGCGCTCCTGTCTCTATCGACTTGTGCTCAGCCAACGTTGCCATCTGGTGTCTTTTCGCCCTTCTAACATCCCCCGATAAGTACAATCTAATGTCGTGAAAGGGAAAAACTTATGACTGTTCGATCGAAAGCTCGATTTTGTACAAATACGCAATTTTGTGGTCCATTGCGTTGTTTCAATTATTAATCTAAAGACAATTTTACAAAGAAACAAATAATTATTTTGGATTAACAATGTTAATTTTACACATTTTTTCCTCTTTTATAAATACTTTATCACAAGAATATTCAAAAGCAAAAACGCGTTTTCTAGGGAGAAGTGCTATGCCTTCTCTCTAGAAAACGAAACCAAAAACAAAACCCTAACCTTCACGCTCCCGTCTCCTTCGCTTCATCCGCCGGCGATCTCTGCTCTTGTGGAGGTCGGCGGCGGCGGCTCCTCCCTCCTCCCCCGTTCCCCTTTCCCCTTCCTCTACCTTTCTCCCCTTCTTCTCTCTTCGTTCGTGAGCTCTGGTTTGGTTCGGTGGGGGATGGGTCAGATCTGACCGTGGGACAATCTTCCTCACCTCCCACGGTGAGGATAGTTGCAGATCTGGTACATCCTCACTCCGTGGCGGTGGTCCCTGCGGCGGCGCAGCGGGGGAGCCTCTTACTCAGATTCCGGCGACTTCGTCTTCAGCCGGATGTGGGACGCCCTTCCTTCTCAAGGATTGACGAGGTTTTAGGCGAGTGGCGTTGCTGATAAATGTGTTGTCTCCGTGGCGGTTCGTAGATCTGACCTCCCTCAGATCTAGGGCTTCTTCAGCTCTTCTCTGCTTTGAGGTTTGTTCTTACCCCGACCCTGGCTGAGTTTTGTTTTTTCCTCCCTCCCCTGTCCTTCTACTTTGTCGATAGTCATGCTCGAGTTCCCGTCCACCTTGTGGCTCGGGCTCGCCGGATTCGGTGTTGGCCGCCGGCGAGAATTCAGGCTTCTATGCCTTCGAAAGGCTTTCGATCTAAGTAGCTAGGTATTGGGTTTTGGTGGATTCCCATTGGATTGACTCTGCCGATTAGCAGAGCTGGTCGCCGGTATTATAAAGACCACAATTTCAGTTGTGGTTCTTTTAGCTGGGAGTGTTAATTCCAGATTTGGTTAGGGTTGTGGTTTGGGAAGTTGTGGCTACCGTTTTTTTGGGCTTAATGGGTGTTAAATTTGGGTAATTTAGACCTATTTCTTCGAGCTTCATGTTGGGCAAATCAGATTTCAGATCTTTTTTTCTGCCTTTGTTTGTTGTGGTTCATTGGGTTGCATCCCATTTCAATGTTTTCATTCAATTTCCCTCAGTCTGTTGAGGTGTGTGTTGAGGTTCCTTTGTGAACTGTCATTAGGTCGTTTTCATCCGCCTGTTCTCAAAGAACAGTTTTAAATTATGTTTTGCTGATCAAAAAAAATATATTCAAAAGCTTTGTCGCTTCAGTTTTCAAAGGCTACTTCCATGTCAGATTCAGTCCATGATCGAGCTCATGCTTCATGTTAAAGTCATGTGTTTTTTTTCACTTGCACGTGTTTCCTTTTCTAAAAATAGTAATATAATATCTTAAAATTGTATATGAGATCGTAATGCTCTTATATATTTTCCAAAAATCTACTTAAATTAGAAAACTGATATAATTTAGTAGATATTTCTGATAAGTCGTTTTCAAAAAAATAAAATAAAATACGTGAGTACACGACTACACGTAAGGGATGTTCTTCCCTTGTCCGAAAAAGAACCAGACAAAACTCAAGTTCTTACAAGTATCCAAGGTGGGATTGACGATGGGTCCCACATTTAGCTTCATTATTATAGATATTTAATTCCACCAATAATGAAGGTAGAGAGAATCTTTCGAAAATCGACCAAATTTAGTCAACCAGAAACCACGTGTACGTGTACGAACGTAACTCCGGAACTGTTGTCGGAAATCACGTGGCCTTCCACAGTTTCCCGAAATTACTTTTTCGTTTTTAAATTCACAGCAATTTTGTCGGTAAATGTAAAAACAAATGGAGCTACTTGTAGGGGTCAAGTGAAATCTGAAATGACATAAACACCCATCAACTCAGCCCCTTGATACACGAACACGAGAGGACATATCAGTCATTTCAAATCCGCTCAGGAACCGGATCATCTCGCAAATCATAATCCGTGAACCATGATTTAATGGTTCCTGATCGCGATTCGTACACCGAAGCGTGCGTGAGTCGTGACTCGCGAACCACTAAACCACGTTTCGCGATTCGCACACCAAACCATGATTCATAATTGTAGTTCGGTGATTCCCAAGCCGCGTTCAGTCAATTAAAACACGCTAGGTGGTCTCTATAAAATCCGATTTTATAAAAATGGCGTCCAAAATGTATAAATTTACAAAAATAACGGATCACATGACCATTCATTCCAGTCACTATATAATCCTCACATAATGATCTCCACATGTGATCCGACACACTGGACATTGCTCTAACATCACACATCCGCCCCGAATAAATCAAATTACTAAAACACCCTCACACTTCGTACTAAGGTGAGGCCTCGTGAAGGGACATAAAAACACATTTACTCGGAGGACTCGTGGAGAAGGGGCATAACAGTACATTCACTCAGTCCAATAAAAACAAATGCAAGTACTTCTGCAGGAATGACATAAAGACCCATCATTTCATCCCTTACTACACGAACAAGAGAGGACATATTGGTCATTTGATTCCGCTGTCTGTTCGACTCCGAGTAAACCAAATTACTAAAACACCCTCACGCTCAGTAATACGGTGAGGACTCGTGGAGTAGGGGCATAACAGTACATTCACCGGTCCAACAATAAATAAAAATAATTAATTACGTCACTAAACCATTCTCTACCTCGAAGAGCCTCTGGTGATCATGTCCGTGTACTGTACAAAAGAGTTGAGCCTCTGAAGCTTAAGCTGGTTTTTGAACCTGTTGATGAAATCGTCGGCTTTTGCGTCCACCTCCACGTCGCCGTTGATCGACACCGTCCTCTCCACCCTCGCCGTCGCCGGCCGCCGCCTCTCCACCTCCTTAACGTCCTCCACTTCCGTCCTCTCCACCACCATCTTCTCGCTCGCCGACTTGCTCCGCACGTGGGTTTTTCCCTCGACCCGGTTCGCGGTCCGAACCGGTTCGGGGACGGCCGGTTCGGGTCTGAAGATGGGTATCTGCGGGAGGTCGGCGAAGGTGATGGACTTGACTCGTTTCAGGAGCGACGGAGCACGCGCCATGAGCCGGCTCCTCAGGGCCGGGGTTTCCGGTTCCTGAACCGGGTTCGGGACCGTAACCGGCTCGTGCTCCGACTTGCTCCGCACGTGGGTTTTGCCCTCGACCCGGTCCGCGGCCTGACCCGGTTCGGGTCTGAAGATTGATATCTGTGGGAGATCGGCGAAGGTGATGGACTTGACTCGTTTCAGGAGCGACGGAGCACGCGCCATGAGCCGGCTCCTCAGGGCCGGGGTTTCCGGTTCCTGAACCGGGTTCAGGTTCGGAACCGTAACCGGTTCGGGTTCCGGGTCAGCCCGGTTCTGGTTCTCGGCTCCGAAGAAAGAGAACTGAAAGTCGCTGAAGTTAACGGACTTGACCCGGGCTAGGAGCGACGGAGCGCCGTCGTGGGTCGGCGGCGGCTGCGCCGTTGTGTTGCCGTACTCGTGCTCGTTGTGGAGGCCGAAGTTGATGGACTTGACCCGGCCGAAGAGTGTCGGGGAGTGGTGCGGCTGCGGTGGCTGGTGGTGTTTCTTGTGGTGGTTGGTGCCGAAGAGGGAGGTGACGTAGATGGTGCCGATGACGGCGTTGAGGAGGAGGAAAAGGGTGGTGGGAGTGAACCAAGCGGCCAAGGATTCTAACATGGCTAGGGTTTTGGTTGAGGAGGATTTGGGTTAAGGTGGAGAGAGGTGAGAGTGGAGAGATGTGTACTTATTAGTAGATTTGATTCTTTTTAGAGTTGAAAATTTGGGAGATATGTGTGGTCCCTAATAACAGTTTCGTACAATAGTGGCTTTAGGTGTGGTGAGTTTCTTGGAAAATAATGTTACTCAATCGACAATATTGTGGCACATGTTGTATAGGTGTGCTCATGTACAAATTTTGGTAGACAATTTATACCGATGTTTTGAGATAGTTTCTTTCGGTTCGAAGACAATAAGAAGGTCGGTATCTTTGGTAATGGGACATTGATCGATTTCGTAATCCGAATCGATCGAGTTCGAGTCGTTAATACCGTGTCTCATAGCGTTAAAGTGCTGATAGTTAAATTTCGTCTTGATAGCATTTTTTATAGGAGACTAAATTGATACAACGTCAGTAAGTTTTGTAGTCGATCTTCTTACAAATACTAGTTTGGTGGATATTAATTAGATTGGAAGTCTGCATTATTCAGAGCGCCCAAACAAAGGACATTTCTTTTTTATTATAAGTGTTGTCAAATGAATCCATGTACATTCCAAGTAGCTTTCAATCAAGGTGACGACCTTTCAACCCCTACGTCACAATCCTGCGATCAATTTTCAAGGTTATCCCGAGGCCAATCAATATTGAAAGGTCGCCTAGGATGATTGGGGCTCACGCAAAAAATATTGTCTTTACTGTACGCACAATGTGGGAAGATTCAGGCTCATATTGAAAGGTCCACTAGAATGATTGGGGCTCGTTTATAACACCAGGGTCCCCCCCTCCCCCCCGACAAACCCAATCTTTTCTCTCATGTGAATCATAATAGAAGCCGGTGTCTCGTGGCCAAGATCTTTAAACACCAGACTTCCCACGACCTAGAAATTCGCCAAGATTTATATTGGCGAGTCGTGAGATGTCGACTGCTAGGCCAAAGCTTCTGCATATGTTGCGGGTCATCCGTCGGGTCAAGGAGGACCTTGATAAATAGGTCGTCTTCCTCCTCCGCTAAAGAAATATCCTCGAGACCTTGTTGAAGATGCAGGAGGCCATCGACCGCCATAAGAAGTGCATGTACAACGATTATAAGGACAATGGTAGTTTGTGAGTGCGGAGAAGAAATTTGGGACGGAGGAAATGAATGATGAGTAGAGTTTTGTAGAGTATAAAGGTGACTCCTCGAATTGGCCACTTTGTGGTAAGGTTTTCGAGACATCTTGGAGTTCAGCAATCCGGTCTACAAGAGAGAGAGAAAGGCGAGCTAAAATTATGTTGACATCAACAGATACTACAAAATTATGGATAAGTGGTGTAGGGGAGGCTACATGCTTGTTAGTTGATAGAGACAGCGGTGTCATAAGAGACAGAGGAAAGGAAACCCTAAAAGAGAGTATTGTTTCGATAAATTTCTCGGTTTTATTAATGGACAAAAATGTGTTGAAGGTTGCGTGTAGTATTTACATAGATTAAAAAATATTTTGTGGATAATTTAATTATATCGATCCGCGCTCGGTCAACCGGACCATAAAATTAATCAACGTCCAACAATATTTGACGCTAACCTCCCGATCGATTATAGACGCGAAGAGGCTAGTCTTCTACACCGACTATGGGTTATATACTTATATTACAAACCGTTTTAAAAATATTAAACGTATGTTAGAAAAGTGATTCATTGTTGTATATTATGTTAGATTGTATGTTTATGGAGACGCAAGTTTCGACTTCAACAGGTTCGTTGCTGTTGCAGGACCCTTAGGGCGTGGGGGAACAGAATCAGGCCGGTCAGAGGGCGGAAGGACTCTACCGGCGACGTGTCTTTCGTCCGGGCCCTAGGGTTCTTAAGTTGGTCCGAAACTTAGATGGGCTTGGGCTGAAGTTTGGGTTGGATCGAGTCAAGGTAGGCGGGTCGGAGCTGGGCCGTATCAGAGGATCGAACCTGGGCCAGTCCAAAGGGTTTGGCCGGGAAAAGAGCAATAAGCCTGGGATGGATCGGGTCATGATAGTAGGGCCGGACTTGTGCTGGGTCAGAAGGGTGGACTATCTGGGTCCCATAATACCAAGAATTGCCCAAAAGCTCAGCTAGTAACCCAAAAGTGATGAAACTGTCGCAGAGGAGGAGAAAGGAGAAGGATCTTCTATCCTTTTCCTCTTTCTGTTCGGTTATGCTTTCTTCATACGAAACTTATAGTAAGATTGTATCAGGTCAAGTGAGGAAGGCATGCTTTGAGGGCAAGGGTGGGAGAAATGATCGTGTCCGACCTGTTTTGGTGAAAGATGCAGATAAGGGAGGAAGAGGACGTCCCTTCCGACATGTGGCTAAGGTCGGTAAAGGCTCTGCTCCATTTGTGACAGTAGCTGCAGTTGAGGAGGAACGATATCGTCCTCCCCAAGTTGTTGGAGATAGTGTTGAAGGTGTGGTCTCGAAACCTGTTGGAGAGGGTATCCAAGGCGCTTTGGTGCCCATTGTATCAGGTAAGGAGATCCAGGTAAAGCCGAGGCGTTCTGTTCAACTCTCTTTGCAAGCAGGACGAGATTTACATTTGTAGTTTGCCTTATGGAACCAGTAGTGAGTGGATCAATAACGTCTTTGGGTCGTTTGGAGAAATCGTTAGCTCCTCCATTCCTCCTCGTACAAACCTTATGGGGCATCTTTTCGGCTTTGTTCGGTATCGATCGAAGGAGGAAGCAAATCGGGCAGCCGCCAGTCTCAACGGGTTTAAAATCAATGGCCATGTTTTGTTTGTAGCTATTTCCCGACGCCGGAAAGATTAGCAGATGAAGCCTGGTACAAATCAGAGCATCAATGAAGGAAGTATTCGGGTATTGGACTCACGAGAAGCTGGTCAGAGAGTTGGGGGTTTATCTCACCGGCTTGATCTCGTGTCGGTACCAACTTCGGCGAAGCTATTTCCGTCGAAGCTTCAACTGGTGGTGATTTTTGCGGTTCTGGGCACTCGAAGCAGCCAGAAATTTCAGATTCAAATCACATGTTATGTCGGGTGGTTGATTCTGAGGTTTTGGATTGGAATCGATTCTGCTCTGATTCTGGTTGAGGTGATCGTGGGACAAGCAGATTTGGTGGAGAAGGATCGCGTAAAACGCGTTGACGACGCTATTGACATGACTGAGGAGGAAGGTATTAGGCCTGTGTCAATCCGGGCCGATAGCCCAAGTTGTACAGGGAGTTCAGAGCTGGTTTGTGGGCCTGAACCTGCTCTGGTTTTCAGCCGAAGTCTTCCTTTAGGCAAGGTCCAACCAATAGAATCGAGGCTAGGTTCTAATGGGTCGGTTTCGGACCTGGTGACCCAAATTCCGCCATTAGGGGCGGATATTTTGGTAGTTATTGCGCCTCATCAAGTGGAAAAGGGAGATCCAATCGGAGTTCTTCCAAGTAGTCCGTGGAAGGAGGTCCTTCTTAAACTTTCGAATCTTAAACCTTTGAACAATGGTCGACATTCGAAGCAGCCTTCTTGAACTTCGAACTGTCAAAGTCAACCTCTCAAGTTCTTAGGGGATTATTATACCACTCATATCATTCCAACCAATTCTAGGAGTCGGGAAAGATTTGTAAATCTTGTGGACATTGGGAAGCAGATTCTACAACAAACTCAAGCTGCTAAGTTGACTCATGAAGCTAACCGACCTTGACTTCTGAAGATGATGAGTGGGTTATTGATGGTTGACTTTGTGTTTTTTTTTGTTTTGTTACGGGGTTTGTTCCCGCGGCTCCTTCTGAGAGCTCTCTTGTAATGGTTTCCTTTGGTTGGATCCTACTTGGATTCTAACTTTTTTCTAATAAAATTTTCGAGCTTATCAAAAAAAATATGGGTCCCATGATCGGGTTGGGCCCTAAAACTTAGGTAGGGCCCGAAATCCGAACTCGTTTCATGACGGAACGACCACGGACACCGGAACATGGATAGGAGGGTTCCAATCGGTAAGGCATCAATTACAGCGGCGAAGGGTTCCAAGCACCCTCGCCTCGCCGAATGAGTCTGAGGTGGTCCAAAGGGAGTCGGCCGGTTGTACCGCCCCTCTAGACGCATGGTGGAAGCGGTTCCACCAAAAACCGACTCAGTATTCCCCTAACAGTTTAGGGGTCAGCATTCTCGTGTTTTGGAGCCCTACTAGTATCATTCGAGGGAGGACGACACACGCTGACATCCTGGGGGAATGCCTAGTCCACCATAATATCAATGAACAACGGGTCTGCTCGGCCCTTGCCCCTCAGTTTGGAGCTGTTGTATCGATGTTCATCGGACGCTATCTTAGCACCGCATGGGACGCTACCGCAATATCTCCCTTCAGACAACAACTGATCTCTATAAAACGACTTTACTTTTTATTCTATTGTTATTTCAATTTCCCTGTATTTTAGTGTTTCTTTATCGTATACATTTTTCAATTATAATATTATCTCGTAATTTCTCAAAAAAAAAAAAACTGTTTTGATTAACATAACGGGGAAACACATGAGCAGTTTGTAACACAATTTACAATAATTGACGACCATATTCGTAACTTACTCTCTTTACAAAATAAATATTTGTGTGAGCAAGAGCCAACCATGTTAAGTTTAAACGACCACAAGTCTAAGATCAACGGCGACACTACCTCTTATCATGGGTTCCACCTCATCGATTGGCAAAGGGGATGGTACCCATCAACATCATAAAGATATATAGATTAAAGGAGGGCCATAGTAACGTGTTTGAACAAATAAATATCCAATGAAAATAACGATAATCCCAGCCACATATTAAGTATCGATTTTACCTCGTAAAGAATGTCTGATATTTTTGGAAATCTCGATTGGATGTTGTTTAGACGTCGTTTTATGTCTAACCGATCTGTCTAGACTCCAAAAATAATTTTTCATAATATAATGACTAAATTAAAATAATTAGATTGATGTGCAAAGTTGTTAGGCCTTTGTTATATTAGAATTAGAGGGTTGTGCTTTTGATGTTATTTTTTAAGTATTTTAAATATTTGTTACCATTTTTGTTATAATGAAATTCATATTTTGTTTATATATATATATATATATAGTAATACATTTATTAAAAATAAAATTCCGATTAATCTCTGTCCAGTCGCAAATTAATTTTCAAATGTCTTAACCGTCCGACTAACGCCTCTCGGTCATATTTTCATTTTTATTTTATTCTAACAGGGAGAGATGAAAAAAAAATTAAGGGAGAGGCATGTGTTTGTTTTAACTCAAAAGCTAAAATTTAAATTGATTTGGCAAAAAATTATATCAGGCAAATTTCTAATAATCTGTACAAGCAAAAAAAATCTGAATTCAAGGTGACCTTAAAACTGATTGTCAAAAACTGAATAAGAATGCTTTTAAAATTTGATTAGAGGCCTAAAATCAAGTTGAAAGTTTGTTCAGAAGAAATTAGTTGTCTGATCGAATTTAGGACAGGTTTAACAAATAATGAGCAAGAACGGAAAAGAAAAATATTCGGTCCGGTCCAATTTAGGGATTATGGATAAATGACTGATTCGTACCGATAACATGGTATGAACAAATAAATATCCAATATTCGGTCTGACCTAGTTCAAGGACTCTAGATTCGACTTGATACAAAGATCTGAAGCAAAAACAACTGATTCAATCAGTCTAAAATTATACCGACCCGAAAAAGATAATAGTTTCAGGATACAGTCCAAATATCAATTCTGGATAACCGAAAATTTCAATCTGAACTCTAAACAGATTACATATAACTTTGTACGAACAAATAATATCCAAGAAATAAAAACAATTGGACGTGCACGTCTCCTCTGGAACCCTAGGGTTTTTACAACTATCGCCCTCCTTCGTCTCCATGCCTTCCATGGTTTCCGATCATCACCTCCAACGATACATTCACTCCCCCACATCGAAGCCTTCTTCCCCGTCTGTCTTTCTCACCCTCATCGCAGATATGGAATCTGTCCACGTTGTCACTCCGCCCAACATCGTAGCTGTGGACACTGCCCACAGCGTTCCATCGAACACAATGGTCCCGCTCCCGTCCCGACCCTCCCCCACGAATCTACCGGTCATGACCCTTCTCCTACCGTCTGGTCGTTTGGATCTAGCGACAGCAAAGTCGAGCAACATCGATCCGACAACTGGAACAATCTCGGAGAGCACTCACGCCTCTCCCCGACCTCGACCTACTGCCACGACACAAGCTCCGGCTAGGGTGGAGCCCCGCCGCCCCCACGCAGAAACCGCCCGAAGTTTCTTTCGTCCACATGGCTTCTCGGAGATCTCGATCCGGTTGTCCCCGAGCTGCTCTGCCTTTGTCTTGGCGGACCCATCCAGGCCAGATGCAACTGCGGCCAGGTATGCTGCACATCCAGCCGGATACGATCATATTAAAATACCGTCCCCATCCTCGTCCACTAAGGCGGGGGAAAAACAGCTGACTGACAAGGAGGAAATACAGGATCCACAAACAGAGGCGTTTTAGCCTCCTTTGTAAAAATGAGAAAACCCAGCGAGGGTGGGAGGGTCCGTCTACAGACTATACCCACAGACGCGGGACTACCGGTGCTGGGAGGTCTCGAGAAATCCGCAATCACAGTTCATTATCTCAGGGTTTTTTTTTATGTTTTTCATGTTGTTAGGTTGGGATGGTTATTTCGTTTTGTTTGTTGGACTATTTACATTATGCTTTGTTGTTTTGAGATGCTGGTAAGGGGATGTCGTGAGTTACTGTCTACGATCAAAAGTAGACTATTTCTACGAGTCCATGAGCGCTGGGCTTGCTACGATCGGCCCGGACAAATATCTGGAACCCAGGACTTTTACGCCCTATTTTGTATGATTTTTTGTTCACAATAATGCACTTCTCCAATTACTCGTTTCAGAAAAGAAAAAAAATCCAAGAAATAACAATAATCAACTATATATGAATATCTATTTTACCTAATAAAAAATGTCTGATATTTTTGGAACAATGGAGGAAAAAGACAAGTCATATCTTCATATTCATTTTATTCTACTAGTTGATTAATTTATGGCAGCATTACATACAACAACGGACACGTAAGTCACACAACGTCCCTATCACATGCGTAAACAAATCGAGAGGTGATGCTTCTCTCTGCATATCTTGTTATATATATTGCGTATTCGAATATAATATCTGTGATTTAACACCATAACTGAAAGATTACAACTGTTGCATCATTAAAACGTTGACTAACTATACACATATTACGCGTAACTATGACTTATTATAAGAGGTAGGGCATTAGTATTCAGAAAAATACTTATCAAAACCAAGTGTCGGGTCCTACAACCTCTTCAAACATAAATGTTGGAATTGACGATTGACACGCTCATGTACCTCATCAGAGCAATCAGTCTGTCAACAGAGTCGGGAAATTCATGCACTTCATTGATACGCATTAAGTGAACAATATTATAAGGAAAAGGACCTACGAAGAGAGAAGCTTTTTGCCTTCTTTTTAGAAAATGAACCCTAAATCCCTTTTTCATGCCCCCTTTCTCTCTTTTCGTCTCCGGCGATGGCTATGGTGGCTTTAGCCACCACAGCCACTATTGGCACACTCATCTCCCTCTTCTTCTTCGTCTTCTGGTTTCGAACCTTCATCCCTTCTTCCTTCACTATCCTTGGCTCTTTTTTCCTTCAAATCTGGTTTCTACATATCTTCTTCTTCGACGTGGGTTTGGTGTAGATCTGACGCTTACAGGCTGGTCTTTTCATCTTCTCGTGTTGTTTGAGGTGTGAGGTGATGGTGGGGTGAGATTTCTCTGTGTCCTTGGTTACTTTCACCTTCGTTTGTGGCTCCCTTCCCAGATCTGACCGTGGGACTTCCTTCCCCACCGGAATCGACGCGGATCTGGGTTGAACTCTTATTCGTTCATGATGGTGATGGCATGTGGCTTTGTTGGCGCTGATGTGGTCTAGTCTCCAGCCAAGGTTTGTTGGCATGTGCCTTCCTCCTTCGGGCGCTCTCCTCTCTAGTGAGTATTGGTTTTTCATCCTCCTCCTATTGTGGGACGCGCTTCTCGACTCCGGTCAAGATCGTAAGGATAAGGATGGAACTCTCCGTTCGTGGTGGTTGATGGTGTTGGCCTCAGCACGGCCTCGTCGGCGCCGAACTGGCAAGCGTTTGTTGTTAGGAACGTTCCCAGCTCGGTGGTTGTTCAGTTTTGTGGATTCTGAACTCTACATCTCCAAGGTGCTAGCTCAGGCTCAGTAGAAATGTCGGATCCTGCCCGTGGTTGCGTTTCTCGGTGTAGGCCGAATTCGCGAGGAGGATCAAACATTAGATCAGTGCTTCGGGGTTGCAGGAGGAAGACTCTACTATTCTTCAGTAATTATTTTCCTTCTCTTCTTTGGATAACTCTCTTTCCCTTATTTTGCTGATGCAATTATTAGAATTCTGGTTTCGCTTCTTCTCGAAAAAGTTAAGATCGAGCTCGTCGGTTCAAGGCGTTGACCGCCAACGAGGTTCTTGGGTGTTATTTGCCCACCTTAGAAGCCATTATCTAGGGTTTGTATGCTCAAAAAGGGTTAGGGACTCTTTCTCACTCAAGGTTAGGTCTATTTCTCATACGGTTAGGTTTGGACAACAGGGTAATTTTTTCAAATGTGCTTAATGTTTGGCAATTTAAAGTTAAAGACATGTTTTTCAGGGCTTTATTGTTGGTAATTCAAGTTTCAAGTCTCCCTTTGTTTTTGTTTTTTTTTGCGTTTGTGGCTTTGGTATGTTTGGTTGCTTCTCCTCTGGTTGGGTTTTGTTGTGACAGTTCTGTTTTTTATTGTATTTCTATTATTGTTCTGGTTGTAAGTTTCTGTTGCTGGTTGTAAGTTTCTGTTGCTGGTTGTAAGGTTCTTCATCCCTAGTGTGTGGGGCTCTGATTTCTTGAGGTTCTTATATGGAATGCTCGTAGGTTATTCTTGTTCTTCCACGCCGTGTTCTTTATTTCAAAGAACTGGTGCTTTTATAATATGCATTGCTGATAAAAAAGTGAACAATATCATTCTCGTTCGGCTTACGGAGATATGTTGGACTGAACACGTTGATGACGACATAACGAACCTCGTATGCACACAAGTTTGTTATTTCCGCCATTTTCAAATACTCGTCCATGCTATCAACTGAAAAGCCGAAATATAGCTGACGGATAACGACAATATTTTTTATATGATATTTAGCCTAAACTAAATAAAAAAGATAAGTATATGGGTTTTGACCTTCTATCAAGTATGTATGTGAAAATAAAAGTCACATCAAATCTGTTTTTGACTTATTTTCCTTATACGGGTATAGTTTTGATAAATGAATCAACCCGCTGCCATTGAGTCTTGAAGTATTTGAATGAATAAATTTGGACTGTTTATCTAAAAAATCGAACTTGACATGTTTATTTATAACATGCTTAATACTGAATCTTGGTGTATTTTTTATATAGATTTGTGACAAGAATGACGACGAAACTAATATAGAATATATTTCGATTTTTGTAGGAAACAACGCCAAATTTTATATATCAATGAAAAGATATACATACATTATAAACTTCAGACCGAAATAAGAAAAACAACACAAACAAGCAATACAATAAATTCCGACCTATCAAGAGTCGACTTCAAAACCACTTATACAAAAAAAATTAGGCTTTGACCACTGTGTAGTTGTGGAACTATAATTTAAAAAGCTTCTAAATATCTTAATTTCAAATGAGATATTTAGTTGGTTCATAGTTGGTAATGACTTTCTGGCCTCTCGATTGGGTCCCTTATGGATGGACGAGAAATCACCACGTGTACACAGTATGGATAAGTGAGGAGGCAACAAAGAAACGTTTAAATCAAATTAAAATGATTAATAAATGACGAAACGTCATGATTATAATCAATGTCGTTTAGTCAATATTTCTGCGGATGTGTCGGTCGTTTCTTCCCATTGGCCACTCCTTCTCACCAATCCACACTGACACAGTAACGACTCCGATTCAACGGCCGTAACAGTTTACGGAGCCGACATGTCGTCGACCACACTTTCCTCTTTTGGAAGTTTCTGTTTGTCTCAACGAACGGTAGTTGTTTCCAGAAGTATTTTTGTCGGAACAAAGGCCCAAGTATCAATGACATGGGCCTCGATGGGCCTGGATTATTATTGGTTCCGTAAGCCCAGTTGCTTCTGTTTTGCGACCCGGCACTATAAAACCTCGTCTTCGCGGTATGTACAGTGATAGTGTTTCCGTCCGCCTCCGTCGTCTCTGACGCCGCCAAGACCTGTGATCGGCGGCGGAGATCCGGCCGTCTCTGGTTGTTATTCGGTCGATTTTGTTTGGATTTAAGCTCTTCTTTCTCTTTCTCTCGTTGCATTATGAACGGAGTACAATCAAGTGTGAACTAAGTGATACATCGTGAACATGTGAACTCGTGTGTTTAGTGTATCCAATTTGAAGAAACATCATTCTCGGTTTAAGGTGTATATTCTCAGACAAAAAATTTCTCAAACCATAAACGCTATTTTTTAAAACAAGTAAAAGTTTTCTCAAACTTTTTATTCCTTGGATGCTATTTTTTTAACCATGTTTACTATTTTCTCAAACCAGATCCGAAGTTTGCAGGTTCACACCGTAAGAGAGGTTCGCACGTGATTGTCTCCTTATAGAACTGTAGGATCGGTTTGAGGAGCCGATGAATATAATCGGAGGCTGGTGCCGGATTTGAATCGCCACAAACTTTGTGGGAGCCGGCGAGGTCGTTTTCGAAGCTTCAATTGGTTGAAGATTGTTAAGTACTGGCTAGTTTTTTAGCAGACACTTCACTATCAACGGTAATATCAATTCAACATTGGGGAAGCACTGCTTCTAACATTATTCTATGATGTTAGACTTTCCGTTTGACCTATTAATTTCGGCATTTAACGTTGTTCTATGATATAAGACCTTTCGTTTCACCTCTTAATTTTGACCTTTTAAATATTTGTAGAACCTGACGTAAAGACGATAAAATCGATGCGTTTGTTTGAGTACCCTAACTTTTAAATTGTACGATGCATAATTTTTTAATTTTTTTTAAAATAACGTCGATTCTTAGCCTAAGCGGAAAGGTCATTCACAATTCAACCTCTTGTCACAGGTCCTAACACAAAGAGTGTTTTTTATACAAAACTTATATAAATAATTATGAGAAATCGGGTTAGGATCTGTGACAAAAAACCACATTTTAGATTATTTTTTGTAAAAACAAAACAATTTCAGGTTAGGATGTGACCAAAAATCGAGACGGTTAAGAAATGCTAATGAACGGTCACAGAGGGCTAGGAAACAATGTTTTCCTAAGTTTTTGGTAGTTTATTGCACAAAATGTCGACCATAAGTTAGGAGTTAGGATGAGGTAAATGTGAAGGATAGGAAGTGATGTTAACCGTCATCTTAACGCTTGTTCTATAAAATTTTGAAAGTTCACGACTAGGAGGTGGAACGAAAGGTCCAATATAGTTAGGACTCAAAACTGAGGTATAGTTTTGTGCATTGCATTACCTGGTTTGATTTAGGTGTGTTGGCTGATGTGTATCAAGTGCTGATGTGTTTATGTTATGCTAATATTGGATTATGTGGAACCGAACTTTTGTAAATGATAGAACAATTTCAATAGAGATCGTTAGCATGAAAAAGACTATACTACCCCAAAAAATTTTAGGGGTCTTAAAAAAGAAGGTCAATTTTGTCATTGTAAAGAAAAAAGCACAGAATAACGACATTGAGGAAGAAGAATACCAGGCTGTTACCATGTAGTATCTGTGTCCATAAGTTTTAATAGATTAACCTCGTCCATAACGGAGTTGAAGTATGATGGAAAAGATTGTATTACCCCCACACAAAGATTAGGAACGCCAAGGAAAAAAAGGTTAATTTCGTTATTTGTAAAGTAAAAAAAAAAGCACAAAATAACCGTTATGGGGAATAAGGGTAGCTGATTGTTACTGTAATCACTGTTGTAAAAGTCCCTGCTTAGGCCCTAAAATCTATAAAAACGCCCGACTAGCCGTCCCGCGTAGGCCCCAAAATTTGAAAACCATCCAAGTCTCCGTCCTGCCCGTGAGGTTTGACCTTTGAAGAAGAGATGAAACAGTGAGAAATACAAAATGTGTGTAATGTTCTTGAATTTCTTGATAAAAAGAATATGGTACGTGTCCCTCTTTGTTGGTTTGTTTTATCTTTTCTTTTTTGTTAGGAAAAAAAATATAATTGTACACTTATAAACCTTTTTATAATTACAAAAAATATGGTGAATATATTTTTCTATTATAATTTATATCAATTTTTTATTTATTTATTATAACGTAGATTTTAATCAAAATAAAGAGTAAAAATCAAAATGAGAGTATTATTTGGTGTAGTATAATATTTTATTTTGTATTTTGACACTCCTTTTTATATTATATAAATATAGTTTATATTTTTATTTTTTTATTATATTTGTGTAATGTATATTTATAAATAATTAAAAATAATTAAAAAATTAAATCCGCCTAAGCCCCCCAAGTCCCGACTAGTCCCCGCCTAATGTCTAGAGGTCTTTATCGTCCAATTAACGTCAAACGCTTTTTACAACCTTGACTATAGTGCGCAACTAATAGAACGTACAAGGTAGAACATAAGAAACACCTGCATATTTTGATTGTCTTCAAGTGTTGTGTTGGTCCCTTATGTACTAATGTGCATTGATTGATTATAAACCTTCATGAGTTCAACATGATTGTGTGTGTGGTCAATAATCTTCACTTAGCACATTGTTGTTATGTAGCTGTCCATTCCCTTCCTCCACAAGATTTAGATCAAGATATACATGCCTGGTAATGGGGTCAAAAATGAGAGATTCAGAAACTTCATGGGTTGTGAAGGTTGGACCCATCACAGATCTTGGGACAAGCCAGACCAACCAGGCCAGGCCTACAAGAAAAAAGGTCAGTCTCAATATTAAATTTGCAAGGGTTAAATGTAAGTGTTGGTCACAAACAACAAACTACCCTAATATATTGATCATTATTAGAGGCAGGTAAATGGTCTCGGTTGAAGTATAAGTCCCACGTAAAAAGTGTGTGAACGAATTGAACACTTGATAAGCATATTGGTACCTCCACCCATCAGTTCGAGCTTTTGGGTTGGATAAAGCTTTAATTTGGTATCAGAGCTGGTTCGGTCTATGGCCCGTTTGTCACCTCCCCATGTGGTCTTCGGTCCACATGCAGATGTCCAGTCCTGCTATGACCCACATGTAGATGTCCAGTCCTGCACGTGAGGGGGAGTGTTGAAATATAAGTCCCACATAGAAGGTGTGTGGACGAATTGAACACTTGATAAGCATATTAGTGCCCCCACTCATCAATTCGAGTTTTTGGGTTGGATAAAGCTTTAACAATATGTGACAACTCACAAGACATATAAAAAATCTATGATTAGTTCATAAAGATATGTAAACGATATGTGACAAATTCATAAAGACATGTAAATGACTTGTGACCGAAACATAAGATCCTTTATTTAACACTTTTAAACCTATGATAACTTATTGCTCGTGACAAATACATAAAAATAGGTTTTTACATTTAACCTAAATTACAATTATAAGATAATCAGTCAACTGTCTTGTGAGTTACGAGAGAGAAATGTTACTTCAAAGTTGGGTTTTGGTATGATCTAACATGAACCTAAAGCTCAATGTGAGCTTTATCTGATGGGTGACTCGGAACAAGAATTGGTTAATTATTTTTTGTACCTTTTTTCTATTGGTAATATTTTTTTAGTATCTTGATGTATTGATAATGCTCTGGACAAAATTTTGGTTAAATTTATGTTATTGTAATGATTTGTGACCAATTCATAATCATAAGGGGTATTAAATGTTTTGTTATCAATACATAAGGAGTATTAAATGATCTATGATCAATTCATAAAATGTACTAAATGATAGTTACCAAAACGAAGGGACTGTTAAACGTTACAAAACGCAAAGATACAAAAGATATGTCACCAATAAAAAGAAGGGGAAACCATGTTTCCTAACCCCCTTTGAGCTTTGTTTTCCCATTTCTAACCCGGGTTTACCTTTGGTGACACTTCTCAACTATCACTTTTCCATTTTTTGCAAAAACTATCAGAGATCGTCAAAACTGACGATTCTGTTAGTTTTCTGCCCACGTGGGGTTCACGTGTCGTCACGGGTGAAGTGACACGTGACAAACTAACATAATCGTCAAAATAAACGGTAAACGATACTTTCTGCAAAAAATTGAAAGGTGATATTTGAGAAGTGTCACCAAATATAAATCCAGGTTAGGAATAGGAAAACAAAGATTAAAGGGGATTAGGAAACAGAGTTTCCCCTAAAAAAGATACAAAAGATAATTAACCCGACAAAAATTATATTCATTTGATTAGGCCTCCTTTTTACGGCCTTAAACAAAGGAGTGGGGCTGAGTCTGAGGGAACAACAATACAAAAGTTGGTGCCCAACATTGTTTGCTTACTACCATGATCTTAATTTGGAATTAAATATAAACTTCTTCTTTGGATGATTAGGAACATGCAGTTCATTGTTTACTGCTATACTCTTGATTTAGATTAAAATATGAACATCTTCTCTGGATGATTAGGAGATGCAATTGCATATGATCACATGAGAGAGAAGTTGAAACCTTTTTGTCTCAAACTTTGCTTGTCTTTGTTAATCTTTTTGATTGCATCAATCCATCCATATCTTTACAAATAACACAAGCATTAATCTCTCCCTCTCTCAGCTTTAAATAAGGTTAATTGCAAACAAAAAAAGTCTCACTTTTTGCAAGTTGTACTCCTTTATTTTGATAATTACAAAAAAAAAATTATCATGAACTTCTCTTGTTATTGTACATCATGTAAATTTGTTTCAAAGTGACGATTTTACTTTTAAAAATATTAAGTTGAAAAAAAAAAATCCAGAGTTTTAATCTCTCTAGTTTTCTAACACTTCACACGTCCAAAAAAAAAAGGAAATTAATAGAAGTGAAAATTCAGGATTTTCGTTTATGCTTTTTACATATTACTTTTAAAGGGTAAAGTCGTCATTTTGAAATAAGGGTTAAGTGTAAAAATTTACTCTAAAATATTGGTCACTAACTGTAAATTACCTAAAATTTGAAAGTGTCAAACCAGGTACCTTAAGTTTTGATCACAAGTCATCTATATGCCTTTATAAATTGGTCACATCTCATTTACATGCCTTTATGAATAGAAAAAAAGTCATAAATTTGGGCTAAAATTCGTTAAGTATGCGACCAATACTTTAGGTATTTTTCTATTTATGGTCAATTTAAAATAAAATTATACAAAATGCAACAAAAAGTTAAATTCATGACAAAAAATTTTTTGTTGCAACTATAGTAAAACAAGACTACAATTTGCAAAAAGTGAATACTTCGGAGTGCTTTTTTGCTATTATCCCTTCCAAATATGCATATGCTTCTTGCTAGTGATGAATTAAGATATATTGACTAGGTAGCAAGCAAACTAGGGAAGGTTAAAGCTTTTTCTACACATTTCACATGATGAACAATGAGATCATTGTCATAGTCATGATCATGATGTGTGAAAAATGTTGAGTCTATGTTGAGTATGTGTGTGTGCATAACATCTTTTAGAGGAAACGTAGGACTTTCTACAGTGGGTCTTCTACGCGTCGAGTAAGGACGTCGAATCGGGCATCTTTTTTGGAAAAAACCTAAAACTCACGATTCTTTGGTTTAGACTGCAAAGCCCGTCGGGTGATTCGTTGACCGTCTATTCGGGTCTAAGCTTCGATTCTCCAGGAGAATCACCACGTAGTTTTTATAATTTAAATATGTTTTCGGCGTATCTTTTTCTACGAACCAGACACACTTTTTCTTCTTCTATTTTTTGTCTAATTAGATTGAGATTAGACCGAATCAGTTTAATCCCACGGTGAAAAGGCTAATGTATTCCAAATCAAACCCAACCACCAATTTTGTGGGCTCCATAACCATCTTTTTCCTCTTTCACCATGTCTTATCTTTTTCACAACTTTATTACACACAACTCAAGCAACCATGTTAGTGTTTTATTTCCTGTTTAAGGAACTGTACATGTAAACCACTCTTGTGAAATATAATTAATGTGTTTCTTTCTGCCCTCATTTTCTGGTCTGATCTGCTATTTTTCCATTTAATTTTATCTATAAATCAACTTTTTTTATTGCTCATGAACATTTATTTGTTTATTACTTTATTTTGGCATATAAATGATTTTATGACAGTTGTTATTATTGTTTATCATAACTATTAACTACTGCTTGTCATTTTCCTTCTCTTTATTCCTTCTGACAGGAAATCGCTTGCCATGTGACTTCTGTTGTTCCTTTGAAGCAAGTTCTGGCTCTGCATGCCAAAACCATTTTTATTCATTTTTGGAACTCAATTCAATTTCGTTTTATTTATTACTTTTTGTCGGTCTATACTCTACAGAGAAGCCATTTATTTGTTTTACATTAATTACAAAAAATATCATAAGTATTCATTTTTTGGAATGGGCAAGAAGTTGTCTTTTTGTTATCATTAGTTGAAACGACGGTTTTACCCTTCTAATTTAGGTCTAAAATAATAAGTTTCAAAATTTCTTATCCCTTAATTTTGTTACTCCGTGTATCTTTACATGTACTTGAGGCTATCTACAGTGTTGTCGATTTCTGAGGTCAAATCTGTGGGTTTAAACCCTATCGGTTTCGACAGATTCTACAGTGGAGTGTCGGATTCGTATGGTCGAATCTGATCATACGTGTAATGAACAGATTCGTTGAGGGAGGAGAGAGAATCGTGAGGGAGGAGAGAAGAGTGAATCTGAGGACTCGGAGAACATAGATTCGTCGGGAGAGAGAAAATTAAAACCGAAACGTCACCAATTTCCTTTTTTCGTCACTTTTGACGATTCTTTCGACCCTCACTATGGAAGGTCTAAGAGAGATGAATTTTTATTATTTTTAAAATCTAAATTTAAAGGGAAAAATAGTCCTTACAAATTACAACAAAAAACACAAATTTTGACACTTTTTTTGACCGTTATAGAGAAAGAGTATTACAAGTTAAAAAATTGAATATATTATCTCATTTTTCTGTCATAAGATGTCATATTTTTATCACTAATCATTTATATATTAGTGGATTTTTTTTGGATAAGCATTAAAAAATTTATTCGATGGTCATTTTCTAAGTAGGAGAAACCAAAAATCAAGCAACCACGATTACAAAAGTCTCCAAAGGAGAAACATGGCTCAAAACCTTAACAGAAAAGCGATCAGAATTAACCAGTCAAAACCTAGTCTTCCGTCCCAAACAATTGAAATTACTACCAACTAGTCTTCCTCATACCACTCGCTGTCTAAAGTCGGAACGCTGACAACCTTCTGGTTTGAGGTTCAGGTCTTAGACCTAGTATTATGAGTACGAGATACCAAAGTGGATTTAGATCGACCCTTACGAGTCTTAACCGCGAGAGCTTCCTCCACCCACTCATTTATGGATTAGTGGTTAGTCTAAGTTTTATTGATTGATGAGTCCAAAATCACCATATGGGTGAAAACCCATTTAATTATGTAGTGTAGGCATAGCTTTTGGTGCCAATAAATTGTCAACAATGACATAATGAATTGAATGTGACAAGTCACAAGTGCACTCTCTCTTGTATATGGACCTAACAAAGCTCTCATCACATTAATGGTCACAAAGCTACCCCTTAATGCTTTTCCTCTTATCTCTTCCAAAGCACATTGTTTTGACCCGATTCTTGTAATTGACAAATATATATTTTCATGTCGGATGATAATGGATTTTTGTGACTTGATTCATACTTCACTTTCTTATATATGTTTTTGAAAGTAGGAAAGACCATATTATTGAAAAAGAGGATCGGGGGAATCCCCACCCATACATGAAGTGGAATTAAATCAATCGATAAACAATTGTCATGTTATAGACCTTGTGAAGTCGGATACCTAATTTCAAGTGTTACGGCAGGACGTTTAAAGAAACAACGACTATCTGTACTACAAACTAAATAGGGTGTCTTAATTAGGGTGATTGTATTAGTTTTCCAATGAAACTGGTATACCATATTGGTCTAAACGTCAAACTTGATACAAGGTCTGGGTAGGTAAAGTTGCAGAGGATGTTGTAGGGGATCCCTGTAGTGTCCCGACCGGGCGGGGGCATCCTGACACCCACCCGACTTTGAGTCGAAGACTATTTGATCTCATAGAATGGGTCCGTCGAGTATGGACTAGGGAGCTGTCGGGGGTGGAATCTGAATTGGAGATGGTTGGGGTGTGGTAGTCACGACCATAGGGGACATCGTCGTGGTCATCGTTGATGTCGAGACGGTCAGCCCCAGTGGAGCAGATGAAGCGGGTACATAAGCTACTAGTGGGTTGGGGCGTCGAGACAAGGGGTACCTATATAGCACAGGGATGGACCATCGAAGGAAGGGACGATACCATCGTCATGGTGAAAGAGATGAAGTGACTTCTAAAACCCTACCGTTTTCGGGAGAGAGCAGCACACAAGTGAAACTTATAACTGTAAAAATATTTCGATTCTTCTTTCAACTTCTTATGGTCGACTTTTCTTTCACCAAAATTTATCGAATAAAGTAATTTATATAGGTTCAGACAAGAGGAACTTATACCATATTCATTGGAAACTCAGATTCTCTGGCGTCTTACCCTCTGAAGTCACCGTTGTCGTCATCGCTGAAGCCACCGTCTACGTCTCGGATACCGCCTCTCCCCATGCCTCCATCACCGCACCATCCTCAACCCCTTGCTCGATTATGGAACTGGTTAATCGAGTGAGTCTTTTTACCTCATTTTGAAATCAATGATCGCAAGTTCGGTTTAATACAACGAATTGAACATGAAGGCTACACTTTGAGCATCAATCATTGTCGTCATAGTTTAGTGTTAGCTTGCCTATATGACGCCCCATTCAATACCGCCAGGGACGGTTATAGTATGAAAAGAATAACGAACACTTTTTGTTCTTTGTCTGTTCTTTATAGTCATGAATTTATCTCTAATACACTCAAATGTATTCGAAGTTTAAATTAATAAAATTACACCTTCAAAAAAAAGTAATACGATTAAAATGTGATTTGGAATTGAGGCACGTGCCAAGCCTCACTGTCACTGATCATGGCCAACAAGATCAACTGAAAATCAAAGCAAGCTCCATTATTCAATTACAAAGTCCTCAAATTTACAACTTTCAATTTCAACCTCTCAAGCCCCACAATTCCCAATTAAGGTCACCACCCACTTGAAGATCCAACCTCCCTAACCCAACTCTTAAAGATTATTAATTAGCATATTTATCAGGAAATTTGGAATCTCCATCTCTCTCTCCTCCAAAAACAGTCTGTGCTGTTTGTGTTGTGTCCATAGTTAAATTTAATTTTAATTTCTCATTCGTTTGTTCTCTTCCGGGTCAGTTTTAGTTTTTGCTCAATAACTCATGCCCGTGGAAACGCCTCCATCTTCACATGGCGACACCAACACCAACCTCCGAGCTCTGCTTGTTTTGGAGCTTAGCTTCTCTGGAAATGGTCTCTTGGGTTCTTCTCACCAAACCCATTTCTGGGCTCTTCCAAAGACTCTTCCTTTTTCCTCTTTGCTTACCTCTCACTGCTTCTGGGTCTCTGTTGATTTGATTTGATCTAAACCCTTTTCCCCCTTTCTGATACCTCACTCAATCTGTTCTTGTTGGGTCTCTATTGCTGTTCATTCTTCTTCTTCATTGTTGATGGGTTTGGGGTTTTGAGGTTTTGGTGTTGTATGGGATGATGGAGAAATCAAACAAGGTAGTGGGTTTTCTCCAGCTTGTGGAGCTTCTTGTCATTGTCTTTGGTTGGGCAGTTCAAGGATCTGATGGTAAGCTTCTGATTTTTAGGCTTTTTTTGTCCAATTTTGAATTCATATGATGAGACCCATTTTGGGAAAAGTTATGAACTTTGGTGTAATTTGTGTTTAGAAGACAAATTGGTGATCTGGGTTGTTGAAATTTCATTCTGGTGTTGTGATTGTCTATATATAGTTTTTGTATGCCAATGCAGGAATTAAATTCTTGTTTGAGTTTATTTTTGTTGCATGGAAGTGGTTGTGGAACTGGGATCTACTGAGTTGTACTTAGGCATCTATATATAAATCTCCCAAACATGTGTTGGACTTAAACTTGTCAGCCAGAATTCATGACCCTACTTGGAGTTCCTAAGCTAGTTTCATTGTCTTACAAATGTTTAGCTTCTCATTTCCTTTAATCGTATGTTTTGGTTCATTTAGGACAGATTAAGTTTCGTAATTTATATAGGTTCAGACAAGAGGAACTTATACCATATTCATTGGAAACTCGGATTCTCTGTCCTCTCTTGTAGACTAGTTTACAGATTTTTCTCCCTTGGATCACTCTCACTGAATAAGAATAACAAAACTTTTGTGAGAACCAGGAACATGGAGTGTCGAAACTATCTCTATGTTATTTAACACTGGTTAATCGTTGAGATTGCATACTAGGGAATGATGAACTTGATTCTATTTTAGATTGCTTTCAACTGGGAAGTTAATCTTTATTTTTTGACTTGAATATATTAGGATAACTGCAAAAAAAAAGTATCCTTAGGTATTCACTTTTTGCAATTGGTACCCATCTTCTTTGATAATTGCAAAAAAGTGCCATGAACTTGTCTTTTTGTTACACTTTGTATAAATCTGTTTCAAAATGACGATTTTACCCTTGGAACTATTAATTTAAAAAATAATAATTAAAGAACAAAAAATCCAAATTGTCATGTCCCTTAAATTTCTCGCTCTTTGTACGGTACTAAGAAGAAGGAATTTAAGTGATATGAAAACTAGGATTTTTTGTTTTTTACTTACTATTTTTTAAATCTAAATTGTGAGGGTAAAATCGTCATTTTATACAAATTGTAACAAAAAGACAAATTCAAGTTACTTTTTTGCAATTATCAAAGAATACAGCTACAAGTTGCAAAAAAATGAATACCTCAGGGTATGTTTTATGCAATTATCCTATGAATATATTGTAACTCTATTTTTACTATTTGGTTATTCATTGATCCTGAGTATCTGGTTCATCTTCTGCTTATGGCAACCCAGGGTCGGTTCTGCAACCTCCACTTGCATCACCACCTCTTACATCAGCTGCAATTCCCCCATTGACGGAAGGGTCAAAACCTTCATTGCCAATGCACTCTCCAGTGGCATCTCCACCTCTTACATCAGCTACACCTCCCAAAGCAATCGAAAGGCCTTTGCCATCCTCACCATTGCATTTTCCAGTGGCCTCACCACCACACAACACACCTTCTCCTCCCTTGACTATACTGGTGCAAGTACCATCTCTGCCACCCACTACTCCTGAAACTAAGGCACCACCCGACAAGACTCCTGTCCCAGTGCCAGTTGCTCTTGCTCCAGGTGCATATCAAATTACTATTCTATTGGGTTTTCACTGATTTCCCGTTATAATTGATCCTAGGGAAGGCGTTATGTACATACCCACTTTGACCTTTCGCTATCAAAAACATATTTTAAAGGCGAGGGGTTATTTGCAAAATAACCTTAAAATGATATTCTCTTGGCTAAAGTAACCTTCAAGTTTGAAATCTCTCGTGTATTTGATGCTCGACCGAGCTCGATCGAGATTTCATAAGTGTAAAAACTTGTTCGATCGAGCTTGAGCTCCGTCCAATCGAGGTTTCATTTAGGGTAAAAACGCAATTTTGTTTATATAAGAGAACTGAAGGTTATCCCAACAAATAGCAACTCAAATGGAGGTTATTTTGCAAATTATCCCTAAAGGCGAAGGGTTGTCACCTTTCGTATTGATCAAAAACACCCGGATTTACACGGAATAGGTGATGGTTATATCAGGAACACACTGTCATCTTTCTCATTTGTCAGGGTTATTTTTGGGACAAAACGACCCAAATCCGGGTGTTTTCGATGATAAACGAAAGGTAACAGTGTGTTACTGATAATGCCTCACCTTTATAGTGTGTATGCTAGAAACAAAGGTTAAATGAGGGATGTTAATGAAGTTACCCCTTGATCCTAAACAAGTTGTTTCTTTTCTAATATGTGGTTCCAGTTGCACCTTCGTCAATGGATAGTACACAAAATGCACCGGCAACCCTTTTCCCGTTTTATTTAACCTTCTTTTTCGTTGTAAAATTTCTATTCAGAAGACTAACTCCAACTTTTTTTTTTGTTTTGTGAACAATTCAGTACAAGGTGTGCCACGGACTAGGGGCTTCCCGGATAATTCACCGGCTATCAGTCCAATTGTGCCTAGAGAATCTCCACCACCTGGTGCGCTTTATCTCACTTTTTTTCTAATTATTTGTCAACTGTCTATTACAAAGATAAATTGAATTTGACATTTTTTTGTAAATGCTACAGGAAAAGGCGTGCCTCCAACTAGCTGGTTTCTGGGAAATTCACCTGCTAGCAGTCCTGTTGTGCCGGGAGAATCTCATCCAACTATACCAGGTGCAACTCAGTCAATGAACTTTACTTTATATGCATGTAATTTTATTTGCTTGATTGGAATCATGGAAAATTACAAAAAAGGTACACTAAGGTATTCACTTTTTGTAACTAGTATCCCTCTTCTTTGATAATTGCAAAAAAGTGCCCTTAACTTGTCTTTTTGTTGCACTTTGTATAAATCTGTTAAAAAATGATGATTTTACCTTTGAAAATTTAAATTTTAAAATTAATAATTAAAGAACATAATATCCAAATTTTCACATCCCTCAATTTTCTTTCAAATTAAGGGATATGAAAATTTTGATTTTTTTTTGTTTTTTACTTATTATTTTTAAAATCTAAATTGTGAGGGTAAAATCATCATTTTATAAAATTGCAACAAAAAGACAAGTTCATAGTACTTTTTTACAATTACAAAAGAAGAGGCTACAAGTTGCAAAAAGTGAATACTCCATCTCCATGATGCTTTTTTTGCAATTATTCCTTGAGATTTCTTGTATTATGCAACATTCAAATCACAAGCTAACATTCTATATGATTGTTCCTCTGTATGATGTCTTAGACAGAGATGTCTCTCCTTCATCAACTCCTCCCACAAGCACTGAGCCAATACCGCCCGTGAGCCGTTCTCCAACTAAAGGTTTGTTCATAAATCGTGCATGTTACCTAAATTTGTTAATCAAGATAGTTAAATTTATTCAGCAATATCTTTTGCAGGTTCTTTTTCTGCTGTGCCTCCTTCCACGGATAATGCCACGAGACACTCTTCGGTTGCTCCTTCTCCATCTAATGCATCTCCTAATTCTTCTTCCATTGGTGGGCATCATTCTCCTGCTTCTTCACCTTCAGCTCCCGATCATAAAGACTCAGGCCCGGCTCCTACATCAAAACATCAAGGTTTTGTTTTGTTTAAGATCTGAACTTAATATCATATAAGAGCATCTCCAATGCGGTTAGCCCAGCTTGGGATGATAGCCCGGGTGAATGGTGATTTTTCAGGATTCGCCCAGCAATTCACCTGGGCGAATTCCAACTTTTCACCAATTCTCCCGCTCCTTTCGCCCGGCGTTGGAGATGCTCTAATGATTGATTAAGTTATTTTGATGCTGAGATATAGATTTTTTTCTCTTTCAATAATTTACATAGATCAAGTCAGTCCTCCAACGATAGCCCCCAAAGGCAGGCAAGGAAGTAATGCTCCTCCACCCATCCCTTCAGCTGTACCCCCAACAGGCAGGTCAATGCACTATGTTCCTCCACCGTACCCTCCAGCAATACCTCCAACAGGCAGGATAACACACTACGCTCCTCCACCCTTCCCTTCAGCAGTAGCCCCAACAGGCAGGGCAACACACTATGCTTCTCCGCCTTTACCTTCAGGGGTACCCCCAACAAGTAGGCATTCACTCTATGTTCCTCCGCCCTTCCCTTCAACGGTACCCCCAACAAGCAGAGCTTCACACAATGTTCCTCCACCCTTCCCTTCAGAGGTACCCCCAACAAGCAGGGCTTCGCACTATGCTTCTCCACCCTTCCTTTCAGGGGTACCCCCAACAGGCAGGGCAACAGATCTTGCTCCTCCACCCTTCCCTTCAGGGGTACCCCCGACAAGTAGGCCAACACACTATGCTCCTCCGCCCTTCCCTTCAGGGGTACCCCCAACAGGCAGTTCAACACACTATGCTCCTCCACCTTCTCACCATGCTCCTCTACCTGTCCCTCCAACAGTACCCCCAACGGGCAGATCAACACACCATGCTCCTACACCTATCCCTTTAGCAGTACCCCCAACCGGCATACCTTCGCACTATGCTCCTCCACCATTCCTTCCAACTGTATCACCAAAAGGCATGCCAAGGCACTATGCTTCCCCACCCTTTCTTCCAGCTGTATCTCCAAAAGGCGGGCCAAGACGCAATGGTTCCCCACCCTTTCCTCCAACAGTATCCCCAACAGCCGGGCCAACACACTACACTCCACCATTCCTTCCCGCTGTACCCCCCAGAGGCAGGCCAGGACAATATGCTCCACCACCCTTAGATCCAGGTACCAGAGTAGTGAATATTGAAGCGACTCATTTGACCAGAGCACGCACATTGAGCTAACTGTTTTTAACTTCTAACACTGTTATTTTGTTTCAGGCTCTTCAAACACCCGATCTCATGACCCCTTTCCTCCAATGAGTCAAGTTTCACCCGCTCCCTCACCTGCTCCACAATCCGCATCCGACAGCACCACAAGTAAGGACCAGCATAGTTCTTTTAGATCAGTCTAGTGTATTCTTGATCCCTTTATATTTTCTATTTTCCACTTAATCTGTCATCATGTTTACAATGTCAGCAACCTTTAACCCTCACCTCCCTCAACTTTCTCCTTCCGGGTCTCCGTCTAAGAGTCCAAAGGTGTCACCTCCGCCACCCATTATGACATTACCGCCACCTCCTCCCAATGAAGGTAAACGAACTTAATTTTCTAAATTGCTCGAGTCCTTTTGTCATTTGCAACATTCTTCATTATACTATATCTAACACCTAGCTTCTTCCGAATTGTAGATTGTTCAGGAACCATATGCACCGAACCTTTAACTAATACACCTCCTGGATCACCCTGTGCCTGTGTCTGGCCCATGCAAGTTGGATTGAGCCTCGGTGTTGATTTGTTTACCTTCTTCCCTTTGGTTTCAGAACTCGCCTCTGAAATTGCAGCCGGGGTTTTTATGAAACAAAGTCAAGTTCGCATCATGGGAGCCAATGCCGCTAGCCAGCAACCGGAAAAGACGGTCGTTCTTATTGACTTGGTACCCATGGGTGAAAAATTCGATAACACGACTGCATTCCTGACTTTCCAGAGATTTTGGTTGAGAAAAGTCGATATAAAAAAATCTTACTTTGGTGATTATGAAGTACTATATGTCCGTTATCAAGGTCACTACCCTCTCTCTCTCACACACTATTTTAAAATTATTTCTTCTGCACAATTTATATAAACTTCTGTATTTACAGGTTTGCCCCCATCTCCACCTTTGCCTCCGTCGAGTATTGGCATGATAGATGACGGGCCATATTCTGGCAATAACAATAGCGGAAGAACAATAAAGCCTCTCGGGGTTGATGTGCAGATGAAGAGGCATAAGAAAGTGCTTAGTGGAAGCTTAATTGCTATCATTGTGCTGTCGGCTTTTGTAGTCGTATTTCTGTGCTCTGTAGCTGCTTGGTTTTTGCTGCTCAGACATAGAGGCCGTGCTTCTCAGCAACCTCCAACTCCTCAGGCTTCACTACCTTCTCTTGCCAAGCCATCAGGTAATACTGGTATAGTGATATTCTTTTGTTAAGCTGAAAAGATTTGGGTAACTAAGTGCCGGAATTAGTTGGGACTAGTAAGATCATTTCAATATCTATTCAAGAATCACTTTCATGATGCTTGGAATTTTGCAAACTGTGAAGAGATGTTTTTGAATTTCATAAAGAATAGGGTTGATTGCATATAGCTTTTGCGTACTATACGTCTTTTTGCACATAAGTATCCCCAACTTTAAACTTTTACATCCAACTACCTAAACTTTCAAATAAAATCACACAAATCTCTCTTTAGCGAGAAAATGACGAAAATGGCCTCGACCTTTATCTAAGAAAAGACTTCATAACCACCAATTTTTTTTGATTAGATGTAGAAAACGGTTGAGTAGTTGCAAATAAGGATAGGGATAATTGCAAATAAGTACCCTGAGATAATCACTTTTTGCAATTTGTAGTCATCTTCTTTGATAATTGCAAAAAATTGCCTTGAACTTGTCTTCTTGTTGTAGTTTGTATACAAATGACGGTTTTACCCTTATAATTTATATTTAAAAATAACAAGTATAAAACAAAAAATCCTAATTTTCATATCCCTTAAATTTCTTACTCTTTGTATGTAGAAAGAGTATGAAATTTAAGGAATATGAAGTCAATCCATGAGTTTTGCTTTCTCTGACATAAATAACATTTTCAGGTGCAGCTGGATCGATGATCGGAAGTGTGCCCAGTTCTGCTTCATTATCATTCGGGTCTAGCATTGTGACATACACCGGGTCAGCCAAAACTTACAGTATAACTGATATAGAGAGAGCAACCAACAATTTTGACGAGTCAAGAGTACTTGGAGAGGGTGGCTTTGGGCGTGTTTACAGTGCTGATCTTGATGACGGGACCAAAGCGGCTGTCAAGGTTCTGAAGAGAGATGACCAGCAAGGCGGGCGGGAGTTTTTGGCTGAAGTTGAGATGCTCAGCCGCCTCCATCACCGTAATTTAGTCAAGCTGATCGGTATATGTACAGACGAACGAGCTCGCTGCTTGGTTTATGAATTAGTCCCGAATGGCAGCGTGGAGTCTCATTTGCACGGTATGAGTTTTGCTCGGTGCACAACTTTAAAGTTAATTGCAGATAGTTGTGTTGAACTATACGTCTTTTGCATCCAGCTACCTAACCTTTCAGAATTACACATCTCTTTTTTGCTAAAATGACAAAAATGCCCTTGGCCATAATGTCAGGAAACACCATTTTTTCCCACTTTTTTTAATAGTTTTTATCTTTTAGGTAGTCTTTTTACATCTACTCAATCATTTTCTACATCTAATGGTTATGAAGTCTTTTTTGATACTAGGTTCAAGGTCTTTCGGTCATTTTATGGTGAACTATACATCTTTTGCATCCAGCTACCTTAACTTTTAGAAAATTACACATATCTTTTCATCAAAAAGTGACAAAAATACCCTTGACCATAATCTCATAAAACATTATTTTTAGTCTGTTTAATAGTTTTATCTTTTAAGTAGTCTTTTTACCTCTACCCAGCCATCTTCTACATCTAATCAAAATGTTTTTGGTAGTTACGGAAGTCTTTTTCGAGACCTAGGTTGCTAGACCATAACTATCCGTGACCATCCCACAACTTGATGTGGAATGTTTATGTTTGTGTAATCATGTGCTACCAGGGGATGACAAGGAGAGTGCTCCACTTGATTGGGCCTCTAGGATGAAGATAGCACTTGGAGCGGCCCGTGGTTTAGCATACTTGCACGAGGACTCAAGCCCACGGGTCATACACAGGGACTTCAAGTCCAGCAACATCTTGCTGGAACACGACTTCACACCAAAAGTATCAGACTTTGGTTTGGCTAGAACTGCTCTTGATGAGGAGAGCAGGCACATATCAACGCGTGTCATGGGAACGTTTGGGTACACAATTTTCTTTCTCTAAATGAACTTAAATTCGTGTATGCATGTGTGATTAGGGTTATTGTTTGATATGCCGGTAAAGATGTTAGTTGTTTGCTCATTTACTGAGATAAACATGCAAACTAAGAAGGTAAACATTTGAGTTGATTGCAGATGTTTGCCCACATGATTTGTCCACAAACACATGTTTGTATTTTGAACTCCTAGGAACAAATGCTTGCCCTCCATGCATTTTCCTACTAACAGATGCTTACCCTGATGATTTGTCTACCAACACATGACCGCATTTTGGATTTCCACTGTCATTACATATAGTTACCCTCGTGAGTTTTCACATGAAACCATCAAGACGGTTGAAAATTCAAAATGCATTAATATGTCAGTGGGCACGTGTTAGTAGAAAAAGGGATAATGGGAAAAAAAATACTGAGGTATTCACTTTTTGCAAGCTGTAGCTCTCTTCTTTATAATTGCAAATCTGTGCCCTAAACTTACCTTTTTGTTGCACTTTGTGTAATTTTAATTCAAAATGACGATTTTATCCTCGAAATTTTTAATCTAAGAACTGACTAGTAAAAGAAAAAATCCAAAATTTCCACCTCCTTTAATTTTCTTCTTATTTGGACATACAAAGAGGATGAAATTTTTTAGATTTTTATTTTTACTTATTATTTTTTTTAAGGGTAAAATCGGCATTTTGAAACAAATTTACACAAAATGCAACAAAAAGACAAGGACATGGCATTTTTTGCAATAATAAATGAAGAGGGCTACGACTTGCTAAAAGTGAATACCACAAGATATTTTTTATCAATTATCCCATAGAAAAAATCACAAGGGTAAGCATCTGTCCGCCGCGTGACCTATACATCAGGGTAAGCATTTGCAATCAACCGTTAAAAGTTCAAATCTCTATATTGCATACTCGATAATATGGCATGCATAGGAATGGTTTAGTCGTTTAGATGATTACTTTGTTGATTTCATTAGTTGCTTTCTTTAATCCGAGTTCACCTTCCTCTAACAAACTCGAACCAACCAGGTATGTAGCTCCAGAGTACGCTATGACGGGTCACCTCCTGGTCAAGAGCGACGTATACAGCTATGGCGTGGTCCTGCTCGAGCTCTTAACCGGAAGAAAACCGGTCGACATGTCACAACCCCCGGGCCAAGAGAATCTAGTTTCATATGCTCGGCCTCTCCTCACGAGCAAAGAAGGCCTACAGATCCTAACCGACTCGTCTCTCAGCCCCGACGTCCCTCACGACAGCGTTGCCAAAGTCGCGGCCATAGCTTCGATGTGCGTCCAGCCGGAGGTCTCCCACCGGCCCTTCATGGGCGAGGTGGTTCAGGCCCTGAAGCTGATCTGCAATGAGTGCGACGAGGCTAATAAAGAGATGGGCTCGAGGACCTCGAGCCACGAGAACTTGTCCGTACATTGTTCAAGAACTTCGACCCCGGTTCATGGCCCTGATACGGTTTATGATTCCGGGTTTGACCCGGAGAGGGGAATGCCGGTGTTTGGAGGCGGGTCGTTGAGGGAATCGAGGTCGGGGCCGTTAACGACGGGGAGGGGGTGGCGGTTCTGGCGGAGGATGGAGGGAGGAGTGGCCGGAGGGAGTGGTGGAGCTATGTTCAGGTCACGGTCGGGTTCTTATTGAGTGTATAGGTGATGTAAAAAGTCATCTTTGCCCTTTTCTTCATTTTAGGATTGTAAATACTTACCTTACATGTTAGATATTACTGAACAAATTTGTATTGCATATCTGTTCCATGAGTATAGTCTTAGTTCCTAATTTTAGAAATAAAATATTTGAGTTTAAAAAAACATATTTCTTAAGTCAGTTACCTGGTGTTAGTGTTAGTGTTAATCATGTTTGTAGAGAAGCCAATCGAGTGGTTCATGAATTGGCTCGTAATGCTTTTATTTGGTCTAATATTATATTGAATTTGAATCAGTTGCCACACCCTATTCTGAGGCTTTTGGCTTCTGATTCCGAGTAATGAAATTAGTTTTTCCTCAACAACAAAAAAAATCACCCGAGCAACAGTAACCCACACATTTTCATTTCTACCTAGCACCATGGGTGTTTGGAAACTAAAGAACTTTCCCTATTATCGATCCTTCTCCGAGCACCCTCATGAACCAAGTGTTGACTCGCCATAATGCTTGACCATATAAAACTCCTTCCCGGTCTTGTTTTTGCGTCCGATAATCACAATGGGGATAATATTTGACTTTCTTTACTCTAGCCACAAGACTTTCCGGTATCTAAGTAGTCGCCAACCTTGCTTGCCCAGTAATGCAAGGTTGAAGTCCTGCAAAAATTTGAATCTCAGACCTCCCTTAGATTAGTTAGATATGCTTTTACAAAGTTTATTCTAGCTCTTCCACTTTAATCCACTACCAATACGCACGTCGTGGTTCTACCAAAATCTGTTCATAGTTACTTTGATCTCTTGAATTAGGCCAAACGGGATTTTATACACCCTCATCGTATAAGTTGGCAGTGTTTGAATCACTGCTTTTAAAAGCACCTCTTTACCTGCCTTGTTCAACAAAAGTTCATCCCACCCTTATAGTCTTCTGACAATTCGATCCTCGATCAAAGTAAAGCTTGCATACCTACTGCATTGAATTATCGATGGTAAACTAAGGTGCATGCATGTATCCTCTGCTTCACGCATGCCTAATATACTCTTTACCTTCCCTTGGGTCTCATGTAATGTGTTTGGGCTAAACATTACAGAGGACTTCTCAATATTGATTTTCTAACTCGAAGCCAATTCATACATCATCAACATGTTCATCCACGCCTTCGCCTCAAAATAATATAGCTTTCGAGAATAAGAAGCTATCATCTACAAAAAGAGCTGGGAATCCTAGAGGTGATGACATAAGGACCCGAGGGATCCCATACCACTTTCACCCATAAATTCTTTTATCGAGTCAAGGGTGAGAGAAGTGAGGAGGTCCCCTATCGAGGCCTCCCGACGAGGTGGAGGACCCCCCCACTCCGTCTTGAGCAACCGGTCTACATATAAAACAAAGCCGGATCCGTCGACGAAGGGGGCTGTCCACCTTAATGTTGACACGCGGCCGCAAAAAATCGTCCAGTAAGCGAAGTTTTGGGATAGGGGCAGAAAACACCTTTATTCCCAGTTTTGTTGCCAAAAGGGCTCAGATTTGGACATTTCGAGAGTCGTTAGGGACATTTGTGGCTCGCACCCCAGCCTCCATTAGGGTAAAAGGTATCGAACTTGGCTGCATGCATGGTTGGAGAGGTTCTAGGATAAGAGGAAAGCCCCCAAACCCCCACGGGCCCCAATAACGGATGGACTCCATCGTTGCCCTCGTGGAAAAGTGAAAAGCCACTACCTCCTTACTGAGGCTCTCCACCGCTAACCCTTGAATCTTCTAGTTTCGGAGCATAACCCCACAGAGGTTGGTGATGTTGCGGGCGGCGTTTCCCACTACCCTACCCGCCAGCGAGAAACGGTACCGATTATCCGCTACTGCTGGTACAACCGTAATAGGGTCTTCGAGTATTTCTTCTTCATCCTTCCAATCAGGATTGGTAGAAGGGGGGTATTTAGGGCCACGACTCCAGATCGAGCCAACGAAGGTTGGGCCCTAATATCATTGCGTTCGATCGTGGTACAACAGTACCAGACCCAAAAGGCCTCAAGATGGATGTCCCTACTTCTGCATGTGGCAGTCGGAGGGTTGCCCACGTCGAGGTTTGAGGCTCCAGTAGGTTTCGGTCTCGAGGGGGGGGGGGAGGTGCGGTAGTACCGTTCGGTGAGGGGAGCAATAGCGGAAGCGATTACTCAAACGAAAAAGAAGGAGGACGGTGTGGTTGTGGGTGGTCCGTGGGCTCCAGGTAATTCTGGAGAGTCATCATAGACTCTAGAACGGAAAAAGAAGGGTAGAAAGGAGTGGAGACAATAAAACAGAGGAGAAGAGGAACCAAGTGTCGGGAGAACAAACCAGAGACAGACTCTTAAACTGTTTTTAAACTAGAAGGATTTCAGTCCTACTAATTTACATCGAAGATGCTCTAAAACTTTTGTGTAGAATAAAAGTTGCAAAAATTCATTTTTGGCAACTATCCTTTTAATTGATGATAAATAGTTGGAAAAACACATCCACGTGGCTGTGTTACAGCCGTAATACACATAAAGCATCATGGACTGCCGATGTACCGAACCGATATAGACGTGGAGTCAGGACAAAGCTCCTCATAAACACACACCGAAGTCGTGGGGTCTAAAAATTCCGGTCCGGTTCGGTTCTCTCTCAGTCCTTCACTGTCACTGAGACCTCTCTCCCTTTTAAAGTTCCGCCATAGCCGTTGAGCTCCAATGGAGACCCCAACCCCCAAGAGGCGCGGCCGAAAACCCAAGCCCAAGGTCGACGACGACGACGACGACCACCGACCATCTCCGAGCCCCAAGATGAAGGACGCTAAGAAATCTCAGCAGCAACACTCCGCCGACGACAAGTACACTCAGTGGAAGTCCCTCGTCCCCGTCCTTTACGACTGGGTCGCCAATCACAACCTCGTCTGGCCCTCCCTCTCCTGCCGGTACCCTTTTCCCCTCTCTAGGGTTTGCATTCTGCAATTTCAGTTCTAGGGTTTTTGATCTTGTTGTGCCATTGTGTGCAGGTGGGGTCCTCAGCTCGAGCAAGCTACTTGCAAGTCTCGCCAGCGCCTTTACCTCTCCGAGCAGGTAAGCTCTTGCTTCGTGGTTTCAGTTCATGTTGTTGGCTGAGAACATTAGAATGGAGCCATGATCTTTCGACCCTTTGTGTTGTTGTTGTGCAATGTTGTAATTTATATCCACTCAAGTTTGTTTGTATGAATTTTTTTTCTCCTTTCTGGGTATGGAAATAGAAATGGCATTGTTAGATTGCTAGAAATGAAATGGGTTGTTTGATTTATGTTGGTTATTTGATTTGTGCTGTTGGATAGACCGATGATAGTGTTCCCAATACACTTAGAATGAAGTCACGATCTTTGACACTTTGTGTGTTTTTTTTGTTGTTGTTCAATGTTGTAATTTATATCCAGTCAAGTTTGTGTGTATGGATATTTTTCTCCTTTCTGGGTATGGAAATAGAAATGGCATTGTTAGATTGCTAGAAATGAAATGAGATGTTTTATTTATGTTGCGTATTTGATTTGTGTTGTTGGATAGACTGATGGTAGTGTTCCCAATATGCTTAACTGAGAAAATTAGAATGAAGTCATGATCTTTGACACTCTGTGTTTTTGTTGTTGTTCAATGTTGTAATTTATATCCAGTCAAGTTTGTATGGATTTTTTTCTCCTCTCTGGGTATGGAAATAGAAATGGCATTGTTACATTGCTAGATATGAAATGGGATGTTTGATTTATGTTGCTTATTTGATTTTTGTTGTTGGACAGACTGATGGTAGTGTTCCCAATACGCTTGTCATTGCCAATTGCGAAGTTGTGAAATCCAGGATTGCTGCTGCAGATAACATATCAAAGGTTTGATTTGTTTTGCTCTTCCCGTGGATGTCTGCTTTTATATTTTTTGTGCTGTTTCCCTTCAGCTTGAGGTTCTCTTTTGGTGTATTTGCCTTTTCAGTTCAATGAAGAGTCACGCTCGCCTTTTGTTAGGAAGTTCAAGACTATTATTCATCCCGGGGAGGTATTAATATTTGTTATGTTTACTTATCTTCTCATGAAATTGAGCGTACCGCTTTTTCATGTGTAATTCAGGGTGGCTTTCTGTATTTTTGTGGTGCTTATAAATGAAATATTTTCCCGTTTGTCATAAAATGTTTTGTGTCATGGTTGTTAAATACATGCAATATTGTTAATTTACAGGTTAACAGAATTAGAGAGCTTCCACAGAACAATAAGATAGTGGCGACTCATACTGACAGTCCTGATGTGAGTGTTGCATTAATGTTCTATATTTGTTTCACTTGTCACAAAGAATACCGGGATTGTATGAAGATATTCTGGTCTGCTTAGTTTATTGCTTTAATTAAATTGATAGTTTATATGTTTGATTGTTTATGGGCTTGCTCCATTCAGGTTCTCATTTGGGATGTAGAAGCTCAGCCTAATCGTCATGCTGTTCTTGGGGCTACTAACTCTCGTCCAGATTTGGTGTTTGGTCTTTTCCTCTAATTGCAATCTTATCTCCCCTTATATATGCATGTTTTAATGTATAATTATGGAGCACAACATTCATCCTCATAAAATGAATGTAGGAGTTGGATCTGTATGTTAGTTCGTACTTCTTGCTTAAACCTGGTTTTTGAAGTCTAGTAAATAGCAAACAACTCCTTATATATAGAATTTTAAATCGGCCTACACATAACGGGCTGGGCTCCACAGCTAAAAGACCTACTCATGTGGTATTGCCTTTAGATGTAGTTTTCTTTCTTTCTATTTTTATTCGATGTGGGACTTCATACTAAAACAATATATTTATTCTACTGTGAAACGAAGGCAAGCTACCTTTTCACTTGACTCTTACCTTATGTAAACCATGTTCTGTTCTAATGATCATAGTTTAGGACTCTGACATGTATAATAAATATTATTTGCATAATGTACTACAAAATGTCAAGGGGTTTAGTCTTTAGTTCCATGAGATGATAATGCCCGATAAATGGAAGCTTCCCTGCTGAACAATTCCTTGAGCGTGTTTCCTAGTTTCTCCATGAATATGTGTACATTTGATGATAGGACTTTGTTGAGAGTAAGTTTATCATATATAGAGTTCTGTGGCTGAACTCGTAATACATTTCCCCCTTTGTTGATAACATGTATCATCTAATTTGCAGATCTTGACTGGACATCAGGACAATGCAGAATTTGCACTTGCCATGTGCCCTACTGAACCGTTTGTGCTCTCTGGAGGTTGTATATCTCTTTTAATCAATAACTTCTATCAGTTCTTTCATAATTTGTGACCATATATATTTAAACAACATAACATGTCATTAATTCATTCCCTATGTTTTTGTTCGCATATGAATTTCTTTTAAACTAGAAGACTAATGTGCAGGGAAGGACAAGTTGGTGATCCTCTGGAGCATTCAGGATCATATATCTGGTGCAACTACAGAGTCTGGTGGATCAATCATCAAACAAAACTCCAAACCTGAGGAAGGTAGTGACAAAACAGCTAATGGCCCGACTGTTGGACCACGAGGTGTTTTCCAGGGGCATGAGGATACAGTTGAAGATGTAGCATTCTGTCCTTCCAGGTAATCTGCATTATTTAATTAACCATAGTTTGTAACTCCATGAACTTTACTGGTTGTTATTCAGAATGCAATAACTATGTTATGGGGATAATTTAACTCAACTATCCCTAAGTATGCAATATTCTCAACTAACTACCCCCACGTTTAAACAGTTTTTAATAACCCCTTAAGTTCAGTTTTCATTTTACCCCAATCCCGTCAACTGTTAATCTCTCTTCTGCAGTGCCCAGGAGTTCTGTAGTGTAGGCGATGATTCTCGCCTCATATTTTGGGATGCACGAGTTGGTACTAATCCAACTGTTAAGGTTGTTTAAATCTCTTATCATTTCTAGATATTTGTATAAATTCGACTTATCTTCTAAAAATGATATTTCTTGGCTATGTTTTATCTCACAACAGGTTGACAAAGCACATGATGCTGATCTTCACTGTGTTGACTGGAACCCCCATGACGACAATCTTATCCTAACTGGGTATATTAAAGTTTTGATCTTTTTAAGTAGTGTTATTATTCTATCAAATTATGGAAATTGTATATGTGAGAAATTTCCGGAAGATAATTAGACTCTTTAAAACCTTCTATGTGCTCTACCCTCTACAGATCAGCAGATAATTCTGTTCGCTTGTTCGATCGCCGGAAGCTCACCTGTGAGGGAATCGGATCACCTATTTACAAGTTTGAGGGTCACAAAGCCGCTGTCCTTTGTGTGCAGGTAATGATTAAGCTCTTAGTTACCTTATTCTTTTCCTTTATGTTCCATGGTTTTTTTGAAACTACATAAACAATCTTGTTTCATATGCCAGTGGTCTCCAGACAAGTCCTCTGTCTTTGGAAGCTCCGCTGAAGATGGTCTCTTGAACATCTGGGACTATGAGAAGGTGCGGAAATATTAACTTGTTCATCACACAATCTTTTTTACCCAAGCAAGCTTGAAATCCCGATTAGGCAACTTCTTTTCCATTTCAACTAGGGGTAATCTCACTCAGCTACCCTTACGTATGCACCTTTCTCAATCAACTATCCCCTAAGTTTTTTTAGTCTCAATTTTACCCCAATTGCCCACAAGTTGGCAGAATTGGGGTAAAATTGAGACTAAAAAAACTTTTAGAATTTAGGGGTAGTTGATTGAGCAAGGTGCATACTCAAGGGTAGCTTAGTGAGATTTCCCTTTTTAACTATTACAAGTCCAACTGCCTATATTTTGTCTCGTGATTTTCACAAGCATGTTTTTCCGTTATTACAGGCCAGCAAACAGACAGAACTTGGTTCCAAAACCCCGGTTTCTCCTCCAGGCTTGTTTTTCCAGCATGCGGGGCACAGGTTCGAACTTATCCTTTAGCTTACCGCAACCAACACTCAACCAATCATAGTGCTTTATGGCTATACCATTCTTTGCTACTGGGTTATATCTGCATATCTGTGTCTCACAATAGGACTTCTAATTTCTAAAGATATGTTTTCCCGAATTTCTTTCATATCGTTCTGCTGGGTGCGTGTACAGGGACAAAGTTGTGGACTTTCACTGGAACGCATTTGATCCATGGACTATCGTTAGTGTATCTGATGACTGTGATACCAATGGAGGAGGCGGGACATTGCAGGTATCAAATTGATCCTATTGATTGATGCACAGCTGTAAATTATCTTGACACAAATGTGACTGGGATAAGAGGTTAATTATCTTGTTATGTTAATCAGATATTAAATATCTGAAAGCTGAGTGAAGTAATGATAACCTGATCCCAAATGAGCATGAGAGGTTACTTTTACTTATGTTATGATGTTAATTAGATATTCAATATCTGAAAGCTGAGTGAAGTAATGATAACCCGATCCCAAAATGTCTACAAAAAGCATAAAGTGTCACATGAATCCACCAAAACAAATTAGATTCTTAAATAACTTTATTATTATTATGCTTAAATGGTCGGTCGTGATTGAAAACGAAGAACTTGGAATTGTCTCTGTCTTGTGCAGATATGGCGAATGAGTGATTTGATCTACCGGCCAGAAGAGGAGGTCATAGAAGAGCTGGAGAAGTTCAAATCTCACGTGGTTGCTTGTAATTCCACAAAGGCCTGATGGCACGATGGTAATAATCAGACAATTAACCTCTAATCATTTCAACCTTAGCTGCCTAATTGTAGAACTTCTTTGGATGATTTGACTTTTTCTCAATGAGGGCATGTAGTTTTACCTATGTTGTTAACATTTACAAAGTCAACTCTTTTGATGTCCTTACATTGAAGATCATTTTGATTTGGTTGCATTTAATGCTGGTTTTGCAATGACCCTTCAGACAGAACCAACATGTACACACACACATACTACTCATGTTTGTAGCTTTGTGGAGATGAGAAATAATTACACAATCTGCCATTGGCTGGACCAGGACCTTCCATCAAAAGGGACAAAATCTAATAAGATTGTTGTTGTCTTTGATCTTGTTGTCAAGGACAGATCTATGGAGGACCATACAATGAATTGCTAGTACTAAATTTTTGGGGGTAGATCCTAGATTAAACCTAGATTCCTTGCCTTGAACAATAGATTGGTGTTGGGTTTCTCTTTAATCTTGTTGGTTGAAGGGTCTCCCATCATTATCATAATCATCAATTTATCATCATTCACAATCTCTTTTCACAAAGCAAAATGTTTGATGCCAAAAGGATAAGTTACTTAATTCATGCATCTTCTTCACCTTTGACCACTATTGTCTCTCCCCTTAGGATAAAAGTAGCCACAAACACCTCCTAATGCATCATTAGGCCTTTAATCCTAGAACTAAAGTTAGGTTAGAGAATAAAAAGTAATCAGTTATCACCGGTCGTTTCTGATGGTATAATTTTGTATCGGACAATCTGGTTGGGATTTTAAATCAGATTCGTATTAAGAGAATATGTCATCGGATGTAATGAATTGTTTTATTATGTGTGTTTGGGAATGTGATGTACTTGGTGAGTTTATCCTTAACAGTGGGCCTAAACAATGATTAGGACTTTGGGTCACCCTCAAATCAAAGTGGGAAGTAAAGGGTATTAGGGAAGATGGCAATAAGAATGAGAATCTTAAGTTAATACACATGGTTTGTATTGCAATATAGTAAAGGGGGAAAGAGGGACATGTAACATTTTGGTGTATGAGCCGTTCAATGTGGCTTGTGTGGTCAATTCAATGGTCCCAACACCACCAAATGGTCAACAAAGCTCAAACCAAAGCCTACACTTAATCTAATCCAAAGCACCCCTGCAAAATAGATGTATACTAGTATAGAAAAGCATCTCCAATCCCAAGTTTATTGATGTTTTGTAACTGAAATTTGTATTTTTTTTATTCAACTAGTCTTTATATCTTCGTTCCGATCCTTTTTTTTATATAGAAAAGAGACATACGACACATGATCATTGGTCAAGCGCATTGGAAGTGGTCGGAATCAACGGTAGTTTCAGACTATTAGATCGGAACCTTCGGTTCCTTATTTTCATCCATTGGCACTGACACTGAATTGGTCGAAATACCCTGTTTTGCACTAAAAATAGTCATGGTTTGATGTCGGTGTCGATTTTTGACCGGACAACAGGACCTGCTTTCTACCTTTGATTGAGTTTCGAAATTGAGTCTTAGAAACTCAGACCTCCAACTGTTAGTAGCTCGGTTTTCCATATCCTCCACCAACATCACCTCGAGGCTTCCTGATTTCGACATCACTGGTGTTGGTCGATACCAGTCGATTTCACCGACTCGGGTGAGCTTTAGAACTGGTTTTAAGTAGGGTTTTGAAGATGATTAAGGTAGGGAGGGATAGAGGTGAAAATGTTATGGGTGAGAAATGGAGATGGGTAAGTTTTTGGCAGGACATGATAAATGATAGAGAAATGGTGGTGGGAGAGAGGATGAGTCAGAAAAGGACCTTGGTGACAGAATCAATGTGATTGAAGCCCACAAGAGGGTTAAAGAGACAGCATGTGGGCCATTCCTCTCTTTTGGGACTCAAATCACACATCTCTCTCACCCTCCTCTTGATTGATCTCACCCTATACTTACACACTTATATCACCCCCAATTTAATCAAACCCCCAATTCCATAAACCCTAACCCTAAAAGATCACCACATTTTGAATACTCCCCTTGCCTCATATCCCCATTTTGTAATCTTGCTGTTTTGCCCATTTGGTGTAAAGGCAAGACACACCAACCTAAATTATCAGGCATGTGCCCCCTCTTAAAGCATATGTCAGACGGAGCCATAAAACCCATTTCGGTGTAACTACAAAGATTTGATTTTCGTGTTACATAATCTGATTAGTCTAAAAAGTAAGTCCGGTGGTCAATAACACAGAACTCGATTCAACATAAAACCTCAAATTGATGGTCAATAACAAAATCCGACTCAACTTAAAGGCTATCAATAACATAGAACTCAATTATGTTTAAAAACTTAAATCGATGATCACAACCCAGAATTCGGTTCAGCCTAAAATCTCTAACTCATGGTCAGTAACCCATAATTCGATTCAGCCTAAAAACTCAAACTAATGGTCTATGACCCACAACCCGATTCATCCTAAAGCGATAATCAACTTAAACAGGAAATCGGAAACACAAAATTCGATTCGATTTGATTCAATTCAGCCTGATGGGACAACCAACGACTGTAAGGATTTGGTCTGTGGAGAAATAAATGTAGGGGGTACCAAGTGGGTGGGTATTGTCTATTAAGGATCACCACACACACACTTCACAATCATACATTGCATCATTGCATGAGTAAAATGTAAATTTATGCATGGAAATGGGAATGAGACTGATCATCACAAACAAGGTCCCACCATCCAAACCAATCCAATGGCCATAAACCACAAGCATCTTCTTCTTCCTTCTTTGCCCCATCACCAACCTCTGTCTCATTGCCAAGGACAACCTCGAGAACCTCATGTGAGTCACATAACTTCGATTTTTTCGATAAGGGTGTGTTTGGATTCCGAGAAAATATGTTCATAGACAAAACAAAACCCTACCTGCAAGAAAATAACTTGTGAGTAAGAGCAGGGCAGATCCGGGTTTACCGGATCCTGTCCCTAATACCTATAACTCTCATGAAAGATCAAAGCTTGAGCATCCTAAGCCTATCTTCTTCTTCTTCATTGATCATTGTTCATGAACAGAGACCCAGTACAGAGAAGCATGTAAAGAAGCTTCTTTTAATGGCTTTTTCAATCTCAATCTTTCCAAATCGATGGTGGGTTTTGAGAATAGGAGCCATTTTAGACGAAAGTGAAAGATTCTAGAAATGGGTATTGAAAAAAATGGAGTAATCGATAATTAATAAGATTGATCTCTAAAAAAGTTCAAATTTTGAATCTAGAACCCAACACAATGGTAATGTTGGAGAAGCCTATTGGCTTCTCTGAGACCACTAAGATAAGCTCCATGAGTTGTGGAGTAATGGGTTCTGTGCGTTGCTTCTCCGGCGAATAAGATCTGTAACGGCTCGCCGGAGCTGGTTTGTGTCGGCAACGGCAGCGGCTCCGCCATTTTGTCTAAATCGTCGCCGGTGGACCCGACGGCGACGTAGCTGTAGGACCCCAGAAACAGAGGGTCTCGGCTCCATTGGGTCTTGAGGACTGATTTGAAGAGCTTGGTGCAGCCATTGGAGTGGTGGGTTTTGGGGAGGAAGCTGGACACGGTGACGGAGACGCCATTGATGATGTCTCTGTCTTTGACGAGCTCGAGCTCCAGAGCTTCTTCTCCGGCGAACCAGGAGAGGAGGACGGTGGAGTTTTTGTAAATGGGCCAGAGAGTGGCCGTCCGGCGCATCCACCGGGGAATCTTCCGGTCCCGGAGCTTCGATTCCGGCCGGTGGAAGGCCATCTGGAGGAACGGGAACTGGGTCGGGTCGGCGAGCTCCAGGAACAGCTTGTTGACGACGCCGAAGCCGAGCTTTTTAATCGCCTCTGTTTTGCAAATCGGCAACGGAGGCTCGAACAGAGCCGACTCCGATTCCGATTCCGGGTCGGTTCCGGCTTTCAAAACGCCCAGCGACACCGTCACGATCACGTGGTCGGCGAACATCACCGACCCGTCGGCGAATCGGAGCTTCACGGGTCCGCCGGAGCTGTCGCCGGAGTAGCTCTGGAGCCACTCGATTTTGGTGACTTTTTTGCCGAGCTGGACCAAATTCTCCGGCAGGATTGAAGCTAAGGACTCGATTATGCTTATGTAGCCCTTGGCGATGGTGATTTCTTCTCCGGGGAACATCCGGTACTCGCTCTCGGCTTTGTAGTCGAGATTGAGCAAATCTCCGGCGGATGTGTACGTCCTCTGTATGTTCTCGAGCATTGCGAAAATGGCTTCTTCAAGGAGCTTCCTTTGTCCTTCTTCTCGTCCTTTCGAAACCCAATACGCCTCTAGTCCCCGCCGGAGAAATGCGCCGAGACTCAGATCGCAGCTCCGGCCAAAACCCGCCGCCTCCGCCGCGATTTTGTAGAAACAATCATCATCATCAACATCCTCTGTTTCTCGATCCCCTGTTTCGCCGGAGCTCTGGCTCTGCTTCCCCTCGGCGAAATCCATGAGCTTTTTAAACAGGGTCTCGACGGAGCGGACGAGGGTCTGGTCGGGGACGAAGCCGCCCTCGGCGACGGTGGCCGGAGCCTCGGAGGAGCCGTCCATGCCCTCCCACGGCTGGTCGGAATGAAGGAACTTGCTCCGGCGCGCGATGTCGTAGACAGGGCTGCCGCCAATGCCGTGGATCCACGTGGCGCCCATCTCGATCCGGTCGCCGCAGAACTCCGACGTGTTGATCCGGCCGCCGATCCTGGCGCCGCCCTCCACCACGCGGAGGTCGAACGCGTCCCCGGCGGCGGAGTACAGCTTGTTGGCGGCGGCGAGACCCGCCATCCCGGCGCCGATGATCACGATTCTCGGCTTCTTAGCCACCATTATAGCTCGATCTTTAGTGGGTTTCGGACCCGCCGGAGAGCTCGCCGGAGAAGTGATGAAAATGAGAGAGTGATTGAGGTTATGATTGAGCTGAGAGTGAAGTAAAAGGTGTAGCTTTGATTGTGTAATGAGTAAGTGACTGAGGACCTCTCCACTTATTTATAAGGGTCCATGTGGTGTTTCATTTCCTCAATATCTATTTTTTTTTAGAGGAATGATAACTTATTTATTTAAATATCGACAAGAAGGATATTTTGAAGAGGCTCGGGGATATGACCCCCGACCAATTCTAGACAGGGGAGAAACAAGCCAGTGAGCTGCTTTGTTCGCTGTTCGCTTTACAAAAACGAGTTGCACGTACTCGAGTTTAGTTAAAAAGGATATACAATCTGTGATAATTGTCCCTAAAGGAGATAGTAGTCACCCTCCTTTCCTGATCATATCCACTATAATCTTACGGTCGCTTCTCACGGTCGCCCTTTGCTGTGGGTGTTGCAGGAGCCATGTTAAAGCCTCCCTGACCGCATAAGCCTCCACCAGTCCCGGATTCTGAGGGTCATGAAATGATGCCGACCGGGCCCCTGTGAGACAGCCTCGATCATCCCTGCATATCCAACCAGTCCCCATTAAAGATATTTATTTATTTATTTGCTCTACTTACTTCAATAAATAAAATCAAATATAAATACATAAATAATATATAAATTAAATTAAATATGAAACCCCACGTACATAATGTAATTGAAAGGTATCCCCAATCCCTATATGGTGCTATTGCTTTGAAGGGGAAAAGTGATGGACATTGAGCAACATATTAATATAAAGTTGGTATCATTGATAGATTCATTGTTCCTTTTATCAATTTAACCTTAATTTTACTTTCAATAGGTGAAAATTTTAAGGATAGTTTCACCTCGTTGTCCGAAAATACTTTGACTTAGAAATTATTATCTTAATTTATATTTTTTTTCCTTCATATTTTAACGTTTTAAAACATTTAAGTTTTATTTCGTCCAATATTTTTAAACTTGATTTTCAAATCTCTATCGGTCGTTCATATCCAAAATTGAACGAAAAAGAGTAACTTGAAAATTTTGAAATGTTAGGGTAGTTAGGACAAAAATTCAGCTTGGGTGGTGATTTGAAAATCAAAATATTCTAAGGGTAATTCCATCTCAATATCCTAAATATTTTATATTTTATTTAGAGTACCTTATATTTTTTTTTGTATCACCTTAATACCCTAACTTTCATTAATTCATTTAGAGTACCCAAAATCTTTTTCGTGTCACCTCAGTACTTCAAATTTTCATTAATTTTATTTTACTACTTACTGTCAACTTCAGGTATGAAAGTGTAAAAAATTTATGTCAGAGTATCATTTTGAAATTAAATGTTTGATAGGATATTCGAATAAATTTTTTCCTATAAAATATAAAATCTATCAGTTCAATCTAACAAGATCGAGGTTGAAAAATTATTTGAGAATAAATTAGTCAAATCTTGTCTCCATGCTAACTCACTTTAGTACAAAACAATCTTACTAATTAAAGTTGTGATTTATGTTGGGATATGATACTCTTATGAACTCTACACATCACTATCTTCATGATGTAACTATCAAGCTGTGTAATTAATTATTTAATTTGGTCAAAAATGGTAATTGGATTGGATATGCAAGTATCATGCCTTGGCTGGCTCCTCCAAGCCCTCAAATCTTCTTAAAAGACAGTGAAGATATCATGCAATCAAAAGTGCTAATCATACTTAACAGTTAAGTATAATCCAATTAACATAAGGACATCTTCAACACAAAGGGTAACTAGTTTTGATTCGTCCGACCTTTCACAGTGTTGGCAACGTTGAGGCGGGCGAATTTACACTTAATAACTACGTGTGTGTGAAATGTGACTTGTAGGTAGACGAACTTAGTTCGTCTGCCAGTTCACATAATAATTAACTTTGTTTCAAAGGAGAAATCCACCTTTTTCGTCGACCAGCTGTTGAATATGCCTCGCTAAAGAAGCGCAAAAGCATTTTCTTTGTTGGAAGAATAGGTAGGCGATTCCGTTTTTTGGGCTGTTTGGGGAAATAACCCATTTGGAAAAAGTTTTATCGTCAAATATTGGACGAAAGTCTGACAACTATTTTCGTATGAAGAATTCTCTTACACCAAATGTCCATTTATACGAAAATAGTAATAAATAACAAATCCAAATTAGAACTCCAATATTTACTCACCATCTATAACATAAAGAACATATTATGCACTTCTTAATTTCACATCACTCCTTGTGACATCGTCACTAAAAATCCACTAAGAGCACCCACAGTCATCTCGCCGGCAGCTGGCGAGATGACGCTGGCGAGATGAATTAAAAATAATTTTTTTTGGCTTATAGCCAGCACTCCCAGCCAGCACCCCACAGTCATCTCGCCGGCAGTTGGCCTTATGATAACTCATTCCTTCATATATTTGCTCCCCGCCAGCGATAAGGCTGGTGATAAGCTAACAGCCAGCACTCCTCGCCAGCAATTTTATATTCATTTCTCTCTCTTACTTTTTGAACTTTCTCTCCTCGTTTTTGCTCCCAGCCGGCTCCCAGCCCATGGACTGTGGATGCTCTAAAAGATTATTATGGAGCATTTTAAAATCACATGATTTTATTTCAGTTTTTAAATTATATATATTTACGTTTTAGTTTGTTTTTTTAAACGTGGTATTCATAAACTTATGACTATGATCTCTCCTAACTAATTAGTGAGCTAGGGTGTAAGAGTTTTGTCGCTGCCTACACCTCCATGGCTATAGCTATGACAATTGTCATAGCTTATGCCATGGTTCTTCTTCCCTTTCCATCCCAATCTCCTATTTGCACTTTCTGCTTGGATCTTGCGAAGTTTTTCTCTGCTAGGGCTTCTTTCAAGCCATCCCTAGCCATCGCGATGTTGGCCGCCTCCCGCCATCAACGAAACATCTCCCGATGTGTTTCGTCTCTCCTCTGCCCCAGGAGTTGTCGTCCCTGATGATTTCATTGTCGTCCTTGAAGCCGTCGCCGCCCCTGGTGTTGTCGCCGTCCTTGAAGCCGTCGTCGCCCCTGCTGCTGTCGCCGCCTCAAATGTCACCGCCGTCCCTGAAGTTGTAGTAGTCGGCTCTGTCGCAGCAAGCGCGTCCTCCTCCCTGGCCTCCACCGTCGCAACCGCCTCGTCCCCTTTCATGAATATGCATGTGGCTAATCGAAAGGGTTTCAGTTATTTTGTTTGAGTTTTTCTTTGCAGGATCAATGGCTATCGAGCAGAGAATCAAGGACTTCTCCATCATCATTACTGTTGAGGTCCCTCATGATCTCCGGTACCTCGTTCCTCCTCACCGTCTTCTCTCTTTGCCCAAGAGGCAGCACCTGCCCGTGGGGCATCAAAATACCGTCTGTGACGTATCTGATATGAAAAGGCTCAGTGCATCATTGTTCATTCATACTGACCTTGTTGTGGTCGAGGAGCATGTTCCTCGATGCACAACAATGTAATCGATTATCGTTTTGAAGTAATGAAAATCTACACCTTTCGCTCAAAAAAACGTGGTATTCATAATAATATTGAATATTAGAATTCAGTGTCATAACACTCAATACATACTTATAAGTAAGTTTCTGGGTCCCAAATCATAGTCTGAGACTCAACAGTAAAATAGGTGTATCGACGCTCTGGATCTATAGAAAGTATCTACTTTCCAACATAGATTTATGATGGGTATTGCAACTGGCAAAAAAAACAGAAGATACATGCGCCCATTAGCTCGAGTGTTTTAGATTGTAGTATGGACCTAGAAAAAGTCCCTTGACATGCGAAATAGGGTCGTCTCGAGTGCCCATTGATAGTTTGTGTCATCTAGAACAGAAATGGATGTCCCGCCCTATGAAGGGTGACCAGGGGATCCTGGCATATGACAATGTCGGGCAATCCTCCAATCCACTATCCTACACCCTACCTTGAGTCTCATATCTCATGACGGAGATGTCTCGCATACCTCACATGGGTAATCTCACCCTTGGAATCCCCCACAAGGGGAAAATGATACTTCATGTCATCCATTGGCCCGACAACAACCTCATCTCATCGTCCTCGTTCATAAAGATCATCCCTATTTGTTATTAGAGGGCTATGAGACCTCCCTCCACCAAATTGGAATTGGCATCGATGACAGGAAGAGACCAAAAAAGAATGTTGGCGGCTAGTTAAGAGACCAAGAAGAAGGAGGTAAAGATGGGAGAATGTCAAAAAAGAGGAAGGACATGAGGAGAGGTTGCTCCACCGGTAACAACGACCGCCCTCTGTTGAAAAATCTTAGACGACTCATCGTTAGAAGAGAAAAAAAACAAGAACCCATTGCATACAATTCTAAACTTAAACAGTATTATGTACAGGTTTTTATTAAACTAATCTAAAAAAAATTCTTCTAGACTTGGGTTATAAAATCAATGTTAATAAGCTAATTTCTATTAACCCATCTCTCAATTCCTCTAACTTAATATGATTAGAGATGATCACATATCACTTTCATGATTTCATCCCTATAACACTTACACTGATATTTATGGTTGACATTGTCAACTTCAGACAGAAAAAAAAAATCCACGTATCGATCATTGAGACAATAATACAAATACAAGGTACTATGATGGTACCCAAGGCTAGACAAGATCTATATCATTTTTATTTTATTTTTATTTCTAAGACAAAATTGCAATGATTTGGTGATGAGTCAGGCAAAGTACTGCCCTAGCCTGTCTCCATATCTTGTTGGATAGATTGATCATTGATTAACAATGATGTCATTGGTTCAAATGTGGTAAACACATGATGTTAATTAATTATTATTGTTTTTAAATGCTTTTTCTACATTATTATTTTGCAACTTTTATGTGATGTGATCAGCATTAATTTGAGTATATAGGGCTTAATGCCAAAATCATAGGTTTATTATTATTCCCATTATTAGGGTTCTTGAGCCACAAACTCATTGTCCTCTCTAGTCTCTCCTCTTACCCCACGATACAGATCTCAATTTAGGGTTAATGTTATCAAAATATATTAAATTTTTAACCTAATAATTTTTTGTTGTTGATGATAAATAGTATAAATACCCTTAGTTTTTGATGCCGCCTCTCTGTTTCCTCTTGTGCGAACAGATTTAGGGTTTGGCAGATTGGAGGCTATGACGATCTCGACGGCGAGTCTCTCCATCACCTCCGGTGCTCCTCCTCTGTGGGTCGATCCGGAGGTGGATGCGAAGCTTGTGGGCGGTGATGAAACATGCACGGGCGTCGGGGACGCAGGCGTGATGCCGGGACGGGGGGACGGCGTGGATCGTCCTGATCGTACTAATCGGACGATCGTGTTGGGATTGGCGGCGGTGACGGGCGTGATCTCGATATCGTCCGATGGTGGGGGGAAGGCCGGGGACAATGGATCTCTGTCGTCGGCGTTGTCGTTGACGGCGAGGGATGGACTGGAGCCGGGACTGGTGTTCTCGTCGGTTCGGCGGCCGGAAGAGGAGGCCTGTGGCGGGGACGGGCGAACCAGGGCGGGGGACACGCTGGGACAAGCGGCGCGGGTGGCGACGGTGTTGCCGGTGGTGGTGATCTCTTCGAAGACGGATGTGACGGCGGAGGAGACGGCGGCGGCTCTTGCTTGGAGGCGAAGCAAGGGTAAGGGGTCGTGGCAGGAGGACTCTGCTGAAAACCCTACTGGGCCTGACCTGGGCCTAGGGGATGGGCTAGATCGCGTGGCAGGATCTGATGGGGAATCACAGGCAGCAGCGGCGGGGGGCTTCAAGCACCCCCGCCTGAAGGAATGAGTCCGAGGTGGCCCGGGGAGGGGTGGGTCAACTTTGGCCCCTCCCCGGCGGATGGATGGAGACGGCACCAACTTCAGTTGATGTTTATCTCCCCTGCCAGTCCGGTGTCAGCAATCCCGCGTTCAGGAGCCCTACCATTATCACTCAAGGGAGGACGACGCACGCTGACATACCGGGGGAGATGTAGGTCCACCAGTGTTCCCCTAAACGTGGTTGGCTCCGCCTCGTACCAATTGGAAGAAGATTGATGTACCGGTGTCAACAGACGCTATCGTAGATACCCCCTACTTCCGCAACTTTTCACTAGGGCCGTTTTTTTTGCTTTTGTTTCAGTTCAGTTTCTTTGTTGGTTTGAATTGTGTAGGTGGTGTATGATTACATGCCCACCCAGTTTGGTTCTTGCCTATGTAGGTGGTGTACGGTTTCAGTACCCACCAAACTACTCTCTTATGATTTAATACAATTGCATGGTTATCCTCAAAAAAAAAATACCCTTACAATAATTCAGAGATTTTAAACAAAAATATACGTGTATTGTTAATTTTTATTTATTTATTGTCGATAATAAATTAATTTGTCAATGAGATCATTGTTCAAGACAAAATTTATTTTCACTAGGTTTTTAAATTATTCATTATTCTAATAGAGTGGGATGAAAAAAAAGAATATTCAGAATAATTGCATGAAATAGGATTGTTTATGGGTCGGGGTCCGGCTCTGCTGACGTGTTTTTAACCCAACCCAGAATGACCGGATTGCTCAAATTAGAACCCATCCCTGGCCCTAGGCCTATTAGGCCATATATAACCCACCCGTTCAAATTATGGGGCGAGCCATCGGTTTGCACCGGCCCCACCGGAATAGATTTCTAGTCTACAATTAAAAGCTTCAAATTTACATCATTCACCCGACTAACACACAATTTTTCAATATTTTTTCATTGGCCAATGAACCATTAAGAAGTGATCAAAGAGTGCTTAAAAACTCTGAATTTGGTCACTTCTTAACGATGAAAAAATGTCCTACCCTATTGAAATTTTATCACATATATAAACATCATACCGTACCGGTTGGAGTCGGGCCCCAGTAATTGTTTTTTTCTCAATCCATGCCCGACCCAGTTGTCACCGGGGCCTCTAATTCCAATCTATTACCGCCTCCATAACCATCAGGGGCAACCCAATAGGGCCAGGGTGGGCCGGTTTGACCGATTAGACCGGGTTTCGAATCCATTTTGAACAACCCTAACATAAAATAAGAAATGTGAGAAGCTAGTTTATTTTTGTAAGATTATTTTTTACATTTATTTATGTTAGAAAATTTTAATCTATGATAACTTTAGGATAAATAAAATTACTTCATTTTATGCATGTGGATCTGATAATTTTTAATTTTGTTTGTTATTTTTAAGGAAAAATTAAGGTTGCTTAACAAGGATGTGTGGTGAAGAGGTGGAGAGAGAGGAGGTAGATTTGATGATCTCATGTAAAAATAATTGTTCCCCATGAAATGAGACATAAAAGTGAGGTAGGGGAGAGGAGAGTGGACCTTAGACCAATAGACCCCACCTTGTAGCCAATTATTAATAACTAGGTGTTGAACCAAAAATCTTATAGATGGTGATGGCTCATTCACTCCATTCCAATGATATACAAAAATATCACATACATCTTTATACATTAATTTTGATACTTCAATTTGAATTATCACTATTTTGTATTGAATGACGGATGGAAGACCGACATATGATTTAAATGTATTTATCATATTAGAGATTTAATTGTTAGCTCGTTTTATATATTATAAATTAATAAATCGCCTTTAAATTTAGGTTTCTGACTACAGGTTATCTGTCCGTGAACACCCCTCCTAATTTTGTGAACACCCCTACAAATTTTGTGGGATGGAATGGGTGATGGGTTGTTTTGCACACCATAAAAACTAATGCTACATGGGCTATGGGCCTCTAAATAGGTGCCATTGTTGGGCCATTAGTGGGCTTTCAAGTTGTGGATCAAATGAATGCCAAAACCCAATCTTTCCATAAAGCTTTATTACCATAGACTAGTATTGGATTGAAGAGTGAAGAAGATGGGACCTTTATTTGAAATTTGGGAGCTCATGATTTTGAACTAATGACCTAAGTAATGAGAATTTACAAATTATGCACCAAACAGCTTTCAATACTTTCCCACATATAGCAACCAAATGAAGCTTGAATTCAAAAACTCAAAGCCTCTTCACAAGAGAAATCCCACTTGGGTCTCCTCCTCTTTCCTCAAACACCACCACCAAATTGCCCTTTGCCTTCAACCATGACCTTGGAACATGGTACCTGCATCACCACCACTTCCGTTAGGAAAAAAACACGAGTTCGTTATAAACGTCAAAATCAAACGACACATATCGAGTTTGGGTCGATCTTTATCACTCAGATCTGACCCCCTACCCCCACAACACCCTTTTTCACGTGTTAAGACTATCATATCAGACAACACATCTGAGGGATTTGACATTTGCACTTATAATACTTGATACATGGGTCTAAGGGTGAGCCATGATCGGTTAATCGATCGTTAAACAATTTCTGTAAACTGGACCGATAATACCGGTTTCTTGTTTTTCACCGGATTTTTTTTTTCCGGTTGGCTCTCAGTTTTACCGGTTAACCGCCAGTGTCGGTTACTAACATCGACAACCGATCGAAACTCATCGGTTCTTCAATTTTTCCACCGACACCGCCCTACTCTGTAAATTTTGTTTTTAAAACGGGCCACTTATATCGGGTCGGGCTTCCACAACTAAAAGGTCAACCTTATTAGTTGGGTGTGGCCTTAGCCTTTATAAGTAGCATTTTATCCATATATTTTCCCGATGTGGGTTTATACTTCAACACTCCCCCTCACGTGTAGGACTGGACATCTACACGTGGGCCATAGCAGGACTGGACATCTGCATATGCACCGGAGACCACAGGATGGAGGTGACAAATGGGCCGTGGGCCGAACCAGCTCTGATACCATGTAAAGATTGAGAAATTGTGTCTCAACTTTGTTACCATGTTAATTTTGTTTAAAACGGGCTACTTATATCGGGTCGGGCTTCCACAACTAAAAGGTCACCCTTGTTAGTTGGGTGTGACCCTAGCCTTTATAAGTAGCATTTTATCCTTATATTTTCCCGATGTGGGTTTATACTTCAACACTCCCCCTCACGAGCTCTGATACCAAGTAAATTTTGTTTTTAAAACGGGCTACTTATATCGAGTCGGACTTCCACAACTAAAAGGTCAACCTTATTAGTTGGGTGTGGCCCTAGCCTTTATAAGTAGCATTTTATCCTTATATTTTCCCGATGTGGGTTTATACTTCAACATACTCTTTTCAGGATCAGATTTCTCCCGTGGTCGGATTCTTTAGTTTTGGTGATTTTTCATCATCCCTAATTGGATCCGACCATCCCCTCGATAACGCTTTCATCTACATAGACCATAAACAGGTCTACGTATCTGGCTGAACTTCTACACGTGAGTCATATACGTTCACAAGATCTCTACTTACCATCTTTGAGAGGATTGTCCACAACCGGTGAGACACTTCTTCTCACTGAACTGCCCCGCATAACTACAAGTACCACAATTACCCGACGCCTTATACGAAGCCCAGTGCCTCCCTATGCTCTGCCCATTCACCCATACCTCTCCCTTCCCCATGCTGCTCATGTCCAGCGCCACCGGCTCGTTCCCTCCCGGCGCATCGATCATCGCCTGCACATCCACAAACCACATTAACCTCATAATCACCGATACCTAAAACCCGAAACCCTAAACCTTTTAATATAATGTACACATGTTTCTCGACCCTCTCACCTTGTACCATGTTAGAGGCCGCTTCTTAGCCAACGACGCTCCTCCGACCCACCTCACCGACGAGCTCCCCTGCGGTGTGTGAAGACTCAAGTACTCACCAGCCATGCCAACCTGTGTGTTACACAAGACAAGTTATGTTCTGTGTCTAAGGTTGTCTTTAGACTCATGACAACTTGTTACCGTACCTTGTATGACCATTTCTGTCGGGTCAAGTCCCATGTCCCCGCCGCGAGACCGCTCAGAGTCACCGGACCTAGTACTCCGACGTTCCATTGATCGAAGTGCAACCCAATATTCTGAAATCATTCATCAAATATAAGATTGTATACTAAAATATCTCTGAATAACGATTTCAGATTCATCATATGTAACTTTTGAAATGGACGGAAGGGGATTTGCCAGGTTGATTCAGCCCGACGAATTTCTAAAATCCAAATTCGTCTAGCTGAATCGCCTATTAACAAGTATGATGTTGATGGCTCACTGCAAGACCAACCGAAGCACTCAACAAGGCGATCTTGTTGACTCCGACCTTGAGGTTCACAGGACTAGTGAACGTCAGCTTAGGCTTATCGGCATTGCCTTGAGTATATCCTGCTCATAAAAAACAAGACAAAGGTCAGTGACCTTACAACTCGGGTCACGACTCACGAGTTCGTCTTGTGACTCACCGGAAAGCTGGCCGTTGATGAAGACTTCCAAGGCGTGTCCGGCGGATTGAACTCTGAGCACAGGCCATTGCCCTCCACTCATCAAATCGCTAGCTTTTATCGTCACTCTGGTACATAAACAAAGTGTTAACATTAATGTAGTGTTAAGGTAGTGACTTGTACCATGTTGTAACGAAATATATGTGACACTCACTCTATCATGTACCACAAGTAGTCCGATCTGTCCCACGTCACGCTGAGCTGCTCTCGTAGCCCGGTGGAAGTGAAAGCCCTCCGGTCGGTCCCGGAGGCCGGCACTTCCGTGAAGGATTGCCAGTTGAACCCGCCGCTCACCGGCAACATCCTCCTATGGATGCTCGGGCCCGAAACCTTCACAAAACATAACATTACAGAACCAATTCAGCTAAAAACTCAAGCTGATAGTTCAATTCGAACACGTGTCCTTACATACAAATCTGTGTTTGAATCAATTAAACTAAAAGTTTAAGCTGGTAGTTGAAGACCCACCTGAGCGGTATTGAACGCGACATATTTGCAGTTGGGAAGGATGCTTACGGACCAAGGAGGCAAGTTGTACTTGGTGTTCCAAAACGTGACCTCGACGGTGTACTTCGAGTCGTAGTTAGCGAGAAACAAAGCGCAAGCACCAGATTGTTTGTTCTGGTACAGATGAGCCTAAAAAAACAGACCAACACCCAATAACAAGACATTGTCAGTGAGGTTTCGATCGTATAATAGCATATAGTAGAAATTCGATAAATTAATATTCGATTATTTAATAAACTATTCAAGATATTATTTTTGTCCAGTTTTGACTAGATCATATGGTGTTAAATTAATAATTTTTTTAATTAATAAATTTTGATGATCCTATAACCATTAATTTTTAGAGTTTTTACTGTAAGATGTATCGTGTGATCATAAACCTTGTACCTCTTGATTCGTCCCGAGCTTAGACACCTGCGGATCCGAGGATACTAAAGCCGGTTCGCACCGCTTGATGGCCAAGTTCAAGTTCTTCAAATGGCTCCATTTCGGCTCTCTTGTTAGTCCTGCAAAGCCAACATGTCAAAACGTTAGGGCATCCACATTTCAGAGTGGGGTCTAAGCCGTCGGAGCCAACTTTTTCAGTGAAGAGTCACCGAAATTTCAATAATAATACACGACGGTAATTTTCTTTCAGAGGGGCACGATTACAAAATTAAAAAGAATAAAAAAGTATTAAAAAAAATCAAAAACACTGAATTTTTTTTGAGGGGGCACGTGCCCCCATGGGGCCCATGTGGCTCTGCCACCGGATCTAACCCCAAGTTGAATTAGTTCTAAAAAAGGGTTTGATCAGTTCTAAAACGGGTTTAATTTGTGAATCAAGATCTATTATATAGTCGAATTAGAGGGTCTAGAAGTGTGGGTCAGATACATTCTTCGACGCTGACAGATTCTACACTCGACTTGAATCCCTCAACCACGACTTTGACCGATTAACCACGTGACACTAATGACTAAATTTTTTTTTTTGTAATTTAATTATATTCGCACATATTAAACTTGAATCGATCTAATACCACTGACACATGATTTTATTAGACCCACATTTTAAGGAAGGAGAAACTTAATTAGACAAGAACGGAGTTTTGTGAATCAAAGATTAGTAGGTTTCGAGTTTTGAGTACCGTATTCATCGATCGGAGCATCATAGTCGTAGCTGGTGGTGATGAAGGGACCACCGGAGGTCCGGCCAAAGTTGGTTCCTCCATGATACTGCAACAACCAAAACTCAGCTTGCAATTGGGCCAAGAGATAAAAAGAGTCTGCTTCTATGTAATATAGTTTAATTTTGAATTTTGGTACATATAAATACATTATAATATATTAAATTTCATATTAAAAATATTAAAATTTATCTTACCATATAGTAATTTACAAATGAACCTCTGTTTTGAATGAACCTTGCCACAGAGTACGCAATGTCTTCCACTGGTCTATATGGAACTGGGCCACCAAAATTCTGTAACCTGTATGATACATGTAAGTTCAGTGTGTTAATAAAGTTTAGATTTATTAAATATTCGATTACAGTTTATAAAAATCCGATCGATTAGTTTAAGGAATAATTGTAAAAAAATATTTTAATATTTCATTCTTTTCGTCAGTGCCTTTTTTTGATGATAATTATAAAAAATAATCCCGGAACTTGTTTTTCTTAATCGGTATAAAAAAAATTCAAAATGACGATATTGCCCTTAAAAGTTTAAAGCTGTAATTCCACCTCAGTACCTTAAATGTTTTATATTTCATTTAGAATATCCTACATATTTTTGTGTCACCTCAATACCTTAAATTTTTATTTAGACTATCCTAAATCTTTTTTGTATCACCTCAGTACCCTAAACTTTCATTAATTCTTTTTTAATACCCACTGTTAACTTTCCATCTGACTTTTCATCCAAAACAAATAAAATGATCATAATATTTTTTTACTAACAACCAAATTTAAGATAAAGTTAATGGTAGGTATTAAAATAAAGTTAATGAAAATTTGAGATACTGACAAAAAAAAATAGACTACTCTAAATGAAATATAAAATATTTAAAATATATTCGTATAAATATAAAGATATACATACAAACCATTGGACGCTCAAAACAACAAATTTTTAAATTCGCTAAATAGACCATTTTTCGAATTTCTTATATTTTGGAAAATAAATTAAAAAATGTTAAAATTACGATTTTACCCTTGAAATCGAAAAAACGGAGTCCTTTTAAACTACTTGAAAACAAAAATGCGTGACTCACCAGCCAGTCCAATTCTCGGTCCACATTTTGGGCTTGTAGTTCTTGTTTGGCCAGAAGTTTTCACAGTAAAACCCATTGCATGAATTGATCTATACAACACAGAAGCAGCCATTAAAGAGAAGCTCCAAAACCTCACAAAGCTCAACAAAAATGGCAGAAACTCTCTTACAACAGGATCAGGAGCATCTTCCTGCTTGCACATCACCCACGGCACTCCGATGTTCAGACCCACCGCCATCTTTGCCGCCCATGTCGAGTATGATTTCCCGACCGATCCTAGATAGTACTGCACGAGATCGTACTCGTTCTCGATCTGGCCGAACAAAAAAGAAACGATTCTTAATATAAACTTTGTTCGGACTTTTACAACTAAAAAAACAACCTTATTAATTGAACAAGACCCCACCTTTTATAAGTAATTTATTCATATTTTAACATTTGACATAACCCAGAAACCAGACTCCACATTTAACATAATCGAGATAGTACTCGTTCTCGATCTGTCCGAACAAAAAAAGCATGATTTTTAATGTAAATTTTGCTTGGACTTTTACAATTAAAAAATCAACCTTATTAGTTGAATAAGACTCCACCTATTATAAGTAACTTATTATTTTTATATTTTATCGACGTGGGTTCATACTCTAACATTTAACATAGCCCAAAAGCAAGAACAAGACAGAGAGGTGCCGAATCGAGGGTTATAGTACCTGGGCCATGATGATCGGGCCTCCTTGGGGCTCGAACAAGCTCTGGGACTTCATCATGCTCACGATCTTCTGGGTAAATCCTTGCATTGCTTGCTGCTCAAGAAAAATCGATCAGTAAACGAAGGAGACGAGAAACATAGCAACGTTGTTGTTAAGAAACGGAACCTTGTACGGCCCGTTGTCGGTCCTGAAAGCCATCCCCGGAACGTACTTGAGCCAAACCGGAAGTCCCCTGAAACACATTAAAATCAGATTATAAGCAAAAGGTATAATTGCAAAAAACTACCCTCAAGTATTAGTTTTTTTTTTCGGACTCAGCATTTTTTCATAATCGTACAAAAATATCATGACTTTCTCTTTTTGTTGTCATCGGTATAAAATGACAAACTTATCCTTATAATTAGATTTTTAAAAAGTTGCTTTTTTCATAATAGCACAAAAGTATCTCCAATTTTTCTTTTTTGTTGTAATTCAAAATGATTATTTTATCCTTATAATTTAGATTTTAGACAGGATAAATAATCAAAGTTTTCATATTTGTTAATTTTCTTTTAACTTTTGGTTTTATAATTATTTAGCAAATAAGAATAAAATCATTATTTTAAAATAAATTTATAAAAAACAGACAAATCCCAGATATTTTTTTTATGACTATCAAAGAAGAAAACTACCGGTTACAGAAAATGAATACTTCAGACTCAAAGTACGTTTTTGCAATTATTTCTAAAAACAAAATTGCTCTGTTTTTCATTTAACAAGTTCTTGATCTGAATTTTGATTTTGATCATTACCCGAAGTTCCACTCGGCGCAGACGTACGGTCCGATCCGGAGATGAACGTACATCCCCGCTTGCTGAACCAATTTGATGAACCGGACGAGATCGTACCGCCCCGAAAAATCATACTGCAACAACAAAATTTCAAAATCGAGAAACAGAGCAATCAAATTCGGATCATATGAATCTTAAGTTGGAGCTGTAATTACATTTCCTTGAGTTGGCTCGTGCCCGTTCCAGAAGACGTAGGTCTCGATGATATCCAAGCCGCCGGCTTTGGCCTTCTGAATGAGACCCGGCCACATCTGCACAAACAATCACAAAGAAACAGAGACAGAGACAAATTCAGAGACCCACCCATCAAAAATTGAAAAAAAATGGGGGAAAACAGAGTAATTAGTACGTCGGGAGTGCTTCGCGGGTAGTGGATTGAGCCGGAGATCAGGATCCTTCGTTTCCCGTCGATCATGAAGCTTTTTCCGTCGTAGGTCACGGAGGCTCTCGCCGCCATTAGGGCCGTTGAGAGACAGATTAATAGTAGGAGGAGTTTTGGTGAAGCCATGGCTTGAAACAGAGCACTCTGTTTTTGCTCTGTTTTACTCTGTTTTTGATGTGGGTTGTGAGGGGAGGGATGGAACAGGGGATTGGGGAATTGGGGGTGGAATGATAAATATATATAGTAGTGGGCATGGGAAATAATATTGATAAAATTATGTCAATAAATTAGGATTAAAGATTCTTTTTTTTTTGTATTTAATTAAAATGGGTATTGTTTTGTTGAATTTAGTTGTAATGTTAGTGAGTAGGAAAGGTACGCACGCAAAATCATTATCGTTATCTAAATAGAAAGAGTATAAGTGATGGCTTTTATCCATTTCAAACCTCAAACAGATTGTTGCTTCATATGTCAATAAATGGGTACTAAAATGAGTCACAAAGGATTAGACTTGTACAACTTGAATTCTACATATGGGTCATATTTGATCATATATCCGTCAAGTCAATTAGAACGTTTTAAATTGATGATGATTGAAAAATAACCCGGCTTCCCGTCCTGGTATCCAAAACGTCTTGGATTTCAGAACAAAAAGTCTTGATACGAGGTTATGGGCGGTACTACATACGAAGAGGTCTGAGAAAAACTTATCCCTAATCCACACATATCCATAAAATTTTGAAAAGAAAAGGGATGTAAAATTTTGTTGAAGTCTCTTAAAATAAAAATAATGGTATATTCACACACGTCTTGATACGAGGTTATGGGCGGTACTACATACGAAGAGGTCTGAGAAAAACTTATCCCTAACCCACACATATCCATAAAATTTTGAAAAGAAAAAGGATGTAAAATTTTGTTGAAGTCTCTTAAAATAAAAATAATGGTATATTTACACACGATGCATCATATAATCATTTTAAATGTCAGAAACTGATTACCAGGTGGTTGAAATGAGACATTATTTTGTTAATCAATCCAAAACTACTTTAATAATAATGTTTGTGAAAACATTTTATTTTTAATGTGTGCTATCAAACCAATAATTAATTATTTATCATGTATCTGACTTTACAAGTTGATTTTATAACATTTATTGATGAAACACTTAGTAAAAATTGTTGCAATTGGCCAAATTGAATCAATTCTATTGAGTAGTATACTGATGAAATTAAATCAATAACACAGTGCTGATAAAAAAAAATCAATAACACAGCATTGAGATAAACACGTTCAAAACAAGAGGAGACCTAATTTTTTGAGAAGAACAGATACTATTATTATTGGGAATAAAAATAGTGCGATGAGCACATAACTGTACTCACCTTACAAAATAGAATCCAAAAAGGAACATAAAGCAATAACAAAAATATAAACGTTGCTCAAAGCATAGGGGCGGTTGAAAGGGACATCTGCGGTAGCATACAGGGATACCGATACAGCATACTTCTACCAAAAGGCATTGGGCGAACAAACCGAGTGAAAGGGGAATACTGGTGGACCGTCATCTCCCCCGGTGAGTCAGCGTGCGTCGTCCTCCCTTGACTGATAATTTTAGGGCTCCTGAACGCGGGATTGCTGACACCGGACTGGTAGGGGAGACAGATCTCGATTGTAGATGGTACCTTCGCCATTTATCAGCCAGGAAGGGGTCACGGTCAACCACCCCTTTCTTGGGCCTCATCGGACTTATTCCTGGAGGCGGGGGTGCTTGCCCCCCCCCCCCCCCCCCCGCCGCTGCTGCATTTGAGCCTCCATCTGATGCGTTGAACCCTCCGATTCCTCCGGCTCCTCCTCTCGGCCTTGTCTTTTCTTCCCAGACAGAGACGGCCCAGCTTCCTTTGCCAGCCACTCAGAGGGGATGTCTTCAGTCCCTGTCTCATAGAACCTAGTCCCCCCTTTTCCTATTTCCTGGTGGGGAGAAGGCGTGCGAGGATCCCATGGCCCCCACTTCCTCCCTCATTCAGGTAGGCCCAGTTAGTCCCCGACGCCGGCTTCCCATGTTTTGCCTTCTCCAAGGCTGACCTCGGGTCCCCCCAGTGCACGCAGGGAGTGACCCTATGTGCCTCTAGCTACAGGACAAGCCGGAAACAAGTGTCCTGCATAGCTGCACCCAAAACAATGATCTGGCAGATGTTCATAGGAGACCTGAATAAGTGTTCGTACCTGTGATTCCGACAGCCGGAACCATAACTGGCTCTGAAGTGGGATTCAGATGTCAGCTCGAATCCTAACCTTCATGCCCAACAGCGTCCCGAGCTATCCACATCCACCACCTGGCACACCCCTAGAGCATTTCCTACTCTGAAACCCACCTCCTTGTTCCACGCACCCATCGGCAGATTAGACACCCGTGTCCAGACCGAAAAGTGTTGGAAACTAAGGTTTCCCACTTGCATATGGGCCCTGAGATCTGTAAAAAGCACTATAGACTCGGGACAAAAAGCTCATGGCTCTCCTGCCAACACCCTCGCCCTTTCCTTGGCTGATCTGAAGAAGAATGCCACCAGCCCCCCTTCCAGTGGCTACGCTTCCACTTTCATCCCCCACAAGTCTTCCATCCTAGCAACCAACGACTTCCAGAAGAACTTTTTAGATGTCAATACCTTCGCTGCCATTGCAAACCTAAATTGCCCCCAGCACGGGCAATATCAACCGTATGGACAATCACCTCCTTAATGCAGAGAGACGACAGCTTAGATCCCAGATCTCCCATCCGAGGCACCGACCCCCGAGCTGCCCCGAACTCCGATCCCATCGGGTCACCCGATCCGAGACCACCCGAGCCCACCCCGGACTCATCGGGTCCCCCCGCTCCCGGGACCGATCCAGCTCCGGCCCTACCTGTCCCGCCCGAGTCCGACTCCCAGCCCCCGCTCCATAACGGGCCGCCCAGTTGGCAATGTCACCTGGCCCACCTCGTGTCCATCCTGGGTGGCGCCCCTCCTCACGTGACTCCCAGCCCATCCCCGCTCTTGGGGTCCACCCGGCCCGTTTGGCATCCAGCATTAGCCCATCTCCCCGGCCCAATGCAGCCACACCTTGGCCCAAGTCTGGCTCAGCAACCCTAGAGGGCTCCCGCAAGGTCTCCTTTCCCTTCCTTCTCCTCCACGCCAACGCCGCCGGCGATTCCGACGGCGTGGCAGCCGTGTCCGACGACACCACCACGGGCTCCGACCACTCCTCTCCCGGAGTCCGCCCCTCGCGCTGCACCTGTAGCAGTCCACCTCCCTCGGTTACCAGCAGAGGCAGCCTACCACCCTCGGTTATCGGCAGAGGCAGCCGCCCCCGGCTCCCCTTCGGCCTATGTCCCCTCGTCGGCGTCCGCCTCACCCTGCTTGCCGCCGAGGACATCCAGCCATTCCCCATCGGGGCACCTCCCGCCAGCCTTTGAGCCGAGAAGCACATCGCCTCCCCGATGTCCTGTCGCGGCGACAGCGACTCCGGCTCCGACAGTTGCTCATCGTCCCCCATAGCCCCGTCCTGTTCCACCTCCTGTACCTCCTTCTTCGGCCCCCAGCCAACCTCCTCTGCGGGTTCGATACCCTCCCCCGAAACTAGTGCCGTCTGCACGTCTTCCCCCGACCCCGACCCCATACTCGGATCGCGATCAAGACCCACGTCGCCAGCCACCCACGCGACCTGCTCGTCCCCACCCACGCCTCCGCTCCCCTCCATGTCCGTCTCCTCGAGCCATACCGAAGGATCACCGGAAATACTAGACAATTTGGCCGCTGAGTATGCCATAGTTTGCCCAGAGAAAACACAAAACCTAACCCTAGCAGAGAGAGAGGTTGTGACCATCCTATTTTAAGAGGAAACCTAAATAATTAAAGGGACTAAATTAAAATGGAAGAGAAAAAACTTAATTCATTATTTCACAAAAAAAACTTAATCTGATAATAACAATGATTGCTACAAAAATACTTTTCTTGTTTATTCAAGAAGGAAATTGTAACACAAGAAAATCGGCCTATAGAGATTTTGAATCTTCTCTCTTTCTCTATCATTCCATTTCTGTTGTCACCACCATTGTGAACCCAACCCTCCCCAACCCCACCCCAACCCCATGGTTCGACCGACACAATAGACATTTTGGGTCCGACTATCAGATGAAGACTTTTCCCCCACCTCATTCTCGCGCCACCACTTCCTCCCCCTCGGTATGAACTACATTCCATATGGAACCTTCTGCCCATAATTGCTCATTGACGCTGACGCCGATCAGGAGACATCACGACATGGAGGAAACCATCCCAGCCCTTCACTGGTTGCCCACCGACGCGGTCATGTAGACTCGGGAGTCGGGATCACCCACCCGGACGACTCTGCTTGGTTAATCCATCGCTGCCCTTCCACTAAGGAGGAAGCTGGAACCATCCATGCCACTAGGGGATGGAAAAAATCACAATGGGCATCAGGAAGTAGCCCATAGTATCCCTTTCCCTAACGGAGTAGGAGCTCATGGGACTCGCCTCTATGGCGAATACAGAAACCATACTCCTTCCAGGGAGTTTGGCCCCGCGGAGGAAGAAGTGAGGCCAGCCAAGCATCCTCGTTGGTCTCCATGAGACCTTCAGGGCACCATAAGGTGTCTTAGAGGAGCCACACCTCGGCCCTCATGGGACCGATACTATATGCCCCCAGCCTTCTCCTTTTCATGATATACTCCTTGGACGACTGTCAAGACAACCCATGCATGTTCAAATCAAGACAAGGAATGCTTTCTAGGTTAACTGTGCCAATCACGGAGTGAATAAGGAACCACCCCCTAACGTATTCCCTTGTAGTACAAGTATTAAACTATAAGATTAGTGTTTCGACGATCACCAGAACTTTATCTCATTATTTTTTTTATCATTTATGCGATTGTATGATCAGTTTGATCTTTCATTCTTCGAATTAATAAACCTTCATATTTATGCTCAAAAAAGAGATTGTATGATATACTCTCCATCAGTAACAATCATAGGATTTGTCACATGAAAGAGATAAATTCGTTCAATATTACTTTTTGTTATATTTTCTTCTAACAGTTTTTTTTAATTGATATTAACATTTTCTATCAATCAAAGAGAAAAAAGTGCATTTAAGAAAACAAGAGACGTAAATATCGATAACATTAAAACTTTTTTCTCCCCCCCCCCCCCCCCCCCCAAAAAAAACACCCAAACCCTAGCACAACCTTTTCGAAGTAGCGCTGTTGCCGACGGCCTGGCTGACTGGATCGTCTGTTCAGGAGGTCGTTGATGGCCCTTTCTCCCTCTCCTCCCTTTGTGCTCTCCGCACTCAGCCTACTTGGCTCGTCGTCACTGGTCTACTCGCGTCCAATATGTGTCTTACATCATATCCGGTCCATGGTCAAGTTTGCTGCTTGGCCGTGTGTTCTGATGGAGGTGCTCTGGTGGTCCCTGGTCTCAGAGCGGTGAGCGTGGCTGCCCAAGTCCCGCCTCGGTGTTGGCGCCGTAGGGAGTGGTTGTATGGTTTGCTCCGTAGCGGTGGTGTCCGTGACTTGCCTCGGAAGGAGAGTCGAAGTGTTTTGTGTGAGTCTTAGATTCTCCGGTGTTGTTTCTTCGGATACCAGTGATCAAAGTCAAATGGAGGAATATCGAGATGGTCGACGTGGTTGGATCCCAAGAGACATAGTCACGTTTCTAAATTTTTTTTCTATGTTTTTTTTTGTTAGGTTTTGTTTGGTTGTGACCTTTTTCGGGTCAAATAACTGCACTTTGTTGCGGATTGGTGTGCATCAATTGCACGTTTGTGTGGACTGGTTGTACTTTGGTGTGCCTGTTATGTGACACTTATGGTGTGCACTTTGTTGCACTTTAGGCGGGCACAGTATAGTTGCACATTCTGGACGCATTTTGTTGCGTTGCAGGTTTTGATTAGGGGTCGGTAAGATTATAGTTTAGCGTGTCTGGAGTCTGTAATATTTATCGTTGTGTTTGTACGATCAACGATTGTAAGTTGTAAATGATCGTTTATATATCTCCATCGAGTTATGTATAGAATCCAGTAATACTCTTTCACTTAAAAGAAGAAAAAAAAGACGTGGGTCTCAGGACGGAAACCATTCGATTAATCAAAGTTCAACAAAGAGTCCAACCCCAAAAAACAAAATAAATTGTTTCAAGTACTAGAAAGAACCGAGATACAAGATATTGCAGTCCACAGACATAACTCCATACATAAGATGATATTCATATTCTTAATGTGTCATCACATATATTTTTGAATCATATGATATTAGGTTTAAGAGTTTGATAGTCACCATTTTGTGTGTGACCTCCATATTTTCGAATTCTCTCCGTAAAAACTCACTCCCAACCATGCTATTATAATCAACAATGTGGTTGGTGAACCACATAAATATTGTGTGTTTTTACTATTCTTTTACGTTTATTAATCATCTATTTTTGGTTCCAACAAACTGTAAACATTACACATCCCATCACGCCTAAAAATACGTATAAAAAATCCATAAACAAGTATAAGTATACGTCTCCACGACGTATATTCGTACAATCATCGTATATTAAAATACAGACAAAAAATAGATTGAGTGAGCTTTCTTCGAGGCTGCGATTGGCTGACTTTGGGCACGTAACCTGCACTTCCCTTATTGGTTGGTTGAATATTAGGTCTTTTTTTCTTCTTCTCTATCATTAATTTCGGTACCCTTTTATTTATTTATTTTTTCTTATATTGTTGATCTCTCTCTAACCTAACTATTTTCTGTTTTTTTTCAAAGTGTTCGGCAGCCAAACATATATATTTATTTATGCATGTCGCACTCCAACGTACAGTTTGTGACTTTTCTTAAAATATATGTATAGCCATCTTAGAAACTCTATCCAAACTAGTACTCAATTTTCGTATTCTAGTATGGGTTTTATGTCGGTTAAATACGGGTTTTGTTCGATGAATTTATCCCTCGAGCTTTGTCGGTAAAAGCAAGGCATTTTTAAGGGATCGAGTTGTGACAAGACGAAAATATACACGTGTATATATTAGGGGTGAGTAAGATAACAAAGCAAAAGAAAAGCAAATAACACTGAACTAAATCAAAGTAGTTTAACACCGGATCAGAGTAGATCGATTAAAAATAATATCGATATTGATGAACCAGAGGTTTTTGATATAAGGTCAGGTTTACATTAGTTGAAGGAACCATAATAGTAACCGTTGCCCCGCATTTTTCGAGAAGACTCCAACCTTATCTTTTCTTTTTTTGTTCGATGCATTGTGTTGGGAAAACTTAAGTTCGAATATAATTGAGAACGAGCCATAATATGGGATTTTGACTCGACTATTGTTTCCAAATAACCGAATATTTTGGATCAATAATACCAAAGAAAGTCTTAATCCGATTAACCGAATTGTCTTCACCCCTAAAAAGCATATATATTTTAAGAGACAAATAGATATAAAAAATTGAACGAAATGGTAATATTATTAATTAAAGCATTCTGGTGCCGCGAAAGCGACTAACACCATACAAACCAAGAAACTAACATAAAACTGAAAGACAAATGCTGAATAGTAAATGTTGCTCATGGACATAGAGGCGGTCGGAGGGGTGAAACTGCGGTAGCATCCAAAGACACCGATACAACATGCTCCAACCATAAGACGCTGATCGAGCAGAGCATGTGGAAACTTTATAATGGTGGACCGATAACTCCCCCGATAAGTCAGCGTGCGTCGCCCCCCCCCCCCCCTAAAATGATAATTGCAGGGCTCCTGTACGTGGGATTGCTGACCACGAAGTGTTAGGGAAGCATGTCACGCCCCGATTTCAGCGAACCGAACTCGGGATGCGAACTTTTAAAAACATGAACACTTGAAACCTGTTTTCAATAAAAGCTTTGACATTTCCATTTACTTCTCAAAATAATAGCATTTACGATACAAAAACGTCCCAACAAGTGGACAAGGTACAACATCCGTCACTAGACTCAACAAAAGTAAAGACCAGACTCCGCTCCAAGCTCCATGAACTTCAAGAGCTAACCTAGTCCGTCCGGTGATCAGTACCTGTAGGAAAAGCAGCTAGGGGTGAGCGTTCGCTCACCTCCACGGATAACAGACTGACTATGGCATAATTAGCAGAAAAAGCCAGTAACACTAAAACCAAACCCAACACCGGGACTACAGTCCCCAACTCAAGTACCCAACTGACCCACAACCCGTCACCTTCCTCAACAGACTCGACACTCGATAAAAATAATGTAGACCCAATACAACTATCGACGACCTCCTCAAGGACTCGAACGAAACGACACAACACCAAACAAGATCACAAAGGATCGCACACCAGCTGCTCAGTAACCAATCTCAATCAGGTCAGGGTTCGACCTATCGCAATTCCTCGACACGAAGTCGGATCAGGCTGTCGACCTTTCAAACTCGCAATTCCTCGACACTAAGTCGGATCAGGCTGTCGACCTTTAAAACTCGCAATTCATCGACACTAAGTCGGATCAGGCTGTCGACCTTTAGAACTCGCAATTCATCGACACTAAGTCGGATCAGGCTGTCGACCTTTAAAACTCGCAATTCATCGACACTAAGTCGGATCAGGCTGTCGACCTTTAGAACTCGCAATTCATCGACACTAAGTCGGATCAGGCTGTCGACCTTTAGAACTCGCAATTCATCGACACTAAGTCGGATCAGGCTGTCGACCTTTAGAACTCACCACCCCAGGTAACCACAATCACAATCACAGGCAAGTTCAATCACACAGGCACTCAAGGCCACTCAAGACACCTCAACAGTCAAGACTCGGGTTCAACAACCCCACGGGCACTCACTGCCACTCAAGACACCAAATTAAATACACGGCTCTCATGGCCACCCCGACTCAACAATTAAATACGGGCTCTCAAGGCCACCCAAACTCAACAATTAAATACGGGCTCTCAAGGCCACCCAAACTCAACAATTAAATACAGGCTCTCAAGGCCACCCAAACTCAACAATTAAATAAAACGCACGACAACCTCCGGCATACTCGATGCCTCCAACGGTCCTAAAACCACTAGTTTCACAAACAACCTCCGGGCATGGTCATATGCCTCCAGTAATTCAATTATCGCTAAGTTCTCTGTCCTACGACACTACTAAGTGTCACATGCTTTTCTCTTGAACGCTACAATCCCGTATCATGCTTTTCTAATAATTAAATAAATCTACTCAACCCACGACACCCCGGTGTCACATGCAATTCTACTATTAACTTTCCCTAATCAGGGCCGAGATCCGGCTACTTTTCCCTACCTCGTATACAATCCCAAAAGCGCTCCAACAACACCCGAAGCACACTCAGTCACTCGCCGAGCTTCCCCTTGCCTCGGTCCGTAGCACGATCTAAAAGAACACAAATTTAAAGTACTTTTAAACTAGTACGAATAACCAAAAATTTACATACTTAACGCCCAAACGTAACCCCGACAATGTCGGTCACTCCCAAACTTCCCAATTATTCGATAATGCCGATAAAGGACCCGTAAGGGCTAGATTCGCCCGACATGGCGAATCTGCCCGGTTTTGGTTAATTGCCTTCCGGGGCTCCAAAAGCCCCCATTTTCGTTTCTACGGTCTTAGAATATTTCAAGGAACCCAACGCACTTGACGGAATTGAATTCCGACTTCTAAGTCAATTAATTAACGTTTAAAGTTTCCCAAAACCCGTTAATTACAACTTCTCCAAATTAATTCCAAATTTCGATTCGATTAGGAAAAAGTGGTCCGGGGGACGTTTTAAACCACCCGAACATTAAAACCCGAGCAACCGAGCACGTGGGCCCCACCCAAGAGGCTTGGCCGAGACCCTAGGGTTTGAGGGAGGGGCTCGGCCACCAAGTGGTGGCTGCTGCCACCTCCGGCCAGCCACCACATGGCCGGCCGGCCACCACCCACGGTGGCCGGAGCTCCTCCCGAGCCTCCGGTCACCGGAAAACGTGAAATTAAACCCCCAAACACCTCTAAAACGTCTCCAACACCTCCCCACACTCTACACAACCCTAAGCCTTAGTTTATAACCAAACCCTAGCTCTTGAAAATAATCAAAACGAGAATCGGTTCGGGTATTACCGTAGAGGAGAACGAGGGGAACGAGATTGCTCTTTGCTTTGACTCGATCCAAGGGCTCGATCACAAACCCTAGCTCAACCTCCCTTCTTCTCTCTTCTTCTCCTTCTCCTTCTCTCTCTAAAACCTCTCTTCTAATTTCTAATTTAATTAAACTAACAACAAAACTAACTTTCTCTCCCTTAATACCCCATACTCGGCCAACCCTCTCCAACCACACCTTTTCCCTCCAAAAAATACACCACCATATACTTGACAAGTGTCAAGGTGGGTCCCATACCTTTTGGAAAATATCTAGTTGATATTTTCCAATCAGATTCGCGAAAAACGGACGTTTCGGGCCCCGAACGGGCACTTTTCCCAAAAAAAATTTAAACTGGACGGGCTTCAAGGAAACGGCCCAACTAAGACCGCTACGACGACGGCTAAGCTTTTCGGGTCCAAAACGGTCCTCGAATGGACCAAAACGTCGCTCGGGTGACTTTTCCAGCGAAAAATCAATCTTTCCCAAAATGACCAGGAAGTTGCCCTGAGTCCCCCGTAACTCATTTTAGTCGATAACGGGGTCAACTTAAGTCCGGCATGACCCTCGGGGTCAATTTAAGTTAAGTTAAGTGTCTGTCTTAAAATTTTTAAATTTTCCTGTTTTTCGCAGGTTTGACTGACGTTGACCAGAAGTGGTTATTACAGTCTACCCCCCCTTAAAGGAATTTCGTCCGCGAAATTTAAAACAGACGTACCTCGGGAGTCGAACAGGCCGGGATACTTCGCGCGAACCTCGTCCTCGCGTTCCCACGTCGACTCAGCTCCGTGATGTTTCCACTGCACTCGGACCAAGCGGATAATCTTGCCTCCCCGCAGAATCTGCTGCCGTGTGTCCATGATCCGAATCGGCTGCTACTCATAGGAGACATCATCAGCCACCTCGATATCAGTCCACTCGATGACGTGGGATGGGTCTGCGTTGTACTGCCGCAACTGGGATACGTGGAAGACGTTATGTACTCTCCCAAGCTGCGGTGGCAACGCCAGACGATAAGCCACGGCTCCCACTCTGTCTAAGATCTGGAACGGGCCTATGTACCTCGGAGCCAACTTTCCCCCGCTGCGCCTGAACCGCACCAGCCCCTTCCTCGGGCTCACCTTCAGGAACACGTGATCCCCGACTGCAAACTCAAGAGGTCGACGTCGCCTGTCTGCATAACTCTTCTGCCGGCTCTGCGCGGTCCTCAACCGATCGCGGATCAATGTGACCTTCTCCGTCGTCTCTCTGACAAGATCTGGCCCCAGCAGACTCTTGTCCCCCACCTCTGCCCAGCATACTGGTGACCGACACGGCCTACCATACAACGCTTTGAACGGTGCCATCCCGATACTGGCCTGGAAGCTGTTGTTGTAGGCGAAATCGGCCAATGGCAGGTGGGTCTCCCAAGATCCCCTGAAATCCAACACACATGCTCGCAGCATGTCCTCCAAGATCTGAATGGTACGCTCAGACTGACCGTCTGTCTGAGGATGATGTGTTGTGCTGAGTAGGATCTCTGTCCCCAGTGCCTTCTGCAGACTCGGCCAGAACCTGGACGTGAAGCGGGGATCCCTGTCAGACACTATCGACACCGGGACCCCGTGGAGGCGCACTATCTCCTGGATATACAGACTGCTCAACTTGTCGACCGGGTCTGTCATCCTCATAGCCAGAAAGTGGGCCGACTTGGTCAACCGGTCGACTACCACCCAAACGGCGTCGTTTCCCTTGGGCGATCTCGGTAGTCCACACACGAAATCCATCGTAATGTGCTCCCACTTCCACTGAGCAATCGGTAGTGGCTGTAACAATCCCGCGGGACGCTGATGCTCTGCCTTCACCTGCTGACAGACAAGGCATCTCGACACAAACTCTGCGACTGCTCTCCTCATGCCGCGCCACCAGTAGTGCCTCCTGAGGTCACGGTACATCTTGGTGCTCCCCGGATGCACTGCGAGACGCGAATGGTGTGCCTCTCGTAACACGGCATCTCTACAGTTAACTGGTACGAACAGCCCCCCGCGGTACCGTAGTCCCCAATCAGTACTGTCCTGCCAGCCCACCACCTCGTCACCCCTGACGACTCTCTCGCGGATCTCTGATGCTTCGACGTCCTCCCTCTGCGCCTCCAACACTTGGGCAAGCAGTGAGGGCTGAGCCACTAGGGAGCACATGGCAACACCGCCAGTAACCTCCTCTAGCTCAAGCCCGAATGTGCTCAGCTCCCCCATCATGTCCCACTCTCGGACAGATATGCTGGCGAGGCTCGGAGCCGACTTCCTACTCAAGGCGTTGGCGACAACGTTCGCCTTGCCTGGGTGGTAGTGTAGCTCGAAGTCGTACTCCTCGAGTAGTTCCATCCACCGTCGCTGACGCATGTTCAGGTCTCGCTGGGAAAATATGTACTTGAGGCTCTTGTGATCCGAGAACACCTGAAACCCCTCGCCGTACAGATAATATCGCCAGCTCTTTAGCGCAAACACGACTGCTGCTAGCTCCAAGTCGTGGGTAGGATAGTTGCGCTCGTGTATCTTCAACTTCCTGGAGCCATAAGCCACAACTCTGCCCGACTGCATCAGCACGCAACCCAGTCCCTCTCCGGATGCATCGCAGTAAACATCATAGCCAAACCCTCGTTCGGGCACCACTAACACTGGAGCTGTAGTCAGTCGAGTCTTCAACTCCGCGAACGCATGCTCACAGTCATCTGTCCACACGAACCCAACACCCTTGCGCGTTAACAGAGTCATCGGTGCGGCTAGTCGTGCAAAATCCTGGACAAATCGCCTATAGTAGCCTGCCAATCCCAGAAAGCTGCGGATCTCGAAAACACTCGTGGGCCGTGCCCACTTCGAGACCGCGTCGATCTTCGACGGATCGACCAGGATACCGTCACGGGATATGATGTGGCCGAGGAATCTCACCTCAGAGAGCCAGAACTCGCACTTCTCCCGGTTGGCATATAGCTGGTGCTCGCGCAGTAGGGTCAGAACAGCCCTCAGATGTGCCTCATGCGCCGCCTCGTTCTGCGAATATATTAGGATGTCGTCCACGAACACCACCACAAACTGATCCAGGTACGGCCGGAAGATGTTGTTCATCAGGTCCATGAACGCTGCTGGCGCGTTCGTCAGTCCGAATGGCATCACCAGGAACTCGTAATGCCCATAGCGTGTCCGGAATGCAGTCTTTGCGACGTCCCCCTCACGGACTCGCAACTGATAATAACCGGATCGCAGATCGATCTTCGAGAAGTGAGTCGCCCCTCTCAACTGGTCAAACAAGTCATCGATCCTCGGCATCGGGTACCGGTTCTTCACCGTAACCCGGTTCAGCTTCCGGTAATCTATACACATCCGTAGCTCTCCACTCTTCTTCTTCACGAAGAGTGCTGGTGCTCCCCACGGCGATGCACTCGGACGGATAAACCCCTTCTGCTTAAGCTCCTCCAGTTGACGCTTCAGCTCAGTCAACTCTGCCGGCGCAAACCTGTAAGGCGCCATCGATATCGCCGCCGTTCCCGGCACTAGGTCAATCCCGAACTCCACCTCACGAATCGGTGGCAGCCCGCTCAACTCCTCAGGAAAGACCTCGGGGAACTCGCATACCACTCTCGGTAACTCTCGGCTCTGCACGGCCGGTACTTCCTCCTCTGCGGACAACGCCGACAGGAGGACCCCACTCTTACTCCCCAGCACGCACGTCACCTTCGTACCGCCCACTGTCACTGTCACTCGTCGTCTGTAGCAATCGATGTTGGCTCGGTACCTCGACAACCAATCCATACCCAAAATCACATCAAAGGTAGTCATCCCCAACACGAGAAGATCACCAGGGCAAGGACAGTCTGCGACTCTAATCTCGCAGGCACGACATACTCTAGTCAACGATGCACCACCCCCAACTAGGGTGTCCAGGCATAGGGGTGGACTCAACGGCTCTAAGCTCAACCCCAACCTCTCAGCACAACCCGACGAAATAAAAGAGTGCGATGCCCCGGTATCAAACAAGAACAAAGCCCATAAATGATACAACAAACACGTACCCTGGATGGTCTCACGGTACGTGCTAGGTCCTGGGGCTCTGGAGTCGGTGACTGCATATACTCTCCCTTGCGAGGCCTGCTGCCTCTGACCCTGCGCACTGGCTGCTGGATACCTGTGACTCTGCTGCTGTCTCGGAATTGGTGCGCTCGTAGACGGCCGTGATGATCTCGGCTGCTGACCCTGTCGAGGGCGACCTCTGGGCGACTGTACTGTTCGCGACTGCTGCGGTCGCTGCACTGATGTCTCCCCCAACTGCTCTCGGCACCATGCCATAGTGTGACCGGCCCGGCCGCATCGGTAACAGCTGATCTCGTCAGCCCTTGACCCCGAGCCCTGGCCTGTCCGGCTAGTAGCTGGTACTGCCGCGGTTCCTCCCCTCGTCGGACAGTCTCGCTGTAAGTGGTCTGGTTGCCCGCAGTGATAGCATGACGGCCTCCTCTCTGAGGCGACTGGCCCCACTGATGCCACTGACCCCTGCTGTCTCGATCCACTCTGATGAGGCGGTGGTCGGAAGGATCCCGCGGTCCTCTGCCTCCGCGAGTCTCGTGAGTCTGACGGTCCTGCCCAACTGATCGGCCGAGGTCGGACCTCACGGCTCCTGACTGCATCCCTGGCGCCCTGCTCTACTGTAGCTGCGGTGTCCACGAGGTCGGTATACTTCCGTATCCTCAAGGCGAGAACCTGGTTCCGGATGCCCAGCCTCAGTCCGTCCTGGAACCGCAGGCAACGGTTCGTCTCGCTTGTCACCATCTCAGGCGCGAATCTGGCCAAGGCTGTGAACCTGGCCTCGTACTCTCCTACCGTCATCCCCCCTTGCTCCAGGTCTAAGAACTGCCGATGTCGCTCCAGCCGAGCCAACTCGGGGAAGTACTGTGCCATGAATACCTCCTGGAATACGCTGTAGTCGTATCCGACCGTGTCCTTCACCCGCCCCCACCAGTGGTAGGCGCTGTCTCTCAGCTGATGGGCCGCGAAGGACACTCTCCGACGGCCATCCTCGACACCCGATGTGTCCAAGTCTCGTGTGACCTGCTCTATCCATCGCTCGGCCAGGTCGGGATTCGGCTCCCCGACAAAAACAGGTATCCCGAGCTTCAGGAAATCTAGTAGCGCTCGGGAGGTAAGATCCTCTGTCTGCGCGGCCCTCACCGGGACTGCGGCTGCCTCTGGTGCTGGCGAAGCCGACTCTCGGCTGGCGATGATCGCCACCAAACTCTGAACGGTCCTGGTAAGCTCATCCAGGGCAGTCATCACTGGAGGGTCCGCGACTGGCGGAACACTGGGGGTGCCTGCAGACGGCCCCGCATCACTCCTCCTGTCTTCTCCGACAGGAGTACCCTGTGCCTCCGCATAGTCGGCGGGCTCGACGGTCGGCACCCTCCCTGGTGCCCCTGCTGACCGTCCCCGCCGGCCTCGCGTGGATGCCTGGCCCCGTGTTCCTGATGGTCGTCCCCGCTTACCGCGAGCCATAAACAATATCCTCTGCACGGATACACGCAAACGTTCAGTTTGCGAACTTAAATAAAAACGACAGTACAAAAGCACTAACGTCCACCCGCTTAAGCTTACACTAACGTGCTTATCACTAAAGCGCTACACCGCTCAAGCTAAACGTACTTTATATACTAGCATTAGTAAACGAGACCGCACCGACGTGCACCAAACAAGCGGCGGCAAACCAACCCGCACAACACGACGACCCCCGTTCACCGGGCCAATCAAAATCGAACCTTGCCCACCGGGCCAAACAAAATCAAACTTACGCCCATAGGGCCAATCAAGTTCAAGACATGCCAACAGGGCCAACAATTTTAAAACATTCACCCTTTCATTTTAAAACTTCGTTCCTTGACATCACGTAGTTACAACCCGGTTCAGGCGTCCCCGAACCACGTTGTACCGACTTGACATCAACACCGTCACGTTCGACTACAGGAGCGCTCCTGAGCCGACCCGCGACAGTTAAAAACAGTTCACGCAATCACACACAATCAGTATGCCAGCAACAAAATACTGTAACATACGCACAAACACAAACAAGGCTCAAGACATGACGGGTCTACACCGACTCGACTCTCCCCCCCTAAGTGACGGACAGTCCGAGGTTTGAAACCTCGAGCTCTGATACCAAGCTGTCACGCCCCGATTTCAGCGAACCGAACTCGGGATGCGAACTTTTAAAAACATGAACACTTGAAACCTGTTTTCAATAAAAGCTTTGACATTTCCATTTACTTCTCAAAATAATAGCATTTACGATACAAAAACGTCCCAACAAGTGGACAAGGTACAACATCCGTCACTAGACTCAACAAAAGTAAAGACCAGACTCCGCTCCAAGCTCCATGAACTTCAAGAGCTAACCTAGTCCGTCCGGTGATCAGTACCTGTAGGAAAAGCAGCTAGGGGTGAGCGTTCGCTCACCTCCACGGATAACAGACTGACTATGGCATAATTAGCAGAAAAAGCCAGTAACACTAAAACCAAACCCAACACCGGGACTACAGTCCCCAACTCAAGTACCCAACTGACCCACAACCCGTCACCTTCCTCAACAGACTCGACACTCGATAAAAATAATGTAGACCCAATACAACTATCGACGACCTCCTCAAGGACTCGAACGAAACGACACAACACCAAACAAGATCACAAAGGATCGCACACCAGCTGCTCAGTAACCAATCTCAATCAGGTCAGGGTTCGACCTATCGCAATTCCTCGACACGAAGTCGGATCAGGCTGTCGACCTTTCAAACTCGCAATTCCTCGACACTAAGTCGGATCAGGCTGTCGACCTTTAAAACTCGCAATTCATCGACACTAAGTCGGATCAGGCTGTCGACCTTTAGAACTCGCAATTCATCGACACTAAGTCGGATCAGGCTGTCGACCTTTAAAACTCGCAATTCATCGACACTAAGTCGGATCAGGCTGTCGACCTTTAGAACTCGCAATTCATCGACACTAAGTCGGATCAGGCTGTCGACCTTTAGAACTCGCAATTCATCGACACTAAGTCGGATCAGGCTGTCGACCTTTAGAACTCACCACCCCAGGTAACCACAATCACAATCACAGGCAAGTTCAATCACACAGGCACTCAAGGCCACTCAAGACACCTCAACAGTCAAGACTCGGGTTCAACAACCCCACGGGCACTCACTGCCACTCAAGACACCAAATTAAATACACGGCTCTCATGGCCACCCCGACTCAACAATTAAATACGGGCTCTCAAGGCCACCCAAACTCAACAATTAAATACGGGCTCTCAAGGCCACCCAAACTCAACAATTAAATACAGGCTCTCAAGGCCACCCAAACTCAACAATTAAATAAAACGCACGACAACCTCCGGCATACTCGATGCCTCCAACGGTCCTAAAACCACTAGTTTCACAAACAACCTCCGGGCATGGTCATATGCCTCCAGTAATTCAATTATCGCTAAGTTCTCTGTCCTACGACACTACTAAGTGTCACATGCTTTTCTCTTGAACGCTACAATCCCGTATCATGCTTTTCTAATAATTAAATAAATCTACTCAACCCACGACACCCCGGTGTCACATGCAATTCTACTATTAACTTTCCCTAATCAGGGCCGAGATCCGGCTACTTTTCCCTACCTCGTATACAATCCCAAAAGCGCTCCAACAACACCCGAAGCACACTCAGTCACTCGCCGAGCTTCCCCTTGCCTCGGTCCGTAGCACGATCTAAAAGAACACAAATTTAAAGTACTTTTAAACTAGTACGAATAACCAAAAATTTACATACTTAACGCCCAAACGTAACCCCGACAATGTCGGTCACTCCCAAACTTCCCAATTATTCGATAATGCCGATAAAGGACCCGTAAGGGCTAGATTCGCCCGACATGGCGAATCTGCCCGGTTTTGGTTAATTGCCTTCCGGGGCTCCAAAAGCCCCCATTTTCGTTTCTACGGTCTTAGAATATTTCAAGGAACCCAACGCACTTGACGGAATTGAATTCCGACTTCTAAGTCAATTAATTAACGTTTAAAGTTTCCCAAAACCCGTTAATTACAACTTCTCCAAATTAATTCCAAATTTCGATTCGATTAGGAAAAAGTGGTCCGGGGGACGTTTTAAACCACCCGAACATTAAAACCCGAGCAACCGAGCACGTGGGCCCCACCCAAGAGGCTTGGCCGAGACCCTAGGGTTTGAGGGAGGGGCTCGGCCACCAAGTGGTGGCTGCTGCCACCTCCGGCCAGCCACCACATGGCCGGCCGGCCACCACCCACGGTGGCCGGAGCTCCTCCCGAGCCTCCGGTCACCGGAAAACGTGAAATTAAACCCCCAAACACCTCTAAAACGTCTCCAACACCTCCCCACACTCTACACAACCCTAAGCCTTAGTTTATAACCAAACCCTAGCTCTTGAAAATAATCAAAACGAGAATCGGTTCGGGTATTACCGTAGAGGAGAACGAGGGGAACGAGATTGCTCTTTGCTTTGACTCGATCCAAGGGCTCGATCACAAACCCTAGCTCAACCTCCCTTCTTCTCTCTTCTTCTCCTTCTCCTTCTCTCTCTAAAACCTCTCTTCTAATTTCTAATTTAATTAAACTAACAACAAAACTAACTTTCTCTCCCTTAATACCCCATACTCGGCCAACCCTCTCCAACCACACCTTTTCCCTCCAAAAAATACACCACCATATACTTGACAAGTGTCAAGGTGGGTCCCATACCTTTTGGAAAATATCTAGTTGATATTTTCCAATCAGATTCGCGAAAAACGGACGTTTCGGGCCCCGAACGGGCACTTTTCCCAAAAAAAATTTAAACTGGACGGGCTTCAAGGAAACGGCCCAACTAAGACCGCTACGACGACGGCTAAGCTTTTCGGGTCCAAAACGGTCCTCGAATGGACCAAAACGTCGCTCGGGTGACTTTTCCAGCGAAAAATCAATCTTTCCCAAAATGACCAGGAAGTTGCCCTGAGTCCCCCGTAACTCATTTTAGTCGATAACGGGGTCAACTTAAGTCCGGCATGACCCTCGGGGTCAATTTAAGTTAAGTTAAGTGTCTGTCTTAAAATTTTTAAATTTTCCTGTTTTTCGCAGGTTTGACTGACGTTGACCAGAAGTGGTTATTACAAAGCATCTTGTCAACTGTTGGCAGAACCATTGCCACCAAACTGCCAAGGAGATGGTACAGTCGACCAACCCCTCCTAGGGCCCTAAGGAACTCATTCCTCCCGTCGCTGCTATATATGACGCCTCATCTGACGTCGTCGACCCTTCGGATTCCTTCGATCCAGTCCAGTCAGGGTTGCGAGCCTGGTTCTGATCACCCGGCCCATGAACCCACGACCCGTCCTCAGCAACCCGGACCCGGGGTGGGCCTGATCCACCTACCGCATGCCTGACCAAGCCTGACGATCCGACCCGCCTGCCCGATCCATCTCCACGGCCCAACAGTCCTGCTTGCCCTAGCAGTCATATCTCCACCGACCCAAGATGTGGCCCGCCCGGTTCGGGTTTACCAGGCCCAGATGGCCCATTGACAGGCAAAGCCCGGTAGGTTTCCTTGCCCGGTCTCCTCGACCACGTCTCCGCCGTTTTCTCCGGCAAGAGCTCCACCAGCCGGTTCTCCCCAATCAGACCCCGATCCCAACGAACGTGCCCAGACTCACCATCGTCTCCACCACGTACTGGGGACGCCTGCCATCGTCAGCCACCTTTGTCCGTCAAACTCGTCGGACCTCCCTCCTCCGTCTTGATAGCGAAGAAGACAGAACACGGGTCTCCCCACGCCGCCCCAATCGAAGTCGGTGAGGCCGGTTCAGAAGCTCGCGAGAACTCACGAGACAACGAGAAAGAGGAGGCCGATAGAAAATGATCCACCTTACCTGCCTCAGAGAGCCCGTCGCTCGACACATGGTGGCTGTCGGGATTGGAGTCGATCCTCCCTGCCGTCGCTGCCATGAATCGCAAAACCTCTTCGAAAGAGAGAGGCACGGAGCCTTCCTTGTGATGTCTGCAAGGAGGCGTAGACCACCATCGCAGCCCAGAGGAACACTATGATGGAGTTCAGCCATAGTCAAAAGCTAGCCTACCGCATGCCTGACCAAGCCTGACGATCCGACCCGCCTGCCCGATCCATCTCCACGGCCCAACAGTCCTGCTTGCCCTAGCAGTCATATCTCCACCGACCCAAGATGTGGCCCGCCCGGTTCGGGTTTACCAGGCCCAGATGGCCCATTGACAGGCAAAGCCCGGTAGGTTTCCTTGCCCGGTCTCCTCGACCACGTCTCCGCCGTTTTCTCCGGCAAGAGCTCCACCAGCCGGTTCTCCCCAATCAGACCCCGATCCCAACGAACGTGCCCAGACTCACCATCGTCTCCACCACGTACTGGGGACGCCTGCCATCGTCAGCCACCTTTGTCCGTCAAACTCGTCGGACCTCCCTCCTCCGTCTTGATAGCGAAGAAGACAGAACACGGGTCTCCCCACGCCGCCCCAATCGAAGTCGGTGAGGCCGGTTCAGAAGCTCGCGAGAACTCACGAGACAACGAGAAAGAGGAGGCCGATAGAAAATGATCCACCTTACCTGCCTCAGAGAGCCCGTCGCTCGACACATGGTGGCTGTCGGGATTGGAGTCGATCCTCCCTGCCGTCGCTGCCATGAATCGCAAAACCTCTTCGAAAGAGAGAGGCACGGAGCCTTCCTTGTGATGTCTGCAAGGAGGCGTAGACCACCATCGCAGCCCAGAGGAACACTATGATGGAGTTCAGCCATAGTCAAAAGCTAGCCTACCGCATGCCTGACCAAGCCTGACGATCCGACCCGCCTGCCCGATCCATCTCCACGGCCCAACAGTCCTGCTTGCCCTAGCAGTCATATCTCCACCGACCCAAGATGTGGCCCGCCCGGTTCGGGTTTACCAGGCCCAGATGGCCCATTGACAGGCAAAGCCCGGTAGGTTTCCTTGCCCGGTCTCCTCGACCACGTCTCCGCCGTTTTCTCCGGCAAGAGCTCCACCAGCCGGTTCTCCCCAATCAGACCCCGATCCCAACGAACGTGCCCAGACTCACCATCGTCTCCACCACGTACTGGGGACGCCTGCCATCGTCAGCCACCTTTGTCCGTCAAACTCGTCGGACCTCCCTCCTCCGTCTTGATAGCGAAGAAGACAGAACACGGGTCTCCCCACGCCGCCCCAATCGAAGTCGGTGAGGCCGGTTCAGAAGCTCGCGAGAACTCACGAGACAACGAGAAAGAGGAGGCCGATAGAAAATGATCCACCTTACCTGCCTCAGAGAGCCCGTCGCTCGACACATGGTGGCTGTCGGGATTGGAGTCGATCCTCCCTGCCGTCGCTGCCATGAATCGCAAAACCTCTTCGAAAGAGAGAGGCACGGAGCCTTCCTTGTGATGTCTGCAAGGAGGCGTAGACCACCATCGCAGCCCAGAGGAACACTATGATGGAGTTCAGCCATAGTCAAAAGCTAGCCTACCGCATGCCTGACCAAGCCTGACGATCCGACCCGCCTGCCCGATCCATCTCCACGGCCCAACAGTCCTGCTTGCCCTAGCAGTCATATCTCCACCGACCCAAGATGTGGCCCGCCCGGTTCGGGTTTACCAGGCCCAGATGGCCCATTGACAGGCAAAGCCCGGTAGGTTTCCTTGCCCGGTCTCCTCGACCACGTCTCCGCCGTTTTCTCCGGCAAGAGCTCCACCAGCCGGTTCTCCCCAATCAGACCCCGATCCCAACGAACGTGCCCAGACTCACCATCGTCTCCACCACGTACTGGGGACGCCTGCCATCGTCAGCCACCTTTGTCCGTCAAACTCGTCGGACCTCCCTCCTCCGTCTTGATAGCGAAGAAGACAGAACACGGGTCTCCCCACGCCGCCCCAATCGAAGTCGGTGAGGCCGGTTCAGAAGCCCGCGAGAACTCACGAGACAACGAGAAAGAGGAGGCCGATAGAAAATGATCCACCTTACCTGCCTCAGAGAGCCCGTCGCTCGACACATGGTGGCTGTCGGGATTGGAGTCGATCCTCCCTGCCGTCGCTGCCATGAATCGCAAAACCTCTTCGAAAGAGAGAGGCACGGAGCCTTCCTTGTGATGTCTGCAAGGAGGCGTAGACCACCATCGCAGCCCAGAGGAACACTATGATGGAGTTCAGCCATAGTCAAAAGCTAGGGCATAGGCGACGTTGTTATGTACGGCCATAGCCAATAGCTAGAGCTTGAGCATAGGCGGCGCTGCTCTCCATCTCCATTTTGGACTTACAAATAGATAAATAATACATTCAGCATATGTATATTTGATGATTACATGACATTTTATTATTCTTAAAATGAATAATATTCGATTATCCACATCTCGGACAAAAAAAACGTAGACATCAAATATATATTTGGTTCCATGCTTGTTGCATGGATGTGAAATGCGAACATACGTATTGACTATTTAAGTGTAGGTGCTAATTTAATTATTTCCGACAAGATTTCCCAAATATTTAAAAGAAAATAAAAATATTAATTAATTTTGATGTGACACGCGTTTTCGTATCATTGACAACGTAGTTTCAAACATACGAAGTAATCCAAAACAGCTCACACATTTATCCATTAATTGGATATGATTAATAGTAAAATATAAATATATTATTATTGTTACAAAAATAAAATTAGAAGGAGATAAGTGTGATAAGTGCAATCTATTTAATAAATATTTCCCTAAGTCAATAATATTCGAAACACCTAATGATTTTGGAATTAAGTTTATAATCTTATCTGATTTAAGCAACAAATGAGTATATCTCTATCAGCTATTATCCACGTCACTGTCCAACCTATCCATTTTCTTACAATGTTTTTTTTTACTAATTAATTTGAATTCGTGACATTTTGGAGTCAATGGTTTGAGCTTATTCGATGTAACACCCGCCATTTAAAAATAAATATAGCAAGTAATCATTAAATCAATAAATTTAGTAATTAATCAAGCACAAAATATTAAAAGGTTAAATAATACTCGCCTAATAATTGTCATGAATTCATTTGACCTACTTACTATTTGTAATAAAATGTTCGAATAATTATTATTCGATAGATATTTTTTTATTCACTATCACCTTTTTTTGAAACGTTATTCAATATTACCTAAAACATAGATTTAAGGGACATGTGTAAAAAAATAAAGTATTTTGAAGTATTCATTTTTCGTAATTCGTAGTCATCTTTTTTATAATTATGATTTTTTTTGTAATTTATATAAAAATTCCGACTTTATCTTATAATTTAAATTTCGAAAAAAATAATTAAAAAACAGAAAAAAAAATCCTAAGTTTTATGTATCTCTTCATTATCTTCCTTTTATCGACCAGGAATGTCAATAGATATAGAGAATTGAATTTTTTTTCTCTCTTTTGAGCGAAAAGTGCAATTCATTGATTTAAATTTCAAATACATTTAAGTGCATCAGAGATAAATCCTTGACCACGAAGAACAGAAAAAAGACACAATGGTGTCGCAATTCTTTTCATACTATAACCGTCCATGACGGTATTGGGTAGGCCAGCTAACACTGAGTTGGGATGTCGTATAGGCAAGGAAGGAAGATGGGGGTTGAGAAGGTGATACTGCAACTCCTGCTCCGAAAATTGGCCAAGGACTTCCACAACAATAGTGGGAGGCAATACATGAATCGGGGTTCCCTCCTTAGAAAAATCCCTGATTCTTTGTTCACTAGGCATTGAACCTGCAAAAACAAGCTCAAATAAAGTAAAAAGGACCCGCTCAATTAGCCAGATTCGTAATCGTGAAACGGGTCGAGGCGGTTGCGGTGGTGGAGGCCAGGGAGAAGGGTGTGTCGGCTGCGGCTGCAGGGACGACTCTAGAGACGACGACGGCATCAGAGGCGGCGACGACCTCAGAGACGGCGGTGGCTTCACAGACGGAAGCAGCATCATCAGGGACACCAGCTTCACAGGCGGAAACCCCCGGAGTTGTAGAGGAGGGACCGAAACAGGTCGGGAGACGCTACGTTGGTGGCGGAAGAAGGTTAAAGTCGCGGTGGCTAGAGGCAGCTCGAACGAAGCCTTAACAGAAAAAACCTTCGCATGTTTCATAGGGAAGGTGCAAGGGAGAAGATGTGTAGAGGAGAGAAGCATAACCATGGTATAGGCCATGGTAAAAGCCATGGCCATAGCCATGGTTTTTGGGTGCTGCAGCAGATAAGTTCCTAGTCGTTTGTTACTCTAATTATTATTAATTATTATTTTCTTTAGTTATTATTTTTTTTATAAAAAATGTAGTTTTTAAACAAATTTATACTAAACACAATAAAAAGACAAATTCAAGATTTTTTTTTACAACTTTATGAAACATGAGGTTACAGATTATAAAAACTAAATTTCTCGAGATACTTTTTTTTGTAATTATACTTTTTTTCTAGTGATATGCAAATGAGAACTTGAAGTCAAACACGTGAAAATGTGGAAGTCATATTGCAGAAAAATGTTCAAAATAATTGTTACTTGATATACACGTTTAGAATGTCACTTGTATGTTTTCACTTTTAGATGAAGTAAGGTGCTTAGATTGACTTATATTATAAGTTTGATAAACTAATTTATAATTATGTTAGTGTTCCTAAACTAATCTTTATTTGATACACACGATTTTGTTGATACTTGTAATATTTTACTTTTGGTTGAAGTAAGATTTTTGATTTACTAATAAGTTGGTCAAAACAACTTCTAAATTTCTAAAAATTCATAAAAGTGTGATAAATTCAAAGTCACATATAAAAAAAATAAAAAGGGTTAGTTGCCAAAACATACCCTAAAGTATTGTCCATTGTAAAAAAATATCTTTTATCTACGTTTTTAAAGTACACAAAGTATTGTCCACCAACCTCTGTTAGAAAAATATATTTACCCATAAACTATTGATTGTATTATGAATTTCCCACAAAACTATTAAATGCATTATGAATTGTCCATAAATTTATTGCAAAATAACGAGTGTTATCAGAAATAATAAGCCAAAGATGTGATGCGTTGTTTCCCGTAAAATGACAGTGGACAATACTTTATGCACCTTAAAAGCATGGACAAAAGATGTGGTCTTTTTTTGCCGTGAATAATGCTTTAGTGGAGGTTTTAACAATTAACCCTATAAAATATCCATTTCGATTTGACAAATAAAAACTCATAATTATAAGTTTACATGGGACAATGGAAACACTTTTGGTTACAAAAAATAGTTCTTTTATCTATTTATAGAACCATGTTTTTTATGCACTGTATTTATAACTAGTGATAGCTTTTGCTATTTACATCAGAATAATTGTGATTTGAGACTTCACATTTGGCTAAGTATAGGTTTTGCTTCACTTCAGCTGCACAAAGCCTCAACAGACAGCTTCTTCATGTCATTAGGACATGGATCGCCTCCAAAAACTTCAGCAGCCACTGATACTGAACAAGATTGCTTCCCAATACAATTCTGTAACACAAAAACCCGATTCAGAAGACACGTATTTACAAAGGATAATTGCAAAAAGTGCCATGAGGTATTCAATTTTTGCAACTTGTAGTCCTATTCTGATCATTGTAAAAAAATGATCTGAATTTGTCTTGTTGTTGCACTATGTATAAATGTGTTTAAAAATGACGATTTTATCCTTGAAAAATAGTAAGTAGAAAACAAAAAATCAAAATTTTCATATCCTTAAATTCCTTACTCTTTGTAAAATTAAGGGATATGAAAATTTGGATTTTTTTTTTGTGTTTTACTTATTATTTTTTAAATCTAAATGGTAAAGGTAAAATAGTCATTTTTATACAGATAGCAACAAAAGCCTGGTTCATGGTATTTTTATAATTATGGAAGAAAATGGATATAAATTGCAAAAAGTGAATACCTCAGGGTACTCTTTTGCAATCATCCCTTTTACAACCCCAAACCAGTTAAAGTTACCATCTTGACATTATGGGTCGATTTATAACAATGTACATACCTTCTGCAGAGCATCATAGGATTTGTGGGCATGGCAGCTTCCTTCCTGGAAGCCCCCACATGTCCCTTGAGGCTTCCCATAGCTTGCAAACTTTATTTTAGAGATGTTCTGTCCCGCGGGGCACGATAGATGTGCTTTGGATCTGCTCACAACTCCAGAGGCCGCCATTTTCCAGTTCTTCAGAGTTGGCTGCTGCTCGTATATCTCTGCACAAACACTCCCTGTCGTTCTTTTCACTAATGCAATCCCAGATGGATCGCCTCCTAGTTCTTCGAACACGATCAAGATGTTCCCTGTTGGTTTCAGCCAAGAACGAGGAACATGGTACCTGAAATTCATCAAAAGTTGGGGTTTTGATCAGTGATTGTGGTGTGGAACGGAGAATCTGATGAAGGGTTGTGAAGTTTTTGCACCATCTCTGTGAGGGTTCTTCGCAGTTGGCTCTGCATTTCTTGTCGGTGTAGGTTCCTGCATAGTTGCAGTCGCTACAGGTTCCTTGTGCTGTGTAGCTGGGCCAGTGGCGCCCGATGCTCTGCCCGTTGATCCATACTTGGCCTTTGCTCATCGTGCTCATGTCCAAGGCCACCGGATCATTGCCTTCCGGTGCACTGAAGGTGGCCTGGATTCATCACAACATACATTTCATTATTGTGAAATTTGCATAGGAAATGAAAAAAGAGGGTTAACTGCAGCCTGCAGGTAACTATTTTTGTCAGGAAATGATGAAAACGCCCTTCACCCTGATCCCAAAAAATGACTTCATAACTACCGAAAACATTTTGATTAGAGAGGAGGAAAAGAGCTGGGTAGATGTAAAAACGAAGAAACTATTAAATAGACGAAAAATGGTATTTTTTGAGATTAGGGTCAAGGGTGTTTTCGCCATTTTCTGAGGAAAAAGAGCTATCTGCAGTATTTTGAAAGTTCAGACAGATGTGATTCATGTGAATGACATTTTAAAGTTAGGAACAGTTATGAAATTTTGGGGTACTAAATGTGTGTTACCAATTCAAAAGGGGTACAAAAGGTAACTAACCCAGAAGTATAATGCGCAATTAACCCATGAAAAAGTAAGGATATGCCTTGAAGGTGTTCTCACCTTGTACCAAGTCAAAGGTTGTTTCTTAGACACCAATGATCCTTCAACCCATTCAACCGAGGAACTCCCGCTCGGGGTGTCGAGATTCAATGCTTCACCCTTCAGACCAACCTTGTAACTCCATTTCTGCTTCGACAAATCTCTAGTCCCTTCGTTTAGGCCCTTCAGTGTGACCGGGCCAGTTACACCAGCATTCCATGTCTCGAAATGCACTCCAACATTCTAAAATCAAAGAAAAATGAGTACAAAGTATCAGTTTCTTTTTCAAGGTATCAAGACTTGTCAGGAGAGGTAATCAATCAATGAACTCACCGGGAGGCCCACAGCAACGCTCAGTAAAGAGATCGTGTTAACGCCTACTCTCATATCGACATTGTCACTGAAGGTAAGTTTCGGATTCTCCAACCTCCCATGTGCAGTTCCTGCAATGCCATTGCCATATCATCAAGAAGAGGATACAAAATCAAGACTCGATACAATTTAGTTAGCCATTGATGAACTCTCTTTACCTTTGAGTTGACCATTGATGTAAACGTGCAAAGCATGGCCTGCTGAGGAAACAGTGAGAATAGGAGATTGGCCGTTCTTTATAAAATCTTCATCAGGCTCGATCTTGACACTGAACATGAGGGTATTATTTTGAAATGTCTGTATCGAGAACAGGTGCAAGGTTGTGAACGGTGATTAAACACTTACTCTGTTATGTACCACAAGTAATCGGTTGTGTCTCTGGTGACATGAACTTGATCTTGCAAGCCATCCATTGTTGTGGTGCCATCGCTATCTGAAGTTGCAGTTTCTTCGTTGTGTGATTGCCACAGGAAGCTACTGTAGACTGGAGTCATCTTCATTTGTGAACTTTGTGCACCAATCTGTGCACAAATTACTGTCGGGTGTAAGAACTAAGCCCTTGGTAGTCTCTTCAAGTAACACAACTTCATAATTACACTTAGCTACACCCTAAGATTGTCACATTTTTTTCAGCTAGTTAAGGTTTGAAAAAATGCCAAAGCTCTTTTTCGTTAGACGATGCCCTTGACCATAAAATCTAAAGAGTTCATAACCGCCCAAAACATTTTGGTTGGATGTAAAATAAAATGGGTGTGCAGATGTGAGAAGACTCCTTAACGAAAAGAACTATTTAAAAGACGAAAAGGGGGGATTTTTGGTATTAGGGTCATTTTTAACGTTTCTAGCAAAAAAAAAGTTATTTGATTTTTTTTCTTTGAAACCTAGGATAACTGTTTAAAATTCATAGGTGTAGCCAGGAGAAAAACGTGTAAAGTACGTAATTGCACCTTGGTTAGGCTAATGACACTAAACTCATACAGGGATAATTGCAAAACTGTATCCTAAAGTATTCATTTTTTGCAACTTGTAGCTCTCTTTTTTGATAATTGCACAAGAGTATCATAAACTTGTCTTTTTGTTAAAATTTGTATAAAATGATGATTTTACCCTCACAATTTAGGTTTTTTAAAATAACAAGTAAAAAACAAAAAATCCAAATTTTCATATGCCTTAATTTTCTTTCCTCTTTATACTGTACAAAGAGTAACAAATTTAAGGGACAAGAAATTTGGAATTTTTTTTGTTCTTTAATTATTATTTTTTAAATTCAAAATTTCAAGGGCAAAACCGTCATTTTGAAACCAAAACTATACAAAGTGCAACAAAAAGACAAGTGCGAAAAGTGAATGCCTCATGGTACTTTTTTGCAATCATCCCTGTATTGTAAAATGAAGCTTTGCTATAGCCAACAATCGTAACATTACCCTTGCAGTGTTGTAAACTGCAGTTTTGCAGTCGGGGAGAATGCTGATAGACCAAGGAGGAAGATCATACTGCATACTTCTATACTCCACTTTTACTGAGGACTTTGTGTCATAGTTTGCAAGAAAAGCTGCACAAGATCGCTTCGATTCGAAGGTATGAGCCTAGAAATGGCAAGACAATGGTTATGTGAGTCTAGAGGAGTGAATTTCAAAGACTCTACTACCCTCAGCCATAGCCCGATGAAGTTACCTCTGCATGTTTTCCAAGTGGTGTCACTGTAGGATCCACAGCAACTAAAGCTGGTTCACATAATTTAATGGCTTTATGCAGATCTCTTAAATGTCCCCATTTCGGTTCCCTAGCTAGTCCTGACAGATAGATTAATATCACGCAGATTAAGTTTGATTAAGGTTCCCGAAGCAGGTAAGAACCTAATCTAAGTTGCTGAACATAAATACTAGGGACAATTGCAAAAAAGTACCTGAGGTATTCACTTTTTGCAACTTTTAACTCTCTTCTTTGATAATTGTAAACAAAAATACTTTGAACTTGTCTTTTTGTTGCAATTTGTATAATAATGACGATTTTATCGTAACAATCTAGATAAAAAAATAATAAGTAAAAAACAAAAAATACAAATTTTCATATCCCTTAATTTTCTCCCTCTTCGTAGTGTACAAAAAGTAAAGAAATTTAAAGATATGAAAATTTAGATTTTTTGTTCTTTAATTATTATTATTTAAATTTAAAATTTCAAGGTAAAATCGTCTTAGAATCAAATCTATACAAAATGCAACAAAAGACAAGTTTAGGTACTTTTTGTAATTATCAAAGAAGAGGGCTACAAATTGCAAAAAAATGAATACCTTGAGGTACTTTTTTTGCAATTATCCTTAATTTATACTAACCAAATTCATCAATAGGAGCATCATAGTCATAGCTTGTCGCAATGAAGGGCCCACCAGCTGTACGACCAAAATTAGTTCCACCATGATACTAGAAGAGTTGCAGCCCGAAAAAGACAATAGTGTTAGAAAAATTTAAAATCAAGAACTCTCTAAGGATTACTCAGAAACACGATGAAAATTAGTGTTACCATGTAATAATTCATAAATGAACCGCCTTTTTGAATAAACTTTGCTACTGAAAATGCCAAGTCTTCAGCTGGCCTGTAAGGTACAGTACCACCGAATTCTGTGTACCTAATCATAGTAACAAGCCGTCTTAAGGGTATTTTCAGATGTATGAAGAATGTAGTTAGGACAATGGAAGAAATTGTTTTTTACTTACCAGCCGGTCCAATTTTCAGTCCACATTTTGGGTTTGTACTTCTTGTTTGGAGTGAAGTTTTCGCAGTAAAAACCATTGCAGGCATTAATCTACCATGAATTCAATGAATATAGATTAAGACATGTAAAGATATATACATGATAGCTATATATGGGTTAATTGCAAAAAAGTACCAGAGGTATTCATTTTTTGCAACTCGTAGCCCTCTTTGATAATTGCAAAAACGTGCTCTGAACTTGTCTTTTTGTTGTACTTTTTACAAATTTGTTTCAACATGCCGATTTTACCATTGGAAAATTAAATTTTAAAAATAATAATTAAAGAAGAAAAAATCCAAAAGTTCATATCCCTTCAATTTCCTATTCTTTGTTTTTTATTTTTTAAGTAAGGGTAAAATCGTCATTTCTATACAATTTGCGACAAAACGACAAGTTCATGGTATTTTTTTTTGCAGTTATCAAATAAGGTTACAAGTTGCAAAAAATGAGTACCTCAGCATACTTTTTTTTGTGTGCAATTTTCACTGTGTATATAAAGCTTTGATGGTGAAACTCAACCATTTTACAATTAATAGCCTATTCAGCTGCCACCACACTCTACCCACCAAAATTGAAATTCAAGCTCTTTTTGCTGAAAACAGTAAATGAATCAAAAGTAGAAATTTGACTCCTCAGAATGAAGCTAGAGAATTCAAGCAGTACAGGTTCGAATCCAAAGTCACAAAGAAACAAGCTTGCTTGTGACTTTTATGAAACCAAAACTTGCAAAAAACGGTAACTGTAGGAAAAGAGCAAGGAAGCAGTCTTTCATATTAAAAGCTACATAAGTAGACAAGAAACTGTTGTAAGCAACAACTCGAAATAGGAACTAGGAAGGATAGTAAAAGACTCACACAACTCACAAGCAAAGCACCAAATTCATTCTTTGTAGGTAAGTGATAATGACCCTTAATGAAAGAAATTTAAGGCGGAGTTGCTTACAACTGGATCAGGAGCATCGTCTTGCTTGCACATGACCCATGGAACTCCTGTTCCTAGACCCACAGCCATTTCAGCTGCCCATTTGGTGTAAGCTTTACCGGGTGCCCCAATTTCCCACTCCACCGGTCCAAACTCGTTCTCTATCTGTCATGATCAAGCAACAAACATTCGCTAATTAGTTTTTTTTCCGGGTACAATAAGGTGATTCTCAAGAACCCAACTGAGCTATCTTTCCATACCTGAGATAGAATTATAGGTCCTCCCTGGGTTTCGAACAGCTTTTCTTCTTTCATCATACCAACGATCTTCTCGGTGAATTTTTGCATTGCTGACTTTATGATAGTTAATCAGATTCAAAACCCAGATTAGTTAACAAGAAAATATATTGATTAGATTGGTAAAGGTGGGATTTTTATTGCAAATGGCCAACCTTAAAAGGCTCATTGTCAGTTCTGAAGGCAATGCCAGGAACATATTTTAGCCAAACAGGAAAGCCCCTGAACCAATAGAAACAGAGCTTAGTGGAAACAATTAATTTGATGTTTCTAATTATTGATAAATTCAAATTAAAATACCCAAAATTCCATTCAGCACAAACGTAGGGACCAATCCGGAGATGAACATAGAGACCTGCTTGTTGAACCAGCTTGATGAACTTGACAAGATCATACCTATCCTCAAAATAATACTAAATTTTCCACCAAAACTAAATTAGTCTTCTAATTAATGAAAACTAAGTTGGGAAAAAAGAGTCCAAAATGAATTAGCAATGTAGCATTACTTTTCCAGGGGAAGGCTCATGTCCATTCCAAAACACATAGGTCTGTATCACATCCAAGCCTCCATCTTTGGCCTTTTGGATAAGATCAGGCCACATCTGCAGATACCCAGAAGAACCCACCAAATGAAACCCCACAGGGACAAATTAGGGATTTTTATTCCACTTTTAGAAAAAACAAATCACACCCATTACTCAAAAATGCACAAGAAAAAGGAGAGACCTTTGAGCCATATTAGGGCTCTTATAGGGAAATACCTCAGGGGTGCTCCTTGGGTAGTGAATGGAACCAGAGATAAGAACCCTCTTCTGCCCATTGACTATGATAGCTTTATCATCATAAGACACTGAGGCTGTGACTGTAGAAGATGAAAAAACCCATGAAACCAAAACCACCACCACCAACATGTTGCACATTGACAACAATACCCTTGAACCCATCTTGATGATGAAGATGAGCTTGAACTTGTGAGGTATTTCCTTCTATGGGGATAAGCTTTTTCTTTTTGATTCTTTTGAGAATGGGAATGACAATTGAAAAGATGTAGACTTTGAGGGAATGTGGAGGGAAAATGCTTGGGTTTTGCCAAAGAGCTGTGGCTCTTCTGTGAAGCATTTGGGAAGAGACTGAGGAGCTGCTTTTAAACATTTTGAACATTGGGACAATGAAATGGAGGGGGTGGGTTGGTGGGTCCCATAAAAGCTTTGCCATTGTAGTGACACATCCTCTTTTGGGATGCAATTAGCTCTACTATATTAAGCACTATTCTTTTCTTCTTTCTTTGGCTCCTTTGCTTTAGAAAAGAATGAGGTTATATAGATTAGTAATATGATAAAAATACTTATCATGTAAACTAGAAAAGAAATTGTTCAGTTTTCTTTGGAAAAGGTGAACAATTTATTAGAATGTGATGAGATCAGGTGAGTATGTATTGAAACTTGTTCATATTTCTTGAATTTTATGTGATAAAGAGACAATTTTTTAAAATAAAATTATAAACATTTTCTTCAATTCAAAAATAAAAGTATTCTTATAAAGCATGATCAAGTTTCATAACTTAAAGTTTGCATCATAATAATGCTATACACCAAAATCTTTCATATCATGCTAATATATAATCATTCAATCATTGGTCTTAAGTTAAATTTCTTAGCTGAAACTTGATAATATTCATATCATACTATGCTCTTTCTATGATGATAGTTTAATAGTTAAAAAATAAATGTTCAAGCTTAAATTTGAGTTGACTTGATTAGGCTCATTTCGTTCGTTTCTTTTCTTTTATAAATATTCGATAAAAATAAAATAAAATTTGATTGTATTGAATGTATTGTATTTTATTTTATTTCAAATTAAACAAAGCCGACTTTTGATTCTATAAAGATTCGACTTGAGGTCGTCTCATTTACTAAAAAACTCTAATTTACACTCGAGTTCAATTAATTCAAATATTTAACGAATTAACAACAGTCCGACTCGTTAAAACCCAATTCAGTCCTAATTATTAATGACAATGTAGCAAAAAAAAATTGACGAAAAGCGGGAGACATTAATTTTATATATCAATCAAAGTGACATACGTACAATCTGATGATAGCGCACAAGCAAGCGAAAAAATTACAGACTCCAAAATAACAAGTCTATAATAATATTACCGAACTCCCTACTATAACGCACATACGACGTCCTAGAACGTGCAAACACGTGCACGTCAAAAGTGCAACAACGTGCACACCAAACCGTGCCACATAACGGACACACCAAACCGTGCAACAAGTGCACATCAAACGTGCAATTGGTGCACACCTAATCTGCACCAAGTACAGTTATTTAAAAGCTGTAAAACGAAAAAAAAATTAGATAACTAAACAGTACAAAGAGAACATAAACCAACTGTTGCATTAATAAAGAGTGTCATGTATTGGTTGCTTAATTGACAATTGGGGGAGTTGGACACCAAACATGGTGCTCTTTATTTATTGTTGTACCAATGAATACACATATTCAAAAACGTTACAAATTAGTTATATAAAGTTACAACATAAATTAGTAAAATATGATTGATCTATTGTAACAATCATAAAATTAAAGATGAATAAGTACCAATGATTAAGACAGATCAATATATTCATGGATCATCATCTTTGTAACATCGCTTTCTCGAAATGAAAGTTCCTTATGTTTTATGGGTGGAGTATACGATCTCAATCTGCTAAGAAATATGAGTTATTATGATTGATAAATATAAAAGGACAAGTTCATCATCATGTTGTATTGATTTGATGAGCTTGAATTATAATTGGAGGGTTGGATTGATCATGACTCAGGACCTATTAAATTAAATTAAGTAAAATTTAATAGAGAAAATGATTAGATTGTGTGAGTATGATCTGATCCAATTCAAATGCTTGGGATGGAAAAAGAAGTCATGGAGATTGATCATTCATTTTAGGGGTAATTCCATTTCACGATTCTAAAAGTTTGTCTAAATTTAGTTCCGTTTATTTTTAGGCGGAAAATCGTCATGTGTCTGATACATGATTAAATAATTATAAAAAAATGACGAAATTGTTCATCAAATCATTCCCAAATTCTTGTTCCTAACAATTTATGTTTGATTCAACGGACTAAGTTAGAAGAATTTGGGAATGATTTGAGGAGCAATTTCGATATTTTTCATAACTATTTGGGTCATGTGTCAGACACGTGATAGATTTCCGTCCAAAAATGGACGGAAAGTTAACGATGGGTACTAAATTGAGACAAACAAAACAGCAGGTAGTGAAACGAGAATTTTTTAAAAGATTATAGAAATAGAATCCGAAACTTTTAAGGTAATAAGATGAAATTATCCTTTAATTTTATTTTAGCCTTATATTTGTTTTTAAGGAAGCAACTCATTGAGATTTAAAAATATCATGAATAATGCAAAATATATTTAGTTAGAAATTGACTAATCCTGATTGAAGTCCTGAAATGTTTTTAAATGTTATTCTAATTCTTAAAAGTATTAAATTAGGTACATCAAATTTATATTGGATTCAAAACATTTTGTGGCCCGAATGAGGCAACTATCATAGTATCTGAATTGGTGCCGTAGAAGCCAAGAAAAGGCTTATGATCCAACGGTCGGAGGGTAAAGATTTGGATAAGTGTTAAGAGAAGCAACCCCACGTACTCTGAAATGAGAATCATTTCAACTCACTACTGTGAACACAGTTATTTAGAAATGATTTATCTAGATTCATGATGAAATTACAATAATGTCCTTGTAAGTATGTAGACACTATATACTAGTAGATTAATACTTCAGAGATAATAGTACCTAAGAACTACTTTCAGGTATTATTATTTTTTTATCAGCAAAACATATATTAAATAAAATCTCTCACGAGAAGAAAGAGAAATACATGCAATCCAACTACATGCCATCAAAAACCCAGAAAACACGCAATTATTTTGTAGGGCACAACCAAAACCAAAGACCAAGAGATTAAAACCTAGAAGATGAAACAACCCACCAAGATAAAACAACACAGGAAGCCACCAAAACATAATAACCGGGTCTAATACCCAAAATTTACCAACCGTGAAACACGAATTGAAAAAAAAAATCTATAAACATCCAGATTTAAACAACTTAAACCACAAAAAGAAAGGATTTTCAGGTATTAAATTGATAATTATAGTATCTTTTGGATGATTGTATTTTTTAATAAATTTTGGATATTTTTTTTAAATACCAATTTTATCCTTGAGATTTTAATTTTCTTAAAAAAACTAAGTTAAGAAATCCAGAATTCTCACCTGCCTCAATTTTCTTCTTCTTTGGAGGTGCAAGAGGAATAAAAAAAATTGAAAATAAAATTTTGGATTTTTTTTCAAGGTAACGGTAAAATGAGCGATTTCAAATAGAGAAGTTTATAATTATTTTTTACAATTATATTAAAAAAAAAGAGGACTAAGAGATTAATGACTAGTGTGTGTGTTTTTTACAATTATCCTTATACTTAACTAATTAGTAAATCTAACACTGAGAACATCATTTTGACTTGGGTACTATGTATGTAAGTGTAATGATAATTAGGCGAGACTAATTGTAGTCTTAACGAACTCTATATATTAAGACAGTTCATAAGATTAAGATAGATGACACAATCATTTTGACTTAATTGACTAAAAGTTTTGCTTTTATAAATAATGAGGATTAGGTTAATGGAATAAGTGAAGTTTCACCAAACCATGCGTCCTCTTCAGGTTGGTAATGCCTTAAGCTGGATTTCGTTAGCTAGCTACCAATTTTTCTTAACTATTTATGATTTTAATCTAATTACATTTAATTATGAATTTCATCTAAAAATATTTTAATGTTATAAATTTTTTTTTATTACAAAAGAACAAGATAGCGATGTGAAAATCGGTCACTTTGAAAAATTAAGAAAATGCACATACAAATTTATAATTAGATGGGAAACGGGTTTAATTATCTAAGTGTAATTAATCTTTTCTCAAAAAGAATATATTTTGTTATCTATATGATATATAGATTGAGTTTTAATATAATTGCTATTAAAAAAGAAATAGCATATGTAAAATACTATTGATATGTTTTGGGTGTGGAACCAAACCAAACTCACTAGTATCACCATTTTTGTGACAAGGTGTGGTTGTTGCGTAAGGGTGTGAAAGATATGTTTTTTTCTTCTTCTTTCTGGTCAGTCATTGAAGCAACAATCAATAACTTAAGTAATACCCAAGTCAATACAATCCAATCCACTCTTAGTCTCGACTCCGTTTGTCGAGAACTCAAAACGATTATGATCAGATAAATCGATAGTCATATCCATAGACGCTATCTTTTTCCGCCTAATCATCTTCCATTTCGTTCATAGAATCGTTCTACTGCCATTGATTCGGGAAAACAAAGGGAAGATCCCCATCGTTCGACCTCAGAAAATTGCCATGGGAGGGATGTGGCAGGGGTGACGACTAGGGCTTGGAGCATGTACGATTAGAATACTGTTTTTGAGGGCTCAGACATGATTCGTCCGAAATCCATTCCGACAAATTTGTATCCAAAATCTCATCCGAAGACTGAATCATGGGTCAGAATTCCTAGCATATATGTATTGGGACAGAATGAAACGAGTTAGACCTAATACTGTCAATAAACTCTCATGTAACACACATATACACTACAATACATTATGACCAAAGTGTAAGAAAGAGACGTTTGGATTAAAAAAATTGAGTAAAAGGGTATGCTTCATTCATCAATAAGCGCTAATATACACAGTAATACACCCAAACAAAACCGAGACAAAAACCAAGACCCCCATTAATTGACAAGTGTCCCGACATGCTTAGCTTAAACAAAATCCTAAGGCAACTAGGAGAACAGCACACAATCACGATATTAGCACAATTAAGCAGATATAAGGTTCTAAAATCCCTTTCAGAACCTTTCAAAGGGTTGTCTTAACCTGTTGTGGTGGCCGCCAAGCTCACCCGAGACCGAGAAGCTTGGTCATTGGGGTAGAGGGCCAGAGAGTGTGCAGGGTGCACAACATCAGAGAGTCCCGAATGAACGATGACAGTATAATGGTACAAAAGAGGGGCCATAGACACTCCATATGGTACGGCGACGGAAGGGAACCAGCAGCGGCACCGAGGCACGAAAAAAGCAGACAATGCTGCAACCAATGCTTCATACGATCTGGTCTGAAAGGGCAACGGTGGAGGGCGGTGGGGCACTGCGGTGGAAGGCGACGGGACTCGGCAATGGAGGGCGACAGGCTCAGAAAAACGGGAGGAGGCATGAGAGGTGGGCCTCGGACCGCGGGGGAGGCGAACGAAAGCTCGGACGGAGGTCTGGGGCGGCGGGGGCTCGGATGACGGACAGACTGGGGCGGAAAGGAGGTTGGGGCTCAAAGAAGGCGAAGAGTAGGCGATCATCCGACGAAAATCAATCCAAACGAGATCGAAAAAGAAGACGTAGAGAGTTTGGATTAATTAAGTTGTCACATGTACTGCATTAGTATATTATGAATCTATGATAAAGGATAGAAACATAATAAAGAGACGTTTGGATTAATTTATCATATATTATGATACACGAAGATCGAGTAACGCATTAACCTCTATCTCATAGTCTATGAGTCATAGATCATGATGGATTGGATCACAAGCAACGTCCTTATCTATTTGTGCACTTACGTCAGTTACGTGACGAGTTTCACAAACGATTTTCACGGATTTGCATGGTTATGCATATCAGAAGTCGTTAACAGTTGACAGTTATGATGACTCATCATTCTTAAGTTAACGTTGTTGTCTTCTAGTTGTTGATGTTCTGTCGGCCACATCTCGAATCCAAATTTACTTTTTTACTGGACTTCAGTTTCCAACCCAAGCCCAAAGGGATTGGGCCTTTGCATTCAATCATATATAGCCCACACAAGATTTTGAAGAAAGAAACGTGGGATAATTATAGCAGTAGATTGAGTTATCACTTTTCACGGCGGCCCAGCCATGGCTTCCTTGGTTCTATTCCGACCAAGTATTAGCTTGATGCATACCACAAGCACGTACGCGTCTTTCTTGAACTCTAAGGTTATTTTTAAAGCCACCACACTCTCTGCACGCCGCTGCTCTCCTCACGCCGCCGCTCCCCCAAGTCGCCGAGCTCTCATCGCCGTCGTTTTCCCAACGCCGCCGTCATCGTCAACGGTGTGCAAGCACCGATCTGGCCGATTGTGCACTGGCTCCAACCAGTTCTCGGACAGTCTCAACCAAAGCCGATCAACCACACTGTCAACCAGCTCCGATCGACATTGGAGAAGGGCTGACATGACACCCTCAGAGACTCCTTCCTGTCCCTGAGGCATGCATGGTGACTCATGCGTGTCAGTGGGGCTGTTTCACAACCCTCGCCCGAAACGTGACTCGTTGGCCACCCCATTCTTCTACTCCGGTTGACCACCAACTCGATGCCCGAGGCCACCCCAGACCCAGGCCCTGAGCCTCAACCTAGGTTTGGGGACTCGGAGAAGGAGGCCAAGTGGGAGGCCCCTCTCCCCCGTACGGCATCGATCTTAGAGCGAGGTCGTGATTCAGTCGTTGTGGACGCCGAGAGAGAAGACCCATAGCAAGGTCATGGATCCGGCGCCGAGAGAAGGAACCCAAAGCAAGGTCTTGGGCCAGTCGTCGTGGAGGTCGGAAGAGGATAGCAGTGCGTGGAGACCAAACTTGCCCCCGTGCAAATCCCCGACGTGGAGGAAACGATGACCTAGGTGGCCGTCCCCGATGGTAGCTCGATGCCCGCCCTGCCCGAAGAGGGATCATGGAGGGACCGGACCCTGGCTGGGAGAAGCGGCAACGCGACGCCTGTGCCATGGATGTAGAAACCCTGGATTTAGGGTTTGCTCTCGTCAGGGAGAGAGACTCCTTGTTGGCGTTGCTGCTGCAAGGACCACGAACGAGGACTAGCCGAAGCATGAGGAGGGGGAAAGCGGGAGCCGAACAGAAGCCGAGAACAGGAACCGGACAGAAGTCGATAACGGCGACAGCGATGCGTTTGTGCCAAGACCAACGAAACCCTAACAGAGAAGTTCATGTGTGTCTTTATTTTTCACATAAACTTCCTCCGATAAACAAAAAACCCTACTATTGTGGGCAATAATAATAAGCTCAAACCATTCTTTAATTGTTATTATTTATTTATTTTAATAATAAAAAAGCGTAACAAAAAACAAGTTGAGAATATTTTTGTTGTAATGGCGAAAGAGACTAGACTCCATGTGTGAAATAATAATTGTGTTATTTATTTTTATTCTATATATTTATATTCTCAATTTTAACTTCAAAATTTACATTAGGAAAGTATTGTCATAGGTTATGACATTTAGAAATTTAATTGCAGAAAAAAAAACATATATGTCATGACTATATCTAATTTTTATTCAATTACTATATCTATTTATAAAATTAAATTTTTTTTTTTTGTAAATGAAATAATATATTCACATGATTGAGGACCAATCTATAATTTGCATAATAATTTTGTTTATCATACAATCAGTCATTGAATAACACAGCTTTAATGAGGTATTTTCTTCGGACAATTTCGTGTATCACTCAAATCAAAATTGTGAAGAGATATTAGAGAAAATTAAACCACTCATACGCAAGAACGATGCATCAAAGGAGAGCGAAAAAAAGATACACGCAGTTCGAGTTATTTATGTTTAAATGATTGATTTTTTAGTTTGTCAAAAGATAAGTAAAGTTAATGCTTTTATATTACAATATATACTCATCAATATTTCAAATTATATCATGGGCTATAAAATTTTAGCACGAGAGGAACCGAGTTTTTAATGGAAAGCTGGGACGGATCTTGGTTAGTTGCGACGGCTTATCATGGTTGGATTGAAGAGTTCCATTCCTCTTCTGTTAGGTAGGGTCGGGTGGGTAGTTAAGCCCGAGATCTGACATTGCGTTAAACTGCTCCTTATGAAACTTTGAAGCTGAATATGGTTGTAGGAGTTGAGACGGAAAGAATTAGTTGGCGAGGTGGTTATAAATCACCTAGAAGAAGTCATTGGAGTGAGGGCATGTTTTCAAGCGGGAGTTTTCTCCCCTTATATCTTGTTGAGTGTTTGGCTTTGAGAGAAAGTTTGGAGTGGTGTGTGGCAAAAAAAGTTACAAGTCTTGGAGGTGTAATCAGATGTCTCGAATTTAGTTTTTGTTGTTTGCAATCGATGTTTTGATGTCGTAGAAGAACTTATTACTGAGGATATTTAGTCTTCTTTATATGTTTCAGGAGATACGATGATTCTTTGCTTACTTAGGGGTGATACGATGAATTGTCCATAGTATAACTAGATTTGTTTTTCATAGTTTGACATTTAAAAATGGGGGTCCTCTTGTGATGTAAGGTGTGCTCTTTTTTTATAATAAAGTTTACATTTTCTTTTCACGAAAAAAAGAAACATTGCGAATCAGGTAACTAAAACAACATATGGTAACTTATTTTTTACATTCTACTAGCATTAATTTCTACAAATTGTGTTGAGGATGTGTGAAAAAATATAATTTGCATGACTAAGTATTGCATGATAATTTTGTTCAAACCGTCAATAATACAATGCAAGATCTTAGAATAACACGAACAACTTTATTTATGTATTTCCTTTGTTAAAACATGGAGTATCACCCAAATTGAACTTGTGATAAGATATGGAAGGAAATTAAACACCCCCACTAGTATCAAAGAGATTCATCCACGGAATTGGGTAAAGTACAATTTAGAAATAATTGAGTATACGAGAAATTAAACAAATATATTTGTTACGAGTACGAGAGTTTTGATGTGCCTGAATCACACTTAATAATGGTTTTTCCCCACCCTCTTATCAAGATTTTTTCTTATTTTCTCCTCGCCTAAAAACCTCGTGCTTCGTAATGGAGTGTATTGTGTCTTGTCTCTTACGACTAAAAATTCGAAGAAGAAATGGTATGTTCACCGTCTACTCAAGTTGACGCCCCTCCTCTCATCAATGTCCTTCACTGTCTCCTCTGTGCTCTTTATCGTGTCCGGATACAACAACTTTTATGATGACAGTATTTTCTGGGTATGGTGGCTCTTCATGTGCTCTTTCGATAGTCGTTAAAGGCTCTGATAGGCCAACAACGAGATCGATGGCGATAACTTGAAGAGCGGAGTATAATGAGGACTGATTACCCCACTCTAGATCTTAGAGTGCCGATATACCCACCTATACCAAGATCTCATATCATATTCCTGACCTTAAAAACATGTCCCCCATAAAATTTGTACTTTGACTTTCTACATCGAAGAAAGTTCGCAACCCATTCAAACAAATACATGTTTTTTTTTTTAATTTTGCCATCAATACATGTATCAATAATGAAACTCAAATAATTGTTTTAAGGTAAAATTGTCATTTTAAAAAAAATTGAAAAACAATTATTTTTATAATGAGTAGACTTAAGAGCAGTTGTTTTGGTGTAGTAGCAAGAGTAAATAACATTCTCTCTCCTCAAAAAACTCTTCGCGCCAGACTAGTCACATCGTCTTATAATCCTGAGGCGACGCTCTGCGCCGTCCCATCTTGAGACGACTTCTGCGTTGACAGTCGTTGTGAAAACCGTTATAGAGCATACGATGGCATAGAAACAACGACCGTTGAAGGTGCTCTTATAAAATAAGATTTTCATACAAGTATTTATTAAAGCATTTTCCAATCCACCAAACGGTGCGTTTTAAACTTCTCCCCTCTCGCTACAGTGATACACAATCGCGAGTATCGCAAAGGCGAAGAAGAAGATACAGAGAGCATCGGCAGAGCTAAGCCAAGTCAGGTTCTCGCTCAGAGACGATCACAGAGCAGAGTTGGTCTCAGATCGCCGATGCGTGCTCTGCTGAACTGAAGAACCAGCAATGGCGTACGTTAGCATGGGAGAGGCGCACCGGAGAATCACCGACTACCTGAATCGCTTCTCCGACGCCGTTTCGTACCAAGACGGAGCCTCCCTCAAGCAACTCCTCTCCCTCTCCTCCGATTCCCCTTCTCTCCTCTCCCTCGCCGACGCCCTCAACGTCTTCCAGGTCCGATTCCTCCTCTCCTGTCTCCGTCAATTCGCGCAATTCCGAAATTAGGGTTTTGTTCTTCGTTTTTTTGATTCGTTCGGTGCTTTTGTGTTCGCAGGATTCGAACAGGTTGATCAAGCAATCTGAGAGATACGCCCAGTTGGGAGAAATCGTTTCCCCTCTTTTCCGTGCCCTGCAGAGTTATCGCCTTGGCAATTTGGTCGAGGCCTATCAAGCCTATGAAAAATCTGCCAAGTACTGTGCTCTATTTCAGTTTCTATTTTTGATTTTGGTTCTCAAATCTAATTTTCTGTTGTTTGGTGGATTTGGGGTTTATTTTGTGTTGTTTTGGAATGCAGTGCTTTCGTTCAGGAGTTCAGGAATTGGGAATCATCATGGGCTCTGGAGACCCTTCATGTCATTGCTTATGAAATCAGGATACTTGCTGAAAGGGTATTTCTCAATGTGACAAAGTTGGATACTTTTTTTTTTGTATTGGGTGGAAGTATATTTGATTCTTGGTGTTGCCATTGTAGGCTGATAGAGAGTTGGCTTTGAACGGGAAATCCCCGGAGAAGCTGAAAGGGGCGGGTTCTTTTCTCATGAAAGTTTTCGGGGTTCTTGCTGTGAGTGTCACACTTTTCACATTTGCCTTCTAGTTAGTGTAATATTGTTGACTTTCTAGGGAAAACTCCAGGAAATGACTATTATTTGACTTTATAGTACAGGCAAACATATTATCAAAAACCATAATTTTCTGTCCAAAAACACAGAATATTCTGTGTTTTTGTACAGTATTCTGTGTTTTTGGACAGAAAATTATGGTTTTTGATAATATGTTTGCCGAACCATGTTTTTTGGACGACAAGAAAGTCAATAGTTATAACATATACTATAAAGTCAAATGATAGTCATTTTCTGGATTTTCCCCGTCTTTCTATAATGGGAACTATTGTTTTGATGATATATTGGTATGAAGATTTGTTTTTGTAATCTTCTACTTCTGTTGCTTCTAGGGAAAAGGCCCAAAACGTGTCGGTGCATTATATGTGACTTGCCAGTTATTCAAAATTTACTTCAAGGTAATTATTTATGCTTATCATGCAATGACCATTGAGACTCCTCAGATTTTCGGCTGTCATATTTTCTATTTACCGGACTAGTATCGTTTTTAGTTATTTATATGTTGCCCAGGAAAGCATATAGTGAAAGAGAGCTAGAACTTTAACTGAAGTAATTGCTAATGTTTCTCTTGACTTCTGAAGGAAGGATAGGTGTTTATTTCATTTATTTTTCTACTTTGCAGCTTGGCACGGTTCACCTATGTCGCAGTGTGATAAGAAGTATAGAAACTGCTCGAATATTTGATTTTGAAGAATTTCCTAAGAAAGACAAGGTTGGATTATTGCATGGGTGTTTTTTTATTTGCAATTGTTTTCTGAGAAGATTTATTGATACAATATCATATTTCAGGTCACCTACATGTATTATACTGGCCGTTTGGAAGTTTTTAACGAAAACTTTCCTGCTGTAAGTGATTTGAATCCTTAAAGCTCGGGATATACTCATGCCTTTTAATCTTTACTCAGTTTTGCATGTGGTTGGCTCTTGTCTGTATCATCTTGGAACTTAATATGTTGGAAGTTAAGTAATTTGTTTGTTAATTCGCTAACTACTCGGAGTCTACTTCTTTTACCTGGCAGGCTGATCACAAATTATCATATGCCTTGATGCATTGCAACCCTCGCAGCGAAGCAAATATAAGGTGTGGCTTAGTGTCCTTGTTTCATATAGTAGGTATTGCATGAGTGTCATATATTGACTTTGAGGATAGGTTTTTTAGTACTTTTAATATTGGTTTATAGTCTTGCATTTCAATGGCCTGAGTTATTTCTAATAGATGTGTTTTAAGTTCAAACTAATCACAAAGAAGTAGCTTAGGAAAGTTTACACACCAGTATGCTGGGTTGCAAATTCTTTGTGCCTTCTATTTGCACTGCAAAGTCTGCACTATTAGTTTTGTACCATACATTCAATTTGCATAAAGTCGAATTTTGTTTCACAATATCCGTTGATGAATTTATGTGTTCACTTAGAATGTCTACTTTTCCATATGCTAGGATATCTGTGCATAGTCGTTAATCTTGTATGATTTTAAATATTTTGTGCTTATGTGACACTGGATTACTCACTTTTCCCTATGCTCTTATTGGATCAGGATGATATTGAAATATCTTATACCCGTGAAGCTTTCGATTGGCATCTTACCCAAAGACTGGCTCCTAGAAAAGTATAACCTACCTGAGGTATGCTCATTCAGTGTTCTATATTCTAGTTCTGAATGACTAGTGATTTGGGTTTCAGGGTCAACATTGTTAGGTGAAACCTCTTGCTTGTGCATCCTACATATCTAACCAATGGTTTTACTTTCACAGTACAGGAATGTTGTGCTTGCTCTAAAGAGAGGTGATCTTCGTCTTCTTCGACATGCTCTCCAAGAACATGAAGATAGGTATGTGTGCTACATTTGCATACCCAAACAATAAACATATGCTCCCTGTGTCCCAAAATAAGTCTCATTTACTTAACAAAGATTAAGAATCAGTAGGATTCATTCTTGATTAACTCATCAAACCAACAATGTTACCTATAATCCATACATAACTCTCTAAATAAGAAATGAAGAAATGAGACACTTATTTTGGGACATCTAGTTTAAGAAAGGACACTGTATTTAGGAAAGATGGAGTAACAAAGAAAATTTAATTGGTTTGAGAGAGATTCTAACTTTTATATTTTGTTTGACACTTCCACTTCCCCGTCTTCTGTTGCACTTTGTATATTTTGAAATTTACAATTGGACCCCTGGAAATTGAAATTTTAATAGTAATTAAAGAACAAAAAATCCAAACTTTCATACTCTTACTCTTTGTTCGGTACAAAGAGAAAGAAAAGCAAGGGATATGAAAATTTGTTTTTTTTTCTTTCTAATAAAGTAAATATAATTGATTTGAGAGAGAGATTCTAACTTTCATCTGTTTTATTAGGCTGTTGAGATCAGGTGTGTATCTTGTCCTAGAGAAGCTTGAGCTCCAAGTTTACCAGAGATTGGTGAAGAAAATGTAGGTTCTGTTCATAGCGCGTTTTAATGTATGATTATAGATCTGCTTCAAACATTCAAGATTGATACTTCTTTCTAATCCCGCAGTTACATAATCCAAAAGCAAAAGGACCCAAGCAAAGCCCACCAGATTAAGTTGGAAGTGCTGGTTAAAGCGTTGAAATGGCTTGATATGGACATGGATGTGGATGAGGTATTGGTTTCTTCTCTCTCCTTCCCATTGTCTATAGATCACATAAACTCTCTCTCTCTCTCTCTCTCTCTCTCTGATGAGAGATGTTTTGGTACTTGTAGGTGGAGTGCATAATGGCCATTCTGATATACAAGAATCTGATGAAAGGATACTTTGCACACAAGAGTAAAGTTGTGGTATTGAGCAAGCAAGATCCTTTCCCCAAATTGAATGGGAAGCCTGTCAATTCATAGAGATGAAGCTATTTATGATCCACCATTTTGTGTAATTCTTCTGTACTCATCATACATGTAGTGCTGTTGTAGGGAAAGTGCCACAAGTATTAGTGTTGAACTAAATTTAGTTTATCCTCATCTGTTTTGTTGTCTCAGTTGGAACACTTGCATCTCAATGAATATGTAAGGGCTCCCTTTTCTTCACCATCCTAACTCTTTCTTTTGGTTTGAGAAAATGATTCCATCTAGTCATAACTTTAAGGGTTGATTGTAGATAGTCATTGCATACTATACGTCTTTTGCACATAACTACCCTAAACTTAAAATACGTCGTTTGCACATAACTATCCCAAAGTTAAAAAAAAAACGTCCAGCTACCTATGCTTTTAAAAATCACGGATAGCTATCAAAAACATTTTGGTTAGATGTAGAAACGGTAAAATCCTTAGAAGATTAACGATTAAGTACGTAAAAATGATGTTTTTTAGATTACATTCAACTAGTCAAGGGTATTATTGTCATTTTTGACAAGAGTAGTTTGATTTTTTGAAAGTTAAATATAAAAGTTGAAATAGACAATCTCATGAAGTACACTGAACTTGTTACATTCCTCACTTGATTACAATTTTTCTCACTTCAATAGGTGACAAAAAGATGCTCCTGCAACGACAAATCTTGACTTGATTTTCAACTCTATTACGAGGTTTTCATCGAGAAATTAATTTGTAATCACTTTCTTTCCGATAACTAAATAAATAAAGTTAACTGTGTACAAAGTACATTTTTTCAGTTATTATCAAACTAGAGAAGAGTAGCCTACTTTTTTGAGATTATCCCAAGTCAGAAGGGGAGATAATTGTGTTAAAAGTTTGTATGTTATACACAATTGCTATCTTCAATTAAACCTAATTTTAATGCATAGAGCAAAACTTTCTACTCCATCTTATCTATGAGTTTAACCAAATTGTACAAGCTTATTTTGGTTGCAAGAAAGAAACTTATATGCAAGTCTGAAGACACAAAACTAAGATTACACATACACCTTACAAAAAAGTAATAAATTTGTGCAAAATGCAGTCTTACACAATCCAGAAGCCACAATTTACGTGACCGAGAACAAAAACCACTAGCTAAATGCAAGAAGCACACAATGTTGTGACCAAAACCAATTCTCAAGAACCATCCGAAGGAAGGGTGCTTTGTATGTTTGCAGGCATCAGAATGTTGAACCCGTCAGCTGCAGTGGACACTATCATTCCCGGGACCTGAGTATGCCAGTGGAGTTCCTTCAAATCTTTTTGTCCCTGGTTTTTTCAAGACACGGAAATAAGTCCACAAGCATAACTAGCAATCAAAGCATCACCGGTCAAAGAACTTTGTATAGTATACCTGATGAACAAACAGAAGCTGTGGAGGTAGATCTTCTGGTGCATTTACTGTTTCTTTCGTTTTAGCTCTAAATTCTGCTTCTTCTTCCTCGTCTTTCTCTAAAGAAAGGTCCCATATCCTGGTAGAACAATCCAAAACAAAGAGACAACCTAAGATTTTAAACCACCCAAGAAAAAATTACGCGCTTCTGGGATCTTTTCATTATGCTTCTTTTGCTGGTTTGGAAGTACTTACGTTAATTGATTGTCAGCTGATGAAACTGCCAAGGTGGAAGCTTCATGTGGGCTCCACTCTATAGATGTGATCGGGTGTTTATGGTATTCAAAATGTGCCACCACAGGATCTCCATCCTGCCAACGGAAATGAACAAAGGTGGGTCACCACAGGATCTCCTTCTCAAGTAATTTAGGGAGATAATTACTCTATTGTAAATGTTATTATAAATAATATTTGCATAATGAAGAAGAAATCATTCTTGTTATTTGTTAGTCAATGTGAGTAAATATACCTTTAGCAATCTCAGATCACGGATAGAAAATGTCCCGTCATCACTTCCAGATGCCAACATACAGCTAGCCAGCCTTGAAAATAATAAGAAGAAAGAGAAAAAGTAAATGAATTTTTCTATACGGAAAATCAATTCTAACAGAATTGGAAAGTAAATTCAAATAGTATTTATAAATACCGGGGAAAACGCAGGTGAAAACCCGAAGGTTGGACAGCTAAATATGTAAACTAGAAACTAACCATAACCATTAGATTGCAATTTTAACGGTTGAGATTAAGTTTGGAACTTCCAACGTGGAATCAAGTTTCCACTATTAAACTTAGATGCATCCCAGCCATTAAAAAACTACAATCCTATGGACAGAGATGACTTTCAGTTATGACTTGATTGTTACTCTATAAATACCTGTTCCATGAAATAACATTCACATCTGCATTATGTGCCTTAAACATAGCAGCAGCTGACTTCCCAGAACGGACATCCCATATTGCAATATTCCCATCCACAGAACAAGAAGCAAAGACGTGGGGTTCTGTAGGGCTCCACTGCACAAATAGAACAGTTTGAGCTAAGGTTGCTTCACAATTCGACAGACTAAGAAAAGTCACTCGAACACATAAAGATTAAATGGTTACTTGTAAATCTTCAACACTAGCAGCATGTCCAACAAAGGGTGTTTTATCAACGTTCCATGTTGTGTCTGATGCAGGCTCCCACAAATGGATGCAATTCTTGCAGTCCCCTTCGAACGTGGACAACAACATGAAAGCATTAGATCATTTATATCTTTAAGGGATAATCTCAATCAGCTACCCATAATTAAGTATGCACCATTCTCAACAAACTACCCTACATCTTAAAAGGTTTTCGACAACCTCAGTAAGTTTTTTTTTGTCTCAGTTTACCCCATCCCGTCAACTTTTAGGTGCGGAATGACAATAATACACATAAAAAAAATTTGGCATTTCACTCCCCAAAAGTTGATGGGCTAGGATAAATTGAGACTAGAAAAACTTAATGGAGTTGTCAAAACTTTTTAAACGTAAGGATAGTTAGTTGGAAATGGTGCAGACTGAGGGAAAGCTGAGAGAGATCATCCCTAAAACCAGTTGCAAGTGGGGTTCAAGAACTAATTCTTTACCAGAAACTAGCCTTCCAGGGACAAGAGGACTCCAGTCTAGCGCATAGCCTTCATCTTTGTGCCCAAATTTAATCAACGGAGTCTGATTAAAAACCGAAGAATTTGTCTGGCTAGCTTCAGTTTCTGACTCTGCTAAAGCATTCAGATGAGAACTAACATCCCATATCTGCCAAAAGAGTGTGGTACATTATTTGAATGCCTTCTCACATACACTGATATTCATTCGATTTGAGTTTGCTTTATGGAGCAGATGCCAAAGAATTTAAAACAGTAGATACAAGATGGAGAACGTAATTAGCCTAACCACTTGCTAATGAATAGAGAGCTATCAAATGCATTAACCCATTATATTCAAAGTTAGTCAGAGTTTTATCTGAAATTTAAATTTTTGTCTTACCTGCACATGACCAGAATCGGCCCAGGATGCACATATATGGGGTTTCTGAGTCATGGCCCGTATACGATTAACACAGCCTTCATGGGCTATATTGCGCAGCTGTAGAAGCAAATATATATACATATCAGTATACATAAAGATAAGCACACATAGCAGTATAAGAATCAGTCACAAAATTACGAACTACAATTTCGAAGGATACAAGACATTGCCTGCAAAACTGGTCCACCAGACTCCTCATCTTCACTATCTTCGTCACTGTCTTCTTCATCACTATCACTCTCCATCTCATCATCATTAGCAGATTTTGTAGGAACCAGGTCACGCCTTTTCCCAGAAATGTTTGATACCTTAAATATTCCAATAGAATTCCAAGAAGACTTCTCTGCCTGCATAACAAGAATGATCTTTTCCATCAATTCGAACAAAAAACAAAAATTTCTTGTATCTTAAATCCCAAAACCAAGTACCTCCATATTATCACGGATAAAATCAATAATCATCCCCCAATTGAGAAAGGGGGCAAGATACATAGACAAACCATATTCTAAGGAACCAGCATCACATGCCATAGAATTTTGTTAAGTGGTGATACTAATTACACATGACTAAATACAAGGTATAATCTTGTCGAAGATTGCATAGATTAACTGAGCTGACCTGAGTTCCAGCAACAAAATAAACTGTGTGTGGAAACTCTGTCCGAACCAATCCCAATGAATCATGCACGACGTCAAAGCTGCCAAAGGTAACAATTAACCGTAAATAAGACCCCTGAGATAGAGTGTAATCATAATCAAACCAATCCTTAAAGTTACCAGACTCTAGGAACTAGACCAATGTCCTTAATTTCTCTAGAACAAAGGAATTGCTTGACAGTCTACAAGTAAATTTGAACATAATACAACATTGGTGAACCAATTTGAATAAAGGAGATGCATTTACTTTCTGGGCATCCATGTAATATCAAACCCATATACAAAATCACTCTCTTCCAACGTTTTCGCGGAAACCAAACAGGAAATGGGATAAAAACCGATTCACCTCAAACAGGGCCAGCCTATATGAAAGGCGTGGAGAGAATTGTAGGCAGAGGGATCGCACTGAAGCTCTTCTCCTTCCTCCAGCTTGTCCACACCTGGCTGCCAGACCTTCGCCGGCATTGAAGGCGCCGAAGAGGACGACCCATCTTCTTTCTTAGCCTGAATAACGCGCACAGAACACAATCAGATATTGGTGTGAAACGAATCGCAAATTAACTCAATTTTTGCTCGCAGATGAAGAATTGGATCGAACCTTGTTCTTTCGCTTGGCCTTTTTAGGGTTCTTAATGCTGCGAACCATTTTCTATCGTTTTGGGGGCTTCCGAAGAGGAGGAGCAGAGCAGAGACGAAGGTTTTGGGCGTGACAGCTAGGGTTTAAGTTTTATACGCTTCACCTGGGTGAATTTAATTCAGGGATTATGGTAAATCTCGGTGTTGTGAATTTTCCACCATTAAAATCTTATGAATTGTTCATAGTGGATTTATATTTAGAACTACCTATTAAATATTTTTAGTTTCTATCGATTGTCATGATTCCACTTTTTGGGTCGTTTGGGCTGGTTGGCAGACAAGCCCAAAAGAGATGAAAACGGCACCGTTTCCACACCCGCTGCGTCTTCCCTAAACCGATGCCGATATTAGGGATTTGGGCATCAACAGAGAGGCTATCGAATATCAAGTGTATGTGTTATTTCATTTTTTTCCTTAGCTTGTTTATCTTATTTGCTTTCCATTCATAGAGTAGAACTTGTAGAATCCAAGCCTATAAGGCTATATCAATCTATCAGTGAGTTTCCAGTATCAATTGAAGCTTTCAATTCTCATATTTCATGTTCAATGGAGTCCCAATACAACTCCATTGTAACAAGTGGTATCAGAGCTTTATATCCCGCGACCATGGATGATTTTGAAGTTGAGAAGGGTTCTTATGGAGGAGCGACTCAGACACTGTCGGGAAGAAGGGAAAAAACGGCACCCATGGCTGAATTTTCAATCGAAGCCGAGGAAGTGGGCCTTCGTCCTGTCAGACGACCACCGGAGCAGAGAATAAATCGGCGATGCTTGCTGGAGGGGGAGATTCACCGGCTGTCTCAACAAATTCTTACACTCACGAGTCATTTGAACAAGAAATTGAAGAGGTATAATGCTCTTTGTTGGCAACAGAAGGATTCAGAATGGGTAACTCTCCAGGCCGATATAAAGGTTATATTAGAACAACTCGATGCTTGGGGTTATATGGAGAATGGGTTGAGAGATGAACTCAGAGTTGAAAATACTCTCCGGAATAGATTGTTGGGTGAACGCAAAGTTTGGGCACAACAACAAGTCTCCATTGAGGAACAGATTAAAAAAAAATGGCTGACTGTGAGATGCATGAAGAACAACACCAAAGGGGTCAGCAACTGAGGGTAGCACAAAGCAAATATTCTGGTGCAAGCAAGTTTTTCGGTGATATGCAAATAAACAATTTATGGGGAAAAATCGAGGTAACATTACTTTCACTAGAATTATATTTTTCTCAATCAGCTAGACAAGTTTTTGGGAGCATCAAACCTACGGGTATTAGCACAGAGATATCAATTATATGTAGAAGAAGAGATTGTGAATGAGTATTTAGGATGAGAGTTATTGATGTAGTGATGATGTGTGATCTGTTGCGAAATGTAAGAATGGGTACATTGGCTTATAGCAAAATGGGTATGGATAATGGGAATTGGTATAACAATTATGGTGAAATGGAGAGTATTTGGAGTACTAAAAACACTATTGTGGTGGGTAGAATGAAGAAGGGAATTGGCATCACTGTTGTTATTTTTAATACAATAGATATGGAGGGTGTTGATAATGGAGTTACAAGCTCTCCTGTTAGATCTTTTTATGAATGGGTTGATGGTGTTATCAAAAAAAAATGTGTTTCTAATAGATGGGAGGAATGAGCATTGGAATTTGAGGCCATATGTGCTTAAGGGGGAGTGTGTTGCATTTTTTGATGATGTATTTGACATTTTGCAACGGATTGAGAAGAGTCATATGTTGGAATTCCTTGTTCTCAGGTTATAAGAAAATTAGGAGAATGGAAATGGTTGAGTTACGGGTTACTAAAATGTGTTACAAGGAGCTTTGGATAGCTTGGGGATTTAGGAATGATGTATGGAACTTATATATGATCAAAACAAGTTATCAAAATAGAATTGAGTGGGAAGGTGGACTGTTCAAAATTGTTACAGAATATTTTGGTACAAGGATTATGAATTGGAGGAAGGAGATGATGGTACCATTTTATATGAAGCTTAAGATGGTTGTAGTTAAAGGGGGTACTGGGTGGAATTCAGGTACTGTTATGCCTCTAGTTTATCAAGCTGAAATGGATGAAACTCTAAAATTATGTTTATTCAAAAATATGGTTGTTGCAACAAGTTTCCTTTTAAATGAGAAAGAAGTTATACTCTCCTATGTTCTTCGTCAAGTGCTCAAATTTTTAGAGCAGAAACATAATATTGTGTTAGTAGGAGCTATCAAGGAATGGGTTGATGGTTATGGAAGGGGTGTGGGAGAGTGCTCTTGGAAATACTTGTTTTGGCTCTTTAATTTCTCGAGAGAGTTGTTTGGGTGTTCTTGTGTTGGTAAGCTAATTCAGAATACAAGCTTGAGGGCAAGCTTTGTTTATGGGGGATGGAGTAGCATGGGGTTAATTGGAGATGTTGTATGGAGAAAGAATGATGAGGAGGTGGCTATAGTGGTAAATTATACTAGCAAGATTAAATGGCTGCAAATTTTGGCTAGGGGAACTTACTGGGAGTGCTTAAAATTTTCACATATCATTAGAGGATATACTACATGTGCTGATTGGGTTCTTGTGGGTTTGAGAATTCACGATTGGGCTGATAGAACTACTTGGTGGAAGAACATGTACTGGATTTTCAAAGTGCCAGTGAAGAGGGTGATCTGGGATTAATTTTTTCAACAACCAAGCTTGAGGGAAAGTTTGCCGTAAGGAGGGTGTATTTGTCATGATTCCACTTTTTGGGCCGTTTGGGCTGGTTGGCAGACAAGCCCAAAAGAGATGAAAACGGCCCCGTTTCCACACCTGCTGCGTCTTCCCCAAACCGATGCCGATATTAGGGATTTGGGCATCAACAGAGAGGCTATCGAATATCAAGTGTCTTTGTTATTTCATTTTTTTCATTAGCTTGTTTATCTTATTTGCTTTTCAGAGTAGAACTTGTAGAATCCAAGCCTGTAAGGCTATATCAATCTATCAGTGAGTTTCCAATATCAATTAAAGCTTTCAATTCTCATATTTCATGTTCAATTCCCAATACAACTCCATTGTAACATCAATAGAGACACATGATCAATTCATAGTTGTATGATGAACAAAATTGACATATACAACTTAGTCACAAAAAATGTTCTCTTTTGACAAATTAAAACAACATGTACTGTGCTTTGTTTCGTTATTATGTTTGATAGAACGAAAAAAAAAACGTTTTCCTCTGATTTAATTATATAACGATTAGGATTACTCTCTCGCAAGTCGAGATCTTCTCCTTCCAGAGGTAACCCTAGCCTAACCTATGGAAGTCTCTACTCGTGTCGTTGATATGGCCGCTGCCTCCACCGTCGGTCCTGTCCCATCACAGTCCAATGTGGTGCAACACACAACATTTGTGCCACCGCCACGTCCCTCCTCGAATGTCGTGTCTCCTTTTAAGATAAGGAGGAATCGTAAGCCAAAGCAACCTTTGGATTTGGTCCCTCTCTCTCCTTCTCCCACAATATTCCCTTCGGCTCCGATATCAATAGCGGTTGTGCCCTTTTCTTTGGGTTCCTCTACACCAATGGCCAAACCACGACGGGACCAACCAACTAAGTATAAAACCCTAACGTCTGGCTAAGTAACGTTAGGGTTTTGACGATTCCACCGCCTCCGTTAAAATTGTTGGCTTGCCTCCATCAACACCCCCGAGATTGTCTCATCTCCTCAACCGCCATCGAACCCTGATCTACTTGGCACGTTGTAACTGACGGTGGCCCCAACCGACCCTTCGTCGTCTCAGTTGATCTGAGATCCTCTTCGAGGCAAGGCTCCCTTGCCCATACCGGAGAGGGAGGAACCGGGGCGGGAGGAACACGAAACCCTATCTTTGCCGTCAGGAATGATCCACCGACACAAAAATTTCAAATCAAAGGAGGCGGGCTCCACCTCAAAGGCCCCAACGCTGCCATTCTGGAGTCACATCTGACCAATCGACATGATGCTCTCTCGGCCTGCTCCTTAGAGGAGGATGATGAACTTGAGGTAGTAGTGCCATATGTGCCAATGAACCCCTCTATATTGGCTCGGCAGAAGTTTTCCATGTTAGGCAAGTTGTGGACCTTCAAGCCATCCCGAAAAGGAGGTCCTTCTCAGGATCATTACTAAGGCATGAGGGAAGTCGACCGATGATTTGGTCATCAAGGACATTGGTCCAGGAGTGTTTGACTTCTATTTCGGATCAAATGTCGTTATGGCATGGGTTTGAGGGAACGAACCATGATGTTTCGATTGTCGGTCATTGATATTGGGTGATCTGGACCCGATGGCTAGAGAGCCTCCAGCTCTGGACCGACTTCAGTTATGGGTCCATGCCCATGACCTTCACCCGTTGGTACGGACCAAGACCATATGAGAAACGATTGGATCGACTAAGGGTTTGTGTGTTGTGGTCTTGTGCGATCAATGGGCCATCTGCGAGGGAGGGACAATAAGAGTCAGATTTTAGCACCTTGTGGTACAACCTCTTCGTCGACATCTTCTCCTTCGATTTCGGGAGTTCCCCGACCCAATTCGTATCACACTTACTTATACATAACTCCCAACATTTTGTTTTAATTGTGGTATGATCAGTCACATGGTGCCTGACTGTGAGCGGGAGGTGGTGGATCCTCCCCGATTCGACTCCTCACTCTTGGATTTTCAGAAGGAGCGGCAAACTAAAAATTATGCAACTGATTGGGACGGGGAGGCGTATGAGAATTGATGTCCTTGACTATTGTACTTAAGACCCTCTTTTCTCGAGGCATGAGCCCGATAGTATCTCCAACTACTGCACCTAACCATGCATATCCTTGGAGTGGCCCCAAGATGCGCTTGGGTGATCCATCATAGAAGTCACTAGCATTTGGCCAGCTATCTGGTCGAGAGGTACCAGCCACTCAGGACCAACTTGGGCACAAATACAAACCTGAACTTGGAGCTGGATCTGAGCCAGGTACTAGAGACGGGACAGGGGGAGTAAATAGGTGTTTCGTTGGGGGACCCCGAGAAGATCAGGCTGGGCGGGGAAGCAGACCCACAAGGAGGAATGAAAGGTATTCAGTGCTCTAGGGATTGACCCTAGGAGGGGTCCCTGAGAAGAGCTTAGCCTCCCTGGAAGCCGATGTCAGTAGGTTCGGTCGCACTCTACAGAGTATGCAACAATTAGGCAATACCTTGAGCAGCAAACATGAGTTTCATTGTTGTATACTTTTATTCTCCTTTATGGCTCCTCAAAAAACTGCATGTGTCGATTCATTTGTCTCAGAATTATATGTAGACAGACCTTAGGGGCTCGATAATAACTCTTTTCAATTATTAATAATATATGAGTATCTTTTCGTCAAAAAAAACATGTACTAGTAATGTAATCACCGGTTAGACCGACGAGTTATGGTCTCAAACATTTTACACCGGCATCGGTTATCAGAAAGGTGATCGTTTTTTTCCGACAACTGTATCGACCTTTAATACAGTAACACGTGTTAGTAAGGTAATCGCCGGTCTGTTAATCGATTATAATTACACAAGTAGCAACTAGCAAGGCTCGTCAAAATTGGAAATGAAATACATCTCGTCTTTAATCCACGTCTAGTAAAAAAATCAAATTCGTTGATTTACGTGCACAAAGACAGCTAATTGACTGCTCTTTTTTAAGTACAAAATGTGATTCCTGTATTGGCGTCAGACTGAGATTCGAACCCTTATTATACTCGAAGTTGGCTTAAGTCTTAAGTGAGCCAAACAACTGCTTAAGGTCTGAAATCGAAAAAGACTGTAAGATTAAAAATTTGTTAACATTTGATGCAAATGTCCTGCTACAATATTAACTTATATTTTATTTCATATTGAATTAAGCGGGAATAATACATTTCTAATTTTAAAATTAAATTTTAGCACAAGTTGTGCCTGATTTTGATCTCAATTTAAAATCATCCAAAAGGAATACAAATTTTATTGATTATTGTACATTTAAACAACTCTATGGATATCGTTAATAAAACAAAACATGTAAGATCAATTTTGATAAGTAATTAAAAAAAAAGATCAAACAAAAACAATAGAACAAACCCACTAAAAGAAATGTGGATATTTATACAGAGAAATGCTCAAACCAATATAATCTGGGATAGTAAACTGTCAACAATGAATTCAACATGCATGTAAAGATAAACCTTTAAAAAGTGTCAATATTATCTTATTGGAACATAACCATGACATATATGAAGAATTGGTGCTAGAATATGTTGGATTTGCACTAAAACGTCTAGTAAAAAATGAGAGTATTTATCGAATAATAATTCATAAAGTTCGTGGACTAGAAACATGAGTCTCCTTGAGTTTGGCAGTACTGAAACTCGGAGATACCAATATACATTATAAATTATAAAGGTCGTAGAAGAAACCAAAACTAACTTAACCAAGATATAAGTCAAGAGAAAGAGAAACTCTTTCGAAAAATGCAATTAGAAGAGGTATTATGAAGGTTTCATTTCATCATTAAATAAGACAATACATATAATTGACTTTATATACTTATCGCATGAAATTTTATTGTCCAAATCCCATGGGAAATCATTCACTCGTTGCTATTGAAGGTACATATACTCCCTAATTGTTGACATGAGATGTTCAACAGAGAGAAAATACCGAAGAGCATGAACATGGATAATTATTTGTGTATGATTTCTAAGTCTTAGTCAAACAGATTAATAGTTTGTTTGATTTTTAGAGGGCAACAACAGTTAAATGAGATTGGACACATATCTTGAGGCATTAGTGAAAATGTGTTTGGCATGTCATATTTTGTTGTTTCCGGTTATCCAATGGGTTTTGGTATCAAATACCCGTGGTTTTTGAAAATTCTCAACAAGCTACTACCTTGTGTCACCAGTGTTAGTTCTAATGGTATTTTTATTTTCGGTTACATCTAATTGCTCTTAGTTAGAGCCCATATTTAGTTTCTTGAAAAACTTTTATGCGTGGGGAAGTTGATGACAATAGCTAGACATACATGACATCGTATATAATGTAGTATAATTGTGTTGAATTATCTAGAATTATCTCGACCGTATCATATTCAAACTTGACATGAATATATCTCATATATGAATAAATGTGAACTAGTAAATATTTGGATCTTTTGTATAGAACTCTCTAGATGGTAAACTTTATCAATTGAGGTTGTCTTGCTAAAAATAAATCTCTATCATTCATTTTAAATTTTGAGTATTATAAATAAATATTAAAAGTCATTGGCTCAATTTCATATAATATACTCTCTTTATATGAGTAATTTTACTTGTTTTCTTATTATATTTGTTGGTAAGAGAAAAAGATATTGATCACAGTAATTATTAAGTTAGCCCCGTCAATTACTAATTTCATTTTTTAAAAGTAGATATGATCTTTATATATAAAATTTCATTGAGATCAGGCCGAATTGTAACGATTTTTAACGAATGTTTACTCTTATTTTTCAACTTTCAAAGAGTAACATTTTTACAATTCGAAAGATAAAGGTAGGCATCACTTAAAAAAAAACATAGTATATTAGATAATCGTGAAAACTTAAGGGTAGTTAATTATAAGGTCATTTGTATCGTCCACTTATAGTGTGATCAATTTAGGAAATGCTAAAATTTCACATTCATCTCCTTCCTCCAACCTCCTTAAATTGCATGTCCGAATTCATATCAGAGGCAATGAAAGCCTACACAACCATACCAACAACAACAACAGTGTCATCATAACAACCATCGAGATCAAATTGTCATTTAAAAAAAACGAAGTTGTGTGACTATTTCATGTTAAAAATAACATACTTTTAAACGAGCAATAGTTGTAAGATACCATTTAGAAAAAATGATCGATAATATTTACAAAAATACGCATAGTTCAACACAAGTTTTTACGATCATCTCATTTTGTAATGTACTTTGATCGAATGAAATCATTTTTTCTTTTGTAATAAAAACACAACAACGTAAGCAAAATACACTATATATTGGTATCATTATCCATCTAATTTAATTCGAACATGAATTAATATCCGTTTCCATTTTCTCTTGTAGCACTTCTTCGAATAATGTCTCCATGAACATGTGGTTTGTGACCAAGGTTCTAAAAGTCGCTAGACGCTAGTCAGGCGGCTAGGTCCTTCGAGGATTAATCGAGGACTAGACGGAGATTAATCGGATTTGTATTTTTTTTTATTTTTAATAGATATATTATTATATATAGAAATAAAATATGAATTTCATTATATTAAAATGATAAAAAAATATAAAATACCTAAAAAATCACACCAAACAACTCAGAAGCACAACACCTAATATCACCAACACCATAGCCATCAAATTATTTTTAATTGAGTCAGTATACTACGCAAAATTGTTGTAATCGCCTAGTCGGCTAGGCGTAGGCGGGCGCCTAGGCGGCGTCTAGTCGGGATTTTTAGAACACTGTTTGTGACGGTCCACTCATTGCTACTTTTAAAAAGAAAAATCAATTTATATTTGTATAAGAAAACAAAATTGGAATATTTAAAAGGGTTTTTGGGAGGAATAGAAGCAAAAATAAACATTTGAGTAAAATGAGTCAAAGCGTATCATCAATATGGTCGTTGTAGTATAGTGGTAAGTATTCCCGCCTGTCACGCGGGTGACCCGGGTTCGATCCCCGGCAACGGCGTTTTTAATCTGTTTTCACCCCTTTTAAATGGGCTGGGTCTAGGAAAGTGAGCCCATAAGCGTACTTGGCTGTACTACTAGTATCCCTTTTAAAGTTCCGTGTAGTAAAGGGCCCGTTGAGACAATTCGAGCTTTTACAGTATATTCGGAGATGGGCCTTCTAGTTTGGGCCACTACATGACTTCTTTTAGAGTTTTCAATTGACTGTACATGCAAACAAAACATAATAAAAAAATGGAATATTGAGTGTTATTTTTCTTTTTGCAATGGTCCTTTTTATATATTAAATGAGTATTGTATATTTTACTATTACAGTATTTTGATTTGTGTTTCCAAACAGCAAGAGCATAGATGTTTAGAAATGGGGTGGGTATGCAGGGATGATAAGGGCCTGCTCACCCGAGCCCGATCAACATCATTTCATGGTCCGCATAATCTGGGATTGGTCGAAGCCTATGCCATCAGAGATGCTTTACAACGGGTAGCGCAGTGGCCACAACAGAGAGTCACCATCAGGAGTGATTGCAAGATTATAGTGGATATGATCAACAAGAGAAGAATGTCTTCTTCTCCTACAGGGATAATCGTAAACGACTGTAGTTCCCTGTTATTTAAACTCGAGGATGTGCAACTCGAATTTGTTAAGCGGACAGCGAATAAAGCAGCTAATTGGCTTGCCAGGGCGGCTTGTTCCTCCCCTGTCTGGGAGCGGTAAGGAGGGTTTATTCCGGAGCCACTTCACCATATCATTATTGCCGACATCTAATAATATCTATCGTTTATCCTAAAAAAAAAGAAGTTTATAAACTATATATGTAACTCCTAAACAAGTTGAAGTGAAATAAAAACGAGATAAGTAAAATAAAAATGAATCTCACTAATCTAAGTATGAACCTTGTTGAATTTAGACATAAAAACTTTCGGATTTTGTGGGTTAGACCTGATCTATCCGTAATTCGGACGGTCGGTTCTCAGTTAAATTATAGATCTGATGGGCGGATTATAAAGTTAATTTATCCGATCCACAAATATACGGTCGAATTTATACGTGTGGGTCGGACTGAATAACCGACCATGCACAATCCTAGTCTGTACCTTGCCGGTGGGACTTCTTTCTTTGGCTTCGGGTTAGCCTGGATGTGGATATGCCACTCCGCCGACGAATACGCCTCTATTTCCTGGTTCACATGGAGCCTACGAATGTAGGCCTTCAATACAAAAGGTTGTTGGGTTTTTGTATCCGACGCGGGAGGCGCAACCATTGGATTCAGTCCTGTCATGCTCGCATCCTAGGAGTGGGAAGGGGGAGGTCTGATTTGCTGACTCCCTCCAGGTCCAGATGGGGCTTGATACAAAACAGCTGCTTAGAACGGAGTGGGGAGCACCCTAGTAAAGACGGGTGCCTCCAATTGAGGAGCTGTTGACATTTCTCACCCTGCAATCCGAGGGGGACAAACTGAGAGAAGGGAGAACTTTCCTCCCTCCTCCGGGTTTCCCAGCATTATTTATGATGGGAGAACTTGTTGCAAAGATCTATGATTTGGCTAAGGGGTATTCCAAGAGGATGACTCTAAGAGTTCAATGGGCGCATTCAGGGTCGTCTGACAACCTACGGAACCATACCAACAATAACAACAACCACCACAACAATAACACCATTAGACGACCATCATGCTAAAACCGTCATTTCCAAAAAAGAAATGAAATCATGTTACTAATTCGTATTAAAGATATTGGATTTACAAACGAAAAACAATTAAAAGATATATTTGTAAAAAAATCACCGATAATATTTGTAAAATGTGCATAGTGCAACACAAGTTTTTACCATCATCTCATTTTGTAAGGTTCTTTGATCAAATAAAATCATTGTTTTTCTTTGTAATAGTAAAAAAAACATAAGTAAAATACACGATGTATTGCTTAAATTGTCCCCCTAATTTACCATCGACAAATGTTAATATCAATCTCTTTCCCTCTCGTATCACTTGTCTGAATGTCGCCACGAACATGTGGTTTGTGACCACGGTCCACTCCATTGTTCTTTTAAAATTATTTTGGTTCGCCAATCTCTAATTCTCATATATTCGGATTGATCGGTGGTGTGTTTTATTGGTTCTCAGGTGTTGGTGTTTCTCGGGTTTGTGTTGTACTTTTCTTTGGCCGTTTCAAAAAATAATAGTATTATCTTCGCTTTTACTTGCATATATATATATATGACTCGAATAGACCGAATCGATCAATTTTTCCAAAAAAAAAAACAACCTAAAAAGACCCAGATTAGATCGATTCGGTCTAATCTCATCCCGCCGTACACGGTCTAAGAACATGTACAGTGGGTCAAACCGGATGATCAAACCGTATGCTGACTGTGTAAAATTAAGGTTCGTAATCTTTAAAATAAACTTGGATGCTGAATTAATATTTAGTTGATTTAATTAAATGGTTTATTAAAACAGTAAACATTTTATAAAATTAAAATAATTTTTGGTAAAAATAATTAATAAATAATCTTAACACAAGAAAATAATTAATAATTTCATTGTAGATTTAATTGCATTGCTCGGGAGTCCGATTCGGCCCGAAAAATATTAAGATTTCGTTGGAAATAGACACCGACAAGTTTTACATTTTAGAAAAAATATTGGGTCCATTTTAAATGTTGCATAATATTTTTTATAGTGTAAACTTATCTATTTATATCTTAATTTTGGACTAATCCTATTTAGTTAAATATGATTTTATGTATATTTTTTTTATCGAGATGACCACGTGTCGCAACTCGAATGGCTGACACACGACTCGGACCGAACGACCCACGAACCAGAAATACGGTGCGCGGGTCACCGTATTTCTGGTTCGCGGGTCGCAAAAGCGGTACCCACAATGGATCGAACTGCGACCCGCAAACCTTATGATCACGGATGAGTTCGCTACACTGTGCATGCTCTATATGACCTTCTTATTGTCGGATCGTTTGAGATAGTGATCTAAGACTCATTATTTCCTAATTCTATTTTCTATTTTGTTTCGGGTTTCTTATCCTTTTTCGGATCAGAATCGGAAAAGGTAGTGGCTGTATGGATCTATCCATTTATATAAACATAATGCATCAAAGCCGCAATCAATTTATCAAATAAGTGAAGAATGGAAAAAGTAAAGGCAGTAATAGTGATGGAAGGAGGCATGACCTTCGAGTTGGAAGCTCACGAGGAAGAACCAGAAACCGAAACAGCCCAAACCGACGAGGATACTGACCATTCTATACGTTTTTCCGCAATAAGGTAAGCGGTCCCGTTCAATTACTCGACGTACACGACAACGAGAGACCACAAGTGGTTCTGGACCACCCTTACCAACATTGGTCGTTGTCCGATGTGCCCACAATTCTAACCGTCAGCTTCCGCAGTGCCCTAGGACACGGTCTCTCCCCTCCGGAACTAACCCATTGCATTCAACAATTTAGCGATTTAATCCACGGCCTCTTCACCGGCCGCGGTCCCTACAACAGCATCGTCCACAACTACAGCAACGACAACAACAACAACGACAACAGGCGCAGCATCATGCTGCGCCGATTTGTTCTCAAGATAAAGCGGAGAGGTTTCTGGAGAAGCCTGTATTTGACGCGAACATTGGGGAAATCCCCCGAAGAGAGGTGGTGTTTCCCTATACACGGGCTGGAGCGTGACGGTGATCGCCTGGGACGTTTCGAGCACGACAGCTTCGTTGCTGGAGACGGGGAGTGTCCGATTTGCTTGGAGGGGTTCGGGTGGGGTTCGGAGGCGGCGCGGTTGGCGTGCCGTCATTACTTCCACCGTCGTTGTATCACCCGATGGATCGCCGATAACTACACCTGCCCTTGCTGCCGCTTTGTTCTTGTTCCTAATTCCGATACCTCTCCGGATTCCCCGGGATTGGATAGGTATCCTGACCACCTCCACTGGTTGTATCCTCCCCCAGGGTATTTTGTTAGACCTCATATCCATGACTGATGATAGGTTGAGACAATGTAATATGTCACTACATTTCAGAACCATAAAAGTATCGGTTAGTATGAGTATTTTTTTTAGAATAAGTAGTTTCGTTAATAGAAAAAACGATGTTATTATAATTGTCAAACTCTTACCAACATAATGATCCAATAACCTTTAAATATGAATCCCTTTAATAGAAAACGATTATGGTAACAACAAGTAGAACTAGAAGTGAATAGTAAAGCGAACTAAACCAGGAATTGAAGCCAAAACTACAACAGAAATAAAAGTTGAAACTGTCAAGAATCGCTCAAAGTTGCGCCTACACGCTACTTGATCCCTGCTTTCTAATGACTTTTTTTTATAGTGTGAGCAGCCGAACTTGAACCTAACAGTCTGATCGGGATAGGTATGATTCAGGGATTCCTCCCGGTAAAAAAATCTATGAATCCTTACTTACTCATTGGGCTTGGCGAGGCTGCATAACAGTCATCGCCTAATTCATTTGAATTTTACCGATTATATTGCTGGTCGTGTCCCCGCTCAAGACGTGGGATGCTAACACGGAGAATGCGAGCATCACCGCAACAGAGGGTCACGGTCTGTCGCCGATACGCCATCCTTTCGGTACATCACCGCTGAATTGTGGATGCGTAGAGGAGAGCACTACAAGGAGTAGAGAGAAGAAGAGACTTAAGATCGACTTTGTGGTGGTTGGATACGTGCACAATGGCGGATCCTTGACGACGACTACGACGACTAAGGTTAAGAGTTCTCAACCTTAGCAGAGCTCTCACGGTTGATGGGGCGAATTGTTGTTAATATGAGTTCTTACCATTACAATTGTATTTTTCTGAACTAAGCAATATTTTCTCGAATTGAATCATTAGAATAAAAAGCGTTGAGGGCAGCTATCTTAGCCCCTCCCCTCCGCGTGGTCTATTCTATCACATTTCACATACACTTCCTTCTGCTTGAAGTCTACGTTGATGATGCTCATCTCTTCTTTTTTACCTCACCGGAGTTCCTCTATACTCTACCCCTTCTGCTTCTTCCTCCTCTTCTCCAGCTTCTTCTTCCTTTTCTCCAGTTTGACACCCAACGAGGCCTGTCATGTCTCCTCCAAACCTCTCAGCCCAAGAAAAATCGAAACCCCCATCGACCCCCTCTCGGAAATATGAACTTTCCATCGAACCACCCCTTTTCTCGACCCCGATAACGCAGCCAACTGAAAACATGGCCACCACAACCCAATTCCAAGACCTCGTCGTCGTCTTCCCAATCCGGCACCACCGTTCGTTTCCCCGGGTCAGGATTTGTTGGACGTTGGGGCACCCGTGACCGATCTGTCACGATAAGGGTCGAAACGACCGGGAGCACCGCCAAAGGAGAGTCGGGACGACCATCGGGGTCTCGACGTAGCCTTCCTAACCTCTGCATGTGGTAGACGGAGGACCGGGAAAACCGGAGTCTAAGGTTCCTCGAGAAGACGAGAGCCGGAACCATCATGCATAAAGTCGGTCATCTCCTCCGACAAAACCCCATCCGAGTGGGGAGGGCTGCGGGGTTGCGGAGGTCGCGAAGGAGCACTGGAGCTCGGGACCCCGAGGTGGGAGAGGCTAAGGGGAGGTTCGTATCGGGTAAATTGTTGTGTGAGTGGGGGTTGTGTCCGACATAGTGTTTTCCGGATCTGAAAGGGAGGAGGCGGCCATGAGATCGACGATGAGAGGTGAAGAGCCAGTTGTGGCAGCGAGGGTGCAGATAGAGAAGGTAGAAAGGTTTTTTCAACCCTAGAGGATAGGTTTTTGAACTTTTTTTAAAGGCCAATATATTAAGTTTAACTAATGATTCATAACTTTTTAGTTCGATACCGAACTGAAAAAAGCTCTCTAGCAATCAAGGAGAAAACCTCAAAGCTCTAGCTGTCGTCGTAGCCGCCGGCGACTATCTCCCTTTTATTTCTCTCTTATTTCTTATTTATTTATTTTATCTTTCCTTTCTCCTATATTGTTGTCTCGCTCTACGTTCCGATTTAGGGTCGGCATATTCGAGTTTCGGCGTTGGTTGAAGTCGATTTATTGGCTACCCGTTTGGGTGAAGTCGTGTTATAAGCTGACCTTACGGGGGTGGCTGTTTTATGGGCGAACCTTACAAGGGACGTCGGTGTTTGTGCCAGCGCATGATCCACCCTACCTATCACATCTAAACGAAGTCTCATATGTTGGAGGGACATCTCAGATGATCCCAGCGAATCAAGATGAAGGACCAGCAATATCAGAACGCCTCACCACGAAAGCTATGGGTTTCGGAAGAATTGGTATCGCATGATCCGTAGTTTCTTGTATTCGTTATTGTGTTTATTTGTGTTTTTCTTCTTATCCACGATGCAAAGTAGATTATATTTATATGTCCATGAGCGCTGATACACCTACGGGAGCCCCGGATTATAATTTGGATGATAGGATCTATGATCCTAAAAATTCTACTATATGTTTGGAGCAATTTCGTTGAATAAAACCACCGATATCTCTCCTTTTCATAAAAAAAAACTTTAATAACATAAATTATGAATGTACAAAATTTTAAATTTATACAATTAATCAATTTTCTATTATGGTCTAGTTAAATAAAGGAAATGTTACCCACTTAACATGGGATCAAATTAGAAAAGAGTTACATCCCCACCTCCCTCTCCTAAAATTAGGAACCCATAAAGGTCTCACCTTTCTCCTACCTCCAACCTCCTCTGAATCCCACCTCCCAAACCCAAACCAGAGGCCATGACAACCTACGGAACCATACCCACAACGACGACGGCGACGGCGACACCACCACCAAAACCACTCCCAATCCCAATCTCCACCGACCTCCAATTCGTCTCCCTGGCCAAAGAGCGCATCAAATCCGGCCTCGGCACCCGCCGGCCATGGATGGACATGTTCCTCGTACCGGCCTTCAGCGTCCCAGAAACGATCGGCGAGGCCCTCCACCGAATGGGGCCCAACATCATGTACTACCGCATGAACTACGTCATCATCGTCCTCTCCTTCCTCTTCCTCGGCCTCCTCTGGGACCCCACCTCCATGATCTTCTTCATCTGCGTCATGTTCGCGTGGCTCTTCCTCTACTTCCTCCGCGACGAGACCCTCGTCGTGCACGGGTACGAGGTTAATGATAGGGTCGTGATGCTGGGCCTGTCTGTGGTGACGGTGCTGGGGCTTTTCGTGACGAACGCGAGGGATACTATGTCGGTGTCGCTGTGCTGCGGGAGTGTGGCGGTTCTGGTGCACGCGGCGTTCCGGGAAGGGGAGGATGTGGTGATTGAGGACGGCGATGGGTTGAGCTCGAAAACGGTGAAGACGGCGAAAGGGAAGGGCTCCATGACATTGCCTGTGAAACAACCTTCGTCTTCGACCTCTGTGAACAAGTAAATTGTGGGTTGTTTGTACTCTGTTGGTTGATTTCTTGTTGTGATTGTAAAGTTTCAATCTTTTGTTTCTCTCTTGTGATCTTGTTGTTGGTGTGTTTGGTTGTTGAGAAAATGTGGGAAAGAAACCTGAGAAATAGCGGGAAACTATGAAATTTTCTGGGCAGTACCCAAGTTTTCGAAAAGGATAAAACCAAGAACTACCTAATTATCGTTAATTTATACCGTTTATGAATAAGAATTGACTGTTGACATATTAGTTGGTCATATCAGGCCTGTAGACTTCAGGTAACTCCACAAACTAACATTTTCCGTTACAAAAGACATAAAACATTAGGAAAAACTTCGTCTTCGAAAAGGAAGGGTTCTATGACATTGCCGGTGAAACAACCTTCGTCTTCGACCTCTGTGCACAAGTACATTGTGGGGTGTGGTTTTGTATGTACTCTGTTGGTTGATTTCTTGTTGTGATCGTAAAGTTTCAATCTTTTGTTTCTCTGTTGTGATCTTCTTGTTTTGGTGTTTTTGGTTGTTGAGAAAATGTGGGAAAGAAACTTCAGAAATAGCGGGAAACTATGGAATTTTCTGGGCAGTACCCAAGTTTTCGAAAATGATAAAACCAGGAACTAATTATCGTTAATTTGTATCATTCAAGAACTAACTGTTGACTTATTAATCAGTTAGATCAGACATGTAGACTTAATGTAATTCCACAAACTAACATTTTCCGTTAGAAAAGACAGAAAACATTAGGAAAAACTTCAAAAAGTAATAACTCTACAGTTAGTTTTTGAGTTTAATAGTCATATGACAGTTAGTTCTTGGAGTTTTTTTTAACGTTTTCTGTCAATTCTTACGGAAAATATTAGTTTGTGTAATTACCGTAAGTCAACATCAAGTTCTTGAAACATACAAGTCTATGATAGTTAGTACGTGAAGTTTTTCCTTTTTGAAATTTGTCTAGACGATATCTGAATTTGAAATCACTTCCATATCCGTTCGAAGCAACATATTTTTTTTGGAAAGTCGAGGTACCGTTTGGATGAATTCTCTGGTTAGGGAATAAATAGATGGAGTTAGGTGATATTATCCCAAGAATAATTGCTAAAAACTACATTATGTATTGTCCATTTACAAAAAAACTACATTATGTTTTTTCCTTGTTTTTAAACTACACTATCTTTTGACTACAAAAGTTGGAATAATCCGTAAATATTAGGGAAGTGGCAATACAAAATATAGTTTTTCGCACGTGGGCAATACATTAATTTAGTTTTTTTCGCACGTGGACAATACTAATGTAGTTTAAAACGTTGAGAGTACATAATGTAGTTCTTAGCTATTAACCCTTATCGCAAACAATAATCAGTGAGGATAGTTTTTAGCTATCTACACATGTTCGGAGGATGTTTCAGTGACCATGACTCTCTACACACCTATACTCTGGATCTCCACAAGATCCCTCATGCCCTCACACACCGTCGCAGCCTCTTAGACCTGTCTGTCCGCGATCCACACCAGATGATTGACATGAAGCTCTGCCCGGTCGTGTATTACGTCCGTCAGTGCATCTATGTACTCTCTTGTATCTGGTGACAGCTACATTGCTATATCTCTCACGGATCACAGAAGCGCATATGTCTTGTCGCTCGAGACACATACTTGGGTCTTTGCTTTACTGCCCAACCTGCTCTTCTTCCGAGTGGGGTTTATGTTTCACCTTCGAAAACGACGCTCAGAGTGTTTGAGGATATATTGTTACCTCCTCTCAGGAAATTGAGAATCAGAGCAACTTTACGGTGCGTTAGCCACTCGACAAACCATCAAGTTGCTGTCATGGGCGATGTAACTTTTATCATCAGATGTGGTTCTTCGCGGCGGAGTGACTATGACAGACCAGTCTACATCACGATTGATGCGTATAAGGTGTCTCTGTCTCCCGGTGGTGATCGCATTACTCCGCTGTTCTGCCTTCCTAAATTATTGCTCAGAGATGGGCATCATATGGGTCCTCTCGGGCTTTCGTGCTTTCCAGTACGCCTATCTGGATAGCCAACATTTATCTTGCTGCTAAATTATTGCTCAGCCTGCCTCTAGGACCGCCGTCCTGCACTGAAATGATACACCCTCGCTCCCCGGTCTTCCTCCCAGGCCGCCTTGTGAGGCCCTCCCGATGACCTGCTCCATATTTCTCCTTTGATTTTTGAGCTCCCTGCATCAAAACACACTAATATTACAAACACGAAATGTAAACATATTCATGACTATACAGGTCTCAGCTCCATATTCTTTATATGAAGAAATTCAAGACCATTACACACTTTTAGAGTCCAAAGTTTCTGATTGCAAGTAGTTTTCAGATTTTGGAGTATAGGCGAGACGGCGAATCTGACGTTTTTGTAGATTTTGGAGTCTAAGCAGATTAAGTGGGGACCTTTACAACAATGGGTGGAAGCTTGAAAGATATAAAAGATAAATCGGACAAGGATGTAAAATAGGCTCCAGCCTTGAAGAGTGCTGGCCTGAAGGTGAAATAATGGCAGATAATCAGTTGCCAAATCAGAATTATGTATAACTATATAGTTTTCTATTATATTGTATGTTAAATGGATATTGTATTTTTGGACATGACATGTATTTGGAATGCAACAACCGAAATGGATTCATATTGGATTTTGCTGAAGATTAAAATGCAATATTTGAACAGTAGATTGAACACATTTTCCTGATAATGAATAGGGGAAAATCCAACATCTATATTTTCAATGATATAAAAAATTAGGACAAAATTTCACCATTCATATGTTCATGGTCCCAAAAAAATTCCCCTAATCTTCTTCAGTCAGACCCACAGCTACCCCTTTTTCTAACATTTGACATTGACCCAAGAGAACTCTATATCTTATTTCAATCCCTACAAGGAGAGTTGGCAACCATGGAGGTTATATAAATTGGGTAAAGGTTATTTTGGTCAAATTTTTAAAAGTTATGTCATGTATAATTTGAAAAGTAACGTAAAAAATTACTTACCTGCCCTGACGGAGAAGGTCAATGTACAGTACAGTTGGAAATTACCCTTATCGCCCGGACAACTTCACTTCATTATAGGAAATCAGCAAATTTGACGTAGTCCAAGATTTTATCTCCGTCGGTCTGCTTGGCTTTCAAGCGCAAATTATATAGAGCTGCTCTACCATCGATTACTTTGATATTTTCTTCATCCAAGTCCCCGACGAGACAAAATTCTAAGGTGTGGAAATGCTTCACAGCTGATAAGACATCCTTGAAGATAGTCTTGTACATGTCCCTCAAATAGTATCCTTTGTTAAAACCAGGGGGTGCTGTGTTCACATGGTGTATGTAAGGAGACAATAGGGGATTATCAGGGCCGGCTTAAACTTTAAACGAGTTACGCCATCACTTAAAGCCGATCAAAAAGACCTCGTAAAGTAAATAAGAAATTGTTTAAGGCATCATGTGAAAAATACCCCATAAAATTAAAGATTTGTTATTATTTTATCAAGTGAAAGTATCAGACTTCTAATTTTGAAATTAAAATTTAATACTAGTTATGTCTAATTTTTATCTCTATTCAAATTTGTTTTTTAGATTATCAATTTTCTTCCAAATCAAAGATAATTTTTCTTGATGGTTGAACATTCTAACAACTCTATGGATGTTTATTTCGCAGTGAAAAACTATCGTTAACGAAACAAAACATGCAAGTTCCATTTATCAATGATCATTAAATTAAAAATAGGATAAAAAAATGGAACACATCCAAAAAAGAAGCACATATATTTATATATCAATACACTATAGTACTTGTTTGAGGAATCACAATCAATTTGTCAACTTCATTACGAAAATGCTCAAACAAAAATAATCTGGAAAAGTAAGCTGTCAAAATTGAAGAAAAAAAATTCCAATATTGGATATAGATGTCTGATCAGAATAGAAAGAATGCAAAACAAGCATATGAGAAATCCATTAATGTTTGATTTGATATCTCATAATTCCCTTAGTATTTTATAAACCAATTTCTCAGACATTCAAATAATGAAATTATGCATCTAAAGATGAATATTAAAGAAAATAAATATTCTCTTATGGAAAAGGAAACCAGACATGCACATATTTACAACCGATGCTAGAATGTATGGTTTTTGTACGAAATGTTTAGTAAAACAAAGATCATTTTTCGAAGAATAATCCACGCAGTTCATGAACTAAAAGCTTGAGTATCGGTGTGTTTGACAATATTGAATATCGGGGTTACTAATATACACTATAAATCGTCTACAAAAAATTGAAGTAAGTAAATTTTTAGAAGTTGATGATAATAGCTAGCCATACACGACATCACATATAAGATTGCATAATTTAGTGTAACTGTCTAGAATTATCTTGAACCTGTCATATTTTAACTTGACATGAATGTATCGTGTTTATAGATAAATGTGAATACTTAAGCGTTTAGATTTTTGTATAGAATTCTAGACGGTACATCTTATCCATGGAAATTGTCTTGTTAGAAATTAATCTTCATCATTTATTTTAGATTTTGAGTGTTATAAGTAGATGTTTAAGCTCATTTGTTCAATATCATCTAGTATAATAAGTCTATACGAACATGCTTACTTATCTTTTTATTATATTCTTTCATAAAGAAAAAAGACATCGATCAATTCTCGCTTTAGGTCCCAATAATTATTGGGCCGACCCTGTAACTTACTCAGGGAAACCCCCGAGTCTGACACCAATGCAAATTCCAAACCCTGATCTAGTAACTCTACTGGAAACAAATTGAGGTGAGGGCTGTCAAATGATATCTTAAATCCAGTATAACGATCTTCCTCTGACCTTTGAAAGAACAAGGCTTCCATGTTTTTGCCATGGAATGTGCCTTTATGTGTATCCTCACCCAAATCTAAGTGGTCATAAGCAGAACACTGTTGCATGCAAATGTGACAAAAAATGTTATAAGTGATAAGAAAAAACACAAATACTTTCTGTTAATAGCTAACTTGTAGAAGGGGAAACATACAATATCAGTTATTCGCCCAAGGTCCTCATTCATCAAAGAAATATAAAAGGGTATCCTGTCCGGGTCCGTAAGGATGATTCTTTTACAAGGTGTACAATCACTAACAAGTCTTCTTGCACAAGATAGCATTTGGATGACATCGGAAGGATGGAGTTCAGTCCAATCCTTCCTTTGTTTGTGATAATACTGGGTTCCTTTTATAATAACGGTGTGGGTAAGTGCACTCTCATCCCAGGCAAGAGAAGCTGTGGAAATTAAGACCTTAACATTGCTGTTAACATCAGAAAAAAGAGTTTTTTGCACGGTCGCGATCAATCTGGCTCATGCCATCATGATGAATTGCCAAACCAAAGGACATTAGATCACCGAGGTTGGAATCAAGATCAGTGGTGTCTGGAGGTATATGAGCATCTTTAACAACCAGAAATGGTTTAAGAGTTCTATCAGCAACTCCGAAGTCGTGGATTTCTCGAGCAGTTTTGATGACATCATTCTTTGAATGGACAAATATAATAACCGGACGCTTTTTTTCCATGGCTGAGATTATCCTCTTGTAACACACATGACTCATTAGTCGTAACCTATCTCATGCCGTTTTTACACTAACTCCAACATATCTTTGTTCTAGAGGGACGTCGCGATAACTCATGTTGAAATTGAATCGGCACAATTTTTCACAAACTTCAAAAAGTATTGCCTTGTGATCCCCACTCGGGCGGGTAGCTGACAAACCCACCAACCTAATAGATGGAAGCAACAATATTTCTGAGCTTACAAGAATCCATAATGTCAATTGCATTCAATATGAGAAGCTTTAACCGAGATCCACACAATTGAGTGATGATATGCACCTTGTTTGGAATGGTAACAATAACCTGAGAGTCGTTAATTAGGCGAGCCAATGACAACTTGTCTCCTATCAACTCCTTCACATCAACTTTAAGGCATTGCAATTTGTCCGACAAATCGCGGGCAACTTGAGAAACAAGAGACTTGAAAGGTGTCTCGTAGACAACCAAATATTCGCCATGGTTGAATGAGTTGTCAGCATTCCTACACAATGAAAATTGACGGAGTATTGTAAGCACTGCCACACTCGTGCCCGCTAATCCCATGGAAGCAGACAAGAGAAGATTGTCATCTCCTAAAAAGGCTTTGTCATAGATTTTACTTTGTACCCTAGTCAGTGTTTCCTTCCCTGGAAAAGCAACTTGTTCCCATACCGGCAATTCAGACACCCCTTTAAGCTCCTTATGCGGAGGTTCCATTTGCGCAACAACAAACTCTTCACAACCCCCATATCTAATGACTTTGTAACTCTTGTCTGGCAAAATGCACCTTTCACCTTTCAGAAACCTAACTTTGTCATCTTCAGCCAGCTTAGACAGATGAACCCCCCGGGATGCAAATCTACTACAATCTTTGCACATGTCTTCTTTAGTTGATCTTCAATTTTATTCCTATACGAGCTGTGATCAAATTTTGATAAACGAACTCCACAGAAGATTCTTGATCTATTTTCCACAGAAAGTTAACCAGGTCATAGTCTATCTCCAATAGCCTATGAAGCCCCTTACAATGGAGGATTTAGAGGGTTATAGGGTATGTCATGGAATACCATAGTCCCCAAAGGTATATACAATTGTAGATTTTTCAGATATCTTCGATTTGATATCTTACGGGCCTAAATCGGAGTTCATATGAAAAAAAGTTATGGTCATTTTAAGATCTGCATTGCACGTAGTTTGCACGTATTTTGCATGTGAGTTTAGTTTCCATTTATCTATTTTACCGCATTTAGAAATGATCGATGGCATACCCTTATCATCCTTCCCTTCACCCAAATACTTGAGCACTTCATCAGCCAGCTGCTTGCATTCTTGTGAATTCTTCTTGTCTTGGTAAGCTTCAGAGATCTTTCTCTCGAGAAAAAAGAAGTTAATTTTGTGCACATTTAGAAACAAGTCTCAATTAGCTTCCAACATCTCATCTAGGTCAATGCCACCTCCCATTTGCTCTTCATCCTCGATACGCCCAGAAAGAACCGGAATACCCTCAGCATTGATGCGTCTCTTGATGTGCAGTGTCCTTGCTAACTTAATATATGATTCAGTGTGCAAACTTGCTTGGAAGAGACGAAGGTGAGAGGAGAGAGAGACGAAGGTGAGAAGAGAGAGAGACGAAGATGAGGAGAGAGAGAGTAAATTTAAGTAGAAAAATGAAAAAATAAAAATAATTAAATTAAAAAAAAAAACTGATTTTTTGTATTTTTAAAAATAAAATCTGATTTTTATGTATTTTTTTAAATTAAAATCTGAATTTTCGAAAAAAAAAACTGAATTTATAAAAATAAAAATAGAATTAAAAAACTTATTTTATTTTTAAAAAAATGAAAATTTCATTTTAACACCCTAACATTGGAGGGTAATATTGTCATTCCATTTATTTTTCAGTTTTGAATTCAATGACATGAGTTTGAAATTTTGAGTAATAATTAGGGGTATTATGGACATTTTATCTACTTTGGATGGAAAGTTAACAGAATCTAACGGTTGGGTATGAAAGTGAAATTAAAAGTGTGGTTAGAGTATGAAAGTATTATATCAAAATGAAATTAAATGTTTGGTAGAGTGTTAAAGTGAAAATTTTCCTTTAATATATGCATTGCTGATAAAAAAACGTTAGGAAAAACTCCAAAAAGTAACAAATCTACATTTAGTTTTTGAGTTTAATAGTCGTATGACAGTTAGTTCTTGGAGGTTATTCTAACGTTTTATGTCATTTCAAACGAAAAACGTTAGTTTGTAGAATTACCTTAAGTCAATTGTCAGTTCTTGAAATGTGCAAGTCTATAACAATTAGTACGTGGAGTTTTTTTAGATCAGCAAAAGCAAAACAATATATAAAACATGCTCTTTGAAATAAAGAGCAAGGGTGAAGTATAATGAATGAGTAATCCATTCTACTAGGATCCTCGATGAAACACCTCAACAACCTGAGGCAACACAACAACCACTTGACGCGTGAGCGCTGACATGACAACTCAGCCTCATGACAAACACAACAATGTGAGAATAAAACGAAAAAGGTCTAAATACCCGAATTTTACCACCATTAAGAACAAAACAGGGGACTACGTCTAAAACCCTGATTTTCCTACCATGAAGCCCACAAGTATGAAAAGGTCAAAACCCTGATTTTCCAATCCTTAAGCACAAACGATACTGAAATAAACCAATCCACTGCCATAGAAAGTAGAACACCTGTCTCATCGGGACCATCAATCAGTCACACAGACTGGAAGACGGTCACTAACAAGTCGTTGACCAACACCACAAACGATGGAGACAGATGTAAAGGGTAATACCCTCCAAAACACACTATACTAAAATCGATATTGAAGGAAAACTACTTAACGACACTAAGGCCAAACTACTCATCGTATGCCAACACCAAATAACCGACGAGTCCTACCCAACAAAGTGAAAGGAAGAAAAATATAACCAACAAATAAGGATAGTGGCACAATGAGGGGAACACTAAACTATAGCAGGAGAAAAGTAATACCAGTAAGCCTAAGCTAATCACCAGGTCCACGAAGATCAACACCCAGGGATGAAGAAACGCGTCCCACGACCAGACCTAAAAAGAAACGCCAGGAAACAAAGCGAACCAACAGCTGCGCCTAGACCAGAGCCACAACGATCCACTTCCAGGAGGATGAAGAAGCGCGTCCCACGACCAATTTTGAAAAAGGCACCTCCGAAGCTACGCTCGAGTCTCAACCATACTACCTCGAGGAAAATAGTGGAAACGAGTACTCCGGTGGCCAACACCAAACCGGCCCGAAGTCCTTGTAACCGCTGCCTGCACACCTCACAACCGCATCACCTCGTCTGAGCTCTAGTAGAGGGACGAAGGGACCACCGGGGACGGTCACCGTACACAATAGTGACCCGACCAAAACAAACACAACGATGTCAGATCTAACCAAATAGGCCAGATCTGTCCACACCAGACAGACACAAGGACTGCCCGGCATGACCACAAAGGTAATCGAGAGAAGCTTATCGGACTGTAGAGAGGAGGGCGTCGGCAACCAGAGCAGAGCAGCTCCGACAAGGATGGATGAGAGCGCCGACCACAAAAGCCGTAACAGGGTAACGAACCTAAAAAAACTCCGAAAAAACGGAGCCAAGCTTCGGCACCCAGCAGCAACAACAAACTCCGGCCAAACGGAGCCAAGCTCCGACACCCAGCAACAGCATTGGGGAGCCGTTCACGAGCAGGAGCACGGTTAAGGGGGAAGAAGGGAGAAGAAAAGGAAAAAAGAGGGGACTCGAGCAATGGGGGGAGAGGGGCGCACATACAGGACCCCGCCGACGACATCCAAGGCCGAACGCCGCCGGCGGAGAAGGGGAAACAAAGGCGGCGGCTAGGGTTTGGGAAAAGGGGAGTCGAAAGGTCGAGAGAAAAGTGGGGAAAAGGGGCTCTTCAGGCCTCTGTTGTAATCAGGCGCAAGGACATGACCCCGCCGGCGGAGAAGGGGAAATAGAGGCGGCGGCTAGGGTTTGGGAAAAAGGGGGTCTAGCGGTCGAGAGAAAAAACACCGATGCATTTCTAGTACGTGTAGTTTTTCCTTTCCGAAATTCGTCTAGACGGTATCTGAATTTGAAATCGCTTTCCCATCCGTTCGAAGCAAGATAAATTTTTTTGGAAAGTCGAGATACTGTTTGGTTGAATTTTCTAGTTATGGTAGTTACGTGAAAATCATGAATAAATAGACGTAGTTAAGTGATATTATACCAAGGGTTAATTGCTAAAAACTACATTATGTTTTGTCACCGCTTATAATCTACACTATCTTTTATCACAGTCGTTTACTTATAAAATATGGAATATTCCATTAAAATAAAGGACGTGGACAAAACACAATGTAGTTTTTCGCATGTAGACAATACATAAATATAGTTTTCTTTCTGCACGTAAACAATACATAATGTAATTTAAAGCGTGGACAATTCGTAATGTAGTTTTTCACAAGTGGACAATACATAATGTAGTTTTTAGCAATGAACCCTTATCCCAAACAATAATTATTCTAGATAATTCAACTTCAATCATGTTTTAAGTCACAAGTGAGAGTTTCAAATATAATGTGTTACATTTGGACTATGTTCAGTTCTATGAGCAATCTCCTTCAAGGTAGTCCAACATTTTCTCCTTCGTTTCTTCGACCCAGTGTTTGCAGAAGCAATCTCGACCGGGGTCTTGGAGCTCACTGGTTCTGATTCTGGAGAAGGGTTGAGTTTCGAGGGACATGGCTGTTTCAGATACCCTTTTGGAGTCCCTCTCTTCAGGTTTCGGTGCCAACAGAAGTGGCACTTGAACACCACAACATTTTTGGAGGAAAATTTGGATCTCTGTTTTGATGCATTGTTGATTCTGATAGTGCAGTTATGGCCAGGCAGCAGAATTGTCTCACATCTGTCAAAGCAAGAAAAACTCCAATCACATTTCCCATTTGTCGCACTTAAAGGATAATTGCAAAAAAGTACCTTGTGATATTCGTTTTTTGCAACTTGCAGCTCTCTTCTTTGATAATTGCAAAAAAATACACGGACTTGTCTTTTTGTTGCATTTTATATGAAGATGACGATTTTACCCTTACAATTTATATTTTAAATTATTAATCAAAGAACAAAAAATCCAAATTTTCATATCCCTTAATGTTCTTCTTCTTTGAATCTACCCAAGAATGAGAAAATTTTAGGATAAGAAAATATGGATTTTTAGTTCTTTAGTTTTTATTTTTAGAGTTTAAATTTCTAAGGGTAAAATATTATTTTGAAACAAATTTATACAAAGTGCAACAAAAAAACAAGTTCAACGTGCTTTTCTGCAATTATCAAAGGGAGGGCTACAAGTTGCAAAAAGTGAATACCTTAAGGGACTTATTTGCAATTATTCCTTCAAACTTATTAACTAGTCAATCACTTGAACTTGGTCCTTGAAACCAGGGTTCAAGTTCCAACAATGATAAGTTCGACTGGGTTTCTTTGATCTTCAACAACTCTTTGTTGGGTCAATTGACAAAGATAAAGCTCCCTTCTACATACATAAAGGATGGTTTAAAACACAAGTCTCAATACATTTATATGTTTGCTATATAGAAAAAAAGTCTTGAACAGTATAACATGATATGAAAATGAAGTAACAGAGAGAAGTCAAACCTTTGGCAAGGAAACAGAGAAGGATCGGGAAGTACCCTCGCAACATCGCCTGCAGCAGCCAGGTAGCGGCCGAAGAAGGCGCTCAAACAAGGGATGGAAGCTTCCCCGCTTGACCACAAAGCGAGCTTCTGCAAATGCTTGAGTCTTGATGCAGACTTGCCATTGGAGCTTTCTTTGTTTTGCTTCATTCCAATGGCTTCTTGTCTCAATGTGATTGGATTATGAGGCCTAGGAGTTGAAGTTCATCCTTTCCTTGGCCCTCTATCCTTGATCTTCCCCATTGATCTGCCAAGATTTTGAAAGAACTTATTTTAGGTGCAAGAGTTCCGTATGAGTTGGCAAAAAGCGAAAATTCGCCCATCTGGTGAACGGGTAAATCTACCCTGGCGAAGGCTCCATCTTCGGGACAATTCATCCAACTTGGGCGAAAACCTAACGGCTACTTTCGCCAGCCACTCAGAAGCTGCCACAGTGTTTTTTAACGATGGTTAATTGCTAAAAGCTATATTATGTATTGCTCACTTGCGAACTACATCATGTATTACCACGCTTTTAAACTACACTATCTTTTGACTACGGTCGTTTACTTACAAAATTTAAAATATTCCGTTAAAATTAGGGACGTGGACAATACATAAATGTAGTTTTCTCAACGTAGTTTTTCCATTGGAGATGCTCTCATCCTGAGCTCACTATTGCAAAACACAGACCAATTCTGAAATACAAATTTAGAAGCACAACCTACACAGAGCTCAATGTGGAATCACACTCCAATTCACTCAGTTTCTATAACAATCAACATAGATTAACACAAAGCAGAAGGACTATTGACATAAACACGAAACCAAATTAACAATTACAAGATAGCAATTTTCAACAAACATTACAGTCATTTCAGGTAAAACCCATGAACAATCAATAAAAAAGGTGGGATTTTTAAGAAGAAATGTACAAAATGAGGAGGTTTGGTGAAGGTAACCCAATAGCCCCCGTCTCGGAGGCCGGTGGGTCGCCGGAAATTGCAGCGGCAGCCACCAAAATCTACTTCAAAACCCCCATTTTTACAGATCAAAACCTTTTGGCTCGAAAATAAATCCAGTAAAAAGAAGGAGAAACGTACTTAATTTCGTTATGAAACCCGAAAAGGAAAAAAAACAGAGTACCTGAGCGCTCGCCGGAGTTGCGCCGTGGAGATCGGAGCGGCGGCGCCTATGTACGAGAGTAAGGATCTGAAGAGAGAGAAGAGAAGGAAACGGAACCTTTTTATCGGTACAATGTGAAATGACGGAATTGCCCCTGAGGCTAACATCAAATTTCCTAACTTTCCCGCAATTTTTCTCAGCTGCCAAACAGAAGTGCTCGGCGAGCGAGCGAAAATGGAGTCATGGGTTCCACTGTTTAGCATCTTCCTGAACTCCCCAACACCAGAAACCGAAGCGTCTCTGTGGCTGCAACAGTCTTTCAACGCCTCGTCAAGCGCCAATGCCACCACAATCATCACCCCCACCTCCTTCATTTCGTTGCTCACCAAACCCCACGACGCCGTCGATGTCGCCGCCGCCGACCCTTCTTCTCCGGCGAGTACTAAAAGGTACTACCCCGATCAAGTCTCGACCTTTATCGCATTTGGTTCAGTCAATGCTATTCGATTGACTCGTTTCTGGTGATTTTTTTATAGGGTTATGTTTCTCCAGACTCTACCCAACATGGTCCAATCTCGAATCCTATCTTTCCTCGCAGCTGATCATCAGAGGTTCAGCAATCGGGAACTGTCCAGGCTTGCTCGGGACGTTTTGGGAGGGAGCGGAGGTCTCGATTTCTGGGTTCAGAAAGCTGCACGCAACCTGCTCGACGTTTTGTCTCAGTCAAGCTATGAGTGGATTTCTAGCTTGAGTTTGGATTCCGGAGGAGATTCAGTGCAGGATGAGTTCAATTCCGTGCCGGGCTGGCTCAGTGATGAAATGGGTACTTCTGATTTGTTCGTCCCATGGCTTCCAATCTCGCCTGAGGAGCTGAGCTCAAGAGATGGGTTCAATCCTTGGGAGGAGGATTTGGCCTTGGTGAGTGAAGCTGGAGGGGATGATATGGATGAAGCTGTGGATGGGATTGAGATTGAGGTTGAGGTTGATGATCCCGTTGATTTTCTTCCTCTGAAACCGGAAGTTCTGGAAATGGCAGCTAGTCTGAGAGCTCAGATAATGCACTTTGAATCCAGCTCAAAAACCGTATCTTTAGCTAATGAGATCATCAACCTCTGCTTAGGAAATGGAGTAGACTCTTTTGCAGTTCTGGGTTTGCTCGAACCATGGAAAGCCGATGATGAAACAGCTTCAGTCCTGATTTCAAACCTTTCCAGTGAAAACCAAGACAGCCTCGCTTGGCCAAGCCAAGTTCTTTGCTCGCTCGTTCTTCCCAAGCTGTTAACTCTAAAAGAACCAGCTTCACGGGTTCTAGTCTCTGCCACAATCCAGTACTGCAAGCTTCACCAAAGATCCACCGTGCACGCGCTCTTGTTCCCGTTGATTCTCCTACAAGAAGGGATAAACAATCCCATCTGTGATGTGATCACAAGGATTGTCAAGGAGTGCTTGCACAAGGCTCATGTGTCGGCCTTCTGTCAGAAGCTGCTCTGTGGAGGAGGAGATGAGAGGAGATTCATTTGCCTTCCCTGCCACCGGCACCTGATATCTGATGAACTGGTATGGACTGAATCGTTGTTTAACCTGTTCCAGAACATCATGAACTGCAATGTTTGTTTGACACATGATTCGGTTGATGTTCTCGTTCATCAGGCTCATCAATGGGCGAAGAGGTTGTCCAAATCTCTGAAGTTTGGGAACTTCTTGTTGTGTTTAGTGACTAGGTGTTTTGCTTTGTTGAAGGCTCATAAGGTTTTGTTGATAGAAGCTACTGAGGTTACCAATACCATTGTTACTAACTCTGTTATGTCAAAATTGGCAACCTTGTAGCTTAGGCTTGTCTGCTCTTACATAAACAGTTCAAGTCATGCTCAAAGCAACCCTAGAATCATGCAAAATTGCAAAAAACTACCCTTATGTATGTGTTTTTAGTAACTTATGATCCTCAAGAAAAAAAACTCTTGCATTTGTGCCCTGAACTTTCATGTTTTTGCATCCTTTGTTTCAAAAATCAATGAAAAGATTTAGTTACCTCTCATTTCACTGACATGGTCACAAATTGTCAAAATGGCATACAGGATGGACATTTTTCTTGTAAATATTTATTTTTTTGATATAAAAGCATAAGTGGCATTTTTAAAAACTTTGGAGGCCATATGTATGACACATGACCCATTTTGGATTAAATCCGTTATATTTTTACTAACAATGTAAAAAAATGAACTTTGAAACTACACGAATTTTTTCTTCAATTACACAAATAACCAAAATCTTTAACATAACAATTATTCTTCTTAATTTTCTCTCATAGGATAAATTCGAGGTTAAGGAATAGCCTCACCCTAATCATGAAGAAAGGTGTGAGACTAACAACCATGAACAAGACATGACTCACAATCAGATGCATGTAATATTTATGATAGTTTGGGAATGATCTAAATAAATTACTGTAATATTTTTTTCTCACTTAATTATAATAATTTTTAAATTTTCTTATCTAATTATATATTTAAAATTTAAAATTTCTCATTCTATTAGCAATAAATTTAATTTTTTTTAAAAATCAGTATAATTATACAAGATGATAAAATTAATGTATTTTACGAAATTATCTTTATTTTAGACTCGAGATTGCTCGAATTTTATTTTATATAGTAATTTGAATAACATATATAATTTTAAAAAATACATTGCTTTTGTGAAAGGATTATTATTTGTGAGTGAGACACATCTCCTTAGATCTGAAATTGAAAAAATGAATGATTTGGCATATAATTCAACAAAAAATAATAATAAATAAATAAAAAGTATAAAATCAACATTTGAGGCTGTGAACACAAGCAAAGGGCAGTTTCGTACTTTTACACAGGATCGCTCCCAAAGCTAAACAGAATCACTTTATTTCCCACTCGCTTCTGTTCTTCACTTCTCTTCTCTCCGTCGCATCCACCGGAGACGAATCCGCCACCGCCGGCGACGTCGTTTCACGCATCGCGCCGCTCTGAAATGAGGAAATCCACGGCGTTTCTCTTCGCCTGCGGTCTCCTCCTCCTCTGCCTCGCCGCCCTCCCCCGCCTCTCCCTCGCCGTCGAGGTCGAATCCGTGCTCGAGGAAATCAATGCCACCGCGCAATCCAACCGGACCTCGCTCAAGGAAAGCAGCTTCGCCGACATCATCGATCGGGCTCTTGACAAGGAGTTCCCCGAGAACGACCAGAACGACGGTGAGTTACTGGATCTCAGCTCTCGTTACTGTCGCTAATCCAAATGTGTCTGCATTTCGATTCTGTTAGGAAAAATCGAGCTAGGTTTTCGGAGAAATTGGTCCAATTTGCTGACATTTCGTTGAGTTTCTGGATCAACGAGTTGTTTGAGTTTGGGGAGGTGGCTACAGTTAATTGTCATTTTTTTGTTGTGGATTTGTTGTTTTGTAGATTCGTAGTGAGTCCTGTATGGTCTATCAGTACATGATTTCAGTGTTTCTGTTAATTTTTGTGCAATGCTGTTTCGAGATCAGGAGCTGTTTATGGCAATGCAAAGACATCTTTGTCTCTTTACTAATTTTGTAGTGGGGTGACATGCAAAGAGTTATCATGCTAATTTTGATTGATTCGTCATACTATACTCTCCTTGCTAACTTAAATAGTTTTATTCGATATATTGTAAGTGGATCTTGCTTAATTGTAAGGTTGCAACTGCAAGTGACATGATTTACATTTAGAAATGGAAGTTTTTTTTTTATCAGACAGTTATATTGAGCCAGGTATATCTTGTTCAAAAGAGATCACAGTGACTTCTCTTTTGCTTTCAGCTACTGACGATGCTGGCGGGTTCAACAACAGTGTTGCCGAACAACAGGTTGGTGATGGTCTTTTAGACATTTTACAATCATACTAGGCATTTTATGGACTTTTGTTATACATCGAACAACTATAGTACCCGTGTAGCCAGTAGTTAATTATCTGGTTGCGAATTCTGCTTTTTCTGTCACACAAGCCAAATGTGTAAACATGGCGAATATAAACAAATGCATAAGAACACTTGGCCAAAGGGTCTGGAAGACAAAGTCACTTAATGTTATTATTATCACAGTAGTTCTCTAGTATGACATTCTTTTAAACTAAAAAGTATTGGTAATTTTGGTGATTGATATGCTGTTCACTTATCTTCATCAGGCGGTTCTGGAAACTGTAGCCAGAGTTAAGTCGAAGAAAAATGACACGAAGGAGGAGAAGTATGTGCTTCAATCCATATTCAGTCGGTCGTGTCTAATTTTGGAGTAGTTTTGACTTCTTAATTTTCTTGTCAAACAATGTTTGGATCCAAATTCTTGGTTTTGATGGCTGCTGCTGCTGGAATATTTGTATATCTTATGGTAGGTCATTCAAGTTTCATCATGTATTCAACTTGGAGAATGAGAACCGACCAGAAGATATGCCAACTTTAATAGATCGAAAGGTAAGACTGTAGACTTTATTGGGAATTTGTATTTGGTTTACAAACAACGAGCAAACACTAAACATTGTCTACAATATGTGGAAGGTCCAAGCAGTAAATATCCTCTGAATTGTAATGCATAACTTTGTTCTGATATTAGCTACCTTTTTTTGAACCATCCCTGCATAAAACCAAAATCTCCAGAGAAAGTGCCTTGTGAACTAATAAATGAAAAAAAATGACTTAATTTTTTTCCATCCTCCCTAAAATAGAATGCTTCAATCCAAAAACACCAACCTTGCAAGTGCTAAAAAATTGGAGTATCTACCTTTAAGTCACCGGTGAGCTCCAAATCAAAGACTGTTGGAAATAGTGTTTACTCACAGTTGACAGCCTCCCGATGCAGAAAAGAAATATCTGACTTGGAAACTCTTAACTTTTACCTACTGTATTTAACCCCTATCTTTCATTAAACTGCAAAGTGAAGGTGGCAAATGGTTAAATAATCCCTCCCTATCTTTGATCTATTGTAAATTGTAATATTTTGGTGTGACATTCTAATAAGTTCCGCACTCTTAAATGTGCTGGTTCAAAACAAAACAACTATATACTAGATTACCAATGCTTCTATGCCAGAGTTTGATTGCGTTGGGAATTTTATCTTCAGGACAATGTGTTCATTATATCCAATCTCAAGTCGAAGTATCCAGTATTGCAATTAGACTTAAGGTGAGTATGCTCTTGTTCTTCTTGTTATTCAGTACACATGTGGCTAGCAGACACTTGTTGGGATATACAACCTATTAAAAAGTATGCATTTGCAGATTGATATCTGATCTAGTAGTGGTCATTGTCTCCGCTACTTGTGGTGGGATTGCGTTTGCCTGTGCTGGACAGCCGGTCTGAATCCTTCCTATTCTCTGTTTCAATCATTACAAATTTATGGGAATGGAGAAATTAATTCCTTTTCTCTATTTTTAATCTCTAAAGTTCTCTTTGATCATTACCTAATCCTACTTACATGTAGTATCGTTCGTTTTACAGGTTATTACTGGATATCTGCTAGCTGGATCTCTTATTGGACCAGGAGGCTTGAGCTTTGTTAGTGAAATGGTGCAGGTATCTTGCTTATATATCTGTATGACGAGGAGTTCACTCCCGCTCCTCTCTCCCCATTAGTTTTTTTAGATATTGCAACCCTTGATTAGCAATCATTGATTTCTATGGTCTTTCATTTCTCTGGAAGTTTCTGAAATTTCTTCATGACATGTTATGATATGGGACCATAACATGTTATTGCTAAAAGATAGGTGCTGTTACACTGTGATGTGTGGTAATTTAACAAGGAAATATGACTCTTTCTGGACACTTAATATTAACCTCTGAGTTGTTGGTTAGAGTTTCTGATAGACGTTCGTGGCTACTTTGGATCAAGTAGTAAATTAGTTTTTTCTTCTCCATTTGTTATCCATCATATCACATCCATTTTCTCATTAATGCTTGGTGCAGGTTGAAACTGTAGCTCAGTTTGGTGTCATTTTTCTCCTGTTCGCATTGGGCTTAGAGTTTTCTGCAACAAAAGTGTGTGTTTACACCCCTGTTGATTTCCTTTTGGTGCTTATGTATGTTACAAATTATAATATTTCTACTTGATTTTATATTTCGTATTTGCAGCTTCGTGTTGTTCGTGCAGTAGCTATTCTGGGAGGTCTTCTTCAGATTTTCCTATTTATGTGCTTGTGTGGAATTACAGCATCGGTATGTATTATTGACCATGGAAACTAGGTTCACCTGAAGTTTTCAAATTCAAATTTTCAACTAAGATCTTTAGTTTTGGATTTGGATTTCTGACCAGTGATACTTTTTGTTGCTATTGTAATGCTTTAACTTCCACCAATTTGTTTCATTAGTGTAGATAACTTTGGTTTAGGTCCAAGATGTAAACCTTGCTCTTACGCTTTAAATTTTGGAAGTTAAGTCCAGTTAATTAGGCATCACATCTTCTTTATATTCAGTTGCAGCTATGCTTTCTTTATCTGGACGCAACTTGTATGCATAATAAATTCAGAATTATAGTATGCCCCTCGTAGTTATTTTTGTGAACTGTATTGAAATTAGCAGACTTATTTGAAACAGTGCTGTTTTCATTTTTAAAAATAATTTCCTCTTTATAAATACCATGGAGGTATGCTGCATGGTTCTACGGGCCTGAAGGATGAGACTTAACTTAAGTTCCCGAGCTTCCTTATTATTGGGAATTTATATTGTTTTATATAGGTGGTCGTGATGACAGATTAGTTTTGACTACTACAGCTGCCCATTTAGGAAAGGGCATGGGATGCCAAGAGAAGTCCCATTGTTAGGACATGGTTGTGCTAGTTAATGCTACTTTGACGGTTGGCCCAAAGAAGATCCACAATGTTTTGTTCCTACAACATGTTTTAGATTAGTCAGACCAGATTGCATTGTTTTACTTCTCAACCATACAAGTTTAGGAATCATGCTATGGTCTTTAGTCTTTACTATCCTTACTGGCTTTACAATTTTTGCTATAGGTTTGATTGTCTGATGCTCAAAGTTGTATGCCTTTTGCAGTTGTGTGGCGGCAAACCTACTGAGGGAATATTTGTTGGAGCGTTCTTGTCTATGTCATCTACTGCAGTGGTAAATCTATTTGCATAGACTTATATTTGTTCAGTACACATGCATTCTACAATATGCATGCATATTTAATATCGGAAACTTTTTTTATCGTGGATACCCATCAAATAATGTTCTTAATAAGACAGAAATATTTGTATGAACTGTAATTTTGTTGGTATTTTGAACCGAATAATGGATGTACTGCTTTCTACATGTATATTCAATATGTGAAAAATGTATCTATCATGAATGCTATCAAATAAATAATGAACTTCACAGGGCAGACTTATCTACGTGAACTTTATAATATCATACTTTAATTTTGCTGGTATTTTGGACTGTATAATGGATGTGATCCTCATCTATGTTAGGAGTTGAAGACAAATAATAAATTAATCCTGTACTCATCTTGTGAAAGTTATTATTTTAGGTCATGAGCTGTATTACTTTTGCTGTTATTATTATATTTTTCTTTTCTTATGACCTGCAGGTTTTGAAATTCTTAATGGAAAGAAATAGCATCAATGCCCTTCACGGTCAGGTCACCATTGGTATCCTTATTCTGCAGGTGTGTTATTTTCTCATCACATTCATACAATAGTCAGTGCTCGGTTACTTCTATCAGTTATTTATACAGCCACTTAAACCCAATTTGTTTTATTTCTGTTGCGTTGCATCTTCCTCCCTATTGAGTCTGCCTATCATGTTCTAACAGGATTGTGCAGTCGGCATGCTGTTTGCACTGCTTCCCATTCTAGGTGGTACATCTGGTGTTCTTCAGGGGGTGATATCCATGACTAAATCGTAAGACTAAGATTTGCTCCTTTCATAAGCATTGAATGCAAATTACAATTGGTTAATCTGCATCCTAACCAATGTCTTTGCAGTTCTGGGCAACTGATAGTTTGTTATTTTGTCCTTTATTTGGATTTGTGTAACCATGTATGAACTTATTCCAGGTTGGTGGTGTTGCTGTCATTTTTGGCCGTGCTGGCTATAATATCCCGTACTTGTGTTCCATGGTTCCTCAAACTAATGATAAGCCTCTCATCACAAGTGAGAATAACTCATACGCTCTCTTAATATATGTTATGGTGACCCAATGTCTTACTGAATGTTCTCTGTGCAGACTAATGAACTTTATCAATTGGCTGCTGTAGCGTTCTGCTTACTTGTTGCATGGGTTTGCCTCCTTTCCTTACATTAACACTTCATATTTATTTCATTCCATTGCCTTCTATAGTCTACCAAATCGCTCTGCCTTAGAATTAAGAAAACGGTCAACCACTGATTTGTGCATACATGCATGTATATGATATGGATTCTTGGTTTCATTTCAGTGTAGCGATAAACTGGGCCTAAGCCTTGAACTGGGATCCTTTGCTGCCGGTGTGATGATATCAACTACTGACCTTGGTCAACATACACTTGAACAAGTAAGAGAACTATCCGTGTATTCCATTTTCCACATAATTTCAGGAAATGAAATCAGGATGTTTCACACTTGTCCTGCCCCTATGAAAACTTAACATTATGTTTTATTTTTATATCACATATATTTTTATTAATATTTTCTGTTGCCTCTTAGGTTGAGCCCATCCGCAATTTCTTTGCTGCACTTTTTCTTGCCAGCATTGGGATGTTAATACACGTTCACTTCCTTTGGAATCACGTTGATATCTTACTGGCGTCTGTTTTATTGGTGATTGTAATAAAAACTATAGTAGTTGCTGGTGTTGTCAAGGGATTTCGATACAACAACAAGACCTCCCTTCTTGTAAGACTTTCTCTTTAAGGGATTATGCATTCCTATTTGGGTTTCATTGACAAGAGGGATTTAAGCTATTCCCTATGTGTAGGTTGGTATGTCTCTTGCACAAATTGGGGAGTTCGCTTTTGTTCTTCTGAGTCGTGCCTCTAATCTTCATCTAGTTGAGGTAAGTGCTTGAATCGTAGGGATATTTAACAATATATGTTGTTCTGTACTTTATTGGTTTAGCCTCAATGAATTAAATTTTTGCTTAAAGTTTGATTTGTCTTCTATTATGCAACTGAATGACTTGTCACTTTTTTCAGGGAAAATTGTATCTACTACTGCTTGGCACAACTGCTCTGAGTCTGGTATGTCAGTTTATAACAGGTTGCACTTTATGCAATCTGAAATCATTCCATGGCTTCTTTATGGCAATGTTTGGTACTGTTTTGGTTCGATGAAAGTGAAATATATTCCCTTTTGACTCACGAGCTCATCTTAGTTTAAGGATTTGGTGACAATCCTTAACGTTATAGGTCACCAATGGTTACTTAGTTGCCTTTTAATCATGGCTAGAGCCTATAAGTGAAGAGCATGAAATATGCATCATGAGGTTGTTTTGCTGTGTGTGATAGATTGCGAAACAATGTAGGCAGTGTGTCATGAAGATACATTGAAGGTTATCGTGTTCATGATGTTTGCAGAAACATGCTCCTGTGTATCAAAACATTTTGGGCTCAAGACCTTGCTTAGGTAGAAGCAAGGGAGCACCAAACAATTTTTGATTCTTAAAGAACCCTTTAGGATTGATGTAAATAAGCTTTTCCTTATGTAGAAGAGGGCACTAAATTCTTGACCCCACCGTCTGCTTGAGAGAGACCCAACAAAGGGTTGAGTAGAGAGAGGGAGAGAAGCCCAGACGGTTGAACAGAGAGAGGCCCAATAGAAGTTGGAAAGAGAAATAAGCACGGGTCTCAAGACCCAAATTCAAGTGCTTGATCAGTTGGGCAAACAAGTTTGGATGTTCCTAGTCCTTGGTTACTGTCATTCTCTATTTTGAGTAAAGTGTTACGAACCGAGTTTTGGAGCTTATGCTCACACAAAAGTTTTTGCAGGTGACTACTCCGTTACTTTTCAAGCTGATTCCCGCGGTTGTACATCTCGGAGTGCTGTTGCGGTGGTTTGCTCCCGAAGGTTCGATTGAGGTAATAATTTGATTTGAGCATGTAACTGTTATAAAACAAAGAGATAATCTCACTCATCTATCTCTAAATATTCATCATTCTCAACTAACAGTTTATTTATTTAAACAACCCATTGTGTTCTTTTAGTCTCATTTTACCCCAATCCTGTCAACTTTTTGGTATGAAATGACGAAAACACCCTTACTATATATTATTTTTATGTGTTTTCTTCATTTCACACCCAAAAGTTTATAGAGTTGGGGTAAAATGAGACTCAAAAAAACCTTAAGGGGGTTGTCAAAAACTTTTTAAACATAGTAGGTGAGAACGGTGCATACTTAAGGGTGGTTGAGTGAGATTATCCCTAAAACAAAATACTGGACTGTTGTGACTATGATTTGTGTTGGTCTTCCAGATTGGTTTCAAAGGAGACACACTTCGGGTGGACGGTGTGAAGCGCATTGCATTGATAGTACAAGGTTCACATGATTCATGATATTAAATAAACAGCATGAACCAGTAAAAATGCAATTTCAGCATTTCACCTGACGGGCCCTTGTTATATATATACTCTGGAGGACAGGTGCTCAGAAGCGCAAAGGAGGTTGAGAGACTGAGTTGGAATCGTTTTATTCCTCACATTGTAAAGCTCTCTTCGTTTGAGAACCAGAGGTATTGCCATAGCTAACCAAGACCCAGATATGGCCTGCCTTCACAGTAAATATGCCAAAAACTTGTTTACAAATTTTGATTCAGAGTTCTTCAACTTACTCCCTCTTCTATTTTTGTGTGTAAAATAGTGTCCATTGTGTATCATCGTTACATTTTTTGTTCTTTTCCAATAATCTTGTCCCTCCTTTTCCTTGAACAAGTGAACAAATAGTTGATCATATCTGACTTATTTTCTTGCATGAAACACGTTTCAATACTTCTCTTCTTCGGTAAATTATTATAGGTATCAATCGGTTCACCGATTAGATTATTGTAGTTATCGTATTAATTATCAGGTTTACACGTGCGCCAACGTTTTCAGAAAAGGTTGGGCCTAGATCCTTGTGAGTTGCTCTTTCCATTTGCTTGTTTTTTTCTTTTCTCGTTGTTGATACCGACAATATCTAGCCAAGATCTGATAGGATTGAGATGAAAGAAAGTGGACGAATTATAGGAACTAGTAATCGACGATATGCTCATATCGGGGATGTTATTGTTGTTGGATTAAGAAAGCAACACCGCAAATATCTCTAAAAGAGCATGTGCAATGGAAATAACTGTATGAGGGAGTCGTACTACAGAGTCGTATGGCGTTGGTGTAAAATAGTAGTTCTCAACCCTTGAATTTGACTATGGTCTGTAGTTGGCTGAATTTATTAAATTCTTTATCAAAACATTAATTGTTATATCAAAATTAAAGTAAATTTGACAAAAATAATTAATAATAACATAAAGGGTTAAACATTGAAACTTACTCTTACGTTTTGGTCACGAACACTATACTATCCACGTTTTCAAAATGAACACTACACTACCTTACCTTCAGTATTGGTCATAGTAAAAATGGACGGAATTTTCCATTCCGTTAGTCATATAACCTTAAGTGTCATAAAATGGATGGTAAAATGACGTTTTTTTTGCCCTTAAGTATTTGACCTCTATGATTAAACATAATATTTATTGCCTGTAACGAAAGAAGCCCAAAATACTAAATAAAGACATATTTTTTTTGTTTTTGAGAGGAAATGGAAATATCATTAATGTAAAATAACTTGGTGACCCCAAACATGGAGTTCACCGTACATAAACCAAGCTAACATAATTGGAAAAACAAGTGCAGAATACTTAAATGTGCTCTGTAGCATAATTACGGTCGGGGGGCGGGACTGCGGTAGCATCCGGAGATACCGATACAGTATACTCCAACCAGAAGAAACTGATCGCGCAGATTAGAGGATAAACGAACAACGGTGGACCAGTTACTCCCCCGATATGTCAGCGTGCGTCGTCCTCCCTTGAAAGATAATGGTAGGGCTCCTGAACGCGGGAATGCTGACCCCGAAGTGGTAGGGCAGTAACACATCAGCTGTTGGTGATACCAATGCCACCTATACACCAGGGAGAAGGTACAGCCGACCAAACCCTCCCTGGCCCCGACATGACTCATTCCTGGAGGCGAGGGTGCTTGGAGCCCCCCGCCGCTGTAGGTGATAACTCATTTGACGCCGCCGAGTCCTCCTCCTCCTCAGGCTCCTCCTCTCCAGCTTCACTGTGGCCCCACCACCCCGGCCCTTCCTTCCTCACTGGTGTTCGTGGGGTCTCTTTAGACCGTCCACCTCTGTCCGACCCCCCTAAATAAGTCCAGTTTGTTCCTGGGGTAGCCTTCCTATGTTTCGCCTTCTCTATTGCCGACCTCGGATCCCCTGGTGCCCTCAGGGATACTCCCCTAGATCCTCCAACAACCGGACAGACCGGGAATAGATGACCCGCGCAGCAGCATCCAAAGCAGTGTTCATGTAAATGTTCGTATGAAATAAGCAAACATGTCCTTTCCTGAGAGACGGATAGACGAAACCAAAGTTGACTCTGCAGGGGGATCCTGATATCCGCTCTGATTCGGACCTTCATAAAATCCCCCCAGCATAACCCATCCTTGTCCACATCCACGCCTTGGTAGACGCCCAGTGCATTGCCGACCCTAAATACCACATCCCTCGTCCATGCTCCAATTGGTAGATTGGACGCTCGCGCCCTGACCGAAAAATGATGGAATTGCAGATCACTAACCTACATATGAGCCCTCAGATCCGTAAAGAGGACCAGAGAATCCCAAAAAGACCAGGGTTCCCCCAACAGAACCCTTTCCCTTTCCTTAGCCGATCTGAAGAAAAAAGCGACCAGACCACCTTCCAATGGTTTAACCTTAACCTTCATACCCCAGACGTCCTCCATCCTTGCCACTACTGATTTCCAGAAAATCTTCCTGGTAGTCAGGACCTTGGCTGCCAGCGCATACTTATACGAACTCCCCCTACTAGTAATCTCCTGAACAGGTACCACGACCTCCTTGATGCGCATAGCCCCCATCTGACGGTCCAACGCCATCTGTTCCCCCCTATCGGAGCCAGTACCCAGTGATGGACCCCCCCTGAGAACCGGGTTCGCATGACCCGGCTGACCACCTTGCAAAGGAGGATCATATCCAGTCGCCTGACCCGACCCGACCCTCGGGTCCACCCCGATCCTCAAGTCCGGTCCAGCTCGCGTACCTCGGCCCGCTCCATACCGGGCAGCCCAAGCCGCCACGTCCCCCTCGCCTCCACGGGTCCAGCTCGAGTGAAGTCCCGGCCCAGTCCGAGTTTGTCCAGCCATACGGGCATCAGTCATGAATCCCCGGCCCAAGCCCACAACCTCCCTGGCCCTATTGGGCGAAACCCTAGCATCCATACCCGCCGGCTCCTTTCCCTTTCTTCGCCGCCAAGTTACCTCCTCCGACGCCGCCCTCGCCGCCAACTCCGACTCCGAAAAAGGCCCTTCCGTCCTCACGTCCGTCCCAGACGCCGAGTCCGACGAAATCAGAACCGGAGCACCTCCCTCTCCGTGCTCCACCTCCCTGCCTTCAGCACCGCCTTCCCGAGCCCCCATGCAACGCCCTACACCGGAGCCAGACGCCTCGGCCTTGGGCCTTTCGCCGCCGTACGACGGAGGGTGGCCGAACCAGATCGGATTCGACCCCCCACCACCCATCCCTCCTCCTCCACTGGGAGGGCCGAGAAGCACATCTCCGGCTGCCCCGAGATCCTCCCCGACCATAACCCAGTCGACACCACCGGACTGGCTTCATCCTCCGGCGCCTCCTCCGACGAGGGTTCGATCCCCCCCTCCGTCTCCTCCTCCGGCTCCAACCACCCATGGCCGAAACCTTCTTCCTGCACCGGAGACACGCCCCGATCACCCGGCTCCGTCAGGCGAGGCCCCCAGTGCACCCTGTCTGCGTCGCCGCCCTCACCGCTCGCCATCGACTTCGATTGCTCCATGGATTGCGACTGAATATCGCAAAACTTCCTAAACCCTAGAGAGAGTAGTCGGCTGCGCTTTTTTCGTACAATCAAATTGATATATTAATAATAATTTTAATAATCTAAATAAAGACATATGATTAAAATATGTACAGTGCAATTTTTAGCATAAGTCTTTTAGTCAAAGTCAACCTGTTAGTAGTCTTTTTTTAACAATTTTAATCATCCGCGGTATTAACTTTGACACCTTAAAAGTTGACTAAAAATAAATAATACTATACAAGTAATAGTAACCAAAGAAGCCCACGATACTAAATAAAGACCTATGATTAAAATATGTATCGTGCAATTTTTAATATAAGTCTTTTAGTGAAGGTCAACCTGTTAGTAGTCTTTTTCTAACAATTTTAATCATCCGCGGCATTAACTTTGACACCTTAAAAGTTAACTCAAAAAAATATGATAAATACACCGGTTGTCAAACAATATTTAGAATTTAGTTTGAACTATCGTACTCAAAAGAGTAATTAGACAAACATTTTAATAAATTAATTTGTTATTCAAGCTACTTCTAAAGTAATAATTGGTTTGTCTTGGAAAATAGTAATTCAATGCAATTATAAATTAATGTAAATAAATCGAGAATAAGAAAACAATACCACAAGAGGATTTTGAATCAGAGATTAAAAACGATCTAAGAATTTAAGGGGTTCTAATATGATGAATAAATTATCAATTCGGTCTACACTTACAACTAATACTATTTTAAAGGTAACGAGAGTTCTCTTTCACTAGTCCTAACCGTCTCTCAATCACATTAGGACCCGATCGTGTTCTGACCACCTAATTGTCTCTAATCCAGGTGTAAAAAGGTATCAAATATTAAGATTTACTAGCTTTTGATTTTTAAAGACGAGGTATTTAATTCCTATTTCCTCATAGTAACCTCATTTCTCAATTGTTGGATAACAAGATTAAACCATACATCACATGATCAAGGTGACAAAGCATTACGTATGAAATTAAATAAATAATATCATAAATACTAGTTTGACAAGTGTACAACCGAAACACGCTAAATTAGTTCATCATATCGTTCCCCTAGTTCTCGATCGAAAGAGTTTAGTTCATGATAATGAAATGAGAACTGAAAACGAATACCAAATCAACAATAACCATCTTAAATGATAAATGTGATACAAATACTAGTCAATAATGAAAACGATGAAGAAAATCGAATATTGAACTCTTGAATTCTTCTCTCAATCTCCAACTATCCTTCCTAACTCTCAAACAAGTGTTTTTGCATCTCAAAGTCTCCCCTAGTCTAAAGCCCTAACTTTCAATTTATACGGTGTTAAAACTAAAGGAAAAAGAAGGATACTCGACTTGGAAAACACTGATATGCGTACCTGTCAGTGCTCCTTGTCCTAAATGCACGTCGTTTTCACGTCATGCACACATCAGATGGATGATTTTCCTTCACAAAAGTTGTAGATATCTGAATTCCCTTCGATTTGATATCTCACAGGAGAAAATCGAAGTTCGTATGAGAAAGTTATATCCATCGAAAGATTAGTCATTCTCTTAGACTATTTAAACTGATTTTTGTTCCGTTTAGACTTTTTTCTCTCCAAAATCCTAAATACCCATGAGGAGAGATCACTAACACAAACAGAGAGTGAAGACATCAAATCACACTAACCCGAGATTGAAAAGCTTGGAAATATGGACTGAAACATCTACATTTTTTAAAAGGAAAATATATTAATAATAATCCAATGTTTTCGGAATGAGAACAGAGGATACAAGGTGAAACCCGCACTACAAACCACGAACATGCCAACAGGGTACCTCAAACCGAACCCAACAATGGATGAACAAAGGTCTAACAACCTAGATTTTCCTATCGTGAAGCAAACAATAAACGCCAATAAATAAGGAGCATTCCACACCTCAAAGCGGACCCAACAATGAGTGAACAACGGTCTAACAACCTAGATATTCTACTGAGAAGCAAACAATAAACACAAACAAACAAAGAGCGTGCCAGCAAAGGCACCTCAAACCAAACTAACAATAGGTCTAAAAAACCCAATAACTAACTTGAAGCTCAACAAAACCATAAGCATGCCAAACTCGCACTGAAAATCCATATAGTCCACCAGATCTCAAAAGACTCCGGTAGCCTCCAAACTCCACAGATCCAAGCGGTACCCGGTAACAAGATGACCTTAAACTCGTACAAACTTAAACTCACCGGAGTAACCGATACACACGTCGGTGGTCAACATCACTAATCGATAGAGTTAATCCACTGATCCTGACCTAAGCAAAACCGCAAACAAAGCCAAACTAGGCCAACCCTCGACGCCGGTCAACACCAGGACCGTCAAGCCTCCGCCACAACCGTGGCCGGAGGAGGGTAGTTTCACCAAATCAAGCAACAGAGAAAATAGGAAAACGAGTAAAAGGCCATACCCAAGGAGACGAAGGTAAGTCCGCCGCTACAAATAACGAACTCATAACCGAACCCCTACAATCCTCGGCCTTGTCATGTTTCATACAGGCAAGATCTATAAAATTTACTGATCAAAAAAAAAAAATCTTGCCTGCAACCAAAACAGCCCACAATATTAAGAAAGATCTATGATTAAAACAAGTATTTTAGTAAAGGTCAGCCTGTTCACAGTCTTTTTCTACAAATTTGAAGCCCAAACAAATAAGTCTAAATAACAGTTTCTTGTTCCATTCCTTTTCTCTCACAACCGTTAACATATTTTCTTTCCCAACCCTATCAAGTCAAAACGTTGGTCTCTGGATTTGAGGAACATATGGCCCTCAAGGTGAGATATTGCATTTCATTTTTAATTTTGATGCATCTTCATAAATTTAATAACGACCACTAAGTACTTCAACTTGTGATGAAATATGCAATTATTGTGTAATTCGAATATCTAAACCAGAGGCTGATCCAGCTTTTCTAGTGAGGGGGCACCAATTTTTTTTTTTTACGAATAGTATATAATGTTCAAATAATATAAACTAAATTTAAAATTTTTACTACCGCGTAAAATTAATACTTACTACTTATTACAAGATGTTTTTATTATAATTTTTGAATGAAAAATATAACATTTTTTCCTGAACGCTTATCCTTAATGTAAATATCAAATTTTTGATAGTCTTAAACCCGAAAAAAATATAATTAAATGAAAATAACAAAAAACATATAAAAATTAAGAAATTAAAATAATACGAAATATAAAATAATTTAAAACTTAAATAATAAGAATTATAAAACAATTAAGAAGCTTAAAGTTTATAAAGGTAAAATTAATAAGTTTAGAAGAATTGAGGGGGTATAATTATAAATTAAAAGAATTCTAAGGGTACAGTTGGAATTTTTTTAAATATAGGTAATAAAAACTAAAAAAAGTAAAATCTGAGGGGGGCACACTTGCAAAATTTAAAAAGTTCTAAGGGTATAATTTAGATATTTAAAAACATATATGGTAAAAACTAAAAAAAAAATTTGAGGAGGGCACGTGCCCTCCTGGACCCTACCTAAATCCGCCCCTGATCTAAACTATTGACATTTCCTATTTCCATAAAGAATATAAGATTAAGGGTTAATGGTTGAAAGTTATTCCTATGTATTGTGGAAAATATTATGTTTATGTGTTATTCACGTTTGGGAAGTACATAGACTAGTTTTTCGCATGTAAACGATACATATTTTGACAATTAACTCTAAGGTTAACGTTATTGAATGAGAGTTATATGACTAACGAAGAGGTCCGTCCTATGAGACTTGTCCTCTCCTTCATAGAAATATATAAGAGAGGTCTCATCCTCATTTGTCACCTCCCAAAATCAAGTTTGCTTTTCATTTTTCAAGATCCTTTCTTTTAAGGTTTGGAGTTTTTCTTTTTGGTGACTTTTCATAGGCTGTTAAGAGTTTGTTTCCATTATTGTTATATCCCACTCCTATATCATATAAAAACACATTTATCTATTAGACATACTTTCTCAAAATTGTTATAACAAATAGTTAGAGCAGCTGCAATGGTCGTGGCAGTGTCGTTACAAGCCCTGTCACGAAAGTCGTAGTAGGAGTCGTGGTAAGGGGTGCCGTTGCAGGATCCTGCAACGACTCGTCCAGTCGTGGCAGGCCCAAGCCTAGTCGGTGGGCCAATCCTATGACGACACGCGGCGACAACAAATTAAAAAATACAAACAATTTAATTTCAAATGCAAACACTGGTTTTCTACTATTAGTCATGGGTTGCTAGTTAAAAGGTCATAGTACGAAGTAATAGTATGGAAGAGAGAAAAACCTAAAAATGCTCTGTTACCATATCTCCATGCTACTACTAGTAGTATACCATTGCAGGTGCTTTTAGTAACACGACTTATACTGATGAGTGATGAGAAGTTATACGTATTAATTTGAAATCTTACCCTCTCCTTTTCTTTTCTTTCATAAAAAAGATCACATGTCCTTGAAATTTGACGTGTACGAAGACAAATATGAGGATATCATTCGACAAATCAGAGAGGTGCTCACACAGTCGACATCACATGGCATCCCCGTTCTGAGGCCTCAACAACCGGAGACGCCCGAAAACGCGTCGTGGCTTGACATTCTGTTGGTCGCCGGCGAACATAGCATCACGGTGAGGCTAGAACAAAGCAACCTCTACGTCCGCGGCTACGAAAGAACAAGTAGTGACGACCAACACTTCTGGGAGTTCGCGGACACGCATCTGATCGACGATAGCCATGATCTAAGGTTCGCCGGAGGCTACGTTGGGACCAACAGTTTAGTGAACAGGGCTGGCATACGCCGTGAGGAACTCCCGTTAGGGAGGCACCAGTTGGCGAACGCCATCATTGAGCTCGCTAATATGGAGGATCCTCTGATCGGCAACAATAATCGAGATGCCGCACGAGACCTACTCGTTATAGTTCAGATGATAGCTGAAGCTGCTAGATTCCGAACCATAGAGGAGCACATAGTTGCCACTTATGAGGACGGAGGGACGATAGATGCTAGAATGGCGGAAATGGAGAACAGTTGGGGTCGTCTCTCAACCGCTGTGTTACAAGCAGATCTAAACCAACATCCCGAATATCTCGCCGATCACACGCCGCTCCCAAATATTCCACTTATCAACCCAACCGACGTGTACACGGTGGGTCAGGCCGTTGCCATATTAGGTATCTTGGTCATCACTTACCACCAATCCGGGGGTGCCGGCTCCCGCCATAAAAGAGAATCAGTGGACGACTACGGGAGGTGTCTCATGAACCTCAACTACGTGCGCATCAATGACATCGACGGCGAGGATCCGGGGAACTTGTTCGGCACGGTGACAGTGAACGACGACTGGTTCACCTACACTTTTTACGACCGCAGCTCGGGCGACTACGAGGACGTGCGCCCGGGAGAATTCGCTACCCTCACCGACCCTTCCCAAACCCACGCGGTTTCCGGCGCCGACTCGTTCGTCCTCACCGTGGACCTGTTCGATTACGACTCGTTGTCGTTCAACGACAAGATCGCTCAGGGGGAGATCGTGTGGGACCGCACGGTGGAGAGCGTCACTTTCGGAAACTACGACAAGCACCTAGAGCAAGTGGTGAGAGGAGATTATGGAGATGTTACGGTGGGATACTCGGTCTTCACCAACGCACGCAGCGTCACTATACAGGTATAAAACTGTAACGGGGCCTTCAATTATTATTATCAAAAGTTGAGTTAATTAGTGTAGGATACAGGGGTCAGTATATCAACAATAAACAAATTCATAATAATAATAATAGAGATTGCAAAACGAATTTATAATAACATTTACCAATCGACTAGCTTACTGATTAGGATTAAGGAAATTGGAGCTTAATCGAGGCGTGGTACTCCACTTTCCTTAAGACACTTATTGTCCCGTATGGGCAACGGTCTCCCAGGATACAACGATTAACATCGACGAACTCAAAACCGTCGAGAAAGTCACCAAGAACAGAGGAGTAGGGAGAAAGTATGAATGAGAGACCATTTGAGAGATATTTTTGAAGTGTGTAGAATAAGACCAAGGATGTGAATATTTATGGCCTTTTGGAAAGGATAAAGTGGAGAATTCATAGGGTGACAAGTCCCAATGAATTCCTCCTAGAATTGATCGTCGGTCAATCTAATAACTCACATTATTAGTCTTAAAGTTTTAAATAAATCAGAATTTTAATAAAAAAGATTAATATGATATTGACCATCATATTTTTCATTATCATCCAACAATTAGTCCTCTAATATATTATCAGAGCTATAAATATTTAACACAGCTTAGCGTCATTGCACAGGTCCTGTTGATAAACGGCGACGGGGAGGATCCGGCGGAAGTTTACGGGACGGTGACAGCTTATCAGGTTCTGGAAGGCTCGGATGGATCGCCTGAGAGCACTTTGTTCAGTAAGTCGTCCAAGGAGTACGTCGAAGTGGGGAGGGGACAACCCATTCCGCTTACCCGGACAGTTATGGCAGCATCGACGTCCAAGAAGCTATCGATCACGGCGGATTTGTGGGATCACGACATGATATCGTTCGACGACAAGATAGCGCAGGGCCGTGTGGACTTCACGGTGCAACCGGGAACGCAAAACCAGTTCATAAATGGGCAGTACGGACAGGTGCAAGTCATCATTACTTGCGAGTGATCACATATATATGGTTTTAACATTGGTGTGTTTATTTATGTTGTTTTTATTTGTGTTTGTATTGTGATTTGTACTTCCCTACCAATGCACGTATATGTACGTGCACAAGAGTTTGTATCATATATGCTACAAACTCTCAAGATCTGAATAAACATTGTTACCATTTCTACCCCGAAGGTTCACCTGAGGTAATATTCTGATTTGAACATCTAATTGTTATGAAACAAATGGATAATCTTACTCATCTCTCTCTAGATATGCATCATTTTCAATTAACTGTTTTTAAGTTAATTCCCTCGAGCTTCTGCAGCAACGGCGGTGTTGTCATGGTTTTAATGGCTCTACTCCGATCAAGTATTAGTTTGATGCATATCACAAGGACGTACGCGTCTCTCCCGTACCGTACCCTAAGGTTGCTCTCGAACCGACAGGTTCCTCCGGAGGAGGAGGTCCATAAGTTGAGGGACGAGGAGGAGGTCCCGGATCCACAGACATAGGTGTCACAGCTTCCTCCGGAGGAATGAGAAGACCCGGCGGGGGTGGGAGGGTCCGACTACGGAATGTACCCACAGACCCAGGACTTTCGGTGCTGGGAGGTCTCGTGAATTCCGCAATCAGAGCACTTTATTCCTGTTCACGTTATGAGTTTTATGTTGTTAGATTGGGATGTTTATTTCGTTTCGTTTACTGACCATTTTACATTATGATGTGTTATTTTGAGATGCTGGTAAGGGGGTGTCGTGAGTTAATGTCTACGATTCAAAGTAGACTATTTCTACGGGTACATGAGCGATGGGCTTTCTACGATCGGTCCGGACATATATTTGGAATCCAGGGCTTGTACACCCTACTTTATATGATTTTTTGTTCGCAATAATGCAACTCCTCAATTACTCGTCTGAAAAAATGTTTTTAAGTTTATTTTTTCGCAACCCACAAATTATTTTATTCTTATTTTACCCCATTCTTGTTAACTTTTTGTGTGTAATAACTAAAAAGTCCCTTTAAATAAAAATTACGCGTATTTTCGTCATTCTACTCGCACCTAAAAATTAATGGAACCCAAGTAAAAGAATATTAAAATTTTTAATGGGTTGTCAAAAACTGTCATGATAAAAATATGTTTATTTAATTTTGGATAATTTCACCTTATCTTAAAATCTCCAAATTCTATGTAAAGTATCTTAAATATTTTTACTATCATCTTAGTATTCTAAATTTGTATTTGTGTTATTTTAATACCCACTTTTAACTTTCTATCCAAAACGAATAAAATGATTATAATACCTGAGGTGAAATCGACTACAAACCACTCTTAACCTAAAAACTAGAGAACCAATCCTAGCCACACACACCTAACATCTAACATTCCACATGATAGCCACATCACCACCCCAATTTCACCCAAACTTACTCCAATTCATCCTTTCTCACACAAGCAAGTGCATAATTGTAAAAGTATGGTGCCATGTGGACAAGTGTCCATTTTTTTCTTCACAAATTCACTAATTTAATATTTCCCGATTCGTTTGAACTCCGATTAGCTTCAAACTTGCGCCAATATTTTTATTTTTTCAAGGGCTTTAAATCAAGATCAATCATGAATATATTTTGAAGCACGAAAATAAAAAGGTATATCGGAGTGATAAAAAAATGTTGAGTGTTGATAAATTTGTCACTAATAAATGTTTTATATCAGAGGTATCAAACTAGTGCTAAATGTTGATAAAAACATATACTGAGGTGATAAAAACCATGCTCAATTTTGATAATAAGTGTGATAAACTAATCATGATCAGTTTTGGAGAATGGGGTGATAAAACCAGTGTAGAGTGTTGATAAAACCAGTGTAAAGTGTTGATAAAACCAGAGCAAAGTGTTGATAAAAATTAGCCAGATATAATTTCTATAAAAACCAGCCCCGAAATAAAAAAAATCGTGCTTAAAAAAAACAATGTGATGGGGATGATAAAACGCACGTAATTGAATGATAAACCTAGTGTTTAGTGTTGATAAAACTAGTGTTCATAAAAAGCACGCGATGAGGTGATAAAAATATGATCAGTTTTGGGAGATGAGGTGATAAAAACAGTGTAAAGTGTTGATAAAACCAGTGTTAAAGTGTTGATAAATCCAGAGCAAAGTGTTGATAAAAATTACCCAGATTTTTTTTATAAAAAAAATCAACACCGAAATAATTTTTTTTTCGTGCTTCAAAATATATTCATGACTGATCAATTAAATTAGTGAATTGATTAAAAAAAATAATATGATAGTTTTACTAAAAAGCCCTTACCACTTATTAAAAAATGCTGTTTTTTTTACAGTCAACAACTCAACTACTCAATTGCATCTCATCCATCCATTCTTAAAATGGATGGCTTAGATTGGTTCTCTAGTTTTTAGGTTAAGACATGGTTTGTATTTGATTTCTCCTCTATAATACCTTCACTAATCACTAAATTTCCAACTCATGTCATTGCATGTCGGAATCAGGAGATTTACGGTATATATGGTGAGGTTATTGAAGAAATACCGATTGGGATGCAAGACTTTCATTCATGCACTCTGAAATGGGTTTCAAGGAAAACAAATGTAGTAGCTCATGAACTTGCTAAACTGGCAGTAGAGAATAGATTATGTGAGTGTTGGAGAGGCTTTTGGCCCTCTTTTGTTTCTACTATTGTATCTCGTGATCTCTTCTGAATAAATTTCCTCATTTTCAAAAAAAAAAAAAAACTCATGCCATTGATTTTTTTAAAAATATTTTTATTTTATAAAATCATTTTTATATAAAAATGATATTTATTTTTTAAAATCAATTTATTTCTTTAAAAATCAGTTTTTATTTACAAAAACATTTTTTTCCTAAATTCATTTTCATTTAAAAATCAATTTTTAAATTTCAGTTTTAATTTAAATAACTTTGGAATTATTCTTAATATTTTGATTTTAAATAATTCTAATTCTTTATTATTAATTAAATATTTTTTGGATAAGGTTGAATTTTTTTTATTAAAACAAAGTAAGATCCAAAGAGGGTCGAATCGAAAGGAAATGAATAAAAGGGAGCTCTCAAAAAGAGTTGCGGGAACAAAATCCAGAAAAGATCAACCGACACAAAATAACCTAAAAGAAAAGATCATTCTTCACTAGTGACTCACTCTTCACCTTCAAAAGTCAAATTCGGGTCATCGAAAGCCTTAGCTTGAGCATGCTTAGCTTATTGAGTCGGTCGAGCTTGTATAATATGCTTTCCAACGTCCAAAGGATTTACAATTCTCTCACGGCTTAAAGAACGATCTATTTTTTTAGTAGTAACGTAATCCGCGAAAAACATAGGAGGCCGACTTTAACGATTCAAAACCCGAGACGGCTACTTCGATTGATGTTGATCACTCGGCAATGTGAACTGTGATGAAGAAACACCGGCAATCAATGCCAAACTATCGTTTCAAGTGCTAAAGCTCGGACAAGCCTCAGATATGGCCTGCCTTCACAGTAAATATGCCAAAAACTTGTTTACAAATTTTGAATCAGAGCTCTTCAACTTACTCCCTCTTCTATTTGTGTGTGTAAAATAGTGTCCATTGTGTATCATAGTTACATTTTTTGTTCTTTTTCCAATAATCCCGTCTCTCCTTTTCCTTGAACAAGTGAACAAATTGTTGTTCATGTCGACTTTTTTTCTTGCATGAAACACGTTTCAATACTTCTCTTCTTCGGTAAATTATTATAGGTATCAATCGGTTCATCAATTGGATTATTGGAGTTATCGTATTAGTTATCAGGGTTACACGTGTGCCGACGTTTTCGGACAAGGTTGGGCCTAGATCCTTGTGAGTTGCTCTTTCCGTTTGCTTGTTTTTTCTTTTCTCGTTGTTGATACCGACAATATCTAGCCAAGATCTGATAGGATTGAGATGAAAGAAAATGGACGAATTATAGGAACTAATAATCGACGATATGCTCATATCGAGAATGTTATTGTTGTTGGATTAAGAAAGCAACTCCCAAAATGTCTCTAGAAATATCGGAAGTGATATGTAAAATAATCCAAACCTGATGACAATCAAATTCCAATAATAAAAGCATATATCCACGTGGCCCAATCAATAATTAGATTACATGACATGAAATCAAATTTCAATGCGACAGATCAAAGCATATATCCTCATGACCTAAACAGTATATCCACATGGCCCAATCAATAGGTTGATTACATGACAAGAGATTGATTAGTTATACAGCACCAACAGCTAAACTGCAACCAAAATTAATTAAAGAAAGCCCCAAACAAGCACTGATCCCAAACAAAATTTAAGGAAGACCTCCAATTAAAGATAATATTTATTTACTCTTGTTTGTAACCAAAGCAGCCTAAAACGCTTAAGAGCTTATGGTTAATGGTACGTAGTCATGATAAGTGTATTTTTATAATTTCTCTCTTCTCCATACCACTATCTCATATTATAGCATATTCAATAGCATACTACGATTAGTAGTATGGAACCATTGTTTGTAGTTGTTTTGGAGCAAAATAGCATTCTCTCACCTCTAAAATACCTTGCATCGACGACACAAGCCGTAGTAAGATCCTACCATGACCAACACTCTCTCTTCTCAAATTTGATTACTTCTCTCTCCTAAAAAATCTCTACTACGGCTCATACTATGGCTTCTACCACGACCATTAGAGGTACTCTAAAGAAAGACCATAATTAAAATATGTACAATGCAATTTTTACTTTATGTCTTTTAATAAGAGCATCTCCAACGCCAGTTGTTCGTGGGTGTTTCGTCGTTGGTGGAGAGAAAACGTCGACGGTTCGTTGGCGTTTTGTATTATAAATGATAAAAATAAGAAAAATATTTTTCGTACTTGGAACAATATCTATTAAATGTTTAAACCCGAAGGAACAAACCAGAAAACGGTCATTGGAATACATCCACAAACCGTAACTAAAACAAAAAAATATAAACATACGAACATCGTGGGAGTAGAAGAAAATAACTATTGTAAGTAACCAACAAAAGATAGGGTGTGGTTTTAGGAAGGGAAGAGACTGCGGTAACGATCGAGACCACCGATACAACTGTTGAAGACCGAGAGTGAATGTCTGGCCAACCTCTTACCACGAAACTGGTTGTACACATCTAGACTACGTATTCTCCCGATGTTCTATTTGTCGTCGTTCTCCCTCTGATAGCAATGAGGGACTCTAAAAACGTAAAAGTGTTGGAACCAAATCCGGTAGGAGAGCGTTGCCCCGGTACTTAGTAGTGGACCCGGTGCCACTCTATGGTCGACGATGGGATAGTACCCGCTGACCTCCCACCGCCCCGACTACTCATTGAGTGAGACAAGGGGTATCCCTGACGTCCTCGTTGATGTCCCTATTCTCCATCAGAGTCGACATGCACCATCACTCCTGGTCGGGTCGACCAATCGCGCGGTCATAACCCCCGGCCACCCTACCCTCGGATCCACTACGTACCGCTGGATACTAGGAGCACACCCCCACGTGACCACTGGATACTAGGATCCCAAACAAAATTTAAGAAAGACCTAGGATTAAGGATCTTGCCTGCAACCAAAACAGCCCACAATATCAAAAAAGACTGTGATTAAAACATGTATTTTAGTAAAGGTCAGTCTTTTTCTACCAATTTGAAGCCCAAACAAATAAGTCTATATAACAGTTCCTTGCTCCATTTCTTTTCAATCACAACCGTTTAACATATTTTCTTTCTTCTTCTTCATCGAGATCAAGTTCAAAAGTTGATCTCTGGATTTGAGAAACATAGGCACCATGGCCCCTCAAGGTGAGAGATTGCATTTCATTTTTAATTTCGATACATCTTCGTAAATTTAAGAAAATATAGCATTTTGTTCTTTGTTTATAGGGATAATTCCATTGTAGTACCCTAAAATTTTCGGATTTCGTTTTAGTACCCTAAATGTTTTTTGTGCCACTTCAGTACCCTAAATCTTTGTTTATTCCAGTTTAATACCCAATGTCTGATTTTCCATCCATTTCTGGATGGAAAAACGTCATGTGCCTTGCACATGACCCTATCTTTTATAATAATACCAAAACTACCCTTCGGTAGTTTAAACAAATTGAATTTTTGAAAAATAAAAATGATTTTTTATAAATAAAAAATCAGACGTTGGGTACTAAACTGGAATAAACAAAGATTTAGGGTACTGAAGTGGCACAAAAACATTTAGGGTACTAAAAACGAAATCCGAAAATTTTAGGGTACTAAAATGGAATTATCCCTTGTTTATATCAGGATTTGAATTTAGATCCCACTTAAGTATGGACTTCAATTTGTGTTTATGTATTTTCTCTCTAATGAAATATGTAATTATTGTGTAATTCCAATATCTAAACTATTGACATTTCTTATTTCCATAAAGAAAATATTGTTGGAAAATAAAAATGTTTCTAAATAAGATTAAATGTTAATTGTTGAAAGTTATTCCTATGTATTGTCCACGTGCAAAATACTTTGATAAACTTTTATTTTCAATTCAGTATCGCCCGTTACATTTTCAGCCGATTTTGGACAAAAATTGGTCATCTACTTCACACATGACCCTCTTCTTTCAAAATACCAATAATGTCCTTAAAATTTATGATAAAAATATATTTAAAATGATTTATATTATATATATACATATAGGATCCGATTAGATTCAGGGATAAACATATATCTTTAGTATGAACTATAAATTATCAATCTGAGTGTTGGGATTGTGAAATCAAATTTATATCCCTTTCTAATCCTACTTTTATTTTTCTTTCACAAAAAAGATCACATAACGTTGAGATTTGATGTGAATGAAGACGATTACGAGGATTTCATTCAACATATCAGAGAGGTGCTCACACATTCGGATTCACATGGCATTCCCGTTCTCAGGCCTCAAGAACGGGAAACGCCCGGTGGCTTGATATTGTGTTGGTCGCCGGCGAACACCGCATCACGGTGAGGCTAGAACAAAGCCCTTTCCGTATTAGGTATCTTGCTCATCGCTCAACCGCGACACGGGGGCGACCACTCCCGCCATAAAAGAGTATCGGTGGACGAATACGGGAGGTGTCTCATGAACCTCGAGTACATATGCGTCAACGACATCGACGACGAGGATCCGGGACACTTGTTCGGCAAGGTGACGGTGAACGACGGCTGGTTCACCTACACCTTTTACGACCAGAGTTCGGGCGACTACCAGTACGTGGGCCCGGGAGGACTCGCTACCCTCACCGACCCGACCCAATCCCATGCTGTTTCCGGCGCGGACTCGCTCGTCGTCAGCGTAGACCTGTTCGATCACGACTTGTTGTCGCCGAACGACGAGATCGCCTAGGGGGAGGTCGTGTGGGACCGCACGGTCGAGAGCGTGACTTTCGAAAACTACGACAAGCATCTGAACCACGTGGTGGTGGGAAAACACGGCAGCGTCACCGTGGGATACTCGGTCTTGAGCAATGCGCGCAGCGTCACTATACAGGTTTGTTGGAATATAAAACTATAATGGGAAAACTACAAACACCTACCCAAAACCATACCCATTTAACTGATGTTTACTCTGAAGTTTAAAGTTAACTGATGCATACCCTTAAATTTCGAAAATGTAACTCAAAACCCCTCCGTCAGCTAAAATGACGAAAATACCCTCAACTACACTTCAATAATTATGTTAAAAAAATTATTTAAAAATTACTTTTGTTATATATATATATTTATTTATTAAATGACTTCATTTTATTTAAAAAATCACTTCATTTATATTAAAAATATATATATTTAAAAAAATCACTGAGGGTATTTTCATCATTTTAGCTGACAGAAGGGATTTTTAGTTACAAGTCGTAAATTAAGAGTATGCATCAGTTAACTTTAAATTTCAGGGTAAACATCAGTTAAACGGACATGGTTTTGGGTAGGTATTGGTAGTTTTTCCAACTATAATTGAACCTTCAACTGTACTTTCAAAAGCGGAGCTAATTATTCATTTGATATAAATATTTAATACTCGGCTTTAAGCAATGCACTTGGCGTTATTGTACAGGTTCTGTTGATAAACGGCGACGGGGAGGATCCGGCGGAGGTTTACGGGACGGTAGGAGCTTTTCAGAATCTAGGAGGCACGGCTGGACCGGCTCCGATCACTTTGTTCCATAAATCGATCGAGGAGTACGTGGAAGTGGGGCAGGGGCAACCCATTCCGCTTACCCGGAAAGTTATGGCAGCGTCAACGTCCACCAACTTAACGATCGAGGCGGATTTGTGGGATCACGACAAGATATCGCCGGACGACAAGATAGCGCAGGGCCGTGTGAGCTTCACGGTGCAACTGGGAACGCAGAAACAGTTCATAAACGGTCAGTACGGACAGGTGCAAGTGATCATTACTTGCGAGTGATCACATAAGGTTTCATCCAGCTGATTTCTGTTGTTTTTATTTATGTTTGTATTGTGATTTGTACTTTTCAAATAATGCACGTATATGTACGTGCACAAAACTCCAGCTTTCTGTTGTTTTTATTTATGTTTGTATAATTGTATTGTGATTTATGTACGTGCACAAGAGTACAAACTCTCAAGATTTCAATAAATAACTTGGAACTAATATAATAATATATTACTTAGACAAGACCTTCAAGGATCGAAGCATTTTAAATAGACCCGCCTTTCAGAGGTAACTTGATGTAGAAGTTACCACCGTTGTTTTTAAACCTACAAATTAAAATGCTCATTAAAAGATGTATTACCCGGACACACCTCATTTAGTCGATAAAAAAAAACACATAGAGTGGTGATGACATGATCCAATGTTAGAGACAAAACAACACTATTGAAGTAATGGGCATGGAAATGCTCTCTTTCTCCTAGTTTTGCTCCTATTTGTTTTCTTTTTATGGTGAATACTGTAAAATAATTTAAAAGTTGTTTTGTTAGGGAAGTAAAAATGTCAGGTGCAGAACAAGATGGCAAGGTGATGGTAAAGCCGGGAGGGACGGCTCGTCGGGTTCGGCTTGTTTCAGGTAAGTTTGGGCGCTTTGTTGAACAAGACGACAACTTTTTTTGCAACTTGCTTTTATAGTCATCTGAGGATTGGGTTCGGAACGTCTTCAGTTCATACACTGAGATTATGTCCGTGTTTATTCTACATCAGCCAAATCGAAAGGGAATGTACTTTGGGTTTATCCGTTTTAAATATAAGGAAGTTGTTGCTCAGGTTGTCGAGGGGTTAAACGGGTTCAAGATTAACGGCTACATCCTCTTTGTTTCGATCGCTCGGAGGCGGATGAAGAATGAAGTGATTATTGTGGGCTTCTCCGGCGTGCATGCATGGAAAACAAGGCCTTAGTTCAACTCCTGATGTTTGGCTTCTGATCGATGAGGTACAATGTCTGAGTGATGATGTTGTTAAGCTCACCACATTAGCAACTCGGATTGGTATTACAACTTCGAACTTGGGCGTAGCACTTGAAACGAGTAGTGTTGGTGTGGGTCTTGTTGGGGTCCAAATGATTCATGGAACTCTTTTATTTATTGAATCAAAGGGATCCTTGACTGTCTGAGTTGCATCCGATCGGGTCGTAAGACCATCTACCGTAGGGGCTCCGTCTACGGCTATTTTTGAGCTGCAGAAGCCCTTGTCGATTGGACCAGGTAGTCGCAAAGCCGTTTTAGAGGAGTTGGTTGGCCTGGCAACTGAAAACGACGTGTTTCAAGCTGAGCAGGCCACAAAGCCTTTTTATGGGGTTGGGTCGGTAAATCCTTTAGAGTTGGATGGTTCTTTGGGGGACAAGGGTAGTCCGTGGAAGGATACTCTCCTCAAACCTCTGAAACGCAAGAGTCGTCTTCCTAAGTATTTATCAGATTATTATAACGCTAAGTCTAAATCAAGAGAATGTTCTCTAAGTCGTGAAAGAGTCGTCAGTCCTGTTGACGTCTAGACACAGGTCACGCAAGCTCGTAAAGCTTATCGAGATCAGCCTGCTCAAGCGAAGGCTTTCGATGAGATCTCAAAAGGTAATGAGTGGGTCACCAATGATGGTTTAATTTGTCTCGCTTGTTTTTGTTTTGTTTTAAACTTATAGTTCTTTGTTTTGGGGCTTTGGCTGCCTGGCTCTTTTGGAAGCTTCTTTGTAATCGTTGTTGTTTTGTAATAGTGGATTTCTTTGACTTGGATTCTCACACTCTTCCTTCCCCAGGTAGAGCATTTTTAATATTAAAAAAATCACGCTGATAAAAAAAAACATAATGATATTTCAATTATTTTGATTAATTCGATTATCTAGTTATAGTAATTAAAATCAAATCTAATTTCTAAAATTAATCAAATGAACCTAATCAGATAAACCTAATAATCAAAATAACCGAACCATATTTTTTTCGATTCGAAATTGATTATTGTTTCGATTATGATAAAATATTGTCCACCCGCACGATGTTTGACGAAACCTCCTCCTTTTGGTTTGTCTTTTTGTAAAGGTCAGTCTCTTAACAGTCTTTTACAAATTTTTATATGATGTCTTATTTATTTTTAGGGTTAAATATCGAAACTTACTCTTAAGTATTGGTCACAAACACTACACTACCCACGTTTTCAAAATGAACACTACACTACCTTTAAGTATTGATCACGCGATTTTGTTAGTAAAAATGGACGGGATTTTCAATTCCGTTAGTCATATGACCTCAAGTGTCATATAATGGATGGTAAAATGACGTTTTTTTGCCCTTAAGTATTTGACCTCTATACATTTTATAAGGAACAATAACGATGGTACAATGGTAATGTTCCTTATAAAATGTGTAGAGGTCATATAATTAAGGGGAAACGTCATTTTACCATCCATTATATGACACTTGAGGTCATATCACTAGGAATGGAAAATTCCGTCCATTTTTACTAACAAAATCGCGTGATCAATACTTAAAGGTAGTGTAGTGTTCATTTTGAAAATTGTGAGTAGTGTAATATTCGTGACCAATACTTAAGAGTAAGTTTCGATATTTAACCCTTATTTTTATAAGATAAGCATCAATTTTTTACCACATATTCTATAACGAAAAATGAAAATGAAATTCAATACCGAAATATAAGCGAAAATGATATAGACACAAACAAAAGAAATGAGCTCGCAGATAAAAGATAAAATAGGTTGGGTGTGTATTTTTTTATCATTTTAGACTTAAAAAAGACTGGGATGAAATGAGACTATTAAAAAAATTAATAGCGTTGTTAAAAAAACATTTTAAATGTAAGGACTTTTATATTGTATCTCACTCAAGCAACTTAAATTCTTGCATCTCTGTTTCAAAAAAAAAATAATTCTTGCATCTCAATCAACCAATAAATAATGAGAGAGACCCAAACAATATCGAAGAAGGAAGGACCCATGATTAAGGATAGTATCTATTTATTTTTGCGTGCAACCAAAGCAGCCCACAATGTTTGACGACAGGGAGGAAACATGTCACCGAAACATCATATTTTTTCTATTTTTACGTTGATTCGACCCGGCTTTCAGACCCCAATACAGAAACCGGAAGCTCTAATAGATTTTACATCTAAGATCATCTACAATGGGATTTGATCGAATCGGTCTAATACCGATTTAAATAAGACGTTTTGGGGGGTAATTGGGTGAAAATAGATCCGATTCGTGAGTCTAGTGTGGGTCTTGACATATTGTTGTCACGGAGGGAATAGACCGACTCGATCTATTCCGAGTCTAATGTCATGGAAAAAAAATCAAAAGTTTTGAAAAATGAACGATGTGATTGAATATGATGTTGTTAAAAAAACAAAAGGCAACTCGATCCGACGCATATTATTATTTCTTGATTACATTCGAATGGAGGTACAAAGAAATACAAACTACAAGCCATCTAGTTGGTCATTGAGTAATGGATGTGGGAGTGTAATATGGAGACACAACTTCAAATTTGACTATCGGTATTTCATAATAAAAAATGGCAAGTGACGCGGAAGCTGTAGCGTTATTGCTCTAAGAACATGGCAAGTATCATCACGTGACCGTGTGGCAGATACGGTAATGTGACAGTACTTGCTATGTTCTTGGAGAGATGACTCAACCGCTTCGCGTTACTTGTCATCTTTGATTACGAAAAACTAAGGTATAACTTGAAGTCGTGTCATCACATTACATCGCCATAAACCATTACTAGTTGTTGCCCGTCCATATCGGATCTTCATGTATTGCCAAGAAAACACATCAATTGCTATCTTTGATTATGCCTTAATTAAGACCTACGACGCATCCAAAAACACTTATAGGTTCTTTTTCATCCATTGCGAATCTCCCTGTATTGCCAATATGGCTATTTTTTCCAAACCGAATTCATGTCACTTGTTATCTTTGATTATGTGAGTGTCTACGACACCGCCCAGCAAGGGTGGTCCCACACGCGAATCCACTAGTGTTGTCAAACAAAGTCGTGTCCGTATTTTCCTACATACACACCTCCTCTACAATCTTTACATCAGCCGGACATCGGACCAATCGGGTTGGTAAATGAGCTTCAACGATGACCATCACTCATTGAACCACTTCACCTTCCGGTTGACGACGGTCCAATGGTATTTGCAGTTCTCGGTGGACCTCTCGGTCTCCGGGGTTTATCGGGGCACATGGGCGAGCTCCCCCGTATGTTATCCCAAAAGGTATCGCCGGATTGGTCGCCTCCTTACTCCGTCATTTTTAGTCACACATACCAATGTAACCTCCTCGGACCGACTCCACTTTCGGTACATACGTAGCATCCTTGACGGGTTGACGTTAAGTCGTACGTACAACACAATCGATGAAATTTGTGTTCCCGATGCGGGCAACCCGGGGTATGGTGATGTTGAGCTCGTGCCCGGTTCCGTAGACGACCCTTCGAAGCCGGATTGTCGTCCATTGGTGGAGAAACAGCGGTTAGGGAGACAGGTGGTGGAGAAAAAACGTTGGGAGGAGAAACCACGGTCGGTGGCGAAATAGTGATCAGGGATAAGGTGGTAGGGAATCGTAGGTGGAGAAATGGTGGTCGGAGAACCGGTAGCTCAAGGTTCTGCCGGTGGACAAACGGCTCAAGAAAGATGCTGGATGGAAAAGCGGTGGTCGTGGAAACGACGATGAAGACAGGTGTTCTGAGAATCGCAGGTGGAGAAACGATGGTCGAAGAGTAGCAGGTGGAGAAACGGTTGCTATGAAGAAGACGAAGAGTGCATGCAAGGAAGACGAAGCGTTGGGGCGGCCTTTAAAGCCGAAACGGTGGCCACGCGCCAGGACCTGATTCGGTGGGGTTGGATTCGGCTGGGCCAGAATCCAACGAAACGACGCACGACAGAGTCTGCTGATGTATCGACGTCGAATCTTTGCTTTCGTAAATTTGGCGTATACCCGACTTTATCATACAAATACGACGATTATTTCGTCAAAAAATACGATTCGATGATGTAAACACAAGCTGTTTCGACACTGCTGTCGGTGGTCTAATTGTACCCAAATTAAACCCATATTAGATCGATTAATTGATTTACAGACCGATATTAGACACGCCGATAAGACTTATTATAGAGTTTCGAGTAAATGACATGACATTCAGAAGCCAACCAATAAATAATGAGAGAGACCCCAACAGTATCAAAGAAAGACCTACGAGGTTACGATTAAGGATAATATTTATTTATTCTTGCATATAACCAAAACAGCCCACAATGTTTGACGAAACCTCCTTATATTTTGTCTTTTAGTAAAGGTCAGTCTCTTAACAGTCTTTTTCTGCAAATTGTTATATGATGTTTGATTTATTTTCATATGATAAGCGTTAATTTGTTACCAGTTGTTCTATAACGAAAAATGAAAATGCAATCCAATACCGACATATAGCGAAAATGAGACATATAAACAGATTTTTTTATATATATAGAGACTAATTGATAGGATAAGTAGTTTTCGCTCTCAACTTCTCATGCGAGTAGGGTTTATAGAATTCGATTGTGTTTCTTTCATAGGCGGCGACAACAACTCCTTCCAGTCATTCTTAAGAACTTTGACGGTAAATAGTAGTTCAGATATTGTTTTGTCCAGATCGATCGGCAATTCTTCTTTCTCGGTTCCGATCATCGGACCATTTGGAAAATCATCAGTTATAGGGAAAAAGATGGTTTTCTAGGCCCAAGGAACTACGGCTTCGGTGGTGTTATCGGGGCCGAGAGTTAGACGTGGTGGCGCATCGGGACTGGCCCCTGGGATGGTTCGAGGCATACAGGTGCAAGGCCCTCGCCCCGACGTCAAAGGAGGACCACGTTGGAGGAATAGCCCTTCCCGGCTTTGGTTCCCCCAGTAGCGGCGGGGAACGGATCTGGTTTACCAAAGCCAATTCGTTTTACGGTGGGGAGTGTATTTCATGCATTCCGGGAACAAAATCGGGAGCACATCGGAGAAGAGACGGCCTTGAGGGATGGTTGTGATACAATGGAAGGGGAGGAAATGGGTCCCTTACCGAAGACACGATCAGTGCTGCCAGAAATGGGGCGCTGGAGATGTGAGGCTGGAAGAGGAACGAGAGCGACGCCCCAAGTCCCTAGGTATAAGAGAACCACAGACACGACTAGACGACGAAATCAACTCCATGACGATCTAAGAACATGAAGGTCAAGAAATGTGTCCCATGCCAGAGACGACAAAGATTCCCCTCCTACACGCCAACGGAATAGAGGTATGGTGAAAATAGGCCGACTTGTAAAACTTCCAACGAGAGAGACTACAAGGCAGCAGGTTCGCGAACACGGCTTGGTAGGCTTCGTAACAGATTGGTCCGAAACAAACAAATTCAGGAAGGCTCCTCAAGTTCGAGTCTCCGAATTGAAAAAACAAGGAAACTCTAAGTAGTGTACATATTGTCACATAAGCTCAATACAAATAGCCAATACAACACTGCAAAACTTCTCAGGAGCCATGGTTGTGACTGCAGTTGAAGCACCACTGAGGCCTTGGAGAGAACGGTTGGGGAGAGGACGATCGGAGAGATCACAACGACCACACTCTTGTGGAGGACAAGATGGTACTCTAGCGATTGCCGGACGACATAACACCATAGTACTCTACAGCACATCTCCGGACAGTCCACCACCACCACAACGTCGAACAAGCCACCACTACTACAGACAATACTCGACTACTTTTGTCCTTTGTCACCCCTAGCTGATAGGGGCTGATCCCTGGATCTTCTCAGAGGGCACTGAGTTGGAACATCTGAATATGGACAACCTCATGAAGATTGGAACGAGATAGTGGGATATGGAGGTAGTTAACATGCTATTCAACGAGAGGGAAAGACTGGCCGTTTTGGCGGTCCCAACGAGCAACTCGGCCACTAGGGATTCATGGTATTGTTTGGGAGAACACCTTGGTCACTATTCGGCCCAGACAGCTTATGTGTTACTCCACCATGATCATCTGTCACCCAATGCCCTTTCGTACATATGGTCGACGATCTGGGAAATGGATGTTATTCTGAAGATATGTTGTCACACCCCAAATCCGGTTTTGACCGGACTCGAGACGTGAACTACGAATAATAATAGTAAAAGCAATTTTCAAAGAAATGAACTCCAAAATGATAATCCAAACCAATAGTTCTGACAATACGAGTCAACAACTCGAAAACCAAGTAATAAAGATGTTTACTAACAAGAGGAAAGTACGTCACTAGACCAAACAAAACTAAGACTCTCGCTAGCTCCCAAGCTCCGAGACGTCCTCTAGATCAAATCCCACTAAAAACCTGTAGAACAGTAAAAGAGAGGGGTGAGCTTTCGCTCAGTAGGAAAAAGTAGTTAAGGGGAATGAGTTATCCGCTCACCACCACGAGTAACCGTCCAATTAGGGCATACTAGAAAAGCACAACAACTAACGACATCCACAGAAGTCACATAATCACAAACCATACTCACATGACTATAACCCCGCTGAATCGCATCACTTGCCCAATCATCAAGAAAACAACACACAGTAAAACAACCACAAGTCCCGTACAACAGTCCCCCTCATCACCGGCTTCCATAGCACGGCTCCACCATATCGTACCGGAACACACAACCTCGGCCTAGATATCTTCCCGGATCACACAACATCGGGGTACAACTCATAATAAACATACCAGACCGGCACACACCTCGGTCGAATATCTTCCCGGGTCACACAACATCGGGGTAAAAATCACACCACCCTCGGCCTAGATATCCTATACTGGAATCCTCCGTCGGTATAGACATCATGCCGGAACCTTTAGCCCCGGGGAACCGCGTACGTGGGACACCATCCTCGGCCTAGATATCCTACACCGGAATCCTCCACGGTATAGATATCGTACCGGAATATCTCATCTCGGAACATATCGTATCGGATCACACCCACAAATGTCTCAAACATGTCACAAGGCCATAGTTCAAACTCACAGCATACCATATCGAACAATCTTACCGAACACAACACATCGGTCTATCATTCACCCGATCATATCACAAGGCAATAACTCACGCTAACATTCACCACATTTTCATAGCATACCATGTTCCTTAATTTAACACCAAAATATATCACAGACGAATTATGATACTCTATCAATCATCAACAACGCAATTAGCACACAATTCTACGGGCCCAACTAGGGACCCACATGTGATACTACAACACAACAATTCCCACACCTACGAGCACGACATGGCCCGCAAGTGGTTCCATCTTATAAAAGACTACCTTAGTTATTCACATCCTACATGTGATTCTACAATTATATCGATTGTTCATAACCTATATGCATACTAGTAACTTTCCGCAATTAAACCGGTATTCGCTACGTTTCCCTACCTCAATCGCTATCCAAACGCAAGCCAACGCGAGTCACCTAGTAGCCTCCTCCGTCGTGCTCGGGAACAACGTCTAAGATCACAAAGTAATACGAGAATCAATCAATAATTCAAGGGAGGTTTAGAGAGAAAACATTCCCAATTATCCCCAAAGGTTCGGTTATAGATAACCTTCCTAAATACCCAAAAACAACCAAAATGGACCCAAAAAGGCCCAATTCTGATCCGTCACGGTTCGGGTCACGGAGCCTTGACGGACTCCGTGACAGTTCGGGTCACGGAACCATGATGCTCACCGTCACGGTGACGTCACGGAGTCGTGACGCACTCAGTCACAGTCCCCGTCACGGATCCGTGACGGGCCTGACAGTTCCGTCCTTCTTCCTCCAACTTCTTCTCCACGAAATCAAACCCTCAAAACTCAAGTTTTTTCCTCTAAAGACCTCCAAATCAGTCCCATAAACCTCAATACTTCAATACCCATGTTGGGTTTCATCAAAACACCAAAAACCTAATTGATTTCTATTAAAATCTCCCACTTTTCTCCATAAATCAATTATCTAACAACAACAAAACCCAAACCCAAGGAACCCAACCTATTTCATGCCGTTTTATATCAAACTCATATCTCAAACTTCATCATAATGAGTTTGGATTGAAGACTTACCTTAGGATTAGAGAGAGGAAGAGGAATATGATGTTTTTGAGGAGATTTGAGATGAAAACCAAGCCAAAATCTCCCTTTTCCTTCCTTTTTTCTTCTTCAAGCTCAATGGCTTTCTCTCTCTCTCTTCTACCCAAAATTTCGGCCAACACCACATATGGGCTGATTTGTGCTCCCAAAATAGCATTTAACCTAGAGGTGTAATACCCAAGTTGCCCCCCTTGCTCCCTTCCTTCTCTTTTGGCCCATATGAGGGCAAATGGGTCTTTCTAGACCCATTTCTTCTCCTCCAAGCCACCATGGACAAGTGTTCGTGTGGGGTCTACCTTACCTTTAATAATTCCAGCACATTTAAATTAATTCGATTTAGCCTCTAATTAGACCTAGTTTGACCTACAGTTAACTTTTTCACAAAAGTAGTCATTCGAAAGGAAACGACCCACTAAGCTAACTGTAACGACGGCTAAGCTTTTTGGGTCCCGGAAAGGTCCTGAATGACTCCCGGAGTCATCGGTTGACTTTTCCGGCAGAAAGTCAACTTTTGCCCAATTTTACCGGTTCGACCGTGGGCGGTTCTTACAACCCTTCCTATGGCGGGCGTGTGCAGGATGTTTACAAGATGCTACAAGATTGAGAACCCATAGGGTAGACGTATTGGAACCTTATTTGGTATGCCATATTGGGGTGAAATCGGAAATACACCTACTTGTCAACGATCTAGTGGCGACAGAGTGTTGGAAACTCAGTGGGATACATTTGCCACCGGACTCCGAGGACATAGCCAAGTGGCTAAGGAACATCATGGAACTCAACCTTAGGCTAGAATAAAGGAGATAGGATACATTTTGTGGGAGATCCATAAGGTTGGGAACAAGAAGGTGGAAAATGTAGCCACCCTAACTATGCCCATCAAACACATGACATATCTTCTCAATGCGGGGTGGTTGGAGGCCAAAGCCCGGTGTAAGAAGGGCTCTCCTTTGGAAATTCAAAATACTCAAAAGCAGATATTTTGTGGTCCTGTCCACCTCAGGGAACGGTGGCCATTAACACGGATGGTGCCCTTTTCGCCACTTCCACACTTGTAGGAACATGTTGGTTTTGTAGGAATGACTTAGGAAAAATCCTCCTGGCTCGATCTATGTCGTCTCATGGCCCTCAGAACCCGATTTGTCGACGCATATGCCATCAAGGATGCCTTACAATGGTTGGATCATGAACCCTGCTAGAAAGCCTTCATTAGGAGTAATTGCAAGGTCATAGTGGATATGATAAGTAAACAGATAAGGTCATCTTCTCCTTTAGGGATAGTCGCTAGCGATTGTATTTCCTTACTTTTAAAACTCGAGGACATGCAACTCGAATTCGTTAAACATACAACAAACAAAGGAGCTCACTGGCTTGCCAAGGCGCCATGTTCATCCCCTGTCGTGGAATGGAAAGGGGGTCTGATCCCCGAACAATTTCATCGTGTCCTTCTTAACGACGTTTAATTCAGTATATCCCGTTTACAGCTAAAAAAAAGTTTAAACTAATACTTGGACTGAGCAAGCAGTACGTCATCATACACCAATACCATATTATTAAATTAGGGAAATTTTCATTTTAATACCTACAGAAGTTTAATTTTCATTACAATATCTTATCCTATTTTTTTCCGTTTCCACTACACTAGAATAGTTTTATTTTCAATTTAGTATTCGTCGTTTGGGCCTTAGGTTTACGACCGGATTTTTATTGTAACTTGTTCCTCAGACTTACCGTTGTTGGGCTTTATGGTAGTTAAACATAGGTTTTAACCTGTTGCCGGTTCGATATCTCGGGTATTTGTTGTGCTTAATGTTAGGTATATCAGGATTAGCAAACATGTATAGTTGTTTGGTTGTTATGTTCATCTCTTGTTAGGTTGTAGTTTTGAGATAGAGTGTTCCAGAGTAGATTGAAGACTCTGCCCTTATCCTTCGGCTACATTTTGCCGCTGTTGAATTATTAAAAAAAATCAGTTGATAAAAATAAAACAAGAAGAGTGAGAACATATATTCAAAGCCAATCCTTTTCATACGTCTCACGGTCGAGTAAGTTCTCTGCACCAGCAAAGCTTCCTCGAGAAGCTTTATCAAACTTACTCACCAAGAAACTTACTTATTTGAATGCCACGTGTTAAAGTGGTGCCCACCAATATGATATTTACAATAAAACACGTATTATACGGGTTCTTGTACTTGCTATATATAGTAATACACTTGGCTTATTAATATCACAGCCATCACGAATCCTATAACCCAAATAATGGCATCAATAATCACACAAGACAACATTTTCTTGACTTTTAACGTCGATACAGACAGTACGAGGATATCATCCGACAAATCAGGGAAGCGCTAACAGACTCCGACTCACACGGCATCCCCGTTCTCAGGCCTCAAGCACCGGAGACGGCCCAATCCCTGTGGCTGGACATCCTGTTGGTCGCCGGCAATAACAACATCACGCTGAGGCTAGAACAAACCAACCTCTACGTCCGCGGCTACCGGAGAAGTACCGACGACTTCTTCTGGGAGTTCGAGGACACGCATCTGATTGACGACAGCCATGATCTAACGTTCTCCGGCGGCTACGTCGGGGCCCGTAGTATAGCGGCGAGGGCCGACGTACGCCGCCAGGAGCTCCCGTTAGGGCGCAGCCAGTTGGTGAGCGCCATCTACACCCTCGCGAGGTTGAGGAGTCCCCTCGGCCCCAATAATCAAGTGGCCGCCCGGAACCTCCTTGTTCTGGTTCAGATGATAGCTGAAGCTGCGAGGTTCCGAACCATATCTGATTACATCACTGAACATTACGACGGTGATCGGGGAGTGAGGCTGGGTGATGAAATGGTGGCTATGGAGAACGGTTGGGGCCATCTCTCCACCGCTGTGTTACAGACGGATCTGAATCCCCCCGCTAACACTCCGCTCCCGAATGTTCCTCATATCAACCCAACTCGCATTTTTACGATCGGTCAGGCCGTTTCCGCACTAGGTATCTTGCTCATCACCAGCCAAAGAAGACGAGGATCAACTTCGAATTCCGACGACTACGGAAGGTGTCTGATGAACCTCGAGTACGTGCGAGTCAACAACATAGACGGCGAGGATCCCGGCAACTTGTACGGCACCGTGTGGGTGGACGACGGCTGGTTCACGTACACCTTTTACGACCGGGGCTCGGGGGAGTACGAGAACGTGGGCCCCGGAGGATACGCTACCCTCACCGATTCTTCCCAGTCCTACGCGGTTTCCGGCGCGGACGCGGTCGTCGTCACCGTGTACCTGTGCGACCAAGACTCGTTGTCGCCGAACGACGAGATCGCTCAGGGAGAGATCGTGTGGGACCGCTTGGTCGAGAGCGTGACTTTCGCAAACTACGACAGACATCTGGAGCGAATTGTGATGGGAGAATATGGTGACGTCACCGTGGGATACTCGGTCTTGAGCAACGCGCTCGGGGTTACTATACAGGTTTTTCGGTTGGTCCTTTAATATGATAGGGATAACTTTGTTTCCTAATCTTTACAAACGTTTCATTATCAGATCCTAACTCAGGCCAACGTTTGGTCTCAATTCCTAACATAATAGGTTTGGAATTTCTCGGTAACTATAAAAAGCCGTCTAAACTCACGATTCCGTCAACTCATCCAAGCGTTGTCATTGCTGGCGTACATTACCCATGGTGCCTTCCTCGACGTTGAACTTTTCCTCGTTTTCAAGCAACCGAACCCAATGCTCGACGAGTTGACGGAATCATGAGTTTGGACGGCTTTTCATAGTTTCAGAGAAATTCTAAACCTATTACGTTAGGAATTGAGACCAAACGTTGGTCTGGGTTAGGATCTAATAATGAAACGTTTGTAAAAGTTTGGAAACAGAGTTTTCCCAATATATGATATCAGAATTTGATATTCGGTTTAAAGCAATGTGCTTGGCATCTCCATATAGGTTCTGTTGATAGACGGCGACGGGGAGGATCCGGCGGAGGTTTACGGGACACTGGGAGCTTATCAGGTTCTCGGAGGGTCGGTAGGATCGGCTCCGATCACTTTGTTCAACAAGTCATCCAAAGAGTACGTGGAAGTGGGGAAGGGCGAACCCATTCCGCTTACCCGTACAGTTATGGCGGCGTCGACGGAGACTAAGTTAACGATCAAGGTGGATTTGTGGGATAAGGACACGTTATCGCCGGACGACGCCATAGCACAGGGCGGCGCGGACTTCACGGTGCTACCGGGAACGCAAAAGCAGTACATAAATGGTCGGAACGGACAGGTGCAAGTGATCATTACTTGCGAGTGATCGCGTGAGGTTTCATATTCGAGGTTTATGTTTGTATTGTGATTTGTACTTCCCTAATAATGCATGTATATGTACGTACACAAGAGCTTTATGTTTTTGTTGTGATTTGTATTTCCTTAATAATGCATGCATGTATATATATATGTACGTGCACGAGAGTTTGTATCGTAGATTTAAATGAACAATGTTGTAATAATAATTTGGGATATCCTCTTGCTTTTAGTACGTGAAATTGAATCAAGTGTAAAAGATATATGTTGGTCTTAGATCACGCACAACGGCCCCGATCCGCATGCGGTTCGCAGCTTTCGGGTCGGCCCGCTGTGGGCTGGAAAAGTCGCGGTCCGCGGCCTTGAAAAACGCGGCCTTCGGTTCGCCCCTCGCTCCTCGGCTCTCGATTGCAGTCCTGGCACGCGGCCCTCGCTCCTCGGTCTCGATGGCCCTCTCTCGTGCCGACACGTGGCACCCCACAGCCGACCGTTTGACAATGGTCCGTAACGGCTACTATAAAGACCGTCCCGGTTAAAAGGTTTATTATTTAAAAAAAATTCGATTAGAACGTCGTGGTTGGGAAACAGGTTGAATTTTGAACCAAATGCAAAAAAAAAAAAAAAAAAGGGGGAAAAGAGAAACGGGCCTGGACCAGGCCAGACTTGGGCCAGAACGCGAAGCCCAAGCCCAAGCCTACCTCAAACCTTAACTGTTCATCCTTCGTGTACATTTGCGTGCACGCGTCCCGAGACACGTCGTCTCGCTCTCCCTCTCTCCTCTCGCAATCTCTCTCTCGTTATAGACTGTTACAACAGTAGAGACTGAGTCCTACCAAGACTGAAACTCTTTTATTCTAACAGAAACAACAAGATTAAAACAACAATATATAATAGTCATGATCTATAAGACTAGTATTTTAAGCCATACATAAACAATATTGTATACTTTGAAGGGTTCCCTTACTGTATGCCCGTCTTTAGTGTTGGCTTTGGCGGCGTTTTAAGGCTTCAAAGCGCATAGTATTATTAGTCTTAATGAATCTGAACAAGCAGGTCGTCGTACCTCTTTATCTTTGATAATAAATATTTTATCACTGGCGTAGTGTTAGGCCGTCAGTAATGAAACTTTTATCACCGATGCATTTTCTAGTAGTCGGTGATGAAAAATATCATTACCGACGACTGACAATACCTCAGTAATAAAAGTTTTCAATACCGACTATCAGAACATGCATCAGTGATGAAAGTTTCATCTTCGAAAACTCACACACTCGTCGGTAATGATAGTTTCTTTACCGAAAGTAGTAAAGATTTCAATAACAACGACCTTAACAATCGATATTAAAACTTTTAATACTAGAGATTCTTTTTAAATCGTTGGTAAAGTGAAGACTTTTCCAGTGCAGTTACTCCAGCTCTCCCCCAACACTATGATCTTTGTTGGATCATACATACGGTGTAAGACCAACATATATCTTTACACTTGATTCAGGTACTAAAAGCAAGAGAATATCCCAAATTATTATTACAACATTGTTCATTTAAATCTACAATACAAACTCTCGTGCACGTACATATATATATACATGCATGCATTATTAAGGAAATACAAATCACAACAAAAACAGAAAGCTCTTGTGCACGTACATATACATGCATTATTAGAGAAGTACAAATCACAATACAAACATAAACCTGGAATATGAAACCTCACGTGATCACTCGCAAGTAATGATCACTTGCACCTGTCCGTTCCGACCATTTATGTACTGCTTTTGCGTTCCCGGTAGCACCGTGAAGTCCGCGCCGCCCTGAGCTATGGCGTCGTCCGGCGATAACGTGTCGTGATCCCACAAATCCGCCTTGATCGTTAACTTAGTCTCCGTGGACGCCGCCATAACTGTACGGGTAAGCGGAATGGGGTCGCCCTTCCCCACTTCCACGTACCATTTGGATGACTTGTTGAACAAAGTGATCGGAGCCGATCCGACCGACCCTCCGAGGACCTGATAAGCTTCCAACGTCCCGTAAACCTCCGCCGGATCCTCCCCGTCGCCGTCTATCAACAGAACCTATATGGTGATGCCAAGCACATTGCTTAAAACCGAGTATTAAATTCTGATATCAAATTAGAGGACCAACTAACAAACCTGTATGGTGACCCCGAGAGCCTTGCTCAAGACCGAGTATCCCACCGTGACGTTACCATATTCTCCCTCCACCACTCGCTCCAGGTGCTTGTCGTAGTTTCCGAACGTAATGCTCTCGATCATGCGGTCCCACACGATCTCCCCCTGAGCGATCTTGTCATTCGGCGACAACGAGTCCTGATCGAACAAGTCTACACTGACAACCACCACGTCGGCGCCTGAAACCGCGTAGGGTTGGGAGGGGTCGACGAGGGTAGCGTATCCTCCGGGCCCCACGTCCTCGTAGTCCCCCGAGCCCCGGTCGTAAAAGGTGTACGTGAACCAGCCGTCGTCCACTCTCACGGTGCCGAACAAGTTGCCGGGATCCTCGCCGTCGATGTTGTTGACGAGCACGTACTCGAGGTTCATCAGACACCTTCCGTACTCGTCCACATTCATCATCGTCGCCATTGATCCTCTTCTTTGGCGTGTTGATCCTCCTTTCTCGCGGACAATAAGCAAGATACCTAGTACGGCAAGGGCCTGACCTAACGTATAAACGTGAGTTGGGTTGATGGCCAGAATATTCGAGAGCGGCGTGTTGCTGGTCGGGTCTCGATCCATTTGTAACACGCCGGTGGAGAGCTTGCCCCAGCCGTTCTCCAAAGCCACCATCCTCCCATCAATCCTCGCTCTGTCGCCGTCCCAGTAATTCGTAACGATATGCTCAGCTATGGTTCGGAACCTGGCAGCTTCAGGTATCATCTGAACTAGAACAAGTAGATTTCGAGCGGCCTCTTGATTATTGGTGCCAAGCGGATCCTCCATGTCAGCGAGGGTCCGGATGGCGTGCTCCAGCGGGAGACCCCCTAACGGGAGGTCCTCGCGGCTCACGCCGGCCTTGCTCGTCATACAGCTCGACCCAACGTAGCCTGAGGAAAACTTAAGATCATGGCTGTCGTCAATCAGATTAGTGTCCTTGAACTCCCAGAAGAAGTTGTCGGTACTACTTGTTCTTTGGTAGCCGCGAACGTAGAGGTTGGTTTGTTCTAGCCTCAGCGTGATGCTGTGTTCGCCGGCGATCAACAGGATGTCCAGCCACAGGGCGTTTTCGGGCGTCTCCGGTGGTTGAGGCCTGAGAACGCCGATGCCGTGTGATTCCGAGTGTGTTAGCACTTCCCTGATTTGTCGGATGATATCCTCGTAACTGTCTGTATCGACGTTAAAAGTCAACGTAATTATGCGATCTGTGACATTAATAAAACAAGTTAGTTACTAGGGTATATACATGTCCCTTATATTTTGCTGATGAAATCCACATACCGTTCATTTATCATAGGCATGTCGTGGATCACAAAAATCCAAATCTATATCCACACATAAAGATGAAATCCTTTCTTTACTGATAGATATCCACCCATAAACATTCCTAATGGGGATAACCCATAAATAATAAACAAGAGAGAAAAAGTAAATATAAATTAAAAGCTAGAATATATGAAAAATAATTGTAGTTTTTTTTTTAATTAACCTCATGAGGAAATAAAACTGATTCGTCTATTAAGACCCGTAAGTCTGGTTTTCTTAAGTCTTTTATCGTCCAGTATGGACAAAAGTCTCACATGATGCAACAACAAGAACAACGGAATCAAACTCTGACCTTATATGAAAAGCCACAAGAAAAAAATCCGAACCTTTCAGAAATGATCTTGAAGAAGGGGAGACAAAGATGGTATTTGGGATAGAGCTCTTCTATTTTTATGTTCGAAGGAGAGGACATTTTTGGGATTTCATCGACAAACATGTTCCCTAATACGCGCCTCTTCGTTTAAGTCATATAACTCTTAAGGTAAATTGTCAAAAGTTTTTCTTATGTATTGTTTACGAATGAAAACTATCTTTTGTATAATACATGTATAGTTTTTCGTAGGTGAACAATATACAAGGATAACTTGTTAGAATATTAACCATAATTGAGCTTTTAGTTGACCACTACTCTTTAATCTTATTTGGAAGCTTTTTTATTTTCCAACATCACTTTTCTTTATGCAAATGGGAAAGGGGAAACTATGGTTCCTAACATCTTTTGATCTTTGTTTTCCCGATCCTAACTTGGATTTACCTTTTTTTGCATTTCTCAACTATCACCTTTCATTTTTTGCAAAAAATATCATTTACCGTTTATTTTGACGATTTCGTTAGTTTTTTTGCCACGTGTCACTTCACCCGTGACGACACGTGGCAAAAAACTAACGAAATCGTCAGTTTTGACGATTTTTGATACTTTTTACAAAAAATGGAAAGGTGATAATTGGGAAATGCAAAAAAATTAAACTCAGGTTAGGATCGGGAAAACAAAAGTAAAAGGGGTTAGGAACCATGGTTACCCCAATAGAAAATGCCAATAGTTTAGATACTACAACAATCGTATTTCATGAGAGAAAAAAACACATAAACTCAAAAGGAAGTACATACTTAAGTCGGTCAAACGTTTAAAAGTTTTTTTTTAAATGGGATCTAAATTCAAATCCTCATACAAACAAGAACAAAATACTATATTTTCTGTAAACCTTTTACACTTATGAAGACGTATCAAAAGTAAGAATGAAATGCAATCTCTCACCTTCATCCCGACCAGGTGAGGTCATGGTGCTTGCTTGTGGAACAAGGCAACTTGTCAGACCTCAATGAAAGAAGAATGAAAATATGTAAACGGTTGTGAGAGAAAAGAAATGGAACAAGGAACTGTTGTATAGAGTTATTTGTTGGGGGGCTGTACAACTCTGGTCTTTAAAATAAGTTACATATATACCATATTATATATATTTTGTGCTAACAGCTAAGACAAGAAATGCATACTTAAATGTATGCTTTAGAAATTTGTTATTGTTATCATCTATGACACAAAATAGATAATTTTATCATACTAAAATTGAATGATATTTTTTATCGTGGCGGCTGGACTACAGTTTCTCGCCAACATAGTCGCAACTAGCAGGAGAAGGCGTCGACGAAGTCTATACCCGTTTCTTGTTCAAGATGTTTCATCGACGGATCCAGCTGTACAGTTTGATCTAAGTCGTGGCGCGGAGGACTGAGGCATTACTGTCAAAGTAAGTAGTGACCGCGCTCGGGACTTCCGTCTACAGCCAGGGCGCTATGTTAGCGAAGATGACAGTCTCGATTGAGCCTCGGGGTTTTCGCTTCCCCATCGTTATTTCTCTAAAGTCAGTGCCTTATGAGGATCATCGCGTGGAAATGTCATCCACACACGTCATGATATTTTTATTTCACAATCGAGTTCATTAAGAAAAGACCTAAAGTTAGGGATTTATCAATATGTAACGTTGCTCTGATACCCAACCAGAGGGTGGCCACAGTACTACCAAACAAGAGAGTTGTCGTTGTTGGCCGACAAAATGGATTTTAGAATTTATTAACATTTTCCCCCAAAAAACTATTGTTAATAATCCCTAAGGCACTGAAGTCAATAAATGAACATCAATAACTTATTGGGTATTGTACGATATATTTGAAATACGGAAAAAATATCATTCGGGTAATATTTCCAAAAGAGTTGCAAATGGGTCTGCGGGTTCTCCATTTATTGATGGAGCCCGACGACGACTCAGTACATGGTGTACGTCAGGAAACGGATCTCCTCTTCCTATGTGAAACCCTCAATAAGACTTCTCCTCCCTGGTTTACGACTCCAACTTGGTTTTGCAGGAGGCGATGTCGTCGACCACAACGGTGAAATCATGTTTTTCTTGGAGAGAATCAATCTCGGTGAAGTGAAGGAGGCGAAAACCGAGATTAGAGGGGGTAAGGAAGTTTTTGGTCTGGCCAAATTTTATGGGGAACCACATCGGGAGGAACGATGGATAATTAACTACGACTTAGTTGGAGGTACGGGTAATCAAGGATATGCTTCAATGGCTCTATCTCCATCCACGACCTTCATTAACGACTAGAAACGATAGTCAAATAGTGGTCAACCTAATTAATCAAAGAAACATTCTCTTTTCCCTATTGGATATATCAATTCAAGATTTTTACAGTTTCTAATTAGAATCCGAAATGTACAACTTAAATTTGTCAAACCCACAACGAATTATGTTGCTCAACCAAAGATGCTCTACATATGCACCATCTTAAATTTAAAAAAAATGACAACCCCATTAAATTCTTCTAAGCTCATCCTACCTCAATTTTTTTTAGAGAGAAAGAAATGCATTAAAAAAAGAAGTGTGAGTCCCGGGAAAGAAACCACAACAACCAAAACAAAGTCCAACAAAACCGGCCTAAAGGCAAAAACAACAAAGAAAACAAGAGTAAACAACCACCCCGCACCACAACAACTACTAACACACCAGACTAGCGAACAGTACCTCAAGAGACCGCTTGAGCAACCTTGATCGGACTAGTGAACAGTACCACAGGAGACCGCACGGGTGAATCTTTTGGCCTCAAGAAGGCTAAGTGATTCATGCCCCTCCACCCGATAACGGGCAGATCGGCCCCAAATTGCGACCCCGAAACAAGTACTCACCGGACCCTACCAAGGTAAACCAATCCCAAAACGACTCCTGAACGAACACTCACTAGACTTGAGAGTGAAACAATACATATTCGAGCGTTGACATAAAAATATAGCCTCAACATTTATTTTCTTTCTGCCTATCTCATTTTTGCTTATATTTCGGTCTGAATTTTATTGTCATCTTTTAATAAAATAAGTGGTAAGAAATTAACACTTTTATAATATAAAAATAGATAAGACAAATATATTGCAGATGAAAATACCAGATGATTAAAATTTGTAGAAAAAGACTATCAACAGACCGTCCTTCATTAAAAGACAAACTAAAAATTGCACCATACATATTTTAATATAGGTCGTTCTTAAATATTGTGGGCGCCTTTGGTTGAACGTAAAAATAGATAAATATTATCGTTGATCATAAGTCTTTCTTAAATGTCGTTTGGGAAGGTTCGTGTTTGGGTCTCCCTTGAATTATTTTTTGTTGCTGACAAAAAAAAAACTAATAAATCTCATGTCATTTTCTCTAAGAGCACTGGCAATGGGTCTAATTCGTGTTTGGTAACGATTTCAAAAACAATAAATCGATTCAATACGTGTCTAATCCAAATCTAATAGACGTTGAATCTATTAGATCGATTGTCGGGTCTATAATATTCTAAGACCTGATTGTTGCATCTGTTAGACCATATCACCCAATGTCAATTTGTCGTCTAACGTTGCCAGTAATCATTTAAGCAAATTCTTATATATTATATTTGATTTTGAACAATATTAATTTTGGTTTGTTGGTTTGTGACTGCTATCTCACGATCACACATACGTTTCTTTCTTTCTGATAAAAAAATATAAAAAACAATCTATCTCAGGATCACACCATAAAAGTGTAAACACATAACTAGTTTCACTTCTCTAAAATATCACCGGGTTAAATGTTAAAGCGTTTCACTTCTCTAAAATATCACCTCGCGGGTACATGACTGGACATCTGCATATAGACCGGATAGTAGAGTGCACTTTAGATACGCCCATACAGTACAGTTCAGATACGCCCATAACTCACGCACAAGTTCAATTAATATGGTGATGACGACTACGAGACGATGATAGTAGAGTTCCTTCATGATTTTAGCAACCAATCATAAGAATACAAATATACAAATATAACGTTCTATGGTTCAAGTGTGAATCCTCAAACAAATGTATCATTAGCAAATAAACATTCGAAGTATACAAGTTGCCTACTAGCAAAAATTTGTATAATATTATGTACGAGTCAATTTTTTTATGGAGAGTATATAAATAGTCTCTAATGGCATCAACCTGAGGTCAATCCATAAAGCATTTAAAATATATGCATTTTCCAGAATTAGGAAGTGTGTAATGTAGCATGTCAAAAATAAAAACTCGAGAAAATGTTATTTTGATTTTTTAACACGAAGATTTATTAATAAATTAATAAATTTTACACATTAAACAATACATATCAACCAACAGAAGCGTTGTATCCGTCGATCGTTTTTGAGAATCCAAGCGATAACCAACGAGATGAATAGTTCTCGAAAAAAACGATGCAACACCTAGATAAATAACTACCAGTTCAGTCATCCTTATTGTCACTTTGGGAAGATCCGCCGATAAAGAGTCTCGACCGAAAACACTAGCAAAGACAACAACCATCCTCACTGGGGATACAAGACTCTGGTAGATGGGACCAACAAAAACAAAAAGCATACAAACAAAGTAACTAACAGAATAACCAATCAACGACGAGCATAAGTTACTCGTAACCGGCCTCCAGTGGATGGAGCTAAGATCAGAGCGAGGGGGCGGCGTCGACGGGTGCAGATCTGATCTTCTTGGGGCTGGTGCAAGGGTCTGATCGGATAAACACGATGTGAAGGAGCAAGGCCGAACAGCTCACGCTATGGTGTTCCGGCGGAAGCTGGGTGCAGATCTGATCGTCTGACCGAAGGAGCATGGCAGAGAGGCTCGGTTGGAGAGAGTCTGGTCGTCGTCATCGGGGGCTTTGTTGGATGTGGTCGTCGAGCGGGAGATGAACACAACGGGGGGAAAGCGGTGGTCGACGGATCTGACCGTCCTCGTGGCGCATCTGACCATCGTGGTGGAAGTTCCTACCACTATGGCGAGTGCATCTGGCCGGAGAGAAGCTCTGGCGAGAACGACGGGAGGAGGAAAAAAAATGGGGGAACGGACCTGGCCGGAGGCGAGGGCGGCGGAAGGAGGAGGCCAGCACAAATCCGACCATTGTCTACGGATCTATGGCCACCCAGGAAGAAAAAGAGAGATTTGAGGTTGGGGGACGAGGGACTCCAAGCTCCGGCGGAATCGGGATTTCATGAGGCAAGTCTGGTGGCGAGGGGCTCTGGCCGAGATCGAGGGAGCTCGTTGGAGGGGGAAGTAGCTCGACAAGGTAGAACCCATTTCACCAAAGCTCCTGCCCGTGGTACGACAGACAAACTATATAGGTCGTCCATAACCAAAAATTGGGATCTACATGATATTTTTTTCACTATATTTCTTCTTTTGCCCAAGGTTTTTAATGAAGTAAAATTAGGAAATTACGGATTTTTTTATGGGAATCCACAAATTTCTAAAAGAAAAACAGAATTTAGAGAGCTAGATTTTAGGTATTTGAGGAGAGAAGTATACATGAATAAGATCAAATTGAAAGATTTCAAGGTTTTCGACGATAAATCGGTGTTTAAATCACTCTTGCTTATTTATCTATATCGATCTCTGCTTTTTCTGCATATTTTGTGTTTCTTCATCCATTATGAACTGAAATTCTAATGATATGGGGCTTGGGGAAAATAATATGAACTATTAAATTAATGAGATTCAACATTGCTTTTACAAACTTGTATTTAGACTAGTGATTATAAGATTTTGTTCTTAATGTTTATCTTGTTGGCCATTTGATACACGATTAGATTCTAGAATTTAACAATTGAAATATGAGAATTCTACAAGAAAATAGGAGTCATACAACTCGGGTTTGAATATATACTAGAGATAGATAGGTTACCATGCGAGCAATAATTATAGGATTACAACCCCAAAAACTAGAGGAATTCATCAAGCTTAGTGCGCTAGGTCTTTCTTCACCGAAATTAGAGATAATTCAGCAGTCTAATACTAATAGGATCTTAATTCGATTGAGAGATGTTTATGATCATTTGAGAAAATAGCTTATGCACTCTAGTAGGGTTCTTTGTTCTTGTGGGTGCAATAACGTTCGCGGTACGCGTGTCCAATGAGATCGCATGGGGATGTGCTCATAATATCCATCGGTAATGGATCCGAGGGTAGGGTGGTTGGGTGCTACAATTAGGTGTTCTAAACACAGATCGATTGGTTAACACGACGAGGAGTGATGGTGCATATTGACTTTGATATGGAGATAAGGACACCAACATGGGCGTCAAGGATACCGGCGATAGGCGGTAAGCCCCATCACCTCACCCAATGAGTAGCAGGGGTCGGTGGAGGGTCAACAGGTACTACCCTATCACCAACCATAATGTGGCATCGAGTCCACCAAATACCGGCGTAACATCCTCCTACCGGATCGAGAACCAACACTTTTACGTTTTTAGAGGCTCTCATTGCTATTAGAGGGAGCTCGATGACAACTGGATTCTCTGATAGTGCATAGTCCATATGTGCACAACTGGATTCTTCCACAACCAATGCATATAGTCAAGACTCTCAACCATGTCGGGGAACCCTCGGTTGTACCCCGATTCGAGTAATCGGGTCAAGTCATCTAGATTGGGTTTATGCTCGTACTCAGCCTCGAATACCTCAATAACGGCCTTGTAAAAGTGGCGTACACATTCAAGTATGGTACTTACCCCAATACGTAGAGATTTTTCCAACGAATCGGCCGAGCACCTATAAACAAGCATCAGTATCGCGGCGGTGCATTTTTGGTGCGTTGCTAACCCCAGGCGTTTGTCCCACAGCGTCCCGCTTCTGAAAAAAGTAATCGTCATGCTCATTCACCTTGTCCATCACCCGTTGAAAAAGTGGTCGGCACATGCGGAATCGACGCCTAAACATATCGGACCCATACGTGGGCTGCTCAGCAAAATAATCTTGCATGGGTCGGTAGTGGGCGACGACCTCTTTGAATCTCTCATCGGGAAGGTTCCCCACATTCGATCCTCTGCCTCAGTGTGTTGATCCTTAACATCGATCTTTGTATGCTTCTCTCAATCTTTCGCCGAAGTCGTTCTTCCACTACACGTATTTGGGTTGTCATCTCCTCATACGATGTACCCTCCTCGTTAGACACTTTATATCAAAATGTATGAGATAAATTTTTTTGGGGGGAGAAAAAGTTGAGAGGATATTGTTGGTGATATTGGAGAATGAGGGGGTGCGTTTATAGATGGAATTTGGGGGTTCTAATGATTACAAAAATACTGTTATCTGACCGTTACCAACGGTCGGATTTTTTTTACTTGCCCAAGCCACATGTCGTCTCACGATTGGATAGCGCGCAAATTACGGTTCGCGAACCGGAGAACCGTAATCGCGGGTCGTGGGTCGCAACCGTGATTTAGCAGTTCGCAAAATCGACGCTCCACAACACATCGACCCACGGACCGTAAAATCACGGTTCGACGACGAGGTTCGCTCACAGTTCATTGTATGTGCTCTTATACTTCCTTGCCTTACTGTTGAAATTTTAGTTACTTTCAAGACTCTAGAGTCCTAGACAATCCATCTGTGGAATAGGGAGATATCCATGTACAAGACAATGGGCTTCGCCGATGACTATTCCTGAAAAAAATTCCTGCCCGGCCCATGTTTCAATGGGTTTGTCATCAGATCAGCTACATGCTTATGTGTTTCACAATGTGCTAATTCAACTTCACTATCTCTTGTATATGGCTTATCTTCCTCAACATCAAACTGTTGTGGCTTACTTCTTTGATGATCATGAAACTATTTAGGAGTTGAGGACAATTTTGATAAATAAAAAAAAAACTACTAGTTTTTTGAAACCTATGTATCATAGTGGAGGTAAACTTTAGCCCGACGGTTCAAGTAAGACCGGTAAATTAATAATTGGTTATCAGTTTTTAAAAAAGGTAATGTCTGACTCATTGACTTTGATACTGATATTTACAATTTGGTACCGATTTGATAAATACGTCTTTCGGTTTGTTGCAATTGTCCCGAGTTTTGTATGTTCGGGTTTTTTTGTCATTCCTACGTATGATAACTGCAAGACGAATTTGAACCTGTAATCAAATGTAATTGACCCTAAATTTAGACATTGACACCATTGATTCAACTTCTCCTTTATGGCAAAGATGCTCTATTTCCCAAGTCAACGTCAAGCAAAAGTGGAGCAAGTTGTGTCCACCAGGAGGTCCCCAATCATAAAATAAAGATGGCGCCAGAAGAAGTAGCTATGCCATCACAATCCCCAAGGCCACACCTTTTATGTGGACACAACACAAACACATGATTTTTCAATCTTCAATATATAGGTTCAATGTTCGAATTTTAATGAATCATTTTCGTCTTGCAAAGGTATCAGATTAAAAATTATTAATATAAGTCAATGAGATACGAATTCCAATACCATCTTTACTTAAATCAATTCAGATGAGACCTACCCCAAATCGAAACAGAATGAAAAAGACGTTAAGATTAAAATGATTGGTGAAGGATGATTAGTGAACACAATGACCAATTCCTCCAACAGAGAAGCAGTCAGGAGAAGAGACAAGAAATACAATAAAGAAGCTGGAACTGAAAGGGACTGATACACAATTGAAAACTACACATTGTTTGCAGTATAAAAAAATGAATGAACCTTCTAGGTTTGATAGAAAACAAAGTGCCTTGCTGCACAAGTCACATGTCTGAACAGCAATTGGATCCATCCTTGTCGGCTCCAACGTCACTGTAACCCCAAAAGGGTTTGATAAACGTGAATTATATGTCGCCATTATGGATCGAAGAAGGTAAAATTGTAATGCAATTGAAGAAATTATAGAGAAGAAGAAGAAGCTTTGTGGGCAATCTTCTTCCTTTCATTTCCTTATCTGTGTATAGTATTTGTAATGTTCATGAAAGTACAGTCACGTGAGCTTTGTCTAATATGTGCTCTCCATGTCTTTAATTGGGGATCCAAAAATATATTCCAAATCCAATGTCTTGGTCCCATCGGAAAAAAATACAAATTATCATAAAGAAGTTTAAATGCTCTGATATCATATTAAAACTGTAAGACAGGCATGCTGACAGTGTCTTTATACAATTTCTCAAAATATAGAGTACTAACATGACTTGAAAGAGAAGAAAGTTAGGTTAGGTATATTATATTTGTGGATGGTGATGATTTTTCTGTACCTATGAACGTGAAGATGATGATTAAGATTCCACTGATCTTTCTTTCCACAAATGTTTATAACAAAAAGACAAAGGAGTTAAGGAACTGGCATGAACAATCCCCAGAAGACATGTTACCAAAACAGGGCTGATTTCACCAATAACATGTCAATCCACTCAGAGTTACCATGAATATTTTGTATCTACATACATATATATATAGGATCAGCTCGAGGTCGAGTCAGATGACACTTATTGGGCCGATGAGGAGAGGCCTGGGAGGGGTTTCATCAGCTTCCACATTCTTGGGGGCGGCGAGCTTGAGCTCTAGATCGTGAGATCCATCTGGGGGAGAAGCTGTTTGTGTTTGTGCAGCAATTGGATGCTTCAGCTTGACATCAGAAATCCCACATAACCAAGAAGGCATGAAGGGATGAAGCTCGGGTTCTTCATCTGGTTCGTGTTGATCTGACCTGGGTTGATCTTGTTTGAAGCTATTAAGGTCCAGAGGAGGTACTTTGTGGTCTGAGCTCTTAGTGTTGAGGTACTGAGTGAGGATCGGGTCTCTGTGCTTGGATTCAGACCTGTTCTTGCTCTCAACCTGTTATGTTCAAGACTCAAATCAGCTGACATTACTATTACTACCAGTACTCTGTAGTATGTACTATGTAAAGTTTAGGATCGAAACGAGTATGTACCAAATCAAAGAGGCTCGAACGTCTCTTCTTCTTGTTGAGGCAAGCCTGTCTGAGGAAGTACTTCTGAGCATGACTCGCAACTTGGGTTGGAGTTCTTGAAGTCACGTATTTTCTCGAGATTCCTCTCCAATCACCCTTTCCAAGCTTCTCCAACCCGATCAAAAAGGTTCTGTGCTCCTCTTCCGTCCATGGAACTCCTGAAAGTCCAACAATGGGTAAGCAAAAGTTCAATCAAAATCAATCAATCTATCAATCCAAAGTCACACCCACCTTTCTTCCTCTCTTGGGTTTGGCCCAGGAGGCCATCAGAGAGATAACCGGTAGAGGTTTTATCAGAATTGTCATCAGTGGAAGCTCTCGATGAAGAGAGCGAAGAACACGGTGAAGAAGACAAACAATCCGTGCTGAAACTCTTCTTCATGGAAACAGATGACCAAGACATGTCAAGGTGGACTCCAAAGAGCCTGAGTCCGGTTCCTTTGTAACTGGTACAAGTCCTTGAGTTGTGCCCAATGTTTCCACAATGTGAGCACTTCCTGCCCATTTTCACTCAGACAAAGCTCAACTTCACAGATCAATAATAGCTAAATATGGTTTATTGCAGGTATATATGATGATGGGTGAGGTAGGGTTAAAGAAAATGGAGGCTCACCAGTAGAAGCTGTGATTGGATGGACATAGTTTATTGCTGGATATTTTTCCCAACTTGGCTTATATATGGACCAAAGAAAAAGTAGTATGATATTATATCTCTATCGGAAAAATAGCTTATCTTGTTAAAGATAAAAAAAAAATTCTGGGGTCTATCATATACTACAGTGTAGTTACAACTTGTGGACATTGAAAACTATTTTCCTCCATAATGTGGTGAGCACACTAATCATGAAAAAGATCCTCCAATAGAATGGAAGTGGGTATGAGGATCATTCCTCCAATCGTTTGAAGGTTGGTACACGAAAACAGAAAGAAAATGGAAATTCAAAGGTTGATGCTGATCAGCCAACAAAACTTCCTGAAGAAATTTACTAGAGTTAAGTTAAATTCCAGAACCTCTGGAGAAGAAAGACTCGTGTAGATCTCTTTCTTGGACTTTTTAAAATTTTCTTGAATCTTTTTTTTTTTTTGCCGTTTAAACCATACCAAATCATATTTCACCGTTAATGGCTAAATAAAAATAGAGCGTAACTTAAAAAGATCTCTGCGTATATGCAAGAGATAATCTCACTCAAGTTCCCTTAAGTTTGAAAAGTTATACAACCCTTTGAGTTTTTTAGTTTCATTTTACCCCAATTGCGTCAACTTTTGGGTGTGAAAAGACAAAAATTCCCTCGTGAAACAAATAAAAAATAAAGGGTATTTTTCGTCGTATCACGCCCAAAAAGTTGACAGGATTACGGCAAATTGAGTAAAAAATAGGGGGGTTGTCCAAAACTTTTCAAACTTAGGGGTAGTTGATTGAGATTATCCATGTATACAATTCAAGACCTACCATCCAAATCTGAGCTCTGTTATTATGAATAGTATTAAATCCATGTCACTTATATCTAAGCCATCACATGTTCTAGATTAGTAAACCATATTGCCCGTATCACGTCTCTGTTAATGACTCCTTAAACTATAAGTATATAAAACTGAAAAATAGAGGGTCTGAAAGCACTGTTGCAAGTTGTTTTTCTTGAATAGGATACCACTAAAAATAGAATATCGGACTGAATAAAAGGAGGAGAATAGTATATTCCCTTTCCTGTAATAGTAAACCTTAAGGTGGCATAATAATAAAAACCCAGGTACAGACTGAGATGTATGTGTACACACACACATACATATATATATTCACCAGATGGAGAGTTAGGCCAAGTTGTTAAGGTTGTATATAAAGGATTTGATGATCCCATGTAAGTGGAGACCATGTTAAAGAGTTTTTTAATCTTATCTTCCTTTGATGGTCTCATAATTATTTGGCTTTATTATGGAAAAGAATCTGTTTTTCCCCCATAAGAAGATAACAGTGTTAAGGATAGATTTTTGTAGTATTGTTTGACTAATTAAGGGTTCAAGTCACTTGCCTAGTTTAATATACCAGAAGCTGAAACCTTTCTTTATTCTACGCATCTTAAGATATATCTTTGATTTCTTTCTATTTGTCTAAGTCAATTAGCGTAAATAAAACTATTCATTTTCATATGGACTCGATTCTAATATATACAATTATTTTGGGGGAACATAATAATAGCAAGTTTGACAAGAGATGGTCTTTTCTAATTCTATTCTAACCAGAATGTGAAGTTCTCTCAACAGTCAAATTGAACCTATGATCTTCAGTCTTTGAAACTTCATTAGAAAGCAGCCAAGTTGAATAAAAAAGATCGTAAGTTGAAATCAAATTCAAGAATCCATCATAATTGCTCCGTAATCCAAAAATATAGATCTAGTCAAGCTAAAATGAAAGGCTAAGCAACTTGAATATATGGGAATGATTTTAGAAAAGAAAAAAATCTATAAATGAACATGTAAGAAATCATTAAAGTGTGCACACAAGCATGATCTACCACACAAATTATATGTCAAGTTTGGTACAAGATTGATTAGGCATGAAAAATATGATTCCTTATCAAAGTTGCTTCCAGAAAGAAAAGGAAAAAAATAATTAAAAAAGCATCAGCTTTAAATCCAAGAAAAGCAAAATATGGGCACAACACAAAGGATACTTTTTTAATCAGTTGATCGGCATCTGAGGAGATTATTGGTCACTTTTCACAATCCTTGTAAGTACAAAAGCATTTTTGTACTAGCCACCACTCACAAGTCATGAATGAGTAAAAACAATAGAGAAATGAGTAGTGGGTGTACTATCATGCCTGTATTGCTTTATATCTGTTGTTTTTGCACATTGTTTTTGAAATATATCCTAAACCCGATAGCCCAATGGCTACTTTCTTATTCCATGACATATAAGATAATGTAAAAACAACTGCAATGACGTACCATCATAATTGAACTTCAATATTGCCTCTTGATGCAGCAACCATTGCAGTTCGGCTTCCACTAACCCAGCATGTCTCTGTAAAAAGAATGAACAAGGTCACCACAAGAGTAACTTTACTTTTGTAAGCCCTTAAGCATTGCATGTAAGGAGTGAATCCCTATAGCCTTTTCTTTTTGCAACATCATATATTACAGCATAGTTGTAGCTCGATTACCTACCAGGTGATCCAAAGAAAATGAGATCGCATGCATCATTCAACATGATCCAATCCTGGGATTGCAATGTCACGGCTTTGTCCAATCTGCAAGCACTCGGAATCTTTCTTTTTTTATGAAACATGTTTTATAATGCTTTTCCTGCATCAGAAGTAAGCTTAGACCTGAAGTATGGCAGACGAGAGTAACAATGAACAAATCATTAACTTTGCACATCATACCAAACATTGCAAGTTAAATTCTAGGGATAATTGCAAAAAGGTATGCTGAGGCATTCATTTTTTGCAACTTGTAGCTCTCTTCTTTGATAATTGCAAAAAAAAGGTACCCTGATTAGTTGCAATTTGTATAAAAATGACGATTTTACACTAAATTTAGATTTAAAAAATAATAAGTAAAAAACAAAAAATCCATATTTTCATATCCCTTAATTTCCTCCCTCTTTGTACGGTACAATCAGTAAGAAATTTAAGGGACATGAAAATTTGGATTTTTTATTCTTTAATTATTATTTATAAAATTTTCATTTCCAAGGGTAAATGGTCATTTTGAAACAAATTTATACAAAGTGCAACAAAAAGACAAGTTAAGGGCCCTTTTTGCAATTATCAAAGAAGAGGGCTACAAGTTGCAAAAAGTGAATACCTCAGGGTAGTCTTTTGTATTTTCTGAATTCTATAAAGTTTCAAGGTGAAAGAGGAAAAGAACAAGAAATGGGAATTTGCCACAATTGATAATTTTAATGTCAAAAATTGAATAGTACAGTCCACAATTGTAAATTTGAAATATGCTCAAATAGTCATATGAAAGCATTTACATTAATCTTTTTCCTAGTATCGTCTAGTAATTTCACAATCTCAAAGGTTGAAGAAACACAAAATTGGAGAATATGCAGGTCTAGCAACAACTGAAGGTCCATCCTTCCATCATTCCCAGTAAATGTGCCCAATAAGTCAGGCACAGTGGAGTATGTACTGAACATTCTTCAGAAAAAGGTGCTCGGAAAGGTATCCATACTTCAGAATACCAATGAAAATACCACTGCTATAACTGCAAAATACAAACAAGAACTATAATAAACAATCACCTCCTAACAAAGTACTCCCCCCAGCAACAAGGTCAGGTGAATCCGACTTTCAGGACCAAAATCAAAGAGTGTAAGAAGAATACTATTTCCAGGCCAAGCAAGTCTCATTTGAAGATAAAGATGTAGCAAATTACCATGGTATGCCTTCAAGACCCATTCCAGTGTCTAAACTTGCATATTCCACGGCGATTTTCGGTAAAAGAATCACGAATAGACTGTACCATGGAACATACAGCAGGAACTTGTGCCAAATCTTCATTCTGTTCCTGGAAATTGAAACGGTTTTAGTAGCATGCAAATTAAAACTCAGGCAAAATGGAAAGTGGGTGAAGAAGAGAGTGATATGGAGAAAAATACATACCACTTTGGTAAGACGGTCGTCAAAATCTTCACAACCTTCTTCAACAGGCATGAATATCTTTCTGTAAGCTGCTCTTAGTCTCTTGATCTACATCCTTGCACAATACGGATTTTAAGTATGTGATCCGACAAGGGAATAATAGTCATTACAGATAAAATAGGATTAATCGTCAAAAGCTACCCTAAAGTATTGTCCACAAACGAAAAAATACCTAAAGTTTTGTCCACGCTTTTAGGCCACACTAAAGTTTTGTCCACCGACTTCCGTTAGAAAAACGTAACAGGGAGAAACTGTGATGAATGGTCTGGGCAGTTCTTCGCGGATTAAATAGATTTGTGGGCAATAGATAATGCATTCTAAAGTTGTGTGGGCAATTCATAATGCATTCTATATTGTCCACGCTTTTAGGCCACACTAAAGTTTGTCCACCGACTTCCGTTAGAAAAACGTAACAGGGAGAAACTGTGATGAATGGTCTGGGCAGTTCTTCGCGGATTAAATAGATTTGTGGGCAATACATAATGCATTCTAAAGTTGTGCGGGCAATTCATAATGCATTCTACAGTTGTGTGGGCAATACTTTAGGGTAGTTATTGACAATTGACCAGCTACGTTTTTCTAACGGAAGTCGGTGGGAAAAAACTTTGGTGTAGCCTAAAAGTGTGGACAAAACTTTAGGTATTTTTTTGTTTGTGGACAATACTTTAGAGTAGTTTTTGACAATTAACCCTATAAAATATGAAAGGAACCATAGATTTCAAGGCTCGCAAACTGACATACGCCATTAAGATTATGTAGCAGCAACCTGATTCATACTACAAAGCTAATATTGTTCTGGTGCACACAGAGCAATCTTAGCTTTAAGATTATTTCCTCAATTATTTAACTTCGAGTTCCTCTTAAGTTGCTAAACTTAATACTTTAACGAATGCAACCGCTACATTGTCCCTAAGAGTAGTAAAGTCTTTAGATAACACAACCTTGATTCTTTTGGCATTGAATTCAATTAGCATCTCTTGCCAGCTTAACTGCGAGACTATACTATTGCAGACTATGTAGGAATCATTGAAGCAAAATGCTTTAGATAATAGAAAACACATTCTCAATCTCAACCTATCACAGACTGTGAGTCTGTGACACAACAAAGATTTAGAAACTTTCCAAAAGATCCAAACCTCTGTATCTGTGAACCCACGACGGCGAAGACCTTCCAAATTCAGACCTCGAAGCTCAGCTCTTTCTCCAGTCACCATCATATACTTCGGGACATCTTGTGAAACCTACGGGAACGCAAAATACGATAATGAAATTGAACAAAAAGAAATAATTCTGTTTGACAGGAATCACTTTCACCTTAAAGTCAAGCTCAGTTGAAGTACAAGATTTGCTGGAATATCAATTTCAGTAACAAAATAATAATTAGTTAATTTTTTTAGCATTTGTACTATTGATATTATTGTCTGTGTCTCATGTCCATGATGGACTCATGGCACAGATGAGTATCATTTTCTTTCTTTTTTCTGATCGGCAACAAAGCGGTAAATCTATTATAACCTAAACCTAAATCAACCAAAGCTTAACCCCTAACCCCACCCTACACCTGCTCCCAAGCAGGTGATAGGATTCGGACCGCTGACCTCAAGGAGTTAAGAGGGCTCACTTGACAACTAGGTCAACCCTAGTGGACAGCTTAGTGTCCTTACAATAAGAAATGCAAGTACAAACTGATATTTCAAGGCAGAAAATAAAAGTGGGTCATACCACAGAACCGCCACCAATGAAAGAAAATGAGCCAATATGACAATGTTGATGAACAACTATGGCCCCCGCAGTGTGAACAAAATCCTACATATGCAGCACTTGAATCAACGCATGAACAGATACGGCATATATTATAGACCTATAGAGAATTAAGTTAATTTCCACACATTCTGAAACAAACACAAGACTTACTTCCACCACAACATGGCCTGCTAAAAGGGTATTATTAGCAAAAATGTTTTCGCTACCAATCTTGCAATCATGGGCAATATGGCAAGAACCCATGATAAGATTGTTGTCGCCAATGACCTGTTATATATACATAAAGCCATCAGGTTATGAAAAATAGCTTAAGCATGAATTACAAAGTTCTCAATTGGAAAAGAGAGAATCATACTGTTTGGTCACTCGATTTTGAAGAACGGTGGATAGAGGTATGTTCTCTGATCTCATTGTTGTCCCCAACATCAAGGAAGCATGCATCTCCTGGCTAAAATGGTAAAAAAAAATATAGTGGTGTCTTGTTTGGAGAATGCATACACACATGGATGCCTTATCTTTATTTTGTGAGTTAGCTGTAATGTTCTGACCTTTCGGCCTAATGGGTTCAGTTGAACTTTTTGGGATACAATATAGTCTTGAAATCCTCTGTATTAAGTTATTAGTTCAGCTTTTTTGTGTTGGAAACTAGGCATTTCAATAGTTTATTTTGAAGAATCTTCTCCTATGCACTTTTTTTCCAAAGACAGTAAAGCAACGTAACTAATTACTCAAGTTTTTTTTATCATTAACAAGTAATAATATAGGTTTTAAAGTTATTTTCAACACGATATTGCACCCAAACTCTTCTTCTCACACCCACACCGTTAACATTTTCCAATATCTAAACTCATTTAAATTCTCAACAAAAGTTGGGGATAACGTGGATTTATCGTAGGGCCTCTGTTTCTAATCTATCATGGACTCATATTTATTTAAATTCTCATATTCATTTGGCCCCATTTCCTTCAGATTAAACTCAAAGAAACAGAAAGCTATACTTACTTAAAGATCTTAAAATTCAAGAAAGCCAAACACATAACAAGGGAAAATTTACAACTCGCATATTTTGTAAAACTAATAACACATATGCATCATATCACTCCTTAATCAGTTCCAGTTAAATCTACTACATGACAACAATATAGCTACAAATTCTATAACCGAAGAGCTGTGAATTAAGCAAATCGACAAGTACAATTGGTTCATAGCATATGTATCTAATCAACTAATCATCACATACTAAAAAGCTCAATCAACAACTAACCTTGTACTTCATATCTTGACACTTGAGACCAACCAAAGCGTGATGTCCTATAACATTATTGCAACCTACGACCGTGCGCCCGGGAACATCATCCCCAACCACAGCACCACTGCCTGACAAAGTTTTGCCATTTCCACAAACTCACACCACAACCCATTTCAAAAAAACACAAATTGGAAGCAAAAGTTCAAAACCCAGAAGAAGAAAAATTACAAAATGCAAACTCACTCACGTCATTAAAGTGCAACGATCCCCCAATTCCGTCTCTCCAAAGACATGGCTACCTGGGTACAGCCGGCAGCCATTTCCGAGCTTGGCTCGAGACCCAACCGTGCAAAAAGGTCCAATCGAAACACCCTTTACACAGAACAGAACAAGCATTACGAAATCAACCGAGAAATCAAAAACCCACCAATCTATCAAGCAATCAAATGTTCACGATCATTCAGTAGTAGCAAAGGAGAGCACCTGACCCAGAACAGCATTGGGGTGGACTACGGCGGTGGGGTGGACGAGAGGCGAGCTTTCTTCCTCCGCTTTCTTCTCCGGAACATCTGCGCACAATATAAACACAAAGCCCCCGCCAAATCAAGCGACTGAAAGTGAAAGACCGATTTCGATACTCTGAATTGAAACAAAACGGGTAATTTACGGGTGAAGGTTCTTCTGAGTCGCCGGACGGAGACAGTAGCGGCGGCAGTAAACGGGCTCCGAGCTCCGAGCAGAGCAAACATCGCGCCGCCGCAGAACTAGACGGAAAGTAAGCGTCTTCTTCGCTGCGCGTTCACTTCTAGCGAGACAAAAGTAAAACGACGACGTATTGATTACCATATTGAATGGGCTTCACACCATATTGGGCTTTGGACCATAAATTCACTCTGATGTTAATTAACTTGTAGTCTTTTTTATTTAATACTTGTAAAAAATGCTCCGTTTTTATTTTTGCATTGGGTATAAATTATTATTTTTTGAAGTTTGGGTATAAATTTATTTAAAATAATGACATTACCCTCATAAGTTTAAATTAAACTTACAAATTAAAGAACAAAACATTCAAGTTTTTATATACAATGCACAATGGAAGAAAATTAAAGGATATGAATTTTTTTATTATTTATTTTTAAAATTTAAAGTGTAAGGATAAAACTGTCATTCTTATAGAAACTCCAACTAACAAGACAATTTCATGTTTGTTTTTTTGTAATTACCAAAGAAATGGTTACAAATTGTAAGAAAAATGAATACTTCCAAATATTTTTGTACAATTCTCTCTTATATAGTTGTAATAATAAGGGGCAAAGAGTAAGGACGAATTGTTAAAAAAAAGTGTTCTTTTGGCGGGGTTTTTTTTGGCGATTCCCTCTTCTGAGTCAAAGAATTCATCGCCCCTATCAATACGCCTTCAATTCCAAGTTGCCTATAATTTTGTTTATGACCACTCAATTCATGCCATGAGGCAGTTCACGTTGCATGGCCGGTTCATCGTGAAAAATTGATCGAAACGATTCGAAATAGCCCAATTCTCTTCCTTTTCACCGTGTGTTGAAAATGCTCTTTAAGATTGATGTAACATAGATTCGAGATTCCCATTATTCTCAATGCACTTTAAAATCATAGCTCAAACTTACGCGAGATTCGTGAATCATGGATTGAAGATCTATAATCAACTCGTTACACTTTTGAATCTAATCTCAAAAACCACACATTCGAATAACTAGAATGCTAATTTTATAAATTGGTAGCATTTCATGAATACAAAAAGAATGAGGAAGAATGTTTCTCATGGATACATACATGATCTACAAACCTTACACATCTCTGCAAAATATACAATAAATATGAATCTATTTTACAGAAGAATTGATACTAATAATCGTAGCAATCCTGTTATTAAGGCCCGGCCCACCTAAAAGACTTAACAGACTCTAATATACTATATTAAAACCCAGCCTACCTAAAAACTCAAACCGATTGAAGTTGAGTTCGATCTAATATTGCACAGTCCTACACGTCAATACCGCCCTCCAACACTCTCAGCACCTTCACAAAACAACACAAACAGACAACATTAACATTAACAGACAACCTCAACTATGTTCAGGACAACCTTGGACACTACTAACCTGAGACATCCTAGGCCTCGAATGAGGGTCTCGCCGGATGCACAGAGAGGCACATTGCAGCATTGCACAAACCTCTTTCTCTGAGTAATTACCCTTTAAGCACGGATCAACCAGTTCATGGATGTCCCGTTTCTCAAGCAAAGGCCGTGCCTGCTCCAAACTCAAAACATCAGCAAAACCACAATGTCATATAGCAAGGGATAATTGCAAAAAAAAGTACCCTGAGGTATTCATTTTTTGCAACTTGTTGCCCTCTTAATTGATAATTGCAAAAAAGTATCATGAACTTGTACTTTTGTTGCATTTCGTATAAAAATGACGATTTTACCCTTACAACTTATATTTAAAAAAATAATAAGTACGAAACAAAAAATTCAAATTTTCATATCCCTTGATTTCTTCCACTTTGTACCGTACAAAGAGTAAGAAATTCAAGGGATACGAAAATTTGGATTTTATTGTTCTTGAGTTGTTTTTTTAAAAATTTATATTTCCAAGGGTAAAGTCGTCGTTTTACTTTTTAAAAACAAAGTGCAACAAAAAGCCAAGTTCAGGGCACTTTTTTGCAATCATCAAAGAAGAGGGCTACAAATTAAAAAAGTGAATACCTCAAGGTACTTTTTTGCAATTATCCCCCCAAAAAATACCCTGATTCTCTTCTTTGATGATGGCTAAAAGTGTCTTGAACTTGTCTTTTTGCTACACAATTTGTTTCAAAATTACAATTTTACCCTTGAAACTTTATAGCTCATACCCATTCAGTGAGGCATTGTTGGCCCTTGGGACGGGTTATGTCCATAGCCTTCCTCCCCGTAACAAGCTCCACCAGCACAACCCCAAACGAATACACATCAGCTTTCTCTGTAATTTGCCCGCTCTGAGCGTATTCTGGAGCCAAGTACCTAATAAACAAAACGTTATGGCTTTACTGATCTCTCGTTCATTGGCAGAGAATAAAAAGCGAATCTTGATGTATTTAAGTTACCCAAAACAGAATAAAAATTAAATTTTTGTTTAAAGTTACCCAAAACAGAATAAAAATCAAATCTTTAGGTGTTCAAGTTACCCAAATGTGCCAATCACTCTTGTTTCCACTCCCATGTCTCCATCGGGCTGCCACCGCGCCAGTCCAAAATCTCCCACCTGAAATTCAGAATCAGGAGCTTGTGATCAAAGGTACAATCAAGTTTCATATGGCAGTAACTCGATAAAATGAGTCTTTGATTAGCATACCAGTGGTTCAAAATCATGAGTGATTAGGATATTGTTTGGTCTTAAATCTCTGTGAACAATGCAGCCCACTCTGCATTCTTCGTGTAGGTATCTCAGTCCTCTGGCCGCACCTACTGCAATTTTCTGTCTTGCAGGCCATCTCAATGGATCCCGACCATGCCCTGTTCATCGAAACATTGAGTTCTATATTGCTTGAGCATGTATGCATAATTGTTTGTGTTAAGTACACCTGGCTACACCTAAGCTTACACGTTCCACATATTTTTCGGTAGAAAATGGTGACAATGTCCTTGACCCTAATCTCAAAAAATACCCTTTTGTTCTTTTCAAATACTCTTATCTTTTAAGTATTCTTTTTACATCTAATCAAAATGTTCTGGGTAGTTATGCAGTCTTTTTTATATTATGGGCAACGACATTTTCGTCAATTTCCTACAAAAGAGCTGTGTAGCTGCAAAACAAATTTGAAACTTAAGTGTAGCTGGGTGAGAAATGCCCTTGACCCTTATCTCAAAAAATATCGTTTTTTCTCGTTTTTGATACTTCTATCTTTTAAGTAATCTTTTTACATCTACTCAACCATTTTTTACATTAATCAAAATGTTTTGTGCAATTATGGAGCAAAGGCATTTTCGTCATTTTCTGATGAAACATAGCTCTGTGAAGTGAAACTAAGTGTAATTAACCCCAACAGTTCATGATCTACATATATTTTCACGACCAGATCACTAGCATAATTCTAACCAAGATTGTTAAGGAATTGCAAAATCACGGAGAGGAGGAAAATGTACCATAGAGATGAGAGTCCAAAGAACCATTGCAAATGTACTCATAAACGAGCAACCTTCTTCCATCATCAACACAAAAACCGATCAGCGTCACAACATTACGATGCTGTGCACAGCTCAAGACTTCAACTTCAGAGCAAAACTCGCGATCACCCTGAGAGCTAGCCAACTTATGTTGCTTCACAGCAATAACCTGACCTTCTGGCAAGACACCCCGATGAACAGAGCCAAACCCACCTTCAGCCAAGAAATTTTCCTGGGAAAATCCATCTGTAGCGAGTTCAAGTTCTGGGTATGTGAACCACCTTGGTGGGTTCCCAAACACGGGGCCTTTGTGCCTGCACAAAGAACACAATGGAGGAGGACCTGCAGGTACTTTTCTTGAGAACGAGATCGCTTCCCTCACGCTTCTGCTCAAGTCCAGATCGAATTTGTAATTCAGTACTCCTATATCGGGCTCTTGATCCAATCTTGATAGTTTATTCAGCAAGGATTCATACGTGGCTGCATCAGAGTCAGATTCGTCGAAACTCTGGTTATAGCATATAAGCGGGTACTCTTTCTTCAAGCTTCCATAGATCCCACCAAGATCAAACGGGGAAGCTCCAAGATCTGAGCTTGATATCGATGATGTCCCGACATCAGAGGACTCATGATCAGGACTACTCGCTGGACTAACAACCGGTCCTCTGATCATAAGGGCTTGATCATGTTTGCTTCTGAGCTGTTCCCGAAACTTGTCTAGTTCAAAAGGATGCTGTTGGCGAGGTCTTGAAGGTAGTTCCATCTCTGGAGGTCCGAGTAAGTTGAGACGAAGAACCTTGGGCTCAGGTTGTTTCATGATGACAACGTTGCATTGAAGCTGTTCCATGCAGCATGTTTTTTCTTGGTTTAGTCTGTCCAATATAACCCAGCTTGCTTGAGCTCTCTTGGCTTCTGCAGCAACTACTCCACAAGGTGATGCAGATACGATCTTCACCCTCACCTTTACCTTCTCTGAGTCATAAACATCGTGGAGCTGAAGCATCATTTGGGAACATGAATCAGCAAGATCATCCTTCTCATCCGAAGTAATTCCTGAGGGAGATCTTCCATGGCCAGTGGTGCAATCACTGGTGAACATATTCAACCCCCAAAACTTCTTTACTGCAAAAATATACAAAACCCCCAAATTATTGTAGTTCATGCCCGGATTATTCTGAAAGAAGAACAATGAGTAAATAGATTGTTTGAATGATCATGTGAGCTGAAAATCATGAGATTAGGTAAACAATTGGTGTTGATCAAGCAGTATTGTGTGACAAAATCATTTCATTTTCGTATTCTACATGCTGCAAGGAAGAATCAGAATGAAATCCCCAACATACACATTAATGACATTATGCTCTAATAAAACCTTAAGAGCATCTCCAATGTGTTAGCCTACTAGAAGCGATTAGTCCAGGAGAATCCAGCTGATTCGTCCAGCCTCCCACAAAGCGGGAGGCGATTAGCCCAGAATAATCTGGACAAATAGCCACATGTCGCGTGGCAAGTGACCACAAGGTGGACGAATGGAGTCATGGGCGAATTGAATGCTTTGCCCCAGAGGTGGGCGATTCGCCAAAAACCACATTCTCATCGAATTCGCCCCCAATTCGCCCTGCATTACAGATGCTCTTAAAATTTGGGGATTGAGAGCGTAAATTTCTAGTGTCATATAGGCATTCAAACACCTCCTCAAGATCCTCACAAGACTCCCATGGCAAGCACTTTAAAGAACATAACATCAAGCCACATTTCACACAGACATATAGGATTTAGCACCAAACCAAGCACAATAGTCTAAACAAACCTTACATATGAACAAAACAATACAATTAAGCCCTAAATCAACCAAACTGAACACATTTACAGTAAATGTCAAGAGAGAGAGAGAGAGGAGATACTTGAGGAATGAGCAGGTATGACCACCAGGAGCTTGATGCAATCCCCAGGTTGAGCCACATGAGTCAAAGCCCAAACCAGAGCTCTCTTGGGAATCTCCTTAGACGCCTTCACTGCAACCACCAAAACCTTCCCACCCAAATCAAAGCTCCCTCTCCCCACACGACCCTTCTTCAACATCTCGACCCCACCACCAAAACCCACTTCAATCACAACCCATTACACCATAAAGCTCGCACCTTTCTCCTTCAAAACCCGCACTGAACCAAACCCAGAACCTTTTCTCACAAACCCAGATGAGATTGAAGAGAAGAAGAGGACGTGCGCTTGAAGAAACTCTCTCTCGACCTATTTTCACTGACCGGTTCTTCAAATCGGGCCTCCAGAAACACAGCGGCTCAATACGGCAGTGAGAAAAAAGCAAGGTGGCTTTCATTTACAAGTTCCAAGGTGTCCTTTTTATCTTATTCTCCCCGAAGCTTGCGGGTAATTACAAGCCATAACCGGTCAATCAAGAACAGTTTGGGACCAAAACGACACCTACTTAATACCAAATTACCAAATTTCCTTGAAAACGAGCACATCAATGATTGGATCTGAGTTCTTACAATCACTTTAAGGAAAGAAGAAAAGACAACCCTTTTATCTGCTTTCTCCAAAGCATTAGGTTTCTATGTATGTAATAGATATGCCCAATTCTCATTTTTTTTAAGTTATGTATTCAATTAAATGAGTGTTTAACAATACAACTATCTGTCTAGCTTATCCCTCTACATTTTTATATGTGTTAAATGTAAAAATTTATTTTAAAGTATTGATCAATTCATAAAAGTATGTAAACGATATGTGACCAATTCATAAAAGATGTGATTGATATGTGATCAATTCATAAAAATATGTAAAGGACATGTAATCAAAGCATAAGGTCATTCGTTTAAGACTTTAATGATTTTGGTAGTTTATTGTTCGTGATCAATACATATGGGTAAGTTTCTGCGTTTAACCTATTAAACTAATCAAAGTTGTTATTTTAAATTTGAGTAAATGTTAGCTAAGTAACAAAATGTTAAAGAGGATAGAAGCAAGGTTTGGCATTTCATGACAGATACACAGACACAAAGTCAATGGTTGATTATGGGATAAGGGAGAAGAAGATAGAATAATCATCAAACATAGTTGTTGAAAAGTAGAGGTTTGATTGAAATGGAAAAGAAAAATGTCACATGACAACTTTTTGTTTGTTTTTGTTGTTGTGTTTGTTGAGCATATGCCATTTCAAGGTTTGACAATAATGGACATTAGGCATGGAAATGATAATGATACATGAAAATTTTCTCATGCATAAATTAGAAGTGTATTTATTAAAGAAAAAGCTGTAAGAAAAAAAGTAACGAGATATTCATTTTTTTTTGTATTGTAACGTGTAGTCCTCTCATTTAATTATTATAAAAAATATCCACAAACTCTTTTTTATTGTAATTTGTATAAAAATAACGATTTTATCTTTACAATTTAAATTTAAAAATTAATAAATGAAAAACAAAGAAAATTCAAATGTTTATATATATTGATTTTTTTTCCTTATCATAAACATGTCTTTTTTGTTGCCCCTTGTGTAATTTGTTTTAAAATGATGATCACACACACCCGTAGAATTTAATTTTAAAAATATATATCCAATTTTTATTTTCGTTGATTCTTCTTTCTGTAGGGTTAATTTCTAAAAACTATCTTTTGTACTGTCTATTCTTTTAAACTACCTTATCTTTTGGTCACGGTTGTCTACTAGTTTTTTTCAATAAAATGACTACACTTATGTATTGCCACGTGTCAAAACTACCCTTATGTATTATCTATTTCCTTATTTTTAATGAAATATTCCAAAAATTTCCATAAACGATCGTGTGCAAAAGATGTGGTAGTTTAAAAGTATGGACAATACACAAAATGTTTTTTTCGCATGTGAACAATTTGATAATGTAGTTTTTATCTTTACAATTTGATAATGTGGTTTTTAGCGATTAATCCTAGAATTTAATGGAACTTAAAATTTTGATTTCTTTTAATTACTATTTTTAAAATTCAGATTTTGAAGGGTGAAATCTCACTTTAAAACAAATTTATACGAAGTTCATGAACCTTTTTACATGTATCGAAATAGAAGACCGTAAGTTATAAAAAGTGAATATATCAAGATTTTTTTACAACGTTGATACGCAACAGATGAACACATTAGTAACCTCTGATTTTCAAAGTTTCTCGTTCACAAACAAATATGCATGGAGTGTTGAAGGAGGAAGATCATTAGCTTAATAACCGGTTCTCCAAATTACAAAAATAATATGAACCTCAAATTGACAATGTTATTATTATGCATTTCCTTCGTTCCAAGCAACATCCAAAGCAATCCTTTACGTATCATTCTTCTATGAACTTCCCTCATCTTTCTCTCCCATCTCACCTTCTTCTCATTGCATAACAAACAACAAAAAAATGCAGCAAGCGTTCAATAATTTCCGATTTCAACATATCTTACAACTATATCATTGGAGAAACTCGATGAATTTGCAAGAACTCATCTGGTCACCAACGCCGTGTTTTCAGAGTAAGTGCTATGATTTTTATTTTTTTTGCGATTAATGTTTTTTTCTTCTCGACATTTTTGGTGATTTTTGAGGTTCAAGTATGGTTTGGATTGTTTTTAGAGAACAAGTGTTTGAAGTTCCAAGGAGGAGCAAATGAATGTGGTTCTTTTCTTCTTGTTCATCAATATGATGTAGCAATTGACAAGGTTTGTCATGGAAAGCTTTATGAGGAAATAAGGACAAAACCTAGCTTCCATCTTTGGTAAGTGTGGAGGTTAAATGGAAATTAAAGATCCATATATGTTCAATATAAGAATGAAAACTAATTATTGGATTATAGGTTTTAGGGATAATTGTAAAAAAGAAAATACTATAAGGTGTTTACTTTTTCAAAACTTGTATTTTTTATATATATAATTAGAAGAAAAAAAAGTATAATAAACTTGTTTGTTTTGTTATAATTTGTAAATACGATTTTAGCCTTACAATTTTTTTAAATGAGTAAAAAAACTATCTTTAAATTTGTTTCTATGAAAATTTAATGAACATAAATAAATTTTAATTTTCATTCTAATTTTGTGTTTTGTCTGTACATGATATGTGATTTGGAACCTCAAAATTATTCAATGTAATTTTACTCTAATCAAATCAGAAAATTTAGATTCAAATCATTTGTTTTTCAATTAATGATATGACAATTAAATACATATAATAATTTAAACTAAACACAATGGTTTAGAGATTAAATTGAAATAAAGGTTAAATATCGAAACTTATTACTAAGTATTGGTCAAGAACACTACACTACCCAACGTTTCAAAGTGACAAATGCAATACCTTAAGTATTGATCACACGATTTTGTTAATAAAAATAGACGAAATATTCTATTTCGTTAGTTATATGACCTCAAATATCATATAATGGATGATAAAATGACGTTTTTTTCTTAATTGTTTGACCTCTGTACATTTTATAAAGAACGTTATCATTGTATCTTTGTTATTGTTCCTTATAAGATGTATAAAGGTCAATATTTAAAGGAGAAAAATGTTTAATCCTGGAAATAAATCACATTCATAAATCATAAATCAAAGTAGGACATATTAAATAATTTGAAAATATTCTCTTTTCAGAAAGAACAACAAAAAGAAGATAGAATGGTATTTATTTTTGTTGTACTGATTTTTGGCAGTATAAAAACAGTAAAAATAACGGTCATCTTCTTCAGAGACAGTCGATGGGTGCGAGGTTGAAGAGAGAAGACTGCGTGCGCACCAAACACGACTCGCACTTCTCCAATTGGAAGGTTCCCATTTCTCCATCCCTCTTCTAGGTTTCAATTTCATCTCAATTTCATCTCTTGCCCCCAAATCTGAAGGAAATTTGATTGCTTTAACATGTAAATTTCCTACCTTTTTGCTCAATCTCGCCCCAAATCTGAGTGAATTGACTTTGTTTTGAGCTGATCTCTGATGGGTTTTAGTTCTTGTGCATGTAAGTGTGGATTTTGTCGCTCATTACCTTTCAAATCAGTCTCGTTTCTGTCTGACTCTTGCCATGTTCTTCATCTAGGGCAATTGATATTTCCATGGTTTTTGGTTTGTGTAGCTTTCTGGGTTTTGCATATCTGCTCATATATGAAGTGTAGAGTGCTGAAATGAATTGTGAGTACTGTCTGCAGGCTTCAATTTGTTCTCAAATTCAGCTGCGATTTCTCATTTGCCCCAAATTTTGAAGGAAAATGTGAATCTATTGACCTGTAAATTTCCCACCTTCCGCTTAATCTCTCCCGAAACTTGAGTAAATTGACTTTCTTTTTGGTTGATCCTAGATGGGTTTTAGTTCATTTGTATCCATCTGTAGATTTTGTTGCTCACTCATTACCTCCTAAATCAGTCTCATTTCTGTGTGACTCTTGCCATGTTCTTTATCGAGGATAGCCCGTTTTTCCATGGACTTTGTTTTTGTAGCTTTCTGGGTTTTGCATATTTTTCTCATATATGATTGGGATCATTGCAAAAACATACCCTAAGGTATTCATTTTTTTTGCAGCTTTGAGCTCGTCTTTTTGTAGCAATATGTATAAACATGACGATTTTACCTTGCATTTTAGATTCAAAAAATAATGAGAAAAACAAAAAAAATCCAAATTTGCATATCCCTTAATTTCCTTCCTCTTTGTACAATACAAAGAGTAAGAAATTTAAGGGATATGTATATTTGAATTTCTTTTGTTCTTTAAGTATTACATTTTAAATTTAAATTTCCAAGGGTAAAATCGCCGTTTTGAATTTTTTTTATATATACAAAAAGACGAGTTCAAGGCACTTTATTGCAATTATCAAAGAAGAGGGCTACAAGTTGCAAAAAGTGAATACCTCAGGGTACTTTTTTGCAATTATCCCTATATGATTCTGCCGTGACTTTTGCTCAAGTAGATCACATTAATGAACTGTAGAATGGTTCTCCTAACCTGGCTTTTAGATTCATGTTCTTATTTTTGTGTGTGTTTAGGTTCTTGTTGGGCCATTGGATTGGAAAGAGTACTCGGTCAAGACCGAAGGAGCTGAGAGGTACAGGGTTCACAACCTCCCACCTAGCTCTGGTTCTGGCCCAGGAGTCTATGAGCTCGGCATAGCTGTGCCCTTATCCCCCAATGCTTCTGGGCGAGATGTGCTCAAGCTTGACCAGCATCGCATTGTTGTAGCCTACCTTGGGCAAGCTGAAAATGTCAGGTCAAGGCTCCAACAGTATGGTCGCACTGGAGCTCATTTGGGCAGAGGCTGCTCCATTGCTCACCCAGATGACTCTAAAATAGGATCGTCTCTCTTTAGAGGTCCCGGATTGTTTGAGACAATCTTCTCTAAAGGGTACTTCATTACATACAGATGGACTCCTGTAAGTATATGATCTTCGTTCCTTTAAGTGTCCAGAACATTTTAATTCGATGGTGGGTGCAAAATGCATACTCTTACATGATGAAGTGGCTCATGGTCTAATGAGAATAAACCTTGCACTTTGTATGTTATCGAGTTCTTACCTGTGGAGAATTTCATATAGGAATAATCTCACGCAGCTACCCTTAAGAAAGGCCCTTTCTCAATCAACTACCCCTAAGTTTAAAAAGTTTTTGACAACCTCCTAAGTTTTTTAGTCTCAATTTACCCCGATCTTATCAACTTTGTGGCGGAAATGATGAAAATACCCTTTCTCCCATTTATATGAGGATATTTTTGTCATTTCATATAGGGATAATCTCACACGGCTACCCATAAGTATGCACTTTTCTCAATCAACTACCCTTAAGTTTAAAAACTTCTTGACAACCCCCTAAGTTTAAATTTAGTCTCAATTTATCCCCATTGCGTGAACTTTTGGGTGGAAATGAAAAAGATACCCTCTCTCCTTTTTAAGATGGAATTTTTGTCATTTCACACCCATAATATGACGGGGTTGGGATAAAATGAGATGGGACTAAAAAAAACTTAAGAAGGTTGTCAAAAACTTTTTAAAGTTGGAGGTAGTTAGTCGAGAAAGGTGCATACTTAAGGGTAGCTGAGTGAGATTTTCCCTTCCATATATGGTATAGATATTGGATACCGAGTTCTTAAGTTGGCTAGCTTTATGCAACCCTTATCTTGTTTCTTGAACGTTGAACAGATGAAAAGCAAGAGAGAAGCGGAGGAAACAGAATCCAGGCTGCTAAAAACATTCGATTATGCATGGAACAAAGGAAGCAATGGAGCACGCCGCCCCGATGATATCCTTGACAAATTAAACGAAGTTGCTTCAACCAACACTTTGATCACCAAACTATACAGCAAGCTGCAACGTTTCAGTCAGAAGCAAGTGGGTATCAGGATCAAAACAAGCGAGGAAATCAATAATCTCCCGCTAGGAGTCTTCAAACATTGCAGCTCAAGGCCTAGATTAGTCTCAAACATGCCCGAGACTATCGAAGAGCCTCTCTCTGTTTGTGGGGTCATGATCAATGGTGGTATGCAATGTAAGAGACCAACGGTTTCAGGTAGAAAGAGGTGTGAAGAACATAAAGGAAGGAGAATCCATGGATCAGATTCTAGTGATCATCGGGACACTGAGAGTTCATGTGGGGTGTATTTAGGTGATGGGGTTTCTTGTAGAAGACAACCTGTTGTTGGGAGAAAAAGATGTGAAGAGCATAAAGGGATGAGAGTCAATGGATTAACATCCAAAATAGCTTGAACATGAAGTGTTTGGTGAGTTTTTTTCTTTCTATTATTTATGGAACAATCAGCAATAACGATTCTTTTGTGTGAAAGGGAAGAGGCCTGAGGGAATAAAAAGCTGTGCATGGCTCTGTATTTGGAACTTCACCAAGTTGTTTGTAAGTTCACAACTTGTATGATTGTATCGTTATCTTGTAGCTCTGTAAGGGTTGTTGTTCTTGGAATTGTACATTAACTTGTGCTGAAAACAATCATTATTCAATAGAAATTGAGTTCAGTATCTTATCAGTTACTGTTTACAGTATATTTACAAGGCTTGATTTGCTTCTGTGCTTTGTTTCTGTACAATTGGTTCTGATTGTGTGATAACTGGCAATGAGAATTGGATCATATTCAGTTTCTGTGTTATAAATCCTCTGCATTATCATAGCAGATTCTTATACGTTGTATTTAGGGATAATTGCAAAAAAGTACCCTGAGGTATTTATTTTTAAAAATTGTAGCCCTCTTCTTTGATAATTGCAAAAAAGTGTCATGAACGTGCATTTTCGTTACGGTTTGGATAAATTTGTTTCAAAATGACGATTTTATCCTTCAAATTTTAAATTTAAAAATTTGCAAGTAAAAAAATCCAAAATTTTCACCTCTTACTTTTCTTCCTCTTTAGACGTAAAAAGAGGAAGAAAATTAAGAAACGAAAATTATCTTTTGTACCTCTTTTGAATTGGCAACACACATTTAGTACCCCAAAGTTTTATAACGTTCAATAAGAGTCCTTACGTTTTGGTAACACACCTTTAGTGTCACTTATGAATTGGTCACATATCACTCAACACCCCTTATGTATTGGTAACAGATCATTTAGTATCCCTTATGAATTCGTCACAAACCATCGAAATAGCGTAAATTTGACCAAAATTTTGTCCAGTGTGTTACCAATATGTAATAGGTACCAAAAATAATTAAGCCTATTTTTTAGGGGTAAAATCGTCACTTTAAGGAAAATGTACACGAAATGCAACAAAGAAACAAGTACATGACACTTTTTTTTTGTAATTACTAAAGAGACACCTTTTTGTAATTACTAAAGAAGATGACTACAACTTGCACAAAGTGAATATCTCGAAATAAGTTTTTACAATTATTCTTAGTATCTACACAGGAAGTTCCTTGAACATGGTTCTTGTTCCAAGACCATGCTGTTGTCTATCCTCTTGGGCCATGGAACCAATTAAGACCCAGAAAAAAAAAACAAGAATAGAGTAGTGGGCTGTTCTCAAAAGTTGATCTTTTTGATCCCATGATGGTTGTACCCACCAATCCCACAAGTTGCAGAGAAGAGAATCATGGACCAGTTTGAGTTTTAGATTGGATTGGATTCTATACCCTCACGGGCCAATGACCATCTATCAAATTAAACCCATCCTTTTAAGTGGATCGGACTATAATGCTGACGTTTTGAGAGAAAGATGCCCATTCACTCACAATCCATTGGCTTTTTACCCATAATTTGAGTCAGTAATTTTGGATAATTTCAATGATTACACTTACTTTAAAAAGCTATTGACATTTCTGAGTTCTGTAGTCTCAATCCCGTCAATTTTTGGCTATGATTAGACGAAAACATAAGTTATGAGGGTATTTTCGTCATTTCAGACCCAAAACTTTAGAGGTTGTCAAGAACTTCTAAAAGTTATGGGTAATTGGCTGTGACTATGTTATGCTCCACCTATTATTTGATATAGACTTGTATGCATCATTTTTAATCAATTACCCTTAAGTTGTAAAATTTCTTGACAGCCTCCCAACTTTTTTGGTGTGAAATGATGAAAATACCCTCATGAAAACATAAAACAAAAATGAGGGCATGTTCGTCATTTCAATCCCTAAACTTGGGAGGTTGTCAAGAACTTTTACAAATTATGGACAATTGATCAAAAATGATGCATACAAATTTGTTTACTTCTTACAAGGTACATGTCCATATCAAACAATAGCTGTAGCATTACATAGCCTCACCATCCTTGATCACGACACATTGTTCCTATTTGATTCTTCTACCAAATGAGATTGTAAACAACAAAAACACACACAAAACAGATTACAGAGCGTTGCCAGCTACAACTTTGAATCAGACAAAAATACCCTCAGAATTGCTCCTCAAACTACAAGAAATTTGAACACTCCATTACAACAAGACATAAAATGCCCCACCAATTATATGCACATTTCATAGTCAACCCTCAAGTTAGGACAAGACAACCTGGCAAAATATCAACAAGCACATGTTCTAGGATCAACAACACAACACAAGACAAGAATATGCTCAAACAAACCAAGTCCATGAAGCAAAGGAAACTTCTCTGTTTATTATTGTAAATAAAACAAATTTTGAGTCCAATTTATAATGTACACAAAAGCTTCTTATGGCTGAGACTACAATTGAATCAATGCATGTATCTTCACCTATCTCTCTCTCTCAATATATATATTATATATATGCAGTTCTTTATCTACATCACCCTCCCCTTCTCACTTCCTACTAAACAGTAACAATGAAAGAAAAAATTGTGTAAAATACGAAACCTGAGCTCTATACTTCAAGAGAAACACGGGTCTTAATGGGCTTCAGCTTCAAGCCCATGCTTTCCGGAGAAAGAAGCTCCGGGGAGATGCATGACGGGCTCAGTGGGCTTCTCGGGCTTTCACTGAAGTAGCAAGGCCTGTATAGCCCGTAATTCATGAAGAAGTACTCCATCGGTATCAACATGGCATGCGGCTGCTCTTCTGTCACCATTGATCCACAAGCCTGGACCTGAAAAATAAAAACAATATTTTTTTCAAGTTGAGATCTTAAATAACTAATTATTTCCAAGCTTGATCGAAGTTTTATAGATGTTTATGTACCTCGACTAAGGCACTGTATCTTTGATCGAGTTTTGAGGTCATATAAACAGCCTCAGAATGGAATGGAGACTGATCCCCAACAAATATAAGTGTCCTACATTTCAGTCTCTTCAATCCTTCTGATATATCGGGCCTCCTGAAAATATGATTAATCATTAATCGTACATCAAACATAGCCAACATCAAATCTGGATCGAAATTAAAGCTAGGATCTCAAAGTTTTTGACTTTACCTATTGATTGCCTGAAGAAACCGTATAACATTTGCACTCTGCCTCTCATCTAGCAACTGAAGAAACAAATATGTTACTTTTAAATCAATTGAACGAATATGACATATTAACAAAGATCATAGCGAATTTGAAAAGTAATTACTTTTCTGCATGCTTGAACTATATCCGACTCTGGCACTTCTGGACTACCACGAACTTCCTTGCTAAAGTACCGTTGAAGCAAGAAGTCTTTAAGAAGGCCACACATGCCATAGAAATATAGCAAATTTGTCATCACCTACATCAAAGACATGAGATCGATCTTAGGTATGATATAAAAATAACAATAATTTCAATTTAAGAATAAGAATCATATTTGAAGGAGGAACCTTATTATATAACCATTCGGTCCAAGATGGAGCCTTGCATAAAGGGGAGACAAGTATCAAACCAAGAACCCGTTCCCTATATTTCATCTGTGATACCAAAAATTCTAGCAATTAGCCAAAAAAACTATTTGACTTCAAAATATACAAAAAAAATTAGGAAGGAACATACAGCAAATAGGCTAAGTACGTAAGCCCCGGCTGTTACTCCCATGCACATCACCGCACCAAGCCTGAAGATTAGGACAAGATGACAAAATTAAAATCACTTTGCAATGTGCATTTATTGAAATGGATCAATGTAAAATTAACATTTTGAGCAATGACACGAACAGCAAAGATATGATATAATACTAACCCAAAATAGTTGAGAACTTCGAATATTTGATCTGCCAAATCATCAACAGAAGGCTCGTCTTCTTCATCATCTGAACAAATTGCAGCAGCTCCTAACTGCAAGAACTCTTGTGAAAATGCCACGACTATGTTAATAATAGGATCCGGTAACAAGCAAATGTACACATTTTCCCAAATTAAGCAATTTATAAACCTCGTGGCCTGGAGGACTAATGTGGTAAATGCAAAAGTTGTGAAGCAGCAAAGAAGCTGCTTCAGGGCAGAAGAACAATCCTTGGAAACACGAGACATCTGATCAAAGACATACACAAATAGGATTAATCAAATTGTCAATGTGCCTAGTAATAAGGGATAATTGCAGAAAAATAACCTGACGTATTCACTTTTTGCAATTCATAGCCTTCTTTGATAATTGCAAAAAAAAGTGTCCAGAACTTGTCCTTTTGTTGCACTTTGTATAAATTTGTTTCAAAATGATGATTGTACCCTTAGAAATTTAAATTTAAAAAACAATAACTAAAGAACAAAAATCCAAATATAAGGGGTATGAAAAATTGGATTTTTTTGTTCTTTAATTTTTATTTTTTAAATTTAAATTTCTAAGGGTACAATCATCATTTTATACAAATGGCAACAAAAAGAATCTCAATGTACATTTTTGCAATTATCAAAGAAGAGGGCTACAAGTTGCAAAAGCCAAATACCTCATGGTACTTTTTTGCAATTATTCCTAGTAATAATCAATACATTTTACAATATGAACATAATAGTATTGCACTAACAATTTAGAGCTAAATCTGGGTATGTGATCAGTGCTGGCTTCTCTTGTTCTCCATAGACTATCACAGACACTGAACCACGGCCAGTTTGTACAATGTGTTCCTGAGCAATAAGATTTTCAGAGCGTGTCATGAGTCAGTATATCAAATCAGGCAAGTACATTGAGAGAGAGGAAAAAAAAAAGGTACTTTTATAGAGTGAACACAGCTCAATCAACATAGTTTGGTTCCCTAAAAAGAGATCCCCATGTGCCAAAACCAACTGGCTATAGCAGATAAATATATGTTTATAAAAGGATAGAAGAAACAAATATGAAATTTTCTGATTTCAATCATTGCATAAAGTAAAGACAATGTTGAGGGAAAGCATGGAATCTAAACTAATTAAAGACAGCTTGACTTTAAACCAAATGAGTAAACCAATAAAGAAGTAGAAGGAGGAAATAATTTGACAGCTAGACATGTTTTCATTTTTATAAATGACAATATAATGTAAATAATAAGAGATGAGACAAGGAAAGGTAAAGCTGAGGTTTCTTCAATGGTGAGCAAGCACTTTTGATCAAATCTAGGGGATGATTTCACCAATTTAAGTGATGCAGAAAATGGAATTCACAAAGCAAAGATGAAATGGAAACCAAAAGCCAAAGGAAAAAACAAACAAAAACACATATGAGGTTAAAAAAGGCAACAATTTTATTACCAAATATGAAACCCAGTAATGACTCTGAACCCAAAAAAAAACTAACCGTTATCATGACATAGCAACAAGGGTCACTAAGAGATCGATAAGATCAGTAGAATTAGGAATCAAATATAAAAAAGGCCGGCAAATTTGAATAAATCCCCCATACAAATTCAGAAATTGAAGATTACCCAGATCTGGAAATGGATGATAAAGCTTGAAATTTCAATAAAAGAATGAGAAAATTCCCAAGGACTTGTCAACGAAGAAATTGGAATCCCTTTCTTCAGAAAATGGTAATAGCATCTCAAGGAAACCAAGGATTGCAAAATAATTACTTCCATTTCGATTCCTTCACATTTTCTCAGCAACCAAACAGCCCGTGGACCCAATATGTATTTTCCCCCAACGGTAAAAAAGAACCACCCAAACAGAGAAAATTTCCCAGAACTTTCTCGACATTGTCGACCCAGAAACCAAACCCAAAATGCAGAATAGCTTCAAAAGCCAATCCGATCCATCAATGCCTCGAATCAAAGAAAATTGAAAAATCAACAGAGAACATGAAAATGAAGAAGAAGAAAAATGAGAACCCACCTTTCCACCGAGATATATCTTCTCCATATCGACTGAAACGGAACCTCCGGACTCAGCCATGGCCGTAGCTGCGTCTGCACAACAGCCCTTCTCTCTCTCTCTCTCTCTAGAAATGTTCCTTCTCTCTCTAACTCTTCCTCTGGTTCGACAAATATGGACCTCAAGCTTCGACGGGTCTCTTATATAGCACCCGCTAACCCGACCCGCTTTCACTTTCCTTAACGGCTAAAAATATTAACCTCCGGTTTTAACCACCACCGACGCCTACGATTTTACCGTTTTACCCCTCTCGCCTCACTCATTTTACTTCCTAACCGTGGCCACTTCGTTTTTTTTTGCACAGTACGGCGCCGTTTTGGCTTCCCTCATTCGCCAAAAAATTTAGGCAACAAATCAGCTGTTGATTCTAAGGGATTTTGTATTTAATTAATCAAAGCATATTTGGCATTGTTTAAGGACTTTCATAATTGACTGTGGCGCGTGGGACCTACGCGGTGCTTTGACTGGCTGTGTGTTTTTTTCTGACGTGTGTGGTTTTATTGGATGGTCTTTCTTAGAGGGTCCCACGTGGGCCATGCATGACTTTTCTTTTATTTTCTTTTTAGATTTTTTTGTGTATATTAAATTTGCCTTAGAAGTAAAAATGAAAAAGGAGAAAAGGCCGTTGCTTGCCGTTGATGGGACTCAATCAATCATTTTTATTTTTTTAATATAAAAAAATAATTAATCATGGCTATATAATGCATCATAATTAATTGGTTGTTTTCGATTTGTGTACACACGTGGCCATGATATTTATAAAAGTCGTTATCAATTTTTTTTATTAATTTAAAATATATATAAAAAAAACTATTAGACAAATGTTATCATACATTTGCCAACAAAATTAGTGAAGAATTAATGTGTTTAAATTGATAATCAATTCGTATTTATTGTAAAAGTCACATCTTTTCTTACAAAATGACAAATTTACAATTATAGAGTTCATGTTACATCACAAATTAATCAAAGGAAATAGAAAAAATATTTAAGATTTAATTACAATATCTTTATGGAGATCAACGGTTGACAGGCATTAAATTATAAATATAAAAAAATAGGAAAGATTACAAAAAGTGACGGTAAAAGTTCTATATTTTGCACACTATTGGTTATTCTTATATTCTGTTTCTCCTGAGTCAGCTAAAATGGATAAAAAGTACTTCTTTCATAATTTGTATTTATGATCAAGTTTTTTTTAATAGGCGACGAAAAATTGTATTAACAATGTCAATCAGAACATATAAAGAAGACTAAATGTTTTGGGAACCAGAATAGTAGGGGGACTCTCATAGGTGATTCGACAATTTGGAACACGTTGAAGTAGTCCAACTTTCATCTTAGACAATAAAAAATCCAACGTCTTATTTTTTACCGAAAAAAGAAACAACCTAAATCAATTGAATCAAAATGCACCAATCTAAAGTAGGAAAACAACAAAAAGGCCTCGCTGCATACATGCTTCTCGAAGAAACAACATGCAGGACTGGTCCCAAATCGTGAGGGGTAGGCCACCAACCTTTTACTTGGCCATTCATGGCTCCTAGCAGATTTGTTTGGCAGCATGCGCCTGATCAGAGTCGTCGTCTTCTTCTTCTTCGATGAGTCGGTACGTTGTGGTCGGGCCCCCCGACATATCCAAGGTCCGTTTCAGCTAGCTCGTGCAGGTGTAGAAATACCTCTCTTGTTCCGTCCTTTGGTGTTCAGCATCTTTAAGAGCTTGGGATCCTCCCCCGTGCTCCCGAGATTCTTTCTGCTTCTTGGCTCGATGGGGGAACTCAGCCTCCAGTAGAGAGCCCTCTAGAGAAGGTGTTAGTGATTGTGTATGGCTCCCATTAACATAGCTGAGATCCCCCTCCTACACCTCCCGGTCGTCCGCCTGACTCATATTAACCAGGTCACGATCTTCGTGATCTTGCTTGTCCTATCTAACGATCCTAGATACGATCATTGAGAAATTGAAGGTATCCTCGTGGAATCCTCCTTAGCCAAGTCTCCAGTCTTCAGTTCAACTTCTCCGGTGTTAGGTAACACAAAAAATCCTAGACATGGAGGGAGAGTCCTTCCTTGTCCCTTCTCAGACCTCTCCGGCCCTAGTGTGTGAGACGTTATCAAGTCTTGCACCGGAGGCACCCTGTGAGCCTTGGGCACTCCCTGCTTTGTCTGGAGTAACCAGTCCGTGTCAACCCCCATTTAGACTCGGAAGGAGTCATCAAGCCGAGCATTGTCTCTTCCCACTCCTTGGATACTAGCTTGACAAGCCTGAATGCGGTGGATGAGTCTTTTACACCGAACACAGAAACTCGGGAGCCTTTTGTATTGAATCCCGACAGTTGCAGGTTCCTAGTGGCCTTGAAACTAAAGACAGGGTCGTCGACGGAGTGGCCTGTCCACGTCCAAATTGACCCAAAACCAAAGAAAATCATTCAATCGCCAAGGGGTGGGTATCGGAGCAGAAACCACCTCAGTACCCAAGGATTTTGCCAACAGGGATCGGACGGAAGCATTCTGTGCATCCCCTATGATGTTGTACACCCACACTCCTATTCCATAAATCGAAAAGGAATGGAATCCGGATGCATGCATGGAAGGAGAGGGACCAAGAGTAGGGGGTACCCACTAAAGGTCCATGGTCCTTTGTGAAGGGCCTAATCTAGTGTAGCCTCGGACGGGAAGTGAAACGATACTACTTTCTTGGAGAAATATTCCACCTCCAGGCTATTGATAGAGCATGACACCGTAGAGTATTTTTGGATTGCAGCTGATGTCGACTACAATCCTCTCGGACAAGGATTGGCGATACCGGCCATTAGATGCGACTAGGACGGCCTCAACCAAAACTCACCACTACATCGTCGTCTAGGTCGTCCTCAATCGAAACACCTCCCAACCAGTCAGAAATAACTTCCAGTGTCCCTCCCAATGAAATGGATGATCGGAAGTGACTAATCCGATCTGAAAAAAGTCTCAATAGTACTGATAGAAGACGATGAGACATACGAAACGACGTGGCCTCCCCTAAAAATAGCGGGGATTTTCACTATCATCTTAATTGACTTAACCAACCTTAAATAGTCTACTATTATGGCATGCAATTAAATAAAAACGAATAATAGGATCCGTACAATATGTAACTTTAACCGTTAATTTTGTAGTTTTCTTGTAAATGCAGGTTGATGCATATCATTTTTTATAAAATGATGTGATGTGATTAAAATATAACTAAGAATAACGAAAAGTCATAGCCGACATGATACTGCCTTACCAGCTCGAAGGTTAACAATCCCGCGTTTTGGAGCCCTACCAGTATCAGCCAAGGGAGGACGACGCACGCTGACATCCTGGAGGAGCATGTAGTCCACCAGTTTTTCTATCCGGTAATGGGTCCGCTCGATCCTAGCTTCCGCCAGTCTAGTCTATTGTATCGGTGTCGCCAGACTCTACTGCAAGATCACCCTCTAGGCGTCTTCAGGAAGTAGTCGGAAACTTTGTGCTCTTTACTTTTTGCCTGAGTATCCTCCATTGCAGAAACTCCTTTTGTGTTGGTTATTTCATTTCCATTTTGTTTAGTGTTTTAGTGCTCTACGACCCTGTAAACACTATTTATTATTAATATATCCAATCGTTATCTTCAAAAAATTAATTATTTTTGTCAAATTTATTTAATTTTTCTTTAATATTTACTATTTCAATAAAGAATTTAATCAATTCAACATTTAGTCAATATTACTCGGAACATGAGTCCCTATGTGAGTCTCACTATTTTGAATCACAGTTTAAATTAAAAGGTTCAGACTGAGTATTCCACACAATCCATATATGAGTCTCGAACTTGAATCTCTTAGTTAGTCTCTAAGAGCATGTACAACGGGTCGACCCTGAGGCTCGGCTCGCATTTTTGCGGGCTGCGGGATGCGGGCCGTCCCGTTTTGGGACGGCTTTTACGTGTCCCGCGTTCCGCAAAAATGCAGGTCGGGCCGAGTCCCGTGTCCCACGTCCCACAACCACGAGACGGGTCGAGACCCGTGTCCTGCGTCCCGTGTCCTTCGGCCAGCCACTCCCGTGTCGCCACACGTCCTATTTTTTTTAATACGAAAAATCATATTTAACTAAATATGATTGGTCAATTCACAATACAAGCCTCACATCCAAGCCCCATTGTAAAACACCCATTATTTTGAGTCTCGAGTCCCATTATTTTGTCCAGTCAGCATACGAGTCTTACATACGAGTCTTACATACGAGCCTCACATACGAGCCTTTTCATTGTACATGCTCTAATGGTCCTTCCAAAATTTAGATGAGTGATTCGGTCTTTATTTGATAACAAATGTTATTATGTTTTATTTGATAACAAATGTTATTACGTTGTACAGGGTAGGGGGCTCCGAAAAGAGGACCCACTATCCCCGTATCTTTTTATTATCTACGCAGATGGGTTATCTCGGCTCATTACCAAGGGGGAAACGGATGGGAGAATCCAAGGAGTATATGTGGCACGAAACGCCCCCCGGTGTCCCATCTTTTTTTTGCTGACGATAGTTTTCTGTTTTCTAGAGCTAATACACAGGAAGCTCAAGTGTGGAAGAACATATTGCAGACGTATGAGCAGGCTTTGGGGCAGATGATCAATTATGAGAAATCGTCCATCATTTTCAGTCCAAACACACCAGCGCAGGCGAAACATGAGATACATGATATTTTGGGAATGTAGGAAGTTCATGATACCGGTACATATCTGGGATTACCATCCATACTGCAGTGTAGCAGGTATCAAAGCCTAGGATTCATCAAGGATCGAATTATCAAAAGGTTGCAGGGGGTGGGATGAGTTATTACTGAGCAAGGCCGGTGAAGAGGTGCTGTTGAAAGCGGTCATACAGGCTCTCCCCACATATACTATGGGAGTGTACCTCCTGCCTCAGAAATTGATTCGGGAGATCAAAACAGTAATGAACAGGTATTGGTGGAGCCATGATGCTCGAACGGGGCAAGGGATCAAGTGGAAGAAGTGGGAGTTAATGTGTGCACATAAGTTGCAGGGTGGCTTAGGTTTCAAGCATTTATCAAATTTCAACGTTGCCATATGGGGGAAACAGGGGTGGCGATTACTGCAGCATCCAGAGAGTTTAGTACTGCGGGTTCTAAAGGCGAAATATTACCCGGATACTAATTTTTTGAGTGCCACAGCAAAACCGGGTTGCAGTTATGGATGGACGAGTATTTTGGCTGGTCAGTCGCTGGTTCGGACAGGAGCACGGAGAAGAATTGGGCCGGGATCGGGGGTTGGAGTGGCAGACCCGAGCTGGCTGCCCGTGGAGGAGTTACCGAGGCTGGAGTTTAGTGAAGAGGTGAGGGGATGGACTATGGGGCAGCTGATGCAGGATCAAGGCCGGAGGTGGAACAGGGGGACAGTGGAGACCCATTTTCCGGGGGCGATCGGGGAGGCCATCTTGGTCATGCCGATATCCCGCTCGGTTCAGCAATGTGAATGGTATTGGTGGGGGTGAAGGACGGTAACTACTCGGTGAAGGAAGTGTATAAGACCATTCAGAGGAGATCAGGGAGATGGAGAAGGGAGAATAGGGAGGTGTTCTGGAAGAAGGTATGGAGTCTGAAAGTCCCTCTAAAAATTAAACACTTTGTGTGGAGAGTGTTTACGGAGTCCTTACGTACAAATTCTAATCTCCGGCGTAGACACGTGTCATTAATGAGGGGTGCGGGATTTGTGGGGTGGAGGAGACAGAACACCATGTTTTATTTGACTGTGGGGTGGCGAGAACGTTATGGGTAAAGGAGGGGATTAGGAGACCTACGGCTGAGGAGAATCTGAAGCAGTGGTTGTTGGGTTGCTGGGATTCGGGTAGGGATAAGGGGCCGGAACAGGTGGTATGCATTTGGTGGGAAGTATGGAGGTCTCGGAATCTGAGGGTTTGGCAACAGAAGATGAGGACAGCAGAGGAAACGGGGGTAGCGGCTGAGAGAGTCTTGCAGGATTGGACGGAGGCCCAAGAAGTTGTCTCGGGGCCGCACGCGAGGGGGCCGAGGGCAACTAGCTGGACAAAGCCGAGAGAGGACGAGCTGAAAATCAACGTGGATGGGGCAGTTCTGCAAGATGGATGTGGGGGAGGAGGAATGGTGTGCAGAGGAGCGGAGGGAATGGCCAAAACAGCACGAGTGGTCATGTTCGAAGGGGCTAGAGATCCGAAGATGATTGAAGCACTGAGCTTGGATGCAGCACTTGATTGGGTCAAAGATATGGGATGGAGAAAGGGGGTAATTGAGTCGGATTGCTTGGCCATCGTCCAAGCAATCAACAGCTCAACACAACTGATATCGCCCTTAGGTGTTTTTATCACAGAAAGCAAGAAAAAGCTGATGGAGCTGGAGGGTTTTAGAGTTGCCTTTGTTCGCAGGGAAGCAAATACAGTGGCTCATACTTTAGCTAGACACACCGTAGAATGGTTTTATATTGATTGACGTACAACGCACATATCTTCTGTTCTGTTAGCTGCTTTGAACATCGATTTAAGTTGATTGAAATAAATATAACTTTATTTAAAAAAACATCTAATCAATCTTTACTCAGAATCGTCTTACTACTGTAAAACATAATTTAAATTAAAAGATTTAGACTTACTATTCCGTACAATCAACATATATGACTCGAACTTGACTCCCTTAATGAGTCTCACCACTTTTACATCCTCTCATGGTCCATCCATAATTTAGATGAGTGATTCGGTCTTGACTTGATAACAAACGTTATTATGTTTTAGGGAAAATATCAGTTTGGTATCCTTAAGTAGGCGTTTTTATCACCTTAGGTACCTTAACTAATTTTATCACTAAAAAGGTACCTCAACTTAGCACAAAGTAACACTTTAGTTTACGGTGTTAACTTTCCATCCAAAAAACATAGAAATACTAAAATACTCCATACTTACCATCAAATTTTCAAAACTCTATCACTAGTTTTCAAAAATTCTTTATAGTTTTTATTTATTTTATAAAAATCACTTTTATTTAAAAAAATAGTTTTATTATTTAAAAAAATAAATTTCAATTTTAAAAAATCTGTTTTATTTTTTAAAATTCATTTTTATTATCAATAATCATTTTTATTTTAGAGAAAACAGTTTTGTTTATAAAAAAAACTGTTTTATTTTTTAGAAGTCAGTTTTAGATCAAATTATTATTTAAATCAGTTTTATTCTTTTTACAAATGAATTATTATCTTTTTTTCTATTTCATTTTCTGTTTTACCCTTTTCTTTTCTTTTTTCTATTCCCCTTTTCCAAATCCATAGCAAGATTGAACCGACTCAAGGTTTCCATGGCTTGCCGGGATCGAACCAGTGAAGTGATTATGAGACAAATCCACAATTCTTGCAAGCTAGACAAATTGCCCACATCACTAGGAACTGAACCATTGAATTGATTGAAAGAAATGTCCAGTTTTGCCAGAGAAACCAAACCACTCCCAAACCCACCAGAAAGAGAATATGTAAAATTGTTTTAACTAAGACCAAGGATTTTGAGCCTCTTGCAGAGAACAAGTGATGAGGGTATCGACCCATTGAAATTTTTTTGAGATAAATCTAAGGTTTACGATAAAGGACCAAACTTTGCAATCCCTGAGCTTGAAAGAGCTCAACGGGTGAGCTACCAAACAACCGATTGCTCCTCCAATTCATTTCAATCCCCAAACTTTTCAGACCATTGCAACTCAACCCTCACCACTACAACTCAAAAATCACAAACCCTAACCCAAATAATTGAAAAGAAGAAAGAAGTATAAGTAGAGAGGAGCAGGGAGGCGGAGGATTAAACTGAAAATGCTTCAAAGCTTCGTACTGCCAAACTTCTCTAGGAGGGTCTGTGAGAATTGAAAAGATTCAGAGCTTCTTACTCCATCTCCGATGAGGTGGAAGTGGAGGATCAACAGCTCAGCAATAGCTCGGCAATCGGGCTCCTAAGACATCTCTCTCTAGTGCGTGTAAAAGGGTTTGTGAGAATTGAAAAGGATTAAAAGAGATAGGGTTTGAAAGGATAAAAGGTCGAAGGGTAAAATCGGTATTTAGAGGAAAAAAAGGTCATGTGCAGTGCATATGACTATTTTCCATCTAAAAACGGATGGAAAAGACTAACGTGTTATTTTTATATAGTTAAGGTACTTCTTTAGCTATTTTTTAAGTTAAGGTATCTTATGTGTTAAAAGTGTACAGTTAAAAGTACTAAACTGATATTTTCCCTATGTTTTATTATAGATAATTGGTTACTATATTCAGATGGGTATCAATCTGCCACAATGAATACCTCAAAGTGACCGATCATTTTAACCTCAAAACGGCAATTTCAAACAAATTCTACGAGGTAGTTCAAGAAACATTTAAATCAAGGAAACAACAATGATTTGAAATCAAAATGTCCAAATCACAAAACATTGTTTCTTACTCAAAACGCAAAATTAAAATTAAAAATCACACAAACAAAACCCAAAGCAACAAAGCACAGTCACTTCACTTCTCCATTTCCATGGCTTCTTCTCCTCTGTTCCCTCCTCTCCTCCTCTTCATCTTCCTCAACCACCTCCTCCCAATCTCTGCAAATCTACACAGAACCAACCTCCTCCGATCCGAGCTCCTCTCACTCCCCACCACCACCAACACCACCGTATTCTTCGAAGTAACCAAACCCATCTCACTCCCCACCACCAAACCCTGCTCCTACCTCCTCCTCCGCCACGACTTCGCCTACACCTACGGCCAGCCGCCGGTCTACGCCGACTACACCCCTCCCTCCGATTGCCCATCTCAGAAATTCGACAAAATCGTCCTCGAATGGACCGCCACTTGCCAAGGGAGGCAATTCGACCGCATTTTCGGGGTCTGGCTCGGCGGCGCCGAGCTCCTCCGGAGCTGCACGGCGGAGCCCAGAGCCTCCGGGATCGTGTGGACGGTGAAGAAGGACATCACCAGGTACCACTCGTTACTCACTAAGAATCAAACGCTTGCTGTTCTTCTCCGTAACATTGTCGATAAGACCTACACTGGGGTTTATCATGTCAATGTCTCGATTCATTTTTACCCATCTCATCCCGGTGATGATGATCCGATTCCGATCTCTGGGCTCGGTTCTAAGGCCGATTTGATCTTGCCCATCTCGAGAAATCCCCAGATGAACAACCCCTTTTGGTTTGAGATCGTGAATTCGACTGATTCGGGAGTGAAAGAGTTCGAAATCCCCCCAAATGCTTATAGGGCTGTGTTGGAGGTTTATGTATCGTTTCACGAGAACGATGAGTTTTGGTACGGGAATGTACCTAATGAGTACATTGCTGCCAACAACCTCACCTCCGTTCCCGGAAACGGGCCTTTCCGGGAGGTTTTGGTCAGTCTTGACGGCGAATTGGTCGGTGCAGTCTGGCCTTTCACAGTGGTCTACACCGGAGGGATCAATCCCCTCCTCTGGAGACCCATTTCAGCTATTGGATCCTTCAATCTACCGACTTATGACATCGAGATCACTCCATTTCTAGGGAAGATATTAGATGGGAAGAGCCATAAGTTCAGTTTCAGTGTCACGAATGCACTGAATGTATGGTACATTGATGCAAATCTGCATCTTTGGTTAGATCACAAGAGTGAGAAGACAGAAGCTAAGCTTACGAGCCATAGTAGCTTACCTCTTGTTGTCTCTCTGGTATCGGATTTCAAGGGCTTAAATGGAAGCTTCTCAACGAAAGTAAGCAGATCCATATCGTCGACTGGATGGGTCAAGTCTTCTCATGGGAAAATCACAACAAAATCCGATCAAAGCTTCGATTACAGTAACTCGATGTTGATGGGGAAAAACGGGGATTTGCAGATTGTAAATCAGACTATCCTTTTCAATGACACTGTCAACGCTAAGCTCCCATCCTCCGAGGAACATTCGATCAAGTCATATAAAAATTTCACCTTTTTCTTGTACTCTGACTACTTGGATCAAGGAAATGGAACAAATCTATCTGTGGCAAACTTCACAACGGGGTTCAATGAGAAGAAGTCTGATGGTTCTTCATCGAGCTCTCTCAAGAACTTGCAGACCGGACAGGGCACCATGGTTGTGAAGAACAACTTGGTGGCCAGTGGATTGGGGAGGACACAACAAGTTTTTGAATACAATGGTGGAGAGGTCTGCTACTTCAGGAACATAAGTAGCTTTAACTACACTGTTCTTTATGATAAAGTGAGAAACTCCTGTAAGTCAAAAATGGAGTCTGGGATGGGTTATCGGTTTGCAAAGTTGCGACCTTTGCCCACCCGAAGGGCGTTCTTAGGTTCTGAATTGTTAGATCATAACAAAGGAGTTTAGACTTAAGATCATACTTCTGGGTTTGGTTCTTGCAAGTGATTAGTTCGAATAAAACTGTATCTGTCAATGTTTTGGTTTATGTTGTAATCTTTCTGAAAAACGATCACTTTTGCTGATGTTCTTGTTCATTCCTAAAAGGGATAATATCACGTAAGTATACTAAACTCGTCACGTTTCTCACTTTATTACACTGACTTTTAACTTTTCTTATTTAACTCCACTCGTTTTTCTAGTTTACTCTATTTCGGTAATATATGACAAAAATGTCCTTACAACAATATAGAGAATTTGAACAAGAATATTCGTGTATGTCAATTTTCTTTCATTGAAAGCTATTACAAATTATTTCTTGATGAAGACCTTGTAATAGTGTAAAATCAACTATGATCATTGTTATAGGGGTATTTTTGTTACCTTTTACCCAAACAAAGTGAAGTGAAAAAATTTGTATATTCGATGTAATTGGATAAGAAAATAGTGTATTTTTTTGAGATTGCTCCGGGTGATAAATGCCATTGAGCTTGGGTTAATTGCACATAACTACCCTTATGAATTGTCCTCGAAACCAATGATTCCATGATAACTTTCAATGAACTAATGAACCCATAGTGAATTTTCCACACGCGACTACCCTTATGAATTCTCACATGCCACCGCCGTACAAAATAAATGAAAACCATCAAAATTTTCACTTTATTGATCATGAAACTCATCATCCTCATGCACAGAAGAATTTTGAATATCAGGAACAAGAGTCTCATAATCCTTTGGAACAAAGACATTTCTAGGACAATTGTTGCGTACAGTGTAGCTACAATAGCAATTGACCAATAAATAAGCGAAAAACTCAAATTGATCCTAGCAAAATTGATCACCATGCCTATCTCATTGTTATACAAAGGAGTTTACTTTTAAACAACACCTTACACCTCTCTCTTCTATCAACTTTCAGTACTTTCATCTGATAGTGGGTTTTCAACTTCACTTTCACTGCTAGAACCATCTTCTCCAACAGGTAAATCAGAGTTTTCAGAAAGGTTATACTTGATAAACTTGACCTGTTTCTTCTTCTCAACACTCTGTCCTTTACGCTTTCGTCCTTCGCTCTCTATCGACTTCATGGCATGAGCAGCAGCTACAAAGGCAGCATTCATGGACTCATTCGTCATTTCATCTTCCTTTTCTCCTTCGCTCACACCCTTGTTGTCGATATAGAACAAGTCCGTATCAGCATTCTCTTTCTCACCAGTGATCTTCGATGGTGCTTGTTCGTATTCGTCTCTGGAAACATTGATAACTAGTTTTGCACGACATTTTGAGACACTATTGTTGAATATCCTTATCCCTTGATCCTCAATGCTCAGTAACCACTCTAAGAACAATAGTCACAAGAATCAGTCAAGTTATTGGGTCAAATATTATGCAAAAAAAAAAAAACTGACTTGAACTTGTATTTTTGTTGCACTTTGTATCAATTTGTTTCAAAATGACAATTTTACCCTTTAAATCTTCAATTAAAAGGTGGAAAAAAAATTCACCAACCTTAAATTTCTTCCTCTTTATAGATAAGGAAAACTAAGAGATATAAATTATGGATTTTTTGTTTTTTTAACTTCAAGGGTAAAATCATCATTTTGATACAAATTGCAACTAAAATACAAGTTCAAGTCACTTTTTTGTCATTATCAAAGAAGAAGACTATGATTTGTGAAAAAAAAAGAATGGAACAGGGCACTTTTTTGCAAGTATCCCAGAAAAAACACTTACTTAGAAGCAGTTTAGGTGAGGATTCGTATGAACTACTAGCTTCGGTCTCCATTCCAATCTGGCTCGAAACCCATTTTACTATCTGGTGAGGTAAGCGAGACATGGAAAAGGCGTTCAGGTAAGAAATAGCTCTCCTCTGATCCCCCGATTCCCTGCAACAAATCTGATAATAAGAATTGGCAATGAGAGGCTTACAAGAGTTCCATACCATATCGGTTCCTTACGTACCTAAAAAACTCTATAGCTTCATATGTAACAAGCAATTTTGTCATGACAAAGCTTTTCAAGCACTCCGCATTTTGGGGAGTCACTCTACCGGGATTGAGGAAAGAATACTCTACCAGTATAACGACGTCAAACAGAACTTTCCTCAACATAATTTCATCTTCGGAACCCTACATAGGAAATTGCAAAGGGCAAGGGTCAAAAAAAAGAGACACTTCAAAAACTGAAAAGATTGAAATTACAGGATCACAGAGTTTTGAACTGTTACTCATATATCTAATTTGAGTCCTTTTTATTGAATAAGAACCAACTGGCTCAAACTTTAAAAATGGTCAATTACTTGTCACATAAATCCTGTAAGGGGTGATTGCAAAAAGGAACCCTGAGGTCTTCACTTTTTGCAACTTGTAGTCCTCTTATTTGATAGTTGCCAAAAAGTGCTCTGAACTTGTCCTTTTATTGCACTTTGTATAAACTTGTTTCAAAATGACGATCTTACACTTGGAACTTTAGATTAAAAAATAATAATTGAAGAACAAAAATATATAAATTTCCATATCCCTTAAATTTCTTTACTCTTCGTACTGTACAAAGAGGATGAAAATTAAGGGATAAGAAATTTTTTAACTTATTACTCATTATTTTTTAAATCTAAATTGTAAGGGTAAAACCATCATTTTTATACAAATTGCAACAAAAACACAAGTTCAGGGTACTTTTTTAAAATTATCAAAGAAACAAGGATACGAATAGCAAAAAAATGAATACCTCTCAGGGTATTTTTTTTGCAATTATCCCTTCCTGGAACTTTGTGACAAGTGATTGACCATTTTAAAAGTTTGAGCATGTATGTTCTTATTCAATAAAAAGGACTCAAATTAGATAAGAGTAATTGTTCAAAACTCGATTGCTTTTAGCCAATGAATGCTATAAGATTATAAACTTCATATAGAAGTATAAAATGTTCTACCATCATGAAAGGACGCGAGGAGGTAGCTATTGAAATGAAAAAGATCATAATACATGCAAGAACCCATTATGGCTGATTCAAGCATACACACATACATACAATAGAGGAATGATAGTAAGAAGCTAAGCATTCAGTAAAAGAAACACTAACCAATAAGGAAGACACGGGCAAAGGAGTCTCTAGCAGCATCCTGGCCAGGGTCTCTGCATTCACAAAGTACTTGAGTATGAATTTAAGAGAAGGGGCAGAGAAAACAATAAACATGCAAAGAATCAGCAAAAGAACAAGTGTGTACTTATGCATTCATTGCTCCTATAAGCTGCTACTATGTTCACACAATATAAACCATTTTAATGATGCTACTGTTATGTGCTAATTTAAGACACCAACGTTTTCGAACAAGGATCAATAGTTCATAAACCCAGTTATGGAACCAATTACCCAAGTCAAAAACCATTGTAATGATGCTAAAACTTTTTCCTAATTGAAGACACCAAAGTTTCGACCAAGAATTGGAACACTTACCCAAGAAGTAATAGTTCACAAACCCAGTTATGGAACCAATAGCCCAAGTCCTCAACTCTTTCTCCAACTCTGATCTGGAAACCCCATCTCGAAAACTCAAGCACAACTTCAGCAAAAATGCCTCAGCAATGACAACCCCAGCCAAGTGCTCAACATCACAGTCTCCATCACCAAGCCCACTAGATATATCAGCACTCACCAGAGGCAAAAAAGACTCCAAACCCTCATCTCCACTAGTCCATAAGCTAACCAAATCCCCAAACCTCTTAACCAAGCTCTCATCACCCAAACCCTTTTCCTCATTTGAACCATTACCACCACACACACTTGCATACCCAAGAACAACATCGAGCAGAGCCTTAACCCCTCTCATCACTTTCTTCTCCTTCTTAAAACCAACAGCCAATCTATACATCTCGGCAACGACCGGAGCGAGCAATGCGACGCTCTTCGAAGAGACGCAGGGCGCAGAACAAGCTGACACGAGCTGGAACAGGTCCTTCACATTCGATAAACGAGCCAAAGGATCATCATTTGAGGCATCGCGGCCACGAAACTTCAACGCGGAGTAAACCCAGATCGATTCGAGAGGCGGGTCGATGCTAGCTTGCATCAGTTCGTAGAAATTTTGGGTAAAAGAGCTCAAATTTGGGGACTTTTTGCGAGTCTCAGCTAAGAGATTCTCTAATGACTGGTTCAGAGAATCTTCATAGTGCTCGCCGAAAAGGAGGCTACGATCCGATCCATTAACAGCCAAAGCCATATTTTTTCAGCAGAAAATCGATCAAATTCTGCGAGGAAGAAGAAGACTCTGTTACAGCTAGTTGCAAAAAACCCTAATTCTTCTCAAAACGAAAGCCATTCTAATCTGTAGGGTTTAAAGGTCCTCCCCAAATTGACACGATTTGCCACGTAAGAAAATAAATATGCGTACGTGGCAGCGTTGACACAAACCCGTCAACAACGGTCCGGCCAGAGCTGAATTCTTTTTTTGCCGGCGAAAAGGAACACCGACTGAAAAAATAAAATCCATGGCGGACGTAATTGTGCTGGAGGATAACGTTGTTGTTTACGTTACTGACAACACTAACGGCCAGCGCATATGACCGTTACCAGTCAACAGCCAGCATTGACTGTCTCGGGAGCAGTGTTGGCCGTTGGCTGACACTTTGGTGGCGACACTTGGTTGCGTCGGCAACAACATAATCTTTTTTCCTATTTAAAGAGCTCAAGTCCTCTTCATTTTTCACACATCTACAATAATTCTCTCATTTTACTACTCTCATCTATCTCAGTCTTTGTTTTTTCGTTCCGCAATGGATGGTTTCAATTCTTTCTTGTGCGATGTCTAAGATTACGTCCCGGGAATGCAAGAGCACTTCCCCTAGAGCCAAGAGTCCGTCCCATCAACTCAAGAAAGTCCGCTCGGTGATGACGTTGTGGAGCTATTTTCGAGTCTCGACACTACCCAAATTTCGTAACCACCTACAAACCAAGCGAGCCAGATGAAAGCGAAAAAGACCTGCACGAAAAGGAGCGTCGAGGATGATATCTGTCTTGTACTAGTATGGATGGTAAATTCGTACGATTCAATATGAGGCAATAATAAGAGGAACGTCAAGTACTAGGATGACATCAGGAGGGAAGTGGCTATATTGCGGGGACCAAATGATCTGTTGCGGTCTGACAAGGACCACTAGAATAACGTCAACCCGCGAGTGATGAAGTTCTAAGGGAACTATGAACGCACCGTCAAAGATCACCGAAACGGTCGATCCGATGACCAAATAATGCAGTTGGTAGAGGAATTAAACAGGACTACAGAAGGCCACGACTTCCCGGGTTTCCGAAATCGATCGATGGATACAACGCTTGTGTTGTTTAATGTGTAAGATTTATTAATTATTAATGAATCTTTCCTTTCAAAAAAATACGATCCGTGAAGTTATACATCCAAACACAAATGAGATGTATCATCCATCCAAAAACAACGCTTTATCCATAACCAAACCAACATAAGAAAATGGTTGGAATGATAATGGAACACAATCATAGTAAAACAAAAAAAAAAGACAAACAACGTTGTTACCCAAAACATTTCCAAACCATTGCATCAATACAGGATAAAGAAAGAAATTGACAAAATGAAATCGATGGCCCAACAAAAGTGTAAAGTGACGTGAAAGGTGAACAAACCATACAATGTTTGTAGGGGCCGAGAAGAGTAAGAGCATGTACAACAAAAAGGACCTTGGTCAGGGAGTGGGAGTGCAGACCTTGTGCTGACTGAACAAAAGTCAGGGAGTGGGAGTGCAGAAAAGTGGGTGTTTTGCAACAGAAAGGACCTTGAGGTCCTGGGAGTACAGAACAGTGCTGACTGGATTATTATTTGTTATTTTCCTGTTTTATTTAATTCGTTATCAGAAACCGTTTAAATTGTTTATAATTTAAACAATTTTGGAAATAAATAATTAAGGACAATCAATAATTAATAAATAAATTCAACACGAATATAAATGAACTTCTAATTTTATTCAACCCCTTTTAATACAACCCAAAACAAAATACAAGTTCAAGAATCATCGTCTGTTGGGCCGACATCCGATGGTGGGGGTTGTCGTCGAAGTTCTTCGATTTGGGCTTTAAGGGTGGATATGATTTTTCGCAGTTCGGACTTGAAAAACTTATGGTCTGCCATAGCCTCTTCGTCGTAGGAAGATGTATCCGCCCCCAGAACCTCCTTGTAGGTGGCGAGGTTTGATTCCCACTGTTGGGTTAATGACTGTATCAGGCGATGCCTTTCTACATGTTGTTCGCGAAGTGAACGTTCAGCATCCACCCGTGAACGTTCCAGCTCGACGAAGGCAGACATTTGGGCCGTGAGGACGGTCCCCTTCTTTGCAGCCTTTGCTGCCTTCTTCCCTTGCGGTCGGGGAGGGGGACTTGGGTCGGCCTCAAGGGATGGGGGTGTGTCGCTGAGAGGGACTTGAGTCCCCTCGTAGTTCTCGCTTCCTCCCCATTCTGGTGGTTGGGACTCACCACTAAGAGGTGTGCCCTCCTCCCCTGTGCTTGTAGGTGGGGTTGAGCTGTAAGCCCCAGCCTCATCCAACCGCTGTCGTTGTTGGCGTACTTGACGGCGGACAGTTCCCATTGTGCCCTCCTCGGCACTGAACTTCTCATTGCCATCGAGCCTCCAGACCCAATGATCCAGGTCGAACTTCAGCGGGTGGTCTTTAACCACTTTCCCATCATCCTCCCACATTTTCTTCGCACGTCTCAAGTGCTCTTCGTCGTTTGCGCCGCTCGGCTTCTCGTCCCTGGACCTCTTCATATAGCCGAGCATCCTCCTTGTCTGGCCGGAACCTCTGAGCCAACGTTTCTTGATGGCTTCCCAGCGGCGATGTGGGTAACGGTTCTGGGAGTTGTATTTCCTCTGCACTGCGCACCAGAATGTGCTGCCGGTTTGCGAGTTGCCCTTGACGGCATCTCTTGTTGTGCTCAACCAGCAAGTTATGAGGTGCTTGTCCTCCTCCTTGCTGAATGTCCGGCCATCCGCCTCTGGTTCTTCGAGTTGGGCTCGGGGTTAGGCTCGGGCATGGGCTCGGGCTCGGGCAGGGGCAGGGGCAGGGGCTCGGCCTCGTCGTTGGGAAGAGGATGGTTGGGGGGTTTCTACGTCGGGTAGTGGATGACCCTCGTAGTTGTAGAATTGGGGTCCCATGCCCCATTGTGATTGTGATTCTGGTGGGGGCATGCTCCATTGTGATGGCACTTGGAACCCTTGTGGGGGCATGCTCCATTGTGATGGCACTTGGAACCCTGGCGCCATTTGGTATTGTGGGGGACGGTTTTGCCCTAACAAAAATATTTATACATTAAATTAAGTGCTCAAAAATTTAATACAAAAAAAATTATACATTAAATTAAGTGCTCAAAAATAAAATAATAAAATAAGTGCAAATAATTAATCAAAAAAAATGAATACAATGCATTAATACAATAAAATAAGTTTGCACTAACCTGAACTCGACCCCGGGTTCGAGCTTGGGGAGTTGGAGCGAGGGCCCGTCAGAATGTCTCCGAAACCTCGTGCCAGTTCGTCCTCGGTGAATTCTCGTTCGTCACCAAATGAGTGTGCACGAGACCCAACGTCGCCCGACATTTTTCGCGACAATAATTGAAACGAGATAGGAGAATTTGGGAAGGAGAGAGTGAAGTTGGATAGTTGAAGTAGGAAGTGGTGTGAAAAATATGAGAGGAAAGGGGTATTTATAGGGTTTTATTTGTTGATTTTTGAATTAAAAAAAAAAAACTAGCCGTTTGTGGTGCAACGGTCGGGACACGTGGCAGCCCCACACGCTGCCAGCGCAGCTGGCAGCGCGCAGGCGCGTCCAACGCGCCCGGCCAGCGAGTGGGGAGCGGGGGCGTGTGCAGCGGGAGCGGGAGCGCGTGGAGGGGGAGCGGGGCCGTGATTTTCGCCGATTACAGCGGAACGGCCAGCGCGCCCGGCCAGCGAACGGAGCGGGGAGCGGGGCCGTTCCGTTGTTCGTGCTTTAAGTGTGGTGCTACAAATGACATGACTTGTTGTGGAGACATTTCAGAGGAAGGTGAGAGCTCTTCTCTTCTCTCCTTTGGGCTCGGCTCTTCTCTTCTATGAATGGATGTATTGGGTATGTTTGTTTTAGTTTTAATTCATGTCATGGCTATAGAAGAACGAATCAAATCAGATCGTTCTCTTTTTCAATCTTTCCGACTTTCTCTGACGGAAGTGAGGTCGAAAGACTTGGAAAAAATCAATCACTCCCGACCACTGATGAAGGATTTCTCGAAAAGTTACGGACCACTAATTCTTTTTAGAAATCGAAGGGATTCGGTCTTATACAAACACGGGGAAGGTAGTCGAAAAAGAGAGAAGATGACTTCTTCTTTCTTTTATGACCTAGAGCACTTGCTCGTTGATTCCGTCGGAAAACAACAAAAAAGTGATGTTTTTTATCTTTCGATTGTCGATGAATTTATCGACGTTGGTTACGACAGATTTTGTTCTCTCTCCCCTCTTTGTTTGGATACCTAGAGATTCTAGGTCGTTAACCTCTACTACCACATGTGCTTGATGAATCAACCCTATTTTTTTTTTTGACAAATAGACCTTATAAAATCGATATCCACTACGGGTGCTCTTAGGATCCGTGCGAGATGAAAGCCTCGCGCACGGTTTTGAATGAAAAAAGAGTGGAATCCCCTTTCGACCTTCACTCTCCCACTCTCAACGTTTTTTTTCTTTTCTGTCACTTCAAAAGTATCTGCTCCGGCTTTTCAGCCATTCTATTTCTTGATATTATTTCTTTTTCCGATGATTTGTGTACAGAATTCGTGACGAAGCCGATCACTACCGATGGCCCCCACCCCGTGTTCATGCTCTTGGTGATACTTGTTTCCTCGGCATTACAACAACATGGGTATCCGAATTGGAAGAACAAGGTTGTCACTTGGATGGTGGCAGTAATATTGTGTGTGATGTTGGAGTTGGCAATTGCATCCCTCCGAAATGCTCCGGCTATGAGCTTGGTACCCCTTTCTACGACCAACATCGTGCCTCTGATCTTAGCACGACTCTTCATCGTATGTGTTTTCTTGGATCATACCATCAAGATGTATCATTATCTCATGGTTTCATCCTAATTATCAATCCTTGGAATGTGTATTTTACATCTAATGATCCTTGAATGACATATGTAATCGTTTATCAAGAAAACTAAAAAGAAAACTTTAATATAATACTTTGTTATACATTTATTTGCAAGATAATACTCTAACATAATATATTTTGTTATATAATATTCTACCAAATATATAACTGTGCGATGATAGTACAAATTGAGGATAGTATAAATGTATAAATTGCTAGGACTTGCTGTTTAGGGACACAAGTTACAAAAACCGAATACTTGAGGGTGGTTTTTTGCAATCATCTCCTGTTTATACCGTGATTAACCCTTAACGATTTGTGTTACAAACTTTCTCATGAAACCAATCAACCCCGTGTTACTTTCCATCCTCGGGGTTTTCCAGACATTAATCTTAATCGGTTTTGTTCTGTCGGCTAATCAAAACAAGCTTGTTACTTTGATGGTGGCACTACTACTTTGTTACATTCTCTTGCTTCACGTCACCAAGTTATGATATTATCTCATGAATTAATTTTATTTATCGATCGTTGGATTAATGTTTCTAATAATTCATACTCTGGTTTATGTAACTGAGCTTATCGTTTTTCAATAAAAATCCTCGTTTATTATTGTTCGCATCAACTCTTTTGAGTGTTGTAACTTTTAGTAGTACCAGTATTGTAAAGCCTTCATAACAAAATACGATGATTCGATTTCAATGAAAAGGGGACAACGATACAGGGTCGATGCGAAATGCATACCACAATCAAGGTTTTAAAATTGTTAGGCGCTAGTCGAGCGGTTAAGGTCTTTTGGTGATTAATCGTGGATTAAACAGAGATTAATCAAAGATTAATCTAATCAATTAGAAATTAATCAGATCGACCAACAACAAAAAAGTGTCACTAAGACGGACGCTTAAGCGAGATCTGATTGGAATTTTTAGAACACTGACCACGATCCTAGTACATTACAAAGTGAATCATTTCATGACAATGCGACCACAAAAGCACACATGATCACTGATAAAATCAAATTGTTAACTGATTTTTTTAATCAATAAGAGTTGCCACGTAAGCATATAAATATGCTTACGTGGCCATGTTGATTTAAATGATTATATCATACGTGTTTTCTTGCATCCTATTGGTTGATAAATGGGACCCACAAGACGAAGAGACCCCAAGCAGCCAATCAGATGGCCAGGAACACGTAGCCAGATACAACAAATCACCTATTTATATATATATATTAATTAAATAACAATTCCATGGGTTTAAGTTCTCGTTTTAAAAAAACAAACTTTAAAGCTATTTTGTGAGTGTCGAACTCGAAGGCTATTTTGTGAGCTTTGGGGAAGATGAAGAAGCAATTGCTGCTCGTTGCAGTCACAACGTTGTTGGTGTCGACATTGTTGCCGACCTCGTATTGCTCGAAGAAACCGGCGGCGGCGAGGAGAGAGGACGTGCCGTACATCAAATGCCAGGTCTGCGAGAAGATTGCATCGGAGCTGCACCAGCAAGTTCAGAAGAAGCAAGGTGAGATCGCGCCCAAGAAGGTAACTTTACGGTTTTTCTCAACTGGGTTCGGTTCCAATCTCGATGATCCGTGTTGTTTTGGTGAAACTAAATGATGGGTTGTGATTGTTTTTTTTTTGCTAGATCTCGGAGTTCCAGGTTATTGAGATTGCTGAGAATGTCTGCAATCTGAAGAAGCATGAAGCGGATTGGATGTTGCGGATCGATCTTGTGGAGCAAGGACATAGATTGGAGGTGAAAATAGTTTTCAATTTTGTGATTTTTTTTTAGTTTTTGTTTTGGGGGATTTGATTTTCAGTTTGTGTGAGAGAGCTTGATCTTTGCTTCAATGGCCAATTCATTTGAGTTTGTGTTTGTAATTCAGCTTGTGGAACAAGACTCTGAAGGCCATTGCAACACTGAGTGCAAGACAATCGAGCGAGCTTGTCAGGAGGTGAGACTGGGATTGGAATTCGAATTCGTGTCCTTTGAGTTCATAACATGGAGTGGAGATAATCAACTCAATTAAGCTTATTGTGATTGGATTGTGGCTTGGATTTTTGCAGGTTATGGGGTATCATGATACTGATGTTGCAGAGTATTTGTACAGCTCCAAGCCTCAGATCAGTGCATTGGCTAATTATCTCTGCAAGGATCTGTCTAAAGCTTGTAGTGCCAAGCCTCCTCCGGTCCCTAAGGTAATGTGTTTGAACTAGTTTGGTTCTTGAACTAATCTGCTTATGCTTAAGCTCAGAGGTCATGTGAGTTCATTTGATACTTGAATTGTGTTGTAAACATGGTTATGTTCAGAGGTTAAAACTTAAAAACATTCATGACATCATCCAATGTTGAATTGGTTGGCTTTGCTTGACTGATCTTTATTTGAAGATCAACCCACCTTAAAGCTCAAACTGATAGTTGAAGGGTTGATTATAGTTTTATATTCTAACCCGCACACCCTCAAGGACAAGCCTGTTTATGGGTTTTGAGCCCATTGAGGAAATAGTTAAGGGTTTTGAAAATCAATAAGAGGGTCATTAGGGGTAAATGAGATAAATAAAGAAATAATAATATATTTTGAAGATAATGGTATTTTAATTCGTGTCCGTGGGATATCTGATATCATGTTAGGGGACCAACTCAACTAAAAGCTCAAATTGATAGTTGAAGACTCAATTATAGCTTCATATTCTAACTATCTTGAGTTCTGTACGCATAGTATTGATTGTTGATCAAACTGATAGTTGAAGGCCTGATTGTAGTTTAACATTCTAACAATCTTGAATTTTGTACTCGCTATGTTGATTCTTGATCAAGTTGATAGTAGAAGACCCGATTATAGTTTTATATTCTAACAATCTTGAGTTCTATACTCACTGTATTGATTCTTCAATGGCTCAGGATAGGATCCCAGGTGAACCATTTGTGCCCAAATCCACAAAAGAAGCTGAGATGGAAAAGATTATGAAGTCCATGGAGGTCATTATTTCTTCTTTCCCGGTGCTATTTTTTTTTTTTGTAAAACTAATCCGTACCAAAGATCTAACTCTTTAACTCTTGCTTCAGGGTATGCCAGGTGCACCTGGGATGAAAATGTACTCAAGGGAAGACCTAATGAATCAAAACTTTGGTGCTGAGGATGATGAAGATGACGAAGATAGCGATGATGAGAACCCTTTCCCCTCTAAACTGGTAAAGAAAAGTCCCTAATGATCCTCATTAGTCTTAATAATCCTCGTTAGTCTTAATAATCCTCGTTAGTCTTAATAATCCATTCTCATTGTGGTGCTTGCTAAAAACACTGATAACACAGGGAAGCATTTTGAAAGAGAAACAAAACAAAAAAGTTGATTGGAAGGAGAAGATCACCAAGGGAATTATAACCAGCACACAAAAGGCGAAGAAGCACCTTAACAAGGTCACAAACAAAGTGCTGAAATGGTGGAAAGGAAGGAGCACAGATTCGAAGAAGTCCAAGAACAGCAAGACCGAGCTTTAGAACCCGTTGCTACACGTTTTGTTCATCTGTATGACCCATATGGTTCTTAGGCATTTTTGCTCAGCAGAAAGTTTCTTAGTCCCATTAAAGAACGATAAAAAGATCGGCTTTTGTATCTGATGCTCTGATCTTTAACTTGAGAATATTCCTAAGACTAGGAAATTTGTATCAAAAGATTTAAGTTTTGCCTGTTTAGTTGGATACTTTGATTTTGAAGATCTGTTTATACAAGAGGGTAATGATTTGCAAAGACTTGTAATTATGTCTGTTAATTTCTAGATTAAAGAGGGTACAAGGTTAATTACAGGTAATTATTTGCTTAATATACGTACTTTTGTGCAAAACTATCCTCAAACTCTAAATTACATAGATCTCTTTTGCATGAGTATAAAAATGTCTCGAAGCTTAATCTCTCAAAAATGATTTCATAACTATCAGACATTCACTTTCTACAATGACGTTTTTATCATTAATACAGATATGTATAATTTACAAATATTGAATATCTCAGGGTTACTTTTTTTTTGCAATAGCATAAAACTATTGAAAAAATAGTATATTGTTTTTTGAGATAACCATAAAGACAATTTCGTCATATTTTGATAAAGAAACAAAATTTAGGATAGTTACATATAAACTACTTTTAGTAATTCCAAAATTTGATTTTGAATATGAGAATCAAATATTTAAGTTTTAACATGACAAAATTACAGATGAGGGAGCACTTGAGCTGTGTATTACCCATCTGATACACAAAATTCATGCGACCGATGATCTGCATATGAATCTTCAGCGCATTTTGTAATGCTGAACTCTCGAAACAGCGCATCTCTGACCATTCAACGAATACTTGAGCGTTATATCAATATCACGAGGATTTTTCTTGTTCTGAGCCACCGTCATGCTCCCGGTAACAGTCTCACCCTCACAGATGGTAAGAACATCTTCAAGGTAGAGCACAGTTTGCTTCCAATGTGTTGTCCTAGACTTCGGCCCTGCAAAATAGTCATATGTTGTATGAAAAAAAAAAACATCTATAAGAGCCTGAAGGACTATTTGGTCGGATATTGAATGAGAAAGGAACATACCGGTGGAGAAGCCGGTCATTTTGTGACCCTTGGTGAATGCTACATCGAAATATGCTACTAGAGCGTGGATGTAATCGTTGCGTCCTGCAACGAGCTTGAAAGGAGCAGTGAAGGAAGCATCGCCGGAGCTCATCTTAGAGATGTCCATGGTCTGAATTAAGGTGACCCACAAAAAAAGTGTTAAAACATATGGAAACAAGCGTAAATATAGGGATACTTGCAAAAAAAAATACCCTGAGGTATTCCCTTTCTGAGAGTTGTAGCCCTCTTTTTTTATAATAGCAAAAAAAAGTCTAATGAACTTGTCTTCAGTTGCATTTTGTGCAAATTAGTTTCAAAATGACGATTTTACCATTTGAAAAAATAAGTAAAAATAAAAAAATTCATCCTCTTTATATACCAAATAAGAAGAAAATTAAAGGAGGTGAAAATTTTAGTTCTGGCGACAAAATTAAACAGAGTGCAACAAAAAGGTAAGTTCAACACACTTATTTGCAATTATTAAAGAAGAGGGCTACAGATTGCAAAATAGTGGATACCATCATGGTCCTTTTTGTTTTTGCAAGTTTCCCTATATATAGGGTTGAGACCCCCTTGAAATGCACAATAGGAAACTAACTTAGACCATTGGATCAAAATAATGGACAACTGAGATTGAAGATTGCATTAATTTCATAATTTGATGATATAGATTTCATATTGCAAGGTTTTTATTATATATAAATAACTAGAGAGGGTGTGTTTTCATGCCTTGAGAAGCTGGCAATTGGTAACTATTTGCTTCTGATCAACAGTGTCCACTAGAGGTTCTGTCATTGCGGCCTTCTTGATGCAGCTCATGTCAAAGCCATACACACTATCCCAAACTGTATTATAAGTACAAGAAACAATAATAAGCATCGAAAAATAAAGATGGCAAAGTTGAAAATATCAGACAAGTAATTTAGAATGTGGTTAATTGCATATACCTATTGTGTACTATGCGTCTATTTACAGACACATTAACTTTCAAAAAATACAAATAGCTCATTTTTTTCACCGAAGATGACCCTAACCATAATCTCAAAGAACACTTCATAGCTAACCTAAACATTTTGATCCCATGGAGAAAACGGTCAAGTAAATCTAAAAAGGCTCCTTAAAAGATAAGACTATTAAAAAGATAAAATGGTTTGTATTTAGATCAGGGTCAAGGGCATATTAGTCATTTTGACAAAAAGTTGAGTATATTTTTGAAAATGTAGGTAGCTAGATACAAAAATAAAATAAAATTGGGGATAGTCATGTGCAAAAACATGTGTAGTACATAATAGCTATCTGCGATTAAGGAAGTTAGTGACTGAAAATCCAAATATCCAAAAGTTTATCAAGCTCACATTCAATCTTATTGCTTTTGTATTCAGCATCCTCAATGCCCGTCAAATAAAGATCGGCTCTGTCTGGCAACACAACTCCATCATTCACCTGCCAGAAGTCAAAGAATTGAAGGTAGGTGAGATTAGATTTATCGAGATGTATATGCAACAAAGTAGCCATGTTTTACATGAACATTGAACATATGTCTCTAACAATATATGAGAATTCAAAGCAAGTCCAACTTACAAGCCATTTATCGCGTGCATATAGAACTGTATCTAACATATTTTCAAACAGCAAAAAGTATCCCATCCACTCCGAGACAATTATATCAACTTTTGGAACAGGAAGCTCGAGCTCTTCGATCTTTCCCTTCAAGACCGTTACAACTGCAACGATGAAAAAATCAAGCGAATGAACAAGGAAGGATGATCTCCCTAACCTGTAAATTTGGGAGACTTACCACCGGAAAGTCCATTTACTTCAACAATTTGTTTTGCCATGTTGGCCATTTCGGAGCACTCGACCTGGTTAGAAAATAAGGCATGCAATGAAATTTATCAAACCGATGGGACCAACAAAACTAGAACTAGAATATAATCAAGGGATAAATGCAAAAAAAGTACCATGATGCATTCATTTTTTGTAACTTGTAGCCTTCTTCTTTGACAATGGCAAAAAAAAAACACTCTGTACCCATCTTTTTATTGCACTTGGTATCCAAATGTCGATTTCACCCTTAAATCTTAGTTTTTAAAAATAACAAAAATATATAAATTTTCATATCCCTTAATTTCCTTGCTACTAGTACAGTACAAAGCACAAGAAATTAAGAGATAAGAAATTTTGATTTTTTTACTTACTATTTTTCAATTTAAATTTTCAAGGGTAAAATAGTCACTATGTAACAGTATTACACAAAGTGCAATAAAAAGACAAGTTCAAGACAGATATTTGCCATTAGCGTAGAACAGGGCTATAGATTTCAAAAAGTGAATACCTTAGGATACTTTTATGCAATTATCCTTGTAAATAAAAGTAAAGGTAAAAATCAAATGACTTACAGCATAAACATGTTTTGCCCCTGCTTTTGCACAAAATAGGGAAAGAATTCCCGTCCCGGCTCCCACGTCAAGAACCACTTTGTCCTTGAATAAGAACTTGTTCTGGTAAATAGCATCTTGATACGTCTTGGTTCTCACCCGATCCTTCAACATTTCCTGCAACGTGATCAGTTCTTAGTTCACTTGAGACAAAGATCCAACCTTGACCAGTTCTTGTACAATAAACATGTCAAGAATTGGATCAGGTTTGACATTATAACCAACTTAACTACTTAGGATGGACCTATTGCACATCTTGTGAACCAACCTTCCCTTCCATGCACAAAACGGTTAAAATATAATACTATAATCGGGTCTTCAACTATCCGCTTGAGCTTTTAGTTTAGTTGGTCCTCTAAGGGTGTTGGGCCTATAACCCATAGGCCACTGGACCGAACCAGATACTAAATTATAGGACCAACTCAACTAAAAGCTTAAGCTCCATTATAGTTTGACATTCTAACAAAAACCTAGATGATGAGCTAAATAAATCGATAAACACTATACACGCTGAAGAAAGGTCACAATAACCACCAAAAACACCTCTGCAAATCCAAGTTCAGCACACTTACTTCATGAATACCTGAAAATACAGTAGCATGAACATGAATCAGCCTCTTTTGCATTACAAGTTCCCAACAAGTAACAATGAAACAAATAAATTAAACCATTCATTCTCAAATTGCAATCTTTTCAATAATGTTTAAGCAACAAACAAGTATTCTAGTGCTATAAACAACAAGATAAACTACATAACACTACTCCAAAACAATCAAAACGCCCCAAATTCAAAACCCAACTCTAACCAAAAAATAACTTAAAACCCATGTTAAAGTCCAAATTTTCGAAATTTGAGTAAAAACAGAACACCCATTAGAACAAAATAAGTGCTACTCTATCTGGGTAGCTCAAAGGTTCAAACTTTAAGTAAAACCAGACACATTGAAGCCTCAATTCAATGAAACAGAGAAACTTTAATTACCGAAGTGGGAGTAGGAATCGAAGTAATAGTCGGCGCTGGTTTTGTCATCGGCGCTGTATCCGGAGGAGGCGTCGGCGGCGCAAACGGAGGAGTCAACGGCCGTGTCGGCGGCGGCGGCGGCGTCGCACATGGACTCGTCCCGGTTGGAGCTCTCGGTGGTCTCGTCTTCGTCAGGGAAGCGAATCTTGGTGGGATGGTTCTGGCCTGAGCTCGGGGAGTTGGTGCTGTTGTTCTTGCGACGGCCCATTGCTGGAGATTTTTTAGGGTTCTGGAGAGGTTTAAGTGGGTTCGAAGAGTGGACTGTGCTCTGATGTTTCGGCTTTAACTTAGTAGGTCTAGGCTGTAGTGCCTTCAGAGTGCAGGGTATGTTGTACCTGGAAAATACGGTGCCGTTTCGAGTCTTGTAAATATCCTCGGTCTTCTCATATAGATTGTTCATAGTTGTGTTGGCCCGTTGGGTTGGGTTTTATAGCAATCTCACTCTTTTTCTTTTTAGTAAAAGGGTATGTTTTCGGCAGGAAAAAGAAACCAAAGTTTAGGGATGAAACTTGGTACAATCCAAGTTAATAGACAGTATCTTTTTCTTGAAAATCAAGAAGGTGAATGGAATGATGTGAATAAGTGAAAAACAGTTCTACAGATAAGCATAGAATAGGATGACAATCAAAGTTACACATACTGACGCAAAAAGTCAAACCCTCCAACCCCGTAATTGTCTATCATAATTTCCAACGAGGTTATTGGGAGGACAATGTTGGGTTGGTCCTGTTCTGACGGGTCGTTTTCTAGTTGATCAAAAGCACGCTTCATCGGCCTATGCGTCCCAAACATTCCATTGATGCTTTCGCCTTCAAAAAACCTCACAGTTGAGGTCCACTTTGCCACGTCATGTACTGGTCGGAAGTCCTGAGCTTTCTGCTTGGGCACCCTGCTGACTAGGACGCAAGTCCTCCTCTGTCCCGAGCTCATGGAGGTCTTGTGTTGGTTGGTCCTCTGAGCTGGACATGATTGTCGGGGATGTGATCCAATCCTTTCTCTAGCCCCTTTGTCCTCCCAGATAAAGGTAGACAGAAAATTCTTTGGATCAGGCGGGATAATAGGTGGAGTGGTCGGCAAGGGTGGGGGACATAAAACTTGTCCCTTCCCCCACCCCATTCTCTATCCTTTTTGCTCTGATGGACATCGTCGAGCTCCTTGGACTTAGGCATGATTGTAGATTTGATAGTAGACCGACCCCACATGGGGGTACCAATCTCGGACGCCCTAGACACAGCGGGCAGGTGAACGTTCGTCCTACTCCAGGAACCTACAAGAGATGGAAACAAAAAGGTCTCATGGGGGTACCTGTTAGAATTACCAAAGCCGATGGAGCCACAATGCAATTCCTGGTTAGCGGTCAAGGGGGCCTCAACCAATTTCCATATATGATCGTCAGTTGATCCACCCTAGGGAGGGTGGCGTTGCGTGCCCATTTTACGTGACCGAGGAGACCACAACATTGACAAAACTTCGGGAGGTCCTCATACTTAAGTCGGACTATCAGGGGGTCTGAGTTCGCATCTAATTGTAGCTTAAGATGACGTCAGAGAGGTCTCGTAACGTCGATCTCCATTTGTAGCCCAAGAAAAGAGAACCACTCACTTGGCTGGGTTGATGTGTTTGTGTCCTTCGGCCTTATAATCTCCACCTCCTTTTCAAGTGTTGGGTGAGAGAAAAGGGTTGTGGGATTGGTGGGTTGGGGGTTCCCTCAACCATTGATTCCTTGCATGTTGCTACAAGGAGCCGAAGTTGCATGATAAGGTAAGGTTGAGTCCTGGTGGGGTCGGAAGGGGGCGTTCGGAGTCGCCAACAACGGTGGTAGGGTTGAAGTCGGCGTTTCGGATGTTGAGGCATTAGAGAAGTCTGGACGAGATTCCGTCGGGATGGAGAAAAGGTATTATCATGGTTTGGTGATATCGGGGAGAAGAGATTGAGGGTGAAGAAGACGTAGAAAGGGAACCAAGCTCCGGCGATAGAAGAAAAAGAAGGGAGGATGACTTGTCGTCATTATTCGCTGCCTCAGGAAGAAGGAGGGCAATAAAAAGACACGACAAAGAGCGCACGGGGGGAGGGAATCAAGACATTAGTATGTATAATTGATTTTATCTTAACAATATTTACCTATTATTAGTTGCTCATATAATAACCTTTTTTTTAACAATGACATCTTACTTGGTCTTAATATGGCGTTGGTAAGAGGTTTTCATGTTGGCAATGTCTCAGATAGTTATATCTATGTTTGGCCATAAGGAAACCGTCGCGAAGATAGTGTTGTTTAGAGGGCCATTTATAAATTCCTCCCCATTCGGGAAAACCCACCTATGATCACTAGAGATCGCTATGAGATACTAGCCATGATAAGGAGACTACGCCAAAGACACACCAACCTAAACCAAATAGTTTCTTGCGGAGAAGGCTTCTAGTGGGGAGTGGGCATCCTAGAACGGATGGGTGAGGAGCCCGGGCCACAAATATCCCTAACTTGGCTAACATGGTCCGGGAGGGTTAGTGGGACATGGGAGGGGGACAACACCCGCTTCCTCCTCTAAACCCACCCTTTCGGAGAAGGCCCTCCATCGATCCTCCCGCTCCGACACTTGTTCTAGAAGAAATACAACAACTAGCAGTAAAATAAATTGAGAAGAAGAATGAACCTCATACACATACTTCGGGGTTGGGCCCCAAAAAAATCAAGGATTAAAAAGCTAGAGCTAGGGGAAAGGCCCAACATCCCGTCTCGGACGAGGCGTCTAAAACAAGCATTGGAGCTATCATGATCACCCCTGACCCAAGAAGACATTGAAAGGTATCCTACTCAAACGAGGAAAACCAAGTAGCTCCACATACAGCCATGGAACCTCGAACATGAGGTGGGACAAGAGAATGAAGTATTGTCCACGTCATCTCGAGTCGATCGACATCAACCTCCTTCCATCAAAAGGAATGTTGGATCCACTGTTTTGTTCTTATTGTTTTCATTATGTTACTCATAATACATCTACGATATAAAATAAATTAGTTTTACATATCTAGAGTGTCAACACACCTGTTTTGCTTTTTGCAAAATCCTAAAATATAATTTGAACCCTTATCTTATCATCCGGATAATAACATGATACAAATTCAAAAGAATAACAATTACATTAAATAGGTTCCAAAAAAGAAGAAGACAAATTTAGACAATTAAAGATCGATGTGAACTTACTATCTATGTGGCATTTCGGACAACGTAATTGCACGGATCACGCAACGAAAAAAGGTCTCGCGCATTTCGGACACGCACGCCGACAAGGTAGCGCCAAACAAGTAGTTGTGGCTACTGACCACACGCTTACGTGTCCGTCCACGTGGCCCACACGGAGGATCTGTCCTACTCCGATTGGTCACTCCATGCGTGTTGCCCGATCAAACCCAGACACGCCGGTGACACAAAGGTTGACTTTTATACCGGAAAAGACAGATACTAAAATTGCCGGTGAGTTTAGTCAAACCCGATATTATCGTGCTCTTCTTCTTCTCCGAACCACCTGCATTCACACGTGAACCACCATGCATTGCCATGTCGTACTCGGTTTTGTTTTGTTTTCGTTCATAATAATGTTCTTATCAATTCAATAATATAAATATATATATACACACACACACTATATATTAATCATGTTGTTTATTCAAAAAATAAATAAAAATCATGTTGTTGCCCGTTGATATTGAACCTCTTTATTTATCATCAACGACCATGAAAAGGAAATCATATATATATATATATATATTAGAGTGTAATCAGGTAAGAACTATGTGTTACGGTATGAACCTGTAAATTTCCGTGTTTAGTGTATTCGGTTTGAAGAAACAACATTATCGGTTTAAGGTGAATATTCTCAGACAAAACAATTCTCAAACCAAGAATATTATTTTCTCAAACTTTTTTTCTTCTCAAATTGAGATGCTATTTTCTCAAATCATGTTCGCGATTTTCTCAAACAAGATTTAATGTTCGTAAATTCACACGTAAGAGAGGTTTGCACATAATTCTCTTTATGTATATATATGTTATAAAAACATCACAATCAATCCAAGTTATCAATCAATTCATCAAATGTCAAAGTGTTATTAAAAGACAATACCAATCATAGCTTCCAAACCAAATCCATGATGCTATAGCCGTTTGGTCACTTGGTCTCGAGTTGGTGTGTCATCTCCATGTTGGAGAATTCATTTATAAGTCAAACACACGACTTTTTCCCCCAAGCAACAATATGGGAAGAAAATGTTTATTTTAAACAACAACGACAAACAAAACTCCCGATATACATACTTCAAATCCGAACAAATTGAACACAACGATAACATATAAAAATTACATTGAAATATCCGTTTTTCGTAACTTATGCATTTCTTCTTTGATAACTGAAAAATCATATTATATGCTCGTTTTTTTTGTTTTAATTTGTATAAATTTATTTCACAAAGAATGATTCAAATTTCTACCCGTATTTTTTTTAAAATAATAATTACAAATTCCATTTTTCATATCTAAGTTTTAATGATAATATCATTATTTTTATACAAATTACGACAAAAATACAGATTAAGATACCATTTTACAATTACATAAAAACAAATATACGAGTTACAAAAAATAAGTATTCATTTATGTAAATTCAGATCATATTTATCTTATATGTATAAACACAAATACTTATGGCTAGAATGAATCAAGTAAACCTAGTCAAAAACATGTACACTATAATAACAATACAACACCAAAGTCAACATATCTGAAACAGCAACATACGATAAACAAATGGCATTACTTAGAAACTTGCTTCGCAAAGCAAGAAAAACAATACAATTACATGAATTTCATTCCAACTTTAATCCATCGCTCTTATCCATATTTTTTTACAATTTAACAACACATCACAAAATTCACTAAAATGATATTTTTCTTTTGTTTTTGACATCTTCCTCCTTAATTTGTCCAAAGTATCTAATGAGGCATCGTTACCTCTACCCCACAAAAAAAACGAACATCTAGTTGATATCGTCAACCAGTCTATACGTGTCGTAGCTTCTTCATAAATTTATGTATCCTTGTTAAAGCGATGTCTAGGGTTTGCTCGCTCATGTTGGCGAAGCAAACCCTAAACCAGCCCGGCTCAGCGCAGTGACACGATGAGCCGGGCGAGATATTGAGCCGCACCTCGCGGACGATATCGTTCCAGAGAGCCAGCTCGGCTTCTCTGGTCGGCTCCGGCAACCACGGGCTGAGATCCATCCAGCAAAACAGACCCGCATTCCCGTCGGCGCACTCGATCCCGGCTCTCCTCAGCCCGGCTATGATCATCTCGTACCTCCTCCTCAGCCTCCGGCGATTCGTCTCCACGTAGTTGTCGGCGAACTCCTCGTCCGACAACATCGTGGCGAGGAGGTGTTGTGTCTGAGACGAGATCAACGTGAAGCTCGACATCCTCCTCGCGGTGGTCACCACCTTGTCGTTGTAGGAGTAGATCGTCCCGACCCGGAAACCCGGTAACCCGAGATCTTTCGAGAGGCTGTACACAATGTGGACCCGCTCGGAGCCCCGGTAGTTCCGGGCGTGGAGCACCTCGGCGACGCTGACGAAGTCGGCGGAGGAGAAGACCGAGCCGGAGTAGATTTCGTCGGATACGAGGTGGATGTTTTTTCGGGTCACGAAGTCGAGGAGCTCCTCGAGTACCGACCGTTGGATCGTCGCGCCCAAAGGGTTCGATGGGTTCGTTATGAGCACTCCTCGTACTCTCATGTTCTTGTCCTCGGCCTCCTCGTACGCCGCCTCCAAAGCCTCCCGCGTGACTTGGAAGTTGTTTCTGCTGTCGCAGTGGATCGGTACAATTTGTACTCCAGTCCTCCATCTCAGATCTCTATCGAATCTGATATAACAATTTCGATTCTGTTAGAATGTGAAATTATAATTGTGTTTTCAACTATCAGTTGATTGATGGATTTGAGTCAATGTACTTACCCTGGATAGTAAGGGGTTGGGACTAGGAGGGCGTCGCCGGGGTTGGCTAAGATGAAGGTGAGGAGTTCGTTGGCGGCGGTTGCACCGGCGGTGAGGACTATCCGGTCGGGGTCGAATTTGGCTCTCCCGCCTCTGATCTTCTCCATGAAACCGGCCATTGCTCGCCGGAAGGATTCGAGGCCGTGGTAGTCTTGGAACAAAGCGTTGTCTCTGAACCCGGATGGTCCTTTGTCCCATCCCGAGCATGCTTCCTTGTTGTTCTTCAAGTACTCTTCCAACAAATCAAACGAAACCTGTTCGAAACCAAAATAAACATCAACATGAATTCATGCAAACCCAAATAAGAAGAACCAGACATCAGGGTTGGAGTCAGGAATATAATCCAGGGTTTTCTAAGCTGAATTGAGGATAAGATATCAAATCAAAAGTAACTGAAAACCGTACAGTTTTATCAAACTTTATTGATCAAGAACACCCTAAACCCATCTGAATCCGACACTTACTTGATTCTCAGCGAGTCCCATCTGGATGACACCGGTGGGATTGTTGGTTTCATCGTAAGGGTTTTGATCATAAGCCTTCCATCCCGCGAAATACGGGGAGTCCTCTCCGTGAGTGTCGGAGATGGCAAGGTTCGATAGCTCAACACAAGCTGATGATCCCTCAGTCTTCATGGCCATGATCAACAAGCTTTGTACGAAGAAGAAAGAGATAAGAGTTCTATGAGTTTGGTGAGAAATATGTAAAATAGAAAGGGGCTCTAGAGAGAGAGAAAGTGAGGAGAGAGAGAGAGTATGTGTGTGTGTTATGTTATGAGTTTGGTGAGAAGTATGGGAAGAGAAAGGGCCATATATAGAGGAAATGTTTGAGAGATAATAAAAATTGTCCGAAAAAATCAAGTGATTGATTCTGATGATCAAAGCTTTGAGCTTTTACAGATATAAATAATAGGGTATAGTTTTTATCTGTCTCTCATCATGACAACTGTATTAGGAATATATATGGTGGTTGCGACGGGGAGGATTGGTGGCTATTTATAAATATATATGTGGTTTTAGTTTTGTTACAATTAGCAAAACCTATGACTTAATTATGTGAAACTTGTTGCTGATGATTGCACTCTAAAAGTTCATTAGTATTAGTTACCGAAAATTGAATGATTATGAACAAAATCATAGATATGGCCATGAAGATCCTCAAGTTAGAAACATATTTCTGATGATGGAGATCTAAAGTGGTTAAGGTCATGATGGTCGATTAACTTTCCACCAGATTGGGATTCCGATTTGTGAATAAAGTGGGGTCGGATTGAATATAAGATCTCGTGACCCCACACATCTAGAAGTAATTTGTACTCATTAATCCTAAAACTAAAACTAATGTCTTTGTTTAACAAGTTAGTTTAAAGAATCTCCAAAGTATTAGTTCAGCCTAAACTAACAAGGGTATAATTGGTATTTTACAGTGATATTATTGTTGTCTTGTGTGATAAGTGACTACAATCTTCTTCTCTTTATCGAATTTGTGGCATAGACAAATAGACCGACGAACCATACGTTGGATTCGTTCAATCTTTAATCTAATCAAACATTTTATTAACTCAGTCTAAATCATATATTAATTCAGTTAAACTCGGTCAGCTCTCTGGTGCTCGGGTCACTAAACTTTCACCGTCCATTTCACCTGGGCTTGAAGATATTGAAGGAACTACTACCGATGGAGTGAAGAGGACCGCGGTTGACGCTCCCCGGGATGATCAGGCGAGGGCTGGAAAACAGTCCCCGTCATGAGGAATGATAGGGTTCCCAGGCTTCAGGGACTGGCTCCGGGAGGGGTTTCTGGTGAAAGCTTTGCCTCCTACTACTGATGCAGTCCTTGGCCAGGTTTTGCAGCAGGACTTCCAGTACCGTATTCTCATCTCACACATTTCCTTCCTGCTTATATAGCGGCTTATATGGCGTTTCAATACCGTTAGTGACAGTTCTAATACTTTAAAGAACTGCGAACAATATGTGTTTTATGTTTGTTCTTTCCTAGTAGTCAGAGAGTATGCTCCCTGGCGCATATTTATGTAGTCGCTTTCTATATTAATAAAACTGCATCTTTTAGTCAAAATAATAATAATGGTATAATTGGTATTTCTTATTGACATTATCGCTGCCACATATTGTAGATAAATGATCAGAATCTCTTTTTCCCTCTTTCATCCGTATTTTTTTTTGATCGGCGAAAACATATTTAAATTAACCTCTTCTGAGGAAGAAAAGATTACACAAAAAACGCAAGCTTCCTAAAGCTTGCACAGGACCAAAGTAAGGGTACACAGACCCGAGAGCCAAGTAAGGGACACAGACCCAGAGTCAAAGTCAGGGTACACCGACCCAACAGACCCACAACAGGGAAAACCAACCACAAACAAGAGAGGGTGCACAGAACCAAAAAGCAAAGCAAGGGTACACAGACCCGAAGGAAAGAGAGGTCACGCAGACCCAGAAGTAGTGAAAGGGTACAAGACCCAATAGATTCGTATTTTATGAGTCTCCTTTAATGAGCAATTATGATGTAAAGATCAATTAGTAACTAATGATATGATAACCTGTATGATTAGTTAAAAAATCAATGGATAATTTCAACTAGTTAACCAAAATTATTTTGACTTTTGAATCACTATCTTAGCTTAATTGTTTTCCTAGCTACTCTAACATTTCAAAATATTCAAGTCACTCTTTTCCGTTTAATATTTTAAAATCATTTCCATGTTCATACTAAAAATTAGACGGAAAAGAGTGGCTTTTAAATTTTGAAACATTAAGATAAACGAGGAAAAAAATAGAGGCCAGAATATTGATTTGAAAAATAAAATGGTTTACGATAACGAACTGAAATTATACTAAAAAATCAATGTCCTAATTTGTTATTAACTAATATTTCAGTTGCTTCATATATTCTTAGTAATCAAGCTAATGTAATCAATTTATCAAAGGATGTTACTCTTAACAAAAAAACACTTTATTTTAGAATTTGTGTATCAAGAAAAGGGAATATTTGTTTTGAGACATATGTGTTGCAAATCATGTGTGAGATTATGCACATATTGGGTGCGTAGTAGCTAGGATATATATAGATCGCGATGTATGTAAATATATTGTAGCCTACGAATATATATAGGTATTGATCTAACAACTAGCCTACGAAATGGAAGCCTACGAAATAAATATATATAGAGAGATGGAATTTAGGAGGGATTAAGTAGCGAAATGACGATGAAAAGAATATATGTTTAGGAACATATGTTAAAATAATGAGAATTGGATCGACAAGGGTTTGGTAATAGAGATCATGAATACGAGAGTATAGATATGCATGTGCAGCAATTCAACTACACGAGATTTGCAATTACTACTCCATAGATTGCTTCCAATATATACGAGAACGTGGAGGGAACGAGTGACCTATGATGACGACCACTGTCTCCTAATCACTCTCTATTATTATATTTTTATATATATTTTTTATTTTTTTATCACCATATATAACATACTATATTTCGTAAATTAATCTTGGAGTATAATTGAGAATTTATTTGAATCAACAGATCTAACGACACCTGTGTTTTTCACTTCCTGTAATGTAAAGTGCGAACCCACAAAAATTAGTGGATCATTAAGATGGGAGAATCATATTTAAAATTAAAATTAAAATGATGAATAATATAAATTATAAATATACAAAACTTTTAATTTATCTTATTTTTGTTGTTGATCAGAGAAAAGGAAATGTATTAAGAAAAAAATGTGGTGTGGATCTCGAGATGGGAGCCACACACCGTCAAACCAAAGTCAAATTAGAAAAACAACAATAAAGCAGATAACGTGATACAAGGACTACCCCGGTCCACCTTAACAACCATCAACTCGCCAGATCAACAAGCACGGACCTCCTAGAAGAGATAAGATCCAAAGAGGGCAGGGGAATTTGTCTTTACTTGATAATCAAACAAGTCCCCAGTACAAATCATGGGTTGTTGAATATTCCGATTCAAAGTCCTAGATTGTGTATATGTTGCTCGAATATGTCCCGATTTGTATCATTAAGTATTTATAAAGTTCGAACATATGCATATTGTCTGGGATGATCATGTTAAAGCCGTATCCAGTCCAAAACCTCGAACTGATGGGTGAGTGCACTAATATGCTTATCAAGTGTTCAATTCATCAATTTCTATGTTGGACGTATACTTCAACACTCCCTCACGTGTAGGGTTGGACATCTACATGTGGGCCATAGCAGGACTGGACATCTGCATATGGACCGGAGACCACATGGTGGAGGTGACAAACGGGCCATAGGCCGAACCAGCTCTGATACCATGTTAAAGCCGTATCCAACCTAAAAACTCGAACTGATGGGTGGATGCACTAATATGCTTATCAAGTGTTCAATTCGTCCATACACTTTCTATGTGAGACTTATACTTCAACATATCAAGATAACAAATATATAGGACAAACATGTTGTATAGAGATATACCTCCGACTCCATATAAATTTGATAAAAAATGATCAGAATACACAAATCACAAATGACGCTCTAATGTAATCGCAAAGAAATGATTGTATAATAGAATGATAATCGTAATTCTGTAACATCAATATTCGATTACTGATTAGGTTCCCAAGTAGAAAGAACGAATGTTTATTGAAATATTCAAATACATCGATCGTCTGGAACACAACGCGAGTTTACAATCGACCATATAATCACGAATCTCATCTCTTCCTAGTAGTATTGGTCGATAATTTACTAATCAACATCGATTCAAGACATAATTAATCGTTTTGACGTGAACATTTCGTACGGGCTTCACATGTTCCATATTTGTAGTAGCACCTAACACGGCATCATCAGGAAGCTCCATAGAAATTATATAGCAGCACACTTAGTCATTTTCAACACGTAATACACAGGCTTAGTGATCTAATTATCCACTGTTAACTGATTAATTAAATATTTCATTTACAGCTCACTGTCTCAAGGCTCAACAAACACCTTCTGGGTTCTAATTAGTAAAAGGGGACCATGCTTACCCTTTCATGTTCTCGTTACGGACTACATATTAAGTTCCTGTCTCACATTAGCACGCCGACAAGAATCATTCAAATAGTAATAAAATAAAGTTTATTAATTACGTGCCTACGAAGAGACACTTGTAAATATAGATAACAATATTAAGATAAATCACATCGAGTTTTTATCTAATTTGATGGGAAAAAGAAAAAAAAAGGAATCCAAGTATATTGATAGGGGTGATCAGATTATTGTCTGAACCGGTGAACTGGCCAAACCGGCCGGTAAAATTCAAAATATAAAGCCAAACAAGCCGGTAAAATCCAAAATATCGGTTATTAGAAGGCAAATTCAGTTAAAAATTCAAACTGATGGTTGATTATCCAATTATATCTTTATATTCTAACATATATCCTCATAACAATTCGTGAACATGTTTGGATATGAAGTATATAGAAGGAGATATGGGCCCGTCGAGAATAAAGATGAGGGTGGTCGTAATAGAGTAAATTAGATAAATAAATAAAATTAATATTTTTTGGAGATAACGAGAATTAAACCCGCGTGAAGAATTGACTCTAGTACCATACTAGAGGATTAACAACAAAAACTCGATTCGATAGTAAAAACTTAATTATAATTTTATATTCTAATACCAGCCCAGTAAAAAGATAAGAATACCACAACACCAGAGATGACCATGACGATGGCTTTAGCAACAACCGCGATCCTAATTGAAAACGATGAGCCAATAAAAACATACGGGAATAATATCTATCAGTGATGGTAGCGATTATCAGACCTATTACCAGTGGCAGAGCTAGCTTTTTCAGTGAGGGGATACCGAAATTTTTCAGTGATAATACATGGTTGTAAAAAAATTTGAGGGGGCACAACTGCGAAATTAGAAGAAAATATGGGGTGTTTTTGAAAAAAAAATCGAAAAACACGTAGAATTTTTTCAATTTTTTTGAAAGGGGGGAACGTGCCTCCTGGAGCCCATGTGGCTCCGCCACTGCCCGTCACTAACCTTACTCGAATCATAGTCAATGAAAATCGATCATCGCATCAATATATTAATTCTAGTGCCCAAATTTTCGACAAAAATATAATCAACCATCATCCATAATCATAGATCATATGAAATCAGGACGATATAAATAGTCTCATGTGTATAATCAGTATATGTGAAAAGAATACATATAACAAGTATAATAATACCACTAGTAACAAATTAAATGATGTTAATGATTGTTTAACGTTGGGTGTAGACCAAGGGTGTGATCTATGAGCTTCCACGTGAGCGTTGACTTGCTCACGGTACTACATATCCCACCATTCGGAAACATTTTCTCTCCACTTGTTGGTGCTGTATATTTTTCACAATTATTTCCTTCTATCTTTGCATTTTCTAAGAAAATATATATTTTTGAAATATACTATTTTATATAAAGTCGGCGCATACGCCAAACTTCGCCTTTTTCGCGTATGAATGCAAGTTTTTCATTGATCTCACCTCTACTGTTTTGATTGATAATCACTATGAAATGAAATATGTAACAATGATGTTTGGTTATAATTATATCCATTCAAAGTAACTCTTTTAATAAGTGGAGATTATTGTGTAATAATCTGATAACCTATCCATATCTATTTAAGAGTAAAACTCCCTTGATGCCTAAGATAAAAAAATTTACCCCACAAGAAGACTAAATTTAAGATGAATATACGTATGTGTTTCTGAATCGTTGACCTGGATACGTAAAACAAAAATATATAAACAAATAAGTGGATATCTTACTGATGGTTTCTTTTTCGTTAAACGAATACGAACAAAATATTAGATTTTTTGTTGTTTGCATATTATTTATACTTATACATAATACAACAAAAGACCAATTTTCCCGCTCTCTCTCGCAAACAAGGGTTTTTTTCTCTGAAAAAAAATATAATCTTTTCTCCTCCTCTATGTCGGGGCGGAAAAAAACCCTCCTCCCCGCTCTCTGACCGTCTCACTTGCCCCATGTGTTGACCCTCCCCTCTCCCGCGACAGTTCCCATTCCTTGGAGAACTAGCCTCATCCTTGACTGTCTTTGTTACTCGATATTTCGTTGAACAAGAGGTGACCTCTTCCAAGATACATGCGATCCTCTAAATACCATCGGATCAGACACATGATGTAAAACAGTCTCATCGAAATCCAAGATTACAGAGCGGACTGGGTTAAGGTGCATCTACCCACCCTCATGAGGACAGGAGCATGTCCATCACATCCTCTATGACTAGTCTATCCAGACTTAGGAGCATTTCAACAGGAAACCGATCGCACTACCCTTGTATCTCCATCACTAGGGTATATAAGTTTCAGAGGAAGTTGTTACGACCTTCTATAGGGAAAGCTAGATTTAAGTCGTGCGATATTTTATGAGTTTGTAATAAGTCAAGTTTTTGGTATTGTGGACGTAGCTTCATCTTTTCTGTTAAGGGTCATAGGTACTCGCGGGTGCAAACTCGAGAGTTACTGAATATCATGTATTGTTTACTTTATGTATGGACCGGACTATTTTAAACCTCTTTGCATTCCTTAATATCAATAAAGATTTTATCTCCTTTAATAAAAGTTGAGTTTCTACTGTTTATTTATAATTTTTATATTTAAAATACTACAACTTACAAAAAAAAAATACCACCACTTTTTTACAATAATCCATAATTATAATAGAAGACATCGGTCTAAATATCAAAATTAATGAGTGAAGACAAAGAACTCACAACAATGATAAAATGGTGCATTATTTGTTTGCAATTACTAAATTGTAGATTATGAGCATCCAGAGATACGCGATAAGATTGAATCATTGACGATTTAATTCATCGTGTTATGAATAAATAAATTAATACTATACACACGTAAATATCATTTCTATTGCATTTAATTGGGGAAAGTGATGTATAATCCAGATGGTCGCCAGTTCACTTTCATGCTGCATCACTAATTTATAGTATATGTTCATACGGTGATGTACGCGTATGCATCTCTACATTGGGACTCATGAAAAAGAGTATAAACAAATATTGTTTCATGCACAAATCATTGAAGCTAAACCCATCCCATGTTGGAGGAAAATAATGTGGATTTATACAATAGTGTTATTCAATTTTGATATTTGAAATGCACGATCATGTTTAGGGGTTTTGGTCAGTGGATTAATCGAGACTTGTCGATTTTAGCCATCAGATCAGTGTATTCGATTATGAGATCTCAGACTCCGATCTCAACATCAGAGGCTTTTAGAATTATCATTTTTCGTTGGTAAATAGTCGATCGATCGACAGTTTGAATAATGAAAAAACAGAGAGATAGAGAGAAAGAGATGTAACGTCGGGAATGTGGCGATGAGGTCAGACGTATTGTACAGACTCTATGGGTGGAATTTGAGGATGATTGTCGTGGATGAAGGTCGGCGATAGATTTCCATGGACGGAGACAAACCCATGTGTCATGAGAGAGAGAGAGAGAGAGAGAGAGAGAGAGAGAGAGAGAGAGAGAGAGAGAGAGAGAGAGAGAGAGAGAGAGAGAGAGAGAGAGGTGTAACATCGGGAACGTGGCGCTGAGGTCAGACACAGTGTACATACTCTATGGTGGAATTTGAGGATGATTGTTGTGGATGAAGGCCAACGATAAATTTCCACGGACGGGAGCATAACACATGTGTCATGGGGAAGAGTAGCGATGCAAGATGAAGTATAAACGTCATTGTTAGGGAGAAGAGGCGTGCCGCGTGAAGAAGAAAAAGAAAGAGGTGCGTGATGTATGGTCGGGTTAGAGAGGGTCTTGTATTATAGTTAAGAATTAATTGTGACCATCAATGAGGATCATCAACAAAATGTACCATACATGCAGGGCTCTAGAGAGAAAACGTCTGACTTTTCTATAGAATCTTCCCCCAAAACCAAATCATAATCCCTCCCTTTCTCCTCTCGTCGTTGTTGGTGGCTCTCTTGGCTTTGGTCATGTGAGCCACCAACAATCACTTCTTCCTCCCATCTTTTCATCCACACCCTTCTTCCTCTTCGTTTCGCTCTACCTCTTCGGATATAGATTTTTCAGAAATGGTTGCCCCTCTCTCTATTTCGAACCTTTCCTCCCTGTTTCGTCACCTTATCCTCTATCTCCTCGTCAGTGGAGATTTGAGAGGCTTCAGAAGAACTCTCATTTTTGGATCGTCGCAGGTGCTGGCTCCGGCGAGTTGTTCTTTTGGAAACTGAGCTGTGCAGGGAGGTCCTCGCTCCATTTTATTGGTGGGTGCGGGTTTTTGGGGAGCCGTTGTTGCTCGTTGGGCCAGGTTTCGCTTCTCATCTTTCCGGCGACGAGACTGGAGTTTTCGCCTTCTTTCTCTTCCCGGTTGTGCTGGTCTCGGGGTTGCTTCGACATTGAGACTGGTGCAACGATGGTGTTGTTCGGCTTCGGAGTGTTGACTACTCTGGCTCGCTTCACTCTCTCTCTCCTCGACCCTGTGTGGTCGGGGGCCACCTGTTTAGGTGGCATCCGTCGTTGGCCTGTCTGGAGTTGTGGGGCGGAAGGGGTGAGGTCGTTGGTGGAGTAAGATGACGATTCAAGGAGGTGCTGAATGAGGCGTAGGTCAGGTATTAGGATTTTTCCTTTTCTTTTGGTTGGACTTGTTTTTAGGCCCGAGGCCCTGCTCTCTTGGGTTTTTCTCAATTGTCTTTAGTCGCTTTTTAGTGATTCATGTTCGTCAAATCTGGATATTCTTGTTAGACCCTCTCTCGTACTGAGAATTCAATCTTGTTTCGATGAATTTCTCTTACTTTGTATCTGAGGGCACGTTCCCTCGTTCTTGCCTTTTCAAAAGGCTTGAACTGTATAATCTATTTGCTGATAATAAAAAAATGAGAATGATCAACATTCCGAGTCCAATTTTATCCGTTGCAATGTATATCTTAAACCTAGTAACTAAACCCACAACCACAACCAGATCCGTTCATATCTTCTCTTAGAGGCTCGACATCACATCGGTATCATGAAATCTAACACCGTCAATCAGTGCCAATCAATTTCGACCGATCCTTTGGTAATGTTCTATTTCCGAACAACCTTTAGCATATTTGGTCTATAATAAAGTTAATAATATGTAATTGTAACATCAATGTCACGTTATTGACACATTAACATTACATCTATAAATCAACTACGTTTAAATTTATAACGAAATATTAATACATGATATGTCTAATCTGAAAGTACGAATATATATATATTTTTTGAATACGAAAAAAGATGCATGCACGGCAGTAGGTAACATATTGCCCTCGGAGATGAAGAGGCTCTTGCTGGATATGATGATATATATGACACACGACGAAAGCTATATCTGCAGCTTCTTTGTATTTGCTAATCTAACTAGTAGCAGATAATTAATTATACTAATCTTATTAATTATAGTACCAGGATTGGGTCGTGTTCGTGCAATAATGTCGGTGTATCTGGTGAGTCAAACCTTGTTTGACTTCAAAAATCAGAGCTTGCTCAAAGCATGCTTCATGAATCTTGCCACACTGTCATGAATTGACAAAGGATCCAACACAAATTGATTCATTTTCTAATTGTACTTATTGAACAATATTAAAATCTGATTATGTGTAATTGAATACATATATTTTGGTGACAAATTATTATTTGTGATGGACCAAGTTAATTATGCTAGTGGGGTTGGTTACTGGGCCTGGGCCTTCTTGATATCAACAATTCCAAAAGGATGTTGGTTTTAGTAATCATAAATCATAATACTATATGTTAGATATAAAATTGTAATTCGAATTTTGGTTATGTGATTGAGTTTTTAACTTGAGTTTGTATATTAATATAATATATTTTAAAATTTTAATTATCGGATTAAATTTTTAGTTACATCAATTTATTAATATGATATCTTAAACTTGTGGATTGCGATCATTGACTAACTTTTCGTAAATCCATAGTTAAATGTACCATCTAACTCATGATTCTAATGATATAAAACTATAGATTGACAACTCATGACTGTAATGAGTGGTCAAGACAATCAAAAGTATATGTCATGTGTTTTGTCTTTCAATTTATTTGGTTTTTACACATTTTCTCTGCTATCGAACTCTTCAAGACTTGTGAATCAAGGATCGTGCTCTCAAATCTAATAGTCGCCACCATTGTTGGTGGTCTTCTCTATTTTCTCCTTCCAATCCTCTTTCATGCCTCTCTCTTTCTTACATAAAAAATGTGTTCCTTGTTGGAGTTTATTGTACTTTGTCTTTTGAGACTAGAGTTTTATGAATTCGTCCGTAAAAACTCTTCTCTTTTCTGCCCCTTCTCCTCAAGGGGTTGTGGTTATAGCCATATCTCGATAACTATTTCTAATCGATGACTTCTACTGGGTCCTGGTGGAGGAGTAGGAGGAATACACAATCGACAACAAGATATGAAAAGACCAATTCTAGTGGAGTACAAAGCGTCTAGAGCCTCGGAGGGTACTGACGCAAAACAATCTCAGGGTGGCTAAAATGCGAGTGCATGATGGTAGATATTGATACCTAAGTGAGGTCTGCAATACAACATCGTTAAACGACATGAGGACAACATAATATACCATTTTCAATCAGGTACCCTTGTCTTCTCCCAACGTAACTGGCCACTCGGTGAAACAAGACCACCAATGCCTATATTATATACCAAACACCCTTGCATAAGTCATCTAATATAAAGTCACCAATGCATATTTAAAAGGTACTTATCATCTAAAGTAACACAAAGTCTCTCTCTGCGCGCGACCTTCTCTCTCAACAGAAGGAAACCCTAGCCCCATTACTGTTTTGCGCCGTCGCCACCGGTGGCCACTGTGGCTCCGGCCACGGCGGCTGCCAGTGAGGCTCTGTTCACACGCGTTTTTTGTTGCTGTCCGGGCGCCTTTGTGCTCCTCTGCCGGTCGCCGCCTCGCCCCGTCGCGCTCCACCTTCCTCCGGCCAGATCTGGACCCCTCGTCGCCGTCTACAACCAGCCCCTCGCCTCGCTGTCGTCTGAGCTGCGTCCCCTGCCGGATCTACCAACTATCCCGCCTCCCACCACCGCCCCTACGCCTCTTCCCCTCCCTTTCTCACCGAGTCCACCGCCCCTCTCCGACGCCACATCCTTCCCTCCTCCGGCCTGATCTGGTCAAGCTCGTAGCTCACCTCCGGCAAAGCCCACCACCCTCCGGTCTGCTCAGACTCCCCCCCGTCCACCTCTGCTCCGGCCACCACGTGGGCCAGACCTGCCGGCCACCGCCCCCCCCCCCCCCCCTCCACGCTCCTTCTTCGGCGACGACCAAGGCAGATTTGTAGCCTTCGTCCTCCGGTTTCAGCTCCCAATGACAACGACTAGACTGCCCTCGACCGAGCCTCTTCGTCACGACTTTCCTCTGGCTAAGCGGACAGATCTGCACCCAGTTTTTGTCGGAACACTGCAGTCGAAGACGTTCAGCTGTGCTCCTGCTTTTAGTGTTTACTCGACCTGTCCCGTGCACCAGTCCTTAGCGGATCAGATCTGCACCCGTCGACGCCGTCCGCCTCGCCCCGATCCCAAACCCTCACATCGGAGGTCGATCGAGAGTAGTTCTTGCGTGTCGTCGTTGTTTATTTTGTTTAGTTGTTGTTATTTGGTTTTTGTTAGTTCTCCCTATCAGAATCTCAGAGTTTCGGTAGGTGTATTTGCTGCCTCTGGTGGCTGGTCCGGTCGAGGTTCTTTATCGATGGATCTCTTTGACAAGCCGATAAAGAATACCGATCTGGTAGTAGTTTGTTATCTAGGTGTTGCGTCGCCTGTCTCTAAAGCTATTCATCTCATTGGTTGTCCCTCGAGTTCTCGAGATCGACCTATAGATGTAACGCTTGGTTGGTTTGTTATGTATTCGGTTTGTAAGATTTATTAACTTGTTAATGAATCTTTCCTTCCAAAAAATAAAGTAACACAAAGTAATTTCACGTCCGCACCTCAAATTTACAACAACACCTATGAACACAAATCAATTCGACCTTTATTAAAAAAAATCATAGTTCACATACCAAAACTATCTATCACTATATATTTGTATCTAAGTTTTCGTACTATATTCGTAGTCCCGACCATATATATATATATAAACCATTGGAGTTTATAAAACCATTAACCGATTCCCTCTCCGCTATACGGGAGGCCATGTAAGTACTCACCGAGCCAGCCACCCTCGCCAGCGCCGGGATCCTGGTCAGCTCCGGCGTGTTGGTTCCCGGAATCTGGTTGCCGGAGAACATACCGGCAGAGCGGACACGTATGCTTGGTCCGGAGCCACTCGTCAATGCATGCAGCGTGAAACTGGTGAGCGCAAGGTAGGACGCGGGGATGGTCCAACTCGGAGAGGCAGATAGGGCAGTCGCCGGAGTCGGCGGCGGATTGGCGGCGAGCTAGCGAGACGGAGTTGGGAGAGAAGCTGTCGTGGCGGCGGCAGAGGCAGTGGATGAGCCAGAGGAAGAGGCAGAGTACGAGAATGATGCCGATGAGGACAACGATGGGGAGCGGCACGTGCGGCAGAGCCATTGCTTAACTGACTTTTCATTTGAAGATTATAAACTTAATTACTTGATTTATTCATTATTAGTTTTTTTTTTTCATTTTATGTTTGATTTGATTTCCATTTTCCTTTGTATTGTAAGAGAATTAGGAATAGGTAGTGTTGTTTTTCGTAAAATCAGGGGTTTAAAGTTAGGAAAGACTTGTAAAATTTAAGCATGTGTTAGTTTTTTTTTTATAACGAAAATTGCGATATTATAACGTGTTAAGAACGATTACATCAAAATGCCTCGAGGAACATGCTCCTCGTTCACGAAAGGTCAGTGTGAACGAACAAGGGTTCACTAAACCTTTTAGTATCAGAGTCGTCATAGACGGTATTTTGACGCCCCATGGGCAAAAGTAGAAGATGGGGAGGGGGAACGGGATACCGGAGATCCTGAGAGACCTCTACAGTAATGGTGGTGGTGGGAGGCAAAGCATCGTCTAGGGACCCCTCCCAGGGCCAATCCCCGATGCTCATGTGGTGAATCATTACTCCCAGCGGGGCATCTCCACCGCCTGTGACTTGGCGTCCCAGCCAGATGCAGGCGCCACCCTTCCCAGTACTACAAAAGTTGCGCTCATACGGACCAAAGGCGCATGAGCTTCCACAGCTTGCGTTCCTGGGTGGGTGCGTCCCCCACATCCAAATCTACCACGCTCACCTGGCAGAAGGGCAACAATCGAATCAACAGAGAGCTGATCTCCACCATCCCCTCGCAGGATGTTCATGTGTACAAAAGTCGGGACTTTTGTGTAGGACCACCTAGAGGGGCCTATTGATGGCACCTGGCTGGCATCCCAGGTGGGGGCTCAGGGATTTGGGTTAGGTACCGGGTCCATTGAAACCCTGGTCCCAATTTATCGAGATAACCGAGCCTTTGGTATCGGGTCCATTGTCACCAGGGTTGGGACCTCAGGCTCTTGCTCCCAACCCAATGCATCACCATCTCCACCAGAATCCCCATAGGACTGCGACGCCACCCTAGTCGGACGAGAGTGGTGAACTATCGGCCGTTTGACGCGGGGGCTAGGTCCTCTCGCTACATTGTACCGCAGCAGACCTCTCTGATATGCCGGGAGGTGAGTTTGAGGGTATCGTGTTGAGGCTGATGTCCGGACTCTCCTCTGGACATTGTTCTCCATGTGCTCCGACACCTCCATCCTCGAGTCCCGAGGCAGAGGGCCACCAGCCCCATAAGTAGGATCGGGAGCGACTCCGCTACAGGGTATCCAAACCCTACTCCGCCTCCGTGCCCAACCACGACGAACAAACGTGGAGGAAGCTTCCACCGTACTCCGCCGCACCCGGTAGCGGTCGCGGACCAGGTGCTGGAGTCGGTTCCTTACTATCGTGACCGAGGAGAAGGCTGCGTTGTCCGTCTCATCCCGAACCATCCTCGCCTCCATGAATCGTGAGGGTGCCGACCTCGGAGACGCACCTCCAGGCTGCATGTCGTCCACTCCAACCAAAAAAGCAAGGTCGTGTTGAGCCCAGGGAGACAGATTAGGGTTCGGCCAAAGAGGGGACGCTTTTTGGCGTGGGTCATAAGGCACCCCAGTTCCTTGCACCGATTCATCGAGCTGCAGATAATGAGACATACCTCGCGGATTAGAAGGCCCAGCCGACATCGGTAGAGAAGAGACTCGGGGTCCCATGACGATCAGACTAGGGTCGACGAGATCGCATGAGGGACGGCGAGGTAGAGGGAAGACGAAGGGTGTGGTATGGGAATCTAGTCCCATCAATATATATCCCCACACCAAGTGTGGTCTGCGAGGGTTGCGACCGGATGTGACTGATGAACACATGGACTACAATTCCGACAATAGTTACGAGCAGCACGGGAGCGACGATGGTAGATAAGAGTTCCATAGTAGTTAGGGCTAGGGCTAGGATTAGTTTCTCAAGAACGAGAGAGTATTTTTTGTATGTTTTTCACTCTTGTTTTTGGATCCAAGGATATAATCATTATTTTGATTTTTTTTAATACAAATGCAATAAAATACAGGCGAGGTGTACAAGTCGTCCTTCCTCTTCTCCTTCCAAACGGATCTTGAAATCTTTCCCGAAGGGTCTATGGACGTCAAAGGGGTTCCGTATACATTTGTACTCCGACCTCCTTAATAAGACGCTCTCCCTTTATCAAAGGAGGATCGACGATTCGATGAGAGACTATACATTATATATTTGCGTACAACCATATTTATGTTATGTGGTTGAACAAACCTCATTATATTGTATATTATTACGAAAATCACACGATGAACTATATCCTTCGAATAAATAGACATTTTATTTGCTAATATCACGATAGTTGGCTTTCTTCGTGTTTTTTTATCAACAAGATTTTATTAGAGGTCCAAATTTTCAAACTGAAAATCAGGCCATGGAAAAACCCACAAGAAACAGACACATGCATGTCTAAAAGACACCCAAACCAGAACAAAGAACCCCAACAAACAACCCCAAAAAAGGGTATAACTAGAGGTATAATACCCACATTTTTCCTACTATGAAGAGAACCAAGAGCTTAAACAACCAAAGTTTCAAAAATTACCAGGTCTAAAACCTTAATTTATCAAACATGAAGTACAATCAAATACAACCAACCTAAGATAAACAGCCACACACTCCAAGTTTTTCTGAGACATTCCTTAAATATATAGTTTTTGTGTTAAAAAAAATAGTTTATGAAGAAAAGCATTCCTTAAATATATAGTTTTTGTGTTAAAAAAATAGTTTATGAAGAAAAGTAGTTTAATTGACTTTATTTTTGTTTATGTTTTAAATCTTATTGCTTTTATTCTCATATGTTTTTTCGGCATATGGGCCTTCTTCGTTATCATTGGGCTTAAACATTCCACCTTGTCGAAACAAAAAAGCCATAGTCGCATATTTTAAATTGCCGAAATTACCCCTAGGAGCAACGAGTCCAACAAGACGCAGTGCGGAGATAGATCCACCAAATCGCAGCAGCGGCGAGAGATTGACGAAGCTCTCTCCTCCTTCCTCGCCTCCTGGTTCGTCATCAACCCCAGGACCTGATTCATTTCACTTCCATTATCAGTCCACACGGGTAAAGCTCATCCAGTTCAGTTTCTGGTTCTTCTGTTCCTCCATTTTATCTGTATCTACACATCTAGAATGCCCGATTATCTGTCTCGATTAGGGTTTTGTTCTCGCTCCACCAGATCTTGGTTTTCTGGTATTAGGGTTCATGTTAGCTCTGAAGCATCGGTTTTGACTACCGTTGACTAATTGCTACCTGATTTGTACCTCAAAACGAAAACTTTGGACTTGGGGTTTTTTGAGGGTTCTGTTTTTTAGAGGATATGAGTGTTTTGTGATGTGGGTGTTTCTGATTTGCGCAGGCTTGATTTGGGTAATTGATTAATGGCGTCAAAGTTGGTTCAGTTGCAAGCCAAGGCTTGTCAAGCCACACAGTTTGTGGCCAAGCATGGATCTGCTTACCACAAGCAGCTCTTGGAGCAGAACAAGCAATTCATTCAGGAGCCAGCTACCGTTGAGAAGTGTAACCTCTTGGCCAAGCAGTTGCTTTACACCCGTCTCGCCAGGTTAATATTGTTTATCGACTCATGGAGATTTTGCGTTTTGGTTTATAGTTTGCATAGTTGTTAATGTATTATGGATGCCATGGTTTCATGCTCTGTGGTTTGAGTTACACTAACCCTTGTATCGGTACATGTCGTGATATACTGCATTTTGTGCAACTTAAATTAGGGGCACTTTCATACTCTAAATAGGAGCACATTACTACATAATTCAAAATAATAAATAAAAAAATGTCCAAATTTACCTTTAAACCCTTTCACTGGAGGCATGTGCACATACATACTCTCAATCTATTGATAGTGTGGCTCTTTTCTTGTTTGTAGTACCTAAAAAAAAGGAAGCGTTGCAGCTCTCTGGGTTCCATTGGTGTATCGTAGTTTTAGGTTATGTATCAAATATCTTTTTGTATTTCTTATGTTGGAGTCCATTTGCATATAGTGGGTATTTACATATATCTTGGCGCGTGCCTTTTCCTTAACATACCCTTTTTTTTCTCTTGAGATAACTTCGTTGGATTGATTTGTTAACATATTCAACTCCTGGTTTGTGTTGCTATGCGCCATGTACATCAAACTCTTGTTACTTGTGTTTACTTGCCTTGCTATCAAGGAAATCGGGGTTGTTTTCAAAACTGAATGTTTACACTATTATGCTTTCTCATCATATTTTGTCCATAAAGATGTGGTAAGAGATTCCTATATGTTTTCTCGATGTAGTGCTAGGCAAAGGCTAAACATTGTACATTTATATGTTTTTGAGATCACTTTAATCTGAACTGAACATCACAGGGATGAACTAAGATGTTGCATTTGGCCATTAATTTTTCTGATATGTTAATTTCGTCATTCATCTTGCACAATGGTGTATGGGAACCTGAGAATTTCATAACTATGGACGAGTTGGAACATTGGGTTTTGTTGCACATTTGATGTTTTCTTAAATCTTTTAAATGCTAGTAGCTTTTGTGATTTAACTCTCACATCTAAGTATGTCTTGTAAAATATTCTTGCTAATCTACTTTACACAAATATGCTACAGGCATTCGTCTTTTGCCTGGTTTGTGTTTCATAATTTCTCTGGAACAAACTATGATAATAATATGATGGTAATAAATGTGGCATGATTATACATGCTTGATTATAGAAATGGGGGATAATTGCAAAAAAATACATTAAGGTATTCACTTTTTGCAAATTGTAGCCCTCTTTGATAATTGCAAAAGTGCCCTGAACATGTCTTTTTGTTGCTCTTTGTATAAACTTGTTTCAAAACGACGGTTTTACTCTTGCAAATTTAAATTTTAAAAATAATAATTAAGAGCAAAAATTTCAAATTTTCATATCCCTAAAATTTCGTACGCTTTTGTATTTTACAAAGAGGAAGAAAATTAAGAGATATGAAAATATGGGTTTGCTTATTGTTTTTTAAATCTAAATTGTAAGGGTAAGAGCGTCATTTTTATACACATCAAAAAGACAAGTTCTGGGTATTTTTTTTGGCAATTATCAAAGAAGAACGCTACAAATCACCAAACCTCAGGGTACCTTTGTACAATTATCTCTACATATTATCTTCAATCTGTGTTTCGTAGTTGCCTTGCCTACTAATCAAGCTTCTACAGTTCTACATCATGTTAAAGTCCATCTCATTAACTGCGACATATTACAACCCCTTCAAGCAAAACAGCTTATGTGGCTCTCACTTGTGTTTCACCACTCTTATTTGACTCATACATATACATGTTGCAGCATTCCCAGTCGTTATGAATCATTCTTGAAGGAAGTTGATTTTGTCAAGCACATGTGGAGAAACCGACCGGAGCTGAAGGTTGAAGATGCCGGTATCGCTGCTCTGTTTGGCTTGGAGTGCTTTGCATGGTACTGTGCTGGTGAGATTGTTGGAAGGGGATTCACCTTCACCGGCTATTATGTCTGAGGAGGATACACCATTGTTACAAACTATGTCATAAACTCAGCGAGGATTGATTATTGTGTAACTCTCTCATGTCATTTCTGTAACCCTTTTTTCTTCATCCCTGCAAAATGTTGAGGCTGAGTAAAATCAGTAAAACATTGATGATTACAATAAATCCATAAATTTGAAGCTTTCATGGATTCATGAACTGTTTTTGCCCCTTTGCTAGCGATTTGCTTTTCATGGTTGATATAGTTGATAGGGATGATGACAGAAAAACACCGTGTAGTATATCGATTTTTTGCAGGTTACTACCCTTTCAGATCGTCGCAGGTTGTGGTCTTAAACTTATCTTCTGAAGCTTTACATAAAAAAAACAGAAAGTTCAGAATTTGATTAATACTGTTAGGATATTATCATTTTGAATCTTGGATAATATTAGTAGCGAAAATTAAGTAAAACTTAAATATATCTTAAAAGTTGACTAATTGAGATAAATAGTAGGAGAATAGATGGCTAAAATTAGCCGGAGGGACGTTAAGTTTCGTTGACCGGAGCTCTAACGACCAAAGCGCAGTGTGTGATCGATTCCGCAATAACCTTCTCCTTTGGCTTCCTTCATCTTCAAGCTTTTTCGTAATTTTATCTCATCGGAGATAGAGAAGATACGGAACCAGAGAGAGATATTACAAAATGCAGCTCCACGGCGTCGTTTCATCCGTTCTCCTCTTCCTCGCCGCCGTCCCCGACTTCGCCGACGCCAATTTCCTCTCTCAACCGGTAAAGTTATCAACTTTTATTCCGATTTCAATCCGTATCTGAAACCTGAAATTGACGACGACGATGACGGTCATTGCAGATGGAATGTAGCCGGACTTGCATTGCAGAGCACTGTGATCGTAACCCATCTCAATCCCTCTCTCTAATCATCGATTTCGATTCATCAATGGAGGTAAATTGATGGGTTTTTGTTGAATTGAATTGTTGCAGGTGCTTCGATTCGATATGGGAAATACTGTGGACTTGGGTACTCCGGCTGCGCCGGAGAAGAACCGTGCGATGACGCCGATGCGTGTTGCCAGATCCACGACAATTGTGTCGGCGAGCACGGTAATTAGTTGAGATACGTCGATTCTTAGTCCAATCAGAAAGATCATTTATAATTCTTAATTGAGATCGATCTTTCATGACACATCCTATCACAAAAATGATACATCTTTATAAAAGGTACCACATTTGTAATAGGATACGTCACGAAAGATCGACCTCAGTCAGCAATTGTGAATGATCTTTCTGAGGGGTTAGGAAACGACGTTTTTCCTAATTAATTCGATTTAACGTTGGTTTTGGAAGATTAATGATCCGGGATTCGATTTTTTTCAGGTATGATGAATGTGACGTGCCATAAGCAGTTCAAGCGCTGCATAAAGAAGGTCGCCAGGTCCGGCAAGCCTGGGTTCTCCGACGAATGTCCTTACGATCTCACCTTGCGCACCATGCTCAACGCCATGGACTTGGCCATCTTAATCGGCGACTTGGGTCCCAAGCTCATCCTCTAACTCGCCGGAAAGGTGTGTCCTTTATGACATTCCGGCGACACGGATTAGTTTGCCGGCGACAGGTCCGGCGTGGCTTTGGAGCATCGTTTTCCTCCAATAATTTTCCATTTTGATGTTGAAAAATTTCAACTTATTGTCTTTACTTGTAAATAATGTAATTAGTTGATAAGTTAATTTTGACATTTGTGCTAAGCTTCAGTTTATTTAAGAGAATATAGTAAAAATGTAACTAGATAATAATATATTTACTTTTGTAACTTATATCCAATTTTTTTGCAGACTATAAAAAATATCTTGAGATTTTTTGTGTGGGTGTTTTTATATAAAAATGTTGATAGTTTTAAGGTAAAACTATGTCTTCAAGGAGACATTTTACTTTTCAAGACTTAACTTTTCATATAATAGGTCATAAGTTCGATCTTGGGATGATAACGAAATTATTTGTAAGTGTATATTTTGTTGTGTTGTTTCGATTTGTAATCTAAAGTATGTAATGTTAATGTTTGTCATGTGTGTTCAATAATAACAAAAATATTAAGTTCAAAATATTATGGTTACAAAAAAATAATGCTAAACGTCGTAATTTATTACCATTAAAACAAGTACTTAGATAGAAGATCATCGATTAACAATCTCTACTAGGGTTAGCCGTCCCAAGTTGTCGTCTGTCGTTCAGGATGTCGTCATTGTGTAAGATCTCCTTCATCAAGAGATTGCTCGTGAGTCTCTTCCATACAACTTTGTTGTTGTTCTACTATGTGCCTCCACCACACCTCAACATTGCTGTTTCGGAAGGATGATGTCTATTTTACAATGATCCGCGACTCCCTGTTGCGATGGTGATAGTCTTCTTCGTGCTAACCTCATATGTCAGGAGCGAACACACGACCGTAGTGGGACGGGCTTTCGTTGGCCCAAAAAATCAGACGAATCATGTGAGGTCTGCTATGCAGTCTTGTTAAGTCCAATGAGGCAACTGCGGGGAAGCGAGCCGTTAGGGAGGAGAACCGTCCCACCCCAAACACGATAGGCTACTATTAATTGTCCTCCTCCAATAGTTCCTGCATTTCCTCCCCGAACCAGCCACGTCACTTTACAAGTTAGAGATCCACGAGCATTCAGGTTATTATAGTTAGCTTCACGACGAGACAGAATTGGTGTTACTGCTTTATAGTTTTCTTTCTTTTCGTTTAGTTTTGTTACTGTTCGTTGCACCACTGAATAGTTTGTGTTCCCTCCCTAAATCAGGCACATCATTCCGCAAGTTAGAGATCTCTTTTGGAGGATCAACGACATTTCAGGCTATACTGGTTGGCCTCAGGTCGAGCCGGATTTGATTTCCTTTTTTGTTTTAGTTATGTGCTCAAATTTATTGAGTTGTCAAAAACCCGTCTATACCTCAAAATTATTTTAGAAAATTAGTTGTAATTTGTCTCAGAAAGGACTAATCGCACATTATTCTTCTCCTTAATTTCGATTCAGTTTAAACAATATAATATGTCATTTTCACTAAAAAAATTTTTTGATTGTAATTACTCTTTTATTTAACGCGTATTTTTGTGGTTGGGAATCAACGAATCAATTTCTAGAACAGGTGGTAGCTTATCCACTAAGGTACAGCTTCATCATTTTGTGAAAACTCGGAAGCTTCCTAATTTTCTCAGTAGCTTCCTCTTCGCTTCGATGTTATGATACGAAGTTAATTTCGAACTTCTATACAATTTACAGAGTAAATCACAATCCCCAATATCTGCTTCTTCCATTTCTGCAATTGATCATTCTCTCTCTTTCTCGATTCTACGATCCCCAAAACCCAACTGATTTTCCGAAGTTTGTGAAGCAGCTTTGTTTGTGATCCCGCCAAGTAATGCTCCATAGAAGCTTTAAGCCCGCGAAATGGTAAATTTCTATGGCCGATTTGGGTTTACGGTTTGGTTGGGATTTGTGGGTTGAATCGAATTCGCCGATACATGTGATAAAATTTGATTTTGATTTCTGGGTTTGGCAGCAAGACGGCATTGAAGCTTGCTGCTTCTCGGATGAAGCTACTGAAGAACAAGAAGGAAGCTCAGTTGAAGCAGCTGAAGAGGGAGCTGGCACAATTGCTCCAGTCCGGCCAGGACCGGAGCGCCATGATCAGGGTAAGTGGTTCTCTTGTTGATCCTTTCAGCTTCAATTTACTCATTCATGAGTTTTAGGTTTTGATTCGGATTGTTTTGGGCTTTTATTCAGATCTAGGGTTTATACTCATCTAATATGGAAAGTGATGTAAAACGCAATGTCATAAGGTTATGGAGATTGTTGTCATTGGTTTGTGATAAAACTGGTTTCATACAATTAAGTGTATGAACATTGTTTTCTCATTTGAAAAATATTGATAAATCATCAATGTAATGAAGTACAGTAGCTCCAATGCTAGTCGAATCAGCAGGTGAATCGGTGAAAAAGGTTTTTTGGTGGGTGAATCAATTCGACCTCCTTGTGGTCACTTACCACACAACACGTGGCTATTCACCCATGCATTACGCTAATACCAAATCAACCGGATTCACCTGGACTAACCGCCCACAATGTTGGAGACGCTCTAATGCCATTTTGTGTTCTTTGTTAAAATTCACAAGATGTCAATCCAAGATGATTAGGTGCATGTTGGAGCATCTTTGATGGGGTCGAATTCAGTGGGCGAATCGGGGAAAGTTGCAATTCGTCTGGGAGAATTGGCCCGGCGAATTCACTCGGGCGAAGGTTTCATCGCCTGGGCATTTCACCTAGTTTTGGGCGAAAACCTAACGACTACTTTCACCTGACCACTCGGAATCTGCCATGTGTTCTCTTGGGCTATTAGCCTGATGGGACTGTTTCAATTTGCCCAACCTTTTCATTTTCTCTCTCCCAAAAAATCACAATGCACCTGAATTAATCCCATTGAAGATGCTCTAACTGTTTCAATGTGTTTCAGGTTGAACATGTAGTCAGGGAAGAGAAGACACTGTCAGCATATGAACTCATTGAGATATACTGTGAGCTCATTGTGGCCCGCCTTCCAATCATCGAGTCACAGAAGTATGTAGACAGCTTCTGGTTTCATATGTTTCTATGCTCATCTCCTAATATAAACCTAATTGCTCATCTCTTCTTCTACACAGTTTCTGGTTTCATATGTTTCTATGCTCATCTGCTAATATAAACCTAATTGCTCAGAAACTGCCCTATTGACATGAAGGAAGCAATTGCAAGTGTAGTCTTTGCATCACCCAGATGTGCAGACGTACCAGAGCTCATGGATGTCAAGAAGCAATTAACTGCTAAATATGGAAAAGAATTTGTATCTGCAGCTGTTGAGCTTCGCCCAGATTGTGGTGTGGGTCGCATGGTAAGTTTCTTTTGCAGATCTTGACATAGATTCGATTTCGATCATGACCATGATGCTTACTCTACGTTCCATATCCTCCTCAGTTGATCGAGAAATTATCTGTTAAAGCACCCGATGGCCCGACCAAAATCAAAATCTTGAAGCAAATCGCTGAGGAACATGACATCAAATGGGATCTTAGTGCAGAGAATGATCCCAAGCCTCCTCAAGACCTGTTGGTATGATATTGTGTTGTGTTATAGTTTAGCTGATCAAAGTTATGAAATAAACTGATGTGTATGTTCTTGCAAAATTTGTGTGAGCAGAATGGGCCTAGTACTTTCGAGAATGTCCAGGTTCGATCTGATTATGATGGTAGAGGACAATCTTCGCTCCATGTTCCATTGAGTCATGGTGAGAAACCCGATATCCATGGAAACTTATATGATCAGAACCGAAGCTCAGCAGAATACACCCAAAGTAATGCTCCTACAGATATGGCTACAGAAGCTAGACCTCATGGTATGTGAAATGTGCATTTATAGATAGATAGCGGGTTATCTTGTTGTGTGAATGTATTAGGGTACATTGCACATAACTACCTTTATGAATTGCCCACAAACACATGACTACCCTTATGAATTTTCACATTACCTCCCTGTTCTTTCTGTTACCCGTTTAAGTATATGAGCTGCTCTGCCATGGCAGGAAATGGAAATGAAGTTAGGCATTCATATTATGGGAATGGTGGTGATTCTTCTTCTGGTAGGCAGAACTGGAATATGGAGTTCAAGGATGCTGCTGAAGCTGCACAGGCAGCTGCTGAATCTGCAGATCGGGCTAGTATGGCTGCTCGAGCTGCTGCAGAACTTTCAGGCCATGTAAATGTTACTAGACTGAATTCTCCTCAAGGGCACGGCAGGTATTCTAGTCCAAACTTTGAAGACCAACATGTCGCTGAAGATCAGGTTCCTAAGGTTCAGAGTGAGCAAATCAATGAAACTGAGCAAGATCATAGGAGTACTGATAAATCAAATCAGCCATCTCCATTGATTTCCCGAGCTTCATCTCTTGATGATGATCACCATATGGGGAATAGTTCCCAAATGGGTCAAACGAGTTTTGACAAACCATCTAGTGAAGCTGGTTTTGAATCAGAGAGTGAAGAGCAACATGATATGAAATCTGAGAACATCGATTACCCTGAGGAAGTACACACTAGAAAGCAATTGAGCAGGTCTTCTTCTTCTTCTTCTCACTCAAGAACTTATAGCTATGATCATCATCATGATGCTGGTGAGAACCCTTTTATTGAAGGAAACTTCGACAATGACCCTTTAGTTTTCGATGAATCTGGTTCAGATGAAGAAGCAGATGTGCTTGATACTCATCTGTCGAAAAATATAAATGCTTGGAGTCCGAGGCAGAATATATCTGATCCTGTTTTTACTGAAAGCTCATCAATCGCTCCACCATCAGATAACCTCTTGCCTGTGACCTTTGATGATTACAATGGCCCTAGTTACGAAAGTGAAGAGGAGCCGGAGAAGTCTAGGCATGTAAAGACTGTGGAGGTTAGTACTTCTATATTACATTCATCTGATGATCATCCAGAGGTTGAAGAAGAAGTGAAGGATAACTCAAACCTATCACGGGTTTCTGATACCATAACTGATACTGAAGTTAACGAAGAACCTAGTTTGAAAAATGGTTCAGAATTGAACCTGGGAAAGCTTACAGGCGGCCTTCGAAACAAGGGATATAGACATCCACCTTATAACAGGAATGCCTCGGGGAATGCACAATCCTCTTCTTCCCCAAGAGTCAAGAACACCGTTGGTTCTGGAACTGGTTGGCAAGTATCATACAACCAGAACTCAGGAACAGAAGTAAATGAAAAACCAAGCTCGAGAACCTCACATGAGCATAGCAATAGCCATGAGCTGAATGATAACAATGTGGGTACTGCTGGGAACCAGACATCGAGTTCTGGTTCAGATGATAGTGATTCTGGGGAGAATCTTCCTAAACAGACTGCAATCAGCAAACCTGGCATAGCCACAGGGGTTTCTCGAAGGACAAAAGCTACTACATATCATGATGCTGAAAGGATTGAAACTTCAATGGATCCACATTTTGAGACTAAGAGCTCTTTCCATATGGGTAATCTTGATTGGGCTAGAAAAGTGACAGAAGATGAGTCTAGGCCAGTTCGAGACTCCAACAGGCTCTCTCAGAAGGAAAAAAAGGCACAAGAACCAGTCTCTAAGCCAATCCAAGGCTCCAACAATCCCTTATTGAAGGAAAGAAAGGTGGTAGATGCAGTTTCCAAGCCATTTCCAGAGTCCAACAGGCCATCAGGAGAGGAGAGCTTGAAATCAGCTGCTAGGGAAGAACCGAGCAATTCTCTTCCACAGAGAGTGCTGTCAGGTACCTCTGGAAGTGTTAAGACCTCAAGTTTCGAGTCTCAAGCTAAGGAGCAACCTAGTCATGTGCATCCGAATCTTCCTGATATTGATGCCCTCACCGCCCGCTTTCAATCTCTAAAAAACGATCGTCGCTGATGAGAGGTAATTACTTGTTATAGGGTATAGATACGATTATATGAATCGTCTATTGTAGAGTATAGATACATGTATATGAATGGTCTTTGAGTCCGTAAATAGCTTTTCATGTGTGGAATGTGGATGATATGTATGAATATGATATCTTTGGTCGACATGATACAACTTTTTCTTAATTTTTACCCTGTGATTCAGTAAGTACTATCTTTGGTTAATGCTGCATTGGAACCAAATGTGTATTTGGGTTTAAATTAGGGAAAATTTCAGTTTTAACACCCTGCCAGACATTCAATTTCATTTTGATACCCTGGCATAAATTTTTAATACTTTCGTACCTAAACCAAACATTTAGTAACACTTTCATACCCAACCGTTAGATTCGGTTACCTTTCCATCCAAAATAGGTAAAATGTCCATAACACCTCTAACTATTACTCAAATTTTCGAAGTGATGCCATTGAATTCAGAACTTGAAAATAAGTGAAATGACAATAATACCCTCCATTTCACTTATTTTCAAGTTCTGAATTTAATGGCATGAGTTTGAAAATTTGAGTAATAGTTAGGGGTATTATGGACATTTTACCTATTTTGGATGGAAAGTTAACAGAATCTGACAGCTGGGTATGAAAGTGTTATTAAATGTTTAATTTAGGTATGAAAGTGTTAAAAATTTATGTCAGGGTATCAAAATGAAATTAAATGTTTGGCAAGGTGTTAAACTGAAATCTTCCCTTTAAATTATAAGGGTAAATTACAAATACATACTCAAAACTTGTAGCGTTTGACTGATACATATCCTAAAGTTTTTTTTAACTATACTTATTTATATAACTATGTTTAGTTATATAACAAATAGCTCAAGCCTTCAGCCAAAATGACAAATAATTGAAGTTGACAAAATTTTGGTTAACCCGGTTTGAATCAGTATGCAATATTAGGAAAATATGAGTATGTCGTGGAATAAATATATGCAATTATCTCTACCTCGATCTTCTGCTGCCCCTTCTCCCTCGCCGGTGACAGCCACGACTGACATGGCTGTGGTTGTTGCCGGCGAGTTCCTCCTTCTCCCTCCCAGACCCCCTGCTTTTCCTTCCTTTTTACCCCATCCTAAATCAGTTTTGAACGCTCCCTTTCCCAACCCTAGCCCCTCCCTTCTCATCCGCCGCCTCCCCCGCCGGCGAAGATCTCGGCTCCGGCCTCGACGGCTGCGGCGACCTCTTCGTGTCGCCTCTGCTCTCTCGGTCTCACCGCGTTTCAGCCCCTTGCCGGAGGTTGGGCCGTTTTCCTTTTCCAGATCTAGAGTGGGAGTTGTTCGATTCTCTCCTTGGGTTCGTTCATCCCAGATCTGGTGTCGCTTGTTGGGTCTTCGCCTCTCCTTGCTGTTCTCGGGTGGTCGTCGTCTTCGGCAGGGAAGCTCACTCCTTCTCAGGTGAGTTTCATGATTTTGACGAAGTCTTCTCTAACGTCTGCCTTCTTTTCCGACGTGGGACGCCTTTCAGTGGCTTCTCCGGGATCTGATCGTCGCGGATCGGGGAAGTCGTTGCTTCGTTGAAGTTCAGTTCGGTGGTCGGCGCCTGTTGCTCGTCGTCCGCGCTAGGTCAGGATGGGGTTCGTTGGTTGCGGTTTGGATCGAGCCAGCCTTGTTCAGTCTTCTGCTTGGGCTTCGTGGGCTCGATCTGGTTGTGGGCTGGAATGGATCTTGCTTGGGTTCGGGTTCTGGCGTGGTTCGGGTCGGGTAGGGTTACCGGTGCTGGTTCGGATGTTGGATACGGGCTCGGGGCGGGTCTGTGGCGACCTGTTTTGCTTCTTCTTGGTGCAGCTCTGGTCGACCTCGTTCGGGGAGGGTCCGAGACCATCCGTCTCTTCTCCACAGCTTCATCATCACCTAGGCTCCTACAAGGACCTTTCTTGTTCACAATCACTTCAGGTTTGTCTACTCTTGCCTTCTTGCAGTATTCGATCTCTCATCCACCTTGACTTTCGGCTTGCAACGTGGATGCAAATTCACAACACCCTCAAGCTCATCCTCTAACACAGCCATTATCAACTACTTTGGGGAAAGGAAAATTCTTTCCTTGCTTGACATTGTGCAGCAATTTCATACTCTGGGTGCCACAAACTTTAAATCACAGGAAATTACTGATTTGGAGCTCCAAATCACTGTTGAAATCTACAATCTTTTATGCTGCTGCTACATTCACTGACAACTTCTTGACAAAGAACTTCATCTTCAAACTTGGGGTTTGAGTTTTTCTTTCATTAGCTTTTGTTCTGTTGGGTAGATTGAACTGCTTTGGTCTCTTGCAATCGTTAGTGTGGTTGCTTTTGTGTAATCTTTTCTTCCTCAGAAGAGATTAATTTAAATATGTTTTCGCCGATAAAAAAAATGTTGCTTATAATCTAAAATCACAAGCAAGTACTGTGCAAACGAGAATGACAGCTTAAGATTACATATAGTTTAAGAACATGGAATAAATATAAGAGCATGTCATGGTATAAATATATGCAATTTTCGCTGACTCTCCCCCCTCTCTCAGAAAAGGTTAGGGTTTCACGCGTACGATAGCGGAGACAAGGAATAGCAATTTCGACAACAACCATTCATCGAATAACGATGGGACAAGATGAAGGATAGTGGGAATCTCACCTCTGGCGTCTTTTATTTTGCGGTCTCACGAGGTAAGTTGGTCTCTTGGCCCGATTTCACCGCTGGCTGGTGAGGTACCGTTGCAGGGGAGACCGGACCTTATCTTTATCGCAAGTATGGCGACTGAGCAAGGCCATCAGAGGCTTCTCAGAAGAAGAGAGGTCGCAGATCTCATGGGAACTTGTTAAAGGCGCCGCGGGGGATCGTGAGGCGGATGCCAACGTTGGGACCCAGGCCACGCAGTAGGAAACACGTTCAATCTCTGGGAAAGGTGAACTCTGTGGAGGTTGCAGGGTCGGGCTCGTCCTCACCGATCTTCTTCAAAGGTCTTGGTTCAACCGAGCCTCCACAAAAGAGGCGCATAACAATGGAGGAGGTAAGAGAGGAAGACGACGACACGGATATCTTGGTGGGTTTTGGAGGGAGACTGTCGGAAGTCCCTACTGTACCGATACCGGAATCGGGCAAAGGAGATAAAACGCAATCGACCGAGCAATGGCCAGGTGCAACCTGACGGCGGCGATAGGGTAAGGAACCGTGCAGGGTTCCGACTCAGGGCTACGAGCAAGAAGGTCCCCCGTTTTCATGTCATGGGCCGAGGCCCATTGCAGAGGGGTGTTGAAATTAGGGAGAACCAGAGAAGGGCCTGGCACGGAACGGGAAGGCCCGTCACTTAGATGTACGAAGAGAATGGGCAAAACCGAACCAACCCGAGTCCGATGGCTACCCGAGATCGAACCTGTTTTGAAAAGAATAAGACTGTCAGTTCAAGTAGGTATCAGAGAGCAACAACAAAGGATCAAACAGGAGTGGATGACCTAAACTCAAGAATGGGAAGCTTCTCAAGAATGGGAAGCTTGTGTATCAAGGAAGTGGTTGTTCCTCCCTCTAAGGTATGTGGTCGAGGGACAAATTTCTCCTATATTCTAACAACAAAAATCCTGATCACGCAGACTTTCTTACGACTAAAATTTTGGAGAGCCCTCTCATCGCTTTACTTATATAAATAGATTTGATCTGAAAGTTCAATTGCTGAGGATAAAAATTCAAATAAAAATATTTTTGACTGCTACACAAAAATATGTATAATATTTCGATTAATTTAATTTAAAAAATAAAAATCAAATTTCAATAATTTGTACAAGAACACATGATGCTTACAACTTACACAATATTTAACTGTACATAGGCTTACATGAACTACATAATCCTCAAGTTAAACACATACTCATATCCGAAAGAAAGTAATCATACAGAGGGTTTACGAAATAGACTAGTAGTATTACTACCTTGAGATGAAACAATGTCTTTTTCATCTCTACTGTCTTCGACAACAGGTTCATGTTCTTCGAATTGTGTGGGAGAGGATGGAGGAGTTTGTTGGGAAGATTGCTCTTTTTGTTCATTTTTTGGTTGCCCTTTTGGTTCCCCTTTTGGTTGGGCTAGCTTGCTCTGAACTTCACCATCAGATGGCTCGTCTTCATCGTCTGGGACATAGGCTTCAATTGGGGGTTGGTATTGTGGTGGCATTTCATCTGGGTATAGGTATAGATAATCGGGCAACATTTCTTGGGGATGCACATATGTGGGGGAGGGAGGAGGACCATAAGAGGGAGCTTTGTTCCATTAATCTGTATGCTCGGAAGAGGGGTATCCATATCTTGCCTCCCATTCTAGGTACCTCCTTTCTGCCTCCTCTTCTGAAACTGTTCTCTTTACCATCCCTTTGTGTGGTCCTAGCAAGTGCAGCACAAAGCTCTTTTATAGTCAAAAATATAAAGTAGACACAAAACAAGGGAGGGAAAATAATTGAAGCAACATTCATAACATCGCATGTGAACAGTCAAACCATCAACCAAGCATTAGTCATTACAAAAGCTCCCGACTCTGTCAAGGGAGAGGGAATCCTATTCCCATAGGGTTTGTCAAAAGTGTAATAGTTAAGGCACATGGTGTCTGCCACCATATTCAACACAACTTGCAAGTTAGTCCAAAAGTAAAGGGCCATTATGGTCTTACACCAACCAAAAAATATCCACACATGTCACCCACAACTCAAACCTAAATCCTGAGGCTGAGAATTGTTCCCTTGCTTCATTTTATCACTTTCGTTCAAAGGTTGGCTGGAAGTGGTTCCTACTGCAGCTTCTCCTCTACTCGGTTTTGCATTTCCAGAAGCAGCTCTAAATCTTTACTTTGTTGCAGCAAGCCATTTCTCAAATCCTTCCGCTGCCCGCAAAATAGAGAACAATGGTAAGGTATTCGAATTTTTAATTTCTCATACACAAATATAAATCTTATGATAGTAACCATGTATGTTTCCTTAGTTCTATGTTAGCATATAATATGTTTCCTTAATTGATTCCTACCACAAAACATACCGAAGCTGTAATTCTCAATCTTTGAACTGAAATAGCAGATGATTCTAAGACAGTGGTGAAATAGATAATCCTATGTGAAAATACATTAAAGCTTTGAACTGAGTAACTTACCAAATTCAGCCATATGTAATCATAAACTGAATTAGATAATCCTATGTGAAAATACATTAAAGCTTTAATAACCATTTGTGCAACACTCAATAGATAATTTCATTTTTTACACTAACTTTAAATGATACAAAATAAGATAATCCTAATATGTTCTTTCTATTTTGAACAAACTTTGACCTCAAATATCAAGTTTCAAATATATTAACCCTAACCTAAATGTATCAAATTGTAAACCTAAACCAGATTATAAGTTTTATGAATAAATCGATCAGTAACTGAAAAATTCAATTAACCTACCACTAGCAAAGTATTAGATGTATTAAATGTTTAGCAGATTATTGATACGAAATACTCTTACCTTACACTTTTTCCACGATTCCTCTCCAACACAGATGCTTGTTGCAGTCCTTGTATCAGTAGCCTTTGCGATGCTGGTAATTGTTGGTTTTGTATAGCTTGTCTCCATCGATATGAACATAACCTTCTTCTTTGTTTTATGAGGTCGAGCCTTGGTGATTTCCGGTGGTGGCTGGTTGGTGACTTTAGGTATTGGTTGTTGCTTGCTAATTTTTGGAGTTGGCTTGAGGGCTCTTTTATGGCGGATGTCATCTTTCAAAGGCTTCTTCCTTGGGGCATGCTTCTTCTGGATGCCCTTCGCATTATCAATTGGATGCAAATATTTTTCAATCTTCACATATGTTTTGACATTACCAATATGCTTTTCCTGCCTTGCCTTTTTCCCTGGGCTAGACTTCCAGAAATTGTCCCCAAGAAGTGCCATTAACTCCACTTCTTTCACAATCTTGTCCTGATGCCTAGCAGCCTCCTCCACTTCAACATTATATCTTTGACTAGGGTCTTCGACTGCACTTCCTTCATCAGCATTGATGTCCTCATCCACTCCAATGTCAGCATGTATAGGTGAATCTGCTAAAAAGTCAGCATGTATAGGTGAGTCTGCCAAAAAGTCAGCATGTATAGGTGAATCTGCCCCAAAATTGCCTTGGAAATCATCATTTCCTCCAAGGTTTATGGGTATGCCATCGTCCATCCCAACCTCAACAGAATCCCCCCTACTGCCCTCATCGTCTCCACAATTTCCCATCATACTTGCAGCATCTCCAACAACATCAGATTCCCCATGACCTCCAATACCAGCCTCATCACCATCAGCTAGAGGGTTCCCATCACCACGTTGCCTACTTTTCCACACTTTAGTTAGAGCCCTAGCCTTCTCAAGCCTAGCTCGACTGTCTGCCTTTTTTCCTATCAAGCAGTTCTGCAAGTTCAGCATCGCTCTTAGACCCTTCACGGTGCCCTTTTCCATCTCCTTTCCTACCCTTCTTTGCAGGTGTTGGGTTCGACCCGTAGTCCTTCGTGGTGCAGCTATGGATGTTGTGTCCTACATTTCTACATCTGCTGCAACAAAGGACAATACCTTTTCTTGTCTAAGTGGTCTTACGGGTGTGACCTTGGCTAGAATTTGGTTTCTCCATACAACCCTTCCTCCTTACTGTCCTTGGCCTTCCAGGTTGCTTACAGACACAGAGATGCAATATACGTCCATCTAGAGCAATAGTCCTGCACCTATCTAACCCAACCAGAGGGTAAATATGGCCCTCGTATGTAGTACAAAAAGTATGTGTCAAGTAGTAGGGGTTGGCAGATTGATATACCTCCTTATTTGCCTTCATCAACGCTACTGCACCATGCAAGCATGGAATGCCTGTCAATTTCCAGTCAAGACAGGTACAAGTTCCCTCGTAAATGTTAACTCCGTAGGTGTCCTTGTACATCTCAACCTCAAACAACAATGACCCACTCTAACGTATTTTTCACTTCTTCGCCTTCGTTATTACCGGATCAAGCCTATCTTTGATCCTAGGGCATATAAGAGAAACATCACTTGTCACCAAATTTCCTTTTTTTGTTGAACCAATCCATCAACTTCTGCCGGTAGAACTCTAAAAAATTCAGGATTGGCATATCCCTCCCTTTCCCTATCCACGCGTTAAAGGACTCACGTATGTTATTAGTCTGCGCTCCATATTTGGCAGCAGTGTTGAAGTAGCCTTACACCAATTCTGTGGTGGTCTTTCCAACAACCACTCATATGCTCTCTCATTCATACCTCTAAGATCCTTCATACTACTCTCCAACAATTCAGTTGAGGTGTCTCTAGAACATTTCCACAATTGTAATTTGAGGTTGTGAGACTTGAATAACTTGAACCAATTTTCATATAGGTGATGCATGCAGTGCCTATGTTCAACAGATGGGTGATGGCTAAATGTTAGTCTTAGTGCCCATAGTTCAATCCTAAATGTCCAAATGTACATATAATCGTTAGCAATAAAATTAAAGCGGCTTTATATTACTTATGTGTTGGAGTAATATATCGATGTGTGCTCTGATCTATGCCCACAATGAGAATAGAACCATAGATCGAGATAGATCACACTCGATGGGTCCCTAGTTAACAAAGCTTCACTAGAAGCGACTAATATGAAAGATGACTCTTTATGGCTTACGTTCTGTTTTTTTTATAAGCGCTAAAAATTTATTCGATGGTCATTCTCTAAGCAAGAGAAGCCAAAAATCAACCACGATTACAAAAATCTCCATAGGAGAAACAAGGAACAATCCCTTAACAAAAACCGACCAGAATAAACCAGTCAAGAACAACTTCCTAGACTTACGGCCCAAACAACTAGAAGTTAATCTTCCTCATACCACTTGCTGTCTGAGGTCGGAACGCTTGAAGCCTTTTGATTGAGGGCACGGGTCTTTGTCAGCTTACGTTCTGTCAGTCATTGGAATGTGATTCCGGAGTCTGATCATAGATATCATGTGGGACATGATATTGGACGACCCGACATGAATATGTTCCATAGATCAAGTCATGAACATATTCATTGTCGTAGCTTGTCATGTATCCTTAGACCAAGGAGTCTTTGTGATCGCTATGCAGTAAAAAACTGAGTTTGACCTGAGCCTAACGTTGTCCATAACAGGGCTTCCATAACGGCCAGGATTGGCTTGGGGATGGACTGCATGAGTGACACGAAAGACGGCTAAGGGATTTATCCCTCATACTACGGCATGGGAAAGATATCGGATCTCGGCCGTTTGATCGAGAGTGACTGAAAGAATAGCATGGCCATGCACATGATATTGGGTATCATATATTCAGTCATCTCACATATCAAGGAACATTGATTGAGAATAATAAGGATGACGACTCTATGCCTTATCTCAATCAGGATATCGGAGATAAAAGGATAATGGCAGGGACGACGAAAAGGTTAGAATCGACATTGTCGATTCGTTATGCAATGTCAGGAATACTAAAGTCTCGTTAGTTGCCACTTAAATAGGATCAAGTAAAATGAGATTTTACGTTGATCTATTGACATGCATAAACCTAAGGGTCACACCGGAGGGTGAAACTCATTGACACATTTATGGAGAATGGCCAAAAGGGAGTTGTCTAGGGACATGACCAAAATTGGATTTTCGGTCATGTGTACATAAGTGAATATGACTTTACGGATCGAGACAAGGCTTGGAGTCTTGAGATTGATCACATCGGATAATGTTGGACATTTCTGGTATGAAAGGCTTGGAGGCGATGAGCACGTCATGGGACCTCATTCGGAATGGCCACGGGCCATGTTCCAAGAGGCCCATGCAACCAAGGCCTATGGAAATAATTAATAAAGTCTTGATTAATTAGTACTAAGTAAGCAAGACAAGGATTATTAAGTAAGCAAGACAAGGATTAAGGCGTTGGTGATTCACCACCTAACCCCATATTGTCTAGCCATACTTTGTCCTATTTACACCTTACTTGTCACCATACTTGTCCCATGCTTTTAGTTTCACAAGTTGATGGAGTTTGTTATGTTTAAGTCATCTTTTTTCAACAAAACAAATACAAGACAAGAATAGGAAACACAACTTCTCCCTCCTCTCCCTTGCAATTTCGGCCAAGGCAAGCTCCCACCTCCATTTTTGTGTTCTTGAGTCCTCAAAGAGAAGAACTGCATGGCTTTGATTCTCATGTGGATACGTAGGCGTCTTTTAGACTCAATCCAATCATTCGTTACCCGGCGTTCTTGTTTTGGTAAGAAATATTGCTGAATTTTTCTCTTGTGAATCCATTCATTGTTAGTTGTTTCATGGTTTTCATTAATTTTCCGCTGTGAGTTGGTTCATCTCCAACCCTACCTTGAGACCCAACAAGCTAAACACATCAATTAACCCTGCATGATCATCAAATAAACACATTTGTTAACAGTTTACCTAACATAACTAATTTCCGAACATAGCTAATTTCCTAACATACCTAATTTCCAAACGTAGTAATTTCCAAACTCTAACTAATTGACCTAACATACTAATTATCCTAATAGACCTAATTTCCAAACATAGGTAATTTCCTAACATACTAATTTCCAAACGTAGTAATTTCCAAACTCTAACTAATTTACCTAACATACTAATTATCCTAACATACCTAATTTCCAAACTCTACCTAATTTACCTAACACACTTTTTTTCATAACATAGCTAATTTCCAACCTCTAACTTGTTAATTAACATAGTAATTGACATTAATTACCAAAACAGTAAATGGCTTTACTAACCTTTTGCTTGTCTGACATGAAGACCCATTCCATCTCTTCGTCGCTTCCAAAATCCTCGAAAAACTGCTCCATGAACCATGTCTAGGTTGCGATGGTTTCTTGCTCAACCACTGTCAGGGCGAGTAGGAACATACCATTGTTGTGGTCTCTTGCCACAACTGCTAAAACTATGCCACCATGATATACTTTCATGTGACATCCGTCAAGACCTATAAACGGTCGACATCCTTTTAAAAACCCTGCCTTTTGGGCTCCATATCGAATGTAAAGGCGCTTGAACCGACATCTACCATCTTCATCATCAGTGAGTATAGTGAACTTTGAATCCGGGTTGCTACTAAGCACCAACTCCCTATACTTTTCCAGCATCCCATATTGAAGGTCATCATCTTCATTATGGATGTGAGCAACATCGCGTACAATCCTATAACACTTGCCCACCTCCACATCAACTCCAATGTCATTGAGAATGTCCAAGTTCAATTGACCAACATCGACCTTCTTCTTATTTATGATGGCTTCATAATACCTGCAAAGTAGTGGAATAAAAGCCAGTTTAATTAACAATAAATTATGAATGTAAATTGAACTTATTAGTTAAAGAACTGCATTATACAAACGTTTTACCTGTATGCTAGAGACCAGGCAGTAATATTTTGTCCTCCTTGCTCAGTGTGACATTTATGATCAGGTCGGAAAGTCTTAATTGCATATATTTTGGTCTTCTTACGAACTCACACATATGTAAAATGTACACCCTGGCTTGTCACAAGTAACCCCAATACCGTCGAGATGCTGATTCCTAGTATAAGCGTAATTGAAACCCCTCTCCGCTGCGTAGTTCAGTAGGACTATCCGATACCACACAACACTGATGAACCTATCACCCAATCGAAGTTCAATATCTTTCAAGGAACTCTTTGTATCCCACATCCTTGTATCAACCATATCTTCTTCAATGAAATCTTCACAAGCTAGGTCCTCATCCACTTCTAGATCACAATTTTCTTCTACGCCATTGACAGATTTCGATGCTCCCTCAACTTCTGATGACTTATCCTCCTCAACTTATGATTACTCTTCCTCTTCTGATGGTGGTTCATAATCTGAGTCACCCGATGACCCACCAAAGTCTTCTACTACTGGACCAGCTACAAAATCCCCACCTTGATAACCTAAGTCTTCAGCTACAACATCATTAGCTTCATCATTAATTAAATCCTCATCTATCATCTGCTCATCGAACATCTCTGCCTAAGCTATAAGCTCGTCATCTGATGGTTCGTCAATTAAAGTTCGACTTGGTTTTCTTTTCTTTTCCATCTATTAAAATGCACTTACAACATTAGCATCATATCCAGACACCATCCAAAAAAATTAATTAAACAAAAAACAGCATTTACATTACCCAAATAACAGTAGCTAAGATACAACATTTACACCAGGTGCATATTACTCCCAAACATTACATTTATCAATAAAATTGAAATCCCTACATCAACTAAGATCAAGTAAATTGAAATGTGTTTTGCTTGTTCAAAATCTAATCCAAATCGTGTTTACGTTCAATCCAAAGTGTTTTGCTTTTTCAAACACAAGCAACCCACATCATGAAATTGAAATGTGTACACAAACTAAATAGAGCACACTGATCATACAAGCTCATCAATATACTCTAAACACGCTCAGTTCAAGCTCATCAATAAACCCTAAACACTTATTATACAAGCTCATCAACAAACCCTTTCTCAGTTCAAGCTAAGTTCAACCAAAAACCTAACAAGCTAAGTTCAACCAAAAACCTAACAAGCTCAGTTCAACCTAAAACCTAACAAGCTCAGTTCAACAAAACAAGTCAGAAGAAGTAAACACACACAACTCAGTTCAACCTAAAACCTAACAAGCTCATTTTGTAAATGCAGAACTCAGCTCCCAAATTAATTTTACAACCTCCTATGTAAAACCCCCATTTTGATTTTCAGAGAAATTAGAAATCTTTTTCACATCAGCCCAAAACCCTAGCTCGAGTATACACACAAAGAGAAATTTGAAACCCTTTTCACGTCAGGCCCAAACCCTAGCTCGATTTTGGGGAAGCTGATACCCAAACCTTAACCTTTTCCCTATACTCAGTAACTTTTCCAAAATACACAATACATCACATACAAGTCAGAAGAAGTTCTTACCTCACTATTGTTGCAGGTTCTGATGTCTCCTTCGCGATGAATCGGCCACGAAGACGATGGTCGGAACAAGGAGAGAAGTCGAGAGGACACAATATGTCTGAAACTGAAGAGAATTTGGGTATAGAAATTACTTATGTAAAAAAATGAGAGTATTTCGGTCATTAGACTTACTCAGTTAACGGGCCGTGATTTTTTTGACAGAAATTTATGTTTTTTGACAATTATTTTGGCAGACTATGTATAATGGTCGATAACAAAGTCAATAGGTATAATCAAAGTTGATCCATAGTCATTTTCTGGAGTTTTACCTTTTTCAGATTGTCTAATCCATCTCAACCAAAATTATTTTTTGTTTCTTTCTATTTCTGCATAGTAGCTACTGCAGATGCTCTTGCCGTGTATGGATTAAAAACGGAAGCAAAATGAAAAAAAAAAAAAAAAAACAATGTTCGTCTCCTATAAGAACATTGCTCCTCCTAACTAATAACCAGTCAAACTCAGGTTTGTTGCTGCAATCTCTCCTCTTCAATCCATCTGGGTATTCCTCTCTCTTTCTCAATCAATCTTCTTATCAATGATTAGTGATTTTGACCTTTTGTTTCTTCAGATATTGATACTGATCATTACACTTTGGTTTTGATTTTGATTTTGATTTTGACCTTTGGTTTCTCCTATAAGTACTCTTAATTATAGGTGTTTTTTTTATAAAAAAAAAACTACTTGGTATAATGAACAATTTTCAAGTAAAAAGGTATTTATACAGTTAAGAGTAGTTTTTTGATATTTTTCCGAAAATAAATACGGTAGATATTTGTACATCAAATAATTAGGGTACTACCGGATGCTTGAATATTGGTGGTGCTGGTATGGTGCCTAGGTGGTGGATCGTGGCATTGGTGCTCCGTTTTGTGGCTGGTTCCACTAGCGTTTTGGGGCAGGTGTTTGTGGATTGGTTTCTTCACCTGCTTTTACCGTTCTTAATAGTTTTGATTTCGGGTTCACTGACCTGTTTTCGTTTGTCGCGGTTTGTTCGTGTTGTTGGGATTGTTGTTTGATTCTGGCTCTTGGCCACCGTTCACCCTTTGTAGGGTTGTTATTCTTGTTTACTTCAAGTTCTTCAAATCCAAGTATTGGATCTTTGAATACACATTCACTCGATTGTTCTATCTGTTTTGAGGCTCCCACTTTGAAGGTGCTCGTGTTTGTATGAGAAGTTTCTCCACTCTTTCTCTTGACTTTATATTAAAATTTTGAGATATTACTAATATATTTGTCTTTCTAAAAAACAACAAAAAAACGAAACTTATAGTTGAAGGCTCAATTATAGTTATATTCTAAAACGCGCCCTCACGGACAAACTCATTCACGGGTTTAGAGATGAATTATTTAAAAGAGAGGATAACCTCATTGAGAAGAGATAGGGCTAGCCCATTTTGGGCATATTTGAGAAATTGAAAAGAAACTAATATTTTTTTTTGAAGAGAGTGGGGTTTGAACTCCTGCCAGTGAAGTACCAAGTTCTGATACCATATTAGAGAATCAACTCAACTAAAAGCTCAAGTTTATAGTTGAAGGCTCAATTATAATTATATTCTAACACGATTGTCTCTAACGCACACCTAACCACCCCGCTGGGACCTCTTCACCTGGGTTCGTTGGAAGCTGAGTTTTTCTTTTTGTTTACATATATTGTGACTCGATACTGTTAAGGCTCAATCCAACCCAAAAGCTCAAAATGATGGGTGGAGGCACTAATATGCTTATCAAGTGTTCAATTTGTTCATACACTTTCTATGTGGGACTTATATTTCAACACTCCCTCTCACGTGTAGGACTGGACATCTACACGTGGGCCATAGCAGGACTGGACATCTGCATTGATTTACATCTTTGAAGTGGCTCCGCTCTGATACCATGTTAAAGCCCAATCCAACTCAAAAGCTCGAACTGATGGGTGGAGGCACTAATATGTTTATCAAGTGTTCAATTTGTCCATACACTTTCTATGTGGGACTTATACTTCAATAGATACCTCAATCTCTTTGTCATTAGATTTTAATGAACATTTGCTTATTAAAGCAGCTCCTTCTGAAGTAATGGAAGCTAAGGCACCGAGTCTTTCAAAGGGGTTGTTGCGGAGTCAAGAACTATACGATGTACGTACTCGATTCTCCCCTACTCTTCTTCTTCTTCTTCTTCTTCTTCTTCTTCTTCTTCTTCTTCTTCTTCTTCTTCTTCTTCTTCTTCTTCTTCTTCTTCTTCTTCTTCTTCTTTATAGTTAACTATGGTGCTTTGTGGACTTGACAGTATCTCTTAGAGACAAGTGTGCTCCCTCGTGAACCTCAACCTCTGAGAGAACTCAGGCATGTCACCGCGACCCACCCGAGGGCTGCAATGGGTACTGCCCCGGACTCAGGGCAACTCATCGCCATGCTATTGAAGCTGCTCGATGCAAAAAGGACTATCGAAGTCGGAATCTTCACCGGATACTCTCTTCTTCTCACTGCTCTCACAATCCCCGACGACGGAGAGGTTCACAACTTCACTACTCCATCAATAAAATTTCTCTCTCTGTCCTAGACAAGAAGTATAAGGGATAATTGTAAAAAAATACCTTTGACGTATTCACTTTTTATAAAGTCTAATCCCCTTTTTGAACGGTTTTAGAAGAATAACATGAAATGTTTTTCTTTTTGTTGTTTCAATTCGTATTAAAATGACGGTTTTGCTCTTATAATTTAGATTTTAACAAAAAGTATACAACTTTTCATATCCTAAAAATGTATTTGGATTTTTTATCTTTAGCTATTATTCTTATAATTTAATTTTTTTAAGGATAAAATCATCATTTTGAAAGGAAAAAATACAAAGTACCTTCAGACTGAGTTTTGAGCATTTTCTGCCACCTTCAATGAAAGAGAACTATTTTAGTAAATACCTTAAGATATTTTTCTACAATTATCCTTGAAGGCGGGTTTTTAAATTTAACTCTTTAAGGATTTATTGTCATTTTAAAATGTTTAAGGATAAAGCCGTCATTTTGTAACATATTATTTTTATTGTTTCAAATGTGTTGCTGCAGATTATAGCCCTAGATATCAACCGTGAATCATACGATATCGGGTTACCGATCATCAAGAAAGCGGGCGTGGAACACAAGATCAAGTTCGTCGAATCAGAGGCTCTTCCGCAGCTCGATAAGCTGCTCGAAGATCGCGAAAACGAAGGGAGCTTCGACTATGCTTACGTCGATGCAGACAAGAACAATTACAGGAATTACCACGAGAGGTTGATGAAGCTGGTGAGGGTGGGAGGGGTGGTGGTCTTCGATAACACGCTCTGGGACGGCACGGTTGTGATGCCGGAGGAGTTGGTTTCGGAGCATTTGAACAAGAGCAGGCCTTACATAATGGAGATGAACAAGCTTCTTGCTGCTGATTCTAGGGTTCAGATTTCCCATACTCCTCTTGGTGATGGCATGACCATCTGCAGACGTGTTTATTGAATCTGTTTCTCCGTCCGTCCTTAAATAAATGTTGTGTTGTACTGTTTAAAAATGATGTGAGTAAATATATGTATGTGGGAATAAAAGTACGTTAGGTTTGACCTTCTATAAGGTATGTATGCGAGAATAAAAGTACATGTCAGTTTTTGAGACAAAAAATTACAAGAGATCAACTTTTATAGTTATCTAACAAGAGGAAAAATCAAATAGAAACTACTCCTTAACATAAAACTGTGTGAACCAATCCAAGCTATTCATTTTAAGAATGGATAGATGAGATGCAATTGATTTGTTGACTGCAAAAAAAACAGCACTTTTTAGTAAGGGGTAAGAGCTTTTTAGTAAAACCATCATATTTTTTACCAATTCACTAATTTAATTTGTCCCGCTCCGTTTGAACTCCGATTGGCTTCAAACTTGCGCCATTAGTTTTGTTTTTTCAAGGGCTTTCTATCAAGATCAGTCATGAATATATTTTGAAGCACAAAAAAAATTATTTTCGGGGTTGATTTTTAAAAAGAAGTTAAGTCTGGGTAATTTTTATCAACACTATACACTGGGTTTATCAACACTATACACTGGGTTTATCAACAATCAACAATATACACTGGATTTATCACCTCATTTTCCAAAATCGAACATGATTTTTATCACATCATCACATGTTTTTTTATGAACACTATGCACTAGTTTTATCAACACTAAACACTATGTTTTTCATTAAATTACATGTGTTTTTATCATCTCATCACATGTTTTTTTTATCAACACTAAACTCTAGGTTATCACCCTTATTTCGGGGCTGATTTAAAAAAAGTTAAGTCTGGGTAATTTTTATCAACACTGAACACTAGTTTTATCACCTCATTTTTCAAAATCGAACATGATTTTTATCACATCATCACATGTTTTTTATGAACACTAAGCACTAGTTTTATCAACGCTAAACACTATGTTTATCATTAAATTACATGTGTTTTTATCATCCCATCACATGTTTTTTTTATCAACACTAAACTCTAGGTCATTACCCTTATTTCGGGGATGATTTTTAAAAAAAAAGTTAAGTCTGGGTAATTTTTATCAACACTATACATTGGGTTTATCAACACTATACACTGGGTTTATCAACATTGAACACTAGTTTTATCACCTCAGTTTCCAAAATCGAACATGATTTGTATCACATCGTCACATGTTTTTTATGAACACTAAGCACTAGTTTTATCAACACTAAACACTATGTTTATCATTCAATTACATGTGTTTTTATCATCTCATCACATGTTTTTTTTATCAACACTAAACTCTAGGTTATCACCCTTATTTCGGGGCTGATTTTTAAAAAAAGTTAAGTCTGGGTAATTTTTATCAACATTATACACTGGGTTTATCAACACTATACACTGGGTTTATCAACACTGAACACTAGTTTTATCACCTCATTTTCCAAAACCGAACATGATTTTTATCACATCATCACATGTTTTTTATGAACACTAGGCATTAGTTTTATCAACATTAAACACTATTTAGCACTAGTTTGATACCCCGATATAAAAAATTTATTAGTGAAGATTTATCAACACTAAACATTGTATTTATTACCCCAATATAAATTTTTATTTTCGTGCTTCAAAATATATTCATGACTGATCTTGATCTAAAGCCCTTGGAAAAAGAAAAATATTGGCGCAAGTTTGAAGCTAATCGGAGTTGAAACGAAGCGGAAATGATTAAATTAATAAATTGTTGAACAAAAAATGGACACTTGTCCACATGGCACCATGCTATTACAATTATGCCCTTGTTTGTGTGATAAAGTAAGAAAGCGGCATGAGTCTTGGTTTAATTGGGGTGATAATGTGGCATTATGGTGAATGTTGGATCTAAAGGGTGTGTGGCTAGGATTGGTTCACACAGTTTTTAAGATAAGAGGGGTTTCTATTAGATTTCTCCTCTATGTAACAAACTATAATAATGTATAAGTGAAAGTTTTTCCCCCCAGAATAGAGGGGGAGAAAGTTTCTTCAGGAATAGTGCCAATAAGACTTACATAGATAGAGGTCGAGGACAACGAGTTCCAAAATATAGTTTGGGATTCTATAGTGAGGTAGGTGCACCAGTGTTCTGGACCCGTACAAACGATCTACTTTTCACCATAGACACAAATTGGACAAATACAAGATACATAAAAATAAAGAATAAAGAACATATATCACCACCAAATCGAGACTGCCTAGGGTAACTGTTGAACCCACTGGTATGCCTTATGGAAGGCTATAGAGGTGACTGCTCGAACGCCCGTTGGTAGGTCTTATCCTCTGAAACAGATGAGGATGTTCCGCCCGATGGGGAGGAGCCGGGATAAATCGACTTAGGGTAATGTGGGACAATACTCCATCCTATCATCCTAAAACCCGTCTCCAAACTCATATGTCCTATCAAGACTGTTTAACAACCCTCACCTGGAAAAGATACCCGTCTTCTTCCTCCCAGGTAGATGAGAGTGTCGAAAAGTTCTAGCCTTGTGTCCTCTTGTGCGCCGTCATAACCCTACATGGTTTCCTAAGGTTTGCCAAGACATTGGAGAGAACCCTCCGCTCCATAACATATTGGTAGCGTGTGTCTGCTATGGCCGGGACCGTTCCGGTCTGAACCACCACGACATTGTTGTCATCGTCATCTTCCAGCGAGAACGTGCCAAGCTGGCCCTGGATATCCTTCAAGACATCTACCTCTGTTGTCTGGAGAAATGGGGAGAAGGCATAATTGGCCGTTAGGCCCGTTACGAACATCAATATATCCCGTGGTAGTGGGAATAGGTCACGCTGGTTGTGGTGGCGACAAGAAGAGTCAGGCCGATAACAAAGTAGCGAGGAGATTATTCCGTGAAGAGGAGTGAGGATTACAGTGAAGATATTGTTAGCGAAGATAACTATGACTCCGCATTGAGGCCAAAATGATCCATTTCTTAAAAGAGAAATGAAAACGTTGAGAGAATTGGATTTTCTTCGTTCGTTCGCACACGTCCAAAAGAGTAGGTCTTAATTTGTTTATGTACAAATAAAAGAGTTAGATCATGTTACATTTTCAATTATTTCTACCTAACCATGTTGCCCGTGATCTAAAGGGGTTACTCCATGTCCTAACGATGACCTTTCGTTTATTACTGAATCATAACCCCAAGTAGACGTAAATTGTCATGTGATAACGTTGACAATAATTTTGGCATTTTCCGTCTAAAAGTTTGACGGTCGTTTAGTGAGTAACAAGAAAAGTTGATAGTTTAGAGTTATGATTTGAGAATAAACGAAAGGTATACGTTATGATTTGAGAAGAAACGAAAAGTTGAAGTTTCCATTTCAGGAAAGTTTTAGAGCACGTGGCAAGCATGTGACAGGTATTTTACGGCGTCAGTCACACTTAACATATTTTGATACATTTTGATTATTAATTGATGAAACATGTTATTATATGATTTTTTTATATGTGAGTTATGATTCTATGTTTGACCTTAATACAATGAGATGACATGGATTTTCATCTAATCTAAAATCGCAAACAAGCAATGTGCAAATGAGAATGACAGCTCACGATTACATATAATTTAAGAACATGGAATAAATATAAAAGCTTCTCTCTCAGAAAGGACTAGGGTTTCACGCGTACAATGACGGCGGAAAGGAATAACAATTCCGACAACAACCATTCATCGAACGCCGAGGTTGGGACCCAGACCGCGCAGTAGGGAACTCGTTCAATCTTTGGGGACGGTGAACTTTGTGGAGGTTGCAGGGCTCGTCCTCATAGATCTTCTTCAAAGGTCTTGGTTCAACCGAGCCTCTACAAAAGAGGCGCTCAACAGTGGAGGAGGTAGGAGCGGAAGACGGCGACACGGATATCCTGGTGGGTTTTGGAGGGAGGATGTCGGAAGTCCCTACTGTACCGGTATCGAAGTCGGGCAGAAGAGATAAAACGCAACCGGCCGAGCAACGGCCAGGTGCAACCTGGTGGCGACGGGAGGATAAACAACCGTGCAGGGTTCCGACTATGGGCTACGAGAAAGAAGGCCCCCATTTTCAGGTCATGGGCCGAGGCCTATTGTAGAGGGGTGTTGAAATTAGGGAGAGCCAGGGAAGGGCCCAGCACGGAACAGGAAGGCCCATCACTTCGATGGACGGAGAGAATGGGATGAACCGAACCAACCCGAGTCTTACGGCTACTCGAGATCGAACCCGTTTCAAATTTCGAGTTGATCTCGAGTAGCCCTCGGACTCGGTTTCGATCTGGTTAAAACAATTTTCTCAATTCTTTAATGTTAGGAGTCGTTTTCATTTTGCTTCCGTTTTTAACCCATACGGCAAGAGCATCTGCAGTAGCTACTATGCAGAAATAGAAAGAAACAAAAAAGAATTTTGGTTGAGATGAATAAGAATAGATGAATTCTATTTCTGCATAGTAGCTACTGCAGATGCCCTTGCCGTATGGATTAAAAACGGAAGCAAAATGAAAACGACTCCAAACATTAAAGAATTGAGAAAATTGTTTCGAAAATGAATATTTAGGAACGGTCTTCGTCTCCAATAAGAACATTGCTCCTCATAACTAATAACCAGTCAAACCCAGATTTGTTGCTGCAATCTCTCCTCTTCAATCCATCTGGGTATTCCTCTCTCTTTCTCAATCAATCTTCTTATCAGTGATTAGTGATTTTGACCTTTTGTTTCTTCAGATATATATTGACACTGATCATTATACTTTGGTTGGGTTCTGGTTATTTTATTTGTTTTTTAATCCAGTTCTTTCCTTGTGCTTGGTGGGTTTTGGTCAAAATCAAAACTTAAGAAGCAAAAAGAATAAAAGAAGAGGAAAAATTGACTATGTTACCGTTGATTTTCTCTCTCCTCTCCCTCTTGAGTCTGTAGATTCATTGACGCCGAATTCTTCTCTTTTGATTCACTCTTTTCATCGTCTCTCTCGTCCCTCACCCTCCATTCCTTTTTTTTCCTCTATTCCCTCAACGAATCCTATCAGTATACGTGTGATTTTGATTAGATTCGGCTCACTGAGTGCGAACCTCTATTGTAGAATCTATCGAATTCGACCTGGACCCACAAATACGACCTTAGGATTGGCCAACATTGTGAATGGTATGGGGTTTTGGTTTGGAGCTAATTAGTTTGTGTTTTTGTTTTGCAGGTATTTGGTGTTCAACCTCAAAAAAACGTACGTATTGACTAGTGTTTCAATTATTTGATATTTATTATTTGTGTCTTTTTATCAAAAAAATATTATAAGAAAATCTTATTTTAACTTAATCTACCCCACTATTCAACACTCACACTTACTCTCAAGTCATATATCCACCGAGATTCGAACATGTGACCTCAATAAGAGGTGAGATATAAAGAGGTATTAATCACCGGGATAACCCATATGGGCAATTTATTGTTTGGGTGATTTATAATACATGCATCAATTCTTGATACCTATTGTTGAATATGGTCGGTACCGATCCCCACATCCGCTACAAGACATTTTATCGGTCGAGAACCGGTTATAATTGGACCAAACACATCCACCGGGTTTCATAGCGGAAAACAGACACATCGGATGGAGAACGATGGTAACTTCAGGCAGAGACGATAAAAGGAAGAAGACGATACGCAAAATTCCTCGATTAGAAATCGACCATGAAAACCATAAAACCCGAGTCTAGGAACACTGAAAAGGAGAAGAGACATCGAAGGATATTAAGAGGAAGAGAGATGAGAGCGACGTTATTTACATGATCGATTAGTTGGGTTAGGTAAGTTAGCTGGATATAGGTTTACGTTTAGTTTTGTACAACCTCAACATGTAACATGCAGTTCAGAATGGTAAGATTCTGATGGAGCATCAAAACACTTTTACATAAGAGCGTCTTCAATGGTAGGTAAACACTCTTGAGGGGAAAGAACATATATAAAATGGTGAATAGGAATTACAAAAACATGTATGGTTTTTTTTAGGGTAAACTACAAATGCATACTCTGAAGTTGTCATGTTTAACCGATGATTATCCTAAAGTTTAAAGTTAATTGATGCATACCATGAATTTACGAGTTGTAACTCAAAATCCCTCCGTCAGCTAAAATAACGAAAATACCCTCAACTACACTTCAATAATTATGTTTAAAAAATTATTTAAAAATTACTTTTGTTATATATATATATATATATATTTACTTACTTATTAAATGACTTCATTTTTATTTAAAAAAATCACTTCATTTATATTTTAAAAAAATTATTTAAAAAAAATCACTGAGGGTATTTTTGTCATTTTAGCTGACAGAAGGGGTTTTTAGTTACAAGTCGTAACTTCAGGGTATGTATCAGTTAACTTTAAACTTCAGGGTAATCATCGGTCAAACGTGACAACTTCAGAGTATACATTTGTAGTTTACCCTTTTTTTTAAAGTACTCTTAATTATAAGTGTTTTTTTTTTATAAAAAAAACTACTTGGTATAACGAACAATTTTCAAGTAAAAGGTATTTATATAGATAAGAGTAGTTTTTTGATATTTTTCGAAAATAAATACGTTAGATATTCTATGTCAAATAATTAGGCGTACTATTGTTCGGACGCTTGAAAATTGGTGGTGCTGGTATGGTGTCTAAGTGGCGGATTGTGGAACTGATGCTCCGTTTTGTGACTGGTCCTGTTGGAGTTTTGAGGCAGATGTTTATGGATTGGTTTCTTCGCTTGCTCCTACCGTTCTTAATAGTTTTGAATCTGGGTTCACAGACCTGTTTTCGTTTGTCTCGGTTTGTTTGTGTTGTTGGGATTATTGTTTGATTTTGGCTCTTGGCCCCCGTTTCTTTGTTTTCAATTTCACCCCTTATAGGGTTGTCATCCTTGTTTACTTCAAGTTCATCAAATCCAAATACTAGACCTTTGTATACTCATTCACTGGGTTGTTCTATCTGTTTCGAGACTCCCATTTTGAGAATGCTCGTGTTTGTATGAGAGGTTTCTACCCTTTTTTTTCTTAACGTTATGTTAAAGTAATGAGATATTACTAATATATTTGTTTTTCTTGCGATTTTCCCTAACGCTCACCTAACCACCCCTAGCCGGGCCCTCTACTTTACATATATTATGATTCGATCCCCCAAACTCTTTGTCATTAGATTTTAATGAACATTTGCTTGTTAGCAGCTCCTTCTGAAGCAATGGAAGCCAAGGCACCGAGTCTTTCAAAGGGGCTGTTGCAGAGTCAAGAACTATACGATGTACGCACTCTTCTTCTTCTTTCTTCTTCGTCTTCTCACTTATATAGTTAACTATAGTGCTCTATGAACTTGACAGTATCTCTTAGAGACGAGCGTGCTCCCTCGTGAACCACGATCTCTGAGAGAACTCAGGCATGTCACCGCGACCCACCCGAGGGCTGCAATGGGTACTGCCCCGGACTCAGGGCAACTCATCGCCATGCTATTGAAGCTGCTCAATGCAAAAAGGACTATCGAAGTCGGAGTCTTCACCGGATACTCTCTTCTTCTCACTGCTCTCACAATCCCCAACGACGGAGAGGTTCACATCTTCACTACATCAATAAAATTTCTCTCTATCATCGACTAGAAAGACGAGGGATAATTGCAAAAAAAATATCTTTGAAATAATCACTTTTTATAAAGTGTAATCTCCTTTTTGGGCGGTTTTATAAAAATATCATGAAATGTTTTTCTTGTTGTAGTTTCAGTTCGCATTAAAAAGACAATTTTATCCTTATAATTTAGATTTTAACAAAAGTATACAATTTCTCATATCCTAATAAAAGTGTATTTGGAATTTTTTATCTTTAGATATTATTTTTATAATTTAATTTTTAAAGATAAAATCATCATTTTAAAAGAAAAAATACAAAGTACAGTAAAGAGAACTATTATGGTAAATACCTTGAGATATTTTTCTGTAATTATCTTTCAAGACTAGTTTTTATATTTAATTTTTTAAGGATTCATCGTCATTTTTAAATGTTAAGGATAATTGATAAAGCCGTCATTTTGTAACATATTATTTTTATTGTTTGAAATGTGTTGCTGCAGATTATAGCCCTAGATATCAACCGTGAAGCATACGATATCGGGTTACCGGTCATCAAGAAAGCCGGCGTGGAACACAAGATCAAGTTCATCGAATCAGAGGCTCTACCGCAGCTCGATAAGCTGCTCGAAGATCGCGAAAACGAAGGGAGCTTCGACTATGCTTACGTCGATGCAGACAAGAACAATTACAGGAATTACCACGAGAGGTTGATGAAGCTGGTGAGGGTGGGAGGGGTGGTGGTCTACGATAACACGCTCTGGGAAGGCACGGTTGTGATGCCGGAGGAGTTGGTTTCGGAGCATTTGAACAAGAGCCGGCCTTACATAATGGAGATGAACAACCTTCTTGCTGCGGATCCTCGGGTTCAGATCTCGCATACTCCTCTTGGTGATGGCATGACCATCTGCAGACGTGTTTATTGAATCTGTTTCTCTGTCCGTCCTTAAATAAATGTTGTACCGTACTTTTTAAAATGACTGAATAATGGGGTTTGACTTTCTATTAAGTATATTGAGAGAATAAAAGTCACGACGTGTCAGTTTTTGAGACAAAAAATTATCAGAGATTAACTTTTATAGCTGTCCAACAAACTATAATAATGTATAAAACCGGAAAGGAGATGGAGAAATTTTATTCAAGTAATAGTGACAATAAAACTTACATAGATAGAGGCGAGGACAACGATGTCCGGAATATAGTTCGGGATTCTACCGTAAGGAAGGTGTATCAACGCTCTGAACCCGTACAAACGATCTATTTTTCACCATAGACAGAAATTGGACAAACACAGGAAACATAAGAACAAATAACAAAGAACATATATCACCACCAAATCGAGATTGCCTAGGGCAATTGTTGAACCCACTAGTATGCCTCGTGGAAGGCTATAAAGGTGACTGCTCAAACGCCTGATGGTAGGTCTCTTATCCTCTGGAACATATGGGGATGTTACTCCCGATGGGAAGAAGCAAGGATAAACCGACCAAGGGTAATGTGGGACAATACTTCATCCTATTATCCCAAAACCCGTCTCCAAACTCATAGGTCCTATCGGGGCTGTTTGGCAGTCTTATCCTTAAAAAGATACCCATTCCCTTCCTCCTCGGTGGTCGGGTGTGTCAAAAAATTCCAGCCCTGTACCCTTTTGTGCGTCGCCATAACCCTATAGGCGGTCTTGGGGTTGCACGAGACATTGGAGAGAACCCTCCCGACCATAACATACTGGTAGTGTGTGTCTGCTATGGTCGGGACCGTTCCGGTCGTAACCATCATGACATTATCGTCATCTTCCAGCGAAAACGTGCCAAGCTGGCCCTTGATAGCCTCCAGGACGTCCACCTCTGCTGTCTGGGGCAATGGGGAGAAGACATATTTGAATGTTATGAACGTCGATATAGCCTGTGGTAGTGGGAAGAAGTCACACTGGTTGCCGGTGGCGACAAGAAGAGTCGGGCCAATAACGGAGACGAGTGGGGAGGAGCACGAGGAAGATGGGTCATCTCCATTGTTGGCAGCGACAACCATGACTTCATGTTGAGGCCGAAATGATCCATGTCTTAAAAGAGAAATGGAAACGTAGAGAATTGGATTTTTTTTGGGGTAACCATGGGTCCTAACCCCCTTTAAGGTTTGTTTTGGCGGTCCTGGCTGAGCTTGACCTTTTTTTGCACTTCCCAACCGTGATCTTTCCATTTTTTGCACAAACTAACAATTTCCGTCTAGTTTGACGATTCTGTTAGTTCTTTGGACATGTGTTGGTCACGTGCACAATAGCATTTTCCTAACGGAATCGTCAAAATAGACGGAAATTGTTAGTTTGTGCAAAAAATGGAAATGTCACAGTCGAAAAGTGCAAAAAAAAGGTCAAGCCCAACTACGATCGCCAAAACAAACATCAAAAAGAGTTAGGACTCATGGTTTCCCCTACATTGTTTGTTCGCACACGCCCAAAAGAGTAGGTCTTAATTTGTTTATGTATAAATAAAAGAGTTAGAATGTTAGATCAAGTAAATTAATCCCACTAAGCAAATTAAATAAAACTATATGTTCATTCTTTGGGTTGAATAATTTTAAATTGGGTGGTGGTTCACAGTCTCTGATGGAAATCGAGTCAGATATTTCTCATATTCAATTGAAAATCAAGTTAAAGTTCGATATGATGACAAAGAGGAGAAATCTATTGAGAACCACTCTTAACATAGGAACCGTGAGAACCAATCCTAGCCACTATCACCTATGATCCAACACTCATCAAAATGTCACATCATCACCCAAATGCAACCCACATACACGCCTATTTCATCCATTCTCACACAAGCAAGGACATAATTGCAATATCATGGTGCCATGTGGACAAGTGTCCATTTTTTTCTTCACCAATTCACTAATTTAATATTTCCCGTTTCGTTTGAACTCCTATTAACTTCAAACTTGCGCCAATATTTTTCTTTTTTCAATGGCTTTAAATCAAGATCAGTCATGAATATATTTTAAGCACGAAAATAAAAATTTATATCAAGGTGATAAAAATAAAGTTGAGTGTTGATAAATCTTCACTAATAAATGTTTTATATCGGAGTACCAAACTAGTGCTAAATGTTGATAAAAAAACATGTAATGAGCTGATAAGAAACAAATAATGAGGTGATAAAAAACATTTTCAATTTTGATAATAAGTGTGATACACTAGAGTTTAACGTTGATAAAAAAGAACTTGTGATGGGGTGATAAAAAACACGTAATTCAATGATAAATTTAATGTTTAGTGTTGATAAAACTGGTGTTCATATAAAGCCCGTGATGAGATGATAAAAATCATGATCAGTTTTGGAGAATGGGGTGATAAAACCATTGTAAAGTGTTGATAAAAACAGGGTAAAGTGTTAATAAATCTAGAGCAAAGTGTTGATAAAAATTACCCATATATATTTTCTTTAAAAACCAGCCCCGAAATAAAAAAATTTCGTGCTTCAAAAAAACATGTGATGGGGGTGATAAAACACACGTAATTTGAATGATAAAGTGTTGATAAAACCAATGTAAAAGTGTGGATAAATCCAGAGCAACGTGTGGATAAAAATTACCCATATTTTTTATATAAAAAAATCAACCCCGAGATTAAAAAAAATTCGTGCTTCAAAATATATTCATGACTGATCTTGATTGAAATCCCTTAAAAAAACAAAACTAATGGTGCAAGTTTGTAGCCATTCGAAGTTCAAACGAAGCGGGAAAAATTAAATTAGTGAATTGGTTAAAAAAAAGTAATGCGATAGTTTTACTAAAAAACTCTTACCAATTACTAAAAAGTGCTATTTTTTTTTGCAGTCAGCAAGTCAACTACTCAATTGCATCTCATACATCCATTCTTAAAATGAATGACTTAGATTGGTTCTCGTGATTCTTACGTTCAAACATGGTTCTCACCAGATTTCTTCTCTGATGACAAATATAGGATCAAATTGTGACCCATGCAATTGCTTTAATAGCAGATGTCATTCATAAAAGGGATCACCATAAAGAAAATTAGCGTAAACTAGGTGGGTTTAATAAAAATGGTCGATATGCATTGATTTTCTCTTGAAATGACATTTTAAAGTATTATTCTAGGGTAAACTATGAATGCATACCTTGAAGTTTTCACCTTTAACCGAAGATTACCCTGAATTTTAACGTTAACTGATGCATACCCTGAAGTTATGAGTTGTAACTCAAAACCCCTTTTGTCTGTTAAAATGACAAAAATACCCTCAGTGATTTTTTTAAATATTTTTTTTAAATATAAATGAAGTGATTTTTTAAATAAAAATGAAGTCATTTAATAAGTAAATATATATATATATAACAAAAGTAATTTTTAAATAATTTTTTAACGTAATTATTGAAGTGTAGTTGAGGGTATTTTCGTCATTTTAGCTGACGAAGGGGTTTTGAGTTACAAGTCGTAACTTCAGGGTATGCATCAGTTAACTTTAAACGTCAGGGTAATCATCGGTTAAATGTGACAACTTCAGGGTATGCATTTGTAGTTTACTCATTTTTCTATGAATGCTCTCTCAACTTCAGTCATTTTTTAGGGTTATTATCATCCAGATACCCTAAAAATACTTGAATTTCATCCGAATACCCTAACCAAACTTTTTGACATATAAGTACTAAAACGAAACATTTTGTTTCAACTTAATACCCGCCGTTAGTTTTTGTCTATTTTCCATCCAAACACTTAAAAAGTCCAAAATACCATAATTTGGACAAACCATAATTTGTATATACTCGGATGATAATAACCTTTTTTTATATATATTATTGATTTTTTTGTCCCAAGACAAACCATAATTTGTATACAATGATATTTGTGAAATAATAAAAGTGGACAAGTGTTTTGTTATCATTTAATATTATATTAAATATATGAATATACTACTCTTTATAAGATATTGGGACGTCATTTTTCGATAGTAGAATTCTTAGGAACAAAAAAGCGTGTCAATTCATTCGTCCTTAGCCTAAACTAATAGTTACAGCTAGCGTGGTAGTTGATTGGAGTACCACGTTTTACTAATCATACATATAGAGATATGAGTCAACGTCACAGATGTTAAAAAATTTGACATTTGATGACCCACCTTGAGAATACTCCATAGAACACGGGACATGAGTATCTCTCAACTACCAAAGTAGATCTTAGTCCTACAACCTTGAAATCACTGTACTATCTATATGTACATGTGTTTATTCATGTCTTGACATAATCGAACACTACTTCTAATAAGATGGTTATTAAAGTTGTACTTAGATATGGATACGTACTTTTCATCGTAGACACAAACTGAGGGTGACATCTTACCATATTTTCAAAATTATTCAAACTAAAACTAGAATCTCAAACATAAGTCCACACAAAATACTTCAAACTAAAAGAAAAAGTGCAATAAAGTAGGGAAATATAATGCACTAATCTTCTTGTTGTCTCGAGACGACCCAATATCGGTCGCCCTGAGACTCGGAGGATAGTCCCCTATCGGACCGTCCCCCCTCCCCCGGGTCTCTCATGGGTCTTGGCGAGTCTGCAATTGAGCCCTTGCCTGTTGGTCATCACTCTCCTCCTCATCCCTCAGTCGGTGGATAGGTGGGATCATCGGGACCTTAAGGATGTCGTCCTCATCTTCCTAGTGTTGTACAGGGATCCGAGACCCCGATGACGAGCCGCCTGTGAAACGGGGAACTCGTCCAGATCCCACAGTGAGCGCGAGAGAGGTGACTGTTCCCAAGGCAGGGCCCGGTCGTGACGGCTCCCGTGGTGAAGGAATGGAGGCTCCCGGTTATGCAAGTGGGAGATGAAGACGAGGCCATGTCGGAACTGGATTTTCCCAGAGAGTCGGGGGTCGGTGTGGGGTCGATACCGCTCCCGACGACATCTGCACCGAGAGGAGAGAGAGGCCCCCTAGAACAGTCGGGACCAGGGGTAACGGGCGAGAAACTTTCGTGGAGGATGACTCGTGGATGGCTTCCCCTCCCGACGATAGGGTCGGGTTGTTTCACATGCACGTGGGGAGGTGACAGCATTGGAGAAATGGACATAGTGGACGACAACGGGTTGTTAGGACAGAGAGGGAAAATGGGAGGAGAGAGACTTTTTGACCTAATTAGTCTCTTAGACTCTTTTTCCTACCCACAATGATTCTTAGTTTAACTCTTTTTCTTACCCACAATGATTCTTAGTTTATATTATAAAGACGATTTATACTAGACGCCACCTTTACATATACATATATGATAACTTTTACATATATGATAACTTTTTCCTACCCACATTGATTCTTACTTTGCACGATTGGTCCATGACGTGAGAAATGAAACGTCTCCGAGCATTAAAGAATTGAGAAAATTGTTTCCAAAATGAATATATAGAAACAATCTTGGTCTCCAATAAGAAATTGCTCCTCCTCATAAACCAGTCAGACACAGATTTGCTTCTGCGATCTCTTCGTCTAGGTATTCCTCTCTCTTTCTTAATCAATCTTCTTATCTAGATTACACTCCACTTAGCTAAATCATTGGCTTCTGCGTCGTGGGTTTTGGTCAAAATCAAAACTTGATGGACGAATATTTGTGGGATATTGATTAGTGTTTGGACTTACCTGGGACTGTTGGGGCGATTAACAATATGTGTATCGGTTCTTGTCACTTAGTGTTGATTATGGTCGGTTCATCGTTCTCGACAACCTACGAGAATCAAACCGAACTTGTCGGTTGTTGTTTTTCCGACACCAACGTGGGCCGGGTGGAGGCAGGGTATTGATTTTTCACGGGTCGGTTACCACTTATAATTGGACCGAACGTTTTGACTCGATCCCACGGGCGAGAACAGGTGGATCTAGATGATCACGACCACATCTGGTAGAGAACGATTATATTGAGCTTTGTTTTTGCGAGGGTAAACCTCATTTCCATACTGTAAAATGATCTTTTTTTCGTACGTACGTATTGTAACCACCTTTGTATGCAAGACCTACCAGTGAACTTTTTTTTTCATTTTCAATTCTTACCAATGACTTTTAGTTATTTTTAAAAGGGATAACGCCGGATTCTAACTGTGTTGGAAATGTGTTTTTCACGTCCTAACCGAGGGTCACCTTTTGTGTTACATGTCCTATACCAAATGCCACCTTTTTTTCACATGTCCTATACATGAGGTGTTTTTTTTTTTTTGACAAAACATGAAAAATGACACAAAAAAAAATGACAAAACAACATACCCTGTACTATACACGTTTAATGAATGGAATGAGGGATATTTTTACAAACTGTTCATTTCAGGGTATGTATACGTTATTTAGGGTAGATATCGGTTAAACATGTATAATTCGAGGCAGGTAAGTAGTTAACCCTATATTTTAAAAGGGTTAAATATTGAAACTTACTCTTAAGTATTGGTCACGAACACTACACTACCCATGTTTCAATATCACATATGTCATACATAAAGTATTGGTCACACAATTTTGTTAGTGAAAATGGACGGAACATTCCATTTTGTTAGCCATGTGACAGTTACTTGAGAGTAAAATGACGATTTTGACCTTACTCATATCAACCTTATGACTTTAATAGAGGAAATTATCATTTTACCCTTATTTTATAATAATATTCCGTCCATTTTCACTAACAGAATCGTGTGACCAATAATTTATATATGACATATGTGATTTTGCAAACATGGGTAGTGTTTGTGACCAATACTTAAGAGTATGTTTCAATATTTAATCCATTTTAAAATAAGTGATTAGATTTAAAAGTTAGACACACTATCATCTAGACGCTTGAGTATTCGTCCAGAACTAGGCGATTAGCCTTTACATTCACCTAACCGCCTTGCCCGCGCCTTCCACACCCATTCGCCTGGGTTGGATGGAGGGGGGTTTTCATTTTGTTGTATAGGTAAGTACACGTCCGATGTTTGGACTAGTTTCTTGCGATTCCATACCCTAAGCTCTTTGTCATTAGATCTTAATGAACATTTTTCCATTTGCTAGAGCAGCTCCTTTGGAAGCACTTTCACCCAATGGAAGGCAATGCAGCCAGAGCCAGGCCACCGAGTCTTTCAAAGGGATTGTTACGGAGTCAAGAGCTATACGATGTGTGGACTCAATTCTGTTCTTCTTCTTCTTCATCTTCTTCTTATCGCTCTTATAATTAACAAAGGCGCCTTGTAAACTTTACAGTACCTCCTAGAGACGAGCGTGCTCCCTCGTGAACCTCAACCTTTGAAAGAAATCAGGGATGCCAGTGCGACCCACCCGAGGGCAGAGATAGGTACCGCACCGGATTCAGGGCAGCTCATTGCCATGCTATTGAAGCTGCTCAATGCAAAGAAGACCATCGAAATCGGAGTCTTCACCGGATACTCTCTTCTCCTCACTGCTCTTACGATCCCCGATGATGGAGAGGTTCGCCGCTTTCCTACTCCATCACCCAAATTTCCAATTTCATCAACAATAATAAGGATAAGTGATCATTGCAGAAAAAAGTATCTTACGGTATTTATTTTTTGTAACATACAATATGTCTATATTTCTGTAAAGGTATAATCATCATTTTTATATATTATAACAAAAAACAAGTTTAGTATATTTTTTCGCAATCATTAAAAAAAGAGAGGCTATGATTTGTACAAAAAAGTGAATATTGAACACCACTATACTTTCATGTAATTGTCTCCAAAAAAGAAAAAAAAAATTAGTGTATATTTTTACAGTTATAAAAAAAGAGGATAACAAACTATAAAAGTGAATATCTTATGGTGTTTCGATTCATATTTTTTTACAACAACAAGAAAGTAATGTCAATTTGTTATATTAATATCTTAATTAAAATGACAATTTTATCTCTTTGAAAAATTACTTGACTATTTCTTCTCCATTAATTTTCTTCCTACTTGTACCAAAGCGCGATAAAAACCAAGTGACGAAAAATCTGGATTTTAAAATTCTAAAATGTAAGAACAAAATCGTTATATGGTAACATATCGATGATACATAGTGCAATAAAATAACATTTTAAAAGGTGAATACCATGTGACACTTATTTTTGTAATCATCCCAAATTTATTAAATAATTTAAATTGTGTTCATGTTTTGAATGTATTGCTGCAGATTATAGCCCTAGATATCAACCGTGAGTCATACGAAATCGGGTTACCGGTCATCAAGAAAGCGGGTGTAGAACACAAGATCAAGTTCATCGAGTCAGAGGCTCTACCACAGCTCGATAAGCTGCTGAACGATCGTGAAAACGAAGGGAGCTTCGACTATGCTTACGTCGATGCAGACAAGAACAATTACAGGAATTACCACGAGAGGTTGATGAAGCTGGTGAGGATGGGAGGGGTGGTGGTCTACGATAACACGCTTTGGGAAGGCACGGTTGTGATGCCAAAGGAGTTGGTTTCGGAGCATTTGAACAAGAGCAGGCCTTACATAATGGAGATGAACAAGCTTCTTGCTGCGGATCCTCGGGTTCAGATCTCGCATACTCCTCTTGGTGATGGCATGACCATCTGCAGGCGTGTTTATTGAAACTGTTTCTCCGTCCGTCCTTAAATAAATGTTGTGTTGTACTGTTTAAAAATGATGTGAATAAAATGCTGTGATGACGATTGAGTGTTTCTAAGGTTTGTTTCTATGTCTTTAATTTGTTTACGTGTTGTTATATCCATTTAGTTATATGGGTTTCTTTTTTAGTGATAGTCCGTGGCTCGCCTTTTGGTTTCCGGGGATTCAATTGCAATGAGATTCCAGGATTGGCTAAACCTTCTTTTTATTAGGGGTTGACAAACTCTTATCAGGGTGATTGTGGCAAGTTTGTCGATTTTTCATATGTTTATGTTATGGGGCTTTAGGGTGATTCGTGTTTTGGAGAGGTTTCAGAGGAAGTTCTTGTGGAGTTCGCATAGAGATATGGGGGTATTTCTAAGATCCCTGTGGGGAGATTGTGTGCAGGTACAAGGCTCCAGGGGGGACTAAGCGGTCGTAGCTTGACAACGATGAACACGAGCCTCTTCTTGAAATGGTGGTGGTGATTTGTCACGGAAGACCCTGCACTTTGGCAATGTGTTCTTTATGCTCGTTGTGGGTGGAGTGGAGGGAGACAGAATGGTATTTAAGAGTCCTTCCGCTACCTCTGAGGTCGTCTTTGTTATTTTTTCTCCGGCTTTTTCAAGATCCAAAGTTACCGTTGGTCGTTGGGTTGGGGGCCCTTTTAACCAAAATATGGTGTATCTTATTAGTCACTTTTAACCATAAGATAATTTTCGATACGTGATCAATACTATTAATCTTAGGGAAAACTACAAAGGATTACCTTTAAGTTGTCACGTTTAATCGATACTTACCCTAAAATTCAAAAAATACTGATGCATACCCTGAAGTTACGAGTTGTAACTAAAAAACCATTCTGTCAGTCAGACTGTACCAGTAAAATATAGAAAGACCAAAATATCTTTAACTACCATTCTTTATTATACATGTTATAATTCTGTTTATAAATATTTTTTAATTATTTTATTTTCCTTTCGGTAACCTTTTTCTTTGTTTACATTTTTTTCAATTTTTAAATCTGTATCTACAAATTTCAAATTATAATTCTTTAATTTTTTAAGTATCTTGAAATGTCTACTTTTTATTTATAATTCTATTCTTCAATAATTACATGGTTGTACTTGTATTTTTATAAATTTCTTAAAATTTTACTCCAAAAATGACATAATTTTTATTTATTTTAATTATATTTCTTTTTGGGTGTAAAACAGGGAAAAAGACTACATAATATAGGAAGTCACACAAAACCAACCATATCTTACCTAAAAAATTGTTTTGAACAGTATATTAACTATTTTTTTAGAGCTGTAGCCGTCTAGCGTTTTCTCTCTGAAACCCTAGACTTGGTTTTTTTTTTGTGTGGTTGGAGAGCATGGAGAACGGGAGATTGTCTTCACTTTCCATAGATCCGGAGGCGTGGGAGGAGCCGGAGGAGGTGCTATCGGTGGAGACGCAGCCACTGATGGACGAGGTAGAGGCAGTGCCGGCGGCGAAAGGAGGGGTCGGGGCTGAGGAGGCGCGAGGGGCGGCGGGATCCGAGGCCCCTGGTCGTGGTGTGGGGTTGAGGCGAACCGGACCTGCAACGGTGCATGTGGTGCAGCTCTCATCGGGAGACGGGGAGGAGGTCGAATCGGCGGGGGCTGAATCCTCGTCGGTGGAGTCGTGGATGAGGGTCGGGCCGATGCAGGACATGGTCTTCTCGGCGTCCAGGGAGCCGGGGGTGGCGGTCCGTGGAGGAGAGGATCGGACTGGAGAGGTGACACGGCCTCCGGCACGGGGGCTACAGAGCAGGCCTCGCCGGGGTTCGCACTTCCGGCCGGCGGGGGTTCTGCATGCTGATGGATTTGGTTGCAGGCCATCGGTGGGGGATCGGTTGGACTCGGAGGAGACGTTCAGGAAGTCGCCAGAGGCGCTGGAGCGTCGGCGGCGGAAGGGGAAAGCGGTGGTCGAGGCTGAGGCTAACCCTAGCGAGTCTGGGTCGGGAGCTGGGCCTGGGCTGGGCCGTGCGGGTGCCTTCATGGGGGATGCACGGCGAGCAGGCCTGGGCCAGGACAATTGGGTACCTAGAGTGGGCCGGGGCGGTAGAACTGGTGGGCCTGGCCCGGGAGACGTGGCCAGGTGGGCGGGCCGGTATAGTGCGGGTCGGGCCGTCACAGGAGGGGCGGGGCTGGCAGCACGAGACCAAGACCGTCAGTTGGTGCCCAGGACGGCCGTGGGTGACCGGGAACACGGTCTCGGGGAGGAGACGGGAGAGGAGGGGCGATGCCGGAGTTGGATGCACGACTCTCCTCCCTCAGCATTAAGGAGGTTGTCGTCCCGACAGGGGACATTGCCAAGGAAGGGGAGCACTTCCGTTTTGCTCTCGCTGCCAAGGTCCTGACATCGAAGCGGTTCTTTTGGAGGTCTCTGGTGGAACGCATGGAGGATCTGTGGGGTCTGAAGGTGGAGGCTCGCCCGCTAGAGGGGGGCTTGGTTGGTTTTTTCTTCCGCACGGCGCGCGAGCGGGCGCGGGTTCTGGCGGGGGAACCATGGGCGTTTTGGGAGTCCTTGGTTCTGTTCACGGATCTGCGAGCTCATATGCAGGTGAGCGAACTGAGCTTCCATCAGTTCTCGGTATGGGCCAGAGTCTCCAACTTGCCAGTGGAGGCCTGGAACAGAGAGGTGGGGTTTCGGATCGACAGTGCTCTGGGCACCTATCAAGCTGTGGATGTGGACGAGGCAGGAAGGTGGTGGGGTGATTTCATGCGGATCAGAATCCGAGCAGATATCCGTCAGCCGCTGCAGAGTCAAATTTGGTTCCGGTTATCGGAATCGCAGGTACAGACTTTACTTCATATTTCCTATGAGTACTTACCGGACCACTACTATGGTTGTAGCTGCGCGGGCCACCTGTTCACGTCGTGCCCGGTGCCGGGAGGGACCAGGGGCCATTCGCTGCGAGCCCCGGGGGACCCGAGGTCGGCCTTGGAAAAGGCCAAGCATGGGAAGGCGATCCCGGGTACGAACTGGACCTACGGGGAGGCAAGGAATAAGGGGGGTCGGGGGGGACACCATCTCCGTGATATAGGCCCGGTAGGGAGCAGGAGCAGACCTTTGAGACGGACACCGAGGCGGTACCGTCCAATGGGGCACAGAAGGAGCTGAGTCCGACACTTTCTGGGAAAAAACGCCTAGCGAGGGAGGAAGATCAGATCGAGTCCGAGGACTCGATTGCGTTGGACAGGGACTCACAGGCAGCAGCGGCGGGGGGCGCCAAGCACCCCCGCCTGAAGGAATGAGTCTGATGTGGCCCGGGGAGGGGTGGGTCAACTTTGGCCCCTTCCCGGCGGATGGATGGAGACAGCACCATCTTCAGTTGATGTTTATCTCCCCTGCCAGTCCGGTGTCAGCAATCCCGCGTTCAGGAGCCCTACCATTATCACTCAAGGGAGGACGACGCACGCTGACATACCGGGGGAGATGTAGGTCCACCAGTGTTCCCCTAAACGTGGCTGGCTTCGCCTCGTACCAATTGGAAGAAGAATGTTGTACCGGTGTCACCAGACGCTATCGTAGATACCCCCTTCATCCGCAACCTTTCACTAGAGCCGATTTTATTGCTTTCGTTTCATTTCAGTTTCTTAGTTGGTTTGAATTATGTAGGTGGAGTATGATTACATGCCCACCCAAGTTGGTTTTTGCCTATGTAGGTGGTGTACGGTTTCAGTACCCACCAAACTATTCTCTTATGATTTAATACAATTGCATGGTTATCCTCAAAAAAAATTTATTTTTTTTAACTACGAAAAGCGCTCCACAAAACCTCTCTGGGGTTCCTCTCTTACCCTACTAGGGTTTACAGCCGCCACCGTCACCGCCGCCTCTCCACGGCCAACCACCGTCCCTTCTTCATCGCTTGATCGTCCCCCTCACATCAGCTATGGTCCTACCATTCTCACGTTGCCACCGTGATGGTTACCCCACTCGGATACCATGATCGTCGACCCACCTCCCCCATGATCGCTTCCTTGAGCCCGGCCTTCTGCGCCCCCCCCCCCCCCCCCCCCGTGCTCGATCAACCCAACCCCACTCTGATTTTGCATAATCGTGGGTGGTCCATGCACGGTGTGCACCACGATCCGAGGCGGTTGCACCCGTCTCTCTGGAATCGACACACTCCGGGGTTCGCCCGGGCTTCTGCAGCCCACCACGGTAACCAACGTCCTCTACCGGACTAGGATCAGGCACTCCAGCAACAGGAGAGCCTATGTCAGGGCCTGGCCCCCGCCCCCTTACCGGCGCGCACCGCGTTTCCGGCCTACCAGTGGGATCCGGTGCAATGCTTCTCCTGGTCTTCGGCTTACCAACCAGGGTATGCTCAGTCGGGGACTGATCTACACTCAGGTAGGGCTCCTTACTACTCGGGCTCAGCAAACCCTAGGAGGTTCGCGACCACCAGGAGTCGTGCACACCAGGAGTCTCGAAGTACAACCGTTAGGGTTTTGGTCCTGTCTCCAACGATAACCAAACATCAAGACAAGGATGCCCCAAGCCCTAAATCTCACTTGAAGATCGGGGCAAAGTGGAAGAGGCTTGACCCGAGAATGGGTGACCTGAAGGACTGCACTTTGGCTCGACGGGGGATCCTGCGATTCACCACAACTGTTGGACCAAGACCTAGGGTGATAAAGACGGGTCACAAGCCGGAGCCCAAGATGCTGCCAACCTCCACTGACCAAGTACATGAACGGGAAGTTAGCTTGGGGGACTACAATCCCCCGGGGGATGAATGATCCTCTAGGGCGGGGTGGGAAGGACCGTCAGGGACCTATACCCACAAACCAGGGACATCTAAAGCCGGGAAGTCTCGGGGAATCCGCAACAAAGGCTTTCTCCATTTTCAGGTTTATTGGTTTAGGACGAATAAGAGTTTGGCTAGGTAGTTTTTATTCTGTTAGTTATGTATTTTTTGAAACAGTGGATCGAGGAACTCTTGAGTTTGGATCTGCGAAACAAAGCAGACTATTTGTATGGAACCATGTGCGCCCGATGGGCCACGGCCGATCGGGACAAAAGCTGGTATCCGGGACTGTTAGGTCCCCCATTGTAAACACGATGATATCGTAATACTACTTCTTTCCCGTTCCAAAAAAACTATTTTTTTATCACCGAAGTGAACAAAAAATTGTTAGCATGGATATTTCAATTGCCTTTTGGGCGTCTTCTTCAACTCCACGTTATATTGTTGGCATGCTCCTTCCCGGACCCTATTTTGTCCATCTAACACCATCACCTCTGGTGATCCCTCTCTGAATCCCCTTTTGGAATGGCCATGATAAGGGATCAAAGGAGGTTCGTTACCATGATGAGAGGGTTTTATTTAAAGGGCTCAACAATAACCTCTCTCTAGAAACTTCCTTCTTCTTCGCCTCGTCCTAGCCGTGCAGCGCCTCCCTCCACCGTCGGTGATCTCCTCTCACGGAGGTTGCCGGCGGTAACCCTTGTCTCCCCCCCATCCCTCCTTTGTTTCCTTCTTCCTCTAGTCACCATTTCCCCCTTTCAACCCCAACCTCCTAGACCGAGAAGTTCAGATCTACTGATTGCTTCACCCCTTGCCAGTAGATCGACCTCAGATCTATCGTGGGAGCCGCTTCTTCGACCTCTTAGACAAGATCGGCATGGATCTGGAGTTTTCTCACTATTGGCTCCGTGGGGTGAAGGGAAAGAGAAGAGAGGCGCAGATCTGTTTGTGGGAAAACTTTCCCCTACCTCTCAGTGGGGATTGTTGCAGAGCCGGCCCTCCCTTTTCTCCGATCTACTGGTGAAGCTCGTCTCAGACCATGCAAGGCCTCGTCTCCTCTCACCGGTAGCTGCTGTGGCTTGTTTTCGTCGGATCTGGCAAAAGTGGATGGAGGCCCTTTGGCCTAAACCTCGGCCATGCTGGATTTCGGCTGAAAAGCCGGTCTTTTCCTCGGATTCGCTCCTTGGACCCTCGTCTGGTGATGGCCGGCGAGGGATGGACTGATTTCTAGCCGGGTCAATGGATTTCAGGCGGGGACATCGTGACTAAGAGGTATTTCTCCTTCTTCCTTGGTCTGATTGGGTCCTTTTCCTTTTTTGGCTCTTACTTCTCCGATCCTCTACCTTCGCTTCTTCTCGGCCGTTGTTGGTTCGAGCTCGCCGGTTCTCGGTGTTGGCCGTTGGCGAGTATCACGGGTGATGTTTGCCCACTCCAGAATGCAGGGGTTCAGCTTGGTAGTACCAATTTGGGTTAAGGTTTCCTTTCTCTCAAGGTCAAGGAGTTGTATCCTCTGGTTTTGATAGGGGTTTTTTACATCTATTTTTATCTTTGCGCTTCAAGGTTGAAAAATTCAAGTTTTAGACCTTTTTGTTGTTGCTCTTCATGTTTGGTAAATCTGGCAATTTAGGCCCTTGTGTATTTTGTTTTCCAGTGGTTTAGGTCTGTTGGTTCTTCTTCCCTGTTGTTTGGGATTTTCTTGAGATGTTCGTCTTGTCTTACCTGTTGTCCTTCTTGTATTCCCCTCAGCTTGTTGAGGGTTGTGTTGTGAGGTTCCCACGGGAACACTCTTCTTTGTACCATAACCTGATCTCCTCTTCAGAGATCACTTTATTTAAATTTGCTTTGCTGATCAAAAAAAGAAAAAGGAGGTTCGTTACGTCTCCACCGTATTGTTCACACAACTATAAAATGCATTATGAATTGCCCATACAACTTTAGAATGCATTATATATTGCCCACAAATCTATTAAATCCTTGAAGAACTGCCCAGACCATTCATTCTGAACATTTATCACAGTTTCTCCCTGTTACGTTTATCTAGCGGAAGTCGGTGGACAAAACTTTAGGTAGTATTTCGTTTGTGGGCAATACTTTAGGGTAGTTTTTAACAATTAACTCTTTTTCACTTATCCCTTGATTATATCGTGTTTTTGATGTTATGCACTTGTTGCTGTAGATAATATCCATAGATCACAACCGTGAGTCATACGAAATAGGCTTACCAATCATCAAGAAAACCGGGGTTGAACACAAGATCGAGTTCATCGAATCAGAAGCTCTACCACAACTAGACAAGCTACTCGAGAATGTAAGGATCAGCCATCTCAAACTCAAACCCTTTTGTTTTCTCTATGTGCAATAGATTTCTGATCTGCAGACACGGATTGGATCGTTCCATTGCAGTAGGAAAGCGAAGGGAGCTTCGACTTTGCTTTTGTCGATGCTGACAAGATTAATTTATGGAATTACCATGAGAGGCTGATGAAGCTGTTGAAGGTGGGAGGGGTTGTGGTGTACGATAACACTCTCTGGAGAGGCTCTGTTGTAATGGAGGAGGAATCGGTTCCAGAGCATCTGAAAATGGGGAGGCATTACACGATTGAGTTGAACAAATTTCTTGCTGCTGATCGGAGGGTACAGATTTCACATGCTCCTATCGGTGACGACATGACCATCTGCAGACGGGTTTACTGAACTTCTTCCGTCTCAAAATAAATGTTGAATTGATATTTTATGAATATTATATTTATCTGAATTTGGAGGGTGAATTTGTATGAACTATCAATAATTAGGGGGTCCAGATTTCACATTTGTACACGTGTTTATAAAGTTCCCTCTGTCTCAAAATAAATGTTGTATTGGTATGTCTACATACTGCTGTTATCTAAATTTGAAGAGTAAATTTTGTACATGTATGAATTGTAGCTGATTAGTAGTGAGTAAAAAAGATCGAAAATGGAGAAAACGAGAGTAATCGAACGAGACCAAGGACAAGACTCACTGAACCGGAATTGACCGGTTAAAAAATAATACCGAATTTGATAAACTGGTACTCTGAGATCCATAATCCGGTTTCCATATGGAAAACCGATCGTTGATCAAAGATAACCTAAGTAATCCGACCCCCGTGTTCTTGGCAGAATTAGGCATGGCCTGCTATAGTGAGCCTGTGCGTTTGAGTCCGTCATGTGTCGTCAAATCTGCTTGTCAAGACCCTGCTATTCGCTCGTCACCGAAAACCTTATCACTTCGTCTCTTTCTCTCAATTGATGCTTCCAATGCTCATCTTCTTTATCGAGTTGCACGTTTCTTTCGTTCGTCTTCTACATTGATTTTCTCATTTAAAATTGAAATCTCACTGAAAATAAAACAATTGTTAACCAAAATCGTGACCGTCCTTCGTTAAAAGATCAATTATGAGAATCAAACAATTAAGATTATCAATTCAATTAACTATACCATGTCCACCACTACCACAACAAAGTAGGTGAAGTATATGTTTTTCATGCACATTAGGATATATATGTAATTAATTAGACTGAGGATGGGTAACAATGTAAATCGGGCCTCTCTATCGACAAATCTTTTCAGATCGTCGACAAAATACCGGCTACCAAGTTGTCATTTTATTGATTGTCTCTCAGATTCCTGAAAACGATTGATGAATGTAACGCTTGTTGATCTATTAGTTAGCTTTCAAAAAAAGGTAAATTAATTGGGATGGTGATGAGTCTAAAATCTTGGGTCAGTGCGGGTTAGGGTTTTGGCAAGTGCGGGTTAGGGTTTTGGCAAGCGACTATAAAAGGAACATTTGCACCCATCTTCTACCTCCAACAGGTAGGCTCCGTAAACCCTATACATACCTCTCGCGTTCTCTCTGGTTTTACGCGCCTCTATCTTCAACAGTAAGTCTCCAATTGCTTCCCAGATCTCTTCTACACCCTCCTTCTCTCTTCCTACCTGTTATTATGTATGCTCTATTCCTCATTGATTCGATTTCTCTTCCCGATTCGTTGTTATATATATATTTTTTCTGGTTTTGATTGAGATGCACATTGAAAAAGACTGGAGATTGTGATTTCTGTTGTTTTTGAAGTGGGTTTCTTTGTTTGTATGCTGGATTGTGTGATGTGATGGTTGATTGTCTGTGGAATAGGTACAATGGCCACAGTACCTGGACAGCTTATCTGGGAGATCGTGAAGAAGAACAACTCTTTCCTCGTGAAGGAGTTCGGGAATGGAACCCAAAGCGTCCAGTTCAGCAAGGAGAGCAACAATCTCTTCAATGTGAACTCATACAAGCACTCTGGTAATCTATCAATCTGTTTGGTTCATCTAAAATTTCCTTGTTTTGTTGTTGTAATATTGGGTTTTATGTGATGCTGATTATTCCTGTATCAGAATTTGCAATTTAGGTTTGACAAAGGATTGGATTTTGATTTTTTTACCTAATCTGAAAATTTTAGGATACCTGAGTATTGGGTGTCTTGTGATCTTAATTCTATGCTTAGAGAGTACATTTTTTAGTATTGTTTAATTATACATTAAAATTAATGTTAGGTTTTATGTAGGAGTGAATTTCAATTTTTCATTAAATGTGAAGATTTTAGGATCTCTTGTTTTAGAGTGTTATCTGATGATACTTCTTGTTACTCTCTTAATACTGGGTGTCTTAGTTTCTTTTTGTAGTATACATCCAGAATTCATCTTTACCTATATATAAGTATTTATTTTCAGGGAAAAAATAATGTGTTTTGGTTTGTTTTTTGATTAAGTAGGAAGTTATTAGGTTCCTCTGGTTTTGGGCTTCTGTTTTGTTGTTGTTCCTGAAGTGGTCTATTATTTCATTCCAATGTAGGATTGGCGAACACCAAGACTGTGACCATTCAGCCTGGAGGCAAGGACTTGTCTGTGGTGCTTGCAACCAGCAAGACCAAGAAGCAGAGCAAGCCCGCCAGTCTTCTTCACAAGTCTGTCATGAGGAAGGAGTTCAGCAGGATGGCTAAGGCTGTCAGCAATCAGGTAATTCACAATGGTCTATATAATCTTCTTTAAACTTTACTTGATCGTGTGCCTCTTGAGCTATACAATATTTTTGGTTTTGTATTAAAAGTGTGTATACCATAGTTTTCTTCTTAATATATCACTATTTAGTTTCTACCAAATTTTATCATGATTGTGCGGTGATGAGAAGCTAACATGTAAGAAGATTCTACTTTGTGTAGCGTCTTCTGTGAAATATTCTTGTTACGCTTGGCTTCTGAGCTTCATTTCTCTTCTTTTATATTTTCTTTCCTTTTTGCTATTATGCAATCAATTCAAATGTCTTTTAGTGCTCTTGGTTTCGAGCTCTACAATATCGTCTATTTTATATCACATGCCTGTTATTGTTTTATGTTAGTGTCACAATTTAACTGTCATTTAAGCTTTAGCATATGTTGCGGTGATGAGAAGCTAACATGTAAGAAGATTCTACTTTGTGTAGCAACTTCTGTGAAATATTTTTGTTACGCTTGGCTTCTGAGCTTCATTTCTCTTCCTTTATCATTTTCTTTCATTTCTGCTATTATGCAATCAGTTGAAATGTCTATTTTAGTGCTCTTAGTTCCGAGCTCTACAATATTGTCTGTTTTGTATCTCCTGCCTGTTATTGTTTTATGTTTAGTGTCACAATTTATCTGTCATTTAAGCTTTAGCATATGTTGCAGTGATGAGAAGCTAACATGTAAGAAGATTCTACTTTGTGTAGTAACTTCTGTGAAATATTCTTGTTACGCTTGGCTTCTGAGCTTCATTTCTATTCATTTATCATTTTCTTTCATTTCTGCTGTTATGCAATCAGTTGAAATGTCTGTCTGTTTTGTATCTCCTGCCTGTTATTGTTTTATGTTTAGTGTCACAATTTATCTGTCATTTAAGCTTTAGCATATGTTGCAGTGATGAGAAGCTAACATGTAAGAAGATTTTACTTTGTGTAGTAACTTCTGTGAAATATTCTTGTTACGCTTGGCTTCTGAGCTTCATTTCTCTTCCTTTATCGCGTTCATCTATTTTATGTATATGCAATCATAATGGTTCTTCTGTGCTGCGGTTTAAAGGGAACATTCTCTATAGTAGTTATGCAGGTATTAATGTCTGGTCTTCTTTCTGGTTATTTCAGATCGCTGATAACTACTACAGGCCCGATTTGAAGAAAGCTGCCCTAGCCAGGCTCAGTGTGGTTCACAAGAGCCTGAAGATAGCCAAGTCTGGTGTCAAGAAGAGGAGCAGGCAGGCTAGGAAGTGAGCTGTTGCGAATTTTTTTGGTTTCTGGACCTCGGTGTTTCTTTGATTATGATATTTTTGTTTTGAACATTCAGTCGTTATGTTTTGCAACAGTTTCAATGGATGTCATTTAGATTTTGATAAGTTGTTACTAAGATCTTGCTTGCTATTAGAATTGGGTAATATTTTGGCTCACTATCTGTTTTTGAAATCTCAAGTGGATTATACTCCCTAAGTCTATCAGTGTTTATGAACACTTTATTTTGTCTAGTTATGAAGATTTATGCTTGCCAGTTGATGGTTTCTGAGTACAGTAAATTCATCTTATAATGGTCAGAGCCTAAATCGAAGGTGAGGTATCGACTCAACATACTCTCCTGCTGCTTGTCTTAGAGCAAGAACAACGGAACGGCCCCGCTCCCCGCGCCGCTCCGTTCGCTGGCCGGGCGCGCTGGCCGTTCCGCTGTAATCGTCGAAAAGCACGGCCCCGCTCCCCCTCCACGCGCTCCCGCTCCTGCTGCACACGCCCCCGCTCCCCACTCGTTGGCCGGGCGCGTTGGACGCGCCTGCGCGCCGTTAGCTGCGTTGGCAGCGTGTGGGGCTGCCACGTGTCCCGACCGTTGCACACTAACGGCTATTTTTTTTTTAATTCAAAAATCAACAAATAAAACCCTATAAATACCCCTCTATTCTCATATTTTTCACACCACTTCCTACTTCAACTATCCAACTTCACTATCTCCTTCCCAAATTCTCCTCTCTCGTTTCAATTATTCTCGCGAAAAATGTCGGGCGACGCTGGGTCTCGTGCACACTCATTTGGTGACGAACGAGAATTCACCGAGGACGAACTAGCACGAGGTTTCGGAGACATTCTAACGGGCCCTCGCTCCAACTCCCCAAGCTCGAACCCGGGGTCGAGTTCAGGTTAGTGCAAACTTATTTTATTGTATTAATGCATTGTATTCATTTTTTTGATTACTTATTTGCACTTATTTTATTTTTGAGCACTTAATTTAATGTATAAATTATTTTTGTATTAAATTTTTGAGCACTTAATTTAATGTATAAATTATTTTTGTATTAAATTTTTGAGCACTTAATTTAATGTATAAATATTTTTGTTAGGGCAAAACCGTCCCCCACAATACCAAATGGCGCCAGGGTTCCAAGTGCCATCACAATGGAGCATGCCCCCACAAGGTTTCCAGATGCCACAATCACAATAGAGCATGCCCCCACCAGAATCACAATCACAATGGGGCATGGGACCCCAATTCTACAACTACGAGGGTCATCCACTACCCGACGTAGAAACCCCCCAACCATCCTCTTCCCAACGACGAGGCCGAGCCCCTGCCCGAGCCCGAGCCCCTGCCCGAGCCCAACCCCGAGCCCAACCCGAAGAACCAGAGGCGGATGACCGGACATTCAGCAAGGAGGAGGACAACCACCTCATAACTTGCTGGTTGAGCACAACAAGAGACGCCGTCAAGGGCAACTCGCAAACCGGCAACACATTCTGGTGCGCAGTGCAGAGGAAATACAACTCCCAGAACCGTTACCCACCTCGCCGCTGGGAAGCCATCAAGAAACGTTGGCTCAGAGGTTCCGGCCAGACAAGGAGGATGCTCGGCTATTTGAAGAGGTCCAGGACCGAGAAGCCGAGCGGCGCAAACGACGATGAGCACTTGAGACGTGCGAAGCAAATGTGGGAGGATGATGGGAAAGTGGTTAAAGACCACCCGCTAAAGTTCGACCTTGATCATTGAGTCTGGAGGCTCGATGGCAATGAGAAGTTCAGTGCAGAGGAGGGCACAATGGGAACTGTCCGCCGTCAAGTACGCCAACAACGACAGCGGTTGAATGGGGCTGGGGCTTACAGCTCAACCCCACCCACAAGCATAGGGGAGGAGGGCACACCTCTCAGTGGTGAGTCCCAACCACCAGAATGGGGAGGAAGCGAGAACTACGAGGGGCCTCAAGTCCCTCTCAGCGACACACCCCCATCCCCTGAGGCCGACCCAAGTCCCCCTCCCCGACCGCAAGGGAAGAAGGCAGCGAAGGCCGCAAAGAAGGGGACCATCCTCACGGCCCAAATGTCTGCCTTCGTCGAGCTGGAACGTTCACGGGTGGATGCTGAACGTTCACTTCGCGAACAACATGTAGAAAGGCATCGCCTGATACAGTCATTAACCCAACAGTGGGAACCAAACCTCGCCACCTACAAGGAGGTTCTGGGGGCGGATACATCTTCCTACGACGAAGAGGCTATGCAGACCATAAGTTTTTCAAGTCCGAACTGCGACAAATCATATCCACCCTTAAAGCCCAAATCGAAGAACTTCGACGACAACCCCCACCATCGGATGTCGGCCCAACAGACGATGATTCTTGAACTTGTATTTTGTTTTGGGTTGTATTAAAAGGGGTTGAATAAAATTAGAAGTTCATTTATATTCGTGTTGAATTTATTTATTAATTATTGATTGTCCTTAATTATTTATTTCCAAAATTGTTTAAATTATAAACAATTTAAACGGTTTCTGATAACGAATTAAATAAAATAGGAAAATAACAAATAATAATCCAGTCAGCACTGTTCTGCACTCCCAGGACCTCAAGGTCCTTTCTGTTGCAAAGCACCCACTTTTCTGCATTCCCACTCCTTGACTTTTGTCCAGTCAGTACAAGGTCTGTACTCCTACTCTCTGACCAAGGTCCTTTCTGTTGTACATGCTCTTACTGAAAACATCCTCATATGTTCTCGATTTTGATATGAAAATATCATCATTTGTACTCTGTCTTCTATCCTATCTTTATGTAATTTTGCAATATTTTTTCATGAAAAAATGACAATTTTTTTTACTTTAATCACTATTTCAAACCTGTCAATTACTCACCCTTGTTCACGGTCAATTGTATCCATTGAGATTCGAACCATCGACTTCGAGCATATGAGATAGTTCTTCATGTCCTTTACCACTGGAGCAACCCAAGTGGGTCAATGCTAGCTTTATCGATAACCCGACCTCGTCCCAAGTTCTTTACTAACAACCGACTTGATAAGGTTCGGTCTTGTATATGTTCAGTCTTGTATTTTGAGTCCCAGAATCATCTCAGACACTCAAAGAATCTATCACCATTAGCATCAATCGATTCCAATCAATTTTCCGTCTCGATTGAAAATATGATCAACCTAGATAAAATGATTATACGACTCTCTATGTTAATTATACATCACAACACATTCTAGAGTTAAATGACTATCCTATATTTTCTTAGCAAACAATTTTTTTAAAAAGTTAAATGAAAATCCTCCAGTTCTTACAGAAGGCCTACGAAACTGGAGATGGGCCTCGGCCCATGCACCACCTACAGGGTTAGATTAGTCATTTCATTATCAGCTGAAATGCTCGGAAATGCTACTGTACTGTCTATATAAACCTAATTTCTCCCCCCATTTCATTTCCCGCCTATATACCTCGTCCACTTCCCGCTCTCGAAACCCTAGAACCACCGTCGAAATGGGCCAAAAGCACCAATCCACCGCCGATTCCACCACCGATCCAAAGAAGCGCCGCCGCGTCGGTTTCTCTAACTTCGGTGAGTCCACCCGCTGCTCCAATTTTCTACATATCTGTTCTAATCGATTTCCGTACAAATTTCTCCTCCATCCCTGCTCTTGCTGTTCTATGTGTTACTGATTATGTTTTTTTATTGATTATAGTTTTTTTTAGCTCACTCGGTCCATTTCTCTTTTTTGTGCTGTGGTGGTTGTTATGCAGATTCTGGTGTTGAGGCCAATGAATGCATCAAGATTTATCTGGGTATGGACAAAAATCCTAGATCTGTGTTAAATTCCGTTATGTCTGTGATGAATTTGTTTATTTCAGAACTATTTGGTACATTTTGGACACTGAGCCACTGTGCTTTGTTTGTTTGCTTGAAAAATGAAACTATAGGTTGTTTAGGTATTAATTCATTTGGTATTTTAGTTCAACAGTAATGCTTCATTTGTGTGCACCTGTAATGTTCTTGTAGTTGTACTTGCACAAACCTTATATGTTGATTAGTCCTTCGTAATTATTACTTTTCCTGCGAAATGAGTTGAAGTTAAGCTTTTAATGAGTGAACTTGTGTGATTTGGCTGAACTAATGTCTTCAAATAATTTGGCTGGCTTAAAAAAAATTTCTTTTTATTGTTTTTGTAGGCTATTTTATTGTTATTCTTATTATGACAATTGTTTGATTTATAGTTTCTTGCAAAGAGGATGTGGGTGCTTCAGACAGTTTTTGTATCGATCCAGTCGATCTGAATCACTTTTTTGAGCCAGATGGGAAAATTTATGGTTACCAAGGGTTGAAGGTAAACTGATCTTGTTATGAATTTGAATATGACTTAGTCTCAAGGGCCTGGTTCAATTTATGACAATGATACTGTAGTTTTCATCCTCTACAATTGTCATGGAAAAATATGTATTGGCAGATAGCCAGATGTGCTTGCTGGCTTATGGTTTGTTAGAGAAGTTTACCATTTACATCTTTGCTGCTGATCTATTTACAACATGAATCCCATTTACTAGATTGGTTTATTTAACAATTGGAGGAAGAAACTGTTCATTGTGATCTAAGTATAATGCTCAGTTTGGGTCGTGGGAAGTTGGAAGATGTAAAGTAGAAGATAATAAGTCTGAAACAAAGTGACATTCCAACTTTTCCTTCTTTTAATCTCAACTGTTCCAAGATTAGAACATCTGATAGGATTGCATGTAGAAAAATATCTAATGTATGAAACACAAAAATATCTGACTGTTTACAAGTGGCTGTGTTCAAAACAAGAAACAGTAAATGTAGACGAGAAAGTTTTCTTTCCTTTCTATCTCTTGTTCATGACAACTTAAAGCTTCTATTAGACATGTAGTTGGTTTTCACATATTCCAGCAGAATACTCTGAGTTGCATAGCTTATGCTCAATAAATATTAACTTGAGTGATTGTATCTTTATTTTGGTTTCTTTCTAATTGTCTTCTTTTACATAATGCAGATTAATATTTGGATGAGCAGTGTATCGTTTCATGCATATCCAGACATTACATTTGAGAGTACATCTGATGTAAGCAATGATACACATTTTATTAGATGCTTCTGCTCCTGTCACTCTACATATGATGTCATTACAGTTTTGGAATGGATAATTGATATACTTTGGTATCATTGTGCTTCCATATCTGTAAATTCTAAATTAATAAACTTTCGTAAATCTTTTTAAGGGAGGCAAAGGGATCACAGATCTTAAGTCTTCTCTACAGGTATTTCCTGACTTCCCCTGTTGAACTTTATGTTTGATGTTTCCATCATTAGATCCACTGACATTTCACAGGATATTCTTGGTGAGAATCTTATTGAGGATAAAGAGGAATTCCTTCAAACTTTCTCGAAAGAGGCCAATTATATTCAGTAATGTCTCATTGAAATTCTCTGCAAATTTGAATATAAAGCTTATACATGCACATACATAGGCATATTTTTTCTGAGTTGTTTCATCTGATCTGTGGGTTCCACATTTAAAATCTTCTTAGATCCATTGTATCATCTGGGGAATTAATGCAGCACAAAACTCTGAATGGGCACATCTATGGCTCTGACAGTCATGTGGAAGAAAGTTCAAAGGTTGAGGTACATAAAATGTTTTCTGAGCTCTACTGATCATACATATTTATACTAGCAAAAGTAGATAGGACATGATTTGGACTGGAGATTTTCTAGCTTATGTTGTAGTTTTTTTCTTCCTGCAAACTCATCAATAAAAGGTCCGTATTGAAACTAAATGCCAAGATTGATGTGCATCAGGTTGTTCGCATGCCTGTGAGTGGTAATGCTGGTTACCTCTATGGTCGCTTGGTGCCTCTTATTCTTCTCCTTATTGATGGTAGTCCTTCAATCTGTTTTTGCTCACCCAAACATTTTATTCTTATTTTCCTTTCCAAAGAATTTAGTTTTCAACTTGTCCATTCTTCCTCAAACAGGTAGCAGCGCCATTGATGTAAATGATCCTTGTTGGGATATGTATATCCTGATTCAGAAATATACTGATCTGCAAGGAGAAGTTCAAGACAAATTGCTTGGTTTTGCAGTTGTTTATCGTTTTCATCATTACCCTGACAATACTCGCTTACGACTTGGTCAGGTCAGTCTTGTTTTTCCTTTGTGGATCTAAAGAATACCCAATAAGGGTGCTGCTGTCTGTGGACTCTGAATGATTTTTTAGGGAAATCTCACTCAGCTACCCCTAAGTGTTTAAAAAGTTTTTGACAACTCCCTTAAGTTTAGTCTGAATAAATAGCAAGGGTATTTTGTCATTTCACACCAAAAGTTGACGGGATTGGGATGAACTGAGACAAAAAAAGCTTGTTGGGTTGTCAAAAACTTAATTGGTAGCTGAGTGAGTTCATCCCTAGTTTTTTTCTTCTGTGCATACATCTGCTTTTGGTAGTCTCCTGAATTTTTTTTATTGATGACAGATACTCGTACTGCCCCCTTACCAGCACAAGGGCTATGGACGTTACCTTCTAGAGGTGCTCAACAACGTTGCTGTGTCAGAAAATGTTTATGACTTCACAATCGAAGAGCCAATGGATAATCTCCAGCACGTGCGCACCTGCATCGACACATCACGCTTGCTCAAGTTTGACCCAATTCAGCAAGCTGTTGACTCAGTAGTTTCCTCCATGAAGCAAGGTAAGCTGTCAAAGAAAATCCACAAACCCAGATTCGTGCCACCACCCAGTACAATCGATGATGTAAGAAAAGGTCTAAAAATCAACAGAAAGCAGCTCCTCAACTGTTGGGAGGTTCTTATCTACCTCGGCCTCGACCCCGTTGACAAGTACATGGATGATTTCGTGTTGATCATATCGGAAAGGTTGAGAGTCGAGATCTTGGGGAAAGATTCTGAGACTGCTGGGAAACGAGTGATGGAAGTGCCATCGGACTATAATCCGGAGATGTCTTTTGTTATGTTCAAGTCGTGTGGTGGTGAAGATAGTGGGGCGAAGATGGATGAGAATCAGCCTAGCCAAGAAGAGCAGCTGAGACAGGTCGTTGATGATCGGATTAATGATATCAAGTTGATCGTGCAGAAGGTATCTGTGCGGAAATGTTCTGTAATGTCTCAGTGAGTGAGTGGTGTGGTTGGGATGGATGAAGAGAGGCTGTTTCTGTAAATGATTGAGTTTCACTTGCAGTTTTAACTTGTATTGCTGCTATTTAGGTACTTGCTTGCTTTTGTACTTGATTTGGGTATTAAGAATTTTCAATCCATCTGAAGTGATTCTGGTGCTCATTTTTGTAATGCTGTAGAAGATGAAGAACACTTTGTTTTTATATTGCATTTCACTTTCCTCTAAAAATATGTTTCAACTTAGATTTTAGGATTATTGCAAAAATGAACCCTGATGTATTCATTTTTGTTATAGTTTGTAGTCCTGAGGATGTCAAATTTTGTATTTTGCATTTGTAATTTTTTAAACTTGAAATTTTATGAGTAACATTGTCATTTTGAAATAAATATTCAAAGATATATTAGTTTAGGGTATTTTTTTGCATTTGCTAATAAAGAGGGTTACTAGGGTATAGCGAGCGGAACACTCAACCTTTTTCTCTCTAGATTGAGAGAACCCCACGACGACGGTTCTTCCTCCTCTCCTCCAATCTCTTACGATGTCGTGTTCTTTTCCCTCACGATATTACTATCGCTATCCCATACGGTCATTGATAAACTTCCCCATCTGGAAATGCATTGTTCGATATTTTCTATTTTTCTAAGGTTTCATCCGTAACTCCTCGACTATTTGAAGTACTCCCTTCCTCTTTCTAAGGATTCTTACTACAAGACCAATGTGCAAATCAAACAAATCAGGATTGGTCAAATCGAGATGGACAAAACGATCTACACGTTCATTTTGCATTCTCAAGAAAAGCATACTTCTTTTTATCTTGGAAAAGAAAAAAAAATGATCTGATCATCATCATTTAAAAAAAATGTTCAATTTTCTTTTCTTTTCATCTTTAATAAGTTCATTTTTATGTGGTCTTTATATCAATGTGTACTTAAAGAAAATCCTAATGCACACGCGTCCCTTTTCTTTTGTGTGTTTCACTTACGTCGCGATAGTTATGAATGGAACGGGCCACGTCCGATGATCGTTGGTGACGTCTCACTGCGACGGTTCTCCTCTCTCTGGTGCTAACCTTCCACGACGTCGGTGTAACAAAGGGTGAGTGCACGCCTGACGACAAAAAGTCGGATCCACGAGGATTGCTAAGACAACTCGCTAGATCGAATGAGAAACCCACGAAAACAGAGGACACATAAGAGGATGAACGTCCTGACACCATCCCGATTGGTTGTGGCCAATCATACTTCTTCACCAATCTTCGAGATTTAGGGCTAAACTTTTCAAATGAATTATATGATTTTGATGGATGTTCTTTTTTTTACATCAGGAAGAAATTGTAGAAGTAAGTAGATTAATTGCAAAATCAGATGATGTTGGATCACGTCATAATACACAACACATCCTTCACTACAAAACCTAACACAACAAAATTGGCATAATTATATTACCATTACAACTACACTATACAAAATGGAGCTCAAATTATAGCACCATGAAGAGTTTATCTCCAATCTTCAACAATCTCATTAAATCTTGTGAACAGTGTAACCAGATTCTTCAGTTGTTAAGTTTTCATTCCAGGACTCGAATTCAGAACCCCCAAACACCACCTGCTTGATTCCAACATAGCTGCCAAACAAAATTCAAGACAAGAAAAGCCCACATAAGTAATATTCAAGTAACATTTTCAGACCGCTGAAGAAAAAAGGCAGTTCCGAAACTTACTCAGAGCTTATCTGTGTCAAAGCATTGATTAAAATGTCAAGAAGCAATGGCTCGCTTGTCCCAACATCCACCCTATCAATTTTGAGGATTATACCATAAGCACAGACACTGATCACGAAATTTATCTGTGACTAATTTCAAATTTGAGGCTCATACCATACTCGTGCCAAGTTGTATTGAACCTCAAAATCACCAATGTTGTAAAATGTGGCTGGATCAACATTTGCTCCTTGTATAGCATCATAATCTGGTCTACTACTATTCATAGCAGATTGTGATAACTACAATGATTAAACAAGACTATTTAATACAAAGCGAAGTTCCATAATGAAAAAAATATATATACTTCATTATTATGAAATACATGTCTTGCTTTCAGATTATACAATGGCTGATTAAACCATATATTACACATGTTGAATTTTCAAACACTTACTTGCATATTCATAGAATTGCACCCACCAAGACATCCAACAACATACCATGCTCGAATTGCCTGCACACAAGTACACCAATTAAGTTGTCGAAATTTATTTGCAAAAAAAAAAAATGGGATAATTGCAACTGGAAGCCCTCTTCTTTGGTGATTGCAAAAAAGTACATTGAATTAGTATTTTTGTTGCACTTTGTATAAATTTGTTTCAAAATGACGATTTACCCTTAGAAATTTAAATTTAAAAAAATCCAAACTTTCATATCCCTTACATTTCTTACTCTTTGTGCAATAAAAAAGAGGTACAAAGAGGAAAATTATGGGATATGATTTTTTTTTGTTTTTTTTGTTTTAAAATCTAAATTGTAAGGATAAAATCATCATTTTTATACAAATTGCATGAAAAAGACAAGTTCTGGGTACTTTTTTGCAATTATGAAAGAAGAGGGCTACAAGTTGCAAAAATGAATATCTCAGGTTTTTTTTTTCAATTATCCCAAGAAACTACTTGTAGTTCAATAAGGATTACTTACATCACGGACTAGAGAAATGTCTTTCTCTAACGGGATGTTGTAGAACTCAATCCATATATATGAGTTCGAAAAATCAAACCTGGCAATGCCAACAATATGTGTATGTTAATCAAGTAGTAACGAGGAAAACAAATGACTTCACAAGGCAAAAGATCGTACAGAACATTCGATAATCAAGTATATAGGTATGTTTGGTCATTGGTGTGTGAACTTGCATGTAGCTTCACAACAAGCGTAACTAAGAAGAATTAATATAATTAAACACATGACCTTCACACTCGAACTTACTTGTTGAATAATACTTTCATGGGCTTCGCCGAACCGGTCTTGGTGTGCAATATATTCTTCCTTTTCTTCTTGAACCGCTCTTCCATCTGACATTCGATGAATCATTCATCAATGAAGTTCAACACAATTGCTTCCAATCAATGAATTAAAGCAAATTGTTACACGTCAGAAATTGAATGACGGAATCCCAACTACTAGGATTACAATATATTCTGTATCTTTGAATGGCTTGACTGATAAACTTTGTTAGAATACATCAACACAAGTATCAAAAATAGAGGCAATTTTGAGATTAATCATTTGAGAACATGAAACAGAACCAAATTTCCAATAACAGTTATACAGAAAACTACCCTTTTAATAATTCATTGAATATGGTAATAATCCACTGTCAAATTGGCAAAACAAAGTTGAAGTGAAGCAAAGCTTACTTTTTTCTGAGCCTTTTCTGGATCATCCATAACAGTACCCAGAATCTCAGCAAACTCTGGGTCTCGATCGTAATCCTTATCTCCTCTCTTCGTCTCTCTGAACCCACTCCGAGCTGAAAACCCACCCTCTTCATCCTCCTCCTCCTCTTCTCCATCTTCCCCAATCTCACCCCGAAGCCTAAACCTACCCCGAGCTGAAAACTCATCCAACTCGTCGTCGCCATCTTCTCCCTCCCCAATCTCACCCCCAAGGGTCTGGGCTTGCAAATTCAGCTCTTCGCTTCCGCTTGCCTTGGAAATGTGCAGCGGCGTCTTCGGCCGACGATACATTCGGACTTGAAGCGCGACGGTTGAAACTGGCGCGAAGCAGCTCGAATGGTGGGAGATTTTGGGGAACGGAGTGTTGGGTCTTTGAAGAGGAGGTGCGAGAGCTTGGACGATAAGCATGATTCAGTGCGAGGGTTGTGAGTCTGCGGCGGCCGGCGCACCTTATCGGCGGTGATTGGAGGTTTCGCGGCGGCGATGGGGACGAGTTGAAATAGGCCTTATCGATCTAAGTAATAGCTATTTTATCATCTTGTTGAGCCCAAAAGCCCATCTTATTGTGCTCATTCGTGTTAATGGGCTTATTATTGGGCTTGACAATCTAGCCCAAAGTCCGTCCTTTCTGTCAGGCCCATTAGGGTTTACAATCTCTCGTTTCGGGTACTTTATACACTCTCGTGCTTCCATCTTCTTCCTATTCTCTCGGCGCACTCTCACGTAACCCTAAGGTCTCTCTCTCTCTCTCGTTTGATTTTCTGATACTTTCTGTTTGGATGCTGAGAAAATAAGCGTAAGGTTAATGTATAGGAAGTAGCTCAACCGATCTTACAATCTTATACTGTTTTCGATTGTTTTCTCTGCTCAAAATCAATGCTTAGCAGTTGCATTCGTCTATTTTTCTCTCTTTCCTCGCATTTTTTTCCTAAATTTTCTTAGCAACCAAACGCAAATCGAGATGTTCATTGTTTTGCGTGATTTACCGAGTAATCCGTGTTGGTGTGAGTTTATATGCTGTTATTCAGATCTGGAGTTTTGTTTGTGTTCTTATGAATGGTGAATTTGAGTATTAGGTTTGTTTGTTGAGATTTCATAACTGATTGCAGGTGTAGTTGAAGAGAGAGGCTTGTGAAAATGTCGGAGAAGACCAAGGGAAGAAAGGAGGAGGTGGTTACCAGGGAGTACACCATCAATCTACACAAGCGCCTTCATGGCTGGTAAGAATATCCTCAAATTTTTTTCATTTGTTAAATGCTATGGTTAGCAAATAATAGTTCTCAAGTTTGTTGCTTTGATCTGGCGTGCCCATTCATTGGTTGATTTAATTTAGTTTTAATTTGTCTGTTGAATGTGTTGTTAGTTTGTGTAATTAGCAAACTAATTACAATGTTTGATGCAGGAGTGGTGATGAAATCGCTTATGAGATTATGTTTATTGATTAGTACAAAGTGTGGTTACAGACTAATCAGTGATATTATGCTTATTAACCTGGTACTTAGACCCAACCTCTGGTTAGTGGATCAAGAAAATAAAAGGGAAGAAGAGATTTAATATATAATGTGCTTCTTCCTAGGACCTCATAACTTGCTCTATTCATTTTCAATAATCATGCCTAATGCAATTTCTGAACTTCACGCATCATGTGTTGCATTAACTTTAGCCCTCTAATATTTGTTCTATAATTTGGCCTAGAATTAGTGTACCCACCCTTTCTCTTGTATCTTTTTTTTCCGGGTTCTATGATGGTGTCTCAGTGTACCTGGTCATCTTGAGATTACAGTAGGAGCAAGTATTCATAATGGCTATTTATAATGTTCATCCCATCGCATACAAAATTGCATGTTTAATCACTGATCTAAAAGCTTAATCCTGCTTCTTTTTTTATCTACTTTTATGTTGGGAGAGTTGGTAATATTCCCTGATTCATCAATTTTCAATTCTATGTGTTACAATATGTAATTTTTCTTGTTTATGTTTATTGTTATTTTGATAAAACGAGTGTATTAAATCTGTTTCTATATCCAAAAATAGCACATTCAAGAAGAAAGCTCCCAATGCCATAAAGGAGATCAGGAAGTTTGCCCAGAAAGCCATGGGAACAAAAGATGTGAGAGTAGATGTCAAGCTGAACAAACACATCTGGAGCAGAGGGATTCGAAGTGTACCGAGGAGGGTCAGGGTTCGCATTGCACGCAAGAGGAACGATGATGAAGATGCAAAGGAAGAGCTCTACTCTCTTGTTACAGTCACCGAAATCCCTCCCGAAGGACTGAAGGGATTGGGAACCAAGGTGATTGAAGATGAAGATTGAAAGTACTCATGATCTCTATAGGTTTGATGGAGAGCATTTAAATGAGAATTTTGTCGTTTTTACTATTTAAGACTCGCTAGTGCTTTTATGATACATTTGTTTCCTTTAGCTGCTAAGATATCTGTCTGCTTTTGGTACTATTTGTTGTTTGAATTATATTAACTCAGTGGTTTGGATCTATTTCATCATTCACTATCTATAGAGTTTTAATAGGTCTAATTACCTTTCAATTTTAAGGTGATGCCCATTGATCTAATTCATTCTTTGTTAAATATGCAGTGTAGAAAAAGTTATTGTTAAATAATCAGTGTATTTGTTAGTTGTGTCAAATATGACCTAATATACTTTCAAAATGCCAAACCTTCCCCTTGTTTCAAGGTTGGTGGCCAAAACCTGAGTACTAACCAGAAGATAGACAACAAAAAAACGAACGGTGTGAGTATTAATTTTAGATGTCTGTATTTGTGCTTTCGGTCTCTGTATATCTGAGCTGAGCTTTTGCCCTTAGATAGGCAGAGGTGAAAGCCTGATTCGGAGATAGAGTGGCTGAAGCCCAAATATAGACATCGCAGATGAACCCTAATTCGGAGATAGAGTGGTGGAAGCCCAAATATAGACATCGCAGACGATGCTCAATTGCAACGATGCAGACTCGTGTGAAGTAAAAATAATCATGAAGAAAAAACAAAGGTGTAGTTACAAAAATGCAATGTAATTATTAGAATAGCAAAAACTACATTAAGATAGAGGTTAGTTGAGGAACTTTATATAGAGAATCTAAACCCAACTTTTTATTTGAGAAATCCCTTGCAATGAAACATCTAAACCTCTCTTTTCATCTACAATCCCAAGTCAGATCAATACTAAAAATCTTTGAGATAACATTTTTCAGAATACATTCCGTATCAAGCTAATCAAACCACCAATCCTAGAAGTTTAGAGACTCGCGTTTAAGCCACCTACAAGAAAGATTCCCAAAAGCAAGAGACTGATGGGGACAGAGGTGCCGGTTGATAACTCCGGAGATCTTTACAGCTAATAAGGTATGTTTTTTTTTACTGCTAACAAGGAATGTTTGATTTAGTTTGTACTGCTCATATAATATGAATAACTATCTCTTAATATTACGATGGTCAGGAGATTACAAATGTATTAATTCAAAAGATGATCCATGTTGTGATGTAGGAACTAGACTTCGATCATAACCCTACAAATAATGCAAAAATCCACATAATCATATCAAACGTTAGAGTTATTATATCATCTACTCTTCTACCCTCATTAAGGTCGTACTCGTAGGTGTAGTAGATCCAGAATCAGATACGGACGAGATTCTGGAGATTGACAACAAAGCAAAGCAAATCAAGGTGAAGTATACGGTGTATTTCTGCCATTAGCAGTGCAAATTGTACTCGTCATTGCAATATAAGTGTACCTTAATTATTTAAGCAAAACAAGTAACACAAGTGTTCTATAGAGAAAACAGATTACAATTGATATAGAGCATCTCCTATAGTGTTCTAGCACAATAAAAGTTCTGCAATATTCCAACATCTCCTATGCATAGACTTAAAATCCTATTGCAGCCATCTAAATGTATAAATAAATCAGAGATCAGCTCTCCCGGGGTATCTGGGGAATGGAATGACATCCCTGATGTTGTCGAGACCAGTGGCAAAGAGAATCATCCTTTCAAAACCTAAACCAAACCCACAATGCTTTACTGTCCCATAGCGACGAAGGTCCAGGTACCACTGGTATGGCTCCATAGGTAGCGACATCTCTTCGATTCTGCAATCAGAAAATGTATCTCCAATAAATCAGAAAATGTATCTCCAATAAAGAACGGTATTACAGAAACACATTTGAAGCTTACCAAAGCGCCGCACAAATACTGGAAACTGCATTTGCAAGTGCAAAATAGAAAGACTAAAACAGATAAATGTCTAAAATTCAATTCTACCTTGTAACTTGTAAGCATGTGTACTTTGTAATGCAAGTAGAAAATGGACATTCAATGAATCAAGTAATAAAGTGTACCTTTGCCTGATAACATCTTCTCGCTCTTCTCTTTGACTTCCACCAATCAATTCTCCCACCTGAGAGGCAAGAGAGGTGATAGGACTCATCATAAGTATATAAGATGTCAATGGTGAATAAAACTTTGTGCCCAACACTCTTTTTTGAGCTTGCAAGGTAAAAACTATTAAGAATCTGATGTAAACATGCTAATATGCAATCTATGTGTTGACCCAAACTAGACTAACCTTAGGGACAAGGACATCCATAGCAGCAACAGTCTTCCCGTCATCATTGAGTCTCATGTAAAATGCCTTAATTCCTTTTGGGTAGTTATACACAATTACAGGCTTCTCAAACTTCACCTCTGTCAAATATCTGCACAATAGCTCCGAAATGATGGATGTCAACAAAAAGTTCACACACAAGGAACAAATAGGAGAAACAAAATCATATACCTTTCGTGCTCAGAAGCTAAATCAATTCCCCATTCCACGCTGTTCTCAAACTTCTTCCCATTTTTTACTGCATCGACTAGTAACTCTACTGCTTCTGTGTATGTAATACGCACAAAAGGTGTAGAAGCAACCATTTCTAGGCGACGAATGCAACTTTTATCGAATTTGTCAGCCATAAATTTCATATCGTCATAACAATTGTCGAGCAACCACTTGCAGAGAAATTTCACATATGATTCCGCACAGTTCATATCATCCTATAAAGAAATGTAAAACTGATCAAATGAGCACCCTTTTTGAGCATTACACAAATATACAAGACAGTCATAGTCTGAATACCTGCAGATCCGCAAATGCAATTTCAGGTTCTACCATCCAAAATTCTGCCAAGTGCCTTGAAGTATGAGAGTTCTCAGCTCGAAAAGTTGGTCCAAACGTATACACACTACTAACAGCACACGCATAAGTTTCAACCTGTAGTTGCCCAGAGACTGTCAAAAAGGCTTGACGGGCAAAAAAATCGCGGGTATAATCAATTTTACCATCCTTTTTAGGGATACCAGGTTTAAGGTTAAATCTCTCCATCAGCCTTGAAACATTGTCCTTGGCCGCTGTAAGCTCAGCCACAAGAGGAGTAATTTCATCCTTTTTGGCTTTAGCTGCTTTTAGTTTGGCAACAGCCTCTCCCCTCTCCTTGACAAGAAGCTTGGCAGCCTCTATTTCAGTCTCTGTTGGAGGAGGGTTGTTGATCAGTTCCTTTTCCACCCTTTCAGCTTCATTTATCAAGGTGGTGACTTGGAACATCTCACCAGCACCTTCACAGTCACTGGTGGTAATAATGGGGGTGTGCACATATAAAAACCCATGTTTTTGAAAGAAAGTGTGGGTTGCATAAGCAAGCGCATTACGGATTCGAGCAACTGCAGATATCTGCATCCATGTTCAATAGTTAGAACTTCTACCATGTGTACACAACAGTAGATGATAAAGTCGAACCAAAAACTTGAAAAACGGATCTACGAAACCTAAAAAACCTATACATAAACTTTTATATCAATCTCCGGATATATTAAAACCAAACAGATGCAAGCCAGATTCCCATACATAAAAAGAAGCAAATTTGTAAAGAATGTTATCAACATACTAAATTACTACCCTCATCTCCCAATGATGGAAACAAATGAATAGGAATTGCTAAGCATTGATATGAGCTAAAATCAAACCAGTTAGCTAATGCTTATAGAAATTTCAAATGCAAGAAGGCCTGTATCAAAATTGATTGTTCAAAACCCATTAAATTTTAGATGGCTGTAGTAAGATGATGAGCAATAGCAAGAAATGAGTATCCACTGATAAGATGGGCAATAAGAAGCTAAACCCAACAATTCAAACATCCCAAATTGCCATTTTCTACTAAATTCAAGCCAGGAGATCCAACAAAGTTACCGTATTGGTTTTCGGACGGAGATGGACATGATCTCTGAGAAACTCCAGTGTCAGCTTAGTCTTCGGCAGCGGGTACTTGGCCGGATCAACCAGACCCACATGGATGACCTTCTCACCGCGAAGCTCAATCTTCTGCTTCGTCCCTTCCGGAGGAACCTTGAGAAACCCATCGAGATGCACGCAGGTGCCAGTCTGCACAAGGTCCCTGAGCTCCCACACATTCTTCTCGACGATCACCTGCAAATTCGCAGCGCACGACCCGTCGTTCAGCTCCAGGAACGCGAACTCGCCCTTCCCCTGCTCTCTTCCGGTTTTCACCCACCCGCCGACGCGCAATCGCTGGCCGGCGAGCCCGGCGCCGCCGTCGGGTCGGCCCAAAATGGATTTGATCGTGACGCGGTCTGAGAATTCCGATTTCAGGTCCGAAGTCCAGGGCTCGACAGTGTTGTTTATGTTCGCCGCCGAGAACTCTTCCGCCGGCGGCGTCATTTCTCCGGCCATTTCTGTGGTAAAGCTTCGATTTTGAGTTCTCAGGGGAGTGGTTGGGAGAGAAAAGGAAGCGATATGAGTCAGAAACCCTAGTCAGCTACATGACTAAGATCGCGTCATACGCGAGCTACCGTGGGCGCTACTGCATCTGATAACTCTCTGTTATGGTCCGAGTCGGCCCAAAGAATTAAAACGCGTATAGGCCCATTCATGTTCGGCCCATTAACAGCCCAATCAGCACCAGCATTTCATCTCCACCTATATATATTTTCCAAAACCCTAGCCCTCGGCTCTTCGCCTGAAACCTAATCTGCGTAGAGCCACACAAACCCTAGGAACTCAGATCTCTCCATAGCCAATCATGGGTAAGCTCGAATCTTCATTTCCTGATCATTTTTGCTCTTTTTTGGCGTATTTTAGTGGCTATCGATTCAAATTCGTCGCTGATTTGCAGGCAAAGTTCATGGATCTCTGGCTCGTGCCGGTAAGGTGAGAGGCCAAACCCCTAAGGTCGCGAAGCAGGACAAGAAGAAGAAGCCCCGTGGACGCGCTCACAAGCGGATGCAGTACAACCGCCGCTTCGTCACAGCCGGTAGAATTTTCGCCTCCTCACATTTATTTGCTTATAGATTATGATTTTGTCCTGTGTTCATACCTCTGAATCATACATTGCATTGTATTAAAATAAAAATCACATGATCAGTAGTGAATACTATCCAGGAAGTTTTTTCTTTTGATTTCTCTGGATTTGATGTAGTGTACTTTTGTGGGTAATTTCGATTCAATTGATAGAAACAATTATTTTGTTCATTAGCAATTTAATTGTGATTCATTGAGAATGTGCTTGTGTTTTGTGATTAGAGAGAATTTAAGTTTACTACATCTGTTTTAGTTGAAGAAATGTGCTTTGTGTTTCAATAAGAGAGTGGTGCATTGCTCTATACTCTGTTGGTTTCAAATGAATCATAAATATTTTCTAGCCTTTGAGGGTATTTATTTAGACTTTGGAGAGAATTTGACTTTAGATTTGTTGAAGGCTTGTGTGTTATTTTTGAGGATGATTCTTTGTTAAAAAAATAGTTGGATTAAACTAAATTTTAAAGATTTTTCTCGTGAAAAAAATGATTACCATATACTGAACGCTTTAGCTATTTAGAGAAAATTGGAATTTACTGGGTTGTTTTTAGGAAACTGTGTTTTATTTGATTGAGGGTTGTAATACTACTCGGAAACTATGTTTTATCTGACCTTCTGAAAGAAAGAAAAAAATGTTTACCATATTGTTTGGAATTTACTCTCTTGGATTCAAAGTAATAATAATATTTACCATCTGTTGAAAGATTGGTGATTTATAGAGAATTTGAATTTGCAATGCTGTTTTTGTTTAGGAATCTGTATTGGATCCAACTAAATCTTAGCAATCCTCTGGGAAAAAAGTTTCCTCTGCTAAAAAATAACTAATAGGTCTATAAAAGTTAAATATCATTCATTTTCGCTAGAATAGAAACCAGCTTTGAATTGCAAATGCTAATGTGATCGTCTTTTCTGTGGTTGCAGTGGTTGGCTTTGGGAAGAAGAGGGGGCCGAACTCATCTGAGAAGTAATCATATGTTGAAGGTGGCTGTGGTTCTAGTAGAGAAATGTGGTTCTAGTAGAGAAATGTTTTTGACTTCTATACACTTGCTCTAGGTTGTGGAATTGTCTCTTATTTCAACCATGTCTAAACTTTAGCTTATCTCTTAAACAACCTTTATATGAATTTTGCTTCACATTTCTGTTGTACTGAATTATTATGTTCTAAATTTACTGCACATTTGGTTGAAATGATCTTCTGGATTTTGAATACATTTGGTTAACAATAGCAATTATCAGATAGTTTATGCAAAATGTAGTGTAAAATATGTGCATATGGAACAATAAATGAATAAATTAGTTTTTTTTATGTTAAGTTGAAGAAACTATTTTAGTGAGTAATTGTTATACTTTTGATTTACATATTTATGCAATGGTAAAGTTTGTATGAGTAGGAGCACACGGTCTGGTCGAATAGGTTAGACAATAGAGCTTTTTGGTGAAAAGTCCGTCTTTTTTTATCGACCTGTCGATGCCCTTTTCTCTCTTCACGTGTCTATCACATACTCTTGTGCAGAATTCTCTATACATGTGACTTACGAATTCGGCCCTCCGCATCAGATCTTCACTGAATTGACACTATTTTTTGCCAAAAAAACTGCATATTCGACTCTCCTAATACAAATGCTCTAACATCATCCCTAGTTGTAGGCTGTTCATGCTGGTTGTTCGATTAAAAAATATTATTTAAGCCTTCTTTCCTCTATCAGTCAATACTATCAGTCAACAACATTCAATGGCATATTGTTCGTTGTTGGTTGCTCGATTAAATTAATGTTTTCTTCTAATGCAATCTTCGGGTGCTTCTTCTAACACTCGTTCGAGCGCAAGCTCGTTGGCAAGGGCATCAACATTGTTCATTAATGGAAGGTGTGTGTTTTTTTTATGCAAAAAACATAAATTTATACATAATTTGAAATAAACTAGCATTTAGTTTTGTTTTTTATCAACATAAAAATTTGTTTTCCAAGAGTCAACTATTGGTTAAAGAAGAAGTAGTCGTTTGCGTCGGTGCATGGTGTTGTTGGTTGCGTCAACGTTAATAGTCTCCGTCAGCACCGATCCGCCTGCGAACTGCCTACGAACCCCTGCCGTTTCGTCTCCGCCAACACCAAACTGTCATCTAACCACCTAGCATTGTAGATGCTCCAAGAATGTCACAATGATTTTGACGTGTATTAAATGATCGGTGATCACATATTGATAAACCAACGAATGCTTTTGTTAGCGTATCAGTTTTGACAATTATGAGATTTCAAAGATAAGACACTTCGATATTTGAGCAATTTGTTTTTGATGGGAAATATTATAATTATGGAAGGTAGAAAATAAAAAGTAATAGAAATGCGGATTATTAAGCAGAAGAAGTGATTAGAGAGAGAAGTATGATAACGATGAGCTTGATTACTAAATAATAAACTTATATTAATACTTGTTCACCTATTTTCAAAAAAAAAATAAAAACTTTGTTCACCTGAAAAGAATGCGAGAGAATCGAAATTAATTTCTTATTTTGCTATAAAAAGAAGCTATCAACTCTAATATTATTTTGTTGACGAAATTACCCCTATCATCACCAAGTCCAATAAGACGCAGAGCGGGAATAGCTCCGCCAATACGCTTCGCTGTGTGTCCTCCATCAACCTCACGAGTCACGATCTGGTTCATTTCACTCGCCGCCGGTAACAGAACCATGTCTCATCGTCACCCCCAAACCCACCGTCGCATCCATGGAGATTCTCGCCTGCGTCTCCCCCTCCGCTCTCAGACCCGGCGTCTCGGCGGCGGCGGCAAGGGAGGAGGCGGCGGCGGAAAGAGCAGCGCGCGATTCTATGGCGGCGGCGGCGGCGGAGGTGCCGCTCTCCTGGGCGGCGAAATGTCTCCGCAGCCGCCAATCCCTAGGGCGGCCGAATTGACGCTCATCATTTTCGGATTCGCCGTTCTCATCATCGCCTCCGGTTGGATCATCGCTTGCATCTGCGTCCACCACAACCGCTACCGTCCCGCCGTCAAAGACGCTGGCTCCCCCGTCAGATCGCTCCCTCGCTCGAGCTTCACGCGCCTGCCGCTCACTGCCTCGAGAGATTCCCAATTTCAAGCATGTCCGAGTTCAAGCCTGACGATCAGATCTGCCTCCTCACACTCTGCTCTCACGCGTCTCACGCCCAATGCAACTGGCCCCTCGCCGATCAGACCTTCCCGCTCCGATCCGCCGCCTCCTGGCGCGGAGGCGCAGGTTCATAGATCGCGAGCTGTAGAAGAGAGGAAATCGACGGGGTATGAAGTAGTCATATCTGCTCGGGAATATATAATACACTCAAATAGAGACTAGTATTATTAAACTCTGTCTAAACATTTATGGTGAATCATGCACGTTTTGTAAATGCTACCAAACTTTTCCGTTCTCCCCATGAGTGTAAGAACTTACTGTAAATTATATCCATTCTATAAATATTGACCGTCAATTATTTTATTCTAAAATGACATGTCCCAACTAATCCTGTATGTGAAAAATCATCGACAAAGTTAAATGTTTTATTTTTTGCAAAAAGTTAAGAATGCCCCGGTAAAATGTATACAAAATGGTTACAGGTTAGGTTGTAAAAAACGCTAAACGCTAATCAGACGATGAAGACTCTTAAATATTAGGCAGGGATTAGTCGGGACCTAATCGATTTTTTTTAATTATCATGTAAGTTTTAGTCGAAATAAACTATTTATATTGAATAAGCCTTCACAACTAATAAAATAAAACTTGTTAATCAGATGTGATCCTAGCGTTTGCATACACTACAGTACTACACACATTAATGTGTGCATGTGTGATACATTAGTGTAGATAAACGTAATTAACCTTAATAACCTTAAGGTGATTCCAATATATACATTCCAATTCTCTGATGGCTTAGATAAGGAGATGCTTCAGAGATTATAATTCTCTGATCTAAATGTACTTAATGAGAATTTATCAACTCAAACTTCACGCCCAATACTCAATTTGATTCCCAGAACCATAAGAATCTAGATTTTCAGATCACACAACCCTTGTATTAACTATCATTTCCCCATACATTGTCCCATGCACCACTTGGAGCAGCCTTAGGTCCTTCAATGAAGTTCTGGTTCCCACGAGGGTTGTGGGGGACTGGGCCTCCGTCAGGGCCTGGCCCATGAACCTTCCGTGGCTTCGGTTTAACGCCTAACATTCTCAACACAAATCTAGCCAGTTCTCCATACAACATCCCGGAGCGATCAAAAAGCTGCACATGACAATTACGTGATTGTCAATAGACAAATCATGGTTTGCTCCATCTGTATTTACGTGTCATTTTGATAAGAAACATGAACATGTAAACTGTTCAGAGGGGCAGTACCTGAAGAAGTGCAGTCATGAACATGTGGACAGCTTGTGTATTCTGGTCTACCAAGATAGAGATTCGGCCAAAAAATGTCACGACGCCTCCCATCTGGTGTTAAGAATTCACATCAAGAAAAGAACTCGATATTTTTAACAAGGGAGTTTTCGACATTTCACAAGTTCTAAAACTGTGTTGGAAGGTTATACAAAGGTCACGCCACGTTTATGGTGGTGACTTGATACCATTCTGAACTAACGGTGATGATATGTAAATTCCTCTAATTATTGAGGTCATGAAAGAAAAGGGCATGTTTCCTTACCACTTTGAGCATGGAAATCCAAAAGCTAGGAGGGGAAGAAGGAGGCCCATATGGATTATTTGGATCCTGATCACCATATGGGCTCATGCCCATTCCATAGCCACCCATTGGGCCACCAAGACCACCACCAAGACCGCCACCGTACATTCCTCCTCCAATCATGCCAGAACCGCCATACATCCCACCATAACCTCCTCTGTTGTTCATGGTGCCCCCGTACATTCCACCGCCATAAGAACTTCCAAGTTCTCCAACTCCACCATAAGAAGATCCATACATTCCTGAACCATATCCCCCGGAGTTGTAGCCTAGTCCGGAATTATAACCTGCCACAGCATGCACATTAATGAGCTCCAACAAATAGCCATGAAACTACATGTTCACATACACAATCTTAGGACTGAATAGCACCTAATATAAATCACTAATCAAATGGGTGTGTGTTAATGTTGTTTTTTGTATGAGAGAGAACAAATGTAACCATTACATTAGAATGTTGCACTTATCATTCCAATTCCTCAATGGAAGTATAACATATTGCAATGTTTCAACCAAAACTTGCTTGTCCAACTGGTCAAGCACTTGAACTTAGGTCTTGGAGACCAAGGTTCAAGTCCCTCTAACCTTGTTTCTCCACCTCCTCCAACTTATGTTGGGTCTCTCTCTCTCTCTCTCTGCAGCCCTTGTTGGGCCTTTCTCATGGAGGGGTCAAGTAGCATTTAGAGTTGGTGATCTTATTAAGTTTATAGGCGATACATCAACCTTAAAAAGTTCAAGAATAAAAAAATTGTTGGTGCTCCCTCCCTTCTATGAAAGAATGGTCTCGAGCCCAGTAGCTTTGATACACTTTATTTAGTCGATAAAAAAAGAATTTTGCAATGTTTCTTTTTCAGAAAAAGAGTACAGAAGCTCAATATTTACCTCCTCCGTATGTGCTCCCATATGTCTGCTGTTGTTGCCAAGGTCTGGTGGGCACAGGCCTAGCAAGAGCATTTTGGTTTACTGCAGAGTTTGTGGCAGGAACAACTTCACCAGGATTTGCTGTTCCAGAAGCCTCGACCACATCACTAGTGTTGCCAGCTGATGGTGGTTTGAAAGGTGTAGGCCCAGATGAGCCTCCTGCTCGTTCCCATGGCTTAGGAGGGCTACTAGCTGAAACATGGAAATGAAAATCAACATCGTAGATGATATATCTCTCAATCTAAACTACATATCACGTGGGTTGTTCTAGCTATCTACACTTGCAGATCATACGTTTAAACATCAAGTTTAAGGATTGTCAATTCTAAACACCAGGCACTTGAAACAAGCTTTAACACCCAGTGCAATGAGAACGATAAAACCCAACAACCAGACTCTAAAACACACATGATTTCAACCATAAAAACATGCACAAAAAGAACATCTAACAATGAAATATCCTATATCATGCTTCTAGATTCTCCCATCCATGTTGTGGCACCGAGATACTCTAAAGATGTGCAGGTGCAATCTCAAATGATAGGTAAAGCAGCACAATTGAACATGAAATGGAACCATAAGACTTCCCTAAGAGCATTTCCAATGGGGGACGAATTGAGCGGATGAATCACCTAAAATGGGGTTTTGGGGTCTAGCTGATAAAGGATTGTGGCCACTACTAATACCAATGTGGGAGGCCGAGCGAATTGGCTGGTAAAATCACTCACCATTGGAGATGCTCTAATGGGCTGATTGATGGCACACAATATCGAAAACAAAACCCCATGAAAGTGATCATTTCCAGGTCAATATCATAATCTACCCTTGTAAATTGTAAACAAAACACAATTCCCAAATACCCAAAATCAAAACACCAAACATGTATGCCCTAAATCGATTCATCAATAAAAAAAAACACAATCAAACCAAAACCCAGTATAAAGCAACACGAGAATTATCAGAATTTGACAACACAAACAGCTACCCACAACAACTCACAAATCCCTAAATCCAAAAAGCTACCAATTTTCCATCGCACTCATCCCCAAAACAAAATCAAATTTCTGGGAATCAGTAAAAAAACAGAGAAGAAACATAAATCTCATATAACAACCGCACAATCCGATGAAACAAAACAAAAAATAAAATCAAAACGAAAATTCCAATACACGAACCTCCTTGTTGCTGCGGATTCGACCCCATTGCTGACGAGAACGAACAAAGCTTGTGATCTTCTTCTCCGACACGGACCGCCTCAAGCTCGGCGGCTCAGAGGAGTGAGATCGAGTTCTCGACTCGCCATCTTCTTCGTCTCTCTCTCTATACCTATCAATCTCGAAATGAACAATTTCAATAACTATAATTAATGTTCCGTGATTAGCGTCAACGTTTACTTCGTGGAACACTTATTAATTACACTAACTTGCCGCGTTATCATTCACGTTCCCACCTTTTTTTAATTCATTTTTTTATTAGTTAAATGTAATAATATAATATCTCACATGTCTTGTAAGATAAGGTTGATTTTTTTGTTTTTGTATCACAATTATAACTGTTATGGGTGGGTCCGGCCAAGTTGTTGTCCATATTATAAAATGTATTTAAATTAATAAATTCGAGTTCTATCATATTTAGTCCACGAGTTAATATTGTAATCAATGATCGATTTTTTTTTATATTAAATATTTAAACTTACAACTAAATCTATTGTTTACAATATAAAATAAAGATAATCACAAAAATATGCATTGGACACTATGTACTCATTTTCCTACGATGACGACAGAGTGTTGGAAACTTAGTGGTCTATAGTTGTTTACTGAAACCTTGAATATGTGTACTTAGTTAAGCGACATTCTTAAACTGAATCCCCAACCTAAAAGGGGTGAAATGGGTTATCTGTTTTGAAAAATCTGGAAAGCCAGAAACAAAAAGGTTTGGGAGAATATAATTACAACTGCCTTAGCCATCAAACACATGGTGTACACCCTGCATGCGAGGTGGATGGAAGCAAAGACCCGGACCTTAAAAAGACGTCAGACGGTAAGTCAATTTGGAGGGGATTGCTCCGGACAGATGGACCTATCCTACGGAAAGGTCAGTGACTTTAAATACAGACTGAGCCCTGTCTGCGACATCTGGACAAACATGCATTGGTTGGGTTTATAGAAATGACACATGTCAGTTACTTAGGGAAAGGTCGAAATCCTTTCAGGGTCCCTAGAACCCGGGACTGATAGAAGCTTATGCCACTAAGGATACTCTATAATGGACGGATCAAGAGTCAATACAAAAGATCTCCATCAAGAGTGACTGTAAGGTCATAGTGGATATGATCAACAAACAGGGAAATTCACCCTCCCCTTAGGGATAGTCGTTAGCGATTGTATTTTCCTTTTATCAAAACTCGAGGAAGCGCACCTCGATTTCGTTAAACGGACAACGAACAAAGCAGCTTATTGGTTTGTCAGGACGTCTTATTCATCTCCTGTCTGAAACTGACAAAGGGATTTTATCCTCTAACTTTTTCACCATGTGTTGATTGCCGATCTTTAATAATATTACCTCGTTTATTCTTAAAAAAAATAAAAAATAACAATAGATTATAAAAAATAGATCAAAACAATATAAATAAATCTTTATTCCAATTAGATATATATTAGACATGCGTATTTTTAACATAATGACATATTTATTGGTTCATGTATACGTATCTAATATTTGATAAGAACTCGAAATATAATATAAAATAATAATTAATCCGAATTATCGAATCATAGGATTCAATAATATATTTTTTCGATAAATATATCAAAAATTATAATAAATAACTTTTTTATATAAAAACAAAATTCAATTCACGGAGGGAAGGTGCCAAAGCCAGTAGGACCTCACTCTTCAACACCCCCACTTGTGTTGTCTCATTGACCCAAAATACTATTCATAATTAATGACATAAATAACCAAATTTTGATTAAAAACATAAATATAATTCAGACACAATACAAGTGTCCATAAGCATCAAAGCCAATAAAAACCTGCCACGTCTACAAACGACATTTATTTGCTTCTAATTTACAAAAGAAATCAAAATAAAATAAAATTGGAGTACAAAAGTATATCCTCTGAAAATAAAAATTAGAAAAAAGTTTATTACAAGAAAAAGATTCCATTTTTCTTACGGAACCCAAACAGAGCTTCTGATTCAATTTTTCTTTTATTCCACAGCCGCAGCCAGCTCTCCTCTCCGCGTCCAATGTGCATGAACTCTCGATTTTCCCTCTGAATTCCGGGAAAAGAAGATATTTTCTCGGTGGGTTTTCGATTTTCTCGGGAAAATTGGGGAGAAAAGTGGGAGCTGACACTGGTGCCGGTGGTGGGTAATTTTCGATTTCAATGGCTGCGAGTACGAATCCGTCCGGGAACAAGGAGGGTTCTTCGTCATCGGGTAAGCAGAAAATTTCCACCCCTCCTAATTCCAATGGCGCTTCTGTGAATCCGACCAACAACGGAGCCAGCTCCTCCTCCGCGGTGGCGCCGCCGTCTGCCACGGCCGAGACGCAGGCTGCTCTCCGGCACAACCCTGGCATCTCCGTCGAGTGGACCCCCGACGAGCAGTACACCTTGGACGATTTACTTGCCAAGTCAGTCTCTCTCTCTCTCTAGCAATTGGTTCAATTTTGGTTCCTGTTCGAGTAAAGATTCATTGTTAACAATTGATTGCTGAAAGTTTTCCTTTCTGGGTTTGAATTTTCTGAGAGGAATTTTAAATGGGTTTTTGGAAATGTTTGATTTAGGAGCAAATGCCACTGTATTACTGAGTTGCCCTTTTTAGAATTTATATGTAGTTTTGCTATATATGCTTTTGAACAATAACTGTATGCTTATGGTTTCTATGTCTGAATTTGTTACTTTCGGACATTGATAAAACTTTCTTTTGAGTGTATTTGATATTTAGGTCTAGCTTTTAGAAAAAAGTTGAAAAGCTAGGTAGTTCTTGATTTCCTTTAGTGGAGCATTAGGAGATCAGTAGATTCTCCATTACCAGACTCCAAGACTTTTGACCAGAAATATAAGAATAATGGATTGAATTGGCAACGGATACGGCGTGGAGCCCATTTGGGCTGGCCTGATGGTCACAGAGCTCTCTCAGAGGTTCGAACCTCAGTGGGTACATCTGCTTGGGAGCGGGTGTGTGGGTAAAGGTTAGGTTATGAATTAGATTAGGCTAGAGTAGGATTTGCCCGGTGTAGGAAAGATATGATGTGGATATACCTAATCTATAAAGGTAGGGAGTTTTTATTCAGTTGAAGAAGAATATCATTACCTTTACTCCAATATCTGGTCTTAGTGGTATTTTCCCCATATTGTGCGTGTAGGGTAGTCTAAACTTTGACTTGATTGATGACTTTTGGTTTCATAGAATAGATATTTCTTAAATCCCCTAATTCCGATTACCATTTTATTTGTAGTGACATAAATGCTTGCAGATTTCTGAATAGTATAAATTAAATGACATGACATGGAAGATTTGGATTGGGAAAATATATGTAATATATGTATTTGTTGCAAATTTGTTCATTGTTGAGAATATAGTGCAGTAGAACTCAGTTGCAGGTTTCTTTACTTTGTTGATTACAAATTTACAATGTGATGGCATTGATTGAAGGGATGATTGCAAAAAAGTATCTTGAGGTATTCACTTTTTACTAGTTGTAGCCCTCTTCTTCAGTAATTGCAGAAAAGTACCCTGAACTTGCCTTTGTGTTGCATCTTGTGTAATTTTGTTTCAAATTGACAGTTTTACCCTTTACAAATAGTAAGTGAAAAACAAAAAGTTCAAAATTTTCATTTCTCTTAATTTTCTTCCTCTTTGTACGTCTAAAGAAGAAGAAAGGTAAGATATGTGAAAATTGAGGGTTTTTTGTTTTTTACTTACTATTTTTTAAATTTAAAATTTGAAGGTTAAAATTGTCATTTTGATACAAATTTACACAATGGCAAGTTCATGGCACCTTTTAGCAATTATCAAAGAACAAGGTTACAACTAGCAAAAAGTGAATACTCAGTGTACTTTTTTGCAATTATCCCTTGATTCAACTCGGGATCATTAAGATAATGTTGAAGAAGTCTCAACCTTGCTACAGTTTATTTTTTGATTCATAACCGAGTAGAAACTATATATTAACTCACTTTGCTAGTTTCAATCTCTATGGTCACTCATTAAAACACTAGGCATGACGGGGGTTTCTCCAGTCTAGTTTTTTTCTCTCTTTGCCTGTTCTTTTGTTTTATGTATACAGAATCATATTTAATAGATGAAATTTACAGATATGCATCCGACTCGAACGTGATTCGATATGCTAAAATTGCCATGCAGTTGAAGAACAAAACTGTCAGGGATGTGGCACTGCGTTGTAATTGGATGACTGTAAGTTTTACATTAGTGATTTTTTTAGCTACTTATGTATCAAACAAACACTACTGGCAAAACGGACTGAATTGTTTTTGAAGTAGTATATCGAATCTCAAACGGGTTGGTTTTATATGTTTAGAAAAAGGAAAGTGGCAAGCGAAGGAGAGAGGATCACAACTCATCAAGAAAAAATAAAGAACGAAAGGTATACAGTAATTACTTTTGCTACTCTTTCTTTTATGGTCAAAGAACCGCTGTTTTTGAACTAAGGCCTTGATTAACTTCAGTTTATATATAGTATTATCGTGATCTGTCTTAGAGAACTTACGGGCTTTTTTTTGACAGGAGAAGTCTGCAACGGATTCTTCGACAAAGTCAACGCCTCATTTGATTGCTCGGCCCAATGGCCCCCCATATTCTATGCCGATGATACCCGTGGACAATGATGATGGTATCTCATACCAAGGTCAGTGGATGTGCTTTTTCTATCGACTAAATCAGGTGGATCAAAACGATTGAGTTCAAGACCTTTCTTATATAGAAGGAAGGGAGCACCAACGATTTTTAATTCTTAAAAGAACTCTAAATACCACTTGACCCCACCATGAGAAAGGGCCAATGAGGGCTCGACAGAGGCCCAATATGAGTTGAGAGAAGCCCAACAAGAGTTGGTTGCTGGTGGTGTTATTATTATTGCACTGCATGTGAAGCTCTACCTTATTGGTTAAGCTTGTTGATTAGGATTCCGAGTTTGTCCAATTCTTCGCCAGATTCATATCACTAGTAATATAATATGTAATAAACGTTCTCTGTAATCAGGTATAGTATCATATATTAGGTGGTGATTAAGGTACAATAACACTAGGAAGAGATTGGTTCTTATTATGTTTTAATGATTGACTTCATCTGGTGTGTCAAAGCATTTTGGGCTCAAGATCTTACTTATGTTGAAGTTAGAGCACCGAACAATTTTTATTCTTAAAGAACTTTTTACGATTACTGCTGTGAGGAATTGAACCAAAGAATGTATATGTTCATAGTTTAGTTACCAAGTTCAAGTGCTTGAGCAGACTTTGGAGTATATGTTCATAGACATCTAACCAACTATTTATTTATAGGGTTAATTGTCCAAAACTACCCTAAAGTTTCGTCCACAAATGAAATAGTGCACAACGTTTCGTCCACGCTGTGTGGCTACCCTAAAGTTTCGTTCACACACATCTGTTAGTAAAATTACTTATGAAACCTAAATCAACAAATTACTTTAGGGTAGCCACACAGCGTGGACGAAACGTTGTGCACTATTTTCATTTGTGGGCGAAACTTTAGGGTAGCCACACAACGTGGACGAAACATTGTGCACTATTTCATTTGTGGACGAAACTTTAGGGTAGCCACACAGCGTGGACGAAACGTTGTGCACTATTTCATTTGTGGACGAAACTTTAGGGTAGTTTTGGACAATTATCCCTTCTTTATATCTTGGGATGATTGCAAAGAAGTACCTTAAGTATTCACTTTTTTGGAACTTGTAGCCCTCTTATTTGATAATTGCAAAAAAGTGCTATGAACTTGTCTTTTTGTACAAACTTGTTTCAAAATGATGATTTTACCCTTGAAATATTAAATTTTAAATAATAATTAGAGAACAAAACAATCCATATTTTCATATCCCTTAAATTTCTTACTTTTGTACGGTGCAAAGAGGAAGAAAGTTAAGGGATATGAAAATTTGTTTTTTACTTATTTTTCTTTATCTAATTGTAAGGGTAAAATCGTCATTTGTGTACAGATTGCAACAAAAAAGCAAGTTCGGGAAAGTTTTTGCAATTATCAAAGAAAAGGGCTACAAGTTGCAAAAAATAAATATTACAGCGTGTTTTATTACAGTTAACCCTTGTTTATATCTTTACTGACTGTACACTAACAAAGTGCCAATCTTTATCATAATCAGCCATCGGTGGGCCAACCGGGGAGCTTCTTGAGCAAAATTCTCAAATGTTCACCCAAATCTCCGCCAATTTTGCTGCTTTTCAGGTAAAAGTTGATACTTGGTGTCTTGATTAGCTTCTCAAGTTTCTTATTTTCGTTCTCTTGCAGATACACGATAATGTGAACCTTTTGAGCAGAACACGGGATAACATCCTCGCAGTCTTGAACGAGTAAGTAGTTACTGTAACAGTCATACTTCAATCCCACATACGATGTTCATGTACTGATGTTTGATCGAGTTTTTGCAGTTTAAACGATGCACCAGACATAATGAGACAGATGCCACCACTTCCTGTGAAGATGAACGAAGAGCTCGCCAACTCCATCCTTCCAACGCCACCCCAGTGAGATGGAAAAAGGAGTGATTGCTGATAATGTTGTTGACATCTGAATTCAAATCCAAGCAAAGAATAATAAATTGGCTAGTTGATTTAGCTTCTTTTTTTTATGTCAATTCAGTACCATTATTTGTGTAAGAATTTTAGTTCTTTTGTTTTGTTGTTGGTTCATATTAGCTTTTTAGGAAGAACTAGCTTGTAAATATGTAGTTGTGCATTACAATGGTGATTCTAATCTTATCAACAATTCAAAGCAGTGATTTGAAAAACTCTGAAGACTTAGCATCTCAACATTATTTGATAAAGGAATAATTGCAAAAAAGTACCTTAAGGTATTTAGCTTTGGCGATTTGTAGTCCTTTTCTTTAACATTTACAAAAAAAAAAACACATTGAACTTGTCTTTTGTTGGAGTTTGTATAAAATCGTCATTTAGAATAGATTTATACAATTTGAAAAATGAATGACACTTTTACGAGTCACCCCTCGACATACACCTGTACAGATCAATCAGGTGTTTCACGCGATTACTTGACTCAATGCTACATCAAAATGGTAAAATGACTAGAACCGCAAAAGCGACATCCCATTAGTCCAGGGCTCACCTCTCACAAGGGAGGTCTTGGGTTCGAATTTGGGCAAATAACTACATATATTGCAGGTGTGGTGTGCACATTTGTGCGTACTATGTTACGTTATTCCAGTTTAGAGTTTGTAATATTATCGTTTGCTTTGTGTGTTTCAATAGATTGTATGTATATTTTCTCGTGATATATAATATATGACACACTTATCTTTAACCTTGAAAAAATAAGCGATTAGACTATCTATAGTGGGAATTAGACCTTTAATTGACCCTGATGCGTGAGTCTAATTATTTTTTCGTCACAGTGGGAAAAAAACCAAATCGGTCTATTCCAAGTTCAATGTTATTTTTTTTTTAATAAATGAACGTTGGTTGGCCTTCACGAATCGAAATGAAAGTCTCCCTTACTGCAGAAAATCATATGTACAGTACGTTACCATATCTTTGTCACGGTCACTAAGATAATTGTTATGTTTCTAAAGCAATGACATTACCGCTTTCACGTTACTTATCATCCTTGATGGAATCCTAAGAATAAAATATGACAAAAACAAATAATGTAAAGCGTCTTATTTTAAGTTTTCAAGTATAAGAGTACGATATGGAAAAAGGCAAACAAATATTTGCATAAGAACTTTTGCATATAAATTCGAAGATTCAACGTCGACCCGACTCTATAAATATTCCTTGACGTTAATCACTCAGTTTAGAAGATTTAACGCCGATCCGACTTTATAACACAAATTCGAGATCGAAAACCTATAACCAGTACGAATCGACGACGCGATCAAACCACGATTCTACGCCATTGTGGATGGTCTTATTCCTAAAAATGTACGTGAAATACATTTCTCTTAGGCCAAAACGGCAGCGTTTGGATACAGCCGTCGTCTGCTCATACTGTTTTTGCGCGCCTCTCGAAAATTTTAAAATTTAACCACTAGACCCCAGAAATTAAATATATTTCAAAATGGCCCTTCAGTTTCAGTCACTGGAGCTCGGTAGAGCTCACTTTCCTTTTCCTCTTCCTCTTCTCCTCTGGAAGAGAGCTCTCGTCAACGGTAACATGACCGAGCTCAAAACCTATGTTCGCGCCAAGAAGCGACCTCCATCTCCGACCCCGTCACCGCCGACGCAGAAGGGTCGGAGGAAATTGGTCCGGCGTCAGCGACAAGAGCCGCCATTGCCGCCGCCCAAAACTCCGTTACCAGCAGGAGAAGAAAGGGCAATAGGAGGAGACATTGAAGATTTCGGCGAAGACGAAGTCGATAAAATTAGGGCTTCGCAACTGGGTTGGTACGACCGCAACCAGAGAGACCTCCCTTGGAGAAGCAAATCTGATGTTGACGAAAAGGATGGAATTGAGCGAGAAAGTAGAGCTTATGGGGTGTGGGTTTCGGAGTTGATGCTTCAGCAGACGAGGGTTCAGACCGTCATTGACTATTACAATCGTTGGATGCGGAAATGGCCCACCATTCATCACCTTGCTCAGGCCTCTCTGGAGGTGATTGTTATGATTTGGTCATTTTGCTAGAAAAGATTGTATTTTTTATGCATAACTGAGTTGTTTATGGGTCTGATTGGTTTGGAAAGGTTTTGATTTTGATGCTTAAGTAAGCTGTTGATGGGTCTCATTATCTGAGTAGATTTGGTGAAATTGATTGGCTTATGCTCTGCAGGAGGTGAATGAGATGTGGGCAGGTTTGGGATACTATAGACGGGCACGATTTCTTCTAGAGGTGAGATTGATTGGAATTTGGATGGTAATTGTTGATTAAGGTTTGATGAATTGCAGATATATGGTTTCTAATTAGTTATTGGATGTTTTTGGCTAGGCTTAAATTTGGGAAGCTCTTACCTTTTTTGTAGGATGCATGTTCTTATAAATCCTTGCCTCTTCATTTTCGGATTCCATTTAAGCTGTCATTGTATGAAGCTTGTCTTGGTCATGAAAGTGATTTCTTTTCGTCAAAAAAAACATCATATGACTAAATACGTAGCTTGCTTTTATTTATGTTTTTAGGGAGCAAAGATGATCGTTGGTGAAGGAAGTGGGTTTCCTAACACAGTTTCTACCCTGATGAAAGTTCCGGGAATAGGAGAATATACGGCCGGAGCTATTGCTTCGATAGCGTTTAAAGAGGTGAGTTAGCTCTATAATTTCCTCTTAGGATGGATTGCTCTAAACTACCCCTTTGAATCGACCAATTACATGAGGTAAAATGACTATAGCAGAGAACATAGTGTGTGTTGACTGAAATGAATCGTGAAAAGAGACAAGAAGTTCGGTCAGAACTGTTTTCGAACAAAAGGATAGTTTACAGTTCATATCTTGTCAAAAGGAAGTTTTAAGCATTTACCCCTTCCTTTTAATTCATATTAGGAGGGTTTATTCATGTTTAGTGACTTACTGTTTCAGGTGGTACCTGTTGTTGATGGAAATGTTGTAAGGGTTCTTGCCAGGCTAAAGGCTATTTCTGCAAATCCCAAAGATAGAATCACCATCAAGAGCTTTTGGTAAGCCTTTTATTGTGGGATATTCGCAAAAAGTACCTTGAGGTATTCACTTTTTACAAGTTGTAGCCCTCTTCTTTGATAATTGCAAAGAAGTGCCATGAACTCGTCTTTTTGTTGCACTTTGTGTAAATTTGTTTCAAAACGACAATTTTACCCTTGAAATTTTAAATTCTGAAAAACAATCCAAAATTTTTCACATCCCTTAATGTTCTTCCTCTTAATTAAGGGAAATGAAAATTCTGGATTTATTTTTTACTTCTTATTTTTAAAAAGGTAAATTTGTCATTTTGAATCTAAATGCAACAAAAAGGCAAGTTCAGAGCACTTTTTTTTTGCAGTTATAGAAGAAGAGGAGTACAACCTGCAAAAAGTGAATACCTGAGTATACTTTGTGCAAGTATCCCTTTTATTTTCACATGTCCTCTTCTTGCTCCCTGCTTTGTAGAGCTATTAGCTACCTTTATGAATCATAGAACATCTTATTAAACACTCCGTGGATCAGGAAACTGGCAGCACAAGTAGTCGATCCTCTTCGGCCCGGTGATTTCAACCAGTCTTTGATGGAGCTTGGTGCAACCGTATGCACTCCATTGAACCCTAGCTGCTCTTCATGCCCTATTTCAACTCAATGTCAAGCGCTTTCAATCTCAAAGCATGACAGGTCGGTTCTGGTTACAGATTATCCTTCTAAGGTAGAAAAGGCCAAGCAAAGACACGAGTTCTCTGCAGTTTGTGTTGTGGAGATACTTGGAGCTGAAGAAGGGAACCGAACCGATAGTAGGTTTCTTCTTGTTAAAAGGCCAGATGGAGGATTGCTTGCTGGTCTCTGGGAATTCCCATCTGTCATGGTGGATGGTGAAGCTGAACTAAGCACAAGGAGAAGAGCCATTGATGTTTTTTTGAAGAAAGTGTTCAAACTTGATCTTGGGAAGACCTGTAGTGTAGTTTCGAGGGAGCATGTTGGAGAATTTGTTCATATTTTTTCTCATATTCGATTGAAGATTCACGTGGAATTGTTGGTGCTCCATCTTAAAGGTTTCATGCCTCTCTCTCCCTCTCTCAAATTTCATCATGTGTAGTTGTTCATGTTCTTGTTTTTTTGGTCTTGTGAAGGTGATACGAGTAACTTGTTAGAACAAGATGAAAGCGCTATGCCTTGGAAATGTGTGGATGGCAAGACACTTTCAACCATTGGATTGACGTCTGGAGTAAGAAAGGTAATTTGGCAGGATTAAAATTGAACTCATTTGATATGCATTATGGGTATATTTAATTTAGGGATAATCTCGTTCAGTTACCTTTAAGTATGCACCATTCTTACCCATCTACCCCTAAGTTTAAAACGTTTTTGACAACTTTTGGGTGTGAAATGACGAGAACACCCACATGAAAAAGAAAAAGAAATAAGGTGTTAAACTTAGACTAAAAAAACTCAAGGGCTTGTCAGAAAACGTTTTAAACTTATGAGTAGTTAGTTGATAATAGTGTATTATACCCTATGATTTATCCGAATTGTGTTTCTCTTATATGTAGGTGCACAATTTGGTACAGAAATTTAAGGAGGCACAGTCTGATGTTGTCCAAGGGAGAAAGAAAAGGAACTCAAAGAAACTCAAGTGTTCTTAAACCAGATTATTTAAGAGGAAAGGTTATTCATGAATGTCTTTTAGATGCATGTTAATACATTGTCTTAACAGAGTGAAAGATGGAAGTATTCAAGCATACTCATTCCAATTTGTACAAAAATGAAGATTTTACTCTTAAAAAACAAAGGGTAAATTCCAGCTCACTGTCCTAAACTTTTTGGATTTCATTTCCATTACTTATTGTTAACTTTTCGTTCATTTTTGAACGGACAATTGTTATGTGCCTGACACATAACCCAAATAATTATGAAAAATGTCGAAATTGCTCTTCAAACCATTCCCAAATTCTTCTTATTAAGTCCATTGAATCAAACATAAATTGTTAGGAGGAAGAATTTGAGAATGATTTTAGGGGTAATTTTGATATTTTTTTAGAACTATTTGAGTTATGTGTTAGACACATGACGATTTTCCGTCAAAAAATAGATAAAAAGTTAACGATGAATACTAAAGAGATGCAAATTCAATTTTAGGGTAGCGAGGTGAGAATTTTTTTTTATGGTAGTGAAAATATAATCCGAAAAAATATAAGGTAGTAAAATGCAACCGCGTGGACTCAGTCCAAGAAAACCAGTCTAGAAAAGGTCATTCTTCCCCAGGACCCTTCATGTAAAATTCAGAGATGTTACAAGAGGCAAAAGCCCAAACTCGAAGATCCAAGAGTATAGAGGCGAAAACTCAAATTCAGAGATCTTACAAGAGGCGAAAGCCTAAACTCAAAGATACAGATGTAGGTCCAAGAATGATTCAGAAGCAAAAGTCAATCAAGAGACTCAAGCCCAATTAAAAAATGAAGACTCAAGCCCAATTCAGAAATGAAGAATCAAGCCCAATCTAGAAATGAAGACTCAAGCCCAAAAACTGCCAGAGTGATAAACGTCAATTATGGAAGACAATAATGAAAGACAAAGATGAGAAGACATCAAGAAAAGATGCCTGACAAAGAATATATCAGTTATGCAGACCCACGTGATGAGAAGACACCAATGAAGAAAAGCAACGATCGAGGAGAAAAGAGAAAAGAACGGTAGAATCCACTTGTAAAAAAGTAGAATCCATTTGTAAAATATAGACTGGTTGAGTAACTCTATAAAAGGAGCCTCAGTTCTTGTGTTAAGGCATCGAAAAAAAAATTGAAATAAACTCTGTCTTTGGAAATTATCTGGAAATGAGCAACTAAATTCTCTCCTTACATCTGCAATTCCAAACAACACCTTAAATCTTAGAAATAGCTTTCCTATCACACTTCCCGCACCAAGCTATCCGTCTTACCAATCTCACAAGTTTAAGAATTCGCGTTTGAGCTATCTCCTGGCAGGACTCACGTGAAGGCAGGAGGCCATGATAAGGATAAGCATGCCGGTTGAAGTAATCTGGAACTCTGAACACTAAAAAGGTACGTTTGGTATAGTTTGTGCTGGGTGTATTATACGCATGACTACTTTTTAGATTATGGTGTTAGGAGGGGATTGTAGATGTATTAATAAAACTAAAATGATTCATGTTGTGACACTCGAACTAGATCATGTTGAAATAGGAAACGAATGTTGTACAATAATTATATCCTTACAAATAATGATTAGATATCCTACAGTAAAAGTAAGTTTATGCGATGTTACAATCAGTAGAGATCACCTATCCTTCTACCCTCATCAGGGTCTTAGGTGAGAATAGATCCAGCGTTCGGACATAAACGTAGTGAAAATATGATCCGAAAACTTCAAGGATAGAATGGTCATTTCAAAACAAATTGCAACAAAAGAACAAGTGTAAGACAATTTTTGCAATTACAAAAAAGAGAACTACATGTTGCAAAAAGTGAATACCTAAAGATATTTTTTTTTGCAATTATCTAAATACGGGTATTTCTCAAACATTCAATAACTTTCACTTAAAGTTCATGTAATCTACATGAATGGGAAATGGTGAGTAGTGAAGCCCTGTTAGTTAGCTTTTCTCAAACAAAAAAACTACGTTGGGCTTAAGTAACCATCACATTGTTGGGTTCACTTAACACATACTACATGATACTCACAACCACCAGCAAAGTATCCAATCAGTCAAGTTCATATGCAAAACATCAGCTTTCACTTGACTATGATGAGGGAGTGTCAAGTCTCATACTTCACATCGTGCATTGCACGGCAAAGTTCACTTAAGAAGTCCATCTGTGAAACAGAAGCTCCGATACTGGCTGGGGCCATTAACTGAGAAAAAAACAATCCAGGTTATGTATCATATCATATAATGTATGTGTGTCAGTGTGGGTGTGGGTGTGTGTGAGCGAGCGAGAGAGAGAGTTGTTGATCTCACCTGATGAGGAAGTCTGAAGTGCCCCCATGCCGGTGCTCCACTTCCAGAGTACAAAACTGGCCTTTCTAAAGAAACAAAAATATAGAATGTAAATTATCCTAACCAAGAGAAACAATTGTGATGCACCGACTTCTTCTATTCAGTTTTGTGCATTCACCTTTTTCTAGAGGAGATGAAGGAAGATTAAGGATATGTACAGATATTGAGATGCATCCACCGGATATGCACAAATCAAGGCATGTCTTACCGTAAAACAATAGTAACAGACAACAAATACCAAAACTGATACAACAAAAATCAAAACAAATTTTGGGTTCATCCCTAATGGATTGTTAGTGTAAGAGTAATTTCCAAAATTAGTTGTTCCAAACTAAGTGTCCACTTTTTTGTTTGAGAAGATAATTATGCTATGATTACTGATAATGTCTTTCGGATATGTATAACCGCTTAGGTTTCTTACACAAAAGGAACATTGCAAAAATGAGTACTAATAAATGTATCATAAATACTTAAAAAAAAAATTGATCACTTGTTTTGGGAATGAGGGACTAGATTGTCGACTTGCAACTACATCTCACTGCACCAAGAAACTCACATAAGCAAACTAAGTGTTAGACAGAAGAAAAAATTCAAAGTTATTTATTTACTTACCAGATAAATCTATTGATGGATCATTATAGCTACTCATTGCTGCTGCCCAACCTGCATTTGAATTTACATCAATTATGAGAAACAACTTTATGCATCTTGTACGCTATCAAAACAAACAATTACAGAAATTAGTGAAACACCTTTTTGACCTCATGCATAAATAATGCATGAATTCTTGGTCGGTCGGAACCATACCAACATGGTGCTCACTGAAACACAAAGAACTACAACATGGACACGATAAGGAGAGATGGAAATACACTACAGAAAAAAAATAATGAAACCCAACTGAGCTACCTGTTGCCAAAATAAGAGTTCACGAACCCTAATCTACCATTCTTAAACTGTTATGTGACTATTTTTTTTTTTGTGGAAGTAAAAGGTCTAATGTTCTTTTCAGGTTTTGCAGGATAATATCTAATTCTCAAATCATACCACCATTAACATAAGTCCGCTTTATATTACCTGCATGTCTATCCATAAGGACACAACATAGACAAGGCAGTAGTCATCCTAAGTTGCAACTAGAGATTGTAGGTTACCATGTATAACAAATGTATCCGTAGGAGCACCCATGTCAATGTCCAAGACAACGTTACAAATAAAAAAGAATGCAATGACAGTGGTTATGCTAATAAGAAAAGGCAGGAGATAACCACGCGATGATTGTAAAGTAAATAAAAGATTTCTTCTATCAAAAACTAAGTGGATGCATACGATCATTTAAAAGCTGCGAAGCTTCACTGCTAGAACACCCTTCCAAAGTTATTAACCTCAGATGAGAGTTCTCACTGAGGAGATTTCTGGTGCCTGCATCCCCATGATCAATTACAGGAGTATTCCTTGACACAGCAAGTTGATTCCTCTCTGTACCATTCCCACATATACTGTTAGTTGGATCTCTGAACTTCAATTGGAACTAAATCAACATTAAGAAAACAACAGCAAAATGTCTCATGTAGCAGAAAGTTCAAAGCCATGACTGCTTAAATGTCGCCAAAGGACTGAATCCTAAGGCCTTTGGTTAGTTCTCCACTAATCACTATTGATGGCAGAAAGAAAATTTCCACTTTTAATTCGGGTTAATTGTCCAAAATTACATTAAAGTTTTGTCCACAAACGGATGCAGGCATAAAGTTTTATTCACGCTGTATGGTGCACTGAAGTCTTGTCCACGCTTTTGTGGGTGCATTGAAGTTTTGTCCACGCTTTGTGGGTGCATTATGTATTGCTCACGAATCTATTGAATCCGGTAAGCACTGCCCAGACCATCATACTGAACATCCCTATTACGTCAAAACTAAAAAAGTTGTGGACAAAACTTCAGTACATCCACAAAGCGTGGAAAAAATGTTATGCATGCATCCGTTTGTGGACAAAACTTTAAGGGATAACTTTGTTTCCTAACCTTTACAAACGTTTCATTATCAGATCCTAACCCAGGCCAACGTTTGGTCTCAATTCCTAACATAATAGGTTTGGAATTTCTCAGAAACTATAAAAAGCCGTCTAAACTCACGATTCCGTCAACTCATCCAAGCGTTTTCGTCGTTGGCGTACATTACCCATGGTGCCTTCCTCGACGTTGAACTTATCCTCGTTCTCAAGCAACTGAACCCAATGCTCAACGAGTTGACGGAATCGTGAGTTTGGATGGCTTTTTATAGTTTCTGAGATATTTCAAACCTATTAAGTTAGGAATTGAGACCAAACGTTGGTCTGGGTTAGGATCTGATAATGAAACGTTTATAAAGGTTAGGAAACATAGTTTTCCCAAACTTTAATGTAGTATTGGACAATTAACCCTTTCAATTCCTCACCACATTGTTCCACAAGTATCTCGAAATACCTTTTAATTCAAAATGCATGGCCTAATCTAATCCAAAAAAAGTTCTGACACTGCAAGCAATCACCTTTTTTTTTCTAATCATTTTGCTTCATAAACCTTTATCTCAGACATTACGATTAGTGTTCTATAGATTCTACTTTTAACCTTTTCTAATTCCTTCCCACACACAAAATGCATACAGTTGCCTTTTTATCCACAATCCCAATACTTGTACAATGAACCATTTTAGAAGATGGTTGGCTAACAAAAATCAACCCACCAGCTTCAGTTCATAGTTATTTCAATTAACAACACACTCCAAGTAGCATAAAACTTAATTAATTTCGGTTCTGGATTACGCGCACCATCAATATGTCAAAGATCACACAGCATGGCAGCAACCAAGCATAATCACAGAATATTTCATCAAAATCACAAGTACGCAATGCAACACAGAAACACCAATCTAGCTCATGGACACAGCTCACACCAGATCCAATCAACGATAAGATTAGCACAAATACCTCCGGATTTACGCCTGTTGTGCGAGCGATTCCTGCAGGTGAAGCCAAAAGTTGAGGCTAACAAAAATCAAGAGAGAAATGTTGAAGACGAATGAGGAGATTCGAGGTTTGGATCCAATACCTTTGATTCGGAGGAGCATAGCGCTTCACGGTGGCTGTGTCCGCCGGAGGGGCTGCAGGTGTAGGGTTTTCCAGCATATCTCCCTCTGCGCTTGCTTCCACTGAATCAGTGAATCTTCCTCTTCTTCTTCAACTATTTACTCGACAGCGCCAAGAGAGAGAGTCTGTACCCAAAGAAACTCGCCTCCAAGTGAATCACTGAGTCCTGACTCGGTCGCCTCGCCACCCACCACCAGAACATTGATCGTAATGGGCCGAGGTTTGTATATCCGTCTTGGGAATGGGCCTCGACCTGTGACCCAAGCCCATCTGTATTGGATGGATCAGGAGATTCTAGCCCGGTGAATCCGACAAGTACATCCTTCAACATGAATCACACAAGGGGCAATCGAAACCTCTGGTAAAATGTCTGTCTGTAGCCCAACGAAGAAAGTACATAGTCTGTTTTAAGAATTTACGACTTGCCCCATTCAGTGACCTTGGCACTGGACGTTTCAAAAATAGGTACTATATGGTCAAGTAAATTCAATATGTTGGCACTTTAGCCTTCCTTCGCCTTTCAGGGTCTATCCGAAAGAGAATCCATTCTTGGTAGTAGATATCTGACTGAACATGAGGAATCGTCCCGAAGTCGGTACCTAGGAGAGATAATTTACAAAATAACATTATTTTCTCATAATTTTTGGTTTCATTCATTCTTATTTTGGAAAATTTCGATGTAAACCTTGTCGAACATTTATTTTCAAGATAATACACTGTCATAATTTTTTACAATATAATACTCTGTTAAATATTTAACCATAGATGGTACCTAACCGTTAACTATTATGTTATTTTTTTCATCTAAATAGTGGGAAAAAAATCCAAAATACCCCTCACCATGAAATGTCAAAATTACCTTTCATTCATCTTTCAAATTTTAAAATCTACCATAAAAAATCAATTTTGAAGGTGATTGAAGAACAATTTTGATATTCCATGGTGATGAGTATTTAGGTTTTTTTTATACTATTTGGATGAAAAAAATAACATAACGTTAGTGGTTATGTATCAAATTGTATCAAATTGTGGTTAAATATTTAACAGAGTATTATATTACAAATAAGTTATATCAGGATATTATTTTACAAATAAATGTTTGGTATGATATTATATTATAACAATTATTATGTTTGATAAAATATGATATTGAAATCCCCTCCGCTTATTTTATCCATAAATTTTAAATTTCAGATGCCAGAAATATGGTATTTCTCGTTTTAGTCCTTTTCAGTCCACTGATAATGATAAGCTGTGCAATACCATAGGTTATAAAATTTCAAATTACCTATATCCAAAAAATCCACGTGGATCAAAGCCAAATCTTTAGGGTGGCTAAGGACACAACACGTGGCATAGTTAGTGTGTAGGATCCATATATCTCTTATCCAAGACCCCATCCACGTGTACACGCCTCGTTGGACAAACAGATCCTCACCCAATCTCAACCTCACAAGATCCACCAAGGACTCAGATTTTCTTCTCAACACCCTCCACTAGTGGCTCACCTCGGCCGAGCCATTCAGTACTAGTACCGCTCCTGGCTCGTCAACACAAACCCACCACTCCTCTCCACCAAAACAGAACCCAAACTCTTTAGCCACAACAGAGGTGCTTCGGAAGCACAGAAATGGCAGCTCGGGCTCTTCTCTCGCCTTCTCTAACCGCTCCGGTCGAGTCCACCCCCAGACTCGCCGGACCCAGGTCCCGGAGAGCCCCCTTCGTCGTCAGGGCTGCCTCCACCCCTCCCGTCAAGGTCTCGATCTTTCTGAAATGTTTCGACTTTTTGTACAACGTTGGACCGTAACTAACGTGGGTTTGTTTCGTGTGTTGGTTTTGTTCCAGCAAGGAGCGAATCGGCCCTTGTGGTTCGCTTCCAAGCAGAGCCTCTCCTACTTGGATGGCAGGTAATTTTTGTAATTATGTGCTTATTCTTTGGTTCTATGCGCAATTTGATTGAAACCCCATATTTTTTAGTGAAATTAATTGTAGAAGTTATTCGTTCGTTAAATCTAACGATTTTCGTCTGTTTTTGCAAAAACTATAAGTTACCTTGAAGATATTTACTCATATGTTGAAGTGTTATGATTCTGCATCGGAAATTTATAAGAATACAAAGTTATTTTACGTTACGATCACACCTAATTAATAAGGTTGATCTTTTGATTGTGGAAGTTCAATCCGATTTAAGTGGCTCGGTTTAAAACAAAATTTACATCAAAAGGTACCCAAAAACAAATGTGTTCATTAGTTTTTGCGATTATTTTTACAGAAACAGTTGTATTTAACGAAAATCCTAGCACGAGTTTCCAAAAAAATTATTTGAAATAAAGGTGACCGTCACATAAACCATTAAATTAAGGGGAAATTTTGTTTAACTACACCTAACCATCTAAGATTCTCACTCTATTATCCTAAAAAAAATCGTCCGAGAGCTATTCTAACTTTAAAAAATTACCAGTTTATTACAATCCATATGATAATTTTTGAAAGTTAGGGTAGTAGAGTGAGAATATAGGTAGTAAACTGATGTTTTTTTAAAAGCTAGGGTAGTAAATTGATAATTTTTGAAAATTAGAGTAGCTCTCAAGCGAAAAAAGTTAAAGTAACAGAGTAAGAATCTGGAATAGTTAGGTGTAGTTGAACGAAATTATCCCTTAAATTTAACCGAAATCATTATTTATTAGCGATATACATAATATGACGGTGTGTTTTGGATACCGAATGACTTTACAGTTAGTTTGCATTAGAAAGAAATGATTTTAAGGTTTGTTTCCCTAAGAAAAGGTCGCTATTCGATTATTAATCCTTAACTGCATTGTGGATTCTACAGTCTACCCGGTGATTTCGGGTTCGACCCGTTGGGTCTGTCGGATCCCGAGGGAACCGGAGGGTTCATCGAGCCCAAATGGTTAGCCTACGGTGAGATCATCAACGGCCGGTTCGCCATGTTGGGAGCCGCCGGAGCCATAGCGCCGGAGATTCTCGGCAAGGCCGGGCTGATCCCGGCGGAGACAGCCCTTCCCTGGTTCCAGACCGGCGTGATCCCCCCGGCGGGGACTTACAACTACTGGGCCGACGGGTACACCCTGTTCGTGCTGGAGATGGCCCTGATGGGCTTTGCGGAGCACAGGAGGTTGCAGGACTGGTACAACCCCGGTTCGATGGGGAAGCAGTACTTCTTGGGCCTGGAGAAGGGCTTGGCCGGGTCGGGTGAACCGGCGTACCCCGGTGGGCCGTTCTTCAACCCGCTCGGGTTCGGGAAAGACGAGAAGGCGATGAAGGAGTTGAAGCTGAAGGAGGTGAAGAATGGGAGGCTGGCTATGTTGGCTGTTCTGGGTTACTTTATTCAGGGCCTGGTGACCGGAGTCGGGCCGTACCAGAACTTGTTGGACCATTTGGCTGACCCGGTCAACAACAACGTCTTGACCAGCCTCAAGTTCCACTAGAGTGTGTGTGTGTGATGGTACCTGGAACAATTCAATTCTCTCCCTTCATGTGTAAAATGTTGTTGTGATATGTAAGAAAAGAGATGTTAATGGCTCAAAGACCTGTTGATGTTAATGTTACTATCTTCGTAACACTGTTTTATTACAACATCAATCTTGAAAGCATGTTCATTGCATTCTAAGCTGTCTCTTTTCTTATAAGTCATGGATTTCCTTAGCTTTTACTAACGACCACAAATCCTTTGTGAAAACACATATAAAAAAACGTGACTACCAAACTAATAACTTTTTTTTTGTATTTATAAGAAAGGCGTGCGTGTTCCGATAAGACAACACACGTGCATTGTGTTTTTGAAAGAGTATTTTTGTTATATACTTTACGTTGGTACTGTGTCGAATACATAAATCATGGGTAATACTTTAAATTTCATAATATAGTTTGAGTCCCCGCTCGTAACCATATATACCAACGCTCGAGAATACATAAAACAGCCTATAATTTTGTTTATAGGCAATCAACATGTTAACTTAGCACATAAGTGAATACAAGAGACTACATTTGTCTATAAACATCTAATAATAATCAGAGTGAGGTACGTTGAGAGTGCTGCTGGATGATCTTGTTTTATTGAGACACTCCAAGATGTCTCACTTTGCGGAAGATGACTAGGGACCTTGTCGATATCAGTATAGGACATTCATCTTGAAGACGATAACTAAGCATACACCTGGAATAGTGTTTATATACCTTATCGAGGATGTCAAACTCGAGTTCGTAAAAGGAAAAACGAAGATGTCCTTGTTTATATTTTATATTTGGGAAATTATGAAATATTTCTTATGCTAAAAAAAACAACTAACGCAGTAAAACTGAAAACCCATCTTTGTCTACGCAGCTTACAAATTGGGTTTGTCTACTTGGGCTTCCAAATCGTGGTTAAAGCAGTCTTCACGACGGGCTTGGCCCATTTACAAAACGACGTCGTATACTTTGTTGACCGACTGATCCGTTCGTAGCTGATTTCACATAACACCTACAGTGCTAAAATAACCGAACCCGTCACCAAAAGGCTCAAATCGTGTTTCAGCTCTCGTTTACAGAACAACGCTCTCTATTATTATCGTGTTTCGCCCTCTCGTCTCCGTCATCGGAACCCGATCCAGTGCTCTCTTCTCTCCGCGGACTTGCACCGCCGAGCAGAGATCTAGCTTACGTTCAACATTGTACACGCATCTCCCGATCCGGTAAGCTCCACTTCTCTTCCACCTTCTATTTCCTTGAGCTTTTTGTCGTATTTATGCATGTGTGTGGTTTGATTTTCGCAAGTTCTGCTGCTTGAATCCAATGCTTATGATCCTGGTCTTATAACTGTTATTTTGTGTGATCTTATGAATTTATGACCTGCTGTTCTTGTTTGAATTTGTCGAACTGATTCTGTGTCGATTCTCTTGAAAAATTGAAATGTAGTGTTACGCTATTTATTTTTGGTTGTTAATTGCATCTGATTTTTGTTATAATATTATGAAATTTTGACATGCTGTTCTAATTTTCGTTTGAATTTGTGTGCCTGATTCTGTGTCGATGCACTTGAGAATTTGAAATGTACTATCCTAATGCTTGTTTTTGGTTGGTTGTTTATTGCATCTGATTTGTGTTATAATATTATGAAATTTTGACATGCTGTTCTAGTTTTTGTTTGAATTTGTGTGCCTGATTCTGTGTCGATGCACTTGAGAATTTGAAATGTACTATCCTAATGCTTGTTTTGGTTGGTTGTTTATTGCATCTGATTTGTGTTATAATGTTATGAATTTTTGACTTGCTGCTCTTGTTTTCGTTTGAATATGTGTCTGATGCTGGGTAGATGCACTTGAGAATTTGAAATGTATTATTGTAATGCTTGTTTTTGGTTGTTTGTTTGTTGCATCTGATTTGTATTTGTGAGCTTCTGGATTTTTTTTTCTGCGAGATTTGGTTTTGAGGACTCAGAGCGTTTATAGATGTACTGCATGTTAGATAGTCGTGTTTTGTTCTTCATTGTCCACGATATGAATCTTTAACCTTATTGTGCAGAATTGATGTCTCTTTAGAAAGAGAGCTGTATTGTGAAATTTGGTTTTTGTCATTTTGCTTTTCGAAATGAGGAGTCCCTTGATTTGCGGGGCATTGCTCTTTGTGGCACTATTTGGCCATTGTTGCAATGGGATTTACCTTCCTGGCTCCTACATGCACACATATTCAACCGGTGACAGCATATTTGCCAAGGTTAATTCACTTACTTCTATAGAAACGGAGCTTCCCTTCAGCTACTACAGTCTCCCTTACTGCCAGCCACCAGAGGGAGTGAAGAAAAGCGCAGAGAATCTAGGGGAGCTCCTCATGGGAGATCAGATCGACAACTCCCCTTACCGTTTCAGGATGAATATCAATGAGTCGGTCTATCTCTGCACAACCAAACCGTTGACTGAGCACCAGGTGAAGCTCTTGAAGCAGAGGACCCGTGATCTTTATCAAGTGAATATGATTCTGGATAATTTGCCTGCAATGAGGTTCACCAAGATGAATGGGGTTAACATTCACTGGACTGGGTTTCCAGTTGGATATACCCCACCCGATAGTAATGACGATTACATCATCAATCACCTCAAGTTCAAGGTCTTGGTTCATGAGTATGAAGAGACTGGCGTGGAGATAGTTGGTACTGGAGAAGAAGGTCTTGGTGTCATTACTGAAACTAATAACAGGAAAGCTTCTGGGTTTGAGATCGTTGGTTTCGAGGTTGTCCCTTGTAGTGTCAAGAATGACCCCGAAGTAATGACCAAGAAGCAAATGTATGACAATCACACAGCAGTGAACTGCCCGTTGGAACTGGAAAAATCTCAATTAATTAGGGAGCAAGAGAAAATCTCCTTTACTTATGAGGTTGAATTTGTGAAAAGTGATATCAGATGGCCATCTAGGTGGGATGCTTATTTGAAGATGGAAGGTGCTCGTGTCCACTGGTTCTCTATCCTAAACTCACTAATGGTGATCTTTTTCCTCACCGGTATTGTATTTGTCATATTCTTGAGGACTGTGAGACGGGACCTAACAAAGTATGAAGAATTGGACAGAGAATCTCAAGCACAGATGAATGAGGAGCTCTCAGGGTGGAAGCTTGTTGTGGGTGATGTGTTCAGGGAGCCCGAAAGCTCCAAGCTGCTTTGTGTGATGGTTGGAGATGGAGTACAGATTTTCGGGATGGGCGTTGTTACTATTGTTTTTGCAGCCCTTGGCTTTATGTCACCAGCTTCACGAGGAATGTTGTTAACAGGAATGATAATTCTTTATCTTTTCCTGGGTATTGCTGCCGGGTATGTTGGTGTTCGCATGTGGAGAACAATGAAGGGGACTTCGGAAGGTTGGATGTCAATTTCATGGTCAACTGCATGCTTCTTTCCTGGGATAGTATTTGTCATTCTCACAGCGTTGAACTTCCTTCTCTGGGGCAGTAAAAGTACCGGTGCTATTCCCATTTCCCTGTACTTCATACTCATCTCTCTCTGGTTTTGCATTTCTGTTCCACTCACCCTTTTCGGAGGATTCTTGGGGACAAAAGCCGAGGAAATTCTATATCCAGTACGAACCAACCAAATACCTCGGGAGATTCCAACGCGAAAATACCCATCATGGCTTCTTGTTCTTGGTGCAGGGACACTTCCATTTGGAACCCTCTTTATCGAACTATTCTTTATCCTTTCTAGCATCTGGCTTGGGAGATTCTATTATGTCTTCGGGTTCTTGCTCATTGTTCTGTTGTTGTTGGTGATTGTTTGTGCTGAAGTCTCTGTGGTCCTCACCTACATGCATCTTTGTGTGGAGGATTGGCAATGGTGGTGGAAGGCTTTCTATGCTTCGGGATCAGTTGCACTTTATGTCTTTCTTCACTCCATCAACTACTTGGTCTTTGACCTACAGAGTTTGAGTGGACCTGTTTCAGCTATGCTGTATATTGGATATTCGCTAGTCATGGCTATCGCAATCATGCTGTGTACCGGCACTATTGGATTCCTCACTTCCTTTTACTTTGTTCATTACCTTTTCTCATCTGTTAAGATTGACTAGAGTTACTTACCAGTGTGGATGTTGAAGGCTTTGTTTTGCTGGTAGGAAGAAGAAGAGGCTTTCTGGATTTCATTTCTCTGCTATTGGTAAGTTCCATATTGTAGTTGATATATGTTGGCATTCTATCGGACAAAGGGCTCTCAGATGATTTGAAGATTAGAAGAATGGACCGTTTGAAGGTCCTGAGTTGTTGTTGGTAACTAACTCCATGTCCTTATTCTTCTACCACACACTTCAATTTTTAAAAGTACCGTTTTCTGGATTTTCCATAGAAAGCTGTATTTCATGTGAGATTTTATAACCTTGTAATATCTTTGATTTCACTACAGAAAAGAAGTGGACATCTTTTTGGCCCAATGAAGGTCCTGAGTTCTGGAGTATGTCATCTTAATGATTATCAAAATCTTGATTACCATAGCAAAGCATATTGAGTTACATAAATTCATTACATACATTACATCTCTTAATAGAAGTCTCTCTTAATTGTTACTGTTTCTAACAAATGCAAAGAAAAAGATCCTAAAACTTGAAGTTTCCAATATCATTTCCTTGGTGTTCTATCCCAATATCATCCCAGATCAGGTAAGTTTCTGCAGGATCCTCATTGAAGCACAACGAATCTTGAGGTACAAGACTCATCGGTAGCGCACTTGTAGTTACAGGACATGAGATTGCAGAATGAGTAGCAATCTGGGGTTGAATCCTATCAGGTTCTTGTGCCATAGCCACTTGCTGGTATGCTGATCCAGCAAGTATGGAGAAACCTTCAGGTGCCAGACTCGCTGATCCACCATATGAAGAAGCTAGGGAGCATCCAGATGCAAATTCAGTAACCCTCCGAGGTTGAGCAATGTAGGGCTGGTTTGCATTACTAAACTGAAAGTCAACTGTATCTGCTAACTGATATGCAGTTCCAAAGCCTTGTGGTGCCAGATTTGTGGAATGATGCTGATACGAAGCCATGGAGTATCCAGTTGACCTTTGAGGTTGAGTAAACTGCAAGTTGGCTGTATCAGGTACATGAAATGCAGGTCCGCCAAATGGAGTCAAGGAGCATCCTGCTGCTGCAGAATGAGTCGCTCTTTGATTTGCAAAACCAGACATTAGAAATGGATCAGCTGAGTGATATGCAAATCCCAATCCTAATCCATCTGGGGTCAAATTTGCTGGATGTGCATATGAATCACGAGAGGGCTCAAAGTTATGAGCCTGCACATTAGCTGAACCATCTACTTGATGTATAGCTGCAGGATTTGCATAAAGCATGCCGTGATCTGGTGGAGTGCACATGAGAGATCCCATATCAGCAAAGTTATGCTTGGCTAGACCGGAAGTGTTTGTGGTCGTGCCTGTACCCTCCATACGTTGATCAAACATCACCGTGTTGTACACCGTATTATACGCATTCCCAAGTGCAGAATCAAGGTACCTTTGTTCTGCTTCCTGAAGCCTACGCAAATGCCTTTCAGCCTGCACAAGTAAGGATATTACAAACTCTACTCAAGCTTACATATTGATGCTCTTTCCTATATACACGATGAAGTAGGTCTTTACTGTTTTGATGGGGATATATTACAGAAAAATGAACTATATAGATGGGTTCATGGTTAGTAACTCAGTTTCTCATATGATTTCTGAACTTAAATGGGTGTTAGGCATAGGGATAATTGAAAAAAAAGTACCCTGAGGTATTCACTTTTTGCAAGCTTGTAGCCCTCTTCTTTGATAATTGCAAAAAAGTACCCCAAAGTTGTCTTTTTGTTGCACATTAAATAAATTTGCTTCAAATGACGATTTTACCGAATTTTAAAATTAAAAAAATATTGAATAAAAGGAAAAAAGAATCCAAATTTTCGTATAGTATTTTTAAAATCTAATTTGTAAGGGTAAAATCATTATTTTATACACATTGCAACAAAAAGACAAGATCAGGGTACTTTTTTGCGATTATCAAAGAAGAGGGCTATAAATTATTCAAAAAATGAATACCTCAGGGTAATTTTTTGCAATTATCCCTAGGATTAACAACTAATGGTATGATGACAAGACATTCCTGAAACTCACCTCGAGCTTCAGGTAAAGTTCACCTCGAATGTCCCTTTGGGATCTTGGTGCAGCCAAAACTTGACCATTTTGAAGTCTACCATGTCACACGGCAAGCCAAATGTAAGAGACAGATTTATCTGATATCAATACAAAAGAAAAAGGAAAGAATGCAAAACCGTCATACTCAGTTGTCTTGGATCGCAAGTCTGAAGGACCGGAGCTTGATATTCCCCAGAATACTGAACTTGAGGCACCTTTTTCAGTTAAACAGTATATGGCTTTTTCAGTTAGAATTAAGATAATGATAATAAAAGTGAACAATACAGTTCAGTCAGGTTCCATGAATAGGGACTCAAAAATCTAACATGCTTACCTTTGTTGGGCTCTTGTAGTAGCTGCTCAGGTTCATTTCCTCCGTACTTGCCCATCCTATACTTCTGTAACATAATGTAAATACAAGTTTTGTTTTTACTTGTCTCTTAACAATTGTCTTTGTTGTTGGAATTAGGGATAAATGGCAGAAATAATATACTGTGCACTTTAATTTGTTTGCATGTTGTTACCGTCATATTCATCTTGCGGCAGGTTGTTACCGTGTACTTTTTTTAGTTGCACCGTTTGTAAAAATGTTACAACTGACAAAAATGCCACTTAAAGCAGCACATGACTTTTGCGAATTTTCAAAATGACGAAATTAACCTTCAAGCTACTACAAAATGAAGATGACACAAATTATAGTACACTATGTTTGTGGTATTATCCCTGGAAACTATTGATTTACCTGGAGATGGCTCTTCACGTGGTGGAGAGTCAGCCCTTTGATGTTCATTGCCTTGAGAACATGCTTGGGTGTTGCTTCTGCAGATTTGGTTAACGCGTTGAGTAATTAAATTGACTCTAAATAGCTCAAAAAGATGCAATAACTATATGTGAAATATCATGAGATCCAATGAAATCATTGTGAAATTTAGAGCATTCAATAGGAAAGATTTGCGAGGAATGCAAGTTATGTAAGCTCCATAACCATTCAACACTTTGAAATTTAGAGCACTTAATATGATCAAACCAAAGGCGATATTGAATCAAAAATCAAAATCATGTTAACATGTAATACTTTGAAATAAACCACTGAAGCTTGTTTGTCCAGTTTACTCAAGTCTTGAGAACTGAGAAGTCCATAGTTGGTCAAACACTTGAACTCAAGTCTTGAGTCCGTCGACGGTACCTCACTCCTTATTCATTTCTCATCAGACCTCTCTCAAGGTGGTGTGGTGGTGTTAATATTTAGAACTTTCTTTTGAATAAGAGAGGCCATGTTTGGCATATTGCTTGTATAAATAAGGTCTTGAGGCCAAATGCTTCAATACAACTGTGATTTAGTCGATAAAAAGAACACTTTGAAATGAACCAAATGTATAATAATGAATAGAGGACTTATATTTGAGAAAAAAAGTTGATTAAAATTTTGTAGCAAGGACTATAAAGGCAGTAGACTTAACTTCCCCTATCATATAATGAATGAAGAAAATGAAAATAAGAAGATAGAAGATACCATAGATACTGTTGGAACTGAGTTTGAACACATAAACCATCAGAAAAGAAAACCAGCTCCTTATGTGCATAAACATATAAGGAACAAACAAAAGGAAAAAAAAAACTAGATGAAGAAATCAAAAACACAATGGTCAGTGCTCTTAAGAGAATCAGAAGCTATTATTATTCTCCCCCCTTTCTAGGATCTATTCACCAATCTAAATGAAGTGTAATTGGGAGACATAAATTCTGATATAAAAGGCCAAAGAGCTCTCTCACCTGCTCGAGGTCACAGATTCGAATCATAGAATTTTTCCGCTTGCTTGCTGACGGAAAATAAATAGATTTTGATCTAGAAAGGTAAAAGTCATGAATTGCAATTGGATGACATAGAGAAAAAGAATCACCAAATTGGAAGATCTATAAAGGAAAAATAGTTGATGTTTATGTAGAATTTGGAAGAATACGAAGAAAAAACACAGCTCATGCTTGTTTTGATCTCCAAACAAATTCTAAAGCTGCCACCTTTGTAGAAGGATGAAACCAACTTGAAATTCAAGTACTAGAACTCTTTTGTCCAATTGGAGAAGAACAACCATAACCGAAAGGGGAGAAAAATTACCAGGAAGATAGAGAAGATGTTGATGAAATCACAACCAGGGATTATAAAAAAGAAGAGTATTGTAGAGAGTACTGACTGTATTTGCCTCCAAGCTCCTTCACAACTTGAACAAAAAGGGCATGAAGCTCTTTGGTCCATTGAAGGCGGCGCCTATTATCAGAGGACAAAACAATCCGACGAGTCTGCTTCTGACCCTCACCCTCCTCCTCACCAGCTTCATCATCAGGAGCAGTGGCATTATGATCCATCAATGGCTGATCCTCAGTTTCAGAACCCACCACACCCTTTTCTTCTCCATGTCCATTAACACAATTCTGACCCAAATCCTTCTTCTGGGTCTGCTCCCCCATTGCCAGACCACCCAGCACCGACCCTCTCCTCCTCTGATTCTTCTCTGGCATTTCGTCGAACACCTTGCGTGCACTCTGATCGGACCCGAACACCATGAGCAATTGAGAAAGAACAAAAAGCCAAAGCAAAACCCACAGCACACAGAGCCTCGATTGAAGTATATCTGTGCCCATAGACCCTTGTACTACCTTTTTGCTTCGGAAGCAGTAAATGAGAATTGGATTTTTCCATCATGAATTCGAGGCTCCAAAAAGAACAATCCTTCGACTTGTCACCACACGCAAATCTTCTTCTTCTTCTTCTTCTTCTTCTTCTACATCGTCGCTGACCCATGATTGTTGAGTGTAACATTTACAGAGATCACCACTGAGCTGTGTCGGAGCTCGATTTGGTGTTGGGATCTTCCATGGCGGCTCTGTTCCGGTTCTGCTCTGTTTTGGGTTGTGGATTTTGCATGTCAAGTGAAGAGCTTTTTGTCTTCATCTCATACCCAATACTTGATTGACTCTTTTTTTTTTCTTTCAAATTTCCTCTTGTTGTTTGCTTTTTGGTTTGTGTCACCATTTCCATCAACACCAAGGTCAATGTCAAAACCATAACAAAAATATATTTTTGTCTTTGTTTTTGTGTACTCTTAAAAACATTTCAAACGCGATGGACGATTAATCGTGAATTCAGTCGTTTAACAAGACAAGCAAATTGAGGGGCGATGAATCCTTGGGATCAAGGTAGGCGATTCGCCCACTGGTTTGACCTGCGTTGAAGTTGTTTTTACAAATGCAGTCGAAATTCATATCATGATTTGAATTTTAGGATTTGATTTAAAAATTCACAATTTGAAATTTTGGATTTGAATTACTCTGTAATATTATTGATTTAATTCTAAATCTAAATTAATTTACAAATGAATTTTCAAATCAAATTCAGGGTTTTCAGACACGTCATTTGATACGTTACGTAGTTGAATATATTATATTATTTGTTTTATGCCATTGGAAATGAAGAAAAAAAACGCTTTTTTCATTGATTTTGGTAATGTTATCATAAAGACAAGCCTTATATTAAAAATGTAGCACTTTTGTTGCTAATAGAGAGGGGAAATCTTTTATAAATCATGTTTTATAAGTGAAATAAAAAATTGAGGTAGAAAAAAAAATCAACTAATATGGTGATTAATTGAAAGAGGAAATGTTGGACTTCGGGGGATTTTTCCTTTTCAACTAAGAAACATCTGCAAATTAAATATATTACTTTTATTGTCTTTTTTCTATTTACACAACTCACTCAATAAAATACCTTCCTTTCTTTTTCTGTCTTTTTCAAATAAATGTTTTACTCATTGCCAAAAATAATGTTTAAATTTATTTATTACTTTTTTATCATGCAAATCCATTTAATACGATAAGTTATTAAATTTATAATCTCAATGGACCCTGTCACATTTTAAGCATGATATGTTCCTGATATGCATGAACTATGGTTTCTTGTTGACTTTTTTCTTTTGTTACCTGATAAATTAATAAATATTTTTACTTTATTTTGTAAAAACTATAATTCAGAGCAATTATGATAATGGTAACATAAATTAATTCAGGTTGATATCATCATCTTTATAGGGATCCAATTGTAATTTTCAATAGCCTCCACTTCTTTTCTTGCATGTCAAGGCACTGAGATTGTGCCTTGAAATGCATAGCTAAAGTCAAAACTGTCAGTTTCTGAAAGCCAAACATAAATTGCTTGATGATAATGAAAATTCAAAGAGAAGTATATAACCAATCACAACTATTACAGATCAGTCCTTAAAGAACAAGAGGCTGGACCAATCAGAGGCCATTCACAGAGCAACTAAAGGTCAACTTATGATTCTCATTCCCAGAAAAATAAGGTATTCAAGCTACTAGCATGCTGGTGAAAGGAAAATTACAGCTAGTCAGTCGGTATATGATGAACTCGCTAATTATGCACAATATACTCTTCAGATACACAGTTCTCTAATTTAATATACCTAATGAGATCGTTCTCATACAAACAATTTAGTGCATCAGATCGATCAAAACATCAAAAAACTAACCAGAAACGGGTCAAGTTCCTTTTCCCTGTTGGATTTGCTGAAGGAGGGCCGCTGCCAGCTGTAGCGTTGCTTGCAGGCGCTTCTGAGGGTCTGGGTCTGCTTCACCTTGTGCGTTAGTACTTGGTAGATGCTGGTGCTCTCTCTGAACTGCAAGGTGTGCTGGAGGCGCATTTGATATCTGCTGCTGCTGCTGTTGAGAAAATTGAGGCAATGAGAGCTCGGACGTCACCTGATTGTTCTGCGGAGGATGATGAAACCTCTGTGCCTGTGATGTTCTGTCTGGGTTTTCAGACTGATACATTGTGTTCATATTCAGGTTGTTGCTCACTGGCTGCCTCTGTTGACCTAGAAGAGATGATGCCAGTTGAGCGAGTAGTTCTGGTTTCATGGCTGGAACAGGTGAGGATAAAGGAGCTGTATGTCTAGTGTCTTGAAGAAACGGGTTACTGTTATGACTAGAGCTTGGTTCTTGCAATGCCTGAGGAATTACAGGAACAGGCTCATAGGAACTATTGGGGATTTGAGGTATAAGGTTAGAACCAGACCCACTTGGCTCAGCTGTATTGTTCCACTGGAACTGATGTCCATGGATGTTCTCATTGTAAGGATTTGTTACGTTTCCAATAGAACCTGAACCTGGATATGCATCACCCAGAAATGATTGATTGCTGAAAGACCCTGAAGGTTTTGATGGCTTGAGATACGGTGGATCATTTGGTTCTTTGGGAAGATAAGGAGCTCCAGAGTTGGAACTAGGATGCTCTAACCTTAAAATCACACCTGAGATGCTCAGCTTTCCTGGGACTTTCAGAACTTTCTCTGAGAAATCTGATGGGGGTACAAGAAACAATGTGGTTTTGTCATCGAGTTTTGCTACTGCAGCTCGCTGTTTTTCCTCTAGATAATGCATGAACTCGTTGTAGAATCCCATATCAGCATCACTTCCAGGGACAAAGAAGACAACCCAAGCGCCTGCTGCTTGATAGTAATGCTTCGCCAGCATGTCTAGCCCGGTTCTTGCTGTGCAATCTAAGAACTCAGGCCTGCAACAAAAATAAGGAATGAAAATGTATTGACGTTCTCTAGATCACTGTAAATATCAGATATCAGTTTGAGCAAAGCACAAGCATCCAGAAAATTTTCAATTTGGGTTTTCCAGTCTGCGAATAATTCAATTAATCGAGAAATTTTGTTAAATATCGGGAAAAATATATTTCAATTAACATTCAGGACATCCTTCAACTGATAACTCATTACTCATCTGTATTGGAACCACTGAGGAAAAAATAAGGGACTAAAAACATCCTCATGGGCTGTTGTAGGAAGATATTGTACCACTCACAACTAGCAAAAAGAACATTAACTGATCATTAAAAATCCAAAACAACATGATAAAAATGACCTGATTTTAGAAAAACATAATTAGGGGTAATCTCACTCAGCTATCCTTTATGCACCTTTCTCAATCAACTTGACAACCCCCAAAAGTTTTCTTAGTCTCAGTTTACCCCAATTCCATCAGCTTTTGGTGGAAATCAGGAAAATACCCTTTTTACTTTTTTTCATGAGGGTATTTCCATCATTTACACACTCAAAAGTTGAGACGGAATTGGGGTAAAATGAGGCTAAAAAACTTAAGGAGTTGTCAGAAAGCTTCTTAACCTCGGGCATAAATATTTGAGTTTAAGAAAGAGCTTTCGTTATTACTTTTTTGCAAGAATGTTCAGAAAATAGATCAAATGAAATAAAACCAGCAAGCAAGAGAGAAGTATTCATACTCCTAGTTATCACCACATTTAAGAGGAAGGAGCTATACTTACAGCATCATATCCAGGACTTTTCCAACAGGAAAGCAGCGAGCACGGCAAACAGGAGTTCCTCCCTTTGCAATAGTCCCTTCCCACTTCCACTCAGCCAAAGAAGGCCGTTCAGGTTCAGGAGTAAATCTCTTCCTCTCAACAGGATTTGGTGGTAGCGAAACAGAACCTGCAGGGAAATTATCATACGGTCCTTTCCAATGATCACTCCTCTCTCCATGAGGTATAGGTGAATTTATGCGCTGATCCGGGATCTGTTTATAGCCAAAAGATCTATCAAATGGCTCTGGTTGGGGAAAATCAGATAATGGCCTCACAAAACCATGTTTCTCTTGCTCTAATCGAGAGTATGGATAATCTGGAAGTTCTTTGTCAGGAGGAAATGAGCCAGTCTTCAATTTCTTAGCTCCACGGAGAAGATTTTCTTCAGGTAAATCCCATGGATCTTCGTAATTTGGACTCTTTCTTGAAAATTTCTCCGGAAAATCATGAAATTTACTGCTTCTCTCCCTCAGAGGACTTCTACGACATTCATAGGCATCTGGTGGTGGGCCCAGATCAGATTCTCCATACAATCTTTGCTCAAATTCATCATTGTCCCCTGCCCATGAAGAACCTCTTCTACTAGGATTAGGCAAATCAAAGTCTCCAGAATCCAAACTTGAGATGAGAGGTGATCTCATTCTTGGATCTCCCAATATGCTCCCTAATTGCCTATCACGTCGAAAGCTCTCAGAGCTCCTCCCGCTGTTGAATGAAGCGGTCTCACTCTTGGCAAAACAAATTTGTACACGAGGGTTTCCAAACAATTTCCCTTGAAGTGTTTCTTTTGCCCTGCAAGCTGAGATGACACTCCTGAACCGAACAAAGGCATAGCTTCGACCTGGAAATACTGTGACCTTGTCAAGGTCACCGAATGGTAAGAAAGCCTTCCTCAATGTTGTTTCATCCACCTTCAATGTAGGAGGAAACCCTATCCATAGAACTTCACCCGGTTCTGAGTCTCTGTCACTCATCTTGGATTTTTCAGGGTAATATGAGTCGGGACTTGCATGGCGTGGTCTAGAGTCTCTTTGGGAAAAAGGAGATTCCCTTGAGCGAGATTCATCTCGACGGTGTAGTTGGTCTTCGTCGTGTGATTGGGAAGATGACTTGTCCTGTGATAAAATGTCATCAAGATAAGTAAAAGATGAACCCATAATCTAACTAGTCAATTTAGTTGCGTGTATTTTTTTTTGTATAATGAAAGAAAGAAAGGAATCAAAATAATTACAACTCCTATATGCTGGGGGAAAAAATAATGAATGAACAATCTTAACCATAAGATCTACAGGCGAGTTAAAGTTCAGATTGTGAACACATATGACTCTACAACTTTCCACATTCTACATCTCAACATCATGCATTAGATCATTCAACCTGATGACTAAAGTCTACATTAAGTTTCCTAAACTAAAGAAGATCATGGTCAAGTGTGCTTGAACTGCACAAGAGATCAAAAGAAATCTCATTAAGCTGTGCATGCAATGAACTCACAAGAAACTTTCTAAAAAATTGCAACCTTAATGCAATGCTATTAGAATCAACCTCCAAGCTTCCCAATGCCATACATATATGTACATTACATTACATCAAACTAACAGATTATAGATTCAACCGTAAGTAGCATGTCCTTATTTACCAAAATAAGAACCTGTAGAACTTTAACCATTGAAAACACAAAAAGTTATATCCCCACTCTCCAACCAGATACTCTTGAGAGTGAAAAGGGAAAAATAAATAGAGTGAAATGTTACACCAAAACCTTAAGTAACACATCTGCTTCATCTCCATTACCAAGAGCATGAACAAGTAAAATTATTCCACAAATGCATGTCTTAATATTACAAATCTCTAAATATTCTGGGAGTTCAATAGGCGTCATCAATCCCGCAAAATATTTGTAGAGAAAATTCTACCGCTTCTGGCCTTCAGTTAATTGGTTATAAAATAATGTAGAAGCAAATTTAACTTCACTGCAAATAGGCCCTTCAAGGCTACTCTTGCACTAGGCAGGCAACTTTCTTGCCAACGAGTTTCTTATTGTTTAGGGAAGCTAGATGAGCATAGAATCAAATACTCGATGGGTGTGCCACTAAGCCTTTTTTCTCTATCCATTCCATCTTTGGTAATCTACAACAAACATTGTCTGTAGCAGCCACTTTAATCAGCCAAACTGAATGGCTTTTCCCTTACTTGTAAGAACAATTATTCAGTTAGAGTGTTAGACTATCAGCCCAAGGTTCAAATCAAAGTAAATTTCAGTTTAGCGGCTGCAAATTTGATCCACAATGATCATGTAGACTCCAATAAATGATCATAACATGATGAAACCTCAAGATTGCAAAAATGAGATTCAGGATTATGGTTATCGAAAGGGAATGAATTAATAAATCAACTAAAACACCTTCTAGCTACATAATGTGATATGTCACTGGATAGGTGTTAAGACCATGATTCTTGGATCGCGTTATAGGGCCGAAATACGTTGCTGCAATGGTGGATGACACGAGCTCGTTTAGAGAGAACTCTGACCTCGAGTAGAGAACCAAATCTGATATTTAATTCTCAATGCTTATATTTTTATTCTTCTCTTTTGGTATATATAGCCAAAGAGGTTACCCAAACCCAAAGTCCTACTACAATTCTGATTTGATAATTCTCTACCCAACTTTCCTAATGCTAATACAATTCATTAACTAAAGGACAATTATTAAAAAGGAAATAAACTACTAAGTTCCCAAAAGTCAAGTCCTTGGCTGACTACCCTAACCGGCCACAATTGGTAGTGGGTTTATTCCACCTTGTACCGGCCTGTACGGCCCGTAACATCACTCCCCCCTTACACATGGCGTTGGACCTCAAGCGCATAAGGTGGATCCATGTCCTTAGAGGTCACGCTGGCAGCTCTGTCTTCGTCCTCGACAATTCTAACCAGAAAAGTTTCGGACACTTGTGACCCGGACTGTATGCTTCATCACAGTTGAAACAAAGCCCCTTAGCAATTCGATCTTGCTTCTCTGCTCTAGAAATCTGCTTGGCAAACGGTCGATTAGCATTCTCCACTGCTAGTAGCCTACTCGGAGTTAAAACTTCCGGAGTTTTTGCTTCCTCCCGAGCCCTCTTTTTATATAATTTCGCTAACCCTATAGCTGTGATTAAGTCTCTAGCCTGTTGTACCTCCACATCAATTGCTAGTGGCTCCTTAAGTCTACTTAGGAATAAGGAAATCTATTGGTCGACCTTCAAATTAGGAACCTGTGTAGCCAATCGCTCAAAATGTGCAGCGTACTCATCGACCGACCCACTTTGTCTTAGCTTGGCCAGCTCCGCTCCCCAAGCTTGTTACATGTGAACATGGAGCCAAAACATGTGTTGCAAAAATGTTTAAATACCGACCATGTAATGTTTGGTCTGTCCTTATGCAGCTTCATGTACTAAAGTTGCGCATCGTCCTCCAAGTGAAACAAGGCCAACAGAACCTTCTCCTCTGCACTTGTTCGTTGGTGAAGAAAATATCTCTCACAACGGTTCAGCCAAGCTGTCAGTTCCTCGAGACGAGCGAAACGAGGTGCCAGACTCCTCCCTTTGCCGCCAGACCCCACGACGGACGCTGTCGGTAGGGATTTCTCCCGCTGTTGTCCAATGTCCGTAGAATTCTCCTCTCGCCTAACCGTCGACGCAGTGTTGGACAGGGAATCAATTCGGACCACCACCTCTCAAAACTGAGCCTCTGTCTTGGCTTGATCAGCACGATATGCTACCCAATCAGCAACATATATTGCCATAAATTCGTCGAACTTTTGTTCCAATGATTTCGGTGGCTCCATAAACCAAGCTCTGATACCACTTTGTTAAGACCCTGACTTCTGGATCGCGTTGTAGGGCCGAAATACGTTGTTGCAATGGTGGATGACACGAGCTCGTTTAGAGAGAGCTCTGTCCTCGAGTAGAGAACTTGACACGAGCTCGTTTAGAGAGAGCTCAGGCCTCGAGTAAAAAACTAAATCTGATATTTAATTCTCAATACTTATATTTTTATTCTTCTCTTCCAAAGAGGTTACCCAAGCCCAAAGTCCTACTACAATTCTAATTTGATAATTCTCCATCCAACTTTCCTAATTCTAATACAATTCATTAACTAAAGGACAATTATTGAAAAGAAAATAAATTGCTAAGTTCTGAAAAGCCAATCCCTTGACTGACTACCCTAATTGGGCACAATTGGTAGTGGGTTTATCCCACCTTATACCGGCCCGTAACAATAGGGAAATGGTATATGTAAGAGCTGAGATTTCCCACTTCTGTTCATCAAAAGATGCTAATGAATGTTAATATCTAAGACAATAAAAGAGAATACATCACACCCTCACCCTGTGTGCATTTATAAAGCCAGTCCTTTTCTGCCTCCACTAATTTCAGGATTCATAGTTACCACTCCTAGACCTATATCGATCTTTAACTGCACAGCTTTCCCAGTCCAGTACTATTACACATTTCAGTTTGATGCTGGTCTCGTAAGGACTCAAATAAATAACAGGAGCAACAACAACAACAATACCCCAAAACTATTTCCTGTTGTGTTCCTTGAAATTTTTTAATCTGTAAAGTTGTTGTTTTTTATACTAATTGTTGTTAAGAAGGCTATGACATTAGTGTTTATGGTTTGATCGTTATTGTATGAAGGATCCTGTATAAACAAGATCATTAGGATAACAATCTCGTTTTTATAACAATTTGCCTCTAAAACATACTCCAAAAATAACATTTAGGCAGACAACTGAGCTATAAGGCAAATTTTTACCAATTAAGAAGATGGTGAACTTTATGTTTATGCAGTAAGTGTTCATATCTTCTTAAAAATCCATTTTTTCCCTATTGTCACCCAACAGACATCCTCCCTTGTTTTCATTGTTTATTTGATCCCAATGAGAGCACAACTTTGGGAACTGAATTTTTCTTAGTTATTCTACAGCTTTGGCCATTTTGGACGTACTAATTGTAGAATGTTTACTGATGGTAAGGAGATGTGTTTGAGAGAACCAATCAATGATAAACACTTGTCATGGGAAGCAAAGAGGGCTTCTCTGAATTCCATGTAATTGAGAAGGATGCAAATCCAGCTATGCACAGCTTTTATAAGTAACATTATTACCTTTATATCACACTGCAAACATTTATAGAAGTGTAGCTTCACAGATTTACTTCTGGAAAACTCCTTCCATAATGGTAACAAAAGGATAATCACATGATAGGAACCTCGGCATAGAATCTCAACAATTAGTAACTTTCTTTTTAGTGTTGAACAGAGAATGGCTAAGTTCTTGCATCTGTAGCACTTGTTACATTATTCAATTTTGTCAAACCTATAGGCAATTCTCCATTAATTGTACACCTGAAACTGATATTTTGATGAGAATAGTAGTTCAACCAGCTTCCTTCGGTATAGAAGCTTCAGTGAATGAAATCATCTTACAGAAAAGGAGGGACTGCTTCTTGGAAATTCTATATTTCACACTTCATTTCAATTTCATATTATTGTAAGCTGGTAATTTATGAAAAAAGTACATAATCTTGTGTTATGGGGATGTTTCATTTACCTTTATGGTTAATTACTACATAAAAATGCTACAGGTGCAATAACCGATGGTGAATCGTGATGACAGAGCTTGGAACTATGAACAAAGAGGCTTGCTGCTATTACTTGAGCCAAAGTTTGTAAAACATTATGATCCTTGTGTTAGATATGTCATCTATAAAACTAGCTAGAAAGCCACTTTTCAACTGAGAAAAGTCAACAAATCTAGATTCCAGTATTCTACAAAAAGGAATCAATCCCAATGGAATAAATGCATGTGCAACATACTGTTGGCTCGTGGTAAATAGCCAAAGAGCACACGTTGAACAGATACTTTGGAACATGAACGCGATGAATGGTATGGCAAATAAAGCAGAATCATATAACGCGTCTCAGCATTTCCACAAAGCTACTTGTTGCAGTTAAGAATCAATAGTGCAAATTTGGGAATAACTGGAAAATGATTAGCTGAACAAATCAATGTTGTAGAAAATTTACCGTCAACCTTTCAATATAACTGCATCCATGATACATTGACATCACTAACAGTCAGGTTAAACTGAATTGCCTATGACATGTTTTAGCCTTTTAGGTCAATGCTTTATGGGCATTAATTGATTGGGATGAGATCAAATTCACGACTTGGGGTCACCTGAAGTTTTGACATGAGATAAGTGTTTGAGCACCTTAAGTTTTGACATGGGATTGAATAGTTTAATCAAATGGAATGTGTTGCCAATTTATGCCATGGGATCGATAAGGTTACAGAGAATTGTGTAATGTGTGGACTTGTAGAGCTGGATGGCGCCCTTTTTTTTTAATGCAGTTGAATATTTGAAGGGTTTGGTTACATGGAATGTATTTGCCATCTTATTGAGATGTGTGTCATGGGATGCAATAAGATACACAACATAACTGGATGAATCCGTCTGTGAAACTCTTGTAATGAATTGGCAGCCTTTGTGAACACAACTCAAAATGTGGGGATGAAGATGAACACATGAGAACTCCGATGTTTCACCATTATTCAATTTGAACTTGTTAATATGATTGCAATTAATCAGGATCATATTTGGTTTTGACTCTAATCTTGCATAGATAGATAACCAGTTTAATCTGATCATATTCATGTAATAGAAACTGAACACAAGTGATGGGAAATATACATATTCATACACATTACCATTGAAACCAAAGCAAAAAGAACACATTTCATCCAAAAATAACAGGTGAAGGTGGGCAAGACTAACCGCCTTTGCAAACTCAATTCTCAGCGGGTTTCCGGCGAGAGGAAGACCCTGAAGCGATTCCAAGGCGGCAATGGCGTCGTCATCGTTACAGAAATTGACGAAGGCATAGCTCCGGCCCGGCTGGAAGGCGACGCTGTCGAGCTCTCCGAACCTGAGCAACTGTTCGGTCAGATCGCTCTGGACTATGTTGTGGGACAAATTGCCGACCCAGAGGTGCCTGGACGGCGGCGCCTTGGAACGGCCCGGACGGGGCTTGTCGACGGACCTCGCCGGGTAATCCCTCGGAGCCCGGCCTCTCCCTCCTCCCCCTCGGCTCGCCTGAGACCAAAACAAACACCAATTTAAATCGACATTGCGACAACAATAGATGGAAATCGGGAACCGAGCAATTTCGAGAACTGACCATATGGAGTTGAGGTGATGCGCAGAGGAGAAGAAATTGAGAATTGCAGCTATGGAGGTTCGATTGAGAGATTCAGGAGGTTAAAATCGAAGCTTGTAACTGAAGAGTCTATGGATGAGGAAGAGATTGCATCCTAGGGTTTGAGATTGAGCAGCTTACGTTTTGGGGAAGAAGAAAACTGACACGTTGCTAACTCCGATTCGGCCACCATTTAAAGCATTTTATTAATTGTTTTTAAATAAAAATGAAACCTACAAATGGGCCGATCTTAACCTTAAGAGAAGAAACAGCCTCAGGCCCATAATAAGCCCAGTAGGCCCAAAACGTACCTCTCCCCTTCCATAAATATTAGAAAATTAAGGGACTGGGTGCGAGAAAGAGACTGAAATGTTCAGAAAATTGGAGCGAAGCTTGTCGAGCACGACACAATACAGAGACATTGAAGACTGCAGAGAGAAACTCCAAAGAGATGAGAGTCAAAAGCATCGGGGGAGGAGCTCGAGCTCGGCCTTCAAAAATGGCCCTTCTCAAACCCTCCTCAATCCCTAGAGGTCCCTCTCTCTCCTCACTCGGGTTCGTTTTTTTATCTTTCTCCCTCTCTTTGAAACCAGTGTTTGTTTCTCGTGATTCTCTCAGACACCCATTTGTTTTGTTTGATTATCATACCTGTCAATGTGGTTCATTTTGTGTGTTCTGATTTTACTTTCATGAAAATTGATTTGGGTTAAATCATTGTTCAATGAAATTAGGAGGAGGATTGTGATGGAGACCATAGCTCATAGAGTGATGGTGTGAATGTGACTCCTGATCCTGGTGGTGAGAGGGATTTGATGGAGATTGGTTCATTTGAGGGGACCTGTATCAAGTGTGATGGTGGTGGTGAAGTGTTGCTCTGTGATGAAATGGGGTGTCCTGTGGTTCTTCATGAGAAATGTCTGGGCAGTGAGCCTGTGTTTGATGATGCTGGTGAGTTCTATTGCCCGTATTGTAGGTACAAACGAGCAATTGCAAGGACTCGTGGGTTGAGGGGAAAGGCTATGGAGACGAAGAAGAAGCTAACAAGTTGTTTGGATCCTGAAGAGGTTTATGGTTGCAAAGGGAAGGGAAAGGGAAAGGAAACTAGTGCAGAAGGACCTAATGTATCAGTACCAGAGGCTTCCCAAATTGGGGGCGAAGAAAATGGAGCCAATCATGATCAACATAGGGAACCTACTAGGTAGTTACTTCTTATTGTATGTCATTTTGGGATAACCCCAATCACTTGTCCTGTACTATATGCCCTTGGAAAATACTAATGGGAAACTTTGTACTGTGTTGCAACTGTTATAACACCGTTAATTTTGGTGTGAAACGACCAAAGTGCCCCCCGATGATTTTGCATATACTGACCGTTAGTTTTTAACAACAAAAGCCATCTACAGTTTGTTGTTGCAAAACCGAGGGTAGTAGAGGGTTAGTGTATGCAAATTCTTTAGGAGCATTTTGGTCATTTCGCTCTGAAATTGACGGCATTGTAACGGTTGCAACGTGTTACAAAGTTCCTGTTAATTTCTGAAACAAAAGGTGACTTGCGGTTAGTGTTTGTGAAGGGCGTATAGTACATGGTTAGTTATTGGGGTATATCCTTGTGTTATTTGCAAGCATTTATCATCCTATGAGCTTCTTGTTGGAAGTGTTGTGACTTTGTTTCGGGGTTATATTATTAATTAAGCTCTTTTCCTCCATCTTTGGATGTTCAGAGATCCAATGTGTTTTGGCGGAAAGCGTAAGAGAGTGCTCTGGACAGCTGAGGAGGAAGAAATGTTAGAGGTATAACGTTCTGGACTCACCCTTTCATGCTATAGTAAAGTAGGAAATTTTATAGAGATCGTGTTCATAGTCTGATTTGTTAATATGAAGAAAATTGGAGAATATGGAACTCTTTATTAGGCAATTAAGTTTAATTAAACTTTCTTTATGAACATCACTGGCTTTATGAGTACAAAACACCATTTTGGTTCAGGATTAATATTTAATTCTGTGAAAAAAATCATATCTTCTGCAAGTTGTATATGAATATGACTGTTGCGTAAAAAAAATAGGGTAAATTGCCCACAAACATATAACTCCATAGTAAATTTCCACACACACATAGTCCCATAGAAAATTTTCCTCAAACACATAACTACCCTTATAAGTTTCCATGTGTCACCATCGTACAAAATAGATAGAAACCACCAATTTTTTTGATTTGTTCGTCACGTGAGTTTAAAAACTGATAATATCCCAAAACTACTTATTCTCATCCTTTAATTTTTCGTCTTCAAGATGATTTCGCGTAGAATTCTGTGAACGGAATCTTATTGAAATTGGAAGAGTAAAGCGTGAGTAGTTTTGTGATATGTTATAATTTACATTCACGTGACGAAAAAAACGAATTTTTTGATGATTTCCGTCTATCTATTTTGTACCATGGTGACCAGGGGCGGAACCAAATCTTGTTTAGGGTGTTCCATGGAACACCATAAACATATGAGAATCTAGTTTAATGGTATAAGGCTTCTCAATTTTTACAAGGGATCCTGTTTGATCCACCCTTGGAACACCCTGAAATATTTTTCCTTTTTTCACTCATCGTTTGGGCTGGCTTTCGGTTTGGGCTTCTTTTTTTCACCTCTCGTTTGGCTGGCTTTCGGTTTGGGCTTTGGAAAAACCTCTATTCTCGGAGCAAAATACTAAACTTAAGTCAACATCAAATAGCCAAGTTTGCTATGGGCTGTGGCCGCAATTTAATCACCATAAGTATTGTCTTCATACAGCTTTTGTTTTTATATATTACATCTATGTTTATAATGCAATGAACCCAATCCTAGAAATTGATGTATAGTCAAAAGGCAGGAATAGGAACAAAAGATGATAATTAAGTGAAGTGCACATGACAAGTAACATTGCTATGAACACAACAGAATAGAAGCTTATTTGTTAGTGACTCAGTCTGGTCCCATGTATCTAATTTCTAGGAGGGGTACAATTAGAAAATTAAAAATAAATTAAGAGGAGCATAATTATTCAATAAAAAAATAAAGGAAACTATTGATTTTTTTAGAAGTAAGTAATAATAAAAAAAATGGGGACACAATTAATAAATTAAGGTGCGTTATTAGGAAAATTTGAAAAATAAATGATAAAAATCGGGAAATATTTTTTGAGGGGGTACGGGCCTCCCTTGAACCTTAGTGACCCCGTCACTATCAGCGGCTACCCCTAAAATAAATACCTGGTTCCGTCCCTGATGGTGACACATGAAAATTTGTAATGGTAGTCTTGTGTGTGTGAAATATTTATGGGGTCACGTGTTTGTGAGCAATTTATAAAGGCAGTTATGTGCAATTTACCCCCCCCCCCCCCAAAAAAAAAAAACATCAACATTCTTCTTGCATGACTTGATACCTGACTTTTATTTTTTTTATGTTTTTTAGGAAGGAGTCAATACAATATCCAGCAATATCAACAAAAATATCCCTTGGATAAAAGTTTTGGAGTTTGGTAGTCACGTGTTTCATCCAAGTCGTAATCCCACTGACCTGAAGGATAAATGGAGGACTATGAACAAAGAATCCAACTAGGAGGTTACAGTAAAGCTAAAAAAAGGTAAGCACAATTTCTGCTATAGTTATAATTAATTTGGCAATTCCCTCTGTTTGGTGTTTGACTGGGAGCTGAGAATTCTGTTGTATTACAAATGTGTTTTAACATTCAATAGTCATATGATTAGTTTCATACCAGTAAATTGGATACAAATCATTCAGAGTCAATATGTTGTACTGGAAATGTGTTTCATCAAGTCTTGTTTATTCACCTTATATGTGCTAAAAGCCTAAAAATGGTTTTTACAGGGCCTTGCTTGTAAGTTGTGGTTGCAATGAAGTAGAGTGATTTTTTCGTGGTCAGAGAGCTCTCTCACCTTCTTGAGGTTAGAGATTTGAACCCCAGTGGGTACATTTGTTTGAGAACTGGGTGTGGATGGAGATTAAATTAAGAATTAGACTAGGGTAGGGTAAGATTTTTCCGTTTTTTTTTTTTGTGGAGCAGAAAAATATGTATTAGAGTGATTAAATGATAAAATTCAAGTAGCGTGATTCACATACAATGATCAACTTAGGGAACTTAAGGGAAAGCAAACTAATGCGGGACCTAATGTATCAGTACCAGAGGCTTGCCAAATCGGAGGAGAAGAATTGGTGCCAGCCATGTCAACATAGGGAACCTGCTAGGTAGTTACTTATTGTATGTCATTTTGGGATAACCCCAAAATCACTAGCCCTGTACTGTGTATGGGAAACTTTGTATTACGTTGAAGTTGTTATAACACCGTTGATTTTAGTGCAAATATCATTTTAGTTTTCTTTATTAGGTGCGATTTTCACTTAAAGTACTTTAACAGTCAAATTTCCTGGAGAGCGGTCGGGATTTTCCAAATGACTCGCATGACTCCCGCCAAAGCCGTCACACTATATTTCCTCCTGTCGGAAATAAGAGTGCCGGCGAGGGAATGGGTAGTCCAATCCATCAATATCATCTCCCGGGACGATTAGCTCTTTCATAGACATGTCCCTGACAACTCACCAACGTCATCCACCGTGAGTCTCAATATCCCCACGGTTGTATAACAAGTTAATAAAAATATAAAATATAATAACATATGAATAACCTATTGGCTGCTGCATTCAAGGAGGTAAGAAATATTAAATATTGGTAGCCACAATTGCAATTAATATAGACATTACCGACACATATTGTAGTTGTGGATTTTTGTGCCTGGTCAGTAACAACATTTAGAACTCATGAAGGCGGAACTACCAGAAGTAGTACACAGTCGACGACCTTCTTCCTCAGGTCGCCAACACTTTCAAGGCATGGATGTCTCGAGGACGAAGAAGCGTGGCCTAGGACTTCGCTCTTGGATTAGTGTCGATACATCTGGTAGCTCCCAAGTAATCGAGGTTGACAAGCTCACCATGATGCGCCGCTGTAGTCTTCCTGCTCGTGATCTGCGACTGCTCGATCCCTTACTACTTTACTCGGCAGCTATCATTGGCAGAGAGAAGGCCATTGTTGTAAATTTGGAGAACATTCGGTGCGTCGTCACTGCAGGTGAGGTACTTCTTGTGATTCCCCTGGATATATATGTGACGCAGTATGTAACAGAGCTACAGCGAAGATTGGCGACTCCGGGAGCAAGTGAAATGTGGGAGTCTGATAGTTCCTCAGCCGATTTGCCTTTTGAGTTCATAGCTCTTGAAGTTGCTCTCAAAGCTGCCTGTACATTTCTTGACTCTCAGGTTAGTAGAAAAGAATATTTCACTTGCCTGTCAAGAAAACACAGTCACTCACCCTTCTTCCTCAATCTTCTTTGGTTTGCCAAGAGTATTTGTAGTCGGTGACAAAGCTAGCTTTTCCATTAAAAAACACTAAACCTTTTTGAATAATAATAAATGATTTTTTTATATATATTTTTTGATAAATGATTTTTTTCAAGAAAAACGTCGATTCTTAGTCTAGTCTGAAAGGTAATTTGTACATCCTAATGTCAGGAATGGAAGCTTTTATTGATGAATTGAACTATTACAAGCTCACAGAAGGCTCTGGTTCGCTTATGGACCAGGCTCTCTCTGGTTTCGCTCACTACATCACACAGAAATGGACAAGATGCTCGGAGAAGACGGTGAGCTGGTCTTTATACTCGTTGACCGGTCCACGTGCCTTTCGCTTATTGGTTCGATTCTAACAGCTTCTGTAACTGCCTCCACGTCGATGTAACAACCCGTAACAACCTTCCACGTCAGCGCCACGTTGCAGCTTATCCGTTCGCGCCCTGTCTCGTCCACTTAACCAAACGGTGCGTTTGGTCCTTCTTCTCGCGTGGTCCTGACAATACCCTGCCCTTCAGTGGAGACTCGTCCTCGAGGCTCTGGTTGAAAAAAGCGTCCTGGAAATCGAGCACGGAGCCAATTGATATCCTCCCAAGATGCATCTTCCGACGACGCGTCCGACCACTGGATCAACTTCTGCACTACTGCCATGTTGTCTCTTTTGACCGTGCGTGTCTCGAGCACTCGGACTGGTTCGACCTTCAGCTGGCCTTCGGTCGTTGTCTCCGGTAGGGTCGTGCTTGGCACCTTCGACCGTCCGACCTTCTTTTTCAGCAGAGAGACATGGAAGGTGGGGTGAAGCTTTGAACTTGGGGGAAGTTTCAAGGTATACGTTACTGCGCCGACCTTCGCCACTATCTCAAAGGGTCCGTAATAGCGGGCGGCCAGCTTCATATTGCGACGGAGCGCCAAGGACGTCTGGCGATATGGTTGCAGCCGAAGGAAGACCAGGTCCCTCACCTCAAATGACCGCTCCGTGCGTCGTTTGTCTGCCTGAGCCTTGACTCTGTCTATGGCTCCTTGTAAGTTGTCTCTGACCAGTCCCCAAATGGCTTGGCGATTCACTTCAAAGGACTCGACCGTCGCCACCTTCGTGGTAAGGACCGAGGTGTCCAGTGCCGGCGGCGGATGGCCGTACAGAACCTCAAATGGGGTGGACTGAATGGCCGTATGAAACGCCGTGTTATACCAGTATTCTGCCATTGCCAGCCAACGCGCCCACTGGTTGGGAAGATGATGGGTCGTCAGTCGTAGGAAATTCTCTAAGCATTGGTTCACACGTTCCGTTTGCCCATCGGATTGTGGGTGGTACGCCGACGAGAAATCAAGCTTGGAACCGAGCAGCCAAAAGAGTTCTTTCCAAAACTGACTCAAAAAGACCTTGTCGCGGTCGGAAACCATCGTCCTGGGAGCCCCATGGAGTTTGTAGACGGAATTGATGAATGCCTCGGCCACCTGAGCTGCCGTGAATGGGTGGCGCAGCCCCACAAAGTGTGCGTACTTGGAAAATCGATCCACCACGACTAGGATTGTGTCGAAGCTCCCTGACCTGGGCAGGCCCTCTATAAAGTCCAGGCTAATATCGAGCCATGGTCTGGTCGGAATGGGTAGTGGTTGAAGAAGTCCGGGGTACGCGACGTTCTCCGATTTACATCGCTGGCAAGTGTCGCAGTTCTCGACAAAGCTTTTGACATCTTTCTGTAACTAGGGCCACCAGAAGTGCGCGGTTACCCTTTTGCTCGTCGCCCGAACGCCGGAGTGACCTCCTAATGGGGAGTCATGGAGTGTTGCGATCACCTTGTGCCTCACTGGACCGTTGGCTCCGACATAAAGCTTGTCCTGCATCGCGAACAACCCTTTCCTGAGCTTCCAACCCTCTACCCCATCGTGTGCAATGCTGAGTCGTTGAATGAGGCCTTGTGCTTCTGCATCATTGTCATAACTGGACTCGAGCTCTGTGATCCAAGTAGGAACTAGAACAGAGAGCTCGTGGAATGCCTCATGTGGTCGCCGTGACAGCGCATCTGCCACCCTGTTGGCTGTCCCTGCCTTGTACTCAATGCGGTATGTCAGCCCGAGCATCTTCGCGAGCCACCGTTGCCGGAACGACGTGACAAGCTTTTGCTCTATCAAGAACTTTAAGCTTTGTTGGTCCGTTCTGATCACAAACTCCTCCTGTTGCAAATACTGGCGCCATTTCTGAACCGCGAGCATCATTGTCAGCATCTCTTTCTCGTACGTCGACCGGCCAGCATTCTTTGGGCCCAAGCTCTTGCTCAGGTAAGCGAGAGGCCGACCGTCTTGCATCAACACCGCTCCCACACCTGTGTCTGATGCGTCCGTCTCAATGACGAAGGTCTTTGCAAAGTCGGGTAGGGCTAGTACCGGAGTTGTGCTCAGGGGTCGCTTGAGCGCCTGAAAGCTCATTTCCTCTGTCTCGGACCAGCGGAACTCATTCTTCTTCTTTAAAAGCTCTGTCAAGGGTCGTGCAATTTGGCCATAATTTTTGATGAAACGCCGGTAGTACCCAGAGAGTCCCAAAAATCCCCGCACGTCTGTGATGTTCTTGGGTGTTGGCCATTGTTTGACGGCCTGAATCTTCTCTGGGTCGGTCGCTACCCCTTCACCTGAGATCCGGTGTCCCAAGTAGTCGACTGTAGCGACCCCAAAAGAGCACTTGGATAGCTTAACATATAGCTGGTGTTCTCGGAGCTTGTCGAAGACTGCCTGTAAATGCTCAGCGTGGCTTGCTTCATCCTTGCTATATACCAAGATGTCGTCAAAGAACACGAGCACAAAGCGCCAAAGGTAGTACCGGAAAACACTGTTCATCAAACTCTGAAAGCTAGCCGGAGCATTTGTTAGACCGAAGGGCATTACCCGGAACTCGAAGTGGCCGTCGTGCGTGCGAAATGCGGTCTTATGCTCGTCCTCTTCATCCATTCGGATCTGGTGATACCCCGCCCTCAAATCAATTTTGGAGAATATCGTGCTTCCGGCGAGTTCATCAAGGAGCTCTTCCACCGTTGGAATTGGGAAACGATCCTTAATTGTGATCATGTTTAGCACTCTGTAATCAACGCAAAAGCGCTAGGTACCATCCTTCTTCTTTACTAGCAACACAGGGAAGGAATAGGGACTTGAGTTTCGTCGAATGATACCTGACTCGAGCATCTCCTTTATCAACATCTCGATAGCGTCCTTTTGCTCCTTATTGTATCGATAAGGACGTACTGACAGTGGTCTTGCTCCCGGCACAATAGGAATCTGATGGTCGTGTTCCCTATGTGGAGGTAGGTGTGTTGGGACCTCAAAGATCTCGGTGTTAGCTTGGAGACAACGCTGGACTGAAATGGGTGTTGGGTCCATGCTCTGTTTTTCCTCCATTTTCAGAAACTGCCCCACAAACGCCACTCCCCCGGCTCTCAGCTCCTTATGGAGCTTCTTCCTTGTGACTCCTTGTACGAATGGAGCTGGATGGAATTCTTCGAGTGTCAGTTCAAATGTGATGGGATTGACTGTGCGCATCCAGTCGGTGCCCAGGACCATCTCACAGTCGCCCAATGGCATTACCAGGAAGACCCATCGGAATGTATGCTGATTCAGAGTCCACTGCACTTGACTGAGGCTCGTGCAAACGGACTTGTTGCCGTTACCCAAGTGAATATACACTTCCGGTGAAGGTTGGACCACCATGCCCACCTTCTTTGCGACTTGAATGTCGAGGAAACACGTGGTGGCTCCTGTGTCCACCAAGGCTGAGATCGTGTGATGACCCACTTTAGCCTCCACGCGTAGCGCAGGTGTTCGTTCCACGTGGCTGGCTCTCAGTGTCTCTTCTCGTCTTGTGTCTGTGTTAGGCTCATCTTCCAGCTGTTGTGCTCTTTCCCCTTCCACTCAATCCATCTCCTCATCTTCGTCCCAAGAGCCAATCTCCTCAATGAGTGCCTCGTCATCTCTTACCAGCATAAACAGTTGCTGGCGATTGGGACACACGTGTGCCCTGGAGTACCGTGCTGGACATGTGTAGCATAGGCTCAATCGACGCCGTTCCTCACAATATTCTGGCGTGATGTTTCGCACCGGTGGCGGTGCTCGTGGAGCTGGTGGTGCTCTGTTCACTGGTGCAGCCGATGCCGGTGCTTGTCTGCCTGTCTCTCTGTCCCAACCTCCTCTGTGATTCGGACCTGTCAATCTCGGCCTCGTCGCCGGACCGTGTGGATCTGGTGGTCGAGGTTGAGTGTTTCCCCATCGCGCCCCTGTCCTCTGTTCTTCGAGCCTTGCCAAGAACATGGCCCGACTCAGTGTCTCTGGCTCAAGCATAGCCAATCCTGCTCGCAGATGCGTCTTAAGGCCACTGATAAAATTGGAGACGAAGAACTCTTCGGTCATCCACAGATTTCTAGCCACCATCTGGCCCCGTAATACGTCAAACCTTTCCTCATAATCTTGCACCGCTCCATCTTGTTTGAGATGCTTGAAATTCGAGATCACGTCTTCTGAGCGTCCATCTTCGAACTTCCACACCAAGTCTTGTATCATCTGGTCCCAGGTGAACTGTTGTCTGCTTCGCTGGTAGTCCTGAAGCCAGATCTCTGCTCGCCCGGTGAAATGCATGCCGGCAAGTCTGACTCTCATCTCATCTGGAACTGCACATAAGAAAAAGTAATTGGTGCATTTCCTGATCCAAGCTCTTACACCTGATCCGTCAAACGATAGAAATTGGATTTGAGGCAACCTGAAATGCAGATTGTTGTTGTCAGGCCTCAAATACTCTTCGTAGCGCCCTTGGAACGGATCCGTCCGTCGGCTCTCGTCTCTGTCCTCCATCGGAGTTCTGCGAACTCCCTCCTCCCTCCGCTGTCTCGGTGATTCCTCTTGCGGTCTGGATTCCGCTTGCGACTCCGCCCGAGGAGGCTCGGTGAGTGGCGGATCTCTCGACTCTTTCCGTGGTCGTCGGTCTTCTCTCAGAATTCTCCTTACCTCCGTGCTGGTAAGGCTCTCCAACCTTCGTTCCCTTGGCAAGTCCTCTTCTCGTCGGTCCCTCTCCAGTCCGTCCATGCGCCCGGAGAGACTCTGCAGCGCCGCCATCATGGCTCGGAGTGTCGCCGTCATGTCCTGGAGATGCGCCTCAGTTCTCCCGGTGGTGTCGGCGAGTGCTTCCACCTGTGGCTGAAGCGTCTGAAGTTGTTCCGCCATCGGAGCGTTGAGTTGCTGGATGTTCGCTGCCGTTGCCGCCGCAGCTCGCCGTGCTGCTTCGTCGATCTCGGAAGCTCGTGTCATTCTTCGTCGTGGATTATTGCTCTGATACCACTGTCAGGAATGGAAGCTTTTATTGATGAATTGAACTATTACAAGCTCACAAAAGGCTCTGGTTCGCTTATGGACCAGGCTCTCTCTGGTTTCGCTCACTACATTACACAGAAATGGACAAGATGCTCGGAGAAGACAGTGAGCTGGTCTTTATACTCGTTGACCGGTCCACGTGCCTTTCGCTTTTTGGTTCGATTCTAACAGCTTCTGTAACTGCCTCCACGTCGATGTAACAACCTGTAACAACCTTCCACGTCAGCGCCACGTTGCAGCTTATCCGTTCGCGCCCTGTCTCGTCCACTTAACCAAACGGTGCGTTTGGTCCTTCTTCTCGCGTGGTCCTGACAATACCCTCCCCTTCAGTGGAGACTTGTCCTCGAGGCTCTGGTTGAAAAAAGTGTCCTGGAAATCGAGCACGGAGCCAATTGATATCCTCCCAAGATGCATCTTCCGGCGACGCGTCCGACCACTGGATCAACTTCTGCACTACTGCCATGTTGTCTCTTTTGACTGTGCGTGTCTCGAGCACTCGGACTGGTTCGACCTTCAGCTGGCCTTCGGTCGTTGTCTCCGGCAGGGTCGTGCTTGGCACCTTCGACCGTCCGACCTTCTTTTTCAGCAGAGAGACATGGAAGGTGGGGTGAAGCTTTGAACTTGGGGGAAGTTTCAAGGTATACGCTACTGCGCCGACCTTCGCCACTATCTCAAAGGGTCCGTAATAGCGGGCGGCCAGCTAACTAAATCGTCAACCAAAAAAGACATTTTTCAATAATGATACATGAGGTTAACATTTTTTGAGAGAACACAACTCGGAGATAAAAGGAATTAAAGAGATAGTTTTAAGAAATTTCATATAACAAATTTTAAATTTTTTTTGAGGGGATACGTGCTCCCTAAAGCCTTAGTAGTTCTGTGTGGAGCCATCGGGCTGGCTTTTGTCCATGCTATCAATGTAGGATTAATTATTGCTGACAGAATTTTAATGGATGACTTGATCATTTGTGTGCTGACAAAATGTAATATTACCATAGCATCAATAATAGTTTTTTTTTCTCTTTCGTACCTAACATGTTTTCTCATTTTTATTTATTTATTTTACCTTTACAACAAAATTAGTAATCTCGGGATGGTGATGCTATTAATACCTTGTCTTAGAATTGGTAACTCCTAGGAAATGGATGCTATTAACAAAACATTGATTCACGGTTATTTTTCTAGTTCAACGTCTAGGAATTTGGACCCTGGCATGGTAAAATATTGGTAATAACACTGTACTTATTCTGTGTATGGGTTCTATAATTGGGCCTTCAACTATCAGGTTAAGCTTTTAGTTGAATTGGTTCTCTAATTGGCTCAATCGTCTTTCTCATGCGGATCTCTAGCAGGTGGGGACGTTGCCTCTAGTGGCGCGTCCGGCCAACTCTCTTTACCGACGAGACTCATCGATCTTCGATAAAAAAGATCGACCATGTAGTAACCCCATTTGTACATCCCTTACGCTTATTTATTCGTGATTCAAGCGCAAAGCTTCGGGGCGCTCAAACTATCCCCAACTGAAGTCTCAATATGAGACTTATTCGTACCATTTAAGTCTCATTGGAGAGTTGTTTGAATGATTCGCGTTGTATCACACTTTTATTATTGGAGTCTATATTTGATTTGGAGAAATCAAATCCGAGAGTTATGAGATACCATCTCGTTGGTCAGTAGATACAACGCTTTTATTGTGGCGTAACTACGGTCTTTTATTTATAAAGCTTTCTTTTAGGAAAAAAAAAGATCAGTTATGAAGATGAGGCATAGTTTATTGTAGCTTCATCGGAGGCTAGAAGCAATGGCTACTGTTGGAATTGAATAATGTTGATTGGTTAAGCAGTGTAGTTGCTCATTTCATTTCGGCTATTGTTCATTCATAGGCTACAGAACTTGAAATGGAAGTATGTCCATTACTAGACGAACTTGTATCAAAGATTAGTAAACAAAGCTTGAAACGTGTTCGTCGACTGAAAAGTAGACTTGTTGCCTTAACTCAGAGAGTTCAAAAGGTATTGCTTTTTAAATTAATACTCTATCAAATATTTATTTACAAAGATAATATTTTAGTATAACACTTTTTGTAATATAATATTATAATATTTACAAAACATTTAACCACAGTTTGATGTCTAATCCCTAGTTTTTCTATTATTTTTTCATTTAAAACATGTAAAAATTCTAAAATACCTCTCGTCATGAAATATCAAAATTGCTCTTCATTCATCTTTAAATTTTCAAAATCTACTATAAAAAATCAATTTTGAAAATCTAAAGATGAATGAATGACAATTTTTGACATTTCATGGTGATGGATATTTTGGACTTTTGACATTTCATGGTGATGGATATTTTGGACTTTTTATATTTCTTGGATGGGAAAATTATATAAAGTTAACGGTCAGGTAGCAAATTGTGGTTAAATGTTTAATAGTATTATATTACAAAAAAATTAAGCTAGAGGTATCATCTTGCAAATAAATATTTAATATGATATTATATTATATTACAAAAAAAAATTTATATCAACATATTATTCTGCAAATAAATGTTTAACAGACTATTATATTAAAGGGATAATTATCATTCCCAACCCCAAACTTTACGTCAAATTCATATCCTAACCCCTCCTTACCTTTCATTTCAAATCATAACCACAACTTTTGCTTTTTTTTCAAAACCTATCATTTACTGTTCGAATTAACGTAACAGTTAATTTGTTGGTCACGTGCACACTTAAGTGACCACATATTTCGAATTTATTCCCATTTTACCCTTGACCCTTTCTCATTGATACCCTCCTAAATTCATTCACATTCACAATCTTACACTTAAGTAGTAGTTTTAAGGAATCAAAATGGAAATAAATTCGAAATATGGGGTCACTTAAGTATGCACGTGACCAACAAATTAAATGTTCCGTTAATTCGAACAGTAAATTATAGGTTTTGAAAAAAAAACGAAAGTTGAGGTTATGATTTGAAACGAAAGGTGAGGAGGGGTTAAGATATGAATTTGACGTAAAGTTTGGGGTTAGGAATGATAATTATCCTTATATTAAAAAAGTTCCATATGTCTTATCAGGTTAGGGATGAGATAGAACGGCTGATGGATGATGATGAGGACATGGTAGAAATGAATCTAATTAGTGAGAAGAGGAGCCGGAGGTTGGAGTCAGCTTTGCATGGTGGTGATCGGTCTGCACATAGACCTGACGGTGGATTCTCCGCCTCTGCTCCGGTCTCTCCTGTTTCTTCACCCCCGGACAGGAGGAGGCTTGGTAATAAGACACTCAGCCTTGATAGAAGCCGACATGATAGCATGAAGAGCGATGAAAGTGGCATAGACAGTGTTGAAGAGCTTGAGAGGTTGCTCGAATCTTACTTCGTTGATATCGATACAACCCTCAACAAATTGACCTCGGTATTTGCATTTTTCACAACACTCTCTATCTCTTGTCATCACCTGAATCTAAATGCAAATGATGAAATTGTTGTTTCAGGTGAAGGCATACATAACTGACACAGAAGATTGCATCAACATGCAGTTGGTATGTGCTTGTTTTGTTACCTTTTTTTTAATAAGCAATTGATACTGTAGATCCCAAACCATGAAGTATAGTAGCAAGGCAAGAGGAAAAAACCTAGGAGTATACCAACCAAACAAGAGGTCTAAGAGAAGTGCTAGCCTCGAACAAAAAGAGTCAGAGCCCGAACTAACAGATTGATCCTAATTGTGAGGAGCAAGGTCTAAAAACCAAGATTTAAAAGTGTAAACAAATCAAAGGTCTGTAACTTGAATTTACCAATCATGAAGCACAAAAACGTGAAAAGTAAAGGTCTAAGAACCCTAATATGCCAATCATAAACCACTAACAAATAGAGTCAGTTCCCAATCCACAAAACAACGGGTGACATGTACTCGCATCAAGCGAACCCCTAATTTGAAGAAAACTACCAACCCCTCAAAACAGAGAGGAGAGGGCAGCGACCAATACGCCGATGGCTAACACCGTTTGATGCCAACGACATATTCGGTGGGTGAAATCCCATTGGAGCTCACTAAACCCTCAAATGGAGATCCTAGAAGTTTTCAATCAACAACACAAAATGGTCAAACCACTCGTCGACGGCCAATATCTAACACTTTCGAGCGTCAACCACCATAAGGAAGGGAACAAGTTAAGACCAAAAAAGAAAATGATAATGGGAAGGGAGGGATTCTCAAATTCTAAACAAGTGAGAGGATAAAATGAGTATACCTTGCCCAAAAACATCAACAACAAGGAGAACAACGTCGTCACGATATGAGAATCTTCGAGAAGCAGCCAAATTGTCGAAACCATCTCGAGGGCCAACACCGACGACAAGCCCCAGCTCCCAACGCAACACTCCATAAGCGAATGGGACCGGAAGAATAAGATCCACAGGGACTGAGTACGGGCTTGTTCGTAGCATGTGCTACTGCAACAGAAGAAAGAGACGGGGGAGGAGAACGAAGAAGATATTACTAAAGATAGTAGTAATGACAAAGCCATCGAAATCGACAACGAGGTTAGTTGGTAGGGATTTGGAAGGAAAGCGTTTCTTTCTAAAAAAAGGAAGCAGGGACAGAGAGTCAAAATGAATATATTTCTTTGTTTTGTTACCTTAATATGAAATATTACATAAGACCAACTCAACCAGAATAGAACTCGTGCTTGTGTGGTATTAGACTATAATATCAATATTGAAAAACCAACTCAACTAATAAAACAAAATGTTTATTTGTCCAACTGATCAAACACTTTAGAGACCCAGATTCAACTTTCAACCGATGCCACATTATTACGAGCTCTCTTCTACATATAAGGGTTCATGTTCGATGTACCGATCTTAAAATGTTGGGGAGCTTGAAATACAAACATATTATATTTTGTTTGCAGGACAACGTGAGGAACCAGCTGATCCAGTACGAGCTACTACTGGTGACCACTACTTTTGTTGTTGACATACTTGGGTTGGTGGTAGGGACCTTTGGGATGAACTTTCCGATGAAAGTTAATAATGACCCGGACGCTTTCAAATGGGTGCTTGTGATTGCACCGATATGCGGGATCTCCATCTTTTATGTCCTCTACTTCAAGTACAGAAGGTTCATGCCGCTCTAGATATAGAGCTCAACTCCACAGCCGATTCTTCGAATCCAAATTTCTAGTTGTATGAGAAAAACTATGTCGCCAATTCCTTTAATGCACTATGATGCACTGATAATCTCATCATTTCTTGATATTCATCTTGTCGGTTTAACTTTATGGGCGGAACAAATATTACATGTTTTTTTATCAACAAAACAAATGTAGATTAAACCTCTTCTGAGATAAAACAGGAATACAAATAGTCAGCACTAAAGGACTCAAAAACTCAAACAAGTGGGGAAAAGGTGCACTATTTGCACCAAGAAGAGAGCACCACCATCCAACACAATGTTGTGGATGAATACACAAACAAGAGGGTAAGAAAGTGTTACAATGTTACAAAAGGAACTACACAGCCGGTTTGTCAGTAAAACGAAACCACCCTAATCCCAACCTAGGACTCCCCCCTCGGAACAGAAAAAAGAGCTTCAATCATATAGATATGAAGTTACTTGCAGAACAAGCCACACACAGAAAAACCAATTCACAGCAAGTGAGGAACTTATAGGAACTCGTAGAGACTTGTCTTCATTAAAGACCCCAGCAGGAACTCAATCAATCCTATTGAATATCAGAATACAAGAAGCTGGAGCCATTCTCCATTGATGAAAGGAGATGAAAGTGTTTGCAGCTTTGTATCTTGCCCAAACCCAAGAGAAAGACTTATTTACAATTTGGATGGATATTTCTTCAGAAGTCAGCTGAATGTCTTGGAAGATGAAAACATTTCTGGCCAACCAGATATTCCAGCAAGTAATGTGAGCCAATACTCTCTAAGTGAGCTTATAGATAACCTTGAATGAATGCTTCCAAGAGGAGAATAGAACAGTGATTGAACCTGGCATGACTCATTGGGCTCCTCAACATGACACTACTAAGCTTCAGACATGAACCTAGCATCATGTCGATGGTATTTGGAACTTCTGGTCCAACATACATCGGTCCACTTGTATTAGGAATTTCTGATCCAATATACCGTCATATTTATAAACTTCAGGCTATAAACCAAGCTGCATGTTCCATGCAAGTAGTTTTGCATTTTGGAACTTCAGGTCCAAATGTTTGGGGCACAACAAAACTCAAAGTTTCGAGTATCAACAACAAAACATAAGTATACAAATAATCATCAAATTTCTGACTTGAAAGATCCAATATAAATTGGCGATCACAGAGTATACTTATCGAAAACCATAACTTAAGCATGCATAAATAAGCATGAATCAAGTATAAATAACTTCAAACCTTTGATACCTGAACGGTAGAGCAAGTCGTGAAACTCGTGTTATTAAGATTGAATTTGGATGGAACCAACACCAAGACACCGATGACCTAAAGTAATACAAAAGATGGTGTCTACGGATTGGTTACCAAACAAAAAAAAACACTTGGGATTGAGAGTCGGAGAGAATAGAGAACTTCTATTCATATTTTGGGAATGACTTAAAGAAGCGTTGTGTTTAGTATTGAGTGTGTCTAATATAAAAGATTGGTACCTCTGTTTATAATAATCAAAAACACATAAGCTAATGCCATATAACTCTTTATATGCTAGTTATGGTGACAGGTCAACTGTGGTGGTCACACATGACATAATCATACCATCTCACAACAATATTTTATTTGAATAGAAAGAGGCTTTTACAGCATAACTTCGTTTATGTCACATCTTCTTCCTCGGTACTAAATACATTAACACTGAATCTACCAAGAACATAAACATATACACATATCATCTAAAGAACCATGAAGAAGCATAACAAAAGCAAGTGGCAGTTTGGGTTTCATTTAGACCCGCAAGGAACTGGTTTTGGAACACCAAAGCCAACACAATGCACAGATCTAGATCACGGTTCCGCTTGGAATCAAGGCATCTTTGATTATAGTAACAATCCCGCTCTTGATGAAATACCCATCTGTTTCTCTAGCAGCTTCTTGCACGTTGTCACTGTTGATGATCTGAAACAATGAAGGTCAGAACGGTTCAGCTTTGGAATTACAGAAAGATCGAACCAGCTTCAAAATGAAAGCATACCTTCACATTGTCTCCAATTCTAGCATTCTTGTCTATTATGGCTCTTTTGATGTGTGAGTTCTTGCCAATGCCAATGGGTACGCTTCCCTTTGCAGCTAGGAACCTCCTATCAGCATCGGTCTGGAGAAAGAAGACGGGACATATTTAGTTTTTTACCAAAGCTTGTTTGTCCAACTAGTAAGCACTTGAACTTGAGTCTAAGACCAAGTTTAAGTCCTGACAGCGGTACCTCCCCACTAGTGTTGTGCTTCTGTTTCCTCTTTCTTACTGTAGGGCCATTCATCAATCTTATGTCCAGTAAGAATCACAAGTTTGGTGCTCTCTTGCTTCTACCTAAGCAAGTGAAGCCCAAATCTTGATACAATATAGCCGATAAAATATAATTGTGAACACTACCACTCTGTTGACAAAGGGTATTACCTCGTAATAATCTGCTCCCATCAACAATGTGTCTTCTATGATTGCACCCTCTGATATGCAGGAACGAAGGCCAACAACGGAATGGTGAATCTTACAATTCTGTAAAGTTAAAATGGAAGCAGCTCATCAATCCGATAGTAGAATGTAGCATGAATTTTATTTGACGACAAAGATCTTGGCAGAAAATTATATATTGCAGATGCAACATAATATCTAACATAGATGATATATAGTAGAGTAGGGTGTTAAGCTTGTTCAATGGGGTATTACCTTGATCACACAACCTTCCCCAATAACACTATCTGTTACATCAGCATTAAGCATTTTCGAAGGAGGCAAATAGCGAGGCTGGGTGTAGATTGGTGATGAACGATCATAGAAACTGAAAATAAATCCATGCCACATGCACAATACAGCTGTTAATGAAAAAGAACATAATAGTGACATCGCCCTTTCTTAATTTGGGGGGAAGTAGAATATTACCTGAAATCTGGCACTGGTTTTTTGGTGATTCCCAAATTCGCATTGTAGAAAGCCTCAATTGTACCTATATCTTCCCAGTAACCATCATACAAGTAAGCTTGTACCTATAAAAATTAATAGCAACATGTTGTTAAAATAATCTCAATCAAACATACATGCATGAGAAAAGCTGAATTTAATGAGGGAATTTCCATCAAACCATAGTACATGAATTCATAATACTCCAATTTCAGTTTTAATGTATTTCATACTATCTTCTTCCCTTCCATAGGGTGAGTGAAACTTGCCAAATCACACTTGAAGTCATACAAAAGTCTGAACAGGATTAGAATAAAGGAATCTCTACACCGCATTTGAAACATTTCTAGACATGCATGCTACATAATAATGTGGCAGAAATAGGGCCGCCTATCAGTAAACCATTTCATTCCATTTAGAGCGCCAAATCAAATGCACATCCTTATGAAGAAATCTGATACTTTTTTCTGGCCTGATGAGATATCTACTATTCTTCAGTAGCAATTAGACTCAATCAAATAATGATACAAGCACCACCTATGCAAAAAGCAAATGAAGGAGATACATACCCTCATCCCGATAGAAGTTGCACCTGGAATTACTTCACTTCCGAAATCATTGGCTCCCGGAAACTTATCCCGAAGCAGATCTAGCATAGCGTTTTTGCTGACGACATATATCCCCATACTAGCAATATAAGGCATTTCTTTAGCTCTCTCATCATCAAGACCTAAAATGGTAGTGTCGACCTTGAATAAAGCATCAGAAAGACAAAGTGTTAATACCCTTTACTAATCAGTCTTAGGACTAGCAAATAACGGTTGTTGACTATTCAGAATTAAGAGGGTCTACCTTCATAGCTTTCAGTTGTTCTCCCTTTGGTTTCTCAGCAAACTCAATAATACGCCCTTCTTCATCAATCTTCATCAAGCCAAAAGCAGTGGCACGCTTTTCATCCATAGGTAATGCTGCTACAGTGATATCAGCATCCGTTTCCCTGTGTGCTTGAATGAACTTCTCATAATCCATACGGTACAAGTGATCCCCGGCAAGAACCAGAAACTCCAGAATGTTGTGCTCCTCAAACAGCCACAGATACTGCCTCACCGCATCAGCTGTTCCCTGTGTAATCCAACTTCACGAGATAAGCTTAAAGTAACCATAAGAGTGCTAAATTACAGAAACGCAAGCTACCCTGATTAATGTTTTTAACAACATGTAATTAGCTGAATTCTCAAACTCAAACAGATTAGTATTGTTTCTTAGGTTGTTACCTGGAACCAATTTGGGTTCTCCGGGCTCTGCTGAGCAGCAAGAACTTCCACAAACCCTTCATTCTTATATCCACCCATGTTGCTGGCATAAGCCCGCGAGAGGTGGCGATTCAGGGATGCAGAATTGAACTGGGTAAGAACATAGATCTTGGATATGTTACTGTTCAAACAATTGCTGACAGGAATATCAATGAGCCTGTAATTTGCACCCAACGGAACAGCAGGCTTAGCTCTCTTCTTCGTAAGTGGGTATAGACGAGTACCAGCACCACCTCCAAGTATAATTCCTAACACACTCTGAAACGAAACAAGCTCATAAGACCATTAATCTAAACTCTAAAGCTTACAGATAAAATCGATTTCTTCATTTTCGGAACTAAACAGTCAGAACAATCCGACAACAATGATTAGTTACAGTAATCAATCGACAATCACCACCTCCGAGTATAATTCCTAACACACTCTGAAACGAAACAAGCTCATAAGACCATTAATAGAAACTCTAAAGCTTACAAATGAAAATCGATTTCTTCATTTTCGATACTAAACAGTCAGAACAAACCGACCACAATGATTAGTTACAGTAATCAATCGACAATCAGCAAATAGACAACACCTTGTTCAAAGGATCAAACCAAGCATAATCGATTCAGTTCATAACAAGCACAAAATCAAATCACGGAATTTTCCAGGAAAGTACCGGAAATCAAAATCTCACACGAAGTACAAAAAATCAACACAACAAGCATCACTCCGGAGCCAAACAGAAAGCAATTTCAACAATGTCAATAACCCGAGGCAAAGACGAACTCACTTGGCTGGCATCGGGATCAAGGCACGTCTGAGAGTTCTTGGAATCAGAAACGGCCCTGGGCGAAACAACCACGAACCTCCTCACGCCGGCGCGGCGCACCGGCCTCAACACGATCTTCTCGCCGCGGAGCTGAGAGGACGAGAACGACAGGGACTGCGGCGTCGCCGCCTTCCGGCCGAAGTGATCGGAAGGAGGATTCGCGGAGGAGGAAGGCGCCGCCGATCTCAGAGCTCCGATCGCTGCCATTGTAGCTCTCTCTCTGCAACTCGGAGCTCTTCTCTCTCTCGAAAATGTGACTCGAAACCAGAGACACGGAGGGGTTATTTGTAATTTCACACGGAGCCTGAGATTTTCCGGATGCGTCCTCGGGAAACGGTTCTGCCCACCCGATTTGCATCAATTTACGCGAGGTCGTTATCGTTTCGCGGGGGCAAGGAGGGGCAATTTCGGGATTGCCAATTTTGATTTAAATATAAATATTTATAAATATCATTCCTGAATCATTTAGAGGTGACAGAGTGACGTCATCGGGGGATTAAGTCACGTGGAACTCGTACGAACTTTTGTCGCCGAACGCTTTGGAACCGTCCGTTCTAAATTTTTATTTTATTTAAATAAATAAATAAGTATAAAGGGTCATGGACTCATGGGATTATATAATACTGACCGTTAAATCTTCTATCACGTGACAACTTACTTTGCGTGATAGGGCCATCTATTTATTCAATAATTATTATGAAGAGCGAGGTAATTAATATCGGACGTTCATTATAATTATTTTAATTTTAGGCATTTATGGTGGAATTATGGACGGCTGAGGTTTAATTGATCCATTGATTATTGGATTTGGAGCTCATTATGAGGTATTAAAATAGTCAATAAGCGACTACTGATTAGTGATACAAAACTATGAATCCATATCACAAATTATACTTTAAATATAAATTTCAATATAGAATAAAATATTTTCTATTCATATAGAATAACATACAAAATATACTAAGTTATTCCATTTTAAATGTTTATGTTATAAGATGTATCATAATGAATTATATAAAAAGTTCTCGAAGACTCCTCATGAATGTATGAACCCTAAGGGTTATTTTAGAACCGTAAAGGTTGCCCCCTCCTCCCTCTTCTCACGCAGTCATTACTGTTCAATCCTCATCTCCATGGCTTCCGATCACTTTTACACACCACGGCCGGTACACAACTTCCCCCCACCGAGTTCTCTTCAAAATCGTTTCAATTGGAATCTATTTTGGATCTGGTAAAGTCGAGCAACACTATTCCTACAACCGAAATGATCCCGGAGAGCAAACACGCCTCGCCCCGGCCTCGTCCTACAACCATGGCACAAGCCCCGGCATGGCCGGCACTCCGTCGCCCTCACGTTGAAACCAGTGGAAGGTTTTCTCGTCCCAAGGCTCCTCGGTGATCTCGCCCCGTCTGTCCCCGATCTGCTCTACCCTCGTTTTGGCGCATCCATCTAAGCCCTATACAACTCCGGGCAAGTACACTGCAAGTCCTGTCGGGCACCCTATGAGTCTAACCAGGTATTCTGCAAATCCGTCCAGACTTCCAGCCGGAACTCTCAATTCGGTGCCAGATTGGGAAGATGAGGACGAGTTTTTGGTCATCCCGACGGAAGCTATCCCGGCGGCTGTAAAGCAAGGGAAGGACAAAGAGGAGCAGACTGTACAGGTGGAGGGGCTACAACCTCCTTCGGAAGAACGAGAAGACTCGACGGGGGTGGGAGGGTCTGATTACGGACTATACCCATAGACCCAGGACTGCCGGTGCTGGGAAGTCTCGGGAAAGCCGCAATCAGAGCACTCGTTTCAAGCTTGCTTTATGTTTTTCCTATTTTAGTTTGGTTTGGTTAGTTCCCTTCGATTTTTGGTCTAGCTATTTTCTGTTTGGTACTTTTGAAATGTCGGTAAGCGGAACTCTTGAGTTAAGATCTGTGATCAGAAGCAAGCTATTTTTACAGATCCATGAGCGCCTGGTGGACTACCGTCGACTTGGACAAATATCTGGAATCCTATGCAGTTATGCTCTATCCTATAAGATTAACATTTTACAGAAATACAATATCCCATCTCCTCGTTTCAAAAAAAATGAATTATATATTAAAGCTTAAAAAAAAAACTAGGCAGACTAATGGGTTTGAATTTCCATTCTTAACTGCTACAGAAAAAAAACGAGAAAAGTGGGTATTTGGGCTTAGGAGAGCATCGGCCCATAAGCCATCCTTTTATGTGGGCCTCGTTGGTGGAATACCCCATTTTGTATGGTTATTGGGAACACACCGGATCCATTTTCACTTCTCATCAGAAAATTTGTTTTTTTTTCTCCCAAAAATAAAAATACATGGGATGTCAGTTTTTGAGGAGAAATGTAAGCATGTGTATGTTTTGTATTTCTCACAAGTTTTTAAGGGTAAAATAGTAATTTTAAAACAAATTTATACAAAATATATAAAACAAATACTCAGATATTTTATTGCATTTAATTTATAACAAAATGTTAATTTCCAAAAAAACACATCAAAATACTTTTTCGTAATTTTGCAATAAATGTCAAACCCTATAGGATGGAGTAAAGGTCGGCGCTCCAATGGCAAAGTCCCGGTAAACCCTAGAGACGATGGGCAATTAGTGTCGCGCTCAAATGGCCCAAGTATGACTAAACACTATGTCGGCGCTCAAATGTCGGTGAGAACAAGTCGGCGCTCGAATGACACAAGTCATAGGTAAACCCTAAGACCTACATGATGGAGCAGTAAGGGTCGGCGCTCGAGCGGCACAAGTCGCCGTGGTAGTAATATGTCGGTGCAGGGACGCCGCCACCGTACCACACCAAGGTCGGTTCATCCTCCTTTCTCTCCTCCTCTTTTTTCTTCTCTTCCTTTTTCTCCTCCACGGTGAGGATCTCCGCGAACCCGACGTTCTTACGAAGCTGCCTGGTGATCTCCACCGCATCGAACCCCTCTCCGACCACCTCCACCTGATCGTCTCCCTTGAGCGCCACCGACTCAACCCCAGCTTCACCGGCCACGATCCTCATGGCCTTCGAGCGGCACTTCTGGCAGCTCATCGACACCCTCATCACCGCCTTTTGCTGCATTATTATATTCATTTATTTGTTAGATATTGATAATGAATAAAAATAAGTTTAAACCATCTTAATTGACAAAGTGTACCTTCATGATGCTGAATCGTTGAGAAGGAGGATCGAGAGAATAGAGATTTAGTGGGCTGAATTGGGTTTTGATGCTAAGTGGGGTTTATATATGCATGACGGTGCTTTTGAAAATGATTGTTTTAGTCCATTAATTACATTGAGTCGGTTCCATCACGCTAAGGAGAGATGTCAAGTGAATGATTGTGCAAGTCAATGGCAATAATAAAAAAGGTACTAACAGTTAATGTATTTGGCAAGATTCAGACTATTCCATTTGCAGTAGGGATCGGGATCAAGAGAATAAAAACGTTGAAAAAGTCTAAAATGGTTAGGGTTTGTCTCTGCCGAAGATTTTTCCTCATGTTTTTTTTGGGATGAAAAGTGCAATTTAATTAATTTAAATATCAGTTACAAATGAGTACATCAAGAAAAGTTTATGACCACGAGATAGAAAAAAAATTATTATACTGTAAATAGTCCTAGTAGGTCTTTTCACAAAATAAAATTATGAGATAAGTAATCCGATACAGCCGGTGTTGGAAGTGACACAAATGCGTACTGAAAATAAAACAAAACTATGACGAAACCAATGATTGTTGCTCAAGGTGTAGATTTCATGTTCTATTTGTTGTATTAAACCGAACTTATGATCATTAATTTCAAAAAGAGACAGACCTCTGTTCAAGGACCTCTCCCAAGGCTAGTCACTAGAGTACTAAATCCCTATCATTCCTCCATGCGGGCCAGCTTGCTCGTCCTGTCCTGAATGTCCGAGGGTTCCCCAGTGGACCCTCTCTTAACTTCGAATCCTGCTCCAACACCAGGCTCAGTTCCAACTCCAAGTCCAGATCTATCTATGTGCCCAGACAGGACCATGGCGTCAGTTTTCCTGCTATTCGAGGGCCGGTCGATTACCAAGTTTTTCCAACCTGGATCGACCGAGCGGCTCGCTCCGTTTAGTGTCGTAGCCGAAGATACTATCAGGCCCCTGCCTCGAGACAAGGGGGCTTAGGTGCAGTAGTCGAGGATACCGACTTACGAGACGCCTGATCGTCCCAATCTGTGGCATATACCTTGGTTTGACGGTCCTTCTAGAATCCCAACATCGAGGAATCAAACCGGGGTATATTGTAAGAACCGCTCTCGGTCAACGTCGGTCAAATCGACGGAAAAACAGAAAAATGTAAAAATTTTGGGCATCCACCTAAATGAACCTAAAATTGACCCCGAGTATCATATCGGACTTAAGTTGACCCCGATATTGACCAAAGTGAGTTCTGGGTGACTCAGGGCAACTTTTTGACCAATTTGGGAAAGTTGACTTTTTATCGAAAAAGTCAACCGAGCGACGTTTTGGTCCGTTCGAGGCCCGATTTGGATCCAAAAAGCTTAGCCGTCGTTACAACGGTCTTAGTTGGGTCGTTTTCCTGTAGAACGCAAAGTTTCGTAAATTCTTGGAAAATGGGCCCGCACGGGGCCCGAGACGGCCAAATTTCGCGAATCTGATTGAAAAATATCTACAAAAATATTTTTCTAACTCATGGGACCCACATGAAACATGTCATAAATGTGGTGGAAGAAGGTTGAAAGGACAAGACTACCCTTTCTTAAAGGGATAAAGGTGGGGTTAGTTTGGTCATTTTGATGGGTTTGACTTTTTTAAACAAAATAAAAGGGAAAGGGAAGAGAGATACACCAAATCAGAAAGAAAGAGGGAAGAGGAGAGAGAAAGAAGAGAGAGAAGGGGAAGGAGAGAAAGAAGAAGAAAGGGTTGGACTTTTGGAGATTATCGACGATCCGACCGTTGGATCGTCCATTTTCTTGCCTAATCGAGCTCCCCTCGCCATTCCCTACGGTAAGAACCCGTCTTTTTCTTGTTTTGGAACATTTGGATTTTAGGGTTTGAGTTTAAATGGGTTGATTAAGGTTGTGTTAGGGATTGGAGTTCGTTAGGAACGTTTTGGGGCGAAAAGGAACGTTTTCCATTGAGGCCGTGTGGGGCCCACTTGGCCGGGCCTCGGGTTTTTCGTGTTCGGGTGGTCTTGGATGATCCCCGAGTCGATAATTCACACCCGGAACGAATTATGGAATTAATTTGTGAGAATTCGGAAATTTGGGTTAGAAACTTTAAACGTGGAATTAAACCGCTCGGGTATCAGAAATTGATTCCGTCGATTGCGTTGGAACACGTGAATTATTTTAGGATCGTAGAAACGAAAACGGGAATTTTCAGAGCCCCGGAAGGGCGTTTTCCGATCCCAGGCAGATTCGCCGAGCCGGGCGAATCGGGCTTTTCCGGGCCCTTTGTTGACAATGTCGAGTAATTGGGAAGTTTGGGAGTGATCGGCATTGTCGGGGTCGCCTTTGGGCGTCAAATTCATTAAAATTCAGCTTTGCCTGCGAACTTAAAAAATGTTTTAATTTGTGATCTTGTTAGATCCTGCCGCCGACCGCCGAAAGAGGAGGCTAAGCGGGTGACTGCGAGCATGCCAGAGCTTGAGCGTGGATATTTGGAAAGCGTTACGAGGTAGGGTAAAGTAGCCGGATATCGGCCTTGATTAGGGAAAGTTATTAGTAGAAATGCATGTGACACTCGATGGTGTCGTAGGATAAGTGAATTTATCGAACTATAGAAATGCATGTGGGCACTTAGTTGCGCCCGTAGGTTAAGTAACTTGTTGTGTTTATGATTGTGGCTATGTGTGCCTTTGGGGTGTTGAACTCGTATGTTATTGATGGTGTTTCGTGGGTGGCCATGTGTGCCGTTGGGGTGTTGAACCCGTATGTTAGTGGTTGTGTTTCGTGGGTGGCCATGTGTGCCTGTGGGGTGTTAAACATGTATGGTTGTTGACTGACTTGCTGAGGGGTAGTTAGTCGTTATATTATTGTCGCTATTTGTTGAACCTTGTGTGATGACTGTGGTTGCATGGAGGTTGGGGCCCGCCTGACAACAAAGAGGTGCCACGGGGTCACGCGCGTAAGGGTTGGCTAGCCTTCCGACTAACCATCGGTAAAGTGTGCAGTTTTATGCGATGAAGGGCGGCTCCCCTTCCGACTAGCTATCGGAAAAGTATTGCTGTATATGTCGCGAACAGGTCGACCGCCTGGCCCGACTGCGTGTCGGGGAAAGTTGCGTGGGGCAGGCTCAAGCCCAGCCGGTTAGCAACCGGCAACTGAGTAGCTGGTGTGCGATCCTTTGTGATCTTGATTGTTGTGTGCGATCCTTTGTGATCTTGGGTGTTGCGTGGTTATTATTTGCGTATTTGATTGAGGTCGTAACTGCTGGGTCGGGTCTAGATTACGTGTCCGAGGTTTGAGATGGCTGGGAAAGTTGAACAGTTGTATTGTGTGACCGTCAGTCTAAATTGTGTTTTTGGGTAGTAGTCCCCGGGGTTGTTATTGTCGGGTTCCCGACATTTCTGCTGGTATGCCGTGGTCAGCCCGGTATCCGTGGCGGTGAGCGAAATGCTCACCCCCTACTACTTTTCCTGCAGGTACTGGTCGTGAGACGGACTAGGACAGCCCTCGAAGCTTGAAGAGCTGGGAGCGGAAGTCCGGGTCTCTGGGTAGTTAGTGACGTACCTTGTAGCTCGTTTGTACATCGTTTTGAACGTATTTTCCGCTGTAAAATTATCGTTTTTGTTTAACTTAAGTGTTGTTTTAAAGAGATTTATTAAAATGTTAGAAAATTGTTTTATTGTTTCACCGTTCGCGTTCCGGGTTCGGTCCTGTCGTATTCGGGGTGTGACACCCACCACCTCCTGGTCATACTCGACCACCATGTGGCCTATCATTCCACAATTATAACAAAACAAAGGTAATTTTGTATAATAAGAGATTTGAAGAGAAACCTTAGAGATTCCAATTTTTTAACTAATAGTAAAATTTCTATATTCAATTATATGTTTTGATTTTTTTTAGAAGAACAGGTACTATTATTACTGGAAAAGGAAATAAAGTGATGAGCACATAACTGTACTCATCGTACAAGATAGAATCCAACTAAAGAACATAAAGCAATAACATAAATCTAAAAGTTGCTCAATGCATAGGGGCGGTTGAAAGGGAAATCTGCGGTAGCATCCAGGGAAGCCATGGATACCGATACAACATACTTCTACCAAATGGCACTGGGCGAGCAAGCCGAGTGAAAGGGAATTCCGATTGGACATAAATCGACTCTGAGGTTCGCTCTAGAAGAATACTGAGTCCTTAGAGTGACGTCCCGGACAGTCCTGTAACCAGGAACTGAAATGGCTCAGATGGACTTTGCATTCTCTCGAGGAATCAGCAAACGTCGTCCCCCCTCGGATGATAATGAGGGCCTTTAAAAACGTATAATTGTTGGTTCCCGATCTGATTGAAGAATGCCGCGCCGGTATTTGGTGGAATCGATGTCACCCTACGTCCAGTGAGGCGGTATTACCAGCAAACCCCCCACTGGACCACGAAGGACTCATTGATCTAGGCGAGGGAGCACTCCGCCCCTCGCCGTTTGTGGTGTTCCTCCATTTCCCGGTCCCCGAATTCGCCCTGAAACTCGACCCGGGATCCTGCCCCTGGCCAATCCGCAACTCAGGTTGCCTGCGACTCGGGCATGTCCAGACCCGACCCAACCGGGTCCCGGTCCACCCATCTCGGCCCAAGACAATTCTCTCGGAACCCTAGCCTCCCGTGCTTCCATTCCCGGTAGCGCCGCCTTCGTCTCCAACCGTCCTCCGGCCTCAGTCAGCGCAAACACCACCAACGACGCCATCATCGGCGGTGGCCACGGTTCACGTGCCTCCTGCCCCACGCCGTGATCTCCGACGTCAGCGCCACCCCCAGACTGTACCCACAGTCAGCGATCCAGCCTACCACACCAATCCACCGATTGAACGTGGGGCCACACATATGTCCTCTGATCGCTTCTGGAGTACGAGACCCGCTATCGATCGAGAAAAATCTGACCCTAAACAATCGAGAACCAAGAGAAAGTCTCCAACGACTTACCCTAACATCGTCCCCGACTGCCTCACACCCACCCACGCCTGAAGTCGCCGTCATCTTCTCTGATGAGAACCGAAGACACCGCCGCTTGCAGAAGGAGGAAAACGCAGAAAACCCTAGGGTTTAGGGCTCTGCGCAGAGCGCCATTTATATGTTTTGATAATATTTAATAAAAAATGCAATTATATATTTTAAATTAATAATATTTCAATAAAATCGATTATTTAATTAATGTAATCGAAATCACTTAGAATTATAACTTAATTTACTTAAATAAAGGGATATAATCAGTCTATATTTGTTATTATTCAAATTCGACTATTATTTATTTTATTTTTTTGATCGGCTTTCGACTATTATTTATTAAGATCGAATCTTGTCTGTCTCCAACTACGGATCATAGGGGTGTTTAAATTGATAGACTACTAAACATCACATCTGGATACTATACCATAGGGTTGGACTTGGGTGATACTCCAAGTCGAAAAAAACGACACTTAATAAGAAGTTTCGTAGAATCCATTATATGAAACAAATAAGTTGGAATGTGGTTGAGATTATAAATGTCTGTTTGTTGTGTCAATTTCGTGACCGGTAGGTTTGGATGAAAAAACACATCGTATATATAGACTTTATATTCTTCTCAATTAGACTTTATATATTAATTTGTGTGCTTCATAGTCAAATTGTCACAAACCACATACTCTTCTTCGGTCCATATACTACGAAACCACATCGTCCAAGACCGGGCTTCCAATGCAGTTGTTTGACGAGCTGATGTTAAGAGTGTGGGCCAGCGACCGAAAAAATCATACTATGTTGACATAATAATTTGTATTATTTATAAGAAGAAACGTTAAAAATATGTTTTCAAACGATTTTTGTTAACACAAACATATTGTGGTGACTTTTTCTCTCTAAAAACATGCTTGTACCTTTCGTTTGTTATAAAAAAATAGCGATTTACGTTATTTTTATATTACTTTGGACGGAAAAGAAACATGTGCTCGATACATAGTCTTCATATTTATCATAAATACCGGAATTGTCCATATTCCTCTAGTCTACATATTGGATACGACCGTACTTAGTGTTCAATTTTTTCTCTGGCATCATTTAGATGAGAGAAATATAAGGATAATTTCGGTATTCTTTATAACCTAAACCTCCCACACATGTACTACACAAATTCTATGGCGCACGGATTTAGTGTAGCTCGTGCGACGTTTCCATATCATTTTGATGAGAGAAGATCAACTGTGACAAAAACTTGTTTGTTTATGTTAAAATATAATTATAATTGGACCTCTAACTAAAAAAAATAAAGAAGAAATTAGAAGTTTTATAGTTAGTGGAACTTGAACGGTTGAATCTCTGTCTGTGAAGTACCAGATTCTGATAATATATATTAAATTAAAAGACCAACTCAACTAAAAAATTAAGCTTTTAGTTGAAGAGTCAATTATAGTTATATTCTAACATGCGTCTTCACGGAGAAGCCCGTTTACGGGTTTGGAGGTGAAATATTTAGAAGAGAAGATGAGCCAATTGAGAAGAGTGATAAGGGATAGCCCATTTTGAACAAATTTGATAAATAGAGAAGAAATTAGAATTTTTGTAGTTAGTGGCGTTTTAACCCCTGTCTGTGAGGTACCAGATACCATGTTAAAGTCTTATCCAACCTAAAAATTTAAGCTAATAGTTGAATACCTAATCATAATTATATTCTAACAATTTAATTGGTCAAATACTTAATTTATGGTTTAGTTCCTAATGATAAAGTGCGTATTATATTACATTATGTTCCATGTGTTGATTGTTTTTTTTTTTGTGAGAGAAAGAGAAGACAAGTCTATTAATATTGGGAAAAGAATATACAAATAAGTAAGAAAACTAAGATTGAGCAGGAATATTCACAGCTCTTTAATCCAGATAAATTATTGATTTTTATTTCTCGATTTTAAAATTTAAATCATCTAATGGCAACACATAGAAAATATAGATCCGTGGGTGACCAACCGCGACTCAACCTGAGAGGGGTGTGAATGCGAAGTGACTCAAGAAACTCTGTATTTGGTGGAGGAGGACGATCAACTGAAGTCAATCGTGAAGGAGGAAGAATGCTTCTCCTCTCTGACCTCCCGCTTCTTGACGGGTGTTTCATTGGATTTGGCTAGGCTACGTAGAAGACCTATCTTGAAAAATCGCTCTTGGCACCTAATCTCGACGTAGCCCACTGGCGTCTGTCATCTCTCTAGTTCCCGGACATTCTGATCAAGCTCAAGATGAACCATCAATTGCCCTCAGCGACATTGACCTATGGCCCAATTATTTATTTATTTATTTATAATCTATAAAAGATTATACATGAAATGAAATTTGAACAGAAACTCTACATAAAAATTGCTAAAATAAATCAAGAAGGTGTACATCAGAAACTATGAATTTTTCAAAGCCGCTTCCTATTTTAAGGTTTACGGTCATTATATCTTAGAGGAACAAAAACCTTATGAAGCTTTGGTCGTTACAATGACTCTTCTTTTCTAGTATTCATAATATCCGCACCTTTCGTTCAAAAATAGTTTATTACAATTATCAAAAAGAAGAACTCAAGTTACACGAGTACATACAATAAAAAATACATGTAGAAATCGGTAAACCCTACATGATGGAGCAGTAAGGGTCGGCGTGGCACAACTCGTCGCAGTAGAAATAGGTCGGTGCAGGAACACCGCCACCGTACCACACCAAGGTCGGTTCATCCTCCTCCTTCTCGTCCTCCTCTTTCTCTTCCTTCTTCTCCTCCTTCTTCTCTTCTAAGCTAACGATCTCGGCGTACCCAACGTTCTTGCGAAGCTTCCTCGTGATCTCCACCGCGTCGAACCCATCTCCGACCACCTCCAGCAGCCTCTTGTCCTCCCCCTTGAGCGCCACTGACTCCACTCCGGCGACATCGACCACGATTTTCATGGCCTTGGAGTGGCATTTCTGGCAGTTCATTGACACCCTTATCACCGCCTTTTGCTGCATCTTTTCGTTACAGTATATATATACGTAAGCAGTTCAACGGCTATATTTTTTCGTGGACTGTGACTCGAAAACAATGTCTTACGATCGTTTCTTTGGTAAAGATAATAAATAAAAAACAAGTTTGTGTACTTCGACAAGTTTAAAATGTATCAACAAAGTGACGAATATTATGATAATGGGTACATAACATGCACGTGTACCTTCATGATTGAGTTGAACTCTCGTGTGACACTGAACCGTCGTGAAAAGAGACTGAGAGAGACAAAACTTTAGTGTATATATATATTGGAATGGGTTGGGATCGCTTTGATACTCATTTATATATATATGCATAGCGATAATGTTAGTTAATTTATAAAGGGTCGGTTAATGTACTAAGTCGGTGGTCAATAGAAATTGTAACGGGTGATTTTTGGTGCTTAGTGATTTATCCCTACAAGTCAACGGCAATAGAAAAACTATACATACAGTACAAGCAGTTGATGTAGTTGGCAAGCCTCGACTATTCCATTTACGGTAGGGCTCGAAATAATCAAGTGTGTATCAAGTGGGATGGGTCTATAATTGCGGTAGGGCTCGGAACCAATGTGTATAATGTGGAATGGGTCTAAATTTGTTGAGGCAAAGGTGAAAGATTGGTCTATTTGTCGAATAATATAGAGAGAATGACACCAATGTGTATAAAGTGGAATGGGTCTAAATTTGTTGAGGTAGAAGTGAAAGATTGGTCTACTTGTCGAATAATATCGAGAGAATGACAATTATTCTGAGAGTATTCGGTGGGTGATAGGGTAGGACTGTAGGAGGTTTGACTGACATTTTCTTGTTGAGCTGATTTGGTGCAGATAGGCAAGTCTCTCATCCTGATAACGAACTTTGATGTTCTCCTTTGGATAGATGTAAGGGATCGTTTAAATAAAGTGTGATGAAATCGTTTGGTGTGATGAGAAGCAATATGATACCTGGTGGCGTCGACACTAACCTGAGTCTGATGGTTAGGGAGTGTCTACACGGCCACCGTAATTAAGTATATTGCATGAACTCATGGAACCGATGGTTGGGGCAACAAGGGTTCTTAAGGAAAGATATGTTCGTCCACCCAATTTTTGGGGACAGGTTGAGCAAAGCAGAACTGGTAAAAATCAAGTTTCTATCTCATGGAAACGATGCATGGAGTACACTTCGTGAATTGGCTTCCAAGAAGAACGTTGCGACGACTCGTCTCTGAGGCGATGTTTGGCGGTTACCTTTTTTGTTTTTTCGTTTTCTTGTTGTTGTTTCTAGGAAAAGGCTATGCCTTTTGGCTCTCCTCATGGAGTCCCTTTGTAATCATTGTCTTTTTCTCTACTTCTTCATGAATCATGAGATTTCGGTTCTATTTTTTAGAACCGGTCTTATTAATAATTTTAGAGCCTGTAAAAAAATTAGGTATACAACATATCAAATTTAAATTTTGAACATACATAAAAAAAATGTTCGTTCCTGAAAGGATACCACAGTAAACAAGGAAAATTTCTCATATGGGAGAGGTCATGAGCTCGACTGTAGAATAGTTGTACATTATTATATTGTAGGTGTGCACTTTGCTACGTTATTGGAGTCTGTATTTTCTTTTCTGCAACGTACGCTTTCATCATATGTATGTTTATCTATCGTTGATAAATAACATTTGGTATTTAATTTCAAGAAGGAAATTGTTTGAAACTTTAAAAAAAAATATTATTTGGTTTATTGGTTAAGAATAATGTACTTGAAGTTAATTGTACACTTTCGGTAGTAGAAACCTTAAAAACGAGTTATTCTACCATTATGCCCTAATGATTGCTCCACCTCCTCCCCCTACTATGTGCTTTACTGTGCGTCACGATTTTCTCAAAACCGAAACGTGGAAGGATGCTCCTCAAAAGGCCCTCGGCCTCCACCTCTCCCACATCGCCTCCTTCACCAGGGCGTTCTCCTACACTGTCGCAAACGAATCCACCGTCCCTGATCCCACTACCGTCTTTGGTCTCCCCCATCGGCCATCGCATGAAGTTGTTTGTCCTGATGGCTCCCGTGTCGACTCGGGCCCTTCCATCTTCATCAGAGCAAGGTATCCATTACCCTAATAGAGGCTGGACCCAAGTCGTGCTGCCAACCAAATGGTGCATGTCCTAGATCTCAACCGTCGGAAGTGCACAGTCGCGAGGGGATAGGATTGTGGTAGGCCTCCCAACACTTCATCTACGACCTCATGTCCCTCCCAAACCGATCAGACCTCGGGGTTCCATCGATCGAAAAACTTCTCTCTCCTCCCCTTTCCTGGAGTGGCGGGAGCATCGTCCACAACGTCTGCTCTGATATGCTATTGGGGTTGGACCTCACCTCTGTTCTTGACCCGAGGTCAAGGATCGACCAATACTCGGGCTAGGTGCTCCATTTTGCCGCGTATCCACCACTAGGGTACGAATGACTTGCATTGGAAACTGGAGACAGATCTTTCTCCTAAGTGATCTGTCCACATCCAGGGCCACCCTAAACCACAAAAAGTCATTCCTGATTTTCATTTCTGATTCTCAGTTCCGGAACAGCGGCCTCCCGTACCTCCTGGCCGATATAGTTCGCAAGGAGAGTCTGGATCGAGTCGTTCTGAGCGTCCCTCGGAACATTAAACGCTCGCACTCCTATTTCCATGAATCGGAACGGGATGTTGTCCAGCTGTATGCAAGGTACATACGGGAGGAGAATAAGAGGGTAGCCGCTGAAAGTCCATGGGCCATTGTGTCGGATCCGGTTGAGGGTGGCCTCGAAGGGGTTCCAAAACGAGACAACGGATGAGGAGAGCACGTCCACCTCCATACCATTAATCTGCCAGTGCTTAAGCATCACCCCTATCAGAACCTTTAGCTTGTAGCGGGAGTTGCTCACAATCCGACCCACAAGGGATAATTGATACCGATCGTCATATGCATGTGGGACCGCCGCCTGAGGAACCACCACCACGGCTTTCTTGTCCCCCTCGTCCTTGATTGAGAAACCGTTCAGGTTAGTCGACATGGTGTCGAGGTTAGGGACGTTTAGATCCGGTGAGATATGTATGGTCGACAATGGATAGGATGTCGGGGGTGCATTCAGATCTATAGCCCCCTGTCGATCCAGCGGCGACCCGAGGTTCTGCTCCCGGTGTTTTGGCGAGAAGCGTCCGTACGGTGAGGACGGTTGGTGCTGGATCGGAGCCCATCGGGATGAGAGAATTGGTCCGACATCCTTTGCCGGTGGAGATGGCAGCGCCAAATCGCTGTGGTCGGCCCTGGTACGCGGCGGAGACGGGGTTGCTTGGGTTGATTTCGCCAACGTCGTGACCATAGTAGGGGTGCGACGATGGGATGATGACGATGAAGAAGATGAGGATGCCATGATGGAAAAGGAGGACGGAAATGGAAATAGAAGAGACGAAGACTATGGAGAAAAAAGGGAGAAAACCGTAGTATAATCTCTGAGACTCAGCCCAACAAAATATCTATATTTTTTGTTCATCAAACTAGACTATAATTTATCGTGATCCAATTCTGTCTATCCAACTATAGTTTGTAGTGGGGTTCGAATTAAAAGACTACGAAACATCACATTTGCATACTATACCGTGGGGTTGGACACTCTCTTTATAAGAAGTTTCGTAGAACCCATTACATGAAATAAATAGTTTAAAATCTGGTTGAGATTGTAAATGGCTACCGTTTATTGTTCGATTTGTCATTTTCGTGACCGGTAGGTTTTGGAAAAAGAAACATTGTATAGACTAAACTTATTAGTCTCCGAAAGACTTTGAAGATTAATTTGTCGGTTTAAGAGAGTCAAATTGTCACAAACCACATACTCCTCTTCTGACCATATACTGCGAAACTCAGCCGGATGCTTCCAATGCACTTGGTCGACGAACCGATGTTACAAATTGCTTCCCTGTAGGTGTAGCCACGACTGATTGTGTGGGCTAACAAAGAGACCTGATACCGATCATGATCGCTCTCAGCGGTGAGAACTTGTGGTCCAATTGTGAAGCCAGTCGTACACGCGCTCTTGGCCGTGACCATGACGGTGCGGGAAGTTAGCATGAGGAAGAGGAGAATCACCGCAACATGTAGCTGGATTGCTCCGGAGATATTATGCCCTTTAAACACAACGACGATGAGATTTGAAGGCGCGAGAGAGAGAAACATGAGGGCTTCCAGGAGCAAGACTATGAAACTTACGAAGATCTCATATGGTGACATGGATTTGTGCGGCAACGACTTCAATGACGACACAGACGTGTGTGGCAGTTAGGGTTGAGAGAGTTAACAAATATATTTCCCCATAATACCATTGAAGTATACAAAAGTTCACTATGATGAGTAACAAATATCCAATACTACATAATGGAGCAATAAGGGTCGGCACGTGACCGGCACGAGTCGTCGTAGTAGTAATAGGTCGGTGCAGGAACACCGCCACCGTACCACACTAAGGTCGGTTCATCTTTCTTTTCCTCCTTCTCTTCTTTCTTCTCTTCCACGCTAACGATCTCGGCGTACCCAACGTTCTTCCGGAGCTTCCTAGTGATCTCCACCGTGTCGAACCCGTCCCCGACCACCTCCAGCTGCCCCTTATCGTCCCCCTTGAGAGCCACCGACTCCACTCCAGCGACACCGACCACAATTTTCAAGGCCTTCGAGCGGCACTTCTGGCTGTTCATAGATACCCTTATCACCGCCTTTTGCTATTTATGATCAAAATAATGTAAAAAGAATATCTTCAGTAAGGTAAAAAAAATATCACCCATAATTAATATTTATAAATTGAATATTTACCTTCATAATTGGGTTGAGTTTTTATGTGATACTGAATTGTTGTGAAAAGGGTGGAGAGAAATTGTAGTGTAGTTTTTTGAATTGGGAGGTGGGTTTATATAAGAGAGAGCTTCTGGTAACAATTTGATAATGATTATTAGTTAGTTAAGGGTCGTTTAATTACATTAAATCAGTCTTACGCGGGAGGACTTTGAAGTCAATGATCATTATTCATGTACTTACCCATGCAAGTCCATGCCACCAATGAGGACACACTTCACTACAAACAAAATCATTTAATAACAAGATGCAAGAAAATAATTTTTTATAAGAGACAATTACAATAATATTCTTAACTTAAACATTTTAGTATTTTGATATGAAGGGTATTTTTTCGTTACTAACATTTATGTTATGGTTGATTAAAACAAAAGCAAAGTTATTCGGGGCCTGTTTTTTTTATCGGTAAATGAAGTATTATTAGATCTTGCAGGGAAATTTACTCTTAAGTATTGGTCACGAACACTATTCTACTAAATGTTTCAAAATGAAAAATGTGCTACCTTAAGTATTGGTCACGCGATTTTGTTTGTAAAAATAGACGGAATATTCCACTTCGTTAGTTATATGACCTCAAGTATCATATAATGGATGATAAAATGACATTTTCCCCTTAAGTATTTGACCTCTATATATTTTATAAGGAACAATAATGAGGGTACAATGATAATGTTCCTTATAAAATATATAGAGGTCAAATAAAAAGTGATGTGGGTTCCGGGAAAGAAACCACAAATCACCAAACCAACAAAAAGATCCAAACAAGTTTTACATGACCCAAGAGGCCGAAAGAAAAGAAAAAAGGAGGAGCTCAAGCAGGCTGTGAGAGAGCAAGAGTCGGCGACACCATCCAGGAGCTAGGAGACGGGGCTCGACGATTCGTTTGAAGCAACGTAAGTTCCCCGAACTGAATTCTCCGAAGAATGATAGACGGATCAGGGATCGGAGCTCATTGGAAAACTGTAGCGTTCCGAGCTAACCAAAGGAACCATAATCCTAAAAGGCTAAGACGAGACCAAGATTTACGCAGGCAACGCACCCCACAAATCAAAAACCACGACGAGATGAACAAAGCAGGAGAAGAATGGAGAGCTGAGGAGACCCCACCACTGAAAAACCAAAGCCCAATACTCAAGAATATGTTTCGACAGTACATACTCTTAAAAATCAAACGCACAATTCTCAAAATGAGACACCAACATTGTAATCAGAACACAAAATCCTAACTATATACGTGTATAGACATGAACCGTTGCTGGGTAGACTTGAAGTCAATGCTACACAACAGATACTGTTTGGCCAACGAAATGAAAAGGTAGTTGATAAAATAATTGAAGCTTTTAATGTTATTAGTACAACACTAAAATCGTGTCGGAAAGCCAAACAATGCCTTTTATGATTGAAAGAGAAAAAACACACAAAAAGGAAAGAAAATATAATTACGAAATCCGAAAGTATGTAATCTTTTTGGTTACTAAAATGGTTAGCAAATCCTACAATTCAAATTACTAATCTACCCTCGCTGTCTTTTCCTCGTTTTAATAATAATCTTACTCTCAAGACTTCGAACTTATTTAATCAGAGCAACTACGTAAGGTTCGAGGCGGTCCCGCCCCCGGTCCACACGGCTTGTGATCTAATCTGAAATTAAATGCTGATTAGTCGTAAACCTAACTTTGGTTTTTTAAATAATTATTTATTTATAATTGTGTGTTTTAACATTTTTTGTTATTATATTGATTTTTCTATCATATTAAGTTGTTCTTATATTTCGTACTATTCAAGTTTCTTAACTTTACAAATAGTTAATCTTATTTAACAAGTTATTATTCAGGGTTTGAGATTGTTATTAATTTTAATATACAATGATACTATAGTCCTCGAGAAGAAGAATCGAATAATAGACTAATAAAAAAGTGAAAGTACGATCGTATAAATAAATAAGATATTTTTATTGTATTTATAATGAAATGTTTTACAACATGTTAGAACATGAAACATTGACATCAGTTTTATAATAAACAGTTATAATAATAATAATAATAATTATTATTATTATTATTATTATTATTATTATTATCTTTTTTATGTGATATCGATATTTTTTAACTCACCTCAAAAAAAAAATTCTGCGCTTCCCTCAATATTTTTTATGTTACTTATTATTATTTTTACGTCATTTATTATCATAAAAATTAATGTTTGTGATGGGAACTTCGTAATAGAATAAAAAAAAAATCAAAATTTATTGTTACACATGTATTTTTGGAAGCATTATCAAATACAAACTAAATATTGAAATATAAAATAAAAAGTGTTGCCGACTGTTGGAAATTTAGGATATTGAAACATTAAACTTCTTAGAGGAGAAATCTGGTGAGAACCATGTTTTAACGTAGGAACCGCGAGAACCAATCTAAGTCATCCATTTTAAGAATGGATGGATGAGATGCATTTGAATAGTTGACTTGTTGATTGCAAAAAAACAGCACTTTTTAGTTAGTGGTAAGGGCTTTTTAGTAAAACTATCATATTATTATTATTTTAACCAATTCGCTAATTTAATTTTTCCCGCTTCGTTTGAACTCCTATTGGCTTCAAACTTGCGTCATTAGTTTTGTTTTTTTAAGGGCTTTCAATCAAGATCAGTCATGAATATATTTTGAAGCACGAAAAAAAATATTATTTCGGGGTAGATTTTTTTAAAAAAAAATCTGGGTAATTTTTATCAACACTTTGCTCTGGATTTATCAACACTTTTACACTGGTTTTATCAACACTTTACACTGGTTTTATCACCTCATTTTCCAAAACTGATCATGATTTTATCACCTCATCGCGTGTTTTTTATGAACACTAGTTTTATCAACACTAAACACTAGGTTTATCATTCAAATTACGTGTGTTTTATCACCCCCATCACATGTTTTTTGAAGCACGAAAAAAAAATTATTTCGGGGCTAGTTTTTAAAGGAATTATATATGAGTATTTTTTATCAATACTTTGCTCTGGGTTTATCAACACTTTACCCTGTTTTTATCAACACTTTACACTGGTTTTATCACCCCATTCTCCAAAACTGATCATGATTTTTATCATCTCATCACGTGCTTTTTATGAACACTAGTTTTATCAACACTAAACACTAGATTTATCATTGAATTACGTGTTTTTTATCACCTCATCATAAGTTTTTTTATCAACGTTAAACTCTAGTGTATCACACTTATTATCAAAATTGAAAATGGTTTTTATCACCTCATTACATGTTTTTTTATCAACATTTAGCACTAGTTTGGTACTCCGATATAAAACATTTATAGGTGAATATTTATCAACGCTCAACATTATTTTTATCACCTTGATATAAAATTTTATTTTCGTGCTTCAAAATATATCCATGACTGATCTTGATTTAAAGCCCTTGAAAAAAGAAAAATATTGGCGCAAGTTTGAAGTTAATCGGAGTTCAAACGAATCGGGAAATATTAAATTAGTGAATTGGTGAAAAAAAATGGACAATTGTCCACATGGCACCATGCTATTACAATTATGTCCTTGCTTGTGTGAGAATAGATGAAAGTGGCGTGTATGTTGGTTAAATTGGGGTGATGATGTGGAATCATGGTGAATGTTGGATCTTAAATGTGTGTGGCTAGGATTGGTTCTCATAGTTCCTATGTTAAGAGTGGTTCTCAATAGATTTCTCCTCAAACTTCTTATTATAAAATATTTATTTTAATTGGTTTAAAACAATATGTTAAATATAACGAAACATTTAGGGAAAATTTCATTTTACCACCCTGTCAAACATTTAACTTCAGTTTCATACCCTGCATAAATTTTTATCAGTTTCATACCCTGGAAAACTTTTAATTTCATTTTCATACCCAGTCGGGTAAAATGTCCAAAATACCCCTAACTGTTACTCAAATTTTCATCCCAAGCCATTGCCTCAAAATTTGAAAAGAGGTGAAATGACAATAATACCCTTCATTGTTTAGGGTGTTGAACTGAAAATTTCAATAATTTTAAAACAAAATCAGTTTTTTTTTACAAATTCATTTTTTATTTTCAAAAAATCAGATTTTAATTTTAAAAATAAATAAAATCATTTTTTTTTGTATAAAAAATCATTTTTTAATATAAATAAAATTATTTTTAAAAAAATAATTTTATTTATATTTAAAAAAAAAACTGGACAGCGCGAACTCTTCTTCTCCGGCCACCCATCCTGTGCCGGCGTCGTCCCCGGCCACCCCCACTTCGCCGGCGTCGTCCCCAACTTCGTCCCTCCTCCCTCAAGCTTCTCCGGCGTCCTTAAACGTGGTTCAGATCTGATTTGGTTCAGATCTGAACTGTGACATATATTTTTTTTAAATATAAATAAAATTAATTTTCTTTAAAAATATTTTTATTTATTTTAAAAAATATTTTTATATATAAAAAATTGATTTTATGTATTTTTAAAATTAAAATCTGATTTTTTGAATCTAAAAAATGAATTTGTAAAAAAAACTGATTTTGTTTTAAAATTATTGAAATTTTCAGTTTAACACCCTAAACAATGAAGGGTATTATTGTCATTTCACTTCTTTTCAAATTATGAGGCAATGGCATGAGATGAAAATTTGAGTAATAGTTAGGGGTATTTTGGACATTTTACCCGGCTGGGTATGAAAGTGAAATTAAAAGTTTGTCAGGGTATGAAACTGATAAAAATTTATGCAGGGTATGAAACAATTTTCACTATTTCGAAGCACTAAACACTTTCTATAAAACTCTGTCAAGAATATTGAAATTGGGTTTTTTCAAATCCATAAAATAATATGTTACATATTATGAAATGTTTATGACTTTATGTTCATCATTTTAAATATTTTTTTTTATAAAACTCTATTATATTAAATAATGAGATGTATTTTTGTCATTTATTATTCTATTAAAGTGAAGAGAAGCAAATTGACAGTTCAAAATGTAAAAGTCAATATAATTGAGTGAAATTGATGACAAATTTAAAATTTCAAAATGTTTAAGAATCAAAATATATATTTTATTATCTAACATAGACAGGTAGGTATACATGTAAATTTTACTCACTATCCTCTTCCCAGATAATTCAATTCCCCCGGAAAAAAAAACAATTTCGAGAATTGATCCACAAATCTCTGAAAGATCGGTCCAATGAATATGGAGACGTGGTGAAGATACTCTTTCTGATCAATCAATTCAACAATCACATGATGGAGCAAGGATCGTTTCGGCAGTCCCTGATCTCCTGCACCTGGAACACCGGCACGCCGTAGCCGTACGGCGTCACCAGGTTCATGCTCCCGCCGTCCTTCTTCTCGTCTTTCTTGTCGTCTTTCTTCTCCTCCTTCTTCTCCTCCGGCTTCACCTCGCTCACGCTCACCAGCTCCGCGTACCCGATGTTCTTGCGCAGCAGCGTCGCCAGGCACACCGCGTCCACCCCTTCCCCCACCACCTCTATCTGCGTCTTGTCGTCCCCCTTCAGCGCCACCGACGCCACCCCGTCCACCCCCACCGCGATCTTCATCGCCTTCGACCGGCACTTCTGCCCGCTCATCGACACCTTTATCAATATCTTTTGCTGCAAGAAAAGAAACACATACATATCAGGCCTCATTAATCATTGGGCCGATCATAACTAAAAACTTAAACTGATAATAAAACAGTAACTTAATATACCTTCATGATCTTTAGCTTGGGAAGATGAAGATTAAAATGAGTGAATCGAGAATTGTATGGAAGTTATACATGAGAGGGATGGAGGGGGTGGTATTTAAGGTGACTTGGGCGAGGGGTATTTTGGGAAGATGATATTTAATTTTCTTTATTAAAATTAAAATTAAATAGTAAAGGCAAGTCAAGATTAAATGATAAAATATGAAGTCGTCGCGAGGATGTGGAGGTGTGTGTCCGCGTCCGTCACATTGACCTTCCCTTTCGTGGAAGCGTCGGGGAAGGGGCGTTTGAAGTTAACACCCACTTTTCCGCTGTACTAATGAAGTCCACAGTCAGCTAAAAGCCTAATATATCCAAACCTTTTTTTTATTTCTTATTTAAATAGACAATAACGTTTTGGAAAATTTAGAATACTCAACTTTTCTGATTTTGATATGTAAATCATGTTTAACCACATTTTAATAAACAGGGTAAAAAATGTGAGTAGACTTATAGAACAAACATTTATCATGTAAGTTAAATCATATTCGTTTCAGTACCAAGTAATTTTGTTATAATATATTATACAAATTAATATTTGGGATAATTTCATATTAGTACTCTACATTTTTCATATTTTATTTAGAGTAAGCTAATTTTTTTTATGTCACCTTAGTACCCTAGACTTTTATTAATTCATTTAGAATATCCTAAATCTTTTTTGTGTCACCTCGGTACCCTAAACTTTCATTAATTCCATTTTAGTACCCACCGTTAACTTTACATATGATTTTCCATCCAAAACAGGGAAAATGACCATACTACCCCTCACCAACAACCAAAATTATGGTACAGTTAACGGTGGGTACTAAAATGAATTAATGAAAGTTTAGGGTACTAAAATGAAATTAATAAAAGTTTAGGGTACTGAAGTGATAAAAAAAGATTTAGGATATTGTAAATGAAATATAAAAGATTTAGGGTATTGAGATAACACAAAAAAAGATTCAGGGTACTGTAAATAAAATATAAAAAATTTAGGGTACTGAGGTAGAATTAACCCTCAAAATTCTTAAACGTGTGTGATTTTAGTCTTTATAAAAAAATATTATTTTTGTTAAATGTAAGATTAGTGTCAACATATATGTTTAACATTTGAATAGTTGATGTACATGTCAGAATTTGAGTTTGGATAGTCATGTAAAATTTGGTTCTAAGGAAAATAACTTTGATGGGTAACTAAGATTATGGAAATGTTGTTAAACTAATATGTTTGGAGTTGTGGCATGAGCAATATTTAAGAGATGCCAAACCCAAACCTCTTCCTAACGAGTAAGCCAAGATTATTTAAGTGAAACATGGATAGTGGGTGGATAATTGACTTGCCCAATTAGTCCAAATTGATCACAAATGCTTTTAAAATGATCATATAATCGAAATAATTCCAATTTAATGCTCCAAGACGATGTTAAAAGATAGTTTATTTGAGTTAGTGTGCTGGTTAAGAATGACAGCCAAACTAATAAACTTTTGGTGGCACCCTCAATTTTTTTAAAGGTTTTCTACTATTATCCTTGTAATATTCTTAATTATTCGCCCTTAATTTTTAAATTGTCTTTTTTTAATACACGAATTTAAATTTTATTGATATGAAAGAAAGAGGCCGTAACGACTGTATATACGTGGAAATGAACTAAATAAGATGAGATACAGTCTCGGAGATGGCAAAGACACTGATAATATATCTGGTGTGACCTAGAGAGAAACTAGGGGGTGGATAACTATTTTGATTGTGTGAAGTACGATGAATCTATTGGACTTTCCACATCTCAACTTGATCGGTACTGCTATAACATAGAAGTCGACAAAGGAGTATGCTAGGGAAAGGACGAAACTGGGAGTCAAGAGGCAACTGACTCACCGAGGCAGGGGTGTGGCTCCTCAGAAACACCCTGAGACGCCTTGGGTTACTCATGGAGACCCGCGAGGCCTCTCACCGTGCCTCGCTTCTATCCCATCAACGCCTTCTTCCTCATTCACGCTTGTGGACGGAGCCCAACAATTGCCTACGATGTTCTCCTTGTGATCGATGGGGCTAGCCTTATTTTCCGCGAGAGCGGAGGGAAGGATATTCATAGGCGACATTTTCCCAACCTAAAATAATGTAATAGGCACATTGAGTTGATCGTCTAACCTAGGGTGCCTCTTGTTGAGGTCTTCAAAGGGTGACTTTTAGATGACTGGGTCTCCCGCTCCTACCCCACCCTTATAGTGGTGTGGTGGGTCACATATAATAGTTGAGGGTGTGGTGTCGAAGAGGTAGAGCCGATGGAGGCGACGCCGAGGTTGGTTTCTGTCACGCCAAAAATCCGGTTTTGGCCGGACTCGAGACGTGAACTAAAGACGATGAATAAAAATATAAAAGGAAAGCTTTAATAATGTAAACTCCATAATTAAAAAGTACGTAAAACTAAAGTCAAGAGTCAACAACTCTGAAATTAATCGAAATAAAGTTAAAATACACCAATACGTCTCTAGGATAAATCACGGTTCCCAAGGAGCTCCCGAGCCTTGAGATCACCTCTGGAACTACTCAATAAAGAAACTTGTACCAACAGTAACAAGAGAGGGATAAGCTTACGCTCAGTAGGAAAAAAAATTAAAGTAAAATAAACCCCGTTTAAGTGTAAAAACAATTAGAACAAGTAAACAACGTTTACAATTAGAACGATTAATCGAAATGTGGCGTAAAATAAAGTCCAATAGAAGTTCCAATGCTTTAAAGGAGGTAACAATCAGGGGAAAACAACGGACAATAACAAATGTAAAACTTTAGGAAAAAATAACACTCAAGGATATCGATTTGGAAAGAGATCAACTTAATAAAGGAATTAGTTAAAGTGGCACATAATACTGAAATGTGTAATATTAAAATCCAAGACTCTGATCCGTACACTCACTAGTACATCATATCAGAATGCCCTCGATCCGGAGGGAAACGCTGTCATCGGGATTTCCGGAAAAGTTCCCTAGGAACGCATGTTCTCGGAAGTCCCTGAGAATGTCCCCAAAGGACCATAGATCATCGGGATAAAGTGAGTCTCTCCGGAACAAGTAGCATTGGAATGAGACAATAAAGTACCAAGCCGGAACATCTTTCGGCCTTAGTCTTCCCGGAACACGTAGCATCGGGGTGGAACCAGTCTTTCCGGAACACGTAGCATCAGATAAGACAATACAGTACCGTGCCGGAACATCCCTCGGCCTCGGTCTTCCCGGAACACGTAGCATCGGGGTGGAACCAATCTTTCCGGAACACGTTAGTCTTCCCGGAACACGTAGCATCGGGGTGAAGCCACAATGTAAACGTACCAGACCGGATTACCCCTCGGTCGGATATCAGTCCAGAAACACCCTCGGGAAGTAAACAACAAAGGCACGCAAATTCTCGACAAGGCATAACAAGACAAACTCATACGATCAACCAAGCTTACCGGCATAACTTACCACCCACGTATCATCGGTCTATCACTCACCCGATCATATCCTTAGGCACAACCAGTTCACATTCACACAACACATTCAACCAATCACATCGCATTCATTCAACCAATCATATCGCATTCATTTCATTCATTCAAGTGAAAATCAACTTAGATTTATCTAGTTTAGTATGACTGTTGAATTAACCTAAAGACGGAACATGCATCAACCTTAAGACGAACAAACATCGGTAATTACAAACAACAAGCAATCCTAAGGCTCGACATGACCATTCTACCAGCACAACAACCCAACACCTACGACACGACATGGCTCGTAGGTCGTTCGCATGTTATAAGACTACTCTAGTTAATACCGTAATATATGCATACTGGTTATTTAGCCGGTTATTAGGTTTCCCTGTAGGCATACTACTAGTAGTTCTTAATTTAGGAGTAGAGTTTACGGCTTTTCCCTACCTCAAGAAGAACCAACAGCTATGTCTCCTAGCTGCTGACGTCCGGGCCTTACTCCGGTCTTCTCGGGCGAAGTCCAAGTCTGGGTTTAAACAGGTAAAACGTTCAATCAGATCCAGTAAGGTCCAAAGTCCGCTGAGTTATCAGATCAGTCTTTTAAATTTTCTGAAGTCTTTGAAATTTACTGATTTTAAGTCAAAATGTAATTTAAATTAATTAAATCTTTCTGTCCGACCCGGCCAACCCGAGTCCGACCCGAAACACGGCCCGAATCCGAAACCTGGATCCGAAACCGGCCCAGATCCAAAGTCTAGACCCGAACTGCCCCGAACCCGACCTAGACCTGGATTCAGCCCCAAGCCCAGCCCCGATATCTGGATCCAGACCCGAACCCAAATCCGAGTCCAGTCCCGGCCCAGATCAGTCCAATCCCTGTTCTGACTCGGTTTCAGGCCCACGTCCGGCCCAAAATTCTTGTCTGGCCCAAGCCCGAGTCTCAGGCCTGAGCTGAGAACGGCGGCGAGGTCGGTAGGGTTCCGGCGAGGCGAGGTCGGCGGCGGGAAGGCTCGGAGTGGTTTCTCGTCGCTGGTGACGGCGTCAGGAAGTCAAGGCGAGGGTAGGAACGTCGTCAGGACACTAGACGAACCCCTCCGTCCAGATCTGACCACCAGAGACGCTCGCCGGAGCTAGAACTCCAGACCTGGAGCTCGAGAGCTCCGGCGATGTTCTTCAATCGCGCCCGACCCCAAAACCAGCTCAAAGCTCGTGGTTCTCCGGCAGAAAGTGACGGGGAAGACGGATCTGGTGAGGAATCGAGCTCACCGTCGTTGGTCGTGCTCGATTCAAGAACGAAGAGGCTTGAACAGCGGCGAGGGTTTCGAATCGAGGAAGAAGAAGAGTGAGGGGGGGTTTCTCTGGGTTGTGGTTTTGTAGCGGTGGCAGCAGAAGAAGGAGAGGAAGGAAGAGAAGAAGGAGAGGAAGGAAGAGAAGAAGGAGAAGGAGAAGAGGATGGAGGTGGTCGGAGAGGAAGGAAGGTCGGTGTGGCGGCTCTAGTTCGCGAGCTCGACAGAGAGGGTGCGAGACGAAGGAGAACGTCCTCGGGCGGCGTGCACGAAATGGAGGAACTGAAGCGGCGCGCGACCTTTTTGATGCTAGGGTTGGGCTGAGCGCGTTCATGGGCTCGGCTCTGATTGTGCCCAAACCTGGCCCAATCATCCAGTTCAGTCCAAAAATTTTGTTCCCCCCTTTTTTTATTTTCTTTCTTAAATTTTTACTTGTTGTAATTTCTCACCTTGATGTTTCAAAATGTGAAAAAGTACCATTTTTGAACAAGGTGGACTTTACAGTTTCGCATGAATCGACGACTACAGATCAGAGACGTTGAGGTTGGGTCCGCAGGGAAGAATGACCTACAAATCGACGACAATGAGGTCGGTTTTGCAGGGAGAAACGTCCTACAGAATGGCGATATCAAGGTTGGTTTCACAGGAAGCAACAACCTGCAAAATGGTGGTAAGAGGGCCGCAGAAGGACAAAGCTTGGTGGGGGTACCTGAGAGGTCTTTATGTGTTTCTAGATCATGTTGTTGCAAGCCATAGTGGAGTTTGTACGACGATGAAAACAACGAAGCATCGGTCGAAATTGGGAGTAATGAAGGTGACACTGAGAGAAGGGAAGAGGACAAAAGAAGCTTGTCAAAAGAAGCTTAGGAAAGAGGCAGGGCAACGACGACTCAAAATAGAGAGAGGAACCCCAAGTCCACATAAAAAAAATCAATTACTAATCATCGAAAATTATTTTAAATTGTCTTCATTGTATTCTCTTCTCAAATTTTCAATTACTCAATTAATTCATGTTTCTTATTATTTAATTATTTAGTTTTAATTATTTATATTTATTAAGTTTAGTTAATTTACGTTGACTTGTTTAAGTCATGTTTATATCAGATGAAGGTTACAAAGCTCGCAGGCTCTCATGAGCTCTGTTAGGGCTTCTCTCTCTAGTAGGGATTTCTTATCTATTAGGGCTCTCTTCGAGCCACCTCTAGCCATCACTACATTAGCTTTCTCCCACCACCATCGACGTGTCTCCCGATCTTTTTCGGGTCCCCCTCTGCAACTCTGATGGTTGTCGTCTGGCTCACCTCGGCATCAATCGACCTCCCCGCCTCGGAGCCCCTCGACCTCCCTACATCGGATCATCTCTCTTGATCGACCCCCGTCGTCTCTAAAGCCGCTACTGGTGTGCCCATCCCCCTGGACTCCACCGATGTTCCCTTCTCGACCCCTCTCAAGATTCTAGACCAAGCTAATCGATTGAGTCTTTTTTATTTTATCTGATTTCTTCTTTACAATGTCAATGACCAGTGAGAAGAGATTCAAGGACTTTTCCTAGGAGAGAATCCTGATTCACGTATATCCTCCCAATAAATTGTTGAATTCATGTTCGGTTGCACTCCACACGACGAAAAGAGTCCTCTCCATGGGATCAAGTAGCGTTTAGGCACCACATTGAACAGTGATCTTCAGCCTATTAGTTTAAGTTTCAAGTACCTACCTAGGGAGAGGTCCCTGGTTAAAGTCGATCCTCCCTATGTTATTGATGAGGTCAAGTTTGGTCGCTCTCCACACGACGAAAAGAGTTTTCTGCATGAGATCAAACAACGTTCATGTCCCACCTTGAACAATCCTCATTAGTTTCGTCAGCTCCGTAGTTTACTTTCTGTTTGTCTTTGTGGATTTTTATACAAACCGTGTTACACGGTCGTCCTGTCTAGAGTTTTTGTTCGGGACCTTCTGGAACCCCAAACGTATAATTACTATTTTTAAGTATTAATAAAATCTGTAATTTATGCTAAACAAAGTCATATTATATATTGTTTTTTATGCAAAGTAAATATTTTTAATATTATGTATTACGTATAATGACTATTCTTACATAATATATATGTGATACTATTGTATAACAGAAACATGAATTGGGATAAATTAATGTAACGGTTTCTAAAGTATTGTTGCATAGATGTTATGTGAAACCAACGTAAGAAAAAATAATCATCCGACATCATTAAGATTCTATTTCAGAGTGGCAGGTATGTGGCTGATAAATATTAGAAGATTCTGGAGATTAAAAACACTAGAGCACGACGATGATCAGTAAACAAAACACAAATAAAATATTGTTTAGAAATTTAGGGTATGGATAATTAATAAATGGAGTAGTAAAGTCAACGTCAATCCTGATCAAATTTTGTCCCTACAGGTTCACTAAACTTTCTTTTTTGTTTTCAATTCGAAGACCAAAGGTGAAACCATTCCTTTGACCTTTTCTGGTTCTGGTGTGAGGACTGGTCATTGTTGTTTTTTGTTCATGTCATTTTAAGCTGTAAATTTTTAGAATATGTAGTTAAATTTTAGAAATCTTACACTGTTTCTGATATTAAATGACCAATAACTCAAATACTCAGTTTATTTAATCAACGTAATTTATTTTACGTTATCCTGGGAAGTAAACATTGTTCGTCGGTTAATTGCTAAATAACAGAGACCCGTATGAATTTTGTTTGACTTAGTATCAAAATCGACGAGAAAAAGAGGTCAGACAAAAGATACAGACAATTTGATTGTTACGCGGACTCATTATTTATTGAGATTTCAAGAATATTATAGTTTATTTGTCAATTCTAATAACAAATATTTTAATTGAATTGTCAATTCTAGTGACAAGTTCATATTCCATCATGTAGCAAATTGATATAAGCAATGGATATGGAAATGGTTAACGTATATTAGGGTTTCTTCCTTTATTCCCTTATCTGAAAAAAATGGTTTGTCCAAAAAAACACTAGTTATTGAGATGCTATTCACTCAAAGTGACAGGTATTTAATGAGAGTATCCACAACCCCGTGTGAAATGGTGACAATTTGATGTACTTTGTCCGAAGATTAGGCCCGTCCGGTGAAGTTAAGCCAATCAATTCAACCTCGAATTCAATCAGATGATATCTTGGTCATGAATTTATAACTACACTTACATGTAGGCTTTGTTGATACCCTTATAAAAATCAGCCTCAACCTTCTCAACATTATCCCGAATTGTGGGACCTAATCACCATATGTATTCGAATTCGTGTCCAATTGTCATGTGTTCAAATGACCATAATTCTCAATGACCAATCCTATTGTCAGTTGTGGATGGGGCCCGGAGTGGCCGAACTCAAAGAACAAGAATAGAGGCGAACAGAGCTTGTGCAAGGGAAATATAGTTCATCAAACGAACTACATAAATTGAGGATAAGGTCATAACGACAAAGATAAAGGTTGTAATGACGAAATAACAGATTCTTTCTGTTGTGGGAAGTGTTTTTATCCGAGAACGTTTAGTTTTATGTATTTCTAATTATGTCTTGTCAAATTTATTTGAATGAATAAATTTTTTTACGACTTCTTTTTTTTAAACATGCTCAACTTTCTAAAGTAAGGTAACACTCACGGGAATACTTTGATTACAACATGGGCAAAAGGCCCAAACAAACACGACACCCAACAATGGTTGAAGAGGTCCTATACCCAAATTTCGCAACCTTAAAACTAACATATAACCCAACAATAAGCAAAAGAAAAACGAAACCGGTCAACTATCTGAATTTATAACCATGAAACCCAACACAAAAACCAAATGGCTCATGCCACAAATGCTTGGGTTTGAAACTTGGCCCAACAAAACAAATCTAGAAAAAACAAGACCAGCCTCTGAGGATCCCAAAGAGCAACCCACCGTCGCAATTACATCCACCGTCGACGACAACAGCAACCACCACGAACCACATTACTGCCAACCAAACTCTCGGAAAAACCCAAACTCTCCTAAGCCTTCAACTCCTTATCAGAGCAGAAGACGACGTTGGCGGCCAGCACCGCAAAAACAGCAGAGCTTAACTGATGCAGTCCAAATTTAGGACAGAAAAGGCGTTGGTGTCCGAACTCGACAAAGTTCTAGCATTTTTCGGGTCGAAACGGGCTCTTGAGAAAAACTCATGGATTTTCCATGAGCCCTGATGGTTTTCGGTCATCCGAGGTCATCTAGAAGATTAAAATCGTACTTTTAGAATCATGATAATTATTTTCTTTTTGTTTTAGTGTTTTTAGATTTCCTTTTTTGTATTAGTGTTTTTAGATTTTCTTTTTTGTATTAGGACTTTGAGATTTGATTTTCTTATTGTATTAGGGCTTTGAGAATTAGTGTCCTTACTGTATTAAGACTTTGGTGTTTAGTGTACTATATAAGCACATGATGCTTTGATTGTAGGTAGAGATTTTGATTAATAAACACCAAAAACGAGTTTCGACTCAACCTATCTCTTTCGGTATTCTTTTGAATCAACGAATTTGATAACTATCTTTCTCGGTATCTTCGCGAGTCAACGAGTTCGATAAAGAACTTTGGTTTTGTAATTCAAACATTATGTAGGGCTACAATTTATTAGATGAAGACAATTTATATAGATGAAAAAATATTCTAGAAAAGATGAAATTTGGTTTTGTAATTCAAACATTATGTAGGGTTACAATTTTCTAATTCAATATATCATATTTTATATAATTTTGTTCATTTGTGTTTTATGCCTTCGGAATGGAATTAAAATACGGATTATGTGTAATAAGTATGTTGAAGGTCAATCCTTACAAAACAGATCTGCTCCTAACTAATCTTCATTGTTTATATATATTTTTTAATCATAAATCCAAATGTGAAACCGACACTTTTCCTAGTCCTCATTTTATATCGTGTGGTGAGGGTAGCGTCCTTCACGCGCAACTTGATCGTTGCCCTCATCATATTCGTAGGAGATTTTTAAAATGTTTAGTTGAATAGTCAAATGATGAGTTAAATTGTCAAAGTGATCACACTACCGAACTGTTACTTGAATATGACAAGATTCGAGTACTTGATCCTTAAACTAAATTTAAACAACTCCAATCTTTGCATGTTTGACAATTGAAACCTTACATAAACCAATATTTAATTCTAACGGTCTTTTTTTTAAATAGATGATGGTATTATTGATGACTTTAAATTACGAAGAATATAAATCAAAAAAATGAGTGATGCAACTCAGAAATAAAGATTTATTCAAAGACAGAAAAAAAATGCAAAGAATTGCAAAACACTACAATACTGAAGACTTGTCGAGCAAGCAAACCCAACACCAGAGCAATAAACGCTACACGGGCCAAGCCGACCCGATAACTACTCACCTACGCTTTCGGCTTTCTCAAAGATCAAAACTCCTCAACCCAATGAAGGCTGATGCCCAGAAATAAGAGCAAATCGGACCTACCCCTTGAGCTGGTTGGGTGAATAACAATTGTGGGTTGATGACATGTCCTTCTGAGCATTCGACCTTTTAAAATGCTTATATTAGAGAAGTATTTTCGAAAATAGGTTTTTTCCTATCTATAACAATTCTCCATACACAAGAGCGAATGAGTTATCATCATGTGAATGGGTCGGCGAATTAGAGAGGCATATCAAATTATCGAATATGAATTGAGACAGTCGTCAGGAACTAATCGTTAAGTGCATTTGAGATGTCCTTTTAAATTCCATTTTAATTATGTTTACACAATAAAAACAACATAAAAACACTGGATCACCGGTTCCATTTCAAAAGACTTCTCAAAGTTCATAGTACCTTTGACCATTTCAAAAGCGCACCCCATCATGGGTTCGAATCTCGTACATGCAAAATAAATCAAGATTAATTAGCTTAGACGACTATGAATCGTCTGTTATCGCTAAATCTCGGAGAGCTAGCTCGATCTCGTTCGACTCCTCGCCGGGATTCACCGGAGAAAGAGAGAACATGTAGGTGACGGCAGGGTCCATCGGAAAAGTTTTGTTGCCGTCGATGTCACCGCCTCTCTTGTTATGGTACCCAGGATGGTGTTTTTTAAGGAACTGTACTTCTTGCCGGAGACGAAGACCCTCCGCCGCCGCAAGCTTCTCCATGTTTCACTGGTCGTACACGTGACCGTCTTTCTGCGTCACGTGCACTTGGCCTCCTTCGTTTAGCATCTTGCTCGCGTTCTCGAAGAACCCACTCATCAGCTCCTTGTGCATCCTGTTAATTAGTACACGAATTAATGTATAAACTTGGTCTTGATTAACACGTATTGTTTAAGAGATTAAACTAAACATTTTGATCTTTTTTTAGTAAAAAGAATACAAATTGATAAATTAGTCGAGAGTAAAAACAGTATCATCCAACCCAAAGGAGGTATTGCAATAGAATAGCAAGTAAAGTAAATAACCGAATAACAATCTTAACATGATGGGACTGTAGTGGAAAATGTTAGAATATAAATATAATTAGGCCTTCAACTATCAGTTTAAGCTTTTAGTTGAGTGGGTCTTCTTACATGGTATCAGAGTCTGGTTTCGATCCAGGGACCATAATTGGGTTTTCAACTAAAACAGAGGATGGAATTAAAAGGGATTGAAATAACAAGTTGGCTAACTTCAGCTTGAGCTTTTAGTTGAGTTGATTCTCTAATATGGTATCAGAGCTTGGCACCTCACGGTAGGGCTGTCCATGGGCCGGGGCCCGGCCCCGTTGACGTGTTTTTGACCCAACCCGGAATGACCGGATTGCTCAAATTAGAACCCATCCCCGGCCCCAAACCCATTAGGCCATATAGAACCCACCCGTTCAAATTATGGGGGGCGCAACCGGTTTGCACCGGTCCAACCGGAATAAATTTCAAAACTACAATTAAGAACTTCAAATTTACATCATTTACCCGACTAACACACAATTTTTCAATCTTTTTTCATTGGCCAATAAACCATTAAGAAGTGATCAAAGAGTTCTTAAAAAAATCTGAATTTGGTCACTTTTTAATGATGAAAAAATGTCATACCCTATTGAAATTTCATCACATATTTAAATATCTTACCGTACCGGTTGGGGCCGGGCCCCGGTGGGTTTCTTTTTCTCAATCCATGCCCCGACCCAATTGTCACTGGGGCCTCTAATTTCAATCCACTACCACCCCCGTAACCCATTAGGGGAAACCCAATGGGGCCGGGGTTGGCCGGTTCGACCGGTTGGGCAGGGTTTCAGGTCCATTTTGGACAGCCCTACCTCACGGACACGGGTTCAAACCCCACTCTCTACAAAAATTCTATTTCTTCTCTGTTTATCAAATTTGCCCCAAAATGGGCTAGCCCTTATTATTCTTCTCAATGGGCTCATCTCCCTTCTAAATAATTCACCTCAAAACCCGTAAAACGGACTTGTCCGTGAGGGCGCGTGTTAGAATATAACTATAAGTAGGCATTCAACTATCAGCTTAAGCTTTTAGTTGAGTTGATCTTCTTACATAAAACATAAAAATGCTCAAAATAATCGACATACTATATATATATATGTTAATGGAAAAACATAAAAATGCTCAATAAATAAAAAATAAACTATTTACGATCCTAGATGAAGCAAGATATATAGATAGTTAGATTAAGAAAATCATGAATGACATTAATTATAAGTACATATTGAATTTATATTTATTATGAAATAAAAAAATCTAAAAAAATCGTGTCATCATTTGATATTTGGATTTACTTGATCTAATGAATTAACCCAATAAATAAATTTTTAGTTTCTATTAAAGGAATGATTTCTAATAATAAATAACATCCCTATAGAGGAAAAATCAAATAGAAACCACTCATTAACGTAAAAACTGTGTGAACCAATCCAAGCCATTCATTTTAAGAATGGATGGATGAGATGCAATTGATTTGTTGACTTGTTGACTGCAAAAAAAACAGCAATTCTAGTAAGGGGTAAGGGCTTTTTAGTAAAACCATCATATTTGTTTTTTACCAATTCACTAATTTAATTTTTCCCGCTTCGTTTGAACTCCAATTGGCTTCAAACTTGCGCCATTAGTTTTGTTTTTTCAAAGGCTTTCTATCAAGATCAGTCATGAATATATTTTGAAGCACGGATTTTTTTTTATTTTCGGGGTTGATTTTTTTAAAAAAAGTTAAGTCTGGGTAATTTTTATCAACACTATACACTGGGTTTATCAACAGTATACACTGGATTTATCAACAGTATACACTGGATTTATCACCTCATTTTCTAGAATCGAACATGATTTTTATCACATCATCACATGTTTTTTATGAACATTAAGCACTAGTTTATCAACATTAAACACTATTTAGCACCAGTTTGATACCTCGATATAAAAAATTTATTAGTGAAGATTTATCAACACTTAACATTGTTTTTATCACCCCAATATAACTTTTTATTTTCGTGCTTCAAAATATATTCATGACTGATCTTGATTTGAAGCCCTTGGAAAAAGAAAAATATTAGCGCAAGTTTGAAGCTAATCAGAGTTCAAACGAATCGGGAAATATTAAATTAGTGAATTGGTTAAGAAAAAAATGGACCCTTGTCCACATGGCATCATGTTTTTACAATTATGTCATTGCTTGTGTGAGAAAGGAAGAAATGGACGTGAGTTTTGGTAGAATTAGGATGGTGATGTGACATTATGGTGAATGTTGGATCTAAAGGGTGTATGACTAAAATTGGTTCATACAGTTTTTAGGATAAAGAGGGTTTCTATTAGATTTCTCCTCCATCCCTATATATAATATTATTTTTTAGTAACTTTGAGTTTCTTGTTTTGAAGCCCTAGACGATCGAAATGTTCATGTCCAAATATGGCCGTGAAATTAAATCAGAACAAAATGAATGTGTCATGTGATTATCATTAGGGCACGTACTCGATGAGCTCTTCGTGTCGCTCGCACAGGCCGGCGACATGGCCGGCGTGCGGGAAGTTGAAGACAATGACGTCGAACTTCATGTCCCTGAGCATACGGTGTCGTTTCATCGTGACAACATCGACTCGATGCAACACCATGCAGTCTCTATCGTACAACAGATCCAAGTGTTGTCCGCAGCCCCAATGCTTCCGCATTAACTGAACTGTACACACAACATCAGAATAAAAGGAATGATAATAAAATAACCAGACTTACACCTAATAAAATATCTTAAGTTTCCAAAATTCGCTTAGACAGTACCCATTGATCTATATAGAAAATCTTGTTTATATAGATTTTTTAGAAGTTTGTTTGACTCAATGGGTTGAGTTAAAAAAACAGAATGTGTATTTATGTAACAAAAAACAAGACATCTAGAATACAAACTAAATTTTCTGAGTTGGATATGAAAGTTTTATTACCGCCCCAATTTACTAATGGGTAGGTAATGAAAACTTCATTACCGACTCACTTTTAATGGGTCGGTGATAAAGTTTCATTTCCGACCTAACTAAAAATAGTTGGGAATGAAAGTTTCATTCCTGACTCACCTGTTTAATTTGGTCGGGAATGAAACTTTCTGGTGTAGTGGTAATGTATAAATTTTGATATTGTTTATCGTAGTTATATGAAAATCGTGTATAGTCAGATGTAATTAAGTGACAGTACCCTCGGAGAGAAGCAAAGTGGCAACGATGTTGGAGGCGGAGCGGAAAGCTCGGGCCAAGCTTGTCGAGAAGGAGAAGTCTCCCTCGCCGACGAGCAGGATTTTCTGGGAGTTGTTGTAGTGTTTTCTCCATCTCACCCTCTCTGTTGTCGTGTCCATTTTCAGACAACCTTGTTTGATCAAGAGATCTTTGTCTGATAATGTAGGTTCGATTTTGAAGGTTTATATAGGCTGTGATTAGCAGCTGAGCCAGAGACGTTCAGGCTTTCGAGGAGATGGATGGAGAGTGATCAGCAGCTGAGCCAGAGACGTTCGGGCTTCAGAGGAGATATAGAGAATCCAATTTCACTCAGTCTCGTGTTCGTAAATTAATGGGAAAATTTCGTTTAACTACACTTAACTACCCAAAATTCTCACCTTACTACCCTAACTTTTTTTTTCGCGTGACAGATACCCTAACTTTCAAAACTTCTCAGTTTACTACCCTCTGTTACTTTTTGGATGGAATAATCGCGAACGTGCGATTCACGTGACCTTTTGTGATTTGTTAATGGCAAAACTACCCTTGTACTTGTCTTTGTATACTGAGATGAATGTTGCAGTGAATAAACAACTACGAAGGAGGAGAAAGAGATGAAGCTGGAACTTACCATCGCGGGCTGAAGGAGAGAGACGAGAGGTGGGTGAGACTTGCTTAAGGTTCAGATCGTAGGTGAAGGACAAAGAATATTTCTGCAATTCGAAGGGGATGAAGGTTGAAGAAAAGGTATATTGCTACTGTGGAGTTCTTGCACCAATACGAACCTCAACCACGAAACTCAACCCTGGAAGAAGATTTTATGGTTGTGGAAAGTTCTATGTAAGCATTGGTTTCAGTTAATCACATTGTTTGAGCTGAAATTGATTTGGGTTTTTTTTAGTTCTAGGGTTTTATCCAATAATTTTTTTGTTGTTGTTTTGGTAGAGTGAAACCAAATGTGTATTCTTCAAATGGATTGATGATGAGACATGTGTAGCTGGGAAGAGGATGTTGCCTTGGTTGTATGAGCAATTGAGTGATTTAGAAACAAAAATTGCAAGGCTAGCAGATGAGAATATGTGTTTGTTGGAACAAAAAACAAGTCATGAAGAAATTATATTGAAGCTAAGAGTGGAGGTGGGAGCTAAGAATGAGTTAGGCAAATATTTCTTCATGGTGTTCGTCATCATTATAGGAATTGTGTTAGGTATGTGTAGGAGTAATTGTGCTAGTTGTGTGTAGGATTATTTGTTTATGAAAATTTGAGATGTTGTAATGAATTGTGAACAATGAAATCAACATGGTGTTCATCTTGCAATAATACATTATCAACATCTACATTGTCTTCCTCATCATCTTCCTCTGCATTTGGTTCTTCCACATTGTCAGTTGGTTCAACTTCCTCATCTGTATTATCATCGTCCACATATGCCTCTTCAAATACTCTTTCACCGTCACTGTCAAACAGTTCAACCTTCAACCACTCTGGGAAATCTCTTTCTTCAATATCACTTACAACATACTCAACCTCAGTCATATGAGTCTTTCCCTTTCTTATACGTTCCTGCCTCAACATTTCTTCCTCCTATTCTCCATTGCTATCCACTTCTGTTTATGTGTTTATGCCAATTTGTAAATATTATAATAAAACAAAGGGTGCTGAACTGAAAATATATAAAAAAATTATTGTACCTTCTGTTCTTGGTACTTGGGAATTCTCAACAGCTTCTGCAATGACCTCCTCAACAACTGTTTTTAAAGAAAACAATGTAACAATAGTAAATAGGATTTGTAAGTATGTAACAATAGTTAATAGGATTTGTAAGTAAATTTGTTGTATGTGCAGCCCAAACCAATGTTTCTTTATGACAAAAATTCTACAATGAAACACCAACATTGACCTTTTTAATCACAAAAAACAACTCAAGACAAGTTGTTTCTAAAACAATACTTACTGAAATTATATACTACACAATAGATGAGTTGAATCAATATCAGGTTCTATCCTCCATATATGAGCATATAATTAATTTTAGGGTCACACAAGCTTTTTAAAACACATAACAAGACTTGGTAATCTTGAGAAGATAATTGTTCAACTTAAGAAACCATTTCCTGAAACATATATATACACACATATACGATCCATTAGATTCAGCAACTGAATATTACTTACAATTTTACTTTCGATCAAGAGTTGCCAGATTAACAAACACAAGGGAATAATCAAAATGAAACAAGTGAGGGATAATCAAAATAAAACAAGTGAGGGATAATCAAAATTTCTCCTTACTTACAGTTTAGAAATAAGGACAATTAGGTAGTGAATGCCATTATGAGTTCTGACTATCCATAACATTATGTAGCATAAAACACCATAAGCTTTTTTTTCTTATTACCTTACACGCCTAAGAAGCTCATCCCTATCAAAAGTCCCTTTAAAACTTGAACTACCATGTCAAGATAAGATATGAGGGTATAATAAACAGATTCACGGTATGAAATCCTTATGAGGAAAGTTTGACAATTAATCCACAAGAATATATAAGAAGCAAATTTATTGAAAACAGTTCTTCTATAATGTTTGATATTGACTGCTCATAAACACACCTAATAACTGAAGCTTTCTACATCAAGCTTTTGAATTGGTAAAAAATCGTATTAGGTTGGTTGAATTGGTTTTTTATCGGTATAATGTTCGGTTTTCAATAATAGTTATGTTCAATTTCGAAAATTGACGTTTCAATATTACCTTGTGCATTGTCTTCCACAGTTGGTGGCTCTTCCACAGTTGGTGGCACTTCCACAATTGGTTTCTGCATAATGTTAACAGAACTCAAGAACTTCAGATAAAACTCAAACGATTTCAAAATCCCTAAACCTAAACCCTAACTCTACTCTAAATTTCCCTAAACCTAAACCCTAACTCTACCCCATAAACGTTGCAACAATCTTAGAGGTTAGACCACTTACCCATCGCCGGTTCATGTTCTGCCGTGAAAGTCTTCCCCTCCGACAACTCTGGCCGTGATAAGCTCTTCGCACAACACTTCCCTCTCAGCTTCTTCAACTTCTCCTTTACGATTTGGGTATCTGAACTAAACGACTGAGAGTTAGGCTAAGTGTAATGGGTTGTAAGTGAGGGTATATGGGTCATTTTATATCCACATTGGCACCAAAGTAACGCCTAAGTAACAGAGTGTAGTAAACTGAGAAGTTTTGAAAGTTAGGGTATCTGTCACGCGAAAAAAAAGTTAGGGTAGTCAGGTGAGAATTTTGGATAGTTAGGTGTAGTTAAACGAAATTTTCCCTAAATTAATTAGTGCGGTGAAAAAATAGTGCACTTATGTAATGATGGCTCCGTGTTAGTATAGGATGAGATGTTGGTTACTCTTCCGAGGAGTAACAAGATACACATAATAAAGAAACACGTTATTCTGACAAATTAAAGTATATATTAGAGCATGTATAACGTGGAGGGCATGAGGTCGGGGCAGGAGCACCAAAACAGGGGGTTCTGAAGCGGTGCATCATATTGTCACCGTTCATTCGGGACTCTCTAATGTTGCGCATACTTGAACAACTCTCCATGGTTCTTTACCCTGAAGACCAAGCTTTTAGGTCATGGTTCTGAAGCGGTGCTCATCACAACAGGTCAAGACAACTTCTCGAAAGAGCTTTTAGAACCGTATATCTTCTTAATTGTTCTAATCGTTGTGTTCGTGTAATGCCCTCCTAGTTTCCTATATGAGTTTGTTTAGTCTAGCATGCTGGTACACCTATCAATTGATGGGTCCTGTACATATTCCCGATTTTATCCGGGTGTATTCCTTATTGAGTGTATTACCGGTAAGGTAATGTTTGGTTGGCGTTATTAATGATAAGTGTGTCTCTTTAATCTCTATACAAAAAAATCATCATCGGGTGACCAAATTGAGTTAGCGGAGACCACGTCTCCGTTTATAGCAAATTCACACGAGAAAACTCCGCACACCAGTGGTTTACATCCTTCCCTCCACCCGTTCAGAATTTTCCATTCTAGCAAAACCTTCCCATCTCATCTTTCTCCTCCAATCCCATCTCTACCAAAACTTTCCGGCAACCAAATCTCCGGCCATCGTCACACCGACCACAATCCTCCCATTATTACAAAACAATCAATCCGATCATTCTTTCTCAAGTCTCGTTCACGTTCTTCCCCACATGAATCCTCCCACGGACCATAAGCATATCTCATATTGGACGACGACCAGAATGCAGTTTTTTCTTTCACGTCTGTTTGTTGTATAGTTGAAGGTCCGATTATAGTTTTATATTCTAACAGCACGTCCTCAAGATTGTAGATCAGATGCAAAGATCTTGAGGAGGAAAAGCAAGAACAAGAAGATGAGCCATCATAACACCCAAAGAACCTCCCCTTTAGCGGACAAGCTCAACGACGACCCTTCCACGAACAAATCGGCCCAGAGCACGGTGACATGCGTGTACCAGGCCGTCATCGGAGGCCAGTGGAGGTACATCACCCTCCTCTGGGCCAAGAACCTCATGAACCAGTCCTTCTCCATCACCATCGACGACCTAGAAGGCGACTTGCTCTCCTCGTGCAAGGTCGACCTCAAGCCATGGCAGTTCTGGAGCAAGAAAGGCACCAAGCACTTCGAGGTCGACAACAACAAGCTCGAGATCCATTGGGACCTCCGCGCCGCCAAGTTCTCCGGCAGCCCCGAGCCCTGCTCCGATTACTACCTCACGATCGTCTCCGAGGAAGAGATCGTCTTGGTTCTCGGCGACAATAAGAAGAAAGCTCACAAGAAAGCTAAAGGTAAACCACACGGCGCCATCGAAGTCCACATGTTGTACAAAAAAGAGAACGTTTTTGCCAAGAAGAGCTTCTCGGCGAGGGCCAGGTTCGACCACCGGAGGAGAGAGAACGATATCGTCGTCGAGAGCTCGACGTCGGGGGCTAAAGACCCCGAGATGTGGATCAGCGTCGACGGGATCGTGTTGATCCACGTCAGAAACTTGCAGTGGAAGTTTCGGGGGAACCAGACTGTTGTTGTGCATAAACAGCCGGTGCAGGTCTTGTGGGACGTGCACGACTGGCTCTTCAGCGGGCTCGGGACGGGGCGGGGGTTGTTTATCTTCAAGCCAGGGGTGGCGGAGGGGGAGAGTAAGGGCGGCGGGAGCAGTATCAGCGGTGGCGGTGGCGGTGGGAGCAGTGTGAGCGGGAGCAGCACCGGCGAGGGGGAGAGTGAGAATAGTTCTGAGGGTAGGTACTACTCGCCGGTGACGTCGCCGGAGTTTTGCCTTTTTCTTCATGCGTATAAGATGGAATGATACGGACTATTTGTCATTGTAAGGGTTAGTTTTTGTTATGCAACTTTTATGGTAGCATGAGTTGGGAAGTTTGTGTTACCATTTCATCATTGTACATTATGTTTGGTTCTGTTTCTAGAATCGTTTGATTGACAAAAGATTCATCAAAATAGTTGGGAAGCACGTGAGTTTTGTAGTCAAGACATTATGGATGAATCATTAAATTTGGGGGAGTTGTGAATCCCGAACAAATCGATCACGGATTTGGATGCAAATAGTTTAGCACACGAGTTCAATGAAAAGATTGATAAAGGCTCATTATAGATATGAAATAAATAGAGAAATATTTATATAGTTTGGAGAGAATGAGGTTTGAACCTGTTCCACGAGAAACCAAGCTCTGATCATATCATTATTGGAGTAGGTTCTTCCTTTCTCCGTTCTTCTTATCTCTTCAGAGAAATTCGGTTGGAGATTCTTGTTCAAGAAAACATGTCTTCCTGTCATTCATGTTTTACTCTGATTGATACTAGCTCTCTTCGTCGTCGGGTCCTTCGGTCTCTAATATCACTCTTTATCGTAGTTTTGTTGGTGCACTTCAATATCTCACCTTCACTCGTCTTGATATCTCGTATGCGGTTCAACATATTTTTCTTGTTATGCATGATCCTTGTGTGCTTCATTTCCCTACGTTACAACATATTCTTTGTTATATACATGGTACTATTACCTATGGTCTCCATCTTCTTCCTGCCATTGCTTTCTGTCTCGTTGTTTTTCCAATGTTGATTGAGCTGGTTGTCCAGACACTAGTCGCTCTGTTCTGTATTTTTTGGTCCTAACCTCTTTACCAGGTCATTTAAGTGATAATATAATGTCTCTTGATCCAATGTCAGAACTGAGTATCACGATGTTGCAAATGTTGTCATTGAGTCCTGATGACTTCGTATTCTTTTTCTTGAATTGTATTATCCTCCATACTTTTTGCCACTTTGATTCCTATTCCTATTCACGTTGTCTACCAAATCATCCTTTTAATCCATCTTATCCCCACGACCACTTGTAGTTAGGTTTCTATTTTTAGCTAGCAACGTTTTATTGATCTTCGTGTCTCTTCCACTAAGGTCTCCCCTCATTTCTCGTTCATCTTCTCTTACTCTTTTTGATCCCAACTAGAAGTAAGCGTTGTATGTCAAACTTTCTGCTCTTTATGTCAACGACTCTTGTGACTTTGTTTCATGTCATACAAAGGTCAATCTTGTCGATTTCAAGTGGAACTTTCGTTATAAGTTCGCTTTGATGGATCACTTGAACACTATCAAGCTCGTTTAGTTGCCTAATGATACACACATCAACCGACATTGATTACGATGACAATTTCACCATTCACATTATTCTTAGTTTTTATCTTTTTCAATCTTGGCAAATTTAAAAAAAAATGATTCTCCTCAAGACAACCTTAACAGAATAGTATATTTGAAACAACCCCTTATTTTTCTCAATCCCTCTCTTCTTAATCATGTTTGTCGTCTCAATGTTTTGCTACCTACATTTTTTAGATAGCTTACGTGGGTAAAATGGGATAAATAGAGGAATATTTGAATATAGTGGGATTTGAACTCGTGTCTATGAGACACACTATTATACCATATTGGATAATTAACTTGACCAAATTGTAGTTTTACATTATAACAGTTTTCGTATCTAGCTTCTTGACTCAAATAGTATCCGAGTTGCATTTATTGTTTTGTAACAATTTGATAGGTCGATCTCGCACATCAAGGGAATTTATTTTTGTTGCATAATTAGCTTATGATGTGGTTCGACAATTTCAGGTTTGTTCGTAACTTCATTGACAATCTATGGTACGATTTTTGTTTTCTATTTCGAAATCGATTACGGATTTGTAGACAAGATATTTGTTATGTTATTTTGATTGTAAATATAGGGAGAATACCAAATAACAACAAATAAATGCAATACAGCGGAATTAATTCTCACACACCTGTGCAAACCAAATAGGTAACCAACAAGCAGAGCAAATACGAAACACAGTGCACACAAGATTTTAGCGTGGAAAACCTTCTCAAGACGAGAAGTAAAACCACGGGACCCTCTAGGCCTCTTAATCATCCACTATCAACTTTAATGGGTACAATATCTCTCTAATCAAATTAGAGGCATACGCAATATCTCAACACAACCTAGTGTTGGAATTAGCAACAAAACTCAAGAAAGAAGAGAAATCTCACCAACTTGGTGGCCCAACTTGCAGCTCGTGTATCTGAAGAACTAACCGTCAAAACCCAAATTCCACCGTCCACTTTGAAGACCTATATGTGCATAATATTCACTCCAAAAATCAGCATCATCAGACCTTGGATAAACCTCCGATCAGGCTCTTGAAAGTGGCTGGTCGGACTGAAATTCTGCAGAAAATTATGCTCTTCTTCTCTATTTTTGCTTCTCTCTCAACAATGGAGGCGCACACACCTTCTAAATATGATTTCTAATCCATATAGAAACTCTAGCATCCATTTGTGCTTAAGTTGTCCCAAATGGGCTTTGGGCCCTGTTTCAATTAATTGAAACAAGCCCAACAAATATCACGCCTAATAGGGAAACTTTTTGGAAGGAAGCCTTCTATAAAATTCAGTACAAAATTCGAGTCCCCTTTTTTGATATTAATAGGTAATAGAAAGTTAAGGCTTCAACGGATCTAACAAATAACTGACTCAAACCCGACAGATACTTGAGGTGTTCTGAACCGACTATTTTGAAGATGGAAGAAACGTCGGTGAAGGAAGACATGTCGGAGAAACGCCGATCAAGGAGGAAGCTCGGAGAAACGATGGTGAAGGAAGAAGCTCGGAGAAACGCCGATAAATGAGAATGCTCGGACTAACGCCGACGAAAGAGGCAGCTCAGAGAAACGCCGGTGAATGAGGAAGCTCGGAGAAACGCTAGTGAAGGAGGAAGCTCAAAGTAACGCCGCTGAAAGAGTTGCAAAGGATTCGTGAAGAAGAAACGTTGGTTCGGATATTTAAAGTCGAAATAAACTTTCGGCTGAAATGATTTGCCATGCATCAGACCACGGTTCGTTGGGTTCAGATTCAGCTAGACCCGAATCTGTCGAATGGACCGGCGTCAGGGTCTGCAGATTCCTCGACGTCGAATACGCGCTTTCGAAAATTCGACCTGACCCGACTCTACAACGAAAATTCGACGCCGAAAACCTATTATCCGTACAATTCGATGACACGATCTAACCCCGATTCGATGCCAGTGTGGAAGGTCTAAGTAGTAAACTATCTAATTTTGACATATTTTCTATTAAGACAGGAAAATAAATTTTTAAGAATAGCAAACATAATTCTACACTTGCGTTTGAATATGTGAAGTTGATCTCTACCTAATAAGTAAAAAAAATATATGTGTTGGGCCAGCTCCGAACTGTAAGCCCAATTCTAAACGGGTTTGTAGTCCCAAGTCCAGCCCATTTAAACTTATTTTCTTTTCCGTCACGGTCCGTACTCCGTTACTTTAATTGATTTCAGTATAATCGTTCAGAGAAGTCGGAGCTGTAACTGTACATTACCGCTCAGTTTCGTTTCCTTTCTCCCACTTTCTCGCCGGCCAAACACCTCCCGACGAAAAGAAAAGAAAACTGAGAATGAAGGTAGCTTCAACTGTAATATTGCTGTTCAGAGACAAAGAGGGGTTCGGTCCCGCCTTAGCCGACGCTCTCCAACCTAACCCTAGCTCTTCTCTTCGCCGATTGTAAGTTTTTTTCCTTACCATCACTTTGTCTCCCTGCATGGCTCTCTCCGTGCATTTCTCCTGAAACTTGATCGAATTCGAAATTAAATTGATTTTTTTCTTCGATTTGGTTTGGTTTTAGGGAGGACTCGTTCGATTTGTCTTTGGAGTCTTACGGAATCAAAGATCGCAAAGCTTCTGGAGACCTCGTTCACTTTGTCGATGATAAGGATTTGTATCAGGTACTTTGATTTCACTTCTATTTGTATTATATTTTTTTTAAAGAACTGTTTTAAATGTTTTTTCTTATAGTTGATTGCTGGAGAAATGTGTGTGCGAATGAAATGATTTGTTTTCATGTTACCTTTTTCTGTGCATTGAATTATCAGTTCCTTAATTTTCATTATATCACAACTAAATTGATGGATGAGAGTGTGGGTATCTATTGTTGAATAATTTGAGTGAAGGGTTGTGGATTAACTGTATATGGAGAAATTGACCTTAACTGTATATGCAGAAATTGACCTCTTGGTAAATCAGTTAGGATGGCTAATTAGTAGCTCAGAGATTAACCCTTTTCAAGTAATGGTGATCTTGCATAAGAAATCAAGGAGATGAAATCATCCTATGCACTATTGATTTTTGGCATCCTAACTTTTGTACGAGATTCATCTTCTTTGTTTCCTGACTTGAAAGAAGGGTATGGAGTTCAAGATTTTAGGGGTGTGGTGATGTGGACTCTTGAGCATTAATTTGAAAAGTGATTGATTTTGAGAGAGACATCCCCATATGTTTGGTGATTATTATTTTTATTGACTAAATCATGTGTATCAAAATTTATACGACTAAGACCTTAATGTAGAAGTAAGGGAGCACCAAACGTTTTTGTTTTGTATAATTTTTTTTAAGATTGATGTATCAAGCAAGACTCAAGACCTCCCTTGTGTAGAAGAGAGCTCTAAATGTTTCCACTTGACCTCCGCATCGAGAGAAGCCCAACAAAGGCTAAATAGAGAGAAGGAGAGAGAGAGATGCCCGATAAGGGATGAATAGAATTTTGCAAAATTACCTCCATTTGCGTTGCAGGTGATCTTCTTTTCTTTCTAGGGGTTACTCCATGTCCTAACCTCCACCTTTCGTTCATTCCTAAATCCTAACCCAAGCAAACGTTTATTCTCATGTAGTAACGTTAACCCAACCTATTGCATTTTTCGTCCACAAAGTTAACGGCCGTTTAGTGGGTAACAAGAAAAGTTGATGGGTCAGAGTTATGATTTGAGAATAAAATGAAAGGTTTACGTTATGACATCAATTTCCGCATGTCATTTTAGGAAAATTTTATTGCACGTGCCAAGCATGTGACTGGTATTTCACGGAGTTAGTCACACTTCACAAATTTTGATACATTTTGAGATTTAATTGGTGAAACCTGTTACTATGTAATAATTGTCATACCTCTGGGTTATGATTTGGTAATTGACCATAGTACAATGAGGTGACCCGCAATTGTTCCTTCTTTCTAATAAACGAACATTTTTACCCTTAATAAAATCCTGATAGGGAAAGATCTGGCCCCATCCGGATTTCATTAAGAGTAAAATTGGAAGTTCGTATAAAAGGAAGGTTATTTTGCAAAGATTTCAAATTTGAAGGTCGGTTAGCAAAGAGTTTTACATTTTAAAGTTATTTTGCAAATGACCCGCAGAAGTTGGGAGGTTTGAAATAAGAAGGTACCCTTGTTGAAATTTGGACCCAAGTTCAAGTGCTTGACCAGTTTGACAGACAAGCTTTGGTATCTGGTGATTATTGATCCATATTTTATTTTGCTTATAAAGAGGATGAGGATGGAACATATTCAATCTTGTTGGACCAATGAGATTTCACCAAGTCCTTCTGTAAAACTTACATGTGTTTTCAGTTTGTCACTCGTGGATTAGGAGACAAACAAAAGATGTCTGCATGATTGTTTCATTTTTATATCTTCCCTCCCCTTGGTGTAGAAAGCTACATAAAAATTTCTGCCTTAAGAATAAAGACGCACAGGTCTTCGACTTTTATATTTCGTTTTGGTAAATCAGGGCTTATGAGATTTCTGGGTTTTGCAGGTGACAGTATTGCTTCTGCAAACTTATGAGCCACCAGTTTTGGCATGCGTGGTCAAAGAAGTTCTGACACAGATAATGGGAGAAAAATCTTCTGACATGCCCACTTTCTTAGTTCCATACATTGTGCCATCATCAAAGCTTAAATGGGCAACCAAAACTTCAGCGGTGAATATCAGCAAAACTGAACTTCATGGAGTGCATATAGGTCCAGAAACAGACATAACTCGGGCAATGCTTGCCAGGACCCAGAGGGCTCCATCATCCTTGCAAATTCAATATGAATCTATAGCATGCTTTCTTCATATGGTCCATGTTCTGATGTTGCCAACTTTCGTTATTGTTGGGCAAATAGGTGATCTCCCTTCTGACAAAGCTGCAGGAGACGAGCTTCAGGTATTTATTTGTAGATAGTCTCTCGTAGTGTTATATTCTAGCCTGCATTTATGACTGAACTAAGTAGAAAAAACATGAATAATTGCGAAAACTTGTAATGAATTATGTGTGTTTTGCAATTACTATTGATGAACTATTTTTTGTTTTTTTTTTGCAAATGACATCCCCCAACTATTTTCCATCTGCAAATCTGTTATCTTTAACGGAAATTAGTCATGTGATAGTCACACCACTTTTTTTCTTTTGGAAATGACAATTTTTCCTTTCACATTATACATGTTTTGCAATTTGTAACCCTCATGTATACGCGTTTTGCAATTTGGGACACTTATGTTTACACTTTCGCATGGCTACTTCCGACTTTTTGCAAAGAAAAATTAACCCCATTAGTGGATTTGTGGACGGAAATAGTTGGGTATGTTTTTGCAAAAGCAAATAGTTCACCGATAATATTTGCAAAATGTGCATAGTCCACCGCAAGTTCTTGCAATTATCCCACCCAAAAAAACATTTAAGAACCGCAAACTTGCACTGAATGAAGTGAGATAGCAATTTTCCATTTTCCATTTTTCTTCTCTCTTTCCTCGAATTTTGATATTTAATATGGTTAAGTATTTGAAAAACAAAGAAAGTATGATTAAAACCAGTTGTTTAGTTTGAGAATTACTGCTTAAGACTTATACGCCGCACGCAGTCTAAACTGTTTGATGTGTTTTTCAGATACTCCATCTGATGGGAGACCTTTTGGGCAGCACCTCCAGCTTGTGCTGTCTGAAAGAGCGAATCAAATGGAAGCCAAGGAAAGCATCTAAGGATGATGAAGTACCGTGGCGTGCATTGTATGGGTAGTGCAGATTTACCGTCTCCAGAGCATTATAAAAGCTTGATCTTGCTATTTATTTGATGCTTTAGCTATTATAAGTTTAGACAGTTACGATCCCGGGGTTTTTTGCTTGAGAGTTTATGTAAAAGCAGTCTTAGCAAATGAATTTCATCTGAGATTGTCCTCTTTAAACAACTGGTGAAGGATATGAGAATTTGTCACCATGCTCATTGTATTTCGATCGTGTGATCATCTTAGTTTATTACTTTTTCAGAAAGATTACTATCTATAGATTATGCTGTTTTTGGTCTAGATGAGTGGAGTCAAATTTCCTTGGTCATTTACGTAAAGTAACGGATTTTGTTATGACATTGGTTAAAAGTGACGAAATCTATCCAATTTCAAGAATTTGGTCACATGTGCACCACATAACTATTTTTAATCTTCTAATAGCCCCTTTCCCTTTATCATTTCCTATTCTTTTTTCAAATTACCTATATAGATTAAATTATCTTTTTTTTAAATATTTATCAAAATAATCTTATTTTATAAAAAAATAAACTAAAATATGATTTTAATAATCAATAAAATTGAATAAAATATTATAGATATAGTTCTTAATTTTATATATTTTCTAAAATAAAGCTGAATAAAATATTTGTTAATATAAATTATTATAAATTTTTTATATTAAAATATGGTTACATATATATTTAATTTTTTATAATTAAAATATGATTTTAATAGTCAATTAACTTTTATTTTTTTATATATATAATTTAATTTTCACAATCTGATTAAGGCTCAAGCCTTTATGTGAAAGGTCTTAAGTTCGACTCCGTCTAGACGAATAACTGTATTTATGTGCACTTATTGCTGCGCAGCGTGGTGTGCCTATTGGGGTCTGTATATGTGTTGCATGTGTGTCCGACTGTTTGTACGAAATCTTGATCCTCCCGAAGAGCTCCAGCTGTTGATCTCTTGAGCGCTCCAGTATTCTCTCCAATTCCAATAGGATCAGGAAGCCTGACAGCCTTTGCTCCCGAGCCCTCACAAGCTCCCCCACTCATCCGTCTAGAGGGAGGTGGAGGGGCCACTAATGCCGAGATTACTAGGGACTGAGCATGGAAAACTCTGGTAGGATCCTGAGGCCCCATACCAGAAGGCATGGAGGTCGGAGGGGCCTTATTCAGAGCCAAAGGGGCCTTTCGGGACGAAGCTCGGTGGAGCAGACGAACGGTCACTCTCCCTCAACCCGTTGCATAAGCTTTGACCTGCTTCTCCATCTGATACTCCAGCAAGGAGGAGTCAAACCTTAGGGAGCCTTTGACCGCCCACTTACATTCCTTCAAGACATGGCCGAGCCAGCCACAATTGTAGCAAAAGCTCGGAAGCTTTGAGTAGGTGAGTTCCACATACATCGGCTCAGGGAACTCCTTAAACCGAAAGACCAGTCCCTTACGCAGTGGCCTCTCAAGGAGGTGCCAGAACCGGACTTTGACAGTGCCGCCCAACACATGCCCCACTGGTCATATGGGACAGCCATACATTCCCAGCGCGTCACCGATGGAAGTAACCGTTTCCTGCGTCCGTACCAAGGGCGGTAGACCCCTTTGCATGTGCCAATAATTGCACTCGGTCGAGAATTGGCATCTCCCGAGAACACGTATCCAAGTTACCCAACAACAGGGCTCGTCCATCAAAGCACCAAGGCTCGTTGCCTCGGACCCACGACCGAGCCTCAGGGGATCAAAAGTAGATTCCAAATAGCCCCGGCCCTAGATCTTTGACCACGAGACCCTCAAAAGCCTTCCCCCACGCGTTAGTAATGATACACAGGAGTGTCTCCTTACGGGGAATCTTTGGGGACTACAACCTTCCCTACATCCCCCATTGTTGGCGGGCAATGGCCGTCGATGTCGCCCGAGAGGACAGAACCACCACTTCGACCTCTTCGTCCTCTTCCAAAGAGTAGGATGATAACCCGTCCTGAAGACTCGTCAGGGAAGCTTGAAGATCCTAGACCAAGTCGGTCGGAGAAAATTCCTTCGTATCCAAATGCCTCGACCGGTCTCGCGTCATCCCTTCCGGAGTAGTGAAACACGCCGGGATGATCTGGATCCTGGCCTGATCGGGAAGGCAACGCCCTAACCCTAAAGCCATCACCGTCGTCTTAGGAAGCTCCTCCATGGGTGCCTTCCCCTTCGTCGGGTCTCGCTGCAGCGACGGTACCCTACTAGGGCTAGAGTTCGAGGCACCAACGGAAGTAGTCACTACCTCAGCCCATGTATCCTTAGTGGGGGAAACCAAACCAATGTCGTGACATGAGGGAGAAGGAAGCCTAGAGAGGGTTAGAGGGGAACTGGCTGTCGGCGGAACCCTAGGACCTGCGCCGCCCTGTAAAGGAGGAGCCAGAGCGAGGTCATGGCTATTGTGGGGGGCAACAAACTAGGGTTTAGAGGGGGGAGAGCGAGGAGGCCGTTTCGCGGAGAAGAAGCCACCGAGGGGCGGCGTGAAGGTCTCACTCGTCTCGGTTTTGCGATCGGATACAGAGAGGTTGTTCGTAATGAGAAGGAGACCCCATACAAGATCGCTCACAAAGGAGGGAGAGTCGGCGTCGACAACACAGACATAGATGAAGAGGGAGCCAGGAGCGGTTTGGGTTTTTGCCGACGTCAGCTCTTGTCTCCAGCACCGGGAGCGGGTTGCAGAGGTCAAGGTAACGCAATGGGAGCATCACCAACATGAGCAGCGACGCCATCCACAAGCGGAGTCACGGCAGAGAGCATGTCGACGGTGGGGGCAGTGGCGGAGCTAGCTTTTTCAGTGGAGGGGGGCACCAAAAAATTTCAGTGTCAATACGTGACTGTAAAAATAATTGAAGGGGGCACAACTACGAAATTAGAAGGAATTAATGGGTATTTTTAAAAAATCCGAAAAACATATAAGAATTTTTCAAAAAAAAAAATTGAGGGGGTACCAATCCAAGTCATCCAATTTAAGAATGGATGGATGTGATGCAATTGAGTTGTTGACTGAAAAAAAACAACACTTATTTGGTAAGTTGTAAGGGCTTTTTGGTAAAACTATCATATTATTTTTTTTACCAATTCACAAATTTAACTTTTCCCACTTCGTTTGAAATCCGATTGGCTTCAAACTTGCGCCAATATTTTTTTTCAAGAGCTTTCTATCAAGATCAGTCATGAATATATTTTGAAGTACGAAAAAAAATTTATTTTGGGGCTGATTTAAAAAAATATATATCTGGGTAGTTTTTATCAACACTTTACACTAGTTTTATCAACACTTTACACTGATTTTATCAACATTGGACACTAGGTTTATCACCTCATTTTTTAAAATTAAACATGATTTAATTTTTCCCGCTTCGTTTGAACTCCGATAAGCTTCAAACTTGCTTCAGTATCTTTGTTTTTTCAAGGGCTTTCTATCAAGATTAGTGGTGAATATGTTTTAAAGTAATAAAAAAATAAATTATTTCGGAGATGATTTAAAAAGAAATTATATTTGGGTAATTTTTATCAACACTTTACTCTGGTTTTATCAACACTGAACACTAGTTTTATCACCTCATTTTCCAAAACCGAACATGATTTTTATCAACTCATCACATGATTTTTTTATGAACACTAAGCACTAGTTTTTTTTTTGAAACGGGAAAGAAGTAGTATTACGATAAAATCGTGCATACAAGGAGGGACCTAACAGTCCCGAATACCAGCTTTTGTCCCAACCGGCCGTAGCCCGTCGGGCGCACATGGTTCCATACATATAGTCCGCTTTGATTCGCGGATCCGAACTTAAGATTTCCTCGATCCAACGTTACAAAAAAATAATAAGCCAAATTCCTAAACTTATTGAGCCACATGATTATTTGAACTAAAACAGCGAAACCTACTGGAGAATTTGTCTTTAGTGCAGAATTCCCGAGATCTCCCTGCTGCAAAAACTTGTTCGGGGTTGAAAGTCCCGAAGTTGGGTGCCTGTGAAGTAGGTCCCGAACTCCCGTTCCTCCTCCCGGATCCCAGATGCATCTAGGAAGCAGGCCCATGTCGGCGAGGGGTGACCTTGGGGCGTTAGGCCGCTGCAGATGGAAGACGGCGCGTGGAGCCCGTAATCCGGAGAATGACAGGGGGGCCACGGTGGCTACTGGCTCGAAGGCGGGGCCGGTCCGGCGATGCAGGAACGGTAGCGCGAGTCGAGGGAGAGACCGTGGAGCAGCTTGAACGATGGGCAACGACCTGTGGGCGTAGACCGGCTGCAAAAAAAGACAAAAACAAAAAAGTAAAACCCATAAATGGGTAGAATGGACCTTAGTGGTTAGGGTAGACGAGAACTGTGAGTTAGAAGCTTCAATAGTTTCCATGGTGGAGAAGAAAGGGGGAGGGAGTGGGAGGGGAGGAGGCTGCGTAGAGAGCGCAACCACTAGGTTTTTTTTTTTAATTCTTGTGCTTAATATCTCACCCTAAGCACTAGTTTTATCAACACTAAACACTATGTTTATCACTAAATTACATGTGTTTTATCACCCCGTCACATGTTTTTTTATCAACACTAAACTCTACTTTATCACATTTATTATCAAATTTGTACACGTTTTTTATCACCTCATTAATTGTTTTTTATCACCTCAATACATGTTTTTTTATCAACATTTAGTACTAGTTGGATACCCCTATATAAAATATTTATTAGTGAAAATTTATCAACATTGAACATTATTTTTATCACCCCGATATAATTTTTTATTTTCGTACTTCAAAATATATTCATGACTGATCTTGATTTAAAGCCCTTGGAAAATGAAAAATATTGGTGCAACTTTGAAGCTAATCGGAGTTGAAACGAAGCAGGAATGATTAAATTAGTGAATTATTGAAGAAAAAAGTGGATATTTGTCCACATGACACGATGATATTACAATTATGTCCTTGCTTAAGTGAGAAAGGAAGAAAGTGACGTGAGTTTATGATGGGGTTGGGGTGATAATGTGACATTATAATAAATGTTAGATCATAAGGGTATATGACTAGGATTTGTTCACATAATTTTTAGGATACGAGGAGTTTTTATTAGATTTCTCGTTTATTCATACATGCATTATTAGGGAATTATAAATTACATAAAACAGAGATCTAGTTGGATGAAACCACACGTGATCACACGCAAGTAATAGTGACTTGGACTTTTCCGTACTGACCCTCAATGTTCTGACTTTGTTTTCCCGGTTGCACCGTGAAGTCCGCATTGCCCTGTGCTATGGCGTCGTTCGGTGATAACGAGTCGTAATCCCACAAATCAGCCGTTATTGTTAACTTGGTGGAAGTCGATGCTGCAATAACTGTCCGGGTAAGCGGAATGGGATGCCAAGGCCGCACATCCACGTACTCCGACGACGACTTATCGAACAATATGATCGGACTCAATCCAGCCGAACCTCCGAGGACTTGAGAAGCTTTGATTGTCCCGTAAACATCCGCCGGATCCTCTCCGTCGCCGTTCTCCAGCTCAACCTCTATAGTGACGGCGAGCGCATTGGTCAAGACCGAGTACCCCACCGTGACGTCGCCGTAGTCTCCACTCACCACCTGCTGTAGATGCTCGTCGTAGTTCGCGAAAGTCACGCTCTCCACCGTGCGGTCCCACACGATCTCCCCCTGAGCGATCTTGTCGTTCGGCGACAACGTGTCGTAGTCGTAGAGGTCCACGGTGATGGTGAACTCGTCCGCGCCGGACACCGGGAACGACTGAGCGGAGTCGGTTAGGGTAGCGAACCCTCCCGGGGCCACGCTCTCGTAGTTCCCCGAGCTCCGGTCGTAGAAGGTGTAGGTGAACCATCCGTCGTCTACTTTCACGGTGCCGAACAAGTCCCCGGGGTTCTCGCCGTCGATGTTGTTGACGCGCACGTACTCCAGGTTCATCAGAGATCTCCCGTAATCCGCGGTCGTCATCATTGTCTCTGATCCTCCTTTCGGGAGGGCAAGGAGCAAGATACCTAATGCGGCAAGGGCTTGACCGTATGTATAAACTTGACTTGGGTTCATAGGTGGAATATTTGGGAGCGGCGAATTAGGAGTAGGCGATTCATCCGCTTCAAACACTGCGGCGGAGAGTTGGCCCCAACCGTTCTCCATATCCACCATTCTGCTATCTAACATCACTCCATCACCGTTCCAGTAATTGGTACCGATATGCTCCGATATGGTTCGGAACCTTGCAGCTTCAGCTATCATCTGAGCTAAAACAAGTAGGCTCCGAGCGGCCGCACCGGCGTTGCTGCCAAAAGGTCTCTCCAACGTAGCGAGAGTATGGATCGCGTTGGCCAACTGGTGACCCCCTAACGGGAGTTCCTCCCGGCGTACGCCGGCAACGTTCGCTATACCGTTCGACGCGCTGTAGCTCCCGGAGAACGATAGATTACGGGCGCCGGTGATCACGTTCATGTCCGGGAACTGCCAGAAGAAGTTATCGGCACCTCTTGAGTAGCCGCGAATGTAAAGATTGCTTTGTTCTACCCTCGCCGTGATACTGCTGTCGCCGGCGACCAGCCGAATGTCAAGCCACTCCGCGTTTTCCGGCGTCTCCGGTCGTTGAGGCATGAGAACAGGGATGCCATGTGAATCCGAGTCTTTTAGCTCGTCTCTGATTTTTTGAATGAATTTCGAGTAGTCGTCATTTTCGACGTCAAAAGTCATAGACTTGTGAACTTGTATCTTGCTTTGGTGTACGTTCTGATCACCATCGGTCTTCAAGATTATTACCGGATTCTTAATAGCTGTGACATTATTAATGAACAAGTTAATGAAAATGAAAAAAAAAATTCTTTTTAAGTACTCACATAATGACATCCAAAGTAGAAATGTCAATTTATAAACTTAAGCTGCAGGGTGAGATAGAGCTAACAAAAAGCGTAGGGTAATTACATTCACCTATCTCGAATTACACATGTTTAACGAGTATTTACCTCAAATAACATATACATATTCCAAACTAACAGTTGTAACAACATTCCGCATTCCATCTATTTTTCCGTCCATTTATTGTTCATTTTTTCAGAAATTTCGAAACTATTCGTAATATTACAATCTTAAAACCAACCTCAACCCTAAATCTCTCTCTAAACCTAGATTTGACCCTAAAATAGGTGGAAATGAGATATTATTACAAACTGCTAGTTCAGAGTATATACCCGTTACAAAATAGCATTGAAGTATTTATCCGTTAAATGTGTATAATACATGATATGTGAGCGTAATTAACCCGAAGGCTTGTATATTTTTGAAGTGTGTCAAAAACAAAAATGAATCAAATATTGGAAGAAAGGCTATCTCTCACCTTCAGCCCGACTAGGTGAGGACTTGGTTCCCATGTTTCTAGCGGCAACCTCAAATGTGATCAGAAACCCGAACGCAAGAACAATGGAGAAGATGGAAATCTTAACAGAAGCCATATCGTATTGTTGGATGGTGTAGACTGGTTTGAGCAAATGCGTCTATTTATAAGCTAAAGGAGAGAGAGGACAAGGATGATGAGTAGAACCTTATACATTTATTATTCCGATAAGAACTTGGTTAATGGGCACACGGATTGATTAAAACTGTGCATATCATGCACTTGCTATGATTCCAATTCTCCTTTTCAAGGGATCGATTCTAGAAGTCAAACAGTGTATGAATAAAGGAACTTCGATGCGCAATCTGGAAATCAGTTCGAGAATCACACAAGTCGATTATCTATTCGGTTCAGGTTTCGAGTTCCTCGCAATTGTTGTTGGTCTCGACCACTTAATTTTCCATCCCAAACTTTGTTTTTCGTATTTTCATTCCCTCGTTTCATTCTCACCCGAAAAATATGTCGAATAACGACATTGTTGAGAATTTAACCCTTATGGAGTTTACAGTCGAGTAGTCCGGGGGGATTTTCCATGATGTTGAGCTTTCGCCGCCGATGGTGCCCAATCAGTATAACATGTAAGAACCGCCTCCGGTCGAACCGGTGAATTCTAACGAAGTTTGACTTTCGACCAGAAAAGTCAACCGATGACTCCGGAAGTCATTCGGGACCTTTCCGGGGCTCAAAAAAGCTTAGCCACTATCACGGTTAGCTTAGTTGGGCCTTTACCTTTCGTTTGATTGTAAGATTAATATGTCAACTTTCAGTCAAACTCGAACTCTTTATCGGCTAAATTCAATATAAATTTGGCTCATGAGCGCCTTCAATTACCCCTTCCACACACAGCCCCAAAATATTGTAGGATGTTGATGAGGATAAGAAGCTTAATTCAGTATGGCTCAACACATCTGTGAACGTAAAATGTGTTCATTCCAAATGTTTTACCCAATATCTCTAAGCTTTGTAGTCCTTGGTCGGTGTGATTTGATGTCTCTCTCTATTTGTGCCAGCAATCTCCCCTCAGGAGTATTACAAAAATTAGAGCGAAAAAGGGTTAAAATGGAGTAAAATCGATTTAAAAAGTTTTGGAGTCTAGTTGATATTCCGAAGGGCATAATTTCTTCATAAAAACTTTGATTTTTTTTAGTGAGATATCAAATCAAAGGGAAGTCAGAGATCTACAACTTTCGTGAAGGAAGGTCAGCCATCCGACGTGTGCACGACGTGCATTCCGCGAAGAAAGCTCCGGAAACGTGCCGCACGTTCGGCAAACGATGTGTGTGCGCATAGATCAGTTACTTTTTGACCTTTTTCCTTATTTTCCCGTTGTTTTTAACGAAGCATAAAGAGAAATTAGGGAATTGTAAAGGAGGGAGACTTTGAGAGACAAAAACACTGGTTTGGGAGATAGGCTTGGGATTTTGAGACTGAGAGGAGTGTATGAGATCAACAATCGAAGTTCTTCATCGTTTTCGTTAATAAACTAGCATTTGTATCACTTTTACTAATTATGTTTGTCGTTGAATTTATCTTCATATTGTGTTCTTACTTCATTGTCATGGAATAAATTATATTTAACTAGTGCATAGGGGAACAATATGATGAAGTAATTTAATGGGGTTCGGTTTTATATTTTATAAACTAGTATTTATGTCAGTGTTTATTTAATTACGTTCTTAATGTTTTATTGTCCTGATCACGTGATATATATGTTGCAATTATGTTAACCAACAATTTAAATGTGAGGTTAATAGGAGGAATAAGAAACAAGGTTAGGATGCTTTAAGAGTTAAGTAGAACAAAAACATTTGTATATTTTGTAATTCATATCACTATATTCAAATACTAGATTTTAATTGATTGCAGTGTAGGAAATAATATAATATAAGACATTATTTATTTAATAAATGAGTGTAAGCTATTTTATTGTCAATTACTCTATATACTTATAGATTTATGCTATTAAACCTTTATGTCTTACCCCTAAAACTTTCAAATACAACCTATAAAAATGTCTTAATAAGTTTGATGGAAATGTTATAGATGCTTGGAGTTTAAAACAAGTATTTTAAAGTAAATCTTCCAATGACCACAATTTCTTCAAATGAATTTCGATTTAGTTATCGAATTCAAGATATCTAAAAACTCTATAATTTAACATAACTTTCTCGGGTGAAGATATACTGTAACATACTCTTTAACTCCCTTGAATCCGCTCTAACCTCATACATTCATTTACAAAATAAATGGTAGGAATGGAATTTCACTATTTTTTTGAATAAAGAGTTGTTTTTAATTGATTTAGTTTTGTCTTTCGTATCTTCTAAACTTAGTCGACGAATGAATATACATTATTAGGGAATCAACTCAACTAAAAACTCAAGCTAATAGTTGAAGGCCCAATTATAGTTATATTTTAATACGCGCCCTCATGGACAAGCCCATTTACGGCTTTAGAGGTGAATTATTTAGAAGAGGAGATGAGCTCGTTGAGAATAATGATAAGAGCTGGCCCATTTTGGACAAATTTGAGAAATAGAGAAGAAACAGAATTTTTGTAGAGAATGAGGTTAGAACCCGGGTCCGTGAGGTGCCAAGCTCTGATACCATATTAGAGAACCAACTCAACTAAAAGCTCAAGCTGATAGTTGAAGGTCCAATTATAGTTATATTCTAACACGCACCCTCACAGAAAAACCCGTTTACGGGCTTTGGTGGTGAATTTTTTAGAAGAAAGGATAAGCTCATTGATAAGAGATATAATGGCTGACCTATTTTGGGAATATTTAAGAAATTGAGAAGAAAATAGAAACTTTTATAAAGAGTTTGGTTTGAACCCCTGTCTGTGAGGTACCAAGCTCTGATACCTTATCAGGGTTTTGAACCCGAATCCGTAAAGAATCATACTCTGATATTATATTAGAGAACCAACTCAACTAAAAACTCAAGCTGATAATTAAAGTCTAATTATAGCTATATTTTAACATACATGACTCACTCACTTAATTTCATATTCGAATTTAAAAATTATATTTTACAAATATTGGAAGTGGATGAAAGCCTCGTGATTGGTGAGCCAATGTGCGGTATATCTTCATCATCTATTTTAATAGGAATTAAATAATAGAGGTTCTTGTTCTCCATGTGTAAATACTATTATGGTTAATTAACAAGAATCACATTAGAAGCTATCGTTAATCACATAATCACATGTATAATAAACTAATCAAAAAACGTGTTAAGATATGACCACTCCAAGTGATAAAGTAGTACAAGTTAATGAAAACCTCGTGGTTGGTGAGCCAACGAGCGGTATAATCTTCATTATCGGTTTTAACAGGAATTAAATAATAGAGGTTCCTTTTTTTTTCATGTGTAAGCATTATTATAAAAACTTATCATGAAGCTGGTTGAACAGTTTTGGCCTTTGAGGCAGCCGGAAGAGTAGGCTTGTCGGGATCGGGTTTAGTTCTTGTAGCGTTTATTGTTCCGGTGTTAGGTTGTTTGCTCGACCCTGGGATGGGTTTCTCTCAGCTAGCTAGGGTTTGAGTTAGGATTTTTTTCGGATTGTTGGAAGGTTCCTCTTTAGCTTTCTCACTTGTGCTTAATGGTTGGTAAACCTGGGTAATCAGACTTGTTTTGGGCTTGTTCTTAATGGTTGATAAATCTGATACTGAGACCTCTTTGTTTCTGGTTTTCTTATTTCATTTCTTCTGGTTGGTTTCTTGTGGTCTGTTGTTTCATTTTCTTCTGGTTGTAATCTTCATCTTCCCCGATTGCGAGGTGTAGTGTTCTTAAAGTTCCTTTTGGAATGCTCATTCACTGTAATTTCGCCCTCAATCTTTACTTCAAAGATTGTTTTTTAATATATGCTTTGCCGATAAAAAAAAACAGGATTGTTGTGTTTTGCAATTCCTTGTGTTTTTTTCTTCTATTTTTCAGTCTTCGGGTAGATCCTCATTCTGAGTTGTATCACCCGTCTTTGGTTTGCTTTTCTTGTAATTCAAAATAATCAATAAAACTATTATCTATCAAAAAACTTATCATGAATCATATTTGAAAAAATGATAGAGGTTCTTCTTTTTCTTGTGTAAGCATTGTTATAATAAAGTAACAAGAATCATATTTGAAGCTATCGTTAGGCACATGTATATTAAACTACTCAAAATGTCTAAGACGTGAAAACTCGAAGTGATAGATTTAGAAGCAATCAGAAAAATGATCTCTAAATATAATATAAATTAATTGGAAGCTAACCATTAATTAGCTCGCCACTCAATCATCTCAGTTAGTAGAACTTTTCGGTTGGTTGAACCTCAAGGCAGTATCGGCTCTTGGGCCTCAATCCTTCAAATTTCTGATCTTCCTCCGAAAATGGCTGCATTATCATGGCTTCTGTCACAATGTTGTCCCATCTAAAGTCTTCCTTAAGAATAGATGAACGCGTTCGTTTTAAGGAAGGACGCTTCCTACAACATAACTCTAGCTCGTAAGTTGTTGCGGCCTTCTTCTTCTCCCCACTCTAAGGGAGGAGAAGGTGAAATATACATTAGCGATAAAAATAATGTATTAGAGATCGATTTTTTCATATTTTTGTCACTAAATTCATGTAAACTGTCAAGTAAAACTACAAGTGCACAAACGCTTCTTGTTGTAACTTACTATGATTTGAGAACTTCCACGTCATTCACAATCATTAGGAAATGTGCAGTCGTCGATGCTATTGTGCGTTACAACCAATCAAGTTTTGACACGTGTCCTCGATGCTACTCCTGCTCTCAACTTTCACTTCTCTTTCAATTTCTAGAATCCCCTCAAATTCAACAAAATGCCTGACGACCCCTCAAATCCCGAAAAACATTCATTCAGAATGGAAGGAGGCGCATGTAAGAAGTTTAACGACTTCGTCGCGTACTATTATTCATAGACGGAGGAAACCGGTAGAGGGGCAATTGAAGATTAAATCGGAAGGCAAGGTAATGGAGGTGTAGGGGGCTTTATATGAAGGGATGATCAAGGACTGGTGAGAGGAATCAGGTGTGTGCCTTTTCCATTCCTTCGTGACCCTGAGATTATTGAGGCTTCCATTGTTAAGGAGGTCTTGCTCTGGTTCCGTGATAGTAACTAGTTAACAGGTGTAGTAGAGTCTGATTGTTTAGGGGTGGTCTAAGCTATCAACAACCTTGCTCGTTTACTTTCCCCACTTGGGGGGGGGGGGGGGGGGGGGGGGTAAGGCTATCCTGCAACAGTTACCTGGTGTGAGGGTTAATCATGTTCGTAGAGAAGCCAATAGAGTAGTTCATGAATTGGCTCGTAATGCTTTCTTATGGAATTGTACTGTTTTGGATTCGAGTCGGTTGCCGGACCCCCATTCCAGGGCTACTGACAACAGATTCTGAGTAATGATATTTGATTTACCTCAAAAAAAATGCATGACGACTAAATTGTTCTACGGGGTAATCCTACCTCAGTATCTCAAATCTTTCATATTTCATTTAGACCGATTTGGTCCCCGGATGAACCACCCTGCTTTACACCCGATCCATCACCACTCTGACCCAAAGCATCCGAACCAAGTCTAATATTATCCTGAACTTGAGTCTGCAATACTTGGGCCTAAACCTGCTCCTGGATCACCTGGGTCTGGAGTGACTCGGTCAAGAGCTTACAACCTTTAGCAACCGAAGTGCTATTATGCTCCAAAGTAACAGCAACGTCATGTGGGCCTAATCCAGCTACACACCCTTGATGGGCCACCTTATTATTTTGGTCCTCATTCGGTTCGAAACCCAACACGCATACTAGTACCTAATTAACTCCTTCCCCACGCGAACCAGACGTAATTTTGATATGATATCACGATCAATCTGCTCTTCACGCATTGGAGTAACTGAACTCAAATTCGAAACTTGAATTTGAGAATCAATTCCGCGATTGATAGAGGAATTCTTGACAGGAGACGCCACTGATCACCGAGATTCGGGCTCTCCTACGGGAGCCGTCTCCGACGCAAGAATCACCTGGTCGCCTTGAATCCCGTCGACACCAGATGGCTTTGCCATGGGTAAGACCACATGAGCAACCGCCCCTGTCCCCTCTCCCCCATTTGAAACGCCCAAAAATTCTGTAGCGACGCTCTGTTTCCTGGTAGCAAAAACAGAGCAAGTGCTCTGTTTTTCGCAACCAACGTATAAACGCTCCGGTGAAGCAGTCCTTGGAGTCTGGCAATGAGCAGTGGAAACAAAGAGATATGCCCATTAATTTTGTATCCGTTCATACCTTCAATTGCCTGATCTGCGGCGACCTTTGAATAAAACCGAATGAATCCATAATAACGACCTCTAAGGTTTGGCCGTTTGAGAACACACACGGATAGGATCTTGTCAAAGGGGGCTGAATACATTTCGAGTCCAGTCTGCTGACGAATCGAACGGGAGGTTGCTCACGAACACTTCGTCCTCAACTAGTTTGCCCCGACTCCATGATCGATTGCGACTCCTCATTGTCAAAGAAACTTGTGTTGGTTTCAATGAGACAATCGTATCGGAAGGGGGGGACGATAACCTGGCTCCACCAGACTGGCCAACCTTCCGAGGCTCTGCGCATTTAGCCGGAACATGATCGACCTTCCTCGTCGGCGTACCAGACCCAAGCTGAGAACCACCATGGTTGGAATCTGGGCATTTCGACCTTGATTCCATACTAGCAGATGCAATAGCATCTTTACCGTTCCCCTGTTGCACACGCTTCCTCTGTTGCCCACATTTCCTCAATTTTCGAGGGACAACTCTCTGCGTAGGTTTCGATTCAAACCCCAAAACTACACGGCAATATTCACCATGTAGAGAGATCAACGTTGAACAGAAAATAGAGAAAGGAAGCAGACTCTGCGAGTTCTTCATTGCATGCAGTTACGCTGAGCTTACTGAGGTTGATGGTGAAGAACCTCGGCCTCGAGTTTGGGTTTCTTTTATTATGGAAATCTTCAAAATGAATCTGCGACTAAGAGGCTTCAACTAGAAACGATTCTCGATCCACAATAATCGAATCTCCAAAAGGAGACGAAATGCTTCCCACGATAGATGAAGAGCATATCGCCATTGAATGGGCTTCCTAAACCATCGAGAACCACAAAAAGCTTTCGACCAAACAACACGTTGTCAGTTTCAAAACCACAGGCTGAGTCCGAACCAACTGGACAAAACAATCGCCACCACCGATCGAAACGAAAACCATCACAACTACCACAAGAAAACCCATCAAGAAGAAGGGGAAGAACAACTGGAATGAGACCAGTTAGCAACGTGAAGTCAATCAGAAACATCAACGAGCTCTAGTGAAGAAACGCACTCCGGCCAGACTCTAAGAAGACCAACCCGAGTAGTTCCGGCGAGAGCATCTGAAGAGCATAACCGGCGACCGCAACTGAAGAGGCGAGACAGGGCAACACGATAGCCTGACGAACAAGTGCCGGAGAATGCAACAACAAACGGTCGGCGTACAGATCTAGGACGAACGAGCCCATGAAGGGACCCGAACGCCTCCCACTCCAGATCTGAAGGTTGAGATCGGCCTAAGGACGTCCGAGAAGACGGTTGTGTAGAATTTGGCTTTAAATTTGAAGCCCAACATTTTTGTTTTAGGCCCAACCACTTAAGCCCATAGCCTTTTTTTTTTGTGCTGCTAATATAGGAACAATAGGGTTCCTTTGGTGAGTGAAAGGGATCTAGTTCTTGTACAGAGGTGTGCGGCAGCTCTTTTCTGAGAGAAGATGGACAAGAACAGTTGGACCATTACTTTGTAGGTGGCGGCATCATCAGACTCAGGTCAAAAGGGTTTTGATCGTACAACACAGTAGAAAGCAACCTAAGAGGTTTTATTATTTTCTTTCTTGAAGATTGGCTGCGGGAAACATGAATTAAGGAGCCTTTTGACATTTATGGAGGTCATTAATACTCCTTAATTCATTGTTGGAGCAATAACCAAGGCTTGATTCAACTTTTCTACACTGTTTGTGCTTCGATTTCAAGACAAAGACAAAAGAACAAAGATCTTTTTTTTGTGATGAACAGGCAGACAAAGGTAATTTTTCTAATGTTGGTCTTGGTATTTTTGTGCAACAAAAATTAAGAAGACAACAAGGGTGGTTCTTGATTCATGTGTCGGTAACAAAAGATAGTTTTTTTTCTTTTGTAGATTACTGTCTTGTATTGAGAAATAGGGAATTAGGGTTTGTAATTCGTGAGAATTCGGAAATTGATTCCGCAAAGTGCGTTGTAACGCGTGAGTATAATTAGGATTTGTAGAAACGAAAATGGGAATTTTCGGAGCCCCGATGGACGTTTTCCCGATCTCGGGCATTTCGCCAAACCGGGCGAAATGAGCCATTCCAGGCCCATTTTGACAAGTTGAGCAATTGGGGGTTAATTGGGTATTTCTCTCTTTAAACCACATTTGAATTAGCATTAAGTCTCGTATTGCTTTGTGATCTTAGACGTTGGTCCCGAGCACGGCGGAGGAGGCTACTAGGCGGCTCGCTTGGCTTGCGTTTGGATAGCGATCGAGGTAGGGGAAAGTAGCGAATACCGGTTTAATTGCGGAAAGTTACTAGTATGCATGTAGGATATGAATAACCGGAATAATTGTAGACTCACATGTAGGATGTGAATAACTAGAGTAATCGCTTTAAATTATGGGAATTGTCGTGCAGTAGTATCACATGTGGGTCCTTGGTTGGCTCGTAAGATTGCGTGTTGACTGTGTTGTTGTTATTGATGACTTGTAATGCTTGATATGCGGTTTATCCGTTGTTAAATTGAGGATCATGATATGGTATGCTCGGTATGATATGTTGGTAGGATATGTCAAGTGTGATATGCTTTGGTATGACGTGAACTAATACCGTGTGACATGATCGGGTGATTGATAGACCGATGTGCTATGTTTCGGTGAGATTGTTTGGTTTGGTATGTTGTTAATTGATTTATGACCTTGTGTTATGTTGAAACTTTCGTGAGTATGTTCCGAGACGAGGTATTCCGGTACGATACCTACATCGACGGGGTATGCTGGTGTAGGGTATCTAGGCCGAGGGTGGTGTCCCACGTATGCGGTCCCCCGGGGATAAGGGTTCCGGTACGATACCTACATCGATGGGATATGCCGGTGTAGGGTATCTAGGCCGAGGATGGTGTGATTCGTACCCCGATGATGTGTGGTCCGGGAAGACATCTAGGCCGATGTTGCGTGGTCCGGTATGATGTACTGTGAGCTATACCCCGATGTTGTGTGGTCCGGGAAGATATCTAGGCAGATGTTGTGTGGTCCGGTACGATATGGTTGAGCCGGGCTGTGGAAGCCGGCGACGTCGGGGATTGCTGTACGGGACGTGTGGTTGTTCTACTGTGTGTGGTTTGCTTGATGATTGAGTATGTTAGGAGATTAACTGTGGTTATAGTCACGCGAGTGTGGTTTGTGTTTATGTGAACTCCGTGGATGTCGTTAGTTGTTGTGCCTTGCTAGTATGCCTTAATTGGATGGTTACTCGTGGTGGTGAGCGGATAACTCATCACCTTAACTACTTTTTCCTACTGAGCGAAAGCTCACCCCTCTACTTTACTGTTCTATAGGTTGTGAGCGGGATTTGACCTAGCGGGATTCTCGGAGCTTGGGAGCTAGTGAGAGTCTTATTCTAGTATGGTCTAGAGACGTACTTTCCTCTTGTTATTAAACACCTTTATTACTTGATTTTCGAGCTGTTGACTCGTCTTGTCAGAATTATTGGTTTGGTTTATACATTTTGGAGTTTATTTCTTTTAAAATTTCTTTTATCATTATTATTATTAGCTCACGTCTCGAGTCCGGTCAAAATTGGATTTGGGGCGTGACAGTTGTGTAACCTCCAGACATACTCCATACATGGCGGGCGGACAGCGAGGATGGGGCAGAGAGACGAAAACGGGGGGGGGGGGGGGGGGGGGGGGGCTTACTGAAGCTACAAGCAACGCCAATCAACGAACAACTGAAACTGGAGAAGAACCACACTGATCTAAACCACAGAGGTTTAAAAACGACCTCCCATGCCTAGCTCTTCAAAAAGGATTCAAAGAGTCGAATTGGCCGCCACTAAAACCACCCTGTTCAGAAAAGGGGGCGATGTGAAACGAAATCTAAGATTTGAGATCTAGGGTTTGAGTCTCTTCTCTGATTTTATCTTGATCCTCTAGTGTTTATGTTCTCCTTTGTTGAGACCCTATTATCTGTAACACTATCAAATGATCTTAGTTGGATCATATGTTTTAAGACTAGTGGTACGATGGGCTATAATTTTAAAAAAATTGAAGAGAAAAATAGCAACAGTTTAGGGCGAATAGAGCAAAGAAGAGGGCATATGATCAATTGGATAGTGACCTAACGGAGTACGACCACCCCACCCTCCCACTTTTTTCGACGGGAGCTGGTAAACAACCTCGTCGAGAATTATGATAGACGTTATTGGGGTTCGGGGTTTGACTATTTCACCCCCCAACCGTGCTCTGGCCCTATTTAGAAGGGTCATGTAGCTTGAGGCGATCATCCGAATCCCCCCATGAACCAAGACAGCCACCGTAATAGGTATTTAGTTTTTTTGGCTTCACGTTATTGTGTATATCTTCTATTGCCACCATATTCTACGCTTGTTTGTAGAACTTATCTTTTCTCATCTACATGTGTCGGATCATGTGAGATGCCATCCGTTATCTTGATTTATATCAGATTTCATCATGAATTTGTAATTTCTATATTGTATTTTTTTTATTTCAAGTGATTAATTAAAAACATACCCTTTTACTAAAAAAAAAAACTAGTGAATCTTTCATAAGTAAACTTGATTTAGTTTTTCCCAGAAGGAGACTCCATATAGGTATTAAGTTCTAGCAGAATATCTCAAACTTAAGACTTGTGAATCCATGATCACAACCATTCATTTGAGAGTTTATATCACATACAATACAAACTCTTCTTTGCATGTATGTATACACATGCATTATTAGGGAATTACACACTAACATCAAACATAAACTAAAGATGGATGAAACATCATGTGATCACTCGCAAGTAATGAACACTTGGACTTGTCCGTACTTACCATAGATATACTGATTTTGCTCTCCCGATTGCACCGTGAACTCCACACTGCCCTGTGCTATTGCGTCGTTGGGTGATGCCCAGTCGTAATCCCACAAATCCGCCGTTATCTTCAACTTGGTGGACGTCGACGCCGCGATAATTTTCCGGGAAAGCGGAATGGGATCCCACTGCCGCACTCCCACGTACTCGCCCTCCGACTTGTCGAACAAAGTGATCGATCCATCCGAACCTCCGAGAACCTGAGAAGCTCTCAGTGTCCCGAAAACATCCGCCGGACTCTCCCCGTCGCCGTTTACTAACACAACCTTTATAGTGACGCCAAGCGCGCTGCTCAAGACGGAGTACCCCACCGTGACGTCGCCGTAGTCTCCCCTCACCACTTGCTGCAGATGCTTGTCGTAGTTTCCTAAACTCACTATCTCCGTCATGGTGTCCCACACGACCTCCCCCTGAGCGATCTTGTCGTTATATGATACGACGTCGTAGTCGTAGAGGTCGACGGTGATGGTGAGCGCGTCCGCCCCGGAAACGGGGAAGGACTCGGCGGAGTCGGTTAGGGTGGCGAATTCCCCCGGGCCCACGGTCTCGTGGTCGCCCGAGGCCCGGTCGTAGAAGGTGTAGGTGAACCAGCCGTCGTCTACTCTCACGGTGCCGTACAAGTCCCCGGGATTCTCGCCGTCGATGTTGTTGACGCGCACATACTCGAGGTTCATCAGAGACCTTCCGTAGTCCACGTTCGTGATTGTCATTGTCGTCGTCGTCATCATCGTCGTCTGTCCTGTTCTTGAGAGGGGAATGAGCAAGATACCTAATGCGGCAAGGGCTTGACCGAATGTATACACTAGAGTTGGGTTCACAGGTGGAATATGTGGGAGCGGCGTAGAATCAACAGGGTTCCGATCCAATTGTAACACCGCGTTGGAGAGTTGGCCCCAACCGTTCTCCATATCCATCATTCTGCTGTCAATCCTCACTCCGATATCGTAACCGGTGCTGATATGATCGGCTATGGTTCGGAACCTTGCAGCTTCAGCTATCATCTGAATTATAACGAGGAGGTTCTCAGCCGCCACCGGAACGTTGTTATTAGGATTCTCCAAGGCAGCAAGACGATTAACCGCGTCCCTCAACGGGTATCTCCCTAGTGTGAGGTTCTCGCGTGTTTTGGGTGACTTCTTCCCCACGCCGTTGGACGAAACGTAGCTCCCGGAGAACGATAGGTTATTTGCGTTGGTGATCAGATTCGCGTCTGAGAACTGCCAGAAGTTGCCCGTACTACTTGCGTAGCCGCAAAGGTAAAGATTGCTTTGTTGTAGCCTCACGGTGATGCTTTGGCTCCCCGCGACCAACCGAATGTCCAGCCATTCTGTGTTTTGGGGAGTCTCCGGACGTTGTTGAGGCGTGAGAACGGGGATGCCGTGTGAATCCGTGTTTTTCAGCTCGTCTCTGATTTTCTGAATGAAATCCGCGTAGTCGTCCTTAGAGACGTCGAAACTCAAGGACTTGTGATCTTGTACATTGCTTCGGTTTAAGTTCTGATCAGCATCATCGGTCACCATGGTTATTGCTGGATTCGTGATGGCTGAGACATTAACGAACAAGTTCATTAAAAACATATAAAGCAAGTATAAGAAACCGTATTATTGGAGGACCAACTCAACTAAACATTTAAACTGATAGTTGAAAGCTTAATTATGATTTTATATTCTAAAACGCACCCTCAAGGACAAACTCGTTTATAAGTTTGGAGGTGAATTATTTGGAAGAGATGAGCTCACTGAGAAGAGAGATAAGGGTGGTCCATTTTAGACAAATTAACAAATAGAGAAGAAATAAGAATATTTGTAGATAGTGAGGTTTGGACTCCTGTCCGTAAAATACTAGGCTATGATATTATATTAAATGACCAACTCAACCAAAAACTCAAACTTAACTCTTCTTGTAGTCTTCGGTCCATATATTTAACAAAGTATATTTTTTTTAAATTTTTATAAGCTTATCAGCAATATATAAATGAATGAAGAAAAATATTTAAAGAAGGGCTATCTCTCACCTTCGTCCCGACCAGACGAGGGCTTGGTGCCAATGTTTGTAGCAGCTACCTCAGATGGGATGAGAAACCCTAACGCAAGAAGACCAAGGAAGATTAAAATCTTAACAGAAGCCATATTGTGTTGTTGTATGATGGTGGAGACTTCTTTCAACAAATGCATCTATTTATAGGCTAAAACGAGAGGATAAGGATGATGACTAAAACCGTATATACTCATTAGATTAATCACTCCCTAACTAGTACGTATGAGACCGATAAGGACATGGTTAATGACCCCACGGGTTAATCGACACATTGCATTAGTCGATTTTAAGATGATTTAAATTATGGAGTTGTGGTCCATGCTTTTTATCATAATGAAAAAATGAAGTTGAACTTGATTTTTTTTTATCAGTAATGTATATATTAAAATAGTAATAAGAATTTGTTGGACAATTTTTTCGATAATTTATTTGAAAGGGTTTTGTCGAGACCTGATAAATCTTTTTTCTTAAGACGATTATTGGTCTGTATGGAAACGCTTATCCCAAAATACAGCGGTCGAAACCGAACTCTAATTGAACTTGACATTCATCATATAGATAGGGAGACGAACATCATTTGATTCAGGAACATAATCTACTTGTTTCTCTTGTTATTTTTTCTTATGAACAGATAATTCATACAAAATAAATCTAAATCTATGGAGGGTTGAGAAGTGGAAAAGAAGATTAAAAAGACTAAACTAAATTCAATTTTGTACCTGCTTAATTTTTTTATTTTTAAAACGAGTAAACTGGGGAAATGCATTACTGTAAAATATAAATCATACAAAGTAGGACGTAAACGCTCTGGGTTCCAGATATATGTCCTGGTTTCCTGTAGCATACCCGGGGCTTATGGACCCGTAGAAACATACTGCTTTGGGTCGCAGATACTACCTCAAGACATCCTCTTACCGACATTTGAAAGGTACAATACAAGAAATAAAAAGTCCAACAACCGAATGAAACTAAACAACCCAAACTAAAACGATAAGAAACATAAAACAGACAGAAATAAAGTTCTCTAATTGTGTCTTTTCCGACACTTCCCAGCATCGATTGTTCTGGGTCTGTGGGTATAGGCTCTTTTAAGACCGTCCACCCCCACTTTCTTAATCTTATTTGACTAAAATTTGTAAATTTATTACTTCATTCAAAATTTAAAAGTTTACAATAAACTATTGTTTTTGTAAAATTTTGAAAATTGTAATAATAAAATACAATATATTTATATACATTAAAATTTATAAATTTTTCAAGTTGTTAGGGGACTGTTTTTTTTTTTGATCGGCGAAAGCAAATTTAGATTCATCTCTTCTGAGGAAGAAAAGAGTACAAAAAAAAACAATCTCACTACAGATTGTCCATCCAAACAACAGATTGTACACGAAAACAAAAGAGAAGAAGTAACCCTCCCCAACAGAGAAAAGAGAACCAGTCTGAACTAGTGCACCCACCCCTCAGCAGCAGATTAAGAACATCATCAGCAGATTAAGAACAACAAAAGTATCGAACCCAGAGGAATACAAGTCTTTGGCAGCCATGAGAATATGCAGTCAAGTGTTTAGTAGAATGACCACCCCCAAAACCATCCACACCCCCACCTTGATGAATCTACCAAACTCTCTTCTCAATAAAACCACCTCTACTCAACAAAGCCAAGGTGAGGATTATTACGCCGTCGGCCTACACCACAATCGGCAGAGAAATATCCGGTGGAGACCACCAGAATCCCTTTCAATACAGACAAATCTAAGAGGAGTGGCTTCAGAGGAAGGCTAAAAATCCCTAAGAATCGTCGGCGGCCCAAGCCTTGAACCGACGAGATCGAACCACAGTTGTGGTCGAGAGATAGAAGACCACTCCTTTAGGAAATGTAAGCAAGGGAAAGAGTAGTAGAAACAAACAGAGAAGGGGGGAGACAGCAAACATACCTTCAAAGACAGATCCCCAAACGAGACCCGCCTAACCCTTGGTCGGACCTCCCAACCTCTTCCGGTCAACACCGATGGAGGGGACAAAGAGAAGTCCAGTATTTCTACCGGAGCCAAGGGGGATGAGGACATCGAAGAGCTGCCTTCCAACACCGCGCGAGCAGAGGAGGAGAAAATAGGAGAGGGGGAAGGTCCAGATCTACCGAGTTAGGGCCAGATCTGACCATGAGGCTCAGATCTACCGAGATAAGGCTAGATCTGACCATGAGATCCGAAAAGGAGTCGGAGGCCGGGCCATGGCCGGAGACGAGTTGAGGGCCTTGATAAGGCCAGATCTCAGCAGGAGTTGAGGGCCGGAGAACGAGGCCGGTGGCGAGGGATGAAGAGCGGGCGGAGCGGCACCGGAGTCAGCAGGAGAAAAGGAAGATTCCTAGCAGGAGATGTGAGCCACGGCCGTTGACGAGGGCCGGAGAACGGGCGGAGCGGCGGCGGAGAGAAGCCGGAGTCGGGCAGAGAAGAAGAAGAAGGGGGAGCAAAGGAGGGGGAAGAAGGGGTAGAGGAAGGCAAAGCCTCGCCGGCAACAGCATGGCCAGAGCCGCGCCGTCACCGGCGAGGGACGAAGAAGGAGAAAGCGTAAGGTTCGGGCACAGAAACCAAGTCAGAGCCCGTTTTAGGGTTTTGTTTTCCCCTTGACATCTTAGGGGACTGTTTTCAACCAGACCTTCTTTATTCTTGATTTTGTTACATCATGTAGTGAAATAAGGTTTCTTACATTTTAAGACATGATATATATAAGCAAATAATATATCGTTTGATATAACAAAAACAAATATTCATTTTCACACTAAAAGAAAAATTAGTTAATAAGTACACATGACATACATATACTTCCACCATTAATCAATTATTCACTGGTACAAAGTTGACGAGTACCTCGTGTTGGTGTGAGCTTACGGGCTGTACATCTATCGGTTTAAATAATAGTGGTTCTTATATTTTTATGGGTAAGCATTATTATAATAAATAATAAATTAATAAGAACCATATTTGGACCTATCGTTAGGCACGTGTATGATAAACTAATCCAAATGAGTTAAAAGATATTAACACTCGAAGTGATAAAGTGGTGTTGATGAAACCCTCGTGGTTGGTGAGCCGGCCAATATTCGGTATATTTTTATCATCGGTTTTAAGGTAATTAAAAAACGGTAATCATATTTGAATCTATCGTTGTGCACATGCATGATAAACTAATCAGAATTTATTAAGATATGAACACTCGTTAATTTAAAAAACAATTTCGGAAAAATATCTAAATAAAATATGAGTAAGTTAGAGTTTAACTTTTGATTAACTCTTCACTCATTCCTATATTTTGTTAAAGTGTGTGTCCCATATCTAAAGTGTGAGGATAAATTGACCTTTTGATATACATCTTGATGTTTCTATGCATCAGTTCGAGTTTTTGAGTTAGACCTATCGAACTAAGTTTAAAGAGATGATAGTAATTAAGAACACATGCAATAGAGATTGATCCAACATATGATATGTTCATCAAAATCATGTGAATGGTCGAACAAATTGATAAGTTCTCGGCGATTTTTGATGCAAGAGAAGATCGATTGGAGACTTTTTCACGTTGTTGGTGTTTGTCATCGATAAAGAATGCAATTAAGAGATCAAACAGCATTGTGCGCCCAATAGAGTCAAACTCAAAAGAAGACATTCAAGTGAGTAAGATTAGACGTGATCAAATTTTGTTCATCGTCTATCCCTTTCGACGATCTCTTGGATCTATGTGATCGGTCCTTTCTTGCTTGGATGAGTCTGTTTCCTTGATCTTCTCTACACCACATCGATTGTCTAACTAACCGAAAGAGGCCAAAAACAAAGGGTAACGCCCCAAACCGGAACACACACCAAAAGCGTAGAATTCGATATGTTAGAGCTGTGGATCTTCCAAGAAGGTGAAGTTGGTGTCAAACAAGTGAAATAGGTCACCGTTACATTAAAGATTTAAATAGACTAGTAATTTAAATGAATATAATAAATATTTGATTTTTTAAGATTTAAAATATAGGAATTATTTGAAATGAGCAAACTACACCCCTCTAAATACTCTAAACACAATCGTTAAAGAAATTTCAGTGATGAAAATATAAATGATACTGATGTAATTCAGGGTTTGTCAGTAGGCACATGGTCACACATTTGAAAGCATCTTTGTTAGGCAAATGGTAAAAACAATAATCAAAACATAGTATTATATTAATGGGAATTGAAAGTTTGAAAGCTTCTTTATTAAGCACAAGGTGACGAAACAATTAAAATGTATTCATTATATTAAGAAGAAGCGACAAATTTGAGTAGTATGCATATGAGTCATGAAAAGTGATCAAAAAATATTTATATAAGGTTATTAGATGTGATAAGTTTGTAGGAATGGTAACTGATGCAGAGTGCGGAATAGAAAGGAAGAATTCTTTATCGAATTCGTTGATTCAGAGAGAATATCGAATAGGATAGAAATTGAGTAGAACTCGTTTTGGTTTATTTCATCAAAATCTGAATTACAATGAAGAATAACAAGTGCTTAAATAGAGAAACTAGTACCCAAAGTCCTAATACAATAAGGAAATTATTACCCAAACCCTAATTCGAAAATAAAGGAAACATGAAAAACAGGAAATAATGAACCGGACCCTAAAATATCAGTTTCGCCCCTCTAAACGATCTCGGATGGCCGAAAAACGTCTTAGCTCATGGCAAAGCGATGACTTTTGCTCAGGGGCCCGTTTCGACCCGAAAAATGCTAAGGTTTCGCTAATTTCGGAAACTGTTGCATTTTCGGGTTTTCTAGCCGATTCGCCAAAACATCTTCGATATGCACTGCATCATACCCTCCGGGGTAGAGAAGATTCGCCCTCGAATCTGGACCCGTTCCATTGTCCTCAGAGGAGGAATCCCCAGCAAAAGGAATAAGATGTTTCACGTTGAAGACATCCGAGGTACGGATGTGGCTGGGGAGGCGCAAGCGATAAGCATTCGGGTTGATCTTCTCGACAATCTCAACATGACCTATCTTCTTGGCAGCAAGCTTACTGTATTCACGAGCCGGGAAACGATCTTTGGTCAGTATGACCCAAACATAATCTCCCACCTCGAACTCAACAGCACGACGACTCTGATCAGCCTTCTCCTTATACTTGGTAGTAGCAGTCACCAAATGGTCACGAGTAGAAGAGTGCACCTCAGTCAAATGGCCAACAAATTCCTCGGCAGTAGCATGAGAACGCACCTTGCTGGGTAGAGAAAGTAAATCAAGAGGACCCCTAGGTGACAAGCCATAAACCACATAGAAAGGACTGAAACCTGTGGAACGGTTAACAGCATGGTTATGGGCAAACTCAGCTTGAGGAAGCTTCAGGTCACATGCCTTCGGATGGTCTCCAACTAGACAGCGCAGAAGTATACCAAGGGATCGATTGAGGACCTCTGTCTGACCGTCCGTCTGAGGATGATATGAACTACTAAAGTTCAGCAGAGTGTTGACCAAACGCCACAGGCTTCGCCAAAAGTGCCCCACGAAGCGTGTATCACGGTCAAAAACAATAGAAGTGGGCAACCCATGTAGGCGATACACATCCCGAAAGTAGAGGTGTGCCACGGCGACAGCATCAGATGTCTTCTTACAGGCAATGAAATGAGCCATTTTGGAGAAGCGATCCACCACTACAAAAATAGAATCAAAACCACGCTGAGTACGTGGAAGCCCAAGGACGAAATCCATACTCACATCAGACCATGGTTGTGTGGGAATAGGCAGTGGCATGTATAATCCAGCGTTTGTAGACCCGCCCTTCGCCAATTGACACACACGGCAGCGAGCGACAAAGCGACCAACCTCTTTGCGCATGGAGGGCCAAAAATAGGAGTCAGCAAGGAGTTGGAAGGTGCGATCACGCCCCACATGCCCTTCATTATGGCGTTCCTGAATCATCTTCAAACGCAGGCTGCAATCGGGGATACATAACTGCAGACCACGAAACAAGAATCCCCCCTCCAGCACAAAATCAGTGCGTGTTCCCTGCTGAACATGGAGAAGAATCTGGGAGAAGAATGGATCAGTAGCATAAAGTTCCAAAAAGGAATCAAAACCTGGAACAGAGACTCGCATCTCAGTCAGCAAGCCATGGCGCCTGCTCAGTGCATCTGCAACACGATTAGAAACACCCGCCTTGTGTTTAATCACAAAAGTGAACTGTTGCAAGTAAGAAATCCATGATGCATGACGATGAGAAATCTTATCCTGGCTGCCCAGATGCTTGAGGGCGTCATGATCAGTATACAGGATAAATTCCCTCTGAAAAAGATAATGGCGGAAGTGCCTAACAGCCCGAACAACAGCATAGAATTCAACATCATACGTGCTGAAACGGCACTTGGCACTGCCCAAATGCTAAGGTTTCGCTAATTTCGGAAACTGTTGCATTTTCGGGTTTTCTAGTTGATTCGCCAAAACATCTTCGATATGCACTGCATCAGTAACTAAACAGGAGAGCGTCAGATAATGTATTTTTTGTAACACATGTAGCTGGGGTGGGACTCCTGTAGACACCCCGATGTGCCCTAGTTGTCTCATGACGACCGCAAGGCAGCTCACTGTTTCTCGCTACTGTCCCATCGGAACAAACCTCCTTGATAGGCCTCGCATCCACCCCAACGGGGAAATAATTTCTGGGCTTAATTGGTCAATCCGGGAGTGCTGGCAGTAGGGCCTCTACCTTCCGATCGTGTCGAGGGTAGGGCAAATTGTAAACCTCTGAGGATACGGTGGGGACATCGTACTCAACGAAGGTTTCCTCTGTTTGTGTTTCTCGTGGAAGATGTAGAGTCGTGGTTGGCAGTGGAAATCTTCCAGACGAAGATCGTGGGACTAATAGTGAATATCCATTATTACCAATAAAAGATGCGGGAACGGAAATGACGCCATAGTGCTCGAAAGTATGTCACCAGGGAATAGTCACGGAGTGGTCGAGACCACCGATACAACTGCCAAAAATTGAGATAATGGGTCTGGTCGGGCATTGATGCAGTGCATATTGAAGATCTTTTGACGAATCGCCTAGAAAACCCGAAAATGCAGCAGTGTCCGAAATCGACGAAACCTTAGCATTTTTCGGGTCGAAACGGGATCCTGAGCAAAACTCATCGCTCGGCCATGATGTACGATGTTTTTCGGCCATCCGAGATCGTTTAGAGGGGCGAAACTGTCTTTTTAGAGTCCAGTTCAATATTTCCTGTTTTTTGATATTTCCTTTATTTCGAATTAGGGTTTTGGGGTAATAATTTCCTTATTGTATTAGGACTTTGGGGTACTAGTTTTCTGTTTAACCACTTGTTATTCTTCATTGTAATTCAGATTTTCAGAAATAAACACAAAAACAAGTTATACTCAATTCTATCCTATTTAGTATTCTCTCAGAATCAACGAATTCGATAGGATTCCTCCTTTTGCTCCACACTCTGCATCAGACATGAACTGAAGAACTGGTGGTGCACATTTAGACTATGCACTCCCCCGCGGATCTAGTTAATGTAACCCTAAAAAAACATGGAAATGCCGGCTCTCGATCTACTATGAGTGTCGCGTCAGTACTTGGGGGGAACCCATGCCACCTGATGGTCGGCGAGAAGGTGGAACCCGTAGACCCCTCATTGATCCCTCTGCTACTCATAGAAGAGAAGAGTTTTCCGAAAAACACTCGCCATTTGAAATGCTCCCCCCTGGAGGTTGGAAGCCTCTTCCCGAGGCCCGGGAGATCCACGAATCCCAGACAATGTCACCCACTAGAGAATCCATGGGACCCCATGCAAAACACCATTCGTTCATTGTCCTATCTAATCGTGTGTCCTCATTAGGGTACATTTTCACCAGTCAGTGTCATCCTTACCACACGATCAACGTCTTTAGAAAGCGGAAAGGATGGGGCTATCAGAGGACCGGGGGGACCACTGGAGCCCCAAGATAGCCTTACTTCTGCCTGATATGACGACATTGTGAAGGCCCTAAGGTGTATCGTACCAAATCCGGTAGGAACCCAACCTAAGCACCCAACTCCGTCGGTTAATGTCATTAGGGGTGGGAAGTATTCAGTTATAATATAAATAATAGCTAGGTGTGGCACCGGTGATCAATCAAAAAGTTTGTTAAAATGGACCTTCAAGGGGCTCATTGTCTGTACACTCTTTTTCAATATTAATAAAATAGTACATTTTGCTCAAAAAAATAGCTCTCAGTTGAGTTTGTTTTTCATATGTGAAGAATTAAACCAACGAAATCGTTTTTTATAAGAAAATTTAATGTACCTGATATTTGTGAAAGATGTTTTTGTATAATAGAATATAATATTATATAAAATGACTAATCTAAATATTATATTATGTTTAATCATAGAAGTAAAATCAATTGTTTTGATTAATAACCAAATCAAATTGATTTTTTTACTAACTTGATGAGGTTAGTAAAATGAAAAAATTCAATTAAATTAGTATAATTATGTAATATTCGATCGATCGTAACCGAATGTTCATCCTTATACCAGAGCCTGTTTCGACCTCTGCAGGACAGGCGCAACGCCGCCGTCACTCCCGGCTTATGTCCGGCACCGCTGTGTTGGCTCCCCTCCGCCACCAACAACATGTCTCAGGTCTCGTCTCCGGCCCCCTGTAGTTGCTAGGGTTTTCTTGACCTTAGCACGCCGCCGTCGCTTCCGGCCTATGTCCGGCTCCTCTCTCCCGCCTCTAGTCACCACGGTGTTGGCTACCCTCCGCCACCAACATCGTGTCTCCGTTCTCTTCTCCGGCCCCTTTCTGCAACTCCGGTGGTCGCAGCCTACTCCTACTCGGCAGAAACCGCCATCCCTTCTCGGATCCTCTTTTCTGGCAGCCCCCGCCGCCTCTGCAACCGCTAGTGAAGCCGTCATCACTGATTCCGCCTCCCTGGCCTCCACCGTGGCCTCTTTCCCGATCTCTATCCCAGTTCTGGGGTAAAATGATCACCTGGTTTTGTTCTACCCAAGGATTCAGGGACTTTTACCGGGAGGGATCCCTGATTCACATCTATCATCGTTGCTTTGACGTTCACAGGTTTGGTTTTACAACAGGAGAAACGTGTCACCTTCGGGGGACCCAGCGGTCTACAGGCCCTACCTTGAGCAGTGTTCGTCAAGCTTGTCCTTTCCTCATCACTGACGACCACATGTTCAAGTTTACATCAGAAGAAGAGTGTCTCTTTCGGGGGACCCAGCGGTTTACAGGCCCTACTTTGAGCAGTGTACGTCATTCGGTCTTAGTTTGTAATTTTGTTCTACTTTATGTCTTAGTTAGTCTTAATGACACCTCTATTTTATTTCATGTCTTAGTTAGCCTGCATGACATTTCAATCAAGAACGTCTTAGACGTTTACGTAGTTTTAGAGTTATTGTGTTTGTCCATCAAGACCCTCAAATATATACAAACTCTCTAACTCTCTTTAAAAAGATACAAGTTGCACTTGCTCAAAAAAAAAGTACCAGAGCCCCCGGTTGTATTTCTGGGACCTGTGTCTCCCGTTATTGGGATACACCTATGGTATATGTGGATGGCCGGAGCCCTGAACTTGTGCCCCACAGACACCCATCACCAACACCGCTGCCGTCAGTCTACAACAGCCATTCCATGCAATTTCTCTGCCGAATATACGTACGCATGTGGTTCTCGCCGCCACCACCACCGTGAAGGCTAAAACCCCAGTCAAGGGCGTCACATCAGAGGTATCCTGTATAGTGTGAATATACAAAAATACATTGTGAATATTTTATCATCCATGCTTTTTGTGTGGCTTTAAATTTGTCGTATCCTAGTGTTTATATTAATAATTTTTTTATTATTAGTCACCGAAGAGCCTAGTATTAATGACATCTTGGAAGTTTGTCATTTAGTTAATAATGCAAATACATATTGTTAATAAACAAATACTACATGAAACAATGTTAATCATATTTTTCTCTCTCGACCAAGTCCTACTAGCGCCACTTCCTCCTTTAGCTTTCGGACCATCGTCGACGGTAGACTTGCCATGCCTCGTCTTGTTGTCGACAGAAGAAGCCTTTCCCCTCTTATAATGAGCTTCTCCCCCTCTTACGCCTTTTCTTCTCTCCCACTCTTGTACCTTTTTCTCTTTCGTTTTGTAGATCTGTTCAGGTCTCTGTGGCCGGTTCTCTTAGTGGCGTGTGCTAGAATAAAACTATAATTAAGCCTTCAACTATCATTTTGAGCTTTTAGTTGAGTTGATCCTCTAATATGGTATCAGAGTTTGGCGCCTCACGAACCCGGGTTCAAACCTCACTCTCTATACAAAAAATTCTAATTTCTTCTATATTTATCAAATTTTCCCAAAATGGACCAGCCCTTATCACTCTTCCTCAATGGGCTTATCTCCTATTCTCAATAATTCACCTCCAAACTCGTAAACGGGCTTGTCCGTGAGGGTGCGTGTTAGAGACGAGCAGTGTTGCGGTTCTCTTGGTGGCGCGTTTCATCAGTGTCGGTTCGTTGGTATGCTTCTTTTAGGAAGCTGATTGATTGTGTTGGTTTCGGCCTCGGGGTTCGTGACTTCTATTCATCAGAGACTCGCCTCTTGTTGGGCCCGTCTTGAGGTTGTTCTTTCATGACAGTGCTCTAGTATATACTTGTGTTGTGGTTGTGTCCTTACAGATAAATTGCGTTCATCTTTAAGTTTTTGTGATCTGTAGCTAGATATTGGTTCATCTCTTACGCTCCTTTTCGTCTTGTGATTATTTATGCATTTACCTTGCCGATAAAAAAAGACATATATGTTATTTTATCAACCTTGTGCGTGGTGCTGATTTCAAGTGTATACATTGTTTTATTCATAGACATTTATTTATCGATTGTTTTGATCACCAAGAAAAAATTATTAATAATACAACTCAGAAAGCCTATTATACTAATACAACTAGTGTTATATTATCATCCGTTTTAGCCTATAAATAGATGCATGCGCTGAAATAAGTGCCCACAACATCCAATAACAATACAAAATGACTTGGCCAAAGGTTTTCATCTTGTTTGGTGCTCTTGCTTCGGGGTTTCTCGCCCCATCTGAGGTAGCTGCAAGGGACATAGGCGCCAAAGGTGAGAGACTCTCTTGCAATCTTTTAACTGTCAGCTTTGAAGCAATCATTTAATATGGTACGAGAGCATAATTCCTTGGTTCCTAATCTATTTTGAGTTTTGTTTTCGTGATTTTTACTTCTTACTTGGATATATTTTTCGTTGTATTTCTCAGCTATGATCTTTACGTTTTTTGTACAGACTATCGTTTGTCGTCAAAACTAACTGAAACATTAGTTTTGGATGAGAAAAGTTCAAAATGGCCTCAACAAAAAACGTTATTCCGCGCAAAAAATAGAAAAGTCATAGTTGGGAAGTGTAAAAAAATGTCAAGTCCAACTTCAGGTTATTGACTTTTGTTGAGGGCAATTCTGTTTTTTTCTCATCCAAAACTAACGTTCCTATTAATTTTAACGACAAACGATAGTCCGTGCAAAAAATGTAAAGGTCAAAGCTCAAAAAATGACCTCGCACTTGCTTGGATGCCACAGCCGTAGAGTGCGTAAGCTCTGGAAACCGCGACATGCAGCTAGAGCAAATGGTGGAAGGAGGATCAGGCGATGTCAGTAGCGGGGTGATGGGCGAAAGGAGGAAGATCAGCATAGAAGTGCGGCTAAGTGGCGGCGACGTGTTTACTAAAGATGTTTACGGGATCATTAGGGCAAGATATCCAGGCGGAGATTGGATCAATTTGTTTCTAAGGACGGAGGATAATTACCAGATCGTGAGGACTATTGATCCCCTTAGTCTGGATGTGAGTGTTATTTACGGGTCACAGGACCCGCTCTACTTATTGGTAGAGGCGCATTTGTGGGATTATAACATGTTTCGCCCAAACTGGAATCTCGCAAATGGTGGTGTGGAGTTCACGTTGCATTAGAATCACAGCAAACCAAGAACATAAAGGGAAAGGATGGAAGCGCGGAAATCATAATTAATTATGAGTGATCATACCTGAATCCCCCACTGTTAATTAAGTTCTATGTATGTGATTTCCTGATAATAAGTGCGCGGATGTACCTGCACGCGCAAGTGTAATGTTTTCTATTTGGGATCTAAGTCTAAGTGTTTGTTTGTCTTGAAATGATTTGGTTGGAGGAAAGGTGATTTTGTAAAACTGATGCTTCTTAAACATACGTTAACTGTTGTAACCACACATTTAAACGATAAGGGCTTTGTACGATGCCCATAATTGTTGTACCGTAGAAGGATACACTGAGTTTCCTCTTTAACACTGCTTTCCCACCTTTTTTTCTCTGCCCCATCTCTTTATCAATCTTAGCAGCCGGCCCCTCTTTGCCTTCGTTTTCACCGGCAACGGCCATGGCTCCGGGTTGTTCTCTCCTCTCCCCCCCCCCCCCTTTTCTTCCCTCTCGCTTCCCTCTGCTTCCTCTCCCTTCCTCTGTTTTCCTTTTGCTCTTTCTTCCCTAGCTCGGCTTCTCTTGGCCGGTCGTGTTCTCTGTTCCCGACGTTGTTAGGGTTAAGCCCGAGCTTGTTCCCGAGCTCGCCGTGGTTGCTGCGTGTTGGGCACGGAGGCGGAGGAGGGTTTGGATACCCTTCAGCGGGGTCGACCCCGATTCTGCCTATGGGATTGGTGGCTCTCTATCTCTGCCCTTGAGGATGGAGGCACCGGCCACTATAGGGACTTCAGCCTGGAGGAATGCCTGGACATCGGCCTCGTTACGGTATCCCCAGAGTCATCTTCCGGCGTACTAGAGAGGATTGATACGCTTCAATGCGGCACGAGGGCCTCGCCCACGCGTTAGATGTCCGTTTGGGGTGCCGCAGTAGTCCTTTGGGGGGTTTGATGGAGATGGTGAGGTACTGGGTTGGGAGCGGGAGCTTGAGGCCCCAACCCCGGTGACAATGGATCTGATACCTAAGGCTCGGCCATCTAGAGGGATGGAGACCGGGGTAACAATGGATCCGGTACCTAACCCGGACCCCCAAGCCTTCACCTGGGATGCGACCAAGTGCCCGCGATAGGCCTCCTTGGATGGTTCTACACGAAAGCCCCAACTTTTGTACACGGGGACATCCGGCGAGGGGCTGGTGGAGATCAATTCTCTGCTGATTCGATTGCTGCCCTACAGTCATGGGAGTGGGGTGGAAGTGGAGGTGGTGGTCGCTCCCACCCATAGCGCATGTTGTGAAAGCCCTGGGGCCATTGGTTCATAGGAACGCAGCTACTGGTGTACGGGAAGGGGTGGTGCTTGCGTCTGGCTGGCACGTCAAATCACAGGCATGGGAGATACCCCGCTGGCAGGAATGAGGCATCATCTGAGCATCAGGGACTGGCCTTGGGAGGGGTACCTAGATGATGCATTGCCTCCCATCACCACTATTACTGTAGAGGTCCCTCAGGATCTCCTCCTCCTTTGTGCCATTTCTCGATATAAATACCGGTCCTCCTCCTTTGTGTCATTTCTCGGTGTTGATTGGAATTAGGATTCGAAGGACTGAGTTCGAGCTCCATCGTTTGATCTGTCCTTCGCGGTCTTACCTGTATAATAAGATAATATCATAAGATTAACACTAACATTCAATCTGTTCATCTTGGTCTAACAAGTTAACCATACCGAGATATGTCTTGGCTGGTCGCAAACAAGGTCAGTGCTCGGCGACGTTCGGCCTCCTAAACCGTTACGTTCACGGCCTGTCATGTACCTCCCTTCCTCGTCAAGTACATAATAATTGTACGCAATAAAACCATAATATATATTTTTTTTTTGATAGGCTAAAATTTTTATTAAGCAAATGTTCTATAAAGATATTAGATCCATCTATAAACTTAAACCGATATGACGATTATCAAGAGATCACGAGATAGTTTTTCTTAAAAGTAGAATTTTTTTCGATAAATGATGATTTTATTGGTAAGTCTAAATTTTCAAGACGAAAAAACAGACTGCAAGATGATACAACTCAAAACGAGTATCATCCTGAAATCCATACTTGGATTGAAAGAACTAGGTGAGCTCTGCATGTTCATTCAAGTGCCAAAGTAATCAACAATAGTATCTAGTGCGGCATGAGCCTTCTGTACTTGAAGTAGCAGGCAGAAAAGATGAAGATCCCACATACCCCTGTAATTACAAGCACCATGATAGAGTCCCGGTCATGAAACATTGTTATCGGAAAGTTCATCCCAAAGATCCCGGCCACCAACCCAAATATGGCAACAACAAAAGCACCTGTCATCAGCAGTAGCTCATACTGGATCAGCTGGTTCCTCACGTTGTCCTGCAACCAAAATATCAGATGTTTTTATTTTTATTATTTTGTTTTCAAGCATCACAAAGAAATAGACTAAGGGGAAAACTACCGATATCTACCCAAAGTCATGTCCATTTAACTGATGTTTATTCTGAAGTTTAAAGTTAAATGATGCATACCCTTAAGTTTCGAAAATGTAACTCAAAACCCCTCTGTCAGCTAAAATGACGAAAATACCCTCAACTACACTTCAATAATTATGTTTAAAAAATTATTTAAAAATTATTTTTGTTATATATATATATATATTTACTTATTAAATGACTTCATTTTTATTTAAAAAATCACTTCATTTATATTTTAAAAAATTATTTAAAAAAATCACTGAGGGTATTTTCGTCATTTTAGCTGACAGAAGGGATTTTTAGTTACAAATCGTAACTTCAAGGTAAACAGCAGTTAAATGAGCATAGTTTCGGATAGGTACTGATAGTTTTCCCTAAACTAAGTTCATATCTCCATATCTTCAAAATATACCATTATTATTTTAGAATGTAACATGATAATTGAACCTTCAATTTATATAGTTGAGTTGGTCTTCAATATGATATAAGAGTTAGATTCCTCACAGACATGAATTCGAATCTCTCTGTCTATATATATTTAAAAATCATTATATCGCTATTGTCGCTAATGCACCTAAGCTCTTATCTCTCTTCCAATGAACTCTATCTTTCTAAGTAATTCACATCTGAACACGTAAAACGTTTGTCCGTGAAAGCACGTGTTATGATATGAGATTATAATTGAGATTAACAATAATTGGAACACATCCGAACGATAGCTATTTGTCTGTGAGAACGTGTGTTTGAATGTAAAACTATGATCAGACCTTTAATTATTAGCTTGTATTTTTAGTCCTTTAGTATATTTATTTAAATTATAGCTAATCTTCAAACCACTTATCTTTCTTCTTCATATACTTATCTTTTATTACATCCAAACCCGTAAACATATTTGTTCGAGATAATACGTATTAAATAATAAAAGTACAATTATATTCTACCAACTTAAGTTTTTAACTGAAACAACTCTCTAATAATATTGAAACTTACTTTTAATTATTGTTACGAACACTGTACTACCCAACGTTTCAAAATGACAAATGCATTATCTTAAGTATTGATCACGGGATTCTGTATGTAAAAATGGATGAGATATTCCATTTCATTAGTCCTATGATCTCATGTATCACGTAATGGATGGTAAAATAACGATTTTTCCTTTACTTATTTGACCAATGTGCATTTTATAATTGTTCCTTATACAATGTATATATAGGTCAAATAAGTAAGGAAAAAATCTTCATTTTTACCATCTATTGAGTAATACATGAGGTCATATGACTAACGGGACGGAATATTCCGTCCATTTTTACTAACATAATCGCGTGACCAGTATTTAAAGTACTGTATTTGTCATTTTGAAACGTTAAACAGTTTAGTATTCGTGAACAATAGTTAAGAGTAACTTCCTATATTTGACCCTAATATTTCATATCAAAGGTAACAAAACAAGCACATACCAACTGAATGTTGATGAAATCTTCTGTGTCATCTATGTATTCCTTCACCTGAAACAACAATCCATTTATTCAGATGCAGGTGATGACAAGGGATCGATACAGAGTGTTGTGAAAGATGCAAATACCGAGGTCAATTTGTTGAGGGTTCCATCGATAACAACAAAGTAAGATTCGAGCAACATCTCAAGCTCTTCAACACTCTCTGCGCCACTTTCATCGCTCTTCATGCTATCACGTCGGCTTCTAGCAAGGCTCAGAGTCTTACTACCAAGCCTCCTCCTGTCCGGTGGTGAAGAAACAGGAGAGACCGGAGCCGAAGCGGAGAATCCACCGTCAGGTCTATGTGCAGACTGATCACCACCGTGCAAAGCTGACTCCACCCTCCGGCTCCTCTTCTCACTTAGACTCATTTCTGCCATGTCCTCCTCATCATCCATCAGCTTTTCTATCTCTTCCCTAACCTGCGAAGATATTAGAAATGGAAACAAAGAGACAACGCTTTACTTTCATATGATAGGTAATCAAATTCAAGGGGTGACTCTATATATACCCACACCTACGAACAACTATTTTTTGGGGATAACGTTGTTTCCAAAATTTTCCAAACGTTTCATTATCACATCATAACCGAGGCAAACGTTTCGTTACAATTTCTACCTCAAAAAGTTTCCTTTTTACAATTCCTAACCCAAAGGTGGTACTGTACTACAAAAAGTAGTTGTTTTTTCGCAGTTAGGAATTGTAAAAAAAATACCACATTTGGGTTAGGAATTGTAAATAACAAACCTTTTGAGTTAGGAATTGTAACGAAACGTTTGCCTCGGTTAGGATATGATAATGAAACGTTTGGAAAGGTTTGGAAACAACGTTTTCCTTTTTTTTTTGCAAAGTTGACCTATACTTTTTTTTTTTACAAATACCAGCGGATTTAGCTGAATTCGTTGTTTGTTGATAATAAATGAGAAAAACTTTATAAACTCTCACTGTTCTATATGCAAAAAAAATTAAATATTCTATTTTTTCTATCAAAAAATCACCTCAGAGTTTCAAAATTTTCAGCAATGTCTCCTTAAACTTTCAAACGTTAGCAATGTTTGTGGTTCTTTGCTTTTTTGTTTAAATTAACAGAAACGTTTTATATGGGGACAAAGTCCAGATCCTCCGTTGCCATGCCCGCCCTTTCTTTTTATCGGCAAAATATATTTAATTGAAACCTCTTATGAGGTAAAAGATGAGTTACAATATCCAGCTATAGATCTACAAAAAAAAACCTAAGACGATCACATGTCGACTTATAAGGGAATACAAGAGGGTAAAAAAAGAAAACAAAAACCAAGATAGGTATGCAAACCCCGAAGAACACACTGAAAGTAATACAACAACAAGAAGGGGTATACCAACCCTAAAGAAACAAAGACAACCAAGAAACACAGCAGAAGCTCTCCGAAGAAACTAAATATCACAACAGGTCTAAAACCCATATATGCCCACCATTAAGCTCAAATTTTCTAAAATCGGATCTAGAATACCCAAATTTGTCCACCATGAAGTACTTTGAGGAGAAAACTTTCTGCTGCTCGAACCAAGACCCAGAAGAAAGCTAGACCCTAACCTTGTAAGAAAAGGTCTCCTAACCCCGAAACCATCAAATACCTAGCAATTGACTTCTGAAGCGGGCAAACAACGCCCAAGAGCCTCGTCAGCGGCCATCACCTATAACCGCCGAGCTCGAACCACACTGGTCGAGAAGAAGCGAAGCCAATACGCGTAGAGATGCTAGTAAAAAGGAGGAGAGATCTAACCAAACAAGGAAATGTGTAAGACCCGCTTCCGGTCGAACCGATGACTCAAGAAGTCACTCGGGACTTTTCCGGAACCCAAACGATTTAGCCATCATCACGGTTGGCTTCATGGGAGAAATCCCTTCCGTTTGAGTATAATATTGGAGAAAGTCAATTTTGGTCAAAACGAGACTTTTATCGACTAAAGCATTATTTTATTGTGCTGGAATTTAATTTGGGAAAAAGTAAATAACCTTTGGACACTTGTCCCCTTTTGGTTGAAAGAGAGAAAAAGGGATAGTCATAGACCCTTTTACCCTCCCAAAAGCTACTACAAGGAATTCTAGCTCAAGGGTTTTTTGGACATTGCTACATATCTAGGTATTATATGAGATTGGAGAAGCAAAATCAATTCATTTCTATCTTGGTGTAGCCAAAATTTAGAGGAGGAGCAAGGGAGAAGAGCTCCCATGGAGGTTTGAAGGAAAATCAAGGAAGAAGAGGCCACTTGAAGTCTTCCTCTAGCCATATCTCCTCAAAATCTCTTCCATCTTCTTCATCTCAACATTTTAGAGGTAATGGAACTCTCTAATCCTCATTTCTCTTCATCTATTTTCTTGGGTTTTGGGTGAAAATTGCTAGATGTTGTTGGGTTTGAATAGAAATGGTGGGAGATGTTGTTGATGAGAAGCTTGTTGAGTTTTTGTTGAGAAATCATTGGTTTGTTGGAGCTTTTGAGTTGGGTTTGATTTGATGAATCTTTGGAAACTTGTTTGTGTGTTGATTCATACCATGGGTAGAGGAGTATTGAAGGATTTAGACTGTTTTGGGAGTTGGAAGGGGTAAAATTCTGGGTTTGAAGGTGGTTTTTCGGAGAAAAGGAGCTGGAGGTTGAAGAAGGGCGAAACTGCCCTGGTGCGCCACGGATCCGTGACGGATCCCGTGACGGGCGACGTCACGGCTCCGTGAGGGAGTCCGTGACGGAACTCGTCACGGCTCCGTGACGGAAATCGTGAGGGTTAACGTCACGGATCCGTGACCAGGTCCGTGGCCGACCAGGGTGAGGGTTTCTTGAGGGTTTTGCACCTTGGTTTTGTGCTGAACTTTGGAAGGGTTTTGGGGGTCTTTCTTGTTGTTTAAGTGGAGTCTAATTTAACGTTTCTTTGTGTCCAAGACTTTGGGGATCGAGCTAGAGGAGCAAGGATCGCGCCGGGACCCGAGTGAAGAACGGAGTGGTGATCACCGGGCTTCATCAAAGCGTTGAGAAGAAGACCTTGAGGTAGGGAAAACCTTAACCTCTCGTTTATGATGCTTAGTATGCATGTTAGGCTAATAAAATCGGAACGGCCTAGAAATGTCTATAGGATGCGAATAACTAGCATAATTGTCTTTCAATTTCTAATAACCGGAAGTGTCTAGTTGTGAACGATTAGGATGCCAATCACTAGTGTAATTCGCTTTCAATACTTAGGAATTGTTTTTCTGGTAGAGGAGCCTTGGCAAAGCCCTCGGATTAGTTGCGTGTTAGGATCACATGCTTGGTTGTTGGTTGCTTAGTGGATAGGCTAAAGAGTCTAACGGAACTAGTGGAATTGTATGTTTGAATGCTCGTTTGAAGGCTTTTATGTTTGGTTGATTAAACTCGTACTTGATCGTTGATTGTATTCGAATGATTACTTGATTGCTTAAATGGTTGCTTGGAGCATCGAGTATGATTGGTTGTACCGAGCGGTGCAATCAGGTGATCGATGCCCCGGTGGTTCGAACTGGTAAGTGAACGGTAAGTTGCGATTGTGTGATTGGTGTGCTATGTTTATGTGATTCGTGTGCTGTGTTTGGTGGTGAACCGGTGATGTGTGAGCTATGTGTGATAGTGAATTGGTGGTTGTCGGAATTGGATCGCTTCGTGTTTCGGTTGTGTACGTTACTAAATGGTTATCTGATTATTATTGGTACGGTATGGTACCTACACCGTTGAGGAGTCCGGTGTAGGATGAGATGGTGATTATTGTTGATACGGTTTGGTACCTACACCATTGAGGAGTCCGGTGTAGGATGTTTTAGTGAGTATTTGTTGATTTGCCCAAGTGTATGCTTCCTATGGGAGTAATACCTTGGTTCCCGAGGACATAAAATCCCTTGGAGACGTTTCTGAGAATCCCGATGATAAGCGCCCCGAAGGGTTGTTTCCGGTCGCCTCAATGTTATGCGTCTCCTCTGGATTTGAGGGAAAATCCGAGAGGACACATCATATGTGGATCGGAGGGTGGAGACTTCATGTGCCACGGCATTGAACTGGGTTATTTATTATCCGTGTTATTAAGATTTATCTTGTTGACTTGTTGTTGACTTTATTGAGTTTAAGGTCCACCTTGTTATGTGTTTTCTCTACTGAGCGCAAGCTCACCCTTGTGAGTTTACTGTTGTGTTTACAGGCTTGATTGAGGAGTAGGGGCTCGGGAGCTTCTCGGTGTGGGTGTCCATAGCGACTTCGTTTATTCTATTTTTGTTTGGAACAGATTTTGTAGAAGTTTATTATTACACCCCTGGAGGGTTATTTATGTTTTAAACTACTTTTGGTGGATTCGAGTCACTTATTGGAGTTTTCTGGAACTTTTCGTTGAATTGTTATCTCTTTTATTCTTGTTTTACTAGTCATGCCTCGAGTCCGGGCAAGAACTGGATTTGGGGCGTGACAAAATGGAAGAGCTTAAACCTCAAAAACAACAAACCTCAATCCTGAATCCTCAAGAGCTGAATTCGCACCCGGTCCTCCTCACAAATCCGAGCAAGACCAAGAAACGCCCAAAAGAGGACCCGATATTTCTACCGGGCACAAGCTAAGCCCTAGGAGCAAAGGATGTCAGAGTCCACCATTCTAACCCGACCTCAACAAAACACCGACCAGGAGGGAAGCCATGCCCACCCTTGTGTCTCGGATAAATGGGGTTGTGGTGGGTTTCTTCATGAGCAGATTTTCAAACTCCAGTGAAAGGGGACAGAAGAGGAGTTCAAGGGTCCGTGTCTTTAAAGAAAAGAAAGTGATGATAAACGAGAGAGTAAGACTGTAACATAAACATCAGGGGTTATTTTGGTATTTATCTATTAATTTGAACAAAAAAGCAAAAGAAAGACAGACGTTGTTAACGTTTGAAAGTTTGAGGAGACATTGTAGAATAATGTTAAAGTTTAAGGTGATTTTGAAAGAAAAAATAAAACAAACGGAGTATTTAAAAATTTACATAGAACAAGGAGAGTTTCTAAAATTTTCCTATATTAAATATAGTGTGACAGTGTATTGTTGAATAAAATGACATTAATAGTTAGTTCTCGTTGTGCATTTGAGGCTTTCCCTAAATTTAATGTAAAGCAATACCTTTTGAACTCTGCGAGTCAAGGCAACAAGTCTGCTTTTCAGTCGACGAACACGTTCCAAGGTTAGTGTACTAATCTTTGATACAAGCTCGTCTAGTAATGGATATACTTCAATTTCAAGTTCTGATGCCTATGAATGAATAATTGCCGAAATGAAATTAGCAATTACCTTGCTTAAGCAGTCAACATTATTCAATTTGGACTATAGTCATTGCTCAACGAAACAATGTCGTACCTAACCTCAGAATGTGAAAAATCACAAGGAAAAGAACATTATATGGTCAAGACAGAACTATATGCAAACATGTAAACCAAAATTCGTAATTTTGTTCACCCAATATAAGGATGTTGATAAATATCGGATATAATTGTAAAATAATAACTTGAGGTGGTTAATCTTGGCCCTATTATCTGGTAATTGCAAAAAGAATGTAATAGTAAAAGAAAATAATTGGTTCTAGAGAGAGACTCCGTCTTTTATCTAGATATACTAAGCCCCTTTTTTATCTTTGTTGTCGTCAGTTTCGCTCACCTCCGTCGGCGATCTCCTTCTCTTTGGAGGTCGTTGGCAGTGGATCCTCCAGCCCCTTCTTTCCCCCTCCTTTCTCTCCTCCCTTTCCTTATGGTGTTCTAGTGAGATAGGGGTCAGATATGAAGTTTGTTCTCAGATCTCTCCCTTTTTCGTTGCTGTTTCGCCCACTTTTTTGGTGAACGGCGACTTCTTTATGATACGAAGTTTGGTTTGGCTACCCCTTTCTTTGTATCTGTCTTCTTTGTTCTCTGCTAGTGGAGGATCAGAGAGATATGACTCAAACTCGTCTTTTTGGTTCCCAGTTCGAGTGTTGGCTCCGGTCGGTTTCCTTCTTGTAAGCTGAGCAGCGCATGGTGAAGTTTTTTTTTCGGTTTCTAGTGGTTTCGGAGGGGCTCAGTTTTTTCCTCAGTTCGGGTTCGGTCGTTGCGTTCTCGGATTTACTCCTTTCTCGGTCTTTCGGTGACAAGATTAGGGTCGTCCAGGTCTGACTTTTCCTGTTGGTGTTGACCGTGGGGAGCTCCGTCTCAGGGCTCAATCGGGAGTTGTGGCTCATCTTGTGGTTCTGGTGGTGCCCTCTACCACTCCTGGTGAGTTTGCTTCCTTTTTCTTCTCCATCCGGTCCTCTCTTTTTTCTCTTGATATTGCAATTGGGGTCTCACAGTGAGTCCGTTGTGGCCACCGTGTAGGTGTTTTGGTCGTGTTGACATGACTAGTGTGGCCATGTTCTTGAGGAGAGGCTAGTGGGGTGTTTTGTGTTGTAAAATTTCAGGAGTTTCGGTAGAAGTCCTGGTGTGGTTAGTTGATGTGGTGATGCTTGTTTCTTCTGGTAGGTGTAGATTGTTTTCTTTATTTCCTAATAGTGGCATGAGGCCTTAGTTTAGTTCTCGCTGTGTTTTATCTGGTTTTGGATCCTGTTTATTTAGTTTGTGCCCCATGTTGGTATTTGGTTTGTGCTTCATGTTGGTGAACTTCGGGTTTCAAACCCTATTTTTTATGTGTTCTTATTGTTAGGAATTTTAGGTTTTTTAGAACATTTAGTATTTGTTTTCTTTCCCTCATTATTGGGTTTCAATATGTTTTCTAGGTAATAGACTTGTGTTGTACTTATTGAATGAGATTGCTTCTCTGGTTTGTGGTGCCTATGCTCCTGTGTGTAAGTTGATGGATTTTTGTTTTTGAAAACCTGGTTCTCTAATAAGTTTGTTGATAAAAAAAAATGCAAAAAGAATGTTTGAACTTGTTATTTTGTGTAAAAGAATTTCCAAAATGTGACAGATTCAACTAAGAATTCACAAATTCCCATAGAAACAAACCGAGTAAACAAAAGTCAGATCGACCCTTCGAAAGTTCCAAGCAACAAGCAACAAAATACCAGAAATAGATACATAAAAGTAAAAGATTTCCTATGATATTTATTAGACGGATAACACCGATTTCTCAACTTTTTTGAACCTTTGTTTATCACATACTAACTTATGCAATCTTTATTTATCACTTCCTAGCTCAAAAAAAAATCTTTTTTACAATTTCTAACCAAAAAGGTGGTATTTTTTTACAATTCCTAACTGCGAAAAAACAACTATTTTTTGTAGTAAAATACCATATTTGGGTTAGGAATTGTAAAAAAGAAAATTTTGAAGCTAGGAAATGATAACCGAAGGTTGAAGAGGGTTAGGTAAAAACGTTTTTCCTTTATTAGATAGGAGCGATTTAAATACTTAACTATGAGTCTGTTTCCAACAAAATGAAAGCTGAAGGGGGTGACGTAATACAAATGCAGATGAGATATAACTGTAGTAACTTCAAGATTATAAAATTGCATAGTTCAAGGTAATACATAAGAGTTCTGCTAACCTGACTGTCAAGAAATGTACAAGCAACTTCGAGAGCAACTTCAAGAGCTTTGAACTCGAAAGGCACATAATCTGGTGAACTAGGTGTGTTGTCTGAAATCAAGCTTCCTCCCGGAGGCGCCAATCTTCGCTGTAGCTCTACTACATACCGCATCACATAGTTATCCTGGGAATTCAAAAGCAGTACCTCATTCGCAGTGATGATGCATCGAATTTGCTCCAGATTTACGACAATAGCATTCTCTCTGCCAATGATGGTCGCGGGGTACACGAACAAGGGATCGAGCAGTCGCATGTAACGAGCAGAAAGATCACAACGACGCATCACGGTGAACTTGTCAACCTTCAATACTTGGGAGTTACCGGATGTATCGACACGAATCCAAGATTGAAGGCCTTGGCCACGCTTCTTCAGCCCCCGTACATCCATGCCTGTTGGACTGAGGAAGTTCCCCTAGTAACTAAGTACTACTTATCTAAGATTTGTAGTTGGAGCTAGATCTAATTGCTGTAGCACATTGACCTTGACACTTAATAAACAACTGCGACATCGGTCGGTAATGGCTATATTAATTGGAATTTTTGCTAGGAATATTTCACTACCTCTTCTAGTGCAATAGGTCAATTATTATTCACATGTTACAATATTGTGTAAGTTGAATACTTTATTTTCGGTACTTATTTTAGTCTGTTTACAACAAAGTAGGTGGGTTTGGTTGTTATCTTCCCAATTTTCTCATATTTTTCTCATTGACTCGTGCACGAAAATTAAGATTTGCTATTACATTAAGACTCGAGGAAGACTTCATTATATTTTTTATTTATGGCTACACTTGATCACGTGGTTCTTAATTGGTTAAAGAGACAGAACCAATAAATGAACCGCAAATTTAATTGCATAAGATCTGGAACATATATAATAGGTATGCAATTGAATCTTATTGGTTTGTTCTCGATAATCTCTAGTTGATAATAGGGTTAAATATTGAAATTAACTCTGAAGTATTGGTCACGAACACTATACTATCTACGTTTTCAAAATGAACACTACACTACTCTTAAGTATTGGTCACACGATTTTGTTAGTAAAAATGGAAGGAATTTTCCATTCTGTTAGTCATATTATCTCAAGTGTCATATAATGGATGGTAAATGACGTTTTTTCCCCTTAAGTATTAGACCTCTATACATTTTATAAGGGACAATAACGAAGGTACAATGGTAATGTTCCTTATAAAATGTGTATAGGTCATATAATTAAGGGGAAACGTCATTTTACCATCCATTATATGACACTTGTGGTCATATGACTAACGGAATGAAAAATTCCGTCCATTTTTACTAACAAAATCGTGTGACCAATACTTAAGGGTAGTGTAGTGTTCATTTTGAAAACGTGGGTAGTGTAGTGTTCGTGACCAATACTTAAGAGTAAGTTTCGATATTTACTCCATAATAATATAGACTTTTGAAGTTTCTTTTAGCAAATCGGTAATAACAAAAAAGACAAGAGTATCGAATGATGCATAACCATCATTAGTAGTAGTGTTACTTAATAGAAACGCATCTTAGACGTACTCCTTCATTGGATCATACTAGATTTCTTGATCACTCGTCACATTACTAGATGAAGCACAATTGGCCGTATCTATATTTTGTTGTCTGAATTCTGGGAACGACCTAAGCATTGGGTCCTCTTCAACGTGATAGTATGTATGTTGACATAATCTCACTCCTCTTTTATCAAGTTCTTCAAAATCTCGTCCATTGTGTGGTAACGATCGTTTGTATAATTTCTACATAGACACTTGTACAATTCGACGTCGAGACCTATTGGTTCACAAATATCCAACATACGAAGATAAAAAAATTCCTCACACCTTTTCAGTAAGCCTTATTTTTCCTTGACAAATTCATCTAACTTTTATCATCCCTTCCTAACTTACAACAACAATTCACGACTACAATTAATAAAAATTATTATATAATTTCAACCCTTAATGTATAATTTACTCGGTTATTACAAATAATTCAACCAACACTAATTATAATAGAACTGTTGTGAAGTGGCAAGTGGATTCCATGTGTGGCCACCACAATTAGCATCACCCCACTAATTGCATGTTAGGAGATTATGTGGCAACGTCTCATGTGTTTTGTTTTCCTATAAATAGAGGTGTCAACCCTTGTAATAAAATAGATACAATACAACTCAATACAATACATCTTGTAAGACACTCTCTTGAATAGAAGTTCTCTCTACTTTTAATCTCCAAGTCTTATTTCTTGTCTTGCTTGGTAACCAACCCTTAGACACCAACCTTCGTATTATACTGAGCTATTGGTGTCTTGGTGTTGGTTCCGATCAAACTTGATTTTTACAACAAGAACTCATATTTTCATCATCCAATACTTGTCACACACGAGATGTTTCATCATATATCCAACACAATTATAATTCATTTTCAACCAATATGTCCAATATTCTAACAAATTAACTAATTAAACCAATAATTAATACTAATACTTATATAATATATAATTATTTTTCAACCCACAATATTATTCCAACAATTTAACTAACTAGTTCAACCAATTATATATAATTAACACTAAAACTTATTTTCATCATATATCCACCACTTCTCAAACACAAATTTAATAGTGCCCTTATAACATCTAGTAGTGTTAAGAAGTGTATAGGTAGTGTCATCTATGGAATGTGCGTAAAATAAGGTCATCGAGGTCCACTACGTGACATGATGTGATAGTGTTTCCACAAGGTTGCAGCATATTGAAGTGGTGGCTATTGATTCACAACCGGTTGAATCCAGAGACTCATCGGAGAATGTTTCCCAGTGTGGTGTGGATCTACAGAAATCGGTTGGATTCGTGCTCCCGCAAATCACGGGTTCCTTTTGATTTCAAGTCTTGATTCGCAGCCTGATTCTAGGGATTTGGTTGTTTTGGATGAGAGACGAGTTGTTACAAACTTTGTTGATCACATGTTGCGTGGGGAAAACGATGCTCTTGTGCCTGAATCGTTGGATTCAATAGTGGGTCGGTGGTTGTTATTGGACAGCAAGTGGTTGGGCCTTTATTTGGTCATGACCAGCCTGTTTTGCTTAATACCCAACACTCTTTGTGTTCCAACCCTACAAATATGTAGGAAACGCCTTTGGTAGGTCCGGAACAGCCTTTTGTGACGTTTGGTTGTCAACCAAACGGGTCGCAGACGGTGTGTCACGCCCCAAATCCGGTTTTGGCCGGACTCGAGACGTGACCTAAAACAAACGAGGTAAAAGTAATAAAACTGTAATAAATTCCTTTACAACTGAAAACGAGTCCAAAGTATTTCTCAATAATCCAAAAAAAAGATGTCAAAACTTGATAAGTAACATAAGGTAAATAAAGTTCAACAATGTGGACCAACACATCTATAATACAATCCTCAAGAAATCCGGAAGCTCCCGAGCCTCGAATTCCCCCAAATCTCAAGTATACCTGTACACACAATAAATAAACAAATAGGGGTGAGCTTACGCTCAGTAGGGAAAATCGTAAATGACCTTAGTCTCCAAGTTTAATATTCAAACTGTTTTAGTTCGATGTCACAAAAGTATTTAAAACCCTTAGACCAAAGGATGTAATAAACAAATAAGAAGTAACAATATCAATAGTGCATTCTCAAGGATAACGATAACTTCCCAGATAATAGATGGAGAACATTATAATAAAATAGAAACCCATCACACTGGGAACAAGTAAATACTATTAATCAAATAAATGTTATGGAATCCGTTGTGATGAAATAACATCGCTTCTTCAAAGATGACAGTAACTTAAAAGAAGTTCATAATAAATACTTTAATGGATCAATAATAGTAAAAATGAGAATAATCAATATCTTGCCAACCACTCGCTTTCTCAAGCCTCCGATCCATGGATAGATTCTGGGATCACATCGGTTCCCACATTCCGATCCACCAGAGTATCCATATCATATCATATTTTCCCTCGGTCCAGAGGAAGCACATGCGTCGGGGCACCGGAAACAATCCCAAATGGGCGCTTATCATCGGGATTCCCAGAAATGCCTCCAAAGGACCATATGTCATAGGGAACAAAGGTAGTGCTCCACTGGGACGCACATCCTTGGGTGAAACCTTGGTAACCATCTCTCAAAAAGTAACCCAAATAATATCCCGCAGGATCTGCTCATAATCAATCTATATACCCCGCAGGATCTGCCAATAATCAATAATATCCCGCAGGATCTGCCAATAATCAATAAATATCCCGCAGGATCTGCTCATAATCAGTAAATATCCCGTAGGATCTGCCAATAGTCAACTCTCGTAATATCCAATAACCAATGCCCTCAGGCTACAATACTCAGTCTATATCTCACTGTATCTGTCCAACTCCAACCACCACAACGGCACCGGATTACCCCCCCCCCCCCCCCCCGGTGTAGTACCAAACCAAGCAAACAAACAGACAAACCAATAAACGAGCATACATTCAAGAATAAGAATAAAGGAACAAACATTTCATTCATCCATCAAGCAACACACGGCGGAACACACTTTCATCACAACCCAGACAACCAACGCCATTTCATACTTACCGTACACTTACCTGTCACCAACCATCGGTACATCGATCACCTGATTGTACCCCTTTGGCATAATCAGTCATACTCGATCATCCGTTCAACCAAAAATTATATCAACATAAACACTCAATCAACCAAGTATGCATTCAACCAATCAATCATCATGTGAACGAACAAATAGTCATTCAATAATAGAAGTTAATCTAGTTTCATTAGACTCTCAAGTTAACCTAATAAACTAGCAACCAAGCATGTGAACCTAGCACACAACTAATCCGAGAGCTCTTCACAACCTCTCTACCAGTAAATCAATTTCCCAAGTATTGAAAGCACACTTCACTAATTGTCATTGTCCTAAGCATGCATACTAGACTCATCCATTTATTAGTAATTGAAATACGATTATTCTAGTTATTCGCATCCTATAGGCAATTCTAGGACCTTTCCAATTTTATTATCTTAATCATGCATACTAAGCGTAAATTAAGAAATTAAGATTTTCCCAACCTTGTGGTCTTCCTCTCAACACTCTGATGTCGCACACGATAGTCACCACACCGTTCTTCACACGGGTACCGACGTGATCTTCGTTTTTCTAGCTCGGTCCACACCCTTGATCTCGGGCGGAGTCCCGTCTAGATTTGACACATAAAAGGTCAAAGTCAAAACCAGTAATTGTCCAAAGTTCCATCGAGTTATCCGAAAACCTCTTTTAATTATCCAATTAAAACCAATTAATTTGAATTAATCAATTAATTAAAAACTGATTTTAAAATGGTTTTATTTACTGCCGGGTTGACCCGGATCCGAGCCCGAACCCGGTCTAGACCCGTGTCCAGACCCGGGTCTGAAGTCCTACTGGGCCCAAGGCCCGAACTGGTCAGGTCCACACTGACCTTCTCACGGCCCAAGTCTTCTGTCCGGCCCAAGGCTTGCTCGAGTTCTGGCCCAGAACGCTCCAGCCCAAACACCGCCCGGCCCAGTCTGCTCAGGCTCGAGACCGAGCCGGCGACGGTTCCGACGAGTCAGAGACTCTGACCACCGTCCGTGGCGCCGGAAGGGCTTGGTATCGAAGCGGAGGGAGCGGAGGAGTGGCGTCAGGACCCAGGTACGCCGTGGTTGTGCCGGGAGGGGCTCGAGCGCGTCCAAGGCTCGCCTCGTTCTCAGATCTGGAGCTCACGCAGTCTCCGGCGACAGTCCCAGCCACGCCTGCTCGAATCGAGCTCGGAATCATCGCGATTCCAGGTGAGTCGAGCCAGGGAAAGAGGGACGAGGGCTCGCTCCCTCGTCGTTCCTCTATCGGTTTGAACCCGACGCCGTACCAGGGCTGGTCCTCCGGCGACAGTTCTCGATTCACGCCCGGAGATGCTCGGCGTGGGGACGGAGGTTGCTGAGAAAGTGACGGCGAGGCGCGGCGAGACCGGGAGAGGAGGAGATCGAGAGAGAGAGAAGGGAGGAGAGAACTGAGAGAGAGAGAGGCGGCATATCTGATTTCTGCCTCGGTACGCGTGCAGAACGCGTGAAGAAGGAAAGGGCGTCGTAGGGTTTGGCTCGACGTGGGCCTCGAGCTCACGGTCTTGGCAATTCGCGAGTTGGGCTTCAGTCAGGCTCGGCCCAAACCGAGTGGAGCTGACCCATCTCCTCTCTTTTTCCCTTTTTTTTTCTTTTTTTTATTCTTCTCTTAAAAAATCACTCGTTGCAAAAAATCCACCCCGACGTTTCCTTTTGTAAAAGATTAACCCAAAATAATTTTGTCGGTCTTTACAGTCTTACCCCCTTAAAAGAATTTTGTCCTCGAAATTTAAAACGCACGCGTTCCTCTTGATCATATCTCAGGTAGCGTCCTGCTCGAGTCTCATAAGCGAGGGATCCGCGGTGTACTCTCGCAGTTTGGGAACACGCGGAAGCTTCTAGACAAAGGCTCTAGTCTTGCTTGAAGATCTTAAAATGTTCGATAAGCGGTGGGGCCAACCTGCCCCCCGACGCGGTCAAACCGCTAAAAGCTCTTCTTAGTCTTACTTTCAGAATTACGCACTCACCGACCGTGACCTCCAGAGGTCCGCGCCTTCTAACTGCACAAATCTTTCGTCCGCTCTGCACGGTCTTTAACCGTTTCCGAGTGTACGCAACATTCACTTAATTGTGCTTCACTAGAGCACGCTATCTTTTCAAACGCCACACTTGGCGGTGAAAAACAGCCTTCCTCAACAATTCGCAGTCCAACGTGCAACGTCTCACAACAAATCAGATTGTCACCCTTAGCAGTGCAAATCGCCTTATCCAAAACTTCACGAAAACACATGCAATGTTTCACCAACTTAAGAATACCGAGTAACAACATGAGTCGAGAACCCCTAAACATTTAAGAGAACTAAGGTGAGGATCTCGATATCCCACACCCGAAATTCCGTCGTCAAAGGTAACCTGCTGGAACCCTTTACAGTCAAACTAAGTCGAAACCACTCATAACGTAACTCAACCAATTTCTCCTTATTGATCGTCACGGGATCAATCCCAACCGAACTCAAATACTAACAAGTCACGACCGAATACAAACAACTTCCAAGGGAGTAATACGTACTCCAAACGACCAACGAAAGACCTCACTAACACCGAAGGATCTTGAACAAACGTTCGTTTCACTACATCACGTGGAAAGGTAGGCGTACCACAAACAAATGAATAAAAAAAGCACCGACCTCTAGTCGGAATTCGGCACGCCTCAAAACGTACTACCATTAGAAGCTCACATTATCCGATGTGCGGCATACTTGCCCAACTTTTCGCTCGTTGAGCGGGAAATTGAAACAACAATGTTTCGATGGTTCGAACCTTAAAACATAAATCCATTAGCAGGGGTAGATGGAGTTGTCGATCACAACTCCTGTGGGCATGGGCCCACCACGATTCCGCTGCGCTACCCTGATCTCATCGTTGCCGGGTCATCTCTTGTGACCGTTCGGACCGTCTACTGGTCAAGGTCGCAGCCTTTTACTGCTCAGCATTCGTTACCGATGGCGTTCGATGAACGTCTGATGTTCCACCAATCGGTTCTTAAAACTCGATTCTCACTATCGAAGAAGGAAAAGAACTTCCCGTACTACTCGGTCCGTTACTCTTCTTCCATAATTTCCATCCCTTACTTTTTCATTATAACATTCATGTCGATCTCATGTCGTTACAACCCGATTCAAGCGTCCCCGAATCTCGTTGTAACCACTTGACATCCCCCTATCACGCTCGACTGTAGTGGCGCCCATGAGTCAGCCCGTGATAGTGCAAACATTTCAGTTTCTACCGAAAATTCGGCATGACCCATTTGTATTTTCCTCTAACCATCCGCTTAAGCGGGACATGTATAAAATAACCTGTACACAGAGTCTTACCCGAAGGTGCACACAAGACACTTCAAATACACAACAACTTGAACACCATAAGTAACCCACGCGGGTCTTAGCAAATATCTCATTACTACCCGGTCAATTTAGCATTTCAGGTTTTTCATCAATTTGCGACCGACCCAAGCGGCAAATCCTTCCCTAATTAATTAACCAACGTGTCATAACCAACCCGAGAATCGCTCGTTCAACCGAGCTAAACCTAATCTTAACTTCAATCTCAATCTCTGTCTCGACTTACTTTCCATTTCAATTTCAATTTCAAATTTAAGTTAAGCCTTAGCTTCAAACTCAAAGTTAAATTCAAACTCATTATTAGTCTCAACTTTAATTCTTAAATGATGGTTATCACTTACACAAATCAACAATGTCACAACTAACATTTCATCACTCTAGAACACGCAGCATTAGAATAGTACAGCAAAGTATGGTGTCGGAGCATCATCGGCTCAGTCTTCCCGTATCACGAAGCATAGGGATGTAACCAGTCCCGTATCACGAAGCATAGGAGTAAAACCAATCCCGTATCACGAAGCATAGGAGTAAAACCAATCCCGTATCACGAAGCATAGGATGGAACGAGTCTTTCCGGATCACGGAGCCTTGGAATAGACATAATACACTTAAAAAGAGCGCAAGAATACACGAGTTCTACTCCTTTCTCAAATCTCATCCCAATTGGATTATCATCTCAGTTTTGATTCCTTAAATAGCGGTCAATGTTCCAACCAAGTCAACGTTACAACCATTCAACACCTTAACCTTTTAACCCTTCAATAAATCTCGCAGTCCACACTTCAATAAGTTCACACCTCGATACACTTCAATAAATCAACCCTTCAATCTTATCAATCATGGAACGACCAATCACAGTGGTAATACACTTAACACATAATTTACTCAACGACCAGTTTATCACGGTTCGATCATTGCTCGTTAATCCAATACAGATCTCAACCATTCGGCTTCACCGATCACTGTACCTTACAGTCAATGGGGTAAGGATCTCAATCAAACGATGTAACCATCGTAATAAAGAGGTTCAAATTTAAACAACCATTGAGACAACCAAGATTTGTGTCGTTCCCACTCTACGCATCAAATATTTTCACTTGCGTCACTGAGCACACGACTAAGACCTCCTAACTCTACCCACCTAATTGACGTTGGTCCGAGGTTTTGCAAACAGTTCAAAATTTAACTTGTTTCAAATGAAACCAGGCTCTGATGCCAAATTGTCACGCCCCAAATCCGGTTTTGGCCGGACTCGAGGCGTGACCTAAAACAAACGAGGTAAAAGTAATAAAAATGTAATAAATTCCTTTACAACTGAAAACGAGTCCAAAGTATTTCTCAATAATCCAAAAAAAAGATGTCAAAACTTAATAAGTAACATAATGTAAATAAAGTTCAACAATGTGGACCAACACATCTCTAATACAATCCTCAAGACATCCGGAAGCTCCCGAGCCTCGAATTCCCCCAAATCTCAAGCATACATGTACACACAATAAATAAACAAATAGGGGTGAGCTTACGCTCAGTAGGGAAAATCGTAAATGACCCTAGTCTCCAAGTTTAATATTCAAACTGTTTTAATTCGATGTCGCAAAAGTATTTAAAACCCTTAGACCAAAGGATGTAATAAACAAATAAGAAATAACAATATCAATAGTGCATTCTCAAGGATAACGATAACTTCCCAGAGAATAGATGGAGAACATTATAATAAAATAGAAACCCATCACACTTGGAACAAGTAAATACTATTAATCAAAGAAATGTTATGGAATCCGTTGTGATGAAATAACATCGCTTCTTCAAAGATGACAGTAACTTAAAAGAAGTTCATAATAAATACTTTAATGGATCAATAATAGTAAAAATGGGAATAATCAATATCTTGTCAACCACTCGCTTTCTCAAGCCTCCGATCCATGGATAGATTCTGGGATCACATCGTGTAATAACCACTCCCGGTCAACGCTAGTCAAACCTGCGAAAAACAGGAAAATTTAAAAAATTTAAGACTGACAGTTAAGTGAACCTAAAATGACCTCGAGTGTCATACCGGACTTAGGTTGACCCCGTTATTGACCAAAGTGAGTTCCGGGGGACTCAGGGCAACTTTCTGATCAATTTGGGAAATGTTGACTTTTCGCGAGAAAAGTCAACCGAGCGACGTTTTGGTCCATTCGAGGACCGTTTTGGATCTGAAAAGCTTAACCGTCGTCGCAACGGTCTTAGTTGAGCCGTTTCCTTGTAGCCCGTCAAGTTTCGTAATTTCTTGGGAAAAGTGCCCGTTCAGGGCCCGAAACGTCCGTTTTTCGCAAAATTGATTGGAAAATATCATCTAGATATTTTCCAAAAGGTGTGGGACCCACCTTGACACTTGTCATTTATATGGTGGTGTTAGTTTTGGGGGAAAAGGTGTGGAGGAGGTGTGTTGGCCGAAATTAAGGGGTAAAGGAGAGAAAAAATAGGTTTTGTGTTAGTTTAAGAAAATAGAAAAAGAAAGAGAGAAGTTAGAGAGAGAAGGAGAAGAGAGAAAGGGAGAAGAAGAGAGTTGGGGTTAGGGTTTGGCACTATTCACGTCATTCAAGCCCTTGGATCGTCTTCAAGCAAGGAGCAAACTCGTTCCCCTCATCCTCCTCTACGGTAATACCCAAACCGATTCTCGTTTTGATTATTTTGGAAAGCTAGGGTTTGTTAAAACGAATGATTTAGGGTTGTTTGGAGGTTGGGGAGGTGTTGGAGACGTTTTAGAGGTGTTTGGGGGTTTAATTTCACGTTTTCCGGTGACCAGATGCTCGGAAGGAGCTCCGGCCACCGTGGGTGGTGGCCGGCCGGCCATGAGGTGGCTGGCTAGAGCTGGCAGCAGCCACCACATGGTGGCCGAGCCTCCCCTTGAGCCCTAGGAGCTCTCGGCCAAGTGGTTTGGTGGGGCCCACGTGCTCGGGTGATCGGGTTTTGTGTTTCGGGTGGTTTAAAACGTTCCCCGGACCATTTATCCTTAACCGAATCGAAAATTGGAATTAAATTGGAGAAGTTGTAATTTATCGGGTTTAGAAACTTTAAACGTCATTTAATTGACTCGGGAGTCGGAATTCGATTCGGGCAAGTACATTGTGTTCCTTGAAATATTCTAAGACCGTAGAAACGAAAACGGGGGCTTTTGGAGCCCCGGAAGGCAATTAACAAAACCCGGACAGATTCGTCATGTCGGGCGAATCGGGCCTTTACGGGTCCTTTATCGACAATGTCGAGTAATTGGGAAGTTTGGGAGTGATCGACATTGTCGGGGTTAAGTTTGGGCTTCGAGTTTATTGGTTTTCGGTTTATTCCTGCGAGTTGTTTAGTGACTTTAAATTGTGTTCCTTTAGATCGTGCCACGGACCGAGGCAAGGGAAAGCTGGGTGAGTGACTGAGATCATCACCGGAGCTCGTGGTTTGGCTTTTGGGAGAACACGCACGAGGTAGGGAAAAGTAGCCGGATCTCGGCCCTGATTAGGGAAAGTTAATAGTAGAATTGCATGTGACACCGGGGTATCGTGGGTTGAGTAGGTTTACCTTTTTAAATATTAGAAATTCATGATACGGGATTGTAGCGTTTACGAGAAAAGCATGTGACACTTAGTAGTGTCGTAGGATCAGAGAACTTAGCGATAATTGAATTACTGGAGGCATATGACCATGCCCGGAGGTTGTTTGTGAACTAGTGATCTTAGGACCGTTGGAGGCATTGATTATGTCGGAGGTTGTTGTGCGCTATTTATTGTTGAGTTTGGGTGGCCTTGAGAGCCCGTGTTATTTATTGTTGAGTTTGGGTGGCCTTGAGAGCCCGTGTTATTTATTGTTGAGTTTGGGTGGCCTTGAGAGCCCGTGTTATTTATTGTTGAGTTTGGGTGGCCTTGAGAGCCCGTGTTATTTATTGTTGAGTTTGGGTGGCCTTGAGAGCCCGTGTTATTTATTGTTGAGTTTGGGTGGCCTTGAGAGCCCGTGTTATTTATTATTGAGTTTGGGTGGCCTTGAGGGCCCGTGTTATTTATTGTTGAGTTTGGGTGGCCTTGAGGGGCCGTGTTATTTATTCATGAGTTTGGGTGGCCTTGAGAGCCGTGTTATTTATTGTCGAGTTTGGGTGGCCTTGAGAGCCCGTACTTTACTGTTGGTCTTTAGCTGGCTTACGAGTTAGAGTCTCGGTAAGTTGCAAGCGTGTCTTACTGTTGGTGCATCTTGGGAGGTCGTGAGTGCTTGTGGGGCTGTTGAGTCCGAGTTTTACTGTCGGTGTCTTGGTGGCCATGAGTGCCTATGAGTGTTGAACCTGTGTTGTTACTGGTTGATGAATTTGCGTGTGATTGTGATTGCGGATCCCGGTAGGTTGCAAGCATTCTTTGGCTGGCCTGACCAAGTTTGAGTATCAACGGGTTGCAAGCATTCTTTGGCTGGCCTGACACGGTTTGAGTAACACAGGTTGCAAGCATTCTTTGGCTGGCCTGGTCCGAGTTTGAGTATCACAGGTTGCAAGCATTCTTTGGCTGGCCTGGTCCGAGTTTGAGTATCACAGGTTGTAAGCATTCTTTGGCTAGCCTGATCCGTGTTCGTGTGAGTGGGAGAGGTTACTGAGCAGCTGGTATGCGATCCTTTGTGATCTTGTTTGGTGTGCGATCCTTTGTGATCTGTTTGGTGTTGTGTAGCTGTCGTTTGAATCCTTGGGAGAGGTCGTCAATTTTTGTGTCGGGTCTACTTACGTGGTTGAGTGTTGAGTCGTTCGAGGAAGGTCACCGTGGGTGTTTGTCAGTCAGAGTACTAGAGTTGGGGACAACGATCCCCGGAGTTGAGTTTGTTGTGGGTGTTATAGGCTTTGTCTGCTAATTATGCCGTAGTCAGTCTGTTATCCGCGGTGGTGAGCGAACGCTCACCCCTAGCTGCTTTTCCTACAGGTACCGTTCGTAGGCTGGACTAGGTGAACTTCTGAAGCTTGAAGAGCTTGAAGCGGGTTTCTGGGTGTTTTGAGTCTAGCGACGAATACCACGTTTTTGGTCCACTTGTTGGGACGTGTTTTAAGTTGTAATTAATATTTTATTGAACTAAACTGGTATTTTAAAGTGATTCAATGAAAACAGGTTTCAAGTGTTTGTATGTTTTTAAAACGTTCACGTCCCGAGTTCGGTTTACTGAAATTGGGGCGTGACACATCGGTTCCCACATTCCGATCCACCAGAGTATCCATATCATATCATATTTTCCCTCGGTCCAGAGGAAGCACATGCGTCGGGGCACCGGAAACAATCCCAAATGGGCGCTTATCATCGGGATTCCCAGAAATGCCTCCAAAGGACCATATGTCATAGGGAACCAAGGCAGTGCTCCATTGGGACGCACATCCTTGGGTGAAACCTTAGTAACCATCTCTCAAGAAGTAACCCAAATAATATCGCGCAAGATCTGCTCATAATCAATCTATATACCCCGCAGGATCTGCCAATAATCAATAATATCCCGCAGGATCTGCCAATAATCAATAAATATCCCGCAGGATCTGCTCATAATCAGTAAATATCCCGTAGGATCTGCCAATAGTCAACTCTCGTAATATCCAATAACCAATGCCCTCATGCTACAATACTCAGTCCATATCTCACTGTATCTGTCCAACTCCAACCACCACAACGGCACCGGATTACCCCACCCCCCCCCCCCCCCCCGCCCCGATGTAGTACCAAACCAAGCAAACAAACAGACAAACCAATAAACGAGCATACATTCAAGAATAAGAATAAAGGAACAAACATTTCATTCATCCATCAAGCAACACACGTCGGAACACACTTTCATCACAACCCAGACAACCAACGCCATTTCATACTTACCGTACACTTACCTGTCACCAACCATCGGTACATCGATCACCTGATTGTACCCCTTTGGCATAACCAGTCATACTCGATCATCCGTTCAACCAAAAATTATATCAACATAAACACTCAATCAACCAAGTATGCATTCAACCAATCAATCATCATGTGAACGAACAAATAGTCATTCAATAATAGAAGTTAATCTAGTTTCATTAGACTCTCAAGTTAACCTAATAAACTAGCAACCAAGCATGTGAACCTAGCACACAACTAATCCGAGAGCTCTTCACAACCTCTCTACCAGTAAATCAATTTCCCAAGTATTGAAAGCACACTTCACTAATTGTCATTGTCCTAAGCATGCATACTAGACTCATCCATTTATTAGTAATTGAAATACGATTATTCTAGTTATTCGCATCCTATAGGCAATTCTAGGACCTTTCCAATTTTATTATCCTAATCATGCATACTAAGCGTAAATTAAGAAATTAAGACTTTCCCTACCTTGTGGTCTTCGTCTCAACACTCTGATGTCGCACACGATAGTCACCACACCGTTCTTCACACGGGTACCGACGTGATCTTCGTTCTTCTAGCTCGGTCCACACCCTTGATCTCGGGCGGATTCCCGTCTAGATTTGACACATAAAAGGTCCAAGTCAAAACCAGTAATTGTCCAAAGTTCCATCGAGTTATCCGAAAACCTCTTTTAATTATCCAATTAAAACCAATTAATTTGAATTAATCAATTAATTAAAAATTTATTTTAAAATGGTTTTATTTACTGCCGGGTTGACCCGGATCCGAGCCCAAAACCCGGTCTAGACCCGTGTCCAGACCCGGTTCTGAAGTCCGACTGGGCCCAAGGCCCGAACTGGTCAGGTCCACACTGACCTTCTCACGGCCCAAGTCTTCTGTCCGTCCCAAGGCTTGCTCGAGTTCTGGCCCAGAACGCTTTAGCCCAAACACCGCCCGACCCAGTCTGCTCAAGCTCGAGACCGAGCCGGCGACGGTTCCGGCGAGTCAGAGACTCCGACCACCGTCCGTGGCACCGGAAGGGCTCGGGATCGAAGCGGAGGGAGCGGAGGAGTGGTGTCAGGACCCAGGTACGCCGTGGTTGTGCCGGGAGGGGCTCGAGCGCGTCCAAGGCTCGCCTCGTTCTCAGATCTGGAGCTCACGCAGTCTCCGGCTACAGTCCCAGCCACGCCTGCTCGAATCGAGATCGGAATCATCGCGATTCCAGGTGAGTCGAGCCAGGGAAGAGGGAAAAAGGGACAAGGGCTCGCTCCCTCGTCGTTCCTCTATCGGTTTGAACCCGACGCCGTACCAGGGCTGGTCCTCCGGCGACAGTTCTCGATTCAAGCCCGGAGATGCTCGGCGTGGGGACGGAGGTTGCTGAGAAAGTGACGGCGAGGCGCGGCGAGACCGGGAGAGGAGGAGATCGAGAGAGAGAATGGAGGAGAGAACTGAGAGAGAGAGAGAGAGAGGCGGCAGATCTGATTTCTGCCTCGGTACGCGTGCAGAACGCGTGAAGAAGGAGAGGGTGTCGTAGGGTTTGGCTCGACGTAGGCCTCGAGCTCACGGGCTTGGCAATTCGCGAGTTGGGCTTCAGTCAGGCTCGGCCTAAACCGAGTGGAGCTGACCCATCTCCTCTCTTCTTCCCTTTTTTTTTCTTTTTTTTATTCTTCTCTTCAAAAATCACTCGTTGCAAAAAATCCACCCCGACGTTTCCTTCTGTAAAAGATTAACCCAAAATAATTTTGCCGGTCTTTACACGGTGGGTACGAAGGAGTTGGGTAGTCCATGGAAGGATGTCCTTCTCAAAGCTCCGGAACGTCTTAGTTGGCCTCCCAAGTTTTTAGCGGATTACTATACTGCTAAACCCCTAACCAAGAGCTCTTTCTTTGGGCTGTGAGAGAATTGTTGCACATGTTGACGTTTGGAAGCAGGTTGCACAAGCTCGAAACACTCAATTAGCTCGGCATATTGAAGCAAATGCTTTTGATGATCCGAACTTGACCTCGGAAGGTGAAGAGTGGGTCACTGATGAGAGTTGATCGTTTCTTCCGTATTCGCTTGTTTTTGGTTTATTTTTGTCGGTCTTTGACCTTTTTTTCGGGTGTTGTTCCCGCAGCTCCTTTTAAGAGCTCCCTTGTTATGGTTGTTTTTTGGTTCGATATCCTTCTTGGATCTAATCTTTTTCTAATAAAATTTTCGAGCTTATAAAAAAAACATCGACGTTTTCAGTAGACGTATGTGTTGAAACTTTCAATATTAATGCTTGACACATTCGCATTTCATCGATGTTGGAACACTCAACACCTACGTTTTCAGCAAACCTCGTTGTTGAAACTTTCATTATTGACATCTCGAAAAAGTGTCAGTATTGAAATTTCATGACCGTTGTTACTAAATTTCATTGGTGTTGAAAGTTTCAACACCAATTTTTTTTCTTGGAGTCAGAGTTGGAAGTTTCAACGCCGACGTCTCCTTAAAATGTTGGTGTTGAAACTTTCAACACCGACCAAATGTAGAAACGTCGGTCATGAAACTTTGAATATTGACGTCCTACAAATCATTGGTATTGCAAGTTTCAAGACCGATGATTTTTTTCCATTTGTTGGCCAAGCGACTTGTTAGTTACACCAAAGTTATCATCTGAATGCAAAACATTTATCAACTTAAAAACATTAATGTATAAAAAATTATCATCTGGTTGTGAAACTATTATCATCAAATTACACTAAATTATCACCTACGATGAAACTTTTGAATAGAGTTGATTAAAGTAATATTATGAGCTGATAAATTTATTGCATTCAGGTAGCGTGTGTGGTGATAAATATTTATAGTTGATAATTTTTTCGAATACAGTTGATAAAAGTATTATTTTGAGTTGATAAATGTTTTGAGTCCAATTGATAAATGTTTTGAATACAGTTGATAAAAATAGTTATCCGAGTTGATAAACGTTTCTAGTATAGTTGATAAATGTAATGTTCCGATTTCATAAACTTTTTACGTGCCTCCAAACAGTTTTACCAAAGTACCAGCCACTTATCAAAATGTGCTATATTTTATTTATAAAATCAACATCTACTAACGTCATATGTGTCTATTTATCAAATAAATTACTTGGATTAAGGGTTTTTTTTATCAGAAAGAAGGGAATGCATTAAAAAAAAGGAGGTGTGTGTCCTGGGATAAGAGCCACAAACCACCAAACTAAAGTCCAACAAGAATCCGAATATAAAACGAAAGCAGCAAAAAAGAGAAAGTACACCCCGGTCCACCTCACTGACCATCAACCGCCCTTCCTGCAAGCAAAGACAACCCTGGCAGGAGAGACAACCACCAAGGAGGACCGGGGACTAAGTGCCGAGGTCCTCGAACATGGCGTAACAAACCCTATGCACTCCTGATCAGCGTAGTAGCCGGAGACTCAATCCACTCGAAGGTAAACTAATGGTCAACCGTTCTCAGTCTGGAAAAAGATCCCTGCTGAACCTTACCTAGAAGGATGCTCGACTAAATGACAGCGGAGCCGGAGAAGACACGACGATTGCATTCTATCCAAATATACCAGAGACACAGAAGCCCGATACCAGTCCACTCAGACCTTAGTTTTCGCAGCCTCACCAGAGAGATCCAAGACTCAAGAAAAAAAGTGGACTACAGCGTAAGAACACCCACGACACCCCACCAACCTAAGGCCAGAGACCAGACCCTCCAAGTCCATGAGCTAGCGATAAACAAGTGCCTATAGTCCTCACCACCTGAACCACATAGAACACATCTCCACCGGACTAACGGAATCGGCACTCCCCTATCCACCAAGAAGGAAATAGTGGGAATCCCATCATGAGAAAACAACTAGGCAAACGTATGAAACTTGGGAGGAATTGGGGCAGACCAGATCACAGAAGCCCAAGGCGCGACCCCATAATTCACCCAACTAGCGACAACCTGAAAAGCTCTTGCTGAAGAGAACCCTCTCGGATCCCAAGACCAGACCAACGAATCTAGGCGCTCACTCACAAGACGAACCCCAACCAGACGGATCCTTATCTCCTCCAACGCCTCTGTATCTCGGACCCGAAAATCCCTACCAAACAGAAAAACTCATCCCTAATCCACAAAAATAAAACTCAAAAACTGACCCATGATGGTCTTCCACCAGCCTATAGGGTCGGGAAAAACGAATTGCAAATACCATATCAAAAATCTACGAACCCTATCAGAACCGACCACCCACCAGAAAATTAAAGAACTGGTTTCAATTAATATCTCATACTCAACCCCAAACACTATTATCATCTTGGTCGGATCATATGTACATTCTTAGACTAGCAAATCTTTCTCGAGTAGATATAATTTTAATATTCAAATCCAGAGAATACCTCAAATTTAAAACATGGAATGGTTACAACCTCTCCCGTACATATATCATATATATATATGCATTATTACAGGAATCACGTAGCACATAAAACATGCATTATTACAGGGACTGCATACAACATAAAACAAAACAAACCCGCGTTGGATAAACAGTGATCAGACACAAGTAACGATCACTTGCACTTGTCCGTACCTACCATTTATGAACTTATTTTGCGTTCCCGGTTGCACCATGAAGTCCGCACTGCCCCGAGCTATCTCGTCGTCCGATGATAGCGTGTCGTAATCCCACAGATCCGCCGTTATCGTTAACTTGGTGGACGTCGAGGCTGCGATGATCTTCCGGGTAAGGGGGATCGGTTTCCGTTTCCGCACTTTCACGTACTCCCACACCTCCTTCTTGAACAAAGTGATCGGAGCCAATCCAGCCGAGCCTCCGAGAACTTGAGAAGCTCTCAGTGTCCCGTAAACATCCGCCGGATCCTCCCCGTCGCCGTCCTCCATGATAACCTGAATCGTGACGGCGAGCGCATCGATTAAGACCGAGAACCCCACCGTGACATCGCCGTACTCTCCCCTCACCCCTATTTGTAGATGCTTGTTGTAGTTCCCGAAACTCACGCTCTCCGCCATGCGGTCCCACATGATCATCCCCTGAGCGATCTTGTCGTTTGGCGACAACGTGTCGTAATCATATAGGTCTACGGTTATGGTGAACGCGTCCGCGCCGGACACCGGGAACGACCGATAAGAGTCGGTTAGGGTTGCGTATCCCCCCGGGCGCACGCTCTCGTAGTCCCCTGAGCTCCGGTCGTAAAAGGTGTAGGTGAACCACCCGTCGTGTACTATCACCGTACCGAACAAGTCGCCAGGGTCCTCGTTGTCGATGTTGTTGATGCGCACATACTCGAGGTTCATCAGGGATCTTCCATAGCCCGCGTTCACCGTCAGCGTTGATCCTCCTTTCGGGAGGGTAATAAGCAAGATACCTAATGCGGCAAGGGCCTGACCGTATGTATAAACTTGAGTCGGGTTTATGTATGGAATATTTGGGAGCGGCGTATTAGGAATAGGGTATAGATCCGTTTGTAACACTGACGTTGAGAGTTGTCCCCAACCGTTCTCCATAGCCACCATTCTGGTATCTATCGTCACTCCCGTACTCGTCCAGTAATTGTTACCGATGTGCTCCGATATGGTTCGGTACCTTGTAGCTTCAGCTATCATCTGAATCAAAACGAGTAGGTTACGTGCGGCCGCTTGAGTATTGGAGCCGAGAGGATTCTCCATTGTAGCGAGCGCGTGGATCGCGTTCTCCAATTGGTTACGCCCTAAGGGGAGTTCCTCACGCCTCACGTTTGCCGTTCGCACTATACTTCTTGCGTGAGTGTAGCTCCCGGAGAAGTATAGATCGCGGCTGCCGGGGATCAGATGCGTGTCCGTGAACTCCCAGAAGAAGTTGTCGGAACCTCTTTGGTAGCCGCGAACGTAGAGGTTGCTCTGTTCTAGCCTCAGCGTGATGCTGCTGTAGCCGGCCACAAGCACTATGTCCAGCCACGCCGCGTTTTCGGGCGTCTCCGGTCGTTGAGGCATCAGGACGGGGATCCCGTTTGAAACCGAGTTCCTTAGCTCGTCTCTGATTTTTTGAATGAAATCCTCGTAGTCGTCAGCATAGACGTGGAACTTCATAGACTTGTGCCCTCGCACATTGGTTTGGTTCAAGTTCTGATCAGCATCCGTCACTAAAGCTATGACCTTCGTGATAGCTGTGACATAAATGAAACAAATTAAGTACGAGAAGCCATATAATAAGTATTTTTTGGGGCACGAAAGGGGAAATTTTCAATAGTTTTGAAATTTGAGTGAATTCAAATCATGGTACAAATAAGATGAATCTATATCGGGGAAATCATGGTTCCTGACATATTATGAGTTTTGTTTTTGCGTTTTAATCTAGGTTGATCTTTTTTTGTACTTCTTAATTATGACTTTTACATTTTTTACATGGACTATCGTTTTCCGTCTGAATGAACGTTGTCGTTAGTTTTGGATGGGAAAAGTCCAAAATACATTCAGCAAAAAATGTTAGTCCGTGCAAAAAATGGAAAGATCATAGTTGGGAAGTCCAAAAAAAGGTCAAGCCCAACTTCAGATTATTGACTTTTGTTGAGTGCATTTCTATCTTTTTCCATCCAAAACTAACGTCCATGTTAATTTTGACGATAAACGATAGTCCGTACAAAAAATTAAAAGCTGGTAGTTGGAAAATGCAAAAAAAAAGGTAAACACAGCTCAAAACAGATTAAGAACTATGGTTTCCCCAACTATATTTTTTTTGGAGAATGTATCTCGAATAAAATTTTTAGCGCTTATAAAAAAAATCTATAAATCTTTTATATATTTGAAAGTGAATAAAAAGTAAAAATTAAGGGAAAACGAATCTCTCACCTTCATCCCGACCAAGTGAGGACTTGGTGCGAACGTTTGTAGCAGCTACCTCAGATGGGATGAAAAACCCTAACGCAAGAAGGCCAAAGAAGATGAAAATGTTAACAGAAGCCATATTTGTTGGATTGGTGTGGAGACTTGTTTCAGCGAATGCATCTATTTATAGGCTAAAAACTAAGGATGATGATAGTGATGATGACTAGAACCGTATATACTCATTAATCAATCCCTAATTAGTACTAAGCCGACAAGGAGTTGGTGGTTAATTGGTACATTGATCGCATTTGTCCATTTTTGACATGATTTAAATGATAGAGTTGCATCATCGTTATAATATTTGATTTTGGACATAATCGGGCTACAGCAACAGTGAGCTGTAGCCGCCAGGTTTGAAAAAACTCTACCGATATCAAATCTCCATATTTGTCCTATCCTATGTGTAATAGTTTGGGAAGCTAAAATTATTTTATCTGCAAGTCGCTGTCCTATTCTATTTTTTTTTCTCGTCTAACAAGTCGGTTTTTTTAATTTTGTCTATGACGCTAATTTTTAGTCAAAAAGTTTAGGAATTGTTTTTTGCTTGCTACTCTAAAATTTCATTTATTTGCACACCAATATCATATCTTTTTTTCTTCTTGTCATCCTAGCGATACATTTTTTTTTTAAATATATATCTTTGGACGAAAAATTCACTTAAAATGTGTTTCGCATATGACTATTTTTCCAAAAAAATTGTCAAAATACTATTACACTACAAATATGATTAGTAATAAAAACTTAAGAACTCACAAATGCCCACATTTCTTTTTGTAGATTTATCACCATCATCACATAAACCTAAAGAATTAATTAAGATTAAAATAATAAACCGTCCTCACCTTATTACATTACACCAGCATATTCTTTTATGTGTTTCTCTTAGGGATGACAAATGGATGGGTATGGGCGGGTATGGATATTGATCATGACCTCCACTTTCATCCATTTGTTATTTCTTCATCCTACATACCCATCCAATATCCATTTTGATCCATTTTTTTCTTTATCCATTTTTACCCAATATCCAGATGGATATCCACGGATACCCATTTACATCCATATCAATATACTCATTTGGATACTCATCTTGAGAAGTGTTTTTTAGTCATCATTTTTATAGTTGCAAAAACATACACTAAACTTATCTTTTAGCCTCCTTTAATAGTTGCAAAAATATACCCTAAACTTTTCTTTTAATCCTCTTCTTTGATGGTTGATAAAACATACCCTAAGCTTTTTTTTAGTCCCCTTCTATTAATAGTTGTAAAAACATACGCTAAACTTTTCTATTAGTCCCCTTATTTAATAGTTGCAAAAACATACCATAAACTTTTCTTTGAATCCCCTTTTTTTAATAGTTGCAAAAACATATCCTAAGCTTTTTTTAGTCCTCTTCTTTAATAGTTGTAAAAAAATACCTTAAACTTTTCTTCTAGTCCCCTTCTTTGATAGTTGCGAAAACATACCCTAACTTTTATTTTAGTCTAGATCAATTCTCGAGGCCTCGATCAATGTCACGAAAATCAAGGGTGCGATTTGAGCACAATGGGGTCTCTGGAAATGGATACATGAGCCTGTGTTTATCAAGCAAAAAAACAGAGCTTGGAAATGGAAAATCTAAATATTGTATTTTCACAGTTAAAACCGATAACGAAGGAGATAAGTTCGATATGCTAAGGTAGGTTCTTATGTGGATGTTTTTGCCATCTCTAGTTTCTCTTTCACCAAAATAAATAAGGTGAAATTGTGTCACTTTGTTTCCTCTCTCTGAATACGAACTACTTAATGCAATATAATTAAATGACTCGTTTACAGATTCTACATAATTATAAATAAGTTTGAATTTAATTAATAAATTGAAGACAACTATGTTACACTCCGAGCTCCATTAACAGTTCGTTATTAACAAAGATGAAACGGTAAAGGCTTACAAAAGGTTCGCAGGCGGGTCGGTGCCCACAAGAGATTTCCCGATTCCGATGGGTCATTGGATATGTCTTTTTTTTAGGGGACACCGATTCCGATGGGTATGTCTTATGTGTGGCCGACACCGATTCTGATGGGTCATTGGATATGTCTTATGTGTGGCAGACACATTGAAGACACCTCTACATTCTTATTACTTGTGGTTGGGTTTAACATGTTGATCCTTGATTTCTTAACGGTTGGATGTTTCCTCGACCTTCCATTCATCTTCTGCTTTGTTCTCCTTTTCTTAGCCTTCTATTTGATGTGTAGTCTTCTTAGCCTACACGTTACACGTTATTCTCGACCAATCGAGATTGACGCCCCTTTGTTTACGAAAAAAGAAATAGTATTTTCATCTTAATACCCTAAATTGTTTTTTCTTTTCTTTTCCACTATCCTGATTTTGTTATTTTTTATTTAATACCCACCGTTATTTTTCAGCTAATTTTCCATCCAAAAAGCATAAAAAATCCAAAATACCCTTCACTAGCAATCACGTTTCAAAACCATGTCATTGTTTCCTCAAACCATAAAAATCGTGAAGGGTTAATTGTCCAAAATTATCCTAAAGTTTCGTCCACCAACGTTTTGGTGCACAATATTTCGTCCACGTTCTGTGGTTACCCTAAAGTTTCGTCCACACACTTCTGTCAAGAAAACTTAATAGGAGAATCTGAAATAACTATTTTACCTTTTTATGTTTGAATTGAATTTTAAGTAGATGAATTGAAAAACGATTATACTCCTTACTTCATTAAATCCTTAATAACTCATTAATGTTTTAATTACTTTTAATTAATTCATTTTTTTATTTCTCAATATATTTTTTTCAAAATAAATAAATAAATTATTTCAGAATAAATTGTTTAATTAATTTTGGGTAAATTGCAAATACCTGCTCCTAATTTGTCGCATTTAACTGATAACGATCAAACACTTTTTCTAACCAATACCTACACCAATGTTTCGTTTATTAATAAATAGCCCTTATCATCAAATGTTCCATCCATTTTTTATTAAATTTTTCAAAAATACCCAAAATGACCTTAGTTATACAATCCTAAATCCAACCCTATCTTTGAATAATTATGAAAATACGATTGGTTATTTACGAAAATGTCATTATAACTAAATTCTAATTAATTTTTATTTACATAAATTATTTTTATTTTACAAAAAAATTGTTTTTATCATATAAAAACAGACTTTTCTGCATAAAAAAACAGTTTTTATTTTTTTAAATCGTTTTTATTTTTTATTTTTTAAAATTGAATTTCTATTTTTAAAATTCAGTTTTTATTATTTAAAACAAAAAATTTAGTATCTATTTTATTCATAAAAATAGATTTAAAAATATTGTTAAAAAAATAAAAACTTTTTATAATAAAACTGTTTATAAATAAAAACTGATTTTTTAAATACTTTTTTATAAAAATAAAAAATCCAACGATTTTAAAAAAATAAAAATATTTTTAAAAAGGATAAAAAATATTTTTTAATTATTCAAAAATAAAAATAGTTTAAATATAAATAAATAAATTTAAAAGTAAATATTTTTGAATAAAAAACTAAAAATATTTTTTTATAAATAAAACTCCAATGATTTTTTTAAATTTTTTTTATATAAATAAAACTTTTTGATAAATAAAAACTGATTTTTTATTTTTAAAAATGATTTTAAAATTAAATTGTGACTTTTGAAAAATAAAATGATTTTTAACATAAAATTTTGATTTTGAAAAATAAAATTGTTTTTATATATAAAAACCGAATTTTCAAAATAATTATTTTGTAATTATGATTTTCAATATTTTTAATTTACCCATTAATTTTTTAATTTATTTTTCTAATTAATAATTTAATTAATAAATTTTTATTATTATTTATGTATTTGAAGGCTAAAAGTAAAATATGAAGTATAACATATTTTATAAAATCAGAAACTGATTTTTTAAATTTATGATATTTGATTTAAAACAGATTTTATAAATTAATTCGAAATTATTTTATTTTATTTTATTTGTATATTTATTTAGTATTTAAAATAGTAAAATGGTATTTTTCCCGCATAAAAGTTAAGGGTAAAATTATAAATTTACTTTACCCTTAAGAGGCACATGAGTCGCATGCATAACATAAATTTTAAGGTAGTTTTGAATAATTATCCCAATAGTAAAATATAAAAAATGTCATTCATTTATCTTCAAATTTTCAAAATTTATCAAAAAAAGCAGACTTAGTTTTAAAAATATATATAAAATCATATTTTATTTTAAAATTATTTTATAAAAATAAAATTATTTCAAAAAATCATATTTTTATGTTTGTTTTTTTTAAAGACAATTTTGTATGTTTGAAAATCAGTTTTATTTAAAAAATATATAACAATCAGAATTTATTTAGAGTACTGTAAATGATATTTGTTTTTTTTACGAAAACATCTGTATCGATTAAATCAAATCAGAATCCAAGAGTCTAGAAATAGAATCCGACAAACAATTGAGAATCAAATCAAACGATACACATGCAGAGACATGTCTAACAAGCGAAAGAACAACATATTTTAGGTTAAGTAATATAGAAAAGTTGGATAGTTATAAGAATTGTTTGTAATTTTCCCTTTGTTTAATATACAATACAAATTTTATTTCAAAAAGAAAATCGTAATACAAATTTTAATAATTCCCCCCAAATTTAAGTTTAATCGATAGTTGTTATTAGGGGTGGGCATTAGGTGGTTAACCACCCAATGGAACCCTTTACGAACCCAACCCGATATTATCGGTTTGAGATATCTTGGAACCAACCCCAACCCAAAAGCCAACTTTTTACAGTGAAACCAACCAGTTCACTGACCGATTGGTTAATGATTTTAACCAACCAACCACTTTACTACATAAAATACAAATTTAGGTGCCAACAACCATACACATATTTATATTTCAAGTCAAAACATATTACTACATTCTCCAAAACAAAAGAAAAATTACATATAAGTCATCGTGTTCTATGTTAACAATCTGTATAACACAAAAGTGTTCTCATGGGTCATTCATCTATATCAGATCAATGGTTATTATGAAGCCACATGTACATGATGAACAATACCGGTTTGGTTGGTTATCCGATGGTTTGACGTTTCAAGAACCGACAACCAACCGTTAAATTTTCGGTTTGATCGTCAAGAACCCGCAACCAACCGTTAACTTTCCGGTTTCGGGTTTTCCGGTGCGGTTTCCGGTTGGTGGCGGGTGGTTTTAGCGGTTTCGGTTTTCTTTTGCCCACCCCTAGCTATTATTAGGGGTGGGCATTGGGTGGTTAACCACCCAATGACACCCTTTACGAACCCAACCCGATATTACCGGTTTGACATATTTTGGAACCAACCCCAATCCATTAACCAATTTTTTTACAGTGAAACCAATAAGTTCACTAACCGGTTGGTTAGTGGTTTTAACCAACCAACCAATTTACTACATGCAAGTACAAATTTAGATTCCAATAATCATATACATATTTTTATTTCAAGCCAACACATATTACTACATTCTCTAAAACAAAAGAAAAATTACATATAAGTCATTGTGTTCTATGTTAGCAATCTGTGTGACACAAAAGAGTGCTCATGTGTCATTCATCTGTATCAGATCAGTGGTTATTATGAAGCCATATGTATATGATGAACAATACCGGTTTAGTTGGTTAACCGATGGTTTGAAATTTCAAGAACCGACAACCAACCGTTAACTTTCCGGTTCGATCGTCAAGAACCCGCAACCAACCGTTAACTTTCCGGTTTCGGGTTTTCCGATGCTGTTTGCGATTGGTGATGGTTGGTTTTAGCGGTTTCAGTTTTTTTTGCCCACCCCTAGCTGTTATGGACCTATGGTTAATTACATTTCCCCCTTCAATTCTTGCTGGTTTAAACGTTTGGATTTTTTGGCGCACAAAAATGAAACGCTCCTCTCTTGCCGCTGCACGCTGTTTCAGTACTCAGATCTGCTCCCAAAACTGCAATTTCCGAACCCTAACCACCACCACGGCCGGTGACTAGTTTCTTCTCCGGCACCTCCTCCTCCGTTTCTCCGATTCAATGGCTTCCAAGGAACGCGACGACAACTGCAACACCGAGACCGACGAAGAAACCCTGGCCATGAAGAAGAAGCGGTCGCGCCGCGTGAGCTTCGTCGAGCGGGAGGTCACCAACGTTTACATTTTCAAACGGGACGAGGACTACGAGACCCCTCCCGAAGCCAAGCCCAGCTCCGACTCCTCCAACTCCGAATTAGGGCTCGACGACGAGGCCTTCAGATTCCTCAAGGACCTCGATGACAACAGCGGTGAGCCCAAAGACCTTTCTCCAGGAGAAGCTTCCGTTGACGACGACGATGACGGCGTGGTCGCCCGGAAGAGCTTCCTGCGGCCGATGGGTTCTCCGTCTCCTGGAAGCAGCGTCTACGGCTCCGCCTCTTCGATTGATGGAAAGTTTTGTGTTGGTGATTTTGATTTTTTGTTTGTTTAGCTGCTTGAAGTAGGAATTTGAAGTATTCTATGTCGATTTCGTTTTGCAGAGAACGATTTCTTCGGTCCAGTCTCAGCTCATTTCATCAGGCCAGATAGGTTATCTGACTCTGCTGCCTCCGATGACTGTCATGATGTTACCATGGATTCGACAGCGTTTTCAATGCATTTCCGGAGCCTGATGAGGTCGGAGTCTGAAGACCTCAAGACCCCGACCTGCGTTTCCATTGCCTCCGAGGATAAAACACCAACCCAGAACGCCACTTTCTCTGGGCCAGGGAGCTCTATGGTTCTGACCAAGGCTAGGAAGCTATTTGCCCAAGCTTCAGTGCCAATTGATAAAGTTAGTTGTGGCAAGGATTCTAATGATATGAGCCTTGTTGGAGAGAACCCAAGGAGGTATGATTTTGATGCTCTGTCTCCCACACTTGATGCACTTCTGGCTCAGGGTAGGGAAGATTTACCAGATGTTTCTGGTTTGGATGTTTCAAAATTCAAGTCATTGGGCATGGGCTATGATGATATGCATGTTGACAACATTTCTATAGCTTCTGATCAAATGGGTCTGGTAAAAATCAATCCTATGACTGCTGTTGATGATCCAGGAATGTCAACTCCTGCCCAGCTTATCAGAGTAAGAACTTCTCTTATGATGGGTTCTATATATTTTAGTTTAAAGAATGTTTGTGTTTATAATTTGATGAAGTTCTAATATGTTATCTACCTCTAGTTAATGCATCTTCTTCTACTGGTTTTATTCTAAAAATATTACGATACAAAGGTTGCATTATTTTTGGATGTCATATGTAGTTGCATTTTCATTTTCATATTTTTGGAGTGTTGATTCTTACTCTCTTTAGATTTTAATCAGAACTCTTTATTAATTTAGGGAATACAGATGAAAAAAATTCGTTGTATTTTTTCTACAAGGTTCTAATGTGTTGGCAGCTTGCAGACACGCTCAACCATCTTAATTTTATCATGTTAGTGCTAAATGCAAACCTTTCAGACTAAATAGGCTGTACACATAGTTCTGAATCTGTTTTCCTCGAGCAAAGTTGCTCTTGCTGGAGACAGTGAAGCCCTTCTAGATTGGAGAATTCATGTTTTCTTTATTTCATGTCCAGGGAAGTAATGCGTACACCAAAGATGTAGCCGGAACTAGTGGGCCGAAATCTGAGTACCCTACTATTACAAGTAGAAGCCCATCTGATAGGCCTGGTAAAGTTCTGTTGGATGTTCCCGCACAGCATGAATCTGAGCATCAAAGAGACAAATTAAAAGAAAGTTCTCCCGGCAATAGAACATATCCTGACCAACAAAATCAATCTCCATTGGTGGGCTCCCTATCCTCATTATCTGCTAAACGGCGACAGATATTCATGGATTCCACTCATTCATCCAGACAATCATCAATAGCGACATCTTCCCCAAAACAGCCAGGTTCCCTTTTAGGCGGGGAAAGCATAAAATATGGCGAGGATGCTGTGTTGTCAATTGGGAAAAGCAAGCTCAAACTTTCTGAGTCTTCTCCCTATGGTTGTTTTCCCATGGATGGAACTGAAACATCCAAACTCAAATCATTTGATTACCCAACTTCTCCATTCAATAATGTTTTGGTAGAAAACAGCAGAGATCTCCCTCAAAATCATCCCATCGTTTGTCTCCTGGACAATAGCATTGATTCAAAGAAGGGGAAAAATTACAGCATGATTGAAATGGATTGTGATGGAGCTGTTGTTCCTGTAAACACTAAGGGCACTGAGATGGCGCACCAAGGTGAAGAGACCCCAAGCCTTGCAAATGAAGATGCTTCGCATCCTATGTCTATTGGCATTCTTTCCAAGGACAAACCTAATAAGCCAACCACACCTATGTCTATTGGTAGTCTTTCGAAGGACAATCCTAATAAGTCAACTACGCCTATGTCTATTGGTATTCTTTCGAAGGACAAACCTAATAAGCCAACCACACCTATGTCTGTTGGTATTCTTTCGAAGGACAGCCCTAATAAGCCAACCACGCCAACAGCTTCACCTTTGCAGTTTACATGGTCAGGCAGGAAACAGATGCAAGGTCTCTTGATATCTGGAAACATCGCAGGAGAGAAATCATTTCCTTCTGAAAGGGAATCTCCATTGGCAACACTTGATAATGAAAAGAGTGCGCGAATAGCAGATTTACCTGATAAATTTGATTCATCTCCACAGCAAAGGTTACATCAGAGTTCACTAGCTTCAAAATTAGACCAAGCCAGCTTTTCTAGCGCACTTGATAATGAAAAGAGCGCGCGAATAGCGGATTTACCTGATAAATTTGACTCATCTCCACAGCAAAGGTTACATCAGAGTTCACTAGCTTCAAAATTAGACCAGGGCAGCTTTTCTAGTGGGTTGGAGTATCAAGATCAATTTAATAAAACTGAAACTGTTGGGCCAGGGCATCATGGAGAGTCAATGCAAGTTGTTACTGGTGATAGTCATTCAACTGCAGCACCTGATGCATTGCATGGAAGAAAAAGAACCAGGGAAGATGTAGCTATTGATGGACTCAATAAAGTTCTCTTCCGTATCCAGAGAACACCAGAGGTTGATAAGAGCACAAATTTAGAGTCAGAACATTATCTTGGAAGTAACAATGAGAGGGAGAAGACTGGACACACCACACTGCTGAAACATTGGACTGATGTGCGTATATCATGCTACTGATTTGTTGTGCCGTCTTACTAGGATAGCCGAGTTTATTTATTGCTGTTGATATTGGGGTTCAAATTGCAGATTGTGCCAAAATTCTCAGTAGATACAGAGAAAATGTTTTGTACCGTGACAGAAAAGCTTAACATTAGACAGGTACATTCTGTCCTGTTCTCCCTTTGCTAATTTCAAAAGACATTCAAGTTTAATCACTAAATATGGCATTGGTTTAGACATACCTTTTTGCTTATTCTGAGTACAGTATATTCTTATTCATATTATTTCACTTTGTAGATTGGCGTGCTTGAAGATAGCTTGGCTCAGCTGCAGAGGGTTAAAATATATTATACACTTAGTTCTGGAATTCAAAGTCAGGTCTGATTTTAAAAGTAAAGGACATATTAGATTTCTTGTGGAACATGCTAAAATAACATTGACAACACATTGCTCAGTGGAGCATAATGCTTGTTCAAAATTTACTGACATTAACTATTTCCTGTTAAAACTGTACAGAAACCATTTGACCAGTCGAGCATTATTAAGCAAAAGAGGTGATCCCTTATCCCATTCTATCTAGCATTTGGCTTTTTAATGGCATAGCTTTTTAGCAATTTCTCTAAAATTAGGATAACACGTGGTATATTGGTCGGCCAATGATTTTGCAGAGTAGCTGAAACAAGGTTGCTATTGTATAAACTGGTGTATGAAAAGGCCAGATCGCAGTTAATGCGTTTGAAACGTCAGAGATTGCTGGTAGTCTCCCTTCCTTTGTACTTTTGCTTTCTTGTGTGACTAGTCTCACCTGCCCTTACACTTTTTTTTTTGCAGAAAAGAGTACAAAAACTGAGTTCTGGAATCCAGGAAGCTCAAATTTTGAAGTTAAATCACACACGGTGTATGTGTTTACCCTATCCAAGCGACCCTCAAATCAATGATGGGTGCTCTGATTCCTGTCCAGTAGATTTTGAAGGCAAAGATGAGGTAGACATCATTTTCAAGATGTAGATGTACTTACCAAATTCAGTTTTAAGATGTCTATTTGTGCTATATTATGCCCTTTTGCCCAGAGTGAGTTGGTAAAACACTAAAAAATATTGCTCGGAGAGGGTGTTTCTTGTTGGAACTAATATCTGAGCTTATCAAATCTACCTGCTCATGATGAAGTGCGACTTTGTTCCTATTAATAATATGAAGCTACATATTCTCTCCAAATATTAATCTTAAAAGCACTCATGGGTTGTTTGTGTGCGTCTAGTGGTTAGCACTTCCGAGTCTTAATTATGCACTATCTGAGTTTTTTTTTCTATCGTTAATGTGCCATATTTTAAGCTGTAAATATTATTGTCTCAGTATTTGCATGGGGTCTGTAATAATTGGTGTTCACTTTTGTGGTATGGCAGGTTTCTTCTGACAAAATGATGACAATGGGGCGGGAATTAGAATTTTTAGATGGAAAAATACAGAACTTAACCAAGTCTGTTAATGCTTATTGTAAGATGAAAGGAGAAGCAAACTCTGCTGACGTGATTGCATTGGTTAAAGATCATTTGAAGAAGAGAGAATGCTGCAGGCTTATACGCCAAGAATTTCAGGTGTTTGCTCAGTGATATTAAATGGTCTTCAAAGTTGTGCCTGCTAATTGTTTTATGCCACTGAGATATATGTCCTGTTTGCTATGTCATCAGTTATGGGAAGTTAATGATGTGAACTGTAAGAATGGACAGAAGAATATAGTTCTTGACCATCTTGACTTGATTTTCCAAAGGTTGTGTTTCTTTGCTCAATCTATTCCCTTAGTTATCTCATATATGAAATTGAGACTAATGCATATGCTTTCTGTTTGTCGCTATATTATCTATTTACACACTTTTTCTTGTTGATCCACAGAATCACAGTTTCTGGTAGTTCAGTTCCAAGCCTAAAAATTTCTAACAATTATAATGATACAAAGATTGTGAAGGTAATGAAGCAAGAAATTGTTTGTGGTTTGGGTTGTATTCATTTTGTTTTACATTTAAAAGTTGTGTTTCTTGGTATTAGAATTTTCCAAACATGGATGCTTGCACTGCATTTGCTTTTGTGTTGAAGACAGAGACCTCTAATAAGTACTCTGGTTTAAGAAGTTTGGCACAAGAAACACAAGTAAGTTTTTCCCTTCTCACTTTTTCCCAAGTATATGTATATCTTACTTGCTACAAGTGTTTTTCGTGTTACTGCTTTTTGATTTGAAACACAAACATTCGAACTTTCCAGCATGAATTGGCATGTGAACAAATCTTTTATAGTTACATTTTCTTCACAGTTAATCTAGTATACAGATGGATAACTAACAACGATGAGTTTTAAGATGCTGACTATTGATTTTGTTTGTACTTGACTGGAGTCCATGAACTCGTGGGGGCATCATGTCTTGCTTCATTTGAGCAATATATTATGGGCAGGGTCAGATAGTGAATTTATTTACCCTGTCTAGATTGCTGACATCAAATCAACATCATGCTGGAAATATATTAGGTGGTTCAATTACCATAAATCGTAAAATTCTACTTCCCATAATTGCAAACTTTATTCCTTGCAAACAACTAATACAACTACATAGTTATGGTTCAAAACAAATTTTGATGGGTCAGGAGTTCTCTGCTTTTTCCTCCATTCCTACAACGAATGAATTTTTTTGAATTTGCTCTTTTTCTTGTAGTTTCAGAACTTCGTATTTGGGTTGCAAAGCATGTTAGAATATGATTCTAGATGAGAACTGAATTGTTCATTATTCTGAGCTAATGTTTCTGCAGGTCATGAGTTCAGTTCTGCAGAATCTGCTAGATGTGATTGATGAAGTACAATCAGCAAGAATAGAGATTAGCAATTTAATTGAGATAAGTTTCTGTCCTCGTTCAGGTTAGATACTTACTTTTTTCACCTATGCGTTGTATTGCTTTTGCAAGTGGATAATATGTGGGCCCAATTGACGAGTACAATTAGTTTTTAACATCCTGATGAGTGACTTGGTATTAGATGGCTTTTTAATGATCTTAAAGTATATATTTTCTGGTATTATAATTCCAGTATGTGTTTCTTTCTTTGTAGTTGATCACCTTGATCTGCGGCTTCGTTTCGTCAGTTTTAAAAGTGGTACAAATGTGATCATGACTCTTGATTTGACGTGTTTGAAGTGGTAGTCTTCCATACTCATCTCCTATTTTTTATCTTCCTAATATTTTGAAAATCCTGTATAATAGTGTATGGGTGTGTGCTCTGCATCTTCTGTTGAATGATTTTATTCAACTTTTTTTTCTCAAACATTGATGTTCCAAACTAGTGCCTAATATGAATGTCTACTGTCCTCGACTTCCACAATTCATTAATGAAAATCTTTTCATTTTTTTTTCTTTTGATACATCTTTGTTCAGACTTAAAAAAAGCTCAACTGTCATTTTGACAAGGGATAGTTGTAAAAAAAATACCCGAGGTGTTCTTTTTTGCAACTTTTAACCTTTTTCTTGGATAACTGCAAAAAAGTACACTGAATTTGTCTTTTTATTGCAATTTGTATAAAAAAAATGATTTTTACCTTACACTTTAGATTTTAAAATAATAGGTAAAAAACAAAAATTCATATCCCTTAATTTTCTTCTTCTATGTACTGCTAGGATATGAAAATTTGGATTTTTTATTCTTTAATTATCATTTTTTTAAATTAAAATGTTCAAGGGTGAAATTGCCATTTTGAAGTAATTTTTTACAAAGTGCAATGAAAAAGAGAAGTTCCGGGTACGTTTTTGCAATTATCAAAGAAGAGGGCAACTTGCAGAAAGTTCCTCAGGGAACTTTTTTTTGCAATTATCCCTTTTGACTATAAGGATATATTTTTGCTGCGTTGAATGCTTAGACTAAATGGTAGCATCTTATTCATATATATGTCCTTTCATTACCTTAAACGGTGAAATTGACTAGTCTTGTTGGTCGTCTCTATGTACAGGGGGATTTATCCATCTGAAACCTTTCCTCATTCATTAGAGGTTCAGACGCCTATGACCCAGAATCCAGTGACTCAATCACTAGCCAGGGGCATAAGGGTCGGTGCTGAAAATCTTGCAGTAGGATACTCAAGGATCATAAGTCTGTGCAGGTGTGTGTCCCAAGCTTTGCAATCTTCATGTCACAGATAGATTCACACTCAATACTGTTACAGGATTGGTGATGTTAAGTTGGTAGCTATGATTCTGATTTCTGAACTGTTGTTGATCTGAGTCACTGAAAGGTGGTTTAGGATACTGTGGAAATGTGAAAAGAAACTGTATATATATCGCATCCATCACTGCACAATTCCACTGTTGATGCTCTGATGTTTGAGGGCCACTTGCATATTTTGGGACAAGACTATGTAGTATGTATATAATCTTTAATATGACGCTTGCAAAGCAAGTTTTTTTTTTAAACCCCATCATATATATATTTTTGATGTGTATATATTTTTCATCAAGAGCATAAGATGATAAAATTATATACTTCATTCGATTTGAAAACTGTTAAACACTTCATCAGACCAAATAACTAGTATAACCGTTATGTGGTACTTATGGTGTGCACTTTGTTTGGCGTGTACGGTATGGTTGCACGTCCTGCGCGCATTATGTTACGTTACAGGTTTCGATTAGTGGTCGGAAATATTATGGTCGATTTGTATGTCTTCACAGAGTGATTTATAAAATCTCGCGATACTCCGTTTTCCACAAAACAAAAAAAACTAGTATAAACACAAGTTGGACCATTGATAAGTAATTTGAAAATTCTCGATGAAACGCCGATGAGTACTTAAAAATTTCTGATAAAACACGAGAATCTTCAGAATTTTCCCTTATTTAAATCCCATGCTTACTCAAAAAGTAGTAGACAAATTACAAACCTAATATACGTAACTAACTAGCTTATAATGATCAGTCTATGACAGTCAAATTCTGATACTCTGGCCCTGAAATAGCAGCTTCCATGACAATCTCTGGATTGATGACTCCATCGTTCTCCAGGAACATCTTCATCTGGTTCTTCGAGAAACCGCTCACCAGCGCCACTCCTTTCTGGCTCGCCGTCACCGGAATCGACCGCGAGTCCCTCAGATTCCAGAACACTATCTCCGGCACTGACGACCCGTACCCCTTCTCCGTATACTTCCTCTGTATCACCTCATAGTCTGTCTCCCACCCCGACGACGACGACCTTGAATACGAGTACGACCGATGTCCTGACGCTTGATCAAACTCCATGTCACTGAACACGAACACCCTCTTGATCATCTGCTCCGGTTTCAGCTTCCCGGCGACGGCGACGTTTAGAATCAGGTCGAATACCTTCTGGAAGTTTGTGTTGTAGCCCCAATCCATGGCCCGGATGAAACGGGTCTTGGAGGAGAGATCTGAACCGGTGATTAGGTGCAGCTGGGGAGATTCGCTGAAGGTTATGACCTTCCCCTTCCATGGATCTTCGCTCAGTTCAGAGAGGAGGAGCCCCAGTGCGACGCAGACCTCCATCGGCTCGCCGGACATGGATCCGGAGACGTCGCAGACGGCGATGCAGTTCGTCAGTTTCCCCAATTTCAGCATATCGTCCACCATCCTCCTCCACTGAAGCTCGCCGACCTGGCCGCCGTCGTTGTCCGCCAGGGAATTGATGATCTCGTGGGGAAGCAGAGCCCCGGCGGCGATTGTGGATTTTCCGGCCTCGACGTCCTTCAGATATTGGGCGAATCGCTCGCCGTCGTACTTCGTGAACCTCTCCTTGTACAATTTCATCGCCACGGAAGCAACTCTGTTGTACGGGATCGATTTCCAGTCGTTGGCTCCGATGTAGACTTCGGGAAGTTCTAGAACCTTCCGGAGAGGGACTAGAACCTCCTTCCTCAGCCGGTCTCGGATACGGTAGGCGTAATGCGCCTCCTCTACGCCGTCGTATTCGGGGTAGGACTCGCGAGTGAAGATCCTCCTGGCGATGCTCTCGCAGAGGAGCGTGGATCGGTCGAATGATGAATCGATCGACGGGCACCATTTCGCGGCGAGGCTGATCTTCCTGGTTTCGCCGGAGTTGAGGAGCGCCATGTCGGCCTTCAAGCAATCGGCGAAGTGATCGGAGACGCGGTCGTAGAGGAACTTGAAATCGGGATCGCCGCCGTGCCTCGCCATCAATTTCTTCACGGTGGCGATCTTCTTCTCCTTCCTGGAGTCGCTAGCCTTCTCCTTCTCGGCTTGGGATTTCTTCGCCGCGTTCTGGATCCGGATCTCCCTCGGCACCGACGGCCACCTCTTTCCTCCTCCGCTCTTTCCTCTTCCGCCGCCGCTCTTCGATCTCTTGTTCTGGAAACCTCCGTACGGCGCTCGAGAGGATCTTCCACACAGCGCCGTCACCGGCGAAGACTTCCTCTGAGCACCTGCCTTCCTCAGGCGCCACTCCTCTTTCTGCGTTTTCCGGATCTCGGAACCTTCTAGAAGCCGATACAGTATCTCCGGCAAATCCTTGAAGTAACCGAAATCGGCAACGGAGCCGATGTTGCAGGCGAGGGTCTTGGGGTGGAGGCCGTGGAGCCAGAACGCCGCCGTGTAGAAACCTTCCTTGTCGGACTTACCGGTCCCGCGGACGCCGCGGAGGTGACAGATCAGCTTCAGCGTGGTCAGAGCGTCGTGCGCCCACGCAGCGCCGAGCCTCTCCTTGATCGATTCCGCCGGAGTGCTAGGCACGATGTGGAAGAAGAAATCCACGCAGGGGTTTCCGGAGGCTAAGTAGGTTGCGGAGTTGTTCTCCGTCAAACCACGCGGCGGCGTTGGCGACTGCACGGTGGCGTTGTTGAAATTGGAAACCATTAGATCCATGAATGGATCGGTCGTTGACGCCGTGGACGGCTGTTTGGCGGAGGATGTGGCTGTTTTGTAGATCTCTGGTGGACCGACTAGAGAAGGAGCCATTGGAGCGGCGGGGAAATCAGAGCTTTCTCTGGTTTTGGACTTTGGAGGAAGACAGGATTCAGAGAGAGTTGGGTGAATGAGTAATAGTAACGTGCTGTGAAGTTAAATATTTATAGTGATTGGGTTTCTTGGAGGCCACTCCACTTATAACCGCCTTCGTTTGATTCGTATTTCCTTTTTTATTTCTTTCATTTTGTCAAACTTTTATATGTATTTAAAATGCCTTTATATAGAAATAAAGGATTAAAGTCAAGACTATAATGATTTGATTAAAGCCCATTAAAATATTCCGGTCTCACTGCCGGCAATGGTCTAAGGCCACAAGAGGAGGAAGGCCTCATTAAAAAAAAGGAATTGGGCTTATGGGTGTATAAAGCCCATGCCCATGATAGTTACAATCCAAATTCCCAATCGATAATACACGAGAATCCGGATTCTGTTTTTTTATTTATTTATAAATATTTCAGTCAAATCGGCAAGAGCAGTATACAGGAATGTAAAACAAGTTAGGCGCCAGTCGGATACAAAAGTATCTCAGACGTTAGGCGGGGATTAATCAGATTATTATTTTTTATTATATTATACTATATAATACAAATTTATATTATACTATTTTTTATATTATATTTAAAAACTTATATTATACTATAAGGAACAACGACGATGGCGCAATGATAATGTTCCTTATAAAATGTATAAAAGTTAAATAATTAAGGAAAAAACGGTATTTTACCATCCATTATATGACACTTGAGGTCATATGACTAACGGAATGGAAAAAACGGCATTTTACCATCCATTTTTCATAACGGAATCGCGTGACCAATAGATAAGGTACCGCAAATGTGATTTTGAAAAAGATATAGTACAGTGTTCGTGACCAATACATGTAAGTTTCAACATTTAACCCTACATAAAATTGATCATGCTTGAGACATGAATGCTATTGACCCAAATTCGAATCTTAATATTTTGATAATAATATTACTATTTATCTTTTATAATTTATTTATCCGTCGTTCGATATTTTAAGTGTTGGATGGTGATGTTGAGGACCAGTTGGATAGCATGTATTATGTGGACCAGTACCCTTCTCGTCAGTGTGGGTGTGGGTGTGGGTCGGTCGGTGAATTTTACACGTGTAGAGATATGCTACTAGATCTGATATTTAAGCACAAGTTATAGATTCAAAGCGCTTCTCAATTGGTTCATGTTTGCAGGTTCGTGATTCATCCTTCAAGTCCCCATTAAAAAAGCTTCGCATCTCTGATCAACGTGACTTCTCATTCCACTACCAACATGGTAAATTCTTTTTCTTTTCATCACTTCCTCAAATTTTTATTCTCTATCATCATGTTCTTCTATATATATTTCCCATCATTTTTGTTTATTCACGAAGAAAATAATAATCAAATAATCGAGTTTTAAATAATTATATATTAAAGATTACTGATTACTTATATTTGATCTTATGATCGGTGATTGATAGTAACATCTCACGTATGGTACTTAAGTTTATTGCCGGTAAGAATTTTTTTTTAGCGTAGATCATCAATTTTGAATTTTGTTAGTGGAGAATAAATAAATTTTCAAAACATAATTTAAATTATCCATTCAGAAAAACATGACCTATTTTGAGTTTTTGATATATAGATGTCTCTATCGACACTGGCTTTATTCCATTAAGTATTTGGGAGCAAACCTTGCAAGTCAATTGTGGGAGGGGCGGGCGTAATATAATCAAAAGGAGGAGAAAAAGTTTGAGTTGCAACCTAAAGATATTTTTAAGGGAGGGAGGGCCTACTATGATTTTTTTTTAAAGGTTTGAGTTGCTGCCTAAAGATATTTTGTAAAAAAAATATCTGTTAAACCTTGTCATATTAGGATCTTCAGCAAAGAGCAGAATTTAATATTTTAAAATAAAAATATATGTTAAATCTTGTCACACTAGGATCTTCAACAAAAAGCAAATTTGGACATTTTTTAAAATAAAATTCACAAAATAAATTAGTGCACATATAAAGTAGTTTGACTTGGATTTTTTTTAAATCTTATATTGTTTCATTAATTTTTTATTCGGTGATCTTTGTTGTCATGGCAGGGTTTCTTTTGTGGGAGTAATGTTATAATTTCATATATCAAGCAGCGTAGATATATATGTAATTCGATAAAAACGTCCAAACAAAAACGATAAATATTATAGACTCTAGGCAGTTGATAGACCCTAATATTACCGACTTCTGATAGAAGAAAACAACGTAACAAAATACGCCCCAAAACGTGCAACAATAGTGCACGACAGAAGTGCAACGAGAACATGCACATCACAAGTGCAACAAGTGCACACCGACGCTGCAACAAGTGCAGTTATTTGGCCTAAAGGGGCAACAACAAAAACCAAAAACAAAACAATAAAGGAAAAAAGAAGCTTGAAATGTGACAAAGTCTCCTTGGGATCCAAACACGCCGATCATCTCGGTACTCCTCCATCTAACTTTGAACACCGGTATCCGAAGAACAACACCAACAAACACTAAGTCACACACATAACACTTCAAATCTCCTCCCACAAACGCCTCTTCCACAATCGGAGTATAAATCCGACGTTGCCTCAACAGACTCTCTGGCCTAAACTACGAAATACGACGCAACAAAGAGACTGAAGGATCCAAAACTGGAAGAGGAGGAAACAGACATGTAACGAATGAGAACTGAGTAGTCATGACCAACGAAATAGATCCCCGAGAGAAGATGGAGAAAGTGAAAGGGTTGGCCTCCGCCAACAACAACTGAGGCCAAGCCACGGTCGTCACCAGCGGAGACAAGAGATCGAAGGATGGAGGAAAAGATGCCAAGGTTTTAGAGCTTTGCTGCGCCTCCTGGGGTTTTGGGTTTTCACGGCAGGGTTGACGTGTATGAAAAAAAACACAACAAAAAAATAAATCAATGATATTGTTAATAACTTTTTTAGCGAACGAAACGATTTTTATTGATATGAAACCATCAAACAGAATGAGGGATAAGGGGAGAGTACGTCATCCGAAGACTATATACAACTAATCCTCTAAAGGAACCCGAGATATAATCGAGTTTTTGAATGACCAAACACTTAGTTACAAATCGTCTATATATTTTTATAAATTAATTACAAATGAGAGAAAAGGAGAGTGCGAGAGGGTACGTGACGAATGGATCGGCGCCGCTGGTCACTTCGCTGGCGTCGACTATTTCTGGAGGGACGGCGGTCACTCCGACCTTCAGTGATGTTGTGATCGAAGGGAGACGGGTCTCGTTCCCTAGGGCAGCGGAGTTAGCGGCGGTTTATGGAGGAGCGGGTGTCCGATCGCCTGTGAAAAGGGGCGTAGGGGTTGCTGCAGAAGAGGGTATTTCGATTCCTATTGTGCAAGGACGATCCGGACTGGATCAATTGGATAATGGTGCAGGTGTTTCGAGCGTTAAACCACTGATTATCCAAGGTACACACAAACTGTTTGTGTTCAATCTACCATTCGGTGTGGACGATGTTTGGCTATGAGATTATTGTAATTGTGCCGGTGCAGTGGTTAAGGCAAATGTTGTTCGTCGAGCGAACGTCAAAGGGAAGTTCTTCGGTTTTGTGTATGCGAAAACTGAAGCCGATGCAAACCTAATTGTGGCACATTGCCAAGGTTCTATTGCCAAGGGACACCGCTTGTTGGTTGCTCATGATAGGAACAAACCTTCCAACCCTGGTGGTAAGAAGCGTGCAAGCGTGATGACTGATCGATTGTGCAAGGGAACTATTATTCCCCATCATCAAATTTTGGTGGAGAAGGGGCTTTTGGGGATTGCTAGAAACGAGTGCTCTGTGAATGCAATTCAAGAAGCGATAAGACGAGAAGGGGTCCGTGATGTCGAAGTCCGGGGTTTTGGGAATAGGGTGTTCTTACTCTCTTGCCCGGACTCGGCTTTTGCAGAGTCTTTGAGGCTGCAAGGGGAAGATTGGTTGAAAACGTGGTTCGATCTTATTGTTCCTACAGCTGAGATTTTATTGAAGCCTGGGGTGTTCGTTTGGTTGGAGATTACGGGTGTTCCATTCCATGGTTGGGATATTGAGAATTTTCGGCTTGTGGCTGGCCTTCTCGGTAAGGTGATCAGTATTGTTGATACCTCTGATGCAGGTGATTCAATGGAGCGTGCATTCGCTTTGGTACACTGTTCTGAGGTGCAGGTCTCCCCTGTTGAAGTGCGTTTAGAGCTGGATGTTTCATCCTTTCCCGTTCTACTGAAGTTTGTGCCGTCTTCATCTGTTCCCTTTCGGGTGTTGAAGAGCTCGGTTTCATCCCCTGGTTCGGAGTTCTCCAGCGAAGGCACTGTCTCTGAACGGGCCGCTAATTCGATGCAGACGCCAAGCCCAGTGGCTAGAGAGGACTTTGGGCTTGTGATCACACCTTTTTCACAATTGCGCGATACGCATACTGCTGCAGAACGGGAGAATCGCGTCCAAACCAGGACTCGTATCTGCGATTAATCGCAACACCTGAAGGAGTGTGACAGTCCGTCTGACTTGGGCGTGAAGCGTCTGATGCAGAGTGATCCCGAGTCGTCTAGGGCAACTGGTCGTCTGCAGTGCGTCGGGTCGCCGGTAGCAGCTGTCCCTGTGTCTATTCATAAACGGGGCCGTGGTCGGCCGAGGAAGAACCCCAAGGATCGATCGACAGTTCAACCTGCTGTTTTCTACCAAACAACTCTCAAGTCAGGATCAGCAAGCAACTGTGATCATTCAGGCCGGTTTATTGTGGACTTTGCTAAGAAGTTGAAAGGAAGCTCGGGTGATTGGAGTTACTGTAAGAAGGTGGGGAAGAAGGCCATTGATATCGGACCTTTGGTGTTGGAACAGTTTGATTGCCTCGACATTGAGGTGCCAAAGACAAACTTGTTTTTAGCAGACGGGTCTAGCAGTGAGGAGGAGGAGGTTTCGGATTCGAACACAGGTAATATTTTAACGCCTGTTTCGGGTTCGTCTGAGTAATTATTTTGATGAGGTTCCTCACGTGGAACGTGAGAGGTATACATTCCGACTTGAAGAGGAATTGCATTAAAAAATGTGTCTTGTCTAATTCGGTTGATTTAGTTTTGATTCAAGAAACCAAACTAGGTGTTGTTGATTGTGGTGTTCTCCGTTCTTGTGGTTTTGGCTCTGATTGGGGTGTGGATTGGGTACCCGCGGATGGGTCGGCTGATGGGGTTTTATTAGCTTGGAAATTGTCTGTTTTCCATAAAATCTCGGCTCGTTTTGAACATAATGTGATTTGCTGGAACGGGATGATTGTTAGTTCCCAACTCCCTTGCACTGTCTTGAATGTGTACGCCCCTAATTCGTCTCGTGATAGATGGGCTCTGTGGAATACTTCGGCTGATTTACGGGACTCTTTTCATGACATTCTCCTTGTTGGTGGTGATTTTAATTCTGTGTTGTCTGTTGAGGAACGTCGGGGCAGTAGTTTCAAGAGAGCAGATGCTGCAGCTTTCTCTGATTTTATTGAGGACTTGGGGTTGTTGGATCTTGCTATGATCGGGTCTAAGTATACTTGGTATGACACGGGATCAAAAGCCTCTCGTCTTGATAGGTTTTTGGTCTCTTCTGAGGCTCTCTCTGTTCTTGGTTTGCTGGTTCAACGGGGTCTCCCAAGAGGGGTCTCGGATCATAGGCCAGTGGTTTTGGGTGTGGAGATTGTTAATTGGGGTCCGAAACCTCTTCGCTTCATAAATGCTTGGCTTGAGCACAGGTCGTTTATCCCGACGGTCAGGTTTTTATGGGAGTCTTACTCGTTCTCTGGCGACCCCAGTTTTGTTTTATGGTCTAAATTGAGGAGCCTGAGGCGGGATTTGCAGGTATGGAACACAGAAGTATTTGGTAGGGTGGATGCAGATGTTGTTGTTTTGACTGTTGAGTTGGAAAGTTGGGATGCCATTTTGGAGGAGAGGGAATTGGATGGGACGGAGCGGGCTAGTAGGGCCAGGTGTCGAGCTCTTTTACTTCAAAAGACTCGGTGGTTGGCTAAAATTTGGAGCCAAAAGGCTAGATTTAGATGGTTCAAAGGAGGTGATCGGTGCTCCCGTTTCTTTCATCGAAATGCTAATTATCGGGCCTCTCGTAACCGGATTTCTAGCATTCGGGTGGATCATGTTACTTTGGACACCCCGATGGCTATCAAACGGGCGGCGGCCGAACATTTTGCCAAGCGTTTTGAGGTTGATCCGGGGGTTCATGTTGATCTACCTCACCTCCCTTTTCGTCACATCTCTGCGGTTCAGGCGAAGTGGTTGGAATCTGCTTTTGATGTGCAGGAGATTTTTCAGGTTGTGAAAGATTGTAGGGGAGAGAAGGCTGCTGGCCCCGATGGTTTCTCCTTGAGGTTGTTCCAGGTGTGTTGGAAAATTGTTGGACTGGATGTGTGTAACTTTTTGCTCTCCTTCCAGGCTTCAGGGAAACTTGACAAATGGATTAATTCATCCTTTTTGATTTTGATCCCTAAGTCAAATGCTATTACCGGTTTTGATGACTTCCGTCCTATCAGTTTGATCTCTAGCCCGTATAAGATTTTGGCCAAGGTTCTTGCAAATAGACTCAAAAAGGTTCTCCCGGGGTTGATTAGTGATACCCAGAGTGGGTTTGTGGCAGGGAGACAGTTGGTTGACGGGGTTCTGATAGCCTCAGAGTTGATCAAGGAGTTGAAGCGTTCGAAAGAAGAGGTGGTGCTCCTTAAATTGGACTTTGAAAAGGCCTATGATAAAGTCCATTGGGGGTTTATTGACAAGGTTTTGATGGAGATGGGGTTTGGAATTTTATGGAGATCCTGGATGCAGGGATGTTTTAGAGCCTCGTTGTCAGTCTTGATTAATGGGTCGCCGAGCTTAGATTTTCAGATTCTTAATGGCATCCGGCAAGGGTGTCCCTTGTCACCGTTCATGTTTTTAATTGCTGCTGAGGGGTTACATCAACTCCTGGAGGAAGGGTTGAGAATCGGGGAGTTTCGGGGTGTCCAAGTAGGGTCGGCTGGCCTTGTGGTTTCTCATCTGCAATTTGCAGATGACACCTTGTTGTTCATTAAAGGTGATATGGCGGGCCTTCTTTTTATTAAAGACCTGTTGGAGAAGTTTCAGAAGGGGTCGGGTCTGAAAATAATTTTTTCTAAGTCAACCGCTGTGGTGCTGAATGAGAGAGTATGTTTGGAGGAAGAGGTGGCTCGGTCCTTGGGTTGTCAGGTGGGCTCGTTACCTATGAAATATTTGGGCTTCTGGTTGGGTGTGAACCCGAGGAGGATTTCGGCCTGGGACCCGGTAATAGAGAAGTTTAAAAAAGCCCTTGGCCTGTGGAAACTCAAGAACCTGAACATGGCGGGTCGAATTGTCTTAATTAAGTCAACATTATCAGCTCTCCCTTTGTTCTTTATGTCACTCTTGAAAGCCCCTAAAAAGGTGATTTCGATCTTGGAAGCTTGGCAGAGGAGGTTTCTGTGGACTAACCCTTGTACTGGGAAGATGTTCTGCAAGGCCCGGTGGAGTGTGGTGTGTAAATCCAAGGAGGAAGGTGGGCTTGGTATTAGGAGGTTGGGTGCAATGAATGCAAGTTTGCTGGCCAAATGGTGGTGGAGGTTCGCTTGTGATTCTGACTCTCTTTGGAAAAAGGTTGTTTGTGCACTTTTTGGCTGAGATGTTTCTGATTGGGATTTGCTTAAGGTTGATAAGCCGGGTTCCTCTTTCCTGGTCAATCATATCATATTCTTGGCATCTGATCCTAGCTTTGAGGCACTTTTTGGGAACCAGAGTGTTCACTGGAGGTTGGGAAAGGGAGATCAGATATCTTTTTGGGATGATGTGTGGGTAGGTTCCTCCTCCTTACGATATCGTTTCCCTCATCTTTATTCGGTGGTTGCGGAAAAGTTCGAGAAAGTGCACTTCTTCTGGCTTTCGGGTGTTTGGAGAGTTGGGTACCTGCGTGAGCTTGACCCCTGGGAAGATGAGCAAGCCTTGGTTTTGATGGGTTTGGTGGATGGAGCGGTGTTGAGACCTGATATGGAGGATTGTCTGATTTGGGAGAAGCACGCTAAAGGCTTCTCGGTCGCCTCTGCGTATCGGTGCTTGGTGGGGCCGGCAGGGGGTGTACCTTCTGTGGAATGGGCATCAATTCTGTGGGTGAAGAATGTTCCACCGAAGTTCTGTGTGTTCGTGTGGCTGGCAGCGCACAACGCCCTTCCTACCAAAGAATTTTTGGAGAGCAGAGGTTTGCAGATTTCTTTGAATAGTATGTTATGTCCTCTATGCATGCTCTTTTTTGAATCTGTTGATCATGTTTTATTACACTGTGAGTTTGCTTGGAAGATCTGGAGTATGGTGTTTTTATAGTGGAAGGTGTGGGGTCCTATGCCGAGTCAGGTAGGAGAAGTTTTACTTTGGTGGAAGGGGTTGGGGTCGAGGAAGTGGTGGTTGGGTTGGGTTCGGGTTGCTTATGTGACTTTATGGTCTATTTGGGTTACTCGGAATGGTGCAGTGTTTAATCAGATCACGGAGAGTGAAAATGGGGTGTTGGCGAAAGTTCAGGCTCATTCTTTTGGGGTGTGTTGGAATTCAGTCTCTCTCCGTATAGGGGTGACTTATGAGGATTGGGTTAGAGATCCATCTTGATGCTTGTGGAGTGGTAGGAGGCAGCAGCAAAGGAGGACTGTCTGATGTTTCCTTTGTTCTTCGTTTATGCTTAGTTTGGTTGTTTTGTTGTTGGTATCTGTAATTGGACTCTTGTTAAGCTTTCGTAGCTGTTTTGGTATGGAGAATTGGCCCTGCTTTGGGGTCAGTTCTTTTGGTTCGTTCTATTCACTTATAGAACGAAAGCTGAATAAAATCTTTAGCCTATCAAAAAAAAAACTGGTCACAAATTATTAACATGCTGCTAATAATAAATATTAAAATGCTTCTAATAATGATCTATATTTTAGAATAGATTGTTTTTTTTCTATAAACAATATTTTAAAGTAGAAATTTACCTTTAAACCAAATAATTAACATAAACAATTTTTTATCACAAATTCATCCTTCCAACTTTCCTTTTCCTAAAAAGGCTCTCTCTGATCTAGCCGCTTAAGGCCATGATAGTTATGGCAATTGACATGGCTTTTGTCATGTCTCCTCTCCTCCTACTCGCATTATATGGATTTTCTTTCCACAACATTAGTGCTTGGATGCAGTTCACAGATCATTACTCCCTTGCACCTCTTCTTGAGAATTCTGTTAGGGGTTTTCCTGTTAGGGCTCCCTTCGAGCCGTCTCTAGCCACCGCGACGTTGGCTCCCTCCTGCCACCAACGATGTGTATTCTGATTATGTTCGGCACCCCCTCTGCAACTCTGATGGTTTTCACTGAAGCCGCCACTAGCGCGTCCTTCTTTCTGACCTCCACCACTGCACCCTCTGAAGCTATCTTCGCCGTCGTCTCTAAAGCCGTCGTCGTCTCTTAAACCGCCTCCACCACCGCATCGCCTTCGTCCCCTCTCCGATTATGGATCTGGCTAATTGAGTGGGTCTTTTTTATTTTATCTGATTTCGTCTTTACAAGGGCAATGACGAAAGGAATCCAGTGCTCTAGGGACTGGCCTTGGGAGGGGTCCCTAGGAAGAGCGCTGCCTCCCGAAGAAGTGGATGATAACAGGTTCGGTCATACTCTTATGTGGATGCAGCGTTTAGGCAAGACCTCGAGCAGCTGTAGTGAACTTCGTTTAATTTTATTATATAGCCTTTGTGGCATCCCATCCAAAACCGTCAAGGACGGTCATATTGTAAAAAGATTAGCGAACATTATAAATGTTCTAAGTCTGTTCTTCGTGGTCAGAGAGTCTCTGATGCACTCTATTGTTTTTTAATATTTTTTTTTGAACGAAGGGTGCAATATCATTAATCAAACGCGAATTACATTAATGTGCGTTGAGGAACAGACTCCCCAACCACTGAGAAAAGGTCAGAATGGATGAGCAAAGTTCTTCTGATCCTTGTAGTACCATAGCCGTCACAGACGGTATTGTGATGCCTCATGGGCAAAGACAAAATACGGGGAGGGAGAAGGGGGTACCAGAGATCCTGAGGGACCTCAACAGTAAAGGTGATAGAGGGAGGTAGAGCATCGTCTAGGTCGAGCCAGTCCCTGATGCTCCCCTCCCTGGAAAAATCCTTGATTCTCTGGTCGATAGGCAGTGATCATGCAAAGAAAAATTCAAACAAAATAAAAAAAGCCCCTTTCGATTAGCCATAGCCATAATCGTGAAAGAAGACGAGGCGGTTGAGGCGGTGGAGGCTAGAGAGAAGGACGCGCCAGCTGCGGTAGAGCCGGTTGCTGCAACTTCGGGAACGTCTCTAAGGATGGCGGCGACATCAGAGGCATCGACAACAGTAGGGGCGGCGACGACTTCAAGGATGGCGGCGGCAACATTAGGGACGACGGCTGTAGAGATGGAAACCCCCTGGGCAGAGGAGAGACCAAATCAGATCGGGAGATGCTCCGTTGGTGACGGGAAACGGCCAACGTCGCGGTGACTAGAGACAGCTTAAAAGAAACCTTAGTAAAAAAAAAACTTTGCAGGATCCAAAGGAAAAGTACAAATGGAAGGGTGAGAATAAGAAAGAAGAAGAACCATGACATATGTTATGACAATTGTTATAGTCATAACCATAGAGGTGTAATCGACGAGAAGGGTCTCAACCTTAGCAGAGACGCAAATCCTGTTTTTGAATCTTTTGTCCGATGAAATAATGTACTTTTTAGTGTTACAAAAAAACATAAACCATTTTTATCTTTGCTATGCTGCCTATCTGCCTATGCACGCTAGTCGGCTGAACTTAATTACGACAGCTTAACGGAAATGACCAACTAAGAGAGGACACTTGTGAGACGAATACCGAATATTTAGGCAAATCAAGTGACTTTTAGGCCCACTAAATGAAGATTATTTTGAGCAGCTACTTACTTTTTAGCAGTGGAAATTGTGTGTACCCAATAATCAATTTTTTGTTCGAGTCAGATCCTGATGATGACGTGGATGCCCAAGAAAGTGCACTCCCATAAATAGAAAGTAAAAACAAATAGAGAGATGTGTGTAAACTGTAGATATACAAATATTTGCTCGAAAATGAAAGTTGACTTTGTTTTTCCTTTTTCTCAAACAAATTTAGGATATTTGGAAGAAAATTATCACTCATTTTTGTTTCTTCCACGGCCTAAACGAAGACTACGTGGAGCAATCTACTACGAAGATTTTGTCTCCCTTTTCAATCTAACAAGAAAAATAATGTAATAAACGTTTTATAGCGGTAATAAAATTTACACTTTTTTAATGCTTAGGAAAATTCATTAATAAGAATTCAAGTAAATAAGGCCGAGATTATAATCCGAAACCCTTATCTCAGATCGATATATCAACGCTCTAATATCAAAAAATCAATATTTATTAGGCAATATATTGGTAACAACGAGGAATAAACGCAATCAAACACAAAGAGTTGGGACCCTATTAAGTGCTTATCTTGAACTATTAGAACAATTTAGGTTGCCCCATCTCATGAAAGAAGGCCAGGGAGACTCGGGCCATATTGGTGTAGGGTGGGCTTCCAGCCTCAGTCCGACACCTAGTCCAGTGGATCAAATGTCTTGACGGGGCTGTTGTGCATACCTCACTAGTGAATCTGAATCCTTCAGATCCTCCTTAGCATCAATGTGGTTTGGAGAGGCAAACCCACGTGGACCATTGTTAGCGTTGACCTCACCTATCCCCAACCAAACGAGGCCCCAACACCTCCACCACAACAACCACCGTAGGCCCAAAAGATGGTCGGCGGCTCAACTCTTTGGCCCATCGCAGTCGAGCCAGTTGTTGCTCCGTTAGAGTCGTCAATGTCTCCTCTATCGGCTTACAATAAAAGTTCTGCGTATCACCTCCGCTACCTCTATTCTCGTGATATCTTAGCGGTCATTTGGAGAAGGGGAAGCCATTATCCCTAGAGGAAACGTCACTTTTGGTTAGCACAGTGAGAACAAGAGGCGAACATGACATGTGAGTATTGGAGCATGAAAACCAAGGGGACCGCCTCGTCGGGTACCTGGACTTGATATCTTCTTCGTCTTCCAAAAAAAATGACCCGAGATGACCGTGGATCTCTTCCACTCCCCGATAGCGACGGGAAGGCGGTCAACAAAGATGGTCCCAAGAGGGTCATCGAGGAGGTACAAATCTAGTGGCCCCGTTAAATCGGTACAAGTCTGTTTCTGGTGGTAGAACGGGTGGGCCATTGAGTTTACACGTATGTTGACCCGGGTTTGCATGTCGGCGTGAGGGTTTTACAAATCCCTCTGATTCTTGGAATAAGCTGCGCCACAAGGTCTCGTAGAAGAGCATCCATTAGGGATCTCCAAGGATGGCCAGAAGTGGATCCCTACGGTGGCATTGAGGTAACAGGTGTACTGAGAGGAAGCACCGGAACTGACTGAGAGGTTGGGGACCCTAAGGGGTTTGACGGGGATGCCCTCCATTTGAAAGATTGAGGGGCTGAGGCGGTATGCGATGGGGGCTCAGTGGCTGGAGTGACTGTGGGGGGGGGGGGGTAATGTGAGACGACAGTTGAGGAAAACGTGAGGGGAAAAGGGGATAACCCAAATACACTCTAGAGAGAATTCTAGTATGTGAGACTCAAACTATACATATTAGTATATTTGATTATTTAGTACTCATATATTTTTTTTCGTTGAGGTTTTTATATATATTACAATTGTAGAAGGATAACCCTGTTTTTTACAAGTTTTTTTAATAATTTTTTTTGCATTGAGTTTTGCAATTTTTTAATCTTCGTAATATCTTTTAATACTTCATTTTTTCGAAACTTTCTTATGAACGAGATCTGCACTATTATTTATTACAATCTTTATATTTTTGAAATGTCAATATTGAACTTCAATAAGGTCCTGTATGTTTTGAACAAAGCGCTATGTATAGGACATGCCAAACATATGGATGATTATTTGACTTGCATGACATGTATAGATTCATGTAATGTTTTTCTGGATAAATTTCCTCAATGAAAATTGTGGATATCTAAATTTCATTCGATTTGATATCTTACAGGCTAAATCAGAGATCATATGAAAAAAATTATGTCATTTGGAAGACCAATCAAACTCTTAACACTTCTTAAACCGATTTTGATATTTTTTTCTTATGTTTAATCATTATAATTTTTTTTCTAATCAAAGAAGTTTTATAAAGGCTTCTTTCACAAAGTGGGAAAAGAGAAGTAGTCTGCCCAAAAGCAAACTAAAAATGAGCTACACGAGTTCAGCCACACAAAACTAGAAACTACAGGACGTAGCAAAACATAAAACCTAAAAACAAGATGTAGAAGCAATACCAAAAATAATATGAACAACAAATAACTCATAACCTAACTCCTTTGGATCGAATGAAGCTCCCGCAACACAATATCGGGAATCGACGCCACTCTATAAGTGAAACCGACATCTAACTCGGATATAAAACCCGTCCTACTTCCAAAGCTATTGACTGGATATTTAAGACCATACGCTCCACCTCCAAAGCTAGACAAAATCACAAGGAAAAAAATGTAGGCCACAGAAAAAACACCAACAATTTTGTATTGGGGTATGAACGCCTCGACTCTCCAGAAAACTGGAAGTGGGAACTGCGATATAACAACGTAACCAAGCAAAGGCACCTATTCTAGGAGGGAGACCCGAAATCCAAAGAACCTTTGCTAGAAAAAATCCTTGAAGTCTCGATTTCACGGCGTCCCTCAATATTTAGGAACTGAGGGAAATCTCCCCGGTGCTGCTATAGGGAGAAGTAGACCGAACCTGCTCACAAACCTACTCTGAAGAAAAGTTATCGACGTCCTTTGGTGGGCGTAATTTAGCGTCCAATTTGTCTAGCTCACGCTAAACTGATCAGCTAATACTTTGGTTTTAAATCCCATCCCACTGCCTTAAAAGAAATTTCTATATCCGTTTCAGCGCCTAAGCCCAAGGTCTAACAAGAATGATTGAAGACATATCCAACATTGATCATTGTTACTATATTAGTTAGTAATTCAATAGTAAAATTATAAATAATTTGATATTGAAATCCACATTAATCTACATTATATTTATAATCAAAACAATTTAGAACTAATGAGTCTTTTGTTATATATTGTAATAAAATCTTATGATCGATCATTTTATTAGAGGACCAACTCAACCAAAAGTTCAAGCTGATAGTTGAAAGCTCAATTATTGTTGTATTTTAACATGGTCCTCGCGATTTACGAACAAGATCGTTTACAGGTTTGGAGGTGAATTATTTAGAAAAAGAAGACGAGCTCATTAAGAAGAGTAATAAGGGCTGTCGCATTTTAGACAAATTTGATAAATAAAATAGAAATTAGATTTTTCTTCCTCTGTAGATAGTGAGGTTTGAACCCATATCCGTGAGGTGTCATACTTTGATACATATTAGATGACTAATTCTCAAACTGATAATGAAAGCCTAATTAAAATTATGTTCTTACACATTTAAAGTGATAATTTGAATTATTAATTTCCTATCGATTTTAATATAAATGTAATGTAAGAAACACAAATACAAGTTGTAATAGTTTAAATATGTTTATTTTTAGAAAAGAAAAATAAATCAGATTTGATTGAGAACAAACAACGGGCTGTCTGAGATCCACCTCTTTGTCCTAACTTACCGAGTTCGTGTAATAATAGTACCACAAAAGTCATAAAGATCGGACAAAAGAAGAAAAGCCGATAAAAATAGAAAGCTAAGCGATATGAATTAGAAAAGGAGAGCGGGTCCCACCAACGTGCACTTTTTTCTAATATTTTTATTGTGCACTTTTTTTATCAGCTTATGTCACTTTTTGCCTACCCAAAAATATCTATGTGATTCAGAAATATCTAATTTAAATATCTATTTACACACTACACATCTCTCTTTACAATACCCAAAAAAATATCTATTCCACACACTTCCCATCTCTTCCACTTCTAGAGAGAGAGAGAGAACCCAAACCTCTGAAGAAAAGCTCCTCCTAGGGTTTCAATTTTCCCCCAATTTGTTTATTGCTCCAATTTTGGCTCTTTACCGGATCTTCACCTCTCTTTTACGGTAATTTCCCCCCTCTTTTTATGGATTTTTAGGGGGTGTTTTGATGAGTTGATGAGGTTTCTTCAGATTTTTATCAGTTTCTGCTTCTGGGTATTTTCAATTTTTTTTGCAGAAACTTGGATCTTAGATGGGATTGTTCTGTTTTGTTTGGTTTTGGGGTGATGTTTGGTGTATTGTGTGGATAAATGGTATTTTTGTGAACTTTTTTTACATGTGGGCCTGATTCAACTTGCTGAATTTGTTTGTCTGTAAATAGCATGGTTGTTTTGTTCCTGAATCTGGTGTTGTTGGTTTGAAAATTTGATTTCAGTTGGTTATATTTGGAAGTGTTTTGTCAGTGAGAGACTGAGATTAAAAGTGTCCATTTTTGGTTAATTTGTTACTGTTCATGATTGTCATAGATTCCCCCTTTTCATTGATAAGCTCTTGTACATTCAATACTCTTTATTCTGTTAGCTGTTTCCAATTAACCCTTGATTTTTGCTTGTCTGTGTCCTCTCTATGCTACTTATTACTCTGGTTTAATGTCCATATAGAGAGTTGCTTGATGATAGAGATGAAGTGTGGACTTTCTGTTTGAAATGAAACCTAGTGATTTAATCTTATACTGAACTGAATTTGTATCTTTTTTAAGGTTGTAGAAAAGCTCAGTGAACTACGGGATTTTGGCGGAGATTTTGAGTTTGAAGGATTTATATAGGAATTTTCGATAAAGATCGGTGTTCAAAGATGGGTTTTATGTGTGATTTCTGCTCGGATCAAAGATCAATGGTATATTGCAGATCTGATGCTGCATGCTTGTGTTTGTCTTGTGATCGAAGTGTCCACGCTGCCAATGCGCTCTCCAAGCGTCACTCAAGAACTCTCTTATGTGAAAGATGTAATTCACAGCCCGCAATTGTTAGATGTGCAGAGGAGAACATATCTCTGTGTCAGAATTGTGATTGGACCGGTCATGGTAATTCTACATCTTCTTCAACACATAAGAGACAGACTATCAATTGTTACTCTGGTTGCCCTTCAGCTTCAGAACTTTCTTCCATCTGGTCTTTTGTTTTAGACTCTTCAGTTACTGACTCCACTTGTGAGCAGGAAATGGGTTTGATGAGTATCACTGAGAACAGGGAGGCTAATAGCCTGGGTCCTGAAAAAAAATTTGCCCAAGATTGTTCTGGTACAGTTGAGATGAACGATTGGTGCAACACTGATAAGCAAAGTGTTTGGGCTGGGTCCTCTTCTGTTGCTGAACATAACTCAGATTCACACAATTCAGACCAGCCCTCTGGTTCTGCTAATGCTATGCTTCCCAAGGTACATAGTTGTATTCTATTCTTTGTTAACATGGATGTGTAGTTACATATCTATATGGATTAATTGCAGAATGGCTGTTGTGTAATATAGGTCTTTTGCGCAAAACTATGCCCAACTTTAAAGCGTCATTTACAACTACCTAAACTTTCAAAATTGCATATCCCTTTTTCGCCAATAAATGATGAAAACACCCTTGACCCTGATCGACAAAATATTGTTTTTGCGCCTTTTTAGTAGCCTTATCGTCTAAGGAGTCTTATTACGTCTACTCAACCGTTTTCTATATCCAACCTAAATGTTTTTGGTAGTTATGAAGTCTTTTTTGAGATTATGATCAAGGCCATTTTCTGGCGGAAAAGAGCTATATGCAATTTTTCGAAAGACATAGTATGCAATATCTATATGTGATAGTGATTAACTAACCCTATTTAGGGTTAGTTTCAGATAGCTATTGTGTACTATACATACTGAGAAATGTCAAGTACCCACCTTTTTCATAATTCGGAGTCTTGGCCTGTCTATGTATATGAATTGCACACTCATGGGATTTTCCAGTGCACAACATTCTCTACATGTGCAATTATCATTTTCTTTGGCTATTGTTCTGGGAACCTAACAAGAGGCATTACACCGAGGATCGTACATTTAAGGACTGTAACTACTCAATTAAAAACCTAGTAACTGATGTTTTCATTTTCTTTGGCTATAATTTATTGTTTTATGTCGTACTTGCTAAATTGTACTATGAATAACTGTCATTTACTTTGTTGAGACCTTGATGGATTTTGAATATGCAGTTGTGTGGCTCTGGAACTAAAGGTCTGGGGTTATCTGAAGATGATATCTTTGAAGACTTCAATATGGATGAATTAGATTTGGATCTTGAAAACTATGAAGAACTCTTTGGTCTTGCTCTTACTCACTCTGAAAAGCTTCTTGAAAATGGTGGAATTTCTAGTTTGTTTGGAATGAAGAGAATGTCTGCTGCTGATCTCAACTGTAATAATGGTGCAGCACCCGCTGAGGTACTCTCCCGCTTCACTTCTATTCATCATTTTCATTATCAAACTTTTCATTTCTCAGTATTATTGACAGGAATTTAATCTTCATATACCATAGGGTTTACTGCAGATAATTATTACATCTTTTGCACATAGCTAACCCCAACTTCAAAAACTTGTACATCCAACTACATAAACTTAAAGTTTTTTTTTTTTTTTTTTGCATTCAGCTCTTTTTCGTCAAAAAATGACAAAAATGCCCTTGACCCTATCTCAGAAAATAACACATTTTTGTCTTCTTAATAGTTTAACTTTTAAGGACTCTTTTACATCTACTCGTCCGTTTTGTACATCTAAGCAAGATGTTTTTGGTGGTTATGAAGTCTATTGAGACCAGGGTCAAGGGTATTTTCGTCATTTTTGGCGAAAAAGAGTTACCCATAGTTTTTTGAAAGTTTACGTAGTTAGATGTAAAAGTACAAACTTTGGCATAGTTATGTGTAAAAGGCGTAGAGTACGCAATGACTATTTGCGCTTAACCCTATACTGTACACTTTGAATTATCGTTGAGCAGATCAAATTTGGCTTAGTGTTTCTTTGAATTCTTTCATAATGTACTAACATATATGTTCCATCATCTCCAGCGGTCATCTATTGGACTTGGCAATGCGATGCAGCCAACATGCAGTGATGCAGCATCTGCAGATTCGATGATGAGTGCCAAAACTGAACCTATCCTTTGTTTTGGGGCAAAGAAGGCTAATTCAGACCTATCGTTTTCTGGTCTTACCGGAGATAGTACTGCTGGAGATTATCAAGATTGTGGGGCTTCTCCAATGCTTGTAATGGGAGAGCCGCCACCGTGGTGTCCTCCTTGTCCTGAGAGTTCCTACACATCAGCTAACAGGTGTGATGCTGTGTTGCGCTATAAGGAAAAGAAGAAGACACGCAAGTAAGTATAGAGTCACAGAAATGTTTCAAAGATTATTATCTACTCCCTTTGTGCCTAAATAAGTGTCTTTCTTAGTTTTTGTGAGAAGTAAGGAATGATGGAGTAAGTGATTCGACTTTTTCCCCACATTCCTTCCTCTAATCCCATAACACGTGAAATATACATATATTATTGGTGATTTATTTTTAAATAATCTGCACATAAATCTGATGCCCATTTTAAGACAGTTGAAGTATAATAATTAGGGATAATTGCAAAAAAAAGAGTGTAACGCATTATTCCGATTTTGCCGATCATAGCCTTTTTCTTTGATAATGAAAAAATGAACTTGTATTTTTTGTTGCACTTGTATCAATTCGTTTTAAAACGACAATTTTGTCCATGAAATTGGAAAAATAAAAATCATGCAATGCCATAGAAATATTTCGAAGTACTCTCTTTGTGCCTGAATAAGTGTCTTTGTCTTAGTTTTTGCCTAAAAAGTAAGGAATAGTGGAGTAAGAGAATTCTTACACTCATTTTGAGGCAGTTTGAAGTACAATGAGTAGTGATAATTGCAAAAAAGTACTCGTGTTATTCACTTTTTGCAAAACATAGCCTTTTTGTCTTTGATAATCAAGGCAAGGTTATGATTTGCAAAAGCTGAATAGTAGATATCATGTTTTTTTTTGTTGCAATTAATCCCTAATGATTACTTGGGTCGTTTTGCAGCTTTTGAGAATCTAATCTTTTGCCATTTCTATCTTCTTGTACTATATTGTGGATATATCACATGCCTTCACTAAAATGTGAATCCTGGCACTACATTTCTTATTCTCTGTTTTACAAAAATATAGATTCAGGTTCAACTACTTATGATGCATCAAGCCTTATCATTATGTGGCTTAAAGTATGTTCTAATCATCTGCACTGTTGCAGGTTTCAAAAGACGGTGAGATATGCATCCCGCAAAGCAAGGGCTGACGTCAGAAAGCGAGTGAAGGGTCGGTTCATCAAGGCCGGCGATGTTTATGATTACGATCCTTTGAGCCAAACCCGGAGCTGTTGAAAGTACAATATTCAACCGTGCATCCTACACAAGGGATGTGAAATTGATGCATTATGCTCATGCAATGACATGGGGTATGATTCTATGATCTAGCAGGACCCAAAAATGGTGGATATAAAAAGTGGGTTTCGGACGTTTCACCGATAGAGGACTGATCGAGTGTGACCTTACCATTATAAGAATGATTCTCATTTCTTCTCTGTATATACGAGCAAGTTCTACGACCGATTCTTCTCTATATTTGTAGCTAGGGAGTCCTGAAAGCCCTTTAAAAAAACCAGACAATGAACTTGTGCTTGTATTTTTGTTCTGTGGACAATGTGTTATATAGTATAGGGTTTTTATGTATGCAATTGAGAGAGATGTAGTTTCATAAATCTGATGGATCTTAGTGAATTTCATCGCATTTTGTAAGAACATGAGATGTCTCTGGTTGATGTTGATTAACTTTATTAAACTAAGTGTGTGAAACTGGCTGATTTAATGGCTAAAGTTTTCCTTTCTAACAAGAAAAGCGGACTGGTAGATACAGGAGAGTTACAAACTTCGAAAAATAAATGTATAAATATATTGGTCGTTGTAGTTCATCTTTCATGAAGGGAAACTTTTTATTTTCCATCATACAAAAGAACATGCATTGAAAAGGATGACGTGAATTCCAGAATGAGAGCTACAAACTATCGAACCAGAGACAAACACCAAAAGACAATAAGATGGAAGAGCAAATGTAGGGTCAACTGCATAATCTAAAGGCCAGGGCTAACACAATGTCCCTAAAAGCTCAAAAACCTACGAAACTCTTAGAAGCTCGATAACACAGTGTCCTTAAAAGCCCAAATGCATGTGGAACTCCTAGAAGCTCTCCTCCACCCCCATTGCAGGAACAAACTGTTACCAAGATGTTGGATTTGGTATTGAATTATTAGGAAAGTATTTACAGAGATGGCGGTTTTGGGGAACCAATTCTACAAAACCCTACTCTTAAGCAAACTAAATAACAACCAAATAATCGACAGACCAACAAAAAACATACAACCTATATTAATAGCACGATCCTTCGCTTCAAACGCAGCAGAAATGGGACCACCTTCACATGCTTGAGCCGTACGCATCGCAATGGACAAGTTGCAGAAGCGTTGGAGAAGATGCACGAACCCTGTCACATGCTCCACTAAACCAAACGACAATGTTTGCTATAACGCTGCCCCCTCACTTAACCAAACGACGTCGCTCCTCTCACTTATTCAAACTGAAGTAAACAGTCAGATGCCTTCACTCACAAGGCATCATGACAAATGCCCGTCCCTTGCCAATTATGAAGCCAACCAATCTGAAAATTGGTTGCGAATTGAAGAAGCATCCTCCCAAGTAACTTCCTCTGGAGAAGATCTATCCTATTGGATGAGATATTGCATTGCTGCATCGTTGTTCTACTTAATGATCCTCTTTTACAGTAGTGCCACAAGCATGAGTTTCAAATGGCCCTCAGGAGAAGTATTAGGCAATGTGTGCAGGGGCGGAATCAGGAAATTTTTTTACGGGTAGCCACCGACATTTGTAAAATTGATTATCAACTACTTGCAAATGTCATTGAAACACGATTTGACCGCAAAATATTACCACTATGCCGACACACCGGGAAAATTACTCATAATTGGGCGAATTTTCAAGTGAGGGAATTATTTTAGATTGATAAACAATTGTGTGAGGGAGCTGAAATTAAAGAAATAAAAAAATGAAATAGCTAAAATTGAAGACAATAAATGGGGGTTTTGAAACTAGAAGAAGAAAAAAGATGAAGCAAAGAGAGAGCGAAAGGTGAGTACAAAATATAATATAATAAATAAATAAATAATGAATATAGATAGAAAAGAAGAAGATGTCAGCCCAAATAAGAAGGGTGTTCCAGGATTAAAAACTTGGGGTGTTCCAACCAGAATCGAACTCAGGTTGTTGCTTAAATAAACAAGAGTCTTTAACCATTAAGCTATTTTTCTATATGTTTAGGGTGTTCCATGGAACACCCTATGACATACCTAGTTCCGCCCCTGAATGTGTGCAGGAGTTTATTCGTCCTGTCAAGCTGCTTTTTCAGCAATAATACATGAAACATAGGGAGTGTCTTTGAAGAATCATACAATTTCAATTTATATGCCACCAATCCTACACTCTCAAGAACCTGAAATGGGCCATAGAATTTAGGAAAAAGCTTTAAATTAGCAGTCAGGTTCACTGAATTTTGGTTGTAGGGTTGAAGCCTGAGGTACACCCAATCCCCAATTTCAAATTTCCTTTCAGTTCCGTGTTTGATAGCTTTGGAGCTTCATCCTTGATTGAGCTTCAGTGAGGTTGTCCTTTAGGAGTTTAGATAGATCCTCTATAGACTTTACAAAGCCTTCAACTGAATCTACTTTGGATTGGAAAGAGCCAAAACCAAATACTAGTGGAGGGAATCCGTAGGGAGCTTCAAAAGGAGTCATTTGGAAGGCAGAATGATAGGTAGTGTTGTACTAAAATTCAGCAAATGTAATCCATTTGTACCATTTTTTGGGAAATTGGTGTGTTAAGGCTCTGAAATACTGCTTCAAGCATTGATTCACTCTTTCTGTTTGGCCATCAGATTGAGGATGATAAGTAGTGGACATTTGTAATTTGACTTCTACTTTTTTGAATAACCCCTCCAAAAATTTCTTCGAAAAAGCTGATCCCTTTCAGAAACAATAGACGTTAGCAGGCCATGAAGCATAAAGACATGATCAAAGAATACCTTGGCAACATGAGTAGCTGAGAATGGAAGAAAATGAGCACATTTGCTAAATCTATTCACCACCACCAATATAGAAATTCTGCCCTCAGATGTAGGTAAACCCTCCAGATAAATCCATGATAATATCATACCAAGGTTTGGTAGGAATGTGCTATGGTTGAAGCAAACCAGTACAAGGGGTATGTTCAGATTTGCACTTTTGACAGATATCACATTCTTGGAAAAAAGTGTAGATATCCTTGTTCATGCGAGACTAGTATAAATGTTGTTTCACCCTCTTTGTTATTACAGTAATGCCTGAATGGACTCCAATTGGAGATTCATGTAAGACTGATAGAATTTTAGACATGATCCCACCATCGTTTCCCAAATAAACCTTCCCATTATATAGTATAATTCATTACCTAATTGTAAATTTAGGCAAAGAATCAGGACCCAAAGATAATTGCAAAAAAAAAAATTCTTTGCGTTTCTAAGTCATTATCATAATTAGACAAGACTTCATTCATCTAAGAGGGAACTACTGTGCTCATCTCAGCTAGATGTATTGATAAGGATCTTTAGAGCACCCACAGTCGTGGGCGAGGAGCAGCTGGCGAGATGATGTCGCCGGCGAGGAGGAGGCGGGGAGCAGGCGAGATGGAGGCGAGGAGCGCGCTGGCGACTTGGGTAGCCGTTAGCGAACTCGCCAGCAGATCTCGCTGGCGAGGACGACTTGGGTAGCAGTTAGCGAACACGCTGGCGACACGTGGCCTGGTTCGCTGGCAGCAGCAGCTTTTTCCTCCATCTCGCCGGCGGACTCCTCGCCAGCAACAGTGCCCCACTACAGACATCGCTGGCGGTGAGCTGACGAGATACTTTAAAAATCATATTTTATATCATCTCGCCGGCGCCATCTCGCCGACAGCCGGCGAGATGACTGTGGATGCTTTTATAAGGAATCAGTAACCAAGTTTTCCTTTCCCTTTTGAACTCAATTTTATAATCAAATCCCATAAGCTTTCCCAGCCATTTATGTTATAAAGAAGTGGTGAGCTTCTGTTCCAATAAAAATGTCAGGTTTTGATGATCAGTTCTGATTATCATAGTGAAGAGAAATAATGTCTCCATTTTTTGATGCAAGTGATCATAGCCAACATTTATCTCTCATATGCGGACATGGCCAATGTGTTTGGTCTTAAGGCTTTACTGAGATAAGCAATAGGTCTGCCTTCTTGCATAATTACTCCTCCAATACCACTATCACAATGCATCAATTATAAAAGAAAGGCTAAAATTAGGTAGCCTCAAAACTGGTGTAGTAGACATTAACAACTTCAGTTGCTCAAAACTGAGTTGAGCCTCAAGAGACCAATGAAAACAATTTTTATTCAGAAAAGCAATTAGAGGTCTTGCTATAGTGCCACAACTCTTCACAACTCTTCTATAATAGCCAGTAACCCCAAAAATTCTCTCAGAGATTTTTAATTCATAGGGAAAGGCCAATCTTGCATAGCCTGAACTTTGGATGGATATGTTGAAACTCCCAAAATAATGTGACCCAAATACATAATATAAGTAGATCCAAACTCACATTTTAATAATTTTGCAGACAGTTTATGGTCCTTTAATATTTGTAATACTATACTCTCATGGAGTAAATGATCATCCCATCATTTGTTTTTTTTTGTTGATAAATGATGGTTTTATTCATTAGCTGTGAAATAAAAAGTTACAAAATTGGGGAAAGATCCCAAATAACCTCCAAGAGACATGAAAAACCCAACATAGGAGAATCATCTCCTATCAGAATAAACAAAACAAAGGGAAGGGGAGGTCAGCCAAAGTGAAAAGCTGAACTCCTCAACCAGATCACCTTCCATTTTACAAATGCTGAAACTATGGAGTTGAAGCTTGGAGAAAACTGCATCAATAGACTCAAAATGCTGTCTGAAAACAGCTGAGTTCCTCTGCAACTAGATGTGCCAAAAACATAAATTGTTCATCACATTCGAACCACGTTAATGTCCAAGATCGCCTTTTATCTCTGATTTACTATCCCGCTGTGATTTTGTGCTTTGTTTTCGGATCATTCATATATTCTCATCACTTGCATGAACTTATTATTTTCGAAAACAAAACCAATCATCGATATAGGAATAGCTTGACCAACGAATTAATTAACCAAAGTGCTTGCTTGATTTCTCCCTTGGGTACGATATCTCGGACTAAACTCCGAATACTACTTGACGATCGGTACGTTTGCCGTGCCATTTTGAGAGTTGAATCTCATAGTGTCAAGTTAAATGCAACACATTTACCTTAAGAGTTTAAAAGTTATCTGAATGATGACCACAATGATCACAACCTAATTTTTTATTGATTAAAATAATAAGATCAAAAAGTTAAAATTGTTTAAGAAAAATGTCTATACACATCCCCTCATTCATCTTTTATGTATTTTGTCCACCGTCAATTAATAAAATCCAAGGTTGATTGCCTTAGAAAAAACGTGTCTACTAATTACCCAACTTCTTGTAAATTAATATCCGTGGTGTCTATCATGATCAAATGCTAGAATACAATAATGATGAAACTTTCAACAAGGAAGTGAGCCGGCAAAAAGCATGGACCACAACTCTCTCATTTTAATCACGTTAAAATCGACGAATGCGATGTTACAATTATTAATTAACGCATTAAGCAAGTGCTTATCGGCTTTGTACTAGTTAGGGATTAATTAATTAATGTATAGTGTTCTAATCGTCGTCATCATGTCCTATCATCTCCTCTTTTTAGCCTATAAATACACGCATTTGCTGAAACAAGTCTACACCATCCAACAACAATACAATTAATATGGCTTCTGTTAAGATTTTCATCTTCTTTAGTGCCCTCGCGTTAGGGTTTCACATCCCATATCAGGTAGCTGCTAGAGATATAGGCACCAAGTCCTCACCTGGTCGGGATGAAGGTGAGAAATAACCTTCCATTCAATATTTTTTTGTTCATTCTTTTTTATTGTTGATACACTTTCAAAAATGTAAAACCTAGGTTTATAAGAAATATAGCTTCTTATAATTAGCTCTGTTATATATATATATATATATATATATATAGGGGCACTTTCGAGTGTTATCTATGTTTAATTTGTTACATGTTATATAAATATAAACCATTGATTTTAAAATCCAATGGTTATAGATTTTCATGTTTAATTATCCATAAATTAAATAGAAAAATCATTAAAAGGGTAGTTTAGTAACTCTATATCTCATATTTTTGTACTGCAGATTTTTTTTGTGCCCACATCTGATTGTTTTTATAAATATTTTTTTATTCAATTTTTTGAAAAAAAAAATTGAATTTTAAAATCTAATAACTATAGATTTTCAGCCACAATTATAAATAAATTAAATAGAAAATTCACTAAAAGGGTAGTTTGGTAACTCTTTCTCTTAATTTTTTTTATTGTCAATTTTTTTATTGTTTAAATCTGATTATTATTATTTTTGCAAAAATAAATAAATTCGAAATTTTGTTTGTTTTTTCATATTTCATAATTAATGTTATAGAATATTATGTCTAATATTACAAATATATATATTGGATGTTACAGAAAGTCTATATCGGTGTTCTGGATTTTAAATAGACATTCCAATATAAAAATCGATGTTACAGATTTTGTAACCGACATTACAGATTATTCAATTCCAAATTTATTGATAGAACATCAAAAAATACTGAATTATATCAAAATTTGCAGAACAATAGTACAAAAAAAAAAAAAAATACATCTCATATCAATAATTAACCTTACACAATTCAATACAAATCATATCGGATATTACAGAATTTCATACCCCAAATTACATAATAGTATGCTAAAGTTACATAGTTTCATCCTGCAAGTTACAGAATAGTACATTATTTCAGTCCTCAAATGATGTTGCATTTGTACTTCCATGACCACCAAAGACCTGACCACAAACCCACAAAAAAAAAATCATAAATTTCTCACCAATTTTTTCCAGAAAATCAAAAACCCAGAACTAAATAACAAATCTGACCGAGTTCATCCGTGATTCAACATCACTCTTATGCTCCGGCAAGTTTCAAAAACAAATACCTGTATTACAAATATATACATTCATAATTACATAACCCTACTCTAGAAATTATACAATTTTATCTGTTATAGAAAACTACCTTAAAGTTTTCAAACTTCTGGAATGTTGCAGATTCATACATCAAGTTTTTAAAAAATACATGTACATCAACGATTACAAAAAAAAATACAAATCGAAATATTGTATTACAGATATATACATTCAACATTACAAAACCATATGCTAAGAATTATATAATTTTATCTGTTTCAAAAAACTACCCTAAAGTTTCTAAACTTTTGCAGCCCAATTGTACACCAAATCCCCAAAACTGGTTCCCACAGAAAAAATGAACTCATATATGATATTACATTGGAATAAAACTTCTCAAATCTGATTTCAATAGCAATATCAACAAAAGCAAGAGCAAAAAATTGGAATTTTCTCTGAATCTTACTCTTTCAAACCTGGTTTTGCCCCGGATTATAACAAGCACATTGGCCTGGAGCTTCTTCTCCACCGAGACATTTGTGCTCCTTGGTTGCAGATGGTGGCACACGGCTGGGTACATATTTCACGGCGGCGCTCTGTGAGAGAGGGAGCTTGCATCGCCGGAGAAGACTCCGGTGATCTCGCGTGGGGGGGAGTAACCTGAAGCAGATCTATTTTGGGGGCGTCGTCTTTGATCTGGGGCCTTCCTCGGCGATGGAGAATCGGGGCGGAGCCAGAGAGGAATGCGGAGGAGGGACTGTAACACGCGACGGTGGTGGGCGGCGAGCTAGGCACGGCTGGGAACGACGGACGGCCAAGAAAGATGATGTTGCTGCACGTCGAGGGGACGATGTGAGACGGCAGTTGGAAGCTTGGGAGGTGTCATATGCCTGCGTGCTGTGCGGCGGCTTCAGGGCGTCGAATAGACAGGCAAGTGGGATGGCTTGACGGCGTGTGGCAGAGGCGGCAGTTGAAGAGAGGAGGAGGAACGGGGTGAGCTGCGACTGTGTGTGAGAGGGGATATCAATAATAGGTGGAAATTTGATCTAATTAGGGTTGTGGTGGAATAAAGAGTAAAAAATTTAACTGCCCTTAGTTTCAGTGAAATTACAAAAATGAAAATACAAGTTTTAATTAATTACAGTTGTATGCTATTGACATCATGACCATTAGATTAATTTGCTCCAACGATCTACATTCATATAACAAGTAACAAAATAAGAATATGGTAACACTTGAAAGTGTATCTATATATATATAGGGTAGCTATCCAGTAAAAACCACCCTTATTGTGCAAACTACGAACTCACCAGGTGCTGACACGTGACACGTTTAGTGCTGATAGTTTGCGCAGCACGGTGCTAATAGTTTGGGACTATTAGCACTGTGCGCCCAAACTATTAGCACTCTGCGCGCCACGTGTCAGCGCCTGGTGAGTTCGTAGTTTGCACAATAAGGTGCGGTGTTTTATATATATATTGTCCACGTGTCAACATCTGGTGCGCTCTGCTGACGTCACTTTGGGGGATCCTGTGGCTCTCATGGGTTCGTAGTTTGCACAATAAGGGGGGTTTGTACCTGATACCAATCCTATATATATATCAACCCGTGACTGATTTAAATTTATATTTCATTTATTGTTTATGTAACTCAAGTTTATAAATTATTGACATTTCTCATTATGTGTTGTAGCCATCACAAATTCTAAGTTTGTACCTGTGTTTTATCCTCTTTATATATATCAACATGTGACTGATTTATATTTATATTTCATTTTGTGTTCATGTATTTTTCTTATGAAATGCCAATGATCATGTAACTCAAGTTTCTAAATTATTGACATTTCTCAATCTTGTGTCACAGCCATCACCAATCCGGTGATAACCTTGGTGACCAATGTTGATCACAACTTAAACGAAAGCAACCTAGAAGATCACAAGTCCATGAGTTTTGACGTTTATGAGGACAATTACGAGGACTTCATTCAAAAAATCAGAGACGAGCTAAAAGACTCGGATTCACACGGCATCCCCGTACTCATGCCTCAACGACCGGAGACGGCCGAAAACGCGGCGTGGCTGGACATTCGGTTGGTGGCGGGAGACCGTAGCATCACGGTGAGGCTAGAACAAAGCAATCTTTACGTTCGCGGGTACGCAAGAAGTACTGACGACTTCTTCTGGCAGTTCGCTGGCCCGAATCTGATCACAGGCGCCCAAAACCTGTCGTTCTCCGGGAGCTACGTTGAGGCCGACGGTGTAGAAACCAATGCCGGCGTAGGCCGTGATGAACTCCCATTAGGGGGCACCCAATTGGCGAACGCGGTCCATGAACTTGCTAAGATGGAGAGTCCTCATGGCAAGAACGCTACGGTGGCTGCACATAGCCTACTTGTTATAATCCAGATGATAGCTGAAGCTGCAAGGTTCCGACCCATATCGGAGCGTATCAGTGCCGATTACTGGAACACTGGGGACGTGACGATAGGTACGAGAATGGCGATTATGGAGAACAGTTGGGTGCGACTCTCCACCGCCGTCTTACAAACGGATGTAAACCCTACTCCCACCACGCCGCTCCCGAATATTCCAAACCCAAACCCTACCGACGTGTACACATTCGGCCAGGCCCTCGCCGTATTAGGTATCTTGGTCATTAAAAAGCCAAGAGGAGGAATGGCCACCAACGCGGACTACGGAAGATCCCTGATGAACCTCGAGTACGTGCGCGTCAACAGCATCGACGGCGAGGATCCGGGTAACTTGTACGGCACGGTGAGAGTGGACGACGGCTGGTTCACGTACACCTTTTACGACCAGAGCTCGGGCAACAGCGAAAAGGTCGGGCCGGGAGGGTTCGCTACCCTAACCGACCCTTCTAAGTCCTTCGCTGTTTCCGGCGCGGACGCGGTTGTCATCAACGTAGACCTGTTTGATCACGACTCGTTGTCGCCGGACGACGAGATCGCTAAGGGGGAGGTCGTGTGGGACAGCATGATAGAGAGCGTCACTTTCGAAAACTACGACAAGCATCTAAAAGAAAGGGTGACGGGAGAGTACGGCGATGTCACGGTGGGATACTCGGTCTTGAGCAATGCGCTCGGCGTCACCATACAGGTTCTCTTGATAGACGGAGACGGGGAGAGTACGGCGGAGGTTTACGGGACGCTCACGGCTTCTCAAGTGCTCGGTGGTTCGGCTGGATTGATTCCGATCACTTTGTTCGACAAGTCTTCGTCAAAGTACGTGCAAGTGCGGCAGGGGGATCCCATTCCGATCGACCGGGAAGTCATTGCAGCGTCGACGTCCACCAAGTTAACGATAACGGCGGATTTGTGGGATTCCGACCCTTTATCGCCGGACGACGACATAGCACAGGGCAGTGTGGACTTCACGGTGCAACAGGGAACACAAACGGAGGACATATATGGTCGGTACGGACAAGTGCAGGTGATCATTACTTGCGAGTGATCACTTTCATCCAATTATGTGTTTTATGTGATATGTAATTCCTTAATAATGCATGCATGTGCAAAAGATGCTGTATTACGAATAATACAAACTCATAAGTATTGAATGAAAATTGCAAACGCAATCAGGGTTTTCAACTCTTCAATTTGGGACGGTCTCCACAAAACAACTTCGTTTCTCCTTGTTTCAGAGCATATATTGCATCATAAATTTCAGCAGGAAACTCCGTTTAATGTTCGGGGAAATGATCCCTCTGGTTAAGCCTGGGCCGAACACCATCGATTAGCCTCCATATCTCGCCAATTCCAACGAAGGTTTGCAACCAAATTCGTGGATCTGTTGTTGGTCCGGTCGTTTTGAAGTCATATTGGGAATAGACCGAGGCGGTCTATACCGAGTCTAGTGTCGTAGAAAAAAATCGATTTTTTTGTGTGTGGAAATGTTATATTATTATTTTTGAACGATGTAATTGAATATGATGTTGTTAAAAATCGAAAGATGATTCGACCGACGCATATTATTATTTCTCGAAACGTTTGAATGGAAATACAACGTAATACGATCTACGCGCCATCTTCTTGGACATTGAGTAATGAGTCCGGGGATCTTCTATTGCGATATATGCGCCGTCTTCTTCGCCATGCATTGCAGACTTTCTTGTATTGTCTAGATGACTACTTTTCCAGACTATATTCACGTCACTTGCTATATTGATTATAGTTGTGTCTACGACTCCATCCAATAGGGTTGTTCTCGCACGAGAATCCACCGGTGTTTCCATACGAAGTCGTATATCCCGATATACACCTCCTCTACAAGATCCATGACCTGGCCGTCGGACCAACCAAGTTGGTAAATGTGTTTCAGCTCCAACCAACACATATTAAAATACTTCACCATCCGGTTGACGACGGTCCAATAATATTTATAGTTCTCGGCGGAACGCTCAGTCGCTGGGGTTTGACGGGTCATGTGGGCGAGCTCACCTCGTATGTTATCCCAAAAGGCATCACCGGATTAGTCACCTCAATCCTCCGCCATTTTGAGCCATGCACACACCAATGTAACCTCATCGGGCTGACTCCATTTTCGGTACATGCGTAGCATTCTCGGCGGATTGACGTTAAGTCTTGCGTACAAGACCATCGAAGGAATTTGCGTTCGCGATACCGGTTGCCCGTGATACGCGGGTGTTGAGCTTGATCCCGGCTCCGTGGACGAGCCTTCAAAGTGGGAGTTGTCGGCCATTCGTGGAGAAACAGAGGTGGTAAACGCGGCTGGTGGAGAAGCGACGGTTGGAAACACGGTTGGTGGAGAAACGGGGGCTGGAGGTAATGCTGGTGGAGAAACGAAAGTGGCAATATGGTGGTGGGAGACAAGGAGCTAGGGGTACTACCAGTACAAAAACGACTATGGTAGGAAAGACGAAAGGTTAAACGGTGGTGATAGACACGGTATTGGAGAAACATGGGTTAGGAGAAAGGTGGTGGTAAAAACGATAGTGGGAGAAACGGTGCTGAAGAAATTGCAGAGGTTGAAGAAGACAAAACGCGATTTTCTGCGTGAAGAAGACAAAGCGTCGAGTCCTAGTTTTAAAGCCGAAACAGTGTTCACGCTTCAGGCACGAATTCGGTGGGCCTGGATTCTACTGGACCCGAATCCACCGATTCGACCTACGATAGAGTCTACAGATTTATCGATGTCGAATCTGCGTTTTCGCAGATTCGACGTACGTCCGACAACTCAAAGGCATGTTCGGTGACATGTACCAACTTAAAATTTTTTTTCTAAAATATATTAGTAGATTTTGGTATTTTGCTATCATGTAACACATATTCTCACTGATACCTTTCAAATTTGTCGTATGCTAGGAATTTATAATGATGATTTCATTATTCTATTTCCCAAATGACAATTTTCTTCCTCTGATCTAAGTGTTGGGGGCTTCTTGTTGATAGGTATAAACAAATGATTTGCTGAGATTGAAATGATCGTATTGATTCTGAGCAATAGTATATATACACACATTTGGATGAGTATGATGATCTCAATCTAGTTCATCTATACTCTCTACTTCATCTATACTAGAGTTTAAGTTTATCTCTACAACTATATTTCTAGATACATTGATACATGAAGTTTATCTGTTACCAGAATACTTATCTATGCCTAATACTCCCCGGCAAGCTCAAGATCGGGAGCGAACTTGAAGCTTGGACAACATATCATGAAATGGTAGGCGCGGAAGCGGCTTCGTAAACACGTCTGCAACTTGATCCTTCGCCGAGACATGAGACACTTTGAGCTGACCAGTATCGACCCGTTCCCTTACAAAGTAGTAGTCAAGATGTATATGCTTGGATCGAGAGCTAATAACTGGGTTAGCGGTCATGAACACAGCCCCAACATTGTCACAGAGGAGTTCAGGAGGAGAAGACAGAGCAATACCAAGTTCGGACAGTAGTTGTTGAAGTCATACCAGTTCTGCAGTAGTGTAAGCAAGAGCACGAAATTCAGCTTCAGTACTACTTCGAGCCACTACCTTTTGCTTGCGGGACGTCCAGCTAATCAAGTTCGAACCAAGGTAAATGGCAAATCCATACTGAGAACGACAATCATCCGAATCCGAGATCCACCCAGCATCCGAAAACGCACGGAGGGAGTGAAGAGATGACGGTCGGAGAAACAGAACGGAATCAATGCTACCCTTCAGATATCTCAAAATGCGTTTAACAGCGGACCAATGATCATCTGTGGGGTTGTGCATGTATTGACAGACCCTATTGACGGCAAATGTGATGTCCGGACGAGAAATAGTTGCATATTGGAGAGCACCAACCGTTTGACGATATAAATGTGGAGACGAAAACGGGGAGCCAGACCGGACCAGCTTGGAGGATGCATCAGCCGGAGTTGAGCAAGGTTTAGCATCTGTCATGTTCGTGCGATCAAGAACATCCTTGATGTATTTGGCTTGAGAAAGAAGCACGCCCGATCCCTGTGGTATAACCTCAATACCCAGAAAATAAGTGAGTGAACCAAGATCCTTCAAACAGAATTTAACATTGAGACCGCGAACAATTTGAGCCACGAGATGATCATCATTGCTGGTGATGATGATATCATCCACGTAAACAAGGAGATAGACAGTGGCAGAGGCAGTTTTCAACACAAATAGAGAAGTATCTGCAAGACAAGCTTTAAAACCAAAGGAAACTAAACAAGACTTGAGCTTCATAAACCAGGCCCGTGGAGCCTGTTTAAGACCATAGATTGCCTTCATAATTGGGATTCTGATCATGAGAGAAACCTGCTGGTTGTTCCATAAAGACTGATTCAACGAGCTCCCCATTGAGGAATGCATTGTTCACATCTAATTGCCTGAGCTTCCAACCGCGAGTTAAAGCGATCGAGAGAACGATTCGGATAGTAGATGGCTTTACTACCGGACTAAAAGTGGTTGTATAGTCGATGCCGGCTTCTTGGTGATAACCTTGTGCTACCAGGCGTGCCTTGAGTCTGTCAATATTCCCATTAGGTAACCGTTTGACCCTGTAAATCCATTTGCAACCAACCACATTAGTGTGACAGGGACGAGGTACAAGTGACCATGTCTTATTTCTCAAAAGTGCATCAAATTCTGCCCGCATAGCATTTTTCCAACACTCATGTTTAGAAGCTTGTTTATAGCTAGAAGTTTCAGATACGTCCAAGGAAGAAGAGACAAGAGGATGACGACTGACAGCAAAGGTTTTGGGTTTAAGAGAATTAGTTCGGGCACGGGTAGTCATAGAATGAGTAGTTGTGTCGGAGGCTCTAAAATAGGATGGAACCGAAGACACAGGCACAGTAGTAGTGGGTGAGACTGACTCCGAGGCAGGTACAGCTGGGTGTGGAACAGAGGAAGCCGGAGACTCAGGCGAAACAGGAGAGGCGGACTCAAGGGATGCTGGAGACGCAGGTGAAACTGGAGACGCAGGCGAAACAGGAGACGCAGATGGAATCGGAGACGCAGGTGGAACTGGAGAAACAGGCTGACCCGATGCAACTGAATCAGACGTGGGATACACAACAACAGAGGGACCATATGACAGCATGGACGGTAGAGACGGTGACGGAGGCAAAATATGATCAGGAGGTGGTGTGGGTGGATGAGACGCTGATAGCTGTGCATAAGGGAAAATATTTTCATTAAAAACGACATGTCTAGCTATATATAGACGAGACGTAGGGAGATGGAGACACAAATAACCCTTATGACGAGAACTGAAACCAACAAACAGACATGGAAGAGACCTGAACTGTAGCTTTCTGTTGTTGTAGGGACGAAGGAAAGGATAGCAAAGGCAACCGAACACCATGAGAAAGTTATAATCAGGAACTCTGTGAAACAAACGTTGATATGGAGACTCAAAGTTTAAGTGAGATGTAATCGTGCGATTGTGAAGAAAGGCTACAGTGTGGAAAGCCTGTTCCCAAAAAGTGAGAGGAAGAGATGCTTGAGCCAGAAGAGCAAGACCTTTCTCCACTATGACACGATTACGACGTTCAGCAGTGCCATTCTGATCCTGCGTATGAGGACATGAGACGCGATGTTCTATGCCATGGGTATTAAGAAAGGTTGAACTACTCACCGCCCCAGTCCGATTGAAGAGCCTGAATAGAAGCACCAAATTGAGTTGATACCATTGCTTTGAAGTAAAGAAACACTTTGAATACTTGAGACTAATGAGTGAGAAAGTAAATCCAGATAAATTTGGTAGCATCATCAATGAAGAGAACAAAGTAACGATTTCCATTTAATGATAGAACAGGGGCGGGGCCCCATACATCAGAATAAACCAAACTAAACGGTTTAGTGGAATAAACATGAGAAACCGGTAAGTGTGACCGATGACTCTTCCCTAATTGACACGAACCACAAAGATCTAGGCTACGAGAACTAACTGGAAGTTGAAATTGAGACACCAACCGACGAAGCACTTGGTCATGAGGATGAGCCAATCGATTATGCCACCCTTGAAGAGAGGTCTTGGAGCTAACAAAGACAGACGACGGAGACGAAGTGGACGATGAGGACGAGAGACGATATAATCCATTATCAACGGTGCCCCGAAGAAGAACCTTGCCCTGCAGAGACTTAAGAAGACAGTGAGAAGGATGAAACTCCATGAACGTATTAGTGTCTCTGGTTAATTTAGAAACACTTAACAGGCTTTTGGTCAATTTTGGCACAACAAGAATATCTTTGAGTAAAACACGAGAATTGCAATTGGACAGATAAGATGCACCAAGATGAGAAATAGAGAGTTGATTACCATTGCCCACTGCGACCTTGTCATCACCAATGTAGGGGTCTGCAATTGAGAGTTTGGATAGGTCGGGCGTTACATGATCAGACGCACCGGAGTCAAAAAGCCAATTTGGATCAGGGAATGACGACGGAGAAGCAAAATGAGCTGATCTCTCCGTTGTGCGAGGTTGCGGTTGTCGGCCCGGATAAGCTGAAACATTAGATCGATTGTAGAAATCGATTACAGGATGACCAAGACGGCCACAAATCTGACATTGAACACGGCCCCGAGTTTCAGAGGAGCCACGACCCCGAACCCGACCACCATAACGACCACGAGAAGAGCCGTGGAACTCATGGTGAGTGGAGTCCGACGTAGATCGCGCCGGAGGATGGTGTATAACTGCATTGGCCGTAGTCGCCTGCAACTGTGGTGATGGAGTCGGAAACACTGATTGTTGAGCTTGACGCTGAGTGTCAAGGGCCAGTCGCTCCTCTTCTTGTAGAAGGAGTCCAATTAATTCATCCACACTGAGGTCACCACTGCGCATCATAAAAGCAGTGATAAAAGGAGCAAATGAACCATCAAGACCATTAAGGATGTGGCTCACCAGATCTTCATCAGAAACAGGATGGAGATTGGCATTCAATTCATCTGCAATGCATCGTTTCTGTTCCACATAGTCCTGGACGGACAATGAGCCCTTCATGAGAGACTGTAGCTGCAGTTTGAGAGACATGCGTTTTGCTCGGGTCTGAGCTTGGAATGTGCGCTCTAGTGTCGTCCACGCATCATAGGCTGAAACAGCACGAGCAGCAAGTGCTAGAGTACGCTCCGTGAGGGTTGATCGCAGCCAAAGTAGGACAAGACGGTCACGTCGCCGCCAAGCAACAAAATCAGGATTGATTTTTGGTGGAGTGGTTTCTCCTTCCTTGAGTGCCAGAAACTCATTCGGATGGGATGAGTCAAGCACACAAGAGTCCAAATCAAATGCCTGAAGCGATGCCAGAACTGTGGAACGCCAGAGTGAAAAGTTGTTGCGATCAAGGCGGATCGGAACCGTAGGAAAATGAAATGATATTGGGGACACAGAGCTGGCAGCAGCTAGAATTTGACCTGTGGAACCGGAGCTGGAGGAGTCGGCAGCCATGTGAAAAAAAAATTAAAGCCGAAGCTCTGATACCATATAAACAAATGATTTGCTGAGATTGAAATGACTGTATTGATTCTGAGCAATAGTATATATACACACATTTGGATGAGTATGATGATCTCAATCTAGTTCATCTATATACTCTCTAGTTCATCTATACTAGAGTTTAAATTTATCTCTACAGCTATATTTCTAGATACATTGATACATGAAGTTTATCTGTTACCAGAATACTTATCTCTGCCTAATAATAGGGGAACGATCGACCCATCGATTAGAATGGGCGGAGTGGGGTGGCGGAGCCAAGGCCCAAGGAGGTCCCTACTACTATGGGTCAGATGAGTCCGGACCGCAAGTTCCACAACGGGACGTCGACAGGGCGAGAAGGCTTTTAAACTGGTTCTATGGCCTCATAGTCTCCCTGACTTTCGAGGGTGCATGAGTTAGAATCCCGCATGGGGCGACCTAGTTATTCGAGAGGTGGTTGTCCCCCTATAGAGTTGAGTGGAAGGGGTCTCGATTTTGCATATGTAAAGGTGGCACATGTCATGACTACAAGACATTTTACTGGCAGTTATTAGTGGACTGGATGACACATCTCTGGCATATGCTGAACGTTATGGCTAGGCCCTTGAAAGGCGGTGTGGTTGGTTTCTTCATCTGGGCAATGAGAAAAGGCCCAGGAGCCATAGATTTTTTGTTAAAGCTGGTGCTGTTTGCGGACTTACGCCCTCATATGCATCCTAGGACATTTAGGTCACCCACTTCTACGTGGGTACAGATTTCTAATCACCCGGTGAGAGCTTGGAACCAAAGAGTAGGTATGAGAATCACATAGAGTTAGTTTTTACCCTGTAAAAACGTGCCCTATATTTCTTCATTAGAAAGTGTTTTTTAAATAAATAAATAAATAATTGGGATGACAAATTGACAATTTTTAATTAGGAACATTGAATTAGAAAATATATAAAAAGTGTGTTGTGGAAAACGTTACAAATGCGAATATTACTGCACATATTGCGTCGCCAGAAGTATGCTATTCTTTTGTAATAATAATAAAAAAAAACTGAATTTGAAAACATGAGAGTGATTCCTTATAAATAGCTTCCCTACCAGACGTGTTTGGAAAGCACAGAACATATACAGAGTTAAAAGTTTCAGCCAAATTAAGTCATGAGCAGCGTTCAGGTTGCACCGTGGGGATCAGCCTCTCAAGGAGAGGCTTGGAGCTTCGAGCCTGTAGCAGAAGCAGGCCTTGTGAATATCAGTGTCTGGGATGGAGATGTCGTTGATGCGATTTCATTCGTCGCCCAGACACCAGATGGAAGGCAAGAATCTTCTCCCAAGTTTGGCGGTGGTGATGGCGGAGAACATAAGGTTATTTAGTTAAAGACTCGATCATAGTTTTATATTTTAAAAGTCATTTATAACTTTTTTTTAAATTTTATTGTGATTCTCGTTATCAGTTTATAAACTTATTTAAGAAAATGATAGGAAAGACTTTGTCGTACGTAGATTGTGTTGGACTGGCCTAGAGAGTACTTGACGGCTATTAACGGAGTAAACAACAAGTACAACAATGTCGAAGATGTAATAACGTCGTTGGAGTTCACGACGAACCTTGGAAAAAAAATCGGACCATTTGGTAAAGGAGGCGGACCATATTCGCCAGGACCCGGCACATCTTTCACTCTGACCATCTCGAGGGGAGCTATTGTTGGCTTCCACGGACGCAACACTCGATATCTGAATGCCGTCGGCCTTTTTGTAAGGCCATAATCGGAAGTGATCACATGTGGTTTCGTCCAATTTTATGTTTTATGTGATATGTAATTCCCAATAAACGCAACTGTGGTTTCGTCCAACTTTTTATGTAATGCATGTACAATACGGGCACAAGAGTTCGTATTAGGTGTGAGATATTGTAAACTCTCTTAAATAACAAGGGGAATTTCTGTTGGTCGTATTTACTTTTTATATTTCTTTTATGTTAACGGAAGTTAACCCTTACTAAATCAAGCAAGAAAACTCAAACCAAGATTCATGCAAATGGAACACAAAGTTGATGCTCGGATGAAACATATGGTAACAGTAAATTCATAGACGAAATTAGGGGTTGTTGAAGGATCTCGTGATTGTGTTGTTGGAGTCATGAAATGATCGCCGGTCTCGAGTGCATAAGTCATATTTGACGAAAACTTGTTATCGAGAGAGCTCTCTTCACATTTGGGGGTCTTAGATTAAAATTTAAAGACGTGCCTTTCAATTACTAAAGGTTAACGGTATTCCGCTATTTTGTTATTATAATAAATAAAAATGCATTTTATACGGAGGGACGTAAAATTCTTACTCTAGTAATTCGTCTAAATATATCTAATAACAAAAATTATATCTCATATAGAATTAAAAATACTATCAACGGTTTTCGTCCACAACGATCAATCGTAAAGACACATATTTTGGTAACCCAGTTCGGTACTTCATACCTACATTTGGGGGAAAACATTGCCAGTGGAAAGGTTTCATTATAATGTAATAACCAACATACAAGTTCATCAGATAATCCTAGATCGAACCTATGCTATTAATACAAAGTGCAAACCTAATCAGGGTCTCCCCCTAAGTCCAAGAGCCACTCTTGATTCCACTTTACGGGCCCCTCTATCTTAGATTGCTTCGAGCCTTTCAATTTCGATCTGTTCTTGTTCTTCAGGGTTGATCGTGAATCTCAATCACGCAACCACATCTTCATCCCATGGTTGAAGCAAAGAATTACCGCATGGTTGCCACCAAGGCAACAATAACGTCGACGACGTCTTATGATATTGTCGACCAACAGCTTCTAACGGAATATCTCATGACCTTTTATAGCTGCTTCAACTTGTAAAACGTGGCTCCTAGGTTTTTCTTCAGCCTTGGAGTCACGATCAAGTAATATCTCCAAGTTTCCTTAACTTGAAGAAATTTCTAAACCAAACAGATTCTTTAGATATAGAATTATAGGAAACTAATCTCAAATGAATCTGATGCTTGGAATATAAGTATTTTCAAGATAGGAAATATACGATACTTGTCTTTAAATAAGGGAGCGCGGGATAGTTATCTTCAATATATGACACATGCGCGTTTCAGATGTCAGATGACATTCGGACTGACATCTCGGATTAAACAACGATCAATTGGAGCTCTGAATATCTTCACGAGTTAAATAGCTCCTTTGGCTTGTAAACGTGCATCAATTCAAATCGAAAGATATTGATGTTTGAGTATCACACCTTACAACAACTAGAACATTTGTGGTGTCTTATTTTATTTTAAGGTTCTCTTTTGTTTTAGGCGTTCATCGCCATTTGTGGGGGATTGTTGGGAAAATGGCTTCCAAAAGCCTTGTGTGTGTGTTGTCTCTTGTCCAACATCGGAAGAAGAGGAGCACCAAGGTGAGTTTATAAGTGCTTGCCTCTTCTCCCTTGTTCAAGACATTAGACCAATGGGCTCTATGCAGGATGGGCCGGACACGGTCTCGCATACTGCCGTCGCCGTTCGTCTGGGTCTTGATGGGACGGGCCGGGCTCGGTGTCACGCCCCAAATCAGGTTTTGGCCGGACTCGAGACGTGACTTGAGTTGAGAATAAAATAATAACACAAAACACAACCTTTCAACAATAGTAAGCCTCAAAGTTTAATTCCAATCAAATAACTCGATAAAATGGTTTCCAAAACTGTAATAAGAGTCAAGCTCCGAATAAGCAAATAAAATATGAGGTTCAATACAATAACCAAGACGTCTCTAAACAAGCCCAGACTCTCCAGAAGCTCCCGAGCTTCGAGCCCACTACTCAACAATCACGCCTGTATAAACAACAGATAAAACAAAAAGGGGTGAGCTTACGCTCAGTAGGGAAAGTCCTAACTCCTCAAGTATTTCAATACTAGTGTGCCTATTAGATTAATAAAATCGGAAAGGTACTAGAATTGCTTATAGGATGTGAATAACTAGATTAAATGTCTTTCAATTACTAATAAACGGATGTGTCTAGTAAGCATGCTTAGGATGTGAAACACTAGCATAGCTCGCTTTCAATACTTGGGAATTGATTTACTGGTAGAGAGGCCGTGCTGAGCCCTCGGATTAGTTGTGTGTTAGCTTCACATGCTTGTTTGCTAGTCATTAGGATAATCAAGAGTCTAATGAAACTAAATCGAATACATGCCTGAGTGCTTGAATGATCGAATGCATGCTTGAATGTCTGAATCATTGGTTGATTGATTGAATGTTTAAACGTCTGAATGGTTGATCGAGTATTACTGGTTGTGCCGAGGAGGTACGATCAGGTGATCGATTGACCGGTGGAGAGAAAGTGGTAAGTAATGGTGAGTGTAATTATGTGTATGAATCCGTGTGGTATGTATTGATGAATGTGTGTGTCTCTCTGAAGAGTTATGGACCCTGCGGGGCATTGGTTAGTGATTCTGCGGGATATTAGTTATGGACCCTGCGGGGCATTGGTTAGTGATTCTGCGGGATATTGGTTATGGACCCTACGGGGCATTGGTTAATGATTATGCGGGAATGGTTTACCCTGCGGGGCATTGGTTAGTGATTATGCGGGATATTGGTTATGGACCCTGCGGGGCATTGGTAGGATGAGATAATGATTATTGTTGACACGGTATGGTACCTACACCGTTGAGAAGTCCGGTGTAGGATGATATAATGATTATTGTTGATACAGTATGGTACCTACACCGTTGAGGAGTCCGGTGTAGGATGATAGAGTGGTTACTTGAGATTCACCCGAGTGTGTGCGTCTCGCGGGAGCATTACCTCGGTTCCCGATGATCTATGGTCCTTTGGACCGAGGGACAATCCGACATAACACAAGGACTATTGTGGATCGGAGTATGAGATCCGACATGACACAAGAACCTAGTGTTTCGGAGTATTGTGATTGAAGTTGTTAGCGGGATATTCATTTGCTCTCATTTTAATGGTTATCAAATACTTGCAGTATTTTCGTTTTGATTTCTCATAATACCGTTATTCTTAAGAACGGAGTATTATTTCCTCTTTAGTCTTTTCATAGTATGTTATTGGTTAATGGTATTAACTGCATATTGTGCGACCGTGCTAAAACCCTTTTTTTTTTTACTAAAATGAGGCTAACTTGTTTATGATTTTCCCTACTGAGCGTAAGCTCACCCCTTTTTGTTTTATATGTTGTTTATACAGGCGTGATTGTTGAGTAGTGGGCTCGAAGCTTGGGAGCTTCTGGAGAGTCTGGGCTTGTTTAGAGACGTCTTGGTTATTGTATTGAACCTCATATTTTATTTGCTTATTCGGAGCTTGACTCTTATTACAGTTTCGGAAACCATTTTATCGAGTTATTTGATTGGAATTAAACTTTGAGGCTTACTATTGTTGAAAGGTTGTGTTTTATGTTATTATTTTATTCTCAACTCAAGTCACGTCTCGAGTCCGGCCAAAACCGGATTTGGGGCGTGACAGTCGGGCTCAAGTTCGGGTGGAGCCCCTGCGGGGTGGGCTAAAACACATTAAATTATTAATCTTTGGAAAATGTTTTTCTTGATTTTCTTTAAAGGTGTGTTCAAAACCTTTTAAATAAAACGTAACGTTTTCTGTTTTGATTCTTAATTAACTCGTGGGTTTAGTTATTTGAAACAGAGAATCAGACAAATTAAACTGTGGGTTTAATTATTTGAAACAGAAATCTGGTTTTAATTACGTAGTTTTTTTTATTCTTTTACCCCTTCTTCTCTCAACCTATAAATAATTTGTTTTGGCTCATTTGTTTAATACGATTTTTAATATAAACCAGAGCCAAACTATACACTTTCTCCTTCTTCCTCTTTCACTTTACTACACTAATGTTCTGGTGCTATTCTGTTGAGTCCACATCCAATAGAGCGAGTGAGCGTGCTGCTGGGTAGAGCTATGTAACCTTGGGGAGCAACCGTTGCTGATCGCCACCTCGGTCACGCCAGAAAAATTGCTTTCAAGTTAGTGGCCAATTGCCACGCCACAGCTAGTTCTGCACGTCATCCTAGTTGGTATTTTCCAGATTACAGTTCCTTTATGTTGTTCTGTTCATTTATTTCACACAGTTCTGCATATATTTATTCCAACAAGTAGGACCCCCTTCCAAGGACTATCCTCCGAGGGACCACCAAACTCACCTGGGAAGTCTTCGGCCTACCCTTATCACTGATTGCCGAAATCAGATCATTGGTTTCCTGAATCGGGTCATGAGTTGCTTGACCCGCAAGCAACCCATTTAACACCAACCCACAATGGCCGTTGGCTTCCTCCACACAATCCACCACTGAAGCCTTCTCAACTTCCACGCTACTTGGGCAGAGATTCACGACCTGATCTTCAGCTTGAGTAGCAGAAACAGGATCGCAATCTTCACCGATTGAATCGGATTTGCGATTTGAATTCAAATCCGATTGATCTCCAAAGGTTTTCTCCCCAAAAAATTGCTAACATGGTTTGGTTCTCAAAGGTGTGCCCGTTATCGTCATGAGAACTGCCCGTATCTACAAGAGTTTATGATGAGTAGCGCCATTAGTCACTCTTGAAGCGACCCCACTTCCTCTCACATAGGTGATTCATTTTGCTCAATACTCTTGATACACAAAATCATTAAAAGTAATTCTTATCCTATACACGTTGTATGTCACTGGTTTGCATCATAATAATGGACTTGGGTTTGGACCCCCACAGTCACTGTACACGATTTATGAAATTAGGTTGTCCCATAGAACCTTGATCTTGGGATCTCCAGTCAACAAGGTTGGGTTTTCCTTCACATAACGCTTTTAAGTGGGCTTTAGTAATATTCCCTTGGATGTCTTTTTCTCAACTAGATCTCAATTTAACGTTCAGGTTAACGGATCCGCAATGTTATCTTTTGAAAAATCACAAGCGATAACTCTCATTTTGAGATCAGTTGTCGTGTCAACTCAAGTTCTATGTCTTATTAGTAGCTACTGAATTATACTCGTATATCGTAGATACAGATCTTAGTCGATCGAAAATATGCTGAATGTAGTGGCTAGGCCCTTGGAAAGCGGTGTGGTCGGTTTCTTTATCCGAATGATTAGAGAAAGAGCTCGGGTACTTGCAGGGGAGCCATGGGATTTTTTCCAATCGCTGGTGTTGTTTGCAGACTTACACCCTTATATGCATCACAGGACATTCATGTCACCCTCTTCTTTCGGACCATTGTTATGGGTGTACCTGCGTCAGGCATATGGCCATAAAGTGCCCGGCAAGACCAGGTGCTAGGGGTCTATCCTTGAGGACCCCAAGGAGGGTGTTTCACACACCCAAACCTTGAGGTTCGGACCTATTGCCCCTGAATCGGGAGATCAGAAGGGAAAAGAGAAGATGGTGGATGGGGAGGCCGGTTAAGTCTTCTCTCGTCGGGAATGCACACGCCCTAGAGTCTCTCAGTGGGTCTTTTTCCGGTTATGTGTGTTTAGTTTTCTTTTTAATTTGACGGTTTCTTCTTTTTATTAGCATTTACTAGTGTTTGTTTTCCTTCTAGTACGTGTAAGAATATCACATAGAGTTAGTTTATACCCCGTAAGAACGGTCTTATATTTCTCCATTAGAAAGTGTGTGTGTGTGTTTAATCTTTTGCTGTGTTTCTATACGTCTGATTTTGCAGCTTCAAGTGTCAAAGATCGAGCCTCACGCCTGGAGCTAGGGGCTGAAACCTTGACGTCACAAGTGAATTAATAAACAATTGGGATGACAAATTGACAAATTTTAATTAGGAGCATTGAATTAGAAAATAAATAAGAAGTGTGTTGTGGAAAACGTTAGAAATGCGAATATTACTGCACATATTGCGTCGCAAGTAGTATGTTATTCTATTGTAATAATAGTAAAAAAGTTGAATTTGAAAACATGAGACTGATTCCTTACAAATAGCTTCCCTACCAGACGTGTTTGGAAAGCACAGAAACAGCAAGAACATACATAGAGTTAAAAATCTCAGCCAAATTAATTAAGTCGAGAATGAACAGCGTTAAGGTTGCAGCGTGGGGATCAGCCACTGAAGGAGAGGCTTGGAGCTTCGAGCCTCGAGCAGACGGAGGCATTATTAGTATCATCGTCCGACATTCAGAGGTTGTAGATGCGGTTTCATTCGTCGCCCAAACCCCAGATGGAAGAGTCGAGTCTTCTGACCAATTCGGTGGCAACGGAGGCGATGAAACTAAGGTTAGTTTCTATTGTGACTCTTGCTGAAGAATGAACTCATATCAATTAAATGTAAGAATAATAAGCTACTTATAAAAGTTAAGACTCTGTTCAATTAAAAAAGCTGATCTTTTAGCTGTAGAAGTCTGATCCGATATGAATGGCCAAATTTACAACTCTCACACTTAGTTTATAAAGTCATTTAAGAAACTGTTAATAACCATTTTGTTGAATGTAGGTTGTGCTGGACTGGCCTACAGAGTACCTGACGGCCATTAGCGGAACATACGAGAAATACTTCGACGTGCCGGATGTAATAAAGTCGTTGGAGTTCACGACAAATCTCGGACGAAAACTTGGACCATTTGGGAAGGGGAAGGTTAGGGGCACAGCTTTCGCTCTGACAGTCGAGGAAGGAGCCGTCGTTGGCTTCCACGGTCGCAACACTCAATATCTCAATGCCATCGGCCTCTTTGTAAGGCCGTAATTGCTACATGTGATGTGGTTTCATGTCCTACTTTCTGTTTTATGTTTTATGTAATTCCCAATAAATGCAAGTGTGGTTTCATCCCACTTTCTATGTAATGCCTGTATAATACGTGCACAAGAATTTGTATCAGGTAAACTCTCTTAAATAACTAAGGGAATTTCTGTTTATCCTGTTTTTGTTTGTTTAATTTATGTGCACAAGAGTTTGTATCATGTTTGTTTATCAAAAGCATCTTTGCAGGAGGGGAACAAACTACAAAGGGATCCTCAATCCTCTACTCTCAAGAAACATCTTTATAAGAACTCGATGGGATACCGACGTATTTTCACATATATAACTATTAAAAAGTCTTCAGATTAGCCTTCCTTTGACAATGACTCCCAACCCAACCCATACACTGCCTTGCCTATTTCATGCAAATCCTAAAGACAATAAAAAGTCAAGAGCACACCAGTGTGGCGCTGATCTAACAGGCTATAGTCTCGGGAATTGTAAAATAATCCTCCCTCCTCTATTTGGATTCTCTCTCTGCCATGTCAGTATACACGTTGGCAGCTGAAGGTTATACGCTGCGTTTTGGAGTGGCTGCAGCTTAGCGTGTTGTGTTCCTTCCCTTTCTTGCCCTAACCTTCGATCCTTCTTCGCCTTCTCCGTTTCTCTGCGATGTCGTTCCTTCTTCGTCCGTTACTGCCATTCACAGCCTCCTTGATTGCGGACAATCATTGCGCTCAGTCCGAAAGTCGCTGGTTCGTCTCTAAATGGCCTCAATCGTTGGCTTTTTCCATTTACTCCAGTTCCTTCACTTGCGGTTTGTACCGTCTGCTACATAGGTTAGTGCTTCGTTTCATACGTTTGCTGGTTTTCGAATATAGGGCATTCATCTTATTCCCTGAATATGTGTGTTGCTGATTTTCGAGTATAGGGCATTAAACCTATTCCCTGAGTATGTGTTTTATTGATTTGGCTTAGAATGTTTCGGCTGCTACATCTGTCCCCTGATTTGGTGTGTTCTTGATCTGTGTTTGAAATTTTCGGATGTGGCTATAACCCTATATTAGATGATTGTGTTTAGTTGTTTAGTTGTGTTGTGTTCTGTCCAATTTTGTTTATGTATGTTTGTGGAATTGAGTGTGTGGAGCCAGAATGTGTTTATTGCTGATAGACTGGGTTATTCGGGGAATTCGTTTTTATCAGTAAAGGTATTGAGGTTGCTGGGATTTAAACTAATAGGTAGGTCATGTACTCATTTGTTTGCTGTGTTGTGTTAATGATACTATTTTAGTTTAGGGTTTTGGTTGTGTCTGTTGTTTGCCTAATGGCATTAATATGACGGTTCTTATAAATGTGTTTAGAGCAGCAATTTTTTTTCGTAGATAACCTACTTGCCTCTCGGTGACTGTATGGTACTTTTTGACCCTGGGATTATGTCACCTGCCTCTAATATGTGATTTGAAGCTAAGATTGTAGTTTCACGTTAAATGTGTTTCCTTTATTTTTTATTCCAGTTTTGGTTAACTTATATAGTTATTACGAAGTCAATTTGTCGCTTTTGTGGTTCTATTTATTTGAGATTGGTTCATGGTCTGCATTTTTTTACCGAACCATGTTGTTTTGGTTATTCATTCAAATCATATTAAGACCTCGGGAAGCATAGGTTAAAAACGTCAGCGTGATGGAAGTTGAGTTGTACGTGTTTTTGGTTTGCAATATAGATTGTGCTTATTTGGGAACGAGCGAGACCATGGGAGGGTTAGCGAGAGTGAGGACGACAAGAATGAAACGGTGGGACATGGCTTTTCATGTACCCTTGTTGACAGAGCCGAGCTTCTAAACTCCGATGAGAGGTGCGGTACGATGGTGTTAGGGTGTTGTGTCAACAAAGACGCTGGATGGATGTGAAGAAAACACGTAATAGGTTTAAACGTATGAAACGATTTGATACAACTGCTTTAGGGTTTACATAAGGGGAAGATATTTTCGTAATATGCCCCTTTAAAATGTGCAATGACCGTTTGTTCTTACACTTTTCAATAATTATGGTTTACTATTATTTTGATGCGCTCTATTTTTTTAGAACGACAAATTGCAATTTTATAAATCTTTAAAAACGATTATATCGAAATGCCTCAAGTAACATGCTCCTCAATCATGAAAGGTCAGTATGAGCGAACACTAGTTCACTGACCCTTTTAGTACTAGAACCATAGTGGACAGTATTTTGACGCCCCATGGGCAAAGAAAGAAAGCCGAGAGAGGGAACGGGGTACCGAAGTTCCTGAGTGACCTCGACAGTAGTAGTGGTGGTGGTGGGAGGCAATGCATCATTTAGGGACCCCTCCCAAGGCCGGTACCTGATACTTCGCCAGTGCCTCATCCTCCCGATGGGGTATCTCCCCGGCCTGTGAGTTGGCGTGCCAGCCAGACGCATGCACCATCCCTCCCCATCCATCAACAGTTGCGCTCCTCCGAACCAATTGCGATGTGTCCTTCACAGCACGCGCTCTTGGGTGGGCGCGGCCACCACCTCCACTTCGACCCCACACCCGCGACCCCAGGGCATCAATCGAATCAGCAGAGAGCTGATCTCCACCAGCCCCTCGCCGGATGTTCCAATGTACAAAAGTCGGGGCCCTCGTATAGGACCATCCAGGAAGGCTTATCGCGTGCACTTGGCCGGCATCCCAGGTGAGGGCTCGGGGATCCGGGTTAGGTACCGGGTCCATAGTTACCCCGATACCCATCTCTCGAGATGATCGAGCCTTAGGTATCAGGTCCATTGTCACCAGGGTTAGGGCCTCAGGCTCTCGCTCCAAACCCAGTGCCTCACCATCTCTACCAGACCCTCCAAAGGATTGCGGCGACAGCCCATCCGGACGTCTGACGCGTGGGCGAGGCCCTCGTGCCACATTGAAGCGCAATAGTCGTCGTTGATACGTCGCGAGATGACTTTGAGGATATTGGGTCAACGCCGAAGTATGGGTTCTCTTCCGAATCGTGGTCACCATAAGAGTCGGTGCCTCCATCCTTGGGGTCAGAGGTAGAGAACCCCCATCCACATCTGCAATATCGGGGCCGGCCCCGCTGAAAGGTATCCAAACCCTCTTCCACCTCCGTGTCTAGCCACGTCGGACGAACATGAAGGAGACTTCCACCGTGCTCCTTCTCACCTCATAGCGATCACAAATCAGACGTTGAAGTCGAGCTTTCATCACCGTGATTGAGGAGAACGTCGAGGTTTCCGTCACGTCTCTGATCGTCCCCGCCTGCTTGAAACGAGGGGGACTATCCTGCGGAAGCGCACCTCCATGTCGTTTCCCAGTCAACTCAGCCACCAGAGCAAGGTCGTGGTGGGCCCGATGAGACGGATTAGGGTTCGGCCGAAGCCACGTTGCCTCGTGGCGTGTGTCGGAATGCATCCGAGCCCCACACACCAGTGCAACACAACCTAAGGCACCAAGGGGCGGAGACAGGGATGTGTCAGGAAACTCAGCCGACATCGGTTGAGGAGAGATTTGGGGTCCCGAAACGATCGGGCTAGATGTCAGTGAGACCGTGAGAGGGATGATGAGGGAAAAAGAAGTCGGAGGGATAGGGATGGGGATCCAATCCCAACGATATATACCCCCGCACCAGGCGTGGCCTGCGAGGGGTATGACCCGATGGGATAGATGAACACGGGGACTATCAGTCCGATAACGGTTACAGACGACGTAGAGACACAATGATAGGTAGGAACTCCATAACAGTTAAGGGATAAAGCTAGGTTTAAAAGGTCGAGACCTTTTTTTTATAATGATCAATCATTTTTTGATGTGGTCTATTAATTTCTGTAGATCCAACGATTATAATTATTTTTTAGATTCAATTAAACCATATTTGCTTATTACTCAAAATAATTAATTCTATTGGATTGGACAGGTAGTGTCAACCTCGTTCCATTGAAATCAGACCGAAAACATCAACTTCCGTAAGAGACGTGGTGTTTTGCCATTGATGGCAATCATTTTAAGGAAACAATATTACATTCTCGTATTTCAAGAGATTGACGCGTGGCGTTTCTTCATAACGCTGCCCCACACGCTGCAGCTGTCCAGCGGACACGTCCTACTCAGGCACGTGAAGTGCATATATATTAAAAATAAAAATAAAAACTCCAACTATTTTTTAAAAATAGAAATATATTTTTATATAAACAAAACTCCAATTATTTTTAAAAAATAAAAACTGATTTTTTATTTAGAAAAAGATTTTTAAAATGAAATTGTGATTTTTTAACATAAAATTTAGATTTTGAAAAATAAAATTGTTTTTATAAATAAAAACCGAGTTTTCAAAATAATTATTTTTATAATTATGATTTTTAAAATTTTATAAGAAATATTAATAAAAGAGATATAAGAAATTTTAAATTTAATTATAATGATATTTTTGTAAATAACGAGTGGTATTTTCGTAATTATTTGAAAGATAAAGTTGTAATATTGAAAGATAGTTGAGGGTAATTTCGTCATTTAACAAAAAGACTAACAAAAATAGATGGAGAGGGTTATTTGTAATATAACTGAAAATAAGTATAGCTATCACTTAAAAAAAGTAGGAGTAGGTATGAGTTAAACACGATACACTAAACATATAGGTATGTGTAATTTACCGTTCCTAAAAACATTACATTCTCCTATTTTAAGAGATTGACGTGTGACATTTCTCCAAAATGCAGCCCCACACGCTGCAGCGGTCCAGCGGACACGTCCTACTCAAGCACGTGTAGTGCATATATATATATATATATATATGCTCTAAGAAAGAATAAGTAGATGAAAACTACATTGTCTTTATATGTATAAAGTGACTAAGTTTTCAAACTTGCAAGAGAACAAAGGAGAGGAGAAAAATCAAGTGGAAGTGTGTGGAGCTACGTTATGTATAATACTCGTGTTTAAAACATGCAAGAGCAAGACAACAAGACATACACCACATTCTAACTAGTGCTAGTCCTCACATATCTTATCTTTTTAGCCTATAAATAGACAAGTCTCCACACCATCCAACAACAACACAATACAATATGGCTTCTGTTAAGACTTTTGTCCTCTTGGGTCTTCTAGCACTTGGCTTTCTCATCCCGTCTCAGCTTGCTGCTACATCATCCGGTCGGGACGAAGGTAAAAGATAGTAGTTTTCTCTCTGTTTGTTAGACGGGCTAAAACAGTCTGGTTTGCAATGCGTTAGTTTGTCAAAAACTAAAAGATTGGTTAAAATGTTAAGTGGCGATTTCCAACGACGGTATGTTCGCGGGCATGCAAAAATGTCGAAGAAAATTGCCCATAAAATCCGGATGTATATTACCAAATGCTCTTACAGAAAAATTTATTATTTGTGATGTTAGTTCCAAAGACATAGGCTCCTTTGATCTGATGCACTGCTTTTCTGAAGTATGAGATGCAGACATGACGTTGATTCTTATCTCCATTAGAAAGGTCATATGCAATTTTTAACTGAAGTCGACCTTTTGTGATAGATTCTAACACAAAGGAAATACACATTTATAAAAAGTATCAATACCATATTTATGCTGGTTCATGTAAATGAAGTGACCTTTTAAGTTAAGAAATGTCTAGATAGATCGACTTCAGTTAAAAAGCAATAACTAAAAATAACAAAAGGTTATCTGTAAATGTAGACTTCCCTTTCAAGTAAAACGGCTGAATGTTGTTAGAACATTTTTGCCTTACTGCTTTTTATCTTATGAACTAACTTGTTTCATCAATGTCACAGCCACAGAGAGTCCGATAATTAAATTGGTAACCGATAACCAAATCAAGCTACCAGATCTAATAACGATAGACTTCGACATCAGCCGGGATGACTACACAGTTTTCATTCAAAAAATCAGAGACCAATTAAAAGCCTGGGACAAATATGGCATCCCCGTCCTCAGAGATCAATCAACGACGCCGAGGTGGCTGGAACTTAAGTTGATCGGGAGGAGCAGCAGCACCGTCACGATGAAGCTAGAGCAAAGCAACCTCTACTTTCGCGGTTACACAAGAGGTACCGAGACCTGGAGGTTCACAGAGTCCATTATCGCCGGCGCCAAGACACTTAAATTCTCCGGGAGCTACACCGCGTCCGACGGTTTAGGGAAGACTTCCGGCGTTAACCGTCGTGATCTCCGCTTAGGGCGTAACCAATTGGATAACGCGGTCTACGATCTCGCCACCTTGACGAATCCTGACGTGGAGCAACAAAGAGCGGCGAAGAGCCTACTTGTTCTAATTCAGATGATTGCCGAAGCTACGAGGTTCAAAACCATATCGGAGTATATAAGTAGCAACTATGAAGCCGGTGCGGTGCTAAGCGACAGAATGGTGGCTATGCAGAACGGTTGGGGCAAAATCTCCACCGCCGTGTTACAATTATCGGAAGGAAGTAACCCTCCGATTTCGAATACGCCCATCCCAAATGTTCCACTTGACAACCCGGCTCAAGTGTACACGTACGGTCAAGCCCTTGCCACAATAGGTATCTTGATCGTGGAACGCTCGAGGGTAGCATCATGGACGGTGATGAAGGCGGCGAACGCGGTCCTGGGGAGGACTCTGATGAACCTGGAGTACGTGCGCGTCAACAACATCAACGGGAAGAACCCCGGTAACTTGTTCGGCACGGTGACGGTACACGACGGCTGGTACACATACACCTTCTACCAACGGGTGTCGGGGAGCTACGAGAATGTGGGCCAGGGAGGATTCGCTACCCTAACCAACCCGTCTCACTCCTTCGCCGTATCCGGCGCCGACGCGTTCGCCGTCAGCGTGGACCTGTTTGATCGCGCATCGGCGTCGTCGAACGTCGGGATCGGTCAGGGGGAGGTGGTGTGGGACCGCGTGATAGAGAGCGTGACTTGGGCGAACTACGACAGGCATCTTCAGCAGGTGGTGAGAGGAGATCGCGGCGACATCACGGTGGGGTACGCGGTCTTGAGCAACGCGCTTGGCGTTACTGTGCAGGTTATCTTGACAAACGGCGGCGGGACGAGTACTACGACGGAGGTTTACGGGACGGTGAGAGCTTCTCAGGTTCTCGGAGGCTCGGCTGGATTGACTCCGATCGCTTTGTTCGACCGGTCTTCGGGGGAGGCCGTGCGAGTGGGGCAGTCGCAACCCATTCCGCTTACACGGACAGTTATCGCTGCGTCGGCGTCCGCCAGTTTAACCATAACGGCGAATTTGGGCGACAACGCGATAGCTCAAGGCAGTGTGGCCTTCACGGTGCAACCGGGGACGCAAAGGCAGATCATAAATGGTCGGCTCGGGCGAGTGGAAGTGGTCATTACTTGCGCATGATCACTTGCTGTGTCAATCGAACTTTCGTTCCATGTGATATGTAATAGTTCCCTAATAATGCATGTACATATACGTGCACAGGAGTTTGTATAATATGTAATTCAAACTTTCTAATAATAAAAAGATGGGTACGTAATTATTACCACCCCCCGTCGGGTATGATATCCCCCATCGGTTTCCATGCCGGATCCGGCGACCGCGAGAACCTCTCCATCGTCCGACTCTTCGCGCAGACAGCGCATACATACCACGCCGAGGGGTCTCTCGCCGCCCCGCTCTCCCCACGCCACCGCCATCGTCAACGGTGTGCAAGCACCGATTTGGCCGATTGTGCACCGGCCCCAAGCAGCTCTCGGACAGGCTCAACCAAAGCGCGCAACCACACTGTCGCGACCGGAGCGTTTCGGGAGGGTTGCTAGATTTGGGATCCGGGAGGAGTGACGTTAGGTCGGGATCTGTATCCACGACATTAGGCCGGGTTCAGAAGAACTGGCATCGCATACTCTTTAGGTTACTATGTTCGTTTTTCTGTTTTATCGTGTTCTTTATGGTCGACTATACAAAAGAGATCACCAATACGGATCCAAGTGCGCCGGAATCTTTGCAACGTCTCCATTCACTGATCTTAAAGCCACAAAGGATGCTGCTCCGGTCAAAGCGAAGAGGAAGGTCAAGGTTAAGTCGAAGAAGGTCTCGGCTAAAGATTTGGATGCAGACTCTTCCTTGGCTGGTCTCGTTTCTCAAGCCACCAAGGGCGGTCCAAAAGACGTTGCTGTGAAGACCGCTCCGACTTTAAACGGTTTAAGTTTTAAGTTTTTGTTCGATCGGAACGTCGTTGGTGCATTTTGGGTTTAATCTCTTATTCATTAAAAAAATGATTTTTAAATCAGTATTAATTAAATAAACAAAAAAAAGGTTTTTTTTTATAAAAAAAAAGGAAAAGAGAAACTGGACCGGGTTGGACCAGACCAGATCACTAGGCCCGACCCAGCTTCCCTCTTGGGCCGCGAGGCCAGTTTGCCTTCTGAGGCCCAGTTGAGCCCGCGGTATAAAAGGCACGAAATAGGGCTCAAACCCTAAATTGTGCCTCAGCCTTCGCGTCTTCTTCCCCCTTTCTCTGAAGCTCGACCTTATCCCTCTCTCTTCTCTGGTTCCGACTTCCCCATCTCCTCCTCTTACCTCAAGCCACCGCCACCATCGAGGCCGACCTTCTCCCTCTCCTTCTCAGTCAAGACCCCCCCACCTTGTGGCCGTGACACTCGCCGTCCAGCCCAAGCTTCCGCTCAACCGCCGCGCCTCCCTATCTCCGTTTCTCCCTCTCCACCTCTCTCACTCAGTCTCGAGCCGCCGTCCTATAACTCGCCCGACTCGCCGGCGAACTCGCAGATCCGAGGCCCTCACTGGTCTCGTTTAGATCTGAGACGGAGTCACCGTCGTGCTCCGCCGATCCCACGCCCGTAACCACGCCGCCGCCGTCATCCCTTCCCCCGCGGTGAGAATCTCACCCACGGGGTTTGGCCGCCGGCATATTCGCCGGTGGTCGTTTGGTTTTGTTTCCTTCTAACCCGAGTCCCTCTTCTTTCCCTTTTTTTTGTCTTTTTCCCGAGCTTTCTCCCGAATCTGGACTTCTTTGAAACATTTTGGTCGAAGAATCAAAAAGAAAAGAAAAGAATTTGAAACGTGTACGTCGGGAATTGTGCCACGAAAATCGTGCATCGAGATCTGTGCATTGGGACCGTGCCTCGGGAAACGTGCACCGGTTTTGGTGCTCGGGTGCTCGAACTCGATTCGCCGTAATACTGCTTTTAGCCCGCTCGAGTCTAAAGTCAACCTTTTAAACTTGAATCGAAACCGTCTTAACCTTTTAAATCAAATTGTGAAACCGGTTTTAATTATAGCTTTCTGTGTAAACTAGAGTCCGGCTTCGATCGAAGAGAAGACCGGAGGTAGCGAGCCAGGACGTCAGCAGCTAGGAGTCGTAGCTGTCGATTCATCGTGAGGTAGGGAAGTAGCAGATACCGGTTTAATTGTGGAAAGTTACTAGTATGCATGCTAGGATTAATAAAACTGGAAAGACGTTTATATAAGATAATAACCGGACGAGTTGTAGTAACATGTAGGATGAGAACAACTAGCGTAGTCGATTGAACTATGAACCTTTACGTTTCTACTTGGGAATTGTTGTGTTGGTAGATCGGTCGTGTCGAGCCGTAGGTTGCGTGGTTGATTGAAGTACCTGTTGTTGTTTGATATGCCTGTCGTGTGAGTCGTTGTCGTTAGGGTTAATAGACAAGATTAGTATATCCGTTGAGCATCTTGTTGTTATGTATGGGCGAGTGTGCCGTGGTTGTGTTGATGTGAAACCCTTGGTTTTGTGATGGTCGGGTGAGTGATAGATCGATGTGACTGGTTGTGGTAGGATTATAGGGCTGGGTTAGCCGTGTTTAATTAGGACAGTTGTTTTAGTATTCTTGACGCTTTGCCCGAAGGAGTTCCGGGAAAATTGTCTCACCTTTGCTTCGCCCGAAGGAGTTCCGGGGAAGTAGTCTCACCTTTGCCTTGCCCGAAGGAGTTCCGGGAAGGTCGTTTCTATCCTTTGCTTTGCCCGAAGGAGTTCCGGGAAAGCCGTTTTCTTTTATCCTTTGCCTTGCCCGAAGGAGTTCCGGGAAGGCTGTTTTATCTATCCTTTGCCCGAAGGAGTTCCGGGAAAGAGATTTAGGCCGTTAGAGATTCTGGTATGACTATGTGAGAGCGTCTCGTGGTTAGTTTGACTGTTAGTAGTTGTGTTGTTTGGGTGGTTGTGAGCATGGGTTGGTCTTGAGTTGAGGATGGTGGTTACGAGTTCCATTAGAAATTAGTTGTGTGCTGTACTAGTATGCCTTAATTGGACGGTTACCCGTGGTGGTGAGCGCTTGCTTATAACATTAACTACTTTTCCTACTGAGAGAAAGCTCACCCCTCACCTTGTTGTTTTTCAGGTTCTAAGCGGGAAGTGTACTAGCCGGATGCTCGACGCTTGGGAGCTACGAGGGTCCTAGGCTAGATAGTCTAGAGACGTACCGTTTTATTTTAACTGTTTTACCGTTGGTTTTTTTTCCGAGCTGTGACTCGTGTGGTGTTTAAAGTTTTTAAAATTATGAGTTTAAGACTTATTGGCTTTATTTTCGTTTAAAATTATTATTGTTTTAGTTCACGTCTCGAGTCCGGTCCAAACCGGATTTGGGGCGTGACAATTTGGTATCAAAGCCTGGTTTCATTTGAAAATGTTTTCAAACCTCGGACCGTACGTCAACTAGGTGGGTAGAGTTAGGTGTTTGAGTTTCGGTGCGTCGGTTACGTAATTCGTAGATGACCTAAGCGTATAAACGAGACGAAGAGAGTCTCGGTTGGTTGTTGGTTGAACTGTTGGGTTTTGTGGTCCTTGTTTATCTGTGCAGGTTGTGTTTTGTGTGCCCGCTTAAGCGGATGCCTAGAGTAATTTACGAACTGGTCATGCCCGATTTTCTGCAGAAACTGACAGGGAGCCTTCGTCACGGCTGGGTACTTCTCCTTCGACCGTCCTCTTCTGCAAATCGTGAGATTTGGCAAGCGTTTTGGTCGGATTCGACCAAAACCGACGCCGTCGAAACCCTCGTCCAGCCAGATCTGAGACACGCGACGTTGGACCGCGCGATGGCCGTCGTCTCGTCTTCCTGACGCTCTCCTAGTCACGACCGCCTCTTCTCCGGGCTTCCCCACCACCACCGTCGCCCTGACAAAGATGGGGAACTCGTCGGAGCAGCCTCGAAGGCGTCGGTGACTTGCCGTCGCCATCGGGCTCGAGCTGGCTCGATCATGACACAACTTGGGCCCTTGGGCCGGTTCAGAACCAAGGATGAGCCGTGGCCCAGAAGTGAAGACGGGCCTTGGGCCGGGCAACCCCGGGTTGGGTGTGGATCAGGACTGGAGCTCGGGCCGGACTCTAGGTCGGGTCGGGTCATGGTCAGAACCGGATCTGGGTCCGGGTTTGGGCTTGGATCCGGGTCGGATCCGGGTCAACCCGATTTCAAAGAATTATTTTTAAAAATCAGATTTAATTAAGTGATTTAATTAATTCAAGGTGAGAATTTAAAGGACAAACTTGGTTAATTAAGTGGACCTTTGGACATCTATTGTTATTGATTTGGATGTTTCATGTGTCAAATCTAGACGGGACTCCGCCCGAGATCAAGGGCGTGGGCCGAGCTAGAAGAACGAAGATCACGCCGGTACCCGTGTGAAGAACGGTGTGGTGACTATCGTGTGCGACATCAGAGTGTTGAGAGGAAGACCACAAGGTAGTGAAAGTCTTAATTACTTATTTAACGCTTAGAATACATGATTAGACTAATAAAATCGGAAAGGTCCTAGAATTGCCTATATGATGCGAATAACTAGAATAATCGTATTTCAATCACTAATAAATGGATGAGTCTAGTATGCATGCTTAGAACGATGACAATTAGTGAAGTGTGCTTTCAATACATGGGAAATTGATTTACTGGTAGAGAGGCTGTGAAGAACTCTCGGATTAGTTGTGTGTTAGGTTCACATGTTTGATTGCTCGTTATTAGGACAACTAAGAGTCTAATGAAACTAGTTAGCTTACTTGATTGAATGCTTAATTGATCGTTCACATGATTTTGATTGGTTGAGTGATTGTGTTGATATAATTGTTGGTTGAACGGATGATCGAGTATGACTGGTTGTGCCAAGGGGTACAATCAGGTGATCGATGTACCGATGGCTCGTGACAGGTAAGTATGACGGTAAGGGTAAATGTGGGTATGAATCCCGTGTGGTATGTATTCATGAACGTGTGTACTTCTAAGATTGAGGATTAAGTGAATGTCTTGGTTGTATTGTGGTGAAAGTGTGATTTGATGAGTGTTGGTTGATGGACGTGTTATTGTATGTTTCCCTATTCCTATTCTTGAATGATAATGCTTGTTCCCTTTATTCTTACTCTTGAAATATATGCTCGTTTGTTTGTTTGTCTGTTTGGTTGTTTGGTTCGGTACTACACCGGGGGGGGGGGGGGGGGGGGGGTAATCCGGTGCCGTTGTGGTGGTTGGAGTTGGACATATACTGTGAGATATTGACTGAGTATTGGAGCCTGAAGGCATTGGTTACTGGATATTACGAGAATTGATTATTGGCAGATCCTGCGGGATGTTTATTGATTATTGGCAGATCCTGCGGGATATTGATTGATTATGAGCAGATCCTGCGGGATATTGAGTGGATTATTTCATGAGAGATGGTTACTGAGGTTTCACCCAAGGGCGTGCGTCCCAGTGGAGCACCACCTTGGTTCCCTATGACATATGGTCCTTTGGAGGCATTTATGGGAATCCCGATGATAAGCGCCCATTTGGGATTGTTTCCGGTGGCCCGATGCATGTGCTCCCTCTGGACCGAGGGAAAATCTGATATGAGATGGATACTCCGGTGGATCGGAATATGGGAACCGATGTGATCCCAGAATCTATCCATGGATCGGAGGCTTGAGAAAGCAAGTGGTTGGAAAGATATTGATTACTCCCATTTTACTCTTATTGATCCATTAAAGTATTTATTATGAACTTCTTTTAAGTTACTGTTATCTTGGAAAAAGCGATACTATTTCATTATCCGGATTCTATAACATTTCCTTGATTTATAGAATTTACTCGTTCCCGTTGTGTCGATTTTCTATGTTAGTTTAACGTTCTCTGTTTATTCTCTGAGAGCTTATCGTTATCCTCGAGAATGCGTTATTGTAATTGTTGCTTCTTATTCGTTCATTATACCTTTTGGTCTAAGGGCTTTAAATACTTTTGTGACATTGATTTAAAGCAGCTTTAATATTAAATTCGGAGACTAAAGTTATTTACGATTTTCCCTACTGAGCGTAAGCTCATCCCTATTTGTTTATTTATTGTGTGTACAGGTGTGCTTGGGATCTGAGAAATTCGAGGCTCGGGGGCTTCCAGATGTCTTGAGAGTCGTATTAGAGATGTGTTGGTCCACATTGTTGATCTTTATTTACCTTTTTTCACCTATCAAGTTTTGACACTATATTTGAAGTTTAGATTGAATTATTGCGGAATACTTTGGACTCGTTCTCAGTTTTAAAAGAATTTATTTCAATTGTACTACTTTTACCTCGTTTATTTCAGGTCACGTCTCGAGTCTGGCCAAAACCGGATTTGGGGCGTGACAGCTGGATTTGGAGATGCACCCAAACCAGAAACTTGTCTCTGTTTCTTGGTTTCAGAATCAGACTGTCGAACTCGGTTCAGAGGAGGAGAAAGTTGTTGAGTACGATGAAGGGGTAGATCAGTCCGGGGATTCGCCGGAGTTGGTTGCCATTGTCGATGTTGAGATGGATGCGGTTGCTGATGTTGATGCAGAGACAGATTCAACCCCTTTGGTTGCTGATGTTCAAGTGGATGTTGCTGGGCTTGAACATCCATTTGGGCCGGCTTTGGAGTCATGTGGGCTTGCTTCTGGGCTTACTCAAGTCTAGCCCTTAGTCTCGGACCAGGTTATTGGTGCGGTTGGGGCCTACCTACATAACAGGATCATTCCCCGTGGAATGATGCTCTAGTCAAGAAGCGGGTGAGTCGTCCCCCAAAGCATCTAACGGAAGTATACACTTTGACGTGTAAACCAATTGTATCGTTGGATCGGGAGAGAAATGTTCGGCCTGTCGATATTAGGAAGCAGGTTGAGCAGATCTGGAAAGGAAAAACTCAAGTCACAGCTTCGTCTCATGGTACTGAAGCATGGACTGCAATTCGTGAATTGACTGCCAAGAAGAAGAATGTGACGACTGATCGTTGATGAGTTTTGTTTTTCTTTTTTCTTTTTGTTCCTTGTTTTCCTTTTTAGAAAAGGCTTAGCCTCTGGCTCCCCTTGCTGGAGCCTCTTTGTTATTATTGATTGCTACACTATTTCTTCTTAATTCAGGGCTTTCTGATTCTTTTGGAATCAGTTTTAATAAAAATTTTGAGCTTATAAAAAAAAGTGCGCCACAATCTTTACGGGGGTTTCAGACATATACTAGAACTCAAGGTCATGGACCCAAGTTATGTTTTATTTTTTATTTTTGTCATGATTAATAAAATTTCTATGTTCACGCTTCAAACAAAAATGATGGGATTATCTGTTATTGTCTACTTTTTATAAAAAAAAATTTCCAAATCGACTATTATAATTCTTTTTCCAAACGATTTAGCATGCGACATGATTAAAACTAGAATTTCTTTTATGATGTCTTCTTTTTAGTGTTAGTAAAACGGACCAATATAATTAACTTTATCATAAACAAAAGAATAATAAGAGAGTGAATCATTTAGGAATAATTCGACACTTAATCTGTTAGCTATAACCGAGATATAATCGGCTACATTAAAATATCCAAAAATTATCCGGTAACAATTAAAACTAAAATATAGTAGAACCAATTTCGGCTTAACTTGAAGCCAACCATATAAGCATGTATACGTGTGGAGCCTCTTACAAGGATTACTAGTTGTTATGGTTCAACTGAAGAAATTTGGATTCAATACAACACAATTCATTGATTGATTGGAGTCGCTGAAAGAAGAATTTAATGCGCTTTTCCAATTACTGGTGACAAAGAAGTCCATTTGGCCCAACGGGATACATTGTTAATGATGTTAGGGCTTACTGCTATAAATTTTGAATTTTCTTTTGTTCGTGATCAAATCTTGGCCAATTCTATTATCCTTACGTCACAAGGTTTTTCTTCTTGCCTATTGCGTGTTTACTTCTCTTATCGATCCTTGTGACTTAGATTTTTCCACCTACATCTTTGGGTGTGTTGGACCCTCTCTCCAATGTTCGACGGGTTTCTGTTCCGGTGTTGTGACGGTCACGATGTGGGTTATTTCGGGTGATGTTCAGGTGGTGATGTGTTGATTCGAAGTTCTCTACTGCTCGTCCTACTCTGGTTGTGACCGGTGAATGTTGTTTCGAGACTCTTTTCGTCGTCCTAGTTGCTTTGTCGGATCCCCTCGGCTTCGGTCGTACTCTCGTGTTCGTGAGGCGTGGTGGCAGCAGCCTTAAGAGGTTTGGTACGGTTTTTAGTGTTGGCCACCAAAGTACCCGTCTCTACTATAGACCTTCTCCTTAGGGCGGTGTCAGTGGAGCCTCTCTCGTGTCATCGGAGGTAACTACTTTAAGTTCTGGTCGTGGAACGCGTTTCTTCTTCCTTCTGGGTGTTGATCGTTGTGGATCTGGTCTAGCCGTATCTGGTTATTCATTTTGTTGCATGGTGTCTCGTTCAGATCTGGTCATGCGATGCGTTTCTTCATCCTCTAGGGTGTTTATTGTCGTGGATCTGGTGGTTTGTCGTGGTGCTTTAGGTTACTGGTACTCCAATTCTTATGCTTAAGATTTATGTCCCTTTATTGTTCCTTTATCGTTATTTGCTTGGTATTAATTTTCTTCCTTCCACAATGATGGTTAGGGCTCATCGGTTTAGGATGTTGGGCGTCGGCGAGTGGTTGACCACTGTGCCTTTTAGTTGTTTACCTCTAGATTCGATTTTTTGGTATAACGTGTTCTAACGGATATTGCCTTTTGGATCTGTCTCCGTCATTTGCAGTGTTGGCCGCTGACTTGTTAGTGACTATCATCCAGTCTGTGTGAAAGGTTGATAGTCTTGATGAGGCATGGTGTTCTACAATCTTGGATAGTTGGTTCAATATTTGTCGGTATCGGTTGGGCTTAATGCATGGTTGAAAAATCCAGTTTTTGACCTTGTCTAATTTTGTGTGCTTCATGGTAGAAAAATTAGGGTTTATACCTAGTTTACTACTATGTTTTTATTGTTGGTAAAGTTTGGGTATTTAGACCTTTTATTTGTATTTTCTCCCTTTGCTGGGATTGCTTCAAGGTTGAACTTTCATGTCAATGGTTGAATATGTTATTATTATTGGTTGTTTATTTTATTGGTTGTTTATTTTAACCCTTAAACGGATCAAAACTAGTGGTTTGAGGTGTCTCTGACTTGTTCTTGTCTATTTGGGTTTTGTAGTTAGAACTTTTTTATTTCCTTTTCTTCCTTCAAAGAGATCTTTATTTATATATGAAAGAACTCCATGTCACTTCGTTATACTAAAGTCAAACATTAAATCATAATATGTTAATATGAAACGTATCAGATAGAAATATGTTTTACCTTATTAATTCTCAAAATGTATCAAAATTTGTTAAGTGTGACTAACACCGTGAAATACCAGTCACATGCTTGTCACATGCTCTAAAACTTTCCTAAAATAGAAACTTCAACTTTTCGTTTATTCTTAAATCATAACGTAGACATTTCGTTTATTCTTAAATCATAACGTAAACATTTTCGTTATTCTCAAACGATAAGTCTAAACTATCAACTTTTCATGTTATTCACTAAACGACCGTTAAACTTTTGGACGGAAAATACGGTCAATGTTACTACATGACAATTTACGTTTGCTTGAATTAGGATTTAGTAATAAACGAAAGATATAGTTAGGGTATGCAGTAACCCCTTTATTAATGAAGCTTTTTTTAATGAAGTTTGCACTACCAGTGATATGAATTTTATCACGCGATCACACGCTTAGTCGTTTTAATAAAATAATCCTGAAATAAATAAATAAAGAAGACAACACATAATTAATAATAGAGTTTTATTATATATGATTCTTGTTGTGCATGTCGATCTCTATGCATTATTAGATGGAAAGTACATATTACATAATAAAATGAAATAAAAAGTCACGGTGATCATCAGGCGCATTTAACGACGACTGCCACTTGTCCGTGCCGACCTTTTATGTCGATCGTTTGTGTTCCTGGTTGCACGGTGAAGTTGGCACTGCCTAGTGCTATGTTGTCGTCCAGTGACAAGTAGTCGTGGTCCCATAAATCCGCCGTTACCGTTAACTGGCTGGTCGTCGACGCTGCAAAAACTACCCGGGTAAGCGGAAACGATTCATAACGCCGCAATTCCACGCGGTCCTTGGACAACTTGTCGAACAAAGTGATGGGAACCAATCCATCCGAACCTTCGAGAGCTTGGGACGCCGTCACTGTCCCGTAAACCTCCGGCGGATTCTCCCCGTCGGCGTCTATCAAGACAACATCTACAATAACGCTAAGCGCATAGCTCAGGACCGAGTATCCCACGGTGACGTCCCCGTAGTCTCCTTTGACCACTCGCTGTAGATGCTTGTCGTAGTTTGCGAAAGTGACGCTCTCCACTAAGCGGTCCCAGAGAATATACCCCTGAGCGATCGCGTCGTTGGACGAACCCCGACTGCCTTCGAAGAGGCTGACGTTGACGGTGAAGGCGTCCATGCCGGAGACCGGGAAGGAGTGGTCGGACTCGGTTAGGGTAGCGAATGCTCCCGGGGGCAACCGCTCGGACTCGTCTCTATCTCGTCGGAGAAAGTCGTACGTGTACCAGCCATCGTCCACCCTCACCGTGCCGAACACGTTGTTGGCGCGGTGCTCCTCGTCGACGATGTTGTTGACGCGCACGTACTCGAGGTTCATCAGACATCTTCCGTAGTCGGTTGATCTGGGTCCGCCCTTCGGGCGGGTGATGATCAACATACCTAATGCGGCAAGGGCTTGAGCGTATGTTGTTACCTGAGTTGGGGTGCTAGCGGGAATATTTGGGAGCTCAGTATCCGGAGTAGGGTTTTCGCCGAGCTGCAACACTGCGGTGGAGAGCCGCCCCCAACCATTCTGCAACTCGATCATTCTGCTATCTAACCTCACATCGCCCCAGTAATTCTCACCGATGTGGTCGGATATGGTTCGGAACCTCACACCTTCAGCTATCATCTGAACCATAACAAGTAGGCTCCGTGCGGCGTTTCTAGGGTTGTTGCCGCCAATGGGTGTCTCCATCCCGGCAAGAGTATGGATCGCGTTCGTCAATGGTTGATACCCTAATGGGAGATTATCCCGACTAGTACCGGCAATGGACCCTATACTGTTGCTCGAGGCGTAGCTCCCGGAGAATTGTAGATCTCGGCTGCCGGGGATTAGATGTGTGTCCGAAAACTCCCAGAAGAAGTTGTCGGTGCTTCTTCGGTAGCCACGGACGTAAAGATTGCTTTGTTCTAGCCTCAAAGTGATGCTACTCGCGCCTGCCACCAACTCAATGTCCAGCCATCGGGCGTTTTCCGGCGTCTCCGGTTGCTGAGGCAACAGAACGGGGATCCCGTGTGTTTCTGAGTTTTTTTTAACTTGTCTCTGATTCTTTGAATGAACTCCGAGTAGTCGTCATTATCCACGTCAAACCTCTCGTTTATGTTAGCTCGTACATCGCTTAGATTCAAGTAATTCAGACTATCATCGACCACCATGGTTATTATCGGATTTGTGACATCTGTGACATTAATAAAACAAGTTAATTAATATGGTACCCAAGAACAGCTACGACGATACGAACCTTGTCGCAACCACGAACCACAACCTGTTATTTAACGGTTCGCGAGTCACGTGTTGTGGATCGCGTTTTTTGCGGTCACGAACCGTTAAATAGCGGGTCGCGGCCCGTAACCCGCGAACCGCTATTTCGGTTTGCTGATTCTCGGGTTTCTGGTCGCGCCAGTCACTCACGCCGCGACACATGGCCTCCCCGTTGTTTTTTTTTACAAAAAATACATAAAATCAGATTTAAACTAAATATGATTTGTCCACTCACAACCTAAGACTCAACCCGAACTCTTATCTGATTCTCACTATTATGTGACATATTTAACTTACGGGGCTAAAAACCATTATTTTATTGATTTGACACCCGCCCTAACACGATCCCTTACACTGTACATGCTCTAACAAGTACACCAAATAAACAGGTATGATTAACAGGAAGACTCACCTTCATGTGATGACTTGGTGGTGGCTATGTCTCTGGCAGTAGCAGCTATCTGATCAGATGGGATGAGAAACCCAAGAGCAAAAAGACCGAAGAGGATCAAAATCTTAACAGAAGCCATATTGTATTGTATTGTATTTGGATGGTAATGGTGTGGAGACTTATCTCCGCCAATGCATCTATTTATAGTCTCACAAGAGAAGATCTTTTTTAAATGAGGAACAACACACAGCACTTGTGCATGTTTTTTTTAGAAGCTGGTTTCTGTCTTTTTGTGTTGCATGTTTTAAACACGAGTACATACAATTATATTTAATTCTTTGTCATTATATGAACATCACTATCAATTGATATCAAATAAAGAAAATTACAATATAGTTTAGTTTGTTTCATGGCATATATGTTCTCGACGTTAATCTTATCAGTATATATCTGACTAATTCAGTTGGTCATTGATGAGGTAGATTTTTTTGATTGTCAGTGGTATTGTTTGTCGTTCATTTTCTATCTCGATCTGACGATGTTTATAGTGTTTTTGAACACGGTAATCTAAAGGTAGAAACCTTCTTTGAACAACATGGAAAATATTGGGCATCTAGGGAGATTCCAAGGAAATAGGTGATGTAGTGGGTCGAGATATGTCGACCCCTATCAAGATGAGGTGTACGCCCCCACACACATCTTGCTGCTTGATGTCACATTCATTGGACTTGGTGAGGTTGTATTGCAGGTCTCGCCTTCTTTTGGTTAGGCATGAGATCTTGTGTTGTTTAAAGCTTAGTCGGTTCTTCTCTTTTGGAAGCCGAGAGTAGTGGACCGATCCAAGGGGATAAATTTTTCCAGGTCCAGGTGTGCACCAAAGCAATAGGTAAGAAATCTTGTGCAATAGCAGTTGCTGAAGCTCATACTGGTGTGTATCTTGAGAGCATAACACCTCAGGATGAGTAGGGCAGTGGTTGTTGAAATCCCAAATCCGTCAAAGGTTCATGTCGAACTAGGTATCAGGGTTGGGCTTGTCCCGCTCAAGTCTTGCTTTGGTGTCGACGGAGGGTCTCCCCAATGAGGACCAGGGATCCGACCTAGGGACGAGTCCATCCCATAGATGGTCGCTGTTGTCTGTCATGCAAGCCACTCGACCGAGGGTCCGAGCACGGTCCGTCACCGAGTTGTGAATTGTGATGGGTGTAGAGCTGGGGTTGCTCCTCTATTTTCAAAGTGAGGACTGTCTAGCCACTTTGGTCCAACATGATGTTCCTTTATGGGGGATGGAGCGGTTGTCTCGAGACACGGTCCAAAGTTGGGTCAGCCTTGATGGGAGCGATAAAAGGAAGCCAGGCTGCGCTAGTGGAGGTTGTGGCATCATGTGTCGGGTCGGTACTGTTTTCGGATTAGGCGGGCCGATTGGTGTCACATGGCGCTGTTTGGTTTCGATGAAACCGACGATGTTCATCACCGTATTTAGCGACAACTGGCGAGAGGGATAGGGAGGGTGAAGGGGGGTCTTCTTACGTCTTGATGGTTATAAGCTCCCGGGAGGAAGGCGAGGGCATGACTAGTGTCATCTGGGATGACGATGACGCACTCACATGGAAAGTAAAGAGAAGCATCGAGAATGATGAAGTTGGTAGGAGTCATATTGAGCGCGGGAGAGTAAACGAAAACACGAAAATGACAACACAAATTGCATGCAGAAAAAGGAAATCCAAAAGAAGGGATTTTTTGTTATATGCAATGATTAAGACTTTAATTTTGTAAAACAAACAACAAGGTCTTTGCTCTCTTTATACCCTAAGATAAGTTCTTTACCGCAGCACCCTAATGTCATGGTTATGTCATCGTTTTTATCATGGCCTATGCCGTGGTTATACTTCTTTCTTTTCCACATCCTCTCCCTTGCACCGTCCCTATAAATCTTGAGAAGGTTTTTTCTGCTAGGATTTCTTTCAAGCTGCCTCTAGCCATCGCGACGTTGACCTTCTCCCGCCACCAACGAAGAGTCTCCCGACCTGTTTCAGTCCATCCTCTACAACTCCGGGGGTTTCCGTCTTTGAGGTCGTCGTCCTTGATGCTGCCGTCGTCGTCTTTGAAGCCGTCGTCCTCTTTGAAGCCGTCGTTGTCTCTGATGTCGTCGTCGTCCCTGATGTCGTACCCGCAGCCGACGCGTCCTGCTCCCTGGCCTCCACCGCCGCAACCGCCTCGACCACTTTCACGAGTATGGCTCTAGCTAATCGAGAGGATCCTTTTTATTTTATTTGAGTCTGTCTTTGCAGGATCAATGCCTAGTGAACAGAGAATCAAAGATTTTTTTCATGAAGGGAGCCCTGATTCATGTATTGCCTCCTACTATTACTATTGAATTCTTTGGCCAGTTTTCGGAACAAGAATTCCAGTACCACCTTCTCGTCCCTCGTATTCTATCATTTCCTATATGACATCCGAATACCGTCTGTGACGGTTCTAGTACTATAAGGATTAGTGAACCATTGTTCTTTTCCTGACTTTTTCAGTGATCAAAGAAAATATTCCCTAATGCACCTCGATGTTTTTATATCTCATTTATAACATTGCACTTTTTGTTTTAAAAAAAGACTTTAACTTTATAGCAATAATAATAATAATAATAATAATAGTACAAACAAATAAATATAAAATTAAACGTGTACGGAAGCTCAAGTGGTGGATGATTGATAATTATCATCACTGAAGAAGACAAAAATGGAAGTTCCACGAGGCAGCTTGTGGGCCTGCGTTTTGTGGCAGAGCCACGTGCTCATATTGTACGCCTTCATGGTTCCAATTGTTGTGGGTCGTTCGTGTCCGCGGCAGCGTGTGGGGCTGTATTTCGGAGTAACGCCACGCGTCAGTCTCTTGAAATACAAGGTTGAGCACGATAGAAACGAGGATGTTATGTTTTTTTCTCCAAACGATGTGACTGAAGATTGGGATGGCAAATAAGGTTTAGGCCATATGTAACGTTGGTCGGTTTGTTGGTGATTTGTTGGTGATTTGTTGTTGACGGAGATGAAACGGCAATAATTTATATACGATTTGTTGAAATTTTATACGCGGTTCAGTAGTGCAGAGACTGTCGATGTTGACGCAATCATCAGCACACGAGCTAACACAACGACTACTTTCTCACTGACCATTGTTGACTCTTGAAAAATAATTTTTTATGTTAAAAACACACACATTCCATTATCATCTCTTCTTAAATTTGAATTTTTTGTCTCTCTTTTTTTTCATCAAAATGTAAACAATGTCGATGCTCGTGCCAACGAACTTCCGCTCGAGCGAATGTTGGAAGAAGCACTCGAATAATGCATGTCCATCGAGGTCGTTTAAGGTTTGTTAGCCGAAGCCATGGTCGCAGTACGACCACGGAAGAGAAACTACACCGACCAACACCGGGAAGGTGCGAACGAATGTTTAATGCGCAACTACTTTGACAGGAACCCCATGTACAAGGAGGTACATTTTCGTCGTCGTTTCCGAATACCAAAAGATGTGTAAACCAGGTAAATATGGACTTACAAATCTTCTAAATAAGTTCAAGTAGAGCCTACTTTCTGCACATTTCTTGAGAATCCAGTTGCCAAAATTTATGAAGCATAAAAAATCTCAGATTATCACAATCAAGCGGAAATAAAGAAAGTTTAAAACTTTAAAATCGATTCTATCAAGATCTATGCACGCCTTCCTTGTGAGAAGTTACAAGTTCTCAAATTGTCTCTCAAGCCCATTCTTCCCAGACAATGGTGACGTAACTTTGCTTGAAATGGCCCTTGAATGTAGAGTGTCGCAGGATAAAAACGTCGAGGTTAGTGAGGACGTGGTTTACCCTGATCCGACTACAGAAGAAGCTCTTATTCCGGTTCCGGTGTCTAACCGGTTTCTCTGTTTGAATTCGAGTAGGAAGTAGTCGTCTGTTTTCCTGCTTGGGTTTTTGTTGCTCTTTGTAGCTGTTTTGGTATGGGAAAACGGTCATTTTTTGATCGTTTTCCGGCTTTGTTTTATTTTCTTGTAGAACAATTGCTTAATAAAATTTTTAGCTTATCAAAAAAAAACTTTGCTTGAAATTTGTGGTGGTTCTACTAGAGTCTTCAACAGTGAGGCCCTTTAGGCTGGTAAATGGGAATGGTGTAGTAGTCATGAATTCAATAGCAGATCAGTCACAGCCAGCAAAAAGGGTAAGGTTGTTCATCAGCAACCTTCCGTACCAATCGTTAGAGGAGGGGTTGTTAAAGCTCATTGGTCAAGTTGCTCCGATTCTGAAGATCGATCAGATTAAGCGGCTGAATCGTAACATACTTTTTTTTTCTTCATTCCCGTAGACTCTCAGGTGCTTGCAGGAAAGATTATCTCTGCTCTATACGGTTCTAAGTTCCAATGACATGTTTTGCTGCTGGCCCGTATTTAGTCTCGTGGTCGGAGAAAAAAGTCAACGTCAGAGAGGAATGGGGCGCAGGTGATTGATAAGTCTGTTTCCGTTTGTTCATGAGGCACATTAAATTTTGGTGTTGACAAGCCCACCTTTCATATTGGCCTGTTTAATTGGGTTGGATACCACGCCGTCGGTGATGTGGCTTCCTCTCTATTGGCCAAAGAAGCAAGTTCTTCGTTTATCCCGGCTTTGTCACAGTTAGCCACAAACACTTCCATGTTCAGGTTATGGGCAGATTTTCATGCCCTGTCAACTGGAGCCTTCGAACCAGCCCGACATTGGAGCAGCCGGAGCTTTCACTCAGCTCTGATAAAGTTAAAATAAAAAACCCTCTGCAACCAGGCATGGTATATCTGATTCTCTCTAAATCCTTATAAATGATCGCAAAATTTTTGCCGCGTAGCATAGGAAGGAATGAGCTTTCACTTGTTTTTTTTATTATCAGCAAAGCAAATATATAAATGAAACATCTTTAGAGGAAGAAAAGGAGTACACATATCTAGCTACAAATCACAAAAACCCAAAAATGGACGCATCCATCTGTAAGGATACAACCACAAGACGGAGCACTGTCGAGAAAGCACAGCCTCAAGACGGGGAACAACCACAGATGGATCCTACTCGGATCGAAGAAGTACAAAGAATGAGCATTCTTATGATAGGAACCTCCGTAACCCAACAAGGGAGAAAACCATATTCTGAAGGTCTAATTAACCAGATTTTACAACCATTAAGCCCAAAACAAGTAAAAATGAAGAAGGTCTAACACCAAATTTTACAATCATGAAGCGTAATAAATAGTAAAGCCTGTAACCCAGATTTTCCAACCATTAAGCACAAACGGGACAAGCATAAACTCAACGACTGCCTAAGAAAGTATAACACCCTGTTTCATTAGGACTATTATCCTATTACAAAGACTGAAAGACAGAAACTAACAAATCGGCGGCCAACACCACAAATGACAGAGACAGACTAGAGGGTAAAACCCATCCGAACTTTGATGACCAAAAATCTATAAACTGACTAAACAACTAAGAGGCACAATGGCCAAACCAGTTATCGGCGGCCATCACCATAAACCGACGAGCCCTAGCCACTAATGGAAAGAAAGTAGTTGAACACTAATCAACTAACGATAAAGGGACAAAGAGGGGACACTAACTTAAGCAGGTATAAAGAGAAGCTAGTACCAACAAAATAGCGAAGGATCAGATCCATGACGATCAACACTAGGACTAATAAAGAAACGCGTCCCACGACCAGATATGAAACATAACGCCATGCAAACAAACGAGCCACCAATAACGACTAGTTAAGGACCACAAAGATCATCTTCCTAGAGAATGTAAAAGCGCGTCCCACGACCGGAATAGAAGTAGTAACCTTTGAAGACATGAGAGATGGTCTGAAACTTTGGCACCCAGAATATCGAGTAGAGAAGTCCGACACGAGCTCCGACCGACGAGCCTTACCCTAAAAAACATCATGTGAACGCCGGGGATAAGAACGGACTAGCCCAGAAGTGCACGGGAAGTAACGCCCGACTTGAAATATTGGAGAGCAGATGTGGAAAATTTTCAGATATAGAACCAAGGGGAGGCGACAATACAGTTGACCGACAAGGGAGGTAGTAGACGACTCCGGGCGACACAGACAACAACCTTCTGGCCAGCACCAAACCTCTGAAGTCGAGGCCTTCAAACTGAGTAGAGGAGACGACAACAAACCTCCGGTAGAGAGGACTTCCATGGGGGCACACTTGTCAACATCATGTCGGCGACAAAAACCTATCTAGGGCCTGCAAGAACGACCAAGCGACTCACTGGCTACTGAGAAGTAGAGCAGAGGAAACGAAACAGGAGAAAAAAAAAAAGACAACATGCGATAAGGAAGTGGGGAAGAAGGAGGGGTAACGTTCCCACTAACGACGCGTATGTCCGAAGCTAGCGATGCCGCCGGTGAGGAAAAAGGCAGGATTGGTCTTTCTCCCACTTCGACTGCGGGGGAGTATTAGTAGTTATTATCAATTATATGTTAGTAGTTGTTATCAGTCATATGTTAGTAGTTTTTTTTTTGAAACGGGTAACCGGGGAAGTGCATTACTGCAAACAAAAAACCATAACATGTAGAGCGTAACCGCTATGGGTTTCAGATATGTGTCTAGGCCGACCGTAGCAAGCCCATCGCTCATGGACCCGTAGAAGATATCCTATTTTGATCGCAGACAAAATTCAAGACATCACCTTACCGACATTTCAAAAGTACTAAACATAACAAAAATTAATCCAACAAACGAAAAGAACTAACCAACCCAAACTAAAATAGTAAAAAACATGGCGCAAACTTTAAACTGGTGCTCTGATTGCGGCTTTCCCGAGACTTCCCAACACCGGTAGTCCCGGGTCTGTGGGTATAGTCCGTAGTCGGACCCTTCCACCCCCGCCAGGTCTTCTCATTCTGCCGAAAGGAGGCCCAACACCTCCGTCTGTGGATCCTTGAGACGTTCCGTCTCCATCGAATATTCACCTGCGGTTTTCCGTCGGCTATCTAGCCCCCTAGGGTTCCATCTGCCGAGATGACCCGGTTCCACCGCGAGTGCACCTTCATCCGGCGGAGGTTGTGGCCAAGACGGAGGGACCTGCTTATCCTTCGGGTCTGCACCGATCTCTATGGTGTGACCGGTTTGGGATGGATTAGAGGCCATGGAACGATCGGGGAGACCGCGGCGCGATGGGATGGTATGTGGCGGTCGGAAGGGATGTGAACCATGTGACAGGAGCGCGGTGGCACACGTCAACCGGAGGGATAATCGGCGACGGCGAGAGTTCAACCCCTGAGGGGTTCGATGAGAAACCCTAAAGGGTTTAGAGAGAGCTTGCTGTTGAGCCGGTGGAGGCACGGCCTGCGGGTGGTGAGACTGCGTCGCCACCTGCTGCTGCATCATCTTCCACTGCTGCGGCGCAGGCGCCTGTTGGTACTGCTGATCGACGACCATCGACGACAAGACTCCACCAGGTCCCGGTTGCTGCATCATTGTGAAAGCTGAGAAGGTGTATGGGATGATATAGATGAGGAAGATGAAGAGGAAGAGAGGCCGGCGACGGATCTACAAGGGATGAGAAAACCCTAGCCCGAGCCGCTATCTACGCTTTGTCATATGTTAGTAGTTATTAACAGTTTTATGTCAATTATTATTCAATCATTGTATCCATTAACATTCTATATAATATTAGTAATCTTGCCTATAATCAAGGTAAGAGATTCACTACAATATGCTATCTGACATATAGTAATTACTTGCCCTGTTGTCACTTATTCCGACAGGTACGTACATTGTGAGTTCACCTACAAATAATTATCCGCCGCCGATATCCTAAACCGTATTGTGCAGGAGTATAATAAAGAACTAAAGTATACCCGAACAGAGAGTGAGAATGATAATGTGATTCTTCCTATTTTGATTCTCATACTTACATTCTTATATAGTAATAGAAATAATATTAAAGGTTAATAATAGAACCACTACATCACTAACTTAACCTACTTAGTGCTTAAATATAAATGATAAGTTAAGCTTTACAAAGCCATGAATCCATGTGCTAAAGCACTAACTAATTATAGGTTGATTTCAATCAACCGACATATTGACGAAATAATAAAATAGTGAGATATTGTCGACTGATAATCATTTTGTCGATAAAGTTGTAAAACCTTATCGACGGCAGTCACAATACTGTCGAAGAAATCAATTTATGAAGTATTGACGGAATGGTGTGAAAGTAACCACAAATTATTTTTTTTGAGCGAAAGATGCAACTTTTATATCATGAAATCAATTACAATGTTGTGCGTTGAGGAACATGCTCCCCGAATATGAAAAGGACAATTTTGACGAACAATGGTTCACTGATCCTTGTAATATCAGAACCGTCACAGACGGTATTTTGACGCCACATGGGCATGGAAAGAAGACGGAGGGGGGGGAAGGGGATACCGAAAATAAGAGATCTCAATAGTAATGGTGATGGTGGGAGGCAAAGCATCGTCTAGGTACCCCTCCCAGGGCCAGTCCCTGATTCGCCCCTCCCTAGAGAAATCATCGATTCTCTGTTCGACGGGCATTGATCCTGCAAAGACAAACTCAAATAAAACAAAAAAAAGACCCTTTCGATTAGCCAGATCCATAATCGTGAAAGGGGTCGAGGCGGTGGAGGCCAGGGAGAAGGACGCGCTGCCTGCGGCTGTAGATCCGGCGGCGGAATATTAGAGGGGGAACCGAACAGGATCAGGGGATGCGTCGGTGGTGGTGGAAAAGAGTCCACGACGCGGTGGTTAGCAGCGGCCCGAGATGCACAGCGAAGAGGGTGGATATAAAAGAGAAGATGAACCATGACATAAGATATGACAATTGTCATAGCTATAGCCATGGTAGTACATACGACGACATAATTTTTAAAACCCCAGCATATAGCTTTTTTTGTCAATAATTTATTTTAATGGCAAAAAAGTAACCTCTAATACTAGTCATGCGTTATTGGATTAAAAATGGGTTTCTTATATCATTTTCAAGTCCATGAAATAAGGAGTGGTAGAGCATTGCCATCAAATAGTTTGGTTCCATACATATTAAAAGTGAGAATAATTAAAGAGAGTTTTATTATATCATAGTTGATACAATAGAAACTCTTCTAGTTCTTGTACATTTGTGTATGCATTATTAGAGGGAAATTACATATTACATAATAAAACGAAATAGAAAGTCAGGCGCATGTAACTGCGACTTCCACTTGTCCGTTTCTACCTTTTATGTCTATCCTTTGCGTTCCCGGTCGCACGGTGAAGTTGGCACTACCGAGTGCTATGTTGTCGTAGTCTCACAGATCTGCCGTTATCGTTAGCTGGGTGAACGTCGACGTCGCAAGAACTGACCGAGTAAGCGGAAGGGATTGATAACGCCGCAGTTCCACGCGGTCCTCGGACAACTTGTGGAACAAAGTGATGGGAGCCAATCCAGCAGAACCTCCGAGAACTTCGGACGCCTTCAGTGTCCCGTAAATCCCTGACGGATTCTCACCTTCGGCGTCTACCAAGACAACCTGTACAGTGACGCCAAACGCATTGCTCAAGACCGAGTAGCCCACGGTGACGTCTCCGAAGTCTCCTTTAACCACTCGTTGTAGATGCTTGTCGGAGTTTGCGAAAGTGACGTTCTCTCGGATGGGGTCCCACACGATCTCCTCCTGAGCGGTCTTGCCGTTATGGTCAAACAGGTCTACGCCGATGGTGAACGCGTCCGCGCTGGAAACTGGGAAGGGGTGAGAAGGGTCGGTTAGGGTAGCGAATCCTCCCGGGCCCACGTTCTCGCGGTCGCCTGAGCTCCGGTCGTAGAAGGTGTACGTGTACCAGCCGTCGTGTACTCTCACCGTGCCGAACACGTTGCTGGCGCGGATGACGCGCACGTACTCGAGGTTCATGAGGCATCTCCCGTAGTCGGGGGTTGATCTCGATCCTCCTGAGACGGCAGCGAGCATGATACCTAATGCATCACGGGCTTCCCCGAATGTGTGCACTTGAGCTGGGTTGTTAGCGGGAATATTTGGGAGCAATGTATTTGAATTTGGGGTTCCAACAATCTGCCTCACCGCGGTGGAGAGTTGGCCCCATTTGTTCTGCATAGCGATCATTCTGTCTTCCAACAGCCGAGGGACATAGTAACTAGCGTCGATGTGGTCGGATATGGCTCGGAACCTTGCACCTTCAGCTATCATCTGAATTATAACAAGTAGGCTCCGTGCGGCCTCTCCAGCGTTGTTGCCGGTGGGTGGGTTCAACTTAGCAAGAGAACTGATCGCGTTAAACAATGGGGAGTACCCTAATGGGATTTCCCGACTACCCATATAGCTCCCGGAGAACAGTAGATTGCGGCTTCCGGGGATCAGGCGCGTGTCCGAGAACTCCCAGAAAGGCTCGGCGGGCACGAAGCCATCTCTTCTGTAGCCACGAACGTAAAGATTGCTTTGTTCTAGCCTCACGGTGATCCTATTCGCGCCAGCCACAAATGCGATGTCTAGCCACCGGGCGTTCTGGGTCGTCTCTGGTAATAGCTGAGGACGCAGAACGGGGATCCCATGTGTTACTGAGTTTTGTAAATTGGTTCTCATTAGTTGAATGAACGCCGAGTAGTCCAGACTATCCAAGTTGAAATCCATATATATGTGATTAGCTGGTGCATCAACTCGATTCGGACTATCCTCGACCACCATGGCTATCATCGGATTCGTGACCGCTGTGACATCAATAAAATAAGTTACAAAATATGAACAGGTATATCATCGATACAAGGTATGATCAAAGGAAAATCATCGTTGTACTCTCGTTATTGTTCTTTATAAACTGTATATAGGTCAAATAAGTAAGGAAAAAAGCGTTATTTTACCATCCATTAAATGATACATGAGGCCATATGATTAACGGAATGGAATTTTCCGTCCATTTATACGAACAAAATCACTTGACCAATACTTAAAATAGTGCATTTGTCATTTTGAAACGTCGGGTAATATAATATACCTGATCAATACTTGAGAATAAATTTTGATATTTAACCCAACAAGTTATTTAATATGGTACATTACAATACAACATATGAACATGTTTACAATCAATACAAGGTGTGATCAAAAGAAAGACTCACCTCCAGGTGATGACTTGGTGCCTGTGTCTCCGACAGTCGCAGCTACAACTGATGATGGGATGAGAAACCCAAGAGCAACCAGGCCAAACATTATCAAAATCTTAACACAAGCCATATTGTATTGTATTGTTGTTGGGATGGTACTGGTGTGGAGACTTATCTCCACCAATGCATTTATTTATAGTCTCACAAGAGAAGATCTTTTTCTAAATGAGGACAAGCACAACACTGTCTTTTTCTGTTCTATGTTTTAAACACGAGTGTGTATAATTATATTTATTACTTTGTCATTATATGAACATCAGTAAAAATAAAGAAAATTACAATATAGGTTAGTTTGTTTCATGCCACATATGTATGCACATGCAGTCAATGTGTAGGTTTGTAATGTCATGTACAAGTGAACTATCGAAAACGTATACAAGTTTTTTTGATCCGCAAAACAAATGTAAATTGAAACCTCTCACAAATAAAAAGAGGAGTTACAAGAACATATATGCTTACAGATCCCAAAAGCCCAAAATTCGACACAACCAATTGTAAGAACAAGGCAAAACAACCACTAAAACCACAATACAGCTAGGACATACATCCCAAAGAAGATACAACTCCGAAGCCAAGAAGGGGTAATACAAACAACACCAAGAAAACATGGGTACTAACCCCAGAAACTAACCGGGTAAACAACCAACAACAAGAAATGACAACCAGAGCGAGCAACAACAAGGAGAACCGCCCAGAGATCACCCTCAGCCCTCCTAGCACGCAACAACATACAATCTTCCTAAAATCCAAGGCATGACTCGAGCTGAGCGTTCCGAAACTACGATCAGTAACCCCTCTCCGACCAACACCTAACGAGGACTCAAGGGGGAAGACCTGTAATAATACCAAGCTCGAACCAACCTGAATCCAGACAAAACTGATACCAAGGCCAACCAGAAAGCGTAACGCCAAAACGAAAGCTAATCAGCAACCCTTCATGAACCGCACTCCTAAATGTCGGTCTCTGAAACTCGCACACAGTCCTCTAAAACAAATCCGGCCAACACCAAGAAAAGAACCAAAAGGGAAGGACCAGTATTTCTACCAAGATCGAGACCAAAGTAAATCATCAGTACCGGGAATCCAAAGCTGAAACTCGAGCTGAGCGTTTCGCTACCGAAATTGGTAGCCCCACGCCGACCAGCACCAAGCGAGGACCTTAAGGGGAAGACTGTAATTATACCGAGCACATGCCAACCCGGACCCTGAAAGATATAATATCTAAGCCATCATGGGAAAACGACACAACGCCTAGAGCAGTCTTTCAAGCCACGAAAAACAGCTGCTGCTACGCACACCCACGAACCGCCACTTTCGTCGGAGAATCCAAAAAAAGGACCCGAGAACCAAAGAAGTCTCCCCCAAGGGGGAAACAATCTAAGCAGAGACACCATCAAATCTCTGACAATCCGACATGATGCAGGTGAAGAGAGAAGGAACACGGGCAAGAACCACCAATAGCCAACTGGAACGAAGCCAAAACGAAGGAGAAACTGATTAAACCTTGACGGGCACTCGAGCCTCCTTACACGGTCACAGCAGCAACCACACCACAAAGGACTATAACTTCGTCACAACAACTGCTCCAGAGGACCGGTGGCCCGGCCCGACCCAGTACAGACCAGGCCCAGACACGCCTGACCCGCAGGCCCAAACCCAGTCCAGACCTGGCCCGGACCCGCATAACCTGCTTGACCTTCCTGACCCGAGAAAGACCGACCGGAAGCCACTGCGACAAGGAGCAGCATCCTCCGTCGAGAAGTCAACACATGCGAGCCTCGGCGAGACGAGCAGATCTGCACAAGCAACGACCTCCAGATATGCAAACAGAAACAACAAGCTCGAAGAGGCGAGGACTCCACTAGGACCGAGCTCCGGCGAGAACTGACACCGGCGAACCAAGCACTGAAGTTGAAGGAGATTCGGCCAAGAAGTCCCACCAGACGTGACCTCCACTACACCGGAAAGAACCTCCGGCAGGCGAGCCGAAACCGGCTTCACGTGTAGATATGGAAACAGAGGAAGACGGGCGAGACGAGAGGGAGAAGGTAAAGGAAGAAGAGGGGTAGGGTAAAGAAGGGTAGCAGAAGGATGTGGAGGAGGGGTAGCCGAACCGGTCAACGAAGACGAACGCGATGACAATCTCAAAGGGGAGAAAAAAAATCAGCAGCTGGAAAGGAAGTAAAAATGGAAGAGGAATATGAGGGACTCCTCCGCCAGCAATAGCCACAACCAAGACCATAGCAGTCACCGACAAGACAACAAAGAGGCGGCGGGTAAAGGTCTGAGGTAGGATTTAGCTGTTGTAGTTGAGAGAGAAGACCTACCCTCTAACCTTTAGAAAATGTAGACAAGTTTGCGAGGATTAGATCTGCGACCCGACCAAATGATGATCGAACATATAGGAGATCACGTGAGATTGATGAGATCCATTCTACGTTACATATTTAATCTGTCATTGATATAAAACCCGAGCGTCGAGGTTACATACTTAATAAATCATTTTTAAACATTTTCATGTGAATGCAACAAAATTATTTTTCGATCTAACAATAGAGTTTGGAGGTGACTGTGATAAGAGAGTTTATCATGCAACAAGCAGGTTTCATTATCCAAAACGATAATAAAAATAATTTTTAAAAAACTCTCAAAACTCTAATTTATATAGAATTAGTACAAAATGAAAAATAATAAATTATGAATATATTTAAAATGTAATTTGTTTATTGTAATACAAATATTTTATTATCCAACATCATTTTATAATGTTATTATTATTATTAGAAATAATTTCATCTCATTACCGTAAAAATTTTAAATTTCATTTAGAATACTCTAGATCTTTTTCGTGTCATCTTAATACACTGAATTTTCATTTGACTCAGTTTAATACCCATCATGAACTTTCTATCCATTTTTTGATGGAAAATCTTCATGCGCCCGGCACATGACCCAATATAAAAAATATGACCAAGTTGCCCCTCATGTCGATTGAAACCCTGAATTCCTTATCACTTCTCATCTTCACCCTCTCTCTTCTGTTCTTCTGCTTCTCAGCCACCCACCCATCTCCATGAACCCACCTCCAACTTTTGGGACTAACGACGCCCTTCTCAAAAGCTCCAACGAGTAGAGGGAGGTCGGCGGAGATCTTCTGGGACGATCCTCTACACCGATTCAAGAACCAGACTTGGGCCACGAAACTGATTCTCGGTATGAGGTTCTTGTTCCCAATCGAAATGCTACCACTCTTTTTTTTTTGAGAAAGATCAAAAACTTGAGATATGTCATTGAACCAATACGTGGGTGTTGGATTTCCAAATAATTTTGTTTGATTGTTGATTAAATCTGTCTGACGGATACAATCTAGTAGTGTAGAATGTTCAGCTCAGGCCTTCGACAATGGATACCATCGAATAGATTTAGTCGGAACTGAAAATCAAGGAAACCGTTTTCTTTGAAAGCAGCACCGAAATCGACGGATTCGACTCGACAACGAGAGGCTAGAACACATCTATAGCTCCTATTATTGAGTCCTTTGTGTTTTTCCGGGACTCAAAGATTAAAATCTGATTTTATTCTAAGTAGATCGAAAACATCAAGATCAGGGTCTTCTGCACATCGAAGAAGGGAGTCGAATCGAGAACCTTTTTGGGAAGAAAAAAACAAAAACCTACGGTTCGTGGGTTTCCACTGCAAAGAGAGTCTATGGATTCGTCGACCGTCTATTCGAGTCTAATACCCCATTCTCTTACGGAAAATCGCCACGTGACATATGATGTCACGCCCCAAATCCGGTTTTGGCCGGACTCGAGATGTGACCTGAGTTGAAGTAAATAGAAAACATAAATGATAGATAAAAGCTCCAAAATCTCATACAAGCTCCATCAAAAGCGACATATAAGTAAATAGTTTAAAAGCCTTGTGAGTCACAGCTCAACATAAATAGTCAAATAAAGGGTGTTCAATACATGAGACCAACATAACCCTAGCTCCCGAGCCTCGACCTCCCTAGACATCTGGTACGCCTGTAAAACAGTTAGAAATCAAAGGGGATGAGCTTACGCTCAGTAGGAAAAACCTTAACAACTCAACCCTTAAGTCAAAGATAAACTGCTTACAATTGTAACTCGAACAACAATGCAATAAGATAAATAAGAAGTAATAAGGAAACAGAAACGATTACAACTACGCAGTAGTATCAAGGTAACCATAACATAAAGAAATTCATAATAAATAATTTAAAGCCTCAATAAGAGTAAACTAGGAAATAACAGTATCTTGCCAACCACTCTCCGATCCATGGATAGATTCTGGGATCACCTTGGTTCCCATAATCCGATCCACCAGAGTATCCACATCATATCAGATTTTCCCTCGGTCCAGAGGTGGTACATGCATCGGGGCACCGAAACCAATTCGGAATTGCCACCTAAGGACCATATGTCATAGGGAACCAAGTAATGCTCCACTAGGACGCAGTTCCTTGGGGTGAAACCTTAAGTAACCAGAATCGATATCCCGCAGGATCTGTCGAGCCATAGGCTCCTCTCGTCACTCAATATCCCGTAGGATCTGCCGAGCCGTAGCTCCGCACATCACTCAATATCCCGTAGGATCTGCCGAGCCGTAGCTCCTCACATCGCTCAATATCCCGTAGGATCTGCCGAGCCGTAGCTCCTCACATCACTCAATATCCCGTAGGATCTGCCGACAATCAATAAATATCCCGCAGGATCTGCTCATAATCAGTAAATATCCCGCAAGATCTGCCAATACTCAACTCTCGTAATATCCAATAACCAATGCCCTCAGGCTACAACACTCAATCCATATCTCACTGTATCTGTCCAACTCCAACCACCAAAACGGCACCGGATTACCCCCCCCCCCCCCCCCCCCCCCCCCGGTGTAGTACCAAACCAAGCGAACAAACAGACGAAACAATAAACGATCATACATTCAAGAATAAGAATAAAGGAACAAGCATTTCATTCATCCATCGAGCAACACACGTCGGAACACACTTTCATCACAACCCGGACAACCAACACCATTTCATACTTACCGTACACTTACCTGTCACCAACCATCGGTACATCGATCACCTGATTGTACCCCTTTGGCACAACCAGTCATACTCGATCATCCGTTCAACCAACAATTATATCAACATAACACTCAATCAACCAAGGATGCATTCAACTAATCAATCATCATGTGAACGAACAAATAGGCATTCGATAAAACAGCTAATCTAGTTTCATTAGACTCTTAAGTTAACCCGACAACAATCAATCAAGCATGTGAACCTAGCACGCAAATAATCCGAGAGCTCTTCACAACCTCTCTACCAGTAAATCAAGTTTCCAAGTATTGAAAGCACACTTCACTAATTGTCATCGTCCTAAGCATGCATACTAGACTCATCCACTTATTAGTAATTGAAATACGATTATTCTAGTTATTCGCATCCTATAGGCAATTCTAAGACCTTTCCGATTTTATTATCCTAATCATGCATTCTAAGCGTTAATTACGTAATTAAGACTTTCCATACCTCGCGGTCTTCCTCTAATAAAACTCTGATGAAAAGCTCGAGTGATCACAACTCCGTTCTTCACACGGGTTCCAGCGTGATCTTCGTTCTTCTAGCTCGGTCCAAGCCCTTGATCTCGGGCGAAGTCCCGTCTAGGTTTGACAAATAAAACGTCTAATCAGAACCAGTAAAAGTCCAAGGGTCCACTGATTTGACCAAAAAGTCCTTTAAAAACTCACCTTGAATTAAATTAAATCAATTTATTAAATCTGATTTTTAAAAGTATTTTCTCTGAACCGGGTTGACCCGGATCCGACCCTGACCCGGACCTGACCCGAAACCGGACCCGACCCAGGCCTGGTCCAGACCCGGTCCAAGAACCAGACCCGTCCGGTCCTGGGCCTGGCCCAAGGTCTGTCTGGTCCAGACCAGAGTCTCGGCCCACTCCCGTCATTCTGGCCCAGCTATCCAGGCCCAAAAGCCTGCTCAGGCTTCGTCCTCGAGCTGGCACAGCTCCGGCGAGAGACGGCTTCGCCGGCCGTCGTCTACGGTGTCAGGTGAGACCGTGAGGGAAGGGAACGGAGGCTGAGAGGACGCCGAAGCTCTTGGCGAGGTCGGGGCTCACGACGGCGGACTTCAGAGCGAGCCCGAGCTCGATTTCTTCACAGATCTGACGAACTAGGGCTTGCCGGCGGCGGTTCTGTCAGATGGCGTTTGAATCGTGCTCGGGAGGTGAACAATCCCGGCGAAACGAGGCCGGACGCGAAGGTGGTCGGCGAGAGAAGCGCGAACTGCGCAGGTTCTCCGCCGCCGACGAGAATCGAGAACGGGAACTCGAACCAGAGCGAATCTCCGGCGAGTTCTCTCGTTCCCAACCGTGCCGGTCCGTCCGGAGCTGGAGATGAGGGTGCAGTGACCGGAGAAGAAGGTGAATGTGGAAGATGAGTCGGAGAAGAAGAGGGAGCTCCAACGGCTCTGGTTCGCGAGCTTGAGAGGAGAGGTGCGAGGGGAGGAAGACACGCCTCGGGTTGTGTGCGTGAACAGTGGCTGAAGAGGCTTGTTCCCCTTTTTGTTGCTAGGGTTGGGTTGTGCACAGCTTAAGGCCTTGAGGATTGCGCGCTTTGGGCTTGAACCTGGCCCAACTCCTAAGCAGACCAAACTCCTCTTCATTCATTTCTTCTTTTTTTTTTTTTTTGATTTTCTCTTCAAAATTTTTGCTCGTTGCAAAAGTTCACCTCGACGTTTCCTAATTCAAATAATACCCTTTTTGAAAGAGCGGGGTATTACATATGATAATTTAAAAATATTTTCGGCCCATCGTTTCTCACGAATCGGGCTCACCTTTTCTCTATTTTTCGTCTAATCGATCTAATCTCATTGTAGATAACCTAAGAGTCACGGTGTTTTTCCATTATTGACATTCATTCGAAGAAAACATTATACTCTCGTTTTCGTTGTGGTCGACCTTGTATTTCAAAAGATTGACGCTTGGCGTCGCTACAATCTCTTGTCTCAAGCCAGGATCGAGACTGGGCCGGAACCAAGCTTGGGCCTTGGGCTCGGACCAGGTCAGACCAGGCCGGACTAAGAACCAAGTCCGAGTTCGGGTCTGTGTCCGGGTCTGGTCGGGCCTGGACTTGGGTCTGGGTCGGGTCTGGACCCAGGTCCGGGTCAGGCTCGGGTCTGGTTCGGGTCTGGACTCGGATGCGGGTCAGTTTCGGATCCGGTTTCCGGATTCGGCTGGGTTCGAGTCGGACTCGGGTCGGCCGGGTCGGACAGAAACAAATATTTAAAATTAATTAATTTAATTTTAATTGGACTAAAATCAGATAACTTCGAGGACTCCTTGGTTATATTAAAAGACGTTTTTGACTAATTAGAGGATTGCTCTATCTGGACCAGGACTGATATTGAACCTTACCTGTTGAACCCAGACTTGGACTTCGCCCGAGAAGACCGGAGTTAGGTCCGGACGTCAGCAGCTAGGTGACATAGCTGTTGGTTCTTCTTGAGGTAGGGAAAAGTACTAAACTCATCTGATAATTTAAATAACGTAAATAGCATGCCTATAGGATAATAATAACTGGAAAGGTCCTAGTATGTGTATAAGATGTGATTCACTAGATAACCGCTTTCAATACTCTGGAAAATTGTCGTGCTGGTAGAATGACCATGTCGAGCCTTAAGGTTGATTGTGATTGTGCTTATTTGAATTGAATGCCGATGCATGTTTCGTCTTTAGGTTAATATAAGAGTCATACTAAACTAGATAAATGAGGATTGAATGAATGAATGATCCGTGTCATGCTTGATTGAATGAATGATTGATTGATTCATATTATGATTAATTTAATGAAGGCCTGAATGTGATGTGATTGTGCCCTGTGGTATGATCGGGTGAGTAATAGACCGATGAACATGGTTGGTAAGTCATACTGGTAAGCGTGATTATTGACATGAGTTCTATGTGACGTGTTGTGGTAAACTTGGTCGACATTGCGAGTCGTTATATTGTGTTTGCTATGCCATTGTGTGGTGTTGTTTGTGCACCCCGAGGTGTGTTTCCGGGAAGATACCTAGGCCGATGTGCGTTTCCGGTATGGTATATTATTGTATCCCCGAGGTGTGTTTCCGGGAAGACATCTAGGTCGATGTGCGTTTCCGGTATGATGTACGTTGTTGACCAAGAAGTGTGTTTCCGGGAAGACGTCTAGGCCGATGTGCGTTTTCGGTATGACGTGTTATTGTGTGCCCCGAGGGATGTTTCCGGGAAAATACCTAGGACGATGTGCGTTTCCGGTCTGATATATTTTTTTATATTATTTGCTGCACCCCGATGACCTATGTTCCTTTGGGGACATTTCCGGGAGCCCCGATGTTATGTGTCCCGTGGGGATGTAAACGGGAGCCCCGATGTATGTGTACTCTCTGGTTCGAGGGGCTCTTCGTTATGATGTATTGTTCCGTGTGTGGACCGGAGTCTTACAGTTTTGTTTATCTATCTTTGGTATTCGTGTGTCTCGTTAGTTGTTCCCTTTGTTGATTAAACTATCTTGTCCCCCTGGATCGTCGTTAGTTATTTCTATTTATGGATAAACTTTTCTTCCGTTATATTTCCTTTGAGTTACTATTTGTTAAGCCTTGTACTTTTTATCAATTTCAGATTTTGGCGCATTGTGTTTTAATGACCATAATCTTGACTTTTGTTGTAAAAGCGGGGGCTCTTTCATTACTTACTACTTTTTCCTACTGAGCGAAAGCTCACCCCCTTTTATGTTTACTGTTGTTCACAGGTTTCAGTGCTGAGTAGGCCTAGAGGATGTCTCAGAGCTCGGGAGCTCGTTGAGGGTCCGAGATTTTTATGTTAGAGACGTACCTTCAACTTTGTTCAAAACTATGTCGTATTTGTTTTAAAATTTGAAATTATTTATGAGGATTACTTGTAGTTTTACGTCATTAAAGTTTATCTATTTATTGTTATTTATCTTTATTTTAACTCACGTCTTGAGTCCGGTCAAAACCGGATCTGGGGCGTGACAAACTAGATACCCGACGTATCTAGGGAAATCTATTGTTGGATAGTCTCCACACTGATGGCTACTTAGTTGTAGCACGTAATAGTCATTATCTGACTCGACTTGAAAATGTTCGTGATGAATGATCTTGGTCGTTTGAGGGGATAGCAGGCATCTAGGGAGAACGCCAGATAATAAGGGAACCAGGATGTCGGCTTTTCACCGACCTTAGCAGGCCGAGGTGTGCGTCCCCACACACACCTCGGGGATATTAGGGTACCGATCCAACGGATGGGGTTGGAGCGCTGAGTTTTCACTAATTGTTGTCGGCAGAAGCAGTTGCCGGTTCCACTCTCCCTGACTCCGAGCGGAGATTTAAGGGTCCCAATCCAACGGCTGGGGATGACGCACCTCTGCATGGATTCCCCGAATGATCAAGTGTACCATCTCAACCGATTTGTAGCAGAAAGGAAATAAACAGATGTACGACTGAGGCGGCGCATGAGGTGACCCTGTTGGCAGAGGAGGTGATGGTTGTCGCGGTCCTGGTGGTAGAAGAGGCGAGGATGGTGGTCGATCTGGTGGAAGAGAAGGAGGAGGAGACAGCTCTGATGGAAAACGTGGCGGTGGCGACAATGGTTGTTATGGTGCTGTTAGATTATGATCAGTGGTGGAGGAAAGCGGCGACATTAGTGGCGACATTAAGAACGTCGTCAGTTGAGAGAGGACACACACACATATAGACGGAGAGACCGGACCAGACATCGTCGATGGTAAGTTGCACAACAACGACGACAGGAGAGGGTTTTAGCGCTACTGCTTACGCACGAGGATTGGTTAAAATTTCATGCAAGAGCAATTGAAGCTCGAACTCCTATCGTAACACTACGACTGGCTACCATGGGAGAGAATATTTTAAAATAATTGGCAATAATTATCATACATTCTATTCTAAGGATCACTACCTGATTCTCACCACGGTAGAACACAATTAATTCAGAGATTAACAACCACTATTTTACACACTAAATATACCGATTTTTTAATACGCTTCTTTTAGATTGTTCTTTCCGCTAGTCATGGTGTTTTGCCATTATTGACATTCATTCGAAGAAAACATTATACTCTCGTTTTCGTTGTGCTTGACCTTGTATTTCAAGAGATTGACGCGTGGCATCGCTACAAAACGCAGCCCCACATATGCCTAATTGTCTTTGTATATAGAAAGCGATACATCTTTATATCTATTTAATTAATTTACTAAGTGTCAAAACATGCAAGAGAACATCAAGTGGAAGTGTGTGGAACAACGTTATAATGCTCGTGCTTAAAACATGCAATAGCAAGACAACAAGACAGACACCACCTTCTTATTACTAGTGCCGGTCCTCATATATCTTATCTCTTCAGCATTAGCGGAGATAAGTCTCCACACCAATACCAATCCAACAACAACATAGTACAAGCTCTTGGGTTTCTCATCGCATCTGAGGTAGCTGTTAGATCACGAACAAGAACGAAGTTACAGTAAGGCGTTGTAAATGACTTTCCGTAAGGAATTTTTGCCCCCACTATATTGGGCATATCCTTCGGGATACAATACTGCTATATTATAGTATAAACCTTTCTATGTACAAAGATAAGAGATTGAAGTTCTGAACAAAAAGATTGATATATATAGCAGATGATGTGGCTGTTCATAAGGGTCACAATTCTTCAATTGGTATCAGTTAAGCATTTACATAACTGTTAATGGATAATAAAATATTAATCCAAAATGAAGAATCAGACACACATGCCCAAGTGTCCAAGTGCCATAGTCTTGATTAATATAATATAATAATAACCATGACAAATCTATCAATAGTTTGATCACTTGGTCACATACTCAATTTAATTAGAGTATGGATACATTGCTATATAAACACTTAAGTTTGATCCATCTTTTATCAATGTGGCACCCACCACATTTACACAAACTTATAAATGTTCCAACAGTAGCTGCTATACAGTCGTAGGCACCACGACGAACATTTTATGTTGTTGGGAGTACCGTACGATGAAAGCCATTCGTCGTTAAAACTTTAAAGGATGGTTATTTATTGTAGTCCGAGTGATCATACTCGACAATTGGTTTTTTCACCTAAATGTTAGATTTAAAAATATATATTTGTAAATCGTGCATCCAAACGTGCAATCTGTATAACGTTCACAACAGTCCAGATTCATAACACACAAAAAAAAAACACTTAAATTAATAAAACAATAACAAAAAGTCCAACAAAACATCGAACGTACCAAATTATCCAACAAAAAACCCAAAGAGTAGAGTATCCAAAAAAACATTAAAACCACAATTCTAATTATGGATAGCAAAACGCCCCGACCCCGACAAATATCCGATGTTCCCGCTCTGCGCGGGGCTGGTTCGGGGCGGGGTACGTAGAAAGCAATTCCCGCTCCGTGGCGTGCCCTACCCCGCGCCCCACACTATTATTTATAAGATAAATATTTATAATAATATATACATAATACATTTATGTCCACACATCTACATATTATCTTTTGTTTAAATCATACAAATTTATACTTTGTGTTGTTTTTATTTCATGTATATACAATCGGTACTGGTAATTTATGTTTGATATGATTAATCTGCTAAACTAAATTATCAGTTGTATACATGATTGTATATGTATTGTTTGGATTCAAGGTCATGGCTTTATTAAATATGAACATGCTATTACGGTCATTATTAATTTTTGCAGGGAGAGAACGGGGCGGGGAGTCTCCGTTCTCCGCCCCGTTCCCCGTGGGACAAGAGCGGAGCGTGGTCAATGCGGGTCAACAAGAGTGGGGTGGAGGTGGCGGGGACGGGGACGGGGACGGGGCACGGGGTCCTTACCTCGAACCCGTCCCGTTGTCATCCCTAATCCTTAGTGCTCTAGGAGAGACTTTCATGACGCTTTTCATCTCCCGAGCTGGATGACCTCTAAAAGTTGAAGTCACCTCTGCGAATTGGTCTCAGTTATAGCATGCCTATTGTGGGCTTTTGCAACGATTCGTTCCTTTAATTCTTTGAGACGACGCTTCATCTCTTATATATGTGCCACCTGTTGAAATCAAACCAACTCGTTCATTGAGTCATGAGAGAATTGCAAATCTTATGGGCGTTTGGACGCGGTTGGCACAAGCTCAAAACACTCTTTTAGCTCAGCCTGCTTCTGCAAAGGCTTTTTCACAATTACAGCCATTTGAAAGGAAACGGCCCAACTAAGCTAACCGTAACGACAACTAAGCTTTTTGGGCCCCGGAAAGGTCCCGAATGACTCTTGGAGTCATCGGTTGACTTTTCCGGCAAAAAGTCAACTTTCGCCAAAAGTTCGCCGGTTCGACCGTTATCGACCGGGGGCGGTTCTTACACGTTCTTTGAGTCGTGAGAGAATTGCAAATCTTATGGACGTTTGGACGCATGTGGCACAAGCTCAAAACGCTCTTTTAGCTCAGCATGCTTCTGCAAAGGCTTTCAACGACCCAACTCTGACTTCGGAAAGAGAAGAGTGAGTCACAGATGAGGATTAATCATTTATGCTCCCTTTTTTTATTTATCGTTTCGGGTTTTGTTCCCACAACTCCTTTTGAGACCTCCCTTGTACTGGTTATCTTTGGATTCGGTCCTCCTCGGATCGTATATTTTTCCAATAAATTTTTCGAGCTTTTCAAAAAAAAAATTATTCACCATATTTTAATCATCCAAAGTTGATACTTTTTCATTTTAGGCATATATGTGTGCTTTACAAAGAACAAAATTAATATGATCTTAAATTCTTTAATGAAATTTGAGAGTCAAATTTAATCGATTGAATGAGTTTCATAAAGAAAAGAAAATAAATTGATTAATTGGTTCAGGTTAAATTCACTTGCATCCGGTTTAATCATTCTTATGTGTTCGGTCGTAAATGAGTTTCATAAAGAAAAGAAAATAAATTGATTAATTGGTTCACCTTAAATTCACTTGCATCCGGTTTAATCATTCTTATGTGTTCGGTCGTAACAACGACCGAACACATAAGAATGATTAAATCGGATGCAAGTAAATTTAACCATGATTACTATTGTTTTCATTTCTTATTACATAAGGACAGTTTATAATATAAAATACAAACTCTTGGGCGAGATTAACATAAAGTTGGATGAGATCACTGGCAAGTAATGACCACTTGCAATTTTCTGTACTGACCATTTATATACTCCGTTTGCGTTCCCGTTTGCACCATGAAATCCACACTACCCCGTGCTATCACGTCGTCAGTTGACTCCCACAAATCCGCCGTTATCGTTAACTTCGTTGACTGCGACGCCGCGATAAGTTTCCGGGCAAGCGGGATGGGTTGCCCCCGCCGCACAGCCACGCGCTCCGTCGACAACTTGTCGAACAAAGTGACCGGAGTCAAACCCACCGAACCTCCGAGAACTTGAGAAGCTATCACCGTCCCGTAAACCGCCGCCGAACTCTCCCCGTCGCCGTTGACCAACAGAACCTGTATAGCGACGCCAAGCGCGTCGCTGATGACCGAGTATCCCACCGTGACATCGCCGTACTCGGCGGTCACCACGTGCTGTAGATGCTTGTCGTAGTTGGCGAAAGTCACGTTCTCTCTGATGGGGTCCCACACGATCTCCTCCTGAGCGGTCTTGCCGTTACGGTCAGACAGGTCAACGTTGATGGTGAACGCGTCCGCGCTGGAAACCGGGAAGGGGTGAGAAGGGTCGGTTAGGGTAGCGAATCCTCTCGGGCCCACGTTCTCGCGGTCGCCTGAGCTCCGGTCGTAGAAGGTGTACGTGTACCAGCCGTCGTGTACTCTCACCGTGCCGAAGAATTGGCCGGAGTTATCGCCGTGGATGTTGTTGACGCGCACGTACTCGAGGTTCATGAGACATCTTCCGTAGTCCACGTTCGTCATCGTTATTGTTGATCCTTTCCTCATCTTCTGAATATATATAGATAAGTTTGGTTGATAGCTGATTATTTGTGGGCCCACGCGTCTTGCGAGGACCAAAACCGACTCGGTTTGTGGCTCATGTTCCAGTTTTTAATGACTCGGTCCAGCGACGTGCCAGCTGCACCGTGTGGGGTTGCGTTTAGGAGTAGTGCCTCGGGAATATAAAAAAGGTTGAGCACCGTGTGAAGTACAAGGTTGAGCACGACAAAAAAACGAGAATATAATGCTTTCTTCGAATTAGTGTTAATGCATGTCAGCTTGTCAACCGTTTCTCCGGCTAGACGGACAGATCTATTGCTATTTTTGGTTGGAGTTTTGTAGTCCGAGCTGCTCAATCGTGCTTCTGTTTTAAGTTATTTATCGGCCAGACCTGTGCACCCGCTCAAGCGGACCAGATTTGTATCCGTCGGCGCTGTTCACCTGCCCCCATCGCCCTGCTTTCGGTCCCCGACATCGGAGATCGGCTGTGTGTAGTTTTTTGTCGTAGTTGTCGTTTATGTTTTTTTTATGTCTGTCTTTTGTTTGTCCCCTCTATATACTATATGTCAGAAGCGGGATAATTATGCCGAAACGCTCTCTAGGCTCTGCTGGCCGGAAGTCATTTTCCGGCGAGGTCAAGGGCGATCCGGTGTCTTTTTTCCCTTTTTGCACGGAGCTGCTCGCCCTGTACAAGGAATATTGTTCCGTTGTTGCCGGAACGTCTGCTGTGCGCAAGGTGAAGAAGGAGAAATCACCATCTGGCAAGGAGCCTATGAAGAACCATCCGGTCAAGGTGAAGCTCGCCCCTACGGAACAAAGTACGGATGCAAATGTTTCAAGTCTCGACTCTGATCCAAAAGCTGGTGGAGAAGGGGACGTTCAGAGACAACAAGACCTGGTTTTGGAGAAGGAGCTCACTGGACGAGCCCCTTCCGATGCCGGCCGGATCGCGCAGAAGCAGAGAGCAGGAGATCACGATGAAGTTGAAGCGATTGAGGATGGTTGTTCGATTTTCTTGTTTAATCTACCCTGGGGAATCACTGAGGAGCGGGTTCGCAGTACGCTGATGCCGTTCGGAACGGTGAAATCCGTCTCTGTGATTAAGAAGCCAAATCGCAACGGAAAATACTTCGGTTTTGCAGAATTCGCGTCCTCAACATCGGCTCGTCAGGCAATTGACACGTACAACGACTTCAAGTTCAATGTATATTCCCTCTTTGTAGCTCTTGCTCGCCGAGGTACAAGTGTGAAGAATGTCGCCGTTGCCCGTGAAATTTTGAACGAAAAACAGAGCGTCGTTGCTATGCACCAGAGTAAGGATTCTGATCGGATTCAGGCTGGGTCGGAGTCTCTGGGGGTGCAGCGGACGTGTGGTGATGCTGTAGACACTGTTTCGATGCATGTTCGGCCGGTAGAGCCTCCGTCGCCGGCACAGGCGTCCGGCGAGAATCCTCGATACGCATCGTTACCTCCAGCTGCAGATCTCGATCCCGTTACTCAGGGGATTGCGATTGCAAAAGGAAAGTCAATCCCTGATAATCAGATATTGAAAGGGACGCAATTTCCGGGCGTGTTCGCAGGGACGCCTCCTCTGATACGCACGTCTGGAATTCAGGAGAGGTATACTGGGCCGGGTATGGATTGTGCAGTCATTGGATCATCTGTTATTGGGCCGTCTTCTGTAGCAGGCCCAGTTTTACTCAGTCCCAATACAGCAGCAGGTGTAGCTACAGGCCCAACTGGTGGCCCAGGTCCAGGTGCTCGAAGGTCAGCCAGTGACACGAGTCTATTTGACGTTTTTAAACGCATTGTTACTGATTTATCCCCAGGTCTTGTTGCCCCTGTTGGCACCCATGTGGTTCATGGTAGCCCACAGTCGTTTGGCCAGACAGTTTTACAAGTCCAGGCGCCAGTGGTGGACTCGTCACTGGAGAAGGCTGAAGATATTTCTGCGGATCACCCATGGAAAGATATTCTCCTGAGTACGAAAATTGTCCCCATCGAGGTTCCAAGGAAACGTGGCCGTCCAAAAAAAGGACAGTCAAAAAAGTCTGCTCCTCCAGTTGTCTTTTATCAGACGAGAGCCAGAACATCGGCAGATAAGGGGGGTCAAGCGGGAAGCCTCACCATCGACATTGCTAAACAAAGTAAAGATGGGGAGTGGAGTTTTAGTAAGAGAACTGTGAAAAGGGCTATTGCCCCGCCCCCAGTTTTCGTTTCCCCACAACAGGTTGAGGTTGAAGAGGGAGTTGATGCGGATGACGTTACCCCGGAATGGAGTTCAGAACACTCAACTCCTGTTCCGGTCTCTAATCGCTTTCTTTGCTTAAATCCGGACAGGAAGTAGGCAAGGAAGGCGGTGCTTTGTTTCACTATTCTGTTTCAGTTTGGCTTTAGTATTGTTGTTTGCCTCTGTTTCGGTAGGGGAAAAAGGTCCTTTTAAGGATTGTTTTTCTCGCATCGTTTTACTTTTTGTAGAATGTTTGCCTAGTAAAACTTTTCGCTTATGCAAAAAAATATGTCCCCTCTATCGGAATCTCGGATCTCCGGTAGCGGTGGTTGCTGCTATTAGTGGCGTGTCCGGTTAGATCCCTCTTTCGACGTATCTTTTCGGAGAGTCGATAAGAGGGACCGATCTGGTTGTTTCTGTTTATTTAGGCGTTGTGTCGTCTTGGGCGAGAGCTATTCATCTCGTTGGTCGTCTATCGAGTTTTTGGAAACGATCAACGGATGTAACGCTTGTATTGTTCAATCTGTATCGCTCTGTCTGTAAGGTTTATTAATCTTTGGAAAAATTTCAATATAATACCTTGTCAAACATTTATTTTCAGTATAATACTCTGACAATTTTTTTTTGCACTTTCATACCTAAACCAAACTTTTATTTTCACTTTAATACCCAGCCGTTAACTTTTCATCCAGATTGACAGAAAATCGGCATGTACTTCGCATATGACCCTTATTTTTTATAAAATGCCAAAAATACCGTCAATCTTAAGCTTTCAAACCCTACTTGCTTCATCACTTCTCTCACCACAGTACACATACGCCTCCTCCTTTCCATCTTCATCATCCTTCCACACCTCAACCCACTAAGAGCACCCACATCAAGAGGGGGATGATGGCGAGGCAGGGGCGGGGGCATAAGGGAAAGGGGTTCGAGGTTCAGGGTTCTCTTGATGTGGGGAGGGGGAGTGAGGGGAGTGAGGGACAAGAGGCAAGAGGCATGGGGTGAGGGTGAGGGGGGCAGGGGCGCGAACACTAATTCAGCCCCTTGCCTCGCTACCCCTTTGTTGTCCACTGACGGCGCGCCACCTGTCCAAGCCAAAAAAAAATCAAATGAATATATATATATACACATACATATTTTTGTTAATTATATGAATTATATATATAAATATATATTCAATATTTAGGTTTTAATATATGTATAAACAAAAAAAATATATGTTTTTAATTAAAAAAAATTAGTTTTAAATTTAAAAATATGTTTTTTATTTTAAAAATTATTTTTTGTTGCGACAAAAAATATCCGACGACGATGCTCAAACATTATTATCAGGAATAGTAATTATCGGTGTTTCAAAAAAGTATATATGGTATTAGTAACGGTCATCAAAGAATTAATCGCTGCAGAATCTTATATCGACCAAATGAATTGTCAATTTGAATTATTTTTTTTTGTTTAATTAATTTTTTTATTTTTTTATTTTATTAATAAAATTTTATTTCTATAAATGAAATTTTATTTCGATTTTATTTACCAGTTGTCGATTTAAAAATAACGTTAATAATTCAGTTAAAAACTTAATTAATTACACAGTTAGCATTTCTGAAAATTATGCCCGCACATTTGCCCTCTGATGTACAACACACTTTTTTAGGGGCAAGGGCCTCAACCCTGCCCAGTCAGTGGAGGATTCTGACTCAAGGTCCAGGGATGGTCAATCCCGGAAGTTCTCCCCAACGGTGCCTCACGCGGCGGCAAGAAGGGATCGCAGAAGCAGTGGAAGGACTGCGCCGTCATAGAGGAGGAGGGCCTCCTCGACTGCAGCGATTCCGACCGCGGTGTTCCACGGCGTTTCGACTTCTTCGCCTTCATCGTCGGGTTAATCTTCCTCTTCTCGATGTTCTCGCTGATCTTCTAAGGAGCCAGCAAGCCAAACCATCACCGCGACGAGGAGCCGGAGAAGAAAAAGCACCATCGGTTCCCAGAGATTTGAGGAAAAGGGTTTCTGCCCAACCCTCTCTCTCTCCTCATTCTTTTCTTCTGAAAGCTTAGTTTGATTCACGTGATTTGGGTTTGGGGGATTTGGTTTGGCTTTTGAATTTCTCGATTTGAGGCTGGGTGTGGGATATTGTTGCTGGGTTTCCATTCATTTGGGTAATCCCATTCATTTTCAAAAATTGTACGCACAACTCAGTTAATCCCATTCATTTTTAATACCAATATTGTTGCACTGTAGTGATTTGTTTTTATTTTGGGGGTTTGATGGATGGTTGTGCTGATTTGCTGTTTGATGCACTGGTTTGATGGCTTGATTGCACATGAAGAAGAGGATTTGGGTTTGAACTTGAAAAAAAAGATTAAAAAGTTTGGGTATGTTTATGAAATAATGGTTGAACAAAAAGTCTAGGTATCAAAATGATGAATAAAAAAAATAGAATTTTAGAAATAAAAACTGAATTTAATAAAATTGAAGCAAATGTTCAACAACAAAGGGGAGATTGGGTTGAAATGGAGAGAGAGAGGGGAGATTGGGTTGAAAAGTGAAAAAAAAACAAATATAATAAAATATGAATTAAATTAAAAAAATTGATTTTCATATATTTTTAAAAATAAAATCTGAATTTTTTAAAATTAAAATTTGAATTTTTGAAAATAAAAATAATTATCATAAATAAAAATTGAATTTATAAAAATAAAAAACTGAATTTTAGAAAATAAAAATAATTTTCATAAATAAAAAATGAATTTTCATAAACAAAACTGAATTTATAAAAAAAAAACTGATTTTATTTTAAGAATAGTGAAATTTTCATTTTAATACCCCACCAATGGAGGGTATTATTGTCATTTCACTTTATTTTAAGTTCTGAGTCCAATGACATGAGTTTGAAAATTTGAGTAATAGTTAGGGGTATTATGGTCTTTTAAACTTTTTCCATCCAAACTAACAGAAAGTTAACGGTTGAGTATGAAACTGAAAATAAATGTTTGATTTAGGTATGAAAGTACAAAAAATTTATGTCAGGGTATTATATTGAAATTAAATGTTTGGCAGGGTATTATACTCAAATTTTCACTTAATCTTTTGATGAATCTTCATGTTAAAAAAAAAAGGTTAAATGTTGAAACTTACCCTTATGTATTGGTCACGAACACTATGCTACCCTCCTTTTCAAAATGACATTTGTGGTACTTTATCTATTGGTCACGCGATTCCGTTAGAAAAAATAGACGGTAAAATGCCGTTTTTTCCATTCCGTTAATCATATGACATCAAGTGTCATATAATGGATCATCATTCATCTTTAAAAACAAAATATGGTATAAATGATAATTACTATTAACCTTAACCTATATAATTAGGAGAAGTAGACCAACACAAAAAGTTGTTAAAGATTATTGTCTGAGAATACAAACAAATTAAAATCAGCAGTATAGTCCATGTACATGTGTAAAACGAGCTAAAGACCAACAATATACAGTCCATGTATGTCCAGATTATCACATATATTTTTAATTTGGGATAAATATCAATCCTAACCCCCAACTATAAGTCAAAATCATACCCTAATCACTTCCGACATTTTGTTTCAAATGCCATCCCAGACTTTTGATTTTGTTTTTCTTTCAAAAACTAACAATTACTGTTTATTCTCACGGAACAGTTACATTGACATTAGGAAACGTCAATATTGCCTTCGAGTCAACTTCCGTTAAAAGCATATCTTAACCCCTCTCTGACCTTTTGTTTCAATTCCCATCCATGACTTTTGATTTTTTTTTTAAAACTAACAATTAGTATTTATTTTGACGGAACACTTAGATTAAGCCCCATGTGTACAACGTGTGACTCCATTTTTCTAACTTAATACTAATATCAGTCTTCTATCCTTCCTTGCAAACCTATGCATTGTGAAATAATAAATTTTGGTGTCTTCTTTTCTCGGTCAAATCCTCTCTTCACTCTCCTCATTAGTTTCCTAGACCGGTTCACATATGACCATGAGAGAGAGATAGAAAGATTGCACGAGTATAATTCGACAAAAAAGTAAAGGGGTAAAACCAGGAAATCAACTGCTTGCATCGATCACGCACAACCAGTACACCTTCCTCAATGTGTGTGGAACACCCTACCTCGTCGAGCTGTCTGACAGATATGATGGAGCTCCGTAACCGTGGGATGTAGTACACCTTTGTGAGTACGCGGTGTTGTTTATCAACTGTTGTGAAAATCACCGTTCCTTGACCTCTTATTTCCACCACGGACCCGTCGCCAAACCGAACCGTACCTGTGATGTCGCTGTACAATTCGGAGAAGACAAGTGCATCGCCCGTCATATGATTTGATGCACCTGTGTCCATGTACCACACCGGATCCTTTCGATCGCCAATCGCCCCAAGATTGACTTCAGCGTGCATTTCGTCGAGGTGTACCTCTTGCTTGTCATTATCCGTCTTGGCAAGTGTTGCCTCAACTGACGTCACCTGAGCCATCAATAGTTCAGGTTCTTCGTCCTCTGCCTGAACAAGGTGAGCTTCGTTAGTAGCCTCATCCCTCTTCTTCTTCCGGCAGTCACGGATCCAATGCCCTTCAATGTTGCAGTAACGGCACTTCCCTGGCTTGTTGGTGCTCTTAGCACCGACCTTGTCCCTGTTGTCGCGTGCACCGCCCTTACACTAGGGTCGCACGCAAGGCAACAAGCATACCCTTCGATTGGGTCTCTTCCCAACACTAGGGTCTAGAAACGTAATACGATAAATTTCACAATTTAGTCCTTAACCTTTTTCCACAATCTCAATTCCTTACTTTTCTCTTATAACATTCATGTCGATCTCACGTCGTTACAACCTGATTCAGGCGTCCCCGAATTTCGTTGTAACCACTTGACATCCCTCTATCACGCTCGACTACAGTGGCGCCCCTGAGTCAGCCCGTGATAGTGCAAACACTTCAGTTCTACCGAAAATTCGGCATGACTCGTTTGTATTTTCCTCTAACCATCCGCTTAAGCGAGACATTTTATAATAACCTGCACACAGAGTCCTACCCGAAGGTGCACGCAAAACATCTCAGTTATACAACAACTTGAACACCATAAGTAACCCACGCGGGTCTTATCAAAAATTCTCATTACTACCCGGTCAAATTAACCCTTCAGGTTTTATTTACCAATCAACGGTCGTCTTAAGCGGCAATTCCCTCACTAATTATTTAATCAACGTGTTATAACTAACCCGAGCATCGCTCGTTCATCCGATCTAAGCCCGATCTTAATCTCGACCGCAGTCTCTATCTCGACATACCTTCCAATTCAATTTCAAATTTAAGTTAAGCTTCCGCTTCAAACTCAAAGTCAATTTCAAACCCACTGTCGAGTTCGACCCAAAATTAATTTCAACTTCCGTTCTTAAATAACGGTGGGCTCTTAAACAAGTCGACAATTATCAATTAATTTTCGCAAGACATTCAACGCCTAGATTTCTCACGCTTCACAATGTACACAACACAATCAATACACAAGGTATACACCACAATCAATACACAGAGTTCTCATACACTTCAAGTTACACACACAGTCAAAGAGGGTGCAACAATACTCGAGTTCCATTCTCTTCTCTAAAGTTATCCCCATTGGATCATCTTTTCAACCTTGATTCCTTAAACGATTCCCAACCTCGTAACCGGGTCAATACTCAAACAATTCAAAAACTCAACAGTCCAATCCTTCCATAAGTTCACCCTTCGATCCTTCATCGCTCCGACAGTAACACTCCAACGAATCCGATCTCTAACCTCATCAATACCTCAATCAAATGACTCTTCCACTTTAACAAACATGAACCGACCAACACGGTAATAACACACTTAATAGATAATTTACTCGACAACACACAATACGGTTCCATCATTGCTCGTTAACCCAATACCGATCTCAACCATTCGGTTTCCCCGATCACTGTACTTTACAATCACTAATGTAAGGGTATCACTCGAGCGACATAACCGTTATAGTAAGAGGAGTTCAAAATTAAGTAACCAACAAACAGTAATACTCGAGTCGTTCTCACTCTATGCATCAACGTGCTTAACTCCGCATCACTGAGTACTCGACTTAGACTCCCTAACTCTACTCACCTAATTGACGTTGGTCCGAGGTTTTGAAAGCAAGTACAAAAATTTAACCTGTTTCAAATGAAACCGGGCTCTGATACCAAATTGCGACGCCCCAAATCCGGTTTTGGCCGGACTCGAGACGCGACCTAAAACAAACGAGGTAAAAGTAGTAAAATTGTAATAAATTCTTTTACAACTGAAAACGAGTCCAAAGTACTTCTCAATAATCCTAAACAAAGGTCAAACTCGATAAGTAACATAAGGTAAATAAAGTTCAACAATGTGGACCAACACATCTCTAATACAATCCTCAAGACATCCGGAAGCTCCCGAGCCTCGAATTCCCCCAAATCTTAAGCATACCTGTACACACAATAAATAAACAAAAAAAAGGGTGAGCTAACGCTCAGTAGGGAAAAACGTAAATGTCCTTAGTCTCCAAGTTTACTATCAAAACTGTTTTAATTCGATGTCACAAAAGTATTTAAAACCCTTAGCCCAAAGGATGTAATAAACAAATAAGAAGTACTGGTAACCATAGTGCATTATCAAGGATAACGATAACTTTCCAGAGAATAAATGGAGAACATTATAATAAAATAGAAACCCATCACACTGGGAACAAGTAAATATCATTAAGCAAAGAAATGTTATGGAATCCGTTATGATGAAATAACAACGCTTCTTCAAGCTGACAGTAACTTAAAAGAAGTTCATAATAAATACTTTAACGGATCAATAATAGTAAAAATGGGAATAATCAATATCTTGCCAACCACTCGCTTTCTCAAGCCTCCGATCCATGGATAAATTCTGGGATCACCTCGGTTCCCACATTCCGATCCGCCAGAGTATCCATATCATATCAGATTTTCCCTCGGTCCAGAGGAAGCACATGCATCGGGGCACTGGAAACAATCCCAAATGGGCGCTTATCATCGGGATTCCCAGAAATGCCTCCAAAGGACCATGTATCATAGGGAACCAAGTAGTGCACCCACTGGGATGCAGTTCCTTGGGGTGAAACCATAAGTAATCCTTTCCCCGCAGGGTAAACTGTCCAATTGCCCGCATGCCCAATAACCAATGCCCCGCAGGGTCTAATAACCAAATGAATATCCCGCAGGATCTGCCAATACTCAACTCTCATAATATCCAATAACCAATGAATATCCCGCAGGATCTGCCAATACTCAATTCTGATAATATCCAGTAATCAAAGAATATCCCGCAGGATCTGCCAATACTCAACTCTCATAATATCTAGTAACCAATGCACTCAGGCTCTAAACTCAGTCCATATTTTACTGTATCTGTTCAACTCCAACCACCACAACGGCACCGGATTACCCCCCCCCCCCCCCCCGGTGTAGTACCGAACCAAGCAAACCAACAGACAAACCAATAAACGAGCATGCATTCAAGAATAAGAATAAAGGAACAAGTATAAATGGGTCACCAATCAACGCTCAACAGATCACACTTTCATCATAATCAAGACATCCAAAACACTCCATACTTACCGTATACTTACCTGTCACGAACCAGCGGTACATCGATCACCAGATTGTGCCCCGTGGCACAACCAGTCATACTCGATCATCCGTTCAATCAACAATTATATTAAGATAAATACTCAATCAGTCAAGTTATATTCAACAAATCAATCAGCAAGTGAACAACTATTTAGCATTCAATCATACGAGCTACTCTAGTTTCATTAGACTCTTAAGTTAACCGAGTAATTAGCAACCAAGCATGTGAACCTAGCACACAACTAATCCGAGAGCTCTTCACAGCCTCTCTACCAGTCAATCAATTTCCCAAGTATTGAAAGCACACTTCACTAATTGTCATCGTCCTAACATGCATACTAGACTCATCCGATTATTAGTAATTGAAAAACGATTAATCTAGTTATTCGCATCCTATAGGCAAATCTAGGACCTTTCCGGTTTTATTATCCTGATCATGCATTCTAAGCGGTAAATAAGTAATTAAGGCTTTCCCCACCTCGTGGTCTTCCTCTAATAAAACTTTGATGAAAACTCGAGTGGCCTTTCCTCCGTTCTTCACACGGGTCCCGGATTGGCCTTCGTTCTTCTAGCTTAGGTCCAAGCCCTAGTGCTCGGGCGAAGTCCCGTCTAGGTTTGACAAAGAAGGAGTTCAGTCAAAACCGGTAAATGTCCAGAGTTCACCGATTTATCCAAAATTAACTCTTAAAATTCTCACCTTAAATTAATCAAATCGAATAATTAAATCTGGTTTTAAAAATAATTTTATTTAAGCTGGGTTGACCCGGATCCAACCCGCAACCCGGTCCAGACCCGGTCCAGAGTCCAGATCCAAGTCTGACCCGGAACCGACCCGAACCCGGCCAGACCCGTCCAGATCCAGACACAGACCTTGGGTCTGGCCCGTCTTGCTTGAACGGCGTGGGTTCGGTTCTGGAGCAGGAGAGACACGCGAGAGAGAACGAAGGAGAGAGACGCGGCGTTGGTTTTTTTCTTCTCGTTTTGCGTGCTAGAACGCGTGAAGAAGGAGCTGTAGGGTTTGTGTTGGACTGGGCTTACTTGGCTCGTGGGCCGGCGCGCCTATCACTGTTTGGGCCCAAGCTGGCCCAAACTCCCCCACTCAGTCCAATTCAGCTTCTTTCCCACTTTTCTTTTTTTATTTATTTATTTTTCTTTTCACAATTTACTTGCTGCAAAAACTCACCCCAAAGTTTCGATTTTCAAGTAATACCCTACAGAATTAAGTGGGGTTTTACATTCTTCGTCCAGCTCCAAGCGTTCCTCCGCTGCCTTGAAGCGCCCCGTCAATTCCTCCATGTTTATCGTATCGAGGTCGACGAGACTATCAATTGATAGTGCGAGCTGCGAATAACTCCTTGGAACTATGCGAAGGAACTTCTGCATCACTTGTTTCTCCGGTATCTCATCACCGAGGACACCGAGACTTGCAACGATGCCAGTAATTCGCATTTCCAACTCGTCTACGGTTTCACCGTCCTTGTGTGTGAATCGCTCGAACTCGCGCCGGAGTGTTTGAGCCTTCGCGTCGCGGACTCGACTTGAGCCCATGCGGATGGTTTTGATAGCCTCCCATGCCTCATGAGCCGTCTTCTTCTTCCCAATCGTTGAGATCATCTCGGTCGGAACCGAGCGCAAGATACCTCCATTGCGGAGCAATCGTTGCGATATCCGATTTTGTCAGTGAGATCTTCCTCGCCTTGGATTGCCGTCCACAAGCCTCTTGCTTGTAACCCGACCTCCATGAGGATTGCCCATTCTCCGTAGTTGGTACGAGAAAGGGTGGGAAAGTTGGTCGTGCTGACCACCGTAGGGTACGACCTCGTCACCGCCAGCTCGCGCCCATAGCCGACTGCGGTAGAGGTACTCCCGGTGTTGCTCGCCTTGATCGTACTGACAGAATCGACCATGATGAATCGTGGCTCTGATACCACTTGTTGGTTTTAAACTTGATTGAGAACAAAGAAGAGAGAATTGATTCTAATTGGTTCTATACTTAATTGAAACAAAAAAGAAAGAGCTAATTGGATTGATTCTCAATTCCCGAATGCATGCCTTGATGTTTTGGGTAACCTTCTATTTATAGCACAAAAAGCGTACAAAGAACATGGAAGGTTTGACACGGCACTAATGTCACCTACCATTACCTACCAAAAAAAAACATGAGAAGCATGTGTTGATGTTGTATTAATTACGGCTATAGCTTAATTGTTAACATGTCCCACCTCCTAGAACACGAAACTAATCTGTCCATAGTTCTAGGATGAGCCGATCCTATATATAATTGAGCGTCAAGTTGACCATTTCCATTTGTCTAAACTCACTTTTGTCCATCATGTGTTTATTATTTAAGACGGTTAACTTGTGCGACCTTTAGACATTACGTTGTAGAAGAAATAAATTTAGGAGGAAAAATATGCATTTTGTCTCACAAGTTTAATACTTCTACAACGTAATATGGTTTAGTCGTTGAAGATAGAAAACTTTTGTATGTTCCGAATCTTAGTCGGAGAATAAAGATTTTTCTAACCGTTGGCATAGCTAACAACGATTTTTCTTTTTCAAATTAGAGGGTCGCATTTTTTTCTAATTCGTTTATTTGTCAGCGAATAGTGATTGAATTTCTAAAGGAAAAGACACAGGGTCTACAAAACTGTACGCTACGCGACCGAAAGGCTTCTTAAAAATCAACAACGCTTCAAAACCGTAAGAACAATTACTCACAGTTCCTATTACTATTGAGACGTGGGCATCAGCACCACTCCATTCGTCTCTTTTAATTAGACTGTACTAAAACTGTACGATTTCTCGATTCGGTTCTAGTTAAGAAGCGAGCCAACATCGTCAAAGAAGCACGATGTACATGCTCTCAACTCTCAAGAGTGTACAGTTCATGGTTCCAATTGTAATGGCTCGGTCCTCAGCTGGTCCAGCCCAGAAAAGACGTATCAGGCACCGTGTGGGGCTGCATTTTGGACGTAGCATGTCTTGTGTGAGTCAAAATCACTCGTAACTTGTAAGGGGTTTATCGCTAACGGTTTCATTTTGTAATGAAATGAAATAAAAATACATTAGAAATGTTGTGAGCAGTGGAGGTCCCTCATTCTTTAAAAAAAGAAAGAAAAAGATTTGCTACTTTTTTCTAACAATTTATAATTATTTAGTAAGTATATTTTAATAATTTATTAATAGAAAACAAACTCCTATTTGAGAGAAAGGATAATCATTGTCCGGAGTTAGGAGCTGAAACCTTCATGTCATAAGCTAATAAATAATTAGGATGGTAAATTGACAATTTTTTTTAAACTAAAAGCAGTGATTTTCAAAATAAATAAATGTGTTGTTGGAAACGTGAATTTCACGTTAGAAACGTTATTCTTTTATAATAATAATAATAGAAAACTTGAATTTGGAAACAAGAGAGTGATGAATATTCCTTATAAATAGCTTCCCTAGAGCGGGTTTGGAAAGCACAGAATCATCAATCAGCAAGAAGATATCTAGAGTTAGCCAAATTAAGTCATGAACAACGTTCAGATTGCACCGTGGGGATCAGGCGAAGGAAGAAAGGCTTGGTGCTTCGAGCCTCGAGCAGAAGGAGGCATTGCGACTATCAATATCCGACATGGAGAGGCTGTAGATGCGCTTTCATTCGTCTCCAAGACCGCAAATGATGTCGTCCAGATTTCTGACCAGTATGGTGGGAACGGAGGCCAAGAGACTAAGGTGATTTTCTTAGATATGTTAATATTATAATTGACCCTTCAACTACCAGCTTAGATTTTTACTAGAAAACACAGCTGTAGGACTGTTTATAATTTTCTCTTTAATTTTTATTCTGATTGTCATTATTAGTTTGTAAACTTATTTAAGAAATGACGGTATACGTTTTGTTAAGTGTAGATTGAGCTGGATTGGCCTAACGAGTACCTGACGGCCATCAGCGGAACATACAAGGATTTCTACGACGTGAAAGATGCAATAACGTCGTTGGAGTTCACGACAAATCTTGGAAAGAAATACGGGCCATATGGGAAGGCAAGCGCACAGCTTTCGCTCTGACGATCAAAACAGGAGCCATTGTTGGCTTCCACGGTCACGCCGTCCAGTACCTGAATTCCATCGGCGTCTTTGTAAGGCCATGATTCAGATGATCAAATAATGCTACTTTCTGTTTTATGTTATATGTATTTCCCAATAATGCAAGTGATACCCTAATGTAATAATGCATGCATGTATAATACGTGCACAAGAGTTTGTATTAGATATCAAATACGAACTCTCTTAAATAAGAAGGGAATTTCTGTCATATTTTTTGTTTGTTTATTTTTATTTATGCTTCTTTTTCGTAAGTTATTTGTGGTTAAAAGAAGTTTTTATTAAAAGGAAAGTTAACACTTACTAAATCATACATGAAAAAAAATGATACCAAGTTTAATTGGTACCACGTGTATAATGATTTATTGATAAATATTACTTATTAATACCAAAATATTAACATTTCTAACGTTTTCTACGTACTTTTATTTCAATTCATTACAAACTGAAACTGTGAACGATAAATCCGTCGTTACAAGTGGCACTTCTCCAAAACGCAGACCCTCACACTGCCTGATACTTCCGTTCTGGGCTGGACCCACTGGACACCACACCATTATAATTGGAATCATGAACCAAACACCTCTTAAGGGCATGTGCCTTGGGAGAGCATATGGATACCTCGTGTGATCAGTGGGGAATGTGCTGGGGCGAAACGGTTGAGGTTCGGTTCTGATGGACGTGTAGAGGCCTCTCTGGTGAACAATGATCATGAGCTTTCGAGACTACCCAGAGACGGTTCGCGCCACTCTCACATATGCAAATCTCCCTACCTTCTATTTCAACTATGCCAGAATTTATCACATGGTTCATGACTGCGGGTGGGAGGTCCCGGGAATGACTCGGTATGGGGACTCCCTACTGGAGTTCAAGACTACCAAGACTGATCGGCCATATGCGATTGACTGGGGGGGAAGGAACTGCGTCCACTACCGCCACCACCGATATTTTCTCCGCTGACCCTTGACCCGTTAACTAAGGTCAGATTTTCTTGAGGGAATGAGGTCTACATGACCGTGGACCCGATACCTAATCCGGGTCTACGGGCCCAGTTCCGCCTGGGTAAGGAGCCTTCCACTCGGGGCACCGTCCGATCGTCTACAACAGGCCACCCTGGGTGTTCAGGGATAAGCCCCCTGGGTCCATTAGACGGGGGATAGAACAGGGGTCGGATGGCCAGAAAAAGAACACGGCGAGGGTGCCGTTGGAAGATCAGGTGAGGGGTGGGAAAAAGCCTCGCCAGGAGGAACGAAAGGAATTCATGGCTCCAGGGACCGGCTCCGAGAGGGGTCCCTGAGGAGAGATGTTCCTCCTTGCGTTATTTTCTTGTTCAAGTTCGGTGGTTCAATCGGTCGTTTAGTCGACAGGCTGAGTCTTTGGAAAGTTAGGATCAAGCAGCGTTTAGGCCCCACCTTGAGTTGTTCCGGGCAATTGGCACCTTTGGATTTGTTTTTCTGTTTTAGTTATGTTTCTTACACTCTTATTTTGCTATAACTTTGTCTGTTTTAGATCAGTTCGTCCCCCTAAGATTTATTGGACCCTGGCCCGTTTGAAGGACCTAGTCATTGTAACGTGTCTTTCTTTATGTCAATAAATGCTACACTTTACTCTAAAAAAATAACATGTGAAACATGTGCATTGTTTTTTTGTAGTTCTGTTCTACCTTCGGAAACTCAAATATATAAATTGAGTGTCAAATATTAATTACGTTAATTTGTTTTAGGGGTAATTCTGTACCCTAAGACTTTCATTTTTTATTTAGATTATTTTAACTCTTTTTTATGCCATCTCAGTATCTTAAAACTTTATTTATTTATTTTAGTACTCACCATTAACTTCCTGTCTAATTCTAGATGGAAAATGATCATGTGCGAAGCACATATCCCTTAATACCTTTATGCCCTAAATTAAAACCCTATTTCTTTTAACTTCATCTCTCCTTCTGTTCATCAATCCACAACACTTGAGGATAGATCTCGCCCCAACCGCACGAGCCACACCACACTGTGTTGGGCTCGAGCTCGAGGAATCTGATCTGAGCCCGACGGGGGGGACTATTGGGCGATTGTGGAGGGTCTGGTGCCTATCTCAGAGGGTTCAGTAGCTACTTGGCGTTTGAAGGACACGCCAAAACGAGCCTAGGGTAGTCACAACCTAATGTGGGGCCGGTTTTTGATCGAGGTCACTTGAGGAGAGTGGCTTGGGAGCGGATGGATGATGGGGTGGACCCATTGAGCATACAGAAGGACGTGACGCTGGAGGTGGAGGACCTTGACAACCGTATGATGGGTTGGCCATAAGGGAGGTCATGGTCCTTCATACAGAGCTTTGCGGGGGGGGGGGGGGGGGGGGGGGGATTAATAACTTTGCATACGCGATGGCTGCTTGAGTTATGACAACCAAAAAGTTGTATTGGTAGTCTCTAGTGGAGTGGGTGGCTGAACATTGACAGATGTTGGATGTGGTGGCTCGTCCTTTGGAGTACGGGGTCGTCGAGTTTTTTTTCCACACAATTAAGGAGACGGCAAGGGTTCTAGCAGGGGAGCCGTGGACCTTCCGACGGTCATTAGTGTTGTTTGCGGGCCTGAAGCCCCACATGAGGCATCGAGACATCCAATTCACACACTTCTTAGTGTGTGCTCAGATCACGATTCTCCCGAAGGGTGCTTTGAACAAAGGTGTCGGCTCTCAGCTAGGGGGATTATTAGGCACGTGCTTGGCTATGGACGATGACGCGTACGATATAAGTTGGGGTTATTTTATGCAGATTATGGTCCTCTTGGAAGCTCGGCTTCCATTATAGCGGCGGTTGTGGTTCCACCTATTGGAACCAGTGGGTACGTTCTTTTCTCATGTTGTCTTATAAGTATTTTCTTAACCACTGCTTCAATAGCAGCTGCGTGTGACATATGGCGCTGGTGTGCCCAGAGGGTATGGGGGAATGAGGCATATCGATGAGAGCCCCAAAAGACCCCGTGTTTTCATGGGCCTTGCACTTCTTGGTCGTGAGGCTCTCAGGATGAACCGACATCAACAAGGTGAGCATCCCGACTCCTGTTGCCAAGGGGTACGGTCATGCGGTCAGGGAATGGGGTCGTAACCTTCTCCATATACTTCCGTTGTGACAATGTCGACCTACCCCGCTTCCTATCCCGAGTAATCTCCATCTCAAGTATCTTCATCCCTGGTCTAAGATCGTTCATCTCAAATTCTCAACTAAGTTGTGACTTCAGCTTATCAATATGTAGATGCTCTTCGCAGCAATGACCATATCATCAACATAGAGTAAGAGAAATACAAAAGATCCATCCTTGACCTTCTTAATGCATACACAAAGACCATACTCGCTCCTCGTATACCCATGCTCAACCATGAAAGTATCAAACCTCTTATAGCACTGCCTCGAGGCCTGTTTCATCCCATACTCGATCCTCGTACACCCCGGCCCAAGTTCTTCCCATGTTCCCGACAACTTTGATGGTTATGGCTCATCGATTTGTTAGGTATTGGCCTCTGTCGAGTTGTTCGGGTCTTTAGTCCTTCGTTGGAACACTAAGGAATTCTGGATTCTAGGTGTTACGGTTTTCTAGTGGTGTTATGGCCACCGGACATGTCTTTGCCGATTCAGCAATGTTGGCCGCCAGCGTGTTAGTGGTTCCTTTCCTCTCTTATGCGAGAGGTTGGGGAAACTAATAAAACATCGGGTTTTACAAACTCAGGTAGGGATAAGGTGTAATCCATGTAACATTAGGGTTTAATGGTTGAAAAATCTGAATTGGGAACCTATTTTTGTGTTGGGTGCTTCACGGAAGTAAAATCCAGGTTCTGAACCTCGTTCTTTCTCCTTCGATCCTGTTCTAGATAAGAAGCGTATCGACATCGTCAAAGAAGCACGATATACATGCTCTCAAGAGGTGTTCCGTTTATGCTTCCCATTGTATTGACTCGGTCCGCAGCTGGCCCAGCCCAGAAAGGACGTATTAGGCCGTGTGTGGGGCTGTGTTTTGAGGAAGTTCACGTCTTGTGTAGTGTGGGCCAAAATCATTTGTAAAGGATTTATCGTTTATGCTTTCAATTTGCAAAACGTTAATATTTTGGACGTGTTTTGTGCAGTAGAGGTCCCCTCTTTTTTCTTTTTTTTAATATAAAAATTGCTACTTTTTTAGCAACGTTTTGTGCAGGAGACGTGTTCCAACAGTCAAGGTGTTAGCATGATAAAAATTGTTGACGTGTCCGCATTGTTATTAGGGAGTTGTGCACTGTAACTTTCATAATCTACGGGTTAGGTGAAAAAAAGAATTACATCGCCTCAATAAAACTGGGTAAACATAACATTCGACAAATATGGTTTTGAACGTCATACTCTTATCCGATATTTTTCTGAAATCGTATTTGTCTAATGGTAGACATATATAGTTTTGAGCGCATATCTACCAATATGTAGATATATCAAAAGTTATTTTAACATTTTAACATAACTGTTGAAGTCTCTCGTCTACTATTGGGAAACTCTGGTTCCTAATCTTCTTGTACGTTTCATTATCACATCCTAACCCAAGCCAACGTTTCGTTCCAGTTTCATACACGAAAGGTTGGAACTTTTACAAAACCTGATATGAACCGTTTAAATTAACGATTTCGTTAACATAGGAAGTGAAAAGTCGAAACTACCGTTCTATTTACGTTAACTTTTCAGCTCCTCTTTCCCAAAATAATGCATTATTTTGAAATTCAATGTTGAAAAACTGTTGGATATATATACTAAGTGTTCTAATTGCATGTTGAACAGGTATGGGGAGGTGAAAGGTTAACGTGAATGAATAGGTAGTTTCAAATTTTCACTTCCCATGTTAACGAAATCGCTAATTTAAACGGTTCATATCAGGTTTTGTAAAAGTTCCAACCATTTGTGCATGGAACTGGAACGAAACGTTAACTTGGGTTAGGACGTGATAATGAAACGTTCAAGAAGATCAGGAACCAGAGTTTCCCCTTGACATAAATGTATGAATGAAATAATAAGTATATATATGCCGTAAACTTTATTGTAAGGGGATCGTAGTGAAATTCGTTAGAGCACTGCCTTGCAAGATGGAAGTTGTAAGCTCGAGACCCGTCCGTCATGATAAGTTTAAATCCAATAAAAATCTACATGAATTTGTCTCACTGTTTTCTGTTGGAAAGTTTTAAGTGAAGAGCCCCTATTTTTTATTCTGGTTGCATATTGTTTGTCTCACTTCTCGTCAAACAAATACGAAAATTTCCAGTACTTAACTATCACCTATCGAGGTTTTGCATCTTCGAGTATCTAAAATAGGGATTTACGTTTTTATTCAAATATGTTCAACGAAGTCATTTTTTAGCTGTAGATGAGTGCCTTGGTCCTCGTACCGCTCCATGTGCATATGTATGGTCTCGTAATCGCATCGGACCCTGGAAGGACCGGAAGCATTAGTGCGTGTTCACCCAAATGTTTAATTAAACTTGGTACGATTCACCCTCATCATCAACAATCATGTTGTGCATGATAATGCAGGCACTGATATTGAGCACCTATTTTCATTCGTCCCAGGTTCTGGTCGGACGAGTTATAACATGGAATCGAGTTTGGAGAACACCGAGATGATAAATGTTGATCTCGTAGTCTACAGTATATTCATGTCCCGTAAGAGATTTTTCGAACATGTTTATGTCGTTCGGCGTATTAATTCGTTGTTTGAACCCGAGCCCTCAAAATAAGCGTGCCAAATACACAAATCATGTGACGCCACTGCTTCAAGCATTATTGTTGACCGACTTGCATGCCCCCTCTCAAAATACTCATTTCCATGCCATTGGACAATTCTACCCCCCTAATGCATGCATTCAAGACACCCAATCATGCCCAAGAATCTTCTTCTATAGCACGATTCCAGCAAACGAGTTTCAGTATTCGGTGCCTTCTCATACGTACTAGGCCATAAATAGCTCGACCAAGGCCTTGCAAAACCGTTTGAAGAACTTACCATGGTGGTGACATCCACTCGCAAAGTTTTGTCGAACGAATCAGCTGAGCATCCGCTAGCATTCTCTACGATGTCCTCTTTTCAAAATCCTCCAAGCCCTTTCAACAATGAAAAAAACATCATATTTTTATGTGAATCGGCTGTCGCCGACTCCATCAGCTGAATCGATTCAAACGATTCCAATTTCACTGCCGACGTGAACATCGTTAGCGTTCTATTTTTTTCGACATGTGCGCTTCATTGATTCGGTTCCAACAGAAAGGGAGTCAACGTCGTGAAATAAGGACGAAGTACATGCTTTCAAGGACTCGTTGTGCGTGGTCCATCCCAGGAAGGACGTGTCAGCCAACGATAGGGTTTTGGAGCAGTGCCCATAAGTAGAACGTCTTGTGCGGTAAAATTGTTGTTCATCGGTTCACACTGAATCAATGAGTGGCTTCAGCTTCTTAACGATAAAAAACAATATAGTTTTTTTCTTCTTTTTTAATATATGTGAACAAGACTCAGTTTCTCGACAATAAATATCAAATAGTGTTGTGTCTGTTGTGAAACATATGCAAAAGGGAACAATTATACTACCAACAGAAATAACATGATGGAGAAAAGAAGAGTGTTAAGCACACAGGGCTTTATAGAAGAAATACTCTCTTACTTTATTTCTGTCCCCACGATGAAACATCTAAGCACAAAACGAATTGAAACATTAACTGCTCTTCGCCTCTGGGACGCAGTCAGATAGGTGGGCAGATATGGCCTCAGATGACGTTGGGTCTAACACGACCTCTGTTACATAAATGTATGATGGGTTGGATAAAACGCATGTCCCTTTACCTGATCGGCCCCTTCCGTCGCTTCAGGCTGACTATGGTGTTGCCTTCCCTCATTTGGATGCCTATTCTGGGTTCCCCTTCCGTTTTTTGATGGTTGCATAGGAGGGACCATTACATACAGTATGGAGAGGCACTAAAAAAACTCTAGCCACCTATTTTTCCCTTCTTCTTCGCTTCGCATCTTCGGCGACGCCTGGCCTCCGGCCATGGCCGTCGCAGTGGTGACCCCTCTTCGTTCTCTTTTTCTCGTTTCTATCCTTCTAATCCTCCCCCTCTTTTCTCTGTTCCTATTTACTCGCGGCTTTCGACCTCGAGCTCGGATTCGAGCTTTGCTCTTCAGCATGCCGGTGGACGACGACCCTGCTCTCCTCGCCGGCTTTCTCTCCAGACGGCTTCTTTGGTTCAAGATCTGGAAATTTTTCTAGATCTATTTGCTGCTACCGCCTTTTTCGGTTTTGTCCGACCCTTCGGTGGTGGGAAGAGCTGCTCTGCTCGTGAACCTCCATTCTCACCGGTGTGCTGCAGTGAGGCAACTCTGGTTTGGCTCGTGCTTGTTGCATCCTTTTCGCCGGAGCTCGTGATGCTAAGAGATCGTGGTACATTTTTCTCTCGTCTTGAGCCCGAGTGGTGGCGTGGGTGTTCGGCTTCTTTCCTGGAGTTCAGCACCGGTTTCGCTTCTTCTGGGGAGGGTGGTGGCGGGTTGTGGCCCAGGTTGGATAAACTGCTTGGGTCTTGAACCAGGTAGGGTTCGGTCCGGGTCGGGTGACTGGTGGGCTGGGCCGAGTGTGGGTGTGGGGCGGGTTCTGCAGGTCTGGGCCGGGTGATGGTGTGGGTCGGGGGCGGATCCGGATACCCTTGGCGGGTCTACCCGGTTCGGGTCGGGTTCGGGTCGTACGGTTTGGGCAGTTTAACCGGTTCGGGTCAGGTCCGGGTAGGGCTACCGAGCGGACCCGGTTTCGTTGTTTTTTGCTTGGTTCGTGGTTTTGGCAGCGGGTCATGGTTGTGATTTGATCAGAAGTCTGAGCTCGTACTCGGTAGAAATATCGGTCCTCCTTTTTGGCCCTTATCGGTGTTGTCCGAATTAGGTTTTGGAGGGCTGAGTACGAGCTCCATTGTCTGATTCGTCCCTCACGGACTCGTTGGTGGAACGTCTTTCAGATCATTGGAGTTTTCTAGTTCCGACTTTGTTCGTGGGACGCGCTTCTTCATCCTCCCGGGTTGAGATCGTTGAAGAGCTGTTCTTCCTGCTTTAAGTGGTTCGTCTGCTTACCTGATGTTTCGCTTCAGAGCCGGTCGTGGACGCGCTTCTTCATCCTCTCGGGTGTTGATCGTTGTGGGTCTAGCGGTTCATCGTGGTACCTATACGGGTATATCCCTCTCTGCAACTTAAGTTTTGTGTCCCCGCATTGCCCCTTTATCGATTTCGGTTTGATATACATCTGCTTCCTTCCACTTTTGTGGTTAGGTCTCGCCGGTTTAAGGTGTTGGCCGCCGGTGAGGGTTTAGGCCTTTGTGCCTTCCAGTTGTTTTCTTACAGAGTCGTTTTAGGGGTTTATGTGTTCTGGTGAGTACTACTCATCGGGACTGTCTCTATCGCTTGCGGTGTTGACTGTCGATGTGTTAGTGCTCGTCTCCTAGTCTGTGTGACTGGTTGGTGATATTAATAAGACAGGGTGCTATACTTTCTTAGGCCACTTTTTGGTTGTATATCAGTATCGCTTGTGCTTAATGGTTGGCAAATCAGGGTTAAAGACCTTTTCCTTTTTTTGAGCGCTTCATGGTTGTAAAATCCAGGTGTTAGGACCTTTTACCTTTTATTGGTTGTTAGCCTCAGGGTCTGCGTACCCTTTCATTGCTTCTGGGTCCGCGTGCCCATTCTTAGCCTCTGGGTCTGCGTACCAATTCATACCTTCTGGTCTACGTTCCCATTCATTGCTTCACGGTCTGTGTGCCCATTCTTAGATTCAGGGTCTGTGTGCCCATTCTTAGCTTCAGGATCTACGTACCCATTCATAGCTTCTGGGTCTGCGTACCCATTCATTGCTTCTGGGTCTGTGTACCCATTCTTGGTGGTTTTTAGTCTTCCTCGGTGTGGGGCTACAGGGTCGGCGTACTCATTCACAGCTTCTAGGTCTGTGTACCCATTCATTGGTTTCAAGTCTGCGTACCATATCATTGCTTCAGGATCTGCGTACCCATTCATAGCTTCAAAACTTGTCTTCTTTGTGGTGAACTGTTTTTTGTTGGGGAGGTTGTAGCTAAACTCTCTTGTTTGTACTCCTCTTCCTCCTTGAGAGAGGTTTAATTTAAGTTTGCATTCGCTGATAAGAAAAATTACATTATGACGAGGTTTGGAGAGAGCATAGAGGTGCCTACCGAGGTTCGACTAGGGAGGGATTCAAGAAGGTTGAAGCGGTTTTGAGCTCTCATTATAGTAGGGGGTTCCTAGCCCTATCAGAGTCACGTGATCATGATTCCTTATTTTTTTCTTTCATCGCCTCTTCTTGGGCTTTGCTTCTTGTACTTGCTACTTTATTAATGCATTTAGTTCTCTCTGATTAAAAAATGAATACATTTTCATATGTGATGATAATTACTAACGTCCAGGTTAGTTGACCAAGTACCATCGGTGTTGAATCATTTTTCTTTCATTGTCGACAAAACCTCAGGGCATCAAATATTCGTCGATAATGAATTTCAATACCGACCAACACAATCCGTCTGTAATGAAATTCATTTCCGACTATACAAAACGGTACGTAATGGTTTTCATCACCGACCAAATCAGATCGTCGTAATGATTTTCATTACCAACAGTTTTAGTTTGTCAGAAATGAATTTCAGTACGGATTGTTGTGTTGGTCGGTGTTGAAACTATTTCCATTCACATAGACGAACCAGAACAGTAGACGAAATTCCACAAACATTTCTCCAACTAACATTTGAAATATACTTTTTAAGTTTTCTATCTTCACCGACTAAACTACATTCGGTCGTAGAAGTACTGAACTTGTGAGAGGAAATGCACATTTTGCCTCCAAGTTTACTTCTACTAGGTAATGTTTAAAAGTCACACAAGTGAACTTTCTTAAATGACTAAAACACATTACGTCAATGAAGGTAGGATCTTGAGAGATGAATTTTTTATTCGTTGTACATGTTAAATCTTCGGCGATCATTTGTTTTACGTCTTAAAGTTTATAAACTTGGCCGAGCTCTCGATTCGTTTTGTCTCGCGAATGAAAATATGGTGCCAGAATTATTGGATCTAGTCGGCGATTTGAAATTTGGATCTAGAAAATTACATTTTACTATAAAGGGAAGTGTTTGAATATAACTAGGGAAAACTACTAATACCTACCCAAAACCATGCCCATTTAACTGATGTTTACCCTGAAGTTTAAAGTAAACTGATGATAACCCTGAAGTTACGACATGTAACTAAAACCCTTTTCTGTCAGCTAAAATGACGAAAATACCCTAAGTGATTTTTTTAAATATATATTTTAAAATATAAATGAAGTGATTTTTTAAATAAAAATGAAGTCATTTAGTAAGTAAATATATATATATATAACAAAAGTAATTTTTAAATATTTTTTTATCATAATTATTGAAGTGTAGTTGAGGGTATTTTCATCATTTTAGCTGATGGAGGGATTTTGAGTTACATTTTCGAAACTTCAGGGTATGCATCAGTTATGTAAGACCCGCTTACGGTCGAACCGGTGACTCCGGAAGTCACTCGGGACTTTTCCGGAACCCAAACGAAGTAGCCATTATCAAGGTTGGCTTCAGGGGAGAAAACCCTTTCGTTTGAGTATAATATTGAATAAAGTCAATTTTGGTCAAAACGAGACTTTATATCGACTAAAGCTTCAATTTTTAAAAGTGCTGGATTTTAAATTGGGAAATTAAATGAGCTAGAGGGACACTTGTCCTATTTTGGTTGAATGAGAGAAAAAGGGGTAGTCATTGTCCCTTTTACCCTCCCAAAATCTTCTACTTGGGTTGATAGCTCAAGGGCTTTTAGTCATTTACTACATCTAGGTATTATATTGGATTGGAGAAGCCAAAATCATTTCATTTTGCTTGTGGTAGCCGAAAATTGGAGAGGAAGAAAGGGAGAAGAGCTCCCATGGAAGCTTGAAGGAGAATCAAAGAAGAAGGAACCATTTGGAGTCATCCTCTAGCCTTCCACCCTCAAAAACACTAGCATCCTCTTCATCCTCACATTCTAGAGGTAATGGAACTCTCTACTCATCTTTTCTCTTCATCTATTTTCCTTGGGTTTTGGGTGAAAAAATGGCTAGATGATGTTGGGTTAAGTAGAAATGATGGGAGTTGGTGTTGATGAAGAGCTTGGTGAAGTTTTTGTGGAGAAATCAATGGTGGTTGGAGTTTTTGAAGTGGGTTTGATTTGATGAATCATTGGAAAACTTGTTTGTGTATTGATTCCTACCATGGGTAGAGGAGTAATGATGGATTTGGACTGTTTTGGGGGTTGGCTTGGGGAAATTTCTGGGTTTGAAGGTAGATTTTCGGAGTTTTGGAGCTGGAGGTTGAAGAAGGGCGAAACTGCCCTGGTGCGTCACGGATCCGTGACGGATCCCGTGACGGGCGGCGTCACGGCTCCGTGAGGGAGTCCGTGACGGCACTCGTCACGGCTCCGTGACGGTGACCGTGAGGGTTGCCATCACGGATCCGTGACCCACTAGAGTGAGGGTTTCTTGGGGGTTTTTCGAAGTGGTTACACCTTGGTTTTGAGCTGAACTTTGGAAGGGTTTTGGGGGTCTTTCTTACTGTTTAAGTGGAACCTAATTAGTGTTTCTTTGTGTCCAAGACCTTGGGGATCGAGCTAGAGGAGCAAGGATCACACCGAGGCCCGAGGGAAGAGCGAGGTGGTGATCACCGGACTTCACCAAAGCGTTGACAAGGAGGACCTTGAGGTAGGGAAAGCCTTAACCTCTCGTTTATGATGCCTAGTATGCATGCTAAGCTAATAAAATTGGAAAAGGTCCTAGACATGCATATAGGATGCGAATAACTAGCTTAATCGTCTTTCAATTGCTAATAACCGGAGAGTCTAGTGGTGACCGATTAGGATGCCAATCACTAGTGTAATTCGCTTTCAATACTTGGGGTATGATTGTCTGGTAGAGGAGCCTTGGCAAAGCCCTCGGATTAGTTGCGTGTTAGGATCACATGCTTGGTTGTTGGTTGCTTAGTGGATAGGCTAAAGAGTCTAATGAAACTAGTGGATTTGCTTGTGTAAATGCTCTCTTGAAGGTTTTTATGTTTAGTTGAGTTTACTCGTACTTGCTCGTTGATTGCATTCGAATGATTACTTGATTTACTTGAATGGTTGTTTGGAGCATCGAGTATGACTGGTTGTACCGGGCGGTGCAATCAGGTGATCGATGCCCCGGTGGTTCGAAACTGGTAAGTGAACAGTAAGTTGGAATTGTGTGATTGGTGTGAATTGATCTAGTGATTTGTGTACTGTGTGCTATGGGGAATTGGTGATGGGTGAGCTATGTGTGTTAGTGGTTTAACTGTGGTTGGATTGGTTGGTGTTAAGTTTCGGTAAGCGTGTTGCTAAAATGTTATGGGATTATGGTTGATACGATATGGTACCTACACCGTTGAGGAGTCCGGTGTAGGGTGAGATAGAGTTGATTATTGTTATGGTATGGTACCTACACCGTTGGGGAGTCCGGCGTGGGATGATATTTTGGTCACTTATTAAATTGCCCACGTGTGCGCTCCTACGGGAGTATGACTCTGGGGTCCCAATGACATAAAACCCTTTGGAGACGTTTCTGAGAATCCCGACGATAAGCGCCCCGAAGGGTTGTTTCCGGTCGCCTCAATGTTATGCGTCTCCTCTGGATTTGAGGAAGAATCCGAGAGGACACATCATGTGGATCGGAGGGTGGTGACTTCATGTGCCACGGCATTGACTGGTTTACTTATTACCCTTATTTGGTTAAGTTATATTCTGTTAACTTTATTGTTGATCTTGTTCGAGTTAAGGTCTACCTTGTTATGCGTTTTCCCTACTGAGCGTGAGCTCACCCCTATGTTTTACTGTTGTGTCTACAGGCTTGATTGAGGAGTAGAAGCTTGGGCGCTTCTCGGTGTGGGTTCATAGAGACTTCATGTTTATTTCCTTTATTTAAAAACAGTTTTGTAAAACCTATTACTACACCCCCTGAGGGTTACTTACACTGTACGTTGAAGTTATGGATTGAAGTACTCATTGGAGATTTTAGAGATTTAATATTGTTTTTTACTTTATTGTCTTCTTTTACCCGTCATGCCTCGAGTCCGGGCGATAACCGGATTTGGGGCGTGACAAGTTAACTTTAAACTTCAGGGTAAACATTAGTTAAATGAGCATGGTTTTGTGTATGTATTGGTAGTTTTCCCATATAACTATAATTAAGCCTTCAACTATCAACTTGTGCTTTTAGTTGAGTTGGTTCTCTAATATGGTATCAGAGCTTAATTCCTCACGGACTCGGGTTCAAACACCGCTATCTGCAGAAATTTCTAATTTCTTCTCAATTTACCAAATTTGTACTAAAAGGAGTACAAGTAGGTGGTCTAGCTACAGACCAGTGAATCGAGTGCTGATGTTATAGGAAAGAACATTCTTATACAAGGAACCTCGGCATCTCAATACGGGAGCAGTGAAAACAAACCTAACAAAAGAGATCAAAGGTCTCAAAACCTAATATGACGATCATTGAGAATTCCTTGAATTGTGATCTGTTTGTTTTTCAAGTCTCCATTTAGGAGGCGCAAATATAATAATTGAGTGCCTTGTGTTTGATTTTACATCATTACAAAACTTTAGAGATATGAAGTGTCTGGTGCCAGAAATTCATGATTTTTAAAGGTCGAGATTATAATTTAGGGCTTGTCCTCCTTGTTAAGCTAATGCATTGTGGAAAACGTTAGAAATGTGCTATTCTCTTCTCCTATTATTATAGTAATAAAAAATAAGAATTTGCAAACATGAGACTGGTTCATTATAAATAGCTTCCCTAGCTTGTTTTGGAAAGCACAGAATCATCAGCAAGAACATATCTAGAGTTAAAAGTGTCAGCCAAATACAGTCATGAACAGCGTTGAGGTTGCACCGTGGGGATCAGCCACTCAAGGAGAGGCTTGGAGCTTCGAGCCTCGAGCAGGAGGAGGCCTTACCACAATCAATGTCTGGAGTGGAGAGTCCCTGGATGCGATTTCATTCGCCGCCCAGGCCCCGGATGGAAGACTAGAAACTTCTACCAAGTTTGGTGGGGACGGAGGCAACCAAACCCAGGTTACTTCTTTATATTTGTTACAATATAAAACTTTGATCGAGTCTTTAACTATCCGTTTAAACTTTAGTTGAAGGCTCAATTATAGTTTTATGATTTTCTATCTGATTACTTGCTGATAGTAACCATGTTGTTCAACATCGTAGATTGTGCTGGATTGGCCTAGAGAGTACCTGACAGCCATCAGCGGAACAATCAATCGGTACTACAATGTGCCGGATGTCATAACCTCGTTGGAGTTCACCACAAACCTTGGAAGAACAATCGGTCCCTTTGGTACAAAGAACGGCACAGCTTTCGCTCTGACCATCTCTAAGGGAGCTATCGTTGGCTTCCACGGTCGCAACACTCAATACCTGAATGCCATCGGCGTCTTTGTGAGGGCGTAATGCAACATTTGATGTGGTTTCATCCAACTTTCTGTTTTATGTCATATGTAATTCCCAATAATGCAAGTGTGGTTTCATCCAACTTGTAATTCCCTAAGATAACGCATGTATTTTCATACATGCACAAGAGTTTGTATTAGATATAAAATATAAACTCTCTTAAATAAATAAAGGGAATTTATGTCTGTGTTTTTATTTTTTTTATTTCTTTATAGTAAGTTATTTGTGGTTTCAGATTATAGTCATAATCAAAGAGTGGAAAATTGTTTAATTTTAGGTGCAAAATAAATCTAGGTCTTATTTATTATGAAACCAAGATGATTTAATTATTTTTTTTGAAATACAAAGTATAGCCCGAAATAAATCTGCTCCGTCGTTACAAGTGGCACTTCTCCAAAACACAGACCCTCACGCTGCCTGATATGTCCGTTCTGGGATGGACCAGCTGCAGACCCAGGCATTATAATTGGAATCATGAACAAAACATCTCTTAAGGACATGTGCCTTAGGAGAGCATGTGGATACCTCGTCTGATCAGTGGGGAATGTGCTGGAGCGAAACGGTAAATGTCCGGTTCTGGATGAACGTGTAGAGGTCTCTCCGGTGAACAATGATCATGAGCTTTCGAGACTACCCAGAGACAGTTCGCGCCACTCTCACATATGGAAATATCCCTACCTTCTATTTCAACTGTGCCATAATTTATCACATGGTTCATGACTGCGGGTGGGAGGTCCCGGGAATAACTCGGTATGAGGACTCCCTACTGGAGTTCAAGACAGCCAAAACTGATCAGCCCTATGCGACTAACTGGGGAAAGGAGCTGCGTCCACTACCGCCATTACCGGGATTTTCTCCGCTGACCCTTGAACCGTTAACTAAGGTCGGATTGCCTTGAGGGAAGGAGGTCTGCATGACCGTGGACCCGATACCTAATCCGGGTCTATCCAGAGACCTTCGGGCGATTGTAGAGGGTCTGGTGCCTATCTAAGAGGGTTCAGTAGCTACTTGGCGTCTGAAAGACAAGCCGCAACGAGCATAGGGTAGTCACGACCTAACGTGGGCTCGGTTTTTTATCGAGGTCACTTGAGGAGAGTGGCTTGGGAGCGGATGGGTGATGGGGTGAACCCATTGAGCATACCGAGGGACGTGACGCTAGAGGTGGAGGACCTTGACAACCGTATGATGGGTTGGCCATAAGGGAGGTCATGGTCCTTCATACGGAGCTTTGCGGGCGGGGATTAATAATTTTGCAGACGAAATGGCCGCTTGAGTTATGACCACCAAAAAGTTTTATTGGTAGTCTCTAGTGGAGTGGGTGGCTGAACCTTGACGGATGTTGGATGTGGTAGTCTCTAGTCGAGTTTTTTTCCGCACAATTAAGGAGACGGCAAGGGTTCCAGCAGGGGAGTTGTAGCCCTTCTGACGGTCATTGGTGTTGTGTGCGGACCTGAAGCCCCATATGGGGCATCGAGACATCCAATTCACACACTTCTTAGTGTGTGTTCAGATGACGATTCTCCCGGCGGGTGCGTGGAACAAAGGGGTCGGCTCTTAGTCAGGCGGATTATTAGGCACGTGCTTGGCGTTGGACGATGACGTGTACGATATAAGTTGGGGTTATTTTATGCAGATTTGGGTCCGCTTGGAATATCAACTTCCATTGTAGCGGGAGTTGTGGTTCCACCTATTGGAACCAATGGGTACGTTCTTTGCTCCAGCTGTCTTATAAGTATTTTCTGAACTACTGCTTCAATTGCACCTGCGTGGGACATATGGTGCTGATTTGCCCAGAGGGTACGGGGGAATGAGGCATATCGACGAGAGTATCAAAACCTCGTATACCCATGCTCAACCATGAAAGTATCAAACCTCTTAAAGCACTGCCTCGAGGCCTGTTTCATCCCATACTCACTCCTCGTACACCCCGGTCCAAGTTCTTCCCATGTTCCCTGTTAGAATATGTTGTATAGGCCCAGCCCATGTGGCTCGTTAGGGTTAACATCGGGTTTAGGAAACCCTACTACTATATATACACATGTACATTGTATGTATTATTCATCAATTTCAATACAATTCTACAATTGTTATCATGGTATCAGAGCCTCTATCGCTCTAATATCGCTTCCGCTTCAACTGCCGCCGCCGCCGCCGTCGTTCCCCACCTTCATTGAACGTTACCTCCCGGGCTCGCTGCGTCTCCAGCCTCCCAAGCTCTCTGCGATTCCAGCCTTGCCAACGCCGTCACCGGCCGTCCACCATAGTCCGTGTTGCCGTCCAAGCACCAGATCTCCGTCAGAAGCAACCGTCCAAACTCGGTCGTTTCTCTACCGTTCGTCCTCCCCACAGACGCTCTACTGCTTCCTGTGTCGCGACCCACGCCGCCGGAGCAACGCAGCCGCAACCAATCGTCGCCGCCGGAAAATCATGAAACCGCTCGAATCTGCAAATTTTCGAGCCAAGGAAGAAGACGCGTGGACGACACGCGCCCACGCTCTCCCACGCGCACGTTGCGCCCACGCGCCACGCGCCTTTCTCGCTGCCCGCGTGCCAAACACGCGCGTTGACCGCGTGACATACACGCGCGTTGACTTCTGTTCCCAAAAAAAAAAACTAATCCTTTATTTCAGTGTTTTGTTTTCAGGTATTCATCATGGAGAAATTCGATATCGCTAAACCTATTAGCGTTTACTTTGATGGCAACAATTATGTGTTGTGGGCTGTAGAGATGTCTAGTTTTTTGCGAGGCAAACTCCTCTAGCGTTACGTTACTGGCGATATCACTGCACCAGTCCAGGAAAAAGACGAACCTAAGGCTGCATTCAATGACCGCTTTGATCAATGGGACAGCAAGAATCACCAGATCATTACCTGGATTCGTAATACCTGCGCTCCCTCGATTAAGGTGCACTTTGCTCGCTTCCATACTGCGAAGGAGGTTTGGGATTTTCTGGCACAACTGTTCTCCACTGCTGACATCTCGCACCACTACCAGCTCTACACCCGTCTTCACTGCATGAAGCAAGCTCCAGGTCAATCTGTCAAAGATTTTCTCTCCCAGATGCAACATGTTTGGGACCAAATGAGTGTCGCTCAACCAACGGAGACAAGTTTTCAAACCTACTGGAATAAACTCAAGGTATTTCAGTTCCTCACAGCTCTTCGTCCTGAGTTTGAAGCAGTTCGGAGCACTCTCTTTCATCAGCCAACATTCCCTGATCTCAACACCGTGGTGGCTGAGCTTCTCTTTGAAGAAACTAGGTTCGAGGGTACAGGAACACCTTCATCTCCATCTCCTGATGTTGTTCTCTCTACCGCTACTGGTGGACCTAGTGCCAAACTCCACTGTACGTTCTGCAACAGATCTGGACATGTCTTAACTGAATGCATAACTCATGCTCGGCACCTCCTTGCCTCAGAAACCCCTCGATGGGGTAACTCCAGACCCTCTCAAAACTTTAGGGGGGGGGGGGCGTGGCTCCCGTGGGGATCATCGGCCTTCCAACAGGCCCAATGGCACTGTTGCTGCTACACCTGATGTGTCTGCCGACTCTCTTGACATGACTGCTCTCTTGGGTGACATACGAGCGTTCCTTTCAGCTCACACTTCTTCGTCAGGTAGCTCATCCACTACTCCGCCAGGTAGCACTTCCACTTGGTATTTTGATTCTGCTTGTTTCAATCATATGAGCCCTCAGTCAGAATTACTTACATGTGTACACCCGGTCAACAAGTCTTCGTCTATTCGCACTGCTGATAATTCCACTTTGCTTGCCACACACTGTGGTACCGCAACCACAGACCAGTTATCACTACCAAGCACCTTGCTTGTTCCGAATTTATCACTGAACCTTGTATCAGTTGGTCAATTGTGTGATTTGGGTTTTGACGTTAACTTTTCTGGTCGTACCTCTTCTGTTCTTGTGCAGGATCCACTGACGGGACAAATCCATGGGACATGACGTAAAGTTGGTCGCCTGTTTGAACTCACCTCCCTGGTGGTTCCCTCACCATCATCATCATCCTCGTCTGCTTGTGGCGCTGTCGTCTCCGCTGATCTCTGGCACTCTCGCCTAGGTCATCCGTCTTCCTCTCGTTTGCGTAGTCTTATTTCTAGTGGTTTGTTAGGGTCAGTTTCGCATAATTTTGGTGATTGTGTGTCTTGTCAGCTTGCTAAACATCATAAACTGCCGTTTTCTCTTAATAATACTATTTCCTCTGCACCTTTTGATCTTGTTCATTCTGACTTGTGGGGAGCATCACCTGTTCCTCGGTGGTTTGTTATATTTGTTGATGATCATACACGTTTTACTTGGATTTATCTCATGCATCATAAATCTGACTTCAACAAAATTTATTCTGAGTTTTCTGTCATGGTTCGCACGCAATTTTCAAAGGTTATCAAAACACTGCGTATGGATAACGGCGTGGAATTTAAAGAGTCATCCTTCCTTGCACAACTTGCTTCCACCGGTACTATCGTTCAACGCTCATGTCCTGGCACATCGCAACAAAATGGTCGGGCAGAACGGAAACACCGTCATATTCTAAATACGATCCGTGCTCTCACCATTGCGGCTGCCTGTCCTGAACGTTTCTGGGGGGAGGCTGCACTCACAGCCGTTTACACCATCAACAGAGTTCCATCCCCGGTCATAGGTAACAAAACTCCTTACGAGTGTTTATATGGTCGTCCTCCTGTCTATGATCTTCTTCCTGTCTTTGGATGTGTCTGTTTTGTTCATCTCCAACCTCATGAACGTACTAAACTTGAACCTCGTTCTCGTCTTTGTTGTTTTATTGGGTATGGGATCGAACACAAAGGGTACAGATGTTGGGACCCTGTTTCCAAACGTCTCCGCATATCTCGCCATGTCACATTCTGGGAACATAAGATGTTTTCTTCCATGTCTTCTTTTCACATTCCCGAGTCTACTCCTTTCTTCGCTAATCCCGATATTGATCTGTTTTCTGATGATGATGAGGGTTCTCCCATTGAGCTGACTCCTGCAGGTGCTCCGACATCTCTACCTCCTACCATGGACCACGTTCCGCCAGAGGATCCCGTGCTAGAAGCTCCTGTGCTACCGACTCGACCACAGCGTCATCGGCAACTCCCATCTCACCTCCAGGACTTTGAGGTAACACTCCCATCTCGTGTCGCTTCCACAGTGTCCTCTGTATATGAGCCTGACACCTATCGGGAGGCTTGCACTAACCCCCTGTGGCAGCAAGCAATGACTGAGGAACTACAGGCCATGGTGAAGACTCATACATGGGATCTGGTTTCTTTACCTCAGGACAAACATGTGGTCGGTTCTAGATGGGTATACAAGGTGAAGACCAAGGCAGATGGTTCTATCGAGCGCTACAAGGCCCGTATTGTGGCTCGTGGATTTACCCAAGAACATGGGGTTGATTATGAGGAAACATTTGCTCCTGTTGCGAGACTCACTTCTGTTCGCACCATTCTTGCTGTTGCTGCTGGTCGACAGTGGGATGTTTTTCAAATGGACGTGAAGAATGCTTTTCTCAATGATGATCTTACAGAGGAGGTTTATATGAAGCCCCCGCCCGGCTATGAGCATCCCCCACACATGGTTTGCCGTTTGCGCAAATCAATTTATGGACTCAAGCAGGCTCCGCGGGCGTGGTACTCCAAGTTCAGTAGTGCGATGGAAGTCTTTGGTTTCATCTCCAGTCCGCACGATCACTCCCTGTTTGTTCGTCGGACCTCTCGGGGCCATACTCTCTTACTTCTGTATGTGGATGATATGATCATTACTGGTGATGATGCTATCGGCATTGTGGATCTTAAGCGTCATCTAAGCGACCAGTTCGAGATGAAGGATTTGGGTCATCTCTCATACTTTCTTGGTTTGGAGATTTCCTCTCTGTCCTCTGGTTATCATTTGTCCCAAGCCAAGTATGCAGCCGAGCTCATCTCCAAGGGGGGACTAACCGATAGCAAGATCGCTTCCACTCCTATTGAAGCGAATGTCAAGTATCTTCCATCAGATGGTCAAGCTCTCGATGATCCCACCTTATATCGCCGATTAGTTGGAGGGCTGGTATACCTCACTGTTACTAGACCTGACATTGCATATGCTGTCCACATCGTCAGTCAGTTCATGTGTGCACCTCGCACTACTCACTATGAGGCTGTTCTTCGGATCTTGCGCTATGTTCGAGGCACCTTGACACAAGGACTACATTTCTCTTATGGCTCACCTTTAGTCCTACAGGCCTATTCAGATGCAGATTGGGCAGGCGATCCCACAGACCGACGATCTACCACAGGTTACTGTTTCTTTCTTGGTAACTCTCTGATTTCCTGGAGAAGTAAGAAACAAACAACCATTGCCCGCTCCAGCACGGAAGCTGAGTATAGAGCCCTTGCTGATACTACTTCCGAACTCATATGGCTTCGTTGGTTACTACATGACATGGGTGTTGTTCACAAGTCAGCCACTACCATTCATTGTGACAGTCAGAGTGCTATTCAGATTGCTCATAATGATGTCTTTCATGAACGCACCAAGCATATTGAGATCGATTGTCACTTTGTCAGACAACATCTCAGTCAGGGCACCCTCGCTCTCCGATCTGTCTCCTCTAGCGATCAGATTGCAGATATCTTCACCAAGGCTTTAATCCCAGGAAAGTTCAAACCTTTAGTTGACAAACTCAACTTGGGTTCATTACCACCATCTTGAGTTTGAGGGGGGTGTTAGAATATGTTGTATAGGCCCAGCCCATGTGGCTCGTTAGGGTTAGCATCGGGTTTAGGAAACCCTACTACTATATATACACATGTACGTTGTATGTATTATTCATCAATTTCAATACAATTCTACAATTGTTATCATTCCCGATAACTTTGATGGTTAGGGCTCATCGGTTTGTTAGGTATTGGCCTCTGTCGAGTTGTTCAGGTCTTTAGTCCTTTGTTGGAACACTAAGGAGTTTTGGATTATAGGGGTTACGGTTTTCTAGCGGTGTTATGGCCACCGGATATTTCTTTGCCGATTTAGCAATGTTGGCCGCCAACGTGTTAGTGGTCCCGTACCTCTTTGATGCGAGAGGTTGGGAAAACTAATAAAACATCGGGTTCTACAAACTCAGATAGGGATAAGGTGTAATCCATTTAACATTTGGGTTTAATGGTTGGAAAATTTGAATTGTGAACCAGTTTTGTGTTGGGTGCTTCACGGAAGTAAAATCAGGGTTCTGAACCTTGTTTTATGGTTTATCTTTGTTAGTCTTTAATAGTTGACAAATCTGGTTATAAGACCTTCGTTGTTTGGTCATCAATTCTGTTGGGTTGTCGATGTTCTTTAAAGGGAGTGCTCTGTGTTTATACTTGTTTGATCCTTCTTGAATCTTTTTCTGTTTTTGAGGTGTCAAACCTTGATATGCTCTGGTATTATAATTTGAGGATCATTACTCTTAATCCTTCGTCTTTGTCGATTTTTCACAGCCAAAGCAATTCAAACAATATCGATTCTGATTACAAGGCAGACGTCAACACCACTAGTTCTTTCTCCTTCGATCCCGTTCTAGATAAGAAGCGTATCGACATCGTCAAAGAAGCACGATATACATGCTCTCCAGAGGTGTTCCGTTTATGGTTCCCACTGTATTGGCTCGGTCCGCAGCTGGTCCAGCCTAGAAAGGACGTATCAGGCAGTGTGTGGGGCTGTGTTTTGAGGAAGTTCACGTCTTGTGTAGCGTGGGCGTCAAGGATTTATCGTTTATGCTTTCAATTTGCAACAGAGAAGAAACTGGCATATTACTCAGTGAAGAATAATAATTATCTTGATTCATAAATGTATAAATTAGCATCTCAAACCTCTAAATAATGAGTCAACTGGGGTTTGAAAACTCTATCAGTTTTTTATACTTTCTGGAAAAACCAATCATTTTAAGTATGGAATTGCAACGAAACGTTGGTCTGGGTTAGGACGTGATAACGAAACGTTCAGAAAGGTCTGGAACCAGCGTTTTCCCTTGTTTCTTTTACGACAACATATAATTTCGTCTCCCAAAGTTTATTTCCTCTGCGGTGTAATGTCATTCCGTCAACCAAGTTTATTTGTTTTCCTATTAACATTCGGAACATACAAAAGTTTTCTATCTTCAGCGACTAAACTACATTACGTTGTAGAAGTATTGTAGAAGTATTAAACTTGTTAGACGAAATGCATATTTCGCCTCTCAAATTTACTTCTTCTACAAAGTAATGTCTAAAGGCCACACAAGTTAACCATCTTAAATGACAAACACATAATGTCATTGAGGTGCAGAAGGTCTTAAGGGAAACTTAAAATTCTTAAATCCCAAATAAAATTAAATAGTATTTGTGAGGAGCAGAAAATTATAAAATAAATACAAAATTTAATGTGAATGGTTGTAAGGATATGTGCATGCACTCCTCCATTACGCGGAAAACGTTACGAATGCGATTGTTTTGGACACCTGCACATATAGCTAACACAATGATGGACGGTGGTCCCTCAATTTGTTTTAAAAAATGTTTGTATGGAGAGTATTTTTCCTATGAATATCATTAATATTGGGATTGAAAATCTAAGGAGAGATCAATGATAAAAAAATCCAAATCAAAATCTCTCTCTCCGTTCTCGTTGAGAACCCCGTTCTAGTCCTAGTCCTAGTCGCGCTGTGGTGCTTTCTCATGTTGTTGTTGTTGCGATGCACCCTATCCAGTGCCACATGGGGCTAGGTCTTCTAGTCGCGCAGCCCCGATGTCACCCCGTCCCATCCGGTCGTTTTCCTCGCAGAGCACGCCTGGTGTGGGGGACAAATATCGGTGGGAATGGTTGTCCTCGTCCTCATCTTCTCCTTCTTCCTCCCTCGCATTGGGTTGGTCCTCCTCTCCTTTGGTCTTGCTGGTTTCACGACCTCCGATGTTGCAGTCGGCGGGACGGTCTGGTTTGCGTCCGGGAGACTTGATATGCTTCCAAAAGGTAACTTCTTCTCCAAGTTATGGTGCAGCCCCGCCTTGCCGGAATGAACCCTAGCTCGATTGCTCGGGCTAACTATGACCTTTCTCTGGTGCCTATGGTGGACGGGGATGGTGCTAGGGCTCCGAGCCCTATTCCCTCTTGACACCAAGGTGGGGGGATCACTCGGGACGTGACGGTGTGGTCGTCGTACTCCACGATCACGACGATGCGGGTCTGTTCCCAAGCCTTGATCCGTAACGCGTATGGGTGGAGGAGGAAGACGATAGAGGTTGTTTCCAAGTTTGCTCGGCGAGGCTGGGCACGGAGGCAGGGTAGGGTTTGGATACCCTAAAGTGGGAATGATCCTGGGTCGGCTGGTAGGGTCGATGGCTCTACGTCTATGGCCACAAGGAGAGACGCGCTGATTGGTAAGGAGGAGGAGGCTGCATGAAGACCGGTTAGGTCGTCGCCCCCGCTCCAGGGAGTTGTTCAGCTCCGACAAGGGTAGGGTTAAGTTGTTATCGGCTCGTTGGCTTGGCTGCTGGAAGTCGCTTCTTTTTGTGGTTCAAGTTGATAAAATATGGATGTTTATAGATCATATTTGTTTTCAATTTGCGTTTCATGGTTGGTAAATTTGGGCTTTACACCCGGTTTTTATGTCTCGTTGGCTTCCTGTGTGAAGCGGGCTAGTTTTTGCTTTTCCTGTGTCGTTTTATCTTGGTGGGTTGTTTCATTTTCAGGATTGTAATCTCTTGATCTTTGTGAAAGATTAATATTCTCATTGGTATTTGCATTACTATACATGATATATATAGTAGTAGAATACATAAACGACTTGAATACTAATACGATATAAATGTCCCTACACATTGAATCTAGTGAAGAAGCATACTTGTACATGAATACTAATTATAGTCTAACACTTTGAGTTCAGTTGTATATATCCTATAAGAAGGTTGTATCGTTTTTGGATTTTTGGTGATCTATCGTTGGGTTTTATATATCATGGGAGGTTTTATTTAATATACACTTTACTAATGAATAAAAAACAAACGAAAGATGAAAAAATCAAGAGGAAGTGTGGACCTCAGTTATAATACTCGTTTAAAACATGCAAGACAACAAGACCGTGTGGTCCTCATTTGTCTTCTCAATCACTAGTGCTGTGCTGGTCCCCATTTATCTTCACTTTCTCAGACTATAAATAGATGTATTGGCCGAGACAAGGCTCCACACCAATACCATCCAACAACAATACAATACATGAGTATGGCTTCTGTTAATATTTCGATTCTGTTGGGTCTTGTTGCTCTTGTGTTTCTCATCCCGTCTGAGCTACTAGCCACTGCTACAGACATTGGTCGGGACGAAGCTCTTACGAACCCGGTAATCGAATTGGTGACTCACATGTTGGACCAAAGCATCCGAGCCGATCACATGAGCATCAGTTTCGACGTCAATAACGACGATTACTCGGAATTCATTGATACAATCAGAAACGTGTTAAGAGACTCGGACTCACACGGCATCCCCGTTCTCGCGCCTCAACTACCGGAGACGCCCGAGAACGCGCGGTGGCTGGACATTCGGTTGGTCACCGGCGACCGCTACATCACGTTGAGGCTAGAACAAAGCAACCTTTACGTTCGCGGCTACTCAAGAGGTACCGACGACTTCTTCTGGGAGCTCACGGACACGCGTCTGATCCCCGGCAGCCGCGACCTACTGTTCTCCGGGAGCTACAGCGGGGGCAACGGGATGGTGAGCACCGCGGACGTAGCTCGTCGGGATCTCCCGTTAGGGAGAGCCCAGATGGAGAACGCGATCCAGACTCTCGCCGGGATGGAGAGTCCTCTTGGCAACAACGCTAGACCGGCCGCACGGAGCCTGCTTGTTTTCATGCAGATGATAGCTGAGGCTGCGAGGTTCCGAACCATATCGGAGCATATCATTGACAATTACTGGAACCAGAATGGAGTGAGGATAGATGGCAGAATGGAGGACATGGAGAACGGTTGGGGCCAACTCTCCACGGCAGTGTTACAATCGGATCGGAACCCTACAAGTTCTACGCCGCTCCCAAATATTCCATCGGACAACCCTACGCAAGTGTATACATTCGGTCAAGCCCTTGCCGCGTTAGGTATCTTGGTCATCACCCGCCCGAGAGGAGGATCGAGATCAACCCTCGACTACGGAAGATGTCTCATGAACCTCGAGTACGTGCGCGTCAACAACATCGACGGCGAGAAGACCGGTCAATTGTTCGGTTCCGTCAGGGTGGAGGATGGCTGGTACACCTACGCCTTTTACCAACGGATCGCAAGCCAATACGAGGACGTAAGCCCGGGAGGATTCGCTACCTTAAACGACTCTTCTCACTCCTTCCCGCCTTCCGGGATGGATGCTTTCACCATCAGCGTGAGCCTCTTCGATTACGACACGTTGTCGCCCAATGACAAGATCGCTCAAGGGGACATCCTGTGGGATCGCTTGGTGGAGAGCGTCACTTTCGCAAGCTACGACAGGCATCTACAGCGAGTGGTGGAAGGAGAGTACGGCGATGTCACGGTGGGATACTCCGTTGTGAGCAATGCGCTCAGCGTCACCATACAGGTTCTGTTGATAGACGGCGACGGGGAGAGTACGGCGGAGGTTTACGGGACACTGACCGCTTCTCAAGTTCTTGGAGGTTCGGCTGGATTGGCTCCCATCACTTTGTTGAACAAGTCGTCCAAGCATTATGTGCAAGTGGGCAAGGGTAATCCTATTCCGCTTGCAAGGTCAATCGTCGCCGCTTCGTCTTCCACCAAATTTACAGTGACGGCAGACTTATGGGATTACGACTCGTTATCACCGGACGACGCCATAGCACAGGGTAGTGCGGACTTCATGGTGCAACCAGGAACGCTGAGGCAAAACATAAGCGGTCGGTACGGACAAGTGCAGGTGGTCATTACTTGTGCGTGATTCATCCCTCGCGGTTTCCCCCCTTTATGTTTTATGTGATATGTAATTCCTTAATAATGCATGTATGTGCAAAAGAAGAGTGTATTATACATATGGAGGACAAATCTAATAAAACCCCTTCTTATACTATAAAAACTGTGTGAACCCATCCTAGGTATACACTTTAAGATCCAATATTCACCATAATGGCATATCATCACCAATCTACACTTTAAGATCCAATATTCACCATAATGGCATATCATCACCCAATCTCACCCAAAATTTACACCATTTTCATCCTTTCTCACACAAACAATAACATAATTGTAATAGCATGGTCCCATGTGGACAAGTGTCCATTTTTTTCTTCACCAATTCACTAATTTAACCATTCTCATTTCGTTTCAACTTTGATTAGCTTCAAAGTTGCACCAATATTTTTCTTTTTCAAAAGGTTTTGAATAAAGATCAGTCATCAATATATTTTGAAGCACGAAAATAAAAAGTTATATCGAAGTGATAAAAATAATGTTCAGTGTTGATAAATCTTCACTAATAAATGTTTTATATCGGGGTATCTAACTAGTGCTAAATGTTGATAAAAAAACATGTACTGAAGTGATAAAAAAATTGATGAGGTGATAAAAAAAGGTGTAAAAATTTGATAATAGCTGTGATAAACTAGAGTGTAGTGTTGATAAAGAAAACATGTGGTGAGGTGATAAACAGTTTTGCAGAAATTTTTGCATGGCCCGTTCGCATATTCTACTCACCATCCGCTCAAGCGGGTCAATTTATAACAAGACTGCACAATCAATCAGCACGTAAAGCTTACCACAAACATCACAAGTACACACCCTAGCCAACACTTGGCATAACCATAACACACATCTGACTTTTACAAATAAACAGCTCGGGCCTCGGAAATTCCTCGAGTACTACCCGTCCAAGTCAACTTTTCAATTCCACTAATCATTCAATCAACGGCCGACCAACGCGGCAATCCAATAACGGTCGTTTAACCAAGACAATCATGTCATAACCAACTCGAACATCGCTCGTTAAACCAACCTCGATCTCAACCGATTGACATCACAAATCAACTCAGGTTCACAACATAGCACCGACTAAGGCACAATTCAAGCAAAGCTAGATAACATAACATAAAGAAGGTAAAATTTAAACAAACTATTTCAACAAACGAGACTCTTGTCGTTTCGACTCTACACATAGGATATTCCCGACTTGCGTCACCGAGCACAACGACTCAACCACCTAACTCTACCCACCTAGTTGACGTACGGTCCGAGGTTTTGAAAACAATTTCAAAATGAAACCAGGCTCTGATACCAAATTTTCACGCCCCAAATCCGGTATTGACCAGACTCGAGACGTGAATTTTTTTTCAAAAACCATAATCTGCCTTGACAATTTTGACAAATTGTTGGTTTTTTTGGTGTGCCACGCACGTGCTTAGGTGTAAAAGCACGTGTGTGGCACACCAAATCAGTGGATTATGGTTTAGTCGTGCGTGGCACACAAAAAAAAAACAACGATTCGTCAAAATTGTCACGGCAGATTATGGTTTTTGAAAAAAAAATCACCAAACGATGTGATATGGTCGATAATATAGTTTACAGTTATATTGTGAAAACGAAAGTCGAACAATAGTTGTTTTGTGGAGTTATCCCTATTCTATAATAGAATTTGGAGTAAGAAACAGTCCGAGGAGACGATAAATATTGAGATAACTTCTTTTTTTATACACACACTAATTTTAGCCCACACGACATAAAACTCTCTCTCGTTAAGTCGAGTGTTTTTCTTTAAAAAAACGTTGGCCTTTAGCCCTAGCTTATGAAGCTCTCTGCCGTCTTTGTCGATAAGACTGTTGCCCCCCGCTAGTTTTGTCCCATCGCCTGCCTTAGCGCAGTTCTCAACACTCGGCCTCTCCATCGCCCTTCTTCGGAGGTGGTTCCCTTAAAACAACGACGTCGAAGGAGAACGAACAAAAACCCATCTGCTCTGATTTCCCTCCCCTCACAGTCCGCCACTCTACTGTCATTACCATCCACGGCTCTCGTGGCCTTCTCTCCGGGGTCTTCTGTTCCACCGAGCAAGCCATGACGGGGGCGTCCACTTAAGGTTATATCATGCTTTTAGAAATCCAATTGTAATAAAATGAGCTATGATCTAGGCTTTTTACCATTTATATCAGTGCAGATGCTATTAACACCCTATCCACTAATTATCGTCATGCAACTAAGCCACTATGTTCATCGCCAATGAGATTAGTAAAACAATATTGAGTTTGTTGGCGAGGGTGTTAGAGACATTTTGTCACTACATGGGTTTTGAGCGTTGATGTTTCTTTTATTTTCGTTTGTGTTTTGAGGGAGATTCAACTACCTTTCTGTGGCAGAGTCTGTTTAAAAGTCTCTTGAGGATAGCTTTTCGACGGTCTTTTTTTTACATCTCAGGGTAAAAATATTTTTAATAAAACCACCATCTAAAAAAAACAAGGCCACTCTGTTCATCGCCAATGAGGTTAGGTAAAATAACTTTGAGTCTGTTGGTGAGGGTCTTAGCGGGGATCTTGTACTTTCTTGAGATCAAACTGATCGGACGAAGATTGTTGAATGATTTAGGGTTTTGTGTTTTAGGAATCGACGTAAGGATCAAACTTGTAACCCTGAATCATTCAAGAACTAAAAACTCAAGGTAGTTACTCCCAATGGGGACTTTGAGGCAGGTGTCTCTTGGCTTTCAAGATTATCGGAAAGAAGATCTTTCGAGCATCTAGACTGAGGAAGTCATCAGACTGGGAGATGAAGACGAAAACGAGAGGACCAAGAGGTGACCGACTTCATATACATTGACATTAAAGGTCTCATCTCCAAAAATAAATAACTAACAATAAAGAGGTACAAACAAACAAAAACGTGATAGACAGAAATTCCCCTTGTTATTTAAGAGAGTTCATATTTCATATCTAATACAAACTCTTGTGCACGTATCATGCATGCAATATATTAGGGAAGGGAATTACATATAAAACAGAAACATTATTGGGAAACAGAGAGTAGGATATGAAAGCACATCACATGTCGCAATTAGGGCCTTACAAAGAGGCCGATGGCATTGAGATATTGAGTGTTGCGGCCGTGGAAGCCAACGACGGCTCCTTCAGCGATGGTCAGGGAGAAAGCTGTGCCGTTTGCTAGCCCAAAAGGTCCAAATTTTCTTCCAAGATTTGTGGTGAGCTCCAACGAGGTTATGACATCCGACACATTGTAGTACCGATTGTATGTTCCGCTGATGGCCGTCACGTACTCTCTAGGCCAGTCCAGCACAATCTACAATATTATTCTTATTCAACAACATGTTTACTATCATATTCTTCTTAAATAAGTTTAATTAACTGATGATATAGAAATTAACCTTAGTTTCGTTTCCTCCGTCGCCACCAAACTTGGGAGAAGATTCTTGCCTTCCATCTGGGGTCTGGGCGACGAATGAAATCGCATCCACATCCTCTCCATTCCAGATACTGATATTCGTATTGCCTCCTCCTGCTCGAGCCTCGAAGCTCCAAGCCTCTCCTTGAGTGGCTGATCCCCACGGTGATACCTGAACGCTGTTCATCACTTTGTTTCGCTGACACTTTTAATTCTATGTAATATGTTCTTGCTGATTGATGATTCTGTGATTTCCAAACATGTTAGGGAAGCTATTTATATTTTTGGAACCATTTCATTTAATAACCATATGATTACATAAGTGTGCACTGAGGGACAAGCTCCTCGGTCACTGAGAGTGGGTCTGAATTAACGAATACTGATTCTATGACCTTTTTAGTACCATAGCCATCACTGACGGTGTTTTGATGCCTCACGGGCAATGATAAAAGAGGAATGGAGAGACTAGAAGACCGGAGATATCGATGGACCTCAACAGTAAAAGCGATGGGGGATGGCAAAAGATCGTCTTGGTCAAGCTAGGCTCCGATGCTCCCCTCCCTGGAGAAGTCCTTGAGTCGTCGATCGATAGGCATTGATCCTGCAAAGACAATCTCAAACAAAATAAGCAAAACTCTTTTGATTAGCCAGAGTCTTAATCGTGAAAGGGGACGAGACGGTTGCGGCGGTGGAGGTCAGGGAGGAGGACGTGCCGGCTGCGACAGATTCGGCTGCTGCAACTTCAGGGACGCCTCTAGGGACGGCGGCGGCATCAAAGACGGTGACGGCATCCAAGGTGGCGACAGCAGCAGGGGCGGCGGTGGCTTCAACGACAAAGTAGGAGCTCTGCTAGGGTTTTGAGAGTCCTCCGCCGTCTACACCTCCATGGCTATGGCTATGGTTATGGCAATTGCCATAGCTTATGCCATGGTTTTTCTTTTCTCTTTTTCCCAATTTCCCCTTTGCCCTCTTCCCTTGGAGCCTGCGAAGTTTTTCTCTACTAAGGCTTCTTTCAAACCATCCCTAGCCACCGCGATGTTGGCCGCCTCCCTCCACCAAAGGAGCATCTCCTGATCGGTTTCGGTCTCTCCTCTGCCCCAAGGGTTACCGTCTCTATAGCTGCTGTCTCTGAAAGATCTGTTTTTTTTTATATAAGCTAAAATTTATTAAGCAAGCTTTCTACAAGACAGTAGAACAATACAAGAAAATGATACTAAAAAAGGCCATTTTCCACATACCAAAACGGCTATAAAGAGAAAAAACATATAGCAAAATAAACCCAAACAGGAAAGCAAACGAAACAAGAGAAAGCCGCCACAATTGCCGCCTCCTCGCCTACTTCCTAACCGAATTCAAACAAGAAAAAACCGGCTAGAGACCGGAATAGGGATTAGAGCTTCTCATGTACTTTGTTTATGTAGTCTTCTTCATCACTATCCTCCACGTCTTCCTCAGGAAAGATTTGTTTTATAATATGTTTTTGCTGATAATAAAACATATTCGTTATGATGTTATAAATAAGTCATACTCATCTACCCATTGGCATATTCAACGACTTTTTGTTTTCAAATAAAAATATCATATAATACGTGGGAATCGATTGGCCGTGGTTTGCGAGTCGATTGTCACAGATACCATCAACCGAAACGATTGAAACAGTTCTGATTCGTATCGAAACATGAGATCAACACCTCTCGATTTGTATCTTTTCAAACGTACAATTTCACAATTCGGTTCTACTTAAGAAGGGAATCAACGTCGTCAAAAAAGCACGATTTACATGCTCTCAAGAGGTGTACCGTTTGTGGTTCCAATCGTAATGGCTCGGTCCGCAGTTGGTCCAGCCTAGAAAGGACGTGACATCCAGCGTGTGGGGCTGCGTTTTGGACGTAGCCCGTCATGGGTGAGCCAACTTGTAAGGGGTTTATGGTTCACGGTTTCATTTTGCAATTGAATTGGAATAAAATTACGTAAAAAAACGTTAGAAATGTTAATACTTTGACGCTGGCACAACAGCCAATACCGTTGCCTGCAGTGGCGGTCCCCTCATTTATTTAAAAAAATTGCTTCACGTTTTAAAATGTTGTGTAAATGCTGCGTGGCCAGTAGTATGGTATTCTTTTATAATAATAATAGTAGAAAAGTTGAATTTGAAAACATGAGAGTGATGATTCCTTATAAATAGCTTCCCTAGCGTAGTTGGGAATCATCAGCAAGAACATACCATTACAAGTGTCAGCCAAATTAAGTCATGAACAGTGTTCGGGTTTCACCGTGGGGATCAGGCAAAGGAGGAGAGGCTTGGAGCTTCGAGCCTCGAGCAGACGGAGGCCTTGCGACTATCAATATCCGACATGGAGAGGCTGTGGATGCGCTTTCATTCGTCGCCAAGACCCCCGATGGAAGACTCGAGTCTTCTGCCCAGTTTGGTGGCAACGGAGGCCAAGAAACAAAGGTTAACTCTCCAGGCCTGTTCGAGTATAAAACTATAATTGAGTATTCAACTATAAGCTAAGACTTTCAATTGAAACCTCAATTGTATTTTTATAAACTTAATTGATACTAAACATTTTGGTGAATGTAGATCGTGCTGGACTGGCCTAATGAGTATCTGACGGCCATTAGCGGAACATACAAGGATTTCTACGACGTGAACGACGCAATAACGTCGTTGGAGTTCACTACAAATCTAGGGAAAAAATTGGGACCATTTGGGAAGGGTGGCGGCACAGCTTTCGCTCTGACGATCACAAATGGAGCCATTGTTGGGTTCCACGGTCACCATGTCCAGTACGTGAATTCCATCGGCGTCTTTGCAAGGCCATAATTCATTCAACTTTGCGTTTTATGTGATATGTAATTCCCAATAATGCAAGTGATACCCTAATGTACTGCATGCACAGGAGTTTGTATTAGATATGAAATATAAACTCTTAAATAAGGTGGGGAATTTTTCTTATACCTCTTTCATCGTTAAAATTCTATGCTTCTGTCTCTTCTGATTCAATGATTTTTCTACAACATTGAAATCCTTTATATTCATACCTTTTGATGATGAAGCTATTCTCTATCTTCTCTTTTCAATGAGCTTCTACTCTAAGAGCATCTCTAACAGTCGTGGTAGGCGGGTTGTTGCAGGCGCTGTCACGACTCGTCGTGTCAAGGGGTCGTGTTAGGGGCGGCATGTCAGGGGGTCGTTGCAGGATCCTGACACGACGCGACACCATGACATGGGCTATTTTAGAGGAGAGAGAATTCCATTTTGTTCCAAAAACAACTACAAACCATGGCTCCTACTACTAGTCATAGCAGACCATTGGAGAGGCCATGGCAGGAAGTCATAGTAGGGAGGAGAGATAAAGCCAAAAAACACCTCCTACCATGTCTCCTTGATATTAATCATGACAGACCATTGGAGATTCTTTAAGAATTCTCTCTCCATATCAGAACTCGTAAAACTAGTCCGTGAGAACGTGTGTTAGATAATAAGCTTATAATTGAGTCTTCGTATTAAACAAAAATGTGACTACGATAAATTGTATAAAATAAAAATGATGATTCACCACTTACTATTTGTAATAATAAAAATAATGTATATATATGTTTTTCACGTGCTATATTTGACACATTAACTTTTATATATGGACTGATCTATGACAAGGATGATAATGAGGAGTAAAACATAAACGTTATGCATATAAAACAAGGGAGAACATGGGTCTTAACCTCATTTGAGGTTTGTTTTGGCGATCCTAACTGGGCTTGGCCTTTTCTTATACTTTCCAACTACGTTGACCTTTTTTTGCGAAAACTAACAATTTCTGTCTATTTTAACCGACTCCGTTAGGTTTTTGACATGTGTTGGTCACGTACACAGTAGCAATTTTTTAACAGGATCGTTAAAATAGACGGAAAATGTTAGTTTGTGCAAAAAATGGAAAGGTCACAGTTGGGAAGTGCAAGGAAAGATCAAGCCCAGTTAGGATCGCCAAAACAAACCTCAAGGGGGGGTTAGGAACCATGTTTACTCCTATAAAAAAAGAGAGAACCATGGGTCTAGGCTTCTTTTGAGGTTTGTTTTAGCGACCTTAACTGGGTTTGACCTTTATTTGCACTTTCTAACTGTGATCTTTCCATTTTCTGTACAAACTAACAATTTCTGTCTATTTTAACGATTCCGTTAGTTTTTTGGACATGAGTTGGTCACGTGCACAGTAGCATTTTTCTAACGGAATCGTCAAAATAGACGGAAATTGTTAGTTTGTGCAAAAAATGGAAAGGTCACGGTTATGAAGTGCATAAAACGATCAAGCTCAGTTAGGATGGCCAAAACAAACCTCAAAACGGATTAGGATTCATGGTTTCCCCATAAAACAACGAGGAGTGAACATACGCCAAAGAGCAATACAACAATATAACAATATATAAGGAAACGATATATGAGTGCGTTTCTTATTCAAATATCATCGCACAGATCTTATCCAATCCAGCTTTTGATCTTCACAGGTTATCGTACTAGTGAACATGTTTTCTCCAAAGATGGCTAAGAATCTCCGTGAACCAGTGGAATGTGGGGCGACCAAAGCTACGAGGGACCAAATAATTTGTGGTGGGATATTTTAGGATATGAGTCGGATTTCTCGGGCATCAACTTAGTACTTAAACCATATAAGGGGAAAAAACCCTCTGACTTGAAAAGTGTGCCCTCAAACCCTAGCCGCCTCCGGTAACCTCCCTCTTCCCGCTGCTCCCGCCGGTGACGGCCATCTTGGTTGTTGTCGGCGGAAGCCCTCTCCCCCCTCCCCTCTTCTCATCCTTCTGCTCCTCTGCTGCTCCAGCGTTGTCTCTTCCCGCTGCAACTCCGGCGTCTCTTCGTCCTGGACTCAAGCTCGAAACTCTAGCGTCGACTTGCTCTTGCCGAAGGTTGTGCTGCTGCTGCTCTTTCTGGCGAGGATGAGTCGAGGAGATCTGAGACGTGTTGTCGGCCTCTCTGGCTCTCTCCGTTCACGGCTCCAGTCCCGGCCTCGTCGTCGACTTCTTCCGTTCTTGTGGTGGTGCGGAGAGGAAGTGGCTCTTAGATCTGCTTCGTTGAGGTCCGCACCGACGTCGTGTGAATCGAGGAGATCTGGGTTCGTGTTGCCGGCCTTCTTCTCCGGCACTCCGGCACTCCGTTCACGTCTTCAGCTTCCCGGTCCCGTCGTCGATTCAACAGAGTTCATGGCTTCAGCTTCGCGGTGTGGAAAAGTTGGCGGCTCGGTTCGGTCCAAGGAGGGTTTGGCCCAGACCTGGGTCGGGTCTTCCTGACCCGGTTCATATTCTGGGCCTGCCCTGTCTGGGCCCAGTTTTGGCCTGGTCAGTTTGGGCTTTTGGCCTGATCTGGCCAGGTCTGATCTGGTGCAGGTTCCCGGTTCCGGATTGCGTTGGTGGTTTTGCCCTCATCGGTAGTTGCCGATATCTGACAGTAAAGCAAGCCTGGTGTTCGGTAGAAATACGGGGTCCCCTACAGGCGTTTCTCGGTGTTGGCCGGTTTCGTGTCGAGGCCCGGCACGGGTGCTTGCTTTGATGATCAGTGCGGTATTTGTCTTCGCCTTTTTCCTTCCTTTGCTAGACCTCTCCTATTTGTTCATGCTTACTTTAGTAGATGGTTTCGCCTCTTCTCGACCCGATGGGTCGAGCTCGTCGATTAAAGGCGTTGACCACTGGCGAGTTTCTTGGGTGCCATGCGCCCCTCTGAAGCCTCTGCTAGGGTTAGTATGGTAAGTCGGATCTGTCTCAGCCGTTGGTGGTGTTGGCCTCCGGCTTTTTAGTTGATGTCCTTAGTCGGACAGTTCTATTGAGATGGGAGTCGGTGCAGCTTTTCAAGGTTAGGGGTTGGATCTTCGCCGGTGAGGTTATGCAGTTGGGAGTGACCCATTCACTCAAGGTCTGCGTACCCTTTCTCACAGGGTCTGCGTACCCTTTCATGCTCACTGGGTCTGTGTACCCATTCACTCTGGGTCTACGTACCCATTCACTCTGGGTCTGCGTACCCTTTCACATTCTCTTTGGGTCGTTGTACCCATTCACTTTCACTCTGGGTCTGCGTACCCTTTCACTCTGGGTCTGCGTACCCATTCACTATTGGGTCGATGTACCCATTCACTCCAGGGTCTGCGTACCCATTCTCTCTGTTTACTGCTTTTCTTTTGTTTCCAAAACTTCCGCCTGCAATCTGTAGACAAATTGCTTTTTTGTAACCTTTTTCTTCCTCAGGAGAGGGTAATTTATCATATTCTTTCGCTGATATAAAAAAACTTAGTACTTAAGTATTCGTTGAACTATATATCATAATTATTAACTTAAAAGTATTATGAAATTAATGTATCGTATGCAAAAACGCACATGCTTATGAAATAAAAAAGGTGACCTTTGATTGCAGAGAAATCCTTAGCCGCTTTTCAGGCCCGGCTTTGTCAAATCCGGACATTAATGGACAGCGGGGATCCACGATCGTTGTTTTCGGTTCAGTTCCGACGAAGGCCTCGTCACTTTGAAGTAGGATCGGAGGACACCGAAGGCGCTGTGGCGCCCTGAGAATTATCTCATAAAAGGGCGCGGCAAGCGAACCGATCGTCAAGTAGTATTTCAGTTCAAGTCCGGTTATCGTATCCACGGAACAATAAAACAGTCACTCGATTTAAAATCTGTTAGTTAATTTATTTTTGAAAAGATTGGTTTTTGTTTTGAAAATTTAAATAACAGTTTTGAAACGCGAGTAAAAGAAATTGAAATCAAGTGCGAGGCAAAAATATAAGGTTTGTGAAATTCAGAAGAAAAAAGTGATCTAAGACTTTTTACGGGGTTACAATATGACTAATAATTCGCATATATTCGGATTTACATGTATAGACAAGGTTGATTTAAAGGCAACAGAAATTCTCTCAACTAGTCCTAAACATCTCTAGATCGAATTAGGACCCAATTATAATCTAACCGCTTAATTATTTCTAATCTAGGTGTAGAGGGACATAAAGCATTAAGATTCGTGAACTACTCTACCTTTCGGGGTTGTAATCCTATAGCTATTGTACTCGTGTTAACCTAACTTTATTAGAGACTAGATTTAAACCGGATTTGCATAATCCTTAGTCATTTTAGCAATTCTCATCTCTCGATTGTTGAATGCTAAAACCTAAACATATATCAAGTGATCAAGTTGACAAAACATTAAGTGTAAATCATACAAACAATAACCTAAACCCAAATTGCACATAGTAAATACGAAAGCTTTTAATTATGTCATTATATTGTTTTCCCTAGCCCTAGATCTATAGAAATTTAGTTCATGGAGATGAAGGAAGAACACAAAGAAGAAGATGAACAAGAAAAAAAAAACATATTTGAAAGGTAAAGTTGATACAAAATACCAATTTAATGATAAATACTCAATGGTATTGTTTCAATCCTCGTTCCTAAGCGCTTCTCTCTCACCAAAACTCAAGCCCTAACTCTTAATCACTCTTAAATTATGCCCAATACAAGTTATCTCCTTCTAACTTAGCTCTCTCTTATTTATAGGACTTTTGGTCGTCTTTTTCTCCTAAAAATCATAATTAGGAAGAGAAATTTTGCCTCTTTTCCTCTTAAAAATTGAATTTGGAAATCTGACATTACGTGCAGCCCTGAGCGAGATATGGGACGGGCTGGAATACGACCCGTTTTGCTGTCCAGGGCGGGCAGCTTAACGGCCCGTTTCGGAGCCCGCCACGGCATTAAAACGAGAACGCACAAAGATGACTTCTTGATGAAAGTTGTAAATATCTGAGTTCCCTTCGATTTGAAATATTATATGAGCCAATTCGGAGTTCGTATGAGGGAGTTATGCCTTTTGCAAGATCAGTCAACTTCCAAAACTCTTTATATCGATTTTTCCTCCATTTTAATCTTTTTTCGATCAAAGCACCTATAAAACACAATGAGAGACAAAATAGGAGTAACGAGAGAAAAGTGTACCAAATCATACAACCTAGAGAACAATAAAATCAACTCAATAAAATCATGTCATAATATACACATTTTATCTATCTCTTTTGTCCAATCAATATCTCAAGTAATAACTTTACTCGATGAAACACCTAAGTCAAGAGATACGAGACCTCATACAACCCAGTGGACACAGCCTCAAACCAACAATCCCAACAAGGGGATGAAACAAACAAACAAGTCTACACACCCTGATATATCTAACATTAAGCACTGACAAAAAACTAAACAACAAAATCCCAATAGGGGGATTGAACCTATCCCAACAAGGGGAAAGAAACTAAAACATGTCAAAACCTAGATTTATCTAACATGAAAATCAAACCAGTAAAACCCAAGTCCCCAGTCAGGCCCGAAGAGAAATCCAGGCCCAACTAAGGACAGAACAGAGAAACTAAAAAACTAAACACCCTCCTACCACGAGGCCCGCTTCAGCCAAGCCACAGAAGCAACAACGAACACACTTCCCCCGCCGAGCACTGTAACCGGCCGACCACCACCGGTCGAACCAAACAACTCCAACAGGTGCGCGGAGAGAAAGAAAGGTCCAAGCCGCCCAGCAGCACCACCAAACACAGCAGAGAAATTCCCACCCAAAATCCACCTCAATCAACATCTGCCCCAAGAGATCGAAGTTCCCAACTCCCTTCCCAAATTACACCACCCAAATACCCAGGACCCGACGAGGGGAACCCAGGTCAACTTCCCATGACCCTGTGAACCCAAAACCAAACCCTCGATCCTCTACCCTCTATTCTCCAACATGTCGTTAGGCAACACCCAGCACTGGCCAACCCCGAGTGTCGGCCCTCATCTTCCAGTCGAGGATGAGGAAACGTATAAGGGAATACAGGAAAGAGAGAGAGGGGTGAGAACAACAAAGATTCGTGGGAAGAGGACATACGGGATCTATCTCTTAGATCTCAATCGAGACCTCGCCGGTGGTCAACACTAGCCCGACGACCCAAAAGGAGAGGTCAATGCAAAAGCAAGGTAAGTAGATCTGGTCCGGGAGGAGTAATTGAAGAAGAGAGGAAAGCATAACAAGGACCTTAGCAAGGAGCAGAGCGAGAAGGCCGGAAGACGAGCCACACCACAACGCCAGAAATGAGCCTCCGCAGAAAGAAGACTCGCCCCGAGCACCGACTCCTCCAAAACTAGACAATAAAAGGCCAAAACCAACCGAGAACAGAGAGGAAGAGTCGGATCTGGAGAGAAGAGGACCGCCGCGAGAAGCCATAAACCGAAGAAGAAGAGAAGCCAAGCGAAGCCCTAGAACCAGATCTCGCTATCAACAAGTGGAGAAGAGTGTCCCACTAAATCTGAGACCGTTTCCATCGGAGAGGAACTCACGCCGCAGCGCCGAAGATGGGAAGCCAAAGTAAAGGGAAACTAAAGTAGGAGAGGAAGTGAACCTCCGAAGGCGGAGAAGAAGGGTACACGAGGAGTGTTGGCTCACTTGGCCGAAGCCAGATGAGCCACCGATGGCGGCAAGAGAGTTGTTCTAGGGTTTGACAGAAGAGGAAATTCTAGAGAGAGGTCAGACACCTTCTTTCTAGAATGATAAACTTGGTTAATTTCACCATCTTCTTGTCTCTTTGTTTGTGTTGAATCTGTTCTAATTATCATTTGGTATCAGATCTTCGGTTCCTTACCATGGCTGATTTAATACTGACAAAGAAGGCGGAAACGGGACGATCAAGGGTGATCCAACACGGAACCAGATCGAAGAAAGAGGGTTGCATGTCTCATATCCGATCCTCGCTGACACTAATTTTGGAATATGAGCTGTGAGGATTTTGGAACAAGGGTGATCCAACACGGTACCGCTGCATCTGCCTCGACCCTTTTCACGATTATGGATCTGGCTAATTGAAAGAGTGTTTTTTATTTATTTATTTTGTTTGAGTTTGTCTTTGCAGGATTAATACATGTCGAACTCAGGGACTAGATCTGGGAGGGGTCCCTGTATGATGCGCTGCCTCCCCCATCACTTTTACTGTTAAGGTCCATCGAGATCTCTGGTCTTCTAGTCTCCCTATGTTGAAGTATGAACCCACATCGACTAAATATAAGAATAAAGAGCTACTTATAAAGGCTAGGACCACACCCAACTAACAAGGTTGACCTTTTAGTTGTGGAAGCCCGACCCGATATAAGTGGCCCAAATTTACATGGTATCAGAGCTTGGCACCTCACGGACCCGGGTTCAAACCCCACTCTCTACAAAAAAATCTATTTCTTCTCTATTTATCAAATTTGCCCAAAATGGGCCAGCCCTTATCATTCTTCTCAATGGGCTCATCTCCTCTTCTAAATAACCCATAAACGGGCTTGTCCGTGAGGGCACGTGTTAGAATATAACTATAATTGGACCTTCAACTATCAGCTTGAGCTTTTAGTTGAGTTGGTCCTCTTACATGGTATCAGAGCTGGATCGGCCCACGGCCCGTTTGTCACCTCCACCTTGTGGCCTCCGGGCCATATGCAGATCTCCAGTCCTGCACGTGAGGGGGAGTATTGAAGTATGAACCCACATCGACTAAATATAAGAATAAAGAGCTACTTATAAAGGATAGGACCACACCCAACTAACAAGGTTGACCTTTTAGTTGTGGGAGCCCGACCCGATATAAGTGGCCCAAATTTACACCCTATTCGTCTTTTTTCACTACCCATGACCATGAGACATCAAAACACCGTCGGTGACGGTTATGATACTAAAAGGGTCAGAGAACCAATGTTCACTCTATCTGACTATATCTCAATGGTCGAGGAGTCTGTTCTTCGGTGCACGTTTATGTAATTTAGATTATTAAATTAAACTGTTTCTTTCGTTCAAAAAAATAATTTGGCCCACAAAAGACGTGTTATTAATCAGAAATATATTGGCACTTCCTCCAAAATGCAGCCCCACACGCTGCTTGACTCGTCCTTATTTCTATGCTGGACCAGCTGCGGACCGTTCCAATACAATGGAACCATGGCATGAACGATATGAACACTTAACAGCTGTGGATCTCTTAACTGCATGTACATCGTGTTTATTTGACATTATCGATTCCCCTTCGGTTGGAAACGAATCGAGGGATCCCACGTGTAGAAGGAGGAAAATCGAGCCCTATTATTTGGAACTATGTACGGTATGGACACTGATCGGTCTAATTTTGATGAGATTATTCAATACAGACAATGATCAGCTTGGCTTTGACAACTCTGGTACAGTGACTGGGCAGCATAGGTGAGACAACTCGATAGGATAGTAGCCGGTCTGACAGAATATCTTCGTTGTCCAACCAAATTTGAAATATTAATTACTGCCCAAATTTGGAACATACATTTATTAATATAAATATAAGTGAGCTATTGTTTTTGTTTGATTTTTGTGGCCAGAAAACATGTTTTCTGGTGCACATCAATGCTCTGATATATAATTTATAAAATTACATCTTTCGCTCAAAAAAAACATATCACTTCATTAGAAAACATAACATGCATTCATCAAACAATCGGACATCTACTTAACATTAATACACCAAAAGGCGTCATTACCTTTACGTCCTAAGCTCGTCGAGTGCTTTTCTCTCAAAACTCTCTCTAAACCTTACTACTTGAATTTCCGTCGCCCTTTCCCTCTTTTCCTTCTCCGGCCATCGAAGGAGGCCTCCCTGTCCCTCTATATGCCTTCTCTCCCTTTTGTTGGTTTTCCTCAAGCTACTTCTCCTCCTATACCTTTATGTTTCAGGTTTCGACGCCGATGTTCTACACTGGCGACGTCTTGTCTCTGTCGTGGTCAAATCTAACGTTGCTTCTCCTATTCTAGACTGCTTGGGTGGTTGAGGCCCTTCGTCTAAAGTGTTCACCAACGATGTGATCTTTCAAGTCAGATTTGGCTTTTTTTTCAATGAGGTTTGTAAATTCCTCAGTTTCCATGAAGAGAAAACCGGAAAGCTGCAAAAAACAATCCAAATTACATTATTCAAGTCTCCAATTAGGAGATTGTCCCTCAGACTTAGGGAAGATATACAACTACATCAAATGAGTCTAAAAACTAGAATCAAGCTAGTTCTTTAATCATATTACAAGCAAAATGAGAATGGGATAAAATCTTAGGATTGTAATGGGAGTCTTCTTTTGCCGCATCATACCAAATGGGTCCTCCTCCTCTCCGAGAAAGTGAATGTAAATTTGGAGCCATCTCTTGCTTTTATGAATGCAAAAGAATTGGATTGAATTTAAAAAAAAAAAACATCTCCCAAACCACCTGAACTTTATTAAAAATCAGATTGTTTTTTGCCAACCAAGTCTCCCTTCTAGAAAGCACTTAGTTGGAATTACATTGTGATAACAAAGCCAAGCAAATCCAGCAATTTTAGGAGAGAAGCCATATTCACATAAAACAGTCCCCAAACTATAGGGGTTGCTTGGGGTACAAGTCTTGCATAGACTTTACTTAACATAAAAATCACTTGAGCAGTGATTCCAAGATGCAGAGTCCTCCAAGTTTATAATTGGCTGGAAGGGGGCAATGGCCTTAACCAATTTCTTATCCAAATCCTTCTCCTACTTAGATCTTTCTCTGATAAAGTAAACTTTCGACTCTTGGACTGACCATAAATCTTTGACTATGCCATTTTTGTTTGAAGCTAATGCAAAAAGGAATAGAGGAATGTGAGATTTTTTTTTTGATCCGCAAAAAAACGATTTTATTAAAATAAAAGGAGATAGATACAAGATGAAGCAATAGAAGGGCTTAGAAAGCTCGAAGGATTAAGCAAGGCAACTTTGGGGAGAGGATTTCCATAGCTCAAGATCGTCCGAGCAGCATTTCGAAGGCTTGAGGCTGAGAAGTGAGAAGCTGAACAACTTGATTCTAACGGACACCAAATCAGGAGGTTCCAGAGAGTCTGAGAAGACGGCTGAGTTCCGGGGATTTCTTCCGGGGACAGCAGCCTTGAGGCTAAGATCGAGTCTATATCTGAGATTTCCAGCGCCGTTTCACTGATGCTGAAGTCTAGATTTCCAAAGACCACCTGGTTCCATTGACTTAAATCATGTCTTAGGAGTTTGAACTTGCTCCAAAGTTTAAAATGCTCATCACCGATAGTCTTGTAGGAATGCCAGAGGAGATTGACCGTAGGGAGGAAGTCCGGGTGCTCCAGCCAAATATTCAAGAACTTGTTGGGTCTTGGACCCCATTCTTTGATGCCTTGTTTCAAGATAATTGGCTTGTGATCGGAAAGCAGACGATCCAAACAATCAATTGAAATAGAGGGGAACTTAGAGACAAAATCTTCGGATAATAGAAACATGTCAAGCCAACTAGCCTTTGAATCTTTACCAAACCAGGTGAAGTTGTGTCCAGCTAGAGGAAGGACTATGACTTGGATGGAGGAGACGAAATTGTTGAAAGCTTCTATGTCCGAGGGGCATGAATGACAGACTGAGGATCTCTCTGAAGGATGGAGTACTGCATTGAAATCACCTGCAAGTAAAAAGGGGATTAGATAATAAACCGATGTCCGATTGGAGTTGACTCCATAGCTCCTTCTTGCCAGCAAGGTTGCAAGGAGCGTAGTTATTGAAGATGGAAACTGGAACCCGTTCATCACCAATGAGACCGTTCATGATAATTTGTCTGGGGTATTCATCAGAAGATAGAAGGGTGAAGTAGCTAGCATCCCAGTGATTTAAGAGGCCTCCCGAGGCTCCTTCTGCCGGAGAAAAGATGAATTCCCATCCTGGTTCAAAGCCACATATTCGAAGGAAGAGGGGAGGGATTTTGGATAGCTTGGTTTCTTGAAGGAGAACTATGTTAGGTTTTGATGTTTGGATGATTCGTTTGAGGGCTTTTTTCTTTTGGTCAGAATTTAGGCCTCTGGCATTCTAGGAGAGGATCAGCATGGCTTAATATGAGAGATTGGGGGTGGGGGCTGAAGAGCGAGGGGGAGGAGACTTTGGTTGAAGGATTATGTGGAAGAGATCGATCACTTCGGAATTGGAGTGTTTTGAAGTGAAGCCGATGCGTTTACTGAGTTGCCAAGCATTGATTGCTTCTGTTTGGTCGGCCATAACTGACGAAGGTGGGAGCTGGACGGTTGCTTGCGAGTTGGGGAATAGAGAGGTCAGATTAGCAGAAGATTTGGCTCTTTTAATTTCAGACTTTTTGACTCCTCCTGAGATGATGGGCAATGAAGGGCGAACTTGGGCCTTTGAGGTTGGGCTTGTGGTAGTGGGATGTGGTCGTAACAAGGCTGAACGAAAGTCCAGCGCATGAGTTTCGGGAACTGGAGGGCCTCTTGGTGTCTCTTCGAGAGACTGGTCAGGATTTACTGAGATTGAGGGGCTCGAGGCCACATTGCCGCACGAGGGGGGCACGTGTGACAACAGATCGGATTCCGAGTCTTCCACGATGGGATTTGGCTCTTGGTTTCCCGACGAAGAGGTCCCCAGATTGTCACCGTTGTCGGAGGAGTTTTCAGGTGAGTTGGAGTCTGAGGGGTTGAGATGCTCTATGGAAGTGAGGTTTTCTTCCGACCATTGTCGCACTATAGGGACTCTTGAGCTGCGGATAGAAGAGATTTTGATCGTAAAGACGAGATCATCCACCTTTAGCGAGCGAGAGTAGCTTGACAGCGAAGGTGAGGTGGTATGGACCAGCACAAATGCCTTCTGAATGTATTCCCCCGAAAGGGATTGAGAGTGGATGTGAACAACCTCGCCAACTGAATTTGCGATGGCTTTAATCGAGGTTTCCGACCAGGCGGCGAAGGGAATGCCTTCGATCGCTAGCCAATGATAGAAGTGTTGGGTCTCAAGGTAGGGTTGGAGATGAACCAACTCACAGCGGAAAATCAATGAAAACCAAGAGGCGATTAAAACCATGAAACAACTAACAAAGAATGAATTCACAAGAGAAAAATTCAGCACTAGTTCTTACCAAAACAAGAACACCGAGTAACGAATGATTGGCTTGAGTCTCCAAGACGCCTACGTATCCACATGGGAATCAAAGCCACGTAGTTCTTCTCTTTCAGGACTCAAGAACACAAAAATGGAAGTGGAAAATTGCCAAACTCGAAATTGCAAGGGAAGGGGGAGAGAAGTTGTATTTCCTATTCTTGTCTTGTGTTTGTTATGTTGAAAAAAGATGACTTAAACATAACAAAACCCATACTTGTCCAACTAAAGGCATGGGACAAGTATGGTGTCAAGTAAGGTGTAAATAGGACAAAGTATGGCAAGACAAGATTGGGTTAGGTGGTGAATCACCAACACCTTAATCCTTGTCTTGCTTACTTAGTACTAATTAATCAAGACTTGATTAATTAGTTCCATGGGCCTTAGTTGCATGGGCCTTTCATGGGCCTCTTGGAACATGGCCCGTGGCCATTTTTAACGAGGTCTCGTGATTCGCTCATCGCCTCCAAGCCTTCCATACCGGAAATGTCCAACATTATCCGACGCGATCAATCCCAAGACTCCAAGCCTTGTCTCGATCCGTAAAGTCCTATTCACTTACGGGCACATGACCCAAAACCCAGTTTTGGTCATGTCCCGAGACAACTCCCTTTTGGCCATTCTCCATAAATGTGTCAATGAGTTTCATCCTCCGGTGTGACCCTTAGGTTTATGCATGTCAATAGATCAACGTAAAATCCCATTTTACTTGATCCTATTTAAGTGGCAACTAACGAGACTTTAGTATTGCCTGACACTGCATAACGAATCGACCCTGTCGATTCTAACCTTTCCGCCGTCCATGTCATTATCCTTTTATCTCCGATATCTTGATTGAGATAAGGCATAGAGCCGTCATCCTTATTATTCTCAATCACTGTTCTTTGATATGTGAGATGACTGAATATATGATACCCAGTATCATGTGCATGGCCATGCTATTCTTTTAGTCACTCTCGATCAAGCGGCCGAGAACCGATATCTTTCCCATACCTCAGTATGAGGGATAAATCCCTTAGCCGTCTTTCGTGACACTCATGTAGCTCGTCCCCAAGCCAATCCTGACCGTTATGGAAGCCCTGTTACGGACAACGTTAGGCTCAGGTCAAACTCGGTTTTTGACTACATAGCGATCATAAAGACTCCTTGGTCTAAGGATACATGACAAGCTACGACACTGAATATGTTAATGACTTAATCTATGGCACATATTCAGGGCGGGTCGCCCAATATCATGTCCCACATGATATCTATGATCAGACTCCGGAATCCCATTCCAATGACTAAAAGAACGTAAGCCATAAAGAGCCATCTTTCATACTAGTCGCTTCTAGTGAAGCTTTGTTGACTAGGGACCATCGAGTGTGATCTATCTCGATCTATGGTTCTATTCGCATGGTGGGCATAGATCAGAGCACACATCGATATATTACTCCAACACATAAGTAATATAAAGCCGCTTTAATTTTATTGCTAACGATTATATATACATTTAGACATTTAGGATTGAACTACGGGCACTAAGACTAACAATCTCCCACTTGCCCTAGTTCCAATCTAAACTCCAATATGTCCCCATCGACTTTACATGTCTAACATGTTTAGGCAGCGACACTGCCTTAGTCAAAGGGTTGGCTATGTTATCATCTGTTGCAATATAGGTTATCTTCACTTCACCTCAGTTCAGTATTTCTCTTATTAGGTGGATACGCCGTAGTACATGTTTGGATTTGTTATGCGATCAGGGCTTTTAGCTTGCGCAATGACCCTTGTGTTGTCGCAAAATGGATTCACCGGGCTGGATGGGTTTTTAATTACACCCAACCCTGCCGTGAATTTCCAAATCCACATAGCCTCCTTAGCTGCCTCTGCAGCATCCATGTACTTGGCCTCTGTTGTAGATTCGGCAATGGTATCTTACTTTACGCTCTCCCAGCTAAAGCTCTGCCATTCAGCATTAACACATATCCTGACTGACTTCTAAAGTCATCTGGATTTGTCTTGGAAAACTAGCGTCTACTCATCCTTCGACGACTAGTTCAGCATCATCTTTCCCTGGGTTAGACTGATGTCTACTGGTACAACATAAGGCTTACGAGACAGCCGGTCTCATACATGTCATGGCATATATGATCGATCCTGCCCCCAGGCGCATATGATTCTCATCATCTTTTTCAGCTCACCAGGTGTTTTATGACATTGATTCTTGCTGAGATGAATGCCATGACTAGTGGGTAAGAGTCCTTTCTTTGAATCGAGCATTAAGAATCTACTCAATGCCTTGTTCACATAGGTTCCCTGACTTAAATCCATGACCCTCTTGGTGCGATCTCTACATATCTTAATCCTTAAGATATAAGTAGCATCGCATAAGTCCTTTATTGAAAAACACTTCCTCAACCAAGCTTTAGTCTCATGCAAGGTTGGGATGTCGTTTTCAATGAGAACCAGAAAGGTAATCTTGCTCCCACTAGCCTTCTTATAAACGCAAGATTCATCCTCGTTCTTGATTAAACCAAATCCAATTACAGCTTCATCAAACCGAAGGATCCAACTCCGAGAAGTTTGTTTCGATCCATAAATGGATTTCAACAACTTATAAATCTTTCCTTTATTCTTCGGATCGTCAAAATCTTTGGGCCGAGACATGCAAACGTACTCAGTCAAATTTCCATTTAGGAAAGCTGTTTTGACATCCACTTGCCATATCTCGTAATTATGATACGCAGTTATGTCAAGAAGAATTTGGATCGATTTTGACCATAGCCACTAAGGAGAAGGTTTCCTCATAGTCAATCCATTGGATCTGCCTATAACCTTTCACCACCAGTTGAGCTTTGTAGGTCAGAGGGTTGCCGTCCATGTCCATCTTCACCTTGAAGATCCATTTGCATCCGATGGTCCTCACACCATTGATGGGATCAACCGGTTCCCAGACTCGGTTGTCCGACATGGATTGCATTTCCTCCCTCATGGCTCCCAGCCATAACTCGGAGTCGGGCCCATCCACGACTTCCTGAAAGGTGGCTGGATCATCGTGATCCACCATGACTTCATTGTCACCTCCGGATACCATATCTTGGAGGTGGAAGATTGATCCTTTCAAATCGCCTTGGACCTTCCGGAATTGTAACAGGAATTGGTTCTTACTCTACGACAATCTCTGGCTCCTTTCTATTAGGTTGTCAATTGGTTTAGACAGATCTGTACCATCCTGAATTTCTTCGAGATGCACAATCCTCCCAATGACGTCTTTGGAAACAAAACTCCTTTTCCATAAAGACCCCACCCCAAGCGACGAACACCATGTTCTCACTGAGATTGTAAAAGTAGTATCCCCTTGTTTCTTTGGGATACCACACGAAGGTGCATATCTCAGATCTTGGTTCGAGCTTAATCGAAACCAAATGTTTCACATAAGCCTCGCAACCACAAATCTTTAGGAAGGACAAAGCGGGCATCATCCCGTACCATTTTAAGACAGTATCCCTTCCACACCCTTCGTCGAAGCCCGGTTCACTATGAATGCGGTCGTCTCTTAGAGCATAACTCCAGAAAGAGATTGGGAGATCAGTCCAACTAATCATGGAACGGACCATTGTCTAACAATGTCCGATTTTCCGTTTGGATACACGTTTCAACTATAGTGTCCCAGGAGGAGTCCATTCCAAAAGGATCTCATTCTCTTTTAGATGATCTAATAACTTTGTGGTCAAGTATTTTCCACCTCGATCCAATCGAAGTGCCTTAATACCTTTGTCGAGTTGGTTTTCTACTTTAGTCTTAAACTCTTTGAATTTATCAAAAGCTTCAGACTTATGTCTCACCGAATAGACATAACCATATTTACTGTAATCATCAGTAAATGTGATAAAGTAGCTAAAACCCCTCCTGGCAAGTGAACTTATTGGTCTACACACATTTGAGTGTATCAGCCCCAATAATTCACCTGCCCTTTCATCGCGATTGATAAAGGTCACTTTAGTCATTTTTCCCATCAAACAAACTTTGCACCTATCGATCGAATGGAATTCGAATGAACCTGAAAGCCCGCACTTCTGAAGTGCTGATAGGCGCTTCTTGTTTATGCGGCCCAAATGATAGTGCCATAACAGAGTTAGGTTTAAATCGTTGGATTTAGACCTCTTGGTATTAACGTAATATATAGAACTTGAGGCATTGTCACTCATATCTAATATGTACAATCCTCCAACCAAGTCAGTACTGGTATAAAACATATCATTGCATAGAACATTGAAAACTCCATTTCCAATATTAACATTATATCCTTCCTTGTCAAACACGGATACAAATATAATATTCCTACTAAAAGTAGGTATGCAATATACATTATACAATACTAAGACAAGGCCACTTGGCAAAGCAAGACTCATGGATCCTACAGCAGTTGCCACAACTCTGAGGTCCACTTCGTGCTTTCCAAACCTCTCTTACTTTCAGCCACCATATATTAGTGCATGTGTGAGATTCAGTCCTAGTATCTAATACCCATGAATCTTTGGAAGTAGAGATATGTAGCTCTATAGAGTTAATACCGGATGAAGGCACGGTCCCACCGCCCTTCCTTAGATCATCCAGGTTTCCTGATGAAGGCGCAATCCTACTGCCCTTCTTCAGATCATCCAGGCTATTTGATGAAGGCGCAGTACCACTGCCCTTCTTTAGATCAGCCGTGAACTTCCTGTTATCCCGGTTCCAATGACCAGACTGTTGGCAGTAGAAGCAGACATTCTCAGGTGTCTCATCTTTCCTGCCAAGTGCGCATGGGCCCCGCCCTTGCCACTTCCAATTCCCTTGTTGACCATCAGAATATCCTTGGATCCCAGATCCCTGATATATTCTTCTCAGCAGTTAATGACACTTCATGCAACTCTGATATGGTCTTAGAGACAGCCTTGTCAAGGACATATTCTTTGCGTTCAGACTTAAGGACTATCCTCAAAATTCTGTATCAGTCCAAATAGTTTGTCCCATTTAGCTTGACCCTGTCAAGAATGGTTTTTAATGACAAACTATTAATGTTCGCTGAATTTGCCATTTGATCTACAACAGATAAAATTCAATCAGTAAACTGAATAAATTTTATGAAGATCAAGCTTAAACACCAACAATCGATTCTAAACCTTTAGAATATGAAACCAAGATCCTTGATTCACTAGATTAAGCTGAACTAATGCTCACCACTTAATCGAGCTATGTAGGTAGGACTCCATCCAATCACATCCAATGTGACTCTTGGATAGGGTATGTACTTATGTACACGGCTTACCCTGTCTGTTACCCTAGCTCAACCTCAGGCTTAGAATCGTAGTCGGGTCCACCAATTTTCAACTATGGCCCGTCACTATGTAGGTGCTCCGCTAATGCGCACGACACCCACATATGTCGTCCAAACCTACTACCCCGCTTTCCCATGGATGCTCCGCTAATGCGCACGACACCCATAGGACGGGGAGGTAGTAAGGTGTTGATAATTGGGAGGTATCAGACATGACCCGCTTTTACTTGTCCGGTTGTGTTTAAAACTTTGGCACATCCTAGATGTGATGAGCACATCAACTACATTCCAAATGCAATGATGCCTCAAATTACATCCAATGTAATTCTTCCTTCGAACCCGTCAACTACATCCAATGTAACGACGATTCTAAGGGCTCACACACAAGGATTAAAATTCCAATTTTATATTTGCATGTGAGGTGATATGCTCGGTAAATAAAGTTAAGCATGCAATTCTAAAACACATAGAATTAATCATGCATAAACTAAACCAAGCATAAAGCGATAAATGTGCACATAATAGCCCCCTAAACTAACTCCCACTAGCTTCTTGAGCTCCACCAACTCCAAGCCGATGCCAACACCCGAAAAGCCACCAAATGACCTTTTCGCCATTTCTTCGTCTTGAGTAAAATATTACAATTTAATACACGACTCGCAGGTCGGGAATAAATAAATATTACAAACAAGTGGTTCGACGACCACACCTTGAAAGAATAATTACATGCTAACTCTAACGGCTCGCAGGCCGTGAAAAGCGATATATAATTAAATCGAGCTCGGGGCTATTATGTACACAATGTCAACAACACATCACACATCGTGTTATCAAACAAGCATGTTATCAAACATCATGTGATTTTCCGGTTTTATTTAATATCCAAGTTTCGAAATTTTTTGATGCTCGGTTTATCGAAACCGTTCAAAAATGAAACTTTTGAACATTTGATCTTCGAGTTCGTCATGACGGTTCCAAACTCGTCATAACTAACAAAACGGTTTAGCCTTGGCATATCAACCATCCAATGGTCATGCTTGGCCTAGCTCCGTCCAACGGAGCGCCGTTTGGTCCCGGTTTCGGCTCCCCGAGAGTCCCGCTCCCGAGACCCGAAAAATCAAATTTTTTTCAAAATTTCCAGATTTGAAATAATTTTCAAAAATTCATTTTACATGCATTAAATCCATAAACAAGAATTTAAAACATGTTATCAAACAATTTAGCAAAACAACATGCCAAAAACGAAACTTTCAAGCAAAACTGAAACTTTGAACACCGTCTTGTGAATCCCGAAGGTAGCACGGCTCTGATACCACTGTTGGGTCTCGAGGTAGGGTTGGAGATAAACCAACTCGCAGCCGAAAATCAATGAAAACCAAGAGACGATTAAAACCATGAAACAACTAACAAAAAATGGATTCACAAGAGAAAAATTCAGCACTAGTTCTTACCAAAACAAGAACACCGGGTAACGAATGATTGGCTTGAGTCTCCAAGACGCCTACGTATCCACATGGGAATCAAAGCCACATAGTTCTTCTCTTTCAGGACTCAAGACCACAAAAATGGAAGTGGAAACTTGCCAAACTCGAAATTGCAAGGGAAGGGGGAGAGAAGTGTTTCCTATTCTTGTCTTCTGTTTGTTATGTTGAAAAAAGATGACTTAAACATAACAAAACTCATACTTGTCCAAATAAAGGCATGGGACAAGTATGGTGTCAAGTAAGGTGTAAATATGACAAAGTATGGCAAGACAAGATTGGGTTAGGTGGTGAATCACCAACACCTTAATCCTTGTCTTGCTTACTTAGTACTAATTAATCAAGACTTGATTAATTAGTTGCATGGGCCTTAGTTGCATGGGCCTTTCATGGGCCTCTTGGAACATGGCCCGTGGCCATTTTTAACGAGGTCTCGTGATTCGCTCATCGCCTCCAAGCCTTCCATACAGGAAATGTCCAACATTATCCGACGCGATCAATCCCAAGACTCCAAGCCTTGTCTCGATCCGTAAAGTCCTATTCACTTACGGGCACATGACCCAAAACCCAGTTTTGGTCATGTCCCGAGACAACTCCCTTTTGGCCATTCTCCATAAATGTGTCAATGAGTTTCATCCTCCGGTGTGACCCTTAGGTTTATGCATGTCAATAGATCAACGTAAAATCCCATTTTACTTGATCCTATTTAAGTGGCAACTAACGAGACTTTAGTATTGCCTGACACTGCATAACGAATCGACCCTGTCGATTCTAACCTTTCCGCCGTCCATGTCATTATCCTTTTATCTCCGATATCTTGATTGAGATAAGGCATAGAGCCGTCATCCTTATTATTCTCAATCACTGTTCTTTGATATGTGAGATGACTGAATATATGATACCCAGTATCATGTGCATGGCCATGCTATTCTTTTAGTCACTCTCGATCAAGCGGCCGAGAACCGATATCTTTCCCATACCTCAGTATGAGGGATAAATCCCTTAGCCGTCTTTCGTGACACTCATGTAGCTCGTCCCCAAGCCAATCCTGACCGTTATGGAAGCCCTGTTACGGACAACGTTAGGCTCAGGTCAAACTCGGTTTTTGACTACATAGCGATCATAAAGACTCCTTGGTCTAAGGATACATGACAAGCTACGACACTGAATATGTTAATGACTTAATCTATGGCACATATTCAGGGCGGGTCGCCCAATATCATGTCCCACATGATATCTATGATCAGACTCCGGAATCCCATTCCAATGACTAAAAGAACGTAAGCCATAAAGAGCCATCTTTCATACTAGTCGCTTCTAGTGAAGCTTTGTTGACTAGGGACCATCGAGTGTGATCTATCTCGATCTATGGTTCTATTCGCATGGTGGGCATAGATCAGAGCACACATCGATATATTACTCCAACACATAAGTAATATAAAGCCGCTTTAATTTTATTGCTAACGATTATATATACATTTGGACATTTAGGATTGAACTACGGGCACTAAGACTAACAATCTCCCACTTGCCCTAGTTCCAATCTAAACTCTAATATGTCCCCATCGACTTTACATGTCTAACATGTTTAGGCAGCGACACTGCCTTAGTCAAAGGGTTGGCTATGTTATCATCTGTTGCAATATAGGTTATCTTCACTTCACCTCAGTTCAGTATTTCTCTTATTAGGTGGATACGCCGTAGTACATGTTTGGATTTGTTATGCGATCTGGGCTTTTAGCTTGCGCAATGACCCTTGTGTTGTCGCAAAATGGATTCACCGGGCTGGATGGGTTTTTAATTACACCCAACCCTGCCGTGAATTTCCAAATCCACATAGCCTCCTTAGCTGCCTCTGCAGCATCCATGTACTTGGCCTCTGTTGTAGATTCGGCAATGGTATCTTACTTTACGCTTTCCCAGCTAAAGCTCTGCCATTCAGCATAAACACATATCCTGACTGACTTCTAAATTCATCTGGATTTGTCTTTGAAAACTAGCGTCTACTCATCCTTCGACGACTAGTTCAGCATCATCTTTCCCCGGGTTAGACTGATGTCTACTGGTACAACATAAGGCTTACGAGACAGCCGGTCTCATACATGTCATGGCATATATGATCGATCCTGCCCCCAGGCGCATAGGATTCTCATCATCTTTTTTAGCTCATCAGGTGTCTTAGGACACTGAGTCAGTTCTTGGTGGTACCGCTTCAACCTTACGTCCAAAGAGGCGGTGAAAATGGTCGACCCCCCTCTGAACCACTTCGGAGTGCGTACTGCCCCCCGCCGCTGCATAAACTACCTGGTCCTCAATTGGACCCGAGATCTAAAAAATATCGGCCCGCCTGCCAGCTAGACCCTACTCTTCGGCCATTGGTGTGTTACCCGGCCCAATCTCCTAACCCGGTGTGGGACCCCGTCCAATCTCCTAACTCGTCCAGGAACCCGGCTCCATCTCCAGACCCGCCCTATAGCCTTGCTCTGACCCGCCCCGGGCCCGGATCAATCTACCCGCCTAGACCTAATACTCCCCTGGGCCTCTCTGCTCCAAGCCCAGCCTGACTAAGATCAGCTTCTATCGGGCCTCTTCCAGAATAAGGCTAGACAAGGGCCCGCCCTGGGAAGCCCTTGCCCAGAAACCATAGATGACTCACGTCCCTCTTGCCGCCGTCGTTCCCTTTGACCGGTCCTATGTCCCTCTGGTGATCGAAACGCGGTGCCTTGAGAAACCAACCTCCGAAGCACATCGGCTTGCCAAAACCACTTCCCAAAAACCCGCTGGAGTTGAAGTTCCACTGCCGACCTTCGCCAGCCAATCTTCCCATCCTGGCACACCGGAATCCGGCGATTGAAGCTTCGGGGATGAGGTCCCCACGTTGGAATCTGGCGATTGAAGCTTTGGGGACGAGGTCCCCACGTCGGAATCCGGTGGTTGAAGCTCCCTCGGGAGCCACCGTCTCCCACATGCAGCAAAGCCCCCTCGGGAGCCGCCGATCGCAAAACCCTAAGGAGAGGGTTGCGTCTTCTACCAAGGCTATGCCGGTGATAACGTTCGCATGTATGGTTGTTGCTTTGAAAACGGACAGCAACATCATGGCTAAGATCATGGTCATGATCACCTCTTCTTCTCCGTGTGGCGGTAGGCGCTCTCAACCAACAATATCTAAATTTCAAATTAATCTTAATTATATCTTAATATCTAACTATATAACTATTCATGATCTCAGTATTGAAAAATCTAAAACATTAAGATGTGTGAATTCCTTCATCTGTAGTTATTATTCTCGTATGAACCTAAGTTCTAATTTATACTCGAGCTATATGATTTAGTAGACATCCTAATATTCCCATTTCTCAAATATTGAATACTAGATATTAATCGAACAGATCATAAGAAAAAACATAATTTCGCTTTCTCTCGTTCCATGGGATACTAACCTTATCCCTAGCCTCTAGTTGTTATGGAGCTCTCCTATGTCACCGTCGATCTTCCGCCGCCTGTAGCTGCTGCTGGAATTACGGTCCCCGTGTTCCTATGTCCCATCCGGTCGCAACCCTCGCAGACTACGCTTGATGTGGGGGATATATACCGATGGGACTGGATCCCCATACCACACCCTTCGTCTTCCCTCTCCCTCTCCGTCCTTCTTGCGGTCTCGCCGGCTTCTAGTCCTACCGCTTTGGGACCTCGAGCCTCTTCTCTTCCGATGTTGGCTGGGTCTTCTGGTCCGCGAGGTTTGTCTCCTAATCTACCGTTCGGAGTCCTACGTCGGGATGAACTGATGCGGGGGGCTGGGGTGCCTTACGACCCATGCCAAGATGCGGCCCCTCTTCAGCCGAACACTAGCCTATCTCCCTGGGCTCACCACGACCTTGCTTCTGGTGGCTGGGTTGGACGGCACACGACCTGGTGGTGCGCCTCCGAAGTCTACCCCCCTCGCTTCATGGAGGCGGGGATGGTCTGGGACGTGACAGAAACCTCGGCTTTCTCCTCGTCGCGATAGTCAGGACCCGATTTCAGAGCCTGGTCCACGATCGCTACGGGGTGCGGTGGAGTATGGTGGAAACGTCCTCCACGTTTGTTCGTCGTGGCTGGGCACGGAGGCGGAGTATGGTTTGGATACCCTACAGCGGGGTCGTTCCCGGTCCTGCTTATGGGGCTGGTAGCCCTCTGTCTCTGGACTCAAAAATGGAGGCGTCGGATCACATGGAGACCACTGTCCGGAGGAGAGTCCGAACATTGGCCTCACCACGGTACCCTCAGAGAGGTCTACTACGGTACAATGCAGCGAGAGGGCCTCGCCCCCGCGTCAGACGAGAGATGGTTCAACACTCTTTCCCGGATAGGGTGGAGATGGTGATGCTTTGGGTTGGGAGCTGGAGGTTGTGGCCCCAACCCTGGTGACAATGGATCCGATACCTAAGGCTCTTTTATCTCGAGGAAGGAGGACCGGGGTAACAATGAACCCGATACCTAACCCAAGCCCACGAGTTCCCACCTAGGATGCCAGCCAGGTGCCCACGACAGGCCTTCCTGGGTGGTCCTACACAAAATCCCTAGCTTTTGTACTCGGGAACATCCGGCGAGGGGTGGGTGGAGATCAGCTCTCTACTGATTCGATTTCTGCCCTTCTGCCATAGGAGCGTGGTGGATTTTGGGGTGGAGGACGTACCCACCCAGGAGTACGAGCTGTGGAGGCTCTGGCGCCTGTTGTTCATAGGAGCGCAGCTGCTGGAGTATTGGGAAGGGTGGCGCCTGCATCTGGTTGGGACGCCAAGTCACAGGCGGGGGAGATGCCCCGCTGGGAGGAATGATTCACCACCTGAGCATCGGGGACTGGCCCTGGGAGGGGTCCCTAGACGATGCTTTGCCTCCTTCCACCACCATTACTGTGAAGGTCACTAAGAATCTCCAGTATCCCGTTCCCCCTCCCCGTCTTCTACCTTTGCCCATAAGGCGTCAAAATACCGTCTATGACAGTTCTGGTACTAAAAGGTTCAATGAACCATTGTTCGTTCACACTGGCCTTTCGTGGTCGAGGACCATGTTCCTCGAGGCATTTCGATGTATCGTTCTTAATAAGTTATAATATTGCAATTTTCGTTCAAAAAAAATCTAACAGATCATGTCCTCCTCTCACGTGTTTTATTTGTATGCGTCTCTCACTCTCTCGCTTTTTGAGGCTATTGTTAATAACGCTGAGCTTGCCCCTCTTCTCCTTCTCATCTCGTTGGAGCTCTATAGAGCTTCCTTCTCCTCCAACCTCTTCCTCTTCCCCGACATTATTACCTCCTTCATGCTCAACCATGGCCTCACAACTCTCCCCATTATCAAATAACTCCCCAACTAGCCGACCTCCATTTCACGGGGAACCAAATCCACGACATCGCCGCCGCTGCTCCGGACCCCAAAATACCCCAAATCACGTCCTCAGCTCATACTTTCACCCTCTCTTTCAATTTAGGATCTCCTAAGCAACATGCAAAGTGTTCCATGTTAGGGGAAAGACCGGACTCTCGCCATCGAGCATCTACCCCTACCTCTCTTACAAACCCAACTCGGTGCCCAACCCATCCATCTTGGAGACCATCCAAGCAAAACTCATTGAAGTTTCTATTGAAGATCACTAGAAAGATGACATTGAATAAGACGATGCGGTCGTAGAGGTCCCGGTCAATAGGATTCTTGTTGTGGACGACGCCCGATACCGTTATGACCTCGTCGGCCGACTCTTATCCAACAAACGAGTAAGGCCCCAAACATTTTGCACTTTGATAGCAAATACCTAGAGTATGAGGGGATTGACGGTCCAGCCGTTAACGGATAAGATAGTCGCCTTTTACTTCCCTCCTCAAGCCACGAAGGACGACATTAAAGCTAAGGAGCCTTGATCTTTTTATGGGACTGTGTTACTACTTACTCTCTTACCTCCACGCACCCAACCGAAAACGTTAAACTTCATGTATGTTCGCATATCAGTAAGAGCTTACGATATTCTGGTGGAGGTTAGAACTTCCCAAATGAGAGCTTTCATAATCTCTAGCTTAAGAAGGGAAGTAGAATTCCGAAGACCGAACAACACAAACCAACCAGGTCAGCCAAGGGGTTGGAATACTTTTCTTTGGCTTCGAGTAGAGATGGATGCTACCCATCCGCTCCGTCGCCATCATGAACTCCAACTTGATGAACGTGTGGAACCATTCACGGTCCGGCTTGAATATGAAAAGTTGACCGATTTTTTCACCGATGTGTTCGTCTCGGACATATTAACCGGGCATGCATGGAAGTCCTTCCGGGTGTGAACCAACTAGCTAAAAGATATGGGGAGTCTCTACAAGCCCTTCCGGCCATCCAAATAGAAGGGTACTTCTGCTTGGATTGGGAAGCCGTGCCACTCCTGGTTCTACTTATAATGACAGGGACCCTTACGGATCCAGATCTCTCTTCACCTTTTGCAAGTTCTCAACGGCGTTTGGATCCCCACCACTCTGCTCAAACAACCGTTTGTTGTAGGCTACTCCCACTCTTGAACCGATTGAAATTCAACCTATTGTCCTGCCTAATAGTCAGAGTAGTAAAAGTACCCCAACTGAGGTGATGGAAAGGGAAATGGGATGCAGGAAGGGATCCGTAAGACCCTCCCCAACCTTGCACACCATTCAACCTATAGTTCTGCCTAACCTGAAGACACATTTGTCCTCTATTTCTCGGGAGGATAATTTGACTGAAGAAGGTGGGGGATCACAGTCACAAGAGAAGCTACCACAATCCCAGCTAATTCAGCACATTCCCCAGCACGAGATCTTAGCGGGGCTTGATCAGAAGAACATGCTCTCCTCAACCTTAAGTAAGCTAAAGAAAGAGACTCAGAAGAAACAACCAGTTAAGAGAGGTCACGTAAGGAGAAAACTATGAATTAACTTTCTCAAGAGGAAAGTACTCGAGTATTTGAAGTTATGGAAAACTCCAAGAAGCAGGTTTTTGATCTAATAGGCATAGATCCGATTGTTAATGATGAACAATATCCCTCCTTTCCACGGTTTTCGATGAAGGCGGGTAAGCAGCCTCGTCAGGGATTATATAGGTGTATGTATGATTGGGAGGCTTATCCTTTCTACCTCCCAACCCTCTCATGGCCTATTTGGGATGATCGTGTTCCTTGGGACGAGGTTTTTTATCCCCCGTGACCCAAGACAATCACTCTTTTGAGTATTTAGACCCTTGGAATCGTGTTATTGTAGAATTTTCAATTGTCGTCTCTCTTCTATACTTTGTTTTAGAAGTGCTTTTACTTTCAGTCTAGTGAGCCGGATTATCTGTCTTTTTCGATGCAGCCTATATCTTGGCTTGTTGGATTAATCCATTGTTTGATGTTGATTGTTGTAATGTTTAGAATTGATTGAATGAATCATATCATTTTTTAAAAAAAAGATAGTAATCGATTATAAATTTTATGAAAGAACTCATTAACTACAAGATCATGCAATCAATAAAACATAAATACAAGATAAATTGAATCTCTTTTTCAATTTATTCATATTACTTCCCCATAACTCCGGGTGGACACCTTGGAGGGCAGAGAAGGATCGACCACAAGAAACTCCCCTCGAATTTAGAGCGATCAGGACCGGCGAAATCCAAAGATCCAGTCGCTGTCGTATGGCGAATCTCGGTACCTCAATGAAGAGCGACCATTACAAAAAGGATAAGGGAGGCCGAGCTCCGACCAAAAATGGAAGACTTTTAATTGCTTCATTGGCTGAGATCTTGACCCGGAGAGAGAGGTCCTACTTCTAGAGGGAAACAGAGGTTTAGATGTAATTTCATTTCGTCTTCGTAATGAACATGCCATTATTTTTTTTTTGGAAAGCTAGCAATATTAAAATCAGAGGGTTTTATGAACTAAAACCCAATGAAAGGGATAAAATCCCTCATTACAAACACAGACATTTTCAACATAAAGCCCCAACAAACAATCCCTTGTTTACAAGACAACCCAAGGAAAAACAATCCTACCCTAAAACTAAGGCATGAAACCCTTAGAACAAAGGACCAGCAAAGATACAGGCTGAAAAATACCAAAACCAGAAATTACATAACATCTCAGTGGACAGCAAATGGAACAAAACCACCGGGAGGAGTTGCAGAGCAAATGGAGCAGAACAATACCAGCCAATCTATGCCATCCGAAGGCTTACTTTGCCCCCAAGCTACCCAACTCCCATACCTGAATTCGAAAACTATGGTCTTTGTTGACAAAAACCAAGAAGCCCAAAAATCACCAGCCCTCAAATGAAAAGCAGAACAACAGACTAATAAAAATGAAACCACACCAAACCAACCGAATGCTAACTTGTGACCCAAGCCCCCCCAACTACCATAATATGCTTATAAATAAGAGAGCCAAACCCCAAAAGTACCCGGTCCAGAGATGACCAAAACCAGATTAAGAAAAACTCCAAAGCTTCTGAAAAGTAGGAGACTGAAGAACAAACCACTGAAGGAGAACAACAGCCAAAAAACTCAACCTAAGGTGTTACTACCCACACTCAGAAGACAGAAGTCAGAGAAGATTATAGAAAGTTGTTGGAGTTGAAATTCTCTAACCCTTCCCCACCAACCTCTTTTAATTGTTCTTGAATTCTAATTGAGATCTTAACACAATTTTTATCTGCAGTTGTTTTTATTTCATATGTATTGGTATGGGATATATTTATATCAGTTATCTTACTTACTCTTCTTTCATTAGGTATTAAGATGTAAATGTACAAAGTTTTATAAAATTTCGTCAATAAAAAAATATAAACATACAAAGTTTTTTTTTCTGATCAGAGAGAATTACAGGGAAATCCTATTTTAGTCTAATCTAACCCACCACCCAACACCCACACTTACTCCCAAATAAGTGTACCCACCGGGTTTCGAACCCGTGACCTCAAGAGGAGGTGAGATGTGAAGAGGTATTCACCACTAGGCTAACCCATGTGGATATAAACGTACGAAGATTCTTAACATCACGAGGGAGAAAATTAAATTGAAGAGACACACTTGGTCGACGTTTCACACTTCACCAGGTAAGTGTGTCCTTACGCACGGTCGTGTGTGCCCCATATGCTTTTTCTTAATGTTAGAGAAATTTTTTGTAATCGCAATCGGTAAAGCAGAGAAGACAGAAGCATGTAACTTTTAAAGTAGATAGTAATTTTGGTGAGAAAAAATAACTTTTTTTTGAAACGGGAAAGAGGTAGTTGTATTACGATTTCATATCATGATTATAAGGACGGACATAACAGTTCCGGATACCAGCTTTTTGTCCCAACCGGCCGTAGCCCGTCGAGCACACATGGTTCCATACATATAGTCTGCTTTGATTCGCAGATCCGAACTCAAGTGTTCCACGATCCAACGTTACATAAAAATACCAAACCAAAGTCCTAAACTTGTTGAGCCAAAAGGTTATTCGACCTAAAACAGCAAACGTCTCAAAACAGCGAGACTTGAAATGAAAACTCCTAAGCAACAGAATGTCTAAACAACAATTTATTCAACCTAAAACAGAATAAAAAATTAGCACACGATCGAAAGAGAAAACTATCAAATTTGCGATGCTAGTTCTTCTAGGCCCCGTGCCATTGGAGCGATCTGGTGTCGGCAAATCTTCGTCTTGATTCGCCCGGATCTTTTGAAGTAGTGCGGGAGGCGAGAGTAACGAATCGACCCGCCACGGTTTGTCCGAGATCGAGGGTCCCGACTTCGGGTGCCGTGGAGTCAGACCCCGACCTATCGTCCTTCCTCCCGGATCCCAGATCCATCGAGGGAGCTGACCCATGCCGGCGAGAGGTGGCCCTGGGGCGGGAGGCCGCTGCAGATGGAGGACGGCGTATGGATCCCGTATCCCGGAGAACGGCGACAGGAGGGCCACGGTGGGTATTGAAGGATGCATCGAATCGCGAACGATGGGGAGAAAGACCAGATCGAAATCGAGAAGCGGAGCAGGCTCTGGTAATCAATCAACAAAACAGGTTATCCTATCAAAAGATCGGATCCGGTACCTGAGAGACGTCCGGGACGTCGGGGGCGATAGACGCAGTTTGGATGAAAACTGAGAAATAGAGAACCGGTGGGGATGATACTGAGGATGAGGAGGCCGGAGAGTGACGATGGTGGCGACAGTAGCGGCGGCGAACCCTGGTGGCTAAGGTAGAATGGACCCTGGTGGTTAGAGTAGACGAGAGCTATTCTTTTCTATTTATCTAATCCTAATGAATTTGCGAGAAAAAATAACTTACGGCAAAGAAAGAAGTATAAACAAACAAAAAGATAACCAACATAATTACCCTTGTTATTTAAGAGAGTTTATATGTCATATCTAATACAAACTCTTGTGCGAGTATTATACATGCGTTACGTTAGGGAATTATTACATGTTGGATGAAACCACATCACTTGCATTATTGGGAATTACATATGACATAAAACAGAAGGTTGGATAAAACCACATCATCTGTTGCAATTATGCCCTTATAAAGACGCCGATGGCATTCAAGAATCGATCACTACTACGACCGTGGAAGCCAACGATGGCTCCCTGCGAGATGGACAGACCGAAAGCTGTCCCGTGTGCTTCCCCAAATGGTCCAAATCTTCTTCCAAGATTCGTCGCGAACTCCAAACACGTTATTACATCCGGTATGTTGTGGTACCGAATGTATGTTCCGCTAATGGATGTCAGGTACTCTTTAGGCCAGTCCAGCTCAATCTAAAATATTCAACATGTTAACTATCGTCTTCTTGAATAAGGTTATAAACTGGTGAAGAGAATTGCAATAAATTTTAAACAGGGAATTATAAAACTATAATTGAAACTTCAACAAAAAAGTTTAAGTGAATAGTTAAAAATTTATGGAAAAACTCCAGGTACTAACTGTCCCCGACTTGTACATCTCAAGAACTACGGTTGACTTTTTTGTCAATCAGAAACGCACTCTTGACTTAAAGTAATTACACAAACTAACATTTTCCGTTAGAGATGACGATGAAATATAGGAAAAACTCCAAGAACTAACTGCAATATGACTATTGAACTCAAAAGCTAACCGTAGACTTGTTAGTTTTCTGCAGCTTTTACTAACATTTTCCGTCTTCTCTAACGGAAAATGTTAGTTCATAACAGAAAAAGTTACTTTTTAGTAAATATCTAAATCAACTGTGCGTTTCTAATATAAAAAAAAGTCAACCTTAGTTCTTGAACGGTACAACTTGACGATAGTCAGTTCTTGGTTTTATCCCAAAATTTAATTGTAGTTTTGTATTCTAACAGATAAGAAGAAAGAACCTTAGTTTCTTGGCCTCCGGAGCCACCAAACCTGGGAGAAGATTGGAGTCTTCCATCTGGGGTCCGGGCGACGAATGAAATCGCATCCACAGCCTCTCCGTTCCAGATATTGAGAATCGAAATGCCTCCTTTTGCTTGAGACTCGAAGCTCCAAGCCTCTCCTTGAGTGGCTGATCCCCACGGTGCAACCTGAACGCTGTTCATCACTTTATTATTTGGTTGAGACTTTTAACTCTGTATATGTTCTTGCTGATAATTCTGTGCTTTCCAAACACGCTCTAGGGAAGCTACTTATAAGGAATCATCACTCTCATGTTTTCAATTTTATTATTATTATTATTATTATTATTATTATTATTATTATTATAAAAAAACAAAACAATTGTAACGTTTTTTTGTGGATTTTATATTTGTAGCTTCCATTGTCAAATTCTTAAAAATAGAGACTTTTTGCACTAGACACTTTGTAGGAAAAACTCCGAGAACTAAGTAATATCAACTTTTATCTTTCAAAAAATGACTATAGACTTATTAGTCAATCTATTTGACACTGTAGACTTAATGTAATTAGGGAAGCTAACATTTTCTGTTAGAAATGACAAAAAACAAATCAGGAAAAACTCTAAGAACTAACTGGCATATGATTATTGAACTCAAAAACAAACTGTAGACTTGTTAATTTTTTGAGCTTTTCCCTATTGTTTGATGTCATTTCTAACGGAAAATTTGTTTGCTAAATGCCAAGAAGGTGCTCGGAAAGATATTGAAAGGGCTTTTGGAGTACTTCAAGCAAGGTGGCACATCATTTCCAGTCCCGCTCGTAGTCGGAGCAAACACACTTTGGCTTATATCATGCACACTAGCATAATTATACACAACATGATTGTAGAGGATGAGTGCGACCGGTACGAGTTTAGGGATGATGAGTTGTTGTACGCGCAACCTCCAGAAATGCCGAATTGGACACCACCGGAACGATGGCACCACGGAGGGCCATTGCAATACCAGGCCCGAGTGGATGCTCAACAAAGTGTCATAAGTCATGAGACCCACCATCAACTACAAATGATCTTATGGAGCACTTATGGGGCCTATATGGAGTTGGTTTCCATGACGACGAATAGTCGGTTGTGCTCTTGGAGCTGGTTTTTTGTGGGTTGTGTTACAAGGGGATCAATAAAAGTTCAACATGCTTTTTATTCATGTTCAATTTTTTTATTGTCATTACTTATTTTTTTCCAAAATTGTTTAAATTATAAATAATTTAAACGGTTTCTGATAAAGAATTAAATAAAACAGCAAAATATCAATTAATAATCCAGCCAGCATCCAGTCAGCACAGGGCCTCACTCCCAAGACCTCAGATGGCCTCTCCATTGCAAAACACACTATTCTGCAGTCCCAGGCCTCACTTTTGTCCAGTCAGCACAAGGGCCTCACTCCCAGGACCTCACCAAGGGCCTTTCTGTTGTTCATGCTCTAACACCTCCTTTTTTTTTATAAGCTCGAGAATTTATTGATAAAACCGAATCCAAAAAGGAAACGGTAAGCCCTGATTCAAGGAGAAGCAGGGTAGCAACCAAAATAACAGAGGGGTTCCAACACAAGGGGAACCAAAAGGCTTAACCTTTTCTTAAAAAGAAAAAACAAGGAGCAAGAAAACAAAAAACCCCATCAAAACGTCACCGGCCAATAGACGAGGCCTCCTTCTTGGCAGCCAACTCTCGGATTACCGTCCAAGCGTCGGGACCTTGAGACGACCCGACGATTTGAGTTTCTCCATTTCGAACTTGCTCAACCTGTTTCCCAATATTGACGGGACGAACAACTCTATCCCGATCTCTAGAGACCTTCGGCTTGCACGACAAAGTGTAAAAATCCGCTAGATGTTTAGGGGGACGACTCTCCCTCTTCTTGACGAGAACGTCCTTCCATGGCGAGGCCACCTTTGGAGACTGTTGAACTGTTGCGGCGTCCACCGTTTCAGCCACAACCATCTGCACAATTGGACCAGACCCCTCTACAACATGGTGTGTAGCATTAGACCCATCTACAGTATCAGGCCCACACAGGACCTGGATATGCCCAACCCCAGTTACAACATCTTCGGCAGCCTTCATCTCCACGCGATCGCAATGATCACTATCATTGATCAATTTCCCAGAATCACGGACTGACGTGATACTATCGCAGTCCTCCGGCAAATCTCTTACTCCAATCACCGCCACAGCCAAGTTCTTCTCAGCTTCTGTGGGATGGACTGGCAATACTGACCCGTTTTGTACCCTCTGGTGATTCCCAGCAACAGAGTCTAACGATGGCAGTACACCAGAATTTGGAACCGGCACTGGAGCAACGGGCAATCGACGATGTCAGGCCGTGGCAACAAACAACACGTACCCATTAAGTTTAAAACCATTCATAGCCTCCACTTCCTTAGTTGTTGCCTCGATTGAATCAAAACGTACAAAACCGAAATATCGATTACTTCCATTTGGGCGTTTAGAGACCTTCACAAACACAACTGTACCAAATGGACTGAAAACGTTGCGTGTCCAGTCTTCCGACGCCTCGAAAGGTAAACTATGAACAAAAATTTCATCCTTTTGTTCAACAAACTTACCAATCCTGCGAGGCCTGCGAAAGCGGTGAGCTATTGAATGCTTCTCTACAACGACCTGCTGTGTCTCCAAGCCAGTTCCGAGAATTAAGGCTCGAGAATCCGAGTGTGAGACACCATAAACAGGGGCAGAACCAACGTCACCCATGTCATGTGCTCTAAGCATTTGTGAGACACCATAAACAGGGGCAGAACCAGGTATGTTATAGGGTGTTCAATGGAACACCCTGAATATATAGAAAAGTGGCTTAACGATTAAAAACTCTTGTGCATTTAAGCAATAATATGAGTTCGATTCTGGTTGAAACACCCCAAGTTTTTAATCCTAGAACACCCTTCTTATTTGGGATTTTAGTCTCTACTAAGTTTGGGCTTTTAATTTCTTTGTTTGGTTCGCATATATACTCGTATTAATCTCTACTCTAAAATTGGCATTTTTCTTCTAATCTATATATATTTATTTTTTATATAATTTTTGTACTCACCTCTCGCTCTTTTCTCAAGCGAGAAGTCCCTGTCTTTCCCCGAGCAATATATCTAACCATATAGAGCCTCGGGTTAACACCCAGCCTGGAATGGTGGACCCAGGCTAGAAAATTTATTGACCGGCTAGTTCTCTGGTAGTCGGGTCACTGATGTTTCAGCGCCTATTCCGCCTAGGCGTATAGATGTTGGAGGAACTGCTACCGCATGAGTTAAGAGGACCGCTGCTGATGCTCCCCTGGACGACCAAGCGTGGGCTGAAAAACAATCTCGTCAAGAGGAATGTTAGATTCTCCATGCTTCAGGGACTGGCTCCGGGAGGGGTCACTGGTAAAAGCTTTGCCTCCTACTACTGATGCAGTCATTGGCCAGGTTTCGGAGCAGGACTTTCAGTACCGTTTTCTCATCCCCCATCCTTCCTTCTTGCCTATATGGCTTTTTAATAGCGTCTATGACGGTTCTCGTAATTTAAAGATCAACGAATTTTATGTTCTTTGTATGTTCTTCATCGTGGTTAGAGAGTATGTTCCATGACGTACATCTTATGTAATGGGTTTCTAATTTATAATATTTCACCTTTTAGGAGAAAAAAATATGAAATCGAAAGTAAAATTAAAGGAGGGCGGATAAAAAATTAATAAAAAAATAGATAGTAAATTTTTTCAAATTGAAATTAATGACAGTTTTAAACCCTAAATAATGATTTAATAAGAATCAGTTTATGTAAATTAATTAGAATTTATGGAAATTTATATAATAATAAATATAAAATAATTAGAAAATTAAAATGATTAAAATATAAAACAATCAAGAAATCAAAAGCAAACTTTTAGACGAGGCGGAATAAAAAAGTTCAAATCGAAATCGGGGGACCGGCACTGCCGCAGCATGTGTTGGCTTGGCTTTGTGCCAGCGTCCAAAATACTCACATTTTCAACGTAATATTCTGAGCCATTCGTTACAAATTGTAACCATGAACGATAAACCTTATGGGCACGTGACACTTCTCCAAAATGCTGCCCCACACGCTCCCTGACACGTCCTTTTTGGGCTGAACCAGTTGCCGGACCGAGCCATCACAATTGAAGCCATGAACGGTACACCTCTTTAAGAGCATGAACATCGTCAAACGATGTCGATGGCCCTTGAATTGTGTCACGTCTCAAATCCGATTTTGACCGGACTCGAGACGTGACCTGAAACAAACGAGGTAAAAGTAATAAAACTGTAATAAATTCCTTTACAACTGAAAACGAGTCCAAAGTATTTCTCAATAATCAAAAAATGGTGTCAAAACTTGATAAGTAATATAAGGTAAATAAAGTTCAACAATATGGACCAACACATCTCTAATACAATCCTCAAGACATCCGGAAGCTCCCGACCCTAGAATTCCCCAAATCTCAAGCATACCTGTACACACAATAAATAAACAAATAGGGGTGAGCTTACGCTCAGTAGGGAAAATCGTAAACAACTTTAGCCTCCAAGTTTAATATTAAAACTGCTTTAGTTCGATGTCACAAAGTACGTAAAACCCTTAGACCAAAAGATAAAATAAACAAATAAAAAGCAACGAGAACAATAGCGCATTCTCAAGGATAACGATAACTTCCCAGAGACAAATAAGGAATATTTTAATATAAAAAATAATCAATGAAAAGTTATGGAGTCAGTGGAATGAAATTGTATCGCGTTTTCAACGATAATAGTGATTTAAGAAATCCCATGAAAATACTATAACGAATCCAGACTCATTAAAATGGGAGCAATCAATATCACGCCAACCACTCGCTTTCTCAAGCCTCCGATCCATGGATAGATTCTGGGATCACATCGGTTCCCATATTCCGATCCACCGGAGTATCCATATCATATCAGATTTTCCCTCGGTCCAGAGGGAGCACATGCATCGGGCCACCGGAAACAATCCCAAATGGGCGCTTATCATCGGGATTCCCATAAATGCCTCCAAAGGACCATATGTCATAGGGAACCAAGGTGGTGCTCCACTGGGACGCACGCCCTTGGGTGAAACCTCAGTAACCATCTCTCATGAAATAATCCACTCAATATCCCGTAGGATCTGCCAATAATCAATAAACATCCCGCAGGATCTGCCAATAATCAATTCTCGTAATATCCAGTAACCAATGCCTTCAGGCTCCAATACTCAGTCAATATCTCACTGTATCTGTCCAACTCCAACCACCACACGGCACCGGATTACCCCCCCCCCCCCCCCCCGGTGTAGTACCGAACCAAGCAAACAAACAGACAAACAAACAAACGAGCATACATTTCAAGAATAAGAATAAAGGGAACAAGCATTATCATTCAAGAATAGGAATAAGGGAAACATACAATAACACGTCCATCAACCAACACTCATCAAATCACACTTTCACCACAATACACCCAAGACATTCACTTAATTCTCAATCTTAGAAGTACACACGTTCATCAATACATACCACACGGGATTCATACCCACAATTACCCTTACCGTCATACTTACCTGTCACGAACCATCGGTACATCGATCAGCTGATTGTACCCCTTAGCACAACCAGTCATACTCGATCATCCGTTCAACCATCAATTATATCAACACAATCACTCAACCAATCACATGAGCCTTCAACCAATCAACAATCATGCGAACGATCAATTAAGCATTCAATCAAGTAAGCTAACTAGTTTCATTAGACTCTTAGTTTTCCTAATAACGAGCAACCAAACATGTGAACCTAACACACAACTAATCCGAGATCTCTTCACATCCTCTTTACCAGTAAATCAATTTCCCAAGTATTGAAAGCAAGCTTCACTAATTGTCATCATCCTAAGCATGCATGCTAGACTCATCCATTTATTAGTAATTGAAATACGATTATTCTAGTTATTCGCATCCTATAGGCAATTCTAGGACCTTTCCGATTTTATTATCCTAATCATGCATACTAAGCGTTAATTAAGAAATTAAGACTTTCCCTACCTTGTGGTCTTCCTCTAATAAAACTCTGATGAAACGCTCGAGTGGTCACAACTCCGTTCTTCACACGGGTTCCGGCGTGATCTTCGTTCTTCTAGCTCGGGTCCAAGCCCTTGTGCTCGGGCGAAGTCCTGTCTTCTATCGGTCCAATCCACTTGCTCGGCCCAGCCCGTCTTCTTTCTCCTCCGGCCCGACCCTTCCCTCAGGCCCAATGCTCTCCTGGCCCAAAGCCTGCTCGGCCACGAGCTCGGGTTGCCCTCGCTCCGGTGATGTCTCCGGCGAGCAGTGGTGCTCCGGCCACCAACTACGGCGTCAGGTACGCTCAGGAGAGGGGGAAATGAGGGTGGTGATGGGGGTTGAGACCCTGGCGACCCCGTGTCTGTGTCGTGGGTACCGGGAACACGCGCCTCAGGGCCTCCCCTCTCAGATCTGACGGAGGCGGAGATCGTCGTCGAGGGTTCCGGCCAGAATCGCTCGTATCGAGCTCGGGAGGGCACGGATCTACACGTGGCGAGGTCGGGGGTGTAGGACTCGACGAGGTTCAGCACGAACCGACTGATTTACCGTCGTCAGCGTTGCTCGAGCTCGGGAAGGTGAACCAGGAGCGAGCTCTCCGGCACGGCGTTTGGTTTTGAGCGCGGTGTTGAGTGAGAAGAGAGAGAGGGAGTGAGGACGAGGGAGGAGAAACCGTGAGAGAGGAAGGAGAACAGCAACGGCGGCCGGATCTGGCGTGAGCTCGCGAGAGAGAACGCGAGGTCGAAGGCGGAGCCTCGATTTGCGTGCGCGAGGGTTGTGAACTGAAGCGGCGCACTCAGGGGGTTAGTCGCGCGCGTAGGGTTGGGCCGTGCGTCACTGGGCTCGAGCTTGAGTGTACTGGGCTCGGTCCTGAAGGCCCAAACCAGCCCAAACCGGTTCATCCCTCTCTCTTTCTTTCTTTCTTTCTTTCTTTTTTTTTATTTTCTTCTTTTCAAAAAAAGCTCGATGCATTTTCCCACCCCAACGTTTCGATTTTCGAAATATTACCCTTTAGAATTTTGCGGGGTTTTACCAATTGGAATTTGAACGAGGAATCGTATATGTATGACCATGTACATTGTGTAATTCTTTGTAAGGGTTTAGATATCTTAAAATTGTCGAAAAATCAATATCCGGATTCATATGTTTAAATTCTAGGGCTACGTAAAAATCCGACCATCACCGTAAACCGACCGTCTGTTTTCCCTGTTGCCGGAAAACCCAGAATGGTGTCACTGTTGATTGTCACCGTTAAAAAACTACCAAACCGGTAGTATTTCGAGTGGGTCGGTTTTAATATGCCAAACCGGTAAAAACCGACCGACCGACTTTTATTTTATAAACTTATAATATTTCTGTTCTTAGATTAGCTCCAACGAGTCGTGTCAGGGGGTCGTTGGAGGCGCTGACACGGCTCGTCGTGTCAAACGATCGTGTCAAGGGGGCATGCTAGTCGGTCGTTGCTGATTCCTGCAACGACCCGACACCGTGTCAAGGAGCTATTTTAGAGGAGAGAGAAGCCCATTTTGCTCCAAAAACACCTCCTACCATGGCTCTTGACACTAGACCATTGGAGAAGCCATGTCAAGAAGCCATGTGAGGAAGCCAAAAAAATACTTCCTAACACTGCTCCTTCACACTACTAGTGTCAAACCATTGGAGATGCTCTTACTGGGCTTCCATACCAAAGCCAAAAATGTTTTATTTTTTATTGGACTGCTCATTAAATTTTACAAGTCCAACTTTTTTTTTCTAGCAAAACATATATTAAAAACCGATTCTTTGAATCGGGGTGAAACAAGAACAGGAGCCCCAAACAGGGGAATTACAAGATGAACAGAGCAAACACAACCAACGACTGAAACAGGGCAGCCAGAAGAAATACAGGAAAAGGTCTAATTTACCCTAATTTTACTACCATGAAGCCCAACAATTTGAAATCAAGGGTCTAAATACCCAAATTTGCCTAACATTAAGCACTATTTGAAAGAAAACATCCGGGTACCAAAACCACCCGCTGCTGCCCTCTAATCCCTAACTTTACTGGGAAAAATAACTTCCATCTCATTACTGCCGGCAGCCAACACCACTACGGCTGAGATAGGCCTGACTCACGCAGACCCTAATCAGATACTTCAGGGGCGAACAACAATCCCTAAGACCTCGTCGGAAAAAAACAAGCCGGCGAGCTAAAATCCGAATAGATTTGAGAAGAAAGAAGTCAATTGAAAAAAGGGGAGCAAAAGTCGGGCCGGAAGCCACAAACCCAACAAAGAAGAAAAAAAAGAGTACCTTAACAAGCATCGACCCTATCCTGTTACCGTACTCTCTGCTCCAAGTGCTCCGGCCAACACCGAGAGACACCACACAGAGTAGATCTAGTATATCTACCTTGTACTGGCCAGGTTGAAGGGATGAGCGAACTGGAATCCACACCACACGAACTAGCAACGCAATTGGGGCAGGATCTACAGGCAAAGGCGGCGGAGCACGGAGGCTACGATCTAAACCCGTGAGGGTCCAGATCCAAAGACGTCGCCGCTGCGATGAAACGACGAACCCACAAACAGGGGAGCCATACTAAACCCGCAAGAATCCACACCGAGAAGGTCGAAGAAGGTCGTCCCACGCCAGATCTGTAGAGGCACGGCTGTCGGCGGGAGAGTCGAAGATCGAGGACTGTCCGAGGGGGTCAAAGAGGGCCAGAGCGAAGAGGAAGAAGGGGAGAGGGGGTGGAAAAAACACTAGATCCGCAAGGAAATGAGCTCCCACGACGGATCTGAGACGGATCGAGGGAGGATGAAAGGGTTAGGCGGTGGATCGAAGGCCAAACGCGAAACCTAGGGTTATGGTGAAAGAGAAACGAAGGGAATGAGGAAGGGCGGCGAAGCGACGGAGGGGAGAAGAGACCGCCAGTGACCTACATGGGAGGAGGTCACCGGCGGTGGAAAGATTAAGGCGCGGGGAGGGTGAGAGCTGAAGACGAAGGTAGTTTCTAGAGAGAGGTCGCTCTCTCTCTCTCTCTCTAGAAACTCATTGTTGAAGTCCAACTTAATCCTAATGTTCCATCTTTTCCTATAAATACATACATAACACTCTCAACAACACAACTCACGAATCTCACCTCTCTTTCTCTTTGTTTTGCTGCTGCTTCTCTCGTTTCGTTATTGATTTATTTGCTCTTTTTCTATTCTTATGCCTGCTTCTCAATATCTATTGTTTTGCATCTATGGATTTAGTTTTGTACACACTCTCTTTCTTAAGTGTTAGGGTTAATTTCATCTCGGTACCTTAAAAAAAATCTTTTTTTCATCTAGCTACCCTAAAAATCTTATTAAGCATTTCACTACCCTAAAATGAAAATAATGTCATTTTAGTACTCACCGTTAATTTTCCATCCAAACACTTAAAAAGTCCAAAATACTCTTCACTAACAATCAATTTTTCAAAAATATGCCATTGGTTTTCAAAATTTCTTTTTATTTATTTATTTTATTAAAAACATTTTTTTTATTTTAAAAAATCAGTTTTATTTTTTTAAAATTAGATTTTATTTTTAAAAAATCAGTTTTTATTTTTATAATATCAGTTTTACATTATTTTCTTATATTAATTATTTAGCAGCGGAAGCATTATTCTGATTCTGACCCAATCTGATTGGCCATGAATTGAAGCCTACCCATCTCTCCAGAGAAGAAAAAAGAGAAACAGTAGAGGTAATTTATGGGTTCGAAGCATTTCTTGAGATTATCGAGAGGGGGAGAGAAAAATGCAGAACCAGATTCAGTCACCTAGTCTCACCGAAGCAGCCTCGGGCATCCCATTTTGGCGAGTGCTAAGGAGGAAGTGAGGAGGAACAGCTACAGAGAATCGGTACTCGACCACTAAGCTTCGTCACCGGGAATAGCCGCCTTCGCGACGATGAAATCCGACAGCGGCCTCACCTGCAACCTCCCCGCTATGGCTGTTGAAAATAAATGGTTGGAGCAAGGAGGATGTAGCTGTGAAGAGCTTAAGGATTTGTTCAAGGCAATAGAAGAGAACAAGATAGTAAGAAAATGAGGGGTTAAGGTTGTAATAGACTAAAGGGTAAAGTGGACATTTTTTGAAAATTTAGGGTCATGTGTTTTCCATCAAAAAATGGATGGAAAATTAACGGCGAATATGAAAATAGAATTATTTTCATTTTGGGGTGGTGAGTTGCCTAATAAGACTTTTAGGGTTGTGAGATGAAAAAAATATTTTTTTTAAGGTAGTGAGATGAAATTAACCCTAAGTCTTTTTTTTGTGATAGGCAATGAGTTTTTTGATCTTTGAAATTCGAGAAAAATTACAGAGATGGGGAACACCTCCCTAAAGAGGATCATCCCGGAACGAAAACGCTCATATATTGAAAAGCAACAAAACAATTGAAACAAAGTAAGCACCTCCAGAGAAGATAGAGGAGACAATTAGTCAGACAACTTCCAGTGTTGACAAAATGTCTCCAAATCTCTCGATCACGCTGTGCCTCTAACATTTCTTGGTCGTTTTGAGTTTGAGATCGAGTTTGTATGGTATATGAGACGATTTGCGAATGTTTTTTCTTCTTGTTCCTTTTGGATTTCTTAACGAGTTATGGAGTAAGAGCGGGGAATGCTTGATCAAAATTGATCATCATTTGTTCTGTTACTGCTGTCGTAGCAGTAGGAATAGAAGTATCTGCAAGGGGAAAACCAGTATCCTGCGAACCCGTCATCTCCGTCCAGAAGCTCTTCCAAACCGGGGTCTGGTCCGGAATTATTCAGAGTGGTCTACAAACCCGATTGGAGATTGGACTCGTTCAGTTGGCACGTGATACACAGCGGCGGGGGGCAATAAGCACTCTCGTCTTGAGAAATGAGTGCAAGATGGTCCAGGGGGTCTATCGGTTATACCGCCCCCTGGATGTAGGATGGCAGTGGTAGCATCAAGAATCGACTCAATGTTCCCCTATCAGTTCAGGGGTCAACGATCCCGCGTTTTTGAGCCCTACCACTATCATTCAAGGGAGGACGACGCATGCTGACATCTTGGGGGATACCTAGTCCACCAATATGAAAAGCCACAATGGGTCTGCTCGGCCATTGAAATCCCGTTTGGAGCCGATGTATCGGTTATCATTGGTCGTTGTCGTAATACTACCATTCGAATAACAAATGATTCTATAAGAGCAATTTCATTTTATGTTCTGATAGTACTATCAATTTTCTTGTTGCTATATTTGTCAGGTGTAAACATTTTCAATTTATAGTATTCCTCATATTTACTCAAAATATATTAATATCGTATAAGAAAAATAAGGGAAAATTTCATTTTACCACCCTGTTAAACATTTAACTTCAGTTTAATACCCTGGCATAAATTTTTATCAGTTTCATACCCTAACCAAACTTTTAATTTCACTTTCATACCCAGCCGGGTAAACTGTCCAAAATACCCCTAACTATTACTCAAATTTTCATCTCATGCCATTGCCTCAGAATTTGAAAAGAAGTGAAATGACAATAATACCCTTCATTGTTTAGGGTGTTAAACTGAAAATTTCAATAATTTTAAAACAAAATCAGTTTTTTTTACAAATTCATTTTTTAATTTCAAAAAATCAGATTTTAATTTTAAAATACATAAAATCAATTTTTTTTATATAAAAATATTTTTTTTATTAAAAACAGTTTTATTTTTTAAAAAAATTAATTTTATTTATATTAAAAAAAATGGAGCTGCTCGCGAACTCGTCTTCTCCGGCGTGGTCTCCGGCCACCCCTCCTCCGCCGGCGTCGTCCCCGGCCACCACCACTTCGCCGGCGTCGTCCCCGACCTCCTCCCTTCTCCCTCGAGCTTCTCCGGCGTGGGAGCTGTGGTTCAGATCTGACTTGGTTCAGATCTGAACCGAATCGATTTGGTTCAGATCTGAACCAAATCAGATCTGAACCACAGCTCCCACGCCGGAGAAGCTCGAGGGAGGAGGGAGGAGGTCGGGGACGACGCCGGCGAAGTGGTGGTGGTCGGGGACGACGCCGGCGGAGGAGGGGTGACCGGAGACCACGCCGGAGAAGACGAGTTCGCGAGCAGCTCCAGTTTTTTTTTTTTAAATATAAATAAAATTAATTTTTTTAAAAAATAAAACTGTTTTTAATAAAAAAATATTTTTATATAAAAAAAATGATTTTATGTATTTTAAAAATTAAAATCTGATTTTTTGAATCTAAAGAATGAATTTGTAAAAAAAACTGATTTTGTTTTAAAATTATTGAAATTTTCAGTTTAACACCCTAAACAATGAAGGGTATTATTGTCATTTCACTTCTTTTCAAATTCTGAGGCAATGGCATGAGATGAAAATTTGAGTAATAGTTAGGGGTATTTTGGACATTTTACCCGGCTGGGTATGAAAGTGAAATTAAAAGTTTGGTTAGGGTATGAAACTGATAAAAATTTATGCCAGGATATTAAACTGAAGTTAAATGTTTGACAGGGTAGTAAAATGAAATTTTCCCGAAAAATAATGATAGATAAAATATTTGTTTGTTAATACAGTATCGATATATATTTATACTATCATATAATATTTATCCCCCACTACATTTTTCAGCCTGTATCTTAATGATATTCATAATAAAAAATACTTTGTTCAAAAATATTACAAGTGACAAAATTTCAAAAGAAATAATTGAGGGACCACCTCCGCATATCCAAAATATTCACATTTCTAACATTTTCCTCATGGAAGTATCTCTGCAACCATCCGCAATACATATATTTATTTATTTTGTAATTAAAATTTTAAAAGAAATAATTGAGGGACCACCTCTGCATATCCAAAATATTCACATTTCTAACATTTTCCTCATGGAAGTATCTCTACAACCATCCGCAATACATTTATTTATTTATTTATTTATTTTGTAATTAAGTGCTCCGCGCAAGGTGAGGTAATGTAATATGAAGAAAAAAAGCTTTTTAGGTTTGCGAGAACTCTCACACTTCAAAACCCTAACCGTCATCGATGGCTTCCATGGATTTCGGCCATGTAGGAATTTGATGGAGCTCTCTCGTCCTCTTGTTTTCTTTATTGATCTATTCTCTCAGCAGTCGCCTTCGCTTGCATAGTAATTGTAACTTTCCCCATCCGAGCACAGTCGCCGCTATTCCCGTCGTGTCCCTCCACCTTTATGACTCTTCCATCACCGGCTGTACCGGATTATTTGTCTCAGAGTTTTTTTTTTGTAGAGAGACCTACTAGGGCTCTATACAGTATAATGACTCTTTCCTATTTCGTGGTTAGGGACTTACTCCCGATGTATTCATTTGTAGCTGATATTTAAATTAATGAAATTGCAACTTTCATCCTAATAAAAAAATTATATTTATTCTGATTTGATCGTCTTTAATATAACGTGTGTTATTTATTTATTTTTTGGAATGATATAATACTAAATTTGTTGAAAATTGTATGATTGATAACTAAAATTGAATATTTGGAGTAAGTTCAAACAGTAACAATTATTTCTGTATGAACTGTTCTTTAAATAAGTAAGACATGAACTCTAAAGTAATTGAGAAGTATCCGATCTTATTTTTTTTATAGTAAATATAGACTTTTATTTAAATGTCGACAATAATGATGCGTTGAAGAGGCTCCGGGATATGACCCCCTTGCCAATTTCAGACAGGGGAAGAACAAGCCGCCCTGGCAAGCCAATGAGCTGCTTTGTTCGCTGTCCGTTTTACAAAATCGAGCTGCACGCACTCGAGTCAAGCTAATAGGGAAATACAATCGTTGACGACTATCCCTAAAGGAGAAGACGATTTTTCTCCTTTTTGATCACATCCACTATGACCTTACAATCACTTCTGACGCTGGTCCGTTGTCCTAGTTGTTGTAGCAGCCATGTCAGAGCATCTCTAATAGCATATGCCTCCACCAACCCCGGATTTTGTGGTCCATGAAACGAGGATGATCGATCCCATGTGAGACGTCCCATATCATCTCTGCATACCCATCATGTCCCCATCTTGTCAGCCGCTGCAAATAAAGCTTCATCTGTATTTATGGCCCATGCTCCTTGGGTTGGATACTCTCATGTCGCGGTTGCTTCTGTGTGTGTTTGTCGAGAGACTGACATTGCTTGCGCTTTCCTATTTCTGGCTTCCAACCATCCCGTTTGCAGGAAGAATGTCGTTTGATAGATGGTGGCGGCCGTCTGTGGGGTGTTCTCCCAGACTACTTTGTTTCTGGCTTTCCAAATTTCCCACAGGATACATCCCACCATTCCACCACATGCTGGGGGATTGAGCTGTAGGGTAGCTTTCAGCCAACCTGTCATGTTCGTAGACTCTTGAGGAAACTTCAGGCCAAAATTTTCCCAACATTCAGCTGCTACGGGGCACTGGACTAGTAGGTGCAGCTTGAATTCGTCCTCTCCTTTGCCAAATAGGGCAACATGCTTCTACTACCACGTACCGGCGCCGAAAATTTGGCGTTACCTGTAGACATCCCGAACATGTTCTCCAAAGATAGGAACGCACCTTTGGCATCACTTTCATTGCCCAAATGGATGTCCAGATATCCGTCTGATTGTGAAAAGTTTCTTGGTTCTGTTGGCTCAGAACGTATGCGGACTTGAAGAAGTAATGTCCCAGGTGTTCCCCCGCCCAATACCACGAGTCCGTGGTGGCTGTCCTACTCGTAGGTACCGCAAGAATAGCACGACAGTCCTCCTCATTGAATAGATTACGGATCACGTCTGTGTTCCATTATCTTGTGTTAGGCCTCATTTGCCCCGAAACATTTAGGTGCTCGAGTTCCGGCCCCACCGTCTTCACCCTTGGATCTACCACTGTCAGCCACGGATGTTGAAGAATAGACGTCGTTGTCCCTGGACCAATCGAACGTCGTGCTCCTTTTTTAATCAATTCATGAGCTAAGAGTATACTTTGCCAGACGTAGCTCTGATTTGGCTTCCTTATCGCCTCCAAAGCCGAGGACTCCGGGTAGTATCGAGCTTTCAGTACTCTAGCCACCAAGCTAGACTCATCCGTCACAAGTTTCCATAGTTGTTTCCCCAAGAGAACCGTATTGAAGTCTTGAAGATTTTTGAACCCCAGTCCACCTTCCTCCTTCGGTCTTGACATGGTCCTCCATGATTGCCATATAATGCATTTACCACCGGGACCAGATGACTTCCACCAGAACCGAGCTAGGGCTACGTTCATCTTCTCCAATATCCCTTGTGGAAGCCTCATCACACTCATAGTGTATGTCGATATAGCTTGCAAGACTGCACTTCCTTACCAGCCCCATTTAGGAGTTTGCCATCCCATTTCTGAATTCTGAGTAGTACTTTGTACAAAGAAACTGTAACCCTTGTTTTCTGTTACGGCCCATTATATTTGGGATTCCCAGATAGGGGGGTGGCTGTTGAAGCTCTGGAATTCCCAGTATCCGTACCCCCTCTACCCACAAGTCTTCTTGTGTATCAGTACTGAAGAATATAAATGACTTTTGCTGATTCAATACTTGACCCGATGCTTCCTCAAACATCTGAATTAGACCTCGGATTCGCTCCAATTCTATGAGATTCTCTTTGTAGTAGACATAGCAGTCGTCTGCGAAGAAAGTTGGGTAAGCGAGGGAGCCCCGTGGAACAGCCTTCACCCCATGTATGTCTGCCCCACTTTCTGCTGCTTGTAGGAGTCGGGAAAAACCTTCCATGCAGAAGAGGAATATATATGGTGATAGTGGGTCACCTTATCTAATCCCTCTCTCTGGTTGGACAAAACCTGCTTGTCGACCTCCCGCCACAATGTTGTATGTGACTGAGTACGTGCATCTTCTGACTAGAGATATCCATTCCTCCCCAAAACCGAATCCTCGCATAATATCCCATAGGAAACCCCATTCCACTCTGTCGTATGATTTTCTCATGTCTAGTTTCAAGGCCATCCACCCCTCCCGACATTGTCTCTTATTTTTCAAGAAGTGCAGGGTTTCGTAGGACAAAATAATATTGTCATGAATCAACCGCCCAGGCACAAAAGCTCCCTGGGAGGACGATATAATCCAATCCAGCATGCCCTTGAGACGATTTGCTGCCACCTTTGACACCACTTTGAACACAACATTGCATAGCGCAATGAGCTGTAGGTCTTTCAGGGACTTCGGACACTCCACCTTCGGGATTAGGACAAAGGTTGTCTTATTCATATCCTGTGGTATCTCCTCTCCCGCAAATATACTCCTTACCCAGTTAGTGACATCCGCACCCACTGTGCTCCAATACTTCTGGTAAAAAAACGGGTTGAGCCCGTCCGGTCCCGGCGACTTGTTAGGGCCCATCGAGAATGTAGCATCCCTCACCTCCTCCGACATTACATCTCCCATTAGGGACATGTTCTAAGACGCTGAATTTTTTTGTTGAAATCGTGGAAAACCCCGTCCATCTCCCCTGGATTTCCTTGACAGGGTTTTATAGATCTGTAATATGTGATCCCCCAATCCCATTTCCCAGGTCAGGACAGTCCCAGAATCATCCTGAAGTTCTGTGACTTTATTGATATTCTTCCTCTGAGAGGCTGACGCTTGAAAAAAATTCGTGTTCTGGTCGCTCTCAGTGTGTAAAGACCGGCTAAATTAAAATAAGTAAAGTATTATTTTTATCGACTTGAACCGTCGAGGTTGAAAAAAAAAACGAGTTGAAAATTGTAATCATTTGCAAAAGAAAAAGAAAAAAAAGAGGGAAAAGCCAGTTTTGGGCTGGACTGGGCCGGTCAGAGAACCAGGCCCAGCCCACAAGTACCGGGCCAAGCCCGCCCACGTTTCCGAGCCCAAACGCGCGAGCCGACCCATCCACTAACCCTATCTCTCTTCTTCTTCATCCCGACCTCGCACGCTTCTCGAGACATCAACGCCGCCCTCACTTCTGCCTCACGCTCTCGACTTCTCTCGTCCTTCTTCCTCCCTCTCGCACTTTCCTTCTCAGATCCACCCCAAACCAAGCCTCGTCGATCTTGTCCCTTCCTCGTACAGATCGACGCTCGTCAGTAACGAACGCGAGACGACATCGCCGGAGACCCTCGCCCAGTTTCTCTCCCTCGGGCTCGAGTCATACTGCGACGACGACTGAAGGGAAAGCAAGGGTTTGTGCCCCGCCGTCCCTTTTTGGCTCCTCCGCCCACGGCCGGACTGAAACCCCATCGCGACGTCACGGATTCGAGCGAGCTCCACCGGAAACGGCGCCGGTGACCTCGTCTCTCGCTAGATCTGGAACGGGAGCGGTCTTTGTATGCACCACAACGACCACCGCCGTCGTTCTGGTCATGCAGACGCCCCACCGTCATTCCCGAGCGTCGCCAGACGTCCCTCTGAGCTCGCCGCCGTCGTTGCCATCGTCGCCAGCGATCCAAACCCAAAACCCTCGTCGTGCTCGAGCGTCCTAACCTGACGATGATTGGGTTAGGATGACTTTGGGCCGGACAGGTTGGGCCAGAACCAGATCATGACGGGCCTTGGGCCCAGACTGGCTTCGGGCCGGACCAGACCTCGGGCCAGGCCCAAGTTCCACAACCGGGTCTGGACTCGGGTCCAGACCTGGGTCGTAGTCAGGTCTGGAGCCGGGTTCGGGTCAGGTCCGGGTTCTGGGCTTTGGATCCGGGTTGGGCCTGGATTCAGGTGGATCCGGGTCGAATCGGTTTTAAAATTTAATTATTTTAAAATCAGTTTTAATAATGAATTCAATTAATTTATTTGACTTAAAATTGGATAATTAAAGACTTTTTGGACAATTCAGAGGACTTTTGGACCTTACCGGATCTGATTGGATCTTTTATCTATTAAACCCAGACTCAGACTCGGACTTCGCCGAGAGCTTGGACTTCGCTCGAGAAGACCGGAGTTGGGCCAGGACGTCAGCAGCTAGGAGATGCAGCTGTTGTATCGTCTTGAGTTAGGGTAAAGCCGTAAACTCCACTCCTAATTTAAGAATGCCAATAGTATGCCTTTTGATAATTAATAATCGGAAAGTTCCTAGTTCACATATAGGATGTGATTCACTAGAATAATCGTTTTTCAATTACAATAATAATCGGACGAGTCTAGTATGCCTGTAGTATGTGATTCACTAGTTTAAATCGCTTTCAATACTTGGGAAATTGTCGTGCTGGTAGATTGGCCGTGATGAGCCTCAGGATTGTTTGTGTTTGCCTCACATGCCGTGCTTGCTTAGCATTTAGGTTAAGATAAGAGTCTAACCAAACTAGATAAATGGTGTTGATCGTGATATGAATGCCTGAATGATTGATTGAATGAATGCTGAATGAATGCTTGAATGAATGCCTGAATGAATGCTTGAATGATTGTTGAGTGTAATTGATTGTGCCAGATGGTATAATCGGGTGAGTGATAGACCGATGGATACGTGATTGGTAAGTTAAACCGGTAAGTGTGATTATTAATACGAGTTCTCGTGGTGTGTGGTGGTAAGATCGTGAGTTGCTAAGCTATGATTGTACTTTGACTGTTTGGTATGTCTCTCTCTTATATCTTATGTGCGATCCTCTGTTAAGGTGTACCTACCTTCCGACTAGAAGTCGGTAAAACGTGATGCGATTCTGTGATAAGGTGTACCTACCTTCCGACTAGGAGTCGGTAAAACGTGTTGTTGTCAGTGTTAAGGTGTGCCTACCTTCCGACTAGAAGTCGGTAAAACGTGTTGTGATTCTGTGATGAGGTGTGCCTACCTTCCGACTAGGAGTCGGTAAAACGTGCTGTTTCCAGTGACAAGGTGTACCTACCTTCCGACTAAGTGTCGGTAAAACGAGCTATGCATGGTAGTAGGGTGCGCCCGCCCTCCGACCGAGTGTCGGTGAATTGTGCTATAGCCGTAAGATCTGGCGTATTAAGGGGGACGTATGGTGTGTGTATTGTTAATGATTTATTTGCGTGATGGTTATTGCTTTACGTGTATGCATGATTTGCTGTCCGTTTTTCTTTATGAGAGCCCCAATGACCGTGTCTCCTATGGACCGAGGGGAAGCTGATATGATGTACCGGTTATGGTACAGATAAGAGTTTTGAGAGTTGATATTTGTGTATCGGATTTGAGTGTTACTTTAATCGTTTCCCTGTTACATTCGTTATTCCCCGTTGATTTCCTTGAACGTCACCTTCTTTAAAGCTTTGGAACCCTATTGATCTATATTTACAGCACTTTTGTTTAATCGTTCAAATTTATAAACTTGAATACTTGTACTATTTGGTTTTATGCTCTAACGGGGGTTCTTTTACTTTACTGTTTTTTCCTACTGAGCGAAAGCTCACCCCCTTCGTGTTTACTGTTGTTTTATAGGTTTCCTTGCTGAGTAGGCTGTAGGATGACTCAGAGCTCGAGAGCTACTGAGGGTCCGGGAGTTTACCTCATTAGCGACGTATTTTTCATTTATGTTTTTTTTTAAACCGTTGTTGTTATTACTTTTGAGATTATGACTCGTGGTTTAGTTTGGATTATGCAATTTTCAAAGTTTTATTTAAAGTTTATTTTAGTGGTTATTATTTATCATCGTTTTAGTTCACGCCTCGAGTCCGGTCAAAACCAGATTTGGGGCGTGACACAGTGAGTCAATGTTGTTTTGCTCTCTGCCTCCAGAACTCCCCTTTCTTGTCTAGCGTCGTCTCATAGAGCTTTTTGCAGTGCTCTGCGTCTACGGGTACTCGAATGGTCAGACCTTCCATTCAACCACAGAACATCTCGTTCATATCTGGCTATTTTCCTATACAGCGCGTTGTACACCTCTTTTCCCCACACGTCCAATGCTTCCTCAGTTTCCCTCGTCTTTATGAATATATCTCAGTCCTCAGGGGCACCCCACCACGATTGGATTATATGACCACATTCAGGGTCTTCCACCTAGATGTTTTCAAAGCGAAATTGTCGAGAGCCAACCGGTTCTATCCGGCGGTACGAGTCCAGTAGTATTGGCAGGTGATCTGACGTTGATATACCTAGATTGGCCAAATGTGCCTTCGACCACATATGTCTAAGGGTCGGGGACATAAGAGCTTTGTCCAGTTGCACAACCATCCTCGTCTCTGGCTCACTCCCACTGTGCCAGGTGAATCCATACCCTTGAAGGGGTACATCCTGCACATCTAGGTCTTGCAGCGCTCCTCAGAAGCCGTCAATCAGAATGTTAGGGTATCGCCGCCCCCCTCTTTTCTCTTTGATGTATGATACCATTAAAGTGTCCCATCAGTAACCACCTAGCCGATGTCGAGGGTAACGTACCCAGAGAGCGAAGGAGATCCCACTTTTGCCACCGAAGTTCTCGCTTTGCCTCCCCATAAATTCCAGTGAAACGGGTAGAGGCATCTGTCGGACCCTTGATATCGACATCGATATATCTAGCACCCCCCCAGGTGTGGCGTTACTAGTACCTCCAATGTCCACAATAAGATCATCCCTCCCTTATGGCCCTCCGCTGCTCCTTCACAGCCGCCCGAGAAGCTTGTTTTCAGCTTCAATATCTCCCCTTCCCCCTTCTTCACCAGAGTTTCGCAGATAAAAATGACCCGCGGCTTCTTACGCCGAATCACCCCTTTCAGGTATTCCACTGACGCGAGTTTCCATAATCCCCTACAATTCCATGACATGATCCTCATAGGTTCACTCCGCCACACATAATAGAACCCGAACCCCCACACAGCCTATGAACTAAGAAGACCAAAGTGTCGTTCACACCACTGCCGAAATTCATACCAGTTCCCCAAAATGGAAACCCCTCCCAGGCCACGGATCCAACCTCCCGTATCAGTCACGATCTACTCCTTCTCTGAACCCTCAACCTTCCACTAACACCCCGAGTTCGACCACCGCTGCTATACCTCAACAGCTCGAGACATCTACCGGCCAGACGCTACCCTCGTCCCCCAGCATTACCCCGAAAGTGCTTCGGTAGACGAAGAACCCCGCCCAAACTTCCGGCGACACACCAACCATTCCACAACACCGGCGATGGAAGTGGGGCAACAAGATTCGATTATCCACCTAGAATCGAATCTAACTCCGTCGATTGAAACCCCAATAAAACCAAATAAAGGGACAGAATACACCGACTAACGACCACAACGAAAACTTACCCCCTCCAACGCACCCATTGGAGACGAAGGAGCATCTCCCGGGCCGCACCTGACCACCGTGTGCGGCTGCCCTGTTTCACCGTTGTGATTCACAAGAGCTAGGGCCTGCAGCGCCGAACTTGAGAAAGATTGTTTTTAATTTGGCACAACATTTCGTTTTAACCGTTGACAATATGAGCTTTGAGCACATTATTTCGGAGAAGTCACTTCACTCTCGTTTCAATAATTCTATTGTGGCACTGCTCCAAATCGCAGCCCCACACGGGGCTGCTGACACGTCCTTCTCTGGGCTGGACCAGCTTGAGGACCGAGCCAGACGGATACGTACGTGATTCTGCTTCATAACGCAGCTACTCGATGATAAGTTTTATTATCGGAACGAAACTCTTTTTTGTTAGGCCACACACTCTTATATAGGATCCAGACAACTAACTTTTACGTCAAAATCTCTATAGGATATTATCCAACTCAAAATATCTATAGGATATTATCCAACTCAAAATCTTGAATTACCTTGACGTTGAATATAATGGGCGTGTAGCTTTCAACCAAATCGAGAAAAATATTTTTCTTTTAGGAAAACGATGTATATTAATAAAGCAAATGTTTACAAAGTAAAAAAATAATAAACACCTAAAAGTAAAGAAAAAAAATAAAACGAGTTTCCATTATCGAGAGTACTCAGACAGAATTATAAAAACCTCAAGTCATCGGCTGTCTCTTGAAGGCGCTTAGAAGGTGAGATTGCGGTAGTGTAATAACCACTTCTGGTCAACGTCAGTCAAACCTGCGAAAAACAGGAAAATTTAAAAATTTTAAGACAAACACTTAACTTAACTTAAATTGACCCCGAGGGTCATGCCGGACTTAAGTTGACCCCGTTATCGACTAAAATGAGTTACGGGGGACTCAGGGCAACTTCCTGGTCATTTTGGGAAAGATTGATTTTTCGCTGGAAAAGTCACCCGAGCGACGTTTTGGTCCATTCGAGGACCGTTTTGGACCCGAAAAGCTTAGCCGTCGTCGTAGCGGTCTTAGTTGGGCCGTTTCCTTGAAGCCCGTCCAGTTTAATTTTTTTTTGGGAAAAGTGCCCGTTCGGGGCCCGAAACGTTCGTTTTTCGCGAATCTGATTGGAAAATATCAACTAGATATTTTCCAAAAGGTATGGGACCCACCTTGACACTTGTCAAGTATATGGTGGTGTATTTTTTGGAGGGAAAAGGTGTGGTTGGAGAGGGTTGGCCGAGTATGGGGTATTAAGGGAGAGAAAGTTAGTTTTGTTGTTAGTTTAATTAAATTAGAAATTAGAAGAGAGGTTTTAGAGAGAGAAGGAGAAGGAGAAGAAGAGAGAAGAAGGGAGGTTGAGCTAGGGTTTGTGATCGAGCCCTTGGATCGAGTCAAAGCAAAGAGCAATCCCGTTCCCCTCGTTCTCCTCTACGGTAATACCCGAACCGATTCTCGTTTCGATTATTTTCAAGAGCTAGGGTTTGGTTTTAAATTTTGTTTTAGGGTTGTGTAGAGATTAGAGAGGTGTTGGAGACGTTTTAGAGGTGTTTAGGAGAGAAATTTCACGTTTTCCGGTGACCGGAGGCTCGGGAGGAGCTCCGGCCACCGTGGGTGGTGGCCGGCCGGCCATGTGGTGGCTGGCCGGAGGTGGCAGCAGCCACCACTTGGTGGCCGAGCCCCTCCCTCAAACCCTAGGGCACGGCCAAGCCCTTTGGGTGGGGCCCACGTGCTCGGTTGTTCGTGTTTTAATTACTCGGGTAGTTTAAAACGTTCCCCGGACCTTTTATCCCAAACCAAATCGAATTTTGGATTTAAATTGGAGAAGTTGTAATTAACGGGTTTTGGGAAACTTTAAACGTTAATTAATTGTTTTAGAAGTCGGAATTCGATTCCGTCAAGTGCGTTGAGTTCCTTGATTTATTCTAAGACCGTAGAAACGAAAATGGGGACTTTTGGAGCCCCGGAAGGCAATTAACCAAAACCGGGCAGATTCGCCATGTCGGGCGAATCTGGCCCTTACGGGTCCTTTTTCGGCAATATCGAATAATTGGGAAGTTTGGGAGTGATCGTCTTTGTCGGGGTTACGTTTGGGCGTTAAGTTTATTAATTTTCGGTTTATTCGTACTAGTTTAAAAGTACTTTGAATTTGTGTTCTTTTAGATCGTGCTACGGACCGAGGCAAGGGAAAGCTCGGCGAGTGACTAGGTCCACTTCGGGTTTTGTTGGAGCGCTTTTGGATCTATATACGAGGTAGGGAAAAGTAGCCGGATCTCGGCCCTGATTAGGGAAAGTTAATAGTAGAATTGCATGTGACACCGGGGTGTCGTGGGTTGAGTAGATTTATTTAATTATTAGAAAAGCATGATACGGGATTGTAGCGTTTAAGAGAAAGGCATGTGACACTTAGTAGTGTCGTAGGAACAGAGAACTTAGCGATAATTGAATTACTGGAGGCATATGACCATGCCCGGAGGTTGTTTGTGAAACTAGCGATTTTAGGACCGTTGGAGGCATCGAGTATGCCGGAGGTTGTCGTGCGTTTTATTTAATTGTTGAGTTTGGGTGGCCTTGAGAGCCCGTATTTAATTGTTGAGTTTGGGTGGCCTTGAGAGCCCGTATTTAATTGTTGAGTCGGGGTGGCCATGAGAGCCGTGTATTTAATTTGGTGTCTTGAGTGGCAGCGAGTGCCCGTGGGGTTGTTGAACCCGAGTCTTGACTGTTGAGGTGTCTTGAGTGGCCTTGAGTGCTTGTGTGATTGAACTTGCCTGTGATTGTGATTGTGATTGTGGTTACCTGGGGTGGTGAGTTCTAAAGGTCGACAGCCTGATCCGACTTAGTGTCGATGAATTGCGAGTTCTAAAGGTCGACAGCCTGATCCGACTTAGTGTCGATGAATTGCGAGTTTTAAAGGTCGACAGCCTGATCCGACTTAGTGTCGAGGAATTGCGAGTTTGAAAGGTCGACAGCCTGATCCGACTTCGTGTCGAGGAATTGCGATAGGTCGAACCCTGACCTGATTGAGATTGGTTACTGAGCAGCTGGTGTGCGATCCTTTGTGATCTTGTTTGGTGTTGTGTCGTTTCGTTCGAGTCCTTGAGGAGGTCGTCGATAGTTGTGTCGGGTCTACACTGTTTTTATTGAGTGTCGAGTCTGTTGAGGAAGGTGACGGGTTGTGGGTCTGTTGAGTACTTGAGTTGGGGACTGTAGTCCCGGCGTTGGGTTTGGTTTTAGTGTTACTGGCTTTTTCTGCTAATTATGCCATAGTCAGTCTGTTATCCGTGGAGGTGAGCGAACGCTCACCCCTAGCTGCTTTTCCTACAGGTACTGATCACCGGACGGACTAGGTTAGCTCTTGAAGTTCATGGAGCTTGGAGCGGAGTCTGGTCTTTACTTTTGTTGAGTCTAGTGACGGATGTTGTACCTTGTCCACTTGTTGGGACGTTTTTGTATTGTAAATACTATTATTTTGAGAAGTAAATGGAAATGTCAAAGCTTTTATTGAAAACAGGTTTCAAGTGTTCATGTTTTTAAAAGTTCGCGTCCCGAGTTCGGTTCGCTGAAATTGGGGCGTGACAGCTTGGTATCAGAGCTCGAGGTTTCAAACCTCGGACTGTCCGTCACTTAGGGGGGGAGAGTCGAGTTGGTGTAGACCCGTCACGTCTTGAGTCTTGTTTGTGTTTGTGCGTATGTTACAGTATTTTGTTGCTGGCATACTGATTGTGTGTGATTGCGTGAACTGTTTTTAACTGTCGCGGGTCGACTCAGGAGCGCTCCTGTAGTCGAACGAGACGGTGTTGATGTCAAGTCGGTACAACGTGGTTCGGGGACGCCTGAACCGGGTTGTAACTACGTGATGTCAAGGAACGAAGTTTTAAAATGAAAGGGTGAAGGTTTTAAAATTATTGGCCCTGTTGGCATGTCTTGAACTTGATTGGCCCTATGGGCATATGTTTGATTTTTGATTGGCCCGGTGAACGGGGGTCGTCGTGTTGTGTGGGTTGGGTTGCCGTCGCTTGTTTGGTGCACGTCGGTGCGGTCTCGTTGAGGTCTCGTTTACTAATGCTAGTATATAAAGTACGTTTAGCTTGAGCGGTGTAGCGCTTTAGTGATAAGCACGTTAGTGTAAGCTTAAGCGGGTGGACGTTAGTGCGTTTGTACTGTCGTTTTTATTTAAGTTCGCAAACTGAACGTTTGCGTGTATCCGTGCAGAGGATACTGTTTATGGCTCGCGGTAAGCGGGGACGACCATCAGGAACGCGGGGCCAGGCACCCACGCGAGGCCGGCGGGGACGGTCAGCAGGGGCACCAGGGAGGGTGCCGACCGTCGAGCCCGCCGACTATGCGGAGGCACAGGGTACTCCTGTCGGAGAAGACAGGAGGAGTGATGCGGGGCCGTCTGCAGGCACCCCCAGTGTTCCGCCAGTCGCGGACCCTCCAGTGATGACTGCCCTGGATGAGCTTACCAGGACCGTTCAGAGTTTGGTGGCGATCATCGCCAGCCGAGAGTCGGCTTCGCCAGCACCAGAGGCAGCCGCAGTCCCGATGAGGGCCGCTCAGACAGAGGATCTTACCTCCCGAGCGCTACTAGATTTCCTGAAGCTCGGGATACCTGTTTTTGTCGGGGAGCCGAATCCCGACCTGGCTGAGCGATGGATAGAGTAGGTCACACGAGACTTGGACACATCGGGTGTCGAGGATGGCCGTCGGAGAGTGTCCTTCGCGGCCCATCAGCTGAGAGACAGCGCCTACCACTGGTGGGGGCGGGTGAAGGACACGGTCGGATACGACTACAGCGTATTCCAAGAGGTATTCATGGCACAGTACTTCCCCGAGTCGGCTCGGCTGGAGCGACATCGGCAGTTCTTAGACCTGGAGCAAGGGGGGATGACGGTAGGAGAGTACGAAGCCAGGTTCACAGCCTTGGCCAGATTCGCGCCTGAGATGGTGACGAGCGAGGCGAACCGTTGCCTGCGGTTCCAGGACGGACTGAGGCTGGGCATCCGGAACCAGGTTCTCGCCTTGAGGATACGGAAGTATACCGACCTCGTGGACACCGCAGCTACAGTAGAGCAGGGCGCCAGGGATGCAGTCAGGAGCCGTGAGGTCCGACCTCGGCCGATCAGTTGGGCAGGGCCGTCAGACTCACGAGACTCGCGGAGGTAGAGGATCGCGGGATCCTTCCGACCACCGCCTCATCAGAGTGGATCGAGACAGCAGGGGTCAGTGGCATCAGTGGGGCCAGTCGCCTCAGAGAGGAGGCCGTCATGCTATCACTGCGGGCAGCCAGACCACTTACAGCGAGACTGTCCGACGAGGGGAGGAACCGCGGCAGTACCAGCTACTAGCCGGACAGGCCAGGGCTCGGGGTCAAGGGCTGACGAGATCAGCTGTTACTGATGTGGCCGGGCCGGTCACACTATGGCATGGTGCCGAGAGCAGTTGGGGGAGACATCAGTGCAGCGACCGCAACAGTCGCGGACAATACAGTCGCCCAGAGGTCGCCCTCGACAGGGTCAGCAGCCGAGATCATCACGGCCGTCTACGAGCGCACCAATTCCGAGACAGCAGCAGAGTCACGGGTATCCAGCAGCCAGTGCGCAGGGTCAGAGGCAGCAGGCCTCGCAAGGGAGAGTATATGCAGTCACCGACTCCAGAGCCCCAGGACCTAGCATGTACCGTGAGACCATCCAGGGTACGTGTTTGTTGTATCATTTATGGGCTTTGTTCTTGTTTGATACCGGGGCATCGCACTCTTTTATTTCATCGGGTTGTGCTGAGAGGTTGGGGTTGAGCTTAGAGCCGTTGAGTCCACCCCTATGCCTGGACACCCCAGTTGGGGGTGGTGCATCGTTGACTAGAGTATGTCGTGCCTGCGAGATTAGAGTCGCAGACTGTCCTTGCCCTGGTGATCTTCTCGTGTTGGGGATGACTACCTTTGATGTGATTTTGGGTATGGATTGGTTGTCGAGGTACCGAGCCAACATCGATTGCTACAGACGACGAGTGACAGTGACAGTGGGCGGTACGAAGGTGACGTGCGTGCTGGGGAGTAAGAGTGGGGTCCTCCTGTCGGCGTTGTCCGCAGAGGAGGAAGTACCGGCTGTGTAGAGCCGAGAGTTACCGAGAGTGGTATGCGAGTTCCCCGAGGTCTTTCCTGAGGAGTTGAGCGGGCTGCCACCGATTCGTGAGGTGGAGTTCGGGATTGACCTAGTGCCGGGAACGGCGGCGATATCGATGGCGCCTTACAGGTTTGCGCCGGCAGAGTTGACTGAGCTGAAGCGTCAACTGGAGGAGCTTCAGCAGAAGGGGTTTATCCGTCCGAGTGCATCGCCGTGGGGAGCACCAGCACTCTTCGTGAAGAAGAAGAGTGGAGAGCTACGGATGTGTATAGATTACCGGAAGCTGAATCGGGTTACGGTGAAGAACCGGTACCCGATGCCGAGGATCGATGACTTGTTTGACCAGTTGAGAGGGGCGACTCACTTCTCGAAGATCGATCTGCGATCCGGTTATTATCAGTTGCGAGTCCGTGAGGGGGACGTCGCAAAGACTGCATTCCGGACACGCTATGGGCATTACGAGTTCCTGGTGATGCCATTCGGACTGACGAACGCGCCAGCAGCGTTCATGGACCTGATGAACAGCATCTTCCGGCCATACCTGGATCAGTTTGTGGTGGTGTTCGTGGACGACATCCTAATATATTCGCAGAACGAGGCGGCGCATGAGGCACATCTTAGGGCTGTTCTGACCCTACTGCGCGAGCACCAGCTATATGCCAACCGGGAGAAGTGCGAGTTCTGGCTCTCTGAGGTGAGATTCCTCGGCCACATCGTATCCCGTGACGGTATCCTGGTCGATCCGTCGAAGATCGACGCGGTCTCGAAGTGGGCACGGCCCACGAGTGTTTTCGAGATCCGCAGCTTTCTGGGATTGGCAGGCTACTATAGGCGATTTGTCCAGGATTTTGCACGACTAGCCGCACCGATGACTCTGTTAACGCGCAAGGGTGTTGGGTTCGTGTGGACAGATGACTGTGAGCGTGCGTTCGCGGAATTGAAGACTCGACTGACTACAGCTCCAGTGTTAGTGGTGCCCGAGCGAGGGATTGGCTATGATGTTTACTGCGATGCATCCGGAGAGGGACTGGGTTGCGTGCTGATGCAGTCGGGCAGAGTTGTGGCTTATGGCTCCAGGCAGTTGAAGATACACGAGCGCAACTATCCTACCCACGACTTGGAGCTAGCAGCAGTCGTGTTTGCGCTAAAGAGCTGGCGATATTACCTGTACGGCGAGGGGTTTCAGGTGTTCTCGGATCACAAGAGCCTCAAGTACATATTTTCCCAGCGAGACCTGAACATGCGTCAGCGACGGTGGATGGAACTACTCGAGGAGTACGACTTCGAGCTACACTACCACCCAGGCAAGGCGAACGTTGTCGCCGACGCCTTGAGTAGGAAGTCGGCTCCGAGCCTCGCCAGCATATCTGTCCGAGAGTGGGACATGATGGGGGAGCTGAGCACATTCGGGCTTGAGCTAGAGGAGGTTACTGGCGGTGTTGCCATGTGCTCCCTAGTGGCTCAGCCCTCACTGCTTGCCCAAGTGTTGGAGGCGCAGAGGGAGGACGTCGAAGCATCAGAGATCCGCGAGAGAGTCGTCAGGGGTGACGAGGTGGTGGGCTGGCAGGACAGTACTGATTGGGGACTACGGTACCGCGGGGGGCTGTTCGTACCAGTTAACTATAGAGATGCCGTGTTACGAGAGGCACACCATTCGCGTCTCGCAGTGCATCCGGGGGGCACCAAGATGTACCGTGACCTCAGGAGGCACTACTGGTGGCGCGGCATGAGGAGAGCAGTCGCAGAGTTTGTGTCGAGATGCCTTGTCTGTCAGCAGGTGAAGGCAGAGCATCAGCGTCCCGCGGGATTGTTACAGCCACTACCGATTGCTCAGTGGAAGTGGGAGCACATTACGATGGATTTCGTGTGTGGACTACCGAGATCGCCCAAGGGAAACGACGCCGTGTGGGTGGTAGTCGACCGGTTGACCAAGTCGGCCCACTTTCTGGCTATGAGGATGACAGACCCGGTCGACAAGTTGAGCAGTCTGTATATCCAGGAGATAGTGCGCCTCCACGGGGTCCCGGTGTCGATAGTGTCTGACAGGGATCCCCGCTTCACGTCCAGGTTCTGGCCGAGTCTGCAGAAGGCACTGGGGACAGAGGTCCTACTCAGCACAGCACATCATCCTCAGACAGACGGTCAGTCTGAGCGTACCATTCAGATCTTGGAGGACATGCTGCGAGCATGTGTGCTGGATTTCAGGGGATCTTGGGAGACCCACCTGCCATTGGCCGAGTTCGCCTACAACAACAGCTTCCAGGCCAGTATCGGGATGGCACCGTTCGAAGCGTTGTATGGTAGGCCGTGTCGGTCACCAGTATGCTGGACAGAGGTGGGGGACAAGAGTCTGCTGGGGCCAGATCTTGTCAGAGAGACGACGGAGAAGGCCACATTGATCCGCGATCGGTTGAGGACCGCGCAGAGCCGGCAGAAGAGTTATGCAGACAGGCGACGTCGACCTCTTGAGTTTGCAGTCGGGGATCACGTGTTCCTGAAGGTGAGCCCGAGGAAGGGGCTGGTGCGGTTCAGGCGCAGCGGGGGAAAGTTGGCTCCGAGGTACATAGGCCCGTTCCAGATCTTAGACAGAGTGGGAGCCGTGGCTTATCGTCTGGCGTTGCCACCGCAGCTTGGGAAAGTACATAACGTCTTCCACGTATCCCAGTTGCGGCAGTACAACGCAGACCCATCCCACGTCATCGAGTGGACTGATATCGAGGTGGCTGATGATGTCTCCTATGAGGAGCAGCCGATTCGGATCATGGACACACGGCAGCAGATTCTGCGGGGAGGCAAGATTATCCGCTTGGTCCGAGTGCAGTGGAAACATCACGGAGCTGAGTCGACGTGGGAACGCGAGGACGAGGTTCGCGCGAAGTATCCCGGCCTGTTCGACTCCCGAGGTACGTCTGTTTTAAATTTCGCGGACGAAATTCCTTTAAGGGGGGTAGACTGTAATAACCACTTCTGGTCAACGTCAGTCAAACCTGCGAAAAACAGGAAAATTTAAAAATTTTAAGACAGACACTTAACTTAACTTAAATTGACCCCGAGGGTCATGCCGGACTTAAGTTGACCCCGTTATCGACTAAAATGAGTTACGGGGGACTCAGGGCAACTTCCTGGTCATTTTGGGAAAGATTGATTTTTCGCTGGAAAAGTCACCCGAGCGACGTTTTGGTCCATTCGAGGACCGTTTTGGACCCGAAAAGCTTAGCCGTCGTCGTAGCGGTCTTAGTTGGGCCGTTTCCTTGAAGCCCGTCCAGTTTAATTTTTTTTTTGGGAAAAGTGCCCGTTCGGGGCCCGAAACGTTCGTTTTTCGCGAATCTGATTGGAAAATATCAACTAGATATTTTCCAAAAGGTATGGGACCCACCTTGACACTTGTCAAGTATATGGTGGTGTATTTTTTGGAGGGAAAAGGTGTGGTTGGAGAGGGTTGGCCGAGTATGGGGTATTAAGGGAGAGAAAGTTAGTTTTGTTGTTAGTTTAATTAAATTAGAAATTAGAAGAGAGGTTTTAGAGAGAGAAGGAGAAGGAGAAGAAGAGAGAAGAAGGGAGGTTGAGCTAGGGTTTGTGATCGAGCCCTTGGATCGAGTCAAAGCAAAGAGCAATCCCGTTCCCCTCGTTCTCCTCTACGGTAATACCCGAACCGATTCTCGTTTCGATTATTTTCAAGAGCTAGGGTTTGGTTTTAAATTTTGTTTTAGGGTTGTGTAGAGATTAGAGAGGTGTTGGAGACGTTTTAGAGGTGTTTGGGAGAGAAATTTCACGTTTTCCGGTGACCGGAGGCTCGGGAGGAGCTCCGGCCACCGTGGGTGGTGGCCGGCCGGCCATGTGGTGGCTGGCCGGAGGTGGCAGCAGCCACCACTTGGTGGCCGAGCCCCTCCCTCAAACCCTAGGGCACGGCCAAGCCCTTTGGGTGGGGCCCACGTGCTCGGTTGTTCGTGTTTTAATTACTCGGGTAGTTTAAAACGTTCCCCGGACCTTTTATCCCAAACCAAATCGAATTTTGGATTTAAATTGGAGAAGTTGTAATTAACGGGTTTTGGGAAACTTTAAACGTTAATTAATTGTTTTAGAAGTCGGAATTCGATTCCGTCAAGTGCGTTGAGTTCCTTGATTTATTCTAAGACCGTAGAAACGAAAATGGGGACTTTTGGAGCCCCGGAAGGCAATTAACCAAAACCGGGCAGATTCGCCATGTCGGGCGAATCTGGCCCTTACGGGTCCTTTTTCGGCAATATCGAATAATTGGGAAGTTTGGGAGTGATCGTCTTTGTCGGGGTTACGTTTGGGCGTTAAGTTTATTAATTTTCGGTTTATTCGTACTAGTTTAAAAGTACTTTGAATTTGTGTTCTTTTAGATCGTGCTACGGACCGAGGCAAGGGAAAGCTCGGCGAGTGACTAGGTCCACTTCGGGTTTTGTTGGAGCGCTTTTGGATCTATATACGAGGTAGGGAAAAGTAGCCGGATCTCGGCCCTGATTAGGGAAAGTTAATAGTAGAATTGCATGTGACACCGGGGTGTCGTGGGTTGAGTAGATTTATTTAATTATTAGAAAAGCATGATACGGGATTGTAGCGTTTAAGAGAAAGGCATGTGACACTTAGTAGTGTCGTAGGAACAGAGAACTTAGCGATAATTGAATTACTGGAGGCATATGACCATGCCCGGAGGTTGTTTGTGAAACTAGCGATTTTAGGACCGTTGGAGGCATCGAGTATGCCGGAGGTTGTCGTGCGTTTTATTTAATTGTTGAGTTTGGGTGGCCTTGAGAGCCCGTATTTAATTGTTGAGTTTGGGTGGCCTTGAGAGCCCGTATTTAATTGTTGAGTCGGGGTGGCCATGAGAGCCGTGTATTTAATTTGGTGTCTTGAGTGGCAGCGAGTGCCCGTGGGGTTGTTGAACCCGAGTCTTGACTGTTGAGGTGTCTTGAGTGGCCTTGAGTGCTTGTGTGATTGAACTTGCCTGTGATTGTGATTGTGATTGTGGTTACCTGGGGTGGTGAGTTCTAAAGGTCGACAGCCTGATCCGACTTAGTGTCGATGAATTGCGAGTTCTAAAGGTCGACAGCCTGATCCGACTTAGTGTCGATGAATTGCGAGTTTTAAAGGTCGACAGCCTGATCCGACTTAGTGTCGAGGAATTGCGAGTTTGAAAGGTCGACAGCCTGATCCGACTTCGTGTCGAGGAATTGCGATAGGTCGAACCCTGACCTGATTGAGATTGGTTACTGAGCAGCTGGTGTGCGATCCTTTGTGATCTTGTTTGGTGTTGTGTCGTTTCGTTCGAGTCCTTGAGGAGGTCGTCGATAGTTGTGTCGGGTCTACACTGTTTTTATTGAGTGTCGAGTCTGTTGAGGAAGGTGACGGGTTGTGGGTCTGTTGAGTACTTGAGTTGGGGACTGTAGTCCCGGCGTTGGGTTTGGTTTTAGTGTTACTGGCTTTTTCTGCTAATTATGCCATAGTCAGTCTGTTATCCGTGGAGGTGAGCGAACGCTCACCCCTAGCTGCTTTTCCTACAGGTACTGATCACCGGACGGACTAGGTTAGCTCTTGAAGTTCATGGAGCTTGGAGCGGAGTCTGGTCTTTACTTTTGTTGAGTCTAGTGACGGATGTTGTACCTTGTCCACTTGTTGGGACGTTTTTGTATTGTAAATACTATTATTTTGAGAAGTAAATGGAAATGTCAAAGCTTTTATTGAAAACAGGTTTCAAGTGTTCATGTTTTTAAAAGTTCGCGTCCCGAGTTCGGTTCGCTGAAATTGGGGCGTGACAGGTAGCATCTGACGACACCGACACAACAAATACAGACTGACAAAAGCTAGGATAGAGCAGACACCTTACCGGATAAAGATAATGGTGGACTAGGTACTTCCCCAGGTTGTCAGCGTGCGCCATCCTCCCTTGACTAATGGTGGTAGGGCTCCAAAACACGGGATTATTGACCTCCGAGCTGGTAGGAAAGTATCGTGTCGACTTTTGGTAGAATCGCTACCACCTTACGTCCAGAGGGGCAATACAGCCGACCGACCCCTCTCTGGACCTCGGACTCATTCCGCGAGGCGGGGGTTATTAGAGCCCCCCGCCGTTGTATGTGATGCCCTGTATTGGATAGATCCGACCGGGGTGTGGAACCCAGATGGCCCACTCTCATGGTCCGACCGAACCCAGAACCACCTTGAGTCTATCTTGGGCCAGCCCGCATCTTCTTGGGCCCTTAGGCCCATCTTCGGTGGACCCCGACCCGTAGGCCCATGCTGATGGCCCAAAGCAATTGGACCCATGTACGAAACTCTACCCTGACCCTTTGGATTTAGGCCTTGGCCCACAATTTGCTTTTGGAGGCCCATGCCCCGTATACTGTCCTCCCCAACCCTAATAGCATCATCTTCCCCACGAAGCCGCCGTCATTGATTCTGTCCCCGAAACTCGTCCCAGCTTCCAACCCGTCCTCCTTCCACGTCTGACCCCTTCCTACGTTGCCGAGGCTTGGGACATGTGGCTATGGTGCGTTTGATGAGACCCTTGGACCGTCCACACACGCCGTCCGGTATCTCCTATCGCCCTTTCCCTTTTCTGGCGTTTGGAGATCGTGTTCCTCAGCCTTGACGATTGAGAACACCAGATCAGGTCTCCTCTGCGCCGAGACCCCATCGAGGACCGGTAATGAAAGGGAAGAAGCCTGACTGGTATTCTGAGACAAAGAGGTTGGAGACGCCGGAGATTGAATGTCCAGCCTTGCATTCGATTCTCCCTTTCTCCCCGTGTAGTGGCTGGTCGAACTTACTTTCGACATCGCCTCTATTGATTCGCTAAACCCCTAGTTTTCTGAGAGAAAACGAGAGCAGCGCGTATTATATTTTTTTAAGGGCTATCTATCAAGTAGCATATTAAATATATTTTGAATCATGAAAATAAAATTTTATATCGAGGTGATAACAATAATGTTGAGTGTTGATAAATCTTGACTAATAAATGTTTGATTAAATTTTGCAAGGGATTCCTTATCATATTCGGTCCTACGTACCGGCGTAAGCCAACACGGACTGATATTGATTACATTTTGGCGGTTAATGAAGCGCGAGAATTTCCGGGAATGCTTGACAGTCTTGACTGCATGCACTAGGAGTTGAAGAATTGCCCAACGGCAATGAGGGGTTCCCATTCCAGGAGGGACTACGGGAATCGACCAACCATGGTTCTCGAGGCGGTTTCCACTCGTGACTTATGGATTTGGCACTCGTTCTTTGGCATGGCGGGATCAAACAACGACTTAACGGTGCTAAACCATTCCAGACTATTCGCGGACGTTATCAATGGTTGGCAACCACCGGTTAAATATACGGTAAATGGTAAACACTACACAATCCCGTATTATCTTGGTGGTGGAATTTACTCTTTATGGCCAGTTTTTGTGAAAACAATCCTATTCCCTCAGCAACCGAAACAGAAGAAGTTTGCAGAAGTCCAAGAAGCGTGCAGGAAGGATGTTGAACGAGCATTCGGTGTACTCTAATCTCGGTTTCACATTATCACTTGACCGAGCCGCTTGTGGATGCGTCAAGACCTCAGCTTGGTGATGAATGCATGTTTTATCATGCACAATATGATAGTCGAGGCAGAACGTCATACATACGATGACTACGTTGCACCAACAGATGAGGGTGTGCCAAGCGAATCAACATTTGCGCGAGGAAGCTTCGTCACGTATTATCAACATGATGGAAGATGAATGTGCATTATCGATTGAAGGACGACCTCGTCGAAAACATTAGGAATAAATTTGGAGACGCTTAGTTTATTTTGGTTGCTAGTTCAAATTTCTTTCGTTCACCTTGTACTAGTCATTCTACTTTTATGCAATTTAATTTAGTTTCGTTGCAAATTTTATTTATTTGGTATTTTAGAATTTGACAAATGTTTAATTATTTAGTAGAAGAGGTTAACCTTACAGGAGTGCTGACGGTTAGCATATAAGACTAAATTATTAAATTTTTATTCTAACCATCAGTCTTACCATAGATTATAGACTATTAGCGTTATGGATGCTCTTATAATACTCGTGTTTAAAACATACAAGAGCGAAACAACAAGATAGACGCCGCCTTCTTGCTCACTAGTGTAGTGCTACTGCTGGTCCTCATTTAGAAAGGATCTTATCTTTCTCTAACTATAAATAGATGCATCGGCCGAGGCAATTCTCCACACCAATACCATCCAACAACAATACAATACAATACAGTATGGCTTCTGTTAACATTTTGATTCTGTTGGGTGTTGTTGCTCTTGGGTTTCTCATCCCGTCTGAGCTACTAGCTACCGCTAGAGACATTGGCACCAAGTCCTCACTTGGTGAGGACGAAGCTCTTACGAACCCGGCAATAGAATTGGTGACTCAGATGTTGGACAAAAGCATCCGAGATGATCACAAGTCCATCCATTTTGACGTCAATACCGGCGATTACTCGGATTTCATTGAAGATATCAGAAGCGAGTTAAGAGACTCGGACTCACACGGCATCCCCGTTCTCGCGCCTCAACTACCGGAGACGCCGACGAACGCGCGGTGGCTGGACATTCTGTTGGTCTCCGGCGGCCGCAACATCACGTTGAGGCTAGAGCAAAGCAACCTTTACGTCCGCGGCTACTCAAGAGGTACCGACGACTTCTTCTGGGAGCTCACGGACACGCATCTGATCCCCAGCAGCCGCGATCTATTGTTCTCCGGGAGCTACAGCGGGGGCAACGGGCTGGTGAGCACCGCGGGCATTGCTCGTCGGGATCTCCCATTAGGGGAAGGCTCGTTGGCGAACGCGATCCAGACTCTCGCCGGGATGGAGAGTCCTCTTGGCAGCAACGCTAGATCGGCCGCACGGAGCATACTTGTGTTCACGCAGATGATAGCCGAAGCTGCGCGGTTCCGAACCATATCGGAGCATATCGGCAGCAATTACTGGAACCAGAATGGAGTGAGAATCGATGGAAGAATGGAGGATATGGAGAACGGTTGGGGCCAACTCTCCACCGCCGTGTTACAATCGGATCGGAACCCTACAAGTTCTACGCCGCTCCCAAATATTCTCTCCGACAACCCTACTCAAGTGTACACATTCGGTCAAGCCCTAGCCGCGTTAGGTATCTTGGTGATTACCCGCCCGAGAGGCGGATCAAGATCCACCCTCGACTTCGGAAGATGTCTCATGAACCTCGAGTACGTGCGCATCAACAACATCGACGGCGAGAAAACCGGCAACTTGTTCGGCTCCGTGACCGTGGACGACGGCTGGTACTCGTACGCCTTTTTCCAACGGATCGCAAGCCAATACGAGGACGTAAGCCCGGGAGGATTCGCTACCTTGAACGACTCGGCTCACTCCTTCCCGCCTTCCGGGATGGACGCTTACACCATCGGCGTGAGCCTCTTCGACTACGACACGTTGTCGCCCAACGACAAGATCGCTCAGGGGGACATCCTGTGGGATCGGTTGGTGGAGAGCGTGACGTTCGAAAACTACGACAAGCATCTACAGCGAGTGGTGAAAGGAGACTACGGGGATGTCACGGTGGGGTACTCGGTCTTGAGTAATGCGCTCGCCGTCACCATACAGGTTCTGTTGATAGACGGTGACGGGGAGGGTACGGCGGAGGTTTACGGGACACTTAGGGCTTCTCAAGTTCTAGGAGGTTCGGCTGGATTGGCTCCCATCACTTTGTTGAACAAGTCGTCCGACCGTTACATGCAAGTGGGCAAGGGGAAACCCATTCCGCTTGCCCGATCAATCATCGCGGTTTCGACATCCATCAAATTTACAGTAACGGCGGACTTATGGGATCACGACTCGATATCACCGGACGATGCCATAGCACAGGGCAGTGCGGACTTCATGGTTTACCCAGGATCACAGGGGCAGACCATAAGCGGTCGTCACGGATCAGTGCAAGTGGTCATTACTTGTGCGTGATTCATCTCTCGCGGTTTCGGCCCCTTTATGTTTTAGGGGTAACTCTGTTTCCTAACCCCATTTGAGCTTTGTTTTTCAATTCTTAACATAAGTTTACCTTGGGTGACATTTTCCAACTGTCACCTTTCAATTTTTTGCAGAAAGTATCAAAAATCGTCAAAACTGACGATTTCGTTAGTTTTTTGCCTACGTGTCGGCCACGTGTCGTCATGGTGAAGTGACACGTGGAAAAAAAACTAACGGAATCGTCAGTTTTGACGGTAAACGATACTTTCTGTAAAAAAATTGAAAGGTGACAGTTGAAAAATGTCACCAACGGTAAATTTAGGTTATGAATTGAAAAACAAAGCTCAAATGAGGTTAGGAAACAGGGTTTCCCCTATGCTTTATGTGATATGTAATTCCTTAGTAATGCATGTATGTGCACAAGAAGATTGTGTACTATATATGTGTGTAATAAAATTCCTTACGTAATAATATGTGGAAATTACATGGAACAGTTGAATGACAAAATAATGTTTAGTAATCTTGAAGTGTGTTTTTCTATTAAAAAGGTGTAGAATTTTATTAAAATAAAAGAGTTGATACACATACAGATTCTTTAGAGGGCTCAACACAAATAACTCTAAACAAAATAACCGTCATTACCGGTATTGAATGTAATGAAGGAATGGTGTGGGGTTGGAAGACGGAACTGAGAGTCTTGCTCAAGGTATTGCCTAATTAAACATTGTATATGTGGAGCAAAACGACCGAACTTGAACTCAACAGTTGTATTGGCAGGATATATGTGAATAGGTTTCCCTTCCAGAAGAAGTTCTTGAATCTCTGCTCACTAGTCATTGACTCAGCAAAGATAAAATCAGATAAAATAAAAAAACACTCACTCGATTAGTCTGATTCAGAATCGAGAGAGTGGTCGAAGAGGGTGCAGCGGTGGAGGCCAGGGAGAAGGACGCGCCAGTGGTGGCTTCAGAGAAGGTGGGGGTCTATTTGAAGGGATAATCCGATACAGGGAGGTTGCGGGGCTCCGAAGCGGTGAGGTCAATTGATGCTGAGATGAGCCAGACGACAACTATCAGGATTGCAGAGGGGGACGTGAACAAGATTGGGAGACGCGTTGTTGGTGGCGGGAAGGAGGCAACGATACAATGGCTAGCGGCGGCCCGAAAGGAATAATAAGAGAAAAAACCCAAACAAAGCTCATAGGGAGATATATTGCGTTTATAATGATATCTCGATGTATTATAATTATACACGACCTTTCATAATTTCATGAATTTTCAATAATTTATATTCATAAAGATTGACAAAAAATTGTCCAATCTTCTGAAAACTTTATATTCTGTAACAAAAAATTCAGCAAGACAACTTTTTATTCCTATCGTCTTATATTACTTCTACTTTTAAGAATCATATAATATTATTAGGTCGGGTGTAAAGTGTTGTATTTGATAATAGTATTTGGAATAAGAAAAAGTTCGAGGAGACGATAAACCTTCAAATAACATTTTTTATACGAACACTAATTTAAGCTCACAAGGCATCAACAAATAATAATGAAAAACTACTGTTTATGGAATTTTCTGCAAGAAATTGATAAAGCGTGCACAATGTTTTGTTTTTATTGTTTTGGAGTCGAGCTATGTTCACATTAGTTAAAAGAAAACACTATTCTGTTTTTATTGTTGAGAAGTCAAGTTATGTTCTTGTTAATATTGAGAAAACACTATTCCGTCACGTCAATCCTAGAAAAAACACTGTTTATTCGTTATTGATGAGTTTTGTTCTCACTGATTTAGAAAAAAATATACTATTTTGTTTTTACCGTTATGAAGCTGAAGCAACTCATTACGATTTGTCGAATGTGAGTCTCGTGTCTAGTTGATTCGGAGAATTCGCTTTAAACATGTTGAATCGACTGAAGCGTTGCTGAAAACACGAATCATAGCGCTACACGTGTTGACGTTTCGAAAACCGAAGTAAAAAAGGCGCGACGATTCAGCCACGTTGCATGGGTTATAGATTCGTTTGACCCTTAATTGTTTTTAAACAAAAAATCAACGAATTTTTATCTATAAATACATGAACTCCCACACAAAAAAAAATCCCACAAATTCTCTCTCAACTCTCTCTCAAAGCCAAAAAATTTCTCCTTATTCGTTCATATACCGTTTTTTGTTCATGGATTCATCGAGCAATGACGAGTACGATCTCGGCGAAATGGACTACGCAGCGTTACAAGCAACGTCCCGAGAAGCCGAGCAACAGATGTTGGAGTCCCTACGAGCACAAGTTAGGGCGGCCGAGGCAAGTATGATGAACCCCGTCCGGGAGAAGCAGAAAAGGCAAGTTGTGAACATAGAGCGTGTAGGAGCTCATGAGCGGCTTAATTCTGACTACTTTGCAGATACCCCGACGTATGATGACAAAAAATTTCGTCGGTGTTTCAGAATGGGAAAATTGGTTTTCTTGAAAATCGTGGACTTTGTCCAAAAGCCCGATTGTCGTGTTCGACTCGGATTCTCAGCCATCCAAAAGTGTACGGCAGCTATACGGATGTTGTGTTACGGGTCAGGGGTCGATAGTCTGGACGAGTATTTGAAGATGAGTGAGACAATTGCCCTCGAGTGCATGCACCGATTTTGCTACACCATAATCAACGTCTTTGGTGATACCTATCTCCGGAAGCCCAACGGTAATGACATTTCTTACATTACACATATCAATGAAACCCGTAGTTTTCCAGGTTATATTAGCAGCCTCGATTGTATGCTTTAGGCGTGGAGGAATTGTCCAAATGCCCAACAGGGGGTTTATGTGCGGGGCGATCATTTTGGACCTACGACGATGCTTGAAGGATGGAATGTCTAGGCGAGTTGCTGTCGTCAATGCGTTGTAGGTGGAGAACCATGGAAGGCGACGCGTGGCAGATTCAGGCAGGCGTTACCCGGCTGATGGTGGTTGTGCAGTACCGTAGATAGTTTAGAGGAGCTTTGTTTGCTTTAGGTAAAAGTTTGGGTTTGTTTTCGTGGAATTTTGATCCACGCTTTTTAGCCCTAACCGATTGGGTGTTGTTGGTTTATATTTAGTTCGACCAGCTTGTTATTGTTTTAACACATAAGCCTGACAAAATCTATGTGCTGGCTTTTATCTATTCTTGATGTACATAAATATATTTGAATTTAAATCATTGAACTACACTTTTTGCCCAAAAAATAAATATAAACAGATAGCAAAAAAATTCAAATCGAAATTGGGGGACCGCCGCCACTGCACGCAACATGTGCTGGCTTGGCTCTGCGCCAGTGTCCAAAATATTCACGTTTTCAACGTAGTATTCTGAGCCATTAACGATAAACCTTATGGGCACGTGACACTTGTCCAAAATACAGCCCCACACGCTGCCTGACACGTCCATTTTGGGCAGGACCAGCTGCCGGACCGAGCCATTATAATTGGAGCCATGAACGCTACACCTCTTTAAGAGCATGATGCCATGAAAATCGTCTGACGATGTTTGCCCTTGAATTGGAATTAAAACGAGGAATCGTATACTAATGACAATGTACGTGGTGTAGTTCTTCATTGTTCATTTTCATATTATGGAGTTTTTTATAAAGTTTTTTTAGAGTAATATTTAGGGAAAACTACAGATACCTACCCAAAACCATGGTCATTTAATCGATGTTTACTCTTAAGTTTAAAGTTAACTGATGCATACTCTGAAGTTACGACTTGTAACTAAAAACCCATTTTGTCAGCTAAAATGACGAAAATACCCTCAGTGATTTTTTTAAATAATATTTTTAACATATAAATGAAGTGATTTTATAAATAAAAATGAAGTCATTTAATAAGTAAATATATAAATATAACAAAAGTAATTTTTAAATAATTTTTTAAAGATAATTATTGAAGTGTAGTTGAGGGTATTTTCGTCATTTTAGCTGACAGAGGGGTTTTGAGTTACATTTTCGAAACTTCAGGGTATGCATCAGTTAATTTTAAATTTTAGGTAGGCATCAGTTAAATGGGCATGGTTTTGGGTAGGTATCGGTAGTTTTCCCTAATATTTATTTTTTTGAATTTATTAAATATCGATGTAAAACAAAATTCTAACAAATGAAACCCTAAAACAATACTGAATACTTACCTATAATTGATATAATTCAAAGTAAATCTACTTAAACGTTAATATATGATATAAATCAATTTCATTTAAAAAGATTGTATAAACAAGACATTTATTTGGATAAGCTCATAAAATTTTATTAAAAAAAAAAAGATCAAAGCAGGGTCGATCCAAAACACAACCATAACAAGAGAGCTCTCATCTAAAGTTGGGGGAACAAACCCTGAAAAAAGAGCAAACTGTAAACAAAAAACACAAGATTAGCCATCAGTGACCCACTCTTCACCTTTCGAAGTCAAGTTCGGATCATCAAAGGCTTTAGCTGCATGGGGTAACTGAGAAGGTTTAGTTTGAAAGCAGCTTGAGCGGTAGCTGTTCGGAGCAGCTTGAGGTTGTAAGACCTGCTTCCCAATGTCCACAGAATTTTCAAATCTCTCCTGACTTCTAGAATGGGTTGGTTTGATATGAACGATATAGTAGTCCCCTAAGAACTTAGGAGGCTGACTAAGACGATTCGACACTCTAGAAGGCTGTTTCGATTGACGACTCTTGTGCTTCGATGGATCCTCAACCAACAATTCTCTACACATAGTGAATACAACCAGAACAACTCTCAACACAGAGAGACAACAATCAAAAATACAACACCTAGAGAAATAGAATACAAGAAACAAAAACATCGACAAACCTAAAAAGAAGCTAGTTCTGAAAACTATATTTTCCACCATGAAGCCCAGAGAGAAAACTGGTCTAATCACCCAAATTTGTCAACCTCTGCAGCACCCTACAACCTGAAGCCCCTCTTCCTTCTCCTATGAGGGATTGACATCTACTCCCTTGTCCACAAAAACCCCCAATTCCAGAACTGGAACAGAGGTCTTTCAATTGTCGGTGGCCAGCACCACAACACGACAGAGACATAACTCGCTACATACTACTTAAACAATTGTTTACCTAGGGCTAATGCCCATGCTTTCGTCGGCGGCCAACATCGAATCGACGATTCCGACCACAAAAGTGATCGGGAGAACAAGAAAAATAATTGAAGAGTAGAAAAGCAGGGCGGGAGAAGAAGAAGAAGAGGAAGAAGAAGAAGAAGAAGAAGAAGAAGAAGAAGAAGAAGAAGAAGAAGAAGAAGAAGAAGAAGAAGAAGAAGAAGAAGAAGAAGAAGAAGAAGAAGAAGAAGAAGAAGAAGAAGAAGAAGAAGAGAGGAAAAACATACCTGACAGCGACCAGGACAACCAAAGAGAAAGGCCGGAGTCCCGATCTAAGGGCGGAGCCACTGAGGATGACGGTCGACCCACCAACGACGACATCAAACGAGTATCACGTCGATCATTTGAGAGGAAACGCATCCCACTTCCGATGCTAGAAAGGGTCATCGAAATCTGAAGAGCCAGCGAACTCCTCCACGACAACAAAGGGAACCACAACCAAAGCACCCAAAAAAGACCAGATCCGCGAAAAACCTCTTAAGGGATAGGTAAATCAACCCACACCCAAACCTAGTCCTTCTCGGAGGTGGTACATCTGAACCGAAGGAGCCCAAATCTACAAAGGGGAAGAGGTGCTCGAAGCCTTCACCACGACAAACCACGAAAAGCCTAGCCAAGATCAACGCCGATCCCCTCTAGAATCGGCTAAGAAACGACTTCCCACGTCCGGATCTGAGCAGCACGTCGCCGACGAGTGAGAGAGCAACAAGCCCCTAATTCACTGGAGGAAAGGAAAGGAGAGGAAGGCAAGAAGAAGAACGAGAAAGGAAGAGTGTGAATCAGAAGCGATTAGAAGGGGCGAGGGGGTTAGGAAGAGACGAAGGAGCGGACCTAAGAGAAATAGAGCAGATCCATGATCAGGAAGAGGAGGAGAAGACGATGGCACCACCGACGACTTCCCAAACGGCCAGGATGGCTTGGAAATTCGTCGGCGGCAACTAAGGTTTCAAAGGTTGAGACAAGAGAGGGGAGAGCTTTAGAGAGCCAAAGGTCCGATGAGGAAGGAATATCTTGTTCCACTATTTGCAGTGATTTGGGCCAAAAATAAATTGTCGACCTTTGTTACTCTCTGTCTTCTTCCTCTTTTATCCTGCACACTAAAAAATTGTAAGGGCCATAAGATACGGTTCAACTGACGTCACTAGAGTGGCGTTGGTAGTGGCGGCTTCATCTCTACACTAAGCTCTGTTTACACTAATTACAAGAATACGTTATTTGGTTTGTATTAGCCCTTCAGTACAAACAATGTGGCCATTTACCTCGTTATTGAGTAATCGTGGGAGCTCCATCGCGACATATTGAGTCTTGTGTATGATTTCATGAATCAGAATGTAGATCTTGGTTGTTTTTTTTCCTAGGTTTATCCTTGTTATTTTCATAGTTTTATTACTGTATTGAGGTTGTATTGGTGAGCATATTAATACATAATACCGGTCATATTATACACACGAAAAATAGGGTTCATTAGACCTTTTATTTTTATTAGCAAAGCAAATTGAAATTAAACCTTTTACAAGAGGAAAGAGGAGTACAACAAATCGTTTTAGCTACAGACAACACAAAAAACCAAAGACAAAACAACCTTACAGCCTGACGAACTACAAAGAAGCCCATTAGACCTTACAATAAAGAAGTACGAACAAACAAAAACATGACCGACAGAAATCGAAATTCCCCTTTTTATTTAAGAGAGAGTTCATATTTCACATCTAATACAAACTCTTGTGCACGAATCATGCATGCATTATACGAGGGAATGAAACCACATCACATGTAGCAATTACGGCCTTATAAAGAGGCCGATGGCATTGAGATAATTAGTGTGGCGACCGTGGAAGCCAACGATGGCTCCCTCCTTGACGGTCAGGGAGAAAGGCGTGCCCCTAGCCTGCCCCTTCCCAAATGGTCCAATTTTTTTTCCGAGATTTGTCGTGAACTCCAACGACTTTATTACATCCGGCACATCGAAGTATCTCTCGTATGTTCCGCTAATGGCCGTCAGGTACTCGGTAGGCCAGTTCAGCACAACCTACATTCAACAAAATGGTTACTAACGGGATAACTGAAGGTTGAAAAGGGTTAGGAAAAAACGTTTTTCCTTTTCTTAAGTCACAGTACAAATTAACCTTAGTTTCGTCGCCTCCTTTGCCACCGAATTGGTCAGAAGATTCGACTCTTCCATCTGGGGTTTGAGCGATGAATGAAACCGCATCCACAACCTCTGAGTGTCGGGCGATGATATTGGTAATGCCTCCTTCTGCTCGAGGCTCGAAGCTCCATGCCTCTCCTTCAGTGGCTGATCCCCAAGCTGCAATCTTAACGCTGTTCATCACTTTATTTTGCTGACACTTTTAATTCTATATATGTTTTTGCTGGTTGATGATTCTGTGCTTCCAATCAAGCTAGGGAAGCTATTTATAATGAATCCATCTCTTGTTTTCAAATTATTATTTTATGTTACTGTATAAGAATAGCTCATTTCTAACGTTTTCCACAATACATTAATTTTACAAGGAGAAGATAATCTCAACCTTTAAAAATCATGAATTTTTAGCACCAGACATTTTATATCTCTAAAGTTTCAGGCCCATTAGGTACAATTTTTTTTTGACTGGAGATATTTGTAATATTATTAATAGAGTTCACCTGATAAGGTGTCCGTCAAAACTAACGGAATTCTAGCTAAAATATGAACAATTTTGTTTGCTTCTCTACGCACCAGCCTTAACGTGGAACCTGATAACACGTTAATTTTGGCTCTACGCTCCATCACCAATAACCAAAAGGAGAAATGAATATCGCTTCACTGTTCACCGCTTACACCACCCCCAGGCAGTCACTTTCGATAATACCGGGCGACCATCCTTCCTCATCAACCCAGGTAAAAGCTTCATTCGGGTCATAATTTCAATCATCTCCGGCTCACCAATAGTTGGTATTACGAAACACTTAGCGAGCTTTACAATCCCATTATCTCCCCAGTACACCATACCACCGCCCCCTACCCGATTCCAGTACAGTTCCATCGATATTGTTTTGAGTGTCTAGAATCTGGAATGGACGAAGCGTCCCTCCGAGGGAGAGCTAAGGATAGGAATAGAAAAAGGTCGTTCACTTCACCTTAAAGCCATTTAGGCTAGAAATTGCCTGAGCTGCTGCCTCTTTCGATTCAAACTGAACAAAACCAAAAAAATTGGCCTTGCGATTTGGCCGGCGAAGCATAGAGACGGACAATTTTTTTTCCAAACACACTGAAAACATGTCGCACCCAATCCTCTTTTGTGTCAAAAGGAAGATTGTTAACGAATGTTTCGTACTCCTCCGAAACTTGGCGAGCCTTCGTCGTCTTCAACCGTTTCCTACGTTTCATGCGTTTCTCACCTGAAACTGAACCGGCAGGATTGCCAACGACTACATGGATAGATTTGTCGCCTTTTACAGGCTAGGACCTTGCTTCTTGTTGTCCTGCTGCTCACACCGTCTCCGATCTGTCGAGGGAACCAAGAACCACCAGGTTTAGACGGAGGAGCAACCTCTCCAACCTCAGACTTGATGTCGATCCCAGAAACTATATGGCAGTAATCTTCATACAAAGAGATCAACGTAGAATACAAAATAAAAAAAAGGAAGCAACTCCATTTTTCATGTCCTTAATAAGGGTTTATCCATTAGAGGCAAATTAGATGAATATAATAGTGGGGTTGAAATTAGGATTGGAGTTAGATAGATAGAGTTGTGTAATTTTGTACAATGATGGAGGGTATTTTTTATCATTTTAACGGAAAACCTAACAAAAAACTGGAAAAATAGATAATATTAAGGGGTGTTAAGATTAGTGTAGGTAAACTCTTGCTAAGTAGCTCTGTGCGCGCAGCCCCCCATTGCAGCCACCATTGAAGCCCCCTGCTTCCACCACGCCTCTGTCTTTGTCTCTCAGTCGTCATCGCCGATCAGATCAACCTGGTCACTGTCCGACGTCAACCCCTTTTACACACCACCAAAGCCATTCTTCCCACCGGGTTTTAACCCTCGCGATTCGATGCATCCTTCAGTAGCCACCGTGGCCCTCCTGCCGCCGTTCTCCGGGATACGGACTCCATGCGCCGACCTCCATCTGCAGCGGCCTCCCGCTCCAGGGCCACCCCTCGTCGGCATGGGTCCGCTCCTTCGATGGATCTGGGATCCGGGAGGAGGGACGATAGGTCGGGACTTGACTCCACGGCACCCGAAGTCGGGACCATCGATCCCGAACAAACCGTTGCGGGTCGAATCGTTGCTCCCGTCTCCCGCACTACTTCGGAAGATCCGGGCGAATCAAGGCGAAGAATTGACGATACCAGAACGCTCCAATGGCACGGGGCCCAGAAGAACTGGCATCGCAGATTTGGTAGTTTGTTCTTTCGCTCGTGTGCTAATTTTTTATCCTGTTTTAAGTCGAATCAATTGTTGGCTAGACATTCTATTTCTTGTGTTGATTAGGACTTTTCATTTCAAGTCTCGCTGTGTTGAGACGTTGGTAAGGAGTTGTCTTGAGTCTGTACCTACGATATCAAGTAGGTTGTTATTATGGGTCCATGAGCGCTGGGCCTGCTACGGTCGGCTCAGACATACATCGGAACCCTGGACGTTTTCGTCCTCTCTTGTTTGATTACCTTTGGGTATTAATACAATTCTCCGGTTACCCGTTTCAAAAAAAAAATTAGTGTAGGTATCTTATATTTTTAAAAGTTACCATAATCATATTCATAGGAAATAAACAGTATGTATTTTCTTTCCATCACACAGAAGTAAATCAAATGCACACACAAGATGGGAACCACTAAACAAAAGAGCCCAACAAGAAAAAACAGAAGTATAGGTGAGTGTTTCACAAACTTGTTTCCTCAACTTTCTATTCTTGCAAACTTGGGAGTGAAAGCATCCTTGGTCGCTTGGCTATCCCATTCCAATCCATCCCACCACTCTTCCATTCCTTCAATCTTGAATTCTCGAGGAATTGAGGTTGCAGTGTTGGAGTCGAACGGTAGCTTCCTCAAACTCTTACATCCCGTTACACTCACGAACTTTAGCGAAGGAAAGGGGAGCGCGCTTTGCGGGCAGATGCTCCTCAGCTTCGGCAAATCATCTAAATCAAGCTGCGCCAGACGCGAGAATAGCGACATTCCCTTATTCGTGTCTCCGATCAGCTCTTCCATTGAACGACACGATTCCAGCTTAAGAGTGCATAGATTCGGAGCATACGCGAGTGAGTTCACATTTCGTATCTTGACACATGAAAAAAGTGAAACCTGGCTTACATTACTGCATAAGGTAGACCTCCCCAGTTTTATCGCAGACGCGCCACAGTAAGCCACGTGAAGCTTCTCCAAATGCTTGGTTAAGGTCCTCGTACCTAAGTCAAGCTCGGCCGGGAAAGAGTCATGGGTCGTCAGACACAGGTGGACAGTACAACGTTGTAGCTTCGGGGAGTCCAGTAGTTTTTGTATCCCTGTGGAAGAGCTTAATACTAGACGAATATGCATGATGTGTTCCAGTCCCTCCAACTCTTCTAACATCCCTCTTTCCATTGATGTGCGATTGGCATCGAAAGAATAGCCAGTCGATCTTTGTCCTTTGTTTTTCTCAATCAGTTTGTGCAACTTTTTCCACATACTCCTACCGGTCGCTTGCTGTTGCTCGAACGCTAGCAACGATCTCAGACTTGATATGACCGTTCTTGGAATTATTGTTTCCTCATCAACTGTCAAAAATCACAATTTCTTCAGCTGGCCAACCTCCTTCGGCAATCTAATTACGTCTGTCCCCTTTGTGTTAAGATATTCCAGACTAGTCAGACCACCGATCTACCCTGGTAACGCCATCAAATGCATATTACCGGACAAGTCAAGAACTTTTAAAACGCTCGTAGAGTGAAACATTTTGCCTGGCATTTCTGACAGTAAAGTGTCTCTAATAATCAGAGAGACCAGTTTGGAACAACATGATAACCCAGCCAAAGATTCCACGGTAGTACCCATTCCCCATAACGATACTTTTTTGACGTTAGTCCTCCATTTCGCCATTGCAGCATTAGGTGAGACTGAAATGTCATCAGTTACAACAACATCTACCAAAATCTTGTTCTTCTTCTCCCCGCGTTCGCATGCAAGCCATAAGGACATGTCCCGGATCATGTCATGCATCCTAACAGTCTTTTCGTCGGAACCAGCCTCCAACAACCCTGCTTGCATCAAAACTTTCTATAATTTGTCGTCCTTGAAGAAGTGCTTCGTGCATGCTATCATACTCGTCTATCAATCTTTCAGCCATCCAGAACATAATTATCTCATCTTTTGCAATATTATGGTCCTCTGGGTAAAGGGAACAATATTCGAAACATTTCATGAGTGTTGGATTTGGTAAGCTGTCGTAGCTAAATACCAATTTAGAAAACACCCGGTCTTCTATACCAGAAAATGTGGACGGCTAAATACCAATTTAGAAAACACCCGGTCTTCTATACCAGGAAATGTGGACGGATATTTCTCGAGGGTCCTTTTTGCATCCTTCCACTGCTGAGCATCTGTTTTACCTCTCATGGATCGACCGATAGTAACTAGGGCAAGAGGCAAACCTTGGCATTCTCTTGCAACATCTTCCACGAGTCCCATTATCTCTTGATGACATTTCAGCATATCTTCTCCTACCTTGGAGCAGAACAAACTAAAGGCTTGATCTGACGGCAAACAACTGACATCGATCAACTTGAGAGCTTCCATGGACTGACATACCTCTCGAGACCGGGTAGTAAACACAATTTTAGACATGTTATCTTTGTTGGGTTGAGGAATCCCTACCTCAAAGAGCTCAAGTCTATCCCATATGTCATCCAGCAGCACTACAAACTTCTTATGTTTAAGTTTGTCGTATATGAGAACAGCTCTTTCACCCTCACTTTTATTATCCCATATGTAATCGGGGATGTTCAACTTGCTCCGAAAGGATGCCTGGATATTCCCCAAGTTTGCAGGTTTGGAGACCACAATCCATATAACAATGTCGTAGTCATGGGTAGCCTTCAGGAATTCGTTGTTGAGTTGCTTCAAGAGCGTAGTCTTTCCCACTCCCCCCATTCCGACCAATCCAATAATTGCATTGTCTTTGCTTCGAACAGATTGCCATACCTCTTCGAACTTTGACTCAAAGCCTACCACAGGTAGCTCCATAGGCAACTCATCCACTTGAGGAGGCGGCAAATGATCAGCAACTATGCTAATGTTCCCTTCCTCTGTTAGCATTGTGACTTGAGGAATCATTTTTGCCACCTCCTTCCCCAGTTTGTAACTGGCCTTACAGCTCTTTGGGCAGCAACTTCCTGGACATCGTTTTTCAAGTTCCAAGTCACCCTTGTGCAGAATCTCGTCCACTTCTACTTCCATAGCTTCAACACTCTCCAACCAGCCATTTACTTGGTTCGTTCGTTTCATGCGTTGTTCCTCAGCGTCCCTGACTCTCTTCATCACATCTTCCTTTATGTTCTTCAGTTTACCAGTTTCAGACCTCAGAGAGGTGATGTTGTCTTCCAGTTCCCTAATATATGCAACATGCTTGGCAGAGCATTCCCACAAGCAAGGCACAATGCTCAACACTTGGCCCAAACAGTCCATGAAGCTATGAGATTTGCCACAAGAATAGCACGTTTAGGAATGATGCTATTTAGTACCAACCAAATGGAAATTATTCAACAAACAAGGTTTTTTTTCAGCAGCACTCCTAATCTATGATGAAGAAGAATAAAGCAGTAGATCAACCCCGAAACTCACTCATCAAGGGCAAATCCATGAATTTATTTCAGGAGTTGTCATCGATAATTAATAGATATAAAAAATTTGAACAATACTAATATAAATTTAATCCAAATATAATTGTATTCTCCTCTTATTCATACATAATCATCGATTGTGCTATACACTTCTTCATACCAGAAAGCAAATTTATATTGAAACCTCTTCAAAGGTAAAAGATGAGTACAACGAGGCCCAGCTACAAACCTGAGAATGCAACCATGTGTGAAATACAGACTCGAGCGCTGTTACGACAACACAGCCTCATGTGAATCCCAACAAGGGAGTGTAAAAAGAACAATGAACATATAAAAAGCTCTAAATACCCAAATTTAACAACCGTTAAGACCAGAACCGTGAATTAGGTCTAAAACCCAAATTTTCCTACCAAGAAGCACACCAGAAGAAGAAAGAAAAACCCTTGTTCAGAATGATTAATATACAAAATTCTTACTGAAAGAAGATGTGAAATGATTTAAAGCATGAGCACACTACATATCCTGTCAAAACTAAAGAAGATCGCAAAACGTGCTTTTCCAACAACATCATTTATGAATAAGAGGTTACAAGCACACAAAGGAGATTAAGCATAACAAAACTACATGGTCATCAGTTCATAGAAACTTGATAAACAAGGAATCGAAGAGTTACCTCAGATCTGAGAATCGAAGCCAAAAATGACGTCGCGGACACAACTAAAGCAAATCGAATGAGTTGGATCAGAACAGTAGCAAGCAGTAACAACAACAGTGTACTAAGGTCAATGATAATTATACAAAGAAAGGGAAAGTTCAACATAATGATTAAAGAATAATGACCCATGATTAAGAGCGTTATTGTATTATAGTAACTAGTGGCAAAATATTTAAAGATGAAGGTGACATCGTGATTCGCATATGTAAGGTTTTATATTGAGATGGAACCAAACATTTGAATTTGATAACTAGTGGCACGGACTGTAATTATGTATTCCTCGTAAAGGTAGAACGGTAATTTTGATAGTCACTTCAAGGAAGAAGCAAACCCAAGATTTAGAAAGTAAACATTATACAATTTGATAGTCAGCTTCATTTATCAGAACATGTACGGTGGTGAGATTTACTAAAGGGTCCAGGTTGTGAGTTATGTATTGATCGTGTAGGATTAGAGTCCGAACTTTTTAATTTAAACTGTGTTTTATAATGGTGAGACTAACTAAATGATTCAGATTTTGGTTTCAAAAAAAAAAGATTCAGATTTTAAGTAGATGTTGACTGGATGCGGAATTAATGTTTAGATGAATTTATTATATTCGAGTTAAAACACTATATACTAGATAAATTTAATTTAATTTTACAAAATTGTTTAATAATAAAATAAATTAACTAGAACAGAGTTGGCAGCAGGAAAGGGTTGGCGGCGTAGAAGACGACTTCCACTGGAAGAACGTTGGCGGCGGGTAAGGGTTACGATGTATTCCTCTATAACTTACCTTACGGTACTTCATCGGATGGTTTCGTAATTCATTGGGGACGTTTGGAGAGGTGATTTCAGCCATCGTGCTCAAGAGACCGAATCGAAAAGGTTACTTTTCGGGCTCGTAGAGTTAAAATCTCAGGCTTCAGCACTACAAGCAATTGAATCCCTCAATGGTTTCAAACTAAATGGGTACATTCTCTTTGTTAATTTTCTCTCCATGTTAAAGGCGAGGTACGACCAACAGATCGCTCGCTGGTGGTAGGAGAAGAGCAGCTCCAGAATGTTATCCCATCTGAAAACGAATTACATGAGTACTCTTGGGAAGAAGGTTATCAAGCATGTGGTGCAGACCGGCGAGTCAATGAAGGGGGTATCGTGTCGATGTCTCCTCAATTGAAGGCCGACAAGTAAGCGCTTTTTTGCTCGTCGGAGGAATCATCTAGTGGGAATTTTCCGAATCAGCTAGAGATCCTCGTGAACGATTTCAATTTTGAATTCTCAAGTTGTTGTTGAAACCGGACTGCCAGCTTATCTCGTGGATGTGTGTGCTTCTAGGGATTTGATTGCTTTAGATGAGATACGTTCTGGTTATGTTCGTGGTGATCGCGAGCTTCATGGGGAAGACAAAGAATTAGACGTTAGGCCTGTTTTTGGCCAGCATGTTGGTGTTAGTTTTGTACCCTAGGACAATCATTTCATATATGACATTATAATTTATTAATACACTGACACTTTCATTATCATTTTGTTCAATGTTAATTACGTGAATAATCAACTCTTTCTACGATCATCAAGTATGTGACTTGATAGTCAAACTCTAAGATGTATAAGGAGTATTATTCTAATGACCCATAGTTTTATCGATATACTAAGACTAATATTTACTGATCATGCATATGGCCCGTCACAGACCCTCACCCGGAGCCGACATGAAGCCTATGGTCAACTGTGCTAAACCAAGCCAAAACGCACTGTTCGGATGCAGACAACTACCCGGAGCCATGACGGAGCCCGTCACGAACCCGTATGTGGAGCCAGCATGTTGCCCGTGACGCGCGTAGATCCAGTTTTTTCTACTTCGTATCAGATTCGTTTTAGATTCGTAATTCACCCTTTATAAGTCAAAATTTAGGTTTAGAAATGGGGTATCATGTACTTAGGCTGAGCTAGGAGAATGGATAGTTGAGAGCAAGAAAAAAAAGAGCTTAAAAGCTATCACGCCCCAAATCCGGTTATCGCCCGGACTCGAGGCATGACTTAATAAAACGTAAATACACGAGATAATGATTCAAAATATGTTCCTGAAAACTCCAATAAGTACCTCAATCCATAAAATTCAGCATAAAGTATAAGTAACCCTCCAGGGGTGTAATAATAAACTTCCACAAAATCTGTTCTTAAACAAAAGCAATAAAAGTGAAGTCTCTACGGACACCCACACCGAGAAGCTCCCGAGCCTCTACTCCTCAATCAAGCCTGTAAACACAACAATGAACTCACAGGGGTGAGCTTACGCTCAGTAGGGAAAACACATAACAAGACGGACCTTCAATTCAATAAGAGCAATCAACAAGTCAACCAAAGCCAATTTATCACACACAGGTAACAGGTAAATCAACCAATGCCGTGGCACATGAAGTCTCCACCCTCCGATCCACATGATGTGTCCTATCGGATTTTCCCTCAAATCCAGAGGAGACGCATAACATTGAGGCGACCGGAAACAACCCTTCGAGGCGCTTATCATCGGGATTCTCAGAAACGTCTCCAAGGGATTTTATGTCCTTGGGAACCAAGGTATTACTCCCATGGAGAGAATACACTTGGACAATTTAATAAGAAGCAATTAATAATTGAATAAGCACCCAACCAAACACGATATGATACAAACTCAACAATAAACCAATTCAATTCCACACATAGTTCACACATCACCAATTCACCACAACAAGCAGTACACGAAATCACGCAAACATAGCACACCAATCACACAAACCCAACTTACCGTTCACTTACCAGTTTCGAACCACCGGGGCATCGATCACCTGATTGCACCGCTCGGTACAACCAGTCATACTCGATGCTCCAAACAAGCATTCAAGTAAATCAAGTAATCAATCGAATACAATCAACGAGCAAGTACGAGTACAATCAACCAATTATAAGAACCTTCAAAAGAGCATGCACACATGCAATTCTACTAGTTTCGTTAGACTCTTTAGCCTATCCACTAAGCAATTAACAACCAAGCATGTGATCCTAACAAGCAACTAATTCGAGGGCTTTGCCAAGGCTCCTCTACCAGACAATCATATCCCAAGTATTAAAAGCGAATTACACTAGTGATTGGCATCCTAATCGGTCACCACTAGACGCTTTCGGTTATTAGAAATTGAAAGACGATTATGCTAGTTATTCGCATCCTATAGGCATATCTAGGACCTTTTCCATTTTATTAACCTAGCATGCATACTAAGCATGGTAAACGAGAGGTTAAGGCTTTCCCTACCTCAAGGTCCTCCTCTTCAACGCTTTGATGAAGTTCGGTGATCACCACTTCGCTCCTTCCTCGGTTCCCGGCGTGATCCTTGCTCCTCTAGCTCGATACACAAAGTATTGGACACAAAGAAACGCTAATTAGGCTCCACTTAAACAGTAAGAAAGACCCCCAAACCCTTCCAAAGTTCAGCTCAAAACCAAGATGCCAAAAACCCTCAAGAAACCCTCACCCTGGTGGGTCACGGACCTGGTCACGGATCCGTGACGTTAACCCTCACGGTTACCGTCACGGAGCCGTGACGAGTGCCGTCACAGACTCCCTCACGGAGCCGTGACGTCGCCCGTCACGGGATCCGTCACGGATCCGTGGCGCACCAGGGCAGTTTCGCCCTTCTTCAACCTCCAGCTCCAAAACTCCGAAAAACCACCCTTAAACCCAGAAATTTACCCCTTCCAACTCCCAAAACAGTCCAAATCCTTCAATACTCCTCTACCCATGGTAGGAATCAACACACAAACAAGCTTCCAAGGATTCATCAAATCAAACCCACTTCAAAATCTCCAACAACTATTGATTTCTCAACAAAAATCCAACAAGGTTCATCATCAACATCAACTCCCACCATTTCTACTCAAACCCAACATCATCTAGCAATTTTCACCCAAGACCCATGGAAATAGATGAAGAGAAATGAGGATTAGAGAGTTCCATTACCTCTAGAATGTTGAGATGAAGAAGATGCTAGTGATTTTGAGGGTGGATGGCTAGAGGAAGACCCCAAATGACTCCTTCTTCTTTGATTTTCCTTCAAACCTCCATGGGAGCTCTCCTTCCTTGCTTCCCCTCTAAGTTTCGGCTACAACAAGATAAAAATGACTTGATTTTGCTTCTCCAATCCAATATAATACCTAGATGTAGTAATGACCTAAAGGCCCTTGAGCTAGATTCCCTTGTAGTAGCTTTTGGGAGGGTAAAAGGGACAATGACTATCCCTTTTTCTCTCATTCAACCAAAAGAAGACAAGTGTCCCTCTAGGTCATTTAATTTTCCAATTTAAATTCCAGCACTTTTAAAATTAAAGCTTTAGTCGATAAAAAGTCTCGTTTTGACCAAAATTGACTTTATCCAATATTATACTCAAACGAAAGGGATTTCTCCCCTGAAGCCAACCGTGATAATGGCTACTTCGTTTGGTTTCCGGAAAAGTCCCGAGTGACTTCCGGAGTCACCGGTTCGACCGGAAGCGGGTCTTACAAAAGCACTAAAGAACATTATTGTAATTAGATTTTGGTATTGTGATTCTCTACATTTTTTTTATGAAGCTTGCTTGTTTGTGTTCGTCAATGACTTCTTCTTCTTCTTATTCCTCTTCCATGAGTAACTAAACCCCTAATATAGGGTTATGGGTGATTAGAGATTTGTTCTCCAATATGTTGAATGCCATATGAATGTGAATGTTGGATCTAATTTAAGGTTCATATGTGATTTATTCGTAATGCTCTATCTCTCGTGTATGCTTGATAGTTGATGGGAATTGGAATCTAACACCCGGGAGATGAGGGTTTCAATTGGTCTAAAATCAAATATAATTTGGGTTTAAATCTAGACTAGGGATGTCTAGGTTAACACAATTGCAATAGCCATAGATTATTATCGAAAGCTAGAGATTATCAAGGAACTTAGTGGTTTGGGTCTTCCTACACCTCTGATTCGGGAGAACTAGGTGGTTATATTTCATTAGAATCCCCGGCTTGTGCCTCCAGCACACGAGCAGTAAGCGTGGGCTGCGCCACCAACGAACACATGTCCATGCCATTAGTGATCTCATCAAGCTCGAGTCGAAACAAGCTCATCTCCTCTATCATGTCCCACTCCCGGACTGCAATACTAGCCACACTGTGAGTCGACTTCCTACTCAGGCCATCGGCGACAACGTTCGTCTTGCCCGGGTGATAAAGCAGCTCGAAGTCGTACTTCTCCAACAACTCCATCCATCGCCTCTGGCGCATGTTCAGATCACGCTGGGAGAAGATATACTTGAGGCTCTTGTGATCTGAAAACACACGGAACCGCTCACCATACAAATAATGTCTCCAGATCTTCAGAGCAAAGACCAATGCGGCCAACTCAAGGTCATGGGTCGGGTAGTTGCGCTCATGTATCCTCAACTGTCTCGAGCCATAGGCAGCTACCTTCCCGGACTGCATCAACACACATCCCAGTCCCTCGCCAGAAGCGTCACAGTATACATCATATCCTACCCCGCGCTCCGGTACTATTAACACGGGCGCGGTGGTCAAGCGAGCCTTCAGCTCGATGAAGGAATGCTCACACTCATCCGTCCATAGGAACTCAGCCCCCTTGCGGGTCAAGGCGGTCATCGGTGCTGCTAAACGTGAAAAGTCCTGGACGAACCGTCTGTAATACCCTGCCAAACCCAGGAAGCTACGGATCTCAAATACGTTCTTGGGTCGTGCTCACTTCGAAACTGCGTCGATCTTTTCCGGGTCGACTAAGATACCCTCTCAGGACACAACATGCCCGAGGAACTTCACCTCTGCGAGCCAGAACATCACTTCTCCAGGTTGTCGTACAACCGGTGAGTGCGTAACAACGTCAAGACTGTCCTCGGATGCTCCTCATGCGCCTCCTCACTAAGCGAGTAAATCAAGATGTCGTCAACAAACACTACGACGAACTGGTCCAAGTACGGTCTGAAGATGTCGTTCATCAAGGCCATAAAAGCTGTTGGCGCGTTCGTTAATCCGAACGACATCACTAAGAACTCAAAGTGTCCGTACCGAGTCCGGAACGCGGTCTTCTCCACGTTCTCTTCTCGAACTCTTAGTTGGTAGTACCTGTTAGTCTTAGTGCCCATAGTTCAATCCTAAATGTCCAAATGTATATATCATCGTTAGCAATAAAATTAAAGCGGCTTTATATTACTTATGTGTTGGAGTAATATATCGATGTGTGCTCTGATCTATGCCCACCATGCGAATAGAACCATAGATCGAGATAGATCACACTCGATGGGTCCCTAGTCAACAAAGCTTCACTAGAAAAGACTAGTATGAAAGATGGCTCTTTATGGCTTACGTTCTGTTAGTCATTGGAATGGGATTCCGGAGTCTGGTCATAGATATCATGTGGGACATGATATTGGACGACCCGCCCTGAATATGTGCCATAGATTAAGTCATGAACATATTCAGTGTCGTAGCTTGTCATGTATCCTTAGACCAAGGAGTCTTTGTGATCGCTATGTAGTCAACAACTGAGTTTGACCTGAGCCTAACGTTGTCTGTAACAGGGCTTCCATAACGGCCAGGATTGGCTTGGGGACGGGCTACATGAGTGACACGAAAGGCGGCTAAGGGATTTATCCCTCATACTGAGGTATGGGAAAGATATCGGTTCTCGGCCGCTTGATCGAGAGTGACTGAAAGAATAGCATGGCCATGCACATGATACTGGGTATCATGTCTTCAGTCATCTCACATATCAAGGAACGGTGATTGAGAATAATAAGGATGACGGCTCTATGCCTTATCTCAATCAGGATATCGGAGATAAAAGGATAATGACAAGGATGACGGAAAGGTTAGAATCGACAGGGTCGATTCGTTATGCAGTGTCAGGCAATACTAAAGTCTCGTTAGTTGCCACTTAAATAGGATCAAGTAAAATGGGATTTTACGTTGATCTATTGACATGCATAAACCTAAGGGTCACACCGGAGGATGAAACTCATTGACACATTTATGGAGAATGGCCAAAAGGGAGTTGTCTCGGGACATGACCAAAACTGGGTTTTGGGTCATGTGCCCGTACGTGAATAGGACTTTACGGATCGAGACAAGGCTTGGAGTCTTGGGATTGATCGCGTCGGATAATGTTAGACATTTCCGGTATGGAAGGCTTGAAGGCGATGAGCGAATCACGGGACCTCGTTAGAAATGGCCACGGGCCATGTTCCAAGAGGCCCATGAAAGGCCCATGCAACCAAGGCCCATGGAACTAATTAATCAAGTCTTGATTAATTAGTACTAAGTAAGCAAGACAAGGATTAAGGTGTTGGTGATTCACCACCTAACCCAATCTTGTCTTGCCATACTTTGTCCTATTTACACCTTACTTGACACCATACTTGTCCCATGCCTTTAGTTGGACAAGTATGGGTTTTGTTATGTTTAAGTCATCTTTTTTCAACATAACAAACACAAGACAAGAATAGGAAACACATTTTCTCTCCCTCTTCCATGGCCATTTCGGGTTTGGCTAGTTTCCACCTCCATGTTTGTGTTCTTGAGTCCTCAAAGAGAAGAACTACGTGGCTTTGATTCCCATGTGGATACGTAGGCGTCTTGGAGACTCAAGCCAATCATTCGTTAACCGGTGTTCTTGTTTTGGTAAGAGATAGTGCTGAATTTTTCTCTTGTGAATCCATTCTTTGTTAGTTGTTTCATGGTTTTAATCGTCTCCTGGTTTTTATTGATTTTCCGCTGCGAGTTGGTTCATCTCCAACCCTACCTCGAGACCCAACAGTACCCATATCGAAGATCAATCTTCGAGAAGTACCTCGCTCCTCTCAACTGATCGAACATATCATCGATCCTCGGCATCGGATAACGGTTCTTCACCGTCACCCGGTTCAACTTCCGGTAATCGATGCACATCCTCAAGGCTCCACCCTTCTTCTTCACAAAGAGGGCGGGTGCTCCCCACGGGGATAAGCTCGGACGGATGAAACCCTACTCCTGGAGTTCCTCGAGTTGTCGCTTTAACTCGACCAACTCGGCTGGTGCAAACCGGTACGGGGACTATACCCACAGACCCAACTAAGCTAACTGTGATGTCGGCTAAACTTTTTTGGGCCCAGGAAAGGTCCCGAATGACTTCCGGAGTCATCGGTTGACTTTTCCGGCTGAAAGTCAAACTTCGCTAGAAATTATCGGTTCGACCGGGATCGACCGGGGGCGGTTCTTACAATGATCCTCCAGGGGGGGGTGGGAAGGACCGTCTGGGGCCTATACCCACAGACCCGGGACACCTGCAGCCGGGAGGTCTCGGGGAATCCGCAGTAAAGGCTCTGTTTCAACCTATTTTTATTGTCTTAGGTCGAATAAGATTTTGGCTAGGTAGATTTTATATCGTTATTTACATTCAGTATGAAACGTTGGATCGAGGAACTCTTGTGTTCGGATTTGCGACAAAAAGCAGACTATATGTATGGAACCATGTGCGCCCGATGGGCTACGGCCGATTGGGACAAAAGCTGGTATCCGGGAATGTTAGGTCCCTCCTTATAAGCACGATTTTATCGTAATACTACTTTTTTCCCGTTTCAAAAAAACTTAAGTAGCACATAAAACAGAAAATTGGATGAAACAGCAAGGGATCACTTGCAAGATGGATGAAACAGCAAGGGGTCACTTGCAAGTTGGATGAAACAGCCTTTCTTTCCCGGTTTCATCGTGAACTCCACACTGCCATCTGCTATCATGGCTCGGTCCGCAACTGGCCCAGCCCAGTAGAGGACGTCTCAGCCGCAGCGTTTTAGGGGGTTTTCCCCGATCAATGTGAACACATTTCAGCTTCTCAACAATAAAAATGATACACTATTTTCGGGTAATTAATGTGAATGAACCCTCACCTTCTCAATCATAAAAACAAAACTGTATTTTTTTCTGAATCAATGCCAATACAGCTCGACTTCCCAACATCAACAAAAGAAACTGTATTGTTTATCGGGTTAATGTGAACGCAGCTCGTCATCCTCAACAATAAAATAAAAGGTAAATTCCACCTTAATACCCTAAATTTTTCATATTTCATTTAGAGTATCTTAAATTTCTTTTGTGTCATTTCAGTACCCTAAATCTTTCATATTTCATTTAAAGTATCCTAAATCTTTTTTGTGTCACCTCAATACCCTAAACTTTTATTAATTCTATTTTAGTACTCTCAACTTTCATGAATTTCATTTTAGTACCCACCGTTAACTTTACCATAATTTTGGTTGTTGGTGAGGGGTAGTACGGTCATTTTACCTGTTTTGGATGAAAAATCATATGTAAAGTTAACAGTGGGTACTAAAATGGGATTAATGAAAGTTTAGGGTGCCGAGGTGACACAAAAAAGATTTAGGGTACTCTAAATGAATTAATGAAAGTTTAGGGTACTGAGGTGGCACAAAAAAGATTTAGAGTACTCTAAATGAAATATGAAAAATTTAGGTTACTGAGGTGAAATTATCCCTAAAATAAAATATAATGAAATTATGTTTTTCTCTTCTTATAATTACCCCTTCTCTCATTCATCCAACCCACAACACTTCTCCCAATAGTCAGTACCACCACCAACACGTCGGTGGAAACAGCAGCACCCGGATGTCATCTACATCGTCTTCTGTTGGCCCGAGACAGCGGAGCAAGTCGGTCTCGAAAATACTAACCAAATGGCTCCCTAGGGAGGACAAGATCCTGATCAAAGTCTGGCTACGCACAACAAAAGAACCAATCAAGGGAAACGCTCAAGATGAGAACACGTTCCGGGGCACCGTTACGAAATGATTCGTCAAATATGGGAAATTCAACCCGAAAGATTTTGGATGGCAAGCTGTCAAGAGCCATTGGAATAGACATGGGCCTAGAGTATGGAGGTACATCAACCTCTTGAAGAAGGAGAAAGATCTTGATCATAGCGGATGGGGAGAAGAAAGGTACAAAGAGCGGGTCGTTGAACTATATCTAAAGACGACGAGGGTCGGGGACCCGAAACATTTCACCCTCCACCATTGGATCTCGCTGTTGGAAAATAAAGAGAAGATTTGGGCAGAGGATTTCACATTCCACGACGACGATTGGGCGAGGCCGGTAGTTACAACTCAAACTCACCCACTTCACTTCCAACCGATGATAACAATGTTACAGCTCTCGGTAGTGACTCCCAACCTGGTGGGGGATTCTTCGATCCGATCGAGGGCCCAAGTGCCCCAATTTCTCCTCAACGTGTACAAGAGCGCCCAATTGGCAACAAGGTCGTGAAGAGAAAGGGGAAGGGTGTCGCAGACCGAGTAGTTGCCTTACCCAAATGGACAACGCAAATTGTGAGAACGCCAAGCTTGTATGCACTCTAGACACCAAATTCGACAAATAAACGAAAAAGATTGAAGAATTGCATATCATGAACGTGTCAAACTTCACCGAGGAGCAAGTAGTCAATCACGCAAAAATGTTGTCTGTATATTTCTCACAATGTGGGAAGATCCAGAAACAAATTGACTCCCTCCAATAAAACTGTAATACTTTGACGAATTAAGTGATGTATTATTTGGTTTTTATTTAATTTCTTTTTCTTATTAATTACAGTTGAAGTATAATTTTCATTTCAGTTAATTTATTTTTTTATTAATTAATTTTATCAAAATATTCAATTTCATTTAGTATTTACTGTTTTAAATCTGAATTAAAGAAATTCAATAAAAGAATAATTAATTATCCAGTCAGCATCCACTCAATATTTTTGCAAACCATGATCTTCATATATGATCTCCTCACCATATAACCAATTTAATTTAATTTCAGGGGTTCACATCCACAAATCATCCTAATCACCACATGATTCACGAATCATGATCCTCTCACTTGTACACACTGTTGTAAAACTCCCCGCCTAGGCCCCAAAATCTGTAAAAACGTCCGACTCATCGTCCCGCCTAGGCCACAAAATCTGAAAACAACCCGACTCGTTGTCCCATCCAATTAGTCAGAAACTTAGGACTCTAGTTTGTGAAATTTGACAGTTAAAAAAGAGATAGAAAGTTGAGAGAGACAATATGTTTGTAATGGTATTCAATTTCTTGATAAAAAGAATATGGGAGGTGTCCCTCTTTGGTGGTTTATCATTATAATTTGAATTTTATTAAAATAAAGAGTAAAATAAATATGAGAGCATTATTTGGTTTAGTGTTTGTGTATTTTGATACTTGATATTTTTTTAAAGTATACAAATATAATACACATTTTGTTTTTTTTAGTATATTTGTGTAAAATATGTTTACTAATAATTAAAAATATTAAAAATTAAATCCGTCTAGGCCCCGACTAGTCCCCGCCTAATGCCTATGGGTCATCACTGCCCGACTAGCGCCTAACGCCATTTACACCATGCTTGTACATGCTCTTAGGCAACATGTGGGACTGCACTTTGGAGAAGTGTCACGTGCTCATAAGAAATTGATGTCACTCGTTTTGGAGAAGTCCACGTGGCCAAAAAGCAAATAACCTACATTTATATATTCTTAAGAGCATGTACAATGGAAAGGCCCTTGGTGAGTCCCAATTCCTGAGTCCCTTGTGCTGACTGGATAAAATCGTGGGACTAGGGACTCAGAATAGTGGGTGTTTTGCAATGAGAGGCTCTTTGTGAGTCCCTTGTGCTGACTGGATGCTGAGTTGTTAATTAATTGATATTTTGATATTTTATTTAATTCTTTATCAGAAACCGTTTAAATCATATAAAATGTAAACAAATCTGGAAAAAAAATGAATGACAATAAAAAAATAAGAAATAAATGTAACACGAATAATTTTTTTATTCAATAATGCTTTTAATACAACCCAAAAACCATCTCCAAGATTACAAACGACTACTCGTCGTCATGAAAACCATAGACCCCATAAGTGCTCCACAAGATCATTTTGTAGTTGCCTGTGTGTCTGATGACTTGTGACACTCTGTTGACAATCCACTCGTTGCTGGTATGCCATTGGCTCTCCTCGGTGCCATCGTTTCGGTGGTGTCCAATTCGGTATTTCTGGAGGTTGCTCGTACAACAACTACTCATCCCCATACTCGTACCGGTTGCGCTCATTCTCTACAATCATGTTGTGTAGAATGATGCAGGTGTGCATGATATCATCCAAAGTGTTTGCTCTAAGTACGAGCGGGACAGGAAATGATGTGCCACCTTGCTTGACGTACTCCAAAAGCCCTTTTAATATCTTTCTGAGCACCTTCTTGGCATTTCGCAAACAACTTCTCTTTGGGCTCGTAGGGATGCCGAATAGTCTTCACGAACCGTGCCCATGTTGGGTAAATGCCGTCCACCAAGTAATAAGGTTGGTCGTACCGATGGTCGTTGATATAGTACTCCACTACCAGCTCACGGTCGTAGTAAGCGTCTTGGAATAGGTGGTTGTTGTTGAGGACGTTGATGTCGTTGTTCGAGCCAGCCATCCCGAAAAACGCATGCCAAATCCATAAATCACGGGATGCTACAACTTCAATCATAACTGTCTTGTCCCCGTGGTGACTTCCCCATCCATTGACTCCCTGGTCTTCGGTTGGGCAATTCTTTCACTTCCAATGCATGCAGTCAAGACTCCCCGCCATTCCGGGAAACCCCTCGGTTGTACCTTTCTCAGAGTAAGCGCTCCATGTCAGCCGGTGTGGGTATACGCTGGTACTGGGCGTCGAATACCTCAATGACGGCCTTGCAAAACTTACGTAAACATTCAAGTATAGTGCTTACCCCAATGTGCAGTGTTTCGTCCAATGAATCGGCCGACCACCCATACGCAAGCATCCGTATCGCGGCGGTGCACTTCTGTTCCGTTGATAAGCCCAACCCTGAGGCCGCGTCAACCTTCTGAACGAAGTAATTTCCGTGTTCCTTGTCCTTGTCCATAATCCATTGAAAAAGTGGTTTGCACATACGGAACCGACGCCTAAACATATATGGGCCATATATGGATTGATCGACAAAAAGTACCTCATTAATTAGTCGTGGGATTCGGCACGACCTCTGTTATTCTCTCGTCGCATTGGTTCCCCACGGGCGGCCTCTCGATCCTTGGCATTGCTCTCTGCATGCTCCTCTCAATCCTCTGTCGGAGTCGTCGCTCAACTACCCGCATTTGGGCTGTCATCTCCTCATATGTCGATAGTTGGGCTGCCAACTCCTCATATGTCGGCATTTGGGCCGCCATCTCCTCATATGTCGGAACCTCATCGTCGGACATTTTAGAAATGAGAGAGTAGAATGTGGGAATGGGAGAGAGGAATTGGAGAATGGGTGTGAAAAAAATGAGGTTGGGGTTGGGGTATTTATAGGATTTAAATTGTCTTATATTTAATTAAAAAAAAGTAGCAGTTACCGAACGTTTGAAACGGTCGGATTTTTTTTTTCTGACGCAAGGACACGTGGCGCCACGGGATTGGATGGAAGCCGAGCGAGGGCCGAAAGGCGAAAGACGCGGGCTTGGCCCGCTGTTGAGGGACGAGGGGCGAGGGACGGCACGCGTCCCGCGGCCCGCAAAAACGCGGGTCGGGCCTTAGGACCGTCCCGTTGTTTATGCTCTAAGTGAATTTTCTCCAACAAATGACGGAATAAAAATGGCATTATGGAGAAGTGCCACTAGCCCAGGAATGACGTGTCATGCAGTGTCACGAGTCACGCGTAGTAAGCTCAGTAGGATGCATTCAGCTTCTCGTCAATAAAAATAAAACCTATTTTCTTATAATTAATGTCAGCCTAACTTCTCATCAATGTAAATTGGTTGAGAGATGCGAGAACAGTGAAAGGCTAAGACAGACCTTCTTCCCTTTGCCTCTTTCTGCTCAATTTTATTGACAAGTTATGATCGGTACTTGTCCATTGCTTCTCGTTCTACACCTAGAGCTGTTAAGAGGGCTGCGTTGAAAAAGGGGCTAATTTTCGACGGAAATCGTGCTCCTATTTCGGCACATCCGAGTCGGGATCAGGCTCAGACGATCATGGAGGAAGGCGTGCGGTCAAGTTCGAAGGTCGCCGACGCGGTACCGGTCCGTAAGAGCTCTTCCAGTTCAAGGTCGACGAAGTCGGATGCTCTAGGAAAGGACCCAATTCCTGAAAAGGTTTCGGTCGTCCCTCTGTGTGAGTTGTCTGGCGTTCGTGATCAACGAAATCCGGTGACTTCAAAGGACGGCGACCTCATCAAGGTAATTCCGAATGAGATTTACATCCGAAATTCACCTTATTCAACCTCTGAGGATTGGGTCCGACAAACTTTTGGAGCTTTCGGCACCATTATTAGATGTTCTTTTTTGAGGCAGTTAAACAGGGGGGGAAGGGTTCGGTTTTGTCGCGTTTTCGTCCTCCGAAGCTGCTTCAACGGCAGTGGAAACATTCAATGGGTATAAGATCAATGGTCATGTACTCTTTTTAGCACTGGCGCGTCGTCCGGCAGTTGCTCCGGCGAGGTCCGCTGGTTCAGAGCATGGTATTAACAACTCCCCTTCTTTTTCGCGGGATACGAATTCGAAACCCCATGATTCGAGGGATTGTGTCGATCCAAAATTGATTGTTTTGGATTCGGTAAACCACTCTGGTGAAGCATCGCGCTTTTGTGGGGAAGACGAGGGTAATACACCCTTTGAAGTCATTTTGGGCATTCAGACTCAGGCCCATGCGCAGTTTCAAGCCCATAACCAAGCCCAGGCGCAGGTGATTGATCAAGACAAGGATGTCACAGCAGGACCGGATCTGACGTAGGGATCTGGTAGGAATTTGGGTTCGGACGTGCAGGATAGTCGGCCCATTTCCGGTCTGGATTTTTTTGAAGCTAGGCCTCAGGTCTGTACACAAGGAGTTGAAGCTCAAATAGCCCATGAGCTAGGCTTTGGTATGGTTTCTGAATCCGAAGCCCAGAAACAGTTTTGTGGGGTGACGGGTTTTTCTCCTTTAGGATTGGGTAAAGCATGTGATCTTATAGCGGAACACCAAAGTAGTCCGTGGAAGGAGGTTCTCCTTCAACCCCCGAAGACCATCACTACGATTCGAAGTGATATTATAGTGCAACCGAGAAAACTTGGTCGTCCCAAGAAGGGTGAACCAAAGAAGATGGCTCCTCCAACTGTTTATCATCAGACAAGGGCTAAAACTTCGGCTGATAACGGAGGAAGCTCGGGTAGCTTCTTGATTGACATTGCTAAAAAGGATAAATCATGTAATTGGAGCTATAGCACGAAAGTCAGGAAAAAAGTCGTTAATGCTTTGGCGATCGTACCTTTAAATTCTGTAGCCACACCTCAGAGTCTTGAGGAGGTAGTTAAAGATAACAAGGAAGATGATTGCCCTGACTCGACTTCTGGGGAAGAGTTATTACCAATTTCGGTTTATAACCGATTTTTGTGTTTGAATTCGGGTAGGACTTAGGCAAGCAGGCCGCCAGTAGTAGCGTGTTTCTTACCGATTCCTACTTGGGTTTGATGTTGTTTTTGGTTTCTTTTAGCTCTGTCTAGTTGTTCTGGTCTGGAAAAATATTTTCTTCGAGAATCGTTTTCTCGCTCTGTTTTACTTCTGTGTAAAACTTATGCTTAATAAAAAAATTCGCTTATCAAAAAAAACTTCTCATCAATGTTACATTGATCTGAAACCGAAAAAGTAGAGAATGAGAACCTATTTGTAAAGATTAGAATTGCATCCAATTAATAAAGTTAATCATTTTTTTATCAGCAAATTTATTAAAGAATGAGGTTTTCAAAACGAAAATAAGATACTGAGGGAAAACTCACAACTTACAAACACGGACATGTTTGAAAGGCACCTCAAACAAAAGAACCAATCTCATTCAATAGGTACAATTGGTCTACTACCCACATTTTACTACTATGAAGAATACATAATACAACCCAACCAGAGGTGAATGGAAACAGAAACCAAAGGTTCTAAAAATCATATTTTCCTAACATTAACAACACTAAAAACTAGGGTCTGAAACTCGAATTTCACCAACATGAACAACAAAACAAAGGACAACAAAATAGGGCCAGAAGTAGCAAGCAACACTACAACAGCCACTCACAAAAGGACCTTTTCCGAAACTCGTGACAGTTAACAACCCACAACTCTCCACCAACCTCTCGTCAAGAACAATACCACACTGGTCAGGTCAAATAGACCAAAACAGCTACACGGTAGTCACAACCGACTCACCGAGAGGCCCCAACCACAGAGTCAAGGGAGAGAGGAGAGAACCGGACGGAGAAGAGAAAGGAAGTAAACTCACCAAGAGTGGCAGAGGGCACCACCAGAATTGAAGGATGAGTCATTGATCTCAACTAAGCATCGAGACAGACCTCCCCGTGGCCAACACCAATAGGAGAAGTCGAACTCGGACGACGCTAATTTTGTCATCGGAAGACAGAGAAAGGACAATCCGAGCACGTAGCGAACGAATCCGAACTGAGGAGAAAACTGAGCCCCTCCAAAACCACTAGAACCTAGTAACAAACTTCTCCATGCACTGCTCAGCTTTCATAACAGAAACCCACCGGAGCCAATACTCAAATGGTGAATCCAAAGGCGAGTTTGTATTAAACATGTCCGATCCTCCACTGATAGAGAAGAAAAAAGCCAGATAGAAAGTAAAGAGAAGTCAGACCACAACTCCGTACCAGACGGAGGAAGCTGGTCTCCGGAAAACGGGGGCGGGACAGTGACGAAAAAAGGGTAGATCTGAGAATAAACTTTAGATCTGACACAAAACTCACCAAATCACCAAAGAGAGGGGGAGGAGAGAAAGGAGGGGTAAAGAATTCGCTAGACGGAGAAGGGTGCTTGAAGCCCTAGACGTTGGCGAGATCTAGACCTTGGAACGTTTAGATCTAGCACCTAAACAACGGGGCGACGACTGGAGGAACACAAGGCAGAGTAAGGCCCAATACAAGGAAGGTCAGGGAAAATAGTAGAGGAAGGAGGAGGTTGAAAGCACAAACCGTCGGCGTCCTCACTGGTTGAGAGCCAGCGAAAAATGTCGACATCAAAGAGAAAAGGGGTTAGGATTCAGACTAGTGTAAGAGAGAAGTAATAAGAAATTTTTTAGAGAGAAGTAATAAAATTAAGGGTTAAATATTGAAACTTACTCTTAAGTATTGCTCACGAACACTATACTACCTACGTTTTCAAAATGAACACTACATTACCCTTAAGTATTGGTCACGCTATTTTGTTAGTAAAAATGGACGGAATTTTCCATTCCGTTAGTCATATGACCTCAAGTGTCATATAATGGATGGTAAAATGATGTTTTTTCCCTTAAGTATTTGACCTCTATACATTTTATAAGGAACAATAACGAGGGTACAATGGTAATGTTCCTTATAAAATGTGTAGAGGTCGTATAATTAAGGGGAAACGTCATTTTATCTACTAACTTTCCCTGGTCACCGCTGGTGGTCCTCTACGGACGGTTGGGTCCGGGACACCAATATCTGCAAACAGATCAGTGGGCCACAGCCTCCGCTCATCCTCAACGATCATGTTGTGTAGGATCACACAAGCAGTCATGATCACTGAGAGTGAGCCCCTATCCCACATTCGGCCTGGGCGAGTAACGATGTGAAACCGGGCCTGTAGAACTCCAAATGCTCGTTCGATGTCCTTCCTACATGCCTCTTGGTATCTAGCAAAGTATCATTGCTTCGGCGTTTATGGAGCAGGTATTGACTTCACAAATGTTGCCCAAACAGGATAAATTCCATCTGTCAAGTAATATGGGGTTTCGTATTCTCTACCGCTGATCTTGAACTTCACATCTGGGGCAAAGCCTTTTACTGATTGGGAGAATAATGTTGACCTATTTAGCACGTTGATGTCGTTGTTGGAGCCCGGTGTCCCGAAGAAAGAGTGCCAGATCCGAAGGTCTTGTGATGCAACGGCTTCGAGCATGATTGTGGGGGCGTTCCCGTGGTCCCTACTTGTGAACTATGCAGACCATGCCACAGGACAGTTCTTCCAGTCCCAATGCATGCAGTCAAGACTCCCTATCATCCTCGGAAAGTCGCGCTTTTCGTTTATTCGCAACAACCGTCTTATATCTTCCATGGTCGGGCATCGTAGATAGGTCCGCCCGTAACCTTGATGAAGCCAATGCAAAAGTTCTTCAGGCAGTCCAACGCAGTGGTCTCCGCCATTCGCAAATACTCGTCACAGGCATCGGCTGGACTTCCATAACAGAGCTGACAAAGTGCTACCGTGCACTTCTGGTGTGGAGTTAAAGAAGCCCTCGCCGTAGCATCCTTGCTGTTACGAAAGTAGGCGTACCGGTCACTCAAACCATTCATGATCCGTATGAACATGTCCCTCGACATACGGAACCGTCGTCGAAATTATTGGTCGATGTACACCAGTTTAGGCGCAAAGTAGTCACGGATCAACCCTTCGTGTGCATCTTCGCGATTGCGCTCAATCACTCTCCGCTTTGGTCTCGGCGCCGACCTTGAGCCCTCGGCCTCATCATCATCCCGACCCGTTGGCTGTATCGATGACATCGCTTGATCCTCTATTTTTTTTCTGTTGCCTCCACAAACATATCCATCACGGCGTCTATTTCTTCTTCTGTCATTTGCTTCATTTCCTCTAGCGTTGGAAAATTCGCCATCGAAAAAAATAGAAGTAGGAAAAAAACTATAGGATTTGGAGATGAATAGAGGAAGAAGAAGCTTGAAACAAGAGAGGAGGAGTGAAATTTCACTTGGGGTAGATCTGAATTTATAGGAAATTGATGGGCCTTTGGAAGTCGGCGTCGTGTCGTGAGTGGCCAACCGACTAGCCGTTGGTGCCTGGCACGACAAGACGCGTCGTTGCTGGAAGTAGACACGACCAGCTGACACGCCCGCGCTGACACGACCACCTGACACGACGAGCCGTGCCAGCGCGTCGTATCAGAATCGTGTCTGTGCCTGACACGACCGGCTGCAACGACCCGTTGGAGCTGCTCTTAGATATTACATTTACCGTAGTTCTCTCTCTGAAACATTACTAAGGAAACATATATATTAAATTCATATATTTGTTGAACTGTTATGAAAATCGAGTTTGGAAGGAACCAACACCAAGACACCGAAGGGCACAACAAGTGCTTCTCTCTAAATTTGATCAAAAATGGTTGGTGCTCTCAAAGTCCACGATCACAAAGCTCGGGTTTGTGAGTTGTGGGATAAAGTTTCTGGGATAAATTACTCGGTAGTGTGCTCATTGTGGCTCTTCCCGTATGTTTGTGAAAAATTGTTGTTTGGTCGTGCCTGTTACAAAACCTTTGGATGGAAAAAAAGGAACAAACGGTGGGGTTGCCGTGTCTTATTTGAAGCGGGGTAAGGGTGTATCAGAGGTTGCAGCTGCGACTCCATTTCAGGCTTGTGCTAAGGTTCCAGCGCCTGTGGTCGTTGATCGAGTAGTGTCTGAGGGAATGACAACTCCTCCAGCGAACCAGTCCGCAACGTCACTTAAGGCTTCGACATCCACGAGCAGTTCAGGTTCTAAAATCTTCGTTTATAACCTTCCATATACCGCAAATGATGATTGGATCTGTTCCACTTCTGGTGACTTTGGACAAATTGAATATGCCATTGTTCTGAAACGGCCAAACATGAAGGGTTTTTATTTCGGTTTTGTTGATTTTGTTTCGCCAGAGTTAGCTCAGTTGGCCATTGAAGTTTTTAACGGATACAAGTTCAACGGATTCAAGCTTTTTGTGGCTTTCGCACGAGCCAAATCGAAATAGTTCCCAGTTAAAGGCCGTGTTGCTCCAAAACAGAGCATTGATGGTAATTCTCATAGTAGGGTCTCAGATATCATAAATAAGAGATTGGCTTTGGGTTTACAGGGGAAAGAGTTGTTGGGGAAGGAGGAAGTGTTGTGTCCGGAGTTGTTATTGAAGTTGATCAGTGATTAGAGCTCTGTGATCTGTTCATCGGAGTTGGTACGGGCGTTGTTTTCCAAACTCGTTAGATCCTGTTGATTTTCAAATTTGAATGTTTGTTCTGATTCTGATACTTTTGGGTCGGACGTTTCGCAGGAGAATCAGGATCGTAATACGACTCATGGTTTATCATAGTATATTTTTTTTTACTTGATACGCAAGCTTCACATTTGGTTGAGGCGTGTTCGGATGCAGTCGCAGGTTTTGATGCAGTTCAAGTTGGAGGATAAGCCCAAGTTGATGATGCAGCCTGTGTAGTTGGTGAAGCCCAAGACACTGTTGCTTTAAACATTTGCGGTGAAGTACGTCAGTATTTGCCTTCGGGTTTAGTAGAGGACGAGGATAATGTAGCCGTGTTGGAGGCCTCGGACTTGGAACTAATAAAGACGACCGTCCGTGGAAGGACGCCCTCCTTCGTCGGAGCCAGTCTTCTACTTATACTTTTGTTACTCATTCGAGAGCTCGTTCTTTGACTCGGGAAAGATCTATCAAGGCAGCACCTCCTGTTTCGACCTTGTAAAAATCGTCTCATAAGGCTCAGCAAAAAGCAGCTCATTAGTTTTTTCTGTTTTATATGTTCGGCTCGGTTCTCTCTGTTTTTGGGTTAAGGTTTTCCTTATAGTTCTCCCTTAGCAAAACTCCTTTTGTAAGCGTGTTACTGGTATTTTGATCTCTTTTACCCTGATTCTTCTTGAATTAGGGCATTCCGGCTCCTTTCTTGGATTCGGTCTTATTAATAAAATTTTCGAGCTTATACAAAAACACCAAGACACCGATTTTCCAAAGTAATAACAAGGTTGATGTCTACGGGTTGGTAACCGAGCAAACAAGAAGAACACTTGAGATTGGAAGTAGATAAAACTTGTATTTCTTGAGAGCTTCTTACATGATGGTATTGTTTATGAGTTGTGTTGTGTAATACAAAGGGGGTTGGCACCTCTATTTATAGGAACTAAGAACACATGAGACATTGCCACATATATTACCAACATGCAAGTAGTGGTGCCATGTAGATTGTGGTGACCATACATGGCACTGACATGCCACTTCATGACACTCCCCCTTGGACACCACATTGTGCTTCAAGTTGAAGTTACCTAGATAAAAACCTCCTCGAGAAAACCTGGTGGGACAAAACCTGTAAGGAAAAGAGTGCAACACAAGAGATGTGTTTGAAGTTGTGATTGATGTTGCCTCGTCAAAAACCTTTCCAAGAAAACCCTGTGGGATAAAGCTTGAATAAGGGAAAAGAGTGGAGCACACAAAACTTGTATCCCCCTGATTTCAGGTAGGTTACTTTGGTTGGTTGCTAAGGCGACGCATGCCGATCCTGTGTACTAACTTCTCAAACATAGATGTCGGTAAGGCTTTAGTAAATAAATTAGCTATATTCTCGCATGACCGAATCTTTATGACATCTATCTCATTACTCTTCTGGAGCTCATGAGTATAAAAGAACTTCAAGAGAGATTTTCTTGATCCTATCTCCTTTGATATAGCCTCCTCTGACTTGAGCAATACAAGTTGCATTTTCTTCTTATATAATATATTGAGAGTTTGGCGGATGAGAACCAATCGAGCATAGTATATACTTCATAATAGATCGCAAGAACACACATTCTCGGCAAGTTTCATGCAGCACCACAATTTCTGAGTGGTTTGAGAATGTTGCAACCAAAGTTTATTTCGTAGAGCACTAGAAAATGGTTGTTTCATTGTAGGTGATAACATATATTGTATGTGAGCGAGTTTTTTAAGGTCTGATAAATAACATGCGTCTGCATATCCAACCAGACCACCGCTATCCTGGACTTAGAATATAATAGTCCCAAATCTCTAGTTCCACTCAGATAATGAAATATATGCTTAATACCATTCCAATGTCGTTGGTGGGTTCTGAATTGAACCCGAAAAGTATATTTACTGCGAACGTTATATCATGTCGCGTACACTGTGCCAAATATATATTAAAAAAAACCCAATAGCATTTACATATGGTACTTTAGGACCAAGTATTTCTTCATCTGCTTCTTTGGGACAGAATGGATCCTTCTTTGGATCTAAAGATCGGACGACCATTGAAATACTGAGTGGATGAGATGTATCCATGCTAAAGCGCTTCAAGAGCTTTTCAACATACGCATATTTATGGATTAAAATGTCATCAGACAAGTGCTCGTGCTGCATGCCGAGACAGTGCCTAGTTTTACCCAAATATTTCATTTCAAATTCCCTTTTCTGGTACTCTACGACTGTGAGGATCTCTTCCAGAGTCCTAATCAAATTTATGTCATCAACATATAATGCTATAATAATAAACCCGGAGTTTGTTTTCTTGATGAACACACATGGGCATATGGTACCATTCTTATAGCCTTCTCTGGTAAGGTACTCGCTAAGGCTATGGTACCACATCCTATCAGATTTCTTTAATCCATACAAAAACTGATAGGCTGATCAAATATCTGAAAGTGCTCATATCCATCACTACGGAGTATGTCTCATCAAAATCGACACCTGGTGGTTGAGAGAATCCTTGGGCCACAAGGCTAGCCTTATATCGGGCGATTTCATATTTCTCATTTTGTTTCCTTGTAAATACCCACTTGTAATCAACAGGTTCACCATCTTCTGGTGTTGTGGAAACGGGCCCAAAGACTTGGCGTTTCGCCAGAGAAGCCAATTTTGCTTGAATTGCTTCTTCCCACATAGGCCAGTCATCTTTGTGACGGCATTCGTCTATGCTTCGGGGATCAAAATCAAACTCATTTATTATCTCATCATCTACTGCAAATGCAAAGACTTCATTAATAACAATTGATTGTCGATCCCAAGTTTCTTTTATGTGTAAGTAATTCATATGGATTTCCTCATTTCTTTTCTCTTGCAATTCTTCAGGAGTATTAGATCCTTCCAGTGCTTCGGGACCAATTCGTTCTTCTGGAAGTGACTCTGGTAGTTCTTTTGGAACTATCTCTGGTAATGAGGCTCTTTCATCCCTTCTATTCGTTTGACATTTCTGCTTCTGGGGAACAATGTCTTTGGATCCAACTGGTCTCTCACGCTTTAGGCGTGTACTAGAGTAATCGATAGTTGTCTCTACAGTATCACCATTGATCTTAATTCTAGCTGGTACATTGATTGCACCTATATAAGATCTTGTCATTTTTGACGTGTCTGCAAATGCATCAAGCATTTGATTTGCAACATTTTGCAAATGAATTATTATTTGTACTTATGTCTCACATTGTGATGTGTGTGGGTCTAAATGAGACAATGAATTCACTTTCCAAGTAAGTTCATGGCTTACTTCAGGAGGCTTATAAGAAAGTTCATGTCTTACTTCAAGAGCTTATTTTTCTCACCTAAAGGTAGAAACGTTATCTCATCAAAATGACGGTCTGCAAACCTTGCAGTAAACAAATCACCCGTACGAAGTTCAAGATACCTTATAATCGATGGTGAATCAAAACCAACATATATACCCAATCGTCTTTGGGGTCCCATTTTTGTGTTGTGTGGTCATCAACCTAACATATCTCATTTGCGAACTTTCGGTTGTGCAAGAGAATATTGATGATATGCACTTGGTCTTATACGAATTAAATATAAAGCATGTAATACAACATATCCCCAAGCAGAAGTAGGTAATTGTGACTGCAACAATAATGTTCGTGCAATTACTTGTATACGTTTAATAAACAATTCTGCTCAACCATTTTGGGTATGGACATGTACAATGGGATGTTCAATATCAATCCCTAAAGTCATGTAGTAATCATCAAAGGCTCTTGATGTAAACTCACCAGCATTATCAAGACGAATAGACTTAATGAGATAATCAGGGAAATGTGCCTCAGCTTTATAATTTGTGCCAACAGTTTAGCGAATGCAACATTTCACGTTGACAAAAACCACACATGAGACCATCTGTTGGATGTGTCTATCAGGACCATGAAATAACTTGTTAGTAACATTATCATGTATAGAGAGATTGATATTATTCAAACTCTAACGATAGATTTTTGTATAGTTTTGAAACTGATACTATCTTGTAAATTGTATCTATATAGAGAGTAACAAATGGAATAATATTGAACAATTTAAACTATCTTACATGGTATCAGAGCGATAACCGATATCCCTGAATTTTTTCTCACGTTTCCGCGTTTTCTATTCCATTTTTTTTGCGTTTTCTGCATCAGTGTTCCTCTCTGTTCACGAACACATCTGCAGAACTTGCAACCTGTATCACTGAGTAGCTGCTCCCATGGCTGATCCGAGACTTTACCCCGCACTCACCGTCTACAACATCCCTAGGTCCATCCCGATTACCCTCGAGATGGACAAAGGGAAATACTCGTCATGGTCAGAACTTTTTAAGATCCATTGCAGGGTCTTTAAAGTGTTGCATCACATATTGCCCTCCACGGCATTATTGGTCCCTGCTCCGTCTCCTCCACTGGCGGCCGCTACGTCTCCTACCACTGCTGTATCAGGTTCGCACACGAGCTCGGATGGCACTGAAGCAGCCGACTCTGCACCTGCTCTTCCAGCTTCCTCGGTCACGACCGCTTCGTCTCAGACCACAGCCGATCTCGGCTCCTCTGCCTCCATGGACGTTCCAGCGGATATTTGGGATCGTCTCGACGTTACCGTTCTCCAATGGATTTACGGTACGATCTCCTCTGATTTTCTTCAGACGATTATAATTCCTAATAGCACTGCTGCACAGGCTTGGGAGGTTCTTCGCCTAATTTTTCAGGATAACCGGCATTCTCGTGCCGTTTATCTCGAACACCAGTTCTCGACAATGAAACTAGACGATTTCTCTAATATTTCTAGTTATTGTCAAGAACTCAAAAATGTTGCAGATCAATTGTCGGATTTGGGTGCTCCGATTTCGAACAATCAGTTGGTCCTTCAGCTCGTTTCTGGGCTGTCCGAGGCTTACGACAATGTGGCAACGCTGGTCCAACAGAGCGATCCTCTCCCTCAGTTTTATGAGGCTTGTTCGAAGCTGATTTTGGAGGAGACTCGAAAATCAAAATAGGTCACATCTGCAGCTGCTACGACCGACTCTGTTTTGTATGCATCTCCGACTTTTCCTGAACCTAAGGAGTCTGGTGACAAGTCCAGCCAGCGTGGAGGCTCTCGTGGTTCACCTCGGACCTCATCTGGCCGTGGCAGATCGTCTTCGCAGCGTCCCGCTCGAGGAGGACGTAACTCGTCCCGGACTGGTTCTACAGCAAATGGACCATCTTCTGGTTGGAGCCCAAATCAGCAGCCCATGCAATGGGCCAGATATCCCTTCTGGGCGGGCCAATCACCAGCGGGCTAACCTAATCCTGCTGGACCGTGGGCCAATTATCCACCTCCCTGCCCATACCCAACTGCTCCTGGGCAGTGGGTTCGGGCTTCTCCACAGTCAGTTGGTGTCTTGGGCCCCCGTCCAGCCAGTTCCTCTCCTTCGCAGGCCCATGTTGTTGTTCCTACGGATGTTGCCTCGGCTATGGAAAATTTATCCATGCAACAACCCCCTGATTCCACGTGGTCTATGGATAGTGGAGCCTCATCTCACTTGACAGCGAATTCAGGTATCCTTGATTTTGTTATTAATTCTAGCATGAATAAATCTATTACTGTTGGTGATGGAAATCATATTCCAATTACCGGTTATGGCAGGGCATCTATTTTTCCTACCCATCCTAATTATACCCTACATGATGTTTTGCATGCACCCAAAATTGTTAAGAACCTAGTTTCGGTGCGCCGTTTTGTCAAAGATAATAATGCCTCAATCGAATTTGACCCCTTTGGTTTTTGTGTGAAGGATTTTCGGACGGGGCATCCGGTTTTGAGATGCAATAGCTCAGGGGATTTATATCCTTTCACTCCTCCCAGTTCGTCTTTTCAGTCTTCAGCTTTTGTTGCTTTATCACCAGGAATTTGGCATTCTCGCTTAGGTCATCTGGGTCCTCCGGTATTTGATTCGCTTTGTCGTTCTAATTTGATTTCATGTAATAAATTGAACTCCATGTGTCATTCTTGTGTGTTTGGAAAACATATTTGATTACCATTTAAGGATTCTTTGTTTGTTACTTATGCTCCTTTTGATATTGTGCATGCTGATTTGTGGACGTCTCCGTTATTGAGTTCTTCGGGTCATAAATATTATTTTGTGTTGCTTGATGATTATACAAATTTTGTCTGGACTTTTCCTATGGCACATAAATCTCAAGTTTTTCAACTATTCACATCATTTAGTATTTTTGTCTCTACTCAATTTGGTTACAAAATTAAAACATTTCAGTGTGACAATGGAAAAGAATTTGATAACACCCCATTTCGAAACTTTAGTGAATCTTCAGGGTTGGTTTTTCGTTTTTCATGTCCTCACACCTCCTCTCAGAACAGGCGTGTTGAACGGAAAATCTGGAGCCTAAATAATATGGTTCGTACATTGCTTCTACATGCTTGTGTTCCACCCGCTTTTTGGCATCATGCCCTATCAATGTCTACTTACCTATCTAATATTCTTCCTTCTAAGTTACTGAATTTTTCGTCTCCCACGTTAGCTCTGTATCAACGTGCTCCTTCGTATTCTCACCTTCGAATTTTTGGTTGTTTATGTTTTCCTCTGGTTCCCTCTACTTCTATTAATAAATTGCAGGCTCGGTCCATGTCGTGTGTCTTTGTCGGTTATCCACCGAATCATAGGGGGTACAAGTGTTTTGATTTAAAAACTAAGAAATTCATTATTTCGAGGCATGTTATATTTGATGAAACGGTTTTTCCATTCTCATCCATGTTACCCGCCTCACCCGACTCCTATGATTTCTTAACTGTTGATATATCACCTGCTTTGCAAGCCCATGTATTTTTTCCCACAGCTTCATCCTCACCTACTCGGTTTGGGCCTGCCCAACACCCAGTCCCCAGCCCGGCCCAGCCTGCCCAACAGCCCGTTTCCCCTGCTTCGCACGATCCGGCCCAGCCCTCCATTTCGCTCTCTCCGAACCGGTCTGCCTCACCAACTCGCTCAGACCCGCCTACGCCAAGCCCAACTGCTCTTGTGTCGAGCCCATCACCGAGCCCACCTGCTCCTGTGCCACCTACTCCAGCCCATCCCATGGTAACTCATAGCAAATTGGGTATCATTAAACCCAAGATTCTTTTTAACCTCTCATCCTCAACTACCATTTCCCCTATACCTCGGAACCCCAAGGATGCTCTACTTGATTCGAACTGGAAATCAGCAATGGTAGATGATTTTAATGCTTTACTTAACAATAAAATTGGGTTCTAGTTCCTCGTCCTGCAGGAGAAAATGTTATCAGGTCCATGTGGATTTTTCGTCACAAGACTCGCTCTGACGGATCTTTTGAGCGCTATAAGGCTCGGCTCGTTGGGGATGGCAGATCTCAACAGATTGGAGTTGACTGCGAGGAGACTTTCAGCCCGGTAGTCAAACCATCTACCATTCGCACAATTCTTAGTCTGGTTGTTTCTCAGTCCTGGTCTATTCATCAGCTTGATGTGAAGAACGCATTCCTGCACGGCAATCTCAGTGAGACGGTTTACATGCATCAAGCGCTCGGTTATCGGAGTGCCTTATATCCTGATCATGTTTGCCTCTTGCATTGATCACTTTATGGACTGAAACAGGCTCCACGGGCGTGGTATCAGCGTTTCACTGACTTTGTTTCAACTTTTGGTTTCTCACATAGCAGGTCCGACCATTCCCTGTTCATATATCGTCATGGCAAGGACACGGCATCCATTCTCCTTTATGTGGATGACATCATCCTTGCGTCCTCCAGTGATGCTCTCCGGATTTTCATTATGTCTCGCCTTAGCTCGGAGTTCGCTATGAAGGATTTAGGTCCTCTCTCCTATTTCTTGGGCATCTCCATCACTCGACATCCTGGCGGTATGTTTCTGTCCCAACGGAAATACACCGATGACATCATTGCTCGAGCTAGAATGACATCATGTTCTCCTTCGGCCACACCAGTGGACACTCAGGGCAAGCTGAGCGCTTCAGATAGTTCTCCATTTGAGAACCCTACACTCTACCGCAGTCTTGCAGGGGCGCTTTAGTATCTTACCTTCACCAGGCCAGATATCTCCTATGCCGTTCAGCAGATCTGCCTCCACATGCATGATCCTCGTCTTACTCACATGGCTGCACTGAAGAGGATCATTCGCTATCTTTAGGGGACTAGTCACCTCGGTCTTCACCTATACTCTTCGCCCTCTACAGGTCTGGTTGCTTATATTGATGCTGATTGGGCCGGGTGTCCCGACACACGACACTCCACGTAGGGGTACTGTGTGTTTCTTGGGGATAATCTGATCTTGTGGTCCTCTAAAAGGCAGCAGACATTGTCTCGTTCCAGCACTGAGGCCGAATATCGTGGGGTTTCCAACATTGTTTCCGAGGATTGCTGGCTTCGAAATCTTCTTCTTGAGTTGCACCATCCGGTCTCTAGAGCTACGCTGGTGTATTGTGACAACATTAGTACCATTTACCTCGCCGTTAATCCTGTCCAACATCAACGTACGAAGCACATAGAGTTGGACATTCATTTTGTACGGGAGAAGGTTGTTAAGGGACACGTACGGGTTTTACACGTTCCTTCCCGGTCCCAGATAGTTGATGTGTTCACCAAGGGTCTGCCACGGGTCCTGTTTCTTGATTTCAGGTCCAGCCTCAACGTTCGGGAGCCTCCCGTTGTGACTGCAGGGGCGTGTTAGTGACATTACCCTGTATAGAGAGTTTGATATTATTCAAACTCTAAGGATAGATTTTTGTATAGTTTTGAAACTGATATTATCCTGTAAATTGTATCTATATAGAGAGTTACAAATGGAATAATACTGAACAGTTTAAACTATCTTACATAACTGAATGGTCCACTAGCTAGATGAATGAGGCCACATATGTCTCCCTGAATCCTCTACAAGAAACATGACAATTCAATACTAACCTTGGTTTGTGATGGTCGGACCACTAATTTCCCTTGTGAACAAGTTGTACATGATATCTCATTGGACATTAGGATCTTCTAGTCCTTTAATAAATGTCCACATGAGTTTTCAATAATCCTACATATCATCGCTGATCCAGGATGATAAAGACGATTATGCCAGAGCATAAAAATATATGGATCAATGAACTTCTGGTTCATAGTAGTGTATGTTTCAATTGCCCTTATGGTTGTATAATACAATCCCGATGATAGAGCTTGTAATTTCTAAAGTACATGCTTTTCACCACACTTATGAATGGTAATATACAGAGAAACTCATTTTCATTTTCAATTCTGGTCTCGACATGATATTCGTTGTCACGAATATCTTTAAAGCTAAGTAGATCTATTTTCATATAAAACATTATGGGTACTCAACCTTGTTTCATTTTCTAATACCAAGGTAACTCTTCCGGAGCCCTCTATCAAATTTCCATTACCCATAATTATGCTAACATTCGATTCAACCAAGGTTAGGCAAGAAAAGTATTTCTTGTTTGTCAAGATTGTGTGCGTCGTCGCGCAATAAACAATACATAAATCACCATCATTTCTACAAGCATGTAATCCATAACTGGGATCCATATCCTTTCACAGACAAAAGTATTACATTAGTTTGTAAACTTTTAGAAAGAATAACAGAAAACATCATATATAGATTTATCACATTAGCCAAAAGAAGGAGAATACTGAAAAACACAAGTTTAAGCCATATCTTCATCACGGTCCACATTTTCGTCATCATCCTAAAAGAAGTCGGAGATTGTAAGCTTGATCGGAGCATCTTTAGGATTCACATGATCAATAAAGTTTGTCTCAAAGACCTTCTCCTTTCCCTTGATCGATTCTTGGTATAACTTCACCAAGTGGCTCAATCCTATTCGTCCTTGTGCCCACCTCTAACCATTTTCAAGTTCCCAATCCTCTCACTAATGGGGAAAGCATGAAGGAGAGGACAGGTTCCCGTTCTAACGTCCTGGCAGCTCAACCCCTTTCATTCTCTGCCTTTTGTTCTGTACTTACCATAAGCTATGTCGCATTTAGTAACATTGGTAAGGAAACTGTTGTCTCAGGCACGAAACGGATCTAAATAGAGTAGGGGAGGAGTTGGTGTCTCTGGCCCAAAGTTAGCTCCGGCCATGGCTTCTAATTTCGGCCAACCAACCAAGCTGACCCTTCTGGTTTCAAGGAAGGGTGTTTTCAATGATGATATTGAGAAACCCATTCCAACGGCGGAGTCCGATGATTCAACCGGTAAGGGGATCCAGTCTGAACATGTAAGGATTGTTGCAAAAATCCCTATAACGTCGAAAATCAGAGCTACATAAAAAGCAGAGCATCGAAGAAACACATACTCCAAGAAGATGAAATCTTCGTGTGCAACCTGCCATTCGAGTCCTCGGATGAGTGGGTTCGGAATGTTTTCTATCCGTTCGGTGAAATCATCTATTCCTCCATTTTGCATCGTCCAAATTGGTCTGGTATGTATTTTGGCTTTGTTCGATTCCGAGGGAAGGAGGAAGCAAGGAAAGTTATTGATAGCTTGAATGGTTTCAAGATCAATGGGCATAAGCTTTTCATCGCCATCACTCATTGTCGACCCCTCTGTTTCATCGTTGCAGGATCAGAGTGGCGATCAAAACCCGAGTTATAGTTCTTCTGGTTATCAGATTGCTCGGTTGGGAATGAGACATTCGGGGAGCTTGGTCTTTCCGGTGTTCACACCCGAGGTGGAGGTCTGCTGATCGGAAGAGGTGCAAGCCGGACTGAATCTTGACGGTTTGGTTGCTCCTCTAGTTTCGGGATTTGCTGGATCTTTGGAGATTGTTCGCGTGAATCCTGCTGAATCAAACCGTAATTTGGTTTCGTATCAGTCCTCTGATAAGATCACGGGGGTTTTGGATTCGAATCCCGTAAGTCTCGCTCCTGTGATGCGAGCCAATCAGGTTGATTTCCCAATTGCGATTTCCGTGGATCACGCCAACATCAACGAAGAAGTTGTGCATTTTGCGTCTGAGGAAGAGTTGGAGCCGGTTGTTAGGGTTGAACCTACTGCGTGTGTTGGACCGTATGGGCCAGTTGGGCCTGCGTCTGGTGAGCCCATTGTTCAAGTTTCGGTGGCTATTGAGCAGTCCACACAAGATGTTTGGGTTGTAAGTCACCCTTCAGGTAAGGCTTTGTGTCAAGAGGCCTTCTCTAATGATCTAGGTCAACCCAGGGTAGTTGGGTTGGGACGGGGCAGTCACAGGTTGGTTTTTCTGGGGACCAATATGGTCCATGGAAGGATGTCCTCCTTAAACCTCCGAAACGCGTAAGCCGGGCTCCTGCACATCTTTCGGACTACGTCACTGATAAAGTTTGTGGTGTAAAGCTTCCACCCATTCAGAACGTGTCTCAAAGAGTGATAGATCGGCTGCAATCTTTCGATGGGTGGTTGGAGGAAGCCGTAAAGGATAAGGCTCGTAAAGGACGGTCTAAAAAATAGGTGCCTCCCCCGGATGTTCATCGGACTCATACTTCCAGGTCCAAGTCTCGAGCCCTCAAATGTAAGGTCCCTAGGGATCCGATCTAGTCGCCGGATAGCGAATGGTATGAGGAAGAGTAGGCTATCGTTCTTTCTCAGTTTCGTTGGCTTCGGGGTAGCTTTTGTTTTCTTTGTAAGGGATGTCTCCCTTTTTCTCCTAGATGGAGATATTTGTAATCGTTTTATTTTTTCATTCTCCTCCTTGGAGGATGTACTTTCAATAAGAAAATTGCGCTTATCAAAAAAAACTTCACCAAGTGGCTCGGTACGTGACATACACGCGACCAATGATCAGCTCCTCCACATCGGTAACATTTGGTTTCATCATTTCTGGGAGTCTGGTTCAGTGGGCCTTTTCCTTTATCATATTGGTTATGCTTCTTCTGGTATACCTTGTTCTCTCTTCCATAAGGTTGCAAATAACTACGCCCATAACCATGACTACGACCACGTACATGACCTCGACCTCGAAAAGTTCCTCATCCTTGTTTGGGTCCAGAGCTGCCATCATATCTTGTCACATTCACTTCTGGGAATGGAGGACTGCCAACTGGGCGAGTTTGATAGTTTATCATTAATAATTCATTGGTTTGCTCAACAACGAGCAAACATGCAATAAGCTTTGTAAATTTCTGAAACTTTCTCTCTCGATATCGATGTTGTACGAGCATATTCGAGGGGTGGAATGTGGAGAATGTTTTCTCAAGCATAGATTCATCAGTTATCTTTTCTCCACAACTTCGGAGCTTGGATACAATTTTAAACATGTTGAATTGTACTCATTTACAGACTTGAAATCTTGCAGCCTGAGATTAGACCAGTCGTATAATGCTCGAGGGAGAGCTATTGCTTTCATATTCTCAAACATCTCATTGAGATCAACCCATAAATCAAGGGGATCTTCGTCAACCAAATATTCAACCCGTAGGTCTTTATGTGCATGATGACGGATTAAAATTGTGGCCAAGGCTTTGTTTTTAACAGATTCGATGTTCCCTTCTTTTATAACGTCTCTGAGATTCTGAGATCTTAGGAGAGTTGTGTCCAACGCTCATTCATAATAATTATTCCCATCCAGTTTGAGGGGTACATAATTGAACTTTTCCAGGTTCTCCATCTTGTACACTGATCAAAATAATTACATGTCAGGATTATGACATATTTGATCTTTACCATATTCAACTTCAGGTCGTTAGAATTTTATTTTGGAACTTCTGGTCCAACATATATTTGGTCGTTGGTACGGTGTATTTGGAACTTCTGGTCCAACATACATCATGTCACTGGTATTTGGAACTTCCGGCCCAACATACAATCATATTTGTAAACTACGGGCTACAAATATGTGTCCTCATAAACCTATTAATGAAATGATCATGTTGCATGTTATATAAACAAGTAGTTTTGCATCTTGGAACTTTAGGTCCAAATGCTTCGGTTTCAACAGAACTCAAAAATCGAGTATCAACGATAAAAACACAAGTATACAAATAATCATAAAAAATTTGATGTGAAAGATCCAATATAAATTGGCGATCACAGAGCATACTTATTGAAATCCATAATTTTAAAAACATGCATAAACAAGCATATATAGTCCAAGTATAAATAAATTCACGCTAATAGGGACTTTGATATTTGGATGGTAGAACGAGTCGTGCTGATAACGTGTTATAAAAATCGAGTTTGGAAGGAACCAACACCAAGACACCGATGGCCCAAAGTAATAACAAAGTTGGTGTCTACGGGTTGGTTACCGAGCAAACAAGAATAATACTTGAGATTGGAAGTAGATAGAACTTTTATTTCGTGAGACCTTCTTACAAGATGGTATTGTTTAAAGAGAAAGAAATTAAAGAGAAAGAAAAAGGAGAGAAGATTGAATTTATTTTTTATTTTTTTGATCAGCAAAGATTGAATACTATTTGAGAAAGGAGAGAAATCATAAACCCAAATCCTATATTGAAATGCAGCCTAAAATTAGTTACTAAATCTTAGATTAATTCCATTTATTTGTTCACACTAATTAGAGAAAAACACTAATTTATTTTATTGTTGAGAAGCTGAGCTATGTTCACATTAATCTACAATTTCACTATCGTTGTCGAGCTGTATGAACATTAATTTGGAGAAAATACAGTTTGGTTTTTATGATTGGGAGGGTGAGGTTTTATTCACATTAATTACCCCAAAATAATGTATCATTAGGAGAAAACCCCTAAAACGCTTAACATTTATCTTGCCATCGCAGACTAAGACTATAAATAGATGCATTCGCGGAGAGAAGTCTCCACACCATCCAACACCAATACAAGAGACAAGAATATACCTGGTCTGGATAAAGGTTCGAGATAGCTTTTCTTTGGATATAATTTTTGTTCATTTTTATTTTTGATAAAACATAAAGTTTAATAGAAATATATTTTGATGACTATATATGCTTTTGTTGATATCAGTTTAATAGAAACTAATAGTGGCAATAGTTTGAAATGTTTACTGACTTAAGTTTGTGTTTATGTATTTTGTTTCTCATGTGAATATGTAAGGTTTCTAAAGTATTGCATTGGCATTTCTTATTTCAATAATGTGGTTTATTGTATATGTTATTAATTAACTTGTTTCAATAATGTCACAGCTATGGCGACAAGCGATGTGGATCCCAAGTGCTTGCCTTATGACGTCCGGAAGGACAATTACGACGATTTCATCAAAAAAATCAGAGTCGAGCTAACACAGACGTATTGTAATGGCATCTCAGTTCTCGCGCCTGAACGACATTCGGGGATGTCGGAAGACAAGGATTGGCTGGACATTAAGCTGATTGCAGGCGGCAGTAACATCACGTTGAGGCTACAAAAAAACAACCTCAACGTTCGTGGGTACAGAAGGGGTGCCGACAAGCTCTTTTGGGAGTTCACGGACACGCATCTGATCGACGGCAGTCGTGATCTATTGCTCTCCGGGAGCTACTTTACGGCCAATGGTATAGTGAAAACGGGAGGCGTAAGTCGTGAGGAGCTCCCATTAGGGGCTCAACAGTTTGAGGAAGCGATCCGTGATCTTGCTGGGATGGAGAGCCCTCTTGGACCCAATGCTAAAGATGCCGCGCGGAACCTGCTTGTTATAATCCAGACGGTGGTTGAAGCTGCAAGGTACCAAACCATATCAAAGTATATCAGTGCCAATTACAATACTGGAGCCGTGATAAATGGCGAAATGGTGGCTATGGAGAACTGTTGGGGTCGCCTCTCGAGCGCACTGTTAGAAATGGATCTAAACCCTACTCCTACTACACCGCTACCAAATATTGAAGCTGAAAACCCATCTCATGTGTATATTTTCTCTAAGGCCCTTGACGCATCAGGTATCTTGGTCGATAGCCGTCAAAGAGGAGGAGCAATGATGAACGGGAACCACGGAAGATCTCTGATGAACCTTGAGTATGTGCGCGTCAACAACATCAACAACCAGAATCCCGGAAAGTTGTTCGGCAAGGTGACAGTATACGATGGCTGGTACGCCTACACCTTTTACAACCGGGGATCGACCGACCCAGAGTCTGTGGGCCCGTCAGAATTGGCTACCCTAACTGACTCTTCTCAGCCCTACGCAGTTTCCGGCGCGGACGCCTTCACCGTCAGCATAGACCTGTCTAACCTGGGCTCATCATCGCATGAGGACAAGATTGCTCAGGGGGAGATCGTGTGGGACACCGTGATAGAGAGCGTGACTTTCGAGGACTACGACAAGCATCTACAGCGAGACGTGACAGGAAAAAGCGGCAATGTCACGGTGGGATACTCCGTCTTAAGCAATGCGCTTGGCGTCACTATACAGGTTGTCTTGGTAAACGCCGACGGGAAGACTGAGGCGGGGGTTTACGGGACACTCAAAGCTTCTCAAGTTCTCGGAGGTTCGGCTGGACAAATTCCTATCACTTTGTTGGACAAGTCGTCCAAGGAGCCTGCGCCAGTGGAGATTGGGAAACCCATTCCGCTAACCCGGAAAATTATCGCTGCGTCCATGTCCACCAACTTAACCATTGCAGTGGATTTGAAGGCATCACCGGACGGCCACGAGATAGCTGGGGGCAATGCGATCTTCACGGTGCAAGGGGGAGAGCAAACCCAGAATATAAAAGGTCAGTATGGAGAAGTGCAAGTTATCATTAATTGCGAGTGATGAACCACCTTAATTTCTGTGTTTATCATGTGGTATGTGTGTATGTAATTCCCTCATAAATTGCATGTATAATACGTGCACAAGAGTTTGTATTAGATATAAAATATAAACTCTCTAAATAAATAAAGGGAATTTTTATGTTGTCAGTCATCTCTTCTATGGTGCATACAATATTTTCAAAACAACGGTCTCAAAATCTTCTCCACGTAATCGCAAATCGGTTAATTCTTTACCATTACAAATGAGTTGGTTTACCACGGCTTTGTACATGCATGATGTATTCAAATGCATTATCTGGCTCCTTCATTTTCATGAGCTCCAACTCATTAATTGTAAAGAGTTTCGACACACATTTATTTGATGAGCAAAGTGAAACTCAATAATGAAACCTGCAAATGCAACCTAATAGAACAAACATGTTGCTTGTGGCCCAAGCAAACAAAAAAGGAAAATAAAAACACTCATAATCTAAAAGGATGAATACCCACACACCAAACCAACAACAATCAAAGAGAGATCACTACCCACACACAAAAGACAAGATCAAAACCTGACTAATCATGCAAGGCCCCAAAAGTACCCAGAGAAACACTCCTAACCTCACTAGAAGACCTAAAACACCTCACCCCCACCCAGAAAACCAATAGTAGAGGAACAACAAAACAGAAGATCCGAAGAGGAAGAAAAACTACTGCGATAAAGATTGCAAGAACAAGATATTATGCAGCAGCATCACAAAGTCTATGAGACCATTCACAAGGCTCCATAAAAACCTGACAATGCCACCAGGCCCAAGAAACATAAGAGAAAGATATGAGGCTTGGAGAGCAATAGTCCTAAGCAAGCCCTTCTTCTTAAAACATAAGGATAGAGAATTGCACCAAAAAAGAAAAGAGAAAGAGAAGTTGTCCTTGAAAGATGCCCAAAAAAAACTGATAAGAAACACTTTTAATACCTTGAATTATGATCTGTAAAGACTCTACTAAGTTGTTAAAGAGTACATTATTTATATGCAACCAAATCCTCCAAATAACAACAACCCAAGGAAGACCAGGACATGATCCAATGAATAATGGTCTTAGGAGCAGAAGTAGAAATGCCCCACCAATTTTTAATACAACAACCCAAAAAGACTAAGATATTTTACAATTCAATAACAGATGGTCTTGTTTTTGTGGTTCCTCGTGATAGAGAGGACACCAAGTATCAGTCATGAATGGGATCCTTAGAAAACACTTAGTAAGAATGGCTTGCACACATACCAACCATGAGAAAGCTGTCATTTTGGGAGAGAGATTGGTAGCCAAAGCATTTTAGCCCATTCAACATCTAGAAAATTATCAGAATCCAACCATAGATACATTTTCTTGACATAAAAGTTGTTACCCTCAAGAGACCAAGAAACTATATCATTCACCATAGAACTGATTTGATAGACATTGAGAACTGAAGAAAGGGCTATAAAAAGATCAACTCCCCAACCCTTCAAGGATCTTCTAAACAATAAGATCCAATCCTCAGAACACTAAAATTGTGAGACCAAACAAGTTTTTTGTATACTGAGAAGGTATAATCTAGGAAATCTGAACTTAAGTAGTACTTCAATGAGCCAGATATCTTCCCAAAAATAAACTGATCTCCAAGAAACCACTGATCAATGTAAGTCTTTAGCAGCAAAAGCACTAACAAATCTAGGAATAGATAGAAGTGAACTGATATGGTTAATTAAACTATGGCCATTGTGCAGCATGAATTTTGATAAATCCCAAGCATATCCCAACCATATTTATAACAAAGAAGTTGTTTCAAGAGGGAATCCTTTTCAAGTGCAAACCTCCACCACCATCTAGCCAAAAGGGCTTTATTCATTGGATGTAATTTCTTGATCCCCAAGCCAACTTTGCTTTTAGGTCTGCAAATAAAGTTCCACTGCACTTTATGTATCACTTTCCTGGTGAGAGATTCATTCCAAAGAAATCTTATCTGTCACATCTCCATCTCCCTAAGAACACCTTTGGGGACATTATATATATACATGAAATAGAGGGGAAGAGAGGAAAGAGATGTTTTAATTAAAGTCACCCTGCCACCAAAGGACACAACGACTTCGTTAGTCGAACACTAACCATGTAGAGGAAGTCACAAGTACGAGAGGAGAACGAGAAACATAAAAAGGAGAGAGCAAAATAAATTTTGATGTTTGATGCTTTTCGATGATCTTATAGGATGAGTAATAAGGTGAGGTTATATGAGATCTCAACTAGGGGTAAAATAATAATTTCGTGGGGGTGGCCATAATCATCTCAACTAAGTTAAAGCTAAAAATAGATACAGAAATTTAAATACAATTAAATTAAATGTATGACATTAAATCCACATTTTCTCCGATAGCTCACAAAATATGGTGAGTACGAAAAGACGAAGAAATTGTGACTTCTCAAAATTGTGACTAGCTAGTTCCATTTCAGACTTTGACATATGATGATGTGATTTTGACTTGGATAATATATTGTTGTTTTCGTTGAATAATTTATGCCTAGCTTCATTTTCAATTTTTGGTTTCGATGACCTCGATTGTTGTTTGTTGTGATGTTTTGGATTTGCAAGTTCATTTTCACGTAATACATTTGGATACACGATTTCTAAACATATTTTTTTTAAATCAACTACTTAGCTTAACCGACTAAATTGTTTGACTCGGTTAGTAATGAATGATCATTACCGTTTAATGTGATCATAGAAGGAGTTTCTCTAGATATGACTTTACCGGATATTTCTCAATTTTGAGCATTACCTTTCGGTTCCAGTTTCAAGAATCTTGGATTGAGTTTTCTAGTTGGATTTAGTAATATTTAATTAATTTATTCAAATATATTTTAAAAATAAATTATTTAGTTTTTATATCAAAATATTTTTATTTAATCTTATAAATTATTAAAATCACATCAGTTCTATTTTTTTTTCCTAAAAATCATATTATTTCTATATATATTTATTTTGAAATAGATTTGAATAAATTAATCAAATATGAATTATTTTGTTTGAGTTAAAATGTGGGTATTTTGATCCTAAAAAAATTGAAAACCATAGTTTTTCAATTTTAAACTATGTTAGAATAGATTACAAATTCATGCCTTTATGAGACATAATTTCAAAAAAAAATTCTTTGAACTTTATCCTCCGATTTTAAACAAGTTAGATAAATAAAAAAACCTCCCTTCACAAATAGATTGTGTTTACTTGAAAGGATATAGGAACATTCCCAGAATGGAAAAAAATTATAAAACTACTCTTATGATAGAAATATAAAAAAAAATGTCAGAAGCAGGGATATGATGATAAAACGGAAGTCCCCTGTTGTTTAGGAGAGTTTATGATTTACTTCTAATACAAACTCTTGTGCACGTATTATACATGCATGCATTACATAAGGGAATTACGTAGCACACAGAAGAGAACGTTGGCTGAAATGAAACAGCAAGTGATTATACAGCTGCGTTAATATTGGGAATCATGTCCTTGCAAAGATGCCGATGGAAGTGAGATACCGAGTGTAACGGCCGTGGAAGCCAGAAATGACTCCTCTTTTAAAGGCCAGAGAGAAAGGTGTGCCGTTTTCCTCTCCAAACGGTCCCATCGAGCTTCGATAATTTGTCGAGAACTTCAACGACGTAATTACTTTATCCGTCGCATTGTGGTAATCACCGTATGTTCCGCTAATGGCCGTCAGGTACTCATCAGGCCATTCCAGCACAATCTACATCCAACAAAATGTTTAACATCATTTTCGTGAATAAGTTTATAAACTGATAATAAGAATCACAATAGAAATTAACAGTAGTTTCTTGGCCTCCATTGCCACCGATTTCCTCGGAAGATTGGAGCCTTCCATCTGCGGTCTTGGCAGCGAATGAGAGCCCATCCACAACACGTCCATGTCGGATTTTGATTTTCCGGATGCCATCTCCTGCTGGAGCCTCGAAGTTCCAAGCTTTTCCTGCCCTGATTGATCCCCACGGTGCGACCTCAACGCTGTTCGTCGACATTATTTGGCTGAGACTGTTAACTGTGTGTTCTTGCTGATTTTGTGCTATCCAAACACGCCAGGGAATCTATTTATATATATATGGATTCACTCTCATCTTCCATTTTCTTTTTTTTTTCCTATTTTCTATTCTGTAATTCACTGCTCATATTAAAATGATGTGAAATAAGTTGTTGTCTAATCAATTCATTTAATGACACGTTCCAAGAAATTAATGTGATTGAATATCTCACATGTGTTAGGTGTTTTTTTTGTTGCTACAAGGTTCAATTTTATATAAAATCATAATTTAAATGCATGATGTACGTCAGAAAACATCTTCCCTAACCACTAATAAAGAACAACACATAACAAAAATGTTCGCAATACTTATAATCAGTGGCGGATCCAGCATTTCATGTGAGGGGGCACAACTTTTTTTATAATGACAAATAATTTTGATACACGACATCGATATTTTATCTTTTGAAAATATTATAAAACACTGATAATTGTAAAAAAGTTTTTGTAAAACACCGATATTTTGTCTTTTTAAAGTCAATAAAATGAAAATTTGAGGAGGCCGTAATTTAGAAATTGTTAGAAAAAATAACTCTTACTAAAATAACAAAACTGATAATTAACTAACAAATTGCTCATTCCGATTGAAACTTAAAAAATAAATGTTCTCAAATGGTAATAATTTATGGTATCAGGTCGTTGTTCTCAATATTGATAATCTTTATTTGACAAGTATTATCTTATTCTAACTTAAATAGGTTTTAAGAAATAAAAATATTATGTTTTACGAAAACTTTATGAAGTTTAAAGTCTTGATTTAAAGTAATTTGTATTAGTTGTTTTCATTTTTAAATAATTATATGAAAGGAAAAAGAGTTTTGATATTACAAAATACTTGAAAACATATTAAGATATTTTGCTATGGACATGGGGACAAAACGTTTTTTTTAACGATGGAGGCAAAACGTTAGAGATTCATATATATGTTTTTATTTTCTTTAACAACTCCATTTCTTTATTATTTTTATTTAACATAAAAGAGTTTGAAATTAAATGGTGAAAACAACTCTAAATAATAAATAAAATTAAAATAATTCAATTTATTTTATTCTGAAATTATAGTACACAGAAACCTTAGTACGTCTGACGCTGCTTGTAATACCAAAACGCCACATACGGTATCTAAACGCCACATGGACAGAAAGGAAATATGGGGAAAAAGAAGATGAAACTGGACGTCCTGCTCAAAGGTCTGAGCGTTGACTACATCAGTAGTAGAAGACAAGACTTTCACCAGAGACCCTTCCCAGAGCCAGTCCCTGAAGCCTGAGGAGGCTAACATTCCTCCTGCCGAGACTGCTTACCAGCCCACGCCTGATCTGGCCGGTCACCAAATTTTTCCAGCCGAGATCCACCTTCCCGGTCTGGGTGCCCACCCAAGGATCTGTATTATTAGATACAGTGCTCGGGGAAACACACGGATTCCTCCCTACAGACGAGGAACCATTAGATACAGTGCTCGGGGATAAGTACCTGATGTAGGCATAAAATGCATCGGTTTTGTATGTTTTTAGCCCACATTATTGAGCTTTTTAGTCCCGGGGTTGTACAATTTGGTGTACTTTTCTCTCGTTACTCGTACTTTGTCTCTCGTTGTGTTTTGTAGGTGCTTTGATCGAAAAAGGGGCAAAAATAGAGGAAAACCCGATTTTACGAGTTTTGGAAGATGGCTGATCTTGCGAAGGGCATAACTCCCTCATACGAACTTCGAATTGCTTCATATAATATATAAAATCGAAGAGAATTCAAAGATCTACAACTTTCGTCAAGGGACCGTCACTGTTAGGATACGGGAAGGGGCCCGTTCCGGGTCTCATTCCGACCGGGTTTAGGGCCCATTCCGGGCCGGTTTCCAGCGCGTTCCGGGCCTCATTCCGGCCCGTTTCTTGGCCCATTCCGGGCCACGCTCCGTGCCACGCGCGTCAGACCTTCTCCCAGCTCCGTTTTCTGCATAAAAATAGGAAATTTCCTCATTTCAAAGCCAAATTTACCTATTCCAAATCCGGTTTTGAGGAGAGAAAGAGGTCTTGTAGTCCTATATATAGAAGAGCATCCATTAAGAACATGAGGGCTTATATTGGGCATAATTTTAGAGAGATTGAAAGTTAAGGTTTGAGTTTTGGTGAGAGAGAAGTGCTTAGGAGCAAGGATTGAAGCAACTTTGAGATTTTCATCATTGAATCGGTATTTTGTATCAACTTTACCTTTGAAATATGTTTTTCACTTGTTCATCTTCTTCTTTGTGTTCTTCCTTCATCTTCATGAGCTAAATTTCCCATGATCTAGGTCTAGGGGAAACAATACGATGAATTAATTCAATGGGTTCGTGTTTATTATGTGCAATTTGTGTTTGGATTATTGTTTGCATGATTTGAACTTAATGTTTCATCAAATTGATCACTTGATAGTTGATTAGGTTTTAGCATTCAACAATCGAAAGATGAGAGTGACTAAAAGGACTAAGGATTATGTAACTCGGGTTCAAATCTAGTCTCTAATAAAGTTAGGTTAACACGAGTGTAACAACTATAGGCGTATAAACCGAAAGTTAGAGGAGTTCTTGAATCGTAATGATGTATGTCTCACTACACCCAAATTAGAAATAACTAGGTGGTCAGATTATACTAGGGACCTAATTCGATCGAGAGATGTTTAGGACCAGTCGAGAGAACTTCCGTTACCTTTAAACTTACCTTTTTTTGCACATGTAAACACAAATCCCTGCGAATTAATCGTCATATTGTGACCCCGTTAAAGTCCTAGATCACATTTTCTTCTTAATTTCACAACATCTGCTATTTTTGCCTCGTATTTGTTCTCACTTTACTTTAATTGCTTTTTCAACTTGCTATTTACATCTTTAAAACCAAAAACAAATCTTTTCAGAAACAGATTAACTAACGGATTTTAAATCGAGTGGTTGTTTTATTGCTCCATTGGGTACGATAACCGGACTTGAACCGAAATACTACTTGACGACCGGTGCGCTTGTCGCGCCCTTTTTGTGAGTTAATTCTCAGGGTGTTAGTACCCAAAGCCTGATGGTCCAGTCGACGGTGAGGACTCATTCCAATCCGTGGCATAGGGCTTCACCAACTTTACCTTCTGAAACTCCAGGATCGAGGAATCATACCTCAGGGTACCCCGCAACTCCAACTCATATTCCCGCACCTCATGGCCGATCCGTCCACATTTGAAGCAGAAGTAGGGAGCTTTGTGTATGTGAGGTCAACCTTCACATGTTCCGGGAAATCCTTGAACCGAAGCATCAATCCCCGTTGTAAAGGGCGTTCCACAAGGTGGCAGTAGTGTACCTTCACACCATCGCCCAAACACATCCCCCATTGGTCACAAGGAACTTCCACACACGACCCCAATATGTCACCGATCGTCTCTCATTCCACCTTCGGCCTAACCAGGGGTGGAAGGCCCCGAGAATGAACCCACAATTGCAGACGGTCCATCACAGGAAGATCCCGAGCACAAGGGTCCAGGTCTCTAAGTAAGAGCGGACTCTCGTCGAAGGTCCTTAAAAACTAGGCCCACCATAGACCGCCCTCATGCGGTGGTGATGATACGAAGGAGGATCTTCTTCCAAGGAAGCCTTGGGGCCCAAAGATGCTGCCAACTCAAACTGTTGGCGGGCAAGGATAGAGGAATTGATCAGGGAATATGGCACCACCACTTCCACCTCCTCATCCTCCTCAAGGGAGCAGGATGAAAGGCCGTCTTGAAGCGCCTACATGGAAGCCAATAGATCCGGTCCTACCAAAGTAGTGGGTGATGGTGGATCCTCCAAAGATTGAGCCAGCGGTCGGCCACGAGTCATTCCAGCCAGGACGGTGAGAAGGGAGGGTATAAACGGAATCATATCCGCACTAGGAGACGGATGCCCAAATCCCATAGTTCCCATGTCTGACCTCGGGAAGTCGACGATCAAAGCTTTCCCACGCGCCGGGTCACGTTCCAGGGGAGGAGGAGACCCGAACTCACCATGAGGAATAGGGTCAATAGGAGCAGACGGAGCAAGAAAAGGGACGGGCAAAGGAGGCGGAAGCGGAGCCAAGGGAGGGTTGCTTGCGGACGAAGCAACGCCTTTGGCTCTCACCGGTCGTCCCCTGCGTGGTTTTCCGGTATAGGCCGGTGTGGAGGCACCCATCACGAAAGGCACCAAAGACGTAGAGGTTAGGGGGCGTGATGAATCCGTCGTGAGAGAAGGAGGCGCAAGGAGGACCCCAACTAGGGTTTGCTTCGGCTTCCTCCTACACTGGCATTTAAAGGCTGAGTTGCTTCAAGAGAGAACAAAGTCCTCAAGGGAGAGAGTTGCACCAGACGAGACGTGACAGGGTTGGCAATGGTTGCAGCAGTAGTGTCAACAAGGACGTCGACGCTAGAGTTAAAGCTAGGGAGCACCATAATCGCTGGGCTTAGGCTGGGTTATGCTCTCGAATCATGGGAGAGAATTTCCCAATCTTATTTTAGAACAATGTCACCAGTGTTAGCCTTAGTCCATCCCATAAAAACTAAACCAGCTATTTTTCAATTTTTATTTATTACAATTTTTACTTAATTCTTTTGTTAATTTTTTTAAAGTTATTTTAATTCCCTTCTTTTTCAAAATTCTTTTCTTATAAAAAAATTATTTAAATTTTATATATACTTTTTCTTTATAATTTTTTATTAACTTTGTTTATTAACTCTTTTTATTTTAATTCTTTTATTAATTTATTTTTTGTTAGTTCTTTTTCTTTTTAATTCGTTTATTAACTTTTTTATTTTAAATAATTTTTATTAATTCTTTTATTAACGTTCATATTGTGATGAAAATAGCACGAATAGCCGGCGCTATCAGCCTATCACTAGAGGTTGCTGGCTTATAGGAAATTATAATATTTTGGGATAATTCCATTTTAGTACCCTAAAACTTTCGGATTTCGTTTTTAGTACCCTAAATGTTTTTTGTGCCACTTCAGTACCCTAAATCTTCGTTTATTCCAGTTTAGTACCCAACGTCTGATTTTTTATCTATAAAATATCATTTTTATTTTTCAAAAATTCAATTTGTTTAAACTACCGAAGGGTAGTGTTGGTATTATAATAAAAGATAGGGTCATGTGCAAAGCACATGACGTTTTTCCATCCAAAAATGGATGGAAAATCAGACATTGGGTACTAAACTGGAATAAACAAAGATTTAGGGTACTGAAGTGGCACAAAAAACATTTAGGGTACTAAAAACGAAATCCGAAAGTTTTAGGGTACTAAAATGGAATTATCCCTAATATTTTTTATTCGAACAGCCAACACGAACAACCTATCATTGGAGATTCTCTAAGTTAGTTGATTTTGAGATCCACAAGGAGCCCTAAATCATAATTTCATAGTTTGATTTACATGCTCCACTTTACCCCTAGGTTTTTTATCTCACCGGCCCTAGAGGAATCAACCTCATTTTCTGTCTCAGAGACCACACTGTCAGTTTGCGAACCCACATATCATCTTTTTTTGTCCAACTCCTTTGATTGGTGACAAACTCATTTTTAGACGTCATCGGAAGTTGCTTTGGGCTTGCCTACCCTCTTGCTTAGGCCTGACCCAAACAAGTCCTCAATCAACGTCTTATCGCTCTCGGAACTTGGGTTCTTGGGCCCCTTCTTATTGAAACGTCTTGCTTGTTTCTCTCTGTAACGGACCACATGAAGATCAGAAATTGTCTGCTCCGAGTTACCCCCAGATCGAGCCGACTGAACTTGTCCAGTCGGGACCAAGCTTCCCTCACCCTTTCCCCCTCAACCTAGGAAGAGATGAAGAGGAATTGGAAATCGGATCGGGCAACAACAACTTTCCTTTAAATGTGTATGAGGACAACTCATGAACCCCTGCATGAGACGAACCCTCATGAGATTGCTAAACCTCAACCTCACCTTGAGACCCTAAACTCTCGAATTTCTCTAAGTTGAGTGTCCCCATGTTTGACCTGATAGGAGGGACTGTCACCGAAACTGAGTTGCGATAACCATAACCACAAGGGCTATGAACTCCTTCCCCACTAAGCTCGACTTTATCGTGGAAGAGCTCAGATGAATTGGATCCACAATCAATGGGATGAGTTGAACATATAGAGTTGATTTGCTAGAATACACAAATGAATCTCCCACACTAAAAGGAATTTCGACATCATCCTTGATGTCAACTAAAATAAAATCAATAGGAGATTCAAATACAACCCCTCTCTTGAGATCATCTTCCATAGTACCCCTTGGATATTTAATATATTTGTCAGCCAACTCACTTGATAGGATGAGAAGTGTTATTCTCTTGATGTGTGTTCCAAGAGGGGTTGTGTCCGGTAGAATACCTACACCGAGAGAGTATGCCGGTGTAGAGTATCGAGGACGAGGACGGTTCGACCATTGCCCCGATGCTATGTTTTCTGGGAAGGCGTACGACCGAGGTATGTGCCGGTCCGTTATGCGTGAGGCCCCGATTCTACGTGACGGGAAGACGTCCGACTGAGGGATTTCCAGTCTGGGATGTTACCCCGAGTCTGTGTGACGGGAAGATATCGGGACCAATGTTGTGTGTTCCGGTACGATATAAATGGGACGGGCTGTGATAGCCGATGATATTGGGAATTGTTGTGTGGTTGATGTGTCTGTTCAGCTGTGTGTTGTTTGCTCGATATTTGGCTGTGTGCATTCTTTTAAGGGTGGCTATGGCCTCATGAGACTCTGGGTGGTTGGTACTTGTCAGTGGGCGTCATTGATAGTTATGATTTGCTAGTATGCCCTAATTGGACGGTTACTCGTGGTATTGAACTGATGTTCATAACCTTAACTACTTTTCCTACTGAGCGAAAGCTCACCCCTTACCTTGTTGTCTTTCAGGTGTTGAGCAGGATCTGTACTAGCGGGATTCTAGGCGCTTGGGAGCCAGTGAGGGTCTTATCTAGGGTCTAGTGATGTACCGTTTCTCGTTGTTGAACTTATTTACTTTATGGGTTTTCTTGAGTTGTTGACTCTTTTCATCGAATTAATGGATTTCGGAGTATTATTTTAAACCTTTTCCTTTGAATCGTCTTTTATTATTTATTTATTTAAGTTCATGTCTCGAGTCCGGTCAAAACCGGATTTGGGTGTGACAAATTCCAAGAAAACACTTTTGTTTTCATTATTGAGAACTCGAGCCATATTTACATTATTTGTTGATAAGCCAAGCTATGTTCACATCAATTCGAATCAAGCTATTTTGAAAGCTTCCGCCAGTCGTTCCTTAGCTTCAGCCTCTCTGTATTAGGTGTGTCTCCGGCATCTCGACTTAGTTACAGTGTGGGATGTTTTTCTCGACTTCTCTGGTTGTAGATCGCGTGGTTCTGCTCAAGTAGTGTCGCATCATTGGTTGTTGTGGTGTTGGCCCCAACCTGACGGTGCTTTGCTCAGGAGATGCCCTTTTTCGGTAGAGGTTTACTTGATCTCTGTGTACGTTGCTTAAGTGTCGTTATGCCCCTGTTGTCCTTATTTCTTGTTGTTCGGTTTCATCGCTTTCCTTCCATCTTGATGCTAAGGGCTCGCCGGTTTACAAGTGTTGGCCGTCGGCGAGTGGTTTGGCGATTCTGCCAATTGATTGATTCATTCAGTTTCGTTTTAGGGTTCAGTGATTTTGGTGGCTTGGAACACTTGAAATGTCTTTGTCGTTTGCGGTGTTGGCCGACGGCTTGTTACTGTTCGTCGTTGTTGATCCTAATGAGACAGGGTGCCCGTCATTATAAGCAAGGATCTCGGTAGTTTCAAGTTTTCTATGAGCTTCATGGTTTGAAAATCAGGGTACTATACCTCTTGTTTTGGGGCTTCATGGTTGGCAAATCAGGGTATTAGACCTTCTATTTGTGCTTAAAGTTTGTTAAATCTAGATTATTAGACCTTTGTGCTTTGTTTTCTCCCATTGTTGGGTTTCATGGTTTCAGGTTCATTGGGTTTGCATACCCCTTTCATTGTTTCATTGGTAAACTACAAATGCATACCTTGAAGTTGTCACGTTTAACTGATGATTACCCTGAAGTTTAAAGTTAACTGATGCATACCCTGAAGTTACGAGTTGTAACTCAAAACCCCCCGTCAGCTAAAATGACGAAAATACCCTCAACTGCACTTCAATAATTATGTTAAAAAAATTATTTAAAAATTACTTTTGTTATATATATACTTATTAAATGACTTCATTTTTATTTAAAAATCATTTCATTTGTATTTTTAAAAAAATCACTGAGGGTATTTTCGTCATTTTAACTGACAGAATGGGTTTTTAGTTACAAGTTGCAACTTCAGGGTATGCATCAGTTAACTTCAAATTTTAGGATAATCATCGGTTAAACGTGACAACTTCAGGGTATGCATTTGTAATTTACCCTTATTTCAGCTCCTTGTTGGGAGAGTAATGAGGATGAGCTGTCATGCTAGCGCTCGAGTTTGTATCATGTTGTTTTTTCGTGTGGTCAATCTGTAGCTAGATTGACTGGGGTTAATTCATATATGTTTTCGGTGATAAAAAAAAATAAAAATTCGGAAACCATTGTTTATCTTTTAGTCGTCTAGAGGCCGGGCTCCGTTCACATCCATCCGAGGATAACACTATCTGATTTAAAGTTAGAGAACTGAGTTGCGTTCACACTGATTCAAAAAACATTACTTCGTTTTTTTCTATTATGGAGAAGTCCAGCTCATTCCACATTGATTTGGAGAAAACATGTTTCGTTTTTGTTGGTGAAAAGCTGAGCGTCCTTCAATGAGTTGTAGACCGAGCCATTCATTACAAATTAAAACAATGAACGGTAAACCTCTTAAGTAATTTGGCCCACTAAACACGGGGTACTTATTTATTGGCACCTGACGCTTCTCACTGACATGTCCCACAGCACACACAAATGGTAGGGCCGGGCCAACAAATTTGGAGGCTTAATCTGAACATTTATGCGAGGCCTTTTCCTCCTTCAAATATTTTAATAATTATATTAATATAGTTATCGACAATCGTTATCGGTCTCTCCTACCAGTCTGGTGCCAACAATCCCGCGTTCTGGCGCCCTAACATTATCAGTCAAGGGAGGACGACGCACGCTGACTCACCGGGGGAGATGGCAGTCCACCAGTATTCCCCTCTCACTCGTCTGGCTCGGCCAGTGTCATATGGTAGAAGCATGCTGCATCGGTATCCAGGGTTCCACTGGATGCTACCGCAGATATCCCCCTTCAACCGCCTCTAAGCATCGAGCAACTTTTACTTTATGTTATTGCTTTCTGTTATTTAGTTGGATTCTATCATGTAAGATGGGTACAATTATGTACTCGTCAAACTATCTCTTTTTTCAGTAATAATATTCCCTGTTCTTCTCAAAAAAAAATTATATAATACACCAAAATAAATGGAAATGCTGGAAAAGAGATGGCAACACCTAGGGTTTTGCCTATCTGTGTTCTTTGGGATCCGTTCTAAATTCTATGTTGTAATTGGCGTCTCTCTGTCGCGGCCGTTCTCGGCTGGCTCACCTTTCCCCATGCATTTGGTAGGATCTCGCTCTCAACCACCTGTTTTTTCCCACAATAGTATACCTCGCCCACAATCACCATCTGTACTTCACTGTTGCGATCAACCTCACGCTTTCATCGAGGGCAACCCTCACATCATCTTCCGTCTAAGAGACCACAATATCATGTTCGCAAACCCACATATCATCTTCCTCGTCTAACTCCTTCGATTGTTGACGAACTCGTCTCTAGACGCCTTGGAAGAAAATCCTGCATGCCTACAAAAAGCCCATGCGTCGAAAGATGCTTTGGACTTAGCTACCTACTTGTTTGGGCCTGACCCAAACAGTTCTTCAACCAACGTGTTATCGCTTTTGGAGCTTGGGCTCTTGGCCTCTTTCTTATCGAAACTCCCAGCCTGTTTCTTCACTAGACCACATAAGATCGGAAATCGTTTCCCGACGACATGAAAATCGTAAATGCTCTCCTCCAAGTTACTCTTAGACTGAGTCAATATATATCTAATTTTAATGTTAACAAATATGTCGTACGATTCTATAGGTAAAATTGAGTGTTTGGAGCAAAGACAGAAAAAATCTTCGAACAATTGTATTTATTTTAATAATGAACTCCAATTCAAGTCCGTTAGTTATTAACTCATTAATAATGTATCTCTAATCGCTTCAATTAAATACCTCTCTACCTTAAAGAACAAACCCCCAAAACCCCAATCGACGGTGGTTCTTCTTCTTCTTCTACTTCTTCTTCTTCTTCTTCTTCTTCTTCTTCTTCTTCTTCTTTAAGTACAAACCCCCACCAATTATTATGATCCATGGTCAAGTGACAGAATTTTAAAAGAACATGCATGATCCTCTTCTGAAGATCGTGCAGTAGTTTAGGCATGTACTTGTAACAAGTTGAGTCCGGTTTGTTTTTTTGGGTCTATTATCTCAACTCGAGCATTTCAAACTCAGTTTTGTTATAAGGTCGGCGAATAAGGCCTCCCACTGATATTCTAAAGAGGCTCGATCTTTACCTATTCTTATGTGGTCGGCCAACCTTTACACGATGCATTTATCTGTATTCTTTATGTAGACAATTAATTGAATAAGACGTTTCTTTCGCTAAAAAAACTCGATAATAATTGAAAACTCTATTGTTTTATGCATATTTCCCAAAAAAACAATATACCTCGTCTACAGTTACCACCAGTGCCTCACTGTTGCGATCCCCTAACGCTTTCGCTGGATCAACCCACGCATCGTCTTCCTCTATGAGACATTGACGTCAGAATCTAAACTTTCCGATCTTAAAAGGAATCTAGGTTTCCATGGAGGTATTGGGGTGCGATGACGGACGAACAACGTGGCCTGACTCTTTTCTAGTCGGTGGGCGTTGATGTGGTGGTGGAATGCTTATCCGACGACGATCTTTGACTCTCTATTACGGTGGTTCTCCCCCTCTTCGTGTTAACGTCTTGTATTAGGAACGAGTACACATCCGACGACGTAGCTGGAGGGGCCTTCGTTGACCCAAAAAATCAGGCGAGGTATGTTATGTGGCCTCGTCTAGTCCAATGACACAATTTTAGTAAAGCGGGATGGGGTGGTATGTTTCCCGTCTTTCTTACAGGGTGGTATGTTCATGTCCGTGCCTCCGAGTTCATTATTTAATGAATATTGCTCTTAGTTCAAAAAAAGTTACAAATGCAATAAATTAAACTATATAATCTATAATACCACATCCTATGTAACTCTTTTCATCTTTCTCGGGCTTTCCGAAGTCTTTTTTTCCTCCATAATCAATCTTGTTTTTATATTGTCGATAAATTGTTTCATTTCGACGTAAAATTTTCGACTTAAAATTTTTGACTTTATTGTTCTTGATTAGAATTTTATGTGAACTTTATTTTTCTAACTTTCTTAATGCAAAGTCTCATAATCAATCTCTTTCAATAAATCATTTTCAATAGGTAAAATAACTAATACATTGCATCTTTATTGTGATATTGTTGATCCTAAGTATTTATTTTTATTAATCCTAGTTTTGAAAAAAATTCTTTCGTCAAACGATCGACTGTAGCATAAATTGTTAACAATATTCTATATGCAGTATATGCACTTGAAAAAGAATTTTCTTTAATTTAGTTAAGTATATTAATTGAATAATGTTTTTTACATGCATACACGGACAATATCCTTGTACTAAATCATCCCAAGTCCTTATGCATGGTGAGGTAAATTTGAGTTCCAAATGTAGGCCTCATCTTTCAAGTCGAATGGATGCATGTCACGGTTCCGTGATCCAGATCGTGATGGAGCCCGTCAAGGCTCCGTGACCCACTCCGTGATGGATGAGAGATGGACCTTTTAGGTCCATTTTGGTTGTTTTTGAGTAATTAGGAAGGTTATCTTTCACCGAACGTATTGGGGATTAGACCGGGTGTTTTCTCTTTGAACCAACCTTGAATTATTATTAAATATCGTGTTGCTTTTGATATTAGACGTTGTTCCCGAGCACGACGGAGGGGGCTACTAGGCAACTCGTGGTTGTTCGTGTTGGATAGCGGTTGAGGTAGGGAAAAGTAGCGAATATCGGTTTAAATGCGGAAAGTTAATTGCATATAAGATTTAAATAACCGGAATATTGTAGAATCACATGTAGGATGTGAATAACTAGGGTAGTCGTTTAAAATATGGAACCACTTGCGGGCCAGGTCGTGCATGTGGGTGTAGGACTTGCTGTGCTGTAGAATTGCATGTGGGTCCCTAGTTGGGCCCGTAGGATTGTGTGATGATTGCGCGTGATTATGATTAGTAGATTTGGAATGATTAGTCTGTAATATGTTCTGGTGATAAATTAATGATCATGATATGCTATGCGAATGTGGTGAATATTGGCGTGAACTATTGTTTGTGATGTGTTTGAGACCATGTATGTGTGTACCCCGGTGGGATTTCTAGGCCGAGGATGGTGTTCCGGTCCGATATCGTGGCTGATGTTTTGTGTTCCGGCACAATATGTTCTGAGGCTAGATGTTCCGGTACGATATCTATTCCGATGGAGGATTTTGAGTAGATATCTAGGCCGAGGTTGGTGTTCCAGGTGCGCGGTGCCCAAGGCTGGTGTTCCGGTATGGTATCTATACCGACAGAAGATTCTGGTATAGGATATCTAGGCCGAGGATGGTGTTCCGGGGCTGTTCTCTAGGCAGATGCGTGCCGGGTAGATATGTTCTAAGGCTAGCTGTTCCGATATGATATCCTGACCAAAATCGTGTGTTCCGGTATGATACCTATACCGTAGAGTATTCCGGTATAGGATATCTAGACCGATGATGTGTGTTTCGGTGTGTATTGGTAATGATTTACGACTTGTATTTACTCGGTGACTCTCTGATATATGGTTTGGGTGTGAACATTGAGAAATTGTTAAGTGTTGACTAGGGTCGATTTCACACGCTAAGTGTGGTGATTGGGTAAGTGGTGTGATCAAACGAGGTATGGCTAAGTGAGGTTGGTTATGATTGTGGTTGTGATTACCGTTCGTTTCGTCAGTTATTGTGCTCTATTAGTATGCCATATTTGGACGAGTATCCGTGGGGTGAGCGACATGCTCATCCCCTTCACTACTTTTTTCCTACTGAGCGAAAGCCCACCCCCTTCTCTACTGTTCTACAGGTTTGAGCGGGATTTGATTTAGTGGACGTCTCGGAGCTTGGGAGCTTAGTGAGAGTCCTACTTGGATGGTCTTGAGACGTACTTCCTTTTTCCTACTAAACTTTTATGTTGGGATTTCGAGTACTTGACTCTTGTTATTGAAACTGCCAGATTTGAACTATTTTGGAATTTCACTTATTATGAATTTATTTTATTTATTATCATTTTCGGCTCATGTCTCGAGTCCGGTCAAAACCGGATTTGGGGCGTGACAAGAATCAATCACACCCAAACACCACCGTGACCGTGACCGGAGCGATCCTGAAGGCTTGTTAGATCTGGGGCCCGGGAGGAGGGCCTCGACAACCAAAACTGGTCACCTCGAGACTGGACGACTCAGTGCTGGGAGGTCTCGGGAAGCCTGCAACCACAACTCTCTATTTCTGGTCGCTTTTCGATTATTATGTTTTTGTTGAAACGTTTTGCTTTCTGTTTTGTTTTGGACAATTTTCATTATGTCTCGCTGTTTTGGGACGCCGGTGAAGGGATGTCTTGAGGTATTGTCTACGATATCAAGTAGGCTATTTTTATGGTTCATGAACGCTGGGTGTGCTACGGTCGGCCCTACCATGTATGGTTTCTTTTTTGTATTAATGCACTTTTCCGATTACCCGTTTTTCTATTAAAAAAAACGTGTGCACGTATTATTATGCATGCTTTATTATTAGGGATTTAACTTAAGCAGCGCATCAAACAGAAAGTTGGATGAAACCACAAGTGCTCAGTTGCAAGTAATGATCACTTCTACTTGTCCTATGAGATGGTTTTGCCTTACGGGTTCCACCGTGAACTCCTCACTGTCATTTGCTATCAGGTCGTCTGGAGAGTCCGGGTTCCTATGCCACAGATTGGCCGTTATTTTTAACTTGGTGGAGGTCGAGGCTGCGATAACTGTGCGGGTAAGCGGAATGCGCTCCCCCCTGCGCACGGGGACGGGGTACCCGGAAGACCTGTGGAACAAAGTGATCGGAGCCAATCCTTCCGAACCGGCGAGGACTTGAGAAGCAGTCAGTGTCCCGTAAACCTCCTCTGGAGTGATCACGTCGTTGTCGTTTACCAACAGAACCCGTATGGTGACGCCAAGCGCACTGCTTAAGACCGAGTATCCCAACGTAACACCGCCGTGTGCTCCTGTCACCACTTTCTGTAAATGCTTGTCGTAGTTTTGGGAGGTCACGTTCTCTACCATGCGGTCCCACGCGATCTTCCCCCGAGCGAGCTCTAACGAGACGCGATTAAACAGGACCAAGCTGATGATGAACGCGTCCTCGCCGGATACAGGGAAGGAGTGGTCACGATCGGTCAGGGCAACGAATCCTCCCCGTTTCACTTCATCGCAGGGGGGTGAGCTTTGGTTGTAGAAGGTGTACCTGTCCCAGCCACGCTCGACTGTCACGCTACCGAACAAGTTGCAGTGATCATTGCCAGTGTCGAAGTTGTCGACGCGCACATACTCGAGGTTCATCAGAGATCGTTCGTTTCCTCCTCGTGCGTGGTAGAGCAAGACACCTAATGCGGACTGGGCTTCACCGAGTGTGCGCACTCCAGTTAGGTTGTCAGCTTCGATAAAGTTTGGGAGTAGGCCGTTTTCTGAGTTGATTACGGCCTTGGAGAGTAGGCTCCAATTGTTCTCCATAGCCAACATTCTGTAATCTATCGTCCCTCCGTTTTCGTAATTGGTGATGATACGCTCGGCTATGGTTTTGTACCTTGCAGCTTCCGTTATCATCTGAATTATAACAAGTAGGCTCTGACGCGCATTGCTGTCAGGTGCATCAGGATTGGTTAACTGGGCAAGGTTATGAATCGCGTTCTTCAACTGGGTCTTCCCTAGAGGGAGAGCCATACGAATGTTTCCGGTCGGATCTAAACCTCCCACGTAGCTCCCAGAGAACCTTAGATCATGGCTTTGGGGGATAAGACGCGTGTCGGCGAACTCCCAGAAGAAGTGATCGGCACTAGTTGTTCTTTTGTAGCCACGAACGTAAAGGCTGCTTTGTTGTACCCTCACCGTGATGATATCGTCTGTCGCGATCAACCTGATGTCCAGCCACTCTGGCGCGAGAACGGGGATGTCGTGCGACACCGAGCGTCCTATCCCGTCTCTGAGTGATTGAATGAAATCCCCGTAATCGTCGTTATAGACGTCGAAACTCAAGGACATGGCTGGCTGTGACATTTATGAAACAAGTTAATTAATACAAAAACTCAAAACGTTAAAGCTCAATCCAACTTAAAAAATCAAACTAATAAGTGGAGGTATTAATATAGTTATCAAGTGTTCAATCACGTGTAGGACTGGATATCTACATGTGGGCTATAACAAGACTGGACATCTTCATATTGACCGAATACCACAGGGTGGAGGTAACAAACGGATCAAAGGCCAAATCAATTATGATACCATGTTAAAACTCAATCCAACTCAAAAATCCAAACCGATGAGTGGAAACATCAAGATGTATATCAAACAATTTATTCATACATTTTCGATGTATGATACATGCTTCAACACTAAATGAAATACAAACTTAAGTTTTCTAAATTTATTATCAATATAAGGCAAATCACAAAAAGAAAAGATACTAAGAGAAAGGTTATCTCTCACCTTTATCCCGACCAGGTATTGCTGTCTGACTCTTGTATTGTTGTTGGATGGTATTGGTGTGGAGACTTATCTCAGCGAATGCATATATTTATAGTCTGAGAAAGAGCCAACACCAGTAAAAGCCTGGGTGTCTGGCATGTTTTAAACACGTCTTGTGTGGGCCAAATCACATTGAATGGCCCAGCCCAGTAAAGGACACCTCAGCGGCACCGTTTAAGGCAGTGGGGTTTTTCAAGTGTGAACACAGTTCACATCCCAACAATAAAATGATAATAGTACTTTCGGGTAATTAATGTGAACAGAAGCGCTCATTCATAAAAACGAAACTGTAATTTCTCTGATTTATGTGGTTCTTGTGCGATGATACTGTTCACCCGTCGTCCGGTTTTCATTAGATTCATTTTTTAGTGACGGTATTTAATAGAGCGGTGGTAGATTGCTACTATATCAACGACAATTACGTAGTGGCTAGAGGTCACTTACTATTATGATTTCGATAGTATAAATACGGTCGTAGAAGTTAAAGTTAGCGTGAATTTTGCGATGAAACAAATATGGTCGCATAAGTTAAATCTAACACGCTTCTACGATTGTTAAATAAAAGGTCGCAAAAGTTACAGCCAGTACGCTTTAGCTATCGTATGATAATGCAGCAAAAAGTCATCATAAGAACTTCCGCAACCTTATGTATACGCTCGTTGAAATTTCCCAACTGTACTTTCTACAATAGTATTCATACTATCATAAAACAAGATGGTTGTAACTTCTGCGGCTATATGTATATTGTTGCATAAATATTGTACTCGTATCTTTTCTGACAATATACATGTAGTCCGTAACCACATCTCATGAACGACTACAAGTTTGTTTAGGATTCATGTTTATTTGGGATTTCTGGACAAAGACACTAAGTATACATGTTTATTTAGGATTCATGTTTATTTGGGATTCCTTGACAGAGACACTAAGTCGCCATTAGAAAACAAGCTACTTATTTCTATCAAAACTTTTGCAACTTAATATAATTTTATTAATTGAATGTGATACTAATCTTTACAAATAGTTTTATTATTTTTGTATTATTTTTATTTCAATTCAATGTAGTATTGATGAGAGGTTGGTTATCATTAACTCGGAGAAAAGAGGTTTTGTTTTTGTTGATGAGAAGCTGAGGTCACCACGCTGAGCTCACTAAACGTGACACTGCCTGACACGTCACTTCTCGGCACGTGGCACTTGAACTTTTCTGGGCTGGATCTAGCCACTGCAGTTGGACCCATGAACGGTACACCTGGCTGCCGCGGACACTTCCCGGTCCCGCAGCAATAGGATGGCAACGGGACAAGTTCGGGACGGAGACCTCGCCCAGTTCTCGTCTCATAGGGAAGAGATGGAGAGCGGATATTTCCCGCCCTGTTCTCGTCCCACGGATACGAGGTTTCCTGTCCGGTAAAGAAAAATATACATATTCTAACATCACATAATTTTCAATCTATATTTTTAAACATGCATATAAAACAAACATTGATATTTGTAATAAACAACCAGCACACTCATATGTTTGTAAATAAGCAAAAATTATTATTTGACATGTTCGAACTAAGTTTTTAATCTTTTAAATATAAAATAAAAATAAGATCATACGTAAAAACAAGATATAATATGTCATTCAAACAAGCTATGAATTATTATATTTTATACATATATTAATAGTGTGGGTGTCTCTCGGGGCGCGGGTGGAACCTCACCCCTGCCCCGCACCCGCCAAAATTCTCGTTTACTATCCCGTATTTCGTCCCGCACAGGGCTGGGACATCATTGTATGATAAATTGTATCAAGTCATATTATACTTTGTACTCAAAAGTAAATACAAAAAACGGTTGTGGCGTGGTAGCAAAGGTCACTGACTTGAAAGCAAAATTCCAGCATGACCGTGGCGACGATCAGTAGCGGTTGCTCCCAAAGATAACATATCTCTACCCAACATCATGCCACTCGCTCTACTGGATGTAGATTCAACGGAACAATAACCCGAAATTGGGTGTAGTAAAGTGAAGAACGAAATAAGAGTATAAGTTTGGTTCTGGAATGTATGGAAATCATGGAAAACAAAAGAACCAGAGCCAAGTATTCATAGTCTGACAAGCGTAGGGGTATAAAAGGAAAACCACAATTAAGTTATCATATTTTCCGTTTCAACGAATCAGGAAAAACGAAATTCGCTTAAAACCACAATTATTCTGAATAAGTATTTAAAGAGGATTAGAAAAATAAATGTCAAAGGAAATATTTTGTCCTGCATGTGGATTGATAATGTATTGTCTTTGACCATAATCTTACGAGCTCCTCGAGAGGCAGAAGAGCATGAGTTGTATTTGCACCAAAGGTCTCCTCCTCAATACAAAACGGCACCTAACTTAAAGCGGCTAAAAAGGCTAAATTGTCCTTACTTCCAACAGCTATATTTGCTTACTCCACGGGTTCCTTCCTCATCTTCTTCCCTTGACAAACCTTCCGAATTTGCAAGCTTGTGCTCAAGCTGTTAGATTAGGTTCAAGTTCTGGAAATTGGACCTAAGAACGTTGACATCCTCCCAAGTTGCATCCTCGAGCCCTGCTCTTCACCATTGTATCAGCTTCTGCACCACGACCTGATCAAATTCGAAGGAGACTTAGCTCTAGTTGTCAACGATCCAGCACATCACAAAGATGTGCAGATCCTGGATTCTGAGGTTCTTACCATGTAACTCCGCGCATGGAATGGTTCTCAACGAACGAACAAAGAAACCGCATTGTTCACATGCAGAAGGATGTTGTCTCCAATACATTGGGATCTGCTCGATAAAATTACGGATACATTATGAAAAGTTTTGCCCATTGAACAATGTAAGAGACGTTACTATGAGGAAGAACCCGGTACCTCTACTTGTTTGATACTATACTATAAGATGAAATTTCAATAGTGAAGGTGGAGTTGACATGTGTAACAGTGAAGGATTGATGGACCTGGCTACTTTGCTACATTATAAGATTGATTCTATTTTCATTTTCCTGCTGTCATACATTCTCAGTGATCAACATTTTTAAAGATGGGATGAACAGTTTATTCGTAGAGATTAATGTTGAAAAATGTGAAAAGAACATGAAATAAGCGCAAAACTATAACACATCACTTGTGTGTACCATAGATGTACAATTTTAAGTGTTGCACATAGAGAGAGGGAGAAAAGACAGGATAAATAGTGTATGCAATAAGACACTTCTAGCAAAATTGGCCCTAAACAGCAAAAATCACATAGATCCCATTTCCGGCTTTCCATGTTTAATCATCATCCTCGGAACTGCTACCTTCAGACATTCTTTCACCGTCATCTTCGGCGTTACCATCCTAAATAAACATTGCAGACATGAATTATCTTTGTAGGGATTGCATAAGTAAATATATACAAACAAATAAGTATGTTCAGGCATCTTTAGCATGATAAGTGTACTAGTATGGAAATGAGATAAACTCTTACAGGCATCTTGTCCCAATCTCTCAACTTTGAGCTTGTTAGCATGTAATTATCACGTAATGGAGCCCATGCAGGACCATCCCCTTCCACGTCACCTGAAGATGTTTGTGCCTGAAAATCGAAATGAAATTGTTATATTATAGAATAACAATAAGGTCAAAACCAAAGGTTGGAATGAAAACTGAAAACCATCTAGTTTGGAAACTTGACTCAACATTGGAAAGTTGTGTACTTGGGAGAGTTTCAAACTTAATCCCATCCAATTTCCACATTTAACTTTCCAATCTTCAGCTTTTCACAAGTGTTCCCTAGATATTATATATGAAAGGTTTGGTTCCTAGATGCTTGGTAACTCAAACACGTAGAAATTTCTGATACCCCACAAGTAGCTCTGCTACAGAATTCAGATAAAATTGATGTGGAAGAAACATAGATTCTACCCAAAACAAGTAGTACTGGAAATAATGCAAGAAACTAGAACACTGACCTTAGCTTTTGATCGCGTCTTGCCCAACTCTGAAAAGAACGCCTCCTTTCGGCGCTTATTTAATGCTGGTGGGATTGAAACAATGGAGCTAGTGTTAGATATATATATATAATTGGGCCTTCAATTATTAGCTTGAGCTTTTAGTTGAGTTGGTCCTCTAACATGGTATCAGAGCCAGTGTTCCTCACAAACCCGGGTTCAAACCCCACTCTCTACAAAAAAAAATTCTAATTTCTCTCAATTTATCAAAATTGTCCAAAATGGGCCGGCCTTTATCACTATTCTCAATGGGCTCTTCTCCTCCTCTAATAACTCACCTCCAAGCCTGTAAACGGGCTTGTCCGTGAGGACGCGTATTTAGATATATATATATATAATTGGGCCTTCAACTATCAGCTTAAGCTTTTAGTTGAGTTGGTTCTTACAGTACAAACGGAATTGGAATGCATCAAAACTCAACTATAAATGTTGGATACTGGATCAAGTGAGAAAGAATGCTTAAAATGGAGGCCTGTGAACAGAGAAGTACAGTGTAACTCGATGAAAAGTGTTTCAAACTCTAATGGAAAGTGTCTCAATGGAAACTGCTTCACTCTCTAATGAAAGGTTCTAAATGAAAAGTAACAGGTTTCTAGGTTCTTACTTTAAGATTGGTTCTCACTGGAACTCAACCGAAAAAATTGGGAGGGAAAATATTGAGAGCATGGTTTGGTTCAAGGAACAAAGTACTCATACAAGACCATGTACATATTCTCAGTTCACGGAACAAATACTCATACATGACCAACAAGTAACTACGAACAACACGTGGTAGCACTCGTAGTTGTAGTGGGAGGAAATTGAAATGAATTATATCCTTCAAAAGATTACAGACACGTTATTCCTTTAGACGACCATTATTGGCATTTAAGATAAATATAGGACAAAGTTAAAGTAGGAGAAAACAATATCAGCCCCTAAATTTAATAAAAATAAGGACCTTTACAAGTGATTTTCATTTTACAACAATAGCAGTACCAGTAACTCAAAGGATGAATGTAAATATTGTTGTTATGACAGATATCATTCAGAATTTAAGCTCTGGATAATTCATATATTGGTAATCTCAATTCTTGATAAAATGGGATATGAAGACAAAATGGACATACTTTTAGCATCCTTGGACCTTAATGGATTCAATCCTTTCTGTGCATTTTGAGCCTTGTTGACCTGTTGAGGTACCAAACAAAGAAGTTCAATTATGTAAGAAACTGCAGGAGGAAACAATTACCCAAGACAGATGAAACTTTAGATTTTGAAATTCTGAATGCAAGCAACAAGATTCAATACTCATGAAGCAACTTACAGCATTAAACAACTTGACCACTGAAATTCCAGCCACACGCAGCAGAACAACACATATTCTATGCAACAGAACCCAACATCACCGGCTATTACAGCCCGTCCCAACTATGTCGTACCGAACCACACAACATCGGTACCGACAGCTTCCCGTCACTTAGACTCGGGGCACATCCTTGACCGGCATGTACATCGGTCGGATGTCTTCCCTGCACACAGCCTAGGGGCATCGCTTATAAACGTACCGGACCGGCACATACCTCGGTCATACGTCTTCCCGGACCACACAACATTGGGGTAATGATCACACCATCCTCGATCTAGATACCCTACACCGGCATGCTCCCTCGGTGTAGGTATCACACCGGATTACCTCATCTTAGAACAAGCATCAAGAAGGTCTCACGCATCACAATGTCATAGTTCAACCACGGTATACCAACCACACAAACTTACCGAACACATCACATCGGTCTATCACTCACCCGATCATATCACAACCAATGATTCACATCACAACAAACGTGGCACACATCCCAAAGCATATCAACACACTACACCGAGCATATCATAACATGATTCTCAATCTAACAACGGCTACGTCACACATCATGCATCTCAATCAAAGATAATGGCATTTCAATCAACAAGCAACCTAAGGGCTCGACATGGCCCGCATGCATTTCTACAGCACGACAATCCCAAACTTACAGCTCGACATGACACGTAAGCTATCCCTCATTCCACTCGTCCTCACATCCTAATCATGCACTTCTAACAATTAACTCATGTAATTACAACCTATAGGCATACTAGTAACTTTTCACAATCGGACCGGTATTCGCTACTTTCCCTACCTCAAAAGCAATCCACTCCTAGCTGCAGACGACCTGGCTAGCTTCCTCCCTGTCACTTCACGATGTCCAAGGGTCTCCTCCTCTGTTGAGTTCGGGTCCAAAGTCTTGGATCAAAATTAAATACTCAAATTAATAGTAATTCACAAAAGGTTTAAAGAGGAAAACATTCCCAATTAACCCCAAAGGGACTCGGTTATAGCTAACCGTCCCAATTACTCAAAATCCAACAAGATGGGCCTAAAAGGCCCAATTCAGGTCTGTCACGGTTCGGGTCACGGACCCGTGGTCTGAACCGTCACGGTTCTCCTCACGGAGCCGTGACTGACGCCGTCACGGTCTCCCTCACGGAGCCGTGACTAACGCCGACATGGTCTCCCTCACGGAGCCGTGACGCGTTCCGTCACGGTGTCCGTCACGGATCCGTGACGGGTCTGGCACTGTTCATCTTCTTCTTCCTCCAGCTTCGGTTTTTCACGAATTTAACCCCCAAAACCTCCATTGATGACCTCCCAAACCTCCAAAACAACCCCTAAAACGTCTCTACTTTAAAACCCATCATGGTTCTTCATCAAAACTCCACAAATCCAAATTAAACCAATCATCTAACACTCATTTTTCTCCAAAAATCAACATCCAACACCAAAAACAACAACCCAACCATTGTTCATCATTTTTCCTCAAAACCCATGAACCAAAAATCAACAAAAGCGAAAAAGGATTAGTTGATTACCTTGGAAATGGAAAGTAGAAGAAGAATCTAGTGTTTTTGATGAGATTTGAGTATAAACTGTAAGACCCGCTTCCGGTCGAACCGGTGACTCCGGAAGTCACTCGGGACTTTTCCGGAACCCAAACGAAGTAGCCATTATCACGGTTGGCTTCAGGGGAGAAATCCCTTTCGTTTGAGTATAATATTGGATAAAGTCAATTTTGGTCAAAACGAGACTTTATATCGACTAAAGCTTTAATTTTAAAAGCGCTGGGAATTAAATTGGAAAATTAAATGACCTAGAGGGACACTTGTCTTCTTTTGGTTGAATGAGAGAAAAAGGATAGTCATTGTCCCTTTTACCCTCCCAAAAGCTACTACAAGTGAATCTAGCTCAAGGGCCTTTAAGTCATTGCTACATCTAGGTATTATATTGGATTGGAGAAGCAAAATCAAGTCATTTGTGCATTGTTGTAGCCGAAATTGAGAGGAAGAGCAAAGGAGAAGAGCTCTCATGGAAGTTTGAAGGAAATTCAAGGAAGAAGAGACCTTTTCAAGTCTTCCTCTAGCCATCCTTCCTCAAAATCACTAGCTTCTTCTTCATCTCAACATTCTAGAGGTAATGGAACTCTCTAATCCTCATTTCTCTTCATCTATTTCCTTGGGTTTTGGGTGAAAGTTGCTAGATGATGTTGGGCTTGAGTAGAAATGATGGGAGACGGTGTTGATGAAGAGCTTGGTTAAGTTTTTGTGGAGAAATCAATAGTTGTTGGAGATTTTGAAGTGGGTTTGATTTGATGAATCTTTGGAACCTTGTTTGTGTGTTGATTCCTACCATGGGTAGAGGAGTATTGAAGGATTTGGACTGTTTTGGGGGTTGGAAAGGGTAAATTTCTGGGTTTGAAGGTGGTTTTTCGGAGTTTTGGAGCTGGAGGTTGAAGAAGGGCGAATCTGCCCTGGTGCGTCACGGATCCGTGACGGATCCCGTGACGGGCGACGTCACGGCTCCGTGAGGGAGTCCGTGACGGCACTCGTCACGGCTCCGTGATGGTAACCGTGATGGTTAGCCTCACAGATCCGTGACCAGATCCGTGACAGACCAGGGTGAGGGTTTCATGGGGGTTTTTCGAAGGTTTTACATCTTGGTTTTGAGCTGAACTTTGGAAGGGTTTTGGGGGGTCTTTCTTGTTGTTTAAGTGGAGCCTAATTAGTGTTTCTTTGTGTCCAAGACTTTGGGGATCGAGCTAGAGGAGAAAGGATCACGCCGAGACCCGAGGGAAGAGCGAAGTGGTGATCACCGGGCTTCATCAAAGCGTTGAAGAGGAGGACCTTGAGGTAGGGAAAGCCTTAACCTCTCGTTTATGATGTTTAGTATGCATGCGAGGCTAATAAAATTGGAAAAGGTCCTAGATATGCATATAGGATGCGAATAACTAGCTTAATCGTCTTTCAATTGCTAATAACCGGAAGAGTCTAGTGGTGACCGATTAGGATGTCAATCACTAGTGTAATTCGCTTTCAATACTTGGGATATGATTGTCTGGTAGAGGAGCCTTGGCAAAGCCCTCGGATTAGTTGCGTGTTAGGATCACATGCTTGGTTGTTGATTGCTTAGTGGATATGCTAAAGAGTCTAATGAAACTAGTGGAATTGCATGCTTGAATGCTCTTTTGAAGGCTTTATGATTTAGTTGATCATACTCGTACTTGCTCGTTGATTGTATTCGAATGATTACTTGACTTACTTGATTGGTTGTTGGGGGTATCGAGTATGACTGGTTGTACCGAGCGGTGCAATCAGGTGATCGATGCCCCGGTGGTTCGAAACTGGTAAGTGAACGGTAAGTTGGAATGGTGTATTTGGTGTGCTATGGTTGCGTGACTCGTGTACTATGTGTTGTGGTGAATTGGTGATGGTTGAGTTGTGCGTGGACTTGGATTGGTGGTTGTTGAGCTTGTATTACTTCATATTTCGGTTGAGTGCGTTATTCAATTATTAACTGCTTATCATTAAATTGCCCACGTGTGCGCTTCCTATGGGAGTATGGCCCTGGGTTCCCGATGATCTAAAATCCCTTGGAGACGTTTCTGAGACTTCCGATGATATGTGCCCTGAAAGGGTGTTTCCGATAGTCTCAATGATATGCGTCTCCTCTGGATTGGAGGGAAAATCCGAGAGGACACATAAGAGGTGGATCGGAGGGTGGTGACTTCATGTGCCACGGCATTGATTGGTTTATCTATTGTCTACGATTGTTAAGAGCTATATGTTAACTTTGCCAATGAATTTACTTGTAATGTTATTGTGGACTGTGTTGGTGAATTATGGATCTTGTGGGCATTACCGTTGATTCTTTGAGTTTTAAGTTCACTATGTTATGCGTTTTCCCTACTGAGCGTAAGCTCACCCCTATGATTTACTGTTGTGTCTACAGGCTTGATTGAGGAGTAGAAGCTTGGGCGCTTCTCGGTGTGGGTCCATGATAGAGACTTCGTACTTTGCATTTTGTATGTTTTGAACCAAATTGTGGAGGATTATTATTACACCCCTAGAGGGTTATTTATGTTTTGAACTACATTTTTTGGATTCGAGTTGTTTATTGGAGTTTTCTGGTACTTGATTTGAATTGTTACCTCCTTTATTTATATTTTACTAGTCATGCCTCGAGTCCGGGCAAGAACCGGATTTGGGGTGTGACAGAAACTAAGCCCAAATTAATCATTTTCCTCCTTTCTTCCTCCTCAAGCTTTCAAACATTTTCTTCTCTGTTATTTTCTCTCTATTTTCGGCCAACTCCTCACACGCCAAACTCAAGGAAAAAAGGGTCATTTTGCTCTTGTTTCTTCTCACCCAAGCCACTATGGACATGTGTCCATAGTGGGGACCACCTCTACCAAAATATTTAAGCAAACAAATAATTAATTCCTTAAGACCTTTGGTTTGACCGAAAAATGATCACGGGTTGACTTTTTCACAAATACAGTCATTTGAAAGGAACCGGCCCAATTAAGTTAACCGTAACGACGGATAAGCTTTTTGGCCCCCGGAAAGGTCCCGAATGACTCCCGGAGTCATCGGTTGACTTTTCTGTTAAAAAGTCAACTTTCACCGAAAACCTCCGGTTCGACCGTGATCGACCGGGAGTGGTTCTTACATTTTTCCACATTAAACCTTGTGTTATCTGCGTTTTGGTTTTTGTTCTATTAAGTTTTATTGTCTATCGTTTTATAACACTCTTTTGTTCTTGATTCTGAATATAAAGTTTCAGATATGATTCCGCAATAAGGTTTGGATGATTTTTTGGATGAGGGAGAGCTGAGAGGTAGAAACTTGTTTCACCATAGAAAGTGTGCCATGAACTCCACGCACTAGTTGGAAGAGTCTCATCTTGGGATTCATGCCGAAAAGGAAAGAATTGGCATCCGTTGGTTTTGAGTAAATTGTTGATGTCTTTAACCATCCAACTACAATTTCACATATTTAGGGTATTCTATGGAGCACTCTATACCCCTCTCATCCCACCCCTGATCCACGTTCACTATGTTGGCATCCGTTGCACCTGTAGATCCCCGGTTTGGATGTTTATTTGGATGAGGGAGAGTTGAGAGGCACAAACTTGTTTCACCATAGATAGTGTGCCATGAAATCCACTCACAAGTTACAGTGACGCGTTTAGGGTTGCCTGAGTTGGGTTGGGCTGGCGCGGTGCTGGGCTTGGTTCTTCTGACTGGGCCCAAGTCAGCTTGGTCCAAAAACAGCTTCTAATCTTCTTCTTTTTTTGTTTTTCTTTTCTTTTTCTTTTGCATTCGATGCAAAATTTTAACCCGCTTTCCAACCATGACGTCCCAATCCGACAATTTAAAAAAAAACTTTTAAACCGGGGCGGTCTTTACACTTCATATCTTCACGGTCGTTAGAAGGATGAGGGAGAGCTTTTTTTTGGATAAGCTCGAAAAAATTTATTAGAAAAAAGTTAGATCCAAGAAGGATCTAACCAAAGGCAACCGTTACAGGGGAGCTCTCAGAAGGAGCTGCGGGAAAAAAAAACCGAAACAAAAACCACAAAAGACCTCTAAATCAACAGTCAGTAACCCACTCTTCACCTTCCGAAGTCAAGGTCGGATCATCAAAAAGTTTAGCTGCATGAGCTAGCTGAGCATCTTGCACCTGTTTTTCAATGTCCACTGGGTTAACAAATCTTTCCCGGCCCCGGGAGTGGGCTGGTTTGATTTGAACGGTATAGTAATCCCCAAAAAATTTGGGAGGTCGACACTGACGAATCGAAGCTCTAGTTGGTCACTTCGACTGACGACCTTTAACAAGAGGTTGAAGAAGAGCATCTTTCCACGGGCTACTCTTTTAACATGATGAGGGAGAGTTGAGAGGCACAAACTTGTTTCACCGTAGATAGTGTGCCATGAACTCCACTCACTAGTTGGAGAACTCTCATCTCGTTATTCATGCCGAAAAAGGAAAGAATTTTCTTTTAGGCATGGTGGAGAGGCCATAGAAAGAAAGTGAGAAACTTTGCCGAAAGGAATAGTTCCTGATGACAAAGATAAGGAATCAATCCAAGGCAAAGATGGGCTATATAATGTTGAAGGCATATATATATATATATATATATATATATATATAGGATTGGTATCAGGTACAAACCCCCCTTATTGTGCAAATTACGAACCCATAAGAGCCACAGGATCCCCCCAAAGTGATGTCAGCAGAGTGCACCAGATGTTGACACGTGGACAATATATATATAAAACACCGCACCTTATTGTGCAAACTACGAACTCACCAGGCGCTGACACGTGGCGCGCAGAGTGCTAATAGTTTGGGCGCACAGTGCTAATAGTCCCAAACTATTAGCACCGTGTTGCGCAAACTATCAGCACTAAACGTGCCACGTGTCAGCACCGGGTGAGTTTGTAGTTTGCACAATAAGGATGGTTTTTACTGGATAGCTACTCTATATATATATATTAGTTATTTTACGAAGCATGTGCATGGGGTGATTGGAAAGGGAATCGGTCCAGACAATGAATTATTGATGTAGTTTTTTATGATATGTTTTCTAACAGTATGAGCCAGCTTAAAGCAACTATACGAGCTGTGCTGACAAAGACCAGCGATTTTATCAGGGACGATGTTTACGGGACCGTTAAAGCTTCCCTAGATGGTGATTACAATTGGATCACTTTGTTTGAGATACCGAAGGGAAGAATTCTGCCTGTGAGTAAGGGGGGTGACATTCCGCTGACCCCGAATGTTCTTCAGGTGTCGGCGGGCACGCGGTTATCGGTGAAGTTGGATTTGTGGGACTCTGACAATATAACAGCCGACGACCCCCTCGCAAGGGCCAAAGTGGTCTTCTTTCTGCAACCGGGACTTAAGGACAGTCGCCGCATCAAAGATACCGACGGAGAAGTGCAACTTACAGTTACTTGCCAGTGATCATACACAACAACTTATGCATGCTAGCAACTTCCTTATATCCAACTTTCCATCTTCACCTGTTACTATGTAATAATATCAGTGCACCTGCACCTGCACATGTACTCGTGTGTTGTAATGTCTTTCATTTCGGATCTAAATAAAACCTCATTTAGCTCTACCGCTATATAAAGTCTCCAAGTGAATGTAGTGAAAAAGATAAAGACCGAGCTACAAAATGCTACACATATAAAGTTTTTTTTTGATAGATGATTACTTTATTTGGATTTTGTATTTCTAAAAAAGGAAATACAAAGCTAAGAGATTCAACCTATGCAGTGAAGTCGACCTTGTCTTTCACTTACTTGCCAGTGATCATACACAAAAAAAGTTGTCTTACACTGCATGCTATTTTGTTTTCTTTTCTTTTTTTCTTATCAGCATATTTTTATTGAATATCAAATCTTTTGAACCAAAAGAAAAGATAAAAAGTCTGAAAATTCATCACTCTCACTGATAACAATAGCGTAATTGTATTGAATTGAATGAATAAAAACGAGGCTTTTGGTTCTGCTCCCTAAGGAGTTCTAGGTTCCCTCTCTGCTTCTAGTCAGAGCGTGGTGTGCTGGTTTAGGTGGTCGGTGATCTTTCTTGCCGGATAATGGAGGACATCCAACATTCTCTAGCAGGAGTATGCTTAGATTCAGATGAGGAAGAATTGATCGTAGTGGAGGATACTGTGTTGGACAGTGGGAGGAAACACAAGAGGTTTGGCCTCCTCGGAAAGGTGCTTACATCAAAGAAAATCAAGGAAAAACCTTTCAAGGACTGGGTGAAAGATCTCTGGAACGTCAAGGGGCTCCAAATCGAGGTTCTTGGCCTTGATGTTTTCGGCTTCTATTTCCCTTCCGGAAATGAGAAGCTCCGGATTCTCTCCATGGAACCTTGGTCCTTTCGACGATCCTTGCTGATGCTGAAGGAGATCAATTTTGATGAGGACCCAAACAAGTCTGTGTTCCACACTACTCCTTTTTGGGTCCAACTTCACAACCTCTCAACCTTGGGAAGATTAAGAGAAGTTGGTAAGAGGGTGAGGAATCGGTTGGGCACTTGTCTTGATGTTGAGTGATCTGGTACAGTGATGAGGGCTCGAGTGGCTCTAGATGTGAGAAAGCCTCTGACAAGATGGGTGAGGATGCAACTTGGAGAAAAAACTGATCCCGTGAAGATCTTCTATCGGTATGAGAGGTTACCCGAGTTTTGTTTCCGGTGCGGTATAATCGGACATGTAGTTGATAGTTGCAAGGTACCGGAGAATGGAGCTCCCCTTCCTTTTGGCCCTTTCCTCAGGGCAAACCTGGATGGACGCGGATTGGGGATGGAGGAGATGGGTCACGAGGGAGATGCGGGTTTTGTGGCTCAAGCGGGGTTTGTGGCCCAAACTGAGAACGTGGTTGGATCGGAGTCTATGGAGGACAGGTCAGATCCAAGGGTTCAAGGGCTCGGGACTGGTCCAGAGAGGGTTGCCGGAGCGGCGGAAGCGGTGGCCATGGCTGGATGCGGAAGAGGAGTACCATGTGAGGCCGGAGAGGGGCGGAGAGCCAGGAGAGATTCAGTGGCGCAAGCTCCGGCGATGGGAAACGCGGTCTCTCCGGCGCGGACTTGTGGTTCTGTTGCAACGGCGGAGTGTGAAGGAGAGACACCGGGGACGACGACCCACGCGCTGGTGGCCGGAGAGGTGGGGAGGAACTGGAGACCGACACAGACGAGCCCTCGACAAGCTGGTCCGGCTTGGGAGGTTGGCGTGTTTCCGGCGAAGACGAGTCCTCGGCAAACTGCCCCGACTCGGGTTGCTGGCGTGCTTCCGGCGAAGCTGATGGAGGAGGATCCGGCCGGCAGGAGCCCCGATCCAAGCAGCACTTTTGCTTGCCAAGAAAAGGGATCCGATGTTTCTGATTTTGGGAAAGAGAAGACGAGCGATGCTGCTAAAGGAAAGAGGAGTGCGTGGGGAGAAGAGAAGGTTATGCCTAAGACTCAATGGGTAAAGCCTTCTTGTGGTCAAAACTTTTTGGGTCAATTGTTGGGGCCCACAGAAAACCCAGCAGGTTTTATGTCTAGAGCTGGTCAAAAAGAGTTGTCACTCTCTCAAGGGCCCACACAATTGTTCAAGGAGATGGGTGCCGAGGAAAGTGGTAAAGGAGTGTCTGATTCTAGTCCTTTTTGGGAGCTTATCAATGATGATGTAGCTGGAGAGGAGGTTATTGGTCAGGTTGGTCATGTTGGATCTTCCATTGGAGTGAGGCCTAAATTAAATGTGGACAGCAGACAAAAAGATTTTACGAAGGGTGGGGTTGGTAAGGGAGACGTTTGTAATGATCTGGTGGATATGGTACATAACCCTGCAGGTGGGAATATTGGGGAGACTGTAGGTGTTGTTGCTGGTGATGGGGCTCACCCTAGTTCTCGTGCTTATGGCCTACGCAAGTTTGAAGGCTAGGGCTAGGGAAACTTCTACAGTGGGTACGGCAAGTTTGGAGGCTGTAATACCGGAGAAAAGAAAGGGTGGTGCATTTTTTAGTCATTCTGAAGTTGGGTTGATCTCTTCTTTGGGGGACGAGTCTTTTACTGTAGAGCGGGCTGCTAAGCAGACCCGCCAGGAGCCATGAGTTGCCTAGCTTGGAATGCTCGAGGCTTGGGGAGCCCTCGAGCATTTAGAGACCTTCGAAGTTTGATCCGAAGATCGTACCCTTCTCTGGTATTCTTATCAGAGACCAAGCTGCATGCTCGTTTGACCGAGTCGGTTCGGGTTCGATTAGGTTTCTCTCATGCTTTTGGTGTTTCAGCGGTAGGCCGCAAGGGCGGTTTGTTACTTTTGTGGAAGGATAGTTGGTCTGTTTCTATTACACAGTTCTCTAAATCCCATATTGACTCTTTGGTTGTGACTCACAATGGTTTTTTGTTCCGTTTTACTGGTATTTATGGGGAGCCGTCAGCTTTGACAAGATCGGCTTTCTGGGATTTTTTTTCTCGATTAAGCCATCATCATAACCCCTCATTTCCGTGGGTTTGTGGAGGAGACTTCAACGAGATTCTCCATTTGGGAGAAAAGGTGGGAGGTTGTGTGAGAGGTGATGCTCATATGGACAGGTTTAGAAGGGCCCTCGAGGGTTGTCGGCTGGCTAATTTAGGTTTTTGTGGTCCCCGTTTCACTTGGGACAATAGGCGAGTGGGGATGGAGAACATCCAAGAAAGGCTTGATCGGTTCGTAGGGAATGTGGCGTTTCGATCTCATCTTCCGCGGGCTCGTGTGGATGTTTTGGATTTTTGGGGCTCTGATCACCGCGCGATTCTTCTGGTTCTCTCTCCTGCTCCCCAGCGCAGGAGTCAGCGGCACCCACGTTTTCGGTATGACCTTTTTTGGGAGAGGGATCCGGGTTGCGAAGCCATTGTTAGAGATTCTTGGGTAGGGGTCCAGGATGATGGAGGTCAGTCCCCTCTCCAAACCATTGAGGGTTGTGGGGAGAGACTTCGACGGTGGAGCTCGGGGAAGTTTGGAAAGTTAGCTAATAAGATTGGTCGTGTTTCTGAGGAGCTTGGTCGAGCTTATCTGGGAGACCGAAGCTCGGAAAATTGGGAGGTCATTCATGGCCTGGAGGTGGAACGAGCAAGACTCTTAGCTATGGAGGAAGAGTTTTGGAAGCAACGTTCTCGAGCTGATTGGCTGGTTTTGGGTGACCGAAATACGGCTTTCTTTCTTGCTAGAGCTTGTAGGAGAAAGGCAAAGAATGCGATTCTTGGCCTAAGAGATTCAGAAGGGGCGTGGCAAGAGGACAGAGAAGGTATGACAGAAATCTTGACTAACTATTTCTCTTCTATTTTTACATCCTCCAGGCCCGACCCTCGCGCTTGCACGAGACAGTAGGATCTATTTCGACAAGAATTCGGGAAGAGGATCAAGTTCGTTTGGGCAGAAGCTTCAGTGAGGTGGAGATCCGGAAAGCTCTTTTTGATATGGGCCCGCATAAAGCTCCTGGTCCCGACGGCTTTCACGCTCGCTTCTTTCAGTCCCATTGGGATATCGTGGGCCCTGCGGTGACTAGGTTTTGCCTCCAGGTTCTGCGAGGTGATATCTCCATTCGGAGTGCTAACCACACGCACTTGGTTCTCATACCTAAAGTGGCATCTCCGAAGGACGTGGCAGACTTTAGACCAATCAGTTTGTGTAATGTGCTCTACAAGATAGTTTCAAAAGCGGTTGCGAACAGGATTAAGGAGGTGTTGCCAACAGTTATAGACGAGTCTCAAAGTGCTTTTGTGCCGGGACATTTAATCTCGGACAATGTTATTACAGCATTTGAGTTTATGCATTCTATCCGCCAAAAAACTGGGGGCAATAGAGGTTGGTTCGCTTTAAAGCTTGACATGAGCAAGGCCTATGACAGGCTTGAGTGGGGATGTGTGGAGGCGGTCCTTGGTCAGATGGGCTTCCCGAGGTTGTTGACTCAGGTTATTATGGACTGTATCACCTCATCTTCTTTTGGTATCCAATTTAATGGAGAAATCAACGGCTTGATCTTGCCTTCTCGGAGTTTGAGACAGGGATGCCCGCTTTCTCCATATTTGTTCATTATTTGCGTTGAGGTCCTTTCTGCCCTCCTTAGAGAGGAAATGGCTTCCGGGAGGATATCAGGTTTCTCTTGCTCTCGGGGGGGTCCCCGAGTATCCCACTTATTTTTTGCAGATGATAGTCTTCTTTTTGGTCAAGCTAAGACGGACGAGGTTCAGAGCATACATAGCGTTCTATCTTGATATGAGGAGGTTAGTGGGCAGATGGTGAATTTCGAGAAATCTTGTATTAGTTTTAGCCCTAATGTGCAGGGGCCCGAGCGTGCATCTTTACGAGCTCTTCTTCGTATTCGAGAGGAAGGTGGTCACGGAAGATATATTGGGGTTGCCATCCTTGGTAGGGAGGAGTAGGAAAGAGGTGTTTCGGTTCCTTGGGGAGAGGGTTCGTAAGAAGTTGCAAGGGTGGAAGGCAAAAAAATTCTCCTTGGGTGGCCGAGAGGTGCTGATTAAAGCAGTGGTCCAATCAATCCCTACTTTTGCCTTGGGGGTTTTTCGGGTTCCGAAAGGAACCCTTCAAGATCTCCAGAGGCTGGCATCTCGCTTTTGGTGGGGAGGGGATGTGGACTCGCGCCATATCCATTGGCGAGAATGGGGTAAGCTTTGTTATCCGAAGGGTTTGGGTGGTTTGGGTTTTCGAGATGTTGAGGCTTTCAATAAGGCGATGTTGGGCAAGCAATTTTGGCGGATTCTAAAAGTAGGAGGTTGTCTTATGGCTAGGGTTCTTCGGAGTAAGTACTTCCCTTCGACTTCTCTCTGGGAAGCTCAGTCTCGCGCTAGCCACTCTGCTGTGTGGAAGGGTATCTTGTGGGCTCGCTCCTTAGTCCAAAAGGGAGTCATTAAGCGTGTAGGGCATGGCCTTGATACGTTTCTCTTCGAGGACTTGTGGATTCCCTCTAATCCAGGGTTTCGCCTGATTACGATCCCGCCCGAGACTCATAGGTTTGCTCGGGTTGCTGACCTGTTGGGAGATGATGGTTCTTGGGATGAGGCAAAGATTGATGCTTTGTTTTGGCCTGTAGACCGTGAGGATATTCTTCAGATTCCGAGGGGGAGACCTCAGGCGGATTCCTTTTGGGCCTGGGGCCTAGAGCAGAAAGGGATCTACTCGGTGAAATCCGCTTACCGGGCGGAAACTGGTGATAGGGATGGCTCGATGGAAGGTGGTCTTCAGGGGTTCATTCGTAGTTGGTGGACCAGGCTCTGGGGGCTCCAAGCCCCGCCCAAGGTCCGGGTCTTCCTGTGGCGTTTTTTCCATGGCATCTTGCCTGTGGGAGAGGGGCTGGCGAGGAGAGGTATCTTGGGGGCTCGGATGTGTGAGAGATGTGCTCGGGGGGTTGAGACCATGGCTCATGCTTTCTTTGTATGTAAGTCAGCGGTTGCAGTATGGAGAGCTTCTCCCTTTGGTGTGTGGGTTGATTCTGTCAAATCCTTATCCAGCTCTGATGCATTATTTTTCATAGCATAGAGGCTTTCAAATGACGATCTTGTAGCTTGGGCTATGACTGCCTATATGATCTGGAGTGAGAGGAACCGAGTTCGCCTTGGGGAGCTTGAGAGGGATCCTGATCAGTTGGCTGCGGCGTGCAAAGGCTGGATCCAGGAGTTCTTTTCCTATTCTGTCAAGGATAGACGGGGTCAGATGGGCAGTCAGGGCAGAGGTCCGCCCCTGCGCTGGATCGCTCCTCCTTGTGGAACTTTGAAGCTGAATGTGGATGCTGGGGTTCGGGCAGAAGGGATTGGATTGGGCATGGTGGTTAGGAATCACCTTGGAGAGGTCATTGGTGCGAAGACCCGTTTTCAGGCCAAGTAGTCCCTCCTCATCTAGCGGAGTGCTTGGCCTTGAGGGAGGGCATCAAGTGGTGTATGGAGAAAGGTTGGCAGGCCTTGGAGGTGGAATCGGATGCATCGAATGTTATTTCGGATGTCCGCGATAGATGGTTTGATAGTGTTGAAGGTCCCGTTGTTGAGGAAATTTGTTCCCTCTTAGACGCTCTAGGAGATGTGGTGATTCGTTGCGTGCCCCGGTATTGTAATGAAGTTGCCCATAGCCTAGCCCAGTTTGCTTTTCGTAGTTTGATGGTTCAGGAGTGGGGGTCTCTTATCCCTCACTCTATTGCTTGTATTGTAAGGTGTGAGCTTTCCGCTTAATGAAGTTCGTTTTTCTCAACAAAAAAAAAAGAATGAATAAAAACGTACATAGTGTACAGGTATATATAGTGTTGTTGCACTGCTAGGATTTCCTAAACCCGACGTTAACCCTAATAAGCCACATAAGCTGGGCCTATACAACATATTCTAACACTCACAATACAACAAACAGAGCATTCCAACCAGAAAACCTTAACAACAGGAATATAACACATCGAAAACCTAGATATTACAGCTATTAGGCAAACCGATAAAGAACCTTACAAGGGGCGAAACAAAGGCCTAAAGAATCAATTTTTCTAACCACGAAGCTCACTAAAAAACAGTCAACAAAACAAACAAATGAACCCAAGAAGGAGCAAAGAAGTCAAACGCAACCACCAAACCCACACAGGGCATTCAAAAAAGGAAACAGCCAAAATTGTCGCAAATTTAAAGACCACCCGCATACCGCCGACAAACACAGAAAAACAGTAGAGTTATGTTGGTGACCAAAACCACCGTATCCTTTATCACTCTTATAGGCATAAATTGTTAGTCTTCAAAAGACATGCATAGAGGTCGATAACTACTCGTCGTTTATCAACACCTTAAAACCGATGAGTCCCGTCCTCAATAAAAAGGAAGAACAGGATACCTTGTTGGAAATGGAATGCATGCTACTTTCTTATCCCCAACTTTGCATCTTCACCTGACTGCTACTATGTAATAATCACTGCACCTGCACCCGTGTGTTGTAATGTCTTTGATTTGGGATCTAAATAAAGCCTTTATTAACCATAATTTACTCTACCCCGACTCTTGTCTTAGATTTATTATCCAACGAAAATGTCCACAACAAATTAGGAAAGTCATCAAAGAAATTAAAGTAATATTCTTGTCTAGAAGAACATAAAACTAGTCCATAAGTCGCAACGATTAATGTCAAATGGGGAGATGTAAAGGCGTGAGACGTGGAAAACGATTAACAAATATATTCCAACCCCTTGATATATAATTTTATCTAGAGTGACGTCACAAGCTAAATGCATCGATTTTCGATGTTTTTAAGTTCACATTTTAAGCAGTTCGGTCCTGAGTTAGTATGTTTTAATGCATTTCTTTCTCATTCTATACAATTGGCCTTTAATTAAGGGGTTTCAAACATTCGGAGCTAAACAAGGACATTTACGGATCAGGTGATCAGAAATGTAGAAGCGTCGGTGGACATTAATGCATCCAAGAGGGATGAAAAAGAGTCCCAATCATTGTCCATGCCCTGCCAAATGCACGCCCCCATTCCAAAATGCACCGTTAGGTAGCCCGTGTTGTACAATATAGCGTCCGTCGAAGAGAAAAAAAGAGTCGAGATCTCTATCCGTGCCCGGCAAACCACCCGTGGCGAGCTCCCAAACGGGTCGGCACGCAGCCCGTTTTGTGCTGCCAAACGGGCCGTACTTAGGGCCGCCGCAGGTCACGCGTGTCAGTGTTGTCCCAGGCCATCGTCTTTCAAACCCTATTTATGACAATTAACCACCTTTGTGGGGGACGAGTTTTTTTTTGGATAAGCTCGATTTTTTATTTAGAAAAAATTAGATTCAAGTAGGATCTAATCAAAGGCAACCATTACAAAAGAGCTCTCAGCAGGAGCTGCGGGTACAATACCCGACAAAAACCAAAAAGCATCACTAACTTAATCATCAGTGACCCACTCTTCGTCTTCCGATGTCAAAGTCGGATCATGAAATGCTTTAGCTGAATGAGAAATCATAGAGAGTACAAGTAAGGGCTTGGCATTTAAGGAGAGAGAACTGTTTTGGAGCGAGGATTGAAGCGAGTTTGGGATTTTCATCATTGAATCAATATTTATCTCAACTTTATCTTTGAAATATGTTTTTGTTGGGTCTCGATGGAGGTTATGAACGCATACTCGCAGCGGAAGCAAATAAACCTCGAAACCATGTGATGGAAACACTACTGTCACGCCCCAAATCCGATTATGACCAAACTCGAGACGTGAACTAAAATAATAATTTAAACAATAAAGATAAAAGTTTAATCAAAGCAAAACTCCGGGTAAAACATAAATCCAAATACAATACCATGAGTCAAAAGCTCAAAATATAACTAAGTGAGACAATGTTTAAAACAGTTTAGTGCAGAAAAAGGAAAACACGTCTCTACTACAGTGCCCACCCGAACCCTCGAGGAGTTCCCGAGCCCTGAGAAGTCCTAAAAGCCTACTCACCGACGAAACCTGTAAAATAGTAAGAACAGAGGGGTGAGCTTACGCTCAGTAGGAAAAAGTAGTAAGGGCAAGAACTCCCGCTCCGTTGTCAGAGATAAACGGTCACTGCGTTGAGTGCTCCTTGGTTGTTGATGTTCCTTGTTTTAATTTTTTCCCTCCTCTTTTTCCTTGTGATGCAAGGAAAGGAAAGCTATTTGGTTCTTGATTCTGAATATAAAATTTCAGATATGATTCTGCAATAAGGTTTGGATGTTTATTTTGGATGAGGGAGAGTCGAGAGGCACAAACTTGTTTCACCATAGATAGTGTGCCATGAACTCCACTCACAAGTTGGAGGAGTCTTTGTCCGTTAAAGATATTCTATGAATGATATAATTCCAAGGGATATCCTTTATTTTATGTGATTTTGATGAATGGAATCAATCCAAGGAAGTATATTTGCAAGCAATATGATTTAAGGGTAAGTAGAAACTAATATTTAAGGGTCCTTAGAGGAATGTGATTCATGCAGAAAAAGAAAAGCATTTTCTTTTAGGCATGGTGGAGAGGCCATAGAAAAAAAAAATGAGAAACTTAGCTGAAAGGAATCAATCCAAGGCAAAGATGGGCTGCATAATGTTGAAGACATATATATTAGTTATTTTATGAACCATGTGCATGGGGAGATTTGAATTATTGATGTATTTTATGATATGTTTTGTCTAACAGTATAAATAGATGCATTTGCAGAAACAAGGCTCCACACCATCCAAATAGCAAATAGCACTACTAAAATATGAGCCAGCTTAAAGTGATTATACGAGCTGTGTTGACAGACAGCAGCGATTTTCTCGTCGACGATGTTTACGGGACCATTAAAGTTTCCCTAGATGGTGAGCAAAGTTGGATCACTTTGTTTGACAAGGAGGAGGGAAAAAGCCTGCCTATGCAACAGGGGGAACAAATTCCGCTGACCCCGAATGTTCTTCAGGGGTCCGCGGGCACGGAGTTAAGGGTGAAGACGGATTTGTGGGACTATGACATGATTTCACCCAACGACCCCCTCGCAAGGGGGATAGTGTCCTTCACGCTGCAACCGGGACTCCGGGAGACTCGGAAAATCAGGGATGAGGACGGAGAAGTGCAAGTTACAATTACTTGCCAGTGATCATACACAACAACTTATGCACGCTACTTTATCATATCCAACTTTCATCTTCACCTGCTACTATGTAATAATAATCGTTGTGCTTGTATCTGCACCTGAACCTGCACCTGTTACTATGTAATAATAATAATCACTGCACCAGCACTAGCACCTGCACATGTTACTATGTAATAATAATCACCGCACCTGCACCTGCTACTATCGTGTGCTGTAATGTCTTTCATTTCGGATCTAAATAAAGCCTTTATTCTCCATAGTTTACTCTTTTCTTAGATCGTAACATCCATGCGAGATTATGGTAAAATCTGCTATTCACTTTCGTTTCCTTTTGTTTTCGACCCTTGTAATGTTGCCACGATTGAACTTGTTAGTTTTGTTATAAACAGGATTTTGAGGTAGAAACCTTCAAACGATACAACCCAGACGAATACCAAACGAAAACAACATCAGCTAGAAAAACCATGAATGTGAGCCCAAAACTAAACCATTAAGCTCCAATAAACTGATTCATGCACTGTCCTCTCTGAATGCAAGACTAAGGGTTGGAGCACCACGACTCAAAAGAACAACCAGGCTTCAAATCTCTTGCTGATTTAGCAATGCTGAGACAATGAGGTTTCACCTTCTCCACCACCTCATATAATGTCTACAATTTGCTCCTATACACAGCACTATTTCTCTGCAACCATAGGTGCCAATAAGCAATATAGCACACCTTTAACCACACCTTACTACCCATGATATCTGCAATGAAGGTCTAACCCTCACAGGCGACGGCATCACCCACCACCAAGAGTAAACCGGTCCCAAAAATTCCACGAATACTCGCAGTTTAAAAACAAGTGGTCCAAACTCAGCTTACAGAAGTAATACAACATTGAATTTAGTGAAATTCTGCAACCACGGGCCTCTAGAAAACACATGGTCGGTACCGCCTAGTGGATGATCAGCCACATAAACGTACAGTTTTTCGACGGTAGTCCTTTTAGCCACTAAAAGGACGCCTAACTCACTACTTTGAATAACAGGGTAATTAATTTATAGGGTTATTTTCATCTCACTACCCCAACTATGTGGTTTTTTTATCTCATTGCCCTAACTATTTTTTGTGGCACCTCACTACCCTAAAATTATTTTTTGTTTCACTTTCATACCCTAACTATTTTTTGTGACACCTCACTACCCTAGAATGCATTTTTATGGCCCCTCGCTACCCTAGAATGTATTTTTTGTGGCACCTCACTACCATAGAATGCATTTTTGTGACATAAAAACTGTTTTTAAAAGAAATTTTGAAAACCAATGGCATGTTTTTGGAAATTTGATTGTTACGGAGGGGTATTATGGACTTTTTAAGTGTTTTCACCAAAAAAATGGATGGCAAATTGACGGCGGGTATGAAAGTGAAAAAAAAATATGCATTCTAGGGTAGTGAGGTGCCATAAAAAATAGTTAGGGTAGTGAGATGAAAAAAAAACACATAGTTAGGGTATTGAGATGAAAATAACCCTAATTTATACCGCCCCAACCGAGAACTGTTGGCCTTCAACCCATACAGCACGGATCCGTGTAAAGCTCCTCTCCCACCCGAATTTGTGTAATTTTATTCGTTATTGTATTAAAATTTTCCTTTTTGTGATAGAATTTGGAGAACTGATCCCCTTTCAGGAACCACTTAATTGTCATTTCTCCGATTAATCATTTCTCCAATTGAGAAGATGAGCAATTAATCATTTCTCCAATAGTCGGTTCTCCAACAAGCTCAAGACAACCGCATTTCTCCGAGCTTAAAAGTTTATCCACCGACATTTCTCAAAGTAGTTGACAACAACAGACGTTTCTCCACCGGTCGTTGCTCCAACTGTCGTTTCTCCAACTACCGTTTCATCACCATCGTTGCTCCAACCCCCGTTTCTCCATTGTCGTTTCTCCATAGTTGATGGCTCGACCACGGTCTCGGGCTCGAGCTCAACACGGCCCTACCATGGGAAGCCCGTACCAGGAACGCAAATACCATCGATGGTCTTGTATGCACAACTTAATGTAAATCTGACAAGGATGTTACGTATGTACTGAAAGTGGAGTCGGCCCGAGGAGGTTACATTGGTGTGCGTGGCTCAAATTGGCGGAGTAAGGATGCGACCAATCCGGGGATGCCTTTTGGGATAGCATACGGGGGGAGCTCGCCCACTTAACCCGTCAAACCCTGGAGACAAAGCGGTCTATCGAGAACTTCAAATATCATTGGACTGTCATCAACCAGAAGGTGAAGTGGTTCAACGTGTGATAGTCGGAGTTGACGTCATTTACCAACACGGTTAGTCCGACGGTCGGCTCACGGATCTTGTAGAGGAGGTGTATGCCGAGAAATACGAACATGACTTCGTATGGAAGCACTGGTGGATTCTCGTGCGGGACTATCCCTACTGGATGGAGTCGTAGATCGTAATGACCGGAATCACAACCAGGCAATACAGGAAGGTTCGCAACGGAAGGCCAACAACTTATGATGGGTTTAAGAGGTTTAATGTGGCGACACGACTTAAAATTGTACCTTCGACTCAAAATGGCGGGGCAAGGAGGCGATTAATCCGGTGATGCCTTTTGGGATAACATATGGGGGAGCTCACCCACTTGACCCGTCAAATCCCGGAGACAAAACGGTCTATCGAGAACTTCAAATATCATTGGATCGTCAACGTGTGCTGGTCGGAGTTGAAGTCATTTACCAACACGGTTAGTCCGACGGTCGGCTCATGGATCTTGTAGAGGAGTTGTATGCCGAGAAATACGAACATGACTTCGTATGGAAACACTGGTGGATCCTCGTGCGGGACTATCCCTACTGGATGGAGTCATAGATCGTAATGGCCGGAATCACAACCAGGCAATACAGGAAAGTCCGCAACGGAAGGCCAACAACTTATAATGGGTTTAAGAGGTGTAATGTGACTACACGACTTAAAATTGTACCTTATTTTTCCATAATCAAAGATGACAAGTGACGTGAAAGCGGTAATGTCATTACTCCTGGAAGATAGCAAGTATTGTCACGTTACCATATATTTGACACGGTCACGTGACACTACTTATTATGTTCGTGGAGCAATGACACTACCGCTTCTACGCTACTTGCCATCTTTGATTATGGATTACTGAGAATAAAATTTGAAATTATGGCATCATATTACACCCCCAGACTCATACTCACAATCCGAGAAGATAGCAAGTAGATCGTATTTGTGTTGTACTTTCAGTCGATCGTTTCGAGAATATTAATATGAGTCGGATCGGATCTTCTGTCATTGTTTTTAAAATTACTTCCAATGTACCAGGATTAGACTGTTATGAGCCCAAAACAATTAGACCCAATTTCCAGGCTCTAATTGTCCCTTCTTACCCCAAATTCTCTTCCATTATTCCTATTGTGGAAGGTCTAAAAGACCAATGGATTCTGATTACTTACTATTATAAGATTGATTCTAATTCTCATTTCCTGCTATCATACACTCTCAGTGATTTACATTTTTAAAGATGGGATGAAGAGTTTATTCGTAGAAATTAATGTAGAAAAATGAGAAAAGAACATGAATTAAACACAAAACTATAACAGGTCATTGGTTTGTACCATAGATGTGTGATTTTAAGTGTTGTACATAGAGAAGAAAAAAAAGAGAAGAATAAATAGTGTATGCAACAAGATATTTCTAGCAAAATTGGCCATAAACAGCAAAAATCACATGGATCCCATTTCTGGCTTTCCATGTTTAATCATCATCCTCGGAACTGCTACCTTCAGACATTCTTTCACCGTCATCTTCAGCATTACCACCCTAAATAAACATTGCAGACATGAATCATCTTTGTTAGGATTGCATAAGTAAACATGCACAAACAAAGAAGTGTGCTTAGGTGTCTTGAGGAAGTTCGCACGATAAGTGTACAAGTATGGAAATGAGAGAAACTCTTACAGGCATCTTGTCCCAGTCTTTCAACTTTGAGCTTGTGAGCATGTAATTATCACGTAATGGAGCCCAAGCAGGACCATCCCCTTCCACATCACCGGAAGATGTTTGTGCCTGAATGTTGAAATGGAATTGTTATAATGTAATCTTTTTTTTGTTGTTGAAGTTAAAATGTAATCTTGGTATTATAGAATAACAATAAGGTCAAAACCAAAGGTTGGAATGAAAACTGAAAACCATCTAGTTTGGAAACTTGACTCAACATTGGAAAGTTGTGTACTTGGGAGAGTTTCAAACTTAATCTCATCTGTTAAAATTGAAATCCAATGGCTATGATTACTTTCCAATTTTCATATTTAACTTTCCCATCTTCGGCTTTTCACGAGTGTTCCCCAGATATTATGTACGAAAGGTTTGGTTCCTAGATGCTTGGTAACACTCAAACACGTAGAAATTTCTGACATCCCGCATATAGTTCTAGCCAAGGTTCTAAATAACCCGAGATCACGCCGAGATCACGGTAAAATAGGTTGGCCGTTACCGCGATGTGGTATCGGTTGAAATCGCGGTCAACTCGGTCAACACACTCGGTCAACGCGATAAAAATGTGACTAGAGTGGGGTATGTTAGGGTTTTTAGGTTTAAAGTTACTTTACTTTAGCTAGTTAATGGGTTGAGTTTTATCAATTGTTGGGCTGAGTCAAATTGGACTTGATATAAATTAGTTGTTGGTCATTTAGGTTAATTTAAGTGGGCAAAGAGTAGAGTTAATGTAATTTTATTATTGTATTATTTATTTTATATGTTTTAATTATTAATAATTTAAAATAAAAAATCTAAAAATATATTAATAGATACATATGTGTATTAGTAATTTGAAAATAATATAATATATTTAACTGTTATTATTGTTATACTTTTATAGAGTATTAATTATATTTTTATTATATATGTATATTATATATATATATATATATTTAATTCAAAACGTGATTTGCCGAGATCTCCCCGTTAAATTGAAATAACCTTGAAGGTGACCTCGCCGTTATCTCACCGCGACCGTTATTTAGAACCAAGGTTCTACCACAGAATTCATATAAAATTGATGTGGAAGAAACATAGATTCTGCCCAAAATGAGTAGTACTAGAAATAATGCAAGAAACTAGAATACTGACCTTAGCTTTTGACCGCGTCTTGCCCAACTCTGAAAAGAACGCCTCCTTTCGGCGCTTATTTAATGCTGGTGGGATTGAAACAATGGAGTTAGAAACTGCTAATGCATATCAGTAGTCAGACGGCAATAACTCGATCATAATTATTCATTTTACAGTAAATGATTGGTAGATAAAGCATTTTAACAGTCAAAGGGGTAAACAAAGGCAATGAAAAATCAAAATCTGCCTTCCATGATCACTCACAAATCACATCAAATAAACAAGTAATGACCGACCACTAATCTTATAAACAGAATTGGAATGCATCAAAACTCAACTATAAATGTTGAATACTCGATCAAGTGAGAACGAATGTATAAAAAACTGGGGCCTAGGAACAGAAAAGTACAGTGCAACTCAATGAAAACCGTTTCAAACTCTAATGAAAAGTGTGCCTCAATGAAAACTGCTTCACGCTCCAATGAAAGGTATTGTATAACTAAATGAAAAGTAACAGGTTCCTAGGTTCTCACTTTAAGAGCGGTTCTCACCGGAACTCATCTGAAAAAATTGGGAGGGAAAATATTAAGGGCATGGTTTGGCTCAAAGAACAAAGTACTCATACAAGAGCATGTACATATTATCAGTCCATGGAACAAATACTCATACATAAACAACACATGGTAATGGTAGCACTCGTAGTTGTAGTGTGAGGAACTTGAAATTATTTATACCCTTCAAAAGATTACAGACACGTTAATGGAAAGTTTATATACACCCATTCCTTTGGACGGCCATTGTTGGCATTTAAGATAACTATACGACAAAATTAAAGTCGGAGAAAACATTCTCAGTCCCTGAATTCAACGGAAATAAGGACTTTTATAAGTGATTTTTATTTTACAACAATAGCAGTGCCAGTAACTCAAAGGATGAATGTAAATACTGTTGTTATGGCAGATATCATTCAAATTTTAAGCTCTGGATAATTCATATGTAGTTATATTCATACTATAGGTAATCTCAATTCTTGATAAAATATGATATGAAGACATATTGGACATACTTTTAGCATCCTTGGACCTTAATGGATTCAATCCTTTCTGTGCATTTTGAGCCTTGTTGACCTGTTGAGGTACCAAACAAAGAAGTTCAATTATGTAAGAAACTGTAGGAGGAAACAATTACCCAAGACAAATGAAACTTTAGATTTTAAAATTCTGAATGCAAGCAGCAAGATTCAATACTCATGAAGCAACTTACAGCATTAAACAGCTTGACCACTGAAATTCCAGCCAGACACATGGCAAACATGAACTCAGTTAGTATATGATAAATAAGCAAATTTAAGAAGGAAAACTGCTCTTATCACATATCTCACAGCAACAAATAATCAAAACAAATCACCTCCTTTTGTAGCAACACCAATCAAAAACTTTTCATGAGCATCCAAGTAATTAGCAGGCTTCACATGCCCCTTCTCTCCTGCCTGTTACATATATGAGTATGCAATACATCATTGTAAATTTCATGGCCAAATAAAGTAGAGTATACATGTAATGATTCATTAGTAAGTATTTGTGATAAGTAGAAATCGAACTGGTACAAATATGAACGTAATAACCCGTACCAAGTGTTTTTCTTTCTTCGCCTCCCCCTTGACCTTCCTTTCGGTTTCCTCCTCAGCGAGCTTCTCAGCAACAAGTTTTTTATGTGCTGATAAAACTGGACCCTGCAGAGAAATTGAATATCAGAAAAAAGTCATGTACTAGGAAATCAAAATAATACAAGCACCACTCAGCTAGAAGCCAGCTTACAATTGAATCTTCTGATACAGCCTTCTTTATGACATTTTTAAATGCCATCCTAAAAGCTCTACACCCTTCAGTGAACCTAGTAACACCAGGCTGAATCTCACCGTCTTCACCATCAGAAAACTCATTCTCTTCACCTGCACCTTGCCTACCCTCTATTGCTTCTTCATCATCATCTTCTTCCACTTCGTCTTCAAAAGACTTGTCATTTTCTATTTCATTGTAATTTTTTCTGGGAGCTTTCGCCTGTCTAGCGAAAGGGGCGGGATTGGCCACAGCATTATCTTCTTCATCATCATCTGAGTTATAGTCTCTTGCCCTTTTGCGGAATAGTTTCTTCATCTTTTGGTCTACTTTAACCCTCTCCCTCTTTCCTTGTGGCATGTTCCTCTCCTTCCTTCCCTTTCCACCCTTCTTGTTCCCCACTTTCCTCCTCATCGGCCCTTTTCCGGCCACCGGCATCTGAGCTTCCTCGACCATACTATTTCCTTATAATGCTCAACAAAGTCCAATCCTTTAAATAGAAAACAAAATCAGTGCCATTGAAGTCAGAAACACACTTCAGAATCATCCTATAATATTCATAAAACTTATGGACATCCTATATAATTCACATTACATTCAAAAGTTATACTTGAATCACATTAAGCCCAAAGGTTATAAGACCAGAACCACTTTAATATGTAATAAATCACATTATTAGTTATAAAAGCATAACCATTTTAATCCGTAATAGATCACATTACATCCCTAAGCAGTAGCTGGCACTGATCAGAAAAGATTGGTTGACTCAACTTCACAGTTATGTGAAAACAAATAAGTAAAATTGGATGTACCTTCAACAATTCCTCCAAGAAAGAGGTACACAAATGATTTGCTTCATCGTAATTAACTTACTAAATACTCATCATTATAATTATCATACATTAACTTATATGTACAGGTTAACAAATGGTTAGACCTCTCTAAACTGGACTGTAAGCTATACCAAGAGATAATTTGATTTTAGAGCATATTATCAAGCACGAAGTACACAGAAACAATCTGATTTCCAGAAATCAAGTAAAACACAGTAGAGGTATCATTTAGAGCATAAAAGGATTATCAAGCACACTCAGTACACAGAGCATAAAAGGATTTTTCTGATTACCTTATTCAAGCAGGTCGGAACCCAGATTGTTCGAATCAAGGAAGGTCGAAACCCGGTACACAGAGACAATCCTCCCCTTTTCACTCCGGTTGAGCGACGGTTGTGATGGCGTCGCCGGCGAGAGGCGGCTAGGGTTGTCGCGGAGTATCTGGTATCCTTTGAAGCAGCTTAGCCTAGTTGGTTCGAAAGACAGTTAAGGAAGAAAAGAAAATAGGGTGTCTTGTTTAAAAAAAAAATTAGTTTATAATTTGCTTTTTCGAATGGTGAAACTATTTCTTTCTTTCTTTTTTTTAAGATAATATGAGATTTTATTTAAAAATTGGTAATGATGATGTTTTGAAGAGATTCGGAGACATGACCCCCTTGTCAATTCCAGGCAGGGTTAGAACAAGCTGTCCTGACAAGCCAATGAGGTGCTTTGTTCGTTGTCCGTTTTACAAATTCGAGATGTACGCACTCGAGTGTAGATAAAAGGGAAGTACAATCTGTGACGATTGTGCCTAGAGGAGAGAGCAACCTCCTTCCTCGTCTAATCATATCCAATATGACCTTGTAGTCGCTCCGAACTACTGCCCTTTGGCGAGGATATTGTTGTAGACACGTTAGCGCTTCTCGGATCGCATAGGCTTCCACTAACCCCGGGTTTTGAGCTTCATGGAATGATGTGGACCGGGCTCCCCTAAGCTGGGCCCTGTCATCTCTGCATATCCATCATGTTCCCACTTTATCTGCCGCCACAAACAGAGCTCCATCTGTATTTATGGCCCACGTGCCCTGAGTGGGATGTTCCCACACCTCCACAGTATGTACCTTTGACTGGCGGGGAGAAGCGTGTGCTTGTAACTTCCTCCTCCTGGCTTCCATCCACCCTGACTGTAAATGGAATGCTGTCTGGAAGATACTGACTGCTGGTTGAGCTATATTCTCCCAGACCACTTTGTTCGTAGCCTTCCACACCTCCCACAAGATACATCCTATGAGTCCCCCGCTTGTCGGGGGATTGATGTTAAGCGTTCCCTGCACCCATTCATTTATTGTCTGGGCCTCTTGAGGTATATTCAGTCCCGACTTGGCCCAACACTCCGCCGCCACCGGGCAATGAACCAGTAGGTGGAGAGCCGATTCCTCCGCCCCAGAACAGACCGGGCAAGTCGCTGTCATGTCCACATGTCGTCGCCTCAGATTAACTGCCACCTGTAAACATCCTGAACAAGTGCGCCAAAGAAACGATCTGACCTTCGACATCACTTCCATCTTCCAAATAGCAGACCAGATTTCTGGTTGGGCTCGGAAGGTCGCCCGGTCTTGGTGGCCCAGACTATATGCCGACTTCACCGTGTATTGGCCCAAGTAGTCCCCCGCCTAGTACCAGGAATCCCTTGCAGCCGTCCTACTTATCGGGACCGCCATTATAACCCTCTGATCCACCGGACTGAACAGTGTACCAATTGTCTCTGAGTCTCATCTTCTCTCGGCAGGTCTCATCAGATCCGACACTAGCTTCCCATCAATTCCAAGGCCCGACGACTGCACCCTGGCCACCACCCCTGTGAGCCAAGGGTGGTCGCAGATAGACGTATCCGTTCTTGGCCCAATTGACCTCCGAGCCCCACTCTTGACCATCTCCTGTACGGACAGGATACTTTGCCAGACATGGCTCTGATTCGGTTTTCGAACTGCTTCCAACACCGAGGACCTAGTATAGTACTTAGCCTTCAGTACCCGAGCTACTAAACTGTCTTCCTCCGTTACCAGTTTCCATAACTGTTTATCGAGGAGGGCTGAATTAAAATCGTACAAGTTCTTGAAGCCCAGCCCTCCTTCCTCCTTCGGTCGTGACATAGTCGTCCAGGACTGCCGAATAACACATTCCACTCCGGTCCTACCGACTTCCACCAGAACCGAGCAAGTGCCACATTCATCTTGTCTAGCATCCCCCTAGGTATCCTCGTTACACTCATCGTATATGTGGGGATTGTCTGTAACACTGATTTGACCAAGACCTCCTTCCCCGCTCCATTTAGTAACTTCCCATCCCACCTTTAGATCCTCCGAAGAACCCTATCCAGCACATACTGTAGTCCCTGCTTCCTACTTCGTCCCATCATGTTCGGGATTCCCAAATAGGGAGACGGGACGTCCAACTCTGGTATCCCTAGCATCTGCACTCCTTCCAACCTCCTATGCTCCGGAGTATTATGACTAAAGAAAAGAGACGATTTAAGTTGATTCACTACTTGTCCTGACGCCTCCTCAAACATCGTTAGGAAGTTCCTCAGACGTGTCATCTCATCCAGTGTCGCCTTGCAATATACGTAGCAATCATCGACAAAGAATAGATGTGTTAGCGTTGGCGCTCCGTTAGCCACCCGTACTCCATGTATCTCCCCTGCACTTTCAGCTCCTTGGAGTAGGCGGGAGAAGCCTTCCATACAAAAGAGGAACAAGTAGGGGGATAACGGATCTCCCTGCCTGATTCCCCTCTCTGGTTGGACAAACCCCGCCTGCTGTCCCCCTGCAACAATATTATACGTCATCGAGTACGTACAGCGGCGAACGAGTGATATCCACTCCTCGCCAAAACCAAATCCCCTCATTATATCCCACAAAAATCCCCACTCCACCCTATCGTAGGCCTTGTTCATATCCAGTTTCAGCGCCACCCACCCCTCCTTCCCTTGTCGCTTATTCTTGAGGTAGTGTAAGGTTTCGTAAGACAGGATGATGTTATCCTGTATTGATCTATCAGGCACAAACGCCCCTTGGGATTCTGAAATTAACCCATCCAGTAGACCCTTTACCCTATTCGCGGTCACCTTCGATACCATTTTAAACACCAAGTTACAAAGCGCAATAGGGCGGAGGTCTTTCAGCGACGTCGGACACTCTACCTTCGGAATCAGAACTAACGTTGTTGTCACGCCCCAAATCCGGCTTTGACGGGACTCGAGACGTGAACTAAAACAACAATAATTTTAATCGAAAATAAAGCCAACGAGTCTCCAAATCATAAATTTAAAACTTTTAACAAAGCCACGAGTCGACAGCTCGGTAAAAACAACAGTAAAAGAGTTTAATAAAATAGGATAGTGCGTCTCTAGACTACTAGCCTAGGACCCTCGTAAGCTCCCGAGCATCGAGCATCCAGCTAGTACCCAACCCGCTTAGGACCTGAAAAAACAACAAAGTAAGGGGTGAGCTTTCGCTCAGTAGGAAAAGTAGTTAAGGTTATAAGCAGCGCTCACCACCACGGGTAACCGTCCAATTAGGGCATACTAGTACAGCACACAACTAATTACCAACGGAACTTGTAACCACAAAATCTCCAACTCAAGACCAACCCACACTCACAAACATACTCAAACGACCAAACACAAACCGCAACCACAACACTTAACAGATCAACAGGCATAAAGTAAACAGTAAATCACACACACGTCTCGTACCGCAGTCCCCTACTCGACCGGTTGTCCACAGCCTGACTCCCTCATATCGCACCGGAACACACAGCATCGGCCTAGATATCTTCCCGGCAAACACATGAGGCACGATCTCAATACGTCATACCGGAACCTCCATCGGCCTAGACATCTTCCCGACACTCCTTCGGGGAACGAACAGACAACACAACTTTCCCGGCACTCCTTCGGGTAAAGCATTGATCACGTAACCGTCGGCCTAGATGTCCTACACCGGCATACCCCCTCGATGTAGGCCATCGTACCGGAACCACTACCCGGGGGACCACGCATACATGGGACCACACCGTCGTCCTAAGTACTACCCTACACCGGCGTACCCCCTCGGTTGTAGGTACCATACCGGAAACAACTCCTCGGAAGACACATCGAAATAATATCACACATCGCAATGCCATAATTAAACACGGCTTACCAAGCCCAACAATCGCACCACAACACGTCACATCGGTCTATCATTCACCCGACCATATCACATCCAAGGGTTCACATCAACAAAAGCACGACACACTCGCCCACACATAGCAACAACATGCTCAGCGGATATACTAATTCTTGTTTATTAAACTTACCGACACTAAGTCACACAACATACATCTCAAACAATCACAGGCAATTCAATCAACACACAACCTATGGCTCGACATGGCCAATCTACCAGCACGACAATTTCCCAAGTATTGAAAGTGACTACACTAGTGAATCACATCCTATATGTTACTAGACTCGTCCGGTTATTATCTGATATAAACGATCGTTCCAGTTTTATCAATCCTAGCATGCATACTAGTAACTTTCCGCAATTAAACCGGTATCCGCTACGTTCCCTACCTCAACCGAAGAAAAACATCTACGTCTCCTAGCTGCTGACGTCCTGGCCAAACTTCGGTCTTCTCGGGCGATGACCACGACTGATTTTAACAGGTAAAACTTACGATCAGTTCTTGTACAGTCCAAGTTAAAACAACCAGTTGTCTTTTAAACTCGAGCGGGCTAAAAGCGGAGATTATACGACGAATCGGGTTCGAGTACTCGAGCCCCGAGCACAGAACCCGATGCGCGTTTCCCGATGCGCGTTTCCCTATGCGCGTTTCCCTCTGCGCGTTTCCTGATGCACATTTCCCGATGCACAAATCCCGGGGCACGAGTTTCGAGGCACGATTCAATGGCATTGTTTTGAGACACGATTCCCGAGGAGCTGGTTTCGAGACACGATTCTCGAGGTACGATTCATCGTTTCTCTTTTCGTCCTGTTCTAAGTTCGAATTAAACGTCTGTGGTTCCAAGTTCGATCACAGTCCAAAACCGTCTTAATTTAATCAAACTGATTTTAAACCCTTTTTCAAATTACAACCTTTTTATTTAAAAAAACGAAATTCGTTTTAAAACCCTTTTCCGTTTCGATCCAACACAACCAGAACCAGGTCTAACACAAAGTCCGATTCGCAGCTCAGATCCAGCAACATTCGGGAAAAAAAGCAAAGGGGAGAAGAGAGAAGGAATTTCGGGTCAAAAACCGGCCGGTCAACGGTAAGGATGTCGACGGCCGAGGTCTCACCGTAGGGAAAAGGACGACGGGAGGTGGTTGCGCGTTGGAGCGATGGAGCACGACGAATCTCGCTTGGACGTGCCCGGTGACGGTGGGTCTTGGACTACGCGGTTGAAGAATGAGAAGGAGAAGGGAAGTGTGGTACCGGCGAGGGTTCGAGAGTGGGGAGGATGCGAGGGAGACGGTGGCGGCGGCGGGAGCTCGGTCACGCGCGTCGAAGGCAGCGGTGGTCGGGGTTGAACACGGGAGGAGGAGATCTGAGAGAGGGATGGTCGGGAGAGAAGGATAGGGGGAGAGAGCCCGGCGAGGACGACCGGCGACAGAGAGGTTGAACTGAGAAGAAGAGAGAGAGGGAGGGAGACGAGAGTGAACTGAGCGGCTGAGGAACGAATTTAGGGTTTCAACCCTAAATTTCACCTTATAAAGAGCGGGCCTGAGCAGATGGGCCTCGCCGGACAGTTGGGCCACACGGCCCACCTCGAGGAGGGCTGGTTCGGGCCTGGTGATCGGGTCTGGTCCACCCCGGTCCAGTTTGATCTCTTTTTTTCTTTTTCTTTTCTTTTTCCTTTTTCTTTTCTTTTTTTTCAAAACTTAACAAACTTCGATCCGACTTTCAACCACGACGATCCAAAAACCAACTCGTTTTTCAACCCGACGTTCCGATCGAGCAAAAATAAATAAAACAAAATTTTTTAACGAGGCGGTATTCAAAGTTGTCTTATTCAGATCCCTCAGTATATCCTTCCCCGCAAAGATCCTTTGTACCTATCGAGTCACATCTTCCCCCACCGTTCCCCAATATTTCTGGTAGAAGAAGGGATTGAGACCATCCGGTCCCAGTGATTTATTAGGTCCCATAGATAATGTCGCTTCCCGTACTTCGTCTGATGTCACCTCCACCATCAAAGCTTTATTTTGCGCCTCCGTCAGTTGTTGGCGGAATCTCGGGAAATTAGCCTCATCCCCCATTAGCCTCATCCCCCAATCCCGACTCCTAGATTAGGACGTTTCCATCATCATCCCGTAACTCTGACACCTTGTTGATACTCTTCCACTGCGACGCTGAGGCCTGGAAAAATTTCGTGTTCTGATCACTATTCGTGAGTCAGTGTTGTTTAGCACGTTGTCTCCAAAGCTCCCCCTTATGCTCCAAGGCCTTGACATACACTTTCTGCAGAGCCTTGCGTCGTCGAATACTCGTTCGATCCTCTCTTCCATTCAACCACAACATATCCTTCTCATATCTTGCGATCTTCCTTGCTAAGGCATTGTACACCTCTTTGCCCCAAGCCTCCAACTCAGTGCCTGTCTCCCGTATCTTTGTGCTAATATTTATGTCCCCCGGAGCACCCCACCTCGCCTGAATCAAATGACCACATTCCGGGTCCTCCGCCCAGATGTTCTCGAACCGGAATTGTCTTGACCCAACTGGGTCGACACGCTTGTCCGAGTCCACCAGAATAGGTAGGTGGTCAGACGTCAAAATGCCCAGATTGGCCAAGTGCGCCTCTAGCCATGTTGCTCTCAGTGCCGGGGACATCAATGCTCTGTCCAACTACACCGCCTTTCTCGTCTCTGGTTCACTCCCACTGTGCCAGGTGAACCCATATCCCTGAAGCGAGAGATCCTGCACGCCCACATCCCGCATTGCACCTCGGAACCCAGCAATCAGGCATTCCGGATATCGGCGACCACCCCATTTCTCCTTATTTATCAGAATACCATTAAAATCCCCCATTAGGAGCCATTTTCGCGATGCCCCCGCCCTCGCTCCTAGGGATCAAATCATCTCCCATGTCTGCAACCTCAATTCCTGATTCGCCTCTCCGTACACCCTAGTAAATCGGAAGCTATTCCCAAGCGGGCCTTTGATTTACACATCGATGTACCTCTCTCCACTCGGATATGGCGTGACCGACAACTCCGCAGTCCACAAGAGAATCATTCCCCCTTTGTGGCCCACCGCTGGAACCTCACACCCACCAGGAAATCCCGTCTTCAGCTTCAGGATATCCACTTCCCCTTTCTTAACCAGAGTCTCACTAAGGAAAATAACCTGCGGTTTCCGACGTCGGATCACCCCTTTCTTTATCAACATTTAGCACTAGTTTGATACCCCGATATATAAAAATTATTAGTGAAGATTTATCAACACTCAACATTGTTTTTATCACCCCAATATAAATTTTTATTTTCGTGCTTCAAAATATATTCATGACTGGTCTTGATTTAAAGCCCTTGGAAAAAGAAAAATATTGGCGCAAGTTTGAAGCTAATCGAAGTTCAAACGAATCGGGAAATATTAAATTAGTGAATTGGTTAAGAAAAAAATGGACACTTGTCCACATGACACCATGCTATTACAATTATGCCCTTTCTTGTATGAGAAATGATGAAAGTGATGTGAATTAAGATGGAATTGAGGTGATGATGTGACATCATGGTGAATGTTAGATCTTAGGTGTGTGTGACTTGGATTGGTTCACACAGTTTTTAGGATAAGAGAAGTTTTTAGCAGATTTCTCATCATTAGTTGCATATATAATTTTCATGAGATTGTAGTCTAATCGACATAAGGCAATCAAGTCGAATGAATATTATAAACTTATGCTCTATTAATCCCGACAAATTCAAATATGAAAATAAATAGATCAATTCATTTCTCCAATTACAAATTTAGCCGTAAACTTCCTGTTTACGTTCGGATAGCTGCCGAGTTTTTCAAGTCAGGAGAGCATTGGATCAGAAAATAATTGTGGTTCTCACAAAATAGTACGACCGAAACGACTCAGTGTAACGTCGTTGCGAGTACCGACATTCTGGGCTGGACTAGCTGCAGACCGAGCTATAACAATCGAACTCAAGTTTGGGCCTACGAATGGTACGCCCATTTAAGTGGTATGGGCCAACACAAGACGTGCGGCTTCAAAAGACGAACACGTGGCCCTGCTCCAAAACGCAGCCCCACAAGCTGCCGCTGACACGTCTCGCAGCACACACATGGGCAAGCACGTGAAGTGAAGCCACTCCTATCTCACCCATTCAACGTACCTGGGCCTCCCTTTTTTGTCCTCTTCTGTGATCACCGTCAATCACCCATCGCCACCGTCCGATCTGCTGTCGTCTTTTCCAGGCCGTCCGATCTCCTCACCGCTCACGTGTACGTACACGCCGAGGTCTCTCTCACTCCCGAACTCGACTCCATCATTCTCACGTGCCCCTCCACCTGTCGGATCATCGCTTTGTCGGGTCCTCTTCAATCTCGTATTTATGTTCGATGCATATCTACATACATGTCACACCCATATTGTGCTAAAATTAGCCAATTATGCCATGAGAAAAACAAAACTCCACGTGGGCAAGTTCCAACAAGGTTGTCGGCCCCACAAGCTGTTTTGATAGGACAACACGTCAGCTCGGACAAGCTGTTTTATTATCGTGAGTTTTGGGTTCCGGGTGGACCCCGCACGACAAGGTCTCCGCATTGGTGACACGTGCATGGGGACGAGTACATGTACAGTGTACTGCTGGGAGACACGTCTGCATGGCAATTATAATCGCGTAAAAATGACATGGCTCGATATCGAGAGAACTGATCACGATTTAGATGACATTTGTCATGTACAAGGTGGCCATACTGAACTGAACCTTATCTACATGTTCACTACAAGGATGTGACAATTCTGGTATGTAATTACGAGTGGTTTGTTGAAAAATCAATGTTTTAAATGTTAATACTGACTCAAATATTTGTAGATATTAATGATAGTTTCTTCTTTTGATGACTCAACTTTACTTTACAAATTGTATTTAACATGTTTTAAACGTCCATATTAGCTTGTGTTAAACATTGTGTTAAAGAGAATGTTAGTGATGAGCCCACATATTTGGACTTTATTTTGTAATTAACTTCATTCCATTACTATGTATTTGAGTATTATTAATGTTTCATTATGTGTTTTAAATTATATCAAACATATTTTGTTTTATTTTATTATAATTTGAGTTTTCATGATAAAAATTTCTTTCATGTAAAAAAATAGTTTTTGAATTCTTAAATTATATGTATTTTAAATCATATTGTGTTCATCTTTTGAATCAATTTTATTTGTTATATATCATAGATATTTTCGGCACAACTTTAAAGTAGAATAAATTAAAACAAAAAAATTATCAAAATAATTTAATACGATTAAACATATAGAAAATAAGGCTAATAGCTAAAAACTATATAAAAAAAAGGTTTAACCACATGTTAACTACACTAAAGTTTAAAAAGAGACAAACACATAATAAATATTATCCACAGTCTTTTGCTACAAATAAGAAATAGACTTTCTTGCTCAGTTAACCATAAAATATATGTAGATTATATATATATATAGCATTTAAAAACAATGGGGTCAAAACATATGGATCATCACTTAATATTCTGTTTATTATTTTAATAAAAGATTGTAATAATATTTATTATATTTTTTTGTCTATTTTTAATTTTTTTTATCGAAAGTTGCATAGATGCATAGATATTGTTGAAAAGAACAGCCAGTATAGAAAATAGGAATTCCATTACGGTTTTTAAACAAATAACTTATAAACTAAAAAATATATAACAGTGGAGAACTTCTCAAGATGGTGCTTAAACATTATTTGATCACATAGAAATGGTTTTTTCGTCGTGAGAAGAACAGTCGAATAGAAACTCGACAATAAATAAGAGAGTGAGTGTCCTGCAAACTGAACGTAGTTTTCAACGTGGACAAAACTTCGTTCAGTTTTTAACAATTGACCCAAAAAAATAAATTACAGTAATTCATATATCCAAATAAGAGTGTAATGAACTTTTAGCAAACGTGTTCCATAAGAAATACTTAAACCTCCATCATACATCAAGAGTGGGGAGACAGGATAAATGAATAATAAAATAAAATATAACGAAAAACGAGTAAAAAGAAAAGGCGATGATACAAAAGTAACCATGGTTGGTGGGTCCTAGAGAGCGGGAAAGACGGAAGTGGTAACCATGGTTAAGAAAGTTGGAGATAATCATAGAGCTCACAGCTAAGGTGGGTATAAAAGGAGGTGGGTTGTTCACGGAGCAGCCATATTCACATACATACACAATCTGATACGCATTTTTGCTCTCTCTCTCTCTCTTGTCTCTGATCCTGTGAATCTCTTCCTCACATGTTCATCTTCTTCCCCAGAGCTTGAAGATTAAGCTGAACCAAAGCTCTCTTCTGTACCTGTAAGTCCATTTTCTTCTGCTCTCCTCTTTTTAATTTCTGGGTTCTCTGAGTGGCATGAAAATTAAGAGATCTGAGATGAATCAAGACTGTGTTGTGGGTTGAATCTGTATCTGAGTTTACTTTGCTATGATCTAATTTTGATTGGATTTGTCATTTCTGCAGCTTTTATTTCCCCCCTTTTTGCTATGATTGATGAAATACTAGATCTACAAATTGAATTGATCTTTCTGAAAATGGGCTTTTGATTCATAGCTTGAAACCCTGTAATCTGATTGAAGTTTCTGATTATCAGCCTGGGTTAGGCTTTTAGTTTCATCTCCTTAAATAGCTCAATACTACTGTGATATGATGCTGAGAAGCCATTTTTAGTATCAGAGGAGATAAATAAACAGAACAGAACAAAAGGCTCAGTTCTTAATAAAAGGCATTTTTTAAACATGTAATTGCATAATCATTTTGGGGGTTTGTGATATCTTCTGCAATAAATGTTGATTCTAATGGAGTCTATATGTGAAAGCATAGTGTTTGTGCCACATCAGTTGGGGGTTTGTGATATCTTCTGTAATAAATGTTGATTCTAATGGAGTCTATATGTGAAAGCATAGTGTTTGTGCCACATCTGTTGGGGGTTTGTGATATCTTCTGTAATAAATGTTGATTCTAATGTACTCTACATGTGAAAGCATAGTGTTTGTGCCACATCTGTTTGTTTCTGTGTGGAAGATTGATTGTTTTTCTCTTTATGTTCTGAATTTTGAAGCTCTAACATTGGTTTTCTTGCATTTTCAGGTCCTGTATCTAGAACACGATTCGGGTTCTTCATTTCATTGGTAATCTAGAAAGAATTTGCAAATGGGTATCTCAAGTCTACCATCTCCATCAGAAGGAATGCTATGCATAATTTTAGTCAACACCGCTCTATCCATCTCCATGATGAAGAGCTTAATCAGATCAATCTTTGGAGTTTTTGGAATCAGTCTCGCATCACCTGATTCAACCGAGATTCAACCAGAATCGATACAATGTCGTTCAAGTCCAAGCCTGTCCGAGTCCTATGTTGAGGACTTCAGAAGCCGAACACCAACAGTTCGCTTTGACAGCTTGTTTGGACATGAACAGGACTGCTCAGTTTGTCTGAACGAGTTCGAGCCCGAATCAGAGATCAACCATCTGTCTTGTGGCCATCTCTTCCACAAGTCTTGCTTGGAGAAGTGGTTGAAGTATTGGAACGTGACCTGCCCGTTGTGTAGGAACCCTCTGATTCCCGAAGAGGAGACGAGCTGTGTTTGGTAATGGCACGAGTCTGTGATGTGTTGTTGGTTAGGGAAGTTTCTTGTACATAGGTTTAGAGAGAGAGTTGTCCATAACAATGCGCCAGCTGAGGATTGTTTGCTTCAGGTGTTGTGCGCTTCTCTAGTGATCTGTGTTGTTGGGTTTCAGGAACATCGTTGTTGTGCGTAGTTTGGTGTTTTTTTTCTTCTCTGATGTATCTTCGGATGCGCCACCTGAGCCTTGCCTTGCGTGGCTCAGATAGTTGTGCGCTGCTTGTAGTGAAGTGTTGTTGAGTCTAACAAAGTTGTTCCTGTTCATGAAATTTTACAACAGTCTATGTTCTTGTTATGAACATTCTTATGTTTACTTCATCATTGCAAATACGGATCTTAATCAACAGGTCTTGTGTTTATTCATCGTTACTACGAGGGTTAATTGATTGAAAAACTAGTCTGATTGAGATAATTTTCAAGTAATGATGAGATCCTTTAAAGGTCAAAGGATAAGTCCAGTAATCAACACTTTACTCTGCCATTTACATACACTAAGACCTTCCGTAGTAGGTCTTCTGTGCATTGAACAAGAGCGTTGATTCGACAATCAAAGAGAGTAAAGATTCGTCTATCGGGTCTAATGTCCGATTCTCTTATAAAGAATCGGTACGTGACATCAAATAATTTTAATATATTTTCAACCCACATTTTTTCCGCTTGTCGGGAACAAACATAAAACTTTGTATTGTGTTGAAACTTTTATAACGCTGTCAAATGTGACGTAAATTATTGATTAGAATACGTCCACCATTCTATATATACTAATTGTTAATCTTTTACGACCAAAAAAACATTTATTGCTTGTTGTTGCAAAACCGCGGATATAAGAGATTTGTATTTGATATCATGTTCAAACTCGATCTATTTAATAAAAAGAATGTGTTCATATCCAGTAACTTCTATCCGGAGTCTCAATAATTGCATATCAATACCCAACTGTAGTGTCACCAAGTTTGGATATGGAAGAAAGTGGGAGGAGAAAAGATTCTTGGCAGCATTGATTCTTCTGGTAGGCACATGCAGATTCTCCGTCTCTGTTCACATTGTCACCTAAAGTTGATTCCTCCACTCCTCCATTTCCATTGGATCACCGCAGCGGAGAAGTCAAGTCACCTCACCAAAAGCTACCTCTTTTCTCCACTATTTGTCCTCTATTATCCATTCTTATCTTATTTCTCTCGGGAATAAGAGCATATTCCCATGAGGATGTTTGATTTGATTCGGTGATCGGGTGTGAGTTTTAAATGTCCAAAGAGTAAAGTTGTTGAAGACAACATTATTATTTTAATAGTAATTGTAATCGTCGCCGTTTTCTTCTTTGGGTCCCGTCCCGTCTATTCAGCGTCAATCCATCACCGCCGTTTTTTCTATTTACTTTGGCGTTTATCCTCCGGATCCCTCTCGGAACGGTCCAGACAAGGGATCAAAAGCGTTCCACTATCCCACCACCGCTTGCCGTAGCTTTGTCATGGTCTCACACCCGATCTCTTACTTTATGAACCACGAGTTTCATCGGGAGGATGGGAATGACTCTGATGACAAGAGAGAGCCGGTTATGATCGCTATGGATCTATGTGACGAGTCCTTCCACACACCCCAGTCTGAATCATGGAGATTGGGATCGTCGACTGAATTTGCAGCGTAACCGCCGATAAAAGACGATGGTGTTTCCTCTGTAGTGTCGGGAGCAGCCGGTGGAAAATCGGTCTTGGCGTTGTGCTGACGTGGATCAAGAACAGAAGCCCTTGTTGGCCCCAACAACCAGGTGAGGTCTCCTACGCAACCTCGTCAATTCTAACGAATATCGGAAGGAAGAGCGAGACGCTATTGAGAAGATATGTCTCGTCCCAATTAAATCTGACGCAACCCGATCTCATGCCTCCTTCTTTTTCTGGTGACCTCCTCGGCTACCTAACGTACTTCAACCCAAAAGATCTCAATCGCAGGACTAGCATGTTTCTTAGACAAAACAGGTCCACCTAAGTTGAGACATGAAAAGTAAAAGATGCAGATCCCCACAAGAATAAGGATAAATCCTTTAAGTTGTTACTTAAATTAGGTGTACATTTTAGTTACAAGGTAAGTTTGTTGGACATGCCCGAGTCTATGTCTAACCCTTCTTTTATGTGTGTCTAGTAATATTTCTACGTTTATGCTCAAGAAATATATTTTGTGTTAAATATTCATTAACATTGCATATTAAACATAAGTAAGTGTATGAGTACATATTGGTTGTGGGTTGGTGGGGTGACTCTTGTGGTGATGATTAGTCGAGAATGCCTATGTCAACTATATTATTTACTTTTACGAGATCGGTTGGTGACAGTGTGGTTCAAAGCAATTGTGAGAAGTATCCCTCTAGCTTTCTAGATTCTCGTGGTTTCTCGTGTTCGAGAGCTTTTGATGCTTTTTCTAGCGCTAGGGAGTTGGACTCGGTCAGCTGGGCTTCTGCCATTTGGAAAAGTGCAGCTCCTCCTAAGTACCAATCCTTTGCTTGGCTTGTCGCTCTCGAGGCCATCCCAACTAGATCTTTCTTGGTAGCTAGAGGCTTTCCAATCCCGATGGGTCTTTGGATGTGTCCCATCTGTGGCAGATATATTGAAGATACTTCTCATCTCCTCATTACTTGTAGTTGGGCTTGGCAAGTGTGGTCTTTGGTTCTCCAATGGTAGGGGGTTTCTTCAGCTCTCCCCTCGTCTCCAGCTTTGCTCATCCCTTCTTGGTCTTATATCTATGGAGTGCGTCGGTTGCGAAAGTCTTGGGCTCGTCTCAGCCTTTTGGGCTTATGGTTTCTTTGGGTGGCTCGGAATGAAAGGATTTTCCAGGGAGCTCCAGTCCCCGATTCGGCTATCATTCTGAGGAGTATCCAATTTGGAGCTCTTACTTTGACGCAGGCGGAAGGGCAAGTTCCGTCTCCTACTTCTTGGATGGTTTCGCCGACTGTTACTGCTTCTCAGTCTGCTTGACCTCTTCCTCTTTTTCTAGTGCTCCTCCCTTTTTGAGTTGTGTTATTATTTCCTTACTTTTTTCGGCCTTTCAGACATGTGGGGTGTTGTTGTTGGATTGGTGGGTTGTGGTTTCCTGCCTGGAACCCACACCACTTTTTAATGCATTTATTATTTTCCAATAAAAAAAAAGCTTTCTCCTCATGTTTGGGACCTAGATCTCTTCGACTTCATGTTAAAATATATTGTTGCTTGCTTACCTCGATAATATCCACACTATAACAGTGTTGTATTTCTTTTAAGGGATAATTCCATTTTAGTACCCTAAAACTTTCGAATTTCGTTTTTAGTACCCTAAATGTTTTTTGTGCCACTTCAGTACCCTAAATCTTTGGTAATTCCAACCCAACGTTAACTTTTCATCCATTTTTTAACAGAAGTTGGTCATGTGCTGTGCACATGACCCTAATATTTTTTGAAATACCAAAATTACCCTCTTAACATTCTAACCCTAAAAACCCCTTTCAACCCCATGCCTCATTCCTCCTTTCAACCTCACGCCTCCTTCCTCATTCTTCTGTGAGCTGCTTCTTTAGTAATGGAGCTTCCCGTGGATGGAGATGCCAATGACATGATCAAGAAAGGGGATGTACAGAGCTTGGAGAGGATGGTTTGATTTTCGATTTCGTCGATGTCGGATTGGGAAGAAGAGTGGAGTGGGTGGTTTGATTCTCCATGTACTCGCAGATCCGGCCATGGCGTCGCCGGATCTGCTCGCAACGGCTGAGAACTCGCCGGACGAAGCTTGAGCTCCGCCTCCACCGCGAGCTGCTCCGCCTCCACCGCTCCGCCTCCAAACTCGAGATTCGCCGCCTCCCCGACAGCATCAACTTCCACACCATACTTCCTCCATTCCATTTCAGATCCACTATGATTTTGAATAGATTTTGATGAATTTTTTGTATAAATGTTTTGACTTAGGTTTTGATTAATCTGACAAGCTCTGGACAAGTTTTTTTTTCTTCATATTTCTCAGATTTAGATTGATATTCATTTTCATTTTGGGATTTCATGTCTTGTTTGATCTACTTACTGTATGTTTTGTTAATGGTAAAATTAAGGGTCAAACAACATAAAAAGGTATTGGGATTCAATGCATCCGAGATTGAAGAAGCTATTTTAGGTAGTAAACTGAAGAAAAAAAAAGAAATATAAGATGGAAAGTTTGAAAATTTGAATGGCATAAGTTTGAAAATTTGATAGTTAATGAGGGGTATTATGGTCTTTTTACTTGTCTTGGATGGAAAATCAGATAGAAAGTTAACGGTGGGTACTAAAGTGGAATTATCAAAGATTTAGGGTACTGAAGTGACACAAAAAACATTTAGGGTACTATAAACGAAATCCGAAAGTTTTAGGGTACTAAAATGGAATTATCCCTTCTTTTAAAGGTTGACAACTTAATCATGATTACTTTTGACCATAAATGTCGCGACTTGAATAGATCCATTTTTTTTGTTACCGCTTGAGGACGAGTCTTTTGAACGATTTGTTGGGTCCTCGTTCTTTATTATTGGTTACACATCCATCTTGGTTGATCCTCACATCATATTCAAGATCACATAATACGTAGCGGGTTGTGTGAAACGTATAAGAGTCACGTTTCAAGGGAACGATGAGAAGGTCTTCTAGAATTTGGATTATGTTTTGAGTCACGCTTACCCTAATGGTCCTTAGTCCTACAAATGTCACATGACCTTCTCATTATAGATTATTTTTGTTGCTTGTTGACATTCCCTCTTCGTTCATGTTGAACATGAGGGGTTACCTGTTGAATTTTCCTAAACATTTATATGGCTTGGAATAAGTCGTTGGAAATTCTATTGTTACTTCTCTAAAAATTTGTCTTTTTCGTCAATTTATTGTTCATTTTTCGTTGTTAGTGTAATTGTCTCTAATTATTAATCTAAATAAAGATTGAATTGATTTATAAAATGGTAAAAAGTCCAGTTGTAAGCCCATATGATTTGGGTCATACTTGGGCCGGTTTGGGCTCACGAAGAAAAAATCACACACTTGTATACAATGTGTACACGTACTGCACATTCACAAGGCGCCAAGCCGAGAAAAACCCAATCCTATCATCTTCTTCCTCTCCCTCCTTCCCTCTACTGACCAGTCCCGAGTTTTGCTTCACTCCGGGTTCAAGCTCGCCGACTCGCTCTGCCGTCAAATGACGAAAATATCCCCACTCACATCCTAAATTTTCAACCTCGACACCGCCTCTCCTGTGCCATCTTCTTCCACGACCGTGCTCCTCTGAGCTCCAACGCCGTGTCCATGGATGTCCGCGAAGCTCCTTCCAGTCTCCACCGTCTCCTCCGGCCGCGTCCTCAATTCCTCGGCTCCTTCCTTCTCTGCTCTCCCAGGTTCCTATCACCGTAAGTACTGTTCATAAGGCTTGCTTTTGGATTTGGTTATGGTGTTTATTGCTTAGTCCGTGCTGATTTGAATTGGACTGTCATGGCTTCTCGTTTGGTTCCCCTAATCTTTCAAATGCTCCTCAATTTTGTGGGTTTTGGTTTAATTAGCAGTACCTTAATTGTTGTGGATACAGTGTAATTTACTTGTTCTTGCTCAGCATTTCACATTGCATACATAGATTTTTAGCCAGGGCTTAAATGTTGGCTGTTGCATGTTAAAAGCGATAATGCCTCGGGTGGACAGGCCTGAAAATGGTTAGGGTAGCTTGAGTAAGGCTCCACACTGTCATATCTCATTTGAAAATTGTTATTTTTGTTGAATTTTAAAGATGATATTTGAGTGTTGACTTATTCTTGAGAAAGTCATCTGGTTGACCTTCATCGCAATGCCTTGGTTTGCAAGAGAGGGGAATGTAGTCTCTGACGTGACACTTAGTTAAAAAGTCAAGCTGAGTCCTCTATTTGGCCGGGAGATATGTAGTTGATGTTGGTAACAAGAATATGATATGTAGAGGAAAGCTAACTACATCTCCTTGCGTGTGCCCTATGAAATCATTATCCAAGTTCTTTTTTAATTCAGAATTTGGAAAACCAATTAAGGGGCGCTGTTACGTTTCAATATATGTGATTTACCTTGAATCTTGTTATACCTTTGTTGTGGTGTGTATGCTAAAGCTCAGAAGTAAGTGGCATTTATGGATTGGGTTATGTTAAAATTATTTGAATTCTATTTACATGCATCACAAAATGCCACTGGCATTATGTATGTATAGTATCTATGGTGGTTTGATTGCAGCGGTGCATCTCTGACTACAACTACAACTACTAGTGCAACTATTCAACTCAAAACTGAAACACATTAAGATATTTATGTTCATATCATCAATAAATATTTAACCTTGGTGATGGGCCTACCTTTAATTTTGTATATCTATATACCCAAAGAAATAATGCACTTTAATGCTTGGTCAGATATGTATGCTGGCACATTCCTATGCAGAATGCTTTCAGATTCAATCTATGTGAAGGGAATTGTAATTATGTGAGGAGATCTCCCGTTATGTCTGCAACGAAAGGTAATTCTACATGCTCAATTGGTCGCTTGGAACATCTTGATGGTAAGATTATGAATAATTTTGTTTGTCAAAGGAAAAAGATGTTAGAAAATTCTTGTGTCACATAATAGTCATTTTTTTTCTTCTTTAGCAGTGTTTTGTTCTCGTGTATAAACTACTAATCTACTAGGTGGTTTCATGCCTCATTCTCCCTCCTTCCATACAGATCCTACCATCTTAGTCTCATGTATGCAGCATTTTTTATATCGATGTCTCAGGCTTAAGGCTTCTAGCTATTCCATTAAGACAATCTATTATCAGACCCAGTTTCCATTTTGAATTAGATGATTCTATGGTAAAACTAGTTCTCATTGCATGCTATCATTATTCTTTTTGAAAAGGACAGAGTTTCACAGGCATTATATGAAAATAATATGAACTTTTGACATGATTTCTAATTCTTGAACTAAGCATCCACTCATCTAATATTTTATGGAGGACAAAGACTAAAGTGGACGTAATGTACATGATTTAGACAAGAAACAGAACCTTCGTTATCTTTTACATAGAACTTTTTAAAGATCTGTTAAAATGAAATATCATAGCTGATCCATGGAAAAAAAATTCTGTAGTATTAGATTCTACCGTCATATTTTTATAGCATGATTCATATATAATTATATATATGTTTCAGCCTTAGATCAAAAACTTTCTTATAGTTTAGAGTGGCTTATTGTTCAAGCACATGCTGCACATCTCGCTTTCAGGAAATTCAGTTGCTGCTTTTGAAGGGTTATGTGAGGTACTTTGGACTGTTGAGGCTGATTTAGCAGATGGTCAGCTTTTGTACATAACTGGGGAACCGGTTGTCCTTGGCTGCTGGGAACCAGAGATGGCTATACTAATGGTTCCTACTGGACATTCTAAATTATGGCAGGCTGAGATCAAGGTATTTCAAGTTAAAAAATAACTACAGATACTTTATATCTGTTATTCTTGATATGTGAAATCAAACAAGTAAAACCTACACATTGTTCATTGTTGGGTAATTTTGACTTTTTCTATGACAGTTAATCTATATACACATACAATTAGATAAGAAACACAATTGTGATGGTTTCCACTGATGACATCGTCTACTATTCTGTTTCACAAATAATAAAGGAAATCTTTACGTGGTCACTTGCTTTAATTTAAGGAAGTGTAGAATGTATGCTCTTCCCTTGTTAGAATTAAGCAGCTGAAAGTACACCCACAATTGCTTATGAAATTGAAGTGAGAGAGGTGGAAATTCTGTATCAACTTTTGCTCTTATAGTTTATCCCCAATGCAGTTTCCTAATCTTCTTTCTGGATTTGACAGATACCACGTGGGGTAAGTTGTAAATACAATTATTTCATAAAAGAAGTAACCTGGCCTTCCTCTGGCATTGTTTGGAAGCCAGGACCTGCATTTTCTCTATCAGTGCCTGTAAGTTCCAGACAAGACAAGAAAATTGTGGTGAGAGATTCATGGATGACATGTAACACTGAAAGGTGCCTATCTCATAAATGGGAATCGTGGTTGGAGGACACATTCTTTCCCATACAACCTTTGATCCAAGGTCCTGAGGGAGGTAATATCTCCATCTTGGCATTTGTGGTTGTACAGCTTCCACATTATGCTTCTGAACACTCAAATGTTTCCAGTTTTTGACAGATAAAATTGATGCCACGAAGCTTTTGGTGGATGGTGTGCCAGACTCAAAGCATTTCCGAAATGACCCTGAGATGGACAAAAACTCTGACTATGAAGATACAAGTAATGCTAAACATAAAGATGAGATTGTGAATGTCTTGGTAAATGGATTGGCAGAACCAAAGCTTATCCTGAATGAACATGAGATCAAGGACAAATTCTCGGACAAAAAGGATATTGATGATGCTACACATGAGATTCCACATTCTGGTATGATTCACTACGAAAGAGATCAGCCCATTGAGGAACCATGGTTTATCCTACCTCGTTACCTCACCATGCCTAGGGATAAGGTTGATTTGCATAATCAGCATTACTCTGACACAGAAAAATTGTCACCCGAAGAAGGCAATGATATAATTTCAGAAGATGACTCTGCCTCTACTACTATACTCATTAATTCTTCAGTATGTACCATGCAACGGATTGCTATACTGGAAGATGATGAATTGGTTGAGCTGTTGCTGGAACCAGTTAAAAGTAGTGTGCAGAGTGATAGCGTATATCTGGGAGTATTTGTGAAACATCTTCCAAAATTGGGCGGTGCATTTATAAATATTGGCAGTGATAAGCATTGTCTCATTAAAATAGCTCAAAATAAGGAGCCATTCATCTTCCCTCCATTTCGTGGGATGAAAAAGGACAAAAAATTGAATGGTTCTGTGATAGGAACCTTGAAAGAGCATCCAGCTGGACAGCATAATGAAGGGGTGTTGGAAGATGATGTCGAAGTCATTGAAGATCACATAGATATTGAATTTCAGGATCCTGCACATATGGTCAATGGTGACTACGAGGAGGTTGAAGTTGAAGAAGTTGATTTTGATGTTCCAGGTCTAAAGAATAATGCTGATATAATTGATTATGCTGATGTGGAAACAAATATCGAGGAAGACTTGGATGGAGTAGAGCATGGTTTTGAGGGTGAATCTATCAAAGTACCTATTATAACAGAACATGCAAGTCATTCTCTGATGCCTTTTCTTGAGAGGCTAAAGGAGTCCAAGCTTACCAATGAAGGAAAGTGGGACCAAGTTCAAACGGGCACCAAAATAATTGTACAGGTTGTCAAAGAGGGATTGGGTACTAAAAGTCCCACATTAACTCCTTATCCAAAGTTAAGAAGCAGATTCTGGGTGTGTCTTACTTTAACCTTTTCCATGACTCACAAGCTTAAAGCATCTATTAATTTGAAATTTTGCATATGGATCCTTACTTTTGCTGTCTGTCAACTCGTTCCCCTGACCTGCAGGTATTGTTTACTCGTTGTGATAAAGTTGGAGTGTCGTTGAAAATTAAAAGTGCTGAGCGCACTCGCTTGAAAATCCTGGCAAAGTCTCTGCAGCCTCCTGGATGTGGTCTGACCGTTAGGACTTTTGCTGCTGGTCGCTCTGATGAGGAATTGAGGAAGGACTTGCAAGGCTTGCTATCAACTTGGAAAAATATATATCAAGAGGCAGAATCTTCTGCTCTTGCGGCAGATGAAGGTGTGGAAGGAGCTGTTCCAATTATTTTGCATAGAGCAATGGCTCAAACTCTCTCAGTTGCCCAGGATTATTTCAACGAAAAGGTGTGTGAATCATTGTCCATCATCTAATAACAAAAGCGTCCCTTTTTAAATTAAAATTTCACATTATGGTCTCATTTCCTTGTTGCGTGATCAATTTGTACTTGTTTCCAGGTTAAGAGAATGGTCGTGGATTCTCCAAGGACATATCATGAGGTATGCCATCAACATTTGTTTAAGTGTCAAGTAAGTATGCCATCAACTATAAGAGAGTCAGAGAGGACAATGTAACCTGATCCGTAGCCACTCTGTTTGTGCATTTACAATTTCTTTCACTTGGGAGACTGATGTTATGGGCCTTACGGACCGTAATGGGATGGGATAAGCCCACCATATTGGGAGGAGAAGCTGCACGCGCAACCAAGAGGGAATGGGTCGCGCGCGCCAGCAAGAGGAAGAGGGAGTAGAGTCGGCTGAAATAAGTATTTCCCTTTTATTAGTTTTCTTATTTTACAAGTGTATTAGGATTTTGAAACCTAGTTGGCAATTAATATTATTAGGAATAAGTAAGTTAGATAATTACTAATTATAATGGTATTAGGGTTTTGGGTTTAGGTAACCTCTTGGCTATATATACCAAGAGACTCTTATGAATAAATCAGACTTGAATAAATAAGAATATTTTTGTCTCACCGAAGGTCTTTGAGTTCCCTTTACAACGAGCTCATAACTCTACACAATTGGGAAGAAGAAGAACAAGGCTTCGCTCCAGCGAACCTTTGATCTGAAGTCTTACCAGGGGCAGGGTCGCATAACGAGATCCATTAACGAGGCACATAACAAATTGGTATCAGAGCCAAACGTTATGGACCCAGATATGTCTTTTCAGCAGAAATTTGAAGTGTTCATGGCCGAATATAAAGCTGATAAACTGAAAATTGAAGCTGATCGACAAAGGAGTGAAACTGATCGACGGGAAGTGCAGAACTTGGCTGCCCAGCTGCGCGCCCTATCCCTACCACGGCAGGAGCCTCTGCCGGAGGGAAGCTCGGCCGCTGTACAACGGCAGGGAACACCACCGCCGGTCCCAGCAACATCCGGCGCAGGATCAGGGGGAGAAGGAGCTCTCGTCCCTCGTCTTACTCGCCTCAAATTTCCTCGTTTCGATGGCCGGACGGACCCGACAACATGGTTGAACCGGTGTGAAGCGTTCTTCCTCCACCAACGCACACCGGCGGACGAAAAAGTATTGTTGGCTGCTTTCCATATGGAGGATGTTGCGCAACAATGGTATACGAAAACCCAGAGGGATGCTCTAGACCTGAACTGGCCTGCATTTAAGCTTTATTGTAATTCTCGCTTTGGATCGATTTTAGCGAGTAACCGAATGAGGGAGCTCGCGAAGTTACGATAGGAGAGCTCAGTCAAGGAGTACTCCACTCGGTTCGAATGCCTGGCTGCGCAGGTTCCAGACTTAAAGGTTGATCAAGAAATCTCTTTGTTCTTGAGTGGCTTGCAGGAATAACTGGCAATTGATGTGGAAATCCAACTCCCACCGAACCTGACCACAGCAATCGGGTTGGCGAAGCTCTATGAAAGGCGAGCTCGCAGCGAGGTTCGTGCCCCAAGTCGACAGCAGGTGCAGAATTCAGCTCCTCCGAGGCCGTACGCTAAACGTATTTCCGAAGAAGAAAAGAAGGATCGTATCGCTAAAGGACTCTGTTTTAATTGCGACGAAGCCTACAACTTTGGTCATAAATGCAAAAATCTCTTTTGGTTGGAGCTGTACGAGGACGAGGCTGATCCACCCTATGCGCTTGAGGACAAGCGCCATGTGCGATGGGGGAGTGATGTTATGGGCCTTACGGACCGTAATGGGATGGGATAAGCCCACCATATTGGGAGGAGCAGCTGCACGCGCAACCAAGAGAGAATGGGTCGCGCGCGCCAGCAAGAGGACGAGGGAATAGAGTCGGCTGAAATAAGTATTTCCCTTTTATTAGTTTTCTTATTTTACAAGTGTATTAGGATTTGGAAACCTAGTTGGCAATTAATATTATTAGGAATAGGTAAGTTAGATAATTACCAATTATAATGGTATCAGGGTTTTGAGTTTAGGTAACCTCTTGACTATATATACCAAGAGACTCTTATGAATATATCAGACTTGAATAAATAAGAATATTTTTGTCTCACCGAAGGTCGTTGAGTTCCCTTTACAATGAGCTCATAACTCTACACAATTGGGAAGAAGAAAAACAAGATTTCGTTCCAGCGAACCTTTGATTTGAAGTCTTACCAAGATCGCATAACGAGATCCATTAGCGAGGCACATAACAGGAGACTGAAGGGATTAGTATCTTTCCTAATCATAAATAACAAAAGTTGATAAGCCAATATTGTCATGTGATTTTTTTATCGGACTATATTGTCAGGGGATTGAGTCTGGTTTGAAACAATTATTGAATGAACACCCATTTTTCTCTGTTTGTATTTGCTTGGTTATTTATACGTCCAGTGGATAAACAATGGTCTACCTTTCAAAGGGATTCTACCTACCAGATAAAATAACTATTTCTGTTTTAAATAATATATGCACATTTCCAAATTTGTATGGGAAAAAATCTGTTGTATTGTAGGTGTCTTTCTGTAACTGCTCAAGAGAGCTAATAGGATGGTTTATTTATTTTGTGTGTGCATCTGTTTTGCACTTAGTATTTTCCTGTGCAGTTGTAAGCAATGTTTTATATCTCATTGCAATTTGATATGCTATAAGTTTTGGTTAATCTTTCATTGTAAGCAATAAATATTCTGATAGATTGATTCTGATCTCATCCTTCCTTTGTCATGAAGAATCATTAATGGCTATTTTGCTTTGCTAAATTTCAGGTTACCAACTATCTTCAAGACATTGCACCTGATCTTTGTAGTAGAGTTGAATTGCACAACGAAAGGATATCCCTGTTTGATCAATTCAATATTGAGGAAGAGTTTAATAACATCCTCAGAAAAAGGTGATAATTTGTTTGGATTTTTCATGATAGTGATCACATGAATAATTCCCTTGTGTTTAGCAGAACCCATGTCATATGTTAATACTTTAGTTACTTGTTACCGAGACTACTGCAACATACCTTTATATGATGGTTTATACATTAATTATAGGGTTAATTGTCAAAACCTACCCTAAAGTATTGTCCATGGCCAAAAAAATACCTTATTTTTTGTCCATGCTTTTAAGGTGCAAAAAGTATTGTCCACCGTCGTTTTGTGGGAAACAGATTACAGCTCTGGCTTATCATTTCAGATAACACTCCGTCATTTTTCAGTAGATTTGTGGGCATTTCATAATGCATTCAATAGTTTTGTGGGCAATTCATAATGCATTCAATAGTTTGTGGGCAATTACATTTTTCTAACAGATGACAGTGGGCAATACTTTGTGCACCTTAAAAGCCTGGACAATGGATAAGGTATTTTTTTGGCTGTAGAAAATACTTTAGGGTAGGTTTTGACAATTGACCCTTAGTTATACTTTAGCTATAAGTGATATCCCTCAATTAAGATTTAATTTGATATATATATATAGCAGACTCAGAACCTTATCAGATCTGATACCTATATTAAATTGTTTACTCAGTTACCCACTGTAATTATAATTTTGAATCAGTGTGTCTCTACCAAAACCATTAATCTCACTTAACATTTGGATGCATATGAATGCCACTATATATATTAGAAACAGAGAATTGAAACACCATAAAAACTCTATTGGAATTATGCTTCTCCAGACTTTTGCTGCTTTCTTTAAAGTCGATAGTGATTTCTCAAACCCCATCATCCATGCAAGCTCAAAAAGATTGCAAGTGCAAATGAAAATTGTGGATGCCACTGAGGGAGTTAACTTTGGCCAACATGCCTATCATTTCCCTAAATAATTTCCAGATTGCAATTTTGTCAGACTGTTTCTTGTGAGCTAAACTATCCTGTTCAAATCTCTGAGATTTGTTGCGTTCTCTTTTGCAGAGTTCCACTTCCCAGTGGGGGTTCTCTAGTGATTGAACAGACTGAGGCTTTGGTCTCTATTGATGTGAATGGAGGACATAGGATGATTGCTGAGGGAGATTCACAACAGAACGCTATTCTTGAAGTCAACCTTGAAGCCGCTAAACGAGTATGCTAGATGCCCTCCTATTGCTTTTCAGTTTACATGTGTCTGTTTTCCCGTTTATTTACATGCATACATCTGCAAGCGCAACTTGATACCCTTGGTAAAAATAATCGTGTGTAAGTCTGATGTGTTATTCATCGTATCAAATGTTGATTTGTCTGTTTTTACATTGTTCCCTCTGTTTTAACATGGTAGTTGCGTTTCTACTTCTGCTTATACTGCAGCTTTTATCTATATTAAGAGTAACATAAGTATATCTGTTTTGTTCCTGACTATAACAGTCAAAAATGTTGAAGCTACAATTACCAACAAAACCCATTAATTGCAAGAACAAATCCATAAGTTTGTTTCCTGTCATAAATAAATCTGTTTTGTTCCTCTCTAATCCATACTACTAGTGCTCTCCACTGCTTTTTTAATAGATAATGAATTGTTTCAGATTGCAAGAGAGATACGGCTGAGGGGTATGGGTGGAATTATAGTAGTTGATTTCATTGACATGGAAGTTGAAGGTAACCTCTCTCTCTCTCATGTATGTCATTATTATCCAGAACATGAGTTTTGAAAGAAGAAAAAATTGAATGTAGAAATTAAAATGGCACAACCAAACCCAGAATAAACTAGAGAACGAAAATGATTTTTTTTGCTTTCCATTTTCTTCATTTTTACTTGAGGATTGACTCTAAGATATAAGTTCTGCTCATAGTGTGAGTTTCACATTGTTTATTTTTTCGGTTTTCTCTTTCCAGTAAATAAATTATTGGTATGCGAAGAAGTTAAGAAGGCTGTTAAGAGGGATCGATCATTGGTGAAAGTCAGTGAGATATCTAAGAATGGCCTCATGGAGATCACCCGCAAGAGGGTATGTCGGTTCCTTTAACCTTTTCAGAGACATATATAGAAAGCTAATTACTGAAAGGAAATGTGTTATAGTCCTGAGTTTGAGACCTGGTTACCCTTCTTTGCATCCACTCAACTTACAGTAACCTAAGTAAAGTAAACTAAGTAAACTAATTAGCTACTAAAAACTCTCCATGATTTATTTCTTCTGCCACCAACTATATATATACACGGCCTATGGAATATGCAAAGTCCCCTATTGAAAGCAACTAAAATGAAGAGTTGCTGCATTAATGACCTATAATGCACCTATTTATTATTTTGTAACCGCTAACCATTATCAAAGCTCCTGACAAAATGGTCATAGAAATATATATCACCTTCTTCGAATCGGCTAAAAGAGGATGATATGAAGTGACTAGCAAATGACTGTGATTGATCTACAGAAGCTATCAAATGTGATATAAAACATGATAAAGGCAATCTAGGTTAAGGGTATTATATGCTTTTCTTTTTTAGGGTTAAAGACATCAAGGTCCCCGAACTTCCCAAATCTCACTCTTGCTCCCTAAATTTGGAAAAAAAGGCAATAACAGTCTATGAATTTAACTGTTAGTCCATTTTTAATTGCCTTTTGTTTTGTATGATTATTTTTTTAAATGAGTTGTCTGTCAAGTGAGAAGTTTAACAGATTATTACTTTAAAAAAACATCATTTTCGTAGTGTGAGATTTTGAAAGGTCAAGGGGGAGCCTGGTGTCTTTAATGATATAGATCATCTATGAGTTCAACTGGTATTCAATTTTCTGTTCGACTAATGGTGTTGTAATGTTGATAGGTTCGACCAAGTCTGACATTTATGATTAGTGAACCATGCCCATGCTGTAATGGTGCTGCGAGAGTTGAAGCTTTAGAGACATCTTTTGCTAAGATTGAACAAAAGATTTGTCGTTACCTTGTAAGTAAAGTTGTATAGAATTTATCTCCAAAACCTGGGAACAGATTATGTGTATGCTATTTGTGATCAAATAGACAATTACTGTTTTAAATTCACGTGTTTTGCTGCATGATTAATGTGTTTCTTACTATTTGTGTCAGGCAACAAACAAAAAGAAAGTGGCCGACCCTGCGAAACATGAAATACTGGCAAAATTTACGCTTAGGGTTGACAAGGAAATGTGTGACTATTTAACATCCGGGCAAAAGACGAGACTCGCACGCTTGAGTAGTTCCCTCAAAGTTTGGGTTCTTCTAAAGGTATTTCCTAGTAATAATTACATGTCATGATCCTTATACTGAACCCTCCATTCAATTGTTTTAGGCATTATAGATTTAGGGAGATGATCAATACAAACACCCATTAAAATACAAATACAAACAGATGATAATTACATGTACACCATATGATGATCACAAGTGCATCACATGACAATTACAAAATTAGTACACAAGATGATAGTTATTATCCTGTGTAATTTCGAATATGTTCACATTTTAAGGGATTTGTATTATAAGAAAGTATTGGTATTCAAACTTAACCCTATAGATTTAAAAGGAACAAACTCTCAAGGAATTAGTTTATCGTTAATCTAGTTTTCTGTGTTTATTGATTATGCTACCCGACCCTCTTTAAATCTAATGTGGTATCTAGAACTAGTGTAACAATCACGTGAAAACTGAAAATTATGTGTGTCTTGAATTATAGTTCTCGATTGTTGAGATGTATCTAAAGTTCTAAACTCAAGTTTGGAAACTTAATTTACCATTGGGAAGTTTTTGATAGTTCCAACCTTAAGTTTGCAATACAATGTCTACTATTAGTTTTCAGATTTCATATTTGACTTTTCTACCTTTGGTTTTCACCTGTGTGTGCCCCATAGAACTATATTAGTCTGTACCAATGCTTTTATCTGTATGACTAAGTCCTTCCGAGTTGAAGCCAATTTTAACAATGGAGAGCGCTCTATTGTCAGATTGCTCGAGGTTTTGCTAGAGGTGCATTCGAGCTAAGACCATTTACAGAGGAAAAGGCTGACAACAAGGAGTTTTCCAAGAACATGGCTCTGTTTCCAATAAAAAAGGGCACGGCTTCAAAGAAATGAAATGCTCAATGCAATTCATGAAAAATCGATATCCTAAAGGGACATTCTTGGGCCTCGAAGTCAAAAAGGGGTGATGTAAAATGAGTTGCAAGATCCATTTTCTCGTCCTGAACAGATCGGGCCTTCTGTTTTGTCCTCATTTTCATTTTCCATTGTTTGGGTAAGTTAAGATAGTCTCTGGCGACTGGCATAGTTGTTCGGATCAGGTTAGCATACTATTCAGTTTCACACCTTTACTCTTGTGTAGTACTTGATCTTTCAACACTAGGTGAAACAATTTTGTTCTTGAATCAAATTTCAGTTTGAGAAAGTATATATGACAGTTTGGAGTAACAATCAGGAGAAAGCCAAAGGTTACTATGAAAACTGAAAAGTATTTGGGTCATTAGATTGGATTTTTTCACAGGACTGAAATGAAGTTTGGAAACTTGATCAACATTGGAAGGTTGTGTATTTTGGAAAGTACCGAACTTGATCTCACCCCTTATAATGCAATCCAATGCCGAGCCTAGGATTACTTTCCGGCTTTCATATTTAACTTTTCAACCTTAAGATATTTATCCGAGTATTCCTCGTTTAGCATAACAATGAGGTTTATAATGTCTGCTGAAACATAGCAATCACAACTATGGAGTGATCGAGGTGTAACCATATATGTAAGCATGTTTATAGGGTTAATTCCACTTTAGTATCCTAAATCTTTCATATTTCATTTAGAGTACCCTAAATCTTTTTTGTGTCATTTCAGTACCCTAAATCTTTCATATTTCATTTAGAGTACTCTAAATCTTTTTTGTGTCACCTCAGTACCCTAAATTTTTATTAATTCCATTTTAGTATCCTAAACTTTCATTAATTTCATTTTAGTACCCATCGTTAACTTTACCATAATTTTGGTTGTTGATGAGGGGTAGTATGGTCATTTTATCTGTTTTGGATGGAAAATCATATGTAAAGTTAACGGTGGGTACTAAAATGGAATTAATGAAAGTTTAGGGTACCGAAGTAACACAAAAAAGTTTTAGGGTACTCTAAATGAATTAATAAAAGTTTAAGGTATTGGGGTGACACAAAAAAGATTTAGGGTACTTTAAATGAAATATGAAAGATTTAGGGCACAAAAGTGGAATTATCCCATATTTATATGATGGATAATGGCAAAAAATTACCCTAGTGTATTTACTTATTGTAACTTGTACCCAATACCCCTCTTCTTTGATAGTTGTAAAAAAAAGTATTTTGAGCTCATCTTTTTGTTGTCATATGTATAAAAATGACAATTTTATCCTTATAATTTATATATTTTTTAAAAGAGGTAAAAAAACAAAATCCAAATTTTCATATCCTTTCGTATTTGTACAGCAAAGAGAGAAATTCAAAGAATGTGAAAATTTGGATTTTATGTTATTTAACTATTATTTTTAATTAAGATTTTCAAGGGTAAAATTGTTATTTTAAAATAGGTTTATACAAAATAGGGTTAATTCCACCTCATTACCCTAAATCTTTCATATTTCATTTAGAGTATCCTAAATCTTTTTTGTGTCATCCCAGTACCCTAAATCTTTCATATTTTATTTAGAGTACCCTATATTTTTTTTTGTCATCTCAATACCCTAAACTTTTATTAATTCCATTTTAGTACCCCTAAACTTTCATTAATTTCATTTTAGTACCCACCGTTAACTTTACCATAATTTTGGTTGTTGGTAGGGCTAATACGGTCATTTTACCTGTTTTGGATGAAATATCATATGTAAAGTTAACGGCGGGTATTAAAATGGAACTAATGAAAGTTTAGGGTACCGAGGTGACACAAAAAAGATTTAGGGTACTCTAAATGAATTAATGAAAGTTTAGGGTATTGAGGTGACACAAAAAAGATTTAGGGTACTCTAAATGAAATATGAAAGATTTAGGGTACTGAGGTGGAATTATCCCTACAAAATACAATAAAAGGACAAGTTAAAGACACTTTTCAACAATTATCAAAGAAGATGACTGCAATTTACAAAACAAAAAAGGGAATACCTCAATATTTTTTTGCAACTATACCTTTATATACATTAACAATTATGCCAGAGCAATAGATATTCAAATGATCTTTTCTTAAGTTAAAGTAACGATTGGGACTCCATCTAGCTTAAGCAAGATCCTGAATTTGAATTCTATCAAAAAACAAAAATGAGAAGAGCTTACATGACAAATTCTGAGCCTCTGTACACAGATTCATCTTACTGCAACATTGCAAGTGTTAACTCCATCCTTGCAATCACCAGTAAGATCATTGAAAGTCTCTATCTGCTTCTTCCCCCTCAGGAACACTTCTGTATCCACCAAAACCCTCATGTAACCATCAAACTCAACCGGAACTCCATTGTTAAGCTTCGTCATCTCAGAGTACCACTCAGAGTTCTCATCCCAAAGCTCATTGTACTCATCGAGAAAATGAGTACTATACTTATCTTTCAGAGGGTTGAAGAACGATGTATCGGGTTCATTTGTAGCTACATAGAGCTTCCTTCCTTCTTCAACCTTGCCCTTCAGGCTCGAGATCAGGGTTTCAGGTGAAGTATCTGAATCGAGGTTGGGCCAAAGATCCTTGTTCATCACCTTGTCCCCTCTCACGATGTGCACAGCATCGTAATCCCAGTTCATCTTTGATGCTATAGCAGAGACTATATCCATCAAGCGACTTGATTTCCATATCAGATGCCAAGGTCTCTGAACTACAGATTCTGACTCTCCTTCACATACTCTGTACCAGTAGTTATCCGGCTCTACAGACCCGAACTTGCGCATGACAAGAACATCCTTAACCATTGATAGTTTCATCGGTGTGGTCCTGAAATCTTCCACAACATGAAGACTCAACAGATCTTTCTTCTGATACTTATCCCACTCGACCCAGAACTGGCCCTCATCGAGCACAGAAGCTGTGTTCTTCAAATGCTCGAAATCGAAGTAGAATCTGAAATCTTTACCTTCTTCAGGCTGATTCGAGGAGGTGTAGATTGAAGACAAACAGATACTCAAGTCCATAACCAAAGTTCTGTTTAAGTACTGAGCTTCACCTAGAGCACACAAGAGACTCCATAGATAATGATTCATGCTCTTGCATCTATCTCCACCACCAGTATAGATCAGATACTTCCCATGTCTAAACGACGATTCAGATCCAACCACAGGAAGTGCATCATTCACAACTTCCCCAATCACAGGCAGTGTCTCCAACTCGGGTTTTAGCTTCTTCTTCGGCTTCCTTGCATTGACACCAGAGTGATACTCTCCCATCCCAACGACACTGAAGCTACAATCCTTCGATCTGGAAATCACAAACCTCCTATAATCCTTGTTAAAGGCATTAGCTTTCCCCTCCTTAGGCCTAAACCTCCATGCCATATCACAAGAACTATCATTAGACCCGCGAATCGGCTTCCCAAATCTGTAGAAATGGATGTCTTTGAAGTACTTTATAGCTTTCCTCATCATCATGTGGAACACCTCAGGGTCTCTGCAGTCAATTGGGTCATCCAAATTAGCCTCACAATCAGTGAGCTTAGTTGCATCTTCTTCTTCTTCTTCCTCGATACCAGTAACATTGATGAAATTGGCAAATGCAGATTGATTGGAAGCCATGAAATCTTCACCGGTTCTGACCACGGTGTTGTCGGATTTGAATGTGGCGTTGGAATTGGATGTGAGGAATGTGGTGATCTCAGTGGAAGGGTGAAGCATAATGTCTTTGGGTTCATAGGTTGAAGCGATGATGGTGAAGACGAAGACCCCAACAACGAAAACCGCGAAGCAGAGGTTTCCGATCATGATGAGGGCGTTCTGGCCCAGATTCTCCGACCGGAAGCTCCCGGATCTCGACAGTGAGGAGCGACCCGCCATTGTCGAACCCAGAACCACCGAATCGCACTCAAATGACTGAAATTGCAGCGTACCCAGATGATGAAATCGGCTCAGGAGCCAACAATGAGGCGAAAATTCAAAACCCAGATGACGAAAACGCGATTTCAGCGAGATGATTGTGGTGAATGGAGACGAAAAATCAAGGGTTTTGGATCGGAGGTTGGGGAAGAACTAAGGAAGGTGACAGAAGCGAGAAATGAACGTAGGATCTGCAGATATGGATTTGTAATACTGAAATTAAGAGCTGATTCAATCTAGAATAAGCTACTATCGTCTTGCTCTTACCTCATTCAGATGAAAAATGGAGTCTTGTTGTGAATGGACTCAGTCTCGTTCCTGAGCACTCCGTGATTATTGCATTTGTGATTGTTCTGTTTATCAGTGGCAAAACTGTAAATATATGTTGGGAAACTACTTCAACATTCAATTTTTTGTTTAGGGGATTTGAATTTGTAGATTATAATTACATGATTAACAACAAATAATAAGGATGAGAAGAACAATTTGAAGAAATGCCTTTCTACTAATACCAGTTACAACAATCCCAGACTTCCCAGTACATTGTTCTTTTCTTGCTATCAAAAAAATTCACTTTACAGGTAACATCGCGGAAAGACAAGATTTAGAAAAAATCGAAAAAACCCTCTCCACCTACCTGTATTTTACCTCCATAGCTCTGTTTCTTGAGCATGAAGACTCAAAAAGATTCTAAAATCACTGAAAACAGCAAAACCTCGAGCGAGTTCAAACAGTTAAGCAAGAAACTACAAATCAAAAAGATAGCACTGCAATATAGTATCAGCAGCAGCAGCAAAATAGTCAAGACCTGCACATATACACTGGGAAATTTGGTCAACCTTGTATCTTCTCCAGCTTTTCCACCAGTCCAAAACTCGGAGTTTCCCCAAAAAAATCGAACTTTGACTTTTCGCTCGGTTCTGTCTTAGTAGTTACCAGGCCAGTTGACTTGTGAATGCTGAGGCTGCTGGTAAGCACTGGCTGCGGGTCCCACCATGTCAGCAGCCCCGGGCATGGCTTGGGACTGCTGCAGAAGCGGGTGCACAGTTGCAAAGGTGCCATGGCCCGGTTGTGTTGGGGCAAAAGCCACGTGCTGACCTGGAGGAGGAACATTGTAGAACGAGCTGACCTGTTGAGCAGTCATGTATACATTGTTGTCCTTGAACTGGGACCCACCGAGATCCTCATTAGTTATCGAGTTACCTGTATTGCCACCTGGCTTGTACTGCATAAGTGGGTACTTTACACCAGAGGCAGAGGCTGAAGGCGGGGCTGAGTATACATTACCGGGCTGGGGTTGCTGAGGGAAGTAGTGATGCATTGGAGGTGGAACATAGAATGGAGAGAAGTAGTGACCATAGGGTAGGTAGTTTGGAGGGTAATGAGATATGTGCATCCCAGGAGAGGGTCTGAAAACAGGGATGGGTTGCTGAGTGACAGGCAAAGAGCTTTGCATGAGCCCGGCCGATTGAGTCACCAGAGGAGATGGACCTGCTGTAGTTAGAACTACAGAGTTTGCACCCTGTAAAACACAAACATATAAGTATAACAAAACAAAAAATATATATCATATATTAAACACACATATGCTTGCAAAAGACTAGAAACTAATCATAACCGTTGGAATACAATTTCGAGGGCTGAGATGTTTCCAAACTTATGGTTGGAAGGTGGGAACTTTCCAAAGTAAAGAACTTTTCAAACCTACGTTTGAAAACATCTCACCGTTACAAAATGTAATCCAACAGACTTAAATGGTTTTCACCTAGTTGTTGGAACAAAAACATACATTCAGTGATAAGAGGAACACAAACATATATATACTATACATGATTATACCAAATACTGAATTTTTTCTTCTAAAAAAACTTAAAACACAAGATTTATTGCTCTAGGGGGAAATGATTCTGCACCTGTACTGTCATGTTTTTAATGGTTTTGGCCCTGGGACTGTGTGTCTTTGGTTTACCCTTGGTTTCAGCAAATGACCAGTCTCTAGTTGTAGTTCCAATTTTCAAATGTCTATCATTTAAACGGGAAAAAAAAATAATGGTAATTTTTTTAGCTCTAACATAGGTTTCATGAGTGTTATTTTTCCAATTGATATCACGTATTTTTCAAGAAAAACTGACTATGCCTTTTAAGATTTAGAAAGTAAGGTGAACTTTTATGCACCACAGTAACGAATACTGGGCTTTGGCTTAATTCCCAAACTCAAACAATTGCTCAAAATGGAAAACAATTCATAGGTGCGTACTACGATCTGCAGTTTGGATTGTTTTTAAATGGATTTCATGTATCAAATGATAAGCATTTTAAAAGTTTTGAAGGGCAATGAAGAACAAAATGATCATTTTGCCAATCCTGGAGGTAGAGCAAAATTTTGCGTGGTCCCAAGTACTTTAAATGTGCAAACCTCTTGAGGAGACTGAGAAGTCTGTGGAGGCAATACTGCAACATTCCCATTGTATTTAGTAGCAATTCCAGGTGAGGGAAACGGTGAAAGGCGGCCATCGCTTTCAGTACCAGATCGGTAGAACTGAGCATAATAGCTGGCCGGATCATAAGGCTGTTGAACCTAAAACCATTTCTTGATCATCAGGGACAAGTTTTGGAGCTAAAAGGAAGTTATTAGATGATAATATAGCACATAATGGCATCCAATAACCAATGAGCATAGTTAACATCACATCACAATATCGCGACTCCATAGTAAATTTTCCAGACATATCATATAAAATCAACAGAAACCATCAAAAATTCGTATTTTTTCCGTCAAGACTTACTTATACACGAGTGTAAATGATAAAATATCTCAAAACTACTCACTCACGCTTTACTCTTCCGTTTTCAATTTGATCCCGTTCTCCAAATCCTCCACAAAATCATATTGAAATCGGAAGACTAAAGGATGGATATAAGTAGTATTGGGGTATTTTACACTCAATTGACGATTTTTTCCCCAAAAATTTCGATGGTTTCTGTTTATTTTGTATGATGGTGACACATGAAAATGCATAAGGGTAGTCATGTGTTTGTGGAAATTTACTATGAAATTGTGTTTGTGGTTACTATGAGGTTATGTGTTTGTGGGCAATTAATAAAGGTTGTTATATGCAACTAACCCAAGAAAAAATTATGTCTAGTTACATATTAAATTTAATAACTTAAAAAGAAATTACATAATGAAATACATATTAATAACCAATAAGAACCAGACATAACACAATAAAATGTTCGAAAACTTACAACAAAGCCAGGGAGGCGAGGAACATCACGTGCTTGAGACTCAGAGTTCTCATACGGTGCAACCTGACTCCCCATCATTGGAGCCACAAACCCAAAGTTGTAGTGGGGAGAGGTATGAACCACTGAGGATTGATGGCCTCCAGGCAGTGATGCAGTATCCTGCTTGGTTTCATTGTACTCTGGGACTGCACTGGCTGAAACATCACCATCACCGGGTGATAAATTTTCAGGTGCAGGTGTATCTGATTGTGCTTGATCGGGAAACTCCCCTTCCTCGTTAGTTTCCAATGTATTTTGATTGCTACATCCAACAAATGTAACTTGTAATTGTAAGAGAATGAGAAACACGGAAGATTGCATTAGACCCTTGAGGGCCTTAACCACAAAAAAAATGTTCATTACGAACCTTGAAGCCTGCTCCTCCACAGTGTCTTCAACCACATGAGATTTTTCAGACACGGGTGTGGAACTCTTATCACTCGCAGAACCACTTATAACGCTTGTAGTTAATTCAAAATTTGCACCAAAGCTTCCAAAAGTGAATTTGTTTCTTTCAGACTCAGGGACATGGATATGGTTTGGAAGTATAACATGTTGACGTGGTGGAAGATACGGCTCTTCCAGTTTCCTCTGCAGCTTTGAGGATGCTTCTTCTGAATCAAGGACACTTGAATCATGCTGTGGTTGGGAACTTGCTTCAACCGCGGCGATAGGAACCTCAGATGTTGCAGTTACTCCAGGACCTTGAGCAACAACAGAAGTTGTTGGCTTTGGCTTCCACTCCTTGTTAGAACTTACTGTTTGAAACAGAAATGTTTCACGATTTAGAAAGCCGTCAAACAAGATGTAATGTTATGATATTTATCACTAAAGTTAATAAAAACATGAGAAACCCTGTCATTTCACTTTGGAGACAAGAAACACTCCTAGATTATAAAAGGGTGAATTGCTTTAAACTACCCTTTTATACCGCCCAATTACAGGAGGCAAAATGGCTATAGCAGAACATAGAGTGTGCTTCTTGACTCAAATGAATCATGAAAGTAAACAAGAAGTTCAGGTCAGAACTGTTTTCAAACAAAAGGTAATTTAAAGTTCACATTTAGTTTTCCGTAAGTGGACGATTCATACGAGTAATTTTAAGCAATTACCCCATTATTTAAGAAGGAAACTAATTACAGGTAATACCTTTCTGAGGTCCAATTATTTGTTGTGACCGATTATTATAATTAGCAGAAGGCCGGCTAAGCGAAGATCCACCATGAGTTGCAGATGAAGGTTGATAAGACTCAGAGAGCTGATTCTTTCCACCTCCCTGAGACTTGTTCGGAATCTTCCCTGGAACAGAGGGGGTACTTGCTTCAGAAGCTGCTACATCAGTCATCAACAAAACCAATATGAGTTCAATTACATAGCAGAACAAAAAGTACTAAATTTGAAGGAGATTTCAAAGCCCTAACCAATAATGGATTGGTTCAGAGTAGGTAGTGCATTTTGTTCACCAGGAGGTTGGTGGGTCCCCACTTCACGCTTAATTGTGCCCGCAACAATGGGTAGCTGTGGATCACTAGATGGGAGCACTACATGATCAGATGATGACGGTGCACTGCCCAATGTATTGATGTCAACAGATGAAGGAAGGACCTCATGTTGAACTTTACCACTTCCAGAAGTTATATGCATCACACTTGTATTTCCAGAAGAAACAGCATCAGGACCATTGGTGATGGCAGGTCCAGAGCTGCAAATGATTACTAAAGATAATGTAACCACAATTTACTGAAAGTTCCTATATAGCACAAATCATCTTGCATAAGCATATGAAGATTAAAGTAAAGTGGGTCAAATTCCTCTTGTTACCTTGACATTTCCTTGTTTTTTGTCTCCTGAGAGCTCACTGATGATGAACCACCCTTCTTGATGACTTGATTAGTTCCATTCTGCTTCCCAGGGTGGAAATTTTTACCACCACCAAGATCTGACAAGTAACAAATAAGTTAGTTGTTACAGCTCAACTCCATAATGCAATCAGGTTAGACATTAATCAGAAATAGACAATGGTACACACCTAAGCCACAATCATCATATCCTTTAGTCAGAAATAGTTAGACATTTAAACTATTTAACCAACATGATGGAGGAACAAGAAGTTTTATCTAATGTAAAACTCAGAACTTGATGATATTATTAATGATGTAGAAGGGCTACATTTATAGGAACACTAGCTCAAACCTAATAGAACACAATTTCTACTATATGGATACTAATTCTAACTCATACTATTAAAATCACTTTAAATTAAACTTTATTACTAGTATATGCAACAAGGTCAATCCCACAACTAAATAGGATTGAGTATTTCCATGCAGTGATAATAATCAAGGATGAAGCTTTTGAAACAACTATCTACCATGTGATGCATAACGAGCTGAAAAATTCCCTCGGCCACCCTTACTCCCTCGGCCTTGTGTTCCAGGTCTCCACTGAGATTCTGCTGACTCTCTGTTGTTCAAGTTCTGCAAATAGAGGGTAAGGCAAGATAATATTAGCTCCAAATCTAAATCCAAAGCACCAAAAAGAATATCCATGTGATCTGTGCATAGACATACTGTACAAGTGATGGGATGTACCTTGAGTCACACTCACACTTAAAAAAAGAATCTAATGAATGATCCCCACCCACCCTATCTTAACCTACAAAAGCAATTTATTACATCTATAACTAATTAAATAGAACATCAAATTTTATCTTATCCTCAAGGCACCAGCATTAACCCATTACACATCCATGTTAACAGGAAGACATGCAAGAACTAATTGAACTGTAAATGTTCAGTGGATTCGAAGTTAATGAATAAGAACTATGAAAATAGGGGCATGTGTTCGTATAGTTTGTGAAAGTTGCCCGGGACAGTTACATATTCACCATCAGACCATTCACACATGTTCACTTCAGACAATCAAACTAAAACATATAGTAAGGACGCATTTACAAGGTCAAGATAACTAGGTGAGAGCAAATGCAATTTTGGCTAGAGTAATCCACATATAGTAAGGCTGCATTTTCAAGGTCATTAAAGCCATTAATCTAAATCCAGAAGCCAATACGATTTGAAGAAAAAACAATATAGATCTTGCACCACATAGCATGGATACTAAACGATATGAACACGCCGATTTCATTGACATTGTCAATGGTTGACGATGAAAATCAAAATGTAGAACACATGATATCATCAACTATGGGAAAAATTACCTCTTTTCTTTTGTCGCGCTTGCTTTTGACCTCGTGAAATGGATCTGCAAAACCATACAGTAAACTCTTTATAACGTTCAAAAGAGAAAGAAATCCAGCATTAACATCAATGGAAACAACTACATTTATGTACTGTCAAACTGGATATCATATCAACAACTACATATAGTGTACATCAAATTGCTTGAGCCAACCACGAAACTTGTACTTTCCCCAGATAACACACTGCAATGTTTTACAAATCCCCATCTCTGTTAACTACTACTTGAGATCAAATAGCTAAAACAGATAATAGTTACTCAAGCGAAGTCACCTATAATCCGAAAACTGTAGTAGTACTTAACTTTAAGAAGATTACTCAACAGAAAGGTTGGTTGGTGAAAGCACACTGCACATATTTCATGGGCAAAGGGCACTCCATGACAAAAATAGCAACCAGGTGACAGATACATTCTCCAAAACCACCATACATTGCATTAACTCTTAACTCAAGTACTCTCATAACATTGCATTAAAACGGAAAAAAATAATAAGTTGCTACAAATCTTAACTTTTGAAAGCAAATTGATAGTAACCTATTCCTACACCTTTCATGCCATTCTTCAACAAATAACAATTCATTAAGGGGGGAAATGAAAATTAATCAGAGAAAAATATTACACAGACCAAACAAAAGCTTCTTGTTTCCTTTCAGCAGAGCAAGGGTTCAATAACACACATAAATCAAACAAAAAAAACAACTTAATTCCCAAATCCCAGTAGAACAAAATCAAATCCCTAGAAACGACACTAAAAGAACAGCGCAACAACACAAAATCCGAAACGCAAATCACAACCCCACATAGCGAACGCCAAGATCAAACCCACAAAACCAAAACGAGAGCTCCGAAGAAACCAACCAAAAAGAGAGGCAAGGCTGTGAAAAATGGAAGATAGAGATGAGTACCCTGGAGGAGGAGCTTCTGGGCAGTCTCGTTGGGATCCATAGAACACTCCTTGAGCATTGCGTAGATTTCTTCATCGCTGTGATTGCCCGTGATCTCCTTCAAGTTCTGGATCGTCTTCCTCAAGCTGTTGGGAATGGAAACCCTAAACCCGCCACCGCTCATCTCGACCCACCGAGGAAATACAGGCCAAGCTGCGTATAGTGTATGTAGAGGAGAGAGAAACAGAACAGAGATGGGGAGAGATTGGAGATGTGATGTGAGATTTGGGGAGGAAGATGATGCAGCTCGGGGGAACAAATGCTAGTGGAGATTGAAATCGATGGGGCTGTGACTGGTCTTTGAATGCCCTCTGAATTGATCTACGACATCAAAAAGTACATACAGAGAAATGCGAAGAAGACGACGAAGAGATGGAGCGAGGGAGCGAATTGAATAGTGTTCAAGTGTAGGGCATTATTTCCTACGTCTGATTAAAAATTTCATTTTTATTATTCCTCGTTCCTAGCAAGATATTATTCGACTTAATGCTTCAAAAGAAAATGTTATTCACATTTTTTCAAAAGAACAAGGTGCAATATTATTATAAGATAAAGAAGTTTGATAGGCACACAGATGTACTCATCTTACACGATAACATAACCGACTAACAAACATAAAGGAAAAGCAGAAAAGTAAATTGTGCTTTGGTAATGGGGGCGGACGAAGGGGTATATGCGGTAGCGTCCAAGGACACCGATACAACATGTTTCTTCCAAAGGGCACTGGGCGAGCTAACCAAGTGAAGGGGGAATACTGGTGGACCTACATCTCCCCCGGTGTGTCAGCGTGCGTCGTCCTCCCTGAACTGATAATGGTAGGGCTACTGAACGCGGGTGTGCTGACTCCGGACTGGCAGGGGAGACAAGTATCAACTGATGATTGTGCCATCGCCATCCATCTTCCGGGAAGGGATCAAAGTCGACACACTCCTCCCTGGGTCACCTCAGACTCATTCCTGTAGGCGAGGGTGCTTGAAGCCCCCCGCCGCTGCTGCTTGTGACTCCTCATCTGACGCTGTCGAGCCCTCTGACTCGTCCAGAGCATCCTCCCTTGCTAGGCGTTTCTTCTCAGACAATGTCGGGCTCGCCTCCTTCTCCACTCATTCAGACGGAATGTCCTCAACCCCCGTCTCATAGGCCTCATCCTTCCTCCTCCGGGAAACATATCGCGGGGACGGTGTACGTGGACCACCCCGACCGCCCTTGTTCCTCGTCTCCAAATAGCTCCAGTTTGTCCCAGGGATCGCCTTCCCATGCTTAGCCTTCTCAAGGGCCAACCTCGGGTCCCCCGGGGCTCGCAGCGAGTGACCCCTGATCCCACCCACTATCGGGCACGACGGGAAAAGATGTCCCGCACAGCTACATCCATAACAATGATCCGGTAAATGTTCATAAGACACTTGGAGTAGCGTTCGTACCTGCGATTCCGACAGTCGAAACCAAACTTGGCTCTGCAGAGGCAGTCGGATATCAGCTCAGATCCGGATTCGCATGAAGTCTCCCCAGCAACGCCCCGACCCGTCCACATCCACTGCCTGGCAGGTACCCAGGGCACTCCCTATCCGAAAACCCACGTCTCTGTTCCAGCCTTCAGGCCCCCACAGGTAGATTGGAGACCCTAGCCCAGACCGAGAAATGGTGGAAGCTCAGCTCGTCCACCTGCATGTGAGCCCGCAAATCTGTAAAAAGCACCAGGGACTCCCAAAAAGCCCATGGCTCCCCAGCCAAGACATGCGCTCGCTCCCTCGTCGTGCGAAAAAAAGAAGCCAACTAGACCTCCTTCAAGAGGTCTAGCGTCCACCTTCATCCCCCACAAGTCTTCCATTCTGTCCACCAGGGACTTCCAGAAGAAACGGTTCGATGTCAGAACCTTAGCCGCGAGCGCAAACTGAAACTGCCCTCTAGCCTTAGCGATATCCCCAGTTGGGATCACCACTTCCTTGATACAGAGCGAGGAGAGACGCGTACCTAGATCAGGCACCCCCCCTGAGATCCCATCAAGCTCCCCGAGGGAGACCTCACGACCTCCCGAACCCAACGGATCGTCCGGTCTTCGGGCTTAGGCCACCGATTCCAGCCCCGCCCCACCAGCTCCAGTCCTACCCGACCCGTAGCTGGCCGCCCACCTTTCCACATCGCCCGGCCCAGATGGCCCGTCTCTACCGCCCCGACCCGCTCAAGGGATCCAGTTTCCCCGACCCGGACATGCACGACGCGCATCACCCATGAACGTCCCCCCTCGGCCCAGCCCAAACCGCTGATCCAGATCCGGCTCCACCTCGCTAGGGTTGTCCCCTACCTCGGCCACCGCCTTCCCCTTCAACCGTCGCCGCTCCTGCGCCGCCGGAGACTCTGGCTGCGTGTCCTCCGAGTCTGATGGAACCTGGAGCAGCACCCGGCCCTCCGTTCCGTCTGCATGCAACACCCCCGCCGGCCGGACGTGCGAGCCCCTACGAGCCCGAGTGCCCAGGCCCCTCGCCGGAACCCGACGCGGCTCAGGCCACGCCCTGGTACGCCTGTCCCCTCCACGAGCCTCCTCTTCCGTCCGCCGGACCGATGAGAACACCAGGTCCGGCTCCATTACCTCCCTCGCCGTCAACATCAACGACGTCGTCAGAGATTCACCAGCTCCTTCCTTCTCCCCACCGTCGGACGATAATGGGATCACCGGCACCGCCGCCAGTCCCAGCACGACCGTCCGGTCCGCGCGAACAGGGCGCTCCTCGTCAGCCCCCCGTCCCGCCACCACGCCCGCTTCCACGCCGGCCGTGTCGTTCACAGCCCCACATCCGATCATCACGTCCTCCTCCGGATCAGCCCACATAGAAGGATCAACAGAAAGGGTGGAGAGTCTCGTCGCCGAATTCGCCATCGCCTACAAAGCCTAGCCCAGGGTTTTTCGCAGAGAGAGCAAAAAGGGAGGCAGCTACATACATATAGGGTCATTGTTCTATAAATGTTATTCACATAATTCATAGAAAAAATAAGATTCTTTCAAAAACAACAAATATATATCTAATTTAAAAAAAACAATATATTTATTTTCAAAGGAAGGAAAGACCTGTTATTTATTCAAAAAATAGTAACATTGGGATGAATCCGGTCAGTGTTCTAAAATCCCGATCATGTTTTGTGTAGGCGTCGATTAATCACTTTTTACTCTCCGATTAATGCCTAAACAGCTTTAACTATTCGACTTTCGCCTAGTGATTTTTAGAACTTTGAACCAGATCCTATTAAAAGTTGAAACAATTGATATCTAATGTGTAAGTGTTATAGGTTTGGTCATCAAACTGATTATCCTAATAGTTTGATTTTGTATCCTCGAGTGAGAATCAACATCTACTGTAAAAACGACAAATGTTCCACATGTTAACGACTACACCTAAAATATAAAATGCACAACGTAATTCTATAAGGACCATAAATAGTGTATTAGTTTCTACTCAAGCCGATGTATCCAACGAACAGATAAAGGAATCTAGAGAGGTGCAACTGAGGCCCTTCTGAAACAAGCCTGAGACTAATTAGGGTGGGTCGTCGAGAATGCGACATGGAAAATCATGTCTTGTTAAAGTCGAGTGGGTGTATCTTGACTCTCACTGATCCTACCCAAGGATTCATTGGTCACGACGCGGTTGTTTTGCATCCTGGTCGATCCGATGGTATAGGGAGAGCCATTGTATCCCGATGAAAGTCGGGTCTCCATCGAAAAGATCCATATTTGCATATATGTAACCCAAATTGTAGCAAACACAACTTCTCCGGTTCTTTCCTTGAGCACGACAACAATAAGCCACGCTACCAACATTTTAATAATATTGGTTTCTCAAAAAAGCTTAGAAATTGAAAATGGATATATTTGAATGACAAATTGACAAATTCGATGAGCTTACTTAAGATTTAAGACATTGAGGACTGAAGAAAGAATAATACTTACCTTACAAAAATTCAGACAATTTTTCGATGAAACGAAGTTATAATAAACATGTACGATGCCACAGCTACGTATGCACACACGTAACATTGCCGACGTGGCACCTGTTCGAATGACCTGAAATAATTCTCTATCGATTCGTTTTCTGTAATAGATGAACACAAACACAACGGAGGCTTTCTCTCGAGGCCACCATTTTCGCAGCGGAGACAGAAAGAGGTAAAAAGTTTGTTTTTTTTTTTTTATCGTGAGCAGTTTCGTCTCTGATTCTGACATTGAAATCGATCACTACAGTTGAAATTAGTGTGATTTTAGGCCGTGGCCTATTCGAATCTGGAGCTGATTGGTTCTTTTGTGGCGATCTCCGACCTTAGTTTCATCTGGGTCGTTTAGATTGTCTGCAAATTTGTTTATTTACCTAATTGCGTTCTGGGTTGAGCTTGCTTTGGAATATTGTCGGTGTATCTCAGCTCCTAATTCTCTTCTCGGTGTTTGTATTGCTATTTTGTAATCTGGGTTTGTGGGTATGATCATGGTTGATTTTATTTCTGCGGAGAAAAGGAGTAAGGAAGAAATATGAAGTATTAAGAAGAAAAAAACACTTTTTTTAACTAGGGTTGTTTCAGAATTCAATATCTGATTTGATATGGTTTTATCAGGTGGATTAAAAATAAACCTTTTTCTCTGGGTTTTCTTGGTTTTGATTGGATTGGATTGGATTGGATTTTACCTTTCTTCCTGAGTGTTCATGTAATAGGTTTATAGGTTGTATCAAAAAAAATCTATGATACAGTGTTATTTTTCTCCATATGCTTTGCCTCTTCTTCTTTTTCTGTACACCAATGAAGGTAGAAATCGTAATATAATCTGTATCATTTATTTTTCTGCGTATGATTTTATAGGTCGATTTAAAACTAAACCATTTTTTTGTGTTTTCATTATATCACTTGTATGAAGGTTGGTTTTGATTTGATTTTACCTTCCCTCTTGAATGTTAATGTATAGTTGATTTTCCATTTATATGTGTTGCTAGAATGGATTCAAACTGAGTGATGATAAGGTACTGTGGTGTGAACATAAAAACAGAGTTATACGGTTATAGATTGTATATTTTTCTAGGAGTAACTTTGTTAACAATCCCTCTACGATCTTTTAGTTTCAAAAACAGACGGTAGGGGTGTTGTAATATCAGAAACACACTGTCACCTTCCTCATAAATGCAAAAAAAAAAAACCCACTGAAACCATTAATTTTCTAACGATTCCGTTAGTTTGGGTCACATTTTTTTGCACGTGACTTCACATATTTACACGGGGGGTTTGGCGTCGCTACCCAAAATTAATGAAATCATTGTTTTTTTGTACTTATGAGAAATGTGACCATGTGTTTCTAATACGACAACACCTCTACAGTGCGTTTTTGCAAATCAAAGGTTGCCGAGAGGGTGTTAATAACGTTTCCCTTTTTTCTATTATATTGTTTAGTGTTATTTCTCTATTTTTCTTCACTTGCTTTGTTTCAATTTTTTGTTTTCCAATTTTCATTTTGTTTGGAAGCATGCATTAAATCCGATCAGCATGATAAATGGGTTTTCAGGTAATATTCGATCTATTCTCGAATAGATTGCTATACATCATTGCATAAGTATCGAAAATGGGGGATTCCGAGGAAACTTACTTGAAGGCACCGCTGCTCGAAAAGTTGGCTGCTGGTGATTTCTCTGCAGTTTGGAGAGATTATGGTGCAATCGAAATCGGTAGTGCTATTACCATAGCCATACTCATTCCTGTATTGCTTTCTACTCTCTTCTTTGGAAAGAAAAAGGCGAAACAAAGAGGGTTTCCGGTAGTAGACGTTGGTGGTGAGGAAGGTTACACTGTGCGCAATGCTAGAGTGTCTAACCTCGTCGAGGTTCCTTGGGCGGGGGCCACAACCATGGCTGCTATGTTCGAGCAATCTTGTAAGAAGAACTCGAAGCGCCAATGTCTCGGGACAAGGAAGGTAATTAGTAAGGAATTTGTCTCTGCTAGTGACGGGAGGAAGTTTGAAAAGCTACACTTGGGGGATTATGAGTGGGAGTCATATGGACGTGTATTTGATCGTGCTTGCAACTTTGCTTCTGGGCTTGTTAAGTTGGGTCATGATTTGGACAGCCGTGTCGCCATTTTTTCTGAGACTCGTGCAGAGTGGTTCATTGCCTTTCAGGTAAATAGTTTGGGTTATGTATATCTCTTCTTGTTCTTGATTTAATTTGTTGTTCCCAGGTGGTAATGAACACTATTTTTTTTCGAAATTGCAGGGATGCTTCCGCCAGAACATTACTGTTGTAACTATATATGCTTCTTTAGGCGAGGAGGCATTGATACACTCTCTTAACGAGGTGGGGAAAGAAGTTGTTCGTATTCTATTATGCATACATGTATTTTGATAGGCATTATTTATACGTATATTTTGGTTGACGCTGTTTATAGGGATTATCTCTCTCAGCTACTCTTAAGTATGCACCTTTCATAATCAACTACCCCTAAGTTTTGAAAGTTTTTTAGTCTCAATTTACCACAATTCCTTCAATTTTTGACGTGGAATGACAAAAATAACCTTTTTTATTCACAAGTTATTTTCGACAATTCAGACCCAAAAGTTAACGGAATTGGGGTAAATTGAGGCTGAAACAACTTTAGAGGGTTGTCAAAAACCTTTTAAACTTAGGGGTAATTGAGTGAGATTTTCCCTTATTTATATGTATATGTAGAACTCGATCCCAAGACCTCTTGTGTATAGTAGAGTAATTCAGAACTTGCCCTAATTTAATAAGCCAATATGGATGATCTCTTACAATTGTGTTATATTGTATTGCTCACTTGATGTTTTCACTATTTACAGACCCAAGTAGCAACACTTATCTGCGACTCGAAACAGTTGAAAAAGTTGATTGCAGTAGCCTCGAGCTTAAAGACTGTCAAAAATGTTATTTACTTTGAGGATGATGAAACTTCTAGTCTTGCTGGAAGTATGAGCAACTGGACAATTTCGTCCTTCTCTGAAGCTGAGAAACTAGGGAAAGAAAGTCCTGTTAGTCCAAGCCTGCCAAACAAGAATGGTGTTGCTGTTGTGATGTATACAAGTGGCAGTACTGGTTTACCAAAGGTTTGTTCCAAGTTTACTGTTTATGCATGTTCTAGGGATAAGGCAAAGTCATATTGGTTATATTTCTATAGCCAAGACACTGACTATGATTTTATCCACAATGTTCGTATGGATGTTGTCTATAAACTGTACAAGTATGTTTCTGCATCTGAGTCTGGAGTCTCATATGGGCTTCTTGATGTGTGCTCCTCCTTAGTTACACCCGGTTCCCCCCTGCATAGGTATTAGAGCCTAGTTCTGTGAATTCTCTTGATAAGCGGGTCGGGATAATCTCCCAAGGCCGGGAACACCTTGAAAAGGTAAAACTTTGGCTTAGGAGTGTGACTTCGCATGTGTGTCAAGAGTCCCATATCGATAGTTAGGAAATAAAATAAGAGTTAATATGTACTTTGAACCCATGACTTGATAGGGTAGTCTTTTGTGTCAAGTGTGGTGTCCTATTTGTATATCATGGGCTTCTTGTTGTGTGTTGCCCTTCAGTAAGGCCGTGTTTAGTCTTTTGGGTCAAGTCCATCTTCTAATAAAGTATTTTCTACATTAACATTGCATATCATGGGCTTTTTGGTGTGTGTTCCTCCTTAGTGAGTCCCAATTCTCCTCAACATTATGTACTTACGTGTTCATTTATGTTTTCTATCTGCACCTTCGAAAGCCCGAGTTCTCAAACCTAAAATGACACTTTTCACTTAACCTTATAGTAATTAATGGTAATGTAGGGGGTCATGATCACCCATGGCAACATCGTATCCACTGCTGCAGCTGTTATACCAGTTGTCCCGAACTTAAATACCGAAGATGTATACTTGGCATATTTGCCCTTAGCCCATGTTTTTGAGCTTGCTGCTGAGGTACTTCCATGCTTCAACTCTTGTTTACAGTATTTGTTTGGATCGGATTAATTTATTTTCTTAAATATGTGGCCATTCAGTCTGTGATGTTAGCTGGAGGATGTTCGATTGGTTATGGCTCACCACTGACTTTAACAGACACTTCTAGTAAAGTCAAGAAAGGAACCAACGGAGATGCTGCTGCCTTAAAGCCTACGCTCCTGACAGCCGTTCCTGCAATATTGGATCGCATTCGAGAAGGCGTCTTGAAAAAGGTGTGAAATGGGTTTCACTATCTTTCTTTCTTTTTTATTCTCTTATGAAATTAGGGTTGATTAGCTACACATAAATACCAATTTCGTTTAGCAGCCACCCTAGGCCTAACGACCCCCCTGCCGAAGATCATCCCTAATACCGCTCAGAATATCAGATAAAAAGGGATACAATTTTTTTTGACGGTTTAAAAAAATCACATGGCTCTTTTTGGTTGAAATTGATGAAAATGCCCTTGACCATCATCTAAAAAAAGACTTCGTAACTACCCAAAACATTATGATTAGATGTCAGAAACGGTTGAATAGATGTAAAAAGACTCCTTGAAAGATGAAACTATTAAAAAAGGAGATTTTTTGAGACTAGGGAAAATGGCATTTTCAGCATTTTTGGTGAAAAAGAGCTATGTGAAGTTTTTTGAAATCTAGGGTAGCTGCAACACGAATTCGGAACTTAGAATTAGCTGGGTGAAAAACGTGTAAACTTAGGTGTAATTAAACCCATGAAATTACCGATCATTGTGCATTTGTCCAACAAAGGTGCTTGGAGAATCAGCTCCTTTATAACTAATTATTAGTTTATTATACGTGACAGGTTGATGAGAAGGGAGGGTTAGTGAAGAAACTATTCAACCTGGGATACAACCGGCGACTTGCAGCTCTAAAAGGAAGCTGGCTTGGAGCTTGGGGACTGGAGAGCATGTTGTGGGATGTAATTGTCTTCAAAAAAATACGTGCACAACTTGGAGGAAAGATCCGATTTATGCTCTGTGGTGGAGCTCCTTTATCTGGGGATACTCAGCAGTTCATCAATGTTTGCATGGGGTAATGGCTTTCTCATTCTAATACCAAAGAGTTCGATAAACTTAAATCTTTCTTTGCATAAGCTATGATGCTATATAATTGATACTGAACTATCAAGCATGAAACCTGCTATAATGAGATTGTATGCCTATAATCCATTATACTACTACATGTATCTTATATTAGACCACAAGGTAGTAAAGTCTCTGAAAATAATGTTCTCTATTACGTGAGTTTGTGTTGGGGATTACTGCAAAAAAAGTATTTTGAGGTTTTCACTTTTTGTAAGTTATACCCCTCTTTTATGATAATTGCAAAAACAAGTACCCTGAACTTGTGTTCTTATTGCACTTTGTGTAAATTTGTCCTAAACTGACTATTTTACCCTCCGAAACTATAAGTAAAAAAACCTTAGAAATAGGAAGAAAATCAGGACAGATGAAAATTCTGATTTTATTTTTATTTTGTCTTGTTATTTTTAAATCAGTTTCAAGGGTAAAATCATCATTTTGAAACAAATTTCCACAGTGCAACAAAAAGACAAGTTCAAGGCACTTTTTTTTTTACAATTACCAAAGAAGACTACAACTTGTAAAAAGTGAAAACCTCAGGGTACTATTTTGGAATTATCCCTTTACGTTGTCAAGGTAACTGTTTTCATTATATCTTAAGTTCTAAAAGCTCAATGTTACTGAGACTTGCCTTGGTCTGTTCTCCATCAGTGCACCTATTGGTCAAGGATATGGCTTGACTGAAACATTTGCTGGAGCTGCTTTTAGTGAATGGGATGATACGAGTGTGGGTCGTGTTGGGCCGCCTTTGCCTTGTGCATACATTAAGGTATTCTATATCAGCTTGATCGATCCTGTCTCAGCATAACCAAACTTTTTTGTTTAAATTTAGGGATAATTGCAAAAAGGAGTGCATGTACTATATACACTTAGCAGATTTCAGCCTTCTTTATTTGATAAGACAAAAACTTACATTTTTGTTGCATTTGGTTCTAAAATGATGTTTTTTCCCCTTGGAATTTTTTTAAAAAAAACAGTATTTTCACCTTTCTTAAGAAGAAGAAAATTAAGGGTATTTAAAATTCTGAATTTTTTATTTTTTACTTATTATCTTAAAATTTTCAATAATAAAGCCGTCATTTTGGAACAAATAGATACAAAGTGCAAAAAATAAATACAAGTTCAAAACTTTTTTGCCATTATCAAAAGAGAAGCTTATGATTTGCAAAATGTGAATAGTGAGGGCACTTTTTTGCAATTATTCCATCAAATTAAAACAAGTAGAAGGCAGGATGTAATTGATATCTTCACTTGCTTTTTGCAGCTCGTTACTTGGGAAGAAGGTGGGTATAGGTCATCTGACAAGCCAATGCCTCGAGGAGAGATTGTAGTCGGTGGATTCAGCGTCACTGCTGGTTATTTCAACAATGAAGAGAAAACTAATGAAGTCTACAAGGTTGGTCCCTAACACGTTTCTGGAAATACTTGATCAACAATTATTTGAATGCATCAAGATTTGGGCTCAATATCACCCCTTACGTAGAAGGGATGTCTATTTTTGCTACTTGACCCAACAAGAGTGGGTGAGGGATCAAAGAGACCCAACCGAAGTTGGAAAGAGATGCCCAAAGAGGCCTAACTGAAGTTCAAGTTCGGTTAACCCTGGTCTCATGGGCCCACTGTTTAACCAGTTAAACAAGCAAGCTTTGATTTTGATCATATATACTTTTTGTAGGTCGATGAGAGGGGCATGCGCTGGTTTTATACCGGTGATATCGGACGATTCCACCCTGACGGATGCCTTGAGGTCATTGATAGGAAAAAAGATATCGTCAAACTTCAACATGGAGAGTATATCTCCCTTGGAAAGGTGTGTTGATGAATTAATGTAGGACATGTTTGAGATGCACGTGGGCGTAATTTTGCATCGATGTTCACTATGCTGGTTATGTCCTGGGCACAGGTTGAGGCAGCGTTGTTGACTAGTAGTTATGTTGAGAGTGTGATGGTACATGCCGATCCCTTCCATAGTTACTGTGTAGCTCTGGTTGTTCCTGCGCATCAAGTCCTTGACAAATGGGCCCGAGAAGCTGGTGTGAAGTTCAATGATTTTGCGGAGCTGTGTTCAAAACCTGAAGCCGTCTCTGAGGTTCATCAATCTCTCTCCAAGGTTAGTTTCTATTGTTTATCAAAAAATGGAATTTACTGATTTTTCATATATATATGTATATATTTATACTGTTTATTTCGGGATTGTGTATTGTGATTAGGGATATAATTGCGAAAAAGTATCCTGAAGTTATTCACTTTTTGCAATTTGTAACCTTTTCTTTTGTAATTGCAAAAAAGTATCCTGAACTTACCTTTTTGTTGCACTGTGTAAAAAAATTAAAAATGGATATTCTACCCTTCAAAAAATAACAAGTAAAAATCAGAAAATCCAGAATTTCCGTTACTCTTAATTATCTTCCTCTTTATACTTTAAAAGAGAGAAAATTAGAAGAGATGGAAATTCAGGATTTTTTTTGTTTTTAAATTTACTTTTTCAAGGGTAAAATCATCATTTTGAAACAAATATAATTTACACTTTCGAGGGAAAATCATCATTTTGAAACAAATTTACACAAAATGGAACTAAAATGTAGGTTCATGGCACAACTTGCAAAAAGTGAATACCTCATGGTATTTTTTTGGCAAATACCCCATGTGATTACTTTAAAATTGTAGAATTACACATCATTATACTTGCGATTCACTCCAATCAACCTTGTTTGTATTTCAATTTACCCTAATATGATCTTCGATTATAAAAACGCCCTCCATATAAAAAAATGAAAACTCATTAAAAAAGTAGAAATTTAAAATTGAGAAGACTATCGTGTTCGTCTTTTATATTTTCTTTTCATACATAAAGGGATTTTTCATCATTAAAGCTCAAATTAGTGTAAATTGAAACCCAAAAAAAATGTGGTCGATGGTAATGAACTGATAATAGTCCAAAATACAGGTTGTGATGTGGCATATTCCCGGTTTTTTCTTCATTTAATCTTCAGAAATGGTTGTGATCTAAAAAAATGATTGCTGTGAGCAGGTAGGGAAAGGTGCTAAACTGGACAAGTTTGAAATCCCTGCAAAGGTTAAGCTGCTGCCAGAGCCTTGGACGCCCGAGTCCGGGCTAGTTACTGCTGCTCTCAAGATAAAGAGGGAACAGGTGAAGGCTAAGTTTAAAGAGGAGCTCAATGACTTGTACAAGTGAAGTACTTGAGATTATCATACAATGAATCATGAGACGCGATCCTTTACTTGGATTATGTTGTGTTACTTCCCAAGGTTTTGCAAAGAAACTGTTCTTTGCTGATTTTTCTGAACAAACTACAGGTTTTAACTATGAAGTCCAGAATCATCAGTTTTGTTTTCAAATAAATGTGTGTGTATAGTTCATGTGCACGTTTCTTTGTAGTTGTTGGTTTTTGTTTAGAATATGTTATGTTTGGTTGCCAAGAAAATCTGGGAAAGTAGCAGAAGCTGTAAATGTGCCCTTGTTTTGAGTGTAAAAAGGAGAGAAATGTTTCTCTTAAGGTATCTGGAATCTTGGCCGGGGTTTGTACGGGCTTGCATTGCTGCCTGAGATATCAATATTGAGCTACCCCGTGGCACCAACCAGAGCTCTAGTATCAAATCTACTTTGGGCTTCTTTGGCCGATGCCATCGTCTGTATAGGCTTGAATCGTTGCCCGGTATCGGTATTGAGCTACATGCGGCACCAACCGGTACCAGGCATTATTGCTTGGTGTTTGAGAAAAAAGAGTTCAGTCAACAGATGTTTTTAGAAAAATAAAGTGAAAACATCAACTCTTTGAAGTTTAGAAAAAATATTACCACTCTAGAAATTACTATGGTGGATGCTCCAACAAAGTGACGGCACTTGCAAAGAGCTTCATTGGATGAACACTGGTCGGTTAACCTACAATTATCCGCATCCTATTACTTTTATTTTTTTGATCAGCAAAAAAAAACAGTTTTATTCAACCCAAAACTATAGATCTCAAAGAGATGATACAGATGAGGGAAGAGAGCGCGAGCTAACAGAGGTCACAAGGACAAGAACAAGGAACGAAACCAAAAACAACAGTACGCAAGCGATCATAAGCCGACGAACTCCAAGATTAAAGGGCGTTCTCGAACATATTAATCACTTCGTCTTCGCAAAAATTTGCAGTGAGCCCCAAGGATTTGGCGAGCTCCCAAGAGCTCTTGGCTTCTGCCTTCTTACGAAGAGACCTGTTGGGAGGTTTGGCTTTAGGAGCGAGCTTGGGGCGTTTACGGCGACCAAGAATCTTAGGATTTTTCTTTTTCTTCTTTAAAAAGTCGACGAGAGGAGAATCATCATCCAACGATGGAGAAGTGATGTCGGCAATGAACTCTTGAAAACCGGCTGGACGAGGGGCAGGAGGCTCGAGGGCTAAAGGGGGGCCTGATGGGGGAGGCCCAGAGGGAAGCCCAAGCACTAAGGCAGGCAAAGGGCTTGGGCTGGGGGAGCGAGGCCCAGCCCTAGAGCCAGACACAAAACCTGTCTTACGCGTATCACGCGTATCAATTGAAGCGAAACGTCCTGAAGTGCGAGACACGAGGGCCTTGGGGTATGGAATCGACGCGTCTAGGGCAAGAGCATCGGGACTGGCCGAAGACGAAGGGGCTACGCGAGTTCCCGAGGGCGGCTCCTCAGATCGAGCAGTCCCTCCGACTTCTCCAGAGAGGCCATCGGACGGCGACCCGTGAGAAGTGGCCGGAACGGTTGAAACAGGTGGCGACCCTGACTGGAATTGCGCACGGATTTCTCCTTCTTCTAAATCCGGTGGGTCGGGAGGGGCCGATTGGGAGATCGAGGGACCTGAGAAATGTCAGGGAAGCTGATGAAGACCGGGAAAATCTTGTCGGCGATGAGGAGCGAGGACTAATCTGGTAATACTTGGCTTTTGGAAATCAGAACCAACCCTATAGCGCCAATAATTTTATAAATACACTAACTGATTTAATGATCAGCCAGTCTTGGTTTAAACCAATCGACTATAATTTGAACGAATATCATGTGACAACTTATCGAACTTAGTCGGATTAACGTAACACCAACTGATCGCTAAATCAATCAATAACATACCCTTCTGAAGTCGTCCGGCCGGGGATTGGCGGCCCCACTATGAATGCTCTAAGGTGTCCTATGAAATACAAGCTACGGAGATAATGCTCTTTGCTCTGGCTGTTTTTGGCAAGTTAGCTGTTTACACAGATATACACAATATTGTGCCGTTGAGATATATTTTCAACTACCTTTATTTTCAAAAAAAAAAAAAAAAAAACTACCTTTCTTCACCCCCACGCATTTTTAGATTCATCTGATTTGTTCAGTTAAGCTCAGGGTATATCCGAATGATCGCGAAATTACCAAATTACCCCAACCGTTACGAATAAACAACCTTCACAGTCCTCGTCATCTACACTGTAACAGCACAAACCCCAAACCAGATCCAGCGATTTACTCGGATATCGAATTTTACCGAGTCCAAATCGAGATCGCACCCTCCCGATTTATCAACCAGATCCACCGAGCTCCTCTTCTTCTTCTCCCCCTCCTTCCTCTGGGAACCGATGAAGCAGCCGTTACATTTCTTCCATGCCCATCTCCTGTGCACGTTCCTCATCTTGTCGGTCCTGGAGCAGCTCGGAATGACGGTGAAAGGCGGCACCAGCCAGGCCTGCGCGGCGTGCAAGTACCAGCGCCGCCGCTGCTCCAAGGCCTGCGCCCTGGCCCCCTACTTCCCCGCCGACCAGCCCAAAATGTTCCAGAACGCCCACCGCCTCTTCGGCGTCAGCAACATCATGAAGATCCTCCGCCAGATCCGGCAGCCGCACAAGGACGAGGCCATGCGCTCCATCATCTACGAGTCCAACATGCGCGCCCGATTCCCCGTCCTCGGCTGCTGGGGGATCATCTACCAGCTCCACCTCCAGGTCCAGCAGGTCACCGACGAGCTCGACCAGGTCCGCTCCCACCTCGCCCTCTGCAAGGAGCACGCCGCCGGCTTCCCCAACCCGCTCGAATCGGGCCCCAATCTCTCCCATTTCAACGACCCGCACTACATGATCCCCGACTTCTACAACAACCCCATCGTCGACACGAAGAGTGAAGATATGATCGACGATGGATCCTTCAATTACCAGATCCACCATCAGGAGATTGACGTCTCGCGTCACGAGTACGACGAGATCGCGACGGATATCATCGGGGAAGAGGGATTGTCTCCCAAGGAAGCTTGCGAGTCAAGGTAACCCCAACCCATGTCTCTGTTTTTTGGCTCTCTGATCAATTTAATTTTGACAATTGTGTTTTGTTTGGGTCCCAAACACAGCATGGATTCGACCTTCAAAGAAACGACGACCATGACAGGTACTCGAGCTTCACTCTCTTAACCAGTGTTCTAAAAATCCAGACTGATCCTCCATATAAACCTCAATTTATGTCTAATTGATTCAACTAGAAGTCTAGGACAATTTTACACATTTTAGTGATTAAATTAAAGTAACCAGATGGTTGTGCATAGTTGTTTAGTATTGATAATATTAAAGGTTGTGTTTCTGAATTGTTTAGTGTTATTTTTCTAGGTATTTTAAATATTTATTACCATTTTTCATATAAAAAAATCATATTTTGTTTTTATATATAGTAATATATTTATCAAAAAAAATATAAAATATAAAAATACAAATCCGATTAGTCCCGATTAATCCCCATCTAATTCCCGATTAATATCCAAAGGTCATAGTTGTTCGACTAACGCTTAACGACTTTTGAAACCTTGTTTTTAACAACAGTGATCAGATTAATTGTTTAAGATTATGGAGTTAATTTTTGAGTGACATTTTGTGGTGACAGAAGGGGTGAAGACGATGACCAGCAACATGCAACGACTCGATATCGACTCGAAGTCCGTTGTGTCGCGGCTCCAAACAACTGGTAGTTCATCAGAAGATAATTTGATCAACCATTTGCATTAGCCTCGTATTGAAACTTAATTCTGTTTTTAGTGTACTTTTTAAATATATTTATAGGAAATAAAATATTCAGTTGTTACATTTAATTTATATTTTTGAATAATTAAATGAACACATGGTGGGTCTCATTTTTTATTTGGAATAAAAATGAAAAATTGCAACAACAAAAAAATGAATTATTTTTTTTTTGTAAATGACAATTGTAAAAAAATGAAACGAAAGGAAAGTTGTGTCTAGAAATAATAATTACCATTCAAGGATAAAAAGGAGTTCACTACTTACAAAAGAAAATAGTTTTTTTTTTTTGAAAAAAACTGGATATTTCATTACGCATTATCAGCCTAACACGACCAAAAAGCGGTCCTGGCAGTTTAGTACAATCAAAAACATAGTTTATCTACAAATTCGCATACCTAGTCAGTTCGTGAGCTACTTTATTGGCCTCTCATCTTACGAACACCACACGAAAATCTTGTAGGTCTTACAAGGTGCGTTTGCGATCATCTGTCACCCCTCCAATTGGAGCCAAAATCGACTCCTTAGTTGATATATGTTTTTTCATGTAATTATCCCTAAAAAGATCAGGTTTTGTAGTGCTCTGTGCTAACCTGAAACAGAAATGGTAATATCGGCATTAACGTAACGGTATTATAATGGGGCCGGCCCAAATAGACAAAAGCCCAACATTTGGGCCCAAAGTTTACACCTGCCACATCATATAAGATAATGATTCGCCGTCGAGATTCCATCGGTGGAGAAATGCTCACATCTTCGCTTTCTGCCTCCTCGCCGCAAATTGATTCAGTCTCACCGCATATCTTTCGGTTTCCACTCTTACCCCTGAAAAAATCCGGTATTTACACCGGCGTGCCATTCCACAACCCGAAACACAGAGTCCGTCTCCTACTTCTCACGGTCTGCGCCGCTTCTTCGTCGCCGCCTACCAGAAATGTCTGGACAAGAATCCCGCGGCCGCGCGAAACGGCGGCGTACGGGCGGAACGAGCACATCGACTTCTCCATCGACAGGGAGGAGCTCATGGACGCCATCTCCAAGACCTCGAACGAGAAGGAGCTCTTCGCCCTGATGTCGAGGTACAGTGGCAGGCAGCTCTCGATCCGGTTCATGGTCTCGCTCCTCAACCGCGAAACCGACTGGCAACGCTCGCTCGCGCTGCTCGACTGGATCAACGACGTGGAGCGCTACAAACCGTCCGTTCACGCTTACAATGTGGTTCTGCGGAACGTCCTGCGAGCGAAGCAGTGGGAGATTGCACACGGCCTGTTCGACGAAATGCGCCAGAGAGCGCTGGCTCCGGATAGGTACACTTACTCGACCCTGATTACTTATTTTGGGAAAGAGGGTATGTTTGATTCGGCCTTGTCGTGGCTCCAGCAGATGGAGCAGGACCGGGTGCGTGGTGATCTTGTTTTGTACAGCACCTTGATTGAGCTTTGCAGGAAGCTGTGTGATTACTCCAAAGCAATTTCGATTTTCTCGAGGTTGAAACAGCATGGTGTTGTGCCTGACATTGTTGCTTACAATTCGATGATCAATGTGTATGGTAAAGCAAAGCTTTTTCGTGAGGCCCGTGATCTTATTCAAGAGATGAGGGAAGTTGGTGTTGTGCCTGATACTATTAGCTATTCGACCCTGCTTAATATGTATGTGGAGAACCATAAATTTGTTGAGGCGCTCTCTTTGTTTTCTGAGATGAAAGAGGTTGAGTGCGAGCTCGATCTTACTACTTGCAATATAATGATAGATGTGTATGGGCAACTTGATATGGCCAAGGAAGCTGACAGGCTGTTTTGGAGGATGAGGAAGATGGGTATTGAACCCAATGTTGTTTCTTACAATACCCTTTTGGGGGTCTATGGCGAGGCTGAACTTTTTGGAGAAGCCGTTCATCTCTTTCGCTTGATGCAAAAGAAGGATATTGAGCAAAATGTCATTACCTATAACACCATGATTAAGATTTACGGGAAATCTCTTGAGCATGAAAAGGCTTCGAATCTTATTCAAGAGATGCAGAATAGAGGGATTGAACCAAATGCCATTACATACTCCACAATAATATTCATATGGGAGAAGGCGGGGAGATTGGATAGAGCAGCGACACTTTTTCAGAAGCTGAGGAGTTCAGGAGTCAAGATTGATCAGATTCTGTACCAGACAATGATTGTGGCTTATGAGAGGGCAGGTTTAGTAGGTCATGCTAAGCGCCTGCTCCAAGAGCTTAAGTGTCCAGACAATATTCCCAGAGAGACGGCCATAACAATCCTTGCAAAAGCTGATCGGATTGAAGAAGCTATAGCGGTTTTTCGTCAGGCTTTCGATGCTGGGGAGGTGAAGGACATATCGGTTTTTGGGTGCTTAATCGAAGTTTTTTCAAGGAACCGGAAGTATGCAAATATCATAGAGGTGTTTGAGAAGATGAGAATGATAGGATATTTTCCTGATTCAAATATTATTGCTCTTGTCCTCAATGCATATGGGAAATTGAGGGAATTTGACCAGGCTCATGGTTTGTACCAAGAAATGCTTGAAGAGGGTTGTGTTTATCCAGATGAAGTTCATTTCCAGATGCTGAGCCTCTATGCTGAAAGAAAAGACTTTGGGTTGGTAGAGTCTATGTTTGAGAGGCTGAGCTCTGATTACAACATCAATAAAAAGGAGTTGCATCTTGTTGTTGCTAGCATTTACGAAAGGGCAGATAAAGTACATGAAGCTTCAAGAGTTATGCGAAGAATGAGCAAAAGAGAGGTCTAATCAAGTGTGCCGTCTGGTAATGTAAATTACATTTTGTAGTCATGACTGTTATGTACACACTTTACCACCTGAATTTTCCCGTTATTTTTAACAAAATGGTAATCCATTGTAGTGATTTGTAAAACAGACATAGTTTAGGGTAATGAATTGTCATTTCCCCCGATTCAAATGCCTTTTAGCAACCCGGATAAAATTTTCTTAGTTCACTGATTTTTTCTCATCTGTTATCACTATTTGAGTTTTGCTGAAATATGAACTGGTGATCGTTAACAGATCCAATGAAACTTCAATGTAATAGAACCAACTATTGTGCTGAATATGAATTTATCTCCTCTAACAGAACACAAGGCTGTTTGTCTATTTTTCTCACCTATCAGAGAAAAATCATGGTGGTGATATCAACTACTTGAAATGAAATTCAATTTTTTTTCATGGAACACGGTTGACCAGTGTAATTTAATCTATAGGGGTAATTGTAAAGATGGGATGTGGGGTTGACACCATTTGCAAGTTAGTACCCTGTTCTAAAAAAGTATTACAAGTCCATACCTGAGATCTGAAATTTTGGCATAGTTTTTTGAGCGAAAGATATTTTGGCATAGTTAGTGAAGGTATTTTTAAAATGAAGGAAAAGACAATTTTATCCTCATAAAAATAACAGAGTTTAATACTTCAAAATTTAAAAAATAGATTTATTTTGTACTTTTCATTTTTAAAGTTCTAGTGAATTTTGTATTTTTTAGATTGAAGTGTGGAATTGGTATTTTCAAAAATAAAAGCTCGGTGTACATGTAGCAAATTTTACCCCTTTCGGTAAAAATAACTAACGGTGCAAGAAAATAAAACCACACGATACCAACTTGCAAAAGGTGTCAATCTCGATAAGAGCGAGCAAAAATAGTCGAAAGCGGGAAAAACAGGGATATTCGAACCAAACTGGAGACTAAGTCACTAAACCCGAACCAACCGGTAAAAACCAATACCAAAATTGATGAATCGGTACTTAACGGTTCAAGGTCCGATTTTTTCATATAAAAAGACGGTTAACCAAAATTAATTGAACCGGAAAAGAATGCTTTTGAAATTTTGGATTTTCTTGTATCACGGTATTTTTTACCATTATTCCTAATTTATATTATTCGTTTTAATTACCCCACAATTTTTTTTTGACAAGCAATATGGTTTTGTTGCATCACTACCTACAAATTGACAGATTGAGTTTTGAGAAAACTGAAGAAACACAGTCTCTGCTTACAAAAAAAAAACTAGAATTTGCTAATGAAACAGAACAGGATCATAGAGAAGAGTGATAAAAAAAATCGTACTACAAAAACCTAGGGAGCACTTTAATTCTGGTCGTGCAATAAAATCTTTTTGTTTGGTCCCACCACTTAGCCACACTCTTTTTTCCTACACAGTTTAAGCTCTGCACATCCTAACAAATCGTTATAAAGACTCCATACCAAACATCTCTATCGTCTATAGAATAAAATAAAAAGGACGTGAAGTGGATGTTATATTATTTATTATAATTATTTATTCAGTATGATATGAGTGATACATGTCTAACTATAAATTAATGGTGTTTCAACTGTCAACCACCATCTTTCCGTGAAAATGAATCAAATAGTATCTGGTTAATTAATTTGGATAACTGTTTATTTAATGCAATATTATAGTATTTTAATCATCAACTCAATAATGCACACGTTAATTTATTTATTTTTTATAGATGAAATGTAGTTTTCTATCCATAACAACAACCATGAATACCACTTTGCACACAATCTGCTATATATGTCATTTATTTATTTTGATTGATTTGGATTTCATACTCCATCCAATTTTTTTTTCTTTTTTTTTTGGGAGGAACCATCCAATTTCTGTTTAATTTGGTTTGATGTATTGTTCATGATTTAGAACTAGTTTACTATGGAAAAAAAACTGACGTTTATTTTGTGAAGTTATGTTTGATAATATGACTTTTTAATTTGGAATTGATATGGTCAGGCACTTCTATTTATATAATATAATAAGTTAATAACCCAATGAGTTTCATCTATGTCTTGGGAGGATTTGTGTAAATTGTAATAATATAAGTAGTTGGATAAGTAAATGACCATTGCATTTTCCGTTTTTCACAAACAAAATAATAATTTTTGGCCTGTAATGAAGCATTTTAAAGTTATTTTGGCTTAGCCTTTACAGGGACATCTTAACAGGCAAGGCTCAATCCTACATGTAAAAGTCTTGAATTCGACTCAGTTTGGACAAAGAGTTGCATTTAGTGCGGGTTTATATGTATTTGTTATTGTGTAGTGTGTTGCGTTTCATGGAGTTTGTCTAGCGAGTTTAGAATTTGTTGTCTTATAACTGATTGTCGGAAGGACGACCTCGATGATTTGTGCAACTGGTTTGAGAGTATTTCCTCCCACCTTTCCTCTATGGCTATTTTGCTGACCGAGTTCGATGATGTTCCCTCTCATCGTTTTTTGATAAATGATGATTTCATTGAAGGAACTTGAATTTTATCAAGTTGTAAAAAACTGAAGAAGAAAAAAACACAGATACTTAAGAAATAAGCTTAGACTAAAACTATAAAGACAAGAAGCTTGGGCCGTAGAGGAAAACATCCCACAAGCATGAAGCTTTGTCTAAACACCCGCACCAGCCTGAAGAGAACCAAACTCATCAGATTAAACAACTGCAAAATCAGAAATGGTGGGTAATTTGCGAAATAGAGAAGCAACGCCACCCTCAAAAGAATATGGGGAAGGGGATTGGGAGTCAGGAACTATCTCCCCAATCTCTTCATCAAAACCATCATCCTCATCTTCCGTTCCGAAATCGATACACTTCCTTGCATTCGTAGCTTTAGTGTGCAAGCCTTGGATGATACTCGTTTTTCCAGCTAGTTTCAATTTGAACCATTATGAGTGTATGAACGCCCTATCCCTGCTAGAGAACGATCCCTGGACTTCGTTTGGTGGAAGGCAACTGCTGGGGACTTCTTAGTTCCCTTTAGTTGTCTGCTTATCTTTCCGGAAGAGTTTCCTTGACTACCCACTAGGTTCTCAACTGGTTCAAAGCCCATACAAGAGAGATCCGTAGAGGGGGCAACTGGAATGGAAGACTCCTCAAGGGAGAAAAAGTCCTCCTCAAATCTCTCGTATCCCTGATTGGGCCGACTATTATAAGAGACTGCGTTTTCTGCAACGACCCCAACAACTGCATTTGTTGACAACGCTACTGGATCGGAATCAGGCCCAAACAAGAAAGAATCTGTTTCCTTTAGTGCAACTTGTTGGATTGACAAAATGGCCCGGAGAGAAAATGGTCCATCTTGAATAGCCAAAGGCCCAAGTTCCCATCAACGCTGGAAATGAAGAAGGAAACTACAGGGGAACCCCGTGAAGATCAAGAGAGGGCTTGAAAGCAGTCCCGCTAGAAGAAATGATAGAATCTTGTGGCTTTAGGGACCTACTAGGGAGGGGTCTCTGGTTAAAACCGATTCTCCCTATGTTACTGATGAGGTCATATTCAATTTTTCACCAGACAAAACGAGTCATCTCCATGAGATCAAGCAGTGTTCAGACACCACTTTGAACAATCCTCATCAGTTTCGTCAGCTCCGAATTTTATTTTTTGTTTGTCTTTGTGGCTTTTACAAACCGTATTATACGGTTATCCTGCCTCTGACTTTTTGTTCGGTAACCTTCTGCACCCTCAAACGTATAATAACTCTTGTTTAAGTATTAATGAAATCCGTACTTTTCGTTCAAAAAAAATCTCTCTAAAGATAACAAACAAATAAGCTTAATTGTATCTTTATGGATACCGTACACGAAATAAATTCAACTTTTAGACCAATAACTCCTCAATAATATTCTTAAATTCAAGTAGTCCCCTAATAACTCCTCCCGACAAGCAAATACAGTGTAATAAAACTTATGTAACAACCGAATCAATCGGTTAAAACTTCTGTAACACTCAAATACAATGTTCAAAGAGCATACGTAATTGCCATTTCACTTAATACATGGAACTATGCAACATTAGCTCTCCACATTCATAGTAGATTTCTTCTACAAATACAAAATTCTCAATTTCAACAAAAATTAAAACTTTTCTATTAGTTCAGCTATAAACTTTACCACCAAAATTTCCTCTCCCTCTTCTGTTTTCTTCATTACTTAATCCCTATTCAATTAACCGTAAACTTTAATTAACGATCAGAGACTCGGATTTTAGGCCCATCTCCTTCAATTTGCATCACGACCGTTGCTTCTTAAATTAAGATTCGGAGAAATATATCGTAGCCGTCGAAATTTCGCTGCTTCTGTCACGGTGACAGTCACCGTCACCGTTCCTCTCGCGCCCATCGTCTTCATCCATTACCGTCACGCTCGCTTCCAAATACTGCACCTAAGTCATCACCAAACTTCAATCCAACCCCGATTTGAGCTCCTAAACCTCCATTACTCTTCGATTTCGAGCTACCCATTTCCTCTAACTTTCTGGGTCGAGAAAATTTTCAGGAGGAGAGTCCGGATAGGGAGGGAGCGATGAAGAAGCTGAAGAGCTATTACTCGAACCTCCGGCACCACCAGGCGTTGGAGCGGAGATGGATCTTTCCTCTGGTGATTGGGTCTGTGGTTTCTCTGTTTCTCATCTTCCTCACTACTCTGACCTCGCCCGGTGGCGTGCCTCTCCTCCCTTTCTACCACACGGTCGCCTCCAGCTCAGTCTTCGTCGAATCGAAGCTGCACCCGCTTCCCATTTCGCTGCTCCCTCCGCCGCCGCGCTTCGCGTACATGATCTCCGGCTCCGCCGGCGACGGGAAGATGCTGAAACGGACGCTCCAGGCGCTGTACCACCCGCACAACCGATACGTCGTGCATTTGGACCGCGAGTCCTCGACGGAGGAGCGGGCGGATCTGCAGAGCTACGTGGACAACGAGCCGCTCTTTGTGCAGTTCGGTAATGTGAAGATGATCACCAAGGCGAATCTGGTCACGTACCGAGGTCCGACAATGGTGGCCAATACGCTCCACGCCGCGGCGGTCTTGCTGAAGAAATGGGGCGATTGGGATTGGTTCATTAATCTCAGTGCATCGGATTATCCTCTCGTTACACAGGATGGTGAGTGATTCTGTCACTGAATGAATCTCTGAGTTTTGTAAATTGGGTTTGAATTTTGGATTGCTCTACTGATTAATTTGATTGCTGATTAATGGGTTTTGGCTGACCAGATCTGCTTCACACGTTTTCGTACTTGCCTAGAGATCTTAATTTCATTGATCACACTAGCAACATTGGTTGGAAAGAGTAAGTTATTCTATTTTTGTATGAAAGTTTGTGTTTTGTGTTCCTTGTTTATGTTTTTCTCGTTTTGGAAATATAACTTATTTGATCCATCTCGTGTTCATGTTTATGTAGATACCAACGGGCAAAGCCTATAATTGTAGATCCGGGGTTGTATATGTCAAAGAAAGCTGATGTTTTTTGGATTTCACAGAGGAGAAGTGTGCCAACAGCCTTCAAACTCTTTACAGGTGCAACTTTTCTCTACTGTTACTGTTCTTGCCTATTTGATTTGGAATTTTGATTGTCTATGACAATTATACTGCATAATCAGTGTGGTGTTGTGATAAACTTCTTTATATGAGTCAGTTGATTGGAATGCTCATTGCTCAATTGGCTTGGTTTGTCTTTATCTAGGATTAATATTTTTAACTGGTTATTAGCTTACATCTAGTGGTAAGCTTTCGATACTAGTTTCAACGGTAGTGTTGCTTGAAATGATTTGTGTGTGCTTTGGAATTGTGCTTCTGAATTGGGTATCTCTTTTGTTTGTTTTGTTGCAAAAAGATGAATAAAGTTCAGAGTTAAGATAATAAGATGAACTTTGTTCTGTGAGGTCTCATAATGGTGAAAACTGAAAAGTATGTGCAACAAAGTTGTCTAATTCCTTTAAGATCTTCTTCCATCTGCTTTCTTTCCATGCATATATTCTTAGCAAAACTTTCAAAATTAATATCCAAGGATAATTGTAAAAAAGTACCCTGAGGTTTTCATTGTTTTGCAACTTGTAGCCCTCTTCTTTGATAATTGCAAATAAGTGTCATGAACTTGTCCTTTTGTTGCACTTTGTATAAATTTGTATCAAAATGACGATTTCACCCTTGAAAATTATATTAAAAAAATAAGAAGTAAAAAAAATCCAAATCTTCATATCTCTTACAGTACAAAGAGGAAAGAAAATCAAGGGATATGAAAATTTGGATTTTTGGTTTATTACTTCTTATTTTGTAAAACTAAATTATAAGGGTAAAATTGTTATTTTATACAAATTGCAACCAAAAGACAAGTTCGGGGGTACTTTTTGCAATTATCAAAGAAGAGGGCTACAAGTTGCAAAACAGTGAATACCTCAGGGTACTTTTTGCAATTATCCCTGATATCTATTTAATACTTTCATTTCGTACTATTAGTCTATTATTTCTCTGAAAACGAAATGTTAAAATAATGAATGTTGGTAGATTGGTTGATCTTTACTTTTGGAAGAGAAACAAAAACATTGTGTTTCTTTGGGCAACATTAGATTAGTAACCCATTGTGTTTTTTTGGAGCATCTTCTTAGCTCCATAACTGCTTTCTGAGCTTTCTCTATATTTTAATCTACTTGGGTCTGTCTTCATAGTAAAAAACTATTGTCCTCACTCTCTTCTCAGACAACTATTGTTACCATATTCATGTTCAGCTGGCTAAATGAATGAAGGGAACAATCTTAGTAATTTTTATTTGCAAACTAAACCTTAAAAACTATCTTAGTAGTTTGTAGTTGTAATTATAAGGCTTCCTTCGAGAATAATGATAGTTCAGTAATATTTGTCCTGGATCTCGACTCTAGACCTGCTTTCTCATATAACTCTTATTTTCAAGTTCAAAGTACAAGATAGATTGTATCATTTCTAAATACTACAAAGATGATATCATTTCTGTTTGCTGGTGATATACAAGAAAAAGTAAAACGCAGCATACTGTTTTTTTTTGTATGGGTAATTGCAGATAATTATCACATACTACATATCTTTTGCATATATAACTATTCTCAACTGTAAAACGTTACTTATAGCTACCTAAACTTTCAAAAAACTGCAGATAGCTATTTTACCAAAATGACGAAAATGCCCTTGATCATAACATATATATAAAAAACATTTTTCAGTCTTTTAAATAGTTTTATCTTCTAATCAGTCTTTTTACATCTACTCAACTGTTTCCTACATCTAATCATTTTTTTAGATTATGGTCGTCAAGGGCATTTTTGTATTTTTTTGGCAAAAAAGAGCTATGTGTAGCAGCTATATGCAAAAGACTTAAAGCACGCAAAATCTATCTACAGTTAACCCTAAGTAGCACTCCTTTCTTATTTTTATTGGACGTGGGATTACAATCTCAACACTATTAGTGAAAATTCCACAGTACCCTTAAACCCCAAATTTACTTCGAGCCTGCGAAATGACACATATGCCCTTTCTTGTAGGTTCTGCATGGATGGTACTCTCCCGCTCTTTCATCGATTACTGCATATGGGGATGGGACAACCTACCCCGAACAGTCCTAATGTACTACTCCAACTTCCTATCCTCCCCCGAAGGTTACTTCCACACCGTCATCTGCAACGCCCCAGAGTTCAGAAACACCACAGTCAACAGCGACCTCCACTTTATATCTTGGGATAACCCTCCGAAGCAGCACCCTCATTACCTCAGAGAGCCCGACATGCAGAGAATGGTCGATAGCCACGCTCCATTTGCAAGAAAGTTCCCGAGAAACGATCCTGTCCTTGACATAGTTGATTCTGACCTCCTGCTCAAGGGTCCTGGCATGGTTGTGCCCGGAGGCTGGTGTGTAGGGAGCGGGTCAAATGGGTCGGATCCTTGTTCTGCGGTTGGTAACACAACGGTTCTTAGACCTTCGTTTGGGGCCAAACGGCTGGAGAAGTTGATTACTGAATTGTTGTCTAGTGAGAAGTTCAGGCCAAGGCAGTGTAAGTAACATGAATTTGGAGGAACGTGTTCATGGGTCTTTTGTAATGCGGAACAGTGATTGAAAATATATACACAAAAGTTGTTTGGTTCATAGAGTAGCAGGAAAAAATGATTTGGTGGGAGGATCCCAAAACATAGACACAGTGAACCATGATTAGGTTTGTAAATTCACAAGAACGTTCATATGAATTGATAGATATCTCGATTTTGACGTATATAAAAATGATGTTAATAAAGACTATGATAACAGACCGAACACTGAATGTATAATAATATAACAATAATTAGATCTTCAATAGAGATGGTAATTACTTACACTCATCAACTTCTTCTGCATCATTCTGCAAAAAGTTTGTAGGGCGTCTTGTCGCCCGAAAGATGGGCTGAAGATAGTATCAACCGATTAAGCGAACAAAATGAATCGAACCTGTCTCAGTCCCATCTCTCGAGCGACAAGGCTCCCCCAACCTCTGAGTATAAATATTTTTGACTGTATCGAGTATGTTTTCTGTTCTTGTGTGCCTCAACATGCAATGAGGAGAAGCATATTTATAGGACAATGGATGGCATTAAGGGGAGTTCATTTCAATAGTTTGAACATTTGAAAACTCGTGCCACGTTATTTACATTTCACACTTTATGTCTTGGAATAATTGTCCGGTCCTTGGTCAAAAAATAATAATAGAGCTACTTTGATTTATTTATTTATGTTTTTTTTTTTTGATTTATTTAGACTTTTAATAAACTTCCATGCTAGTACCTAATAAAAAATAAAAAAAATTATATATCACCAAAAACATATACATGTGATGAAAGCTTACATGATAAACAAAAAAAATATACAAACTTCAACAATACAATAAAGATCACATCAATGTACAAATTTCAGTAGTACAACAGAATGCACACATACAAATAGTGTAAATAATTCATACATATACAAGTGATCAACTCAAAACCTCTATAGGAGAGATTGAACATAGATGATAGATACTTAATTAATAATGTTGCATGTATTGTCGCAAATAGCATGATCTTCTATTTAATCCTAGTCAGGAAATGTATTTGTAAAAATAGTAAAATTGTTGGAAACAATACGAACTCAAATTTAGGCAATAAAAATGATAAGACTATTCGTACATGGAGTTGTTGTCCTCGTGTTTCCTAGTCTCCAGTGATGCGTACATACGTTGTATGCCAGTGAGTGGTTGGGGAGATCTTTGAATGACCCATTAAGGCTACAGACACGGTTCAAGGACCCAAGGTGCCTTTAGGGGGATAAGAAGGGGCAGAGAAAATGCCTCGAGCCAAGGTTCGCTTTCTTTAAGTACCCGGCGATAGATCGCTGAAGTAATAAGAAATAACCATGCCACACTCCCAGGAAAAGCTCGAACGACCTTCAACAAAAGGGTACCTGTACCCGAAACCGACACAGGTGGGTAGGTATAGAATACCTAGGGGCGCGAGACAACTCTCATTGACTTCAACTGACTTGTTTACCTTCAAATTCTAAAACAAATGTTAATGAATTTTGCAGCTTGAACCTGGTCTTGGAGTTTTGTGTACAGCGAAATCTGCTCGAAACTTCTGAAAGCAAATTCTATTTGCTGGAGGCTGGTTTGGTTACGTAAATAACAGTTATTATTTAGAAACATTAGGAAATTTCTAGGATGGAGTGACGAAAACAAAGTGGAAACATTGTGCTAATTTTGTGGAATTTAAGGTTTTATTATAAATCTTGTTATTATTATAGCATAGTTAAATATTATTATAGTTCTTCTAGATGGAGACCTTGACTATAAAAAATCACAAGTAATCACCGTTTTTTTTTTATCACAAAGGAGTATCATAAATCTTTTCCTTTTCACATAATAAACAGAGAGGACATGAAGGGTTCTAGGTACATAAACCCAGTAGTAGAAACAAGAGCATTGCCAATTAATGTACAACCTCAAACCACAAATCGGACCAAGACAATCCTGGTCCTCAACAAACAGAACATGGGAAAAATCGATTACAACAATAGACATGAGCACTGGCGTGACAGCTCCGTCTCAAAACATACCCAACAAGAGAAAAACCAAGTTCTTATCATAGTTGTTAAGGCTTTCGATCATTTATGCATGTTAGTCGCATATTGTTATCATTGTATAGTTGGATTATAATTCTAGTTCATCTAGATGAAAACCTTGATATAAAAAAGGGGTAACCATGAGTCCTAACCCCCCTTGAGGTTTGTTTTGGCGATCTTAACTGGGCTTGACATTTCCTTGCACTTCTCAACTGTGACCTTTCCATTTTTTGCGCAAACTAACATTTTCCGTCTATTTTGACGATTCCGTTAAAAAAATGTTACTGTGCACGTGACCAACACGTGTCAAAAACCTAACGGAATCCGTTAAAATAGACGGATATTGTTAGTTTTTGTAAAAAAATGTCAAGCGGTAGTTGGGAAGTGCAAGAAAAGGTTAAGCCTAATTAAGATCGCCAAAACAAACCTCAAGGGGGGCTAGGACCCATGGTTTCCCCTATAAAAAAACTACATGCAATCACTATAGTTATGTCTTTTAATTTATTTTTTATGTATGCTAGTCATATAAGTTTATATAATATGATTTATTAAATTATGATATATCGTTATTAGTAATCAAAATTTTACATGAAAATGGTATCTTGGGAGAGTTCTTAGTCCACCCTACTACCTCTCTGGTAATATGTCGTCTTTTTCTATCTCTCAGTTTGGTTCTGCTGTATCAGTGGCTTTGGACGCTACCGCGGTATTAGTTACTGAACGCCTCTTTGGAGCGTATCGGTTTTCTAAACATTTTTTTTTTCCATTTAGTCTCATGATGTTAAAACCTTTTGTATGTTTATTTGGTTTTGCATGTTACATTTTTTGTTTTGGTGTCCAATTTGAGTTGAAAATTGGTTTGCTTTTGGTTAATATATTACCTTGTATCTTTTAAAAAATTTAAAAATGTTTATAATTTATTCACCTCATTTTGTAATTTTAGATCAAAATGTTTATTTTATTCATTAATATCAATATTTTTCCTTGTCAAACAAACTTTTTTTAAAACGCTTGTCAAACAAACTTAATGAATAGTGGAAATCATCTTGTATTTTTAATGTAGTTATATATTTGTTCATGTGTTTTAACTTTTAAGCATGTGTAGCCGCTTCTCTCTTTTGCTCACTCTGCAAAAGTCTAGGGTTTGGTTTGTGAGAGACGATGGTGACTTCGCCGGCGCGGCTCTCTAGCATCTCTGGCGATCCCTCTCTGCGGTGTGACGAACCGGAGGAGGACGTGGGGGGTGAGGTTGGTGCTGTGATCAGTACGGGCGTCGGGGACGCGGGTGTGAAGCTGGTGATGGTGGCCGGGGAGGATAGCAGCGATCGAGTGATCGTATTAGGGCTGGAGGCGGTGACGGGGGTGATCCCGGTACTGTCGTCCGATGATGGTGGGGAGGAAGGGGAGCGTGGCTCCCTGACGATGTTGATGGCGCTGACGCCAAGAGAGGAGTCGAAGCCGGTGCTGGTGTTCTCGTCGATACGGCGGACGGAGGAGGAATGCCGGGGCGGGGACGGGAGACTCAAGGCGATTCCTGGGACTCGTCGGTTACCGGCGAGAGGGCCGGGAACTCGGGCACGTAGGGGAGGGCATGTACGACCGGCGGGAGTGTTGCATGCGGATGAGGAGGCGGAACGAGATCTGATCCGGGTTCCGTCGGACACGGAGGAAACGCAGCCGGAGTCTCCAACGACGTAGGAACGACGGCGACTCAAGGGGAAGGCGGTGGTCAAGGAAGGGGATAACCCTAGCAAGGTGGGGCCGGACCTGGAGCAGCGGATGGGCAGGGCCGAGGCGGGACGTTCATGGGAGATGCGCGTCGTGCAGGCCGGAGTGGACCGGGCCGTGGGAACTGGAACCCGCGTGCAGGACGGGGTGGTAGGGATGGGCCATCTTAGCCGGGAGACGTGGCGAGATGGGCGGCTCGTTACAGGTCGCGAAGGAGTGGAGCTGGAGGAGCTGGATCGGATCCGGTGGTACAAGCTCGGAGGCCGAACGATCAGCTCGGACCTGCGGGCTGTGGGGATCCACTCGGGGAGGTTGGAGCGGACTCGAGAGGGGGTGTCTGGGTTAGGAACCCGCCTCTCGTCGCTCTGTATCAGGGAGGTGGTGGTTCCAGCTGGGGACCGGAGTCAGCACACCCGCGTTCAGGAGCCCTACCACTATCAGTCCAGGGAGGACGACGCACGCTGACACACCGGGGGAGATGTAGGTCCACCAGTATCCCCCCTTCACTCGGTTGGCTCGCCCAGTGTCATTTGGAAGAAGCATGCTGTATCGGTGTCCTAGGATGCTACCGCAGATACCCCCTTCGTCCGCCCCTAGTACCAAAGCACAATTTACTCTTCTGCTTTTACTTTCTGTTTGTTCGTTGGTTTCGATTTTGTATGATGGGTACACTTGTGTGCCTATCTATCTATCTTATTTTATAATAAAATTGTAACTTGTTCTTCTCAAAAAAAAAAATCTTGTATTTTTAATACAAAATTGTATTTTTGTTACATAATTACTTTCACAGATTTGGGCCTATAACTTCGTTTGGCCCTCGATTATCTTGGTCCCATCCTGGTCCAAGGCCCTATTCCTTCCCCTTCGCACGTGTGAGATTAATATCAAAACGACTCCAAAAAGTTTACCTTTGATTTCATAGCGCCAAATCGTTTCACCAGTTCACCCAATTATTTCGATTTTCCCGCAACGAGTTTGAATGTTCAGCGTCGCGAGGAACCGGTCGAGTATCGAACTCGACGACCCTGATTCGTCTGTAAGTTTCGAGTTTACTGCAGATTTCTTGTTCATGCTTGCCCTCACATGTCTGTCTGTGATCGGAAGCTTTGATCTGTTGCGACATGCCAGTTTTATGCAATTACCAATGTCGATTTCTACGTAAAACACCATAGTTATTTTTTTTTTTGTGGAATTTACGTTTCGTTCATTTGCTTTGTCGATTTTATGATGGATCATGTTATTGCTATGGAAAATTTGCATCAGTCGTGTGTTTCAGCTGATGTTTTAGGATTAGATCGTGATAAATTTTATTCGATGTTTCGATTTGGGGGTATATGTATTGTTTTTGTTTCTGGTGATCATGAGAGAGCGATCTACAGCTTCTCCTTGCATTGAATCTGAACTCTGTAACGTAATTTTATAGACATCAAATTCGAATCTGAATTTAAACCTAGAAATTGAGGTTGAAACTATAAGTCATTGGAAGGTCTATGAAGCATTTCTGTTATTGCCTGTGTCTGGCTTGAGTCTCTTTGCTCTCGTGGATGAGTTGGAGCTAAGGTAGTTGTCAATGGCAGAGTAGGCCTCACTGTATGAAATGCTCTCTAGTGATTTGGATACAAGGGTAAAAATACCACTGGCCAATCTCTGACAGTATCCCTCAACGTAGATAAGTATAAATTTTGGACTAAGTAGTTGGACATTTCTATAACTTAGTTTTTGAGATGATTATATTATAATTTGTTGAGGATAGAGTTTGTAGTTTACGAAGGTCTTAAAGATAAATCAAAATTAGGGCTCATCATATAATCTGTAAGTTGGAAGTTTTGCTAGCCAGGTTATTCTTAATTGCACATGCCAATTCAGAAGTCTTGGATTGCTAGATCGAAATTTAACTGTGTTATGTCAACAACTAAATTGTTTTTATATTTAATGTATATCAGAGTAGTACCGAAAATGGAATAGCTTACACATAAATTGCATCTGAACTGAGTGAGTACTATAGAACCATGTTTAAAAGGCACATCAGCACACAACATTTACCTGTTTAGCTGATTGAACATGCATAATGGAGTACCTAAATCATAACTGCAGAAAAAGACAGAATATAGAAGCTACAGATCTATGACGCTTAATTTTTAATTTTCTGCTTCTTTTGAGCCATTGTTTCTTCTATCGACGGTTCCTTCTTTTTCTTTTTCCTCCTTTGATTCCATCCTTGCTTTCTCTTTTGACATTTTCAGTGCACTGATCAGAGACTGTAGGCAGATTTCAGCATTAGCAGGGAAAGTTTTGGGCATCAAATGCTCTGCAACATCAGCTGGAGTAATATTGGTTTCCTCCAGCAACCTCCCAATTGTGGTAAACAATTCACGTGATTCTAGTTTAAGATAATTCTTAGCCAGCACCTTAAACAAATGAAACCCACAGTAAGGCAATTCTATGACCACTCCGAACAAGAGCTGGGTCAAGTTTCTCTACATGATTAGTAGTGAAGACAGTTAATCTCTCCTTTACAAGATGACCAGAGTCCATTGATAAAGTTTAAAAGCCCAGAAAGAGTGACCATGCTGGTATTCACATCCCGTTCACCTCTAGTTTTATGAATTGGGACTTTCTCGTCTTCTGCTGTTTCTTTTTTGTCTTCCTTCCTCGGACCACTGAGATCAATTGAACAGTCAATGTCCTCAATCAAAATGCTAGACTTGCTATGTGTATCCATGAGTAGTTTCTTCAGTTCAGCGTTATCCTTCACAACAGTCGATTCAAGATCGTACAGATGATAGCCCAAGAGATTGGCCATAGCAGCAATCATTGTTGACTTGCCAGAAGATAACCTCACTTCCAAGCCCTCCCAATATCTGCATTATTTTTGACTCACTGAACATGATGAGGTCATCAATAATCTCCTGCTTCTTTACACGCTCCATGGCTAGGGTCTCAAATCTGGCAGGGTGCTTAAAGACAACATGATTCCACGTAGCTCCATTCTTGGTATAAAGCTTTTGCTGCCTATTCTTGGCCTTGATTTTCTTGCCCTCTTTCACCATGTGATTCAAATATTCCCCGATAACAAGATCTCTATGCTGTTTATGAAAAGTCAGTTGGTAATACCTTTTTTCTTGATCTGTTGCAGATTGGGAATAAAAACTCTGCAACTTGGCCATGTATTTTCGGGATGTCCACTTGAACTTGACTCCAATAAACTTGTCTGTAACTTCTTCGCTGTTGTCATCCATGCTAAGAACAAACTTCTGGCAGACTTTGTCTGCCTCAAGCCGAGTGGCTTGGATGGATGCATTGGAACTGAGATAGTGCTTGATGGGGCTATAAACCTCACTACAGGTAAGTCGCTCTCCCGTGTATTTGTGGATTTTGATTTGAATATAAGGATAAATGAAACGGATCAAACTAAGAAAGTATTTATCAAGAAATTGAGTGAGGAGTTGAGGCATGCAGTTTCGAATCACAGCCTCCAAGAACATCAAACCAGTTAGGAAAGACCCTAGGTTTTGAAACTTGTCTATGGTTCCACGAGGAATAATTGATTTTATTTGATGCGACCTCTTTTTTTTTCTTCTTCTCGGTTTCTTGTTCTGAATGAACCACTGCTTGCTGTTTCCACATGCAATAGTGTTCTTTGATGTTGCTATTTGTTACCAACCTTAGCTCTGATTGGTTAAGAGCAAATAAATTGTTTGAATGATATAAATGGTTACTGAATAGATTAGAGGAATGATGCCAGCCGGGAAAAGGAAGGATTTGAGTCATGCAAGTCATCATAGGATTGTCAAATCGATGTCATGTTCACTCCAATGACAGTGCTTAGGATAAAAAAAGAAGATAAATATGCTTGTTTTCCTGTGAAATCTACCATTAAAGTGGTTTTGGTATCATGTTTCATGTTGATTTTTTTGCATATGCTAATCCTAGAGTATTTTAGCAAAAAAAATCGTCATCTTCAGAGCTGAGGTTTGTGCGCTTGCATGTATCAATCATGTACCCATCATGAGGTTCTGCGCATGTCATCTTCATAATATTTTATCACAATCACAAATTCACAACATCGACTCTAAGTCAAGCAAATCAATAAGATAATGGACTCACACCCTTTTTTTAGCATGTACGCATGCCTATATTTAGGGTTAATTACAAAAAAAACTACAGTATGTTTTGCCCACTTGCTAAAAACTATGTTAAGTTTAAAAGTGGACAAAAACATACTATACATACTGTCCATAGTCTTCGGTTAAAATAATGATCAAAATAATATGTTATGTTAAGTATTGGGCCATATGTTTTGCCCACATTACTTTTCAAGGCTATATGTTTTAACCACATATCTTGTAGTGGTTAAGAGAATTGTTTATTATTTTAATAGATTTCAGTGCACAAAACATATTGTATGTTTTTGTCCACTTTTAAACTTAGCGTAGTTTTTAGCAAGTGGGCAAAACATATTGTAGTTTTTTGTAATTAACCCCTATATTTATGTTATCTGCAGAAAAATTATACAAATTGCAACCTTAAATTGTCTATTAAATTATACAAATTGTATTATTTTAATTTATTGGACGGCGTATCAAAAGTATTAAGGGACATAGCTCGTCTCACAGAAATTGATACACTAAGGCTACTAAAGTATGTTCACTTGGCCAATATTAAAAAAATTAGAAGCTTGTCTATTCATTCATTGAAGAGTTTCATCCCCCAGCACATGCATGTGATGTGCTCTATGGAAATATGTTTTTTCTTCTTCTGCGGACTGTTCTATTCGTATGAAGTAATGAACACAAATTTAGGCTTGACCTTTGTTTTATAAATATTTTAGGAAACTTTATACTACTATTTTAGATCTGGATGGATTTTAAAAAATAAAATCTAAACCATGTCAGTATATATATACATTCTTCATGAACATTTCAGTTGAAATTATAATGTTTTTTACTTTAAGTCTCTTAAATGTGAAATAAGTTGCAACAATTTAAACTTATGTGAAACTCCATATTAGATATTCTTGTATTTGAAACAAATCACAAACCAGGAAAATTAAGAATTTGAATGGATTTGTTGTTGCAATTCTAACTCAGTTTTTCTCTGTGTCTCAATGCCATGGCCTTCTCTTTTCTGATCTGGTTCATGTTGTTCTCTGCCCTGTCAGCTAATCTGGAGGGTCTTAACCTGACTATTGAATTTGAAGCATCCACTTGACTCGCCTGGAGAACCCAATATCAGCAGGCGTCAAATGCACCAAAGGTACGTATTATCGTAACTCAAAGAAGTACTTAATATATCTTATCATTGGTTGCAATCAGTAATCAAGCTGCTTATATTTCTTCGGCAACATTTGAACGATCATAAATCCATTGCCATGATCTTCCCCTTCAGCAAGTACTCTGCATTTTAGGTTCCATGCCATTACATAGACTCTATCCATCCATTTTATTTTTATATGTCCAATATCTTAGGATTTTCTCTTGCTAACCAAAATTACTAACCATCCAAACATATATTTGCTAAAGACCAAAAGAGCACCTCCAATGGTCGTGGTAGGAGGAGGCTAAAGAAGAGTAGTAGGAATTTTTGAGGAGAAAGAAATAATAAAATAATCAGATTTGAGGAGAGAAAATGTTGGTGGTTGTAGAATCCTACCATGGCTGGAGTAGTCGGCTAAAGACATTTTTGAGGAGAGAGAATGTTATTTATTCCTGCTCCTACACCAAAACAACTACTCTTTTTAGGTGATACATAATTTTCATTCTTGTATAGCCAATCATTAAACCACCCAAACATGATTTGATTAGAGGTTGGGGTAGATTTTTGAATCACTGTTCTGTTTATATTTCCCCTGGAATCTTCAATCCAAACAAGAAAACTATTTTCTAAGAAAGGAAATTAAACAAGATAATGCACATTAGCCAACAAAAATGCCCAACCTAAAGATTTTGCTGCACCCCATAGCCTTGATACCTCCAATTTATTCATACAGTGCTCTGTCCCCTCTGATTGCTAGCAGATTGTGTTAGGCCTATCTCTTTTCTTTTTTTCATACTATTGTAATTAATGTCTCCTTAATCCTTATTATACAATCACATGAAAATATCCAGTACACAGTAATCAAAATATACAGCTCTAAACGGTGCCGTTACTATGAGCAGCAATACCATTCTCCTTCACTTCTTTTTTATCTGTTGACACTGTTCCATTTGCTTCGGCTGCTACTTGTTTTTGTTCTTCACCTCCCGATTCCTTTACCTCTTTTGCTTTCTCTTCCTCCTCAGCCTTCTTCTTCTTCTTATCTTCTTCTTCCTCAGCCTTCTTCTTCTCTTCTTCCTCCTCCTTCCTTGCTTCTTCCTTTGCAGTCTCCAGAGCTTCGATCAGACACTCCAAACAGCTCTCCTCCTCCGCATCCCACGACTTGGGCATCAAATTCTCGGCCACGTCAGCCGGAGTTATCTTCGTCTCTTCTAACAACCTCCGAATAGTTGCGAACTGAGGGTGGGTCTCCAAATTCAAGTAATTGTAAGCCAGAACCTTGAAAGCTTCGAAGGTGCAATAAGAGAGCTCAATGTGCTTGTCCATCCTCCCCCTCCTGATGAGGGCCGGGTCCAGTTTGTCCACATAGTTGGTGGTGAACACGATCAGCCTCTCGCCTCCGCAAGCCGACCACAGCCCGTCGATGAAATTCAACAGCCCAGACAGAGTCACCTTGCTCTCTTTATCCTTTCCCTTCTTCTCCTTCTCCGCCTTCTTCTTTATAGGATCTTTCTCCTCCTCGTCCTCCTCTTCCTTCTCCTCCTTTCTCTGTCCGGTCAGATCCAGAGAGCAATCGATGTCCTCGATCACGATAATAGACTTGCTCGATGTCTCGATCAGGAGCTTCCTGAGCTCCGTGTTGTCCTTCACAGTAGTCAATTCGAGATCATAGATGTCATAATTGAGGAAATTAGCCATGGCGGCGATCATGGTGGATTTGCCGGTTCCAGGAGGTCCGTAGAGGAGATAACCCCTCTTCCATGCCTTGCCGATCTTCGCGTAGTACTCTTTCCCCTCACTGAACTTCACCAGATCCTTTTTTATGTCGTCTTTCTTCTTCGCCTCCATGGCGAGGGTATCAAACGACGCCGGATGCTCGAAAACGACGTGGCTCCACTTCGTCCTCTTGTACCCGTTCCAGCTGTCGCTCGGATTGTTGGTGTACAGCTTCCTCTGACGATTCTTCACCGCGATGGCCTTCCCCTGTGTCATCACGTGTCGCAGATACGACGTCGTGATGGCCTCCCGGTGGCTCTTGTGGAAGGTGAGCGTGTAGTAGCGCTTCTCCTCGGAGGTGGGGTAGAAGGAGAAGGACGGGTTCTTCGCTACGGACTTGTTGGAGACCCACCAGAGCTTGACGCCGTCAAACTCATCGGTGACCTCCTCCTGATCGTCCATGCTGAGGACGAGGGACTCGCTGTCCTTGACGACGTCGGCTTTGAGGCGCTTGGCTGATTTTGAGGAATTGGCGCTGAGGTAGTTCTCGATGGCGGCGTAGGCTGGGCTGCGCTTCATGTGCTCGCCGGAGAACTCGTGGACTTTGATTTGGATGTATGGGTACACGATTCCGACGAATTTCCGGGAGTGTCGCTGGATGTACTTCCTGAGGTCGTACGGGAAGTATTGCTGGAACATGGCCCACACGAACATCACTCCGGCGATGGCCGATCCTAGCTGAGTGAACATCTCGCTGCTGGTCAACATTTTGTTGTATGAGATTCAGGAAACGAGCTGAGGCTTATATAGACTAGGGATATTGGGATGATTGAAAAAAAAGGTGAGGTATTATTTCGTCACCTCAAGGACTTAGTCATTTTTTTATAGTTATAATAAAGTTTTATGACTTATGCGTAAAAAGAATGATGATATCATTTTTGCAATTTGGATTCAAAACATAAAATATTAGAAACAAAAATATTTAATTTTTCATATTCTCTATATAAAAATTTGGATTTTACATATGTTAATTATTAGTACTTTTAAAATTTATATTTTAAAGAGTTTATTATTTTAAAATAAATTTATACAAATTGCAATAAATTATCTGATCAAATAAATTATTGTGTTCTTACAAGGTTTTTGTGGGGTTACTTATTTTCCTCCAGATTTATGCCCAATAGGCCGGTGAGTCTGTTGTTTCTAGGTAGCTTCTTGATCCGCTTTGAAAAGTAAAATGTTTTGGACGGATCTAAAGGAGCCACTTATCTGGACTTATGACATAAGTTTATGCAAATTCACATATAATAAGACAAAAGAGCCATTGCATGGGACTGGTTGATCTAATTTAGATTTAGAAATGTGAGGCAGACAAATTGGAGTGGCAAAACAGCAGAGCAGAGGTAATATAAATGAATGTATCGGAGGAAATGCAATTAGTTTTTTTATTTTTCGCGTTAGTGGTGATGTAACTAGAATGATGTCAATAGGAGTAGTAACCCAAGGTCATTATATTATCTTTTATTTTTCCGAGTTTCGTCTCTTAATTCGATAAATGAATTGCAATTTTTTTTTATCAGCAAAGATACAGTGAGTGAGCGTTCCTTTCTAATCAAAACCTCATGAGCACGAACCCACACCAGGGTATGAAAACCCACACATGGGTATTGAATGAAACCCACGCAGGGGTATGATGAAATAGCTAACAAGTAGCTCTTACAAATGAGGACCTAATAGCTTAAATTCCCAAACATGAAGCACTAACACTGCTACACAAAAACAGGTCTATAATCCATATTTGACTACCATGAAACTCAACAGACATGAAAAACAACCAGCTACCGAACATAGTGAAAATACTTCCAAAAACAAAGTAGGATCTAGAATCCAGATAAAGCTACCATTAAGCTCTAAATTTGAAAAACGGATCTTGAGTATCCAAATATGATCACCATGAAGCACCGAGGGGAGTAATTTCCAACTGCCAATCCTCACCGGCTAAAATCCAAACCATAACCTTGATTGGTCAACCGACTTCCATCTCTATAGAGCTGCCCATCTAAAGACAGCAACTAAAATGCCGGCGGCCAACACCGCAAACGACTGAGATAGACCCGAATTACCATACAAACCCTAACAGTTGGCTTCTGAGGGGCAACCAACACCCATGAAACTCGCTGGCGGTCAACACCTTTAACCGACGAGGTCGACCCACCACCAGGTCGAGATGAAGCAAAACCAATTACTAAGGGAAGCATGCACGAATACGAGAGGCTTAACTAACCAAGGAAAAAGGGAGGAGACTACCTCAGTACTAACCATCATGGCACGCACTCGTGCCGGCCCTCGTCACGAAACCGGCCAACACCGAGAATCGCCTATAGGGGACCTGGCATTTCTACCAAATACCAGGCATGCCTTTCTGTCAGGCTCCGGCTTGAGCCGAGAGGAAAAACCGTCGAGGACAGGGTTGACTCCAGGCTGAGAGGTCCCGACAGACAGCAGACAGCTCAGATCTAAGGCGAATCGATAGATCTGAGCCTCGACGCACCACCACACAGCAAAAGGGCCACTAAAACCACCAACACGTCCGAACAAGTTGCTCCAATCTCCTGGGAGAAAGGAGTCCCACGGTCAGACAGAACAGGCCGCACCGACGAGGCAGGGACACAACCACCGGGAAGAGGGGAAGGGGCTAAATTGCAATATTTGAAAAACTTATGCTAAGATCTATTTGTGATTGAAACAAATCACATAAAATTCAGAATAAGAATGAACTTGTTGCTGTAATTCTAACCCTGATTTTTTCTTGATATGATCTCTGTTGTTCTTTGGCTTTGGGTCGATCCGTCCTATAATGTCAGAAAGGTTTAGGAAGAGATTTGAAAATGAAAGTATATAGGAGAATTGTGTGGAGAGAGATATAAACCAGTCAAACTGAAACTAGATTCTACAAGTTTCTGTTTGGTTCAATATTTTTTGATAGGCTCAAACTCTACTTATATAGGAGAGTTGTGTGGAGAGAGATAAACCAGTCAAACTGAAACTAGATTCTACAAGATTCTGTTTGGTTTAATTTTTTTTGTTAGGCCCAGACTCTACTTAAATTTATAATATATTTTTTTAACGGTAAACAGAGTCGTGTGCATTATTACAAATTAGGGATTATAAAGTAGTGTCAAAGCCCTAGACTTCATAATATTGTCTGAACCTCCCGTAGGCAACCTGACTCTCGTGGACTCGCAGAAAACGCTAATTCTTTCATGGGAACTACAAACTGAGGACGACTTCTTACCTTATTTTCGAAATTATTCACCGTAATGCAAGAAAAACAAATAGAAATCCAATCCGTGTACTTCAAACTAGGAACAAAAAAACAATAGGATTAAAAATATAAAAAGCAATAAATATGCGCTGCTCCCATAGCTTTTCCGAGACGTCACGGCACGGGCTACCCTAGGTCTCGTCTTATCGTCCCACCCCCCGGATCCCAAACCCATCGATAGGGTTGCTCTAAGACCTTCTTCAATCGGCTCGTGTGCGTGTTCGGTTGATAAGTCTGTAGTTGTTGTTGGTTTGTGTTCGAGCCAACATCTTGGTAGTTTCCAAACCATGAACATAGTCATCGAAACCTCAAAACACTAGTGCATAACAAACTAGAAGACGGAGATATGACGATAGTACCGCGTACCTGGAGAAAACGATTTTAGAACACAACTAGAGGCTTGATATAGTCTCTTTGATTTGATATAGTCTCTTAGACTCGGTTTGATTAGCGACGAAAGTGGTGGAAATGGCGTCTAAGGTTTTTCCCTTTAGTGGCTAGAGTTTTCCTCTTTGGTGGCTGGATTAGGTTTAGCTCCCGAAAAAAATTAAGGCCTGAAGTTAAAAATAGTGACAATTTTACACAAGTTTGATTAGGCTTGAAAATAAATATTGGGTTAATTGTTGAAACTTACCCTTATGTATTGGTCACGAACACTATGCTACCCTCCTTTTCAAAATGATATTTGTGGTACCTTATCTATTGGTCGCGCGATTACGTTAGAAAAAATAGACGGTAAAATGCCGTTTTTTTCATTCCGTTGGTCATACGACCTCAAGTGTCATATAATGGATGGTAAAATGACGTTTTTTCCTTAAGTATTTGACCTCTATATATTTTATAAGGAACAACAACGAGGGTGCAATGATAATATTCCTTATAAAATGTATAAAAGTCAAATAATAAAGGAAAAAACGTCATTTTACCATCCATTATATGACACTTGAGGTCGTATGACCAACGGAATGAAAAAAACGGCATTTTACCGTCTATTTTTTCTAACGTAATCGCGCGACCAATAGATAAGGTACCGCAAATATCATTTTGAAAAGGAGGGTAGCATAGTGTTCGTGACCAATACATAAGGGTAAGTTTCAACAATTAACCCATAAATATTTAACCTCGAATTCATTTTGACTATGTCTCTACTCTTTTTTTGTACAAATATTTAATACATTTTTTTTAATTATATGAAGAAAAAATCACTTGATTGAATACTATACTATTTTGCCCTATTGAATCTTTAAATATTTGATTATAACAAATTCGAATTAAACATTTAAGAAACTAAATTTGAGCGATTTGTTTATAGTTTTAAGTAATCTTTTTTTTTGGAGATAATATGAGATTTTATTTAGATATCGGCAAAGATGATGTTTTGAAGAGGCTCAGGGACATGACCCCCTTGCCAGTTCCAGACAGGGTTAGAAGAAGCCGTCCTGGCAAGCCAGTGAGCTGCTTTGTTCGCTGTCCGTTTTACAAATTCGAGCTGCACGCACTCGAGTGTAGATAAAAGGGAATAACAATCTGTGACGATCGTTCCCAGAGGGGAGAGCAGATTCCCACCTCGTCCGATCATATCCACTATGACCTTGCAGTCACTCCGAACTACAGCCCTCTGGCGAGGATACTGTTGAAGCCACGTAAGTGCATCCCGGATCGCATAGGCTTCCACCAGCCCCGGGTTCTGAGCACCATGGAATGACGTGGACCGGGCGTCCCTAAGCTGACCCCTATCGTCCCTGCATATCCATCATGTTCCTACTTTGTCTGCCGCCGCAAACAATGCTACATCTGTGTTTATGGCCCAGGCCCCCTGCGTGAGATGTTCCCACGCTTCTGCCGCATGTACTCCAGCATGGCGGGGAGCCGCATGTGCCTGTTGTTTCCGCTTCTTGGCCTCCATCCATCATGCCTGCCGATGGAATGATGTTTGAAAGTAAATTATGGAATCAAATGAATTTTTGTATCCTGACTTAATTAATTTATGATTTATTTATTTTCCTCTAGATTATTTTTGGATGTGTTTTGCTCTACGGTTGTGTACCCACTAGACTGGTCAGGCAGTTGTTTCTAGGTGGCTTCTACTTTCACATATAATATGTTTCGGAAGGGTCCAAGAAGGAGACTCCTACCTAGACTTTTAGCATAAGTTTATGCGAGTTCACATAGAAGACGAAAGAGGCGTTGCATATGACATGTCGCAATTATCACGCCATGACCAGCACGGTTAGTGATGTAAGGAGAGTGATGTCACCAGAGGTACAAGACAAGGATCTCCAATTCCTCCTCCAACAAACATAACGAAAGATTATCCTGAAGATTGGCAAGGCTAACCTCTTGGGGTTCTGGCCTCACCCGAAGGCGTGATAAGTAGCGACATGATTGAAGGAACTCTTTTCACATAAGGGATTGGTGGCCCATCAATCAACGCTTCGAAGACCCTTCTTCATTCGTCCTCCATTGGAGCTTTCCCATGGAGAAGATCTCGACACAACGGAGGCAACGAGACCTCGCCGAGAGAAAGAACAACCATCCTAGGAGGCGATAAGGGTACGTCGAGCCTAGGGACCATAACTAGAGGGAGTGGCGTGGCTTCTCCAAGGACAAGAGCAGACATTGGGTTACGTGCCGAAGAAGAACCGAAGAAAACTTCACCGGACGATCTCTCCTTGGTTTTGCTAGCGGCATAACAGACCCCAGGAAGAACGAGACGATTGTTGTAACTTTAAGTGACAATTGAATCGTCGTGGATGGTGAGGGAAGAGGCAGAGAAGGTGTCTCAGCTAGGGTTAGCTTGGACTTCCTTCAACGTCGAGGTTTTAAGGGGGTTCCACTATCGAAGGGCGAGGAAGAGAGGCAATCGAAAAACACACGGGTGGTGACGACGAAAAGATAAGTCCGACATAATTGTCGACGACAATAATAGGCACAAGGAGCTCCATAAGATCAAGGCTAGAGTTGCTCGGGAAAGGGTCTCGACATGTAAAACAAGAGAGAATTCTATAACCTATTCAATGATTCAACTTTAGTTTAGGGGAGTAGCTGCAAAATAAGGTATAGGTATTTTTTAATTAAATTATTTTATAACCTTATTCTTGTTCTTTTAATTTAGAGGTTTAAATTAATAAAATTTTACTGACTGATAAAAAATACCTAAACGTATACACTTTTATAAGATAACTAACATCCACTATAAGTAGGGGAGGTATGGTTAACCATCCAATTGACCTATTCACAAACCCAACCTGATGTTACCGGTTTAACATATCTTGAAATCAGTTTCAACCCAAAAACCAATTCCTTACAGTCAACCCGTTCACCGATCGGTTAGTTAGAAGTTTTAACCAACCAATCACTACACAATTGGGCCACAAATTTAAGCCCACATAAATGGCCCAAAATAGGCCCGAAATTGAATAATCAAACTCTTAGGCAATGTTCTAAAAAACCCAATTGTGAATTAATTTGATTAATCCCCATTTAGGCTCCGATTAATTCGATTAATGTCTTAGCTGTCCGATTAGCTCCTAACAATTTTTAGAACCTTGATTTTAAGTAAAGAATAACATCACATAACAAAAACATATATTTTTTACATTGAAAAACCATTAAAAAGATATCAAATATGCCTAAAAAGTCCTCATGTTATCCTCTTTTAATGAGGAAAAAAACTTGTTCTAGAACTATCACACCAATCCTAATTAATTGTATATCTTTTCTGATAAGTTCATTAGCATTACAAGAAATGGTTCCGATCGGCAGTGGTCAATTTTAATTGTTTTCAGTTTTTTTTTTGCCCAACCCTAAATATAACACAATACATTTTAGTTTAATATTTATTTTTTCATTAATCATTATTCCTTTTATTCAATTACATTATATTTTTCTTACCATTTTTGTCATTATTATTTCTATTAATTTAATTACATTTTTACTTTATTTGTGGTTCTTATAGGCGTTCCAAAAATTAAATTTTCGATTTTATAAAGGCAAATGGAAAATTAATTTTAAGATAATGTGTAGAAGCATAGAGAAAAGAAGGGGGCTCAAAAGTGCTTGAAAAAAATCACGGGTAAACCCTCAATCCATTTACAGAATGAATGAGTCTGCTTTCTCATCATCGCCTACAACCCTTCAAAGTTGAATTTGAAAATAGAAGAAAAAAGAATAGAGAAATATTCAGAATGAGTAGGAGGATATTCTATCATCTTGTGTGTCAGATGACAATAAATCGATCATCACCATATTTCTCTATAAATAACAACATATGTTTCTCAGACAAATGCCTCGATTCGTCCTCATGCTTTTTATAAGAATGGATATCGGACTCGTCATCTGTGTTCATCATCACTGAAACTCACACATACCCTAAATCACTAATAATTCAGAATCGAAAACAGAAAAAATAGGAAATAAGAAAGAAAAAATGATTTAAGATCAGAGTTGGTTAATTTTTGTCGGTCACGGTAAAATCAGAAACACGGACCAATAAATTCCTCATCACATCTCACAGAAAATTGAAATATTCAAGTGAAAAAATTAAGTTACAAGGAAGAAGAACTGAGAGAGGTATCATCAGAGACTTAAATACTAAGAATCATGGATCCTATGAGGACCCATCATATTGTTGCAGTTATTTTCTCATCCCTTCAACATACACAGATATTGAAAGAGAAGAATGAGGATGACTATGGAGACGCTTCCATGGTGAATGAAGAGGAAGATGTGTTATTGGTGGAAGAAGCGAAGGAGCTTTGGATATATATAGTCTGACGAAACCCTAAATCCAACGACTCAATGTTTCCGAGTCGCCGTCATGTGGCTAGATAGTGCGCACATCTAAATGGGCCTTTCTTTGGGAATTATTGTGCCCAAACCCAACAAAGCCCGGCATTCAGGGCCCAATGTTATAGCTCCCACCTCAAAGCCCAACGTTTGCAGGTTGGACTATTAGAAAAGTCAAGTAAGACCGATGACTTTTACATCCAATCCTTTAAAACAAAGGAAAAAAAACAAGATATTGACGAATCAGTCCTCAATATAAACAAGAACATTGATAATAAAGCACGGTCTCATAACAATCTCAATAAGGGGAACACAAAGGTGATTTACAAACAAAGGCAACCCCAACTTAGGTGTCTACCACAAGTATACTTGCATAGTAAGCACCTAAACAGAAACAAGGATGAGTCTAACAATCATACACCCAAATATTTCAAAAAAAAAACAATTCGACCACCAAAGAATGCTTTAAACTTTTGTGTTTCATATGATTTGATTGACCTACTCGTTTTCAGTTGTTGGCTTCTCATTTCTTGTCTAACCTTAATAGTTTATAATTACATCATCTATAACTATCAATCGGGTATTTGGTTTCCTCGTGTCTCAATCCTAATTGTCATCGTTTGGCTGCCTTCTCCTTTCCTGTTTAAGTTTTATTAATACATCATCTAAACTTAAATTTTGATTCTTTAGGTGAAACATTACATAGTTAAGATTCAGGAGTATAACAAACAAAATGGATATATTTAAATTTTCAGTACACCCAACATGCACATGTTCTATTGGCCCTATCCATATCTTTCATGCACTTATGATGATAATAATAATAATAAGAAAAAGACCACCAACAATCCAGACATATTTTCCATAAACACCAAATAGATATACATGATACATAAACTTCCCTTCATGAACAATAGAAACGCATCCACATCAGCATTCCACGTTGCACATGATCTTCTACAATCACATGAAAATAACCCCTACACGAAAATTCAAAAGGTACATCCCTAAACGGTGTCGTTACTACGAACAGCAGCACCATTCTCTTTCACTTCCTTTTTAACCGATGACACTGTTCCGTTTGCTTCTCTTGCATCGAGGTTTTGCTCTTCACCCTCTGCTTCCTTAACCTCTTTCGCTTTCTCTTCCTCCTCAGCCTTCTTCTTCCTTGCTTCTTCCTTCGCCGTCTCCAGAGCTTCGATCAGACACTCCAAACAGCCCTCCACCTCCACATCCCACGACTTGGGCATCAAATTCTCTGCCACGTCCGCCGGAGTCATCTCCGTCTCTTCCAACAACCTCTCAATCGTCCCGAACCGAGGGTGGGTCTCCAAATTCAAGTAATTGTAAGCCAGAACCTTGAAAGCTTCGAAGGTGCAGTACGAGAGCTCAATGTGCTTGTCCATCCTCCCCCTCCTTATCAGAGCCGGATCCAATTTGTCCACGTAATTGGTGGTGAACACCACCAGCCTCTCGCCGCCGCACGCCGACCACAGCCCGTCGATGAAATTCAACAGCCCCGACAATGTCACCTTGCTCTTCTTCTCCTTCCCCTTCTTCGCCTTCTCCGCCATCTTCTTCACCGGATCCTTCTCCTCCTCCTCCTCGTCCTCCTCCTCCTTCTTCTTCTCCTCTTTCCTCTGTCCGGTCAGATCCAGAGAGCAATCAATGTCCTCGATCACTATAATCGACTTCCCCGATGTCTCGATCAGTAGCTTCCTCAGCTCTGTATTGTCCTTCACGGTCGTCAATTCGAGATCGTAGACGTCGTAATTGAGGAAATTAGCCATGGCGGCGATCATGGTGGATTTTCCGGTGCCCGGAGGTCCGTAGAGGAGGTAACCCCTCTTCCACGCCTTTCCGATCTTCGCGTAGTACTCTTTCCCCTCTCTGAACTTCACCAGATCCCTCTTTATGTCCTCCTTCTTCTCCGCCTCCATGGCGAGGGTATCAAACGACGCCGGATGCTCGAAAACGACGTGGCTCCACTTCCTGTAGCTGTCGCTCGGATTGTTGGTGTAGAGCTTCCTCTGGCGGTTCCTCGCCGCGATCGCCTTCCCCTGGCGCATCACGTGGCTCAAATACGACGTCGTGACGGCCTCGCGGTGGGTCTTGTGGAAGGTGAGCGAGTAGTAGCGCTTCTCGTCGGAGGAGGGGAAGAAGGAGAAGGACGGGCTCTTGGAGACGGACTGGCAGGAGCGCCAGCGGAGCCTGACGCCGTTGAAAACGTCGGTGACCTCCTCGTGGTCGTCCATGCTGAGGACGACGGAGTCGGTGTCCTTGACGGCGTCGGCTTTGAGGCGCTTGGCCGATTGGGTGGAATTGGCGGAGAGGTAGTTCTCGATGGCGGCGTAGGCTGGGCTGCGGCGCATGTACTCGCCGGAGAACTCGTGGACTTTGATGTGGACGTATGGGTAGACGATTCCGAAGAGTTTGAGGGAGTGGCGGTGGATGTAGTTGCTGAGCTCTTGCGGGAAGTATTGCTGGAACATGGCCCACACGAACATCACTCCGGCGACGGCCGATCCTAGCTGAGTGAACATCTCGGAGTTCGTCAACATTTTGTTGTGTGTGTTTTGAGGAACTCGGAGTTGAGTCTTATATGGAGGAGAGTTAATTGCAACACAACAGAGAGTAGGAGGAGGCATTTATTGCTATAATGCTATGTAACCGGTGAAAATGTACTATGAATATGTCGGTGTGATAGACGTTCAAAGAAGTGCTCAGTCCGCCTCCACGTATGTTGGATTTTCGAAAAAGTGTCCACTCCGCCTCAATGCAGGTTGGATTTTCGAAGAAGTGCTCAGTCCGTCCTGACATCAATTTTTTGGAAAAAAGTTTGTGTTGACCTAAATTATCGTTTGAATTAGTTGTATCGGTGTCTTCCATCGCTATCTCAACATCCTTCTCCAAACATCCACCCGAAACATTTCGATGTGCAAGTTTTTTTTCTTTTGCTATTTATTCGTCCCACGTTATTTTGGTTTGTTCAATATCTTTTTTGTGTATGACTTCATGGTTACCCCGTTTTGTGATTTGATTTTCTTTAATATTATGGATTTTGGTTTGTTCAATATCTTTTTTGTGTATGACTTCATGGTTACCCCGTTTTGTGATTTGATTTTCTTTAATATTATGGTTACGTTACAATTTTAAAAAATAAGTATGAACCATAAAAAACATATTTTCTTACTTTATTTTATTTTATAAATAATAAAGTTAGATTCACATTTATAAAGGTAAAATCTTTATTTTTGTATATATTTTTACCAAGTATAAAATGACAAGTTTATAACGTTCTTGACAATTTGTAAGAGATGAATACATCATTGTCTTTTATTTTATTTTTGCTGATATTTGGTTTTGTGTTGCTTCTGCTATTCATGTCAAAAAAATAAGGTTTAGGAAGAGATTTGAACAAGAAACCACAAGAGAATCAGATGTCCAGAGATCTAAATTAGTCAAATCCAAGCTAAACTTCACAACATTTTGTTCAGTTCAGTTTTCTTTGTTCTACTCTAGCTCTACTTATTGAACGTTTTTTTTATATCATGAATTAGAACTTGAGTTAAATAAAAATATACAAGCCTAAATTGGGTTCAACAAAGTTAGTTTTGCTTGATTTTATATACATAAATAGTCAATAAAAAATATATATTTCTGTAATCATACAAAGTAAGATAAAAAAAGAATACATTCAATCGAATACTAATCGAGCTGACTCGCAAACTACGAAGTCTTGAAATGATCGGTACAAGTCTAATCTTAAATTCGAATTAAGATAACAGGCCGATTATAACAAAATTCAAATAAAACATAGTTTTAACATTATAGACGAACCAAATTACTTTTTTTTTGTGTTCTTGCACGTCCCTTGTGTAATCATTTATTTTCCTCTGGATTACTTTTTGGTGACTGAATCAGATTTTTCTTGGTAGCTTCTGGTTTAACGCGTAAAACGTTTAGGACGGATCCGAGAAGGACCCTCCTATGTTGACTTTGCTTGACTTTGAGTCAAGATAGAAGAAGATAAAACTATAAAAGAGGCGTTGCATGGGACAGGTCGCAGTTATTAGTCATTACGCCATGATCAGCAATGGTGCCAGGACTATGAGACTCATGTCAACTGGTCAACATCCGTACCTACAAATGGAGCAAGTGGTTCGCACTTCACACTTCGGAGAATTGCACTAGATTATACTTATCTTAGAACATTTCCAACGATCCGAGTGAAAGTTCCATTTAGTACTATATGTGTTTGTAGTTGCTTGGTTTTATTTTTTTGAAATCGCAATAAGATGATGTCTTCAATTTGTGTTTATGATAACCGAGAGACTTGGACAGTATTTTGAAGCTCAGGGCATCTGACCCTACTTTATAATAATTGATCGACGATAATGAATTTCCTCGTAATACCCGTTTCAAAAAATACATAGAGGTTGAAGTGGTTTGGTCTTTTTCAGTTTGGCTTGTTTTGAAACATTACCTTTTTTTATTTGGCATATTTTGGCTTACATTTACTTAGTCTAATCTTTTTCAATTTGACTTATTTCAAATATTTGGATTCAAAGTTGAGCTAGTCTAGTCCTTTTCCATTTACCTTGTTTTGAAAAGTGATAGTTTTTAATTATAATATTTGGGACTCATATTTCCTTTTATCCACATAATTTTGTATTTTCGAATTGAGTCGACCTCAGCTTTAATGGATCTCTCGTGTAGACAATATTTAAAGACGATAAAAATTTAAATCCGTGACATTTTGCATCCATAACAAATGGTTTATCTTGTTGGAGTAATTGGTCAATTATGTGGAATTCTTGTATGCTCTAACCTAGTTTTTTTTCCGATTTAGATTGCTTCATGACATTTTCTACTAGTCGAAATCCCCTACAGATATTCATGTATATGAAAATAAAAATATTTTGGGTATATGCCTGAGCTATCAAACATGTTTGGTCTGGACCGTAAATTAGAAGGGATGAATGAGCAAGAAGTATGGATGTTCAAAACATGCGGATGAAAAAATATAAACCCGTTGATAATATGTCTATCATACATGATACAAAGTCTTAATTTAATATAGAGTCCAACCGAAAATTATAGAAATTTTATTATCGATCAATTCAACTACATGTATTAACTTAATAATTTTGAAATGAAATCAGTTGTATTACTTTCTTTTTAACGAATGGTACGGATTTCATTCATTCTTATAAAGAGTCATTACATGTTTGGAGTCCCCGAAGAGCCCTGAACAATAACTCTGAGACAGGATGACCGTATAACACGGTTTGTAAAAGCCACAAAGGCAAACAGATTTTAAACTACAGAAGTGACGAAACTGATGAAGATTGCTCAAGGTGGTGCATGAATGATGCTTCATCCCATGGAGATGACTCGTTTTGTTTGGTTGAAAACCAAACTTGACTTCATCAATAACATAGGGAGAATCGGCTTGAACCAAGGACCCTTCCCTAGATAGGTCCCCGAAGCCATAGACGTCTATCATACAGAGCTAACGAAATTGATAAGGACGGCTCAAGGCGGTGGTTGAACATTGTTTGATCCCATGAAGAGGACTTTTTTTGTCTGGTAGAGAACCGTACTTGACCTCATCGGTTTCAATGAGAGGAGAGTGACGATGATAGATGTGATTCAGGGATCTCTCCCGATAAAAGTCAATGAATCCTTGTATAGAAGCCCTAAATTTTCACTCACTAATCATTAACCTTGCAAAAGGGAACAAAAAAAATCAAATAAAACAAAACCAGTAGATCATCTTGACCCAAAACTGGGATAGAGATCTAGAATGAGACCTCAATGGAGGCCAATGAGATGGATACACCGATCACGGCTTCAATGACAAATGCAAAGGTAGAGAGGGTTCTTCAGAAGAGGGGATCCGAGGTGGGGATGGCGACTAAAGTCGAAGAGAAGTAGACGGCAACCACCGGAATCGCAGAGGGGCCCGGGGGGAGCCAACAACGCGGTGGTTAGCGGCTGCAGAAAGGCAGTCATAGCTAGCGATTGCGCAAAGCAAACCCTAGCAGAGCTCAAACGTATTTTAGTTTAGAGTTTTTAGTTGGGATTCGATATTAATCAGTTGTATTACTTTTGTAATGAAATCAAGTGTTTGAAAAATACTTTATCTTAGATTTCAATATACAACTAACGGGTCACGCGGGTTGAACCAATCCATCCATATATTTGTACATACGAAATCCACCAAATATTTATTTGTTATGAACGGGATGTGGATCAAAAAATTCTAAATTTGTATCCACGCAAACGATGAAAACTCCTTTTTTCACGGACAAACATTCACCCATAATACCCTTAAGGACAGATGTGTATTTGGATTTAATATAGAAAAAAAAATATATGTAAAATCGTACCGTCTTTAATCTTATGTAAAACAATAAAGCTATCATATTTAGTACTATACCATTCTTCTTATTTTTCGAACTTAACGTTGAATATTAATTAATGAAAAATAACTTCTAACAAAATGAAAAACGAAATTGAAGGATGAGACATAATTTTGGACTATCTCAAAACATTCCCATGTGTCTAAAATATCCGACTAATTCAAGTAACAATGTAGAGTTGTATCCTTATTCACGTGGAGGTCTTAATAAAAAAAAAAGAGGTTTGGGATTAAGGTGTGTCAAATCCCATTAGGAAGGGACGTATCTCCTCAACAGTGTCCCGCTCTCTCGGCCGACACTCATTAGAACTGGCGATGTTGCATATCAACACTCATCTGGTTGTATGGGCCAACATAACTTCCCATTATTGATCAACAATAGCATAGCGTCGCAACCAATCTTCCACCGGTTGTTGCTGATACTCTAAAGGAGACACCACTTTGATCACGCCTTGAAAACCAACCACTGATCCCAATCTTTGTGAACCAGGTCTAGGTGTTGTAAGGACCCTATACAAGGATCCATACTAATAGGGTCCGACCTTGTCTTATCACCAAAGCCATTCTCATTCTCTCGTTGAAACTAATGGTCCGTAGAGTAAGAGATGAGGGGCACGACCAACCACCAAAAACAGTGATGAGGTTGCAAAATGCCTTTGATCATTTACCATATTTGTTCGAGAAGGGGACCCGAAGAGTGATCCTCGAGGAGATAGGGAATGAACTATAATAATAAAAAATTATTATCCCGTCATGCCAAAAACGAGTGTCAAATTTATATGTCACGAGTAGCAGCCACCTCGAGAACAACGGTTGGTCGATTCCCGTGGTCCCTCCTTGAATGAGAGCCTCGCAATGTCGTTGGGCAATTCCTTCACTCCCAGTGCATGCATTCAAGACTGCCAAGCATGCCCGAGAATCCTCGCGCTTCATTAACCGCCAAAATGTAGTCAATATCAGTCCGTGTTGGTTTACGCCGGTACGTAAGACCAAAGACTTTAATGATTCCACTGCAAAATTTTCTCAAACATTTCAAAGACGTGGTTTCGCCTATCTTCAAGTACTCGTCCAATCCATCAGCTGCAATTTCATAACATAGTTGCCTAATGGCCGCAATACATTTTTTATAAAGATATAAGGAAACTTTACCCACAACGTCCAATCGTGTCGTGAAATACATATCGTGATTCTCCAATGCATGAATGATTTAGACAAACACACCCTTCGGCATTCTGAAGCGACGACTGAACTGCACCTCCGTGTACACAGGGTTCGTGTTGAAGTAGTCGCTCATTAAACGTTCGTTCGCGGCTTCACGGTCACGTGCGATGTAGGTTAGCTTGCGTGGTTTAGAATCAACCATTGCGTCCTCTAACCAACCGTCAACGAAATCGGTGGACATGTATTCTTCGAGTACTCCATCCAAAATGTGAGATAATTGGCCATTTGTATGGGAGACAAATAATGCGATAATATTTGTATAAGATGATATGTGCTTTGTGATTTTGTTTGATTCAAACATCTATTTTATATAGCATTTGGAGATAAGAACATTCAATTTTTTGTTATTTTCAAAATAATTTTTATTTTGTCAAGATCAACTAATAGGTCAATTAGATTTTCTATCCTCACCGCCAACATCCTCCGCACCAGTACCCCACCACTTCTGCACCAGGTCCCCACCAACCAGTACCCCACCATTTCCGCACCAGGTCCCCACCATCGACTACTCACCGCCAGCACCTTTCCGCCAGCACGGTGGATGCTCTTAGTAAATAATGACTACATCTAATCATTTGTATTACAACTTTCATCTTGTCTCCAATAATCATATGTATTACATTGGTGTATGATATTTTGTAACTATTTAAATACAAAATATTTCTTTTTGTGATTAGAGTGCTTATTTTTTGTTTGAGAGTATTAGAGTGCTTATTAGTGTGCAGGTTAAGGTTGCATATTCTAACAATAAGCACAAACTACACTGTCAAGATTCATTATACATGATATGAGTCAGAAAATAATACTTTATACCACCATATTTATGGTGAAGTAAATACCTTTAAACAAGTAAATATACAAAAACAAATCCCGGTTACAAATAAAAAAATCTGCTCAGAAGACATGAATTTTAATCTCACTGATTTATTTATATTTAAACAAATCTCTGAAGTCTGACATGTGAATTGTATCATAAATCATCATAGCAGAAGTAAAACTCAACACACACACAAAATGAACAAAATTCTCATTCAAAACGTACTACACAAATGAAAAGATGAACAAAACACAGAAAAATTGTGCTTAAAAAACATGAAAGAGATCAGAGTTGGTTAGTTTTTGTCGGTCACGGTAAAATCAGAAACACGGACCAATAAATTTCTCATCACATCTCACAGAAACTTGAAATATTCAAGTAAAAAAAATTAAGTTGCTAGGAAGAAGAAGAACTGAGAGAGGTATCATCAGAGACATAAATACTAAGAATCATGGATCCGATTTGGACCCATCATATTGTTGCAGTTATTTTCTCATCACTTGAACATACACAGACATTGAAAGTGACGAACTAGACCTTAAGATAAGGTTCTATGGAAAAGGAAGAGAAGGAAGATATGTGGGTGATGGAAGCAGAGAGGGAGCTTGGGATATATAGCCTAACGAAACCCTAAATCCAACGACTCAATCTTTCCGAGTCGCCGTCATGGAAACACGATTATCTAAATGGGCTGTTCTTTGGAAATTGTTGGAGCCCGATTCCAGCAAAACCCGACCGTCAAGGCCCAATTAGATAGTTCCTACCCCCATGTTCAAGGTTGAACCGTTGGAAAGGTTGCATGGTTAACTAGTTGTTTTTTAGGGGAAACTATAGGAAAAGATTATTCTTAGAGACCGTAGTACAAGATATACTCATTGATTTTTTTATCGTCTATTATATATGGTCGGCAAACATATTATCAAAAACTATAATACTCTGTTCAAAAATACAGAATATTCTATGTTTTTATCAGAATATTCCGTGTTTTGGACAGAATATTTTGTGTTTTTGGACAAAAAATTATGGTTTTTGATAGTATATTTGTCGGATCAGGTTTTTTGGACTATAAGAAAGTCGATTTCTATATCTTGTAGTACGAAGTCTAACAATAGTCTTTCTTAGAGTTTCCCCTATAAAAATCTATGCTCTGTTTCTCACCTTGAACGGTCAAACCAGCTTTTCGGCACCAGGCAAGGGCTACGAAGAGGATAAAACCATTCACCTTATACACATTAAGGCTAGAGACTGCTTGAGCAGCAGCCTCCTTCGAACTAAAGCGAACGAAAGCAAAAAATCGTGCCTTACGATTTGGTCGTCGGAGAACTGACGTTGACGAAGTATCACCAAAGGCACCAAATACGTGTTTGACCCAATCCTCCGATGTATCGTAAGGTAGGTTACACACGAAAATCTCGTCCTCGATGACATCCTTCTTCCTCAAACGTTTCCAGATTGAAAGCTTCTTACCTGAGCCGACTGGGACATCACCAACCGATTTAGAAGCTGACACTGATGCGGCACGGTCAGGCCTGGTTCCTCCAACCACCTTAGGAGCTTTCGTAGAGCGAATAGAACGTACTCCTCCAACCTCAACTCGGTCAGTTCGAACTCTGCCCACCTTTTCAACAACCTTCGCTTAAGCATATCGGACAAGGCCTATTGAGGCCTCCTTCACAATCTTACAATACTTATCATAGGTGGAAATCAAAATTGAACAGAAGGAGGAAAATGACATACACTTACGCTTCCTTCTCATCACCTCACCGCTTGAGTGGTTGCTTTACCTGCCACGCCTTTTAATGTCTGGCAAACGAGAGTTGGAAATGAAAAAAGGTCGTCTGATGAAAGATTAAGATAACTATATGTTGAAAAGAAATGGAGAATGGGATTACAGGGGGTCTAACCAAAATTATGATGGACGCGTGTTATCACGTCACTGGCTTGACGACTAGCCATCGCTAATCGAAAATCCCTCTACATGTGCTTGGCACAAAAATCAACACTAAGAGCGATATGCAGAAGGTGTTGCATTGTTTGTTTCTTCCGGTGCTCAGCGTTTTAGTTATGTTACACCGTTTAGGCCAATCACAGTAGATTCTCTTAACTTGTTTTGACCTAAACTATACCAGCAAAATGTTTAGAGATTTAAACTGATTACCATAAAACCTAATTTTACATATAAGAGTGTACGTATGTACTTTTCTATAATTGTGTACATAAACAATTGTTTTCATAATCATTGTATTTGAAACACCAAATACGTAACTATACTTTAAACAGTAAATTGAAATCATATGCTATATTGTTCCCATAATCAAATCATCTCAACTCATTAAACAACATATACAAACCACACAATTTTCAAAAAAAAAACATACAAACCACACTGCCTATATGGTTTCATTTCCATTCTCCTCAGCAAGATCAAGCTTAACCTCATCTCCTCGACCCCAACCCGAAGGGCAAAAAGTCAACACATACTCATTAGAAACACAGTTGACCAAAGGCCCAGTCGTATCATAAGCGTAGCTGTAATAACCCGGACAAGCCTCCTTAAACAACTTCGAGTACAAGCTGGGCTTGCACTTCTCCGGCGACCCAAACTCATTCCGGCAACAGAAATTATCCAAATTGAACGCCAAGCACGCGCTCTTGCACGCCACCACCTCCCCTTTCCCGTTCACCACCGCCAGCTCCGCCGGACAGCATCCCTTCAGGTCCCTCGCGCACCCGGCGATGCCGCATTTCGGGGACCCCGCCTTCGACGCGACGGCGACGGGGACGTTGTATCCGTCCACCAAGCTGACGTCGTAGAAGCTGGGCTTGCCCTTGTCGGCTTGGAGAGAGATTTGGATCAGGGTCGCCGGAGGGGTGCCGATCAGGCCGTTGCAGGCATACCGGCCGTCGCAGTCGCCGGTTTCGCAGGCGGGTTTGGGGTTGGATCCGGAGTCGAAGTTGCACCCGGTTCTGGCCCAGATACGGCCGTTCCACGACGGCGGCGCGTGGATGCGGCGGATCTGGCCGGACGGGAGGGAAAAGCCGCCGCCGCCTATTACTGGGTGGCCCGTGTTGGGGGCTGTTGCCGGCCATATCGGGAAGGGGCAATTGTTGTGGAAATAAAATGATACTGATGAATCCGCCATAATCAAATTGCCTGTGACACAAGCAATTTTTTTTATTTATAAATTTGATCGGCTGATGATTATATCAGAATAAATATAATTATACGTTACTTGTATAATAATCTAAATTAGTTTTTTTTTATCAGCAAATTTTTATCGAAGGAACTAAGTTCTCAGCAACACCTCAAACACACTGAACCCAACCCAACACCGACAAGAGGGTGTAAATAAGTCTTACAAACTCAAATTTGTCTAACATTAAGAACAACTAAGAACAAAAACAACAAAGTAAACTAACCCAACAACTAAAGGACTCCTACTCAAACAAATTTAACTGCCATTAAGTAAACAAAATAATCTGAATTATTAGTTGTACTTATTCTGATTAGATTATCTTTAAAAATAACAAAATCGTTGTAATGCATATGGTGTTTGTGGACGGAGAATTATAAGTTACCTGAAAGTAATAGGGTGAGAAGAGAGAGGGAGAAGATGGACGTGAAAGTTTTAGAAGACTCCATGTTTTTCTTTTTTTTTGCAATGGATTGTGTTAAGGTGTGGTGATGTACTTATAGTGTCTGATTTGATAAAATACTTAGTGGTGGTAGGTGTTCGATTGCTACTTAAGGTTTGATGTGTCGAAACTTTGGAGGCAAGTAAAAGTAAAGAGCATTTTCATAGTTGGAAGTATTGTGGTAAAAGCCCCTGTCTAGTCCTAAAATCTGTAAGAACGTTCGATTTGTAGCTTCGTCTGGGTCCCCAAATCAGATACTATCTGACTCGTCGTCTCATCCGATTAGTCTGAAATTTAAGACTCTGATTTGTGAAATTGGGCTTTCGAAAAAGAGATGAAAAGTTGAGAGGGATCTTGAATTTCTTAATAAAAAAAATATGCCACGTGTTCCTTTTTGGTGGTTTATCATTATAATTTATATTTTTATTAAAATAAAGAATAAAAATAAAATTAAAATAATTATTTGATCTAGTTTTTGTAATTTGATATAGCTAATATTTTGAATTTTTGATTATATTTGTGTAATATATATTTATTAATAATTAAAAATATTAAAAAACTAAATCTGTCTAGGCCCTGTCCAGGCTCCGATTTGTCCCCGCCTAACGTTTATGGTTCTTTACCGTCCGATTAACGTCTAACACCTTTTACAACTTTGGTTGGAAGTGACGGGAAATTAATATCCAAGGGACATGTGATAAAACTTATAAGTATCTTAGGAATACTTCAATTCCATAAAAAAAAAAATTGCTCTCAATTCTGCTATGTAGAGGAAGACTAAGTGCATCTATTGTAGGGGCTGATTGAAGTGTGAAAAAATGTGGAAATGTGATGAAAATGTGACATGTCTTCTCTCTAATCAATCCTTTTTTTTCGGGTCGATAGTTTTTTCGAGACTCTCTCTTTTCCCTCAGCTTTTTTTTCTTCGATCACTTTTCAATTATGGTAAGAATCAACCCATTGAATTCAACCTCTATTGTGAGACAATAACAGATCGACTTTAGATTTAACGTAATCGACCTTGTCGAATCCGACAACACTATAAATGCTATAAGAAACAACTGTTGTAAAAAATGAATGTTCAGTGGAGGTGGTTTTTATGAATGAGATACATTATACAACCACCATGCGTAGATTATGACTTCTTCAACGCAATGTCCTTCTCTACATTAGTTAAAATGTTATGGAGTGTACAGTTTTTAAAAATAGAACTCCAAAGTTACCCCCTTTACATTTGCAATAACGTTGGGGATAAGGAGATCCTAAATTTAATGAATGTTAGGAACATGAAGGAGACCAATTAGTCAGCAATATTGGTGACTGTTTATATTTAGTTAATTATAATTTCTTTTCCAGCTTTAAAATTATGATGAGTAACATATACATGTGTGGATATAGTTTCTTAAGTAATTTATCATCTTGTGAAAAAAACCTTATCTATCGTATATCCGTGTATGTTATTGAGTATAATGATTTTGTTAGAGCATGTACAACGTGTTAAACTGGATGACCAAAATGTATGTTGATTGTGTAAAATAGTGGTTTGCAGACCCTGAAATAAGATGTGCTCTACAATGGTACAAATCAGATACAAACTCGGATTTTGAGTGGATGCTGAATTGATATTTTGCTGATTTAATTAAATATTTTATTAAAACATTAAAAATTATATAAAATTAAAATAAATTTGATAAAATAATGAGTAACAAAATAAATAAATTATGGATCTTCACAGAAGAAAATAATTAATAATTGAATTGCTCGAGAGCCCAATTCAACCCGAAAAATACTAAGATTTCGTCGGAAACAGACACTTGGGTTCATTTTAAATGTTGCCTAATATTTGTGTAAAATTATATGTTTATACTTTAATTTTGAACTAATCATATTTTATTAAATATAGTTTTATGCATTAAAAAAACAAATCAGGACAGCCACGTATCACAACACGGATAAATGACGCACGAATCGGACCGAACGAACCGCAAACCGCAAACACGGTGTGCGGGTCACAAAATCGACACCTCAAGACACACCGACCCGCAACCCGCGAATCACAATGGTATATATCGCATCTCACATATTTCTTATATAAAAACTGATCATCTTTCTCAAAATTACCATTTTACTAGATAAATCATTAGTATGCAACGTGCTCCTCTGAACTCTCTCCTCTCTCCATCTGGTTCCTGGGAATATCCACAGGAACTTGTTTACATCCACTGCACTACACCTCACCACAAGACCGAACCAACACCACCCTCTCCACAAAAGCAATCACCGTTCACAACGATCATCACGAGCATCCTCTAAATCAACGGTTCACGATGACCAATCACCGTAGACCCGACCGCAGCAGTCAAACACCCGGTTCAACAGAAGTAACGGTATTGGGTGATGAGCACTTTTTAGTTTAGAAAATGTGAATGACTTTTGTCGTCCTCGTAACTCCCAAACATGGCCTGTGTTGTGTTCTGCTTTTGTCTCCGAGCTGTAACACTTTCTGGGACTGCAGAGACGAACTCGGACTCACTGACTCAGCCTCAGTCCCCAACTCGCTGTGCTCATTGGGTCTCTCAATCACAAGCCCTCCCATTTCAAATTTGAACTCCGTTTTCACCCACCCTTCTTCGCCTCCGCATCTTCCTCTTCCTCCTTTGACCGCCTCGGTCACGCCTCCCCAGACCTTGACCCTCGTTTTTAACCCAACTCTTCTCTCACGCATTTCGTCGAACACGTTATGGGCTCCACCCCGACCCCGCCCAACACCTCCTCCGCCGCCGCTGGTAACGGCGCCGGCGGTTCCCGAGATCATACCAGCTTCAACACCAGCGGAAATTCCGGGTCCGGTAACAGCTCTTCTCTTACGCATTTCGTCGAACACGTTACGTGCTCCAACCCAACCCAACCCAACATCTCCGCCGCCGCCGCCGCTGATAAAGTTTCCGGCGGTTCACGAGATCCCAGCTTCAACAGCAGCGTCAGTGTCAGCTTCGCCAGCGCCGTTTCCGGGTCCGATAACAGCTCTTCTCTCACGCATTTCGTCGAACACGTTGCGGGCTCCAACCCAACCCCGCCCAACCTCGGCGGCGTCCGAGATCCAAGCTTCAACAGTAGCTCGAGTATCAGTTTCGGGAGCAGCGCCGTCCCCGGGTCCGACACCAGCTCTAGCTACGCGGCGAAATCGGACGGCTCCGACGCGAACGAGAGCAGTTCCCGGAGCTATTGCGCGTCGAAGCCGCACAAGGGGAGCGACGCGCGGTGGGAGGCGATTCAGGGCGTCAAGGCCAGGGACGGCGAATTGGGGCTGGACCATTTCAGGCTGCTGAAGAAGCTCGGCTGCGGCGACATTGGGAGCGTGTATCTAGCCGAGCTCAGAGGAACGGCGTGCTTGTTCGCTATGAAGGTGATGGATAAGGGAATGCTCGTCGGGAGGAAGAAGCTGATGAGGGCTCAGACCGAGAGAGAGATTTTGGGTCTCTTGGATCATCCCTTTCTTCCTACCCTTTACTCTCATTTCGAAACAGACAAGTTCTCTTGCTTGTTAATGGAGTTTTGCAGCGGCGGCGATCTTCACACCCTCCGGCAACGCCAGACCGGAAAGCATTTCACAGAGCAGGCTGCGAGGTTGGTACCAAGATTTAAGATTACCCAATTCATATGTTTGATAATCTAGGATGTTTTGTGAGGAAAGGAATTAAGTTTTGGGGATAAAAATTGAAACTTTATCTTGTGTATGGTCACTGACATGCATAGTTTTATCATTGTTTTGTTCATGATTCAGAGGTGCATAATTTGACACAGAACTTACTTGTTGCTGGATACTAGGAAATTTTATGGGAAAGGAATGAAGTTTTGAGGAAAAAACTGAGAGTTTTTCTTGTGTATGGCTATTTATATATAATAGATATGGATTATCATGTTCATGATTCAGAGGTTTAGGGTTTAACACTAAACCTACTTGTAGCTGGAAATTCCTTGATCAAAGTTTTAAGTTTTTGTTAAAACCTTAAAGTTTTCTACTAATCAACAAATTTGCATGATCTGATAGGTTTGCCTCCGTTAATTATGTCGTGTAATTTTTAAGCTCCATTGTACTTCAAACTTGTAATTGTTGGAAGCTTATCTGATAAATGTTTTGGCTCTCAGGTTTTATGCTTCAGAAGTCCTTCTTTCACTTGAGTATCTGCACATGATGGGTGTGATCTATAGGGACTTGAAGCCCGAAAATGTGTTAGTGAGAGAAGATGGTCATATCATGCTTTCTGATTTTGATCTATCATTGAGATGCATTGTGAACCCAACTCTCATTCAGTCCAATCCCGACCCATCTTGTAGGATCTCAGCTTATTGCATTGAACCATCTTGCATTGATCCAACCTGCAAATTACCGGTATGTGTTGAACCCTCTTGCTTACAACCTTCCTGCTTCAAGCCTCGCTTCTTAACCTCCAAAACAAAGGTCAAGAGTGAAAGACTAAGCTCCACAAACATAGATTCGCTTCCTGTACTTATGGTAGAGCCAACTAGTGCCCGGTCCATGTCCTTTGTTGGAACACATGAGTATTTGTCTCCTGAGATCATCAGAGGAGATGGGCACGGGAGTGCTGTGGATTGGTGGACTTTTGGGATCTTTTTATACGAGTTGCTTCATGGAAGGACACCGTTTAAGGGCAGTGGGAACAGAGAGACATTGTTTAATGTTGTGGGGAAGTCCTTGAAGTTTCCTGAGGGGTCGAATATCAGCTTTGCTGCTAAGGATTTGATTCGGGGTTTGCTTGTGAAGGATCCTCAAAAGAGATTGGGATTCAAAAGAGGTGCTACTGAGATTAAGCAACATCCTTTCTTTGAAAGTGTTAATTGGGCTCTCATACGTAGTGATCATCCTCCTGAGATCCCAAAGCCGGTTGATTTTGTGTTACCGAATAATAATGTGCCCAAGCCATCAAGCGAGAAGGCTCCTAGTGATTCGGATAGGTCTTCAGGTCCTTATTTGGATTTTGAGTTCTTTTAAGGGATAATTGCAAAAAAGTATCATGAGGTGTTCACTTTTTGTAACTTGTAGCCCTTTTGTTTGATAATTGCAAAAAAAATGTGTCGCCAACTTGTCTTTTTGTTGCATTTTGTACAAATTAGTTTCAAAATAACGACTTTACCCTTGGAAATTCAAATTTAAATAATAATAATAATGTTGGAATAAAAATCCAAATATTTCATATCCCTTAGATTGCTTACTTTTTGTACGGTACAAAGAGGAAGACAATTAAGAGATATGAAATTTTGGATTTTTTGTTTTTAATTTGTTATTTTTTAAATCTAAAATGTAAGGATAAAATCGTCATTTTATACAAACTACAACAAAAAGACATGTTCAAGGTTTTTCTTGCAATTATCTAAGAAGAGAGCTACGAGTTACAAAATGAATACCTCAAGGTATTTTTTGCGGTTATCCCTTCTTTTAATGAGTTTTGAAATTGATTCTTGTTCTTATTAAGGTGGGTCTTTTTGTGTTCTTGGGCTTATCATGCTCTCTATGAAATCTTCTTCTTTCACAAGCATAGTTCCCCATATTACCATATATATCAAATTGTTGTTGTGGGATCGTTTTGGTTCCTTTGTTTTTCCAAGCTTATATGGATCAGGTTTTTAAGCAGGAACAGCCTTCTCAGAGTGCAGGGACAAGAGCTTATCAGAAAGTGGTCCTTCAATGGTAAGCCTCGAACCCTTTTTATGGATTAACACATTGTCCTATAGATTGGAAGTGACCCGGCAAATTTCTAAAACTTTGTTTGGTGATGAACTTTTGTGGGAAAAAGAGGATTTTGAGCTAGACTAGTCGGAGAAAAGTGTTACTTTGGTTCATGTAGCAATGAGAAAATGTGGAGAAAGTGTGGTCTTTTTGTTTTTTGTATGTATATGCTTTTGCTGTGGATTGTGAAATGTTCTTTGAATAATTCCAAATGGTTCATTATTCTTTCTGCAGAACCAGACTTTTTGTTGAAGGTTATGTCTTCATCACTGTGTTACTGATGTTGGAATAGAGACTTGCTGTATTGACCCCAATTTTACTATCAAATAGAACTTGTAAGTACTAGGGGTGGTCAGAAACCTGCCGGAACCGGCTCATTGATCGGGACCGGGACCACCGATATGAGGACCGTCAAAAATAGGTAAGGTGTCGAAATATGCCAATGTTCCATTATTCGGTGGCTGATAATCGTTACCAGATACGACTGATAACACGGAAAACCAAGCCTGTAACATGAATTAGTAACATAACTAGTGAGCGAAGTTGTATAAATCCCCGCCCGGAGGTGCCTATGCCACGCCTAGGCGCTGAAATAGGTTGTGTTGACCTGATTCATCCTCTTATGACGTTTCAGGTCGATTCGGCCGATCAAACGCCGCTTCGCCGATTAAATGGGCGGGTCGGTCAGGCGTCGTGTTGGATTTGTAATTTAAAAAACAGTTTCTAATATTCTACACCTGAGTAAGACCATAAAATTATGCTAGTTAAGTTGGTAGAGCATATTTTCTTCAAGTGTTATATCCTGAGCTTAATTCACGGTATTAATTTTTTTGTTTAATATAAGAAGTGAACAAATATGTACTAATTGAGTTGATAGAGTCATATTTATTGATATTTTTTTAAGATATATGATACTTTTAGTTTAATAGAATGTTTATGTTTTTAAATATATTTAATGTTTGATATCATTAATATTTTTATATAGTATAATATAAAATTTTGATAATATATATAATAAAAATAATAAAATAATAATCTGATTAATCCCCTCTTACGTCTAAGACCCCTTCCATCATGACTAGCGTTTAACCTTTTTTACAACCTTGCTAGTGGGTAACCAAGAAGATATGAGCTTTCCGTCCTCCAAGCCGTCCATAGTCTTTTGGTGCCTCTAGGTTTTTATGGGTATGAGGATGACTGCGAAAACATACGGGTTTCGTTGCTTACACCAAAATGGGACTCTTGCTCGTACCCGTAATATAGAGAACCGAAGTTGCGGATCATGTGTGGATTAATGTTCAACGTACAATAAATGCCCTAAGTCTCTCCACGTTGAATCAGTTGGGGACAAATTCTCAATCTCGTCACTAGACATATTTTTGATATGAATGATATGACTAGGAACATGTATTTTAGAGAACTAAAAACAGTGATGAAGAGTAGAGGTAAAAAACATGAGGTGTTGATATTTATAGATCGTATAACTTATAGTTTTTTATGTTTAGTTTTTGAATTTTATTTTAATTAAAAAACCATAGAAAAGATTTAAAATAAAAATAAAATAAAGGCTTAGAGTCGTTGGCTACGCCAACGGAAAATTTTCCCCTGCACCTGCCACGTATTGCCACACCATTAGTTTGTTGTGGTTTAGGATCCCGATCATGACGGTTATGTTAGAGAAATTGAACCGACCGATTTTGATTCCTGATACATGTGATAGTGTTCCGATCTCCTTCCCTCACTTAGAAAGTGCAAAAACCATATTCACATTTTCTGTACATTAAGCAAGTTTGTTGAAGACAAAGTTATTTAATTTTTTTTTATATCACTATCTTGACTATTGTTTTATTTACCTGATAAAAAAAGACTATTGTTTTATTTATGTGCCTAAGAACCTTCTCATTTCCGATGGTAATAGTGTGGAACTATACCCAGTCATTAAGATGTATGGTTGATCAAGATGAACACTGAGGAATATTATATATAATAATGAATTAGTTGTGAAATTAAGAATAAAATTTGAGTTGATAATTGAAAACTTAACTATAGATTTATATTTTAACAAATAAGATTAGGGATCAGCGATACATAAATACAAATTTAATTAAATATTAAGCTAAATGCAGATAGATTTCCTATATATAAATAAGCATGAAGTAAAAAGAAAACAACAATTAGATATTATGATATACGTATACCACACCACTTATGAGATACACTATAAATTGTGCATAATAATTATATATCTTATAAATTTTCACACTGACAAGCATATCTGCATATGCACTATAAACTATTAGTACAATAGTTTTTTGTCTTTACGAGAACTAAATATATTGTAAATTGTGTTCATATCACCGATGGAAATATTATCGTCTTCATATCCATCACCATATACACATGCTAAGGAATTTCATCCTCTTTTACTGGGATTTATTTCTTAAATCCCTTTGACTTATATTATTGCTAGCCTTCCAAAAAAAAAATACACATGCTAAGGAAAAACATAGTTCCATCCATTTTGTATCAAGTATAATTTATAATGTACTTTATGGAAAAAATATATTATACTTGTTTGTAAGGTTAACAATTTGCCAATATACTCGTTTATAGTTTGATAATTTTTTTTTTTTTGAAATATAGTTTGATAATTTTTAATGGACCTAACTGTAGTAAATATTTTATAATGTACGTAGATATTCATATTATATCTTATCGTCAGTGTTGTAATATTTTTACTTCACCCCTACTTGTTTGTGGTTGCATGTGTATGGTAAGGAGCCTTGCTTAACATTGGGCCTCGCGTTTCACCATCTTAACTGCTAATCTCCTTTAGATACAGTTCAAATAGATGGGCCTAAATTTGTATGGGCTTTCAGCCCACAAACTAAGCACCTTGTTTCCTATTTTTATATGTTGTATAGTTTAGAGTATTTGTTTTAAAAATTAAACGAACAGTCAACAAATAGCAAATAGGATACACTCATACAGTCATACGTTTATTATTCAGATGGGGAGAGCTCCTCCTCCTCAGTTGGTTCTTGGACTCTTTGTGGTTTTCTACGTTTTTTTTGGGTCTTGTCCCGTCTATCTTCAGTTGGTTCGTAGGATCTTTGTTGTTTTCGATGTCCTTGTTTCTGGGTCTCGTTCCGTCTACCTACTCGCGATCAATCACCATCACCTCTTCTTTTGATGATCAATAGGTCGTGACTTACTCCGTTGTCGTTGCCTCCTCTGATGCCTTCATGGGTCTGTTTCTATATCTATGGTGGATATGTTGAGGTTCGAAATCTACTTCGTTGCCCTCCAGTCATCCAAGCTCAATGGAGGCCTGATCCAAGTTCCGACGACGTGGTCATGGTGCGCCCAATTACTCGGGGCCTCCGAAAAGGTGTGCTCCAGCCCCCTCTGCTTGATCTGGACACTGAAACCCCGATCGGGTCCATGGAGTTTGGAATCAGCAACTAGTAGTGTTGTTAGTATCCCGCGAGAACTCGAAGGTGGAGACGTTTCGTCGTGGATCGACAATAGGAGATCCTGTTGGCCATAACAACCAAGTGAGGTCTGCTACGCGCTACACAGTCTCACCAGATTTAATGAGCATATGGGCGAGCAGCGAGGAGTATTAGAGGGGGCACGCCCCACCCAGTTAGGGTCGGAGACAACTCCATCTCAAGCCTCCTCCTTTTCTTGAGGACCTTCTTGGATGTTTGGCATCATCCTCACTTCCCTTCAAGGATCTTTATCGAAAGATTAGCGTGTTTTCAAACTACATAGATCGTTACGAGTCGAGCTAGAAAAAAATACCAACTGGATATTACTGCACGACCATTGTCAAGAGGATCACTCCCATTCAAAATCACCTGAAATAACCGTACATCTTAATTACAAGGCTCACTTCTCACACTCCTCCAAACCTACATCTCCTCATTTTCATTCGTTTTCTAATTATCTTATCCTTAATTGTCATTTTTATCAATGAAGCTAAAAAACAGATAAGAAGGCTCACGCGAATCTTTTCCTAGACCATTTTGGCATGACAGGCCATTTTTAGACTATCAGTCAATAGATGGGAAGCCTCACGCAAAACAGAAGCGACCCAAAAGCAAGGACATGTCGTCCTCTACAGTCTATATAAGCCTCAACTGGGTTTCCGAAACACACACAATCGAGACCACTCACATACAACGAGATGTTGACCGGCGGCGAGTTGTTCAATCAGCTGGGATCGGCGATCGCCGGAGTGATGTTCCTGTGGGCCATGTTCCAGCAATACTTCCCGCACGACCTCAGGAAGTACATCGAGCGACACTCCCGGAAACTCGTCGGAATCTGGTACCCGTACATCCAAATCAAAGTCCACGAGTTCTCCGGCGAGTACATGAAGCGCAGCCCAGCCTACACGGCCATCGAGAACTACCTCACCGCCAGATCCACCAAATCAGCCAAGCGCCTGAAAGCCAACGCCGTCAAGGACAGCGAGTCCCTCGTCTTCACCATGGACGATCAGGAAGAGCTCACCGACGAGTTCAACGGCGTCAAGCTCTGGTGGCTCTCCACCAAGTACGTCTCGAAGAGCACGTCCATCTCCTTCTACCCCGCCTCCGACGAGAAGCGCTACTACACGCTCACCTTCCACAAGACCCACCGCGAGGCCATCACGACGTCGTATTTGAGTCACGTGATGCGCCAGGGGAAGGCGATCGCGGCGAAGAACCGCCTGAGGAAGCTCTACACCAACAATCCGAGCGACAACTGGAGCGGGTACAAGAGGAACAAGTGGAGCCACGTCGTTTTCGAGCATCCGGCGTCGTTTGATACCTTGGCCATGGAGGCGGAGAAGAAGGAGGCCATTAAGAAGGATCTGGTGAAGTTCAGTGAGGGGAAAGAGTACTACGCGAAGATCGGAAAGGCGTGGAAGAGGGGTTACCTCCTCTACGGACCTCCCGGCACCGGCAAATCCACCATGATCGCCGCCATGGCTAATTTCCTCAACTACGACATCTACGATCTCGAATTGACGGCGGTCAAGGACAACACTGAGCTGAGGAAGCTCCTGATCGAGACATCGGGAAAGTCGATTATAGTGATCGAGGACATTGATTGCTCTCTGGATCTGACCGGGCAGAGGAAGGAGGAGAAGGAAGAGGAGGACGATGAGGAGGAGACAGATCCGGTTACGAAGAAGGCGGAGAAGGAGAAGGGGAAGGGGAGCAAGGTGACGCTGTCGGGGCTTTTGAATTTCATCGACGGGCTGTGGTCGGCGTGCGGCGGCGAGAGGCTGATCGTGTTCACGACCAACCATGTGGACAAATTGGACCCGGCCCTGATCAGGAGGGGGAGGATGGACATGCACTTTGAGCTCTCCTACTGCAGCTTTGAAGCTTTCAAAGTCCTCGCTCACAATTACTTGAATGTAGAGACTCATCCTCGATTCGAAACGATCCGGAGGTTGCTGGAAGAGATGGAGATGACTCCGGCGGATGTGGCCGAGAATTTGATGCCCAAGTCGTGGGATGCGGAGGTGGAGAGCTGTTTGGAGTGTCTGATCGAAGCTCTGGAGACTGCAAAGGAAGAAGCAAGGAAGAAGGAGGAGGAAGAAGAGAAGAAGAAGGCTGAGGAGGATGAGAAACCAGAGGAAGCAAACGGAATAGTGTCATCAGAACAAAACGAAGGGGAGGAGAATGGTCCAGATGCTCATAGTAACGACACCGTTTAGACTCTAAATTATGTATTACCTAATCGTTTCTATTTGGTGTTTGTCAAAATGGATGGATAGGGACAATGCGATGACATGGAACTTAAAATGCAGAGTACTTGCTAAAGGGACAGAGCATGGATATGGCAATGGATTCAAGACCATTCAGATGCTGCCCAAGAAATATTAGCAGCTTGATTACTTAGGAGCTTCTTTAAGTTACGTTAATACATACCTTTTGGTGCATTGGTTGATATTGGGTTCTCCAGGCAATCAGGTGGATACTCCAAGAGTCTGGTTAAGACGCTCCGAATTAAGAAAGGAGAGGACATGTAATGATGACCAGAGAAAAACAAAATTAGAATTGCATCAACAAATTGGGAAAGAAGAGGACATGGTAATAATATTACACTAACATTCAATTAATAGTACACTAACTTATTGTTTGATATTAAACTAGACTTATTACTTAATATTAGACTAAACACGTTACTTTTTTTTTGAAGAAGAACTTGTATTATTACGCAAGGTCCAAAATCACAAGACTCCGAATGAGTCCTGGTACCCTACAATTCAAATCAGAATTTACCAAAACCTGCGCATTACAAGCCAACTCGTGTGTCACTTTGTTTCCTTCCCGCCGAACATGTCCAACTCGAAAGCCCGGAATCTCCTGCAGAAGATGTTTACAATCACCAATGATTCCTCCAATCGGGGCCAATATTTGCTCCAAATTAGAAACCGCTAGCACCACATTAAGACAATCAGTCTCCACAATCCCTTGCTCCCATACTTTGTCTCTTATCCATCTCAAAGCTTCTCTCAAAGTAAGAGCCTCCACTGTTTCAGGTTCTCTAATCCCCGGGAATAAACAACATTTCCACCCTGCCACCACCCCGAGCCCATCCCTGCAAACAACTCCCCCACCTCCTCCATCTCCTCCTCCCTTGGCCCCGTTCACATTCACCTTCCACTGTCCCAGAGGTGGACATTGCCACTTGATCCGAGACCCTACTGTTCTTCTCTGCCCTGAGACTTCAGTTGCCTGAGCCTCTTTCCACCCTACATAAAAATTGGAAGCAGATCGCAGGATAGCCTCCCCCGAACTCACCTTCCCATCTTATACCCTTTTGTTCCGAGCTCTCCATATTTCCCAACAAACAACTGCTAAAAAAGCAGTCTTTTCTGAATCCCCACCACCCCAGCTTAATTTCAGGCTCTCCATAACCGAATCTGCCACCCCTATCTGGATATTTGGCACCTTACTCCAAACTTCAATTGCTTTAACACAAGAGAAAAGCACATGCACACCTGTCTCCTCCTCTCCGCAGTAAAGACATCCTGCAGGAACATTAACTCTCTTCTGCCTAAGATTGAAGGCCACAGGTAACACTTCCGAAGCCCCTCGCGAAATGAAATGTTGTACTTTGTGAGAGACTTTTAACCTCCAAACATCCCTCCAAAAAGGATCTGTTCCACCATCCACCCAATTACCACTTTCTGCCTGAAGCTCCCTGTATACCTGTCTGACTAACATGTTATTTAATATTACACTAACTTCATCCATATTACTTTTTTTTTAAATGTGTTCATCCATATTACTTAATTACCGTACATTTCAAAAGAGATATAGCTACGACTATAGGGTGTTAGGATATAACCATGGTCATAGGGTGTTGGGATATATGGTTAGGATGAGAGGTCTTCAAAGAAATCACTGTGAGACGTGTATGGTTGCTCGTTGGACATGTATGGATCTTCATCTGTCTCCTATTCTGTGTCATCGTCATATGCATAATATTCTTTATCGTCTTAGCTCTTGTAATCCATGGTTGGAGACCCGTACTCCATGGTTGAAGACCCGTAGCAGTACTAGCTTGAATTACACTCGTCTAAAATGAACTCGTACTCAATGAACTTCAACCGAGTTTCATAATCGAAAAGAAAAGACGTGTTGATAGATGAATATTATGAAGAGAACAAGACATATATATATATATATATATATAGAGAGAGAGAGAGAGAGAGAGAATTTGAATATATTCTCCATCAAAATTTGAATATATCTGAAGGAAAGTATGTAGTGACTCATCAAATATGCCTGTCACAATTGATAAAAGCCCTATCGAAAACATTGACTTTTGAAATTAATACATTAAATCAAATGAATATTCCCTACTTGATAACATATAAAAATCAATACCAAACGTTACCAACAAGATCGCTCATTAGGTTCATATAAACAATTGCATCGTGTAGGTCGCTATGCCTTTGCAGCCACTCCGTATACTGAGGATGTGGTCCATGGACCCACTATATACAACCTCGGTATCGTAAGGAATATTACCACCCGTACCATAAAAAGAAATTCCACACCTCCTTAATATGAGTCGCTTTCCTCCTCGACGATTATATTATGCAAAATAATGCAAGTATGCATTATATTTGCAAGTGTGTTTTCTGTTACATACACGGACGGGCCATGTGACGATGTACCACCATGCCTATATAACTCTGAACGCTCATTACACATTATTCCTCGTACTCTCCTGATGTTTCGCAAACAGTTTACCCTTTGACGCTAGAGGTCGTGGTATTTTTTTCACAAAACGACTCCAACTTGAATACATTCCATCAAATAAATAATAAGGATAATCGTAAAGTGTGCTGTTTGTTTCGTACTGAATTGTATGTTCGCGGTCTTCAAATATGTTTTGGATGATGTGCAATTTGTTGAGAACGTTGATGTTGTTGTTCGATCCGACCGAATCGAAATAAGCATGCCAAATTTATAGGTCACGTGAAACAACGACTTCTAGCATAATCGTTGGTTTGTTTCCATGATCTCCTCTGCCAAATTCTCCATTTCATGCCAACGAGAAATTCTTCCACTGCCCGTGCATGCAATCAAAGCTCCCAATGTAACATGGGAACCTGTCTCTCACCCATATGCAAAAATCGGTCATAACGTCCGTCGTCGGACGCTTTTCAATACTTGTCCCCCCAAACTCGAAAGACTACCTTACAAAACTTTTGCATACTTTTCAGGATGGCCACAATCGGCACCACCGTATGTCGGCATCTAGACTACAGTTATACGTTTCTGGTGTGGGGTACAACCAACTTGACCACACCAAGCATATGTTTTTTTGAACAAAATTAAACAAAAAGAAGCTAAACTTTAAATAAAGCTAAAGTTAGAACAAAAAAGAATAACCAAATTAAATCTCATTAACTCGACTGATTTATATTTCTTATTTCTCCTAAACTTTCCTGTTTAAATCTCTTTCCTAAACCTTTTTTTTACATAATGCAGGAGTTGACTAAATCGAGGACACGTCGTCCTCTATATAAGCCTCAACAACTGGGTCCCTGAAACACACAATCGACTGATCGAGATCACGTCAAGCACATACAACAACAAAATGTGGAGCAGCTTCAATCAGTTGGGATCGGCCGTCGCCGGAGTGATGTTCGTGCGTTCCCTGTTCCACCAATTCTTCCCGTACGAACTCAGGAAGTACATCGAGCGACACTCCCGCAAACTCTTCGCATTCTTGTACCCATACATCAAAATCAGAGTCCACGAGTTCTCCGGCGAGCACATGAGGCGCAGCCCAGCCTACGCCGCCGTCCAGAACTACCTCATCGACAGATCCACCGAATCAGCCAAGCGCCTCAGAGCCGACGTCGTCAAGGACAGCGACTCCCTCGTCCTCAGCATGGACGATCAGGAGGAGGTTACCGACGAGTTCAACGGCGTCAAGCTCCGGTGGGTCTCCGGCCACTCCGTCTCGAACAACACATCGTTTTCTCTTTACCCCGCCCCCGCGGAGAAGAACTACTACACGCTCACCTTCCACAAGACCCACCGCGAGGCCGTCACGACGTCGTATCTGCAACACGTGATGACCCAGGGGAAGGCGATCGCGGCGAAGAACCGCCAGAGGAAGATCTACACCAACAATTCGAGCGACAGCTGGAACGGGTACAATGGTAGGAAGTGGAGCCACGTCGTATTCGAGCATCCGGCGTCGTTTGATACCCTCGCCATGGACACGAAGAAGAAGGAGGACATAATGAAGGATCTGGCGAAGTTCAGTGAGGGGAAAGAGTACTACGCGAAGATCGGAAAGGCGTGGAAGAGAGGTTACCTCCTCTACGGACCTCCCGGCACCGGCAAATCCACCATGATCGCCGCCATGGCTAATTTCCTCAACTACGACATCTACGATCTCGAATTGACGGCGGTCAAGGACAACACGGAGCTCAGGAAGCTCCTGATCGAGACATCGATTATCGTGATCGAGGACATCGATTGCTCTCTGGATCTGACCGGACAGAGAAAAGAGGAGAAGGAAGAGGAGGACGATGAGGAGGACACAGATCCGGTGAAGAAGGGGAAGGAGAAGGAGAGCAAGGTGACCTTGTCGGGGCTATTGAATTTCATCGACGGGCTGTGGTCGGCGTGCGGCGGCGAGAGGCTGATCGTGTTCACCACCAACTATGTGGACAAATTGGATCCGGCTCTGATAAGGAGGGGGAGGATGGACAAGCACATTGAGCTCTCGTATTGCACCTTCGAAGCTTTCAAGGTCCTGGCTTACAATTACTTGAATGTAGAGACCCACCATCGGTTCGAAACGATCCAGAGGTTGCTGGAAGAGACGGAGATGACGCCGGCGGACGTGGCGGAGAATATGATGCCCAAGTCGTGGGATGCGGATGAGGAGAGCTGTTTGGAGAGTTTGATCCAAGCTCAGGAAACTGCAAAGGAAGAAGCAAGGAAGAAGAAGGAGGAAGCTATGGAAACTGCAAAGAAAGAAGCAAAGAAGAAGAAAGAGAAAGCTCTGAAAACTGCAAAGGAAGACGAAGGAGGAAGTTCTAGAAACTGCAGAGGAAGGAGGACGAGGAAGAGGTAAGGGAAACGGAAGCAAACGAAACGGTGTCATCTGATGATGACGAAGTGAGAGAATTGTAACGGCATATTTTAGAGATTTATTTTCATGTTACTGTAGAGTGTAGTGTAGACTTATAGTTTTTTTCCTTCAAAAAATATCATTAAAAGGCATTTAATTATATTGAATTCAGTTGATATTTGAATGGGTATGTGTCAGTGAGGTTGCATGAATGGTTTAATTTTGTTTTGAATTACTCATTCTACTTTTGTTGGAACTTATAAATAAATCTTTCTGCTCTAACTCGTTCTACTTGATCTAAAATCTAGCACACATCTCAAAATTATAACGATCCTAGATCGATGGACATAGCGAAAAAAAAAAGCATAGGAGTTGAGAAGGATAAAAACCAAATAAGAAAACAAGAAAAACAAAGGAGAGAGAGTAACTGGTGTCGACAACAATAACTTGGGTTTATTTATTGTTTGATGTCTAGAGAGTTATTTTGTTTTTAAATCCATGTACCCCTTACTATCACACATGTTATGACTAAAAGTTCTCTCTCTAATCGATTTAGTATCATAGTGTAATATGACAACTTACAAAGTATCTATATTTATAGCTTAAATAATTTTTAACATACCGGTTTGTCACATGTTAGATTATAATGTATCGAATTGTCATGAATAATTGATTTGAGTATATAATCCGAACTTCAAAAAACAAGACTCCTCTCCAATATGTGAGAGAATCTACTCCTTCCTCTCACGCATGTCGTGAATACCAAACCTTAGCTGACTCATGAGGTCAAATCCCTCTACCACCACTGTCCCTTTATCATTCGGTGTTTTCTCATCGCCACACGCAACATTGATCAGAGGGTTGGCCGTCCCATCACCACGTCCATCTTTCGAGATCGTGAGCCTCTTAAAAGCTTGACATACACAGAAATTGAAGGCCAATCCACCCGGACCAGTTTCGACGTCTCAAATTTATAACATATATCTTATCATGAGTCAGATAATTCATAATGCATCTCTGTACTTTGCATCCATTTGTTTGTGGTTACGTTTAATCCTCGATTATTTAATTAATAATTTTTAAGAGACTTTTTTAACATTGGGCCTCAGGTTTCACCATTGTGATTGCCATATTTCAAATAGAAGGGACCAAATTACCATGGGCCCTAGCCCAATTGAGCCCAAAAATTAATCAACCTGGTCCCCTATTATTTTTGGTGTGCGGGCTTGTAGAGGCCTTTTCGGTTTTATGGACTTGCCCAAAACGGCAACAGATTAAGCCCAAAACGTATCAGGAAAACGTTTTCCCTCTAAAACAATTTTCCCGGAAAATAACAACAGGAGAAAATCGTCCCGAAGTTGGAGAAAATTTGAAGAAATCACAAATATATTTATCTTCTGATTTCGAGTGCGAAAAATGCACTGTTTAACGGAAAAAATTTCCTCCAAAATCCTCCGTTTTCTCTCCATCCAAACAGTAATCGATTCCCCTCTCCTCTCTCCCTCTTTGTCATCAGGTTTTGTAGTTCGAGACATAAAATTTTCTCATGGGTCACCGCCATTTTCTCGCATTTCTTCTCTGCGTTCTCTCTTTCCCCGATCTCTCATACCAGCTACCCAGATGGCTTGGAGACACGAAACCGTATAAGCATTTCTCTCTTCAATCTCCTAGCCTCCATTGATGCACCAGAGCTTGACCATGATTTTTATGTTGTGTTTCGCAGGCAAGAATCGTTTATCAGGATGAAGACCGACCCGAAACCCCTCACCGTCGATCCCTCTCGATCCACTCACCTTTCTCACGATCCCAGGTGGTCTCTCCCACTTTCTTTGTATCAATACACATGTATGATTACATATATGTAATATGTTAGTGTAGTATTGATTTTTGTAATTTTTTCTCAAATGATGCAGAGTATTTTTATATAAGGGGTTTTTATCAGACGAGGAATGTGATCATCTGATTAATCTGGTTCTGTTCTTACCATTGTCAATTGTTTGTGTTTTGATTCATGAAATGTGTTTGGTTTCTCTGAATCTGGAAATGGTTGTGACTTTGTATTAGCTTTTGGTTGTGATTGTTGGGATTTTAGGCAAAGGATAAGCTACAGAAGTCTATGGTGGCTGATAACAAGTCAGGTAAGAGTTTAGAGAGTACGGTCCGGACCAGCTCTGGCATGTTTCTCACTAAAGCTCAGGTGAGTTTTAGATTTCTTCTTCTTCCAAATACTAAGCTATTCAATGCAATACTCTTGGCATGCCATTAAATATTTGTTGGGAAGTGCTTTGTTTCTTAATGTTCATTGGTTAATTATGTGATCAAATTAGTGTGAATTGTAATTGAACATCTCATAATGTGTGGTTGATGATGCAACTATCATATGTATAACAAATACTAGTTCCAATATAGAATAGTTTAGTTAACTTTGAAGTCTGTTAATGCATAACTTGGGAATTTTACTTTAAAGCGGTCAATATGTTTGGGCTCAATGCAGTAATAGATTTCTAATGTGCTTCTCTTGAAATTTTCACTCTTTTTGCATTTTCTTTTGGAAGGATGAAGTAGTTGCCGCTATTGAAACCAGGATTGCTGCATGGACCTTTCTTCCCGTAGGTAATTTAATGATTAATTTGTGCTTCCTTCGTGTATAAAAAAGTAGCCAAGTGCACGGAGCTCCAACTCCAACGATTGTTGAGTACAGGGAGGCATTAACTTCCTAAAGAATGAAATGAATTTTATCTGACATTTCTTGAACCCGTTCTCATAATCAGAAAATGGAGAGGCCATACAGATACTGCACTATGAAATCGGTCAAAAGTATGAACCACATTTTGATTATTTCCAAGACAAAGCTAATCAAGAAGTCGGTGGCCATAGGATTGCTACCATACTGATGTATTTGTCTAATGTTGAGAAGGGTGGAGAAACAGTCTTTCCCAATGCAAAGGTGAATGATTCATATTGAATTTAAGCTTTATATGGTCTTTGGCTCTTTGCTATCAATCTTTCTTCTATTTTTTTCTCGGGATGTCTGATACATTTTTATTCTGCTCTTTAGGACAAAGCGTCCCAACCCAAGGATGATAGCTGGTCCGATTGTGCCAAAAAGGGATATGCAGGTATTATTGTTATATTTAAGTTCCTAATATATATTAGTTGACTTCAATATATGCTGAAGATAGTGTGATTTATTGCGATAGTTGCAAAAAAGTACCTTGAGGTATTCACTTTTTGCAACTTATAGCCCTCTTCTTTGACGATTGCAAAGAAGTGCCCTGAACTTCTCTTTTTGTTGAACTTTGTATAAATTTGTTTCAAAATGACGATTTTACTCTTGGAAATTTAATTTTTAAAAATTATAATTAAAAACCAAAAATCCAAGTTTTCACTTATTAATTGTAAATCTAAATTATAAGGGTAAATTCATTATTTTTTATATAAATTGGCAAACATTGCAACAGAAAGATAAGTTCAGGGTATTTCTTTGCAATTATCTTTGCAAAAAATGAATGTCTCAGGGTATTTTTTTGCAATTATACCTAATTTATTCACAAAATGACTTGACCAGTTATTTTTTACTTCAGTTGATTTTTTGTTATCGAGCATTTGTTATTGCATCACGCTGTTGCAGCTATCACTATTAGACTGTTTTGATTGTAATTTTTAGACCTTAATCCATCCATTTTGGTGGTTCCCGTTCACTAGCAGTTTCTTGTTGAGGTAAATTGCACATAACCACGTTTATGAATTGCCCACAGACACATAATCCCCTAATAAGTTTCACGTGTCACCAGCGTACAAAATAGACGAAAATCATAAAAAAATTCGGTTATAATGATTTTCGTTTATTTTGTCTATCTTCTACTACGGTGACATGTGAAAATTCATAAAGGCAGTTATTTGTCTGTGGGAAATTTACTATGAGGTTATATGTTTGTGGGCAATTCATGAAAGTAATTGCAGGCAATTAGGGTGGTGCAATCTTGACCTATGTTAATCCTGTAACTCTACATTACTCTCACGACAGTGATCTTCCACACCATCTAGCTTGTGAACATATGTTCAAAACCCGATCTGAGTTTCATGTCTATACATTGCAGTGAAACCCAGAAAAGGTGATGCATTGCTGTTCTTCAGTCTTCACCTGGATGCGACCACAGACAAGAACAGCCTCCACGGAAGCTGTCCGGTTGCAGAGGGAGAGAAATGGTCAGCAACGAAGTGGATCCATGTGAGGTCTTTTTCGAGAACCAAACCTCCTACGGAAGCTGTTGGCGCTTGTGTAGACAGAAACACAAACTGTGCATATTGGGCCGCGCAAGGCGAGTGCAAGAAGAATCCTCGCTATATGGTTGGCACCGAAGATGTCTCTGGATTTTGCAGGAAGAGCTGCAATGTGTGCACATGATAAGAAACAGGATGTTCCTTCCTTGCCATTTCTTGTATTGTATATACATTTTCAAGATGATGCTGGGTCGTGATATCTTATTTTTTGTTAGCCCTTTAGGAAATGGAATAAAGTTTCGTTTTGAATATTGCATTGACGAGTTCAAGTCACGACAACGATATAAAAAAGAAATATAGTATAAAAAATGCTATGCACTCACTCATCAGTTTTTAAAAATATTAGCTTTTGTCTGCTTTTTCTTAACGACCCATTTTAGTTTCAAATTTTTATTTTTGTTCAGTTTGTTTTAAAATGACGATTTCATTCTTAAAATTTTCATATTTCATAATTTACGTCCTTTTTGTATCTAAGGGAGTTTGTTCGATTAGTCGATCTATTGTTAGTGATTTTATATTCTAATGGAAATCATCAACTATCTGACTTTACTGTCATAATAAAAATTATTTTGCTATATTATTTTAATCAAATTATTTCAATTATGAATCAATTTTAAATCGATTAGTGAACATACTAACAAAAAATAGATGGAGTACTTTATTACATTCGCTGATCCATTTTAAAATGATTAATAATTGAATCAAAATAATTTGATTAGTTTGATCAGGTTAGTATGGCGAAAAAATCAAATTTGTTAATAAAATTAATAATCAGTAATCTCAGTTAGGTTGAAAAAATTATTGATAAAGAGGAAGGAAAAACTAAAATTCTCGGAAAAAAAAACTAGTACAAAAATAGAAGTTCAAGAATAGAATTTATTAAAAATGAATAACAGTACACTACCCTCGTTTACAACTTCCTCATATAAATAATTGCAAAATAGTGTCGTGAACTTGTTTTTTATTGCACTTACCTTTTATAAATCTGTTTCAAAAAACTAATAATTTAAAAACAAAAAAATTTAAATTTTCATATCCCTTAAATTTTTTGTGAGGAAAAATTGTCTGTGTACGAAGAGGGAAAAACTGAGGGATACGAAAGTTCAGATTTTTTTATACAAATTGCAAAAAAAAAAGTATAGGGTACTTTTATACAATTATAAAAAAAATGACTATAAGTTGCAAAAGAATGAATGCCAGGTAGTTTTTTTTTACAATTATCCCTACAAAAATTAATCTTAAACAAAAGTTCTGACAATGTATTTCAAACCAGCTCATAATGACACAATTATTGTATTATAATGAGATTCTTTCAGACATTGATGATATTCCTAGAACATGAACTGAAGTTAGCATCATGGATGTTTCCTACACAATAATATCACAACAGACCATGTGTGAACAGACCATGTGTTCATTCAATCATCTAAATAATATACAGTTAGGCAGAGCAATTCAAATCCTTCAGGAGTACATGAATCTTCATACTCATTGGGCAATAATATTAAATAAAATCGAGAAGAATATAAATTAATCTTGCTTTTATTTCATTATTTTTTCCTAAATCAGAACTATACATTCAGAGCATCTCTATACAAATAAATGTGAAGATACTAATAGAGGTTAAAACTTAAAAGAGCAGGGATGAAAAATGAAGCCCATAGCTTTTTCAGAACCTGATAATAGTTTTGGGCAAAAGGGTTGGTTCTTGACTCAAACACCAAGTTGCTGATAATTAGTGTAATCGATTTCGTTCAATCTTGCGCAGCATAAGACATGTTCAGGTAAGTCTTCTGGCTTGTTTCCCTGTATACCGAACATACTCGATCAGATATGTATCTTTTTCGATTAGAAATTAGGGATAATTGCGAAAAGGCACCATGTATCATTCCATCGTTACAAATTATAGCCTCCTTATTTGATAATGGAAAAAAAATTGTACTTTGCTATACTATGTATCAATTTGTTTCAAAATGACAGTTTTCCCCTAAAGATTTTAAATAGAAAAACAGAAAGTAAAAAATAAAAAATTCAGAAATTTCACATCCCTGAATTTTCTTCCTCTTTGTATGGTATGGTGCAAAGAGGAAGAAAATTCTGCAATTTTTGCTTTTTGCTTTTCACTTTTAAGTTTAAAATTTTAAGGGTAATATCGTCAGTTTGAAACAAATTGGTACGAAGTGTGCAACAAGAATACAAGTTCAAGGCAGTTTTAGTCATTATCAAACAAGGCTCTGATTTGCAAAAATAAATAAATAGTACAAGGCACCTTTTGTTTTTGCAATTAACTCTCTAGATACTATGTACAGCCTTTATTAATAACTTCGTAAAGATTGTTACCTGAATTGTCAGACCAAAATCCAAGACACAAAGCTTCAATCTACCCACAAATGCTTCGAAACCTTTTCTGGCAATGTAGCTAAATCTATGCATATCTAAATCGATCTCCATGTACTTCTCTCCCTACAGTAGGAATTGTCATAACGTGAGTAATTCAGATCTATGAAGATGGTGATGCATGATTATGAAAATTGAGTTAATTATTTTAAATGGTATCTAAGGGTAAAAAAAAGAAACTTTACCAAGTAAAACTCGTGTTGAGGACGTGAGAGAACGGGTTTTTCATTATAAGCATTCATAAGCTTCTTCTCAGCTGAACTTAATTGGAGTTCTTCCAAATTTGCCAGTCTGCCCAAAATTTTCAATCTTTCCCTAAAAGGTGAAATTGTATCCATTGGAAAACCTTTAACTCTCTCCACTTCATCGTTGATTAATCTCTGTTAAATAAACAAACATTTATGTCAATTATTTAAAAATTTATGAAATACTAAAAGAGTTGAATATTTTTTTCCCATATATTCAGAGAAATAAAAAAGAAACTTACACTGAGATTATCTCGGAACTGTTGTGGTAGCTCTTTGGCGTAATTTTCTGACAACTTGAAATACAAAACTATACTCATTCCTTCACCATCATTTTCGCTTTGAAATATCGAGGCAGGATATAGAGGAATCTATGAAGGAAAAGGACACACCATTATTGAAAACAGTCAGCAAATGGTCTGCTGTTTCTCAAATTGAAGACTTATGCATATCAAAAGATCATCTACCATTGTAAGGATATTAAAGGGTTAATTGCACAGAACTACCTTTATGAATGCACACAAACACGTGAACCCGTAGTAAATTTCCAAAAACACATGACTACAATTGAAATCCTCCACAGAACCATATTGAAATTGATTATAGGATGTGAATGAGTAGTTTTGGGATGTTGAAATTTTTTAAACTCATGTGTAAGTCTAGCGACGGAAAAAAAGAAGATGGTTTCTGTCTATTTTGTACGATGGTGACCTGTGGAAATTCATAAGGGTAGGCATGTCTTTGTGGAAAATTTAATATGGGGTCATGTGTTTGTGAGCTATTCATAAAGGTAGTTATGTGCAATTAACACGATATTAAAAGAACAACACAGACATGTAAATCAAGGGGTTTAAGCAATACCTGAAGATTCACAACAAGAAGAGGAGGGACTTCTCCGGTGAATTCAGCAGCAGGAAGTTCCACAAAACGAGCCACATGGTCAATTTTTCGCTGAGACAAGAAGACATCAGCACCAAAAGGATAGAATGCAGCACAGTTTGGAGCAGGATCTTTCTTCTTATCCCTGTAAATTATCAAACAATGAAGAAAAGGTAAGAGTTTTGAGGTCAAGATGATCCAGAATGAAATCCCTGGCACGCTCTAGTCTCACCTAAGATAATTCGGTCCTCGGACTTTAAAAGTAGTTGGCTCAAGTGGAGACCAACAATTGGGCATTCTCTTCCCTGATGGACAATATGGAAGTGAAGAACCGGCTATGGCTCTTTGAAGAAGTGCCTTTGGTGAAACTGCAAGGAAATGAGAACATGTGCATAAGCATCCCTGTCAACCTCTAAACCCAGTTACAGTTTTAACTCCGAGATAAAAAATAACAGATGAAGGAAATGCACAGAGCAAAATATAACAATAATAATTAGGGATAATCTCACTCAAGTACCCTTAACTATAGTTTAAACAGTTTCTGACAACCCCTAAGTGTTTTCTAGTCTCAATTTCGTCAAATTTTGGGTGTAAAATGACAAAATTTACCCTGATATAAAAAGGGTATTTTGTCGCTAACACACCCAAAAGTTGACAAAACTGGAGTAAATTGAGACTAAAAACAATTAGAGGGTAGTCAAAAACTTTTCAAACTTAATTGAAGTTAATTGAGAATGGTACATATTTATGAGTGAGGATTTACCTAACAATTATAACACGAACACTATTGTTTTCTTAGATATGTAAGGTCTACTTGCTTAAATATGCATTCTTACATCACACTTCAATGTTTTTGCCATCAAGCCCTAAACAAAAAGTGGGAAGGTTGCCGGGAATGGTAACGATCACTTCTTCATAAGGTATAATTTGGAAACAATGCATTGTTATTTTCCTTCTCATGGCAATTCAACAATCAATAAGCACTTGAATGTATAGCTTCAAATAAGTCAAGAATTCATCTATTAACAAAACAAAGATGGACAATTCAACATAAGCATATATGTACATGTATCTGTAAATGGTGGAGATGCTTACGCATTGGCGGATTAGACTGCCCTTCCCTCCACTTGAAAGAAAGCTTCATAGAAAGTTTTTTCCTTCCAGGGCTCAGTGGCTTTCTCTTGTCAACTGAAGCTACATTGGAGGCTAGACAAGGCAAGCAATTATTTTGAAGAACTCCACAATTCTGCAGTACTGAAGGTGGTGAGGCTTCTTCATCTCCTCTCAAGCTCTCTTCAGGGCACACTGATGCAGCATCTTTCCTACTGAAGGTCCTAGGAGATGAAACACTAGAAGCTGTGCAAATTTCATCTGCAGAATAATTTTTAAAAAATACAACAAAAATCTAAATTCCATTCATCATAATCATCAAAATTGCAGATATTTTTCTTCTAAAAACAGCTATGTAATCACAGTTCATACAGACCTTCATGAACACTATAAAAATCATCATCCCATTCAGACTCTAACACTGAAGCCGAATCGAACCATGCCCCTTCCACACTCCCTGTTCACAAATAAAAACAATTTAAAATAAAAATCACATTTCTATGCGTCGGAAAATTAACTAACAAGCAATCAATCTAAAAAATTCAATGCCCATCAAACTAAAAACAAAAATAAAACCCTAGAGCTCACAGATTTAACGAATCAATAGTGTTGATTTCAATTTGAAGAAGAAAAAAGCTCAGATTCTAGGAACCTTGAAAGCTGGCACGTCCGGCCGAGGATTCGACCAAGTCGAGCTTGCGAGACGAGATTCGTCGCTTGATGACTCTCCTCCTCCTCCGACGATTCTTCTTCTTCGCCGAACCAGTCCGATCTCCGATCCAATCCTTGGGTCTCGATGCACAAGCTCCCATTTCTCTCCCAAATTCAAATTCAGATCAGCAGTCCCACAAATTAAGACCCCAAAACAAATAATTCGGAAATCTGAGTCTTCTTCGACTCCAATTTCCCATAAATACTATTCGATTCACTCTGACTCAAATCCTCAGCTGTGCCCACTATATGTATCAAATGGTGAAAGAAACTGAATATAAATAATAAATAATAAATAATAAATATTAATAATTTATCAGTTCATAAAATGAAAAATAAATAAATAAAGAAGGTGCCGTAATGATCACTTTCCCACACGATTTCGGGTCCCACGCGCTCGATTCAGGAGTTCAATCTGGTCTCCGGCCACGTGTCCGCGCAGCGGATCTGACGTGGAGTCACTCGGCGACAACGGCGCGTGGAGTGGTGTCCTTTGCGATTGCTAGTTGGTTCCACGATGTGTCTGATTAGCAGCTTGATATGATTACTGATTTTTTAAAATTAAAAGGAATTTGAAAAAAAATCATAATTGGCAATAAAGACGAGTGGAAGTGAGTGGACTCGGTGCTGCGTACGTGTCAAAGATCTCGGCGTCGGTTGGCTGGTTCGTCTGATACTTTCAAATGGAGGGACCACGTGCTCTTTTTTCGCGGGTCCCACTTTCCCACCAACCGGACCTGACATTAATTATTGCGTCACTGTGTTTGTGTCGTTTCGTAGTTTTCAAAGGGCTTGTCTCAGCCCAATAAAGAGTTTACTGGGCCGGATCATGTGAGGTCAAGCTGGACGGCCCAGAACTCGTTCTCTTATCTTCATCGTCTTCATCATGTACTGCACTTTTGTATCAGTGTGTTTTGAGGTTGAGCTAGGTTCCAATTCCGGCAATGGCGGTTTCGGCTTCTGCGGTTCTCTCTCCGCTCTGTACCTGCTCTAGCAGCAGCAAAAACCGAGCCTCTTCTTCTCGGAGTTTTGTCCTCTTCAATGGCTCCTCTAAACCCTGCAATCCTCCGCCGTCAACGGTGGTTTTTGCCTCAAGTGAGTTCACAGATTATCCTATGTAGAATATCATGTGAAGATGCGTGTTTTTGGTTTGTGTGAATCGATTTTGTTGTGTTTTATGTTTCGTGCCAGGATCGAGAAATGAAGTATTGGATGATAAGGAGCAGGAGCAGTTGGAGCTACTAGAGCAATATGGTTTCGATCCTGACGAGTTATTATCTCCTAAGGTTCGTTCTGTATGCAACATTTCTGTTCGTTTTGGGGGAATTTGGAAACAGGAAATGAATTTGAATTTTGATTGTGCTTCTTTATTGGAAATTTGAATGTTAAATTTTTTGGTCTCTGTATTGGTTTTGATTGGTTTTGATTTGTAGTCTAGGAGAAAGTTGAAACAACAAATGAAGGGAAAAGGCGATGAAGTCACTCCCAAGGAGCCTCCTAAGGCACTAAGGTCTACTCATGAGCTTATCAAGGTTTTGCCCTGAACCCAGTTTTATTCATATTCTATTGTTAACCTTTGTGGATTGGAAGTGCTTGCTTGTATAAGCATAGCATAGCCTTGGGGGGATGGTTGCTTCATGTGTTGATATAACATTGAATTTCATGAATAAGTTATTTTAAGGATATTGCTTTGGTTATGCTACATACAATATTTTGAAGTGATGATGGCTAACATTTTGGTGTCTAAGAAAAATTATGTACCTATCAATGTATGCCGCTTCTTATAGGTTCTTGGAGGAACGGTTCGAAGAAGGAAGTTGCTCTCACCAAAGGGCTTTGATGTACGCCCAATGATGAATGTTGTAAAAGGGTCGGCGTTTGATATTTTGCAGGTAAAGCACCTCATGTATTGCTTCCAGTAAACAATTAAGAATTCTTTGCACTGTTGTTTGTTGACATCTGATTCTCGGATTTCCGTGTAGATTGTGAAATTTCAGTTTTTATTTATTTATTCTGTTGGTATTAATAACTCGTTCTAGCTTTTCCTCAGACTGCTGGTGGCTGCCCTTCCTCTCTTAGGCCTGGTCGCTGGTTAGACTTGTACAGTGGCACTGGGTGTGTGGGCATCGAAGCAATGAGCCGGGGATGCTCTGAGGTACTGTTGCCAACTTCTTGCGTGCTTCTCTGTACATGATTTCTACCTTGCAATTTTTTGTGCGGGGCGATTAAGAATTCGGACTTAATAACTACTAATGCTAAACTCTTAAATCGTGAATCTGGCTTTGTAAGTAAGATGAAGTTAAGAGTTTGGGTCTAAAACCAGTGGAACATTAAATTAAATTATATGTCTTTTTGAACATTTCCAGTAATATCTACTTATACATTTCCTTTTATCCAGGCACATTTTGTTGAGATGGACCCTTGGCTTGTTGGAAATGTCATACGGCCAAACTTAGAGAGAACTGGGTTTCACAATGTTTCTGTTATACATACTCTAAAAGTTGAAGTTTTCCTGGAACGGGCACAGCAACTTGTAGGTGTGCTTTCCACTTCGTTTTCCCCGTCCTTACTATCTTGGGCTGTGAGCATATGTGGGCATCCTAATAACTACATGAGATGGATAGAGGGATTGAACCCTCTGCAAAAAGCTATCATGATTTACTTTGTTCTGGGATTTCCAATAGTAATGCATGATTTTGAAACTTCGTGTTATCACATACTTAACTCCCTCTTACTATGTGAAGAACCATAACAATTGAATATACCACTACCGATCATTAAACTAGGAATTGTAGGATGCGTCACTTTCTATCTTTACATCTCAGCGTTTGAAATCCAACAATTCATATTCACAGCAAGCACATCCTTGGAATGCTTGCCATGTTTCCCTCATCTGTTCAAGAAATAAAGATGGGCAGGCTTGCAAGCCTAAGGGATGGTCCTGTCGGGTTTTGGTTAGTATTGCTGGACACTATGTAGAAAGACTAACATTTCTTTGTCATGTCATGTGAAAGCAATCATTCTCTTTCTAGTTATAGATTTGTCATTTCATTTGCAGTTTTTATTAATGAGATAAGTAATTGTAAGTGGATGCCTTTTCATATACTGATATTTAATCAAGGTTTGACTGTTTGTAGATACCAGTGGGCCGTTTGATTACATAAGTGTAACCCCTCCATATACTGAAGTTGACTATGGTGTACTGATGGGCCAAATTTCGAAGTCTGGTTTGATTGGAGAAGATACATTTATTGTGAGTTTTTATTCTTTCCTCGTGTGGCAAAATCATTGTAAAGATCTCATATGAGTAGTACAGCTTAGTAATATAAATGAGTACTTGTTGAATAACAGGTGGTAGGAGACATGAAAAGAATTGTCAACAATAAAACAAAATTTCGCATAATGCATTAATGTACTCTATATGTATATTATTTTGCTAGCTTCTCTAACACTTGAAAATTTAATGGTGTAGGTAGTGGAGTACCCTTTCAGAACTGAGATGGTGGAGGTGTGTGGAGGCCTTGAGAAGGTATTTCACATAGCTATCTAATTCTGTCTGTGTGGTAATTTGAAATGAAATAAAAAATTACTTTCTTCAAAGCATACCAAAAGCTGCTGTTCAGTCCTATAGAAACCATACTGAAGTAGCTTCATATATATGAACTTATCCATTCAATTTCTATTTTCAGTCAGGTTCTTTTTGTTTTGAAAGTGTTGATATTTAACCAACTAAATGATGGTTATGTCTATTCAAGTTGGTTTAGCCGTTTTTAACTGGTAACATTAAAATGCAGGTAACAACTCGACGATTTGGTCGGACTCATTTGGCTATCTATGGACCGAAGTGGGCTCAAAAGACAAGGAAGTCCCAAGAGTGACTCCTGACCAAGACAAAGTTAGAATGCAAATCTGCAAGTTGTGGTTGAAGTATAGTGTGAGGTCGAATTAGTTTTGCTGTGAATGCTGTAGGACATCTCCAAGTCCTATATTTGGGTGTAATTTTCACTGTTTTTCTTAAATCAGTTACTGCCTCAGCAAGCTTGATGGGTTTCTCTGGTAATTTCCTATTATTATGGTCATCAATATTAATATGCATTATAGTTATTTTTGAACTTGTTCTTGTGTTCTGTTTGCCTCCAATTTATAACCATGTTGGGCTTGTATGTTTCAGGTCGGTGACAGATATAAGAAGATAGAATGGAACCTTGCGGTGTATAAGCGGGTTGTATAAAAAATGTAAGGAACTCTTACTTTAATTATATATTATTATGTGTTTAACATATTACGGTACATTACAGTTCCCCACGAGACAGGTTAGGAAATGTATCCTTAGCCCTATTCCTGTAGTTTTTGTTACCCCGTTGGTTTAATTGAACTACAGTCCTATAGAGTAGGAGTGATCTTGCATTAGAGCTAATGGTTTTGATCTTAGAACTATCCATCATCATGAAAACTGGCAATGTTGAATGTTGTGTCTGAATGGTGGCAAGGATACTACATTTTCGAAATGAAATCCACAGAGCTAAGACAGCTGGTTTTTGATATCACTCGTCTGAGTGAACCATTTGTGTCGCCGAAGTAACATTGGAGACTGAACATATAATACGCCACCCAAATGTTACTTAGGCGATGCATTATTAGTGCTTCGTCTAAATGTTTGGGCAACACAACACATGATCCCTACCAACAGTCTCAACCGCCCCTTTAGAGTCATATGACCCGAACCCTAGCTTGGCCCTCGGTCACCAAACCGGTAACCTGCCTTTGACCAACACTAGTAGGCGACATAAAAGGGGAAGACCACGAAGCAGAGCCACTCGTGTCTGGATCTGGAGCAGGACGTCAGACCTGGAATAGATCGAACAATAACGAGAGGAGAAAGCGGCCGGAAAGGAAGGAAAGGTCTCAGACAACGGTGAAGCGAAAAACATAGTAAATCCAAAACGACCAGGACAGGAAAAAAAAGGAAAAGGATGAAAAGAGTATGGGGAAGAGGAGCCAATTGGGGTTAAGAGAAATTTAGAGTTAAAAGCTTTTTTTAGAGAGGATAAACTTTATGAATAACTTTGGTTCCTAACCTTCTTGAACGTTTCGTTACAGTTCCATACATGAAAGGTTGGAACTTTTACAAAACCTGATATGAACCGTTTAAATTAACGATTTCGTTGACATGGGAAGTGAAAAGTCGAAACTACCCCTCCATTCACGTTAACCTTTCAACTCCCCATGCCTGTTCAACATGCAATTAAAACACTTCGTATACATATCCAACAATTTTTCAACACTGAATTTCAAAATAATGCATTATTTTGGGAAATATGAGCTGAAAGGTTAACATGAATGAAGTTGTAGTTTCGACTTTTCACTTCCTATGTTAACGAAATCGTTAATTCAAATAGTTCATATCAGGTTTTGTAAAAGTTCCAACCTTTCGTGTATGGAACTGTAACGAAACGTTGGTCTGGGTTAGGACGTTAAAACGAAACGTTGAGAAAGGTTTGGACCCAGAGTTTTTCCTAGACTCTATCATAATACATTGACCAAATGGCAGTTCAACACTATTAGTGCTTCATAGCCTAAATGTTTGGGCAACACAATATGCAATGTAAAATGTAGTTTACATACAAGGGTGACAGAGTGATTAGGTCGCCCGAATAAGATATATAAAGACGGTAACATTATTCTTCAGAAAATTCCATTGCCAATAAGACTTCGGATACAAGTTGTTTCAGGAATACAATGTCCCTTTCTGAGTGCACGAGTCTTGAGCTTAAGGAATTGTTTCTTTTCTGGTTCGTACCACCAAAGTTCTTGGCCGTACACTTGGAATAAGATTTTGTTTCCACGACGGGAAAAACATACCGGAAACAGACGAGGGTAGCGGTGAACCATCCCTACTTTACGAGGAGGCGAAGACATGGTCAAAAACTTAGTCCATTTCGAAGACCCATCGTCACATTTCTCGTCCAACACCCAAAAATCAACCAGATTTCGATGGTGAATGCGTTCACAAAGCAAACACAATTGCCCATCGAACACTTTGATCCAAATATTTCTATACACAACATCTCCAAAATCTGGAAATGCGGTTTCAAAGAACTTCTCCTCAGCAAGATCAAAACCAATAATCATAATCTTCCTCTCCAGGTACCAATACAAAGCTCCATCAAGATAAGCCCCTTTGGGAAACGTCCATCTACTATCAAAATAAGTCATCAGCCCGAAAACATCACATCGGATTTTCGTCCATTCTTTACCAGCGCCATTGACATCGTAAATCATGAGCTCGAGAACACGATTTAAAGCTGGTTTCGCAATCGAGACCAACTTGTAACAACAACGACGGTAGTCATACCCGAATCCGATGGAGATAGCATCAGCAACTGGGTTTGGAGGTACAATGATAGGGCTAGAAATGGAGAGCGGCGGAGATTAGGGTTTATGAGTGGTGATCGAGTAGAGGAAGGATGTAGAAGAGAAGGGAGAGGAGAAGTTAGAGAGAGGGAGAGAGTGTAGAGAGAGGAGTATAGTTTGGACTGTTGTGGAGTCATCCTCCAACGTTCAGTCGTGCTTGCTTATATTGAACTATCGAAGAAGAAAACAAAATAGTAATGGGTCGTGGGCTTGGCCGAATAACAGACCCACTTACATAAATAGATAGTTTGGACCCAATACAATTTGGCCCGTATCATCACTCCCATCTTCAAGAAGGCTCGTGTCCTCACGAGTCGTTGCTGAAACTCAGAAATTTGGAGAGCAAGTCGTAGCTGTACTCCCAGGTCGCGTCTTCAGGGAAGGAGTCACTCCACTGGATGAGCCACTGAGTTGCTGCTCTGTTTCCTCTTTTGACCGAGCGACGATCCAGGATCGCAACTGGGTGTTTCACGAGTGAGCCGTCCGCCATTGATTCCGGCAAGGAGGACTGAACAGAGTGCGAGCCGATGTGCTTCTTCAATTGTGAAACGTGGAACGTCGGATGGATTCTTGATGTAGCAGGCAAATCAAGACGGTACGCGACCTCCCCGACTCTGGCAAGAACCTTAAAAGGCCCGTAGAACTTTGGGCTGAGCTTCTGGTTGGAGCGTTTCGCCAGAGACGATTGGCGGTAGGGATGGAGCTTGACGTAGACCCAGTCGTCCACCGAGAAGGAACGGTCCGATCTGTGGCGGTTGGCTTGGGATCTCATGCGATCCTGAGCTCGGAGGAGATGAAACTTGAGGAGTCTGAGAGCCTCCTCACGAGCCGAGAGGCTGCGATCAACAGTTGCCACGTCTGAAGAACCAGGAACATAGGGGAACAAGGACGGTGGAGGTTGTCCATAGAGGGCCTCATAGGGCGAAGTTTGAATTGAGGAATGGTGAGAGGTATTATACCACCACTGTGCGAGGGGAAGCCACTTGACCCAGTCCTTCTGTGAGTCGCCGCACATGCACCGGAGGTAGGTCTCATGGCAACGGTTGACCACTTCCGTTTGCCCGTCCGTCTGCGGATGGTATGCAGAGGACACATTTTGTTTGATATGTTGCAGGCGGCATAGCTCCCTCTAGAATGTGCTGATGAAAACTCTGTCTCTGTCGCTGACTATGCTCGCCGGCATGCCATGGAATTTGAAAACATTGTCGAGAAAGGCCTGAGCAACGGACATCGCCGTGTACGGGTGTTTGAGGGGGATGAAGTGGGCAGACTTCGTCAGTCGATCAACAACAACATAGATCACTTCATACCCGTGGGATCGAGGCAACCCATCAATGAAATCCATTGAAATATCCGACCATGCTCTGTTAGGAATAGCGAGAGGTTGAATCAAACCCGGAGTGGCACTGAGGTCGGCCTTGTTCCTCTGGCAAATGGAGCAGGACCCAATCCAATCCTTGACATGAGACTTCAATTTCTTCCAATAAAAGTGTGTTGCTATCCTCTTATACGTTCCATGGACACCCGAGTGGCCTCCACTGGCCGAAGCATGAAAAATTTCGATGATATCCCCACGCAATTGAGTATCTTTGCCGATAACCAACTTCCCTTTCCGTAACAATTGATCGTTGGTCAAACTGTAATAGCCACGAATATGAGTAGGATGGGCCTTGAGTCCAGCTACCAGAGAGCTCAATTTGGGATCAGACACCCATGTTGCAGCGATACGGTCAGCAAATGTCGAAGAAGAAGATGAAATAGCCAAAACAGAGCATACATGGGCCTGGCGAGAAAGAGAGTCAGCAACTATATTGGTGTGCCCTTTGCGATATTGGACCTCATAATCATATCCCATCATTTTTATAACCCATTTCATCTGTGCTGGTGTAGCAGATCGTTGATCCAATAGAAATCTCAAGCTTTGGTGGTCCGTTTTTATCACGAAATGCCGCCCTAATAAGTACGAATGCCACTTCTTCACCGCCATCAATATAGCCAACATTTCCTTGTCATACACTGACAATGCTTGGTGTCGAGGCCCCAACGATTTACTGAAGAAGGCTATGGGTCGGTTGGATTGGGATAGAACCGCGCCGACGCCATAGCTCGAAGCATCTGGTTCGACCACGAAGGTCTCGGAGAAGTCTGGCAGGGCCAACACCGGGGCCTGAGATATGGCACTCTTCAAGAGATCAAAGGCAGAAGTAGCCTCCGGAGACCAAGAGAATGAGTCTCGTTTGAGCATGTTGGTCAGAGGACGGGCAATGATGCCATAGTGTTTTATAAATCGCCTGTAGTATCCCGTGAGCCCCAAGTAACCACGAAGCTGCTTCAGATTGGATGGAAGTGGCCAATTAAGCACACATGCCACCTTCTGTGCGTCCATTGCAACGCCCTGTGAGGATTTAATATGGCCAAGATAATCGATTTCACGCCGGGAGAAGACGCACTTTGATCGCTTGAGAAACAACTGCTCAGTAGCCAATATCTCGAACACTAGCCTTAAGTGTGAGATGTGATCATCCAAGCTGCGAGAATAAACCAGGATATCATCGAAAAAGACGAGCACGAACACTCGTAACAGAGGCTTGAAAATGGCGTTCATGAGTGCCTGAAACGTGGACGGCGCATTTGTGAGCCCGAAGGGCATTACGAGGAACTCGTAATGGCCCGAGTGTGTATAGAAGGCGGTCTTGGGAATGTCAGCTTCATTCATCCGGATTTGATAAAACCCTGAGCGCAAGTCCAGCTTAGAGAAATAGGACGCGCCTTGGAGTTCATCCAGGAGCTCCTCAACCAGTGGAATAGGGAATTTGTCACGCACAGTCATTGCGTTGAGCTTCCTGTAATCAACGCCGAGCCTCCAGGAGTTATCTTTCTTGCGAATCAAGATAACAGGAAATGCAAAAGAACTCTGGTTGTCGCGGATTATACCAGCTTGCAACATTTCATCCACCATTTTCTCAATTTCAGATTTCTGCATAGATGGATACCGATAAGGTCTCACTTTCACGGCTGTGGCGTCAGGATGCATGCTGATAGAATGGTCGTGGGATCTCTGGGGAGGTAATGTTGTTGGGGCATCAAACAGGAAGGAGAATTCGCTGAGCAGAGCTTCGATGCCCCTTGGAATGGAGTCACAAGAGGTATCGAGAGAAGACAGAGGCTTAGTACCATGAACCAGTACTGAGGTGGCATAAAATCCGCCTGAGTTTCCCACTATGAGCTTGTGGCATTGTTTCTGAGATGCCCACGAAATCGATCCCGCCCCCAATCCGACGAGGCAAATTGGAATCGAACCCAAGGAGAATTCCATTGTCAGTGCTCCAAAATCCCATAATATCGGGCCCAATGCGCTGAGCCATTGGATACCCAGCACCATGTCGCAACCATAGATGGGGAGGACCAAGAAGTCCGCAACAAAATTGTGGTCTTGCATGACCCAAGGCAAGGCCGTGAACTTAGAAACCGATGTCAACGATGCACCATTAGCAACACAAACTTGAATCCCTGGGGTTTGAACAGGTTTAACAGAGAACCTTTTGGCAATGGAGGAATGGATGAAGTTGTGTGTGCTTCCAGAGTCAATAAGGATAATCAGATCCAAGGTGCCGACCTTCCCAAGAAGTTTCATCGTTTGAAAACCAGACGTACCGAGCAACGCGTGCAGAGAAATCACTGGTGCGCCCGAAGAGACCATGGCGTCGTCGTCGGAATAAGGTTCCAATGTGGCCAAACAGTCCACAAACTCATCACCAGCAGATTGACAGGCCGACTCATCTTCAACCAACATGTGGAATAATTGGGATTTAGTGCAACGGTGGTCGCATGAGAACTTTTCACCGCACCAGACACAAAGCCCCTTGCGATATCTGTCGTCGCGAAGCTGGCGTTGGGCTTGGGACGGGCCGCGAGGGTGTTGGGGTGGTGGAGGCTTGGTGGGGGTGTATTGGGGTTTGGGAGTTATTTGTGGAAATGGTGGTTTGGGTGGAGGCAGAGAGGGGTTGTATCTAGGAAATTGGGTGAAGGATGAGGATGATGGAAAGGTTCGAGCTTTGGAGCCCATGGATAATTTCTTCTCCACACGCTTAGCCATCAGTAGGGCTTGACTCATGTCCTTGGGGAAATGCATGCGGACAGAGTCCTCAATCTCTGGCTGGAGATTACTCAAGAACATTGCAAGGGTGTCCTTCTCGGACAGATCAAGTTGGGTCACGATTAGAAATAGGATTCCACCGTGCCGTCCTGCCTGAGATGAGCCAACTCCGACATGTAGTCGGTGTATTCGCCGTCGGTAAAACGCCGGCGGAGGCCTTCAAGGTAATCTGACCAGGGAATGACAGAGATACCTTGATTTTTCAGCCGTTGGGAGAAATGTAGGTGATGGCGAAGTGCTGCTTCTTCGAACCCTAACATAGCCTCCCTGACCTTGTCCTCCTCTGGAATCTCCTCAGCAAGGCAGTACTGCTCGAATTTGAGCTCCCAACCCACGAAATCAGCGCCATCAAAACGTGGCGGCTTCCTCGAGCGATGATCCCGTTTGGGCGGTGGGTCGGGCGTAACCTCAGGCGGAGCACCCAAGATGCTCGACCGTGGGTCCTGATGTGTGACCGATGACGGCGATGGCGGAATCGTCGTGTACGGACGTGGGGTGGTGTTCGGGAGCTTGTCCACCAGAGCTCCGATGAGGGCCGAGAGCTCTGTGAGCTTGAGCTCCATGCCAGAAACAGTGGCTTTGACCTGGGCGACCTCGGCGTTTGTTGCTGCCAGATCGTCCGGCGAGAGGATCCGTTGTTGAGAGCTGGATGTCATGGCACCAGAGAGGGTCTCTGATTCCAGTGATAGGGCTAGAAATGGAGAGCGGCGGAGATTAGGGTTTATGAGTGGTGATCGGGTAGAGGAAGGATGTAGAAGAGAAGGGAGAGGAGAAATTAGAGAGAGAGAGGGAGAGAGTGTAGAGAGAGGAGTATAGTTTGGACTGTTGTGGAGTCATCCTTCAACGTTCAGTCGTGCTTGCTTATATTGAACTATCGAAGAAGAAAACAAAACAGTAATGGGCCGTGGGCTTGGCCGAATAACAGACCCACTTACATAAATAGATAGTTTGGACCCAATACAATTTGGCCCGTATCATACAATGTGATACTTTTTTGTTATTGGGTTCGACACGGCCATTCTGCGATCACCATCTCTACTAACATCTCTACCATTACTAAGAACAAGGAGACCATGACATGAACCCATAATTGTAAGATCCCTGCGACGAGGATCATGATCGTCATGGAGTGGATCGTGGATTTTTCTGTGGAGGTTTTCGGGTGCATCCAAATCGAACCAGATGTAGTAGTGTGGCCAACCACAGTTGTTTTGCCTAGAGAGCAGAGAAGGTCGGTGTGATGAGGCGGCGCGTTGGAGTTGAAGAGAGGCGAGGTAGGAATTGGAGTCGATCAGGGAGTGCCATGACTTGGAGACCGACATGAAGCGCATCAGGTCTTTGGCCGAGACTCGGCTGATTATGTCGGTGATCAGGTTTTCGTCTGTGAACTCCATATTGTTTTCTTTGTTTTTGCTCTTCTTCGTCCTCTGTTTTATATTGATATACAAATAGACTTCAAATACAACACAAAGTACGAATTAAAGTTTGGGGAATGCAATCGCTGCGGTTTCTGTTTCCTTTTTCTAATCGAACTTTTCGGAACAGAATTACAACTTACCTTATATGATTGGATCGGTTTTCCACGGGGTTCACAACAAAGATTTATTAGGAATTCTTGTTTTTTATCTTTTTTTTAGAAGAACAAGTAATATTATTACTGGAAATAGAAATAGGATGATGAGCACATAATTGTGCCCATCTTACAATATAGAAACCAACTACTGAACGGAAAGTAATAACAGAAAACTAAAAGTTGCTCAATGTTTAAGGGCGGTTAAAGGGGGAATCTGCGGTAGCGAACATGCAATCCCTGAACACCGATACATCATACTTCTACCATATGACACTGGGCGAGCAAGCCGAGTGAAAGGAGAATACTGGTGGACCGCCATCTCCCTCGGTATGTCAGCGTGCGTCGTCCTCCCGTGACTGATAATGTTAGGGATCCTGAACGCAGGATTGCTGACACCGGACTGGTAGGGGAGAAAGATATCGACTGTCGATGGTACCCTCGCCATTTATTCGCCAGGAAGGGGTCACAGTCGACCACCCCCTTCCTGGGCCACCTCGGACTCATTCCTGGAGGCGGGGGTGCTTGTGGCCCCCCGTCGCTGCTACCTGTGATCCCCCATCGGACGCCGTCGAACCCTCCGACTCCTCTGGCTCCTCCTCTCTGTCCAGCCTCTTCTTTCCAGACAGCGTTGGCCCAGCTTCCTTAGCAAGCCATGCCGATGGGATGTCCTCCGTCCCAGTCTCATATGACGACTCCCGCCCATACCGTGGCGTGTGCCGAGTAGGTGGCGTGCCCGGCCCCCTGTTACCCCCCTTGCCCCTGCCTCCAACATAGCTCCAGTTCGTCCCTGGCACCGCTTTTCCATGCCTCGCCTTCTCTATTGCAGACCTCGGGTCACCAGGGGCTCGAAGAGAATGGCCCTTGACACTCCCCGCCACTGGACAGGACGGGAACAGATGTCCCGCACAACTACATCCATAGCAATGATCGGGTAAATGCTCGTACGAGACCTGAAGGAGAGTACGTACCTGCGATTCCGATAATCGGAACCATAACTGACTCTGCAGAGGATGCGTATATCGGCCCGGATCCTGATCCGCATAAAGTCACCCCAGCAGCATCCCGAATTATCCACATCCACCGCCAGACAGACCCCCAATCCATTCCCCAGACGGAACCCCACCTCCTTATTCCAAGCCCCCGCAGGGAGGTTAGAAACCCGAGTCCACACCGAGAAGTGATGAAAACTGAGGTCTCCCACCTGCATGTGAGACCTAAGGTCTGTGAATAGCACCAGGAATTCCCAGAACGCCAACGGCTCTCCAGCCAGCACCCTCGCCCTTTCCTTAGCAGTGCGGAAAAAGAAAGCCACCAGCCCCCCTTCCAGTGGCCGTGCCTCCACTTTCATGCCACCAGCGACTTCCAGAAAAATCTCTTAGAGGTCAACACCTTCGCAGCTAGTGCGAACTGGAATTGACCCCCCACCTTGGCAACAACCCCTGTTGGGATCACAACCTCCTTAATGCACATCGACGATAGACGAGATCCAATATTCCCCACAACCTCCTCCTCAGCCTGCAGTCCTACCCGACCCGTCCCCACCTCGTCATGTAGCCTTATCCGAACCGGGTCCACCACGACGTGCGGAGCAGCCCGCAATGTTGGGACCCCCGGCCCAGACCGAGCCTCCGCCCGGCCCGTACCCGATCCGTACCGCCCTGCCCAAGTCGTTATATCTCCCGGCCCACGACCCGCTCGCGCAGCCCAGTCCACTCGGTCCTGGCCCACCCGGAATTCCTTTTGGGCATCCATCATGAACCCACTGGCACGGTCCGACCCATTCTGCTCCCGACCCGGATCCAGCCCGCTAGGGATTTCCCTCGCGATAGCCTTGCCTTTGCTTCTTTGCCAAGCCAGTGCCGCCGGCGACTCCTCCACCGTACCCTCCGTGTCCGAGGATACCACCACCGACATCATCGGGGAACCAACCATCCCTTTCCCCTCGTCCACCAGCCTTCGCGCACCCAAGCCTCCAACCCGTGCCGGACCCGACCCCCTCTCCAGCGCCACACGAGGTCGTGGTCCTCGCACTATCTACCGGCGTCCTCTACTCCCCGCCATGAGGAGTTCGCCGCCCCCACCGGAGACTCCACGCTGCCCCGCACCGCCGAGAAGTGCAGCGACGAAACCACCCCATCCCGTGGCGAGAGAGGCTCGGGCTCGGTGAACGCCACCTCCTCCCCTGCCGTCTCCTCCATTCCCCCCGGCAAGACCAGACCGGGTTCCTCCCCCAGCCCTTCCCCCGAGTCGATCCCCACAGTCGGGATCACCATCGACACGATGGTCTGTACACCGTCCCCCTCATCCGCATCCTCGACGCCCACGGCCCCCACGTCGTCACCCACCTCCACGTTGTCCTCCGTCGGCTCCTGCCACAATGAGGGATCGCCGGAGATACTAGACAACCTTGCTACAGAGTTTTCCATGAATGCCCTGAAAATCACTAAACCCTAACCCTAGCAGAGAGAAAAGAGTTGTGAACTATTATGAAGCTTTGTTTTTTATCTTAGAAAAAAGGTGTAATTCTATTCATTTATATTTAAGTTACATCTAGGTACATCAAAGATAAATCTACGAAGAACAGACAAAGAACACAAGTGTTCATTATTCTCTTTATAATAGAACGTTTAAGACGGTCTTTAAAAATGCCACCAGGGCCAACTAAAAGTAAGGTACTGAAAAACACTATTCAAGGTGTGGTCAAAGTGCCGCTTGGCCCCCAGGAGGGCTCCTTTCGTCTGGTTGTAAACCGAACCTATGTTCATCAGTAGTGAAGGAAGGACGGACTTGTCTCAGGGATCCCTTCCAGCAATCGTCCCTGAAGCCTTTGGTTGAGACCCACTCGATTAACTAGATCCATAATCGAGAGGAGGGTGCGGTGGTGGAGGCTAGGGAGGAGGACACGCCGGTGGCGGTTTCATAGACGAAGGCAACGATTTTAGAGGGGGCGACGATGGCTTCAGAGACAACTTTGAGGTCAATTGACACTGAGGTGAGCCAGACAACAATCATTGGGGTTGTAGAGAGAGGGCCGAACAAGGTCAGGAGACGCTTCGTTGGTGGCAGGAGGAAGAAAACGTCGCGGTAGCTAGAGACGACTCGAAAAGGGGAGCCCTAAAAGAAAAATTCAACACAAGACCCATGAGGGAGATGCGGGGGAGAGGGTATATGGAAGAGAGAAGCATAACCATGTCATAGGCTACACGAAAGGATGATGTTTGGAAAGCTCCCAAGGCCGAGAAGAAGATCGAGGAGGATGGGTCTGGTGTGATTCAGACGAAGGTCGGTCCGGTAGCTCCGACAAAGTCTCTAGCAGAGGGGTCCGGTTCGAAGGTCAAGGTTGGAGATGTTGTTGATGATATTGTCTCGTCGGAGCAGGCAGTTTCACGATCTCAGGGTGCTAATTTGATCGTGGAGCATCATGGTGTCATCACGGCCAGAGGAGGTGGTCATAGACGTGTTTAGAAGCATCATACGAGGAAGAAGCTCAATGCTTCATAAATCTTCGTGTACAATTTTCCATATGAGACTTCTGAGGATTGGTTTAAGAATTTCTTCAGCAACTATGGTGAAATTATTGATTTCTCTCTTCTGAAACGTCCAAATAGAAAAGGATGCTTCTTCGGCTTCATCACTTTTTCATCGACCTCCGCATCATCTGATGTCGTGGCTAGCTTCAACGGTTTCAAGGTAAATGGCCACGTTCTCTTTGTTGCGATCGCTTGAAAATAAGGAGTTGTGACTTCCCCTGTTTTAGGTTCGCAATCTGTAGAAGTTGAGGATGCGAATTCTTAGGCAATGTGCCCGGTTTAGTCAAGCGGTGCGAACTCCTTGGTCGTTGCCAATTCGCCGGAGTTGAATGGAACTAGAGCATGTGCACATGTGATGTTGGAGATTGAAAACATAGCAGGATCGCCGGAGTTGCCTGGAAATAGAGCAGAATCGACATGGATCGTGGGGGAGGAAATCATGGAATCAACTCTAATTCTCTGTTTGAATTCGGATCATGTTTTGAAGTCGTCTTCCTCGGGTCCAGATCTGCATAATCGCGAGCAACCTGCTAAAAATCTAGAGAGAATCGTAACGAAAGAGGGGTATGACTTTTCTCTGACTTCGTCCCCACGTGTTGGGCCATTTGGGCATGCATCTGATGAGCTCAAAGATCCAGTGGAGGATCTCATGCATTCCAAGCACGGTTTCAGGTAGGAGCTTTGTGTTTGGGCCGTAACCCCACCTTTGGTTGCAAGTGAACCAGGTCGGGCCAAGGTAGGATGAGAGTTGGTGGCTGGTGTTACATCCGTCGTGTCTGAAGGGGTTGGGTTGAGACAGTCTCAAGAGCAGGTTGTTTCTTCCGGGGATCAGATCAGTTCTTGAAAGGATGTCCTCCTCAAACCTCCAAAACGTTTGAGCCGAGCTCCTAATCATCTTTCGAATTATCTTACTGACAAAGTTTTTGGTGTGAAGATTCCACCCATTCAGAACGTGTCCCAATGAGTGATAGATCGTATGCAGTCTTTAGACACGTGGTTGGAGGAATCCCTCACGACTAAGGCCCATAAGGGACGATCCAAATCCAACTCGGTACCTCCTACGGATGTCCCTCGTACTCATAATACCAACTCCAAGACCTAGGCCCTCAATCGGAAGGTTTCCAGCGATCCGACCTTGGATAGTGAGTGGTACGAGGAATAATATGTTAGTATGTGGTTCTGGTAGTCGAATCATGGTCGTTGTTTGTGTTTGAAGTAAAAGCGTTTCTGGTTTTGGCTTTGATTGGCTCTTTTCTTCCGGGGTTGTTCCCTGTTTGTTCCTTAACGCAGATTTTGTAATCGTGGTTTACTGGTTTTTGGCTTTCTTCGCCTTGGAGGTTGTCCTCGAATAAAATTATATTTGCTTATAAGAAAAGACCACCTCAAGCGGTGAACATCACAAGTATCTTGGAGAATAGAACAAGACTCTAAGGTCTAGAAGTTCATAACCATTTCTACAATGACCTTATCGATCATATTTGGACTAAATTTAGAGATGTCAAACACAATTAGAGTAATGTAACTATTTGTATTTCACATCTTTAAAATAATAAAATACAAATTTTAAATATTTATTATTTAAAATTTGGATTTTCGTTCAGCTCTGTTACGAGCTCAGCCCACAACCTCAAGCCCAACCTCAAGAGCCCAACTTCGCCCTTCCCTTCCCACCATCTCGGGAGGAATCAAAAAGTCGGAAATTAAAAGGGCCAAATCTTCCCCCAATCTGACCTCTCCGTTCCCCAACCCTCAAGCAACCGCCCAGCTCCCTCCTTCGACAGTTATGGCCGATCAAACTGAAGCAATCAATGCCGGGCAACTCAGCAAACGCCTCGGCTTCACTTCGAAACACTCCAATTCCGAAGTGATTGACCTCTTTCACTCCATCCTCCAACCAAAGCCTCCTCCTCCCCCTCACACTTTACCCCCCACTCCCAATCTCTCATCTTAAGCCATGCTGATCCTATCCTGGAATGCCAGAGGTCTAAACTCTGATCAAAAGAAAAAAGCCCTCAAACGCATCATCCAAAAATCCAAACCAAACATAGTCCTCCTCCAAGAAACCAAGCTTTCCAAAATCCCTCCCCTATTTCTTCGAACTTGTGGCTTCGAATCAGGTTGGGAATTCATCTTATCCCCGTCTGAGGGAGCCTCGGGTGGTCTCTTAAATCTTTGGGATTCCAGCTACTTCACCTTCTTATCTTCAGACGAACATCCTAGATACGTTTTTATGAATGGTCACATTGGTGCGGATCGGGTCCCAATCTCCATCTTCAACATCTACGCTCCTTGCAACCTGGCCGGCAAGAAGGTGCTTTGGAGCCAACTCCAATCAGACATTGGTCTATTATCTAACCCGTTTTTGCTTGCAGGTGATTTCAATTCTGTTCTCCACCAGTTTGAAAGGTCCTCAGTCTGCCTATCATGCCCCTCGGATATAGAAGCTTCCAGCAATTTTGTCTCCTCCATCAGGGTCATAATCCCTCCTCTGGTCGGGAACAATTTCACTTGGTTCGGCAAAGATTCAAAGGCCAGCTGGTTGGACAGGTTTTTATTATCCGAGGATTTTATCTCCTTGTTTCCCTCAGTTTCAGTTGAATGTTTGGACCGTTTGCTCTCCGATCACAAGCCAATCCTCCTGAAACAAGGCATCAAGGATTGGGGTCCAAAACCCAACAAGTTCCTGAATATTTGGCTGGACCATCCGGACTTCCTTCCTACGGTCAATCTCCTCTGGCTTTCTTACAAGACTTGCGATGACGAGCATTTTAAACTTTGGAGCAAGTTCAAACTTCTAAGGTATGATTTGAGCCGATGAACCAAATGGTTTTTGGGAATTTAGACTTTAGCATCACTGAAACGGCGCTGGATATTTCTGAGTTAGACTCGATCTTAAGCTCAAGGCAGCTATCCTCGGAAGAAATTGCTACTCGTTCCAACCTGCAAGCCAACCTGATCAGATTAATTAAGTTGCACACCAAGCTCTGGCGCCAGAAATCCAAAGCTCTCTGGCTCTCTTCAGGCGACCTTAACTCCAAATACTTTCAGGCCTTTGCCAATCGTAGGGCGCTCAAAAACAACATCAGCTCGATCTCTCACAATGGAGTTTCTATCTCAGACCCGGATCAGATTAAAGCCCTGGCTTCCGCTTTCTTTGCCGAGCAGTTCACTGACAAGCTCTCCAAGCATTTAAGCCTCCCTCACCTTCACTTCAAATCCATCTCCTCGGAAGATGCAATCAGAATTGAGGCCATCTTTTCCGAAGAAGAGATCGTTGAAAGTATTTTCAGCCTCAATGGAGACAAAGCCCAAGGGCCCGATGGCTTTTCTCTGAAGTTCTATCAAAAGGCTTGGCACATCATTATGCTTGATGTCCTAAACTTCTTCGAGGAATTCCATTGGACAGGTAAATTGGGTAAAGGGTTAAGCTCATCTTTCATTACCTTGCTGCCCAAAATCCCGTCTCCGGCAACCTTCAGTCATTACCGGCCAATTAGCCTTCTATCAGCCCCTTATAAACTTCTCTCGAAGATGCTGGCAGCCCGTTTAAAGCCTCTAGTCTCGGATTTGATCAGTGAGTTCCAATCGGCTTTCGTCAAAGGGAGACAGCTAGTTGATTCCGTCTTGATAGCTAGCGAGCTAATCTGGTATGCCAAAGCCAGAAAACTCAAATTGATCCTGTTGAATCTTGATTTCTCTAAAGCCTTCGATCGTCTAAATTGGTACTACCTACAGAGAGTTCTCTCCCGAATGGGTTTCGGTCCAAAATGGAAAAAAATAGATAAGCTCTTGTCTAAAAGCCCACGCTTCGGTGCTCATCAACGGGTCTCCATCAGCCGAATTCTCCTCCTCCTGTGGGGTTAGACAAGGATGCTCCATTTCGCCCTTTCTCTTCTTTTTGGCAGCTGAAGGCCTTCATCTCTTATTGGAAGAAAGTGAAAAGTTGGGTTTGATCAAAGGAGTGGCTCTCCCGAACTTTGGAAAATCAATCACCCACCTTCAATATGCAGACGATACCCTTCTCTTCATTGAGGCTAACCCCCAATTTTTGATCAATACCAAAGCCTTACTCGCAGCTTTTCAATTGGCCTCCGGTCTTGAGATCAACTTTTCCAAGTCTCATCTCACCCTGCTCAATGGTCCGGCTGAAGAAGCAGCAAGTCTAGCCTCCCTAATCGGCTGCTCATCAGGTTCTCTGCCATTCACTTATCTCGGCTTTGCCTTGGGTGCTAATGCTAGGCTCGCAGCCACTTGGGATCCAGTGATTGCAAAGTTCAACCAAGCCTCCCAACTATGGCAATCTAAGCACCTGTCCTTTGGGGGCAGGCATACTCTTATCAGATCAAATTTGAGCTCGATCCCCGTTTTTCACATGTCTCTCTACAAAGCGCCAGTCGGAGTCATTAAGAAGATGGAAGCCATCGAGAGATCCTTTCTGTGGGGTGCCAAACCCAACCGAAAACCCTTTCCCAAGGTTAACTGGAACCAGGTGCAATTGTCGAAATCCCATGGTGGTCTTTCAATTCGAAGTCTCTCTGACTTCAATTTGTCTCTACTCTCAAAATGGCTTTGGAGATTCGCATCAGAAGAAAATGCTCTTTGGAAGAGAGTTCTTTGCTCGATTTATAGCTGGCATGTCTCGGCTTGGGATATCTCTCTTCTACCCTCTTCTCGTTGCTCCAACATCATAAGTAACATTCTAAGTCTTTTTGAAGACTCGAGGATAGCCAGTTTGTTTGGGCCGGACGGAATCAGATGGGATTTGGGCTCCGGCACGTCTCTCTCCTTTTGGTCTGACTGTTGGGCCAGCTCTGAGCCTTTATCCTCCCTTTACCCACGCCTCTTTCTGCTAGCTGCAGATAAATCCGCCGGAGTAAGCGATTACTGGCGCGGTTCCTGCTGGACGCCAGTTTTCAGGCGTGATCTCTTGGTTTATGAGTCCGACTTATCTGATCTGCTTATGCAACACCTATCTCTGTTCAAACCTTCCTCTGCTCCTGATAAAATCAAATGGGTTCTTAACTCCAAAGAGTTCTCTGTCAAGGAAGTGTACATCGAGATCAGGAAAAATCTCTATGGTCCTAAGCTGATTTGGTGCTCGTACTTATGGAAAGCCAAACTCCCTCCGAAAATCTCTCTATTCGGTTGGTTAGTCGCCTTGGAGGCGGTTTCGACCAAATCCTTTCTCGAAAACAGAGGGATCCCTATTCCTCTTTCGGCAGCCATGTGCAGTTTTTGCAAAACCAAATTTGAAGACATCTCTCATTTGCTCTTGACTTGTCCTCGAGCTTCTTCGATTTGGTATGCAGTTTTAAGCTGGTGGGGGATCTCAGGTTGTCTCCCCGAAGCTCCTCTGGATCTCATCTATCAGTGGCAGGGCTTGGCTCCTAAAGGCCTCGCTGGTATCTTCTGGAAAAAGACCATTTTTATTGGCTTTTGGCATGTGTGGTTTCTCGGAATTCAGCAGTTTTCTCTGAAATTTTGGAACCTCCTGAACTGGTACTCACTAGAATCAAGCTGTTCAGCTTCTCCCTCCTCAGCCTCAACCCGTCGAGTAGCTGCTTAGAAGATCTTGAGCTCTGGAAATCTTCCCCCCAAAGTTGTCTAGCTTAAACTTTGAGCTGTTCTTTCATCTTTTCCCTTTTCTCATCTTGTATCCATCCCCTTTTATTTCTTTTGCAATAAAATCTTTTTTTTTTGCGGAGCAAATTTTTTATTTATAAATATTTATTTAAATTTACAAAAACAACTAATCACTATTTGCTTTTATTATCCGGTGGTTACCACTACAGAGCTGGAACCTTGACATTTGGGTACGAGCTCTTGGCAACGACATCCGATTTAAAATGGACTATGCCTTAGGGCAGTCGGTCACCTTATCTTTTACCGGTTTTCTGCATTGAAGTCGGTGGACGTCTTTAGGAAACCAAAGATACCGGTCTGATGGTCATCAATGACTGCTGGTGTCGGTTAACGATAGATACCCAACCTTGATTCTATTTTTTTATTATAATATAAGGGCCAGGAATAATTAAAGCATCATTTTAAGGAGTTCATAACATACAAAACCTATCGGGAATAAAAACAAAGGAAAACTACCGATACCTACCCAAAACCATGTCCATTTAACTGATGTTTACCCTGAAGTTTAAAGTTAACTGATGCATACCCTGAAGTTACGATTTGTAACTAAAAACCCCTTTTGTCAATTAAAATGACGAAAATACCCTCACTGATTTTTTTGAATATATTTTTTTAAAATATAAATGAAGTGATTTTTTAAATAAAAATGAAGTCATTTAATAAGTATATATATATATATAACAAAAGTAATTTTTAAATAATTTTTTAACATAATTATTGAAGTGTAGTTGATGATATTTTCGTCATTTTAGCTGACAGAGGAGTTTTGAGTTACATTTCTAAACTTAAAGGTATGCATCAGTTAACTTTAAACTTCAAAGTAAACATCAGTTAAATGAGCATGGTTTTGGATAGGTATGGGTAGTTTTCTTTAAAAACAAGAAAGACAAAATGGGCATGATGAAAGACGGATAAAGCTCCAACCAAATCCTACACATAGTATCCAGCTGAACTGTTAATTTTCTTGCTTTGGCTTCTTCAAGACGAGGCTGTTGTGAAGAAGCCCGTTTGATATTGCTGAAGTCGAATTCAGAGAAGCTCTCAAAATGCTTAGACCCTGCAACAACCAAAATCAACATTACAAGTCCCAACACAAAATGTAAATCAGACTTTAACAATTACCTCGGCCATGCCAAGGCTCAGTGTCCTCTCCTCCAAATCAGAAACCGATACACTATGCATGTTCATTATGGAGAGGGCTTCTGCTGCTAAAAATGGCTTCACAGTCAAGTTGTCAAGAACAATGAACACTGCCTCTTCTCTCACAAACCCACCTGAACCTAGAAGTCTGATATCCCCAGCCATTGTCCTCACAACTCCATCTATAGTACACCTAATGGTAGTTGATTCCAGTGCAAATCGATGATTGTTGCAAATGTAATGCGGAGAAAGCTTTGGTCTGAGCAGAATGTTCTTATGAACTTCAAAACTGAAGTGCTTAGAGTCTAAAGATACAACACTATTGTACAAAGCATCTAAGCTACCAGTACCCATACAGGATTGGCCGTCCACCATATGCAGCGCTTCTCCTAAAGGAATAAAGAGGAGGCTGAAGAGAAAGTCTATGAAATCTCCGCCAGCTTCAACAAAAAGCAACTCTTTACTTGACCTCTTGAGCATCACCTTAACATTTATCTTCCCACCCTCGCCGGAATGTTTCTTCTCCAGACAAACATTCTCAGGGACAGAATTCAGAGGCGGTTTTGTCTTGGCACCGAATATATTTGTTAAAGGTGTCGTGGCGAGGAAGGTCCATTTTAGAAGCTCAATCAACTGCACGCATGTCAACAAAGATATTGGAGAACCAGCTCAACAAAAAGCTTAAGCTGATAAATTAAAAAACTTTTATAGAGAGTGGGAATTGAATCCGGATCCGTGAGGTAACAAGTTCTAATATCATATTAGAGGACCAACTCAACTAAAAACTTAAGCTGATAATTGAATATCCGATTATAGTTATATCCTGATAAAAGAAAAAGGAACTAAAAGAGCAAGGTCCAATGAAACTACCTCATTCAGACCAAGTTTCACGGTCCTTTCCTCGATCAGATTCAAGTCATTGGTGCCGAGGTTTTTGAGATGACCCATAAGTGTGCCAGGAACAAGAGGTGTTACTTGAAGATTATCAGTGATGATGAACTAACGCTTTGCTGAAAAAACCTTCCCTTTTGGGTTATACTCCGAAGCCTCTAATTTTTTTAACTACAGTCATGAGATGGCCACAGTACCGACAACTTGTTTTACGATAAAGGCTCATCGTGAGATGAATACGACAACTGTTACTTGCACATAAGTAGTACTTAGCCTCCGTATCATCTATGTTAATTTTGAGCCTCCGATGCATATCTTCGCAAGAACTACGAGGATGCAAAAGCAAGTCTTTAAATACCACTGCACGGAAATGTTCATTGCCAAGACTCATCACACTTTGGTACAGACTACCGAAGCATACTACATTTGAGGAAGGTTCTGATTGTGTCTTCCCGATGAGCCTAGTGATAGTTCCTAAAGGCAGTGTCAAGAAACTAAACAGAACTTCTACAAAGTCACTGTCTGCCTCAGCGAAAAGAACCCTTCCTTTCTCTTTGTTGACAAAGATCTTGAGATCGAAATATGTTGCAGATCCAGCCATGGATGAAACTGTGACTCAACGAAGAGGAAGAGGATTGTGAGAATGAATATTTTGAGTTGAGAATGAATATAAGCATCATCTTTTTACCTATGTGACTTTTGGTTGTCTAGGATATTCAAAGGGCTTCTTGATTCTGCAAAAAGTAAATACTTCACGTATCTGGCGTTTCCAAGAAACTTAGAGCACCTCCAACGGTCGTGCCTACGCGTCGTGTCTGGCGTAGGCACGACCCAGAAACGACGCGTAGGCACGACTTGTCGTGCCTGGAAGCCGTGTCTGCGGGGGCGTGCCTACGAGTCGTGGCTGGTTCTGGCAACGACGCTGCTGGTCGTGTCTGGCGCCAACGGCTAGTCGGCTGGCCAGTCACGACCCGCCACGTGGCGACGCCGACCCCCAAAAAGCCCTAAATTCCTCTATAAATACAGATCCACCCCCAACTCAAATTTTACCCTCTCTTCACTTGTTTTTAGCTTCCCTTCCTCTATTCTTCATCAAATTCTCTCCAAAAAAATTTCCTACACTCGTTATGGACCCGAATGAAGCCCTCCAATCCCTTGCCGACTCCATGGATGATGAAGACGTGAGTTCTCACCACACCGAAGAGGACTACTTGACCAACTACTCCTCCTTTTCCCAACTCCTCCAATCGGGGCACTCAACGCCGCTTCCTCCATACACCCCGCCGACCCAATGGCCAGAGTCCCAAGTGCAACCTTCCCAATTCGTTCCGGCCACCCAACCTTGCCAGTCAGCTCCGACGCAAGCGAGGAGGAGGAAGGGGAAGGCGACGACATCTTCAGCGAGGCCGAGACCACTTCCGCGACCGAAGTGGACCGCCGAGGAGGAGACCAGATTGGCACGAGCGTGGCTGAACAACTCGCTCGACCCCATCAACGGGAAGAACCAGAAGAATGACAAGTACTGGAAAAAGGTGCATGCCGAGTACGAGGCGGTTAGACCGGCAGAGGACCCACCTCGGGCGTGGATTGCGTGCAAGGACCATTGGCATAAGGTTAAAGGCTTCATCACCAAGTTCCAGGAGAAGTACACCAACTTTGAGAACACGCTGACAAGCGGGAGGAACGAGGTTGACGTCCTGACAGGCGCTGAAAAGGCGTACCGCGACGATGAAGGGCACGTGTTCAAATTCAAACATATGTAGGAGGTCGTGAGGGGGCAACCAAAGTTTTTCACAAAAAATGTTCCAGAATGTGACATCCCGACCTTGACCTCAACCTCGACGCCGACAGTGATGGAAGCAAGCGGACGAGGATGGACGAGTCTCGCACTTTTGGAGACGACTTCGACCACGAGTTGAACTCGTTTACCACCGAGGATCGTCCGATCGGGCAGAAGAGAGCCAAGGCCAGGGCTCGAGGCAAAGCCCAATCCTCCCAGTCGGCGGCGTCCGGGCTACCTCCCGAGCAAATGCAGTTCCTCGACACTCTTTCCCAGAGGAAAGAGACACAGTTAGAGGGCAGAAGGGCGATGCAGAAGGAGATCATGGACACCCTGAACGCAGTTCTTCGCCAAGACATCACCAACTTGAGCGCGGATGAAAGGGCGACTCGTTCCTCGCTCATTCAAAGCCTCGGGAAGCGCTTGGAGTTCTTTGGTTAGCCAAGACTTCAATTTAAATTTAGTTTTTAAATTTATGTTTTCTTAATGTACTTTGCGTTTTCTTAATAAAAGTTTTAATCTAGTTGATTTAATGTACTTTGTGTGTTATTAAAAAAAAATCAATTTTTTATCGAATTATCGGAGCCTCGAGGAGCGTGCTAGGGTTACTATTTGAAATAGTATCCCTAGGTCGTGGCAGCCGCGCCGACCCCGACCCCGACCCCTCCTATAAATACCCTCACCACCCTTCTCATTTCTCACACCTCTCAAATTCTCTCTCTCCCATTTCTTTCATTTTCTAGCATTTCCTCTTATTTTTCTCTCAAGTCGATATGTCTACTTGGGCAATCGGGCCTCTTTGGTCACTAGAGAAGGAAATACATTTGGTGGTCAATTGGCTCACCCACTACGAGCCCGGGGGCCAGTATTGGCATGCTCTGTACCTGGCTTACGTACAAACCGGGAACGATGAGTGGCCACCACGGACAGAGAAGCAAGTGAAGGACCACTTCCAGAAGATGAGCAAGAAGTGCAAGTGGTTTGATAAAGCCTACCGGAAGAAATTGGCCGACCCTAGGAGAGGGGCAACGGATGACGAAGTATATGCCGCGGCCGTTTCTGATTATGAAGGGGAACACGGGTTGTGGAATAAACGTCCTGTGTGGGAGATGCTCAAGGACGATGCGAGGTGGCGTTTACATATTAGTAAAAATAGGAATTAGTTTAATCGTATTTTAATAATTATGTTTTAAATTATCTACATATGTATTAGCGTTTAAATATTATGTAATGTTTGTGTGGTATGAAATAAAATTAGTATTAAAAATGTGGGGTGCTTTTTTAATTAACTAAAACTGTCTAGACACTGCTCTTGACACTGCGTAGACACTACCATTGGAGAAACGGTGTCTGGAAGCAGTGTCTGGAAGCCAAAAACAATGGTTAGACACTGCTCATAGACATTGCACAGTGTCTAACCATTGGAGATGCTCTTAACCCCTCTTTGTTGGTGGAATAGAAGTGTACATCATCGTCCTGTTCCTCCACAAATTTAAGCTCAAAAAAATTAATTAGAAAAAAATCTGATTCAAGGAGAATCAAACCGATAAGTAACCATTATAAAAGAGTTTTTAAATGGAGCCCCCGGAACAAAACCCAAAACAATAAATCAGAGTGGAGTCACAAAAGAAAAGTTCAGTTCTCATTAGTGACTTACTCTTCGTCTTCCAAAATCAGGTTCGAATCGTCGAAAACCTTTGTTGGAGCAGATTGATCTAATAGAGCGTTTCGAGCTTGTGCAATCTGCATCCAAGGGTCCACAGGGTTCACAATTGTCGCACGACTCAAAGACCGAACTGGTCCCCTAAGAATTTGGAGGCCAACTCTGACGATTCGAGTCTCTTGACGGTGCATGTTTCGAATGACGGCCCTTATTCAAATGTTTAAACGTTTGAACTTTAAGAAGGACCCCTTCTAAGACTACGCCATTGATCCCCGATAAGATCACTCATTGCCACCTGTTGAGATTACTGACCTGCAACCGCCACCACCCGAGTCTAAACAATAGAATTAGCCACAGTATTTGGTGAAGTTCGGGTTTCTTGACCCGAAAGCAACAAAGGAGCATCCTTTGAAGGACTATAACTAACCAGTCTCAAAACCAGCTGATTCTTAATAACCATAACAACAGGGACGAGGTTTGTTAAAGCTGTAAACAGATACTCTGTTCCAAGTTTCTATTACTTCTGGAACTCGGGTAAGGCTCTGACGAACTAGTAGCCCCAACCCCGTCGATATTCAGACAAGGAGAAACCACCATGAGTTTCTTCTCCCCTACAATTAACATGATATTAACATAATCGACTCCTTAATGCCAATGCTCTGCTTATCTCATCCAGGGTTCGTACCAGAATTCCGACGTCATGCAATGGCAACGAATGGATTGAACCCATTCACCGTGAATCCATTAAGACTAGAGACTGCTTGAGCAGCAGCCTCCATCGATCTATACCGGACAAAAGCAAAGAAACGTGCCTTTTGGTTTGGCCGGAGACGGACGGACGCGGACGAAATGTCCTCGAAAGTGCCAAAAACATGCCTGGCCTAATCCTCGTATCATACGACAAGTCATACATTCCCGATGACACTCTTCGTCCTCAAACGGTTCCATACCTTTGAGCATGCACAATGAAAGGGCTAGCATGTACGATGGAAATGTTTGGGATATGGGCTTGGATTAGGGGCTTAGATGCTGATTATACAAAATAGTGGGACTTAATCCTCAAAATAAATTGTGTTTTACAATGAGAGCCCCTTTAAGGTCTTGTATAGGGTCTCGTTTTGTTAGTAGACCAATCATATTTAGTTAAATATGATTTTTTGTATTTTAAAAAAAAGAGGACACGTGTCGAGCAGCGGGACGCACGTCCCGGGTCCCGGATTAGTGGGACGAGGGACACCAGCCGCAGCCCGGCTCGGGTTTTTGTGGGACGCGAAAAAACCGTCCCACAACGGGACGGCTCGCGTCCTGCATCCCGCAAAAACCTGAGTCGGGCCGCAAGCCGCAACCCGGACCGTCCCGTTGTTCATGCTCTTAGAACGCTTCCTACCCAAGCCGGCAGGGACAAGATTGATATCACCTCTCAACGGAGTCGAGACCACACCGTCATTGGAAAATTTCGTAGATCTGGATGGACGTGCAAACATGCAAGGAAGGCCTGAAGTGCAGCCAAAGAGAGAGAGGCCTAGGATCGTCGGATATGGCCAGATCTAGAAACGGCGACACACACCTGAAGCAGAGATCCTCCAACGCGGCGAGAGCAGTCCGGAGCCAAAACGATCCTTGAAGCAAACTTCGAGGAAGCTAGAATAGATTATTGTATTGATATAATTTCATCCTTCACAATAGCCTCTATTTATAGGCTCATAACATGTACATGAGAGGTCATAACCTTAATGTCATATTTATCTATACATAAAGAAGAGAAATGGAAAAGGCAAAGGTCTTACAACAAAAGTCTAAAAGTCTCCATGAAATAAAGATGTCATCCAACGCATATGTTTCCATAACATGTTTCTTAATATCTTGTTTTGTGTTTATTGTTCTTCTATTTCGATTTCCAACAATTGTTATATTGATCCAACCTCGTCCACTTCTCCTCATTTGTGCCTTCCTCTACTAAAAATTCGGGTTTGTACCGAAGTATTGTCCACCAATGCCGATACCCAAAGATTATGGGTGATTCTGTGTCTACGTACTGCTCCATGGCCATCCTGTAGATCTAGTCGTCGGTGAATACCGTAAACGTGACTTTAGAAACGCACATGCATACGGCGCCCAGATGTTACAGTATTGGTGCTTTGGGTTGCCCGAATAATTTCTTGAGCTAATGTGTATTCGTTTGAATTGAAAAAAGTAACCAAATAAAATAGTTATTCTGACACAGTGAAATCCGATTAGCAAATAAAAGTGGAAGTAGAAGATAAGAAGGTGACATTTATTCTCAGAAAATTCCGTTGCCAATAAGGCTTCGGATACAACTTGTTTTCCTAAAACAAGTTCCCTTCCTGAATTCAGGACACTGGAGCTTATGGAATTCTTTCGTTTTATTCTCAGAAAATTCCATTGCCAATAAGGCCATCACAATTCGCTGCCCTGAAATGTGAATGGTCTTCACTTCCAATCTCATCAAAACCCTATCTGGACAAATTAAGGTACACACTTACCATTACATCCATGCTTCATTAATGGCCTAATGTATATGTTTTGTTTTGAAAAATGATGTCCGGAATATCTCCGTTCAAATCTAACATCTAGAATGTCAATATTATTTAGGGTTATGTAGTGCTAGACAAACCTGTTTCAAAACCTGAACTCAACATTTCGCATGGCCAATTATCGGGGTCTTGACGGTTTGATTGGATTTCGTTAGTTTTAAATAGTTTCTGATAAGTGATTGTTATGATTTATAAAAAAAATTTGGTTAAGACCGATATAACGTCAAAATGAGTCATAGTACAGCGTACTGAAACAGTGGATTCCAGTCACACTCTTGGGTCTGCGTACCCATTCACACTCTTGGGTCTGCGTACCCTTTCTCACTTCAGGGTCTGCGTACCCTTTCACTCTGGGTTTGCGTACACATTCTCTTTCTCTCTGGGTCGACGTACCCATTTACTTTCACTCAGGGTCTACGTACCCATTCACGGGTCTGCGTACTCATTCACTACTACCGGGCCTGCGTACCCTTTCACTACTTCTGGGTCTGCGTACCCACACTCTACTTTTGGGTCTGCGTACCCTTTCACTGCTGCTGGGTCTGCGTGCCCTCTTTTTTCTTGACTCTGGGTCTGTGTACCCTTACTTGGCTCTTGGGTCTGTGTACCCTTACTTTGGTCCTGTGCAAGCTTTAGAAGCTTGCGTTTTTTGTGTAATCTTTTCTTCCTCAGAAGAGGTTAATTTAAATTTAAATATGTTTTCGCTGATAAAAAAAAACAATTTGCTGCTCATCCATTGCTTTTGCCTGTGACCGGTTCTAAAACGGAACTACCCTTACCTCTGAGCTTGCCTCTCCTTGAAAATCCACAAGTGCACCTTCAAGAACAACCATGATCGCAGAAACAAAGGCTCTGATAACACTGAAACAATAGCTACTGAAATCTACTGAAATTAAAGACATTGTATTGATAAAAATAACAAGAATTACTGATAAAAAATTGAAGCTTAGTTCTAGGGTTCTATCTTCCCCTTTTCCTAATTCTTTCTCTATGAAAAATAGAAATAACAAACAACATCAAAGAGAAACCCAATGCCTATCTCTGCTCTCTCTCTAATACCCTCCACACCCTTCTGCAACTTTACAAGGACAGAACGATCTCACCTCCACCAAGGCACAACTTCTCAACTGATCCCCACACACACCACTTCACGTGCGAACTGAGTCATTCACAATTTTTATCTCAAAACGCAGGGTTTTAGCTGTTTTACTAATGGTAGGAAAAGATTAGCTTGACCCTCCTTGGTCTCCCGTGTGACAAAGGTGCATAAACATTAGACCGATAGGGATTTGAGTGTGGCTAACTAACCCTTACCAAAACACAGCATGTCTCGATTTCTTAATTTTTAATCAAATGTTGCAAAGAAGTTTTCCAACAAGTGATGATACTACCTGATCTCTCAATGGATTCCACGAACTCAAAAGACCACTATTCTCTAATACCACAATATCTAAGAAAATTAGATGAATCGACTCCAATTTAGATTCTTCGATGAAAAAGATGTTGGACCTCCTTTTTTCCCCTCCTCATTAACCATCCTCTTGACTTTGAGTCTGACACCTCGAAAGGCTTTGATGTTCCAACTTATTCATTTTAGCCCTTCAAGAACTTTCTTTCCCCTAAAGAAGTAATTAAGTTCTCTCGGTTCAAAAGCATTCTAAGAAAAGCTCTCGAAAACCCTTCATCTTTTTCGCCGGTGGCGGCCTCCAAGCCTCCTCCTTGGACTCGCTTGGAGGTCGTCCTCCCGCCCTTCTTATTCTCCTAGCTGCTGGTCTCTCTCCTCGGAAGCCTTGTCCTGCCGGCCTCTCCTTCGTGTTGGTGCTGCTCAGTCGCTTCTCTCTCTAGCTCCTCACAAGCTCCTGCTCCTCTTCGCCACCATCCCTGCTCGTGCTGCCCATCCCGGTTTCTGAAGGTTCTCCTCCCCGCCTCTCACGCCACTGTTGGTGTGATGGTGATTTGGGGCTCGTCGCTCTCTAGGGTGCTGGCCCCTACGAGTTTTCTTTGGCCGATTGGCCTCTCCTTATACCTTAAGTTTCTGGTCTGTGCATCCTCGATCTTGGACGGCTCGGCTCTTTCTGGCAGGTGCTCCTCTATTTGGCTCTGTTCGCGCGCATCTCCCTCCTCCTCCATCCGCTGCTCCGATAGTTGTCCTTGCTTGGTGGTTTTTGGGCGGCTTCCTCTTCGGGTGCTGGCCCGGGTCTATTCTTCTGCCCCTTGCCGACTGCCCTCCCCTCTCCCATTGGTGCTCGTCCTGTAGTCGTCGGTGTTATGGGTGTTGGCCCCCGGTGTCTCCTCTTCTCCAGCCCGTGGTTTGGTGTGGGCATGTTTCTCCTGCGCCTTCTCTTCGTAGGTCCCAGAGTTTCTCGCCGGTGGTCCCAACTGAGAGGGAACACGTTGATGCTCGGTCCTCAGTTACCCGAAGAGTAACCCCCTCCAACCAACACAAAGAGAGGACCCGAGAGGGTGAGAACAGTATCAACCGATATCGAGCAGAAGTCGTACCCCTCCTAAACAAATCCAGTTGTCCACCCCAAAATCCCCCAATCAGGCCAAAAGCTACTGGCCAACACCGGGGAAACACAGCCACCCGAAAATTCCGTAGAACGAAGTGAAGTTGGAGGATTAAATGGAGGAGCGGTTAGACATGTAACAACCACAACATCGAACCAGACAAGCAAGACCCGATCAAAACCGCACCGACCAGTAACCAAAAGAATTGAGAAGCAGAGACCCACACCCAACAGTAGATCAAGAGGCCTACCAGATCTGTACGAGCTCGAGCACCCAACGACCCAAAAAGAAACATCGAGATCGGTTGATAGCGATGTTGGGAATAAGTTTTTTTTTATCAGCAATATCTTATTAGAGGACTATTTCTTGAATAGGAAGAAAGAGCCAAGAGAACAAAGTCTCTCAGGAAAACAAACACAGTTCAACCAAATTGCGGTTGCTTGCACTTCAAGCCAAACCCCAACACCTAAAACCCCAGTAAATCACACAAACCCCCAATGCATATTAGATCTATCAGTTGTAGTCTAGCTCTATCACTTTCTAGTGACTCAAGTCCAGTCCCTCAGGATCACCAAATCAGTCACCATTTTTTCAAAAAAAAAACCCTTAACTCTTGATTTTGTCTCAGCAAAACCAGATTCAAACCTCATTACAAGTGCTGGTCTGAAGTATGCTGCAATTCCCACTGAGAACTTCAAAATGCAGCACATGCCCTCAAGGAACAGCTCTTACCAAACCCCCCAAACCAATCCAACATTTCCCACAGCCTCAAAGGACTTCAATATCAGTGTTAAACAAGGTACCTTGTTTAACCTCAGTCCAAACTAGAAAGCTCCTGCAGAGTGTTTATCAGTACAAAAGCCCAGTAGCAAGGAGGAAACCAAAATTACAAACACACCTCTCAAACCTATACAATGGAACTACCCACACTACTCAGCAACAGAACAAACTCACAAGGTGCCAGAGTCACACCAACAAAACCCCCACTCAAGGCCAAAAGAAAACCAACCCCCAGAGCAAGTCCTATCCTCTCATCTAAAAAACCATAAAATCTCATCCCAAACCAAACCCTCCCCAAAACAACCCAAAGTACCAAGCACCAAGTCCACTGCAATACACCTACCAAGTTAGGACAGGTTTAATTTTTTTCCTTGTGCACTTCAGTGGAGAATTTAACCAATCAATGTAGGAGAAAGGCTGAATTTTTCTAAACAATGGGTAGAAATGGGTATCATGATACCCGTTCATACCCGCCCGCCCATTTGTCATTCCTAATCCAACCTCGTCCCCTTCTTCTCATTTGTACCTTCCTCTACTAAAAATTCGGGCTCGTACCGAAGTATTGTCCACCAATGCCGGTACACAAAGATTTTGGGTGATTGTGCCTCTACATACTGCTCCATGGCCATCCGGTAGATCTAGTCTTCCGTGAGTACCGTAAATGTGACCTTAGATACACACTTTTTTTAAGGCAAAATCCGAGAAGATGTTAATTAGATGTTACAGTATTGGTGCTTTGGGTCTCTCGAATAATTTCTTGAGTTAATGTATACTCGTATGAATTGAAAAAAGTAACAAAGAAAATAGTTATTTTTACACAGCGAAATCCGATTAGCAAATAAAAGTCAAAGTAGCAGATAAGAATGTGACATTTTTTTCCAGAAAATTCCATTTCCAATAAGGCTTCGGATACAACTTGTTTTCCTAAAAGAAGTTCCCTTTCTGATTGCAGGAGTCTGGAGCTTGCGAAATTCTTTCGTTTTAGGTTCGTACCACCAAAGTTCTTGGTGGTACACCTCGAATAAGATTTTGTTTGTACAATCAGAATAGCATACCGGAAACAAACGAGGATCGCCAGGACATCGCCATACTTTGTCCCGACCAGGAGGTGTCATCGTCAAAAACTTAGTCCAATTCGAAGACCCATCGTCACATTTCTTGTCCATCACCCAAAAATCAACCTTTCTCCGACGATTATTGCGTTCGCAAAGCAGACACAAGTGCTCATCGAACACTTTGATCCAGATTTTGGCATAAACAACATCATCTCCAAAATCAGGAAGTGCGGTTTCAAAGAACTTCTCTTCCGCGAGATCAAAACCAATAACCATAGCTTTGCTCTTGAGTTACCAATACAAAGCACCGTCGACATAAGCCCCATTAGGATACACCCATTCATTATCAGCATAAGTCATGAGCTCGAGAACATCACATCGGATTTTCCTCCATTCATTACCAGCACCTATGAGTATGACATCGTAAATCATGAGCTCGAGAACATGATCATCACCACTTGAAGCTGGCTTCACGATCGAGACCAATTTGTAACAACGACGACTGTAGTCATACCCAAATCCGATGAATATAGCACCAACATCTGGGTTAAGAGGTACAATGTGGTACTTTTTTGTTGTTGGGTTCGAAACAGCCATCGTGAGATCACCATCTCTACCATCTTTAAGAACAAGGAGACCATGACATGAGTCATAAACGATGACATCTCCGCGTTTGCGATGGTGATCGTCATGGAGCGGATCGTGGATTTCTCTACGCAGGTTTTCTGGTTCATCCAAATCGAGCAAGATATAGTATTGTGGCCAACCATCGGTCCGATGACGGTGTATCCAAAAGACCAAAGAAGGTCGGTGTGATGAGACGGTGCGTTGGAGTTGGAGGGACGCGAGGTAGGAATCGGAGTCGATCAAGGAGTGCCATGACTTGGAGACCGACATGAAACGCATCAGGTGGCCGACACTCGGCTGATTATGTCGGTGATCAGGTTTTCGTCTGTCAAATTCATATTGCTTTTGCAAACAAGGATATACATGTCGGCTGCTTTTTATTCTTCCGATGACTTTGACCTAACACGATATACAAATAGACTTCAAATGTAACACAAAGTCCGAATTAAAGTTTCGGGAATGCAATCGCTGCGGTTTCTGTTTCCTTTTTCTAATCAAACTTTTCGGAACAGAATTACAACTTTCCTTATATGATTGGATCGGTTTTCCACATCAAGAGGTTCACAATTAGGAATTTTTGTTTCTTGATGGTATATTTAATATTATTTTGTTAAATTTATTAAATATTAATTTACAACGATATATACTTTTTTTTTAGAGTAATGAGATGTTTTTATTTAAATGTCGGCAATGAGGATGCTTTGAAGTGGTTCAGGGATATGACCCCCAGACCAATTCCAGACAGGTGAGGAACAAGCCGCCCTGGCCAACCAGTGAGCTGCTTTGTTCGCTGTCCGTTTTACAAAGACAAGTTGCACGTACTCGAGTTGAGATAAAAGGGAGATACAATCATTGATAATTGTCCCTAAAGGAGATAGAAGACTTCCTCCTTTTCTGATCATATCCACTATGATCTTGCAGTCGCTTCTCACAAGTGCCCTCTGTCGGGGGTGTTGCTTAAGCCAAGTCAGCGCGTCCCTGATTGCGTACGCCTCTACCAGGGCCGGGTTTTGGGGGCCATGGATGGAGGTCGACCTGGCCCCCGTGATTCGGCCCTGGTCATCCCTACCAATCGATCCCGTCCCCATCAGATTCGCCGCCGCGAATAAAGCTCCATCTGTGTTTACTGCCCAGGATCCCTAGGGCGGGGGCTCCCACACTTCAGCCCCAGGGGTTCGGCCTCGAGGCCGGGTAAGCTTTTGTTTCTTGCGTTTCATAGCCTCCAACCACCCAGCCTGTAGATGAAAAGCTGTTTGGAAGGTCGCTGCCGCCGTCTGGGACTTCTGTTCCCACACCACCTTGTTTCTAGCCTTCCACACCTCCCACAGGATGTAGCCTATCAGTCCTCCACATGCCGGAGGGTTACTACTTAGTATCTTCCGTACCCAATCCGAGATGGATTGGGCATCATGTGGAATATTTAGACCCGACTTGGTCCAACATTCTGCTGCCATAGGGCACTCCACTAGCAGATGGAGTTCTGATTCCTCAGCCCTTGTGCACACCGGACATTCTGCCGCCATATCTATATGTCTTCGTCTGAGGTTTACCGCCACTTGGAGGCACCCTGAACACGTCCTCCACAGAAACATGCGGACTTTAGGCAATACTTCTAAGTGCCAAATACGCGTTCATATGTTCGTCTGGGGTTGAAAGACTGCCTGATCTTGTTGGCACAGTCCATAGGCCGCTTTCACCGTATATTGCCCCAGATAGTCCCCCACCCAGTACCAGGAGTCATATACGGCAAACTTACTGATTGGAACCGCCAGTATTGCCTGTTGAACGTCCTCTTCAAACAAGTGTCGGATTTTATCGACGTCCCACTTCCTTTCATTTGGTAGCATAATATCCGCCACCGGGCGAAAAGCTAGCTCCGTCCTTGTCGACTGCACACGTGGTTCCACCCATACCATCCACGGATGGACACCAATAAGTGTGGTCGTCCCTGGCCCAATAGATCTCCTCGCTCCTTCCTTAACCATATCCTGAGCCGAGAGAAGACTTTTCCATACGAAACTTTGATTCGGTTTCCGAACCGCCTCCAATACCGACGTCTCCGGGTAGTATCGTGCTTTCAACACCCGAGCAACTAGACTAGTTTCATCTTGGAGTAGTCTCCACAACTGTTTACCCAACAAGGCTGTATTGAAGTCGAACATATTCTTAAACCCCAGACCCCCCTCCTCCTTCGGGCGGGACATGGTCGTCCACGACTGCTAAATAACCCCTTTACCTCCTTCCCCACCCGACTTCCACCAGAACCGGGCCAAGGCCACATTCATCTTCTCTAGTAACCCCTTCGGCAATCGCATAACACTCATCGTGTAGGTGGGGATCGCCTGAAGCACTGACTTTACTAGGACTTCCTTACTTGCCCCATTTAGGAGCTTACCATCCCATCTCTGAATTCGACGCAGTACCCGCGTGAAAATATATTTCAGCCCCTGCTTCCTGCTACGTCCCATCATATTTGGGATACCCAGATAAGGGGAAGGGTGAATGAGTTCTGGTATACCCAGTATCCGTATCCCGTCCTCACGCCGGGCGGGAGATGTATTGGCACTGAAGAACAACGACGACTTCTGTTGATTTACTATCTGCCCTGACGCTTCTTCAAACGCCCGCAGGTACTCCTGCACCCGCCCCATCTCCAACGGGGTCGCCTTGCAGTACACATAACAGTCATCTGCAAAAAAAAATGGGATAGAGCCGGAGCCCTAGGGGTTATCCGGACTCCATGAATCTCTCCTGTCCCCTCCGCTCCTTGCAATAGCCTCGAGAAACCTTCCATGCAAAATAAGAATAAGTATGGGGACAAAGGGTCACCTTGCCGAATCCCCCTCTCTGGTTGCACAAACCCCGCTTGCTGGCCTCCCGCCACTATATCATATGTGACCGAGTACGTACATCGACGTACTAGATTGATCCACTCCTCACTGAGACCGAAGCCCCTCATCATATCCCACATAAAACCCCATTCTACACGATCGTAGGCTTTACTCATGTCAAGTTTCAGGGCCACCCACCCTTCCTTGCCAAGTTTCTTATTCTTCAAATAGTGCAGAGTCTCATACGATAGGATGATGTTGTCTTGTATTGACCGACCCGGGACAAACGCACCTTGCGTCGTCGAGATTAGTCCATCCAGCAGACCCTTCAGCCGATTAGCCGCCACCTTCGACACGATCTTAAAAATCACATTGCAGAGAGCGATAGGTCTCAAGTCCTTCAGAGACACCGGGCACTCCACCTTCGGTATCAGAACCAGGGTCGTTCTGTTCAAGGCTGGTGCTATGTCCTCCCCCGCAAAGACCCGTCGAGCCCAACGAGTGACATCCTCGCCCACCGTATCCCAATATTTCTGGTAGAAAAACGGGTTCAAACCATCTGGACCGGGCGACTTGTTCGGCCCCATCGAAAACGTGGCCTCCCGTACTTCCTCCGATGTCACGTCCCTCATCAATGCCCGATTTTGAGCCTCGGTCACCTGTTGTGGGAACCGAGGGCCATTAATCCCATCACCCCGTGTCTTCCTGGACAGTGACTTGTAGAAATCCAGAATATGCTCCCCCAGACCCGTATCCCATGAAAGAACACTCCCATCCCCGTCCTTCAATTCCGTCACTCGGTTTAAATTCTTCCGTTGAGACGCCGACGCCTGAAAGAATTTAGTGGTTTGATCACTGTCCGTAAGCCAATGTTGCTTAGCTCTCTGCCTCCAGAACTCCCCCTTTTTTTCCAGGGCTGCCACGTAGAGCTTCTGCAATGCTCTCCTCCTTCGGATACTCGGTCTATCCACTCGCCCATTTAACCACAGGATATCCTTTTCGTACCGGAAAATCTTCTTGGCTAACGCGTTGTAAACCTCCTTCCCCCAGACTTCCAGCGCTTCGCCAGTCTCCTTAGTTTTTATTCCTATGTCGCGATCTCCCGGAGACCCCCACCAGGCCTGAACCAGACGACCACACTCTGGATCCTCCGCCCACATATTCTCAAACCGAAACTGTCTCGACCCCACCGGGTCCACCCGACGTTCCGAATCCATTAAAATAGGCAGATGATCCGATGTGGAAATACTGAGATTGACCAAATGTCCATCTGGCCAGGCATCCTTCAGCTCCCGCGAGATAAGAGCCCGGTCTAGCTGAACCGCCATATGAGTTTTCGGTTCGCTCCTGCTATGCCAGGTGAATCCATACCCCTGTAGCGGTACGTCCTCCACCTGGATCTCCCTCATTGATTCCCGAAAACCCTGAATGAGATGGGACGGATACCGATTCCCCCCCTTTTCTCCCGCTGTTTCAGAATTCCGTTAAAATCACCCATCAACAACCACTTCTTTGGAACATCCACCCATGCCCCCAAAGACCGGATCATCTCCCAGGTCTGCCACCGAAGATCCCAATTCGCCTCCCCATAGATGCCCGTAAAGCGGAGCTCCTCCCCCGCTGACCCTCTGACCTCGACATCAATGAACCTCTCCTGGCAGTCAATCTTCGTTACCAGCACCCCTGTCGCCCAAAGGAGTATAATACCCCCTTGTTGACCCACTGCCGGAGTTTCGCATCCCCCTGCAAACCCCGTCTTCAATTTCAGAATATCCACATCCCCTTTCCGAGCTATCGTCTCACTGAGAAAAATCACATGCGGCTTCCGACGACGGATCACCCCTTTCAAGTATTCCACCGTGGCTAGTTTCCCCAATCCCCGACAATTCCACGATAGGAATCTCATCGTTCGACTCCCCACACACCACTCACAACAACAGGCTGATGCACAGATCACCACAATTGTCCCAACTACTAAACCACAAAGACACAGCGCACACCCTGTTCCACCCAGCAGCCAAGACACCTCCCACAAAAGCCCATGAACTGTCACAGGAGCACTTCTCCCCGGCCAACACGACTGTACCCAACCGCCGTAGGACTCCTCTGATCAGCCTCAACCGGACGTCCGCAGCGGCGAACTCCCCCACACCAGATCCGACCCACGGCAACGAATTCCCCCACACCAGATCCGACACGCCCACCGCCCCTTCGTCAGACGACCCCACACCAACCACGCCGGAGCCGAAACTTCGCCAGTGGTTCGCACCGGACGAACCACTGTTCCCCCCACACCAACAAGCAAAGCCAGAAAAAACGAGAAAGAAGAGTAGAGTATACCTTCCCCGTACCAGACGCACGACCAATCTCCAACCGGACAGCACCCCGACGCCATTCCGTGTCACGCGCCACCGATCACCCGATCACCTCGCTCACCTCCTAGGGCCGGCCCCGTTTGTTTCCGATATATACTTAAAACTAAAACTAATTGAATAAAATAAATTAATGATAAAATAATTCTTTAATTTTGAAGCGCGGGAATAAAAATTTATATCGGGGTGTAAAAATAATGGTGAGTGTTGATAAATCTTCACTAATAAATGTTTTATAAAGACAATATACAAATTAACGACAATTTTCTCTCAACTTTGAGAGCTTTTCCTAGCCCTAGCCGCGCGACGTTATGGCGCTCTCCTCTCCTCTTCCCGTCGTCGTGTCCTTCTCTACAACCGTGTCTCTGGTAACCGTTGCTGCCCCTCCCGGTGCTGCGCCTCTTCTTCTGTATTGTGGCCCACAACCCGCTGCTGGTGGTGGGGTCAAGAGTCGGCGTAGACGAAAACCGAAGCCTACTTATATGGATCTGGCGTCGACTTCGTTTATCCCACCGCTACCGCCTAGTCCGCCCACAAAATCAAAATGGGGGAGGCCTCTGCGTCACCCACCGGTGCCTTCTCCCACAAGCAACGACCTTCTCACGCTTCCTCCTCCAAATCCTAGCGGACTGGTTGGTGGGACAGGTCGACCTATTCCGGCTTCCATGAGCCCTATGGGGGCCGGCGTGCCTTGCAAGACACGATAGGGCTATCCTAAACCCTAGCAAGGCTTCGTCCGATCCTATTAGGGTTTCCTTGAACCCTACCGCCTCGGCGTCTCCTGCACGTACCAACCCTGTGCGCCATGACCTTGCTCTGGCAACATTTTCTGATGGTGGAGAGCCTAGGGTTTCAGTGCCGCCTGCTGGTATCTCTTCTCTGCCGAGTGCTGAGGGTCCTGTAGGTCCTGTCTCTAGAAGAGCACATGTTCCTAAAATCACATGGGACTAGGTTTGTATCCCCACGGATGAGGCCTCAGGTGTCAACCCTAGTGCATTTCCCCCGTTACAGAGGGACCCGACGAAAGGGAAGGCCCCCATGGAGGACTTTCCAACGACAGCAAAGACGACTCTGGGTCTAGGGCGTTGCCTTTCTGCTCAGGTCACGATACCGAACACTCCCGCGGACCATGCTGCCCCGTTAGGTATGTTACGGGATATGGTGCGGCGCCTGGGTTCGACTAAGCTTCATCCAACCTTGATTGTTAGGGGGTCGGACCTCCAGTCATCCTTGGAGGGCCTATAGGATGGATTGTCATCCTGTTCACTAGAGGAAGAGGAAGAAGTTGAAGTCATGAATCTGGCGTCTCGGGCAACGACATCGGCGGCCTTAGCTTAGCAACAATGGGGTTAGCTGGGATGACTATGGACCCCGAAGCCCCCACGAAAGGACATGCTTTTGCGTATCATAATAAACACATGGAGAAGATCCGCAAAGGGCCTGGTGATCAAGGATTTAGGGTCGGGCCTGTTCGGCTTCTACTTCCGAACAGCGGAGTTGCGGTCATGGGTTCGAAACAATGAACCCTGGTGCTTTGATGGCAAGGTCCTACTGCTGGGAGACTTGGACTCGTGTGCTCGGGAGCTGCCTCCTCTGGACCAGGTGCAACTATGGGTGCATGCTAGAGGGCTGCCACCTCTGGTTCGAATAAGGGATACAAGTATCTCCATTTAGAAACGCATTGAGAATGTGCATGCATGTCCCATGCGACCAATGGGGGATGTGCTAGGGATGAACTATCAAGATCCGCTTTTGGCATATCCTTGAGAAGGCGTTACGAAAGGGTTGGTTTTGAGGTTCCCGGAATTTCCGGATCCGATCAATATTGACCTCACATATACAAAACTTCCTAGTTTCTGCTACAACTCTGGTCGACTTGGCCATATCCTGAAGGACTGTATGTGAGCAGTTAGAGAACCCCCGAGGTTGGGGTAACTTATGCCTGAATACCACCAAGAGAAGAAGGTCCAGGCGTACGCCACAGATAGGGGATGATAAAACACATGTACTTGAATGATAAACCTAGTGTTTAGTGTTGATAAAACTAGTGTTCATAAAAAGCACGCGATGAGGTGATAAAAACATGATCAGTTTTGGAAAATGAGGTGATAAAACCAGTGTAAAGTGTTGATAAAACCAGTGTAAAAGTGTTGATAAATGCAGAGCAAAGTGTTGATAAACACCGGAAAAAAAAATTCGTACTTCAAAATATATTTATGACTGATCTTGATTTAAAGCCCTTAAAAAACAAAATTAATGGCGCAAGTTTGAAGCCAATCGGAGTTCAAACGAAGCGGAAAAAATTAAATTTGTGAATTAATTAAAAAAAAATAACATGACAGTTTTACTAAAAAGCCATTACCACTTATTAAAAAGTGTTTTTTTTTGCAGTCAACAAGTCAACTACTCAATTGCATCTCATCCATCCAATACTAAAATGAACGGCTCAGATTGGTTCTCTAGTTTTTAGGTTAAGACATGGTTTGTATTTAATTTCTCATCTATAAGATGGTAACATTATTTTTCAGAAAATTCCATTGCCAATAAGGCTTGGGATACAAGTTTTAGGAATGCAATGTCCCTTTGTGAGTGCAAGAGTCTTGAGCTTACAAAATTGTTTCTTATCTGGTTCGTACCACCAAAGTTCTCGGCTGTACACTTGGAATAAGATTTTGTTACTACGACGGGAAAAACATACCGGAAACAGACAAGGGTAGCGGTGAACTTGCCATACGGGAGGTGACATGGTCAAAAACTTAGTCCATTTCGAAGACCCATAGTCACATTTCTCGTCCATCACCCAAAAATCAACCAGACCCCGACGGAGACCGCGTTCACAAAGCAAACACAAGTGCTCATCGAACAGTTTGATCCAGATATTTTTATAAACAACATGGCCAAAATCAGGAAGTGCGGTTTCAAAGAACTTCTCCTCAGCAAGATCAAAACCAATAATCATAATCTTCCTCTTGAGGTACCAATACAAAGCTCCATAAAAATAAGTCCCTTTGGGATACATCCATCCACCATTATCAGCATAAGTCATGAGCCCGAGAACATCACATCGGGATTTCCTCCATTCATTACCAGCGCCATTGACATCGTAAATCATGAGCTCGAGAACATGATTTATAGCTGGTTTCACAATCGAGACCAACTTGTAACAACAACGACGGTAGTCATACCCGAATCCAATGAAGATAGCATCAACAACTGGGTTTGGAGGTACAATGTGGTACTTTTTTGTTGTTGGGCTCGACACGGCCATCCTGCGATCACCAACATCTCTACCATCATTAAGAACATCTCTACCATTACTAAGAACAAGGAGACCATGGCATGAACTCAAAACTGTGAGATCCCCGCGACGAGGATCATAATCGTCATGCAGTGGATCGTGGATTTCTCTGTGGATGTTTTCCGGTGCATCCCAGATATAGTAGTGTGGCCAACCACGATTGCATTGCCTAGAGAGCAAAGAAGGTCGGTGTGATGAGGCGGTGCGTTGGAGTTGAAGGGACGCGAGGTAGGAATTGGAGTCTGTCAAGGAGTACCATGACTTGGAGACGCACATGAAGCGCATGAGGTTCTTTGCCGACACTCGGCTGATTATGTCGGTGATTAGGTTCTCATCTGTGAACTCCATATTGTTTTCCTCTGAATTTTGCTCTTCTTTCCTCCTCTGTTTTACACGTCGGCTGCTTTCTTCTTCTTCCGATGGCTTTGACCTAACCTAACATGAGATTTACATCTGTGAAAAAATAACAAGGGATATACAAATAGACTTCAATTGCAACAGAAAGTAGGAATTAAAGTTTCGGGAATGCAATTGCTGCGGTTCCTGTTTCCTTTTTCTAATCAAACGTTTCGGAAAAAGAATTACAACTTACCCTATGATTGGATCGGTTTAAAATAAATTAATGTCAAAATAATTCTTTAATTTTGAAGCTTTAAAATTTAATCATCTTTGAATCATACAACCCAAAACATACAATTTGAAAAATACAACCCAAAAAAATGAAATAAATACGATTCAAATCACACACCATTTGCCCCCGAACATAAGCATACTCATCTTCACGACCTCGCATGAATCTGACAACACAGACATCAATTTTGTGTGTTTTTTCAGCTCATCCTCGGTCATCCCAGAAGTATCCTCTAGTTGCATTTTCCCTTTATTGCTTGAAGAAGATGTTCCATTTCAATTACCAGCACTCTCGCTCGGATATGTGGATACCCTATTCGGTTGGGAGCCACCACCGAAAGATGTAGTACATCACCGGTGAGAATAGATGGGGTGGGATGAGCTTTAATTCCCACATGCATCCAACTGTTGTTTCTTGTCCGTGCCTTCCTTTGTCAACGAGGGGAGGAGCCTTACCATGTGATAAGATCGAGATTTCGACTAGCATGGTCACAAGAACCCGGTAACAAAAGGATCGACTTAAACCAATGGATAGATTGGTCCTCAAGGACCACCTAGGAAGGTGGGGGTTGCTCTTATAAGGATCCTATTGTAGAATTGTAGGGACCTCAGGTTGGAAGAAACAATTGAACACCTTACGGGGGTGGTTAGTGGGGCCTCTTCTTCTTATTGTGGGACAAGGTCACAAATATAGTTTAGTAAGTGGTGGTCTGCTTTGTGGACCTATAAGTTTCTATGGTAGAGGACGTGCATTTTTGGCTGACGAGCATCTACGGGAAGAGAGATGGAAGACGTGGGCAATGAAGCATTCCCTCACCTCGGACCATTCCCCACAGGATGGCGGGTTCAAGTAGAGGACTTCAACATAATTTTTTCATCAAAGGGAAAAGCATAGAGGTTGGCCTTATCCAGAGGGACTCATCATAAATTTGGGACGTCATTGCGGAAATTTGGTTGGCTGACATTCTGTTACAAGGATATGATTTTACGTGGAGACCAAGTTCGAAATCCAACTAGATTAGGATTCTGTCTCGAACAATCTGCTAGACATTGCGGCTCAACTAAAAAAACTTAAAGTGGAAATGCCAGATAAATTTCTTTTTTCTTACTGACAAAGCAAATTTAAATTAAAACCTCTTTGGAGGTGGAAGAGGAGTACAAACTAATCTAGATACAGGCCACAAAATCCAAAGATGGACGTAACCAACTATAAGGACACAACCAAGAATATACAACAACCAAGAAGGTACAACAACCAAAAAAGGTACAACCACACAAACCACAATAAAAACAAACTCGAGCACTGTTATGTAAGCACAGTCTCTAAAACACTCCTAACAAGGAGATCAAACACTAAAAAGGTTTGAAAACCTAAATTTTACCAACATTTAACTCACCGAAATGAAAGTCTACAACCCAGATTTTCCAACCATGATGCTCAGAAAAGACAGTAGGTCACCACTCAAAACACCCCAAACCTTACCCGAGTTTGAAGAAAAAAATATATCTCATTGGACCCCTAACTTAGAGAGACGAAGGAGACCGACACACCGACAATCAACAATGCTGAACGACAAAGATAAGCCGGTGAACAAAATCACCGAAACTCAAAGCCCCAAAAAATAGAAACCTCTTGAAATCCAACCAAGGTCCATTGACCATAAACAACTTGTCAAAGACCAACACCTAAAGAAATGACGGCCCCCACCAACAATGGGTAGGAAAACATGAGGAATCGAAACGATTATAATGTTAGGGTAAGAGCATATTTTCCACAAGCAACGATAACACAAAGGATGAACCGAGATACTTACCAACCGCAACAAAGAGGAATGAGACCCCATCCACAAAAAATCGATGTTCGTAAGGTTACGAAATGCTTCCCACAGTAGATCAAGAACAAACCAGTAGCACGGTAAGCACCACCTCCACAAAAAGATCCACCAAAGCAGGCCACGGTATAATTAGGAGACAAACTTAGCCAACCACCCACGAGAAGGGACATTGGAAAATGCCTCACCCAACAACTCTTGTAGCAGAAGCTACCAGTCGGTGGCCAACACCATCACGACAAAGAGCACACAACGGATAGTCCGGAAAAGACTGAGCCGCAACCACCTGGGGAGGAATGGGAAGACGGAAACAGCGAACCGGGGAGGGGAGAAAAGACCGTCGGAACTCCAGGCACCACTAGCTATCACGAAGAAAGCCACAGTAGTACATAACATTTTGAATTCTATACTGCAAGCATATGCGCCCTTTAAGATATCTTATAACACACATAAGGATAAACGGTCTATGAATGGGTTATTGACCATGTGTGTTCAAGAGGAGAGGAAACTACTGACACATCAGGCAGAGAGTTCACAAAAATGTGAATATGGTTATTCACAAAAGGAAAAAATCAAGCTAAAGGGAAGGGGAAAAGTAGAATACCACCCCCGACGAACATATAGTAGGAACCCACGTGTCACTTCTGTAAAAAGAGTGGACACATTAAGAGGTATTGTCTTAAGATTTTCAGGTAGTTTGAGAAGAAAAGTACTTGGCTTTCCTATTTCGATAGTGTGCCTTGAATATAATACGGATGAAATATGTCATGATATATGGTGGATTGATTATGATTATACATAAAGAAGTGAAATGAAAAAGCCAAAGGTTTTGCAACATAAGTCTAAAAACCTCATGAAATAAAGGTGTCATCCAAAACATATTTTTATAGCATGTTTCTTATTGTCTTGCTTTGTGTTTATTGTTCTTCTATTTCGATTTCCAACAATTATTATACTGATCCAACCTCGTCCACTTCTCATCATTTGTGCCTTCCTCTGCTAAAAATTCGGGTTCGTACCGAAGTATTGTCCACCAATGCCGATACCCAAAGATTATGGGTGATTCTGTGTCTACGTACTGCACCATGGCCATCATGTAGATCTAGTCATCGGTGAGTACCGTAAATGTGACTTTAGAAACGCACATGCATACGCCGCCCATATGCTTTTTTTATAGGCGACAACCGAAAAGGTGTTACAGTATTAGTGCTTTGGGTTTCCCGAATAATTTCTTGAGCTAATATGTATTCATATGAATTGAAAAAAGTAACCAAAGAAAATAGTTATTCTGACACAATGAAATCCGATTGGGAAAACGCTGATTCCTAACCTTTATGAACGTATTATTATCACATCCTAACCCAGAACAACGTTTGGTTGCACTTCCAGACCTGAAAGGTTTTGAGTTTCTCAGAACATGATACTAGCCGTCCAATTTAACGATTTCGTTAACGTGAGAAGGTTAAATTCGAAAATACCCTTCAGCGCCGAAATAACCCTTCCTACGCTTCAGCGCCGAACATGGTTGGGTGCTCATAATGTTCCCAAGTATCACTCTGAATTTCAAAATAATGCATTAAAATAGGGACATACCTTCTGTTTGTCAGACTTTAACCTTCGGCACTAAAGGGTATTTTCGACTTTAACTTTCTCACGTTAACGAAATCGTTAAGTTGGACGGCTAGTATCATGTTCTGAGAAACTCAAAACATTTCAGGTCTGAAAGTGCAACCAAACGTTGGTATGAGGTAGAATGTGATAATGAAACACATTCATAAAGATTAGGAATCAACGTTTTCCCAATCCGATTAGCAAATAAAAACCAAATTAGAAGATAAGAAGGTACCTTCATAAAAAGAAGATTCTTAGGTGACATTTATTCTCAGAAAATTCCATTGCCAATAAGGCTTCGGATACAACTTGTTTTCCTAAAACAAGTTCCCTTCCTGAATTCAGGACACTTGAGCTTGCGGAATTCTTTCGTTTTAGGTTCGTACCACCAAACTTCTTGGCTGTACACATCAAATAAGATTTTGTTTCTACAATCTGAAAAACATATCGGAAACAAACGAGGATCGCCACGACATTGCAATACTTTGTCACGACCAGGAGGTGTCATCGTCAAAAACTTAGTCCAGTTCCAAGACCCATCGTCACATTTCTTGTCCATCACCCAAAAATCAACCTTTCTCCGACGGTTATTGCGGTCACAAAGCAGACACAAGTGCTCATCGAACACTTCGATCCAGATTTTGTCATAAACAACATCATCTCCAAAATCAGGAAGTGCAGTTTCAAAGAACTTCTCTTCCGCGAGATCAAAACCAATAATCATAGCTCTGCTCTTGAGGTACCAATACAAAGCACCGTCAACATAAGCCCCATTAGGATACACCCATTCATTATCAGCATAAGTCATGAGCTCGAGAACATCACAGCGGATTTTCCTCCATTCATTACCAGCACCTATGACATCGTAAATCATGAGCTCGAGAACATGATCATGATCACCACCACTCACGATCGAGACCAACTTGTAACAACATCGGCTGTAGTCATACCCAAATCCGATGAAGATAGCAACCGGGTTAGGAGGTACAATGTGGTACTTCTTTGTTGTTGGGTTCGAAACAGCCATCGGGCGACCACCATCTCTACCATCTCTAAGAACAAGGAGACCATGACATGAGTCGTAAACGATGAGATCTCCGCGTCTGGGATCGTGATCGTCATGGAGCGGATCGTGGATTTCTTTACGCATGTTTTCTGGTTCATCCAAATCGAGCCAGATAAAGTAATGTGGCCAACCGTTAGTCCGATCACGGTGTATCCAAAAGAGCAAAGAAGGTCGGTCTGATGAGGCGGTGCGTTGGAGTTGGAAGGAGGCGAGGTAGGAATCGGAGTCGATCAAGGAGTGCCATGACTTGGAGACCGACATGAACCGCATCAGGTCCTTGGCCGGCACTCGGCTGATTATGTCGGTGATGAGGTTTTCGTCTGTCAAATTCATATTGTTTTCTCTGTTTTTGCTCTTCTTCGTCCTCTGTTTTCTATGTCGACTGCTTTTTCGGCCTCCAATGGCTTTGACCTAATATATAGATGTACATCTGTGAAAAAGAACATGATATATACTAAAAGACTCTCAATGCAATACGAAAGTTTTTGTTTCCTTTTTTTTCGTTAAAAGATTCCACATTATATCAAAAAAATATCAAGGGTTTGACTAAGATTTTTTTTTTTGGAGTCTCTTCAACTAGGGCTAAGGTTTCCAATTGTTCGGTGAAGGTTTAGCACACCGACGACGAGGCCTAGACAGTCGACTTCGGGAAGAGACCAGCATCGACCGACAGTGGCGGAGCTAGGTTTTTGGGTGAGAGGGGGCACCACAAAATTTCAATAGTAATACACAATGTCAAAAAAAATTGAGGAGGGACACAACTAAAAAATTATAAGAATTTAAGGGGTATTTTTCAAAAAAATCAAAAATTAGTAGCAAAATTTCATTAAAAAAATTTGAGGGGGGGAACGTGCCCCCCCGGGCCCTACCTAGCTCAGCCACTGTCGACCGGGTTTTTATTGCAACTCCATTGCGTGTCAGTAAAGGAAGCTAATATATCGCTATGGTCAGTGGCGGAGCCAACTTTTCTAGTGATTGGGAGTACCAATTTTTTTTCATGTCAATATATAACGTTCAAACAATGGAGATTGACGAAGCCGAACGCCTCAAGATCGTAGCTGAACTTCGTGCTTGGGAGGAAGGAGTCCAAAGAGTGCTACAAATAACAAAGCCATAGATAAACACATCGAGGAAAAGGATCGAAAAAGGGGGGAGGTTCCCGACGAGAGATTGACATAAGTTATGGCAAAGGCCACAACCAACTAATGAAGGATTATTTCGTCGACCAACCAACATATGGCCCGAAATGTTTAGGCGTCGATTTCGTATGTCCCGGTCACTCTTTCAAATGGTTATGGATGCGGTAGCGGCGCACGACGATTACTTCGTTCAGAAGTGGGACGGTGCAAGACGCTTGGGGTTATCAACACACCAGAAATGCACCGCCGCTATAAGAATGCTAGCGTACGGGTGCTCGGCTGATTCATTGGACGAAACGCTACGTACGGGGGTAAGTACTATACTCGCACGTACTAGACGTTTTTGTAAGGCCATTATTGAGGTCTTCATGGAGGTATACGAGCGGAAGCCAACACCGAATGACATGCAGCGATTACTCGAATCGGGGCACAACCGAGGATTCCCCTGTATGATTGGCAAAAGCCCATGGAAGGGATGGAAGCGGGGATCCAACCGTTATGCTGGAAGCGGTGGCGTCCCGTGAATTGTGGATTTGGCATGCGTTTTTTGGGATGTTTGGCTCGAACAACAACATTAACGTCCTCCACGCCGCCCACTTATTCGATGACGCTTACCATGGTCGTGATCTCGCCGTAGATTACGAGTTCAACATGCATCGCTACAACCGCCCGTATTATTTAGTTGACGGTATTTACCCCACATGGAGTCGGTTCGTGAAGTCGATTCGCCATCCCCATTCTCGCAAACAGAACTTGTTTGCCAAATGCCAAGAAATTGCTCGAAAAGATATTGAACGGGTTTTTGGAGTCCTCCAAGCACGGTGGATCATAATCTCAAGGCTCGCTCGTGTTTGGAAGAAGACGACTTTGGCTGACATGATGCGTACTTGTATCATTCTACACAATATGATTGTGGAGGATGAACGCGACCGGTACGAAGCAGGGGATGACGAATTTTATTTCGAGCCCCCTCTGGAAATATCAAATTGGACACCACTTCAACGATGACATCAAGGAGGGCCCTTGCCATACCTTGTTTTCTAAAATCTCAACCTCCTTATCATAAGTGATCAAATAGGTGCATGTTCCCTCCTTAACTCTACCCGACACACCTTCATCACTTCCGCGTTTTCTAAAATCCACGTTGTTACTATGTCCAACATCTCCTAATGTAACAGGAGCAACTAAAAACATATCATGAAACATGTCGCCACCCCAATCACCTTCCATCTGCACTCTCCTATGTTGTTTATAATGCCAAACAACAATGTCACCTTCAATCCTACCCTAAACACTAGACCATATATGGCAATTCATATATGGTCTAGTGTTTAGGGTAGGATTGGGCAGAAAAAAGGGACCGAAGAAGAACAAGCATCAAGACCTTGCTACCTAGCTCCCGAAGCTCGATATCCAAAACTTCTTTGCTGCATAAATCCGTCTGGATGGACGAAGCACTACCATAAAAATTAGATACATTAGCAATTACTTAGTTAAAACAGCCCTGAGATTCATGTTTATGGACAGTCACTAACAACTTTGTTCTTTTATTCAGCTTTTTAAAGGTAAATACTACATTTCACACATAATCAATCACAACTTTGAATCATCAATACAAGTATGGAATGACAGCTTTTCTCCTCCTCGGATAGTCCTCCCCAAACTTATTCAAATACCACATATGGTTCGCACGTGCCCTGGGCACCAAATTGGCACACGTGTAGAGGAAGAACCCGAACCCAGCCCACGACCCGCACATCACAGCCCACCCGGCCCACTCCAAAATCTCCCCAAAATAATTCGGACAGCTCACGGCCTCAAACCACCCTCCCCTCGGCACCTTGTACCCGCCGCCCTCCTTCTTCAGCCGCACCAACGCCGCATCGGACCCCACATTCACCGCCATCCCGGCGCCAAAAACCGATAACCCAACCCCAAACCGCCACCAGAACCACCGATCGCCGTCGTAGTCCTTGTAATCCGCCACCCACCTCGCCTGCACGAACGCGTTCAGCAGATTGAACGCGAACGCCATCGCCGCCACGCTGGCCGGAAATCCGGGCTTGTTGGGGGCGGAGGAGGCCGTGAGGAGGCGGAGCGGGTAGAGGACGGTGCGGTTGAGGTAGTGGAGGAGGTAGGGGGCGATGAGGAGGAGGGCTTTGGGGTTGGAGCGGTGGCGGCCGGAGAGGAGGAGGAGGAGGGAGAGCCAGAGGGTGGGGCTCTCCATCAGGAACCAGGCGAGCGGCGGAGCCAGGGTGGGGCCCCAGCCAGGGCGGTTGTGCTTGCCGTAAGGGGCTTGGAGGAAGCGGAGGGCGACGAAGGTGGGCGGGCCGAGGAGGTAGAGGGTGAGGAGGCAGTAGTTGAAGACGACGACATCTGGATCTGATTCGGCCATGGTTTCAATGGTTTTGCTTCAAAAGCTTTTCAAGGGTTTTTGCCTCTCTCGTTCTTCTACTTGTCTCTGATTTTATTGTGTCATCTTTGCCATGTCAGCATATGGTCATTGGAGTGGCTTTCTGAGTCAAAATTTCAATATGCCTTGTGCTTCTGCGGCAGAAGTTCTGCAAATAAAAAACACATCTGTTTTATGTCAGATCACAACACAAGCTTGCATTTTGAATATCATTTTGTAGAATGTCTTTTCAGAAGCAGATCTTAGGACATGTATCAGGCAGTCCACATTAACCTCAATTTTTGAGGTCGAATGTGTGGATTTAAATTAGATCGGATTCGACAGATTTTACAGTGGAACGTGAGATTCGGTGGATCGAATCTAACCAAAATCATATGTGAAAAGGAAGATTCGTTGAAAAAGGAAAGAGAATCGTGAGGGAGAATAGTGAATCAGAGAACGGTCGATGAATCTGCAGTTTCGAAGGACGTCAATTCGTCATAGTGAGAAAATCAGAGCCTAAACATGAGCAATTTCTTTTTTTGTTACACTCGTCGATTCATTCGACTTCCACGGTAAACTGTCTTAGTAATTTTTGGAAATAAAGAAATTCTTTGGATTAAAATACTAGTTTTTTCTGAATGAAAATTGGATAAAAACAATTAACCTGTATATAAATCTATTTTTAATTATTAATCAATTAAAAACAATGTATTGATTATTAATTATAGCTTTATTCTCTATTAATCGTCATGTCCATATTAATCATTTTATCAACATACACAGCAAGGGTAACAAATCGATTATGTCCACAATTTCAGTATTAGCAGTACTGTCTACTGTGTGTTTACATTTAAAATAAAATACACAGCTAAATACCCTATCCCCAATCCCACGGGTCTCTTCCGGCGAGACTACGGACCTCCATCCGTTCCCAGCTCCCGTTCAATGGCGGCATCGGGCACCAGAATCGTTCAATGGCGTACATACTTTTAAAATACACTCACAACCAGATAGAAAACAGATCCAAACAAAGAAAAGTAGATGTAAACATACTCTTCCACCAATATTCGCCCACAGGTGCCTGAATGGGAGGTACAGCTACAAGGAGAAGGTGGATTGGGCTGTGGGGGAGAGGTAGCCGAGAGGCAATTGTGGGAGGAGGCAGGTGTGGTGACGTGGTGGGCTTATATAGGGTTTCGTTGGACCATTTTTATTTAGTATCTCCGGTCAACAATCAGTCAACGTAAAGAATCGTTATCAGTCAACAATCAATGTTGACTATCTCGAAAACGTTGTCGGCCGTTGTCAGTTTGTACGATGACGTTACGTGGATGGATCGATATAGTCTACTTTTTTCTCCTTGCTTATATAAACAGCAACCCTCTTTTTAAATTTCAAACAGCTACAATAATGCTCCGTAAGAGCATGTACAACAGAAAGTACCTTGGTCAGGGAGTGATTTTTCCAGCTCGACGAAGGCAGACATTTGGGCCGTGAGGACGACCCCCTTCTTTGCGGCCTTCGTTGCCTTCTTCCCTTGCGGTCGGGGAGGGGGACTTGGGTCGGCCTCGGGGGATGGGGGTGTGTCGCTGAGAGGGACCTGAGTCCCCTCGTAGTTCTTGCTTCCTCCCATTCTGGTGGTTGGGACTCACCACTGAGAGGTGTGCCATCCTCCCCTGTGCTTGTGGGTGGGGTTGAGCTGTAAGCCCCAGCCTCATCCAACCGCTGTCGTTGTTGGAAGATCTTCAATTTGGGCTTCAAGGCTAGTGATGAGTCTTCGCACTTGGGTCTTGCAAAACTTATGGTCTGCCAACGCCTCTTCGTCGTAGGAAGATGTATCCTTCTCCACCACGGCCTTGTAGTTGGCGATGTTTGCTTCCCACTGTTGGGTTAATGACTGCATGAGGCAATGCCTTTCTACATGTTGTTCACGACGTGAACGTTCAGCATCCTCCCGTGATTTTTCCAGCTCGACGAAGGCAGACATTTGGGCCGTGAGGACGACCCCCTTCTTTGCGGCCTTCGTTGCCTTCTTCCCTTGCGGTCGGGGAGGGGGACTTGGGTCGGCCTCGGGGGATGGGGGTGTGTCGCTGAGAGGGACCTGAGTCCCCTCGTAGTTCTCGCTTCCTCCCCATTCTGGTGGTTGGGACTCACCACTGAGAGGTGTGCCATCCTCCCCTGTGCTTGTGGGTGGGGTTGAGCTGTAAGCCCCAGCCTCATCCAACCGCTGTCGTTGTTGGAAGATCTTCAATTTGGGCTTCAAGGCTAGTGATGAGTCTTCGCACTTGGGTCTTGCAAAACTTATGGTCTGCCAACGCCTCTTCGTCGTAGGAAGATGTATCCTTCTCCACCACGGCCTTGTAGTTGGCGATGTTTGCTTCCCACTGTTGGGTTAATGACTGCATGAGGCAATGCCTTTCTACATGTTGTTCACGACGTGAACGTTCAGCATCCTCCCGTGATTTTTCCAGCTCGACGAAGGCAGACATTTGGGCCGTGAGGACGACCCCCTTCTTTGCGGCCTTCGTTGCCTTCTTCCCTTGCGGTCGGGGAGGGGGACTTGGGTCGGCCTCGGGGGATGGGGGTGTGTCGCTGAGAGGGACCTGAGTCCCCTCGTAGTTCTCGCTTCCTCCCCATTCTGGTGGTTGGGACTCACCACTGAGAGGTGTGCCATCCTCCCCTGTGCTTGTGGGTGGGGTTGAGCTGTAAGCCCCAGCCTCATCCAACCGCTGTCGTTGTTGGAAGATCTTCAATTTGGGCTTCAAGGCTAGTGATGAGTCTTCGCACTTGGGTCTTGCAAAACTTATGGTCTGCCAACGCCTCTTCGTCGTAGGAAGATGTATCCTTCTCCACCACGGCCTTGTAGTTGGCGATGTTTGCTTCCCACTGTTGGGTTAATGACTGCATGAGGCAATGCCTTTCTACATGTTGTTCACGACGTGAACGTTCAGCATCCACCCGTGATTTTTCCAGCTCGACGAAGGCAGACATTTGGGCCGTGAGGACGACCCCCTTCTTTGCGGCCTTCGTTGCCTTCTTCCCTTGCGGTCGGGGAGGGGGACTTGGGTCGGCCTCGGGGGATGGGGGTGTGTCGCTGAGAGGGACCTGAGTCCCCTCGTAGTTCTCGCTTCCTCCCCATTCTGGTGGTTGGGACTCACCACTGAGAGGTGTGCCATCCTCCCCTGTGCTTGTGGGTGGGGTTGAGCTGTAAGCCCCAGCCTCATCCAACCGCTGTCGTTGTTGGAAGATCTTCAATTTGGGCTTCAAGGCTACTGATGAGTCTTCGCACTTGGGTCTTGCAAAACTTATGGTCTGCCAACGCCTCTTCGTCGTAGGAAGATGTATCCTTCTCCACCACGGCCTTGTAGTTGGCGATGTTTGCTTCCCACTGTTGGGTTAATGACTGCATGAGGCAATGCCTTTCTACATGTTGTTCACGACGTGAACGTTCAGCATCCTCCCGTGATTTTTCCAGCTCGACGAAGGCAGACATTTGGGCCGTGAGGACGACCCCCTTCTTTGCGGCCTTCGTTGCCTTCTTCCCTTGCGGTCGGGGAGGGGGACTTGGGTCGGCCTCGGGGGATGGGGGTGTGTCGCTGAGAGGGACCTGAGTCCCCTCGTAGTTCTCGCTTCCTCCCCATTCTGGTGGTTGGGACTCACCACTGAGAGGTGTGCCATCCTCCCCTGTGCTTGTGGGTGGGGTTGAGCTGTAAGCCCCAGCCTCATCCAACCGCTGTCGTTGTTGGAAGATCTTCAATTTGGGCTTCAAGGCTAGTGATGAGTCTTCGCACTTGGGTCTTGCAAAACTTATGGTCTGCCAACGCCTCTTCGTCGTAGGAAGATGTATCCTTCTCCACCACGGCCTTGTAGTTGGCGATGTTTGCTTCCCACTGTTGGGTTAATGACTGCATGAGGCAATGCCTTTCTACATGTTGTTCACGACGTGAACGTTCAGCATCCACCCGTGATTTTTCCAGCTCGACGAAGGCAGACATTTGGGCCGTGAGGACGACCCCCTTCTTTGCGGCCTTCGTTGCCTTCTTCCCTTGCGGTCGGGGAGGGGGACTTGGGTCGGCCTCGGGGGATGGGGGTGTGTCGCTGAGAGGGACCTGAGTCCCCTCGTAGTTCTCGCTTCCTCCCCATTCTGGTGGTTGGGACTCACCACTGAGAGGTGTGCCATCCTCCCCTGTGCTTGTGGGTGGGGTTGAGCTGTAAGCCCCAGCCTCATCCAACCGCTGTCGTTGTTGGAAGATCTTCAATTTGGGCTTCAAGGCTAGTGATGAGTCTTCGCACTTGGGTCTTGCAAAACTTATGGTCTGCCAACGCCTCTTCGTCGTAGGAAGATGTATCCTTCTCCACCACGGCCTTGTAGTTGGCGATGTTTGCTTCCCACTGTTGGGTTAATGACTGCATGAGGCAATGCCTTTCTACATGTTGTTCACGACGTGAACGTTCAGCATCCACCCGTGATTTTTCCAGCTCGACGAAGGCAGACATTTGGGCCGTGAGGACGACCCCCTTCTTTGCGGCCTTCGTTGCCTTCTTCCCTTGCGGTCGGGGAGGGGGACTTGGGTCGGCCTCGGGGGATGGGGGTGTGTCGCTGAGAGGGACCTGAGTCCCCTCGTAGTTCTCGCTTCCTCCCCATTCTGGTGGTTGGGACTCACCACTGAGAGGTGTGCCATCCTCCCCTGTGCTTGTGGGTGGGGTTGAGCTGTAAGCCCCAGCCTCATCCAACCGCTGTCGTTGTTGGAAGATCTTCAATTTGGGCTTCAAGGCTAGTGATGAGTCTTCGCACTTGGGTCTTGCAAAACTTATGGTCTGCCAACGCCTCTTCGTCGTAGGAAGATGTATCCTTCTCCACCACGGCCTTGTAGTTGGCGATGTTTGCTTCCCACTGTTGGGTTAATGACTGCATGAGGCAATGCCTTTCTACATGTTGTTCACGACGTGAACGTTCAGCATCCACCCGTGATTTTTCCAGCTCGACGAAGGCAGACATTTGGGCCGTGAGGACGACCCCCTTCTTTGCGGCCTTCGTTGCCTTCTTCCCTTGCGGTCGGGGAGGGGGACTTGGGTCGGCCTCGGGGGATGGGGGTGTGTCGCTGAGAGGGACCTGAGTCCCCTCGTAGTTCTCGCTTCCTCCCCATTCTGGTGGTTGGGACTCACCACTGAGAGGTGTGCCATCCTCCCCTGTGCTTGTGGGTGGGGTTGAGCTGTAAGCCCCAGCCTCATCCAACCGCTGTCGTTGTTGGAAGATCTTCAATTTGGGCTTCAAGGCTAGTGATGAGTCTTCGCACTTGGGTCTTGCAAAACTTATGGTCTGCCAACGCCTCTTCGTCGTAGGAAGATGTATCCTTCTCCACCACGGCCTTGTAGTTGGCGATGTTTGCTTCCCACTGTTGGGTTAATGACTGCATGAGGCAATGCCTTTCTACATGTTGTTCACGACGTGAACGTTCAGCATCCACCCGTGATTTTTCCAGCTCGACGAAGGCAGACATTTGGGCCGTGAGGACGACCCCCTTCTTTGCGGCCTTCGTTGCCTTCTTCCCTTGCGGTCGGGGAGGGGGACTTGGGTCGGCCTCGGGGGATGGGGGTGTGTCGCTGAGAGGGACCTGAGTCCCCTCGTAGTTCTCGCTTCCTCCCCATTCTGGTGGTTGGGACTCACCACTGAGAGGTGTGCCATCCTCCCCTGTGCTTGTGGGTGGGGTTGAGCTGTAAGCCCCAGCCTCATCCAACCGCTGTCGTTGTTGGAAGATCTTCAATTTGGGCTTCAAGGCTAGTGATGAGTCTTCGCACTTGGGTCTTGCAAAACTTATGGTCTGCCAACGCCTCTTCGTCGTAGGAAGATGTATCCTTCTCCACCACGGCCTTGTAGTTGGCGATGTTTGCTTCCCACTGTTGGGTTAATGACTGCATGAGGCAATGCCTTTCTACATGTTGTTCACGACGTGAACGTTCAGCATCCACCCGTGATTTTTCCAGCTCGACGAAGGCAGACATTTGGGCCGTGAGGACGACCCCCTTCTTTGCGGCCTTCGTTGCCTTCTTCCCTTGCGGTCGGGGAGGGGGACTTGGGTCGGCCTCGGGGGATGGGGGTGTGTCGCTGAGAGGGACCTGAGTCCCCTCGTAGTTCTCGCTTCCTCCCCATTCTGGTGGTTGGGACTCACCACTGAGAGGTGTGCCATCCTCCCCTGTGCTTGTGGGTGGGGTTGAGCTGTAAGCCCCAGCCTCATCCAACCGCTGTCGTTGTTGGAAGATCTTCAATTTGGGCTTCAAGGCTAGTGATGAGTCTTCGCACTTGGGTCTTGCAAAACTTATGGTCTGCCAACGCCTCTTCGTCGTAGGAAGATGTATCCTTCTCCACCACGGCCTTGTAGTTGGCGATGTTTGCTTCCCACTGTTGGGTTAATGACTGCATGAGGCAATGCCTTTCTACATGTTGTTCACGACGTGAACGTTCAGCATCCACCCGTGATTTTTCCAGCTCGACGAAGGCAGACATTTGGGCCGTGAGGACGACCCCCTTCTTTGCGGCCTTCGTTGCCTTCTTCCCTTGCGGTCGGGGAGGGGGACTTGGGTCGGCCTCGGGGGATGGGGGTGTGTCGCTGAGAGGGACCTGAGTCCCCTCGTAGTTCTCGCTTCCTCCCCATTCTGGTGGTTGGGACTCACCACTGAGAGGTGTGCCATCCTCCCCTGTGCTTGTGGGTGGGGTTGAGCTGTAAGCCCCAGCCTCATCCAACCGCTGTCGTTGTTGGCGTACTTAACGGCGGACAGTTCCCATTGTGCCCTCCTCGGCACTGAACTTCTCATTGCCATCGAGCCTCCAGACCCAATGATCCAGGTCGAACTTTAGCGGGTGGTCTTTAACCACTTTCCCATCTTTCTCCCACATTTCCTTCGCACGTCTCAAGTGCTCTTCGTCGTTTGCGCCGCTCGGCTTCTCGTCCCTGGACCTCTTCATATAGCCGAGCATCCTCCTTGTCTGGCCGGAACCTCTGAGCCAACGTTTCTTGATGGCTTCCTAGCGGCGAGGTGGGTAACGGTACTGGGAGTTGTATTTCCTCTGCACTGAGCACCAGAATGTGTTGCCGGTTTGCGAGTTGCCCTTGACGGCGTCTCTTGTTGTGCTTAACCAGCAAGTTATGAGGTGGTTGTCCTCCTCCTTGCTGAATGTCCGGCCATCCGCCTCTGGTTCTTCGGGTTGGGCTCGGGCAGGGGCTCGGGCTCGGCCTCGTCGTTGGGAAGAGGATGGTTGGGGGGTTTCTACGTCGGGTAGTGGATGACCCTCGTAGTTGTAGAATTGGGGTCCCATGCCCCATTGTGATTGTGATTCTGGTGGGGGCATGCTCCATTGTGATGGCACTTGGAACCCTTGTGGGGGCATGCTCCATTGTGATGGCACTTGGAACCCTGGCGCCATTTGGTATTGTGGGGTACGGGTTTGCCCTAACAAAAATATTTATACATTAAATTAAGTGCTCAAAAATTTAATACAAACAAAATTATACATTAAATTAAGTGCTCAAAAATAAAATAATAAAATAAGTGCAAATAATTAATAAAAAAATGAATACAATGCATTAATACAATAAAATAAGTTTGCACTAACCTGAACTCGACCCCGGGTTCGAGCTTGGGGTACGGGTTTGCCCTAACAAAAATATTTATACATTAAATTAAGTGCTCAAAAATTTAATACAAACAAAATTATACATTAAATTAAGTGCTCAAAAATAAAATAATAAAATAAGTGCAAATAATTAATAAAAAAAATGAATACAATGCATTAATACAATAAAATAAGTTTGCACTAACCTGAACTCGACCCCGGGTTCGAGCTTGGGGTACGGGTTTGCCCTAACAAAAATATTTATACATTAAATTAAGTGCTCAAAAATTTAATACAAAAAAAAAAATTATACATTAAATTAAGTGCTCAAAAATAAAATAATAAAATAAGTGCAAATAATTAATCAAAAAAATGAATACAATGCATTAATACAATAAAATAAGTTTGCACTAACCTGAACTCGACCCCGGGTTCGAGCTTGGAGAGTTGGAGCGAGGGCCCGTCAGAATGTCTCCGAAACCTCGTGCCAGTTCGTCTGGGGTGAATTCTCGTTCGTCACCAAATGAGTGTGCACGAGACCCAGCGTCGCCCGACATTTTTCGCGAGAATAATTGAAACGAGAGAGGAGAATTTGGGAAGGAGAGAGTGAAGTTGGATAGTTAAAGTAGGAAGTGGTGTGAAAAATATGAGAGGAAAGGGGTATTTATAAGGTTTTATTTGTTGATTTTTGAATTAAAAAAAAAACTAGCTGTTTGAGGTGCAACGGTCGGGACACGTGGCACACCCACACGCTGCCAGCGCAACTGACGGCGCACAGGCGCGTCCAACGCGCCCGGCCAGCGAGTGAGGAGCGGGGGCGTGTGCAGCGGGAGCGGGAGCGGGAGCGCGTGGAGGGGGAGCGGGGCCGTGGTTTTCGCCGATTACAGCGGAACGGCCAGCGCGCCTGGCCAGCGAATGGAGCGGCATGGGGAGCGGGGCCGTTCCGTTGTTCTTGCTCTAATAATGCTCTCCTCTTTGTCGGTATTCTTTGTTATCGTTCGCAATAGATATTGATTCCGATCCATTCTTGTGCATTACGCCCCGAAAACACAAGAGAATTTCTCCCGAAGCCAAGACTCCATCCGAACAAGTCAAGAAAGTCTCAACATTATCAAAGACGTCGTCGAGGTGTTATCGAATCCCCACACGAGCGAAGGTTCGCAACCACGGACGCCTCAACCGAGTCAGATCGCAGCGAAAAAGACACGCACGAAATGGAGCATCGAGGAGAACGAACGTCTTGTTCTGGCATAGATGGTAAATTCATACGATTCAATTGTCGGGAATTACAAGACGAATGTGAAGTATTGGGATGACATCGGAAAGGAAGTCGTTGTGCTGTATGGACCAAATGATCGGTTGTTTAATTTTTGTATTTCATTTCCGTTGTTTAATTGAACTTTTGTTGTTTTTTTCCGTTCGATTAATGAAGTTTAATCTTTACGTTATTTATTTCTCGTTACATTTTATCGGTTTAATTTTCAATTGCATATCCAATAAATTAATATGAGATTGAATTACATTTATAATTTGAATGTTACTCTGCCAACATTTCACATGAATTTGGTCTTCATTCAACTCTCCTTGTTTTGTGTGGCATGATTGCCCAACACATGGGAAAATACCAAATTGCCCCTGTTAGGGCCAACGGTTCAGTGGCATTTTCTCCACCTCCTTACCTATGAATTCGTCAACTTCCATCACCTATCCTCACCACTTCCGCCACTGACTCTTCTCTTCCCAAATTCCTCAAACAATTTGCTTTCAACCCAATCGCCGATAGATGCCCACCGTCAAACTTTTCTATGGTCACCCGAAGAAGAAATGGTGTTGTGTTTTATGTGGTTTGAACATGCTCGGCCGAGACCAAACACTCGTTACTGGTTGGATGTTTACAACAACTATGTCGCTTCGGCCTCTAATGTCGCACCACTATGAACCGAGAGGCAGTTGAAGGGCAACCGGTAAAAGATGTCCATTAAGGTAAACCGTTTCAATTTAATCTACTGTGAAAACTTCATGTTCAGTTCTCGGGGCAAACGTATGCTCAACTCATATCCTTTGCTGCGAAGGCGTATCGGGACCGTTTTCGTCAAGTTTTCACAAAGTTCGACATCTAGAATATCATTAAAGACCAACCCAAGTGGCTACAATATTGCAAGGACTTGGCTACAATATGTTCCGAGTTAACCCTCTTTGTCAAGGTCTTCCCCCCCACTGAAAACCAATAGAGGATGTTGGCGATCTCGCCGACCTTGCTCCCAAAATCTCCCCCTCCCCCGACCCACTTGAGGCCGAGGTCCCTTTATCGGAGTCCTACGCACTAATCCCCACTGGACATCTTTTGAACTATAACAGTCTACGCTCTGTAGTGTAATTTTGAATGAAGTTGAAGCATGGAGCTAGGAACTCATCGGACCGTCCACGTGGCGGAAAAGCACCATAATCATTTCAAATTTAAAAATGTCAAAATTCGTTATAAAACCCGCGTCCTGCACAGTGGGCCCAAAGCCTGCGCGCCTTTGGGATGCAAAGTACCATCAATACGATGACGTTTACACACCTCTCCCGAGGATTTCACCACTGACACAGTCGTAATTCAACCTCAAATGAGGGGTAAAGAGGTCACTGACAATATCGTCCGGGTCCAATCATAAGTTCATAACAGTAAGAAAAAGAAGAAATATAAAATAAATAAATAAATAAAACCCGTTTATTATTATTAGCTTCTTCGTCTCTACCTAGACAGAGCAAAAACAGAACCCCCAAAATAACGCCCGAGTCATGGAAGAAGCAGAGGTGAGTTCACCTAACCACCAAACCCTCCTCCCTCAACCAACTCTTTCTCCGCCGCCGTAGGCGGCGGTTGCTCCACCGGAAGAGCCCGTATTTTATGAAATTGATGTGATCGCCGTTATTGATTTTGGTTTCCGGTTGATTTTTGAGTTGAGTGTGTGGTTTTTGATGGACGCAGGAGATTGAGGCGGTGAAGAAGGCGTACGCGGATATTCTACTGAACACCGCGAAGGAGGCGGCAGCTCGGGTTATGGCGGCGGAGATGAAAGCTCTGCGGTTTCAACACGATCTCCGTTCCACCCAAGAAGAGGCTCTCGCGATGCTGCTCCGTCTCAAGAAAATGCTCGACTCTAAGGTTCCGTCTTTGTCAACGCTTTTCGGAGTTTCGGTTTCTTAGGTCTGGAATTTGTTTTTTTTTTTCTGATTCGGAATTGTGGTTTTGGGAAGGGTTTTGAAGTTGAATTGCTTGATGATCCGAAGTTTTGTTTGGTTAGGGTGTGTTTGTCTGTGGGATAGTGAGGGGAAAAACAGAGTTGCTGAAAATTGGATTTGTTTACTGTGCATCATTTGCTATTTTCTTTTCTTTTCCCGCTATTTTCTTAACAACCAAACACGATGTTGGAATTTTTGATCACTTTGTGTGATTTCTCTTTGGAGGTTTCATAAATTAGGTGTTGAAAGATTTGTTTTGGTTTTTGAGTATAAAGTCCAATTGTGTAACTGAAGAATTTAGGCAATGTTTCATGATTCCAAGTTGATTTACTATGCAAGGTCTCAGTTTCTTAAACCATTGAAATGTTCAATTTGAGATCAAAGGAAGAATTTTTACTGTATAATAACTTGATAAAGTCTTTTAGTAAATTGGTGGAGTATTAGGGATAAAATTGGTTGCGGTTTTTGGTTGTAGTTTTTTTTAATTGGTTGGAGCAAAGATGCAATCAATTCTTTTCTCCCCAAAGCAGGAGAATTACTTGCAACTTTCCAATCAGATGATGATATATATTCTTATTGGACACTTAAAAATCAGTGCTTGAACTGAGAACTGGACCTTTTTCTTCTATGATGTTATGTGCCTCTTTCCATTTCCTGTGGTATTTTGGTTGATGATCGCAAAGAATATGATCTGGAAATGAAGTAAATTCCAGGATATTTCATTTCAAGCATCTTTCTTATATGTTGTTAAGCATTTGTGTTTGTTTTCCCTCTTAAATTGTGTAAGTAATACAATGTGCATGAAGTGAACTATTGTCCGTATCAGTGCAACAGAGGGCACCTAATTTGTTCTTATATTTGGTTTCCCACTTTTATGGGTCATCCAAGTGGTGACTGGCCAAGAGATCTAAAGAGAAATTGGAACAGATAAAACAAAGCAATGCCATTTCACAGTTGTTGACCATGGACATACTAATGATAGCACTTATAAGTAAAAACAATTTCCGAAGTGCTAAGGGAGTTCATTTTGCTGATAATGGATTATATTTTTTAAAACCAAGGATTGTCATCTCTTGGTTTTATGTGTATACTACTCTCTAGACTAACCACTTCATTCTTTTGTGAAGCGATTTCCCCAAGTCTTTATTTTTTCTGACCTGTAGGTATTGCTTTTTAGTATAATAGCGATTTTCTGATTATTTCCTTTCGAGTTTTCAGTCACTTAGATTTGTTATGTTGGGAAATTGATAGCAGGTGTTTGGCTCGTTTTATTTGTTTTATTTCACTGAGAACTTGAGATATCACTAAGATTCCTCCTGCTATTTATGGTAATCTTAGTATATTAGTGCTTTGGCATAACATTGTTGTGTTTATAATTTTCTATGGTATACTAAGCCAAATAGAACACGTTTAGTGTAAAGAACTTGAGTTGTCTTGCAATGTCTGATTTGATATACTATTGTGTTCCTTTTTTTCTTCCTCCTTTTACTGTTGCTAGCAATTGGAAGTTGATACAGATATCTCTTTGCAGACAACTGAAGCAGAGTTAGTATCCTTAAGTCAGCAAAGAAAGATTGAAGAACTTGATGCACAACTCAACGAGGCCGAGGAAATTATAGTAGGTCTTAGATTGGACACAAAGCAAGTTCAGGAGAAATTGGAGAAAGTGAAGGACGAAAACAAGGAACTTTTGAATGAACTCTCTACCAAGCAAATTCCATATTTTGCTGAAAATCCTACCAATGAAGACCAGATAAAAACATCCAAGCTTATCATATTGCCTTCTGGGGAATCTGGACTTGAAACCGTTACTACTTCCCTCAAAAGGGGGATTCCCCTGGATCAGGCAATTCCAGAGGGCAACTGTCGGAATGCCATAAGCATGTCTGATGTGGAAAAGTACAATGCTGAGGATTCTGATTTTGCTTCCATAGTTAGAAGGAACAAGGAGCCTGAGCTGTACAGAAATGGATGCACACAGAGAATCCGTGCCATTGATAGAAAGTTGTTAGATGGAAATATGCATCACTCCAGCTATGAAGAAAATCAAAATCCCAGCACAAAAAATGGGTTGATCTCCTGTGCCAAGATTGTGGAAACAGAGAGGTCGTTTGGAAAAGTAAGGAGACCTGTTAGAGCTCGATCATTACGAAGAAGAAAGAATCGTTTTGGAAAACAGAAAGCTACTTCTTGCAGTTCTTTTGAAAATTCTACAAAGTTGCCACTCAGTAGCAGCTGGTGTAAAAGTGACTTTATTCAGGTTGTCCCGAAAAGGAAAAGAAATGGAACTGCCAAATGCAGAAACACTACATTGAAGTCTCCTCTTGATCAGTTTTCTGAACCTTGTCCTCCATCTCCTTCAGTCAGTGGAAGCGTTAAATCCGAGCAAGATCAGTCAAAAGTAACTAAGAACAAGCTGAAGATGAAGTCAGCACCTTGTTTGGATCCGGTGTTGAGATCAATCAACCCTGATGCTGACCTTACTTCCGGACTTCTTGATGTCACCATAAGCACAGGGACGCTAAATGACTGTGAACCCACATGGAGTGCAGCATACAACACAGGGAGGAAATTAATTGATGAATCAGTGTCAGGAAAAGAGGAAAGTAATGCTGCTGAGAATACGAATGTTGCTAGTTTGGATTCAAAAGGTGAGTTGTTCGATGTGCCATTGGTGGAATCTGATTTGAAAGATTTGAAAACATCTGAACAGTGTAGTAAATCTCTTAGTCAAACTGGGAATGATCGAGTTTTCAAGTACACTTTCACGAGGAAGCGTAGGAGGGACTTGAGCAACACTGACCAAAACACTTCTCAAGTAAAGAGTTCTGCAAAAAGGAGGGTCATAGAAAACCAAACTAGCTTACCAGAGCCACAGAAATCAAATTTGCTAGATGAATCATCCAGGGACAGTACGCTTCTGGCACAGGTTGCTGATCAGGTTTGTGATTCCTCTCCCATCCCACTGTATCCTCAAATTTCAGTTAGGTTGCATTTGGATGAAGAAATTCGAAAACTGTGTTAGATTTCCCTTAAACTGTTCATGAAGCTTAGTATTTTGTTTAGGTGAAGTCATGAATTAGTTTAGAAACATGGTTATACCAAATCCACTAGTTAGAACTTATAACTTACAAGGACTCTTACATTTTACGCATTAATTTCTGATCACTGCATCTTCATTTATTACCAAACTCTCACTCAAAAGGTTTCTGACTTAGGAGCTTGAATTTAATTCTCATACTCTAATTTCCTCCATTGAGATATCAAAACGGGGACTATAAGGTCTATCCTACAGGGTTTGAAGTTAAATCTGGCTTGGGGCTGATGTTTTCGACTAAGTTAAAGCACCCCTTGTTCACTACTAAGTTCCAATATTTAGGCTATATAGGAACGCATAATCTAGTTGAGGATTAATAATAATATCATGAGGTTGCATTTCAATGATAGTCATTTCATGTTTTGTCTAATTAATAGCTGAAATTGACAATCCAGAAAATTCGAAGTCTCGGTGCACTAATGAGCCTGCTCGGAGCTTTATTAATTTGGTGTTTTCCTTTTGTGCAGCTGATTTCTTTGTCAGACAAGAGATGGTGGTGATGAATTGGCTCTACTCACTGACCTACATGAGTTGATCCTCAAGAACAGAACCTTTTTGACCTATTAATTCTGATAGACAAAACGATTCTTATAATAGGTAACCATATATTTCTGATCTACATATTGTAACTCTTCTGGATACATTTTACTTTTATCAAGGAAAAAAAGCTTATCATCCTTGCCCCTTTTATTCCCATGCTTATACTAATAGTATACCTGCAGAGAAAAGAGTTGGTATTGCTTCCCTGTGAAATTTGAATCTCGATGATGTTTTGATTGATTCAGTTGTGTATGTGTTTTCCTTAAGAGCGTCTTCATTGATAGCATTACCTAGAAAAGAGAATAGGAGAAAGTATGGCTACTCATATTACATCAAGGTGGTGGAGAAGGTGCAGGCCAAGGGCACCTAGTTGTTGAGTGTCAACGCTCTGTGGAGCGCTATCGTCCATGAAGCACCCTCCTCCTGCCCCTTCCCATTAGTGGGCGTCATGCCGGTTCTAACGCTTACCATCCCAGCGCCTCTCTAGGGCTTATGTCTCCAGGGATGCTCTAAGAGTTCATTGTAAAGTAAGATTTAGGTGCATTTTGCTATACATGACCCATGGCTAAGGTCCTAAAGATAGCAGTCCAGCTTACATGTAGGTTCCTGACCATTTCATATTGGGTTTGGGGTCTTTCTATTTCAATTTATGAGCTTTAGAAGCAGTCATTGTGTTGTTATTTTAAGTACATTAAGATACTTGCCCATAACGAAAAAAATAATTTTGTTTTAGAAAAAACGAAAAAATAAATTAGAGTAAAGCAACTCCACTACGTTTAATATTTCAATTTTCACTTAATGATACCTATGATTCGAATAAAAAATTTCATAGAACTTAATTAAGTCGGGTTTCAAGTTACTTTGCTTAAAAAAACTACAATGCTCTAATGAGAACAATGTGAGCTCAATCGAAAATAAACCAAGCTTTTAAAATCAATTATATAATTTAATCAAATAACTCTATTAATTAAAATAATTATGGAAATAATGATTAAAAGAATTTAATCACGTCGTCGCCTTCAGTGTTCTTCTCTCTAGGCTCCATACGTTAATCCACCACCACCACTTTCTCATCCATCAACTTCAGCGTTCACCTCCGGATCATCCTCCTGGATCGGCCAGGGTAAGGGATCGAAGGTGCTCCGCTATCTCACCACCGCGTGCGGTGGTTTTGTTGTGATCCTATACCTTCTTCTCCCTCTCTCTAAAATCCACCAATTTCATCGAGAGGACGAGAATGACTCCGACCACAAGATCAATATGGGTTTTCGACTAGGTCATTTCAACCCCTGATCTGAATCACGAAAATTGGGATCAACATCTAGATTTGCAGGTGTGGGCAACAATGGAAGTCGGTGGTGTCTCCTCTGGAGTGACGGCAGCAACCGGTGGGACATCGGAGGCGGCTCTGTGTTACCGTGGGTTAAGAACGAGATTCCTTGTTGGCCCCAACAAACAGCCTCGCCAATTCAATGAGAATCAGATGGGAGAGCGGGAGGCTATTGAGAAAATATGTCCCATCCCAATAAAATCTGGCACAACCCGATCCCAAGCCTCATCCTCTTCCTGGGGACCTCCTCTGTTACCTGACATCACACTCGCCTCCCTCAAGAGTCTCCATCGATGGATCAACGTGTGTTTCAGACAAAACAGGCCCACTCGAGTCGAGCCGGGAAGAGTAATCAAAGTGGTTTTTGTACATCCTTGAAAGAATAAGGAACCGCCCCTTATATCGTTACTTGAAATCGCCGGACAAATTATGTATAAGGTAAACGTTTTAGAATTGTCCGGAACTATATCTCACCATTCGATTTCTGTTTCCCTTTTATTTCCTCTTCCACTCTGGTGTTAATCATTTTTATCAATAAAACTACCATATGCCTAAAACGATTAGAAATAATATCGATTCAAAAAATTTAACTACCCACCTGTCTTCCCCTCCCACTTCCATTTATAAGAATTTCATTTCCTAAACGGGAAAAGAGAATCCAATCAATGGGGTAAAGAAAATGAAGCAACTGTGGAAACAAGTAAAAAAGCATTTGGCAACAAATATACAATCTAATAATACCTATTTGTTACATCCACCTTGGATGTACTTGGTTTGTGTAATCGTAAACACATGCACAGGTCAAGAGTTTCAAATACAAAGACAACTTTTTCAAAAATAACGTGTACATGTATCTTCAAAGTCAATCCGTTACCTAATGAATATGCGTAGTTCCAAACCAAAAATATATTCACAATTGACTACAATGTAATCAAAAACCAATACAAAGAGAGAGTCTAACCTCAGAAGTAGGGTTTAGAGTTGAATCATTGATTCAAGTGAGGTACATCAATGGAGGATCAATGGGTCATGGGGTGTTTTGCAGTCTTCTTCATCACCATTTTCGTAGGATACGAGGTTTTGAGGAAGAAGAAGAAGAAGAGGAGTGATGACGTGGCAAGCTGTGGTGGTATTGTCCCAAAGGGAAGCTTGGGTTGGCCTTTGATCGGAGAGACTCTCGACTTCATTGCCTGTAACTTGACTTGCAACCCTCTCTCCTTCATGGACAATCGCAAAAGACGGTTTTGCCCTTCTCCCCCTCTCACTCACTTCTCCTCCTACGTCTTGGTCAAAACGGTCATTTTAGTTTTGTTTGTTGTGACGCGGCGACAGGTACGGGAAGGTGTTCAAGACGCACCTGTTGGGGAGTCCGATAATAGTGTCGACCGATCCTGAGGTGAACAAGGTCGTGCTGGTGAACCAAGGGTTGGTGTTCGTGCCGGCGTACCCTAAGTCGGTGACGGAGCTGCTCGGCCCGTTGTCGATCCTCCGGACCAACGGCCCTCTCCACCGGAGAGTCCACTCCCTCGTCGGCGGCTTCCTCCGCTCTCCTCACCTCAAGTCCCGCATTTCTCGCTCCATCGAGCGATCTGTCACCCTCTCATTGGCCTCCTGGATTCATCGTCCTCTTGTGTACGTTCAAAAAGAAGCCAACAAGGTTAGATTAGCATCCTTCAAATTGCAATTGCATGTCGTGATCTTTGTCTCACGTACATATCAGCTCGTTGATACAGCAAAACCACAAATTCGCTCTATAAGTACTGAATTATATTCGATAAAAAGTTAATGAGTTAAAAATTGACATGTCGTGATCTTTGTCTAACGTACATATCTGTTAGAAAGTTTAGGCTCTATGTACTTAACTGTTTCATTTATTTTGAGCAAAAAATATCGAAAAAACAAATATGTACTTTAGATAATCTTCAATTTAGCGGGAGGTATTTTGTCTCAAAAATAAATTAAATGAGTGAGTACATATGGAGTTTAACCTTCTACAAAGTATATATATGGAATCAAAGGGTGCAGTAAATCAGTTTTTGAGACGAAAAATCATTGATGAGTCAGTTTTTGTAGTTATCCCAAATGTTAAACGTATGTGATAAAAATTATCCCGATCAATCCATCTCTTCAGACTTTGAATTTCGGTTGCTTCAAATTTTAAGAGGTGTTATAGGAGCACAGATCAGTTAGAGTCTGATTTGAGACTGATTTTGTCTACCCTTAAGTTTTTAGCCTGATTTGAGATGATAAAAATATCATTATTTATTTATGAGAGTGTTTTTGTTATTTTACAATCAAATCTTAGCCGAATTAAGGTAGAAATAAAACTTAAAAGAGATTGTTAAAAAGAATTTGTACTTTAAGAGTGATTCATCGAAAATGACTCATACTTCGAGGTATCTTATAGTGAAATTTTCCATTCCTACATCGATTTTTTTTCTTTACACTCTTCAGATAGCATTTGAAGTATTGGTGAAGGTGCTGATGAGCATCGAACCGGGCGAAGAACTAGACAATCTCAAGCGAGAATTCCAGGAATTCGTCAAAGGCTTGATTTGCTTACCAATCAACCTACCTGGTACAAGGATGTACAAATCCCTCAAGGTATAATAATCATCATGAATTAGCAAGTGATTAATGTAACTTTGTTACAATTAAGGTTCTCTTGGAGATTAAATATGAAGTTGATTTGTAAAATAACCTTCATTTGAGTTATTTGAATAGTGATGACCTTCTTTTCCTTTTAAAAAATCGAATGAATGTTTTCCTCTTAATAAAATCCTGATCGGACCAGATTTTTGTTTGTCGAACCAAATTTTTGTCTGATCGGGATTTTATTAAGGATAAAACTAAAAATTTGTTTAAAAGACATGTTATTTTGTAAAATTTAAAAATTGAAGGTTAGTTAACAAATAATATGTTTTTTAAAAGTCATTTTACAAATCAACTAATTAATTATGCATGTATATATAGGCAAAGGAGAAGTTGCTGGAGAAGGTGAAGAAGATAGTAGAAGAAAGAAAGAAGATATCGAAAAGTGTCGGTAATGGTGGTGACGATGTAGTGGACGCTCTGCTTCGCGACAGCGTGATGGGCGACGAGCCTTTGTCATTGGATTTCATGTGTAGCAACATCATAGAGATGATGATCCCCGGCGAGGACTCTGTCCCCACCGCCATGACTTTGGCCGTCAACTTTCTCTCTCGTTCACCCCGAGCTTTGGACCTTTTAGTGGTCAGTATTTATTTTGGGGTTAATTACCTTTACCTACCCCATATTATACACGTTTGACAGATAAATATTTTAAAATTATTTTGTAACGAGTAACGAAAACGTACCCCGAACTAACACTTAGTAACATCGTTAGTCATTCAGTCTACTTTTCCATCTGTTCACTGATCATTTTTTTCTAAAATTTCGAAAATGTCCTTACTGTGTACCAAAAACTCCAAAAATACCCTTATTTAGGGTTGTAAACAGTAAGGGTATTCTCGGAATTTTAGAAGAAAAAAATGAACAGAATGACTAACGTTGTTACTAAGTGTTAGTTCAAGGTATATTTTCGTTATGAAATAAGATCAAAATATTTATCTGTTAAACATGCATAATACAGGACATGTGAATGTAATTAACCCTTTATTTTGTGTTTATTAATTACTACATACATTGCAATAATGATCTTGATACTATTTAGCGAAAATCTCATTAAGTTATATTTGAAGGAGTTTGGGTGAGTTCATATTTTGTTTTGGAATATATATAGTTCTAAAAAAAGTAGTCTCTTGTTTACTTTTTGTAATTTATAGCCATCTTTTTTTATAACTTCATAGAAATACATTGAACTTTCTTCTTGTTACAAATTATATAAAAATGATGATTTTACTTTTATGATTCAGATTTACAAAATGAAAAGTAAAAAAAAAATCATATACATTAGTTTCTTCCTAGATGTGTACTATACAAAGACTAAAAAATTTAAGAGATAAAAATTAGGATTTTATTCTTTAATTGTAAATTTTAAATCTTAAATTTTAAAGGTAAAATTGTCATTTCAAAAAAAATCTAAAAAGTAAATAACTTATGATATATTTTTCAATTGCCCCAAAAATCTCAATTTCAGCTTACCCAACTTTTATGAGAAATGTGAAACACCCTTATTATTTTGCATGTGGATATTTTCATTATTTTATACCAAAATTGATAGAATGAGATTAACCGAGACTAAAAGACTTGAAGAAGGTTTCAAAAAATCATTTTAAATTTAAAGATCCGTGATTGAGAAATGTACTTATTTAATTAAGGTTATATATCTAAGTGAAATCATCACTATTGTTTATGTTACTGTTAATGTGATCATTCATGGGTGCAGGAAGAGAACATGAAGTTGAAGCAGCACAAGATCGATTCCTCTACAGGTTATGCTTGGACCGACTACATGTCCTTACCATTTACTCAAAATGTACGTGACTTAAACCTTGGCTTATACATTGTATAATAATTAAAACATTAATTGTTGAAGTATAAGTCATATACATAGAAAGTGTATGAATAAATTGAACATTTGATAAACATATTGGTGCATCTACCCATCGGTTCGAGCTTTTGGTTTGGACTTTAACATGGTATCAGAGCTGGTTCGGCCTACGACTTGTTTGTCGCCTCCACCCTGTGGCCTACGGTCCATATACAGATGTCCAGTCCTGCTATGACTCATGTGTAGATGTCCAGTCCAACACGTGAGGGGAAGTGTTGAAGTATAAGTCCTACATAAAAAGAGTATGGACAAATTGAACACTTGATAAACGTATTAATACTTCCACCCATCAGTTCGAGCTTTTGAGTTGGATTGGGTTTTAACATTAAATGTTTGTTTCATGCTTTATATATATATGTACATAGGTTATCAATGAAACTCTTAGGATGGGTAATATCCTGAACGGGGAATGGAGGAAAGCAGAGAGAGACGTAGAGATCAAAGGTCACATGATACCAAAGGGATGGTGTGTCATGGCGTGTTTCAGTTCAGTTCACATGGATCAACAGACTTATGAGAACCCATATCAGTTTGACCCTTTTAGATGGGAGGTAATGATATTGTATTAGTTTAAGAAGGTTATGTTTGTACATAAACATCGTGTGTGTGTGTGTGTGATGAAGTAAATATGTGCAGAAGATGGAGGGTGGTGTGAGCAACACCAAGTTCACACCATTTGGAGGTGGGCAGAGGTTGTGTGTTGGGAGCTTGCTAAGCTTGAGATTTCCATCTTCTTGCATCATCTTGTCACCACTTACAGGTAACGGTCTTTGTTAGACTGGTCAAACGCTTGAGCTTGAGTCTTGAAATTCGGGTTACAGTTCTAATAACATCAGTATCTTACCCTCGTAATCTCTATTGAAATTCTCTTAAGGGTTAATTACTTTCACCTACTCCGTACTATACATGTTTAACAGATAAGTATTTCAAAGTTATTTTGAAACGAGTACATATCCCGAATTAACAGTTTGTAACAACATCCCCTTCCATCCATTTTTCTATCCATTTTTGGGGTTAGATTTAGGTTTGGATAGAGATTTAGGGTTGGATATAAGGTTGGAGTTGGTTTTAGAATTGTAATACTAGGGGTAGTTTCAGAATTTCTAGAAAATGAAGAGTAAATGGACGAAAAAATGGATGGAATGAGGGATGTTGTTACAAATTGTTAGTTCGGGATATGTATACGTTATTTGGGGTAGATATCTGTTAAACTTGTATAGTTCGGGGTAGAGGAATGTAATTAACCCTTCTTTTTATCCGGTCCTTTGGGTCTTCATTTTATTGGGTATCTCTCAAAACGAGGGCCACTAATTTGGACATCTCTAATAAGATGAATTGGGCAAACGGATCATCTAAAACTGAGTTTTGGGATCTGGTTGAGCGAATTGTCTATACACGCCGTTTGATGTGGGGAAAAGGGGTTATGACCACTTGTCACACGACAATTGACTATTTTCCCATACACCGAGATTATATCACTATAAGGATTGGACGAATTAGTCGATAAATTTACTATTTACTTGGGCTAATTGCCGAGACTATTAGAGAAGTTCTTAGTGTTGTTCAACTTCAATGATAGATGAGAGCTGATATGTTTGAGCATGATGTGCAGGTGGGTTGCAGAAGATGACCAAATTGTGTATTTTCCAACTGTGAAGATGACCAAGAATATGCCCATTGTGGTCACTCCAATAGCAACCAACTAATTACCACTCCAAGAGAACTGCAAAATGATGTTTGGACATGCATAAACAAAATATGGAATATCCTACATGTTTGTCTATTGGCCATTTCAAATCATGCCGATTTGATTATTGAAACACAAGAAAATAAAATTATTTGCATTTTCTAGTTAAGCATATAATACAAAAGTCAGAGGTGTCCTAGCTTTTGAGAGATAAAGGAGCTACAATTATGTCCTATTATTACTAATCAGACTTTCTCATGAGGGGAGAGGGGAGGCCGAGGGGAGTCCCAATACCCCCTATGCATAGCTAGAATGATGAGCCTGCTCCATCCCTAGCCTTGGGCCGTTTTGCCAAGGCCGTAACAACTGTATGGGTCTCAATCATGCTCGTATTTCATGCCCTTTGCACAATACCATTCCCTACATCCAAAACAATCCCGTGTCAGACCTGTATATAACTCTCCAATCTGATTGGACTGACTCCTGCAAGACTGTACCGTCTGAATTTATAACTGTGGCGCATGGTGGAGAAAGAGTCCATGACGTGGCTCCGGGAGGGGGGGGGGGGGGGGGGGGGGGGGGGATCCGCCCTACGCTAGTAATCCCTGCTAAACCTACAGTGCCAAGAAAGATGGTCGACCGTCTTTACATGTGAGAGACATGGAACACAGAGGAGACATTTGCACAAAACGCTACGTAGGTTAACGACCACCTATAGACTATCTGTCAGAGCACGCCATATGAATATCCAAATCCTGGGTTGGGTTCGAATTTCCTAGAGGGAAACCTATGATGGCACGATCCCAGTTACCTGTGGACCCCATGGGAGAACAGCTTGATACCCTACCTTGGACGAGTACCTACCTCTTTGATCATCTGCCCAATACCATAGATTCTTTGGACAACTCATTTAGAGGGGGATAGCCAAGATTTCTTCTTGAAAAAGTTGTTGAATGCGAGACATATCTCATCGCCGCGGGTTTGATAAGATGATGTTGGATATCGATCCCCTCACCAGAGCTGGGCCAGCAATGTTGATGTAGGGATCCTCTATACGGAGCCACGGGGTACCTACAATCCTAGAGTCTTTCCCATCCCCGACAACCCGATGAAGCCCCAAAATAATGAAGTACTAAGTCTCCCGAAATCTCGTCCATATGTTTTTTAGGGATAGTTGCATTTGACCACTATTTGGAACTCACCTTCCTAGTAGTACTGGCCTTGACCAACCTTGCTACCAGAGAGTCGGACTCTGTTATCAAACCTCATGCCTGTTTTCCCAAGAGAGCTAGATTAGTGTCTTGGAAGTCTCGGAATCCCATCCCACCCTTAGCCTTGGGGGCGACATAAATTAGGCCAATCATGCCATAAAATCGGCCTCCGGTTCTCTGTTGGGGTTCCCTACCAGAACCGGGCCAAAGATACATCAGTTCTTTCAGTGATAGATATGGGAACCCGGAAGATAGACGTCACATAATTAGGTACTAATGAAAGAACCTACCGGATTATCACTTTACGGCCAGTTGGACAATAACTTCCAAAACCCAAGAACGAAACCTTTTTAGGACCCTATCTTCCAGATAAGCCAAATTGTTGCTATGATTTTGTCCTATCGTATTAGGGACGCAAAGATACATAGAAGCCTTCGACGTCTTGGGGATAGAAATAATATAGCAGCACTTCAGACGAGTCTGTTTTGTGGTGTTGGAAATGAAAAATATAGACGATTTATGGGTGCTAACCGTCTGACTAGACCACATGCCGAAAGTCTATAGAAGATCCTTAACCTGACAAGCCTCCCCTGGTGTCGCCCTGCTGAAAATGTGGCAGTCGTTTGCGAAGAACATATGGGTGATAATTAGGACGCCTTATGCCACCGAGAAACCATGTAACCTGCCCTGACCTTTGGCCCTCTTAATGAGCATTGATAGACCCTCCATACAGGAGAGGAATAGGTAAGGCGAAGGGATTCCCCCTAGCGGAGGCCACTCATAGGTGAAAACGACCTTGTTCCCTTCCCCCCGAGGTAACCTGGTACGAGACTGTGGCTATGCAGCCTTTCATAAGCTTGGCCCACTATTCAGAGAAATCAAAATGTCTCATCATGGCCAGAATGAAGGTCCATTCGACCCTATCATAGGTCTAACTCATATCGAGCTTGAGCGTCATGAATCTCAGTTGTCCCTGAGTCTTTCGATGCAAATAATGGATGACTTCGAACAATATGAAGATGTTATCCTAAATGGATCTTCCTGGGACGAAAGCACCTTAGATAGGAAACATAATGGTTGGGAGGAAATCCTTTAGGCGATTTTCCAACCTTTGAAAGTATCCGGAAGACAACATTGCAAACGCAATAGGCTTAAGGTCAATGATCAGCTTCAAACTGAGCTTCTTCGGAAGGAGGACTAAGGTAGTGTGATTCAGTCCATTCTCTAGTAAACCTCCCGCAAGAATTTGTTGGATGAACACAGTAATGACAAGATCCACGGTAAGCCATTAGAATTAGTAAAATTTTGGGTTGAGACCATCTGGTCCCGGTTCCTTATTTGGACCCATCTAAAAAAATGGCCTGAGAGACCTCTAGTCTCGTAACTGGTGAAAGGAGAGGCAGATTCTAGGCCCCTATGATAATTGACGTTGCGACTAAACTCATGCTCTACAACTCCGGGTGGGATGTGGTGAATAACTAGGTAAAGTATCGCATGAAAAATCCATCCATCCCTATGTATTAGGTAACCTACTACCTTTACTCGTCTTGGAGGGAGTCTATCTGGTTTATCCGTTTGCAAAAAGTGACTGCTGCGTGGAAAAACTTTGTGTTGCGATCTCCTTCCTTTAACCAGTGGTTCTTTGCTCATTTCCTCCACAAGGTCGCACAACGAGCCAAAGCACCCTTATATTGTATATGGATAGCCTCTTGCTTATTCCTTCTAGTTCTGTCCGTGTGACCATTCAGCAAAGCTATTTGACGCTGACACCATCTGATATGGTTAAGAAGAGCCTTGTATACATTCATGCCTCATGGTTCTAGAATAGTTCCAATTTGAGCTATTCGCTCTCCCTCGGTGGCCGATCCCGACCCACTCTAGGTCTCATGAACAATATCCCCGCACTCGGGTTCCTAGGTCTAGACAGACTCGAATCGGAATAGGCAAGCTCCCACCAGTCGCCAGAACACTCCCAAGGTCAAGAGGATAGGGTAGAGATCAGTGGTTGTACCCGTATACAAAAACTCAAAGGGACATCCCGATGCATGGTGCCCGAAACCAAAGCTCGGTCTAAACGGGATTTCACGCGTTGACCAACTCGTCGACCTCTAAACCAAATAAATGGATAGCGAACATTGGGATGTAAGTAACTCCTATGTCCTCTAGAACATCCTGGAACTCATTAATAAGATAAGATGGGTAGCGATTTCCTCCCCGGGTGTCAATCTGCGTGAGGATCCTGTTAAAGTCCCCCATGAGGATCCACTAGTATGGACCAAGTATGGTGATGATCAAATCGTCCTGCTTCCCCATACACTCTGGTAAACTTGATTGGCCCACGTCCCGAAAATTTGATATTGACATCGATGTAGTTCTTGTCCTTTTCATATTCTGTGATATGTACTTCTGATCCCCAAAATAGCGAAACAAACCCCCCTAAAAGCCTAGATTCCTTTGAAAACGGCATTATCTCTCGGCATTTGTTGCAAAGTCTCAAAGAGAAACAAAATATGAGGAAGTGTTGTCGGAGAACCTATTGTAAATACTGTTTGTGGAGAAACAGAATATGAGGGGTACCGCTATCGACAAAACCGGCTAGAGCCGACTTCAGAGAGAGATTTTTCATACGAATTTGACTTTTTTTTTAATTCTTTGTATAAATATATTTTAAATTGATGAATTTATTCTTTAAAATAATATAAATTAAGAATTTTCACGGGCAAACCTAAGGGAGTTGAAAATGTTAGATTTTTTTATTTATCATTTAATAATTTTAAGAGTAAAACAGTTATTTTGAAATGAATTTGCACATTCCAATAAAGCATCAAGCTCATAACAAAAAATTTACAATTACCCAAAAAATGACTTATTTAAAGTGAATACATAAGAGTGCATGACATTATAATTGTATTTTTAATTATTAATTTTTAATTGAATTGATCCTCTAATATAGTATAAGAATCAGATTTCTTACGCATACAGTTCAAAACTCATTAGTCACTGGGTTTCCAACTACGACGAACTCTTCACCATCACATTGACTAAAGAAATATATTTTAGTTGATGCAACAAAAAAAACTTCTATGGTAACATGACAAACAGGTGGACAATCTTTCCCTTGAGAAATCGAAACGTGACAAAGAGAAGGATCCTAGGCAACCAAGTTCTGGCTGTTAGAGCATGTACAATGGAAATGCCCGTATTGAATCCTGAGTCTAGTATGCTGACTATACAAAATAATGGGAATCGGGACTCAAAATAGTGGGTGTTTTACAATGGGAATTTAGTGTGAGGCTCGTATTGTGAGTGGACCAATCATATTGAGTTAAATATGATTTTTCGTATTTTTTTTAAAATAAGACACGTGGCAACACGGGAGTGGCTGGCCGAGGACACGGGATGCGGGTCTCGGGCTGCGGCCCGTCCCGCAATAGTGGGACGTGGGACGCGAGCCTCGGTTCGGCCCGCATTTTTGCGGGATACGTAAAAGCCGTCCTACAACGGAACGGTCCACGTCCCGCGGTCCGCAAAAACGTAAACCGAGCCTCAGGACCGGTGCGCTGTGCATGCTCTTAGTTGATGCAAATGACGAGACATGTGGGGTCAATTTGTGAAGCAATCGACGAGCATGCTCTGGCTTGTTCTCATCATTCGCCAAAAAGTCTCGCGCACAAACTGTATTGATAAAAGCGCACGCCGGATCGCGAGCTGATCCGCTAAAAGGACCGAACTGGATCTGGAGGATACTAACGTGTTCCCTGTCGATTCAAAACTATCAGAAACATAATACAATCTAAAGTAATACATAGATTCTGAGACTTATTACGCTAATAAAGCCGAGACCGAGAGTATAGAAAGGATTAAGAACAATTAAACCTGATTAGTTTTATTAATTATGTTTCCATTGCCCCAACCAAGCATGTGACATTTTTTTCTTGGAGGGAGCAGCCTTAGCCTGCTGCAGAACATGAAATAATTCCAGAGTCCCAACCAGCATAGCATTCATGTACCTTTTCTGTCCATTCTTTGAACAACATTGTAGAATAATCAAATGATTGCAATAACTTAGTCAATTGCCAATCATAAAATACAAATAACACCGTAATTAATTTCATCTCTATTATGAAATTCTAAAATTGCTATCTTAAATCTTTTTTTCTTCTCATTGCCTTAAAGTTTAGTTTGTCTCAATTTAATACTACTGTCTATTTCCGACAGTTTTTTAACAGACTTTAAACTTTTTTCTTCTCATTAACTAAAGTATTGTTTGTCTCAATTTAGTATCCACCATCTGTCTCCAACACTTTTTGGATGGAGCTTCCCGTCCAAAAACTAACGGAAATAGACGATGGGTATTAAATTGAGACAAACGTAATTCCAGGACAGCGACATATAATAATAATAATTATTATTATTATTATTATTTTGATTAAATCACCTCCTTGAGGTCTATTTTTTCATTTAATTAAATTGTAATTGAGAGTGAAGCTCAGTTGAAGTTAGAGAATAATAAAACTTCAAAAATGTCATTTGTGAAGTATTACTCATCAAATTAATGATTATCTACTCAGTTATTTCAAAAAAAAAATGATTATCTACTCAGTTAAGTTTAATATAACGATAAAAAATTTAATGTTTCTAAATGACCTAATTTTTGTCCCAATTCGTGGAACTTCTTTTTAAGACCAACCCTATCTATATTAGATATGAGATTGGATATATGCCCCTAATATCAACTCAACCTTGAATCGAGTCATAGACATCGGATCCATCTCTTGTTGCAGACTCAAATTTGTGCCAGATTATTTCCCAATCCTGTTCTTAGCAAACTATCTTCATATGATTGTGTTCACAAAAACAAGGCAGCCTGTGTTTTTTTGTTTTTTTCTTGTCCTTTCAGAACAATTGCAGCTTTATGTCCGTATGTTTACTTGTCTCCTCCCTCATTCCATGAACACCCATTTCCGTAATTAAACCCAACTTCAAGGGCGTTTACACTTACCACTCTAATAAATAACATACCCATACCAATATCATACACAACAGAACATCTACACAATTGTTTTGAACTAGAAAAAAGGAAGTGACCAAAATGAATGAGCAGAGAGGAACAAAAGAAGTAGAGCACGGAGATGATTATGTGAACACAATATTGTTCACGGCCTTAACAGCTCTACTGATGACGTACCTGAAACGAGCTGCAGCGACGATGCTTGTAGTAGAGCAATGGCGGATCTGGGTGTTTCTCTTCCTCAACCTCGTCCTCTTAGCCATCGCCTTCTCGTCTATGTTCAACAACAACAACAACAACAACATCAACAACAACAACAGCAGCAATAATAACGAATTGGGTAGCGAACAAAATCGAGAAAGGCACGATAAAGACTTAACAGCAGTAGAGGAGACTGAATCGAAGCATGAGAAGAAGGAAGAGGTGGATCAATGCCAAGACCATGAAAGTGGCGAGAATTGTGATGTAGACGAGCCTGAGCCTGAGCATGCTCGTTTGTCGAAGGAAGAGCTGAACGAGAGAGCGGAGGCTTTCATTGTTATGTTCAGGCAGCATTTGGTTTTGGATGCCATGAACGGTAGATCAAATCATGTGAGAGATAGTATTCAACTTTCTGAACATTCTCAGGTACACTTGTTGCAAGCTCATGGATGATGAATTGAAATTTTGAGATGGTTGCAAAAACTTACGGTGACTATCGATGTACTAATTTTTTTGTTAATGACATCTCGACCGTTTTATGTTTGCAAAATCGCCATTTTTGCAAAAAAGTCGAAAGTACACCTCCAGAGTGTATACATGAGGGTTACAACTTACATACCACCTATAATGCAAAGGGCAAAACTCACGTGACTATTCCATTAAAGTTGCAGACCGGAAAATATTTGGACGATGTCATTTGCAAATAAATATAATTTACCGATATTACAAAACGCGTATAATTCATTGCAAATTTTGTAATTATCTCTTGGATTTTCAATGTATTTTTTCTTTGCTGGTGATTTTAATGTACCGTGTTTACTTGAAAGCTCAATGTTCACTCAACAGAGACCTACTCCTACAACACCCAACTCACTGTAAATTATGAACTAATTCACTTTCCACAGTCATGGACACTAGAGAAAAAGTTTTCTTAATGTAACTAATTATATTTACATGAATAGTATCTATGCAGAATTGAGTACCCAAACATAATACTATTGCATTGTAAGGAGAAGCAAAACATGACATTTTCTTAGCATTCAAACAGAAAATTCTCAATTCAAACATGAATAGTATCTATGCAGAATTGAGTATGCAAATATCCTTTAGTGCTTGAAAATTCTCAAATAGCTACTACCCTGCGTCGTTAGTGTCGGTTCTGACAGTTTTCTTATTTTTGATTATATTTGATTTATCCTAGTTTACATGTAGTACTTAAAAAGAAATTGTAAGTGTGAAAATTTATAGAAGTTGATGACAATAGCTATCAATACACGAGGTCACGTATAAAACAGCATAATTTGGTGTCATTTTCTAGAATTATCTCGAACCTATCGTATTTGAACCTGCCATGAATATATCTTATTTATAGATACATATGAATACTTAAAATATTTGGATATTTTATATATAATTCTAGACATTAAATCTCATCCATCGAGGGTGTCTTGTTATAAATTAATTTACATCATGCATTTTATGTTTTCGAGTGTTACAAATAGATGATGGACCTCATTTTCTCAATATCATCTAGTATAATCTTTTCATGAGCAAATTTACTTATTTTTTTTTATTACATTCTTATAGGAGAAAAAAGGCATCGATCAAATTCTCGTTATTATTAGGACGTCCCTCAATGATGTGCAACTCATATCCTAATTATGTGGTTAAGGCTCATCCTCATGGAGTGGATCATGACGGAAAAGACTGTTTCGCCATACAAATCTGCCACGGAACCAATCAGGGAGAAAATGGGATCATTATCCTTGCCGATGAAAATTACTTTATGGCACTTGTGTTTGTTACGCAATGCTATAATGTTTCATCATGTTATTGAAGGTGGGGACATTGTTTTCGGAAAGATTGTGAATCATTCATTTGTCATCTTATGGCAATCGAAGGCCTTGAGGTCTGGTGTGACCTTTGCAGATTGGAGTAGAGCCCTTAGCTGGTGTATTTGGCCAAGAGTGAGGCGTGTTCGTTTCTGATGTTTTGTTTTCAGTGTTTGTTTTGGACTGAGTTTTTGTAGGTTACTTTGGGGGAATGCCCCTCTCCAGGTTTCGTCTGTTCAACGGCCCGACGAGTGCTCATCAGAGGAAACGTTAAGGGTCGATCTTCTCTTGGGAGTGGAGGGGCACGGTTACTTAGTCTTTCCGAGGCATTGTTCGTTGGTCGTGGCGAGACACCTGGTGATGGTGACCATCTCTCCTTTAGTGCATGTATCTTAGAGCATCCACAGTCATCTCGCCGGCTGCCGGCGAGATGGCGCCGGCGAGATGGAATAAAGTAATGGGATTAAATCATCTCGCCAGCTCCCCGCCAGCGAGCTCTACAATGGGCTGGCGAGGAGTCGCCGGCGAGATGCAAAGAATTTTAGTTTTTTAATGTTTTTTTATTTAAAACCAGATTTTGAATAGAAAAACTAAAATAATAAAGATCGATAAGATGGAACGCCCGATAACATAAAAGGATAGAGGTACTCATTAAAACAACGCAAATAAAAAGAAACCAACACAAAGGAAAATAAAAACCAAGGAAAGTAATACAAAGGAAACTACACCAACTAACATCTAGGCGTCTCCAAATTTATTCCAGAGATGTTCGACAAGATCGTCCTTCAAACGGTAATGCATACGTTTACTTTACATCCTCTCAGTGTTTCCAAGTATGACATTGGTCGGGACGAAGCCTCCTCGTGAAATATGTGGTTGACTTGGACTACCTTCTTCTGTTTGTTCACGATACTCGTCATACATATGACGTTCAGCCTCAACTATCATATTGTGCAGTATAATGCACGCATTCATGACCAAACCGATCGACTTGGGAGCCCACAAGCGGGTCGGTTGTTTGATAATGTGAAACCGAGCTTGTAGTACGCCGAAAGCTCGTTCCACATCCTTCCTGCACGCTTCTTGGATTTCAGCGTACTTCTTCTGCTTCAGCGTTGACGGTAACGGAATTGTTTTTACGAACACTGGCCACGAAGGGTAAATACCGTCAGCAAGATAATAAGGAAGTGTGTAATCATTACCATTTATCGTGTAAGCAACCGGTGGTTGCCAACCGTTGATAACGTCCGCGAACAGCTTCGAATGATTCAGGACCGTCAAATCGTTGTTCGACCCCGCCATGCCGAAGAAAGAGTTCCAAATCCATAAGTCACGAGTTGCAACCGCCTCAAGGACAACGGTTGGTCGATTACCGTGGTCCCTTCGGGAATGTGACCCTCGAAGGGCCTTTGGGCAGTTCTTCCATTCCCAGTGCATGCAGTCAAGACTTCCAAGCATGCCCGGGAATCCGCGCGCTTCATTAACCGCCAAAATGTGGTCCATATCAGCTTGTGTAGGCTTCCCCTATCTTCACATACTCGTCCAACGCATCAGCTGCAATTCCGTAACATAATTTCCTAATGGCGGCAGTACATTTCTGATAAGGAGATAATGAAACTTGACCCAATGCATCAAACCTTTCCTTGAAGTAATCGTCGTGTTGCTCCAATGCATGAACGATACGGAGGAACACCGACTTTGGCATTCTAAACCGACGCCGAAACTGCACCTAAGTGTACACAGGGTTGGTGTTGAAGTAGTCATTCATTAACCGCTCGTTTGCGGCTACCCGGTCACGTCGAATGTATTTGCGCTGGAGAATCCACCAAATCGTCGTCCAACATCTCCTCGGTTGACATACAGTCTTCGAGCATGTCATTCAAAATAGAATCGAATTCCATATCCTCAGGATCGAATTCCATGATGACAGACAAACAAGGATGAGTGTCGGGACGATTCTTTATGATGAGAAGGATGAATAGTAGAGAGTGTGTGCATTTTTAGTTTGTGAGGGTGGGTTTATATAAGGTTTTAGGTTAGGTTTATTATAAATGTTGTAGTTATGGTGAGCGACGATCAAGGTTATTCGATTGGACGTACAGATATTTGTTGGATAATATAGGTGAGGTTTAATTTTCAAAACAAATAGCATTGAAACCAGACATTTTTTAATTGGACAAAAAAGATTTATGAGATCTTCATCTCATCTCGCCGGCGTGAACTGCCAGCGAGAAGCACGTCGCCAGCGGTCCTCGCCAGCGAGGATCTCGCCTGCTCCTCGCCAGCTCCCCGCCTCCTCCTCGCCGGCGAAGTCATCTCGCCAGCTGCTCCTCGCCCACGACTGTGGGTGCTCTTATCTTTTTTCGGGCTTTGGCCTCTAGCTCTGTTTTCTAGAACTCCTTTGTTATCATTATTATCTTGGTCTTTTTCCTCCTTGAAACTGGTGTACTATTAATAAAATTTTCGAGCTTATAAAAAATATACTTGCCGATGAATTAGGTCATAAATATGGCATATCGGATGAATTATGATACCCAAAATTGAAGAAAGACTTGATATTTGGAGGACTATGCCTCAGTCATGTCATTGCAACTTAATTACGGTATACAGGGGTGTCTTACTCTTATAGCAAGTGAATTTTTTGTGTATCATGAAGATTGGTGATTTCATAATATATCATATTTTTCTCAGCGTTCAAATCAGAAGCTAAGCCCAAGATTAAATGTCATATGTCATGTGGTTTGCAAAATCGATTAGGTTGCTTACCGTCTAGATTTGGTTGCCAAATCCAAGATCTAGCATACATTCCATGTGTGCCAACTAAAGAAGCATATTGGAGCCCGTGCAACCGAACCTACATTGTCGACGATAATTAAGAACGGTTCCTTATTCAGAACACTTCTACAAATCCTTGACCATCATAAGGCAAAATGCGGAAATAGAACCGTCATTCAAGTGTTTGTTCAATGGACATTTCTTAATCTTCAGAATGCAACTAGGGAATCCTTCTATGATCTCTAAGGAAGATTTATAGATTTCAAACATAGGTAGTGAGTACAAGAATAATATCGGAAACAAGTAATATATTTATCATATATTAGTGTAGGAGGTGAAATCGGCTACAAACCATTCTTAACCTAAAAACCGTGAGAACCAATTCTATCCACACACACCTAAGATCCAACATTCACCATGATGTCACATCATCACCCCAATTCCATCCAAATTCACGCCACTTTCATCATTTCTCACACAAGCAAGGGCATAATTGTAATAGCATAGTGTCCATTTTTTTTCTTCACCAATTCACTAATTTAATATTTCCCGATTCGTTTGAACTCCGATTAGCTTCAAACTTGCGCCAATATTTTTATTTTTTCAAGGGATTTAAATCAAGATCAAACATGAATATATTTTGAAGCACGAAAATAAAAAGGTATATCGAGGTGATAAAAAATAATGTTGAGTGTTGATAAATCTTCACTAATAAATGTTTTATATCAGAGGTATCAAACTAGTGCTAAATGTTGATAAAAACATGTACTGAGGTGATAAAAATCATGTTCAATTTTGATAATAAGTGTGATAAACAAGAGTTTAGCATTGATAAAAAAAACATGTGATGAGGTGATACAAACACATGTAATTTAATGATGAACATAGTGTTTAGTGTTGATAAAACTAGTGTTCATAAAAACATGTGATGAGGTGATAAAAATCATGTTCGGTTTTGGAAAATGAGGTGATAAAACTAGTGTTCAGTGTTGATAAAACCAGTGTAAAGCGTTGATAAAACCAATGTAAAGTGTTGATAAAAATTACCCAGATATACTTTTTTTTTAAATCAGCCCCGAAATAATTCTTTTTTTCGTGCTTCAAAAAAATCATGTGATGGGGGTGATAAAACACACGTAATTTAATGATAAACCTAGTGTTTGGTGTTGATAAAACTAGTGTTCATAAAAAGCACGTGATGATGTGATAAAATCATGATTAGTTTTGGAAATGAGGTGATAAAACCAGTGTAAAGTGTTGATAACATCAGAGTAAAAGTGTTGATAAAAATTACCCATATATAACTTTTTTTAAAAAATTAGCCCCAAAATAATAAAAAAATCGTGCTTCAAAATATATTCATGAGTGATCTTGATAGAAAGCCCTTGAAAAAACAAAACTAATGGCGCAAGTTTGAAGTCAATCGGGGTTCAAACGAAGCGGGAAAAATTAAATTAGTGAATTGGTAAAAAAAAAGTATGATAGTTTTACTAAAAAACTCTTCTCACTTACTAAAAAATACTGTTTTTTTATCACGGTTTTCACGTTAAGACATGGTTTGTATTAGATTTCTCCTTAGTGTAGGGTCTTGTCTTTATTATTTAAATGTTATATTGTTTATGGTTTTATTTTGTGTTTTTATCCGCAAACTGACCTTTTATTATTCGTCTTTTTTCTTTCATCTGATGTCTAGAAAATGAAAATTATAGTCTAAATTATGTACTCTCTATCATTTTTTCCCCAAGCTTAGCTCTTGAAAACCCTAGATCCGCCCTACCCAAAATGACGATCTCACGTCAAAGTGGAGAGCTAGGGTTAGGTTTTGCCTTCTTCGAACTCTCCCGCCATGGTTCCAATACTTTGATCTTCAGTTTTGCACGACTCCTCTACTTGTCGTCGAGCGAGCCACATGGCACCACACTCCGTCACCGATGACACAAATCATTATAGTCAAAGTTGTACTCCAATACGATAGAACTGGCCACAACCTACTAATTACCACCTTAATAACTACTCAAAACAAGTCATTTGGAAGATTAAACTCTTTCCACAATCTCATAGAAAACATATATGGGTACTGAAGGAAGATTCCGACAACGATACAGAGATAGAGATCAAGACTAACAAGACAGTGAAGCGCACCGTACCTTGGCGGTCAACTTCTCGGGTTAATCAGAGAGCCGTTATTAGATATAGTAATCACAACTTGTTACAGGTGACATGGATCGTTTGGCAGCACATCAATTTCAGCTAAAATTTAACATTAGCTAAAAACAAAGTCGTGGTTGATTAAATAATTAGTACAACTAGGCACTATAGCTATCGTGTGTATATTATATTGTACTTCTCTTAAACATTAATTGAACCAATATACTAAAAAAAGACCACCCACGTTCACGTATTCAATAATATGTAACTACAGTCAAACTATTATGTACTCGAGAGTCAGCTGATGCAGGGGCATCTCTGCCCAATGCCTGAATTTCTCAGTTAATTAATCAAAACTAAGATCACAAAGATGCCAGAAAGTGTACAACTTGTCGTCAAGCGAGATAGATCACAGTCAAGCTCTCAGTTAATGAACAGTGATAAAAAAAATGGAGTAAAACCCAAGTACTAACAATCGTCGATATTATTAGAGAACCAACTCAACTAAAAGCTCAAGCTGAAAGTTGAAGGCTCAATTATAGTTATATTCTAACACGCGCCCTCACGGACAAGTCCGTTTTACGGGTTTGGAGGTGAATTATTAGAAGAGGAGAAGAGCTCATTAAGAATAGTGATAAGGGCTAGCCCATTTTGGGCAAATTTGATAAATGGAGAGAAATTAGAAATTTTTGTAGAGAGTGAGGTTTGAACCCGGGTCCGTGAGGAACCAGGCTCTGATACCATATTAGAGAACCAACTCAACTAAAAGTTTAAGCTGATAGTTGAAGGCTCAATCATAGTTATATTCTAACAGATATATATTGTTCAAAAATTAATTGTTGACTTATTAGTCGATCAGATCAGGTCTATAGACTTAAGATAATTGCACAAACCAACATTTTCTGTTAGAAATGACATAAAACGTTAAGAAAAACTCCAAAAAATAACAAGTATGTAGTTAGTTTTTGAGTTTAATAGTCATACGACAGTTAGTTACTGAATTTTTTTCTAACGTTTTCTATCATTTCTAACCTAAAATATTAGTTTGTGTAATTATCTTAAATCTACAGACCTGATATCAGGGACGGATTTACATGGGTCCCGGAGGACACGTGCCCCCCCCCCCCCCCCCCCCCCCCTCAATTCTCTCACAACTGATATTGCAGTTAATAAAAAGTTTAGTTATTTGTTTCCTTTTGTACAATTATGCCCCCCATGAACAACTTGATTTACAATCTTATCTTTCCATATTTTTTTCTCATTCGAAATAAAACTTCTAAGTAACTGATTAATCCTTCAAAAAAAAAACTGTTTAATAGAATGTATTAATACTTAATATACTAATTTACCATCTTTATCTTCTTCTTCTTTTCTTAATTAGATGTAGGACTAATATGCAATTGGTTAATTTACTCAAAAAAATAAGCAATTGGTTAATAATATGATCCAACCGTGTATTAGGCTTATGATAGTTTTATATTTTTTATTATATCATCTAATAGTTTTGTACTTTTATTTTTTATAATTTTATAATTTTAATTAGTTTTGAAAAATATATTTTTATTTAAAGCAATATCAAAAGTTGTAGACTACATCGATTTAAGTTTTAAGTTTCATTTCTACAAAGAAAAATTAGAATTTTGATACTTAAACTCAATTTTTGAAAAAAATCCTAAATTACCCCTTTAGTTTCTTTCGATTTCTTAGTCGTGCCCCTCTCAAATATTTTTAAAGGTTATGGGTTATTAGTGAAAAAATTTGGTGCCCCCCTCACTGAAAAAGCTGGATCCGCCACTGCCTGATATGATCGACTAATAAGTCAACAGTAAGTCATTAAGATGTACAGATTTTTTTTTTCTTAAAGAAATTGTATTTTAATATCATAGACCCGGGCACAGGCTATCACGTACCAGATTAATTATAACTACCGAGGTAAGCTCAGACCACAATCACCGCCAAACTGGCATCATATGGGTACTGATCGGAATGAAGATTCCGGCAACAAGCCGGTGAAGCGCACCGGATCTCTGCGGTCCATTTTCATGCACGCCGACGGTCTGGATAAGTTGCTCATGGCTCTCGGGTTCATCGGAGCCGTCGGCGACGGGATCACTACCCCGCTGGTTCTGTACGTTAACGGCATGATGATAAACAATGTCGGTAGCTCCATAACGTCGCCGGGAAATTCAATTTCCGACAGCCTCAACAAGGTAACTATAGTACAACATTTTGGTTTCATTTCGATGTAAGAAACGAATCAAATTGGGTGGTAATGTACAGAACGCGTTGACCATTTTGTACGTGGCCTGTGGAGCCTGGATCGCCTGTTTTCTAGGTGAGTTGATCTGAGTCTTAATTTTAATTTTAATTTCAAGTGAATTTGAATTTGGATTTCGACCAGAGGGGTATTGCTGGACGAGAACGGCGGAGAGACAGGCGGCGAGAATGAGGTACCGGTACCTGAAAGCCGTGCTCCGGCAAGACGTCGGCTATTTCGACCAGCACGTGACAAGCACGTCCGAGATCATCACCAGCGTCTCCAACGACAGCCTCTTCGTACAGGACGTCCTCAGTGAAAAGGTAAGTCATCAATAAGCTCTGATTACGATCCAACGGTTCCAGATCGATCACAGGACCAACTCAATTAAAAGCTTAAGCTAATAGTCGAAGGCCCAATTATATATATCTAACGATCCGTTTGTTCCAGCTGCCGAATTTCCTGATGAACGGCTCCATGTTCGCGGGAAGCTACGTGGCAGCGTTTGTCATGCTGTGGCGGCTCGCCATCGTGGCCTTCCCGTTCATCTTGCTGCTGGTGGTTCCGGGCCTGATGTACGGACGGGCCCTGATGGGCCTGGCGAGGAAGGTGAGGGGAGAGTACGACAAGGCCGGGACGGTGGCGGAGCAGGCCGTGTCCTCCATCAGGACCGTCTACGCTTTCGCCGCCGAGAGCAAGACCTTGACGGCGTTCTCCGGAGCTCTGGAAGGTTCGGTCAACCTGGGGATGAAACAGGGTCTGGCGAAAGGTCTCGCCATCGGGAGCAACGGCGTCGTTTTCGCCATCTGGTCCTTCACATCCTATTACGGCAGCAGAATGGTTATGTACCACGGCGCTAAAGGCGGCACCGTTTTCGCCGTCGGCGCCGCAATATTAATCGGCGGAACGTACGTAATCAATCGAATCGAATTTAATTTTTATGAATTAGTTGATGGGTTTTTATTAATTTTTGAAATCTATGAACAGAGCATTAGGAGATGGGCTGTCGAATTTGAAGTACTTCTCTGAGGCGTATTCGGCGGGAGAGCGTGTAATGGAGGTAATAAACAGAGTGCCGGAGATCGATTCCGAGAACATGACCGGCGAAACTCCGGCGACTGTCTCCGGCGATGTCGAGTTCAGGCACGTGCAATTCGCGTACCCATCGAGGCCGGGTAACATAATCTTCACTGATTTCAACCTCAGAGTCCCCGCCGGAAAGACCGTGGCGCTCGTCGGCGGGAGCGGCGCCGGGAAATCGACGGCGATAGCTCTGCTCCAGAGATTCTACGATCCGCAAGGGGGAGAGATTTTAATCGACGGGTTGGAGATAAAAAAGCTTCAGCTGAAATGGGTTAGGTCGCAGATGGGTCTGGTTAGCCAGGAGCCGGCTCTGTTCGCGACGACGATAAAACAGAACATACTCTTCGGCAAAGAAGGCGCGGAGATGGAGGAGGTCGTCGGAGCAGCCAAGGCCGCCAATGCCCATACCTTCATCTCCGATCTCCGGGACGGATACGAAGCGCAGGTCGGAGAAGGCGGTGTTCAGGTCTCCGGCGGACAGAAACAGAGGATAGCCATAGCCAGAGCACTAATCAAAGCCCCAAAAATCCTCCTCCTCGACGAAGCAACGAGCGCGTTGGACTCCGAGTCGGAACGAGTCGTCCAGGGAGCGCTCGACCACGCCGCCGTCGGCCGGACCACCATCATCGTCGCTCACCGCCTCTCCACGGTCAGAAACTCTGACGTCATCACCGTCGTGGAAAACGGCCACGTCGTGGAGACCGGGTCCCACGACGAGCTGATCCGTCTGGAAAACGGCCACTACACGTCAATGGTCCGTCTTCAGCCGAGAGAAAAAGAAGTGGGTCCCACCCGGATACCAAAAACGATGTCGTCCGTTGTCCCAAACCCGACCAGACTTTCCGCAATAAGCCGGTCTAGCTCGACCGAATCAACCGACCTGAACCGAACCGAATCCGTTAAACGACAAGATCGAAAGCACGCGGCCCCGTCGTTTAGGAGACTGTTGGCGATGAACTCGCCGGAGTGGAAGCAAGCGACGATAGGGTGTTCAAGTGCGATCCTGGCCGGTGCGATTCAACCCGTTTACGTGTTCGTATTGGGGTCAATGATCTCGGTTTTCTTCTTGACGAGCCACGATGAAATTAAGGAGAAGATCAGGACTTACGGACTGTGTTTTGTTGGATTGTATGTGTTCTCATTAGTGACTAACATTACGCAGCACTACAATTTTGCTTACATGGGAGAGCACTTGACCAGGAGAGTCCGGGAGAGGATGTTTTGTAAAATACTCACGTTCGAGGTTGGATGGTTCGACCGGGATGAGAACTCGACCGGCGCGATTTGTTCCAGACTCTCCAAAGATGCTAATGTGGTACGTAATTTAAATAATGGTTAAATATCGAAACATATTCTTAAGTATTGGTCACGAATACTACACTACCCACGTTTTCAAAATGAACACTACACTAACTTAAGTATTAGTCACGCTATTTTATTAGTAAAACTGGACAGATTTTTCCATTCCGTTAGTCATATGACCTCAAGTGTCATATAATGGATGGTAAAATGACGTTTCCGCTTAATTATATGACCTCTACACATTTTATAAGGAACATTACCATGGTACCCTCGTATTGTTCCTTATAAGATGTATAGAGGTCAAATACTTAAGGGAAAAAACGTCATTTTACCATCACTATATGACACTTGATGGCATATGACTAACGTAATAGAAAATTCCGTCCATTTTAACTAACAAAATCGTGTGACCAATACTTAAGGTAGTGTAGTGTTCGTGACCAATACTTAAGAGTAAGTTTCGATATTTAACCCTTTAAATAATTATTAATTTAAACGGACTCTACAACTAAATTTGTATAAGTGATTCTTCTAATATTATTAGTTTTGTATGGACTTCAACAGGTAAGGTCTCTAGTAGGAGACCGAATGTCACTCCTCGTACAGACAACCTCGGTTGTGATCGTAGGTTGCACTATGAGCTTGGTCATTGCATGGAGGCTAGCCATCGTCGTTATAGCCGTGCAATCGATCATCGTCGTATGTTTCTACACGCGCCACGCCCTCCTAAAGAAAATGACTGGCAAAACTATCCAATCTCATGAGGAAAGCAGCAAGCTCGCCGCCCAAGTGGTCTCCAATCTTCGTACTATCACCGCCTTTTCAACCCAAGACCACATCCTTAAAATGCTCGAAAAGGCCCAAGAGAGCCCAACAAGAGAGAGTTTCAAACAGTCCTGGTATGCTGGTGTCGGGCTTGCCATAACCCAAAGCCTTGTGTTATGCGTGTGGGCTTTTGAGTTTTGGTACGGCGGCAAGCTGATCTCGCAAGGCCACATGTCCGCCAATTCATTCTTTGAGTCCTTCATGGTTCTGGTGAGGACTGGTCGTTTTGTTGCCGACGCCGGCAGTATGACCACTGACCTCGCCAAGGCCTCGGATGCGGTCGGGTCCGTGTTCGCCGTGCTGGATCGGAACACGAAAATTGAACCCAACGACCCGGAAGGCCGGAACCCGGAAAAAATAACTGGGCGGATTGACTTTCATGACGTGGATTTTGCTTACCCGGCCCGACCCGATACCATGATCTTCAGAAACTTCTCGATCAGCATCGAAGCAGGAAAATCGACGGCGTTGGTTGGACAAAGTGGGTCCGGGAAATCCACCATGATCGCTTTGATTGAGCGGTTTTACGATCCCATTCGAGGCACCTTGAAAATCGACGGTCGAAATATAAAGTCGTATCGATTAAGGTCGTTGAGGAAACACGTGGCACTCGTGAGCCAAGAGCCAACGTTGTTTGTCGGGACGATAAAAGACAATATCGCGTTCGGGGAGTCCGATGATGTTACCGAAGCCGAGATTATCGGAGCCGCCAAAGCAGCCAACGCTCATGATTTCATCTCCGCGTTAGAAGGGGGATACGACACGTCATGCGGAGACAGAGGATTGCAACTCTCCGGAGGCCAAAAGCAACGCATTGCTATAGCGCGTGCCATTTTGAAGAACCCTTCGGTGTTGTTGCTTGACGAAGCTACGAGCGCACTCGATGGGCTGTCGGAGAAGGTGGTCCAAGAAGCGTTGGAGCGCCTGATGATTGGAAGGACTAGTGTCGTGGTCGCGCATAGGTTGAGCACCATACAGAACTGTAATCAGATTGCAGTTTTGGACAAAGGCATAGTGGTAGAGAAAGGTACTCACTCGTCTTTGTTGGCAAACAGGCCTACTGGGGCTTATTACTCGCTGGTCAACCTCCAAAGGAGACCCGACTCTATGAACACAACGGGATGATTATTCGATTTCAATGAAATCATATGGATTAGTTATAAGAATAATTATAGTTGAATAGATTATTTTCTCTCTCTCAACCTCCCTTCTTTTCTTCTTCCTCCTTTTTCCATCGACGACCTCCTTCCTTTAGGGGATCGATGGTCCTCCTTCCCTCTTACTGTCTTTCCTCCTTCTCTTTTCTTTTATGTCTTCTTCTTCGATCTCGTTTGAACCGGCTCTCACAGGATGCTCGCCCATCCTCCACCTCCCTTGGGCCCCGACCTCCGCCTCGCCCCAACCTACCCTACTATCGTCCGCCATTTGATCCCCACGTCATATTCCAGACCTCCGTCTGTTCTCTCTCCGCCCACGCGGCCCGAGGCCCGCCGCACGTGTCTTCTTCCGCCTTGCCGAGCCTGCCTCCCTCCTCCGCCGAGCCCCGCCTCCCTTTCAAACCGGGTCGTATGAAGCGTTGTTTGCAATGTTGTCTGTTTTTTTCGTGCCTCGGTGCCGCTATTGGTTCCTTATCGTCGTCATACCGTATGGAGTATTTATGGCCTCTCTTTTGTGCCACTGGACCGTCTTCGTTTATCTGGGACTCCCTGATGTTGCGCACCCTGCACAGTTTCTCCCTAGTCCTCTACCCAATGGTCGGGTTTCTCGGTCTTGGGTGAGCTTGGCATTCACCACAGTAGGTCAAGACAACCCCTGAGAGGCTCTTAAAACCTTGTATCTTCTTAATTGTGCTAATAGTCGTGTTTATTTACTGTCCTCCTAGTTGCCAAAGGAATTTGTTTAAGCTTAGTATGTCGGGACACCTATCACTTGATGGGGGTCTCGACTCTAGTCTCAGCTTTGTTTTGAGTGTATTCCCTTTTAGGTGTATTTCCATTTATGTAAGCAAAACAAAAACACGAAAAAGTACCAAAATACATCAAGAAAAGCAAGAATATGGTGAACATTGCCAATTTAAAAATGAGGCCTCTCCTTGTATACGTCCGGTTGCCCTCATGATAAGATTACTGCTGAAATTAGAGAAAAAAAGTCCTCCACAGAGTCGGCTACCCCAGAAAGTCGACCGCCAAATTTGACAACATGAACCAAAAGAGATTCGAAGCCCTCAGCTTTCTAAGAACACATGCAATGGTACTGCATGATATACCCGCAGCTAGACTAGCATACCAGAATTTGGAGGCCAATTTTTTAACCACAGAGTATATGTCTAGACAAGAGAAAGAGATGAAAAGTCAGATAGTAGTTTGTAGGCCACTTTAGAAGAGAAACGAGGATCTTTTTTCCAAACTTATTGTTGAAGTAAATAAGGAGGGTTGGTATTTGTTAGATCCAACCCTTCTTCTTTGCATAAGTCCTCGTAATACACTGATTCAGTGTCTCCGAAGTTTACCTACTCCGGAACTTCAATATCCAAAGTATTGAATTGTTCGGAGTACTAAGTCTTCATTTGTTAAAGCCTTGACCCCCACTGATTTCACATACTCCCAGTCATTCCTATTTGTCTGTCTATAAGAATGTAATGGGCATTTCTTGACTGGTCTTTGATAATGAACAACCGTTAGAGAATTTCCCTTGCATTTGCCATTTTCCTGATTTTAAGTATTGAAGAGCTGGTTGCGTGTTGATCACGACAACTTGGAGAATCAATTATGGCTAGGCACAATGTGGTTGTAGGTGCCAACAGTATTAGAATCTTTGACTAAAGTAGTTGTTGCTGAAAAATCAAATGAGTCCTCAAATATGGAAGAAGATCTTTTCAAAACCTTCTCATTATAGAAATTTGAAGAATCGTTCCGCTTATTCTCTGGGTATTGTCAATCGTCATCCTCTCTAGTCAGTGAATTCAGTTCCGTTAGCGATGGTTGTCCGAACTCCGAAAGAGAATAAGAGGGAATCACATGTACTAAGATAGCAAAAATTGAAGTTCTCAATACCAAATCAATCATCAATATCAATAGCATAATGTTCTTGTACAACAAAATATAAGCTTTTTCAAATGATATTGTATATGTTTCTTCATCAGAAATGGCACTTAGAACCGTGCCTAGTTTATTTCCATTTTTTGAAAGTCTCATAAGGTCATCCTTGAATGGGGACACCTTCAATTTCAACCCACTGGAAAAAAAAAAACTAATGTAATTAGAGCTCCAAAAATACTAATAATATCGAACTGGAGGCGAATGAGTTCTCAATTTGATATTTCCATTGGATCTCTAAGTTTCAGATTTTGAATTGTTAAGAGGAAGACACGGTTTCCAAAAGCTCTGAGGACGATGTTAATTAGACCTTGCGAAGCAAATAATTTCAGGAAGGTCTATCTCGACCAATTAAATTTTGTCATTACCAAAGTTCCAGACAAGGCCGTGTGTTTCAACCCTTCTATCGATCTACCTTGTACCTCCACTCTCTGAACAACTGATGGCCGAGGGATGTGAGAAACTTTAGGAATCGAGACTAGTTTTAATTTATAATTCCTAAATCTTTTTCTCATCCTTTCTGATCGAGCCTTAACTACTAGAAGTTTGTACTCTCCAAGAAGAGATCCATTAAGAACAACGATTGCTTTCATTTCTTCTTCTTCAACCATCTGAACAAAACCGAAAAACTTGTCAGTATGATTCGGTCTGTTGCAGACGAAACTCGAAATCAAATCTGAAGAACCAAACAATCAATCTTCATTTTTTTTCCAGGAGGAATATTGCAAATAAATATCTTTTGAATAGGTGCGGATTTCAAAGGTTGTCTGTTTCCAATCTGATCATTTTGGACCTCTGATTCCGACGGAATCGAATTCCCTTCCATTGTACGAACCATAAAAGAGACTTTAGGAAAAGAGAGATCATTAGACTCACCTAAAATCAAGTTGAGAGGTTCTCCTGCACCAGTCATCGGCCATTGATCCGAAATATCAATACCACCAACCATTCATGTGTCCTATTAAGTTACTTAAAATATAATTTCGACTCGTTTGGAAATGAAGATTCCTAAGCTATGCTCATATTGAAACAGGACAAGTAAAAAGTCCGAGACACATAATCGATCTCGTCCTTGTTTTGATTTGAACATATGAGTAAGAAGTTTAGCTGTACGAGGTTCGGACACAACAAAAGATGTCGACTGTGTTTCTCTTCACGTGGCTGGATACGAATGATAGAACCCTAAGTCAAGCTTTTGTCGTTTGTTTAGGCCTTGCCAAAACCGAAAAGTGATAATGTGTTCAAAAAACGCGGTTCTCTTCTGAACCATTGTCGCCGTGCACTTTTTGACATGAGGGAAGTTTCAAGTGTACTTTCACACCGAACTCTTTGTTCGTAGCTTATCGGTCAACCAAGTACAAAAGAAAATATAATCTCACATGTGGCACATAACTCTAGAAGGTCGTTCACATGAAACTCCTTTACTAGTAAAGGAAAACGACGTATTTCTTTTTTTTTTAAATCTACTATCATATGATGTCACGTAGTAGATTGATGGAGGGTTCTATTTTTTAACATAAAGATTTATTAAAATCTTATAGAATCATACGTCACATTCTCAGTAGTAGTGCTCGCTCTCTTTGTTTGCGGCTAGGGTTTACAGCGGTTTATTGTTGCTTCAAGCATGAACGACGACAATATCGACAATGACAATAACCTTTTCCGCTCTCTCTCACGGACGGCGACGATGAACAACAGTCTGGTCATTATCTTATCCGGATCTGTGGGTGATTCTCCTCCCTCGGTACCGATCATCGGATTGTTTGGAGAGGCACCGAGGGTGGAGGTCAAGATGACTTTCTCGGCACAAGGTATATTAGCTCCGGTGATGATGCCAGGACCGAGAGCAAGGCGTGAAGGAGCGTCGGGTTTGGCCCGAGGGATGGTGCGAGGAGTTCAGACGCGCGGTCCTCGGCCCCGACGACTGACAAGGCTTCCGGTGGAAGAGGAGTCTCGAACGGCTCTGATATTCTTAGCAATGGGAGGGATCGAATCCGGTGAAGCATAACCACTCCATTTTGCGACAGGGAATATGTTTCATGCGATCCGGGATTATGCGGACGACAGGAGGACACCGAGGGGTGTTGATGGCACAACGGAGGAGGTGATCGGAAGAGTTTCGCCGATGACCAATCCGATGATACAGGAACGGGGAAGGTGGCAGCGCGAGCAGAGTATGGAAACGAGGGGGACACCGGCCCCCATTTCTGAGCTACGTGACCTGGGCTGGCCCAGTCCTCCTCGGGCTTGGGTTAGGGCGTCATAAGGCCAACCGGGCCGTGTGCACCTGGGGACCCGATCCAAGTCCCGGGTCTTGGTGGATAGTAATGGACTTGGGCACGAGTCGGGTCGGACTATAAGTGGGTCGACTCGGGTTAGACATCAAAATCCGATCCATCAAGATGTCGAGGAGCTTATTCAGAGTATAAGGGGTCTCGAGATTCGGGAGATAGTCATTCCACCCACGTAGCTTTGTAGACAGGTTCTGAACTTCACGTATGCCATGGCTGCTCAGGTACTCTCCTCCCGGACTTTTTATTAACTCATTGGTGGACTGGATGGTTGATTTGTGGTAGATGCCAGACATTGTGGCATGACCGCTGGAGGATGGCGTGGTTGGATTCTTTTTCCAACCGACAAGAGAGAGAGAGAGAGAGAGAGAGAGAGAGAGAGAGAGGGGGTTCTGTTAGGAGTACCGTGGGCCTTCAGGAGATCCCCGGTCATTTTGGCAGAGATGAGGCCTCAGATGATACCAAGGGACATACTTTTTACACATTTCTCTGTGTGGGCCCAGGTCTCAAACCTCCCGGTAGGAGCATGGAACAGAGAAGGTGGACAGCGATGCATACGGACGTGCTGAGGAGACTACATGAGGATCAAACTCAGGGTGGACATCAGAATCCCTCTCCAAAATCAGTTGCGATTCAGACTTGAGAGTTGTAGGTACGGATCTTACTCTATATTTCTTACGAGAGATTATCGGACCATTATTTTGGTTGTAGTTGTGTCGGACACTTAGTGTCGACCTACCTCGCAGGAACAAGGGAGAGTATACCCTCCCTTCGATCCCCTACATACCCGAGACTTGCTGGTTCTCGCGGCCGTCAGAGTAGGACGACTCCGGGGTCCAATTGGTCCTACTTAGGAAGTTCGTCAGGGCACCCGTCTCCAGCCTTAAGCCGACCCAAAAACCATTTTGGGGACCGAAAGGCAGGGGGAAGGCTCGGGCTGTGGAGGATCTCTCCCCACCTCCCCCCGTGCTACCTATTTTTCCATCAGGCACAACAGTCCAACTCATGACTCTGGGTCCAGGGGACCGAAAACGATTCTTTCGAACTCCTTTCTTGGGAGTAGGATTGAGGAACAGCGAACTGAGCACCTGGCAAGGGAAACAGTTTCACTACCGATAGGGAGGAAACGTCCGGCGGAGGACAACCAGGACCATATTTCGGAAGGATCCTCACGGGCTGAAGGATTCCAGAAGACGGCGACGACAGGCGTTAAGCACCCTTGCCTCCATCAATGAGGAGGTCGGGTCTACTAGGGTTTGCCAGTTTTATCACCCTAGTAGACGTAGGGTGGAAGTGGTTTCACCAAATCCTGGCACAATACTCTCCTACCACTTCGGAGGCCAACAAACTCGCGTTCTAGAGGCCCTACTATATCATTCAAGGGAGGACAATGCAAGCGGGTATCTCAGGAGAGTTCATAGTCCACCATAGCACCTCTCCATCAATGGGTCGGCTCTGTCCTAGCTCTCAGTTTGGCTCTGTTGTATCGGTTTCCTCGAACGCTACCGCAGTGTTAGTTGTTGAACGCTCCTATAGAACATGTCGGTTTTTTGAGCATTTATTTATTTTACACTGTTGACCACATGATGTTAAGGCGTTTGTTTGGCTTTTTACTTTGTCTTCTACTTTGTCTCCTTTCCGCTGTTTGTTTTCTTGCTTAAATATATAAATTCTTATACCTTTTAAAAAAATCTTATAGATCTAATAACATAAGTGTTATATTCGTCAATCGTTCTCGGAAATCCGAGGGATAACCAACAAGATGAATAACTCTCGAAATGGGTGACACAACGTCTAGACAGACAACAACTATTAGGTCAGTCTTTCTTATCGAATCTCCGGAGAGATAAATCGATAGAAAGACCTGACCGAACACACCACCAAAGGCAGCAGCCTCACCTACCAGATATCCGGGATTCTGGCATGGGGAACGACAAAAAAACATAAACAACATAAGTAAAAGGCGGCGTGTGCAAGGAGGCGGGTGAGGCGACGGCGGCGGTGAAGCACGTCTGTTAGAGGAGGCGTGGAAGGAGGCGGGTGGATGAAGAGGGAGTACCCGCGGACCCCTCATTGACCCCCCGATTACTTATTGGGAGAGGTGAGGGTGCTTGTCGCCCCTCGCCGGTTCTCTTAATGCCCATCGTATTCCATAAATCCCTCTGAGTCTGTAAGTACACATGCACCGCGTGCACCCCCATCTACCGCGGCCTTGACGTCAGTCGGTCGTGCTCCATACGCGAACCCATTATCATTGTGCATATCTTCTGACCGCATCTCATTGACATCGGTCTGCTGCACTCCCTAATCGATGGCACCATCTTCACGCACAACCTCAACCCTCGGAAAAATGTAAGACACAACTCTAGTCGCATGCGGCAGAGACTCTGGTTCCCTCGACGAGACAGCCACCTTGAGGCCATCCCAGCAACAACGCGACCAAACACACCGAGGTAGGCTGCAACACCCGTAGACAGTGATAGACGGCCACCCGAGCATCCTTGCCCACCACCCGAAGCGGTTGTGCATCCCCTCACTAGTGCCAGCGATGAGATTACAGAGATCACCAACCTCGGGACCACGATTGAAATCATCGATCTCATCCCGACGTCTATTTTTCCGCCCTAAGACGGATCTGGTTGCCCTCGAGCGCTCGCCTTCCTTGTCTCGACGCTGCAACCACCCTCACCATGGTCCAACCTGCTTTCCTCGAGTACTTGCTTCCCAGACGCTACAACGTACCTGCAAAACATACTTGCACCAGCACGGGGACAAAGACAAAACACTTTCCTCATCCATGATGATCAAGGCATTAAACCAGCACTTGCGACGGCGGATCCATCATAGATCGATCAAAGTGATGATCAATCCCGATAAATCTCGATAAGCGGTGGCGGCGAAAATCCAAACCCTAACCGCCACCCTAATTGAAATGATATAATAGCTTCTATAACATGTACTTTGATCTAGAGTTTCCAAGTTCAAGGTAACCGCATGCGATGATGCAACCCAAATACCGATTTACGTGGTGTATAACATGATAAAATGAGTTACCATCGTATGTTTTTTATCATTCGTATTGCATATCTTGAAACATAGTCACATACTATTATGAGGTCGTGATTCTTAATCCATATCGCTATCACTTTTCCTATGTATGGAATTATTACCAAAGTGAAGAAGTGTACCGAAATTGCATCATCCATGACCCAAAAGAAGAGTTGAGTAGTGACATTATTGTCTATAATGGGATAAAAGGAGAAGTGGTGGACACATGGAGCCACTAGGAAATGTCCACATATATGTTTAGGATCAAAGGTCAACTTAAGGGATGTCAATTCTAGTGCCCGTGCCTAGACAATAGGCTTTTTTCAGTTCTCAACCCAAGTGATTAGTACCCAATCCAACACATGATCACTCATGATGAGTGGCCAGAAATACAATTTTTATTATTATTTAATTATTTAATTATTTTCTTAAAAAGATATTTAAAAACTCTGTCTATTCTAGATTGTATTTCAAACATTGGAGATGAGCCCATTTATTTGATTTTTTCAGTATATTAGAGGTACATCTTTATTATAAATAACATATAAAAAACACTAATATGAGTTCGACATGTTTTCAGGTCTGATAAGATTCGAGCCGTTGACCTTAAAACAACGATAATTGTTTTTCCTCGCAACGTTGAAATGTAATGAAACACATAAGAACGACATACAAATTATGGCTATCCTATGTGAATACGTAGGGGATGCACCCCTCTTCAGTGAATGATACGCATCTGGTACGATTTCTGCCTCGACTCGGATGGTTCCAAGGAGTACTTTAGGAGACAAAGGTGTAGGATCAAAGAGATGACTGTTTTCTTTATTGGCGTCCCGCGATCATCAAAGCCCATTGGCGCTCCCAAACTCTGTCTCATTGATGTTGCTTCCCAAACCATAGTATAAATATGACTTCCACAACACACCAAAAAACATCTCTATAATAGCACTGATTATGAACCCCTGTAAAAAAGATTAAAAAACGATTAGGTTGACATGAAATCGGGAGACTCACCGCCAGAATCCCATGAGAGATAAGACGATTAGGCCGACCCGAGATCTAAGGACCCACCGGTAACATCCCATGAGGGATGAATTAACCATGTATGTTGGAGAAAAAATATAGCAAACCAAAAAAATCAAAGAATCAAAAAAGAAGAAGAAGAAGAGTCGCCGAAAACGATAAATATGTTAGGTTAAATTTCCCTCATGAGAGAGAGTTTGAAAAAGGGTTTCTGAAATCTCTTTTGTTCCGGATTGAATAAAGTCCATATATTTGATTAGGATGATTAGATACGAGAAATACTTTGCGAAATTTACAAAATAAAGTCTTTATGTCACAATTAAGATTAGTTTGTTCATTTTTTTTAAAATAATAAAAATGAACACCATAGGGTGACATGTTGAAAATAGAAAGTTAAATATGCATTTTTCAAAATAAGTGTAATTAACTTAAGTAGAAGGGTGTATAATCAGGTATAGCTATGTGAAAAAAAAATCATTCTGCATCGTTTTTCTAGGGTTCCCTCTCTAGCATCCTTCTACTCGTTTTGCACGTTGTTGTCGCCTCCGGTGACCTCATCTCAACTCTGCTACAGCACCTCCCCGGCTCCACTGATGGCCCATACCAACCTAACGACCCATGTGACAATTCATGCTCTCGAGAAAGTTTTCTTTTTGACGAGTTCCCATGTGACTATGGTTGCTCGACTCGAGGTTGTCCCCCACCATGTCTCATCGCCTCAAATCATACCTCCGGCACCCACCTCGAAGGTTTTAAAGTCGGAGCGGTTCTAGAGGGGAAAACGACCTTGAAATCTCCCTCCTCGGCCGATCTTCCCCATCCGGATCAAACTGAGCTCCGTCCTCTTCTGACCGTGAATCCACTGAAGAACGGTCACGAGAAACCCCGTTCCACCAACTGCCGCCACCCCTGCCACAAGACGATGAAATCGGGCCCGATTACGATCAAAGCGAGACCCTCTAAACGGCCTCGCTAGAGCCCATGAAGCGCCCCACCAACACTAGGGTGAGTGTGGGGAAGCACACCTCGCCCTGCCATGGTCGAGTCACAACCGACCGCATGTTTTCTCCACTTCACGGGTTACCCTAGATGCCCACTATCCCCTCAAGCGCCTCAGATCCTTTACTGCGGACACCTTCACGTCAAGATAGGAATTGACAACTATCGACGTCATATCATCTACCCATCCACCCAAGGCACTGGTCTCATCACTGTTATCCCTAGTATAGTCGAACAGTCCGTTATAAGTTACTGTTTGATGTCAACAAACTAAATTTAGCCTCTCTTTTTTCATTGTATGTTAAGTTTATCCATTTAATAAAATCTCTTTCATACGCTCAAAAGAAATATAGTTATGTGATATTTATATATAAGAAAATCATGGCATTCAATTTTTTACTACTAATAATTGCGCACTAGTAGCAGTCAGAATACAAGCGAAAACCCAGTAGCTCTGCGCGACGAACAATTCTGGTCACCATCAACTGGACCAAAACCAACATTGTCGCGAGGTGAATAGGAGAAGACGAAAGCAGCACCGACCAGCACCCCCAACCAATTCACCGGGTCGCACCCCAGCCAAAAACTCCACCCCACACAACACCCAAATCAAGCTATCTGCCTCAGATAAAACTATCTTCCTCCACCCAAGCACACCAACCTATTACCTAGAATCCCGAAAGAGAGGATGCCAGGACAAAACTTCCCCTTCCTCAGACGAAACAGAGCAAGAACCCTAAGTCCCTACCCACATATTTTTCACCCTCCGTTAGGCCTAAACTCAACCATGGCCAACACCAATGGTTGAGCCTCGTCCACAGAAGTATAAGAGGAAAGGAAGAAGGGAGTAGGAGAGAAGGAGAGATGAACCGAACGAAAAGAGGAAAGGGGGAGAACTGCAACCCAGATTTGAAACTCTCGGATCTCAAGAAATCTCGACGGTGGCCAACACCAGCCATCGTCCAATAGGAAGAGATCCTGTTCCATAGAACGGGATGAAGTAAATCTGGCTCGGAAGGAGTTAAAAGGTAGAAGGAGAAAGGATTACCGAAGTCGATGATGAGGATCAGACACGTAGGGATGGAGAAAAGCAGCTAACGCACCACCAGATTTGACGCTCCGGAGAGGAAGAAACCACCCACAGCTCCGCGACCTCCACACCAAGGTCAACACATACTTAAACTCCTCACCGCTCCAACGAGGCTCGGACACCCCCGAGAACAAATGTAGACGGAAGAGGAACTGGAGCAAGGAACCTCCACAAAGTGAAATCACCAACCAACATAGATGAGTAGCCAAAACACCGAGATCTCGTCATCCACCCGAGGTAGAAGGACGACCCACTCCAGATCTGGAGTTACCGGCGTCGAAGAAGGTAGGACAAATCTCACCAGAAAGAAAGGGAGGCACCACCGAAAAAGAGATGCAGGAAGAGGGAAAGGGAACAAAGGAGGAGAAGACCGCCGACGTCATGACTGGCTCCAAAGGAAGTCAGATCGACGCTGGCGGCGAGCACAAGCTCGGGTTAGGGTTGGTAAAGTGGGAGAGAGGGGAGAGCAAAAACTAGAGAGAGAATGGTTTTAAAAAAATGAAGAGTAGATAAAAATATGTTTAAGATAATGGGTTAAAACAAAAGAAAATCCATAATTTTCATCCTTTCTATGAGAAATCATAGAGAAATCAAATCTCAATTAAGATAATGAGAAATCAAATCTCAATTAACATAATTAAAACATTAACAAAAGGTTTGTTCTATACCCAAAATCCAAGTATCTAAATTTGTAATGGTCGTCTATTTTATGACAGGTTTGGCTTTACATGGAATCTAGTATGAACCTGTTCTAGATAATCACATTCTTGAATTGTGACAAGTCGGTGACAGGGAGAAGAAAATGGACAAAAGAACAAATCAAAACATTGGCCTTGCATGCCGGCCTAAGGAACGAAAAAAGAATAGTTACATTAAGATAGGACTCACGATTTTTTTTGATCAGCAATTTTTTTTTTAATAACTACCCAAGTTTTCAAAATGAAAACAAGGGCAAGGGTCACACCTCAGTACAAACAAGTGTATGCCAACAAGCACCACCAACCAATTACAACAACCATAAAATGGGTAACTAACAGGTCTAGAAACCCTAATTTTGCTATGTTGAAGTACACACCTCTAACACAAACAGTCAAGTCCAATGCTACAACCGGATGGTCTACAATCCTATACCAGATTTTACATATACGAGGCTAACAAGTAGCAGGTCTAAAACATAACAATACCAAAACAGGGCCCAAAACCCGGATCAACCAATAGAAAGCCCAACTAAACAACAAGGCCTCAAGCCCAACAGAAGAAACACTAAAAAGAAAAAAAGAAAACAAACTAAACCACCTCGAAATTGCCCATGTCTTGAGCCCAACGCCCCCTCCACCACGTGCGACCACCTCGAGTCCAGAACCCTCCGAAAACCAGTCAGAGCAGAAAATGACTGCCTCGAACCTCAAGTCACCGGAGTCACGGACCAGCCCACAGATCTCCCACCTCAGCCATGAAGCCCCTCCGACCAAACCCGCCGGAAAACCAGGATCACAACCGATCCAAACCAAAACCAAGAAGAGGAGAAAAAGACCCAGGACCAGACAACGACCAAAGAGGGAAAGAGAACCGAAAAACGACCACCCACTCAGCTCCCAAAAAGTACCCCCAAATCCCCCACACCCAACAGAGAACTCAATCAACTGACCCAAACGCCACAAGGGGGGATCCAAAGACCTTAGACGACCAACCTAGTCGCTCTACGAGACCCAACCCCCACAAGCCCCAACGAGCCCGAAGGCAAAACCACCCACGACGGTAAACGGCCGCCGTGAGCCCCAGACTCCACCACCGAAGTCGGGAAAGTAGGCTAAGAAGGGAAAGGTCCGAGAACAAAACCTGGAGAATAAGGAAGAGGACCTTAGGAGAGCCCGACCAAGTGACCCTGAAACCCAACTCTCAGAGCTCGAAACCGAGCTCCCGACGGTGGCCAACACCAACCAGTCGGCCAAAAAGGAAAGAGAAGCCGCCCTAGGCAGCCAGGAACCAGGAGGGAGCGGTTGTGGGGCGGAGAGACTCCCTAGTACATAGATCTACCCCCACTCTCAGATCTCGGTGAAACGAGACCCCGCCGGCGGCCGACACCTACCAGATGACTACCAAAGGAGAGAGGGAGCACCAGAAGGACTCCGGGAAGTAGATCTGACAAAGGGGAGTCAGAGGAGGAACCAAAGGGAAAAAGGACTCAGATCTGACAACCCCTTCCGAAGAAAACGAAAATCAGCCACAGAACCACCGGAGCTCCCAACGGTGGCCAACCAGAAGACCCAGAAGGTGAGATCAGTACAAGGAGAGGATCGAGGAGAAACAGATCTGAAAGGGAAGGGTTGAAGACAGAAGGAAAACGAAACAGAAAAGAGGAAAAAGGGAAAAGGAAACCAAAGGAGAGGAAAGCGAAAGGTTTGCCACCGGCGACGTTCAGGAGGGACCGTCGCCGGTGGCGAAGAAGAAAGGTCGGAGAAGAAAGTGTTTAGAGAGAAGGCAGAGAGAAAGTTTTAGGGAGAGAGACTTGGATTAGAAATGATAAGTTTATAGGACTCACGATTGATTTCCAATTGAAGGATGTATTTAGAGCACACACCAAGCGAATCCCACACGAATCATAGCTCGCGATTTCCGGCTACGAGTCATAACTCGTTATTCGTGTTTTATTGGTTAGCGATTCGCAACTGATACATTGTAGTGTGTATAGTGCATGAATCGCGAACCGCGACTCATAATTGTGAGTCGTTGCTTTGCGAATCGTGGATCGCGTTCCGAACACTCATAGGGCGACACGTGGAAAGGGGAAAGAAAAAAATTCGGACCATTAACAATAGTCCGATTTCAACGGTAAATTTTTTCTTTTTTAATTAAATTAAATACAAAATTAATACAAAAAAAACTAATTTTTCTCCACTTACAAATACAATTTCCCTCATTCATCTAACCACAAGCACTTCTCTTAATTTTCTCTCAACTATCACTCTCAAATTATCCACTTTCTCTCTAAAAAATACGATAAAAAATGTCCGAAAACTCAACTCGACCGCCATCCTTACCCGAGCAACATGACTGACTACATGTCGGACCAACCAGATGAGGTCAACACATCTCTAGCAGGCGGCTTTCAAGAGATGTTGACAGCAACCCTCCGCCTTTCAACCCAGCTATCGGTGCTTTCGACCCTGCCGCTTTCACTGCTTTCATGCAAGAACATTGGAACCCAAGTACATTCCAACATATTAGAGGAACGATTAGCTATTGACATAGACGACCAGTAATACCTAGAGAGAGAAGCTCTCGCTTCTCTCTAACCCAAACCCTAGTCGCGCTTCGTTTTTCCTCCTTCGCCTTCCTCTGTCTCTGGCGATGGCCATGGCTTCCGGCCATGGTCATCGTCGGACCACTCTCTTCCTTTCCCCCCCACCCCCCCCCCTCTTCTCCCTGTTCTACCCCCTCTTCCTCTTCCCTTCGCTTCAGGTTCTCCGGCGAGAAGGACCTCAGATCTGGTTAGTGGGAGGCCTTCTACTCCGTTTTTGGTTGATTGTCGCCGGATCTGAACTCTTCTCGCCGTTGAGTACCTATCCCCCTTCTTTCCCTCTTACCTTTCTTCGGCTTATTTCCTTTCTCCTCTGGTTCCTTCTGATCTGCTTCGGTCCTCTTCTGTTCGGAGTTTTCTGGGGCGTTCTTGCTAGATCTGAGCTTTGCATGTCAGATCTACGCGTTTTGCCCGTGCACCGCCGACCGCCGCTCTCTAGCCCTGTCTCTCCCTGGTGGCTCTTCAAGCTTCCCCGGCTTGAAAGAGCCCCCCTTGGACAGATCTGGGGCCCCCTTAGCCCGAATATGGCTTGGAGAAATCCTGGTCCTCTCCCCGTCCTCCCGGTGCTGGCCGGAGCGACATAGAGTACCCGCCGTGAGTTCGAAGTCGTCTGTTGCTGTCGCCGCGTGATTTTCGCCGCTGTCCTTCACCTGCTCCATGTCGGCCTCCAGTGAAATAGAGTAAGAGCTCGGTGTCTCTGCTTAGGGGCACTCCGGCGAAAGTGGGGACGAGTGAGGTCGTGAGGTTGCAGCTCGGCTCGATGCTAGGTGGGGCTGACGTTCGGTGGCTTGGCTGAGGTTGGCTTTGTTTTCTCCCCTTCTCGATTTGATTTCGGTATTTTCTCCCTCCCCTTCATCATTTTCTAAATCGTAGTTTTGGTGTTTCCGGCCACCTTGATGGTCCGGCCTCATCGGGTTTCGATGTTGGCCGCCGACGAGGACACAGGCCTTGTGCCCTCTGATTTCTCCCTTTCTGAATTTGATGTTTGGGGACTAGTTCTCGGTCGGATGCCGTCGGCAAAACTGGGACACTCTTTTAGGGTTCCTGGTTTCTGAGACTGGAGAACATGTAAATCCGATTTTGAATTAGGGTAGGGGAGATTAGGTTGGTTTGAGTTCTGGTCTTGTTGTGTTTCTTGTTTACTTCCTGCGTGAAGTTCTGGTGAAATGGTTTGCTTGGGTGTTTCTTTTCCTTGCCCTGCTATTTGGTGTTTGATGTTTGCTTGCAAGTAATTCCCTTTGGGGATGGTTTTTGGGCATGATCTGTAGTTAAAGACATGCATTGTAACCCTTTTTATCCTTTAAAAAGGTTTCAATATATACAAAAAAAATTGATGATAAAAAAAAGTACATTCCAACAACATCGTCTTTAATTTCATTAATTAATTTTTTATTACATTATGTTGTCAAATGCTTTCCATCAATTTTTATTCTTATTATTTATGATGTTAAATGTATTTCAACTCAGGTACATTCCAAACACAGTCCAATCCGAGTACATTCCATAAACCATCCAACTCTGATACGTTGCGACCACGACCTTTCCACACGGGGCCAGCCAATACCATCAACAACACGTTGACGGCAGCAACGACACGCGGATGTCGTCTACATCGTCCTCTGTCTGCCCGACACAGCTAAAGAAACTGACAACAAATAGAAAGATGAAATGACACTTGAGGTAGAGCTCCTAATCAGTATCTGGCTATGCACAACTTAAGACCCCATTGAGGGCAACTCGCAAGATGGAAGTTCCTTATAGGGCATAGTTGCCAAGCAATTCTAGAAGGAGGAGAAATTACATGGAAAGCCATCAAGAGTAATTGGAACAAACATGCGCCTCGAGTACGGAGGTTCATCACTACTTGGAGAAAATCAAAGGACGATCCATGCAGCAGATGGGACGACGAAATGTACAAACAGGAGGCCGAAAACATTTACCGAAAGACGACGAAGGAATACGACCTGAAGCATTTCAACCTTGAACATTGGATCGAGTCGTTGGAATACAAAGATAATTTCTGGACGGAGGAAGACACAACTGGGGCTATATGATGATAATTGAATGAGGCCGGTAATTACAGCTCAACCCCACCCACTTCACTTCCCACCGATGATGAACATGTTGCTGCTCTCGGTGGTTTCATCCGATCAAGGGAGGTAGTACCTGAAGTGTCGCTCGGAATGTAAAATCCCCTCAGAATGTAGAAGAGCGTCTGTTGGGTCAAAAGTCCATGAAAAAGGACGGGAAAGGGTGTGCAAAGCCAAGTAAACTCCATCACCCGAATGCACCAATCAAAGACCGAGAAGCCCAAAAGCATTCTCACACAAGAAGAAAAAATCGATAAATACTACACCGAATACAAATAATTACAAAACAACGCACGGACTTCGAAGAGGAACAACTGGTCGTGAACTCAATTCCGGGTATGTGATAGGTCTGATAAATCTGAATAGATTGATCCTCTCGTGATTCATGCAGAATCAGATCTCGTGAATCAGGTTGTTTTCGATGTGATTCGATCTATTCAATATTGCACTGACTGTAATAACCACTCCTGGTCAACGCCAGTCAAACCGGCGAAAAAAAGGAAAGTTTAAAATTTTTAAGACAGACACTTAATTGAACCTAAAATGACCCCGAGAGTCATACCGGACTTAAGTTGACCCCGTTATCGACCAAAGTGAGTTCCGGGGGACTCAATGCAACTTTCTGATCAATTTGGGAAAAGTTGACTTTTCACTGGAAAAGTCATTCGAGCGACATTTTGGTCCATTCGAGGACCTTTTTGGATCCAAAAATCTTAGCCGTCGTCGCAACGTCTTAGTTGATCCGTTTCCTTGTAGCCCGTGAAGTTTCGTAATTTCTTGGAAAAAGTGCCCGTTCGGGGCCCGAAACGTCCGAATTTCGCGAATCTGATTGGAAAATATCTAGAAGATATTTTCCAAAAAGGTGTGGGACCCACTTGCCACATGTCACCAATGTGGTGGTGTTAGGTTTGTTGGACAAGACATGAGAAGACTACTTTTAGTGTTAGTTTGTAATTAAGTATTAGTTTTGAGTTTTTAAAACAAAATAAAAGGAAAGGGTGGTTGTGATACACGTTCATTTCAAAAAAAAGGAAGACTTGGAGAGAGAAAGTGGTGTTAGAAAGAAGAGAGAAGAAAGGGAGAAAAAGATAAGAGAGTTTGGATATTGGTGGTTTTTCCCGTCGATCAAGCCGTTGGATCGTCTCAACGATAGAAGAATCGAGTTCACACCGTCATTCTCTACGGTGAGCACCTAACCGATTTTTGTTTTGTTAAGTTCGAATTTTAGGGTTTGAGTTTAAACGATTCAAATATGGTTGGGTTTTGGGTTAGAATTGGTTTAAAGATGAATGGTTGAGGTTTGGGGTTCGTTAGGAACGTTTTGGGGCAAAAAGGGAATTTTTCCATTGTGGCCGTGTGGGGCCCACATGCCCGGGTATCGGGTTTTTGTGTTCGGGTGGTTTAGAATGTTCCCCGGACCATTTATCCATAACCGAATCGAAATTTGGAATTAAATTGTAAAAGTTGTAATTGACGGGTTTAGAAACTTTATGCGTTAATTAATTGACTCGGAAGTCGGAATTCAATTCCGTCAAGTGCATTGGGACCCTTGAATTATTCTAAGACCGTAGGAACGAAAACGGGAATTTTTGGAGCCCCGGAAGGGCATTTCCAAAACCCGGGCAGATTCGCCATGTCGGGCGAATCGGGCCTTTACGGGTCCTTTATCGACAATGTCGAGTAATTGGGAAGTTTGGGAGTGATCGACATTGTCGGGGTTACTTTTAGACGTCAGGTTTATTAAAATTCAGCATTATGCCTGCAAGCTTAAAAGCGTTTAAAATTGTGTTCTTTTAGATCGTGCCGCGGACCGAGGCAAGGGAAAGCTGGGTGAGTGACTGAGATCACACCGGAGCTCGTTGGTCGGCTTTTGGAAGAACACGCACGAGGTAGGGAAAAGTAGCCGGATCTCGGCCCTGACTAGGGAAAGTTAACAGTAGAATTGCATGTGACACCGGGGTGTCGTGGGTTAAGTAGGTTATCGAATATTAGAAAAGCATGATACGAGAACGTAGAAAATATTGGAATTGCATGTGACACTTAGTAGTGTCGTAGGAGCAGAGAACTTATCGATGTTAGAATTACTGGAGGCATATGACCATGCCCGGAGGTTGATTGTGAACTTATTGATATTAGGAGTATTGGGGCATATGATCATGCTCGGAGGTTGATTGTGAAACTGTTGATATTAGGACTGTTGGAGGCATTGGTTATGCCAGAGGTTGTTTGTGTATTTTGTGTCTTGGGTGGCCATGAGAGCCCGTGTTTTACTGTTGTGTCTTGGGTGGCCATGAGAGCCCGTGGTTTACTGTTGGTGTCTTGGGTGGCCATGAGTGCCCGTGGGGTTGTTGAACCTGTGTCTTTACTGTTGGTGTGTCTTGGGTGGCCATGAGTGCCCGTGGGGTTTTTAACCCGTGTCTTTACTGTTGGTGTGTCTTGGGTGGCCATGAGTGCCTGTGGGGTTGTTGAACCCGTGTCTTTACTGTTGGTGTGTCTTGGTAGGCCGTGAGTGCCTGTGGGGTTGTTGAGCCCGTGAGTTACTGTCGGTGTGTCTTGGGAGGCCGTGAGTGCCTGTGGGGTTGTTGAGCCCGTGAGTTACTGTTGGTGTGTCTTGGGAGGCCGTGAGTGCCCGTGGGGTTGTTGAGACCGTGAGTTACTGTTGGTGGTTTTGAGTGGTCGTGAGTGCCCGTGGGGTTGTTGAGCCCGTGAGTTACTGTTGGTGGTTTTGAGTGGCCATGAGTGCCCGTGGGGTTGTTGATCCCGTGAGTTACTGTTGGTGTATCTTGGGAGGCCGTGAGTGCCTGTGGGGTTGTTGAGTCCGTGTTTTACGGTTGGTGTCTTGGGTGGCCATGAGTGCCTGTGGAGTGTTGAATTTGTGTTGTTGCTGTTTGTTGAACTTTGTTTGTGATTGTGATTGTGGTTACCTGAGGTTGTGGGCCCGCTTCATGAAACGGGGGTCCTCGATCACACGCGTCTGCATGTTCAGACGGGGAAGGGGGCTCGCCCGTCAGTAAAGGGGTCCTGGCCGCGCGTGTGTGGTTCGGGGTTGTGAGTGTGATAGGTCGACAGCCTGATCCGACTTTGTGTGGAGGAAATGCGATAGGTCGACCGCCTGACCTGATGAGATCGGTAAAGGGCGTGAGGGAGGTTACTGAGCAGCTGGTTTGCGATCCTTTGTGATCTTGTTTGGTGTGCGATCCTTTGTGATCTTGTTTGGTGTTGTGTAGCTTTCTGTCATGTCCTTGGAGGAGGTCGTCGATAGTTGTGTCGGGTTTACATTACGAGTCCGAGTGTTGAGTCTGTTGAGGAAGGTAACGGGTTGTGTGTCAGTTGAGTACTTGAGTTTGGGGATTGTATTCCCGGTGTTGGGTTTGGTTTTGGTGTTACTGGCTTTGTCTGCTAAGTATGCCGTAGTCAGTCTGTTATCCGTGGTGGTGAGCGAACACTCACCCCTAGCTGCTTTTCCTACAGGTACCGGTCGCAAGTTGGACTAGGTGAGCTTCTGAAGCTTGAAGAGATAGGAGCGGGATTCTGGGTTTTACTTTTGAGTCTAGTGACGGATACCTTGTTTTGTCCACTTGTTGAGACTTATTTTGAGTTGTAAATATTATTTTGTTGAACAATTGGTGATTTTAATGAAAAAGGGTTCAAATGTTTTATAATTTTTAAAGGTTCACGTCCTGAGTTCGGTTTACTGAAATTGGGGCGTGACACTGACCGTGATCGACGCGATGAAGACGATATTGTGTGTATCGTTGGGTTGTTGAATGGGTGTGTTGAACATGTGTTTCACTTTGGGCCTACGTCTAGCCCACTTGTTGTGCCCATCCCACAGGTTTCGGTGCCTATTTTAGTTGCGCGAGGTGATGATAGGGATGATGTACCGGTTGTCCTTGGGCTCGGGTCTGGGCTTGCGTCCATATCACAGGTCTTAGCACCTGTTCAACCCATTTTATCCTCGTCACAGCATTTTTTATTATTGAAAAAAACTCGAGATGCTCAAACTTCGGGTCTTGTACTTCCGAATTGTATGGATACCTCTGGTTCGGTGGTGGTGGTGTCTGATTTGGTTCTTTCAATGGATCAGTCCACACAACAGGTGGTAGGCTATGAACCTGCTGGGGACAAACAGAGTAGTCGGTGAAAGGAGACTCTCCTTAAATCTCCGATAAGTAATGTTACAGTTCAACCAAAAAGACGTGGTCGTTTAAAGAAAGGACAATCAAAAGGGATTGTTTCCCCAACCGTTGTTTATCAAAGAAGAGCTAAAAATTCTTTTGATGAAGGAGACAATTTGAAAAAGTTTACTATTCAAAAAAGAATAACTCAGGTAATTAAAGTTATTCCGAAAAAAAAAATGAGCACAAGGCTGTTAAAATTTAAATGATCTTAAATTCATGAAATAAGGGCTAGATCAAAAAGACATCATTAGGCGTGTTCTAGAACAAAAGGATACAAGATTAAGCAGCCCCGCCAGTTAAACACGATCTCATCACATTAGTCATACTTAAAACGTAACCATCGAGACAGTAAACGAAAATTAAAATATTTTAATGGAATGGAATTACAAGTTGACAAATTTAATCGGGACCAGATTTAATTCCAAATTTTAAGAATAAACAAATCCTCGTCTGATCTGTACAGAGCTTACAAAGCCTCCGTTCCACGGAGACTTTCGCAAGCCAAACCCAAATGGCCGATCATAAGAAGAAGAGATGGTCCATCGGCTCCATCTTCCGGCACGCCGACGGCAAGGACATGTTGCTGATGGCCCTCGGCCTCGCCGGATCAGTCGCCGACGGTTCGTCAACCCCGGTGGTGTTGGTCGTCAGCAGCCGGCTGATGAACACCGTCGGAAGTGCACCGAGTTTGTCGCCGGAGACACTTCGCCGGAACGTCAACAAGGTAGGTCCTGTTATGCTCTGTTATGTTACGTCCCTTTCCTCTGTTTCAATTCTAATAGGTTGGGTCCTACGTTTGTGTCGTCACAGAATGCTGTGGCTCTGTTGTACTTGGCCGTCGCGATTTGGGTCGCTTGCTTCCTAGGTAGGTTTCGATTTCGCAGAACAAATCACTCCAATTCAAAAGGGTAAATCTCAATTTTCGATTTTTCAATCTCCGCAGAGGCTTATTGCTGGACAAGAACAGCGGAGAGACAAGCGACGAGGATGAGAGCAAAGTACCTTAAAGCGGTACTAAGACAAGACGTCGCCTACTTCGACCTCCACATCACGACCAAGTCCGAGGTTGTCACGAGCGTCTCCAACGACAGCCTCCTGATCCAGGACGTTCTCAGCGAAAAGGTCGGATCTTTATCACTACATTCGATCTCCGGTGACTCCGATTGGTCCTAACGGGTTAAAAAATTGAACCAGGTCCCGAATTTTCTCGTCAACATCACGACCTTCATCGGAAGCTACATAGCAGCTTTTGCTCTGCTCTGGAGATTGGCCTTGGTGGGGTTGCCATTCATGGTGTTTCTGGTGATTCCGGGACTGGTTTACGGCCGGGCTCTGATCGGGATCGCGAGGAAGACGAGGGAAGAGTATAATAAAGCTGGGTCTGTGGCGGAGCAAGCGATCTCCGCCGTCAGGACTGTGTATTCGTTCGTCGGAGAGAGCAAGGCGGTGGGGACTTTCTCGGCGGCGCTTGAAGGGTGTGAGAAGATGGGTTTGAGGCAGGGTCTGGCGAAAGGTATGGCCATCGGAAGCAACGGCATTGTGTTCGGGATTTGGGCGTTCATGGCTTATTACGGTAGTAGAATGGTCATGGACCACGGAGCTCAGGGAGGAACCGTTTACGTCGTCGGCGCCGGCATAACATTCGGCGGATTGTAATAATCTAACCCTTTTCTCGATTTGATCCACGGTGCTCTGTTTCTTACTTTTTTTGTGTGTCTGGAACAGAGCATTGGGTTCTTGTTTATCGGACCTCAAGTACTTCGCCGAAGCATGTTCTGCGGCGGCGAGAATAGCGGAGATGATCGACAGAGTGCCGGAGATTGATTCCGAAAGCAAAGAAGGGGTTGTTCTGGACGACATTTCCGGTGAAGTCGAGTTCAGGAGAGTGCAGTTCGCGTACCCGTCGAGACCGGAGACGATGATATTCAAAGACTTTAGCCTCAAAATTCCGGCGGGGAGGACGGTGGCGTTGGTCGGTGGGAGTGGCTCCGGCAAGTCCACGGTGATATCACTGTTGCAGAGATTTTATGACCCGCTTAGTGGAGATGTGCTCCTTGATGGGTTCTCCATTAAAAAGCTTCAGCTCAAGTGGCTGAGGTCGCAGATGGGTTTGGTGAGTCAGGAGCCAGTTTTGTTCGCAACCACCATTAAAGAGAACATACTCTTCGGCAAAGAAGATGCTGAAACAGAGGAGGTCATTGAAGCCGCCAAATCAGCAAATGTTCATAATTTCATTACTCTGCTGCCTCAGGGCTATGATACCCAGGTCAATTTTCTTAAACTAATACTAAAATTCACTTATTAAATCATCCAATCGAATTGGGTTTTGAAGGAATCGTGGTTTGAGCAGGTTGGTGAAGGAGGAATCCAAATGTCCGGTGGCCAGAAACAGAGGATCGCAATCGCCAGAGCAATAATAAAATCACCGAAAATATTGCTTCTGGACGAAGCAACAAGTGCATTGGACTCAGAATCGGAACGAGCCGTCCAGGAAGCCGTGGAGATTGCTTCCGTCGGCCGGACCACCGTGGTGGTGGCGCACCGCCTCTCGACCATCCGAAACGCCGACCTCATCGCCGTCGTCCAGGACGGCGTTCTCGTCGAAATGGGTTCGCACGACAAACTAATGGAAACCCAAAACGGCAATTACTCTTCACTGGTCCGACATCAACAAACTCAAAACGACAGTTTGGACCAACAAGAAACGACATCGTATTTGTCATCTCTCACTCATCGGACCAGTACCGTCAACACAAGCTCTCGGCGCTCAGACGCGCCGAATGACGAAAAAGCGTCCACCGTAGAGCAGCGTAAGTACCCTGCGCCGTCGTTCAGGAGATTGCTGGCGATGAACCGGCCTGAGTGGAAACAAGCAGCGGTCGGGTGCTTGAGCGCGGTTCTGTTCGGTGCGGTCCAACCGGTTTACGCGTTCGCGATGGGCTCGTACATCTCGGTCCTGTTCTTACCGGACCACGACGAGATTAAGGACAAGACGAGGACCTACGCGTTGTGCTTCCTCGGACTCTCCGTGTTCTCGTTCCTCGTTAACATAAGCCAACACTCTAGCTTCGCTTACATGGGAGAGCACTTGACCAAGAGGATCCGAGAGAGGATGCTGACTAGGATGTTGACTTTCGAGGTTGGTTGGTTTGACCGGGAAGAGAATTCCAGTGGGGCCCTCTGTTCCAGGATCGCCAACGATGCCAACGTGGTACGTTACGTATCTATCGAGTCGTGACTAGCTGCCTAATTTTATCTCAATTTGCATTAATTAAATCTTAAATTTGGCTGGACATGGAATCTAGAAACGTTGACTAGAATTAATTTAGTCTAAGAGCTTAATCTGCTGAGTCAACTGGCAGGTGAAAACGCTAGTGGGTGATCGGACGGCTCTGATTGTCCAGACTTTGTCAGCTGTGATCGTGGCCTGCACAATGGGCCTTGTTATCGCATGGAAGCTGGCTCTCCTCATGATTGCGATCCAGCCCATTATCACTCTTTGTAACTACACCCGAAACGTCCTGCTCCGGAGCATGTCCAATAAGGCCAACAAGGCCCAGGCCCAAAGTAGTAAGCTGGCTTCCGAGGCCGTCTCCAACCTCCGGACCGTCACGGCCTTTTCCTCCCAGGATCGGATCCTGAAAATGCTGGAGAGAGCCCACGAAGGCCCACGACGAGACTGCGTCCGACAATCCTGGATCGCCGGCGTCGTTCTCGGCACGTCGAGAAGTCTCATCACTTGCAATTGGGCTCTGGATTACTGGTACGGCGGCTTGTTGGTTTCGAGAGGTCAGCTCACGGCGAAGCAGCTTTACGAGACCTTCATGATCTTGCTGGGTACGGGTCGGGCCGTGGCGGATGCGGGTACTATGAGCACCGACATTGCTAGAGGCTCCGATACCGTGGGCTCGGTTTTCGCCGTACTGGATCGGGCTACGGAGATCGAACCCGACGACCCAAAAGGTCACACTCCTGAGAGAATAACGGGCCGGGTCGAGATCCGTGACGTTGACTTTTTTTACCCGTCTAGACCCGACGTGCTTGTTTTGAAGGAGTTTAGCATCAATCTCGAGCAAGGGAAATCAACGGCGTTGGTGGGAGAGAGCGGGTCGGGTAAATCGACGGTACTCGGTCTGATCGAGAGGTTTTACGATCCGACCCGCGGCACGGTGAAGATCGACGGTCGTGATATAAGATCTTACAATCTACGGTGGCTAAGGCGACACATCGCACTGGTAAGCCAAGAGCCCGTATTATTCGCCGGGACAATAAAAGACAACATTGCATACGGAGCGTCGGATGAGATCAGCGAGGCGGAGATCACGGAAGCTGCGAGAGCAGCCAACGCTCACGATTTCATCTCAGCGTTGAAGGACGGATACGACACGTCGTGCGGGGACAGAGGAGTGCAGCTCTCCGGCGGCCAAAAGCAACGTATTGCGATAGCTCGGGCTATTTTGAAAGATCCGGTGGTGTTGCTTTTAGATGAAGCGACGAGTGCGCTTGACGGCGCGTCGGAGAAGGTGGTGCAGGGATCACTAGAGCGCGTGATGGTTGGGCGGACGAGCGTGGTGGTGGCTCATAGGCTGAGCACCGTTCAAAACTGTGATCTGATTGTGGTGATGGATAAGGGACGGGTGATTCAGACTGGGACCCACTCGTCCATGCTGGCTCGGGGGCCCACCGGAGCTTACTACTCCTTGGTCAACCTCCAGAGAAGTTGACTGATATTCAATTAGTTTTAGCTGCTTCACATTTACTTGTAAATCCATGTAAAAAGCGAAACAATAGTGTTTTTTAAATACACACTAAACGTGGCACAAGTTGGATTTTGTCACATAAATAGATAATTGTTTGGTCCAACAAATTTATCAAACTATGTACGACTTCATGCCTAACCACTTGTGATTATTATAACTTACACCTCAATATGAAATATTAAGTATTGTGTAATTGTAAAAAAAGGTTACATTGAGTGCACACTTTGTTAATTATAGTAGTTTTTGTACGGTTATATATAAAAAATAAACGATACGAGACACTCAAGACAAGGAACTATCACATCTCAAGAGAACGGGGCATACCTGCAAACTATAGAAGATGTCGTTAACGCACTAATCTGGCCGTAGGAAAAGGGGGTTGCCAAAAAGGTCGTGACATTCTCCCCCACCCATTCTCTCACCGTCCTCGGCGAGGACCTTCAACCTTCGGCCCTTGACCATCTCTTGTCTGCATCTTGCTGACGGCACATTCCCTCAGCCAACTGGCGCACCTTGCGCTCCTTCACACCCAACGGTCCGTGGCGTCCTCAGGCACCCAGTACCCTACATGTTGGCAGCCCTTGGCTCGCACCAACCCGCGCTACCTCGCGCATTGCCTACCTCGGCACACGCACACGACCCCGTGGTTCCTCGGCACCCAGTGCCTACGTGTTGGCATTCACCTCGTCAGCTCAGCGCCCTGCGCTCGGTACTCGGTCTTTCTTGGGCGATCCACCATGTTGAGTTCTCGCGCGGGGTACCCTATCGACCCGTTCTAATACAACTAAGGTTTGTATAATTGTTTACCTTTTCTCATTGATCAACCAAGTATAAATACAGGTCTAATGCTGATTTGAATATAAGATATAAGGCTAATATAAAATACAAAATACAAACTGATCAAATCTTATCTAACACATATTTACACAATGGATACCACTTTTTATGATGATCTCACGTAGATTATGTAATAAAATAGAAAGCATCTATACACATTAAGGATAATTCAGTGGATATGGGTGTGACTTTTGACTTTTATTTTAGCTGTCCAAGGTCGAATTTTGGTGAGAAACTATATAGTTACAGTTATATATTTGTTGTATCGTTTTGTACGAAGTCTAAAATATATAATAGTTTGGTCTTGTTTGAAGCGTAAAGTATGTAATAATTTGGTTTAGTATATCTGGAGGTTGTAATATTATTTTATCATATATATTTACGAATTAATATGTAAATTTTGCAAGACCTATGTATAATATATGATAAAAATAAAAACTATATCTATTTTTAAAAATTATTTGATATTATTGTTTCGATATACTTACCTTATGCACCATTTATAAACCCTAATAAACTGATGCAGTATGACAATATTTGCCTCATTATCATTGAGCGGTGGATACTCATAATTCCTGGTGAGACTATTGAGCAGACCTTAGCTGAATATTTTTAGATCTCTATCATGTTTACGTGTGGTGTCAGGACAAGGGTGAGATGAATAGTTATTGGTATTGCGGGGTACTTGTATCTCGATGGAAGTCGGGTCGCCATCAGACAATCCTCGTTTGCAACTCATCGCCCAAGTCAACGTGGAAGCGAATTCTTCAGGTACTGTCGATACCTGAATAGTCTCGTTGTTGCGCAAAGAGAAACATAGATGAGAAGCACACCGCTGCGTAGAGAGAAACACATAAGAGGAGTGCGCCGCAACCCATGGTCTATTCATCGTCGCCTTAACTCGTTTACCGGATATGCTCGCCTACAAGCCTTACTGATCAGAGATGAAGGGAAGGTAAAACTTGAGCTCGCTTGTCGCAGCCCATTGCCGCCACCCCGCACTCACTGACCAAAGAGGAAGATATGAGCCTAAAATGGATATTTGGTGGTATATTTGGTGATAGATTAGAGCCGAGTAGATGAAGTTGTGTATTTGGTGATAGATTAGAGCCGAGGAGATTAAGTATCAAATTTATAAATTAGATTAGTTTTTTTCGAGAATAAGTTAGTTAGTTTTTTTTCCAATTAGATTTGTTTATTATTAAATTTATTAATTATTTAATGAGGGTAACATGGTTCATGGTTAATATTGGTCCCCTTCTTCGATGTGAGGCACACTTAGGTACAATGTGCAGGGTCAGAGGCTCAAAACCTGATGGGATGGGCGGGGAATCCTTAGTGTCTAAGTCTGTCACATTTTGCTTGGCCTTCGAACCCTTATGAAATTCCAACAGTTAGTTGTCGATACGAGAGGTCCCAATCACTTCCCAGTCACACCCCGAGCCATATGCCCAATACTCCCACAATTGAAGCAAAATGTGGGAAGTTTGGTATAGGTTAAGGAGACCCATACGGGGTCCCAGAACTCCTGAAACCTTATCACCGTGTTTTCTAGGAGAGGATGCTCCACGAGGTTCCAAAACCGAACTCTTACCGTCCCACCTCTACAGAGACCCCCATTGGTCACACATGTGCTCCACGTAGGTACCTAGGGCAGCTCCAACGGTCTCTTCGATTGTCTTAGTCTGTATCAGTGGTGAGACATGAATATGCGCCCATAGTTGCAAGCGGTTCAAGTCTTGAAGCTCCTTAGCCATCGGGTCAATGTCCTCAAGGAGGAGAGAATGACCATCAAAGCACCAGGTCTCATTACCCCAGACCCATGCACGAGCCTCTTCAGATTCAAAGATCTCCAAACCAATGTCCTTGATAACCAACCCGAATATCGATCTCCCCCATGCATAGGTGATGATCTGCAATAATAACTCCTTCCGAAGAGGCCATGGGGACACGAGCTTCCCCACCATCCCGAATTGTTGGTGAGCCAACACCGTTGGGTCAATAGGCGAGTAGGGGACCACAACCTCCATGTCTTCTTCCTCCCCAAGGGAACATGTGGATAAACTCTCTTGGAGGCTCATCATAGGGGATTTGGACATGCACGACTATATCGGGACGGTCCATTCTAGGGTTTTCTCTAGTGGCAACGGCGTTACTCCTTGATGAACCATGCCTACATGGGGATTTAATATTGAAGGGATCACCGAGATTCGATCAACATTAGAAAAATGGAGCGGAATGCATAGTGGTGACCACGTTTCCTTCCTTCAATTCGCCAACAACGAGCTTCTCTCCCTGGGAAGGGTCTTCGATCAGCGGTTGTAGAGGTGCAATACCATCGAAACTACAAAAGGGGTTCGGTAAAGGGTTGCTTACCAGCGAAGCAACGCTTAGGGTTTTCACTAGACGCCCCCTTCGGGGTTTCAATTGGGACGACGCAGCCGAGGTGAATCTTGGAGAGAAAGCCACAATCGTCGTGGTGGTTGGTGGCGTCGGAGCAGAGTCGAGAGGGTTTGACTTTGGCTTCCTCTTGCGTCGCGCCTTTAAGGAGCTCACAACTTCAGAGGAAGGACGTGGTGGGGGAGCGGTTAGAAGAGCACCAGTGAAAAGCACGACTAGTGCAAGCGGTGATAAGACATGGCTGAGGGCTAGGCAACGATGGTGGCAAAAAAATATAACGTTATTAAGAGGCTAAGACCTAGAATTTTCTCGAATAAAACGCACGATTTACACAAAAAGAGAGAGTAAACTATTTCAAACGTCAAGAGAGCTTTTCAGAAATCACTATATTTAATCCTTAATACAACACAGGACTATGACCTATGGAGTGAAAATCAAGGAGGACGAGTTATTACAGTAAAAACAAAAAAAAAGTATTAAGGTACTTTATTTTAATATTTACTAAGTATTTCAAGCTTTCACTCAAAAAAGAAGAAGAAAGTATTTCAAGCTTACATACATAGCTTCGAATTTCTCAGTTCAAACCCAAAACGAAAAAGAGAGAAACAAAACAGAACACAATAAGCTTACGAGCCATTCCCTCTTCCTCTACTGTAGTGATCACTGCTCCTCTCTCTCTAACGCTCTGTTCTTCCCGAGATCTGCTCCGTTCAATCCCTCTCTTCTCTCGGGTCTATCTCTTTCCTGGCGAATTGTTGACCCCACCGCGAGGTAAGTTTTTCCCTGATGGGGTTTTGGTTTTCTCTCTTCATTCCCTGCGATCTTCTCTGTTTTTTTTTTCTGATCAACGATGGGTTTCGTTTTCGCAGAGATGAAGAGGTTAAGAGACGATGTCTACGCTGGCTCTCAATTTAAGCGCCCATTTGGGTCCTCGCGCGCTGAATCGTGAGTTTCTCTTTTATCGGATTTCCTGAATGATGTTTGGTTTAAGTTGATTATGGTTCAGTACATCGCCTGAGCTTGATTCGTGCGGTAATTTTGATGAATTGCATGCGTAATGAGTTCAGTGATGCTTCTGGGTGCTGCACATTCATGGGATTTCTGAAACTTATGTGGGTTTTGTTAAATTGCTGAAAAGTTTGTAACTTTTTGGGGAAAACCTGATTTCCTGAACATCTGGAAAATTTGATCCTCCAATTATAAGGCTCAACCATTCCCAATCTATTCAGGGTTTAGGTCATATTTAGAAGTGTAGGTACAGATAAGAGTATAGGGTCCAATGGAAATTTGAGGTTTGGCATGCAGGCTCGAAACATTTTCTTTCCTGAATTGTTTTATGTTCCTGATAAGTAGCACCTGAGCTAAGATTATGTTGTAGAAAATTATAAAAGTTGCACTTGCAGAAAAAATAATAATGTGCTCAATTGGGTCTATAACTCTAGATTTAGGAAGAGTTATTGTGTATTTGTATATATTTTTTGAATTATTTTTCTGGTCGTGTTAGCTATGGGCAACCCCAGATACCAGTAGTAGGAGGTGGCAGTGGTGGAGGAGGAGGTGGTGGCGCTGCTGGGGGTGGTGCTTCCTCTCAGAAATTAACAACAAATGATGCCTTAACCTACCTTAAGGAAGTGAAGGATATGTTCCATGACCAGAAGGAAAAATATGACACGTTCCTTGAGGTCATGAAAGATTTCAAGGCTCAGAGGTAAAGTTCTTGAGCTTATGCCATGATTGAGATGTTGATGTTGCATTAAGGATTTGGCTGATCTGTCTCAACATCTTGCCTCCCCCAGGACTGACACCACCGGTGTTATAGCGAGAGTGAAGGAGTTATTTAAGGGAAATAATAACTTAATATTTGGATTTAACACCTTCTTGCCTAAGGGATACGAGATAACCCTTGATGAGGATGAAGCCCCACAGCCCAAGAAAACAGTTGAATTTCGAGAAGCTATCAGTTTTGTGAACAAGATTAAGGTGAAAATGTTGTCACAATGTTGAAGTTTCACGTGCTGGTGTTGCTGTCTAACATTAACTCATGTTTTTTTTTGTTTCTCCAGAAACGTTTTGTAAACGATGATCATGTTTATAAATCATTCCTGGACATTTTGAACATGTACCGTAAGGAGCGCAAGGACATAAATGAGGTCTACAGTGAGGTGATTTTGCACATTTCTTTTGATTATCCCATACTACGATCAATTGTTTTGCACTTTTATTTAAGGTACCTTGCACTATAAATTTCCTGCAGGTTGGTACCCCAATCTTGAAATGGTTGCTGGTTGTGTCCCTGAACTTATATTTGTTGCACTTTGTGCCAATTTATTCCAAAATGATGATTTTGCCCTTCAAGTTTTGAATAAAATGTATAAAAAAAATAATAAAATCATTTTTTTGGGGTTTTCAGATTCTACTATCATAACTAAAATTTTCATTCTAATAACCTAATCAAATTAATCAAAATCTGGATCTTTTTAAATTTAAATTTTCAAGGGCAAAGTTGCCATTTTAAAACAACTTGACACAAACTGAAGCAAAATAAAAGTTCAGGGCACACAATCCGCAATGATTTGATGATAAAGGGTACCGACCAGCAGAAAGGCGATAGTACAATGCACTTTTTTGACATTATCCCTTCATTTTTTCCTTGATTCCTTTCGTTTTAGCATGCATGGTGGTCTTATTTTATCATGCAGGTGGCTGCGCTCTTTGATGAACATCCAGATCTGCTTGATGAATTTACAAGATTTTTACCCGATAACTCAGCTAATCCTTTAACTCATGGTCGACATTCAGTTCAGCGTTACAATGAGCGGAGTTCTGCTACTCCCACATTGCGACAAATGCATATAGATAAGGTAAATCTATTTATGTGCTTGCCCTTTTGTTCGATTTACATTCTATTTTTGCATGTGGGTTCTTCATGACGAGTAATGAACATTATCCAGCAACATCGGCGAGATCGGATCCGTGATCCCAGTGTTGATCGTCCCGAGCTGGATGATGACAAAGCACTGATGAAAGTGAACAAGGAGCAGAGGAAGCGCTCTGAAAAAGAGATTAGGGATAGGAGAAATCATGAGCAAGATTATAGAGAAACTGATGATAACAACAGAGAGTTTAAGTTTTCAGATAAAAGGAAATCTGCAAAGAAGGTTGAAGGTTTTGGATTGAATTCTAACTTAGGTTCTTATTATGACAAGGATAACTTGAAGGGTAAGTCACAATGAAAAATATCATTTCTTGTAGGGATAATTACAAAAACTTGCAGTGAACTACGTGCGTTTTGCAAATACTATCGATGAACTATTTTTTTTTGCAAATGAGATCCCCTAACTTTTTTCTGCCTGCAAATCCGTTATCTTTAACGGGGATCAGTCATATGACAGTATTTTTTCCCTTTACATTTTATATGCTTTGCAATTTTTAACCCTTATGTATACGTGTTTTGCAATTTGAAACTCTCATGTATACACTTTTGTAGGGTATTTTCGACTTTTTGCAAAAAAATAACCCTATTAGTGGACTGGCTGACGGAAAAAAGTTAGGGGATGTCATTTGCAAAATAAAAATAAGGAAAAACTCGATGTAGTCTCGTTGTACTTTGGTCAATTCTCAAATCATAACTCATACCTATCAACTTTCTTACATAGTAACAAGTTTGACAAATTAATTCTCAAAATGTATCAAAATATGGTAAGTGTGACAGACCCCGTGAAATACCAAGTCACATGCTTGTCACGTGCCTCTTAAACATTCTTGAAATGGCATGAGAAAACTTGATGTCATAACGTAGACCTTTCGTTTATTCTCAAATCATAACTCAGACCTATCAACTTTCTCTGTTACTCACTAAACGGCCCTTAAACTTGAGGACGGAAAATGACAAACGTTGCGGTCAACGTTATGATATGAGAACCAACCTTTGCTTGGGTTATGATATGATAATAAACTAAAGGTCAGGGTTATGACATCGAGTTACCTCTAAAAATAAAAATGGTTCACCGATAACATTTGCAAAACGTGTTTAGTTCACCGTAAGTTATTGCAATTATCCCTTTGTTTTGTGCATTGAAATTTGTTCTAGGGCATTACACTCTTCATCTCAAGTGCTTTTATGGTCCATGAATTTATGTCTTTTATATTATGTGTCATTTAGTGTAGTCATGGTTATTATTGGTGTTTTTTTTTTTATTTCACCGTATAAATATTTGATTGCTTGGCTAACAAATTCTCATGGCAGCCATGTACAGCCAAGGGTTCCTTTTCTGTGAAAAGGTCAAGGAGAAGTTATGTAGCTCAGATGATTATCAAGCATTTTTGAAATGCCTTCATATCTATAGCAATGGAATAATCAAAAGGAATGATTTACAAAATCTTGTAAGTGTCATTCTCTTTTGCTTGCCTTTTATAAAAAAAAAAACTGTGTGCTATGTCTTTGGTTTTACCCATCAAATACAAAATGGGTTTGTTTCATGATTTCAAACTTGTTTTTTTCTAAATATTTTCATATTCTGAAAAGGGTAAACTACAAATGCATACCCTTAAGTATGGACGTTTAACCGATGAATACCCTGAAGTTTAAAGTTAACTGATGCATACCCTGAAGTTACGAGTTGTAACTCAAAACCCCTTTTGTCAGCTAAAATGACGAAAATACCCTCAATGATTTTTTAAAATATATAAATGAAGTGATTTTTTAAATAAAAATAAAGTCATTTAATATGTAAATATATATATAACAAAAGTAATTTTTAAATAATTTTTTTAACATAATTATTAAAGTGTAGTTGAGGGTATTTTCGTCATTTTAGCTGACGGAGGGGTTTTGGGTTACAACTCGTAACTTCAGGGTATGCATCAGTTAACTTTAAACTTTAGGGTATTTATCGGTTAAACGTGCATACTTAAGGGTATGCATTTGTAGATTACCCTTCTGAAAATTACATCCAACAATTCCTTTGGGGGAAGGATAAGTAGGTCATATCTCAGTTCATGCAAAGGACCAATAAGCTCATTTTCAGATTGTGGGATAAGCCGGTTCGTCTTAATGTTCAAATGCCATTTTGTTTTGTGGCATAAAGATGCATATTTCCACATATTTTTGCATCATGTTGTATGTAGAACAACAGTTCCTCATTTTTGTATTATCCACTCTACATATAAATTTGTGACTCATATCCTTTAGCTGAAATTTATCAACTGTAATTTGTTATAGGGATAATTGCACAAAAGTACCCTGAGATATTTATTATTCGCTTTTTGTATCACTCTCCTTTGATAATTGCAAAAAACTACCTTATTTTTCTTCCTCTTTGTACCGTACATAGAGTAAGAAATTTAAGGGATATGAAAATTTGGATTTTTTGTTCTTTATTTATTATTTTTAAAATGTAAATTTACAAGGGTAAAATCGTCATTTTGAAACAAATTTATACAAAAAGACAAGTTCAGGGCACTTTTTTACAATTATCACAGAAGAGGACTACAAATTGTAAGAAGTGAATACCTCCGGGTACTTTTTTGCAGTTATTCCTTTCCTTTATTATATTTTGCATCATTTTTGTAAGCTGCCTTCAAGAAATTCTCCCTACTCGTTTTGCTGTTTGTTTATTCACTCTATTTAATTTCAGGTAACTGATCTACTAGGAAAATATCCAGACCTTATGGATGAGTTCAATGATTTTGTGGAGCGTTGTGAGAATATTGGTAAATCAGATCTCCAATACTAAAATGCTTGCTTTTTGTCCAGAAAATCATTTCTTACTGAAGTCTTTCTTGCAGATGGGTTTCTTGCTGGCGTTATGAGTAAAAGTATGTAAATAATAATGACCCTTCCTAATTTTCTTTGACTTAGAGATAATAAATTATTGGGATGGTAGCAAAAAAGTATCCTGAGGAACGCATTTTTACAACTTGTAGCCCTCGTCTTTGATGATTGCAAAAAAAGTGCCCCAAACTTGTCTTTTTGTTGCACTTAGTATAATTCTGTTTCAAATTGACGATTTTACCCTTGGAAATTTTAAAAATAATTATTAAAGAACAAAAGATCCAATTTTTCTTATCCCTTAAATTTCTTACCCTTTATACGGCACAAAGAGGAAGAAAATTAAGGATATGAAAATTTGGATTTTTTTTTTTGTACTTCTTATATTTTAAATCTAAATTGTGAGGGTAAAATTGTCAGTTTTATACAAATCGCAACAAAAAGACAAATACAGGGTACTTTTTTGCAATTAACAAAGAAGAGGGCTACAAGTTGCAAAAAATGAATACCTCAGGGTACACTTTTGCAATAATTCATTATTTTCTGTAGTTATTCCACCTGTAATATTTTACAGAAGTGCTATCTTTTAAAAAAAGTACCCACCTCATGATGTTATCTCAAGGCACTTGAAGTCCTCATCTATAGTTTGTGAAATTTGATGTTGCAAACCTTTTTACTACAGAATCACTGTATGGCGATGGACATACGCCGAGATCAGCAAAGATAGAAGAAAAAGACAGAGAGCATAAACGCGAATCAGAAGGAACTAAAGACAAGGAAAGATACAAAGAGAAGTACATGGCTAAATCCATTCAGGAGCTTGACCTCTCTAATTGTGAACGGTGTACTCCCAGCTATCGCCTTTTGCCAGATGATGTATAATTCTTTTTTTGGTATGCTGCTTGTGTATACTGTTAATAATTCTGTACTAATGTTTTCGGTGTTTGTCTTGTTGCAGTATCCAATACCTTCAGCGAGCCAGAGATCAGAGCTTGGTTCTCAAGTATTAAATGATCATTGGGTATCTGTTACTTCAGGAAGTGAGGATTATTCTTTTAAACATATGCGCAGAAATCAGTATGAAGAAAGTCTGTTCAGATGCGAAGATGATAGGTACAAGTTTCTTTCTACGATTCAGCCTGATAATGTTTTATAGTTCAATTAATATAGTGATATATGTGGCTATTTTCGGAAAAAATAATCATGTTCTTGCATAGTGTAGTTCTTATTGAGTTAGCTATGGTATCGAGTACTGCCAGTTGTTTGAATTCTACCTCATGCATTGATGAAATCATTACCTGTTGGCTTTAGATTTGAGCTGGACATGTTATTAGAGTCTGTGAGCTCCACTTCTAAGCGAGTGGAGGAATTGCTGAACAATGTCAATGAAAATAAGATCAACCTGGATTCTCCATTTCATGTTGAAGATTACTTTACAGGTCTGTAGTAATAATAGATTTATGGGATAATTGCGAAAAAGTACCCTTAGGTAGTTAGTTTTTGCAAATCTTAGCCCTCTTCTTTGATAATTGCCCTTTTGTTGCACTTTGTGTAAATGTTTCAAAACGATGACTTACCCTTTAAAAGTAATAAGTAAAAAGCAAGAAATCCAGAATTTTCATCCTTTTGTACCTAAAATTAAGGAAGGTGAAAATTCTTTTTTTTTGTTTTGTGTTTTACTTAGTATTTTAAGTTTAAAATTCCAAGGGTAAAATTATCATTTTGAAACAAGTTTACTCAAGTGCAACAAAAAAGCAAGTTGAGGGCACTTTTATACAATTATCGAAGGAGAGGGCTACACGATGCAAAAAGTGAATACCTCAGGGTACTTTCTTAGAATTATCCCTAGATTTATATATTGGTTATTTTTTTCCTTTGCTCTGTGAGTGTTTTTGCTACTGTCTTTTTAACTCGCTTGTTGGTGCAGCTCTAAATCTAAGATGCCTTGAGCGTTTATACGGTGACCATGGCCTTGATGTGCTGGACATTTTGCGCAAGAATCCTCCTTTTGCTCTACCTGTTATAATGACTCGTCTGAAGCAGAAACAAGAGGAGTGGACAAGGTGCCGTTCAGATTTTAATAAAGTCTGGGCTGAAATTTATGCCAAAAACCACTACAAGTCACTTGATCATCGAAGCTTCTATTTCAAGCAACAAGATTCAAAGAACTTGAGCATGAAATGTAAGTTCTTGGGTATCTGCACATTTATTTGTCTTCTTAATTCTCTTGACTTAAAATTGTGACACTTCGCTACCTTCGGAATTTTACACAGCTTTGGTGGCTGAAATCAAGGAGTTGAAGGAGAATAAGCAGAAAGAAGATGATGTTATTCTCACTGTTGCTGCTGGTAGCAGACATCCTATTGTTCCGTATCTTGAATTTGAATATTCTGATATCAGTGTTCATGAAGACCTCTATAAACTTATTCAGTATTCGTGCGAAGAGGTCTGCTCAACCAAAGACCAATTGGGCAAAGTTATGAGGCTTTGGACTTCCTTCTTGGAGCCAATGCTGGGTGTTCCTTCTAGGACTCTCAACGCAGACGGTATTAAAGATGTTGAAAAGGCTGCATCAAGCATTGGAAATAGCGATGGAAGCCCTGCTGCTGACACATCTAATTCTAAGCAACCAAAATCTGCTAGCAATGGGGATGAAAATGCTTTGACAGAACTTGCAAATATTTGTAGGACTACTTTGGCAAATGGGATCACTTCGGCTAAAGAAGGTACGTACCTTTACTCAGATATGTATATTCTGAAGTTAATGGAATATTTAAAGATTATGCTTACTAGTTAATGTTTTTTTTTGTTTTTTTGTTTAGTAGTTACTTGTGGTGGGCAAGTAGCTAATACTAACGTGCCTCTCTCGGTTGGAGCTGAAAGTAATCAAGGGAGAGCTAACATGGAAGTGATATCTGGTGAGCATAATGGATCTGTAACACGATAAGTTTCTTCTTCATTTTTGGGATTTTTGGGTTCATTTATGTGGAATTTCTAATGTGCAAAACTGTATTTGTTGTATTTTTAGGGACTGCTGGGACTCCAGAGGGTCATGAAACCAAAGCTGAAGTTGATATTCTATCCACATCAGAAGTATGACCCTATCCTGTTGGATACCTTCAGATCCTAATCTTAGTCTGAACTATAATAGATATGTTTTATGTTGTTTTACACAACTTGTCATTCTTCTCAGTTGGGTTGTCTCATTTCCTTTCTCTCCCTTTTTATCAGCAAAAAGATAGAAACTTTATTGAATAGGAGATAGATCCCTAAATGAGTTCATCAACTCTCAACCAAAATACTCTTTTTAGTCATACTAACATGTCAAATGACATGTGTGCTTCAGGGTGGTGATGTTGCAAAACCCGTTCCTTCTGCAAACGGAGTGTTGACAGAAGGTATTAAAGCTAGCAATCATCATGAGGATTCTGTCGGTCCATCCAAAACTGAGAAGGAAGAGGGTGAGTTATCGCCTAATCGTGATTCTGAGGAGGATAACTTTGTTGTCTCTGGAGATACTGCGATGCAGGCTAAGCCCAATGCCAAGCTTGGTGTTGAGAGCAGGCAATACCAATCAGGGAATGCAGAAGATGTTGGAGGAGGAAAGGATGTCGATGCCAATGATGAGGATAGTGAAAATGCTTCTGAGGCTGCTGAAGATGTATCTGGCAGTGATTCTGCAGGTGACGAGTGCTCTAGGGAAGAGCATGAGGAGGAGGAAGATGCTGAACATGATGATGAAGTTGATGGTAAGGTAGAGAGCGAAGGCGAGGCTGAGGGGATGGCTGATGTGCACTGTGTTGGAGGAGATAGCATGTCATTGTCACCATCAGAACACTTTCTTTTGTCTGTAAAACCTCTTGTGAAGTATGTCCCAGCAGGATTCATCGATGAACAAAAGAAAGATTCACGTGTCTTCTATGGAAATGATGATTTCTTCGTGCTGTTTAGGCTCCATCAAGTAAGAGAAGATGCACTGTTGCTTAGATTTTGTAAGGAAAAGATTAATGTGCCTAACTGTGATTCTTTCTTTTGATATGCCAGGTACTATATGAGAGGATTTTATCAGCAAAGACAAATTCATTTGGTGCTGATATGAGGAGTAGTGCTGCAAAAGACACTACTTCTATGGATCCTTATGCCAGGTGGTTTCATATTACTAATCTTGTCACATTTCTCATTTAACTACACCGACTTTTAAATTCTCACTCAATTACACTAAACCTCCAAATTTCTCACTTAATTCTATTTTGACAAAAATACCCCTTATCAATTTTCAAATGCTCAAAAATATTAATGCTACAGTAAATTTTGCTTTAGTTCCTTAAATTGATATGGGAGTACTTTTGCCATTAACAATCAAAATAGAGTAAGTGAGAAAATTTGAAAGTCGTGTTGTTAAGGGAAAAAGGTAATACGGTTAGTGTAGTTTTGTGAGATTATCCCTATTTTCTGAGCAGATTACAAATGCGATATGGTTATTGATTTTAGTTCTCTTGCCTGTCCTCACGCAGATTTATGAGTGCTCTATACAACTTGCTTGATGGGTCTGCTGATAATGCGAAGTTTGAGGATGAATGTCGGGCTATCATTGGAAATCAGTCATATACTTTGTTCACACTGGACAAGTTGATATATAAATTGGTCAAACAGGTTTGCGCAATTGAATTTTTTCTTCTTCCTATTTTCTCCTTTGTTGATTTGAAGGTTCTGATTTGCATTTCTCCGCAGCTTCAAACTGTTGGAACTGATGAAATAGACAATAAGCTGCTTCAACTATATGAATATGAGAAATCACGGAAGCCCGGAAAGCTAATTGATTCAGTTTCTCATGAAAATGCACGTGTTCTGCTTCATGAGGAGAATGTGTATCGATTAGAATGTGTCAGTCCTGCACCACCCTCTCTCTGTTATTTGTTATCGACTTTTGGGTTAATCTCACTCAGCTACCCCTAAGTATGCACCGTTCTCAATCAACTACCCTAAGTTTATTTTATTGTTTGACAACCCTCTAAATTTTTCGTCAGTTTACCCCATTTCTGTCAATTTTGGGGTTATGAAAATACCCTTTTTATGAGGGTATTTTGCATTTCACACCCAAAAGTTGACGGAATTGGGGTTAATTGAGACTAAAAAACCTAAGGGGGTTGTCAAAAACTTTTAAAGTTAGGAGTAGTTAGTGGAGGATGGTGCATACTTATGGGTAGCTCAGTGAGATTATTCCTTGACTTTTAAATAGAATATTATACTGACTTGTAATTTTTCTTGTGCTTGGTACAGTCATCTGCTCCATCCAGGTTGTCCATCCAGCTGATGGATAATGTGAGTGAAAAACCCGAAGTCTATGCAGTTTCTATGGATCCTGATTTTGCAGCTTATCTGCTCAATGATTTTCTGTCAGTCTTTAGTGGGGAAAAAGAGCCGCATGGTCTTATGCTGCAGAGGTAGCAATATTATGTTTTGCTTGTTGCGTTTTCGCCTTTAATGATTGAATTCAAATAGAAGCAATTCCAAGCTAGAACGGAAAACCAGATGTAATTGGGATGTGAAATGACGGAATTGGGGTATATTGAGACTGAAAAAACTTAGGGGGGTTGTCAAAAACTTTTTAAACGTACGGGTAGTTGATTGAGAAAGGTGCATACATAAGGGTAGCTGAGTGAGATTTTCCCTTGTAAGCCAATATATTCTCAATTTCTCTTAATTGGTGTTGACAGAAACAAACAAAAGTACGTGGGGCTAGATGAACTGAGTGCTACATGCAAGGCCATGGAAGATGCTCAAGTGGTGAATGGCTTGGAGTGTAAAATAGCTTGCAAGTCGTCAAAGGTAATCTTACTCTTACTTTGTAATTCTGAATTGTTTCCTATGAGTTGCTTTGCAGTTATTATTTGGATAGTTATGTCAGCTGTTTCTCTACACTCGTGGATTCATTTTGCATAAATGTCATGAAAATGCTCAAATATTAACCTATTTTGGATGTTGGAAAATATGAGGACATCAAGATTGGAGGGAAAAGACTGAGTTAGGAAGATGGTTATTAGTTTTTTTTTCATCATTAGAACAGGTTGATTTACTACTTTGCCCTTTTAACTTTTCAAAGTTCGGCGCCTTGGAAGTTTTGAATCACAAAAGAAGATAAATTTGACAATCTTGTAATATCATTGTAGTATTGACATCAGAAACATATTCTGGGGGGTCCTAGAATAAGTTTGAGGATATTTATCATGTGATGGAGGGAGTGATAAGTAACAGTAATATGTATACGCTTGTGTGTGCTCTTATGATCCATGAACACCTTTATGATATTTCTTGCTTATGAAATGTAAATGATTAATTACACCTAGCTACACTTAAGTTCCTATTTAGTTTTGCAGTTCCATCCTTTTTTCCCTGAAGATGACGAAAAAGCCCTTGACCTTAATCTGCAAAAAGACTCCATAACTACCCAAAACATTTTTATTAGATGTAAAAAGACTCCTTATTGGACATAACTATCAAAGAGACAAAAAATGCATTTTTTGAGATTAGGGCAAGGACATTTTCGTCATTTTCTGGTGGAAAAGAAACCTGTGGATATTTCTGAAACCAAGTGTAGCCACAAAACAAATTCGAAACTTAGATGTAGTCAGGAGTAATTAAGCCAAATGTAAATGCACATGAAATTGGTTTCAACAGTTCAGCTTTCCTTAATAATGACCCTTTTACCCTTCCTTTTTAGATCTCGTATGTACTGGACACAGAAGATTTCTTCTTTCGGGTGAGAAGGGAAGGGACAAAAGTGCCACGCCGTAAGCCTGTGTATGATTGTAAGGCAAGAGTAGAGAAGTTCCACAGGTTCTTGTCTGTGAGATAACGACCTGGACAAGAAACTGTCTGAATCTCTTGACATGTCATCCTTGTATCTTATTGAATGACGAGGAAAAAACGGAAGAGCTCGGGGATGTAAACGCAAAGGCCATACAAGCCGAGAATTTCAAGTGTAAATAGGATCGGACATGTTTTGTTTGTAGAAATGTGTTTATTCATTGTTGTGGACATTTCTTACATCTGTTTTTGCTGTGGCAGTTCCTCTTTTGTGGATCCAACTCTTCCATGATAGCAACTTGCTACACAGTCAGTTAAAATTGTTGACCTTGTAATTCTCACTTATTACTTCTCTTACCAAAATATATGTCACACCTTAGCAGATTAGCATCTGTTTTTTCCCCCTGCATTGTTTTGTTAGAGCATCTTCAACCCGGGCAATCCTGTTTTAGACGAATCGGCGATGCGTGAGGGAATCGGTGGGTGCAGTAGCCTGGGTGATGATTTCATCGTCTGGGTGAAAGCCCAAGGCTACTTTTGGCTGCCAATAGTGATGCGCCACGTGTCCTCTAGCCCAGCCAAGGCTATTAGTTTCTTACTGTGAAATTTTCTGGTAGTCCAGATTTTCCAGTTTCTCTCGTGTAAAATACCCATTATGACCTCCTATTAGCCTAGCTTGGACTAATACCATTGAAGATGCTTTTACCCTTGACAACTAATACTAGGTATCTTTATGCGGGTTTCAAGGCCTGAACTGTGTATTGTTTGAATATTGTAGTTGTATCTATGTATGATTAGCTCGATTAGATGGAAAATGAAGTTTCTTTGGGGCATCTAATTGTAAGGATATGTTACTTAATTTGGGACATGATAAGTATGTTTTAGGATCAGGGTTAAAGTCTAAGAAGCACTTCCCTCTTATTACCTCTTATCATTAATTTCTCCAAATCTCTAACCAAGTCTTTTTCATCTCTCATATGTTATTTCTCCATACCTCATATGTTATCTCTTCGGAAAAGAATACTCTCAACAACAAACCCTAGCCTTCTTGTGCATCATCGTCGGTGGCTTGCTAGGCCGACCCCTTTGGCCAGCGAGTCGTCGGCGAACCTTTTCCCCACTCCTTCCCTCTCTTTCCCTTAGTGTGGTTCGGTCGTTGGACTTCTCTTGCTGTCGTTTTTCTGGCCTCTTCTTCTCTATGTCTCTGACGCAAATCTGGGTGATGGTGGTAACTCTCGGGGTTACGTTCACACCGTTCGAAGATCAGGTCTTTGTGGTCTATGTGGTCACAGATCTCATGCGTGGAAGTTTTCCTCTGGTCCGGTAAGGGAGTTCGTCTTTGCTCTGACTAGTCGTGCAGTTAGGTTGCCGGCTCAGTTCATTCCCAGTTCTAGCCTTGGTCCTGTTTTTGACCTAAAGCTTAGGTTTTCGAAGTTTCCGTTTTGGTAGATATGTGCTCTCTTGGATGTTTGTGGCTTCGATGGTCAATTGTTGTGTCTAGTGGTGGTTTCGACTCCGGATTTTTCCGTCCGTTCTCCGACTTGTTGCTCATATCTGATAGATATTCACTGTCTCCGCTCGCTCAACTTTCCTTATCTCTCGTTAGATTTACTGTCTTACTGTCTTTTTCCTCTTCGTTGAGGTCATGGATCATGGTCTCTCCCCGCGTGGTCGTCGGATCGGTGCTAGCCGCCAACGAGATCTCGAATTACCGAGATCTAAGAGTTGTGGAGCTAACATTCTCTCACCCTCTCCCCATTGTTTATCAGGTGTTGCCCTCCTCGACTCTATCTATAGTCTTTCTTTCTTCGGTAGACTGGTCGTAGTTTCACAATCGGTGTTGACTATCGTGAGGGGATCAGCCTAACAGCTTCTAGAAATTCTATTTGGTCTAGGTTTTAGAGAGTAGAGCTGGTTTTTAGTGGGTGTTGGTAGATTTCCCGACCTTCCCATGGAAAAGGTGAGTGGGTTGGTAGAACTTGGGTAGTGCTCTGGGGTGGTGTGTGGCTTTTCATGCCTTTGTCGGTGGTTCTGAGTCGTTTGTTCGTGTGAAGGCTGGTGCGGGTTTTGTGGCTTGACTTTGGTCGTGGTTTGATCTGTTTACTGCTTTCTCTGTTCTTATTGAGCGTAATAGTTGTTAAACACGGATATTAGACTTTTTTTTTAATTTTTATCGTCTTTTCATTTACTGGTTTGCTTCATCGTAGGAATATCTAAATAAAAGACCTATATAATCCTATTGATTAAGTCTGTTCTCTGGGTTGAGATGTCATATTGACATGATCATTTTGTCTGGATTCTCCTTGATTATACTTAAAAATATTGTTTCTTGTCCCTTCTTTTCTTAAAATGTTGGGCTTTTATTATATCCATCGGTGATAAATATACGAGCGCCGCCATGCCTTGGCCCCTTTCTCTCTTGGCAGCGGCGACAGTTTGGTCTGTTCTCCTTCATGGTTGGCCATTTCTTGTTGCCAATATGCCATGGGGTAGAGGTCGAATAATCCCAGGGTGCTTCTTCAAATGTTCAGGGGACACGCGGCTCTATGCGATTAGGGTTTCGCGATCACAGGAGGCGGCGGGTTTCGGCAACCTTCTGTCGTCGAGCAAAGGTGGAGAGGAAGCAAGGTCGTCATGGGGGTGGTCGTGCGTGGCAGGATCTCTTACCGGCGTCTCGAAGCAGGTCTTGAAGGAGAACTCCGGCACAGGGTCTTCGCCCGCGTATCAGGAGATCGGAGGGGCAGGGCGGAAGCCGTCTAACGTCGCCGGGTTCTTCACCGCTAAGTGAGGGGGAGGAAGAGGCGGCGGAGGAGGCTGAATCTGGGATGGAGGCTGCACAGATGGAGGAGGTGGCGAGTTCCATGCCGGACAAGGAACGAACGTCGGCGTCCTGGACGTTGGCGTGGTGGCGAAGAAAGGGGAAGGAGTCGGCGACGGCTAGGGTTTCTTCGGACTCGGCATTGCCACGGGTCATGGGCTGTGGGGTGTGGGCTGCTGGGGTATGGGCGTAAGGCTTGGACTGGGCCTGCGTGGGGGCCACGCGCTGAGACTGGACCGGGTCTGGATAGGCGTCGGACTGGATCGTGCGAGGGTGGGCCGGGTATCGATCGGAGGGTCAAGTCCGGGTCGCGGGAGGATGGACTCGGGTCGGGTTACCCGAAGAAAAGTCAATGGCCTGGGGCCCGGGGAAAGTCTAACCGGGTTGACCCGAACAGGTCGGGTAAAAGGTCTCGGGGCAGGTTATGGCTCGGATTCGGCCCAATTCTCGACAGACTCTCACACTTGGGGGAAGACGATGGGGGATGGTGCAGCATATGTAGCGGCGACGGGGGCCACAAGCACCCCCGCCTCCAGGAATGAGTCCGTGGAGGTTCAGGAAGGGGTTGGTCGGCTGTACCACCTTCCTGGCTGAGAGATGGCGATGGTTCCATCACCAGCCGACAAGATTCTCCCCTACCAGTCCAGAGTCAGCAATCCCGCGTTTAGGAGCCCTAAAATTATCAGTTCAGGGAGGACGACGCACGCTGACTTACCGGGGGAGATGTCAGTCCACCAGTATTCCCCTCTCACTTGGTTGGCTCGACCAGTGCCCTTTGGTAGAAGTATGTTGTATTGGTATCTCAGGATGATACCGCATATATGCCCTTCAACTGCCCTTATGTCAAGAGCAAAATTTATTTTCCTGTTATTGCTTTATGTTCGCTAGTTGGTTTATGCCATATAAGATGATTACAATTATGTGCTCATCGACCTACTTTATATTTCAATGATAATAGTATCTGTTCTTCTCAAAAAAAATATCCATCGCTGATAAAAAAAATCTTTTTCATCCCTTTCTACTTTTGTTGGGCTGGGCCCATTTCTCAAGGTGGTTGTGGAAAGCCTTCTGGTAATATCATAACTTCTTTCTGTTTTAAAAGACTAAAAATTTGAACCGGGTTATCCCAGAACTGGGCCCAAACCATCAGAAATTGGATCAGTAAATGGAGGCCCAGTAAGATGGGACGCGAAGGCCCTTATCATGGAACGGTCAATGGACTGCCTTTAACTGGAAGCTGAACTCCCCACGTGTCTTCTACTGCTTCATGCATTTCAGTTCCGGCAGCTGCCAAGATTCTTTTTCCTTCCTAAAATACCCCCATATTCAGACACTTGATTTTTTTTTCTCTTCATCATCATTAAAGGTCAATTAAGGTATAAATAATGATGGGTAGAAACAAGTGCCCAAAGTGTAACAACCGTGCAACTATCAATCAAATTGTCATTAATTCCATCGTTAAAATCGATGAAAATCCAACCAAACATAAATTAATACTAGATTAAGACAATTTTGTATTTATAATAGAATTAATTACAAAAAAACAGTTTTTATAGGTATTATCTTTAATGATTACAAAAAAATGTTACAAATTAACTTTTTATTATATATTATGTCAATTTATTTCAAATAAAATTTTAAAATAAAAAATAATAAGTCTAAAATTTTCTCCATATTTAATATTATTTTGTAATTAATTAAATCATTATCTCAAAATATTTTTTTACAAAATAAAAATAAAAATGAAGACTTTTTTTTTTTACCATTATCAACTAGAAAGATTATAAGACTATCCACAACAGTGGTTTTGCACGTCGAATAGGAGCGTCGATTCAGCACCATTTTGAAAGAAAAAAAAGACCCAAACCTACGATTTCATTAATTCAACACCCAGTTGAGTCTGTAAATCTGTCGACTGTCTATTTGAGTCGTACGAAAAATCGTCACGTGGTCCAAATAATATAAAAATAATTTCAGTCTACTTTTTCCACAAATCGGACCCATTTTTATTTTATTTTGTCACTCATTCAATAGGAATTAGGTTTAACCGTTTCAACCTCATTATGAATAGCCCAAGTAATAAAAAAATGAATATCTTACTGTGTAATAATATCTGTAGGTAATACCTTGGAGTTAACCAAAATATCTGATATTTCCAGTAAGGAGATAAAAATATCTTTTTTGTTTTATATCGAGGAAAACCACAAGAAAAATAAATAAAATACTAGAGAAAATATTAGAAGAGGAAAAGAAATGAAAAGGGCAGATCCCGAGGGTATAATGGTAATTCGATGGAAAAACGAAGGACACGTGGCGGAATACAGACCGTCGAAGAAATAGAGAGTGGAGCTTAAACTAGAATGGGTCCTTTGTTATCCTCACCAATTCAATCTCTCATTTCTCTTTCTCGCTTCCTCGTCCTCTGCTTCTGTTCCTTTCTATTCTCGTTAATCAATCAATCACACTCTCTCTTCTCTCTCTCTCGATCGTCTTCTTAGGGTTTTTGGTTCGTTCCGATATCACGAGAAGAAATGGGATTCGAATCGATCTCGAATGCTCCTCTCCCCGCTCTCAACAAGGATTTTGCCAAGAAAAAGAGGGTATTTTTTGTGTGTACATTCGTGTATTTTTGTTTGGTGTTTGGGAAATTGATTGAAAGGGAAAATTGGGATTTGGGGGATTTTCGTTACTGTGTTCTTCATTGTTTGATGCTTGAGGAGGGGCAGGATTTAGTTGCTTTGTTTTGTGTTTGGGGTTGTTTTTGGTTTGGTTTGTTGAGATTGTGATTTGACGTTGCAGACGAACCGATTGGCGAAATTGAAGCAGAGCAAGCTCGATGTTCGGCGTGAACAATGGCTTTCTCAAGGTAGGTGACGTGTTTCGGTAATTGGGATTTCTGATCCAAACAAAACTATTGGTAATTTGGTTATGAATTTGTGTTTTTCATGGAGAAAATGTTTCTATGGGGTAGAAAAATTCGAAGCCTAGAGATGTGGAATAGTTGTTGGGTTTTAGTTTGATGCCTTGATGTTTGGATTTGAACAATCTAAAATAGAAATAATTTTGTGTTTATTATTCTATCATTTGGTGATTCTTCGTGTTTTTGGCTGAAAAGCTAGACAAGTGAAGATATGGTACTGATTATCAGATGTTTGGTTTCATGAGAGGGAAAATTTCAAATTTTGGATGCTTAATGCAAGTATTTTCCTTTTATCTTTTATCATTTGATTTTTGTTTCTCATCTAGCAAATGCATGGTGAGGCCATAGATATGAGTTCAAGGGATCTGTTTCAACATTGAAGATGTGGATGAGATTGGCTTGCTTATTATCTTTTGATCTACATGGTCCTGACTCTTGAGTTTGCTCATTTGTAATTAAGTATAACAATAAACCCTTACGATGAAAGTAATAACTTTGTGACAACTAACATAGTTCATGTCTTACTTTGTTGAGGAGAAGATATTTACTTCCATGTGCTCAAATTTATGCACGTCATGATGTCTCTCTAGTAACATATGTAGTATAAGTGGTGAGAGGCATTCCCTTTACCTAGGAGAGGGCAGAGCCCAAGTTCACCACATAGTTATTTTATTGTTTTCCATTAATACTTGTGCATGAATTGAGAAATGCCATGTTCATGACCTTCCTTGCTTAACATAAAATCTAGATGTGAGAAGGAATGGAAGAGTTGATAATTGATATGCATGAGAAGTTGAAAACTTGATAAACGGGTTGAAAGTTATTGTTAATACCATTTGTTACTGATGGATTTTGGTTGCAATGCAGTCAAGAACAAGGAATGCAAGATGGGTTCAATTGGTAAGCGCGAGTCTCCACAATCACCAATCAAAACAGTTGAATTAAGATCAAGAGAAGTGGAAACTGAGGGCTCAAGCATCCACGATAGTGATATGGAGTCCTCGATGAGTAGTCCAATTGGGAGCAGTTTGGATCATAATGATTCCAGTAAGTGCCATAGTGGAAGCAGTAGCAGCAGCGCAAGCATCCATGATAGTGATCTCGAGTCCTTGATGAGCAGCCCAATTGGGAGCAGCAACTCCAGTAAGGGTCATAGCAGTAGCAGTAGCACAAGCAGTGGTTATTGCTCTGGGAGTGTCAGTGAGGAAGAAGAAGAAGAAGATGATGATGATTGTCTGGACAACTGGGAGACCATTGCTGATGCGCTGAATGCAAAAGAGGATGGGCCTGAGCCTAACCCAGTTCCAAATTCTCCTGCCAAAACCGAAAACAATCCCATATCAGATCCACCTAAGACATATTGTCCTGAAGTGGTTGCTGGGCCAGATTTGAATCGCCGTGCATGGAGCTCCAATGATGCCTTGCGCCCTCAAACCTTGCCCAATCTATTGAAGCAACAAAGCTTTGTTATGAATTCAGACAGGCAGTGTAGTCATTGGAAAACTGTAATGTCTCAGCCTTCTTCATGCCCGATATGCTGTGAGGATTTAGATGTTACTGATACAAGCTTCCTTCCTTGTTCATGTGGGTTTAGGCTTTGCCTTTTTTGCCACAAGAGGATTCTTGAGGCAGATGGGCGGTGCCCAGGCTGTAGGAAGCATTACGATTCCTTGAGTGGAAATTCAGGATTTAATGGAGAGCTGTCTCCTTTTCGGATGGATCGCTCCTGTAGTATGAGTTCTAGGTCTTAGAGAAATTTTTATTTATATGTAAATGGGGTCATAGCTCCCTCCCTGATTCAGTCATGTTTTGTTGATGCTAGAACTTGGGTTTATATTCAGAAATATGAATAAAGGAAAGGGAATTGAGGCAGTGAGTACTATCATGACACAATGTACAAATGTTTTGATTCGACTTATGCTATATATGGTTTGTTGATTTGTTATAAGGTTTCTGCATATCTCAGACCTAAGATCGGCGAAGTTTCTCAACACATTTGATTCAGTACAATGCAAAAAATCAAGGATGAATCATCATGAACCCATACGTGTCCAATTCATTTAGATTCTATGTAATGGTGTTTAACTCTTGAAGTGGTAAATGGAGACTGAGAAGGAAATGTTATGATCACAAATAGTTTTACAATGAAAAGAGGCTGGGGGAAAAGAAAAATGATTTACATGCCACTGTTTTGTTTATTCTCTTTACAACAATCCAACAACACAGCTCAAGTGCAATCTGTTCTCCAAGCCTCTCAAATGATGACCAAGCAGCATGCACCTGTGAGCATAAAACAAGCGGTTTCATAAGAGAATGTATCCAATAACAAGTGGACAATAGAGTTGGCAATCATAGGAATCGGGGAACAGATATTTTAGGACAATATGGCATCCAGAGTCTAGACATGGATGTCCACTGGGTGTATAATCTTGGATTAATTGCAGATGTTTGCCCACATCAAGACATAATAGTGTCACGTGAAGATTTATGAGGGTAAGTAAATGTCAGTGTAAAGATTCATGAGGGTAAGCATCCGTCGATGGAAATTCAAAGTGCATTCATGTTTTTGTGGACAAATAATCAAGGTAAGCATCTGTCAGTGGAAGAATTCATAAGGGCAAGCATTTGTTAGTGGGAATTCAAAGTGCATACAGTGTTTGAGAACAAATCATGTGGGCAAACATCTGCAGTCAACCCTATAATCTTAAGTCTCAGAATAACACCAGTACAGGAAATTTCATACCAGAAAAGCAGCTTTGCAAGGTAATCACGGGATGTGCCTACTGTTTTGCATAATTCATCCGCACCATCTTGATTATTCTCAATGTTCCTCATGACTGATTCTCCCATAAATTCCAAAGGTGTATCATCTTGAAAGAATCTTCGCAATATGTTTTGAGCAAGTTGGTGAATTATCTCCTCCACCTCTGTTGATGATGGTCGAGATAGTTCTGTCACCTTTTTAACAAAGTTGCATGATATTAGACGTGTTTGTGAAATCTTGATTGCTTGAAGCATGGAACTTAGTTCCAAATTGCAGTAACACGACAAAAATTAATAAATCTTGTACCATATCATTATCCAAGGAGCGTAGATATTCCAGCAAATCATTCTTATTTCCTCTTCCATTTTCTGTTTCCATGTTTTCCTGCTTCTGGGCATTCAATTCCTGACACGGCATAGAACTCATCAGCTTAAAGTGAGAATGTCCAAGACAATGCCATCTACATGGTAGGTGAGGCATAATATGCTCATTACACATGAATGATGAAACACATAAATGATGTAAAAAATTAACTTAATATGACTAAACACAGCACATGCAACATAGACACTCCACACCACGAAGTTACAAAACCATTCAAGCACAAGTGACAAGTGAACTAGCAGCAACCATGATGTGGTGCTGGTATATCTAAACTCTTGACTAAAAGTTTGGTGGAGAAGTGATAGCCCCCCGTGGTATGATAGCAAAACAGCTTAAATTCTTCTCTAATTTTCATCCACATTTGTATATATATCTCTACTTCAATATTTCTTGTGCCCTCTGACCATTAGCTAAATAGGTAGCTGAAAACCACGAAGTGACATGATGGATTAATGCTATGAATATAGAACTTGACTGTTATCCTACTGCCTCCAAAATGCAACTGGAAAGTACCATGTGGTCCATGACAACAATGGTAACATGGGCACAGATAGATGATAAGTAAATACTTCTCTTTTGTTTCCATTGAAATCAGTTTCCTTCAAAAAAAAAAATTGATGGGTTTTAATAGAATACACTTCAACTTTTCGTTAGCAGACACTGCACTGGTCAACAACTTCTAATGGGTATCAATGTATACGTGTTACAGGTAAGCTCTTTGATTTGATTATGAACATGATAGCCTAGATCATAAAGCTTCACTTGTTTTGTATCCATCAAGCTCTTTGCCCAATCAATAACTTCTATGAACTATCAAGCACGCTAACTTATATGCATAAACCAAAAAAACTGAACATCTTAAAAATAAGATGCCATATACTTAGTACATCTTTAGAATGAGATGCCTCGTGAGAAACAATGTTGTGTCATATTAGAAAGAGGAGTAATTGACAATAGCAAGACAAGAATCCAGTAACAAAATGCTACCCAAATGATTCTCAACACAATTTTTATAGCATCGTCTCCACGTTCATATATGACAAACATTTCTGAAGAAACACTCGAAATCATACAACATTCAGCTTAGCGTTTTTCTTTTAAACTCACATCCAGTTAAATGCTATGAGTTATTTGAGCTTGCATTGCAATACAAAAAATTCTCATAAGTGAAATAGCCATAACCTCTTCACTACTAATTCAGATTAGTTACCAATCCGAGCACAATTAAGTAAGAAAACAAGTACCAGAACTCAAATCCTCACCTCTTTTGCTGAAGACAACTCTGACTGTAACTGCTGAATGTAGCTCAATGCCTCTGGAGGTAAATCCTCCAAAAGCTGAGGACTTCTCTCCAAATCTTCAAAAGACATTTCAACAACACCAACCTCACCTTCCCTATCCTCCCTCTCCTCACTCTGTCCTGTTGAAACCTCATCCTCTGAAGAAGAATTTACCTTCCCAGAAAGATCTAAATTCCTTGTCAAAGCTATCCGATACTCTGCATTCCAGAGAGTATACCTAAAACCAAAACCATCAAAATCACACCTCATCAGCAATTCAATTCAATTTCCAACTTCAATTCCAGAACAAAACATCAACGCAACCAATACCCGGTAATGATTGAGGACGCGATAAGGCGATCCAGCGGGTGCTTGGAAACGCTAACGGTGACGGAGAACTGGTCCGATGGAAGCAAACCGAGCATTGTGGAAATAGTCTGCTTCATCGAATCCCTAGCGGAATCGGAGACGCCCTGGGAGATAACGGAGGTGTCGAGAGGCTCGATTCGCTTGAGCAGATTGGCAATCACGGAGAATCCGCGGTCGGAGCTGGACTTCCGAGTCGAGACGAAATCGTCGGAGACACCGCCGCCGAGGCAGCTGACGGCGAGACCGGGGAGCGAGCGCCGCCGATTGGTGGAGAGGAGGAGGAGGCGGGAAAAGGGCGGGGGAAGAGGCTGGTGAATCGGGTTGAGGGACAAGTCGGTGACGCGAGAGAGAGTGAAGGCCCGACCTGCGGCCGCCATGAAAGAGCTGAGCTTGAGCTCGGTCTCTCTCTTTGGTGGTGATGCAGATCCTTAACCCGCTCTGAGCCAGAGCCCACTAGTTTTTTCTTCGATTATTTTTATAAAAAAATTATAATTATTCTTATTAGTTTAGAGTTTGCCACCAATGTTTGAGATGAATTACGGATTTGCCACCAAGGCTTTAGTGCCGACTCTCTACTAGTAGGTTCGGTTCGGTTGTTTATGGCTGCTTAATTTATGTTTTTGATTAAACCACAACGTGTTTTTCATTACTTATTATTTCACTTATTTTATTTTTGCCACAACCTGCTTTTGTCTACGCTGAATATTAAATAATAAAAAATAAAAAGACCAACTGTTCCTAAGAAACTGATTGGTACCGGTTTTCCCCTAAATCTATAATAGTAGTATTGAATTTAAGGCATGATTATTCACTTTTAGAGCCATACATTTTAGGTGAGGATTAAATTTGAGCCGTAAATTGATTTAATTGTTTGTTTTTTATGTATATAATGTTGATTTAATTGTTTGAGTTGATTAAAGGAATAATTGGAAGTAGGGGTGCTAAGTGGGTGGGTATCCGGCCCGGTTACGTGATACCCGGACCCGCCCGAATGAGGGCGGTCTGACCTGAAGTCTACCAGACCCGGACCCGGACCCGGAAATAGACGGGTGGATCGGGTTTTAGGGGCTGGTGGGTGGGCGGGTTGATCAGTAATAACCGGAAAAAATGTTTGCTCATCCAACAGACTTTGACATTTTAGTTGGGCCAAACTCCAGGCCCAATTAAGTAAAAAAAATTACAAGATTAAAATCAAAACACCTCAAATTTCTCACGACTCCTCACTTTCCTTTTGAGTTTCTGAAAGTCATTTCAAACCATTTAAATTTTCTCATGCGCAATCAATTCTTATTTATTGTTGATGACTAATTATTAAAAAAAACTCATTAAAACACAGCAAGCTTTCTATTTATACTCTCTATGATTTAATTCCAAAATCGAGTTGATTTAGGAAATCACAGCAAGATTTCGAATTTGTTAGATTTAAGAAACATCTAACAATTAGAACAGAGATTTCTGACATTTAATAGCAGATATTTTTTGAAATATATCCAAATTTAGACCAACTTCGTCTTTCCTGGCCGACCTTGCTGCTCGTATTTGGATTCTGAAATGTGTGTTGTGACTATTATCTGTTCTGGTAATGGAGATTTAGAGCTAGGCTGGGCTTCTTTGACAAATCAACTTTGGGCCTAACTGAGGCCCTATCGGACGGCCCGAGTATAACCATTGATATAGATGATTATACCGGCAACCCACCCGGTTGCAGCCGGACAAGCAGATATAATACCGGCATATAGGCCGGAATTTGGCGGGAAAGCTGTCGACGGGTCCGGTGACGGCCGGGTCGTCGGGTTCCGGATAGTTTTGAGCACCCCTAATTGGAAGAAAAAAAATCATGAGTATTTATTTTTTGTAAGTTGTGATACTTTGTTTTTGATAATATAAAAAACATACCTTCATTTTTGTAATTTATATAAAAAATGATATAAAAAAATTAATTTTTTATATTTCTTAGTTTTCTCTCTTGTCAAGAAACTAATAGATTAATCTTAAAAATAGAATAGTTATTTTGAAACAAATTTATTTGAAGTGAACAAAAAGACACTATTAGCCAGTAATGCCCATATTTTTAGTTAATTTTAGATGTTTTATTAAATATTTTGAAAGTGTCTATAATAATAATTAAAAAATGTGTCATTAGCCGAACATTTCAAATTGAACTTTTATTTGTAACTTTAAGTTGGAAAATTGGATGATTGCAAAAAATATATTATGAGGTACATTTTTTTGTATCTTATAACCGTCTTCTTTCATAATTGTAAAAAAGTGGCATGAATTTATATTTTCTTTACACTGCAAATTTATTTCAAAACAATAATTCTATCATTAAAAATATAAATTTGAGAAATAACAATTAAAATACACAAAAAAAAATCATATCCCGGATATGAAATTTTTGGTTTTTTATTTATTATTTCTCGAATCTTAACTTTAAGGATTAAACCATCATGTCATACAAATTACAAAACAAATTTAAGGTACTCTTTTTTACAATTATCAAAGAGGGTTCCAAGTTGCAAAAAAATGAATACCTTAGTACTTTTTAGCAATTATACACTAAAAAATTAACATCAGTTAAATTAAAAAAAATGTTATGTACCAGCCAAACAGTAAAAATGTCTTTGCACTATTATATTAGAGTGAGCTTGAATTACAAGTAATAATGATATATTTCTTTTCCTTCCCTTGATGTCTATTCTAAAGAACCATACAGCTCATTCAGATTCTAAGCAAGTACTAGCAATTCATTAGAGTATGCAACCAAAACCTCTAATCAATTTGAACCATCTTGCTAATTCTCTCTTTTTCATTCATTAACATGGTAGAAGTATAATTCAACCTCAAACAATACAAAGATTATTGCATGTAACTTGCAATTATACAGAAAAATCAGAATTTACCAAGAAACTGAGCTCAAGCATAGGGCCATTAATGCTCGAAAGTTAAGATGCATGGTGCTGAGCATGGCTTCCAAGTTGAAGAGCCAAGGGCAATATCTTCCTCCATTAAGAGACAAGTGCACTTGGTGCTATGGAGTTACGAGAGATGGGTTGTGAGCATCAAGGTACGGGTTGTATCTCTTCCTTACCAGCAACTTCAGTGTACCATGATTTCCATGCCTCCATATAATGTCCAAAGAGGTCACTCATAGCTGTAACATCATTAACAAAACAAAGCTTCTGTCATTTAGCGGCTGCAACTGTTCTATAGAAATGAGCATGATATGAGTCGAGTGTTTTGTGTCATGCAAATACCCACATGTTCTCTATGGGAAAGAGCATCATATTGATCTTGAGTCCAGGGATTGAAACAGTTGGTGTGTATCCAAACTCAGGAATACCACACTAATTCATCCTAATTTCCAATTCATAAAAATGTATAGGCACTGGTTTTACTTTTAGTTTAGACACAGAAGAGAGATCAAAGCAGTTTCTCATTTTAGTTAAAAGATCCCACCAAAAGATAATTAAAGGGGTAATATCAATCAATGCCGTCAACTTTGAGTGTGAAGTGACGACAATACTCTCATTTATAAATTAAAAACAAATATTAAGGGTATTTTTGTCATTTCACACCCCATACGTTGACGGAATTGGGGTAAATTGGGACTAGAAGAATTAGTTGGGTTGCAAAAACTTTTTGAACTTGGGGTGAGTTGATTGAGAAAGGTTTGTACTTAAGGGTAGCTGAGTGAGATTTTCCCATAATTAAAGTATGGTTAGACATGCATCTTTCATGGGTGGAATCACTAGCTAAAGAACAAGTTGAGGTTGCAAAAACTTTCTAAACTCAGGGTTAGTTGATTGAGAAAGGTGCGTATATTTAAGGGTATCTGAGTGAGATTTTCCCACAAATAAATTATGGTTAGGCATACATCTTTAGTGGGTAGAATCACTAGCTAAAGAACAAATTGAACAAGTATGAAGCATGATTTGTATAGCACTGTGAATTTACTCAACATATCATAAAAGACAAGTTATTTAATTTTCCAGAATATAATTTAAGATACCTTGATTGTGATACTGAGGGCGAAATGTGGAAGCCAGGTTTTCCCAGTCACGAGCCTGTCTTTCATTCTTATTTCCAGAACTTCCTACTCGGTTAGCACCAACAGGACTGAATGGGCCATATGTGAAACACTTTGCACCAAGTTGTTTTGGCTGTTGTTGTGATTCATAGCCATGTGTTGCTAGTGCGTTCACGGTCTTATTTGAGTTCTGATCAATTGAAGATTCAAGCTTCATTCTCTTTGAAGAATGGTTTGTAATGTCAGTTCCAAACATTCTCTTCTTTGATTCACTCTGTAACAGAGTGAGAGGTTCGGTCTTGGGTTTTCCCATCCATCCTAACCATCTAAATGCTTGTTTCCTGCTCTCTGGATGATGGGCCTGAAGAATTAACCAAGCAAACCAAGAGTTAATTAAGCCAAATACACATCACCCAAATGTAGCTTATTCACTATCGCTAACACGAACTTTCTACATATGTATTTACCTTTTCGATCAAGTTAATGGACGACAAAACATTTGTAATATCATACAGTCTTCTGACTTTTGCTGCAGAATGAAATTAGTCAAAGTGTCAACTCATTGCTAAACTAGTTCAGTGTGTTCTAAGTTATACTCGAGTATAAATTTAATAAGGGTAAAGGTTAATTACTAGCTGACGAGTTGTTGCCATCACCGAGCAATGCTGTGGCGGCATAATCAAGTGTGATTAATTTGACCTAAAAAGAAAGAAATAGAAGGGATTAACCAAATGAAATATAATGGAAATTAAAAAAGTTCATCATCAGGGAAACAATACAAGAAGTCTCCTTACATCTGAACAAAGGAAAAGCTTCAGAAAGTTCTCTGTGAGCTGTGCTAGAGATTTTTCCCTTCTGCTGTCTAAGAAACAAACCACTATTTCTCAGTATAAACAGGGTTACTCAAAGTAATTGCTTGACGTTTATAGAAATTCATTAATTAGACTAAAATTAGAAAAATAGTTACCATTTCGGGATGATGTGTTTTCTAGGCCTTCAACTTTTGTAGCTATGGAAGACCCTCCATTATCATTCTCATGTGTATCCTACTCAAAGCAGCAGAGAGTAAAAAGAATTATGAAATCTGAGAACCATAAGTCCATAGCACAGCAGCATTTAATTGATTTTTTTTTTCTCTAAGCAGCTCCTTATGAGCAAACAAATTAACGATTCAAAACAAGATTAGAATTTAATGCCCCATACCTTTGTAATACTTAAACAAGAGACGTTGAAATTTTCTCTGAAACCGGCTTCCTGCAGGAGGACCAAAATAAAGAATGTATTCAGAATTTTTCATCCACAACAATTGAAAAATGCCTGATCCAAAAAATAAAATAATAATAACAGTTGCATTATACCTTTAGCCCCTCTAAAACAAGAGGAATTCCAGAAAAGCCCTTCCATGAGTATTGGTTCTTTGCTTTTCTTGCTACAACCTGAATAATCCAAAACCCCAATCCAGCAATTCAACTTCACAACATTTTTTTGTGTTCAAAAACCATAAAAACAAATAAAAATTGCCAATAAAATATTACCCCAACACTCTCCAATATATTCACAACATCATATATCCGGCGCCGCTCAACTCCTGCAAATTAAACAATACATTAGAGAAGAAGAAAAATTCCATGCTAGGTTGCTGAAGAAAAAAAAACTAAGCATACCAAAACATTTCATCCACTTGAGTGGAAAAAAAAAGCTTCTTTTACTTGAAAATACGTATAGCCAACAAAATCAACCAAACCCAGCATTTCATTTGTGGTCAAAGCCCTATTTTCCCACTAACCCATCTAATATGAACTAATTACTGATAAAATAAACGGTTCAAAAATAATAGAACAGATCGAAAACCATACATACCTAACTGGGTAGCTGCGTCGTCGAGTCCGATGGATTGGGTTTCATCCCGATTGTATAATTTCAGAAAACTGAAAAGTACGAACACCCAAACAGTGAGTAAAACAAATCCGATCCCAGAAAAAAAAAGCAGTAGAGAGAAAGAGATGGAGTCAGGTTAATTACTTGGCGCACAAAACCCCGAGAGATTTTTCTTTGCGGCTGTAAGAGTGCTGCCTGGTACCAGATTCCTGGGAGCCAAACGGCGACGACATTTCTAAGAGCAGAGATCAAAATAAATTGTTCGGTTCAGTTCTCTTCTCCGGTTCTTCGTGATCCCGATGAGGAAGAGGAGCGATTACCTTGAACAGCTGCTGTTGCTAATTGCTACAGTCTCTGAAACAAACAAAAATAACCTAAGAGAGAGAGAGAGAGAGAGAGAGAGAGGAGAGGGGAAGGGGATTTTCGCGGGTTTGTAAATTTCAAAAGGATAAAAATAAATTAAGTTTCAGGTTACTGACGAGGTAAATAAAATGTTAATGTCGATGCTCGCGGCGGGAATTCAATTTGAGATCTGTGGATCGGCGGTTTTGTGTGAGATTTACCGGATTGCCCTTGCTTGCTTCGCATTTCGCGGGTTTGGGTAAGGGCACGAAGGGACATTTGAATCCCATATCGTATCGTCACGTGTTTGCCTCCTTTTTTGTCCGACAGCCGATACGAATAATTATTTACACAAATTAAAATTATGTTTATAGTTTATGGTCTTCAAAACAAAAAGGTGTGTTTTATTGACAATATGCATGTTATAACATTCAATTATATTTTTGAATCACCTTCGATGACAGAGTCAGTTTTTTAGGTAGAATGTTCAATCAGGTGCGATAAAATCATCTTTTTTTAATAAAAAAGAGGGATAATTGTGTGTTTCAATATTATACCCTAGACGAGAATCATATTACAACTTTCAGCTTTAAAACACACCATGTTATAATTCGGAGCTATAAATCGTAATTTTGAAAAAATAAATGGCACGTGACTTGCACATAACCTTTGTTTGGGATCATTTTTGTCCATTTTAACAAATGGCTATACATAAAAATTCGAAGTTTAACACAAAGCATTTTAAAGTTAAATGCTGTAATATAATTTTCATCCCAAGTACGGAGGAGTTGTAAGCATATAATAACCCCGAACAAAAACGGCCATGATAGTTGTTTTCCTTCAAGTGTAAGCTAGACAAGGAGAAATTACAAACGAATCAACATGTCAAAACCAGTGGCAATGCAAATTCAGATCTCTCCAATTCTGACATCACATTGAAACTTGATCCAATTTCAGAACTCAATATGTTAATCAAATGATAACTAAATCTCGGCATTGTTCGAACCCAATATGCACAAATCCATGAGTTAAAATCTATGAACACAACAATGCAGAATTATAGAAATCCTTAAAAATAATACCTTATCGATGTTAACTACTGATACATGACAACAATAACAATGAACAAACTTACCCACACAGCAATATGAAATAGTAACAAAAGTATAAATGGGGCGCAAACCTCAAACTGTATTAATTTGGTTTGTATCAGAAAAAAAGGATACAACAACCCAGAACCAAACTATATGTTCAGACTTCAGACAATTCTAGCATTCCAACAATAGAAGCAATAACCACACTAACAAGTATAATCCAAGCATTCTCAACAGAAAACCAACATATAAGTCTTAAAAGAGACCGATAAATAGTTCCCGCTAAGCTGAGCAGATATGGAATATAACAAAGGATAAGACGGAGGAACCTGAAATCTAGGTCTCAACTGAAGTCACTTGCTGCCACTCACCATCAACAGCTTCTTTCCACAGTGTTACATTGTTCTTCCCATCAGTCACAGCCAACAAGTTCCCAGCCAGTGACCAAGAGACACTCCAAACCGGAGTCCCAAACTCCTTCAAAACCTTACCCTCCCATCTATCTCCTTCACTACCAGAAGTCCATATAACAACCGTTCCATCCTGTGAAGCACTTGCTATTGTAGACTTCGGGAGGCCCAAGTTTGGAGCCCAAGCCACACCGCTAACCAAATCAGTGTGCATCTGAAGGGCAGGGAAGCAATCCATAGTCCACCTCCCGTTATGCAGTTTCCATATTTTTACAGTGTTATCACAGCCGCCGGAGACAAGTTTCTGAACAGGATCAGAGAGGCCTGGCCCGAGTAAAGCGCCCGGAACCATGGACGGGGCCCATGAAACCGAAGTAACTCCAACCGGGTGGGCTTTTTCTATCATGGTGGTGTAAAAACCACCATCGGGCCTGGCGGTGAGGACAGAGATGTTTCCGTCTGAAGACCCACAAGCTAAGCAAAGGCCAATATCGTGAGGTGCCCAAGCTATGGAGTTCACAGAAGATTTATGGTCATTGAAGACATAAGCCTGTGACCATTCGTTTTGGTTACCTTCCTTCCATAGTATTACTTGACCGTCATAAGAACAGGATGCGAGGATTGATCCGAACTTGGGGTGGGCCCAGGCGACCTGCCAAACTGGACCTTTATGGCCCGTCAACATAGCTAGCTGCTGTGAAGAAGAGTTGTTTCCCACACTGATTATTCTGATGGTGGCGTCAGATGAAGCTGTAGCTAGGCGCTTCCCATAGTAGTCCATGGCAACATCATGAACCGGGTCCTGGTGACCAGTTTCAATCTTCTGCGCAGGCATCCTTCAGATATACCACCTTGTCAAGACCGAGCAGTTCCTTTCCAACTCAGCCTTTGTTGGTATACTTGTATCTTTCTCTGAACTGACAAATATCGTGTACAGCCAAAATTAGTAGAAAATAAAGCATATAGTAATAATTAGTTTGGATATCCCAAACCATAGCAAAAGATGAAATTATATTTGCATACAACAACAATAACTTAGCCATTTCAGGTTTCCCAATCAATAGGGGTGGGCTCCATGAACCAAATGTGGATCACATTGAGTAATCCACATGAACACTTTTTACCACTGCATGCGCTGTATTACCATAGTATCATGAAAATCCTTTGATACTATAACATTCCAGCCTTTACAAGCTAGTTTGTGGACATTAAAACTTTAAGAAGTTTTAATGTTGCATCATTATGGCTAACATGATAAAAACCCATGCCACTTACCTACTATTTGGTCCTCAACCTCAAGTCCCCAACTATTGCTTTGTTAAAATTAGTACAGTATATGAAAGGAAAGCTAAACAACTTGATTTGTATCCTAGTTCAGTGCATAAGTTTTCTTCAAAATTGCAGGAGTTCCCACAAAAATCCTTGAATCATTATATAAAGTGTCAACTGTTTTAGTAAGTAGAAACCTTTATATAAGAGAACCAATCAATGCCCAGGTCTTTCTAAAATATTATTTATAATGTCTTAAGCAAATCAAAATGAGGGCATGGTTGTCCCTTAAAAGATCAAAACCCTATTCTATCATGTACACCAAATGAAGTTGCAACGGCTTTTAAACTGCCGTACATATTACTCTCGCACATTAGTTCTGATGACTTGGCTTTCCCCACAACCCCATTTTGGGAGCATGAACAAGCATATACCAAAAGCTAACAATATTCAAGTACTCAACACCTTCACCAACATTCTTTTTCTAGTTGCAGCACCTTCATCACTCAACTATACCAGCCAAAATATACATGTTCAACATATATAAACTAATGTACACAAACATGTTCTTAAACTGCAATCCTATAGCTCGAATCCATGTCCTCAACTAAGCCAAAATGTGAACTCCAAACAGCTCTAAATCATTTGGAGAAGTATGAACCAGATAAACTCGTACATGCTACACGCCTGAAGCGAGATCGAGAACATAAATCTATCTGTAAACAATCTAGTCCTGACATGAACGCCATGCTAAGTTCCTACGATCTGCAAACCAGAGATTCATGATAACAGCGTCTAGATCTATGAATTTCCAATCGGAAACTACAAATTTTCTCGATTCCATCTGGAAAAAAACAAGTATAATCAACACAAACACACAATTTGAATCTATACTTCACGAATCAGATAAAAATCGGAGAGCTCGAAGTGGAAACATGACATCGTGTACGAAAATCAGCGAGAGGGAGAGTGAAAGCAACGCGTACCTGAAGAACGACCGGTGTACGAATCGAGGATCGGAGAAGCTCGTCGCGTATGGAGTTTAGCTTTGGTAGCAGAAGAAGCTTCTCCTTCTAACACTTGTTCTTCTCAATCTCTTGTGTGAATTTGAGACCGTTTGGACGCAGCATTTACGTATCCTGACCAAGATTGACTGTCTCGGCCGGTCACCCAAGGCCAAGCAATCCCACAACCTCCGCGGGTTGTCGAAGAATAAGATCCGCCCCGGTCCACATGAAAAATCTCAATTTGGTCCCTTTATGTTTTGTTTATCCTATGTTTAGGTTCACTCACCTTGTTGTATTTCTCACTTAATTATACTTATTTGGGAAAACTACCAAAACATACCCACTAATGACATTTTATCCCAAAAACTAACTCGCTCTCAACTTCATTATCATATACGTACTTGGTAAAAGTTCAATACGCCAAATACTAATACTTTCGGTTAAATTTTATTAGTTAAACATGGACGTTACTTTGCTCCGAAATATTTGGAGCTGAGGTTTTAGGGTTTGCCGCTTGTTCACTTTGGAGGAGCGTGCAAAGGCGACGCCGGCGATCAGTCCGGTGATTTTTTTCTGGTTTTGTGTGGGTTTTGAAGCTATTTGCTATGGCGTCTGGGAGCATGGAACAGGTTCGGGAGCAGAGCCGAGAGCCCGAAATAGAAGATTTGGAGGAGAGGCTCGGTTGTGTCGTGATTGAAGAAGAGGAGGAGGAGGTCATTATTCCGGCGAGCGAGTTGCGTGGAGGAGGTGAGGCGTTCAAGCACGGACTCGCCGGTAAGTTGTTGTCCCGTAAGGGGTTTAATAAAAGGGTCTTCACTGAAGTGCTGAAACGGATCTGGAACGAACCTACGTTGAAGGTGGAGACCATTTCCCCAGGTGTGTTCGACTTCTTTTTCCCGTCGGAGAGGGCAAAGCTCCGGGTGATGGAGCTTGGGCCATGGTGGTTCAACAGGTCACTCCTTATGCTGAAGGTTTTTGATGCTTTGGAGGAACCGGAGAGCATTACCTTTGATGAAGTCCTGTTGTGGGTTCAACTGCATAACCTGCCTTTCATAGCCAGATCGGAGACAGTGGGGAAGAGGATTGGCAATGCGATCGGCCGGTATTTGGAAGCGGACTGCAATGAAGAGGGACGCTCGGGGGAGGAGTTCCTGCGAGTTAGGATTGGGTGGAACGTTAACAAACCATTGAGGAGGAGGGTTAAATTAAGACTGGAAGAGACCGGTGCTGCTACTTGGGTGGAGCTGCGATACGAGCGACTGCAGGATTTCTGTTATTGCTGCGCTCGGATCAGCCACACGGTGAAAGAATGTGAGTACGTCGAGGCAGGGAAAGAGCCGGAGATACTCCCGTATGGTGACTTCATGCGTGCAAGCCTGCTGTCCAGGCGCTCGGGCCAGCCAAAAGTGTGTGAAAACAATTCGGTACGGAGGAGCAATGAAGGAAGTGAGTCAAGTTTCCGAGAGCACTCGGTTCCGGGGAGAATGGGACGTGAGGGACGAGCCAATATTTTTTGTCCGGAAGAGGAAGGGAGGTCGGGGACTGGTCAGCTGCAGGAAAAGAACGCAAACCGGAGGGAGGAGGTAGGTGACAGTGGTTCTCGGTTGTTGTCCAAAGCCGATCCTCCAAATGACATTGTTGATGAGCATTCTGCTAATTCTAGTGGAGGTATGGATTTAAATAGGGTCCATTTTGAAGTGCAGCATACAGGAGAGTTAAATGAACACGTTGGCAGTGAACTATTTGTGGCTTCTGAGCAAATGGTGGTGGGTCATGCAAGAGAAACAAATGAGCAGGTTGGCATTGAATTATTTTCGGCTTCTGAGCAAATGGTGGTGGGGCATGCTAAGGCCCTCAGGAAGTTTAGGAGATTGAGGAGTCCCAGGGAGAACAATTCTCGTAGTAGTTCGGCCCTGGGCGGTGGGGGAGCTTCGAGGTCGAGTAAGAGACGCTATAGTACCGGTGATCATAAGGGGAGTTCTGGGACTATTCAGGTCCCTGATTCCCAAGATGTTGAGCCGATGGAATTGGCGAGGGTTGTTAAGCAACCCCGCCAATCCAAATGAGGCTGCTTGCTTGGAACTGCCGGGGGCTTGGGAACCCCTGGGCGCAACAGTTCCTAGTTGAGCTTGTAGCTCGAAAGCGTCCCAATATTGTATTTTTGTCGGAAACCAAATGTCGAAAAGAACTGATTGATTATATGAGAAGGAAGCTGGGAATGAGTGGATCGTTTGCAGTAAATAGCAGGAATGGAGGAGGTGGGATTGCCATGTTTTGGGCAATTAAAGAGGAGGGTACTCTGTTGACCTTTTATAGTTCTCATATTGATTTACTTACAGTAAATGATGAAGGAATGCAGTTTCGGGTAACCGGTTTGTATGGCCAGCCGAAATGGGAGAGGAGGAAGGAGACTTGGGACTTATTACGCACACTAAGCTCTCAGGAGGACCTCCCGTGGATAGTTCTTGGGGATTTCAATAATACCCTTTTCGATGCAGATAGGAGAGGGGGGAATGCTTACCCGAGTCGACTACATACCGGTTTTGGTAAGGCATTGTTGGATAGTGGACTTCGTGATATCCCTATTTCAGGTTATCGTTACACTTGGGAGCGGGGTAGAAATAGCCCGGAGAGAGTGGAAGTTCAGCTTGATCGGGCTGCGTCCAACAGGCGATGGGAGGATATGTACCCTGATTCTATTCTACTCAATGGGGGCTTATCAACGTCCGATCATGCCCCTATTTGGGTAGTTGGAAAGAAGGAGGAGAATGGATGGAGATCCCGTAGCTTCAAGTTTGAGGAGGGATGAACAAGAGAGCCTGAGTGCGAACAGGTGATCAGACGTGTATGGGAGGAGGAGAACGATATGAGCATACATGATAGGTTGAAACACACGGCTGGTGAGCTCAGTAAATGGGCTAATGCCAATCCAGATACTTTGAATCAACGTATTAGGAATTGTCAGGAGGAAATGAACAGGTTAAAAGGGAGATGGGATCCAGTCAGCAGTGATAGAGTTCATTACCTCAGAGGACAACTGACCCTTTTTTTGGCTCAGCGGGATGATAAGTGGAAGCAACGTGCCAAACAACATTGGCATAATTCAGGTGATAAAAATACCAGGTATTTTCAGGCAAAATGCTCAGCTCGTAGAAGAAGGAACAGAATAGTGAAACTACAGGATGAGGATGGTGTTCAGAGGGAATGGGGCTCGGGTCTTGAGGAGATTATGGTTCAGTATTTTGAAGGGTTGTTTTTGCAGGAGTCCGTAGCTAGTGATGATGTGAGTCAACTAGTACCGAGATCAGTTACGGACACCCAGAATGAAGAGCTGTTTCGGCCAGTTTTGTTGGAGGAAGTGAGACGAGCTCTTTTCAGCATGATGCCTTTAAAAGCCCCGGGTCCTGACGGGTTCAATCCGGGGTTTTATCAGAGATACTGGTCAGTTTTACACCCTCATTTACTTCGGGTTGTTCAGCAAGCTTTTGATTCAGGTTCTATTCCTTATGTTTTAAATGACACTAATTTGGTCCTGATTCCAAAAGTTAGAAGACATGTGATCATGAGTGAATTTCGTCCAATAGCTCTTTGCAATGTGATTTATAAAATAATCTCAAAGGTTATTGTGAATAGAATGACAGATTTACTACAGGTGGCTATTTCAGATTCTCAGAGCGCCTTCCTGAAAGGTCGGTTGATCACCGATAACATCATTATTTCAGGAGATGTACTTCATTTTCAGAGAAACAAGAGACAGGGTCATACTGGGCAGATGGCTATGAAAGTAGATATGAGGAAAGCTTATGACCGGGTAGACTGGAATTATCTGGAACGTGTGTTGTCTAAGATGGGCTTTTCCATTAAATGGGTGGAGCTGATTATGTCTTGTGTGCGAACTCCACAATTATGGATATCCACAGAAGGGAGACGGCTAGGCCCTATAAGGCTGGGTAGGGGAATCAGACAGGGTGACCCTTTATCCCCATACTTGTTTATCGTATGTGCAGAAGGACTTTCCCGTTTAATTTCAGATTTTGAACAACGGGGGCTGATTACTGGTTCTAGAGTAGTAAGGGATGCTCCCTCTATTACTCACTTGTTTTTTTGCAGACGATAGCTTCTTTTTTGGCAGGGCAGTTGAAGAAGAAGCAGAGGCCTGACGGACTTTACTGAGTCGGTATGAGAGGGCTTCGGGGCAACAAATAAATGCTCAGAAGTCATCTATCTCGTTTAGTCCGAACACGTTGCCAGAAAGAAGAGAAGGGGTTGCAGCTATTCTAGGGATGCCTCAGGTGATGGATGTGGGTACATACTTGGGGCTCTCGGCTGTGATAGGGAGAAGTAGATACAAGGCTTTCAGGTACATAAAGGACCGCATTTCCCGTAGATTGACAAATTGGGATGAATTATTATTGAGCAAGGCCGGTAAGGAGATTTTATTGAAGTCTGTTATCCAAGCTCTTCCTATGTATTCTATGAGTGTTCATTTGTTACCTGTTTCTTTGATCCGGGAGATCGAGGTGATTATGAACAGGTTTTGGTGGTCTCATAATACCAAGACGGGGTCGGGTATAAAGTGGCGCAGATGGGGGGCTTTATGTGGTCACAAACTGCAGGGTGGTTTGAGTTTTAAACATCTGCATGATTTTAATCTAGCGTTATTGGGGAAGAAAGGTTGGAGATTGATGTCGAATCCGGAGAGCCTTGTCAATAGAGTGATGAAGGCAAAGTATTACCCCTTAACTGATTTTATTCATGCTGTCAGAAAGCCCAATTCCAGTCCTATATGGAATAGTATTATGGCTGCTCAGGAGGTGGTGAGGTGTGGCATCAGGAAGAGAATTGGGTCGGGTGATCAGACTTTTATCATGGGGAATCCGTGGGCAGGATCGGCGTTTGGCTATTTGCAGGATGTCGACGGTCCAATGGGGTTCTGGCCGGTGAGCAGACTTTTATGGCCGGGTAGAAGAGAATGGAATGTGGAGTTAATTCAGCGGGTTTTTTCAGAGAGAGATGCAGAGGCAGTGCTTAGAGTCCCGCTCAGTTCTGATTGTCATTCTGATACTTGGTACTGGAAAAGTACTAGAGATGGAGTCTACTCAGTGAAGATGGTTTATAGGGAGATTCAGGAAAATGCAGGTAGATGGGGGCCAAACAGCATGGACGAGTTTTGGAGGACACTTTGGTCTTTAAAGATCCCTCCAAAGGTCGCACATATGCTATGGAGGGGAGCTTCTGGGATTCTACCAACTGGCATCTGTCTCAGATCCAAAAGGGTAGATGTTTCAGGGCTTTGTGGTGTTTGTGGTGAAGAGGAGACTGATACCCACGTTTTAATAACTTGTCCAGCTGCTTGTGAAGTGTGGAGCAGGGTTCCGAATATGTATGTGAGTCAAGCGGACTCGATTCGAGGATGGTTAGCCTATAACTGGGCAAACTACACTCGAGAGGATGCAGAGCTGATTGGAGTTGTTTGCTGGGAGCTGTGGAAGGCCCGGAACAACCGAGTATGGAACGACAAAGCCACTTCGGCTGAGGCTATATATAGGGCGGCGATCAAGTTACAGACGGAGTGGAAAACAGCTCAGACACACAAGTACCCTTCTGAAGCTGTGCAACCGGTTGGGCCTGATAAATGGAGCAAAACCGGTGGCTGGCGCTGTGAAGGTAAATTCAGATGGAGCAGTGGTAGCCGGACAGGGGGGCGCAGGCGGTTTTATCTGTAGAGATAGCCAAGGTATGGTGGTGGGAGCACGATGTCTTGTACTACCTCACATCACTGATCCTGAGATCTTGGAGGCTTGTGCAGTTAAGGAGGCCTTCTTGTGGGTGAGAAATAGTGAATGGTTAGCAGGTACAGTAGAGACTGACTGTATGAGAGTAGTCCTTGCCATTAATAATCCAACTCGTCTGCTTTCTCCTTTGGGAGGGATTATTGATGATTGTAAGGCTATTTTAAGGCAGTTACCAGGTGTGAGGGTTAACCATGTCCGTAGAGTAGCCAATAGAGTAGCACATGAATTGGCTCACAATGCTTTCGATTGGATTCATTTTGTACTGAATTTGAATCACTTGCCAGACCCTATCCCGGGGATACTGGCTTCTGGTTCTGAGTAATGAATTATAGTTCCCTAAAAAAAAATATACTTTCGGTTAGAAACTCAAGTGACATCCATTTAACAACATAAAAATACCAAATAACCCTTACTGCGATTTCTGGAAAAAAAAAAGAAGTACACCGGTTTCGAAAGTGTAGAGGATCTAGGGTTTGAATTCAAGGTACCATTCATATTAAACAAGCTTTTTTGGGGAACCTAGGCAGAAGATCGATGCTCTCACAACAAGTCAGACAAGTTAAACTAGGTCATCAACTCTTCTCTATTCATCAAATGGTCTTAATTCTGGTTTACATGCATTTAGCTTTAAATTGTACCATAGACAATATTGATTATGTTTTAGTTTTGCATTTACCGAGATGTGTGGAACTGGATACCAACAAAAATTGTTGTTTGCTAAAACAAATGAATCAGTTTTGATTATACTGCATATATTTTTTTCAGTATTTAATCGGTTCTTCAATTGTGTATGTTGGAGGAAACTGTATAACTCTGACTTCCAATTTTAAATTGCAGTTTCATCGTGCCATTTATATTAGCTTTTCCCGAATATTATGATCCATTTATATTAGCTTTTCTTTTTTCTTTTCTTGATTTTTGTTCTTTCGTTTCAGGAATTCGACGCTCTGATTTTACAGGCACATAAACTTCTCTAGGAAAGGGTTCAATTTCTGACACTTTCCATGTAATTTATCTATGCTTTCTGAAATATATCCATGTTTTTAATACTGATAATTTATTTCAAGCTTGACTATGCTCATTGAAGTATGTGCTAATAACTCATGATATAGACACTTGAATTTGCTTCTGGTTTTGCTCCGATGTGCCTCACATTCTAATTTGGTTGCATATATGTTTTTCAGTATTTAATTACTGTTAATATTATATATTCACTTGGTTTGGTCACCAATTCGTCATTGGTTATTTGATTAATTTCAATTTTCGTTTGATTTCTATGTGGAATGAATTTCGTGTATGGAATGGACAGATGACACATCAAGAAAAAGGTGGACCTTCTCGACTTGCTTTAGTCGATGAAAGTAGTGAGGATGAGATTGAAGTTGAAGCAAAAGGGGAAAGGGAAAGCTAGAAGTAAGAATAAGGGGACAACATATAGTGTCATTGGTGATGAAGCTGAAATTGCCAGTAAAATTGGGAATAAGAGTGACGGCTATTGCAAAGGTTGAAAAGTAAAAGGTACAGAAAAGACAACAAAGAAGTATAAAGACAATGCGTAGTGAAGACACAAGTAGCTCCTAACCGTAGATGCAGCGTGTTATGGATACAGTAGTACTATAATATTTTATCACGTTTAGAAAACTGAGTTTAGTCAAGACATCTCACTTGTTAAAATTTAGGTTTTATTTTGGCATTGTTGGGTAGTTTATCATTTTTTTATGAAATTCTGCCGGTTGATGAACATCAAATCATTTCAACTTGTTGGTATTACTCAAAATACATCCCACTATAGCAAATTCACTTTTCATTTCACTTTTGTAAATTCATTACAAACTAATGTACTATGTTCATTCCGATGTACAAATTCAGTATCAAACCAACTACAAGAACAAAAATAAACATTTATCTAACATTCTATTATTCTTCGGTCTTCGTTTTCTCCTTTTCATCATTGTCCTTTTCTAGTCCCTCCAACCGAAGCATGCTTGGGTTCTTAGCTGGTCTCTCCACTCAAAGTAATTACATTTAGATGATTTATGTCAACAAAAGAAAAATAGAGTAAATTAGGACAAACATAAATGACAAGTGGAATGAAAACAAAGTTGCAATTCAGATGCTTTCTCAGGGAAACACTACCAGTGAACAAGCCACACCAGGTGTTGAAAACAAAACCTTCTCAGAGAAACAATTCGCACAGTATCATCAGCCTATCATCTGGGGAAATAATCATCACTTCTCTCCAAATAAAATTCATTTAAAAAAAATAAAGATATAGTGTCAAATTAATTAAGAAACAGAATTAAAGACAAAAAATATCAAATTTCTGGCTTGATTCTCTAAAGAGAAAAAGTAGCAGTGTCATCAGCGTCGATCACATAGGGAAATAATCATCACTTTTGTCTCTCTGAAAATTCCAACGGAATTCAAAAGCACGGGGCTACAATAAGAACTACAATAAAAAAACCATACAGAAAATAAACGGAAAAGGATCAAATTTATGGCTTGGGTTCCTCAAAATAAGGAAAAAGTCGCACACCATCAACAATATCGATCACCTGGGCAAATGACCATCACCTCCATCTCCATTTCGAATCTAAAGTGAATTGAGTAAGCAACAAAACCCTAAATCACCTTATCAGATTGGCAATTGCACTGAGAATAACACGAAGTGCTGTCAGATCTGGTAGTGATGCCGAGCTTTGTCAAAAGCCTCGCTTTAGCCGCCGCCTATTAGAATCGAATTCCCTCCAACGACGGCCTCCTCCAAAGAACCACGGCTAACATAAAACTGTAGAACATGGGTAAATTTGGGTTTTACAAAGAATTTTAGATCACGTGATACTCACGAGGGGTTACTAAACGGAAGCCACTTAGTTTCTAACAGAAACTATTAATAATTGGGGTATTAAACTTTTACCAAGGATGTATATGGTAATAAAGTTGATGGCAAGTTAGTTTTTGGGATAAAAGGTCATTAGTGGGTATGTTTCGGTAGTTTTCCCTACTTATTTTGCTCATGACTTGTACTCACCCGATAGGTTTATGTTATAATGGAAGTGTTTCTTTCTAGACATCATCTCGTTCATATCAAGCTGTTCAACAAACACCAACAACTCATCTTCGAGTCTTTGCCCAAAATTGTCAAGGCTGAAACTCATTATCCATCATCATTCGCCACATATCCTTTTTCCTCTGAAGACGCTGCAAGAGGACGATCGCCTTGTTGTTCTCCACCGAGACCTTGGATTTCATGGGTGCACTTAGGTATCGATGGAGGGACACAAAGGGGGCTCGCCCTTTTCTGGGGATCGAACTTCGAGGTTGAGGTGCTCTCAAAAGATTCAGGTCACATCAATGTTGGACTCACTGTTTCGGGGCGAGATCGTATCTGAATCACGGGCGTCTACAAAGAATCGGGGAGGGATAACTGACACTGGATTGGTCTTTCCTCCATCAGCTTGCTCTGAGGGAATGTCAACGATAGATTCTAATTGGGGACTTAAAAAAATTATTGTCTTAATCCGAGACCATGGAAAGTACTTCATACCTTTTTATATAAGTAGTGAGATACCTTTTATCCTTGATGGATGCTTTTCAGGATGTCTTAGAGGATATCAGTGTCACCGATATCTCTCTTACATGCCATCCGTTTAGCTGGTTTCAGAGTAAGTCGTATGGTCGTAGGGTGGAGTCTCGCATAGCCCAAACTCTGGTCTTAAATGAGCTCCTATGGGAATTGCACAATATCGCATTGCAGAATATAGGGACTATCACATCTGACCACTACTTGATACTCTTAGTTCTTGCTCCTAGTCAAAGGGTTGTGGAAGAAATTTCAGTTTGAATCAGTCTGGACCCAAGAGCCCAAATGTGACCGTATTATGAAAGATGCGTGGAATGAGGATGGACAGGAGATTATGGGGCAACACATTGCCCGGGTAGGGGAGGTCTTAAAGGTGTGGGGACATGATGTCTATAGGGCCGCTCTAAACCACAATAAGTGGTGCCAGAGGTAGATTGCTTTGCTGAATGGTTGTTGAATAGGGCAGAGATGAATCCCAAGGAGGTCGTCATTCAAACCCATTATGCAACGCTCTAAAAAAATCCGATTTTATGCAAACGGTGTTCAAATTTTACAAATTTATAGTCATTAAGTTCATATTGTTCTAAATAATTTATTTAATGTATTTGATAAAAAAAAACATTAGTTTACACTTCGAATAAAAAAGCGAATATAAACTCAGAACATGAGTCTCATGCATGAGTCTCACATTGTGGAACACATTTTAATTTAAGGGGATCAACTCACAATTTTGCACATTCAGCACAACATGCTCTTTAGAGCATCTCCAATGATAAACAACTAGCTAGCTACAAAGAGGGGTTGTAGGAACACATTTTCATTTTCTCTCTCTTCTAAACAACTAGCTCCTACCACTATCTCTGTTGTGGTAACTATTGGCTAGTTGCAAGAGCTAGTTGTTTGGGTGTTTTATACTTGTTAATATTTTCAAAACACTCCCAAATTAAACTACTGTTTTTATTCATACCAAATATGAAATACATTATATTACTTTAATTTTAATCGACATCTCCATATTTTGCCCAAATGTAATCGACGAGATCATTGTGGAGCTGGTGATGAACTTCTAGATCTTGGATCGATGTTCTATGGCCCATAATACTTGTGATGTTCACCGATGGTGGTGGTCATGTACGGTGCACTATGGGCGGGACACCAATATCTGCAAATGGATCAGTGGGGTACGATTTCCGTTGATCATCATCATCGGTTTGTTGTCGAAAGTGTGTACCGTTCACTCAATGCATTCATGATTCGTGGGAACAATTCTATCGACATCCGGAAGCGATGCCGAAATTGTTGCTCGTTGTACACCGGAGTAGGAGCGAAGTAGTAAGCTATCAATCACTAGTGTGATTTGTCTTGATTTCGCTATGTATTCTCCGTTTTGGTGGCGCCGATGACTATGACCCATCGGCCTTCCTATCTTCTTCCTTTTGATGTATCCTTGCCGAAATCCGATCTGTAAGCCGCTTGGTCATTAGTTGTCCCATCCCTTTCCCCTCAATTTTGTCATTTTCGCCAATTCCGCTATTGTTGGATAACAGTCCATCGAAAAAATAACAACAAAAATTGAGTGAAGAAAATGTGTAAAAGAGAAGAGGTGTGAATTTTGAGTTAGGGTGCTAGTGTATTTATGGGGAAAAAATATGAGATTTTTGAAAATCAACTAGCGCCACATGTCGCATCGTTATTGAGCCGACGACTATCAGTTGGGCATGCGTCGCCGAGCCCCATCGTTGTAGGATTTGTCGGTGACGCGCTGCAACGACTCCTGCAACGAGGAAGTGTTGCAGGCGTTACAACGACACCACTGCAACGACTCTACAACAATCGCTGCAAATGCTCTAAGAGATTAGAGAGTCTAAGAGACTAGTTGGCCCTACCTTTTCTCTTTTATGGGTGATCTTCCAACTTTCGGTGCTGTAAAGTACATATTCTTCATGGTGAAAGCCAAGGACGTCCTTCAAGGGCTAGCGGGAGCCATGGACATTCGTCGAAGGCTAAGTTTTGGTGTCGCTTATCCGGTGAACGTCTGGTACGAGTCTCATCTTTTTCTGTTGCCTTCGTCTTCCATGCGGAGGTCACTAGACGACAACGATTGAAGAAGGCACCAGAGCTATCCTGTTAGTGGATTTGGGATCCGGGAGGTGAGACGGTAAGATGATGTATCGTTGCACGACACCCTAGTTCGGGTTACTCGACAAATCAAGATGAGCATCCTAGTCTGTTCCGCAAAACAGGATATACTAGAAGGCAGTTGAATTGTCATTTATGCAGCTTTTTTCAAGGTTTCTTAGGCAACTTCGATCCTGAGACATTTTTTGTTGTTTGTTGTTTCCTGTGTTTTTATGTTTCTGTTTCAGTAAACTAGACTCTTTTTACGAGTCCAAAAACGTTAAAAAACCTACAAGTCCCAAACGTATTCTGAAATCCAAAATCCTTGACCTCGTTTTTATTACGATCGATTAACATTATTAACAAAATTCATCTATCGCCCGCTCAAAATAAAAGGTTTGGAAAGATATATACAAAGTGATATGATAATAATTTATTGTTTTTCTTTTATAGAAGCCAAATGTCTAAATTGCCCCTGGCCAATAAGCCACTGGTTCTCTCAAATTCTTAATCGTAAACTGCGGGTATAGTAAGCCTCGGCCTTGTTCAGTTGTTCTTAAGCTCACGCCTACACTCTGGCGGATCATCCACCAGGCACCACCACCATTCCCATAGAAACACGTCCCTGCCCTCTCTCGACACTCTCATCAGATCCGATTCAAGCTCTCAACGCCACACCCGAAGCTCCGCCTCTCGCCACCGCCGTCGAAATCCCCGCCGGAATTGACCAGCAATGCCCATCTCCTCCTACATTGGCGGCAGCCGCCGAGGAGGAGGCTGGGAAGGCTCGCTTCTGCCCTCATCGAACCCCAAATCCAAGCCTTCCCGGAAGGGCCGCAAGGGCAGCGTCTTCATCAACTTCGTCTTCCACAATTTCTTCACCATCGGCCTCTCCGTCTCCGTCGTCTTCTTCCTACTGATCTTCGTCATCTACGGCGTCCCGAGGCCCGTCTCCTCCTACTTCACGTCCCGGCCCTCGTGGCTCTCCAGGACCAGAAAGCCCCTTTACCGGAAATCCGACGGCGGCAACGTGTCCGTCTCTGGCGCCAAGGTGGATATCACGACCAAGGATTTGTACGACAACATTGAGTTCTCCGATGTCGACGGCGGCGAGTGGAAGCAGGGATGGAGGGTCAGCTACAAAGGGGACGAGTGGGACAATGAGACATTGAAGATTTTTGTGGTGCCCCATTCGCATAACGATCCCGGTTGGAAGCTCACCGTCGAGGAGTACTACAGTCGACAGTCTCGGAATATTCTCGACACCATTGTCGATTCGCTCTCGAAGGTGATTTGGGTTTGATTTTGAAATCAATTTTATGTGTTCTTCTTCTGATTTTGTAGCTGTTGATGTGTGTAATTTATCAGGTATTTAGTGATCATGGGGATGGTTCACTTAGAAATCACCTGTCTCAATCATAAACATGATACTTAATCCTATCACTATCAGTGTGTTAATTTTGGGGGAAAAGGCATAATCTGAATTGTTGATTATTAAATGCTTAGAACATTGAAAGATTTGTAAATTTGTCTTTCTATTGAACTCTTTGAACTTGGATATGCAGGATTCTAGGCGGAAGTTTATATGGGAAGAGATGTCTTACTTGGAGCGGTGGTGGAGGGATTCATCGGATTCTAAGAAAGAATCTTTCACTAATCTAGTGAGGAAGGGGCAGCTTGAAATTGTTGGAGGTGGTTGGGTGATGAATGATGAGGTAATTGTTTATGGGTTTTTCGAAAACCCTCTTTCTCATTTTGATTTTATTGAGTTAATCTACAACATCAAATATTGGCCTTCTCCCACTAACTTTTTTAGTAACCTTGGCAAAAATACTATAGCATGTCAAGTGTATCTGTTGTCTATTGTGTTTGAATGAGATTTTGATCGGCTTACTATAATGTTTTTATCGTGTTTCTTTTAAAATGATTTGATCGACTCAATGAGTTGCTTACTGCAAGGAAGTCGATCCATCAAACAGAGTTCAAGTTTACAAGAATGAGATTGTTATTTCTCATTTTCGTTCCTATGTAAAATTATTGGATCATACTTTGTTGAAGGAATGAAGTAAGAATGTATCTAATCTTTACTTTGTTTAGGATTCACTTACAATATTCATCCTTTTTCTTCATGCAGGCTAACTCACATTATTTTGCCATAATTGAGCAGGTACTTGTTAACCTTTCTTACATGTTTTTAATTCATTTAATTGTAAAAATTGTCTAAATCGACCGGTTTCATCTATTGAGTAGCGCTAGTTGTTAATAGCAGTTGAGAGTTGAGACTCTGTGCCCTCATTTTAAAGCATACTATGTTCAACATTCAAGCTATGTTATACATCAGAATATTTTTCAACCTAGTTCTCAAAGATGTCTATCTTTGTGTTTTGCCCCTTTCTTGGATTTATACATAAATGTCGCTGTACGGTGAACCTCCTGACCTGTGGATTTTTCCAGCAAACATAATTGGAAATTCATCAATCTTAGGGGTAATTGCAAAAAGCTTGCTGTGAACTATGAGCGTTTTGCAAATACTAACGGTGAACTTTTTTTTTTTTGCAAACGACATCCCCCAACTATTTTCCGTCTTCAAATTTAACCCTTTAGTGGATTTGCTGACAGAAATTAGTTGGGGGATGTCATTTGCAACAAAAAAAATAGTTCACCAATAGTATTTGCCAAACACGCATAGTTCACCACAAGTTTTTGCAGTTATTGCTTAATCTTATTTTGAGTTGGTGAGTTGTTTATTCTCCTATTATTGTAATCAGATAACAGAGGGGAACATATGGTTGAACGACACAATAGGCATTGTGCCTAAAAATTCATGGGCGATAGATCCGTTTGGCCACTCACCTACCATGGCATATCTTCTCCGCCGTATGGGTTTTGAAAACATGCTTATTCAGAGAACTCATTATGAGCTAAAGAAAGAACTTGCATTGCATAAGAATCTGGAGTACTTATGGCGACAGAGTTGGGATGCAGAGGAAACTACTGATATTTTTGTCCACATGATGCCATTCTATTCATATGATATTCCACACACTTGTGGGCCAGACCCTGCTATTTGTTGTCAGTATGACTTTGCTAGAACACGCAAGTTTATGTATCAACTTTGCCCATGGGAAAAAGATCCAGTGGAGACCAATGAGTTCAATGTCAAAGAGAGGGCACTGAAACTCTTAGATCAGTACAAGAAGAAGTCTACATTATACCGAACAAGTACACTTCTTGTTCCTCTTGGGGATGATTTTCGTTATGGAAGGATTGACGAAGCAGAAACTCAGTTCAGGAACTACCAGTTAATATTTGATTATATCAATTCTGATCCAAGTTTACATGCAGAAGCACAATTTGGTACTTTAGATGACTACTTCAGAACTGTTCGTGAGGAGGCTGATAGAGTAAACTATTCACTTCCTGGCGAGTTTGGCTCTGGTGAGGTTCGGGGATTTCCTTCTCTATCAGGAGATTTCTTTACTTATGCGGATAGGAAGCAAGATTATTGGAGTGGATATTATGTTTCTCGCCCCTTCTTTAAGGCTGTTGACCGGGTTTTGGAGCATACTCTTCGTGCCTCAGAGATTTTGACGGCCTTATTGCTAGGCTACTGTGAGAGGCCACAATGTGAAAAACTCCCCTTAAGTTTCACCTACAAGTTAACGGCTGCAAGAAGGAATTTGGCTCTTTTTCAGCATCATGACGGAGTCACTGGCACAGCAAAGGATCATGTGGTTTATGATTATGGATCTCGAATGCATACTTCTTTACAGGACTTACAGTTCTTTATGTCTAAGGCTATCGAAATACTTCTTGGGAATCGTAACGAAAAATCTGAACAAAACCCATCTCTGTTTGAACCAGAACAGGTGAGATCAAGATATGATGTTCAACCTGTTCATAGATCACTCAGTGCACATGAAGGAACATCTCATCCTGTGGTGCTTTTCAATCCTTTGGAGCAGACAAGAGAAGAGATTGTAATGATCGTGGTCCATAACCCAGATGTTGCTGTTTTTGACTCAAACTGGACTTGTGTTGACAGCCAGATTTCTCCTGAACTGCAGCATGATGGAAGCAAGCACTTCACTGGAAGGCATAGGCTGTTTTGGAAAGCTTCTGTTCCTCCCATGGGATTGCAGATGTATTATGTTGCTAATGGCAATATTGGATGCGAAAACTCCAAACCAGCAAAACTGAAAACTCTCAATCCACTACCTTGCCCGTCTCCATATCCTTGCTCAAGAATAGAAGGTGGTTCAGTTCAAATCAAGAACCAGCAGCAGACACTCACCTTCAACTCCACACTTGGTTTGTTGCAGAAGGTAAGCTATAAAAATGGTTCTCAAGTCTTCATTGGTGAAGAAGTAGCTATGTACTCTAGTGAGGGTGGAGCTTACCTATTCATACCAACCGATAATGCTAAGCCTATCATTGAATCTAATGGAGAAATGGTTTTGTCAGAGGGACATCTGGTGCAAGAACTATACTCTTACCCAAAGACCCAATTTCAGAAATCCCCAATCTCCCACAGCACTCGAGTTTACAACAGTGATAGCACTATACAGGAGCTGATCATCGAGAAGGAATATCATGTTGACATTCTTGGTAAAGATTTCAATGACAAAGAATTGATAGTTAGATACAGAACCGACATTGATAACAAAAGAGTTTTCTATTCTGATCTGAACGGCTTTCAGATGAGTAGGAGAGAAACCTATGACAAGATTCCAGTTCAGGGGAACTACTACCCTATGCCTTCTCTAGCATTCATGGAAGGATCAAACGGTCGGAGACTCAATGTCCATTCAAGACAGTCACTGGGTGTGGCAAGCCTTGAAGATGGATGGTTAGAGATCATGCTTGATCGTCGTTTAGTCAAAGATGATGGGCGTGGACTCGGGCAAGGAGTGCTTGATAATCGTGTTATGAATGTCGTGTTCCACCTCTTCATGGAGTCCAGAACTTCCTCCAACCATCCTCCATCGAACCCATCTCTGTTTTCACATACTGTTGGTGCTGGTCTGAATCATCCGTTACATACATTTGTTGCCAAGAACCCTCAAAATATATCTGAGCAGATAGTCCCAAGGTCTTTCTCTCCTTTAGCTCATTCCTTACCTTGTGATCTGCATGTAGTGAACTTCAAAGTCCCTAGGCCTTCAAAATACTCTCAGCAATCTCAAGAAGATCTCAGGTATGCTATGATCTTCCATAGACGAAGCTGGGATGATTCGTACTCCAGAAAGGGAATGTCACAATGTAGCAGCGTTGGAGATCAGCATGTGAATCTGTTCTCCATGTTCAAGGAACTCGAAGTGTTACATGTGAAAGCAACTTCTCTGAACCTTCTCCATGAAGACATGGAGATGCTAGGGTACAGTGAAGAAGTTGGAGACGTTGCTTCTGAAGGAGATGTAGCTATCTCTCCCATGGAAATACACGCTTACAGGCTTGAGATCCGGCCACGCCAGTGAAGCATGGTGATCAGAGAATGTTGTGCTTTATCATGGAAAGGTACACTGTCATGTAAGGCCAAGAACCCATAGAAAAAAGCTGGAGCTGCACAGAAATGAATGAATAATGATGCACAAAATCTCTGAGGTCATTGAGAAGAAGCCTAAACTCTGGGCCATGAAAGAGGAAGGTAAGTGTTTTGGTTTCTGCCTCAGAACTCAAGGAAGCTGGTGATGGTGATGAATTGATGATGATGTTTAAGCTTGTCTTGTTCATTTCATTATGTCGAACTGTGCATGCATCTCAAAGTTTTGCTCCCTATTTCATGCCAGTATTTTTGATAGATTCATCTACTCTGACTGATTTTCTTAGGATGCAGCCTTGTTGTGCTTTCAAAATTATCCCCATGAATGTGAATTTTATTTTCACTTAATTTCACCTGTAATATCTATATATAATGCTCTTTAGTATTAAAATCCTTTGATGTTGCTTTTTTTGAGACATAAATATATTAATCCGGTGATAGGTCGGGTTGAAAATGTTCATACTAAGAGAATTGACATTTCAATGTTCTTAGTTATGCCTGATTTACGTTTCACTATCTTCAACTTCAAAATGATACACTATCGTTACCTTTGACTTATATTTTGTTGCACCAGTAATGAATAATGACGAAAAACAACAATCAAGCGTTATTCAACTGTATCTATATTTGCCTGGAATATGTAAAATATTTTGACTTGCATAAAATGCCAGCACCTATATTACCTATATTTGCCTTAAATGTCTAAAATACTTTGACCAGTGAATACAACAAAATATAAATTAAGAGGAGATAATTGTAAATCAAGTATTACCAAAGTAGTGAATCGTCATATCTCATTCATACCATGTCAGACGTGAATATGAGTTAAATAAAGACGTTAGTTATTCTTTATAACTGATCTGTTTGATCAAGTCGAACACTCCAAATATTAGAACCCGATCGACCCAAAATCACAACCTTGTGTCGGACTTTGATGACGAGCACGTATACGTGCAATACTATAGGCAAACACACACATAGACATGGAAGAACTGTACATACACAAAACGTCATCGTTCACTACATACACGTACATGTACCAGCCTCAGCCAACAACGCAAAAATATCAGACAGATTAAGAACTCGATCATCATATTCATAGTCAATTCTTTCTTTACCCTAATGGCCTCCACATCACAAAACCACCTCAAAATTAAAGCTAACACACAGGACAGATCGTGGCCTATGAAAACAAACCAGCCCAAAGCACGCATCCACGTGGCACGATGACCATGCATCCACGTCACGACTTTCGTGAACATTAAGAACTCATAACTCATAGCCTTTTTAGTTTTGTCCGTACATAGGCCGATCCTTCGACACTATGCACTCGACCGCACGTGCCCGCCGCGTGCTCGCGCGTGCCCCACACACGTCCGTCTCGTTCCCGCTATTTCTTCTCTCCCTCTCAATCGTAACCCACAGAAACACCGTTCCGTTTCGCCTTCCTTTTCTGGGCCGTTCCATCTCCTTTAACCACCGCTTGTTTCGGTTACATATACATATCATGTGTACGTACGTATACGTCAAACAAACAAGTACGTACGAGGATGTTTCGGAGTATACGGTGGTTATGGTAATGTCTTAACGAGCCAAACTCACGATTATGGTTACGAATCAAGGTGGCCTCGCCATGCAAGCTAAGCTTTTTTTTTTCTGGATTTGTGTTGATATGAGTCTATAAATCACGATAAGTTCATTGCACGGTGATGATGACATGGCAGGGCCCGTGCCACGTAACAGTCCACGTGTGCCGTGCATGACGAGTCACGTGTTTGACTAGCAAGTTTTCGTGTCGACACCGTGACGTGGCCCATTTGGATCAAATAAGTGGAGATCATTTTAAGCTCCCTTTATAAAGCACTTCCCATAATTGAAATTTTTATTAAAAGCTATGATTGTTCAAGTGATTTGTCCACTGCCCCATTATTAATTTTGAGAGCCAATTACCGAAGAGGCTTTGGTGTCTGTTTGTGGACCTGTTTGAGACTCTGAGGGAGAGAGGAACAGAAGCAGTATAAAACAAACACGATATTGCTTTGGTTTAATCTATTAACAACTTAAACTTCCATGGCTGGAGGACCACAGAGATCAAGGAGCCTCAGCAAGTCATGTGTTCTTCTAATAGGTAATGCATCTCTCCACCTCTCATCTCAACAAAACCCTAATCAAAGGGTGATTCTGAATCTTCGTATTAGAGATAGTGTTCGTCCTGACCAACCAGACCCGTCTGGGGGATTTTTAAGATTATTGGTCTGGTTTGAGATAGTGTTCGTCTTGACCAACCAAACCGGTCTGGGGAATGTTAAGATTATTGGTCTTGTTTGAGATAGTGTTCGTCCTGACCAACCAGACCGGTCCGGGAGATTTGAGGACTATTGATGTGGGTAGAGACAAGAATTTAAGGAATGTTTGTGGATTTTAAGGATGACCCATTTGAGATTATGTGACATTGACATGTGGGTTTGGTTTGGATTTTGAATCTTGTGACAGTGATTGCTGGAATGGAGAGATTTGCATTCAAGGGGGTGTTGTCGAATCTGGTGAACTATCTGACGGACATTGTTGGGTTGAGCAATTCGTCGGCGGCGAAGATGGTGAGCAGCTGGAGTGGGCTCACCTCCATCATGCCTCTCCTGGTGGCTCCTTTGGTTGATTCTTACTGGAACCGCTTCTCCACCATTTTGGCTTGTTCCTTCATCTATTTCCTGGTCAGTTTGATTCATCCAAATCCATGATGTTCTTGTGTTCATGTTCATGTTCATGTTCTTGTCCTTTTTGGGTTTGGCTTGATTTGGTCTTGGTTTTGGCTCAACAAGGCATGTGGGTTATGTGAATGTGACACATATCCAATTACAGAAAAAGTAAGCAAAATCATGCATTAATGATTGGGACAATGTCCATTATGTAGCCTTGTGGAACATGAGTCACCTCTTGCCTTTTAAAGCACTAGCCACCTATCTTATTCAGTAATGTTTTGGCATATGTTTAATGATTTGATTTGTGGTCAAATATATGGTCATTCATATGATTAATTTTATATTAATTGTCGTAAAAATAAGAGTCATACGTAGACGTAGACATCGAACGAATCTTGAATAGTTTATCTCAGGTTTCCTAGAAATTTCTTTTGGTTACTAAAATTGAGGAGGGTTTGTTACAAACAACAAAAAAGTATGTAACTATCATTGATAATCCCTAGAGCTAAACAAAACCTTTTTCTAAAACAGTTTTTAAAGGTTTTCTCAATATCTAAACTTAAATATACAATAAACAAGTATATATAATGAAAAGGAGCAAGAATCTATGACAAATGTGACAGTGTTGTCCTTTTATCTCCTTGTTTATTAATAATTAATCAGTTAAGATACGTTGCCTTCTGTTTCTAATCATGCCCATTGCTCTGAATCAGGGTCTGGTGGCGCTGACATCAACAGCATTGGCACTATCATGGTCTCCTTCGGACAGAACAACCACTTCCTCGTACCTGTTCTGGTCGCTCTGTCTCATCTCCCTAGGCCAGGGTGGGTGCAACCCGGCCTTGCAGGCCTTCGGGACAGACCAGCTTGAGGGCTGCGAGGATCAGGAACTGCCCAGCACCACCAAAAAGGACGACAACAACAAGTCCTCGAAGAAGAGCTTCTTCTTCCGGATGTGGTACTTTGGCGTGTGCACCGGGAGCCTCCTGGGGATCATAGTCATGTCCTGCATCCAAGACAATTTTGGCTGGGTCATAGGATTCACCATACCGACTCTTCTCATGCTTGTCTCGATCTTCTTCTTCTTGTCTGGAACGGGGATTTACACGTATAAAGACAGCAAGGAAGTCGAGCATAGGCCTATTGAGAGGATCGTTAGGGCCATCAAAGCAGCTGCATCGAGCCTGAAGAAAGGTGGGATCAGTTTGGTTGATGAGAAATCTGATGCCATTGAGCTAGAGTAAGTTTCTTTTCCTTAACATGACTAGCACAGTAAATTACCAATTCTGCACATTACTATCCCTAATTTTAAAACGTGACGGTTTGAAAGTTTAAGTTGCTGGGTGTAAAAGTTTAAAGCTGAGGATAGTTGTGTGTAAAAAAAAAACATATAGTAAGCAATAACTATGTGCATGATGTTCTTACCGTTATGATGATGTTGCTTTGTCTGTCTAGGCTTCAAGAGAAACCTCTGTGCCATGATCGAGGTTCGGACAAGGAGGTTGAGAGTTTTGAGGAGAAACCCAATAACCAGATACTTGCAAACATCAAAGTTGTGCTGAGCCTTTTGCCTATATGGACGATGCTCCTGATGTTTGCAGTCATCTTCCAGCAGCCCACAACTTTCTTCACCAAACAAGGCATGATGATGGATAGGAGCATTGGTGGAGGCTTCAAGATCCCAGCAGCAACCTTGCAGAGTCTCATTGCAGTATCTATAATATTGTTGATGCCTCTCTATGACGTGGTCTTCATCCCAATCGCGCGCCTCATAACCCGCCAAGAGAAAGGCCTCAGCGTGACCCAGAGGATGGGGATCGGGATGGTTATGTCGGTCATGTCCATGGTCTTGGCTGCTCTTGTTGAGACCAAGAGGCTTGAGATGAGCCACAAGATGGGAGTGCTCGATGTGCCACTGAGCATCTTCTGGTTGCTGCCTCAGTACATAGTCTTGGGCATCGCAGACATCTTCACTGTTGTTGGGATGCAGGAGTTCTTCTACAATGAAGTTCCTGTCCGGATGAGAACAATGGGGTTTGCTCTCTACACAAGTGTTTTTGGGGTTGGGAGCTTCCTGAGTGCTTTGCTGATATGGCTTGTTGAGGTCCTGACAAGATCTGGAGAAGGAGGCCATGGCTGGTTCTCTGATGACATGAGGGAAGCTCGACTCGATAAGTATTACTGGCTCTTGGCAATCCTGAGCTCAGTGAGCATGACCTTGTATGCAATACTGTGCAGATATCACAAAAGCAGAACAGAAACGGAGATTCAAGATTGTACCTGACAATGTCAGAGAATGTTGTGAAGCTCCCTTTTGTCGTACTGTACATATATGATCAGCAATGAAACCCAACCCATAGACCTGCTCTCTCCTAGCTTATCGTGCCCACAACACAAATCTTCCATGAACTCCAATCACTTTATTAACTCTGAAACTGAGACAGTAGTTATTGTAGCTTATAGAACATTGCTGGATACATTCTTGGTCCAGCAATGTGTAGTACAGTTTACAAGTATCATCAGCGCTTGTAGTGCTTGTTAGAGTAATACATATTTGTAATGGCCTTGACATCATCAACATGCAGCTCACTCTTGGTGATGCCTGGAGTGAAGTGACTGTTCATGACAGCATTTTGATGGACACTGTGGCCAAGACCAAGAAGATGACCAATTTCATGCAGAGCCACTGTTTCCAAGTCCATTTCGTTCTTGCTTGGTTGTAACTTGCTGCTCCAGTTCTCATCTGCGTTGAAATGAAGATGACCTGTGTGTGAGTCTGTCAGAAAAGCATGAGCTGAGTTCTTGCCGAGTCCATCAAATGGGGACGAATCTCCATGGGAGCCTCTATGAAAACCAATCTCAATGTCAGCTCTCATGCCTTGTTCAGCTTCCTCGAAGGTGAAAGGAGAAATGGAAGCCCATTTTTTGAAAGCTTGTCCACAGACAGACCTCAGGACTTGGGTCCCAACATTGGCTTCAGCTGTAGAATGGAAGGTGTAGGTGATATGAGCCGGCCATTTTGGCTGTTGTGGTTCATCATCAATGACTCCACACTTACGCTCGTTACCTATGGATTGAACTGTGAGAGCAAGAAGGATCAGAAAAACAGTAGCAATGTTCAAACTCAAAGCCATTGTGAATGTTCTGATCAATGAATAATAGATGAAAAGCTTGAGTTGGTGATGGGTTATACTTAAGTGTTGAGAGACAATATTTATGGACAAACAATTTGTTAAGGCTCAAGAGTTTCTCTTCAATAAGACTCATGGTCACACATTTGTTGCCTTCCAACAAATCCTTTACACAAGGTGCTTCCCTATATAGGCAATCAAATTCAAACCCACATTGTAAGCAACGGTCAAAAATTAACTTAACAACAAACTCACTAATTGTCCATTAAGGTTACAAGGTAGAGCATGTTGGCATGCAAAATGCATTGAAAGCAAAGCTAAAAAATTAACACACTCACCAATTGTCCCTTAAAGTGTTTCCACGTAATGCCACACTGCTTCAATGGCTTGAGAGCTATTCAAGAAATACATGGAGAAGAAAATTGTGACAATGTGCAACATACACAAGCAACCGAGCAATGACTCGAAGCTATCTTGGGCTCTTAGCAAAGAACTGCATTAGGAGACATGATACAGATTGGGACTGAAATGACAAATGTTCCAAAATAGTTCCTAAGTTATGGTTCTGTTCCAAATTCCAAAACATTCCTAAAGTTATGGGTTTTGAACTGTATAAGATGAACTCCAAAATCGCATTGATAAAGAGTGCATTACAAAGAACAAGAAGCCTTCATAAAACTCAGCAATGGTGAAGAACCATTTATACTCAATTCTATACAAAAATAAGAGCAATTTTTAGATTTTACCTCACAATTGCAAATCATAACCATTCATAGAACCATCCAAAGAACCTTCACTATGCTTCTCCAGATTCCCCTCTTCATCAGTCTCATCAGAATCCAAAGTAAACTCAGCATGACCATCCAAGCTCTGCAACTGAGCTCCAATTGGCCTGTACATCATGTGATCATTTCGAGTTCCATTCTTCTCTACACCAATAGCATAGACAGACACAGCTAAAACAGCCAGAAAAGCAAGATGAGAATTGAACTGAAGGGTTGCAATTGCTCTCCCCCTGTGATAATCTGAGTGCCCATTGCACTTGATCGTGAAGTTCCCTCTGCTCTTCTCAGCCAGAGAGCATCCATGGGCGATGAAATCGGAGTAAAACGAAAAACCCATCTGGATAAACCACGTTCCTTGCAGAAGCAACCCAATCCCACGCGACAGTTTCGGCAGATTCGACGGCGGCGATACGGAGGCCACGGCGGTGGAGAAGACGCAGACGGCGATGGGCAGGAGCAAGAGATCGTAGTACCGATTCTCGATCCCGTTCGTGTCCTTCCTCTGGAGGTAGAACAACAAAAACTCCTCCGCGAAAGCGAGGAGGAAGATCAGATTGAGGAGCGACGAAGGGAGAGGGATCGAATTCGTCAGATTCTTCATCAGACCCAGAAGTGCGTACATCAGGAATAGGAAAGCGACGGCGAGGGATTGCAATTGGAGAGCCGTGCCGACCCCGTCGCTAGAGCGGATCGCGTCGGTGAGAGAGACGAGAGTGTTGACGATGAAGAAGAAGGAGAAGACGAAAATGGCGAGAAATGTCGGGACGGAGGAAGATGGGTTGGTTTTGGGCTTCGTCTCCGGTGACCGACCGACGACCTCCGTCAGGATTTCCAGTGCTCCGATGACGAAGAAACCACATCCCGTCAAGGTGAAGTTGATGAGCCCCATAGCCGTCGACTGTAGCTTCTCTCTCTCGGTTTGAGAATTTTGACACGGTAGAGAGAGAAAGAGAAATTAGATGACGTGTCAGCCATCTGGATACGAACCCGTCCTGGGTATGGTTTTTATTTTGACTTGTTCTCGGGGCTCGTTTGGACTGGAATTTGGGTCTGCCAAACGTGACCTGAGAGCACGAGCCGTTTGTGAACTGGGTTGTCTAATCGTATTGGTTTTATGAACTGTGAACCGCTCAATAACGGTCGCGACCGACGACATGCGATTATAGTTTGTCAGTTTGCGAACCGTAATTCATGCGTCAGTTAATCATGATGTGACACGTGGCTTCGTTGGGTAAATAAAAATCCGACCGTTGGCAACGTTCGGAAAAGGTAACTTAGTTTTTTTATTCATTATAAATCCGAATTTAAACCTTATAAATATCTTCATCCCCATTCTCAAACCACCAACAATTCTCCTACTCCTCTCTAATTTTTCTCCGCTTTTACATTCATTTTTCCAACTTCCTCTCTCTCAAAAGTCAATCAAAAAATTTCCGACGACGAAACTCAACGTTGTCATTCATCGGATGATGAACAACGGAGGTCGGAAGATTTCCAATTCACCGCCAATGACTTTGGAAGCTTTTGCGACATGTTGACGCAACCCGATGAGAATTCCGTGAACCCAAGCGTTTTCACGCCATATATGCAACCAGGTTCCTCCTCAGGTACTTTCACACCATATACGACCTCCGTGATACGGGGGGTTGATCTGTAGAACGACACCGTAGAAGACCCTTCGACATGGGTGTTGCCGGCCATTGGAGGAGAATCAGGCGTCGAAAACACGGGAGGTGGACAAGCGATAGTGTTGACGTAATGCTGCTGGAGAAACAGTAGTGGCGCTCCTGTGGCGGAGATACAACACTGGAGAAATGGTGTTGACGTTCCGACGATGGAGAAACGACGCTGGAGAAACGGTGATGGAGAGACAGTGCAGAAAAAACTTCGGTGGAAACGGTGGTGGCACAAAACTAGAGGTTTGAGGATGTGAGGGAGAAACAGCAAGGAATAATCGCTGATGGTTGAGAAGGCGGTGGAGATACACTAGAGGTGGGAACGATGATAGCAGAAACTGCAGTGATGGAGGAAGTCGAAGAAACGAAGGAAGAAGAAGCAGTAAAGAAGAATCGAGAGGAAGACGAAGCGTTGAGGTCATTTAAGCACGAATCGTGCCATGCGTCACATCCCTGTTCGTCGGTCCAAGATTAGGCTAGACCCCAAATCCATCGATTCTATGATTCACTAAGTCTACAGAACCCTCGACGTCAAACCTACGCTTTCGCACATTCGATGTAGACCCGACTATGCGTCGCAGATTCGACACGTAATAAACCAACAAGTAATAACATAATATGTTAGGTTTATGTGTCAAAACAGTGAACCTGACTTGCCTAAATAGAAACCATAAGTCTAAACGGCCAAGTCTAAAACACGTGAACCATACGTCCACAAAACCTGCTTTAAACTGCTGAAGGCACCGAGCAACCACCAACAATCGAGACCCGACAACTACCTGTATCCACCATACGTCCACAAAACCTACTTTAAACTGCTTAAGGCATCGAGCAACCACCAACAATCGAGACCTGACAACTACCTGTATCCATCAGGCCCCGACATCCACGCTCCACCACCTGCAATACATAGGCAACAACAACTCGTCTACATGGTCTAGCCTCCAACCGACACTAAGACTAACAATCGGTGACCAACACCACATAATCCGAACCATGTTCCTTGCCCAATCCTCGGTTCCATAGATATAGAAACTTGCCTTAGGCCAACACCAAGAAACACCCAAAACATAGGTTCGACCAGATTTGACACACCACAACAAGCAAGGAAGCAATCTCAATATCGTCGAAGGGGAGGGGAGACCTAAAACAGACCTGAAAGGGGTGAAAAAAGAGTTCAACCAGACCAGAGCTACCCGTTGAAGCTACGCCACCGCAAACAAGTCGTCGATGCTAATCTCCCACCCCACAAACTGACCACCGAAGGACGCCGAAGCAATGGCCAACGCCACACGCATGTCCCTAATTCTAGGTAACAAAGAAAAGACATGGAAGAATCCCCAATCCAAGCTCCGACACATCGACCAGAACTCGAAGCAAACTTCAGCCAACATCGTCCAACTTGAGCCACTCAGGGGAGAGGGACTCGACAAGAGCAGCTCCTTGCCACGCCCCAAGACTGAGACGACGAGGAAGAACGAAAACCGGTAAAACGGATGGGCAGGAACCTTAAGCAGAACGAGAGTAGAGACTGAAGGCCCTCAGCGACCTCGAGAGCGTCCGGAATGGACCTTCGAAGCCGCCGCCGTCAACGTAAGCTGTAGCGAAGCTATGGTTAGGTTAAGTCTTTTGAGATCGTTTTTTTTTTGCGTTTCAGTACAAAAATCAGTCATGTGACTGTCACGCCCCAAATCCGGCGTTGACCGGACTCGAGACGTGACCTGAGTTGAAATAATTAAGCATCATAAAAGATAAGTAAAGGTTCCAACATCTCGATAAACTCCGTCAAAACGACATATCGGTAGGTAGGTTAAAACAACGTGAGTCGCAGCTCATCATAAATAGTCAAAAGTATATCCACATAAGGAACCAACACAATTCTAATGGTAACCCGAAGAGTCCCAAAGCTCCCTAGCCTCGGCCTCTCTAGACATCCGGTACTCCTGTAAAACAGTTAGAAACCAAGGGGGGTGAGCTGACGCTCAGTAGGGAAAACCTTAAGTTAAAGATGAACTGTCTACAAATGTAACCCGAACGACAGGAAGAGAGAACATATAAGGAAGTGATAAGAATAAGAAATAATTGCAACAACGTAGAGGATCCAAATAACAGTGACATAAATAAATTCATAATGAATAATTTAAAGGACGAATAATAATAAACTGGGAAATATTAGTATCTTGCCAATCACTTGCTTTCTCAAGCCTCTGATCCATGAATAGATTCTGGGATCACCTCGGTTCCCATAACCCGATCCACCAGAGTATCCACATCACATCAGATTTTCCCTCGGTCCATAGGAGGTACATGCACCGGGGCACCGACTAGTTCGGAACTGCCACCTAAGGACCATATGTCATAGGGGACCAAGTAGTGCACCCACTGGGATACAGTTCCTCGGGATGAAACTATAAGTAATCCTTTCCCCGCAGGGTAAAATGTCCAGTTGCCCGCAGGCCCAATGATCCATGCCCCGCAGGGTCCCATAACCAATTGCCCGCAGGCCCAATAATCAACGCCCCGCAGGGTCCCATAACCACTACTCTCACACTCTAAAACGCGGTCACTAACTCACTGTAACTGTCCAACTCCAACCACCTCAACGGCACCGGATTACCCCCCCCCCCCCCCCCCCCCCGGTGTAGTACTGAATCAAGCAAACCAACAGACAAACCAATAAACGAGCATGCATTCAAGAATATAAGAACCAGTATAAATGGGTCACCAGTCAACGCTCAACAGATCACACTCCCATCATAATCAAGACATCCAAAACACTCCAAACTTACCGTATACTTACCTGTCACGAACCAGCGGTACATCGATCACCTGATTGTGCCCCGTGGCACAACCAGTCATACTCGATCATCCGTTCAATCAACAATTATATTAACATAAATACTCAATCAATTAAGTGGTACTCAACAAATCAATCAACAAATGAACAATTATTTAGCATTCAATCGTACGAGCTACTCTAGTTTCATTAGACTCTTAGGTTAACCGAGCAATTAGCAACCAAGCATGCGAACCTAACACACAACTAATCCGAGAGCTCTTCACAGCCTCTCTACCAGTCAATCAATTTCCCAAGCATTGAAAGCACACTTCACTAATTATCATCGTCCTAACATGCATACTAGACTCATCCGATTATTAGTAATTGAAAAACGGTTAATCTAGTTATTCGCATCCTATAGGCAAATGTAAGACGTTTCCGATTTTATTATCCTGATCATGCATTCTAAGCGGTAAGTAAGTAATTAAAGCTTTCCCTACCTTCCGGTCTTCCTACGAACAAATACTCCTATCAACAGCTGTCCGGCTCGCCTCGTCACCTCGGCGGAGTCCCAGCTACGAATCTGGGTTTACACACAAGCGATCCAGAATCAGATCGGGTCCTGACTACCCAGTTCTTTAAATTAACAGGTTTTCATTTCCGTGGATTAAACCGTTTAATCTGATAAAAACCGACTTAGTCTCAAGTGTCGTTTTAAATCAATTTTAAATTTAATTAACAATTTAGTCCCAAACGGTCCGTATCCGATCCAGTCCCGGAGTTAGGCCCGAGTCCGGACCCGAAGATCAGAGTCAGTCCGGGCCATGGCCCAGGCCAGATTCGAGCCCAAGGCCCAAATCCTGTCCAGGCCAAGGCCCAGCTGAGCTCCGAGCCCGAGCCCAAGGTCTCGTCCTTGTCTGGTCTGCTGACGGTGGCGTTGGCTGAGGTCAGGTTTCCGGCGACTCCGGCGGCGGTGGTGACGGGGTTTCGACAGCGGGTTCTCGGCGACGGTTGGGTTGCCAGAGGTTCGGGACTCGACGGGGACGATGGTTGGGGCGAGGTCGGAACTTTCCCGGCCAGATCTGACGGCCAAAAGGCTCGCCGGCGACGCGAATCGTAGATCTGGAGCTCGGAGAGTTCCGACGACGCTCCCGACCCTCGCTGACCCCAAAGGAGCCCGAAGCTCTTCGAATCGAAGCGAGAAGGAAGGGGAAAAAGGGACGGAGCGGTGAGGGGCGACTCACCATTGAAGCCTTGCCTGAATCGGCACGATGGCGTTCGTCTCGCCGGCGGCGGTCTCGAATCGAGGGGGAGGAGGACGAGTGGGGCTTCTGGGTTTCTGGTACGACGGGTAGAAGAAGACGGCGAAGAAGAAGAGGACGGCGGGTGCGAGGTCGGAGAAGAAGAAGGGACGGTGGCCGGGGAAGGAGAGTGGGAATGGCGGCGGCGGGTTTTTGGGTCGTCGGGAGAGGGAGACGAGGTCTCGCCTTGGGAGTGGTGCGCGGAAATGAGGCTGAAGCGGCGAGGGACGGGTTTTAAGGGTAGGGTTTCGGGGTAGACGGGCCTTGGGCCGGTCCTGGTGCGCGTGGGTAACGGGCCTGGTCTGGCTCGGCCCAAAACCGAGTCCGATCAGGCCCAAGCCTGAAACCCCCCTTTTTTTTTTTTTAAACAAACTCGATACAAAAACAACCCTCTAAGTACCGGTTTGCACTTTAAAACCCTTTTTAACCAACTGGGTTTTACAGTCTATTCCCCTTAAAGAAATTTCGTCCTCGAAATTTAAAGCAGACGTACCTCAAACGTCAAACAGGTGGGGATATTTCTCCCGGATCTCGTCCTCTCGTTCCCAGGTCGACTCAGCTCTCTGGTGCCTCCACTGTACTCGAACCAACGGAATAGTCGTCTTCCGCAAGACTTTCTCTCCCGTATCCACAATTTTGATAGGCTGCTCCTCATAAGAGACATCATCTGCTACCTCAATATCGGCCCATTCGATAACATGAGAGGGATCCGCCGTGTATTTCCGCAGTTGGGATACATGGAAAACGTTATGCACGTTCCCAAGCTGCGGTGGCAAGGCTAGTCGATAAGCTACAGCTCCAATCCTCTCTAAGACCTCAAATGGCCCAATGAAGCGCGGGGATAACTTTCCTCCTCCGCGGTTGAATCGTAGTAGGCCCTTCTTCGGGCTCACTCTCAGAAACACGTGGTCTCCGACCAGAAACTCAAGTGGTCTACGCCGTCGGTCTGCATAGCTCTTCTGACGACTCTGTGCGGTCTTCAACCGCTCCCTGATCACCGTGACCTTCTCTGTCGTCTCTCTGACCATATCGGGACCAAGTATGCTCCGTTCCCCTACTTCTGCCCAACATACTGGCGATCTACACGGTCTGCCGTACAGGGCCTCGAATGGTGTCATCCCAATGCTGGACTGATAACTGTTGTTGTAAGCGAACTCTGGCAATGGTAGATGATCCTCCCATGATCCTTGAAAGTCAAGTACACAAGCTCGAAGCATGTCCTCCAAAATCTGAATGGTGCGCTCTAACTGTCCATCCATCTCAGGATGGTAAGCTGTACTCAACAGTACTTCAGTCCCCAGAGCCTTCTGTAGGCTCTTCCAAAATCTGGATGTGAAACGAGGGTCTCTATCCGATACCACTAACACTGGTACCCCGTGTAGACGAATAATCTCCCTGACGTACAAACGTCCCAACATGTCTACAGTATCCGTCATCCTCATAGCTAGAAAATGTGCCGACTTGGTCAGTCGGTCAACCACAACCCAAACGGCATCATGCCCCTTGGGCGACCTCGGTAGCCCACTCACAAAATCCATAGTCACATGTTCCCATTTCCACTCGGAAATCGGCAAAGGCTGTAGTAAACCAGCGGGACGCTGATGCTCCGCCTTCACCTGCTGACAGGTAAGACATCTCGAAACGAAGAGTGCAACTGCCTTGCGCATCCCCCTCCACCAGAACTGTCGTCGGATGTCTCTATACATCTTGGTGCCACCGGGATGCACTGCAAGTCGTGAGTGGTGACACTCTCTCAACACTGTGTCCCTACACTCTCGGGGCACAAACAACCGTCCCCTAAATCGAAGTCCCTGATCTGCACTCAACTCCCAGTCATCGATCTTCTCCCCAGCTACCAGTCTCCCACGGATCTCCATCGTCTCAGTATCCTCGGTATGTGCCTCTAGCACCCGAGTAACCAAAGTGGGTTGAGCCACCAATGCACATAAGGCCATACCATCCGTGATCTCCTCATCGGAATGAGCTCAGCTCCTCCAGCATGTTCCACTCTCGGACTGCCATGCTGGCCACGCAATGAGATGACTTCCTGCTCAGGGCATCTGCGACGACATTCGCCTTGCCCGGATGGTAGAGCAGCTCGAAGTCGTACTCCTCAAGTAGCTCCATCCATCGCCTCTGGCGCATGTTCAGGTCGCGCTGAGAGAAAATGTACTTGAGGCTCTTGTGGTCAGAGAACACTCTAAACTGCTCACCATACAAATAGTGTCTCCAACTCTTCAATGCAAAAACTATAGCTGCTAGCTCGAGATCATGGGTCGGATAGTTGCGCTCGTGCACCTTCAACTGCCTGGAACCGTAGGCAACTACCTTCCCTGACTGCATCAGAACACACCCCAGTCCCTCGCCCGAAGCGTCACAATAAACGTCATAGCCCACTCCTCGCTCCGGAACAATCAACACCGGAGCAGTGGTCAGATGAGCCTTTAGCTCTGAGAACGAATGCTCACACTCACTAGTCCAAAGGAACTCTGCTCCTTTCTGAGTCAAAGCTGTCATAGGTGCAGCCAAACGTGAGAAGTCCTGAACAAAGCGTCGATAATAGCCGGCCAACCCCAGAAAACTACGGATCTCAAACACGTTCTTGGGCCTTGCCCACTTCGAAACTGCGTCGACCTTGGCTGGGTCAACTAAGATGCCATCACGGGACACTACGTGTCCGAGGAATTTCACCTCTGCAAGCCAGAATTCACACTTCTCCAGGTTCCCATACAACTGGTGAGTGCGTAACAAGGTCAACACTACCCTCAAGTGTTCCTCGTGTGCCTCTTCGCTAGGCGAGTAGATCAAAATGTCATCAACGAAGACTACGACAAACTGATCCAGGTACGGTCTGAATATGCCATTCATCAAGTCCATGAAGGCTGCTGGCGCGTTCGTCAACCCGAACGGCATCACTAGAAACTCAAAGTGTCCGTAGCGCGTCCGGAACGCGGTCTTCTCCACATCTTCCTTCTGGACCCTCAACTGATAATAGCCTGATCTTAGATCAATCTTGGAGAAACATGTCGCTCCTCTCAATTGATCGAACATGTCATCGATCCTCGGCATCGGGTAGCGGTTCTTCACCGTCACCCGATTTAGCTTCCGATAGTCGATACACATCCTCAAGGCTCCACCCTTCTTTTTCACGAAGAGGGCGGGTGCTCCCCACGGCGAGACACTAGGGCGGATGAAACCCTTCTCTTGTAACTCTTCGAGTTGGCGCTTCAACTCGACCAACTCGGTTGGCGCGAATCGATAAGGTGACATCGAGATCGGCGCAGTGCCTGGGATCAAGTCGATCCGGAACTCTAACTCTCGCGTCGGTGGTAACCCGGATAACTCCTCCGGAAACACGTCCGGAAACTCACAAACCACTCTCGGCAAGTCTCTGCCGCTCTGCACCACCTCGGCCTCTATTCCAGTAGTCAAGGCGGATAGCAGGACTCCGCTCTTGCTACCCAGAACACAAGTGATGTTTCTATCACCAGATCGTACGGTCACCTGCCGCCGAAAGCAATCGATCGTCGCCTGATATTTTGTAAGCCAATCCATCCCTAATATCACGTCGAAAGCAGTCATCTCCAGAACGAGAAGGTCTCCCAAGAAAGGGCAATCAGCCACGCGAACCTCACAATCTCGGCAAACTGTGCTCAACACCACCTCCCCCGTAGCTGGGGTCTCAAGACAAAGGGGTCTACGAAGTGGCTCCGCCACCAAACCCAAGGAACGAGCAAAAGAAGTAGAGATAAACGAATGGGATGCACCCGTATCAAACAAAAAGGAAGCCCACGAATGAAACATTAAGCACGTACCCTGAATGGTCTCATGACCGGCATACTGTCTCTCAGCTCTAGCATCTGCAACTGCATAAACTCGACCCTGCTGTGCCGGTGGTCCCCCTCTCGGTGGTGGTGGTAGTGCCACCTGCTGCTGGGGCCTAGCCTGATGTCTCGGGGCTACCGCTCCCGCTGCCTGACGCGGAGCTCTCTGCTGCTGTGCCTGTCGTGGTCGGCCGGGAGGTGCCTGACGAAGCTGTGCCTGCTGTGGTCTCGGTGGAGGGACAGCTCCGACACGATCGGGGCAAGTGAAAGACAAATGTCCCTGTCGGCCGCACTGGTAACAAGTCCGGTCCTCAACACGCTGCCGCTCGGCAAAACCCTGTGGACGACCCATCTGCCGCTCTGCAGGTCCTCCGTCTCTCGGGCAGTCTCGGGCCAAGTGTCCCGGCTGTCTGCACGTGGGGCAGAACTGAGTCACCGGGGCCGGTCCAACTGATGCTACTGACGCCCCTCTGCGCGAACCACTCTGCTGAAACTGAGGCTGGAAGTACCCAGAAGTCCTCTATCGTCTAGCATCACGCCTCTCTGATGGTCTGAGAAACCCACCCGGTCTCGGCCTGACATCTCGCTCTCTGGCAGTCTCTCGAAAGTGTCTCTCCACATCTAGAGCCTGGCCCAACAAGGTGGTGTATACCTCTGTCCTCAAAACAATAAGCCGGTCTGCAATGGCAGGGAGGAGTCCACGCTCAAATCGTCTGCAACGACTGTCCTCAGTCTGCACCATCTCGGGTGCGAAGCGACATAAGGTCAGGAACCTCGCCGCATACTCAGCCACCGTCATACCCCTCTGTCGTAGATCCACGAATTGTTGGCGTCGATCATCCCGAACCGATCGCGGAAAGTACTGCTCCAGGAACAACTGACTGAAGAGCTCGAAATCCTCACCAACGCTGGTCTGCACAGACTGCCACCAGTAAAAAGCCTCACCCTCAAGCTGGAAGGTGGAGAAAGAAACCCTCAGACGTCCCTCAGAAATACCGGACGTATCAAGGTTGCGAGTGATCCGCTCCAACCATAACACTGCTGCCTCTGAGTCAACACTCCCTGAAAAGGTCGGTGTACCCAAACGACGAAAGTCACGAAGTGCCTGAGCCGTGTGAATATCCTTCTGTCCTGGTCTCTCTACAACGGTTGTCTCTGTAGCAGACACGGGCGCTGGCGCCGGTGTTGGGGTCTCCTGCTGAGCCCTGAGTGCCGCTAGCACTGCGCGTACCACCTCATCAATGGGTGTAGCCTGGGTCGGCTCTGCGACTGGGGTAACTCTCACTGATGACCCGGACGGTCCACCCTCAACGTTCTGGTGCTCTGTGGGAGCAGCATCCTGGGCACCTGCTGCCCCTGCCAGCCCAACCGCGGGTGGCCGACCCTTCCCTAAAGCTGGGCGACTCCTGGTACCTCTCGGGACGTAAACGGGAAGCATCTCGAAAGCTCGCTGCAGTAGTACGTACAGTTCAACTCAGTTTAAAACAAGCGAAACGATTTAAGCAAAAAGGCGCTTTCGAACGTCTCAACGGATCCTTAATTGGATCGAGAGTAAGTAGATAAGTCGTATATAATACTCATATAGACAAAGAATTTCGTACCTTGTGCGTCTCACATAGCAAACAGTAAAGCAATCAACTCCCTCAGGAGGCATAATTCACACACAAACACACCCATCACTGGGGTGGAAAGCACAAGTAAGCGTCAGCAATTAAGTCCTTACTTTCCTATTTACGGTTTTTCTCTTTCCTCAAGTTACTTATCTTTAATCAATTAGTCGATTCGATCTCACAGCGTTACAACCTGATTCAGGCGTCCCCGAACCTTGTTGTAACTACTTGACATCCCACTATCACGTTTGACTACAGTGGCGCCCTGTGTCAACTCGTGATAGAACCCACACTTCAGGTTCTACAGAAAATTCGGCATGACCTAATCGTAATTTCCACTAACCACCCTGCTTAAACGGGACAATTTTCATTAAATTTCAACAGTTATAATACTCAGAGAGTTCCCATGCTCTGCAGTTCATACCACAATCAACACAGAGATTATGCACTTAATCTGATAACAACCTACTCAACAAGTATCATACAGCGGTTCAGTCATTGCTCGCTCACCCAATACCGACCTCAACCAATCGGTTTCACCGATCTCTGCATCTTACAATCAATAAGGTAAGGGCATCCCTCAAGCGACACAACCGTTATAGCAAGAAGAGTTCAACATTAGGCAACCAAATAAACGGTAAAACTCGAGTCGTTCTTACTATATGCATCAACGCGTTTAACTCCGCATAACTGAGTTCTCGACTTAGACTTCCTAACTCTACCCACCTAAAAGACGTTGGCCCGAGGTTTTTGAAAACGGTTCGAAAATTACCACCTGTTTCAAATGAAACCAGGCTTTGATACCAAATTGTCACGCCCCAAATCCGGCGTTGACCGGACTCGAGACGTGACCTGAGTTGAAATAATTAAGCATCATAAAAGATAAGTAAAGGTTCCAACATCTCGATAAACTCCGTCAAAACGACATATCGGTAGGTAGGTTAAAACAACGTGAGTCGCAGCTCATCATAAATAGTCAAAAGTATATCCACATAAGGAACCAACACAATTCTAATGGTAACCCGAAGAGTCCCAAAGCTCCCTAGCCTCGGCCTCTCTAGACATCCGGTACTCCTGTAAAACAGTTAGAAACCAAGGGGGGTGAGCTGACGCTCAGTAGGGAAAACCTTAAGTTAAAGATGAACTGTCTACAAATGTAACCCGAACGACAAGAAGAGAGAACATATAAGGAAGTGATAAGAATAAGAAATAATTGCAACAACGTAGAGGATCCAAATAACAGTGACATAAATAAATTCATAATGAATAATTTAAAGGACGAATAATAATAAACTGGGAAATATTAGTATCTTGCCAATCACTTGCTTTCTCAAGCCTCTGATCCATGAATAGATTCTGGGATCACCTCGGTTCCCATAACCCGATCCACCAGAGTATCCACATCACATCAGATTTTCCCTCGGTCCATAGGAGGTACATGCACCGGGGCACCGACTAGTTCGGAACTGCCACCTAAGGACCATATGTCATAGGGGACCAAGTAGTGCACCCACTGGGATACAGTTCCTCGGGATGAAACTATAAGTAATCCTTTCCCCGCAGGGTAAAATGTCCAGTTGCCCGCAGGCCCAATGATCCATGCCCCGCAGGGTCCCATAACCAATTGCCCGCAGGCCCAATAATCAACGCCCCGCAGGGTCCCATAACCACTACTCTCACACTCTAAAACGCGGTCACTAACTCACTGTAACTGTCCAACTCCAACCACCTCAACGGCACCGGATTACCCCCCCCCCCCCCCCCCCCCCGGTGTAGTACTGAATCAAGCAAACCAACAGACAAACCAATAAACGAGCATGCATTCAAGAATATAAGAACCAGTATAAATGGGTCACCAGTCAACGCTCAACAGATCACACTCCCATCATAATCAAGACATCCAAAACACTCCAAACTTACCGTATACTTACCTGTCACGAACCAGCGGTACATCGATCACCTGATTGTGCCCCGTGGCACAACCAGTCATACTCGATCATCCGTTCAATCAACAATTATATTAACATAAATACTCAATCAATTAAGTGGTACTCAACAAATCAATCAACAAATGAACAATTATTTAGCATTCAATCGTACGAGCTACTCTAGTTTCATTAGACTCTTAGGTTAACCGAGCAATTAGCAACCAAGCATGCGAACCTAACACACAACTAATCCGAGAGCTCTTCACAGCCTCTCTACCAGTCAATCAATTTCCCAAGCATTGAAAGCACACTTCACTAATTATCATCGTCCTAACATGCATACTAGACTCATCCGATTATTAGTAATTGAAAAACGGTTAATCTAGTTATTCGCATCCTATAGGCAAATGTAAGACGTTTCCGATTTTATTATCCTGATCATGCATTCTAAGCGGTAAGTAAGTAATTAAAGCTTTCCCTACCTTCCGGTCTTCCTACGAACAAATACTCCTATCAACAGCTGTCCGGCTCGCCTCGTCACCTCGGCGGAGTCCCAGCTACGAATCTGGGTTTACACACAAGCGATCCAGAATCAGATCGGGTCCTGACTACCCAGTTCTTTAAATTAACAGGTTTTCATTTCCGTGGATTAAACCGTTTAATCTGATAAAAACCGACTTAGTCTCAAGTGTCGTTTTAAATCAATTTTAAATTTAATTAACAATTTAGTCCCAAACGGTCCGTATCCGATCCAGTCCCGGAGTTAGGCCCGAGTCCGGACCCGAAGATCAGAGTCAGTCCGGGCCATGGCCCAGGCCAGATTCGAGCCCAAGGCCCAAATCCTGTCCAGGCCAAGGCCCAGCTGAGCTCCGAGCCCGAGCCCAAGGTCTCGTCCTTGTCTGGTCTGCTGACGGTGGCGTTGGCTGAGGTCAGGTTTCCGGCGACTCCGGCGGCGGTGGTGACGGGGTTTCGACAGCGGGTTCTCGGCGACGGTTGGGTTGCCAGAGGTTCGGGACTCGACGGGGACGATGGTTGGGGCGAGGTCGGAACTTTCCCGGCCAGATCTGACGGCCAAAAGGCTCGCCGGCGACGCGAATCGTAGATCTGGAGCTCGGAGAGTTCCGACGACGCTCCCGACCCTCGCTGACCCCAAAGGAGCCCGAAGCTCTTCGAATCGAAGCGAGAAGGAAGGGGAAAAAGGGACGGAGCGGTGAGGGGCGACTCACCGTTGAAGCCTTGCCTGAATCGGCACGATGGCGTTCGTCTCGCCGGCGGCGGTCTCGAATCGAGGGGGAGGAGGACGAGTGGGGCTTCTGGGTTTCTGGTACGACGGGTAGAAGAAGACGGCGAAGAAGAAGAGGACGGCGGGTGCGAGGTCGGAGAAGAAGAAGGGACGGTGGCCGGGGAAGGAGAGTGGGAACGGCGGCGGCGGGTTTTTGGGTCGTCGGGAGAGGGAGACGAGGTCTCGCCTCGGGAGTGGTGCGCGGAAATGAGGCTGAAGCGGCGAGGGACGGGTTTTAAGGGTAGGGTTTCGGGGTAGACGGGCCTTGGGCCGGTCCTGGTGCGCGTGGGTAACGGGCCTGGTCTGGCTCGGCCCAAAACCGAGTCCGATCAGGCCCAAGCCTGAAACCCCTTTTTTTTTTTAAACAAACTCGATACAAAAACAACCCTCTAAGTACCGGTTTGCACTTTAAAATCCTTTTTAACCACCTGGGTTTTACAGTGACAGTTACATGACCGTAATATTTTCTAGAAAATTACGATTTTACCCTTTACATTATACGTGTTTTGCAGAGTTGTCGAGATCTACAACGCCACACAAAACTCAAAACTAGACGACCGTGAATACGTTGACCGCATTGCCAACGCTCTTATGATTTGAATTGAGTTATTAAAAAGATTGCGATTTGGATCTAATTTAATTCAACTTCGCTGAGACTGAGTGAACAGTTGATATAAGTTCAATTCTCCTCACCCAAGACCATGTCAAATATACCTTAACGGTGAGATTCCCCTGATTTCTCTCAGAGATTATCGTGTTAATATCTTCTTATCCATTTCCTCTCAACCCTATAAATAGACCCCAAAACCAATCATCTCTACTCAAACCCACCTCACACTCTTCACCATGACTCACTTAACCTCCATCGTTGCACTCCTCAGCTTCACCTTCATCGTCTTCATATCCACCAACAATGCCTCAGCCGCCCAAGTGTCCCACGACGGAAGAGCCATCACCATCGACGGCTCTCGGAGAGTTCTCATCTCCGGCTCCATTCACTACCCGAGAAGCACTCCCCAAGTATATATATATACATATCATCTTAGCTGAATAGAATGTGTGTATCTAATTAGTTGATCACACCATTACCATTTTGGTTTTTGACAGATGTGGCCCGATCTTATTAAGAAAGCAAAGGAAGGAGGGCTCAACGCCATCGAAACTTATGTTTTCTGGAACGCCCACGAGCCTCGTAGGCGTCAGTATGATTTCGGTGGCAATCTCGATCTCGTGAGGTTCATCAGAACCATCCAAGACGCTGGACTTTATGCAGTTCTTCGGATCGGACCCTATGTTTGTGCTGAATGGAATTATGGGTATGTTCTTATTTTTGCAAATTTGTTGTTTTTGCAAATCCGTTGTTTTTAACAGACTTTAGTCATGTAACAGTCACATTACTGTACTTCTTTAAAATGGCGATTTTGCCCTTTACAACATATGCGTTTCACAATTTGTTATCCTCATGTATACATGTTTTGCAATTTGGATCCCTTATACATTTTTGCAGGGGTATTTTGGGATGTCATTTGCAATTAACATTAGTATTTACAAAACGCGTATAGTTCACAACAAGTTTTTGCGATATTGGTTTTCTTCACTTAATAACATATCGCAAATTGTTGTGATGTAACAGAGGATTTCCGGTATGGCTGCACAACATGCCAAACATCGAGCTCAGAACTGCAAACAATGTGTTCATGGTACGAACATTTATAGTCCTTTGTTGTTTGTCGTGCTTCTTTTGAGTTATTACAACATATGATGCATCGAACTGAACACAATGTTTTGATTGATGATTGAAATCGTAGAACGAGATGCAGAACTTCACGACATTGATAGTGGACATGATGAAGAAGAACAAGCTCTTCGCGTCTCAAGGAGGTCCGATCATCATTGCTCAGATCGAAAACGAGTATGGGAACGAGATCAAACAGTACGGTGAGGCTGGGAAAGCTTACCTGAACTGGTGTGCTAGTATGGCCGATTCACTCAACATTGGTGTCCCATGGATCATGTGCCAAGAAGACGATGCTCCTCAACCCATGGTATATATCATCATCATCATCATCATCGTTATCGCGGTCTTTACTTGCGTGTCAAGTTATTGGGTCGATATGTAATGTTACCGTTGGTGTGAATTTCAGATAAACACATGCAATGGTTTTTACTGTGATAGCTTCACCCCAAACAACCCAAGCAGCCCCAAGATGTGGACTGAGAATTGGACTGGCTGGTTAGTCTATATATTATATATAAAATTAATTTGTATAATATAGAACAAGTTTGATGACGTCATTAATTTCAGGTTCAAGAGTTGGGGAGACAAAGATCCCCACAGAACTGCTGAGGATGTTGCCTACTCCGTTGCACGGTTCTACCAAACTGGAGGCACTTTTCAGAATTACTACATGGTTGGTCCTCTAACTAACAATTATAATGTTTCGGGTTAATTTGTAAAATGACCTTATTTTAACCTTCATTTTGGTGAAATAGTCTTCATTTGAATGAAAATCTGATTTTATTTTTGATATGAAATCTCGATCGGGTAGGACTCATCTTCCGATCAAAAGATAAGGTAAAATCGTAATTTTGACACAATAGAAAGCAGCGTTAGGTATTGCAATATGTTTTCAAAATAACACTACTTCATAGGGGTAAGTGTCAAAATAATATTCTCTTTGCAAAATAGCTCACTCCTTTTGTAAATTCTTGGATTTGTTGTTAATAAAGTGTCGATCTGGTCGGATCCATCTTGATCGAGTCCAGTCGGATATGTTGATTTCAGCTTGATCGAGACTTCACCCAATCCGCTACAGATTTGGATGAGGGCAAAAATATAGTTTCCCCCAAAAAATAATAATTGAGGGATTATCTTGTATTCAAGAGGTCACAAACGGGGCTATTTTACAAATTAACCCTGTCTGTAGTTATGTTGATGTATTATATATTACATGTTCATGGTTTGTCTCTTATTTCAGTATCATGGAGGAACCAACTTCGGAAGAACAGCAGGAGGACCGTACATCACCACTTCATATGATTACGATGCTCCTCTCGATGAATATGGAAACTTGAACCAACCCAAATGGGGACACTTGAAGCAACTTCACACGATCCTCAGGTCCATGGAGACAACTCTCACTCATGGCAACGTTTCCACAACCGATTTCGACAACTCGGTCACGGTATTTGTTTTCGTGAACACAATTACATTCGATTTAATATCTTACGAACCTAAATCAGACCTCAAATAAAAAAGTTATAAACGTTTGAATAACGTTTCAAATTTTTTAAAATTAGCTTCAAACTCTTATAACATTTTCCAACAACCCTGTGCACAATCGTTTGTTATTTGTGAATGTAGGCGACGATGTATGAAACGAACGAAACATCGTGCTGCTTCTTGTCCAATTCCAACACTACAGTCGATGCTACGGTCTCGTTCCAAGGGAATGTGTTCAGTGTCCCTGCTTGGTCCGTTAGTATTCTTTCCAATTGTACTAATGAAGTATACAACACCGCTAAGGTCAACGCTCAGACATCGGTCATGGTGAAGAGAAGGAACGAAGCTGAAAAGCAACCAGAGTCTTTAAAGTGGTCGTGGAGGCCGGAGAGAGTCGACGACACGGTTCTTCATGGCAAAGGCCTCGTTGCAGCTAATCAGCTAATTGATCAGAAAGCTGTTGCTAGTGATGAGAGTGACTATCTTTGGTACATGACCAGGTAATACTCATCCGCCTTATTTCGAAATATAATTGCATAATGAAATACCCGGGTTGGTAAGTAAAATATCCGTTCAGATAAAATCCGGGTTTGAGGGACAAGTATGTGAAAATTTAAGAGTCAAACTATCCGAATATATTTCAAGATAAAATTATTTATTTACAAATTTTCCCCTCATCTTAGGTTCTTCATTTCATGTTATTTTGTTTTGTACTATGATCTTATGTTTTGTCTTGTCTAAAACAGTGTGAATATTAAGGAAGATGATCCGATTTGGAGTGGTAACATGACTCTTCGTGTGAATGCTACCGGTCAAGTTATTCATGCATTCGTCAATGGTCAACATGTTGGTATGTAACCATTCGAATCCTCAATACGTGCAAACGATGCAAGATTTTGTTTTTGAATGTTCAGTTCTACTACGAGTATTTGTTTGTAACATTTTTATTGTAGAAGCTTATTGGTATATGTGACCCGCTTAAATTAAAAATTTACAAAAACTAATATTCTCGATTCTACAATATGTAGGTTCACAATATTCTAAATACGGTATTACTCAATCGGTGTTCGAGGCAAATGTGAAGTTGGATAAGGGAAGAAGCAACATGATAACGTTGTTGAGTGCTACTGTCGGATTTCAGGTATGTTATGATGCTACCTAATCTCGTACATTTATGTAACTATGTGTTACTATATATACTGAGGCGGTGAACCGGTTCGATTTCAGAACTATGGAGCCTATTTTGATCTGATCGGAAACGGAATCCTCGGGCCGGTTCAGCTGATCGGACAAAAAGGTGAAGATGAGGAAGTTATTAAGGATATCTCGGATCAAAAATGGAGATACAAGGTTGGACTCCACGGCTTCGACAACAAGATCTTCAAACTTGACTCTGGCTCGGCTTCCAAATGGCTAACCCAAGACCTCCCCATCAACAGGACGATGACTTGGTACAAGGTACATACATAAAATCGACGAATGACAATTTTACCCTTGATGCATAGATAGTAAATAGGCAAATGACTATTTTACCCTTGATACATAAAATCCTAGCAAGAGATAAATGACTATTTTACCTTTATACATAAAATCGTAAAAAGAGACAAATGATGATCTTATTCTTTTGGTGAACTTCAAGAAACATAAAATGACTTGGTACAAGGTACATACATAAAAATAGACAAATGACTATTTTATCCTTGGTGCATAAATCGTAAAATAGTCAAATGATGATTTTGTCCTTGATACATAAAATCGTAGAAAGAGATAAATGATGATTTTACTTTAATGCATAAAATCGTAAGAAGAGACGAATGATGATCTTACCTTTTTGGTGAACTTCAAGAAACATAAAATGTCTTTTTTTTGCTATAAATTCGTTTGAAAATGTTGATGTTTACCCTTGTGTATAAAATTGTAAAAAAGGACATATGACAATCTTACCCTTGGTGAAATTTCAAGAAACATAAAATGTCTTTTTGTTACAAATTCGTTTGAAAATGACAATGTTATCTTTTGTGCATAAAATCATTAAAAAAAACAAGTGACGATTTTACCCTTGATGAGCTTAAAGAAACAAAAAATGTCTTTCGTACAAATTTGTTTCAAAATGACGATTTTTTTTTAAATAATAATTAAAAAACATCGAAACCCATTTGAGTAAGACCTCGACCTTTCTACGCTAATGACAATTTTACCCTTAATATGCAAAATGACAATTTTACCCCTACTTTCACAACAGACAACATTCAAGGCTCCACTAGGAGAAGACCCGGTAGTGGTGGACATGCAAGGATTGGGCAAGGGCGAGGCGTGGATCAACGGGCACAGCATCGGGCGCTACTGGCCGGCCTATCTGGCGTCCGACGACGGCTGCAGCGACGAGGCATGTGACTACCGAGGTTCTTACGGCAGCTCCAAGTGTCTCACCAACTGTGGCCGACCGACCCAGAGATGGTACCATGTTCCGAGGTCCTTCCTCGAGGACGACGGTCCCAACATCCTCGTCTTGTTCGAAGAATTCGGGGGCAACCCGTCTCTGGTCAGCTTCGAGACAGTGAGTACAGGATCGGTTTGTGTCAATGGTTACGAGGGCAATACCGTGGAGCTCTCGTGCCAGGGCCGACCCATCTCTGCTATCGGGTTTGCGGGTTACGGAGACCCGAAAGGGACTTGTGGGTCTTTTGAGAAAGGGAGCTGTGAAGAGGATAGGGATGTGGTGGCTGTGCTCGAAAAGGTAAGTCCTATGTTTGTGATGTGACTTGTGTGGTTCTATTTTTAGTAACTTGTTGTGTGTGGTTTTTTTTGGAGAGGTTGATGTTTTGTGATGGTGACGTGTGCAGATGTGTGTCGGGAAGGAGAGGTGTTCTGTTGATGTTTCGGAGGCTACGTTTGGGTTGACCAGTTGTGGACGGGTCTTGGTCAACAGACTTGCTGTGGAGGCTGTTTGCTAGATTATATGCATAGACTTTGGATAGGGTTTTAGGATGCTATTTGCTAGATTATATGCATAGACTTGGATAGGGTTTTAGGATGCGATTTAGCTGTAGTTTCTGTTGATAATAATAAAACTAGCCTTTTTTACCATACATATCAATCATCTCTTCTCTACATTGTTTCTGGTTCAGTTTGTGTTTTTGTAAGGTATTTAATATGATGAGTGATATTTGTAGTGTTCTAAAAACTCGATTGAGTGTCGCCTAGGTGTCTGGTTAGGCCTAATCGACCCATCTAACCGTCAATTGCTTAAAATAATTGTGTATAATAATTAGATGGTCATAAATAGTTATTTAGTGTTGAAAATATTAGGGGGTTGTGTTTCTGAATTGTTTGATATTATTAAAAAATCCAATTAATCCCCGATTAATTTCCGTCTAGTTCCCGATTAATCTTCGAAGGCCCTACCCATCCGACTAGCGCCTAACAACTTTTAGAACTTTGGACATTTGTATGTAAGGGTGGGCAGTATTTAGTTGTAATCTAAATTTGATTTTATTATTCGGTTTATTTGTTTAGGTTAGTTGGATCAATTTAAAAATTAGGCTTAATTTTGATTATTATAATTAAGTAGATAATCGAAATACTCAAATTAACCGATACATAATCATGTCAGTATGAATTTATTTATATATATTATATATGTTATTATAAAAAATTATTAAAATATCTTATCTCTTAATTGAATTTATTTTTCATATGTGAAAATCAAAGCAATCAAATATCTTTTTTATGAGAAGAATTAATATATCTAATACTTGTGTAAGAACTATCATATTATGTAAAGTGATTGAGTTATATATCTTGTTTAGTCATGGAATTAGAATCAGTTATTTTAATTAATAATCAAATCGACTCGAATTGAATTACTTTTGATTAATTCGATTAGGTTAGTGAAATGAAAAACATAAATTAAATAATATAATTTTATAATTGATATTTTTTTAGGAAATGAGTATTGCTAGATTTTATATATCATTCGGTGAACAAACGATCTTTCACAATTTACAACCGTTAATCGTACAAGCACCACGGTAAATATTACAGACTCCAGACAAATTAGACCATAATATTACCGACCCTTAATCAAAACCTGCAATGCAATAAAATGTATCCAGAACATGCAACTATACCGTGCACGCCAAAAGTACAACAAAGTGTCATAAGTACCACATAATAGACACACCATAGTACAATCGGTCTACACAAACATACAATCGATGTACACCAATTTATAACAAAGTACAGTTATACAAAAATCACTAATATTCGATTAAATAATTAAATATTAACGATTTTTGTGGATAGATTTTTACGATTAATCAAATTATTTTTTTAACCGGATTTTCACATCATATATTGTGCACTCGGCTGCAGATAATCGAAACTCCGTACTCTCCGAGACTGTTAGGTAAGTCGGATAAGAAGCGCGAAAGTATTATAATAATGGCGTATAAATCCTGAAGGATACGTATAGAATCTATAGATACGTTACCCCTTTTGTCTTCATCTCTATCTTCTTCTTCTTCTTAGTCTCGTAGCGTTGAAAACTATACAGATACCATAGAAAAGCTAATGGAGAGCGGAGGCTTTGTTCTTCACCGTTTGTGCGCTGCTTCTCTAATAGTGTTACTGCTGCTGGGTTTTGGAGGCATCGCCGTGCAGGGGCGTTCGCTATCGATCTCGAAACCCGACCCCAAAAACGCTGCCGGCACAGCTCGCTGGTTGGTCTCTAAGAACTCTTGGGGCGTCTTGAGGTATGATTTTACTCATTACGTTGTTTGATTGATCGAATCTGATCTGGGTCCTTTTTATTTCGGCTTGTTTTGACTGTGGAGCTTGTTATTGTGGAATCGTAATCGGTCCTCTCGATTGGGTCGAGTCTAGTGTAGTGAAATTGAGGGACAATTTAGTTGAAAATTCAACTAGATCCCTTGTTGGTGAGTTTGTTCTTGCTTGATCAGTTGATTGGTGTAATTTAGGAACTGTATTGGGGTCTGGGTATGATATATTGTTAAGTACTAGATAGTTGAATCTGTTTTGAAACTGGCTGTGTTTGGTTTGATAGTAATGGTTGGATTTTCTGCTGGATTGACTAGGGTGGACTTATCTTTCTTTGCTGGTGAATGGGAGGGGGATTTATAATCTTACATGGGATTCAAATTTTTAGAGTTCAACAAGGGATAATCGTGTTTTAAGATCAGTATGCATCAGTATGATGAAGCTTGAAACCTATATCAGTCCACCTCAAGTATATTCTTGAGAGTTTAATGTTTGGTTGGTAGGTTTGGTAATTGTTCGTGATTTGATAACAAAATCTTTCTGCCGGGAAGTTTTAGATGTTTGAAAGGAAGCTTATATTGATTTTGATTTTGCAGTACTGTGTCGACCGAACTTGGAGGGGCTCCATGGGGGTAAGCTTTCTCTATTTCTTGTTAAATGATCTTACCCTGTTGATGCCACGCATAAACACACACAGGCGTACATATGATTATGACCTGAGTTCTTTAGGTTAAATTACAGTACTGTATATAGGGATAATTGCATAAAAGTACCATGAGGTTTTTAGTTTTCGCAACTTGTAGCCCTCTTCTTTGATGCAAAAAATACCCTGAACTTGTCCTTTTGTTGTAATTTGTATAATTTTTTACAATTTAGATTTAAAAATAATAAGTAAAAAAATCCAAAAAATGGGATTTTTATTCTATAGTTTTTATTTTTTAAAATTGAAAATTTGAAGGGTAAAATCGTGATTTTGAAACAAATTTGTACCAAGTGCAATAAAAAGACAAGTTCGTGGAACATTTTTGCAATTATCAAAGAAGAGGGCTACAAGTTGTAAAAACTGAATACCTCAGGGTATTTTTTGCAATTATCCCCTGAATATATGAGTCTTTTTTTATCTATTGCGGACCTGTATAGTATAAAATTAATAATACTACATGTAGAAGCATTGAGAATGTGAGATCCAACTACCTAGTTACTAGCGTCAAGAATTTTTGGAATAATCCCTTCAACTGGTGAGACCAAAATCCTGGAAGACTATTCTTGAAACTTTCCTAATACAAAACATTCAATCCTGTGAAGTGCTTATTCATTGTGCTTTTAACATGGCATAATTGTACATTGCTTTGGGTCTTGTATGTAACTAATGTAAGTCATAACATGGACTGATCCATGCAAGTCTCGTGCTTTTTGTCATTTGTCTTCTCACTTGACTCAACTATGCAGAAATGTAGTTTCATTCAGTGACGGGCTACCTGACAAAGGTACTGGTGTCCCATACTTTTATTTGACTACTCTTGATCCTACTGCTCGAAATGCATTGAGTGACCCAAAAGCATCACTCACAATCAGCGAGTACACTATTGGAACTTGTGGCAAGAGAGATCCTGAGAACCCTGCATGCGCAAAACTCACCATAACAGGAAGGGTATGTATGTAGCAGCATTAAGTTTTCAGAATTTATATCTTGGTAATATTATAGTAATGTGGAGTAGTTGTCTATTCTGTGATTCGTTTTGCTTATATTGTTTTTTTCTCAGTCAACTATGATAACTGCACTGCTTCATTATGATTGTATGTTGTTCTGGTATGAAGTACTATACATAAACTAGTGTTGTCACATGTAAAAGGTGTGTATAAAAATAATTTATATTTACCATAAACTAGTGTTTTCATTGGGGGTTTAGGCAGAGGGTAGTATATCGTGCCATGCATTGTGGTTACCTTATTTCACTGGCGGCTTTTTTTATAACTAAAATACCATACATGATAAGGAGGAGAAATACAAGTTCATATGTTCCATATGTTGTTGCAAATGGTCATATAAAGCTCATAGTTTGATCACACGATACAGAAAGACTCAAAGCAAGAGCTCGTAACTTAATTTCTTATGCATGTAGTACTACCCCAAAAGCAATCGATTAGTTTGCTTGTCATTTTTTGCTGTAATAACAAGCATATAAAAGGAATTCAGTCTAATTGTACATTACAAGTGCTGCAAGGCTACTATTTGCTAATTACAAGTCTACGAAACGTTTTCTGTCCGAACTATTAGTTATGGCTTATCGGAGTTGTGTTTATGATCTTGGTTGACCGTGTCATAAATTTGTCCCTTGTCTAACTTAAGTTATAATTTTTATTTCAGTTGAAGATGATCGATGGGAGCTCCAAGGAAGCAAAGACTGCTGAAACTGTCTTGTTCTCAAAGCATCCAGAGATGAAGTGTAAGTGACAGTTGTTCAAAATACCACTTTCTTTTAAGTTGTTTAACCAGTAATGTTTTTATTTGTTCAAGTTGTTTTTGGGATAATTGCAAAAAGTGACCTGAGGTATTCACTTTTTGTCACTTGCAGCCCTCTTTGATAATTAGAAAAAAGTGCCTTGAACTTGTCTTTTTGTTGCACTTTGGATAAATTGTGAGGGTAAAATCGTCATTTTTGTACAAATGGCAACAAAAAGACAATTACCTGGTATTTTTTTGCAATTGTCAAAGAAGAGGGCTACAAGTCTCACGAAATGAATATCTCAGGATACTTTTTTCCAGTTATCCTTTGATTTTTTTGCTGTATTGTTATCAATCTATATACGTATTTATTGTTTTGCTTTGGATTGATGACAGATTGGCCAAAGGGTCACAACTTCCGTTTCTTCAAGTTAGATATTGAAGATTTATTTTTGATCGACTGGTTTGGTGGTCCGAAACCTCTCACCGTTGATCAATACCTACATCAACAAATGTAAGTAATGCGCCAAAAGAGATTTTGTGACTATGGTTTCTCAGAAGAACAAATAAAATTGCTTGCTCTTCCAAGTGCTTATTTCGCTTTTGCTGATACGTTTCGTTTCTTCTTCTCAGGAACAAATCTGCCATGTGAATATTGAAGTTGCCTCCATCCATTGGGTGTGTCCCGAATCCAGTGTACATATTGTAAACAGATCTGCAAGTGATCTTATAAATATGCCCTTTTATGTATCTTATAAACTTACTTGTGTTTATATATATATGCTTGTATAATCAAATTTGTAGTGTGTTAAGACCTCCCAAAACAAGATTGGGAGGACAAAGCTCTAAATAGTTACTGGTCAAATTTTTAGTTATGCATCTATTTTATTTTTGTTTTGGGTTAAATATCGAAACTCGATGTTGTTGTGACCAAATTAAATGTGTATAGTTCCTTTTAATTTCTAAAACATAAGAATAAACATGGTAAGGGCTAAGGAGCTGTTCTAAGCTTTTATTTTATACCAAATTTTGAAAATATCAAACTGAGTTCTTCAACAGGCTTTAACAGAAGGAGAGCCGGACTTTGTAACCGAATGTGGAGAAGAACTCCTAGCACAGTCTTTAGCATTTCTTGCAGCCAAAGCAACCATGAACTTGTCCTTCCAGGACCCACCGGCCACCGCGGTAGAGGCTGCCGGAGAAGCCTTCATACAGGTATGATCCGCCGGAAACCTATGCTTGAGACAGACCTTGATCCGGCAAGTCTTGCAAGTTGCCGTATTGGAAAAGGTCAACACCTCCTTGCACCTCTTCACAGGGCATGTAGGTTTCTTCTTCTTCGACGGGTCGCACTGGCCAGACTTCCCGTGTCTCTCCAAGGCGGCCTCCTCGCCGGAGATGTCAAGTCCGGTGGTCTCTACGGACATGGAACAGAGCTCACATACAACAACTTTTCTACTGTTCAGGTCCGGTTTCGGGCACTTGTGCGACTTGTAGGACCTGTGCTCCAGACAAAAAACCTAGACAGATACAAAAAAAAACATGGTTAAGTTAAAGGGAAAAGGTTGGTTCCAAATCATTCTGAATGGTTCGTTATCACGTCCTAACCCAAACCAACGTTTCGTTGCAATTTCATACTTGAAAGATTTGGTTTTTTGCAGAAAGTATAAAAGTCCGTCTAAATAAACGATCTCGTTAACTTCAAAATCGAAAAGTCTAAAAATACCCCCTACATCTCGTTAACCTTTCTTTTAAGGGAAAACGTTGGTTCCAAACATTTCTGAAAGTTTCGTTATCACGTCCTAACTCAGACCAATGTTTCATTGCAATTCCAAGTCGGGACAACTTTGTCATTTAATTTTTTCAGACCCAGCACGTGACCCTCACGTGGTCGAGAAGTTAACGAAACCGTTTATTTGGACGGACTTCTATACTTTCTGCAAATAAACCAAACCTTTTAAATATGGAATTGCAACGAAACGTATGTCTGGGTTAGGACGTGATAACGAAAGGTTCAGAAAAATTTGAAACCAACGTTTTCCCTAAGTTAAATCTCGATTCCTTAACGGAACTCATGAAGAATCAGCGGTGGATCTGTACCTGTTCACAACGATTGCAGGTGAAGGGGAGAAAATCGAGCTGATTGCAGCCTTTGTGCTGGCAGTGCTTACCCAAATCTGGAAAAGCTTCTGTTCCTCCTCCCATGTTCTTCTTCGGATTCGTGAAATTGAAATGAAATTGGTGTTGATTTTGTTTTTTTTGCAGAAAGATAAAGATTGTGAGAAGAAGCTAAGGTTGAAGAAAGGAAGGATTGTTATATAGGTTTTTGTTGGCTTAGGGGACAAGCCACCCTTCCTTGCCTTAGCCAACTCCGTCTTTGCTTACGTTTGTATTTTCTGTCTGGTCTGGGAAGTTTCTAGCACGCGCTCACGCCGTCAACGAAGACCATCTCATGGGCTTAAATGGGGTAGAACTGGACCGGTCCGTTTCGTGAGCTTGGAATTATGGGATTTGGACGTCCTGATTCTGTTAGGAACATCTGTAGTGCACCGTGGATGGGGCCTATTAGAGCAAGTGTGACAAGCGATCCATGTCACAGACCCGCGACCCATGTTTTAGTGAGTCACAGGTCGTATGTTGTGAGGTGGTCTTGCGTGCGACTTGCGAGTCACAATCATGAGTTACGACCAACCAACTAAAACGCGTTGTGTGATCTTTAAAAAATCTAATTTTGTACAAATGGTGTCTAAAATTTACAAATCTATAGTTATTGGGTTCAGATTGTTCTAAATAATTTATTTAATGTTTTTTATCACAAAAAAACATTGATTAACGCTTTGATTTAAGGAAATGAACAAAAATTCAAAACTCATACTGTGGAACACAATTTAGGGTGTTCAACTCACAATCTATACAGTCTGCATATGAGTATCACATGTGAGTCTCTTTATTATACGTGATGTTGGTCTCGGCAATTGCTCCAATTCACCCGGCCTCTCACACCATAGACAGATATGAATCTGTCCGAATAAAGCCAAATGGATGATGAATCTTCCGTCGGTGGGAAAATCACCGTAGCCAAAAAAGGAAAACTCATTTTTTTTTTTTGGCAATTCTCCTTTACTCCATATGCCCTTAAGAAATGGTGGGTGGAGATTTTTCAGGACCAGGAAAAGATGAATGGACGGTTATCTGACCTATACGTAAGGATCCGCCCGCAATACAATGGATCTAAGGCATCTAAATCAAGTATCGTCCAAAAAAATCCGATTTCCGAACGAATTTCATCCACTTGGATTTCGGGTGGATCAGCTCCCAATCCGAATTGCTTCCACTAATTTTCCCATCATGAAGGAAAACACAAAATGAGAGCCGAGAATTGTGTGGTTTAGGAATCGTGAGCGATGATATTGGAGAAGAAATGTTACTAAACACAAATCTAAAACTTTGACACTGAATGTGATAGAATCGGACCAAAACTTTACAACTCTAGAGTGGATGATGAATCGAGTAACCATCGACAAAGAAGAAACTGATGTATACCTGAACATTATGAATGAAAAATATATTTAATTATACTTCAAGATAGGTTTTGAGAATTCCATTACTCAATTGGGTTTAGTGCGGGTCGGGTCAAAAAATCCCCGGATTCAAGGCAGGCAGGTCAGGCCAAAATAGGAAAAAACTGTCTATATAAGATGAAAGTAAAGGGCATTATTGGAATTTTCGGGATATTATTACGGGAGCAACGAGGTTGACATTACTGGATGTCGAGGAATATGAAAAAGATAGGTGACAATTTGTAAAGCTGGAAAGAGATAACTCCTCTTTATGTAAAGTCCTAAAGTTCTCTTTCAAAATTTACTATCACTATTATTGAGTATAATAAACTGTAAGAGGCACGTTATTCTCATTCATCGACTACTTGAAAGTTTTAAAAACACAAATAAGTGAATAATCGTACCAACATATATTGTAAGAAAAATTATTTTGGGGGCAACTTCAAAACATAATTGTGAATAAATATGGTTTTGGACGTTATATATGTAGTCGACATTTTTCTTCCTGAAATCATCACAGTCGACTATCGAGAACTGTTAAAAACTAACGAAACTATTTCGAACCTTCAAGACCCGTCGAAAATTGTTAAAAATCAACGAAACTCGTTCGAACTTCCAAGACCTGTTGACTGGCCATACGAAATGTCAAGTTTTCCCTTAAAAATATAGATAAGGTTATGAAAGCGTTGACATTTTACATTGTTTGTTAACAGGACTTGATGGTTCGAACATATTTCGTTAATTTTTACCAGTTTTTAATAGTCGATTGTTATGATATAAGGTAGGGGTGGGCAAAAAAAACCGAAACCGCTAAAACCAACCACCACCAACTGGAAACCGCACCGGCAAATCCGAAACCGGAAAGTTAATGGTTGGTTACTGGTTCTTGACGATCGAACCGGAAAGTTAACGGTTGGTTATCGGTTCTTGAAACGTCAAATCATCGGTTAACCAACCAAACCGATATTGTTCATCGTATACATGTGGCTTCATAATAGTCATTGATCTGATATAGATGAATGACTCATGAGCACTCTTCTGTACCACACATATTGCTAACATAGAACACGATGACTTATGTGTAATTTTTCTTTTGTTTTAAAGACTGTAGTAATATGTTTTGGCTTGAAATAGAAATATGCGTATGATTATTGGTATCTAAATTTGTATTTATATGTAGTAAAGTGGTTGGTAGGTTAAAACCACTAACCAACCGATCAGTGAACTGTTAGTTTTATTGTGAAAATTTGGCTTATGAATTGGGACTGACTCCAAGATATGTCAAACCAGTAATAACGGGTTGGGTTTGTAAAGGGTTCCATTGGGTGGTTATCCACCCAATGCCCACTCCTATGTGTGGCGGGATACAACGTCAAAATAGATAACAGTAAAACGTGCTGAAATTAGGTTTTTCCATTATTTATTAAATAAAATTTCAATAACTAATCATATGTCATTTTCTTTACCCAAAAAATACAAAGACAGTGTGTTCATGTAAGTTGTAACCATTCATTTATTCAGTATGTTTCTTAAAAAAAAAATAAATGTTATTGAAATTACAGTAAATCCCTGATATTTCGGGTCCATAGATGGGCCTTGGTTGAATCAGGCCCAATATTTTACTGGAAAAAAAAAAGGGAGAGGCGTTCATGTGGCCGTGTGGGGTCCTCTACGGTACAGAACATCAAAAAGAGGGAGAATCTGTCACTTTTAGTGTACTGTAAAGATCGAGGGAAAAGAAAGGGACGGTGGTGATCAAACTCCAGTTCCAGCCTAGACATCACTCGATTACAATTCATTGGAACACACAACCCTACTAACTTAACACTTAAGCAAGGGTGACACGTGTGTCCTTTCTATTGGACATGGATTTCGAGAGCCTACAAATTACATTACGTACCAATTATTTTATTAGTTAACAACTCCTAGATCAATAGATCAGGGGCATTTTGGTAAATATTCGTTTTTAATGCTGGATAATACTTCAAAATTGATATAAAGTATATACCTTGTCACTAATCTTAACTTTTTTATATACATTAAGTCATTAACTATCAACTATTTACTTTTTCATTATTTTATTTTTTCAGTGAAGACAAACCTTAACCCTACAAACTACAGTTGATAATAGACAACACTTGCCGATCAAACATTTTATTTACCATAAAACTACAAGAAATTTGTCTGAAAATATTAGTTTTCAAAAAAAATTAATAAACATTTTGAGTTTTGATTTATAAAAAAATCAACATGCGAAACCTGGCCCAATAATAGAATGCAATACATAAAGCCTATAAATACAAATTTATAGACCAAAACACTGTTTTTCACACTATGAAATGATCTTTCTCCAACCAAACCCAACTTTTAAGTTATTATAAATTATATAATGTTATGTCTCTCTCTCCTACCAAAAACCTAATTTCCAAGTCATGCAATTCATAGTTTTATTCTATGTTTAGTAAGTCCCACAAATGTATATTGTACCAAACAAATTATGGGTAAATAACTAAATATCATTAAATTGAATTTATCAAACCATGAAACATAAATTTAAGCAATATCCTTATAATTGATTATGACTTACTGAATTTTACATTATCACTTAATTAATTTATCTCCAGACTCTCAACAGCTATCACAAAACTGATTTTTAAATTTTAAAATTATCCATGTAAATAGAAAAAATAACCTAAAAATAGAAAAAGGAAAATAAATAAATAAAAGAAATAGATTTAGAGAAAGTAAATAAATAGATAAAAAGCAGAGGATTAGAGGAAGCTGATGAGGTTGACCGTAGAATCATATCTTTACCGATTGATTGACGAAACTTCCCGAAAGCAACGGAATCAAAGTTTCTCACAGACTCAAACACTTTACTCTCTGCGATCCTCTGCATTTGCTTGATCTCTCTGTTTCAGTTTCTGCACAGATCGTATCATAATCGAGATGGGTTTTGTGTGGAATTGAATTGGTGTTTCAGAGATAGTAGAATCGAGCCATGGAGTTTCAGGAAGCTCTGATGAAGGTGGCGATTTCGAAGCCCGATTGCGATGTGAAGCAATCTCCTAGACTCTCTGTTTCCGACTCCGCCGCTGCGTCGTCGAAGGCTAAGCGGAGGTGGAAGATCTCGTTTACCAAGTCCTCTTCCAGCCTGGCGAAATTGGAGACGAAGCCGGCGAATCCGGCTCCGGCTCCGCCTCCGGCGGAGTTCGTCTGTTTCCTTTCTGGGTCGCTAATGGCGGACCCAGTAATCGTCACCTCCGGCCACAGTTTCGAGCGCGGCTGTGTTGAATCCTGTAGAGCTATGCGCTTCACTCCTACTCTCGCCGACGGAACCAGACCCGATTTCTCCGACGTGATCCCGAATCTCGCACTCAAAGCCGCCATCGTCAGCTGGTGCCAGAAATTCTCGGTGTCGCCTCCGAAGCCGCTGGACTCAGCCTCCGCCAGAGAGCTCGTTCGGAAACTGATGGCGTCGCAGCTGACGTCACCCGATTCGGAGTCCGACCTTATTCTGGGCGTCAGAGAGAAGCCTCCGGTGACTTTCAAACACGCCGCGACGGCGGTGACTCGGCGCGGCCCTCGTCATTTCTACTCAAGCTCCGGCGATTCTTCCCTCGACATGACTCCGCCGCTGCAACTCGCCACACGGCCGAGCTGCTGTTCCTCCACCTCCACCTCATCGGAGATGGAGAACGAAGCTCCGAACCCTGACTGTCCCGAGGAAGAAGACATCGCCGCCAAGCTGAGGAGCCCCTTGGTGTCCGTCATTGAAGACGGCGTCGTTTCGCTGCGCCGGATCACGCGGGCCAGAGACGACCTCCGGGCCCACCTCTGCAACGGCCGGATACTCTCGGCCCTCCGATATTTGATCGTATCGAGATACGACAAAATTCAGGTGAACTCGGTCGCAGCATTGGTCAACCTGTCGCTCGAGAAACTCAACAAGGTGAAGATCGTACGGTCAGGACTCGTCCTCCCCCTCGTCGACGTGCTCAAGGGGGGATTCCCTGAGGCGCAGGAACACGCTTGCGGTGCGCTCTTCAGCTTAGCCCTTGAAGACGAGAACAAGACCGCGATCGGAGTTCTCGGTGCGATCGAGCCGCTGATACACTTACTCAGCTCCGACTCCGAGCGGACTCGGCACGACTCGGCGCTGGCTCTGTACCACCTCTCCCTGGTCCAGAGCAACAGGTCCAAGCTGGTGAAATGCGGGTCGGTTAACGGGTTCCTGGGCATGGTGAAGTCGGGTCACATGGCGAGTCGGGTTTTACTGATCTTATGCAATCTGGCTTCGTGCGTTGACGGGAGGGCCGCGATGTTGGACTCCGGCGCGGTGGAGTGTTTGGTGGGCGTGTTGAGAGGGGCTGAGTCGGACTCGGAGGCGACTCGGGAGAATTGCGTGGCGGCTCTGTACGGGCTGAGTCACGGCGGGTTGAGGTTTAAAGGGCTGGCGAAGGCGGCGGGGCTGGTGGAGGAGCTGAGGAAGGTGGAGAAGAAGGGGAGCGAGAGGGCTAAGGAGAAGGCGGCGAGGATGATGGAGATGATGAAAGGGAAAGGAGAGGAAGAGGAGGTGGAGGTGGATTGGGAGGAGCTGCTTGACTCGGGGCTGGGTGGTCGGAATCGCCACCGACTCGGCGGCGGGTTGGAGTGGTTCGCCATGAACTCGTCCGAGTTTTGATTTTTCTTTTTGTTGGGGTGATTTTATTCTTTTTACTTTAGTTGGGCTCGGATTCTGTAATTAGTGTTTTGAGTTTTTGTTGGGCTTTTGTTTTTATTACCTTCTATTTACGTCGTCGTTTTGCCTTTTTTTCTTCTCTCTTGGCGGTGATACAAAATTGTAAATAGGGGAGAAATGGGCTTTTGGAAAATAATGTTAATTCGGTGTCTCTCTCTCTTTCTGATTGTATAAAGTACATTCTTATATGTTTTGGTCTGTTCGACTTTTTTGGGTTGGGCCAATTACAGGCTGTTTATGTCAGTGTCAGTTGTGGGCTTTCTTTTCGGTCTACTGCTGGAAGAGGCCCACATTCGTCCGTACTCCTACCTTTTTATCTTTACACAGAGCCGCTCCTAACCTAGGACGAATCTATAACATTAATTAACCGTTTCTTATTAACTCTAAAGGCAGCCAATCAAAAACCGACACCTGTTAATACGTCTTAATTCAATTAATACTCCAGTAAGTCATATACTCGAACTGGGTGTGGGCATTGAGTGGTTAACCACTCAATGAAACCCTTTATGAACTCAACCCGATATTACCGGTTTCACTTATCTTGAAACTGATCCTAACCCAAAAATCAATTTTTTACAGTGAAACCAACCATTTCATTGACCAATTGGTTAGTGATTTTAACCAATCAACCAACCACTTTACTACATGTAAGTACAAATTTGGATACCAATAATCATACATATTTTCTATTTCAAGCCAAAAATATCACTACATTTTCCAAAATAAAATAAAAATTACATATAAGTCATTGTGTTCTATGTTAGCAATTCGTATGACACAAAAGAGTGCTCATGAGCCATTCATATATATCATATCAGTGGTTATTATGAAGCCACGTGTATATGATGAACAATAGCGGTTTCGTTGGTTAACCGATAATTTTACGTTTCAAGAACCGACAACCAACCGTTAACTTTTCGGTTTCATGTTTTCCGGTGCGGTTTTCGGCTGGTAGTGGTTAGTTTTAGCGGTTTCGTTTTTTTTTTCTCACCCCTAACTCGAACCCTCGGCGATACAACCGTGGAATTCATAAATCAAACATGTAAGTATAGTATACAATTATACATAATAGTCTCACAAAACAATTCAAATCAATTTCAAAATCCAAATCCATAAACAAATGATGATGTTCTTCTCAATTTAACAATTAAAAGCTCGAAAAAATGGAGCTACAGTTTAATTAATGGCGTCGCACTTGTGTCTGATCTCTCCTCTTCTCCCGGTTTTGATGCCATGGACGCTGAGCTTCTGCATTGCTTTTCCGAATGCTTCGAAGAACTTGTTCTGGTCTTTGGCGTACATCTCCACGAACGGCCTCGTTCTCGGGTCCTGATACAGAGCGTGGTCCGATTCCAGAAGCCCCAATCCTCTCGGCAGGTTCTGGTAATACAGATTGTCGAATTTGTTCGGCGACATTACGTCGTTGAAGACGGAGAGGCTAGGGTTTTTGGCGTAATCGGCGCAAGCCTTTTGCAATCCCTCAGCGAATCTGGGGTTGTAGAGTGACTCCGATTGAGAGGTCTTGGTCTTGTTGAGATTGTAGATTCTGGAGCTGAATTCACTGCAGTGGGAGAATCCGATGGTGTGTGCGCCGCTGAGGGCGACCATCTCGGCGGCGGAGAAGCCGCGGCGGGCGAAGATCTGGAGGAGTTGCGGGACCGGCATGGAGGGGCGGGGGAGGTTGCCTTCGACGGAGGAGGCGAGGGAGACGCGGCCGTCGCGGCGGCCGAGGGGGACGGTGTAGAAGGGGCCGCCGACCATGGTGAGGAGGTCGCGGGCGGCGACGGCGAGGATGTCGGCGCAGGAGACGGTGTTGGGGCAGGCGAGCTCGAGGGCGGTCTTGGCGCGGACCACGACGTCGAAGGCGTCGCCGGGGAGGGAGAGGTTGATGTCGGCGTCGCGCTCCGCTTTGTTGAAGGCGGTGGAGGAGACGAGGACGGAGGCGTCGCAGCCGGTGTGGAGGCAGTCGTGGAAGAAGAGGCGGAGGGTTCCGGCGGCGGTGGACGGGCTTGTGATCTGCTTGTTGGTCACGGTGTCTTGCATGATTCGCTCGAATCGAGGACACGATCTCTTGTAATACTCCGTTGAAAGCTTGCCTTCGACTCGGAGGATCGCCGGTGAAGAAATCGAAATGAGCACGAATAGAACAACCAGCAACGGAGCTCCGGCGCCGGCAGCCATAGCCACGATGTTCTCAGAGCTCGAGAGTGAAGAAGTGTGGCAAAATGGGAGCGAGTGGGGTAGATGGGGACGCTCTTTACAAAAATAAAAAATAAAATTTTATTTTCACCGAGACACGCGAGAAGTGTACGCAGTGTGTTGCACGCGCTAATCGGTTTCGTTGGCCACCAATCACGGGACGCGTGATGTGAGGGTGGGGGTGGGGCTTGATCAAACGCACCGCGTGTACGAAGGACCCAGAATGACAGAACTGTCCATGTAAGTTTGTGACAGATTTGCCCTTGTCCGTGAGCTGTAAGAGATAAGAAAGATCAGACGGTAAAGATTCGAGCCACGTAAAAGAGGATGGACGGTGATGGTGTGTCCTAGAACGGCGTCGTACGGGAAAGAGTGTAGTTATTTAATTTTGGTTGCGTTGGGCAGCGAGGCAGTACAGCTCGAACGTAGCGTTTGGCGTATACTTCGTCACGCACATGAGTAACCATGGTTTGTGTTCGTAACTTCGTATGTTGTCGGTCCCATTTCCAAACATGCCCTTGAGAACTACCTATAATTACAATATTACCCATATTTTAAAACCCATAATTCGTGCATAATATATTACTCTCATTACCCGCTCAGAATAATAGTATGATGAAGTTTGAAATACTACAAATGTGCAGGCTTAGGGCACTCTGGACTCTCCGGAGGCCCAAATCCTGATATTTGTTCACCGGTGATGGCCAGTCTCTATCATCGGCACTTCGGCCGAACGGTCATTGTTATCAGCGACGCAGCTCAGTGTGGCTGACTTTCTGGCCTCCGAAATCTATGACCCACATTCACGTCCGTAACCAGCTTCTACTGCAGAGTCATCCACTCATGGACTCCCTCGTGTCCCTCGTTTTATAAAAACGACAAAACGCTATTAAACCTGTCATCCGTAAGCCTTCTAACCCTCGTTCTATAATTTTGTTATCGTCGCGCTGTGAGCAGTCTGACCTCATCTAACTTTGTTGACTTCGATTAGGTGAAGTGAACAATCTCAAAAAGAGTATTCACCCTAAATGCTATTATTTTTTTACCAATTATTATCATACAAAGGCATAAAAACAAAATTAAGTTGTACATAAAATATATAGAATCATCCAGCAATATAACAATTTATCCATCAGGATCTATTACAGGTTATGCTAATAATGTAGAACAATTTAAGACAAACAATGCTAATGAGGTACTGATGTTTTGAAGGAAAAAGAAACAGACCTTCGGAGGTTCTTTGTACTGACTCGGATCATCGTGTCTGATCTAGGCAAGAGCAAGCTCTTCTTCCTCCACGAAACTCAGGTTCAATGTTTGTAGCTTGAAGCCTAAACCTTGTATGGTCTCAACCAAGCCGGAAGCCACACCAGTAGCTTGTGCTGTTGTCTGCTTGACTACCTGAGGATGATATGGTAAAACAACCCTTAGCCACCATTTTTCATCAAATCTGGATTCAAAATCTTTTTTTTTTGATAAAACGAAGTGCATGAATTTTGTATACTCTAGGGATAATTGGAATAAAAGGTGTCTTGAGGTATTCACTTTTTGCAAGTGATAGCCATCTTCTTTGACGATGGCAAAAAAACGCCATGAACTTGCCTTTTTGTTGCACTTTGTCTATATCTGTTTCAAAATGATGGCTTTACCCTTGAAATTGTAAGTAAAAAAACAAGAATTTTCATCTCCGTCAATTTCTTCTCTTTGTACTGTACAAAGAGGAAGAAAAGTAAGGGAGGTGAAAATTCGGGTTTTTTTATGTTGAAATTTCAAGGGTAATATCATCATTTTGTAACAAATTTACATAGAGTGCAACAAAAAGGTGAATTCTTGACATTTTTAACCATTATAAAAGAATAAGGTTACAATTTGCAAAAGTGAATACCTCAAGGCACTTTTTGTTCCAATTATCCTTACTATCTATAATAATACTTCAAATATTTTCCAGCAATTTTCCATAAACAATACATATGAACTAGGTGGGATCGATTGGTCCGGAGAAAAAACATATTGAAACACATCCTAAGAAGTAAGGTATACACACCTCAACTTTTGCAAGTCCCTCAAACACCTGGACATTTGACTCTATAACCCCTTCCAGTTCCTGCCAAGAACATGAACAATTACAGAAGCAATTGCATAAATTAGAAAGATGAGTGTGCGTGTGTCGGATAATAACCTAATTTCTTTAAAGCATGAAGAAAACCATGAGTTACAAGAAAGATCACAGACCAAACAAATTATAGATTGGTTCTATTGTAAAAATAGAGATCTGAAACTGAAACCAACAAGAGTACAAGTCATTCTAGACTAGAGATGTCCAAGAGGAATTTCTAGTAACTAGGTCAAGAGCTCAAACATCACAGAGTATATAACATTTGTACCTTATTAGTATCTTTTTTCTGAAATTACCACTAGAGATGTCCAAGATCTCTAATGATCTAATCTGAGGGTATACCAAACCACCTCTAAATTACCACCTTTCACCGTTTATTCAATGTAATTGCAACATTTCGATACAAGACACTAACGAAACAGGCTAAACATTAGCAACAGCTAAAATTAAACGTACTTAACACACTGTTATAAACTTAATCACACAGCATAATTTGACTTTACCCAACAAAACTAGAGAGAGCAGTGTGCACAACAACATGTTCATTACCTCCAAGGCCTTGGTCACTTTAGGAATAGCCGCTTCATTCATGATTCCCTCGGCCTTCAAACAACAAACAACCAAGATTACAAGCGGTACATGTTAATTCAATCAAAATTGTTACACAAAGGCTAAGATAGTTGGAATTGTGGCGAGGGTGGTAAAATTTGAGTCAAACAGTGGAATATAATGCAAGAGGAACTGAAAAAAACAAACCATGAAGGACAATTTCAGAGAAACACAATTGCAACAGAGATAATTCCAACATTTTCCCTCAATAATTTCATATATACCTCTGCTACAGAAGTAATGAAACTCGATACAGAAGGCTTCACATGCATTGCAATCAGCTAAGATCACATAAACAGCTCCACAACAATGTAACACAGTTGAGAACTGACCCAAATCTTTCTAAAAACGATTTCCACCAAAATTCCAATGTTTCCCCTTAATAACTGTTAGAATATAACTATAATTGGGACTTCAACTATCAGCTTGAGCTTTTAGTTGAGTTGGTCCTCTAACATGGTATCAAAGTTTGATTCCTCACGGACCTGGGTGCAAACCCCACTCTCCACAAAAATATCTAATTTCTTCTCTATTTATCAAATTTGCCTAAAAATGGGTCAACCCTTATCATTCTTCTCAATTGACTCGTCTCCTCTTTTAAATAATTCACCTCCAAACCCGTAAACGAGCTTGTCCGTGAGGACGCGTATTAGAATATAACTATAATTGAGACTTCAACTATCAGCTTGTAATTGAGTTGGTCCTATAACAATAACTTCATGAAGCAAATGAGACATGTCTGCTATGGAGATATTGCAATTTGCTAACATAAACAGTTCCATAGCAATTGAACACTATTGAGATTGACCCAGATTGGGGACTTCAGAAAGTACCTGAAATACCATGACGATCGTGTCAGAAGGCGATACCGGGACTGAAACGGGCTCCTGGTCTTGCTCGGCCGGCGAAGAAGATGCCTCCGGAATTAGGGTTTCTCCCTCCGCCGACCGGATCCTTCTCGTGCCGCGGAGCTGATTCGTGCCTGTGGAGAGAGCCAAACCCTTGAAGGAAGCTACGGACCGGGCTAGGAGATGAATGCTCCGAACGGGAAGAATCGGAGAGTGGGTCCTGTGAGAATTGGAGCTGCAGAAGCATTGGAACGCCGGAATTGCAGAGGTTGTGGCCATTCTCGGTTCGTTGTTGGAGCTCTTTGCTTCTGGTTTTGGCTTGACTGTGCTTTTGAAGGGTTTTAGCCTCAATCCCTATCCATATGGAATGGATGGCCTTGTGTCCGTTTCCTCGGCCGTTTTTAGTTATGTTAACTTACAATTTTACTCTATATATTTTCCTTAAAAAAACTTGTGTAAATTTCACCCAAAATAGATTAAATAATGTCTTGGAGCTGATTATGAAGAAATTAATCTTGTGTGTGACTCTGATTTTTATATTGAACTATATTTTTATATATATATGTATGTATTTTGATGTTATTTAGAGCATTACAAATCGATTTTACGGGGAGATTCGAACATGATTTGGGAAGGATCCAGAGTGAGAGTTGATTTTGTGGGGTGATTGAGAACATAATATCCGTTGTCATGAGGAGGGGGACGAAAATGGTTTCATTCCCAAATCCGTAAGATCAATAATTTCGTCAAGCCAAGAAAAGATAATCGTAATCGATATTGTCACTCAAACCACCTACAATGGTGATCGATTCCATGGAGCGATTCAGACATGATTTGGGATGGATTCATAGTAGGATTCGATTCCGATGGGGTGATTCTGCCATTATCACGAGGAGGAGGAGGAGGAGAAGAAGAAGAAGAAGAAGAAGAAGAAGAAGAAGAAGAAGAAGAAGAAGAAGAAGAAGAAGAAGAAGAAGAAGAAGAAGAAGAAGAAGGTGGTCATATTCCAAATTTACAAGGTTACTAATTTCCTCTGATTATTGATATAATCGTTGTACCATATGTGGATCCGAACCAGTCTGAATATTTGGCCGATCTTGATCTGTCAATGATTCATCCGCAAAGTTTCAGAATAAATACGGACTGAATATGATCACATCTGAATATCTTCGTACGGATGTTGGGTGAGGGCCATATGATCCATAGATCACCCGATCCACCCAAAATTATAGTATATGGGCTTGTAGGAAGCCCAATTCTAGAAGCCCATTAACTGACCCACCATGCAAGTGTTGTGTTCAGTTCAATGGAGCTCTTTTGTGGGCCAAAGGCTCCATAAGCACTAAAGCACATGTCGTACAACACAAGCAAGTGGAACCGATGAAGACGAAGACTGAGCTTTTACTCATAACCTACAAAGGTGACAAACAAAGCTGTAGTACAAAATAGCATAACACGAAGGCTACACACAACAACGCTAAGAACAAGCACTTTTTCTGTGTCACCTTCTCGCGAATTTTCTCTTGCTTGTTCTTTTCGACCAAACGTTAACGGCGGTTTAATGCTCGAACGTGTGATTGATGTTTGATCCCATCCCAAGTTAGTTAATGTCTTTATCGTACGCACATGTCTTAGGTTTCCTGAGATCCGAGGGCTGTCTTTCATTTGGTTGCACCGATCTTAATGATTTAACCCTTGATCTTTAAGGAACATATTTGGATCAATCGAGCTATGGATCTAATCCCTACATGCCTTTAAAACTCAGTTTCTTTTGACCTTTTTATTGGATGAAATGAACTCCATCTTTATCATCGTTGAGATGCTTGCGTTTTTTTTATCATCAACTTTTTTTATATAAAAACCAATCAGCTACAAAGTGTAGCTGACGGTCAAGGGTGCAACCCTCAGTACAACCTTACAAACCAGTGTAATCCCAACAAGAGGAAAACAAAACTAAAATTAGGTCTCAGAACCAAAATGAACAAACAGTACAACATAAAACAACAACCATGGGCCAAGCTCAACCAACAAATAACATAGGCCCAACCAGAGGCAAACCAAGAGAACTACAACCAACAAACCCGGGCAACCAGACCCAACTAGAAAACTTAAACCTAAGCCCACTAACAGGACACTCAACCAGAACCCGACCTCGAGCCCCGCGAAGCCAAACATGAACGGACCGGCCCCGACAGATCTTCAAACACCACGCTCCGAAACGAGTCCGACCACCACTGGTCGGACCAACCCACCGAACAAGACCGAGCCAGCGACGAAGACGACCAAGGTAAGTCCGAACACTCCACAAAGGTACCACAACAACGCTTCCGCATCCAATTCTCCTCCCCAAATCACACCTGACTAGACGATAATTCTATCTATCTCCATTCTTACACCAACAATTACCCGGAAACCCTGAATGGATTCATCAGGACGACTACTCCTCACCCTTAGGACTCAGATAAAGCCCCCAGAACCCCTACCCACCTATCCTCATCACACCGTTAGGCTAAAACCCAACAATGGCCAACACCAATTGTTGGGCCTCATCCACATAAGCGAGGACGAGGGGATGAAGCATGAGCAAGAAGTAAAAGGAAGGCTGAACTAAATCGATAGGGGAAAGAGGTAGAGGTTAGGTCAGATATGTACCTCTCAGATCTTAGACGAGATCCCGACGGCGGCCAACACCAAACCACCGATCCAATGGGGAGAGATCAAACTCAAGAGAGCAAGATAACCAGATCCGACAGGGAAGGAGTAACGAGTGAAGAGAGAAGTAGATTCTTACCGAGGATCAACGTGCGGAGGGAAAGAGAGAAGCCGCTTCTGCAACACCAGATCTGGCGACCCGAAGAAAAGAGAATCCGCCCACAGCTCCGAAACTTCCACAACAAGGCCAAAACCATGACCAAAACCCCTCGTCACACCCACGAGGCCTGGAATCACCCGAGAACAAGAATGGAGGGAACAAATCTGGAGGGAACAAATCTGGAGCAAAGTAACCCACCGCGAGCAAGCAAAAGCCGGAGAAGACAAGGAGCAAAGACGGCGAGCAGGACCCGAGACTCGTCATCTACCCAGGGATAGAAAAACATCCCACACAGAACAGGTTTTGCCGTCGCCGAAGAAGAGGAGTCACCGCGTCCCCAGAGGTGGAAGGCACCCAAGGGGAACAAAGGTTAGGTGACAAAGAAGGAGACGCCACCAACCGAAATAAGGAGTAGATCTGGAGCCAACACCTCCATAAATGAAGACGAAGTGCTTCCCACATCCAGATCTACAACCACAGACGGCCAGAGTCACGGAAGAGAGGCGGAGGCGCGGAAAAGGTGAAGGACGAACAGGAAAAGAGGGATTCAGAAGTTAAGGAACAAATAGGGGAGAGGGGGGAGAGGAACCTGACGATGTCCATGGCCGAGAGCCATGGTCACCGCCGGGAACCGAAGCTCGGAGAAGGAAGGAAAGCGGTGCAGGTAGGGTTGTGTTTAGAGAGAAGCGAGAGCTTCTCTCTCTAAAATAATGAGTATTATGTGGAAACGCCACTTCCTCCCAGTTTCTTATTGTTCCATCCGTCGGTTGAGATGCTTGCGTTAGTTCATTAAGGGGATGGATTCTAGTAGAAATAACATGAAAACGCATCTGGTATTGTTTCACGTCGAATTGGATGCGTCGTTGCAGACTGCCAACGAATCTATCGACGTTGATCAACGAATCTATCGACGTTGATCAACGAATCTATCGACGTTGACCAACGAATTAATTAAACGTTACCACGTGCCTCGATTATACGAGATGATTATGACCAGCGAAGGAGATTCGGCCATGTGGCCGACGATTATACCAATTAGTTTATTATTATTTTCATAACAAATCCAAGTTTAACTCATTTTTCGGTAATGAATATTTTGTGAGACACACTAAATTTATCAGAGTAGTTGTGGATGCTGCCGCCCTGAGAATTAACTCACAAAATGGGCGCGACATGCACACCAATCGTCAAGTAGTATTTTAGGATTTAAATTCGAGTTATCGAACACAAAGAGAGAAATTAAACAAGAACTCAATTTATAATGCGTTGCTTAACCTATTTATAAAATAATATGGTTTTGTTTTTTAAAAAAAGATTGATGGATTTAAAGGAAATGTATTATAAAGTCCAATGAAAATCGAAAACACAATTTCAAGATGATTTGGAAATCAGACAGAGAAAGCGATATAGGGGGAATAGCGAAGTCATAATATGGAAAATACATTACCGGAAATTTAACTTATAATTACACACAAGACTAGTCTAAAGGTAATGAGAATTCTCTCAACTAATCCTAAACATCTCACGATCGGTATAGAATCCTATTAGTATCTAACCACCGAATTATCTCTAATCTCGATGTAGATAGACCTAAAGCACTATGTTTCATGAATTCTTCTAGTTTCTGGGTTGTAGTCCTATGGCTATTATACTCGTATGAACAGAACTATCTCTAGTCTAGATTTTAAACACAAGTGGTATGATTCCTATTTCCTTATAATATTCGCATTTCTCAAGTATCGAATCCTACAATCTCATCATGTATTAAGTGGTCAACAAAATCAAGCATTAAGATCAAAATCATACAAATCATAACCTACATACAAGTATGCAAACGTAAGAGCAATTCTCGTTAATTTACTTGTTCATATTATTTTCCTTATGCCCTAAAAGATTAGAAGTTTAGTTCATAATGATTTGGTGAACACATAAGATAAAGGGAAACTTAAAATCAACATAAAAAACAAGTAGAGATGATACAAATACCGATTTGTTATAAAACGATAGGCAATAAAACGAAATAGCGATCAAAACCAAAAACGGAGAACACAACGATATAACATGGAAAACCCCTCCAAACAACGGAGAGGAAAAAACCACGGGCGCCAACCAGCAAAACTTCACTGTAGGGAGAATGTTTACACAATGCCGGGGATTTACACTGATTCAACTTATCCCTCATGGCAGCTTACAGGTGGTATTTATAGGAGTGGTGTAGAGATAGTTCATACAAAATAGGGAAATAAAAATCTCTACACAATTAAGACCCAGTTTGGGAAACAGGGCATAAATTTCCTAAATTGATTACTTGCTAATCAAGCCAAGACAATTCCCTAAATTAGTTGCTTGGCAACCAAGCCACAAAATAGCTTGAATTTGGATCAACTTTCAACAAACTCCACCTTGAGACAAATTCCTCCTTGTAGCATAAAGCGGTAGACAACTCCCTGAACAAAGAAAGAAAAATACTTTCGGCGCCAAACAGCCACTAGGGCTAAACAGTTATACCAACTAAGCTTGAGCAAAGCTCAAACTTAGCAACAGGAACTGGCTTTGTCATCATATCAGCAGGATTATCATGAGTACTTATCTTGCAGATCTTTAGTTTACCTTGAGCAACAATATCTCGAACAAAATGGTACTTGACATCAATGTGCTTTGTTCTCTCATAAAACATCTGATCCTTAGTAAGGTAGATCGCACTTTGACTGTCACAAAACAGATTAATGCAAGAATTATCTCCACAAAGCTCAGCATACAAACCTTTCAACCAAACTGATTCTTTACAAGCTTCACTAATAGCCATGTATTCAGCCTCAGTAGTAGATTGAGCAACAACTGGTTGTAGTGTTGCCCTCCAACTTACAGCACATCCACCAACAGTAAAAACATAACCTGTGAGGGACCGCCTCTTATCCAAATCAGCAGCATAGTCTGAATCCACGTAGCCGGCGAGTCCCTCGTCCATATTGCCAAATTTAAGACAAGCATTGGATGTTCCACGTAAGTACCTGAAAATCCACTGAACAGCTTTCCAATGTTCTTTACCAGGATTAGTCATATATCGACTAACCAAACTCATAGCATATGATAAATCAGGTCGAGAACAAACCATGGCATACATCAAAGAACCAACAGCACTAGAATATGGAACCTTTGACATGTACTCAAAATCCTCATCAGAACTAGGACATTGCAGTGCTGACAATTTAAAGTGAGGAGCAATAAGAGTACTAACAGGCTTTGCATCATGCATATTAAAACGATGAAGAACTTTCTTAATGTAACTCTGCTGACTAAGGAATAAGACTTTAGAATTTATGTCCCTTGTAATTTCCATACCTAGTATTTTCTTAGCAGCTCCAAGATCCTTCATCTCAAACTCACTACTTAGATGTGCCTTCAAAGTAGTGATCTCTGTCTTGCTCTTAGCAGCAATCAACATATAACAACAGGTATATCGGTGATCCATTAACAAATTTAATATAAACGCAGCTATCATACTGAGATCTCTTAAAACCATGTGCAAGCATAAATGAATCAAACCTCTTATACCACTGCCTTGGGGACTGTTTAAGACCATAAAGTGACCTCTTTAACTTGCAAACGAGGTCCTCCTTACCAGGCACAAGGAAACCTTCAGGTTGGTCCATGTATATCTCCTCCTCTAATTCTCCATGCAGAAAAGCAGTCTTCACATCTAACTGCTCAAGTTCAAGATCATGCATAACCACAATACCAAAGAGTGCACGAATAGAACTATTCTTCACAACCGGAGAGAATACATCATTATAATCAATACCTGTAATCTGACTGAAACCTTTTGCTACTAACCTTGCCTTAAAACTTGGAGGCTCATTAGGAGACAAACCTTCCTTTCTTTTGAATATCCACTTGCAGCGAACATCCTTCTTTTTCTTTGGCAAGCGCACAACATCCCAAGTGCCATTTTTGTCAAGCGATTTCATCTCCTCGTGCATGGCAGAAATCCACCTTTCACGGTCAACGGATGCAATCGCTTCAGCATATGTAGCAGGTTCACGATCATGCTCCACCTGTTCAGCACAACTCAAAGCATAATGAACAACGTTACATTGTTCAATTAAACGAGGGCGAGGACTTTTGTTTCTCCTCGGTCTATCAGCAGCAATAGAGTTATTTCTTTGCTGCAAAACAGGTGGTGTAAGCTGAACGTCAACGTCATCATTTTCATCAACCTCATTTACTTTGTCGTCCAGGTGCTCCACCTGCACGCTTATCCTCTGTTGCTCATCATCAGAAAATTTAGTAACATCAAGAACATCAGAGGCATTCACAGAGGAACTATCATTGAACATGACAGCCTCATTAAAAACAACATTTCTGCTCAGCAAAATTCTTTTAGTTTCAGGATTCCATAACTTATATGCCTTTACTCCTGAGCCATAACCAAGAAACACACACTTGACAGCTCTAGGCTCTAGCTTTCCATTATCAACATGTGCATAAGTAGTGCAACCAAAAACTCTCAATAATGAATAATCAGCAGGTGAACCAGACCATACCTCAATAGGAGTTTTCTTATCAAGTGGAATGCTTGAAGACCTGTTTATTAAGTAGCAGGCGGTGGAGGCTGCTTCAGCCCAAAAACGTCTGCTCATACGAGCATTAGAAAGCATGCACCGAGCCTTAGAGATGATGGTTCGGTTCATGCGCTCAGCCACACCATTCTGTTGAGGCGTGGACGGGATGGTGTGGTGCCTTACAATGCCTTCATTGCTACAATAGTTGTCAAAATCATTTAAACAAAACTCCATGTCATTGTCAGTACGAAGCACTTTTACCTTCTTCTCGGTTTGCTTCTCCACCATAACTCTCCACTTCTTAAAAGTATCAAACACATCAGATTTATGTTTTAGAAAATAAGGCCACACTTTTCTAGAGTAATCATCAATAATAGTAAGCATGTAATTTGCACCACCAAGAGAAGTTTTACGGGAAGGACCCCAAACATCAGCATGCACATAATCTAATATTCCTTTAGTGGTATGAACGGAAGAATTGAATTTAACTCTCTTGTGCTTACCAAAAATGCAGTGCTCACAAAACTCCAACTTACTCATGTTGCAGTCATCAAGTAAATCTCTCTTGATCAACTCTGCCATGCCTTGTTCACTCATATGTCCAAGGCGCTTGTGCCACAAGTTTGTTTTACTAGGTTCATCAGAAATAACAGCAGCAGTAGCAGAACCATTTAAAGTGCTACCTCTTAGAACATATAATCTTGCAGAGTTCATATCACCTATCATGTGAACGAGAGAGCTTTTTGATACCTTTAGAATTTTCTGTGAACCGGAGTACTTGTACCCTTCATCGTCAAGAGTGCTGAGAGAGATGAGGTTTCTCGCCATGGTGGGTACGTGTCTCACATCTGTCAATGTGCGTATCATGCCGTCATGCATCTTGAACTTAACGGAGCCTATGCCCACAATCTCACGTGGGTTGTCATCTCCCATACGCACCACATCTCCACTCTGCAAAGACTTATAAGAACTGAACCAGTCTTTGTTACAGCAGATATGAAATGAACAGGCAGTATCAAGAATCCATTCATCATAAGCAGAAACACAACCAGCAAACACAACTAGGCAATCACTATCAGAATTATCGTTGGAAACAACGGAGGCCTTACCATCACCATCAGAATTGTTTTTCGGTTTGCACGTACCGTTCCTTTTCTCCTTATTCTGAAGCTTATAACAATATTCAATGGTGTGATTTGTTTTCTTACAATACTTGCAGAACTTGTTGCCTCCTTTGGACTTAGAACGGCTTCTCCCGTTCTTGCTCTTATAGTTGTTGTTCCTCTGCTCGGTCCTCCCACGTACCTGCAGAGCTTCTCCCTTGGAGGATGATGATCCTTCTCCTTGTACCATAAGTTTCATCTTTTCCCTCTGTTGAAGGGCCTCATAAACTTCCGCAAGAGTTAGTTCATCGCGGCTCAATAATATGGTATGTCGGAAATTTGCAAAAGAACTAGGCAATGAACATAAGAGTAGTAGACCTAGATCTTCATCATCATACTTTACCTCCATGGACTGCAAATCGGATCGGTCTCCTTAAAGACCGCTAGGTGATCGAGTAGAGAACCACCATCTTGCAGCTTGTGCGTGAACAACTTCATCTTCACGTGCAACTTACTGGTCAGATCCTTGGACATGCAGATCGATTCCAGTTTGAGCCAAAGCGCTGCTGCAGTTTTCTCCAGCAGTACTTCCTGCAAAATATTATTTGATAGATGAAGATGAATCAGAGATAGAGCTTTACGATCCTTACGCTTCTCCTCATCGGTCCACGTCTTCGGATCCTTCTTGTTGAATCCATCTAGCGCATCATCAAGGTCAGGATGAGCTAGAACGGCCCGCATCTTTACTTGCCACAGAGAAAATCGTGTGGTGTAGTCCAACAACGGTAGATCGAATTTCAATGATGTCATATCGTCAGGAAAAAAACCTAGATTGAGTAACCAGGCTCTGATACCACTTGTTATAAAACGATAGGCAATAAAACGACATAGCGATCAAAACCAAAAACGGAGAACACAACGATATAACGTGGAAAACCCCTCCAAACAACGGAGAGGAAAAAACCACGGGCGCCAACCAGCAAAACTTCACTATAGGGAGAATGTTTACACAACGCCGGGGATTTACACTGATTCAACTTATCCCTCATGGCAGCTTACAGGTGATATTTATAGGAGTGGTGTAGAGATAGTTCATACAAAATAGAGAAATAAAAATCTCTACACAATTAAGACCCAGTTTGGGAAACAGGGCATAAATTCCCTAAATTGATTACTTGCTAATCAAGCCAAGACAATTCCCTAAATTAGTTGCTTGGCAACCAAGCCACAAAATAGCTTGAATTTGGATCAACTTTCAACACAATTTATGGTTGGAAACCTTCAATTGTTGCTAAACCAATACACTTTTCTCCACTAATCTCCAAGCCCTAATTTTCAAAAGTATGTTTTTCTCTCTGAAACTCGTGGATCCCCTGTTTTCCACCCAAATTTCCCTAGGATTTAAAAACGCTAGAAATCATATTTAGGCGTGTGTCACATGCTGAGGCATGGTATGTGCTTGGGAGGGGCGCGGTTCGGGGAACGGACCATGTTTGGGTCCGTCGTGGGCTTGGTCGCGGACTATTCATGGGACTGTGACGGCCTGAAGGCGGTCCGTCCCTGGGTTTGGCCTACGTTAGAATGTAGATTTCTTAATTTCCTTCGATTTGATATCTTACGAGAGAAAATTGGAGCACGGATGAGAGAGGTATGCCCTTTGCAAGATCATCCAAGATTACTTAAATTGATTTTTGCTCCATTTAACTGCAAAACTCCTTATTTCCCCTTGAATATATGAATACCCCTGAAGACCGATCAAATGCATAAATAGAGAGGAAAATGCATCAAATCACATAACCACGGGACTAAAAAGCTCAAGATGTAGGCTAAAAGCATCCGAAATCGATGCATTCTATGTCCACTTCAAATGCGTTCAATGTTGACAAGTTTGACCTGGCGACAATCGACTATGAGACGATACATGAGATGACACGAGAGACGGAAAATGAGTTGCTCTAGTCATTACTAAGGGACAATAAGGAGTAGATGTTGAACTCAGAGCTAGAGAAGAAAAGTAAGAGGTACATTCCCCACAATCGTGCTCAAGATCATAACCAACTTATGTCTGAATACTTAAGTGACACCAAGTTGTACGCACTAAGTACGTTTCTTCGGTGGTTAATATGTCGAATTCCGTTTTATTAAAATTCTGGAAGGCATGGTCGATGACCACTTTTGGAGAAAAAAGACGATTGTCGAGGTAGACCTGGGTTCTCTCCTCACCAAAAGTATAGAGCAAGGGATCTATCTTTATTTTCGTGAGAAGGCCCATCTAACATTATTCCTAACTCGACTTGGTTTGACATGTTTTGCTTAAAATACACCTTGGTCCCTCGACGGGGACCCTTAGGAGAAGGAGAGGAGTATACCAGAAAGCCAATGAGGTATCCAGGAAAAGGTGGAAGAAGGAGATTGGGCCCTGCCAGATCTTAATGGGACGAAACGAATCTCCTCAACAACGTCTCACTCTTCCGTCTCGTACTCACTGATTTTTGGAGGGGCAATTGCTACTGATCTACGACAACGCAACACCGCCGTCGACCTTCCGTCATCTGCTTTCGACATTCTAGATCAAACAACACCGTCTTCCATCGCCGGCCACGCCTGCAAACCCAACCGACCGCTTATCCCAAACTCCATGATCCCGCTCGGTGGGATGAAATAACCCAGCACGAAAATCCATATCGATCACATCCGACCTTATCTTGTTGCCAGAGCCATTCCCGTCCTATCTATGATACAGGTGATCCGTAGAGTGATGAAGGAGGTGTACGACCACGACACAACCATCGTAGGTGGTGGTAGGGGTAGCATAACGACTTTAATCCCTTACCATGACAATTCAAAGAGGATCCAAAGATTAATCGTCGAAAACGATAGGGAGAAGGTGTTAAACGAAACGTAGCATGTGGACTTAGACACGGACATCGACAAACCTAGGGTTAAGGAGAAGATGCATCCCTTCTTTAGAATAGTTATTATATCTATTTCACTCAAAACATTAGAAATCTATCAACACATAGTTGTTTTACTATTTAACTTATATTTTAATAAAACTTATGAACAAACTAAAATCACACTTGCGTGATATGCAAAACAACATGATGCGGGCAAGTTGGGGACCAAAAGTGTTGCTCCATGTTAGCATCGTTCCTCAAAGTGCCCGGAAAATGAACTCTAGTTGGGTCCCCAAGTACTTATTCCTACCTTTTTATTCCCTTTAATATACGCAATTATGTGACCTAAATGCCATTAAAACACAGTTGTAGAATCAATAACGAAGTACACTCAACAATTTGTAATCATGCCCTCTTATATTATTACTACAATATGGTGCAAATATAGACTTACCTAACAAACAATGTGTATTTCCCTTCTCGAAAAATAGTAATGACCTCGCCGGCCTATATCATCAATAAATGTCTACTAGAACATTTTTCTTGTTGCCCTTCTCATAAATCAATATTATTATTGCACCGCTATAATATTTATTTGGTCTAAATATTTATCGATGACTCCGTTTGGTGCACAAGTTAGCTTAAGATAGACAGAATAGAGGGGTTTGGGGGTACCACTCATTCGATACTCAAGCCGTTTCGATTCACTCCTTTGTATCTTGTTCTTGTTAAAATTGACGTGTGTTACAAGTCTGTGGTTACAAAACTCCATGATACCAGGAATTTTACATATATTTTGATTGTGAGCATAGTTATTACTTATTAGTACTATAAAAAGTGTCTGAGGTTGACCCTCATTATGTATAAAGAGGACTGATAATCGGGTTGGAGATTTTCTCTGTCCCGAATCTTGTGTATAGGTTCAAGCAAAATTAGCGATTTGTTGTGGAGTAGATGTATTTGTCAATTAGGTTACAGTGTATACTCAGAAATTGCTGAACTTAAGGTTTTAAGTCAAACAATAAGCATAATGACCGTCAAACTTGAAGGTTGCATACATGACCGTCAAACTTGAAGGTTGCATACTATGAGTAGTCTTCAGCCTAAGAGTTACAAACAAATAATATCTCAGTTAGGGTTTCTGAACCCATAGCGCAGGGAGTCTCGTCACCGTATCTCTCGACACCGATTCGGTCTTTCTCCGCCGAAATGGCGCCGCTCTACCCCCCATCCCTCACTCCCCATTCCTCCGCCCGCACCCACCACATCGAGTACGTGGCAATCCTCCTCCCAACTTCGATCATCGCCCCACCGTCTCGATCCCCTTCGTAGGTCCTAAGGGGGTGCTACCAGGACCGTCGCCCATTGTTCAACACCACCAACCTCTAAAGTCGTTGTCGGTGTCTCCGCCTCCTTGGCCTCCTCTGAGGCCTTCTCCTCGATCTCTAATCGATTGGTTCTTCTGTCTGTTATGTTCTTTTTTGCAAGGTTAATGATTAATGAGCGACGAGTCATGGCTTTTTCCCAAGGAGTCAGAGACTTTTACCGAGAGGAATCTCTGATTCACATCTAGCATCGTCGCTATCCTATCAATCTCTTTGTTCTTGATGAAGTCAGGTTCGATTTTCAACCAGACGAAACGAGTCCCCCCCATGGGATCAAGCAACATAGAAGAATGAAAGAGATTCAGTGCTCTAAGGACTGACCTTGAGAGGGGTCCCTAAAGAGAGCTCTATATCCTCTTGAAATCAATGATCGCATGTTCGATTTAATTCAGCGAATGGAGCATGAAAGCTACACCTTGAGCAACAATATTGGTTTCGTCATAATTTAGTTTTATTTTCAGTACGCCTTTATGACACTTCCAACACCAGTTATACCAGATTATTTGTCTCAATTTTTTTTGTAAAAATACCTACTAGAGCTTTATACAGTATAATAACTCTTTTTTATTTCGTGGTCAGGGACTTCCTCCTGATGCACTCATTTGTAGTTAAAACTTAAGTTAATAAAATTACGCGTTTCATCAAAAAAATAGGTAAAACAATAAGCATTTGAGAAGGAGGTCTAGTTTATATCTTGATATCGGTTACCGACTTGTCATGTGATTCTTTATATATTCGTTTTTATTTCATTTGTAGTTTAGTATATTAAATTACGGTATATAGATTATCTCGTAGAAGTATATCAAACTCGTTATAATATTTTTAACTGTATTAGTTTTTATTTAAATCATCCAACTATACTGAACTTTTTGATTTTTTTTTCTTTTCAATTGACTCTGTTTGAGTAGTAACTTACAAAAATGTCCTTACAGCAATGAATATCGACTTGATCTTCTAATTTTTTTTGAGCATATAAGAGAATTTGTATTAATAAAAAATTAGAGGTACAGACGCTAACCCTATGACTGGATACCCGACTATGTCAGGGACAATTAACGGTAAACAATCTCCACATAGAAGGCTACTCAGCTGCAGCTCACATTAATTATTTCCTGATTCGACCTGAAACTGCCCGTGATAAAACAGGCAACCAAGGAGAACACCAGGAAATGAGGGACCTAGGATGTCGGGTTTGTACCGAACTTGACAGGGCGAGGTGTGTGTCCCCTCACATGCCTTGGAGGTATCACAAATGCTTGCCCCGATTGATATGGATCGGTTGTAGGGGGAAGATCCAAGGAGAACTCCAGGGAATGAGGGAATCAAGGTGTCGGTCAAGGTCCAATCTTTGTAGGGCGAGGTGTGTATCCCCATACACACAACGTTACTCGTCCATCGCCTTATTGGTTTTGGCAAGGACGGCGGCGACTTTGGTGACAGAAGAACATGTGGCGACGACTATGGTGGCACTAAAGGTGGTGGCAGTGGCGGTTCCGGTGGAAGATGATGAGGTGGTGGCAGCGGTGGCTATGTTGATAGAGGATGCAAGGATGACAACGAATTTGTTGACAAATGAGGAGGTGGCGGTGGTGGTGGCGATGCTGGTGGAGACAGAGGCGGCGACGCTATTGGCGTAGATAGGAGATTCGCACACACGGACGGGGAGAAGGGACAATCCTCATGAGAGCTGGGATGAAGTCCGAGAAACGGGGTTGGTCCTCGTCAATGGCAAGATGCACCACAACGATGAAATGGGCAGATTACGGCGCCACTATTAATATACGAGGATCGACTAAAGCTTCTATGATGAGAGCAATTGATGTTTGAACTCACATGAGCGTACTAGGGCAGGCTTCCATGGGAGAGAACTCTACCCAATCCGGTGATGAAGATAAAGACGGAGGACGCAGAGGTAGAGGACGCGGGCGATGTCGTTTCTTCTTTTGGCGTACCAGTTTGATAAAACTCAGTGACGGAGCCGCTGACATGAGAAGAGGGTGCTCATATAGTAGTGTGATGTGGGGGATCAATCAAAACGTTGGAGAACATCATATGAATAATACTGCTAAAACTTCAGTATAGAGGGGACCAAAAAAACTTATCAAAAAGAGCTTTAAAGAGGGGCGTAATATCGTCGACTAAAAAAGAGAGAGAAAAGAACTAGGTCTATTTATTTTTTGATGGTTTCACCGAGATGTCCTTACTTTACTCGATCTTCTAATTTATTTCGAGATTTCTATCAAGAACTAATTTACCATAACTTTCCTGATGGTAATAAATAATTGAAATCATTGATATCCATATTATTATTTGACTTTCTTGGATTTCTTGCTAGGGTGTTTTTGTTGTCAAAGTTAAAAAAACAAATAGAAATAAAGTGTAGTTAAGTGATTTTTTTTGTTTTGAAATCTAATATAGTCGTGTGAGAAATAGAACCAAATTTTATGTGAGATTATCCTTTTAAGATATGGATCATATAGTTATTTTTGGATTATTTGTTTCATTAGATAAAATATATTAGAGAAATTAATACTAAATTTAATTTTGAAATGTATTGTAATTTAATTCATTCCAAATATAACAAATTATAAATTCGGCTTGTCGGGACTTCTTCTCTCTGTGTGTGTCTCTCTCTCTCGCGTCGCCGTATGTTCTTGAATCAGTTTTATCATGAATCCAGCCCCCGCCCAATCACTCACCGCTTTAAATTTCCCTGTCAACCTCGCCTTCGTGCTTCCTGTCAGCCATGGAAAGTCTCGAGGCACATCCATCTACCACCACCATGACCAAACCGCTTCCCCTCCACGTGGTTCCATCTTCTCCTTGTGTCATGCCGTTAACCCCACCTTGTGAGTTTATAAAGTCGATCCGGTCGAAGAGATGGACAGACCGTCCACCGCGTCCTATGTCATCTCCACTACCTCTATCACCATTACTCGGTCCTCCCATCGTACTTCCTAGAGAAACCATCATCGCCTACACCGCCTCTACCATATCTACTTTCGGTGCACTTCAGCGGGTTCTTGCAACCCCCATCGATAGCATAGCCGAAGAACACTGGATCGGGGACGAAGAACAACCTACTCCTTCTCAGATTCCTTTACCTGATCCTGTACTAGCCCACAATCCCACGTCAATGACCCAATCACCTGGAACCACCGCTAGTGCGTTGGTACACGACCTCACCTACCCACCTTGAAGGGGAGGAAGCTTCGGAGACTCGTTCTTGTCCCTTGGCATGTGTGACGATGCTCCCATCTCTGGGACCTTCGACATAAACACCCTACAAAGTCCACCATTTGGCCACCCGAAAAAGCCTTCCTAAACCATCCACTGTGGCCTCTTCGGAAGGATGTCACGAAATCGGGGGCGTCGCTATTAGATGCCAAAATGAACTCGTCGGCCACCAACCACCCCACTGTTACCGGACGCTCCAGATTCACGAGGAATGGTGAGAGCTTTCCAAATGATCTCCTGGTCGACCAAGATATGGCTCCCCTCCCCATTGGGACGAATGATTGGAATTGCAACCCAAGGTCTCATGTCTATCATGACAAGACGTCTGTCGTGTTGGAAGCACGTGTGCATCTTCTCGGTACCACACCTCACATCTCGGAGGTCGCAGGGCCAAGTAAAGCTGGTACAACACAAGATCTCCTACCTAACCAAGAGAAGCTTCTTGTGGGCTCCCCGTATCTGTATTAGCCACTAGCTAAGGCATCAGCGTATACAGAATCTCCTAGGTGGGGACTGTTCAGCAGCCCCGCCAAGGACGATGATTGGACCACCGAGCATCGATGCGTGTCTAGGGATGCATGTCTTGCCCCGCCAACATCGGTGCAAGTCCGATGAACCTTTCCTCCCATTATTTGGAGTTCTCCATGGCTTCCCGTCATCCCCTCAAACGCCCCGGTTCTCTCAGCACGGGTAGTTTTAGGTCGCATCAGATAATGAGTACTACTCGCTATAACCGTGTAGCCACTTGTGTGGATTTAATCCACTGTTAGCTTCCCTTGGATTAGTCAAGTATCATGTTATATGGTTGATGTCTGGTACCTACGGATTACGACTCCAGTCTTCTTTTCTATTTCGTTAGTTTCGATGTTCCTTTCTCTTATGTTGCTACTTGTTCGGCCTGTGTGTATAAACTTCTCACATTACAATAAAACTCTCCTACTGCCAAAAAAAATCATTACAAATAACACAAGTGTTAATTTGATTTAAAAAAAAAGTGTTTATTTTGTAGAAGTCCGATAGAAAAATAAAAACTAAATTGATCCCTACCATTTATACATTAAATTTTAACTCACATCCCGTTTCAAAAATAATAATTTAACTCACATAATTATATGAACAATAACTACAAAAATACATCATATTCAACGTAATTTTGTGTCTGAAATTGTCTAATTATAGGGATAATACGAGTCACATTCAACAACAAATGGCATAGGAGCAAGTTTGCTCCCCTCCAAAATGGAATGTCAGTCCAATTCATCCAATTTTAAACTTCAATTTCAACAAAAATAAGTAATCTCCTGAATACTCAATTCAAATAACAAAAAAATAAAACCAAGAGGAGGATACGTTCTAGAGAGAAGGTCTCTCCCTTCTCTCTAGAAATTATAAAACCCTAGCCTCTAGCCCGCCGCTCCTTTCGCTGCCTGGTACTGCCGGTGGCCACAATGGTATCGGCCATGGAAGCCACCGGTGGTGCTCGCCCTTCCCTTTAGTTCCTTTCCCCTTCGTTTCCCTTCATTTCCCTTCGTCTCTTTCCTTCCTTCCTTCACCCTTCACCCTCGCCTTCATTCCTGTCTTCGTTCCCCTCGTTTCCTTTCGGGTTTCTTCAGATCTACAGGTGGGAGGTCTTTTCCCCATCGTGTCGGTGGTGTGGATCGTAGATATGGGTTCCTTTTCCGTTTCTTCTCCTCCTGGGTTTTGGGTCGTTCAGATCTCGATTTTGACTTTTTTCTCTCCGGCGTGTTCCCGGTGGAGTGTACTCCCGGGCCTTGTCAGGTTTATGGCAAGGGGTTTGGTCTATAAGACCTGGGTTCGGGGGATCTGGGTTGAGATTGTTTTTTGGGCGTTTCCCATTTCTCTGAAAACCTCACTACCCACTACTGTCCCAGCTTCGTATGAGGTGCGTCTCACCTTCTTGGACGTCGATAGGGTGCTGGCCGGCGACGGGATCGGGTTCTCTAAATCTGAGATGTGGATTGTGGTGCCCTGGCGAGGGTCGAGAAGATTGGTTTGGTTCGCTCCTTTCCTGCTCTGCCTCGCCGATCGGTAAAGCTCTTATCTTTCCCCTTAACTTCGATAAATTTCTTTGGTGTTGGCCAGAAGTTATTGTTTGTTTTGTGGGGTTGGGTCTGAGTTTTTTTGGTCGGTCTTTACTAGTTTTGTGCTTTTCTAAACTTGGTACCGTCTCGGTATTGGTCCGCTGCCCTTCGGGGGTGTATTATCTTAGTGCTGGCTAGATGATACACAACTTGCTTCAGTGGACTGAGTGGAGAAAGTACTTCCCATGTATTGGTTTGCAGTTGGATTGGTGATGGGGTTCTATTGCTGTGGGTTTTTATTTTTCTCTGTATTGCCTTTTGGGGGTTGTTTCTGTTTAGTTGCCTGTTTACTTCATGTTTGGAAAATTTCCTTGGGTAAGAGACCCTTATTTGTTAGTTGTGCTGAATGTTTAGGATTTTAGGTATGTTAGACCTGTTCTCCCCACTTGTTGGGGCTGGTTTTAGTTAGTTTGAGGTGCCGCTGAGGCATGCTCGTTATGTGTAATGAGGGTTAACTCCCTTGGTCCTGTTTTCGTTTTGAAAACTTGGCTCCTACTAAAAATAATTAGCTGATAAAAAAAAACAAAAAAATATAGTAATTGAAAATCAGAAAGTGACCACTATCAAAGTCACTTTCGGACAAATAATAATCTGAAATTATTACAAAACATATTTTGTGATATATATTTTTATAACATGTGATCCCGCATCGAACTAACTTATTTGAATTTGTCTTTGTAGAATTAATACCTAATAAACAGAGAATTATGGATTTTTTTCAGAGAGGAAACTCCGATTCATGTATTGCATCCCACTATTACTGTTGAAGTCTGTGGCTAATTTTCGGAGCCGGAAGTCCAGTACCACCTTCTCATCCTCGTATTCTATCATTGTTTATATGACATCCCAATACTGTCTGTAACGGTTCTAGTACTACAAGGATCAGTGAACCATTGTTATTTTTTCTGACATTTTTAGTGGTCAGGGAACATGTTTCCTAGCGCACTCGAAGTTTTGATATCTCATTTATAATATTGTACCTTTTGTTCAAAAAAAGTTATAAAAATATGTTAAATTAGTTTGATTATTATATTTTTATCAAAATATTTTGTTATAACTTAAAAAAAATATATTCTAAATTCCTTATTTTTATACCATATTATGAGTATTTTTTTAAATGTGCAAATATTATTATTATTATTTATTTATATAAATAAAATAAAAATGTGATAGTTTAAAAAAAAAAATACAATTATCTCTAGTTACTTTAAGAAAAAAGGAAACAGGAAAATGAGTCAACATCTGAGGTTGTCGGAATCAGAGCAGAGCCCTGGACTGACGTGGACGGTTTATTACTGTTAATGTGGGTGCAAAAGTTGTAACTCTAATCCACATCATGATGATCTACCATAGACAAGTCACGTGGGGCCCAAACGACATCGTTTCGTCCATGACTCAAAACGGTGTCGTCCGCCTTGTCCCTATCAACCAACTCCTTCGCAAAAACTGGCCATTTCTCGACCCCAAACCATCTCTCTCTCTCTCTCTCGCTCTCTCACCTGTTCTTCGTTTCGCTTTAGCGCATCGCATCTCGTCTCTCCGTGATTTCTCGATTCAGCAATTGAGTCGATCCGCAGGCGATCCAAATCGGCTCGATTCGTCCCGAGTCCCGTCGAGAAAGCTATCGCCCAAATCTCCAATCCGAAGCCCTAGTCTCCAAATTCCATGCTCGTCGGTATAGGGTTTGTGATTTCCTCCGGTAATTGGAGATCTCAGGCTTGATACAGGGTCTTGCGCCGCTTCAATTACAGGAATCTAGGGTTTCTTTTTGGAAAGTTCTTATTTTGGGGGTAGGAACTGGATCGGGATTGATGTGTCTGTTCGGCGATGAAGGTGGGATCGATTGTTCTGAAATCAAGGCTGATGGAGGGCTATGCATGGGTTATTGGGAGGTAAGAAGTGGAAACAGAGACGGCACATGTGGCCGGTCCCCGTCCGCTCAACGACTGTAGCTCCTTCCGATTCGTCAAGACTCGATTCCTTTTGCAAAGTATATAATCATGCCCATTTCTCTGTTAATTTTTTGATTTTCTGTTGAAATTGACGTGTGATTCTAAAATCCCCTTTGTATGTTGTAGATACATCTGGGACTCTATACCGTTCATAATCCTTTTGGGCTGGATGTTATTTCAAAATCAAACACTTGATCTAAATTTCGAGTTCTGAATAATTTTGGGGGGTTTTATTGTTTTGTTTGGTGTAATTATACATTTTTTTTTAAGATTTCACCTGCAGGTAATGTATGACATTTTCTTCTTGGCCTTCAAAATCCGATTTCCAATATTTACCCTATTTCCCTAGACTTTCCCTTAGAAGTTTTCTTCATTGGGGTCTTTGGTTCTGTTAAATGGTTTTATGTCATGATTTCTGACTGATACAATATGTGTAGTATATTGTTTTTAACTTAATCCATTTTTGTTTTAATGCTTCTGCTTTTTATGGTTTGATTCATCCTTCAATTTCTCCTTGGTTTTACAGTTTACAATTTCATCATTTTTTTAAATTTATGGTCTTTTGGGCTATAATGTTTTTGTGATTTAGTATAGATTTTCGCATAATGGACACTTGAAACTTTTCCTTGTACATTCTTTGGGCTGTAGCTGTGATTACATGTATGGTGATATGGGTTTGGTCATTCTTATTTCTGTATATTCTGCAGCATTGTAAAAAGGAAAATTATTTTGCCATTATGGCATTGCTGTGTTTTTTTTAATCTGTAATTACAGCATGTTTTTTTTAATAATCAACCACATACTAGCTATATGAGATCTCTGCCTCTGTCTCTTCACCTTCAATGCTTGTTTATGACATTGGTTTGCTAATAGGCTCTCTAATGAACTGAAAGCATACCAATGGTTAGGACGTAGGAGTTCAGTCTTGACTTTGTTATGTGTTTTTGTGTCGATGTTATTTTATTTTAAAAGTTCTTATTGCTTTTGTTCGTAAATCCGCCGGATTTGTGGAAGCTTGTGTTTACATTTTTTGCCCTGCAGAATTCTTTTTCTTTTATCTTCACTCCCCAATTTTTAGTGTTGCATTCACTGACATGCTCTTAATTTTCCTTTCATTACATGTGAAACATGACAACAGTCTATTTACCATATAATTTGAAATCTGATTTTCATGATGTCATTTCTGATTGCAGGATGGACGTAAGATTTATGTCGGCGACTGCGCACTTTTCAAGCCGCCCCAGGATTCCCCACCATTCATTGGTATAATTCGTAGGCTAACGGTAGACAATCAAGACAGATTAACATTATGTGTGAATTGGCTTTACCGACCAGCTGATGTGGAGCTTGGAAAAGGTAGTTTGGTAGATGCTGCACCAAACGAGGTCTTCTACTCGTTTCATAAGGATGAGATACCTGCTGCCTCATTACTCCATCCGTGTAAAGTCTCTTTCCTTCGTAAAGGTGTTGAACTTCCTTCAGGGATATTCTCATTTGTCTGCAGACGAGTGTATGATACTGAAGACAAGTGTTTATGGTGGTTAACTGATAAAGATTACATTAAAGTGAGTATTATCAAGTTCTTTACTTTTTTTAAGTGTTGTGAATCATGACAAATTCAATTAGATTTGTAGTCTACTTGTCGATCACAGGGACGACAGGAAGAAGTTGATAAGCTACTAGATAAAACTCGATTAGAAATGCATGGAGCAGTGCAATCTGGAGGTCGCAGCCCCAAGCCCTTGAATGGTCAATCGTCAATGCAGCAGTTCAAGTCCGGTTCTGATAATTCCTCTCAGGTGAAGGTGAAGAAGAGGGAACGTGGTGATCAGGGTTCAGATCCAATTAAAAGGGAACGTGTATCAAAAACTGATGACGAGCTGTTAAAATCTGAGATTTCTAAGATTGCTGACAAGGTAGGGCTGGTGGACTTAGAAGGGGTTGAGAAATTAGTTCAGCTGATGCAGCCTGAGAGTACTGAGAAGAAATTAGATTTGGCTCGACGGAAAATGCTTACAGATGTGATAGCAGTGACTGAGCAGTATGATTGCCTTGAACATTTTGTACAGTTGAAGGGCTTGCCTGTATTGGATGAATGGCTCCAAGAGGTCCATAAAGGGAAGATTGGGGATGGTAGTAGTTCAAAGGAAAATGATAAGTCTGTTGAGGAATATTTATTTACTTTACTCCGTGCTCTCGACAAACTTCCTGTAAATCTTCATGCACTGCAAACCTGTAACATTGGCAAGTCAGTGAATCATCTACGGAGTCATAAAAATTCTGAAATTCAGAGGAAAGCTAGAAGTTTGGTTGACACATGGAAGAAACGTGTTGAGGCAGAAATGAATATGAATGATGCGAAGTCTGGCCCCAGGTGCAGTGTATCCTGGCCAACAAAGCAAGTTACTTCTGAAGTTTCTAATGTCAGTAACCGGAAAGCAGTTGGGTACTCAGATGTCAGCCCAAAGGTCTCTATTAGTCATCAATCTGCATCCAAAACTTCTCAAGTTAAGCTTGGCTCTGGGGATTCTGCAGCGAAGGCCTCTTTGTCTCCCTCCTCAACAAAATCGTTACCTGGAGCTGCAGGTGCAAATATGAAGGATCCTAATCTCAGAGTATCGGTTGCAGGGGGAAGCTCAGATTTAACCCTAACAGCAATTAAAGTGGAGAGAAGTAGCTCTTCTAGTCAGTCTCAAAACAACAGTCATTCTTGTTCAAGCGATCATGCAAAAACTGTTGGTTCTTGCAGGTCCACTGCTGGATCAGTTAGGGTGAAGAAAATCTCTAGTGGCTCTTCTCGCCATCGGAAATCAAGCAATGACATTCCTGGTTCTGCTGTGGTTAAAAAAGAAGCTGGACCGGGAAATGTAAGTGCTTCAAACAAGGTTTTGTGTTCTGAAAAGTCATCATCAATTGGAGTTACACATGAGAATTCGCCTGACGTGCCTCATGTTGATAATGGAAATAGTCAGCGGTTGGTTCTCAGGTTACCCAATACTGGTCGTAGTCCCAATAGAGGTGGCGCTGGTTGTTTTGAAGATCCCAGTGGCAGAGATACAGCAGAGAGGCATGATAGAAAGCTGAAGGGGAAAAGTGATGTGCTTCGGGTTTCTAATGTATCAAATATGAAAGCTGAATTGTGTGATAGCAAAGGTGGATTAGCTAGGTTGGATAATGGTAATGGGTTACCTCACCCTGATGAATTGTGCAGGGCTGGTGAGTCAGGTAATAAGGCAATCGAAGTGTCAACAACTACCAACTCATCATTGGGAATGGTGCCTAGGACAGGAAAATATCGCGAAGCTTCTTTAAGCTCCATGAATGCTTTGATTGAAAGCTGTGCTAAGTTCTCTGAAGTCAGTGCATCTGCTTCACCCCTTGGAGATGACAGAGGGATGAATCTACTTGCCAGTGTGGCAACTGGGGAGATATACAAATCTGAAGATGTGTCACCGTCCAGCTCGCCTGACAGAAATTCACCTGCTCCAGAAGAATCATGCTCAGGCAATAATGGCAAATTGAGGCAATCTGGTGAAGAAGTTGCCCAAGAACTATGTCAACCTAATGATGGGGCTAATGGGGCCACTGCTACTGAGCAGGGAAATACTGTTGATTCATCGCAAGCTAAAGTTGAAATGAGAAATACTACAAGCTCCATATCTCCAACAATGTCTAGGGGCCGCCCTGAAGAGAAAACAGGGGAGTGCAATGCGCGGTTGAGTTCTTCCGTTCCAAATTTGCAACAAAGTGCAGACGATCCTTGCTCGAGATCTGTTGTGAAACTTGCTGATCAAACATATGATGCTTCTGTGGCTTTGCCTTCTCTCCATGTTAAGCAAAAGGATATCACTGAGGCTGAAGGATCTAAGCTATCTAATGAAGAAAGAAAGCCGGGAGTTATCAGTGTTAGAAATAGCAGTATTTGTGATTTGAAATTGAAAGGGGCGGCTCTGTTGAGCGAGGACAATAAAGTTGATGACGTGGAAGAAAAACCTTTGGGGAGTAGTGTGGCAGTGGCATTAGATGCTACTACTTCAACAGTAAAAGCTGAGATGGAAGTAAATGGGAATTCAGTCGGATCATTTTTAGAAAAGGTTGATGAATACCCGAATACAGTGGAGAAAGAATCAAGCAGTGGCATTGTTACTGATCGGAAGCAATCTCATTTGGATGAAAATCATCCACAGTCTAATGAGGATGAAGTCAAAGATGTTGATATGCGTTCTGGTTCTAGTAATGTTTCAATTGTGGACTCCAAAGCTGATAAGGGGGCAGGCGTGCAAGCAGGAGGGGGTGATTTGCAGGTAGAGAAAAATGCTATGGACTTAGGTTCATCCAGTTCAGATCAGAGAAGTGAATGTGCTGAGAATTCAGAAAATTCTCTTCATCATTTTTCTGGTGTACCTGTTTCTCATGTAGAGTCATCACTAATTCCAGTGCAAGAGAAGGAACCAGGTGAGAAGCCAAGTGGGCAGAAGTTGAATGTACTGGAATCTGAAAAGATAGATGAGCTACCTGTTGCCAGTGGGAATGTTCCAGTTGCTGCTACAGGTTCAGATACGGCTGTAAAACTGGACTTTGATTTGAATGAAGGCTTCTCCGTCGATGATGGAAATCAAAGCGAGCATGATACATTACCAGATAAAGGAGGTACTTTGCCCGGTGTCCATTTGCCTCCTCCATTATCTTTCCCTGCTTCTTCAATGTTAGGTAGTTTTCCCGCCTCAATCACAGTAGCTGCTGCTGCCAAAGGGTCTTTTCTTCCCCCTGAAAACCCATTGCGTAGTAAAGGAGAACTTGGATGGAAAGGCTCAGCTGCCACAAGTGCATTTCGACCAGCTGAGCCTCGAAAGAGTATGGAAATGTCACTAAATACCACTGATATTCGTGTGGTTGATGCTACTAGCAAAGCAGCTCGCCCTGCTCTTGACTTTGACCTCAATGTGGCTGATGAAAGAGCTGTGGAGGATGTAGCATGTGAGTCTGGGTCTCTTGATCGGGGTGCTGGAGGACTTGATCTAGATTTGAACAGGGTTGATGATAGTCCTGATGTGGGGCCTTTCGCAACAGGCAACAATTGTGGATTGGACATTGCTGCATTACCCACCCGACCGTCATTAACAGGGGTTTTGTCTAATGGTGGGGTTAATGTATCTAGAGACTTCGATTTGAATGGGCCAGGTATTGATGAAGTTAGCACAGAAGCAGTGCCTCGCAGCCAGCACAGTAGAACCAATTTGCCATTCCAGGCACCTAATCCTGGTGTAAGAATAAACAATGGTGAATTCGGGAGCTTTTCTTCCTGGTACCCTCCAGGCAATGCCTATTCAGCAATAACAGTTCCAACAATTATACCAGGTAGGGGCGAGCAGACTTATGTTTCTGCTTCTGGTCCACAGAGGATCTTGGGGCCCGCCGGGAGCACAGTTTTTGCTCCAGAACTCTACAGGGGACCAGTTCTTTCCTCCACTCCAGCCATGGCATACCCATCTACTACCCCATTTCAGTACTCAGGCTTCCCTTTCGAAACAACCAGCTTTCCTCTATCATCAAACTCCTTCTCAGGTTGTTCAACAGCATACATGAATTCCTCATCTGGTGGAGCATTTTGCTACCCTACCATTCCCTCGCAGTTAGTAGGGCGAGCTGGTGTTGTTCCTTCTCCGTACACTCGCCCCTTTGTTATGAATCTCCAGGGTGGTACAAGTAGTGTTGCTCCTGAAAGTAGGAAATGGGGAAATGAGGGTTTGGATCTTAATGCTGGGCCTGGTACAGATACAGAACGGAGGGATGAGAGGGCATCTTCTGTTGTAAGGCAGGCTCCTCTTCCTGGTCCACAGGCCCTGACAGAGGAGCAATTGAGGATGTTTCAAATGGCAGGGAACGTATTGAAGAGGAAGGAGCCTGATGGTGGGTGGGATCCATCGTTTAGCTACAGGCAACCCTCTTGGCAGTAGTAGTTAAGGGTGTCTATGAAGCCTGGTGAGTCATCACTAACCCCTATGAGCTTGCTTGCTTGTTTGTTATGTCACTTACCACGGTATTTATACTTCATAGTGGGTATCTGATTCATTTTCAACCCTTGCTCTGAAGTACAGAATTTTCAGGGTATGCATCCCTTAATTATGCAGATGATGATAGATTGATTCAAGGAAAAAAAGTAGTCTGTGCTGATCCCTTTTTGAAATTCATAGCCCTCTTCTTTGATAATGACAAAGAAGAGCCTGGATCTGCATTTTTTTAAAATGACAATTTTGCCCTTGAAAATTTAAAAATAGTAAATCAAAATTTTGTTCCTCTTTGTGTTTTTTGCCATTATCAAAGATATGGTATTATTTTTGCAATTACCCCGAGATTCAATGCCTGATGATGTTGTGGTCTTTCATGTTAGATGTGTATATTAGGATTTGTCTGTGACTCATTGGACATGTCTATACAACTCCATAGGTATTATACGCTGCAGTTCTGTCTAGATATAATCGTAAATATCTTTGAATTATGTTCTGATTGTGTATATTTCAGGACAGCGAAGAAGCAAAAGAGGAAGAAGTAGCCTGATTGAGTTTGTTGGGCCGAAAAAAAGTAGCCATTTTAGCGTTGGATAATAGGTGGAGATTGCTGTACATTGCAACTTCTGTCAGAGGCATGCATCTCTGCTGTAGAAATTAAGAAAATTGGTGGCCATTGTAACCCCAGCCAATCAGGAACAGCAGGACTCATTCCTTGGAGTCTAAAGAGGATTGGATGGATGTGTATGTATGAACTTTCCCAAGGCTGTTGCAAGTCTCTTCATCATTTTTCTGGTGTACCTGTTTCTCATGTAGTCATCACTAATTCCAGTGCAAGAGAAGGAACCAGTTGAGAAGCCAAGTGGGCAGAAGTTGAATGTACTGGAATCTGAAAAGATAGATGAGCTACCTGTTGTCAGTGGGAATGTTCCAGTTGCTGCTACAGGTTCAGATACGGCTGTAAAACTGGACTTTGATTTGAATGAAGGCTTCTCCGTTGATGATGGAAATCAAAGCGGCATGATACATTACCAGATAAAGGAGGTACTTTGTCCGATGTCAATTTGCCTCCTCCATTATCTTTTCCTGCTTCTTCAATGTTAGGTAGTTTTCCCGCCTCAATCACAGTAGCTGCTGCTGCCAAAGGGTCTTTTCTTCCCCCTGAAAACCCATTGCGTAGTAAAGGAGAACTTGGATGGAAAGGCTCAGCTGCCACAAGTGCATTTCGACCAGCTGAGCCTCGAAAGAGTATGGAAATGTCACTCAATACCACTGATATTCGTGTGGTTGATGCTCCTAGCAAAGCAGCTCGCCCTGCTCTTGACTTTGACCTCAATGTGGCTGATGAAAGAGCTGTGGAGGATGTAGCATGTGAGTCTGGGTCTCTTGATCGGGGTGCTGGAGGACTTGATCTAGATTTGAACAGGGTGATGATAGTCCCGATGTGGGGCCTTTTGCAACAGGCAACAATTGTGGATTGGACATTGCTGCATTACCCACCCGACCGTCATTAACAGGGGTTTTGTCTAATGGTGGGGTTAATGTATCTAGAGACTTCGATTTGAATGGGCCAGGTATTGATGAAGTTAGCACAGAAGCAGTGCCTCACAGCCAGCACAGTAGAACCAATTTGCCATTCCAGGCACCTAATCCTGGTGTAAGAATAAACAATGGTGAATTCGGGAGCTTTTCTTCCTGGTACCCTCCAGGCAATGCCTATTCAGCAATAACAGTTCCACCAATTATACCAGGTAGGGGCGAGCAGACTTATGTTTCTGCTTCTGGTCCACAGAGGATCTTGGGGCCCGCCGGGAGCACAGTTTTTGCTCCAGAACTCTATAGGGGACCAGTTCTTTCCTCCACTCCAGCCATGGCATACCCATCTACTACCCCATTTCAGTACTCAGGCTTCCCTTTTGAAACCACCAGCTTTCCTCTATCATCAAACTCCTTCTCAGGTTGTTCAACAGCATACATGGATTCCTCATCTGGTGGAGCATTTTGCTACCCTACCATTCCCTCGCAGTTAGTAGGGCCAGCTGGTGTTGTTCCTTCTCCGTACACTCGCCCCTTTGTTATGAATCTCCAGGGTGGTACAAGTAGTGTTGCTCTTGAAAGTAGGAAATGGGGAAATGAGGGTTTGGATCTTAATGCTGGGCCTGGTACAGATACAGAACGGAGGGATGAGAGGGCATCTTCTGTTGTAAGGCAGGCTCCTCTTCCTGGTCCACAGGCCCTGACAGAGGAGCAATTGAGGATGTTTCAAATGGCAGGGAACGTATTGAAGAGGAAGGAGCCTGATGGTGGGTGGGATCCATCGTTTAGCTACAGGCAACCCTCTTGGCAGTAGTAGATAAGGGTGTCTATGAAGCCTGGTGAGTCATCACTAACCCCTATGAGCTTGCTTGCTTGTTTGTTATGTCACTTACCACGGTATTTATACTTCATAGTGGGTATATGATTCATTTTCAACCCTTGCTCTGAAGTACAGAATTTTCAGGGTATGCATCCCTTAATTATGTAGATGATGATAGATTGATTCAAGGAAAAAAAGTTGTCGGTGCTGATCCCTTTTTGAAATTAATAGCCCTCTTCTTTGATAATGACAAAGAAGAGCCTGGATCTGCATTTTTTCAAATGACGATTTTACCCTTGAAAATTTAAAAATAGTAAATCAAAATTTTGTTCCTCTTTGTGTTTTTTGCCATTATCAAAGAGGGAATCATATGGTATTTTTTTGCAATTACCCCTAGATTCAATGCCTGATGATGTTGTGGGCTTTCATGTTAAATGTGTATATTAGGATTTGTCTGTGACTCATTGGACATGTCTATACAACTCCATAGGTATTATACGCTGCAGTTCTGTCTAGATATAATCGTAAATATCTTTGAATTATGTTCTGATTGTGTATATTTCAGGACAGCGAAGAAACAAAAGAGGAAGAAGTAGCCTGATTGAGTTTGTTGGGCCGAAAAAAAGTAGCCATTTTAGCATTGGATAATAGGTGGAGATTGCTGTACATTGCAACTTCTGTCAGAGGCATGCATCTCTGCTGTAGAAATTAAGAAAATTGGTGGCCATTGTAACCCCCAGCCAATCAGGAACAGCAGTACTCATTCCTTGGAGTCTAAAGAGGATTGGATGGATGTGTATGTATGAACTTTCCCAAGGCTGTTGCAAGTCTCTTTGTCAATCAACAAATTGTTTTTTTTTCCCTTCTCTCACCCAGTTGTTATATATACATATATAAATAGTTACTATATTAGCTTAGTTTGACTTGCAGATCCTAGAATGTTACTGCTGATTATAAATCTTGACTGAGATATGGCATTGATTTTACAGTATATGTTTGGTTGGAAATTGCAAACTTGGTGCTCGGCATTTCAGGGTAATTGTGCAGTGTAATACTGTCATTGTCTTGCAATGACGTTTGTTTAAGGTTTCTCCATCAACCACCATAACAAAACCTGCTTGATGTTTCGGTTTATACACTGCATATTAACTAGACTTTGTCTTACTAATTGCATATTGATGATTGCATGACGATTTATTTCGATTTGCACATTAAAATGAAATCTACATATGCCAGGTTGTGGCCGACCCAGAAGCGGATTAATTTGCAAAATAACTTCCATTTGAAAACCTCATGCATCACATGCATATGCTAGGTTTGCGAGCAACACAGAAATGGCTAAATTTGCAAAATAGCCTTCATTTTTTAGAACATCTTACAGCATCTGACTTTCATTGCTATTTTTGGGTTTGACCCGATTGGGCAACTCGATAAAGCCTGATCTGGTCGACCGGCTTAGGCCCAACCCAATCGGAGAACTTCAGTTTGAAGGTGGCAAAAATAATATTATTTAAAGCTATTTTACAAATCACTCCACGAGATACAGGATACAGATTTTCTCATTCGGCACGAGTAAGGACCTTTTAATACAGGTCCCAAGCATTTCACACCAATAAGTAAAGGACCTTCCCCAATAGCATAGGTTATGCAAATAGTCTACTCTGTGTTATTAGGAGATCAAAAAATTTAATATTTGAAATGGCGAGGGTTGTACCACAGCGACTGTTCTGTTGCACCCTTTCGTCCCTGACCTGACCTAGACGATGTCACCCACGCAAGCCTCAGGCGTGCTTTTGTCCAGTGACTAGCCCTGGCTTTGGACCAAGCGGTTTCAACCGAGGTTGCTCTAACCTAACCTAGGTAGGAGAATATAACTATAATTCAAATAAAAGTATTGGGAACTAACAGTCTTGCAGTTGTTCCAAATGAGAATAAGTACTGATCATGTTTTGGTCTCAGATAAATCATACTTGTTGGTTAAAATTTATGTGAAATCCCCTTATGTATCATATCGCATCATATCATATCATATCCAATCCCTGAGTGCAGCCACAAGGTGACAGAAAGTAGAACAATTTATTACAAGCCATTTCAATAGCTGAATCGTGAAGTGATAATAAATACATATGGAATAGGCTTCACATCAGGTTTTAGAGAAAGAACAATACTACAAAACCTATGAACCTTCAAAATCACAAACACAACCTTTAAAACGAATACAAAAGAGGAGAACATCATCACACACTACCAACCGCCACAATTGTTCAAACAAAGAGTACACTAACAGCAGGGGCGGAACCAAAAATAAAATTTAGGGTGTTCCGTCGATAATTATTAAATATATCAGACAAAATTTAAAATTACTCATAAGAGAACTGGATTATTTAGTGCTGTTTGTTCAATACTTTACGCAACTTTTATTATAAAAATAAAATATATTTTGAATTATTGTCGCAACGTTTATTATTAAAATAAAATATATTTTTAATTATTGTCATATGAATTGGTTTCCATATAACTTTATGTATCTAACTCTCTCGTCTCATTCTCTACTACAAATATAGTTATTTATATCGCACATTTTTGAAAGAAGAAATATTTTTTCTTATAAAAAATGTATTACATTGAATAAAAATATTGTTATGATTTAGTGATGATTTGGCTTGTTCGAACCGTTTGTGATGATTTAGTGATTTTGGATGGGTGAACTGCGAAAATTCAGGTAAGAAATCAGGCATTTTTTTGTTCTTATTTGCAACAATTATTGTTAAATGTAGATATATTATTTAATCGTCCTTCTTCTATAGCTTTTCGAAAAATTATGATAAGAAACAAATCCTTTTTTGCTGATAAAAAAAACAAATCCTTTTTTGTCTGTTTCGATTCTCATTTATATATATATTAAAAATAAAAATATTTATGTATTATTGTTAAAATTCCGAAATTATATTTGATGATTTTATTTAAAATATATAACATGATTACCTTGATGTTGTGAAAGATTTGTAACATTTGTTGGTACAATGATATAAGTTATATTGATACAAATATAAAATAGAACAGAAAAATGCACTTCAATATGTACAAGAAAGAAAGAGCATAACTCAATTGCAATTATTTTACTAAAAAATGAAAAACATATCAGTGTTGCAAAAATCGAAAAGGGTAGTTATTATTGTACCAAAATACTCAATCTATAAAAATACATAAACTATTATATTAACAAATAGGCCACAACCATGTGATTACTGATTAGTATAACACTAATACAATAGTACCCGTGGGAAGAAAAACCCAAGCCCAAGGAAAAAAACAAAGGAGTAAAAAAGAACAGCCAAGCCTAAGGAAAAAGCAGGGTGTTCCACACAAGGGGAGTCGAACCCAGGTGGGTTGTAATCAACAGAGGACTTTAACCATCGAACCATGTTACATTATGTATAGGGTGTTCATACCCTTTGGTTCCGCGCCTGACTAACAGGCTAGTTAATCAATCTATAATACACACAAACTCATTCCAATCAGCAAATTCATACTCATCTGGTGAAATGTTAATCCACATTTAACATCAAAGGAGTAACATTTGAATCCAACTTTAACACCTAAACAAGCGATAGAATTGACCTGAAATCAATATATAAGACACACAAACTCATCCAATTAGCAAATTTATACTCATGTGGTGAAAAGTCAATCTACATTTAACATCAAAGGAGCAACATTTGAATCCAAATCCAACATGTGAACAAGCAAATAGAATTGATCTGAAAAAGCTCATGAATCTACAGAGTTTTTTTTTTGATCAGCGAGGATTTATAAATCCACAATTTCCAAAGAAAGGAAAAAGGGATGCTGCAAAAAAACAGCCGAAAACAGAATCAGCTCAATACAGAGCATGAAACCAAACAAACAGAATACAAAATACAATGCAAACACCGAAACAAAGGGCTGCACAGAGAAACAAACAAACTACCGACTGATAAACAAATGAGACAGCAACAACTGGAAAACACTGAAGGTCGGCAAGGCCACCAGGCAACAGGAAGAAGAAAGCCGAGCAATAAGTGCCTTAAGAGTTAGGATCACCTTGATCGGACTCTCCACCCATATCTTCAACGAAAGCATGCCAATTTTCATTGCTCACCCTTAGAGTTCAAGTGATCTCTCAACAGATGGTCATTCCCTTTAGTTTTGAACCTCATTTCCTTAACGGTTTTAATAGCCAAAGCAAATGCATCTGTATCATCTGATTGACGGACTAACAAGTCATCCGAGGTAGAATGAAGATCAATCTGAGAGAGCTGAGGTTTTTTCAATTTCTTCCCACCTTTTTTTTTGGGGAATCTTGGATTGTCAGAAATTGTTTTTTCAGAATCCGCTACTTGACTTCCACCCCCGAAACAGGCTCAACCTAGACTTTCTCAAAAGAAACTGAATTTCCACCCATCACAACTAAATCTTTAAAGATTCTCGGAGACATAGAATTGTCTCCAATAGTCTCTTCGGGATCGGTGGAAATAACTTGGGGAGAGTAGTGAGAAGATTCGGCCTCAAGATTGCCCACCAGGCCAGAGTGATCAACAGAGCGAGCAGATAGAGAGGCAGATAAGCTCGCATTTGGGCCTAGCATTGGAGGGACTAACACATAATCCAATTCAGAGACTGAAATTCTAAAGGAGTCTTCATCCAAAGTAAAGGTGATATCATCCATGATTGATTTTGCAGAACTGCAATGAACAAAGACAAGACCCCTGTGAAAGGACAAACCTGAGCTGGTTTCGGGGTGCACAAGGAGGGAACTTCCGAATCTGCCTTCAATATCTTCAAAGTTGCCCACGCTCCAACCTTGAATTGGCATCCCTTGAATGCAGAGCCACTTATAAACTCCGCCTTTAAGCAGAAGATTTTTCTTGCCACGGATCATGGTGACCCAAGAAGAAAGCCAAGACCAATCTTCTTCGATCATTGTAGCAGTAAAAGCTTCATCTGCGCAGTTGATCAACATCACCCTGTTTCCCAAATCTCTAACCTGGATGTCCAGAACACCTTGAGAACAAATTTCTTGCTCAATTAAAGCTGCACTTCTAATACAGTTGCTTACACCCCATCCAAGCATTAGAGTTAAAGGTGCTGAAGTTGATTCTCTCCGGGGTTTAGCTTCTAATCTACAGAGTTACCGAGCGCGAAAGAGAAGAGCTCCCGAACAGGCGAAAACTCCACCAATCCAATATCCATAGCATACCCACTAACAGGCAGCTTCAGGTCCCTCAGCACACAAAATGCCTCGGCCATCCGAGTCCTAGGAACTTCCTCAGCCACTGCGCAGTACGGAACCCAACAATCCGGCCGAAACTCCTCGGCAATCTCGATCCCTTCCTTCTTCATTGCATCGTGTAGCTGTGAATGGAACTGGAGGAGCGACGAGGTGGGCGTGGGGTTGAGGAACAGGACGTTCTTGTCACTGGGTAAGCTCCCGATGTTGGAGAAGGATAGGGGTAAAGGCTCCTGCTTGGATGCGAAGCTCTTGACGATGTTCTCGAGCTTCGCAGGATCCATGGAGGGGCTGGAGAAGAGCGTGATGTGAGGGCGCGACTCGATTTCGATGAGCTGGTTGCTGATTTGGCGGCGAGCGAGCACGTTCCAGGCCTTGAGAGCTTGGTTCTCGAGGGCGGGATCGAAGTAGAGCTCGATTGCGTAGCTCAGCGACATTGCTTGGGGTTCCGAACCGAAATCGAGAGCAATGGCGGAGAAAAGGGAGTGGATTTGGGGGAAATTAATAAAACCCAATAAGGAAATAGAAGAGATCGAATCAGAAATGAATCAAAACCCTACAAATCGAAGAAAAGGATGAGACCCAGATCAGTAAATTGAGATCTCGAGGTTGCAGAACAGAGAGGAACGCAAATCCCAAACAATCAAAGCACCAGATTCAAGGGTTGAAGACGATTTGGGGAAGAACAGATGGTTCCGAAGGAGCGGAGATCGGAACAGAAAATCGCGCAAAGACGAAGAACACCGAGAAGGGAAGAAGAAATCGAATGGAGAACGATCAGGGTTTGGTGGTAGAGAAACGTTCCAGCGATGAAGATGATGGTGAGCTGAGAAGGAAGAGCAGAGTGATTGATTGATGACTACGGTCTTTGATTCGAGGTCCAAAGCCTAAATATGAATCAATAATATCTAGTGTGTTTTATACTAAATTTATTTTTAGAAATAAATGGTAATTTATATAAATAAAAAAATATAAATCCATTTTTAAGACAGGTAATAAACTATGGATGATTAAATATAGCAGTCTCCAACTGTAGGGCATATATCGGAAAGGTTATGCTCCGGTTATGAGGGCTCCTAGGGTTTCAGAACCTTTAGCCTAGGTAGCGGTTTTTTCCAGAGTCATCGCCGCTTCTCTCAGCCTCAGTCTGGTACTGTTGTTTCGTCGATATGACGTCCATCCCCTTCATCTTTTTCTGTTCGTTCGCTGCCCACGAGGGTCATCACTACCCAATTCACTTCTTCCCCGATTTCTCCAATCTCACCCCCAACTCCCATCACCACGATCACGCCGCTGCCGACATCGCATGTCCCTTTCTCATTTTTTTTGGGGGTGGGGGGTGGGTGGGTCTCGTCTGCTACTGCCTCTTCCCCAATTGATCTCGGCGGCAATTATCTAAAGCCTCCACCGCCGTCTCTAAAGTCGCATCAGTCGCCGCCTTTGAAGCCGCCTCTGAAGCCGCGCCACCGTCTCTGAAGCCGCCGCTGACATGTCCTTCTCCCTGGCCTCCACCACCGCACCCTCCTCAACCTCTCTCTCGATTCTGGATCTGGCTAATCGAGTGAGTCTTTTTTATTTTATCTGATTTCCTTTTTCCAGGGTCAAAAACTAGTACGCAAATATTCAGGGACTTGTTCTCTAGGGACTAGCCCTGGGAGGGGTCCCTAGAAAGAGATCTGCGTCCCGAAGAAGTGGGTGATAACAGGTTCGATCATAGTTTACTGTGCATGCAGCGTTCAGGCAAGACCTCGAGCAATCGTAGTCAACTTCGTCTAGTTTTAGTGTGTCGCCTTTATGGCATCCCATCCAAAACCGTCAAGGACGGTCATGTTATAAAAAGATCAGCGAACATTGTTAGTGTTCTATGCCTGTTCTTCGTGGTCAGAAAGTCTCTGATGCACTTTGCTGTTTTTGAAATTCTTGATTAATGAAAACTGCACCTTTTAGTCAAAAAAAGATAGCAATCTCCATCTTATAATCACATTTTACATTTTTTTGAGGAAAAAAGTATTGTTAGATTTTATATATTATTCGGTGAAAACATACAAACGATCCTTCACAATTTACAATAGTTGATCGTATAAGCACAACGGTAAATATTACAGCCTCAGGACAAGCTAGACCATTATACTACTGACCCCTAATCAAAACCTTCAACGCAACAAAAATGTGTTCAGAACGTGCAACTATACCGAGCACGCTAAAAGTGAAACAAAGTGCACGCCATTAGTGCCACATAACGGCCACACCAAAGTACAACCGGTCCACACAAACGTACAACCGATGCACACCAATCTGCAACAAAAAATCCACAACCAAACAAAACCTAACAAAAGGAACATAGAAAAAACTAGAAATGTGACCATGTCTCTTGGGATCCAACCACGCCGACCATCTCAATATTCCTCCATCTGACTTTGATCACCGGTATCCGAAGAAACAAGGCCAAAGAATCTAACACTCACACAAAACACTTCGACTCTCCTTCCACACTCAAAGTATATAACCAAGGCCGCCTCAACGGACTCTCTGCCTCAACCGCAAAATACGGATGCAAAGAAGAGACTGAAGGATCCGAAACTAGAGGAGGAGAAAAAAGTCGTGTGACGAACAAACGAAAAACCGAGTAGTCATGACCAACGGAATAGAACTCCCGAGAAAATGGAGGAATCGTAAACTAAACCTAACCGACCAAGTGCCATCGCAAACCGACCACTTGTCAGCCACTCATCGGACGCCTCCACCAAAACCATGAAGCAAGCCAGAAAGTTACTCCATTGAGGTCAACACCACTCGAGGCAAGTCACGGACACCACCGCTATGGAGCAAACCGTATAGCCACTCCTAATGGCGCCACCATCGAGGTGAGACTTGGGCAGCCACGCTCACCACTGGTAGATCAGGAACCGTCGGAGCACCTCCATCAGAACACTCGGCCAAGTAGTGAACCCGACCAAATGCCCGATTTGGAGTAAGACACAGATCGGACACTAATAGAACCAGTGACGACGAGCCAAGTTGGCTGAGTGCGGAGAGCACAAAGGAAAGAGAGGGAGAAAGGGCTTCCGGCGACCTCCTGACCGCACGAGCCAGCCAGGTCAAGCCACCGACGACGACGCTACTTCGAAAAAACTGTGCTAGGGTTTGGGTTTTTAAGAAGGGAAAATAACTGAAATTCTTATGTTCAATCAACACTTAGTTTATGTTGTTCACACAGTTACATACATGTATGTAGGTTCCGATGTCAAACATATCACATTTTACATCAAAGTAAGGGAAAATTATATTGAATTATCCTTATTTTGTCGTAAGTAACGAACATATATACATAAGTTTTTTTATTTATGAATATAGACTCGAACTTAACGATATCTAATTTTCTATCTATTTATTGTTAATTTTTCAGAAAATACTCCTAACATCTACAGTGTTACAACCCCAAATCCAACTCCAACCTTAAACTCAACCATAAATTAACTCTTAGTTTTTATAATTTTTTTTACTAAGTCGTAATTATGTAAATAAATTTATAAAAAATATTTTTAGTTATTACTTACACTTTTATTTCAAAAAAAATATATTTTTTTTTTAATATAATGGGGATTCATCTTTATCATGAAAAGCATAAGAAAGAGATAGGTTTAGTCTCGGATCTTACAAAAAGTTATGAGACGCTGACCCTGTAATAATAATCGTCATTTTTTATCGTAACTTTGTAATTTAATACACACATAAAGAAAGACATACAAAAGATGAATATTCTTAGTGTATACATAGAGGATCTGACCCTATTCATGTGAGTAGGCACGTCTGTCACTTTTCCTGGCTCAACTTGGAGGAATCCGAAGAGTTCTCTATGATTTTTATGAGAAGGAGGGGTAGGATCATAAAGCGAAGCGCTGCTCCTCATCGAGGTCCCGCAATCATCAGAACTCATGTCTGTCGTTCACAGACTCTGTTTCGTTGATGGTGCTTCCCAAACCACAGTATAAACGAGCAACCGGCCACCCACCACTACCCCTGACTTCCACAACCCACCGGAGAACAGCTCCAAAAGTTATAGAGTAGCCTAACTGGTGGTGTGGGGCCAGTAGACACTATAATCGACACAAACTGCAACCTTACGTATTTATTCAAGAAAGGAAGACCTCTGTTGGCTTATGGTGTATCACAAGGGAAAACATCTTCTGCGACGACACTATGGTGTCGCAGAAGTACCTCCTCCAAATTATGTGATGCCATTAGACCGAGTCGGATTGGTTTTCCAAACTTTTCACTTCTGTGACACCTTTGGTATCCCGTCGCAGAAGTGGAATTCTTCTACGGCGCCATAAACGACATCACATAAGAGCTTAGTCTCAGATCTCATAAGATTAGAGACGCTAACCCTAAAACAATTAACACTTCTTTGCATCACAACTTTAAAAGATGAAGTGGAACACATAAGAAAGACATACAAACGATGATTATCCTATGTGTAAACTTAGGGTATCTAACCCTATCTGTATGAAAACGCACATCATGCTCTTCTTGTGGCTCAACCCGAAAGTATCCGAAGAGGTCTCTGCGAGAAGGAGGAGTAGGATCAAAAAACGGTTCGCTGCTCCTCATCGACGTCCCACGATCATCAGAACACATGTCTAGTGTTTCCAATCTCTTTCTCGTTGATGTCGCTGCTTCCTAAACCACAAGATGGATGAGCCTCCATATGGTCGCCCACCACCGCCTCTGGCTTCCATAACCGATCGAAGAACCGTTCCATAGTAGCGCCGCCACTAAGCCCTGCACAAGAGATACAAAGACGACCAAATCGACCTGAAATCGAGGGATTTGCCACCGATAACCCACTAGGGATGAAACTACCATATATACGGAAAGGAAAGAGACAATGATCCATAAAAAAAGCATTGAATCAGAGAAAGAGAAGAAGAAGAGCCACCATTAAAAACGACGACGACTAGATTTTGGAGCTTCTGTTAGAACACTTCAGAGAGAAAAAATGCTGCTTTTTAGCAATTGTTCTAATTAGTTAATTAATTATTATTGAACTAGAGAATATAAGATTAATAATTAGAATTTTAAAAATTATGAGATCTAAATATGTGTTTATACGAATATTGGTGCTAATTTGTTCACTTCATAAACGAAATAAATATATCTTTTTCGTAGTGCCTTTGAAGGATAAAACTATTGTAAAGACGGGAAATTGTATATTTTGAGATTATGCCCAACAACATTTTTATCATTTAAAAGTAAAGAATAGCCATATATATATATAAGTTTTTAAAAGTTTAGTTTTTTTTAGGATAACCATGCAATTGTATTAAATCATAAGAGAATAGTTTGGTGAGTACTGAAACCGTACACCACCTACATAAGCAAAAACCAACTTGAGTGAGCATGTAATCATACTCCACCTACATAATTCAAACCAACTAATAAACTGAAATGAAACGAAAGTAATAAAATCGGCTCTAGTGAAAGGTTGCGGATGAAGGGGGTATCTGCGATAGCGTCTTGCGACACCGGTACATCATTCTTCTTCCAATTGGTACGAGGCGAAGCCAGCCACGTTTAGGGGAACACTGGTGGACCTACATCTCCCCCGGTATGTCAGCGTGCGTCGTCCTCCCTTGAAAAGTTTAGTTTGAGATAAGTAACATTCTAAAGTTTTATTCAAAAAGACATATAATACACAATAAGAACATACAATTAACCATATTTGTTATAATTTGCATAGCCTAACATGTATGGGACTGTTTGCAAATGAAAATAAATCATTTGCTTATTACTCGGCTTAGCAAGTGAATCACTTAGGTATGCGAAGATAGAGAGGGATCGAATTAGAAGGATCGGGCAACGAGTCCCAAACAGAAAAAGCACTCGTCGAGATCATCCATCTGTCTGTCGTCTCTGGGTAATGTCGGTCTATCACGTCTTTCAAGCTCTCAGTACTATTAACCCATTCTAACCCCTTTCTCCGTGTACGTCTCTTCGTTGAAATTGCTCGTGAAGAACCTATCAGCCTCTAGCCTCCTACAAAGTACAACCACAAACATCATAGTCAAAACACACGTCATGTTCGGACAAAGACTCAAATTCTAGTTGATCATGTGCGTGCATGAAACCTAGGAAAAAACAAACATAGACCCGTAGCCAAACAAGGCTCGGCTTTAGCCTTACCTCGAAGCCATCACGATGAATATGACAAAAGCGGTCTCGCTGATGGCAAATCCGCTTATCTTCTTCTCTGCCATCAGACCCACCAAAAGATCCAACTCCTCTATATCGTCACCGTACACGTGTTCGAGTATGTCGATTGCTTCCTTGTCGTCCGTTAGATCTTCCCATTTCGAGATCGGTATCATTAGCAAGCTCCTCCGGAACTCATTGTACCTGGGAACATTCCTCTCTCTGTCTCTGTAAACTGCATCGCATGAAGACATCGATGAGACCGTAGATCTTGGTTTTTGGATCGTAAAATGAACGGTTTCTGATTAAGGTTACCTTCAAGAGCAGCTAGATCAACACGCCCCGGCCTATCGGTACCGTCCACGTTTTGGGCTATTAGATCTCTGGCCCACACTGGATAATTCCATAGCTCTAGGGACCCACAAGCTTGGTGGCCCATGGAAACGAATTGGGTCGTGAACCCGATATCGGATAAGCTCTTCTCTCCATCAAGCCCTATCATACTTGTCATTGGAGCCCTCCGAAAAAGAAAAAATAAATAAAAAACGAGGTCAGACTTGACCTGAATCGATATAAGATATTGAAGTTGTAGTCAAACTATATTACTCTTTAGTCAATCGTGGAGATTTGTTTGGACCCGGGGCTTCAGAAGTGTTTCTTAAGTTGAATGTGTCAGGTAATAACGGATGCATTCGATAAACACTGACGAATTCTTCTGTTAACGAATAAGCAACACCATGATTGTTGGGTTTTTTCAGCCCCACTAATCCTCCTAAGGCAGCTCCTCCAACGTGACCAAATGTATCCTTGAATTTCTTTCCTAACAACCCATACCTGTAAATTAATTATCAATTAAATTAAACTTGGTTGGTTATGCATATAAATGAAAAAAAAAATCTGAATTTGATGGAGCCTTCGTATGATGAAGGTCAAATCAAGCTGAAAACTTTAGTTTATATAAACATAACAATAAAATTGATCATGTCTAACTCATTTTGTATTTAAAGAAACGATCATGATTCGTAGGTATTACTCTTTCGTCATTTCTAATTATTTTATAATAAAAGGACTATGAAATTCTAATATAATATTGCACGTGAATTGATGTATCCAACTTACATCTTAGAGTGACACACATGCATACCATGGATAGTTTTAAATAATAGTAATAGAGTTATTTTCATCTCATCTCGCTGTCCGATCTATATGTTTTTTTCATTTCAATATACTAACTATTTTTTATGGCAACTCATTATCCTAAAATACTTTTTTTTTCATTTTCATACTTGTCGTCAATTTGTCATCCATTTTTGGATGGGAACACTTAAAAAGTTCACAATACCCCTCACTGTTATAACAGTCAAAATTTCAAAAATATGTCATTGATTTTCAATTTTTTTTATTTTAAAAAACAGTTTTTAATGTCACAAAAACGCATTCTAAGGTAGTGAGGTGTCACAAAAAATGTATTTTAGGGTAGTGAGGTGCCAAAAAAATAGTTAGAGTATGAAAGTGGAAAAGAAGGTATTCTAACATAGTGAGGTGCCACAAAAAATAGTTAAGGTAGTGAAATAAAAAAAACACACATAGTTAGAGCAGTGAGATGAAAATATCCCATAATAATATGATGTATTCACATTTTATAACAGATTTGATAATTATAGAAAAAATAACATGAATGGTCTTTTTATTACATTTTTTTATAATCCGTGAAGTTTTTTCCCGTATTTATCCCTAAGTATTAATGAATGGTATGATTAAATTACCCCTAAAGTGGCACATGAGCTCACAGTGAATGCACATTTTTGGAAGAATCAAGTCCTTGATTGTAACTTGTTGTCGGGACCTATTATAAGTCTGTGTAAAATGATATTGCGTAATGAAATACCGATTTTCTTTCAAAAAAAGTTACCAATTTGCACGCATCGCAGCTAGTGATGTGTCGGTTTTGAGAAGCTCCACAGTCCAATCGATGGTGTGAATCTTAGCAATAACAACCGAGGTCACTAGCCTTCCGTAGCGGTACAGCTCTTCATCGTCCAACTTCGAATTATCCTTCTATACTTGTAAATAATAATCATCAAATCAAGTCAATAATTATTAGACTAATTACAAGGTTAGTACGAGGTAGGTGTTTATGTACGTACCTTGAGAGCATCACAAACGGCGTTGTGCTCCTTTATGAAGAGAGCCTGGAGAACGGACACGCCGGCCCAACTGTTACAGATGTCGCCGGAGACGGAAACGCCGTTAGGGTCGTGAAGAAGAAGGCCGTCTTTTGAAATCTTGAGCTTCCCGTCCTTGAAGGTTCTCACTCTCCCCAACATGTCATTGTTTCTTCCATATATTCTGCTTGCATCCCTATCACCATAGACGGTTTTTTATTTTCGAGGGATAAAATCAGGAATTAATTATTGTCAACTTGTATCGTTTAAGAATTGACCGTTGACTTATTAGTCGATCAGATCGGGCTTGCAGACTTAGGGTAATTCCACAAACTAATGTTTTCCGTTAGAAATGATAGGAAACACTCCAAAAAGTAACACCTCTACACTTAGTTTTTGAGTTCAATAGTCATATGACATTTAGTTCTTGATTTTTTTCTAACGTTTTTAGTCATTTCTAATGAAAAATGTTAATTAATGTAATTATCTTAAGTATATAGGCATGATCTGATCGACTAATTAATAGTCAACAGTCAGTTTTTAAAATGTATAAATCAATGATAGTTAGTACGTGGAGTTTTTCTTATTTTCAAGGGTAAATTACAAATGCATACCCTTAAGTATGCACGTTTAACCGATGAATACCTTAAAGTTTAAAGTTAACTGATGCATACCCTGAAGTTTCATTTATTAACTCAAAACCCCTTCCGTCAGTTGTTTCCGTCTGTTTACTGTTCACTTTTCCAAAAAATGTCTAAAATGCCCTCAACTATCTTTCAATATTACACCTGTCCCTTTTCTTTTTTCAGATTTTATTTCTTTTCTTTATTTTTTATTGTTAATTCCTTTTTCAGACTTTTTTTTAATTTTTTTTGTTAATTAATTTAATTTAATTTACTTTTTATAAATTTCAAATTTTAATTTAACTTATTTAAATTGTTTTTTAATTCTAAATATATTTTTAAATTTTAGATTTTAATTTTAAAAAATCAATTTTTAACTTATTGCATATATTTTAAAAAGTAGTTTTATTTTTAGAAATTCATTTTTTTTCTCAATTGATATTAACAAAAATCTAATTTGTTCTTCATGTTCATCCTTTTTATCTTCAAGTTCTTCATCTTCACAAAATAAAAAATTACAATGAACCACAGAGAACTTTGAACAACAGATCTGAAAAAAAATCCAAATCAAACTCCTAATTTCTACAACCCTTATCCCCAACCTACAACAAATTGAAAAAAAATAGCTTTGTAAATTGCATCTGTAGAGAAACAAACAGCACCCAAGCTCTCCTCCCTTTTTTTTATCAGCATTTTTTTTGTTTTATAAAAACCAAACAGCTACAAAGTGTAGCTGAAGGTAAGGGCAAGCCCTCCAAGCAACCTTACAAACAGTGAAGCTGGCCAACATGACTCAACCTCAAACAGGAACAGAACATTACCCAAACATTGGGCTTACAACAAGGTCTCAGTACCTAATTTTACAGACATTAAGAAAACTAAAGTGCAATCCCAACCAGATGAACACAACAACAAAGCCAACCGAAAGCAAATAACAAAACAGATGTCTAAGAAACTTCAAATACATCTTAAAGCACATAAAGAAAAAGTGAGTCTTGTTACTCAAATCACCACCTTGAAGAGCAGGAAGAGGAAAGTTGCAGCCGACCAAAGACGTCAAACCCAAACCAATCCAAGAATCAGCAACGCCAACACACCCCCTAACCCAAACTGATCATAAACTCCTAGCTATTGCCTCCTTCTAAACGAAATCAGCAACTGATCGGTGGCCAGCACCACAATCAATCGTTGTCTGGCAAAGATGCGAACCTCACCAGACAAAACCAAATCCCATAAACCCATGACCAAAGCTTTCACCAGAGATCCAAAGATCTCCATCATTGCTGGTCAACACCATGAAAGACGATGATGTCCTAGAACCACACAGTTCCAGAACCAGTGAGAAGCAGTCACGGATGATGAGATTATAGGAGAATGTGGAAACAAATATGAAGAGGGGGGAAATACTCACATGAGATGAAGAGCCTGCTGCCCGAAGTGCCTCTCCAACAAGGGTTTTCTGACCCAAACAATCCCGACACCGGGACCTGGAACCACCACAAGGATCCAGAGAAAAGAGCAGCACACCACGAGCAAAGAGTTCCGGTATCTGAAAGGCAGCGATACCTGTGCAGGAGGATACTCCCGGTGCCAAACGCGAAGACTCAGAGGTAAGGTGAGGAAGAGGCGCCGAAAGTGGAGCAACAAACCAGGGCCGAAGAAGGTGTCGGCAACCAAAAAAGGAGCTACCAAGTAGCCATCAACTCCGCGAGGAAGAAGAAGAGCTTCCCACGGAAAAGATAACCCCAAAACGGTCGAGGACACCCGAGCAACCCCCACCACCGCCAAATCCAGGACCTCCAACGCGCTTGAGAGAGATCAATCTACCCCAAAAAGGCCAGATCTATGGCAGAAAAGTGTTGGTCAAGGTCGATCTGTCGTCCATCGGACTAGATCTGAGGGGATTAGGTCTGGTGAGGGGCGCGAGAAAAGTGATGAAAACAGGGGAGAAAGGGAAAAAGGGGTAAGTGAAAGAGAGGAAGCAAGAGGGAGAAGGAGGACGGCCAACGACTTCTTCTCTGGCTCTAGATGAATCCAAATCTGAAGCAGTCGGCACCGGCGAACAAAAAGGGTTTGAGGCTAAAACAGGAAGGGAAACGGATGAAGGAAAATGGGCGAAGAGGTGGAAGACCGAGGACTACAGAGAGATATTCGAGAGGACTACAGAGAGATATTCGGGGGCGGAGACGCTTCGCGCGCCTCTTCTATTCCTGTTCTCGACGTTTCAGAGCTCCGAGAGCGGAAGGTATCGGTCGATGTCCGGAGCTTCAAGCTCGAGTACTATCCTTGGTTGAGGATGCAACAGATCTAAAGCAGCAACACCAGAAACGACCGGAGTCGCGCACTTCCAAGCACCCGGAACAACTGAACAATCCGACCAAAGACGAAGGCCGAGCAGTTGTGGAGGGGAGCAACAGAACAATTTGGGTCGTAATGTGTTGTGGTGTGGGGGGGGGGGGGTTGATTTTGTTTGTGGATATTGTTGTTGAATGAGAGATGAGAAAGGCTGTGGGTTCGTTTGGATAAGAGAGATGAAGAGGCAAAGAAGAGTTAGATGAGAGATGAGTGGTTTGAGTTAGATGGGAGATGAGTGGTTTAGATAAGAGAGATGGTGATAAGGTTCGTAGATTAGATAGATTTTTTATATTTTATTTTTTGTTTTAATTATTTAATGAACTTTAATTATTTTTATTATTCAAATTTTATATTTATTTTAATTTTAATTATTTTTTAATCTGAATATAACTCAGGGTATTTTGGACATTTTAGAAAAATGAACAGTAAACTAACGGATCTGACTGATGGAAGGGGTTTTTAGTTAATAAATGAAACTTCAGGGTATGCATCAGTTAACTTTAAACTTCAGGGTATTCATCGGTTAAACGTGCATACTTAAGGGTATGCATTTGTAATTTACTCTATTTTCAAAAGCACATGAAAAATGTTCTTATAAACCATCGTTTATGGAGTGTGAGTTTTCATAAAATAAATTAACAAAATCAATATGTTTTTGTATTTATGAGAAATGTAATAATATGTTCCCGAGGATTTTTTTCAAAATCAAAAGCTCATAATGCTTTTTCTATTTATTTTCTCACGTTTCATCGTTTTCATACCATGAGGTTCAAGTTTAGTTATTTTTGTTCTCCTACATTATATGTTTGTTTGTAACATACTATAATCTTGATCATTAGAGTAGAAATCTAAACCGTTGGTCACCTTCACTATAGAGTATAAGTTTTATTTATTTATGTTCAAATATAAAAAAAAAATCGTATTTTTAGATTAAAGCTGAAATTAGATTTTATAAAAAAAACAAGAAACTTAAAGACATTTCCTTGTTACATGCGTTAAATATTATGGATCAGTACGATTCAGAAAAATGTTTAACTACCAATTTGCTCAAAAAAAAAAATGAAGACGTTGATTTGTTCTACTTTAAATATTACGACATAATAAATTCGAGCGTGCGACGATAAGAACAATTTTGTTTTAGTTATTTTCTTAGCTAAAAGGAGCATACCACCAAGGTGTACGCATGTTGCGTGAGCCTTCTTTGATGTGGTAAGACCCGGTCGGAAATTTTGCGGTCTGGAAGAACTTACGAATTCAACGGGCACCGGTTCGCCACGTCTCTTGGAGCAGTCAGCTCGATCTAAACGTACATTTTTGCGACTTATTTACGTTAAATAATCATTAATTTGTACGAGGTAATTGTGATGGGTGTAGTTATAGACGAGAGATACCTGGTTGGTGCTCTCCAAGTGATCGACCCAATCATGTACCATAAACTGAATCCATGAAGCTGCTATCATATTGAACTGCTTTCCGGTGTCCTTGAACTCTCTCCGGGACAGAAGCTTCGCCGCAACCACCATCGGATTGGGCTTCTTCACCTATATATGTTGAAATATAAACTCACATCGAATAAAAATAAATATAAACAACTACACCAACATATTAGATAAGTTGAACTTCCGGTTACTAAGCATGGCTGTATATATTTAGAGGTAAATTACGTTGATATACCTTGTACTATACGCGTTTAACGGATAAATACTTTAAAATTATTTCATAACAAAAACATACTTGAACTAACATTAGTAACAATATTCCCCCTTCCATCCATTTTTCTATCCATTTTAGGGTTAGATTTAGGTTTGGAGAAAGATTTAGGGTTGAAGTTGGTTTTAGGATTGTAACACTATAGATAGTTTCGGAATTTCTGAAGAAAAAAAAATGAACAATAAATGAACGGAAAAATAAATGAAATGAGGATGTAGTTACTAAGTGTTAGTTCGGAGTATTTTTCGTTATGAAATAACTTTAAGGTATTTATCGTTAAACGCGTATAATTCAGGATATGTCAACATAACTTACCTTATATTTAGCTAGTGATTAGATATGATACTTGAGTTACGTGCCTTAATCAATTATGGTGTTACTCATATATTATATTTTAGAAATAATTGGTAAAAATGTATTTTTTACAAATATTAACTTTTTTTTTGTTGAGGAAACAAGTTCTATCTATACTTTTTTGATAATTGTAAAAAAAATGTCATTAACTTATATTCTTGTTGTATTTTGTATAATTTAGTTTTGAAATGATGATGCTACCCTTCAAAATTATAAAAATAATTAAGTTTACAAAAAATATATTTATTATGGATTATTTAAAAGGGTAATGTCTTCATTTTAGAACAAAAACAATAAGTATGAAAAAAAAACTTATGGATTTATTTTTTATTTTTTACCCATTATTTTAAGAGGATAAAATTATCATTTTAAAATATATTACACAAAGTGCAACAAAACTACAACTTCTAACACTTTCTTTGTAATCATAAAAAAAAGCTACAATTTTCAAATCTTCAATTCTTATTTTTAAAAGGATAAAATTATCATTTTAAAACAACATTACACAAAATGCAACAAAACAACAATGTTTGGATACTTTTTTGTGTAATCATAAGAAAAAACTACAACTTATAAAACATGAATATGTCAAAGTATATTTCTTTTACTATTATCTTTATATTATAATAAAATTTGGTATGGAAAAGGTGACATTTTTTTTAATACCTTAGTATCATTGTCATGGAGTGGGGGCATGTTCCTACCGAAGAAAGACCCTTCTATTCCGGCACCCTCGTTGAACGGATCGTTGTAGCCGCCATCGGCAGTCCGGTAAGGATAGTCAGCAGGGTTAAACCTCACGCCGGGCCATGACCTTCCGACGCTCAACAAGTTGTATTCCTGGTGAAGGTGCCTCCGGATGGCTAGATAAACCAGCCCCAAGAACACCGGCAATTTGTCCCATATGCCCAACTTATCGATCGGGTGAATGATCTGCATACGATTATAACCTATATAAATTATAGTTATCGTGACTTGAATCTTGATTACAGAACGGTGATTTGAGTAAGTGACGTGACAAAAAAACATGAGAAATCGAAAAGAAAAAAATTATCGTTACCCGAAAGAGGAATCGGTCGAGTACAGTCATATTGGCCACCACTCCATGGAAGTTACCGTGGATGAAATGGTGCAGAGGTGCACTCAGCAGGGTCTTCATAGCCGACAACATCATTCTCCAAAACATATGTTTCCTAGGGTTTAAGGTTGTGTCCTCTACTTTTGTTGTTGTGGTTTGTAACAATGTTGTGCACTTGTAGTGATATTTATAGAGAATGAGCATGAGGGTTTATGTTTATTTTGATGGATATTGTTTAAGTCATATAAACTTCAACTTGCACGAAATATGTATTGCTTTGGGCATATCCTAAAGGTTTGGTGAGATGCACATGTTTGTGAATATACAACTATTTGTTCATGAGGGAAAGCCTATACAGCTTTATTGAGAAATCGAGTTACTAGTGTCGTCGTAGGTGAGGGAAAACCCACCTGTGCTGACGTTGATCTTAGAGGCTCGATTTTTGACTTCGTCTCAGATATCGTCTTTTGTTATCGAAAGGTCAGGCTTCATGTCGGACGGAGCAGACAACCCCAACAACGCCAACGCTACAATGCCTTCGGCGAAACAACCTTCAACACGTGGATTCGGATTAAAAAGTTATGATCATTCGCTTTGTCAACGATCTTACATTTGTATAAAATTCAGAGAATAATGTAAAAAAGAAATGGAAAAAGTGAATAAAAAATATAGTTTCCCGCGCAATTATTGTTTCCCAAACTCAAGCTTTTCTTTCAGATCCTCACTCTTTCACTCTTAAATACTCATCGAGCCGAAAGTGTCGGTCAACGAGGGTGAGTTCAACCGACTAAACAGTCTGAATGTTTTTCCTCTCCAAAAAGAAGACAATATCGAAGCGCTTCACAATTATTTGTGGGCTTAATAAGAAGAATCACTAGTGACTAATTCGCATTAACACGATAATCCCGATCATGTCTCATTATAATCCGTTTTCACTGACATATTCCACATAAACCATAAGAGGTGAACATAATTTTCGATGGGTCAGAGAAGAAGATTTGAGGTTAGTCTCCTATTAACTTCACTACCCGAGAGGTTAATTGTAATTAGTAGATATTTTCAATCGATTAACCTGATGTATAAATTAATTAAAAATATATAATACTTTTTTTGAAATGTACATTGTGGATATTATTATCTGAAGGGTTTCAAAATACAACTAAGTGCATCCGGAATATAGAATCCGGACCACGACTGGACAGACACAAAACGGGCCTCTCGGGCTAACCAGTGGGTTGCCCTGTTCGCTGTCTTAGAAATATACTCGAGTTTAACATTCTCGAGAGAATATAAAATGGATCGACAGTCATCAACTAGCTGACCCAGAGGGGAAAAGATTGGATCATTCCCCTGGATCAAGTGCACCACATATTGTGCATCACTGCGCAGTACAATCTTGAACCGAGAGAGATCTCGTGCCCACTGAACGGCGTGCAAGATTGCTTGTGCCTCTACAAACTCAGCCCCTAGATGTCCTTGACCTGTACCACTCCGGGATTCTAAAACGACACCTTGCTCTGATCTACAGATCCATCCCCAACTGATATGACCTGAATCAACAAAGATAGCTCCATCCACATTTATTGTTGTCCATGCCCAGGGATGGGTGGGGACCATCCCCTTTGTTTGCTTTGGATAGGTATGCTCGGCTTCGCCCGTCCCAGATGCGCCTCAGTTTAGCTATGCTAGTTACTCTGCACGATAACGATGGTGCTCTAAGGGATCGTGTGAGATTGGTCCCAAACAACCCATTTCTAGCTTTCCAGATTTCCCACGTGGTCATTGTTATCTTGCCTTTCGTGTCTATATCTGGTAATGCTAGAACTAGTGAGAGCCAATCAATCAATGTATAATGTGGAAGGATTGACACCTTTATTGGGTCTATCTTACAAGACACCAAGGTCTTCTTTCTCTTCTCGGGGATATCAAATCCGGTGGTAGGGGTAGCATAACGACTTTAATCCCTTACCATGACAATTCAAAGAGGATCCAAAGATTAATCGCCGGAAACGATAGGGAGAAGGTGTTAAACGAAACGTATCATGTGGACTTAGACACGGACATCGACAAACCTAGGGTTAAGGAGAAGATGCATCCCTTCTTTAGAATAGTTATTATATCTATTTCACTCAAAACATTAGAAATCTATCAACATATAGTTGTTTTACTATTTAACTTATATTTTAATAAAACTTATGAACAAACTAAAATCACACTTGCGCGATATGCAAAACAACATGATGCGGGCAAGTTGGGGACCAAAAGTGTTGCTCCATGTTAGCATCGTTCCTCAAAGTGCCCGGAAAATGAACTCTAGTTGGGTCCCCAAGTACTTATTCCTACCTTTTTATTCCCTTTAATATACGCAATTATGTGACCTAATTGCCATTAAAACACAGTTGTAGAATCAATAACAAAGTACACTCAACAATTTATAATCATGCCCTCTTATATTATTTTTTTTGATCGGTAAAACACATTTAAATTAAAACCTCCTTAAAAGTTAAAGAGGAATTACAAAAACAAACACCACAGGGAAACCACAAAGCCTTCACGCAGGAATGCCCTCTTATATTATTATTATTACAATATGGTGCAAATATAGACTTACATAACAAACAATGTCTATTTCCATTCTCGAAAAATAGTAATGACCTCGCCGGCCTATATCATCAATAAATGTCTACTAGAACATTTTTCTTGTTGCCCTTCTCATAAATCAATATTATTATTGCACCGTTATGATATTTATTTGGTCTAAATATTTATTGATAACACCGTTTGGTGCACAAGTTAACTTAAGATAGACAGAATAGAGGGGTTTGGGGGTACCACTCATTCGATACTCAAGCCGTTTTTATTCACTCCTTTGTATCTTGTTCTTGTTAAACTTGACTTGTGTTACAAGTCTGAGGTTACAGAACTCCATGTGATACGAGGAACTTTACATGTATTTTGAGTGTGAAGATAGTTATTGGTACTATAAAAAGTGTCTGAGGTTGACCCTCATTATGTATAAAGAGGACTAATAATCGGGTTGGAGATTTTCTCTGTCACGAATCTTGTGTATAGGTTCAGGCAAAATTAGCGATTTGTGGTGGGGTAGATGTTTTGTCAATTAGGTTACGGAGTATACTCAGAAATCGCTGAACTCAAGATTTTAAGTCAAACAATAAGCTAATGACAGTCAAACTTGAAGGTTGCATGCTCTAAATAGTCTTCAGTCTAAGCGTTACAAACAAATAATAGCTCGGTTTGGGTTTCTAAACCCATAGCACAAGCGTATCGTCGTCGTATCTCCAGACATCGGTTCGGTCTTTCTCTGCCGTAATGGCGCCGCTCTGCCCCTCGACCCTCACTCCCCCATTTCTCTGCTGGCATCCACTACATCGAGTACGTCGCGATCTTCCTCCCAACTTCGATCATCGCCCCCATCGTCCCGATCCCCTTCGCAGGTCCTAAGGGGAGGCCACCAGGATCGTCGTCCCTTGTTCAGCATCGATCGCCTCTGAAGTCGTCGTCGGTGTCTCCACCTCCTTGGCCTCCTCCGAGGCCTTCTTCTTGATCTCTGATCGATTTGTTCTGGTTTACTCTATTTGTTATGTTCTTTTTTGCAAGCTTAATGATCAATGAGTGATGAGTCAAGGTTTTTTCCCAAGGAGTTATAGACTTTTACCGAGAGGAATCCATTATTCACATCTACTATCGTCGCTATCCTACCAATCTCTTTGTTCTTGATGAAGTCAGATTCGATTTCCAACCAAACGAAGCAAGTCCCCTCTATGGGATCAAGCAGCATGGAGGAATGAACGAGATTCAGTGCTCTAGGGACTGACCTTGGGGGGGGGGGGGGGGGGGGGGGGTCAGCTTTGCCTCCTCTTGAAATCAATGATCGCAAGTTCAATTTAATATAGCAAATGGAACATGAAGGCTACACATTGAGCAACAATTATTGGTTTCATCATAATTTAGTTTTATTTTCAGTACGCCTTTATGACACTTCCAACACCGGTTGCACCAGATTTTTGTCTCAGAGTTTTTTTTGTTGTTGTTGTAAAGAGACCTAATTGGGCTCTATACAGTATAATGACTCTTTTCTATTTCGTGGTCAAGAACTTCCTCCTAATACACTCATTTGTAGTTAAAACTTAAGTTAATAAAATTGCACCTTTCATCCAAAAAAAAAGTCAAACAATAACCATCTGTGAAGGAGGTCTAGTATATATATATTTTTTTTGATAAATGATGATTTATTGATAGGCTTTGAAAAAAAGAGAATTACAAAGCCTGAGGACCGCTAAAAAGCTATCCCAAATACATGCAAAAGAGACTCTACTACAACGGTATGAGAATCTTCCTAAAAAAACGAAAAAACAAACGAAGAAAGGAAACAACAATCAATTACAAAGAAAATGCTAATCGACAGGAGGAGGCTCTATCTGTAGCATAGTCCATGTAGCTTTAAAGTGTCTCCAAGCCTCGTTTTTACGTTGAGCCTCGAGCTTATCATGATCACTCATATAGAGTGAACGAGTTGTCACTCGAAAAGGCTGTTGAGGTTTCTTCTTTCGTTTCCTTTTATCCTTTTGTATTGTTTCAGGCGACCACACTGGAAAGTCTTGATCGAAACGAGACAAAGGATATGGAGTCGATGAAACCCGAGAGTCCGAATTGGGGAGAACAGTCGTCACCAAATCAGAACACGATGCAAGAGGACGGACGTAAGATGCATCGTTTAGCCCAGTTTGCACATGGCTTGGTGCTGGCCCTAATGCCTCAGACCCGAAGGCCTGCATCACAAGCCCAACTCCAGCCACATGAACAAGCCCAGGAGAAATTACTGGTTGAACCTCTTCTCCGCACGCATCTGCCGAATCTGAAGTTCGATCACTGCGATCACTGCAAATCGCAACAAATCCACTTTCCAAATTCGAATTCAAAGCACTCACGATTTGCGGCTCCAATGAAACGCAAATCTAATCGTGATTCACTCCCGAGATTTGCGGCTGCAATTTGGAAACGCAGAACGGAGGACTTGCCGGAGAAGAAGTTCTTTCGGGAAAGCTCATCGGAGACGCCAGTGGAACCGGAGAGCCATTCACGTGAGTGTCGGACGTCGTAGACGGAAAAACAGAGCTCGGAGTTTGGTGAGAAACCATGCTCTGTTTTTTGATCCAATTGAGAACTCGACTCGTTTTTGGCATGGCAAGCGCCACGAGCAAAACCGAACCATTAACTCGGAAGCCATTGAAGGTATCAACAGTTTCAGACGCTTCCTGTTCCGACGAGAAGGTGGCGAAACCAAAAATACGACTTCCCCTGCTCGAGCGCCGTAAAACAGAGCATTGCAAAATCTTACCATGTGAGCCTAGAAAATTCCTCAACCATGTCTCAGAGCTGTCGGGGGTAGATTGTGGATTAAGATCTCTGTTTTGAGTTGCAGAGAAGATCCGACCAAGGACGGCGATGGTTCCAAAACTGTCGAAGAGCTCCGAGGCACGTCCATGGCAGCCTTCTTCATGGTCTGAGAAACCTTCCCTTTCGTCCCTTTCCGCACAACATCGTTCACTAGAGCGACAATCTTCCCTTTGGTCCCTTTCCGGTCGACGTCGTCTACTGGAGCATGACCAGGCTTCTTCACAGGCTCAGCCGCCCCCGACTTTGGTTTGGCCGGTCGACGGACCTTGGCTTGAACCTTCTTCTGTCGAGCATGACCACTCACCTTCGCTTTGGTCGGATGCTTGCCACGATGCCTTGGTTGATCGATCGACTCCGAAATCGTCAAGACGTTGTTTAGCGCCGTCACTACAGCACCCAGCGCCACAACAACCTCCACCAATAAACCAGTGACTGGTTGAGCTCTCCGGCGAAGACGCGGTGTCGAGAGAGAAGGAGCCATGATACAAATCCACATTTCTAGTATATATTTGGATATCGGTTACTCACTTGTCATGTGCTGCTTTATATATTCGTTTTTATTTCATCTGTAGTTTAATCTATTAAATTACGGTATATAGATAATCTCGTAGAAATATATCAAACTCGTCACAATTTTTTTAACTGTATTATTTGTTTTATTTAAATCATCCAACTATACTAAACTTTTCGATTTTTTTTCAATCGACTCTATTTGAGTAGTAACTTATAAAAATGTCCTTACAACAATTAATATTGACTTGATCTTCTAATTTTTTTTGAACATATAAGAGAACTTTTATTAATAAAAAATTTAAAGTACAAACGCAAGCAGGACTATAAGACCGAAAACAATACCGAAAATAAAATTAAAAGTAAAAGGGTGAGGTAGAAGTCATGACTCGTAGGTACAGACGCTAACCCTATGACCCGACTATGCCAAAGACAACTAACAGTGGACAATCTCCACATAGATGGCTACTTAGCTGCAACTCACTGTAATTATTTCCTGACTCGACCTGAAACTACCCGTGATATAACAGACAACCAGGGAGAACACCAGGAAATGGGGGACCTAGGATGTTGGGTTTGTACCGACCTTGGCAGGCCGAGGTGTGTGCCCCCTCACACGCCTCATAGGTATCACAATACTCAATTCCTGACTCGACCTGAAAATGCTTGTCCCGATTTATATGGATCGGTTGAAGGAGGGAAGCATACAAGGAAAGCTTCAGGGAATGAGGGAATCAAGGTGCCAGTCAAGGTCCAACCTTTGTAGGGCGAGGTGTGTATCCCCATCCACACAGTGTTACTCGTCCATCGCCTTATTGGGTCTGGCGAGGACGGTGGCGGCTTTGGTGACAGAAGAGCGGGCGACGACGGCTATGGTGTCACTAGATGAGGTGGTAGTGGCGGTTTTTCGGTGGAAGATGAGGAGGCGGTGGCAGTGGCGGCTCTGTTGGTAGAGGATGCAAGGATGACAACGACTTTGTTGACAAAGGAGGAAGTGGCAGTGGTGGTAGCGATGCTGGTGGAGACAGAGGCGATGACGCTATTGGCGACGTTTAGAACGACATTAGAGAGGATGTCACGCCCCAAATCCGGTTTTGGCCGGACTCGAGACGTGACTTGAGTTGACAATTAAATAATAACAAAATAATAATAAAACCGATTAAATACTCAAGAGGTTCCGATAAAATACTCAAATAACATGTTCCAAATCATAAATAGGAGTCAAAGCTCCAAATAGAGTACGAAAAATATGCGGTCCATTACAAATGACCCATGACATCTCTAATACCTAAACTATCCAGAAGCTCCCGAGCCTCGTGTCCACTAATCATCAAGCATGCCTGTACATACAGTAGATAAAACAACAGGGGTGAGCTTACGCTCAGTAGGGAAAATCATAAACAGTTTAACCTCCAATTTAGTAATAGAACTGCTTTAGCACGACAACACACATTGCAATTAATACTTTTAATCAATATGATGCTGTAAAATGGGCAAGATAAGAACAATATCACATTCTCAAAGATAACGGTAACTTTCAGGAGAATAAGTGAAAAGCGCTATAAAGATTCGATAACTACTAAAATGGGATCAAGTGAATGTCACACCAACAGCTCAAATCCTCAATACTCCGATCCACGAATAGGTTTTTGTGTCATATCGGATCCCATACTCCGATCCACAAGAGTACTCGTATTATATCAGATTTTCCCTCGGTCCAGAGGAGGCACATACATCGGGGTACCGGTAACATCCCCGAGGGACACATATCGTCGGGATTCTCGGAAATGCCCCCAAAGGACCATATGTCATTGGGAACCAAGGTAATGCTCCCGCAGGACGCATACACTCGGGTGAATCAACAAGTAACCATTCCTCGCAGGGTAAACCATCCAATGTCCCGCAGGATCAACCAACCAACGCCCCGCAGGGTCCACCAATAAATAACCCGCAGGATCAACCAACCAATGCCCCGCAGGGTCCACCAATCAGTATTCCGCAGGATCAACCAACCAATGCCCCGCAGGGTCCACCAATCAATATCCCACATGATCAACCAACCAATGCCCCGCAGTGTCCACCAATCAATATCCCACAGGATCAACCAACCAATGCCCCGCAGGGTCCACCAATCAATATCCCGCAGGGTCAATCAACCAATGCCCCGCAGGGTCCACCAATCAATATCTCGCAGGATCAACCAACCAATGTCCCGCAGGGTCCACCAATCAATATCCCGCAGGATCAACCAACCAATTCCCCGTAGGGTCCACCAATCAATATCCCGCAGGATCAACCAACCAATGTCCCGCATGGTCCACCAATCAACACTAAATAAGGTAAAACCTAACAAGTTCTATTCAAAAGCAAGGAAACCCATGAAATGAAAGTGATTGAAATGAAGAGTTATGAGTATACAAACCTTTAGGAGAATGAGTTGATGAAGATGAAGGGATTTTAGAGAGGATTTTGGTAGATATTGGCACAAAAGGTCCCCTTTTTCTATTGCTTTTCCTTCAAGACACCATGGAAGCTCCAACCTCTTCTTTCTCTCTCAAATTTCAGCTGCTACAAGGGGAAATAATCTGATTTTGTGTCACCCAATGCCTTAAAGAGACCTAGTGGTGAAAAATACCAAAAACCCTTTAGTTCTTATCCTTTTTTATGGACAACTAGTGAGGGTAGAGAGGTCATTAGAGCCTCTTTCTTTTCCTCCAAGCAACTAGTGACATGTGGCATAGTGGGGATCACTCTCCTTTAATTAAAATCCAGCAGTCCAATTTAATCGCATTTAGTCGATAAAAAGTTCAAATTTGACCAAAGTTGACCTTTTTCCAATATTACAGTCAAACGAAAGGAAATGGTACAACTAAGCTAACCGTGATGACGGCTATGATTTTTGGGCCCCGGAAAGGTCCCGAATGACTTCCGGAGTCATCGGTTGACTTTTCCGGCCGAAAGTCAAACTTCGCTAGAATTTACCGGTTCGACCGGGATCGACCGGATGCGGTTCTTACAGAGGAGATCCGCACAAATGAACAGGAAGACGGGAGACCCGGGATGAAGTCCGAGAGACGGGACTGGTCCCCGTTAATGGCAAGATGCACGACAACGATGATAGGGGCAGATTATGGCGCCACTATTAATATACGAGGACCGACTAAAGCTTCCATGATAAAAGCAATTGAGCTTCGAACTCCCATGAGCGTACTAAGGCAGGCCTCCATGGGAGAGAATTCTACGCAATCCGGTGATGGATACGAAGACGAAGGAGGTGGAGGACACGAACGATGTCGTTTCTTTTTAGGGCGTACCGGTTTGATAAAGCCCAATGACGGAGCCGCTGGCATGAGAGGAGGGTGCTAATGTGATAGTGTGATGTTGGAGATCAATAAAAAGGTCGGAGAACATCACATGGACAGTGCTGCTAAAGCTTCGGTATATAGGGGACTAAAAGGAGCTTTAAAGAGGGATGAAATATCGACGACACAAAAAAGAGAGAGAAAATCCCTAGGTCTAAAGATTTTGTAATGGTTTCACCGAGATGTCCTTGCTTTACTCTATCTTCTAATTTATTTCGAGGTTTCTATCAAGAACTATTTTACAATAACTTTCATGATGGTAATAAGTAAAAGAAATCAATGATATCCATATTATTATTTGACTTTCTTGGATTTCTAGTTGTGTTTCTGTTGTCAAAGTAAAAAAAAAAAAGAACAAATAGAAATTAAATGTAGTTAGGTGTTAAAAAAATAATAATAATAATATAGTCATGTGAGAAATTGAACCAAATTTTATGTGAGATTATCCATTTAAGATATGGATCATATAGTCATTTTTAGATTATTTGTTTCATTATATAACATATATTAGAGAAAATAATTCTAAATTCAATTCTGAAATGCATTGTAATTTAATTCATTCCAAATATAACATTAAAAAATCAGTGCTTGAGTTCCTCCTTTTTCTGAACGCTTTTTCTCTCTCTCGTCGTCGCATATTTTTGGATCATTTTTATTAGGAATCCAGCCCGCCCAATCACTCACCGCTTCGAATTTTCTTATCAGCGCTGCCTTCGTGCTTCCCGCTTGTCATGTAAAGTCCTGAGGCACATCCATCTACCACCACCATGACCAAACCGCTTCCCCTCCACATGGTGTCATCCTCTCTTTGTGCCATGCCGCCAACCACATTTCGTGAGTTTTTAAAGCTGATCCGACCAAGAGACGGAGAGACCGTCCACCACGCCCTATATCACCTCCACTACCGTCGTCACCACTACTCGGTCCTCCCGTCATACTTCCTAGAGAAACCATCATCGCCTTCACTGCCTCTACCATCTCTGCTTTGGGTGCACCTTAGCGGGCTCCTGCAACCCCCATCGATAGCATAATCGAAGAACACCAGATCGGGGATGGAGAACAACCTACTCCTCGGATTCCTCTACTTAATGTTGTACCGGCCCACCCTCCCCCGTCAATGACCCGATCACCTGGAACCACCGCTAGTGTGACGACACATGACCTCACCTGCCAACCTCAAAGGGGAGGAAGCTCCGAAGACTCGTTCTTGTCCCTTTGGCATATTGGCGATGCTCCCATCTCTAGGACATTCGGCATAGACACCCTACAAATTCCACCATTTGGCCACCCGAAAAAGCCTTCCAAAACTAGCCATGGTGGCCTCTTCGGAAGGATGTCACAGAATCGGGGACGTCGCTATTAGACGCTAGAGTGAACTCGTCGGCAACTAACCACTCCCACTATTATCGAACGCTCCGGATTCACGAGAAATGTTGAGAGCTTTCCAAATGATCTCCTGGTCGACCAAGAGATGGCTTCCCTCCCCGTTGGGACGGATGACCGGAATTGCAACCCAAGATCTCCTGTTTACCATGACAACACATTCACGGTGTTGGAAGCACGTGTGCATCTGCTCGGTACCAAATCTCACATCCCGGAGGTCGCAGGGCCAAGTGAACCTGGTACAACACAAGATCTCCTACCTAACCAGGAGAAGCTTCTTGTGTGCTCCCAGGTATCTGTATGTGCCACTGGCTAAGGCATCGACTTATACAGAATCTCCCAGGTGGGGAATGTTCAGCGGCCCCGTCTAGGACGATGAGTGGACCACCGAGCATCGAGGCGTGTATGAGGATGCATGCCTTTCCCTGCCAACGTCGGTGCAAGTCCGATGAACCTTTCCTCCCTTCATCTTGAGTTTTCCATGGCTTCCCATTATCCCCTCACACGCCCGGATCTTTTAGCATAAGTAATTTTAGGTAACGTCAGATTACAACTGTGTAGTTACTTGTGTGGATTTAATCCACTGTTAGCTTCCTTTGGATTAGTCGAGTATTATGTTATAAGGTTAATGTCTGGTACCTACGGGTTACGACTCCAATCTTCCTTTCTATTTCGTTAGTTTCGATGTTCCTTTCTCTTATGTTGCTACTTGTTCGGTCCGTCTGTATAAGCTTCTCACATTTCAATAAACTCTCCTACTGCTAAAAAAAATTATTACAAATAACACACATTGGTAATTCGACAAAACAAGTGTTTTTTTTTTGTAGGAGTCTGACAGAAAAAAAAAACAACTAAATTGATCCCTATCATATAAACATCAAATTTTAATTCACATAACTATATGACACTCAAACGAAATTTGGACTGAACAATAACAACAAAAATACATCATATTCGACGTAATTTTGTGTCTGAAATTGTCTAATTATAGGGATAATACGAGTCACATTCAACAACAAATGGCATAAGAGCCAGTTGCTCCCTCCAAAATGGAATGTCAGTCCAGTTCATCCAATTTTAAACTTCAATTTCAACAAAAATAAGTAATCTCTTGAATAGTCAATTTATATAACAAAAAAATATAGTAATTAAAAATCAGAAAGTGACCACTATCAAAGTCACTTTCGGACAGATAATAATATCCTGAAATTATTACAAAACATATTTTGTGATATTTATTTTATATAACACATGATCCCACATTTAAATAATTATTACAAAAACATGTTAAATTAGTTTGATTATTATAATTTTATCAAAAATAATTTGTTATAACTTTCTTTAGAAACGAGTAACCGGGAATTGTATTACTGCAAACAATAAACCATATAAGGTAGGGCGTACAAGCTCTGGGTTCCAGATATATGTCCGGGCCGATCGTAGCAAGCTCAGCACTCATGGACCCGTAGAAATAGTCTGTTTTTGATCGCAGACACTGACTCACGACATCCCCTTAACGACACTTCAAAATACCAACACAGAAAATAACATGTCCAACAAGTAAAATGAACTAAATATCCCAAACTAAGAACAAAATACTCATAAATTAAATAGGATTAAGGTGCTCTAAATGCGGATTTTCTTAGACCTCCCAGTACCGACAATCTTGGGTTTGTGGGTAGAGTCCTTAGTCGGACCCTCCCACCCCTGTCGGTTCTTCTCATTCTTACGGAGGAGGCGGCGGCGCCTCAATATGTAGATCCTGGACCTCCTCCTCGTCCCTCAACTGAATTACCTCTGCCAGAATTTCTAGGATCTCGTCCTCGTCTTCCCCGTCCGGGACCGATTGCTTTGTCCGCGTCGTTGCTCCGGGCGGGGATAGGGACGCCCATCGTGGATCGGCCACGACCAGGTCCGAGTAGATCTGACGGGGCTCCAATATGCCGTGGGGCCGCGACGTTTCTCTTCCCGACTCAACATGGGGCAACCGAAGGTTCGACCAGGGCGGAGACTGTGGTGGCTCACGCAGACGAGGTTGCATCAGTGGTGGCCGATTGTCCAGCAAGAGAAAGTGGGAGGAGGTGCATGTCCGGCCACTCGGTGGGTGAAGGCCGGGACGGGATCAGAGCACCCGTGTTCGAAAGGACGCCGTGGCCGGGATCCATGATTGCGAGGGTATTCGGGGTTGCGGCATGAACGGGTTCCATGGTTGCCGGTGATGATAAGAAGCACATAAAACGAGGAGAAAGGGTAGAGGGTTTCGATTCAGATGGAGGATGGAGAGAAATCATTCAGACGTTCATGATGTTGAGGGGAAGAGGAGTAAATGCGCTTAAAACCCTAAAGGTTCGAGTATAACCCTGAGTTCTCCCTTTTTTTGGCGCTGTCTATATCTTAAAAAAAAAAAATATATATATATACTTATAAATTTTTATATTCCTTATTTTTTTATACCATTTAATGAGAATTATTTATTTATTTATATAGAATATAAAAAAAATAAAAATGTGATAGTTTTTTTAAAAAAATACAATTATCTCTAGTTACTTTAAGAAAAAAGGAAACAAGAAAATGAGTCAACATCTGAGGTTGTCGGAATCAGAGCAGAGCCGTGGACTGACGTGGACGGTTTATTATTGTTAATGTGGGTGCAAAAGTTGTAACTCTAATCCACATCATGATGATCTACATCATCATCACTGCCAATGTACTGACATAGACAAGTCACGTGGGGCCCAAACGACATCGTTTCGTCCATGGCTCAAAACGGTGTCGTCCGCCTTGTCCCTATCAACCAACTCCTTCGCAAAAACTGGCCATTTCTCGACCCCAAACCATCCCTCTTCTCTCTCTCGCTCTCTCTCACTCTCTCTCACCTGTTCTTCGTTTCGCTTTAGCGCATCGCATCGCATCTCGTCTCTCCGTGATTTCTCGATTCAGCAATCGAATCGATCCGCAGGCGATCCAAATCGGCTCGATTCGTCCCGTCGAGAAAGATATTGCCCAAATCTCCAATCCGAAGCCCTAGTCTCCAAATTCCATGCTCGTCGGTGTAGGGTTTGTGATTCCCTCCGGTAATTGGAGATCTCAGGCTTGATACAGGGTCTTGCGCCGCTTCAATTTCAGGAATCTAGGGTTTCTATTTGGAAAGTTCTTATTTTGGGGGTAGGAACTGGATCGGGATTGATGTGTCTGTTCGGGGATGAAGGTGGGATCGATTGTTCTGAAATCAAGGCTGATGGAGGGCTATGCATGGGTTATTGGGAGGTAAGAAGTGGAAACAGAGACGGCACATGTGGCCGGTCCCCGTCCGCTCGACGACTGTAGCTCCTTTCGATTCGTCAAGACTCGATTCCTTTTGCAAAGTATATAATCGTGCCCATTTCTCTGTTAATTTTTTTGTGTGATGATTTTCTGTTGAAATTGACATGTGATTCTAAAATCCCCTTTGTGTGTTGTAGATACATCTGGGATTCTATACCGTTCATAATCCTTTTGGGCTCGATGTTATTTCAAAATCAAACACTTGATCTAAATTTCGAGTTCTGAATAATTTTGGGGGGTTTTTATTGTTTTGTTGTTGGTGTAATTATACATTTTTTTTTTAAGATTTCACCTGCAGGTAATGTATGACATTTTCTTCTGGGCCTTCAAAATCCGATTTCCAATATTTACCCTATTTCCCTAGACTTTCCCTTAGAAGTTTTCTTCATTGGGGTCTTTGGTTCTGTTAAATGGTTTTATGTCATCATTTTAGACTGCTACAATGTGTGTGGTATATCGTTTTTTACTTTTTCCATTTTGGTTTTAATGCTTCTTCTTTTTATGGTTTGATTCATCCTTCAATTTCTCCTTGGTTTTACAGTTTACAATTTCATCTTTTTTTTTTTTAAATTTATGGTCTTTTGGGCCATAATGTTTTTGTGATTTAGTATAGATTTTCGCATAATGGACACTTGAAACTTTTCCTTGTACATTCTTTGGGCTGTAGCTGTGATTACATGTATGGTGATATGGGTTTGGTCATTCTTATTTCTGTATCTTCTGCAGCATTGTAAAAAGGAAAATTATTTTGCCATTATGACATTGCTGTGTTTTTTTTAATCTGTAATTACAGCATGTTTTTTTTTAATAATCAACCACATACTAGCTATATGAGATCTCTGCCTCTGTCTCTTCACCTTCAATGCTTGTTTATGACATTGGTTTGCTAATAGGCTCTCTAATGAACTGAAAGCATACCAATGGTTAGGACGTAGGAGTTCAGTCTTGACTTTGTTATATGTTTTTGTGTTTATGCTATTTTATTTTAAAAATTCTTATTGCTTTTGTTTATAAATCCGCCGGATTTTTGGAAGCTTGTGTTTACATTTTTTTGCCCTGCAGAACTCATTTTCTTTTATCTTCACTTCCCAATTTATAGTGTTGCATTCACTGACATGCTCTTAATTTTCCTTTCATTACATGTGAAACATAACGACAGTCTATTTAACATATCAATTGAAATCTGATTTTCATGATGTCATTTCTGATTGCAGGATGGACGTAAGATTTATGTCGGCGACTGCGCACTTTTCAAGCCGCCCCAGGATTCCCCACCATTCATTGGTATAATTCGTAGGCTAACGGTAGACAATCAAGACAGATTAACATTATGTGTGAATTGGCTTTACCGACCAGCTGATGTGGAGCTTGGAAAAGGTAGTTTGGTAGATGCTGCACCAAACGAGGTCTTCTACTCGTTTCATAATGATGAGATACCTGCTGCCTCATTACTCCATCCGTGTAAAGTCTCTTTCCTTCGTAAAGGTGTTGAACTTCCTTCAGGGATATTCTCATTTGTCTGCAGACGAGTGTATGATACTGAAGACAAGTGTTTATGGTGGTTAACTGATAAAGATTACATTAAAGTGAGTATTATCAAGTTCTTTACTTTTTTTAAGTGTTGTGAATCATGATAAATTTAATTAGATTTGTAGTCTACTTGTCAATCACAGGGACGACAGGAAGAAGTTGATAAGCTACTAGATAAAACTCAATTAGAAATGCATGGAGCAGTGCAATCTGGAGGTCGCAGCCCCAAGCCCTTGAATGGTCAATCATCAATGCAGCAGTTCAAGTCCGGTTCTGATAATTCCTCTCAGGTGAAGGTGAAGAAGAGGGAACGTGGTGATCAGGGTTCAGATCCAATTAAAAGGGAACGTGTATCAAAAACTGATGACGAGCTGTTGAAATCTGAGATTTCTAAGATTGCTGACAAGGTAGGGCTGGTGGACTTAGAAGGGGTTGAGAAATTAGTTCAGCTGATGCAGCCTGAGAGTACTGAGAAGAAATTAGATTTGGCTCGACGGAAAATGCTTACAGATGTGATAGCAGTGACTGAGCAGTATGATTGCCTTGAACATTTTGTACAGTTGAAGGGCTTGCCTGTATTGGATGAATGGCTCCAAGAGGTCCATAAAGGGAAGATTGGGGATGGTAGTAGTTCAAAGGAAAATGATAAGTCTGTTGAGGAATATCTATTTACTTTACTCCGTGCTCTCGATAAACTTCCTGTAAATCTTCATGCACTGCAAACCTGTAACATTGGCAAGTCAGTGAATCATCTACGGAGTCATAAAAATTCTGAAATTCAGAGGAAAGCTAGAAGTTTGGTTGACACATGGAAGAAAGGTGTTGAGGCAGAAATGAATATGAATGATGCGAAGTCTGGCCCCAGGCGCAGTGTATCCTGGCCAACAAAGCAAGTTACTTCTGAAGTTTCTAATGTCAGTAACCGGAAAGCAGCTGGGTACTCAGATGTCAGCCCAAAGGTTTCTATTAGTCATCAATCTGCATCCAAAACTTCTCAAGTTAAGCTTGGCTCTGGGGATTCTTCAGCGAAGGCCTCTTTGTCTCCCTCCTCAACAAAATCGTTACCTGGAGCTGCAGGTGCAAATATGAAGGATCCAAATCTCAGAGTATCGGTTGCAGGGGGAAGCTCAGATTTAACCCTAACAGCAATTAAAGTGGAGAGAAGTAGCTCTTCTAGTCAGTCTCAAAACAACAGTCATTCTTGTTCCAGCGATCATGCAAAAACTGTTGGTTCTTGCAGGTCCACTGCTGGATCAGTTAGGGTGAAGAAAATCTCTAGTGGCTCTTCTCGCCATCGGAAATCAAGCAATGACATTCCTGGTTCTGCTGTGGTTAAAAAAGAAACTGGACCGGGAAATGTAAGTGCTTCAAACAAGGTTCTGTGTTCTGAAAAGTCATCATCAATTGGAGTTACACATGAGAATTCGCCTGACGTGCCTCATGTTGATAATGGAAATAGTCAGCGGTTGGTTCTCAGGTTACCCAATACTGGTCGTAGTCCCAATAGAGGCGGTGCTGGTTGTTTTGAAGATCCCAGTGGCAGAGATACAGCAGAGAGGCATGATAGAAAGCTGAAGGGGAAAAGTGATGTGCTTCGGGTTTCTAATGTATCAAATATGAAAGCTGAATTGTGTGATAGCAAAGGTGGATTAGCTAGGTTGGATAATGGTAATGGGTTACCTCACCCTGATGAATTGTGCAGGGCTGGTGAGTCAGGTAATAAGGCAATTGAAGTGTCAACAACTACCAACTCGTCATTGGGAATGGTGCCTAGGACAGGAAAATATCGCGAAGCTTCTTTAAGCTCCATGAATGCTTTGATTGAAAGCTGTGCTAAGTTCTCTGAAGTCAGTGCATCTGCTTCACCCCCTGGAGATGACAGAGGGATGAATCTACTTGCCAGTGTGGCAACTGGGGAGATATACAAATCTGAAGATGTGTCACCGTCCAGCTCGCCTGACAGAAATTCACCTGCTCCAGAAGAATCATGCTCAGGCAATAATGGCAAATCGAGGCAATCTGGTGAAGAAGTTGCCCAAGAACTATGTCAACCTAATGATGGGGCTAATGGGGCCACTGCTACTGAGCAGGGAAATACTGTTGATTCATCGCAAGCTAAAGTTGAAGTGAGAAATACTACAAGCTCCATATCTCCAACAATGTCTAGGGGCCGCCCTGAAGAGAAAACAGGGGAGTGCAATGCGCAGTTGAGTTCTTCCGTTACAAATTTGCAACAAAGTGCAGACGATCCTTGCTCGAGATCTGATGTGAAACTTGCTGATCAAACATATGATGCTTCTGTGGCTTTGTCTTCTCTCCATGTTAAGCAAACGGATATCACTGAGGCTGAAGGATCTAAGCCATCTAATGAAGAAAGAAAGCCGGGAGTTAACAGTGTTAGAGATAGCAGTATTTGTGATTTGAAATTGAAAGGGGTGACTCTGTTGAGTGAGGACAATGAAGTTGATGACGTGGAAGAAAAACCTTTGGAGAGTAGTGTGGCAGTGGCATTAGATGCTACTACTTCAACGGTAAAAGCTGAGATGGAAGTAAATGGGAATTCAGTCAGATCATTTTTAGAAAAAGTTGATGAATACCCGAATACATTGGAGAAAGAATCAAGCAGTGGCATTGTTACTGATCAGAAGCAATCTCATTTGGATGAAAATCATCCACAGTCTAAGGAGGATGAAGTCAAAGATGTTGATATGCATTCTGGTTCTAGTAATGTTTCAATTGTGGACTCCAAAGCTGATAAGGGGGCAGGTGTGCAAGCAGGAGGGGATGATTTGCAGGTAGAGAAAAATGCTATGGACTTAGGTTCATCCAGTTCAGATCAGAGAAGTGAATGTGCTGAGAATTCAGAAAATTCTCTTCATCATTTTTCTGGTGTACCTGTTTCTCATGTAGAGTCATCACTAATTCCAGTGCAAGAGAAGGAACCAGGTGAGAAGCCAAGTGGGCAGAAGTTGAATGTACTGGAATCTGAAAAGATAGATGAGCTACCTGTTGCCAGTGGGAATGTTCCAGTTGCTGCTACAGGTTCAGATACGGCTGTAAAACTGGACTTTGATTTGAATGAAGGCTTCTCCGTTGATGATGGAAATCAAAGCGAGCATGATACATTACCAGATAAAGGAGGTACTTTGTCCGGTGTCCATTTGCCTCCTCCATTATCTTTTCCTGCTTCTTCAATGTTAGGTAGTTTTCCCGCCTCAATCACAGTAGCTGCTGCTGCCAAAGGGTCTTTTCTTCCCCCTGAAAACCCATTGCGTAGTAAAGGAGAACTTGGATGGAAAGGCTCAGCTGCCACAAGTGCATTTCGACCAGCTGAGCCTCGAAAGAGTATGGAAATGTCACTCAATACCACTGATATTCGTGTGGTTGATGCTCCTAGCAAAGCAGCTCGCCCTGCTCTTGACTTTGACCTCAATGTGGCTGATGAAAGAGCTGTGGAGGATGTAGCATGTGAGTCTGGGTCTCTTGATCGGGGTGCTGGAGGACTTGATCTAGATTTGAACAGGGTTGATGATAGTCCCGATTTGGGGCCTTTCGCAACAGGCAACAATTGTGGATTGGACATTGCTGCATTACCCACCCGACCGTCATTAACAGGGGTTTTGTCTAATGGTGGGGTTAATGTATCTAGAGACTTCGATTTGAATGGGCCAGGTATTGATGAAGTTAGCACAGAAGCAGTGCCTCGCAGCCAGCACAGTAAAACCAATTTGCCATTCCAGGCACCTAATCCTGGTGTAAGAATAAACAATGGTGAATTCGGGAGCTTTTCTTCCTGGTACCCTCCAGGCAATGCCTATTCAGCAATAACAGTTCCACCAATTATACCAGGTAGGGGCGAGCAGACTTATGTTTCTGCTTCTGGTCCACAGAGGATCTTGGGGCCCGCCGGGAGCACAGTTTTTGCTCCAGAACTCTATAGGGGACCAGTTCTTTCCTCCACTCCAGCCATGGCATACCCATCTACTACCCCATTTCAGTACTCAGGCTTCCCTTTTGAAACCACCAGCTTTCCTCTATCATCAAACTCCTTCTCAGGTTGTTCAACAGCATACATGGATTCCTCATCTGGTGGAGCATTTTGCTACCCTACCATTCCCTTGCAGTTAGTAGGGCCAGCTGGTGTTGTTCCTTCTCCGTACACTCGCCCCTTTGTTATGAATCTCCAGGGTGGTACAAGTAGTGTTGCTCTTGAAAGTAGGAAATGGGGAAATGAGGGTTTGGATCTTAATGCTGGGCCTGGTACAGATACAGAACGGAGGGATGAGAGGGCATCTTCTGTTGTAAGGCAGGCTCCTCTTCCTGGTCCACAGGCCCTGACAGAGGAGCAATTGAGGATGTTTCAAATGGCAGGGAACGTATTGAAGAGGAAGGAGCCTGATGGTGGGTGGGATCCATCGTTTAGCTACAGGCAACCCTCTTGGCAGTAGTAGATAAGGGTGTCTATGAAGCCTGGTGAGTCATCACTAACCCCTATGAGCTTGCTTGCTTGTTTGTTATGTCACTTACCACGGTATTTATACTTCATAGTGGGTATATGATTCATTTTCAACCCTTGCTCTGAAGTACAGAATTTTCAGGGTATGCATCCCTTAATTATGTAGATGATGATAGATTGATTCAAGGAAAAAAAAGTAGTCGGTGCTGATCCCTTTTTGAAATTCATAGCCCTCTTCTTTGATAATGACAAAGAAGAGCCTGGATCTGCATTTTTTCAAATGACGATTTTACCCTTGAAAATTTAAAAATAGTAAATCAAAATTTTGTTCCTCTTTGTGTTTTTTGCCATTATCAAAGAGGGAATCATATGGTATTTTTTTGCAATTACCCCTAGATTCAATGCCTGATGATGTTGTGGGCTTTCATGTTAAATGTGTATATTAGGATTTGTCTGTGACTCATTGGACATGTCTATACAACTCCATAGGTATTATACGCTGCAGTTCTGTCTAGATATAATCGTAAATATCTTTGAATTATGTTCTGATTGTGTATATTTCAGGACAGCGAAGAAACAAAAGAGGAAGAAGTAGCCTGATTGAGTTTGTTGGGCCGAAAAAAAGTAGCCATTTTAGCATTGGATAATAGGTGGAGATTGCTGTACATTGCAACTTCTGTCAGAGGCATGCATCTCTGCTGTAGAAATTAAGAAAATTGGTGGCCATTGTAACCCCCAGCCAATCAGGAACAGCAGTACTCATTCCTTGGAGTCTAAAGAGGATTGGATGGATGTGTATGTATGAACTTTCCCAAGGCTGTTGCAAGTCTCTTTGTCAATCAACAAATTGTTTTTTTTTCCCTTCTCCTCTCACCCAGTTGTTATATATACATATATAAATAGTTACTATATTAGCTTAGTTTGACTTGCAGATCCTAGACTGTTACTGCTGATTATAAATCTTGACTGAGATATGGCATTGATTTTACAGTATATGTCTGGTTGGAAATTGCAAACTCGGTGCTCGGCGTTTCAGGGTAATTGTGCAGTGTAATACTGTCGTTGTCTTGTAATGACGTTTGTTTAAGGTCTCCATCAACCACCATAACAAAACCTGCATGATGATTTGTTCTATACACTGCATATTAACTAGACTGTCTTATTTCAGAGGGATCGATATGATTGCCCATTAACATGAAATCTACATATGCTAGGTTGTGGCCGACCTAGAAGCGGGTTAATTTGCAAAATAACTTCCATTTGAAAACCTCTTGCATCACATGCATATGCTAGGTTTGCGAGCAACACAGAAATGGCTAAATTTGCAAAATAGCCTGTGTAGGGTCTGACCCGATTGGGCAACTCGATCAAGCTTGATCTGGTCGACGACTTAGGCCCAACCCTATCGTAGACATCGGTTTGAAGGTGGCAAAAAGAATATTATTTAAAGCTATTTTACAAATCACCCCCGAAACCTAGGACACAAATTTTCTCAGTCGGCACGAGTAAGGACCTTTAAACAGAGGTCCCAAGCATTTCGCATTAAGAGGGTTCAACCCCATGCCCCCTAAACAAAGTGTGCTCCACATCAGAGAGGCACATATGGGCCAGGGTTTTCAGAAATGATGACTGTGTGATTAATTAAGTTTTTAATTGAATCTGTTAATGTTATTTAAAAAAACTACTAAATAAAATAGAAATAAAAACTACTAAATAAAATACAAAATCAAAAAAGTACATAACTTAAAAAAATACATATCTAAAAAACTTACATAATTAGGCATCCTCATTAATGTGGTCGATTTGTTTATGAAGTTTTCGAATTTGAGTCATCCATACCTGCATCATTTCCAAATGATGCTCCTTCTATTCAAGGGTAAAATCGGACGCGTCCGTAGCCTTCATATCTTTAACTTCCTGCATATATTTATCAATTTTCTGGTCAAGAGTCACGGTAAGCTTCGCCTTCTCACACCTCCCCTGATCCATTTGGACGAGGTACCTTTCCGCCATACCCTTCCCCTTCCTATTCGCGGCCTTATTGCCAATTGAGCGTTCTCGTAGAGGCGACATGCCAATTGGGGAACTTGTACCCCCGTTTCGAGAACTTGGACGTCCGGTTGGGGAACTTGTACCTCTGTACGGGGAACTTGGAGCGATTGGGGGGCTTGACCCTCCGGCTGGTTGCTCGTCACCACTTAAATGTGTGACATTATCATCGTCAATGGGGAGTGAAGTGGGCGGGGTTGTGCTGCTATAACTGCCAAACTCGTCCTATCGTCGTCGAAGTACCCCGGCTTCGCCTTCATCTGCCCAGAACTTGTCATCATTTTCCAACGGCTGTATCCAATGGTGGAGCTTGAAAATCTTCGGTTCGTGTTTGAGAGGCATGGTGTGGATTCGATAGAGTTCCATCACCCGCTCTCTAAACTTTTCGTCGTTCCAGTTGCTATGACCTACCTGGGCCCTCTCCTTCCTCATCAGTGTGATATACTGCCTGACTTTTGCTGCACTTTTGTTGAAATGGCTCTTGACGGCTTGCAACGTCCACTGATTGTTTAGGAAATTCCCAACTTTGCAAAAGCGCCTTTTCACCGTGCTCCAGAACGTGTTCTCATCCTGAGAGGTTCTGGTGACGGGGTCGTGTGTTGTGCGTAGCCAGACGTTGATCAGGAGCATATCCACTTCAGGGGGGCATTTGGTTCGCCTTTCTACTGTCTCCCGGGCCCTCGGTCCCACGGATGATGAAGTAGACGACAGGCGGGTTCCGGTGGCGGCCGGCATCGAGAATTGTTGTTGACCGAAATAGTTGGCCCCCATGTTGTAAGGGTCAAACATTGACCGGTTGAATACCCCAGTCGTGTTTGGCAGTTGTCCAATTGGATTGGGCGATAGTCCCATTGGATTGGCCGGTAGTCCCGTTGGATTGGCCGGTTGTCCCGTTGGGTAGGCCGGTTGTCCCGTTCCACCTACGTTGACATTTAAATTTTAATTACAATTAAAAATGGATAATTTAAATTTTGCAAAACACATTAAAATTAAACATATAATTTAACTAAAGTTGAACATACATAAAATTTAAATTAATGAAATGATTAATATTATAATTAATGAAATAAATAAAATTATAATTCATAAAATTACCTTGGCACCAAAGAGAGGCCATGTATTGGTTGAACGCCTTAGGGTTCCAACCACCGATTAGGGTGAAACCGGTTTGCAACATCTGTAGGTAGGTCGACCCGGGTTGATTGGTGGTCGCACCTTGTTGATTGGTGTTCGCACCTTGTTGATTGGTGTTGTCCTCCTCTTCCGTATTGAAAACTTGGTGTTCCGACGGTTGAGTGAAATCGTCGTCAGACATTGTCGATCGGATTTTACAAAGACGATATGAATTTGAGAGAGTGAGGTTTAAGAGAATTTAGAAGTTTGTTGTGTGGATTTGATGAAATGGGGTGAGTGGTATTTATAGTGGTTGAAGAAGTGTTTTTTTTAATGTATTTTGTATATTTAATTTTTTTAAAAAAAGATATAGCCGTTGTCGACTGTTGCTCTCAACAACGGTAATTTTTTTCAGCAACGCCACGTGTCACCGGCTAGAGGAGAGGCAGAGGGTCTCGAGGCTACAGGGCTGAAAATTGCCTCGCGCCTCGGCCCCCCGAACCCAGAGCCCCTCTTGTCAGCCCCGCGCCCCTCAAGCCCCGCACGCCCCTCTCTCCACACCGACCGAACCCTGAGGCCGAACCCCAATCCCCTTCTGCTCCCGCTCCGGCCTCGCCATCGAGCCCCCGTTGATGTGGATGCTCTAATAAGTAAAGGACCTTTCCCAAGAGCATAGTGTCACGGCCCGAAAGCTTTCCCCTTTACTTTTTACGTCCCGTGATGACACTTAGGCTAATTGGCACTTCCTCGTGCGATCCTAAGTCAGCCAAGATCCCCAAAGACTTGCAACACCCTTGCAAGACAAATTAAAGCAACCCGAAAGATGGTTAAGGACAAGAAAGGGTTCGAGAGAGCACTTGTGCAAATGAGAGCTTTATACAAAGTGTTTTTGAATACAAAAGCTTGGATGGATTGGCCAAAATGAGCCAACACCTATTTATAGGGTAGCCAACTCTTTTCTAGACATTTCTATATAATTCTCTTCTAGATCCTTCTACACAAGTCTACTTAACTATGAATATTTACAAGTCAAGAAACATCAAGCAACTTCTAGACTTTTCCATGATGTTCTCCATGCTCCATAGTCTTTGAGCTGCTTCTACATGTTTCTAGAGAGTTCCACACGAGTCTAGACCATTCAACATGGTTCTAGAGTCTTCTGCACGCTTCCGGAGGGTTCTAGCATGTGTAGAACATCGTAGAAACATCTGGAACCTGACAATAGGTTATATAAATAGTCTTCTCTGTGTTATTAGGAGATCAATTTTTTTTAAAGGGAAAACTACCGATATCTACCCAAAACCATGCCCATTTAACTGATGCTTACCTAAAATTTAAAATTAACTGATGCATACCCTGAAGTTTCGAAAATGTAACTCAAAACCCCTCTGTCAGCTAAAATGACGAAAATACCCTCAACTACACTTCAATAATTATGTTAAAAAAATTATTTAAAAATTACTTTTGTTATATTTATATATGTACTTATTAAATGACTTCATTTTTATTTAAAAAATCACTTCATTTATATGTTAAAAAAATTATTTTAAAAAAATCACTGAGGGTATTTTCGTCATTTTAGCTGACAAAAGGGGTTTTTAGTTACAAGTCGTAACTTCAGGGTATGCATCAGTTAACTTTAAACTTCAGAGTAAACATCGGTTAAATGACCATGGTTTTGGGTAGGTATCTGTAGTTTTCCTTTTTTTTAATAATAATTGAAATAAGGACTTGTGTCCGACGAGGGTTGGACCACAGCGACTGTTCTGTTGCACCCTTTCGTCCCTGACCTGACCTGACCTAGACAATGTCGCCCACGAAACCCTCAGGCGTGCTTTTGTCCAATGACTAGCCCTGGCTTTGGACCAAGCAGTTTCAAGCGAGTAGGGGATGCTCTAACCTAACCTAGGTAGGAGAATATTACTATAGTTCAAATAAAAGTATTGGGAGCTAACAGTCTTTGCAGTTGTTCCAAATGAGAATAAGTATGATCAAGTTTTGGTCTCAATGTAATAAAATTTATGTGAAATGCACTTATATATCATATCATATCATATCCAATCTCTGAGTGCAGCCACAAGGTGACAGAAAGTAGAACAATTTCTTACAAGCCACTCCAATAGCTGAAGTGATAATAAATAAATATGGAATAGGCTTTGCATCAGGTTTTAGAGAAAGAACAATGCTACAAAATCTATGAACCTTCAAAATCACAAACACAACCTTTAAAATGAATACAAAAGAGGAGAACATCATCACACACTACCAACCGATACAATCGTTCAAACAAAGAGTACACTAACAAGCTAGTTAATCAATCTACAAGACACAAACTCATTCCAATCAGCAAATTCATACTCATCTTGTGAAACTTTAATCCACATTCAACATCAAAGGAGTAACATTTGAATCCAACTTTAACACCTAAACAAAGCAACAGAATTGACCTGAAATCAATATATAAAACACACAAACTCATCCAATTAGCAAATTTATACTCATGTGGTGAAAAGTCAATCTACATTTAACATCAAAGGAGCAACATTTGAATCCAAATCCAACATGTGAACAAGCAAATAGAATTGATCTGAAAAAGCTCATGAATCTACAGAGTTACCGAGCACGAAAGAGAAGAGCTCCCGAACAGGCGAAAACTCCACCAATCCGATATCCATAGCATACCCACTAACAGGCAGCTTCAGGTCCCTCAGCACACAAAATGCCTCGGCCATCCGAGTCCTAGGAACTTCCTCAGCCACTGCACAGTACGGAACCCAACAATCCGGCCGAAACTCCTCGGCAATCTCGATCCCTTCCTTCTTCATTACATCGTGTAGCTGTGAATGGAACTGGAGGAGCGACGAGGTGGGCGTGGGGTTGAGGAACAGAACATTCTTGTCGCTGGGTAAGCTCCCGATGTTGGAGAAGGATAGGGGTAAAGGCTCCTGCTTGGATGCGAAGCTCTTGACGATGTTCTCGAGCTTCGCCGGATCCATGGAGGGGCTGGAGAAGAGCGTGATGTGCGGGCGCGACTCGATTTCGATGAGCTGGTTGCTGATTTGGCGGCGAGCGAGCACGTTCCAGGCCTTGAGAGCTTGGTTCTCGAGGGCGGGATCGAAGTAGAGCTCGATTGCGTAGCTCAGCGACATTGCTTGGGGTTCCGAACCGAAATCGAGAGCAATGGCGGAGAAAAGGGAGTGAATTTGGGGGAAATTACTAAAACCCAATAAGGAAATAGAAGAGATCGAATCAGAAATGAATAAAACCCTACAAATCGAAGAAAAGGATGAGACCCAGATCAGAAAATTAAGATCTCGAGGTTGCAGAACAGAGAGGAACGCAAATCCCAAACAATCAAAGCACCAGATTCAAGGGTTGAAGACGATTTGGGGAAGAACAGGTGGTTCCGAAGGAGCGGAGATCGGAACAGAAAATCGCACAAAGACGAAGAACACCGAGAAGGGGAAGAAGAAATCGAATGGAGAACGATCAGGGTTTGGTGGTAGAGAAACGTTCCAGCGATGAAGATGATGGTGAGCTGAGAAGGAAGAGTTGAGTGATTGATTGATGACTACGGTCTTTGATTCGAGGTCTAAAGCCTAAATATGAATAAATAATATCTAGTGTGTTTTATACTAATTTTATTTTTAGAAATAAATGGTAATTTATAAAAAAATAATATATAAATCCATTTTAAGACAGGTAAAAAACTATGGATGATTAAAGATTAGCAATCTCCATCTTATAATCACATTTTACATTTTTTTTTTGAGAAAAGACGTATTGTTATATTTTATATATCACTCGATGAAGACATACAACCGATCCTTTATAATTTGTAATCGTTGATTGTATACGCGCAACAGTAAATATTATAGCCTCCAGACAAGTTAGATCATAATATAACCGACCCCTAATCAAAACTTGCAACGCAAGAAAAATGCATCCAGAACGTGCAACTATACCGTGCACGCCAAAAGTGCACACCATAAGTGCCACATAACGGGAACACCAAAGTACAACCAGTCCACACAAATGTACAACCGATGCACACCAATATGCAATAACATGTAGTTATTTGACCTGAAAAGGCCACAACCAAACAAAACTTAACAAAAGGAACATAGAAAAAACAATAAATGTGACCATGTCTCTTAGGATGCAACCACGTCGGCCATCTCGATATTCCTCCATCTGACTTTGACCACTAGTATCCGAAGAAACAACGCTGAAGAATATAAGACTCACACAAAACACTTCAGCTCTCCTTCCACAACGCTCTTTCCACACTCAGAGTATATATCCGAGGCTGCCTCAACGGACTCTCTGGCCTAAATCGCGAAATACGGATGCAAAGAAGAGACTAAAAGAGCCGAAACTGGAGGAGGAGAAAAAGTCATGTGACGAACAGACAAAAAACTGAGTAGCCATGACCAACAAAATAGAATTCCCGAGAAAATGGAGGAATCGTAAACTCATTATCGAACAAGTGCCACCCCAAACCGACCACTTGTCAGCCACTATGGAGCAAGCCAGAAAGTCACTCCATCGAGGTCAACACCACCCGAGGCAAGTCACAGACACCACCGCTACGGAGCAAACTGTACATCCACTCCCAATGGCGCCAACACCGGTGCGTGGGAAGCCACGCTCACCGCTGCGAGACCAGGGACCGTTGGAGCACCTGCACCACAATCAGAACACCTGACCAAGCAGCGAACCCGACCACAAGCCTAATCTGGTGTGACACACAGATCGGACGCGAGTAGAACCAGTGACGACGAGCCAAGTTGGTTGAGTGCGGAGAGCACAAAAGGAGGAGAGGGAGAAAAGGCTTCCGGCAACCTCCTGACCACACGAGCCAGCCAGGCCAGGCCACCGATGACGACACTACTTCGAAAAAACTATACTAGGGTTTGGGTTTTTGAAAAGAGAAAATAATTGGAATTCTTATGTCCAATCAACACTTAGTTTATGTTGTTCACATAGTTACATGCATGTATGTATGTTCCAATGTCAAACATTCGTATTTTACATTAAAGTAAGGGCGAATTATATTGAATTATTCTTATTTTGTTGCAAATAGAAGTCTTTTTTATGAATATAGACTCGAACTTAACGACATCTAATTTTTTATTTGTTTATTGTTTAATATTTCAGAGATACCCCTAACATCTTTAGTGTTATAACTTTAAATCCAACTCCAACCTAAAATTCAACCATAAATTCACTCTTATTTTTTATTAATATTTTACTAAAAGTCATAATTATTTAAATAAATTTATAAAAAAAATAATTTTAGTTATTACTTAAACTTTTATTTCAAAAAAATTATTTTTTTTTTACTTTTTTTTAGTATAATGGGATTCATCTTTATCATAAAAAACATAAGAAAGGGGTAGGTTTAGTCTCGAATCTTACAAATAGTTCCGAGACGTTGACCCTGTAATAATAATTGTCATTTTTTTTATCGCAACTTTGTGATATAATACACACGCAAAGAAAGACATACAAAACATGAATATTCCTAGTGTATACATAGAGGATCTGACCTTATTCATGTCAGTAGCGCGCCTGTCACTTCTCCTGGCTCAACTTGAAGGAATTTGAGGAGTTCTCTATGATCTTTATGAGAAGGAGGGGTACGATCATAGAGCGAGGCGCTGCACTTCATCGGCGTTCCGTGATCATCAGAACTCATGTCTGTTGCTCACAGACTCTATTTCGTTGATGCTGCTTCCCAAACCACGGTATAAACGAGCAACCGACCACCCACTAATACCCCTGGCCTCCACAACCCACGGAGAACAGGTCCAAAAATTATAGTAGCCTCACCTAGTGGTGTGGGGCCATTAGAAAATGTAAATGCACGGACTGCAACCTTACTCATGTATTCAAGAAAGGAAAACCTCTTTTGGCTTATGGTGATACATTACAAGGGAAAGCATCTGTTGCGAAGACACTATTGCGTCGCAGAAGTACCTCCTTCAAATCATGCGATGCCATTAGACCGAGTCACATTGATTTTTCAAACTATTCACTTATATGACGCTTTTGGTATCCCGTCGCGGAAGTGGAATTCTTCTACGACGCCATAAACGACATCACAGAAGAGCATAGTCTCAAATCTCGTAAGATTCGAGACGCTAATCCTAAAACAATTAACACTGCTTTGCTTTGCAACTTTGGAAGGATGCAGTGAAACACATAAGAAAGACATACAAACGATGACTATCTTAGGTGTAAACTTAGGGTATCTAACCCTATCTATATGAAAACGCGCATCGTGCTATCTCTCTTGGCTCAACCCAAGAGTATCCGAAGAGGTCTCTGCGAGAAGGAGGAGTAGGATCAAAGAGCGGTTCGTTGCTCCTCATCGACGTCCCGCGATAATCAGAACACATGTCTAGTGTTTCCAATCTCTTTCTCGTTGATGTCGTTGCTTCCTAAACTACAGGATGGATGAGCCTCCATATGGTCGCCCACCACCGCCTCTAGCATCCACAACCCACCGGAGAACAGTTTTATAGTAGCGCTGTCACTGAGCCCTACATAAGAGATACAAAGATGACCAAATCGACCTGAAATCGAGGGATTTGCCACTGATAACCCACTAGGGATGAACCTACCATATATGCTGAAAGGAAAGAGACAAAACGATCCATAAAAGGCATTGAATCGGAGAAGGAGAAGAAGATGAGCCGCTATTAAAAACGACGACGACGACTATGTTTAGGAGCTTCTGTTAGAACACTTCAGAGAGAGAGAAAATGTTGCTTTTTAGCAATTGTTATAATTAATTAATTAATTAATTAATATCGAACTAGAAAATATAAGATTGATAATTAGAATTTTAGAAATATTGAGATATGAATATGTGTTTATACTAATATTGGTGCTAATTTGTTCACTTCATAAACAACATAAATATATCTTTTTCGTAGTGTTTGAAGGATAAAACTATAATAAAGACGGGAAAGTTGTATATTTGAGATTATGCTCAAGAACATTTTTATCATTTTAAAGTGAAAAATAGCTACATATAATTTTTTTTGAAAGTTTAGTTTAATATAAGTAACATTCTAAAGTTTTATTCAAAAAGACATATAATACACAATAACAACATATATGAGACTGTTTGCAAATGAAAATAAGACATTTCATTATTACTCGACTTAGCAAGTGAATCACTTAGGTATGCGAAAATAGAGAGGGATTGGATTTGGAGGATCAGGCAACGAGTCCCAAACAGAAAAAGCACTCGTCGAGTTCATCCATCTGTCTGTCATCTCTGGATAATGTCGGTCTATCACGTCTTTCAAGCTCTCGGTACTATTCACCCATTCGAACCCCTTCTCCGTGTACGTCTCTTCGTTGAAATTACTCGTGAAGAACCTATCAGCCTCTAGCCTCCTACAAAGTACAACCCCAAACATCATAGTCAAAACACACGTCACGTTCGGACAAAGACTCAAATCCTAGTTGATCATGTGCGTGCATAAAACCTAGGAAAAAACAAACATAGACCCGTAGCCAAACAAGGCTCGACTTTAGCCTTACCTCGAAGCCATCACGATGAATATGACAAAAGCGGTCTCGCTGATGGCAAATCCGCTTATCTTCTTCTCTGCCATCAGACCCACCAGAAGATCCAACTCCTCTACATCGTCACCGTACACGTGTTCGAGTATGTCGATTGCTTCCTTGTCGTCCGTTAGATCTTCCCATTTCGTGATCGGTATCATTAGCAAGCTCCTCCGGAACTCATTGTACCTAGGAACATTCCTCTCCCTGTCTCTATAAACTGCATCGCATGAAGACACCAATGAGACCGTAGATCTTGGTTTTCGGATCGTAAAATGAACGGTTTCTGATTAAGGTTACCTTCAAGAGCAGCTAGATCAACACGCCCCGGCCTATCGGTACCGTCCACGTTTTGGGCTGTTAGATCTCTGGCCCACACTGGATAATTCCATAGCTCTAGGGACCCACAAGCTTGGTGGCCCATGGAAACGAACTGGGTCGTGAACCCGATTTCGGATAAGCTCTTTTCTCCTTCTACCCCTATCATGCTTGTCATTGGAGCCCTCCAAAAAATAAAAATAAAAATAAAAAACGAGGTTAGACTTGGCCCAAATCGAAATAAGATATTGAAGTTACAACCGAAGTATATTACTTTTTAGTCAATCGTGGAGATTTGTTTGGACCCGGGGCTTCAGAAGTGTTTCTTAAGTTGAATGTGTCAGGTAATAACGGATGCATTCGATAAACACTGACGAACTCTTCCGTTAACGAATAAGCAACACCATGATTGTCGGGTTTTTTCAGCCCCACCAATCCTCCCAAGGCAGCTCCTCCAACGTGACCAAATGTATCCTTGAATTTCTTTCCTAACAACCCATACCTGTAAATTAATTATCAAAAATTAAACGTGGTTGGTTATGCATATAAATGACAAAAAATATCTGAATTTGATGGAGCCTCCATATGATGAAGATCAAATCAAGCTGAAAACTTTAGTTCATATAAACATAACAATAAAATTGATCATGTCTAACTCATTTTGCATTTAAAGAAAAGGAAAATTTCAGTACAATACCCTGTCAAACATTTACTTTCAGTATAATACCCTGATAATATTTTTTTGCACTTTCATACTTAAACCAAACACTTAATTTCACTTTGGTACCCAACCGTTAACTTTATGTTAGTTTGGATAGAAAAAAGGGAAAATTTCAATTTAATACCCTGGCAAACATTTATTTGCAATATAATACCCTAGCTTGTTTTTTTTTGCAATTTAATACCCTGACAAACATTTATTTTCACTTTCATACCCAACCGTTAACTTTCCATCCAAAATGGATGGAAAGTAGTCATGTGCTTTGCACATGACCTTGTTTTTTCAAAAAATACCAAAAACACCCTTCAATCTTTGATTTTTTTTAAATATATAAAAACCGATTTTTTAAAAAATATTTTTTGAAATAATATATAATTTTTTTTGGAATATATAAAAATCTGTTTTTTTAATATATAAAAAACTGATTTTATTTTTTTTTAAAATAATTCTGTTTTTCTGAATTACATAAAAATATGATTTTTGAAAAATATAAAAATTTATTTTTTTAAAATATATAAAAAGTGATTTTTAAAAAATATTTTTTGAAATAAAATCTAATTTTTTAAAATATATAAAAATCTGATTCTTATAATATATAAAAAATGATTTTAATTATTTTTTTGAAATAAATCTTCTTTTTTAATTATATAAAAATATTATTATGAAATATATAAAAATTTATTTTTTAAATATATAAAACTGTTTTTTTTAAAAAAATATTTTTTTGAAATAAAAACTATTTTTAAAAACATATAAAAATCTTTTTTTAATATATAAAAACTGATTTTTTTAAATATTTTTTGAAATAAATCTGATTTTTTTAATTATATAAAAATATGATTTTTGAAATATATAAAAACTGATTTTTTAAATATTTTTTGAAATAAAATATAGTTTTTTGAAATATATAAAAAATCTGATTTTTTGTGGTAGGTTTTGAAAATATGATTGGTCTCAAGGGGTATTTTGGACTTTTCTTCCATTTTGGATGGAAAGTTAACGGTTGGGTATGAAAGTGAAAATAAATGTTTGTCAGGGTATTAAATTGCAAAAAAAACAAGCTAGGGTATTATATTGCAAATAAATGTTTGCCAGAGTATTAAATTGAAATTTTCCCTAGAAAAAAATTAAAAAAACCATAATACCCCTAACTATCACTCAAATTTTCAAACTCATATCATTGAACTCATGATAACTTAAAAATAAGTGAATGACAATAATACCCTCTATTGTTAGGGTATTAAAATGAAAATTTCGCTATTTTTAAAATAAATTCAATTTTTTTTATAAATTCCCTACACATTAATCGTATAATTAATTACCAATTGGCGCGCATCGCAGCTAGTAATGTGTCGGTTTTGAGAAGCTCCACAGTCCAATCGATGGTGTGAATCTTAGCAATAACAGCCGAAGTGACTAGCCTTCCGTAACGGTACAACTCCTCATCGCCCAACTTCGAATTATCCTTCTACACTTGTAAATAATAATCATCAAATCAAGTTAATAATTATTAGACTATAATCTTGTATCACCTCGAAAGAAAGTTTATAAAATTTCAACATGCATTACCGATCAAAAAAAGAAGATTAGTACGAAGTAGGTGTTTATGTACCTTGAGAGCATCACAAACGGCGTTGTGCTCCTTGATGAAGAGAGCTTGGAGAACGGATATGCCGGCCCAACTGTTACGGATGTCGCCGGAGACGGAAACGCCGTTAGGGTCGTGAAGAAGAAGGCCATCTTTTGAAATCTTGAGCTTCCCGTCCTTGAAGGTCCTCACTCTCCCCAACATGTCCTTGTTGCTTCCGTATATTCCACTTGCGTCCCTACCAACAAACATATATAGTAATAGTGGTAACTTCAATAATATACTATAAATGTTTTTTCTTTAAATCTTTAAAATTTCATTGATTACATATTAAAAAATATGGATTTGGTTAGTTTTGTTTCAAACTGTTGTGGATACATGAAATTGTGACAATGTGTTCTTGACAAACCATCACTTATTTTTAACAGGATCGGTAAGATTTGTATTTATAAATATCGTGAAAGCATGTTCCTGATGAATCATCAACGTTAAAGAAGTGTTCATAACATTTCCCTGTGTTTTTATTTCTCCCGTTCAATTATCTTACTTTGGCTCGGTGTGATACAAAAATAAGGGTTTCTTTGTAACATTTCATAATCTTTATTACTAGAGTAGAAATCTAAACCTTTGATCACATTGACTAGTAGAGTGTTTTATTTTTCAAACATCAAATATTTAGTACTTTTTTTAATTCAAGGTAAAATTGGATTTTGCAAAAATGAAAAGTTGAAGGTAATTTTGTTTTATCATCATTTTTGTTTGATTAAAAAAATGTTCTATACACTGATTTGTTTTACTTGATATGTCACGACGTATCAATCTGTTCGAGCCTGAAACTTTAGGAGCATTATTTTTTTTTTATTTCCCTAGCCAGAAAGAACATACCACCAAGGTGTACGCATGTTGCGTGAGCCTTCTTTGATGTGGTAAGAATCGGTCGGAAACTTTGCGGTCTGGAAGAACTTGAACGAACTCAACGGGCACCGGTTCGCCACGTCTCTCGGAGCAGTTAACTCGATCTAAACGTACATTTCTCAACTTATTTACGTTAAATAATCATTAATTTGTACAGGTAATTATGATGGGTATAGTTATAGACGACAGAGACCTGGTTGGTGCTCTCCAAGTGATCGACCCAATCATGTACCATAAACTGGATCCATGAAGCTGCTATCATATTGAACTGCTTTCCGGTGTCCTTGAACTCTCTCCGGGACAGAAGCTCCGCCGCAACCACCATCGGATCGGGCTTCTTCACCTATATATGTTGAAATATAAACTCACATCGAATAAAAATAAATATAAACAACTACACCAACATATTAGATAAGTTGAATTTCTAGTTACTAATGACTGGATATATTTAGGGGTAAATTACGTTGACAAATCATATACCATACGTGTTTAACGGATAAATACCATAAAGTTATTTCGTAACAAAAACATATTCCGAACTAACATTTAATAACAACATTCCCCTTCATCCATTTTTTTTATCCATTTTAGGGTTAGATTTACGTTGGGAGAAAGATTAAAGGTTGGATTTAGGGTTGAAGTTGGTTTTAGGATTGTAACACTATGGATAATTTCAAAATTTCTGAAAAAATGAACAATAAATGGATGAAATGGGGAATGTTGTTAGTTCGGAGTATGCATTCGTTATGAAATAACTTTTGGGTATTTATCCGTTAAACACGTATAATACGGGATATGTCAACGTAACTTACCCTATATTTAGCTAGTGATTAGATATGATACTTGATTTACGTGCCTTAAGCAATTATGGTGTTACTCGTATATTATATTTTAGGAATAATTGGAAAAAATGTATTTTTTTACAAGTATTTTTTTGTTGAGGAAACAAATTCTAATCTTCCACTTCTTTGGTAATCCTAAAAAAATTTGTCATTAACTTGTATTTTTGTTGCATTTTGTATAATTTAGTTTTGAAACCCTTCAAAATTATAAAAATAATTAAATATACAAAAAATATATATTATGGATTATTTAAAAAGGTACAATCTTCATTTCTGAACAAAAATAATAAGTACCAAAAAAACTTATGGATTTATTTTTTAATTTTTACCCATTATTTTAAAGGATAAAACTATCATTTAAAAAAATATTACACCAAGTGCAACAAAACAACAACTTCTAACACTTTCTTTGTAATCATAAAAAAAGCTACAATTTTCAAAACTTCATTATTATTTTTAAAAGGATAAAATTATCATTTTAAAACAACATTACACAAAATGCAACAAAACAACAATGTTTGGATACTTTTTTGTGTAATCATAAAAAAAGCTACAACTTATTAAACATGAATATGTCAAAGTATATTTTTACTATTATCTTTATATTATAATAAAATTTGGTATGGAAAAGGTGACATGTTTTTTAAAATACCTTAGTATCATTGTCATGGAGTGGGGGCATGTTCCTACCGAAGAAAGACCCTTCTATTCCGGCACCCTCGTTGAACGGATCGTTGTAGCCGCCATCGGCAGTCCGGTAAGGATAGTCAGCAGGGTTAAACCTCACGCCGGACGGTGACCTTCCGACGCTCAACAAGTTGTATTCCTGGTGAAGGTGCCGTCGGATGGAAAGATAAAGCAGCCCCAAGAACACCGGCAATTTGTGCCATATGCCCAACTTATCGATCGAGTGAATGATCTGCATACGATTATAACCTATATAAATTATAGTTATCGTGACTTGAATCTTGATTACAGAACGATATAGTTATCGTGACTTAAATTGTGATTACAGAACGGTGATTTGAGTAAGTGACGTGACAAAAAAAGCATGGGAAATCGAAAAGAAACAGTTATCGATACCAGAAAGAGGAATCGGTCGAGGAGAGTCATATTGGCCACAACTCCATGGAAGTCACCGTGGATGAAATGGTGCAGAGGTGCACTCAGCAGGGTCTTCATAGCCGACAACATCACTCTCCAAAACATATGTTTCCTAGGGTTTAAGGTTGTGTCCTCTACTTTTTTTGTTGTGGTTTGTAACAATGTTGTGCACTTGTAGTGATATTTATAGAGAACGAGCATGAGGGTTTATGTTTATTTTGATGGATATTGTTTAAGTCATATAAACTTCAACTTGCACGAAATAAGTATTGCTTTGGGCATATCCTAAAGGTTTGGTGAGATGCACATGTTTGTGAATATACAACTATTTGTTCACGAGGGAAAGCATATACAGCTTCATTGAGAAATTGAGTCCTTAGTTTTTTTTTTCTTCTAATCAACAAAACAAGATACAAATTGAAACCTCTCATGAGGTAAAAGAGGATTATAAAATGATGATAGTCTAACTACAGACTTGAAAGACGATCATTGACATGATAGTCCAGTCTCTAGACGGTCATAACTAGGGGAACAACCTGATACAATAAAGAGCATTTTTAAATAAGAAACCTCGACAACCCAACAAGGGAGTAAAAAAATGACAAGATGTCTAAAAACCTAGATTTAATAAACTTTAACCTCAAAACATCAGAGGTCTAAAAACTCAAATTTACCGAACATGAAGCCCCAAAGTAACCGAAGGTCTGAAAAACCCTAATTTAACCAACATGAAGCACGAAAAACTACTAGGCAGAAAATTTAAACCTTAATCGAACGAGTTAAAAACAATCTATCTCGTCGATACCATTAACTCAACAAGTATAAAGGACACCGACACACCGACAGCCAACACTGTAAAATGATAGAGATAATCTGCATGTCCAAACACCCCGGAACACTTAAACCCTAAAGACTAAACCCAAATGATTTTAGATAAGGCCAAGAGACCAAAACCACCAATCAGTGGCCAGCACCGAAACCGATGAGTTCCCGTTAACATAAGACATGGAAACACAGAAATCAATATGAATCTAAAATGAGGGAAAGAGAAAAGCTTTAAACACGAACAAAATAAAGAATGAACAAGGGATAGACCGTACCAACCAAGAATCCAAAACAAAGAGCCCCATCACACTCCGGGACGAAAGGCCAACAACTCCGACCAGGGGAGTTGACACCGTTGGCCAACACCAAAAATCCCGTGAGCAGCCCCCTGGAAACTGAAACAGCAACAAACCACCGGAAACTCCAAACGAAGCTGCCACCAAACCGAAGACGAAAACCGAACTCCGCCACTATGGAACATGAATGTGTGGCCAGAACTGTAGAGAACGCCGGGACGACTTGGGGAAGGACTAAAACAGGGTCGTCGGAGGTCGACTGGATCTGGAGGAGCTTGCACCTGAATCCGACCCGAATCCATCTATACCAACACAAAACCTGAACCGCCCCAGGCCCACACCCGAGACCATACCCGAGCAATGAACTAGGCCCGACCAGAACAACCAAATCAGGGCAACGAACCGTCAACCACGCTCCAAGCTTCACTGAGAACTAGACGGAGCCACCACCAAGCCTCAGACGAGCTCCGAGATCCACCACCTTGGGACTGAAAGGCCTGACCGGAGCAGCAGATACACATTGGAGACGTGGGGCAATAGAGTAGAGAACAAGAGCTGTAAATCTTGGAGGGAGCAGATATGCGAGGCCACGAGCTTGGGTGAGACACGAACCGAAAGAGGCACACTGAGGTTTGGTGACCCTATGAGAAGACCTTGCAACAAGCCGTGGCAACATCAATTGGAAGAAGGAAGAAGCAAAGGGGGAGGAACCGGAAGAAGGGGAAAAAGGAGAAAGGAGAAGGGGCCACCATCGACGACAAGCTTGACATGAGGCTAAGCCGTCGCCGGTGGGGGGAGGGAGTGTGGCGAAAGTGAAGTTTGTGTTAGGGTTCGGGGTCGAAAGGGAGAGAAAATTTCCTCCCGAGGAAGATATAAATTCAGAAATTGAGTCATTAGTGCAGTCGTAGGTGAGCGAAACCCACATGCGTAGACGTTGATCTTAGAGCCTCGATTTTTGACTTCTTCTTAGACATCACTTTTGGTTATCGAAAGGTCAGGTTTCGTGTCGGACGGAACAGACAATCCCAACAACGCCAACGCTACAACGCCTTCGGTGAAACAACCTTCAACATGTCTTAGATCATTCGCTTTGCCAACGATCGGTCAGACTCAGGGACTCTTCTCCATACAAGAAATGGGACGGTGCAGCCTTGCAGGGGGGTTTGGGACCCAACATAATTGAGGGTTATGCGATTGTGGTTGTATTAGTGATGTCTTAGATCGACAATAAGGGAAAGTCATCCTCGCAGCGATACCCAAGGGATGCTTGGGCTCCTCTCATCCCCCAGCTACCTTTATTAGGACTATCCTATAGGGCACCAAGGTCTTCTTTCTCTTCTCGAGGATATCAAACTCGTATTTGTCAAATGACCAACGAACAAAATACCTTATTGGTTAATTAGGAAAACTCGCTCTATGCTTGTTCTTGTGAGGTCCAGAGCATCGATACCAGATGCCCTTACTTGTATCTTACATTTGGGAAATTAATAAAATATCATTTTATCAAAAAAAAATAGTTATAAATTATTTTTATTTATTTAATTAAATAAATACATATTTAGATAACTAATATAATTAATGGCCGAACGCTTTTTAGTTTGAGAGAACCCCACAACCCATAGCCGCCGCCTTTGGACGATGGCTCTTTCTCTCTAACCCCTTATGTTCTCCGTCTAATTTCTTTCACAGTACATGTTATTGTCACTTTTTACGGGGTTCCCACGACTGTCTCCCAATTTCGGATTGACATGTTCGATTTTTTTATATTTTTTATAATACTTAAGGTTAGTGTTATTATGAGTTTGTTCTTCGGTGAGTTGTTGAGGCCCGCAGTGATTTTGACAGGCCATGTGGTGCCTCAAATATACTTTAGTTTAGAAGCAATTTCAGCGAGGCAGAGTCTGCAGGAAATGGATATAGGTCATGAAGATCGTGGGACGAAAGTGAGAAGGAACGCCCCACTCCCCGATCCCACTCATCTTCCTTTTTCTAAATACATCCTCAGTTACCTGGCGTACTCATCCCCCAAGGATCTCCGTCGTGGGGATAATGTTCTTTTTAGGCAAAATAGGGTCACCCGTCGAAACAAGAAAAATGATAGATACATATCCTCATGAAAATAAAGATAGTCTTCTAAGTCATCGCCTAAGTTAGCCAGACATTTCAATTATAAAGTAAACGTTTTTAGACATGTCCGAGACTATAACTAACGGACGGACAAAGGTTGATATCAAAGATGTCTTCAACTTACACTTCTCTCCTGAATTGCTAATATCGAAGGCTCCACCTAACTACTCTTACATAGATATTATTATGAAAGGACCAGAAACCTAACCTTGTGTCGAAATCAAAACATAGTCTTAAGTAAACAATTTCTGCGATACGTAAGCCATATAAAATTGATGGAAACTAAACTTAAGAAACTGTCCTTTGCATAATTATAAAAATTGCTCTTTCTGTCTGATTTTAGTGGTCCGGGAATTTGTTTCTTAATGTACATTAATATTTTGATATAAATTTTTATAAAATTACAACTTTCGTTCAAAAAAATAGAAATGGTGTGAAGCAGCTAAAAACAATAAGGCCGTCACTATATAGTATATACTGAATTTGGTTGTCAAAACCTAATCCATAATTTATAATCAAATTTATTTGTTTTAACTTATGTATTTGTTTTCGTGTTTAGATTAAGTTAACCCTTTACTTTGATTTCCAACTACTGCATTTAGATACTTAATTATATACTCATAACGAATGCACGTAAACTGTTTATATTGTATATGATAAATTTAGTACACGGCGTAGGTGAAATTGGCTATTCATTACACACTTGCAAAATGTTAGGTTATTTCATGTATGAATATGACGATAGAAAATGGATTTATTATTTTAACGATTAGATATAAAGGTAAACTACAAATGACTACTCTTAAGTTGACACGTTTAACATATATCATAACGACGTGACTGAATGTCAAAAAAGTTTTCCCTTTTTTCTCTCAACGGCTATGCATGTGTAACCTAGCGTCGCCCCTCTTTCCTTCTTCCTCCTCGCCGGCGTCGGTCATGGCTCCGACCATGGTTCTCGCCGGTGAGGACCCTCTCTCCCTTTACCTTCTAACCCTCCTTCCCGTGTTGCTTTTCCCCTGTTTCCCCTATTTCTCTCTTGCCTCCTTCACTTGGTTCTTCGTCGGATTCAATGGCTTCTCCCTTCGTTGTGTCTTCTGAAGCCCTTGGATATCGAATCGATGTGCTTTGGTGGACTGACGGTTGGTCACAGCGTCGTGGGACGTCTACCCGACTTCTTCGTTCGACTTCTGATCTGCCCGGGCTGCTTGTGTCTGACGCTCCGACGTTTGGGCTGCTCCTCGTCCCGGAGTCAAGCTCGTGGATCTCGCTCTCGGCTTCTCCGGTCGTGGATCTGCCGGTTCAGCTCCAAGTAAACTCATCCCCTCTCCCTGTTTGTTTCCTGGTTTGTGTGTTGCTATTGGGTCGTTGTTGTTCGGCGTTGGTGTCAACAGTTATGGGGTGATTTTATACCTGGGTTGGACTGGACGACGGTGAGTGGTTGCGGGTTTTTCGGTTGACTCTTCGTTGATGGTTTGGAGGATCTTTGTTAGTGGTGCTGATTCTTGGGCTTCGGGACCTTGCTGGAACTTCCTTGCTCTGGGCTAGCCGGAGCTCTCTCTTGTTCAGGGGCTTTTGGTGAATTGGCCTGGTGGTTCGCGTTTTGGAGCTGCAGTTAGAAGTGGCGGACCTTTGACTCTGAGTAGCCTATGACCTCCGTTTCTGGGTGTTGGCCAGCGGGGTAGCGTACTCTCGCATCACCTTCGCTTTTTTTGGATAATGTTATGGCCGTGGGACGTGTTTCCTCATCCTCAGGTGTCGATTATTGTGGAACTGGTCCAGACGCGACTGGTGGTCCGTTTTGGTGTCCGGTTTGTCGCTTCCCTTTGACCTGAGCTGGTTGTCGCTCTCTTCAGACTTAGTCGTGGAACACGTTTCTTTATCCTATCGGGTGAGGATCGTCGTAGGTCTGGTGGTTGGCGTTGTGCAAGGTGTCATGCTCGTAGCCTCCTTACCGTCCCGGTGGGTAAGGTTTCTTTTGGTAAGGTTGTTGGTTCATCCTTTCCGTTATTTGTTGCTTGCAGAATACCTGCTCTTTTCTTAGTTACAGTCTCATTTCGATTTCCAATGATCCCTTATCCTTTGTTGGTAAGGGTCCATCAGTTCTTTAGGTGTTGCCCTATGATGGGTAGTTTTGGTTTTTGGACCATTGTTGGATCTCGAAAGGTTTATGTTTCTTTGTGTTTTGAGTTATGCTGATTTTGATCAGTGGTCTATCTATGCTGATTAGCGGTGTTAACCGTCGGCGTGTCGGGCCCTGTCATCTCTATGACTCCGGGCTCTGATGAGATACAACGTTTTCTCCAAGTATGGGTAAGGTTTAGGGTGTCAAGAGTGTAGGTCGGCTTTCTATGTTGGGCTTCATGGTTGACATATCCGTGTTGCAGACCTTTTTTCTAGTGAGCTTCATGGTAGCTAAATCTGGGTTGCAGACCTTTTTTTCCTTTATGTTTTCGGTTTCTTGGTTTAGAGGCTGTGTTAGTTTGCCAGTGCTCGCCTTTTTAGCGCTTAATGGTTGTTAAATCTAGGTATTAGACCTTGTTTTAGTGGTGGCTTCCTGCGAGAAGCGGTTGTTTGTTGGTGGCTTCCTGCGTGAAGCGGTGTGGTGGTCGTTGCCTCTCAGGGTCGAGAGTTGTTCTGGTTGTATTCTCTGTGTGTAGAAAATTGTTGGTTGAGGATCCATCTATGGATTGCTGGTGTGGTTGTATTTCAACTCTGTTCTTCCTTCCAAAGAACAGTTTCAATTTAAATTTTCTTTTCTGATAAAAAAAAAAGTTGGCACGTTTAACCGATGCTTACCTTAAATTTTAAAAACTACTGATGCATACCCTGAAGTTACAACTTGTAACTAGAAACCCCTCTGTCAACTAAAATGACGAAAATATTAGAGTATAAAAGTTGTTTTTTTAAAGTTGATATCTTAGATTTTGGTATACAGTTTGCAGGTCATGCAAATCATGCCTGATTCATATACATATTTGTGTGGATGGCATCCGATAAATGCTCATTTATCATGAATGGGTTGCGGATCACTGAAACCCAGATCCCCATCCGCATGGAGAGGTGGAAATCCCCTTCTAACGGGTAGACATCCACCCATAAACACCCCTACCTCTAATCGATAACAAGTTAATATGATTTCATCATTCATTTGCAGTTATGTAACATACCTTAATTATTGGTGTTTTTAGGGGATCTTTGCTTCATGCATTGGCAACACAGTGTTCTCATGGGTTCTTCGAATCAAGGGACCTGTTTATATAGCAATGTTCAAGCCATTGTTGATTCCCATTTCCGTTTTCATGGGTGTCTTGTTCCTCCGAGACTCTCTCTACCTTGGAAGGTACCAGAAAAACTGAGGTTTTGAGTTTTGAAGCTTGGTCCAATTGTGTACTGTTTGTTCATAACCTCAAGCTCATTTCAATTACTGTTTGCAACAGCCTTGTTGGAGCTTCTATCATATCTGTTGGGTTTTACACTGTGATGTGGGCAAAATCCAAAGAAAATGAGGTTGGGGGATATGGAGTTGCATCAGCTGGGGAGGCTCCCCCTGGCTCGGGAAGGGATCATCGAAGTTCTAAGCTATACAACACAAGATGCAGAGTTTGGAAGTTGAATCTTAGTTTGTCACATCTATGTTGTCGTTATTACGAGTCACGAGGCAACGATTTTGTAGTCATTATACTGCATGTAAGATCGCAATGAATCACGTCATGTGTGAGACGTTGCACGTGATAGATGGATGAGCCGTTAACATGATGAAATACATGTCAAAAGATTAAGTTGTGATATCATGTTAAAGTCTGGTCTAGATAATTTAAAGTGATAGATAAAAACTTCGAAATAATTGTCCAACTATGTCCTACATCAGAAATATGTGATCAATTGATAGTTTGAAATTGTTATGATTATCTACATATAAATTGACACGGGTAAAGAATTGATATACATATTAGGCTTAAGACCTAATACATTATTTTACACAAAACTGCCTCCTCTACAATATATAACATTATTATTTTTTTATCATCAATTTCTTTTTAAAGAAAACCTCTCTCAAGGAGGAAGAGGAGTACATCGGAGGGAGTCTAGCTACAGACTCTCCAACAAAAAAGACCACAACAACTGCTACAACCCAGGTAGCTATGAATGAGTACGCAGACCATAATATCAAAAGATTAAGTTGTGATATCATGTTAAAGTCTGGTCTAGATAATTTAAAGTGATAGATAAAAACTTCGAAATAATTGTCCAACTATGTCCTACATCAGAAATATGTGATCAATTGATAGTTTGAAATTGTTATGATTATCTACATATAAAATGACACTGGTAAAGAATTGATATACATATTAGGCTTAAGACCTAATACATTATTTTACACAAAACTGCCTCCTCTACAATATATAACATTTTTTTTATCATCAATTTCTTTTTAAAGAAAACCTCTCTCAAGGAGGAAGAGGAGTACATCGGAGGGAGTCTAGCTACAGACTCTCCAACAAAAAAGACCACAACAACTGCTACAACCCAGGTAGCTATGAATGAGTACGCAGACCCTAATGAAGATGAAAGGGTACACAGACCCTGAAGATGAAAAGGTCTAAGCACCAAATTTGACTAACTTGAAGAACAAAGAAGTAAAGCAGTCCTAATGACCAGATTTCCCGACCATAAAGCACCAGGAGTCCTAAGACTCCAAAAACTCAACCAACCCCCAAGTCACCCCTTCCAAAAATTAGTTCCAGATTTATAGCTACTCCCATCCCAAGAACCATAACCCTAAAAAGAGTTACAAGGTCGGGTCGGCGGCCATCACCGTAATCGGCCAAGAAAACCCCCCAAAATCAGCAAATCAATTAGGGAGATCAAGAGCGAATGCTCTGTGTCCTCGCGGCGGCCAGCACCGAGATCCGACAAGGCCAGGCCACCAAAGTGGCCCAAAACACCAGGATCACCCTAATTAGAGTAGGAAAGAGACCTTACCACCCAAAGCCAAACCCTAGAACCGAGTGCTTTTCCTAGCAACGAACCGAGCTGACACCACACGACCTCACGTGCCCCTACTTTCGCCAGAGAGTCCCTTCAGTGAGAACCTCGTCTCAAACCACTCCGACATGGTGCAGGTGAAAGACGTCAGTGAAATTGCGCGACAGCAGCCTCGGAAAAATTCGAACTCACGGAGGGTCCGCTTGACGCTTCGGCCAGCACCGAGAACGCATAAAGGGAACCAGAATTTCTTCAAACCGGAGCCGAGAGAGGGAGTAGCGATTCTTCCCCTGGGAAACCCGAGGAGGCCGGGATAACCTTCCGCGCCACCAGGGAGGGTCAAGGCTAGAGGGCAGCGGACCAAGAAGGCTGAGCAAGGGCCAAACTCGTAGATCTGAACAAATCTGAGCCAAACCCACAACGAAGGCGCACACCACTTCCGGCGACCGAACTCCGGGCAGACCACTCCGGCAAGCCTCCGGCGAAGGAATGAGCCTCCTCTCCGGCAAGCCTAGATCCGGGTCTCACCAGAATTTGAGCAACGACGACCTGAAGCTGCAAGCTCCAGTGACAGGAGAGGCCACCGCACCAGCCAGACGAGAACCAGATCTGATCGGCTTTTGAGCAGCAATGCCCGAGCTCCTGCTCGCTCCGGCGAATGAGCAGCAACGTCCCAACTTCCATGCTCCACAACCTACACTCACCGGCGACTGAGCAGCAGCTACCAGACCGGCCTGAACGACTCCGGGAGGCTCGGCACAGATCCAGCAGCAATACCACACCGACAACAGCGACGAAACCGGAAGAAAAAAAGGAGAAGAAGTTTTGATTAAAGGGGAGAGAGAAACCTCGCCGACAACAGCCACAACCGTGGTAGCCGTGGCCGGAGCCCGCGAGGGAAGGTGGCGGCGGCTGGAGGCTGAGCTAAGGTCAGAGGGAGGATTGCACATATACCAAGTCAGAGCCGTTTTTAGTTTTGGTCCTTACGGATAGCTCAGTGTTAAGTTTCTGTTTTCCCCATGAGACCATTGTTAACATTGTTATCTTGTATGAGTGAAGAAACTGTCAAATTATTTTAAAATATTAGCAGTAAAAAGAGATCTGTAGAAAACAACAGTAAGTTAATTTGTTTAATTCTATAAATATTTGTTTAATATACTATAAATTAATATATCATTTTTTTTTATCAGCAAAACAGTATATAAATCTCACTCTTTTCGAAGGATGAAAAGAGAGGACACATGACTCTAGCTACAGAGACCATACAAGTAATACAGAGCGTTGGCATATCAGCACAACCTCATGACCGTCCCAATGAGGAGAGAAACCTGAAATATGAAAGAGTGTTCCTATACAAGGAACTTCGGCATCCTAACATGGGAGCAAACCAGACTTACAATGAAAGAGTGTTCTTATGGTAGGAACCTCAACAACCCAACAAGGGTGCCAACTGAACAAAGAAGGTCTTAAACCTAAGTTTTACAAACATTAAGCTTGGAACAAAAAATACAAGTCTATCATCCGAATTTTACAACCATGAAGCCGAGACCTTGAGCAGCAGGAGCGAATAAACCAGAACCGCTACAATCACCAACCAAAAGGTCGAGAAAGGAGTCCCACGCCGGAACTAGAAAAGGCACTGAAACCTCGATAGGGACGCATCCAAGGTCATCTCGATTATGGAAGAAGGAGATCGAACTTAGTCCTCCGAAACCCAATTCCGGCCTACACCGAGAAAAGGCCAAAAGGGGGAGGACCGGTATTTCTATCGAGAACGAGCACAGTCTTCCTAGCAGGCAGCAGCAAAAATCACTTCCATGGATCAAAGGTTGAAGTCGAGCTGAGCGTTCCGAAACCGAAACCGCTATACCCTCGTCGGCCAACACCAAATGAGGACCCTAGGGAGAAGGCATGTGTTATACCGAGCACAAAACAACCCGAACCCGAAAAGAACTGACATTAAAGCCAACAGAGAAGGGAAACGCCACAACCGAGCACCCGACTAAGACACTCCAACAGCAGGCAGCGAGAAATCAACAATTCTGAGGAACGGAGGCTGGATACGAACTGAGCGATCTGAAACCAAGACTGGTAACCCATCGCCGGCCAACACCTAGCGAGGACCCGAAGGAGAAGGCCTGTAGTAATACCGAGCACGAGCCAGCCTGAACGCAGACAGAACTGATACCTCAGCCTGATGAGAAGCGAAAAGCCACCACCGAGAGACCGACCAACCTGCTACCACCACAACACCAACAACCGAAGATTGACCCTCTACTAGTTGGGGATCCCAGACTGGAACTAGAGCTGAGCGTTCTGTTACCAAAATTGGTAACCCCTCGTCGGCTAACACCAAACGAGGACCCGAAGGAGAAGGCCTGTAATAATACCGAGCTCAAGTAAAGCCAAACCCGGAGAGAGTCCAAAACAATATCTGACCGGAGCAAGATTGAACTCCCCCAAACGAAAGTCCCGAGAAGTAGAGAAGGCAACACGACGAACCGAAAAGCGCCCTCGAAGATGGATCTGAATCTGAAAAACCTGAGGTGGATTCGGATCCTGTCCGCTCCGAAAACCAGACCCGACCCGGTCCGAAAACCGAATCCATGCCTGACTGGAAACCGGATCCAAACCTGGATGAAAACCGGACCCGAACCGGCCCACAAAAACATAGAACCGGGGCCCAAACGGGCCAGAGCAGGAGGCCCCGACCCGCCCCACGCGAACTCTACCCGACCGGGTTGGTCAACCGAACCGTACCTGCGTAGTCGAGATCCAGCCGTCGACGAGCAGAAGATGGGAGGGCCGAGAAGCTCCGGCGAGCAGCTCTGGCGAAGAGGTAGGCAGAGACCTTGCCTTCAAGAAGCCAATCCCGACGAACCGGCCACAAAACCCAAACCGGGGGAGAAGTCACTGGAGCACGAAGGTACAGATCCTCGACCTTCACCGGCGAACGAAGAACGGGCGCAGAGCAAGACACCAGCGACCACGCGCTGCGAGCCCGACCAGCACACTCTTGAGGCTCACACCGGAGCCGAGGACGAAGGAGGGCCGTTGGTATCGAAGCTCCCGTAGAACTTGTCTGATACAACAGACAACAACGGACCTACGACTTGAAAACGCCACCGAGGAGAGGAAGAGCTTTGTCAGCGGCTGCACCCCGGAGCCAAGGAAGCTCCTAGCTTGCTTCCACAGAGCCTGGACCGGGCAAGGGGACGTCCACCGGACAAGAATCGAAGTCCGACGAAAAGTAACAGGGGAAGAAAAAGCAGAGGAAAGGTAGAAGAAGAGAAAGGGAAAAGAGAAAGGGAGGAAGGAGAGAGGGAGGAGAAGAGGAAGGGTGGACCTCCGTCGGCGACAACGTAGGCCTGAGCCTAGGCCGTCACCGGCGAGGTGAAGCAACAATAGGGCGGCGGTTGGACTAGAGTCTAGGGTTTCAGGGTATTTTTAGAGAGGTTTTTAGAGAGTTAACGACCAATTAAGTTATGATTAGAACTTATGTCAAATTGATGATTTTGAATATATCATTTTGAAACTTCAATATCATGTGTAAACGTAATTTTGGGAGTATTGAAGAAAAAATTAGCAAAGACAAGCCGAGCCAAATTTTGTAGAAGCTGACCGATGCAACTAGAAAGTTGCTACTAAAATAGATCAAATCTAAACCCAAAAAATGGGCAAAATGTAACCAAAATGGATAAGCACGAACCAGTAAATATCCGATTTTTTTGTAAGACTTTCTAGAGAATAGATCTAGACCAATAGTTGTATCCATATGAGAACAAATCTTAGTCATCCATATTAGAATATAATCATAGAGTCCATACTCGATTAAAGTACCTATACATATATAAAGGTATATCAGATAGAATTGAAATACAAATTAATATAAGATGATATATATAATCTAACACGCCCCTGCAGTCTGAACAGGCGGGGGACGAATGTTCAGACTGGAGCGGAAGTCTTCAAACAAAGCCGATGGAAGTCCTTTGGTAAAAATATCTGCAAACTGATATGAAGAAGGTACATGGAGCACACGAACTTGTCCTGCAGTAACTTTCTCACGAACAAAGTGCAAGTCTAATTCAATATGTTTGAAACGTTGATGATGGACAGGATTAGAAGACATATATACAGAACTAATATTGTCACAAAAAACAATGGTGAAAGTAGACAGAGGACACTGTAACTCAAGGAGAAGATTATGCAACCAACATGACTCTGCAACGACATTAGCCACACCGCGATACTCGGCCTTAGCACTAGAGCGAGAAACAACATGTTGTCGTTTGGAAGACCAAAAGATGAGATTAGGACCAAGAAATACACAATAACCAGATGTAGAACGACGAGTGGTAGGACAACCAGCTCAATCAGCATCAGAATAAGTTGTGAGAGAGAAAGTGGAGGCTGGACTAAGGTGAAGACCATGAGACAAAGTACCCTGAATATAACGTAAAATACGTTCAAGAGCATGAAAATGGGGTTCACGGGGATCGTGCATAACAAGACAGATTTGTTGAACAACATACGATATATCAGGACGAGTAAAAGTGAGATATTATAGAGCTCCAGCAAGACTGCTGATTGGGCTGGTTGAAGTCAAGGTCAAATACTTGTTATGCACGAGTAAAAGTGAGATATTAGAATATAACTATAATTAGGCTTTCAACTATCAGCTTGAGCTTAGCTTAAGCTTTTAGTTGAGTTGATTCTCTAATATGGTATCAGAGCTTGAATTCTCACGGACCCGGATTCAAACTCCAATCTCTACAAAAATTTCTAATTTATCTCAATTTATCAAAATTGTCCTAATAGGTCAGCCCTTATACCTCTCTTCTCAATGGGCTTATCTCATTGAAAAGAGAGATATCTCTTAGCAAATAAAATAACAAAAGGTAGAATCTAAAGCTCTTCGTTCCTCCAGAGTTAACTCCCGGAAAAAAACATAGAGGTAGGATTCCCACCGACTTTAAAGCTTGTCCACATTTCGATGACGGTTCATTAGGAAACAATCTCATTTGAAAGTCGAAAGGGATGCGAATGCTTAGATCCACCCATTATTTAGTCAAATACAAATGTTTAAAAATAAAAATTAGTATGAGTTACTGTTAAAAGCTTGTTTGTCCAACCGATCAAATATTTGAACTTCAATCATAGTAATCCTAGTTCATGTCCAAGAGTAACTCATGGAACCCAAAAATCCAATATTTAATTTGTGAGTTCATAGGTTGTAATAAAATCAGCTCATTTTGGTGGGTTGACTTTGAACCGATGATATTTGGACGGTTATTGCTGTCCACTCAGAATTAGGGTAAGATGGAGGAGACAAATAAGTCAACGGGGTCATTGGTAATTGAGGAATCCACCAGCAAACAATTGTTAGTGGTAAGCACAAGCAAACACATGAGTCAATGAATCATCAACAAGCAACATATCCATATATCTATAAAAGGATCAATTCTTTTGTTGACAAAACAACCACTTCCTCTGTTCTCACTCATTTGGAATTTTCTGGGATTATTTTAGCTTCCCAATTTGTCTCTTCTAACCAAAGCATAATTAAATCGAATCAACATTAGTCATGTTTGAGTTTTCTGATGTGAAATGTAACTAATACAAGATTCAAAATACAATAATCGAGAAAAACCATATCCAAAAATTATGATTATTTATGTCAACAAATGGAACAAATGTTCACATTCAAAATTTATATGTCAAGACAATAAAATTATAATCAAATAAATAGTTTTTGGAATTTAAGAGGTTTAGTTTGTGAGTTTTTATTTTAGTTCGTGTTCTAATTAACACACCATCAGTTTCGGGCTGAATTGACTCAAATCTTTCTAAAAGAACTTTAAATTAAATATAGGGGTAATTCCACTTCATTATTCTAATTATTTCATATTTTATTTAGAATACCTTATTTTTTTGTCACCTCAATATTGAAATTTTCATTAACTCATTTAAAGTACCCTAAATTTTTTTATGTCACCTCAGTACCCTAAACTTTCATTAATTCTATTTTATTTACCATCGTTAACTTTACCCTAAATTTAGTTGTTAGTGAAGAATATTACGATCATTTTACCTGTTTTGGATACTTAAATGAATTAATAAAAATTTAGAGTACTGAGATAACATAAAACAAATTTAGGGTACTCTGAATAAAATATAAAAGATTTAGGGTTCTGAGGTGGAATTATCCCTTAAACATAAGTTCAACTTATAAATTAACTTATTGTCAAAATGCCCATCCCTAATTGGTCTGGTAAGGGTCGTCTTTCCCCGAATAAAAAATCTTAATATTCAACCAAATAAATTCGTGATAAACCCTTAAAAAAACGTGATAAATTTATTGCTGATTTCCATTAAAGTTATTTATTACAAACAAAGTTCATATAGATTTACGGTCCACTTGAGTTGGACTGGAGGCCCAGCACAGCCAGGCCCACCTCGAAGCCGTAACCTCGAGACGAGAGAGTTGATATTTGTCGCTACACACCAGCGGTTGACCACATGATCCCACGCTCCTCCTTGGCGCGTGCGCCAAAAACCAAAGTTCTCCTTTTTGGAATCCCCTTCTGTAGAAACCGCAGCCTCTGCCTCTGTCTCCTTCACTTCCACCAGAAATAGCCAACCCTTCCTTTTCTCTCCACTCCTCTTCTTCCTCCATACACAACTCGACAGAAAATTTGAAGGGTATCTTTCTATTCCCGAGAGCTTTTTGGAAACACATCAATGGTGTAATCTCCAGAATCAAAATTTGGGCGAGAGGTGAGTTTCATTCTTTTGTATTTTTAAAATCAGTGTTGTGTATGTCAAGCTTCTCTCTTATTATTGCTCAATCTGTGATTTGGAGCTGGAGAAAAAGCATGTGCGCAATAGAAAAATGATACTTGCTTCTTGTAGTACTGTCACAAATTGCTACTTCTACTACCACTTTTGGTGTACCTATATAGACCATCTTGTCTTACAAATCTGAGGACTGTGAGTGAAGTTTCCTGGGTTTGATTTGATTTGGGTTTTGTGGGACTTTTGAGGTAAATGGGTTGGATTTGGGTCTGATGTTGGAACGAAGCAGAGATGGTTTTTGTGTGTAATCATATGATCAGTGGAGTGTTAATGGAGCATACCCATTTGAAGATGTCTCGGATTCAGCACCAAATCAGGCAAAAGGATGGGTTTTTGACCTACCCACCTCCTCCATATCCTGATACTCCCATCCATGGAGGACCATCATCTTCTTCCCCATCTGGGTCTAGAATCAGCCCAGCTGTTCTTTTCATTATTGTAATTTTAGCAGTGTTGTTCTTCATTTCTGGTCTCCTGCACCTGCTTGTTAGATTCCTCACAAAGCACCCATCTTCCTCATCCGCATCTCAGCCTAATAGGTTACCTGAAATGTCTAGCTCTGAAGACCTCCAGAGGCAGCTGCAACAGCTCTTCCATCTTCATGACTCGGGACTTGATCAGGCTTTCATCGATGCTCTTCCCGTCTTCCATTACAAGGAGATTGTGGGTTTGAAGGAACCTTTTGATTGTGCTGTTTGTCTCTGTGAGTTTTCAGAGAAAGACAAGCTGAGGTTGCTGCCTACTTGTAGCCATGCTTTCCATATCAACTGCATAGACACTTGGCTTCTGTCCAATTCGACTTGCCCACTTTGTCGTGGAGCCCTCTTTGCTCCTGGGTTTTCAATGGAAAATCCAATGTATGATTTTGATGATTGGAGAGACGAAGATGGGTGTGCCGGTAATGGAGAAACCCGACAGAAAACAGTGGAAATCGAGGAAATTGTTGTTGATAAGAAAGGGGTTTTCCCAGTGAGATTAGGGAAGTTCAAAAGATTAAATGGCGATGCAGACGAATCGGTGGGAGAGACAAGTAGCAGCAATTTAGATGCAAGGAGATGTTTTTCAATGGGTTCATATCAATACGTGCTCAATGAATCAAACCTAAGGGTTGCATTGCTCCATGAGAGAGAAGGCCGAGATAATAATCTTGTTCTTGGAAGAGAGCACAACACAAATCCTTCAGCTGATGATGGTGATGTAGAGGGGAAGAAGATTAGTAGCATTGCAAAGGGTGAGAGCTATTCTGTTTCGAAGATCTGGCAATGGCCCAAGAAGGGAAAGTTCTCAAGTTCATCAGATGCTCAAATGGATTTACCTTCTCCCCTTAACTTGGAGTTACCATGGTTGAAGGAAACACAAGGGACATAAAAGTATGTCCTTATGTACTGTTAACAAGATCAATTCAAGCATTGTTGTGCCTTTTGCTCAGCTTTTTATTTACAATAATTTTTTGGGTGTAGCATATTATTAATGTACTCTCTCCTTGACTACTACTAACACATGAAACCACTTCGCATTTCTCTAACAATGTTTAGTTTTGGATTGGCAATTCAGTGTCTTGTATATTCTGTTTTTTTATCTTATTTTGGAATGATTAGTTTAGTTCTTCTACAGAAGAAGGGATAACTTCATTGATTCCTCCTTTGACCTTTGTTTCTCAAATACATAGTAAAACACTATCACCTTCCGTGTATCATCAAAAACATCCGGATTTGAGTCGTTTTGTTCAAAAAAATCACTAATGAATGAGAAAGGTGGCAGCGTGTTCTTGATAAAACCACCACGAAAGGTGATATTGTGTTACTAATAACCCCTCACTTTATGTGGTGTATTTGATAGCGAAAAGTCAGAAAGTGAGTATGTAAATAATGTTATTCCACATAACAATAATACATGATTTACATTTTGGGGTAATTTATTCACATGCCCTCTTTTCCACAAGTATTCTGGAAGACATATGCTTAACCTGAGACAAAGATCCAATTGCTTTTTGCTTTTTTTCCTTTGGCATTTGATGCATCAGATTAGTTTGATCTCTTTCTGAAGTGGTGTAATGTACATATCATCTTTATGTGGTGAGGAGGTTCTTTTTTTCTTGTTGTGTGGGACTGAGAGCAGTTGAGGCAGAGAAAGGGTTGGTGGTGGGATCCATGAAAAGCATTGTTTGATGATGAACCAGAAAGCTTTCATTTTCATTCTTTCTTGTGAGTTCTGATTCAAAACACAAGTGCCTGAATCAGTCTTTCCTGTGGGGTCATTGCTTCCACTTTCCATGTGCCCTTGTTCACACCAAACCAAACCCATATCAATTAGGAACTTTCTTTCCGGTTGTACTTTTTCAAATTTAAATTTCATCCATTATCATTTCAGTTTTGGCTGGTTCAGACGAACACTGTTTAATATGAACCCGTCAATTACCAATTGGGTTTTGGCTGGTTCAGACGAACATTGTTTAACATGAATTTATCGATTATCAATTTGGTTTTGACTAGTTCAGGCGAACACTGTTTAACATGAATTACAGTGTTTGTATGTTAATCTCTTTATTTTGAGGATTATGATGAAGATATGGTGGGTAGATTAAGAATTGTTGATAAAAAAATTGAAATGGGGTTATGGTGAATTGTAGGTCTCAGTCAACCACCAAGGTGTATACACTCTGGAATGGGCTGGATTATATTTTCTTGATAAAGATGTGGGAATGACTTTCATAAAGAAAGAGTTTAACTTGAAAATGTTAAATATATTTAAAGATTATAATAAAGTAATTTTTTTTATTGATTTGCTCAATTGGCTTTACTTGGCTTCTAATTAATTTAATCTTCTTTTTCTTTCCCAAAAATTAGTTGGGAGGGTTATTTGTGGGGCCCAACATAATGCAATGTTGTCATTCTTGGAACTCCAAACTTTGGATTGGATTCCTCTAATGTGTTTTACTTGGATTTTCCTGTGATTATAAATTATGGTTCCTTAACATACTTGAAAATACACCCTGTTCTTTGATTCAATCCTTATATCAACTTGTTTCAACCTAAATAGTAAGCTCATGTGCTCAAACTTAGAGCATTTGGGAGATGGAGTACAAGTGGAATATATATTTTTTATAAGCCAAAAATACTTTTAAGTATTTACTTTATATTATTTTGTAATTTTTTTAAAACAAAAAAAATGTTGTGTAAATTTATTTCAAAATAATGATTTTATTTTTGGAAATTTAAAATTTTAAAATAATAGTTAAAAAACAAAAAATTGAAATTTTCATTTTACGGGGCAAATAGGAGGAAAATCACGATACACAAATTTGACTTCTTTTACCTATTATTGTTAAAATTCAAATGGTAAAGGTAAAATCGTTATTCTGTACACCATTGAATGTCTTGCTTAAGAAGACGATTTTCTGATCCGAGAGAAAATGAGCTCATCGACATCAAATTTTAGATCCTAGAAGACTCGAGACCCAGACATAGGATCCAGAACTGTCATAGAGTCGATAGTGACACCGTAGGATTGAGAGTTGGGTCAAGAGAATCTGAAGGATTGAGTCTAGAACTGATCTTTAAGAGCTTACAAGTAGAATATACAATATGAGACAATGCTGAACTTTATAGTACATCCATTTTACACTATTGTGTCAAAAACTAAACATTATATATCATTCCCACCTCAAGAGTCGACGCGTGCGGTATGCTCAAAGCATAAGTCGGCCCGCGCGAGTTCCTCCGCAAAAATTCATACCCGAAATCGATCACGACCTTCTTCACCCAACCCGACCCGCTCTTGGCCCGCACGTACGCGTGCCCGAGGATAAACGCCATCCCTGCTTCCCTCGCCTCCATCAGCTCTTGTAGCTCCTCTCTCGCCTCCACATCCACACTTTTATTCTTAGGCAAAACGAACCGTACCCTCTTCTTCGCCCTTTCGGGCGAAGAAGACCTCAGTTTCACTTGCATTGGGCTTTGGTCGTCCTCGAACATCCTCACGCCTTCTGAGGTCGAGGACGACGTGCCGACTACCGTCATTCTCTCGTCGTCGTCTTCACGTTCCCGAGACCCGTCCTCGGGCCTTTCCGACCGGATGAGCTCCGCAATGCTGCGGACGAGGTCTCTCTCGAACTGGATGTCGTCCATGTGGACATCTCGGTACCCGTACCGGGCTATGCACCGGTAAAGCCGGTACTCCTTTGGGCCGACCCGGCCCACCAGGAACCGCTCCTCGGGCCGGACGTGGGCCACGGGGACGGATTTGATGCAAAGGAAGACCACGACCTGGTGGAAGGCCGGGAGGTTGGTGAGGAAATGGGAGAAAATGGCCGGGATGCCCGAGACGAGCTCGGTGTGGATCAGCCCGATGCCCCGGACCCTGACGATCCCCAACGACGGGCCCAGGCCCAGGAGCCAGTTGACGGAGACTTTGTTCTGCACATCGAATTCGTATTTCTTCAAGGTGCCGTATTGCCAAACGTACATGATGATCAGGAAGATCAGGGACAGGGCGACCGGGACCCACGCGCCTTCGAGGAACTTAATGAGGGAAGCGGAGAAGTAGAGCGCTTCGATGGAGCCGAACAAGAGCATGAAGCAAATTGCTAGGAAGATGCTTTTGTGCCAGCACAAGACTATGACTAGAGACATTAAGCAGGTTGTTACCAGCATGACGGTTATAACTGCCAAACCTGTCAAGAAAACGATGAGCGATGCTTTAGAATGATTAACAGCAATGTTAAGCTAAAGATTGATTACATATATCTATCTCCAATTTTAAAACGTTACTTAGAGCTAAATAAACTTTCAAAATGTTAAAGATGGCTCTTTTCACCGAAAATGATGAAAATGCCCTTTAACTATGATCTCGATAGAGACTTCGTAACAATCAAAACCATTCTGATTAGATGCAGAAAGGATGGGTAGATATGCAAAGACTTCTGAAAGATAAAAATGGTATTTGTTGAGCTTATGGTTAAGGGTATTTTCGTCATTTTTGACGAAAAGAGCTATATGCAGTTTTTTGAAAGTAGACTTACTCCTTACTAGATAAAACTATGGTATTCGTTGAGATTAGGGTCAAGGGTATTTTACGTCATTTTCGAAAAAAGAGCTCTATGCAATTCTTGAAAGTTTAGGACTCTGGAACTAGACTTTACTTACCTGAAGCATTGCTGATGTGTTTTGTGTCTCTAAATCCAACTGTCACGGCCAAGCATAACAGCATCAGAATCCAGTTGATCTCGGGGATGTAAATCTGACCGTGCATTTTGGACGATGTGTGGATGATCTTGACCCTCGGGAAGCAACCCAGAGAAGAGCATTGTTTAATTATCGAAAAAGTGCCTGTGATGATGGCTTGGCTTCCCACCACTGCTGCAAGTATGGCTATTGCAAGAACAGGCCATCTTATTTTCTCTGAACGGAGAATTAGTATGGAATTAATTAGTAAACTTCAATGTGTGGGAACCAGTTATCAACAAAAAGAATATAGTACTAGGCACATTACCAGGTACAGATACATAAAATCCGATTCTGTAATCGCTTTCATTAATATGATGCTTAGAAAGATAAGCAGCTTGCCCCATATATGCAAGGATCAATGAAGGGTAAACCACAAAGGAAAAAGCAATCTGCAAGAACATAGTATCATGATTAGAGGAGTTGCTTTAACTACTTTGGTGATAAATGACAAAAGTACCCATGTAGCAACTTAGGGAACTCGGGTAAAATTTACTGTAATAGTGACATATTTGCGAGACTTTGAAGATTATTAAAGGATATTTTTGTCATTTATTACTGAAATACTGTAAAGTGAGAATATATGAAAGTTTAGTATAATTCAGTCTGAAAAATGAAAAGTCGATGTAGTTAAGTGAGAAATGTGACAAAATTAGTATACTGTTGTAAGATTATCCTTTGAATCAACAAATATGTTTACAGTTTTGACGGCAAGAAACTTGAGAAACTTTTAAAGAAGAGATAATTGCAAGATATTACCCTGTACTTTTTTGTTGCAGTTTATATAAAAATGATAAATAAAAAAATCCAAATTTTCATATCCTTTAATTTTCTTCCTCTTTGTATTGTAAAAGAGTGAAATTCTGGATTTCTTTTCTTTAATTATTATTTTTAAATTTTAATATCTAAGGGTAAAATCATCATTTTGAAACAAAATCATACATAATGCAACAAAAACACAAGTTCAGGACATTTTTCTACAATTATCAAAGAAGAGGGCTACAACTTACAAAAAGTGAATACTCAGGGTACTTTTTTGCAATAATTCCTTTAAAGAACATTGAGAATAGTTCAACTTCGTACCTGAATGGAGAGTTGTGAGAAGTGTCCAAGATCAGCAAACATAGCTTCTGAACCTGTAATATACCGAACTTAGTATCAGTAAGGAGGCGAAAGATTATAGGGTAAAAGCGAAGTTGGTTCTTGTTCAAGCTCATCTACCTGTTATGCACAAGAGAATTCCTCCCAAGGACATCCAACCTCTTCTTTGAGTCTTCTTCAGAAACTTGTACATATAGTATGGAGAGAGTGCTTGGTACACATGGGGGTTCCAGTGGAAGATATTGTACACTCCAATGGCGCTTATGCATAGAAGCCATGTTACCACCACCGGTGCAAATAAGAACCCTACCTTGTGAGTCCCGTAATGTTGAAGGGCGAAGAGAAAGACGAGTATGACACACACGATCGGGACTTCAATGTCTGCATAATCAATACATTTGAGAAAATAGATTGTTAAGAATAGAATCAAATGAATATGGATATGTATCAACTAAACCATAAGCATGGATAAGAATATGGATCACTTCAGTGTTTTGTATAGGGAAAATCTCACTAGCTACCCTTCAGTTGTATGCACATTTCTCAATCAACTACTCTAACTTAAGAAGTCTTTGACAACAGCCTAAATTTTTTAGTCCCAATTGTTGGGTTGAAGTGATGTAAATGCTCGCATTTTTCTACATGGGGATATTTTTGTCATTTCACACCCAAAAGTGGACAAAAGTAAGGTAAACTGAAACTAAAAAGGGTTAAACGTAAAAATATACCCTAAAGTATCGGTCACGAACACTAAACTACCCAAGATTAAAAAGTGTTAAACCGGGTACCCTAAGTTTTGGTAACAAGCCATTTACACGCCTTTAAGAATTGGACACATGTCATTAAAATACTTTATGAATCGACCATAGATCATTTACATGCCGTTATGAGTTGAAAAGTGTCGATAATTTGGCCTAAATTTTGTCAAGTATGTGATCAATACTTTTAGGTAGTTTACTGTTCGTGACCAATACTTGAGGGTAGGTTTTTACATTCAACCCTAAAAATATTAGGAGGGTTGTCAAAAACTTTAAAACTTAGGGAAGGTTGATTGAGCAATATGCATAATTAAGGGTAGCTAAGTGGGATTATCCCTTTTGTATACGTATATATATGGTTTACGCTATAGCACAAACTTAACTGCAAAATAAACCAGAGATATCTGAGTTCTCTATCCTCTCTTGGAGATTAATAACTTCTACAACTCTCAATTTCTTGTGTTTGAAACTACACTGTTGATCTAAATCCTCCAAGATAAATACGAGCCTATCCGATAATCCACGTGGAAACAAAACACAAAATGGTATATTCCCGTCACCAAGAATAAGTTTGTTTGATTACTCTAAGCTGATATTGAAAGTAACATCATACGGGCCCTCAAAGTCCAATCGGTTAGGTTACTTAGCCATAACCTGAGTGGTCCAGTGGACACCACTTATCCCACAAAGGCCAGGGGCCTGCAAATAAAGACAACACTGAAAAGGTGGAGATGAAAGCCCCACTACCGAAAACCATTGTGTGGCAAACAAGTCTCCCATATATTTGACATCACTCGGGAGTGACTTGTAGAAATTTACAAAACTACTTGTAAAATTATCGTAAGAAACTGGTTTTGACCTCTACACATCAGTAAGTCCATAGCTGATGAGGTTGATTCCATCTAGTTTTATATCAGAGCATATAATCAGAAAGATAAGCTGACTATTGTATCCATAGACTTATCTGAACCAAAATGCTTTATCCATCACCTTATAGTGACAACTACACTTTACCACTTGCATGGTTTAATTTATGATTCAAAGATTCTTTCTAAGCCACATATTGGGTCTTTATTGAATTGCAAAAACTCAACCTTCCCCGTATATAAGTATAGGGATAACTGTAAAAAAGTACCATGGCGTATTCATTTTTTGCAATTTGCATATCTCTTCTTTGATAATTGCAAAAAAGTACCCTGAACTTATCTTCTTGTTACAATTTGTATGAAAATGATGATTTTACCCTCACAATTTAGATTTAAGAAATAGTAAGTAAAAAACAAATTTTCTTTCTTTTTGTACAGTACAAATAGTAAGAAATTTAAGGGATATGAAAATTCGGATTTTTTATTCTTTAGTTATTACTTTCAAAATTTAAATTTCCAAGGGTAAAATCGTCATTTTGAAACAAATTTATACAAATTGCAGCAAAAAAACAAGCTCATTATCAAAGAAAAGGGCTACAAGTTGCAAAAAGTGAATACCTTGGGATAATTTTTTGCAGTTACCCTTATCATAATCTATTATCCTGATAGTGACTTGCCTTTGATTAAAGCACTGGTTTAGTCTTAATTATGCATGATTCTTCTGTAATTAGGTATTCTCTGCTTTTCCACTAACTTCACGTCTGTCCATTAAAGAAGAAAAAGAAGTTCTTCACGGTTCGAACCATTTATACAACACAGTACACACGAGATCTTGTTACCTAATTATATTCTGTCTTCTACTTCTATTTGCAAGCACGAAAGATAGACGCTAAACTAATTTTGTGAACATATTCAAAGCAACACGAAGAGATTAGCCATAAATGGAAAGTGCAATTCACTATCCCACAGTTCTTAATTCTCCATTACCGTCTTAATCTCTTTACAAATTTATAATGGAACCACAGAAAAATGAACTTTCTTATTTGAATAGACAATGATTAGATGCTCAACCAACAAGAATATCTACTCAACCAGATAGCATACACATACACCCCTTATATGCAGACAAGTTTATTGATCATTTGAAATGAAATCACCTAAATATGACAAACATATTGATGAAGTGGAGAAAGCTACTACTTAGTACTTACACTGGTGATGCTCTCTGGACATGGAAAGCTCCAATCCGGACACGGCGGAGAAGACTGAAATTGATCCAAACATGACAAAAAGGAAACAAATTTCTCAGTAATCTACAATACCCAGATCCTAATTTCAAACAAAGACCAGGAAATTTACAAGTACCTGAAATTGCAGGTGTGAGCACTCCATCCCCAATGACCATACAAGTACCAATCAGAGCCAGAACCAGCAATAACTTGTGCAGAAATTGACATCTCTCCAATGCAGATTTCAATCTTTTCCCAGGAAATTTCTCATTGTTTGACTCAACCCCATCGTTGCTGTACTCAGATAGCTCCTCGTCGGCGTGTTGGCAATTGGGCAAGGAGCTCAGGCGGGCATGGCGGCACAGCAGTGAATACAAAGCAAAAGTCCCACCTTCACCATTATCATCAGCTCTGAGCACAATAAACACATACTTAAGCAATGGAACAAGGGTTAGAGTCCAGAAAACAAAGGAGAGCACTCCATAGATCTCCTCATTGGTCTCTGAATGCTGAATGTCCTCTGCGAAAGTGCTCTTGTAGACATAGAGAGGAGAGGTGCTTAAATCTCCATACACCACGCCCAAGCTCTGGTAAGCTAGAGTCAGCACTGTCCTCCATGAATCTCTCTGCAACAAAAACACAAAAACAAGATCAAGTTGGGATTTTTATCACAAGGGTCATCGAAGAACACACTCACTTACCCTTGCTCTCTCCTTGATTGGGCTCCCACTGACCACGCCTTCGAGATCCATCAAATGGGTCTTCCCAAAACTCACTGAAAACGAAAACCCATTTGGCGAAGCGAACCGAGGAGAGATCTAAAAACGACCCAGAACCAGAAATGGGTTCCTAATCAGCTTACCACCCAAGTCCAAGCTGAGAAGAGGAAAAAAACAAGCAAATGAAGACAAAAAGATCCGATTTTTACTATTCTTTAATCTCTAAATCGACGCTGGTGAGCAAATCGGTTCCAACTCTAGAGCCACCAATGAAGACAAGTGAAGATCAAGCACGAAACACAACGAAAATGGAATAAGAGAGCGGTGGTTGGAATTGGAGCTACAGTAGCTGAAGAGAATAGAATAATGGAGAGAGTTTGGGTTTTTGATTTTGATTTTGGGTCTCTTTGCTTTGCTGAGGCCTGTGAGAGAGAGAAGGTGGAGATTCTAAAAGAATATAAACTGTTGGCTCTGATACTTAATTACTGGTTTCTGAAAGAGAATATGAGATTTGGGAAGATGATGGAGGAGAGAAGAGGCTCTCTGAGTCTGAAGAAACAAATAAACAACAAGCATGCACTCACACTCTCACTTGTTCATTTCCTGGAAATGTATATTCAATTTATAAGCAAACAGATATACAAAAATATACATAAAATGAGCATTGTCCTCTGAAATTGAAACTGAAAGGAACCTATTACTACTCTGACACGGCTTACCTACAAACAGCAAAGCCATCTTGCTCCCCATCACCATTCCATGACCTCAACAAAACCCATCATTTTTTACTCATCCATTCACCGTATAGAAAACTTCAGGAAATAAGTATGGTTCGACTTTCTAATATAAGTAATAATTATAGACTTTCTTATCGATCATAGTACACAGTCTCATTGGTTAAATTACCACAACCCATAAATTCTGTCCAAAAACTAACGACCACGTTAACTGAGTGCGTTGAATAAAAGACCATAAAAATTGTAGCTTGTTGTCAATTATTCATGTAATGGAAAGTTTTGATTATTTTTTGTTTTTATTTATGCAAGAGAGTTTAGATTAAGTGTAAATCTTATGTTGTCAATTATTCATGTAATGGAAAGTTTTGATTATTTTTTGTTTTTATTTATGCAAGACAGTTTAGATTAAGCGTAAATCTTAATCACATAAGTGTTGTATAAGAGAAATAATATTTGGATGAAAGAAATAATAAAATTTAGTTTTTGAAGAGAGAGAAATTAATAAAAACGCAAACCTTACCGTCTATAGATAGGTAAATATGAAAACAAACATCTTATTATTAACAATTGCATCATGTGGCTGAAAGAGAAGAGAAAACATTTCGGTCTTGTTGAAGTATGTGTCCCATATCAAAAGTCTGAGAGTTAATTGATCTCTTGATATACATCTTGATGTCTTCATCCATCAGTTCGAGTTTTTGAGTTGAATATAACTTTAACATGATATTAGAGCTGGTTTGGCCCATGGCCCATTTGTCACCTCCACTCTGTGGTCGTCGGTCCATATGCAGATGTTCATTCCTATTATAGCCCACATGTAGATGTCCAGCCCTACACGTGAGGGGAGTATTGAAGTATGTGTCCCACATCGAAAGTGTGAGGATTAATTGACCTTTTGATATACATCATGATGTCTGCACCCATCAGTTCGAGTTTTTGGATTGGATAAGGCTTTAACAAGCCTCAATCAGGCTGAAAGATCGGATGTTCAAAGACCATCTCCAATCCTTAACATGTTGCTGGCTGAAAGGAGGAGGCTGAAAAAAATTGCCTTCACAAGGCTGAAAGGAAAAAACAAGTTATTTTCTTCACTTTTGTATCAGCCGACAAATAGCGTTGGCGGTTAGCTAACCGCCGGAGGAAGGCGTCACCGACTAATAGCAACATTTTATTCACTTTTAGTGTTTTCTCTCTTCTATTTTTTGTATCAGCCATCACTTTTAGTCAGTTATCAGCACATGACTGGAAATGTTCGAAGGGTTGATTCACTATAGGTAAATTAGATAATAAAGTAGAACATTTGAAGAGAACAAAGTTTGAACTTGTGTCTATAAGGTACCAGCTTTAATATCATATTAAAGGTCAACTCGCCTAAAAACTCAAACGGATAATTGAATGTTATAAGTATGTAAGTTCAATATTGCGGTCTGGGAAATAACATTAAATGTGATCCTGCTCGAGTCTTATTATACCATTGTTTGGGTAGTGCATAGGAATTATGATGAAACAAAAAGGGAATATTTTTAAATTTCCATGTACATATATGAACCCAACTTTTATGTTAAAAATGTAAGCATTCCTTGCTTTGGAGGCTACCAAGCCAGTGCACTTTAAGCACCAACCCCAGTGTTAAGGAGTCATGTTAGGAGGTATTTTTTGGCTTCTTGACATAGCTTTTCCAATGGTTTGACACTACTAGTGTCAAGGAACCATGGTTTGTAGTTGTTTTCAAGCAAAATAGCATTTTCTCTTTCCTCTAAATTGCCCCTAACACGACGTCGTGTCGTTGCAGGATTCTGCAACGACACCTTGACACGTCGCCCCTGACACGACCAGCCGTAACAGTTAGTCGTGCCAGCGCTGTATCAGCGCTTGCAACGCCTCTATGACACGACCCGTTAAATGTGCTCTAAGGTGTGAGGGACAAAAACATGAAACCTGAAGAAGAGGGAAGGAGTCAACATCAAATGGTGGGTAAAGAGAGGAGAGCTCAGTTAGTACAGATGGAAATGGTGCCAAATGGCAAAACAAGTTTTGGGTTTTATTAGCATCCATGAATGAGGTTGCTATGCATGTTTGTCCTCTTTTTTTCTCTAGTGGGGTTTTCACTCCCCACCATTGATTTATAGTCCTTTTTTTCAGTTTTTTTTGCTTTTTGTTTGGCTTGCCATCTTCTTGGAATATTTAAGGTGGATCATCTTCATGAGTTGTAATAACCATCACAAACACACACCCAAGTGATGGGTCACATTCCAATTTGGATTGTACAATAATTTTTGTGTGAATTGTTCGGTACAGAAGAAAGCTGAGGATAGCATGCATGGTGGACATGGTTTTGGCACCATTACTTTCATTGCCCATGCTTGATGCTTTCATACACCCATTTCCATATCATAGCCTCCAAGAGATTGTATAATGGAGTATATGAATGACATGATTCTCTCATGTTTGTTAATTTTGTTCGGAATAAAAAATAGAGGCATCATACTATTTATATTGATCTTATGTTTATTATGTTAGAGTTTGTTTCAGTGTAACGTGTTAATTTTATTGATAAAATAAACTAGCAACATACTTGAAAAAGGAATAGAGCGAAACTAGAAAATGAAGGGTACGACATATTTCTGAACAAATCCCATACGTGTATTATATACTTAAACTGTCCGACTAGTCCAGATGCCGATGTAAAGGGCGGTTCTTTATTCTCTCAAGGATGCGCAAAAACCAGTTGGGATACTCTTCATGTCACAATTCAGGTGGACCAGTGTTGCCTAAAACACACGTTGATCCCTCAACATGCACTCTTAGCGGAAGGTGAGGATGATGTCAAATAACCGAGAAACTCCCTAATAAGAAGAGGAGGCTTGGGATCAAGAACTTCCAGATGATGATAAAAGTATCTCTCCTGAAATACCTCGTAGGGCCCGATGGGTTCATTGCCTCTGGTGAGGCTGCTTTACAGGCCTCGCTTCTTGCCCCTCCGGGCCTCCCCCCCCCCCCCCCCCCCGGGGGGGGGGGGGGGGGGGGGGGGGTGATTGTGTGTGTCATCTTCCTTTGATAAGGGTTGGGCCCAACAGAGGTCGGGGCAGGGGGTGGACCACCAATCCCTTTCTGGATCAGGGTCCAAGGAGCGGTATCGAGCTTGGGTAGGGTCTGAGGCACCCCATCAGCATGAGAGTACCCTTCCCAGCCGTAGTGAGCTGGTGGACGCACAAGTGGGCGGCCTCCACCCTGTTCACGCGGCTCCTGTACGCTTAAGATGGTTCCATTGGGCGTGGAAGAGTTGTCCAAAAGCGCATCAGGGGGTTTAGGAGTGGGCGATCATTCTAGACCTACTGTCATGCTTGAAGCAGTTGCGGGGCCCAACACCTGGATTTGGCACGTATACTTTGATATGCCGGGTTCGAACAACGATATTAACGTTTTGAACCAATCGTCCAAATATGCTCACGGACATCAATGTGACCACCCTCCGATCGTATTTGAGGTCAATGGTACGCACTACAACACTCCTTACTACTTAACTGACGAAATTTGCCCACCGTGCACATGCTTTGTTAAGTCTATCCCTGCACCACAACTACCGAGGCACGTGTTATACGAAAAGAAACAGGAGGGCGTAAAGAAAATGTGGAGAAGGCATTCGGGATCATGCAAGCTCGTTTTCAAATCATCAGTAGGCCTGCTCGAGGTTTGGACGATAGGAAATTTTCTATGATCATACGGCGTGCATTATTATACACAACATGAGTGTGGGCAATGAACATGACACATATCAGGGAGAAATAGAACGACTCTCATATGAAGAACCAATCATTCACGTCCATCAAGGATCATTACCAAGTTACGATTACATCCAAAACCATTCAAGTCGGCTAAAGAATTGAGTAGTGCGCCAGCAACTAAAGGTTGATCTGATTGAACACATTTGGACTGTGTTCAGGGCCGAGGCCGTTATGGATGGCGACAACTAGTTACTTGTTTATTTTATTTTCGTAGTTGAATTCAATGTATTTCTGTTTACATGTAGTTCGGCAACTTGATTTTGTCGTAATCTGGACTGTGTATCTTCTCAATGCTACCTTTAGGTCAATTCGGTTGCCTATAAAAGGAAACACACCTTTATCCATTAAAGGCACAAACCTCTCCTTACAAAAGTAGTATCCAACTAAATTTATAAACTCTGAGAACGAAAGCGGTGTTTCTCAGCTGATATGGGACCGATGCCAGTAGTGTACAGGATCGAGCGAGAACAAGGTCGTCGTGGTTGGTTCGAGCGAACGAAGGAAAAGATTATGAAGTATCATTTGTCATTGACCCGGAAATACGCTAAAACAGTTGCGCTCGACATATCCAACTAGGCCCGGCTGAAGAGGGCCAACCACGAGACACTTATGTTCGAGATGCTTCGAGCTATGAATCACAACTAGCGTATTCAGTATTTTGTTTTTGTATCGTGCTACTTGGTTTCGAACACATGCGTTTTCATTTTGTGCTCGGTAACCTACCTCGCAGTGTTCGAAATAAATGCAACCTTTTATTTTTGTCTTCTTTGACCGATTCTTCACTTGGTCACATGTACCGAATCTGCCACCATAATTTCTTTGACCGATCTGCCACATTTTGGGTTGGACCGATGGTATCCTTTTGTATATCTAACCCTACAATTCGGCATCCCCTATTTATAGTAATCCCAAATACAGAATCGATATCAATTTCTTCCTCTTCAAGCCTCTCTCCAAAATAGAATCGACAACAATAAATATTTTCTCCAAGACTGAATCGATGGGGCCTCTTTGGACAGACGTGGAGGAAAGGCGACTCTTTGTTGCATGGATGCTTCACGATAGTGCCACCGGAGAGTATTGACACGATCTGTACTGGGACTGAAAATCCATGGCAACGGAACTATATCCTCGGTCCGAGAAGCATCTAAAGCATTACTGGCAAAAGACCAACCTCCGAGTGCAGCGATTTGAGTTGCCATTCTTACAGGCCCGACATGAGCTCGGTCCAACCGCCACCGATGTCGCGGTGCTCCTTGAGGCTAACCGGACGAATGCCCGTAATGTCGTTCTCCCCTTCAACAAGCATGAGTGGTGGGTGATTGTTCGGGAATGTCCAAAATAGTGCTTAATGAACGGGTTCCTCAACCTCTAGTTCTCATCCGCTCAGATCTCGATGGTGTTTTGTGTTGATTCTCGGGTTTTGGTGTTTCTCGGTTTTACGTTGTATTTTACTTTCCTCATTTCTTGAAATAATAATAACACCTTCGATAATGGTTATTTTTTTTTATACAAGACTCGGAATAGACGAATCGGATATATTTTCATTATGAATGACTTGATATTAGACCTACGAATCGGATCGATTCACCACAGATTTTTCCAAATTTTCAACTAATTAGACTGACTGTGGAAGGTCTAAACTACAGTCGGATCAAGGGTCGATTTTTACGAGGCTTGTCTCTGATAGCGAAGGAGCAGACAATGAGTGAAAGTCGTGCATAAATCGGAAGCCTGCCTTCGATACCAGAGGCCGGTAAACAAAAGCTCCCCTGTAATTACTCTAATACAACCTTTATGCGATCTTTAATCTTTAACTATATTGATTTTCTGTGAACGATTTTCTAAATAACATTTTAACTTATTTGTCCTCAACTATGTTTGATCCACAATCCAGTATCATCATCTTCAAAGTGATACATTTCACTATCACTCATCTTTTTACTTTATTAGTTGTGTTTGGTACATTGGACCATGAAAGGGTTACGTGCTAGTATAGGAATTAATTATTACTAGAGTGGTCTTGTTATAATTAGTGACAAATAAAGTCAAGGTCACATAGGCATTAATTAGCTACTAGAGGATATTAAGCATTAATCAATTTACTGGCCGACCAAAAAGTTGGTAGAATAAAAAAATATTTTTTTTTTTATTTTTTAGTCAAACTGGTAGAATTTTATTTGTAGTCCATATTTTACTGTTACTTGGTAGGACATACTGATAGCATAAAATAATAATAAACATAGCATTTTTATTACAAAAAAGAAACACACATTACACGATTTATTAGTACCAAAACAGAAACTAAACATAGATTAACGACGATTTATTATTACCGAAGCGGAAACTAAACATAGGTTATCAACTTTTATATTTCGTTGCAATATTGTAGCCACTTGGGTTGGTCTTTGACGATATCCAAGATCTCTAACTTTGTGAAAACTTGGCGAAAACGGTCTCGATACGTCTCTGCAGCCAAGACTCTGAGTTGAGCATCGGTTTGCCCCGGCAGCCGAGCATGAATTTTTTCACGGTAGATTAAATTGAAACGTTTTACCTTTATGGACGTCATTTGTCAGTGGTCCTTCAACTACATCTCGGTTCGTAACGGCGCAACATCAAGGACCGAGACAACGTAATTGTTGTAAACATCCGGCCAGTTGCGGATGTTTGGCCTTAGGCGAGCATGTTCAAGCCACACAAGATACAACACCAATTCTTCTTTGGGTGACCATAGACAAGTTCGACGCCTGACATCCATCGGCAGTTCGGTTGAAGGAAGTTTTGATTACAAATTGTTTGAGGAATTTGACAAGAGACGAGTTGGTAACAGAAGTGGTGAAGATAGGTGATGGAAGATGGCGTATTTATAGGTAGGGAGGTGCAGAAAATTTAAACTAGTAAATGAAATACGAAAATTTAGATACAAAAATTGAAAAAACAGATAGCATTAATAGGAGAAACACTGAAACGTCACATTCCAAGCTTATGACGCAACATCGCAAGAGTCTCATAGTGGGCCTCAAGCTTCTGAGGATTCATGCTCGAAGTGTCCTTGGCCCTCTCCTCCTTCTAGATCTCGAAGTACGGCTGGAGGTTGGCAATGAGTTTGAGCTTTAATTCGAGCGCATTTTAGGCTGTTTGTTGGCCTCTGTAACACTTGAGGCAATCTGCTTTACCTCCGAGATTTTTCCTGTACCTTTGAGGATTGCATCTTTGGCAGCCTTCTGACCCATAGGTCAGCGGTAATCTGAACCTAAGCTCATCCCCGTGGTGCGCTCACTGTCGCCCCTAGGTGTGTCTTCCCGATTGTGCTTGCTTGATTCTCTAGATGGTTGTAAAGAAGACGTTGGTTCAAACAGATCTTTATGCTCCACTGCTTCAGGTACGACAAAATGCCTTGAAGTTCACTTGTGTTCATTTCAGACAAGTTTCCACCAATGCTTCCACACAAAGTCGTACCCTTCCTTAGTCTTGTATAATTCCTCGGCCAACTTCATAATTTGGTCATCAGATCGACCGCTCTTGTGATCCTTGAAGGTGCGCTCGTAGTGCCCTTGGAACTTCATCACTCGAGGGTTCACGTTATTCTAGTGTCCTTGTAATTCTTAACGGACCACAACGGATAAGTTGGTCCACGCAACGCAACGACTTCCTTCCCGATGTCATCCCAGTACTTCATGTTCGTCTTGTTATTCTCGGTAATTGAATCGTACGAATTTACCATCCATGCGCGAACAAGACGCTCGTTGTCCTCGACGCTCCATTTCGTGCGTGTCTTTTACGCTGTCACCTGTCTCGCTTGAGTTGTCCGTTCTTACGAACCTTCGGCCATGTGGGGACTCGAAAACAACTCCACGATGTTTGTGAGGACTTTCTTGACTTGTTCGGAAGGAGTCTTGGCTCCGGTGGAGATACTCTTGTGTTTCCAGGACGTATTCATTCATTCCGACCAAGAAATGATCGAAATCGAAATTCATTGCCAACAAAAAAATAAGAATATCATGAAAGAAGAGAGTAGTATAATGAGAGGATTTGTGTAGATGTTTGAAAATTGAAGGGAAACTTGTTGTTTATATATGGGAGGAAAAAAAATTAGACCTGCCGACACATCCACGTGGCGTCATCGTACAGGTTGGTAATGGTCGTCGACGCTTCCGAGACAGTCGGTGCTGATCGTTGACTGGCAATGATCACATATGCGATAGTTGATAGTGTCGTTGGTAACAAACGGCATGTTTGTCTGTCAGTGTATATCCACCAATTATCCGTCGTCGCTTTATTTTTGTCAACATCTATTCACCAAGGACCGAAGAAGTTATCATAGAGTAGGAATTAGGGAGGAGAAGGCTACGATTGGAAATCAAAGCAAGACACAGGAAAAAATAAAAGTACAAATAAGAGAATCTTAAAAGGTATATTTGAAAAGTTTAATAAATTCTTTAAGGAAAAAGTTCAATAATATAAGTGATACTGATAAATCCAGTGCACGCGACTCCATGCGATCCGGGTTTGATACTGTTTCCCACGTATCAACCAGCCAACTCTGGTTCATTACCTCCTAATTTACCAGAGCTCGTGACTACTCTCTCCAATATTTATATCAACAATATAATTTGAATTATTGTCCATCGAATTGATACTCTAAATAATAATAAGTTGATTCAGTAAACTTTCGCATCTTTGATATGATTCTTTTCTATGGTGTATAATCATATATAGTAAAGTTGTAAAAACCAATAAACCCTAATTTCAACGGCAAGAAGTCAAGAATCATTTTTCTTTTGAAAATAAGAGATAATTATACTAATATAGAAACATAGTCATTATATCGGTCATAGCTTTTAAAGGGTCAATGATCCAATAACTCTTAGACAAGATAATTGGTTTTGCAGGAATCGGTTTTGATAAACAGTAAACAGAACTAAAACAGGAATTGAAACTAAAATTAGAATAGAAATAAAATCTAAAAGGCTCATTCTGCCAAGAACCGCTCAAATTAGTGTCTAAACATTGCTTGATTCCTGATTCTTAAGGACTCTTTTCGTCATAGTGTGAGCAACCGAACCTGAATCTAAACCTGATAGTCTGATCGGGAGGTACGACTCTAACCAGGGACTCCTCCCAGAATGGGTCTCTGAAGCCATAGGATCCTATCATCCTTCGTGAGGGGGCTGCTTCCCAGTTTTCGCATAATCTTCATGCGGCTCCCCCGCAGTATTTCTCCTCTGGCCCAGCGAGCCTAAAGCTCTCTCTGGTAGGCTTGGAAGCTTCCTAGATGGGACATACCCAAGGAGGCCTATCTCTGAAGACCCAGGGAGGTCTATCTTTGAAGACTCTCTTGGCCCTCGAGGGTAAGGCTTAACCCTGGACCGATCTTGAAACCCGAGGTATAGGTTAGGTGTCGTGTCCGAGGTTACAAGGGGTTCCTTTTCCCGAGATGACCCGACCTTAGGTATCGTGTCCGAGGTCAATGGTGTGAACCCCAACGGTGGTGATGGTGTTTTCTTCCCCCAATCAGTGGCATATGGTTTGTCTAGCTTAGCAAACTTGAACTCGAGGATCGAATCACTAATCCGGGGTATCCTTGGCACCTCTCACTCGCATTCCCGGACCATATGTCTGATTCTCCCACAATTAAAGCAGAAAAATAGTAGGCGTTCGCAGATCAGGGTGATCCTCACCGGTCCGAGAATTCCCAAAATCGCATGGTCAAGGTGCGCCGTAAAGGGAGGTGAATGTCCATCCAAAATAGTTACCTAACCGTACCTCCCTAACACAGACCCCATTGATCACACGAGACGAGGCATCCACGTACTCTCCCAAAGTAGCCCCTATGACTTCCTCGGTAGCCCTAGTCCGGACCGGGGGCGGGATTCCCCGAGCGAGCACCTACAATACAATTGGATGCGTTCCATGCGAGGAAGGTCTCGAGCCATTGGGTCGACTATCTCGCCGAGAAGCAGCGGGTGGCCGTGGAAGCACCACGGCTCGTTGGTCCGAACCCATGCCCTAGCCTCCTCGGATGTGAAGTAGAACGCGAAGGTACCCGGTTCTAAGTCTCTGACCACCAATCATGTGGCCGAGCGACCCCATACACGCGTGATGATCGATAGCAAAAACTCCTTCTGAGGCGGGTTTGGGGAGGCCAAGCATTCCACCGTACCAAATTAGAGGCGCGCCATCAACTGAGGGTCCCCCGGAGTGTAGGGGCACCATGACTTCCATCTCTTTCTCATCGGTAAGACAGCATGCAGAGAAGGTCGTCTGAAGGCCCCTCATAGGCAACGGAGGGACATGAGGAACCGAAACCCTAGCATGGATGACCACCGTTGGGGCCACCAGTTTTGGAGAGGCCGAAACCCAGACTCTAGGTAATGATTTCTATTATATGTATTTATTATTGTCGATAAATATATTATATAATAATAATTTACTTAAAAATATTTTAGTCATTACTAATTATATTATATAAAAAAAATACTTTTGAAAAATATCTTATCATGTGATAATTTGTATATTGTTTTTGTTTAACATGTAGTATTAGAGGAGAGGTCAAATGTATTAACCACCTATGCTATACATTTTTATTTCATAGATCACTGGTACCGCTGCTTAGCTAGCTAAATAATACTGCATCCTAGTTGCTAGACAATGGACATATAGGAGGCAAGATAGATCCATATGTTAGGAGGACCATAAACATCATGACGTATCATGGACTCTGATACCATATACACATTTTCACGTGTATGAAAAATACGCAATTAATCCATTACATAGTCAACGCTTCGGTTCTGGTTGGACTTGATTAGCCACCTTATTACATCTTCAACGTATACGTATAATAGAAGTGATTTTATGTTCCTCTATACACGTGAAATTCGATAGTTGAGAACTTTTTAATTCTTTATCACTACTCACTAGTCGTAAAATTCGCTTTAAATGGATTTTTTTTAGTAAAACCGATAAATCTGTTTCATTCCTTCCAAAGAGATATAGTACATACTTGAAGGCCCTGACGGATCAAACAACTGACTATTAGACAAAATAAACGTCTAGGACGTCCTGACAAGGTGTCGTGAAGGCGAAATAAGACATAAACAACTAAAACTAGAACCCAAATAAAAACTGATAAAAACTGACTAACACTGCTCAAAATAGGGCCTGTAAACCGCTGGATCTCCCGAATGTGACACTTTTCTTCTGATGTAAAACTGAACCTGTGGTCGTCAGTGGTGAGGGAAGGACAGTCTTGTCTCAGGGATCCCTTCCGGGAGTCTCCTAAAGCTTGGAGGATGGCAGTGCGGTGATGGAGGCCAGGGAGGAGGCGATGTAGGAGCCAACGACGGCTTCAGAGACGGCGGCGGCGGCGACCAAGGAGGCGGACGCGCCGGTGGCGGCAACAACGAAAGCCATCGGAGTGGAGAGGTGCCAACGACGTCGACGACTTCAGAGAAGGCAGAGGCGACGACTAGGGAGACGGACGCGCCAGTGACTGCATCAACGAAGACCATCAAAATTAGAAAATTGGTGCCGAACAAAGTTGGGCGATAGAAAAAACCCTGACAAAATCCTCAAGAAAAAGCACATGAGAGGAACTATCGAAAACAAATCTGTAGAATACAAGTAGAGGAAGAGAAGTCATGACAGAAATCATGACAATAGTTATGACCACCATATGACCTTAGAGCATCCACAGTCCATGGGCTGGGAGCCGACTGGGAGCAAAAACGAGGAGAGAGAATTCAAAAAGGAAGAGAGAGAAATGAATATAAAATTGCTGGCTAGGAGTGCTGGCTGTTAGCTTATCACCGGCACTTGTCGCCGGCGGGGAGCAAATATATGAAGGAATGAGTTATCATAAAGCCAATTGTCGGCGAGATGACTGTGGGGTGCTGGCTATAAACCAAAAATAATTATTTTTAATTCATCTTGCCAACACCATCTCGCCAACTGCCGGCGAGATAACAGTGAGTGCTTTTAATTGAAAAGGTAAGAGAGGTTCTGCTCTCTATCTAGTTTTTCTTTTTTAAAATCCTTTTCTCCACCCTTTAAATGGAGTTAGTTTTCTCACTTACCCTTGATTATTATTATTTTTTGAAACGACTTATCTTTAATTACTACCTTACTCTTTTCCTCGGATATGCATCAAACAAAATAATTAATACGATAGCGGAGTGAGTGGGTCCAGCAGACTTGTCAGCCCGTCAACAGTAAACACGTGGCCAGTTGAGATACAGATGGCAACTGTACACCCCCCTATCTTCTTCCTCAATACGGTGCGCACAGATTCAAATGTTTCCTTAAAGAGGCATGATTGATGCCACCAACTATTTCCAGCCGGCCCCTATTTATGGGGAGAATCAAGTGGTAAACACTCCAATCAAAACTGATTTTCATTGACTGTTTTAAGATTATTTTAGAACTAATTAACAAAAACTACCTTTTATGGCCTCGTCAGCTATGTTTTTAATTTATTTTGTTCGTTATTTTAATGGTTAGTTGCTGCTAATCATTTGTCTCCTGATTACGAAATGTCGCTGGTGGTGATATAAATCATATAATTATTTACTAACTAAAAGCATGGTTGGAGAAGTTGAGTTAGGCTTGTGTAATTAGGTTAGATTCGATCAAACGTTTGATGACGTCGATTAATTAGGCACAATGTGACGGCGCAAAATGAAACAAATCGATTTCGAGCGATCAAGCGGTGTTGTAAATCATCAATGAACAAAACGAACAAAATTTGACAAGAGGAGGAAGAAAAAGGAGAGTTAGAAGAGAATGAATGAAACCACGCACGAAAGAAAAATGGTAGGACTAAACTAGTATAAAAAGATAAGATGTAATAAGATAGGACAATCCGTAAAATCCGTAAAAGGATGTAAAATCAGACGCGTAGATTAAACTTTAAACTTCCAATTTGATTTAATCAAATTATATAGGTTTAAGTGGCTTTAAATAATTTTAATTGTTACACATAACTGTAAGAGTTAAATAAACATAAACAATAAGTTGGTTTATTCGTCAAAGATGTGGATATTATGACGATGTATTTCATCCCAGAAAGAATTATCAGATCTTCTTTCTAGGTGCTTAAGGTTTTTCCTATGTCTTCCATGACGTCGAGTATCACCTCTGTCTCATCTCCTGCCCCGATTTCCCTTCCCGAGATCCTCCAAGAGCCCCCGGTCTCCTCCATGCGGTTCAGCCACATGAAGATGTGGGCGCATATGTCAAACATCCCCATCGACTTGATGATCGTTGGGACCAGCAACATTATCCGGGCGACGTTGAAAGGCTGCAGCACCGTAGTCTCATTACATCACGACCTCCTGACTAAGGCCTCAACATATGACCCCCTCCTGACTAAGGTCTCAACATATGACTGGGACGAGAAGTACACGTGGATCCAGTAGCTGAAAGCGAGATCGACAACAGTTTGACACTGGCAACTCCGTAAACGTACAACAAAACATCCTGACTAATCAGGACCAAACATATTTGGGCTCCTTTGCGGAGATCCCTATAACTTTGTACAAGTATCCATATGGATCCTAACTCTATGTGAGCTGGGCCCATATAGCCATCTTCAGCTGAGATCCGAAAATTTTATTTCCCCAAATTTTCTCACTAACCAAACAAGATTCTACAACACTCGTTTTTCTTTAGCTACGTACCTAAATCGGGGGGAAAAGCGCAGTCTATCTTTCCAAAGTCCAAGCGCTTTCTTCGGTTCCCGGGAAAATCTCCAACGGTCGAAAAAATGGCTAAAGCCCAAACCTCCCGATTCTCTGTGTGTCAATCCAGTCTCCTCCGAACTCCATTTCTTCACAAATCTTCTCTTCCATGGACGCCATCTGATTCTCCTCCGCGTTTTCGTCGCCTCAACCCCAGAATCCGCCATGGAAGATGAATAGATTACTCTCCACGCCAGCTTTCCAAGTCCGCCAGTTCCGGCGACAGATCGCCGAGCCCAAACCCGCCGAAGATCCTCACCCTTACCACATCCTATGGCACCACCAGATCCTGGACCCGAGCAGCGACATCGTCAATCTCTGGAACTACGTGTTTCTGATTTCATGCCTCATCGCGCTCTTTATCGACCCACTCTACTTCTACATCCCCAGAATCGGAGGAACAGCCTGCCTCGAGATCGAGAAACGACCCGCCGTCCTCATCACCGTCCTCCGAACCTTGACCGATCTCTCCTACCTCCTCCACATGCTCATGAAGTTCAGGACGGCTTTCGTTCACCCCAAATCTAGGGTTTTCGGCAGAGGCGAGCTGGTCATGGACCCCAAGGAGATTGCGAAGCGCTACCTCAGGACCGATTTCATTATTGATCTTGCCGCCACGCTTCCCTTACCTCAGGCAAGTCCCCAACTCATCTCGATTTTTTATGCATAGTTGAAGTATGTTTCGATTTTGGATTCTGTGTTGGTGATTGAAGTTAGGATAAATTACAAATACATATCTCAAATTTGTAGAGTTTAACTGATAAGCATCCTAATTTTTTTTAACTGATGTTTAGTTATATAACAAATAGTCCAACCCATCAGTTAATGACGAAAATACCCTCAACTACACTTCACTAATTATCTAAGGGGTGGTATTTGTAATTTACCCTTGAAGTTATACATCGTGCTCTTTGTAAGGTTTTAGAAAATTACAGTTCAATGCTGAAATTGGGTTTAACTTATACAATTTTGATTTTCTATGCATAGTTGAAGTGTGTTTCGAATTCGGATTATGTGTTGATGATTGAAGTTATAAATTAAGCTCTTTGTACGGTTTTAGAAGTTATAGTTCAATGCATAGATTGGGTTTATCTGGGGTTTAAGTTTATCTTGTTTGGCTGACAGATTATGGGGCTCCAATATTTGGTTGGGACTATTACAGTTCTTGCTATGGTACCAACTCTTTAGATGATGATATCTATGAATCTCTGATCTCTAGGTGATCTTGAAAAACCCTGATAATGCTTCATCTCCTCCGCCTGTGGATGTAGCCAACACATTGTCAGTGAGCCACGTAAATTATGTGTTGTGTCTTGTTGATTGCACTTTAATCTCTTGCGTATGGTATACCATTACCAAGAGCTGAATCGGAGCTTGGGGCGGCTAGAAAGGTTATATCAACTATGTAAGATTGTAGGGATCGGGAACAATATAGGTTGTCAATCTGTAAACTGCAATCACCATCTGCACCTTAGGCATTCTTTTTGTGTGCAATGCGTGTGAGAAGAGTGAGTTTATGATTACAAAGACACAAGAGCTTATGATTCGAGACTAATTATTTCCAAAATCTCAAGGAAGTGTCTATTGTATGAGAGATAATTGATCATTCATACAGTAGCCATCAGCAGAATGATCAAATCAGGTGGCATGAAAAATGTTTCCAGTAGGTGGATAGATGGCATTTAGATCTATATGTAGGAAGGGAAATGATACGAGTCTTTTTTATATTGAATGGGTGAAATTTTCTAGTGCATCTGTATACAACTTCATGATTATTATTTCTATACAGTGTATATTCGGAGCCTGAATCATTTTGTATTCTTATGCCTTTTAGCTTGTTGTCTGGTTGGTAATTCCAGCAACCAGAAACTCCAGAGTCGATCACAACAACAACACTCTTGCACTCATCGTTCTTCTTCAATATATTCCTAGGGTCTTTGTTATCTACCCTTTGAATCAACAGATAGTAAGAAGTACTGGACTTATTGCCAGAACTGCTTGGGCCGGAGCCGTTTACAATCTCCTTCTTTACATACTTGCTAGTCATGTAAGCATCCGGTTTAGTCTCTTTTTTTTTCCGAATCCTTTAGTTTTCTATTACTCATTTTTTTGTCACCATTTACTGTGATTGCAGTTAATCGGAGCTTCATGGTATCTTCTAGCTGTAGGGCGGGAGTTCCAGTGCTGGGAGGAGGAGTGCACAAATGAGTCTAGCCGTAAAGTCGTAACTTGCCTCCCTAGTTTTCTTGATTGTGCCAGTAAGGATCAACCCCAAAGGATATATTGGCTGAATGTGACAAAGGTTGCTATGAACTGTGATCCGACGACCAAAAATATCAAATTCAAGTTTGGAATGTTTTCAGATGCTATAACTAGCGGGGTTGCTGAACAAGCTTTTATTAATAAGTCGTTGTACAGTCTTTGGTGGGGTTTACGACACTTAAGGTACGAGTTTTGAACTTCTGAATTTAGATCTATTGCACTAACTTTCTTTCATATCTGGCTAATTGGCAAGGTTACACTATAGCTGTGCATTGTACATTATGGTACTTTGAAATATTGTTCTGGATCATCTGTTGGTCCATAATACTTTATCTTTTTCTCTTCGCGATGCCACTAAAAAGTCAATATTGGTGATTTGCAAAAGATCTCTAATTGGAAGTGTTTAGAAGTTAGAACTATGGTCTCAACTAGTTCAAAGGTATCCTTCACTTCACCAACTAGTTTACATCAAAGGAAGGAAATAGATTGTGCAGCAATGCTTCTTCTGTTTAGGAATATGAAATGAGGCATGATATGATTGAAGTCTAACGAAATACTTCCTTTCATAGTCTCATTCCAACTTCAGGCCTTCCAGATATTAGTTATTAACTTCTATATTGCCAAGAACTCTCTGAGATATCACAGCCCGTAGATTTGAGAAGAATGTTATTTTTGTAAAGGAAACATAACGCCTGCAACTTCCTTTCTTTCCATATGTTGACATTAATTTTTCTTATTTGGACTTCGTGTTTTTGGGTCTAACCTTAGTAAGCTTGTCTTGCAATGTAAAAGAATGGCACTCTTAAAGTCACTGTCCTTTCAAAATCAAAAGCTACCATTTATTTCTTCTTAGTGTTCATGCTGACATTTTAAAACTCTATGCAGTTCCTATGGGCAGAATTTGGCAACAAGCACATACATTGGCGAGACAACATTTTGCCTTCTTATAAACCTCGTTGGTTTAATTCTATTTGCTCAGTTGATTGGCAAGATGCAGGTACAATCTCCTTCAGTGCCACATTTTAAGTTTTCTGAATTTTTTGTTCTATAACGAAAGCCGATAACACATTTTATGAGATGAAATGGATACTTGAGCCATATATACTTTGATAGCATAGTCCTTTGCTGGAGTCTAAATACAAAATAATCAAGGAAAAGGAAGTTTTGTTCTATGATTTCTGGTATTGCTGCACTAATCGTTGTCTTCGCTTGATGATTTAATATGCTGAGAGGTGTAGTGTTCATGAATAGTGCAATTATTGTGATGATTTAGTGACTGCAAACACTGTGACTAGCTTAACCATGATTTTGTTTTCCTTCTTGAAGACTTACTTGTCATCCATGACATTGAGAATAGAAGAGTGGAGGATCAAGAAAAGAGACACGGAAGAGTGGATGAGGCATCGCCAGTTACCTCCAAACTTACAAGAGCGAGTTCGTAGATTCGTTCAGTACAAATGGTACGTTACAAGAGGAGTCAATGCAGAAGCTATATTGCAAGAGCTACCCACAGACCTTCGCCGCCAGATTCAACAGCATCTGTGTCTTAACCTTGTTCGACGTGTAAGTTTCTCTCATGATCCTACTTTGTGTTTATATTCTATTACCATGAGTAGTGTTTCTAATTTCAAATGAAGCTCAAACTGATACGACCTCAACAAATCCTCAAACTATATTTAGGTTAGGATGCATGAATGCTTCTCTATTCCATCATGTCCTAAACCAAACTGCCATACCCTCTGCATCTGCTATGAAATTTCTATGTGCAGAAGAATATATATGTCCTCACGCCTATCACTATTCGCACGGCCCTCGAAATGTTTACGCATTGACTTAGGACTACACATAAATCTTGGTTAAACTGTGTAAATGTGAAGTTAAAGAAAGTTTATATACATATCTAATCATGACCTGCTAAAGTAGTTTTTGAATCAAGATGTGTCACATCTGATCTGATCTGCTAAAGTAGTTTTTGAATCAAGATTTGTCACATCTCATCTGATCAGATCAACGGATGATGAGAAACTTAACGTGGAGGGAGATATTCATTGGCCTAACTATAATTTCCTTATTTTTGTTTCCTATTGTTTCCGTTTCCTAGGGCAACTCCAATCCTCTATCTTTAATTTTAGTGTATTTGAATAGTGTCCCTCCAAATTAGTAGAGGTATTCTAGAAATCTCTCCAACTACACCAAATGGTTATGATGATATTCTATTAAAGTTCGTGTTCTGAATTGTGAGAGTTGGAATTGGAATTGAATGCATTTTTAGTATGGAATCTAATCCAAAATAGTGTAAAATTTACCCCAAAAAATAGAGATTGGGTTGAAGTTACCTCTACTCAACATAGTTGATGAAAGTGTTTACTGAGGTTGGCTTGATAATCAAGTGAGTCTTCTCACCTTTTTTTGAGGTCAGGAATTCAAATTTTGGGATATCTGTTTGAAAGCAGATGTGAGGTTGACATTAGATTAGTAGCTAACTTATGATTAGCTTAAGATAGGGTCAGATCAGGATTTACCGCTTTATTTCGAATATGAAAGCGTAAAATATGAAAGCATCAATGACGAAAGCAGTGTGCTCATTCATTATGCAGGTGCCGTTCTTCTCTCAAATGGACGACCAGCTTCTTGATGCTATGTGTGAGCGTCTAGTCTCGTCTTTGTGCACGGAGGGCACGTTCATATACCAAGAGGGTGAACCGGTGGACGAGATGCTCTTCATCATCAGAGGACAGCTCGAGAGCTCCACAACCAACGGCGGCAGAGCTGGATTCTTCCACTCCATCACCCTCCGGCCAGGTGATTTCTGCGGCGAGGAACTCCTGACCTGGGCCCTGATGCCCGCCGCCAGCCCCAACATGCCCCTGTCGACCAGGACGGTCAGAGCCGTCCGTGAAGTCGAAGCCTTCGCGCTCCGTTCCGAAGACCTCAAGTACGTCGCCAACCAGTTCAAGAGACTCCACAGCAGGAAGCTCCAACACGCTTTCAGGTACTATTCTCATCAATGGAGGACTTGGGGAGGCTGCTTCCTGCAGGCTGCTTGGAGAAGGTACAAGAAGCGAAAGACGGCAAAGAAACTTGCTGAGCAAGAAAACGAGTACTACGACGAAGAAAGCGACTACGACGATGAAATTGAATACGAAGAAGACGCCGAGGGTTCCGGCCGTGGTTCTGGCGGCGGCGTGAAGATGGGCAAGTTGGCCAAGCCCGACGAGCCTGATTTTACCGTTGACAAGGACGACGATGAAATTGAATACGAGCAAGAAGACGCTGAGATTTCATCGCCGGGGAAAATCAGGTACAGCGGTGGTTCCAGCAGTGGCGTGGAGATGGGCAAGTTGGCGAAGCCGGTTGAGCCTGATTTTTCCGTTGACAAAGACGACAATGAAATCGAGTACGGGGAAGAAGACGTTGAACTCTCAGCGCCGGAGAGAAACCGGTCTAGCGGTGGTTCCAGCAGTAGTTCCAGCAGCGGTGCGAAGATAGGAAAGTTCGCCAAGCCCGACGAGCCTGATTTTACCGTTGACGACGACGATGCGTAGTTTGTATATACAAGAACTGATTAGGTAGGAAAGTTTATATTAGGTTGTACATTGCTGTGAATAATACTTGTGGCCATCACATTAGCATAATAGATTAGATGATGAAGCAAAGCTATTTAGATACGTGATATTTGTGGCTTTGATTTGAGCAGTAGCTATACTCCTATACGAGGACAAGCTCACCAGTTTAGACTTATCTTTTGATTCTTTGATGTATAAACTTATCTTCTATATATTGATACTGATTCCTTCGTTGATCATTGTTTTATTATACACACATATTTGACTCTTATAGTTGTGAACGTCCTTTTATTTGTATTGCTGAGCTTCGAACAAGCATACAACTACCTATAGATACGAGGTGAAGCCCGTGTCACTCTAGACTCGGTAGAAGGAGAGTATTTGGACTTCTTCTACCGGTCATGCTTCCTCTCATGGGGAGAGGCGAGGGTTCTTACAACCCCTAACTTGACCGTAGCCGATAATTTCCGCCTCAGTCTCTGTCGGTTCCCACTCATGTGGATCAAGATTTGGTCTCTTCGTATGGGAGCGTGGATTTCTTCTTGCGGTAGCCTCCCGAGTTCAAACCTTCCACTTCTTTGTTCGGCTCACATGCCCCGAGGAGAAAGGACCCCATGAAGATGCAAATAGCACAGAGGTTTTTGTTTCTAACTGTTGTGGGGAAAATGCGTAGTTGAGACACATTTACCAATAAGGTATGTAGATGATCCGTCACTGAGATCTAATGAGAAGGTCATTTTTTGATGATGGTGCCGTCTTGTTGAGACGTATGGTCGCCTCAAAGAGAGGAATAGACTGTTTATAATATCCCTCGTGAACGCTCAACCAACACTTCAACAAATATTATAATGGGAAAGTACCAGTTGATTCCACAAGGAAGCGGCGGGTACCCCAAATCTAGAAACACTAGACCCTAAAGTTGTCACTACCTTATGTTAATTTTTCTTTATTCCTTTTATTACACCGCATAAGCTTCGCTCCCAAAAATTGTCCGATTGGTGAAATTGGGAGTGAAGCAATCACGATCCCTAGAGAGATTACAATGAGGAAATAGAGAGGAATTGTCAAGGAAATTTTCAAAAGTGAACTTAGATAAAACTGCTGGTCGGGTCATTTTACCCCAACCACGAGAACCATCCTCAAAAACTTTCCATGTTCAACAACTACCTATTTCATGAATGATGAGCATCCCTAAGATTACCATGAAAGCGGAAGAAAGGACACGATCATAAGTTAGGGACTTGTCCCATGCTTAGATAAGGGTAGAAGTTGTACATAGTTTAAAAAGCGTACTCGTTCCTACACATAAGTGTTAATCGTATAACTCCGATAATCACGTATCTGGTGGTAAAGGAAATTAATTATCAACTCGACACGGGACAACCTCTTTTAGTCTCCAAGATGTGATTACGACGCATTCCAACTATGCATCTTGGCTTGTGGCATTACCCTATATTGCACCTCACCTTCTTGCGGTGAGTACTTTAGGGAGCCTCTTGAACAACAGTCACAACCTTGGTTGATAAGGCGGTTCGTTCAATAGATAGCATCTAGACTCGGTCTCGGGTCAATTTAGAGATTGAAATGAGATTTTCAACTCTCAATCGACCCGAGAGGTCAGCTTTGTATCCAAGCTTTTAATGATAAAACAGTTTAAGTTTCTGTTTTAGATTGATCCTCAGATTAATCAATCACCCTAAAGTTGGATAATTTCCTTACGGTAAGCTATCGAATGAACAATCGAGCTATTAATGACTAAACCACTTGAAAGATAGTCCAACCCCAAACTAACTCGAATCATGAATTTGACCAAACGGGAATTGAAAGGAAATGTAAAAGGAAGAACCGAAGAAGACTTGAATCATCACTAGAGATCACATCGGTACACAAGTAAATCAAATCACAATAGCATCCATTCATCTATCCAAACACCACATGCCATGAGAAAATAAGGTTTTATAATAAAATCAGCGATGTCTCAATACAACCAAGTAATGGTACTAGAATCATGAATAAATAAGAGATTGTAGTTAGAGGGTACTCTTGCTATAGACTATGTCTTCCCGTCAATCTTCTTTTCAGATCGTTGTCTTGGTCGCTCTCACTCCGAAAGACCTACGCATACTGAAGATCGCTCGCTCAAAGACTCGGAACTCACCTCCCGACCTCAGACTAACCTTCATGTAGAACTCATCTCTAGTAGCTTCGAAGATGTGTGAAAGCTCACAATATGCCGAGCCCATAGCCTCTATTTATAGGATCAGCCGACCACCCTACACGTCGTGTAACATGTGAAAATACACTACGTGACTTTGTAATATCCACAGCATAAAGGTCTCCATGGCGTGTAAGCTGAGGTACACGACTTGTAGCCCAAAATCCTAGCGCGCTCTTTGTCAGTGTGAAGACCGCTTCAAAAAAAAACTGTTGGGTCGGACCGGGTCGGACCGGACCCGACCAGCAACCCGGCCCGGGCAGGCCGTCTCTGGGCCGCGCGGCCCACTTCGGCAAAGCCCGAAAATCAGGCCCGGTTGGGGTGGCCCAAGCCCGTGGGAGCTCGGGTATAAAACCCCTCCTCCTCCCTCAGAAACCCTAATCCCCTCACTCTGCCGCCCCTCTCCTCTCCCGAACCCGACGTCACCCTCGCCCTTCCTCCTCTTCCACGCCGTCTTCTCCCTCACCGGATCCGGCCACCACCCTCTCATTCGCCTCCTCTCCCTTCCCTCACTCCGTCTTCGTCTTCTTCGAACCTCATCCCCAACCTCCCCTTCGCCGCCGTCACCTCCTCCGTCCGACAACGACAGCCACCGCCCTTCCTTCCTCTCCGGCCCTCTCAACGCCACCGTCCCTCCTCCCCCTCACAGTTCGTCTCCGACCTCCTTCTCCCCTCCGACCACCGTGAAACCCTTCCTCCGTCGCCTCCCTCTCGAAGTCGTAGCCCCCGCCTCTCTGACCTTCCGAACCACCTCGTCCCCGACCCCGCCGGTATCGTCCTCAACGTCGTCGGCGCTCACCAGATCCGGCGAGTTACGGCCGGATTCAGTCAGATCTGAGGGGAAACCCTCAGCCGCGCCCACGGCCACCACCACCGCCGCTCACCACCGCCCGCCACCGTTCGCTTTCCCACGGTTAGGCTTCGGCCGGCTACGCCCTTGCCGGTGGTCAGCCGGTTGTGAAAACCGAGTCCCCGTTATTTTTCGTTACCGAGTTATTATTCCCTTTACCGCTATTCTATGCTGTTCTGGATCTGGCTCGGTTTAAACCGTTGTCATTTTGAATCTGAATTGTAAAGAAATCAAAGAAAGTGAGAAGTTGTTAATATGTTTCAAAACTAATGAAAATTATCGGTTAAAAGGGAAAGTAATTAAAAACGACTTAGATCCGTTAAATGAGAAAACGAAGTTGTTTTAAACGGAAAGAAAATCAGATTTTAATTAAAAAGGAACTTTATTTGAAACGAAAAACAATTGTCTAAGGGAAAAAGGGGAAAAAGGAAATCGGTTTCGAGTTCTTAAGAAAAAATGATAAAACTAGATCTGGTTAAATCAAACGGGTTTTTAAAACGAAAGTCGGTTAAGATTAAACTTGAGTTAAGTTAAGTCGAAAAGGAAAACGAACTCAGATCGGGTTTACAAAGGCTTGGACCAAAATATTGAGTTTGGAAAAGGACAGGAAATAATCGTTCTGTTTTAAAATCAAAATCGGAATTAGATAAAACAAAGGAGTTTCAAAGACAGTTTGAGTTAAAATTGGTTTTAACTGGGTTTTGGATCAACCTGAGTTCGGTGCACGGTTGCTCGAACTCGATCCGTCGTAATCCCACTTTTATCCCGCTCGAGTGGGAAAGACAACTGTCGGATTTAAACTGGACAAATCGTAACCTTTAACTTAACGGCGGAACCGTTATTAATCTATGGCTTTTGTGTTTCCTTTAGCGTCCGACTTCGATCGAAGTGGAGCCCGGAGGTAGCGAGCCAGAACGTCAGCAGCTAGGAAACATAGCGGTTGCTCTTCAGTTGAGGTAGGGAAAAGTAGCCGGATCTCGGCCCTGACTAGGGAAAGTTAACAGTAGAAATGCATGTGACACTGGGGTGTCGTGGGTTGAGTAGGTTAGCGAATATTAGAATTGCATGATACGGGATTGTAGCGTTTAAGAGAAAAGCATGTGACACTTAGTAGTGTCGTAGGAACAGAGAACTTAGCGATAATTGAATTACTGGAGGCATATGACCATGCCCGAAGGTTGATTGCGAACTTATCAACATTAGGAGTACTGGAGGCATATGACCATGCCCGGAGGTTGTTTGTGAAACTAGCGATCTTAGGACTGTTGGAGGCATCGTTTGTGCCGGAGGTTGTTGTGCGTTATTTATTGTTGAGTTTGGGTGGCCTTGAGAGCCGTGTTAATTGTTGTTGAGTTTTGGGTGGCCTTGAGAGCCCGTGTTACTATTTTTGAGTCTTGGGTGGCCATGAGAGCCCGTGTTGTCGTTTTGGTGTTTTGAGTGGCCGCGAGTGCCCGTGGGGTCGTTGACCCGTGAGTCACTGTTGGTGTATCTTGGGAGGCCGTGAGTGCCTGTAGGGTTGTTGAGTCCGTGTTTTAGGGTTGGTGTCTTGGGTGGCCATGAGTGCCTGTGGAGTGCTGAACTTGTGTTGTTGCTGTCTGTTGAACTGTGTTTGTGATTGTGATTGTGGTTACCTGAGGTTGTGGGCCCGCTTCATTAAACGGGGGTCCTCGATCACACGCGTCTGCACGTTCAGACGGGGTAGGGGGCCCGCCCGTCAGTAAAGGGGTCCTGGCCGCGCGTGTGTGGTTCGATGGTTGTGAGTGTGATAGGTCGACAGCCTGATCCGACTTAGTGTCGATGAACTGCAAAGGTCGACAGCCTGATCTGACTTAGTGTCGAGGAATTACGATAGGTCGATCCTGGACCTGAGTGAGGGAGGTTACTGAACAGCTGGTTTGCGATCCTTTGTGATCTTGTTTGGTGTGCGATCCTTTGTGATCTTGTTTGGGGTTACGTGGTTCCTTTGAGTCCTTGGAAGAGGTCGTGATTGTTGTGTCGTGTCTACTTACGTGTTTGAGTGTTGAGTCGTTCGAGGAAGGTCACCGTGGGTGTTTGTCAGTCAGAGTACTTGGGTTGGGGACAGTGATCCCCGAGGTTGAGTTTGTTGTTGGTGTTACCGGCATTGTCTGCTGATTATGTCGTAGTCAGTCTGTTATCCGTGGTGGTAAGCGAACGCTCACCCCTAGCTGCTTTTCCTACAGGTACTGTTCGTGGGACGGACTAGGTGAGCTCTCGAAGCTTGTGGAGCTAGGAGCGGAGTCCGGGTTCTTACTTTTGGTCTAACGACGGATACCTCGCCTTTTTGTCCGCTTGTGGGACGTTTTATTTTGGGTTGTAATTATCTTTTGTTGAACTAAACTGGTATTGTAAAGGGTTTTAATGGAAAAGGTTTCGAAGTGTTTTCTTATAATTGAACGTTCGTGTCCCGAGTTCGGTTTACTGAAATTGGGGCGTGACAGTCAGGATGTGTCCGCTCCTAATTGACGTGGAGGTTGAAGCTTCCACAACATGCAACTTCAGGAGAATTGTCTTCTTTAGATGCTTGCTTTGTGTTAGGTTGGCTCGGCTTCCAAAAGTCTTATCTCAACTTTCTTTTTGCGGGCTCCTTGCGCTACTTGCAAGAGAGGAACGCAAGAAGCATAAAGAAGGAAAACAAAAATAAAAAGGACGTGTAATTTGTGCTGAATGAGAACAGAAACAGTTAGATACGTAAAAAAAATGCCATAAAATAATACATACAGATGTGACTCTATCACTACCCCGACTTCTTACCATTCTTTTATTGACTCCACCCTCTTACCCGAGACGTTAGATTTCATACCTTAAGCATTGACTTTTAATTCCTTTATTAATCATTCTTTTATCACCCGTGATGTTATTATGCATTTCTTAGTGGATGGTGGCCACTAAAAGACACGTGTTTTAAATGAGAAAACTAAACCCCAAAACCCCAATAAGCTCTTTACTAGGGTTTTGAGAGTCTTGTCGCCGTCTACACCTCCATGGCTATGGCTATGGCAATTGACATACCTTATGTCATGGTTCTTCTTCTCTCTTCTTCCCAATCTCCCTTTTGCACTTTCCCCTTGGATCCTGCGAAGTTTTTCTCTGCTAGGGCTTCTTTCAAGCCATCCCTAGCCACCGCGACGCTGGCCGTCTCCCGCCACCAACACATTATCTCCTGATCTGTTTTGGTCTCTCCTCTACCCCTGGGCTTACCGTCTCTACATTAACGGTCCCTAATGTTGTCATTGCTTGAAGTCGTTGTCGCCCCTGCTGCTGTCGCCGCCTTGGATGCCGCCGACGTCTTTGATGCCATCGCCGTCCCTAGAGGCATCCTTGAAGTTGCAGCAGTCGGCTCTGTCGCAGCCGACACGTCCTCCTCCTTGGCCTCCACCGCTGCAACCGCCTCGTCCCCTTTTACGATTATGGCTCTAGCTAATCGAAAGGGTTTCGTTTATTTTGTTTGAGTTTGTCCTTGCATGATCAATGCATATCGATCATAGAATCAATGACTTCTCCAAGGAGGGGAGCATCAGTGTCTGGCCCGACCAAGACGATGCTTTATCTCCCACCATGACTATTACTGTTGAGATCCCTCAGGATCTCTGATACCTTCTTCTCCCTCTCCATAGTCTGTCCTAGCCTATAAGGCATCAAAATACTACTTTCGTCGGTTATGTTTCAATAAGGGTTAGAGAACCATTGTTCATCTGTTCTAATCCTTTACTTGTGGGCGAGGAATTTATTCCTCGGGCCACACCTATGTAATCTTTTTCGATATTAATAAAATTGCACCATCGTTCAAAAAAAAGACACGTGTTTTATAACAATACTTAAATATTAAAAGTTTTATATTTACATGTTTTTGAGAGCACAAGTTTTAAATGTGTTGTTCAACCATATTTTATTTCTCCATCTAATCAAGTTCTCAAATTTGTGATCTGAATCGTATATTAATATTGAATAAAAAGTAATAACACCTTATTATTATAAAGCATGATGTCGATCCCGTTTAGGCTAGAGCAGGGAAACATGCATACATCTATTTCTTATTATCTATGATTTCGAGGAGAAGCGAGTCCAAAGCACACCACGATGAACCACCATCCTCCATAGCTTTTTTAGCCTCTCCTGCATATTTCCTCACCGTCTTCCTCGCCTCATTTCCCTTCTCTCCCTCCATCAGCTCCCTCACCACCTTCTCCAACCCCTTCCCGGTGATGATCCCGTTGTCGCTCACCTCCACCCTCATCCCTACCTTTATCTCCTCCACCACCATAATCGCGTTCAGCCGCTGCTCCGCCACCATCGGCCACGCCAAGATCGGAACCCCCGCGCTCACGCTCTCTATAACCGAGTTCCACCCGCAGTGGCTGAGAAACCCTCTTACACCGTCGTGCATAAGTATCTCCAACTGCTCCACCCACTCCCTTATTATCACTCCCCTCCCCTTCACCCTCTCCTCGTACCCCTCAGGCAACTCTGATTCTTCGGCTCTTGTTACCCACATGAAGCTCACCTCCGACCTCTCTAGCCCGACGGCAATCTCCTTCAATTGCTCCGACGATATCTCCATTTGGGACCCGAATGCTACATACAAGACTGACTTGCCGTCCAGCCACCCAGCCCACCAGGGTCGTACCTCAAGCTGGCACATCATCATCATAAATAACAATTAATTACAGCCACTACCCAATCCAATTTAATTTAATTTCTGATTTAAAGTTTTATAAGGTATTAGTAGTATTTATTTTTAACGTAATATCAATCACATGTCAGATTCAAAATGTTTGACATTAACAAGTCATGCCAAACCCAAATCATAATGAGATTGATTCTTTCACATGTCTATATACGTCACTCAATTTTGCTATCTTTGACTTATTCAAGTACGTTATTCAATCTCAGTTGCTCCAAAACATATTAAAACTTTGGTTTAACTGATATGTATTTTTAAAGTTTTTTTCAACCGATAGGTACACAAATGTTTAGTTATATAATAAATAGTCTAAATCGTAAACTAAAATGACGAAAATAACCTTAACCACACTTCAATTATTATTTAAAAAAATAATTTTATTATATATTTATTTATTTATTAAATCACTAAAAGCATTTTTGTTATTTTAGTTAACAATTTGGACTATTTGTTATATAACTAAACATTTTTTTACGTATAAGTTAAGAAAAAACTTTAAAATAGGTATTTGTTAACCACTGTCAATATAAATTTAAAATAGACTATAAAATTTAGCCACTCACTGGGGTCGGTGGAGGTTGAGCGAGGCACAGAGGTCCGACCCACCAGCCTTTGGGCAGGAAGGTGCGGTTCCAATAATCTGCGAAGACTGGTTCAAGCTCGTAGAAGCTGTTGAAGATCATGCCGGAGCTCTTATCCGCCGCACCGATTGCTCTCGTCACGAGATCCAAGACCGGACCTTCAGGCTCCTGTTCATTATAAGGCGGGGGCAAGTCATTTTTGGTGACCTTAATCCCCGGAAAATCCGGAAACACGAGTAGCTCGTGCACCGTCTTCCCCTCCAGGAGAGACCCGTCGAGCACCGCCACGGAGTGTGACACCGTCGTGGCGTACCCGGCCATGCCGAAGAACACCACCCTCGGGACGCCCAACTTGTCGGCGGATTCTTGGGTCCACCAGAGGAACCCATCGGAGACGATGAAGCTGACGTCGACGGGGAGGTTCTGAAGGGCCTGCTCGAAGTGGGGCTGCATGGCGGCGGTGGCGGTGGCGAAGGGGGCAAAGAGGGACATGGTGGGGAGCTTGTCGGTGCTCTCGACCCCGGCGGGCACGCCGGGGATGTTTTCCGGGAAGGGGAGGGCGAGGATGGCGGTGGGGGTGTCGGAGAGGGAGCTGGCGATGAAGGGGCGGTTGGCCGGAGTGGTTATGACGGTGACGGAGATTTGACGGCGGGAGAGGAGGCGGGCTAGGTGGAGGATGGGGATGGTGTGACCTTTGGACATGAAGGGGAAGAGAAGGACGTGTAGACCTTCCATTTTCGGTGAGTAATTTAATGGATCTGATGGGAAAGAAATAGAAAGATCATATGGGTTTGAGTTCTATATATCTTTTCTCTTATGTTTTGAGATAATAAAATAAACATAATTATTATTCAATAAAAAAGTTTCTATTTTCAGTAACATTATACTATTAAGAAGAAAATTAAAGAAAGTCTCCACGGCAAGGACCATTCACCATACGGGCTACGGCAGCCCTGCTGAATGCAGGGTGGATAGAAGCTAAAATACGGAAGAAGGACCGTACACCTTTACCGATTCAGGTCGACGTTAAGGCAGATATCAAGTGGAAGTACCCGCCGCAAGGAACATGGGTCGTTAATACAGATGGTGCACTGTTTGCCTCATCAGGACATGTGGGAACATGATGGTTATGCAGAAATGATGCGGGGTTGCTTATCCATGCTTGGTCAACATCATCCCATGGCCCACAAAACCCGGGGCTCGTAGAAGCTTACGCCATCAGAGAAGCACTTCGATTGTTAACACAAAGCCCGCAACAAAAAACCATCATCAGAAGTGATTGTAAGGTCATAGTGGATATGATCATGAGGGGAAGAGCTTCATCTTCCCTTATAGGGATAGTCGTCAAAGATTATAGTTCCTTATTATCTAGTCTCGAGTATGTGCAACTCGAATTTTTTAAGCGGACAACGAACAAAGCAGCTAACTGGCTTGCCAGGACGGCCTGTTCCTACCCTTCCTGGGAGTGGCAAGGAGGGGTTATTCCGGAGCCACTTCGTAGTATTCTTATTGCCAACAATTAATAATATTCATCGTTAATCCTCAAAAAAAAAAGTCTCATAGGCTAGAAATCCTCTTTAAGATGAGATTTTAAAAGAGGAAATTTTAGTGTAACCCTGTCAAACATTTACTTTTAACATAATATCTTGTTAATTTTTTTTTTGTACATTCATGCCTAAAATAAAATTTTAAAAACAGTTTCATACCTAGTTGTCAACTTTCTGTTATTTTCTGATGGAAAAAGTTAAAAAGTCAATAATACCCCTAGCTTTCAGTCAAATTTTCATAGACATGACATTGAATTTTCAGAACTAAAACACGAGTGAAATGACAACAATACCCTTCACTAATAATCAAATTTTCAAACTCATGGCCTTGATTTTCAAAAATTATTTTTACTTTATAAAAAATCAGTTTTTAATAAAAATCATATTTTTATTTTGAAAAATTAGTTTATTTTATTTAAAAAATCAATTTTTATTTAAACACGGTTTTATTTATAAAAAAAATCATTTTTATTTTTTAAAAAATTCAATTTTTATTTAAAAATCACTTTTTAGTTTTCTTATAAAAATCAGATTTTTATTTTCAACAATTTCTTTCTTCTTTTATTTTCTTTAATTTTTTTTCTATTTGATACCTTATCGTTCCTCTTCTCAATGACATTTTAATGCCTTTACATTTCTCATGGCTTTACTCAACAAAAATAAAATTCATACATGAACCACCAGTTCTTTTCATTTTGGAGCTTCAACACTTACAAATGCAACATAAAAATGAAACCCAGAAACTCAAGTAACAAGGTGAGGAGAGGCAAAGAAAACGCATTGAAATTTAGCTTTACCCAAACCATACAGTTCATACTCAAACCTTACAATTCCATACCCAAAGCAAATATTGTTCTTCATCAAACCAGATCTGGTTCCAATATTTGTCCAGTGATCTCCCAATGAGCGGCCTTGTCCTTTCCTTCATCTTACATCTTAGCTCTCTCCATTTTCCATTCCTCACTCACCAAGCCCTTTGTTTTCGACCACCACACCGCAATAGTTCATATGGCCCGACCACGAACAAGAAGCTCCGGCCACCAAAAACAGAGCACCAAAAGCTTTGGCCACTAGAAACGGAGCACCAGACGAGTTTGACGGGCATGTAAGAGCTCTGGCCAGTAGAAAACACAGACCGAGTCGAGAACGCACTCCGACAAGTTGGAGAAGAGCACACTCCGACGAGCTGAGAGTAGATCTGGAGTTGGGGAGTCATGATCTAGAAACCAAGAAGCTTGAAGGGGATTCATCTGTCACATCACCAAGCACTCTTTCTCCGAAACCCCAACGCTGACATTGGCTCCTCTTTCGTCGGAGCCCAAATCGGCCACCATACCCACCAGTGGTCGGAGCTGGTTTGTCGGAGCTCTTACCTGGTTGTGGACGATGTTTGGGTCCAGCGGTGGCCGGTTCGTCGTGTGGTGGTCGGGGGTGTGGAGGGTCTGCCCGTCAAGAGAGAGCAAAACAATGGACAAACAAAATGACAATGAAAAGGAAAGAAGAATAAGAAAATTATGGTTTTAATTGAAAATGGGTAAATTCGTCATTTTATAAGAATATAGGGTCGTGCTCTGCACATGACTGTTTTCCATCCAAAATGAATGGAAATTTAACGGCTGGATATGAAACGGTTATTAAATGTTTGATTTAGGTATGAAACTCCAAAAAAAAAATTGACAGACTATTATACTGAAATTAAATATTTGACAGAGTATTATACTGAAATTTCCACTTTAAAAAAATTAAAACTAACATAACAACATACATAACAAACAAAAAAAGTTAAGACATACAACAACATTTTTTAAACCTTGTCGTTTTTTTGTTCTCAACTAACCCTAAGCCAAAGGAGCCAACGCCACCCTATTTCTTGTCCTCGCTGGTGGCGACTTCGGGCTCCATCCTAGGTCGTCGCCGGCGATGGTTGTTCTCAGCCTTTTTCCTTCCATGTTTTCTTCTCCATCCATCGTTTTGCCTCCTCCTTCGTTTTCTTCTCCGGTCGTCCTGCTTGCTCTGTCGGCGGATGTGAGCTCTTTCGCCGTCGGTTCTACGTGCTACGCCGGAGCTTCTGCCTTTCAGATGTCTGCCTTTTCATGCACATCGTCGGAGCTGGCTCCAACTCGCTTCAGCAAGGAACTTTCAGATCTGGAGCTTGCTCGTCAGATCTGGGTTAGCTCAGAGCTCCCTACCCTATAGGGTTTGCTGCGGCTAGGAGTCGTCCCCTTCCGACCTGCCTTGCCAGACTCTCAGAGGAGGTCAGATTCTCAATTTTCCTCAAGTCCCGAGAGTTTGGTCTGATCTCATTGGTTCAGATGGAAGGCGGTGCTGGGTGGTCCTCGTCGATGTTCATAGGGGATGTGCAGAAAGTGGTTCGTGTTCTAGATCCGGCCTTGTGGCCGGATTTTCGATCGGGACCTACTGGTCGTGCTTATCTACTATGACCTTTCTGGTGCTCTGAGGTCATCCGACTTTTCGGGAGATGTTGTAAAGACCGGGAAAATTTTAATATTTATTTTTTAAATATTAACGTCGAGGTTGGGAACGAGTCTGATTTTTTTTAAAGCGAAATCAAAAAACAAGGAAAAGGAAGAAGGTTTCAAACCTGGGCCTGATCAGACTCGACTTTGGGCCGAGCCAGACCAGGCCCGTTGCTCACGCGCGCTCCAGGACAGGCCCAAGGCCCATGCTTCATAACCCTAGCAATAAAACCTAACATCTGCCGCTTCCGCTTCATTTGGCACGCACGAAGACCGAGGCGTCTTCAACCTCTCGCTCCTGACCTCTCGCCATCGCCGTCCTCGCACAGAGCCGCCGGAGCTCCGTCTCCCGGTCGCTTCTCCTAACTTCTACTCCCTCCACCCTCTACTAGCCTCGATAGAACCCACAACCCGGAAGCCATAATCATCCTCTCCTCGTCCTTCGCTCCCTCCTTTTCAGCGAAACCCAGCGTTGTCGTCCACTCGCTCGGGTTCCATCTCGCCGGAATCGATCAGATCTGAGTCAGTAAGATGAAATCCGACCTCGACTCATCTTCCTCATCCCTTTTCTCCTTGTTTTTCACTCTCTCGCGAGCTTTTGGGGTCAGGATTGGGTGTAAGAGAGTAGCCAGAGTCGCGCGCCTCAGATCTAGGGTTTTTCCCCTCCGGCAACCTCACACGGCACCAGATCTGGCCGGAGACGCGCGCCCTTCGTTCTCTACGTGTCCTGACGCCACCCACCGCCGTCAACCCTCACTCCGACCTCCCTAGCCGCCGTGAACGAAATCCCGAGCAACGCCGCCGCCGCCACCCATCGCCGGAGATGAAACCCTAGCCGAGCATCGTCTCAGACGAGCTTGGGCTTAGGTCGGCCGAGAACGGGCCTTGGGCCCAGGTTTGGCTTGGGCTGGACCAAGACTCGGGCCAGGCCTGTTCTTGAACGGGTCCGGACACGAGTCTGGAGTCAGGTCAGGTTCGGGTCAGATCCGGGTCCGGGTTCTGGACCGGGTTCGGACCTGGATTCGGGCCGGGCCGGGTCAAAAACAGTTTTTTATTCATAAACTTAATTCATAATTGGTATTTAAAATCAGATAAACACCTAGACTTGTCGGACAATTTACCGGACGTACTGATTAAATTTGATGACCGTTACGGGTTGGACCAGGACTAATACCGTCCCTTTTGTGTAAACCAGGCCTTTACCCCGAGCACGGAGAAGACCGGAAGTAGGCCCGAACGTCAACAGCTAGGAAACGCAACGGTCGGCTCATCAAGAGGTAGGGATTACCTCGAAACCGCTTTATTACGGTTTTACTAGAATGCATATAGGATAACCTAATAAACCGGCTAAAGAACTAGTATGCATATAGGAAACGAACAACTAGCGTAGACGTATCAAACTGTGAACATTTACGTTTTCTGCCTTGGGAATTGCTGTGCTGGTAGGATCGGGTCATGTCGCGCCCGTAGGACTTGTGTGCTGAATGTATCTGTGTATGCCTTTGATGCTTGAACGGTTAATAAATAACGAACACAAAAACGAGTAGAATTGACTAGAGAACGCATGATCAGTGATTTGAGTGATTTTCCCTATTTTACTTGATATGTTGGATTGGGAATGTTGGGGATACCGGTTAAGTCGGTGAGGTAACCACGTGGAGAGTGGTATCGGTAAGTGATGGTATGTGCTTGTTGGCGGTGTTATATTGAAACATGATCGTGGTTGTGAAAGTGATTGTGACTGTTCTGTGATAATTGTATTGATTCTGCCCGAGAGGGATTGGTAAGTGTTGGTAAGTGTGGAACAATTATGAGAGTAATTAAGGGATGATGCCTATTATACTCGATGTTGCATGTTGTGACTGTGTGTGGGCAAGTGCGCCGTGTTTGTGTAAATGTGAATCCTTGGTTGTGAAATTGTCGGGTGAGTGATAGACCGACGTGATTGTGATTGTGAGTGTGGTTGTGATTGTTATGGTGATAATGGTTATGAGTTGTGCCCGAAAGGTGTGTCGTACCTTCCGTTGCGCCGCCGGTAAAGTGTGAAAGACGTACTTCCGTAAGGTGAGTCGTACCTTCCGGATGAGTGAGCGGTAAAGTGTGAGGCTTGGTGTACGATGGTACACGAGAAAATGTGGTTTCCCTACCTTCCGACCGTGACTCGGTAAAACGTTGTGTCCTGCGAAGAGGTGATTTCCCTACCTTCCGACTAGCACTCGGTAAAACGCTGTGTTGAGCACCGCGAGAGATGAGGCCGTGAAGAGGCGATTTCCCTGCCTTCCGTCGATCGGTAAAACGCTGCGTCTGCGATGAGGTCGACCGCCTATCCTGACTTTGTGTTAAGGAAGTTGCGTGCGGTTACGCCGGGCCGAGAGGGTTGCTCCCTAGACCGTGCGATGGCTACGGGCCGTTTCGTTTTGAATTGCTTTGAATTGACTGAGTATTGTTGTGTTTTGACTTTGGGTGTTCTTCTTTGTTATGAGTTGCGTGTGACCGTGAATGACTCGATTTGTTTGTCTTTTGGTGAATTTATGTGTGTGGCTTCCGTGTAAGTTAAAGTGTCGTATTTGTGGTTGTCCTTAAGTCGTTTGTGTAGGGGCTTGGGATGTGGAATCTCGGGACAATTTGTGGTCGGGTAAAGTAAAGGTTCTTTATGTTGGTTTTTATGTTCTCGATTGTCGCTTTCTCATTTTAGTCGTTAGAAAAGTTAGCTTAAAAACGTAATTGGATGTCTAAACTGGATTGTTCCCTTCATTGTGTGCCTTAGTCGATTGGATGGTGTGGCTTGGATTGTTCATGATTTTACCTGTGAGTGTCGTTGACTACGTGTTGGGGAATTGTGGTTGGGTTGTTCCGTGGTGTGGCCTCAGGGTAGGCGTTGTGTGGAACGGTTCCGGTATAGTTGGACTTTGAGTATCCGAGTTTAAAGAGGGTCTTTGCTTTTATTAGGTTTAAAGGTCGTTTTGTGTTAAACCCGTTATTATATTTTAAATTATGGAACTGCATTTTGGTGACTTCGAGATGAGGTGGTTTGACGGATTTCCCTACTGAGCATCAAGCTCACCCCCCTTTTTTACCGTGTTTTCTACAGGTAGTGGTCATGACTTGGAGTTGAGGACATCGCAGAGCATGGGGCTAGCGAGGGTCCGGGTTTACGTTCATTTATTATTTTCGTATTGACGAACGGTTTATTTCGGACTTATGTATTTTACTGAGCGTAGGACTCGGAAACTCTAACTCGTTGGTTTATCTTATTTATCTTTATCAACTATTATTTGTCTTAAATTACTTTTAATCTAAATTCACTAAGTCGCGTCTCGGGTCTGGTCAATACCGGATTTGGGGCGTGACAGCTGTATTTCGGCTGGAGCTCGTGCTTTTCTTGGTCGGGTCCGCCTGATTACGTTCTCGTAGGTGCTCGGAAGAGGTGTAACATGGCCTCCGGTCATGTCCGCGGAGTCTTCTTGTTTGTGTGGGGCTCGTTCTAGTGTTTCTCGGCAATTTGGGTGGGTTCGGGTGCCCTGTGCTCGTCTCTTCTCAAAAACTCCGGTGTTTACTAATAGTTCCACCGTCCAAGTTCCAACTACGACTTCATTGGACTCACCGGATTTCGGGTCGTTAACAGCGAATATTGGTTTGTATCTCTTCGAGGTGAGGTTCCTGTTGTCCTTTTACTGCTTTCGGATCTGTGTGGTGTCACTACTTTCCTTGTGAATCAATTCGCTCTTTGGTTTTTTTATTCTGTTGTTCGCTTGTCGATCGGGACCTCGTCGGTTGGATAGGTGTTGGCCTACAACGAGTCGTCTTAGTCTATTGGGTTCCTTAAAAAACTGAGGTACGATGCAATTTCATATTTGTTCCGGTGGTGGTTGGTCACTAGGCCTGAATCTGTCGGTTTTGCGGTGTTGGCCGTCGACGTGTCGGTTGCCTCCCTCATGGGGTGGGAGGCGCCGACGATTCAGGGATTGCTCACAAGTTTTGGCGGTTATTGGTCTTCTGGGAGCGTTGGGTGGCCGTTGTTCGTTTTTTTTGTCTCCTATGGGCTTAATGGTTGGAAAATCTCGGTTTCATACCTTTTTCTGTTTTTCTGGTTGTATTGTCGTTCCGAATTGTTGGGAACTCCCTGTCTGTGCTTCAAGTTAGGAAAATATTGGTTTATGCTTTGTTAGACCCGGCCTTCGTCTCTATAACGTAAGCCTTATTGATTCGTCTTCTCTTGAGGGTTTATGCTTTGTTCTTTCTCCTTCATCTTGAAGGCATGAATTAATAAATTCTTGTTTGCTGATAAAAAAACAACAACTGACATAACCATATTGTCTCTTCCCTCATCCATTATTATCACGACAAAGCGCTAATCACAACTCTTTTTTCTTCTCTTCTCTCCTACACCATCCGCCTCTCACCCGTAACCCATCACCCTCGTCGTGTTCGAGCATTAGGGTCCCTCAGCAAGGGCCAAAAATGACAGTCTTCCTTACGGTTTCGTCGTCTTCATCGACCAATCACAGACAACCCCCTTCCCATACACACATTGGGGCTAATGCAACCACGATTTTGACGGTCGTACACCATAGTAGTCCGGCTCTCTCGAGGGCAGCTACAAGACCCCACCCCCGTCGCTCACAGATGAACTCTCCCCCTCGGCCTCTATTAAGATGAAGGATATCTAGGACTATCTTGAATATGGAGTCACCACCACCTTCCAACAGCTACATGATGAAGGGAAATACTATTTCCTTTAGACAAGGGCTACCAAACAGCTCTACTGAAACAATAAATTCGGCATTGAAACGGATTGGTAATTGGTTGGGGACCTGCTCGTAAAAAAACGCAAAGGTTGCACCAGCCAGCAACCGATAGGTGAAAGATCATAAATAAGCTTGTTTAGCCCTGATCTAAGTTGGCTCATAATCATCTGACCATCTTTCATTTGCGGTCCACATTTTGGCAAAGTTGGTATATATTATAAAAATCAATTCAATAATATCGTCTATAATTATCATAAAGATTATTATAATAATAATTTAAAAAAAATAATAGAATGCAGAAAAATAAATAATGAACCTAATTTTTTATGTGGTTCGATAATGTGTCTATATCCACGTGACAACGATGAACTCTTTTTAATATTAAAATATTTTCTCAAAAATAAAATCAAGGATCTTTATTTCTCAATATACAACTATGACAATCCATAATATAATAAAATTTATTTTTTTGTCACCAATAAAATGGAAAATGACTCAATAACACACCTTTGATGCTAGTTGAACTTCCAAAATATAAGTGTCCAAACTCTCTTTCTCGAGAGCTATCTCCTAACCCTAGCCGTCCTAGCTATAGCGTTTTCTCTTGCCCCTATCATCGAGTTGTCCTCTCCCGTGGTTCCTCTGGTCGTTATTGTTGTTGCCCCAACCGGTGATGCCCCTCTGCTACCGTCCCGCCCCTCGCAGACCGTTCCCGGATTTGGGGATAGGAGTCGTCAACGGAAAAAATCTAAACTGTAAGAACCGCCCCCGGTCGACCCCGGTCGAACCGGTGGTTGTTGGTCAAAGTTTGACATTCGGTCGGAAAAGTCAACCGAAGACTCCGGAAGTCACTCGGGACTTTTCCGGGACCCAAAAATCCTAGCCATCATCACGGTTGGCTTAATTGGGTCATTTCCTCTCTTTTGAGTATAATATTGGAGGAAGTCAATTTTGGTCAAAATTGGACTTTATATCGACTAAAGCAATACTAATTATTGTGCTGGATTTTAATATGGAGACTAAAGGACCTACTTGGACACATGTCCCTTTTTGGTTGGAAGAGAGAAAGGGAGTGGTCTTGGACCACTATGCCCTCCTAAAAGCCTCTACAAGGTAAAATATTTAAAAGGCTTTTAGTCTTTAACCAACTCTAGGTCTTATATGGAATTGGAAGACCAAAATCATTTCATTTTGGGTGTTGTAGCCGAAATTTGAGAGAGCAAGGGAGAGGAGGAAGAACAAAGGTGTATTGAAGAAGAAGAAAGGGAAAAGGGAGCTCATTGCTCTAAGTTGTTCATCATTTCTTCTCCAAAACCCTCCCACCTTCATCTCCTCATCATCCTAGAGGTATGTGTATCCTCAACTTTCAATTCCAAGCACTTTCATCTCTTGGGTTTTCCTTGGTTTTGCTAGAAGTTGTTGGATTCTAAGTGGGTTAGTGTTGGATGATGTTGTTAAGAGGTATTAGTTGTTGTTGGAAGAAAATCCTTGGGTTTTGTTGAGTTTTGATTTGGTTTATGAATTGGAAAATCCTTGGAAAGTTGTTGGTTTGTTGATTCCTACCATGGGTATAGGAGTATTGGAGGTATTTAACTGTTTTGGGAGCTGGAGATGGTTGAAAATGGAGTTTGGTTGTGGACTTTCGGGGAAAAGGAGCTGGAGGTTGAAGAAGGGCAACACTGCCCTGGTGCGCCACGGATCCGTGACGGATTCCGTGACGGGCGACGTCACGGCTCCGTGAGGGAGTCCGTGACGGCACACGTCACGGTTCTGTGACGTCATCCGTGACGGGTGGTGTCACGGCTCCGTGACAGTGTCCGTGGCAGACCAGTTTTGGTGTCTTGTTGGGGTTTTTCACCAATTTCGATCTTTGTCTTGAGCTGAAATTTTGGGGAGGTTTAGGAGAGAAGAGCATTGTTGGGTTACTAATTGTTGGTCCTTTGTGGTCCAAGATCTTGGTACCGAGCAAGGAAGGAAGGAAGACTTTGGACCCGAGCTTGGAGGAGGAGACTTTTGGACCTCGTGAAGTGACTAAGCGTTCGGAAAGCGATTGAGGTAGGGAAAGTTCTAACTCCTCGAGTATTTCAATATTAGCATGCCTATTAGGTTAATAAAATTGGAAAGGTCCTAGAATTGCATATAGGATGCGAATCACTAGATTAATTGTCTTTCGATTACTAATAACCGGATGAGTCTAGAAATGCATGATCAGGATGCAAATCACTAGTTAACTCGCTTTCAATACTTGGGAAATTGCTTGTCTGGTAGAGAGCCCGTGATGAGCCCTCGGATTAGTTGTGTGTTAGGATCACATGCTTGTTTGCCTAGTTTGGATAAGATAAGTGTCTAATGCAACTAGCTTATTCAATTGTTGAACTTGATGGTTGATTGTATTTGAATGAATGCTTGTTTCCCTGTTTGTTTGGTTGGAGGATCGAGTATGACTGATTGTGCCAAGCGGTACAATCAGGTGATCGATCAGACCGATGGGTCATGACCGGTAAGTGAATGGTAAGTTACGGTTATGTGATTCGTGTATGGTGTTGTGGTGAAATTGTGACTCGTTGCGAATTGGTTGCTTCATGATTGCTTGAGTGTGTATTTCAGTTATAATTGGTTATTGTTGATTCACCCAAGTGTATGCTTCCTATGGGAGTAATACCTTGGTTCCCGAGGACATGTAGCCCTTTGGAGATGTTTCTGAGAATCCCGACGATAAGCACCCTCAGGGGGTTGTTACCGGTAGCCTCGATTATATGCGTCTCCTCTGGACTGAGGGAAAATCCGATAGGGCACATCATGTGTGGATCGAAGGGTGGTGACTTCATGTGCCACGGCATTGGTTGGATTGTCTACTTCCTGTTAATTACTATGAAATATTTCGTTGTCCTTAATTGCGAATTATTGAGCTTTAAGGTCACCCCGTTATGAATTTTCCCTACTGAGCGCAAGCTCACCCCTATTTGTGTAATTGTTGTTATTACAGGCTTGATTGAAGAGTAGAGGACTCGAGGCTCGGGAGCTTCTTGGTCCGGGTGTTGTTCTAGAGGCGTGGCCATGTCTTTATTTTTTATTTTGGATAAACCTTGTTGAGGATTTGTTTTTACACCCCTGTTGAAGGATTTACTGATGCTTTTAAACTGATATATGTTTGAAGTGAGGATTACTTTGGAGTTTTTATGGAATTAATTATGGTTTTTGGTGTTTGGAACTACTTCTCTTTAAGTCGCGTCTCGAGTCCGGTCAAAACCGGATTTGGGGCGTGACATAAACCCTCGGTTCTGGCTTTGTCTTCCTCTACGCCGGTGATGTCGGTCCTCCCACTCCCTGGTCCGGGTGTATCGGTGGACGTGGCCTCCTTCTCCATGGGAGCAACTGGTCCATCCCCGACCGCGCCGCCGAGAAGAGGGCGGCCCTTGCGACGTCCCCCAGTTACGTCCTTCTCACACACTGTCCTCCTCGGCTTCCCCCATCCAAACCCTATTCCGCCGACCCAACCGCTTGGCTAAGACCTGGCTCTGGCTCCCCTCCCCCGGGCGGCACGGTTTCTAGGGTTTGCCAAGACCTCGCTCTGGCCCCTCCTCCCTCGGGCGCCGCGGTTTCTATGGTCCAAGACCTTTGTCTGGCCCCTCCTCCCTCGGGCGGCGTAATTGCTAGGGTTCCCGTATCGCCCGTGACCCATTGGAGCGCAACTGATGGAATGCTACAAAGGATGGCGTCAGTTCCTATGTGGGGCGACAAGCTACAGGCGGGGAAGATGCCATGTCGGGAGGAATGATGTACGGCCAAAGCATCGGGGACTGGCTCTAAGAGGGGTCCTCAGACGATGTGTTGCCTCCCACCACACCAATACCGTCGAGGTCCCTCAGGATCTCCAGTACCCTGTTCCCCCTCAACGTCTTCTTTCCTTCCCAAATGGGCATCAAAATACCGTATGTGACGGTTCTGATATTAAAAGGATTAGTGAACTATTATTCGTTAATACTGGTTTTCTAGTAGTCGGGGAGTCTGATCCCCGTTGTACGATAATATAATCGAGTTGAAGTAATAAAATTGCACTATTCGTTCAAAAAGAAAACTTCCAAAAACGAACTCTGTTTTTTTCACAACACAACCACAATGGTCTTATTTGTTCGTCTTCACACAGTCGTGATCATCTTCTCCTTTTGATGAACAATCATACAAGAAGAAAGGATGAAGAGGAACAAGCTCTCAGAACTGATCATACAAAATCAAGCTTTTCCTTAAAAATGTTAATTAAGATTATGAGATGATAGACCTATCCAGTTTCTTAACTCCAACTAACTTTCTTTTTTTAATAAACAATCCTTATGTTGCAAAATTAATTATTATTTTGTATTAATCAAAGAAAACAGGAAACTCAAAGATATCTAGAAAAATAGCAAAACGAAATCAAAATCCCATAATCATCCAAACCAAACACTATACCAATAATACAAGGTTTTGACTTGGACAGCCAATCTATTATTGGAAGCACTACATGATCCACACCAACTCATCTTACTTTCTCTTACACGTGACCAACTCGTCCAGAAGCAAATCCAAAGCACGCCACGACGAACCACCTTTCTCCATAGCTTTCTTAGCCTCCTCCGCATATCTCCTCGCCGCCTTTCTCGCCTCCTCTCCTTTCTCTCCCTCCATCAGCTCCCTAACCGCCTTCTCCAATCCCTCCCCGTCCACTGCCTCCACCCTCAGCCCCGCCTTTATCTCCTCCACCACCATCCTCGCGTTCAGCGGCTGATCCGCCGTCATCGGCCACGCCAGGATCGGCACCCCCGCGCACAAGCTCTCCATCACCGAGTTCCACCCGCAGTGGCTGAGGAACCCCCTTACGCCGCCGTGCATGAGTATCTCCGACTGCTCCACCCACTCCCTCACTATCACTCCCCTCCCCTTCACCCTCTCCTCGTACCCCTCCGGCAACTCCGACTCTCCGGCTCTGGTCACCCACATGAAGCTCACCCCCGACCTCTCTAGCCCGACGGCGATCTCCTTCACCTGCTCCGACGACATTTCGGATTGGGACCCGAATGCCACGTACAAGACTGACTTACCGTCGAGCCACTCGACCCACCAAGGTTTCGTCGAAAGTTGCATCATCGTCAAAAATATTAAAATATAATTATAATTAGACCTTCAACTATAAATCTGACATATATTATTTGAATCAAGATATATAAATACATAGGTCACTCACTTGAGTCTTTAGGGGCTGAACAAGACAAAGAGGTCCGACCCACCAGCCTTTGGGTTCGCAACTCCGGTTCCAATGATCGGCGAAGACCGGTTCGAGCTCGTAGAAGCTGTTGAAGATCATGCCGGAGCTCTTCTCCATCGTCACAATTTGTTTCATCGTCATCTCAACTTGCGGACCTTGCCGCTCACGCTCCGTAAACGGCGTGGGGAAGTCACTTCTTTTAACCCTAATCCACGGAAAATCCGGAACCACCAGTAACTCGTGCTCCGCCTCCGCCGCCAGGAGAGTCCCGCTATACATCACGGAGTTCGTCACCGCCGCGGCGTATCCGCCCATGCCGAAGAACGCCACCCTCGGGAGCCCGAACTTGTCGGCCGATTCTTTGGTCCACCAGAGGAACCCGTCGGAGACGATGAAGCTGACGTCGGGGAGGTTACGGAGCGCCAGCTCGAAGTGGGGCTGCATGGCGGCAGTGGCGGCGGCGAAGGGGACGTAGAGGGATATGGTGGGGAGCTTGTCGGTGCTCTCGACCCCGGCGGGCACGCCGGGGATGTTTTCCGGGAAGGGGAGGTCGAGGATGGCAGCGGAGGTGTCGGAGAGGGAGCTGGCGATGAAGGGGCGGTTCGCCGGAGTGGTGACGACGGTGACGGAGATTTGACGGCGGCAGAGGAGGCGGGCTAGGTGGAGGATGGGGATGGTGTGTCCTTTGGACATGAAGGGGAAGAGAAGCACGTGACGGTGTGGACCTTCCATGTCGGTATGTATTGATTTGTTGACTATGGGGATAAGAGCTACCATATATATAAATATAAGAGCAATCACAACAGCCGATTCATGTACTCGTGATACTGTGAGTCGTTATGGTATAATAATCGCACGATTCACGACTCATAAAACTCAAGTCGCTAGTTGTGATCCGCGACGTACAATTACGAGTCTTGAGTCGCGATCAACCAATCAGAATTCGACACGCGTCCTATCAAATATAATATTTATTAAATTTTAATTCAGTTGTTAATAAATCTGAACCCGTTTTTATGCAAATAATGTCTATAATTTACAAATTTGTAGTCATTAGATTCATATTGTCTTAAAGTATTTATTCAATGTCTTCGATTACAAAATAAAGGCATTGATTTACAATTCGAATCGTGAAAACGAACAAAAACCCAGCATCCACTCAGAACCATGAATCCCTTAGTGAGTCTTATCACTGTGGAACGCAGTTAACTTACGGGGTTCAGACTCATCCAGTCAGCATAAACCTCGAACTTCGAGTTTCACCATTGTACATGCTCAAAAGGGATAATTTCAGTCGTTGGTCTAAAATGTTTAAAATTAGTATCATTGTCTTTTTTTTCTTTGTATGCTAACGCTGTAGGTTCACATCGTAGGGAATATGAGGATGTGAGTTTGAGAATATGAGGGGTGTAGGTTTGAGAATACATGTGATGTGGGTTGAGAATATAGTGATGTGAGTGGAGAATATGTGGGATATGGTTTGAGAATAAGAGGGATGTGGGTTTGAGAATAGAAGGGGTGTGGTTTGAGAGTATAAGTGAAGTGTGTTGAGAGTATGAGAGATGTGGGTTTGAGAATATGAGTGATGTAAGTTTGAGAATAAGATGAGTATGGTTGAGAGTATAAGTGACGTGGTTTGAGAATATGATAGATATATGGTTCACAGATAGTATGGTTATCATAATTTTTGCTTGTACATGTCTTTTCTTAATTCAAAACATATTCAATATGTTATTTAATAGACAGATCTTAGAAAAAGAAAAATATTGGCGCAATAGGGAAAGATCAAATTAATAAACTTGGTGGAAAAAAGAGCAGCATTTTCTAAGTGCGACATATGGCGCATTGTTCTTGAGTTAGCAGGTTCACATTTTAAATGGGGTAGACACGTGATTGTTTAATGGTGTAGCTGGATTATTGATCTGCCCCTAAGCAGACGCGTATGGATGATATTGGGGCCTAATTTGCGCGCGCAGACACGAGCTGACAAACACGCGAGATGGATGGATTTGGTGTAGTTCGCAAGTTGACATCTTATGAAAGGTTTGCACCTGATTGTCCCCATATGTGTGTGTGTATGTGTATGTGTGTGTGTGTATGTGTATGTGTGTGTGTGTGTGTAATACTGGTAGGGAAGAAGGTTGGGAGAATATATGTTTTAAATAATTGTGGAACACTGCTTCTATAGGAAAAATTAGGGTTTGGGGCATATCTAAATTTCGGTCGCATGTCGCGACGCCATTGGGCTGGCAAGTATTCGTTGGGGTCCTTGCGCCAAGTGCTCGGTACAGCCCATCGATATTGCATCCTGAGATGAGCAGGTTGCAACGAGCGCCTTTCACCGCCACTTGCGCCCAACTCTGTTGCTTTAATGGTTACATATAGGCTACAACAAGCTCCTTGCGCCGACCCTTCAACGCACCACTAAAGATTCTCTTATAAATAATCATCTAAGCTGGTCTCCTGTGAATTTGTTTGAAAAATATAATTTACCATTGGTAGATTAAATTTCAAAATAATAAGCAAGAAAAAAATTAAAAAAAATCCATAGTTTTTCATTATTTATTTTTAAATGACAATTATCCATTTGGACGCCTACAAAAGAACAAATTTTAGAAAATATTGAAAACATGTTTTTCTTATATATTTTTTTTAAAAAAATAACATCATCATTTAAAAAAATACGTATGATTTTTTTTGAGCATCCGAGGAATTTTATTAGATGGAAATCAAAAGTACAAACGCCGTAGAAAACGTAAGACCGAAATAAAATTGCAAACAAAAGAAAATGAATTAAAAGGGTAAGACTTGAGTCGTGACCCGTAGGTACCAGACGGTAACCCTATAACAAGATACTCGGTCATGCCATGAATAAGAATTGGTTGACAAGCTCCACAAATATGGCTATTCAGTTGTAGTTCAAAGTACTTAGTTCCTTAATCGATCAAAAAATACTTGCCCCAATTGATATGGATCGGTTGAAGGGGGCTGGCATCAAAGGAGAACTTCAAGGAATAGGGGAATCAGGGTGTCGATCAAGATCCGATCTTTGTAGGGCGAGGTGCGTATCCCCATACACACCCCGTGCTCGTCCATCGAATCATTGGGTCTGGCGAAGAAGGTGGCGACTCTAGTGACAGAAGAAGAAGTAGGGGGGTTGGTGGCATCAGAGGAGGTGGTGGTGGCTGCTCTGGTGGCAGATGAGGAAGTAGTGGTAGTGGTGGCTCTGTTGGTAGACGATGGAAGGATGACAGGGGCTCTGGTGACAAAGGAGGAGGTGGCGGTTGCTCTATCTATATGATTACGCACATCGTGCTCTTTTCGTGGCCCAACCCGAAAGTATCCGAGGATGTCTCTACGAGAAGAAGTAGGATTAAAGAGTGGGTCGTTGCTCCTCATCATCATCCCACGATTATCAGAATAAATGTCTGGCGCTCTCGGTCTCTATTTCGTTGATGTCGCTGCTTCCCAAACCACAAGATAAATGAGCCCCTATATGGTCGCCCACCAACACCTATGGCCTCCATAATCCACCGGAGAACAGTTTAATAGTAGCACCATCTCTCATTCATGCAAAAAAGATAAAAAGACGACCAAACCGACCCGAAATCCAAGGATTTGTCGACGATAACCCAATACGGATGAACACACCATGTATGCTGAAAAGAAAGAAGCAAATCAATCCATAGAAGGTAGTGGATCGGAGAAGGAGACGAAAAAGAGTCGTCGTCTAAAACAACAACGGTTAGGTTTTGGAGCTTCTGTCAAAGCAAAACGAGAGAATAAATAATCCGTATAATTTACAAATGATTTAATATAAGAGAATACCCATGATATTTTATTATGATCACTAAATACTAAAGAAAATGATTATAACTAGCTAATATATTTTTTTGAGAGGAAATGATGATATTATTAAAATAAAGTAGTCTGGTGCCCACAAACGTAAGAATCACCGTACATAAACCAAACTAACATAAGTGGAAAGACAATTGCAGAATAATTACATGTGCTCTTAAGCATAATTGCGGGCGGGGGGGCGGGACTGCGGTAGCATCCGAGGATACCGATACAGTATACTCCAACCAGAAGAAACTGACCGAGCAGATCAGAGGATAAGCAAACAATGGTGGACCGATTACTCCCCCGGTATGTCAGCGTGCGTCGTCCTCCCTTGATTGATAATGGTAAGGCTCCTGAACGCGGGATTGCTGACCCCGAAGTGGTAGAGAAGAAATTCATCAGCTGTTGGTGGTACCAATGCCACCTATACACCAGGGAGACGGTACAGCCGACCAAACCCTCCCTGGCCCCTTGAATACTCATTCCTGGAGGCGAGGGTGCTTGAAGCCCCTCGCCGCTGCAGATGACGCCTCATCCGACGTCCCAGATTCTTCTTCCTCCTCCGGCTCCTCTTCCCATACTAACCCCCGGCCCAGGCCCAATTCACTCTCGGCCCGCTCCTCGGAAACCCTAACAACTTCATCCACCGCCGGCTCCTTCCCTTTCCTTCGTCGCCAAGCAACCTCTGCCGGCGTCTCCTCCGGCCTTACCTCCGAGCCCGACGAGATCAATATCGGCGTGACCCCCCCTCCCTTATCCGTCGGGGATACACAGGTCCGATCGCCTTCGCCAACGTCACGGAGCAGGCCTCGCCGACCTGTGCCGCTCCCTAGCCGCCGAGGCCTCGGCCCCCTTGCCGGCGTACGGCGGAGACCAGCCGGTCCCGAGCGGACCCGGCCTCCCGCCCCCCATCCCGCGTTCTCCTTAGGACAGGCCGAAAAGTACATCGGGTCCGCCCCGATCTTCACCATCAGCACTCCCTCAGAAGCCGTCGGACTAGTCTCCCTCACCAGCTCCTCCTCCGGCCACGAAGACAGCGTCCCGTCCAACTCCTCCTCCGGGTCCTCCTCCGTCTCAACCAGACCCGGTTTCAGAGCCTCCTCTCGGGCGTCCTCAGTCACGTCCCGATCATCCAGCTCCGACAGCCGAGGTCCCCAATGTACCCTGCTATCACAGCCGCTCTCCACGCTCCCCATCTCGCCTATGAGCGCCATGAATCGCGGTTACGTCGCAAAACCTCCCAAGCTCTAGCAAACCTTAGCAGAGCTCTAGAGAAGGCTGCGCATATTATTATAACTAGCTAATATGAAAATGTCTCGTAATATATTTTTTCAATTATCCCTGTCAAAAATATACGGTCGGTGCAAATGAGTCATGTAAGCAGATCTACTTTTATATGTGACCAAATAAATATCATTTTTGGCAGCGACCCTCTAGAAGCCCTAGTAAATTACGTCTTCTCCCACCTCAGCACCACCAAAATCTTTACTATCTTTTGTTTTCTTAATCATTGATTTTGATTTTGTTCGGATTCACGTGGCTTTCAAAGTCAACTGAAAGTTTTGTTCCGACATGGTGTAGTAGCTGACGCTTCCCTATCATATTAGATGATTTGTTCCAAGTTCCAACGACATCGTTTACAACGACAAAAAACCATTCACCTACTGTTGTAACAATTTTAATTTTTCAATTACTATCGCGTTTGTATTTTGTTTTCTTTTGCTATTCTGATTTAATGATCAGAATAGCCAATCTTGGTGTTTCAATTTTCCGTCACTTCCCGAGCATAGCCATGGCTTCCAAAAGTAAATTATGTTCAAGAAAAATCGGACGGCTCAAAAGGGACGGGAGTTTGCCGAACATACACCATCGTTTGTAGCCCGTGCTAGCCGTCCACCATCGTTCACAGCCCATGCTCGCCATAAAACTCCGTCAGTCCTCGACGGCTGCATATCTAGAACATGTGCACGCCATGAACCATCCCTTACGTAGGGAGACTTTGTTTTTTATATAAAAAATAATTTTTTTTGAGCAAAAGGTATTTTTCATTAATCAAGTTGTTTCAGTACAATAGAGTGCATCATAGGTTCTCTGACCACGAAGAATATGACAAGAACACTTAAGATTGTTCGCTATTTTTTCATAAGATAACCGTCCTGGACGGTATTGAATCGGTGCCCCAAAGACGAGGACAGAATATGGAAAAAGGGGGTGGGGTACCGGAGATCAGTAAAGACCTCAACAGTAATGGTGATGGTGGGAGGCAAAGCATCGCCCGGGGACCCCTCCCTGGGCCAGTCCCCGATGCTCCTTTCCCTAGGGGAATCCATGAATCCCTCTTCAGTAGGCTACGACCCTACAAAGACTGACTGGACGGCAGCGGCGACAGTTCCCCGACCACGGTCTTCAAACCAAGACTCGGACGGTTCACGCAACGATCCTAGGTTGCTTCTTCTCCAAGCAATTCCCACCCCGTCCTCCTTCCTGCAAACCCTAGTTCGCCGGCCCAAATTTGCCACTATCGTACTCTGGCTAGTCCTCTCTCGGCAGCGCGGCTCCTAGGGTTACGCCTCCACCATGCCTTGCTCCAACCCTGATCTTGGCTCCTCCTTTCTCTCGCATGCCTCGGTGGAGGCCAAGGAGGTGGGGACGGTAATGCCCGCTTCAGTGGCGCAGCAAAGGTAGCGCTAGAAGGGAAGGAGGAATCGCTGACGAAGAGGACCACGGTAGGTTGCCTCGTAAAGAGGGGAGATCCTCGATTCCCGGCTTAGCAGCACCAGAAGAGGAGGAAGAGCGGGGAGAACGCCATGGCAGCGAAGAGGAGAGACTGAACCTACGCCGAGAGAGGTGGAGGTTGCGCCGGAAAGAGACGCGGCGGGTAGGGGCTGAAACCCTAGGTTTGTCCTCCATTGGAGACGCAAACCCTAGCAAAGAGATTTTTTACGCCTTTTTTATTGTTTTTATAAAAAAAATTAATAATTTACTTTATTGATTAAAGAAATTAAATTTTTGTAAATTAATAAAATAAAATAAACTAATTAAGAATAAAATAGTAAAAATAATTAAGATTAAACAAAAAAAATAGTATTAATAAATACCTCACAGAAACTTCACTCTCTACAAAAAAAATACTAATTTCTTTTAAATTTGCCCAAAATGGGCACTCCATATCTCTCTTCTCAAACATAATCATCAACTATCTACCCCAAATTTAACCAAGTGTATCTACACATACAATAGACAATACGGGGGTATCCACGTACCTAGGTTGTGTGTAGCTCGATTCCGAGGCGACGTCGGAAATGGAATCGATGTCGTAGGTTGGAGACGTCGAGGAAGAGGGTTTTGACGCAATACATAGAATTTGAATTCGAACATGATTCTGACACAATGCGGGGAATTCTAATTCTAATATAGGGTTCTCACATACAAATGACCGTGATATATATATAAGTTTAAATAAGGGTACAATAACCATTTCATTTATTCAGTTTTTAAAAAAATATCGAAAATACAAAAAAAAAATTATATCGAATTTTAATAAGAATATGCAAGTCATTTCGTCAATTAATAGATTAAATGAAAAAAAAGGAAATACATAAAAACGAAACCATGAGTCAAAACTACTAGGGAAAAAAAAGAACCAAATTGTAAGTTTTACCAATAGAGGATACATGAAAAATGAAACATACATTTTCAGACATTCCTGGCACCGGTGTTCACTTATATAAAGGAACAGATCACACAAGTACTCATGCCTGAAATGTTGAAACGTCTAGTCGTAATATTTTTTTTGAAATAAAACTGATTTTTTGAATTATATAAAAATAAGAATTTGGAAATATATAAAAACTGATTTTTTTTTAATATTTTTTAAATAAAAAATAGTTTTTTGAAATATATAAAAAATCTAATTTTTTGTGGTAGGTTTTGAAAATCTAAACAAAATAAAATAGGTGAAATACGATAATTGTGATTGAAAGAGTAGACAATGAGTGTTGCCCATTGAATTTGATGGTCCATACCCTAGCGCATTAAATTTGATTGTTCATGGTTTCATGCTAATATGCTATAATGCAGTCCTACCCACCACACGATTTACATCAGTGACATCAAACTCAATGACTCGTGACTTATGGGAAGATTCATTAATATCTTGTATTTCAAATTATTAATTTCAGTTTATAATTGTTTTCGTTAAATCATATTATAAATTCAATGAATCATTTGAAACGAAAAAGACATATTCCTAGAAATCATTGAGAACCCTGTTAAAGTTTCCTTCTCTGATAAGACTTTTTTACGCCGTCTCTAACCACCGTGTTATTGGCTTTCTCTTGTCATCAATGACGTATTTTTGGGCTTTTTTGGGTCCCCTCCTGCAATTTTGATGGTTGTCGCTTGGCTTACATCGACATCAGTCGACCTCCCTGTAAGAAACGCCCCCGGTCGAACCGAAGGTTTTTGGCAAAAGTTTACTTCTTGCTGGAAAAGTCAACCGATGACTCCGGGAGTCATTCGGGACCTTTCCGGGCCCAAAAAGCTTAGTCGTCGTTACAGTTAGCTTAATTGGGCCGTTTCCTTTCGTTTGACTGTAAGTTGTGAAAAGTAAACTGTCGGTCAACTCCGGGTCAAACCTCGCTTAATTAAGGACTAATTTAATTAAAAACCTTTTGTGCTGAATTTTCTAAGAGGAGAGGTGGTCCCCATTTGGACAAGTGTCCCTTTTGGTTTGGGTGAGAAGAAAGAGGGCATAATGGCCCTTTTACCCCTAAATGAATGGGCATGGGAGACATGTGAGCGTGGAGGTAGTTTGGGGTTTCTCCCTTTAGGGTATATGACCCAATTTGGGAGCATTTCAGCCCAAACAACTAGTGTTGGCTGAAATTCACCAAAGGGGAAAGAAGAAGAAGCTCTCAAAGCTTGGAGAAGAAGAAAAGAGGAGAAAAGAGAGGTCTTGAACCTATTTGTGACCCAAATCTCCCCATTTTTCCTTGTTTCTTTATCTAATCTTCATTCTCAAGGTAAATCCATCTTCCTTTTTTCGTTTTGAACATTTTTGGTTCATGGGTTTTGAAGAAAATGATAAGCAAGGGTTAGGTTTTTGAGGTTGGAGTATTGGATGATGATTTTGGAATGAAAAGGAGATTGGTTGGTGATTTTAATTTGGTTTTGTGGAGTTTTGATGAACACTCATAATGGGTTTTGAAGTAGAGACGTTTAGGAACTGTTTTTGGAGCTTTGGAAGGTCTTCCATAGAGGTTTTGGGGGTTAAAATTGTAAAAAACCCGAAGCTGGAGGAAGAAGACGATGAACAGTACCAGACTGTCACAGATCCGTGACAGGAACCGTGAAGGAACGCGTCACGGCTTTGTGGGGAGAACCGTGACGGTTCAGCTCACGGATCCGTGACCCGAACCGTGACATACCTGTTTTTGGGCCTTTGGGCCCACTTTGCTGGAATTCGACTTTTAGGACGGTTATCTATAACCAAGTCCTTTTAGGGTAATTCGAGAGCGTTTTCATCTTTAAGCTTTTGTGGATTAATCCTAATTCACGAATTGTTTTGTGATCCAAGACCTTGGACCCGAGCGTGACGGCGAAGGAGGCACTTGGACATCGAACAGTGGAGGAGGAAGCTAGCCAGGACGTCAACAGCTAGGAGTATTTGAGAGTGGGAGAATTCAAGGTAGGGAATAGTAGCAAACTCCACTCTTAATTTAAAGATTTCTAATAGTATGTCTATAGGATAATAATAACCGGAAAGGTCCTAGTTAGCATATAGGATGTGATTCACTAGAATAATCGCTTTCAATTATATTAATAACCGGAAGAGTCTAGTTTGCATGTAGGATGTGATTCACTAGTTTAACCGCTTTCAATATTTTGGGAAATTTCCGTTCTGGTAGATTGGCCATGTCGAGCATTAGGATTGCTTGTTGAATGTATTTATTGATGATTGTTCGTCCTTAGTATCGATGCATGCTTCGTCTTTAGGGTAATATAAGAGTCACAATTAACTAGATGACTTGTGATGATTATAATTTGAATGGTTGATCCGTGTTATGATTGATTGAATGAATGCTTGAATGTGATGTGTTTGTGCCTCGGGGTATGATCGGGTGAGTGATAGACCGATGGAACGTGGTTGGTAAGTTATGCCGGTAAGCGTGATTGATGGTATAAGTTATATGTGACTTGTTGTGGTAAGATTGTTGGGTTTGCAAAGCCGGGGTTGAATTATGACTTTATGTGGTGTGTTATTCTCTTGATGTGTGTTCTATGAGTAGTTGTGTTCCGGTATGGTACCTACACCGAGGGGAATGCCGGTGTAGTGTAGTACCTAGGCCGGCGGATTGTATTTTGTACCCCGATGCAAATTCCGGGAAGACCGATGCGAATTCCGGTATTTGTATTAGTTGTACCCCGATGCGAATTTCGGGAAGACCGATGAGCACTCCGGTATTTGTATTATTTGTTTCACTCCGATGCTACATGTTCCGGAGAGACTTGTTTCACCCCGATGATATGTGTTCCTTCGGGGATGTTTCCGGGAGGATATCTTGTTTCACCTTGATGATCCGTGTCCCTTTGGAGGCATTTCCGGGAGCCCTGATGATATGTGTTCCTTGTGGGAACATTTCCGGGAGTACCGATGATATGTGTCCCATTGCGACCGAGGGGCATTCCGATACGATGTGTTGGTTTGTGCGTGGTTCGAAGTCTTGTGGTTTAAATCATCTGTTTTCCCGTACTTGTGTGTTCTTCAGTTGTTTCTATTAAAAGACTAACTGTCTCTCCTTTGTTTTCCTATTTATTGAACACTAAGCTGTTTTCCTGTTTATTGATCACTAAGCTGTTTTCCCCGTTATGAGTAACGTTATTATTAAGTGTTGTAATCCTTGTTGCTCTTTACTGTTGGTGTCTTTTGTTTAATCCTACTGATCGGAACTTTTGTTGGAAAAGCGGGAATTCTTTTACTTGCTACTTTTTCCTATTTAGCGTAAGCTCACCCCCTTTGTGTTTAATGTGTTTTACAGGTTTCATTGCTGAGTAGACCTCGCGGTTGATTCAGGGCTTGGGAGATTGAGGATCCGGGTTGTTTGTAGTAGAGACGTACTATTTTCATGCACTTTTGTAACAAACGGTGTTTTCATTATCCGTTCGGTTTGAGCTTGACTCTTACTTATCAGAATTGTTATTTGGAACTTAAAGATTTGGAGTTGATTTTCAATTAAATTTTACTTTTATTATTATTTTACTATTATTCCTAGTTCCCGTCTCGAGTCCGGTCAAAACCGGAGTTGGGGCGTGACACTCCCCACCTCGGAACTCACCGTCTCAGATGATCTCCCATGATCAATCTCCATCGTCTCTGAAGCCTCCATCGATGTATCCACTTTCTTGGCCTCCACTGATGCCTCCTCCCTGGTCTGTCTCCTGATTCCATGGTCAGCATGGTCGCTTAATTCTTCTTTATTTTCTCTATTTTTTTCCTTTTTTGCAAGGTTCAATCACGAGGAATATCGTGAGTCCATGTTCGATAGCAGTCATCACGACGAAAAGAGTCTTCCCCATGGGATCAACCAGTGTTTAGACATTATCTTGAGCGGTTCTCCTCGGTTTGATTTTAGTTTACAGTTTCGTTATACTTTGCTTTTGCTTCTCCAAAAAGAGAGTATTACTCTCGAATTTATTAAAAGAACTGCGAACAAAGCATCTCATTGGCTAGCCAAAGAGGCTTGTTCTACGTCCGTTTTTCAATGGTCGAGTCACCTTTTACCTGGCGTACTTCAATGTATTCTCTTTTATAACAATCAATAAATTCGCACCTCTCATTCATAAAAAAAATCAATGACATGTGATTTAAGAGATTTTGTTAGATGTCAGAACGAATAGACTAATGCATGTACAAATTTAAGTAAACTTAAATCAAAATTCTCGAAAACTCTCTTTAGGTTGGGAGAACCCCCACAAACCCTATTTCGTCGTCGTTTGCGACGACGTCTCTTTCCCTCTAACCCCCTACTGTTTGCTGCTGACCTCTTTCATGATGTTGATATCGTTCTCCCATAGGATACTTTCTCAATCTTTCTTCCGATTTTGGGTCGTTATGATCGATTTTTACTTTTAGCAAGGACTAAACATCCACAGTTGGCCACCTGAAGTACTCCCCTCCTCTTCCTAAGAGTTCTCCCCAATAAACCAAAGTGCAACTCATACAAAGTAGGATGGATCGATTTGAGACGGGCAAAACGGTCAAGTACATACCTGGAATAATCATCATTAATATATACAATTATGTGTTTTATTAAATCTCTTAGTTACGAAAAGGATCAACCATTGTATTTATAGGGTAAGCATCTTAGGTCTATCCGAAACTATGTCTAACTTTTTTTCTTCATGATTTTCATGTTCTCGAAATAAAGAAGTCCCTTTAATGCGGAAAAAAACACAAACCTACATATCATAATATCTATCTATCTACCTGTTTTTCCTTTTACTAGTCAATAAAATTAAATGAAAACAATTATGTTTTACAGAAATTGTCACTTTAACTAAAGTACCAGTACCAACCCTTTTTTAGGGTTCTTGCGTAATAGATTTGTATCGATGAGAGTCGTCCTACTATGCAACAATCACGACTCCTTGTGTGGTTATGAAGTCACCCATGCATGGGGTAGATTCGTCGTGGTTCAACAACTTTACAATCGGTCTAAGGACACCGAGAACCAACTGAGAGTCACCCCATACCTCCTTAGTAGGTCTTTCAAGCCTCTCAAGACGTAGGAACTGGACCTCGATGGTTAGGAGAAACGATTCATTTTGCAGGCATGTCTAGCGCTGGAGAACAGAGTTGTATGCTCTGATGCGGTGAGTACGATTACGCCACTCCGCGTCTCACGGCTAGGGATCACGAACAGGGCCGGCCCTGAGAATTTGGAGCCCCAAGCCATGTTTATATAAAATTAATATTAATATTTTATTAATGAAATATTTTATTATTAATAAAAAAAAGCACATATATACCCTAAAAAAATTTCTTGAGCCCTAAGCCCATGCATGGGCTGCTTGGCCTCAGGGCCGGCTCTGATCACGAATATCCCAATGGTTGTCGATTCTATGGTTGTTATGGGCTGAGGTCTCGTCTCTATTATGAAGAGGGTTTGAGGGATTGGTGGTTGGCCACATCCTGGCTAGATGAAGTCTTGACGAAATCAAGGTTGTTGCCATTGTTGCTCCATGGATGCTGGTATTTATTTCGTCTTGAGAGGAGTTGGCTTCTATTGGTCAGGTGAGGTCTACTATGCACCCTCGTCATGTCCAAGAAGACTCTTGGGGAAGCAAGAATCGATGAGGAAGACTATTTCGCCCTTATCAAGGTCGACTAATATCGGCCACTCTCTTCGGCCAACCCATGGGTTGCCCCTTGAACAACTAGCTTACTCATCTCATCACCTATGAGAACTTCGTACAAGAACGACATGCATTCAGAAAATCTAGCAAGTTTTGAGACGAGACAAATGGGGCGAAGTTGAAGTTTTTTTCCTACAGTTACTCTATTAGTAGTCGAGCGTGGGAAGTCGACGTTGTGTTATAGAGCTCGGACGCTAAGTCTTCCCAAACACTAACTTGGCTTGTTTATTTTTATTTCAACTTATATAAACTTGTTATGAGAAAGTTATAATATTGCTTTTGTTTTCGCTCAGAAGTGAAAGTTTTATTTTTCAACGAAGAGAACATCCTTTCTTTTTAATATTAGATGACATAAAAATAATAAAATAGATTTAGAATATTTATATCGCATAAAAAGATAATAATGACTACTTAGTACAAAAATAACGTCGATATTTAATATATTAAAAATATTATAAAACGCTTTTATCGTTAATATAATAATAATAATAATAATAATAATAATAATAATAAAATCTTGATATAGGTGGTTAAACTTTTTTAAATAATGTTAACTTTTTACAAAAATTGTTTCACCTAAAGTTCTTTCTCAAATTTCAAATACCCTAATTCCCCCCAAGCTATTTCAGTCTTTGTTGACTGCTGCTTGAGTCACCTCTTCTTTTCGATAAGTCAGCTATCATGAATGTTAGAGTACCCCGCTCACTAGCATCTGCCCTAACGTTCTGTGTAATAACCACTCCCAGTCAACGCTAGTCAAACCTGCGAAAAACAGGAAAATTTAAAAAATTTAAGACTGACAGTTAAGTGAACCTAAAATGACCCCGAGTGTCATACCGGACTTAAGTTGACCCCGTTTTTGACCAAAGCAAGTTCCGGGGGACTCAGGGCAACTTTCTGATCAATTTGGGAAATGTTGACTTTTCGCTGGAAAAGTCAACCGAGCGACGTTTTGGTCCATTCGAGGACCGTTTTGGATCCAAAAAGCTTAGCCGTCGTCGCAGCGGTCTTAGTTGAGCCATTTCCTTGTAGCCCGCCAAGTTTCGTAATTTCTTGGAAAAAGTGCCCGTTCGGGGCCCGAAACGTCCGATTTTCGCGAATCTGATTGGAAAATATCAAGTAGATATTTTCCAAAAGGTGTGGGACCCACCTTGACACTTGTCCTATTTGTGGTGGTGTTAGTTTTGGGGGGAAAAGATGAGTGGACAAGTGATGGCCGGCCATATAGGGTTAAAAGAGAAAAAAAATAGAAATTAGAGTTAGTTGTTTAGAAAGAGAAAGAAGAGAGAAGAAAGGGAGAGAAGGAGAAGAAGGAAGAGAGGAAGCTAGGGTTTGGGTACTATGCACGCCATATCCAACCCTTGGATCGTCTCGAGGCAAGGAGCAATCTACTTCCCCTCGTTCTCCTCTACGGTATACACCGAACCGATTCTCGTTTTGTTTAATTTTGGAAGTTAGGTTTTTGTAAAACTATTAGTTTAAGGTGGTTTTGGTGTTGGGGTAATTGTTGGAGACGTTTTGGATGTGTTTAGGGGGGGAGGATGACGTTTTCCGGTGACCGGAGGCTCGGGAGGAGCTCCGGCCACCGTGGGTGGTGGCTGGCCAGAGCTGGGACCAGCCACCACCATGGTGGCCGAGCCCCACTTTGAGCCTAGGGCCCACGGCCAAGTGGGTCGGGTGGGGCCCACGTGCTCGGGTGCTCGGGTTTTATCGTTCGGGTGGTTTAAAACGTTCCCCGGACCTTTTATCCTTAACCGAATCGAAAATTGGAATTAAGTTGGAAAAGTTATAATTAACGGGTTTTAGAAACTTGAAACGGAAATTAATTGACTCGGGAGTCGGAATTCGATTCGGGCAAGTACATTGGGACCCTTGAATTATTCTAAGACCGTAGAAACGAAAACGGGAATTTTTGGAACCCCGGAAGGGCATTTACAAAACCCGGGCAGATTCGCCATGTCGGGAGAATCGGGCCTTTACGGGTCCCTTGTCGACAATGTCGAGTAATTGGGAAGTTTGGGAGTGATCGACATTGTCGGGGTTACGTTTGGGCGTTAAGTTTATTAAATTTCAGCTTATTTCCTGCGAGTTAAAGTGCATTAAAAATTGTGTTCTTTTAGATCGTGCCACGGACCGAGGCAAGGGAAAGCTGGGTGAGTGACTGAGATCATCACCGGAGCTCGTTGTTTGGCTTTTGTGAGAACACGCACGAGGTAGGGAAAAGTAGCCGGATCTCGGCCCTGACTAGGGGAAGTTAACAGTAGAATTGCATGTGACACCAGGGTGTCGTGGGTTGAATAGGTTATCGAATATTAGAAATGCATGATACGGGAATGTAGCGAATATTGGAAATGCATGTGACACTTAGTAGTGTCGTAGGAGCAGAGAACTTAGCGTTATTAGGAGTACTGGAGGCATATGACCATGCCCGGAGGTTGATTGTGAAACTGTTGATATTAGAACTGTTAGAGGCTTTGGTTAAGCCGGAGGTTGAATGTTTATTTGGTGTCTTGGGCGGCCTTGAGAGCCCGTACTATTATTGTTGAGTCTTGGGTGGCCATGAGAGCCTGTGTTATTATTGGTGTTTTGGGTGGCCATGAGAGCCGTACTTTACTGTTGGGTTTTGGCTGGCCTGACCGAGTTCGAGTCTCTGGAGGTTGCGAGCGTTCTTTGGCTGGCTTACGAGTTAGAGTCTCGGGAAGTTGCGAGCGTGTTTTACTGTTGAGTTTTGGGTGGCCATGAGAGCCCGTGTTTTGCTGTTGTGTCTTGGGTGGCCATGAGAGCCCGTGTACTAAGGTTGGTGTCTTTGGCTGGCCTGACCGAGTTAGAGTCTCGGGGGGTTGCGAGCATTCTTTGGCTGGCTTACGAGTTAGAGTCTCGGTAAGTTGCGAGCGTGTATTATTGTTGAGTTTTGGGTGGCCATGAGTGCCCGTGGGGTTGTTGAACCCGTGTCCTTACCTTTGGTGTTTTGGGTGGCCATGAGTGCCCGTGGGGTTGTGAACCCGTGTCTTTACTGTTGGTGGTTTGAGTGGTCGTGAGTGCCCGTGGGGTTGTTGAGCCCGTGAGTTACTGTTGGTGTGTCTTGGGAGGCCGCGAGTGCCTGTGGGACTGTTGAGTCCGTGTTTTACTGTTGGTGTGTCTTGGGAGGCCGTGAGTGCCTGTGGGGCTGTTGAGTCCGAGTTTTACTGTTGGTGTCTTGGTGGCCATGAGTGCCTATGAGTGTTGAACCTGTATTGTTACTGGTTGTTGAACTTACTTGTGATTGTGATTGTGATTGTGATTGTGATTGTGTTTGTGGTTACCTGAGGTTGGGGGCCCGCTTCATGAAACGGGGGTCCACGAGCACACGCGTTTGCATGTTCAGACGGGGTAGGGGGCCCGCCCGCCAATAAAGGGGTCCTGGCCGCGCGTGTGTGGTTTGGGTTTGTGAGCATACTTTGGCTGGCTTACGAGTTAGAGTCTCGGTAAGTTGCAAGCATTCTTTGGCTGGCTTACGAGTTAGAGTCTCGGTAAGTTGCAAGCATTCTCCGGCTGGCTTACGAGTTAGAGTCTCGGTAAGTTGCAAGCATTCTTGGGTTGGCCTGACCGAGTTAGAGTCTCGGGAGGGCGTGATCGTTCTTGGCATTGAGCAGTTGGGAGCTGGTTTGCGATCCTTTGTGATCTTGTTTGGTGTGGGATCCTTTGTGATCTTGTTTGGTGTTGCGTGATGGTCTTTTGAGTCTTTGGAAGAGGTCGTGATCGTTGTGTCGGGTCTACTTTACGTGTCAGGGTGATGAGTTGGTCAAGGAAGGTAACTGTGGGTGTATTGTTCAATCAGAGTACTTGGGTTGGGGACAGTGTTCCCCGGTGTTGACTTTGTTTTTGGTGTTGCCGGCTTTGTCTGCTAATTATGCCGTAGTCAGTCTGTTATCCGTGGTGGTGAGCGAACGCTCACCCCTAGCTGCTTTTCCTACAGGTACCGGTCGCAGGTTGGACCAGGTGAGCTTCTGAAGCTTGAAGAGCTAGTTGCGGGATTCTGGGTTTGTTTTGAGTCTAGCGACGGATACTATACTTTTGTCCACTTGTTGGGACGTGTTTTAAGTTTTAATTATTATTTTGTTGAACAAATGGTGTTTTTAAAGTGGTTTAATGAAAATGGTTTCAAAATGTTTTATTATTTTAAATGTTCGCGTCCCGAGTTCGGTTTACTGAAATTGGGGCGTGACATTCTGCCTCCCGGTCTGGCCCCAAACCACTGCCTAATCAACTCGCTAGGGATCTTGGATCATCTCAAGACGTGGATTTGAACGCCGCTTCTTGCCTCACGAAATGGTGTATCCCCACCCAAATACCCATTTATACCAACTGAACCACGCTTCCAACCACCACGTCGGGAAATCATGTCGGTCCTCGCAGTTGAGCTCGGACCCCAATGGATCTCTGACCCATATGATATGAACCGAAAAAGCCGAGGATCAATTATGGCACACCCGGTGTCTATGATCCCGTCTCACTTATACCACCACCCCTTCGGACAGAGGACTCAACACCGCGTCATCGTCTACATTAATGAAGGGAGGGACTGGATGCTAGATCTGGGACCGCGAGCCGGTCAAGATCCCTACCAATGCTGGCCAATCCACCATTACGATCACACATTTTTGGAGCCTACTATACAGGGGTTGGAGAAGCACAATGCTGCCCGGGAGCCACGAGCGACGACGATATTATTGGGGCTTTGAGTGACACTGGATACCCGTCCTTATTCCATGGGGAATGGGCAATCAATCTTCCGAAGCAACCCGTTGCCAACGGTCAGAATTTTTTTCTTCAGAAGGCCACGTGTCACGTGGTAATTGGAAGAGGCGGCGCACCAGGTTGAACGGTCTGCTGACCAAACCGCATTTTTGCGGTTCGCGGGCCGCAAAAACGATACGCCACAGCGGGTCATCTAGCAAGCTACAAAAATACGGTTCGATTCACGAGTCGCAACTCGGACCGTGTCACTGTACGTGCTCTAAGTACATAACCCATAAGCAATTTCATATTTCCTTTTTTATATATATATATTTAAATTTTATATTCCAAAAACATATGTTTCCCAATTCTTTTCAAAGTAACATTTCCTATTCTTAATCTTCAATCTGGATGAATTTTTACCATAGAATTTTGTTCCGAAAACACTAATTTCTTTCTCCTTAATTTTTCTTTTTTCTGTATTTTTTCTCTCTCTCGTTCAAATCATATATAAATATGAGGTTATTTTTACGTTCAGATTCATCTCAAATTTCGAACTTTCTTTTTCAAATTCTGTAATGTTTCAACCTAATTTCTTCTCGAGTTTTATTTCGTTTTAGAAAAAAGTCCTTTTAATCATTATTTGACATTTTTTTTTATCTTAGTTATGGAGTACAAAAATAAACACAAAGAACAATCTGGAATACAAGGCTAATAACAGTAATTGGGCATCTGACTTATGAAAAATTAGTTATTTAAATACAATAAGTTTTAGTGACTAAAAGGTCTGTTTTTGAATTTTTGTTTAAGACCACCAAATGTACAGAGACCCATACATATAAAGTTCACCGAATGTTCTGTAATTGCTCAAGCTAGATTCAACGTAACAATCTATTATTGGAACCATGCTATAAATAGCACTACATGGTCCATACACACCAAGTGCATGTTACTTTCTCTTACACTTCACCATCTCGTCCAGAAGCAAATCCAAGGCCCGCCACGACGAACCACCCTCCTCCATAGCTTTCCTAGCCTCCTCCGCCCATCTCCTCGCCGCCTTCCTCGCCGCCTCCCCCTTCTCTCCCTCCATCAGCTCCCTCACCGCCTCCTCCAACCCCTCCCCGTCCACCGCCTCCACCCTCAGCCCCGCCTTCATCTCCTCCACCACCATCCTCGCGTTCAGCGGCTGCTCCGCCATCATCGGCCACGCCAGGATCGGCACCCCCGCGCACAGGCTCTCCATCACCGAGTTCCACCCGCAGTGGCTCAGGAACCCCCTCACGCCGCCGTGCATGAGTATCTCCGACTGCTCCACCCACTCCCTCACCACCACTCCCCTCCCCTTCACCCTCTCCTCGTACCCCTCCGGTAAGTCGGAGCTTTGAGCTCTGGTCACCCACATGAAGCTCACCCCCGACCTCTCCAGCCCGACGGCGATCTCCTTCAGCTGCTCCGGCGATATTTCGGCTTGGGACCCGAATGCCACGTACAACACCGACTTGCCGTCGAGCCACTCCGCCCACCAGGGTCTCGCCGGAAGCTGCACCATCGTCGGAAACGATTAATCACAAAGAGTATGGTGGGTGGTGTGTATATTCACTTTGATTACATTTTTTGATAGCTAGATTTGCACTTATAGTATTAAGGACCAACATTTTAACTCGATGTTTAATCATATATAGATATATATGGCCAAATAAATTTCTTCTTTCCAATTATTATTTTATTCACACATTTGAAGGGTGAGTGTGCGATATAATTGACGTACGAGTGAGACCACATAAACCTGATTAAAGGTAAACAGAATGAGAAGACTAGTGGTCAATAAATAAAATTTAGGATTAATATCATTAAGCACCACATAGGTATACACGTTTTTCAAATAATACATTTAGTTACGGTTTTTTCATGTGGCACACCTATGTACCAACAAATTATCAAAGTTTGTTAATACATAGGTGTGCCATTTGAAAAAAATCATAATTTAGTGTGTTATTTGAAAAACGTGTATTTGTGTGGTGTTTTATGATATTAACCCTAAAATTTAATCAAGACATAAACGAGACGTTGGAAATGGAAGGTGAACACAGATTGAGCTATTTTTGGAGCGGAAGGGTCTGGTGGGGTCTTGTATGTCGAGATGTTGAGGGGTCCTCACTTTATTTTCAGGGTCTCCAAGATCCGAAGATCATTAAAGTATTAACGGTGATGAAGGCTTTAAGGTGGATCTCAAACCGGTCCATAGACCACGATGAAGTGGAAACTAAATGTCAGGGTATAATCCTGGTTGTTCAAAGTTCTACTAGTTTATTAACTTTGTTTAGAGCCATATAAATGTTCGTATGTGATTAATTGGGTGTGAGATGTTTCTTGTTTGTAAGAACCCTTAGTAGGTTACTGACTTTCGATGTTCGTTAATAACATTGAACACTCCGTCAAAGACATAGACGAGACAACATTACACTAAATTTTATTAATCAAAGTTTATATAGAAATAAGTCACTCACTTGAGCCTTGAGAGGCTGAACCAGACACAGAGGTCCGACCCACCAGCCTTTGGGTTCGCAAGCCCGGTTCCAATGATCGGCAAAGACCGGTTCGAGCTCGTAGAAGCTGTTGAAGATCATGCCTGAGCTCTTCCCCACCGCCACGATCTGTTTCATCGTCAGGTCAAAGAGCGGACCTTTCGGGTCCCGCTCCGTAAAAGGCGGGCCGAAGTCACTCCTCGTGACCTTAATCCACGGAAAATCCGGAACCACGAGCAACTCGTGCTCCGCCTCCGTCTCCAGTAGAGTCCGGTGGACCCCGACGGAGCGCGACACCGTCAGGGCGTACCCGCTCATGCCGTAGAACGCCACCCTCGGGAGCCCGAACTTGTCGGCGGATTCTAGGGTCCACCAGAGGAACCCGTCGGAGACGACGAAGCTGGCGTCGGGGAGGTTCTGAAGGGCCTGCTCGAGGTGGGGCTGCATGGCGGCGGTGGCGGCGGCGAAGGGGACGTAGAGGGATATGGTGGGGAGCTTGTCGGTGCTCTCGACCCCGGCGGGCACGCCGGGGATGTTTTCCGGGAAGGGGAGGGCGAGGATGGCGGCGGGGGTGTCGGAGAGGGAGCTGGCGATGAAGGGGCGGTTCGCCGGAGTGGTGATGACGGTGACAGCGATTTGACGGCGGCAGAGGAGGCGGGCTAGGTGGAGGATGGGGATGGTGTGACCTTTGGACATGAAGGGGAAGAGAAGCACGTGACGGTGTGGACCGTCCATTTTGGTACGTTTTAATTCTCGACTTTATGGTTGGTTATAAGAGCTACTATTTATACATAAAACGATACGTGGCACCATCGATGTTTCTTCATTAATGTAAATAGATCTGGACCGTTTATTCTGTAGATTAGGACACGTCTTGACGTGTACCATGTAGACCGAACCTGTGCCAGTCAGTGAATAATAGGTAATAAAGGAAAACTAATGATTTATAAATAAATAAATAAATAAAAGGAAAGTTGTACAATACATGAAATGAAACATGCATTTTCGGACACTCCGAACACTAGCATGGAACTCAGGAGTCCGATTAAAGCATGTGTGGTTAAGAGACTAACATATAAGATTCATGCGTAAAACTTATGTGTTATTGTACAAAATTATGAATTGAGTCTTTTGAATTAAATTGTGTTTTATAACATGAGACTCATGCATGAAACTGATTTTTTGAGTGGTTGTTAAATTGATATTTTGTTGTATCATTTTTTCTCTCTTAAATAACCTAGTCGCAACCCTCTTCTTTCATCTTGATCTTCTCCTGTCGGCGGTGTCATAGCCTTTGGCCATAGTCGGCGTCGGTGGGATTGTTATTCGATCTCTCCGATATCGGTGGTCCGGTGGTTTTTAAACTGCAAGGTTTGTGTTTACAGTCGAGCAAGGTGGGTTTGAACGGTGATGGGTAGCACCGGCGGCTCGTCACATTGCAGATTCGGCCTGTAGGGTTACTCTTTAGCGAGGATCTGGAGTTCGTGCTCTCTGGATTCCTCGGGTCAAGGTACCTTCTCGGTTCGTTGTTGGTCGGCGGGGGTCAAATCCGATGACTCGTCTCGCTGGAGTTTCGGCCTTCTCGGTCTCCTTGGCATGGATCTGAAGTTTCTCCTTGCTACCAAGGTTCGTTTCAGTACTTTTGGTGGCTGAGTTTGGCGCGTGGTCAGACAGTGGCGACTCTGAATTGGTTAGGTTTAGTTTTCCTTTAATGTTTGTTAGGTTTTGGTTTGTTTTGGTTTTGGGTTCAATCCCAAATAATTGCTTTGTTGCAGCTTGGTGTACACTAGTTTGCACCTTCGGTGCTCTAGTTGCACTTTTGTGTGCCCGTTATGTGGCACGGTTTGGTGTGCATGTTGTTGCACTTTTGACGTGCACATTGTTTGCACGTTCTGGGACGTCCTTCTTTGTGTTCTGGTTGTGATAGGGATTCGATATTATTATAGGTTAACTCGTTTAGAGTCTGTAATATTTTATCATTCGCTTGTGCGCTTTCATTAGATTGTATGTATGTCACTTTGATGGATATATAAAATTGATGCCTCCCGCTTTTCGTCAAAAAAAAGAATTGATATTTTGTTGAATTTATTAATTTCCGATCTAAATCCGTACAATTGAAATAAAATCGAAAAAATAATTAAAAAATCGATTAAATAAAAATAATACTATTTTATTGGAGCTTGTCAATATGAGCCCAGATCTTTTCACATTGATAGTACAATAAGGACAACATTTTTGTGTGTCGGTCTATATGTTCCTTCGTGAAGTCGGACTTGTCCTGTTGCTGCAAGTCTCTGTATTCGGTGTAGTATTTGTCGAATTTGGCATCTAACTGCATCACTCTATCTGCCTTTTCACGCCGTACTTTGTCCATTTCGGTAATGCCTTGTGATTGGTGTTGCATACCCTTCCCCTTCCGTTTTGTGGACTTCTGGCCCAACGAGCGCTCTTCTACACGTGAAATGGGACTAAATTAGGTTACTAACTCACTCGGTCGGATCAGAGGATACCCTATCCGGTTGGGACTCACCACCGAGAGCTGTAACATGTTCATCATCGATGGGAGGACAAGTGGGTGGGGGTTGAGATGTAAGCCCTAGCCTCATACAATCGTTGTCGACGTACAACCCCGACTGTGCCTTCCTCCGCCCAAAACTTGTCTTTGTCTGTCTAAAGACGGACTCAATGATCATGATTGAATACCTTTAGTTCGCCTTCCTTCGTTGTGTCTTTGTACATGCTTTTGGCCTCTTGGACGTACATGTCATCGCTCTATCCTCTTTTTCATTGGACTTCGACTCCCTCAAAATGTTGACGTACATCCGCATCCGAGACGTCCGTCTGTTCCAATTCTCTTTATGACTTTCCATCCAAACTCTCATGTGCTACATTGCCCCTGTTATAGAATTGTTTGACAATTGTGCCAAATAAGGAACTACATCTTGTGAGTTGCCCTTAATTGGGTCTCTGGTTGTGTGTAGTCAGATATGTATCATGAGTGTGTCCACCTCAAAGATCCATTTGGTTCTTCTATCTGTTTTCACCTTCTTTCATTGTACAAGGTCGATAGAGGACGACTGAGACGATATCCGAGTGTCGTTGCTGGCGCCGATGTGCTGTTGGTGGTATCGGCTGGCCTCTGGGCAGCCATAATAGTTGATGAAAGACGAAAGGTTGAAGGATTGGAAGGTGTGTTCAACATCTTTTGACAGACGCCTACTTGAGATGTGTTGACCTAATCAGCCATATTGACTTGTTCCGGTGTGTAGTCATGTTGCTCCGGTAAAGACGACGGTTGAGTCGTCAGACATTGTTTATCGGATTTTTTAAGAGAGAAAGTGCATAATTTGAGAGTGAAATGTTGGTGGTTTGATGAATGAGATGAGAGTGCTTATAAGTGGGTAAATTTTGTTTATTTCAGATTTATTTTAATTAAAAAAAATAACCGTTATCGGACCGTTGGAGCAACGGTCCGAACTTTTTTCTCTTGAATACCACGTGTCAGCACGTGTTTTGCACTCCTATGACTCGTGAACCGCATGCTTTTGAGTCGCGGTCGGCCCACGACTCACTGACCCACAATTTAGTGGGTCAAAACTACATTTCACGCACCCCACAACATACGCACCGCAACTCCGACCCATTAAATCATGGATCATTGGGTCGTAAGTCGGAACGTGATTCACACCGTATATGAGTTAAGGGTTAGGTTTCATACAGGTGACGTTTAAAATGTCTAGTCGTAACGGGTCCTCTCTTTTACATGAAAATATTGAAACACCTGGACGGCGAGACAAAATGAAATAGTGAAATACATTAAATTTGAAAGGGCACATAGCGAGTTGGTCCATACTCTGGTGGTGCATTAAATTTGATAGGTCATGGTCCATACTCTGGTGCAGGGTCCAAATCCAACGATTTATTGTGTGAGTGAGATCAATAATTATAATATATTTCTTGAACAAGATTAATCAAAAATATATTATTATATATATAAAAGATGAACAATGGTGATTTTTTGATTAAAATTTTTAAGCGCGATTCTAGTCCCGGGTTGTAGGCTCGACGCAAGGGTTTGCTGTAACGTCAATATGTGATGAATGTTCGTCATAAGTGGCTTTGTAAAGAGCCCGTGAAATGGCAAGTGACGTAAAAGTTGTAGTGTTAGTACAATTGGAACATAGCAAGTCCTGTCATGATATCTTGTATTTGACACAATCACGTAACACTATACTTGTTATGTTCCTAACAGTACTGCCACTACAGTTAAGATATTACTTGCCATCTTTGATTACGGATTATCGAGAAAAATATTTACCATCGTGTCGTCATATTACACCCCCAGACTCAATACTCAACGTCCAAGAAGATGGCACATAGATCGTATTGCGTTGTACTTCTATTCAAACGTTTCGAGAAATATTAATATGCGTCGTATCGAGTCGTCTTGCGTTTTGCAATCAACTTTTCTATTTTTTATCTACACATTAGACTTGGAATAGACCGAATCGGTCTATTCCCACTGCGACGATAAAAACACTAGACTCACGAATCGGGTTTAATCACCTTTCATTTCCTCCAAAATCTACATCATTAGACCGAGATTAGAACGATTCGGGTCTAATCCTACTGTAGGTATTATGAGAGGCTTTTTGACGCAAGAGACGACCAAAACCTTAGCAAGTACTAGCCGACCCTAACCTTATTTTTTCCCTTGGAAATTCAATCGTGCACCAAGCTTATCAGAGTTCAAATTACATCAAAGTGCATCAGGAATAAATCCCTAACCACGAAGAACAGTCATCACTACAATGGTGTCTCAGTTCTTTTCATACTATAACCATCATTGACGGTATTGAATGGGGTGTCATAAAGACGATTTATAACTAAAACTAATACCCAAATAAAAGCAAAGGAAGACTGACAAACACTGCTCAAGGTAGGGCCTGTAAACCGTTGGGTCCCCCGAAGATGACACTTTTCTTCTTATGTAAAACCGAACATGTGGTCGTTAGTGGTGATTAAAGGGTACCGAATAACACTGCTCAAGGTAGGGCATGTATATCGTTGGGTCCCCCCGAGGGCGACATTTTTCTTCTGATGTAAAACTGAACTTGTGTTCGTCAGTGACTCCTTGGGAAAGAGCCCTGAATCTCCGCTTATTGATCGTTAACCTTGCAAAAAAGAACAGAACAGAGAAAGTAAACAAGAACCAATCGATCTGAGACCGAGAAAGAGGTCTCAGAGGAGGCCAAGGGGCGGAGATACCGACGTCGGCTTCAAAGGTGGCAGGTGCTGAGCAGGGGGCGACGTCCCTGAATGCTTCCCCTGAGGACCTAAGAAGGTGAACGAGACAGTGGGGCGATGATCGAGGTTGGGAGAGTGATTTCGACGGAATCGATGTGGTGGGTACAGGTAGGGTGGGCATTGGGTGGTTAACCACCCAATGGAACCCTTTACGAACCCAACCCGATATTACCGGTTTGACATATCTTGGAACCAACCCCAACCCAAAAACCAATTTTTTTACAGTGAAACCAACTAGTTCACTGACCGGTTGGTTAGTAGTTTTAACCAACCAACCACTTTACTACATGCAAGTACAAATTTAGATACTAATAACCATACAAATATTTCTATTTCAAGGCAAAACATATTACTACATTCTCCAAAACAAAAGAAAAATTACATATAAGTCATCGTATTTTATGTTAGCAATCCATGTGACACGAAAGAGTGCTCATGGGTCATTCATCTATATCAGATCAGTGATTATTATGAAGCCACGTGTATATGATGAACAATACCGGTTTGGTTGGTTAACCGATGGTTTGACGTTTCAAGAACCGACAACCAACCGTTAACTTTCCGATTCGATCGTCAAGAACCCGCAACCAACCGTTAACTTTCCAGTTTCAGGTTTTCGGTGCGATTTACGGTTGGTGGGGGTTGGTTTTAGCGGTTTCCCACCCCTAGGTGCAGGCGGAGGAATAGGGAGAGAGGACTGGGGGTAGAGCGACGTCATTACGGAATTAGAAGGATCAGACTTTGGTCGGGAGAGACGGCGACGCGACGCCTGTGCTATGGGTTTAGTTTGAAATTTATATAATTCCTCATAGAAATAAAAATAAATGAATAGATACCATTTAAAATATATAAATAAATCAGTAACATTAAAGTATGGAATGATAAATTCTAATTTTTTTTATTTGATTACGGGGTTGCTTGTCAACGGCCCTCTAGAAACCGTAGCTATCTCCTTTTCCCAATACACTTTTGCCAAACTTGTTTGTTTCTTAAATCGTGGTTGGTTGCTAATACTGTTCGGACTCGTGTCACTTTCATGGCTTATTAAGTCAATTACGAGTTCGCCACTACTACTTTGATTGACCACTTCAGTAGCAATTAATGGCAACCAATGGATAGATTTTTCCTGGCCCAGCCCGATATTATTATTTGCTTGGTTTATTTTTGAGAGAAAACTAAAATATATAAACACATTGAAACAAATGGTATACAAAAAAGCCCTAGCCGTTCCTCTCTCTCAAGCTAAGGCGGTTAGGATAGGGGCCTATCTCTTTTGTGGCACGGATAGTAAAGGTTTGGTAGGTGGTGTTCACAGAAGAGGAGTAAATGTAGAGGAGATTGTTATTATACATAGAGTTCCTCAATTCTGTCCGTAAGTATGTATGCAGGAAGATATATTTATTTTCCCTTTTTTTCTGATCCACCTTACATATGGACGAGTTTCACGAAGGCAGGATCGTCTTGTTAGGGAGATGATCGGCAGAGGAAGGAAGCCGAGAGGGACGGTAGATCCAGGAGCGTCACCTACGATGCACACGGTGGGGAAAAAACGACGCAGTGGAGCGAGGGTGTCGGATTGGAGCCGTACCTAATTTGGTTTATCAGTATCCGATTGGCAAGGCGTAGTGCCTTCGCTGGGATCCCATTAAGGGGTGGTGGTGCAAAGCGGGTAATCGGGCCGCCACTTACAGTGATGAAGGTGATCAGGTCATGCCTCACCGCGTTTCTTGTGGTAGGGGCGATGAGCGAGGTTGGTAAAATTGCGAGTGGAACGCAACAGATCAACACCGAGGACGTGGCGATTAGGGTTGCGCGAAGGTATGGTAGAACCGATAATGGACTATCCTTGATTGTTGTGGAGGACGAGGTAGCTGGACATGAGTACGGTGCCGACCAGAGAACAAAACCAGAGAACGATACGGAGCCCAATGTAGCATCGGACTTAACAGCGAGGGGCGGCATGCACCCTCGCCTCGATCAATGAGGACGTCGTGGCCCAGTGGGGGGTCGACCAGCAATACCGCCCCACTGGACATAAGGTGGCAGTGGTTCCACCATATTTTGGTATGGTACTATCCTACCATCTCGAAGGCCAGTATTCCCACATTTTTGGAGCCTACTATATCATTTTAGGGAGGAGGACGCACACTGGTATTCCGGGAGAGTTCTTAATCCACCACAGTACCCTTCTGGTAATGGGCCGGCTCTGCCTTAGCTCCAAGTTTGATTCTACTATATCGGTGTCTTCAAGCGCTACCGCAACGTTAGTTATTGAACGCCTCTATGGAACATATCGGTTTCTTTATAATTTTTCTTTTCTGCTTGGTCCCTTGATGTTAAGACCTGTTAGTTGGTTTCTTGATTGTGCATACTACACACTTGTTTGGTGTCCACTTTGGATTGAATATTTGGTTTCCTTTGATTAATATATTCCCTCGTATTCTTTCAGAAAAATATATACAAACAGCGTAACGTGAACCAAAAGGAAACAAATATACACAAGATATTCAAAAGTGATTGGTGTCGTGATCGTTGTCATGGTGGGCATGGAATCAAGTCGCCACTCAATCACGGAAGAAGCAATCTTCATCCAAACCTGTAGAGGTCGCCCGAAGATGCCAAGTAACGACTTAGAACAGTTGGTGTGGAAAGTGGCACTAGATTTGTACAAGTCTCGTGCATTTATGAAAAATCGGATTATACCCAAAAGATCAAGCTAATAGGTGGAGACATCAATATACATATCAAAGGGTCAATTTATCCACACACTTTCGATGTGGTACACACACTTTAACACTCCCCCTCACGTGCGGGCCTCGCATGTGGCACATTTGGACATCGAGGATAGGTTTATTAACACATGCCCAAACCAGCTCTAATACCATGTTAAAACCCGATTCAACCCAAAAGCTCAAGCTGATAGGTGGAGGTGTCATGATGTATATCCATAGGGATGGCAATTTAACCCGAACCCGACGGGTACCCGATGGTCCCGACCCGATCGGAGCGGGTTCGGGGCGGGTATTTTTCAAATCGGGGCGGGCTTCGGGTATTTGACCGGGGTCAGATCGGGATCGGTATTGATATGACCCGACCCGACCCGATAGTATTAGTTTGCAAAACCTAATTTTAAATTTATAATACATTCAGCATAAGTCTAAAGGTCACGGTTATGCGGCTCACTTTCACTACTCATCTTCGGTCCGTTGCTCTCCAAAAGTCCAAGGCATCAGTGATTGTCCCATTTTCTATACGTTATTGATCATTCAATCTACACGTTGTTGATCCATAATGGTCCTTCAATCTATACATTATTGATACATAATTAATGAAACAAGTGGACAATTAACTGAATGTATATATTTGATATTATCATGCTCGTATGTTTTATGTTTAAATTTAGAAAAGCTTGGATACATCATTATGGAGTTGGCAATACATTATTATAAGATAAGACATGTTTAAATTGTTAAAGTTAATTACTAAAAGTCATATCTCAGTATTAAGAATGGAAAAATGTTAGTAAAATGGTCTCTTATTTTCTTTCTAATTCAGTTTACAGTATTATGGTTACTTTACAGTATTATGGTTACTGCAAAATGGTTTATAACCACTTAACCATAATTCATTCGGGGCGGGGCGGGTAATCCCCGACCCGTGCGGGGCAAGGTCGGGGCGGGGCAAGGTCGGGGCGACGCCGGGTACGGGACGGGGTCGGGTACGGGATGCAGAGATCGGGTCGGGTTCGGGTTTTGCACTACCCGCCCCAAACCCGCCCCGTTGTCATTCATATATATCCACACACTTTCGATGTCGTACACACACTTTAACACACTAGATTTAAGAGAAAAGACTTGAAAGTAGAGACTTGAGAAGAATTCTCTACTTGTATTCAATGATGATGTGTAATATAATCATAGTGTACATGGGTCTTTATATAGCCTCTTAGAGATAGGCACAACTCTAACATGATAGAGATACGTCAAGATGATGATATAGATAGTTATATGAAGATGATGATGTAGATACTTATGTGAAGGTGATAGAGATAACTACATTAAGATGATAATAATAATAATCTTTGTAATAATCCTTAATACTCCCTTCAAGTTGGAGTGTGAGGATCTCGAATGCATAATTTGCGAAAAAGTACTAAAAACTGTGGTTTTTCAAGAGCCTTTGTAAAGATATCAGTCAATTGATCATTTGTTCGTATGTATGACGTAACAATATTACCATCCTTAAGCTCATCTCGAACAAAATGAAAATTCATCTCAATATGTTTCGTACGTTCATGAAAGACTGGATTTGCTGCAATATATAAAGTCGTCTGACTATCAAAATACAGGCGAATAGGCCGGTCATCTCGTACACCAAGACAAAATAAAATAGACTTCAACCATTTTAACTAGCGAAAAGCCGTAGCCATGGAACAATATTCTGCCTCGGTGGAAGAGCGGGAAACTGTGGGTTGCTTTTTTGTTTTCTAAGATAACGGAGAAGTCCTAAGAAGCACAAAATAACCAGTTAAAGATCGACGAGTAGTAAGACAACATGCCCAATAATTATCACAAAATCCATATATCTGCAAGTTGCACCGACGATTCAACAAAATTCCTTGACCAGTGCACCTTTTTAGGTATATAAGGACGCGAAGTATTGCCTTCCAATGAGTGATCATATGGGAAGACATAAATTGGGCCAACATATGAACCGAATAGGAGAGCTCAGGTCGAGTAAGCGTCAACTAGACCAACCGCCCTACAAGCCGCCTATACTTTTTAGGTTTTGAAAACAACTCCCCCTTAACACGAGCTAATTGATGATTTTGATCCATTGGAGTAGAAATAAGCTTCGACCCCAATAAGCTAGCCTCGTTGATGATATCCAATACATACCTTATTTGACTAAAATACAAGACATTGGGACCCCGTGCCACCTCAATTCTAAGGAAGTACTTACGGACCCCAATATCCTTTATATGAAAACAGTCATGCAAATAGGTTTTAAGTTTGAGCACCACCTTATGACTTGAACCTGCAATGAGTAGATCATCCACATATACAAGAACGTATAAAGAGTCACCCCCCTTAGTGTAGCTAAACAATGAGTAATCTGCAGATGACTATTGAAAACCAAACGACTTCAAAGCAAATGAGTTTGGCAAACCATTATCGAGGGGCTTGTCGAAGACTGTACAAAGCTTTTCGGAGACGAAAAACCTTACCCACCGAACCTGATGGTGCATAGCCATGGGAAACTTTATATAGACCTCCTCTTCCAAGTATCCACGAAGAAATGCATTATGTACGTCTATTTGATGAAGCTCCCAATTTTGAGCGATCGCAACAACCAAAGATAATCGGACAGTCACCATCTTCGCGACTGGTGCAAATGTTTCATGAAAGTCAGTATCAGGCAATTGTCTATTTCCGAAGACAACAAGGTGCCCCTTTAGTCCTTCCAGAGTCCCGCCCTACTTGAGCTTAACATTGTAAACCAACGTACTACCAAGTGCGACCTTTCCTGGAGGTAAAGATTGCAATGTCCATGTGCCTTATCGTTTGAGAGCATCAAGCTTGTCTCTCATGGAATTTCTCCATCCTAAGTGTTTGGTTGCTTCAGAGTAGGATTTGGGTTGTGGTCACTGCCGCCAAAAAATTCCTATGTTGCACAAATTTGTTATCATAATTCACATAATAAGATATGGAAAACGGCATACTTAAGGACCGTTGTGGAGAAGATAAACTAGTGACGGGAGTAATGGTTTGGACTGTGTCAGTGATGTAGCCTTTTAATCTAGTGGATGGAATCCGTATACGATGCCCTTTACGAAGAGGTTCTCTAGTGTCAAGTGGCGGAGTAATCTATGGTTGTTGTAACATGAGTGTAGTGGGTTCTCCAGCTAGTTGAATAGAAGGAGGACTATGGTTGTCCGCTCCAACCTCACGTCCCTCAAAACTCCCCTTTTCTTCACTAACTCCATCATTCTCATCAAAAACACTATCTCGAGATAAAAATAGACCTTCTTGTCTAAGTCATAAAGCCTCCAACCCTTTTGCCCAAATGGATATCCAACATATATGCATTTACGAGAGCGAGGACCAAACTTATCCTTCACTCGAAGACGATAATTAGCATAACACAAGCTACCAAAAACGCGGATAAGATAGTAATTAGGGGAATTTCCAAACAATACCTCATCAGGAGACTTGCTATTTAACACACAAGAAGTAGTCGTATTGATCACATAAGCAACCATCAAGACACATTCTCCCCAAATACTCAAAGGTAGGTTAGCCTGGAAACGTAAAGCGCGAGCCACATTAAGCAAATATCGATGCTTACGTTCTACCTTACCGTTTTGTTGAGGCGTATCAACAGAAGATGTTTGATGCAACATTCCATTATCAGCATAAAAACATTGTAAACAAGTAAATTCATGACCATTGTATCTTCTTAAAATTTTAACCCGTTTACGGAACTGAGTATGCACCATAGAACAAAAATCCTTGACAATCTGCCCAACTGCACTCTTAGCGCTCATTAAATACACCCAAACTGCTATAAAAAATCATCCACAATTGTGAGAAACTAGTAAGCACCACAACTAGAAGGAACTTTGTAACCACCCCAAATATCACAGTAAATCATCTCAAACAAATCAACTGTTTTATTTTCACTAACCGGGAAAACACTTCTAGTTGGGTTATATACTTTTTGGTACCCTTATGTTCCGCCCATGAACGCTTGGTACCCTTTTTAATTTTTATTCCAATTTGGTACCCTTATGTTCGGTCCACAAACATTTTGAGTAAATGGGGTTAAAAAACTAACAGAGTAATGTGAAATGACCATTTTACCCTTATATTGATATAGTTGACTTTTGAGTTTAATGTAAAAAGACCAATTTACCCTTATATTGACTTTTGACTTTATTTTTAAACTTATTTTTTAATAATTTTTATTTTATTTTATTGAATTAATTATTTTATAAAAAATTTATTTTAATATATTTTTCGAATTTCTTATTTTTTGAAATAATTAATAATTGTTTTTAAATTTTCTGAAATAATTCATAATTAATAATTTATTATTATTTTTATTCTCATTTTTCTTATAAAAATAATCTACTTTTTATTTTAAATTTATTTATTTTTATTTTCTATTTATTTATTTTTTGTTTTTATTTATTTACTTATTTATTATTATTATTCATTAATTAATTATTTTATTTCTTTTGTTATTTAATTATTTCGTGTATTATAACTAAGGGTATAATGGTAATTTTGTCTATCAAATTTATAAGCTTAAAATAAGAAAGGGTAAAATCCTCATTTCACACCCCACTTAACTGTACATGACTAACTTAGAGGAATATTCAGTTAGTTTTCTAATGGAATATGCCACTTCCGTCCGTGGACAAAACAAAAGGGTACCAAATTGGTCATTTTAAACATAAGGGTACCAAATCGTTCGTGGACGGAACATAGGGGTACCAAAAAGTATATAACCCCTTCTAGTTTGATGGGAAATTAAACAAATAATGCAAGGATCCTTAGAGTCACAAATTTTATTATCCCAACTATAAGCTTTGTCGCAATAAAGAAAAGGCAAAAGAGACACCACTTTTCGGGAAGGATGACCAAGCGACGATGTCATAATTCATGTTGTCCAAGCACAATAGTTTGATTAGCTTGAATCCGCCTCGTGGTCTTAAATCAATATACTCCATCACATTGTTCACTTGATCTAATCAGGGTCCTCAAATTGTGATACTGTATGATACAAAGCTTATCCGTTATTGTAATTAAGTACTTCAAGGTAGCAAGTAACTGTGAAACCAAACTGAGATTAACATTCAGATCAAGAGCATATAACACATCCTTCCAAATCAAATCGTCACTCAAGACGATTATGCCTTCCTTTAACTACCATCGTTTGACTGTCATTTGGTTGCCCAACCGATGATGGAGAAATAGCGTACAAACTTGGGAATAAATAAATATTTCAGGTCATATGGTTCGAAAAACTAGTGTCAATTATCCATTGACGTGTCTTATACTTACCACCATGCGTAGGAGTAGCATCATTGACTTGAGAGTATTTCAACATACTCAACAACTGATGTCATTCTGCATCCGATAGTTGCACCCCATTATGATTAGGTGCGCCAATGCATTGGCCTGAGGTACAACTAGAAGATTGATCAACAACATTGGCCACATTCCCATGACCACGACCATTGCTCCGGCCACCACGGGTGTACTTGCCGCCACCTCTGGCCGCTGCCCTATTGTCAAAATTCCACCAATCAGGAAATCCTAGAAGCTGGAAGCAGTTGTCTTTGTGGTGCCCGACTTTGTTACGATGAGAGTATGTGCCAATGAAGCGAGACTTGCTAACCTCCACAGTAGCGTTGCACCACATCCACGAGCATTTCCTTGCACTGCGAATCCCACGACCTCGTCTTTTTTTCACCTTGACGAATAAGTGCTGGATCGGGCTTTTCTAGCCATCAAGGAGCCAAGTACTGTTTTGGGCCCAGGTACCAAGAAACCGACCAGCGACCCGAGCTTGTTCGACGTTTCTAAACGTATTGGTAATGATTTGGGTCCGATAGTTGGTGTGCGCTCGGGTTCTGATTCACAGGTCATCCAGCCTCGGGATGGAGAACCATTTTTGGAGGTCGGGTTTCAAGATAGCCCGTGGAAAGATATTCTTTTGAGCAAAGAAAGTATTCCCATAGAGGTTCCAAAGAAACGTGGTCGTTCAAAAAAAGGCCAGCCAAAAAAGCTAGTTCCTCCAACTGTTTTTTACCAGACAAGAGCCAAAACATCGACCGATAAAGGGGGGTCCTGTGGGAAACTTCACTATTGATATTGCTAAGCAAAGTAAAGACGGAATGTGGAGCTTTAGCAAGCGATTTGTGAAAAATGCGGTTGCCAACTCCTCAGGTTTTGTTTCCCCACAGCAGGTTGAGGATGAGGAGGATACCGAGGATAGTGAGTTGGAGGGTATTCCGGAAGTGTCTCCAGGAAATTCAACTCCTGTTTCGGTTTCTAATCGTTTTCTCTGCTTGAACCCGAATAGGTAGTAGGCAAAGAGGGCGGTGCTCTATTTAGTTTGCTTCCTGTTCTGTTTTTGTTTTTTTAGTTTGTTGTATGCTTGTTTCAGTTTGGGGAAAAGGTCCTTTTAAGGATCGTTTTTCTTGCATCGTTTTACTTTCTTGTAGAACGTTTGCCTAATAAAATTTCTTCGCTTATCAAAAAAAAAAAAGAATGGTGACGTTCCTCAGTAAATGCCTTGGAAAAATGTCGTGTTCAATGAGGGAAGTGGTTCTTGCATTAAAATCTCAGAACGAACTGTACTACGTATGAACGAGTCAAGACCAATTAAGAATTGATTAACCTTATGATCTTCCTTGTCCTTCACCAACGCACCCTTCGCACCACACTTGCAACTAAAGTTACATATAGGGGATGAATAAAAACCTAATTCATCCTAAATCATTTGTAACTTGCCATAATAGTCGACCACCGAGTCATTGTCTTGTTCAAGACAAGTCAATTGACTCATTATTTCATGGATTTGAGGTCTGTTTCCAACGAGAAACGCTCCCGAATATCTTCCCACATATCCATAACATCATCAGTAATAAGAACAGTAGAACGGATGGATGCATCGAATGTGTTGTGTAACCAAGCCCCGAGCATAGAATTCACTTGTATCCATGAAGAATACGTCGCTGATTCCGTGGATTTGGGTAGCTGAATCAAGTCATCAATAAACCCAAGTTTGTTGTTTCTTTGAAAGCATTGCGTACCGATCGAGCCCATTGATCGTAATTATTCCCACAAAGCACCACCGGAGAGATAATTCAGTCTGTGTACGAGGAAGAGTGTAAATAATATGGAGACGAAGACTCCACACCCTTATGAGTTTCATTGGCACCTCCCTTGCTAGTTTCAATATCACCCCTTATAGTAGAGAATTGACACAAAGGAACAATAGATAATTAAAATCTAGAATAATAAAATTTATTAAACCTGCTATGATACCATATTAAAGCTCGATCCAACCCAAAAGCTCAAGCTGATAGATGAAGGCATCAAGATGTATATCAAGAGGTCAATTTATCCACACACTTTGGGACACACACTGATGTGGACGTAAATTGCATCGATTTTGGATGTTTTTAGCCCACATTCTTGAGCTTTTTAGTCCCAAGATTGTATAATTTGGTCCACTTTTCTCTCTATACTCATTTTTGTATTTCATTGTGTTTTGTAGGTGCTTTGATCGGAAAAAAAGAAGACTAAAATAGAGGAAAACCCGGTTTTAGGAGTTTTGGAAGCTGACTAATTTTGCGAGGAGCATAACTCCTTCATACGAACTCCGATTACCTTCAATTTTATGTCAAATCAAAGGGAATTCAAAGATCTACAACTTTTGTTGAGGTCCCAAGGCCGTTACAACCCTCTATCAGGCCCACGCGAGGCTTTCCAACTTCATGACAGGTTTTCTACTTAAAAAGGAAATTTTCCTATTCCAAATCCAAATTTGAGAAGGATAAAAGGGTATATATAGGGGAGCACGAATTTAGAGAGGGAGATCTTGTATTAGGCATAATTTTAGAGAGATTGAGAGTTAGAGTTGAAATTTTGGTGAGAGAGAAGTGCTTAGGAGCAAAGATTGAAGCAACTTTGAGATTTTCATCATTGAATCAGTATTTTGTATCAACTTTACATATGAAATATGTTTTCTCTTTTTCATCTTCTTCTTTGTGTTCTTCCTTCATCTCCATGAGCTAAATTTCCAATGATCTAGGGCTATGGGAAACAATACGATGAATTTATTCAATGGGTTTGTGTTTATTATGTGCAATTGTGTTTAGATTAGTGTTTGCATAATTTGAACTTAATGCTTCATCAAATTGATCACTTGATAGATGAGTAGGTTTTAGCATTTAACAATCGAGAGATGAGAGTGACTAAAAGGACTAAGGATTATGCAACTCGGGTTTAAATCTAGTCTCTAGTAAAGTTAGGTTAACACGAGTGCAACAACTATAGGCGTACAACCCCGAAAGTTAGAGTAGTTCATGAATTTTAATGTTGTATGTCTCTCTACACCTAGATTAGAGATAACTAGGCGGTTAGATTATATTAGGGTCCTAAATCGAGAGATGTTTAGCACTAGTTGAGAGAACTTATGTTGCCTTTAAACTTACCTTATTTGCACATGTAAACACAAACCCCTGCGAATTAATTGTCATTTTGTGACCCCGCTAAAAGTCCTAGATCGCCTTTTCCCTTCAATTTCACAACAAACTGATATTTTGTCTTTTACTTGATCATCATTTATTTTACTTTGCATTTCAAATTGTCAATTAATTTTCAAAACCAAAACAAAACTCTTTTCAGAAACAGATTAATAACGGATTTTAAATCGAGTGACTGTTTTACTGGTCCCCTGGGTACGATAACCGGACTTGAACCGATTTACTACTTGACGATCGGTGCGCTTGCCGCGCCCTTTCTGTGAGTTAATTCTCAGGGCGTCAAGTTAATGGTGTCGTTGCCGGGGAGATTCCTTTAACTAACCTTATTTGCACATGTAAGTGGTAGGCGTGTATTGATGTTGGCACTGGAGGGTCGAGTGGAAGTCGGGAAGGGATTAGTAGTATCTAGCTGAACCTCGACTTTTACCAACCTACAGTTTTTCCTAACCTGGGCCGGTTGGGGATTTCACATACCCCGAGAGGTGAACTAGAACAAGTAAGGGTGGCGCTTTGCCATTTCAGACACTTCATCGAGGTCTACGACTAGAGACTACTCCCCATCACTAGATCTTAGGGGGTACCGAGAAGAAAGAGAACGTTCTGAAACGGAACTTAAAGATTAAGAAAGAAGACCAGGCTTAGAAAACAGTGAGAAGTTTTTATGAAGGACTTAATCAAGAAGAGAGTGTTCCAGCTCATGGATCTTGAGCCAGACTCTAAGGATGACCCTTTTTCCTCCTCTCTGAGGTAATCGGAGAAGGCTTCAAAACAGTCCCGTTGGGAGTCATGATAGGCGGTATTAGGCATGAGGGGAATTTGGAACTCTCCTCCCTACCTATGGTTGGCCCGAGCTGGAGGGATCATGTTCCTTGGGGTGATCCTGATCACAACCCCGCAAGTCAAGACAACCACCCATATAGGTATTTAGATCATTCGACTTGCATAATCGTGCTAATCTATTGTTGTCATGTAATTTCTAATCGTTGTTTTAAAAGGTTGCTATGTAGCATAGAGCGTTGAAACACCTGCAATAGATGGGGGTTACCGGACTATATCTCGGCCGTTAGAGTTTTTCCATTACGATTCTTTGGTCCTTTTTGGAAATAATTAATGAGGCAGAAACTTTTCAAAAAATAAAATAAAATAATGAATACCCTACCTCTGTGATGTTTCTTTTTCGACTACCTTACCCCTGTTGTTAACAATTTTGACAAAGGGGTGTGACTGGACGGACACAAATGATAAGAATGAACTCTTCTTTGGGCCCATGAATGCCGAACGAATTGGGCAACAAAATAAACATTACGGTCCGACACAAAGGCCCAATCACTTTTCCAAATCTGAATATAAAACTCTATTAAAAACCCAATCCATACTTAATTCCAACAGCCCGAACATCAATCCAATTTGAGCCCATCCATCACTTTTGATACTGGAGTGTGTGTTTCTTCCCTTCCTTCCCTATATGAAGTTTGAAATCTCAAGCTTACTCACCAAAACTAGCTTGACCAAACATTAAATATTTATACTTTCAAGTTGTTAACTATATTGACCTTTAAATATGAATAACTGGTCTGTAAAGTATTGATCATATTTCTATTTATCTAAACATGCTCCTAGAAGCATCATTAAAGAGGGGTGAGTACACGAATCATCTAAAAGGAGCTTATGATTCCGGCCATGACTCATCTTCATTCTCTCTTAATAGCGGCCACACTAGATGGAGTCGTAGTTTCAAAAGAGACTGATAAAACAATTGTGAAGAGGGCAGCATTAGAGACCCTGAAAATAAGGGGTTAGGTGCTGCAAGGACCGACATTACGAGGACATGGAGGACGGCTCGCCGTGTACGGAAGGGATCGGTGGTGGTCAGGAGTTTCTTCTCTGTTATCCATGTGGTTCCCTTCTCGTCGTCCGATGAGGCACCCTACTTTATTGGGAGTTCTCAACAAGCCTGGAGTCATGGTGTCCGGTCCGATGGTGGTCTCTTTGGCTTTCTCTAGCGAGTTTGACCCTTTCAAGGCGGAAGGGAACGATGTTCGGAGTGACTCCTGATCGCTGTATGGGATTGGGAGGCAAGGGCGAGGCGGAGACCGAGATCTGTAATGGCCAAGTCCTGTGTGGTTCGTCGACGCCATAGAAGCAAGACGAGACCTCGTCATCGGTGATGGCGAGGGGATGCACGATCGCATCATGTGGTAGACCGAGACGTTTGGGTGGCCGGCCATCATTACCTACAGGTGTTACAGACCGTCTTGTTGTGTTTGTTCGCGGTGGTACTAGGATGGTCTCGAGGGGACTGTTTTGCCGAGGTGACCAGAGTCTCTACCGCCTGCGGCTAGAGTTGTATCTCATCTCTATTCTAGAGATTGTGGTTGTGCGTGGCAATGAAGCCAACGTTCGGGGAATACGGTAGACCGATGCCCATAAGATGGCAACATAAGTTATACGCGGTGATAGTAGGATCGCGCGTGAAACGCGATCAACTAACATCAAGAATGTGGTGGATGGATGTGTGCGTCGTTCGCGTGCGCCTATAGTCTAAGAGGGCTTTATGGAGTCCGATGGGACAGTAAGAGAACTAGCGAGGGACGCCAAACACCCTAGCCTTCCCCAATGATTTATCGGGGGGGGGGGGGGGGTCGATGAGGGGTCTGCGGGTACCCCCCCATCGACCATAGGGTGACATCGCTTCCACCAAGTACCGACACGATATTCTCCAATCAAATCAGGAATCGTCATTTTTACGTTTCTACATGCCCTCATTATCATCAGAGGGGAGATGACGTCAACTGTTTTTTCGGAAGGATACTTAATCCATTTGAGCCATCTCAGCCTCTATTCACAGGACTGCCTAGACCGTCACTCTCGGGCTTCAACAACTACTTCAATGATCTCAACCGCTTACGCAGTTTTCTCTGGGAGCACGGTCTAGAGTCGTTCGATGCCTATTCTAACCATAGGACTTACTTGGCCTTATCCCATAGTTTTCAGTCGTTGTACCGAATGCCTCATCCGCTATCACGTCATTCTCTTGTCGACAATCTTAAAGTATTTCGATGAAAGAGTATTTTTTCAATTTCGTAATTGTCTCACGATGTGTGGATTTTTTATTTACTTTCTTACCGTTATTTCATTTCGTTGTTGTCTCTCCTAAGTAGTCAATTTTGAGACTGAAACTTTGATGATTTTCTTTTATTTATATATTATTATCGTTGTCGGCTCAAAAATAATCTAAAAGAAGCTTAGTGTCAAGACTACAAAATCAGATGAGCAATGCGCCACTGTTTAGAAGAAACTAACTATAACTTTTTAGATGGACACGTGGCAACAAATGGGAGGTTAGCCGTTAACAATTTTCGTTGGAGTTTGCGAGTTGTATAGAACAGACTCATCATGAGAGGAGCTATGGTTGATCATTTGGTTAATGTGTGAGTAAGTGTAGAGAGAATGTGAGTTTAGCAGTATAAAGGGGGTTCTGACACTGTAAGTTTCAGTTGTTCATAAATAAAGCTTGTTCTTCTTCAATTTAAGTCAGGATCAATTGAGATCCTGACACTTGGTTGAACAAAGATTATAGGTCGATATTACGATCGGTTCAATTTACCCATACGATCCATAGGGGAAGAACGAACGGTGGCTACTTAACACACGACAAGACCCATACGTTATGCCAAGACTGAGTGAATCAACGGACAAAATCACTATTCACACATACGCTATATTAATACCATCACGGGAGACTGAACAGATCAACCGATAAAATCAGTATTCACCGGAATTAATCGTGTATTTCATTGTATAGTATCATTGTGAATGGACACTACACATATTTCTTATCGGCGTTCTCAAGTCTCTTCTCCTTCACTTATTTGTTAGAGCACCTAGAGTGGGGGACGAGGCTTATCGTTTTTACTAAACGATTTAAAAACAAAATAGTTTTTAGATCTGTTTCTTTCTCCTCATTCGACATACAAGCAAAGCTGGGTTTTAGATATTTCGTTGTTTCTTTATTCTCATTCGACACATATGCATCTAATGAAAAGCTGAATGATTGGAATCGATACATAGTAACCATCGTAGGGAGCTCGGTGATTTTTTTATTAGCAAATATTATTAGAGGACCATGTTTTCAAACCGAAAACAAGGCCAAGGGAAACCCTCAACAAACAGACCCGAGCATGCATGATCGACACCTCAAAACAGATAAACCAACCCTATCTAAGGGTACAACGCAGGTCTAATGACCCAAATTTGACTAATTTGAAGAACAACTAAAATCAGAATAACAACAGACTAACCAGACAACAAAATACTCATGCATGAGCTTGGACTCTTACGAAAAGAGATTTAACAACCATTAAGAAAACTAAAGCCAACAAGGACTAAACCACGGTACCAACAAGGATAGGAAAAAAAAAACAGAACCCAGAAAACCCCAATCCACCCAAGTATCTACCAATTGATCCGGACCACCACGAATTAGTGGGGATAAAAATCACTCAGTCCTCTATTACCCAAAGGGTAACTCAACTCTAGCCAACACAAAGAGTTGGTCCCTAGGAGGAGAACCGACATCTAAGACTATACCGAGCAAAAATTATCCCTGAAAGGACCCTAATCCCAGAACCCCCCAGATCGGACCCTAATGTTGTCAGGCAGCACCGATAAGAAGGTCGACCTCTCTGAAACACAGAGAGACAAAAGAGTTGGAGGGAAAGAGACCAAACCTGATAAAAGACCACCAAACAGGAGCAATAACCCACCACCGCGCCACCAAATCCAAGCCAAAAAAATCTCTCGACGATGTAGTCCCCTCCACTGCACTGGATCTTCAGAACCGAAACCACCTTGGCCTTACCCCTCGGCGGAGGTCAACGTGCTATGATGAGACTCGGAACCCCAACTACCAAGAAAAGAGGAAGATTAAACGGTGGATCTAGGATTGGAGAACACAAGACAAATAGAAGTCTTCGGCAAGGAGCAGATATGAGGCGAGGTTCCCAGATCTATGACAATCCCCACCAGGCTCGGTGGAGAAATATCTCCCACTAATATATCTAGAGAAGCTGAGTTGCCAGTGTCGATGAAAGAGCGATTGGAGTCAGAGGAGGAAAAACAGGAGGATGAGAAAAAGGAAAGAGGAAGAGGGGGAGAGGTGACGGGGAAGCCACCGACTTTGTCACTCCCTCTAAGGGAGATCAAATCGAACGCCTACGGCGTCGGATTAGGGTTGAAGAAACCTATAACGAGGTGAGAACGTTTTTTTAGAGAGAGAGAATAGGTGATTTGAGGGCTAATAATTGGTGTAATCGTCCACCTTGGACTAAATGATTAACAAGTTAAGTTGCAGATATTCCGATACAAGCACGAACTAAATCACCATTAGCCATCAGGTCCCGAATCTACCAAATTAGAAACCAGTAATTTACATGAATTGAAGTTCAATACAAATTTACACTTTAACCAAACTTTGTACTCAAACATATCCCAAAGACCAACACCAAAAAGCCCCAAATCACACACTCAAATCAATTCGCATTCAGCTCAATCCCAATTCAATCCTACTATCAATCCCCAATCGATCCCTTTCTTCTCCAACCTCACCATTCTCTTCTTTCCCCAAATCCGCACTCCTCCTGCAAATCGGACATATCGGCGTCTTCACCAGCCACGAATCCACACACTGAGCATGAAAGCTGTGTCTGCAAATCGGCAGCAACCTGCACTTGTCGCCGTCCTTGAAGCTCTCCAAGCACACCGCACAATCGACGGAGCTGCACCTCTTCACCTTCTCCTCCGCCGCGTAATCGAAGCAAGGAAGCTTCTCCACCTCGTCTCTGGACATGCTCGCCGAGCCTCCTCCTCCGCCGCCGCCTCTCTCCGCCGCGCCTCTCCTGCCAAAACCTCTCCCGACGACGCAGACGTGGATGAAGACCAAAACCCCGATTCCGACGAACAAGAGTATCACAGATATGATAATCGCCATTACCATTATCTGGGTTGCCAGATCCAGAACCCTATTGTTCATCACAAGCTCACACTCCCGAAATTGGACTTACCCTTTTTCCAGATTGTTCATATGGATGAAACGAAACCCAGGTTGATTCAGAGGCCGAGATTGGAAATTGGGGTGTGTTTCTTCGTGGGTTTGCTTGAAAACATCGAGAAATTGAGGAAAAATCAGAACTTGGATTGAAGAGCTTGTTTGATAGTGTTGAGGGAAAGTGTGGTGGTGGGGTTGGAGCAACAAAAGAAAAGGTGAGAATGTCAATTTTGTAACAGGTGAGAGTGGTTCAAATGATAAAAATAATGGCAGTATAATTTATAAATACATGTTATGAACAAGACAGAAGCTGTGGTGAAGAGACTTAATTAGTGCTTAGTTGAGAATTAATTAGTTTGATCTCTGTTATGGATGGAGTTGGTGACGTAGTGAGAGATCTTTGAGTTTCAAGAAGGTTGTGGAATGTCACAAGAGCATCTCTCAGTTGGTCGATCATCCCAAATAAATAACCATGTATCGTATGACAAGAAATCTAAAGATGTATGAAAAAAGTGCATAAATTTAATTCGATAAATGATTGATTTACATTTATTCATTTCTTCGTCAACCTGAGTTGTATTTGTTTTAAAATGATTTATTTTTATTCAACTATCAAATTAAATATATAAACTTATAATCATAAATTTGGAAAATTTCTCGGTCGAATCAATGTATGAAATGATTCATATATAATTACAAGTTTGGGTTGGTCACCCACCATATAAAACTCTATTCAAACACACCTCATCTCATTGATTGAGAAGCAACTACAAACTAAAATATCCAATCAATTGAACATGACTATAACAACACTTCAAAAGACACTCGAGAGAAATACACAGAAGAGAAGTCCAACTTTTTGAGATAAAATAAGTTGGGCTCACTTTTAAAAATAAGTTTGGGCTTATATTTTAATAATTTGGGCTCGTTTTTAAAAATAAGTTTGGGCTCATATTTTAATAAGTTGGGCTCATTTTCTAAAATAAGTTTGGGCTCACTTGAGGTTTATCACCTACTCATTTCACTATTTTGAACGGTTTTACACCTCACAGCAAGAGTATTTTGAGGCATCCAGTTGGCGTTTTCAATCGACAATACATCACATCTTTTTCTTATTGCGGCGTTAAAAATAACATCAATGGTTTGCGCCGATTGGAACCCTAAAATTAGTTTGACAGTGTGAATCTATCCGAAGTTACCGCATCAAAATGTCATGGGACTGTAAAAATATCGATTGTCTTGGTCGGTTTTATCACTTATAGTCAACTTTCACAACTGCACATGTTCTTAGCTCGATGTCCAAACTTCTTTTTCTTCATTGTTGCAGTGTTGTAATCCAGATATCTCACGAAACGCTTTAGCCACCTCCGACTTGATAACCATTCGATACTGTTAGTGTCAATGCCAGTTCAATACCAACCGATTTTCAGACCGATAAAAAAGTTAATTAGTCATCAATAATTTCCCGTCACCTAATATTTACCCTGACATGTCCAAATGTAAAAATATGCGAAAATTAGTGAAGTTTTTGAAAATTACTGGCACAGACGGTAGAGGAGATGCGGGGTCGTCTTTCGACTTCAGGTTCATTAAGAGCAGGCACAATGAAACGGCCCCGCTTCCTGCGCCGTCGCGTTCGCTGGCCGGGCGCGCTGGCCGTTCCGCTGTGGAGGCGGAAAAACTCGGCCCCGCTCCCCTTGCACGCGCTCCCGATCCCCTCTCGCTGGCCGGGCGCGGTGGACGCGCTGGCGCGCCTTCTGCTGCGCTGACAGCGTCTGCCTTCGCCACGTGTCCCGACCGTTGGAGGTAACAACCAGTTTTTTTTAATTAAAAAATCAGCAAAAAAACTCCTATAAATACTCCTCTCCTCTCATTTTTTTCACACCACTTTCTACTTCAACTATCCAACTTCACTCTCTCCTTCCCAAATTCTCCTCTCTCGTTTCAATTATTCTCGTGAAAAATGTCGGGCGACGCTGGGTCTCGTGCACATTCAGCTGGTGACGAAGTAGGATTCACCGAGGACAAACTGGCACGAGGTTTCGGAGACATTCTAACGGGCAATCGCTCCAACTCCCCAAACTCGAACCCGGGATCGAGTTCAGGTAAGTGCAAACTTATTATTTATGTAACGTAATTTTTTTACTTAATTTATTGTATTAATGCATTGTATTCATTTTTTGCACTTATTTTATTATTTTACTTAATTTATTGTATTAAATTTTTTTATTAGGGCAATACCGTCCCCCACATTTCCAAATGGCGCCAGGCTTCCAAGTGCCATCACAATGGGACATGCCCCCACAAGGTTTCCATACGCCACTGTTCCAAGTGTCATCACAATGGGGCATGCCACCCCAATTCTACAACTACGAGGGTCATCCACTACCCGACGTACAAACCCCCCCAACCATCATCCTCTGTCGGACCTTCCTAACGACGAGCCCGAGCCCAACCCCGAGCCCAACCCGAAGAACCAGATCCGGAGGGCCGGACATTCAGCAAGGAGAAGGACCACCACCTCATAACTTGCTGGTTGAGCACTACCAAAGACGTCGTCAAGGGCAACTCTCAAACCGGCAGCACATTCTGGTGCGAAGTGCAGAGGAAATACAACTCCAAGGGAGGTTACCCACATCGCCGCTGGGAAGCTATCAAGAAACGTTGGCTCAAAGGTTCCAGCCAGACAATGAGGATGCTCGGCTATATGAAGAGGTCCAAGGCCGAGAATCCGAGCGGCGCAAACCAGGAAGAGCACTTGAGACGTGCGAAGCAAATGTGGGAGAATGATGGGAAATTGGTGAAAGACCACCCAATAAAGTTCGACCTGGATCATTGGGTCATGAGGCTCGAGGGCAATGCGAAGTTCAGTGCCCAGGAGGGCACAATGGGAACTGTCCGTAGTCAGGTACGCCAACAACGACAACGGTTGGATGAGGTTGGGGCTTACAGCTCAACCCCACCCACAAGCACAGGGGAGGAGGGCACACATCTCAGTGGTGAGTCCCAACCACCAGAATGGGGAGGAAGCGAGAACTACGAGGGGACTCAGGTCCCTCTCAGCGACACACCTCCATCCCCTGAGGCCGCCCCAAGTCCCCCTCGCCGACCGCAAGGGAAGAAGGCATCGAAGGCCGCAAAGAAGGGGACCGTCCTCACGGCCCAAATGTCTCCCTTTGCCGAACTGGAACGTGCACGAATCGACGCTGAACGTGCACGGTTGGAGGCTCAACGTTCACGTGGCGAACAACATGCAGAAAAGTATCGCATGATACAGACATTAACCCAACAATGGGAAGCAAACCTCGCCAACTACAAGTCCCTGGTGGGGATGGATACATCTTCCTACGACGAAGAGGCTATGGCAGACCATAAGTTTTGCAAGTCCCAACTGCGAAGACTCATATCTACCTTTCAAGCCCAAATTGATGATCTTCGAAGCCAACCCCCACCACCAGATGTCTACCCAACAGAAGATGATTCTTGAACTTGTATTTTGTTTTGGGTTGTATTAAAAGGGGTTGAATAAAATTAGAAGTTCATTTATATTCGTGTTGAATTTATTAATAATTGATTGTCATTAATTATTTATTTCTTAAATTGTTTAAATTATGACTCAATTAAACGATAACGAATTAAATAAAACAGGAAAATATCAAATAATAATCCAGTCAACACTGTTCTGCACTCCCACGACCTCAAGGTCATTTCTATTGCAAAACACCCACTTTTCTGCACTCTCACTTCCTGACTTTTGTCCAGTCAGCACAAGTTCTTCACTCTAGTCAGCACAAGTTCTTCACTCCAGTCAGCACAAGTTCTTCACTCCCACTCCCTGACCAATGTCCTTTCTGTTGTTCATGCTCTAATGCGTTCCTATGATCTCCGGTAAAATGTAACCGGTAACTCTCTTAACCTGTTCATTACACAAGTCAGTTACTTTTCTCTTATTAAAAATAGAAAGAAAATGATGGGTAATACCGTAATTCAACATTTTTACTTTCTTTTTTCTAGAATATTCAGTCATTTTTATCCGCTTTTGGAGTCACCCTGGCCTTGTCAGTTACGGTTACGGTAGCAAAATCATGACAGATCCAACTGGTACCTTTTTTAATACAGAAAGGGTATTGTGGTCATTTTGATAAATCGCGTTTGGGTTCTTCGATTCCTTCTCGTGAACGGTAAAAGTAATTGGTCAATAAAGTCAGGTTTGGAGCATCACATTCCAAGCGTGAGCCTTTACCGCACCGTACTCGTGTTCCTCGGGGCATTTTCGTCATTTCGTAGGCTTTACTAAAACCATTACTTGTTACCAAACAGGCCCTTATTGGTTACGAGAAGTACCGTACTTTATAAGGTAGCGAACCCTACCCCACTTCACCAGTGTTGGGGACTTCCCAAACAGGCTCTATAATTTACGTGTCCACTGCAGGGAGCGAGTACGTGTTCGAGAGTACACGCGCCTAAATCCCCTTCTTGCCCTTATTTCCGATTTATACGCACTGTTCAAATAGCGTCGGGCTCTTCCTCGGCTTCGATACGGTCCTGACTTTCTCTCTCTAGAAACTCGAAACCCGAAACGCAAACCCAAAAAAAACCTCGATTTTCTCTCTCTAGACTCCGAACCCTACGATTCGCACATTCCTCAATCGCCATCGGAGCACCGTGCCGGACAATGTCACCGTCAGGGCGCCGCGAGTCCCCGAACCCCAGACTCAGATGATGGAGCTCAGCGATTCGACCGCCGAGGACCGCCGCCACGTCAGGGACGCCGCCGCCGCCGATTCCAACCCCGAGCCTCGTTCCGGTCCTCTAGGCATCGATCTCAATGAGATCCCCTCCCCTCCCCAGGCCGAAACCCTCTCCGCCGACCCGGACTCCGTCGACGTCGTCCGGAGCTTCCATTACAACCTCCAGCCGCCCCCGGAGCCCGCGGCGGGGGTTCCCGGGGAAGGGCGGACCTTCGGCTGCGGCGCCTGTGGCCGTCCCGAGGTCAAAGGCGAGGTCATCGTCTGCGATGGCTGCGAGCGTGGCTTCCACTTGAGCTGCGCGGGAATGCAGGGGAGCCAGCAGGGGAATTGGGAGTGGGTCTGTGTGGAGTGCTCGAATACCGGAGTCAAGAGTAAGCTGTGGCCGTTGGGTGTTAAGTCCAAGCGTATTTTGGACATCAATGCTTCGCCTCCGAGCGACGGCGAAGGGGGTGAGGAGTTGCTGGATTTTAGGTATGTGGTTGTGAGCATTCCTTGGGTATTATTTTGCTGTCCTGTGTCGATTTCTAGCTGTGGTTTTTAATTTCGTCAGCTCTGTGCTTACATTTCAAGTGTGGCACTGATTATTTGCATGCAAGTGATGGAGTGAGTTTTTAGTTAAGAACCAATAAAATGACAACCATTACATTTGGCCAAATTTTGTGTGTTGGTGTATGGTCATGCTGTCTAGTAATTCAATAACCCAGAATTTTTCTGGGAAATTGTTGTCCAGTTTGTGTTGTTCCAGGCTCTAGTCAGTAGTAAAGTAATATTAATGGCCTTACAGCACCTGTAGTAATCCTGTCTTCATACATTGTCATGCTCTACTTCAGTGATGCTATCAGAAATATTTAGCGAGATTTGGGTAATGCCAGCGTTGCCTCGATTACCTTAATGATGTGTCCGGCAATCATGGTTATGTATAATGATATGTTGATTGTGCTTGGGAATATACCAAGGTTGATGTATGTTATGTGTTCTTTACCTAGGAGATATTATAGTCCGATATGATACATTCTCTAACCTGAGAGATCTTGAGATTACGAACTTTGGTCAAAATTGTCACTGTGAAATCAAAAGTTGTCTCCCTTAAAATAGTAGGACATCTTTGCCTTATCTTGTTGCTCTGTTTTGCATGTGAGGTCCATAGGTTCCGTGCATATGCCAAGGCTGTTTCAACTTGTGCCTGACTTATGCCATGCTTGTTCTTTTTACCATTGTGTAGATTTGTGAGTCATGTAGCTCTGTTAACCTAATTGGAAAACTTAGCAGATTTGTCCCAATACTTATCCTGCTCAGATTTGCCTTAAAGATTTAAAGATTCACGTTTTAGTTAAAGAATGGCAACTTAAGGGTTTTCAGTTTATTACTCATACAATTTTTGCTGCATTTTCAGTATGTACAACAACATGCAGTTTTGATTGCATTCATGTCTTGCCACTTGGTTTTCAAGTTTCATGTTCTGGAGAGGGATCATTCTTATGCATTTATTATTATTTAGCAAACACGAATATGTATTGTTCTTTGCATTAGCAGTACACGTGCATCTCTTTATTTTTGTACATAAACTTGTTTGTTTTCAACCGTTGAATTATGTTTTAAGAATATATGTTGAAGCATTTTTACGTAAGTAATTAAGGAAAAAGGAGTTAAAATTTCGTAATTATTTGTGGTAGATTGCATTGGAAAGAGGATAAACAAGTTGAAAAAATTTCAGTTATTGCAAAAGGATCATGTTATATAAGACATGACCATGAATCATGTATATGCATACACCTAGGAGTGCAAATATTATATATTTGACTATAAACACCTGAAGTTTCTTTGCATCACAATTCTGTGGAAAAATACTCTTCATCCAAGAGCTGTAAAAATTACTGATACTGTGACACATACATTCATTTCTTCTTTTTTGTATGTTATGTCCTGCTGTACTATTTCTTGATATATATATATATATATATATATATATATATATATATATAGGGGAGCTTTCGGGTACAAACTTATTTCGGGTCAGAACGCAGAACTAATCTGGGCCATTGATTACCCAGATCGGATGGCCAACGAAATTCAGGGGGGGTGGTGATTGATTACGAAATCAATTACAAGATATGCATTAATTAAAAAGATATTAAAAGATATGCATTAAATATGTGCCTTTAATTCTATGATTCAAGGGCCCAGATTGAAAGTTTGTAGTTCTAACGAAGATATAGAGTTTGTACCCGATTGTTATCCTATATATATATACATATATAGGTATACTATGATATCCACTAGAAACTACATATACCAATAAAAACTAAAAACCATTTACAGCCATTGGATTAAGCAAAATAGATGGTCCAGATTAAAAAAAATCATTAACGGTATGAATTGTAAATGTGTAGAACTTCGAATTTATTTTTATTATTAAAAACCCTCCATAAAAACACAGGCCATTGGATCTACTTGATCTAATGGCCCAAATTAGTTTCTAGTTTTTATTAAAGGAATGTTTTTTAGTCGATAGTACTCCTATATATATATATTTCATTTGATGCACTTAAAAACATTGTATTGTGATATTTGGATCTGGACTGATTTTTTTTTTTGCTTCTATATCATGTTTGATTTGGTTGAAATGCAACGCATCAGTAGTAGTTACCCTTTACATTTATTTTGGCTTCAGAAAGCACACTCCAGGTGATAATTCTTTTGGTGGCAATCCATTTGGTGCCCCAGTGACGTATTCAAACTTTTTGTATGCGGGGAATGGATATAGCTTTCAAAAAGCTTCTGGGATTATGACACGTGGAGTTACTGTTGGTTTCCAAGACATTCTGCATCAAACACAGGGTAAAGTTTTTGAGGAGGAGGGCTACCCATTTGGAAACCTGAGTAATCTTGGTGTCATGCTTCCACCTCAGAAGCCGGGTGAGATTTTGCAGGCTCTGAGAGTTTTCATTTCTGAGAGACGTGGTGTACTTGGGGATGGTTGGCGTGTGGAATTCAAAAAATCTAGTGGCAGTTGTGGACTATGTGCAATATACTGTGCCCCAGATGGAAAGACATTTGATTCAATGTCTGAAGTTGCTTGCTATCTTGGGCTAATGTCAAACTGCAGTTCTCCATCTCCTGCGGTTGGCAGATCTACGTCTACGCATGATAGGTTGCACCCATCCAAGAGAAGGAAGTTAACCAAATTTTCAAATGCAAACGGTTTTCCTGAAACCATAAAAGGTGACTATTACAAGGATCCATCTTCTGGTCAAATTTTGGGAGGCTGCACAAGTAAACTTCTGAATGCTGTCAAAGCTACAGAAGCTGCTACCCAAGAGAATATTGCCTTTGAGTCTCAGCAAGCTAACGTGAGCTCCCTTTTCTTTATACTCCATTTCATTACTATGAGGTGTATGTATTGTATTTTCCTGCTAATATGATGAAATTATGTTGCTGTAGTACACACAAGCATCTGTAATTTTTCTCTGTAAGATTGCTCACCTTGTCCTTATTTTTATGTCCTGTTTTTCAGGATGGATTTCCTGTCCAGTTTGAAGATTTCTTCATTCTCTCTTTAGGGACAGTTGATGTAAGACCTTCATATCATGATGTCAACTTAATCTGGCCTGTAGGTTATAGATCATGTTGGCATGATAAGATCACCGGGTCTCTTTTCTTGTGTGAAGTGCTAGATGGTGGTGATTCTGGGCCTGTTTTCAAGGTGAGGCGACATTCATGCTCAACATTGTTAGTTCCAATTGGGTCGACAGTACTTGCTCAGTCCAATAGACAAAATGATGAAATGAATTTTCATAGTGTAGATTATGATAATGATGGAACTATTCAGATGATGCTTGTAGACCCTTACCCCCCTTCGGACAGTGAGGTTTTGTCATGCCTTGGAGGTAGTTCCAGTGAACCTTGTACTGTTGAGACTGCAAGTTCCTTGCAGTTTGAAGGCAACTCTGGCCATGCTGGATCGGGAAATCTTTTATCATCCCATGACTTAAGTGTGAAAGATGTGGTTGGTGATATATCAGTCGAAGAGCGCTCACCAGCTTTAGCCTGGAGAAGTTTGTCCCAGAAATTCATTGCTGCTTGCTCTGAAATTTGTAAGCAGGATGGCACACTGAAATTCATATGCAAGCATGCTAGTAGTGAGATGTGCTCACCATACTCTGACATGATGGATACGAATAGGAAGTCGAGTTTCAGCTCGTTGGCCAAATTTTGTGGCTCACAATGTCCTGTCAGAATTCCATCTGTACTACAGGGTGACATAGAGCTGGGATCTGTGTTTGTTGAACTTGAAAGGTGGCTGAACCAAGATAGATTTGGTCTGGATGCAGAATTTGTGCAAGAAATCATAGAACAGCTTCCAGTTGTCAAGTGCTGCTCACAATATAAATGTCTGAAAGAAAGAAGTGCATTTGCATCATCACCAACTGTTGGAAATGGCTTCTTAATGGTTAACGCAAATGGGGGACTGCAGAGTAGTAAGGGATGTGGTTTATTTGGTGGAGATAAAAAGGCCAAGTTGGCTAGCGACCATCTTATGGCTTATCCTTGTCCTCGTCCTCCTGGAAAGCCTATGGGCTCGAGACTTCCTCCCCTACTTGTTGGCGATGCTTATCAGGTATGCCTATGCTACCCAAGGATTATAATTTATTACAATATCTTAGTTGCAACAACTAAATGTTTAATTGCCAAATTGTGTTGCATCACCCCTTCGTATTTTTTTACATCTAGGTGTGGGAGTTATTATGGCGTTTTCATGAAATTTTGGGCTTAAATGGACCTTTGACATTGGAGGAACTTGAAGAAGAACTCATCAACCCATGGTCTGATAGATCCAGTGTTGTAGAGAAACGCAGGAGCGGAGTCCAAGGAAATCAATCTTCAAACTCGCATGATTTTAGTTGTACAATTGGACAAGTTGTATCCACCAACACTGAATCTGGTACAATAGCTTCTGGGGAAGATCCACATGCGTTCATACAGATGGAAACTGGAAAAACGGAGGAAGCTGCCCAATGTAGAGTAACAGCTTCTAGTTATGGCAGATACTCCGGTAAATCTTTGACAACAGCTCACAACGCCTTGCTAAAAGTACTAATAACAGAGCTACAGTCCAAGGTTGCTGCACTTGTAGATCCAACTTTTGATGCTGGAGAGTCAAAAACAAAACGCGGAAGGAAGAAAGATGGAGATAGCTCTTTCTCTTTGAGAAGAACTAAGCTTAATAGGCTCCCTATTAATGAACTTACATGGCCTGAATTAGCTCGGAGATATTTATTGGCTGTCTTAGCGATGGATGGCAACCTTGACTCTGCAGAAATAACTGCTCGTGAAAGTGTAAAAGTGTATCGCTGCCTGCAAGGTGATGGTGGGTTGCTATGTGGCTCACTTACTGGAGTGGCTGGGATGGAAGCAGACGCACTTGTAAGATCTTCTCTTTGTTATATCTTGTGTTCTGATATTTTGTGATGTACATGCATTGACTACTGGCTGTCAATCAACACTTTGTCTGCTGTAGCCGTAAATACATGTATCAGTCCTATGGTTTGTATGAAGATGCACAAATTGAAATGGAAGCCAGTTTATTGTTTAACTTTGGGCTTAACTTGGGTGTGGACTCAAAATGTTAATTTCAGTGTAGGATTTTTATTGTTAATATATAGAATAAAATATCTATTGGTGCATTTAAAATTGTTAAATTTACCTTTTGATGACTTTGTTCCTTTTCTATTGGACTCTAAATGTACATATTCATTCTTTACTTTTAATGTTTGTTCAGTACTTTCGATTAGTATTTGCATTTTAAGTCATCATAGTGGGTGTGGGTTTGTAGTTTGCTTGGTTATTAGGTGTTGTGGTGACATCCTCTTGCATATGACTAGAAAGTGCTAAAAATGCCAGAGTTTCCACTTAATGCAGCTCTGACTTCTTAGTATAGTAGGATTTTTTCCATGTAAAATGAGTGGCAAGTTGATTGTAAGTTGTTTAATCCCTATTTTGATCAAATCTACCTCATCGATTTCAAATTACTTAGCTTTAACAGCTATCTTATGTAGTAGTTGGACATCTTTAGTATCCAAGTTGGAAGTCAATATGGCATTTCAATTTCTTGTTAGGCAAGATGGTAATGCTTTGATTTTGTTTAAACTTCAGTTCTGTTTTGTGCAAGTGTTTGTAAATTCCTTTCAAACCCGATTTTCTGTATTGTCTTCCAATATTTCTGCCCTTTTGTTAGTTAACATGATAACATCTTGCAACTGCAGAGCTGTTTTCATTTTTCTTTGGTGCATAAACTACAAGGAAAAAAGTGAAATGCTAAGTAATGCCTTTTCTTCTATTTTCAGTTGCTTGCAGAAGCTTCAAAGAAAATTTTTGGGTGTCCCAGTAAGGGAAATGATGGAATTACTGTAGAAGATGAAGGGCCTGAAGCTAGCAGTGCATGCGAAAAGAGTTTGGTTAATGATGTCATTATCCCACAGTGGGCAGAGGTGTTGGAGCCTGTTAGAAAGCTGCCCACAAATGTGGGAACCAGAATCAGAAAGTGTGTTTATGAAGCTTTAGAAAAAGATCCTCCAGAATGGGCTAAGGAAATATTGGAGCACTCAATTAGCAAGGAAGTTTACAAGGGCAATGCGTCAGGACCTACAAAGGTGCCACTTACTGAAACTCATTTTCTGCATGTTATAATGACATCTTGTATGTTTGGAAGAGGATGTGGATGTATTTTCTTAATGTGCTTTCTACTTGCTGACTTGTTCTGGCTATATGTTTGTGTTCATATGCTCACACTTCTTTCTATAAGTGAATTCTCGCAATTTCTCTTCCTTGTTGAATAAAATACAAATTTAGTAGGACATTGTAGGTCTCAGTGCTTAAAAAGGCATTAATATGCAAGTCACTGTAAGAGTGAAATCTTATGCTGGGATGATGACATTCCTTAGTTGGGATCCTGTTTAAATATTTAAACATAGGTGTTGCTGTGGTAAATATTTGAAATAAGCTACGGCTTACAAAGTTTTCGTAGTTTTTACCTTTCTAAAGTGTGTAAGTGATAACCTAATATCAGGGTGTGGTGAGCATATAGGGAGTTATTCCTCAGTTGTGCCCTGGTTCTTGTTTTTTACTTGGATGTGAAGAGTGCATGTTTGTAATGATTTCTTTTGATTTTTCGTAGGAACAGAATATGTTTCATCAAATCATATATTTATGGCATATTTTTTTAAGTTGGAGCCAGTTTTCCTACTTTGCCTACTGTGTTTTTAATTTTGTTCCACCAATAGTTTTCTCTCTCCGTAAGTACCAAAACTTCATTCTAGTGATAGTTGAAGTTGAAGATATCAAATGAGGTGAGTAGGACATGGTATGAGAGACATGGTACCTCCATTCAGTTTGAGCTTTTAGGTGGGTAGGGCTTTGACATGGTATCAGAGCTTGATTTATCTCCATCCTGCACCCTTCTATGCCAACCTGTTTTTGATCTAAGGCCCATGGTCCACGTGCAAGGTCCAACACTCAATCTGGACTGCACATGGTGGGGTGTAGCGTCCAACATTGAAAAGATGTGAATCAAAACACCAACTTAAATAACAAGTCTATGTTTCCACCTATCAGTTCGAGCTTTTTGGTGGGTCGGGCTTTTACACCCACATCTTTATTGCCTTGTGCAAACAAAAGAGCTTAGAATGCTATTGAAGATGTGAGGATGGGTCGGGCTTTTACACCCACATCTTTAATGCCTTCTGCAAACAAAAGAACTTAGAATGCTAGTGAAGATGTGTGGAGAATAGCTATCAAATATGCCCATTTGACGTACTTTTATTTATTTCTGATATATTAATTTATAATTTTCAAGGGGGTTTGTTTTAAATGAATGTCATCTCTTGATTTTCTTTTGTTTTCTTCTCACTCATCACAGTTTCAAGCTCCTACATTGCAAATGAAGCTACAGTTTCCTGTCTTGTTGCCAGCTGGTTATTTTACCATGTTAAGTCTGTTTTTGAATATAACGCTTTTCTTATCGAACAGAAAGCTGTACTTTCGGTGCTGGCAAATGTATGTGGTGAAGTGTTGCCGCAAAAGCCAGAGAAGAGAAAAAAGAAAAAGAGAGTGATCTCTGTATCTGACATTATTATGAAGCAATGCCGGATTGTTTTACGCCAGGCCGCTGCAGCAGATGATGCTAAAGTTTTCTGCAATTTGCTTGGAAGAAAGCCCATAAATTCTAGTGACAATGATGATGAGGGATTTCTTGGATCTCCAGGCACGGTGTCCCGTCCTTTGGATTTTAGGACTATTGATTTGAGATTAGCAGTTGGAGCTTATGGTGGATCACATGAAGCTTTCCTTGAAGATGTTCGAGAGGTGTGTTTTTCAATCATAATCTGGTTTCATTAGGAAGACCATTATATGAGCTATGTTCTCAGTTCCTTTCACCTTTGCTATGGTTCTTGAATTCGCTTAATTTGAGTTTGTTGTATGCTTGGTTTTCTCTACTACATATACACACTTCCTATTTAGTTTTAGTACCATGTTGGATTAGTATATTGTGCGTGAGAGAGAGGTTGTTTACCGGATCATTTATGACGAGTTTCCATCATCCTGGTTTAGATGACTAAGAGCATCTTGGTGAAGCCTAGCACTAGGCTCAAGTGCTTCGCTCAGGATTTAGTAACTAGCTAACATCCTCTCTCCTTACTTACATTTTTTTTCTCTCCTCAGAAAGATAACCACCATGAGCCCCTCCTTCGGAGATGCTTTAAGGAGATTTGTTTATGTTCTTTATGTCCACAAATATGGAGAAGGAACATGTATTTTCACATTTTGAATTCTGTATTCATTCATTTAAATGAATTTTGTTGTTCTTGCATACCTGCTATACTGGTCAATTATGCTATATATTTTTAGCCTTCTTTATGTGTTTATTTGTTCTGTGGACTCTCTTAATCTTTGTCATCGATATGTTCATTCACTTTATAATTCTCTTTTCGCTCTGAAAATTCTGCTTATTTTAGTGTGTCAGTCCTTGACCTGTATTTTAAGTGCTGTTTCCCCTGGCAGTTGTGGAGTATTGTGCGTGCTGCTTACTCAGATCAGCCTGATTTGGTGGAACTGGCTGAGACGTTATCCCAGAATTTCGAGTCCATTTACGAGAAGGAGGTCTGTAACTTGATTTGTCCCCAGTTTTTGTTTACTTGTCAAGTGTCTAATTACTTAGTTTGTCACAAATTGTCCACTTCTCATGAGATGGTTTCAATTATGCAAACACTAACATGCTTGCTTAGAATTTTGCGGATTTAAAATTATATTTACTTTTTTTCTTGTTTGTTGTCTGAGGTTCTCTTTTTTGGAGCAAGATACTGTATAAAGTTTGCACTCATTTATGAACGCTTGAAACTCCAGTGATATTTTATTTAGTTGACTAAAGCGTGCTAGAATGTTAAATGTATAGGATTAAATCGAGATTCATGATGACTTCAGAAGTAGAAAGGGTTTTATATAACTCGTTGATATCCTTATATTTTGAATTACATCTATCATTGGTTAAATAACTTCTTTTGTGCAGGTTGTCGTCCTTGTAGAGAAACTGGCAGAGTATGTTAAGTGTGATTCTTTAGGTGGAGAAACAAAGGAAATTGCTGATATTGTTGCTTCTACAAATGAGATGCCAAAAGCCCCATGGGATGAGGGAGTCTGTAAAGTATGTGGTATTGATAGAGATGATGACAGTGTTCTATTATGTGATACTTGTGATGCAGAGTATCACACTTACTGCTTGAACCCTCCTCTTGCAAGAATTCCTGAAGGAAACTGGTATTGCCCTTCATGTGCCAGCAAACGTGTTGCCAAAGATACATCTGAACGCACTCGGATCATTGGCCTGCACCGAAGAAAAAAATATCAAGGAGAAGTGACCCGTGCTTACTTAGAGTCACTTGCACGATTGGCAGATGTGATGGAACAGAAAGAGTACTGGGAGTTCACTGTTGAAGAGGTTTGTTATTGAAGCTAAGTTACATTTGTTTTTTTATATTTGGGGGTGGGGGATGCTTTAAACTACCCTTTTAAATCTTCCACTTATGGAAAACTACCTTCTGACAAAATCTGAACTTTAAACTACTCTTTTAAATGTAAAATGGCTAGCAGAGGACATAGAGTGTGTTTCTTGACTCAAATGAATCGTGAAAATAAACAAAATGTTAGGGTCAGAGCTCTGTTTTCAAACAAAAAGGGTAATTTAAAGTTCACATTGTGTCAAAGGTCGGTTTACGTTAAGTATAGGATTCGAAAGTGTAGTTTTAAGCCATTACCCCTTTGACTTTTTACCGCTACAAAACCCTATGGATAGGAGTTTGTTCGAGTCTGAGGAAATGGCTTTGCATTTTGTGTTTTGCCATGCTACTATGGTTGCTATGTTTTGATGTTTCTGAATCATTTTTTTTCTTGCGTCTAAATAGATATGCATGTTTGACTAATTTTTATTTATGGAATGTTTCCTCTTTCTTTGGATCAGTTGTATTATGTGTACTGGTAAAACCTATATTACATAACAAGTTAAGCCACATATTATTCGTGTTCTGACCTTTTCTTGTACCAAATTATGTGTAAAAAAATAAAAATAAAAACTTCAAATCATGATGAAAGTAAGAACCTATGGGTGGAGCCTTGTTGTAAATATATTTGTCTGTTCATATTTGTGAAGAACCTGTAATATGTATTTATATCTAAGCGAACAGGTTCTTTATTGACTCCCATTTTTGCTTTTATTTTATTTTGGATCATTGTGTATAGTTGATGAGGTTATTCTGTTGTGGTTGCAGAGAACATCCTTGCTTAAGTTTCTCTGTGATGACATGCTCTGCTCTTCCCTACTCCGCCAACACCTTGAGCAGTGTGCAGAAACATCAGCTGAGCTGCAGCAGAAATTGCGTTCTTTATCTGTAGAATGGAGAAATCTAAAATCCAAGGAAGAAATACTTTCTGCAAGAGCTGCTAAGGACGCAGGTGCTTTTAATTCCACTATGAAGGAAGGGCATGTCAGTCAAGTTACAAACCATGTCAAATCTGTTGGACAGACTAAAAATGTTTCTGATGATCTGACACCACTAGAAAGCAACCAAGAGGGATCTGTGCATAATGCTACTGAGAAAGCCAATACTTGTACAAGTCAAATGGTTGATGCTGCAAATACAGAAGACCACTCGGAAGACCACCATGTCACTGTTGATAATGACTTGAATAATAATAATAATAATAATACCCCTATGGATGCCGAAACTGATGATCAATCCAGTACAATGAATGAACCGGCTTCATCAAAACCCTTGCAGCCAACTACAGAGGAGGGAGAAAACTGTCTTCTGTCTAGCATGATGAGTAATCAGAAACCTCATCATGTTCCTGTTACGCTTAATGAATCACAAGCCTACCAGCTTGAGTTGAACTCAGTCAGGAGTGACATTTTGCTCTTGGAGGATTCACTTACCAGTGTGGTATCAGAGCTACTGAAATTATCTATCCGGAGGGAATTTCTTGGAATTGATTCTAATGGTCGAATGTATTGGGCTTCTGGCTTGCCAGGAGGACACCATCAAGTTATTGTAGATGGAAGTCTAGCCATTCAGCAAAGAAGAAAAATCAATAAGTGGAACTCTGTTTTATCTGGGGTGGATGGTTGTTTGAGCTCTGAGGGGTCAAAAGCTCATTGTCCATATTTACATGAATCAAACACTGCAATGCCCATGGGCAATTGTTCACCGTGGGGTTGCTATCAAACTGACTCAGAAATTAAGGAACTCATATGTTGGTTGAAGGATAGTGACCCGAAAGAAAAGGAACTTAAGGACTCCATTTTTAATTGGCAGAAGATAAGATTCTCAGAGTCGCAACAAACTAGTAGCCAAGATCTGTATCCCTTTAATAGTGAAAAGACAACACTTGCTTCTTTTATTACCAAGGCAGCAACTCTTCTGGAGAAGAAGTATGGTCCATGTCATGATGCGGAAACTACTGAAGCTGGCGTCTTCAAGAAGCGTGGAAAGAAGGCAAAAGTAATGAATTGTGAGAAAATGTATCGATGTGAATGTTTGGAGCTTATTTGGCCTTGTAGATATCATTGCTCTTCTTGCCACAGAACTTTCTCCTCCAGCCCAGAACTTGAAGGGCATAGTGATTGTAAATGCAGTTCAAGTTCTCCAGCTTCTGAGAAGCGCAAAGAAATAAATGGTTCCCGTGGAGATGAAATGGGCATAGTTAAACCCTCAAAAAGTGGCTTAATTGAGTTCACAGATAACGAGTTGGCATGCCCTTACAACTTCGACGAGATATGTTCGAAGTTTGTGACAAAGAACTCCAACAAGGAGCTAGTACAAGAAATTGGTCTGCTAGGTTCTGAAGGAGTCCCGTCTCTTCTCCCATCAAAATCTCCTTGTATTGAAGACTCTACATTCATGTATGGCATTTCAGGTACTCAGATTAAGCCTACTGTGAAACAAGGCTTTCCTCCTGAAAATGGTAATATAGCCAGTTCAGGCCATGATTGTATCACTGGTACTTCCTCCACAAGAGAAAAGCATAGAAACAATCAACAGGCTTTCGGGTGTTCTGGACAAAAGAAATTCTCCTTGGATTATCATCAATGGATGAGTGCTGGTCGCAGCTCTGTAGTCCCTCAGTCCTCATTTAGACCATTAATTGGTAAGCTTTCACATGTCTCAAAATGGCTCAAGGCCAATTTACTGGACATGGATGCTGCTCTCCCTGAAGAAGCTTTGAAAGCATCTAATGCATCCCCCGGAAGAAGACATGCCTGGCGTGCATTTGTGAAATCTGCAGAGACAATATATGAGGTTAGTATATATCATTCCCGTATATCTTATTGAGAAGTCGGTGTATATTAATCAATATAGGAAGTAAGGAACACAGAACAGAAGTATTGAGTCAGAAGTGCTGCTAACTTTATGCTCTCCTTCCTCCCCCACCCTGTCCAGTAAATAAATCTACGTATGTTCCTAAAAGTTAGAAAAATTTGTACTCTTATTCCAAAATTTACTCCTATAAATATCAATCTTCGGTTTCCTTTAATTACATGATCATTTTCTGGTAGAATTAAAAATGCGGATAATCTTGTAATAGTACACTAACGTTATTTTATTACATTTCTCACTTAACTACTCCGACCTTAAGTTCTCTCGTAACCACGCCACACTTTAAAATTTTCTCACTAGACTGTATTTTGATACTGAATGACAAAAATACCCCTGCAGCAATTTAGAAAAGTCAGCAAAATTTGCTGCTTGCAGTGACATTCTTTTGAAAATGTTTAAATTAATGAAGGTATTTTAGCCATTGATTACCAAAAGAGAGTAAAGTTAGAATTTGAAAGTTTAGTGAGTGAGAAAATTTTAAATTCAGTGTAGTCAAGTGAGGTATGTGTACTTTTGTGGAATATACTAAACAATAAATGGATGGGATTAATTCAACTATAATGGATGAACCAATTTGGTCCTTTGTATTTACTTCTGTTATCCTACGTATTAAATCATAGACAGTATATTTCCCATCTTTATTCCCTTCTGTGGTGGTTTGGCAACACTGGAAATGATTCCTCCTTTGTTTTCAGATGGTTCAAGCAACAATAATACTAGAAAACATGATAAGGGCAGAATACTTGAGGAATGAGTGGTGGTATTGGTCATCACTCACCGCAGCTGCAAAGACTTCGACCATATCTTCCCTAGCCCTACGCATATATTCTCTCGACGCTGCCATTATCTATGAGAAGACGATGTCAGGCTCTGACCCTAATGACGGCTTAAAGCCTGGCAACAACAAGCAAGAAGACAAGTCCCTTCACAGTCCTGATCCAGCGGAAAAGACCAGCAGGGTAACCAGGAAGTCGAGCAAGAAGAGGAAAGAACCGGAGTAATCTTGCATTTCATGGGTTATTGGCTTCCAAAAATTTCCATCCCGATGGCATAGAAGGCCTCGGTTGGCATATATAGTACAACCACAGTTTTGCTGGTCAGGTGGTGAGGAGGACTGTAGAAGGTTCGACACTTACCAACTGGTGTGCATGTGTATAGGAATGCACATGATGTGCTACCATGGATGCTGGCTTTGAGAGGGCGCTAATCTTTCGGTCTTTCATGGTTTGCGTACTCGAGTTTTGGAGAAGCTGGAGCTAATGAACATGAGGTGGAGGGGTATACTTTCTTTGGAGAGAACGGACTTCACATACATATACAATAGGAGCTGTGTAAAAAGAAGAAAAGAGAGGAAGTGATGCAGCTGAGGAGGTGTAGGCAATATTTTCATTCTTTGTACATCTGTGTCTTGTTGTTATTACAGGTATAGCCTGAGTGTAGATGTAGCCAACATGCCATTCTTCATGGGGGGTTATATTTTAATTGCATTGTGATCTAGCTTTTCTTCATCCGCCCTTCAATTTTCTACTCTCTCTCTCTCTCTCTCTCTCTCTCTTGAACAAGCTTCTCTTTAATGTGCAAACTATCAACTTTAGAGAAAGTAGTGTTTAATTTGTTGCAACTTGTTAGAAAGTAGTCTACATTTTGTCACAAATTGTGCACTACTTTCTAAGGCCCCTGTTGTATTTTAGGAGGGGTTTACAGAGGGATAATTGCAATAACAAAAAAAAAAAAAAGTGATGTGATGCAACTTTTTTTTTGTAATTTGTATAAAATGACAATTTTGATTTGAAAAATAAGAAGTAAAAAAAATCTAAATTTTTGTATTCCTTAATTTTTTGTCTTTGTACTGTACAAAGAGAAATTTAAGAGATGTATATTAATCAATATATTTTTTGTTTTTAATTATCGTTTTTAAATTTCCAACTGTAAAACTGTTAGTTTGGAATACATTTATATTGCCTGCATTTTAAAACATTTTCTCCAATTATAAGAAAAGAGGGCTACAAGTAAACCAAAAATGTGGATATTTCTTATAATTGTTTCTTTATCTAACATATGATAAAATAAGGTTAATTACCTTTAGTATATCTTTTTTATTTGTAACACTCCTTTAGTACCTGATGTATTGATAATGTTTTTGACAAGATTTTGGTCAAGTTTACGTCATTTTGATCATATGTGACCAATTTATAAGGGGTATTAAATGATCTGTGACCAACTCATAAAAGTACTAAGTGACAGTTATCAAAACGGAGAGACTGTTGTTGAACGTTACAAAACGCAGGGATACAAAAGATGTGTTATCAATAGAAAAATGGTACAAAAGGTAATTAACCCATAAAATAAAAACAAAAACATATGTGCACAGTGCTTGGATCCTGGATTGAAAGGGTAAAGCTTGACTTAGCTCTATAGGAGAAGGAAGAGCCAAGAAATGTTGGTGAGGCTTCTTTTTCAATCCACCACTTATCACCTCTTTGTTAGCAAGTGTAAGTCAGCATCAGCTTTTGGGTGATTAGAATTTGAAGTGGTCTTTGCCACATTTTATATAAGGGTATCTATTTATTCACATCTCTGTACTTATAATCATACAAGCATGCTAGCTGATGATGCTTTGGATCAACTTATTTTTGTACAAAGTCAACTCCAATATTAACAAAATTATCTCACTGGTAAGATGTGTCCATCAAATAAAATTTTAAAACATGAAAGAAAGAGATAAGACCATTGACTTTTATTTCGTTGCATACAATCTAGTCTTAATTTTCACATTACATATCCATTAATAAAAATACACAACGCAACAGATTCAAGACCACACCCACCAGTTCAATGCCTCTCCTTCGTTATTGCTTTGGTGTTGAGGTGCTGGGTTAAATACATTGGAGAAGTAGCTCTGCCCATCTTCGCTGCCGTATTCGTCCTCCTCGGACTGTATCCCTTCCACCTGCGGCGCCATGCAATCGGTAGGATAGTCCTCCTCGTTGGGGAGGTAGGAATCGCCGCTGTCCACAAGCTGTGGACCGTCCTCATCCACCACTGCACTTGTCCCTGAGCTCAGGCGGTCTTCCACCTTGATGCTCATTTGCTGGGTGGAAACATCATCAGCAGGAGCCATGTCTGCCGGAGGTGATTCGTGTTTATGACCTGAATCCGGCGGGATTAGTCCACTCTCTTCCCTTGCTTGCAGCTTCTCGGTCAAGGATATCACCTGAAATCGAGATTTAGTTGGTTGCCTTTTAACTACACACATTCTTCAGCTTCAGAGTTCATGATGCAATAGAGAACAAACACTACATGGGTATGAACTAATCGAATCTCAGATTTAGGACCCCACTTAATACATACACCGGACATTATCAAGGAGGAAGGTTACAGAAGCAAGCTCTAATAATCGTTATTTCTTCTCTTCTGATCTTGGTCCTACATCTGAGTCATGTTAGGAATGATCTGTCATCCTTATTCTTTTTTTCCCGGTCTTGTAATGCCGGGGATGCTTCCTCTCCTCGGCTCACTTGACTACTCTTAGAGAAAAGAGTTCCAGCAGAAGACGAAGAAGACTCTCGGATGGAACTAGCTTTCCTAACTCTAACGCGCATAGAATCAGTACTAGCATTCCTCGGATATACATACTAGAGATCACCCTTGATCCAATTGATCCATACAACTAGCTTAACAGGTCTGGGATCTAAGGTGTATATCTACTTCTTTTATCTGATGTGGGACTTATGTGAACAGAACAGGTTGAAACCAACTACCTTACCTTTAATATACACAATTACAAACCCTTTTATATCATGTAGTTAGCCAAATAAGTGTATGATACTAGTAATCGAGATGGATTTGGTTCTTGCTCAAACACAAAGATAATAGTAATCAACACAAGATCCAGCAATGAAAGCCTAAACAATGATACTGAAAGATCCAAAAACCCAAAATCACAATGATCTAGTGCTTGTCATAATAAATCAGAGGGTACCTCAGATTTGAGGAGATCAGTCTGCTTGACAATAGAGTTGTAATCAGAAAGAAGGGCATCATAAGATGATTTGAGGAGATCATAGTCCCTTTCAAGCTGCTTAGTCTTCCACCGAGCCCGGCGGTTCTGAAACCAAACAGCAACCTGCCTAGGCTGCAACCCCAGGTTCTTGGCCAACTGGGTCTTCCTCTCAGGCTCCAGTTTGTTCTCTTCCTCAAAGCTCTTCTCCAGCATATGTACCTAATTTTAATTACCAACTAAGCACAATCAAATCTCTACTCAATCTCCAGAATATATATACATATCTTTGTGTCTGATCTTCCACTTTCATACAAAAAAATCACCTATATTCCTCCAATACACCAGTATAATATTCCCTTGAATTGGAAATTAAAGAGAATTTATGCTTATATATAATTATAAATGTATGGTATAAGTTGTTTTGGAATATTTATAGATGTACCTGATCGGAAGTGAGGCGGCGCTTTTTATCCGGCAACTGTTCGTCGTAATATTCCTCGTCAAACAGTTCGTCCGGCGAGCAGAAAAATGGCCGCCTCCTCGATCCTTCCTCGATGCTCGTCATCATCGTTCTCGATCCTTCTTTCCCCCAATAATCATCAACAGAAAATCTCAATATAATCTCAAATTTCCCAAAATCAAAGCTCGATTAGCACAGAAACCATCGAATTTACCTCGAAAAATCGAAGAGCCGCTTCCGAGGAATAGCGCGTTCCCTTCGCAGGCCGATCGGCCGAAAATCAGACGTCCAGATTCCATACCAGTTCCAGATCCTCTCACTACTCTGTGCGACTGTGAGGTGAGATCGATCGATCGAAACGAAAACCTTAGGGATTTTTGTTAATTTATATATCTAGAAATATATTAATTAACCGTATAGATTATGGATTAGAAGATCATGATCTTGTGGCGGAAGAAGCTTGTGCTCCAGAGCAACCTCGCCGGAGTCTCCAACGGACAGATGCAAAACCCCATCATACCACCCCCAACCTTTCCCAATAGCGGCGGGGGTTTCCAATGAACACGCCTCTGATTTCGCCGGAAACGAAAACAGAAGAGAGAATTCAAAAGACCGGCAGAATATTCCGGCGACCGGAGCTAAGAGCTCAGGCGATAGGCTCTCGTTGTCACTATAGTGTTTGGCTTCAAGATGTTTGTTTCAGCTAAAACTGAAAGCGCGGACAGACGGGCTATTTATAGTCCCGGCGTTGGTGCGAATTGTCGGTAATGCCCTTCGAATTTGTATTTGGATAGTGTGAGCACTAATTTGCGCCGGAGGTGTAGGATAGGAGGCGAGAAAATGGGTATCGTAAATGGTGACAGGGTGTATAATTAGTGCCATGCCCTGCGGTCGGGGAACTGTCTGATCCATTTACAAGACTTGCGGTTAACGGTTCTGATTCCTCCTGTTATCCCCTACCGTACCCTCCGATTTATCTCTAATCTTTTTTATCTCTTTCGTAGAAAACAAGTAAATTATATTAAATTATAAATAATTAAGAGAAGGAGATTAGAACTGTCTTGTCTTCTTTATCGGTTCACGGAAGGGTACATACACGTCAGATTCTTAGAGCTCTCTCTTTTTTACGTTGGTATAGTTAGGGTTTTTTTCTCCGGACCTCGTTTTATTCATCTACTGTCAATTTGTCACTATGCGTTCTCGTATTTACTCCATCGATTGTCCTCCGGATCCCTTTCTAGAACGGTTGAAGTAATGGATCAAAGACGTTCTGTTATCCTATTATCGCTTGTGGTGGTTTTGTCGTGGTCCAACATCTCCTTCCCTGTTTTACGGACCATCAGTTTTATAAGGAGAACGGGCATGACTCCGGTGACAAGAGAGGGTCGGTTCCGTCCACTATGGATCTCCGTATTGGATCCTTTCAGCCCCCCACTCTGAATCATGGAGATTGGAATTAGTGGCTAGATTTACAGGCGTGGCCGACGATGAAAGACAGCGGTGTCTCTTTCGGAGTGTCGGTATCAACCGGTGGAAAATCGATGGTGACGATGTGTTGTCATGGACCGAGAACAACATCCATTTTTGGCCCTAACAACCAAGCGAGGTATGTTGCACAACCTCGACGGTTCCAATGAGTACTGGACGGGAGAGTGGGAAGCTATTAAGGAGATACGTCTTGTCTCAATGGGATCTGACACAATCCAATCTCAAGGCTCCTCATTTTCCTAGATACCTCCTCGGCTAACTAGCATCATCCTTTCCTCTGGCGAGTGTTCCTGTCGTGGGACTAACGTGTATTTTAGACAAAACAGGTCAACCCAAGTCGAGTTAGGAAAAATGATAGATGTATACTCCCACGACAATAGAGATAGACCCCTTAAGCTGTCAGCTAAATTAGACATACATTTTAACCATAGTGTAAGCGTTTCGAGAATGTTCAAGAATGTCTAATCCTTCTTTTATGTTTTCATAATAAAATTTTATCGTTTATATTTAAAAGAAAGAGAAAATGGGATAGGAGATTAGTGATTACACCCCACCATGGTATAAATAAATAAACATTATTATTTATCTAAAAAATAATGTATATCGGTATTGTATGTAAATATCCCTTCTAAATTATATTCTTTACAAAGAATGAAGTATAAATCATAATTGTGAAATTATTTTAAATATGATGGTTAAAAGTTATATGAAAATACTCGTGTCTAAATAAATATTATAAAATATTAAATTCATCGATGTGACATGACATTATAATGATATTATATGTTCTCCTTTTCACCTAAATTTAGAGTTGGTCATCAATGATATGATGCACTAATGGTCAGGAAGAGCGCACAGTTCATAGTCATTAGATCAACAAAATTCGGTGTTTACAATAATCTATCACATCCTGAGTTGCTTGAAATCGTTGTCTCTAGGAAATCGAACAAAGAGTCGAGAAGATGGAAGCAACACTCTCTCATTTTCAATGGAAAACGTCATTCTCTAGAATTGATGTTCGTTGTATATCTAGAGTCGCACACTTGTTCATCGTGCACGAAAAAATGGTTATTTGGATTGGATGGAATGTGACAAAGGTCTTTGTGTATGTAGTCGACGAGAACATATGTGAGGTCAAACTTGTTGTAGGAGTGGTCTTCTTTTGTAGGTCGGATATGTGATTCAAATTCATCCTCAATATCTTTATCTAGATCTATAGTTCTGGAAAGTCTTCTTGAGTCCAACCGTATCTCATCTGCTGAAAGAAAAAACTAGTCATGCCGTATTGGTTAGTTCATCCCATAATTTTTTATAAACACTAATTTTAATTGCTTGAGTTCACCTTCCGAGAAGGAAAGGAACTAGAGAGTCGAAAGGTCATGATCACGGTTACAAGATAGTTCAACCAAATAGGGTCTAAAAAGGGCGCAACCCAAAAGAAAAATAGAGCAAACCAACAAAAAGCCAGAACAAAGAACTGTTTCTCAGGAGATCACCACAAGAAAACTTATCCAAACTAGTGAACAGTGTCTCAAGGTGTGGCATAGATGAATCCTCTTACCTTAGAAGGGTTAATAAATGTGTACCCTTCTACTTGTTATATAAGATAGCCGACCCATAATATGTCCCCCTGATGAGTACTCACCAAACCTAGTTAACTAAAACGATTCTTATTATGACACCAGAATAGAACTCTCCGGACCTAACAAGACCCAACAAGTACACAAAACTAAAATCAATACAGTCCAAACCAGGACATAGCCCTAAAGAACACACCGCAATGCGATGCAGCTCGAACCAACAACCAAAAACAACAAAACCAGAAGAAACATGACCCAAAAAACCGCCACTCAAGGTTGGTAATGGAAAGACACCACTGAATGCCTCTAAATCCAAACTGGATGCCTTGCGGTTTTAACACAGAAAAGGACATGGCAAGCGTACCGGTCGTCAAGTAGTTTTCGGGATTTTAAGTTCCGTATTATCGTACCCAAAAGAGCGCAAGACAAAAAAATTCTATTCGGAGTTGTTATTAAGTTGTTTCGTTAAAAAGATGGTTTTGGTTTTGAAAAACATGTAATGTAAACAAGTAATTAAAAGGTGAACAAGTATTCAGGTAAATCAGAAGAGAGTAGAATAAGAGAAAAAGGCAATCCAAGGTATGGGTTCATAGAGATCATTCTCACATATTGAATAACGATAATTATTGTGAAGTTGACTATTATATGGGAAACGAATTATCTCTCAACCTAGTCCTAACTTCTCCCGTTGTTTCGGACCCTACTGGAATCTAACCACCTAGTTCTCCCGAATCAAGGTGTAGGAAGACCCAAAACACTACGTTCTTTGATAATTTCTAACTTTCAAAACGAATCCTATGATTACTGCGATTGTGTTAACCTAACTATCCCTAGTCTAGATTTAAACCCAATGTATATATGATTTTAGACCAATTGCAATTCACCTCTCATGAGTGTCAGATTGAAATTCTCATCTTCTATCAAGCCTTTCTGGGAGATAGAGCATTGAGTTTAAATCAAATACAAACCTTAACCTAGATTCAACATTCACAACATTATGCATTCAATACATGGCAATTCAAACATCTAATTCCCCATAACCCTAGATTATGGAGTTTAGCTACTCATAGAGAAAGAAGAAGAAGAAGATGAAGAGAAACAACCATAAATAATCATCATGTTGAAGAGTTGTAGAATTGAAGCTCTAAAATCTATTCTCACAAATTTCTCGCCCAAATTGGTCCTCCTTCTTCAAGCTTCAAAAATCTCCACTCTCAATCTTCTAGTTCTCTAGGATTTGTCCCAATACAAGTTATGTCTCTACAAATTCGTGCTCCTCTATTTATAGGACCCAAAGTTGCTCCTTTTCTTCTCCAAATCAGATTTGGAAAATTTCCTCTTCTTGTACTTGAAATTGGACTTGGAAAAAGGGCTGAAACACGTGACCGAGCGAGTCCCAGAGGGCGCCTGGCTCGACGGCGGAACGAGGCGTGGAGTGGGTCGCGGAACGGAGGGTGTGATACTAAATTGTGATATTTTAAGTGTGATGAGAAATATTAAAAAAATGATAAATTTGTTTTGGCGGTTGTGTTAGGGCATGTACGGTGGTGGGATGCTTGAAGAGATGCTGAACTCGAAATCTATACTTAATTTTTATATTTTCAAAGTTTCGAAGGTGGAGGGTGTGATGCTGAATTGTGATATTTTGCAATGGTGCGAAACCTATAGGAAAGCCCGCAGAGAAGTGCGAAATTAAAATATTAATTAAATTACTTTTATGTAAAGAAACGTTTTTTTTAAATAAACCAAGTAAACATAACACATTAATTAATTTAAGATAATATTAAACCGTAATTAAGACAAGGACTAACATAATTAGAATTTTTCAAGTGCAAGATGTTGAAGCCGAGTACATACAAAACAACAATAAAAATAAAATTACTTCGTATTCGTTGCGGCAATAAACTTCCCGAGGTATTTGCGTTGTTCCTACCCCAACTCGAATTGTAGTGGAGTCATGGTCGTTATGTTCTTATCCTCTACATCCCACATTGTATGAGCTCTGTAGCGATGCTCTACCTCTATCATAGATTTTCATTTTACAAACTATATCGCATATGTGGTCTTTGTGCCTTCTTCTGAAACCAGCATCGTACCTTTGCGTTTGGTCGCCTTCTAACCTGGGGGACGGACATTATGAGGTGGTGGTGGTGGTGGTGGGGATGGAAAAAATTCCATGGGACTAGGAGACGGTTCATAATCAAGAATCATTTCAGGTTGTGATTCTAGAGGATACTCAAGTTCAGAAGCAATAGTTAGGGATGATTTGTGGTGACTTTCTCTATCCAATCTTGTTGCTTTTCCCCCATAACGCCCTCTTCCGCTTGAAATTTAGGCCCATGATGTAAAGCTCGATGTATCCATTGGTATATATACGCTTCGCTCCCTTTAGACAACCATCGAATCTTTTAATCGGAGGGAATATACTTTGTTACATTGATTCTTCATATGGGTGTGCTCCCTTGGTTGAACGGTCAGAGTTGTACTCCTGTTCATTGTTTGGTAATAAGTGTTTCCCGGTATATCGGTTGATTTGATCGTGTCTTTGGACGTACTAAAAATCCTCTAGCAACATCCATGGTTGAGATCTATTCTTCGACACTCGTGGTATGGTTCCTCTCGAGGACTGCCTTGGCACCGATGTTGACCTGTTTGGAGGGTGCAAACCAGGTACAAAGCCATAGTAATTGGGTGGAGCAGTATATGTACATGGCGAATAAATATGTTCATCAATGAACATTCGCTGAAAAACCCCCATTGGTGCACAAGTGAAGTTTGAGGTCGACTCGTGTCTTTCATCGTCGTTTGATGTTTGTTGATCGTATGAAATTTATAGAATTTTTTTAGGGAGTTTGAGAAGAAAGTTGTTGTAATTTGGTACAAACGACGAGGGTTTCATATTCTATTTATAAATAAAAAATAAATTATCTTTATCTTATTATTATTATTATTATTATTTTATTAATAATTGCTAAAAACTACCACATGTTTTGTCCGCTCGTTAAAAACCACAATAAATTTAAAAGTAGATAAAACACAATCTTATGTTAAAATAATAAACAAAATATATTGTTTTGTTAATTACTGGAGCTATATGTTCTGCCCATAATATTTTTCAAGACCGCTTTTCAATGCTATATGTTTGGACCACCATACTTTTCAATAGTATATTTATTGTTCACATATCCGGTTGGGATTATCATAATGGTTCATAATTTTAACAGAAGACTATGGACAATACTAACTGTTTACTTTTGAACTCAGGGTAGTTTTAAACAAGTCGACAAAATAATAATATAAAAAAACCTAGGGATTGCTCTGCGCAGCCTCCTCCCCCTTCCCCTCTTCCCCCCTCCTTCTCCACCATTGAAACTTCTGATTCAAAGCGCTCCACTACTCTTGACGGGTTCACCCTTTAATGGGTTCAACAGTACCCTTGCTAGGGTTTTCTCTTTACAACATCCTTTTCTTCATCCTTTTGGCCGCCGCCCAGCTTCGCAGGTCGCCGCCGCCCGTTCAAACCGTCCCACGAACTCGCGCTACCGATCCTGCGTCGCCGGTTTGGTCCCGAGCTAGTGCCAATGGCCACCGTGGCCCTCCTATTGCCGTCCACCAGGGCCCGTGCTCCATGCGCCGTCTCCTATCTACAACGGGCCAGTTTAGGGCCTATCCATCAAAGGGGCACACCCTAGCCAGCATGGGTCCACTCCCTCGATGGATCTGGGATCCGGGAGGAGGGACGATAGACTAAGGCCGGACGAATCACAACGAAGAATTGACGATACCAAAACGCTCCAATGACACGGGGCCCAAAAGAACTGGCATCGCAGATTTGGTAGTCTGTTATTTCGTTCGTGTGATAATTTTTTATCCTGTTTTAGGTCGAATAAAGTTTTGGCTAGATAGGACTAGCCTTTGGGATGTTTATTTTTTTGAAACGTTGGATCAAGAATTTCTTGTGTTCGGATCTGTGAGGCAAAACAGACTACCATTATGGATCCATGAGCGCCTGACGGGCTACGGCCGGTTGGGACACAAATCTGGAATCCGGGACGTTATGTCCTTCCTTGTAAGATTGATTTGTTACAGTTAATATAATATCTAGTTCCCGTTTCAAAAAAACAAGTCGACAAAACATAGTGTAGGGAGCTGCAGCTCACGGTTTCTCTCTCCTCTTCGCACTGCAGCCGTGTGAAACTCCTGAATGCGGGTCCGGCAAATTTTGCACCGCCGTGGGTGCCCTTATGAAACTATATAACAAGAACAAAGTGTTCAGATGCACTGTTGTAGACTTGTAGGTAAGAACATGTCAATCAGATAATATACTAAATATTTTGAATCATGACTGGTTCTAACATTATAAAACAAATTCTGTTCACATGCGCATGTTCATTGAATTTCGATTTATCCACAATGGTTAGTATTTTTTTTCTTATTTATTTAGAAAATTAGAATCACTAAGCTACTACATTCACAAATTTTCTTTTAGAGAATTACATTCACAATCTCAAGCTCTTGTACTTAATGCTTCATACAGTATTTCCTTAAGTCCGGCTTGATCTTTGAGCATAAAAGAATTTATTGTTTATAAATCGAATAAGGAGAAAATGATCAAAAACTAAAATATAAGAACATATATACTTTCAAATTTCAATTATATAACCGAGATATAAATCTTTTGATCGTGTTATTTTGCTTTTCTTTTTCTATTTTCATATGAAGTGCTTATATTGAAAGAAAGAAAAAAAAGTGGAGACACTATTGTGTGTTAAACCTGATGCAGTGATGTAAAGCCGTTGGGGAACCATAATAACATATAGTGCAATAAACAATACACCCCATTCACCAAACATTTTATATTAATAACTTTAATTCTTATTATGTAGATTTGTTCAGATAAAAGTCACTTTTATAATATAATTTAGGAATTCTTTTGAACGTTTAAATCAATGGATGAAATGATCCATAACTTTTTGTAGGAGGAATTGATTATGAGACCGTTAAAGTTTTTTATATTTATAATTCATGTTATTAATAAATTTTTAAAGTTGAGTCTTTCCGAAATATTTTTTTTTTATCATAAAAAGTGGAAGCATGCCACTATCATAGTTTGTACTTTTCCTAACTTGATTCGGATGAACTTGTTTTGTCTAACAAACTCGTTGGCTCCCCTCGGTTGAGACCCTTGAGGGAAGGTGAGGGTGATGTCAGACATTCAAAGAAGTCTCCAAGAAAAGGAGGATGCTTGGGATCGAGTTGTGTTAGATCCTGAATGTGTGTGCCTCCTCTACAGCACGCCGCGTGACGCCCAAGAGCTCATTGGACCTAGAGAGTTTACTTTGCAGACCTCACTTCTTATCCCTCTGGCTCTACATCACTGTCAGGATGGGAAGGTTATCCAGACCCCTCTTCTTTTGGGCTGGGGAAAGCACACTTTGGGCCATGCCGAGGGGTGGGCCTTAATCTTGCCCCGCCTCCCTACCCCCACCCACCCTTGAGAATAGAGCCCCTTCTGGAGAGGCTTTCAAACACTACAAGGAAAAGTAGCTTCTGCGACTCTATTATGGAGTCGCAAAAGCCTCTTATGTAGTCGCATAAGTTTTTTAGTAACTTCTACGACTCCATAACCCGGAGTCGCACTGTAGGTCGTCGCCATTTCACCTCTACGACTACATACATTGTTTTCGTAGTAGTTAGAGCCTCTACGACGACTTATATGGCATCATAGAGATAAATAACTCCTACGATGACTTATATGGCGTGGTAGAGATAAATAACTCTTACGACGTCAAAGATGACGTCAGAGAAGTAGTTTGTCATAACCTCTACGACTACAACGATGGAGTCGGAGAGGATTGTATATTATAACCTCTACAACCATGTAGATGTAGTCGTGGAGGTTTCAATCCTCTGTGACTACACACTACTCTGGATGGTCTCAAATAAGATGAGCCGAGGCTTGTCGTTAATGTGGCACGAGTAACTTGTCTGGTCGCAAAAGACAAGAAGCAACGAGGGCTCAATGTGTCTGTCGTGAAAAATGGGCTCTGTCATAGTTCAGGATGCGACGGTGTTTGTGCCCTCGTCGCATAGCAAAATGTGACACATCCCATACCCTTTGTCGCAGGTATATTTGAGACACAGCCCACACACCCACAAGTTTTGAGTTCGTGTCTATTAATCAGCAAATTGCTAAATGCTAATTTTGTACTTAGTTTTCTTAACCCATTATCAAAACTATACCATGAACACAATTTAATGACAACTTATATCCATTCATCGTCGAAACTAAAATCATTACAATATTTAAAAGAAACGACAAGCATGAACTTCACAATTAAGACAGATGTACAATTTAAAAACAACATGAAGTTGTTGTTGGGAAAACAACAAATACAAGTCGCTCCTTCTTGTAACCAGGTGAGTTGGAAGTAGATGAAGTTAGGACCATGAGGCACTCTCTCATACAAGCCTTGTTCAGAACCTTGTGCTCAATGTTGCTCCTTCCTGCTTTAGTCATAGAGAAATGCAGCAAACAATATCAGTACATGAACACAAGGTTGCAGCAACGAAGGATGCACAATGGACCATGAATAACCTGTCAAGGTTGCCGGAATAATGAACGGTGGTAGATGGTAGAGGCCTGGAATGGACAACAATGAAATAAGAGATAAAGATTACAGAGGGCTTGTGTTGAAAAGGAACTTAGAGTCATATATAAAGGCTTTTCGGTAACAAATCCCTACTCAAAAAATTTGGCTACTCCGCCTAAATTTGGGCTACATTTTCCCGCTTAAATTTTGGGCTAAAATTTCAGCAAATTTTGGCAACATTTCCGCCAAAATTGCAACATCACAGCAAAACATATATTAGGGAATAATAAAATGCTTAATTACCAGAAGACTAATTTTTTTTATTAAATTCGTTTCAAATGTTTTTTAATTAAATATATATGATATAGTATTTAAATTTTGTTAATTAAAAAAGTAATAAATTTGTTGCCATTAATACAATTACAATTACATTAAAAATATATATATGAATAACAAATTAACATGGTGTATATCAAAAATAGAAGTCATGCTTTTGTTTGGGTTTCACTGTGCTAGCGAAAAAAGAGTCATCTTCGTCGGGACGACTCCGTAACTCCCAACCTCGGTCTGGTATCACCTCCCCGTCGATATGACGCTCCTCTCCCTCTACTCCTACCAATTTTTCCTCAGTCACGTACCAATCCTCACCGAACCCACCTTGGTTCTTCGTTGCTGAAAATTCCATCTCCGACCTCCCCACCGCCGTAATCTCCGCCCCTATCGCTCCAACAGTCAGCCCCCTACCAGATACCCACACAAAGCCCCTCTAATCCGCCTCCCACCGTGCTCGACTTCCAGTCCCCCCAATTTCACTTAGCTCAGTCGAGTCCCCAATTCCAATCGGGTCCACAAATTGAGTCCCCCGCACCCCGATCGTAGACGTCGGAACTCTCTCCTAATCCATCGGGGTCATTGACCTCAACCCTAGGGCTTTCCCAGCCAACGATTAGACCTCAATGCCAGCGTCGCATTGATTCGGGTAATCGGAATCTATATCGATCCCCAACCGCAATCCATTCTTGGAGCGACCGGACTTGCGAATATTGGCATGAAATTGTTAAGGTATGGGCTCCCGATGACACAAAGCAGCAGCTTCGCCATGAGATTCAGTGATTATATGTACGATCCAAAGACGGCCACACAATGGGGCTTGGCGTTGTTTCGGGTACAAGGTATCGTGGTGGATCTCCGTGCTAAAGATGGGCATCATATTGATGTGGAACTTTCAACGCCTACGTATGATGATATACGCATTACGGGTATCTATGGGGAGACCAATCAGAGTCATCGGGATCGTACCTGGGATCTTTTAAGGACACAACCATTTCAAGAAAAATGTAAATCATATTAAATGGTGCTAGAGACGTATCGCTGAACTAAACGGACGTACCGTTCACCTCAAACCCGACCGGAGTTGGTCGTCCCGATATATGTGGGCAAGTATGGACGACTGGTTCAACACATTGATGTCATTGTATGGAGTCGTAGAGGTACCACACCTACTACGACTCCAATCTTTGCGGTCGTAAAGGTAACGTAACCCTACGACTAAATATAATGGTGTCGTAGTAGGTGTGCTACCTCTACGACTTCATACAGAACCGCACATCGTAGTCGTAGAGGCACTGAACCTCTAAGACTCCATAAAATGTAGTCGTAGGAGCAATGAACTTCTACTACTACAATTTATCGAGTCGAAGAGGTTAAGTGCCTCTACGACTACAATTTTTGGAGTCGAAGAGGTTCAGTGCCTCTACTACTAAAATGTGTGGTTCTGTATGGAGTCGCAGAAGATACTTTTACTACGACCACGTATAATGTAGTCGTAGAAGTCAACAACTTCTACGACGTCATTAAAAGTCCTTGTCGCAGAAGTGCAAAGCTGGTGTAGTGAAATTCTTGGAAGCAAACAAGAAAACCTCCTGGTTAGGCAAGTGATCTTGTGTTACCTCGTCTTCTATTGTCCAAGCCCCCTTCGACTCTAGAAGTGGTGGGCCAGGCAAAAGGGGTGCGATCTTCCATCTTCGAGGGCATATTGGTTCATTAAGAATGTGATCTTGTGTCAGACTGGAAGAGCATGGTCGCAGCGGTCCTAAATCCCAGCGGGCAGTTTAGGCGCATCGGACTAAAGGGACCTAGGGCCAGATAAGTTCCGCCTAGTCCTGGCGGACTCCTACACGCAGGTTTGGGGCCTCCGTAACCATCATGGATAGGTCGAAATGGGGGGTTGAGGAGCTATCCACCCTTTTCCTCAAGAGCAAGTAGTATCGAGGTGCCCTATGCATTTGCAACTAAAGTAGAAACTGGGAAGGTACTCGTATTACAGCCAAGTTCTAATCGGAGCAATGTGATCCGATAGGTGCAGACATATTGTTCGGGGGAGCGGGGTGGCCAGATCCTTCTAGAACCGCATCGGAGGGTGCCACCTAGGCCATACCCAAGTCGTCCGTTTTGACGTCCACAAAACCTCCAAGGGCTTCATCCACCTGGTAACCTGTAGTACTGGTGAGCCCGTCTGAGGGAAGGTCGAACAACCTCACCCACATCTAGAGGCGGGAGAAAGGAGAATCACCGGGTTGACCTACGGATGAATGTCCTCTAGGATGATGGGAGCCCATTGAAGGACCACGGCTCCCCATGCCAAATTTGATCCTTCTCCACATGCGAGGTAAAGAAGAAAATGAAGATCCTCCAACTTAACTCCTTGATAACAAGGTTGTCGTGATTCCAGGCCTTCATCATGAAGCCTTCCATTGTCGGTCGATCATATGACCTGGAGGTTAAGAGGCGATCGGTCAGATCGAACGTTTGGTGTGCACTTGTTGCACGGTTTGGTGTGCCCGTTATGTGGCAAGGTTTGGTGCACGTTGTTGCACTTTTGACGTGCATGTTGTTTGCACGTTAGGGCGCCCTGTTTTGCGTTCTGGTCTCGGTAGGGAGTCGGTAATATTATAGGCTAGTTATCTGGAGTCTATAATATTTATAGTTCGTTTGTGCGCTTTCATCAGATTATACGTATGTCACTTTGACTTATATATAAAATTGATGCCTCCTGTTTTTCAATAAAAAAAACAATATTATTAGAGATGAGCAAGGAGAAAAGAAGATCAGAGAAGAAAACCCTAATAGGGAGAAATACTAATAGAGTTTGTACTTAAAAACTGTCCTATCTATATCATAATAAATATTGGTTTAAAATTTAACAATAATAATTTTGTACTTCATACCTGATAAACAAAAATATCAATCAAGTATTTACCATGTGAGTCCATCACTCCTTGCTTTAGTCTATTGTTTGTTTCTTTTTCTTCCACCTCATTGGTGTCACTTTTTTCTTATGGCTGCTTATGCACACTATATATGTATATTATATATTTGATGGACAGATCATCACTAGTTGAATATTTGGAATAATAATTTGGATCTGAAAGCTCAATTAATATTAAATTATTGGAGAACTTGGGTATTATCTAATTTTTTTTAAAATAAAGTTCATGAGTTGTGAGCTCTGACTCTAATTAATCTGCAGCCACTATGGCTAAGACTAAAGAGACAGGCACACATGACATGTCCTATGTGGGGCCACAGAGAATCAAGGCTTTTGTGTAGTGGGATAAGAAAGAAAATGAAAAGCATATATAAATAAGGCAAACAATATAAAATACTTCTATGAATTTATAAATTACTATGAACAATATTTAGGTCAACTAAGGAAACAATCTATTAGATTTGACAACCGATCACTTATCTCTAAGTCACTTGCAAACATCTGGGAAACAAATAGTCACTTACAAACAAGGTATCAGTATTAGATCGGATAAATGTACACTAAACATCATTTGGGTCCTTAGAGCATTTACATCGAGAAGGGGCAAGAAGAGGGGCGGGGCGCGGGGCGTGTGTCTCGGGGTTCGGGGTTCACGCCCGCGTGATGTCGGGAGCTAAAATGGAAGGGGGCGGGGGGCGAGGCGGGTAGGGGGGCAGGCGGGTGCGAGGCAAGAGGCAGGAACGCGTTAAGATATGTTAAAAGGTAAAAAAGTAAAAACTAAAACAAGGAGACGAAAATTGGATTACAAAAGGTAAAAAGTAGACACGTCAAGACATTTTTATACAATTATAACTAAACGATACCATACAATTCTTTTAAGACAACAAATAAACTAAAATGGTTTCAAAAAAACAAAGAAAAACAGATATGAATAATAGCAGTTCAAAAAAGAGATGAATAATCGAATTTGATCCTAAGGTTTTTATTGAACGCGAATTTATATTTGACTATAGAAAAACAGTTGCAAATATACACGTGTAGCTTGAGCTGGTTAATTCCTTCATACCCAAGGCAAGGATGGGTTGAAACTTGAAATAGTGGTAACGGGCATCTTTGGACCCAAAATGGATTTGCACGTTTTATTCTATACTTCTTCTGTCTCGGAACTACTACTCACAAACAAAAGGAAGTGGTAGCTATCGTGGCATTTGGCACAGAATAAATGATTCGATTGAGATACATATTATGGTGTATTGTTGATAAATCACAACCCAACCAGAGGAAATTAGGTTTCTAGAGAGAGAGAGTGCGACCTCTCTCTAGAAACCAGTCATCTCTTCTTCTTCACAGCCCCGCCGTAGCCTCGCCTTACCCACCGCCGGTGACTTCCTTCCTTTGAGGTCACCGACAGTTCCCTCTCCCCCCTCGCTTCTTCTTCGCCCTCCTTTCCTACCTCGACCGCTTTTCCCTCTACCCTCCTTCTCGTTCGGCCAAGTTCAGATCTGGCCTAACCTTCCTTCCCTTTTTCGTGAAACCCCAGATCTACCGTGGGAGCTCGTTTCCAATCGGATTCGAGCAGATCTGGGGCTTCCTTCGCCCCTCCCCCTTCTTCCTCCTCACTCTGGCCCCCTTTGGCCCCCTTCGGTGACCCGCCGTCTTAGCCTCAGTCGCCGCCAGAGCCGTGTCACCGCAGATCCGGAGTGGGAGGAGCTTCTCCGGCCTCCTCGTCGAAGATTCTCGCGGGTAAGCCTTGACCGCCCTCTGTTCGTGTGCTCTGACGCCCTTGCCGTGGTGTTGCTGTGGGACCTGGATTCTCTCAGATCCGGTCCGTTTCCTCCGACCACCATCCTTCGCCGGCAGTTCCTGCTCCATAGCTCGCGCGGTTCGTGTGTGGCTGTGGAGACCAGATCTACAACCTCCATCCCAAGCCAGCTCGTGTAGAAATACCGGCCTCTCTCCAGTGGGCGAGTCTCGGTGTTGGCCGACTCGCTAGGAGAGGAGTGAGCGTCTCAGGGATGGCAGATTTGAAGGTATCCTCTTCTCCCTTCCTTATCGGGCTTCTTTCTCCCGGTCCTTGCTAGTTTTGGGCCAGTCTCAGCCGTTGCGGTGTTGGCCGCCGGCAGATCTGGGATGGGAGTTTTATCCCGGTGAGGTTAGGTTTAGAGGCTGTTTTGGGTTAGGTTTTTGGTAGTCGGATGGTCTTTTTCAGGTCTTCTTCTTCTGGCTGCCTCATAGCCTGGTTGTTTCATTCTGTGGTTTTACCTTGTGGTTGTTTTCTGGTTGTATCTTGAGGTTCCGGTTATGGAATACTTACTGTTTTATTCACCCCATCCGATTCTAAGAATCGTTTTTAATATATCTGTTTTGCTGATCAAAAAATATTATGGTGTATTGTTCTGATATTCTTATTGTTATTTTTTATTATCAAATTTGATTCAAGTTTTTTTTTTCTGAATAATATATGAAATTACATATGATGTTGATGTTGAGATTATTATTTTTTAAATAAAACATATCGATGTTGTGATTATTTTTACATTCATATCAAGCCTATACAAACTAACATAATACATTTTTAATTTGCATGCCATGGGAGAGGAGGTTTCAGCATTGTCGATTAGAAGAAACTCCGATGATATGTTATTGAACAACTTTTGTTTCAAAAGCGTATTTATACTTTTCGTTTATTATTAAAAAAAATGACAGTCAATTTTTTTGTTTATTTGGATGGAAATTCCCCCAAATATTTAAAAATCCCTCTGCCCTCTAACCTTTAATAAAACCCTCTATGCACCCTATACTTTAAACCCTAAACCCCTAGTCCACTTATCTTGTTCTTTCAACTGGATATAGTTTGTATGTAATTTTAAACTCTGAGATAAATCGAGTTTTACTGTATCTCTCTAGAAAAAAAAGCTCTGCCTTCCCTCTACTTCGAAACCCTAATCCCTGTAGCTCCTTCCTCTCCGACGTCTTCGATGGCCTCCTCCGGAACCAGAGAGGACGCCGGAGGTCCTCCTAACTAATTTCCCCTTGATTTCCTTCTCCGGCATGGTGATTTTACCTTCCTTTGGGGTGACATCTATAGATCTGGCGTGGGACTTCCTTCTCCGTCAGATCTGGTGGGGATGAAGCAGATTTGGGTGTATCTGTCTCCGTTTCACTCCTTGGTGCGTTGGATCTCCGTCTTTTGGTGCGGCGCAGTCTCCGGTCCGTCCTCTCCGTCTTTCTCAGCGTTTCCTGGTGTTCCCGGGCCTCGTCGGAGCGGTGACTCGGCGAGGTGTTTTGGTCATGTGTGACCTTTGTTCTGATGAGTCGGGGGAGTGGGCTTGGTGTTCTAGGCGGCGGCGATCTTCGAAGATCTGTTGTGCGGAGGCAGTGGTGTTTTGGGGGTTACAGTCACCTCTGGTTCTCTCTTCTCGGTAAGATAAAATTGTGTGTTTGATTCTCTTTCTCCCTTTTCTCCTCCTCCCGAGACTTTCTGCTTCCTGGTTCATTGTGATCTGGGGCTCTCCCCTTTGGGTCGTCGGACCGGTGCTGACTTCCGACGGGATCTCGCTAGCCGAGATCTGAGAGTAGCAGATCGACTTTTTCCTTCTTCTTCTCCTCTATTTTTCAGTTTTCGTTAGCCTTCTTCCCTTCTGAGATCTTGTATTCCTCCGACTCTTCTGTGGTCGAGGACCATCGATTGGTGTTGGCCATCGATGGTGAGTTGCCCAACGGCTTTTACAAGATCTTTAGATTGGGCTTCAGGGGTAATGAGCTGAATTTGGGGAGTTGAGGCTAGGTTTCCTGGCCTCCCTGGTTTCCTCTGGAATATCGGGGAGCTGGGGGAATGGGTTGGTGAAGTTGAGGGGTCGGGGAATCCATCTTATCGGGAGAGGGTCGGTTGGAGGCCGGTGACTCTGTGCTGGTTACGGGAAGTCCGGTTTTGGTATATTTTTTAGTTCTTGCTTCGTTTGAGCTTCTTGTTTGTGAGTTTTGAGTATTAGACTCCAAATCCACTTTTGTTTTATTTTTGGGGTTAAGATTGTTGTATCTTCCCTATTGTGTTGCTTAATGACTGTAAAATTTAGGTACTAGACCTCTGTTGTTGTTGGCTTTTAGCCTTGTTATGGTTTTGAGCTGGATGAGTGGTAGTCTCTGGGTTGTAATCGGAGGGGTACTCTTGGCCTTGTTTTCCATTTTGGAAACCAGATTATTTATAAAAAAACTCTGCTGATAAAAAAAAAACTGGATATAGTTTTGAATTTTTACGGTTTGGAGGTAAGAATATTTTAAGAATTTCTGATTTTACTAGGCATTTTTCGTCCAAATTTAAAGAATTTTTGAAAATTTTCTAGATAATAAACAAAAATTATAAATACATTTTTGAAAAGAATAAGGAGAACGCGTTTGTGTTTGAAAACATCAATCGAAGACATTATTAAAGTTTCTCTTATCAATTATTCTATTTAGAGCATGAACAACAGAAGGGCTTGGGTTAGGGGTTTGGATGCTGACTGTACAAAATAGTAGGATGCATGACTCAAAATAAACTGTGTTCCACAGTGGTGAGTCTCGTATAGGGGCCTCGTATTGTGAGTGGACCAATCATATTTAGTTAAATATGATTTTTTATATTTTAAAAAAAATAGGACACGTGTCGAGTAACCATACGACCCGGGACGCACGTCCCGAGTCCCGGAATTGCGAACCACATGACGCAGGACTCGGCCCGGCCTGTGTTTTTGCGAGACGCGGGACGCGAACAAACCGTCCCACAACGGAACGAGTCACGTCCTGCGTCCCGCAAAAACACGAACCGAGACACGAGCCGTAATCCAGGCCGAATCATTGTATGTGCTCTTATCCAAATGAGCCATCTACTCAAGATTGTATATAAATTAAGGATTAATGATGTTTTAGTTTAGATCTTTAATAATATGTTTGATATTTGATTCTCAAAACCAATATGTCTGTAAAATATAAAATTATAAAAACACGACAATGAATTCAAAACAAAATAGGTTATTAATGCGAATGTAAGGACAAAGAGATGTCATTGTCTATCCAAAGCCATGAGCAGTCCCTCTCTTTGTTACTTACTTTAGTTAATGGACCATCCACTACTACTCCTTCTTCTTCCGTCTCTCACTGGCCACTACCTTTATTTCGACCGTATATTTTTGTTCTACTCTCATCGTGACCCGAGAAAATTTGATCCGTGAATTGTTAGAATTGGGTTACGTTCGATTCGATCTGACTTGTTGTTCATATTCGAATCATCTAATAGTTTAAGTTTATAAAAAAAACATGTGATAAAAGATAGTTTAATCGAATTGTCTTCTCATGTACAAGTCTAATTGAAAAATACATCCTACTATTATGTAAGATTGTATATAGAAACTTATACGACTTTCGGGTCATCAGAGCAAATATAATGGGTTTCGATTGTGGTTGCTGATTGCTTGTCTAATGCAAGCCAATAGACTGTCGTCGGTAAATAAATCATCGTTTCTCCATTGGAGAGCTAGCTAGTCGTCAAATTGTTCACATCGTCGATTTTTCTTGTTGGTAAATGAAGCGGGGAGAGCGAGCTCTAACAACTCGCGTGTTTCATTGCAATAGATATGGGAATAATGGACAATTCCGATAAATACGATGCAGATTTGACCGTTTAAATATCGAAATGGACGTACAGACAGACGAATACTTTAAGAATACATGATAACAAAAGATAGAGTTGATGGGCCAAGACAACTCTCTTCTTCGGCCCAAGCCCATTACAGATGTTGACTGCCTTCTTTTGATATTGCTCTTCAAGTTAAAAGGATTTTTTTTTTTAATATTCAAGTTCAAAATATTGTGTCCTGCAGTCTGCACTACATTGCAGCAACTTTGTTTTGGGCCTTAGATTGACGCTTTATTTGGGCTCTACATCTAAAGAACATGTATCGTGTTCCGTATCCCGACCCAATCCTATTTTGGGCCTTGAGGTTGCTGCTTTGTTTGGGCTTTAAATCTAAAGACCGACACTGCAACGAGTTTTGTGTTCCCGATCTCAACCTAATAATTAGACATGTTTTAGTCAAAAAAATCGTAACAAACCTAACCCAATTTCAATCCAGATCTTTCAATCATATTAATTTACAACAACAACAAATGTCTTTCAACTCTATGATCTCGATTGGTTTTCAAATCTACTAGTCGGACGGTTTTTTCCGATTTAAAAGATAAAGATCGTACCCAACCCAAAAACTAATGGTTTGATAGTTTTGTAATCGTAACCGTCGTCAATGACACCGGTCTCGGTAATTCCGGTGATGGAGACGGCTGGGTACAGTCGACTTACAGTGACGGACAGATATTTGCTCAGCCCTAATTTGTAACGTGTCTTCTTAACTCAAACTTTAATCACCCGATTAAAAGAGACTAAAACACAAAAGAATATCCAAGGACATAAATGTTATCTTATCCAAAGCGTGAGGACGACCCATTAGAGCAATCCTCTACAAAAAAACAATGGCCTGAGACTGAGACCTTATCTCCATCCCAAGCCTTATTCGTGCAGAGCTCAACAAAACCTCTTCGTCTACATTCTAATGCCATTGTTACTTCTCTGAGCTCTTGTAATTTTCCATGGCAGCTACAGCCACTGTATCGTGTTTCTGCTCATTTTCTTCACTACCCACCTCCAAATTCAGAGCCCCGAATCAGCTACCCACCATTCCCGGCCAAATTCGCTTCCCCACTAGCATCCTCCGTCGCCACAACAACGTTAATGCCTGGTCTCGGCGCTGTGTAACCAGGTCGTCCTCGCAGAATGATCATCGGCAATCTCAGCTCCACTGTGAACAGGTATGGTTTTTGGATCTCCATTCACTCCCGCGTCTCTTGAACTGCTTGTATGATTGGCCTTGAGATTAGAAATCTGAAAAATCCATGAGAACCCAACTTAATCGGGACATTACTGCATTTGGGTCTGTTGTGATTTGAGCTATTGTTCTTCAATCGTCGATTTTTGGGTGTCTGGAAGAGCAATTTCTTAAGAATCATCATCATCATCATCATCATCATCTATCTATGAGTTTGTTGATTGTTAAACAGTGTGATGCATGAATTTGTTCTTGCCCATTATTGCAAGCTATGTGATTGTGTCAATGTTTTTGTTGGAGAGATTGGTTTGGAAGAACTTGGTCTGATTTGGTAACAACTTGAACCTTTTTTTAAAACAGAAAGGAAGATCATTCTCCTTCAAGGAATGTGCCGTTTCCATTGCTTTGGCGGCGGGGTTGGTTCTAGGGGTACCTGCATTTGATTCATCTGCAAATGCATATGCAACGACACCAGTGTTGCCTGATGTGTCTGTGTTGATCTCTGGACCGCCCATTAAAGACCCAGGAGCATTACTGAGGTATGCTCTGCCTATTGACAACAAAGCCATCAGGGAAGTACAGAAGCCTCTCGAGGACATTACAGATAGTCTCAAGGTTTCTGGAACCAAGGCACTTGACTCCGTGGAGAGAGTAAGATTTTTTCAATTGGATTTCATCTATGGCATTGCCCCTCCTACGTACTAATTCCAATTGACCTTGTTCTGACTGAGAACTTTTTTGTGTGAAATGTAGAATGCAAGGCAGGCGTCACGAGCCCTCAAGCAAGGGAAGACATTGATTGTATCAGGGTTAGCTGAATCAAAGAAAGACCATGGAGTGGAATTGCTTGACAAGTTAGAAGTTGGATTGGAGGAGCTCCAACAAATCACCGAGGACAGGAGAAGAGATGCCATAGTACCTAAACAGAAGGAACTGCTACAATATGTTGGAGGGTAAGTGCCCTTGTAGAATCTGTAGTACTAGGATGTGAAGTACTGTAGTGTTAATTTGTTATGTAGCATGAAAACCTCATCTCTATGCAACCTCGGGTTTACAGCAGCAGGTTCAATAGGCTTTAGAAGATCCAGACCCTAAAATTCTGAAATTCCCTAGGATCTTATTTCAGTGTAATTGTATTTGCTGATGGGATGGTTGATGAAAAATGATTTATGGAATTAGAACACATTTGAGGTGTCTGTCTTCCCTGGTTTATTATAAAATCTGTGACCCTTTGAGGATTTTCTCCTGCATTTAGAGTTAGGGAAAATCTTACTCAGCTACTCCTAAGTATGAACCTTTCTCAACCAACTACCTCAAGTTTATAAAGCTTTTGACAATCCCCTTAAGTTTTTTAGTCTCATTTTACCCCAATTGTCAAGTTCTGTGTGTGAAATGATGAAAATACCCGCATGAAAAACAGTAATTAAAAAATAAGGCTATTTTCGTCATTTCAGACCCAAAATTTGACGGAATTGGGGTAAATTGAGACTAAAACTTAGGGGTAAGTTGATCGAGAAAGGTGCATACTTAATGGTAGCTGAGTGAGATTACCTCTGGGGTTTATTTATATATGTATGATATATGGGACAAATATGTTGTCTCTTAATCAACTAAAAAACTTAGGAAGAACAGATAGGAGTGAATATGCTTAAGATAAAGAATGCTCATATATACCCTTGTTATTGACTGCAGCTGAGATCTTCCTGGGGCATTGGGTTTCTGCAGTGTTGAAGAGGATATGGTGGGCAGCTTCCCGTACGAAGTGCCGGAAGAATATCAAAGCATGCCTCTTTTGAAGGGCCGTGCAGCTGTGGATATGAAGGTCAAGGTTAAGGACAATCCCAACGTAGATGAGTGTGTGTTTCATATAGTCTTGGATGGCTACAATGCCCCAGTGACTGCTGGGAACTTCATAGACTTGGTGGAAAGGCACTTCTATGATGGCATGGAGATCCAGAGAGGTATTTCAAACCTAATCAAGTATTAATTGTTCTGCTGTTGGCACTGTAATTGAATAAACGACAATGTGACCCTCAAAATGCTAAATTTGGCAAGTCATATATAGTAATTAGGGATAATCTCTCTCGGCTACTCTTAAGTATGCACATTTCTCAATCAACTACCTCTAAGTTTAAAAACTTTTCAACAACCCCCTTAAGGTCTTTTGATGTCAATTTACCCCAATTCCGTCAACCTGTGTGTGAAATGATGAAAATACCCTTTCCCATGAGGGTATTTACGTCATTTGACACACAAAAGTTGACAGAATTGAGGTAAATTGACACCAATAAAAAAAATTAAGGGGGTTGTTGAAAACTTTTTAAACTTAGGGGTAGTTAGTTGAGAATGATGCATACTTAGAGGTAGCTGAGTGAGATTATCCCTTGTGATTATTTGCAAGACAGACATCTATCTTGGTTATACCTCTATTGACCTTTGGTAGAGACGAAAAATCTACATATCTTGCAAGCTATCAGTTAGCCTTATATGTTCCCTGAATCTTGCTGCAGCTGATGGCTTCGTTGTTCAAACTGGAGATCCTGAAGGACCTGCAGAGGATTTCATTGACCCTAGCACAGAAAAACCTCGAACAATCCCATTAGAGCTCATGGTGGAAGGAGAGAAAGCACCTGTTTATGGTTCAACTTTGGAAGTACTTAATCTCTCTCCTCACTACAATTATTCTCATTTGTGTTTTTCCCTTTTGCCCACTTTCTGAAAATCTTATATCTCATTGCCTTCATGTTTTCTTGAACAGGATCTTGGCCTATACAAGGCTCAAACAAAGCTTCCTTTCAATGCTTTTGGAACAATGGCTATGGCCAGAGATGTAAGAACTTGCATTTCAGATTTCTTTTTCTTTCCCTTTATGTTCATACAAAACTCCTGTTTCTCATAGTATTTGTTTTGCTTTCGTCGTCAATTGACAGGAATTTGAGAACAACTCTGGATCAAGCCAAGTATTTTGGCTACTGAAAGAAAGTGAACTGACGCCTAGCAATGCCAATATATTGGATGGTCGCTATGCAGTGTTCGGTTATGTCACTGAAAACGAAGACTATTTGGCAGATCTCAAGGTCGGCGATGTCATAGAGTCGGTTCAAGTTGTCTCTGGCCTGGAGAATCTTGTCAATCCCAGCTACAAGATTGCAGGTTAGGCCTCTCTAGTTTGCATGCAACCAAGAGCTCATTGACTATCACCATACTTATCCATGAGGGAGGTCTCTTAATTCATTTGTATCAATAGTATCAGAATCAAGTGAGAATGTATTCTTTTCTAACATTTCTGACATTATATATCAGTTCATTTTGCTCCATGAACATCATTATTGTTTTCAAATGAACATGCCTTCATCAGGTGTTGGATAAAAATGTCTGTCTAATAGTGGGGAAAAAAAATTCAGAACTTATATGTTTGTTATAATTTTTTCAAAATGACATTTCAACCTTGAAGTTTTAAATTTAAAAAGAAAAAATCTGAATTTTCATCTCCCTTAATCTTATTCCTCTTTGTATTGGAGGATATGCTTACAAGTTACAACTAGTAAATTAATTACTATTGATTGTTTGAATCTAATTGAAACTTTATCGGCTGTCAAATTTTACTACATAGTTAATTTTTATATTTAACTATTGATCAATTAATAATTGAACCAAGATAATTTAATTAGTTCGATCATGATAGTCAAACTTGATTATCGATAGAGGAAATAAATTAGGGAGGTGATTTTCTTGTTTATTACTTCTTACTTTTTAGTTTAGAATTGTAAAGATAAAATCGTCATTTTTAAATCATCAGTACTTTTTTTGTCATTATCAAAGAATATGTTTGCCAAAAAAGAAGATGGGATGATTGCAAAAAAAAAAAAAAACATCTTGAGACTTGAGGTATTCACCTTTTGTAACTTGTAGCTCATCTCTTTGATGATAGTAAAAAAATGTTTTGGACTTGTCTTTTTGTTACACCTTGTATGAATTTATTTTAAAATGATGAGTTAGACATTGAAATTTTAATTTTTAAAATAATAATTAAAGAATCAAAAATCCAAATTTTTATACTCCTTAAAAATTTCTTACTCTGTACCATACAAAAAAGAAAATTAAGGGTGTGAAAATATGGAAGTTTTGTTTTTTACTTATTATTTTTAAAATTTAAATTATAGGAAAAATTATCTCTTTTTTTTAATACAAATTGCAACATTAAAACAAGTTCGAGACACTTTTTTTCGGTTATCAAAGAAAAGAGTTACGAGTTACAAAAAAAAATTAATGTCTCAAGTTACCTTTTTACTATTATCCCAAGAAATAACACTACATGATTTTTTCTTGCAATTATCCTTGTTAATAGTCAGAAACTGTGTTTATGTGTTTGGTTTCATGATGGGTCTGGGAAGATTGCTATCCAAGAATTGGATTAACTGAACATGACAGAGCTCATATTAATTGAACATAAAAGCTCATCTTACAGAAATGGTTTTGGATCAAACCACACCCGATCTGACCAATCAGTCTGATATACAACAATTCTCTAGTTTTTCTTCTTTTCTCTTCTAAATAGGAGAAAAGACAGAGGAAGAACAACAACAACAAAAGCTTCACAGAACCATGGCACAGAGTACACAGACTGATACATTAAAGCCTCCATGGTTCTGTACTATTCTCATGCTCTCAAATCTCCCCAATCCTAACTTAACTAAATACAAATCTGATACCAAGAATTTTGATAGCTCTTAACAGTAACATACGTTATGTTTCAAGGCTCAATTGTTCACGGCCCTCGATACCTGCGAAAACAAAGGCAACCCTGAGGCTGATCATGAGGGATCATACCTCCGCCTCTCGATGTGTCTATGGCTTCCAACAAGGTCACTACCTCGTCCATCTCTGGTCGCTTATCTGGGTTTGCATCCCAGCATCTCTTCATTACATTGGCAAGCGCGCTCGGGCAGCATCGGGGTATCTCTGGCCTCAGATTCTGCATAATCACACATGATACACACAAGTTTGGCCTTTCCCCCTTTTAGTATACAAGACAAGGATACTTGCAAAAAAATGCATGTAATATTCACTTTTTCCAAATAATAACCTTCTTCTTTGATGATGGCAAAAAAATCTTGAACTTGTATTTTAGTTGCAATTTGTTTCAAAATGACGATTTTGCCCTTGTTGCAATTTGAACTTCTTTTGCCCTTCAAAAATCCAGGATTTTCATCAGCCTTAATTTTCTTCCTCTTTGTACTGGAAGAAAATTTAGGGAGATGAAGATTCTGGATTTTTTACTTCTAAAATTTGAAGGGTTAAGTCGTCATGTTTTTCTGGTATTCCTCCAACCAGAAAATTGTTATATACCTGGCGGACAACAGCTGAAGTCACTTCCGAAAAACTGAGGTCAGGGTAAGGCATGTCGCAGCAGTAAATCTCCCACAAGCAAATACCAAAACTGTACACATCGCACTTCCTATTATATGGGTTGCCATTGAGAACCTGTCCCGTTCCCAAGTCATTGAGTATCAGTTAGAGAGATGTACTATGAATTTTTGTGTTAGAGTTCATATTCATATATTAGTTTAATAATCAGAAGATACGAGTTTCTATATAATATAGAACTAGTACTAATCCATGCCTAGATGCAAGCCTATGGAGTAAAGTGACTATACAGCAAATAGAGAAGGGTTAATTACATCCAAGTTCCAAATTCGTTTTGCAGCTACCCTAGGTTTCAAAAACATTCAAAGAGCCTTTGTTTGCCAAAAATGACGAAGGTGCCATTGACCCTAATCTATAAAAAAAAATGTCATTTTTCGTCTTTTTAATAGTATTATCTTTTAAGCAGTCTTTCTACATCTACTGAACCATTTATTTACATTGAATCAAAATATATAATGGCTAGTCATCGATACTTTTAGATTCGGGTCAAGGGCACATTCCTCATTTTCTAGCAAAAAGGGATATGAGATTTTTTTGATAAGCTATATGTATGTTTATAGCAAGAGTTGGGTTTACACCGAATTGAGTATGTACCTCTGGAGCCATGTAACCAAGAGTTCCGGTCTCCCCAGTCATGTCATGAGGATTCGAAGCCTCCATGCGAGCAACCCCAAAGTCAGCTATTTTCACAGTCCTTGTCTTGTCCAGAAGCATATTTTCTGTTTTAACATCTCTGTGGACAATCTTCTGTGAATGAAGATAGCTCAACCTATAAGATAAAAAAAAAATAACAAACAACAAAAACATCTTTACTTAAAATTGCATACCAAAGTGCAAAAACCTCAAATATATATACACGATTCAAATGATGTCATAAACAGGAGATATGGGTATAAGAATTTGACCCTCGTGCGAGATCAAGTGCCAGCTGGACTACTACTTTGAAGGCCAGCTTCCTTCTCCTGTTCTTGATGAGGTAAGATTTCAGAGCACCACCAGGGCAATATTCCACCACAACACAGCACATGTTACTTGGCATGCCTATTTGACCGTTATCTGATTGTATATTTAGATCCGATGTGCCCATCGTCGCCCCTATGAACTGCAAAAATTCAACGCCCTTTAAAACAAGAATCACCATTAAGGATCGAGGGTGAATTTCTTAAAACTACCTAAATAAATCACCCACGAATATAAACCTACCCTATGAAAAAAAATATGAACTTTAAACTACCCTTTGTTTGAAACACTGTACACTTATGGAAAATTCCGTTAAAATGAATGGAAATGCAAGAATATTATGTTACATTGGACGGAATTTTTTATTTTTTAAATAAATTCTATTCCCTTGAAATGAAAAATATATATAATATTAATTTTACTTTATTCAAAATGACATAATTATCCTTGAAATAAAAATATTTATTTTAATTATTCACTATCATTTCAATATATAAAATTATTATTATTACTATTACTATTTTAATTACACAAGAAAATTTGTTATTTTTCAAAAGGTCTAGGGGTAAAATAGTGATTGTGTAAAAACTAATTGAAATCCAACTGTGTACAATTTTTCAAACAAAAGTTAGTTTGAAGTTTTTCAAAGGGTAGTTTTCTGTTTGTGGACAATTGATAAAGGTAGCCTCAAGGAATTACCCCTAAGACCTATAAGCACACGAAAAATCAAAGGCTAGTGAGTTCCTTTCATTAGAGTTTACTAACACATACATCAGAATATGGATAAGGTGGTTGCATCACTGTCTACAGAAGAAAAAAAAATATAAAGCACCATAACAGGCAACATGTGATCCTGACCTTTCTTTTCTCCTCTTTTTCAATTAAATGTTATTACTTAATTAAAACAGAAAGTACATTGCAAGCTTCTTTAATCAACTACAGCTCGTGAACAAAAAGTAGCAGGCTTAGGAGATCAATTATTACCTTAGTTACATTAGGATGCTCGAGCTTATGCCATACAGCTACTTCTTGTGTAAACGCTGCTCTAAGGGAAGCTATTTCAGCATCCGACCTGTGCCCTTCTTCTCCCCAATCAAGAAGCTTAACTGCATATCGAAAAAAAAGACAGTTTAACAAATGATTAAGAGCTCGGGGAAGAGTATGTACAGAGTTTAACAATCAAAACTTTAATAATAACATGAAATGATCAAAGAAACTTTATGATGAATCCTAAGTCCTAACTAAACTAAATCTTTGAATAGAAGGTTACAATGAGAATGGGAGGATTGTAGATGGCCCACAATTGGATAGGACTTGCTTAGTTGAAAACAAAAGCTATGTCTCTTCCTCAAAACTACCCTCCAACAAGTTAAATAGGAGATGAGTCCAAATCACCAGTAACAAGGGCACATGAAAGTTGAGAAAAGAAGAAATTATGGAAGTTACTGCAGCTAGCTGCCAATTCAACCAGTTCCCGTGAATCACGGATATTGTGAGGTTGAGGTTCAGATAATCCACAAGGAGAAAACTAATAGGCACTGCCTGCAAGGAGGAGGATTGGTGCTGAACAAGGTCTAAGAGCATGGAACTAAGATACTGTTTCTAGTGGTTGGCTTTGTAAGAATTTAAACCAAAAAAAAAACGACTACATGAGCAGAAACACTATACAATTGTACGGAGGACTTGAACAGTGGAGCATGTGATGTTCTTAGCATCAAAACAACATTTTGAGAGTAAAAGCAGTCTTGAGACAAGAAAAAGTGGTTGCCTAAGTTTGAACAGTGAAGCCACCATTGTTAAGTGCCATTACACTCATCACACACCTCAGAACTATACCTAGGTATGAACAATACTTACAAAATCTTCTTAGCTATAGAATAGTGCCAAGAAATACCTCTTCTTCCAAATATGCCAAATTAATAGTTCTCTATGTATGATTAAAATGTAACAAATACTTGGTAGCAGAGAAAAGCCCCAAACAATCAGCAACCAAAAACACATTTGCAATGAGATTGAGCAACCTAAAGTTAACCAAAACATAACTGTGGGTTACAGTTCTTATGTCAAATCAATGCTAAATCCGCATAAAGATGACACCTTTGAGAAATGGGTTGCTAAAAAAAATGTGTTTTTGATGATCCAAAAGCCCTGAAATGCACGGAGGAGTGATTTACCAGCAACATCTAAGCCGTCGTAAATGCCGCGATGAACGGTGCCGAAGGTGCCGCGAGCTATGACGCCTTTGATCAAGAGCTTGGAGGGATCAATCTCCCACTCCTGCCTCGTCCTGCTCCAGAAACTGTTGGTGTTGTTGTTGGGTCTCTCCCTCTCCTCTTCCTCGTCCTCTCTCTTCTTGTTCTTCTCCATGGTCCATGCCCTGCTCAGGTGCCTCTGCAGCTGCTCGTCCAGCCTCTTCAGATCTATCTGATCCGCCCTAACATACCCACCTCCTCCTCCTCCGCCGCCGCTCTCATTCTTCTCCTTCATCTCTCTCTCTCTATACCCAAATCACGAAAAGGGTCAAAACTGAACCAGACTGTAAAAAAGGCACAGTCCTAGCAAGTGAGAGGTGGGTTTTGGATATGGTGGCGATGGTGATGATAAAAATGGTGTCTTTTGGTGCTCTGGTGTTGTGTTCTGCTACTTGAAGAAGAACCAGAGGGAGAGGTAGCAAAATGCTGCTGCTAGTCTGCTACCACTGCTGTGACTAGAAATACAAGGAGCACAACAAGCTTTTTCTTTTCTTTTCTTTTCATTTCTGTCCTCCTCATCTCTATCATCCATGTGGGCACATGGATTTTCTCTGAGCACGACATGTGTTTCTTCTGACCCATTTCTCTTGCCTCTGTAAATTTTTAATTTTTATATCGTTTCGTGACTTGTTTATTGGTTTCCATTCATGGGTTGAGCTTCTCTTACTCTATTTTACTCTTTTTTTTATTCAAAAAGCTTGGACATGGGGGAGTTGAAAATTATCTGGTGATTAAGGTTCTTTGGTGGGAGAGATTAAGGAACATTATCTTACTGGAATGGGATCCAGAGGGTCTAATTTTTTTTAACGGTCTAAATTTGGGAGATAGTGAAGAAACGAATTGAAAACTTAGGTAAACTACAAATGTATACCCTGAAGTTGGTACGTTTAACCAATAATTATCCTGTAGTTTAAAGTTAACTGATGCATATCCTGAAGTTACGAGTTGTAGTTCAAAACCCCTTCTGTTAGCTAAAATAATGAAAATATCCTCAATGATTTTTTTAAATAATTTTTTGAAACATAATAAAGTGATTTTTTAAATAAAAATGAAGTCATTTAATAAATATATATAACAAAAGTAATTTTTAAATAATTTTTTTAACATAATTATTGAAATGTAGTTGAGGGTATTTTCGTCATTTTAGCTGATAGAGGGGTTTTGAGTTACAACTCGTAACTTCAGGATATGCATCAGTTAACTTTAAACTTTAGGGTAATTATTTGTTAAACATGACTACTTCGGAGTATACATTTGTAGTTTACTGTGAAAACTTAACCTTGAAAGTTTTAACCTTGTATTATTGCGACACAGCCTATAATTGTTTGCTACAAAAGCAACATCAGTGTCGATGGCCGTAGTAACACATCACATGAAAGGCATATCTGGTTTTACAAACAGCCATATATCTCAGGTACCCACTAGCACATCAGATTCATGAACATATATTTTCTTTTTTTACGTACAAATATGCATTTTTGAGATGACATGAGTTGTTTTTATATGACATTTTTTAATAATATGAGTCAATCGTGGGACAAAACATCGTGCGTACGGCATACGGATGCGACCTCTAATGATATGATTAGCTGACTAGCTGTAAACTCATTATTGGCCGAATTGCATTCTTATTTTGTAATCATAATTTAAAATGAATCAATTAATCGAACCCTTTGATGAAGCCCTTGCTTCACAAATGTTGAGAACATCTCCAATATTGATTGAACTTGATGGACGAATCTGTAAAAATAAGAATTTGTCTAACCAACGATCATTTTTGCCCGGCATACATTTAGATAGTCATACATTCAGATGTCGTCCTATGTCTTTTTCGATAATTAATCTAATTATCAACATGGTTTAAACTAATTTTATTCTAAGACGGTTTCAATCCGTCCAATTCTTTTACCCCCGAATTTTTTTAGCTAACATGGATTGCTCCTTTTAAAGATGCTCTTGATCAACGGTTAAACGATAGCACAATCGTGCTACCGTTAAAGTCCACCATGTGTTATAACTTCGAAATATTTTTTCAAAAAAACTTATTAATAATGTAATTCATATATTCTAAATGTATGACTTTAACTTAAAATATAATCTGAGGGGATTGATTCGGGTGTTTCTTTGGACTATTATTAAGCAATGTTATCTGCGCTCCACAATGGTGTGCTATCGAAAGTGTTAAAAGTAAAATGGTGCCCTCTCTAAATGCAATAAATGAATGAAGAATTGAAGGATAATGGGTTCAAGATGCTCCATAAATTATGGCTCTCATGTGTTTTCCATGTTTTAATTTTATTTATTTATTTTCCACTAAAATCAAGATGCTTACTACGGGAACAATTGAATTCCCCGAATCCAAATATTAAAAACCGTTTTTCAAAAACAAAATAAAATACATGCGGTCCGTAATTCTCTGGCTTCTTCAAAGTTCTCAGTTCATTGAATGGTTCTGTGGCCATTAAGACTATTGTCAATGCCAAGTTCTTAAATACATATGATATGCTGGTTGCCCTGTTTAAAATATGATCCATCTCCATCCTGAAAATTAAATAAATATACGATCCATCTAAGAAAAATAAATAAATATACGATCCATCTACTTCCTAGGGTTGGAAGTATAATTGGCATAATCATGATAATGAATGATCCTAGTGAACTTTCGAGAGTGGAGTTCAATAGGAGATAAATATGATTCAATCTAAAATTCATATTGTAACTCACGTATAAAAATCCGGTCTTGTATAAGATACTGAGTGTCAATCACATCAAATTGACTCGTTTTGTATTATTTCAATTACCAGTGATTTATATAACTTAATTAAAATATTTTTAATTCCTCTGACCTGATCAAATTAATAGGAAAAAATAATTTGATTGTTAATCGATTTAACATAATGTTACATATTTTTTTTTTACAAAAACATACCTTATATATATATATACTTATTATGTACATTTGTCTATTAAAAATATTTCATTAGCTTGATTCAAACGAGGACTTTACTTTTAGAGAAAGTTAATGAAAATAGTTGCTTTAGCAATATTTTTAATTTTTAAATGTATATAATATATATAAATAATATTAATGTAGTACAATAATATTTCAGTTTAATAGATTATCTAGTTGTAAGAATTGAACTTGGACCTAATTTTTGACATTAATCAGACTAACCTAAAGAAATAAATCGAATAACCTAGATGACGAAACCATTTTTTTTCTGATTCAAGTTCGTTTATAATTTCGATACGATCGAATACTGTCCACCTCTACAACCGACCGGTTACCGCGTAATGTTACTGTACTTGATGTGGTTGGTGCGAGGGTCGACATCAAAACAAATGGTGGGGACGTAGTGCAGGATCAAATAAGGAGAAACAAATCACAAGCTGGGAACAGATTAGATGTGCAGTTAGCTGTACATTATCATTATGTGCATGCTCGAACAATAGTTGACTACCGACAGAGGGAGCTTTGGTTACTTATTGCCCACAGAACACAAGAAGAACCCGTTTTTGAAGACGAAACATAAAAATATAAAAATAAAAATAAAACACGTAACCTGTGGGCAAGCAAGCAGAGCAATGAATGGTAATGCATATCTCTTTTCAATTTCCCTTAAACCATGGCAACATTGTTGCTGCCGCTGCTGCTACACATAACCATGCACGTGAAAGAGCCTACTCTTTTTGACTTGTGATAATGAAAGACTGGACCCACAGTGAAATAGGACGGAGTTGGGTTGGATTGGACTGGGCTGGGTTGGATAAGACTCACGGGTCCAACCTCCCCAGCCCAGTCCTTTTTTCCTACTTTCTCAAGTAACGATCCTCGTGATTCTGAGCCAGCCTTGACATAACTGTCAAGGCCTTGAATCACAATACAAACAGATAGCGACCACCTCGCATAAAGCTGAGTATCATGTATATGGCTAAGTTCATGTTCATGTCACATTCAGATGCTTCTATTACCCACAGGCACATATTCTAACTGGAAAACACACAAAGACTAGCTCGTTTTGTTTCATCGGGATGTCCCGAAGTAATCTATAATGATGTGGTTTTACGGGAGCATAATAATCACAGAAATAAACCGATAATATTTTGATGTGCTTGTGAGTATGAAGTTCAACTGTATTAACTAAGCTATGGAATGGAAACTTTTCTTCTTCTATATTTACCTGACTGTTTTCGAGGAGTAAAACTTCAGGATTGCAATGTCTATGATTGGTGGCTTAGATGCGGCGTTTCTTTTTGTCTGGTGTAGCATGGACTTGTGCTTTGATGCCGTATGTTTTCAACTGGAAGTTTTCAAATGCCTCGGATATTGCTCCTACCTGAAAATTGAAATGTGTTGCAAAATATAGGATTGGTAATGGAACCAGAGGAGATATATGATTGAAGTTCTAACTTCTTTTTTTGCTTATCAAAAAAATCACAGACCAGTTCAGGTTTTTTGGAGTACACCCTCACGATCATGTCTTGATAAGATGAAGGTAGCAAGTGACTTATACGATCGTCAGATACAGGGAATTTCTCCGTGCTCTCATAATCCTGAACATAAGTCAACTGGTTATAAAAATCCAAGAGCTGATTCTAGCAACATTAACCGAACTAATTATCACTAGTATTCTCCCACTGAGTTATTGGTGATGTTTTCCTTCAAATAAATAACAATGTTTTCATGTTCCAGAACGAATACGCCCAACATTCCCCCTTATAGAATTGTCTGTTTTCACTTGCCTATGTGATCGGCAAAATGTTTACAGCTAAAGCATTAAGATTAATAAACTGATCCCTATAAAATGTGATTGACAATGCCAACAACCAGCTGTTATGACCCTGCGTGATCGATTGCGTTATGGGATAGGATACGGGCTCATTAGAAGGGGACCCGAAGACTTTTTGATACAAGCTCATGATTACGGAGGGAACTCGAAGACCTCGTTGGAGAGACCAAAGTATTTTATTAATTCTCAAGTCTGTTTTATTCAATATAATCCCTTGATATATATAGCCAAGGAATTACTTGTTCATCAAGTCCTACTACCATTCAACTTACCAAAACCTACTCAACTTACCAAAACCTAATACAATCATTAATTAAAAGACAATTATTAAAAGAAAACAACTAATAAAACTCAAACAACCCTAGCCGACACCCACCTAGCCAGCCACACCTTGTGGTGTGCTCATCCTATTCCGTTACGGTCCGTAAGGCCCATAACACCAGCCTTGGACCAACTAACACAATTCAATCATTAAGTGCATTACAGTACAAATAAAGGTATGAAAGAACCATGACATGATTTCTTGAGCAAGATAGTGCTCCAAACGTTGAAGTCAGATGTGGGTCCTAAGGTTGGCATCTTTGAAACTAACCTCCAGAATAATATTAAAGGAAAATCACTAACATCCAAGTGTGAGTATTGTTATTTTTTTACATTTGAAGTCTCTTTATACCTTTCATTCGGCCTATAAATACTTCAGTTAGCATCCCACGTGCTGACAAACTACTGAAAGATATTTCATCTGTCCCCGCTCAGTAAATCTATCATACAGTTATGAGTCAACACGCCATAGTACTACTTTTTACTGACAATGACCACAAGTACAAGTGTGGGGGTTCAAACCATTGGCTTCATGCTTATTATCCCATACTACTATTACTGATTCATCAATCACGAGTTTTAATCAGGCAATATTAAGAAATGGTACTAATGCATAAAACTTAGAAGAGTTCAAAAGTAAGGATACCTTGAAAAAGTTGATGCTGGATGAGAATGCGTGCATCAAAAGAAAAGATTAAAATGTCAATTAATAAATAAGCTTCGCATAATATCAAGGGGTTACTTCGCTAACACACCCTTGACGACCTTTGATTCTCAAAAACATATTGTATACGTGAGGGGTTATCAATAACACACCATCACCTTTCATTATTCATTAAAAATCCACCTAAAAGGTGGGTTTTTGATCAGGAACACCCTGAAAAGGTGACACTGTGCTCCTAATAAAACCATCACCTATTTAAAGTGAGTCCGTGGATTTTTGATGAATAACGAAAGGTGATAGTGTTTTCCTGATAACCCTCACCTATAGGGGGTTCCTAAAACTCAAAGGTCGTCGAAGGGGAGTAAATAACGTTTTCCCCCATATCAATGGTAAATGGAAATGGGCCCTCTATATTCAGCAAAACAGCCTTTACATTTTAAGTACCTTTCAAGGGGATTATGCTTTCCACGAGTCAAATCAATCTTCACATTGCTGACAGCAACATCCTCTTCTTTTAGTATCACCCCACCATTCTTCTGTGAAAAAAAAAAAGATGACGAAGAAGAAGGCACTGATATTAGACACACCATTTAACTCCCTTTAAATAACTTTATAACACTACATCTGAAAGGACCTGGGAGCAAACGATATCCTGTGCAGTGACATCTTTGAAATTTTCCAGTTTGTCCTTCGGAACGGCATATTCATTACAAAACTGTCATTAAGAAAAGAACAAAGTTTCTTAAATAGACATGCAGAAGCAAACTAGAAGAGATTCATAGATTGCCACAAATGATTCACATTTGATAATCGTTAAGTACTGATACACCACCTGGTACAAATTTCTCCTTCGAATACGCAGGATCAGATCCTTAGCTTCCTTTAATTCTTGGTTAGGCGCAGTCTCAATAGCTTTAATGATCGAGTCATCCAACTGCATTTGCAGGATAAAAGGCAATTTAGTTTCAGTGGGAGAAAAAAATTAATTACAAGTTTGGTAAACGGCTTTGAAACCTTCCAATATTCAGAGGGGTCGTGAATGTGAGATGCAATTCCAAGATAATCATTAGCTTTCAACAGTGCATCCACCACCATAAGCTCTATTGCCTGCAATTAGCAGCTTTATAACCATTAGAAACACTGACTTCTAATCCTACTTATGTTGTTGTAGCTCAGTCAATTATAAAATAAAAGAAGTAAAAATAAGAGTTCGAGTCAACATGCAGAAACAGACCTCTATTTAACAATCTAAGAGCTAATGCAGTCTCTTACCTTCACTTTTGGATGAGTGTATACTGTTCGGTATAAATCAGCACGAGTCGCAAACAACTTGTGGATTGTTAGATCTAGCAAAACATCAAATAATGAGCAGGAGGTCGTGAAAAATAGAAGTGAATTTTAAGTGAATTGCAGGAAATACTAACAATCCTTGGCTCGATAACAAATCTCATCACCCAAAACCTTCATTGTATCCATTAACCTGCAAGTCAAGAAACTTTGTCTAGATCCCTCTCCGGGAGCCAATATCATCATAAAAGTCATTCAATAAATGTCAGCACAAACCTTGGAAAATGAAAGTTGCATCCTAGACCACAAGCTCGACAGTCACGGGCAATGTAATCAAACCTGCAAGTTATCACATTGAGTCCATAAGAATCCATGCAACAGAAAACATGGGGTAATATAGTATGGAAAGAAAAAAATCTGCAAGAGAACTATTAGCCTTACTTATCAACATCAATTCCGTTTCGACCATTTGCCACAATATCATATAAGAAACGATTCTCTCTTGCACCCTACTCAAAGGCAAGATTGAAAACAGCACCATTATCACAAGGATGAGAATGAAGCAAAAGGCCGAAGAGCAATTCATGATTACATAAGAAAAAAATCCTAGCTTTTAAACAATTACATAGACAAAAACTCTTACTTTTGGCACAGCAAACTCCGAGCTAGAAAGTATCATCTCCTGCAGAGATCAGTAGGCGTTTCATAAGTGAAAGGTTAGCAGTCCTACGAGAAAATATTTTACCATTTAAGTTTCTGAATTACCAATAGTTTAACTGTAAAAAATAAGGGCTACTACGGCAGTACTGAAATACTTCCAAAACAGAGGTTCCCTAATAGATACATGAGAAGAGTTCCACGGCCACCTCAAATCATCCAGCAGCAGGTAAACTTTACACATCAGAAACTAGACTCCGACAATTTAAGTTCTATATATCAAATACAGTTTGCTTGATGAATAGATTCACTAACCCAACAACACAGCTTGTTGTACTTATGAAGTTCAGTATCATGTCTGAATCTAAAATAAGAATCACATGCATCATAGTAAACGGAATTACAAATCAACCAAGCCCTAATGATATCAGTTTACCTTGACCCTTTTGAGCATTTCAGAGTCTATTTCAATGTGATGCTCATCCACAATATGGTCAACTATCTTCACCGACATTTCTTCATGAGACCTAGAAACAAAGAACATGATGCAAGATAAATAAGAAAACATACGTGTGCTGAACATACAATTGAATAGGAAGTGATGTCTCAATATGGAAATATTACTTCTCAATCTCTGATAATGATATATTTCCATTGGGAAAAAAAGTAAACAAAAGAACAAGGACTATCACAATAAAAATGACTACTACTACAGGTATGTACTAGGCAGAGCTCAAGAAAGCATAGCTTAAGACATTGTGCATTGCAAATTGCTTGAAATACAGATTAGGATTTCTTTTTCCACATACTAAGAAATTATACGAAAGTTATTACAGTCTAAAATAACATTCAAAGTGTATAAATTTATAGCATAATTACCACTGATTTCTCTTCCAAAAATAATCATAAATAGTTTCACGATCACGAGGCATTAAGAATGATAACAACAACATATCCTTCCACGGGTGAAGGAAATACTGGGAAACGGAAGGGGTTCATTCAAATCAGTGTAAAATCTTGAAATCAAATTAGAGATAAGAAATGATGTACCATTTGGAGCCAGTGATAACAAGGGGAAGAAATTCGCGCTCAAACAGGTGACTAAATGGCCCATGACCCACATCATGCAGAAGTCCTACATATGGAGATACATAATAATTAATTGACTTATAATAGAGTAAGTTCATGAGCAGCACAATTAGTCACCTGCAAGTTTCACAGTCTGGATGTCAAAGCTATCGATGCCAAGCTCCAGCCCCTGCAAGGATTGCAATTTTCAAACTTATGTTAGGATATTCGCAAAACTTCATAGTCCTCTAATATAAGGGTACTAGCATATTAAAATTCATACTTGGTAATTCTTAAGCTTTTGAACAGCTTCACCAGCAAGCCAATACACACCAAGAGAATGTTCAAACCTGGAATGTACGGCTCCTGGATAAACCATGTTTGTCATACCTGAAATATGTGAAAATGTGGTCTTCATTGTGAGTTGATTAATAGAAACATAGCAGAGTGAGTTGATCTATGAAAATCAGATATAGGTGGGCTTCTTTCACTTTTGATAGAGGACCCGCCACAAGGTGACTCAAGTTAGCATATACATTATTTATAGTATCTATTGTGATAAAGGTATTTGTGGAGTTGATCATTTTATTAATTCACTTGATGTTGAGTCACACACAAACTTCTCATGGAACAACCAGTATTTCGTGTAAAGATCAATTATCAAGGTATGAAGCCAAACAACACCATTCCATTCAAGTAAATTACATAGCTAAATATTTAGTTCCTCGTAAGAATTAAGTGAGGATCATTTCATTTCTACAGGTAACCCACATTATTTATTGATACAAATATGGATGTCTCAGAGTTGTAACAGAGAGAACCTTAGCACCTCACTTGGTTACTTACTTAGTATTAGCAACAAAACTGTAATAAAAAAGATTGCATACCTTCCTACGAAAATATGCACAACTAGAATCACAGATTGATGAAGAGGTGTTTAGCTCTTGATCAGGCAATACAGTTAGAGTGGTAATCGATAAGAGGAACTTAATTATCAAGGAAATCATATTGAAAGTCACAAATATAGCTGCTAGGACACCTCTATGTGAAACAATATGACTATGAATTTGCTTATATTCATAATATAGATCCTGATAATAATAAAAATCGCACTCACCGAGTTGTTTCAAATCACGAAGCCTGCAAAAAACAGAATTGATAATTAAATTCAGAATTACAACGAGGAAACTTCCATATATAAATGATAAAGAAAGTGCAAAAGAACTTCTACCTTTGAAACTGTTCAGTGTCAATAAACTTCAAAGAAAGCTGCAAGTAATCACATAAAGGAGCAGTAATTAATACAACCACAAACACACAGATCAAATTCTAATACAATAACCCAACTGTCTGGAAGAAAGAACAGCTCCTAACTAGAATCAAATGATAAAATAACAGCCACCAGTCATCAATTAAATTGTATTCAAATTCTACTCCTGCCTTAGCACACTTTGCTTAAACTGCTATTGAGTATTGGAAAACGCAATAACCAAGACCTCATTGCTTCTACAACATGTTCTCTCTGGTATGAGAGCTAAGATAATCATCAAAATACATACCAAAACTGCAACAAAACTTCCAAAATCACTAGCAATTTCAATTTATCCAGCTATGGATGAAAAACAAATTATATATCAGCAAACAATTGAATTGCACAATTCTCTTCTCTTTGCCTAATGAAGCAGCTAAATCGTTAATTATCTAGCATCGACATCTCCATTTCAACTTTTTTTCCTCCTAAAATTAAAACAAACAGCGTAATGCAGCAATTCAACGAAGAGAACTGCGATTCCTCCGCCATCACCGAGCCATAGATGTACATGTAAGAAGGTAATCGAGAAAAGTTACCGAGTCGAGATAAATGTTGCCATGGACGTTGTCGTGAACGTGCTTGGAGGACCTGAGGTCCTGAGAGGCGGCGAAGCTGTAGATTGGAGCCATAGTGAGCTCATCGGTGCAGTAAGCTCCCATATCCACACTCTTCCTCTCCTTGTAGGCGGTGGTGAAGACCGTGGAGCTTTAGACAAAAAGCAGAGCAAAAAGGAACAGAGAACGAGAAAATGCCGAATATATAGGAAGGAAGAAGATTAGGGCTTTTTCGTGATAGAGAGATTTGGAAATCGAAGGAATAAGAGATTGAGCGAAAAGAGTTAGGCCTCAATGGAGCATTTCCGAAAATAATGGAAACGATAACGGCAACAGAAAGGAACTGAGGTAGCAGAAGAAGAAGACAAGGGTAAAGTAATCAAATGTGTTAATTTTGCGTTTTAATTTAATATTTAATTAATTAAGTTTCGAGAGGAATGAATGATATGAAACAACTTGTCGTTAAGCCTGGAAAGCAAAAAGCCCACAAAGCCCGAAATCCGATCAATCTAAAATCAAAATACAAAAAATATGTCATTTTTGGGCGGAAAACTAATCAATGCTTAAATTGAAATTTCAAAATTTTGAGCTAAGCTCATTTCTTTCATGTTAAATTCATATTCTCTTGTAATTTTTTCGTTTCAACTTGTTTGTAATTGTAATGAAATTAAATCATATTTATTCAAATTTTAGAACTAAATTAAACTAAAATCATTTCCCAAGAATATGACGGTGTAAGGTTAGATTTTTCTTGACGATTTGTTGTCTAGACATTACTAAAAATAAAACAAAAAAACTGATGAAGCCTACTGTTACTTACCTCTAATTGATTCATTTCTCTTATTTTATTAAACTAATTAATCTAAAACAAAATATCATTTCTGTCATTTTGCTTGAAAATTTCTTTACCATTTAATTATCCCCTAAAGAACTGTGGTAGTGTAAACTTTGCATCAACACTTTTTTTTGTATCATAGAGATATACAGCAAAATCTTATTTTATCTTAATCTAACCCACCATTCATTATTCACACTTACTCCCAAACCAGTGTATCCACCTAGATTAAAACCCAAACATTTGTTAATTTGATTAAAGAATATTTATCTTTTTCACATGTATTTATTCAACACCAACAGGTAAATTAATCATATTTATAGTTACTCTTAATTTCAAAGCCAGCTATCCATGTGTTTGATTCCTATCATTGAGTGCATGTGCTAGACCATATATTAAAAACTTCATGATCACACCATTATTTTCATTCTCATAATAATAATAATAATTTTAATATCTTTTAATAACAACTTAAAAAATGCAAATAAATAAAGAAAGAAAACTGTATAATGGGATGTGCCGATAGTGATAACAGTATCAGCAGTAAAATTGAGGATCACCAAGGTTTAGGCCCGCCCAAATCTAATTGGGCCGGGCCAAGGGCACACCATTTACGGTGCACCAGAGGAGCACATGATCATTTCCACTGGATAACATATATAAAGGATAAGCCAGTAAATGAACCAGAACGAAAAAAACTCCCAAATCACAGTGAAGCTGCTGAGCGCCAACAATGGTGGTGGTGTCATCTTCATCAGCTTCAGCTCTATCTTCAACCTTCTGCAATCCCATATCTCCGTCTCTACTCTACATTGGGAGGCTCTCCGGTAACCCCAGAAGGCCCAGCTCCGGTAGAGTGTTGCTGGTTCGTGCTTACATGGAGAACCCTAACTCGTTCTCCAGTTTCGCCAACAAAGTCATCGGTTCTCTTCCCGTGATCGGTCTTGTGGCCAGGATTCTCAGCGACGAAGGAGGCGTCGGCACCGACACCATCGATTTCGCCGAGTTCCGGAGGCGCGTGGGCAAGAAGTGCACAGTCAACGATTCCAGAGCCTTCTATGAATTTCAGGATCGAAGAGGACGGGTAAATCAAAATTAGACTGCTATGATTTATAATTTTGTTCATGTTTTGAAGATTTGATCAACTATTTTGAGAGTTTATTGTCTGAATTGATCTGTAATGGAGTTGCCTAATTTTATGAGTTAGTAATATTGTTTACATTGTTCTTTCAGGATTAAACACATGGATTATCTTAATTAGTGTGCTAATTCAGATACATTATAATCAGAATTCCATACCATGGAGCTGTCTTTGGCATGCTTTGTTAGATATTGTGTTCATTTGGGTTTTATTATGAGGTCCTTAAGTTGTTGATTATTGCGTTTTAGTTCATAATATGTTTAATGTTTCTGAATGGTATATGTTGTGAAGCTAAATTTGAATTTCCCATTTCATTGGGGATACTTGTAATCCAATTGCTAAAAGAATTTCTAATTTTCATATTTAAATTGTTACCCTAGTATTCATTTGGGTCTTATTATGCGGTCCTTGAGTTATTGATTATTGCATTTTAGTTCATAATATATGAATAGTTTCTGAATGGTACTGTGTTGTGAAGTTAGGTTCAAGTTTGTCATTTGATTGTGGATACTTGTAGGCAGGAGATCCTCTGTACGTTCTGATGAGCTGCTGGCTAGCGGCTGTAGGCGCTGGTCTACTCAAGTCGGAGGAGATTCTGGAGGGAGTAGCAAACCTACGACTTTCGAATGACATCGAATTTGAGGAGCAGAAATTCATTTCCATGATTAATGAGGCAAAAGAGGTCGGTTAATCTCACCTAATCCGTTTTGTCACTAATGTTTCTTCATTGTATATAGTGAACCCAAATCTTTAGTCCATTTTTTGTTCTTTTATTGAAATGCATTTGGAAGATTAAAATGGCAATAACTATGATATTCTCTTAACTTCAAAAGAGAGCAGGTGTGATGATATGTATGACATTGCGTACTATATGTCTCTTTTGCAAATAACTATTCCCAACTTTAAACTTTTACATCCAGCTGCCTAAACTTTTAAATTTTTTTACACGTATCTCTTTGTTCACCAAAAAATGCCCTTCGCCACAATCTCAAAAACACATTTTGTCATCTTTCAAGGAGCTTTTTTTTACATCTACTGGAACGTTTTGTACGTCTAATCAAAATGTTTTTGGTAGTTATGAGGTATTTTTTAGGTTAAGGTCAAGGGTATTTTTGTCATTTTATGGAAAAATAGCTATATGTAAGTTTTTTAAAGTTTAGGTTGCTGGATGCAAAAGTTTATTGTTGAGAAAAAACGTATAGTAGTAGTACGCAAAAACTATCTGCAATTAACCCTTGTTATATAACAAGCTAGTTATATACATGTAGTATTTGAAAAAACTCTATGAAGTTTTTAGGAAGGCTTCACTTGGGTTTGAAGACTATTGACCATTGCTTCAGAATCTCTTACTGCATACAAAGATCAAGATGTTTCTTTACTAATCCTTGAGTTATGTACTGAAAATGTTTTCCCAACTGTAGAGACGGGCCAAACTCAACTCTCCGACTCCGAACATCCCCATGGAGGCCCGGGCCCAGAAGGCCCTCGAAGCAACCTATGTATGTTGCTTTGGGAGGGACCCAATAGAAGAGGATGATGAGAGGCTACTGTGCACCATCCTTTGCGCTGTGTTCCCAACAGTGGAGCGGGCTGAGATACAAAGAATGATCAAAGACAAGGCGAAAAAAGTTGAGGAAGGAGGCGAAGATGCATTCTATCCGGAGCCTAAGACGTTGCCTAAAGAAGCTGTTCAGATGCAAATGAAAGACCTTCAATTTCTTAAACAAAACAGTGAGAGCTAAGTTGTGTTCTGCTCTTGACACAGTTGTGATGACCCATGTAGGGAAAAAGCCTGATCTATAAAATTCAATTGCATTTCAAGGATAGTGGTAAGAGCTTACATACTGCTGCTTTAATCTTTGGGGTGAGCGGGACTTAAATTAGGGATAATTGATAATTGCAACAAGTTCATAGTTGTTTTTTTTTAAAAAAAAATTATCAAGTAAGAGTTACAAGTGAGGTCTCCAATTTGTTTTTACAATTATCCTTTAATTTACAATAGCGATATAAAAATTATTCTTACAAGAACATCATAAACGTTACACAGATTGGTGAATAAACTAACTTCTTGAAAGAAATAATGATCTCTAGATCCACATGACATATCCGATGGAGTTGGCATGTGATCACTACACACTGCCTTTTGCTGCCCACTGTTTTTGTATTATCAGTAAGAGCATGTACAAAGGGGACTTTGATGCTAACCTGTCTGTGATGGTGGTTTTCTTCGTCCGTTAATTGTATTTGAGTAAGAGAGGACAATGAGTTAGAGCACCTGCAGCGGAGTGTTGGAGGTGGTTTGTTGCAGCACCGTGTTGCAATGCGTCTCACCGATAGATCCTGTAACGATGGGATTAATCGATGCAGTGCTTAACATTAGTCATCGGCCCAATGACAACGTGTCATGTGTAGGTATCAACTTTCCAAAATTCTCTTATATATTGAACTTTTTCACCTCCCAATTTTACACATCTTCCCCACCACAATTTATCTCTTTTTTCTCAATATTTTTCTGGTGGATCGTCATCCAACAATAGTTGAATTGGCTCAAATGACTCTCCCAAAAATAGCGAGAGAAGGGGAAAATGGGATTCAAAAATTGTCAAACGGCTTGTAGATCAGATTTCGACAAGGATGCATTAAAGGACAGAAGGTAGGGAGGCCGAGGGGTTATAATCGTCGGCAATACCAAAACGAAGATGTACAGATCGAAATCGAGAGGAAGCACACGAGCTCTTGATGGCTGACTATTTCGCTCGTAATCCGATGTACAACGAGTAACAATTTTGTTGTCGCTATCGAATGTCGAAGGAATTGTCCCTACGAATCATGGATGCATTGACTGAGCGGTACACAATCGTCAACGACCCGATGCTAGAGGAAAGCCCGGATTCTCTGCACAACAAAAATGCAGGACAACACTTTGCCAGCTTTGTTATGGACTCCCGCTGATACCGTTGGCGAGCATTTATGAATGGTGGAGAGCACTGTTTTATAATGCGTCAGGAAGTTCTGTCGGACGTGATCAAGGTTTTTAGACAAACATATTTACGATATCCGATCGAAGAAGATGTCCGTCTTTTGATGAAAGTCGACGAAGCCCGTGCTTTGATACGAACAAATTTGACATTATTTTTTTTAGAAAAGAAATGAAAAAAATAATTTATTTGTAACATATTAATTCAAGAAAATTCTAGGAACCTAAAGAAATAGGAGATATTTGTTTTGAGTGTGTACGGTCAAATGTCAACATCATGGTCTCAGCTGGGAGGCCAATTTGAATACTCAAAAAAACCCATTTCTGGTCTTCTTTCTCTCTCTCTCTCCAGAGACGCTGGTTTCACATTAACTGTAAAAAGAACCCGAAGACCAAAGTCATGGAGCACACCACACAACCAAAATCAGCAGATGCGGAACCAGAGCTTCCACACAACCCAACCTCGCCGCCACTCGCCACCATCTCCGGCGGCGACGGCGGCGATTCTTCACCTCCAGAGACCCAATCCCTGCAAATCTCATCCCCACCTCCCTCCGCTCATTCCCCGCCACTCTCTCCTCTCCGCCTCAGCTCCCCACCCGCATCGCCGTCGCCGGTCCACTCTCCCGAAGCCTCCACCATCTCCTCCGGCCACAGTTCCTGCGGCAGCCACGTTTCCTCCCTGAGCGAAGAGCACCTCCACCGTCCACCGCCGGAAACCACCCCGTCTCCGCCGCATCCGCCTGAGGTCCCGGTGGCCAGGAGATTAGTCCAGGAGGAGCCGAAGGCCGTCACGGTACTAGATCCCGGAGCACAAGAGGCGTTCTCTTCACAAGGCGACGTCGAGGACAGAGACGCCGCCGCCGCCGCCGCGAGTAATAACACCGGTAACCACGATAATAGGCGGAGCCGGCGGCCGGAGCTATCGATTCTGAGGAAAGCGAAGAGGAAGGACACGGTGAGGAGGGTTTTGCTGGGTTTTAGGATTTTGGGGTTCATCTTCTGCTTGGTATCGTTCTCCGTCATGGCCGCCGACAAGAACCAGGGCTGGGCTCTCGACTCCTTCAGCCGCTACAAGGAGTTCAGGTACTCCATCGCCATATCTAATCTCAATTTTACTGTTTCATGTCACTGCTATTAATTCCTCTCTGTCGAATTCAAATCAATTGTAGCATTTTCACCTGAAACTGAAACCTATATGACCTTGTGTTGTTGGGAATTGAATTGGGTATTCAATTTTTGGACATAAACACAAACCCAGTAATTGAAGTTTTGGGTGAGTTGCAGGTATTCAATGGCAGTGAATGTGATAGGGTGTGCATATTCTGGACTGCAAGCAGCTGAGTTGGCCTATAGATTGGCCACCGGAAAGCAAAGCTCCCGCAACCATCTCCGGCGATACTATGTGGATTTCTTCTTGGATCAGGCAAGTAGTATTCACATTACCTGCCACTGCAGGTTTTATCCAAGACTTATAATTGTTGAATCGTTAATAATTATACAAATTTGACTTAAAATGCTCATAGCCAATTAGATTAGGGATTGTCCCACAAGGAATTGGTTGGGTTAGGTTAAGTTTTGATAATTCGGACCACTTTTGTTTCCTGGAAACTTTATGGGAGATCTGCTTTTGGGCAACTTTATGCTTCTCTAGAATTTATACTCTCTGTTTGTTGCGCTGTTCCGTGTTATAAAGTAGTGGATATAAATGTACAAACTTTTTAGTTTTAGGGCACTGGGTTGCTTCAGTTTCAAATGCTTGTTGCCCAAGTAGGGCTGAGACACGTAAATCTAAAGCCATTGATAAAGTTGTTAAAAAAGAGATGAGAATAGAGAGTTAGCCCTCGAGTTGGTGGTACCTCTTTTTAACCTAACCTAGCTTATTCCAAACCAAGTAGCTAAAGTGGAGCACTATGGTGATGGATATGGAGTGCAGTGTTTGATCACACTTGGAGGAATGAATATATTTACAGATAAGAAACCCATGTGTACCTTCTTTGAGACTCATTGATATTTCTGGCACTATAGCCATATTTTCAAACGGTAGTGTGTATTTCACAGGATACTCTCCCCAAAGGTGATTGCTTAAGTGGGTTAGTGTGGAAAGCTTATTATCTAGCTAAAGGGATAAAATTTGAACAAAACACTGCACTGTTTCTATGCAATGTGCTCGAAGTCTCATATCAGATTAAATGTAGGATAATGTGTTGACCCTGTGACTTGACTGGTGCACCTCCTTTGGTAAGGTCAAGGCCTAGGTGGGATAGATCCAGGCCATTAGTTCTGGATGGGTAGCAAGATGATTCAGACAAAATCCCTGGATATACAAATTGGGCACCACACTTGACCCAACAGACTAGCATACCTGCTCGTGTGTCCAATGTGTATGTCAACCCTTCCCCTGTCCTACATCTATTTGATGTGGGATTCAGAGTCACATGTGGATCCTAACACATTCATGACTACCGCATCTTCATGATTAACTTGGAAGTAATAGAAAAAAAAAGAATTGTGATGGAATTAGTTTTGTTGTTATCTATTCGTAGTTGTTTTCATGTGTGATTAAGCATGTAGTGACACTATTGTTGTTTTTATAATGGAATTAACATTGTTGTCATCTATTCACTGTAGTGTTCATCTATAAACTATAATTAAGTAATGCAACTGATGAGCCTGTCATTTTAATTGCAGATACTAGCATATCTCTTGATGTCATCATCATCTTCGGCTTCCACTAGAGTTGAGGATTGGCAATCAAATTGGGGGAAGGACAAGTTTCCGAGCATAGCAAGTGCCTCCGTGGGGCTGTCCTTCACAGCTTTTGTTGCCCTAGCTTTGAGCTCTCTCGCCTCCGGCTACTTGCTCTGTACCCTCAGATCATCCATGTAAACTAAATTCGGTTCTTTATATTATTACAAGGAGTCACATAATTGAGCTACTAGGATGTTTCAAGTTATGTAATCCATGTCAATGTGCAGAGGAAAATGTTGTGGTAGCATATATATACTCCTATAAAGATGAACATTGGCTTGTGTTTTATCCTAGCCACAGGTGATGGAAATTATGATAAATAAAATAAAAAGGTGATCGTCACATACTGTAGCTGTTATTTTCAAATAATTGTAGATTTTGTATATTTATCAGAAAGGGCAAATTTGACCTCGTGGCTTTCATGTTTTTCAAATACTATTCAAGGCTAGTTTTTGCAATTTCCCAAAATATCGTCTCTTGTGGGGGTATGGCCGGGTGAATCCCTTATTTAGTAGGCGAAAGGATTCCCCGCTCGAGTATTCCTCCATACATGTATATGAGAAGGGGAGAAATAGTTGCGGTCTTTTGTCACGCGACATGTGGTAGTGATAACCCCTATTAGTTTAATCTGAACTAATACTATTACGGGAGTTGGACGAATCACCCGATAAAATTACTATTCACTTAAACTAATCGTTCAGACTGTTGGAAATGTATTAAGAGTTCAAAAAGATGATGACGAAGAAAAAAGTGCAACTAGTCAAATCTTATGCCACTGAAAGTCTTTTCCGTGTAAATTCTTCTCATGAGTCTCCTTCTTATCAACATATAACCAAACTATCAAGAGAGATTTTCTGGTGAACTGTCTTCCTTTGTTGATTTCAGGCCCCAATATGATGTTGAAGACAATTTTTTGACGTGAAGGTTTTGTTTGAAATTGTCTATATCTCGATCATATGTACACGACGTGGTCTTTATTGTCGATAGACTCAACGATTTCGTTTCGAAGACATGAGATCAACAAACCATGATCAGATCCCACATTACCTAATGGTTATGCGACCCGGTCTACAATAGTTTGAATACAGTGACAACGACTTACAAAATTGAAAATACACGGTGGATTTTTTTTTTACAATTATCAATCAATTTATATCATTATAGATTTTGAAATGTACTTTTTGAAAAGAGTATTTTTGAGATTTGTTTTCATTTTTAAGACCACAACTAGCTGCCCCAACACAAAATTATTCAACACCACAATTTGTAATGCTTGAAGATAACGAACACTATATACAAAATATAAATAACGTACACAATTATCCTTAGTATAAAAAGATTTCAATAGGAAAGTTAGCCTCTCTGTCTAATTGGTCTCTCTCCCTTCTCTCTACCTTCACAACCCTAGCTGTGCTCTGTCGCCGTCACCGGCGTCAGATCTGGCTTCCATCGGAGCCAGTGACGACGTCGATGACTCTCCCGTGTTCTCCTCTTCCTCTTTACCCTCTTTCCCCTCTGTTTTTGTTTCTTTCTCCCTCTCTAGTCGCCGGGTTTTGTTCGGTGACCTTTCTTCTCCCTTCCCGTGCTTTTCTCCTTCTTTCTTTGAGTCTCCGACCGAAGGCGTGGTAGATCTGTTTATGGGAAGCTTTTCCCCTTCTTTTTTGAAGTTGATGGCTTCAGATCTAAAACGTCCTCGGTCGCCGACGTTTTCCTTTTTCACCTCTCCGTTGCCCGGTGCTTGGAACCACTCGAGTCTCCTCAGGTCAGATCTGTGGTGGGACTACTTTTCATCTTGTTTGATGGTGGCGGATCTGCCCTTTGGTTGCGTTTGGATTTCGACGACGGAGCGTGCTTCTCACCATCGCTTCAGATCTGGAGCTCGTGTCCCGGTTTATGCTCCCTCACAGGTATCATTGCTGCTTGATACCGGATCCCAGCCTTCGTGGTTTCGTTGCTCCCTTCTCCGTAACCTTGTCGTGTGTTGCTTGGGCGGGTTCCGTTGCTGGCGTTGACCGGACAGGATAGTTTGGGTCTTTTTGACTCTGGTTGGAGCAGAGATCTCGAGTGGCTGACGCGACATTTGGGTAAGTATTTTCCACCTTTCCCTTCCGTTTTCCTCAATGTCCTTGAAACCCTAGTTAATCTAGACTCCTTTCACTGTCCTGAACTCATTTGGGTCTGGGAATCACTATTTTGGTGTTGGCCAGTGGTGACAGTTGATTTTCGGATCTCCGGTGATAGCTTAGGTCTCGATTATGGGGTTTTTGCTTACTCCGGTGGTGTCTTTGTCATAGCCGGAGTACGGGTGTTTTGGTGTTGGCCAACACCCGGTTGTCTCTCATTTTTTGGGCAGACAATAGTGGGGATTTGGTTGGAACCGTTTGGGTTTGGAGTGTGGATTATTTGTTTTAGTTTCTGATCGGAGTTGGTGTCTGGTCGGTTTGGTACTGCTTTTTTGGTTTTAACTTGCACTTAATGTTTGGAATACCTGAGTATCAAGACTCTGTTTTGTTTTTTGGTTTTCTACCTTTGTTGACTCTGTTGCTGGTTTGCCTTGGTATAGGTTTGTTGTTAGACTCAGTTGTGTTTTAAGGTTGTTGTTGGGTTGTATCTCTTAGTTTGCTTCATGTCTTTTTCTGGTATAGGCCTTTGTTAGACCCGCCAATTGTTTTCTCTTGTTCTTCATGTTAGGAAAATCGGGATACTAAGACCCTTGTTTGTTAGATGTTTGGTACACCCCTTGTTGGGTGTTTGGTTGTATTGAAGAAGTATCCTCATCCTTCGGTTTCACGTTGTAACCGTTGGATTTTTATAAAACAAAAAATCTGCTGATAAAAAAAACAATTATCCTTAGTATGTATCGCAGTTTGGTTGCTTTTCTTGGGCTTATGGGGCCTTAATGGCAGAAATTGGGCCAGGAAGAGGTAGAGCCATAGCCTAATAAAAAACCTACAAGGCCCATTTTCTTAATACTAATGGGCCTCTGCTAGAAAACCATCACCAGGTTGGGACTTCCAGAGGCATGAAGCAGATACCCAAGGTTTTTGCTTGCTCTTTCGGTATCTGGTGGGTTGATTCGAATGACACGTAACATTCACACCAGGCCGGTTCAAGCTTTGCGTAAGTTAAACAACTATTTAAAGTCTCATATCGAAACTATAAAAAAATTCAATGCTGGATATAATTTTTTATGATCAGAGCAAAAAAAAAAGTAGAGTAAACGTATAAAAAATCTAATAAATGTTCATTTGATATATTATATTCTTTTGATACTTTATAAATAAAGTTCTTATATTAGTAGATATGTATCTAAAGATGAGTTTTTAAAAATCTCTGGAAGTATATTCTTGAAACGGATCACCCAGAAGAGACAATTAACAATCGAAATAATTGAAAGGAAACAAAATAAGATATCCATACATTGTGGGACAACTACTAAATTGAAAAGCACTCTTTCATCGAAGTGTTTCAAGGGTGTCGACAGGAGAATGATGCGATAGAGACCGAGGCAACCGGTACAACGACTGAAGACTGTGGAGTAGGGTCGAGTGAACCCTATGTTTTGAGAAGGCACAAATCGACTCTGGACTATGCTCTAGTAAAATTCTGAAGCCCAAGAGTGACGGCCTGGACAACCATGTAACCTAGGGCTGAAATGGCTCAATTGGATTATGCATCCTCTCTAGAAGCCAGCTGACGTCGTCCCCCCTCTGATGATACTGAGGGCCCTTCAAAACGTAAAGATGCTGATTTCCGATCCGATTGAAGAATGTTGTGCCAGTACTTGGTGGAACTGATGTCACCCTTCGTCCAGTGATGTGGTATTACCGACAAACCCCCCACTGGACCACGAGGTCCTCATTGATCGAGGCGAGGGTGCGTTCTGCCCCTCGCTGGTTGTGGTGTCCCTCCATTGGAGTTCGTATGCCCCTCTGAGTCAATGATCAGGACTAACGTCAAACCATTGAACGTCCGAGCACTATAAACAGACAGGTGCCTCCTGTCGCTGATTGAGGATATGGTACTTACAGTACTCGGCCACTCTGCAGTAAGACGAACGACAAGTGTGGATCGAAGCACCGACTGACTACTCTCGTTGCCTCCATACTGTCCTCCACCACTGTTACCGTTATCGTCTTGCCCGCCCGAGATTACCTCAACGTCGTTGTGACCTACAACGTCCTGATGTTCTTCAGCGCCCACCACCACAAATGGTCGGCCACCTGAACATCTCATCCTACCAACAGAAGGCGAGGCCGAAACCGCCATGACAAGCCGAAAAAATATCGCAATCCCCCGTGCCGCCACCGCCAAGACCCACCATCAACGTTCTCGTTGCCCTCGGTTGGACCGTTCCCTTCTCCGCCACATGACCTATATGACCTCCCGAGATTAAACTACGACATCACCACCCACAAACCAACAACCTTGACCCCTTCTTTTGTCGCCAGTCACAATCTGCAAGCACCCCACAAAACACCAACACCGCATAACACAAATCAGGGGAAGAGCATGAGAAGCAACCATATTGATTAAACTCTCCCAAAACAAACCGAGCGACGACGGTACTACAACCCCATTTCGCCCTTCTCCACCGATCCAAACCTGTAAGATTTTGGAAAAACAGTCGTGCGATCTGTTGAGCAATCACAAGGAATCAATATATGATCATACTTTTGGAGGAATAGTTTCTATTTTCTTTTACATAAATCGTAACACCATAGCATTACAAAATATGCGTAATTCATTGTAGGTTTCCGTAGCGATATATCACTTAGGGGTATCTAGCATCATGTTCTACTTTCTCCTGTACAAAGTTTAAAAAATTGTATGAATCTTAGTTGTGTATATCCATACATGCAATATAAAAAGGAAGAAAATAATAGTGAAAGAAAACTAAATAGTTGGATCCTCTAGACTTCAAAAATGAATAATAGTACGAAAAAATGTTTGACTTTGTGTTTGTGAAAAGAATGAGAATATTAACTATTGCTTTTTTGACTCATTTTTGGGACCCGAAATAAAATAATAGATTCGGGTACATTTATATTTGGTGCTCTGTCTTGAATATTCCGGAAGAAAGTAGGGATATATGAATGGCTGGCTCTTGACTCTTCGGGGATGATTCTTTGCGATCTATTCTGGTCCATATATATACAACTATAATTAGCCACATATATGTATGACCTAGAGGGTCTGCTTCAGAAACAAACCCTAAAACTTTGCATGATATTAGTGTCAAAGTTGTAAAACGTGGGTATCGGATTTTAGATCCTTCCAAATTCGCTTTGAGTATGTAATTTCTAGGTATAAGTTAGACCTATCTGGTTTGTTCTGATTGTAATGTTCCTATTTCTTTTTCGGAAATCTAAGTTCTTTAATAAACTTTCGTGATAAAAAAAGGTCTATAGGATACAAACCATAACTGATAAAAACCTACCCAATGTCGTTTAATAAGAGTAGGAGTACCTATAATGCATGATGAATATTATAAGTGTAAACACTTAATCATGTGATCAAACAAACATGTTTAAGCATTAAAAACGCGGAAATTATAATCACTAACCTCCAGCCATTGTTTTCCTTGGAAGAAGCTTTTGAAGATCTAAAGTCTTGATCTTCCAAGTCCTCCCACTCTTTATCTGTCTCTCTAGATGGTGTATGAGTAAAATCAGATTACATGTGGACTTGGGGACCAACATAAGACTTAAATAGCAATTATCTCAACCATCACAACTATCCATCAATAGGTGTGAGAGAGAAAAAACTATTTCTGAAATATCACATATTTTGGCCATTGGACCAATATACATTGATCACAAAACCTTATGATATCATTTGAGAATTAATCTAACATTCTCCCACTTGATCAATGTTCATGTCTCAATGCCAAACATACTAAGAAACCCAAATGCATGAATCATGGCGGTATGTCCTTTTTAATTAAAAAACAAGTAGTACCTCCCATGTATTACAATACATTCGTTCCTTAAACTTAATGAATAAACCTGATGTTTATTCTTGGTCCAAACTTAATTGATGATTTTCATGATTGACCAATGTAATCATATACTGAATGTGTACACATTTATAAATAATAAATCATCATTGTAACAAGAGTTTCAAAAGACAAACATCGTTCTAATAACGAAAAGTTTACATATGAAAACCAAGTCCCATACTCTTAACATGATCCTCAAATTTTCTTGGTGGCATGCCTTTAGTTAGAGGATCTGCTATCATTGAGTCCGTACTGATATGCTCAATGACAACCACTTTGTCTTTCACATGCTCTCTTACGGCCAAGTACTTTATGTCGATATGTTTACTTCGACTTCCAGTTTTGTTGTTCTTAGCCATGAAGACAGCAGCTGAATTGTCACAATACAGCTTCAGGGGTCTGCTGATAGAATCCATGATCCTAAGCTCAGAAATGAAACTCTTAAGCCATACACCATGAGAAGTAGCCTCGAAGCAGGATACGAACTCGGCTTCCATGGTAGAAGTAGCAATCAAGGACTGTTTGGCACTTCTCCATGACACAGCTCCACCGGCCAACATAAAAATGTAACCAGAAGTTGATTTCCGTGAATCAACACAACCAGCGAAGTCTGAATCGCAATAGCCGATTACTTCCAAATTGTCCGTTCGCCTGTATACCATCATGTAATCTCGAGTCCCCTTTAGGTATCGCAATACCTTCTTTGCAGCTTTCCAGTGCTCAATGCCCGGATTACTTTGATATCTTCCCAACATTCCAACAATGAATGCAATATCAGGTCTGGTACAGACCTGTGCATACATCAAGCTTCCAACAGCTGAAGCATAGGGAATGTTTCTCATTTGTTCTCGTTCCATGTCATTTTTCGGGCATTGGTCCAAGCAAAACTTGTCACCCTTCACAATGGGAGCTACATTAGGTGTACAATCTTTCATCCGAAATCTTTCCAAGACTTTGTTAATGTATGTCTCTTGAGACATACCCAGAGTGCCTAGCGATCTATCACGAAGTATCTTTATCCCAATGACATAAGATGCATCGCCTAGATCTTTCATATCAAAGTTTCGGGAAAGAAATTGTTTCACCTCATAGACCATATCCCTATTGTTACTTGCAAGTAAGATGTCATCAACGTATAAAATCAAGAAACAAGTCTTGCTCCCACTAACCTTCTGGTATATACAACTATCCATAATGTTTTCTTCGAAACCGAATGAAGAAATAACATTATGGAACTTCAAATACCATTGACGTGGGGCTTGTTTCAAACCGTATATTGATCTTTTAAGCTTGCAAACCAAGTGATCACCACTACTAGAAGGGAATCCTTCAGGTTGTTTCATGAACACCTCCTCCTCTAGTTCTCCGTTTAGAAAGGCCGTTTTTACATCCATTTGTTGTAATTCCAAGTCAAAATGTGCAACTAATGCCATGATGACGCGAAGCGAATCTTTCTTTGATACAGGGGAAAAAGTTTCCTTGTAATCGATTCCTTCCTTTTGGTTGAACCCTTTGGCAACAAGTCGGGCCTTATATCTTTCGATGTTACCTGATGAGTCTCTCTTGGTCTTAAAGACCCATTTACTCCCAATGGCTTTCGCCCCTTTAGGTAACTCAACAAGATCCCAAACTTTATTTGATGCCATTGAATTCATTTCATCATTCATAGCATCATACCATAAATTTGACTCGTTACAACTCATAGCTTGTGAGAAGGTCTCAGGGTCATTTTCGGCTCCGACATTGAAGTCCGATTCTTGTAGATACACATGGTAATCCCCAGGGATTGCTGATTTCCTCATTCTAGTAGATCTTCTTAATATTGGATCAACATTTTCCTGAGAATCAGGTTGACCAACTGGTTGTTCATTGACCAAAGGTTCGTCTTGAACAACTTGATCTACTGGATCATTATCAACATGTGGAAGTTCTTCAATCTCAATTTGAGGTTGATTTCTAACTACAACGATTTGATCGATTGATGTAGGAGGTTGCTCAATAATAGTTTCAGAGTTTGAGCTTTGCAACCGATTCCTCCCACTGATCAAATCATTCTCAAGAAACTTCGCATTTCTTGATTCCACAATCCTGGTGCTATGAGATGGACAATAAAATCTGTATCCCTTGGATCGTTCTGCATATCCAACAAAATAACCGCTAAGGGTCCTAGGATCCAGCTTCTTTTCTTGTGGGTTGTAAATCCTCACTTCAGACGGGCATCCCCAAACGCGTACATGGTGCAAACTCGGTTTCCAACCTTTGAATAATTCAAAGGGTGTCTTTGAAACAGACTTTGTTGGAACACGGTTTAATATGTACACAGCCGTCTTAAGTGCGTCAGTCCACAAGAATAATGGGAGGTTCGCATTACTACGCATACTCCTCACCATCTCCATCAAGGTCCGGTTTCTCCTTTCAGCTACACCATTCTCACTAGGAGATCCTGGATTGGTGTATTGAGCAACTATTCCATGCTCCTGAAGAAACTTAGCGAACGGACCAGGTGCTTGACCACCTTCGGTGTATCTACCATAGTATTCTCCTCCTCTGTCACTCCTGACAATCTTGATTTTCTTCTCACATTGATTTTCAACTTCTGCTTTGAAAATCTTAAATACGTCTAATGCTTCACTTTTATGGTGAAGCATATAAACATACATATACCGTGAGAAGTCATCAATAAAGGAGATAAAGTATTTCGGACCACTTTGCATATCCATGTCGGGACAGCAAATATCTGTATGGATGATTTCAAGTAACTCGGAACTTCTGTGTGCACCCTTTTTGGATATCTTGGTTTGCTTACCTTTTATGCAATCCACACAAACCTCGAAATCAGTAAAGTCTAGAGTACCAAGTACTCCATCTTTTACTAATTTCTTGATTCTATCCTTCGAGATATGTCCCAATCTCCGATGCCACAACATAGAAGATTCCTCATTTTCAACGCATCTTTTTGTGCCAGTTTCAATATGCATAACTGAGTTAGTGGTGTTACTTTGCACATTCATCATAAATAGACCATTGCACAAAATTCCATTTCCAATAACATCAAATTTATTAAATAAATTTATTGATGTATCACGGAATTCAAAAGCATAGCCTAAAGGCAATAGTCTAGATATAGATATTAAATTCCTGGAAAAACCAGGTACATAGAATGTATCATGCAAAGTTACTATATAACCACTAGATAATGTTATACGACACGTTCCAACATATTTCACAGCCGAGCGCATTTTGTTTCCCGAATAAATGCATCGCTCATTTCCCGCTGGTTTCCGCAGGTGTGTCATTTCCTGCAACGATGTTGAAACATGGATTGAAGAACCAGAGTCAATCCACCATGCGTTAACATGAACATCAGCCACATTGGATTCATAACAAACAAGGGATACGTAGTTACCTTTGTTTTTCAGCCACATGCGGAATTTCGGACAATCCTTCTTCATGTGCCCCTTCTTTTTACAGAAGTAGCACCTAGATTCCTTCTTAATTCCGCCTTGAATAGGTATTTTCCCCTTTCCTTTGTCCTTAGCATGCCATTTCCCCTTCTTGTGCGTTGCTAACATAACAGTCTCTCCATGCTCCATCATCAAACGGCTTTCCTCTTGCACACACATGGTCATGAGTTCATTCATTGACCATTTATCCTTATGTGTGTTGTAAGATATTTTAAAAGGCCCGAATTGATGGGGAAGAGTATTCAGTATGTAATGCACTAAGAAGGTGTCAGACATTTCAACCTCCAATGTTTTCAGCTTTGCCGCAATGTCCCTCATTTTCATGATGTGCTCACGCACACCACCAAGACCAATAAGCTTCAGAGACGAGAATCTTCCTATAAGGGTACTAGCGAGTGACTTATCAGAAGTCTGGAATTGCTCATCAATCGCTGCCAGAAGCGAACGAGCATTTCCATACTTCTCCACCGAGCCTCTTATGCCAGCACATATGTGAGTCTTAATGAACATGACAGAGAGTCGGTTAGACTTCTCCCACTTTTCATGAAGCTCACTTTCTTGATTGGCATCATCTAAGGCCGGTGGCTCATCCTTAAGGATAGCATAGTCCATGTCAGCCACCCCTATAGCAAGGAGTATCCTCTCCCTCCAAACGGAATAGTTATCACCATCCAACATAGGAACCTCAACTTTAAGATCATTGATATTCAAAGAATTCGATGCTGCATACATTACATGCATAGTAAAAAACAATAACATAAATGAGACTAACTATCATGCTTTACAAACAAAAGCATACAAAATGTATCTATCGACATACAACTTGCCTGTGGGCTAAAGTCATATGTAAATAGAACATTCATACAACAATGAATCTATTGATGTATAACTTGCCTGTGGGCTAAAGTTATACGCAAATAAAACATTCATACATAGCAACCAATAAAACTATCAAAATCATGTTCCTTTTCCTAATTCCTGTGGGTAGATTAGGAAATATAATTTTGATATTTTATTCTGATTAATTATATAGAGTTTAATAAAATATCCTGTGGGATCGATTCTATTAAATCCGATATAATTAACCACAATTTTAATGATTCAATTCATATGCAACTATTATAAATTTAAAGATGCTGTGGCTACTCTTTAAATAAATAATAGTGCATACATGAATCGGTATTAACGGAAACCTATCACCAAGAAAAGATCATTTTGGACTAAAGATCAAACTGAGCTGATACTAGAACAAATAAATTTTGCTGAGCTAAATTAACAGAAATTAGCTCCAGCTCAGTGGTGAGGTCCTCCATTAGCTCTAGACAAGTCTTAGGTTCGAGTCTTTATGGGCGAGTTTATTTTGGTTTTCAAGTAACGTTGCAGAAACAGAAGATAAATACTATTGTTGAACCTACTGATCAACTAAAACAACTCGGCCCAGTGGGTAAGGCGTTACTGAAGCTCAGCGGTTCCTGGGTTCGAATCCCAGTGGGTTAATTTTTTTTTTTTTTTAAACCCTGAACCAGACCCGCGTTCGACCCATACCCGGGTCCACGACCCGGTCAACGACTCGAATCGGGTCAACTTCGTCTTCAACCTTCAGCCGGGTCAAACAGACCCGGTTCAGACCCGATTGAAGACCCAAAACCAAACCGACTGGTTCTCCCTCAATAAAGCATCAAAATTTTCGTTTTAAAGCCCAGAACTCATGGAATTCGATTTTCCATGAGATTCCCATATTCAAAACACAAGAAAAATGCATAATTAACAAAACCCAAAAAATTGATAAACTTGAAAAACGAAAACAAGGCAGAGATTAACACATGCTCTGATACCAACTGTAAACACTTAATCATGTGATCAAACAAACATGTTTAAGCATTAAAAACGCGGAAATTATAATCACTAACCTCCAGCCATTGTTTTCCTTGGAAGAAGCTTTTGAAGATCTAAAGTCTTGATCTTCCAAGTCCTCCCACTCTTTATCTGTCTCTCTAGATGGTGTATGAGTAAAATCAGATTACATGTGGACTTGGGGACCAACATAAGACTTAAATAGCAATTATCTCAACCATCACAACTATCCATCAATAGGTGTGAGAGAGAAAAAACTATTTCTGAAATATCACATATTTTGGCCATTGGACCAATATACATTGATCACAAAACCTTATGATATCATTTGAGAATTAATCTAACAATAAGTGGATTTGATAGGAGAATGAGTGAAAAATATATTCTTTTTGGGTCTTTGATGAATCGTCTACCAATGATGTGAAGAATTCACTGCTCCATTTAACTAGCTCACCTTGTGATCGATTGTTATGTAACACATGTTTATTTGTCCGGATTCGGTTGGACTAATCCCACTAAAAATTTCTTTAGTGTTCCAATTCATATATATGCTTAGAGAAAATAAATAACATCTTGTATTTGTAAAATATGTGAATTCCACCATCTTTTAATGATTACAACAGGAAAAAGTTACAAAAAAAAAGGCTTAAAACGGCATCGATATATAGTTAGCTAACAAGATGGTTGTTGAATGCCAAATCTTTGCAAAATAATTTCCATTTGTGGTGGAAAGTTGGATTTGTTCTCAATGAAAGCTACCCGAATTTTACCCGATCAGGTATGACCCATTTACCGACTAGAACTCGTTAATTAGGGTAATATCGTAACTCCGTCAAAAAATTAAATATAAAAGAACATGATGCAATTATATTTTGAATTCAGGCTATTGCGCAAATTTCCCCTAAACATAGGAATTTCTCTAATTGTATTCAACGATTATAATTAACTAATTCAACTAATCATCTGGATACCTAAAAGATACTAAAAAACTCAGCTCTCTAAATTTTCTTTAGAACCCTAGAAGCTTCGTGAGATGGCAACGACGGCGAACCCCAGTGCATATAATCACCACCAACTATCGAGCAATGAGGAGAAGAGCGTAGGATCAGTAGGGCTCTCCTGTCCAGCTTCCTCTCCTCCACTGTCTCGTGGAACCTCTAGTTCTCCGACGTCGTGAGGCGGCAGGGGGGGGGGGGACAACACACCTTCTCCGCATGTAGGGAGGAGGGAGGGCCTCCGACGATGGCCAGAGGGAAGGGAAGCAGGAGAACACAGGACAACCTCCTGGATTACCGGCGCGGTCTGGTGTGACGTACCCCAACGGTGGGCCCACGTCCATGTCAATGTCCCAAAGAGAAGAAGAGGTCGACTTCCCCGATGCAGGGCTCCCGATGGGGGGGGGGGGGGGGGGGAGTCTGACGGCAGAGTTGAGGTCAGAGGACCGCGACACAGAGTTCCTCACCAACTTTGGAGGGCGCCTTCCGGTGGGTCTCGTGGCTCCGATGTCGAACTCCTTTGATACCGTGGATGGCCGATCGGACGGACATAAGGAGACGACGAATTGAAGACGGTGGCCAGGGAAAGAACCAGTTAGGTTTCCAGATGTGGACTCGAGGGACTTGGGCCCTCAACATATGGGCCTGGGGGTCGTGGGCCTCCAGAAGCAGGCTTTAGGGCACAGGGGTGATGGGTATCAAACCAGGGAGGCGGGGAGGCCTATAGGCTCTTTGAATTGGGCGGGTGGGTCGACCCTAGGCAACTCAGTTATGGGGGTACCCAAGCTCAAAACCGGGCCAGGTGGGATCCATCCACACGATCGAAATGGAACTCAGTTGCAGCGGCGGGGGCTTTAAGCACCCTCGCCTCGCCGAATGAGTCTGAGGCGGTCCAGAGGGGGGTCGGCCGGATTCACCGCCCCTCTGGACGTAAGGTGGTAGAGGTTCCACAAGAACCGACAAGGTACTCCCCAACCTGCTCGGAGGTCAGCAATCCCGCGTTTTAGATCCCTACCATTATCTGTCTAGGGAGGACGACGTACATTGACAACCTAGGAGAGTACTCACTCCACCATAGGTTTTCTTTGGCAATAGGTCTGCTCTATCCTAGCTTCCAGTCTTGATTCGTTGTATCGGTATAGTCAGACGCTACCGCATCATCTCCTTCCAGAAATTTCAGGAGGCGGTCGATGCCTTGAGCTCTTTACTTTCCTGTTTGAGTGTCCTCCATCGCGGGAACTCGTTTTCAATTATGTCGTTTCATTTCATTTCCAGTGTTTTATTGCTTATCTGCTTGTAAACACTCGTTATTTATAATATACAATTGTTATTCTAAAAAAAATATGTATATAATAATTAATTAAAAACCATAACTAATTTATCAAAACAGTTATCAACATTATATCATATAACAAAACCAATTTTAACCATTATTCCTAAAGTTCCTATAACAACAAAGAAATCATACCTTTGCAACCTTAATAGTATGTATGATAAAAAAGAAAAAAAAACGAATTTAAAAGTGAGTTTAGTAGCTCTTTGATTCAAACTTAACCCACTTGAATGACATTTGATATTAAAAAGAACTTCATGTCACTTCATTGTACTAAAGTCAAGCGTCAAATTATAACACCGCATATATGAAACGTATCAAATAGTAACAAGAGTTACCTTATTAATTCTCAAAATGTATCAGAATCTGTTAAGTGTGATTAACGTCGTGAAATACCAGTCACATGCTTATCACGTGTTCTAAAACTTTCCTAAAATGAAAACTTCAACTTTTCATTTGTTCTCAAATCATGACTTCAACTTTTCGTTTATTGCCAAATCATAACCATTAACTATCAACTTTTCCTGTTATTTACTTACGGACTGTTAGACTTGTGGACGGAAAATGCAATAGTTGTTAGCCAACGTTACTACATGATAATTTATGTTTGCTTAGTTAGGATTTAACAATAAACGAAATACCGTGACTCCTTAGATTATATATCTGGTCTCCAAGGAAAGTAAACACTAGGCTCTATTCGTTTTAGTCAACCACCAACTAGCAAGGCAACAAGTGTTTTACGTGCCTTATAGTAATTAACATTATTTAGGTATTATTTAGTTTTTCCAATACATATGTAATTCACATTTTAAGAATACTATTCTAATTACAAGCAATAATATAACAAAGCTTAATTTGATTAATAACTTTAATCTATTACACAAAACATAACTCACAACGTAAACCAAATCATTATTGGTCAACAAACTCCAAACCTATTTGTGGATAAAATCCGCACACATTATTTTCATTTCTAGCTAGAAAATCATAGGGAAAAATATATATAGACTCCATCACACATGAATTATCAATCATATCCTCTAGTACAATATCACATCCATAATTTTTCGTAAGATTAATCACCCGTCTGTTCACCAGTAGCATCGACAAAGATTTTGACCACCGAACCAAAACCTTCGCGAGGATTTTTCCAGCGCATTTATTTGGCATAAACCGAATCCAAGCACCAACAGTAATAATCGGACCTCGATATAGCCAAGAGTTCCTGAGGGCTCATCCTCTCAAGCTCACTTTGCCTCCAAGACCCGAAATTGTTGCGGTTCTGTGGATCCGCAGCTAAAGGATAGTCCTCTATCTTATGCGCTTGCGATCTCATCCTCGTGTACAGCCTCATGGCCGCTACCGCGTCCTCGTAAGGTTGTTGAGTTCCGGATTGAATATCGTATCTGATTCGTTCATATACACACAACATTTCCTTATTGATCACATCGATTCGAATCAAAACACATAACAAAATGTTTGTATAGAGACCGATAGTCACTTACCCGAGGTACGTTTGTGTTAGGTGTCTGAGCGAGTCGCTAAGCTTGTTCGATTTCACCAATGGAGGGTATTTCGCCGTATCCCTACACATAGAAAGCATATTTTTAATCGACATGATCATAACGTCTTCGTTAATACGAGGAGGACAATGTTACAAAAATACACTTAGCTTATTACATTTGTCACTTAACTACCATGTTGGTTTTTAAGTTTTCTTCTCATTTTTCTTTATTTGGTTAATTCCACCTCAGTACCATAAATCTTTCATATTTCATTTAGAGTACCCCTAAATCTTTTTTGTGTCATCTCAGTACCCTAAATCTTTCATATTTCATTTATAGTACCCTAAATCTTTATTGTGTCACCTCAGTATCCTAAAATTTTATTAATTCCATTTTAGTACCCTAAACTTTCATTAACTTCATTTTAGTACCCACCGTTAACTTTACCATAATTTTGGTTGTTGATGAGGGGTAGTATGGTCATTTTACCTGTTTTGGATGAAAAATCATATGTAAAGTTAACAGTGGGTACTAAAATGGAATAAATGAAAGTTTAGGGTACTGAGGTGACACAAAAAAGATTTAGGGTACTCTAAATGAATTAATGAAAGTTTAGGGTACTGAGGTGACACAAAAAAGATTTAGGGTACTCTAAATGAAATACGAAAGATTTAAGATACTGAGGTGGAATTATCCCTTTGGATTATAAATAATAAAAATACACATGCACCAATTTAGAGGGCTCGAATGGAAATATCCTCGTACTGTCGATTTTCTTTATTTATTACTAGGAAAGGATATTAGAAATTAGTTTTCTGATGTATAAAGTGGAAAACCAAACTAAAATTACTTATTACAGAGTTATTTTATTCATAATAGTGTAACGGAATAAAAAAAATCAAAAGTTGGTATATTGGAACGAGAAAGGTGATAAGTAAGTATATTTTTGTGAGATTATTCCGTTATCATATGATTCATTTCTTACGTAAAAACAATGTACCTCAACATAGACGACGGGTAATCAATTTGTAGACGACTAAGATCGTGGTCCAAACCATGACCCACGAGAACCCGGGCTCTCCCACCGGGTCGGACCTTCCACATTGGCTCTCCATTGCAGAGAAACTCCTGGATTTTCTGTTGCACCTGCCTCAGCGGCATTGCATCTCTTATGAGCTCCGGAGATTCATACCTAATTAATTACATAATTGAAATAAATAAATTAAACTAAACGTAATTTTAATAATAAAAAATATGTGAAATGGATATGAAAGTTACCTGTAATTGGTGACTGGAATTGAAGGTTTGACATAAGAGTGGAAGAGTATATTTTCGTACTGATCCACGAGGCAAACCCTAGCACACAAATCCAAAGAGCCATCGCTGCCTCCACCAACCATTTTGCAAGCTAATGCCACCGCCCTTGACCCTTTGGCCGTACCATTATCGATCCTCAAGTCGTCATGCACTCGGAGGTTCGCGAATCGAGATAATAGTCCCTTTAACCATTTCAAGAAACATCGTCAGACTAAAACTTTCGATATCAGGTTCAGATACCATATTAAGGTGATGAATTTGGTCTGAACCCCACATCAAGGTAAAAGGCTTTTGACTGAATGAGGTTCAAATATCATATTATGATCTCATTTACGTAGAAAACCGAACTGAACAGTCCAAACTGAATATTAACTTATATGTTATAATTGACATCTATTGGATGTGAGATCCCAACATGCTTAATTATTCTCTTTTTTATGTGTATAACAAAATATCTTAACAAATGATAAGTAAGAACATTTATTAATTAGTTATATATAATTAAGATATATACATACATTAATGGAGACACTAGAGAGCTGGCATCTTTCTCGGTGATAGCGGAGAGCGTTGGGGCTATCAAGAATGGTGAGACACAGTTTGCATCCTCGGATGTTGAATATGTTTTTGCATTCTGGCTTAGGCAACGAACCTGAATTAATTAAATATTAGCATACGTTAACAGAAATCGTCGTTTTCTGATAATAAACAAAAAATGAAAACGGTTTGTTTGTGTTAAAAAAGATCGTTCGAGCACATATTATCGAGTTTTCCTTAGGTAAAATTGGGCTAATAATGTTCAAATGTGTGTATAACTAAATAAATAAATAATTATTACCAGTAAGATGGTCTCTAAGAGATTCAAAAGATCTACAGTGCTTCTTGCAAACACCACATCTGGGCTCATGAACTGAGTGGTATGAGGTTTTCATGTGCTCCACCAGATGCTCCTTCTTTATGAACTGCCTGAAGCATGCCTCACACTTATTCCTACACACACATAAACAATCCAAAGACCCATATTAGTTCATAGTTTACACCATATTACGTGGTTCGTATCTGAAACCTAACCTATATATATTATTATATACGTCATCAACGATTAAACCATAGAAATTCATTTTGATCTGTAATTATTGAGAGAGAAAGAGAAAGAACCTTTGAGTTTCTGCAGACTCGTTTCTGTAATAATCCATGAGATCACTAACCAGGTGGAAGACAAGAAAAGAGGTATAGAGATTGTTTTTGTAAGCAAAGAGCTTGCTGAGGAAGAAGGGAATAGGGGTATGAAGTTATTTATAGTAACAATGTCTCATCACTGAATCCGTCATGTCATAGTCTTGTATCGAAAATATATAGTTTTAAACAAACCAAAATAATGTTATTTGGCTTTTTAGGGTTATTATTTTGCAGTGTTTTTCGAATCATCTGTACGAATCTAAGACCGATTTCATTCTTTTGACCGGAGAGCATATCATGAATTTTCTTTTAAAATATTCGGTTAATTTCTCTTTATGAGAAATTCTTTCATGGTCTGTATATATAAAAATGTATAAAGTGAAACATTTTTCTTATAAATATTTTAATATGTCTTTGTAGGTTTGAGGTTTTATATAGCTTGGAATTTTGATAAACATTTAGTGCAAAGAGGAAATACTTAGAGGAAGCAACTTGGGTTGCATGTTCGTGCATGGATAAGGATATGGACGTTGATTCCTAGCTCTCCTAGTGCTCCCTAGAATATTACAAGCACCTACTGTTAGTGTTATGTGTTGAAGGCTTGTAGCATATACAACCTTTGGCTGTGATTCAAAAGCTTCACTGGGTCCCTCTTTTATACATCGTTTTGACTTATTTCCTGCTAAATCAAAGACTCGGGTTAGGATCCCGTAGCAACGCTATTACGCTCACTGTTGTAGTGTGGATTTCTGAGGTCGAATTTATGGATCTAAATCAAGTCGGATTTGATAGATACTGTAGTGAAGTGTCGGAATCGGAGAGTCGAATCTGACCAAAATCGTATGTGTAAGGAGAAGATTCGTTGAGGAAAGAGAGAGAATCGTGAAGGAGGAGAGAAAAAGAGGGAAGAGTGAATCGGAGGAGAGAAACGACGGTCGATGAATCTACAGGCTCGGAGGACGTCGATTTGCCAAAAGAGAAAAAAATTAGAGCCTAAACGTCAATAATTTCATTTTCCCGTCATTTTCGACGATTCTTTCGCCCTCCAATGTAGAAGGTCTAAGTATACACATAAAATATAGATGTGAGTTGATTAAGGTACCCTAAGATCATATTATTCCTAAGAATCTCTGTTGTGGTAATAGACCGGAATGCCCTATTAACATTGTAATTCAATTTTTTTTCTCACTTAATTGAACAGTGTATACGCATATTTAGATGGTATGATATAGATCTTTTCGGTTTTAGACCCTAATTCATACAAAAAAAAATGTTATTTAAGGATAGAATATTAATTCAAAAAGAAAAATAATATTCATATGTGATATTATTACATAGATATGTCGAATGAAAAATACAACCATAGTTACAGCCGATAATTAATTTTTTTGATATTATTTAGGTTTTTTAAATTCTTAAATTTGTCGAATAGGTAGCCAGGTAGTGGATTCTCCGTCACTATGCAGTTTCTTCGCATAGAATTGGAGCACATGGCAATACAAGATTTCCTGCTCAAAAATCTTATGAGTTGAAAGACTATTTTACCACTCTTCATCATTAATTTTTAAAATTTTTTTTTAATACTTCAATTAATTCATAATAATACTCTTTACTTTTCAAAAAATATTTAATTTTTTAAAACTTCTATATTCAATTACTTTATTAATTTATATATTTATAATGTATATTTAATTCGTTTTACTTTTAGTATTTATTTATAAAGTTTTCATTATGTATTTCAGTAATTAATATATATATATATACATAATTATTTTTTATTTTTTAATAATTCTTAATATTATCAACTCTTTTTATTTAAAATTAAAGTTAATTTTGAAACTAAAATTAATATTCATTACAACAAAAATTTGAAGCATCAATTTGATACTAAAATGAAAACACTAATTTTCGTGGGGTTCTGGAAAATTGAAGCTCTTCCAAATCCAAAAAATCGAAGCTCCTCCAAACTGACATTAACAATTTAACATCTTCTCGGTCTATACAACCACATCCGCACCAATATTCCGGGCTCAATATTTCGTTACCAGAATCGGTAATACAACGCCAACCAACACAAATCGAGGACCCAAAGGGGAAGACTGGTAATGCTATTGAGCACGAGCCAACCTAGAAGTCGGTTAGAGCCGACGTCCAAAAGGGGAAGCCATCAACAGCCTAAAGTTGCAAAGGAGAGGAAATGCGAGGCCCTGAGTGCACAAAGCTTCGGGACCGATCTGCGACAATACCACTGGTGAAGGTGAACGAAAGCCTCCCAAGAACGGATCTATGTCCCATTACCACAGCGAACCCCTGTCACAACTGCGGACTAGGAGGGAGCGGTAGATTTCAGGGAGCCATAGATCGGGTACGACGAGTAATCGCGTCCCACCGTCACCGCAGTTACATCGGAGGAACATCCACCATTACAACGAGAGGGTTGAAGAGATATATGACGATCCTTTCCGGAGAAAGAAGGTCGTCCAACGACCAGATCTTTCACACCCCAACACCACCTCGAATAGGAGAAGCGGCTAAACAAGCACGATTCCCCAACCACCTGCTGATATGAGCCCAACAACAAAAAAGGCACCAGATCTGAAGGTACACCTCGAAAGACTAGAACACATGAGAAAATTAACATGGGAGAAGGAGGAAAGAGGAAAACGAAAAAACGGGAAAGAGAAGGGAAGCCACCGTCGTCCTCATTGATTTTAGGGGAGACCATATCGAACGTCGACGACAAGAGCTAAGGATGGATCAAGATTAAGAGGAGTAGAGAGAGGAGAGTGTTTTTTTAGAAGAGAGCTCAAAGGGACAGAATATAGAGACGTATGACTGTTTTTTATCAATATATTTTTTATTAAAGGACTCAAATTTTTGAATTAGAAATAGGAGCAAGGTGACATTTTCAGGCACACCTCCACTACAACCAGAACCGGATGAGATAACTCTCGCCACAACAAAGCCCAAACACGAGACTCAGACAGATCTAAACCTATATTTGACAACCTTTAAGCAACAAGAGCACCCAAAAAATGGGGCAGTAACCAAATACAACAAAAGGTCTTGTACCTTAATACCCTACCATTTAGTTCCAACACTAACAAGGCCTCATGCCAGAACAAAGAAAGCAGTAAAAAACAGGTAAGACAACTCAAATATTCAACAACGAACCCAAAAGTAGTCCTCCAGAAACTAACAAACTCCGAACCCTCCTCCAACCACCTCACGAGTCCAGGAACCAACGATGGAACCTCGCAACCCGCCAATACCAGGAAGCGACCCAAAAAGGTGGGCGGGACAAAACAGATCCCCAACCAAAAATTACCACCTAAACTCCTCTAATCCCTTCCAAAAATTTCTCCTAACAAGCCAATGGCTTGAACACCTCACAACGGCCATCACCTACCTTGAGTCCCCGTCCTTACCACCGAGAATGAGGAAACAAGAGACTAAATAGAAGGGAAACGAAGAGGAAAAGGTAGTAAGAGGATGGAAAAAGTTAAGAGATAAGACAGAACAGATCATACCGACCTCAGACCATCAGATATTGTCCGAAAGGCAATCGTGGGAGTCGAAAACAAATCCAAAAGAAGCTCCACAAGATCAGACAATTGTCGGGATCAAACGAACAACACCACGAGCACGGTTTAGGAGAAGCAACACCAATCCAAGGAGAATGAGCTCTGAACTGAAACACCGCAGCATCGTCGGAGGCGGATTGCTAACTTCACACAAAGCACCCAGACGGAGACGACGACCAGAGGATCCGAGTACCACAGACAAGGCATGACCCACAACAAATCCGACCGGAAATGCTTCCCACTATGGATCTGAAAAACTTTCCGGAGACTACGAACAAAAACGATCCACAAAACCGAAGAGGTTTAAGGAAATTACACAACTGCATCTGAAGCTCAGAGAGAGTCAAACAACAACAAATCCAAAACCCACAAAACTTCAACAGATCGTCAAACTGACGAAAACCCCTCGCCAAAAATCACTGTTCACCGACAAAGCCCGAATCACCACCGTATTCGAGAGAAAGAAGAAGAATAGGGGAGACGTATGACCGTTAAAATAACAACTTATTTTTAATCACCCTATAAATTTTTGCAGCGTGAGTCAAAGTCCAGTGTCACTTTTGCTACATAAGGATCCGATCCGAAGCGCTGGATGCATGGCCGATTGTGTTTGTGTCGTCGTGGTCCAGACCAAACCAAAAGATGTGTTTGACTTTGAAAAGAGAATAATGTCAGCCAAAGGTAGAACTAACTTTGACCATCTTTTGACTCTTCCGGTGGGCTCCACTTACTATCTTTGAATATACCTAAAATTAAAAGGTCCACTCCACCACTTCAATATACAGTTCATTTTCCTGTAACTTATTTGCATACTCTCAAGGGATGGAACAGATAGAAAGATATTATGGGGAAAGTAACTTATTTGCATACTCTCAAGGGATGGAAGAGATGGAAGGACACCATGGGGAAAGGAGGCTTAGATTCTTTGCATAGTCAAAACTTCATCTATAGTGGGACAATTTGTTTAGGTCAGATTCAAACAAATAGTTGATCAAAACAATGATTGCTTCTGAGATTATTTATTTCATTAAAATGACCAAACAAGAAGTTATAGTTTTAAAGGTGGATTTTGAGAAAGCATATAATCATGTCAATTAGAATGCTCTACTGTCATTGCTCAGGAGAATGAATTTTGGGAAGATGTGGATCAATTGGATCAAAATATGCATCAAAGCTCATTCCTCAGTACTTATTAATGGGTCCCCATCTGCTGATTTTCCATTATTAATAGGCCGCAGACAAGGTTGTTCCTTATCTCCTCTATTATTTGCTCTGATTGCTGAGGTACTACATCAGCAATGGGGCACGCTCGTTTGTTTGCATTTGAGATAGTTACTTTGATGTGTGTTTGATTCCTCTAATTCTTATGCATGGGAACCTAAGTCTGGAACTTCACAGATTACCCTCGAGGCGAAGTAAAAATAAGGAATGAGGGGGTTAAGAAAATGATCGTAGGCCATTATTAGACTGTATGTGCTAAATTGCATACCTATGCATATACTGTTATTCACTAGTCATCCATATTGAGCTTACACCTTTCGTTTCTGACCTGAATATTAGAACCCTATGTGCCCTCCTAGTTATAATGACTTTTCTATTATAATTTTAATAAAATCTGCACATTTTGTTAAAAAAAATCTAAATATCAAAAAAATAAAATAATAGGAAAAGAAAATTGATATACATGATAAACTCACATGGCACACTTATTTCTATGGTTTCAATTATGATTCATGGATCAAGTCTAAAAGAACCGATAAATATGTAGAAACTATCCTATTATAAATAAAACCGTCATTAACTTCGATGATGACAAGCCTCTTGAATGGAGACTGGCGGGTCCGAGAAGGACCCGTCAAGTATCCGACCAGCGACCCACATGTTCGCAGCCTCGGTGTAGTGTATCCCATCCCAGCTGATATGATTAGATGGATGAGCGCACGATCCACCATACATTGTTCCGTTCACAACGCCTCTCTGTCCACAATAACTGATACGATGCCCATCGGAACTTCCACAACAAAAGTTTTGAGGATCCACAAAACCTGCAGTTAAAGTAGCATGATGATTATTTTTAAGGATAACTGTAAACGCTTTGTGTAAACTAATTGGATTTTGTAAATACTACCGGTAAATAATTTTCGTCTGAAAATCCATTAACGAGATTATTTGCTTTTTTTTTCGCAAAAAATCGAAAATGCCATGAAAAAATGTAAACAAAATGAGTAGAGATTGTGAAACACGTATGCATTAGTGTTACAAATTACATGACACACATAATGTGAAGGACAAAACTTTCATTTCCAAAAAAACAAAATTGAAGTCACGTGACTGTCACATAGTTAATAGTTAATTTCAGTTAAAGATAACAGTTTCGCAAAAGAAAAATAGTTCATCGATGATTTTTGTTGAAAGAGAACAGTTCACCTACAATATTTGCAAAAAAAAAATCCATTCATGAGATTATTTGTTTTTTTGCCGAAAAATCTGAAGTGCCATGAAAAAGTGTAAACATATGTATTAGCAGTTATTATTATCAGTTATGATTATGGTTATGATAAGTTATTTGTAGTTATGTTAAGTTAGATTATGAATCATTGTAACTCTTCATGTATTATATATTGCCAATTCCTTCAATTATTTTTCTTTTTCATTTCTTTTCTTCTCATGGTTTAATAAAAACCACAAACCAGCTTTTCATTTTTTTTCTACCCAAACACCACCACCCAATCCACTATATTTCTTTTACTTTCTTTTTATTATGTTTGATTCCTTGTTACAACAAGATGATGGATGTGCCAACATACACCATTTCCACCACATGCCACCCAATTGTTTTCAATTTTCTCCTTTCTTTCGTTTTACTTTCTTGCTTTGGCAAGTTTACACTACGGTTATATTAAACCATGTCCATCCACCACCACTCTTACAATTTTCTCTTCCACTCCCGCCTCTTGATGGATGCATCAATATGATGCCGCTTCGCAACAAGCATTTTGATTGCTTTCAGATTCTCCTCAAATGTGTTCGTCGTTCAGCAACGTTCCAAGAGATCAATTGCTCGCTCATCCTTCATGTCGACGACACAACACCGCTGAAGAATGGACTACGAGTCCCGGTGTCCAATCCAAAAATCGGATCCTCTGCCTATGAGGCATGAACTCAGCTCAAGAATCCCTTTCCACAACTCAGTCGCTCCAGTCAAAACGTTCGTCTTTCTCCCGCTTCGACCGCGGGGGAGTATTAGCAATTATTATTATCAGTTATGATAAGTTATTTGTAATTATGTTAAGTTAGATTATGAATCATTGTAACTCTTCATGTATTATATATTACCAATGACAATTCCTAATATGACAAGGGATTACAATATTACAATATCTGACAATATGGGTAAAGGTTGCGAAACACGTTTGCATGAGGGTTACAAATTACATGACACACGTAGTGTGAAAGACAAAACTTTCATTTCCAAAAAAAATCTAAATTGAAGTCACGTGATTGTTGGATGGATAATTTTCGTTAAAGATAACGATTTCGTAAACGAAAAGTAGTTCATCGACGATTTCTTGCTGAAAGAGAACAATTCACCTATAATATTTGTAAAAAATAAAGTTCACCTACACTTTTGCAAAATATGTAATCATCCTTTATTTTTATTAATAATAAAGTGGAAAAGTCTAGCTTAACCTAGTTTAAGTCAAACATAGATTAGGTCGATGATCATTGGGATTCGAACATTTGACTTTATAGAGCAAAGAGATCATTTTAACTAGTAGGTCAACCATCATTATTATAGTTATTTGAGACATTATGGGATGGTACCTTGTTTTTTGGCATTACTGATGAGTGAGTACTTAACCGAATAAACATCAGTGTAAGTGAGTGTTGCTAATGGGAGTTGTGTTCTTAGCTTGATGACCAATTTCTTCAGCTGCCTGTTGAATTCCTGAGCCCCTTCGTTGACAGGCCTCACGCATTTGTTCTGATCCAGCATAGCATTGACTAATGATCTACTGTAGACCGTGACGATAGGCAAGCACCCAAGTGGGCCTGTGTTGTGCACCCAGAAAATCCTTGCCCCTTCCTCGTACAATTGCTAAATGAAAACACATAAAATCGTAACTTCAACAATAAGGTTATTGTAGGAATAACGTTATTAGCGAAAAACATTTGTTAGCTAATCTTTACGTTGAGAAATCTTTGCGAAATAACTTTCTATTTAATGAGAACTCGATTTCACCCTTGATGAGATCCATATCGGGGCGGGCTTTCCCCCGATCCGGGTCTCGATTGTGTCCTAATCTGGGAAAGAATAACCCAATCTGGATTTCATTAAGGATAAAAACGCAATTTCAACAATAGGGTTCAAGGGATATCAACTTTAAAAATAAGGTTATTCTTATTATGTGTAGGGTTGGGGATAAGTTAATATTTAACCCCTGGTTAAATTAGACGAGGTCATGTTATAATTTACCGTTTCATTACTAGTAGAAAAAAAAAACATGTTTGATTTCTGTCATCATACGTAGAAGCTAGAAAGTAATGTTCCTTACCTGGATTGCCCAAGAGAAAGTAGTTAGGATGTTTGGTATGGATGCTCTAGTTTGTTGCACCGTCGAGTTCATAAACCCGACAGTCAGATCGTTTTGGCCTATATCGATCGTGTACAACGCCTTAAAAAAATCTCCAGGAACTGGAACACTGCTCTTGAAAGGAGGGCTTTTTCCTGAATCAACCCAAACATTGCACATTTTAAGGTTTTGTTCATGTATCATATCGGGGGGAACTAGGCTCTCTTCAAAGAGGAACACTAGATGAAAGCCCAAGTCATATGTACAATATGTATATCAACCGTTCTTTTATCCCACGTTTATCTTATGTGGTGCTTAGACTCGCACGCCACACTTGTCAGTAGGTGGAGCCTCAGTATATGGTTGTAAAAGTCAGGCCTTAACGTTGACTAGTCGAAAAACCCATCTCACCGCCCCGACTTAGATGGGTCGGGCCCATTATGAGACCATCTATTATTAGCCTTCTTTTGAATAACAACCAAAGGCTAGTGGCAAATTTTCATTTAACTCATAGTGCAATTAGTTATTGTTTAACCTCAAATATTTTCAGTGGCTAAGGAATGAGTTAATTACTTTTTGTACTCATTTTAAATTAGTAACAAATTTTTATTATTTTTATGTTTTGTAACGTTCAATCATATATTTCGATAATCGTTATTTTTAAGTAAATTTTAGAATATTTTGTTAAAACTGATTGAATGTGGTAAAATACTCTGTTATAATAAACATAATTTTCAAAACAAAATCTAAATAATGAAATTACCTATTTATTAATAAATTAACTATAAAAAATAATAAGAAAAATATAAATAAATAAAATTAAAAAATAAAACTATTGAGAAAAGAAAAAAAACAAAGATATAAAAAATTTAGTTAATTAAAATTAGGAATAAATAATAAAACTGAAAATTAATAAAATAGAAATATTGTAATTAAAAAATTACGGAAAATCCAAAAAATAAGAATAAAAGTAAGATTTAGTAAAATAATAGTTTGATTTTATTTTTAATTTATTTCAATGATAAAATTGTTGTTTGTTTAAATAATGAGGGGTAAAACAGTCATTTCGTCAAAAATTAACAGACCCGAGCCATCAAAATATTAAGACCCTTATTGAACCTAACAAAACATAAGCATACTAATCGTTTGTTACCAATTCAAAAGGGACACAAAAAGTAATTAACCTCTAAGGAATTAGAGCCGAAATAAACGCCTTAGAGCCGAAATAAACGCCTAGTTACAGGCGATTTGCTCAGCTAAACCAAATCGTCCGGTGCTCTGAGACGAAACAATATTATGTATGATGTGAATGAAAAGATAGAAACACTAACTGTTGTTATAGAGAGCAGTGGTGCGGGACTTGAACCGGCGGAACTGGGCAATTTGGACACTGAGATCAAACGGACTAAAGCCTCCTTTGAGAATGGATGAACCTCCCGTGGCAAAGTTTGCACCGTGCCTAAAATTTGTACCTATTGAGTCCAGATATGGGCTCAAATAAGGTAGCTTCAGGTCCTCAGCTGTAGAGGATGATGGAGTAAACATGAGTTCACATAACACCATAAATTTGTATCTTTTAGACATAGAGCATCTACAATAATATAGATCGAATGGGTCGAATATGAGATTATTTATGGTCGAATAAATTCGGGTGTTACAGTGATACTAGACCGGATCAGGTCTAATGTATAATAATCTATTGAAATAATTAGGGATAATTCCACCTTAGTACCCTAAATCTTTCATATTTCATTTAGAGTACCATAAATCTTTTTGTGTCACCTCAGTACCCTAAACTTTCATTAATTCATTTAGAGTACCCTAAATCTTTTTTGTGTCATCTCGGTACCCTAAACTTTCATTAATTCCATTTTAGTACCCATCGTTAACTTTACATATGATTTTTCATCCAAAACAGGTAAAATGACCATACTACCCCTCACCAACAGCCAAAATTATGGTAAACTTAACGGTTAGGGTACTGAGGTGACACAAAATTTTTTTAGGGTACTCTAAATTAAATATGAAAGATTTAAGGTACTGCGATGACACAAAAAAGATTTAGGGTACTTTAAATGAAATATGAAAGATTTAGGGTACTCTAAATGAAATATGAAAGATTTAGGGTACTAAAGTGGAATTAACCCAAATAATTAATAATCATGTCACGTGATAAATTGGTATTGGTATTGGGTGGCATGGGTTATCAGATACAGCAATCGGGTCTAAAGATTCATAGACCCGACAATCGGTCTAATAGATTTAACGCCTTACCGATAAAGTCGATGATGAGGCGGCCGTCACATCCCCTCCCGGAGGGATGCCCAAAGAAAGTTTCACCATTAGGTGGACCAACCTCTGAAATGGCGGCAGATATAGCTCCGGTGTCGGAATTGGAGTCTCCGAAGTTGTAAATAGCCGGAAACCCACATGCCGGCGAAGAACCACCGGCACCGACCACCATTGATGTACATCCCAGCAATACCAAAATCCCCAGCAGACTCAGACAAGTAACAGACTCCGTTGTTGAGCAAAACACAAAGCCAGAGTGGCCAAAGATAGGGTCATGAAAGTCAGTATTTAACTTTCTCCAGACAAGTCATGGATCTACGCATCTTCGTGTCTGTTTCTGGCCCACTTCTCATTTACTCTCCTCGACAATCAGACTCTGAGTATTCAGACATGGATCCTGAGACTTGGGCCACAAGTCAACCCGGATCGTGTGCACCGTCCGATCCACCATCTCCACATATTTGAAGAGTAATGACTTCAACAACCCATCACAAGGATCCAGTTGATGTGGTTTCATACTTCACTTCATCGAAAAGGTGGGAACACTCGTCTTAGTGGCGGAACCAAAATATCTAGTCTACGATTCAAATCCATTAAAGAACTTTCATAAAATGTTTTTTTTAAGACGACGAGGGAATATTATATATTAAAAATGTTTACCACCAAATAAATAATAAAACATTGATATTAAAATAACATAACTGAAAGCGAGTTTTCACAGTAGAGGATACTTAAATATAGAAAAATAAAGAGCTTAAGGCATTGATCGCCTCCTTAAAATATCGAGAAAAGGATATTACGGTAGCGTCTGACGACACCGATACAACGACCCAAACTGAAAGCTAGGGTAGAGCGGACCCGTCACTAGAAAAAAAAACTATAGTGGACTGAATACTCCCCCGGGTTGTTAGCGTCCGTCGTCCTCCCTGATTGATAATGGTAGGGCTTTAAAACGCGGGATTACTGGCCTCTGGGCAGGTAGGGAATTAAGTACCGTCCCAGTTCTTGGTGGAACCTCTGTTACCTTACGTCCAGAGGGGCGGTGAAACCGGCTGACCCCCCTCTACACCACCTCATACTCATTCGACGAGGCGAGGGTGCTTAGACCCCCCGCCGCCAAGTGTCACGCCCCTTCAAATGGATGGAGCCATTATGCCCGGTACACGAAACCCTCTGGCGCCAGTATGATGTAACAGTTGGTCCTCCCTCGGCCCGGTGATGAGTGTGGTCAGACCTGAGTGTTGCCAGAGACCCAACCAACCCGCTCGCCTGACCCATTTCGGCCTGAGTCCTTCTAAACAGCCTCTGGTCTCCCCAGACCATGAGGCCCGCTTCTGGAGGACCCCGGTCCAGCGACAGCTACTGGAAGCCCATTTTAGACGGCCCACCAATCGAACCCCGTTCTATCGGTAGATGTTGGAGGCCTATTTTTGTCAGCCCACACACCGGAGCCCTAGTGGGCTCCTTGCCCCGCCTCCACCAGGCCATCCTTTCCCGATGTTCGATCGGTAGCGTGTCGCCCATCTCATAAGGTTTCAGAATCGGCAAGGGAGAACCTGTCGGAAGCCGTCCCCCGTAGGTTACCAGGGCGTCCGTATCAAGGTATGTCGCTCCCAGTTCCTCCACAGCTGCCTGCCCCTAGTGAAATATCAACGAAACACCGAGCCCCTTGTTATGCTGAGGTGAAACCTGAATCGAGAATACCTCCAGCGTTGGGTGTTGGTTCCCCATACTCTGCTTTAGCCGACGGTGTCATGGTCGAGGACCCAACACCGGAGTATGCCGCCCCAGCTCGCGTAGTAGAACCAAAATATGGCTCTAGCTTCTCCGTCCCCCATTCCCTCCAGGGGCCATCGAAAAGTCGTCCTCTATCGCCTCTCCACCAAAAAATGGCGAGAAATCGTCAGGGGATAGTGATGTTGCACGAGACCGCGAGGAGGGAAGTACTGAAGGGAGAAATCCACTATACCTACTTCCGTTTCCTCGCTACTCGACGTGTGGTGGCTGCCGGAGTTGTAGAAAGTTATCGTCGTCATAGTCGCTTCAAGCCCTAGTTTTCAGAGAGAGAAAAAAGAGTCGCAATACAAACTTTTATACTTAAAGTACTATAATTTATCAATAAGTCCATTAAATATATATCAAAAATTATAAAAAGTGGTCATACACATAACTGATAAATAAGTTTATTAATGTTGAATTCAAGACATTGAGAAAAACGCCTTAATTATGAGACGTGTTTTATATTGGAAAACTTTGTTTTTCTCGTTTTTTTTACTTATGAATATTCATCTTTGGTAAAACATCTTTCGATACTCTCATTATTAATGTTTGACATCCTTCCAATAAACCAATTCTATTATAATTATCGTTTCTCGAATTGGCTAAATATGCCTTTAATGACATTCTTCGATACCACGTGGTCCAATATTAAGATAATTTATCATTTCATTTTCACGGAAAATATAATCCTTTGCCAATGGAAATCGATATTAAATTTCATGATTCTCAATGTATGAGAATAACTTATATTCATTTGTTTATTTCTTTGTTTCTCTGGAACTACTGATATTCTTTTAGAATCAATTTTTAGGAGTAAGTTTTAGGATAAATTACAAATACTTACCCCAAATTTATAGCGTTTAACTGATACCTACTCTGATCTTTAGTTGTATAACAAATATCTCTAGTCGTAAGCTAAAATAACAAAAATACCTTCGACTACACTTCAATAATTATTTAAAAAATCACCTTTGTTATATATATATATATATATATATATATATATATATATATATATATATATATATATATTTACTTATTAAATCACTTTAGTTTTATTTAAAAAATCACTGAGGGAATTTTCGTCATTTTAACTGACAGTTTGGGCTATTTATTATATAACTAAACATCAGAGTAAGTATCAGTTATAAAAATACATAATAACATAACAAATAGCGAAGATGAACAAACGCTCTCTGCGTCTTCAACCTGGCCGGACCAGAAACTCACGTAACATCGATGAATTTATTGCTTTTTGCTCCGGGTTATTATCGATCTACTCTGAGTTCCAGGTCATGTTCTCGGGGAAGAACCAGGCCAAGGTTGAATCGACCATCGGTGGTGCTGCACATAAGCGTCGGAACAGGAATCCGACTCGTCCGGTTGCTGCATCAACGGAGAAGCAAGGCCCGGTTTCAGGTGAGGCTGTTCCTACTCCGACATCGGTCCCCCTGGCTTCAAAGGAAAGGGAGCCAGACAGCGTGTGCTCGGACAGAGCAGTGGGTCGCCGGAGAAGACCTCCGACTCCGTACGTGGTGAGCGATACGGAGCTCTACGTTCGTAATTTACCATATCTGGCGTCAGAGGAGTGGTTCCGGGAAGAATTATCAAAGTTTGGCGACATCGACTCGTTCTCGCTGGTGAAGAAAGCTAATAGGAAGGGTCGGTTTTTTGGGTTCGTCCGTTTCAAGTCGTCCTTGGCGGCGTCTCAGGCCGTGGAGTCTCTAAATGGTGCACAATTGAGAGGTCACATGTTATTCGCGGCGTTTTCTCGGCAACGTTTGGTCTCTCCGGCGACCAAGTCGATCGGGAACGAGAAACAGAGCATTAGCTCTTTTTCATGCGACGATCTGACCCTTCTTTCCGGGGAGCTTGCTCGGTCAGTTGGCATTGTGCAGGACACTTCTAGAGGGACACTGAATCAGTTGATCCATCCTTCTCGACGACGATCGGTGTCTCCGGCGACTGAGCCCGTCCGGTTCGAAAAACAGAGCACGGGCTCTGTTCCATGTGTTGCTCCGTCTTCGATGGAGTCCCCTGTCCCGGGATTTCAGCCCGTGATCCCAGGGATTGATACTCACGAGATTGCAATTTCGAATTGTGCTGATCCTCATCTGATTGCGCCTGATTTGTCGGACGGATCGTCTTCGCCAGTGGTGTTGCGTTCGAAGGAATCAGGTGGGCTTCGGGATAAATCGGACCAAGGCACTATCCAGGTTGCTGATCTAGTCAGGCCGGGCCTGACTGGTGGGTGCGAAGTTGGGCTCGAAGGTCCAGTTGGGCCTGAGTCTGAAAAAGGTGTATTGGGTCCAGTTCAAGATGGTTTAGGAAAGGCTCGTGTGGTGGCCAATTTAGACCCAAGTTTGGCTACTGTTTTTGGCCGAATTGGGAAGGATATTGGCTCGAGTACCGACCCTCTTCCTCGGGATGCAGGAAGTCCTTGGAAGGAGGCCTTGGAAAAACCGATTTCTAGGACCGAGCCAAAGAAACGAGGTCGTCCAAAGAAGAGTCAATCGAAGCTGCCTAAACAACCAATCGCTATCTATCAGACACGAGCTAGGACCTCTGCTGAAAATGGGGCTAATTTGGGATGTTACATGGTAGACATTGCCACACAAGATAGCACGGGCAATTGGAATTACAGCTCGAAAGTCGGTCATAAGGCCGTAAATATGCGCGCTTTGGCACCTGTGAAGGACGTCGAGGATGGAAAGATCGAGGCCTTTGAGGCACCCACTCCAATTCACTCTTTACCCCCTGTTCCGGTTTCTAACCGGTTTAATTGTTTCAATCCAGATAGGAAGTAGATTAGTGTTTTTTCCTATCCTTTGTTTACTCTTCGGAGTTGTATTGGTTTGAGGAATTGATCCTTTTTGGATCCTTTCCTGCTTTGTTCTATATTCTTATAGAACAATAGCTTAATAAATTTCTTAGCTTATCAAAAAAAAAGTATCAGTTATAAAATGTTTAAGGTAGATATTAGTTTTGGGGTAGGTATTTGTAATTTACCCTAAGTTTTATCATGTTCGGCTAGTTTGACAAGAACTATTGGTTCTTTCAAAATCGACGATTTTTCTAGAACCAATAAATCCACAAGAACAAATCCCGCCAAGAAGACTTATCATGTCTCTTATTAAGATTCGTTTGAGAATCAACATCATGTGATATACAATTTATTCTTCTCTTTTGATAGGTAGAAGTAAAACATAAATTTGGTTGAATTAAAATTGAGTTCTATGTTCCTCTTACTTCAATACATCATCAGATTGTATAATTGATCAAAAAGACTAACAAAGTGGGTGTGACTATAAAAAATACAATATTCATAAAAGTCCAAAAAATTGAAAATCTCTCTCTAAATTTTTTCCATCTAGCTTCTCTCTAAAAGAAACCCTAGCATCGCGTCTTTTTCTCGGTCGCCGTTGACTCGCTGGCCTTGTGGCCGGTCGGTTAACGAAGACTCCTTCTTCCTCTTCTCCTCTCCTACCCTCATTTCTCATCCCTTCGTAACCTAATTTTCCCTTTTTTCCCTTTTCCACTTTCTTCTCCGTTTTCTTGTGTCGGTGGCCGGAATCGAGGTTTGAAGTGATACTTCTCCCCTATTCCTCCGTGAAGATGGCTTTTGTAAGACCCGCTCCCGGTCGAACCGATGACTCTAGAAGTCACTCGGCACTTTTCCGGAACCCAAACGAATTGGCCATCATCACGGTTGGCTTAAAGGGAGAAATTCCTTTCGTTTGAGTATAAGGTTGGAGAAAGTCAATTTTGGTCAAAACGAGACTTTTTATCGGCTAAAAGCATTATTTTATTGTGCTGGAATTTAATTTGGGAAAAGTAAATAACCTTTGGACACTTGTCCCCTTTTGGTTGAAAGAGAGAAAAAGGAGTAGACATAGACCCTTTTACCCTCCCAAAAGCTTCTACAAGGAATTCTAGCTCAAGGGCTTTTGGTCATTTGCTACATCTAGGTATTATATGAGATTGGAAAGGCAAAATCAACTCATTTTCTTTGGTGTAGCCGAAATTTAGAGGAGGGGCAAGGGAGAAGAGCTCCCATGGAGCTTTGAAGGAAAATCAAGGAAGAAGAGACCACTTGAAGTCTTCCTCTAGCCATCCCTCCTCAAAATCACTACCATCCTCTTCATCTCAACATTCTAGAGGTAATGGAACTCTCTAATCCTCATTTCTCTTCATCTCTTTTCTTGGGTTTTGGGTGAAATTGCTAGATGTTGTTGGGTTTGAGTAGAAATGGTGGGAGATGTTGTTGATGAGAAGCTTTGTTGGGTTTTTGTTGAGAAATCATTAGTTTGTTGGAGCTTTTGAGTTGGGTTTGATTTGATGAATCATTGGAAACTTGTTTATGTGTTGATTCCTACCATGGGTATAGGAGTATTGAAGGATTTGGACTGTTTTGGGAGTTGGAAGTGGTAAAATTCTGGGTTTGAAGGTGGTTTTTCGGAGAAAAGGAGCTGGAGGTTGAAGAAGGGCGAAACTGCCCTGGTGCGCCACGGATCCGTGATGGACCCGTGACGGGTGACGTCACGGCTCTGTGAGGGAGTCCGTGACGGCACTCGTCACGGCTCCGTGATGGTAACCGTGATGGTTGGCCTCACGGATCCGTGACCAGGTCCGTGGCAGACCAGGGTGAGGGTTTCTTGAGGGTTTTGCACCTTGGTTTTGAGCTGAACTTTGGAAGGGTTTTGGGGGTCTTTCTTGCTGTTTAAGTGGAGCCTAATTAGCGTTTCTTTGTGTCCAAGACTTTGGGGATCGAGCTAGAGAAGCAAGGATCACGCCGGGACCCGAGTGAAGAACAGAGTGGTGACCACCGGGCTTCATCAAAGTGTTGAGAGGAAGACCTTGAGGTAGGGAAAGTCCTAACCTCTCGTTTAAATGCTTAGTATGCATGTTAGGCTAATAAAATTGGAAAGATCCTAGAAATGCCTATAGGATGCGAATAACTAGCATAATTGTCTTTCAATTACTAATAACCGGAAGTGTCTAGTTGTGAACGATTAGGATGCCAATCACTAGTATAATTCGCTTTCAATACTTGGGAATTGCTTGTCTGGTAGAGGAGCCTTGGCAAAGCCCTCGGATTAGTTGCGTGTTAGGATCACATGCTTGGTTGTTGGTTGCTTAGTGGATAGGCTAAAGAGTCTAACGGAACTAGTTGAATTGCATGTGTGAATGCTCATTTGAAGGTTTTTATGATTGGTTGATTACACTCGTACTTGCTCGTTGATTGTATTCGAATGATTACTTGATTTACTTAAATGGTTGTTTGGAGCATCGAGTATGACTGGTTGTACCGAGCGGTGCAATCAGGTGATCGATGCCCCGGTGGTTCGAAACTGGTAAGTGAACGGTAAGTTGGGATTGTGTGATTGGTGTGCTATGATTACGTGATTCGTGTACTGTGTGTTGTGGTGAATTGGTGATGTGTGAGCTATGTATGGAAATGAATTGGTGGTTGTTGAGATTGGATTATTTCGTGTTTCGGTTGAGTGCGTTATTCAATTATTAACTGTTTATCATTGAATTGTCCAAGTGTATGCTTCCTATGGGAGTAATACCTTGGTTCCCGAGGACATAAAATCCCTTGGAGACGTTTCTGAGAATCCCGATGATAAGCGCCCCGAAGGGTTGTTTCCGGTCGCCTCAATGTTATGCGTCTCCTCTGGATTTGAGGGAAAATCCGAGAGGACACATCATGTGGATCGGAGGGTGGAGACTTCATGTGCCACGGCATTGGCTGGTTTATCTATTATCAGTGTTTGATAAGATGTATTTTGTTGACTTTGTTGTTGACCTTATTGAGTTTAAGGTCCACCTTGTTATGTGTTTTCCCTACTGAGCGCAAGCTCACCCTTTGAGTTTATTGTTGTGTTTACAGGCCTGATAGAGGAGTAGAGGCTCGGGAGCTTCTCGGTGTGGGTGTCCATAGAGACTTCGATTTTATCTTTATTTCTGTTGGACCAGATTTTGTGGAGATTTATTATTACACCCCTGGAGGGTTAGTCATGTTTTGAACTAGATTTTGTGGATTGAGTTTATTATTGGAGTTTTCAGGAACTAAATGTTGAATTATCATTTTTTTTTATCATTTATTACTAGTCATGCCTCGGGTCCAGGCAAGAACCGGATTTGGGGCGTGACAGCTTTTGTTGGGCTTGATTTTCGGTCGCCGACGGGTTCCTTCCTCGTCTCTGTTCGCCGTGTGGTTTTCCAGATTCGGAGGTGTCTTGGGTCAGATCTGGCGTGGGGCGCTCTTCAACTCCGTTGATGGCGCAGATCTATCTGAGTTCCTGCTTCAGGATCCCTTTATTGGCGCGTGTCTCCTTCCCCTTCCTCAGATTCAGCGCGTTTTAGCATCGGATGCACTCGCTCCTAAGGTACCGCTGCCATCTAGGTACTGGATCTACGATCTCGTGGGTAGAAGCTCTCCGGTGTCCGCAATAGCGGGTTTGTTCGGGTCGATGGCCCCTGTTTGGAGCAGCTCTACGAGTCGGCTTTCCTCTCTCTGGTGAGTGTCTCCCCTCTTCCCTTTTATGTTTCCTACTTTCCTGTTTCCCTTCCACTTATGACTGTTCTTCACTGGCCTTGACCCATCCTGGGTCTAGGACATCATCGCCTTCTTGGTGCTGGCCAGAGATGATGAAGACCCTCGGGTCTCCAGTGGAAGCTTAGGTCATGGTGGCTGGGAAGTGGCATTGATTGGTGGTGACCTTGTCACCCCTGGTCTTTGGTTGTGGGGTATGAATGTTCTTAGGACAAAGAGCAAAGTATTTGGAGAAACTTTAGACCATATTCGAGAATGTAACCCTTCATGTTGTATTTGCAGGGTTCTGGTGGAAAATGATCTTAGTTTGGTGGTGAATTTGTGGTAGAAGTCGAAAGAGATCAGTGAAGGTGTGTGGGCGAGAGAAAACCTCGCAGAACTTTCCAATGAGCCTTGAAGAGGATAAAACGGGTGGCTAATGCCATCCCTTTTGTTGAGATAACAACGTTAAACAAATACGTTGGTTGGGAGGCGCCTCAACAATGGATTGGAGAGCAGATGTGCATTTATTAGATGAGAGGCGCCGCATCACATGAGCTCGATCGGGCGAGGAGCTCTCCAACCATCCATGCACCAAAAGATTCTCGAGTTAGTTGCATGCCACATAACGATTCTTCGAGGAGCAGTTTTCTTAGCATCTTGCTTTATATTGATATTTTCGTTGTTTTACTCCTATTTTCTATTTGGTGGGTGCTAAGCACCCGATTTGTCGTGCTGATAGTATATGGTGACTGGTATTTATGATGATTGACAAGTGTGAGGTGATATTATTGTGTATATTCGTTGTGGGGTACATGAGTTCATATGTGTTAGAGTCACACTAAGAACAGTGTTTAAGTTTAAAGTGTGGGGTGAGATGATTTGCATTGTGATTTGTGCTTTATTTGCATTAGGTTCATGCATCATTGTGTTTTTGAAAAGAAAAAAATATTTTCTAGTGTTTTACCAAGCACACATGATTTTAAGGTTTCAATGATTGGAATGTTGGACATGCTCAGTTTTCTTGCATAATTCAGAGGAGAGCATCAATTTAGTATGAATGAATAGACTTGTGTAAACACATGTAGTGAGACATGCTCGTTAGTTTGCATTTGGGATATTTACTTTGATGTGTGTTTGAGTCCTCTAATTCTTATGCATGGGAACCTGAGTGTGGAACTTTACAGATATCCTTCGAAGCGAAATAAAAATAAGGAATAAGGTGGTTAAGAAAATGATCATAGGCCATTATTTGACTGTTTGTGCTAAATTACCTACCTATGCATATATTGTTATCCACTAGTCATCTATATTGAGTTTAGGCCTTTCGTTTCTGACCTGAATATTACAACCCTATGTGCCAGTTTTAATAAAATATGCACCTTTTGTTTTAGAAAATCTAAATATTAAATAAAATAATTTAAAAAGAAAAAGAAAAACGGATATACATGATAAACTCAGATGACACTCTTATGTCTAGGTTTCAATTATGATTCATGGATCAAGTCTAAAAGAACCGCCAAATATGTAGCAACAATCCTTATAAATAAACTGTCATTAATTTCGACGATGACAAGCCTCTTGAATCGCGATTGGCGGGTCTGAGAACGACCCGTCAAGTATCCGACCAGCGACCCACATGTTCGCAGCCTCCGTGTAGTGTATTCCATCCCAGCTAATATGATTAGATGGATGAGCGCACGATCCACCATACATTGTTCCGTTCACATCGCCTCTCTGTCCACAATACCCATCGGAACTTCCACAGCAAAAGTTTTGAGGATCCACAAAACCTGCATTTAAGTAGCATGATGATTCAGCCTATTATTATTTTTAACGATAATTGTAAAAGCTTTATATATCCATTAACGAGATTATTTGTTTTTTTTTTGCAAAAAATCGAAAGTGCCATGAAAAAATGTAAACAAATGAGTAGAGATTGCGAAACACGTATGCATGAGTGTTACAAATTACGTGATACGCATAATGTGAAGGGCAAAACTTTCATTTCCAAAATACAAAATTGAAGTCTAGTGACTGTCACATAGTTAATTCCAGTTAAAGATAACAATTTTGCAAAAGAAAAATAGCTCATCGATGGTTTGTGCTGAAAGAGAAAGAGTTCAGCTACAATATTCGCAAAAAAAAATCCATTAATGAGACCATTTGTTTTTTTTGCCGGAAAATCGAAAGTGCCATGAAAAAGTGTAAACATATGGGTAAAGGTTGCAAAACACACATGCATGAGGGTTACAAATTATACGACACGCATAATGTGAAAGGAAAAACCTTCATTTCCTAAAAAACAAAATTGAAAGTCACATGACTGTCACATGGATAATTTCCGTTAAAGATAACGATTTCGTAAACGAAAAATAGTTCATCGATGGTTTTGGCTGAAAGAGAACAATTCACCTACAATGTTTGCAAAAAAACAAAGTTCACCTTATAGTATTTAAAAAAACATGTAATTATCCCTTATTTTTATGAATAATACAATGGAAAAGTCCAACTTAACCTATTTTAAGTCAAACCGAGGTTAGGTCGATGATCATTGGGATTCGAACTTCTGACCTTAAAGAGGTGAGAGCTCATTTTAACTAGTAGGTCAACCATCATTATTATAGTTATTTGAGACATAATGGGATGGTTCATCACATGAAGGGCTAACTCTATGCAGTGGCGGATTTAAAGTCAAACCGAGGTTAGGTCGATGATCATTGGAATTCGAACTTCTGACCTTAAAGAGGTGAGAGCTCATTTTAACTAGTAGGTCAACCATCATTATTATAGTTATTTGAGACATAATGGGATGCGGATTTAGGGGGGGGGGGGGGTTTCCATTTTGTTCATACAATTCTATTCTTGTTATAATTTTCTAATTTCTTAATTTTATTTTCTTAGATTTCTACATCTATGTTATTATTACATTAATTTTTTATATTTTATATATATTTTTGAAGTTTCTTAATTTAAACCAAAACTTAATTTAAGTTATTGTTTTAAAATTCAGGACTATTATTAATTTAAGTTTTGAGTTTAGTCATTAATTAAAATTTGAGACGATTATCAATTTAAATTTAGTTATCTACAAAATTACTTAAATCATTACGAGATATTTAAAAAAATATCACTCCATAATATTTGATTAAAATAAAAAGAAATCGAATAAAAAGCTAATAAATATGTACAAATACATCCCTTTTCCGTTTGAGTGAAAAGTGGTTTTGGGAATTTTTCTCTCTACGAGCTACAGTACGTGTGCTACAGTATCTTTGCACAACTGCATCAAGCACCTCTGTTTCTTCATTGCTTTCTTCATAGTTTCTTCTTCTACAACTATTTCTTCTGGTGTCACTTGAGGATCCACCGATGGTGTAGTGTCCATGGGGGCACCTCAGCCGGCCCCCGGACCACCGTCAGCTCTCCCCCGTCTCCCCCTCCCTTCTCAGTCTTGATCATCTTTTCATCAACTCCATCTCATTTCACCAACAAGGGTTTCACTATTCATTGTCCGTCCTGATTTCATGGCCTCCACTTCTTCCACGGGTCCTCCCCCGGGCTTTGAACATTGTCACGCTGAGACATACAGGGCCATGAACACCAACAAAGGATTAGAGAACACAAGTTTTACACACCTCCCTGCTGTTGAGGAATTCAGAGCTTTTGTGCATAACTTACCACCTAGTACTTGCTCTGATTGGCTCCAGAATCTCTTCTTAGAATGTGGTCCTATAACCAAGGTTGAATCTCCTCTACGACCTAATCCCAGAGGAAAATGGTTCGGTTTCGTGACGTTCCAAACACAAGAAGCTTTAGACAGGGCCATTACAGTCTTCAATGGGTTTGTGTTAAAGGGCTTTCGATTACTTGTGATCAAAGCTTGGAGAAGGGACAAAGGGAAGCAGAACAGAGAACCTGATTGGCAGTGGAGGAAAAAGGTGTTGGACATCAAAACTCCTTTTCCGACCACAATCAAAGGAAAGGTGGTGGAAAAAAATAGAGAACTCATACACAAAGGTCATCTTTTTCTATTATATAATAACATGAATGTGGAAGCTATCATGGAAGATTTTAAGGCTGAAAGAGGAGTTGAGATGAGGATCAAGAATCTGGGTAATCGAGTAGCTTTGGTTCATTTTTTGGACACTGAGGTGGAAAGACAAGCACTCGAGAATGAAGGGGCATGGCTGAAACCTTGGATGGTGGAGATCAAAGACAAAGCTAGTTACTATCATAAGGGTGGAAAGTTCACATGGGTTTCCATCCATGGTGTTCCTATCTTGGGCTGGTGCACTGAAAATTTTGCTGCAATCACTGCAGATTTGGGTACTATGATTTGCACTCACCCTATAACTGATGAAGAGATTCATCTCGAAGCTGCATTCATATTACTTCACTCTCAAGAATACCCACGGGTGTATCAAGAGTCTTGCTTTCAACTAGAAGATCAGACTTTTAATGTCATGACTGCCTCAGTTAACATCTCTGCGGTTCCAATCATTTCTCCTCCTTGTTTATTAACTTCCTCCACCAACACTCCTTTGGAGATTGATTCTGAGAATGAGCTTTCCAGTGAATTTATCACCTCTATTACTCCGGACCTCACCAACCCCATTAATTCATTTGCTCAGAAAATTTTGACAAAGGGAAGGGATATTTTGCTGACACAGACAAATGTGGAATTGAATACTCTTGCTGACTGCTCCCCTGTTCCTACATTGATGACTCCGAACACACAGGTCCCCTCTTCATTATCTCCCCCTCCTACAATTGTTTTATCTAACTGTGAGGACACTCAATCCGTTAGAGATGAGAGGACAACAACTATCAACACTCTTGAGATCTCTACAGTTGAGGTTACTACAGTTCCAGACACTTTGTTGGATACAACACCAAACCCTACACATATCTCTGATGAAGATTTGGGAGATTGGGATGCACTATTGCTATTAGCTAGAGATGAGACTACTACAAACCCCCTTGGACAAAAAGAACATTGGGAAGTTGCTAACATTAATGTGGGAGATGATTTGGCTCCAGTATTAGCAGATATAGGGCCCAAAGAACAGTACTCAACATCTATTAATCTAGCTTTGGAGGGAGTAATTGGTTTCAAACCAATTACTATTCTAACTAATCCTCCTCTTTCTCCATTAATCACTGACCCTATTGACAAGAGAGTTACTAGAGGATGGAATAGTGTTGTGGCTTATAACACTAGATCAAAGACCAAAGTTGTGAAACCCATTCATACCTCTCCTGCCATTTCTGGGGGCAAACTTCATAAAAACAAGAAGATCTTTAAGCAAGGAGGGTCTGGAACTTTGGAGTACTGTAAAGCTCTAGGTTTGAAAGCCTACTTATCTGATGAAAGTGTTGCAGAACAGTTTGATAACCTTGATTTTGAAGTCAACCAGGCAGTTGATTTGGACACTCACTCTGAGGATGATTATTATGATATAGAAGAAGGGGGAGATAATATATGTTCTGATACCCCTATCCTTCCTACACAAGACCTTTCCTCACCATGAGGATCCTCGCATGGAATATGAGAGGGGCTACTTCTGATCAGAAGAGAAGAGTCTTATTGAAGGTTTGCTCCAAAAAACAATTTACTTTGATTTTATTACAAGAATCCAAATTATGTTCATTACCCTTTAACTTCCTACAAAGCTGTGGTTTTAATCAGAATTGGGAGATCATCTTTTCTCCATCTATTGGTAATGCTGGGGGAATTATTACCATCTGGAATAAATTGGTCTTTGAAATGCATGATCATCTTTGCACTGAGAGAGCTATTTATTGGTCTGGGACCTTTCTTCCTTCAGTATTCAATTGCTCCATTGTGAATGTTTATGCTCCCTGCTCTATCATTCTTAGAGCTCAGCTATGGTTAGAGATCACTCAGAATCTCTTGAGGTTTAACTCTCCTTTTATCTTGGCTGGTGATTTTAATGCCATCTTAGATCCTGCAGAGAAATCAGGTCCCAATTACTCCAGACACAGCCTCAGAGATTTTAACTCCTTGGTTGAGGACATTGGTGCTATTGATCTACCACTCAGTGGAGGAAAGTATACCTGGTATGGTCATGGTTCAATAGCATCCAGAATTGATAGATTTTTGATTGATCCTCAAGTCTTAATCCAGTTCAGCAATCTGACACAATCTTGCCTCAAGAGATGTCTGTCTGATCATAAACCCATTTTACTCACAAATCCCATTGTAGATTGGGGTCCTAGACCTTTTAAATTCATCAATGCTTGGATTAGCCACCCCTCTTTTTACAAAGATACACTGAATTATTGGGAGTCTATGCAAATTGCTGGATCCCCAACCTTTGTCTTGTGGTACAAGTTAAAGACACTGAAGAATTTTTATAGAGATTGGAACTGCAGAACTTTTGGCTTTGTGGATCAGGAGATTGAGGCTATTAGGGGTGAAATCAATGCCATTGATGAGGTAATCAATAGGAGAAGTCTCTTCACAGCAGAAATTTCTTGGAGGGCTCTACTACAAGCAAGACTCATCCAGAAGTTGAAAACACAAACTAAAATGTGGTGTCAAAAGTCCAGATTGAGATGGTCTAGATAAGGAGACAGAAATTCAAAATTCTTTCACTTGGTGGGCAATTTTAATCATTCAAAGAAGATGATTGTGGAGATTTTTTAGGATGGAGCTTCCTTCACCACTCCTGGGGAAATAAAACAAGCTGCTCATCTACATTTCTCAAGGAGATTTCAACTCTCTACTACCATCTGTATTGACCTTTCAAGCCTGCCTTTCAATACCTTATCTCCAGCACAAGCTCTCCTTCTACAAGTGCCTTTTACTGAGGTTGAGATCCTAAAGGCAATTAAAGCCTGTAGAGGAGACAAAGCTCCTGGCCTTGATGGATACACCATGAAATTTTATCAAATTTGTTGGGACATTGTTAAAACAGATGTCTTGGCATTTATTGATCATTTTTTCAGGGGTGCAGAGCTGGGGAGGGGCATTAATTCTACCTTCATTACTCTGATCCCAAAGAATTCTGCCCCTATGACATTTGAAGATTTTAGACCCATCAGCCTCATTTGCAGTACATATAAGATCATCTCCAAACTGCTAGCAGGAAGACTCAAGACTGTGATCAAGGACTTGGTTCATGATGTCCAAACATGATTTATTGCAGGAAGACAGATACTTGATGGGGTACTTATTGCATCAGAACTTATTCACTCCATTAAACTCTCAGGGAAAGAAGTTATCATTTTCAAAGTAGACTTTGAGAAGGCTTATGACCATGTACATTGGGAAGCCTTACTCAATCTGTTAAGGAGCATGGGTTTTGGACAGGCTTGGATTGATTGGATACATAAATGCTTAAAAGCATGGTCTTCTGTACTGATAAATGGTTCACCCTCACCTGATTTTTCTCTGCATAGAGGCCTCAGACAAGGTTGCTCCCTATCTCCACTACTTTTTGCTCTAATTGGAGAGTGTCTGCATCAACTTATGGTTAGAAGCATTGCTAATGGAATGTTCTCAGGGATAAAATGTTCTGAACTGGGTCCTGAGATTTCTCACCTTCAATTTGCTGATGACACACTCATCTTTATTAAGGCAGGGACACAACAAGCTATAAACCTCAAGCACACTCTTCTTTGTTTACAACAGGCCACATGACTGAAGATTAATTTCCTCAAATCTAAGGTCTTACTACTCAATCCTTGTTCAATCAATATTGAGGAACTAACTGATATTTTTGGATGCTCATCCATGGAACTCCCTTTTGATTACTTGGGCTTCCAATTGGGGGCCAACCCTAGGAAGAAAAAATCTTGGGAGCCTATCATCAAAAAATTCAAGTCCAAATTAAACTTGTGGCAAGGAAAATACAGATCCTTTGGTGGCAGATTAACACTCATCAAGTCTTCCCTCTCTTCTCTCCCTTTATATTATATGGCACTTTACAAAGCCCCCAAGGGTGTTATCAGAGAAATGGAGAAATGGAAAAGGAGGTTTCTGTGGGGAGGCACTATTACTAAAAAAGTGTTACACAAAGTGAGATGGGATTTAGCTTGCAGACCAAAGAAATTTGGGGGTTTAGGAATTAAAGACCTACATATAATGAACAAAGCACTACTTGCTAGATGGTGGTGGAGGTTTGCTACAGAAAAAAATTCTCTTTGGAAAGAACTTCTGTGTTCTAAATTTGGTTGGGACTTATCAACCTGGGATCTTTCCAAAATGTCTCTACATAATGGCCAAACCTACTTGAATCACTTGACTTCCTTGCTGTCTATACCTTCCTTTGCTGATAAATTTGGTGCAGTAGGATTACATTGGTCTATGGTTTCAGGTGATACAGTGCTCTTCTGGGAAGATGTTTGGCTCACTTCCTTACCTTTGAAATTTCAATTCCAAAGATTGTACCATCTCAGCACACAGAAGAATACCTTGGTTCAACACTTTTGGTTGGAAGGGGATTGGGTTTTAGACTTCAGAAGATTTTTGAGAGGTTGGGAAAAAGGCCAATTCCTTTTGATCTGCAACCTTCTCAACCATTTCCCTGCATTATCCGAGGGACATGACAAAGTCTTGTGGAAAGCAGATGAGAAGGGTTTTAGTGTCAACAAAATGTATCAGAGCTTGGATACTTCATTTGTAGAAAGCCTGGATTGGCCTGCCTTGATCTGGTCCTCTTTGGTTCCCCCCAAAATTTCTGGTTTTGCTTGGTTAGTTTGTATGCAAGCAATACCAACTAAATGCTTCCTACTTGCCACAGGCTTATATAACAATGATATTTGGTGCCCTTTTTGTAAAGAAGATCCAGAGGAAGCAGATCATTTACTAATTGGCTGTAGATTTTCTTGGGAGATTTGGGGAAAAATTCTCAGTTGGTGGGGAATATCTACTGCTAGTCCTGATTCTATCAAAAATTGGTTGATCTCTTGGAGACAACTTGGTCCACAAAAGTCAAAGAAACAATGGTGCTTGATAGCCTTAATTGTGATCTGGAGACTGTGGTTATGCAGGAACAATGCTATTTTCAAGGGCATAATCATACCTTCAGAAGTGGTTTTTCAACAAATTCAAAGTGAAGCATATCAATCCTTGTGGGCAAGATTCAAGCCTGGTGAATCCTTTCCCTTCAGTTCTTGGATCACATACCCCTCATTGTGCAACAATTTGGGTAGTGTTCTGAGGAATAATGCAGGCTTATTGAACTGAAGTGATTTTGGGTGGGACTGGGAAGGGTTAGGGTGGATTGGTGAGAGTTTTGTTTGTGAGATTTTTCCTTCTTTCATTGTGATCTGCCTGGGTTTTTTCTTTCCTTTTATGTGTGGGTTGGGGGCTTATTGCTCCCTTTTTCTGTTATTTGAGGCCTCTGATTTTGAGTGTGGGTAGTTTTAAGTGGTGAGATTTTTGAGAGTTCTTTAGCCTCTTGGCTCCTTATCTCTTTTGATCTTGTTTCAGCATCACAGAAAACCACAACTGCTCAGCCTCTTCTCTGTTGCAGTCACCAACTCCTACCATTCTGCAGCTTAGATTACTTTTGTTTGAAGAATTCTGGGTAACTTACATCACAAGTCACAGCTACCAGGGTTTTTTGAACTCGATTTTCTTTGGAACACAGGTTAATTGTTCTTGCTGCAGCAACACTGAAGACTCCTCAGCCTCTTCTCTACCTTCTGCAACATTGATTTCATTTACTTTTGAATATTTTCTGGGTAACTTGCTTCACAAGTCACGGTACAATGGTTTTGAACTTGTTTTGACTTGGAACACAAGTTCGATGGATTACACACGTCACTCACTACTGATTTTGGTTAAGACTAGTTTTTGTCTAATTATAGACTACTTGATATGTATTTCTCTAGTTTTCACTTAGTTTTTAGGCTTTTGGCACATGTTTGCCCTAGGTACTCTATATTGAGTCTCCTTGGTTGTAAGCCTTTGTGGAGGGCATGCCCTTATCCTTGTACTTCTCATCAAAGTCTTGGTATAAAATAAAAAATTGCTGATAAAAAAAAGCTAATAAATATCGTATACGTCGAGAAAGATATTTTTTATTGGGTTGACAATGAACGAGTTTTACAAGATTGTCAAAATATGTAACATTAACGTCATATTCTGTAATATGTATTCATTATTATCTTTGTATACGATATTAATATTTTTAATGTTGTTTTTACTTCAATTATTTCTACAAAAAATTCGGTGTCCCCCTCACTAGAAAAACTAAATCCGCCACTGACTATGTGTACCTTGGTTTTTGGCATTGCGGATGAGTGAGTACTTAATCGAATAAACATCAGTGTAAGTGAGTGTTGCTAATGGGAGTTGTGTTCTTAGCTCGATGATCAATTTCTTCAGCTGCCTGTTGAATTCCTGAGCCACTTCGTTGAATGGCATCACGCATTTGTTCTGATCAAACTTAGCATTGACTAATAATCTACCGTAGATCGCGGCGTAAGGCAAGCACCCAAGTGGGCCTGTGTTGTGCACCCAGAAAAACCTTGCCCCTTCCTCGTACAATTGCTAAATGAAAACACATAAAATCGTAACTTCAACAATAAGGTTATTGTAGGAATAACGTTATTAGCGAAAAACATTTGTTAGCAAATCTTTACGTTGAGAAATCTTTGCAAAATAACTTTCTATTTAATGAGAACTCGATTTCACCCTTGATGAGATCCATATCGGGGCGGGTTTTTTTCCCGATCCATGTCTCGATTGTGTCCTAATGTGGGAAAGACTAACCCAATCTGGATTTCATTAAGGATAAAAACATAATTTCAACAATAGGGTTAAAGGGATATCAACTTTTAAAATAAGGTTATTCTTATAATGTGTAGGGTCAGGGATAAGTTAATATTTAACCCCTGGTTAAATTAGACGAGGTCATGTTATGACAGTTGGTTCACACACTCATCGAAGGGTTCATCGTGGAGTGCTGGCTCCGGTGGGCTTCTCTTTGGGAAACTGAGCAGTGCAAGGGCTAGTCTTGCCGTCTGATTTGGTAGGTGTGAAGGGCTTCGGTTGTTCTCCTCGGTCGTTGCCGGTCAAGGCTCGTCCAGATCTACTTCTCGCTTCGTCGCCGATGACAAAGTGGGGGTTGTCTGGGCCCGTTTTCCCTGTTGGTGTTGGCCACGGGGACACTGATTAGGTGCACAATCGGCTTGGGTCTTCTCGTCCTTCAATCTTGTAGTTAGCCTTTTCCTCCTCCTGATAAGTTTTGCTCTGCCCTCTACCTCTGTCTGTTTCTCTCCTCTCGCCCCAGAGTAGGTGGGGTCACACGGTGTACCGGTGGTGGCCACCGTGTGTTGTTGGTCGTGTTGACCAGGCCGGTGTGGCTTTGTTCTTGAGGAGAGGATGTTTGTGGCATTGGGTAGCAGATTTCCAGGGGTTTTGATTCTGGCTCTGGGTTCGGTACTTGCTCTGGTGACACTTGCTTCTACCGGCGGTTTTTGGGTTTCTTGTTTGCCTCTGTTGGCTTTGTTTGCTTAATCTTTGTTAATCTACTGGGTCAGAGTCCTTTGTTTACTTCCTGGTTAATACTATTGTGGTCTGCAAGTTGTTTTTCAGGGTTGTGAGACCTTTGGTGTACCCAGTGTTTGGGTTGTTAGTTATGTTTGGTTTGAGGTGCTGGTCATAGCACACTCTTGGTTGTAATTTTGAGGGTTTTCCCTCTTTTCCCTTGTTGGGTTATGGTGTTGGAGATTAGGTTTGCTTATTGTGAGGAAAATTTAGGTGTGAGACCTTCATGTATCCCCAATGTTTGGGGTTCAGTTTGAGGCTCCCTAGTTGGAGTGCTTTTGGTTTGTAATGGTTTGCTTCAGGGCTGAGCCCTTGTCCCTGTCTTTTTTTCAAAAACTTGGATCTTTATAAATAATTTGCTGACAAAAAAAATCATACGTAGAAGCTAGAAAGTAATGTTCCTTACCTAGACTGCCCAAGAGAAAGTGGTTAGGATGTTTGGTATAGATGCTTTAGTTTCTTGCACCGTCGAGTTCATAAACCCGACGGTCAGATCGTTTTGGCCTATATCGATCATGTACAGCGCCTTAGCAAAATCTCCAGGAACCGGAAGACCGCTCTTGAATGGAGGGTTTTTTCCTGAATCAAGCCAAACATTGCACATTTTAAGGTTTTGTTCATGTATCATATCGGGGAGAACCGGGCTCTCTCCAAAGAGGAGCACTATATGAAAACCCAAGTCATGTATCCGATATGTATATCAACCGTTCTTTTATCCCATGTTTATCTTATGGAGTGCTTAGACTCGCACGCCACACTTATCAGTAGGTGGAGCCTCAGTTTATGGTTGTAAAAGTCGGGCCTTAACGTTGACTAATCGAAAAACCCATCTCACCACCCCAACTTAGATGGGTCGGGCCCAGTATGAGACCATCTATTGTTAGCCTTCTTTTGAATAACAACCAAAGGCTAGTGGCAAATTTTCAGTTAACTCATAGTGCAATTAGTTATTGTTTGACCTCGGAGATTTCCAGTGGCTAAGGAATGAGTTAATTATTTTTTTGTATTCATTTTAAATTAGTACCATAATTTTATTATTTTTATGTTTTTTAACGTTCAATCACATGATTTGATAATCGTTATTTTTAAGTCAATTTTAGAATATTTTGTTAGAACTGATGGAATATGGTAAAATGCTCTGTTATAATAAACATAATTTTGAAAACAAAATCTAAATAATGAAATTACCATGTATTAATAAATTAACTATAAAAAATAATAAGAAAAATATAATTAAATAAAATTTAAAAATAAAACTATTGAGAAAAGAAAAAACAAAGATATAAAAAAGTTAGTTAATTTAAATTAGGAATAAATAATAAAAATGAAAATTTATAAAAAAAGAAATATTGTAATTAAAAATATAAATAATATTTAAAAAAATTACTGAAAATCCAAAAAAGAAGAATAAAAGTAAGATTTCGTAAAATAATAGTTTGATTTTATTTTAATGGTAAAATTATTGTTTGTTTAAATGGGAAGGGTAAAATAGTCATTTTGTCAAAAGTTAACAAACACCGGTTATCAAAATATTAGGACTTTCATTGAACATAACAAAACATAAGGATCCCTCGGCCCCTCTCCTCAACGGTGATGTCTCGATACCTCCCGTCGTCGGAGCGTATATCAGTCCCGAGATCTAGCTCTTCGAGCGGGAGAGGTTCGACGGGGTCTCCATCTGAGATCCAATCGAACCGTATATCCCCGATCCCGGATTGGGAGGACGAGGATGACGAAGTGGTGGTCTCGGAGGTGGGGGTTCCACTATTCACCAAGGGTACGTACCAGTTCTCTCTCGCAGCCAAGGTCGCAGGGGACCGACCCTACAACCAGAACATCGTCTGTGCGATGATGCTGCGAAAATGGAAAGTGATGGGGATTCAAGTGGAGTTCATGTCTCCGGAGGTCACCGAGTATCATTTCCCGTCCGCCGAGACGATGGAAAATGTCTGTCACATGAGTCCCTGGAGTTTCAAGGGTTTTCCCTTACTACTGGAACCGCTTAGGCAATTTGACCGGGCAAACGAGATTAATTTCAACCATGTGGAGCTCGGGGTCTGGGCGCTCAATATCCCGGGGGGAGTCAGGAATGACTACATCCGCGGTCTCATTGCAGGCAGCATAGGCACCCAGGTCACTTCGGCCCGGTCTCGACGACTCGACGGGATGATATGCTTTTATGGCTAAGGGTTCGAATGGAGCTGCATCGACCTCTACGACGTAGGCTCCGGCTCAGATTTCCAGGTACCACTACATCTGCTGTGATTGAACTGCAATATGAAAGGGTAGTGGATTTTTTCCGCATGTGTGGAATGCTAACCCACAGGATCTCGGGTTGCCCGATTCAGTTTTCCGGGAATTGGTCGGGAAGAGATTCGGTATGACCAGTCTATCCTGGCCCCTAGCCAGCAGGATGTTGACCGACTGTTGAGAACGGTCTGGAACACACCCCCTCCGGCGACACATTCGACTATCACTTATCTCCTGAGTGACCTGTCACTGAACCCATTGATGATCCAGGGAAATCACTATGGGAGAAGATCCATCCGGTGCAGACATCCCGAAGTCTGACAATTTGGCTAACGACCACCCTGTTGCTGACACTGTGGACCGAGCTGACCCCGGAGATACCACAGTGACCGAGGAAGGGAAGGAGAAAGATTCCCTGGGGCAACAGAAAGATCCCTAGGAGGGACTAGGGAAAGGAGGGCCCAGCCGAAACAAAGGCAAGACTAGAAGCGGATCGTTGTATGCGCGTCCGCCGGAGTCGAAGAAGCCGCTAGGTGATCCGACATCCCAACAGCAGATCCTGTGGCTGGTCTACCAGAAGGAGGTGAGAGAAGAAAAGGCGGAGGCACAGTTGCCTCCGATGGAGGAATAATCCGCCCCGGTAGGGGTGGGTGGAGTCGGTCTCAGACTATACCTACAAACCCGGGCAGCCTGCATATTCAGCAACCATCATTTATCTGTTTTTTTATTATCTGTATTATCTTTGGGACATTTTATTTTCTGCTGGTTTTAGAACTTGTTACTTTATGCCTCGTCATATTGGAACGATGGTAAGAAGTTATCTTGAGTTTGTGCCCTCGATTTCAAGTGGGCTATTATTATGGGTCCATGAGCGCCGAGCTTGCTACGGTCGGCTCAGACATACATCTGGAACCCGAGACGGTCACACCTCATCCTGTTTGATTACCTATTGGTATTAATGAAAGTCTCTGGTTACCCATTTAAAAAAACGTCTTTTACCAATTCAAAAAGGACACAAAAAATATTTAACCTCTAAAGAATTAGAGCCGAAATGAACGCCTAGTTACAGGCGATTTGCTCAGCTAAACCAAATCATCGGTGATCCGAGACGAAACAATATTATGTATGATGTGAATGAAAAGATAGAAACACTGACTGTTGTTATAGAGAGCAGTGGTGCGGGACTTGAACAGGCGGAACTGGGCAATTTGGACACCGAGATCAAATGGACTAAGGCCTCCTTTAAGAATGGATGAACCTCCTGTGGCAAAGCTTGCACCGTGCCTAAAATTTGTACCTATTGAGTCCAGATATGGGCTCAAATAAGGTAGCTTCAGGTCCTCAGCTGTAGATAATGATGGAGTAAACATGAGTTCACATAACACCATAAATTTGTATCTTTTAGACATGGAGCATCTACAATAATATTAGATCGAATGGGTCGAATATGAGACAGCTTGTGGTATAATAAATTCAGGTGTTACAGTGATACTAGACCGGATCAGGTCTAATGTGTAAGAATCTATTGAAATAATTAATAATCGTATCGCGTGATAAATTGGTGTTGGGTGGCATGGGATATTAGATACAGCAATCGGGTCTAAAGATTCATAGACCCGACAGTCGGTCTAATAGATTTAGCGCCTTACCGATAAAGTCGATGATGAGGCGTCCGTCACATGCCCTCCCGGAGAAACGGCCAAAGAAAGTTTCACCATTAGGTGGACCAACCTCTGAAATGGCGACAGATTTAGCTCCGGTGTCGGAATTGGAGTCTCCGAAATTGTAAATAGCCGGAAAACCACATGCCGGCGAAGAACCACCGGCACCGACCACCATTGCTGTACATCCCAGCAACACCAAAAGCCCCAGCAGACTCACACAAGTAACAGACTCCATTGTTGATCCTCACTGGTCACTTCAAGCAAGCAAGCAAAACACTAACTTCTGTTCTTCAGACTCTTGGGTTTTTATTGCCACATAAAGCCAGAGTGGCCAAAGATAGGATCATTAAAGTCTTAGTGGGAACACTCGTCTTAGTGGCTGAACCAAAAAAATATAGGGTAAACTTTGTTGGTTCTAAACCAGATTGACAACAAATAGAGCAAAATAAACCTTGTTAGTTTTAAACTAAAGAGGAGAGAAAGAATTGGAGTTGATTGTAATTCTCGAATGTCTTGCATTTGCATTTGGCATGGACTTGTATTTATAGCACACAAAAAATACAAATAAGAAGAAAAGTTGGACAATGAATTATGTTACCCACCCTACCTACCCACGTGGAAAAGAAAATAAAAACTTGTTGTTTGCTGTACTAATTATGGCATGTCTAGAAAAACTTGTTGTTTGCTGTACTAATTATGGCATGTCTAGCTTATCATTTTTCTAACAATCTCCTCTCTAAGCTACGTAGAAATTGGTGTCAAATTTAGTGATCCATTTGATAAGCCCATGGACTTGGGCTCAATTTAAGCCCATTCTGTTTTGTCTTGTATTGATACAAAATGGAAACAATAGGGTTTCAATTTTCTTTGAAGGTGGCGGGCTTCCATATTGCAGAGACAGAGGAGGAGCTTGTGCGCGGGTTGTCTTGGGACAGAAAAGAAAAGAATTTGGATGGTTCTTTGTCTTGGGTGGTGCGACTGAACAGTGTAGGCAACAAAGAGATTTGGTGCTTGGTCTTGGTAAGGTACAGTGATCTTGAGCTATGGATTGAGATGTGTACCCATATGTGTTATTTTCCCCTTTTTGTTCGGTTGATCTTGATGGAGCAAATGACTACTCTATATCATTTAATGAAGTAGAAGCAAATTTAATGAAGTAGAAGCAAAACTAGTTTGCTTTTCTTTCTTGGTTGTTGCATAATGAGCATTAAATGCTCTACGTTGTTTTTGGGATAAGAGCAACAACAACAGGGTATCAAGATTCAGTGATTATTTGAGTTGGGGCAGTTATGTAGGGGAGAGAGCAAGGATCCAAGAAGCAAAAGTTAGTTTGATTGTTGTTGATGTTAGAGTACATCGGTAACAAGAGTTTCGATTTATTCTCTTGAGGATTACCGATTTGTGTATTGAGAAATAGAGAATTAGGTTCGTAATTCTCGGATTATTTCTCAGATAATACAAGGAGTTCGTCGTTGTTCCGTGGACGTAGGCACATTGCCGAACCACGTAAAATCTCGTTGTCTCTGTTTATTTCTGCACATTATTATTTGTTTCGGTCTTATCCGCGTATCAGACATTTAGCATTTATCGACTGAGTCCTAGGATCGGGGGTTGGAAAATCAGGTTATCGGTGTCCGTTGTGGATTGAATCGCGTCGGTTTTTTTCCACGGATCCGATTGATTTTCGGGGTGAATATCGTATTCCGGTTTCAGGGGTACTAGATTTACTACAAGCTAGACGTGTATGTTAACGATACCGGTCTTTGAGCATAGGTCTCGAAATTCCACTCTACCAAGTGATTTTGTCATTATGTCCGCCAACTGATCATCAGTTTTGATATACTCAACGATGATTTTACCGTCATTGACGCATTCCCTAATGAAATGGTAACGTATCTCAATGTGTTTGCTCCGGTCGTGAAGGACCAGATTCTTGTATAACTGAATTGATGATTCGTTGTCCACGTAGAGTGTGGCGACAACGCCTTCCTTACCGAATAGGTCGCCTAGCAGAGGCCAGTCACCATCTTTGGGCGGTCGCATCGGAGGGCGAGTCTTCTCTCGACCGAATACTCGAACACGTGCTATCGAACAAGCACTACGGGGAGGACTAGTCCTTGCTCGGGGACCACGACATCCCAAGTAGGTTTTAGCCTCATTTAACGAACGGGGTGCCATCACAGATTGGTGCACCAAAGCTTGTCATGCGGAACCAACGATCCCATCTAGCCTAGACTCTCGGTAGCTAGCTAGAGTAGGACTCGTGTAACCGACATGACCAACCACTTCCAGATCGTTCCTTCTCTTTCGTGGGGAACTCCCACCTATATCGTATCTGCATTCTTTGAGGATTGCCTTACGCCATTATTCGTATGGTTATGCCTCCTCATAATTATTGGACTCGTACGTGAGATCTGTAGGGTCTGGGGCAAGCTTTAGAGCATCCCGAACCCGTTCCCGTTCCCAGAACTCGGCTACATGAACGGTGCAACTGTTCACCCCTACACAGACCTTCTGATGAAAAACCATAGACTCGAGGTGGTTCGCAAGGCCACGGTTGCACATTGTCTGGCAAAGATGCTCGAGCATGTGCTCCAGATTAATAACTAGGGATTCTCTCATCAAGGCATTGGGTGCGATAATGAGTTTCTCATTTAGATTTCATGATTCTCAATGTATGAGAATAACTTATATTGATTTTTTTATTTCTTTGTTTATCTGGATTCGATGTTTTAGTTGGAATTGATATTCTTTTGGAATCAATCTTTGAGAATAAGTTTTATCATGTTCATTGTAGGCTGTCGGTTTGACATAAATGATTGATTCTTTTAAAATCGACGATTTTTCTAGAACCAATAAATCCACGGGAACGAATCCGTCAAAGAAGATTTATCATGTCTATTATTAAGGCTCATATGATTCTCTCTCTTTTAGAATCAACATCATGTGATATAATATTTTTTCTTCTCTTTTGATCGGTAAAAGTTTAACATAAATTTGGTTGAATTAAAATTAAGTTTTATGTTCCTCTTACTTCTATTCATTATCGGATTGCATAGTTGATCAAAAAGACTAACACAATGAGTGACTATCGGCGGAAAGAATGAACAAAGAGTGTTGGCCTCTGACGGATTGTTGTGGCCTTTGTGCCTTTGTTGGAAATCGTTGTGTTGCTTTTCCTTGGGTTTAGAGTATCGGTGTTCTCCGACCTATCTCTGCCGATCAGCGGTGTTGACCGCCGGCGTGTCGACATCTCCTATCTCTTTCAGTGGGGGAGTCGATGAGATTCAGTTATTGCCTCTTCTGCAGGTAAGGTTAGGGTGACTTTACGAGTTGACTGGCGTTGGGGCTGCTTCATGTTTTTGCGCTTAAAGGTTGTAAAACTCGGGTTGTAGACCCTAATTTATGTTTTCTGTTTTGTGCTTTTTGGTTGTTTATTCGAGTTTTAGGCCTTTGTTTGTTTTGGTTCAGTTTCTGTTTTGAGGTTGATCTTACATGCCAACGCTCGGGTTTGTATTCGTATCTGGTTGTTTTTCTGGTTTGGACGAGGTGTGTCTCGGTCCTCTTTCTGGTTTGAGGTTGTGCTTTAAATGCCAGTGCTCGTATTTGTTCTGTTGGGTATCTGTAACTTGGGAGGTACTCTCCTCCTCTCTCTTGAATCTTTCTCAGATTCTAGAGAGCATAAATAAATTCACTTACTTCTTCAAAAAAAAGAGTCCCGAGGAAGAAATTGATGAGCATGAGAGGAAAATGTGAGAGTTAGTTCTGAAGAAGACACAAGAGATGGGAAATAATATAAATTAGGGCTTAAACGTGTAAAGGTAATTTTTGTATTTTTTTTTTGAAAAATATAGTCATATGCTTCTTAGATGACTAAAGTCCGTCCAAAAATGGACATCATTGACTAACTTGATACATTGAAAAGGTTAAGGTATCGGATTGAGATTTTTCAAAGTTAAGTGTAACCAATTGAAAAGCGTGTATAGTTATTTTTTTAGATAAGCTCGAAAATTTTTATCAGAGAAAAAAGTAAGATCCAAGGAGGATCAAACCGAAACGCAACCATTACAAAGGAGCTCTCAAAAGGAGATGCGAGAACAAAACCTGAAAAAACCCGAAAGGGAGCACAAAATCAACCATCGGTAACTCACTCTTCACCTTCCGAAGTCAAATTCGGATAATCAAAGGCCTTATCTTGATGAGCTAACTGAGCGGCTTGAAACTGTAAAATCTGTTTATCCACGTCCACAGGATTTACAATTCTTTCACGGCTCAAAGAGCGAACATGCTTGATATGAGCAGTAAAGTATTCCCCTAAGAACTTGGGAGGCCGACTCTGACGATTCGAAGTTCTAGAAGGCTTCTTTGAATGACGACCCTTGTTCTTCGGAGGTTTAAGGAGAATCTCCTTCCACGGACTACTCTGTTCATGCCCGACATGATCACTAATTGCCATCAGACTTGGTGACTGGCCCGCTGAAAAATCTTCGTTTTCAGAAACCGGAAAGAGTCCATCGACTGGATCATCATTTAGGCTTGTATGGGCCACACAAGATGATCTAGTCACATGCAACACGACTTGGCTAGCAATACATGTATGGTTGGACTTAGAAGGAACCGGCCCAACCAAAAGCCCAGCCTCCAATGATGTCATACCAGTATGTGCTTTCAGAGCTTGGACTACGTCTCCTTTCTCGCGTGAATCACGCTCAACCTGATTAGGATCAGAATCAACGCACAAATCACGGGGATCATTAACATCGTGATCCGAAAAAATATCAGACGATACTCCTGGATTCAGGGGATCAATTTCATTCAAATTTGAAACACTCCGAGTCTGACCGGAGCTCGGAATAGTCATCGGAGCATCGTTAATCTCCGGTGAGAATCCCTTTATCGGAACGCCGGACTAATCAGCAACCTTTGGACCCACATTCTCCACGCACTCCACCGAACACTGCTTCACCTTCCTGGCCACACAAGTGCTCTGTTTTACAAATGCTAAAATAGAGGAACGTGGCATGAGCTCTTCGCTAGGTACCATTGGTCGTATCCCTCCATTTTCTTCGATCACATCATATATGTGGTAATGTTAGAGTCTTGTTGGTGTAAGGTGTTGGCGCTATTGTTGATGCTTACCTCAAATGGAAGAAGATGGGTTTTGGTGCTGATCCCGATTTTGTGAGTCTTGTTTTTTTTTATCTGCAAAAAAAAAAACGATTATATTCATCCCAAGTAAAGACTCCAGAGGAGAATTACAAAAAAGGGGAGAAGAAAGAAAATAGAAACCCAGAGCTGAAGAGACAAAGCCGAATTAGACAATGTCTTCAAACATTTTGATGGTCTCAATCTCGCATTGAGAAGAGGTGAAACCCATCGACTTGCAGAGAGCCCAAGCACGATTAGCTTCAGATTTCTTCCGAAAGGGAGCGAGTGGGACTAACGTCCCTGAGAGCTCTTAAAAGCTTGGGGTGACATTTTCGGACCCATTTATTTTTACGCTTAGGCCGAGTGAGAAGCAAGTCTGGGGCTACCTCCGGAGAGTGAAGCTCCGCGACGAAAGACAGAAAAGAGGGAGGATCCTTTCTTGCTGTAGAGGGCTCGGGAATAGTATGAATTGGGCTCAGGGCCACCAAGAGGTCTGAAGACAAGTCTGCTGGCACCGTGGGTTGACCTTGTGGGTTGTGAAGCCCAACCACATGGGAGGTGGTGTTCAGGCCCTTCAAAGAGGCTTCCTCAAGGAGCCCAAGCCTAGAAGTTGACTTAGAAGTGATAAGTTGAGAAGAAGAAGTTTCGGGAAGCAAAGGACGTCATACTTTCTTTTGTATTATTTTACTTTTCTTATTTTTATTTTTCGGCTCACTTGTTATATTTTTGTTTGATGTTTTTTTATTCACATCTCAGAACTCACACCATCTCTTATTCATGTATTTTCTTTCGTTGCGGTCAAGAAAAATAAAACTATTTGATACTTTCTATAAGAGCTTCCACAGCGATGGTCGAAATTCAATCGGAATTTCCGTCGATTCAGTCAAAAAATAATGAAAATGTGACGTTTTCGTTTCTATCTCTACAATTCTCTCTCGACAGTCCTCAGATTTACAGACTTTCATTCTTGTCGATTCTCTCTTTGCTCTCTCTTTGTCCCTCTCCTCTTTCTTCCTCTCTTTTTTTTCTTTTCTTCGTTCTCTCCTCCACGCATCGTTTCTTTTCTTACCACATGTTCATTTTCGTCAGAAACGACCCTCCAAATCTAGTTACCATTGTAGGTGAACAACAAATCCGACCTCAAATTTCATTGAATCGACGTCAACGGATCCCACCCCTCACTGTAGATGCTCTAAAAATAATAACCTCGAGCTTCTAAATAATGGGCCATATCTTACAACAACAGTAACATTTTTGAAGTTTTATTAATATCTTATTCTTGACAATCGAGTTTGCTTTTCCCGTCCCCGTCATTTGTTTTGGGCCGGTTAGTTCAACCATCCACTGCAAAGTTTTCAAGCACAACCCGTAACCTTAACATTGTCAGAGCCCTTATGTTTGGGGATGTTTGCAAAGGTTAACTAAACAAAGTATTTCGAGGTACTCAATTTTTTTTATTGTTTGTGATTTACAAGTTATAACCTTTTTATCTCATAATTACATAAGAAAAAAACTATGATATTGTCTTTTAGTTACATTTTGTATGTAGTTTTTTAAAATGACAATTTTTGCCCTTACAAATTTAAGTGTAATACCCTGACATTTCCTGCATGTTATAAAGTACAGAAGGGAAGAGTATTAAAAGATATGATTTTTTTTTTTGTTTTTCACATATTATTTCTTTAATTTAAATTTTAAGGGTAAAATCATCATTTTAATACAAAAATACAAATTAAACATTTTTTTTTATATTTATCATCACTAAAGAAGAACACTACAAATTACAAATATAAAATGCTATTTGCAAAAATAAATGACATGACAAGCAAGAAGAAGATTATGATTCTGATTGTTTATTTTGCAAAAATATGATCATTGATCACCTTAGTACTAACCATTCTCTTCCGCTGTTTTAATTATCATCCATAGGTCAGCAAAAGAACCGATAATTATGCAGCAACAATCCTCATAAATAAACCTTCTTTACTTTCGATACTGACAAGCCTCTTGAATTGAGACTGGCGGGTCAGAGAATGACCCGTTGAGTACCCGAGCGGCGACCCATAGGTTGGCTGCCTGCGAGTAATGTATCCCATCCCAGCTGATATGATTAGATGGATGCGCGCACGGCTCACCATACACTGTTCCATTCACAACGGCTCTCTCTCCACAATTGATATGGTACCCATAGTAACTTCCACAGCAGAAGTTCAGAGGATCCACAAAACCTGCAATTAAAGTAACATGATGTTCGACTTATTATTATTTTTAGGGTTGAATATTGAAAATTACTCTTTAAGTATTGGTCACGAACAATATACTACCCAACATTTCAAAATGACAAATGTATTACATTAGCATTGGTCACGCGATTTTGTTAGTAAAAATGGACGGAATATTCCATTCCATTAGTCATATGACCTTGAGTGTCATATAATGGATGGCAAAATGACGTTTCCCTTAATTATTTGACCTCTATACATTTTATAAGGAACATGACCATTGTACCGTTATTGTTCCTTATAAAATGTATAGAGGTCAAATATTTAAGAGAAAAAATGTCATTTTGCCATCCATTATATGACACTTGAGGTCATATGACTAACGGAATGGAATATTTACTAACAAAATCGTGTGACCAATACTTAAGTCTTAAGGTAGTGCATTTATCATTTTGAAACGTTGGGTAGTGTAGTGTTCGTGACCAATACTTAAGAGTAAGTTTCGATATTTGACCCTTATTTTTATAAAAAATGCACCTAGTTTAAGTCAACCAAAGGTTAGGTTGGTGATCACTGGGATTCGAACTTCTGACCGAGCTCACTGACCAGTAGATCGACCCTAGTGGGCAACATGATTATAGTTTTTTGAGACATGAAGGGCTTAACTCTGTACCTTGGCTCTTGGCATTGCTGATGAGTGAGTACTTAACTGAGTACACATCAGTGTAAGTGAGTGCTGCTAGTGGGAGTTGTGTTCTTAGCTTGAGCACCATGTTCTTCAGCTGCCTGTTGAATTCCTGAGCCACCTCGTTGCGTGGCCTCACGCAGTTGTTCTGATCCAGGTTACCAGTGGATTTCCCGCTGTAGATTACGCTGTAAGGCAAGCACCCAACTGGGCCTGTGTTGTGCACCCAGAAGAACCTTGCCCCTTCCTTGTACAGTTGCTAAATAAAAACATATACATTGGTTTCAGTACAAACTACAAGTTATCATGTTGTCTGATCGGTCCACTACATTGGCCTGATGGTCAAGTGAGCATTTGAAGTGAAATGTAATGGGTCGCTGCTTAGGATTAAGTGTGGAGTCGGGGTTAGGTTAGGAGTTAACCTCTAGTTAACTTAAGCTAGTAGGTTAGGCTAAGATTTACTGCTTCATTACTGATAAAAAAAAACATGTTTGATCTTTATCATCGTATGGAGAAAGTAATGTTCCTTACCTGGACTGCCCAAGAGAAAGTGGCTAGGATGTTTGGTATGGATGCTCTAGTTTGTTGCACCGTCGAGTACTGAAACCCGTGGGAAAGATCATTTTGGCCTATATCGAAAGTGTACAATGCCTTGGAAAAATCTCCAGGAACGGGGAGATTGCTCTTGAATGGAGGGCTCTTTCCTGAATCAACCCAAATCATTGCACAATTTAAGGTTGTGTTCATGTCTCATGTTGGGGAGAACCAGGCCATGTCAACTATTCTTTTATCCCATGTTTATCTTATGTGGGACTCAGACTCACATGCCTACTCAAGCTTGTGAGTCTGAGTCAAAGATGAAACAATATCATGTACGATGTAAATGAAAGGATAGAAACACTGACTGTTGTTATAGAGAGCAGTGGTGTGGGACTTGAACCGGCGGAACTGGGAAATTTGGACGCCGAGATCAAAAGGACTATAGCCTCCTTTAAGAATGGATGAACCTCCTGTGGCAAAGTTTGCACCGTGCCTGAAATTGGAGTCTATTGAGTCCAGATATGGGCTCAAATAAGGTAACTTCAGGTCCTCAGCTGCATAGAATGAACATAAGTTTAGAGAAGGCCATAAATTTATATCCTTTAGACATGAGACTCTTAGGAGTACAGAAGGTCATTGACTTACCGATGAAGTCAATGATGAGGCGGCCGTCACAATACCTCCCGGAGGGATGCCCAAAGAAAGTTTCACCATTGGGTAGAGGAATCTCATAAAAGGCGGCAGATATAGCTCCGGTGTCGGAATTGGAGTCTCCGAAGTTGTAAATAGCCGGAAACCCACATGCTGGTGAAGAACCACCGGCACTGACCACCATTCCTGTACATCCCAACAATACCAAAAACCCTAGCAGACTGACACAAGTAACAGACTCCATTGTTGAGCCTCACTTCAAGCAAGCAAGCAAGCAAAACAGTACTCTAATTGTTCTTTACACTCTTGGTTTGTTGTGGCCACACAAAGCCAAAGTGCCAACAGATATAGTCACAAGCATGTATAGGGTCATGAATCTTCATGTCGGCTTTTACCTTTTTCCAAACAAGTAGTCTCTAGAGAGACTGACAAGTCTTGGATCTACTCATCTTCTTGGCTGTTTCTGGCCCACTTTTCATTTACTCCTTGACGTAACGGCCAAACCACACTCTGTATTTGTAGATATGGATGATGAGGCTTGGGTCACAAGTCAAGCTGGATGATGTGCACCTTCCCATTGATTTCTTACCCATAAAGCATTATCTCCACATATTCATAGTCACTTATAGCTATCATAATTAAAGACAGTTGTGACTTCAGCAACTCCTAACATAGATTTAGTGATTTCATATTTCACATCATTAAAAGGGTAGGAACACGCATCGTAGAGCATGGAGTTACAGACCCGACCAACAATTCCTTTATTCGATACCATGATTCAGGAGTAACACAGTGAACAAATCAAAGTAAGGAAAAAGAGAGCAGAAAATCTGGTGTAGCTTCTCAATAGCTACCTATATGCTCTACAAGACACATTTCAGTTCTTGTTTAAGGTCTTTCAATGCAGACAATGAGACAAACTATAGGGATAATTTCATTCAGCTATCCATAAGTATGTACCATTGTCAACTAGCCATCTATCCTTAGGTTTAAAGGTTTATGACAACATCTTAAATATGTTGTCTCATTTTACCCCGATTCCATCAACTTCTGGGTGTGAAATGATGAAAATACCTTCTTTTTAAAAAAAAGTTCATGAATGTATATTCATCATTTCGTACCCAAAAATTGATAGGGGTTGTTGAAAACTTCTTGAAATTAAGGGTCATTAGTTGAGTATAGTGCATATTTAGGAGTAACTGAGTGAAATATCCCCCAAACTATACATAGCATCATACACATACAAGTTAAGATTGCCTTGAAAACTAGACACACAGTATGGTATTACACTTAACGTATACCTAACTTGTGTACCTGTCGCGAACTCCATGAGCTCTTCTGTGTGGATGAAGAGGGAGCGATAATGGTAGGGAGCCTCATGCTTTCCTCCAAGTTGGGAAAATCAGTCGTGTAATGAAGCCCACGACTCTCATGCCTTGCAAGAGCACTGCTCACCACCAGCTTCGCACAACAGAAGAGGTTCTTCATTTCACAAGCCTCGAGGCCCACCATTGTAGGCTCCCAGCCTTTCTCAAACAAGTAATCTTCCCATTGGGCCTCCAACTCGCCAATCCTCTGTTCTGCAGTTATAAGCCTTGCTGTTGATCGAACGATTCCTACATACTTCCACATGATTGATTGGACTTCTCTCCTCACTTCCCTTGTCCTGGATACGATTTTCTTCCCAGCATCATCCCCAAGTGACACGGGCACAACGGGCAGGGCCCACGCCAAACTACCTGAAGCACTCGGAGCAAGGCTGGACCTCTTCTTCATGTGGTCTATTGAGGGCTGCACAGCTCGGCGTGCAAAAACTAAAGCCTCGAGCAATGAGTTGCTAGCTAACAGATTTGCTCCGTGCAGCCCAGTACATGCAACCTCTCCAGCCACGTATAGGCCCGTAACATTAGTCTCTCCCTCAAGCCCAGCCCGGACACCACCACACATGTAATGAGCAGCAGGGACGACAGGAATGGGCTGGCGAGTTATGTCAAGACCATGCCGGAGGCACTCTGCAGCTATGTTGGGGAAGTGGGAGAGGATTTTTTCTCTAGGCCTGTGGCTTATATCGAGCAACACATATTTCTCGTTACGCTTCTTGAGCTGATCGTCTATGCCTCTTGCTACTACGTCCCTAGGAGCAAGCTCTGCCCTCTCATCATACAAGGCCATGAACCTCTCCATGGATAAATTGTACAGGATGCCTCCATCTCCTCTCACAGTTTCACTTATGAGAAATGCATTTTCACGGGTTTTGGTTGGTTTAGTAGGAAGGCCTTCATCGGCTAAGGCAGTTGGGTGGAACTGCACAAACCTGAGCAACAGAAAAAGAATTCAGAGTTATTTATCTGATATAAGAAAACTGGCTCACATAACACACAAATGTAGCATTAGAGTCTACCTAGAAATTTGGGATAATTGCTTAAAACTACCCTTTTGAATCAGCCACTTACGGATTACTGCAAAATGTGAACTTTAAACAACCTTTTTGCTTATAAACTGTTGATTATGATCTACTTACTCCATGTTGGAAATTACAGCTTCAGCTCGATGGGCCATGGCAATTCCATCTCCAGTAGCTACCTACACAAAATGATTTAGATAACAAAGCATTACATGCATGATCAACATGAGTAATTAATTATAACAATGCAGACAAAACTGAAACAAATAAAGGAATAATCAATAAGCTTTTTATGGTCAAGTTCATATGATCAAGGTGGGGTTATATTTAATTTAAAGCTGATCAGAACCAACTAAAAGCAAAAAAGATACTAAAGATGCTATTGAAATGATATGTGTATGCTTGTGTGTGAGAGAAATTTCTTCTGAGGGAGAGAGATTTTTTCTCTTCAATATGACTATTTAGATCTTAAGAGAAGCTATATAGCCATGGATTCAATTAGTGCGATTGAATATGATATCATAGAGAACAAACAAGGAAACAGAGCCTAAATAAAATAGACATACAGGAGGATTTGTAGTAGTTGGATAGATGTGTCCAGCCCCACCTGATGCAAGTAAAGTCACCTTCGAAAGAAACCGCACTACCTGATATCAATTTTTAAAAATAGGATGACTAAAATAGCGTTTTAAAGAAATGAAAAGATGCAGAAGCTCTTTGCACCTCTTGTGTTTCAGTATTCAAAGTGTCAACACCATGACAAACTGTGTCAGACCCGTTCTGCGATACTCAAAAGTACACATTTATGTTAGTATTACTAAGCTTATGAAACAACTACCACAGCTAAAAATGTTGGAAAGTGAACCTTTGATGTCAGCAAATCTATCGCAAAATGGTGCTCAAAGACAGAGATGTTAGAATCATTTACAACAGCATCCATTAAGGCACGCCCAATCTCCCTCCCAGTCATATCAGCAGCATGAACGATTCTGTGGTGAGAGTGCCCTCCTTCCCTTGCTAGATGCAAGTTTCCATCCTCCCCATGATCGAATGATGCCCCCATAGAAATCAGTTCTCTAATTCTGTCAGGTCCTTCTGTACAAACAACCTGAACCATATAGCAAAAATTGAGGAAATAGTATTCATGTGAAATCTTGAATCCAACTTTGCAACTACTGCCCATAATCTAGGGATAATCTCACTCAGCTACACCTAAGTATGCACCATTCTCAACGAATCACTCCTAAGTTTGAAAAGTTTTTGACAACCCCTTAAATTTGTGTAGTCTCAGTTTACCCCAATAGCTTTTGGATGTGAAATGATAACAATACCCTTATTTTATACTTTATACCTTTAGTAAGGGCACTTTCATCATTTCACATCCAAAAGTTGGTGGAATTGGGGTAAAATGAGACTAAAAATAACATAAGGGGGTTGTCAAAATCTTTTTAAACCAAGGGGTAGTTGGTTGAGAATGATGCATACTTGGGGCAGCTGAGTGACATTTTCCCTGAAATATATCCTAGGGGTAGTTTTGGTTTTTACTACAAATGGCTAAACTCTTGAAAACCAGATTAATAGTAGATACAATGGACAAGGGAGGCCTGAAACCTAGAAAACGGAAAGGTCGTGAAACTAAGGATGTATAGAGCACAAGAAACCATACGCCAGAGACCAGACTTGAAAATTAGTGGTAAGGGGACCCAAATAGAAATAATTGCCTACTCAATCCTGATAAAGACACAGCTGAGACAGTCCTAAAACTAATACTTTACCAATTTAGTCATCAAAGTATCATAAAACAACCAAATTAGTCATCATCGATGATTGTGTAATTACTATTTTGTAAGTTAAACCATTGGTGACTAACAATAAGGACCAACTTCATGATAGTTCAGGACTAATTAGAGACTCGCCTGGTAATTATTACCAAACAATATTAATTTGGAAACTTACTCTTACTGTCTCCTCATCACATAGATAATCCCCTGCTACTATTGTGTCTTGCATGTGACTCTCTACAGAATCCGAAGGACAAAGTACAGCACTAACGCCACCTTGAGCATAGTTTGTGTTGCTGTCATGGTGCTCAGCCTTGGTAATGATGGCGACAGATCCATTTTTAGCAACTTCAAGGGCATAGCGAAGACCAGCAATTCCACTACCAATGACAGCAAAATCAAAGTGCTTTGTGGAACCACCTTTCAAGCATGATGCAATGACCGATCTCACTGACCTAAGGGGCTTCCGGTTTTCATTGCTCAATGAGTGGGGAAAATCACATTCCTGGTTATGAGAGAACTTAGATACCCCATATGACCTGCTAGATTGTACGAAACCATAAATTTGGTTAAGAAACATGAAAATAACGATTAGAATTGTTGGGTTAGTATGCAAACACTAAAGAAGGTATGACAGTAAATTCCTTGAAAAGCAATATGGTAAAATCTAATCAAGTTGTTGTCACATATGTCATGAAGTTAGAAATCCCTATCATACTTCATAGTGTATGTAAGCCAAATAAAATGATAAGAAAAACTGAAATATTAGAATTTGTAACGACACCATCAATTCTTGACACTTTGAAGCCTAATAACTCATAAGGCAAGGAAATGAAAAAAGGAAAAAAAAATACATGGAAATAATACAAGGACCAGAGTTCTCAGGAGATACCAGGAAAGCTTGCTCTGTATGCATCTCTTAAACTTTACACACGAAATCCAAGAAGTTTGTCTGCAACTTTCAGTCATGAAAGCCTTTTTCCTGTAGTGAAATGTGCTGCCTCCAGCTGCTATGCTGGTTGCCATTGCAATCCTTCAGCAAGATAACAGAAAAATTATACAGGAAATATAAATCAGCACCTTGAGGACCCAAAAATGAATTGAATTTCTCCAGCAACAAAGAGAAAGCCCAAATTCTATACTAAATGTACTACAATCTAAAAGGGACTTACGGGTTTCCTTCAGATCACAGAAGAGCTTGTCCCGATAAAAAAACTAGATTCGGAAGATCTCTCATTCAAGAGCAATACAAGACAATATGTCGCTGTCACTTCATGTTAAGTATTATGACCATTCAATTTGCTAAAGATTTGAGTGGATGCAGCTGATCCCTAGAAATAACAGAAGAGAGAAAAAAAGTCATACATACATACATACATTAGAGAACCAACTCAACTAAAAACTAAGGGGTTTAAAACCGAGTCCGTGAGGAATCAGGCTATGATACCATATTAGAGAACCAACTCGACTAAAAGCTCAAGCTGATAATTGAAATGTTCAATTATAGTTATATTATTACAACATAAATATATCCAGATAAGGCAACTCTAGGAGCCAAGCAAAAATCTACCCATGACCCAAAAAGGGAAATAGAAAATAATACCAACATAAAGACAAAAAAATCAGCATCCTATGATGAACAACCAAACAAAACCTAGAGTCAATAACTCCTGAAATTGAAAACATATGAGCAAATAGTTGAAAGCGCTTACTTACAATCTGATTTCTGAATCTGTGACTTGAGCTTTCTCGGCGCCAGATCTTAAAATTGTACGCCTGCTCAAGTGAATGATTTTGAACCGAATAGCAGAATTCAAATATGAAATCACATACCTCCATGGCCAAGTTTGTGAGGAGGAGAGGGTTGTGCGTTTCCGAGACGACACAGCAACGGCCAAGCTCAGACCTCTGAACTTCGCGCCATCTTTCTCTTTATATACCCCCGTCCCATTCCTTTATGTCTTCCCCTTTTGATTGTGCATTTTGATGTGACTTAGGTGGAAATTGGAATCTCGGATATTTGTGGCTGTTGTTTCAGGTGTGTCTGGTCGAAACTCTTTATCGGCGGATCTTTATAGAATCGATAAAGAAGACCGATCAGATAGTAGATTTTATTTAGACGATGCTTCATTCGTTTTGAGAACTATTCATCTTATTGATCGTATCTTGGATTTCCAAAAACGTTCGGTAAATACAACATTTGTATGATTTAGTTTATATTCGGTTTATTAATAAACCTTTCTTTTCAAAAATGATGGAAATGAGTAATTGGTTAGATTTTAGTTTGGATTAGAGCACATGTATGTAGTTTGAATTAAATATTACACTAGAATTTATTGAGTTGGGTTAGTATAAAGTTATCACTAGCATGGTTAAATAATATTTGAAGAAGTCAAATTATGAGCAGATTAAGATAAGGAACGAGTCTCTCGGATCAGTCAATTATCAGTTCTACATGCTGACGACTTTATAATCCATACAAAAACATTATTCAACCGACAAAAACATGTTAACGATCACCGATTATCAAACCAAGTGGCGAGTATACTACTCACATCCGACAGAAGTCTTGACAACAATCACACATCAAACCCTATATTAATTGAATTCATATCGAGCTTAAGCATCATATAACACGTCCGCTTTTACATTTTCTTAACCAATTAATATGTTTCCTCACAAACAATCATAATATTATCGATAATCAACCTCCCTGAATCAACATATTATGAGATTTAGACACCACCTAATGTATGTTAGGTTAAATTGGAATTAAATTTCTGAACTGTATTCATATTTTTTTTAAAGTGAACTGGATTTTTTTATAAAATGTGACTAATTTGAAAAGCAAATCGAATATGGCACCAAAGTCAACAATTCCCACAACCTTGGGCCCAGTCGAGGGGATGAGAACTTCATGGGCCCACCGGTTATGGGTTTGGATCGCTAAAGTTTTCAAAACCAAAAGCTAGAGTCCACACGGCCCAATAACATGAATCTCGTCACTTCGAAACGGGCCAGTTCGCTTCGGATTGTGGGAAAAAACGACAGGTCGCTAGAACCTGGTTGAAACCGTCGTCGAGCCGAAGTATCAGCCGGAGAGGCACACGGCGAGGTTTGAGGGCTCCCAAATGGAGAGAACCGATCGTCGTCGTCGCCTTCTTCTTCCTTCACTCACAAGCAACAAACCCTTCTCTCTCTCCGCTCCATTTCGAAGAAATCAACCTCAGACGACCGGAGCATCGCATTCGCGCGGAGAGATATGGGCAACTCGGCGAAGAAGGAACCACCGCCTCCGGTGGTTCTGGTTCCTCCTCTCTTTGATTTCCCCCCTCTGGCCGCTCGTAACAGGTTCACTCCAAACTCTCTCTCGTTCCTAATTCCGGCATTGATGTAGATGTTGTTGATTGAGGCATTTTTGAACATTTGGGCTTTCTGATTTGTTCAATTTGATGGTCTGAGAAATTTAAGCATGCTAATCTGAGATAATGCAGGATGTTGGAGACATCATATAACATGTTGTTTGGGAAGCTTGCTCTGAGATGTCTTCTTCAGGATTATTTTGAACAAGCCTCACATTTTAGTGCAAAGATCATGCTAAAGCCAATTGATGATCCTCATGTTGATATGATTGTTACTGTATCCATAAAACTCTATGTTTTCTTTGGTGTTGATTTTAGGGTTAATTACTTTAGTACCCCTTATGTATTGGTAACACTCATTTAGTACCCCTTATGTATTGATAACACAATAGACAAAATTTTGGTCAAGTTTACGCCATTTTGATGATCTGTGACCAATTCATAAGGTGTATTAATGTTCTGTTATCAATATATAAGGGGTATTAAATGATCCGTGATCAATTCATAAAGTGTACTAAATGACAATTACCAAAACGGAGGGACTGTTATTGAACGTTACAAAACGCAGGGGTACAAAAGGTATGTTACCAATAGAAAAGGGGTACAAAAGGTAATTAACCCTTGATTTTATACTAAGTAATCTGCAATTGGTTGGGTTGAATGGAAAGCAAATAGCAGTAGTGTGGTTATACCTTAACTTGGTTAGGTTGAAGGTCCGGTTCACCATAGACCTGAGGCAGGACTTGCCGGGAATGCACTATTCCGGTGGCAAAGGTATTGTAAATCTCGCTTTCTGCTTGTCATAGCTTTTCTTCAATGTGCAGTAAAATGAACATGACTGACATTGTTTGGGCATCTTTTTGTTGCTTTCTTATGTGGACAGTGATGTTGAGGATCCCAATACATTCTTGGACCTATTTGTATCGAACTCTAACCCGTAAGGAATATCTATTTGAGCATTTTTAGTCATGTGAAGTTTATTCTTTTAGTGCTATTTTGCATGATGTTATTTCAGGATATTGCAGCTGAGATCTTGTACTTACCATCCTAAATGTGGATTTGGTGCATTTGGTATTTTCCCTTTGTTATCAAAGAACGGGTAATTTCGCAGAGTTAATCATCTTATATCTGTTCTGTCTTGCTGATGCACCTTTCATATGAATCATATCAAATGCATTTTGTTGATAAAGCTTAGTTATGGAGCAGAGTACCCTCTTCAGATTATGGATTTATGGGACTGAGATACGGCTCAGAAAATCTTTCATTTGGAGTCACAGTAATGCCTTTCTTATGTATGTGTTCTCTTGGTGGGATTAGCTTACACCTGCAATGTCGAATCTCTAATTGGCTTATCTTGATACAGTTTCGGATTCGTTACCAAGGAGTGCATGGTTGGTAAGCAAGTTGGGGAGGCTAACTGTTGGGGTGCAGTATGAACCACAATGCAAGTACCACCAATGTTCCTTCCTTTAAAAATTTAAGTTCATACAAAATTGTTTTGGACATTAGTTCAACTATACCTGTGGGTTTGTAATGCTTGTTTACGATGCTCTGGTCAGCTGGGAGCAAGGGTCTTCCTGGATACAAAAATCTGGCTAACTGGAGCTGTGCAGCTGGTTATGGGGTGGGGTCGGGAAGCCCCTTAAACCCATCCTTCAATTTTAGTCTTGAACTTGCCAATAGTTCTCAGGTTTGTTCTATTTTTGGGGGGTCGTGTGCATGTTAATGAATGATAATTTTCTGATTTTTTTTTCCCTTTGGTGACAAATTATGATTCTTTGCAAGTCTAGCAGAATAAGGTTCTTTCATTGTTCTTGGACAATTGTTTATGGGCACTGTTCATAGCCATAAGCAACACAGAGTCTTATACTATGTTCTCAGGCTAAACCACTGACATTTATTTACCACTCTTCAACTACAGTTCATTGCCTCGTTCTATCAACATGTGGTGGTCCAAAGACGGGTATGCTTTTCATCTGGTTCTTATACCTTTTTATATGTATGTGATTTTGTTCATCTCTTGACCCTGTCCACAACAAGGTACTGACACTGGTCAACCTTAAAATTTAACCAGGTGAAGCACCCTCTCGAGAAAGATGATGTAGCTGGAATTACCAATTACATTGACTTTGGCTTTGAGTTGCAGACAATGTATTTCTTAGATGTAGTATTTAAACAAAATAAGTGTGGCTTTAATAGAATCTGATTGTGATTATGCTTTTATACTTGTCTAAAAGGATTGAAGAGCCCAAAGAGGGGAGCAATGGCCCTGATTCCACCTTTCAAGTGGCTGCTTCTTGGCAGGCCAATAAAAACTTCATGCTCAAGGTAGCACTTCTGATGCAACCCTTGCACTTTTAGATGTAGGTGGTTTATATATTCAGCTCTAGCAACCATTCCTATTGCATATTTGTAGGCTAAGGTGGGGCCTCACCATGAGACTGCAGCTTTGGCATTCAAGTCATGGTGGAAACCTTCTTTCGCTTTTAACATTTCAGGTACTGCTAGTTGTTCAGGAATTGGTCTTAAAGTTCCTTTTCGTGATCATGGTTTGAAATCTATCTCTTCAAATCCTTTAACCAGCTCAAGTCTTTCTCAGATATTAGACACCATAGTCTTCGAGCTAAATGTGAAATTGCAGTTTTTTTTTTGAATGCCGCCATGTAGAAGTATCACTATTGAAGTTGAAAGCGTTGATGTAAATCTCATTGTCCTGCAGCTACCAGAGACCGCAGAACAGGAAAAACTGAGTTTGGGTTCGGCATCCGTGTTGAGGATATTAAAAAACCCAGGTTTGTTTGCTAGTACCTTGAACCTTCCTTAAATATTTAAGCCTGATAAGAATAATTGGAATCTTGTTTAGTTTCTGCTTAACATGTCTGAACTAATTCATTGTTGAAATAGGAAGACACATCCCTTGTTTCAGTGCCAATCCTTGTCCATGTTATCTTGTGACCAAATCAGCTCACCACTAATGATGGGTCCTTTCGGTTTTTCTTGTTTGGCAGCTACCAAAGAGCCGATCCAAATTATGTAATGGTGACACCAAACAAGGTGCACGCAGTAGAGGACACTGCTTGGAAGGTTGGGAACCGACCTGTGATGCAGTCTGAGAAACTCGAAGATGGAAACTTTGAAGGTGTACCTGGAGATCTTAAACCTATGACCAAAGTTTTGTAACTTCTCGATTAGGCCAATATTGATTGTAGATGTATACTTGTATTTGAAGTTATCGGTAGGAGTGATGGAATGCTATTATTTATAAGTAAACCGAGTTTATTTAATCAAATGATCAAGTGTTTGGATTCTCGATCATGTAGTCTATCACGATACAAAAAAATGTAGGTTGCTAGTGAATTGAATTGATAATTGTTCGATTTCGCTGGACATGTCTGGAATTTTAGCAATATAGTTCTTTTCTCAGTGTTAGTTTCACTAACGGATCAGTGAAGGAAGATAACTTGCAGTACAAGGGAGATCACTGACGTTTATCTTGCTGCTACCTGCTACTTTTGCATATCCTATATATCTTCATATATTGTTACAAATATGTTGATGTTGGATTTGTAAGCTTGTTTGTGCTTCACTGACCGTAGAGGTTTCTTTTGTTTGCTTGACAAGGGAAATTCACTTATTGATAGATTGGGTGATGCAAGTTTTTAGGAATTGTCAATACCCCATCTAATGCCAAGTTTCATACATTGTTTATTGTACAAGCATTTAGTAAATCCTTCCTTGAGTCAGCCCTCCCAATTTGGTATTGCCTTGCATAGTTGCATTTTACTTAACTACTTAAAACATAACAAAAGCCCAAATCCATCACTAATTCTAATGAACCCGTATAATAACTTGCAGCATAAGGCAGAGTTAACACTGGCGCACTGCTATTTAAGGTTTCTATTTCCCAAACTTATTTTTAGGGTTTCCGAATCCCAAAATTCACCTCACGAATCGCACCGCCGTCCTTTCCATGGCGTCTCCAACTTCCGATTCAATATAGGCAAGGACAGAATACGAAGGGAAGGGGTATTGGAGATCCTGAAGGACCTCAACAGTGATGATGGTGGGAGGCAAAGTATCGTCTAGGCACCCCTCCCAAGACTAGTCCCTAGAGCACTGGATTCTTGTGACGCTGTTCGATACCGTCCGAGCATCAACGAGGAAGGAGAGGTCGTATAAGAGAACGCGCACGACCGTGACGGTGAAGGATATTTCGGAGTCGGAGAGGTATGGATCTGAGGTGTTGTTTATGCTACACACTGCATTGGGACTCAACATCTACGTCGTTGACCAGAACGGGGCTTTGATGCCTAGCTATTGCATCAAAGCACCACCCCTTGTTACACGGGCGTCACTGTTATTGGCTCCGATTTACACATTTTCGGAGGATCCTGTGATGGTGAGGACTCTACCTATACTCTGTCTCTCCACAATATCCCTTGTGCTCTCGAACAGGGTCGCGACGTCTCCACAATAACATTATAAAATTGATTTATCTTTCGAAAAATATATCAAAATATTCTGATTTTTTTTCCGAGTAATAAGCTAAAATATGATTTTAGTAACTAATAAAATTGAATTAAATATTTTTCTGTACATAAAATTCATTTTGAATATAATTTTGAATAAATTAATTAAATATGAAGTATCTTGTTTAAGGTAGGATCAAGGTTGTAAAAAGCGTTAGGCGTTAATCGGACGGTGATGACCCCTAGGCACTAGTCGGGGCTTGGGCGGGGCCTAAGCAGATTATTTATATATATTTTTAGTTATTTATAATTATACATTACACAAATATAATAAAAAAATCAAAATATAAACTATATTTGTATAATATAAAAAAGGGGAAACATCGGATCAGTCCGATAATTTGACCTTTTTTCGCACGTAAAGACTGTCCTCACCTTTGTTTTCATGTCCTGACAGTCCACATTTTCGATATTATCAGATAAGGACAAAATCTGTAACAGAGCTAACGATAGTATTAAATTACCCCCAACTATTCTTGCACATCCTACCAATAATTTGACCTTTTTATTTTTATTTTTTGATACATGAATATGAAACAAATCATATTATTTTTTAATTATCCTTAATTATTTGAAAATATTAATTTTTTTTCATAATTCTTTATTAATCTTAATTAAAGAAAATCAGTTTTATTTATTTAAATCAATTTTATTTATAAAAATCAGTTTTTATTTATAAAAAATTAATTTCATTTTATTTTTAAAAATCATTTTTACAAAAAACATTTTTATTTTTATTTTTAATCTCAATCTCATTCCCTTTTAAACCTTTTCTTTTCGTTATCTTTATTTATGTTAAAACATATTAACAAATAAATAAAACCAAAATACAGTGAACATTTTCTTCTTCTTTTTTAATTATCAATCAACCTCAGCGATTCATACGTCCTCACCCGATATGGCGGCGGAGGGAACGAGAAGGGAGCAAAGAGGAGCAGCTCCGGGGAAGGGCAGAACCGCCGCTCCATACGTCCTCACCCGATGTGGAGAACTCCGGTGAGCTCACGGAGAAGAAGAGAGAAAGGACATGTTTTAGATGAGGGTTAGATAGTTTCTATAAGAGAGGACATGGTTTGGACATGTGAGCAGCACATGTATTTTCCATCCAAAAAAACCGTTAAGTTTAACAGTTTTTGTCTTTTTTTGAAAATGGAAAGTGACTTTCTGTATTGACATAATATCGTGAAAGCTCGACGGTACCTACTTGAAAAACGACATTTGTCCACTGTACCGAAATGGGGTTACCCCTATAAAAAATAGAGAGTATCAACATACAAAATAAACTATCCTACTAAACCAATGGAGATGGTGTTCTCTGCGAGCAAGGCGGCAGAGAACATGTGGTCCGGTGCGGTTTTGGCCGGTCGGAGGTCTCAGGGTATGACGTACGGGATCGTACGCCGCACGCTGGCGATAGGTCCTCGTCCAAGGGCCGAGGAATTGACGCATGCACTGCTAGAGAAGGCGTCGGGTCAGGTCAAGCCCCCGGGTCTGGGACGGGTCGGGCGTTTGGCGTGGACCGGGATGGGTCGGAATGGGTCGGGCATGCGAGACCAGGTCTGGGCAGGTGTCGGGCGAGTTTTGGCTGCAATCCTCAACGGCTTCCGTTGATGGGGCGTCATACACAACAGCGGCGGGGGGGGGGGGGGGGGGGGGGGGGGGGGCACAAGCACCCCCGCCTCCAGGAATGAGACCCTGGAGTCCCAGGGAGGGGTCGGTCGACGACACCACCTCCCTGGCCGTATGGTGGCAACGGTTCCGCCAACAGTCGACAGGATTCTCCCCTACCAGTTCGGGGTCAGCACTCCCGCGTTTAGGAGCCCTAAGGGAGGACGACGCACACTGACTTCCCGGGGGAGCTATCGGTCCACCACTACAAAATCAACACTTGGTCTGCTCGATCAGTGCCTTTTGGTTGGAGTATGCTCGACGTCTATGGATGTCCCCCCCCCCCCCCCCCCCCCCCCCCCCCACATGTACATGACCAAAATTTACTTTTCAGTTCATGTTTTTCAATATTTACCGTAGTTCCTTGAATTATATGGTGTTAGCAATTATGCGATCACCTTAATGTTTTAATAATATTTCCATTTCTTCTAAAAAAAAATACTCTCATTTTTCTTTTACTTTTTATTTTGATTAAAATCTACATTATAATGATAAATTTGTTATTTTTATATAAATTATAACAGAAAAATATATTCACCATATTTTTTGTAATTATAAAAAGGTTTATAAATGTATGATCGTATTTTTCTTTCCTAACAAAAAAAGAATGATAAAACAACCCAACAAAGAGACACACATGTCATACTCTTTTTATCAAAAAAGTCAAGACCACTACACACATTTTGTATCTCTCACCTTTTCATCCCTTCTTCAAAGATCTAACCTCACAAATCAGTTATAAGTTTCCGACTTATCGGACAGGGAGGCAAGTCGGGTGGCTTTCAAATTTTAGGACCTAAGCGGAGCGGCTAGTCAGGTGTTTTTGAAGATTTTGGCGCCTAGGCAGTTACTTTTACAATAGTGGACACTGTCATGGACATGTCATGGATTGAAACACAACAACTGAAATGGATGCATATTGGATTTTGCTGCAAATTAAAATGAAATATTTGGTTGATAAATTAAACACATTATTCTGAAAATGAATAAGGAAAAACTCACCATCTATATTTTCCATGAAATAAAGAGTTAGTACAAAATTCACCTATCCAAATGTTCATGTAAGTTGTATATGGGAAATCTTAGTTCCTTGAAATCCCAACAACTATAAAAAAAATTGGAGCCACAAAAAAAACATGAGAATCTAATTCCCATGGAAACCAACAAAAGGTAGCCCATAATGAACTACACCAACCAGTTTTTTACTATTCAACAAAACAATAAAATTCACGTGCAACTTCCTTCTCAAGGCCTCCCACTAGTTTTCGATCCTCCACCACTTTCATTTCTTCTACCTTTAGCAGCTCCATGTAACCTACGAAGGATGTAACCCATAAAATTACAAGGTTAGTGCATTCTTATTATAAAAAACGAACATCAAATGTAATCGGTAAAGTTACACCTTTTCTTTTCTATGAAGTTTTTAACTTGTGACCTCTAACATGAATGATTTTTTTGAATGAACAGACGAGGACATTGCACCAGCGCATCAAAACATGAAAGACTATTTTATGCATAAATGCTAATTCACAATATGGAACAACAAGAGAATGCTATTTAACTAGTTCCAACTTTATATGTTAATATCATAGTGGAAAAAATAGATGAATAAAAAAAACTAGTGTACCATATTTTAGTTGGCATGAGGGTAGGCCCAATTGTTATTGGGGCCTAAAACGAGAATTTGATCGATGCCTTTTTTTCTTATGAAAGAATATAATAGAAAAATAAGCAAATTTGTTCATACAGAAAGATTATAGTAGATGATATTTAAAAAAAAAATGAGTTTTAACATCTACTTATAACACTCAAAATTTAAAATGGATGGCAGAGATTAATTTCTAATAAGACAACCTTCATGGATAAGATTTACCGTCTAGAATTTTATACAAGAATTCAAAAGTTTAAGGATTCACATTTATGCATACACAAGATACATTCATGCCGAATTCAAATATGATAGGTTCAAGATAGTTCTATACAGTTACATCAAATTATGTTATTTTATATGTGATGTCGTGTATGTTCGCTTTATCATCAAGTTCTAGAAATTTTCACACTTATAATATTTTTTAAATACTAAATATAAGTTCCAACTAGGATCAATAAAATATAAAGAAAAGTAAGAAAAGTCAAAACCGACACTAACAATGGAAGATAATAGATAGCTGGCAATTTTCAAGAACCAACAACATTCGGTATTTAAACTCGCCGGTTAACCGATAAAAACAAGATAGGACAAGTCCAACACATTCTTTAGATTATTTTAGGATATATGTACAAATTCATTTAACTGTTATTGCTTTGTAAATGTTAAAGAAGTTTATAAACAAACTCAATACCAAAAAATCAAAAACAAATAATCATTCATGTTCACGACCTCTAGTCTTTTCTCTCCGTTGAACATCTCCATATCAAGATCGAAAAGCATCTACATCTCATGTGAGTGAATCATTTCCCAGGAGTTTGGGCAATACAATTATATGTGATAGGCATATAAATCCAACTTTATTTATTGTCTTGTTTAATCATGCAATGAAACTTTCACAATACCTCTTTTTATTGTAATATTTTTGGAGTTTCTCTTTCTTTTGACTTGTATTTGGGTCAAAATACTCTTGGTTTCTTACAATACTTTCATAGTTTATAGTGTATATTAGTATTCTAATTTCAATATTTTCAAACTCAATGAGACTCATACTTCCACTCCATGAACTTCATGGATTATTCATCGATAAAGCTCTTATTTTTTTTACTACGCATTTTAGTACAATCAAGATATTCTAGCACCAGTTATTAATACATGTCACTTTCCTTTCCAATAAGACATTGCTTATTAGTGCTCTTATTGTACTTTGTGTGAGAGTTTTCTCTTAGCCTTATCCTTACTTCAAAGATTTGGTTTTATCAATAAATTTGCTGTAAAAAAAATATGTCTTGCACCTGATGTTAGGTTGGGAATTGTGTTGTAGATTACTACCCCATGAAAGGTTAGAGGGCGCAAAGCTTAGAGCATGTACAGTGGGTCAAACCGGATGATCAAATCGTATACTGACTATGCAAAATTATGGGTTGCAGTCCTTAAAATAAATTGTGCTCTACAGTGGTACAAACCGGATAGGAAACCGTATTTTGAGTGGATGCTGACTGTATGCTGAATTGATATTTTGCTGATTCTATTAAATGTTTTATTAAAACATTAAACGTTATATAAAATTGAAATTAATTTGAAAAAAAATAATTAATAACAACATAACTTAAAATAAACTATATTCATCCCCGATAATTAACGTCAAGTACACAATTATTGCATATAAAAAAGATATCTTCAATCATCATTGGGATTGAAATGTGCTCTAAATCGACCTCATATGTGCTCAACAAGGTCATTTTGTAGTTGCCGGTGGGTGAAATCTTTTGTGACACTAAGTCGAGCGATGGCACCGAGGAGGTCCCTTGGTATGCCAAGGGACCTCCTCGGTGCCATCGCTCTAGTGGTGTCCATTGTGGCATTTCTGGAGGGGTGTCGAACAACAATTCGTCATCTCCATATTCGTACCGGTCGCGTTCATCCTCTACAATCATGTTGTGTAAAATGATACACGTGTGCATGATATCAGCCACAACAAACTTGCTCCAAAGACGAGCGGGAGGAGAAATGATGTGCCACCGTGCTTGAAGAACTCCAAATGCCCGTTCAGTATCTTTCCGAGCACATTCTTAGACCTTAGCAAACAATTTCTGCTTGTTAGTGTAGGGATGCTGAATAGTTTTCACGAACCGACTCCATGATGGATAAATGTCGTCCACCAAATAATAGGGTTGGTCGTACCGATGGTCGTTGATCTCGTACTCCACGGAAAGCTCACGTCCCAAGAAAGCATCGTGGCACAAATGGTTGTTGTTAAGAACATTGATATCGTTGTTCGACTCAGCAATCCCAAAAAAAGCATGCAAAATCCATAAATCACGGGAAGCTACAGCTTCAAGCATAATGGTACTTTCCCCGTGGTGACATCCCCGTCCATTGGCACCTTGCGATGCAGTTGGACAATTCTTTCACTCCCAATGCATGCAGTCAAGACTCTCAATCATGTCGGGGAACCCTCGGTTGTACCCCCTCTCTAAGTAATCGGGTCAAGTCCTCCGATGTGGGTGAACGCTCTTACTCAGCCCCGAAAACCTCAATGATGGCCTTGCAAAATCTACGTAAACATTTCAGTATTGTACTTACCCCAATGCGTAAGGTTTCGTCCAACGAATCGGCCGAGCATCCATACGCAAGCATCCGTATCGCGACGGTATACTTTTGGTGCGTTGATAACTCCATGCGTCCTGCAGCGTCCGGCTTCTGAACGAAGTAAGCGTCATGCTCCGCTACCTTGTCCATCACCCGCTCAAACAGTGGTCGACACATACGAAACCAACGCCTAAACATAGCGGGCCCATACAGGGGCTGATCCACAAAATAATTCTTCATTAGTTGGTCGTGGGCTTTGAGACGACCTCTAAGGAATATCCCGTCGGGCAGGTTCCCCACGTTCGATCATCTCCCTCACAACGTTGATCCTTGACATTATTTTATGTATGCCTCTTTCAACCCTTCGCCGGAATCGTTGTTCAACTAGAAGCATTTGTGCTGCCAACTCCTCATATGCTGGGAGACTATCATCACCAGACATTTTGTAGCGAGTTTGAGGGGAGAAATTTGATATCGACTTTAGAGAGGATGTAGAAGTGTTGGTGTGAAATGAGAATGAGGTTGGGAAGTATTTATAGGGTTTGAATTAAGGGTTTTAGGAATAATAAAAAAAACGTTACCATTGATTTCTGGCCGTTGCCTACGGTCGGAATTTTTTTCTTCAGAGGGTCATGTGTCGCGCGTTGATAGGAGGAGGCGGTGAACCAAATCAAACGGCCAGCGACCCATGTTTCCGGGCCCGCCGTGGCCCGCAAAAAATATACGACAGAACTGCAAAATTACGGTTCGTTTCGCGGATCGACACTCGGCTCTTAGTTTGAGTTTCTAAGGTTTGTGTCCCAAACCAGAGCTGTATTATGATTACACATAGAGATGAGGTGTGAATGGTGACAATGACTCAGTTGTAGTCTACATATCTGACCTATCAAGAACCCATATTCCATGATACTGGCTTAGATGTTGATTGCTCATACCTACTTTAATACCTTCTTCTCCCTGTAAATTTCCCGGGAAAAGACTGTTTTTCACATATATATTTGTTTTTGTTTTCTCGTTTAGCATCCTTCGAATCCCTGTGAAAAGGAGGTATTTTTCTTGAGTAAGGATGACAAAACGCCCCGATTCCCATAAGGACATGAGGTTACTGATTCGGTCAGGACGGGTTCAGGACCGGATATGAGACAACTATATGGAATTTGAGCGGAAACGGGACTGACAATCCCCGTCATGTCCCGATAGAGTTAAGAATTTAAAAATATATCACCTGGGTTCGAACCTATGACAGACAAAAAGTTATACAAAGGAATAACTAAGTTGGTTTGGCACAAGATATATAAGAAAACCCAAATTGTCATATTTGGAAGCAATGCATACACAACTTAAGCTCACTTGATCAAGTAGTTACGAGTTAGAAATCTTGATCGGAAACTCAGGATTCAGGGCACAATCCTACAGCTTCCAGTGCAGTATCGTGGCCACGTCTTTTACCTAACAAAACAAGAAATTGCATATATCGTTCATTAAGCAATAATTGACTATATAATTCATCACAAATATGCACTTACAAAAAGGAGCCGCAAGTGTGATCTCCCTAAATATTTATTCCAGATCATTGCTCATATAGGAAAGTGAGATACACATAGGTAGGTAGGCAGATAGATAGATACAAGTGTACATTAAACGAGTGAGTGAAAATGATTAATTAATGGGTGCTCGTATCGAATATCATACAGAGAGGGAAGGAGAGAGGCCGAAGTCAAGGCCCCAGAGCTCGAAGCCGCCCTTAACAAAATCGTAATAGCCACCCTTCAACGACAGCGTTTTGTTCACCAATCCCTCTCTCACAAACGGATATGTCAGCAGATTTCCCAGGGATACATTAACTGCCTCCTGTTACACGCATCATTAACATTAACATTCACATTAACAACCAGTCGTTAGAGCTAATAAAGTATTAATTATGTTTGATTAGTGATTGAAACCGACCTTCTCGCAGGTTGCGCATTGGTCGGAGAATGGAGCGCCGTTGAGTGAAGCTTTCACCTTGGCCTTGGCCGGTAAACAGATCTTCACCCAGTCCTCTATGAATTCACTGCACCATTTCAATTCATCAACATCTATAGTTATTAACTAAATAATTAGAATCAAATCAACATTATGGGAATGAGGTAGATACATACGTGGAGGTGGAGCCATCATCGGGGAGAGACATGAGCCCCTTGATCCCTCCGCAGGCGCTATGCCCAATCACTACAATGTGCTCCACCTGTATTTCAATATTTAATTAATACACTAATTTCAGGTTTTAAAATCAAGTCATATACATTGGATCAGGTTTTACACTTCAAAGGTGAACTTCGTTGGTTAGATGTGCTCATATGGGTTATATAGACCCAAGAACACACCCACTTTCAATTTTTATTAAGATCGAAAACACAGTCATTTATCATTTACTACCAATAAACTATGTGTCACGGTAAATCTAACAGTTCCCATCAGTTTTTGCAAAAACTAACGGTCACCTTCTCAAAGTTAATTTTTCACAAAAACAAAGAAGAATGTTATAAGTTTTTGCAACAAAAAAAAAACTGACGGCGTGGCATCAGTTAGATTAATAGAATCCGTTATTTACTGATAATAAATGAAAGGAAACTCAGTTTTGGTAAAACAAAGATAAGCACAACATGTTTGTGGTGGAAAAGGGATCTGTGCTATTAAAGTTAGTTATGTATAAATTGTTTTTCACGTATAACTTCTACGCTAAAGTCATAACTATCAAATTAATTAATAATTATGTGTACGGACCTTGAGATGAAGGACAGCATATTCAATGGCAGCTCCAACACCAGAGTATCTTACCTGTAAATTGAACACAAAAGCAATCCAAATTAACCTCGTAAACATGAATTAAATCCATCAGTTAATTGATTGGTTGATTAAATAGTTACATACGAAGTCATAAGCAGGGACCATGTTGGCGATGTTGCGGACCACGAAAGCTTCCCCAGGCTGGAAGTCCAGCACGTGAGATGGGCACACTCTCGAGTCTGAGCATGCGAACACCATATACTGCACCCCAATTTACCATTTTACACTCGTCAGCATATGCATATATCACCAATTGTTTTGGTTTGTGTATATGCTGAAATTAAATCAAGTACGTACCTTGGGGGCTTGCCCTTTGGCCAGCTCGCCGAACAGGTCTGGCAGCTTCCTGCAACATCATATCGAACTCATCAAACTATTTGTAAAAGGATTGAAAAATTGTATCGCATTGGGTTCCTCACCTAAAATATTAATTTTGTTACTTGGGTTTGACATCATATTTATATTTAGTACGCTTTTTATTTATATTAGATGTGAGGTTATTATCTTTACATTTTCAATGTATAAGAATAGACTTTTACACATGGTTCATAGTAAAGTCGAAATTCTACTTATGAATCAGATAGCACAAGAATGACAACAAACGAGTCAGACAGGTAGAATTGACTCACGCATGTGGGCCAAGCTTGATTAGTGATCTTAAATAACATGTAATTTTCTTTTTTTATAAATTGGCTATATATCGAGTCAGACTTCATAACTTAAATAATAATTACTATATACGTACTGGTATTTCTCGTTCTTGAAGTGAACGAAGCCAGCTTTAATCCTCTCCACAGCGTCCTCTGCGGTTACGGCAGATCCTGTTGCTGCTGCAATGGCTGGTGCCATCTCCTCTCTCTGCATATATAGTATATACACCAATTATACTTTCTGCTTAATGATTCTATGAACTCTTATTACTTATAGTATTTATTTTCAGGTCTGGTTGGTAATGAAGAACTGTATAATCTGTTTATCAAAAAAGAAGATAAAACCATTAATTAGTATATGTAGGCGTGTCCAGCTGGGCTCATGTTAACCATACACATGGAAAATATGCCACATCAGACGAAGACATTTGAAGGTGAGCCACTCATTGGTTGCCACGTATAGGCATCATGATAAGTCTGTGAGCTCAATTCATGCCCAGTTAATAAATTGAAACGTAGCCATCACTATCAGCATTCACATTCTTTCCATGTCCAAAGGTGGCATGAGTGATTTTTTTTTTTAATGAAAAATTATATAGATGAAATTCTCAGTACTTTAAAATATCAAAAACCAATGCACAACCTTGAACTTGGATGACACATATGTACCTTAATCCTCAAAGGTTGGAACAGCTGTAGTTGTAGGATTTTTATAGTTAAGACGAGTGATGAACGACGACTTAACTCGATATTGGTAAATGATTTGAAGATTGATATAGGATTCTGATGATCAATAAAATTCACAAAACTATAATATTGTTTTTAACAAAAGAAACTCACATCAACATAAACATGGCCCGTCATTTTCATATTAAGGTTTAAGAACTGGAAATGTAACACGTATAGTTAAGAATACGTACCAAAGTAGGTTTGATAATGGGAGCAGGGGCGGCGAAGACGGGCTCATTGCGGATGAGTCTAGGAAGAGAGTTGGGATTGGGAGAGGATGAGTTGTTGAGCTTGGCAAAAGCACAAGGACGCAATGTAGATGCCTTGGAGCTGGAAGAAGATTGAAGAGGGGAGATGGATGAGCTGAGGCTCCAAGTGTTGATTGCAGGGGTCGCCATTTTGCACGGCTATCTAGCGCTCCCTGCATTTATACCAGTTATGGCCTCACCCACAACTGATATCGTGAAAGAGAAAGTTCAGTGAACCACAGCTTCTACCCTGCTAGATGAGGTTTGGACGCTCCAGATTCAATGACACCACCAGCATCATGAAGAAAATTCCATTTCCTTGATCTTCAGTATATTCCTCTGCAAATCTATATATTGAGACACAATTTCAGATCAACCCAATATTAGCATGCGAACATTAATGCATGTGATAACTATTAGTTTAAAATTGGTAAGAGTTTGGATTTGGTGAAATAGCATTATATTGTGATAATTTATGTGTTAACAAAACTAGTTCCCGCATTTTTTAGCACTTCAAATCGAATTACATATATTGGGCATTAACTTTACAATTATATAGTCAAACTTATGAATCGAGTGTGACTGTGGACAGGAGATAATTAGACTCGTGTGGTATGTAAGAGTTGACACTTGTATGGACATTAGGGTATGAGGTTTGGGAAGGAATTAATGGAGGATAAGAGAAGTAGATATGTAAGGTGAAGAGGGACTGATCAATGATAGCACTGAGATAAGACCCTATCCTTAAAAAATGGTTCTTGTGGTTCATTTTCTCCATGTTGCTTATAATGCTCCTCTACTGACAATGGGCTTTGTCTTGTTCAATGAGGACCTTTCACATACCTATAAACATATTATATATTTTTAGATGTAATATACTCTATCATTATACATTCTGGAGAGGGAATTTGTGGAGAAAGGAAGGGTCGACAATTATCTTTGGGCTGCAAAGAGAATGGAAAATAAATAAAACCAACATATACAGAACCATTTACTCACAGCCACAGGCGAAATCCAAGTTTTAACTTTTTCTTTCAATGTAGTCTTAAAATTTTATTTTATTTTAGTCTTGATATCAAGCAAAGAGTTCGTTTTAGTTTTATCTCTACAATATCGACAAGAACTTAATTGAAACAATTGGTCCAAACTTAAAACTAAATTGGAACAAAATCATATCAAACTTGTACAGTAAACTTGAACGAAAACAGATACCTTTAGAAGCAATTTGGGATATTTTCCTGTGAGAGATCCAATTTGCTACTAAATTGATACTGTGGATGCTTTATCGACTATAGAAATAAGCAACACTCAAACAAACAAGCATTTTCCTGCACAATGAGACTTCCTCGTCATTTTAAATTCTCAGTGTTTTATATCTAGAGAGAGAGAAAGGAAGAGAGATATGGGGCTTTAATTGCAATTTCAGGGCTTATATGATATATGTATCTGCAAGGTTAGCAATGAAGAGTAGTCAAGTTGAGTAACATGTTCCGTAAATGAAGAAAGTATGTCAACATCCTCTCCACACCTTACTTCCACCAGTACAAGTGTCACATAAGACAAGAAAAGTAATGTCAACTAAGACTCAAAACAACACATAACAACAACTATGACCACACTTATTCCACAATGATATCATGCAAATAATGCTTCTGGCTCATCATCACAAGAATGGATTGTGGGATTAAGCATTATGCTCTCTGATTCGGGGGACTAACCTTAATCCCTGAGCTAAGTCTTTTTCAACATGCTGAATGCAATTTCTAAGTCACATTTCATTCCTTGGCTCATCATCCTCAATACACCTTCAACTAAAACAAGCCTGTTATCAGCTATAACTTAAGTAGCAAGAGTGCTGAAAGCTAATCCTAAGATTAACAAGAGTGACAGGAATTTGAGCTTTTATTAACAAAATGGGTTTTCCTCGTACTGGGTTTAACTTCCATACCTTCTTATGAAGTATACACTATGAAATGTAGTTATATTTATCAAAGAACAAATAAAGATGTATCTTACTGGCGCAACTGCCTATGTTTAGAGTGGACAGACTATATAGAGTTATGGGCTGCACAAAATAGGGGTAGAGAATAAGATAACACATTGAAAAGTAAATATAAAAATCTTGGGACTAGCTTAACATCCCACATAACTATCAAAGAATCATACAGAGATTTAAATTGTGTGGCATAGAATTGTGATATTAACATATAAGCAGTTGGTCGATCATACTCAGAAAAGATACCAAACAACAGTAAATGACTGATATAGCATCAGGATAATACATGTAGCTCTTAATTGTATACCTACAATTACAAGATGATACATGAATTAAGTAATATCATTTACAACTGATGCAAGATTGATATTGTGAATAAAGTGAAGCAGCCTCAATAGTCACACACCATGTTGCAGTTAAGCAGTATACAAATGCAAATTCCTCGTGTTCTATCTCTATTTGCACATAAGGAAATTGACATAATGACAGTCTCGATAGTCGAAGGCAATACCTTGAGAATCAAACCTCAGAGCATTGATATTATGCCTTGAAAACTTTTGTCTCTGCAGAATCATTTCAGCAAAACAGCTACTTGGGATAACATTGAATCTTCCGCTACTTTGTAGTTAGCCTTACCGAGAGATGGATCAGGCTATGCAGCGAGCTGCTCCAGCAAGCATGAACTACCCAAGATCACTAGAAAGGTGGAGAATTTAAATTAGAAAGGGATAGAAGGCTCTCTCAAGTAAAGAACTTATATATCCCGTTTCCTCAGTCAATATCAAACCTAAACTGGAAAAAACAATCATAGTAAAAAATTGAAGAAACAAAACTATCATCACTATAGTCTCTAGCTGACTCGCCATTTGGAATGTGGGCTTTATGCATTGCCATAACCATACGATGATGAAGAACTATGCAAAAACTACAGTGTGAATAAACATGATCATAGACACAGTGATAAAGTTTGTAATTACATTGTATTACATGGCCATCAATGTACATCAAAACCATCTCAATTCGATCACGTGGAAGCTTACAAAACACATTTGCAATGGAATTAGTACTAAATCAGATGTTATAACAATACAGAAAGAGGAAAATGAAAATATACCGTGCATCAGCAGAAGAATCTCCCCCCTTCTTCAACCATGAAAATTCTAGACCTCTCCGCATAACCCTGCAAATTAAGCATAACATTTTAAACCACCGACGACCTGATGAACGATCAAATCATACACCACATGCCGAATAAGAAAATTCCGTACCCCGTTCTGCGAAGATTTCTTCATCGACTACCCGATTCCGATCGGTTTCTCTAGATTGACCATGCACTCATTCAAATTCATCTCAAACCAAGTGTAAATGCTCGACATTGCAAAAACCCTACCGGTTCCGCCATGGAATCATGTCGAGTTTCCTCCGGCGGCTCACAGACCTCCGCCAGGAAACGATTACGCCGAGAAGTTGCATTTTGGGAGGAATCTGGTATAGCTTCGCGAGAGAGAAAATGGAGAGGGCTTCGAGTTCGAGATCGACAGTGAAGAGGTCAAGTTCATGCTTGGGGTGTTTGTGTACTGTGGGGAAAGGTCTTCAACTCAGCGTCGAGGAAGAAAAGAGAAGCCGCGGAGCCTGGTAGGTCCCACCTCACTTTTTCTACGCCACGTGGAAATTTCTTTTTGGGTAATAATATTTTCCTATCCTCGAATTCGATCTCTGCATGTGCTCCTCGTGGAAGATTATGATTGGATTAGAATATTGAAATCAATCTATTCACTAATTTAGTGAACCGCGAGTCACAATGTTTAGGATGTGGCTCGTGTTTTGTGGAGTTTCAATTCATTAGTGAATCGGTACTGTGAATTATGACTTTTTGTAAATAGTGTCTAATTTGTAAATTTGTAGTTATCATGTTGATAATTTTTTAAAATAATTATTTAATGTTTTTTATCACACAAAAAAATCATTGATTTGCACTTCGAATCGATAAAACGAACAAACCTCAATTCAGCAAAATAATAGTAATCCAATCATTATAGTTTTTTTCATTAAGCATTTTATTTTCTACTAGAGAGAAATACAAGAAAATCTTATTTTCAGCTAATCTAACCAACCACTCACATATTATTGGCCCTGCCCAACAAATTAAACAATCAGAAAAGTGAAAAAAAATCAAGTTTTATCTCTCTCAACCTTGAGAGAATAACCCTAGCCCTAGCCTGCTGCCGCTATGGAGCTCCAGACTGCAACCGCTGTCGCGCCACCTGGCTATATCGGGATCATCATCCCGGTATTCGCGTACCCCATCCAGTTGACCTCGTAGACCACGCCTGGTGCGGGGTTTAACTACGAGTGGGAGTGGGTGGCTTGTCCACAGCCGTCCGCACCTCTTCCCCTCCCCGCCCCTCTTGTGACTTTGGTGACTCACAGCCCGATTGTCATGTCACCTCGTCCTATCTCACCAGCCTCGCCTGGTATCCCGTCGTTTGATCTGCGAGTCATACCACTACCACTGCCCCCTTCTCTCTCTCCTAGATTTCGGCCTGGTCTCCTCTATCGGTGGACGATGTGACCCCAGCTTCGGCTGCGAGGTAATCGTCGGGATTCTTCGGGCCGTGAGGAACGCCCCCTGACTCCCCTGGGGTGTTTGTTTGTCGTCGGCATTGTGAACATCGCAGTTGGGTGCGGCGGGTCTCGGTGACTTTCGAAAATGTATGGTTTCACAAATTTAGGAATTTAGGTCTAAAATCTGAATTGCATGACAAATTTGGGGTTTCAGAAATTTAGGGTTGCTGAAAGAAGCTTGACTGTAATTAGGGTTTCCGGACAGTTTGGTTCCAAATTTATTTAGAGTTTAATAAAATATGTTACATGTGTGGAAAAGTTTCAGAAATTTAGAAATGTAGGGTTTAATATAATATAAGATATGCTTACATCCTGAAAAACAAGTTCTCGCATGTATTTATTAGGTTTTTATTTCGATGGATGAACCCAACATCAGTAGTGTCGGGGAGAATAGCCTAATTGTGCACAAACATATTGATGAAGAAGTGTCCTCAGTGAGGGATGTAGACTGGGAAAAAGCAATGAATTTAGTCATGAACAAATTGCCTAGGAGAATTTCTTCGCTTCACGAGTCAGATACTCGCGTGTATATTAGGCGTCTGATTTCAGCTAAAGGAACTAGACTTAGAGTCGAAAGGGCAGAACGAGATAGGCTGACCGCTGAAAGACAGACTGCTGAAAGCGCAAGACGGACTCCGTCTGATGGATCGAATTTAAGAGCGCGTTCCGAGACTAGTTTAGTACTTAGTATTTGAACGCTGTTTAAATTATGTCATATTTAGGTTTGAATTCTATGACTCGGTAATTAATATCTCATGCTAGTACATTTTATGAATGCTAATTTAAGTATGCTAATTATGTTATGAGATGGCGGGGTTGATTTAAATTTGTTTCTGGTATATTGGTTTTGATTTAACTAAAGTTTGCTTTCATTTAGTCAATGGATGACACAAGTAGCATCGGGGAGAACATATTCTCAGATGATGAATATGATGGACCACAACATGTGGAGCTTGATTTGCATGCCGAGATGATGAGGTTATTTAACAGCATTCCAAAAAAGGATTTGTCACGCACGAGAGCGGTCGCAGCAGCTCGGATGAGGTTATTGGGCCTCATTAACCGAGAGGGGGGGAGGATTGCTGCTGAAAGAGCGGCTGAAATAGCTAGGCTTGATGAAAGAGCTAGGCGTGCTGCTACAAGGCTTGCTGCTTCCTCGGAGTCTCGTACATCTTATGGAGCCACCTCCATGCGCGACCCGAAGCATGGCACAAGGGTTTACGTGCAGTGGCTGAAAGACAACTCGGAGCGCGAGTTCGAAGACTAGATGCCCTAGAATATTACCGTATTATTATTTAACGGATGTGTTAAGGATTACTTATTTATGTTTGGATATCACTTTCTATGACTTTGTTTAAATGTTTTAACGGTTGTTTGAGTTTTTTTTCACTTAATTAATTAAGTGTTAGTTTTTATGAATATTACTTCCATATGGTTTGACTTAATTATTTGGGATTGATTATAATTGTAATTTGTTGTTTGAGTCAGGATGGAACCAAACTTTGATCCTCGACTCGAGCGTAGGTGGCGTCGACGTGAAAATACAGGAACAGTATTACCTGGTCCACATGGAGCCAACGCTGCAGCTGGCCCATCGTGGGTGCAACAGTATTACCTACTAGTCAAGGAATGACATCAACGATTCAACTATATTTTTCGCCTAATGTGTGCGAAAGGTGATGACCTTCCTCCACTCCTTGATGGTGTAGGGCCGCTGCATAGGTCTCCGTGGTTGAACGAGGTTCAGGGTAATGACCTTCAAGCCATAGAGGAGCATGCGTGGTTTAGACGTTTTGTTGAATGGATGGGAGTGAACAAAGAAATGCAAGAGCGTGTTATCAGAAGTCTGCTTGCTTCGTAACTCTATTATGCGTTTATGTATTTTGTTTTAGAAGTATTCGGATGATTAATGATGTGTTAAAACAATGTAATTTTTAAAAACACATTATATATGAACTGTTTTTGTGCTTATATACGGATTGTTTCATACAGGTTCATGTGTTATGTCGATATGTTCATCGGGATGAAAATAAATGATTTCGTATATTGGCTCACTTTACCAACGGATACAAGTCACTTGGTTGACGGATGCAACATGCGTGGCTAAGGTTTTCTCACTTGCCTGACGGATGCGACATGCGTGGCTAAGGTTTTCTCATTTGGCTGACGGATGCAACATGATTGGCTAAGGTTTTCTCACTTGGCTGACGGATGTCGCACGGATATTCTATCCGTCAGCCAAGTGACAACTTGGCCGACAGATGCAGCATCCGTGGCTAAAGTTTCTCACTTGGCTGACAGATGTCGATATCCGTGGCTAGAGTGCCAAAACTTTAGTGACGGATCCATTTTATCCGTCAACCAAGTGGATTTCTGCAGCAGTGTGTATATCTACAATGACTAGATGAAACATGAATTAAGTAATATCAGTTAGAATCGATGCAAGATTAATCTTGTGCAGAAAGTGAAGCAACCTCAATAGTCATGCATCACGTTGCAGTATACAGACACGAATTCCTCTCGTTCTATTTCTATTTGCATATAAAGAAATTGGCATAACGACAGTCTCGATGGTAAATACCTTGAGAATCCAGCCTCGTAGCATTGATATTATGCCTTGAAAATACTATTGAGAACCGTCTCTGCAGCATCATTTCAACCAAACAGCTTTTGAATTATCCGCTATACTTTGTAGTTAACATCATTTGAGAGATGGAACAGGCTATGCAGTGACCTGCTCTAGGAAGCATTAACCACCCAAGATCACTAGAAAGATGGACAATTTAAATTAGGAAGGGATAGAAACCGATTTAAGTTTAGAATATGATAATCTGGGTCAAAAAAAGATTATCAACATTGAGAACATCGACATGATATCTTCGATTATCATCATTTGTTAGTTAACTATCAGTTTTGTTATTTTAGTAAGAATTCTTTTCTTACGATTTCTTGATTATGGCCTCCTCAAATTTTCATTTTCTTGACTTCCTAATTGTTTATATTTTAATTATTATTTAGATTTCCTAATTCTAGTTATTCTATGATTAGTTTATTTGTGAAAAAAATATATTTTTATTATAAATATTATCATAACTCGGTTGAAAATTTCAATAGGGGATCAATGAATAAATAATAGTATATATATGATTATATACATTGAGAAATACACTTTTGGTTGTATTGACAATGAAAATGTTTTTATAATACTTTCAAAATTTAAAATATCGACGCCGCGTATTGGAATAAGTAGTCATTTATTGTTTCTTTATGCAATATAAATAATTTTAATATTATTTTAATGTTATTTATCATTATAAAATACGGAACCGTTCCCTTACACTGTGCTTCTTCTCTAATCAGAGCATGCATAAAAAGGAAAGTGACGGCTCAATAGATGTCACGATGAAGAGCGAGGTAACTCGTAACTGTGGTTGTTGAATTTATCCAATAATAAGGTAGAAATGTAACTCGTAACCATAGTTGCAGTCATAGTTGTTAAATTTATCCAATAGCAAGTTAAAGATATAGAAAAAGACTCTTCTAAGGGAGTCTCCTTCGTAATTTGGTTCCTATAGTTAATCCAAACTCAACCTTTCTCTTTTGGTTCCTTTACTTTCGTTAAGATTCTAACTTGAATTTTAACACACATCTAAATGTGTTTGATGTGGATGAAGAAGAGATTGCTTTTGCACTAATACATACATCTCATTGATCACCTATAAAAATAGCTAAAAATCTTCGGATGTCTAGTGACTGTCACATTTACACATGTAATAGTGTAATGACTACTGATAAATCTTCCAATTTTGGAAAAAACTTTATTGTACATTATTGAGTAATTTTTTTTATCAACTAAAAACACTTTATTTGTTTACCACATTGGCTATAGGAGAGAGATTACAAGGTACCAATAAAGACAGGAATAGAAAATTACAAGCGATTAATAAGGTGGAACAAAACAAAACACATTAGTAGCCCGTGAGGGCTAAGTGTCGAGGTATTGAAACTGAAGCCTCGCAACAAAGGGGAGCTAAGTCGACGTAGAGAGAAACTGAGATGTTGAATCTTCCGACCTATGGCCACAATGCTGCAAACCCTATGGTATCCCCGTATGCGTTCCCACACCCGTTGTAATTCGGGTAATCACAGTCCTGGAAGTGTGCCCCGGTGCTATCAAGACAAAGCCCGACCTCAACTAATAACCTCATTCCTCCGGGAGTCTTCCTGCATTTTAGTTTCGGTTTGAATAAGGTTGCTTGTTTAATCACATTAAAAATAGTCATGGGAGTTGCTTTGCTGCCAAAAGTTACTCCTGCAAAATATGTATATAGTACGTTAGTATAAAATTTATATTATCAAAATATAAAATCTAAACAAAGATGATATTCGCATCATAAGTTTATGAAAACAAAGTATAGACAGAAGTATCACTAGTGATGAAATATTTATTTACCTTTACCAACAAGTATGTCACTAATATTGTATGTGAGATATAGGTTAATAGCTAGTTGAAAATACGCGATTTTATCCATATTCGAACAGGAACCATGAGACCCCTATTCGTGTATCCAAAAGAACGTCTTGCCCTCTTTCTTGAAACTTGGCCAGTAGCGATTCATATCACCCATTAAGGGTTCTGGCTGCAAAAAATATAAGCAAACCAAGTTTGTTAATGAATAACGAAAAGTGAGGGTGTGGTAATGACAATGAATGATCTTTAAAGTGTGTTATCGATAAGAAAGGTCAAAGTGGAAATGTAATGATATTTACATGAACGATAACAAAAAGTTAACAGATAGATAATACCAAATCCTTGGGCTCGAAACCATAGCCAGGATTGCAATTTTCTGGTCCGTTGTCGAAATTTCTTTGGGGCCAAAGGCCGTGCAAAGTGAGGCGTCTCACCCCTCTCAAAAGAATATACTGAGACAAAGAAGTATGGAAGGATTGAGTGACGGAATAAAAGAGAGACTGTTACTGGTTCATTTATATATAGTTTGAGTGTTGTGTACCTAACGTCGTAAAGAAACTTTTTATTATTAATTCATGCTACTTACATGTCTAAAAATCCACACAATTTTCGGTCATCACATGTATGCCGAACCTGATATTGCTGCTATGTCTTGTATTGGCATTATAATAATAAAAAATGTTACCAAACAAAAAAGAAAGATACTATAATATTTCTTTCGAAACGGGAAGGGAGGGAATTTTATTTAATTGCTCTCTAAATACATACAGGAGAGTGCTTCCAAACAAAACAAAATCGGACCACGAGAGCAAACACAGAACGAGTCTTTTTGACAAGCCAATGAGACACTCGGTTCGTTGTTTTATCAACATACTCGAGTTTGACATCCTCGAAAGAAACCTGAAAAGCTCAGCATTCTTCCATAATCTGGCCCACTGAGGAGTGAACTGGGACGGTCTCATTAACCAGGCCCACCAAATATGCATGTGCCACCCACCTGAACGCCTCCCGAATCATTGTGGTCTCCACAAACGTAGCCGAGTGTACCCCCGAAAGTAAGCCCATCTGACCCATCATTGTTGGTCATTGTCCACCCAGACGATGGGGGGACCACCGAATGTCCATCTGGCGCACTAAGAGAAGTGTCACCATCAAGTGTTACTGAGGATGGTTGTATCTGGCACTAAACCAACTCATTCCTTACTTTCCGGATCTCCCACACAAATACGAGACATAAGAGCAGACCCCTGCGCGCACGGTCCGCAGATCTCGGTCTGTTGCTCTTACGAGACATAAGAGCAGACCCGCACGCGCTCCTGGGCTCGCTCCTCGCCCCTCGATTGCGGGCCGGGCTTGCGCTCCTCGGCCACACTGGGCCTCTCTCGGGCCGACACCTGGCATCCCAGGCTAGCCTTTTTTTAACAAGAGTTTTTGTCAATTATGGGATTTGAACCCCCAACCTCAAGATTTAAAGCCTTGTGTTCTACCATTGAGCTAGATGGGCTTTTGTTACTATGTTTCATTATAATTAATATGATATACTTTTAATTTTGGAGTGAAATGCATATTAAAATTTAAAATCAAATCTTCTTTTTAATAGATTATATATTATATAAGTTAGTGTTGGATGATAATTCAAATAAAATAACATATTTATGTAATTTATATTTGACCATATTATCATTTTTGTGTGTATAAATATTGACACAACTCTTCTCTGTTAGGGTTTAGTGTTTCTAGGGAAAACAATGGCGTATTCGGCGGCTAGGTTGTCAAGTATTTTCGATGAACCATCCGAGTGGCTCGCGGAGCCGGTGGAGGAGGGTGTCGGGGGAGGAATGGACGGCCTTTCCGGGAAGGGAGGTGAGTCGTCCGTGCATGAGGAGCCGGTAGTCGGGGGTCGAGGAGGTGTTGGGGTCGTCGTCCTCGGGTTGGAGGCAACCGGTGCGGTTCCTGGATCATCGGCCGGGGATGTTGGGGAGGAGGAAGCCGAAGCCTCCCTGCCTGTTCCGGAGGCGTTGACGCCGAGGTAGGAGTTGGAGTCGGGGATGCAATTCTCGGCGATCATGGGTACGGGAGAGGCGCTCCCGAGTGGCGGCTGGCGTCACACGGCGGGGGCAGGGGGACGACGGTTGTCGGCGAGGGGCCCACGACCTCGGGTGCCACGGGGGTCGGGGCTGGGTCAAACGAGGCCGATGGGACTCCCGCATGAGGGAGTGGCGGCGGGACAGGACGTGGTCCTAGTCTCGTCGGACACGGAGGAGACGATGCGTGAGTCGCCGGCGGCGCTGGAACGAAGGCAGCTCAAAGGGGAGGCGGTGGATGTGGCGCAGGACAACCCTAGCGAGTCGTACTTGGGCCGGGCCGTGAGGGGGGTTTCCTGGGGGATGCGCAGCGAGCGGGCCGGGGAGTTATGGGCCAAGGGGGCTGGACCCCTCGGGCTGGGCGTGGCGATATGGACGGGCCACCTGGGCCGGGTGATGTGGCGAGGTGGGCTGCTCGATATGGATAGGGTAGGAGTGGGGCTGGAGCTGCAGGGGCGGACCGACAGGGTAGCAGGGTCGGGATGTATCCGGTGGAAGGTCATGTGGCGTAGGGTCAAGGACCGAGTGACCCTCTCGGGTCGGGTGGATGCGGGAACCCGGTTGGGGCGGATGGAGCGGATCTTAGGGGGGTGTCTGGTCTTGGGTCTCGCCTTTCGTCGCTCTGTATCAAAGAGGTGGTGGTTCCCAATGGGGATATCGCCAAGACTGGGGGCAGTTTCAATTTGCGCTTGCGGCCAAGGTATTGACTTCAAAGCGTTTATTCTGGAAATCCTTGGTGGATAGAATGGAGGACCTGTGGGGAATGAAGGTGGAAGCTAGGCCCCTGGAAAGAGGGCTAGTGGGTTTCTTTTTTCGCACAGCGCGGGAGCGAGCGAGAGTCTTGGCTGGAGAGCCATGGGCGTTCTGGGAGTCTCTGGTACTGTTTACAGATCTCCGGGCTCATATGCAGGTGGGCGAGCTTAGTTTTCACCACTTTTCGGTGTGGGCTAGGGTCTGTAACCTGCCAGTGGGGGGCCTGGAACAAGGAAGTGGGATTCCGAGTGGGGAGTACATTAGGTTTCTGTCAGGCGGTAGATGTGGATAGCTCGGGGCGATGCTGGGGAGATTTCATGAGGATCAGGATCCGTGCTGATATCCGGCTACCATTGCAGAGTCGGATTTGGTTCCGACTGTCGGAATCGCAGGTACGGACTCTCCTTCATGTGTCATATGAACATTTACCGGATCACTGCTATGGGTGTAGTTGCGCGGGCCACCTGTTCCCGTCGTGCCCTGTGGCAGGGGGGTAAAGGGTCACTCTCTGCGAGCCCTAGGGGACCCGAGATCCGCCCTCGAGAAGCCTAAGCATGGGAAGGCGGGGCCAGGGACAAACTGGAGCTATCTGGGGAAAGGAAGTAAGGGGGGTAAAGGGGGTCTATGTACGCCATCCCTTCGGCATACACCATGTCGGGATAAGGACGTGTCCTTTGCGACGTGGTCTAAGGACATTCCATCGGAGTGGTTGGTCAAGGAGGTAAGTCTGACACTGTTAGGGAAGAAACGTCTAGAGAGGGAGGATGATCTGGACGAGTCAGAGGGGTCGACATCGTCGGATGGAGAATCACACGCAGCAGCGGCGGGGGGCTACAAGCACCCCCGCCTACGGGAATGAGCCTGAGGTGGCCCGGGGAGGGGTGGGTCGGCTTTGGCCCCTTCATGGCGGATAGATGGCGATGATTCCATCTTCAACCGACATCTGTCTCCCCTACCAGTCCGGAGTCAGCACACCCGTATTCAGAAGCCCTACCATTATCAATTCAGGGAGGACGACGCACGCTGACATACAGGGGGAGATGTAGGTCCACCAGTATTCCCCCTTCACTCGGTTGGCTCGCCCAGTGCCTTTTGGTAGAAGCATGTTGTATCGGTATCTCAGGATGCTACCGCAGATACCCCCTTCAACCACCCCTAGTCCTTGAGCACACTTTATTTTTCTGCCTTTATTTTATGTTCGTTAGTTGGTTTCGACTTTGTAAGATGGGCACACCTATGTGTTTATCCTTCTATTTCATATTATAATAAAATTGCACCTGTTCTTCTCAAAAAAATCATTTTTGTGTGTATTTTTTTTTATCAGCAAAAAAAACGATTTTATTAAAGAAAGGCCCGAAAGCCAGGTGATACAGATCAGGGCCCAAGGCCCAAAAAGAAAAACAAGAGAAGAGGGGCCCAAGAGAATCTTGGGAAGTTCAACCGAAAAGCCAGGGGACTCGAACCGGCTCCTCGAGACACCAACCACGCACGCACGTCGAGAAGCACACCGCCGGAAGACGAAGAGAAATCCGACGACGCTGGCGGCCAGCACCGCACGAGCAGCGACATGTGACCTGCCGACCAGCTCCACCACCGCCACAAAACGAACCGAGATAGGGTAAACCAGAAGGACAACACAAGGGATGTAAATTTCGCCGGGGCCAACACCCAGAAGAGAACGGCGAGCCTTGCCAACGCCACCACAAGCAGCGGGAACGGACGAGGAAGACGGAGAACCATATCTGGAGCGAAAGGCGGTGGCCAAGAGGAACCCACCGGAGTTGGCGGAGGAGAGGCGCAGGGGCCAACACCCAAGGAAGCTGTGAAACCTCGAACGGGGGCGGTGCGGAGGAAACCGATCCGAGCACCAGAGACGAAGCGGAGGTCGAAGGAGGAGCCACGAGCAGAGAAGGACCAAAGAACACCCATAGATATGAAGAGGACTAGAGGGGCAGCGGAGGTCAGAGGGGCTCAGGCAAGTAACGAGAGGCCAGATCCACCAAGATCTGAGGGAAGCCGGGGAGCAAGGACGACAAAGGAGGCCAAACAAGAGGGTAAGAGGGAGAGGGAGAGGGAGAGGGAGAGGGAGAGGGAGGGGGGAAAATGGCCGGCGACCCCCATGGCAACAAAGGCCAGAGGAGGCCGTCGGCGACAGAGGCGAGCAAAGGGGGGTTTCAGACGAGGGAGGAGAGGGTTTCTAGAGAGAGGTCAGAGACCTTCTCTTTAGAACATACAACTTCCAGTATAATGTGGAAAATGTCCGGCCGCCGCCTTTCGCTCCAGATTTTCCAATATAATGTGGAAAATGTCAGTATAATGTGTGTATTTATATCCGGTCCGACTCAAAGATTTTTCGTTATAGCAACTACTATGAATATTACATAGTTGACCATATTATTCCATACACATATTTTATTGATTTCTTTTCCATTATTAAAAAGTTCATTTTTATTCGTGTTAAATTTATTTATTTATTTTTTATTGTCATTAATTATTTTTTTCATATTTTTTTATATAATTTAAACGGTTTCTAAAAAAGAATTAAATAAAACAGCAAAATATCAATTAATAATCCAGTCAGCACATGGCCTCACTCCCAGGGCCTCAGAGGGTCTCTCCATTGCAAAACACCCACTATTCTGCACTCTCAGGACCTCACTTTTGTCCAGTCAGCACAAGGGCTTCACTCCCAGGACCTCACCAAGGGTCTTTCTGTTGTTCATGCTCTAAGTGCCATCTCTGGATGTATCATGACTAGAGTCTACCAATCCATAAAACAGTGCTTCGAGAGAATAAGAATGCCCTTCTGGGCTCGTGCCCACTCCTCTGAAGCAAAAGGACAATAGAGTAAAAAATGGGATACTGATTTTGGGTTCGTGTCACAAATGGAACATGTCTCTGAAATTGCCACAAATTTCACCCGATCAGATATTAACTGGCACTTTTAATATACCCCGATAGTGACCTTTATGGAAGACCTTAATCTGAGACTGGATATCAAGGTCTTATATCGTAATCCATATTGTAGCCCTTATTATAGACACCCACCGGTCATTCATGGGCCTCCCTATACCCCTCTTCACAGGAATAGACCTCTCGTGGCTTATGCGCCCAATACCACCTATCATGTGAGTCCGGAAATGAAGGAGGTACATGTAAGATTCCTTGGACTAGCACATAGGGTAACAATGTTCCCAGCCTAACCGAACGTCTGGCTCCCCCCATCTTTCACTGCCAAATCCCGAACCCTCAACATGATTAACTGGTCCGCTGTGTCGAGAATACACGGCTCGTCCCCTATCAGCCATGGAACCCCTACAACCATAGTGTTGTTTCCATCCGCGATAGAACGCCATAGGCCTTGTCGAAGGAGTGTCTAACGTAACTATAATTAATCTTTACCCATTCCATTGAAAACAAGTAAGAAAAATATTGCTAAATATTAAAATTAAAATTCAATATATTTACAATTACTCCGGTAATAAAAAAGGTTCAGTTAGAAAAAGTTAGTCTCATGATAAAACGTTACGCCACAGAAACTGTACCGTGGAAAAAACCTAGAGTTCTCTAGTTCTTTCATTCGTGACCTATTGGTGTCACCACCCTCTGTGAATCCGATCCCATCATCATTTCTCCCCAATCACTCTTAGCCGTTGTCGGCCACCACTCCCACGCTGCTGCAACCTACCCCTTATCCATTGTAATGCCATCGTGCCCACCACGAGTTCTCAAAATTTGTCTGGGCTCCCAAGGTTATGAAGGGTCTGGCCCTAGTTAACCCAAAGCAATCCTCTCCGGCCTTCCTTCCATCTCTCTTGCTTGCTACCACTATACCACCACCATCGAATCGACCCTTAATACGTCCCAAGCCTAAGCGGGTGTCTCTAGTTGCGAAGCCTTGTCCATCACTAATCCTAAACCCTAATATTCTTTCTCCCGCTGCCACAACCATGGCTGCCACTACTCTGACGGTGTTCATTGTTGGGCTGCCACCTCCACCTCCATTTTCGAACCCGTATGTTGTTTGTAGTAAACGCACCCGCAAAACGGTCATCAGGAGGTGTCCTCTTGCACCTCCTTCTCTGTCGGCAATGTCGCTGCTGGGTCTCCACGCCATCCATGGACAACACCTAGATGAGCTTTGCAGCATGCTTGCTACCGACTGTGCCATTAAGGTCACAGTCCTATGCACTGAAGAATACGTCGCGGGGGACATAACCCTCTATGCTGCCTCTGTTCATGAAAACTCCCCCGCCGTCCCTCAACAATATCGTAGGATAGTCTTGTTGCCTTCTCTTTGATCTCGAATGAGTACGCAATCGTCTAAGTCCCTTACACACCGGAGGACCAAGCATCCCCATTCTACCTCTATTATGGTTTGGTTGGTCGATGGCTGTCTCACCGACTGTACAACCGGGATGTCATGCTTCGTGTTGTTACCCATGGGGTGGGCTCCTCGTCAGACGGCCTGGTGGTCAAGGACCTGTCCCCGGATGTGTTCGGATTCTATTTTACATTGCAGGAGGCCAATGATAAAGTGAGACAGGATGAATCGTGGTGCTTTGGTTGCACTCCTCTCATCCTCACTAACTTACCAATGCACGAGATATCCCTCTCTCGCCTGGACCCGGTCCAGCTATTGGCCTAAGCCTAGGATCTCCCGTCGCAGATCATGACGGCAACATCATGAATCACAGTGGGGGACACGTTGGGTAGTTATGTAAAGGTCTAATGTGACCAACGAGGGCTCAATTGGGGAGGCGGGGTTAGGGTTCGGTTCTTGCTGGATATTGCCACACCCTCAAAAAGGGGGAAATGAGGGTTTGACTCAGGAAACTATAATGGTGATGACAATCAACGTCCTTCCTAGCCCTCTGTTAAACGGGACAGGTATTATATGACCCCTGGCTTCAACATAGTTTGAAGGGAAAGACAATATGGAGGGTCCAAGAAGATATCCCTAGGAGCTAGTGGCCTACGAGAAGGCCAAAGAAGGGAATGTCAACCCTTCCCCCAGGGGCATTGAGCATAGAAGACTCTGTCCAGGAAAACGACAATAGTTACAGATGATTGGTATGAGCATTAGGCGGGGGTTGGGAAACAGGTCGCTGGAGAGAAGCAACACCTCGATTTTTGTAGGGGTTCCTCCACCAATTATTGTGCTCCTTGACCACATAGCACATCTGAAATAAATCTTTCATGATCCTATCATGAGGATCAAGTTGTACTTAAGCACGTATGGTTGGTTTCAGGTCGAGTCGAAATTGATTCTCCTATTGTTCAGTTTCTTAGTTTCTGTTTGTTGGCGCTTAGCCCTTATGTCAAGACCAATCATATCTCGGTTATGGATGTAAGATTAATTTGTATGATTTTTCCTAATAATATGCTCACACTAATCGTTTTTCTATAAACTTTAGAAAGAACTCCATGTCACCTCGTTGTACTAAAGTCAAACATCAAATCATAACCCACATATATAGCCCTTATGTCAAGACCAATTATATCTCGGTTATGGATGTAATATTAATTTGTATGATTTTTCCTAATAATATGCTCTCGCACTAATCGTTTTTCTATAAACTTTAGAAAGAACTTCACGTCACCTTGTTGTACTAAAGTCAAACATCAAATCATAACCCACATATATGAAACGTATCCGATAGTAACAATTTTTACCTTATTAATTCTCAAAATGTATCAAAATCTGTTAAGTGTGACTAACGCCGTGAAATACCAATCACATGCTTGTCACATGCTCTAAAGCTTTCCTTAAATGGAAACTTCAACTTTTCGTTTATTTTCAAATCATAACGTAGACATTTCGTTTATTCTTAAATCATAACGTAAATTTTTTCGTTATTCTCAAATCATAACTCTAAACTATCAACTTTTCATGTTACTCACTAAACGACCGTTAAACTTTTGGACGGAAAATATGGTCAACGTTACTACATGATAATTTACATTTGCTTGGGTTATGATTTAATAATAAACAAAAGGTGGGGTTAGGACATGGGTAACCCCTAGATAATAATAGCATACCTTTCGCTCCAAAGAAGAAGAAAAACAGTTTAGTTTCATCCTCCATTCCATCTCATCCTGTGACCTGCTTAATTAATAAGCATTAAAACATTGGTTTCTACCGAGAGGAACACACTTCTTTAACCATCTTTTTGAAATAAGGCACGTTCTTTATCTGTCCGTGAGCATCGTTATCGGACCCGTTTCCATGTATTATTACTGTAAAGTTTATATAATTTTATTTTTTGAAAAAGAAATATATTAGAATATCTTATAACCAACTTTCTCATTTGAAACATATCTTATATATCTCATCATTCAGTTCAATTAGATAATAGAGGAGTACGAATAGGTTACAAATTCAAAACACCCACCGATTTATGTATCCTCCTCTCCGATTACCTCCTCTTTTTCGTTGAATTTATTCTAATCAAGCTCAACCATGTCTGTTCGTCATCTTCTTCTCCCGGAAGAGCTTGTCATGGAAATTCTGCTAATCCTTCCCTCTAAGTCTCTGATCCGTTTCAAGTCCGCGTGCAAACCCTGGTGCTCCCTCTTCAGTAGCTCCTCATTCATGGCCAAACACCTCCTCCCCGACCGTGACGACGATAATCTCCTGCTCGTTAAGTACTGTCACAAGGCCACCCACGACTGTACCCTGTCCTTGCTCTCCGATCGTACCCTTGCTAAGCACGAGCAGTCCAGTACTCTTCTTCTGCCCCCATGCCCAGATCATGACCAACCCCAACCTTATATTGAGATATTGGGATGTTGCAACCATCTCGTTTGTATACAATACAAAATAGAAAATCACCACATCGCTCTGTGGAACCTAGCAACCGGAGATGTCAAGTTTCTGCCGCCTTCCGATGTCCCCGACCGGCCCGGAGCAACTTACTTCTTCAGAAGTGAACTTGGGTTTGGTTACGATGCTAGCTCGCAAGACTATAAGGTGATCCGAATCACTCCGGAGTATACAGATACGGAATTGAAGAAAGTTGAGATTTACAGCTTCAACAATGATAGTTGGAGAGGTATGCTCTGTGATGACCTGCCAGCTACCATACTTCCTTCTGATCACTTCAGCAAAGCATACACAAACGGGGTCTTTTCATGGTTGGCAACCCACCCTAAAGAGGATTCGTGGAACTGGGTTCTATGGTTCCGATTCAGTGACGAGTCATTCGGAGCATTCATGCTTCCTCCGGATAGATTCGGTGGTAAGAGTTATGGCCTGAACAAGTTTCTAGTACTCAATGATCGGGTGGGTATTGTGATCTACGATAACACCTTGGAACTGGCTGAGAGATCTTTTCACGTTTGGGTTTTACTTGAGTTCGGGGTGGAGGATTCTTGGACTCAGTTGTTCACTCTAGGTCCTTTGGTAGGGAGGATAGAGTTTCCTTTATGGTTTTGGAACAAAGGGAAAATGATTATGGTGAATAGCGATGGACAACTTGTCGTACGTGATCCTTTCGGCCAAGACATAAAACTTCTCGAAATAAATGCATTAGCCGATCACGTGTGTCATATCCAAAGTATCCAAATCATATCGATTCCAGCCAAATATATACACAAGACACAGAATATAATATCAGGTTGAAGAATAATCGAGAGATATGCTTGACTTGGTCTTGTGATATCGTTAGCATGACTTTCTGCAAAAGTTGTTTACTCATAGTTTACTATTCTTGTAGAGCTTGTCATTCCATTTCAAATATAAATAAGATTCCTAACAAACCAGGCGATTTTGAGATCAGGTCTTCTAAACAGTTAGCGTCTTATACTATTCTGTTTCTCAAACCCTAGGAGTGTAGGTCGCAATTGAAGGAGAAGGGCAAGTAAATAAGTAAAGGTGACACAACAGTAGGAGCTTTGTCTAGAAGGATATGCATTATACCATTAGTTTCTAGAGATTTGATAATTTGGTGGTATGATGTTGAACTTAGCATACTTTTTATTTATGGAAATATGACAAAATATGTAGGAAGAAAAGAAGGAATTCAGTAAATTATAAACATACCGGAAGACCTGCAGCGTCACCCATATGTCGCATATGATATCTGATGTCAAGCATCACATCTCTTGCACCTAACAATGCTTTCACAACTGCTTCATGGCTTGTTTCTGTTGCTTGCTCCTGCCACTGTCGTGTAATTTCCAACAGCATCTCAGAACATTAATAAAGGGAGGGGTGAATAGAAAAACAATGACAGGATAATTTTTTGAAAATTTGAAAGTTTAACAAGGTATTCTAGACTTTTCAAATAAATACTAATGGCGTTTCTCTGTAATAATTTTCTCAACTAAGCATATATACACTGAAACTTGAGGAAACTAGGCTTTAATTTACGGATATCTAGCATCTATTGCACTCATGTAAAATTCCTAGATTCATTCATAAATTCTTATATGATCTAAATCCATGTGCCCTCCCAATACAATAAGGCAATCTCCATTTCAAGTAATAAGTTAATGCCACTCCAGCTACCAATGAACACACAGCCATTCAAACACATGATCAACAAGTCTAGAAATCAGAGGGAAATGCAGAAGAATCACCCACCCATAGCCAATTGTCTGGCTTGATTTCTTCATAAACCGGTTTCACCATTGCATAGAACCGAGCACTTGTCTGGTGAATCGTCCTCAGAAAAGTTACCAAACATGAGAAAACGACTGATATAGCATCAGGATAATACATGTAGCTCTTAGTTGTATACCTACAATTACAAGATGATACATGAATTAAATAATATCCTTTCGAATTGATGCAAGATTAATCTTGTGCAGAAAGTGAAGCAACCTCAATAGTCACACACCATGTAACTTACAGTACACAGATACGAATTCCTCTCTTTCTGTTTCTATTTGCATATAAAGAAATTGGCATAATGACAGTCTCGATGGTAATACCTTGAGAATCAAACATCAGAGAGCATTGATAGTATGCCTTGAAAATACTATTGAAAACTTTGTCTCTGCAGCATCATTTCAGCCAAATAGGTATTTGGTATAACATTGAATCTTCCGCTACTTTGTATTTGAGAGATGGAGCAGGCTATGCAGCGAGCTGCTCCAGCAAGCATAAACCACCCAAGATCACTAGAAAGATGGAGAATCGAGTATAAAACTTATATGTCCTGTTTTCTCAGTCAATATATTTCCTAAACAAACCAAAAAACTGGAAAAACAATCATAGTAAAAAAATGACGAAACAAAACTATCATCACTAAAGAAGCGAAAAACAGGTCAAACTCTCTAGCTGACTTGCCATTTGGAATGTAGGTTATATGCATTTCCAATTTGCCACAACCATACAATGATGAAGTACTAAGCAAAAACTATGGTATCAATCAAACATGATCTAAACACCATATCATGATCATAGATTCATAGTGATAAAGTTTGTAATTACATTGTATCACATGATAATCAAAACCATCCCAACTCGATCATGTGGAAGCTTACGAAACACATTTGCAATCAAATTAGTCCATCCAAATTCGATCATGTGGAAGCTTACGAAACACATTTGCAATCAAATTAGTCCATCCAAATTCGATCATGTAGAAGCTTACGAAACACATTTGCAATCAAATTAGTACTAAATCAGCTGATTATAACAATACAGAAAGAGGAAATTGAAAATACCGAGCATCAGCAAAGTCTTCCACCTCTCCGCATTATCCTGCAAATTAGTACGCCATTTCAAGCCACCAATGACCTGAAGAATGATCAAATCATCCACAACATGCCGAATAAGAAAATTCTATACCCCGTTCTGCGAAGATTTCTCCATCGCCTACCCGATTCTGACTGGTTTCTCTAGATCAATCATGTAATCATTCAAATTCATCTCGAACGAACCTCGACATTGCAAAAACCCTACCGGTTCCGCCATGGATTCGTAGCGAACCCTAGATTTTCCTCCGGCGTCGCACAACCGAAGTTGCAGAGAAATGGAAAATTGATCGGAGAAGAGAGTTGCAATTGGAGAGGAACCTGGTATAGCTTCGCGAGATGGAAAATCGAGAGGGCTTCGAGATCCAAGTCCATTGTTGGTGCTTGCTTGGGCTGTTTGTGTACTGTGGAGAAAGAGAAAGGTCTCCGGCTCAGCGTCGAGGGAGAGGAGCCGGAGAGGCTGGTAGGTCCCACCTCACTTTTCTTTGCCACGTGGAAATATATATTTTTGGCGAGAATATATTCTTATCCTGGGATTCGGTCTCTGCATGTGCTGCACGTGGAAGATTATGATTGGATCAAAATATTGAAATCGATCGAGGTTGACTTTTCTCGTCATTGGTAAATGGGGGTATATGGCTCTTGACCAGTACGAGAAGCTGCGTAATGCGGGTTACTGTGCAATCCAATTTTTATATTACTGTGCTGATAAATCCAACCATAAATGTGTTATTTTATTGCGCTTGCTTATTATGTGCATGCATTAGTAGGGGTGGACAAAAAAAACCGAAACCGTTAAAACCAACCACCACCGTTCGGAAACCGCACCTAAAAACCCGCAACCGGAAAGTGAACGGTTGGTTGTGGGTTTTTGACGATCGAACCGAAAAGTTAACGGTTGGTTGTCGGTTCTTAAAACACCAAACCATCAGTTAACCAACCAAACCGACAATGTTCATCATATACATGTGGTTTCATAATAACCACTGATCTGACATAGATGAATGGTCCATGATCACTCTTTTGTGTCACACGAATTACTAACATTGAACACGATGACTTATATGTAATTTTTCTTTTGTTTTGGAGAGTGTAGTAATATGTTTTGGTTTGAAATATAAATATATGTATGGTTATTGGTACCTAAATTTGTACTTATATGTAGTAAAGTGATTGGTTGGTTAAAGCCACTAATCAACCGGTCAGTGAACTGGTTGGTTTCACTGTAAAAAATTGGTTTTTGGGTTGGAGTCGGTTCTAAGATATGTCAAACTGGTAATATCGGGTTGGGTTCGTAAAACGTTCTATTGAGTGGTTAACCAACCAATGCCCACCCCTATGCATTAGTCAACTAAATTCTCAACATTGATAATTTTACTTTAAACTAGTTTAAGTATCATTAAGGTGGATAAAAGCTCTCGTCTACCCTAGCCACCAGGATCCAATCTACCCTAACCAGTGTTCGCCGCCGCCTCCGTCTCCCACCGCTCCACCACCACGCCGACACCCCATCACCCCACAACCTCCCGGTCGTCGTCGTCCCCGTTAGTCAGTACACACTCTTCTTCTAGCAGACATGGTCCTTCCATCGTCACGTCGTCATCATGGTGGCACATGCATGGAGTAGCCCGACATCTGATGCGGTCGTACCCGTTCTGGATCAGAGCGCCACAGATGGAACCGGATCGGTCCGTTGAAGTCAGTCACTGGAACCACCGTCTCCGACCGGACTAGTACCGGAGGCTGCCTTGCCAGGGATCTCACTATCGGGATCTGGCCTCCGTTCCCCCACCACCGCGTTTTGCATCAGTACCGTACATGTGGGATCAGGTGCCTCGCCTGCAATGGCCGCCGACCAATCAGATAGGGTATGAACGCCCCAAACTGCCAGCCTACCCTGGGGGGGTCACAAACCCGAGGGTGCATGTAAACCCTAGGGTACTCCCAAACCCTAGGATGCGTGCTAACCGTACGGTGACCGCTAACCCTAGGGGATATGCAACCATGGAGAATCGTGGTAGTCTTGCTAGGGACCGGGGCCCGAGCCCAGTGGTGGCCAAACGACATGGAATGGCGTCAGCACGACTCAAGCCACAGGTGAAGCCCGACTCGAGAAAGAAGTCACCTGACCCTAGGTTGGGAGAGCTGAGAGACTGTCCCTTGGCCCGTCGGGGGATCCTGAGATTCACTACTGCCATTGGGCCCAAACCCAGGAAGAGCAAGACGGGTCATAAGCCAGCGGCTCCGGAGATCCCACAGGAATCCTTGCGGTTTCCAGACAACACTGAGCAGGAACAGGAACGGGAGGTCATCCCAGGGGGCTATAACCCCCCGGGGGATGAATGATTCCCCAGGGCGGGAGTGGGAAGGACCGTCTGGGGCCTATACCCACAGACCCGGGACAACTGCATCCGGGAGGTCTCATGGAATCCGTAGTAAAGGCCCCGCTTCAATCTACTTTCATCGGTTTAGGTCGAATAATAATTTGGCTAGTTAGATTCTATTTCGTTATTTACTTTCAATTCGAAACGTTGGATCGAGGTACTCTTGAGTTCGGATCTGCGACAAAAAGCAGACTATATGTATGGAACCATGTGCGCCCGATGGGCCACGACCGATTGGGACAAAAGCTGGTATCCGGGACTGTTAAGTCCCTCTTTGTAAGCATGATATGATCGTAATACAACTTCTTTCCCGTTTAAAAAAAAGTATCATTAAGGTGACTTCGCCTGATTTTGGGGGAGGTCGACGTGAATGAATCTGATTCAGACCTCATTAGATATGGGCTCCTAACAACGACCACCGGCCAAGAAAAGGGAAATCTTGGAAAAATCACCATTTGAGACATATTTGAGAAATTCGTAAATATATAAATTTTAAGGACTTCTTTTCGTTGGTCTTCGTGTGAATCTGAATATTGCGATGAAGTCAAAATTTGCTTCCTCTAACTATAATCTTTGACTTCAATCCTAAGATTTGCTTCCGTTGGTGATGTATGTGTCTTGATCGGACCAGATCAGACAACGCGACGATGAATGGGACGACGTGGTCTGCGAAGGAATTTGACCTTAGCTTAGATACCTGCTCAACGATGGACGGTAACTCACAAGCGCTAGGCGGTTTTTGAGTATAGGCATTAGCCTAACCGAATGAACCTCATTCTTCACAACCACCACTCCCTCCTGAAATCTCTTGGCCCACCTTTTTTCTCATGCGTCTCCTTCTTTCGGATCTGAACCATTTCTGGATACAACACAAAACTATAATTATGTTTTCAACTATTAGCTCATGTTTTAGATTGAATTGATAGAGCCATATTTGTCACCAACAAGAGTTCAAATCATATTATCTACAAAAATATAATTTCTGTTTCATTTATCTAATTTATCCATAATGAGATTGACTCTTATTTCTCTTTGCAACGAGTCCACCTCAAACCCATAAACTAGTTTATTATTGGACTATAAAGATGTAATTAGGCTTTCAATTATCGGTTTAACCTTTTAGTTGAATAAATCCGATAATACCTCAATGGACTCTAACGAGATTATGGAGCAGGAAATGAATTGGCCAGTAATACATAATTGGAAGACCTTGTCTTAAAACATAAACAAAAAAAGTCTATCTAATTTTTTATGAGGATGTGATCTCCTTGCTCGCTTGTCCCTTACTATCCGTCGTGTGCTCTCGATTATTTACATATTAGAACTATTAACATATTGAAACCCGATAAACATATAAAATTAGTTTAATAATGCTTGAGAATGTATGAATCAATAGATTAAAATGTTTCAAATTACAATATAGAACCCTGGATAATGATATTACAACAAGTACAAAAGTTATTTGGAATCAATACCGAAAACATTCATAACAAATAGTGAATCCCTTATACACTGAACTCTACAAAAGCTTTTACAAGTTACAACACAAGTTAATGTACATGTTAACAATGATACATACAAACTTACATACGTACAACATCAGCTGGACCCAAACGAAGGGCTGCCTACGTACCCCGGGAAAGGGGATCAAGCTGCACGTAGTTCTACTTACATACATTAATGTCGCGATCTTCAGAAAAAAAAAAAAACAAATCCTACCAACTAATCTCTCTATCATCGTTCTTCTTCTTCTTCCTCTCCGATTTGATCTTGCAAATGACGCAACTGGGGTCGTAATCCTGCATCCATATCGACAAATTAGCACTTTTCTATTATTCATAGGCCATAAATGTATATACTATTACTAATTAGTAATCAATGTTCATAACGATTGTTCATAACAACTCACTACCTTCCACATGCTCATATCCATGTATTGATTAATAAAGAATTAGTTACCTCTAACTAAATCTAATTATATCTAATTTTCACTACACACATGATTATGAAGTTCGTACTGACGGTACCTTAATTTTCCAACATTCGTCTTGATGATATCAGATTTTCACACTACCATGCCCTTTTGGCTTTTATAATAACATGAAACTTTTTTGGAAAATCAAGTAAATTTTATAATTCGGTATAACTTAGTGAAAAATGAATATAGTTTTAAAAATATATAACCGAGATGAGTTCAAAAACATGTCCCTCTAAGTCTGTACATGCTTGTCTTTCTAAAAGAGACGAAATTTTAAGAAAAGAAAAATTTCATAAAACATAATCATGCATATCAATAATACCCTAAAGATCAGTGTTTAAGCTTCTTGTGAAAGAAAAGAAAATCGAACGACCAAACAAGAATCAATTAGGGTTACGTAAATGGGATGAAATGAACCCAACAAAAATCAAAAAACAAACAAAGATCGATTAGGGTTGTAACTTGTAACCCTAGGAGTGACGAACCCATGCATGAACGAACGTACCTTAACCTTGTCGAGGAGCTGTCCGTCGACTCTGAACTCATGCATGATCCATCCACGCGCCGCCGCTGAACCTCGGCGGGGGACGAACTTAAAGCTCCGCTTGCCGCCGATATGGATCTTGGTGCCGGGGACGTAAACGGGCACGTCTTTCTGGATCTTCCACGTGCCGGTCTTGGTCACCCTATTGAGCCTGTTCCCTTTCTCGTTGCTTTTCTTCGTCGGCGTCGTGAAAAAGTACATCGTAGTCTCGTTCTTGTTCCCGGCGGCGGCGGCGCTCTCTATGTCGTGGAACATCCTCCTCCACTCGTCTTCGTCTCCGTAGATGTCGCAATCCATGACCTCTCCGTAGAATTGGAGTGAACCCTTGATCCTGTGGTACAGGAAGTCCACGATCATTTCCTGATCGGTGGGGTCGAATCTGTAACCGAGTGGGAGTGAAGCCATTGATATGATGAATACCTATATGTTATATGTATATATATATAGGAGGTGTAGTGGGACTCGGGAAACCAATGCGTTCCTAATATATACAGCCGGTTGTTTGAAAGGTTAAATATTTTGTTTTGATTTATAATAGTAATATAAAAATCATTCCTTACCGTACAAAAGCTCTTTTATATTTTCTCTCTCGTTTTTGTCGAGATACCTCTATCGAAGAAACCCTAATCTTAATCTATAACGTTAGGGTTGGGCATCGATCGATACCCGTTTCAAAAGTTCATACCCATTAACCAAACTGTGATTTTTGGATACCTAAAACCCATAGCCATTATCGTTACTAGTCACTGGTGGGGAAGCTGATAACCGGCCAGGCTACCTATCGGGCGGTAACGGTTATAACCGGCCCAACAGGTCCAATGGGATTTATGTTGGGCCTTCACAATATAACCCAAAATACAACATTTTTCAAACACATTTTTACCAACTTACAATTGAACTTCACAAACCTGCTATTTCAACAATTAAAACACAAAAATTCCTATAACTAATACCTCACATATTCATCGTCTTACAATACAGGTTTCAGGAACCATTTTTCAAGTTTACAACACAAACAATTCAAGAACAATAAATTCTATTTGACTGAACTACTAAAAACAAGTGGGCTATTAAACAAATGAGCTCAATAAAACTAATTAAACAAAGGTCAACCCGTGGGAATTAAAAAAAAATCAGGCCCTATGAAATAAACAACCGGTCGGACGGTTTTTTCGGTTTGGAAGATAAAAAATCGTACCCAACCCAAAAGCCACCAGTTTGGTAGTTTTGTAACCGTAACCGTCGTCGGTGACACCGATCATGGTGATTCCGGTGATAGGGACGGTCAGGTACGGTCGGTTTACAGTGACGTGCGGATATTTGTTCATCCCTATATAACATTATCTACCTCTACTCCTGCTTACACCGCTGACAAACCGAACCCTATCGGTCTTGTCCCATCCCCGTCTACATCCATGCTGCCTCAGCACTTATTCCACCACCACGCCCATCCTCTGAGATTACATTCCCATTAAAAGGTCGACGACACCAAAAACTCAAGCAACCCACTCAGGACCCTGCTACGCCGTTCCTCTTTGTTTCGCTCTCTCCTACGCAGCTGCTACCGGTCTCTTCTGCACCGCTCCCACCATTGGCGTTGGCTGACCAACCATCGTCATTGACCATTGTGGCGTTCTCAGCCGGGACGTCGACCCTGGTGACCAAACCTCGTCGTGGCCTCCCGACCAAGCCCAAAGTCCCTACTCCCATTGCTCTACACTTGGTCGTTCCCTCAGGCAATCGGATCTTGGACGCGGGGGCTACACTACCCGCTACCGCGACCAAGCCACCGGATACCGCCCAACGCCCCAACCCACCATCTTCTGCGGGGCGGTCATCGTCGACTAGTTCTTTGGTGAAGATCCTCCCCTAGTTGATGTCACCACTGCCGTCGGTATTACCCTCGGCGCTCTCCCTCCTGGCTTGTCCACCAAACAAAACCCTCTGTCCTATCTTACTTGTACTGTTGTGTCCATCATCTTTAATGTCGCTACCCTTTCGTAATATTTCTCAATTGTAAACTACCTCGTTTTTGACAATAAACAAAGTGTAAAAAGAAATTTTTAATGGGATAATGAATCCTTTACTTGGGTTCGGAAAGCATGTGGGGACCATATGTTGGAAACAATGCTCTTAAGTTTTCAAAGCCGTTTTTACTTGTTAGGTTGTTTTAGTTGCATTTTCGTAACTGTTTTGCATTATATTTGGGTTTTGGGGTTCTTTTTTGGTACTTAATGGTAGGAAAATCTAGGGTTTTAGAATTGTTATCTCCCTTGTCGAAATTTAGTTTATTGGTTTGAGTTGCTTTTGTTGGCATGCTCTCGTGCTGTACGAGAACTTCATCCTTTATCCACACCTTTGTAGTAAAAAGATGCATTTTAAATAAAGTAAGGGTAAACTTCATCCCACTACCCTAAAAAAACTTAAATTCCAATCTACTACCCTAACGAAACTTTTAGTTGCATTTTCATACCCGTCGTCAACTTGACATCCATTTTTGGATGGAAAATGGTAAAAAGTCCAAAATACCCCTCATTGACACTCAAATTTTCAAAAGATGCCATTGGTTTTCAATTTTTTTAATTTATTTTTTAAAATCAATTTTTATTTTAAAAAATCATATTTTATTTTCAAAAAATCATTCTTTTTAAATAGTTTTTATTTTTTAAAATTCAGAAATTACCTTAAAAAATTAGATTTATTTTGAAAAAATCAGATTTTATTTTTTAAAACCATATTTTATTTTTAAAAACAGATTTTATTTTTAGAAATTCAGTTTTATTTTGAAAAAATCAGATTTTATTAAAAATAATAATTTTGTTTTATAAAATCAGTTTTTATTTTTAGAAATTCAGTTTTATTATCAAAAATTCAGTTTTAAATTAAAAAATTCAGTTTTTTCATCTCTACAACTCAACTTCTTCTTCAACTTCCAGTTCTTCTTCTGTAACTCAATTTCTTCTTCAACTTCTTCTCTTCAATATGCAATGAAACATGAATTAAAACCGATGATCTAAAACCCATAAATTCCAAAACTTCCCCAATCTAACATACCCAGCAAAACCCTCCTCAACATCAACACGGATTCGAGATCGAAAATCAACAGAGGAAGATGAACAGAATTGAAAAAATCCATTATCCCTAAAATACATGTTAGATTTGATTTTTTTTTTCAAAACAAAATCAAATCGAAAATTAAAAAAAAATCAGATCTGGAACATTCAAACCCAAACCCACGCCTCGCCACCTCCCTCCTCTTCGACCACCACCATTCCCCGACCTCTTTAAACCCAGATGAAGGTGAAGGACGAAGAGCATATCCAAGACGCCTCCACCTCCTCGTTGCTCTGGGCGGTGGCCCTGCTCGGTTCTCGGAGTTCCGGCGACATCTGCGAGGGGGTGAACTGGCGGCGGCGTGCGACGAGAGGTTGGGGTTCAGCCTGCAAATCAGACATGGAAAGGAGGTTGAAGGTCTTGTGGTTGCGAGAGTGAAGAACTTGTGAGGAAGAAGCTGCTAAGAATGAAACTAAATGAAATGGTGGTGATGAAGTAAATTAGGGTTTCTGAATGTTTAAGGGGTATATTAGGTATTTTTAGAAAAAATGGGGTCATGTGCAATGCACATGACCTTTTTCCGTCCAAAAACTAACGGTAGGTACTAACGTGCAACTAAAAGTTTCGTTAGGGTAGTGAGATGAAACTAAGTTTCGTTAGGGTAGTGGGTTGGAATTTAAGTTTTTTTAGGGTAGTGGGATGAAGTTTACCCATAAAGTAACTATAAATAACAAAACAATTATTTAACTATCGACTAAAAAACTCTCTCTCCTTTAGAGAGCTTACCTTAGCCCTAGCATGTCGTTGCTATAGAGCTCCAATCTGTCGTCGCTGTCGCGCCGCCTGGCCTTGTCAGGTTCGTCGTCCCGGTATTCGCGTACCCCATCCAGTTGATCTCGCATACCACGCCTGGTGTAGGGTTTAACTACGGGTGGGAGTGGGTGGCTTGTCCACAACCTTCCGCGCCTCTTCCCCTCCCCACCCCTCCTGTGATTACGGCGACCCATAACCCGATCACCATGTCCCCTCGTCCTGTCGCACGAGTCTCGCATGTTTTACCTTTGTCTGATCTGCGAGTCATACCACCACCACCGCCTCCCTCCTCACTTCCCCAGATCTCGGCCTGGCCTCCTCTATCGGTAGATGATGTACTCCCGTCTTCGGCTGCGAGAGAATCGCCGGGATTATTCGGCCCGCGAGGAACGCCCCCCAACATCCTTGGTGCTACTGTTTATCGCCAGCATTGAGAACGTCGTAGTTGGGAGCGACGGGTCTTGGTGGCTTCGGCCACACGCTACAAGCCCTCTCCACGTGGCCCGAACCCTACCCCGCTTCTCCAGGCTCAGCAGCACCAAGACCTCGCTCTGGTGCATAGGGAGCTGACTGCTCGTACTCGGGATCCGCTAGGGCCACTACACCGTCAACCTCATCGTCTTCCGGTGGGGATGATCCAGCCATGGCCGCTGCACCCTCAGCCTCATCGTCTTCCGGTGGGGATGATCTGGGAAGTTACGGAAGTCTTTGTTGCGGTCTCGATCACGTCGATAAGGACTCGTACTTGGGGTTGGACCTGTGATCGAGCCGGTATGCGGTGGAGCATGATGGAGAAGTCTTCACTTAGGGTTTCACGTTACTGGGTACGGAAACGAACGAGGGTGTGGATACCAGATGTTGATCCACATCCCCGAGGGGTGCCTGCTAGGGTTCGGGGCCCGCTACCGTACAGACGGGGCGGCTGCGATATGCACCGGGGGATGGATATCGCCTCTGCCAGTGTCGCCAGCGCCTGAGGACTATAGATGGAACATGCACTGATCGAGGCGGATATCTGGGGGCCGGGGAATTGCGGCCGATGATAGTGGACCTGTTACCTAACGCTAGGTCATCTCGTTGTGGGGAAGCCGGCATAACAGTGGACTCGTTACCTAATATGGGTCCCCGGATTCCAATCGGGATACTAGCTTGTCGACCGAGCTAGGCCGCTCTGGGTGGTCCTCCACTTGTCACCCGGGCTCGTTTGGGCAAGGTGTGGTAGTGGGGCTACGAATGGATCAGCTCTCTGCTGATTCGATTGCTACCGATTGGCCATTTCGGACTAGATTGTTCGGAGGTAGAGGACGTGCCCAAACTAGGGTGCGCCATGTTGAGGTTCCAGTGCCCGGGTATCAACCGAGGGAGGCTGCTGATGTTTTGGGAAGGGTTGCGCCTGGCGAGGCATGAGATAGTTCACTACAAGCGGGGAAGATTCCCCGTCGGGAAGGATGAAACATCGGGGACTGGACCTGGGAGGGGTCTCCAGACGATGCTTTGCCTCCCACCATCACTATTACCGTCAATGTCCCTCCGGATCTCCGGTACCCTGTTCCCCCCACCCACATTCTGTCCTTTCCCATGGGGCGCCAACTCAACATCTTCGTGGACGGTTCTACTATGAAACGAATAGTGAACACTCTTAAATGTTCTTGCCTTGTTCTTCGTGGTCAGAGAGTCTTTGATGCACTTATTTGTCTTTACACAAATTGATTAATGAAATTCCACACCTTTCGCTCAAAAAAATAAATAAATTAACTATATTGTTATCTTCCACGGTTATATTATCGTCATTATACTCTTCCACGAAAGTATTATCGTCACTTTGTGCTGTCGCAAAAGGTCTTCACCAGAAGGATGAGAAACGGTGGCATCTTTGCATTTCATGTGGGACACCCGATGCCCTCTTGGATGGGTTGCTTAGGGTTTCGTCCGACCCGCTCTACGATGGACTGCCTAGAGTTCTACGTCGCTGCACAAGGAGAGATTTCTGGCCAAAGCAATCAAGTGAGGCATGCTATGCAATCTTTCCTGGTCCAATGAGGTACCTATGGGGAAGCAGGACGTCAAGGAGGAGAAGCATCCCGCCCCCATCATGGTTGGTGGCAGCTAACCGACATCCTCCACCAACTTTAGTACCCCTTGAGCCACTAGCACACCCTTCTTAGATCCCAATCGGTCCCTCCCATAGGAAGCAGCAGATAGGCACTCTTATACAACTCAAGTCGAGCCGTATTGGTTACCCACGGGCTTACACTTCCAGTATATTGACAATGGCCTTGTTAGTCAAGAAAAGTTGTTGGCAAATAGCTCGGGATAGACAATTTTCCCAGGACGACGAAACCTCGCCTCCGTTGAATTCGTCCTATCAAGTTTCTTGTCAATTCCCCTCATTCTTACCAATTCATTTGGCCAAAAATCCACTTTTCTATAGAATCATACCACTAAATCGCCATAGGTTAGGGTGCTCTCACGATTCGAAGAGTTCATAGACAAGACAAATCGAAGATGGATTTAGCTTCGGTGCCCGTGTACGGTCCATGTCTCAAATTTGTGTACATCATTATGTGAAGGATCACACAAAAAATACTTTTTATTTTGAAATTTTATTTGTGTGACTTTTGAATGAAGGTAGGCGGTAGATGAATTTTGTTTGAGCCTTAAAACATCACAACAATTGCATGCAAAATTTAACTTTGAATGATTATAAATAGGATGGGAAACATCTGTGAAAAATATAAATATTGTTAAGTCCTTTTTATCTGAGATATGTACTCTTGGCATCGCTCAATCCTCCTCGTCTTTTATCTTTGTCTATTATTTCAGATATTGGAGTAAACTAAGCAACTAATCCAAATAGTGTGTTCTAAATTGAGAAACAGCTTTAGCACATTGTTTATGTTGACATTCTTGGGTCAAACTTATAATAATAATACATATAGGCATACATACATACAACAATGTCATATAGTACAGCAGTTGAACCCAAAACAAAGGGCTGCTCTACGTATCCCGGGAAGGGGATCAAGTTGCACATAGTTCTAGTTATACACACATATTATAGTCGTGATCTTCAAAAAAAAGCAAACCCTACAAGCTAATTTCTCGAGGCTAACACACTGAAGAATGGGTCGTCATCCAGATCATCCATCACTAATGGCTGGTCATCGATCTTCTTCTTCTTTTTCCTCTCCAACTTGATCCTGCAAATTACACAATTGTGGTCGTAATCATGCATCCATATCGACAACTTAGCATATTTGTACTATTCATAGGCCATAACTGTATGTACTAATTAGTAATCAATATTCATAACGATTCATCTGTGTACCATAGCATCCATCCGCCAGTGTTCACAACAATTCAGAACCTCTCTCATGCTCGTATTTGTATATTAATTAATATAGGATCAGTTACCTCTAACTAAATCTAATTATATCTATTTTTCACTTATATACATCTAATTATAAAGTTCATATAGACAGTTACTCAACTTTCTGAAATTTGTCCAAGTGATACTCGATTTTAGCATTACCATGTTCTTTTGGCTTTTGTAATAACGCGAAACTTTTTGAAAGTCAAGTATCTCTAAGACGTATTTTATAATTTGGTGTAACTTAGTAAAAATTGAATGTAGTTTAAAAATATACAATCGAAATGAATCCAAAAATATGTCCCTCTAATTCTGAACATGCTTGTCTATCGAGAAGGGACAAATTTACTGGTTTATATGTGTTTTTAAAATAAAAAATATACATATTTCGTAAAACATAATCATACATATCAATAATATCCTAAATGTCAGTGTGAAAGAAAATGAAAAGTAAATGGTGTATTAGAGCATGTACAATGGACCGGCTCTCAACTTCGGCTCGCGTTTTTGCGGGCCGCGGGACGCGGGCCGTCCCGTTGTGGGACGGCTTTTACGTGTCCCGCGTCCCGCTAAAACACAGGCCCCACGCCCCACTATTACGGGACGGGCCGAGGCCCGCGTCCCGTGTCCGAAGGCCGGCCAATGGTCGTGTGCCACGCGTCCTTTTTATAAAAAAAATACGAAAAATCAGATTTAACTAAATATGATTGGTCCACTCACAATACAAGACTCACATCCAAGCCCTTGTAAAACACCCACTATTTTGAGTCCCGAGTCCCACTATTTTGTCCAGTCAGCATACGAGCCTTACATACAAGCCTAAATGGGTTCTCCAATGACCAAATCGCAGGGGCCGATACTCCGGTTTTATTCATTTTAAATCCAAGAAAATAGTTGTTCAGGTTATATATTGAAGGTATAAATGGGTTTAAAATTAATTGCTTCGACCTCTTTGTGGTCGTTGGACGGCGTCAGAAGCCGAAGGAAGTGGATTCATGGGTCATCTCCGATGCACAAAGAGAACAGAGCTCCAACTCTGTTTTTATAGCTCCCAAGATCGTTAATCCCTATCCTCCCATCATGGATGACGCAACCAATATGGATTGTGTTCAGACGCATCTAGAGGACTTAAGGCCTAATTTGGATGGTCAAGCTACAATTCCGGTTGGACCGCCAATTTTGGATGAGTCATGTGGTAAGCACAACAATGAGGTTAGTTTAGGCTCAGAGATGGCTTCATAGACTATGAGAGCTAGCCATGAGAGTCTTGGATCTGTTATCCATGGACCTCAATCTTTGCCTAACCTGGTTAAGGACGACACTTTGTTTGGAGATCAGAAGAATAGCCCTTGGAAAGACGTCCTTCTCAAACCTCCAAAACGGAAGAGTCGACCCCCTCAACATTAATCGGACTAATATCTTGTTAAACCAAGAGATCATTCTTTGAGTCGTGAAAGACTCGTTAGACTTGTTGACGTTTTGACGCAGGTCACACAAACACGATTGAGCGTGTATTGTTCGAATGCCCAGTGACGAGGGCGGTTTGGAGCAGATTCTCATGCATCCAGGGAATTGTAGGAGATACTTTCCGGAGCTGGTTAGAGCAAGGATGGGTGGTGGATGGCGGGGTACATGCGACCAATGTAGTGGTGACTTGTTGGGAGTTGCGGAAAGCTCGTAATCAACGGGTACGGGAGGGGAAGAGTCCGACCGTGGGTATTTTTCGGGGGGCTCAACTCCTACTTTTGGGTTGGTTAGAGGCACAAGTTCCAAGGGTCTTAGGGACTGAAGGTGAGGTGGTAGATAGAGTGAAGTGGAGAAGGCCATTAGTAGGGAGGTGGAAAATCAACATTGATGTTGCAGTCTTTGCAGGGGTCGAGACGGGGGAGGATGGGTGTGTCGCAGTACGAAAGGAGTACCTTTATTCCTTCGCAGTTGGGTGGTTTGTGACTTACAGGAATCAGAGGTATTAGAGGCTTTAGCGGTAAAGGAAGCACTAAGGGAGCTGGTCAGTCGAGCCTTGGAGCATGGAGAGGTCGAAACGGATTGCTTGGGCATTGTGGAGGCGATCAACAGCACAAAAAACTTGATCACGCCGTTAGGCGCTATTATTGATGATTGTAAGCAGCTTCTATTTGGTTTAAATGATGTAACAGTAGTCCATGTCAGGAGGGCTGCTAACAGAGTAGCTCATGAGCTAGCGAGAAATGTCCAAGAATGGGTTAATATGATATGGGATTGTACTACGTTGCCAGTACCTATTCCAGGTGATTGGCTATTGACTCTATTCAATAAAGGGGAAACCTAAAAAAACATGCCCTCGAACGACCTTTGTTAGCAGAAACATACTGTGGTTACCTTTCTTTCTCAAAAACATGCTTATACCTTTTGTTTATTATCAAAAAGTAGCGACTTACGTTTATTATTTTTATTTTTCCGTTATTTTGGACGGAAAACGAACACGTGCTCGACACACAGTCTTTATATTTATCATTAATACTGAAGTTGTCCCTATTTCTCTCATCTAAATGAAATTCCGGAGAAGAAATTGAACACTCGTACGACCATATCCAATATTTAGACTAGAGGAATATGGACAATTTCAGTATTATGATAAATATAAAGACTGTGTGTCGAGCACATGTTCGTTTTCCGTCCAAAATAACGGAAAAATAAAAATAATAAACATAAGTCGCTACTTTTTGATAATAAACAAAATGTATAAGCATGTTTTTGAGAAAGAAAGGTAACCACAGTATGTTTCCGCTAACAAAGGTCGTTCGAGTGCATGTTTTTGAGGTTTCCCCTTCAATAAATTCATCACACTTTCGTAAAAAAAAAGACATGTATTTTTATTAAAATATATATTTTTAATTGAATTTTATAATATTTCTGTTAGTTTTCACTCCGGATTAAATTCTCTGTATGGTCATTCCTATTTCCTAGTTTCACAATATTGTGTTTAAAGAATCCTCTCAATCATTTTTTACCAAGCTTAACCTTGTTAATACTTATTTATGTTAACTGCCCTTCATTAAAACTCATTCCTGGAAGTTATCAAACTGTAATTAAACAACCTCTTAATCCTACAAAAAGTTAATGTTTATAAGAGTGAGAAAACACAATAAATACTCCTAGGAACTGAAATCAAATTAAATAAGCTTGACTCCAAGGAGGAGAAAAGGAAAGGAATTAAAGGTTTGTTTCTTTTAGTGGGTGTGTTGTTTCCTAACAATTTCACTTAAACCCATAGCTTCATTTCCACTCAAAGTAAGGCATATTAATCACAATTGACTTGTCGCCTCGTCTTCTTCAATGAGCATCAATGAAACGACACAATTGGACGCCTTGTCGTGAATGCCAAGAGTACACATTACTCTCGTCATTTTCCTCACTTCTGTAGTTAAGAATAGGGATATTCTGAGGTGTTAGTTTTTTTTTGTAATTTATTTTTCTAAAAATAGTATCGCGAACTGGTATCGTGTTGTATTTTGTACGAAAATAATTGTACGATCCTTACAATTTATATTTTTTATGAGCGAAAAGTACAAATTTTCATTACTTCAAAACGATAATCGATTACACAGTTTTGCATCGAGGAACATGCTCCTCGACCACGGCAAAGTCAGTATGAATGAATAGTGGTTCACTGAGCCTTTTCATATCAGAACCGTCACTGACGGTATTTTGGCGACCCCCGGGCAGGTGATGCCTCTTAGGCAAAGAGAGAAGACGCTAAAAAGGAACGGGGTACCAGAGATCATGAGGGACCTCAACAGTAATGGTGATGGAGAAGTCCTTGATTCTCTGCTCGATAGGCATTGATCCTGTAAAGACAAACTCAGAAAAAATAACTAAAACCCTTTCGATTAGCCAGAGCCATAATCGTGAAAGGGGACGAGGCGGTTGGGGCGGTGGAGGCCAGGGAGGAGGACGCGCCAGCTGCTGCAACTTCAGGGATGCCTCTAGGGACGACGGCGACATTAGAGACAACGACGACATCTGAGGCGACGACAACAACAGGGGCGACGACGGCTTCAAGGACGACGGCTTCAAGGACGACGGCTGTAGAGACGGTAACCCCTAGGGAAGAGGAGAGACCGAGATATATCGGGAGATGCTCCGCTGATGGCGGGAGGCGGCCAACGTCGCGGTGGCTAAGGATGGATTGAAAGAAGCCCTAGTAGAGAAAAAATTCCCAGAATCCAAGGGGGAAGTGCAAATGGTAGATTGGGAAGGAGAGAGAAGAAGAACCATTGCATAGGCTGTGGAAATTGTCATAGCCATAGCTATGGAGGAGGAGACGACTGCTAGACTCTCAAACCATAGCAGAGAGAAAACGATCGGCTTTCGATAGAACATCCTTACAATTTATATTTAAAAAATGATAAGCTAACAAACATATATGTCAAAATTTAGCTTTTTTGTTTATAAAATATTATTTCTAAAAATATTTATTATTTGAGGTGTTCAATCATCATTTTAAAAGTGTGAGACAACATCTGTAAGATAAGGGATCAAAACTTTCTCCACCAAAAAACTCTGTGATCTCTCTCTGACCCTCAGCCGCCACGCACGGCGGTGGCCTCACGGCTTTGGTCAGCGAGGTCACCGATGTAACTCCCTTACTCTCCCTTGATTCTCCCTTCTTCCTTTCCCTCCTTTTTCTTCCTCTCTATCGGTTCGTTGTGCTTCTTTTCCCCCCGACTTCATCCCTCGGTCCGTCGCTATCCCAGCCTCATATCTTCAGATTTGGGCCTATGGCCGGCATATCTACCCTCCTCGGCCCTGTTCTGCCTAGGATCTGAGATTTTTCACCTCTTTGTCTTTCATGGTCGTTGGGGGTTGGAGTGTGGCGGTGGTCGGTTTGCTCTCTCTGATCTACCGGTAGCGACGCGCCTGTAGGTTTTTTGGTCTTTCCCTTCTCCTGCTGGCGTGGTTCCCATAGTTCCTTGTGTGAGAGATTTTTCTCCACCGATTTTAGTGGAGATAGTCGGGGTTCTCGAGCCTCCTTTTTCATCTTCAAATGGGTTCATTTCGTTGTAGGAGTCGCCTCGTCTTCACCATCGTGGGAAGGGTTTCCTGGCTGGGATTCGTTGTGGCTGGAGCTTCGTGGTGGACTTTGGTGGTGGGTAAGCTCAGATCTTCCCTCTCTCTCCGATTACTACTTGGACGGGAGTGGTAAGATCTTTGGTATGACTATTCTCCTACATCCCTTCCTCGTTTCACTTTTTTTATTTTCTGCATCTCCTTGCCCTTTAGTCCTCTGTTCTCTGTTTCTTTTTGGGCGGGGCCTCACGGATGGGGTTGGCAACCGAGGGGTTTTTTAAGCCACAGGCTTGTATTGAGGAACTTCAGGGTTGAGTGGTGTGGGGATTAAGGGGTAGAGCTGCGGGTTGGGGTGATTTAGTCCTGCCCCCTCCTTTTGGGATGCAACCGGTGTTGGCCGGTTGGGAGGGTTCGATTAGGTACCTTTGGGTAGTGGTGGTCGGTTGAGGTTGGGGGTTTCGTCTTTTGCGTTCTGGAGGTGTGCTTGGGTCGGGTTGGGTGTTTGATTGTGATGGGGCTGGGCTCTGTGGCCTTTCCTAAATGCTCTTCATGGTTGATAAATCAGAGTATCCAGACTACGTTTTTAGTCCCTTGTAGGAGTTGGATTAGTTGTCCCTTGTTGGACATAGGTTTGTTCGACTAGGTTCTTATTTTGGGGTGTTTTCTCTGTTTCTAATTCTGGTTAGCCCCACGGTGTGGGTTTGTTGTATTTGGTTAGCCCTAGTTGGTTGTTTGTTTGTTATTTCATGCGTATCTGAGGACTAAGCCATGTGTTAGTACCCTGTTATTAGGTTTGCTCTTTTTTGAGGTGCCAGTTTTGACATGCTCTGTTCTGTACTTGAGGGTTTACCCTTGGACATGTTTTCAGTTTGAAAACATTGTCTTTTTATATATAAAACTTGTTGGTAAAAAAAAAATCAAAACTTTATGAAATTTTCTCTCTTTCCTTTGTCAAGATCAACCCTAAACTTTAGAAGACATGTGCTCCCGTTTCGTTGTCATTACCGCACATAAGTTGCTCCCCCAGCCCGAAAAGGACGTCAACTCTATACCTCTACAGGCTCTGTTTCCGTCTGACAAAGTCGCACCACTACCTACTGCCATTGTCATGTCGCCGCTTGTGCACGTCTCATCACCGTCTGAACGCTCCTCTACGGTGATGACAAGTGTGCCTCCTCCATACCCCTCGCGAATTCTGATAAGCCCTTTAAAGGGTCGCCGTAAGAGGAAACCAAAAATCATGCATGCTGAACCCCTGCTACCGCAACCTTCCCCACCGCCTTCATCACTGCTGCAACTACCACCACCGTCTCTATCTTCACTACGATTACCACCACCGCAATCTCCGCCAACACCACCGCTGCCTCCTATGCCATCCTTGGCATTGGTGGCGTTCATGCCGGGTGCGACCCTCCTTGTTCAACCACGGCCGAAGGTGAGGCGAGGCCGCCCACCAAAAACCCTAGGGGCCTCGTTGGATGGGCCTCTACGGGGTCATCTTTGTCTCCCCCTGCCTTGCTCCCCGGGGCTGATGAGGATGGCCCTAGGTCACCGTCCTACCTTGGTATGAGTGACTTGCGAGTAAAAAAAATCTCGACATTCATGCTGAATGTAGACCGGATCCGCTCATCCCCTCCATACCCATATCGTAGTTTATGCTACGTCGGGAGGGCTTGGTACCACCTCCTACTCCTGTTCCCCCGATGGTTTTGAGGCTTTCACCGCCCGACTCTCCTATTAGGACCCCCCATGAGAGCCTCTCGGGTTGCTCCTTGGGCTACGAGGAGCCTCTGGAGGTGATCGTCACTGATGCGGTTGTCGATCTAAGGGCTTTGGCTCAACAACGTTTCGGGATGCTCAGACGACTTCTGCACCCCCCATTTAGTAACGATGTACAAACATGATCGCTCGACCAACCAAGGTCAGACAGATCCATGCCTGATCAATGAGGCCTCCAAGGAATTTTTCAAGCATCTGTCTGAGACTCATTTCTCTTTTGGGTCAAAGGCAGGTACTCTAGAGGACGGAAGACCAAGAAAGATTTTGAGAAGCGGGGCTTGAATGACCTCTACACAGGGGTGGCAGAGGGTATGGTGGCAGACGATCAGGCAAGGTCTGTCAAACGGTCTCCCCGGATCAAATGAGTGCCCCACGCGAAAGCGGGGTGTCAGAGAGGAGGACCATCCCGTCCCCTTAAGGTCGCCCCCAACGACTATTCTACTCCGCCAACCCACATGTTATTCCTTACACAACTAGCGCACCCCTCTCAGCACCCTATAAGCCCTCCTAGTGAGCTCGAAATGCATTTAGGCATCCCTAACAAGATTCGAGTAGAGACGTGGTTGGTCATCTTTGAGCCCCACTTTCTTTTATACAATCGTTTTGGGTGGCAGCCAAGATTTCATAAGCCGATTTGTTGTTACCGGGCAAGAGCTAAACAATAATGTAGCTCGTCTGTGTGTGTTCACTTTGGGAAGGTATCAATATTACTTTTGTTTTTCGCTGAAAAAATGTAGTCAAGTTTGGTAATTACATAATTAAAAGAGGCTCAAGTTAACTTGGATCGTTGGTTGGGGATCAAATCAGTGACCATTACGTGTGTTCTAGTTGAGAAAAATATCAAGTTCCCACCTGAAGTCTGAAACTGAACCTATAATAAGAACAAAACTGAGATTTCACACGTATTTTTCTTTTCTTTTTCTTTTTTGAATTCATATGTGTTTTTCTAATATACTTTTACTCTTTCACATTTGAAAAAAAAAAGTAGCCTGAAACTAAAAAGTATTTTATTTGGGGATGAAAGAAACAAAAAAAGATATGAAACCGGACCATAATTTGTTGAGACCCACCGATCTGTCCCCACTCCCATTCGTTGATATTCATGTTTCACCAAACATTACCACCACAACCAGACATTGTTAATGACATGTCTCTGGACATGTACTAGACACACAGAAAATCTTGCATGCTTGTCTCGTAGCTTCATAATCAACCAATTGAATGGAGATTTAAAGACTCAAATTATTACCGTTGTTGTGAATTTTTATGAAATTGTGTTTGGAGAGGTAGGTAAAAACTGAATGTTAAAAATCGTTTGTGTTTATTAAATTATAATAAGTTGAGTAATCCGTCTGACATGTTCTGAGCATCTATACTAATACGAGCGAAAGATCGAGCTATACGGGTTAGTCAATGTGTTGTTTTGTTTGTCGATTTCCGAATGAAAACGATATAAACATTGTTACAGATTTGACACAGTTTCGTGTGATCTTTGATAATCAAACCCAAAGAAGACTGTACTTCTATCATACAATTAATTGTCAGAACTAGTGACGGGTCATATGGGCTCAGGGGGAACGTGCCCCTTCTTAACTTTTTTTTTGAAAAATTCTTACTTGGTTTTTGATATTTTTTTTAATATATTTTAATTCTATTTAATTTCGTATTTGTCTCTCCTCAAATTTTTTTACAGTCACGTATTGGTACTGAAAAATTTCAGTATCCTTTTATTGAAAAAGCTGATTCTGCCACTGATGAGAAGTACGGTTTAGCAATCTGATTTTACTAAAACTTGTTTCCATCCCTCGTCGAGAACCCAACTCAATGCTTCCCGAATGCCAATAACCTCTTATGTTTTGTAACTTAATTTGAGAACTCACCATTTTTTATGTTTTTGTTTAACCCTTCAAATTATAATTTTGACTCAAGTTGCCGAAGCCCAAAGATCTAAGTGGATGTATTAATTTAATAAAACTGATGATTAATCATTTGGCAATAATGTTTTTGTTTTGGAGTATTCTGCAAAACAGAGCATAGAGACAAAAGCAGAGAAGGTCTGAAATTAAACAAACCATATGATAGAAACAAACTGAGATTTTCAGATCTGATAAGGAATATCCAGCAGATACGAAAAAATCATATTATAAATTTATTGGAATAAATTAATATATATTCCTAAATCATCAAAAAGAAGTAGTAATATTTACAAAATTAATGATAAATTAATCGATCTTAGAAAGGAGGGAAGGTCTTGCCCAAGCCATTGACATCGGAGAAGAACCCAACCAGTCCTCGCCGGTAAGGTAAATAAGACCGTCTCTTATCTTCTTCCTTCAGCTTCCTATTCCTCACATAGAACTTCTCGTGCGCCGACACCGCTTTCCCGGCAGGTCTCGCCGGAGTTTTCGAATTCTTTCCGCCATCGGCTTTTTGTTTGAGCTTCTTCTCCGATTCGGGAGTAAGGAACGCGAGGTGCGAGTCCTTTCCGCCTTCGCTGTTGCTCCTCTTCAGCAGATACCGGAACCTCCACCGCCGCGACTGCTTCGCCGTCGCCGACGATCCGGTGGAGTTGCTCTTCTCGCACCGCGACGGAGACGGCTCCGCGAGTTTCGGAGTCCAGACGCAGTAGGTCCCCGGCGCGACGCTCTCCAGCTCGTCCGCCTCGGACGACGAAGACGACGACGGAGGATCGTCTCCGTCGTCTTCGAGGAACAGCTTCTCCAGCGAAACGCAAATCGACTCCTCCGCGGCCGCCGCATCTCGCCGGAGGAGATCGCGGTTGAAAACAGGGAAGACCTGGCGGATCCCGCCGCCGCCGCCGCCGATGTTCGATTCCAGATCGGGATTCTCGGAGAGCGAAACGAATTCGAAATCATCCTCCTCCGGTGCTTCTCCGGCCTGAGATTGGACCTGACGGTGGACTCCTGAAACGACGTCGTCAGCGAGCTGAGCAGAGATGGAGTAGGTGCTGAAGCTGGGGCAGACGGAGAGGTCTGAGGAAGAGGGCTCTGGAAACGACGTCGTCTGCATTGTGTCAGGTTTCTGGAGAGAGAGACAAAAGGAGGAGAGAGAAGAAGAGGATTTGGTTTCGCCGTTGAGGAAGAGTTGAGGTGGGGATTGGTTTATATACCAAGGAATTGGAAATATGACGCGATTGAGAGCGCGTGCGATTAAGGAGATGCGTGATTCGGGGCCTCTCTGCTTCTGAGAAACTTCCTGATATTTCACGTGACATTACACGCGCTCTTTCAGGTAATCTACCTCCTGTCACTTTCTCAGTACTAGGCATCTTCCTTCGTCCCTTGATCTCTGTGATTTTTTTTTACTATGTTTTTGAATTTATGTGTCTATCTCTCATCTACTGTACCTCTATTAAATTATTTTAAATAGAAACAATGTACTTAACATAAATATATATATAAAAATCGTACTTAAGTTTAATCTCCCAGGTAAGGAGTGAAGTAATAACTAATTCAAAACTCGATTTTGAAGTAATGATTTTTACAATTTGTAGTCTTGTTATTTGATAATGGTAAAAAATACGTAAATAATGATTTAACTCTAAAATTTTAAATTTAAGAATAATAATAATGATAAATGTTTGTATTTCCTAAATTTCCTCCTCTTTATACGGGAAAATAGAGTTAAAGAATATAAAATTTCAAGTCTATTTTTTATTTTTATTGTTATTGTTATACAAATTGTAATTTTTAACGTAAAGACGTGTTTAAGGTAATTTTACACAATTATGAAAAATGTACAAATCATAAAAGAAAATACATATTTCATAGTGTCTTTTTACTATTATAACATGTTATTGTACACATAATAATTATTATTTATCTATATTTTTTTTATTTTTTTTATATTCTAATCAGAACGAATGAAGTATTATCTAATTTTATCAACAATAAATTACATTCTACCTTCTAACAAGCCATCCTCAATAACAAAGGAAGTGGAATAGCAAACCTTTTTCAGATAATGCATGGAGATCTTGTGATAGGGTGAAAATCTAGACTCTATGATATGGGATATACATATCAAAATCAATGGTCCTCCTCCACTTTGCTTAAGAAAAGCAAAATGAAATGCTTTCCCCTTCTCAAGTCATCCCCTTGTACTTCTAGAGACTTTGGTCCCAAAAGTGTAAAGAGAAAGAGTGAATATGCAATTAATCAATAGCACAAAATCTACCTAAATTACCTCCGAATAATTAGCAATTCATAAGAGTACCTCCACTAGAGTTTTTCAAAGAGTTTCGGTACCTGATCTGTCTATCATTTTTCGAAGAATTCATTTCGAGACATTTACGTTGTTTTAAACGGATCGACGAACCCCGTCTCTTAGCTCATGGATGGTGTCACCGACTCTTGTTCTCTCTCAGCCTGCTTGAGCTCCGCCTTTCTTTTTCATCTTTTTCGACCTATTGGATCATATAGATTTTGTTCGGATCTTTTTGTTGGTTTGGTGGTTTGTGATTTTCTTCACATAATCCACATCACTTATTAATGTATTATTTATTTTCTAATAAAAAAACGATATAATCTAATTTATATCTGGACAAAAGTGAGAGAAAATAATATCACGTTCAGAATTGAGTAAAAGCGATCAATACATTACACCCTTCTAAGAGAATGAGCAGTCCGCAACTCTTTTCAACGTCTTTAGTCGTCGTTTCCTCTTATAACACCACCCCATCTTCTCTTCCTTCTTTCAGCGTTAACGGAAACGCTGATGCTTCGCGCCAACAATAACACAAAAGTTGGCTGGGGCAATATAAACTTACACACAATCGTTTGACAAAATCGTCGTTAGAACCGCGTGAGATTCAACATTTCTCGATATTTTACAGCTTTATCACTAACGTCTCTAAGACCTATATAGCATTCCTTCGGTGGTATGCTCTAAATCAATCATGAACCTAAACAAATCGATGTGTAGAGCTGCCTAAATTCATGTCCGTCTTTGACCATCACTCTGATTTTCCATCATGTGTTGGTAAGAATTTAATTATGCACTTAAATGCCAGGTTCATCAGATCTATAAGATGAGTACAACAATAAATATGTATATCTGTGCATTGCAATTTGCAAGGGTCCACTAGCAACCCATAGCACATGTCCTAAAACATTGTATAAGTAAAAACCTTTGGCAAGATAGTGGAGAAGATGTTGTGTCCCAAAAGGTATAAATCTTTCAGGAACTAATATAATCTGTATAAATTAGTGGGTTGTTAATAAGATCCAAAAGATACTCAGCACCTAACTTTATTCACTTTTAAGCAATATTAAAACTAATGCATGGAAAACACAGGGTTTATCTAGGTGAAACATGTGTAAAGAGATTGACTTTTTTTTGTTAAACTATAGTATTTGAATTGTCATCTAATGATCATAACTTAGATTATGGCAACAGTATAAACTACTTAAAATGTGAACAAAGAACCTAACAAGTTACTCCTTCCTTTGCAATCAAATAATTTAAAGGATAATCGTAAAAAGGTTTAGGTATTCATTTTTTACAATTTATAACCATTTTTTTAATAATTATAAAAAGAGTACCATGAACTGTTTTTTGTTACAATGTGTATGGAAATGATAATTTTACTCTCACAATTTAGATTTAAACAACAATAAGAAGAAGAAAAATCCAAATGTTCCTATCCTTTAATTTCTTTCCACTTTGTACCATAACTAGTAAGAAATTTTAAGGGATATGAAATTCAATATTTTTGTTATTTTATAATTATTTTATTTATTTAAATTTTTAAGAAAAAATCATCTTATTAAAAAAATTATACACTGTACAACAAAAAAACAAGTTGATAATATTATTTTTTTTGTAATTATCAAACAAGTTACACAAAATGAATACCTCAGTTTATATATTTACAATTATCCCACAATTTAACACTATTAGGCGTGTGAATTTGAATGATAGAATCACAACTAATAAGATTGCAATATATTCACAACTAAGATTACTAAATATTCTGTATCTTTGAATTGTTCTTAACAACTTGATTGATAAGCTTGTAACATTGTGTATACACATACTCAATGAGTATAAAGGTTATTAATGCTCCTTCGCCTCATAAGAGACTTATATTGAGGGTCTGTGTGTCTTTGGTGGGGGTGGATTCCAGCTGAGTGTGGTTGGTTAGTGTCTTATTCTATATCGATTCTTTTCTGAAGGCTTATATTGAGGGTCTGCGTGTCTTTGGTGGGAGTGGATTCCTGCTGAGCGCGTTGGTTCGTGTCTTATTCTATATCGATTCTTTTCTAGGTTTGTGTTAGTATCCATAGATGAGTTGCAGGAGTTTATTGTTTTGTGTAATTTTAGGTTTGTAGGCCCGGTTTTGTTCTGTGGTTGGTCTGGTTTTTTCCTTTTGTAGTTTTTTGTTTGAACTTTGTAGTTCTTGTTATTAGTCTGTCCCCGTGCAGACTGCCTATGTCTCATTTTGAAATTAAAGTTTTATGAAACTTCTCTGATAAACAAAATATACTCAATGAACATACAAGGCAAGGAAATAAATTCCATTAGACACTAACCCTCTTAATGATGAATCAGATAATGCTTCCCATAGACTACAGAAATTGATGAAACAAGTACTGAACTGAAGTATATTGAGAACAAAAATCAATAGCTTCACAATATACAATCAAAATATACACACAAAAGCAGACACTAGCATGAATGTTTCAGATGTTTGAAACAGACAATCTTTGCAAAACAAATACACTGGCTTTCAAAAATTACAAAGCTAATATACACAAGGGAGAGCCTCTGGACCTATTATGTATATATGCCATCAATTTACCATATACAGAAACACATCTCAAGTATGAACACTTACTTCACAATCGCCTCTGCTTCAATCTCTCCTTCAGGTGATGCATCTTGACCTTGGTTCGGGCAGGCAATTCGTTACTTGACTCGATCTCCGAGCCTTCTGACTGTCTTCTTTGTATGATATCGTGGTACATGGGACGGAAATGTGTCTGAAAACACCTGTAGCAGAAATAAGGCAGCAGAGTGGAGATAACTAGTAGAAGAGTGGCTAGCCAGTAGAGGATGCTTGGGGCGCAAGCTTCGACAAGAACCATGAATGCAGTTGTGGACACTGTGGGGGAGAGGTAACCGTAGATCACCAGGAATATGTACCAGAAGATGATGCTTCCCCAGATGAAGAAGTGTTGGATCCAAGTGAAGTAATTGATGGCGAGCGCCATCTGGCAGTTTACGGCCCAGACCACACAGGTGTACATTGTAACGCCTAGGACTTCGAAGTCGACTACTTTACCGTCGGTTCTGAAGGCATGGTTGGTCATGGAGTTGGTGGAGAAGAAGAAGATGATTATGGAGCTGATGACTCCGTTGGTCATCCAGCCGAGTATGCGGGGCCAGTTGAAAAGGATGTTTTGCACTCCTTCTTGATATAGCAAAGGGTGCTGTTAAATAGAGATGGTATGGTCAGAAATGACACGCCTTAACTTGTTATAAAAGATTGGGATGATTACAAAAAAGTACTCTTTTTTTGCAACTTGTAGCCCTCTCTTTGATAATTGCAAAAAAGTACCCAGAAGGCCCGAACTTGTCTTTTTGTTGCAGTTCGTATAAAATGACATTTTTACCCTTCCAATTTAGAATTAAAAAATAATATGTAAAAAGCAAAAAAATCTAAATTTTCACATCCTTTACTTTTCTTCCTCCTCGTACTGTAACAGAGACTGGAAATTTAAGGGATATGAAAATTTTGGATTTTTTTCTTTAATTGTTATTTTAAAGTTAAACTTCTATGGGTTAAATCGTTAGTTAAAACAGATTTATACAAAGAGTAACAAAAGGACAAGTGTTTTGCAATTATCAAAACAGAGGGCTACAAGTTGCAAAAAAATGAATACTCGGGGTACTTTTTTGCAATTATCCCTACAATATTCACAGCACATGCAAAGGAGCCAAATGGTAAGTATCATGAAAAGATCAACAGCCTTGTTGTTTTGGTACATATCACAACAGCACAACCCCTTTATGACCACCAATTTGTGTGTGTAAATTGTGCTGTACAGAGAAATAAACCCATCACCTAAGCACAGATATACTGATCCTATTAATTTTAGGGATAAGCTCACAAAAGTAAATTAACTTTATCACTTTTTTCACATAACTACAATAACTTTTAATTTTTCTCACCTATCTACACTAAACTTTCATTTTTTTTCTCACTTTATCTTGTTTGCTACTAAATGACGCGGAATATCAATTTACAGAACTTGAGCACAATTTATGGTAGCATTGGCATATTGTGGAAAATTAGAAGACTAATAAAGGGTATTTTTGTCAATTATTACCAAAATAGAGTAAACAGAGACACTTCGAAAGTTTAGTGTAGTAAAGTGAGAAAAGTGACAGGGTTAGTGTACCTTTATGATACTATCCCTTAATTTAATTTTCGGGGTACACACTTTCTATGGCATGGAAGGAAATAAATGACATTAACATATACCAACTTTTTATGAGAAACATAACTAGGCATGCTCCATTGTATCGCCCTAAATGTTTGCTTATACTTTCCAATGTTTACAGCTTTGCTCCTTGTGATTAACAAGTACTGAAGATCCTAAATATACGGATCAGAAATTGTTTACCTTGAGGCAGAGCTGTGCAGAAACATCTTGATCGAAAACCCCAAGTGCTACAACAGGAAGTGAAGTGAAGAAAACATTGTAGAATGACATGTACCAATCATTATACGCAGGCTGACCAGAGAACGAAGCATAGGCTTCATACCAAAAGAGAGTAAATCCAAATGCAATGTTCTTGAAGAAGAAGTAGCATATCTGCAACCATAGAACATTGTTTTTGTGAATTGCTGGCTAAACCCATGTTTTTGTTCTTTAATGATTATTTATAAATTAAAAATTTTAAGGGTAAAATTATCAAGTTGAAACAAAATCATGCAAAGTGCAACAAAAAGACAAATTCAGGGTGATTTTTTGCAATCATAAAAAAAGGCCACAAGTTGAAAAAAAAATGAATACCTCAGGTACTTTTTTTGCAATTATCCCTATTTTTTTATTAGAGATAAATTACAGGGAATTCCTATTCTAGCCTAGTCTAACACCACCCACACATGCTCCCAAGCAAGTGTACCCACCGGGATTCGAGCATGTGACCTCATGAAGAGGTGAAACCGTGAAGAGCTCTTCACCATCAGGTTAACCTCTAACCCAGGTGGACAAATTATCCCTATTAATCATGTAGCCTTTATTTTCTTTCTGAAGCATGCATCTTATTCCATCTTGTATTGTTTCGAGTAAGATAAATCAAAGCATAGTTAATACCATCATTGCGATTCGCCTGTAGCACCAATGGCCATGCACCAACAATAGACGCTCCAAGAAACAAAATTGAGCTATTGCAAAATCACTCGACATCACTGCCTGCAATACAAGAAAAGTCAGAAGTAAAGGAGAAATAAACAATAAAAAACAGCTGAAACAAAAGTTCTACAGTAAATAAAGGGATACTCTCCCAAAATTACACCAATCTTGTTACTTTTGTTACTTATATACACAACTTTTAAGTTTTCTCACTTTACTCTGTTGGTAATAAATGATAAAAATACCCGCACAACAATTTAGGGAACTTAGGAAAAACTTATTGTGGCGGCGGCATATTTTTGTCATTTACTACCAAAAAAGAGTAAAAGTGAGAAAATTTGGTGAAATTTTTTAAGAAGCCGGTATAGTTAAACGAGAAAGGGGACAATGTTAGCGAACTTTTGCGATATTGCCTATTAAATTAATTATGGGAAACAGTACGACACGTCGACAACCTAGTTCGAAAAGCAATATATTGCAGAATGTTTCGAACTGAGTGTTAGAGGAAAAGGAAAAGGTGCACTAAGAGAGAGATTGAATAAAGAATAGGAATGATTGCAAAAAAGTACCTTGAGGTATTCACTTTTTGCAACTTGTAGCCATCTTCGATAATTGCAAAAAAAAAGTTCCCTAAACTTGTCTTTTTGTTGCACTTTGTATAAATTTGTTTCAAAATGAAAATTTTACCCTCTTTAATTAAACTTCAAAAAGTAACAACTAAAGAACAAAAAATCCAAATTTTCTTTTTACGTAAGTTTCTTACTCTGTACGGCACAAGAGAGAAAAATACTGGATATGAAAATTTGGATTTTTTTGTTTTTACTTATTAAAAAAATCAAGGGTAAAATCGTCATTTTTATACAAATTGCAACAGAAGGACAAGTTCAGGGTATTTTTTGAAGTTAACAAAGAATATGGCTACAAGTTGCAAAAAAATAATACCTCAAGGTACTTTTTTGCAATTATCCCTAAAGAACATATATAAGTAGTGATGGTGACTACAGCATAAGATCAAAATGGAAATAGTTGGGCAAAGAGGCTAGTTCAATGGAAATGAAACAGCTACATAAGTGCAAGCATGCATACACAAAAATATAACTACCTGCATCCCTTCAACGCCGCTAATCCCAACTCCAATGTCAGCCTCTTGAAGCATGCCAACATCATTCGCCCCATCACCCACAGCTAGTGTTGTTTTACCTGTCCCCACCTTTACCAGTCTAGTAACCTGCATTTCACCCATAAATAAATTTGAACCATTTTCAACCCTACAAGCGAGCATGATCAGACAACACTTACAAGAGCTTTCTGTTTGGGTGATGATCGACAACATATAACAGAAGAGCAACCAAGTGCAAGCTCCAAGAACGAGTTCTCCAGATCTTTGTTGAGAGCAAAAGATAACGACTTGCCATCAATTATCAAACCAAATGTGACAGTACTTTCTTTAGCTGAAGTAAGTTGAGATTTCCCATCTCTGATTTGTTCTGTTATGCTCTCAATAGAAGCCTATATAAATCGAATTTTCAGACAATTGAAATAAAATATAGTTATGTCATCGTAGTTATAGAATCGAGTATGTACCTTTGCAATAGCCTCCTTATCGCCTTGTTTCTCCAAGGCATTTATATCGGGTGAATTTAGAGTGATCACTATCTGCTTCATTCCTTGTCTAAGCAAACTACAAGCATATCTGCAGAAAGTACCATTGCTGTGACTTGCAGCTCTAAGAGAAAAATGATTCAGCAATGAAGTTGCTACTTACCCTATATTAATGGCAGTTTCCATCTTGTCACCGGTTAGTACCCATATCTTAATCCCAGCCTGGGAAAGTTTGTCAATACACTCCGGAACCTGTGGGCCAGAAGACAGGATCAGCTTAAAGTTATGGGAAAATCTCACTTAGCTACCCTTAAGTATGCACCTTTCTCAATCAACAACCCCTAAGTTTAAAAAGTATTTAACAGCCCCCTAAGTTTTTTTAGTCTCAATTTACCCCAATTTCCCCTATTTTTAGTCTGAGATGACAAAAATACCCTCATTTTTTATTTTTTTACATGAGGGTGTTTTCGTTATTTTACACCTAAAGGTGCCATAATTGGGGGAAATGAGACTAAAAAAACTTTAAGGGGGTTGTGAAAAACTTTTAAAACTCAGGGGTGGTTAGTTGAGAATGGTGCATGAGATTATCAAGTAGACTATTTGCAAACATTAAGAATTCAAATTTTAGTGCTTGATCCACCCTTTTTACCCTCTTGTGATCCCATGTATCCACTAAGCAAGTTGCTATCACTTACTTATGGGGGGTAATATTGGCAATCCACGGTTAATTAACCAAATGAAATGGAAATGGGACACTAACCCCCTTTTGTAGTTTGTCTTCTACAGCAGTAGCACCAAGAAGTATTAGATCCCTTTCAATTTTATCAACAGCTGCATCAATCAATGCATCTCGATCTGCACCTACAGAAGTCTTGGCCTTCAAAAACTCCTCTTCCCATGGTTTAAACTCATCTTCACTGAGCTCGCGATAAGCAATGACCAGTGTCCGTAAACCAGCTTCTGCATATTTGTTTATGTGATCCTTAGTATTATCTTCAAATCCTTGCCCTTTTCTTGAAAGCTTTTCGAACATAACACTGAACATATTCAGATAAACAAAAAGAAAATCACATTATAGTATCTGAGTTCGAACTCAGATATACAATTACAACCGTAAAGCTTTGTACTAGGAATCTAACCTGTCTGCACCCTTGCAGAGGAGCAATAACTGATTCTCTGCGTTTCTTACAATGACTGACATTCTTTTGCGGGAACTACTGAATTCCAAGACATGAAGAAGCTCATAGACTCTGGAATAAGGGAACCGAGTCAAATGAAGTGTAACAGACTAAGTAAAAAAATGCACAACAGATTAGCACATAAACCTTGGTTATAAAAGGGGAAAATTGCATTTAACTACCTTGTGAATTGCCCACATACACATAACCCCTTAGTAAATTTCCACAAACACGCGACTACCCTTATGAATTTTCACGTGCCTTCATCGTACAAAATAGACAAAAACATCATTTTTGTTATCGCGTGAGTTCAAAATTTTATAATATCCCAAAACTACCGATGTGAATATGATTTCGTTGAGGATTTCGAGAACGGAATCAAATTGAAACTGGAAGAGTAAAGCATGAGAGAGTAGTTTTGGGGATAATTTAAATTTTACACTCGTGACGAAAAAAATTCAGTGTCCGTCTATTTCGTACGATGGTGACATGTGAAAGTTCACAAGGGTAGTCATGTGTTTGCGAAAAATGTACTACGGAATCATGTATTTATGAAAATTTACTATGGGGTTGGTTATGTGTTTGTGGGCATTTCATAAAGGTAGTCATGTGCAATTTAACCTTATAAAAAAACAGAAAGAGAGTTCCTGCTACAGTTAACAAACCAACAACTTGCACAGTAACACAAAATGGTCCAGCATAGAGGTCACCTGTCCATCGTTTTGCTACTCTCATAATCCAGCTCATGCAACGAGATGCTTGATTGTGTCCTTCCATAAAACTCAAAACCAAGCTCCCTTGCAGCTATAACAAAAGCAGCTTCATCAGGTGACTCAGCTTCATAAGAAATTTCACCAGATTCTTTACCCTCTTCAGGGATAGCAGTATGGCAAATTGCAAGCACCCGAAAGAATTTTTGTATAATATCAGCACCAGCTTCATTAACCCATTTCCCGTTCATAATCCGTTCATCCCTGAAATTAAAACCCTTCACTGATTTTCCAGATTGCACATCATCGTCATCACCATCACCCAACACATCTGATAAATCATTGCCCCTCCTCTTTGCCAGAGCCATTTCCACTTCTGTCATGCCACGACCATATGCGGTGCCAGCTATTGAACATTTGACAAACTCCATTGAATTACACGTCAATGTTCCTGTTTTGTCAGACAAAATAGTATCAACCTGACCAAGTTCTTCATTCAAATTAGATGTACGCGCATGTGCGGGCCTGTCTGTTTCTTCGTAATACATATCCTGGTCTCGGTTAATGAATACAGTTTGTAGAACTTTGACGAGCTCAATGGATACATATAATGATATTGGTATCAGATATCCATATAACATGAGTCCTGTCACAAAATGAAGAAATGCAGCAAGAAATGCTCTTTGTGGGTCATAAAGAACAGTTGTATCATCTGGTCGAAGATACCACCTCGTATACTTTCCATCAGTAATGTCATTTTTCGTGTCAATCCCAAAAAAGACGGATCCAATGAAAGATATCAAAACCAGAGTGCTGAAGAGGATGTAGACAATCTTATCCATCCTCCATTCGATCTTACTCCTCTTAGAAGGAGGATCTGTAGCATTCTGCATCACTTTTGTATCGTGCCCAGTGAAGATAACCACACCATAGACATAATCAGTGTTTTTAAGCTTGGAATCTCTCAAAAGAAGTTGTTGTATTGAAAGGGGGAACTGTTCGCCATTATAGAATAGAGTTCCAACAAAGGAGTAAAGATTATCATTTGGATCCTCGCATTTGACCACAGCCTTGAATTGCTGTAAAGATTGTTCTTCATGAAGATCTGTTGTTTCCTCCAAGCAATGCTTCAATTTTAAATTAGTCTCTCCATCGAGGTTCATTGTTTCGACATAACAAATGCCGTCCTCATAACTTGATGATAGAAGTAGCAAATCAGCGGGGAAAAACTCGTCCTTGCACACCTTTACAAGATCACCAACACGAAGCTTCTTCCATCTAGTCTCATAGAAGGTACCATTTCCACCACACACTGTAACTTTTCGATTGTTGGCTTCTATGTCCTGAAACAGAACCAAGATAACCAGAAAAAAAAATACAGATGATTAAATTGGAGGGCGAGGTAGACTTGCAAAAACAAATGGCTAAAACTGAAGATTATTAACCGCACCGAGAAAAGAATGACAGCTAAATTCAAAAGCATCACAATGCGACCAAAGCTTGCTTGTCCAACTGGTCAATCACTTGAATTTGGGTCTTGCGGCCTGGGTTCAAGTCCTAGCAACGTATCTCACTCTTTATTTCTCTACCCAACTTCTGTTGGGCCTCTCTCTCCTTCTCCCTACCCTGCCCTTGTCGGGCTTCTCTCATTGTGGGGGTCAAGAATTTAGTGCTCTCTTCTACATAAGGGAGCCCATTTCCTGCTTGATACAACAATCTTAGATAAAAAGTTCTTGAAGAATAAAAAAAACCTTTGGTGCTTCGATGCGCCTGATTTAGTTGATAAAAAAACATAGATAGCATAATTTTTATTTTTATTTCTAAGAGTGAGAAGTGCCGATAATAACTCATACAGGTCTTTCAACTTGGGTCAACTTCTATCTGGTATTATATCAGAGTAGATCTTTCAGAAGGAGGCTTGGTTCCACGGGTGTGAATGCTTAGAAGAAGAAAAACACAACATGATTACAGTTTAAAACTTTGAAACCACACAAGTCTTAATCTAATAGATGCAATCTATGTAGCTTTTCTGATTCCATCACTGAATTTCTCAAGCAGCATTAAATGCGATATAAACAATACAGACACTGATATCTTTGAGAGAGATCCAAACGCAACAAAATCTATCTGAGTAACAAATATTCCAAAATAAAGATCGAAATTCAAAGATAAGAATATGAACTGTTACCTGTTGTCTTCTCCTCCAATCTTCTACAGCTTCCTTGGCCATAGTAGCTCCAATCACCACAACCAAAGGTCCGAGAACACTAAGCGCCGTATAGGGAGCCAATGGACTAAACGAAACACATGACACAGCAAGAAAGTATATATTGGCAACCCTCCTAAACTGCTCAAACAAAGACTTGGGTATGAAAGTCGCCGCCGTGTACTTGGTGGTAGACACATAATTCCACCTGTACCTCAGTGGAGCTGCCTCGGGGTTATTGGGGTCATTACAATACACCACCGTAGAGTACCCTCTCTGCCCAATCTGAGCATGACCATCATCAAAGGAAGATCTAAAACACGAAAATGAGTAAAGCTTGGACAAATGAATCCCCCTCTTCCTCCTATCCCCTGACATTTCCAGTCCCTTCAAAGCAAAACCAAATTGAATCTAAAAATCCAAGCACCACTCAAACTAGCATTCCCAATTTGTCAACCAATCAACCAAACAAGCAAATTGGCACATACCCACTTACCCTCCAACCAAAAAACCCATGACACACCTCCCCAAACACATCAAATCATCGAAATTCACACTGCAGATGCAGATACAGATTCAGAACGAAGAAGAAGCAGCAGTGAAGTATAATTCACAGCAAATGAAAGTGAAAGCGGAGGTGGAAACAGAAGCAAGAGCATGAAATGTAGTGACACTAAGAATCATATAATTGCTTTGTCTGTGAGCAGATGAACCACCCAAAACCTGTCTCTTTCAGTGATCTCTGCAATAAATAATCATTATTCTTTCTTCTTTTGGAACCGAAACCGGAGAGATTGTGAATTTAATACACACGAGCTAGCTACAGCTCTAGCTCAATTGCGCTGGCATGAACAGCACAACACAGTGTCGTGAAACCCTAAAAGAGAATTGGGCGATTTCGGAGCATTCCTTCCTTGCTTTTGTCCGAAGCTCTCCCAATTTCTCCTCCGTGCGCTTCTCAAGCCGAGACGAGAGCTTCTCTTTCTCGTATGAGTCATGGTAAATGTACTCCTCAGCTCCTCACTATTGCTAATCGCCTGCCTGCAGCTATACCTTCTTATGGTGTTCCTCATGTGGCCGTGACACTGACCGTACACGTGTTGATGGGCGCGACGATGGCGGGAACCGGCCGAGCTCTGGATAGCTTGTGTGGAGCCATGTGCACTCATAGTGCGAGCTGGATTATGTGTTACGACGCCGTTTTGGGTAAGTATACTCCTCTGCTCACTACTGTTAATCGCCTGCCTGTTGATGTACCTTCTTATGGGGTTCCTCATGTGGCCGTGACATCTGACCGTACACGTGTTTGTGTGCGCGACGATGGCGGGAACTAGCCGAGCTCTGGGTAGCTTGTATGGGGCCATGTGCACTCGGTGAGTGCTACTCTTGGTTCGTAGGGCGAGGTGGATTATGTGTCACGACGCCGTTTTGGGTAAGTATACTCCTCTTCTCACTACTTGTTAATTGCCTGCCTGCTGATGTACCTTCTTATGGGGTTTCTCGTGTAGCCGTGACATCTGACCGTACACGTGTTGGTATGCGCGACGATGGCGGGAACTGGCCGAGCTCTGGGTAGCTTGTGTGGAGTCATGTGTACTCGATGAGTGCTACTCTTGGTTCGTAGTGTGAGCTGGGCTACTGGAGTATTTGTTACGACGCCGTTTTGGGTGGTAGGTGTGTCATCAAACGGTTAGTCTATTTATGGAGGGTAAATATTCGGTAGAGCTGTGACGGTTAATGTTTCCACAACTTTTTTTGTTTGCCGCGGGTTTTATGACTCGACTCGGCGAGTTCAGTTCCAGCTGCCTGTAGCAGTGGAACACGTGTTAATTATGGGGGTACGAAGCGGACAGCTAGACGCCGCTTGTGGGACCGTTAGATTTTTGGATGAATCCATCCTCTTTTTCTGTGGCAGGAATTAAACGGCTCGTTAAAAGGAAAACGCCGTGCGTGACGTCATGTGGCCCCGAGTTTTAAGGAAAGAGCCAGCAGCCGCACATGTGATCGAGGAAGTATCTTCAAGTCCACATAATTTTACGTCACGTGAATATAGAATCGAGAGAAATATCTTTGTAGTTTATTTTCTAGTGACTCGATAGATTGAAACCTTTTTATCGACCTAATGTCAAAAACATTTACTGAACGGCCATTTATTACTCTTTTTTATTTATTTTTTGAATAGGTTACGACAGTAATATATTAATAAAAGAGAATCTATAGAGGTAGTACCTAAGACTGGTCATCCCAGACAAACAACTAATAATTGAAATAACTACAAGAAATCAAATAAAGAAACCAGACGACGTGAGAACAAGACGGAATTGAAAAGATACTCAGTCACTGAAGTGCATCAAGGGTGTCGACAGGGTAGTGTTGCGATAGCGGCCGAGGCAACTGGTACAGCGGTTAAAGGCTGTGTAAAAAGGCTGAGTGAGCCTTATGGTTAAAAAAGGCACAAATCGACTCTATGTAGTGCTCCTGGAGGCTACTGCGTAAATGGTCGGAACCATCGAAATAGTGGCTGGAGCCCAAGAGTGACGGCCTGGACAGTCCTGTAACCAGGGCTGAGATAGCTCAGTTGGACTAAGCATCCTCTTGAAGAACCAGTTGACGTCATCCCCCCTTTGATGATAACGAAGGCCTTTAGAAACATAAAATTGCTGTTTTCCGATCTGATTGAAGAATGTTGTGCCGATACTTGGTGGAATCGATGTCACCCTACATCCAGTGAGGCGGTATTACCGGAAAATCCCCCACTGGACCACAAAGTCCTCATTGATCGAGGCGAGGGTGTGTTCCGCCCCTCGCCGTTTGTGGTGTCCCTCAATTGGACTTCGCATGCCCCCCTGAGTCAATGCTCAGGATTAGCGTCAGACCATTGAACGTCCGAACACTACCAGCAGACAGGTACATCATGTCGCTGACTGAGGACCAGGTTCTTACGATACTTGTCCCCTCTACAGTGAGACGAACAACATGTGGATCGAAGCACCTACTCCCGCTGCCTCCACTTTGTCCCCCTTCACTGTTATCGCCGCCACCCTGCCCGCCCAAGATCACCCCGGCATTGCCACGGCCAACGGTCTCCTCATGTTCTGCACCGCCCACCACCACCGATGGTCGGTCACCCGAACAAGTCTTCACCCCACCAGTCGCCGAACCTTGAGCCACCCTCGTCCCCCTTGTGTCGTCCCCATCACCACCAAGGATCAAGGCCCCTTGTCCCCCGATCCCCAACTAGTCGACGTCGATCAAAAACTGCAGACTAGCAAAACTACAGCAACACCCTACAACCCAACTCATGAACAGATCCTATGACTTGATCATGGTGAACATACCCCACAAATAGCGCGAATGAACAAATCTCGTGATTTGATCACCATACCATGTGGCGACGGAGTAGAAAGGCTGATCCGTCGCTTGAGCGGCGTCAATCTCCCCTTGTCCCTTGATCTCTGAGCTTTCGTCACCGGTCAGTATTTGATAACCTCCATCCCTCCACTAGCACCCAGCGAGCCATGCCTACGAAACATATGTGCACCGGTACCTTACAAAATCTGCCATGGAAAGAGCATAATAGGCTTCCATGGTGAGCCAGTCGCCAATCCCACGTTGATTGGCCATCTGTACAAGAGCCTAGCGACGGTACAGGAAAGGACCAAGCCGTCGCCGATGCCTTTTTCTCTAGGGTTTACGCAGAGAGAGAGCTCATTGTTATCAATATAATATTAGGTTATAACTATACCAAATGAATGATTACTCTTTTTGATAAAAGAATGAAAAACATAACCTCAAATGTATGCTTTAATTTGATGTGATAATAAACATAACATAAAAAGTATCCACTATAATGATGTGATGAGAAACTCTACAATGTGTTTTAGCCCATTAAGGAATATGTAACATGAACATGTTCACAAATATCAAATAGGCCTAATCAATACAATGAAAAAACTAGAGTAGCCACTAGGCATGTCTCCTAAAACCTAAGTGCACATGGTCGTCTTGTTAAATATCATATTGCTAGTGATTCTTCAATAATGTCGCTTTCGGACATAACTTGTCACCATGTTCACCATATACCTTAATTAGCTATAATTTCAGATTCCCTTAAATGCCCTTTTCATCCACTTTCTCTCTCCTCCACAACAGGCTCAAAATTCAATCATGTGCCGTCTTCGTCGCGCCCACTCACATGCATAAATATTTGTTTTTTATTCTGTCCGTTCATTGCTTGTAAATTGGCCACCACGACGAGGATTAATTAGTAATTTCCTCTTGATTAATTGAGATTTGTTGCATGATAAGACAATCACGTAATTAATTAAGTAAGACATGGTGGACATTATTATTCGAGCTTGGGTGACTTGATGCGCAAGCTAACTCACATCTGTCGTGTTTGGTTGAATTGTGAGGACTAATGTAGTATGTTGATGTCATTGTTTGTAGTCGTGTTCTTTGCCGACACGGTTCGTGTAATAATATATGTTTAGTCTATTTTTACTGATAAAGGCTAATTGTGGCATGTAATCTGAATTAAAATATATGTTTTAGAATTATGGGGTACTTTGACTTTTTTTATTTGTAAGGACTGGTAAGTGACCTAATTTTGTTACAAACTGGTCAGCGTACCCATTCATACCTTTAGGATTTACGTATTCATTCATTGTAATTGTTGGTTTTTTTCAGTGTGGGGTTTCAGGGTCTGCGTACCCATTCTTAGCTTTCATGAGGTTGAGCGACATGACAGCGCTCGCTTCACTTGTTCCCTTAAAAGACGACTTTGAACGTCTTGAGGTTTTTTTTGTTAGTTTGTAGTTAAACTTTTTTTTCTCCTTTCTCCTCATGAGAGGGTTTATAAAACTTTCAATATGCATTACCGATAAAAAAAACTAGCACTAAAATTTCCACAGTGGGTAGTGTCGAAGTTGTTTGGTCCTCTTTCTTTTGTTTTTGGGTCAGAGTTGCGACAATAATTTCGGGGTTTTTATTAACTTCAACTCCTATTTTCGGTCGGTCTATAGTGTTGGTCTCGATTGAAACTTGCTAATGAGAGTTGAACAGTGTTCAATGGTGTCATATGGGTGATGGTGTGGTTTGAGTGTTATCGACGTTTGGTCCCGTGGTGGCTGCTCGTGGGCTACCGATGACTCATGACGTTGAGGTTCAAGGTGTCGTGAGCGACATGGGCAACAATTGGGGTATCGAGGGGTTGATGTTTGAGTATTTTGATTCATTTCTTGTTTCCACTCTTCTTGTTTATTTAAGTTTATTATCGGGTCTCTTGTTGGACTGATGTTTGAGTCCTGTTTGAGGTTCGAATTTTTCTCAGTACTCATATTTATAATCCGGTAATTTGAAGGGATTCTTTTTATCTTTTCGTTTTTACTTTAGAAGATAAGATTTTACAATTTGTGCTTTGCTGATAATTAAAAAAAACATCACAACTCATTGGATCCAATTGGAATACAATATAAGTTAGTAGAGTGGTGTATCCTCGAACACATCTCATAAGAAATATATGGGTGTAAGTAAATGGGGCCTAAGACCAGGCCGGTGATTGGATATGGGCCAGCCCACTATCGCCGGATCAAGGCCCAAACTCCATATACTTTGACGGTTTGGTGCTTCGCAAGTTTGAAAAACAATTTGGCTTGGGGATAAAATTAACTTTATCGGCAGCAAATATTTAAATAATGTCGTACTGTCCAATCGATGAAAGGTCAATAGATGAGATCCAAGAGGTTCTTAATTTTGCTTATTGTTGCGACAAAAAATCCATATAGTACAGACAAAATTGTGGTATCATCACAAGTTCATGTAACAACATTCTACAAAATTGTAGTTCAGTTGTCATCAAAGTTTCATGTTGACTTAATATTAATCAAAATAATTATTTTATCGATGCCCATCGATAATTTTATATATATAATATGTATCAAATACAAACCACCCATTATTTTACAAATTACGGATTACTCTGAGCCATAGGATGCGCATGAGTTGACGTCATCAACATGCGCAAGATGATGACACGTAGGCACTCCGAGCGTTGATGCGCGCACCAAGTGTCGATACCTTATCTAACACGGTGTTAATACCTACATACGGAGTGCTGACCCACATACAAAGTGTTGATACTCACACATAGAGTGTTGATACCATGTAAAATGTTAGTACCTTGCATAACACGGAACTGGTACCTTACATAGTATAGTACTAGTGTGTTGCACACACGGCGATGATACCTTTTCTAAATTCAGAGTGCTGGTACTATACATATTGAGTGCTGGTCCCATAAGTACGCACGTGGTCAAAAGCGTACAAAAAACTACGGTCAACATCATGCGCTCTGATGACTATGTAAAAGTAATAAAGATGATAGACATCTAATTTTGTAAAATACGAAAATAAGACAATATATGGATTAATTTTGAGGCAAACAAAGCAAGTTTTGGAGGGTAGTAGGGACGTAAAACGACGGGAAAAGTTGAAGAAAACACATAACAGCTAAGCAGAGGCTGTGTAGACCCGGGTGTCGTTTTAGAAACAGACTAATTATCTGGAAATAAAATATAAATAAATAAACCGTACAGCCCCAATTAGCTGGATGGTACCCTATGGGCTGTAAGCAAGAAAGGATCCAATTATTTGTTCCAAAGTAACGACTTATTTTTTCAAAAATTTAATCTCACTAAAAGCTCACGTGATCACATCACATATCTCTTATTACTTTGTGAGTCATCTAATTTGAGTTGTTTCCATTTTTAAGAGGTTAGAATCTCATGGTAAAATAATAAGTTATCTTATTTCTCGATTTTTTTAAAGACAAAACTAAGGATTACATTACATTAATATGTGAGAACCGGTACAAGTGGCGGACCAAAGTCCTGAGAACAGAATAAAGTCCGAATCTCCCGACCCAACTCTCTGAACCCGTAAAAACAGTCTAGTTGACAACCTAGACAAAAATAAAAGTATCTACGATCAAACCGACCAAACCAAGAGAAATAACCAAATAGAAATACTAAATACCAAATTCCAAAATAGTACTGAAAGTAAATAACTAAATAGAAACAACTGAAATAAAGCGGATCCTCCAATAGCATCTTTTGCTCCAAACTCGACTTTTCGGTCGTGGGTGTCGCATAGACAGACCCCAATCTATCGGTCCTCCTCCCGGATCCCAAATCCACCGTCTGAATTGCTTCGAGACCTTTCCCAAACGGTTCGCGCAAATGTTCGGCTGGTAGAGTTGTACTAGAACCAAACCTCGACAAATCGGAACCATTAGTTGATGAGATCAGTATCGGCTTAGCTCTGAAAGCTCTTCAATAGTCTCTGGACCCACCTGTCGCCGCCCTCATCGAACGGTTTTCGCCGCCTCGTCAGACAATTCTGTGATTGAGGACGTCATCTCCCGACATTCTTGCTGTTGTGATCAGAAGGAATAGAGCCATGACGCAGGTCATAGCAGAAACCATGATCAAGGTGTTGTGCGGCTAGAGCTTTTTCGCAAGCAACGATGATTGGTTTTTCATATACCGTAGGGAGCATCTCATTTCTCGTTTAGTTAGATTGATTTTTATATTTTCTAAACTAGTTGTATTTAAATTCCACCAATTTATGATGTTTATTATACTTTGACAGTAAAATATAATATTCTTACAATAATTTAAAAAGCAAAAATCGAAAAAAATATCAAATAATCCATAACTTTTGACAATATCCTCATTGATTTATCAATTAGATTTTTATTCAATTCTTTTAAGATTGCGATTATCTTATCTTAAAATATCCCGTAAAATTTAATTATGGCCAAAATTTAGAAGAAGAAAAAAAACCCATTTAAAGACAAAAAAGCAGAGGATTTTGCGTGAACATGCAAGGTAATAAAAAAAACCTTTTCCATACACAAAAGCCACTGTAAAGAAAGGTCGAGGACACGTGGACCAATAGGAACGATAAGCTCGAAAGCCGTGAACACACCCCGTGCTCCGCAGCGCATACATATCTTTTCGAATCCAATCACGAAGCAGGGTTGACCCAACCATCTGTCCCTCTCAGGGTGATGCAATCACCCCCCCTCTCTCCCCGATATCTCGCGATAAAACGGCACCGTACCGTTCTTTTCACCTACTGAAAACTCAAATCTCTTGGCGGGACCCACACTCCATTTTGCATCTCTCTCCTTCAACATTTCTCTCTCTCTCTCTCACCACCATTATTTTTCAGGCGAGGTCGGAGAGAAAGAGAGAAGAACATAGAAAGAGAGACAGAGTAAAAGCAAAAGCGACTCTACTTTTTTCCCTCTCTTTCTCTTCCTCCAAACGAGGAAGATTCGATCGCAGGACGTAACGGTCGTCAGCTCGCAGAATCGGAGCTCAATCTCAACACTGTTCCTGCTTCTGATTTGGCGTCTCTCTGAATATCTGGAGTGTGGAGGGATTGGGGAATCGTGATGATCGACTTCGATTTTGTCTGAGCATTGTGGATTCAGTTCTTGTTTACTCCGGTTGGGGTTGAGCGGAATCCTAGGTCAGATCAATCTAATCCAAGCTCTAATCGGAGTCTGATTTGAATTCGCTTGGGTAATTGGCTGTCTATTTTGCTTCTGCTGTGTGTGAACTGATTGATGATTTGATATGTGTAGAAATGAACTAGTGGATTTGATTTAGTTACAAGATAGAGATTGAGGGGATGGATGTATCATGATATAGTGGATTTTGACTTGTTTTTATCTAATGAAATTTGTATTTTGGTAGGAATGGAAGAAAATTAGGGGTGTTTTCTGGAATATTGGGTTTTTATAGCATGCAATTCATAACCCTTTTAAGTTCTTCGGGACGGAAAATAAATGCACTTGGTGTTTGGGGATTTTGTAGTGATTTATTTATTTAAGCTGTATACGAATGAATTTTATTGCACAATGCAAGTACATTGTGTAGGGCTTCTCAGGTATTAGTCATTTCAATCCTAGCTGTGTGGCCAAATGTATGCCTTTTGTTTTGTGGGTGGTTATAAATCAGAGTTTGGATGGTGAGTTACCAGATCTATGGATAATGAGTTTATGGACATATATGTGTCCATACTGTTCTTATTTTGTACTTGTGTCAACACTTACATTCCACCTGCACGATCATCCACATTTCTGCTTTCTAGATCCTAGTATTATGTTTTTTCGAACTCTCTTGATGAACAAAGTGATTAAAACTGATATTTTATTGTTTTGGTTTCCAGGTCGGATATTGCCCATATTTTTTGATTTGCAGTTATGTAGATGTGTTTCTCCTCATGTACTACCTTGCCGTATTGGTTCATTATTTGGTTGCACGCCACAAGAAATACATTTTGGTTCACCCGTGGAGCATATTAGTCAAGAGCTTAAAACAGTATCAGTTCGCACTCTAAAGTTTACTCAAGATTCTGCAGTTGGGTTTAGTAGCATCTCTGTATATTATAGGCCCTGAATGCTTTGCGAAGTGACTAGACAGGATTTCCCCCCTTCTAGACTCTAACAGTTGAGAAAGAATATTTGGCACTGGATACAAATAATTATTTTCCTCCTACAAGATAAAGGCCGCCAAAATAGTTTTGTACTAGCAAAAGTGGAATCTTCAGACTGCTTAAGCCTCTTGAGTTTAACGGCTCAGCAACCAAGAAATATTTTTTGCTTAAAGAATTTCTTGATGAAGTCCCTGGATCTATTTGCTATTTTTTGTTGAAAAAAGAGACAACGCTACCAAACTGGAAAAGGCCCGCATTAGTTTGATCTCAATCCCCTCATTATGGGTGTGTACATTCAGCAGCAAATCTGCTTCAATGTTCTTATGTAAGAAGAAATCATGGATCATTTATCAGAGAAAAGATTTCCTGTCGATGCAAACGATTATAGATTATATGAAGAAGTTGGAGAAGGTGTCAGTGCTACTGTATATAGAGCTCTTTGCATTCCACTTAATGAACTAGTTGCTATCAAGGTTCTTGATTTGGAGAAATGTAACAATGACCTGGTGTGTGGGCTATTTCATCTTTTAACTTTTTATGTCATTAACGAACCATATTGATAGTATTACTTGAAATACCATCTTCTGGTTTTGTTAACTTTGCTAGCCTTTTTCTTGACAAATTATTTAGGATGGTATCCGACGAGAAGTACAAACAATGACCTTGATCGACCATCCAAATTTATTACGGTCACATTGCTCATTCACTACGGGCCACCACCTTTGGGTTGTGATGCCATACATGGCTGGAGGGTCCTGCCTTCATATAATGAAATCATCCTATCCTGAAGGTTTGGAGGAGGCTGTAATTGCTACTTTATTGCGTGAGGTTCTGAGAGCTCTAGTCTATCTTCATGCTCATGGTCACATTCATAGAGATGTGAAGGTATTGTAATCCGTATCCTTATTTTTTTTCCCTCTGACTTTTGTTGTTTCATTGAGTTGTGTTAGTTATAATCACCACTAAAAAATTATATAGCTCATTACTGACATTTGGAAAATACGAAAAATCCTTATCTCAGAATGTTTGGTAGGAAGTACTTATAAATATATCAAATGCCCCTTATATTTCAATTTTTCACAATTTTCGTAGAGATCATAGTCCCTTATAAGTACATACACGAGTGACTACTCTAGTCTGTAATGTCCTATCTCTCTTTGTCGCCATATTAAGTTTAGGTTTATACTGCTGATAAAAAAAGGGTTTATACTTGTTCATATTGACTGTTTGTTTGCATATGGTTTTATTTGTCGTCTTTTCCTTTTTAGTAACTGTCAGTGTATTTTTGTACTTATCTACTTCATTAAAAATCCTTTTGCAGGCTGGAAACATTTTAATTGATTCTAATGGTGCAGTGAAAGTAGCGGACTTTGGAGTGTCAGCATGCATGTTTGATACTGGAGATAGGCAACGTTCAAGAAATACTTTTGTTGGCACTCCATGCTGGTAAGTGTTTTTCTTGGGAATTTGATTTAATGTTTTATGACTAAGGGAGGCCCTTTCGCTGTTGATCTCTTGATCTCTTGATATTTTGAGTATAATGCATCTCCGTGAATGACTAAAGACTTCATTGTTCAACTATTCGCAGGATGGCTCCAGAAGTTATGCAACAATTGCATGGCTATGATTTTAAGTGAGTAGATGTGCTTTATGTAATCTGCACTATTTTTTCTTCCTTTTTTTTTTGCCTTTCACATCTCAATGTGATTTTAGCTTATTCATTTATATTGTCACTTGGGCATAAACAGAGCCGACATATGGTCATTTGGAATAACAGCACTAGAGCTTGCTCATGGCCATGCTCCATTTTCCAAGTATCCACCTATGAAAGTAAATAATTTCTGCAGTAGTGATTTGTTATGCATCTGTATCCTGATAAGTTCAGAATCTCATTGTTTCATGTGTTTTTTCTTTACTACTGCAGGTTTTGCTGATGACCTTACAGAATGCACCTCCTGGTCTCGACTATGAAAGAGATAAGAGATTTTCAAAGGTTTGTGTTGCAGAATTGACTCTTCGTTCTTACAATTTTCTTTCTTCAGTATTTTGCTTAACTGTGCTACTTTGTCTCAGTCTTTCAAAGAGTTGGTTGGTGCATGCTTAGTAAAGGATCCAAAGAAACGTCCAACATCTGAGAAGCTTTTGAAGCACCATTTCTTTAAACATGCACGCTCAACTGAATATTTAACTCGTACCATTCTTGATGGCCTTTCTCCATTAGGTGAACGCTTTAGGGTGTTAAAGGTCTCTTGTTTATCCTGATCTATACCGTTCTAGTTTGTTTATATTTGTAATTTGCAATCATTTCTTGTGCAATCCTCTAATTTAATATCAGTATTGCAGGCAAAAGAGGCTGACCTTCTTATGCAGAACAATGCTCTAAATGGTGATAAAGAACACCAATCCCAGGTAAACAATGCAATTTTCCGCAACTGCTTATATGGAGCTGTACTTTATGTACACTAGTTTATCTCTTCAATGTTAGGTTCATACTTTGTTGACTAGATTATAGGTTTTGAGTTTCAAAATTTTCCTGCTATGATGCCCTATCCAATTCAAACTTCTATAATGTCTGTCCTTTATTATAATAGTTGAATCAATAATGTATATTTATGTTCATAGAAGTTACTGGATTTTGCTAACTACCTTTAATATAAGCCCTTATTACCCTGCAGCAAGAATATATACGAGGAATCAGTGCTTGGAATTTCAACCTCGAGGACTTGAAAAGCCAGGCTGCTCTTGTGAGTAGTTTTAGTTCCTAGTCAACTTCTGTGTTTCTTAGGAAGTGGATTCTTGGGTCAGAAATATATGCATCGTTATTTCACCTTACAATCAGCAATTTGGCGCGTACAGATTCAGGATGATGATGGCATTCTAATTGCAGAAGATCCTGATGATAGCAAGAAGCAAAAGCAGAGGTATGATGCTGTTGAGATAACATCAGAAAGCCTGTCCCCTGAAAGGATCAACCATTCAAGTGCTACACCTGGTCAGGAGGTACCATTAAATGAATGAAATTGATCTTTTCGTAACCTTTTGCTTATTATTCAGATTTTCCTTGGTACTATTTACGTCTAATTTGTTTTGATATATTTCACATCCAGTTTTCCTTTGTGTCAGGATGGATTTAGCAACATTAATGATTTGGAGAGTGAACTTGCTTCATTTCCTATCAAGCCCATTCAAGCTCTCAAGTATGACTATTTTCTTTATGTTGTAATTCTCATTTAAGTCCACCTTTATTATAATTATTGACATCAAGGTATTGGTCATATTTTCTATGATTAGTATCAAAATAAATGTTGTTGTAGAACTCTTTTTATGCTATAATCACATTTGTGTTTCCTGAAGTTCGTAGATCAGCATTTCTCTCATTTCTACGTACTTTTATGTTGTAAGTTTTATAAATGAGATGCAAAGAAAATTATGTTACATCTAGTTTTGATCAATGCCTTTAATCTGGGTGCAGGGGCTGCTTTGATGTTTGTGAAGGGGACATAATTGATGCCCCCCGATTGGATTCAGAACAGTTTCTTGCACAGGCTCCAGCAGGAGCTGTGGATGAACCTGAAAAAAGTTTGGTTGAAAATTCAGGGCAAAGTAGCTCTTTAGCACGCCAAATCATTCCTGACCATAGAAAATTCTTGAGTGGTTCACTGATACCAGATAGAGCCTTTTCTCCAAAAAAGATTCCTGGTGAGGGGGATAGGTAATCTCACTCTGCTTTTAACTTCTTTTTGTTACTAATTTTACCATCTTAGTTTCTCTTCTCAGCCAGGTTTAGTTTTAATCTCATCATGAAGTTTTTTTATGCGTTTGTATTCATATATGCTGAAATAGTCCCACGTAGATTGAATATGTAGTACTAGTATCATAGCATTTCTACTGAACTTATCTGAAACTCTGTTGAACTTCATGTCACCACTCTTTTTGAAAGACAGCATTGGGAAATATCATAGCATTTCTATTTTGGTAACATTTTTAGAAACATGCAGCAATATTGATATAATTGGAACTAAAGTGGTTTGAAATATGAAGAAACTACACCTCAAGTTGGATATATTGAGCTGTAATATCTCAATTATCTTGATTTTCTTTTGAAGGGATTATCTGCAGCCAAAATTTCAATCAGAGCGGAATCATAGTGGTCCTTTGGTGTACCGACATAAAAGAGATACTAATGGTATGTTGGTTTTCATTTTTTTTTTGGTTTTGGAGTTTTGTCCTATACATTTGTTATATCTATTCAACTTTGATATTTAATCTGTTCTGGCATAATCGTTTTTCTTTCTGTAGTCGAAGATGCATCAGAAGGAGCAGTTGTTCAAACTAAGGGACGCTTTAAATGGACATCATCAGATCTCAGTCCCAAGGTAAGCTTGTATAAATGGATGTCATCCCAATTTAAGAGGACTTGCTTCCAGTAGTATGAAGACTGTTTCTCTCCTCCGGTATCATATGTGAAACCAACTTTGATTTCTATTTATCGAATGTCTGGTTCTAGCTTAATCTTGGAAGTCTTATACATGATGAATTTCCCTCATGTTTATGTTTCCATGTACTTAAGGTTGTGATGTACTAGTGGTGCAACAGAAGGTTGTTTTGTATGTTTTGATACTTAAGGAGAAAGAAAATGGTATGGGCCGTACGGACCATAACATGATGGGATAAGCCCACCCCAATGTATGGCCGGTTGTATTAATCGGCTAGGGTTGGAAGGTTGTGTTTCCTTTTATTTAAATATCCTAGTTATCTAGTATTTCCTTTTACTGTTATTTTCTAGGATTCTAATTGTGTTAGGATTTGGGTAATCTTGGGGAAGAATCAATTTCAATTTAATGTTGCTTTAGGATTAGGTAACCTCTATGGTATATATAAACCAGTAGAGATATGAATAAAGGAAGAAGAAGAATTAAGTGAATTACTTTGTTCTTTAACGAGATCTACAGGTTCTCTCCCTTAACGAGCCTGTGTGTTCTAACGATTGGTAGAAAGAAGAAGAACAAGGATTCGCACACGCGAGACCTTGATCTGAGTTCTTATCTTGGTCCCATAACACGATCGATCAGCCGGGCACCTAACAAAGTGGTATCAGAGCCCCGTGTTATGGCAGATGAGAATTCAGCTTCCTTGGAGCAACGTTTGGATGCGTTTATGGCTGAGCGACAGGCGAAGGACGATCAGGTGAGCGAACAGCTTCGGGAACTCGCCTTGCTGGTTCGGTCGCTATCCGCTCGGGTGACGCCGGTGGAGAATCAAGGGGAGAGCACGGTACCGGGAGGGCTGCCGGGCGCGGACGCCGCAGGCAGCAGCCCAGGGTCGTGGTGAACCCGTCTGGAGCAGGGTCGGTGGCGGAAGGAGGGATGCAGTCCAATACCGCGGCGGCGGCGGCGTTAGCAGGACCGGGGGTGGAAGCTCCTCGTTTTGTGCGCCTCAATTTGATGGACGCTCGGACCCGACTGCTTGGTTGAACCGTTGTGAAGGTTATTTCCTTCATCAACGCACGGCCCCGGAGGAGAGGGTTATGCTGGCTGCGTTCTATCTGGAGGAGGACGCACAATTATGGTACATGAAGCTGCAGCAGGATTATCCAGGCATGCATTGGCCGAACTTTAAGATATACTGTAACACCCGTTTTGGATCCATTCTGGCTAGTAATCGACTTGGTGAGCTGGCTAAATTGAGACAAGTCGGGTCAGTGGATGAATATGCGACAAGCTTTGAGCGCTTGGTCGCGCAGGTACCGGCTTTAAAATCCGATCAGGAGCTGGCTCTCTTTTTGAGTGGGTTGCGAGGTACTCTTGCTATTGATGTGGAGATCCAGCAGCCCGGGGACTTAACCACGGCGACGGGGCTCGCGAAGCTCTATGAGAGGAAAGCTCGCGTCGGGGTTGAGAATGCACCTCCTGAATATGTAGATCCAGGCGGACGACCTGCAAGGGAAGTTGTGCCCCGACCGTTCGTCAAGCAGATTTCTCAGGCCGAGAAGCAGGAGAGGATCGCTAAGGGGCTTTGCTTCAACTGTAATGAAGCCTACGACCGTGGTCACAAGTGTGCAAAACTTTTCTGGTTGGAGTTGCTCGATGACGGGGACGAAGCTGCAGGCGTGACCAATGTGTACATGCCCCCACCTTATGCGCTTGAGGACAAGCGCCATGTGCGAGGGGGGGTGATGTTACGGGCCGTACGGACCATAACATGATGGGATAAGCCCACCCCAATGTATGGCCGGTTGTATTAATCGGCTAGGGTTGGAGGGTTGTGTTCCCTTTTATTTAAATATCCTAGTTATCTAGTATTTCCTTTTACTGTTATTTTCTAGGATTCTAATTGTGCTAGGATTTGGGTAATCTTGGGGAAGAATCAATTTCAATTAATGTTGCTTTAGGATTAGGTAACCTCTATGGTATATATAAACCAGTAGAGATATGAATAAAGGAAGAAGAAGAATTAAGGTTCTCTCCCTTAACGAGTCTGTGTGTTCTAACGATTGGTAGAAAGAAGAAGAACAAGGATTCGCACACGCGAGACCTTGATCTGAGTTCTTATCTTGGTCCCATAACACGATCGATCAGCCGGGCACCTAACAGAGAACTAATGTCAATAACTTAGATTGATGGTAATATTAATGATAATAATAATTAAACCATAAACAAAGACTTAAATAGAATTACACTTTCCATACTGACTAGACCTCTAGGATTATCAAAAAAAAAAAAACTAGACCTCTAGGAAACTTAAAACAATAGGAAAACTTGAGTAACAAGAAACATGCTAATTAAGGACTAGAACATAAGAGTAATTAATTAAGAGTCTTAATTAAATATTGTCCTACATCAACGAGTTAATGTTTCTAGGAAACCTAAAACAATAGGAAAACTTGAGTTACAAGAAACTTGCTAATCAAGGACTAGACATAAAAGTAATTAATTAAGAGTCCTAATTAAATAGTCCTGCATCAACGAGCATCACTATGCAAATAAATGGATGAAACTTGAACTTATCTTTTACGCAATGGCTTTTTTATCATTGTCTTTCTTTTCTTTACTTCAGGGTCCCATAGATAACTTATTTAACCAAGTTTCTGGAGGGACATCAACTAGTTCAACATCCTCAAGCCTTCCCGCCTCTTTAGTTCTATCATCACTGCAATGTATTTTGCAGCAGAACAACACACAAAGGGTATTAATATATTTTAGCTTCTTCTTTTTGACGTCCTCTTAGATATCCTAGCTCCTAAAAAACATCATCTCTCAAATACTTTTGGTTCATAATGTTCACAGGAAGAAATTATTAAATTACTCAAGTTGTTGGAGCAAACCTCTGGAGGTAGTGCTTCTCATCTTTATCCGAATCATGTATGCCATATTGTTGTGGGATTTAACTTATTATATTCTTGATACAGGCAAGCATACAGAATCAGCCGAATCAAGTTCGAGCGAGCTTTTGCAGGTATAGAGCATGCCCATTGGTCTAAGAACCTGTGCTGGTGTCTGGCTAGATAATTTGGCTACGTTTAAATAGTCCTTAAATTCTTACGTTATGTTTAGCTGTTTACTGTAATTTCCCTTAGCCTATGGACTCTTTTGAGTTTGCTGTATAAAAACAAGGGATATTTGCAAAAAAAAAAGTATCCTGAGGTATTCATTTTTTTGTAACTTGTACCCCTCTTCGATAGTTGCAAAAAAAGTACCATGAACTTGTATTTTTGTTGCATTTTGTATAATATGACGTTTTTACCCTTACAGTTAGATTTAAAAAATAATAATTAAAAAATCCAATTTTTTTCCTCTTTGTAGTGTACCTGAAGAAATTTGGATTTTTTAAAATTCTTTCAATTATTATTTTTTAAATTTAAGTTTCCAAAAGTAAAATCGTCTATTTGAAACAAATTTATACAAAGTGCACCAAAAAGACAAGTTCATGGCACTTTTTTGCAATTATCAAAGAAAAGGGGTACAAGTTGCAAAAAATGAATACTCATGGTACTTTTTTTGCAATTATACCTAAAAACGATGTAATAAAATAAAAATAAATAAGAACAGAAAAATGCAGTCGTTTTATTTAGCTTATAATTCTTTTTTATCGTGTGATAGTATTTGTGTTTACAATCTGTAGGTATCTTCTGCTTCAGTTAGGGAAAGAGAGCTGCAGTTGTATCATCTGCAACAGAGGTATGAAAATAATAAACTCATGATTTCTTTTGGCTGTGTCATACATTCAGATTTGCAGTCACTAAAAGTCTTTCAACTGCCAGTGTTGGGGGCCTTGCTGATGAGTTGCAGAGGCAGAAGATAAAAAATGCTCAGGTATGCTGAAGTTTAAAGGAATATCTATAAAAAAGAGTACCCTGAGGTATCCATTTTTTGCAACTTGAAGTCATCTTCTTTGATAATTGCAAAAAATACCCTGAACTTGTCTTTTTGTTGCAATATGTATAAAAATGACTATTTTACCCTTACAATTTAGATTAGAAAATAGTAATTAAAAAACAATTAGTCCAAATTTTCATATCCTTAGTTTTCCTTCCTCTCTGTACCTTCCAAAGAGTTATCTAAGGGATGAAAATTTGGATTTTTTTGTTATTTACTATTATTTTTTAAATTTAAGTTTTCTAGGGTAAATCATTATTTTGAAACAAAATTGTACAAAGTGCAACCAAAAGACAAGCTCAAGACACTTTTTTTTTTGCAATTATCAAAGAAGAGGGCTACAAGTTACAAAAATGAATACCACATGGTACTTTTTGGCAATCATCCCAAATTTTAATTCAATACGAAGCATTGGTGAACATATTGCTAATCATCTTATAATCCTTTTGTTTTGCAGTTAGAGAGACAACTCAATGCTTTGGTGACCAAAGATAAACAAATTGGAAAAGACAATGAATCATGACAATGAGTTATACATCCTCAGTCCCTCCTGCATCGGGATTGATGATAAACTGCAAGGTACACACCAAAGTGCCGTATGCGTGAACCCGCTTAACAGTCAAGACACAAATTTTTTGAAATGCTATTGCTTGAGTCTAGGCGTTGATATATAACTTTGTAATTTATTGACTGGATATTGTAATTATATCTATGCTTGGTTCTCTTAATATGTAAAAATTATTATTTTTTCGAAATGTTTTTTTGGGTGTTTTGTAGTACTATTATGATAACAGTGCCTATACTACCTGAACACTGTTTTGGTTGCTGCTGCGCGGGACACCTGTTCCCGGTCTGTCCGGTCGTGGGAAGCCTCCGGGGAGTCTCGTTGAAGACACCAGGGGACCCGAGGTCGGCGCTAGAAAAGGCCAAACATGGGAAACCTATCCCGGGGACAAATTGGACTTACCTGAGTGGGTCGGGGATAGGGGATCGGTTTAAGGGGACTCCTCGGACTCCCCCGAGGCATGAGGATATGGGGCGCTGGGGTCAGCAGGAGGCAGAGGGAGAAGATGAGCCCGTAGGCTGGCTGCCGCGGGAATCGACGCCGACCTTATCGGGAAACAAGAGGGCTGGGCGAGATGTGGGCTCAGCAGGGGATGAAGAATCAGCGGCGTCAAACGGAGCGTCTTCAGCAGCGGCGGGGGGCTTCAAGCACCCTCGCCTCCAGGAATGAGTGCTGGGATGGCCAGGGAAAGGTTGATCGACTGCACCTCCTCCCTGGTGTATAGGTGGCAAGGGTACCACCAAAAGTCGGTAAGTTACTTCCCTACCACTTCGGAGTCAGCAATCCCGCGTTCATGAGCCCAACCATTATCAGTCAAGGGAGGACGACGCACGCTGACTTACCGGGGGAGTAATCGGTCCACCACTGGTTGTTTATCCTCTGACCTGCTCGGTCAGTATCTTATGGTTGTAGTATACTGTATCGGTGTCCTTGGACGCTACCGCAGTCCCACCCCTCCGACCGCCCCGATGTCAAAGAGCAAAATTTACCTTCCTGCTTATGTCGTTATTGTTATGTTAGTTTGGTTTCCATGTAGATGCCTCGGGTTTCTGTAGGCACCAATATGCTTTTACATTAATAATATTGTCATTTCTATCAAAAAATTTTTTTTTTTTTGCAGTTTGGGCTCTGTTGTGGTGCAAGGATGACAGTATGACTCAAACCCAACATGGGTTCAGTGCCCCGATGTAAACAGGGCGAGTTCGGTTTTATAGTCAAGTAATTGAAACATTTTATTTGATCTTTATGGTAAGTAATTAAAATGGGAGGTAATTGCTGATGTGAAAACGGTTAGGACGGACTCAAGCTCAAAGGACTAGTAAAAAAAAAATCGGATTAGCATTTTTAATTATTTTATTAAATATAAGTAATAATATTTAATTCAAAATAAAAAAAATATCAATATTAAAAACAGAATTAATAAAATATCAATATACTAACTTTTGTTTTCATTAATTTGTTATTATACTTATATATTAAGAAGGATGAGAGCAATAAGAAGTGTTTGAGATGAGAGAAGAGTAGAGGAGATAATTGGAAGTAAGAGTTTGGAGTTGGAAGAGGGGGAGAGATAAATGTTTGACTTTAGTTAGGTTAAGTTAGTATATGAAAGGATAGTTATGTCATTTAATAAAAATAAAACATAATGTGCTTTGCACATGGTTGTTTCCATTCAAAATTTAACACCGTTAGACTAAAGTGAAGAAAAAAAAGTTAAAAGAGTTAAATGTCACAAAAAATAGTTAGGAGGTGATGTGAAAATACGGTGTTAGTTAGTCAGGGTTATGTGTCATTTCCCCTTGATTTTTCAAATGTTATTTATAGCTGCATGAATTAAAAAAAGTCACATAAGACTTTTTTTTCGTCAAAAGGCATGAGAAGGCTATTTTTTGTGTTTAAAAATAATTTTATTTTTAAAGAATTTTTAAAGGCATAAGACTTTTGATAAGCAGACAGCGAACAGAGCAGCTCATTGGCTTGTCAGGACGGCCTGTTCCTCCCCTAGAATGACACAGAGAGTATATCTCGAAGCTATTTCACTGTATCCTTATTATCGACTTTTAAATAATATACCTCGTTTTGGTAAAAGAAAAAAAAGTATTTTTCATCCCTTTATAACGTAAAAGAGTTATCCATGATTTTTGAATGTTTAGATGTGTAAATGTAATTTTTCAAAATTAGTGATGATATTAATAACGTGTAAAAGAAGAAAAAAAAGCAAAGTAAATATTGGGCAACAAAGTGAATCGATTGTTACAAAGCTAAATGAGGAAGGGGACATGGTACTAACGGTTTTGGTATAATATAGAACTATTTATGGCAACTGTTTCATGCTCTTGGCCTTCCTGCCTCTTATGTCTCGTCCCTCTCACTTTCCATTTTCGTCCCCGACCAAGTCTCACCCTCCCTATTTACCTCTCTGCCCTCCCAACCACCTCCTTTTTACCCTTTAACCCCACGAATCTCGACCGGACAAGGACAATACCGTCTTTCAACTCATTTCCCTCCTCGCCAAAAATATCAAACCGACCACGCTTCCCCACGCGCCTTCGTAACTTTCACCATGCCATTTCCTTTATACTTGCTCAAATCTCAAATTAAATATTAAATATTTAATTATCACAAAAAATAAGGTTACAATCAATATACAACAGAAATTTTTTAAATTAATAGTCATGAGATTTTTTAAAATTTTTAATTTAGCATTATAGCATCGAATCAAAACCAAACAAAAATATTAAATAATTGAGTATTAATTTATCGAATTTCTACTGTATAACGAATGAATATGAAAGTATTTTTAAGGATAATTGTAAATACTTAGGTGAATTATGGGTGTTTTACAAAAGTTTACCCTAAACGAATTTTTGTATGTAGATCCACTAGTGATGTTAGTTAATCGAAAGTACCCTTATCTATATATATATATACTTCTTTGTTGGATCTTGTTGATGGTGGATGGTAGTAGATGATAATATGAATATGAAGATGAAGAAGAAGAAGAACAATGGATGCAAAAACACACAAGCTTTATTTATTTAGTTTTGCAAATCTTGCAAGCGTACATTACAAGGGAGAACTAACTCCTTCTTATAGGAAAATTCCTAATCATGACAAGCACTTAATTTTTACCACTACACAAACAAATAAAAGTGGTGGAGTCCCTCCACCTTACATTGTCAATATTATTGGCACACTAAAGCACTTTAACAAGATAGTGGATTCCTATCACCTCCACTTTATCCATGTCTTCAATATTATTGCAAGGATGAGACGTAGATTCCTATCTCCTCCATTTTTGTTTGTCTTGGTCTTCAGCATTATTGCAAGGATGGACAAGACTTGATGTTTACCTCCCCATCTAGAACCTGTCTAGCTATTAGCTAAAATAATTAGGTTCCCCCTCTGGGGCCTTGAGTTTGCTGGCTGACTGCTTCTATGAGTGAGTACCAGTAATCTCCAAGAGTCGGCTCAGGTTCTACTTCTTGGGATTCCCCTGCAAGAATCTGAAAAGAATTTGGATTCATTGAACCTTGGGATGACGTCTCCATTGCGTCTCCGGTTGTATTTGTTGGCTGTTCTGAGAAGACTGCCATGAACTGTTGTTTCATGAAATCTAAGGCCCTGACTGTTATTTGTCCTTCAGATTCTGTCGGATATTTCCGTTGTAGATATTCTCTTAGCTTAGCCAACTCCATGTGGTGATGGGCTGGTTGCTGATGCATAGTAGCCTTGTCATTATTAATGACTTTCTTGATTTTTTCTTTAAGGACTTCAATATCTTCCCTGGGCATTCTGCCCCACCATTTGAAGAAGAAATTTCTTCTCAGACTTGGAATTTGGAGCTTGTCTTCCGTGATTGAAAAAGACCATCGCCAAATCCATGGAATCTGGAATTTAGTAATGAATAGAAATGGGCATTGCCCAAACATTCGCAAGTTTCCGGTTAGGGGGCTATAATCATACCAGGGCTTATATAGGTCATTGACCTCCTGAGGGAGCATTTCCAAGGATGGTCCAAATTTTGACCACCATTCGAAGAACCAGTTTGGGATTGGTTTTTCCAGAATTTCTGGATTAACAGAAAAGAACCAAGAATGTTTGTTCTTAGGATTTTGGTAGTAGAATGCCTTGGAGAAAGCTTCTACATAATCCCAATAGTTAAAATAAATGTATTTCCCTTCAGCCACCCTAATGGCCTTTTCCCCATTGGGGTTCAACCCCCATTCTCTGGGAAGGAGGATTTTATTTAAATGGCATTTGCTGAAGTTAATGAAACTATCAGGATTATTATTCTGATAGTGATGGGTGCCCGTTATTGATCCGGTAATAGTCAGAAGGACCTCAAGATTAGGTCTGGCCTTTCCATGGAGGCCTGGATAACCTCGTGATTCCAGGTATCTAGTGGCTAGAGACCACCCGTCTTTGGGTGTTACCTTGACATCATCATGCTCAAGGTAGAGGACATGCTCCGATATGGGTTTCTCGAAATATTCGAGTTCTGGCGGCGTTTCTTTTACTGCTGCATCCTTATATGATGCTGAAGAGGAGGATGGTCCTTGAGAAGGAATTTCCTTCGTCGTTTGAGAACTGTGATGCGGGGGCATCTGCCTATTAGGCTGTTTGTTGAGAGTTGACAAGTCCCCTAGTAGAGGAACCGTCTGTTCTGGGCGAAGAAGTGCATTGCCTCTTCCTGATCCGCGACCGCGGCTATTATTGCGGCCTCCCCTATAAGGGGTCATCATAATCCCTGCAAAAATTCACGAGTTAAATAATCGGCTAGAGAGTTATTCTCTCCTTTAATATATTCGATATCAAATTCAAAGGCTGATAGTTGGGCTTGCCATCCTGCAAAGATCTGTTTTGCTACAAGATTTTTAATATCTTTTTCAATTATCGATTTGGCAGAGCTGCAATCAATTCGTAGCAAGAATTTTTGGTTGAGAAGATCACTTTGAAATTTAGTGACACATTTAATGATGGAAAGCATTTCTTTCTTAATAGTCGAGTATCTAGATTGAGTCAGGTTCCATTTACCCGAAGTATATCTAACTAAAACCTCTTTTGAAGTGTTAGGGATTATTTGCTTAAGAATCCCTCCATAACCTATGTTAGAAGCATCCGTTTCTACAATTTTGAAAAACTTTGGGTTAGCCAAAGAGAGACAAGGTAAGCTTTTGACCTTATCTTTAATTTTTCTAACAGCGTTAGAATGTGCCTCTGACCAAGGGTCAGGGTTCTTTTTTAATCTTGAATACAGTATGGCCGTATCCTGAGCAAGATTATCATAATAATCCGCAATATAATTTAAGCTACCAAGAAACCTCTGAAGTTGCTTGGTGTCTGTTATACGATCAGGAAATTTTGAAGCAAATTCTATGCTCCTATCAATGGGGATTATTGTCCCCTGGCTGATATTATGACCCAGAAACCGAATTTCAGTCTGGAAAAGTTTCATTTTTGGGGCGGATAAAACAAGCCCGTTATGTTTTATAGCATTTTTAAAGATTTTCAAATGCTTCTCATGTTGTTCTATGGATTTAGAAAAAACTAAAACATCATCGATGTAGACTATGATATACTCAGAATAAGGATTGAAAATTTCATTCATAATATTTTGAAAGTCGGAAGGGGCATTTTTTAGCCCAAAAGGAACCACGTTCCATTCATAATGACCAAAAGGGACAGTAAAGGCTGTCTTGTATCGGTCTGATTCATTAATCTGGATCTGCCAATAGCCAGATTTCATGTCAAATTTAGAGAAGATTAAGGCATCATTTAACCTGTCTAATAAATCTTTTTTATTAGGAATTGGGTATCTTACCCATTTTAAGACCTTATTCAGAGGTTTATAATTGATAACAAGTCTAGGAACCCCTCGTTCCTTTTCAGCAGCTTTATTGACATAGAATGTCGTGCAACTCCAAGGAGATTTTGATTTCCTAATTAATCCTTTTCTTCTAAAGAAATAATTTCTTTTTTACAAAGCTCCATTTGTTCATGATTCATTTGAGCTGGCCTAGCCTTAGTCGGGATTTGACTTTCATTGAAATTATCTATGTATGGGAGTGAAACCGAATGAGTTTTTCTATTCCAAAAGGCTGTGGGAAGATCATTACATACTTCTTCCCTGAATTGTCTGTCAATTTTTTCTATTTTCTTCTGAATATTTTCCTGCTTTAATTGGGAATTTATGTTCATAATTTGAATTTCTTCTTTCAAGAAGCATATTTGCTTTTCTTTTCCAAGTAGAATGTCTTTAACTTCATTGAGCATTCTTGTCTGAGGGTCATAAATGAAATGGAACTTAACCTCTTTTCCACCGATATTTGTGGAAAATCCAGTTTTATCTACCCTGAGAATTGGCATAATATCATGCAGAAAAGGATTTCCTAAAATAATCCTATGGGTAAGATTTTTAACCAAGATAAAAGCTGCGGGTAAATAGGTACCCTGATTGCAGATATGAGCATCTGAAAGCTTATATATGACTTTTAGCTCTTTCCCTCCGGCTTGCGTTAGGGATTGAGTTGTCTTTTCAAAGTATTTAGTGGGGATGATTCCCTCTTGGATGCAATTATAATCAACTCCATTGTCTACAAGGACAATTTCGTTATCAAGTATGAATTCATTTTTTATAACGAGAGATACTTGAACAAGCCACTTCTGTGAAGTAACTTGGCTTATTAGATTAAGATAATCTGGGGTGGTATTACTATCATTATTAATGATATTATCATTAAAATGATTGTCTTCTAAAATGCTTATTCTTTGGGAAAGCTCAGTATTATTCTGCTTTATTTGAATTATTTCAGATTTTAATTGGTTAACCTCTCTTTTAAGGTCACTTAGAGAAGTTGGGGTTTCTTTAACCCTTGCTTGTCGGAACCGTTGGAGTACTTCACTTAATTGGTAGGGTTCTTCCCGGGTAGGCGATTGGTTGCTCATATTGTTCTGTTTTATAAGGGTCTCAAGAATATTTTTCTTAAGGTTGGGATCACCGATATCATCAAGCATGGTGACAATTTTATCTTGATCTGCTGTGAGAACGTTGAGACCATTCATCTCAACAATAGACTTCCAGTAATTTATAGTGTTGCATTGGCAACTGTTTCTATCACCATCGTCCGAATTTTCAGACGAGGATGAGTCGTTTATGACATCAAGGTCATCCTCAGAAGAAGAGTCATCATCATCAGAGGGATAAAGAATAATTTTCTTTAAATGTGATTTTAATTGGTCATCTTCTATTTCATTAATGGCTTTTTTAGTCCAACATTGGTTGGCGTAGTGACCGATTTTCCCACATTTGTGACATTTTATGTCGAGTTTTTTAGCTTTTCTTTTTCCCGGGTTGGGAAGGAATGGTTTTTCTTTATTACATGATTTTTTTCGATAATAATTTTTCTTTTATAATTATTTTTATGGTAGATGGGTTTATCGGCCCACTTGGGCCTTTTTCGATAAGGTTTAACACCCTTTTCTTTACGATTTGGGGTTTTTATCTTTTTTCCTTGATCAAAAGCAAATTGCTCACAGAATTCCCCAATTTGGTGTTTCTCAGTAACCCTTTGCCTTTTCAGTTGATTTTTCAATTTTAAATCATTGCATAGAGTTAAACCTTCGTTTATGCAACTCGTAGTGAGTTGACCATAAGTAAGATTTTGATAATCGATGTTTATTCCATCGTTTTGAGTTCGTAGAGATTGACAAACTCTCTCTGCAAAGAGATGTGGTAAGCCATCAATAAACTTGGCTTTCCAATGACTTGAATCAGGGTTATTAAGTTGAAAAACCCTGGACAGGAAAGTATCCTTATACCATCTAAAATGGGTTAAGGAGGGACATCGGAGATTTTGCAGGAGAGTTTGAATTTTCTCTGCTATAGGAGCAGTAGATCCTGCAAAATGGTGCAAGATAGACATGCACAAGGTGTATACTGCATCTTCTTCTCCCGTGGTAACTCTCTCATCATTGGAGGGTCCAATTTCCATTTTAACTATCTTTTTGTGGCTAATGATTTCTTTGCGTTGGGTGTCAGTGAGGTAATGGTCCCACCATCCCCGAAGTTGTCCTACGAAACCGGTAGTAATGAACGAGGCAATTGTACTATCTGAGTTGCCGTGTTGCTTACAAACGGTCGAATACATTATTATTCTATGTATGGTGTCAAATATTTGTTTATCGGTTTGGCCATCAATATTCCATTCATAGATGGCCTTTCCAGAATACGAATTTTGGAAGGGATCTGATTCTTCAAACAGAAGATCTTGAGGAGAGGGTCTCTTGTAATAGTGTTTTTCTACGGGTCTTGGACTATAAATATTATTTATAGCGCACTGCTCAGCAAACATTTCAGATATCTTATTTATATCCTGATCTTGACTAGAACTTTCAGATTCGTTTTCCGAATATCCATTAGTCTCTTGATAAGAAAGGACCCCAATCTTCATGGCCTTAAGTTTTTGTTCGAGAATCTGAACAAAATCAGTGTTGGTCTCCATTTTGAAACCTTGGATTGGAGTGAGATGTTGTATTAAAGGAAGGTCTTCCTTTTTAGGGACTTCAAGCCTGATTTCTTTTCCCTTAATAATTTTCTCAATCATAAGTTGGTGTTGATCAAGTTGATCTTTAATCATTTGACTTAAGGAAAACAGGTTCTCTTCTATAGAAAGAATTTGTTTGCCTAGATAATTAAGGAAGGTATTGGTATAATTTTGGGATCGGATTAAAGTGTTTATTTCCTTGATTGTTACCTGGGTATAATCAGTTTTCTGGAGGCTCAAGTAGGCGCTTGCCTCGATATTATTACCTAGGACAATGTCTTGTTCCGGAGGGAAGGGAGAACTAATAGATTCTCCTAAGGCTTTAGTCTTCCAAGATCGTTGAAGGACAAGAACCTCATTTTCGGTTTGGTCTAAAAATTGTTTTATAAACCATTTTACAAAGGTCTTAATTTCCCCAGTGTTTTCCATGTGAGAATAATATTTATTCTTGTAATTCATTAACTCATCATTCGAGAATTTTTTGAAATACCAGTCACGAAAACTAGTATGTCTGGGGTGATAAAACTCTTTATTAAGGAGTTTTCTAGTTCCAGGACTAATATTAATCATTAATATGGAAACTCATTTCTGATTGAGTAGGAGATTGCCTGCTTGATAAGTTTGGTTTTATGTAAATTCCATGGGGAATTTGGTTATCGCTGATTCTAATATTTTCCACTAGATCCTCTTCTCTAATTTGAGAAGTAGAGGCTCTGGATTCTTGAGGAGTCGAGACTCTATAAACAGTCTCTCCAGGATACCTCGAAGAGCTAGATCTAGGAAGAGTAACAGATCTTTGAGGGTTGAATTTTATTTCAATATCTCCCTCAGTTGTTTGGATTATTTGGTCAATATCTCTATTTATTATAGGTTCAGGCTCTATTTCCTGAGGTAAAGACCATTTTAAAGGAAAGTTGATTTCATCCCATCTTATAAGCCTATTGGTGGCTATATTAGAAGTTAAAAGGTTGGTCTGGACTAAAGTAGTAGTTCCAGGGGCTGAAATTTGCCTGATTTTAGGGGTTAGCGTTTGCAGAACCTTATAGTATATTCTATAAGATATAGCAATCACTTCACTTCCTTGTTTGAAATTGTAACCATGGGTTTGAATGGTTAGTTGCATAGCATCTAAGATATTTCTATCCGTTATGGACAGACTAAGATTTGGGGAAATATTAAAATAAACCGGTCCATGACAGAGACTGGTCTCAATTGCAGCAGCTAAAGATGGCTTAAAGTCGTTGCATCTACCATATCTAACATAAGCCATAAGGCTAGCATCCATACCCAATAAGGTCAAGGGTTTAAAAGCAATTTGAATTAATCCGATATGGATAAACTTATAGTTTATAAAATTTTGTAAATCCCTTTTACTTAGAAGTCTTATAGTTTGAGATTGTTTAGACATTCTAACTGTCTGTTCCATGGTTTTGATAGCCATGCGAGACTTTAAATCGAACATGCCAATAGAGTAAATTTTACTTTTATCTTCTTTAGGAATAGACCATCTATTAAGTTGGTCCATTTTCTTTGGAAATTCTTCCAATTCAGCATTCTTTACTAATTCTTCTTGGTGACGATCATTATCGTCCATATTTTCTTCAAACAAAGACATGCTAATTATAGCACAAAAGTGTTGAGGTTGGTAGGTTACTTAAAGTATTAATCAGACAAGTATAATTCTCATGAAAAACTTAGTAGGTCATCTTTGCAAACGATGAATCGTTTAAATATCTACCCGAAGGGATATAAGGGAGAACCCTAAATCAAAGATGCTAAAATTGTCTTAGCCAAACAATCCCCAAAAATTCTCTCAAACATACTTGCACCATAGCGGGTAAACAGAGAATACAAGGATGACACCAAGACAATTTTATTTTCATACAAAGTTTTTTAAGATAAAAATTCTTGCATGATTAACACCAAAGTTTCCTACCACCCTCAACAGAAAATTAGCTAGTCATAAAGGTAGAAGGTTATATATAAAATTAGTTACAAATAACAAAACACATTTAATATAAAAATAATTAATTGCTAAAAACTACACTTATGAAAATATAAATTTATATATTGACTACATGTGAAAAGCTACATTACGAATTGTCTTGACCGTGGTAAAAAAATAGTATAATTTAAATATGTGAATAACACATGAAATAGTTTTTAATAATTAACCTACTTAAGAAGATAGAATAGTCCTTTTAAATGAGTTGATATCACTGACCTAATTTTGTAAAAGATATCGGATATACTACAAAAAAAACAGTTCATCGTAAATTTATATAAAACATCTCTAATTCATAATATATATATTTTTGAAATATCCTTTATTTTTATACATCATCTCTAATTATTCTGGTACAGATTTCCACAGGGCTGTGGTGGGCACGAATTGGCGTGGAGTGTGAGCTTAAGGAACCCAACTATTTTAAGCAAATGGGTGGTTACAAGTACTTACGATAAATCCATGAAAAGAAGGACCTCTTTGTCTCTTCTCGTCAGCTCCTATTCGTCAAACCACCCCTAAGTATCGCTACATAAAATCAATTAAAATAAATAACCAATTATTATATAAATCTTCGTTCACGTCTCATTACACAACAACCCAAAAAAAAAATGCGAAGAAAAAAGATCAGGCGCCGGTGCTGATCTCTCGAGTCAAAGTAACCGGATCGGATGGAGGAGGAGAGGAAGGGGAGGAACGCGATCGCGGCGGCGGAGGACGGCGGCGATCCGTCGGGATGCTCCGGGAAGCAGTGGAAGTCGATCGCCGCCGGGATGATAGCGGACTGCGTGGCGCTCTGCTGCTGCCCGTGCGCGGTGGTGAATCTGCTGACGCTGGCGCTGGTGAAGGTGCCGTGGAAGCTCGGGAGGAGGTGTTTGGGCGTCGGGAAAAGGAGGAGAAAGCGCGAGAAAAACGGGAGCGGCTGCGTGTTGGTGGAGAGGGTGAAGAAGGCGGTGGCGGGGGAGGAAATGGTGGAGGCTCCGCCTGAATTCGGCGGCGGCGAGAGTCCGGATCTGGAATCGGAGAAGGTTTGGTCTGAATTGAACCGGATTGGTCATTTGGGTTTTGGGAGGGTTTCTTCTTCAGGGGAAGGGCAATTTGGGAAGAAATAGCTGATGTCATCTGATTAAATCTCAAATCTCAATTATTTCGAGGTCATTTTCGTAATTATACAGATCGATTGGAAATGGGCCACGTAACGGCCCGCCAAACAGTGCACGTGCTCTTCAATCCCAGCCGGGTGTCGTAAATCCGCGACGCGCACGTTAGCTTACTCCAACCGGATACCCAAACCGTGCGCCGCACCGAACAATACGCCCTTATATTCTCCTTTCCCCCAGAGGGAGATCGAATTCGAAATCAGAACTCAGAACAGTCTCGATTTTTGGTTAGAGCTTACAGAGAACGAGTTTTGAGTTTTGACTCAGCGATCGAAGAAGATGGCGAGTGAGCCGACTCGGGTGCTGATATGTGTGAACGAGTCAACCATCAAGGGGTATCCACACGCCTCCATTAGCAGCAGAGGAGCTTTCGAGTGGACTTTGCAGAAGATTGTACGCAACAACGTCGCTGGGTTTCGACTCCTCTTCCTCCATGTGCAAGTCCCTGACGAAGATGGTGCGCGATCTTCTCTTCATACTTTTATTTTGTTTTCTGTGCTCTTTAGTATATGAGTGATCAATCACATTTATGGAGCGTGGCTAATTTATATAAGTCTGTTCTAGTGATTTTTGTGTTAGGGTTTATGTGTTTGGCTAATTTATTTGATTTCTTGAGAAATATGTGCAATATGGCTTAAGAACTGGCTAATTTTACCCATTTATTTCATATTGAGCATACTAATTAAATGGGTGAATCTAAACTTCTCAGCTTTGGAACTGCAGAGATTAGTGTTTTTGGTATTTGTTCTATTTTTATATCATTGTTCATAATCTTCATTACTACGATGGAGGGTTTATAATGACACATTGTTTAAATGAGTTAGGACTATGGGAAATTTGTTATGAGGATTGGAGAAAGTTGTGAGTTTCTAGAAAGATGGTTGAGACTGAATTTTTTATGAAGTGTAATGTAAGCGTTTTTATCTTTGCTTGAGAGTGGATGGGTTTTCTAGAAAGCTCTACTAGTTTGGGGCATGCTTTCTTGACTGCTTTTAATAGGATGTTCTACTTGTTTAGCGAGTTTCTTATGAACATGAAAGCATGCTGAGTAAATGTTGTTTGTAAGTTGTGGCTGCACACACACATAGATATCTTGTTGAATTCCATAAGTTGTACTGCGATTTCTTGAGTTGTCGGTTGTTTGTACTGAACACCTGGTTCTTGAACTAAGAGAGGTATTGTTGTCCTGAATCTCAGGACCGCCGAAGTGACAAGATTAGGGAACTTTACGAAAGTTTTCTGAACATTATGTTCCAGGTTACAGGTCCTTAAAGCATATATGATCTAGTGTCGATTTTGTCTATTTATTGTTTAATAATGCATCTAATTAGGGAAACTTATTATCGGTGAATACTTAGTTGTAATTTGTTTCTTGTATGTTGTTTTTGTGCCTATACTTGTACATATTGTTTAATATTGCATCTGATCAGGAAAACTTATTACTAGTCCATACTTCATCGTCATTTATTTCTTTTATGTTGTTTAAGGGCATGTACATGTACGCATTGCTTGATAATCCATCTAATTAGGAAAAATTATTACTGGTCTGTATTTCATTGTAATTTGCTTCTTTTAGGTTTTGACGACATGGATAGCATATATGCTTCTCCTGAAGATTTTAAAAGGAGCAGGAACCAGGACAGGGCTAGAGGGCTGCATCTGCTGGAGTATTTTGTCAATAGAGCTCATGCAATCGGGGTGAGTTATCTCCTTCCCAACCACAATGTTTTTCACATACACTCCTCATGCAGAAGTATGCGCATGCCCAGAGTCCTAACTTCTAGCTCTGGTAGAATAAGGTTACTTTTGGGAATGGAACAGGAATGTAATTTGAGCTCATTTTGATTCCCATTCTTATTACCTAACCCTCCCGTAGTCATTGATTTTGATTCCCACTTAGCAAAATAGGTACTGTAATACAATGATGTGGGGGATGGAAATGAACACAGGGAGCCCCAAAACTTGCCATCTCTTGTTTACACCCAAAAGAAGGGTTGATTCTCATTCCCACAAAAACCATCCAAGCCCAACCTCTAACTGTTCCCTTGTTTTTCCCAAGTCTTTGTAGCGGTTCTAGTTCACTGCAGTGGTGATATATTTAATAAAATGTCATCGGCTTCTAATGTTCTGTACTGTAATGCAACACAAGTAGATTGCTTGTGAAGCATGGATCAGGAAGGGAGATCCGAAGGAAGTGATCTGCCGGGAAGTGAAAAGAGTCCAGCCTGATCTGCTAGTTGTAGGGAGTCGGGGTCTTGGCCCTTTCCAGAGGTATAGTTCTTACTGTGTCTTCTGCACAATGGTTCATTTTCTTACATGAATGTGTCCTATAACTGATCTATCTCTCATTTGATGCCAGGGTATTTGTTGGAACTGTGAGTGAATTCTGTGTGAAGCACGCTGAATGCCCTGTCATCACGATCAAACGCAGTGCAGGGGAAACTCCTCAAGATCCTGTAGATGATTGATTGTTTCTGCAGAGTACGTTTCTTTTACTATGTTTAAGGATTGTAGATCACAATCCTCTAGGGAGTCGAAACTGTTCCTGTCTGTTCTCTCTTGTATATCATGTGCTGTACTTGGATTGGGGAGTCTTCTCTCTATTGGTACACTTAATAGCATTCTTGTTTCCTTTGTTTTTACATTCTCCCTGTAACTTGTTTAGTATGACTATTCGACTTATTGAATTATGAATTGATTTGAGTCTAGGTGTGCATAGACGTAATTCATGGGTATTTTTGACATTTGTAAATGTCAAAGTGCCTCAAGAAGAGTGCACAACTTCTTGCCCTTTGAATTCAGGAGTAATTTGATAGGTGATGATTCAAGAGAGCGGCGGAATTAGGGTTGGTGGAACCGTAATGTTGAGAAGAGAAGAGAATTGGGGGAGAAAGGAGTAGAGGGAGAGAGAGGGAGGGAAATGGAGGTACAAATTTGGACTGTAATGGAAGTCTGCTTTTCCATTTCTCTACTGCGATATAAGTAGCAATAAGGAAGAAATACAGTAAAAGGCCATGGGCCGGCCAGATAGAAGCCCATTTACACAAATAACCCAACTAATTAGCATAAAATAAAGCCCAACAACCCATATTACTAAAGTCTCGTATCATTACTCCCCTCTCCAAAAAACCTTCGTGTCCTCACGAAGCTGTGTCAAAAGCAGGGAACCGAGCTTGAAGGTCATAAAGGTATTCCCAGGTAGCATCCTCTGGGAAGGAGTTGTTCCATTGCACCAAGACTTGAGTTGCGGCTCTGTTTCCCCTTTTGACAATACGACGATCAAGAATGTGCAGAGGAGCCTTGAGCAGGGAGCCGTCATCAGATACTACCGGTAAGGTGGGTTGTGTGATTTGCGAGGCAACATGTCATCAGATACTACCGGTAAGGTAGGTTGTGTGATTTGCGAGGCAACATGTTTCTTCAATTGGGATACATGGAATGTAGGGTGGATCTTGGAGTCAGCAGGAAGTGCCAAATGATAAGCGACGGAACCTATTTTGCGAAGCACTGGGAAAGGGCCGTAGAATTTGGGGCTCAGCTTCTGATTAGCACGACGAACTAGCGATGATTGTCGGTAAGGTTGTAGCTTAACATACACCAAATCACCAGCCACAAATGAACGATCGGAACGGTGCCGATCAGCTTGGTTCTTCATCCTTGTTTGGGCCCGTTCAAGGTGAAACTTAAGAAGGTTCAGTGCATCTTCTCTTGCAGTCAAGTTGCGATCAACTGTAGCCACTTCAGAGCTGCCGGCCAAGTAAGGAATCATCGTAGGTGGAGGCTGGCCATACAGAGCCTCGTACGGAGTGGTGTTAATTGATGTGTGAAAGGTTGAATTATACCACCACTCGGCCAACGGAAGCCACTTGACCCAATCCTTCGAAGTATCGCTGCACATGCACCTGAGGTAAGTTTCGAGTCCCCGATTAACCACCTCCGTTTGCCCATCCGTTTGGGGTGATACGCAGAAGACATATTCTGCTGAACGTGCTGTAAGCGACACAATTCTTTCCAAAATGCACTGATGAATACTTTGTCACGGTCGCTCACAATACTTTGTGGCATGCCGTGCAATTTGAAGACGTTATCCAGGAAGGTTTGGGCTACTGAAAGGGCTGAGTAAGGATGCTTTAATGGTAGAAAATGAGCCGACTTTGTGAGGCGATCAACAACCACTAAAATGACCTCGAAACCGTGGGAGCGAGGGAGGCCATCTATGAAATCCATAGAAATATCGACCCAAGCACGAGATGGGATAGGGAGCGGTTGCAGCAATCCGGGCGAGGCACTAAGGTCGGATTTGTGGCGTTGGCAAATGTGACACTCTGTGACGAAGGTTCGAACATCCTTGTGCAAGCGTTTCCAATAAAGATGAGCTGATATCCTTTTATATGTGGCATGAATTCCAGAATGCCCACCTACAGCAGAGCTATGGAAATATAACAAAATGTCTTTGCGCAGGGTAGGGTCATTACCAACAACAAGCTTGTGTTTGCTGAACAGCTGATTGTTCAACCAAATATAATAACCATCCATATGAGTAGGGTGAGCTTTGAGTGCTGAGATCAACTTTCGAAGCTTGGGGTCAGTGTCCCATGAAGTTGCAATACTCTGCACCAGTTCAGATGAGATTGTAGACATAGCAAAAACAGAGCCTGTCGAGGATTGGCGAGACAACGAGTCCGCTACCACGTTAGAGTTCCCTTTCCGAAACTGAACTTCGTAGTCATAACCCGTCATCTTGATTACCCAATTCATCTGTGCAGGCGTGCTTGTGCGCTGATCAAGGAGAAATCGAAGACTTTGGTGATCCGTCTTGATAAGAAAGTGACGACCAATAAGATAGGAGTGCCACCGTTTAACGGCAAGGAGGATAGCCATCATCTCCTTGTCGTAAACTGATAGTATCTGCTGGCGAGGGCCTAAGGCTTTGCTGAAGTAAGCAATGGGTCGACCTTGCTGAGATAGGACAGCACCAATACCAAAACTTGAGGCATCAGTTTCAACACAGAATTGAATGTCAAAGTCAGGTAAAGAGAGCACTGGAGCAGAAGAAAGAGCTTCCTTTAGTTGCTGGAAGGCCAATGTTGCAGGAGATGACCATTCAAAGCTGTCCTTTTTCAAGAGATTAGTTAATGGGCGAGCAATTAAACCATAGTGCTTGATGAATTTCCGGTAGTAACCGGTGAGGCCAAGGAACCCACGAAGCTGCTTTAGGGTGGAAGGGACTGGCCAATTGAGCACCGAGTCGACCTTCTTTGCATCCATGGCTACCCCGTCTTCGGAGATTACATGCCCCAAATATTCTATCTCCCTGTCAGCAAAAACGCATTTTGAACGCTTAAGAAAGAGTTGCTCCCTGCACAGAATATCAAAAACCATACGAAGATGGATAGCGTGATCAGCAAGCGTTCGAGAATAAACGAGAATATCATCGAAAAACACCAAGACAAACACCCGAAGCAGTGGACGAAAGATATCGTTCATAAGTGATTGGAAGGTGGAGGGGGCATTGGTCAATCCGAAGGGCATCACAAGGAATTCGTAGTGGCCCGAGTGTGTACAAAATGCCGTCTTGTGAATGTCAGTGTCCCTCATCCGAATCTGGTTAAAACCAGAACGTAAATCCAGCTTGGAAAAATAAGATGCTCCACGCAATTCATCAAGAAGATCGTCCACAAGGGGAATCGGAAACTTGTCACGGACGGTCAATGCGTTAAGACGTCTATAATCGACGCATAACCTCCAGGAATTATCCTTTTTGCGTACCAAAATAACAGGGAATGCAAATGAGCTAGTGCTGGTGCGTATAATTCATGAGCTCAGCATTTCAGCAATCATATTCTCAATTTCCGATTTATGCATAGCAGGGTATCGGTAAGGACGAACCTTGACAGGTTTAGCATCAGGGACTAAGGTAATAGCATGGTCATGCGATCTCGGGGGAGGAAGGCCTATGGGGGTGTCAAAAAGTGACTGAAACTCTTGTAAAAGAGTGTCAATAACAGGAGGCAGGGGTGATGTTGGTTGTCCTTGAGTAGGAAGGGAAGGTGATGTAGGAAACACAGCTGAGATGGAATGTAGATGACCTGAATAAGAACCTGAGATCCTGTTGCACTGACGAGGTGAAGCCCAAGAGAATTTCCCATTCCCGAGGCCGTGGAGACGAACCCAAGAACCAGAGAGCTGGAAATCCATGGTCAGAGACCCAAAATCCCATAAAATTGGGCCTAAACTGATTAGCCACTGAATTCCAAAGACTATATCACAACCTTGAATAGACAGCACCCAAAAATCCCCTGTAAATGTATGACCCTGCATTGTCCAAGATATGTCAGCACAACAAAACGTTGAGGTGAGTGTGTCCCCATTTGCCACTGAGACTCGAATAGAGGGAGTTGGAATGGGACGATGATTCAAACGTTTAGCTACAGACGCATGAATGAAGTTATGCGTGCTCCCAGAATCAACCAATATGATCACCGGTTGTGCTCCAATTACACCACGAATCCTCATGGTTTGAAAACCCGATGTGCCACACAAGGCATGAAGAGAGACATGGGGATGGCCCGAGGCAATCATGTCCTCATCTTCTGGATTAGATTCCAGAGTTGCCAAGCAATCAACGAACTCATCACCTGCTGATTGGTGGCCACTATCATCATCCACCAACATATGAAAGAGCTGGGACTTGGTGCAACGGTGATCGCGTGAAAACTTTTCGCCGCACCATACACACAATCCTTTACGGTACCTTTCGTCACGAAGCTGTCGTTGAGCCTGGGATGGAGCTTGGGTAAAGGCGGTTTGGTGCTTTGGTAATGTGGTTTAGATTGTGGTGGGATAAAGGGTGGTTTTGGTGTATGAGTTGGTGACTGGAAACGGGAAAAGGATGTAGCAGTGGTGGATACAAATCTTGGTTTGTTGTGGGAGGTGGCCCTTTTCTCTAGACGCTTAGCCATTAACAAAGCTTGGTGAATGTCCTTCGGGAAGTGCATTCGGACGATGTCCGGCTGAAGGTTGCTCAAAAACATGGCTAACGAGTCTTTTTCTGATAAGTCCAACTGAGTGACGATGCCTTGGAAGGCTTGGAAATAGTCATCCACCGAACCGTCCTGGCGCAAGTGAGCAAGCTCAGACATATAATCTGTATATTCGCCGTCCGTGAACCGACGACGGAGAGCAGCAAGGTACTCCTTCCAAGGAACAACCGTGATACCTTGTGACTTGAGCTGCTGGAAAAAATGCATGTGGTGCCTAATTGCAGCATCTTGGAAGCCTAGCATGGCTTCTCTGATCATCTCATCTTCTTGTATGTCCTCAGCCAAACAATACTGCTCAAACTTGAGCTCCCAACCCACAAAATCAGTGCCGTCAAAACGGGGTGGGTGGCGACTTCTGTGCTCTCGTTTGGTTGGAGGATCTGGTGGAGTTGGAGGAATTTCTGGAGGTGCTGACGGAGAAGCCCCCAAAATACCAGATTGCAGGTGTGGATGTGATGTGGATGAGGTCGGAGGTGGAGACGGAGGCACGGTGGTGTAAGGCCTGAGTGGGGAGTCGGGAATTTTGGACATAAGAGCACCGATTAGCGCCGTGAGCTCAGACAACTTGGTCTCGAGGTTTCCGACCGATTCCTTGATACTGATGACCTCCAAGTTGGTGGCCGTCAGATCGTCGTGACCCGGACGAGGTGTGTTGCTGCTAGACATGGTGCCTGAATTTTGGGCTCTGATACCAGTGATACGTGATGATTCAAGAGAGCGACGGAATTAGGGTTGGTGGAACCGTAATGTTGAGAAGAGAAGAGAATTGGGGGAGAAAGGAGTAGAGGGAGAGTGAGGGAGGGAAATGAAGGTACAAATTTGGACTGTAATGGAAGTCTGCTTTTCCATTTCTCTACTGCGATATAAGTAGCAACAAGGAAGAAATACAGTAAAAGGCCATGGGCCGGCCAGATAGAAGCCCATTTACACAAATAACCCAACTAATTAGCATAAAATAAAGCACAACAACCCATATTACTAAAGTCTCGTATCATAATTTTACCTTAGTATTCTAAATCTTTTATATATTATTTAGAAGCACTTTAAATCTTTCATATTTCATTTAGAAGTAGTCTAACTCTTTTGTGTCACCTCAATGTTGTTCTTTTCATTAATTTATTTAGAATACCTTAAATCTTTTTTTGCGTCACCTTAATATCCTAGTACTTTAAAATATGGTAGTGGTATTATCTCTTTAGCTTACCAATCATGAGGAAAAAGCTAATTTAGAAGTTCAATTGTTCATAAGCTTATTTTTTAAGAACTCAACAAAGTTAAATTTCAAGGTAATTATATAAAAACACCAACTTCTTACAGTATTATGGTGGCCCAGCTACGAGGAGAAATCAAATAGATATTCATTCTTAACGTAAAATTATGAGAATTCATCAAAGTCATCCATTTTATAAATGGATAGATGAGATTAATTGAGTTGTTGACTTGTCAACCGCAAAAACACAGTAATTTTTAATAAGTTGTAGGAGCTTTTTAATAAAACTATCATATTACTTTGTTTACCAATTCACATATTTAATTTTTTCCGCTTCGTTTGAACTCTGATTGGTTTTAAACTTGCGTCAATATTTTTATTTTTTCAAAGGCTTCTATCAAGATCAGTCATGCATATATTTTGAAGAACGATTTTTTATATCGTGGTTGATTTAATTTTTTTTAATTATATTTGGGTACTTTTTATAACATTTTATACTGATTTTATTAATACTTTACACTGGTTTTATCACTTCATTTTCCAAAATTGGACTTGATTTTTATCACCACATCACACGTTTTTTATGAACACTACTTTTTGTAATAAAATACCACGTTTGCGTTACGATCTGTGACAGAAGATTGAGCGTAGTTAGAATTTAAGAATGACCATTCTGAGATAGTTAGGATTCAGCATTTTCCTTTTGAAAAAGTTTGAGATTGCCCCAACTATGCATAACACTACATCTTTGATAGCTTGGGTTGTCTTTTGTTTACACTAGTATGTGGCTATAAATTTTGCACAAACGGTAGGAATTGCTTTCCTGGGTTTTATCTGTATTGGATTTAAACACACATCAGTAGCAAAGTATCATCACGGTATAGTCATCGCCAACGGGAGAATTGAAACATCCCATTGCTGTATAAGATCCCCTAATCTTATGCTTCCTTACCTACGAACATGGTTAATGACTTATATATGGTTTCTATGTCCCTTGGACTTCTTTAGTCATTTATTAATTAACATGAAAGTTATTCTCTTGTTTCTGAGTATTGTTATACAAGCTTCGGCACGACTGGAGTTAGCAGATGTGTTAACCTTGGGGATCAACCAGTCTTCGATCGCCACCGAGGTCTATCGCACAAATTACTTTCAAGTTAATGGGTTTATTATACCACGCTACAACATGACGCTTCAAAAACCGATAGGTTCTCTAGTACTCAATCTAGTTATAATGTTTTACTTCCTAGTCCCGACAACATCCACCTTCACAACACAATGAACATGAGAAATTCCAATTTACACATACCCAATCACAGTTAAGTATGCAAATCCGACCTGGGTTAGAGGTTTCACTCTGAAGATCGACAAAAAGCAATCCCTGAATCAGATTGATGCACAATAATGGTGCACAAATGTAATGCAACACATTGCAAAATGATAATCAGAAGGAGAGCAATGAGCAAATACTGGGCGGTTCCTTTCAGGCATTTCATCGAACACCATCAGAGCAATCAAGTAGAATTGAAACAAACATGAACTTGGATACAATTCAAGAGTTTTGCTGAACTACAAGACAAGTTATCGTCTATAAACCACTCCAATTCCCTCAAAAAAACGAAGACAAACGTGAAATTCAAATCGAAATTCACCATTCCATAGTTTTTCAATCATCTAAGCAATGCTCACCTTAGCTCCGGCGGCTTCAAGCTGCTTCTTCGCCTCGTCGGCCTCGTCCTTGGACGCCCCTTCCTTGAACTTCTTCGGCAGCCCCTCAATCAGATCCTTGGCCTCCTTCAGCCCCAGGCTCGTCAACGCCCTCACCGCCTTAATCACCGCAATCCTCGCGCTGCTCGGCACCTCGTCGATGGTCACATCGAACTCCGTCTTCTCCTCCTCCACGGGGGCCGCTTCCGCGGCGATGGGAGCGGCGACGGCGGCGGCCGGGGCGAAGGAGGCGGCGGAGACGCCGAGCCGTTCCTGGAGGAGGTCGACGAGTTCCCGGGCCTCCCCGAGGGTGAGGCCGGAGAGCTCGGTGGCGATGTTCTCTATCTTCTCGGCGACGGCGGAGACGGGGCGGACGTGGGCGGTGCGGTGGGAGGTGAATGTGGGAGGGAATCGGAGGGAGACTTGGGAGGGGTGCGCAGGGTAAGGGGAGGAGGTGGGCGCAGGACAGTATAGGAAACGGAGGGAGAGGGTGGAGAGAGCTGAAGCTGCCATTGATTCGGCTTCGGAGAGTGAAGTGAGCTCGAGAAAGTACAGAGCGTGCGAAGGTTGAAGAGAGAGCGTATGTGTGAAGAAATAAATTTGGAGGTGAAGAGATGGATAAGATAAGGGACGGTGGCATTTCCGTAAATACTGTCAGTAGTCTCGTCTATTGACTATATTATCCACGGATCGATGACAGTCAGTGAGGGTAAAAAGGGCCAAGACAGTCCATTAACCAAAAAGTGAGGGGCATTCCGAGAATCGAACTCGGGACCTCTCGCACCCAAAGCGAGAATCATACCACTAGACCAAATGCCCTCTCTGTTCAGTTTCATGCATATTCTAAATTATTCATATTTAAAATAATATTTTACTTGTTAAGTCACAATACAGATTGGTAGGGAAAGTTGGTGGGTTAATTATTTTTTGTACTCTTTTTTAAATGGTAACATATCTTTAGTACCCAAAATCTCTTATGTATTGATAATGGAACAGTTAATATTTCTTATGAATTGGTCACAGATCGTCAAAATGACGTAAACTTGACCAAAATTTTGTCTAGTACGTTACTAATACATCAGGGTACTAAAGGAGTGTTACCAATACATAAGGGGTACTTAAGATAATTAACCCAAAACTCAGATACATGCCGTCGAACGTCTTGTTTTTGAGATAAAAGTGTTATACTCAGCTTTTTTTTTTCGAAAACGCTTTCATTTAATGTCCGAAAACTACAACTTTCGTTAAATAGTACTTACGTTTATTTTTGCAAAAATTAGCTGGCACCTTTCAGTTAATGTCAATGTTTTTCTCAAAAACAACCATCCCGAAAGCAAACGTGACGATCAGGAAAACAAAAATTGGCGGTGTCAGTACTATTTGACGGAAGTTATTATTTTTCTGACATTAAATAAAAAGTCTGTGCGTTTTGAATTAAAAAATATGAACACAACACATTTTCCTTAAGAAAAGATCTTTCTGAGAGTTCATATATGAAATTACCCTAAAATGATCCAGTTCTAAGTTTGAACTGTCCAATTCAGAATTAGTGGATCTGAGTTCTAAACCTAAACTGTCCAATTCAATATCAAACCAGCCTCAGTTTTGAATACTCTATCGACACTTTTACTGAGTAAATACAGAGTTTGTATCTTCCTAAGCAACAATACATTTAAGCCATTGTTCCATGGAATGAACATCACAGCACAACAAGTACTTATATATCCTTCTATATAGTATAGCCCTGTGATTGTGAATGCTAAAGTACACAAAGAGTAGCACAAAACCTCACTCCTCTCTACACAACACAACCCCTTTCACCACCTCCTACGCCTCGTTCCATACCAATACGCAAACGCAGCAACCGAAGCAGCCACAACAACACCGGCCGTGGCGTGCCAAGCATACAGAGGCCTCTCCAGAACCAGTACCGAACCGTTGGCCTTAACTTCAGGAGGCGCCGGGGAAGGCGCCGGCCGCTGACTTACCTTCAATGCAAAGCCCAAACCTTGCCTCTCCAGCTCCTCCAAGTCCTCAACAACCGGCTTGAGCCTAGTAGTCTTGGCAATGGCCTCGTACTCTTCTTTGCTCCCGCCTTCAAGGAACGACCCTACGAGGTGTCCTTTGCTTACCCAGTAAGCCCCGAAGGAAGTCCCCGAGTAGTCCCCGAAGTGCACTACTTCGCCTACATTGTCTCCGTAGTATTGCCATGACAGGGTGAAGACTCTGGAGTAGAAGAACGGGAGGTAGTCGAATTCAGTTGCTTTGTCGGGCTCCATGATTGCGGAAACGCAGTGTTTTGCTGACTTTCGGGCTGAGTCGACGTGTTCTAGCCTTCTGATGTCGCCGAATAGCTTCACCGGGAAGGCTGCGACGTCTCCTACAGCGTAGACCGAGGTGTTGCTGGATTGTAGTGACCCGTTGACTTTGATCCCGCCTTTCTCTAGGGTTAGTTGACCTTCGAAGAGGCTTGTGTTTGGGCGGATCCCGATTCCCACCACGACCATGTCTGCCGGAAGCTGGGTCCCATCTCTGAGATTAACGGCTGTGATCTGTAGGAGGCGGTGAGATTGTCAAATTAAATGTGGCAGTGAATTTAGTTTACATAGAAAAATTACGTGCATTTACGGCTCTAGTGTCCTTTGGAAATGAAAAAAATTACGTGCATTTACACTTGTTAGGGTAGTTGTATATGCAGTGCACTGTCTGTTAAGTTGTATATAATTCGTTGATTTTAGGGTTTTGGGAATATGAAATGCCGAAATTACGCTTTTACATGAGCTGGCTGAGCCAGGGAAGACATAATTTCAGCACTTCATATTCTTAACGGATTTTATACAACTGAATCCAATGCAATAATTTCAAAGTATAAGGTAGTAAAATGGCACACTTAAAAGTCCAGGGTAGTAAAGTGACATATTTAAAGTTGAGGGTAGTAAAATGAATATTGTGTATAGCACAAGGAGGTAAAACATAATTTGCTCAAAAATATAACTGCATCGTCCTACTACTCAACTAAGTTCCACAAAATATGAATAGATCATATTAAGACATTAAAGCAGAATTTGATTTTACCTTGCCGTTGGAGTCGATGTCAAATGATGATAAGACTGTTCCTTTAACAAACTTTACTCCTTTAGACGTATAATAATCCTCATAATAGCTTGCTATTTTGGGAGTAAATAATCGACCCACTGCAGAAAGAGCAGGTGAAAATAAGTTTACAAGCAGAAAGAAACATGGAGGTGATAAAAGATTAAATATGAATAACTTCTAATAGAGAAGTAATAAACTTGTAACTTGTATATGTTTCCAAATTTAAGAAACATATTTATACTGTATACACTCGTTCTAGAGCGCTTGTATAGCTATTTCTTGAGGCAAGTCCAACATCAGACCTCACTTTGTTGCAGTTAAATAAGAGAAGAAATGATATTTTTGAAGTTTCTTCCACGAGAGTACTTTAGAAATAATTAGCAGAAATACTGCACTCTTCACAACAATAAATTCCAATTCTCTTTACCATTATCTAAGACTTCACTCTGTTGCCTATTTTATATGATGGAAATACCCCAATGAATTACCGAAATCCAAAATAATACTTTCTTTTTTTTTTCTGATTTCATTTACCCACAAGCAGCAATTAATAACGTTTCCAGGTAATGGATTCATTTTTTTCATAAAATATGGTTCATAAGAATTATAATCTAGGGGAAACTTTATCAGCACACCTTTGGCGACCTTTGATCCTCAAATACACATGGTAAAGGTGAGGGGTTATCAGTAACACACTGTCACTTTTCGTTATTCATGAAAAACCCCAGATTCCGTCCATTTTGTTCCAAAAAAACCACTGATATTCATCAGAAAGGTGACAATGTGCCCTTGATAAAACCATCACTTATTCAGTGCAAATCCGTTTTTTATTAATAACAAAAGGTGACAACGAGTTACTGATAACCCCTCACATTTACCGTGTGTACTTGAGAATCAAAGGTGTAAATAACATTTTCCCTACAATCTACCCCTTCAAAGATTTATTCAACCAAAATTGATGACAGAAAAGTATTTTCAAATGAGCACTTACTGCAATGTGTTTCTGGGAAAACCATGGTTACATTGATTTTATTGATCACCAGAGATGCAGCACATTCCATTCCTATGTAGCCGCCTCCAATGACAACAGCATTTCCACCAACACAAGATTGCATTGCATTCACAACTCTATTTGCATCAGCTAGATCCCGTAAATAACATACATTTTCAGCATCCGATCCTGTAACTCCGAATTCTTCAAGTTTCAGAGCCTACAATTAACACATACAAATCAGCTATTTGGTGATGTATGTAACTGTAACAAAAGCAATGCAATCAACTATCTAAAGCAAGGTATGTATTGGGTCATTGAAGATTAGTTTCAGTACCCGAGCACCTGTTGCAATGATGAGAACCTTGTAACTTATAGTCTCTCCAGGTTCTGTTAAAAGTGTCTTACGCCTCACATCAACAGACTTAACTCGAGTCCCAAGTACCAATTCAATTCCTAGAAGAAACCCATTTTCCAATATTAATACAGCATATTGGAGAAACAAAATATTTTAACCTTCTTCATTTAAATAGGCCACATGTCGTAATCAGGCATATTAACAATACAATGAAATTGTAAGAAAGAGTACAAAATGAGAATGCAAATTACCATGCTGCTTATACCATTTTGGAGTTAACTTCTCCTCATTGGCACCTACGCAAGTGTGAAACGCTGGAAGCCTAGCAGGGGCTGCAAATTAGCACTAAGGTTACTTACTTACTTGAAACTGCAAAACTCGTATTTTCAGTTTAAGGAAAGAAGGAGAATAAAAACCAAAAGGCTTTTACATTTCCTGATAAAAGCATGTTATGAAGAAACAGTTCACGAGCTTCAAGATCAGGAGTTTATACCTTCAGGAAGTAGATAGCCTTTGCTCAGTGCAGGCCTCTCATAAGGTGCGACCTGGCTCCCATAATGGAAACGAATGAGTAACAGAACATACTGAATCTCCCTAAGAAATGCTTAAAGCACGATATGTAATTGAATAAGGGTAATATCAGCAGGGAAAATCAGACAACTATTCCAAAATTGAGCTATACATGTTTGTCGCGCTATGAGTAAAACATAAGTAGATCAGGTTCAGAATTCAAACTTGTAAATCATTATTTTCGATTGAAGAAACCAGTAACAATAAACCTTAAACCAATTTGAACAATTTGTCCTCTTTTTCTCATACTGCTGACACTAGTTTTTTTCTTGATGCCCATCCATTATCAGCACCAAACAACTCTCTAATCTCTACTTATAGCTAACAAATATATTTAAAAATCAAACAAATGCCTCAGAGCAGTTATCCATAGAACATGATGTTGACACTATTTTTTTTTCTTGATGCCCATCCATAATCAACACCAGACAACTCTCTAATCTCTACTTATAGCTAAAAATATATAATTAAAAAATAAAACAAATGTCACAGAGCAATTACTCAGTACCCAATTCAGCAATACCCTTTTCTGGACTTTTCTCAATCAGAGAAAAATCTCCATCATACCCAATTGGGCCAATTCAGCTAGAGAGCAACTAGAACTCAGAATCGATTACTGGGTATTCATAATCACACGAGAGACACGAAATCATTGAGTTTTCAAACTGAAATGCAGTACACGAAAATGACAGAAGCTCGAAGAGCCATAGCCACTCGCAGCAAAAAATTGACAAAGGGAACTGATTCTGAATCGCGACCCAGTATCAGAAACAGGACCCAAAACCAGAAACAATTCGACGAAACGGAGAATTTCCCGGAGAAAATACCAATCCAAACGAACTGTAGAGAGAGAGATTGACTTACGGGTTCTTCGGAAATGATGCAGAGTTCACCGGGAGAGACACCTTTGCGGGTGAATTCGAGAGCAGCGTAACCGGCGGCGACGCCTCCTCCGAGAATCACGTAGACGAAGGCTCTTCCCATTTTATCGATTCCGTGTCACGAACTCGACGATTTGGTTGATCTTCCGGGGAGCCGAAGTTCTCGTTGATACACTCCCGAGAAAATTGAACGACTAGTTTATTTTTCATATAAATATATCGATGTAAAAACGAATAATTAATTTAATAATCTGCTTATTTGCGGTACCGTGAGAAAGTGGGTAGATCATGTATTCGTGGGCTTTAGATGGGCCTACCGGATACTATCTAATATAATCTAATGTTTTTTTTAAATCCCTTTTCTTTTAGACTCATAGCTAGGGGTGGGCATTGGGTGGTTAACCACCCAATAGACTCATTTTACGAACCCAACCCAATATCATCGGTTTGACATATCTTGAAATCAATCACAGTCCAAAAATCAATTTTTGAACGTAAAACCAACCAGTTCAGTTGCCGGTTGGTTAGTGGTTTTAACCAACCAACCACTTTACTACATGTAAGTACAAATTTGGATACCAATAACCATACACAAGTTTTTATTTCAAGACAAAACATATTACTACACTCTCCAAAACAAACAAAAAAGTATATATAAGTCATCGTATTCTATGTTGGCAATCGGTGTGACACAGAAAAGTGCTCATGTGTCATTCATCTATATCAGATCAGTGGTTAATATGAAGCCACATGTATATGACAAACAGTACCGGTTTGGTTGGTTAACCAATGGTTTGGCGTTTCAAGAACCGAAAATCGACCGTTAACGTTCCGGTTTTGTCGTCTCTCCACCGAAAACGCCACCGATGATCCCGATTTTGGATTCTCCAGTGCGGTTTTCGGTTGGTGGTGGTTGGTTTTAGCGGTTTCGGTTTTTTTTGCCCACCCCTACTCATAGCATTTGCTTCAATAAAAGTTAAATATTTTTCAGTTGGAACAGTTTAACAATATCCACCTCATATATTAATTTAAACAAGCAACCGAGGATAATGATGATAGAACCAGAAGGAGGGTGAATCTGGCCATTCAGGTGAAGACACGTGTGATGACAAGTTGAGTTATGGACGAGTGAATCTAATTGGGAACCGTGACGACGATGAGGATGACCACTTGAGTTGAGATGGGATCGGAAATCCGAATAGAAGGTTTCCTTGTGTCAGAAACTGCCACGAATTATAGAGCATTCTATACCTTATCAAGTTATTACAATTTCTAAAAAGTCTTTGTTTTGTCTATCTCAAACCACAAAATTCATATACTATTCGACTAAGGTAAAAAGTTAATTAATCAAATACTTGTATTTTGACATAACTAATGATTAACAACATTCAGGGTAAAAAAGTTAAAAAAAAATCTCTCTCGACTTGAGAGTCTACTATAACCCTAGCCTTAATTACGTCGCTATGAAACTTTCGTCTACCGCTGGTACTACTGCGCCGTCTGGGGTGGTCGGTTTTGTCGTCCCCGTATTCGCCTATCCTGTCTAGTTGACCTCGCAGACCGAGCTTGGTGCGGGGTTTGCGTACAGATGGGAGTGGCTGGGTTTTCCCCAACCCCCTACGCCTCTCCCCTCCCCCGATCCTCTGATGTCCTCGGTGACTCCTCTCTTGATCGTCGGGTCTTCTTGTCCTTCTCCCCTAACTCCATCCGGCCATCCTGCCTCGACTGATCAGCAGACCCCTTTGCTTATGGTGATCCTTCCCTCCCTCCCTGTCGATGCACCCACTGCAGTCACAAAGCCAGCACTGGAAGCCATTATCCCTGGTGGTGGCCCTCTCCTCCCTATCCATCCCCCTCGGTATCCTGTTCTGGTTGATAGGCCTCCTTCAGCGACCCCCCGGCTATGGAACCAATCCTGGAGGGAGGCTCCTCTCTCGGATCGACGTCTCCGATATCGACCGCTACCTTAAGGCGGGGACCTTCCTCCCCGACTGTTGGGCCTTTAGTCTTACCTCTCATGAACCCTGGCGAGACGGCTCCTCCACCCATTTTCCCGTCTTCCTCCATTGGCCACAACCTTTCTCTGGCCTTATTCGTTGGCGACGAGGGTTCTAGGGTCTCTTCAGTTCCACAAGCGACACAGGCTCTGGCTTCGCCTGGTACCCTGGCCGTGACAGTGGCCCATCGGACCCTTAAATTTCCTCGGCTAGGGGGAGTCTGGCCTCAGTCTCCTCCTTCCCCAGTGTTGTCGAAGCCACATCCTCTTTTGAGGAATGGGGCCTTGCCCGCCCGTGCGGACTTGGATGCAGAAAACCCGCATCCATCGGCGACTAAGTCCCGTCGTGGTCGACCGCAAGCCCTCGCATCTTTGGACCGCTATGCTAGGGTGAAGTTGTTCCTAATGATCCCGACGGGGCCCGCGCTGCAGGTCGTCGTAGAGGGTACTGATCTCGACTGGGAACCCTCTGGGATGGGGGTTCGACAGATGGGGGCTGGTACCAAACCTAGGTCTCGACGAGGTCGACCCCAGACCCTCACATCCTTGGCCCGCTATGCTAGAGATAAGGTGGTCATGCCGACCCGGTCGTAAACCGTGTGGCAGCTCGCTATGGAGGATGCTAACCTCGAGGCTCCAGGGCACGATACACACCCACGGGTTGGAGCAGCATCAGTTGGGATGTAATCTAGGTCTCGACGAGGTCGGCCCCAAGCGCTCACATCCTTGGCTCGCTACGCTAAGAGTAAGTTGTTCCTCTCAACCTCACCGTCGCCCACGTGCAAATCGTTCCAGAGGATCCTGCTCTTGCGCAGGGGGGGGGGCTCTTGTGGTGGGAGATGGGTCTTATACGGCAGTCCCAGGGCAGTTCTATGCCATGGTTATGCTTCTCTCCTCTACACATTTTATCCCTTGAACCTCCCCTGTGGATCCTGTAAAGGTTTTTTCTACTAGTGTTCCTTTCGAGTCGCTTCTAGCCACCACTACGTTGACCTTCTCCCGCCACTAACGAATCGTCTCCTGACCTGTTTCGGTCCCTCCTCTACAACTCCCGGGTTTCCGTCTCTGAGGCCGTCGTCCCTGATGTTGTCTCCGCCGTCGGTGAAGTTGTCACTGTCTTTGATGTCGTCGGCATTTCTGATGTCGCCGCCGTCTCTGATGCGGCTTCCATCTCTAGAGTCGTCCTTGAAGCCGCATCCGCAACCGGTGCGTCCTTCTCCCCGGTCTCCACCACCGCAACCGCCTCGACCCCCATCACAATTATGGATATATAGCTGATCGAGAGGGTCCTATTTACTTTATTTGAGTTTTCTTTGCAGGATCAATGCCTAGGGAACAGAGAATCAGAGATTTTTTCAGGGAGGGAACCCCGATTCATGTATTGCCTCCACTACTGTTGAAGTCCTTGACCAGTTTTCGGAGCAGGAATTCCAGTACCACCTTCTCATCCCCTGTATTCTATCATTGCCTATATGGCATCCAAATACCGTCTATAACGGTTCTAATACTATACGGATCAATGAACCATTGTTATTTTATTATGACCTTAATAGTCAGAGAATATGTTTTCTGACGCACCTCGATGTTCTGATAAAAGAATATTTTAGCAACATCATAAATAAGAATAAAGATTTAACTTTTTGAGAATTAAAACAAATGAACAATTTTAAATATAGAGAAATGATAGCAATGTAAATACTCTTAACAAATGATGGATGTGGTGCTGGTGTCATGAAACTGAAACGAGGATTAGGCTTCATTTCTCTGCCACACCTTCTCTTCGAAACTTATCCTTTCCATCCTAATCTTTCCAAAGACTCAATTTTTGGCTGTGAGTGAGTTTCAAAGGTCCAAAATTGACGTCGAAGCGAGCCAAAAGATCATTCTCGTGAGTTTTGGGCGGAAAATAAAACATTAAAAGTGAATTACAAGTGGTTCTCAATAGGAACTAACGAAACTTGCACGCATTTTTGGCCGTGTGATCAAATTGGGTAATTGGAGTTTAAAAAAATATTAAACTATGGAGAAAACTTAAACACAGTTATTGGATTATTTTTTATTTGTAAGAACGTAGTGTATAGTTTTTTTTTAAGTATAATGGTGGAAGTTTTGTTACGAAAATATAAAGGTAGGGTTAGATACAGTCTCGTGTAGGTATGAAACGTTTATCTTATAACTAAAATATCCGACTAATTAAACTGAGAATTTAGAGAATTTATTTCTATTCTCGTAGAGGTGCACATGTACCATCTTTTCTGGCTCGACTCAGGTGAACCTCCTTTGCCTAAAAAAATTCGTTAGTCCTGCGATGGAGACCCTTTAGAACGAAGAACGCCAGGTAGCTGAGAAAATCTCTAGGAAAAAGAGGAGTGGGATCGGGGAGCGAGATGTTCCTCCTCATCCGCGTCCTTCGATCTATAATATCAATGTCTTGCATTTCCAGGCTTTGTTTTGTTGATACTGCTTCCCAAACCAAAGTACATGTGAGCCACCATATGGCCGCCCAACAACGCATATGGCCTCCATACCTCACCAGATAACAAATCTATAGTAGTGCCGATTCAGAGCCTTGCAAAAAAGATATAAAAAAACTCATACCTGTCGATCTAAAATCAGGGGCAGATTAAGGAATACCTAAAAGGAGTGACCATAACATGTATGATGAAAAGAAACAGTCGGAGAAAGCAAAATACTAGAGAGGAAGAGCCACCGTCAGGGGTACGCTCAAACTATAGCGAGAGCTTTTAGGTTGCCTCAAACGAATGAATATACGAACATAGTGTATAATTGATACATACCAAAAATACAATGTCATATTTCTGATAAGTGCAGATAAATCACTAATTTTTTTTTAATACAAAAAAAAAATCACTAATTTCGTTAACTTGACAAACGGCGTGAAGACAAGTACTAAAAATGTGACCCAATTTAACGAAATATTAGTCAAATTAACGAAATCAATTTTTTTTTGTATTTATAAGAAGGTTTAGATCGTCAAAAAATTCCCTTATATATTGGTCACGTGCAAAAAACCATCCTAAAGTACAAAATGGTGGTAAGATATACTACCGTTTGGTCACAAATTCTTAATATGTCTTTTTTTTATAGCTGAAATGGATGATATTATAACTGTAAAAATATGCGCAAAGCGCCAACATCAGAGTATCGAAATAAAATTACATCGAAATTTAAAGAACAAGAACTGAAAAGTAAGTGTACTCTTGGACCTAGGTGTTGAGTGGACAGGAAACTGCGGTAGCATCTAAATACACCGATACAGCATAAGCCAAACAGAGGGGCATAAATCGAGTAGATCTAGTGTGGATTTTTGCAGAGGTGGACCTCTTCCCCCCCCCCCCCCTTCCGGATGTCAGCGTGTGTCGTCCTCCTTTGACTGATATTTGTAGGGCTCCTAAACGCGGGAGTGCTGACCCCGACCTGACATAGGAAAAATATGTCAGTTGTAGGTGGAACCAGTGTCACCTTACGTCCAGGGAGGCGGTGCAGCCGACCGACCCCTCCCTAGACCCTTGAGCACTCATTCTTGGAGGCGAGGGTGCTTATAGCCCCCCGTCGCTGGATGTGATGCGCCGTCTGAGTCAGTAGATCCCTCCGCCTCCCTTGTCCTCGACTCTCTCTCAAGCGTTTCCTCCCTGATAGTGTTAGGATAGGATCTCTTGGGGCTCATTCCTCTATATCATCTTCCTGAACCGCTCTTAGACGAGACCCGAGCATCAGATTCAGTCTCCCCAGCCGGTCTTCCTCCCCTGCCCGACCTCGCGGAAGGTGAGTGCCAATCAAACGAGTTGCCTGCTTCACTTTCCCTCCCCCATACGACCAATTTTTCCCCGGGACCGGTTTTCCATGCTTGGCCTTCTCCAATGCTGATCTAGGATCAGCTGGGGATCTCAACGACGGACCTTTTTCCCCACCCCCTATCGAACAGACCATGAATAGGTGGCCCACACAGTTGCAGCCAAAACAATGGTCTGGTAGTTGTCCATAGGAAACATAGGGGAGAGTACGTACCTGGGATTCCGTCAAATGGAACCATAGTTGACTCTGCAGGGGTTCTCGAATATCCACTCTGATCTTGATGCGCATGAAATCCCCCCAGCAGAGCCCCTCCTCATCCACATCCACATCCACCGCTTGGTATGTTACCAAAGCAGACCCCAACCTGAAGCCCATCGCCTCGTTCCACGCCCCCACCGGCAGATTGGACACCCTTGCCCATACTGATAAATGGGTGAAGGTCAGATCCGTAGGCCTCATATGTCCCCTCAGGTCTACAAAGAAGACCAGGGTGTCCCAGAACGCCCAGGGTTCCCTGGCCCTCTCTCTGCATGTCCTGGAAAAAAAACGCCACCATCCCATTCTCCAAGGGTCTAGCCTCGACCTTCATGCCCCACAGATCCTCCATTCTGGCCACCAAGGATTTCCAGTAGAACTTCTTTGTGGTCAGTACCTTAGCCGCCATTGCAAAGGAGAAATTCGGGTATCTCCTTATGACATCCGTCGAGGGGATGATGACCTCCCTGATACGCATAGATCCCATCTGCTCTCCCAGACCCCCCATCATTGACTTTTGATTCAGGTCCGGGATATTCTGAAATTCCACTCGCCCAGTTGGGCCCTTAACGGTAACCGAATCCGATCCAGACTCGATCCAAATTGTCTGACCCACTGTCCGACCCATACCCTTCGGATCGCCCCTGTGACCCGACCCACAGCCTCCACCCGAGCCCCGATCCGCCTCCGTTCTTGGGTAGGCCCACCCGTTACGGCCCACCCCCTCCTCGGCCCACACCCGACCCAACTCACCACGCCCAGCCCGCCTCGCGTCCCTCATTAGCCCATGCCCGTGTTCCCGGCCCAGCCCCATATCAGGTGTGCCTCACTCAGCCGAAACCCTAACCGCCATGGGTTCTTTGCCGGGACGCCGTGTCCAGGTTGCCGACGTCGTTTCCTTGACCGACAAGAAACCCGATTTGGAGGCGACGATTACCTTAACACGTCTTATGAATTGGTCACATATCATTTACACGTTTTAAAAATTGAATAATAAGGTAAAAGTATATATAAAAAAATGTGGCCTAAATTTTGCCCGATAAATTGTCATAACTTGAAATAGTTTTCTACACGTGACCAATACATAATAGTAAATTTTGATAATCAACCGTATAAAAATTATGATAATTTGATATAACAAAGATTCTGCGGTGCAATTTTGTAATTAGAAAATTATAGAAGGTGAATTATTAATATTATCCCTACATTATACTATACATCAAGGAAAGATTTCCAAATCTCTGGTTTATTTCGACAAGTTAAGGAAATCGTATTAAATTGGAAAACCATGAAAGGTCAAAGTGAACACATCATCGCCATTTTATGTATGGTTGAATCTTACTTTATCTTTTCTTCTCCCTGTGGAAATTTCTCATTTCATCAATATGGAAGAAAATGAAGTCCATGGATTTGATGATTATGGTTACGGATGGTGACACCAAGTTGGTTTTGTTTGTACGTTTTGTTATCAATTTACTTTGCTTTCTAAATAAATTATAAAACACAATTTGTTTTAATCATACGTACAAGTGTCACATATATCAGTGGGGGCTATCCAAGTGAATTATGTAATGGGAAAACTACCAATACCTACTCAAAACCATGCTTATTTAACTGATGTTTACCCTGAAGTTTAAAGTTAACTGTTGCATACCATGAAGTTACGACTTGTAACTAAAAACCCCTTCTGTCATCTAAAATGACGAAAATACTCATTTTAGCTTACAGAGGGGTATTTTCGTCATTTTAGCTGACAGATGGGTTTTGAGTTACATTTTCGAAACTTAAGGGTATGCATCAGTTAACTTTAAACTTCAGGATAAACATCAGTTAAATGAGCATGATTTTAGGTAGGTATTGATAGTTTTTCCTTATGTAATATATGCTGATTCCTTTGATGGGTTACACGATTCCAAAAAGATGTTTAAAGATCTTTTAATCATGAAGAACAACAAGTTTTCCGTAAAGGTAGATGTCATGGGCAAAAAATGTATATAGTATTGTTTGCATAAGTTATGAACCCAATTTAATTATTGGGAAGAATCATATTTTAAATTATTGAGATGAAAAGTAAATACATTAAAAAACTGAATTTAATTTTGTATTTATATATAATTAATCCTATGAATTAATTAGTTGAAGTCACTGTTGCATAGAGCCATGTCACTACACACACGATATTCCTGTTTTTCATGGTTTGACTTGAGTCAGGCTTTTCTCCCTCGTACCTTCAAGTTTTAATGTTGTTGTGTTAGAAGGACAAGGTATCCTCAGAAGCAATTCGTTGTTGTTTGTTGCGGTGATTCTCTCATCTACGCCCGTGTCTCACCATCGTTGTGTTTGAAGGGTGGGGCATCTCTAAAGGCGACCCGCGCCTACCTGTTGTGGTATTTCTAACATTCAATTTTTTTAACTTTATTACAATCCATTAATTTTTACACTTTTTTTCTTCTGATAGACATCCTAACTTCCAAACGGATTGTAGTAAAGTGTAAAAAAAAATTGAAAGTTAGGCTATCTATTAGACGAAAAAAAGTGTAAAAACTAACGGACTATAGTAAAGTGTAAGAACTTAAAAATTGGAGTATCTTTCGGACGAAAAATAAATCCGGTATAGCTAAACGTTATTACGCCCAGTTAAAACAACAATTCGCACTAGCAACATTGAATGTAACTCGCATACCATTCATCAATTAGATCCGAACAAAAAAACGACATGACAAAAATACACAAGGAGATAATCCAAGGAAAATAAATACAAATCACAACAATGTAAATAACATTTACCTACAAATACTATCCCAGCTCTTCAGATCGGAGCTTTGATGGTCAAGAACTAGCGATCAACGGAGTAAGCCCCGATGAGCATGAAGACCAACATACCATAAATGAAAACGAATTGGGCCTCACTGAAATAAGGCCCATTGGGTCTGGGACTTACGTTGTTACACGATGGGCCTGAGTGTAGATATATAACGATACCAAGTACATACACATATTTCACACATACGATACGATACGAAGAAAAATACATATACATTGGAGAAGAGTCAAATTGCTAGCACATATGGCCGACCCGACATGTGAATTTTCCTCATCTTTCACGTGCCAATTTAACTCCTCGTACCTTTGCTCGGACATTTGGATGCTCATGTCATTTTGAGCACGTGGTTGAAAACAAAATCGTTACTTTTTCTATTGATTTTACATGCATGAAAATAAAAAATAAAAAATAAATAACGAGTGGCTAGAAAATGAGGCTACATCGTTTTCTTGTGAGTGAAGCTAACAAATATAAAGCAAGGCCACAAGGCCACGAACCAACGTCTCGTATTAATCTTTTCCCATAAAAGGCATCGCAGAGTCCTAGGAAATGAGTCTTTAACTTCTCCCCCAATCCTCTCGTATACGGCAAGTTCGAATACTTTGTTCTAACTCGATAAAGTTAAGGTTCGATATACTCTTAATAAATCCATGTAATGATTATCATCCGACTTAATTCTGTCTAAAAATAACATAAACAAAAATATTCTTACACGCACATAAACGTATAATTAATTATAAATGTATCCTTACAATATAATTGATGATCCAGATTTGAAAAATAATTATTGATAAATAAATAATTAATTTTTATCATAAAATCTTACAAATTATACTTTAAGAACTTATTTAGGTCTTTGATGTGAGTGTAACTAACAACCCATTATCTTTTTTCTTATTTTTCTGAACATGGTTAGGATTTTTTTCTTAATTATATTCTATATATTTAAAAATATATTTAATTGATTAATTAATGTGAGAGCATGTGAAGCATGTTAGAACACGTGGGGTGAGGATCGGAGGATTGGCATGTGAAGACTTCCATAGAGCTAAGGAAAGAGTTAGGTCCGGGTCGGAGTTAGAACTTGCATGGTCATGCACAAATATGGATGTAAATGGAAAGTGAAATGATACAAATACAACTATATACACTTCTTTTATGGTATGATTTAAATAAAAAACAAATATCACTTAAATCGATGTTAAAAAGATCGAATTTATGGGTGAAAGCATCAAAATATATATCAAGGGGTCAATTTATTCACATACTTCAACACTCTCCTTTAGTGTAAGGCTGGACATCTATACGTGGGTCATAACAAGGCTGGACATCTATACGTGGGTCATAACAAGGCTAGACATTTGCATACAGGCCGGTGACCACAGGGTGGAGGTGACAAACATTTCGTGAACCGAACCAGCTCTGACACCATGTTAAAGCCCTATCCTACTCAAAAATTCAAACTTATGAGTGGAAACATTAAGATGTATATCAAGAGGTCAATTTATTCACATACATTCGATATGAGATACACACTTCAATAATCGATGCGATAATACGGATAATAATATAGATTGATACTCTATTTGGTGAAAACGATCACAACGACATCAGTTAGAAACAATTTGATACAAGTCGGCTATTCTTAAGGAATCATTCTTTTAAAATGCAACCACAAAAGTCTATGATATCCCAACTTTATACAAATATAACTATTATTACACAACATTACAAACCACTTAGTCATACGATAAGTATACATACTCGTAATTGATTAATCAATCAACATATATAAATATGTTTATACGGTCATCGAACGAACTATAAACAAACCTCAACTTGATATCTTTTTCTCATTCGGCGTTGAGTAGTTGCATGGACCAGAGATCCTCCATGGTCCAATAGTTGTCGTGGGACTGGTCGGCCGGAGCCGGAACGGTCACCGGCAACAACGCCGAGGTTTGGTCCATCGCCGCGTGATGGTGGTGGTGGTGATAGGAGGGAGAGTAGGACGACTCCATTGTGTCGGCGGTTCCGGACACTTGGCTCGTGCTCGTGCTAGCTTGCTCGCAGCTCCGGTGACCGGAGAAGTTGCCCTCCGTTTGCTTCATGTGCTTCTGTATTCTGGTCCTCCAAAAGTTCTTTATCTCGTTGTCAGTTCTTCCCGGTAGATGTTTCGCTATCTTCGACCACCTGCATATTTATAATTCATGTTATTATTATTTTTCTAATATATATTATGTGTAATACATTATTTTTTCGAATAACATATTATATACGTTGTAAGTTTCGAATAAAAGCGACTCTTTGTGATATAGACTATTCGATCCTTATGATAGATGACTCGGATATAAAATACTGCTAATATTATGACATATAAATTATAAATATGCAAAACTTTAAATTCAAACACTAAGATACACTTATACGCGATCCAGATAAGTTTTTAATTTGTATCATAATAACGGTTTTACGTAAATATACATGTATATATGTGTATAATATGATTTTGTCTTCAATTCATCATATAACAAAAAGAAATCACATGTACGTATTGAATATGTATAAAATCGATTTGTCGAGTCATATATAATTATATGAGTAGACAATATATATAGTGATATTGATCCAAACTCATATATGTCCTCGTTTTTTTTCCAAACATGAACAAAGCTAACTAGTCACGTTGCTATTCCATATGAGGTCCGTGGTCCTCTAGGGTAGCTATCCAACAGTAATGAGCACGTGCGTAAATACAAAAACGTCGTACCAAAAAAATAAATAACCTAGTTTTGAAAGTTTTGGCCAGCTGGTGAAATTACCGATCAGCCCCTCGATATTTGATGAGAAAGTGAAGAAGATAAGCAGTTCTGGTTGCGAAAGGGACCGAGGGCTAACATTTATTAACATGTGAACCGGTCGGACTAGGTTCTGCTATAAATGGAAAGTTTTTTATTCCTAATTTGTCACAATGTGCAAATCTAATCCACTAGCTGTAATAGTATTAAATACTATAATTAACATTAATGTCAACATATTAAGCTAATTCGAGGAACAGAAACCCTCCAAAACCCTCGGATTTTGTTGCTATTTTTGGAAAACAAAGATTAACCTTATCCAATTATTGGAAAGTACACATGTTCTAGATCTCCGTCTCCTAATTTTATTAATATTTTGAAATATGAAAATAATTAACAAGATAAACACAACCCATATAGAAATTAACAATAAAATAATAAAAATAAAATTGATTTTATTTTATTTGATATATATAACACTAGTACCTGTTGCCCCACTTGGCATGCAGCTCCATGATCAGAAACTGTTCCTCCGGCGTGATGTTACCTCTCCGGACGTCCGGCCTCAGGTAGTTCAGCCACCGGAGCCGGCAACTTTTCCCGGTACGTTTCAAACCTGCATGCAGTTATTTACTATTATTCGTTCCATTTCACTATACGAACAGAATTGTCTCGAGAGTTCTGAAATCAGTAAACCGAAAATATAAAATAAGAAAATATTACCGGCAGCTTTAGCGAGCGAATTCCAAACACCTTCACCATGATTAGCAATATAGTTAATGAGAATCAAGTCCTCTTCCATGGTCCATGGCCCTTTTCTCACATCTGCATCTTGAGAGCTATTGCTTGCTTTTTTATCCATTTTCTTCCCCTCACCTTTGGGTTATTGTTTGTGAGATAGAGAGAGAAAGAAGAAGAGAGAGAAAGAGGAGAAGAAGAAGATGATTATAAGTAGATGAGAGAGTGGGTTTTGGAGTTTATATAGAGGCAAGTGTAGTAATAATCAAGGTGTAACTATCAATGTAATAATGAGATATTAAGAGACAGCTTTCAATTTAAACCTAACTTCCTTAAATTTTTGTGTATGTGTGAGTGTGTGACTTGCAATCTCTCATTTGTGGCCATGTATAAATATGTGAGCGTGTAGGGCAAAGATCCACAGTGTGTGTAATAAAAATTTATTTTTCTATGTGCTATTTATGGGCTCTTTTTTTCATTCTTCTTACTGGTTTGGATTTTTATACATATGGAAACTATCCGATATGGACTTTGAAATTCGGAAAGTGGTTCACAATTTATTAGAATATTATTGTATAGAATGTGTGGTGTACAACTTTTGTTAACCGAATGTGAACATTGAGACTAAGTTCAAACCAAGTTTTTCTAAAACTGAAAATGTGTAGATTTTATTAATAATATGTGAGCCAGTACACATAAATAGTCTTTAAAAGATTCAGGACACATAAGCTTTAAGATAATATAATCGTTATATATGGTATTAAATTCGTTACATAAACATGCAGAAAGAGTGGGAGTGGGAAAACGAAACTGAGAAACATGCTCAAGGTATTGCCTAAACGCTGCATAAGGTGTTCGAAGCGACCGAATATGAACTCCTCAGTAGTAGGGGGCATGGCTTTCACCAGGGACTCCTCCAAAGACAAGTCCTTGAAGCTGTATTGTCTTAACATTCTTCCCGATGATATTGTTTTCCAGCCCTCGCCTAATCTTCGCGGGGTTCTCCAGCCGACCCCCTCTTTATTCCTCCAACTGTAGTCGGAGAGGAACCTGAAACTTCGGTCTCCTTGCCCTAGAGAGCTAGCCGATCACCAAGTTTTTCAAGCCTGGATCACCTAGTCTGGATGGGATATCCCCACCCCCACGCCCGAGCCTCCGTTGATTCAAAGTTGAATTCGAAAATCCCCAGGCCGATGTCCTTGATGCCCAAACACAACGTCGAACTCCCCCATGCATTGGTGATGATTCACAACAAGACCTCCTTTCAGGGGGGTTTCAGGGCCCAAATCTTTCCCACCATCACTACTGCTGATCTTGATCTGGGGGACGGATCAGATCCGTCTCCCAGGTTAGCTTATCCGTCGGCCAAGATCCGTCGGCCAGGTCTCGTCGGCCAAGTTTTTGGCCGACGGATGCAGCAATCCATCGGTAAGCTGGACAATGACCCGACGGATCCCATCCGTCTGCCAAAACTGAGCACCTGAGTCACGGATCTGATCCGTCACTCTGCTTCGGTGACCCTGCCGACGGGTATCATACGTCAGGTAGGAATTTCCACCTGGCCGACATATCAGACCCGTCGGCAAGGAGTAAATTCTTGCCAGACGGATGACACCTGTCGGCAGGGTGTTATGGCTTTCCTGACGGGTCATACCAGTCGGCAAGGTGGGAAATCTTGGCAGTCGGATCCCTCCCGTCAGGCAAGTGTTTTCACCCTGCCGACGGATCTTTCCCGTCTGGCAAGACTTCCACCCTGCCGACGTCTGCCATATGTCGGTCAAGGTTAACACCCTGCCGACGGGTGCTATCTGTCGGCCAGGTCTAAACCTGTCCGATGGATGTAGATGCTTGTATCCGTTAGCCAAGTTGTAGTAGAAAAACAAAAAAAAAATGTTTCAAAATTCATGCACCCAACCGTGCAGTAAAATGTACTTGTTCCTGTACCATCCAAACAGTAATAACAGCAAGCACATAAAAACCATAAACATGGAAACCACACATTCAACCGACATTATCAAATATAGTAGTTCTAAATAAGTTTATCAGTGCACTGAACATAAAAGGTTATCAGGTCAGGTATCCAAATATCATAATGTTCATAGGAAAAGGGGAGGACTGACTAAGGTCAAGATGGCGGGGCTGATGGCGGGGTCTCTGAAGCCGGAGTCGCTGACGGTCTGACAGAAGAAGGCACGATGTTGTTCTGCTGAGTGGAAGCCAAAGAGTTGAACAACTCCCGGAATTGAGCTTGTTCAGCAGCTTGGGCAGCAATCCTGGACTCCATTTCTAGGCGCTGATCCTCCATCAACCGGCGTTGCTCCTCCAATTTCCGAGCGAACTCAGCCTGTTGATCAGCCAAGCGAGTCTTCAGGTCTTCTAGCTCCTCAGACGAGCTGACTGAACGCACACTCGAGCACCCACTGGCTCCCACATCCCGTTGGGTTGGGAGCTTGACCGCCTTCCCGATGCCTGATTGGAGTCCTCCCTTCTGCTGTTTACCCGTGATAATCTGTATGAGGGGGAGCTCTTCCTCCAAAGTCAATGGCTTCGCCACAGTAGGCGATGAACCATAATCAGGAGAGAAAAACCAATAATCGTATTACCTTAATAATCTATACCATAATCAAATAGACTAATCGAGGGTTCTTCAAAACAAAACAAAAGGTACATTCGAGTCAAAGCAGACCTATATGAAACAACGATAAAATAGTAACGAAACTTCTTTTGTACCCCCGCCAAATAAGGGTTTCTATGCGTATGTAGCATATGTAAATTTACACTCAACTCAATAACAAAAATAAAAGCGCTAAGGAATAGAGAATAAGTTATGCAAAATTTTTAAGTAAAACAAGATATACCGCTCTTTTCACGTTCTCCTTGTTGAGGTCATTTTCCTTTGTGTAGACCTCGACGTAGGCGTCGCAGCGTGGAAGGAGGGAGGATTTGGAAAGAAACCGTTTGGCTCGTTTTGCGAGCGGCATACTACCCCCGTGGTGTGCAGTCAGGTTCTGTGCTCGAGAGGCCTTCGATTTCTCGCTCGCTTTCTACAATAAACAAATCAGATGGTAAACAATTATAATACACTCTAATTCGAAACTAATTATTGATAACTCGTGAGTAATACTTTACAGAATTTACCAAACACAATAATGAAGTACTTACTTTGAATTCCTCTGATTTGAAGTGCCTGCAGAGCCAATGGAACTGCTCCTCGCGTTCAAGGAACTCCAGCGATGTGGGTATGTGTATCTCAGCATCGGGGTGATCGGGGTCTTTTTACTTCGGCTCCATCTTGAGGATCCACTCATGGATTTGATACTTCCATTCACGGTAGCGGCTGGATGCCGTTTCCATGACAAAATCCAGAAGCTTGGTAAAGTGTGGTCCGGTTTCGAACTCGTACAACATCTGAGAAAATAAAAACACCAGGATTAGTAATTATATAAGAAATAATTAAATGAATCAATGAATGCGAAAAGGTAATGTACTTACGCTGAGCTGGTAGAACATAACCTCCTTAGCACTTTCAGGAACTTCATGGAAGTACGCCTGGCCCATGGGGATGTAAGTCCGCACTATGGACCCAATCACCCATACGACATCCTCCCTCTCAAGCGTCCCTGTCAGTTCTTTACCGTTATGGCCCAAGGTAAATTTTCCCCCTAGCGGAGCCAGATCCTTGAGCCTACGGTGGAGGTTCTTGTTGGTCACAATACCTCGCTTCCCCGTCTTGGTCTTTGTTATGGTGGAGGCCACCTCTCCTCCGGCCAGCATGGCAGCCACATCCTCATCGTCCTCCACTGATTTTTGGGAACGAATGCTCATGACATCTTCCCTGTTGGTGGTAGATGCTGCCTCACTACCACCGGGAGAAGGGGCTGCCTCACTACAACCGCCAGAAGGAGACTCGTAGTCTCGAAGGCGCCGCATTGTAGGTGCCCGAGCCGTTGTATTTTGGGTGGAGTCTTGGGTGGTTCCACCAGATGCGCATGGTTGCGCTCGAAGGGCCTCGGGGGCGCTCAAGAAGTTGAGCCGGTTGTAGAACTTGTTATAATTTCTCTTCCCCATCCTGGAAAAGAGATGTGAACTCAAAGCATACTTTGATTTAGAAAATATAGCATAGACACTCAACAAAAAAATTGCAATCCTATACATAGCTCACCCATAAATTTAAAGTGTACAACAGTTTGGTGCTAATGCGTGAATGAATAAATTTAAATCAATAATGCAAATACATTTTAACATTCAATCTCAGTTACCCATTTGCCCAAAAAAATCCCCATTCCATCCAATTTCGAACCCTAATCGGAAAAATCGAATTCGCATGAACCCATTTCATACCCAGAACGAAACTCACAAAAATAACCGATCTTTCATGGATATATCCAACAGTGAGGTTCCAATTGGGAGTGAATAATACATTTCCCAATCGCATTTTTATCATCATTTCAGCTACATAACACATTCTTACACCTTTGTATCAACATCACATGCAGGCCCGGCCCGTCCACTTGGCGGACTAGGTCGTTGCCTAAGGCCACAATCTAAAGTAGGCCTCCGAATTAAAAAATGAAAACGGGCCTATACTGATTAAGTCCAAAATAATTCTGCCATGTAAGAGATTAAACCCTACTACAATTAATTCAAAGCACGCGCATAGTCCTCTGTCCAAACGTTTCATCTTCCTAGAAGTAGTCGTTTCTCCTTCCTACTTTCCATCCAAATTTCTTACGATGCTTTTTTTACTCTTATAAATATAGGTATATTTAGGTTTAGAATCAATCAACTTCCTACTTTTCTTCTTAAAAGTTTCTCTATTTTTCATTGAAATATCTTGTGAATTTTATGCTTTACCTACCATGTCTCCATTCGATGCTTTGTTTTGCATATGTTTTATGTGTTTCTCTAATCCCTTGTGTTGATTAATGTTGAAACACCGAAGAATGTACTGATCTCCTTTGGTGAATACTTGATTTTGAGGTCCATATCAACCTTCGTTAAAATAGTTTGTCTTAGAGTTCGATGAAGAATCATTGAAGGTTCATTTATGTTTCCAATTTTTCTTTGCATTTGATTAATTTATTTTGTAATACTTATTACTGGTACCTGAATTGTTGCACCAGTGGTCATCTGTGTTTATGTTGTGTTCTTATGTTGATGTGTCAGTGTCATTAGATGACATGGTTCTTATTCTTCATTGCCTTTTGTGGGATGTTTTTTAGTAGTTGGTTTCCTATCATATACTTATGTGTATTGTCTTAGTTAAAGCAGAATCATATTTAAAGTTTGTAATTATTACATTTCAAATTATGCATATACAATATGATGTGCTTAAATTAAATTTTGAGTTTCCAGATAATTTTTTTCTCTCAGGTTGGAGCTATGTTTAAGAAAGGCTGGTGCAAGTTATTTTTTTGAAGTTTGGAAAGAAACGAGTAAGAAGAAAAGGGATTGTTTAGTTTATTTTGATGCAAAAATATCCTATCTGAGGCTGAGACTGGGTCATTTTGGTTCCCAGTAGTCTGGTTTTGTTGTATTTGATTTTCATTAATTTAACTCTCAATATATTTTTGTTATGTTTTTTCATCTCATAGTAGAATGGTATTTATCATACTAATAAAGTTATTCTTTTTTTTTCAAAAGGCCCTTTTCTATAATTTTGCCTAAGGCCACCGTAATCAAAGGGTCGGCCCTAATCACATGTCAGTACCCAAAATCAGATTTTTGGAACCTAAACTTCAATAATCCAAATACATTTCAACATTCAGTCTCAGTCACCCATTTTCCCAAAAAAAAATCCCCATTCCATCCAATTTCGAACCCTAATCAGCAAAATCGAATTCGCACAAACCCATTTCATACCCAGAACGAAACACGCACAAATAACCGATCTTTCATGGAAAATATTCAACAGTGAGGTTCCAATTAGGAGCAAAAGGGAGTGAATAATAGATCGATTGAGAGAAACAGAGAGAGAGAGGCTTACAGGTCGGAGACCACGCTATCTGGTCGGAGACGATGACGGTAGGCAGCGAACAGGTCGGCCACAAGAGAGGCGTTGGCGCTGGGCCTCGAAGACGTCGTCGACGGCGAGATCTGGTCGGAGACGACAACCCCTGGTGCAGTAGGACTTGCCTGCGGCGCGAACAGGTCGGCGATGAGAGGATCGGCCGAGAAAGGTCACCGGCGACTCAGAGAGAGGGAGAGAAGACAGACGAAGAAGAAAAGAGGAATGAGGGAAAAGGGAGTCGGACTCGGTCTTGACCTAACATTTAGACCTGTCCCGACGGATGTAGCTATCCATCGGCCAAGGCAAACCGATGTCGTTTTGCCATCAACACTTAGAAATTTGGCAGAAATTTCTTCACCTGACCGATGGATATCTACATCCGTCGGCCAGCATTAGTTGACTACCATTGACCAAAACCCGAAAACCCGTCATATTTCCCGACTATTGGAGTATTGAAAATGGAACGATATAAGTACTTAGTATGACTCATAGTTTGGAGAGAAGATCGTATAATACTCATACATATGACATACAAAAAATGAACGAGACAATGTCATACGTTATAAGCTGAATATGTTCATGCACATACTGGAACTGGCGATTTCGATCAATACGTGTCAGTATCTCGCATATGATATAATAAAGACCGGTCATCACATATGTACTATCTACACTAGTGTACTTATGTAAAAAAAACAACATTGAACGGTTCATTCGTCGTTAATAGGGTGGTCAAATATATTTTGCAAATTAGTCAACCATCTCTACCGACTTATAGGTCGACCTTGGCAGACGGATACGCATCCGTCTACCAAGTGTTAACAACCTTTCCGACATATTCAGGGGATATGTTGGTAGAGAAGTAAAAAAATCGATTAATTGGCTTAATGATTTCCGTAATTCTCTTTCACATCATATATATGTTTAGGGTGTTGTAAAACAATGTATGAACGCTGTAACATACAAAAACAAAGAAATGTCACGGGTTTATGCACGAATTACACACTGAAATAGAGCATTTGCTCTCTGTTTTGTGTTTGCTTGGATCCGTCGGCCAGGTACTGTCCTGACCGACGGATGCTCGCATCCATCGGCCAAGTGACAGGGCAGAGTAGAACAAAATTGCAAGAAACGTCATGCTACCTGGAAAACAGTTTATCTGCACAGCCAATCATTGCATTTGTTTCAACTTGATAAGTTTGCACACATACAACACATTAGAAGTTACATGTTTGTACGTACAATATTAGTACAATGCTTATATATATTTAATCGGATTCATGTATTTCTTCATTGTTGTATCCATGATCTTCGCAGTCATCTTCACTATTCTCGTCGTTATCGTCCACATCATGTACCTCTTGGAGACTGCCATCATAATGGGGTAGCACATTTAGTTCCGCTACAAGAAGTGCAGTTTCAGGCTCGGACTCTTGGTAAGGAGCGTCAACTGCGTACGAAATGGATGGAAAACGATTTGCAGAGGTGAATAGTCCTCTAGGGGCAACCTTGTTCACGATCTTATACCCTCCACCCATTTTCGGGTCATCGATGTAGAATATCTGTAATGCACATTAAATAATTAGTAACACATCCAACAATGAAGTACAGTACTATATACAACTAATGCAACTTGCCTGTTTGGCCATGGTTGCTAGACAGAATAGATCGTCGCGATATGCATTTGTGTTGGTATTTATGGATATCAAACCATTATCTACTTTAACGGATTTTAAATCATACCATCGACAGTAAAACAGAACAACCGGCATCCGTCCAGTGTACATAAGCTCAACGACGTATAACAACACACTGTAATAAGCTACACCGCCCTCTGCATTTAGCATCACACCACTGTTCTGTGAGCTTCTTCCTTTATCGCACTGTTCGGACAAGTATTTCACACCGTGTACATGACATTGCGCATAATAATTTACTCTCTGCACGTAATGACTCAGAGCCTTTGATGCCGTATATTGTGGATCGTCATCGGGATACGATTCCATCTGGGAATTTGTCCTTACAGGTATGAGTAATATATACACAGTGACAAATATATGTTTATTTATATATATAGGACTACACGTTTAACTGATATTGAACTTACGGTTTCCTTGAACATTGAGCAAAATGTTCCAATTCGGTGTTGTAAATCGGTTGACCCTGGGTATTCCGTCTCATAATCCTCTTTGAAACCAATCATCTCGGAGCTGAATTCTTCAGCATTCTGCATAGCGATCCAATGAGCGATACGCACGAATTCCTTTGTTAACAAGGGCTCCCATATCTGAATAGTTGGAAGGACATGTTTGGAAACAATAGAAATGCCCCATGTATCTGGGGTCTCCGGATCCATGACTCGTTTATCGAGGTACAAATTGATGAACGTCGCACATTGATGATTGATATACGATTCTACGATGCAACCCTCTGGGTATCAGTGGTTGCGCACCCATTTTTTGTAGTACCCCAATTCACGTTCCATCGAGAACATCTAAGTATAGTGGACAGGACCGGTTTGCAGTACTTGAGATGAGAGATGTTTACATAAATGCACCATGATCGTGTGGAACGGCGGAGGGAATATCATTTCCAACTTACTGAGAATCAATACAATATCAACCTGCATCTCTTTTAGCTTCTTCTTTGAAATCTCCCTTGCACAAAGAGACTGAAAGAAATTTGCAAGCTCACATATCACGGTGGCTACGTGCGGTGCCACATAAGGGCGTACAATGATGGGAAGAATACGTTGCAGCAAAACATGATTGTCGTGTGTTTTAAGCCCAAAAAAACTTCTTATCCTTCACGCTTATCTTGTTTTTAAAAGATCCCGCATAGCCCGATGGAAACCTTATATTTGTAACCTTATCAAGCGTTTCACCACGTTTCTCAGGCTTGATCGTGTAGTCGGCATAAGACATGAAAGTCTTGTTGCCCGTTGTTTTGGCCCCAAAGATCCTTATGCACACCCAATTCCTCCCACATTTGTCTGGCTTTCATATCATCTTTTGTTTTCCCATGCAAGTTAAAAAGCGTTCCAATAAGATTGTCGCCCACATTTTTTTCAATATGCGTCACGTCCAATGCGTGCCTTGTATGCAAAGATTTCCAATACGGGAGTTCCCAAAATATCGACTCATGTGTCCAACACAACCTTTTCTGGCCGGCTTTGTTCTTCTGAGTAAACTTTGGATGTAACGACAGTTCGGGAAACTGAATGTCCGATATTTCTTCATATATTTCATACCCACTCTTTTCAGGGCGGGATTTTTTCATCTCCCGTTTCCCATTTATTTTTTTATTTTTCCGTAATGCATGATTCTCTGGCAAGTCCTTCCGTGCTCCTACGTAGTACGTCCGATTATGACTGTGAAGCCCTTCGAGATCATCCAGGCATATTGGACAAGCCTTATAACCCTTTGTCTGAATGCCTCCCAACATTCCCAAACCGGGAAAGTCACTAATAGTCGATAAAACCGCCGCTCGCATCTTGAACGTTCGCTTGTTGGCTGCATCAAAGGTTACAACCCCTTTGGACCACAACTTTTTCAAATCATCAATCAACGGTCTCATTAAAACATTTAGGCACTTCCCAGGCGACTTAAGGCCAGAAATCAACAACGGTAAGATGTTAAATTCTTTCTTCATGCACGAGGTTGGAGGTAAATTGTAAGGCATAACTACATCGGGCCACACACTATAAGGGACAACATTTGCACCAAACGGACTAAACCCGTCAGTTGCCAATGCAAGACGTACATTGGCAGCTTCAGATCCAAAACGAGGCCACGTCCTATCGAAGTTCAACCAGCCTTCCCCGTCTGCTGGGTGAGTCATCTTATCCGGGTCGATCCTTCTTTCCTCACTACCATGCCATTGCATTTGCTTTGCAATATCAGGTGAACTGTACAATTTCTGCAACTGTGGAATAATTGGGAAATATCTTACAGTTTTCTTAGCCTTTGGTTTTCGCATTCAACATATGTGGCTAAGGTTTGTCAGTTGGCAGACGGATGCACATACGTCACTCAAGCTCTTTTCACTTGGCTGACGGATACAACATGCGTGGGTCAAGTTTTTGCACTTGCCAGACGGATGCACATACGTCACTCAAGTTCTTTTCACTTGGCTGACGGATACAGCATGCGTGGGTCAAGTTTTTCCAGTTGGCCGACGGATATGAGTTTCCTTATCTACGGATCTAGCATCCGTCGGCCTGGTGGTTCACTTGGCAGACGGATTGCTGTATCCGTGACCTAAGGGCCAAAACTTAGGTCACAGATCCATTTTATCCGTCTCCTAAGTCGATTTCTGCAGTAGTGCATACCGAACTGTTGGGGTGCCAACATCGACAGATTAATTGGCGTGTAGGGAAGCAGCACCCCCGTTTCCTCTTACTCCTCGAGAGAGCATGAGAAAAGGATGTCCTAGAGGCATGTCACGGAGGTAAGCAGGCTCGGTGGAAAGGGAACCTCAGGTGCTAGGGTTTCCTTCGAGAGCGGTAACGTGTCCCCTCGCCGAACCAATCTTACAGGGACATTCAGTAAGGACGAGATCATCGGGATTTTAGCAGCATTGGGAAGCAAGAGGGAAGCACGTAAGGGCACCTCTATCTCATTCCTCCTATCATCCTGGTCGACGGGCGCCTTCCCTCGACTAGGGTCCCTTCGCAGTAGAGGTAGAGACTCAGAACAATCTCTAACAGTGGGAGGAACGACCGATGATGGGTGACGTGGAGCCGAAGTAACAGTTATGGTTTTCACTGGATGGCCCCGTCGAGACTTCAGTGGGGACGACACTAGCGAATTGGTGAGCCTTGGGGAGAAGGCCACGATCTCCGTGGAGGGTGGTGCCATCGAGTTTGGTCCGAGAGTAGTTGGGCTTATGCTTCCTTCTTCGTCGTGTCACTAAGGGGCTCGAAACTTGAGAGGAGGGGCGTGGGGTGGGGATTTCAGAGGCGATGCAGAAAACTGCATGACAGGAACAGACGCCAATGGGACAAGGCTAGAGGCTAGGTCGATGGCGTCGACGGTGGTGACAGAGGTAGGGAGCAACATAAAAGGTAGGGATAATGGTATCTCGGGAGAGGCACGCGACATATCGTGAGAGGTTTCTTAGCATAGTTGTAAACCAAGTTTCTTAGCTAGAAATTACTTCTAAACTGAATTGTTTTTAATCATGAATCGCTAATTTTTATTAATCAACGATTAATAGAAACATCAAATATGAAAGGGGTATAAATAGTCTCGGATAGACCCGAGACGCTTTCCATGTAACTATAATCATTGTTTTTCTTTGCATTTAAGAAATTCAATGATGCACATATACATATCATACTAACTATGATTAGTCTAGGTGTGTATTTGACCGCTTTGTCCATCTCGACTCGAATTCTATGTTGTTTGATTTGCACTTTGGTCTTGCGGTGAGAGCCTCTGGGAGGAGGAGGGAAGAACTTCATATGTCCAAGGAGTTGTGGATGATATGTCCTTTCAAAATGTATAAAAACGCAAACAAAAACAAAAACGGTAATCATAAAGTTGGTCATAACGTCCCGAAACTAGAAGAAATATCGAAGAAGCCCCCAAGGGAGGATGGTGACAATACCTTAACAGATTATCAATAGATAGAAGAAGATCAGAGATATAGCCGATCAAAGGAGAAGGTCCCCCGTCAGAGCGGCGACGACTAGAGTTTGTAATTATCTCAGAGCAAAAGAGAGATCGATATTTAAATTCTAAACTAAAAATTACATATGCCCCGGTCTGGGTTTCAGGCATGTTGGTCATGTAGTGACAACAATGGAAAGGAAACGGGAGAAAGCGTGTCGAGATCGATGGTTACGAGATTAAGGAGTCGGTCCTAATGGGAGGGAAAAGAGTTTTTTGGGTATTTCTTGGTGATGGACACCACGTCGGAAAAAGATGTATAATTTTGTAGTGCACTATATTTCAGATGTGATTTCAATTTCTTTAGTCATGTGACACCATGTACCAATTCACATAGAGTGAAATGATTATTTTACTTTTGATTATTTGAATCCTATGGAATTACCAAGGGAAATGACAGATTTAACATCATTCGAGCCTTTTGAAATCTCTTAAATATCCTTTTTAACCTAAGGCTTACATTTTAACCTATTTTTATAAGCTCAAAAATTTGTTTGAGAAATATGATTTTCAAGGCGGAAAGAGAAAGGAAATCAACGACTACAAAGTAACTCTATAAAGAGCCAAGGGGACAAAGCTCAAAAAAACCGAGCAAACATAGACCGGTGAATAATTTCTCGAAGGACCTAACTAAGCGTCTTACCCGAGCCAATGAACATTACCCCAAGGTTATCAGGGTGAATCCTCTGATCTCAAAAGGACTAAGTAATCCGTACCCCTTTGCACCAAGTAGGTCGGCCCAAAGAGACTGCCTGGATGAGTACTCACTGGACCCAAGTAAGAACAGGCGAAGCCTAGCCTGACCCTCGAACAGAAACTCATCGGACCTGCAAGAGCAAATCAGATCAACAGGGTCTCAATCCCGAACCACACCTCTTTCTAGGCTGAAGGCACCAATTGGGACATCGACTCCAATCGAAGAAGGAGGAACCCGACCTAAGAGAGCCAACCTGTTACAGAAGACTGTAAGAGTGACTCAAAATCTTCCCAAAAACCACATCACCATTTTCCATGACCAGTTTAAAGACCACTACATTCCTCAAAAGCCAGATGAGTCAAATAGTAACATAACAAACACGAACCCATGATTTCCACCAATGGTAAGAACCTAAGCCTCTTCACTGAACCAAGGCCTCTTCAATGGATTTGGTCATAACCCAAAAGACACCCACCAGAATAAAACACGAGCCCAAATCCACAAAGAAACAAGACAATGAAGTAAAAAATACTCCACAGTCTCCATACCACTCTTACATAATTGACAAAACATCTGGTTAAGAGTCACATGAATTCCACGTCTCTCGAGGAAGACCGAGGTGGGTAAAGCACCGTCCACTCCACTCTCAAGAGTCCCGACGTTCAATATGGATGACACACTTTTTCCCCTCACATGGAAGGTAAGCACGAGCTTGATCTGTAGGGAAGATTCGGGTCGCGTGGAGGGGGTTTGTTCTAATTTCGCACTAGGGCCGTAATTACCAAGCCTGGTGGAAGTCATTGAAATACGGGACGCACTACAGTGACTCAAACAACAACCGCATCGGAGGGCTCAAGAAAGAGTGATTGTCAGGTCAAGTTGGACATGATCGACATAAATGGGGGTCCTTCTCTCTATTAGGGTGAGTTATTGAAGACTATATTCCCCCTTTTCCAAAATTAAAGAAAGTACAACTCGATTTCGTTAAGCGATTCATTAATTTGTCAGAACGACTTGTTCTTCTCTTATATAGGAGTTACAGGGGGATTTCTCCACTGAACCTCTTCGGTACATTCTTATCGTCAATTCTTTTTTTTGAAACGAGTTGAGAGGTATTGTATTACTATAAAATAGAAACCTTACAGGTTAGGGCATAACTGCCCAGGATTCCAGATATTTGTCCCGGTCGACCGTAGTCCACCAGGCGCTCATGGATCCATAAAAATAGTATGCTTTCAATCGTAAATCCGAACTTAGGAGTTCCCCTTACCGACATTTAAAAAATAATAAAACTCAAAGTCCTAAACCAAACTAACCAAAGACTTATTCGACCTAGAGAGAAACACAAAGCAGACCTAACAAAGACTGGAAGTAATGCCTTGAATGCGTATTTCCCGAGACTCCCCAGCATTAGTAGTCCTGGGTCTGTGGATATAGGTCCCATAGTGACCTTTCCACCCCCGATGGGTCCTATCATTCGCCCCGCGAAGGGCCATGTCCCTCCATCTGCATGTTCTGGACCTGTTGCATTATAGGATTCATGTCCATCTGTTTTGGAATGCTTGTTTTTTCGTTTTCCCCATCTTCATGTACCTGCATCATGTGTGGGCGAGGCCGGTCTGCTGGGTCCGAGTGCTCCTCCAGGTTCCTGTACTTAGCCGGAGTTGAAGAGGGCTTGGATGGATCCGTCAAGGCGAGGGCACCGCAGATCGGGGACAGACGGGACGAGACCGCCGAGGAGCCTTGCAGACGAGAGAAACTCCCACCGGTTTCAGCGTGAGGGCGGCGGAGTGCCGGCCATGCCGGGGCTTGTGTCGTGGTCGTAGGACGAGGCCGGGGAGAGGCGTGGTTTCTTTCCAGGATCGTTCCGGTCGGCACAACGATGTTGACGTCCGGCACAGGGAAATCGACGTCGGGGAGGAAACCGGGGGGAGGCGGCTTCACACAGTCGGGGTGGTGTGGTTGGACGGATTCTATAGAATTGGATCGGAAGTGGCTGATCGGAGCTTGGAGATGGCGAGCAGGCAGAGGATACACGCGGAGGTAGAGGTTGCAGGGTGTATTAAATACCGGAGAGATGGAGGTCGAAGAAGGTGGACGACGAAAGTGGATGAACATTAGAAATGATAGTTTTGAAACCCCAGTGGATTGTGCAGAGCGCTCTAAAAGTTGTTTATCGTCGATTCTTAATAATATCACCGTTCAAACTTAAATAATTTATTTAGTTAACTACGCCAACATTACTTCCAATCCATTGATAAGAGCTAATTACGGGAGTATGCATATATGCACCATTCACTTTGCAAGAAAAAAGCAAGGAAGCAAGCATGACAAGCACACGTGCCATGCATGTGCGGACATGACCGATCTGATCCGAGTAAGTGAAATGAAAACTAAAAAAAGGCAAACCCATGTCGTGATTAGTGACCAATCACATGATCAAATCAGCGTAAGCTCATGAATCGAAGATATTTATAATCTGGTGTTAGTCAAATCAAAATTAGGTAATGAGCTCCATTACAGTTCGACACTGCCTCTGCTGTGCCCTCCAATCTGATCCACACAAAGATTGATTGTTCTTAGGACAAAGAAAGGACAAGCCGCATCTGCTCCGTCACGGTCCGAGGTTTAGTCCAATGAGAACATTTAACCAAACCACAACTATTAGCCACTGATTTGCTCTTTTAATTTGTTTCTAAGAATTGGAAAGCCACTTCCTTGAAAAGGGTTTGTGGATTTATTATCGTTTTCTGAAAACCCTTGTCATGTCAAATAATGACGGTAAAATATTGGAGGGTTTTAAAACGTTTCATGAAAAAATATTATTCGTCCATAATTCTGTTGAAGTTATATTCAATTTGTAGATTCCTTATGAAACTTAAGATATCTTTTACTCTTCATCTTTGTAACAGATCGATTGTCTATGACTGTTGTTTGTAGAAATGATCTTGTAGATATGTTCACCTTAAGCGTAAACTGCCATCGGTCGTACCATATTGTGACCCTTGTTTTCGTTGGCATTTCTTTCCCGTGTAGTAAGTCGAGTGGCAATCTCATCAAGACGTTGATCTATGCGTCAGCAGCTGTCATCTCTTTCTTGTTTGTTGGGTTGTTGTTTTGTCTTTAGAACCAATGGTTTGGCTCGCGAGGCTTTCAAACCTTGATCATCGTTAGTAGTATGAGGGCTTTCTAAATTGTCGTTAGACTCTGGTACCACCCGACACAACGAGTTAGCGTGGATAGAAATAAAGAGGTTTCAATACAGAAACTCACCATGAGAGTAGCACACCAACCTCTCCCCTCTTTCTAGAATTTTCTTGAAACCAACCCTAGCCTCCCCCGTTCTTCTCTTTGTAGCCGCTGGTGGCTTCCATGGCTACGGCCACAAGAGTCACCAGTGGTGCTTCTTTCTATCCCTCTTCTCGTCTTTTCATCCTTCTTTCCTTTCCCTTTTTTGTCCTCCCTCTTTCTTTCCCCTTCTATCGTAATTCTCTATGTCGTCCGTTCTCTACTGTTGGGGTTTTTCAGATCTACAGGTGAGAGACTTTCCTCCGTTCAGGAGAATTTAGTTGTAGATCTTGACTCCTTCTCTGTCTCTTTCTCATGAGACTGGTTTCTCTTCACGAGCTCCTCTCCTTCCTGGATTCTCCGCCTCTTTTCTTGATATTTGTCTTCCGGGACTCGTCCGGTTTGCTTTGCTAGCGAGGGTTTTGGTCAACCGGACCTGGTCGCGGAGTATTTTGGGTTGGGATTGGGGTTGTGGCGTCTTCAAGGCTTAGATCTGTTTTGGACTTCTCTCCGGCGACGTGGCCTTCGCTTGTTCTTTGTTCCTACTGCTGTTGAAGTGTCGCCTCTCCTTTAGAGGTCACCGAACTGGTGTTAGCCAACGGTGAGGTTTGATTTCCACAGATCTGAGACGATGGACTAGAGAAATTCAGTGTGGATCGAGAAAAACGGTTATGGTTCATCCTCCTTCATGCTTCACAGCTCAGATATGTATTTCCTCCCTCCCTTCCTTCCTCACTTTGACATTTGGGATGTTTCTTGGTGTGCTGGCATGAGGTTCTTGTCGTTTGTTGGGGTTTGGTTCGGATGCTCCTATTTTTTCTCTGATTTTAGATCCCTCCTTGTTCTCCCAGACCTGCCCTTCCATTCGGTACCGTCTCGGTACCGGTCCTCTGCCCTATTTGTGGTTTTCCTTTCAGTGTTGGCTGGAGAATACCTAACCTTTGGTTACGGTGGACCGAGTGGTAGTCGTGTCTGGGTATGTTGGGATTTCAGACCGATATTGCGCATGCATGTTTGGAGGCTCCCGTGTTTGTGAGGATTTATTCTTCTACTACGCTTCCTTTTGAGCTTATTTGTGGTTCTATTTATGCCCTGGTTGGCTTAGTTTGTTATGGTTTTTACCCTTGTTGCTTAGGTTGCTTATTGTTATATCTGATTTCTAGATCTTTTTCCGTTCCTTTTCTCTTGTTGGGATTGTTCTGAGACTGTGTTTCATTAATTGTGGTTGTATACACTGGTTTGTGTTAGAGACCTTGTTTTGAGGTTGCTTTTATTTGTATGTACCTTTGTTTGAGGGTTTCTCTTGGCTTTATCTTTTTTACAAAGACAAGGTTTATAAAATCTGCTGATAAAAAAACATAAACTTCAAAACACAAACTACAAGAGTTTGAGAGAGAACTGATTTATTATGACAAAGTTGATTTTAATGAAACAAAAGTGAAGATCATAGATTTATTATGACCCGTTTCAATATACATATTTAGCACCGTTATAAAATAACACGAAAAAACAAAAATCTAATAGATTAGAGACCCAAAAATGTAAATCAACTATTATTTGTTCTTAAAATCAAACGATCAAGTCTTATACATTCATACCAAACAACCGACTAGACGTTAGAAACTTAGCATAACGATAAAAAAAGTAGGGCCGACCTCATGATTAATTGCCCAAAAAATGAAGCGTCCTTTGATTGGTGCCAAACCAATCTGTTCCCTCCCAAATCCGAGAAAGTCGAAAGTGCATCATAAAAGGCAAGTGATGATAATAATAAGAGAGTTGAGTGTCTCAATCTCCTTTTCTCTCTCTCTCTCTTCCATTGACAATGAGCTTCCATTATCATTGTTCCAGTTCATGTCATGTGCCCACCTTCAATTCTCAATCCTCAACCACACCAACAAGGTTTAAGGTTCTGTTCATTAAACTCAACCACAGATCTGATCCCAGGTCTGGGATTTTTATGTGGTTGGTGAGTGGATCAGGTTTTGCTACTGCTACTGCTCCTGTCAACTGAGAATAGTTGAGGCAGAGACAGCTCTGGAAGTGACCGTTAATGTTAGACTGTGTTGTGATGTGGTGGAAAGGCACATGCACTGTTGTTGTACTTTTAATTTTATTTTTTTAGAGTTGAGTTGTTGTGTGGACGGTGGATTGGTCATTGGGTTTTTATAAGCTGACAAAATTAGGTTGCTATTTGATTCTGCTTTACTGTACACCGGATCGTGTCTTAGCCATGGCTTGTTTGTTCTTAGACCACTCACAGTGGTGTTGACAGATTATGTGAGTTTAAAACCAAATCGGATTTGACAGATTCTGTAGTGGAGTGTCGGATTCGAAGGGTCGGATCTGATCAAAATCATACGTGTGTAAAGAGAAAATTCGTTGAGAGAGGAGAGAGAATCGTGAGGAAAGAGAGAGACAGAGAAGAGTAGATCGGAAGAGAGAAATGAGGGTCGACGACGTCGATTCGCCAAAAGAAAAAAAAATCAGAACCGAAATGTCAACAATTCTCTTTTTTTCGTCCTTTTCGACCATTCTTTCGACCTCCACTATAGATGGTCTTAGCCTTGGATTATCCAACACCATTGTACAATTTCTCTCCTCTATTCTACGATCTCTACTAGAAATAGTGAAATATATATTTATATTTCAAGAAAACATACTAAATGCAACATATAAGGACAGCGACATAAGTATAGCGTGTATTTTAAATTCTTTTCAATTTTATCTTTAATTTATAGTAATATATCCAACGGAATAGACTGTATTACCCCCACATAAATCTTGGGTGTGGTGATGAAAGACGTTAATTTCGTCACTTTTAAAACAAAAAAGCATGAAATAACAACCTTGAGGAAGAAAAGGTTGCAGGTTGTTACCCTGTATTTTATTTTTTGGTCAATTTTTTTTTTTGAAACGGGTAATCGGAGAAGTGTATTATTGTAAATAAGTAACCAAACAAGATAGGGCGTAACCGGCCAGAGTTCCAGATATTTGTCCGGGCCGACCGTAGCAAGCCCAGCGCTCATGGACCCATAAAGATAACCTACTGTACATCGTAGACAAAAACTTAGGACATCCCCTTACCAACGTCTCAACAGAACGAGACATAAAGAAAATCAAAGTCCTAAACCAACCTAACCAAAGACTTATTCGATCTAGAAAGAAAGACAAAGCAGACCTAACAGCTGAACGTAGTGCCTTGAATGCGGATTTCCCGAGACTCCCCAGCACTGGTGGTCCCGGGTCTGTGGGTATAGTCCGTAGACGGATCCTCCCATCCCCGCCGGGTCTTCTCATTCTTCCGAAGGATGCTGAGACGCCTCCGTCTGTGGGCCCCGGACCAGAACGACGGCATGAAATATGCCGAGGTTCTCATGTTTCATTATTTCGACGTCCCGTGGACGATCCCTTCGCCTGGGGTTCTGGCAGCGAGCTTTTCCCCGTTGTCGACTCAGATCAGGTGCCCATGACTTGATCGATCGCAGGGGCTTGACCGATCGTAGGAGCAAGGACGGCCGAGGAGAGCGATCGGGAGCCATGGCTGCCATGGTTGAATTTTAGCGAGACGGGGTTGCCTGATTGGCTGTAACCCTTGGTGGCCCTAGATCAAGTCTGCGGCGAGGTAGGGGGCGGCGATTGGCTGTGTTGTGATCAACTGCAGCAAAGCCACCGGGCCTTGATCCCGAAATGCGAAGACCAACCACGAGGGAGGGAGGGGCGGGAGAGATCGCAAACGAGAGACTTGAAACGGAGAGAATGGCGGCGACGACAGTAGTAACCACACCGGCACCGAGATCGATTTGGCGACGGCAAGGAGGCACGGACGCAGACCGGGAAGCAGGCAGCGTAGCGAAGAAGACAGTTGGCCGGAATGACGCAACAACGGAACCAACGCCGATCTGAAGGGATCGTCGACGGTGAAGTGTACCCCAAAGGGTTATGGGTGATCCTGACTAAGGTAAATAGAACGCTTGGAAGCAGGGGGCTTCAATGATAGAAGCTGTGGGGGCTTCAGGGGTGGCTGCGCGCAGAATTCACTCCTTTCTAGTTATTTATTTAGGTGGTCAATTTTAACTAATGATGCAATTAAAAAATACATGATAACGTGTAAATAATTTACAATAAAATATATTATTTTTATTTTTATTGAAATATAAGCTATCTATGCCCACCCCAACCACGAAATCCATCCCCATCCCCAAACATATTTGACCTGACCAGACTGTGATTGAAGGAGTTGAGTCTGTTATCATACCCAAAAGTCAACTATAAATAATGAAATTTTGGTGCCGAACTATTAATTACAGCTTTAAAATGTTCTTTGTTGGTACGCTTTGGAGTCTAGAAAAGGAAGAACTGACTGACATTAACGTACTAGCAAAACATAGCTCATATGACCTACTGCATGTAACAACAGTAATAATGCCATAAAAGTTTAAGGTTCTTTATCCAAAACAAAATAGTTTTAACACAAATTAATGACAAAATATATTTTTATTTGCATCCATTATAACTCCGGTGAATTGAACACATTTTTGCACAACCCGGATAGGAGGGAGTAACTTTTGAAAAGTCCAAATTCGACGGGATTATAACGAATGCAAATAAAAAAAATTGTCGTTAGTTTGCAAATAAAAGGTCGTCTACCGTTTGGAATTGCAAAAAATACAAGGTTGGTGGTATTTGAGATTATCCCTGGAACATATACAATTCTATCTTAGTGATCCTGATCATAGAAGATTATGACACAATCACTTGCTCAGAATATCACAAAACCCAGAGTAGTGTCGTTATTTCTGATATGATGGTAAAACGAAGAACATCTCCCAGTGATGTTTACAGTTTACAGCTACAAGTATTAGCTAAAGCAGCAATTATACATGGCAAACACATATTAAGGTAAATCTAGTCAGCCACCGCTACTAAAACAATTACTTTGACACGAGGAACTGTGCCCTGACACGCAAGAAACTCGAAAGAACTAAAAACCCAATTTCATCATGCCTGAAAAGAAAAGAGAGCTTTATCAAAACACGGTAAATTGGATGTATCAACCCAGAATGAACACAATGGATCAATCAGTATGGTCTATGGGGTTGTTCAATATATATGGACTCAAGATAAAAAGTCAAATCCAATTCTACAAATGTTAAGGGTCTTTTGGTGCAAATGGCTTTCCCTTTATCGAACATTTTTTTTTAAATCAAGGTGGCGGTTGGACTAGAATTTGTGACCACTTGGTCACAGCTGAGTTTAATACCATGTTGTGGAACCAACTCAACTAAGCTTTTAGTTGAAGGCCCACTTCGATGTTTATATTCTTAACACCTATAAAAAAAATTAAGGCCCCGGTCTCATGGAAATGTACTTTCCAATAAGGATCCTATCTTAGTATTATGATGTTTTCATGTACTTGCCTTGCTAGCAATATTGTTGGAAAGCCAATCCAGTCCCTCATAAAGACCTTCTCCAGAGGTTGCACATGTGCTTTGGATGTACCTGAATCAATCATAACATCCCATCAGCAAGAGTCAATACTTTACATGAAGATGCCATTTTATGTAGACCCAATTTTAAATGATGAACTTCTAGAGCTCGTCTTTTTTCCTTTTTACTTCAACTCTTACTAATAAGATTTTGCTGAATTTCAGGGTGATTTACCATAAGCAGATGCAATACAATTCAAAAGACAAGTCATAAAATTGTTGATCAATAGCCAACCCGCATAAACAAGGGTAATTAGGGGAAATGAAGTACTGGATACAATCCCAGTACTCAAAATTTAGGCCAACGTTCTGGCAGCTATCAACACACTTGCAAAAAGTGAGAATTATAATAGTAGAGAAGCAGAAATAAAAATTACCAGTGGCGTTGACGGAGAGAATGAAGACCAAGCTTGTCAGTTATTTCCGCAGCATTCATTGCATTGGGCAGATCTTGTTTGTTGGCAAATACAAGCAACACAGCATCTCTTAGTTCATCCTGTAATCATGTTTGAATCAGCCTCCAATTTCATAGCAATAAAATAATAACAGAAGCTTTGACTAATTGCTCCAGCTTCACTAAGAAAAAACAGAAATGATAAAATCAAAACTAATATTGCAGATAGCTAATAACAATTACGGCCAGTAGCATGGAGTAAGTTAGCACAAACTTTAGAGTAATTACATGATATAGTTCATATACTCCACAACACTATCGGTAAGTATAGTTGAAATTAATTGCTCAAAACCAGAATATTTGGTAGACAAAATTGAGATGAATTGCTTTTAAATGAAATAAGAAAATACCTCATTCAACATCCTATGCAGCTCATCTCTTGCCTCGACAACACGATCACGATCATTGCTATCCACCACAAAGATAAGACCTTGTGTGTTCTGGAAGTAGTGCCTCCACAATGGACGGATCTATACATGAACAATGGTAAAGAAAGTCATAACATAGCATGATACACCAAAAATATATTGGAGAAGTTACCGTTACCAATTGCCTTAATGACAAAGAGCATGAAATGTATCATATGATCCCTTATTTGTTTTTCCAAAAAGTCGCCTGTGATGGTGGGGTCTGAGGAGTTTGGCCTGGAAGCCTCCTACCGGTTATATTATTAATAAAAAAAACACTATTACCATAATCCCTTTCAAACATCAGTGACTTCTAGGACATAGGTCAGATAGGACACATATTCCTGTAAGCTCTCTACAGTGGGAGCAAACTAAGGTAATTGTAGAATTTGGCATATCAACTTTGAGAGTCAGTCAGTATGTAACTTGGTCTTTTAAAGATGCATAAATGCTAAAAACGCTATATAGTAGATTTGGCACTACATATGGTCCTAAGGAAAAACAGCATTTATAGCTACCAAGAATAATTCCATTTAACTCAAGGACTTAACAAATACAGTCAACCACGTGGATATGTATATATTTAGAGTGTTATGCTTTAAACATATTGTATCACAATATTATTGCACTCACTATAATTATCTTCCTCTTCGTCAAACAAGGTAAAAACATTACCATCCAATGCTTCTATTGTATTGAATGTAAGACGATTCAGTCACTGAAAATCATGAAATTATATTACGTATGTACCAGCTTTGTAATCCACAATTAAGAGAGACATTTATTTGCAATCCAGAGTATCCAAAATAAAAGAACTTCAACAAAACCAGATACCGGCAGTAAGTCGCTTATTTAAAGTAGAGAGTACAAGTGAGACCATTCCTACCTTGTCCTGACCTCCAACATCCCAAACAGTGAAGCTAATGTTCTTATATTCCACTGTCTCGACATTAAATCCTGATAATAACATATTCCAGAAAGATTACATAAGGTAAGCAACAACCAGTCATTAGGAAGCAGCCAACACCAAAGTTCATAATCTAATCTTAATCTACAATGCACATATATTTGCTTTGACATGCACCAAAAAACAGAAGGCTCTAAGACAGTTCAGCAAGACTGAGCATAACCCAATATGAAATTTTCACTCTATTTGTGACAGTACGTAAATATAATATCAACACTTCATATCATCAAAACACTTCAGCTACCACTACTGATAAGTCCTTGAGTATATTATTTCCCTGTTTACTTTCAGACTCTACGCAAACTATTGTACATACAGCAGCTGATTGTGAAGTTGGTCACTACTTTTGAAGCATGAAATATACACATACTGAACAACTAGTCAAGCATGACCACTTATCTATCCATATGCATGGCTAAATCGATTCTTATAATACCCCTTATACTATGTTTCAAACGTATAAAAATAAACATGCATGACTTATAACAGCTTCAGCGAACCAAGACAAGTACTGGACAAGAATATGACATTGAAGATATAATCAACTAGCCATTAACAGAGTAAATTTGAGATACACGACAATTCACTAAATTACAGAGTAATCACAGATGATGAATTTGAACTGTAGACCATAAATGAATAAGCATCCAGAGCCTGAACTCACCTATGGTCGGGATTGTCGTGACTATCTCTCCAAGCTTGAGCTTGTACAAAATAGTGGTCTTACCAGCCGCATCGAGACCAACCATCAGAATCCGCATCTCCTTCTTGGCAAAAAGCCTGCTGAACAACTTCGTGAAGCTCAACCCCATGGCTGCTCCACTCTAGTCAGCTGAATGGAGAAAATAAAGACGTATGTCAAATAAGAAATCCACAATATTCTTCACACAACTCCAAAAAGGAAATCGATCCGTTTCCTGAGAAATTACTACATTTTTGTTCCATTTCCATGGATATAGGATGATCAAACTCAAACAATCAAACGTGTTTTGCAGAGAATGAAACAGAAAGATAGCCATATGATCGCACTTCCATCAACAACAAGCTTCTCGAATCAATAATCTAATCTACGGTCAGATCTATAAAACAAACATTCCAAAATGGATACGATACATGCAATTGTATGAATTTCAGAAGAAGAAGATCACAGTTCATCAAAGCTACGAACCGATCTCAGATTCGTGGATCCACCGAGAAATATCAAATGAGATCTATAGCGGAGATCAACGATTCAGACAGATAGCATTGAATCGGGAAGGGGGAAGAGAAAGATAGATTTACCGATTGAGATCTGAGAGTGTCGACGGAAGGAGGAGCGATGAGATCGAGCCGCGATTTCTGAATGGCACGAATCTGACTTCTCTTTGCTTCTAATGAGTGGAACAAAGCTTTCTATTTGACTAAAACGATGTCGTCTGGCAGCAAACGGTATTTCATTTCTCACATATTTGATGAATTGCGGGAGTTTTTTTTGAAACGAGTTATTGGAGAATTTTATTACTGTGAAACGTAAATCATATAGAGTAAGGTGTAACAGTCCAGGGTTTCAGATATATGTTCAGGTCGATTGTAGTCCCCCGGCGTTCATGGACCCGTAGAAATAGTCTGCGTGTGGTCGTAGACGTTAATTCAGGAGATCCTCTTACCGACATTTCAATATTACAAAAAATGACATAACTAAACCACCAAAACCAAAGACCTAACTAAATTAAGGAAAGACAATAAACAGCATAAAACAAGCCTAAAAATAGTGCTTTGAGTGCGGCTTTCCCAAGACTTCCCAGCACCGGCAGTCCCGGGTCTATGGGTATAGGTCTTGGATGGACCATCCCACCCCGTCGGGTCCTATCATTTTCCCAATGGAGGGCATGGTCCCTCCATCTGTGTTTCCTGGGATCCTTTCTCCTCCCTTGATGATTGCATTACAGATTCACCCTCTAGCTTTTCTTGGAGACGTGGTAATTCTGGTACTACGTCATCTAGAAGTATATGTTGAGGCCCTAGAGCATTTGTCTGCATCAGTTTTGGTCGAGTCCGACCCATTTTTCCAGCTTACTCTCCGACCTCCTTGTGCATGTGGGGTTGTCCAGCATATTCCCCGTCAGAGACATGAGGGGAAACTTTGTCATATCCCGGAATGTTCCCCAGTCTCGCCTCCCCCCTTCGATGTCGATGGTACCTTGGTAGATGCTCTTGCTTGTAGCGGCTTTCTAAATCCCTAGGTTTCCTCCGATGATTTTCCTTATCCTTATGATCTGAGGGATTGAAACGGTTCGTCTCTACCGAATATTCCAAACTAAACTCCCACCTGTGTTTTTTTTCCACCGAAGCACCTTGATCATCCGACAGCGATTGAGGTCGACGGCGGGCAGGTTCCATCATAGCTTGCAAGACCGCCCCGGCCCCCATATTGTGGTCGATGTTGTGATCGGTGTGGCCTTTAATCATCGGGGTGGGAATCAAGAGTACCGATTCCGGGACGATGATAGCTAGAGGGGGAACGGTGATTGCTGAGCGCGCGATAAGGGTTCCCTGATTTCTTTGATCAGAATCCATAGATGGGTGAAATGCCAGGTTTGGAGGATGAACCTCCCGGTTGCAAGTCGTGTCCGAGACGTGATCCTCCAACAGAGGGGCGGTGGTTGTTGGGGACCCACTCCTAGTGCCGTTGTTAGCCTGATCGGAAACCATGGCGGTCTCCGAGATGTGAGCCTGATTGGAGTCCACGACAGGGTTGCAGATCGTGCTTGGGATGTTGGTTGTCGGGGGTGTCTTCGTGGTGCGATGGAGTTGGTGATCGGCGTCCATGGGGGGGGGGGGGGGGGGGGGGGGGGGTTACCGACCTTGTCTGGGAGGTGAACCTCCAAAGCCAGGGTTGTAGGTGTCGGGGACCCGGACAGGGAGCGTTGTAGACGATGACCGGAAGTCATGGATGGACGGCAAGTCTTCAACGGTGACGAAATAGAGGGTCGGTAGTGTAAAAAACCCTAGGATTACAAGAAGACGCATACGTCCAAGAGCACCTGATATACTTCTTATGAATTGTGGGGGTTAAATTGCTTGTCAATAGATTTGGATGTAACGGTATACATTGGTTACACATTATAAATTGTCTAGGTTTGAAAACATTTATAAAGATCTTTACGTTTTTTTTATCATATATGTATATATCTATATAAATCGCTCATTATATATTATGAAGAAGAAATCAAATAAAACTCATTCTATGCGTGCGTCGCTCTCCTTTTCTTCTGAAAAACTAGGGTTTGGCGAGATGATAGCGGCGGAAATCATCATCACCTCTGGCAGCCATATCACGTCGAGCGGCGAGTATTCGGAAGCAGAAATGGTGGGTATGTCCCCTCAGGCCTTCTCTTTCTCGCGGTCTCGTGCAGCCTCTTGGCCCTCTGAAGCGACTTCACCGCTCTCTGGTGAAGCGGATTTGGGGAATCAGAAATTGGGCTTCTCCGTCGGCAGGGCAATGGAGAAGGGTTTCACGGTGACTCCCAGAGAGAAGGGGGGATGGAAAAGCTAGAGGAATGTTCTGGATTTGTCGGGCGGTTTGGTGCGGTGGGGGTGGATCGCGGCGGAGGTTTGGCGGCGGGGGGATCATGATACGATGGTCTTTGGATCCTACGGGGGACGATTTCTGTTAGCTTTCCCTGTGCTGGTGTAGGAACCTCATGAGGTAGAGGACACGCTACCGTCTGAGAACCGCGAGAGGACGTCCGGTGCCAATTAGGGTTTTAGATCGTGGACCGCCCACGATAGGCTTCCTTCAGTTATCTTTGGGCCGGGGCCCATCGAAAGCAGGCCTTACGGCTCGAGAAGATTAGGGCCCGTTCAGAAGGGGGCCGGGGAGGACCAGGGTCGAGCTGGACCAAAAGAGTGGGCTGATATTGGGCCAGGGAATCCAGGAAGGGGGTCCTGCACGGTCCAAATGGATGTATAGTATAGCGTCGAGGGGCTATAAGCGTCCCCGCCTCGCGGAATGATCCCGAAGAGGTCCAAAGGGGGTCGGTTGGCTGTACCGCCCCTCTGGACGTATGGTGAAAGCGGTTCCACCAAAAGCCGGTACGGTACTTTCCTACCAGCTCGGAGGTCAGCAATCCCGCGTTTAGGAGCCCTACCACTACCAGTCAAGGGATGACGACACACGCTGACATCCTGAGGGAGTATCTAGTCCACCAGTATCTATATCTGGTAAGGGGTCAGCTCGATCCTAGCTTCCGCCAGTCTAGACTCGTTGTATCAGTGTCGTCAGACGCTACCGCAGTATCAACCTCCAGGCGCCTTCAGAAAGTAGTCGGAAAATTGAGCTCTTTATTAGCCTGTCTGAGTATCCTCTATCACGGGAACTCGTTTCATTTTGGTTATTTACATTCAGCTATGTTTAGTGTTTTAGTTCTTTCCCGTCCTGTAAACACTCTTTATTATTAATATATCCAATCGTTTTTCTAAAAAAACTCCACTCTTAAACTAAAAATCGTGAGAACCCATTCAAGTCATCTATTTCATAAATGAATGGATGAGATGCAATTGAGTTGTTGACTGCAAAAACACGACATTTTTTGGTAATTTATAGGATTTTTTTTAAGTAAAACTATATTTCTTTTACCAATTCACAAATTTAATCTTTCTCGTTTTGTTTGGATTCCGTTTGGCTTCAAACTTGCGACAATATTTTTATTTTTACAAAGGTTTTCTGTCAAGATCAATCATGAATATATTTTGAAGAAAAAATATATTTATTTATTTCGGGACTGATTTAAAAAAAAAATTTATATCTGGGTGATTTTTATCAACACTGAACACTAGTTTTATCAGCGCAGAACACCAGTTTTATCACTTTATTTTACCAAAACTGGACATGATTTTTATCACCCCATCACTTGTTTTCATATCACCTCATCACATGTGTTTTATCAATATTTAACACTAAGTTTATCTCTTGTCTGTCTTCAAGGATATAAAATTCGAGCTAGCATAGCGATCAGTGAATCAGGTCTAGTCATGGAAGCTTGGTCTTGATCTGCTTGTTCGTGGCCGAGGACCCAACTCTCGTATACACTTCGGTGCACCGTAATTTTTGATGTATAAAATTCTCTCTTTTTCGTCAAAAAGGCAAGGTATTTTTATATTTCTATATTGAATAGTGATCAAGAGGATGGTGCGTCATTCATACTACGGAGATCCAAACCCGTGCTTGGGTAACTAGGAAGGTGGTTGATCCTAGATCACTACACCGGATATCTTTTGTTTTTTATTTTCATCTTGTTGTAGGGACGGTTTCTATACCATAATTGTTTTTTTTAAAGTCACTAAGAGAAGACATGATGATTAATGGACAATCAAATTATAAACTTCAGAAACGAAATATTTTGATACTAAACTCTCATATGAATTACGAGTTACAACTATAATGGAAGCATAAATAGAAACCCTAACCCTAATAAACACGAAACCCTAGATTAGCAAGCAAGCGATAAAAGTAAACAAAAATAGGATGCTCCGACAACATTAACGTTGTTGGCGATCGTTGAGCTAGAAGCAGGTGAAATCGGCGACAGTGAAAGTGTAGGGCTTGATGGTTGAGTACTGGAAGGACACGACCTCACCGAAAGCAATTGCCTTGCCGTCCTTGACCACACACTCGTCGTAGCTCACGCGCTTGAACACGAAAGGGTTAACCGGAAAGTTTGAACTGAACGCGCCGCAGCGCAGGTGGATCCTGCCGATGCTGCACCCGCTCGAACACTGGTTATGGATCTCAACACTATACTTCGGTACGCCACGTTGGAAACCCGTGCTCGGGCCCTGGATCAGCGCCAGGTCTGTGGTTCTGCATTTGTCGATCATAAGCTTCCGGTGTGAGACTCCGCCGCTCACGGTGGTGTTGGCGGCGTCTGTGGGGAGCGCGAGGAGCACCAGAAACAATGCCGCCGCCGAGAGGAGGTGCCGAGGTCCGAAACCGAAAGTCTCCATGGAGAGAGTTAGCTTGAACGGCAAGGAATTGGTTGTTATGTGTAGGGTTTCTTGAGAAGCTCTTGACTCTTAACACATAGTAAGGTTATGTTTATATAGGGTGTGGGTATGGAAGAAAGCACGGTGGGGTCTTGGTCGGCTTGTGGACACTTCCTATTTTTTAAGATGGATGATATAGGAAATTAAAGCTATATATTCGGTCTTTCTTATTAATTACAAGATTTGTTCCATTATTCCCTGTTAACAAATATCGCAACTATAATAGGTATATTTTTGTTATTTTTTTTTTGTCTTAACAACTCTGGTATAATAAGTATATATTTCTTTGGTTTCGTTTAAAAAAAATATATACTTAGGTTTAATAAACAACTTATTAAAAAGGAGGATTATATTCATTGGATAGAAAAACGCCGGCCCTAGCCTTGGCGATTGCACGGACGGACGCCAGAGGTCGACCGAAGCCGGGATTCATCATCGCACTTCACCGTTGTCTTCTCCAAGCCGTCTTCGTGGTAAGGTATGGCTCTGTGTCTACCTTGTTTCGCTTGATTCGTTTGATTTAGGGTGGTTTTGAGATTGGCGAGACGGTGGTCACCGTGGACGGGACCGGGGAGGTCTGGGGACGTCACTGTGCTGTGTCGGAGGAGGGTTTGGACGCGGTCGTGGGGTGAGATCGGAAGAAACCGGCACAGTTGAGGATCAGGGAGGGGGTCTGCCGGACTGGTTTTCTGGTTTCGTTCTCTGGTTCGTGTAGAGATTTTGTGGTGTGATCAAACCGCGTGGTGGGGACGGGTTCTTGGCTCCTGAGAGGACGTTTGGCGCAGGGAGAGGAGCGATGCGATTCCTGTCCTGGAATTGTAGGGGCTTAGGGAAGTTGGCTACGGTGGAGTACCTGAAAGGGGTAATCCGCTGTCGGTAGCCGCATGTAGTGTTTTTGAGTGAGACACTTGCGAGGACAGGGGAAGTAGACACTTTGAAATTGAAGACATGACTCGCTGGTGGATTTGAGATTCTGGCGAGGGGTCATAAGGGTGGGCTTATCCTGATGTGGGCATTTGGGGTCGTGGTCACGAAGATCGGGAGTGATGACAGGTTTATTGATGTAGAAGTATTGGGACCGTCTAGGAAGAACCGTCGGTTCACTGGTGTCTATGGCGAGGCGAATCGGGAGCTACATTGGCAGACATGGGAGACCATTCGGTCGTTGGGTGCTTGTTCGGGGGTGCCGAAACAATGGCTTCTTATGGGAGACTTTAATGGCATTTTGAAACAGAAGGAGAAGCGAGGGGGTAATCGGTACCCATCGTCTCTTATCCAGGGATTCTGGGGGGCGATGCGGGAGGCTCACGTTGCTGATGTCCCACTCCAGGGGTACGAGTTTACGTGGCATAGCGGAAGCGAGCCGGAGACGCGAATGGCGGTGCAGCCTGACAAGGCTCTTATGTCCCCCGAACTGAAGCACATGTGGCCGGATGCCCATTTGCTCAACCTCGGCATATCGACATCAGACCATTTACCTATTCTACTGGACTCGTAGCGGGGTGTGGAACCAGTGGGATCTAGGCAATTCCGATTTGAGAACATGTGGGCGGAAGACCCGGAGTGCGACCAGATAATTCAGGCGTGGTGGGGTTCCCCTGGTGACAGGGACATTGTCAGTAAAACAACGGACACATGAGGGGCATTGGAGGTCTGGGGAAGGGATGTTTATAATGCTCTAGCCAGGAAAATCTCTCGCTACGAGAAGGATATGTTGTGGTTGAATGGAAAAACTGATAGGACAAGTATCCGAAGACGTAAAGCTCTGTAGAAACTGTATGTGTCTGCCTTGGAGAAGAAAGGGGAATTCTGGAAGCAGAGAGCCAAACAACACTGGGTTACGGAGAGCGATCAGAATACAAAGTTTTTCAGGCGTCGGCCTCTCAGCGAAAAAATATCAATAAGGTAATGGAATTGAAGGATAAAGCTGGAAACGTTCTCTCATGGGATACGGGTTTAGGGGAACACATTCTAAACTTTTACAAAGAATTTTCGAGGAAAACTCGGGGGATGGGATAAACTGCCCTAGGTTCCGTCAATAGGTAACAGAGGACCAAAACCGGGCACTTATGTGTGAGGTGTCCTCGGAGGAAGTCCGCGAGGCAACCTTTTCAATGGGGCCGAACAAGTCGCCGGGTCCGGATGGGCTTAATCCGTTCTTTTATCAAATGTATTGGGGCACGGTGGGTGAGGATGTTACCAGATGGGTCCGGAGGGTTTTTGCGGGTGATGAGATATCAAGGGACCTAAATAGGACAACACTTGTCCTGATCCCGAAAGTGGAGTGCCCAATGTCCCTCAAAGATCTGAGGCCTATAGCGCTATACAATGTGATTTTTAAAATCGTTTCGAAGGTGGCGGTGAATTGGTTAAAAGGTTTGTTGGATGGGCTAATTTCGGCGCCCGAAGGGGATTTTGTCCCGGGACGAGCGATCCAGGATAATATTATACTCTCATTCGAAACCCTACATTACTGAAGAGTAAGAGGCAAGGCAAGGAGGGGTGGGTGGCTTTGAAGCTGGATATGAGCAAAGCTTATGATAGAGTGGAGTGGGGATTCATGTGGGACATGATGCGGAGTTTCGGTCTAGGGGAGGAATGGATAGATCTCATTCGCAGATGTACGTACTCGGTCATGTACAATATTGTGGCTGGTGGACAACAAGCAGGTTTTGTCCAACCGGAGAGGGGTATTAGACAGGGAGATCCACTATCCCCGTATCTTTTTCTGTTCTGTATGGAAGGGTTCTCGATACTACTCCAAGGTGCAGAAGGGGCGGGGGACATACATGGGGTTCGGGTAACCCCCAGGGCCCCTTCGCTAACCCATTTGTTCTTTTCAGATGATTACTATGTGTATTGAAAGGCGACCCCACTAGAGATGGGTCGGGTGAAGGGGTACCTTCGTATGTTTGAGGAAGCTTCAGGTCAGGTTGTAAACCAACTTAAATCATCGTTTTTCTTTAGTACCAACACATCAGCCACGCGCAGGGAGGAGGGAGTCCGCATACTAGGGATCCCGGAGTTGTTGCAACCGTCCCCCTATGTGGGGATTCCGAACATGATGGGACGTAGCAGAAAGCAGGGCCTCCAATATATTCTGAATAGAGTACTGAGACGAATCCGTAGATGGGATGACAAGCTCCTCAATAGGGCGGGGAAGGAAGTTTTAGTCAAATTTGTTCTGCAAGAAATCCCTACATACACGATGAGTGTTATGCGTCTGCCGCAGGGTCTTCTAGACAAATTGAATGTGGCACTGGCTCGTTTCTGGTGGAAATCGGTCGGGGTGGATGGAAAATGAGTCATTTGGTAATCATGGACGACTATGTCACGACCTAAGGAGGAGGGTGGCATGGGGTTTAAGAATATGTATGATTTTAACACAGCTCTGCCGGGCAAACAACTGTGGAGGCTCATGATGGACGAATCCAGTTTGGTGGCAAGGGTGTTTAAAGCTCGGTACTACCCGGAATCCTCGGTCTTGGATGCGGTAAGGAAACCATATCAGAGTTATGTTTGGCAAAGTCTTCTATCAGCCCGAGAATTGGTCAAGGGAGGGGCACGAAGATCGATTGGATCGGGGACATCCACGATGATCGGGAACCAACCGTGGTTGGCAGGGGTCGAGGCGCGGATACGGTCAACTCGAGCGGATTTGGCTACCAGACCAATTTCGGATATTATGGTACTTAATGAAAGAAGGTGAGATATAGCCAAGATACAAAAAAATGTTTGACGTAGACGACCAACGGGCGATTCTAGCCGTCCCGATAAGCAGGTCAGCTGTATCAGATTCCTGGTATTGGACGGGGGATTACTTGGGCCAGTATACGGTGAAGGCGGTATATGAGTTGTGTCAGCAGGAGCAGACCAATTTCCAGCCTTAGACGGACGTGTGGATAAGGATTTGGAAGCTGGAGGTGCTACCTAAAGTGAGGACGTTCTTGTGGAGAACGTGTTCAGGATGCCTCCAGGTCGCAGTCAATCTTAGGAGAAGACATGTGGAAATGGAGGCGGTGTGTCCGGTATGCACAGGAGCAGACGAACCGACCCTTCATCTACTAGTCCACTGTCCGGTGGCGGCATAGTGCTCGGCTAAGTCGGGATTGAATACTCCCCAGGACGCGCAATCTATCTCAGAATGGCTGCAGAAAACGCTTAGCAGTAACCCTCCGGCGAGTGGAGGACTAATAGGATTCATATTATGAGAGGTGTGGAAGGCTATGAACAAGGTGGTATAGGAGCAGACGACACAACCGGCGGCCACTATTTTCCCGACAGCATTCCATTTACAAGCAGGATGGTTAGAGGCTATGAAGAGGAAGCGGCAGTCTCAAGCACGGTCGGGTCAAGCCCATGTAGGGGCGGCAGAGACGTGGGAACATCTGGCTCTAGGGACGTGGGCAATAAATACGAATGGAGTGCTCTTCGCAGCGAGAAACTTGATGGGGACTGGTTGGATATGCAGGGATGACCGGGGATGTCTCACAGAAGCCCGATCAACATCCTTCCATGGCCCTCAGAACCCGGGACTGGTGGAGGCTTATGCAGTCAGGGAGGCTTTAACATGGCTCCTGCAATACCCATAACAACGGACGACAGTGCGCAGTGACTGTAAGATCATATTGGATATGATCAGGAATGGAGAGCGACTGCTCTCTCCTTTAGGGACAATTATCACAAATTTTATCTCCCTTTTAGCTAAACTCGAGTACGTGCAACTCGTTTTTGTAAAGTGGACAGCGAACAAAGCAGCTCACCGGCTTGCCAGGGACCAATAGAGTAGCATGTGGAAGGAGGTGCTTCTTAATCCGATTCAAAGCAATGTTAATGTTCAACCAAAACGTCATGGACGTCCAAAGAAGGGACAGTCAAAGGGGAGTATTCCTCCAATTGTTATTTATTGGACTAGTGCTAAACGCCTGTTGATAAAGGAGGCAACTTGAGAAGTTTTGTGGTTGATGTTGCTAAGAAGGATAGCTCGGGTGACTGAAGATTTTGCAAGAAGGTTGGGAGAAAGGCTGTTAACCTTGGATCTTTAGCGCTCGATCAGTTCAATCCAGACGTTCCTCAGTGTTCTGAGGAGGATAGTGAAGAGAAGGATTATTCTGCTCCAAGTCCAGGAGAAGCTATAAGCCCTATTTCAATTTCAAACTGTTTTTGTTGTCTGACCTCGGGTAGGACGCATGCAAGGAGGGGAGCAGTTTGATGTGACGTCTTCCTTGTATTGTCTCCTGCTTTGTTTTTTTTTTGCTGGCCTCGAAGTGGAACGCTCTGCCTTAGGGATCATCCTCTCTTAAAGGAAATATAACCTTGACATCCTGGTTGATAGTGGATTCAGTGGTTGCAAGCCAGTGTCCTTCCTACCACATAACAATATCGACTCTCAGTAGATGATTGACCTCTTTAGGAGGATAGTGGCCAGTATCGCCATCTGGTATGATGCTTGTTGTATTTGACCATCACTCGACCAGATATCAATTATGCAGTGCACATCTTGAGTCAATTTATGCACGCCCCTCGTCAACCACATCTAGATGCAGCGTACCATGTCCTCCATTACCTCAAGAGTAGCCCATATCAAGGGTTTTTTTTTCCGGCCAATAATCCACTTACCCTGCGAGCGTATTGTGATGCAAATTGGACATGATGTCCCGACACTCAAAAATCCACCACAAGTTATATCATGTTTCTTGGACCATCTCCAGTCGTTTGGCGATCTAAGAAACAGACAATGGTATCATGTTCGACGATGGAATCCGAATATAGAGCCATGACAACCGCTAGCAGGGAGATAGTTTGACTACGACAACTTCTCATTAACTTACAAATCAGTCAGAGTATGACAATCCCACTTTTTTGTGATAACCATGCGGTTATCCACATTGCTTCCAACCCCGTCTTCCATGAACAAACCAAGCACATCGAAATCGATTGCACTTCATTCATCAACAACTCAATGCTGGGGTGCTTCGACCACAACCCATCCCTAGTCGCCACCAGTTAGCAGACATCTTTATCAAAGGGTTGGGATGTGACCGCTTTCATGAGCTCCTTCGCAAGTTGGGCATTAAAAACCTCCATGCTCCAACTTGAAGAAGAGTATTGACGTGATTTTGGGCTTATAATTGATTTGTTCCCTTAATTGTTGATATCTTTTACTAGTTTGTAGATATTGTGATATATTCATATTTTCTTACAATATCCTAATTTTATAAGTTCTTGGCCGCACGATCGAAATATGATGGACTAAGGTTGCTCAAGTACTTGACCAATAAACAATATGCCTTGGGTGACAGATTGAAGTCGTCGAGAAAGTTTCAACAATGATATTGATATGTCGAAATCAATATATGATTGTACTTTGGTCGATTTAGGATCCAATATGTGATTTTACTAGACTTCAGTAGCAAGGGATTAATTATCTTGCCACGATTGATAACATGCATGCAGTACTTAACTAGCCTATGAGCTGGCTAAGAATGCGAACGAGTGGTTAGAGTTGAGCATGAATTGTAATTATGTGTCAGAATCCTTAACTGGCCTGTTACTATTTGATTGTTCGTAATAAAATACCAGCTTGTCTTAAAAAAAACTAGTCCAGGATAATTAATTATAAGTAAATAAAAAATCTATCGTAAATAAATAAGACTTTCAATAAGTAAGACCTAAAATTTATTTCTACTCGTACAATACAATATTTTAATAATAAAATAAATAATTTATTTTTATCTTGAGTTGAGCTAGCTGCAAGTGAAAGTGGCGACAGAAAGAGGATACGGTTTCGTGGTTGCGTATTGGAAGGAGACGACCTCACCGAAAGGGATAGGCTTGCCATCATTGACACACAGTCATCGTAGCTCACACGCCTGAACACAAAAGGGTTAATCACAGTGTTAGAGCTGAACTCGCCGCAATGCAGGTGAATCCTGGCGATGATGCAGGCGCTCACACATTGGTTATGGATCTCGACACTATACGTTGGTATGCCACTGGGGAACTCGGTGCTTAAGCCCTGGTTCACCGCAAGGTCAGAAGTTCTACATTTGTCTCCAACGTCGATCAGAAGCTTTCGGTGCTGGCCGGACACTCCACTGCTCACGGTGGTATTTGCGGCATCTGCGATCATGGAAAACAATTAAGCATTCAATTTAGACGGTTAGATCAAGTGGATTTAATGATCCATATTTTTATATTGGTTCTAGTATTAAAAATATTTGATAATTCTTGGTATTTAGAATTCATGTCGTTAGAGCATCCACAACCATATAGCTGTTTCCTGGCGGGGAGGTGCTGGCGGAGACAATAAAAAAAATCATTTTTTTGGCTTATAGTCAGTTCTCCCAGCCAGCACCCTACAATCGTAGCACTTTTTGTTGGCTTTATGATAACTCTTTTCCTTTATATTTTTGCTCCCAGCCAGCGATAAGGGCTGGCGGTGAGCTACCAACCAGCACTCCCAATCAACAATATTAAATTAATTTCTCTCCCTTCTTTTTTGGATTCTCTCTCCTCCTTTTTGCTCCTAGTCGACTCCCAGTCAGCCCACTGTGGATGCTCCTAATGATTTTTTAATCTGATTCAATAGCCTAATGATTCTTAATTTACATTTTAGTTGTATAGAGAGCACTCAGGTGCGAACCCCTCATACGCTGTGAACTTAATTACGAATCAGAATATGGAATGTGAAAATCGCAAATATGGTTTGTGAACATGCCATTTAGGGAAGATGTTATTTTTACCCCATTTCTAACTTGGTAATCGACTAGAATCCTATGAAAAATAAAAATATTGGCGTAAGAATGAAACCAATTGGAATTGAAACGGAGCGGGAATGATTAAATTCGTGGAGTTGGTGAAACCCCTAATTTTTTTCACAAACTAGGATGCAATATTCACAAACCATATCCACGATATTCTTATTCGAGATTTGGAGGTTCACACCGTAAAGAGTGATTCACACCTAAGTTAAATATTATATAATAAGAAAAAAAATTATCACTATGTTATCACACCTACATTCACAAACCATATCCCCCGTATTCACAAACCACTCCATATACTCATAAAGCACATCATCCATAAAGCACATATTCACAACTCATATCCAGCTCATCCACAACCGTATCTAAAACACATCAAAATATATTCAAATGCTACTTAATAGAAAGCTCTTGAAAAAAAGAAAATATTGATGCGAGAGAAAAATCAACTGGAATTGAAACAAAGCGAAAATGATTAAATTAGTGAACTTTGTATTTAAAAAATAAGACATTTTTCAAAATAAGACACGTGTCACGTTTTAATGGAGTTTGCAAGTTCACACTATATATCAAGGGGAACCCGAATCTCTTCTTATATATAAAAATTGTATCTTCAAAATATGAAATTTACCCAAAATATATTCAAATATTTTTTTCATTATTTTGATCCATCAATCTAAGGCAATTCTTGTTATGTATTCTAAAACTAAGAACTCAATGTTGATTTTTAAGGGAGTTTTTATTGTAAAAAATAAAATAAAATTTGAATTAATAAAAACTACATAAATACAATTGATGAATTATTCAAATTTAATCTGACACATCCAATGACTTTTTTTATTCGTAGTTTTTTTTTATTCTTAGTAGAAGGATGATTTTTTTCACCATAAATTTTCTCTATGCATACATGTATCTATATAATATCAAGAGTTAATATCATAAAGCATCACACAAGTATATACGTTTTTCAAATAACACACTAAGTTATGATTTTTTTTCATGTGGTAGTGACACACCTATGTATCAACAAATTATCAAAGTTTGTTGATACATAGGTGTGCCACATGAAAAAATCGTTAATATATAGGTGTGCTGCTTGAAAAAAATCATAACTTAGTGTGTTATTTGAAAAACCTGTATACTTGTGTGGTGCTTTATGATATTAACCCTGATATCAAAATATGAAATTTACAGAAGAATTAATATCAACTGTCTATTCATCTAATGATCTAAGTTAATTAATTCTTGTTATGTATTCTAAGGAGATATAGTGATTAGAGCTGAAATTAGTATGTTGAGAGAGTACCTGTAGGGAGCACAAGAAGCACCAGAAACAAGGCCAAACCAGAAATGCCCATGGAGAGTTAGCTTCAACTGCAAGGAATAGATTGTTATGTGAGAGACTCTCAACTCTCTCTCTTGTTATTCTCCTGATCTCAACAAGAGCAGGTTTATATAGAAGTGCTATACATTCAATCTTCTCATTACAAGATTTATAAACGGAATTTTGAAGATATTTATTATTGATTGTAATGTTCTGATTGGAGACAATCTGGATCTTAATCATAAGATTCCTAATTAATCAGTGATTAATTGGTTTATCAACAGATATTGTAACTATTAGGTATATTTTTATTTGTGTTTTCGTTCTAACATGATTTTTGTACAAATATGGCTTTAGTTATAAAAAGATAAGAGTATCCTATTTTTAATTGTTTTTAGAGATGTTCTATATATGTCGTGTATTTTGAATTTATGGTTATAGATAATTTCATGGAAAGTTTTTTTTTTTGAAACTAGTAATTGGGGAATTTCATTACTGTGAAACGTAAACCATACAAGGTAGGGGGGTTCCAGATATATGTCCAGGGTCGACCGTAGTCTACCCGGCGCTCATGAACCCGTAGAAATAGTCTGCGTGTGATCACAGACATTAACTCAGGAGATCCCCTTACCGACATTTCAAAGGTACAAAACAGAAAGTAAATATTCCAACAATCTAAAGGAACTAACCAACCCAAACTAAAATAATATAAAGCATAAAGCATGCTTGAAACGAGTGCTCTGATTGCGGCTTTCCCGAGACTTCCCAGCATCGGTAGTTCCTGGTCTGTGGGTATAGTCCGTAGTTGAACCCTCCCACCTCCGCCGGGTCTTCTCATTCTTCCGAAGGAGGCTGTAACACCTCCGTTTCTGGATTATGGGTTACCTCCTCGTCCCTCAGCTCCGAACAGATCTGACGGGGCTCCGATGTGTCACGGGGCCGCGACGTTGCTCTCCCCGACTCAGCATGGGGCAACCGTAAGTTCGGCCAGGCCGGCGAGGTTGAATCACTGATTGTCGATTGTCCAGCGAGAGAAATCCCGGCGTGGGTCGCTCATGAGGGGAATCGACAAGTGGGAAGGATCTCGGGGCAAGGACGGTTGCGCTGGTGAGGAAGAGCACAGGCGGGGACGGGGGCTTCAGCATGAACACGGCTGCGAGAATGACTTGGTCGGCTTCCATGGATGCATCGGTGAGGAGAAACCCATGCGGATAAGATGGGTTCGGTGTGGCCGTGTCTGTGAGATTGGCTTGGCCGGAACTCATGGTTGCACTGGTGAAAAGGAGGAGGAGAGGTTGCAGTGGCGATGGGGAGAAGGAGAGCGGCTGCAGGAAACCCAAAGGTTCGATAAAACCTAATCGGTTCATGATGTTAAATTTACATTTATTTCATGGAAAGTTAATTAATTACATATCAGATGGTCGGGTCTTTTTTTTAGGCAAAAAAAAACTTTATTAATGATCAGAATTCAAAGTAAATTATAGTGCGTCAGGAAGATTTCTTGACCACTGAAAGAATAGACATAGAACAAAGTAACAAAACTTAGTTCGCAGTTCTCTTAACAAGCTCGAGAGCAAGGCTGTTGTTTTGAAAAAGTAATTGAACGCAATATAGTTTATGAATTTTAATCTACTAATTAACTGACGAGACTGATTGTGAAAGTGATGAAGACTGCTCAAGGTGTGGCCGAATCGCCGCTCAGTCCCCTGAACCTGTAGAGGACCCATATAGTCTGGTTGAAAACCGAACCTGAATTCATCATAGAGATTAATAGGATAGCGACGACGATGTGAATAAGGGCTTCCTCTCGGTAAAAATCTTTGGCTCCTTGGGAAAAAGCCCTGAATCGTCGCTCACTGATCATTAACCTTGCAAAAAAGAACATAACAGATAAAGTAAACGAGAACCAATCGAGCAGAGACTAAGGAGGAGGCCTCAAAGGAGACCAAGAGGGCGGAGACACCGATGCTTGCTTCAGAAGCGGTAGGTGCTGAGCAAGGGGCGACAGTCCTGGTGGCTTCCCCTTAGGACATGCGAAGGGGATCAAGACGGTGGGGGTGATGATCAAGGTTGGGAGGATGACTACGACGTAGTCGATGTGGTGGATGCGGGCGGAGGAATGGGGAGTGAGGGTTGGAGGGTAGAGCGTCGCCATTGCGACGGAGAAGGACCGGACCTTGGCCGGTAGTAACGGCGACGCGACGCCTGTGCTAAGGGCGCAGAAACCCTAGCAGAGAGTCTTAGGTGTTTTTTTTTACGATGGCCGGGATTCTTAATTAAACTAAACTAATGTGTCTTCTTAAATTCTAATATAACTCAATGATGGAGAGCTCTTGTTCAGCCGACCCTAGACTTTTTCGGCGTACGTGACGTCGTTTGTTCTTTGATATTCTAATTCGACAACCCTTCTCCAGTTACGTGTCTTGATCTCTTCATCCCAAAGTTATGATTCTAGTGACGATCATTTCTCTTCTGGATCCGTCGTCCCTACCCTCGTCGTCGCTACCCCCATCATTTTAGATCTCGTCCCCTGACCAGCTTCCACCGTCTTTGACTCCACTATCGATGCATCCACCTCTTTGGCTTCCATTGATGCTTCCTACTCGATTTTTCTCCCGATTTTGGGTCATGATGATCGATTGTTTTTTTTATTTTGCATGTTTTCCCTTTTCGTAGGGTCTAATCATACGGAAGTTCGCGAGATGCGATTGAGGATGAACATCCCATTCTCCGATTCAACAACTACACACACCATCAAAGAGGGTAAATATGTCTAAAACGTAGATATTACAACCTTAAAGTAAACCAAAACAAACCCAACAAGGGGCGATACAAAGTCACCAAAGTATGGCCTAAAGAACCTGATTTTTTAACCATGAAGATCGCAAATGACGGTAGTCAAAACCCAAAAAGGGGTAAACAAAACAATAAACAACATAGGTCTAGAATCCAGATATAACCACCTTGAATCATAAATAGAAACTACCTCAGAAGACCAACAACCCCAAACAACTCCGCAGCAACCACCAGACTGTACTCAGAACTATCCAAAACCAAACCAAGACAAGTAGTGAAACAACCTAACTCGTCGGAACCATCAATAATGATCATTTAATGGTCACCGACACGTCGACGACCAACACCGCAAAACGGAAAAGCTAGACTGGTGAACAAAATCACCGAAACTTAACACTCATAGAGACAGAAACTAATAGTCTTCTAACAAAGGCTCAATGCTCGATAACTATTCGTCGAAGGCCAACACCATATTAACCGACGAGACACAACCACCAAAATAGAGGGAACATAGAAGACCAAAAGCTATCAAAGCTCTGAAGGAAAAGTTTAGTCTCAAGCGAGTACAAGGCCGGAAAGGGGAAGTACCGATAACCTCACCCAAATGAGTCGACGTAGTAGAACACCAAAGAGCTCCAAACCTTCCTCGGCAGCGAGTCGAGCCAGCTACCCAAAGTGACAGCGACTGAATATGTGTATTACCAAATGAAAACCGAATAGGAATCACCATCACCGAACGAAGAAACAATAACGTCGAAGGTCCAAATCAAAGATCTGAGGTGAGCCTGGACAGCTACTATTCCAAGGCCATCGAGTAAAGGTGTGAGTGGAGCCGATGAGTTACCGGTCACGTGGCCAACACCGTCGTGACCGGCCATGAAGACCCACACCGAACAGTCACCCACAACCAGATCCATAGAGATGGGCAAGGGGACGCCGAGCAACAAAAACTGAGGTGGCTAGAGACGGTCCACCAGTGAAAGCACCACAAGTCAAATACTACTCATGTTGGTCAGATCCATGGACAATATGTCAAGATCTAGTATAAAATCTGCTTACTAAGTCTTAATTAATGTCATCGTAAAAGTGTTTTGGGTTGAGTCTCTTTCAACTGTGTGACAATTTAGGTGTAATATATTTATATACAAATACATTGTTTCATAAAGAAGCAAAACACATTGAAATTAGCTTTCACTTTGTGAGAAAAGGGGTTTCTAAGAAACAACTAAATATACGAATTGTGTCATTCATAGATCAAATAGCATATGTCAGTCATGTGAGTTCACAAAAGCATTACGTGTTAGAAGCTTAGAGGAGTTCAAGTACAATTTCAACCTTGACATTGGAAAGTTTTTGATGGAAGGGAGGCGTTTAGTTAAGAATATCGAATTTACACCATCAGTGATATTGATTGGGAGAACATAAGAAGTTCCAGTGTTCATAAATATTATGTTACTTGTATCCGTAACCCTTGTGACTCCCTATAAAAAATTCAGAATGCAGTTCACAAATGAATATTTGTTTAAGAGCACCATTGTCCCAAAGAATTTGAAGAAATATATTGATTTAGTTCGGATCGTGATCAGAGCATGTACAATGGAGAGATTACATATAGGGATCACATCTTGATGATCATGCGGTGATTGGGACTTCTTTTTTTTGTTTATTTGATCGGGTATAGGCTTTGTTAGACCCAGAGTTTGTTGTTTGTTTGGTGAGGTTGTTCTTCATGTTTAAAATAACTAGGTACTAAGACCTGTTTGTTGTATTATGTTTCGGTTCATCCCTTGTTGGGTGGACCTGTTGGTTGTAAGGTTGTATGGTGGGCTTGCCCTTGACCTTCAATTACACTTTGTATCTGTTGGTTTTTATATAAAAAAAATTGCTGAACAAAAAAAAATGTGGTGATTGGGATGAAATATGATGTGATCCTCTAAATTGAGTTGTGAACCACGATGTGAGGATCATGTATATGAATCATGATTTGCAGGGATGTTGGGTTTTTGTTAGTTTTCTCGATTTGGAGTATAAATAATTTTGTTTCTGATCAAATACATTAAATAAACTATTTAGAACAATACGAACCTAATGACTATAAATTTATAAATTTTGGACACCGTTTGTATAAAATCCGATTTTTTAAAGACCACGTGGCGCGTTTTAGTTGATTGACCGCGACTCTCAAATCATCGAACCACAATTGTGATTCGCGAGTCATGAGTCGCTCGCTTTTTGCTTCCACAACAGTACGATCCACAATCATGATGCGTTGGGGCGTGAGTACTCTCATCATCTTCGTAAATCAAAATCAATGATTCCACAAATGAAACATCGAACAAACCCTTCAACCAATTTTTTACAGAAGTTTATTATTACATAAATAGGAGCTCCGACAACAACACCAACGTTGTTGAGTCGAACTAAATGCACGTGAGAGTGGCGACAGAGAGAGGATAACGTTCGGTGGCTACGTACTGGAAGGAGACGACCCCACCGAAAGCTATCGGCTTGCCATCATTGACCACACAGTCGTCGAAGTTCACGCGCCTAAACACTGTAGGGTTGAGAAAAGTCTGTGAGCTAAACGCGCCGCAGCGCAAGTGGATATTGGCGATGCTGCACGAGCTCCCACACTGGTTATGGATCTCAACATCATACGTTTGCTCAGTGCTTAAGCCCTGACTCACCGAAAGGTCGGAATTTTTGCATTTTTCTCCGGCGCCGATCAAAAGCTTCCGGTGCTCGCCGGAGATTCCACTGCTCACGGTGGTGTTGACGGCGTCTGCCGTCACAAAAATAAGTGGTTGCTAAAAGAAAAAAAATATGTGTATAAAATTATATTCAGATAAAACTTATTTAACTGGTTAACCCAATACATTCTTGATGATAAAATCCAAATTATTAAAAATAGATAATTGGATAAACTTGCTGTTAGTTATGTATGTTTTGCAAAACCTTATGGTGAATTATTATTTTTTCTATAAATCTGTTATCTTTAATGAAATTTAGTTATGTGACAGTTATATGTCATCAACTCTTTTTCTTAAAATGACATCATTTTCTTAAAACTCTCATGCCATGTAGATGTATTTTGCAATTTTGAATGATCTTATCACGTGTTCACTTCTATAAAGCTATTTTCGACTTTTTATGAGAAAAAATAATCATATTAGTGGATTTGTAGACGAAAAATCATTTATAGTAAGTCTTCGCAAAAAAAAAACAAATTACTATAAGTTTTTACAATTATCCCTATTAAAAATTTATTCGAATTTTTATCTGCCACATCCAACAACTTGTCTTGGATCCTTACTTTACCCCATGAGGAGTTTTTACCTTAGAACTATTCTATACATACGTACACGAAATTTATATCGTCAAAATGTGAAATTCACGTAAGATTCAATTTCAACTATCAGTTATTTTGATCCAACAATTTAAACTAATTTCTTATAATGTACTCTAAAAGGTGGTTTCCACCATAACTAATTGAACCTAACCCTATATATGTATTGATTAGGGCTGAAATGAAGATGGTGAGAGTACCTGTAGGGAGTAGAAGAAGCACCAGAAACAAGGCCAAACCAGAGATCTCCATGGAGAGTTAGCTTCAACTGCAAGCAATAGATTGTTGTGTGTAGGGTTTCTTCATAGACTCTTAACTCTTTCTCTCTCTCTCTTTGATCTCAACAAGGGCACGTTTATATAGTATATGGGAAAGCTATTCAATCTTACATGATTTCTGTAAGCATTCTGAAGATTTTAGTATTGATATATTGTTATTGGAATCGATCTCTTTATCTTAATCATGTGATTCAGAATTGATTAGTGACCCATTCATTTACTGACAGATATTATAATTATTAGACAATTATGAGTATGTAATTCTCTTTTTTGTTTGGAAAAAAAACGGCAAATACTATCGATCAAACTCACATCGGGAAAATAACTGCACTGGTGATCAAAGTAAAGGCAGAATTGGAAATAAGCTTGGTTCCTTGGTGATAGTGAGGCAGATCACTGGCGGATCTAGCGTTTTCAATGAGGCGGACAACGATTTTTTTAATAATAATTACGTAAAAATATAATAACATTGAAAATATTAATATCGTATAAAAATATAATTACGTAAATTGGTGTCCTCATCGAAAACGCTAGATCCATCAGTGATAATGACGCAGACCACTGGCGGATCTAGCGTTTTCGATAAGGGGGCACCAATTCTTTTAGTAATAAAGTGTAGTTACTCTTGTTAATTACAAACAAAAAGTATTTGCCTAGCTTTTTTTATCAGCAATTTTTTATTTATAAAAGACCAACAACTTCGAAATGAAGGTTAAGGGCAAGCCCTCAGTACAAAACGGAGTCCTCGGACTCGAACCATGATTCCCAACAAGGAGAATCAAAACATTAACACAGGTCTCAGTACCTAATAAAACGTTCAACAACCTAACTATTACAGATAAACAAACGGGCCAAGCCCAACTAACAACTAAGCAACAAGGCCCAAAACAAGAGAAACCAGACCCAAACCAGCAAACTAAAAATAGAGTAAAAACCTAAAAACTAGAACCTTCACCCACCTCGAGCCCCGCGCACACCCACCCAAATCAGAGCTTCATTGACCGACCTCCAACAACGAAGAACCGTGAACGTCCGACCAAACTCTGGCCGAACAGAAACTCCACTAAACCAACACGAGAACGTAGCGAAGAAGAGGACCAAATACAACCCCGAAGCCGCCCCCAAACACAACTGATTCGCCCCCACCCAAAACTCCAAACCAGCCTCACTCGGTCCCCAGTGACAAAGAAACTAATCCTCCTCCACAAAATACACCAACCACTAACCCAGTACCCATATGAATGGGAATACTGGGACAAATCCCCCTCACCCTGAGAAACCGAAGCCATACCTTCAATCCCTTACCCACCAAGCTTCAACACGCCGTTAGGCAACACCCAAACAAAGGCCAACACCAAATGTAGGGCCTCACCGCTATTACGGATGAGGGAAAGAAGATTGGCAAAGAGGAAAGGGAGATAAGGCTCAGTTCAACAACAGTGAAGGGGAAGAGGATATACCAGCTTTGTATCTCTCTGATCTCAGTCAAGATCTCATCGGTGGCCAACACCAGACCGACGACCCTAGGGGAGAGGTCAAGTTCCATAGAACAAGACGAACAGATCTGATACGGAAGGAGTATATATGTGAAGAAAGGAAGAGAGGAGTCCTTACCGAGAACCGAAGCGAGTAGAAGTTAAGTGAGGCCGTTCCCGCGAGACCAGAACAGACGCTCCGTTGGGAGTATTCCCTCCCAGAGTACCAAAACTCCAAATCGAAGCCCAAAACAAGACTTAAACCCCTCGCAGCTCCGACGAGGCCCGGACAAGGCCGAGAACAAGAAATGGAAAAAAGGTAGATCTAGGAAAAGTGAACCCCGCCGTGAAGAATCGAGACCCAGGAAAAGACAGAAGCCAAACAGCCAAAAATACCAGACCCCGTCATCAACAGATCTGAAGAAAAACATCCCACCAGATCTAACACTTTTGCCGCCAATGGTAGAGAGAACCGAAACGCCGGAGGTGTAGGGCAAGAAACGAAGGGAAACAAAGGTAGGCAAAGAGAAGTGCCACCGGCGACGAGCGGATGAGAAGGGGAGGGAAACTTAGGATTTGTCGGCCGAGAGGTCTTGGAGAGAAGAGGGACTCTCTCTCTCTCTAGCCAGTATAGTTAACTTATCAATGTCGCCTAGCTGGAATTGGTGATGAGTTATCAGGAACACAACCACATCCAAAAAACACTACAGATTCTATTAATTTTCTAACAATTTTGTTAGTTCGATTCAGTCTTTTGTATTTGCACTCGATTTCACGTATTTGCATGGGGGGTTTGACGTTGTTAACTAAAACCATGGAATCCGTGGTCTTTTTATGAATGTATTCCTGATAAGCCATCACCTATTCAGTGTATTTTTCAAGGGAGTGTTAATAACATTTACTCTTTTGTAATATTAATTGTGCTCGATAAAACAAGCATATGTGTAACTTCAGTACAATTTCACCTTGTTCCCAAGAAACTTAGTTAGATGACTGTAACTACTTGTTTGTTCTATGATTCATCGTCATATCAGCCTACCTCCTATTTTATATGCACATTGAATGTTAAGGCTACTACAACCTCTGGCTATGTTGCTCATGGTATTGGCAAAAAGTTGGAGAAGTTTATTTTCCATCTCCATGATCACATTCTTGTTCGCGTTGATCACACCTGTCACATCTTTTTCTTTTTCTTCTTCTTCTTCTTCTTCTTCTTCTTTTTTTTCTTCTTTCCGACAGAACTGACCTCGTGGTACGTTAATTGATATGCTCTGATGACAGCCCGAACATGGATGTCGTCTTGTGGGATTCTATCCAGGAAAATATCTGCAGCTTTATGTTCACCTGAAACTAAAAGAGCTTGATACATCCTGCAAATCAACATTAGCTAAATAGTTCAGAAACAGCCCTATATCTCTATTCAGCTCTTGTAGGGCCTCTCTCAAGGTGGGGTCATAAAAAAATTAGAACTCTTCTACAAAAAGGAGCTCATGCTTCATACATCAATTTTAAAAAGTTTTTTTTTGAAGAATAAGCAAAGTCTTGAGACCAAATGCTTTTTTATATAAGCGCAAATTTATTAAACCTTAATTCGCCAAGGCAGAGAAAAAAGGTAAGGACCGGCCATGGATGTCGTCTTGTGGGATTCTATCCCCAAAATACGGAGACAAAGAGCCACACAAACCTAAAAAACCAAACAACCAGACAAACTTCTCCGAAAAGACCTAACCACCAAAACGGGAAAACCTGAAAAACCCCGCTAAACACCTACAAAACATAAAAACAAAAAACAAAACCAAATGCTTTGATACACCTGATTCAGGCGATATAAAAAACAGTCCCTTCTCGACTCAATGAAATTTCTAGGTCTTGAACCTAAGCAGGATTCAAAAGTTAGGCACAAGAGGATTTTGTTTTTGTTTACAGTAAGTAGCATATAAAAATATTTGGTGCTCCTCTGCTTCTACATAAGCAAGATCTTGAGACCAAATGCTTTGATACACCCGATTCAATCGATAAAAATAAAACAGTCCCTACTCGACTCTCAATGAAATTTCTAAGTCTTGAACCTAAGCAGGATCCAAAAGTTAAGATCAGGAAGAACACGATTTGTTTACCTTAAGTAACTTATTACATTATAAGGCAGGTCGGCTTGTTGATATTCTTTGAATATCATAATGGCACTTCGCAAATCCAAGGCATTCACACAAGCACTGAGAAGAAAATCAAGACACTGTCTTGTAGGGGAAATGCCAAACTCATCCTTGATGACGTCTAGCAAGTCCAGGCCAATTTGTAAGTGTTCAGGCTCGGCATTGGCAATAACGGCACAAATCTATCCACAAAGTACAAGGTTAAACTATCAGTTGAGTAAAGCATACTATATTATGATAAGGAACACAGGTGGTTTCAAGTCTTCTTTTGAATATAAATTAATATAAGAAAAATAGCAATAGTTTATTGCACATAACTACCTTTATGAATTGCCCACAAACACATGGCCCCATAGTAAATTTCAACAAACAAATGACTCCATAGTGAAATTTCCAGACACATAATTACCCTTATGTATTTCCACGTGTCACTATCGTACAAAATAGGCAAAACCATCAAAAAATTATATAAAAAATTGCACATGAGTTTGAAGTTTTATAATATCCCAAAACGACTCATTCCCATCCTTACTCTTCTGATTTCGTGTAGTTTGGGGATATTTTAAGATTTACAAGCACATGTAAATTATGTGACGAAAGAAAAAACAATTTTTTTATGGTTTCCGTTTATTTTGTACGATGGTGACACACACATGAAAATTCATAAGGGTAGTCATGTGTGAACTTACTATGAGTTCATGTGTTTGTCTGCAATTCAGAATGGTAGTCATGTGCAATTTACTCAAAAAACAATGCTGCCTGCACACTTAATAATTTATTAACTTCTTTTTTGTCATATTTAGGAAAATAAGTATAGCATGAATAATATCTAAGGTACTCTCTCATACCAACTTCTGAATATTAAAAGCATTTTAAAATCAAACCGAAATCATGTGGACAGATTCACAGTACAATAAACATGGGAGAGTGAAAAAGCAGACCTCGCCAAAAATAGTATCCATATCGAGTTCACCACTAAAGTAGTTGTTCTTGAGTTGCTTGAGCAAATCAACAGCATCTCTAGCTCAAAGAAAGAGTCAACGTAAACAAACTGGGAAATGTAAACATATAAGAAAACATAGAGAATATTATGTCAGTGTACCTTAAATGCTTATGTCGAACACAATACATGATTATTCTGCAACAAGCATCGGCCCAATAGTCTGTAGCCTTCAAGTCCTTAAGTAGATGAAGCAATCCAGGCAACTCTCCATCGTATGGAACATTACTCTTAAAAAGGAATAACAAAAGCTTAGCATCTCTGTAATACAAGGAAGAGGGATAATTGCAAAAAGTACCTTGTAGTATTCACTTTTTGCAAATCATAGCCTTCTTTATGTCAAAGCCCATTCCAACCCAAAAGCTCAAGCTGATAGGCGGAGGCATCAAGATGTATATCAAGGGGACAATTCATCCACACACTTTTAACACTCCCCGTCACGTGTGGGCCTTGCACGTGTTGCACACTAGGGCACTGAAGGGAGGATCCTACACACTAGGGAAGACTCACAAGCCCAAACCAGCTCTGATACCATGTTAAAGCCCAACCCAACCCAAAAGCTCGTGCTAATGGGAGGAGGCACCAAGATGCTTATCAAGTGGTCGATTTTTCCATACACTTTCAATGTGGGACACATACTTCAACATTTGATAATGGCAAAAAGTGTCTTCAACTTGTATTTTTGTTCAACTAGTATCAATTCATTTAAAATGACATTTTTTACCCCTGAAATTTTAAATTTTAAATAAAAAGTATAACACAAACAATCCAAAATTTTAGAGGAAGAAAATAACGGAATGTGAAAATTCTACGTTTTTGTTTTACACCTTTTATTTTTAAAATTTAAAATTAAGCGGCAAAATCATCATTTTGAAACAAATTGCAACAAAAATACAATTTCAAGATACTTTTTGCCATAAATAAGAAGGGTGGGATTAGTAAAAAGTGAATAGTACAGGGCACTTTTTTGCAACTGTCCCCAACGAAAATAAAGCATCTAAGTACAAAACTTACTATAAGAGATACAACAGCTTTTGGCTCTAGACTGCATCCAGCTTGCTTGATTTCATCATATAAGTCAAGGGCATCAGACATTAGCCCATGCGACGCAAGAGCTGCGACAAGCACACTCTTAATTTCGTTCAAGTACTTTACGGGTATACCTTTGTCCAATACAACCTACCAAATAAAATGATAGCTATAAGATCATGATAGTCAGTATGAATATTTACTGTAAAAATGTATTTTATTTGAAAAAATCCTGCATAAAGACAAAATGAAAATTTCTGGAGCAATAATCAAACAAGCCCAATCAGTCCAATATATATGTGATCACTCCCTACGTACCCTTGTTTGTACAAGAGAACATAAATTAGTCAAGATGTCATGAAAGTTGTATATATTCTGGACAAGTAGAAATATAGTACGAGACAAACAGGCCAAGCATAATATTATACCTGTTTTGCCTTCTCAAATTGGCCACAATTTGCATAAGCAATAATCAAAGACATGAATATTTGTTTGGTAACTGGAATTCCACCTTGCTTTAGTTCTTCACAATACTACAAAAAAAATATATCAAGTCCAGTAATATACAAAATGCATAGTGAAGTAGACATGGAACTTCCGCTACAACATTAACATTAAAGTACCATGATAATGTCCTCTTCACTCTCACAGTTGGATATTAGATAGCTGAAAGATTGAGAGTCTGGTTGCACGTCGTCAAGTTTCATTTTCTTGAGAGTCTTTAATGCACCACGAGTGTCTTTCTGCAGATCGTGTAGTAAAAATGGAAGAAGAAATTCAACAGCAAGACCTCATTAACTCTACAGTTTATTATTCATCTAATATCACGAGCACTGCTATAAAAATTGAACTGGAGATAAAAATAAATAAAATAGGCCATCTAGAACATGTAAAGATACAGGAGAAATTACCTCCCTGGAATATCCTGCCAGAATAGCATTATACATGCTAGATGTAGGCATCAAATTCATTTTCTTCAAATCATTCAGCATGCTATCTGCACCTTGATACTGCATTGAAAAGAACATAAAGGCAAAATAGATGCGCCGAACTGTAAAGGTTGTAGAAAGCTAAGAGGAGGGAAGTTGTATATAAGGAGAGATCGGTAGCAACTTACATCCTTCATTCTCACACTCAAGCTTATCATACCCCTGAAAGTCTCATTATTTGGCTTCAAATCATGATCACAGATTATCGAATAGATACGCCGAACCTTAATATCATGTAAAACCGAAAGGGGGAAACAGATAAGTCAGAACCATCTAATATAATTTAAACAACAGTACAGGTTTCAAACAATAAGCAATAACAAATACTCTCCTATTTGAAAGGGGAAGGAGAATTTGGAAGATAAATCAAATTAACATTTTATCAACATTTGAGGTTGTAACTTGTAATAAATCTTGCACATCAACTATTTGTTTACTTATACCTATTATATATACTTTTAGATCTGAAGATGTCATAGAGCTCCAAAAATACAAAGATTTAAAATATGTTTGAAATCAAGTATTTTTTTTCTTCACTTGACCTTTATGGATTCTGATGATGAAAGATTCAGCACTCGACTCTATGCTACCAAATAAAGCGTTAACATTATGCTTCCAATATCAGCTTATGCCATAAATTTAAATCATCCATCTATAAGCAAGAAAACAACAGGCATACAGTACAAAAATCCAACTTACCAAATTGAATTCATAGTTCTCTTCACAAGCATGTATGATGGAGTTTAATGTCTTTATTGATAAGGACAAACCAGATTCGCACATTTCATCCACTATATCAAGGGCCATATGCACCTATATTTAGATCAAGGGACATATAATAAGTTTCAGATAACTTTCAAAACAAGAAATAGTTTTAAAGAATTAAAAACTTTTCTTCATTTACAAATAGATTACGTGCAAATTAGAAGGTAAATATATTCACGAAAACTATGTGATTACTGAACAAAAATCTTAATAATTCTCTGTTAAATTATCTTAATATCCTCGATTTCATGGCCAACAAAATCACCTTTTTGCTATATTTACATAAGAGAAGATCTTGCATACCTTTGACAGTTCACAGCAATAAATAACAAGATTCTCAGACGATGAAGAGGAATGTTGAATTTCCAGTTTGGCATGCAAGTCTTTAAATTTTAAGAAGATGTCCTCAACCTTCAAAATCAAAAGATTGTGTGAGGATGCATAGATGTTCTATATAAAACGTGGGCATAGCGAGTCCTACAGAACTTTGCTGCAGAAATCAAAAGACCAATAAGGGCATAAGGCGTAACAGTGAGTACAAAATTGTGTTTTCATAGCTAATAAAGAATGTGCAATTTTCACACTTCACCTAAAGAAAATTTCTGTCTATGTATAATAAACCATCCCATAAGTTTGATGAAGTAACTTAATGACTTCAAATTGAAAAATAAACCCCAGATGACTACAAGAAAATACAAAGACAAGTCAGTGTTCCCACCAAACTAAGTTCGTATTACTAAAACCTAGTCATACACGAGCATACACCCTCATAGCAAGCAGATACTGATACAGTGATACTGAGCATAGAGCTATATATTCTTAAAATTAGTCCACTATTACAATTACTGAAGACAAGTGCCATGTAACTAAATATAACGGAATTTAACTTTTCCATAAGCAGACTAAGAGCACGATGTGTCTTAGAACCATGGTATCAAGGAAATAACGAAAAATATTCTTGAGAAGTTCCTCACCGCTAAGTTCGGAATACTAATAGCATAATTGAAGATGAAGTTTGAGACTTGCCGCTCTCCATTTTCTGCATTTCATCAAGATATTCACATTACAATGCATATTAGGCAGAAATAAGTTGCATTGTCTTTAATATGGCCTTTCAAGTTATCAATCTGGCGAATCCAAAGTAAATACATTATACACAGATTTAATAGTAAAAAAATGTACTGTGCATTTCATCGAGATATTCACATTGCATATTAGGCAGAAATAAGTTGCATTGCATTTAATCTGGCCTTTCAAGTTCTCAATCTGACGATGCCAAAGTAACTAATATATACTTACACAGATCAAATAGTCGAAAAATAACTTAACTGAAGAAATATGAACAGTAAGTATATATCATTAGAAATTAAATCTGTTTCTTCAGAAGCATTTGATCAACAAAAATCCAAACATAAATCTTTGACCGTAATTGACTTATGGTTTAAAAATCACAAACAATCGGAACCGTGTAACAAAGAAAGATCACAACTTTCTAAAATGAACTTCATTGCCACCTGCTATATGGCACCCAAAGTTGGGCTCCGAAGAGACTGCAGAACAATAAGATAGGGATAGAAGACAAGATAATACATAAGAGGATTTGTCCCAGCAGCAGGGTGAGTAAGATAAAGAATGAGGCAATTCTAGCAAAGAGTTGGGGCGGCCTTAGTTGAAGATAAGATGAAGAAAAACTATTAAAGTACATGTGTAAGGAAAGGTAAGAGGATTCACAAAGGAGAAATTTAAAAAATTTAAGGGCTGAACCTAAGTTATACTATGGAAGGTAGTAAGAAAAGACGTAATGGTGTTTAACTTCACAAAGCATGTAAGAATAGATAAGATGAAGCGAATGAGAGAAAAAGAGTATAGAAGATGAAAGAGTGTTACTAGAGAACTCACTAGCAAACCCAATAATATTTTTGAAATGGTTAGCTACCAATTATTATCCAATACTAGCAGTCCTTAGTCAATGCATTAGCATAAGTCATTTCATTGACAATAAAAAATCATCAAGAGGCTTACCATGGGTTTTGAACACTGAAATGAACTTCTCTGCAAGGAACTCCAATGATAGCCTTCCCAAGGACTTAAAGATCCTATTTAAACAATCTGGTGACGAAATTTTCGTTATGTCTATGAGCTCTAACATTTGCAAAAGCTCCTTCTTCCGATCACTTTCACAAAGCGCTAAGAAGTAATTTTCTGCAAAAGTAGTTGGATGTGATTAGACAATAACAATTAGAATTACGAGTAGAAAGCGATTCAAATTATATAGTTTTTAACGGTTGAGATTTTTTCAAACTCAAGTTCGGAAACATCTCAGCCTTTAAAATTGTAATCCAATGTTTATGATTAGTTTCCATATTAACTTCCCAACCTTTGGTTGAGATGTTTCCGCACTTAAGTTTGGAACTGTCCAGTGTAAGTAAAGTTTCCAAACTTAAATTTAGACACACCTTGACTGTTAAAAGCTATAATCCAATGGACACATATGGTTTTCAATTTTCACTCCAGTTTTTGGTTTTCACCTTATTGTCACTCTATATATCATTTCTTATTTTAGTTGTAAAGGGGAGAACTTGTGTTTTCAATCAACACTATCAGGTGGACATCTTTAACTTTCCTATTGCCTAACCACAAGAAAGTACTAACCCCCATTGTAGTCCTACCTTAGGCCACCCAGCCCCTAATTATAAAGTAATGACTAGCCCAAGGAGAAATCGTATTGAGAGCGAGAAAAAAAGAAGAGGAAATGTGTTACATATTTCAAGATATCAGGGCCAAACCATGTACCTCGTAAATTAGACTCATCTCCTTCATTATCATCTATAATGTATGCACAAAGCTCCTTAATCTTTTCTTCATTGTTGACTCTGATCCATAGCAGCATCTCGTAATAACCCAATCTTGAGGAGGAACTAGGATTAACTTTTTTGATAAGATCAGAGAATAACACAAAATCATCCACCAAACTCATGTTGATTATAAAAGTAAGAAATGGGCCATAAGTTTCCTCTTCTAGCTTAAAACCCTGCTGCTTGATTGATTCTAATACTAGGTAGGCATCGGAAATATGGTCTAGGGCCTCATCTTCAGTATCACTTTTCTTAGCCTTCTGTATGCAAATCCTTATTAATGCATTGTATTCTTTCAAACCAGTTCCTCGACCGAGTCTACCAAATACTTTAAGAGCACCTTCTGGCCCTACCTTCTGTGCACATTTGTCAAGTAGTCGGTTAATGCGATTAGGCTGAGAGTCTTTGTATAGATGTTTCTGTTTCCTTTCACGAGACATTTCCTTTCGACATAAAGCTGAGATACTACTTGACATGCCCATAAACCATGGCATCATTAGCACTTTTTCCAATGGTTTCTTATTATGTGCCCTTCGTGAATCTCTCAGAGTTTTCTCTGCAGAAAAAGAACGATAGAACTAACTTATCATAAATGGGAAAAAAAATCTAGCCAAGAAATAATAATACTCAACAGTAGAGAGTTATGTATTATTAGCTGACTGACTTGGAGCAAATGATCGGTGCTATTTCAGGAAATCAAAAAACAGTAGCCAGAATACCTAGAAAACTTCTATTTTCCCAATACGATCTAAGTCACATGACACCACATTAACTTAGTAGCTCTACTCATTCTCTTGCATTCACATTCTAGTTCAAATAATAGTGAACTAAAGGAGAGTAGAAACAATACGATGCAGTCATGAAATTCAAAAGTCAGAACTCCGCTTATACCCCTTAGTACAAATGATATCTCCTGTTGCAGTTGTGTGGAATCCTCGGCATCGGACCAATCTAATTAGATTAAACAAAGAGAAGTTAAATATAAGCACAAGAGCTTTAAAAAAATACAAAAACTGCATAGCTAAAACTTTCATAACTTTCCAGGCAACCAAACAAAAAGGTAGAGACTTGATACAAACCCTATACACCCAATTTTCTCAGTAAACAAACCCGCCCATCCACAGAGAGTGAAATGCCATAAATACACAATCCAACAACAACATTCTTAACTTTCCGGGCAACCAAACAGAGAGGTATTAAAACGATGAAACCCCGTCTGAGGAGGAAGTGGAGGCAGAGAAGTTAAATATAAGCACAATAGCTTTAAAAGTTACAAAACGGCATAACTAAAATTTTCATAACTTTCCAGGCAACCAAACAAAAAGGTCTAGACTCGATACAAACCCTATACACCCAATTTTCTCAGTAAACAACCCCACTCATCCACAGAGAGTGAAATGCCATAAATACACAATCCAACAACAACATTCTTAACTTTCCCGGCAACCAAACAGAGAGGTACGAAAACGATGAAACCCTAATACGTACCGGATTCTGAGGCGGAAGTGGAGGCAGCAACATTGCGTAAGTTGGGGCATGATTTGGAAGGAGCGTGTTCGTGAGAGTGTAGCTTGAGGGAGGGTTTGGGGGAAGAAGATGATCGGGAGGGATTGATGGCGTGTGCGAAATCTTTGAGGAAGCCGTTCTCGACGGCGGGGGTGGAGAGATCCGATTGTATGCTCGGACTTTTGATCGCCGATTGAAGCAGCGAGCTCAGCCGCCTTGCCTTCGCCGCCGTCATCGGAGGGGAAGGCTCACTATGGCTCCTGTTTTCACACTTTCTCAGAAAATGAAAAACATTGCAGTTAAATTAAAGTAAAAAGTCTAAAAGGCCCTTCATTGTTCATCAAGTTCTTAAATGATTATCATCCTTCTTACTTAATCAACACCAATGTTCTCTTTTTAGGAAGGGTAAATTTGTAAAATAAGTTCTATTTGAGACCCTCCCACTTACTGTCGTTAACTAAAAGAGGGTTGAAAGCGTCGACAGATCGAAAACGTTGACGAAAATATCGACGGAAAGAGGATTGAAACGCATTGACGGGAGGACGCAGCTGTAAATCGACACTTTCAACCGACTGATAGAAAATGTGAGAGAAATAAAACAAACATCTTTTGTTTTTCCTTCCGACCTCTCCCTTTCAACCTCTTGGGTTGAAATGAGAGTTTATTAGTCAACTGAAATAAAATTTATTCTTTTAGTCTCTTATTTTCAGCCTCCGCCAGACTGAAAAATTGTGGATGTTCTAAGAATATCCACGATCAACACCTATTTGTCTTAGCATTTTTGATAAGTCGATAAAAGTCAAAGTAGAAGGCGATTAAATCGACGTTTTGGTTTGGTCTTCTTGACATACAATACTACCAATAGTGTCGGCACAAAACGTCAGGCTCAATTTGAGAGAAATAAGCATATAAAACACCTTATATTTGCCTTTTGGCGTGCAAATATTTTATTTTAGTACGGTGTTTACTTTAATATTTATTGTCATTCTATTATTTAGTCTCAATGGTTTAACCTCAATAAAAGTAAAGGATTGTCGATACTCTTATTTCTTTCGATGAAGTTATTTTTTCGCCCTAATTAGTCTATGATCGATCTAGGTCCATCCCGATAAGGCCAAAATCAAACTCCCTATAGACGGCGGCGACATGGAATTTGATTTTGGCTACGAATCTTTTGGTTGAATAATAAACGCGCATAAACAAACATACACAATAAGGCGCTTACTTGGTTACCGGCGGCGGCGCCGGAAGGTTAGCCGGAGAAGATGGCAGAAACAGAGTTCCGGTGGGTTTCACGTTTCAGCCGGAGATGGGAATGGTCAAACACTTACGCTTGAACTGAACTGCTTAAACCCTTTTTGCTAAAACCCTTGCTGAGACCCATATATGGGAGGGGTATTTTCGTCTCAATAATTGCTTCTCATATTGGGCTGAGTTTGGGCTTCATAAAATGATCTTCGGCCCAAAACATAGTGGATCGTGTCGCCTAAGCGCACGTTAGCATTTGGCGGAGCCTGAATCGAGAGAAATGATGAATTGAACTGAATGGTACTGATACGAACAAGATCTCGTCTCTCTGCAGGATTGATCGCCGGAAGTGAAACTGAGAGATGTCTCCGACGATAGATGCTTCTGGGAACCCGATCCCGACGTCGTCGGTTCTGACGGCGGCGTCGAAGCACATAGGCTCGAGGTGCTTTCGGGAGAACGTTGACTTCCTCAAGTGCAAGCAGAAGAATCCCAATCCGGAGAAGTGCCTCGATAAGGGCCAGCAAGTCACGCGCTGCGTCCTCCACCTGTAAGCATTTTTCAGATTTCTTTTTCTTTCATCTGTTTGGTTGCTGAGAAAATGTTGGAAATGAAATTTAAGATATCGAAGTGTTGACCTAATTGATTCAGAAGTTTGTGGGATTTAGTGAAAGGGGGATTGGTTAATTTTGGCTTACAACATTTAGGGGTTCATTGATAAACATCATTCTATAATGACTTAATCTGAATTGGGTTTTGCCATTGCATATTATTGGAATTGAGGTTTGGTTCCATTTAACTTCAAAATGTGGATTAATTTGGATGATATTTAAGATATCTTGTGTTTCTATTTTATTTGAATCATATATTTGGTCTCTAAAATGAAGAAGAGTGGAAGGCGCTTTAAATGTATTTGTTTCGATTTTTGTTCCTCGAGTATGGGCTTCTTTGAAATACCCATACAATTGAAGTATATCATTTTTCGTACTTGAATTTAAAATAGCTATTTGTCATAACATTACTCTGTTTACTATTGATCGTATGTAAGACAACCTTAGTGTCCCTCGAAGAACATTCCTTTAGCTCGAATATATATTTCAGGTATTAATCATCAACATTTTGAACTTGCTCCAACCCAAAAGTTTAAGTTCTTAGATGAAGAGCTCAACTAGTATATGAAGTCGTCACTAATTCCACATTATTTCATTTTGAGATACTTCGGTACGATACTCTCACAAAAAGTTTCACCCTTGGACCAAGAATGTATGAGCGGGGAGGAAATACAATCATGTCACAAACCCAATACCAAATCAAGCTCTGATAGCATATTAAACTTATCCCAACCGAAAGTTTAAGCTATTAGGTGGACAACCCATTTAATATATGTAGTCACTAAATCCACTTCTTTTAAGTGTTCTAAAATTCGGTCAAGCTCCTCGAGTTCTCGGTGGACGTGAGCTCCCCAAGAACTCCCCCAAGTTCGTGATAATAACACCATTAAGTATGATAAGTGAAAATCGGTCCAAGCTCATAACTCAGACAACTATTTTTCATATACAATTCTAAAATGTATGTGTATATGTTTTAATATATACATATACATTTATTTATTGATATGTATGTCATACATTTTTTTATTTAATATAAAACGAGTTTTGTCGATATCTCCCTGATAAGTCAAAAACTCCTTATTCGTCGCCTCGTCAAGTTTTGGCCAGTCCCGAGTTTAAGAACCTTTTTTTTTGTAGTGGGACACTTCAACATTCACTAATACGAGGCATTTCTTACATTTTGATAGGAAATTATCATGTATTTGTTTATGAGCAACCATTTGTGAATACATCAAAGTCGTTTCCTAAGTAACATTTAAGTTACCAAGATGCTTAAATTAGGCATACACCTACCTTTTAAGTTTCTCGTAAGTTCATAACTGAATTTTCTCACGTTTCCTCATGTGATTACTAATCTCCCATTCTCCCCATGCTGGACACAAAATCAGAAACAGAATTGAGGCAAACGTGTACCTAAATTTGAAGTGAATGTTTATTGTTTATGGAATTGAATATCGACTAGGAATTGATTCAGCTCCCTTTCCTATATGTTAGTATTGTTGTTGTCGTGGTCTGATTTCTTGGCAACTGATAAAGGAGATCTTTTCCAGAACCTTTTAGCGAGAGGAACAACCTGTGATTTTGATTTTCTTTTTGGCTTTCCCTTATACCAAAGACTTGTACTGCTAGCTTGGATTTACTCTCTCTTTTTCTTCCTCTATTTCCTCGTATAATTCCATGTAGGGACTGCATAATTTATGGTGGACGTTACATGATTCATTTTCTTAAGTTGCATTTGCATGATTTTAAATAAATTTGAGCCTTGAATATTACATAGGGATAATTACAAAAAAGTGCCCTGAGGTGTTCCTTTTTTTGCAATTTGTAGCCTTCTTCTTTGATAATTGCAAAAAATAAGTACCCTGAACTTGTCTTTTTGCAGTCAGTATAAAATGATGATTTTACCCTTGCAATTTAGATTTAAAAAGTAATAAGCAAAAAAAAAAATCAAATCTCCATATCCCCTAATTTTCTTCCTCTTTGTAGTTTTTACTGTACAAAGAATGATAAAATTAAGGGATATGATTTGGACTTTTTGTTCTTTAATTATTACTTTTAAAATTTAAATTTGAAAGGAAAAAGTCATCATTTTCAGACAAATTTATACAAAGTGCAATAAAAAAATAAGTCTAAGGCACTTTTTTGCAATTATCAAATAAGAGGGCTACAAGTTGCAAAAAGTGAATACCTCATGGTATTTTATTTTTGCAATTATCCCTTTTACATATTTGATGCATCAATGGGCAGCTTATTTTATGCCTTTTTGTTAAGAGTTTTCTTCTCTTATTGCAACTTTTTCGCTATTGTAATGATGTTTATTATAGAGCCCACCAATATGTAAATTTGTTAATTTATGATTCCCGATCCACATGCAGATTGAAAGATCTTCACCAGAAATGCACAAGTGAAATGGATAGCTATGCCAACTGTATGTATTACCATACAAACGAATTTGATTTGTGTCGCAAAGAGCAGCAAGCATTTGAGAAAGCTTGCCCTTTGGAATGATCAGTCGATGATTTCATAATCCAGTATGCTCGCAATAATTGTGTCACTTTGCACTGAACTGATGTTGTTGCTTCCATTTTTTGTTTCTTGGCCATGAATTACCCATTAGGTTCATACTGTTCTTGCGAAATGCTCAGAATCAGTGAAACAAGATTATAATTTGTCATGGCTATTTTGATTCTCGTTAGAACTGTGTGTGGTTGTGACTAATGATTTACTTGTTATTTTTAAAATGTGTGACAACTTCAACATAATCTCCCTCCCGCTTGACGTACCCGTTCAACCTTTGCCTTTGTTTTGCGCATCCTTTTCACTGAATTGTCGTTTAATAGATGATATCGAATATAGAGGAGACGAACTCATGAAAGGTGTAGGGATCCAGCTCCCTTTATCTGAGAGTTTGCAAAAGAAGACCGATGAAGAATAGGGCCTGACCTCATTCAACCTCATTCGCTTGTTGGAATGTATCATTGAGTTTGACTCCTTTGACGTTTTGTCCACCCGTCCCACTTTGGTTCATTTCTCACCATTTTCCGCTATTTTTTGGTAAATTGTAAACGATTGCGTGTGGTGAATCTCCTTGGCTGTTGCGATGATGTCCTTATCAGATCAATTATTAATTCGACTTTTTTCGCTCGCTTATACCATCAGTTGAACCGATAGATCATTAGATTCAACTTCTACTAGTGATCGCATTTGCTTCGCCCTTGGCCGCCAGGTAAAGTTTTGGCTTCAAAATCTTCATGCACATTCCCTTATACTCACCAGTCTTCTTTGCAGCTTCATAAACACCATTGGCTGATTTTAAGAGCCATGTACTAAGAGCAAGAACAACGGAACGGCCCCGCTCCCCGCGTCGCGACGTTCGCTGGCCAGGCGCGCTGGCCATTCCGCTGTGATCGTCGAAAAACACGGCCCCGCTCCCCCTGCACGCGCTCCCGCTCCCCCTGCAGACGGCCCCGCTCCCCTCTCGCTGGCCGGGTGCGGTGGACGCGCCTGCGCGCCGTCTGCTGCGCTGGCAGCGTCTGGGGCTGCCACGTGTCCTGACCGTTGCACACTAACGGCTAGTTTTTTTTTAATTCAAAAATCAACAAATAAAACCCTATAAATACCCCCTTTCCTCTCATATTTTTCACACCACTTCCTACTTCAACTATCCAACTTCACTCTCTCCTTCCCAAATTCTCCTCTCTCGTTTCAATTATTCTCGTGAAAAATGTCGGGCGACGCTAGGTCTCGTGCACACTCAGTTGGTGATGAACGAGAATTCACCGAGGACGAACTGTCACGAGGTTTCGGAGACATTCTAACGGGCAATCGCTCCAACTCCCCAAGCTCGAACCCGGGGTCGAGTTCAGGTTAGTGCAAACTTATTTTATTGTATTAATGCATTGTATTCATGTTTTTGATTAATTATTTGCACTTATTTTATTATTTTATTTTTGAGCACTTAATTTATTGTATTAAAAAATTTTGTATTAAATTTTTGAGCACTTAATTTATTGTATAATTTTTTTTTGTCAGGGCAAAACCGTCCCCAACAATACCAAATGGCGCCAGGGTTCCAAGTGCCATCACAATGGAGCCTGCCCCCACAAGGTTTCCAGATGCCACCGTTCCCACCACAATCACAATCACAATGGGGCATGGGACCCCAATTCTACAACTACGAGGGTCATCCACTACCCGACGTACAAACCCCCCAACCATCCTCTTCCCAACAACGAGGCCGAGCCCCTGCCCGAGCCCAACCCCGAGCCCAACCCCGAGCCCAACCCGAAGAACCAGAGGCGGATGGCCGGACATTCAGCTAGGAGGAGGACCACCACCTCATAACTTGCTGGTTGAGCACAACAAGAGACGCCGTCAAGGGCAACTCGCAAACCGGCAACACATTCTGGTGCGCAGTGCAGAGGAAATACAACTCCAAGGGAAGTTACCCACCTCGCCGCTGGGAAGCCATCAAGAAACGTTGGCTCAGAGGTTCCAGCCAGACAAGGAGGATGCTCGGCTATTTGAAGAGGTCCAGGGCCGAGAAGCCGAGCGGCGCAAACGACGAAGAGCACTTGAGACGTGCGAAGCAAATGTGGGAGGATGATGGGAAAGTGATTAAAGACCACCCGCTAAAGTTCGACCTGGATCATTGGGTCAAGAGCCTCGATGGCAATGAGAAGTTCAGTGCCGAGGAGGGCACAATGGGAACTGTCCGCAGTCAGGTACGCCAACAACGACAGCGGTTGGATGAGGCTGGGGCTTACAGCTCAACCCCACCTACAAGCACAGGGGAGGAGGGCACACCTCTCAGTGGTGAGTCCCAACCACCAGAATGGGGAGGAAGCGAGAACTACGAGGGGACTCAGGTGCCTCTCAGCGACACACCCCCATCCCCCGAGGCCGACCCAAGTCCCTCTCGCCGACCGCAAGGGAAGAAGGCAGCGAAGGCCGCAAAGAAGGGGGTCGTCCTCACGGCCCAAATGGCTGCCTTCGCCGAACTGGAACGTGCACGAATCGACGCTGAACGTGCACGGTTTGAGGCTCAACGTTCACGTGGCGAACAATAGGAAAATAAGTTTCGCATGTTACAAGAATTAACCCAACAGTGGGAAGCAAACATCGCCAACTACAAGGCCCTGGTGGAGAAGGATACATCTTCCTACGACGAAGAGGCGTTGGCAGACCATAAGTTTTGCAAGACCCAAGTGCGAAGACTCATCACTAGCCTTGAAGCCCAAATTGAAGATCTTCGAAGCCAACCCCCACCACCAGATGTCGACCCAACAGAGGATAATTCTTGAACTTGTATTTTGTTTTGGGTTGTATTAAAATGGATTGAATAAAATTAGAAGTTATTTTCTATTCGTGTTGAATTTATTAATTATTGATTGTCTTTAATTATTTATTTCCAAAATTGTTTAAATTATGAATAAATTAAACGGTTTCTGATAACGAATTAAATAAAACAGGAAAATAACAAATAATAATCCAGTCAGCACTGTTCTGCACTCCCAGGACCTCAAGGTCATTTCTGTTGCAAAACACCACTTTTCTGCACTCCCACTCCCTGACTTTTGTCCAGTCAGCACAAGGTCTGCACTCCCACTCCCTGACCAAGGTCCTTTCTGTTGTACATGCTCTAACAAGCCCTCGTTCCTCGTCATCGGCCCATACAAATTTACGAGGTAAGGCAATAGGAGTGGTAGATAAAAATGACCCTCGACTACAGCATGTGAAGGGCCTGTAACAAAAAACGGTAATAGTAGAGCCCGATGAAACAAAACGACACCAAGCGAGTTCAAAGTCCACCAACAAAAGGACCTATAAAGTAGTTGGGAACACGCACACACGAGCTAGAGGGTGTTGGGAACATTTAAGAAAAATGCGAGAATTGATTTGAAAATTTACTAAAATTAGTTGTGTTCTATATTTAGAGTTGTCGGGAGTGTCAATCCATGATTTTCCTATTTTGGGTTATAAAACACACATCAATTCTTAGATTTTAAAACACACAAAATATTGAAATTACTCATCTCTCGGATACATTTTTTTAATCTCAAACTCTCTTCCGTGGTTTTAGTGACGGATCAATCGAAGTTGTGTTTGTCGACGTTAGACGTTGTATTCTAGGAGACCGCTGTCATTACAGGGCAGTCAAGAGTCTTAAGGAAAGTGGACTATCACGCCTCGTCTAAATCGCTGCTAGACTCAGAATAACTTTTCACTTCTCTGTCTTGACTTCGTCCATTCGGGTGATGACTTCTAATTTGCCTTGCACACCCTTCCCCTTCCTTTTCGCGTCCTTTTGACCTATCGAGCACTCTTGTACATTCCGAGAGGCATTTGGTCCCTCGATCGGATCGAGAATACCCCATTAGGTTGAGACTCATCACCGAGAGTTGTAACATGTTTATCATCGGTGGGAAGTGAATTGGGTGGGGTTGAGCTGTAATTGTCGGCCTCGTCCAATCGTCGTCGTACAACCCCGGACGTGCCTTCCTCCGCCCAGAACTTTTCTTCGTATTCCAACGGCTCGATCCAATGATCGATGTTGAAATGCTTCGGCTCGTGCTCTTTCGTCGTGACTCGGTAAATATCTCTGACCTCTTGTTTATACCTTTCCGTCGTCTCATCCGTTGTGTGGAACGGACTTTGAGTCTCTCCAAATGTGTATGAATCTCTGCACTCGAGGCGCCTGCATGTTCTAATGACTCTTGATTGTTTGTTAGGTCCAATCCAGAATTACTTGGCAAGTGAGACCTAGAAAAAACTTTCATATTGGGAGTTCCCTTAATGGGGTCTATGGTTGTGCGTATCCAGATTTTGATCAACAGGTTGTCCATCTTGAGGAGCCATTTTGTTCTTTTATTTTTTGTCGGCGTCTTTCGTTGTGTCGGGCCGACAGAGAACGACGTAGACAACATCCGAGTGCCGCTATTACCGATGCATGTTGTTGATGATATTGGGTGGCCTCAAGGGAGTTGCAGTAGTTGATAGAGGGGTTGTAAGGCGGGGGTTAAAAGTAACTGGTCGGAATACAACGAGGTTAACCAGTTGTTGGATTGTACCTGGGTCTGAATGCATTCAACATCATAAATAATAAAATAAAATAAAAAGTGATAGAAAGCATTGACAACATAATGTAACTTTTAGAAAAAAAATAGTTAACGAAATTAAAGATGATATTGTTGGAATGTACTTGGGTTTCATTGTCGTTGCATGAATGTATTGAAAGCAGCAGGATTCCAATAATCGGTAACTGGGTTGAAAGGCGGAGGGTTGTCCAGTGTGTTCAACATCTCTTGAAAGCCGCCTGCTAGAGATGTGTTGCCCTGATCATCTGGTGCATCCAGCGTGTAGTTTTGGTTTTTTGTTGAGGACGGCGGTTGAGTCGAATTTTCGGGCATTTTTTTCGGATTTTTTAGAGAAAATGGATAATTTGAGAGTGAGAGTTCAAAGAAGTGTGTGTAGTTTGATGAATAGAGGAAGAAGTATTTATAAGTGGAGAAAAATTATTTTTCGTTGTTTTAATTTTGTATATAATTTAATTAAAAAATAATAATAACCGTTGTAATTCCGACCGTTGGCAAGGTCCGATTTTTTTTTGCCTCGTCCTGCCATGATTGGGCGTCTACGACTCACGGTTCACAAACCAGCGACTAACAATTGTTGTGAGCCGCAGTTCGCACTCCGAATCGCGACGCGCGTTTTAGCCGTTCGCGATTCGTGATTCGCGGACCACGAACGCCACAACATGCGAACCGCAAATAGTGATCCGGGGACATGAACCGAACGCTGCAGATACTCTCAGAACCCCAATAATTCGTTATCAATCGAGCTTCTAAAACCGGATCAACTAATACATGTATTATATACTAATAATGCAAAACATATTTTACTGTCATCTCCTTTTTTTTATCAGCAATAGTATTAAGGGGAACTGGTCATGAAAAACCAGCCCAAGCCCCAAGGGAGCAAGCCCTCAACAGATTGACCGATCTCACGTTTTAGAACCTGTAACAACTATATTGCTTGAAATCAAGGTATTGACAAAAAATGAAGACAAACTATAATAACAATATAAGATGGTACACCATGAATAGTAAAGAAAAGATGGCTTAAAAAAATTTATTCTGATTTTGGCTTTATGCGTTTAGCTCTTGTATATAAGAATACTCCAACGAGAGCAAGTGCTGTACCTGCAGCCACACAGAAATAATCATGATAATTAATAACAGCACAGATTTGTTTATCTATTAGGACTTTTTTGCAACTTAGCCCCCTTCTTTGATAATTGTAAAAAAAATGTCATGAACTTGTCTACTCGTTGTACTTTGGATCAAAATGTATTTCTCTTCAAAAGGAGATTTTTTTTAAATAGTAAGTGAAAAACAAAAAATCCCGCAAGAATTTTAAGGGTTTATGAAAATTTGGATATTTTGTTTTCCACTCACTATTTTTTAAACTTAAAACTTCAAGGATAAAATCGTCATTTTGAAACAAGTCTATACAAAGTGCAACAAGAAGACAAGTTTAGAGCATTTTGTTTTGCAATTAACAAGGAAGAGGGCTACAAGTTACAAAAAGGGATACTTCAGGGTATCTTTTTGCAATTATCCTCGTCTATTATAGCAGATACAAGTTCTGAAGCAACTTACCAAAGGAGTTCACGGGCGACACAGGAGTTTGGAAGAAGAGAATGGAAGCTACAATGACCACGACACGCTTCACGCAATTCCCCACCGAATGAGTCACCGGAGACACCATCTGTAGGATCGTGAATGAGATCTGCAAACGGTTCCAGTGAAAGAAAAGATGAGCATGTGAACAAGAACCCAGTACCGAGCTGGCTTGAGGGATCAGTATGTACCTGCTGGTAACTGTGGAAGCAAAGTCCAGCAACAACAGATCTCACACACAATGCTCTGACATCCAAACCTTCACTAGCCTGCCTCGAGGAATAGGAACATTACTTTATAAAGAGCATATTCATATTCGTAAGGGTTGATTACAGATAGCTATTGCGTATTATGTGCCCTTACCTAGAAGACTTCGAAAATGCCCTACATCCTAATCTCAAAAAATATATATTTTTAAACTAAATTCATCCTTCAAAGCAATTTTTTTACATCTATTCATCCATTTTCTACATTTAATCAAAATGTTTTATGTAGTTATGAAGGGTTTTTTTAGACTAGGGTCAAAGGCATTTTAGTCATTTTCCAGCAAAAAGTGCTAAGAGATTTTTGAAAGTTTAGGTAACTAACCATATGTAAAAGTTTAAAATCAGGGATAATTATGTCACGTTCAAAAGACATAGAAAGCAATAACTATCTGCAATTAACCATACTCGTAACGAGCAATCTTCAAGCATTAGTACTCACAGCATGCTGCAGATACGAAGGAGAGAACCTGACACCTTCGGAAACAATGGCCACAGGAACCAACACGATGAAGGATATGATTGTCAACACAGAATAGAGATTTATGTTGTCCAAACTTTCCTGTTCAACAACATATCATGAAAATGAATATTTATCATACAACATTTTGATAAGAGTTTGTGTTGTGGGATCCATGGCCATCTGTAAAATTATATACTATACCTCTTGTTTCACCATGAATTTCTTGCAAAATACGTTCCGGGATTGGTTAGTCAGATTGGACGCCATGGCGCTGCAGAATCCGATCCTGTTTCCATAATCAAGTCTCATATCAGAATCAGAGCTAGCTACTCTATTTTTACAATATTTTTTAAGAGAAGAATCATGATATGGTGCTTCGAGCCGATCACTTTTACCAGTTAAAAGAGGCCTCGGAGAATGATGCTAGCGCTACTCCCCCAACGATTGGTACAAGGGAAGAAACAACCCACAAGTTGGGTCTCTACAAACATATCGAAACTGGAAGAGTCAATTTAATGGTATTCTTGTAAAAATATTGAAAACGAGTTCATAGGAAGAACACCAATCTTTCTTGTCCAACTGGTCAAGCACTTGAACTTAAGTCTTGGGACCCAGGATCAAATCCTACCAGTAGTATCTCACTTCTTGTTTCTCTTCACAACTTCAGTTGAGTCTCTCTCTATTCAACCCTTTAGGCCACTCTCTCAATAGCACAAACCCTTTGGGTCAAGAATTTGTTGCTCTCTTTTACATAAGGGAGCCCATTTCTTGCTTGATACATCAATCTTAAAAAGTTCTTTACAAACCAAAAATGGTTTAGTGTTCCCTTACTTCTATATAAGCAAGGTCTTGAGCCCAAAATGATTTGATACATCTGATTTATTCGATCAAAAACACTTATAGGAAGAGCACTGAAGTGGAGTGTGATACGGTACCTCCCCAAGAAACAGGACTGCAAGAACAACTGTAAAGAAGGGCTCCATGGCTTTGATTGTGTGAGTGAAGGAAACAGCGACTCTCCCCAGACTTACGTTGGTCAAAAAATTGCCCATTGTGTGCGCCATACCCAGAAACGTGATTGCTGCAAGCTGAAAAGTGAATATATGAAGAAACATGTAACATTTACAATTCAGATTAGTGAATTGAGACTGGATTTAGTGATGTCATGACTACAATGAAGTACCTGTGAGCGTCTAATCTTTGGTCTCTCATGGAGATTAAGTGCCCACATGAGCAAAACAACCACACTCCCACAGCCACATTGAAAAGCTGTAACTGTGGCTGGGAAAGGGAAGACCTTGAGGACCTGTGTGAGCAGATAATCACTGTTTCTTGCTTAATACAATGACCGAAGAAATGAGTTCTTATTGTAGTTTATGAAATTTCAAATTCATAGCAACGACAAGAAATCAACTGTAAATAACTAGCTGGAGATGCACAAAACCCTTTGAATCCAATGTAACACAAAGAATAGGCTGCAATTCAATGTTTTCATCTAATAATACCGCAAGAGAGGGCAAAAACGTGCCACTATTACATTACCATAAACAGAAATTTGGAGGCAGAGGCAAGTATTTTAGATTCAAAAGTAAAAATGTCTAATTTCTTGTCTTCTTTCTTTTTCACAGTAAGAAAACAAACTACACATTTTGATATGAGAGAGAGGAGGAACCTGTTTGTTATATATGTTGAAGTAAATATTCAAAAGGTACCAAAGCACAAACAGAGATCCAAGCTGCATGGTCCTGACCAAACCACCAGAATCCACGGCCTCATCATCAGCAGCAGCACTATCAGGAACTGCAGAAGAAGCTCTGACCTTTAACTTGTTAAATCTCTGACCCGAAACCAGAAATGAAGCAGAACATGATGACACCTTCCCATGAATGAACCTGAGGTTGACTGTCAACAAAGACGGTGAGTGAAGAAGTTGGATCGGCCTAAGGAGGTTAGGATTTTGAATCACAAGGCTTCTTGGCTTGAGAAATGGACTTGAAGGGGAAACAGATAATGCCGTGCTCTGCATTTTGGACCTGCAGACAGAGAGGAAAACAAGGACTCTTAATCCCTGAGTGTTGAATAACGTGCATGAATACAAAACATGAATCAAAACCTAAGCACCAGACTTAAACAGAGTACTGCAGCATAATTATGATTATCCTCTTGAGACCAATAAGAAACACATGCCAGTTGTGGTCCAAGCCTGATTCAGAAGGTCAATAAATACTTGGGCATCCAGTGGATATAAGCCAGAACCAGAAATTGGGATCAGGCCTCTTGATGATGTAGACCATAGAGTTGAGGCCCCATTTACAGGTCAGAGGGCTCCATTAGTTAGAGGCATAACTTTGTAATCCTTGTACAGCATATGGTGGCAGACATGTAAATAGAAAATGAATGGGTGTCATGAACTTAAAACCTAAGTGTGCAAGATATTTGCTGAGACTAAAAGGTGTGGCATGCAGTTCTTGCTTCAACAAAGAAACCAATAACTTGACGCTATGGACCACTTACTTTGGATTTTCTTTAATTACAATGTCCCAATTGGTCCCATGGTTCTCCTTTTCTCTCCAGCTATAACCTGCAATAACACTTCACTACTAAAAGCAACCAATCCACATTTACTAACCTCAAGGCTCAATCACGGTACCCCAAGAGCTATCCACGATAAATTCTAATAGATGAAGACTCATGTTGTTTAAATATGCTTATACAAATTTATTCCATTTCACTAACCAGATGGAAAGACCAAATATCAAAGTATGCCCCCAATAACCTCAGCCTTTTCCCTTTTCGAGCTTTATATATCCATAGTAGCATCTCAAATTTCCTTACATCTATACATGAACAAGTATAAATTAAACAATAACCCATAAATGCATGTCCTATGCATATCAGCAATTAGCTGAGTGACTAGAGAATTGCATGAGAAATTTACGGAAAATCTGACCTCAAATAGAAAGTTAATGGTCTATCTTGCACTCGTACATAGAAACAAGGCCAAAACCTGACATTTTTCCAGTTTTCACACTCCAAATGTTCTAACCAAGGTCTCGAGTTCAAATTTTGGTATACAAAATAACAAATATATGCAAAATTTGCATATCAGAAAAGGTTGAGATGCTCTAATGCTCATAGATTAGCACCTTAATTTGCAAGGCGGAAATTTTCAACTATATCTTACAATCCAAGGTGCATTCGACTAAAAACTAACACCACATGAGATAAGTAAATCGCTTAATCAACCAAAAATATGAAATAAAAACTACACAATCACAGTAATTCACCCACCTGAAGCATCCCTTTGTAGATAAGAACCCACTTCTAGTCCCAGACTCAAGAACACAATCAACCAGGAACCATCTCTAAGCATATGACAACGATCCAGGGTCCGCATTTTAGGAGCTGGAGGTGACAAGCTGATGAGCCCACTGTTGCCAAACTCCTTATCCCCCCAAAGGCTTGTCAATTCCATCTGAAAGCTCAAAGACACCTCCAAATCAGTTCTACAAAACCTAACCCTCACACACTTTAGCAGCTTTCATATTAACAATTACAAAACCTCCACATCCAAGTTCTTCAAGTTCCAATTTCAATCCCAGAAAATTAACGACACCCCATCAAAGCAATCTCAGTTCTCCCCAAAACCCACCATACAAAATTCAAAATTGTCTACTCTCACCTCACCGGAGTAATGCTCGCCGGAGTGGTTGCCTCGGCCGATCAGTGACCCGCCGCCGCAATCGGCGCCGGGGACGCCCTTTTCTCCGCCTCTCCACCTTGCCGTAAATTCTGGGGTTTTTATTAAATATAAAAACGAAAACTCTCAACATTAACGGTTTCGTTTGGGATCGAACCAGTTGCTGACGCGAGCGTGACGGAGGGAAAAGAATGTGACGAGCCACGTGCCGAGCCGACGCTATTCCATCAGTGACACGTGTTTTCTTCTCCGGCACGGAACTCCGAACACTCAGCTCCATTTTTTCCGCCATACTCGCTAGCTCCTCTCTCTCTCTCGTCTCTTCCTTGAACTCGCTCTGCTGTTCCAGCGCCGGTACAGTACTCAGGTATGATTGTTTCTATAAACGCCCCCATTTTTGTTGACGTTTGATCTGATTTCGTCTCGTGACTGTTGCGTGAAGCGTGTTTGGTTGGTGAGAAAATCTGGGGAACAGAAATGTTGCGTAGCATTTGTTTCTAGGCTTGAATTTCTGAAGTCCCTTCAGATATTGTTACTTCAGTGGCTGGTTTCTGTTGATTTCTCCATGTTTATCTGTAGATTACTGTACATCTGTGTTCTTGAGGGTTTGGATTTCACTTCCTAGGGTTTGCAAATTACAATTACTTGCCGATTGGCGTGATTGATTGATTTCTTCTACTGAAATGGTCAATGTGCTGGTACTGTACTGATGATAGGACGAGTTTTGAACACTATTGTTGGTTTCATCTCCATGACAGGATGGAACTGAAGGTCATTACAGATTCAGCTACACTGAGTTACTGGTTGAACTGGAGGGTTTTGCTGTGTGCAATTTTGTTGTTGGTATCAATCTTGGCATCTTTGATACTCATATGGAAATATGAAAGAAGGAGCAGTTTGAGTTCTGGTGGAGGCAATGCGCCGTTTTTGAGCAATGATGTAACCTGGAGGCCATGTATTACAGAGATTGACCCTGTTGGGCTGTTGGCTTTCCGAGTTACTGCGTTTTGTTTGCTTTTAGCAACAATGGTTGTCAAGCTTATTCGCAGTGGAGGTGTCATGTTCTTTTATTATTCTCAGTACGTGGTTTCTCTTTCTCGCCTTTTGATTTATCTAATAATGGTGCTTGGTTATGTTGCTTAGCTAAATGTGAATCGTGCGTCTGAAGCCTTTTCTCTTTTGACTTTTGGTTTGTATGCTTCTTGGGTGTTGAGCAGATGGACATTTACTCTGCTTACCGTTTACTTTGGGGTATGGAATCTAATTTCTTTCTTCACTTTAATTGATCCTCCTATGCTTAGAATTAGTGTATCCGATGGAGTGAAATTGCATGCCATGATTAAGTCTTGCACGGTTTGCTTCACTGGTTCAATCCTGTTGGAAGTATATCATTCAGGGAAAATCTCACTCAACTACCCCAAGTATGCATCATTCCCAACCAACTTCCCGAAGTTTAAAAAGTTTTTGACAACCCCTTTAGTTTTTTGGTCTCAATTTACCCCAATTCCGTCAATTTTTGGTATAAAATGACGAAAATACCCTCATGAAAAAATAGAAAGGGTATTTTCATAATTCTAGACCCAAAATTAACGATGAGACTAAAGAATTTCGGGTTGTCAAGAACTTTTTAAACTTAGGGGTTACTGGTTGAGATTGATGCATACTTAGAGGTAGTTGAGTGATATTTTCCCTATCATTAATGTTTGCGCACAATTGTTATTCGGTACCTGTTTTCTGAATATCTGGGTACACCCATAAGTATCACTCTACATTTATTTGCTTTTGTAGTTGGGATCGGTGCTCTCTATTTTTGGGTGTTATCGGTACCACAAAAGAAGTGGCCGGGGCTTTAAGGTTTATCATGAAGTGATGGATGCAGAATGTGGGCCGTATCTGCCACTTATTAAAGAGGAGAGTAGAAACATGCACGGATTAGGTGAAGCTTTCAACCCCCTGGATGAAGCATATGCTTCCGAAGCATTAAGCCTATGGAGTTACTTCTTTGAAGTCATTTTCCAGGTAAATTATCTTCTGAAGTTGGTAATGTGTGCTCCATTATAGTATTTACAAGCCACTCATTGTTTTATTTGTTTTGTGATAAATAGATAAATGCTGGAGCAGTAGTGCTCACTGATAGCATTTATTGGATGATAATCTTCCCGTTCCTCACCATCAAAGATTATGAATTGAGTTTTGTAAGTACATTACACTTCAAGTTTGTCCTTGTGGTAGTCTTGCATATTATGTTGCATTATGTTCTCTAGCAACTTGTCCAAAATATTTTCATATTTCGTTACTTTTAGATATGATATTCAGCTTTGCCTATGGCCATGTTAATAGCATTGTGCAAACCGGTTACCTAAATATCACCTCACCAAGTTAGAAGTAGGGATAATTGCATATAGCTAATTTGAACTATACGTCTTTCGCACATAACCATCCCCAACTTTAAGTTTTTTTCTCACGGTGTAGTAGAGTCAATTTTTAAAGTGAGAAGTTTAAAATGCCCATTGATGTTCATCAAATATGTGAAGGGAATTCTAGACTTGTCGCTTTGAATATTAACTTTACCGTAACCAAATTTAACCATGCGAAGTATTCCATTTTAACCTTCCCATTTGCTCTTTGTATCATTAAATGGGCCAGTACGAACTTGACAGATTTGCTTGCTTTTTGATGTCAGATGACGGTGAATATACATACGCTCAACTTCGTATTATTCCTCATGGATACAATTTTTAATAGCTTGGTACTATTTTTTCTCTTAAACACTTCCTCACTGTTTTTCATGCCTCTAAACTTTTCTTCACCAACTCATCCAAATCCGTTTCAGCCAATTCCCTGGTTCCGGATTTCTTACTTCCTTTTGTGGACGAGCATTTATGTCATCTTCCAATGGGCGATCCATGCTTGTAAATCTGTTTGGTAATGTTGGTTTCTCTGTTCTCTTCCACAAGTTTGTATATATGATAATCAACTGTTTCAACTATCTCCTTTTTTTTCAGGTGGCCATATCCATTTCTTGATTTGTCATCAACAAATGCTCCAATATGGTAAGTGATGATATATATATATATATATATATATATATATATATAGGCATACATGTGCAGGAGCATATTCAGGTACAAACCGAAATTAAACTACAAACCTCCTTATACTACAGACATAGAATGTTATAACCGAATGTCCATAATTTTGAACTTGGTATTCCAGAGTTTGATTCCGTTCCGAATGTCCAGAATTTTGAACTTGGTATTCCAGACTTTGATTCTGTTCCCGAATGTCTAGAATTTTGAACCTAGTGTTACAAAAACCATATGGTTGTGTAGTTTTTAGTTTATGTCCGGTTTGTACCGGAAAGTGCCCCTACATGTGTGTGTGTATATAGGGTATAATTGAAGTGGAAACTCCCCCTTTGATAGAAACCATTGTTTTGTTGAAAACTATATATTTTCACACAGGTTTCAAGACAATATGTCATAGTTTTCAACATGTGATAGATTCAACACAATGCGTTAATAGGTTCCAACCCGCTGTCTTATAATTTCCAACAAAAATGATGGTTTCTAGGTTTCCATTCTAAGAGGGTTTCTACTGGAGTCCATCCATATATATAAATACATATTGTTTATGAAATGTTTCTCAGCATATCTTTTCTGTTTATGTTCTGAGATACTGAATGCAGGTACTTGTTGGTTGGGTTGATGCATATCCCTTGCTATGGCATCTTTGCATTATTTGTGCAAGCTAAATACTATATGTTGTCAAGATGGTTCCCCCAGTCGTACCCATTCAGGTCATCCTAACTCCTAAGAGAAATGTTGACTAGGACTTCTCTCTACTTGAAGTGCTTGTACATTGGTTATCACTTCAGAGGGTTATTAGATGGGGTATTATGGGTATTAATTCCATAAATGTGTGTATCTGGATGAGACTAGCCCTAAGAGTAATTGTTTGATATAATCTTGATCGGATTAAGAACATTGAGTTCTTATTGAGTGCATGTCATTTTGTCATTTTGTCGTTGTTTCGTGTAACGATTACTCTTACAACACGATGGTCTCAAAATAAGGATGTGGTAAAAGTATTTCAACTTCCTAATGCCATGGTGGTATTGCCGATATGGATTCAAGAGCAATTTGATTTAGAAGGCTGTGTTGAGGCGTTTGGTATGTCAACTTCAGTATCAATATGAGTATAGTATTTGTCATAATGTTGGTATGCTTGTGTTGTAGTAATCCTCACTTTTTTTTATCAGCGAATATTGTTGAGGGACTCAAATTTCCGAATTGAAAAGAAGAGCATGAAAGTCAGTACAACACTGCAGGAACAACCAAGACCAGGATCGAGACAGAACTTGTCCAACCCAACCAAAATGACCCAATCAATAGGATAACACAGGACTCTTACCTATGTAGAAAATCAAACTAACCATGAAGTAAACAAAACAAGAGTAGTGACAACATGTTCAGTTTCAATAACAACAAATACAACCTACAGGTCCAAAAAGACGAGAACCAAACAAACAACAAAACAGAGTCAGTCGCGCGACCTTCTCCCTCTGTCAGATCTGGTCGGAGTTCGTGTCGTGTTCTGGGTGGTTTGGACGGAGTAGCTCAGACGTGGTGGCTCGGCCAGCGTGCTGACGGGTCGGCAGCGTGTGGTCTCTGGTCTCCTCCGGCGACGGTGGCTGGCTCGTGGGCAGGTTTGTTTTTCTCTTACTGCTGCTGCTCGGATGAGGTTCGTCGGAGTTGATTGGCTCTGCAAGGTCGAGGTTGGCGGCGCGTCTTGGAAGCTTATGCGGGTCGGGTAGGGTTTAGGCGGGCCGGGTTGGTCCGAGTGTTTGGTTCTCGGGTTTGGGCCTACTTGGGCCGGGTCGGGTGCAGCTTCTTCGGGTCGGATGGGTGGATTCGGATCAGGAAGGTTTTGGAGCCGGGTCGGACATGTGGTTCCGGGTCGGACTGATTCAGTTGAGTTCGGGTCGGGCTATTTCGAGTTCGGGTCGGTTCCTTGAGGTCGGTGAGCGGCTGACAATGGGTTGGTTTTTCTTGCCATCTCATGTTCGGGGTGCTGCAGACTATTGTGGGACGATTTTGCTCTTCCTTTCGGAGAGGATTATCGCGGTTTCGGCTTCACTCCGTGTGTGGTGCTGGGTCCTCCTTTGGTGTTCCTGTGGTGAAGCTTGATCATCTTTTTGTTCGTTGTCTTCTAGTTCCAGTCGTGGGACAGGCTTCTTCGCAGAGGATTCCTTTGGTGCTGGGAGATTCTCGTACGGGTGGAGACTGGGGTTTGCTGCTTTTGCTCCTCCTTAGATCTGAACCTCGGCTCCCGAGGTGGTAGGGCTCGTTGTGTTGGTTAAAGACCTCCACTCGGCCGTGACGTCTTGCTCGGCTTGTGCTGGTGGAGAGCTGATTTGTGGATCTTCGCAGCCTCCCTTATTCAGGTAGAAATACTAGCTCTCCTCGTTAGCCCCTTCTTCGGTTTAAGCCAAAAGTAAGTGAGGAGGGCAGAGTAAGGGTCAAGGACTGTTTAGATTCTTCGATATACTCTTATGAGGTACTCACTCTTCCCCTTCCTTGTTTGATTTTCCTTCTCTTTCCTTTCAAGCATTCCTTTCCTTTAGACTTCGCTCTTTCTCGACCATAGTGTGGATCGAGCTCGCCGGCTCTGTTGTTTCGCCGGCGAGTCCTTTGGTCTTGTTCAGTCTCCTTTGAAGTCTTTGGGTTTAGGTTTTCCTGTTCAAGGGGGTCTGGTGGGTTTCCATCGGACTTTACTCTGTCGGGTATGGTGTTGGCCTCCGGCATAATAGTGGCTCCCCCTCGTTGGTAGCACTATTGAGTTGGGAGTTTGGAAGTTTAAACTTAGATAAGGTTAGGTGAGTTCTGGTTGCTGGACAACATTTGGTATTCAAGTTTTAGTCCTTGTTTTGATGTCGTTTGGTGTTCTTGTTGATTTCCTTATCTGGTGGATCTTTCATTGTATTTCCTTTGGTTAGTTTGAGGATCCTTGGTGATTACTCCTTTGGTTGTATTCAAACTTTGTTCTTCTTTCCAAAGAACAATTTTAATCTAAATTTGTTTTACCGATAAAAAAAAATGCAACCTAGAAGACCAAAACTCCCGACAAGAGGACTAAAACAAAAAGAACATAAAATAAAACGAAAGAGAAACAGAGAAGAAACTACACTGTCAAAATTCAAAAACAACCGAACAAAACCTGTACCCGAGAAGAAACGAACACCTTCGGGCTCGCGGACCACCACAGCAAACCAGAGTCATCAACTCAAAGACTATCCCAACCCTCCACAGTCACTAGCAGTCTCTGAACACTGCTCAGCTCCGAACGGAACTCGCCCACGGCCAATACCGCGGAGCAACCCAAAGGAGAGTCGAGACTATCAGAGCCCTTACGCACGCCGGAGATGCACAGGAAAAAGGAATGAGAAGGCGCGAGTTCTGAATCACCACCAGCAACCTGGAGAGGGGAGGATGATCGATGAAGGCTTTCCCGAGACTAATCCTTCCTCATAGAGGTCATCACACAACCGGACAAGGAGAAGTGTCGGTTAAAAGACCGTACATTAAAGCAGGACCCAAATGCGTCGGAACCCTAAAAACGACCCCAGCCTGACAACAACAAAAGATGAACAACCACCCATCGTCGGGCAACACAACGGTGACGGCGCCCCAAATCCAAACCCAAACAAGGACTTACAAAATCGACCTAGAAACCGGTGGATCATCGCGGAAGAGACAACAAGAAAAACTACGAGAGTGAAAGATCTTCACGGGAGCAAGGTTGAAGACGATTGGCTTGGAGCCAGCGGACCTTCACTCACTAACGGGTAGATCTCGTTTGAACTCGGACTCCTTCAGTAGGACTTAGAAGAGCTGTCACTAGATAGGGAAGACCCGAACCCAAGGCGACTAAATTCCGCCAAAAAGGCCCGGATCTGAGACTTCTGAAACCAAATCTGAGAATAGGGAGTGGAAACGAAAACCCTGAAGCAGTGCAAGGGGGAAGGGAGGGAAAGGAGAGGAAGGGAGGGAAGTTCTGCCATCGACTACATTGTGATCGAAGGAGACCACCTCAGGGGTCGTCGGCGATAAAGGACAACTTGAAACTAGGATTTGGAATAAAAAAGAGGAGTCAGGGGGTCCTCAGAAGAGAGATGTTCCTTAATCTTCACATTGTTAGGCCTGCAACAGAGAGAAATTTGTATGCTTATCCTGAATCTGAAATGCATTCCCATGTTATTGTTTAACACTAACGCATAATCCATAACCCGTCATGGCTTGACTAGGTTTATGTTGAATTCGATACATAATAGTTGATTTTTGGGGTAATTTGCAAAATAACCTTATTTCGAAATATAAGTGCATCATACTCCTTCGATCTCCCCGGTCGGTTACAGGTTTTACCCAGTTAGGTAAAATCCGGACAACCTTTATTAAGGATAAATCCGGGGTTCCAATATAAATGGAGGTTAGTTTGCAAAATAAGGTTATTTGGTAAATTTTCCCGTTGATCTTCCTAAAGGTTAATTTCTGATAACTAATATAGTCATGATTATAACAAAATAGAAATCGAAAACTGATAAAACAATTACAAAAACAGTAAACAACTGAACAGAAAGAAATTTTGGGATGCTTCCTTACTCCGTTGAAATCGGTCAATTGCATCCAATCTTGGATCATGGGGGTAGGCCAACAAATCCTTACCACCCCAGCCCTTTGTCGACTCATGACTCATGGCGAGGTTTTTTTGCAGCCCTCGCCTGTTGGTAGTCGTTCTCCTCCTCGTCCTAAAGCTGACGAGTAGAGGTGAAGACACCCAAGAGGTCAAGTACCCTCTTTAGTTGGCAAGTCTGTGTGTAGAATTGACCCTATTTGCTCCGGCCCTTTATATCCATCTTTTGGGGCCTAGTCCCCCCCCCCCCCCCCAACTACTCTCGATGCTCTTTCTTCTTTTCTTTTCGAGTATGAGCCAGTGATTGTGTGGTTTTGCCACCCGAAAGGTAGTGCTCACCTCCCTACACATCCCGATCATCCTCTTGAGCGACGTTAACCAGATCACAAGTATTTGTGATCTCGCATGTCCCATCTAGCGATCTTGGATGCACCCACTAAAATCCTCGAGTCGTCCTCGAGAGATGCTCCTTAGCCAGATGAAAAGTCTCTAAGACACTCCCTCATTTCCATAAGTACTAGAAAACCTGAGGGAGGAACCGACCTCCTAATTCCCCTCGAGTTATCCCTTCGGCTTCCAAAGTGAGAGCTATCAGCATTAGTTCGTCAACCGGGAGCGCTTGCTGTTCCTAGAGTGCCCCCAATCTCTTTTGAGTAGTTGCTCAGTGTTAATGCCCATCTGGATCCTGAGTGAGTCACCAAACTGATCTTCCTCCCTGCCTACTTCTAGTATGCGAGCCTGACATGCTTCGATTCGGTGAGTTAGCCTCCCACATCGGGTGTAGAAACTTGGTAGTGTTTCATACTAGAGTCCTACAGTCGTAGGCTGCTTGTAACCCAGGAAGCGGAGGCAGACCCTCTTGTGGAAAGGCTTATCGATGCGCAGACTGACCCAAAGTCATAGGTAATCGTCCCAATGACGAAGTACATGCAATGGTGCCCTGAGCACCTCAGTGCCAAGAGTGGCTAGTATGAATCATACAGGGGCATTCCTCGCATCTCCTTGGACGTTGTACGCTTGTACCCCGATCTCCATATAGAAAAATTGGATAGAGCTCGGCTGCATGCAAGTGAGAAGGGGAACCAGGATCAATGGGTACCCACTAAAACCTCGCGGGCCCTGATGGCGAACTCTCTCCATCGCTTGGCTAGATGAGAAATACAACGCCACCACTTCATTAGAGAGGCATTTGACCTCCCAGCCCTGGACTTTCCTGTGCTGAATCATAATACTTGATAGGGTTCTCGGGTTGCAGGCGATACCAGCCACTATTCGACCGACCAGTGAGTGGCGATAACGACCACCAGTAACCGTTGGGACAGCTTCGACATGAATGACCATCACGACATCCTCATCGTCTGCATCGTCCTCGATTGAGAATGCTCCGAGGTGGTTTTAGATGGCCTCCACCGTTTCGATCTCTGGAGAGATGAGCGGAAGTGATGGTCCCGACCTTGTGACGGCCCGTGACGGAACTAGAGAGCAACGGCCCTCAAGTAGCACTATTCTGGTCAGAGGGGTTTCCCTGTGCACCCTAGACGAGGCTGAAGGATGTTGGTGGCCTTTCACAGTCGTCGACGGGGGGTACGACGACTCACCCATCTAGAACTATCGAGGGAAACCTTAGCGAACATCGACTATGCCTACATGCAGTCCACATGCACTGTCGTGGAAGAGGTCTAAGCCCTCCGTGAAGGCGAGACCGGTGAGGTAACGTCGTCTGCAGGAGTAGCAGTATCAGCAACACGGGAGGTAGGAACGGCAGTGGATAAACGTCGGTGGTAGAAACAACGGTGGAGAAACGGTAGAGATCGAAGAAGACGAAGAAACGATGAAAAAGATGAACCGTGAAGAAGACGAGGCGTCTGGCCATTGCTTTAAGCCTGAAACGTGCCACGCGTCAACACCGGATTCGTCGGTTTCAGATTCGATTGGGCTCGAATCCGTCGATCTGATGGCTCGCTGAGTCTATAGAAGTATCGATGTCGAATCTGTATTTTCATAGATTCGACGTAGACCCGATTCTTTGAACCCATGTCTTTTTCCACAGTCACGTCGGATTCAATCGACACAAAACACATCGTTTGGATGCCGCTGTCCGGAAATAAAAAACGCAGAGGTAAAGAACACTACAAACTTCGAAGCTCAACCCAACCAGTGGGAATTGGGGGCGAGGAGGGGACATATTCAGTGACATGGGAGGAGAGGATCGCAAATATTGATTTTCAGTGATATTTTCGAAAAGGGAAGTTTTATTTTTTGCAATTGGGGAGGATGGGGAAATTACCTTTCTCCATTCGCCGGAGCATCTTGCGCCGCCGCCACAAGAAGCAGCAGCAGGCGGAGCAGCCGCTGTCCCCTCCTCCCCCTCCGCCGATGCTGTCCGGTTCCGCATCGCCTCCTCAGGGGAGCAGCACCGCGCTCTCTGGGGTTTCGGGCGGAGGAGTGGGGAAGGCGAAGAAGAAGGCTGTTGGGTCGAGGCTCTGGATGCGGTTCGATAGGACGGGGCAGTCGGAGCTGGTGGAGTGCGACAAGAGCGCCATCATCAAGCGCGTCTCTATTCCCGCTAGAGACTTGAGGATCCTTGGTCCTGTCTTCTCTCAGACTTCCAATATTCTTGGTATCTCTCTATTTCTTCTTCTCTTTCTCTTGTCTTGTAAGGTGAATTGGGTGGAATTTGGACTTCAATTTTGCATTTTTGCTGATACCCAGATGGAATTCAACATCAAAGTTCATGGTTGTTGAAAATTTTGAAACTTTGAATACTGGGTAGGGTGATCATTCATAGTTGGCTTAGTGAGCATGCAATGCTTTGAGGGAGGGAACTTTGACTTTCACTCCACACCTAATCAAAATGCTATGGATGTTATCTTGTGTGTGTTCTTTTATTGTATTTAAACTGATTAGCATCTCAGTTGCAGGTAGTCTGTTATGGGCACACAATATGGTGAAGTCGGCTGAGGGTTTTATCTTAATCCCTTAAAGTATTTTGAATAGTTACAATAAGATTTGGATTAGTTACAATAAGATTTGGATTAGCTACATTTTGTATTAGGATTGGGATAAGCTTTGAGTAGTACAACTACATTAGGATTTGGAGTCTGTTATCTTCTATGGCTATATAAACCCATATGACATGAATAAAAAGTATGCAGAATCATATTCAGTAGTCTTATTAGCTTAGTCTTATTAGCTTAATCAAGAGATCTCGAGTTCTCTCTCACGAGCTCGAATTCTACGTACCATTGGGAGAAAGAAGAACAAGGGTTCGCCCGCGCGAAGCCTTGGGATCGATCTCAAGTCCTATCAAGGTCCCGTAACACGATCCATAAGTCGGGCTCCTAACATAGTCCCATAAATCTTCACACTTTTTGCTTGAATTCGTCTTGCTATTTTTAATTTCTGGTTCTAATGACTTGTGGATCTTTCTCTTGGATTTAGATGCTTTTTTGAAAAGTAGTCCTTGGATGTTTCTGATTATGAAATTAATTTTGTTGGGTTGAGTTGTTTCGTTTTGTACTTTAGCCATGGGGCATGTGGTCTGTCTGCTACAGGTCTAACTTTCTGTCCCGCCAGATGTGTTCTCTATGATCATTTTCTTCCTTGGATCATATTCTGATGTTTTGTGTAATCTTGTGATTTCATTTATAAGGAGAATACCCATAAATCATTTGTTCGTTGCAAATGTAAATATCTTAATGTTTTTTTTTCTAATTGGTCGTTGCTTGAAAGGCCTGATTTCCTTCGGATATGCCTATCTTTGATGATGTTTTTGTCTCATTGATGATATCCCAACATTTCTTTGTATAATGGGTATGAAGAAAAATGATACATTTTTAATCTATATTTTCAGCTAGGGAGAAAGCCGTGGTTGTTAATTTAGAGTTTATAAAGGCCATAGTTACAGCTGAAGAAGTTTTGTTGCTTGATCCTCTCCGCCAGGAGGTGCTTCCCTTTGTGGACCAGTTGAGGCAACAACTTCCTCATAAAAGCCCGTATAAGACACATGAAGGTGGTCATGCAGATATGGAAGATAATGATATGCAAGTTTCAACTGGTGGGCAATGGTTACCGGTTCCAGAAGCTGTTCAAGGCTTGCAGTGTGAACTTCCATTTGAGTTTCAGGTTCTTGAGATTGCATTTGAGTTCGTTTGTACGTTTTTGGACTCCAAAGTGGCAGATCTTGAGAGAGAGGCTTATCCTGTACTAGAAGAACTGGCCTTGAATGTTAGCACCAAGAATCTGGAAAGTGTGCGGAGTTTGAAGAGCAATTTGACTCGTCTTCTTGCACGTGTACAAAAGGTATGAGTGGTAAATACTTTCTTTTTTTTTGCTGCCTTAGTAGATTCAGGAAATTTTCGTTCATATCTAACAAATAAAAATCAAGAGGTAGAGCTACACTATGGTGAAATTCTAAAATAGAAATTCAACTTTTATAATTCGTAGGGAGCTATACTCCCAGCATGGAAGACTCTGTAATCATGCCATCAGAATGCCATGTTGTGACTATTCCTTAAGTAATTACCTTCAGCACCTAAACCAACCATTACCTTACATCAAATATTGGCATGCCAAGGCTAGATATTTTATTTTTATAGAATTCTCCCTCTTTTTGTTTAAGAGATTTCATTTATCCTCTCCAAATGTTTATGTGCCTCATGGTCCGAGAACTATTTTAAATATGGTTTCTGTTTTAATATTTTTTTATGATTGATGTTGCAAGATTGAGTCATCCTTCCATATTTGATGAAGGGTAAATATCATTTTGATGGCAGGTGAGGGACGAAATTGAGCATCTTTTAGATGACAACGAAGATATGGCACAGTTGTACTTAACAAGGAAGTGGAATCAGAATCAGCAATCCGAGGCTTTGTTAGGAGCCGTGGCTTCAAATGCTGTTGCTTCTCCTACCCATCTTCATCGGTTTGGTTCAAACAGCATGAGTATGGCGACGAACAATGTTTTGGATGGTGATGATGATGTTGAGGATTTGGAGATGTTGCTCGAGGCTTATTTCATGCAGTTGGATGGAACTCGCAACAAGCTACTATCTGTAAGTAGCTTCCTGACTATTACTTTTATGTGATGTGTGTTTTAGTACTAGCTTGCAAATGCATTATTTTAACCAATCAAAGGACTGATATGTTAGTAAACCAGTTTATCACTTATTGATTGACTCTTTTCAATGTCACCTCTTTTAGCATTCGAAATGTGGACATAGTCTTAAAAGCTCTTCAAAATACTACATTGTATGAATATTGTTTTGAGTGATTCTGCTGCTGGGAAGGTTGTGATTGATTGCATTTGTTAGAAGCTGTGAAGAGAACATTTAAAGGTTGAGTTTCTTCAGGTTAAGATTATCTTGGATTTTTTTTATCAGTGGACACCTTCATCAGTAATCTTTATCTGAATATTTTGAAAAGCAAACACTTGGAAAATATCCTCGAATTAGACATAGCACTTAAACATGGTGAAGCTGATAACTTTTTCCATATCCTTGAACTTGTGTTTTGAAATGTTACTGTATTTGCAGGTTCGAGAGTACATCGATGACACAGAAGATTATGTGAACATCCAACTTGACAACCAACGTAATGAGCTCATTCAACTCCAGTTGACTTTGACTATCGCCTCGTTTGCAATAGCAGTTGAAACCTTGTTGGCAGGGCTGTTTGGGATGAACATCCCGTGTGTACTATACAATACAGACGGGATATTTGGCTTATTTGTCGGCATCATGACAGCAGCATGCGTTTTACTCTTCCTGGTTGTCTTAGGATATGCAAGATGGAAGAAGTTGCTGGGATCATAGGTAAAACTCATTGGCTGTATTTTTTTTAACATTCATTAGCTTATTTATGAAACTTCATAGGAACAGAACTGCAGATAAGAATTATGATAGGGTATTATTTCGAGAATAACACAAAGTCTCGTGATTCTCTTTGTAATTACAGAAGCTCTAAAGTAAATTTACAGGTCTTGTTTCTTACAAGTTAAATAGAAACTTTGGATTCTTTTGTTGCTGGTCATTCGTTTCCTGGGTATGTTACAAGTTGAATCTGTAGAGCATTTCATGAAATTTCCCTGTTGATCTTCCTAAAAAGGTTTACTTCAGCTAGAAATGAATCTGTAGAGCATTTCAAGTTCTTGTCTCTCTCATGTTGGTTATGTTTGAATGAATCGACAACTAATCATGTGTTCATGGTCATTTTGTATATACCTTCGTAGCTTCCAAAGCTGCAAATATGTGTCCATGTCAAAACTGTTTTAGTCTTGAGTTGTGCATGAACATTTTGATTTCCATGTCATAGAAGAAGAAAAATGTCCCAAAACGTTGTATCTTTATATCAGATCATTACAGCAACTAAGACTTACAAATTAACAAAACAAACACATAAACATACAGTAAATGTCAAGTGAACACTCAAACAAAGACAGGGATGTCATTTTAGCCAACATGCTACAAAGTCGAGAAATAAAATACGCAGAGGTCATGAACACTACAAACTTCGAAGCTCAACCCAACCAGAGGGTGCTGGGGCGAGGAATTTAATTTCACGGGGTTTCACGGGTTTCTTGATTGTTTCCACCATCTTCTCCAATTTCTCAGCAATCTCCTCACGGACACATCCATCAGACGAAATATATACCCACATAACCTCCAGTACATTGCCATTCTTCAGAAAATACCCCAACGATTCCATCTCCTAGCCATTCCATCACTAATAGACACATTATTGAACGACTTACTTATAATCGCCTTGAGATGAAACGAGAGACATGAAGGCACATCAGGACGCTCATCATCAAACATACCGCCCATATTTTTTTTTTGATCAGCAATTTTTTTTATATATATATAGTAAAAGTAAAGTACAAGCTTAAGGTCCAACTACAGACCAAGCACCAAAAAACAAATGACGAAACAGAAACGGGGAATGAATGAAGCCCCTTCTACAACAATCCCACACAAGGGAGATGAGAAACCCACGCAGGGCTGATGAAATGAACCCACACAAGGGCGATGAAAAGAACCCACACAGGGGCAATGAAAAGAACCCACGCAGAGGTGATGAATTGAACCCACGCAGGGGTGAAGAAATGAACCCACGCAGGGTGAAGTAATGAACATACCAAGACCCACACAGGGGCACAAATGAAATGAAATGAAGGAACAACAACAATGAAAGGTTCTAGAAACCAGAAAAGGATACAATTAAGCCCAGAGAAAGTAGCAGCACCTACAAACCGAAGCCCTCAACCCTAATCGAAAATGGAATTACAACTACTCCCATCTCAACAAATCCATCGATCCCAAAAAGGAAAGGAGGAATTGTCATAGCCGGTGGCCAACACCAGAGACGGCAGAGACAACTCCGGAAGAAACTCCAGAGCCCAAAGGACCGATCTACTGATCGAAAGGAATCCTAGGGCAGAGCCCCATGCCCTCGCCAACACCATACCAGCGAGTCCGAGACACAGAGTGGTCGGAGGCACAGGATTACCGAACGAGCAGAGAACGGAGCAGGAGGAAGTAGAAGACCAAAAACGAGAAGGGAAAGGAAGGAGCATAGCAAACCTCAGAAGCCAGAGACGCGGGCCGAAGTCCGAATCTTCAGGCGAAGGCCCGAGGGAGAGAGACCGCCTCACCAGCGACCACCACGCTCCAGAATCGCGTCGATCCAAACAGGAAGCGAGTCCCACACCGAAGCCAGAGCGAGAAGCCAGGATCTGAAGAGCCAGCCCCATCCTTCAAGCCTCCGAAGGCGCCACCACCGATACCGCCCCATATGTTTCCCCGACCAAATGACAACAAAGTGGTTAAGTCTCTGTGCAAGGCCAATTATATCAAAAACTCACCAAATATATATATGGATGGTATCAAATATAATCACTTCTTATTGTGTAAGCTACGAATTCTCATTTTTGTTGGGACTTACAGTATATTGTGTTGGAAGCTATCAAATGTGTGGAAATATATAGGTTCCAACACAAAGTGTTACAGGTTCCAATGAAAAACACCGGTTCATAGTTTGCACAATAAAAAGGATTTGTATGTGTGTCCCTATATATATTATAAGTCCTACATTGGACCAAAATTCTTGAACATTTGGACAGCAGTGGAGCAACTTTATCACCATAGACAAATTGATATGATATTTGCAACTAAGCATCAAATGGGTTACGTTCCTAAACAGAGGCAGTTCATCCAATGCCGTTTTACGAATCTACAAGTAGAAAGAAACGATTGTTAGTTTGTGTAATACGTACATATAGTATAAAACAAAAAATGAGAATTTTGCAAACCAACCTCTGCAAAAGAACCATATGAGTATAGTGACGGAACGCTGGTGATCCCTTGAAGAAATTCAAGAAGGGATGATCCATGACCAGATTCAAGGACTGGTTCTCGAGGAAATCGAGCAGGACCGGGTTTACGCACCAATAAGCACTTGGTTCAACAATGTGTTAGGACCCTGTCTTATGGATCGTGTTATGGGACCTTGATACGATTTGAGATCGATCCCAAGGTTACGCGCGAGCGACCCCTTGTTCTTCTTTCTCCCAATGGTAGCTAAACTCGAGCTCGAGAGAGAACTCGAAGATCCCTTGAATAAACTAATCTTGAATAAACTAATTCTAGTAGTGATTATAATTCTGCATTTCATTTTATTCATCTCGTATGGTTTATATAGCCATAGAGGAAAACAGAACCTCAATCCTACTGTAGTTGTACTACCCAGAGTTTATCCAAATCCTATTACAAATATCTAAAATACCTAAAAAAATCACACCAAATAACTCAGAAGCACAACACCTAATATCACCAACACCATAACCATCTAATTATTTTAATTGAGTCAGTATACTACGCAAAATTGTTGTAATCGCCTAGGCGGCTAGACGGGTCGGCTAGGCGTAGACGGACGCCTAGGCGGCGTCCAGTCGGGATTTTTGGAACACTGACTGCACAAATCCACGAATTAAGACGCGAAGTGTCGACAGCGTGGAGACATTTCAAACGGAACTTATCTATATGTGTATCATTCATGAACATAATGCAGCGATCCACAAAGTCTAGAAAATGACTGTTCCGGCTCTGCTCATCCCTTTGAGGATTAAGGACTTGTGACTCATCGAAATCAAGATTGTTGGAAAAGGGAAAGAGATACCTCCACCTGGTTGACAAAATGCAGGTACTAACAGCATTTTTTGTGGGCAGGAGCAATAAGATGTGGCGAAGAATTGCATCGGGTAAAGTACTGATCTTGTCCACAATATTCACTTGTCCGGCCATGTTCACTGCAGTGAGATACAGGAAACAACTTGAATTTTTTCAGAGCTTATACAACAATGAGAACTTTAGAGCTGATAAATGGGCAGCAAGAAAATTAACAAGTTATTCTACATTCAATCTTAGCAAAGATGCAGGAGTGAACACATGTCAAAACCTGGGTAATTTGCAAAATAGCCTTAAAAAGATGAAACTAACCTTCAAGTTGAAATTCTTTGCAAACTAACCTTCCTTTTAATGAATTTCTGATTTTACCTTTAATGAAGGTTACCTGATCGGGTGGGTCTTACCCCAATCGGGTATGTTCATCAAGGATAAAAATGTACTTTCACAACAAAATAAAGGTTAACTGCTGCAAAAGTGTTTCAAATGGAGGCTATTTTGCAAATTTACCCAAACCGTCAAAACCCTACCCAACCCATATCCACAATCTTCCAATGTTGGACACTTGTACATATGGCAAATAATCTGAATAAAGTTCCCTATCAAATACATGTCTTAGGAGCCTTGCATCTGGTTAAGGATTGAAAGTTTCCCAATAATATATCTGGGTTCTAAGTGATTAGTCTCCAACATTGTACCACAATGTTGTCTTAGGCAAACATGTAATGTAGTGAACTACTGTACCTAAGGTCATGTAATGTAGTGAACTAAATACAAGTTTCAGTCATGGCTAACTAACCCATCTGTGATTTTTTTTAGTAGCATTATAATAGTAACCCAAGTTCAAGCCTTGAAGAAGGACAAAACATTTCAGTAAGATTGCAACTTGAAACTGAGAACATGAAGAACTATGTAAAGAATGGTTTTTTTCTTACCGTAGAAGCGATCAACTGAGCGTTTGTTCAAGAGGAAATGGAGCCGTGAAGGGAGGGAGATCAACGATTAGGGCAAAGCCGGCTTGAGTGAAAATGAAAGGAGGTGAATTCTGTTGACTGAAACAAATGGTAAGTAATATCTAGTTGACCTCTTATGAAACACGTGGAGTGGAGTGGACCACATAAATTGAACATTTTATCTAGTAAGAAAGATAACTTATAAAACTGAAATATGAAATTAGTGGCAAAAGTTTGGTTTCTCTTTCACGATTTTTTTAAAGATAGATTAATAAAAGGAGTTAAAGTTGATCAATTTTCGGAGAAATCCAAATAACGTGGGACGAAATGATAAATAAAAGTGTTTATTGACCGATTGTTTCAAAGATGTTAAGAGAGGGATAATGAGATAGCGATCGAGGCGATCAGTACATTTATCGTCAAATGTCAACAATGAGTTAGGACAGAGCGGGGTTAATTCCAAAAAAGTGATGTCATAGCAGATTATGTACTTCCCTGAGAATCCAGTGTGTGTCGTCTTCCCTCAAATGATAGAAGAGGTCTCCAGGATCGCGAGGAAGCTGGCTCCCGAAAGAGTAGAGGAGTACCGTGTCATTGCTTAAAAGAACATTTGTTACCCTACAACCAGTGAGGCTGTGATACCTGCAAACCTCTTACTGGTCATGGCCCTCTTCATTGATCGAAGCGAATGTTTTTGTCGCGCCCATTGTTGTGTGTGATGTATCATTGGAGTGTATGAGCTCCTCTGATCCAGTGTCTACAAAGTACCCCACCAATCGTTTCCCCCTTCTTAGGAGAGAGCCCGTAGATGAGCATGATGCCCACCCGGCCTCTCCCTTTCCCATCCCCGTGGGAAGGTTTGGGATGGCCCTCGGACATTGTCGGGGCCTATTGAGGACCTCTTCCTCGTAATGTACCTCTATTTAACATCCTAGTATGAAATCTCGTGAAGGAAGATGTCCTTACCTGTGATGAGGAGTTGAAATGAATGCTCACTCCTGACGGGGGATGTTCTAACAGGTCGTGATGGGTCAGTCACCCTCTCCACCATCTTGCCCTTTCATTTGCGATCCACAGGGCCCGACTAAGGTAATAAGAGAGAGTTTGTTCCAGTCTCTGGATGCATGACCGGACTCTTGGGCATCGACAAGCAGGATGGCCCCTTTGGTGACTTTGGTTCGTCCTTGGAACTTCACTACCATGACGAGCAAGGTCCATATCCGCCTAAGGGTCGATTAGGGATCTCATAGATGAGCCTCTTACCCTCGTACCCTCAGGGAAAGAAATTTTCATACGGCCAACACGGTTGTAGGTAAAACAATGGTTCGACAAATACTCATAGGATAATTAGAGCAAAGATCGTACCTCGGGTTCCGACAGCCGAACCCACAACTAGGCTACAGAGGACGCCGAGCATCCACACAGACCCGAATCCTCATAAAGCCCCCCCCCCCCCCCCCCAACTCATGTCGTCGGCATCATTGTCAACTGCCAAGTACGTGCCCAACGACCCCCTAACCGGAAGCCAACACCTCGGTTCCAAGCACACACCGGGAGGTTGGAGATCCGAAACCACACCAAGAAGCGTGTGAATTGGATGTCCAGAGGGCGTATGTGCGGCCTTAGGTCCGCAAACAAGACCAGTGAACGTCAGAGGGCGGATGTGGTTCCCATGTCAGGACCCACGATATCTCCTTAGTCGTGCAAAAGAAGAACCCCACGACCTTATCCTTCGGAGGACGTGCCACTACATCCGACATTCGCTAGAGTTCGCCCAACCAATTCACTAGTGGTTGCCAATAGAATGTCCTGGTGGTAATGACTCGCACAACCACTACCTGAGAAAAATTAAGCCCCCCACTCACATATATATATTAGAGGTACGACGACCTCCCTGATTGCAAGGTCCTCCATACTCGATGTGTCAACCTCATTATCAACCTTCAACTGAAAAAAATCTCTTATAATGACCTTGGACTAGGGTTGGCATCCCACATGCTAACTATCAGGGTGCCTCTCAAGTGTTAAGTCCCCCCTCGAGTCCTCTGGGTATGTTAGAGCATGTACAACGGGTCGGACCCGTGCCCCACTCCGCGCGCGCGAGGACCGCGGCACGCTGGCCGACCAGCTGTGGAGGACGAAAAACGCGCGCCCGCTCCCCATTTTCGCGCGCCCGCTCCCCGCTGTGCGTGCCGCGTGCCCCGATCGCTGGCCACTGGCCGGTCCCGCTCCCTGCGCGTCGTCGCTGCCGTGGCCCGACCGTTGGCAATGGTCAAATTACTAACGGCTATATTTTTTTAATTCAAAAATCACCAAAAACTAGCCCTATAAATACTCATCTTCACTCTCATTTTTTCCACACCACTCCATACTTTCACTCTCCAATTTCACTCTCATCTTCCCAAATTCTCCTCTCTCGTTTCAATTATTCGCGTGAAAAATGTCGGGCGAAGCTGGGTCTCGTGTACATTCAGCTGGTGACGAAGTAGGATTCACCGAGGACGAACTGGCACGAGGTTTCGGAGACATTCTAACGGGCAATCGTTCCACGGGCAATCGCTCCAACTCCCCAAACTCGAACCCGGGGTCGAGTTCAGGTTAGTGCAAACTTATTGTTTATGTAACGTAATTTTTGTACTTATTTTATTGTATTAATGCATTGCATTCATTTTTTTGATTAATTATTTGTACTTATTTTATTATTTTATTTTTTAGCACTTAATTTATTGTATTAAAAAAATTTATCAGGGCAATACCGTCCCCAACAATATCAAATGGTGCCAGGGTTCCAAGTGCCATCACAATGGACCATGCCCCCACAAGGTTTCCAGATGCCACTGTTCCAACCACAATCACAATGGGGGATGGGAACCCAATTCTACAAGTACGAGGGTCATCCACTACCCGACGTACAAACCCCCAAACCATCCTCTGCCGGACCTTCCCAACGACGAGCCCGAGCCCCTGCTGCCCGAGCCCAACCCCGAGGCCAACCCCAAGAACCAGAACCGGATGGCCGGACATTCAGCAAGCAGGAGGACGATTGGCTCATAACTTGCTGGTTGAGTTCTTCGAAAGACGCCATCAAGGGAAACTCCCAAACCGGCACCACATTCTGGTGCGAAGTTACAAAGAAATACAACTCGAAGGGAGGTTTCCCAGTGCGACGGTGGGAAGCTATCAAGAAACGTTGGGGCAGAGGTTCCTCTCAGACAAAGAGGTTCCTCGGCTATTTGAAGAAGTCCAAGGAGGAGAAACCGAGCGGCGCCAACCAGGCAGAGCACATGAAACGTGCGAAGCAACTGTGGGAGGAGGCAGGGAAAGTGATTAGGGACCACCCACTAAAGTTCGACTTGGATCATTGGGTGGAGAGGCTCGAGGGCGTCTCGAAGTTCACTACCCACGAGGGCACAATGGGAAATGTCTGTCGTCAAGTACGCCAACAACGACAGCGGTTGGATGCGGTTGGGGCTTACAGCTCAACCTCACCCACAAGCACAGGGGAGGAGGGCACACCTCTCAGTGGTGAGTCCCAACCACCAGAATGGGGAGGAAGCGATAACTACGAGGGGACTCAGGTGCCTCTCAGCGACACACCCCCATCCCCCGAGGCCGACCCAAGTCCCCCTCGCCGACCGCAAGGGAAGAAGGCAGCGAAGGCCGCAAAGAAGGGGGTCGTCCTCACGGCCCAAATGGCTGCCTTCGCCGAACTGGAACGTGCACGAATCGACGTTGAACGTGCACGGTTTGAGGCTCAACGTTCACGTGGCGAACAACATGCAGAAAAGTTTCTCATGATACAGGCATTAACCCAACAGTGGGAAGCAAACATCGCCAACTACAAGGCCCTGGTGGGGACGGATACATCTTCCTACGACGAAGAGGCGTTGGCAGACCATAAGTTTTGCAAGACCCAAGTGCGAAGACTCATCACTAGCCTTGACGCCCAAATTGATGATCTTCGAAGCCAACCCCCACCACCAGATGTCGACCCAACAGAGGATGATTCTTGAACTTGTATTTTGTTTTGGGTTGTATTAAAAGGGATTGAATAAAATTAGAAGTTCATTTATATTCGTGTTGAATTTATTAATTATTGATTGTCATTAATTATTTATTTCCAAAATTGTTTAAATTATGACTAAATTAAACGGTTTCTGATAACGAATTAAATAAAACAGGAAAATATCAAATAATAATCCAGTCAGCACTGTTCTGCACTCCCAGGGCCTTAGAGGTCATTTCTGTTGTAGAACACCCACTTTTCTGCACTCCCTGACTTTTGTCCAGTCAGCACAAGGGCCTCAGGGCCAGGGCCTCACCCAGGGCCGTTCTGTTGTACAGGCTCTTACTGAACCCTCCTCGAACGCCCAACTATCCACTCTCGCCCCCAAGACGTTGTTTTGACAATGAACCTGTCTCTCCAATCAGCACCTGATCCCTTGAGGTTCCTTTCTCCGACGCCCATGGATGCCATTCCACGCCAATATCCACACCATGCAAGTCATCGTTCTGCCCCCTCGAGCCTAGAGCAGTCGTCAACGTCCCAAGGCCAGAGTAGACTTACGGCACTGACAACACTAGAACCATTTGCGCCCCTCTCGGACGAGGTCCTAACGTCGTCGTCCTACAGATCAGAGAACCTCGGCGCAGGCCTATAAAGTGACCCTTCTTAGCCACCTGTACTTTCGTGGCCGCCAGCCCTCTTCGAAACATGATCTCTTGTCAGAACCTGATAGCATTATTGTCGCCGTTGAAAGAGAAGGGATCTATCTTTACCAACCTTTGTATGTCTAAGGGAGAAAAACGACGACACACTTCGAAATTATTCATATACAGCTTAAATTTTAGTATTTAGATTCCCTTTCAGATTTTTTTTTAGCATATATTTTTTTTTGAACAGATTCTCTTCTAGGTAACTACGTAGACTCATAGATATATTGTATTTGTTTTGTGACGGATGACTACAGTTATATAGGGTTAGTTAACTTAGATGATTATGAAAATAAATGTACAACATACACAACCACATTCTTTTCCTTAGATCATCCACAATGCTGGACGGGGAGCTGACAAGGAGATGTTGGCGGTGAGCAATCGGTGGCGGGAAACAGACGGGGATTTGACGGGGAGCTCGCTGGCGGTGAGGACCGACGGTGAGCTCACCACCTCTTCTCAACGTCGGCGATGAACAGAATTGTGAAGAAAAAGGCACTTACCATCAACTATTTACCACCTAACATTGTAGGGTAGTGAATATTAGAACTGGCGGTGAGCTGACGGTGAAGCTCAAAAATTATATTCTAATCATCCCGTAAACACCTCCCCGTCAGCTGCCGGCGAAAAGCGTTTGTGGATGCTCTTACATGTGATTACAACTATATCAACAATTATCATACATGTACAAAACAAATACAATATTCATCATTCTTAGGTCCATGAGATGATATCTCAAACTTATTAACATTCCTTTTTTCACTAATGTTCATGGGAGGACAAGTCATTGACGTTTCCGGCACAATCGGATGTTTAGAAATCGAATCATGGAGCTCAATCTTGACCGCGAGTTGGGGATGAATGAAGAAAACAAATCCCATTTGATCCCTTTCTTTTTTCAATCTTTAGAAACAAACATGTGAAACTTCACTACAGTAACGAAGACAACATCGTTACTTCACCGTGTTAAATATCAAACCATTAACGTTGTCGTATGCTAGATAACACAAATAATAAGAAAGAACAAAACAAACAAGGCATCACCTTTCATTTCCTTCCAGATAAGATCATGAAGCAACAAAGAGCTCCTATATACAAAACACAAGTCATCAAAAAAAAAACCCAAAAAGAATGAGAACTTCATGTCTGATACTTCCCTTCACTAACCCAACAATTAGCCTCCTCCCCTCGAGGAGGCCATCGACATGGAAGGTCCACGCCAATAGCAACGGCAACGGCAATGGCAGAGCCAAAGGGTTCTCTCCAAACTCCAAGGACCTCGTGAGGGTGAAGGATCAGAGCAAGGGAGAGTGGAAGAAGAGGGACGAGGAGGAGGAGGAAGAGCCTCTACCGGAGGAGGTGGCCAACAGGATCATAGTCAGGGTCCTGGTCTCGGTCGGGGCTCCGATGGGGACCGGGTTGGTCCTCATGAAGGGCTATGATGTGTTGAGGGATCAATCGGGCTTGGACTTGCCTCTCTGGGTTCAGTTCTCGGCCTTGTTGCTCACTTTTGGTGCCTCGGCGCTTGGGATTGCTTACGGTGCTCTCTCCACTAGTTGGGACCCGGACGTCCAAGGGTCGGTTCTCGGGTTGGAGCAGCTTGAGAACAATTGGGCCGAGATGTGGACCGACAAAAAGGAGGAGCCTTCCCCGTGATGATACTTGTCTATTTTTTTTCTAGCTTTTCGTAAGTATATTTTTTTCTTCCGATTATACCCTTTTTTTTTTTACTTTTTTTAAGTATAATGGATACCCTTGTTGTGGCATCTTTGTGATGATTGTGCTGGTAAGGTCCTTGGTTCTCACATTGCTTGTAATTGGAGGGCATTAGAGTGTCAAATGTGTGCAAAGAAAACTTATAGATCTTCCTATTGCTGGATGTCTAAACTCTGAACTAGGAGGTTCTTAATGCAAGGCTCTAAGCACACTAATCTAGGATGTTAGTGTTCTTTTTTTACATACCTTGGTAAGCTTCATGCTATACTACATAGCTACACCGATACATATATAATGCACTAATTGTTAAAACGGCAGACAGTACACAATTAGACAATACATAGTGTAGTTTTTCACAACTAACTCTTTCTAGTAACAATTTTGGAGATCAGGCAATTAGACAATACATAATGTAGTTTTCCGCAATTAACTCTTTTAAGTAATTGTATTTGAGGTTTTCCGCAATTAACTCTTTTAAGTAACTGTATCGGAGATCATCACTCTAAATCCTTGCTCTACTTAAACTGCTTGACCATTTGAACATGCCACACGGTTAAGCAATTGGATCACTTATACAAACAGACTCATAATAGTGGCCAAAATATAAAGCATTTGGCCACTTGAGCAGGCTATCTTTGATAGCTGTGTATCTTACGAAGGAATGGTCACTTGAAATTGAAGCCAGATAGCATGTAATCACTTATAACAGTATCAGTGTGTAAAGCCAATGCAGTAGGGACATAAAGTGGTCATAGAAATAGTAATATCTACATTTTAACAAAAAATCATTTGGTTGGTAGATCTAAGCAATCCTTGTCAATGTCATGAAATCCTTCACAAATGAACATTAAAACCACAATTTTAACATCGAACTTCATTCCATTTTCATGTTGTTGTGTACCAAGTGTTTTGCAGGAAATGCACAAGATAGGTGCTAATATAATCAAATAAATAAAAACAAGCCCTTTATTCTAGTTTCCTGCATTTATCTAGTTAGCTTGAGCTCAGGCAGAGGTTGATGCAGCTAAGGCTCCGGCTTGAGTAAGCAGAGGAGCCAGCTTTCCAGACTTGTGCAAGGCAGTTGTATCTGCACATTATGTGATAAAAAATGGTAAGATTCAAGAGCAAAGACATGTCTGTGTATGCATAGCCATAGCCTGCTTGAACTATTTTAATGATTCTAGGAGAGAAACATTACCGTCACATCCACCAATGTGTTTCCCCCCAATGAATACATTGGGCACAGTCTTTTGCCCACTCAACTCACCCAATGCTCCTTGGATTGCAGCCCCATCACCTGCAAATGTTCACATAGAGCACTCATCATTGACCTGTTGTCCATATTTTTTTATATCAAAAATATATGTTTCCGAGTTGATTCTAGCCATTGAGACCAACAACACAATGAAGCTTTTCACAGACAGAGTATCATGATTGAAAATAAAGTCCCAATCTTTTTAGAAACTAAAATGTGTTCATTGTTTTTCCCAACTGGGGGTGCAAGATAATTACTTACAAGCACCACCCCAACAACACATTGAAGCTTCTCACAGACCAGGCATCATGATTGAATGTAAAATCACAATCCTTACAAAAACTAAGATTTGTTTCACAACCCATAGTGTTTTTCCCAATTGGGGTGCATGATTATTCCTTACAAGCCCCACTGATATTATAACCGGTTAATACTTTCCAACTCCAGGGAGGCAAGTTGATTTCACACAGACATACCCCATACATAGACAGCCTAATATTTCCCTTCAGGAGACAAGTTGACTTTACACACACCTCACACACAGACAGCATGGTATTTCTCAATTGAGTCTTTTTCACTTTAATGTCTTGCAATGTGAAGATCAATTAGATGGCCAAAAGGCACTTCTGCACAATCTAAAGGAACATTTACAACCACACCTTCATTCAAAGACTATACTGGAAACTAAAAAAATAATAAAACCCTGATATGAAACTGGTAGAGAAATGGGGAAAAGCAGATTAGGTCAAATGACATCTGGAGATGACTAAGGTCATAATTTGGGCTTCACAGGGTAAAATTTCATTACAAATCCATCCACACACACACAACTATTGACATTCGATTCAATTAGGGCTTACAAACTAACAGAGCAGGCTTACCGACGACATTTCCCACCAAATTTTATGCGAAGAACAGCAAGAGAACGAGCAAAAACAATTCCAAAAAGTGAAAGCGAATGATTTTCACAGAAGCCAAACGGGAACTTACTCTCCAGATCCATTTCAATAGCCTTGAAGGTGGCTCCCAACTGAGAAAGCAGCTGCTTCACGGTCACGCAGTAGGGACAGTACGATTTGCTGCAGCCATCGCAACCAATCAATCGCCAACCAAACTACAAACCCTAACACACACACACACAGAAAACACTCGAGCGGTACCTGAAGACGACGACGGGGTTGGAGGAGATGATCTCTTTAGCCTTAGCCATGGCCATTTCTCTCAAAATCACAACGCGCTTTCTTCTTCTTCTTCCTCTCTGAAAATAGCGTAACCGAGTCTCGAGTGGTTATGCTGCTTAACGTGCTTTATGTTCGTTTTTATATCGCGGTTTTAGCGGTGGGTACGTATTGCGTGAGACTCTGTAGGCTGGGCCCACGTGTGCGGTGATGATGTTAGCGAATTTAAGGCAGGCCATCTAGACCGTTGATAGGAGACGCTATTCTTTTGAGTTTTTGACCCATTTTCAAGTCAAAATAAAATATCCGTTTACTAGTTTCATACACATTTATTTTTTTGACGAATTTCACACACATTTATCATATAGGTACAACTTGTTAATCGAAAAGGATTGGCAAACACGTCTCTGCCAATGCATTGCTTGGGGTAGCATTTTACACCAATGCATTGCTTTGGGGCGGCCATTCAAATAATGTCAATCAGATCAACCATTCGATAGTAATTATTTAAGATCAAATCGAAACATCTGACTATTGTTTTGTAAGAATCAAGACTTGAGCCGATACTATAATATTTATCGGTTGTTGCCTCCAATTATCTCAACTTTCAAAAAATCCACTCAACTTTCATCTTTTCGATAGGTTTATCTCTGAATGTTTCTTTATGCCTAGTCAAGATATTTTTTTTATAGTTATGAAGAGTTTCTTAAGATTAGAATAAAAGGTGTTTTCATCATTTTCAAGGGGCATACCACCTTAATACTCTAAATCTTTCGAATTACATTTAGAGTACCTTAAAAAATATTTGTCACCCCAGTACCTTAAATTTTCATTAATTATTTAAAGTACCTTAAAAAAAATTGTCATCTCAGTAGCCTAAACTTTCATTGATTCCATTTTTGTACCCACCGTTAACTTTTTATCTGATTTTTCATTCAAAACGGGTAAAATGTCATTTATACCTCTCACTAACAACCAAATTTAAGATAAAGTTAACAATGGGTAAAATTTAGGGGACTAAGGTGACATAAAAAAAAGATTTAGAACACTCTAAATAAATTAATGAAATTTTAAGATATTGAGATGACAAAAAAAAATATTTAGGGTACACTAAATGAAATATAAAATATGTAGAGTACCAAGATGAAATTATCCTTTGTTTTATAGCTGTATGCAATTTTAGAAAGTCCTTGTACCTAGATATAAAAGTTTAAAGTCATGTATAAAGCTATTAACCCTTCTACAAACGACAACAAAAATTACACACCCACCCGCAAATGTGCAGGCTCTCGAGGTTTTATTTTAAGGTTCTTCCAGGCGTCATCAATGAATTCCTCATTGTTTAAATAAAGCTCCCTTGAGAACCTTGTATTAGTTACAAGACCCAAATCAGTCTTCAAAAAGGAAAAAAAATATCATTTATGAGAGCAGCTATTGACAATATCTAAGCTCTTTCAAAACCCTGAAACAGCCCCCATCTTCAGGTTTCGCCGTCGCCACCGGCAGCCACAGGGGCTGCCGGTGGGGCTCGCCTCTACCGGTTCTGTCTGTTTGTTTTCTCCCGAGGTCAATGTCGCCGCCACGTCCCTTCATCGGTCGCTGCCTCCGCCCTCTGCTCCGACCAGATCTGAAGCTTGAGCTCCCTTCCCGCCTCCCCAAGCCGCTCCTCACTCCCTGCCGGCCAACCACCTCCCCCAGCCGCCCCTCTCCCCCTATCCTTTGTTTCCTTCCCCACCGGCCGGCGTCGCCGCTTCCCCGTGCCACCACTCTTCTCCTCCTTCCCCCTCCACCCCCCTGACCGTGGTTCACCCGCTCTCTCCCCCGACCTGCTCCGGCCAGTCGCCTCCATCAGGGCGACGTGGCCCTCCGCCCCCCTCTGGCAGCCCTCCTTCCCCCGTGGCCAGATTAGCTTCCCCAACCCCTTCAAGAACCCGATCCGCAGTCCTCCAGTCAGTTTCGACCTCCTCAACAGCCAGATCTGTTGTCCCGGCCAGCAGATTCGCCGGCTATCGGCCACCTCCCCTCCGCCCTCTTCCCCCGACAACGACGACCAAGGCAGACCAACAGCTCCTCCCTATCGACGATCGCGACTCCTCCAGTCGATGGCGTGATTGGGTGTTTTTTTTACTGTGTTTTCAATAACAGTTAGGTGTGCACTAGCTGTACGCGTTGTGTACACTAGTTGCACTTTTTGGTGTGCACTTGTTGCACGATTAGGTGTGCCCGCAGTGGCACGGTTTGGTGTGTGCGTGGAGACACTTTAGGGTGCACGGTTTCGTTGCACCTCTGACGTGCAAGCTGATTGCACGTTCTGGGTCAGTTAGGGAGTCGGTAATTCTATAGGCCAGTCAGTCAGGAGTCTGTAATTTTATAGGCTAACTAGTCTGGAGTCTGTATTTTATCGTTTGCTTGGGCGCTTTCATCCGATGCATGTATGTCACTTGATGGATATATAATATTGATGCCTCCCGCTTCTTCGTCAAAAAGAAATTGACAATATCTAAGAGCTATAAGCTCATATAGGTATATATTACTCATTCTTAGTCTTCAGATATGCATATCATAAGAAATATATTGTGCAACAACTTCATTAAGTTTAGCTGAGGAACACAGTTTCTGGCTAGCTGCTAAGCTCCCTCCAGATGAAGAGATTTATTGTTGGGATAGATATAGTTCCTAGTCATGCACTTTACTTTGATTTCACGTCTTAACCGTGCTTCACTTTTCGTTTCAATTTTTAACCGTGACTTCTCAAAATTTTGTAGTTCCTAACATAAAGGTGACGAAATCCGTCTGACTTCACGGATACGTTTGTTTGAGTACCCCAACCTCTAAAATGCACTTGAAAATGCATAAGTTTTTGAAAATAAAGGTCATCCATAGTTAGGACATGCAAATGAGATAAAGGTGAGGGCTAGGAAATGACATTAACTCTTACCTTTATGCTAAGATCTACAAATTTTTGAAAAGTCGTGTTTAGAAATTGAAACGAAAGGTGAAGCACGATTAGGACGTGAAATTGATGTAAAGTACATAGCTAGGAGCTATATTTATCCCTATATTGTTTGTCAAGAATTCCATGGCAAGTGATTGAAAAAGATTCATCTCCTAAACTAATTAGCAATTTGCAAATCATCTATTTTGCAGTGAGGTTCAAATTAGCATCAGGATTCGACCATAAGAGTTTTATATCCCAAAACTAAAAATGAAGTGAAGTGTTTTCACATCCCATGTAAAGACTAACACATAGACCATAAACCAAGAAAAAGAAAATACAAGACAGTGATTTATACACTTTAGGTTAAGCCAACCAATCGAATGAAATCGCCTCATTAAATATCACTCCTATCCGCTCCCATGGATTTGTGGGTGCAGATTGCATTATGCATCGAGAAAATTTTAATGAGGCGACGTGTTTTTTATTGGTTGACTTAGATTCCAAAAACAAAAGAAGTATCCACCATAGACTATTTCATCTTGTGTGCCAAAAATAATAAGTTGATGAATAACTGACCTGGAGTAATTGTGTCACATTTCACTGCAACATTGTACCTGCAACACATAAAGAACAAAAACGACAAAAACTCCAGATAAATTACCCATGTTTAAACAAGCTAAACATCGTTAAAACTGAAGCCAATTGCTTATCCCCTTTTGAGCATCTGCAGTGCAAACAGTACAGTATGGGTAAATAGGGAATTGAAAAAGATATTTTCATAAAAGAGAGAGTATAACAGCTGAGTTAATAGAAATTGTCAAACAATGAGAATAGTTCAAACTGGACTAATATAATGGATGAAGATGATTTGCTTCCAACAACTAGATACATGGCGCTCAAACGCATGAATCAGGCTGTGCTTTTGTCCAAGCGAAGCCTACCTCACCCGATTGTCTTCCTCCCCCGGTTTCGCCTCCCATTGGCCCACGCAGTCACGATTTGTCCAGACGAAACATGCGAGAATCACGTCTTGCCCTGACAGAATCGCCTATGTTGGAGTTGCTCTTAGAAATCTACCATTATCGTTGTGGATTAAATTAAATTAACCACATCAATGTCCCCACATGGTAATGTAAAGTCAATCCCTATAGAACAACTAACAATAATATAACATCCCCAATGATATCCTTGTATAATTCCCCCATCCCACATGGTGAAAATCAAAATCATTAGCTCCACAAGACATGTCCTCAAAACCCATAGCTCAGGTGATATTGTTAGCTGGGAAAAAGCCAATTTCAACAAATATCAGTGAATCATGCAGCTGAATAAATTATAGCTTAGAATCATTGTATCTGAAGAGTGTGTTCAGCACTTTCTACAGTCACTCTATCATCACTTGCATCCCTGTTCATCACCACAGAATCAGAATTCATGACATTCAAATCCAGATAAGGAAATATAAGCTGGAACCACACAAACCCCAAAACCACCATCAAATCTTAGCAAAAGCAGTTGCAAAATCAAAATTGCAGAGAAATTAATTTTCTCAATTTCTCCTTAGTCCTTAATCAACAAAAAAAAAATATTCTAATTTCCTCCACTTTCTCACCAACCAAACAGAGCGCACAAAAACGAGGGTTTAAGCTAAGTTACCGTCCATTTCGCCGATTGGACTCTGCACTTTCACTCTGCCGAAATCAATGGACGACGCGAAGCATCGAAGCGAGGCGAGAAGGAAGCAATGTTCTCGTGACCGACTCCATTGAGGATTGATGGGGCTGGGAGAGAGGTCGACGATGAAGGCATCGTAGCGCGGGAAGAGAAGAAGGAACAGTGAGTTTCTAGAACGCTATGTGGTGCCGGGTCGGGTAACGATCGAGTAGATATTAGATATATAAGGCCTGTTTGGTAACTGGTTCATGATGTACCCGGACAGAGTGAAACTCGCAACCGTCGCTCGTTTTATTTTTGAAACGGTAACGAGGTCAAAATGCATTATTGTCAATATCGCTTACAAGAGGACCGAAGTCCTGGGCTCCAGAATATAGTCTAAGTCCCCTTCAAGGGTACCCGACGCTCGTGAACCCGTATAAATAGTTTGATTTGACATCACAGACAAACAAAAAGAAATTAAGACCACGTCCGACCGTCCCAAAAACAAGGGAAAAGCCAAAAAATCATAAAAGTGTAGAAATCCAAACTAAACAGAATATAGTAAAAACTGGAAGTGAAATAAAACTCCAATGCTTCGATGTTATTCCCGAGACAAAGCACCACCCGTCCGGGCCTGGGGAATAGGGCCATTGTTACCCTTTCCCCCCTCGTGGGGTGCCTTCATTGGTCTTGTTTGGGTTGTTTCGGAGTCCTCGCATGTTGATCATCACTTTCATCCTCGTCCACCAGTTGACGGGAAGAGATACTAGAAAGATCTAAGGCCCTATTCAACTTGGTAGTCTATGTATAGCATTGCCCTACCCTGCCCTTTCCTTTGGCTTTCAGTGCCTTCATCCTCATTTTGCCATCCAGATGTGTCGAGGCTCCTTTAGCTTTCCCATACCAGCCACCATGTCGATCATTAGTCCTGCAAAAAATAGAAGGCACTCATCCTTGGAGACGTTAGCCATGTCACAGGTCTTTGTGATCCTCGTGGCCCCAACTAACGATCTTGGATGTGTCCACTAAGTAATTGGAATTATCCCAACGGGACATTCCTTATACACGCCTCTGAACTGTCCTCCATGCCCTTCTCGAGAGTAGGGAATCTTGGAGGTGGGAGTAATGGAAGCCTATTTCCACCCCGGTGATTTCTGAGCCGGACCCAAAGTGAGGGAGGTAAGGAGCTCATCTGCCGGAAGCACCCGCGGTGCCCTAGGCGCTCCCCAATTTGTACGGATTAGTCGGTCCACATCGAGACACATTTGCACTCATAAAGAGTCATGAAAACGGACCTCCTCTTTGCCAACTCCTTGGATGCGTACTTGACATGCCCATATTCGGTGATTGAGGCTGCCGCACCGAGCATAAAACCTCGGTAAGTGCTCATACTGTAGGTCCACCGTTGTGGAATCCAAGTGCCCCGGGAACTGGAGTTGGATCCTCCGACGTAAAGGGTTGTCCACATCAAGACTTATCCGAAACCACAAAAAAACATCTAAACGACGCAGAGTCGGGATATGAGTTGATATTACCTCAGTACCCAGGGCATTGGCCAGGATCAACCGAACTGAAGCGCTCCCTACATCCTCCGGGACATTGAAGGCCCGAACCCCTATCTCCATGAACCGAAATGGGATAGTGCTCGGTTGCATGCAAGGCAATAGGAGGACAAGCAGCACAGGGTATCCACTAAAAGACCATGGTCCTCTATGTCGAATATTTTCCAACGAAACATGGACGGGGAATGAAAGGTCACACCTTCTTTGTTCAAGCACTCCACGGCCAAGCCTTAAACCTTACAGTTTATGATCATAAGGCCATAGAGAGTGGTGGCGTTGCACTTGGCATCACCCATAATCCGGCCCACTAGCGAGTAGAGATATCGACCGTTTATGGCTACCGGAACAGCTTCCACCGGGATAATAATTATCTCGTCGTCATCATCTGGATCCTCTTTGGTCAGCAACGATAATCGGGGCATGTGGATCTCCCTCGGTGGTTTTGGGACTACGGGCGATGAGGGCTCCCCGGTGACAGTTTGGGTAATGAAAGTCGACCTCGTGGGAGTAGGGTCGGCCCCTCTCGGAGCTACAGACGGTAGTTTCAGGCACTGCCAGGTCGGACGTGATGGTGGAGCGGGGGACCGATCTGTAAGAACCGCCTCCGGTCGATCCCGATCGAACCGGCGAATCCTTACGAAAGTTGACTTTTTGCCGGAAAAGTCAACCGAGGACTCCGGGAGTCATTCGGGACCTTTCCGGGGCCAAAAAATCTTCGTCGTCATTACGGTTAGCTTAATTGGGCCATTTCCTTTCAAATGACTGTGATTTTGGAAAAGTCAACATTCGGTCAAACGGAGACTTTTTATCGACTAAATCAATTTGCCCATTTGTTGGTTTATCCTAAGAGCTAAGTGGGTCCACCCATTTGCTGGTTTCTTTTGAGGCCCATTTACCCTCATATAAGCTAAAATACATGAAGTGGACCTAAGGGACTTTTTGGACATTCATCAATTTAGGTTTTTATAGCATTTGAAAGCACAATTCATCAACTTATTTGTGCTGGCCGAAATTGGAGAGAGGGTAGAGAGAGAGAGTGAAGCTTGGAGAAAAAGAAAGGAGAGAAAAGAGGGAGCTTTGGGGTTATTTCTTCATCAAAGGCTTTGATTCTTACATTTTCTTCTTCTACTCTCCATTTCTAAGGTAAAGCTCTAATCTAAACTCGTTTTTGATGATTTAAATCCATGGGTTTGGTATTTAAAGCATGAAATTGTTGTGGGTTTTGAGGTTTGTTGTTGGATGATGATTTTTGGAGAGAAAAGGGAGTTAGATGGTGGTTTTTAATTGGATTTATGGAGTTTTGATGAAGACCCATGATGGGTATTGAGTTACTGATGTTTTTGGAGCTGTTTTGGAAGTTTTTGATGGCTAAAAATGGAGGTTTTCGAGTTGTTTTCGTGAAATCGGAGCTGGAGGAAGAAGAATGGTGAGTCTGCCCAGACCCGTCACGGATCCGTGATGGGAGGCGTCATGGCTCCGTGACGGAGGCCGTGACGGCACGCGTCACGGTTCCGTGACGTCATCCATGACGGGTGGCCTCACGAATCCGTGACCCGATCCGTGGCAGACCTATTTTGGGTCCTTTTTGGGTGTTTTCATCTAATTCTAACATTTATTTTTGAACCGTTTGTTTGGGGGTTTTAGCTTAGATGTTTGTCTGTTAAACCACCTTTGATTAGTCTTTAATTATGGTTTTAATTGTGATCCAAGACCTTGGACCCGAGCTCGACGTAGGAGGAGGCCTTTGGAACCGCGTGAGAGGACGGGGAGGAAGCTAGCCAGGACGTCAACTGCTAGGAGTATTTAAGCGTTGGAGAATTCAAAGTAGGGAAGAGTAGTAAACTCCACTCTTCTTTTAAAGAATGCTAATAGTATGTATAGGATAATAATAACCGGAAAGGTCATAGTTTGCATATAGGATGTGATTCACTATAATAGCCGCTTTCAGTTATGCTAATAACCGGAAGAGTCTTAGTATGCATATAGGATGTGATTCACTAGTTTAATCGCTTTCAATTATTGGGAAATTGTCGTGCTGGTAGAATGGTCATGACGAGCCTTAGGATTGACTGTATTTGTGTTGAATTGTGATCAATGGTATCAAATGTCGATGCATGTTTCATTCTTTGGATAATATAAGAGTCATACAAAACTAGATGAATTCTGATGATTGAACGAGTGAATGTGTAAATGTGATATGATTGAATGTGTGAATGTGATGTGATAGTACCTAATGATATGATCGGGTGAGTGATAGACCGATGGGATATGTTTGGTAAGTCATGTCGGTAAGCTAGGTTGATAATATGAGTTCTATGTGGCTTGTTGTGGTAAGATTGTTGGGCTTGGTAAGCCGTGGTTGGACTATGACATTATGATGCATGCTATTCTCTTGATGTGTGTTCCAAGAGGAGTTGTATTCTGGTATGGTAACTACACCGAGGGGGTATGCCGGTGTGGGGTAGTACCTAGGTCGACGGTTTGTGTTCCGGTATGGTACCTACACCGAGGGAGTATGCCGGTGTGGGGTAGTACCTAGGCCGACGGTTTGTGTTTCGGAATGATACCTACACCGAGGGAGTATGCCGGTGTGGGGTAGTACCTAGACCGATGGTTTGTGTTCCGGTATGGTACCTACACCGAGGGAGTATGCCGGTGTGGGGTAGTACCTAGGCCGACGGGTTGTGTTCCGGAATGATACCTACACCGAGGGAGTATGCCGGTGTGGGGTAGTACCTAGGCCGACGGGTTGTGTTCCGGAATGATACCTACACCGAGGGAGTATGCCGGTGTGGGGTAGTACCTAGACCGATGGTTTGTGTTCCGGTATGGTACCTACACCGAGGGAGTATGCCAGTGTGGGGTAGTACCTAAACCGATGGTTTGTGTTCCGGTATGGTACCTACACCGAGGGAGTATGCCGGTGTGGGGTAGTACCTAGACCGACGGTTTGTGTTTATGCCCAAAGGGATTTCCGGGAGTATGTCTTGCTTCACCCCGATGATCTATGCTCTTTCAGAGACATTTCCGGGAGCCCCGATGATATGTGTTCCTTGTGGGAACGTTTCCGAGAGCCCCGATGATATGTGTCCCTCTGGAGCGAGTGGCATTCCGTTATGATACATTAGTTTGGTTGTGGATTGGAGTCTAGTGGTTTAAACTATCTATATTTCAGTACTAATGTGTTCTTTAGTTGTTCTATTGGTGAATAAGTTGTCTCCCCGTTGATCTCCCTTGAGTTATTATCTTATTTCATTTTGAAATTATTGTTGATCTCTAATTATGGTGTCTTTTGGATAAATCGTACTATTCGGTAATTTTGTTATCAAAGTGGGGGTTCTTCTTACTTTATTACTTTTTCCTATTGAGCGTAAGCTCACCCCATTCTTGTTTACTGTTTGTACAGGTTTCCTTGATGAGTAGGCTTAGAGGACGGTTCAGGGCTCGGGGGCTCGTGGAGGGTCCGGGTGGTTTATAGTAGAGAGACGTACTTTCCACTTTCGTTATAAACTATGTTTTACTTACCGTTTTGGTTTGAGCATTGGACTCATGTTCTTTCATAACAAAAACTTGGAGTTTAATTGCATTTGAATTTACTTTATTTACTGTTTATTTATTATTCCTAACTCACGTCTCGAGTCCGGTCATAACCGGATTTGGGACGTGACACATCCGAGTTTGTCTCCGCGTTTGCAACCTCAAATGTCGAACCCGTCATGGGTTCCGGCTGCGGTTGCATGGGTAGGTTCGGGAGGACGGCCAGCACATCCTTCCCCGTCATCTATTTCGGACAGATCTCCACGCCGACATGAGGGTTCGCATGACAAACTGAAGGATCCGAATCCATTTTGGGAGAGGGGAGACGGTCATCCTTGCTATTTTTAGATGAGATGTCGAGGATTTGGTATGAACAATAGTGGAAATGGAGATTTTGAGTAGGTTTGACGAAGAAGATAAGAAAAGGAGGCGGAGGAAATGGAGAGGGTGAAAACCCTAGTTTTGCAGTCGCTTAGACTCCCAACACGTCGACTTTAAGCAAATCCTTAACAATTTGATAAAACCGTACTAATGCAACTGTCGCTGGTTAGATTGGTCCAGAATCACAACGGTAGATGTGATTTGAAAATTACATTTTTGCCACCTCTTTCTCTTGTCGCCATAGCTCTATTTATATAGGTCATTTCACACGTCATTTTTTTATTGATTTATTATAGTGGTAATTCCATCTCAGTATCTAAATTTTTCATATTTCATTTAGAGTACCTTAAATCTTTTTTGTATCATTTCAGTACCCTAAACTTTCATTAATTCATTTATAATACCTTAAATCTTTTTTATGTCATCTCACCATACTAAAATTTTATTAATTCAATTTTAGTACCCACCGTTAACTTTACCCTAAATTTGATTGTTAGTGAAGAGTATTATGGTAATTTTACATGTTTTGAATGGAAAATTAGATGAAAAGTTAACAGTGGGTACTAAAATGGAATTAATGAAAATTTAGGGTACTCTAAATGAATTAATGAAAGTTTAGGGTACTTAGGTTACACAAAAAAAATATTTAGGATACTCTAAATAAAATATGAAAGATTTAGGGTATTGAGGTGGAATTAGCCCTTTATTATATTCATGATGATCTTGTTCAAACTCATGTCGAGTCCAATTTTTTAGTATAAATATGAATATTTTATTAATAATAAAACACTTCTGGTAATTCTGAAGTAGTCATTTATGAGTGGAAATATTGAAATTATGGAAAAGGGGCAAGACATAATTTCGATGGTGGCTGAAACATTAATCTTACAGAAACAGATCCGTTAATACCATGGAATAAATTAGAGGTGGTTCCATATTCTCTTTTGTTGTCTTGACAGTCGTCTAAAAAAATAAATCGAAAAAAAGAGGAGGTTGGGGAGAAGATATCATCCTTTCCATATGGGCCAAGATGTGGCTCACTGGAATCCTCTGATGTCGTGATCAACTCGTAAGAGTAGGGGTCGTTGTGGATCCGGCTTGTAAGGAAGTGGTGTCTGATTGATGAACCCACGATCCTCATTGCATCGGGCTGACCATGGTTGGACAGCGGTCGTCGCATCGAGGGAAGGGGTCGATGAAGGAGGAGGTGGTGTCGTCGTGGGCGAACCGATCACTGATGTTGCCTACAAGATCGACTCATATGGGATCGTTGGGGGCAACAAAGAGGAATGAGGGGACTGTTGCACAAATAGAGGTGGCGGACGAGACAAGACCCAAAGAGAATACCGTAAACGACAACAAATTGAGCTTCACGGGAGGAAGAAGGAAAGAGCGACGGATTAAGTTTAGAGTGGGATCGAGTCGGGTTAGTCATCAACTTTACTATAAGCCTAATTTAATTTACAGTTTTGAATTAAATATATTTTAGAATGTGAACCGTGCTATAATGACATGACAATTTTAAAGCATCTCTAATGATAAACATTCACCCCGAACCTCGAAGAAATCAATCAAAAAACCCTAGTCTAAAGAGTTTTATGTCATCGCTGAAGAAAAATCATGGTTATGGTCATGGTCTTTGTCATGGCCTATGTCATAGTTATGTTTCTCTGTTCTATATGCCCTCTTCCCTGTCCTCTTCTATTGGTCATGTGAAGATTTTTTCTGCTAAGGTCCATTTCGAGTCGTCGTTAGTCGTCGCGACGTTGGCTCCCTTACGCCATTAACGAGGTGTCTCTCGATCTTGTTTGGTCCCCCCTTTGTGACTCTAGTGGTTGTCATCTGGTTCACCTCGGCGTCAATCGACCTTAAAGCCGCCTCTGAAGCCGCCGTCGGCGTCTCTAACACCGTCACTGGCGCGTTCTTCTCCCTGGCCTCCACCACTGCACCCTCCTCGACCACTCTTGTTTTATTTTACCTTATTTGTATTGTTCCTTTGTGCAAGATTAATTATTACTGAACGAGGATTCAAGTCTTCTACCCAAGGATCATCTACCATCGTTGCTTTCCTCCGTTTGAAACTGATGAAAACAAGTTCGGTCACACTATACATAGTATGCAGCGTTTAGGCAACACTTTAAACACTCATAGCCAGTTACGTCAGATTTCTAATACCATATATAACGGTTATAATGTTAAAAGAATAATAAACATTTGTGTTCTATGTATGTTCTCAGTCGTCATAAAGTTTTTCTTTCTGATATACATATTTGAAAAATGTTATTTACTATGTGTTGAAGATGGTCTTATAATAATTCATGGTACCAAATAAACGATAAAGTAAAATTGGATGATGGGGAAGACTACGGATCAAAGTAAGACTTGAAGAAGATAATAGTTCGGCCAATATGGAAAATAATAGTGCATTTTAAGCTTCAATTGAACTATTGAATGATACACAAATTACGATGCGGACTAGTCTACTAGTAAAAGGAGCCGTTGTTGTTGAATTTGGCACCACTTCATGTATATCGCTCGCAACGACCTTTTAACCATAAACACGAAAGTAGAGAAAAAAAAAAGTCGAGGTCAACTTTTGGATTGTTCTCCAAGTCATCTCTGTACCAATTTGTGTTCCAATTTCCAGATCCAACTTGTTCTGACACTACTGTGCTTCTCTCTATTCATTAAATTTTGGAGGTCAAAAATCATGTATGGATTAGATTTTTCTCTTATTTCCTTCTAGATATTCTTTTTTCGTAAGTAATAAATATGTATTTCATTTTAAATTTACAAAAACTAGTGGAGCTAATATCAGTAGGGTGTAATCGGACCGGAGTCCATAATCGGATCGGATCGTCCAAATCGATGGGCTTTGGCCGTCTTATACTGGTTCAGTTAAAAAATGGTTCGGATTTGATTCGAATTTAGTTTGTTCTACACACCTCTAGATATATTATCCTTCGATTGTGTCTACATTTTCAGTGGTTAGAATCTGTTTATTTAGAAAAGAGACTTGTCTAAGAATCATATTTAGATGAAAATTTATAGGAATGATCGTTATTCTAATAACATCTTGGTGGTGTTAAGACGATCTTATGAAATGAGACTACAATTGAATATTATTATAAGATTGTATTCGAAAATATTTATATACAAAAGTTTTCCAGAGGTGGATAAACAATTTGTTAAAAAACATTAAAATTGAATACATGATATTTCATATCCAAGCTCCACACTTCCATATTTTCAGGGGAATTTTTAAATAGAAGGATAGTACTTGTATCAACATTGATGACCTCGAGTATGATTTCAGTAATTTTAGTCAATTTTTTTTAAAAGGATGTAATCGTCAATGATAGTTAAAATAACTCGATAAACAATTGAAATATATGAATAACAATCTGTATTTTTCACAATCTTGAGAACTTCAACAGAAATAAATTTAAATACCGGTGAATATGTCACTACAAAAATAAAGAAACATGGTCAATTTACAACCAAAGAATAAGAAATAACAAATTGGGCAGGTAAAATGGCTTTGACCAATCTAGATTTGGAATATAGATTGTGAACAGTGAGTAGAGTAGAAGATAATGGTCTTACAGAACAGCCAGAGACTTTGGTTCATCAATGGCGGGTAGTGGCTCTACATCCATCGATTTCAGAATCTTCCTCTTTCTTTTTCTCCCAACAAAGTCTTCCTCTCATGATTTTTCTAATATCTACTATACCATTTGAACAAAACAAGTCTTTCTTAATTTTTCTTACTTAAAGTCAAAGGTCATTTCAAAATTAGTTTTAATTGTCACTTACTATATTTGTATGCTTCATGTTTGTTATATCTACTTATTGTGGGGATTTTTCATTTTATGTGGCTTCGACCTAATTTGTTTTAGGCTGAGGGTTGTTTCAGACCTCGGGTTTCGTTCGTACTGTTGAGGGTTTGCTTTGTTAAATTGCTTTTGTTTTGTTTGTATCTTGAGAGTGCTGGTTTTCGGGCTCTTGTCTTCTCTTTCCGTCTTGAAACATGTTTGGATTTATAACAAAAAAAATTGATAAAATAAATTATCACTTACCATGTGTAAAAATGGTTAAAGGTAAAACATACTCTTTTGTAATCACAAACAGTAACTTATTCTAAAATGTAGATCATTATTAAAAACATATAAATGATTTGTAACTAATTTATAGAACATGTAAAAGATTTATAATCACTTCATGAAGATATGTAAATGATATGTGACCAATTTATAATGTATATGACTAATTAAAAAAAACATGTAAATAACATATGATTAAAATATAAACTACCATACAACTTGAGTATTACATTATGTTATATATGATGAGTTTAGATTATATTTATATATTATATTTTCAGCTCGAACAACTTTTTAGTATTGAGAATGTTGCTAGAGAGTCTTTTTTGGCTGAAATATTTGTGAATGGCCCACCGGAGGGTATTAGGGGGCTTGGCTGACAATTGTTAATCCTCTAATATATCGCCCTATGTCTAGCAAGGTTTCTTTCCAGCAGGGCCGGCCCAATCTTTATTGAGGCCTAAAGCGAGAGTTTGATCGATGCTTTTTTTTTCATTATGAAAGAATATAATAGAAAAATAAGTAAAATTATTCATATAGAAAGATTAAACTATATGATATTCAAAAAAATGAGCTTTAACATCTACTTATAACACTGAAAATCTAAAATGGATGGTAGAGATTAATTTCTAACAAGACAACCTCCATGGATAAGATTTACCGTCTAAAATTTTATACAAGAATTCAAAAGTTTATAAGGATTCACATTTATCTATAAATAAGATACATTCTAACTAATTTCAAATATGATAGGTTCAATATAATTCTATATAGTTACACCAAATTATGTTAGCTTATATGTGACGTCGTGTATGACTCGCTTTATCATCAATTTCTAGAAATTTCCACATTTAAAATCTTTTTTAAATACTAAATATAAGTTCTAACTCAGATCAATAAAATATAAACGAAAATAAGAAAATTCATAACCGACACTAACGACGCAAGATAATAGATAGCTGAGAATTTTCAAGAACCAACGATATTCAGTATCGAAACTCACCGGTTAACCGATAATACAAGATAGGACAAGTCCAACACATTCTTTAATTTATTTTAGGATATATGTCCAAGTTTATTTAACTGTTATTGTTGTCTAAATGTTAAAGAAGTTTATAAACGAACTCAGGACTAAGGAATCAGAAACAAATAATCATTCTTGTTCATGACCTCTGTTCTTTCCTCTCCGTTGAGCATCTCCATCTCATATGAGTGAATCATTTCTCAGGAGCTTGGATAATACACCTATATGTGATAGGTATATAAATCCAACTTTATTTATTGTCTTGTTTGATCATGAAATGGAATTTTCGCAATACAGTATTTTCATATTTTATAGTGTATAATAGTACTTCTAAATTTCAATATTTTCGAACTCGACGAGTCTCATGCTTCTAGTCCATGAACTTCATGTATTATTCTTCGATAAATGATCTTGTTTTTTCAATACATATTTTAGTACAAAGCTAAGACATTCTAGAAACAGATGTTAATACATGTCATGTTTCCCTTTCAATAAGACAATACTGATATTATTTAATATTAATCTTTAGATGCATAGTTTCATTATTTGAATGTCTTATAAATTGGTATACAAAATATTAAGGGAAGTAGGGAATATCAAATCAACACTTAATGAATTTCTCACATGTTTGCATCATATTTTTTTTCCTGATATGATCAAACATCTGTATCCAATATCGAATTTTGTTTCCAATTTTGACGGCTTACTTTTTCCAAAGTTCTTAGAATGTTCAACCATCAAGAAAAATTGTCTTCTATTTGTATGCAAATTATTTTATCTGAAAAACAAATTTGAATAGAGATCAAAATTGGGCCCAACTTTTATTAAAATTTGATTTCAAAATTAAAAGTTTAGTACTTTCGCTTGATTAGGTTTCATGAAATAGTAACGGGTCTTTGATTTTAGAGGGAATTTTTTCATCTGACGCGTTAAACGGTTTCTTATTTAATTTTACGGGGCCTTTTCTGATCTGAGGCCTTAAGCGATTGCTTAACTCGCTTAAAGCTTGGGCTGGCCTTGCTTTCCAAACCTTGCCTGGGTAATCAAGCCATCGGCTTCTTCTGGGATCTCCGCTAGGAGATATAGCTCCATCAGTCCAAAAGCTCTTTTATTTTGTTAGGCCTTAAGAGCATCCACAGTCGGAGGAGTTTTGGCGCTGGCGGGGAGGTGGCGGGGACGTCGCTGGCGATGATGGCTGGCGAGGAACTTCTAGTTGGCAGTTCACGCCGGCGCCAACGACTACATTATCCACCAAAATCTAATTGTTCAATAGAATAACCTTGATCCATGTTGATTTTATTTTAAAATAACACACACAAATATTATCCAAAAAAAATCTAAATGTCCAATAGAAGAACCTTGATCCTCATTTTTTATGTTAAAATAACACACGCCATAACTACAACATTTATGTCTAAACCAACCCTAACCCTTAAAAAAACCTACCCTTACAAACTAAAAATCACAAACTCTCTACTCTCACTATTCATCCTTATCACAAATCATCGATCCGGCCCGTATTCTTGTTCGTCTGTCATCATGGTCAACCTACCCAATGATGTTGATTTCAACTCCATTTTGGACGAGATGATCGAAGATTTTCTGTCCACCGACGGGGGGTTGTTAGAAACCGAGTTTGTAGCGAATAAGCTGTGAATTGAATTATGCGTGTGACGTAATAGTTTCCATGTGATATTTGGTTGTGATTGTGATTGTTCTGGTGATACCTGGATGAGCTGTGTCCGAGAGGTGTGTCGTACCTTCCGATGCGCGGCCGATAAAGTGTGAGAGATGTGGTTCCCGCGAGGTGTGTCATACCTTCCGGCGCGCGATCAGTAAAGTGTGAGGCTTGAGATTCCGCGAAGAGGTGTTTTCCCCGCCTACCGACTAGCACTCGGGAAGTGTGCGCTTATTCCGCGAGGAGGTCGACCGCTTGGCCCGACTGTGTGTAGGGGAAAATGCGTGGGGTAGTGCCAGGCCCAGCCGAGTTGCTATCGGAAACTGAGTAGAAGGTGTGTTGATCCTTTGTAATCTTGAGTGTTTGTGTGTGTTGCTCAATGTAGTATTGTGTGTGTTTGCATTTGGTTGTTGTAGATATGACCGGTGTCATGTGACTTCCTGTGTGAAATGGAGAGTATAGGTATGGATGTAGAGAATTGACCTTGTGACGGTTGGGTGTCAGATGTGAGATATGCTTTTCCCTAGGTTTGGACTGAGTGTTGATATTTGTTTTACCTGTTTTAAACCGTTGGTTCGTTGATGCTTTACTAGTATGCCTTGGTCAGACGGGTATTCGTGGCGGTGATCGAAATGCTCATCCTCTTTACTACTTTTCCTACAGGTTGGTCGTGAGTTGGTAAGAAGGAAATCTCGAAGCTAGGGAACTCATAGCGAGAGTCCGGGTTTTGGGCAGTATTTAGAGATGTACTCCTTTTGTACGAAACTTATTTATTTTGGACTTGAGCGTATGACTCATTTTATGTTAATTTCTGTTGTTAAAGAGCATTTGGGATGATATTTTTGGTTCTAAAACTGTTTCCAGTATAATTTTCCGGTTCACGTCTCGAATCCGGTCAAAATCGAATTTGGGACGTGACAGAGTCGACCTGAATAGGAGGAACTCGTCGAAGTTATAGGGAAGCTCATTGAGGAGATGAAAGAGCAATCAATAATGGTAAGACCTACTGTCGACGCATACCATGAGAAGGAAGCCGTAGAAAGGTGTTTTTGATAACAACAATGGTGTGAGATGAGGAAAAAAACATGAGTGAATAGTCATGGTTGCGGGTGTGAAAAAAATAAAAGAAAATAGATACTTAATAAAGAGTCTCTTAGGTTTTTTTTTCTCTATTCATTTGCATCTCTACTTATTTATCGTGCTGTAACATTTGAACATATTTTTTCTGCATGTACACCTGTGGTAAATTCAATTTTATTTGTGACGCATTTACTTTGACTTACGGTCGTATTATACACAATGGTCGGTCAAACAGAACAGAACAGAACTGTACGCACTGTACCGGAATGAACCGTAGATAAATGGAACTTACACGTGGAGTGTTACAACCGACTCTTAATCATGGTGTTGAAAAAAGTCAACAGCCGATTGAAGACGAGGGGACAACCCATCGATCCATATTTATCTGTGATTTTTTGATTACCAAGTGGCAAGGGGTTTAGTTGGTACAGATTTTAATTAACGAGTCAATTAAAGCATACAAATCGGAGTTTGACAACAAGTATGAGTTTTCAACCAGAAAATCATATACTAATTATATTTTTTATGTCAACTATATAACTATTTCCACACCACATAATATAATATAACAATAATATTTCAAATGAATCACTGCTTACTCTATTATATGACATTTTGACATATGTGACTCATAACAATAATAGAAATGTGTCATTTAATTTTATTTGTTTTTCTTTATAATGATGAAATAAATTATTTAACTTAAATTGAGGGGTCATTCTATTTAACACAACAGTTATTATTTGATATCCTTAATTTTCATATAGCAGCCTCAAACTCTATAAGGTTTGCGTTGATAGTTTTTCTAGTGGATCCCTTCCTATGTAGATTGGGGGTAGAATAAAAATGTAGGTTAAGATTTATAGTTTTATTTGTAGATGTTTTATTAATTGTGATTTATTTGTTGATTAAAAAGTGATCTCCTATAATTTTTTTACATGAATAAGATATAATACTTCTAAAATAATTATCACCGCTTATGATCGGTTAACTAGAGGGATGGAAGATTTTCGACACTGAATCGATGAGGTTTGTTTTCTATTTTCTTAACCGACGTTGAAAATCACTGTAAACTTTCGATTTTTGCCAACACCAGTTTTTCGTTGATTGGAAATCAATTCGGTAATGCTAAATGGGTCGAAAACGAAGAAGAAGAATTATGGATCCGATGAAGTCAACAAAGAGGATGTGACAATGGTTGGTCCAATGTTGGCCTCACTCGCAGACTTGACCAAAACAACACGACATATAGATCCGATGAATGGAGAGGACGACCAGCTTTCAAATACGAACCTTAGAGTGGTATGGGTTATAATGGCTACAAATGAATCTTAGATAAGGGTTTGAAGAAGAATAGATAGAGATTGAAATCGATCGGTTATAGTTGCGTACAATTTCTCTTGGAGCGGGTTGAGAACTTAAAATGTATGACACTGTAACAAGTATTCATTTCACTATGTTTCATATGTCCGACTCGGTTAACTGTTGAATTGTAGGTCCATAACCAAACATCAATCGAAATCATATCAATTTCAGATTTTTGGGGCTTTACGCATAACTACTCAAAATTTAATCAATGTATACGTCTATTAGGGTTTGAGAACTCTCAACTCTAACCATCCTCTATTATGCCGCCACCGTTTTCTAGGCCATCTCCGGGAGTTCAAGCATCAACCATCCTCTATTATGTAGATTTAACGGTTAGGTTCTTTGATCCACACAAGAACATTGTTGATCTATTGTCACATATTTTGACTTCCATATTTTTAAAATGTATAATTAATTTCAAAAAATATTTATATAAAATACCAATATATATTTCTAATTAGTTAACAAATCGCTTTTAATAATACTTGTACATATATATTGTGCACCTATGGAAGCTATGCATATATATTGTGCACCTATGGAAGCTAATATATCAACATCACCTTAAAAGAATTTGAGAAGATCCAAACATTCTTTAATGGGTCGGCTCTACTTAGGTGAACCATAAAAAAGTGAAGCACAAAATGGCATACATGTAAATACCAACAAGCAATTTCAAAGAACAAAACCTCCACTAATTAGAAATTCAGAATTAGTGAAAAAAGAGGAAGAAAATAAAAAAGTTGGTACAAAAATACTAGTGATAGTGCCAGAACTGAAATTACAATATTTAAGAATTAAGAGCCAATTTGGCCTCCAATACTTTTCACTTTCCAATTTAGGCACCTCCTGGTCTGTGAGAAATCGGAAGAGAGGTAGAAGAAAAGCTCGCAGCTTTCACGGAACCCAGAAAAATCAACTCAATTTCCATGCGTTTCTCGGCTCCCAAACGCCAATTCCTCAGTTGGGTCGTCGTCTTTGTGGTCAACTTGTACGCGCCGGTGGTTTATTCCGATCCTCGGACCTATGAAGCGGGGCTGTACTGCGGCGGATCCAAGGCCACCACCAACTTCGTCCCCATTTTCGTCAAGGAGATGGAGAATCTCTTGCAGCTCGTCACCGAGAGCCACTTCGGAACTTACCGGGTCAACACCACCTACGGCCTCGCGCAATGCCACCAGGACCTCTCGCCGATGGACTGCCAGCTCTGCTTCGCCGCCAGCCGCACCAGGCTGCCCCGGTGCCTCCCCTCCGTCGCCGCCCACATCTACCTCGACGGCTGCTTCCTCCGCTACGACAACTACAGCTTCTACGCCGAGGCCGTTGATCCGGTTCGGGACACCGTCAATTGCACCGCGGCGGGCGGCGCGTCGGTGGTCGGAGAGAGCGCGAGGGAGGGGTTTAACCGGAGCTTGGGTTCTGTGATCGGTAACGTGACGAGGAGCGCGGTGGCTGCCGGAGGGTTCGCGGTGGGGGAGGCGGGTGGGGTGTACGCGCTGGCGCAGTGCTGGAAGACTGTGAGCGGAGATGGGTGCAGAGAGTGCTTGGAGAAGGCGGGTCGAGAGGTGAGAGGTTGTGCGCCGAGCAGCGAAGGGAGGGGTTTGAATGCTGGGTGCTATCTCAGGTATTCGACCCAGAAGTTCTATGGGCAAAATTCTCATAATCATGGTGGTAAGTTTTGTTTCTCGGTTCTGATTTTCTGGGTGTTTTTCACTTTCTGTTTGGCTGCTGAGAAAGGAGAGGAATTAGAGGTGGGGAAGAAGGAATTCTGGGGGTTTAAGTTTGTGTTGAATCATGTTCCTATTCTGTCATTTTCCCAGCAACCAAACAGAATTTTGTCCAAGCTCATATAGGTGAATTCATATTGGGTGTTTTTTACTGTCTGTTTGGCTGCTGAGGAAGGAGAGAAATTAGAGGTGGGAAAGCAAGGAATTCTGGGGATTTAAGTTTGTGTTGAATCTGTTTCTGTTCTGTCATTTTTCCCAGCAACCAAACAGAATTGTGTCCTTGCTCTTATAGGTGAATTCAGATTGGGTTTTGGGATAAAACTTCTGGTTCTGCTGGATGTGTTTTTCTTGTGCTTTCTATGCTAAACTCTTGGTTGATGATAAACCAGCAAAATTAGAGATGAGAAAGGCAGAGGTTTCAGTTTTGAATTGTAGGATCTGGGATATTTAGATTCATGTGGACTTAGATAGAAAGAACAATGTAGAATCTAATCTTTGGACTTTTCTTTCTTTGTTATTTTCCCAGCAACCAAACAGATAATTAGTTATTGTCCCTGTGATCTCATAGGGCCAAAAATCTAACATCTTGTATGTGCTTTTATCATGTTTCTCAGGATCTCTTGGAACAGGAGCCATAGTAGCTATTGTTCTATGTGGGGTTGCCTTCTTAATGCTTTCCCTCTTTGCTGCTTATGCAGCCTATGCCAGATTCACAAAGAAAAAATCAGGTAAAATTATACCGCTTCTCAAGCTCACAATTAGCCTCAGCAATGTCTATCGATAGTGTTGTAACATGTTTTCCTGAATTGTTCTGTAATCTAGAACGAAGCAATCTTGGTCGCATTTCAAGCCTTTTCAACAAATCAAATCTGGGTTTCAAATACGATACACTTGAGAAAGCAACAGATTATTTCAATCCATCTAAGAAAATAGGCCAAGGAGGAGCCGGTTCTGTATACATGGGGACTCTTCCCGATGGCAAAGTTGTGGCTGTCAAGAGACTGATCTTCAACACCAGGCAATGGGTTGATGAGTTCTTCAATGAGGTAAACCTGATAAGTGGAATCAAGCACAAGAACCTTGTCAAGCTTTTGGGTTGTAGCATAGAAGGTCCGGAGAGTCTCTTGGTTTATGAGTATGTACATAACAAGAGCCTTGATCAATTCATTTTCGGTAATTGCTCTTTCTTTACTCTACAATGTGACTATGAGTCTGCCAATGCTTTGCTGTTTCTAAGTCTTTGTTGTGTCCCTGTGTTGCAGATGAACAGAAGCTTAAGCTTTTGAAGTGGAAGAATCGTTTCAATATAGTGTTGGGAACAGCTGAAGGTCTTGCTTATCTTCACGGAGGTTCTGATATTAGAATAATCCACAGGGACATAAAGAGCAGCAATGTTCTTCTAGATGAGGACCTCAATGCCAAGATTGCTGACTTTGGACTTGTAAGGTGCTTTGCTCCTGATCAAAGTCATCTCAGCACTGGAATAGCCGGGACACTGTAAGATATCGATTTCTTGGTCTTATTCCACATTCGTTCAAGCATTACATATAATACTCAATCGGGAATGCACATAACCATAGATGAATACTCACACCTACATGGATTGTTTAGACTTTACCGTAATGACCCTCAATATTTGCATCATGATTCATGATTCATTAGTAATAGATATGATGGTACATTGCACATAACTAACATTAGAATTGCCCACAAACACTAGACCCCATAGTAAATTTTGCTGAGACATGGCTATCCTTACGAATTTTCATGTGTCACCATCGAACAAAATAAACGGAAACCATCATAATTTTCATTTTTTTCGTCAGTGTAAAATTTAAAATGTCCCCAAACTTCTCACTCTCACGCTTTACTCTTCCACTTTCAAATCAAATCCGTTTTCAAAATCATCCACAATTATATTGGAGATTACAGGGTAGGAATGAGTATTTTTGAGATACTGTGTAATTTTGAACTCACTTGACAGAATAGCTATTTTTTATGATATCTGTCTTTTTTGTACCATGGTGACACCTGAAAACCTATATGGGTAGCCATGTGTTGTGAGCAATTCATATAGGCAGTTATGTGCAATTAACCCTAGATATGTTATTCATCTAAAACCGCTTCAACTTGGTGTTGCAGAGGCTACATGGCTCCTGAGTACCTCGTTAAAGGACAACTCACAGAAAAAGCTGACGTGTACAGTTTCGGGGTTTTGGTTCTGGAGATTGTAACGGGTAGGAAAAACAATGTCTTTATTCAGGACTCGGGCTCGCTCCTACAGACCGTAAGATCCAAATCAATCTTAAAACAAAGCTTCCCAAACTTCTATTTCCATCTTCCAAATCATGTTATAGCAATGTCTGAGATTTTCACCTTTGCCTCAGGTTTGGAGACATTACACATCAAACACATTAATTGAAGCCATTGAGCCAAAACTGAGACTCGATTTCCCAGCAAAAGAGAGCTCCGATGTCCTACAAATCGGCCTGCTCTGCACACAAGCTTCAGCTGCATTGAGACCATCAATGGCTGAAGTAGTCCAAATGCTAACCGAGAAACACTATGATATACCAAAACCGAATCAACCTCCTTTCATGAAAACCAGTATGGTTGAAGGAGACAGCTCCACCATGAACAGCTCCAAGACCGACACCAGAATTGACATGTCTTGTAGTTCCACAGAGACCTTCGGTATAACTTGTAGTTCAGATAGGCCATCAAGGAGCTGAATGTGATACATGCTGTGTTCAATCTGAACTTCAATTGACCTTCAGAGGCCGTCATGTGGAGATTGGACTTAAACCTCATCTGGGTTTTGGAAACTTGAAGAAAAAGCCATGCACATATGCTCAAAACTTGGAGATTTTGCAATAACCAGATCCGACATGAGAAGAAGAGCATTGGTTATTATGCAGATCACAGTGAGTTCACAGGAATGGAGTTTTTGGTGTGGATTTTTGTTGTTGAGCAATCTTTTCTTTATAATTTTGTTTTGTTCAAAGATTAAGAGGTAGAAATTACTTGTCTGATATTGACATTTATGAGTGATTACTTTCATATAATGGAGAGATAGAGCTGAATTGGTTAGGGGCCCATTTCTTTAAATGGTTTGGTTCAGCTTTAATGTGTGGGCTGGTTGTGGTTGTATCAACAGTTCAACACTATCAACCAACAATAGCATCATCTAGGCAAAGCCCTTTTCAGAATTGAATTGTGCAGCAAAACAAGCCTTCACCAATGAGTGATGTGTCCATTTGTGCCTCCTGTAGTGTACCTATGTGGTCACCAAGTATATTTTGCAAGACCGACATCAGAGACTGTTATTATTAAATGTTGATCCATCGGACCATCCATAGTCGAGCCTCTGTTGTGAGCATCCCTCTCCGGACCATCCATTGTGTACTGCTGGTCTTTGTTAAGGACGTTGTCGACCCGAGTTAACCTTCCGCTAACTGAGGCTCCTACCGATGACCGGAAGCTCGACCTTTGTTTCTCCCTAATCAGTCAACATAAGAGTTTTAAATTACAAATCACGTATGCATGAAGAAATCACAAACCACCAAGCCAGCAACAAGATCCAAAAAAGGTCTATAAGATTCCGAAGGACCGAAAAAACAAAAGGACAACTACACCACTCAGAAGGAGGGAGACACCCCGATTTGATAGGAAGAAGAACAAGAAAGAAGAAAGGGAGGGGAAGAGGTCAAGCAGCAATGACGTTGGAAAGTGAAATTCCAACCTACAACATACGTCCGTCTTAAAGTGAATAACCAACAAACCTTGCTCCACCAACAAGCTATAATGGCGAGGAAACAATCAGAAGAGGGACATCCATAACCCAGACATCCTCCCAAAAACGGATGAAACAACCGTACCTAAGATCTTAGAAAAATGAGAATCTTAAGATAATTGAGCAATATGATATGAAAAACCAAAAGAGATGAACGATGAGTGAGCAGAAAACAAAAGAGATTTCATAAAATATTAAAGTCATATGATTAATTTCACTAACGATTATGGATTTAAAAACCGAAAATAATTACAAAATTCATCTAAAACCCCCCTATCCTCAAGGTGTTATTATCATGTATCCCACCAACAGCAACAGCAACAGCTAAGCTACAAGATAATGAAGAGCTTTATTTCCAAGTCCAACACATGGGGCGTGACACTATTTAGTATTTTCAACTTGCAAAGCACAAAAGACTCAACAACACATAATTGAATCTCTCCCAAGTCATGATACTGCCTTGTGACACTCTCGCAATGATCTGTCCCATTTTCAAACTCTACACAAACCGATGCACATAATGAGCCACACTACACAAAGTTACTACTGGTCGTTGTCGTCGACAACGACGCTGATCTCCCCTCGACGGAGCAGGTCGTAGAATTCCTTGGTCCGCCTCTGCTCGTTCCAATGGTGAATCTTCCATAAACCTCCGCAGATGAGGCCGAGAGCGGTTCCATAGATGATTTCCTTGACCACGCTCGGGCCGTTATGGGCAGCCTGCGCAATCTTATGTGTAGACATTTTGTAATTTCTAGTGCTACACAAGAAGAGCAGTGATTATGATCAATAAGTACATATGCATGGTAGGGGTACAAATGTAAAATTAAACACAAACACAATATAGCCATATACTAGTAAAGTGAAGCTAATATATACCGGAGGGATAAGGTTAAAAAAACACCGCTTTTTATTTACAAAAAATAGACTATCTACCATTCTACCTGTTGTCAAGAAGACGCTTTCACTTGATTCCATTAATTTTTCGATGATATATTTGCACGAGTTTTGATGTTGTTAACTAAATAGGGTAATTCTGTATCCTAATTCCATTTGAGCTTTGTTTTTCAATTCCTAACCTAGGTTTACCTTTGGTGACATTTCCCAACTGTCAACTTTCAGTTTTTTGCAGAAAGTATCAAAAATTGTCAAAAGTGACGATTCCGTTAGTTTTTTGCATACATGTCGGCCACGTGTCGTCACGGTGAAGTGACATGTGGCAAAAAACTAACGGAATCGTCAAAATAAACAGTAAACGATACTTTCTGCAAAAATTGAAAGGTGATAGTTGGGAAATGTCACCAAAGATAAACCTACGTTAAGAATTGAAAAACAAAGCTTAAATGAGATTAGGATCCAGGGTTTCCCCTAACTAAAATTATAGAATTCATATTTTATTTGTATTTCTTTTTGGAAACGGTGAGAGAGAGTTTAAACCTTATGTTTGAGATTATAGTCCGGAACGCCGTAAGCGCACGACACTCATGGATGGACTTGTAGAAAAAACCTACATTATATAGTAGATAATAAGAAATCCAATGAAACACAAAAAACAATCTGGAACATGCGATGCCAGTTCTGAAACCCATAACTTTTGTGGTGGAGCGCGCTAATATTGTCGACCGTCATCTTAATTTGATGAGATCATCTGAGATGTCTCTCCCCGAAATAAGAGGGGTTTTAGGTGTGATATGGAAAATAGAGCAAGTTTCGAAGACCGATTGATCTGGTGTTCGTTGATCATCATCGAGACAACCCTCAACGATGTACCCGAAAAGACAACCCAATTAATGACATATCTCAAACGAGCAGCTCAAACTCGATTATACCGGCTCTAGATCGAGAGACGTAGCGGCAATTGGTATAGAGCCGCCCCCGACAACGATAATAAGAGTTCGGGGATGTTTTCTCTTCGCAGAGTTAGAGAGGTCTTCACATTGTCATGCTACTTTTCAAAATCCAACACCATATATAATCTTCATTTCTCATACAGCAATTGTAAATAAAATTGATGCTTAAAAACAATTAAAAGGGCTGCATCTTTATTTATAGAACCGACAATTATGACATATTAACTTAATAGATCAACCTTTTTTTCAAAACTATATTCAATCCTTACATAATACTACTAGAGGTTCATTGTTCTAGTTTCCAGCATTTTCTCGGTAACCAAACAGAAATCAACTCAGATATATTGCAATTCACTGAAAACGTACCTCTATAAATCAAAAGAATTGAATCGGCGGAGAAATTTGGAGACAAACAGAGATCTGTAAGGGAACTGTTGTACTCTATCCTTGTGATTTTCGGACAGCAGAATTGGCTTCGGGCATGTCCTACACGTGTTTGCTTTAGAGCATTCCGCGTGTCCCTCAGCCGGCATCTACATCATTTTACTTGATTGGGCCCAAATAAATTGCGAGCCTACATATAGTGGGTCGAAATGGAAAGGGCCTACAGCTCTGTTTGGTCATTAACCTTTATCTGACCCATTTACACAAAGGCTGAGACACATGGGCCTGAATATAACGTTCAGCTGTTCCATCATGATTTAATGTCTATGGGTTTTCGGACGTTTTTACATAACAATAAAAAAAATCACATTAATAAAAGATACTCTTAGAGCATCTCCAACGCTGGTGGTAAAACCGGCGGTAAGTCGCTGGCGGGAAGAAAACGTCAACGTTGCGTTGTTGACGGTGAGGGCTGGTGGTAAGCTCACATCGATGCGAACCGTCGACGATTGAAAATTTGTGAAGAAAATGACACGAACATCCAGCACCAACAAGCTAACATTGGAGGTTGATGACTATTCGCACTGATTGTTGGTTGAGAAATGATTAACATATTATTTTTTAATCGAATAATCAACACGAACCAACAACACCAACTGACTAACATTAGAGACGCTCTTAATAAACTACCGAAGCCAAACCCATCCTCGATCCACACCCACACAAACAAAATAAAAAGGTATGAAAATAGGATTCATGTGCATAAAAATGGTGGGTTATACCAAAACAAGTTTATATGGTGAGAAAAGCCATACCATGTAGCGAGCCAAATCATCTGCGCATTGCAACAAAATCGTGACAAGAGACGAGCCGCTTTGTGGACTCGTGTAGGGCTCTATTATTACCGGTTTTGTCATCTCACTGCCTTGTGTCCAAACGCTCCCTTGGCTTTTATGAACTCCACGCCAAAACCTATACGGCAATATAAATTGACACTCTTCCTTATTGATTACTTATGTTCACAATATTGATGTAATTGCACGGCTAATCTTGAAAACTGTTTGCAGGATCGACCCGGGGTTGAGTTGCAGCAGGAGTCGATTTTGCAGGATCGAACCATAACAAGATCGTTAGGAGTCACGAGAAGAGTGAGTATATTTTGAATAGCGGAAGGTTCACAGATTTATTGACACAAAGAAAGGTAACCGTAGAGATAAGACGAAATCCCATCTTTTCGTCATTTTTGACTAATTAAACCCTCAAAACCGATTGCATTGTGATTGTTCGTATACATTATGTGTTTAAAGTGAGTTCCTATAACGAAACGATGAAACTCGAGAATATGTCAAGTCCACGTCAATAATTATTTAAGATCGATAATTATTACGAAAACGACAAATATTTTAAGAGACTATAAAAGAAGAATATATTGGATGTATTTATAAACGAAAGTTCGTGGAAGATGGAAACCAACATATATATATCCTCAAATCAATTTTTTGTTAGGATTATCAATATATGTTCATATGTCAAAATCAACACATGCGTTCAATATTTTTTTTTTGACCATTTGTACTCATTTTATTTTTACGATATATTTTTTGTTGTACTAGAAATTCAGTTTAACTTCAATATCTGGTTTATTATTTGGGTAAAACTCTAAGACACATTCTAAGGTTGCTATCCTTTTGCCATACAATAACTTAATTTTCTCAAAATTTATTATACATTTTGTCTCATTTCTATCCCAATCATCAATACTATTAATTGATGTAGAAAAATTACCAAATACATCCTAAATTGTTAATAAATAATAAATAATAAATATCACTATAATCAGTTACTTTTTAATTGTATTACTTTTATTTATTTATTCGGATCAGTTCCCTCTGTACAAATAAATGTCCATCAAAACATCAAAAACACTATACACAGACTTTCAATAGCAATATGGAAGAAGAAGCCGTTGCTTCGGCCGGCGATGATCGGTCGGAGAAGTACTCTCTCCCCGTCGACGGCGAGGGAAAAGCGACGGAGTTCCGGCCATTCTCTCTGGCGCCGCCGCACATGCGCGCCTTCCACCTCGCCTGGCTCAACCTCTTCACCTGCTTCTTCTCCACCTTCGCCATCCCTCCCCTCCTCCCCGTCATCCGCCGCGACCTCCGCCTCTCCGCCGCCGACATCGGCCGCGCCGGCATCGCCTCCTTCGCCGGATCCATCTTCTCCCGCCTCGCCATGGGCCCTGCCTGCGACCTCCTCGGCCCACGCGCCTCCTCCGCCGCCCTCTCCCTCCTCACCGCCCCCGCCGTCCTCGCCGCCGCCCTCGTCGGCTCCCCGGCCTCCTTCATCCTCGTCCGCTTCCTCGTCGGCTTCTCCCTCGCCAATTTCGTCTCGAATCAGTACTGGATGAGCTCCATGTTCTCCGGCAACGTCGTCGGCGTCGCGAACGGCGTCGCCGCCGGCTGGGCCAACGTCGGCTCCGGCGCCACCCAGCTCCTCATGCCCCTAATTTACTCATTCATCACGAACCGCCTCCACGTCCCTTCCTCCGCCGCCTGGCGGCTGGCCTTCGCCGTGCCGGCGACGCTCCAGGCCGTGACAGGTGTCCTCGTCCTGGCCTTCGGCCAAGACACGCCTTCAATGCTTAACAATAAATCCAACAATTTCCGGAAATTACGGAAACAGAATGTTCTAGAAACTCTGGTCCGGGGAATCCGGGACTACAGGGGGTGGGTGCTGGCGTTGACCTACGGGTTCTGTTTCGGGGTGGAGTTGACCGTGGACAATGTGATAGCTGGGTACTTCTACGACAGGTTCGGGGTGGAGCTCGAGGTGGCCGGAGCGATAGCGGCGAGCTTCGGGATGGCGAATTGCGTGTCGCGGCCGGCCGGCGGGATGCTGTCGGATGCGCTGGCGAGGAGGTTCGGGGTGAGAGGGAGGCTGTGGGGGCTGTGGTCGGTGCAGCTCGTGGCGGCGCTGCTGTGCGTGTCACTCGGACGAGTGAACTCGCTCTGGGCTTCCGTCGCCGTCATGTGCTGCTTCTCTTTCTTCGTTCAGGCCGCCTCCGGCCTCACCTTCGGCGTTGTTCCTTTCGTTTCAAAGAGGTGATTTTCGTAGCACTCTCGTAACACGCTACAAATAAGAGCAGCTACAAATGCTATACGGAACCTTGCCGCGAACACGAACAGTGATCCGCTATTTAGCGGTTCGCTCGTGGAGTGCGATTTTTATGGCCGCGAACTGTTAAATAGCAGATCGCGGTCGCCGTCCATGACTCGTCATTTTGGTTCATTGTTTGCGGGTCGCTAGTCGCGTACCAGTTACTCATGCCGTGACACGTGGTTTTTAAGTTTTTCTTTTTCTTTTACTAAGTACATAAAATCAGATTTAAACTAAATAGGATTGATCCACTCACAACCTGAACTTCGACCCGAGTTCTTATTTGATTCTCATTATTGTGGAACACACTTAATTTAAGAAGTTAAGAACTACTATTTTATAAAGAGTGATTTATAGTGACTTGTTTTTGGATGAGCAATTTAAACGTGTCACCTTTGAAACTGATATTTTAAAATTATTCTCAACAAAAAATATTATTTTCAAAAATTATATTTAAACTGATTATATACTTGATGCAGGTCACTAGGAGTGATATCTGGGATGACGGGGAGTGGAGGGACAGTTGGGGCAGTGGTGACCCAGATGCTACTGTTCTCAGGGCCCAAGTTGACGACACAAACAAGCATTTCACTGATGGGCCTCATGATGTTGGGCTCTACCATACCCATCACCTTCATGTACTTCCCTCAGTCTGGTTCTATGTTCTGTGGCCCTTCTCAGCTACACAATCCTCCCGAACATCAGCACCTGCTTCAGTAACAACGTTGTTGTCATTCATGGAAGTTGATGATCACAGAGACATCATCAGACCAGCAACAGAGCTTTTTGATTTTTCTAGGAGCAGGAACAGAGGTTCTCAGACCATGAAAAAATCTCAAATTCAAGCTTGAAGAAAGAAAGATGATAAATTGAAGAAACAATGCAATAAGACACCAGGGAACAACATTGTATAAGATATATAGAATACAGACAATTAAAGGGCTAGAGTGTAAGATTGCATTATATTTAGGAATAATTGCAAAAAATGTGCGGTGAACTATGCTCGTTTTGCAAAATTGTACGTGAACTTCTTTTTTTTGCAAAAAAACATCTCCCAACTGTTTTCTGTCTGCAAATCCACTAACAGGATTATTATTTTTTTGCAAAAAGTTGAAAATAACCGGGCTAAAGTGTATATAGAAGGGTTCCAAACTGCAAAACATGTATACATAAGGGTTACGAATTGCAAAACGTGTATACTGTAAAAGGAAAAACTATCATTTCCACAAAAATTGAAGTGACTGTCACATAACTAATTTCCGTTAAAGATAACGGATTTGCAGACGGAAATAGTTGGGGGATGTTTTTACAACAAAAAAATATATATAGTTCACCAATAGTATTTGAAAAATGCTGATAGTTCTTTGCAATGATCCCTTAAATTTATGACAGATCAAATATTATGTTAATATTCTACACAAATCAGTCTATTGATAGGCACTCTTTTGGTCACAACTCAGAACTTCCAACTGATAGGCACTCGTTTGGTCACAACTCAGATCTTCCAACAACAACAAAAAATTCTGCATTGTGTGTTCATGTGATTCTGAGGAAAAAATGTCTCAATGGATGCAATTCCTTCCCCTTGGAAGCTTAAACTGTATGATTCGAGCGGAGATTCGAAACGGGGTCCAATAGGATTACCTTGTTCTCCACATATGATCCTTCATAGCTGAACTGAACGGTGCCTAAATGCAGAAACTGTTTCTTTGGATGCGAGTGATGGCAAAACCCACCAGCCACCAAGGATTCCCAGTAGTTTCAGTTTCTGGTCCAGCACTTCAACTTCAGCAAGGCAGAGAAGCTTATAGTCTTGAATCTCAACTTTCTTGGCATATAATGACTGCAAAGAAAAGATTATGGTCTTAACTCTGAAGCATACCTAATTAGTGCATATCAATGGGATGTAAAAGATAATTACCTTCCTCAAGTACAGGTGAGGTTCTACGCGCATAAATTGATAACACCACTGCACCATTAGAAATTTGCAGTCAATGACTTAAAAATCAACAGTGATGCATATACGATCAAACATATACTGAGACAAAGTTAAGAGATTAGTAGAGCATAATTGCAGTGCAATTTATACCCTACACAACTTCAGGGATGTTGTCATATAATCATAAATAATTATAAAAATGCCGCATCTTGAGCTAACAGGACTTAAAAGGCCTTAACCCACTTCAAAGAAAGTAGACACCGAAATGGTAAGCATTGAACAGTTTCTTGTTGCCATCTCACATTATCCACTAATACAATCATATTAATACAGTGCTTGATAATGTTGGCAAACTGTGCATGGATGGTGACAACCCCAACAAGATCAACACTGACTAGTGACTACATGCACAAAGAGAAACAAGGGTATCTTCAGTATCTTTTTTTACAAGAACTAAGTCTCTTCAATATTCTTCTTACTCCCTCCGTCCCAAAAATAAGTATCCAATTCACTTTTTAGCAAGGAATGAAGATTACATGAGTTAGAGATTCCTTTTCCACTACACGCCCCCGTGATTTACATGTGTTATTCCACTAAATGGTAGTAACTAACTAAAACCAAGGATGTTATTGGTAATTCATATCTAACTAACTTCCAAAATAAGAAATGAGATACTTATTTTGGAACATCAAATTTCAGAAAGTGGGACACATAATTGACATTGTTTATCTTTACACAACAATTTTCTTTCATGTGTATGCAGTAAGGTCTGGGATATAAAGAGCTCTTGATTGAGCTTCCTGTTACTTCATAATTAGCATATATTAGTATCAGTAAACAATATGCTTCCTCACCTTCTCTGCCAAAAGATAAACCGATAAAGGACTGGGCCTCGTGCTAAAAAGGAGAAGAATGAGTTTAATTGTAAGGGCAAAAGGATGCTCCCAGTTCATCACCACAGTCAGAATGAAAAAAACAGGCAACCAGAACTTCCTTGCACTTCTCAAGAGAGCATGTGGATCATCTTCCATGTCTGAAGCATCATAAAATTCTTCAGGATGACCACCAACATAAACATAGTGACCTATATTATCAAATTCAAAGCTTAGAAGTTATTTGGAAAATTGGATTAGAACAAATTGAAGGTTCACAGGTGTTTATTTAACTAAAAGAACAGAGCGGCTAAGTTGTTAAACTCACCGTGCATAGCATATGCAACACGGTTCCAAATGCTAGTCGATCCAATTATGAACGAAAGACCAAAAAGCTGTCCAATACATAATTTCCTTCCTGAAAGAAAACAAAAAAAAAATCACAAGGAGCATTCGACAAAGATAAATGAACTAGAATCTAAAGAGCAATAGAATCTCAGGTATCAACATATATTAACAGGCAGATTAAAGGTCCAAGAAAGTAACTGGTGCCTGAGTATGACCCTTATCTTTTCACCGTAACTTAATCACACTAAGAGTGGAGACCCTCTTACACACAATAGTGTGGGTGTTTTTGTGAAGGATTGGTAGTACACTACACACTATAGCGGCTACTGACTTCACAAAAGAACTAGGCTCTTAAAGGTAGCTCACTTATTCACCCCTATGAAAGTATTGATAAGGAGGCCTACGTGGAAACCTCCTGTGATGCATTTAGGTTTCTCAATGGCCTTAACTATAATGTAAGTGCTACAAGATTAAATATTAAGCCCAGAAAATCTCCCAAAAAAAAAGGTCTTCGGTTGTATTTTATCCTCGCAACTGTCAAGAGATGAGAAATATTACCAGTACAATCCTAGTTCTTATTTTTCCTAGGGACATCAATCAGAAATTGGATTCAAACACCCAAGCACCATATACATAAAAGACCGTGACTTGACCATAGCAAAGCCTAGAGCTCTAAGCCTCTAACATGTAAGTTAATCCCGCATAACCTGAAATTAATGACATTGAAATCCTAACAACAAAACACTCATCCACACTATAAACTAAAGCGAACAAAGTGTGAGAACGTGATTAAACTCACACCAATTATTTATAATCTTCACAACCCAATTGATAGATAATCTAGAGAAGAAACCCACTTGTCAAACTAATAACCTATGTTATAGTAACACAAAATTTAACCAATACCCAGATTACATAAATGCAAAAGCCATATGCAGAGGCTTCACAAACAGAAATGTTTGCACTTAAATCAGTAAATCACAATCACACACATTTTTTCAGATGATTTAAATTCCAAATTCAGTATCTAACTACCACCACAACATCATCAAATTTGAGAGCCAATGGACACTAATACAATAGAAGTTAAGCTAAAAATGAAATTGAATCTACATAATTAGGTCGAGTGAGTGGCTTGCCAGATGAACAAACATTCTGAGCAAACCCTCTCTGCATACACAGCAATCCCACACCACTGTTGCGCAGTTTCGGCTCAACCCCCTTCATCCATTTCCTTACAGGCTCGAATCTGGCATAAACTGGAGTAAAAATCATCACAAAAACACACGAAAAAAAAACACAAATCATAAACAAAAAAAAAATCAGCAAAAAATCAAATCCATACGCAATCTCCTCGACTGATAAATTTCTGGGGAAGGGTATCGAATCAACGGCAGGGATTTACTGATATGATGCAGAAACTTTCCCGCGTACGCCATTACCGTGCCTCTGATACCTCCTCTCTCCCTCGAGAAGAAGGCTCTGAAGCTCGTTTCGTCCCAATTTTTTTTTTTCAATTTTTTCAGCTCATTGACCTGAAACGACGTCGTCTTATGTGTCATCCGATTAGGATACACTTGTCCTGGTGGGTCCTCAGGATTAAGTGCTGACTTGGTAAAGGGTCCATAAATATCTTCTCTTTTTTTTTTTCTGGTGCCATTTTTCTTCACTCCAAAATCTGAAATATCCTATAAAAAAAGGATCTTTGAGGAAGAGAAGAATTGGGTCCAGTGGTTTTGTAAGATCCAATCCAGTTATAGACATGTCAGTGGCAATTTCGCAATTCTCAGTGCCAAAACCTTCACCTGTTCATGGCCATTTCAACCAGAGAAGCAGACCCATCCCAAGGTAATCTCCAAGCTCCAACCTTTTTAACTCTTCAGACCCAGTTCTTCAAATTTGTCCAAGTTCATGTCACTGTACGAGGTTTTGATCATCCTTAAGGTTTAATCTGACAAAAAAATCAAACCTTTTTTTTGTGGAGTGTAATCAGATGTAGTACCAACAAAAGGGTCAGAGCAACATCAGGAACAGATCAGAATCACAGTTACTACGAATTGCTCGGTGTCTCTGTTGACTCAACTCCTCAGCAAATCAAAGGAGCTTACAGGAAATTGCAGAAGAAACACCACCCAGATGTTGCAGGAAAAAAGGTCATTTACTAATTTTGGATCATTGGTCGAAACCAACTAAGTTAAGAATTGAAGGTTTAATCATAGATTTATGGGATAATTGCAAAAACTTACTTTGACTATTTTTTTGTTGTAAAAACTCCTTGTGAATTATTTTCCTTCTGCAAATCCGTTATCTTATGCACTTTTATGGAGGTACTTTCGACTTTGTGTAAAAGAAAATTAGCTCAGTTAGTGGATTTGCATAAGGAAAATAGTTCACCGTAAGTTTTTGCAAAATATGCATAGTTTACCGTAAGTTTTTGCAATCTTCCCTAGTTTTATATTCTAATGTATACATAATGAGATTTGAATTCGTGTTGTGAGAAACCAGACTGTGATATCGTAATAAAAACCAATTCAATTAAAGTTTAAGTTGATAATTGAAGATCCTATTATAGTTTTATATTCCAATTTCCAACAGAGAAAAGAAAATCGAACCCTCTTAATCTTTTGAGCTCTTGATTTGTTTAGGGACATGAACATGCACTGCAGCTGAACGAGGCCTACAAGGTGCTGATGAGGGAGGATCTCAGAAGAGACTACGACGCTTCCATAGGCCAAACAAGGGTTTCATTTGGGAAGAACAGACCTGCGGGTTTAGGGTACAGCTCTTGGGAAGGTCCCTTGAGACCCAAAGCTCTGTTTGTCGATGAAAATGCTTGCATAGGTTGTTTTTTTATCACTACCCTTTGTGGAGTCCGATGAAGCTTAAGCAAATTGAGTACGTAGATATAGTCATGTCTGAACATGTGAGTGTTCATGTGGTTGTCTGTTGTTGCAGGGTGTAAAGAGTGTGTGCATCATGCAAGCAATACGTTTGTGATGGACGATGCTATGGGATGTGCAAGAGTCAAGGTTCAATACGGGGACGATGAGAACAACATCGAGGTGAAGCTTACATATATGTTGATGTTATCAGGGATAATTGCAGATAGTTATGAACATTATTATTTCCATTCAGTTACTTGAACTTAAAAAATTCCTACAGTACTAAAAAAACGTTACTCTGTCGTTAGTTTTAAAAGTCTAAATGAACAGTGAAGGGTATTTTAGTCTTTTTACTTCAAAAATTAGCTAACATTTTACATTCGCTTATAGTTATGTGTGTATAGTTCGGGATATCTATCTGCAATTATCCCATGGTATTTTGTATGTAAATGCAAGTGTAATGCTGAGAGTCTTACAGTCTTGCCTTAAATAGTCATAAGTTTTGATATATAGTAAAGGGTATTTTAGTCTTTTCACTTTGATAATTAACCGTTTTTCAACATTTTACGGTCGTTTGTAATTATGTGCAAAAGATGTATAGTTCGAGATAACTGTATGCAATTATCCCATGGTATTTTGTATGTAAATGCAAGTGTAATGCTGAGTTCCTTACAGGTTTTTGCCTTCAATAGTCATAAGTTTTGATATATAGTAAAGGGTATTTCAGTCTTTTCACTGTGAAAATGAACTGTTTTGTAACATTTTACATTCGTTTATACTTATGTGCAAAAGATGTATAGTTCGAGATAACTATCTGCAATTATCCCATGATATTATGTATGTAAATGCAAGTGTACAATGTGCTTACATTGTTACAGGTTTCGGTTGATTCGTGCCCGGTGAATTGCATTCACTGGGTCGAGAGGGAGGAGCTGGCGGTGCTCGAGTTTCTGATCCGGCCACAGAAGAAGGAAGGGTATGGTGTGTTCGGAGGAGGATGGGAAAGACCTCGGAATGTTTTCATGGCAGCCAAGGCCTTCAACAAGCAATTGGAGCGAGAAGCTGAAAATTATAGCAATGGTAAGGAAAAAAAACAACATTTCTCTGTATCCACAATCGAATGAAGTATGTTCTTAAGACCGTGTTCGATTCTGTAGTACGTTCGAGTGTTGATGAAGAAACGCCTGCGCAAGCTGAGGCTCGAGCTGAGGCCAGTATGAAACTGAAGACGGAGAGGCTGTCAAGTCTTTTGAATTGGGTCAAGGAAGTGTTGGGCTCATAGACAGTGAAGATATGATTTGATCTCAAGTGTGTGTAAATATGAGACTGAAAGAGAAGAACAATGTACATATAATTACAAGATTAGATGCTTTGGAGCACCAGCAAAGAAAGTATAGTTACAATTTACAAGGGCAAGACTGTTATTATTGCAGTTAAAAATAAACAGGGTTGCATATATTTTGTCTATGAACCTATGGTATATGCATCTGACTTGTTTGTCACATCCGCACTGCCATCCATTGTATGAGTCTATAATGGTGTGTCTTTGTCGTCGATTCTAACCATTGAATCTATCATAATCTCAACAAAAGGGTGTTGAATCCCCGAAAACAAGTTAGATTGCGGTCGAATCTAAGAGCCTTAAAACAGACGTCGAGGAATCTGTCGACATTGATAGTCTACAGATTCGACAGATACAGACCCTCTAGGATTGGAGGGATCCTCGTCGATGGGAGTAGAAGGGTTGGGGTTGAGCTGTAATTGCCAGCCTCATCTAATTGTTGTCTCTTGTTTCCGATTGTGCCTTCTTCCACCAAAAACTGTTCTTCATATTATAAGATAGTATACAAATGCTCAAAGTCGGAGGTTTGTTTTCCTTATTGAATTGTTCCTTGGCCATCTGGATGTAGTCGTGCTCAGAATAACCGCTTGTACAGCTCTCCTTCATCTGGTAGGATCTATTCCAGTGGTTTTTGATTTGTTTTTAATTTATTGGAAGGTAACGGCGCGCATCATTGTAACCTTTCGCAATTTGGCCCCAAAAAGTACTACCCTTTTGTTGATTACCCTTCGTTACATATTTGGAGGTGCGTAGCCATGTATGGATGAGGTGCATGTCCACCTCAACGATCCATTTTCTTTTCAAACCTCCTCGTTGTTGAGAAGGGTCGACAGAGAACGACTGAGGCGACATGCGAGTATCGTTGTTGTTGTCGACGTTATATTGGGAATTATCGAGGTAGGCTTAAAATTTGAGATCGAGGTTGGGGTTGGGGTTCATGAAAGAGGCGAGGGTGGGGGATTGAAATCAAGTTGCATGTAAGGGTTCGGGAAAAAACAGATTGCATGTACGGATAGCTGAGTGGATTGATGTGCAACACCCGTTGAAAGTCTTCAGGCTGCTCTGCGTTGTACTCTTCTTGTTCCGGTACATACTTATGTTGCTTCGATGGAGTCGACATCTGAATCTCGGCGTCAGATATTTTTTTTATTGGAAAACAATTTTGATAGGAAATAGAATTCGAGAGATAAATTTGTTAAATTAAAAGAAAATGTTATGAACTGATACAAGAGATGAGAATATTTATAGATGGTAAAGAAAACAATGTTAATTCATTTTTTTTTTGATAAAAAGACAAATTTACTGTTAAGAGCTGTTGGGAGCCAACACCTTTTTTTATTCCATATGTCGGCATTTGATTAGACGGGCGCGACTCGTAAATTATATTCACAGTTCATGTTTGTGATTCAAAAACTATGATCCACTACTCTTGTTTACGATTTAATAAATCGAAACTATGAACCACGGTATAGATATTCTAAGCAATGCGGCGTCGTATTTCAAACGGTCCCTTTTGTGTTGGGCCCATTGACGGCGTAACAAAAAAATTGAAAAAAGACAAAAGAACGGTTAAAACTTAAAAGTAACAATAAACTAGAAACTACCTTTACCACTCGAACCTCACCGACACTAATTGACACTTGTCGGTGCTTCAGGTCTCCCGACCGACACAGTCTCTTTGCCAGCGCTACACGGAGAGTATCGTCACCACCCACTCTGTTGTGTTTCTCTTTCACAAGAAACTTAATTTTATAATACTAATTTAAAGTGGAGTAGATCACCAGACTGGTAAAAGCAACGTACTGATGACGTGGTGGACGATCATTGGTCCAAGAATCAGAGTGGACCCCGCAGGTAGTTAACCGTTTTTTTGACGGCAGTTGGATCAAATCTAAAGTCCTCGGACCGTATCAACGAGGCAGAGTTGCATAGTGAAACGTGTAACATTATCTAGTTTATCTAAATCCGGAGCTTTAATGGTCGGTGGTAGAGTTGGTAATTTACCTATACCATGTAACAGCGACAGATACGGTTGGTTTGATCTTTGACGTTCGTGTAAGAACTCGTCTTAACCAATTTAATTATTTATTACAAATTATCCAATTCTTCTTATATTTTTTCCACTCATATATTTTAATTATTTCGTGTCTTTTAGGATAAAAACTACCACCACTAAAATAAAATCCAACAAAAATTCAGTTTAAAAGACAAAAAGCAACAAAAAGAAGAACAGAAAACAATCATTCTGATCCACCCACCAGACTAGCGAATAGTGCCTCAAGGAACCGCTCAGCCAACCTACATCGAACTAATGAATAGTACCACAAAAGACCGCACGGGTGGATCTTCTAGCTTCAAGAAGGCTAAGTGATTCGCGCCACTCCACCCAAAATTGGACAGATCGACCCCAAAACGTGACTTCAGAAAAAGTACTCACCGGATCCTACCAAAATAAAGTTTAATCTAATCAAAAATATTTTTTAAAGTAATACATCTCAAATTACACAAATGGTGAAAAGTAATAGACGTGTGGAATATATTGCAAGATGTCCTGAAGAATATTCTTAACATGAGAGCCACAAAACACAACCATCTTCGAAGGAGGAAGATCTATAATTTATTCAAAAAATATTAGTCTATTGTTTCATAACAATAACTATTTTTACCATTTGTATGTAACCCAACGATATAGATTTCAACAGTACAGCAAAATACACGTCTAACATACGATAAATGTAAACCTAATTCAATATTAAAATCAAAACCTCTATATGAGCAAGGTTCTAAAAATCGTTAGACGCTAGTTAAGCGATTAGGACCTCCGGGGATTAGACTAGGATTAATCGGATTTGTATTTTTTTATTTTTTATTTTTTAATAGATATATTAGAAACAAAATATGAATTTCATTATATTAAAAATGATAACAAATATTTAAAATACCTAAAAAATAACATCAAACAACTCAAAAACACAACCTCTAATATCACCAACACCAAACAACTGCATGACCCTCTAATTATTTTAACTTAGTCAGTATATTATGCAAAATTGTTTTGATCGCTTAGACGGTTAGACGGATCGGCTAGACCTAGACGGGCACCTAAACGACACTTAATCAGGATTTTCAAAACTCTGCATATGAGAGGTTGAGCCATCACTAATGTGGTGTCTTTCTAGAGACTTGAAACTTTTTAGGATTTGTATTAGTTCGACAAATTAGAATATATAAACGAATCATATACTGAACGAATCACGATAATAATGATAAATACTTAGTTTAAAAAAATCCATTCAAACATGAAACTTCTGATAAGAAAATTAAAATATTATTTACTACTTTAAAAATGTTTGTGTGTATCATATAAATAGTAGAAAAATGTGGAGATCCTGAATAATAAGAGATATTGTGCATATTAAATGATGAACACGATTCATTGATCGTAGACGTTGAATGTACATAACCAAAAAATGAACGGCTAGAGATGAACCGGTAATTGTAGTTTATGTGCTGTTTGATGATGAAAACAAAATCGTGTGTGATCGGGGTCATTATAATGCTTGAACTGGTCAACTGGGTACATACGATTGTGCCGACACATCTTAATTGACCTATATATATTCATTTGTCGTTGACTAAGTTTCAGAGAGTAGTGACTGTGCTTCATTTGAACCCCCATAGGCCATATGATGCGCATACACCACTGACCTCACCACTAAAATAAGAGACGCTTCGAGTGGCTACAATTCCGTAATCCGAATTAATTAAAGGACCTAATTTCTAGACCAATCTAGGTTTGGTATCGGTCCCGATACCATCATTTTATGTGCCCTCCAGAATTTTCAGAAAAAAAAAGGATTTAAAACGAGTTTGATAAAAGTACAAATATGATAGTTACAGTTAAAAATCATATCATGTAAAGATGACATTTTTTATTTTTGTTTGACTGAAAGATACTAAATTTCATTAAACATCATCAAGGAGAATACATTATAGTGTATCAGAGAGATTTTCTTACACCGAAAGACTGACACAGAACGCGCCTCCCTTACTAGCCTATATCGTTTCGTCCGCAATTCTTTTTACAAATTGAAAATGAATTCTTTCGTTTTCAGCCAACATATACATGATATCCCTAATAATAGTACCCACATGAAACATTGAGATTAGACAGGACTTGAGCATTAGACTGAATAATAATTGGGGATGTAGTGTCTAACTCCTGGGAGGCCGAGTTACGGAGAGTTGTGGCAATGGCATAGGGTTCAACTAAGATCGGCGACCAGCAACCTAAAAGGATCTCGTTGGCCGTTAATCTCACCTGACCATCTCTCAAGCGGGTAATCATACCCTAGGCCGTTTGTCTTGAGTCCTGGAAGATAGCATCATCCACATTAATAACCCACGTATCCACCGGAGGTGGAGTGAATCGAGACGACCAGTGGGGGTGGCTCTGGACCGGGGGCCCCACCTTAGCATTTGTTACCTTCCACGCTAGTAAATGAGTACGGGCCTCTGAAACGACACCTATGACAGTTGGTGAGGTTTCGTCATAGAGCAATGCATTCCTGGCTTTTCATATTTCCTAAAGGACGCTGAGGATATCTATTGTCCGACCTTTAAGAGTACCTGACATCATGGATACCCACCATGTTTCAAAACCTACGGCAGTCCTAAGTGGTGGGAGACCTCCCAATTACGCCCAACATACTTTTGCAAACCCACATGTGAGGAAGAGGTGGGTGACTGATTCAGTATCCCTCCCCCAAATGGCACATGTGGTTGAGACCGGCACATACCTGCGGTCGAGATTCGTAGCCACTTGTAGGGTGTTAGTGAGGCATCTCCATACAAAGACCCGAAGGCGCGGTAGTACTGGAATATTCCATAAGGCCGACCATGTTACTACTACCGTGTTTTACTGAAGCTAATGGCGTGCCCGAGCGAGTGTTAAGTATCCCGCTTTTGTGGTATAGATATCAGTTCTCTCAGTCGCCCAATAACATTCATCCTTGGTTCTGGTAGTCGAGAGTGGGATCTGGAGGATATTAACCTTGTCAATTTCATCAAAAAGTTGGTGGATAAAACCCACGTCCTACTAACGAGTTCCCGAGATCATGAGGCCGACGATCGGAGCCCCAAGTAACGTAGGGTCCGTTGATTCGACGGTAATTACTTGCCCAATCAGCCACGGTGTGTCATGTATTAGCGTATCCCGCCTGTCCCCAATGACAACTCGAATGCCACTACCCAAGAGGTTTTGGGTTGAAAAGATGCTAGTCCAAATAAAGCTAGGATTACGACCACCCTCGGGAAGGGGGTAGTGCTGTAAAGGTTTCAGTAACAATCCGACTAATGACATTTATCATAAGGAGGAAGGATGATATTACACAAGCTTCAATCATAATAATGATTAAGGATTTAATCATGACAAATATCATAGAGCAAAACACGAGATCAATAGAGACCGAAGAAGAAGAAGAAGAAGAAGAAGAAGAAGAAGAAGAAGAAGAAGAAGAAGAAGAAGAAGAAGAAGAAGAAGAAGAAGAAGAAGAAGAAGATTACGCCAACAACTTAGGTGCTGGTTTTTTATCAGTAAAGTAAATATAAATAAAACCTCCTTAGAGGATAAAGAGGAGTACATGGAGGATTACAACAACCAACAAAGAAAAGCCAACTAGGGCTACACCAGAAACAACCACATCCAACAAAGGCAGCTTACACACAAAAAACAACTACCAACAAACTCAACCAGGGAAACTGTAACATAACATCACAAAAATAAGGCTTAGACACCAGATTTCACTAAATTTAAACTCTAATTTGAAAACAGGCCTACCATGCCAGATTTACCAACCTTGAAGCACAATAACCCATACTCTTGAGCTTGAAGGTGAGAAGCAGAGTACTGACAACAAACCTCGAACAACCTGAGACACCCATAACTATAGCCCAAATCAGTGATTACAACTACTTCCATCTCTAAAGAACCACGAACCTCCGAACAGAGGACAGAAGTCTTGAATGTCGGCGGTCAACATCGCTACACGGCTGATAAATTCTGGATGAAACCAGGTGCCACAAAAACCTAACTATTTGTCAGAGGGCTTGAAAAGGCAGACAACCCCTTGTACTCACCGGCGACCAACACCGTATTCCGGTGAGGCCTAACCACGAATGTGGCCAGGAACACAAGTAAACCCAAATAAAATAGAAAGGTCTAAGGAGAAGCAGAAAACCCGAAAAAGAAAAGAGAGGGATGAGGAGCTTATCGACCTCAGGAGCCAACACAGTCCAAGGATCTAAAAATTGAGCTGAGTAGATGATGGGAAGAAAATGAACTCCTTAGCAGAGATGCAACCATCACCGCATCGATCCACAAGCGGGAAGGATGTGCCACATCCAGAGTTGGAAGAAGCGACATATGAAGAGCCATTCCTTCACCAGAGCACCACCGCCGGAGAAGCCATTGCCACGGTTGAGGACTGCACGAACAAAAGTTGGTTATGTCTCCACCGCAAACCCTGTCAGCACCCCGAGCCCAGAACACTTCCCAGCTCTCTCTCCACAACACCGATGTGCGATTAGCACACATGAGCTAATAGATCTGCCCATTATCTTCACCAGTATCAAAGACCAGTCCCCCGAGTCCAGTCCAAAGGTTGTTGGGGAGAGCCAAACTGATGCCAACACCACTAGAAACCTGAAAAGGTCAGATCTGAGCCAAAAGGGTAAAATTTGGGTGAACCGACGAGGAAAGAAGCCATCGCCGGAGCACCTCAGGAAAAGTCCTAAAGACTAGATCTGAGAAGACAAGTGCTTAATCGGGCTTCGTCACCGCAAAGGAGGGGGGAGGTGAGACCGTGAGAGTGAAAGGGGGGTTTCAGAAGAAGGCATTGGATTAAGGGAGGAAGGATATGAAGCATCCCCCGCCGGCGACCTCCGAAATCATGAAGCAAGGAGATCATCGACAAAGGTGGGGGATGACGCGGCTGCAAGCGAAGAAAGACGGCTATGGTTTTTTTTAGAGGAAAAAGGCTCCGGTCTTTTTTTTGCTCGCCTACCTTCCAACTTAGATGCTGTTTATTTGTTGGTTTGTATTAGCATTAACTTAATTAATTTTTTTTTGAGGATAAACCAGTGCAATTGTATTAGATCATAATAAGATAGTTTGGTGGGTACTTAACCGTACACCACCTACATAAGCAAAACCAACTTTGGTGGGCATCTAACCATACTCCACATACATAAACCAAACCAACTATTAACTGAAATGAAACGAAAGCAATAAAATCGGCTCTAATGAAAGGTTGCGGACGAAGGGAATATCTGCGGTAGCGTCTGGTGACACCGATACAACATGCTTCTTCCAATTGGGATGAGGCGAAGCCAGCCACGTTTAGGGCAACACTGGTGGACCTACATCTCCTCCGGTGAGTCAGCGTGCGTCGTCCTCCCTTGACTGATAATGTTAGGGCTCCTGAACGTGGGATTGCTGACACTGGACTGGTAGGGGAGACAGAATACGACTGTCGATGGTACCCTCGCCATCTGCTCGCCAGGAAGGGGTCACAGTCGACCACCCCCTTCCTGGACCACCTTAGGCTCATTCCTGGAGGCGGGGGTGTTTGAGGCCCCCCGCCGCTGCTACAAGTAAACCACCATCTGACCCTGATCCTTCAGATTCCGTACAACCCATCCCATAATCAGTGACAAAAGTTTGAGTTATTGTCTTATAACAACAGAAAAGCAAAACTTATGAACAGAAAAAAAAAACATACGTCACGAAAAAATATAGACCTCTCATTTGAATATATTAGGATCGTTAGTCAAATCCCAGATCTGTGGTGCTTGATTAACACGTAATTATTACACTTGTCACATCTTGCTCGAATACGGAAGCAATGAAAATGGCTTGGGCTTCATTAATCATTTAAATAAATAATTTTGAAAAATAGAGTTAATTGAAACCCACTAAGTCAAGATAAAAATGTTTCAACATTAATATCTGGATGATCCGTGATTAAATAATATTTCTTTTTACAGAAAGAATCCACATAATCTAAATTATCCCAAAACCCAAATTAATTGTATCCTCTCACACTCGGGCTGGTCCATGCCCCGATTGCCTATATATACGACACCGTTTCATCACCTCAAACCCATCAACTAAAAACGCAATTTAACACCTACGAAACCAAAACCATATCCACTCAACAATTACTTAGATCATCATGGCTCCGAGTCTAACCAAAACCAGTTCAACCATCACCACACTCTCCGACAGCTCCGGCAAGTCGCCGGTGACCTTGGAAGGATCGAACTTCTTAGCCAATGGGCGTGTTTTTCTCTCCGACGTCCCCGACAACATCGTTGCCACTCCGGTGTCGTACACGTCACTCGACAAGGCCGTTACTACGATGGGCTGCTTCGTCGGGTTCGATGGAGTGGAGTCCAAGAGCCACCACGTGGTTCCGATCGGGAAACTGAAGGACACGCGCTTCATGAGTATTTTCCGGTTCAAGGTCTGGTGGACCACCCACTGGGTCGGATCCAACGGCCGAGACCTCGAGCACGAGACCCAGATGTTGATCCTGGACAAATCCGACGAAATCGGACGGCCCTACGTCCTCCTCCTCCCGATCCTCGAGGGTCCGTTCCGAGCCTCCCTCCAACCCGGACACGACGACGACATCGATATCTGCGTGGAGAGCGGGTCGAGTAAAGTCAACGATTCCTCGTTCCGGAGCGTGGTGTACGTCCACGTCGGCGACGACCCGTTCAAGCTCGTCAAGGAGGCGGTGAGGGTCGTGAGGGCCCACCTGGGGACGTTCAAGCTTCTGGACGAGAAGACGCCACCTGGCATCGTCGACAAGTTCGGTTGGTGCACGTGGGACGCGTTTTACCTGACGGTGAACCCTGACGGCGTCTGGGACGGCGTCAAGGGTCTCGTCGACGGCGGGTGCCCGCCGGGGCTCGTGCTCATCGACGACGGGTGGCAGTCCATCGCCCGCGATGAGGACCCCGTCACGTCGGAGGGCGTGAACCAGACCTTCGCCGGCGAGCAAATGCCCTGCCGGCTCCTGAAGTTTCAGGAAAATTACAAGTTCCGGGACTACACGAGCAACCGACACGTGTCGAGTGGGTCCCACAAAGGGATGGGGGCGTTCGTGAAAGACCTCAAGGAGGAGTTCAAGTCGGTGGACTATGTGTACGTGTGGCACGCGCTTTGCGGGTACTGGGGCGGGTTGAGACCCGAGGTTCCCGGGTTACCCGACTGCTCCGTTGTCCGGCCCAAGCTCACTCCCGGGTTGGAGAAGACCATGGAAGATCTGGCCGTTGATAAGATCTTGAGCACCGGGATCGGGCTGGTCCCACCTGAGATCGTTGATCAGATGTACGAGGGACTTCACTCCCACTTGGAAGCTTCCGGGATTGACGGCGTCAAGGTCGACGTTATCCACGTAAGCAAACCGACTCTCCAACTACCAAACTAATTCCTTGTCAATATTTCTCTTCCCTTTTGACTATTAGGTTTGACTTTTCATGTCTGTCGGCACGCTTTTCTTTTTCTTAATAAATAAATTAGTTTTTATTTTTCAAAAATGTATAGCTATTGGAGATGCTATGCGAGAATTACGGAGGAAGGGTGGAGCTAGCAACAGCATACTTCAAGGCCTTAACTAAGTCGGTGAATAAGCACTTCGGCGGCAACGGAGTGATAGCTAGCATGGAGCACTGCAACGACTTTATGCTACTGGGCACAGAGGCTATTTGCCTGGGCCGTGTCGGTGCGTTTTTGGGCTTGGGCTTGGGCCTTTTGAGTTTTAAGCCCATCTAATGTTTTGTATTGGACCCAACAGGTGATGACTTTTGGTGCACGGATCCATCCGGCGACCCCAACGGTACATTTTGGCTGCAAGGATGTCACATGGTGCATTGTGCGTACAACAGCCTGTGGATGGGCAATTTCATCCATCCGGACTGGGACATGTTCCAGTCGACCCACCCCTGCGCCGAGTTCCACGCGGCCTCACGCGCCATCTCCGGTGGACCTATCTACGTCAGTGATTCAGTCGGGAAGCACAACTTCGACCTCCTTAGGCGCTTGGTCTTGCCAGACGGCTCCATTGTGCGCTGCGAGTACTACGCGCTTCCTACTCGCGACTGTCTTTTTGTAGACCCTCTCCATGACGGCAAGACCATGCTCAAGATATGGAACCTCAACAAGGTAAATTAGGAACTAATGTACGTTTCAGCGTTATGGTGTAGAACTATAATTGAATTCTTAACTATTAGTCATGAGATTTCAGGATTACGGGTCAAATTTCACTATCTATCAAAATACTAGTTTTTATTTCACAATTAAATAAAGGGAAAATTTCAATTTAATACCCTGGCAAACATTTATTTGCAATATAATACCCTAGCTTATTTTTTTTGCAATTTAATACCCTGACAAATATTTATTTTCACTTTCATACCCAACCGTTAACTTTCCATCCAAAATGGATGAAAAGTCCAAAATACCCCTTGAGACCAATCATATTTTCAAAACCTACCACAAAAAATCAGATTTTTTATATATTTCAAAAAACTATATTTTGTTTCAAAAAATATTTTAAAAAATCAGTTTTTATATATTTCAAAAATCATATTTTTATATAATTAAAAAAATCAGATTTATTTCAAAAAATATTTTAAAAAATCAGTTTTTATATATTAAAAAAAGATTTTTATATGTTTTTAAAAATAGTTTTTATTTCAAAAAAATATTTTTTTTAAAACAGTTTTTATATATTTAAAAAATAAATTTTTATATATTTCATAATAATATTTTTATATAATTAAAAAAGAAGATTTATTTCAAAAAAAATAATTAAAATCAGTTTTTTTTATATTATAAGTATCAGATTTTATATATTTTAAAAATTAGATTTTATTTCAAAAAATATTTTTTTAAAATCACTTTTTATATATTTTAAAAAAAATAAATTTTTATATATTTCAAAAATCATATTTTTATGTAATTCAAAAAAACAGAATTATTTTAAAAAAATCAGTTTTTTATATATTAAAAAAACAGATTTTTATATATTTCAAAAAATATTTTTTTAAAAATCGGTTTTTATATATTTAAAAAAATCAAAGATTGAAGGGTGTTTTGGGTATTTTTTGAAAATACAAGGTCATGTGCAAAGCACATGACTACTTTCCATCCATTTTGAATGGAAAGTTAACGGTTGGGTATGAAAGTGAAAATAAATGTTTGCCAGGGTATTAAATTGCAAAAAAAACAAGTTAGGGTATTATATTGCAAATAAATGTTTGCCAGGGTATTAAATTGAAATTTTCTCTTAAATAAATTTTATTATTTATTCGTGAAAACACGTGTTAAAATATAAAATTATAATTAAATCTTTATTTATTCGTTTCTCTATTATTCGATCCACGTAATCGGTCGATGATTAGTTTAGAGTCTCTGACGACATTGTTTTATATTTTGTCGCCAGTTCAACGGAGTGATAGGAGCTTTTAACTGTCAAGGAGGCGGTTGGAGCCGCGAGACACGACGAAACCAGTGCTTCTCCGAGTGCTCTAACTCGGTCACCTCCAAGACCAACCCCAAGGACATCGAATGGAACAGCGGCAACAACCCATTGTCGGTCCAAGGTGTGGAGCAATTTGCAATGTACTTCCTCAAATCAGACAAGTTGGTTCTATGCGAACCGACCCAAGACACCGACTTGTCCCTCGAGCCGTTCACTTTCGAGCTCATAACCGTCTCGCCGGTGACCGTCCTGGCCGGTTCGAGGCCGGTGAAGTTTGCTCCGATCGGGCTGGTGAACATGCTGAACACCGGCGGGGCCGTCCAGTCGGTGGCGGTAGGGGAAGAGTCGGTGGAGATTGGGGTGAAGGGCGGTGGAGAGATGAGGGTGTTTGCTTCGGAGAAGCCGAGGTGTTGCAGAATTGGCGGCAACGACGTGTCGTTTCGGTACGAGGAGCGCATGGTGGCGGTTCATGTGCCGTGGCCTGGCTCTGCTTGTGACTTGTCTGTTGTCGAGTACCTGTTTTAATCTGAGTACCTGACCGACATCGTTATACTTATGGTTTTGATTTGACATATGAAAATTTCAATTTGCTTTACAGGTTGTAAGAAAGTATATTCTCCATTCAAATAATAACAACAATTACAGTTATTATAAAAAAATCTTTTCATCATCAACAAAATAATTCAATAAATCTATAACTTAAATGAAATTGAGGAACAGATACAGTAATCCAGATGAATCTGGATAAAGTAGTTATTAACTTCATAGAGTACTCATTCGAAGCGATGCTCAGTATCTGGTGCATTTGATCCAGGGGATCTATCATGTTTTTTTCTCACTGGGTCGACTAGTTGATGACTGTCTATCCCTCTCACTACTCTCGCGGATGTTAAACTCGAGTATATCTCTAAGACAGCGAACGAGGCAGCCATTTGGTTAGTTCGAGAGGCCCGTTCTGTGTCTGTCCAATCGTGGTCCGGTTTTACTATCACGGATGCACTAGCATGTATTCTTTCAAATTTCAAATAATAAATATATCTTATCGTTTAAAAAAAAACTATAATTGCAATTACTATTATCATATTTTAAAATTATAAACGTAATAAATATTATTAAGCGTCGATAATAAGGATACATCGAAGTGGCGTATAGATACTAGATCCTTGTCACTCTCAAACAGAGGATTAACAAACCGTCCTGACAATTCATCAAACTGCTTTTTTTGTTGTTTGTTTAACAAAATCAAGTTCCACTCTACCTCGAGTATATCTAGTTGAGTATTACAATCATGTATGATTAACCCTAGTAAAGGGCAGAAGCTCTTCCTTTTTATTGATCATGTCCATTACAACCTTCCAATCATTTCGGATCCAAACCCGCTATCTTGATTGTTGTTCCAGTCATTTCAACGCATTCCGGATGACCCATGCCTCCATCAAGCTAAAGAGTTGGACCCTAGAGTCAAACTAGATCGAGAGTCCACCAATTTCCCAACAACATCCTGTAAACAAGACCTCGATAAGGTTTCTCTCGAATTAAGATCACCCTAACTTGTTTTATGTTCTCGATTTGAATAATAACAACTATTGCAGATATTATCTAGAAAATCTAGTTTAAAAAAGCATTTATTTTAACAAACCACAAATTTCAACTAAGTTTGAGGAACAAATAGTCAAATACTATAATCTAAATCCAATGTTATAGGAACCATCAAATTGAAGGGTAACGCAGACCCTCTCAATGTTAGGGTTTTTGTGATTCCATGGCATCGACGGCTGAACCTCTCTTGCCTCGACTCATGCGTCCGCGGTGGAAGGGATAGAGTCACAGATGGAGGTTTTCCATCTACGCTCATCGATCTCTCTTCTTTGTGTAATTTCCTCCCTGAGCCGTTCAAAGCGTCCGATAACCGGAGGAGTTGCAGCGGTGGCGGGACGAAGTTCGGTATTTCTCGTCTCTCCAGCGAAGAAATTTTATCCTTTTTCGATTTGTCAAGTGTCATCGAATCAGCCTCAAACCTACATGCTCTCCTCGCTGATCCGGTTGGGTTGACTGGAAGTGGTGGGGGAGGTTGATACTATTACCGGTGGTTGTTTCACTGGTGGAATATGGGCGGAGGTCAGGAAAGGTGTGCTCGGTGGGAAGAGGAAAGAACAACATCCCGTGGAGGATGTGGTCGGGGAGTCCGGGAAGGTGTGGGCGGCAACGTGGATGGATCCTAGACAACGGCAGAGCGAGAAGGTGAACCTGGGTAGGGTTCCAGACCCGATTGGGAAGCCTACGAAGCCCGGTGACCCAAACCGATCAGACCATATCCGGAATGTATGCAGGCCGTAATTGTTGGGCCTCCAGGATCTTTCTCTAGGGCGGAGGTCTTTTGGAGTGGGCCTAAAGGCCCAAGGTGGGCAGGTCCGGCCTGATAGAGAGCCGGCATGGACCAACCCCAGTTTGGGTCAATTAGGTTTGTAGGATTATGAGGACTCCACTAATTCGGTGGGAATACCACATACAACGGTGAGGGCTATAAGCACTCTCGCCTCGTCGAATGAGTCCGAGGTGGTTTAGAGGGGGGTCGACCGGTTGTACCGCCCCTCTGGACGTAAGGTGACAGCGGTCCCACCAAGAACCGGCATAGTACTTCCATACTCGTTAAGAGATCAGCAATCCCGCGTTTTGAATCCCTACCATTATCAGTCATGGGAGAACGACGCACACTAACAACCGGGGAGTACCTTGTCCACCATTACTTTTATCTGGTAAGGGGTCTGCTCTATCATAGCTTACGCCAATCTGGATTCGCTGTTTCGGTGTCGTCAGACGCTACCACATTATCATCTTTCAGGCGTTTTCAGGAGGTAGTCGGTGCCTTGAGCTTTTTAAGTTATTGTCTGAATATCCTCTTTCGTAGGAACTCGATTTATTTCGGCTATTTTATTTTCAGTATTTTTTCGTTATGTAAACCCTTGTTATTTATAATATACAATCGTAAAACCTAAGGCGAGAGAAAGCTTGGCGGCGGCTTCTCTTTCCGCCGCCGCTCGGCTTCGTGTGGATGCAATCATAATGCTTTGTGGGGGATATCTTACTATGTTCAAATCATGGGATCTCTCCATGGCTTTGATTGAATGGTTCAATTGTGGTTTTGATGACTTACAGGCTTTGTCTCGTGATCAATGGTACATGGGTGGTGTGCAGATGCGGTTCAGCGGCCATGAGGCTCTCAGTGGTGAGAGGACTCAGAGGACGCAGGAGACGCGCAGATCTGTTGGTGTGAGTTGGCAGCGCGGTTCCGGTCGTGGAGCGGGGGTTTATGGAGAAGGGATGGCGTGGACCCGATCTCGGGCTCGGGGGTGGCGGTGATTTCGTTCCCGTCTTTACCCCACGGGCAAGACATCGACGATAGCAGGGGTGGAGTACAGAGTGGAGGCAATAGGAATACTGGGCCGGTGCTTCGTTCAACAACTGTTGTTCGTTTTGATGACGAGGGCACAGGTACTGTACGGGCCTGGTTCTTTGTCAGCGACAGAAGGTACCTGTCTGCTGCTAGTGCTCGGATGATATTTGATCCGATGCAAACTCTAAGCACTGGCTTACAGGGACCAGTGGGGTCCAATGGAATGATTCTCCAACCGGCGAGGGGCATAACGCACTCTCGCCTCGATCAATGAGGACTTCGCGGTCCAGTGGGGGGTCTACCGGTAATACCGCCTCACTAGACGTAAGGTGACATCGATTCCACCAAGTACCGGCGCGACATTCTTCAATCAGATCGGGAACCAGTAACTTTAAGTTTTTAAGGGTCCTCATTATCATCAGAGGGGGGACGACGCCTGCTGGTTCCTCGGGAGGATGCAAAGTCCAACTGAGCCATTTCAGTTCCTAGTTACAGGGTTGTCCGGGACGTCGCTCTAAGGCTTCAGTATTACACTGGAGCATACCTCAGAGTCGATTTATGTCCAATCGGAAACTCCAACTCCAACACTAGGCCTGCTCGGCCCGTGCCAATCAGTCTGAAGCCGCTGTATCGGTGATCGGAAGATACTGTCGCAGTATTCTCCTCCAGACTACCCTTGATCTCTATAGAGCAACTTTACTTTCAGTTCTATTGTTATTTTAGTTTTTAGCATTTCAGTACTTCTTTTTTGTTAGCAACTTTCAATTATAATATAATGATCGTATTTCCTAAAAAAAAAATATATACAATCGTTTCTTCAAAAATATAATAATAATCTAAAAACTAGATAAATCCCGACAGGCACAAATTAATTATATTTTGAAATATTTATATATTATTTACTTCTCTAAGAGGTCTATCTTCAATCTCTCTGTTCAGAGAGTTATATCAAGAATAGAATCGATGAAGACATCGCAGTGTATGGACAAGCAGATAATGGATCTATCTGCTTCTGGATCGCCGACCCACACCAAAAACTTCCTCGATCTCATGAATCGACCTTCGCTCGACGGCGAAGAAGATCAGGAGCGCGACCATCACATCGTCGGTGGCGGTGCTACCGGCGACAATGGAATCAATAAGGAGGCGATCGTGCCCAGCTACGATTTCCAGCCGATTCGTCCCCTTGTCGCGCCTTCGCTTGCCCAGAATCTCGATGGAGCGTCCAGGGATTGGAGCTCCGCTGATTCCAAGCCCAACTCCTCCGCGGCTCCTATCAGAGTAATTCCCTCTTACCTTCCGATTGTTCTTAAGCTTTCTACTGGTTAATCGATGAATTTGAAGCATTTTCTTTCGAATTACTGGTTATTTGTCTCAATTGGGTTTGTGGGTATGTGCTAATTTGTGTTTTTTTTTCTTCCTCTGCTATGGCCTTACTGTCAGATTTGGAGTGTTTTTAATGTTAATGCTGAAAATGTGTTTGATTATGGGAACAATTGGGAGTGAATATGGTTACTGGTTGGTATTTTCCTAATGCTACTTCTCTATCTTTGTACAATTTATGTTTTCATCCATTGAATAGGATGTGTTTTTGAGTTTAGTTTGGTGGGGTATATCTGAAACTGTAAAACCAATTTAGTTTAGTATGTGTATTGGGGAGCTATATTGATCATTTGTGTTGGGCAGTATAGAGAATTTCTATTTGATAAGGTTGGGGGAAATTTATAGGATGTTTCATTTATAAGAGGAATAAGTTGCTGCTGTGTCAAACGTTAAGAATGAAGTGGGAGGGTGGTTGAATTATCTTCTTAAACAGTAAGGCCATAGCAGAGGAAGAAAATTGAATCATGTTAAAAGCGAATCTCGGTGCTGACTTAACAGCCACCTTCAAGCTTCAAGTCTTAGAGTTACATTTTAGTCCCATCTTTGTTGGAAATTTGATATTGTTCATATTATCGTCTGCATTCAGTTCCGTTAAATGGACACTGTGCTTTTATTCAGGTGTTTTTTAACCTTAGGAACAGGAAAACCCCAAATCACTGTGGGTTCAGTCAATGATCTAATTTGGGCCTTGGCTCATATTATTTTAGGAATAATTGGAAAAAATTACGCTAAGGTATTCACTTTTTGCAACCTGTGCCATGAACTTGTTTTTTTTTTTGCACTTCGTATAAATTTGTTTCAAAATGACGATTTCACCCTTGGAATTTAAATTTAAAATTAATAATTAAAGAACAAAAATCCAAATTTCATATCCCTTTAATTTGTTACTCTTTGTACGGTACAAAGAGGAAGAAAATTAAGGGATATGAAAATTTAGATTTTTTGTTCTTTAATTACTATTTTTAATATCTAAATTGTAACGGTGAAATTGTCTTTTTTATACAAATTGCAACAAAAAGACATGTTCATGGTACTTTTTTTTGCAATTATCAAAGCAGAGGGCTACAATTTGCAAAAAAAAAAAATGAATACCTCATGGTACTTTTTTTCAATTATCCCTATTAATCTAGAACTTAGTGAACGAACATTCAACCACAGTACACTTTGATAGGGTATACCTTGGGAAGCTACCACTACATTGTGGAAAGAGCAAATGTAAAACAAAAATGAGTTGATCAACTTTAATTTGAGGATTCAAACCATTGCTGATACATGTTTGTGTAATCTGGGTAGTCGGAATCTTGCTTAGAGAATAAAATTCATTGGAACAAAAACTTCTTGAAGTCACGTTAAGGATATTTCCATGGAGTGCTAATATTCTCTTTAGTGGGAGGCACTTATAGTTGTTTTGTCTTCAAGTTTTTGCTTGAGAAGTCCAATAAACTCTAACTCAGTGCTTTCTTGTCCCAAACAGAACTATAGTTCTATTTCTATAGACACCGTTGAACCTGCAAAGGTCACGTTGGAGAAGGATCGAAATGCCATTGATGCTGCTGAGGTAGTGGCTGAGGTTGACAGAACAATGAAGAAATATACAGATATTTTGCTTCATGTACTGGAAGGTGTTAGTGCACGACTTACACAGTTGGAGAATAAAACTCATTATGTAGAGATTTCTGTAGATGAGTTGAAGGTATCCGTTGGAAACAATCAAGGAAGCACTGAAGGAAAGATGCAGCATCTAGAGAACATTCTCAGAGAGGTATTGTTCTATGACGAACCTTTTGTTTCAAGTGAAAAAAATATAAACTTTGGTCGAACACTTGACTTGTTGTTCTGAGTAAAGTTCAGAATCTGATATATATATTTACCAGGGATAATTGCAAAAAAGTACCCTGAGGCATTCCCTTTTTGCAATTTATAGCTCTCATATTTGATAATTGCCTAAACATACCCTGAACTTGTCTTTTCGTTGCTATTTGTGTAAATTTAGGGCCAATTATCCCTATTTACTATTTAGGGCCAATGTGGGGGGAAAAGCTGAACTGGGGTCAAACATTTTGTATTAGTAAAGTTACTGTGTGCAATAAAGATGTAGCAGAAAACTGTATCCAAGAAGCAAATTTAAGCTAGGTGTACTTTTGTGGGACGATTCTAAGGCCTACCTGCATGCCTAAATTCTGGTTCTTTTATGCAATTGACTTCAAATAATAGCTAGTTAAAATATATGGCCTTGTGGCAAGACCTTGATTATAACATGTTATGCTTAAAGCTGAATGGACTTTACTTGCTGGCTTTGCCATATTACAATCTTAGTACATAACCCAAAGTAGGCCTTGTTCATCTAGAGGTAGGTTCCCATTAAGCTTGACTATGATGTATCAAACTTATGTTTGAAATTGTTTGTAAAATAGCAAGCTGCATGAAGTTTGAAACATATCAACACTTGCTAACCTTATGGAGGTGAGTGGTTAACTCAAGGGACACACGAGCAGATTATTGTAAAATATTAGTTACGGGGAAATTACAAATAACTGGCCTGTACTTTTGACCAGCATCAAGTCACTACCTTTTACTTTAAATCGTATCAATCAAATTTGTTCTTGTTTCAATTTACCCTAAATTGAGCTTTGATGACAAAAATGCCCCTCATACAAATTAAAATAAAACTGGAAAAATGAGACAAATAAATAAATTTTAAATTAAGAAGACTATAGTGTTTCTCTTTTATAATTTGTTAATTATTTTTCCTTTTTTATGCTAGGGGCAATTTCGTCATTAAGCCTCATGTTAGGGAAAGTTGAAACAATTATCTGGTGAATTGATACCATTTAAGCTAGTGTAGTGAATTTATAGTAGTCCAAAAACAGGGCAGTGATCTGTAATTTACCCTATAAGTTGTTTTGATCATTTGGATTGATATTTTTGAAGTTGTTGTTTCTTTCTTTTGGGGCATGCAAAAATCATGTTATTTGTGCCTTCTCTGGATATATAAACTACCGTGCAGCTAGTTTCTTATATTAACATCTATTTCTTAGCCCAACTGTGCCTATCTCTCATAGCTCATCGAACCTATATCCAGGTACAAACAGGAGTTGAGGTTTTGAAGGATAAACAAGACAGAGTGGAGACTCAAATACAGCTTGCAAAATTGCAAGTGTCAAAGGTAGACCCACAAATAGATTCAGTGCATCAATCAGTCTCCACTCCTCAGCTTCCTCCTAATGAACTCCCCCCTCCAGTTCAGTCCCCATACCCATTTCCTCAAAATCAGATTCCTTCAGTCCCTCAGAGAGAGCCTTACTTCTCGCCACCTGTACCGACCCCAGAAGTCCCAAATCAGCAATACCAATTACCTCCAGCGCAGCAGCCACCTGGACAGCAATACCAATTACCTCCAGTGCCACAGCCACCTGGACAAACCCCAGAAGTCCCTAATCAGCGATACCAATTACCTCCAGCTCAGCAGCCACCTGGACAGACTCCAGAAGTGCCAAATCAGCAATACCAATTACCTCCAGCTCAGCAACCACATGCTCCTCTTCCATCACTACCTCATCAGCAATATCTACTGGTCCCTCAACAAAAATATCCTCAGACACCCATTAAAGATCATCAACAACAACAGTCCCAGCCTTCATTAGGTCACCGTCCTGAAGAGCCTCTTTACGTTGTTCCTTCTCAAACTTACCCGCCAACCCAACAATTTTATGGGCCGCCCTCTCACGTGTACGACCAACCAGCTACCAGGCCCGGTTCAGGTTTTTCTGCCGGATACAATCCACCATCTGGGCCTAGCGAGTCATATCCTTATGGTGGGATGCCTGTGAAACCACATCAACCCTCTTCTTCTCCTGCTGTGGCTCACGGTGGTGGAAGCGGTTACCCACAGCTCCCAACAGCCCGAGTACTACCACAAGCAGTACCTACTGCTTCAGGGCTTGCTACTGGATCTGGGTCTGCTGGAAGCGGAAATAGGGTTCCTGTGGATGATGTTATTGACAAAGTGACGACTATGGGGTTCCCGAGAGACCATGTGAGAGCAACGGTTAGGAAGTTGACTGAGAATGGCCAGTCGGTTGACCTGAATGTGGTGCTGGATAAGCTGATGAACGATGGGGAGGTGCAGCCCCAGCGAGGTTGGTCATTTGCCCGGTGATGTCCCATCTTCGATACTCTAATCCATTGACATTGCTGAGAGAACTCTTTAGGGTCATTTCCTATTCCATTACTCGTGGTTTTGTCTAGGAGGTCTCTTTTGTTTAGTACTGGTCATCTCATCTATGTACACTCAATAATTTGGAAGTGCTTCATTTGTTGGAAGTTTGGGTGATTTAACCTTGTTTGGGTTTGTATATAATTCAAAACTGCATAGAGATCTTAACCCATTTATGGTTTTACCAAGAGGTGATAAACTATGCTAGTACTTTCTCAAATGGCTTGTTGAACAGCATAAACTAAAGCTTTGAAGTGAGCTTTTTTGTTAATGTTACTGCAAGCTTAACTTATGCCTATAAAGCCTTTCAAAAAAAAACTTATGCCTATAAAGGAATAGAAGGCTATTTTTGTATCACAGTTAAAAAAATTTGTGAAACATTGAAACTATCATTGTTTAAATTAAGGAAATTTGGAAAAATTAAAATAAATTTGTGCTATTAAAAATGTAATTGTTTATCAAAAATGTAATTGTTTATCAAAAAATGAATAAAAAAAATGAGTATTTAACGAACAACAATGTCCTTTTTAAAACATCAATGAAAGAGTATTTTCCTTTTTTGTTTAGTGCATTTCCAGTCATTAATAGTTCGATCTGAAAGAAGAGGCTGGTAGAATAAAAAATTAATAAATATGTTTTTCTCTCCTCTTTTAATCAGGCTGAAAAAATTTCATTTTATATTTATGTTTTTTCTACTAGGGTAGACAGATATAATAAGATAATGATAAACATAACAAAATAACATAACATTTTTATTATAAAAAACGAAACTTATATTACACGATTTATTATTATCGAAACGAAAATTAAACATAGGTTAACAACGATTTATACTCCGTTGCAATATTGTAGCCATTTGGGTTGGTCTTTGACGAGATTTCAGATGTCGAACTTGGTGAAAACTTGGCCATGTCGGTCCCGATAAGTCTCCGCAGCCAACGCTCTGAGTTGGGCATCGGTTTGCCCCGACTGCCGAGCATGAAGTTTTTCATGGTAGATTAAATTGAAACGCTTTACCTTTATGGACATCCTTTTCTAATGGTCCTTCAATTTTCTTTCGGTTCGTAGTGGAACGACATCAGGTGCTTCAACGACGTAGTAGTTGTAAACACCTGACAAGTAACGTATGTTTGGCCCCGTGCGTGCATGTTCAAGCCACACAAAACACAACACCATTTCTTCTTCGGGGGACCATGGATAACTCCGACGCCCGGGATCCATTGGCGGTTCAGTTAAAGAAAGCATTGATAGCAAATAGGTGGGGGAATTTGACAAGAGAGGAGTCGGTGACGGAAGTTGTGATGAAATATGATGGAAGAGGATGAATTTATAGGTGGGGAGGTGGAGAAAATGTCACCGAACCGTCGACCTTAGCAAGGCAATTTGGTCTTTTCTCATGTGTTGGATAATTATTTTTATTTCACGCAAACCAATGAGAGTTGAATGAAGGTCAAATGTATGTGAAATGTTGACAAAATTCATTCAAACTATGTTGTAATTCAATGGAAATTAAACGGATATGCAATGGAAAATTATAACGAGAAAATATAATGGGAAATCATAAATTGAAAGATAAAACTTCATTACTTTTCCGGAAAGAAACAATGAAAATTCAAATTAGGGAATGAAATACAAAATTGAAAAAACAGACAAAACTAATAGGAGAAACATTGAAACGTCACATTCCAAGTTTATGCGACAATATCGCAAGGGTATTATAGTGGATCGCAAGCTCTTGAGGAGTCATGGTCGAAATGTCCTTGGCCCAATCCTCCTTGAACATCTCAAAATACAGATGAAGACCAGCGATGAGTTTGAGTTTCAATTCGAGCGCACTGCAGACTGCTTCTTGAGCCTCCATAACACTTGAGGCAATCTGTTTTGTCTCTGACGCTTTACCTTTACCTTTCACCCTTTCCGTTTTGGCAGTCTTCTGACCAATAAGCCAGCAATCCGAAGCAAATCTCATCCCCATGGTGCACTCACTATCGTCCCCAGGTATGTCTTCTTGACTTAACTTTCTTGATTCGCTTGAAGGTTGTAAAGGCGACGTTGGTTCGAAGGGTTCTTCATGCACCACTACTCTTTCAGGGACTCCAAAGTGTTTTGGAATCCATTTGTGTTCATTTCGAACAAATTTCCACCAATGCTTCTAAACAAAGTCGTGACCTTTTGTCGTCCTGTATAATTCCTATGCATATTACATAATTTGGTCATTGAATCGGCCGTTTCGGTGATCGTTGACGGTGCGTTCTTCATCACTCGCGGATTGACGTTATTCCAGTGATCCTTATAATTCTTACCGGACCGAAATAGATTATTTGGTCACCGCAACACAACGACTTTCCTCCCGATGTCATCCTAATACTTCACGTTCTTCTTATTATTGTTGCATGTTGAATCATAAAATAAAATATGTTTTGTTTACAAGTCGAAAAACATTGAGATACCTACGAAAATCTCGGACTATAATCTGAAACCCAAAGTGTATGATCCTCCATAATCTATATTACACCGGATAAAAACCCATATCCTTATGTTTCAATAAAATATATATACCCTCCATTTAAATGTATATAGAACAGTTGGGAATCTCCATGTAAACAGAATAAAATTCATTTTTTATTCATTACATCTGTTGGGCGTTACACTCGAAAGATCACTAACGAAACAGTAAACAAACAGATCACTTAATTTATTCGCCGGCGGCTGAGTAGGACCACCTTCTCCGACGAAGCTCCGATCCCTATCTCAGGTTCTGGAGTAAGCAGTGCTCTGTATCCCCTCACCCAAATCCTTCTTCAAGTAAATCCCCGTCTCCCAATCCTTCCTCTCCGCCTCTTCCTCCGCCGTCCACGTCATCGCCGCCCTGACGGTCTTCACCGTCCAAACCAGGATGAACAGCCCAACGAGCCCCAACGCCTTTGCCTTGCTAATCACGTAACTCGCCATGTCCCGGACCTTCATCTTCGGATACTCCGCCACCGCCATCCCTGACGCCGCCTCCCGGAGGTAATTCGCCACCCACAGCCCCGTCACCGCGAAAGCCCCGGAGGTCAGCACCGCCGTCAGGGCGAGACCGATGACGGCCGCCGCCGGCACGATCACCGGGCTGAACACTACGAACAGAGGTACGGCCACCGCCAGGCCGACGAGGGTGCTCATGAGGGTGAACCCGGAGAGGGCCATCAGGGTGCCGGTGACCGGAATTCCGGTGACGACGGCGACGACCTGACCGGCCGTCGGGACGTCCTCCTCGTGGCGGTGGAGCTGGTGGGTGCGGTCGTGTCCGGCGAGGACGACTCGGTCGCGGCCGGTTGGCATGGTCGGAGTTGGAGTTGGAGTGGGGGTGGGGTTGCAGACAAGGTGTTTGTGAATATGCGTGAGTGAGAGATGGGTGGTTGATAAGGAGGATGGAGAGTAGCTACGGAGGCGACACGGAGGTGGAGAGATGGCGAGAAGGGTGTGTGCATGAGGAACAAGTTGCCCAACTATTGATCACATAGATTTATTAAAACACGTGGTCAAATATAATATTAAAATATTCTTTTGAGTAGGGATGACAATGGGCCGGGTTTGGACCGGGTTTTGTGATACCCGTACCCGGTCCGATTTCCTTACCTATGGCCCGAGCCCGTCCTCGACCCGATAGTGGCCCGTTTGTTGTCCGGCCCGCTTGTGGCCCGACAGGGTCGGGTATTACCCTACCCGCCCAGTATAAGAGTTGTATATTTTTTTTCTTTCTAGGACACCATAATTTTATTTCACTACTCAATTTATGTTGACAAATCATGTATATATGATGCGTAAAAGTTTCATATATTTATATGAAACATATAGTCTCATCATCTCGGATAAGTAAAACAAGTATCATCAAACCGGTTCCGAATTTGTGTTAGGGACAACATCTTCATTATTATGAACCGGTAAGTTAACCACTTGATCCCCATTCAAGGGTTCATTATTACTCACAACCACGGAAATAAAGTAACCATACAATAAATAAATATTTGTATATAGAAAAACAATAAAATATACGACTAACATAACATGTTTTATACGGTTTATTCATGTAATTATATTTCATATGTATAAAACACCATAATTTATACATATTTATGATTATATTCATGTAATTACATATATATTATATAATATGTATAAGAACAAATATGTATGACACGTATTTTAATTTACTCTTTCAACTATGTATAAAAGTAAAAAGATTAAACTTCTTTTTTATCTGCCCCTATACAACTATATATAATACATATAACAACAAACTTGCGTGTATATGTATATATATAAAATAACTATAAACCTGTAAAAATTAACAAATAAATAGCCAATTGATTTTTCATTGTATATATAGGGTAGAAACGTAAAAATTAACAAATTAATTTAGTTTTTTTTTAATTTAGTAACCTACCGGGCCGGGTCTGGGCTGGGTAGTATCAGTCCCGAGCCCGACCCGAGCCCGGTTAAAGCCCGATCAAACTAACCCGTACCCGGCCCGTTTGTACAATGGGCTGGGTCTGGCCCGATTTTTTCGGGCCGGGCTGGTCGGGTCCCCGTCGGCCCTGGGTATTATTGCCATCCCTACTTTTGAGATGATTGTGAATTGTTATGGTCCATGTGTAAATGTCCAGTTCTACACGTGAGAGAGTATTGAAGTATGAGTCCCACATCGAAAAAATGTGGATAAATTAACCATTTGATATATATCTTGATGTCTTTACCCATCCGTTCGAGCTTTTGGGTTGGATAGGGCTATAACATAAACAAACATTTATAAAAAATGTTTCATAACCACATGTCGCAGGTGCACAAAATGAAAGCGGTAAACACCCTCGCCGCCTTCAAGCACTAGAGGGGTCGGTAGGGGCTTCCGGTACCCACATTTTTATTGATTCTAATGTGGCATGATTTTACCAAGTATCATTACGATAGTTCCCTTAGTATCGGAAGCCAACATTACCCTTATTGTATCGGAAGCTAACATTATCACGTTTATTCCAGGCGACCATTTTCAAGTTTGTGCCCACGAGTTAATTATTCAATATATATTGTTCCTCGTTTCAAAAAAAAATAGTTACAGTATGTCTTGTTTTGAAAATAAAGAAGATAGAATTTGTGTATTAAAACTCGTCTAAAAGAAAACTCGACCGCATGAATTGGAAAGAAAATGATAAAGGAAAACAAAATATTTATTAGCAGTCAACAAAAAATAATTACATTACATCCTCGTTTCAATTTTATGCAGCGTCCCAATGTGAATATAGTAATGAACAAAAATAAATTACAGTACTCTGATGCTGTTCCAAGGAAACAAATGGTTTCTCCGGAATCAACGATGTCGCAGTCTATACCTTGTATTCTCACCATTTGTCTCCGGAAGCACATAGTCCGGATCTTCTAACAAAGCTACCTCTTCAGGCAAGTCCTCGTCGATCCATTTACACCAATCTATATCGTCGTCATCCTCATCGTAATCCCCAGGTAGCTCTTTGTTTCTTTGAATGCCATTCACCTTATCAATTAAGGTCAGCAGCATGTGATGGTTCAACACTTCATAATCTCTGCAAGTTAAGTATCTAAGTTACTGATTCTGATCCGGGTTTTGACAGGATCAATATAACGATAAGTATATGTGAAGCCGTTAAATCTCATCGGTATATTTTCGTTTTTCATACCTGTATGTGAAAATAGCAACAAGAAGCTGAACTGCGGCAAGGATCACAAACACATATCTCGCCAAATTTATCATCCATGCTTGTTGTTCAAAGTCCCGTTTTGAATGCCAAAGAATCGACACTTCTATTGATAATGTCACGCACAATCCTGCACGATACAATCGGATCAGAACTTGTTTAGAAACTTACTGTCGTTGCTCGTAGCTCTTGAATGAGCGAGGAGAAGAAATTAAAGCAAGAACAAATAAATTTATATGTTTACCGATATAGAGCTTGTGCCTCACGATATAGGTTTGCTTCGTACTAGTCAACATGTAGATGACGAATATCAATACGAAATAGAGAAGGAAAGATTTGACTATCCTTGATTCAAGCAGCATTGCATTGTGCAGAGCAAACAGCTTATCTAAGGCCATGAACATACTTGCTTGCTTCGATTCGAAAGCTTCCTGGAAGATAAAAGGTTACAAATTACGACACAAGTAACTACTAAATGCCAATCCAAACCATGGGCTAGACAAATGCTAACCTGGGCAGCCAAAATTGACTTGGAGTTCTCCACCAAGTGATCGTGAACCCGTTGAAGCTCTTCTTGCCTCTGGAGAAGCTCTTCTTGTTGCTTGCGGCTGTAATCAGCTAACTGTTGCAGTGTAGTCCTATGATTCGAGAACATCGAGCATGTAAGTACGAGGATTATAAACAGTGTCATGAAACGTGATTCATTTGTATTGTTGTAAAATGTACCTGCTCTCTTCAAGTGCTTGAGACTGAAATGTTGTCATGAACTGAAGGCTCTCCATTGCTGTTTCTTGTCCATTCAGAAGCTGCTTCTGCTTATCCAAAGAGTCTCCCGCCATTTTCCCGATATCATCAGCTTTACTTTGCAGATTCTCCATCTTATCGGACATGGCATCTCCAACTTTGACTATCTCCTTCTCTATCTCCAAAGCCTCACTTCTCAAGCCATCGATCTCTTGACCCAAATTGTAGTAGGAATCGTGAAGCATTGCCATGCCTTCGTCTAGTTTTCCCCTCAACAAGGCTTGAGCTTCTTGAAGCTCTGATTGGGAAGCTGCAATGACCTTTGATTGCTCGTAGACAACTTCTGAATGCTGCAAGACCAAACCTATGCTTTCTCCAACGTTCTTGGTAGTTTGAGCTACTTGCTGAGTTTGAACATCAATTGACTTGAGAGAGTCCTGAACTTGATTCGAATTCTGCAGCAAAAAATCCGACTTCTCTTCTATGATCTCCAGCTTATCTTGAGCAAGCTGTGATGAGTGTTTTAACTCATTCACCAATCTCTCCGTCTCTTGCTTGAAAGCATGTGTCCTGCAAACCTCACCATCCCCAAAATTACATCAATACAACGTCCTAAGCCATGCCATGTATGTACAGATCATGTGAGGTAATAGGAGAAACACTTAACTGTAACTGATAGCAAATGCTGTTGGTCTCGAGGTAAAACTCGAGATAAACCTTGTCCTCGTTCACATCCAGCTTCTTCCTGCAACTAACCATGGACGATCTCGAGTCGCATTTGGGGAGAGGAGCCCTTCCGGAGTCCCTCTGGAAGCAATCCGTGAGGTGCCAAGCAAACCTAGACCTCTTCTCCTCATCCGCAAAGATCTTGGAACACCCGGCGAAAAGACTTCCATAAGCAGTTTGGAAGCAAGAATTGGACACTGCCAATTTGTTCCGAGCATTCTCAACCAGCTTCATCCCCTTCTGGTCATGAAAACCCTCTATGGAGTACTCAGAGGCAACAAATCCGTATTTTTGATCTGAGGGTCGAGCATTAGAGCCGTGACCGGTCTCACCCGGAGAAGAAAAGAACCAGCCCCATGCCTGGCATCTTTGCAATGCACAAATCGAAATCAACAATACCAGAACGCAACTTCGGAGACCCATCACTTCAAATTGAACCCTAGATCCTGCAGCACCAAAACCCCAATTCCATATTCAATAAAAATTTAAACTTTCAGTAAACTAGGTCAGCATATTAAAACAAATCATGTTCATTCCAGCAGAAGTCCAATAACAAATTTAAAATCCCTAACTCAACCAAAATTGAAAAAACCCCAGATGAACTTTACGAATTGAGTTCAAACCAATAAAAATCAACAGCTGCAACAATCTCGGTGCAATTCAAGTTCAAAAAAATTAAATTCCCGCGCCAAACAGAGGTTTAGTCACCACCTCAAATCCCTAAATTCAAAACCAACAAACTTGTAAACACATACACATATACATGAACAAAACCCAAGAGATTGATGTCCGAATCATAGACATGAACAACCAAGGACTTTTTCAAATTCAACAACAACAACAAAAATAAACAAAATCACCTCAGAAAGTGAAATTAAAAACCCTAAAAGTATCGGATTGGAGCGGCGAAGTAGTTGAAACTTGCAAGTACATACGCATATTCGAGAAGAACGAACCAGGTACAGAGATGGAAACCTCTGGGCGATGAGTCTGAGGGAATCAAAAGAGCGCGAGTGAGGCGTCTGAGAGAAGAGACACACCGACTCGAGCATGTATATATATATATAGGAACGTTTGAATTTTCTAAAATTCAAATTATTTTTTCTCTCTAACCATGTTTGAGCTCGGCCCATATATATATGACTGAAGTGCCCAATAGCCCCATCCTGGACGGCCCAATCAAGTTGGTACTAATCTGTAACCGTGTCCTGGGCGGCCCAACCCGAAACACGAGACCTGTTCGATTGATGAATGGAACTGTAGAAGATGAATAACCAAGTATATTTCGAAAATATTTTCAAAACATTCAATATTCTATATTAGAAGAAAAAAAGTTGAAAAACTATCCTTCGGGTTGAAAAACCTCTCTACCTTCTCTCTCTGTAATGCTCGTCGTCGCAATCAACTCTTCACCTCTCATCGCCGATCTCATGGCCTCCTCCTCCCTTTCAACGTCGGAACAAACTATGCCGAGCACAACTCCCACTCCCCACAACGTTTTACCCGATATGAACCTCCCCTCGGCCTTTCCCACCCCGGGGTCACCGAGTTCCGGTGCTCCTTCGCGACATGCACAACCCCGCAACCCACCCTTCTTGGACGGGGTTTTGACGGAGGAGAAGACCGAATTTATGGACGACGGTTCCGGATCTCGTCTTCTCAATGAACCTCAGGCGCCGGCTTGGCCATTCCTTTGTCTGCCACATGTTGAGGCCGGGAAGGCTACGTCGAGAACCCGAGGGCAGTCCCGACTATCCTCAACGGTGCTCCTGATCGTTTCGACCCTTGCCGTGACAGATTAGTCACGGGTGCCCCAACGTCCAACAAAGCTCAATCTAGGGAAACGGATGGTGGTGTCGGACCGGGAAGACAACGAAAAGGTCCTGGGGATCCCCGTGAAAGCCATCCCCGCTGCCATCGACGACTGTTACCGCTTCTCTCTCGTGGGTAGGGTTGCGGGTACGGGGAGCCATAACATGAATGCCCTTTATGGGATTATGGTCCAAAATTGAAAGGTGGACGGCCTGCAAATCGAGTGCCTCACGAAACAGACGGAGGCTAAACAGTCCCGACAGGACCAATGAGGAGACCCAGCGTGTGTGGGAAGGTTCACCTCAGGCCTATACCCACAGACCCGGGACGTCTGGTGCTGGGAAGTCTCGGGAAAGCCGCATGCACATCACTGTCTACTTTCCTGCTCTATTTATTTATTTATTATTATTATTATTATCTGTTTGGGTTGAATAATGTCCCCTTCTTAGTTGGTTGGACATTTAGTTTTTGTTTAAGCACATTTGAAATGCTGGAAGATGTTGTCTTTACGTTTGGTCTACAAGACAGAGTAGACGTTTTCTACAGGTCCATGAGAGTCGGGTTAGCTACGGTCAATCCGGATAATATTATGGAGGCCAGGACTTTTTAGCCCTACCTTGTGTGGCTTATTATTTACAATAATGCACATCCCAAATTACTCGTTTTAGAAAAAAGTACATTTCGAAAATTTAAGAAAATTATATCATGAAATCTACAAGTATATTTCAGAATCACATTTCTCATAACCACCGGGAGTAATGGCTATACACACCCGGCGACCATCAGAATCACAATTCTCATACCGACGTGAATACGGTCGGTATAGACACAGGCGGTTCCGGCTGGGTCGCCAGTTCCGGGATATTTTTTTAACACCAATAAATATGTACAGAAATATGTATTCTTTTTATGTAGCATATTCTTTACTTTTTATCATACATATATATGAAATATTATTAATAATAGAAAAAATATAAATATATAAATTCGATTAATTTCTGGTCTAACCATCACTTTACGTATAGAACCTCTCACCGTTTGACTAACGCTTTGAGCATCCGCAACGCTGGGTGGGGAGCTGGCCTTTCGACGCTGGCGGTGAAAGGATACGTTGAGTTCACCCCTCTTCTTAACGTTGAGGGTGAGTAAAATTGTGAAGAAATAGGCATTTACCATCGGTTCTTTACTACCTGACATTAAAGGATATTGACTATAGATTAAAAATATTTGGTTTTTATCTTCCGGTCAGCACCTCTTAGCCAGTTCCCCACTTTAACATTGTTGATACTCTATAGTGACCGAGAAAAGGTGTGGTTTAGGTTGATTGCACTGTTTGTACGAGCCAATGATGGGCTTAGGGAGAAGATCGTCGGGTCCAATCAATCTAATTCTTGATTTCGTATCAATCAATCGGATCGTGCACTCGGCCCACATTGACCTTTATGGACGGTTTGGGGTGGCCCTACTATATTTCCAAATGTGGGCCCATGTTGCTTTCCCAAACCCACAAGTTCAGCATACTACCATATGAACATTAAAATAGTAAAATAAAACTCTTCATTAAAATATCAATTAATATTGCATTATAATTACTTATTTTTGTTGAAAGGAATCATTTTTACCGATACATTAATTATGAATATATATATATAGGCTGACTATTAACTATTTAACCCACAAGACAAATAGTAATATTATGTATTTTTAATTTATTAAACAATAATATGAAGACTGAAATAGATACTATGTAACAAATGTATAAGAACAGTACAAGCAAAAATAAACCTATTCATAGTATAGTTATTGTCCCTACAGAAATTTGATTCCCGACGGCCAAGAAAAAATTATCATATAATTAACTATTTTGTTATGTTTCATCTTTTATTATTTAAGTTGACTGTTTTTTTTTTCAAATATAAGTTTTTTTAAAGGGCAAACGAGGGACCGTATTTACTAATGCATGAGGCGCTTTACAAGTAGGACAAAATAGTTCAAAGAACAGAATATGTCTGCATCTCTCGTAGGACATCCGGCGCTCATAAACTTGCAGAAAGCCTAGTTTGCATCCTAGACAGATATAATTATTCTTACGATGTACCCTGTAGCGATAAATAAAGGAAACGGAAATAAAATCCAGCAGCCCAAAACTAAAAAAAATACTGAAAACAAAAGAACCAAAAGCATGAAATATAAAGAGCGTGATCCTCTGATGGAGTCTTCAACTCCCCGGATAAAGGTTCTTGTCTCGGTCCAAGGTCATAAGGGGTAGGCCACCAGTCCTCTACCCACCAAGATCGACGCAACCTTATGGTGCCTGGCGGGGCTATTTAACAGCCATCGCCAATTCTACATCATCTTCAGTCTCCTCCTCATCATTGAGTTGGAAAAGGTTTGTTATCTGGTCCATTGCGCCCAACGCCCTCTTCAGCTTTGCTTGGGTAGTCTTCCTGGTCCCCTATCCCGCTTTGGCTGGTCCTGGTTTTTTGCATCATCAGTCTCTTTGGGCCAAGACCCCCACTCAGCTTATACGGCTCCCTCTGTTTCCCCACACGAGCGAGGTCTGCCAGTAGTTGCTGAGGGGCATCCAGAGGAGAGGGTGACAGTGACTGTGAACGAGTCCAAGTGGAAATGTTTGGGGCTCCTACCCCCATGTTATGTCCCAAACCCTGAGTCAGGTTAGCCAGATCACGAGTCTTCGTAATCATACTTAGCCACCTGACAAACCTGGATGCACCCCATGTAGAATTAGAGGTACCGTTACTGGATCCTCCTTGGCCATGTCACCAGTCTTTGAATCTGTTGCTCCTTCCTCAATCGAGAGAGCAGGCAAACGCGGTGGTAGAGACAGATACCTCCCCCTCGGATTCTCTTGTTGACTCAACCCCCGAATAAGGGATGGTAGCACCCCTTCCACCCTTGGTTCCCTCTGGTTTTGTGGAGACCCCAACGGGTCTGCAATAGTTTGACAGTATCGATGCCCATGTTAGCACGTAATGAATCATCAAAACATACATCTTTTTGCCGACTCCTCGAATGTGAGTAGTGCGGTGCTAGATCCGATGAGTAAACCTGCCACATTGTGCACAATACCCCGGCAGCCATTCATACTGTAGGTCCACAATTGTACCATGTCGGTGTCCTAGGAACTCGAGACGGACCGTCCTCGTAATCAGCATGTTGACATCTAACCCCACCCGGAACCACAAAAAATCGTCCAAGGCCCTCTGAGTCGGTATGGGAGCTTCGGGGACAACTTGGCCGATCGAGGACGCTTGAAGTGCCCTGATCTTATCATTTCTATCGTCTCTAGAGACATTAAAAGCCCAGACCCCAAATTCCATGAACCCAAATGGGATCTGATCAGGCTGCATGCAAGGAATATATGGGAGAAAGATGAGGGGGTACCCGTTGAAGGTCCAATGCCTGTTGTGACAGATCCGATTAAGGATGTTTCTTACGGGAATTGGAAGGAGACCGCGTCATGGGAGAGGAGTTCCACCCCCATGTCATTGACTTGCTATAGCTTTAACATCACCCCGATTAAGACCTTTGGGTATACCGGATTCCAGTAATGAGTCGGCCGACCAAAGATAGGCGGTACCTATCATCGGATCCGTCCGGAACGGAATCTTGGGGAACCACCATGACCGTGTCCTCATCGTCATCATCCTCCAGTGAGACGCCTCCCAAGTGGTCGGCGATAGCATCAAGTGAAGCCCTAGCCGGTAGCAACGACACCCCCGGCTCGTGAACGCGCGATTGAGACTACGGCAGGATGACCTGTGGTGAGGCCACTGGCCTTGCATGCGGTAGTGCCTATTGGATCTGGCCATAACCTTGGTGTTTCGGCGACCGACGGCTCCTAGAAACGTGTACTTACCTGTATTATATAAGTTTAATTTTTATTATTGTTTCAGAAATATATATGACACCAAGTAAAAACATTTATTGTTTTATTTCCTATAAAATTGTTTTGATACGAAAAAAATATTATCTTACTTTACATATGTGTCAATTAGAAGCTCTCTGGACAGGAAAGGAAAAGAAGCCAAAACTCTAGTCGTCGTCGTTGGCGACGACGACTCTCTCCTTTTTGTTTCTCTTTTTTTCTCTTGTTTCATATTTATTTTTTATCCTTCTCTCCTCCTATGTAGTTGTCTCACTCTGCAGCCCGATTTAGGGTCATCATCTTCAAGTTTCGGCTTTGGATGAAGACGATTTATGGGCTGCCTGTTTGGGTGAAGCCATGTTATGAACTGAACTTTTGAGGGAGGTTGTCGGTGTTTGCACCAGCGCAAGACTTACCTTACCGATCACATCTAAACGCAATCCCATATGTGGGAATTTTGGCGAATCAAGACGACGAACCGACAAGACCGAAGCGCCCCACCGCGAAAGCTTTGGGTTTCAGAAGAACTGGTATCATAGGATCCGTAGTTTATGTATTCGCTTTTGTGTTTATTTTTTTTCTGTTTCCTTTTCAATTCTACGATGTAAAGTAGAATTTTCGTTTACGTCCACGGGCGTTTTAGACCTACATGTGTACCATACTATATCCTGGACGTTAGGGTCTATAATCCCGAGTTCTCTATCGTAAGATTGGAGCCATTGCGTTGAATAAAACACCTATGTCTCTTCGTTTCAAAAATATATATATTTGTGTAAATTATGTACTTTTCAAGTTAACGAGATAATAATTAAGGATGTGCAAATAGGTTTTCTCTTAAAACCTTAGACGGACCCTTCATCTCTTTTTTATGGCCGTCGCCACCGGCGATCGGACTGGCCTCGGCTAGGAAGGTTGCCGGTGGGGTTTTTCTTGCGACAGCCCTCCTCATTCTCCTTGTATGTCTCTAAGACCCACGATGAGAAACTTCCCAAACCCAATCGCCACTGTCTTCGTGTCTCGTGCTCCTCCGTTACTACTCGTCATCCATCGACCAATGGTTCCGCTCCTCGTCTACTCTTCTCCCACTTCGTCCGGACTGCCTCGTAATTAGATGCCAGGGCTGTTCCGACTAGGATGGTCCCTGCAGCTCCTTGTAGGATCTCACCGGAAAGCATGATGGGGGGATGTAAATATTTTCCCCAGTGTCGACCGACGCTGGTCTCGCCGTTCCTTAGAGGTCATGGCCCTTCCCTCCATATGAGGCCGATCGGAGAGGGGGGCTTTTCTCCCGGTGTTTGGAAGTCTCTCTCGCTTGTGGAATTAGGCTACCTGTTTTTGGGCCGTTGTCATGGTTGTCTGATCGTGAGTCGTTTTTGTTTCCGCTTGTTTGTGTCCGTTGTCGTGGCCGCCTCCATGTGGGTCGGAGATGCAGTCGTTCTTGCGGGGACCTAGATATCTCCTTTTTTTGTTCCAGTAACTCTAGAGCATGTTCGTCTTTGTAAGTCTCTATCTTTCTTCCGTCCCTTACGGCCAAACCTTTCAATCTCGGACGATCTTGTGCCCCCTGCCCCAGATGCTTTCGAAGTGCTCTTAGACTGTCATTTTGTTTCCGCCATTGTGTTATGCCTCACGTGTGCTAGCCATATGTATGTATGTACCGTTAGGCTCAGGTGACTATTGCTCGTCATCATAGTATCGACGAGGACCCTAATCCAGACCCTCGAGGACCGGGGCCCAATGGGGGATGAAAATCTAAAGGGCCCAGAAACTGACGAATCTTCTCGACCTCCCATTCTAGTCATGGTCTTGTCTGGTGGGGTCATGTTACTTAGGTTGATTATGGTCACCGCCTCGTAAGACAAGATAACCACCCGGACGGGTATATAGCTTCTTGGTCTCGCGTATTGTGCTTATCTCAAGATACTGGCTCTCTTCTATTATGTTGTTATACAAGTTTTTGTTATTTTCAGCCTATTATGACGGATCACCTGCTTTTACAAACAAGGGATATCGAACAATATCTCGACTAGTTTCAGAGTTTATCCCTTGATCTTGTGACTGTAATGTTTTGAAAATGATTAAATTAAAGCATAACCTTTCCTCAGAAAAGAAAAATATCAATGTCAATTCTAAACAAATGTAATTTCTTTGATACTTTCAAAACCATAAAGAAATTATTTATTCATTATTGTAGAGTAAATAAAAAATATTAAATTCAAAATTAATGCAAACACTTAATCTTCAACTTCACAATATATAGTTATTCTTTGGAATGCATTGAATTACCATGCATAGACTTCGTTAAACTCAAAACAAAACAGTATCCGTCAAGTGTATTTATTTGTTTCAAACACAATATCAGTAGAGCTTTGGTTAAAGTTGAGGATTGAATATAATTTCAAGTTCTCACTTCTCAATTTGAAATAAAAAATTCAACAATTGTTTGGTTGGCTAATGAATTTGGACGGCGGCGGAAAATAGTAATATATTTAAGGTGTCTAAAAACAGAAAGTATGGTTGATTTAATGGTAGGTATAGCCTCCAAACTGACATATTCTTAAAAGCAATCGAACCCATTTAAGTCGGCAACAATATTAATTAATGACACATTGTTACCAACCAAACCATATACCCTATCAATTATTACTTCATCAGCTTCTTTTTCTTATGATAAAGATATATTGTATGATTGTACTTGTATCCCATATTCAAATTAATTTTTGTGTTATATTATTCATATAAATATGTATGTATCTTTGTTACTTAGCAATCATGCGAAGTTTATTATACAATATTTTTGGATCAAAAAAAAAGGGCACGTATAGGGAAACTAGACGTTAAGAAAGAGAAGCGTCTCGTTTTTATCACGACTGATTGTAGTTGAGTGTCATCTTTTAAAAATTACTGTGATCCTTGATCAAGTCACACACTTTTTATATAGAAAATTCAAGGTCCTCCCTCGAGCAACAAGTAGCAATTAGGCACTCGTATTGTATCATGTCGATCTAGGATTGGTTCGATAGTCTTTTATAAGTTTTTCAAATTCTTGCTTCTCGACATTTAGCCTAATATGTTAAATCCGACTATACCTTAGTTACGGTTTTAAGATTAGCTTGCAAAGTTGTCTCCGGATGATCTATACTCTCTCGCTTACTGTTTTTATATGTATTCATAATTAATATTAATAAATAAAATATTTTTCGCTAAAAAAACAATGTATATAGATATATCTCTTTATCTCACCAACATCATTGATTGTTTTCAAAACATATTTCTGCATTCTTATTACCTCGAAGAAAGTACAAGTCAAATCTAATGTTGATTCATTATTGAGTTAGGGTTTAAGATCAGGCCAAAAGACGTCCCCTATGAATAACATGTAAGAATTTATGTAATACTTATTGTTGGTTAATCTAGAAACCTTGGTTATTGAACTAAGATGTAAGGTATAATATCATGTATTTTTTTTTTTCATTTTGCACCAAATTTTTTGATCTTTGAAATATTTCTCTTAATTTATTAACAAATTATGACTCGTAGTGTTTAGTCGTAATAAAAATACCTAACAAAAAACATACCATGACATTGCATATAATTAAGAATGAAATTGGGGTTCCAGCTCTTTACCATGCTGATCGCCCAAGAAACCGACTTAGTTTATTGTGTTTGTTTTATTGATCTCGACAATTTGGTCTTTAGAACGTATTTTGTGTCGTCAACCATATTTTTGTTGTCAATATATTAACTAAATGCAAAGTATAAAGCAGGAAACCCTAAACCTAAAAGTGAACAGAGAAGAAAACAAACAACAAAAAGCACCAACACAAGAACAATGCACTCAGGTGACCCCAATAGAGTTAGCCACCCCGTTATTATAATGAGGATTCAGCGTTGCCTCGGCCTTTCTGAAGCCTTCATCAGCCGAGCCCCTATAACGGACCCCTAAGCTTTATGTAAACCTACCCACGGTGTGAGTGATACTCTCTCCCGTGCGACCGTCAATCAAGGCCGAGGAAAACCCCAAAAAAGCATCCGGTTGAGGAAGGGCCCTACCAAAAGGACTTGGAGCGGCGGTGTGGACCGGTCGAAAAAGGGAACCAACGCCCCTTTGAGACCCTCATACGCCATGGTTTAGAATACCGCTACACCTATCTCTGGTGGGGTACTAGACTACTTGGCCTTATAGGTTTGTTCTATACGATTTGTATTTGACTCTCTCGATAAGTAAACAAGTCGAATAGATTCAAAAGAAAAACATACCATGCTATTACAAATAATTATGATGAAATTGGGGTTCCATCTCTTCACCTAGAGATTTGATTTGAGTACACAACAATACAATTATGCTCCTATATATGATCAATATACACATAACTAAACTAGCTACAAATGAACCTACACAGAACCTCCTCCTCCACCTCCCTCCATCCCATCTCCACAAACACTATCCAGATCATCAAAACCATGATCAAAAACCCCTCCTCCGGGGCCCACAACCCTCCTCCCAAACTGAGCAACGAGAACCCTCGGATCAACATCATCAACACACATCGCAGAAGCACCAGCGCCACTCCTAGCCATCTGATTGCACGCGTACCTGATGAGATCGGCGTTGGTGGCGTCGAGCTCCTTCTGCAGCTTCATGACCTGGCGCTGGAGCACGGAGATGGCCCCTACGCAGCCGTACACCGGATCTTTCAGCCTCGCCTCCGCCTCGTACGCCAGCGAGTTCACCGCGTCCTCCCGCTGGTGAGGCATGATCTCGCTGAGGATCTTGCTGACGTTGCTGGCTCCGAACACCTTGTGCACGTTCGCGAACTTCTGAGGCTCCTCCGGCGGGAAGTACGGCGCGAACACGCAGTCCTCCCTGCACTTCCTCCTCAGGAACTTGCACGCCGCGCATGGCGAGTTCGAGTAGCTCGAGCACGAAGAAGAAGAAGCCGCCATTGATGATGACGACGACGACGATGATGATCTTGATGAATCAGAAGAACCCGTTTAATAAAAATGAGGGATAATACGAAAAACTAACTATTAAAATATTGTACCGTTCAAAAACTAATTATAGATTTGTTAGTCAATCAATTTGACATTGTACGCAAGTTAATATTTTCTGTTAGAAATGACAGAAAACGTTAGGAAAAACTCTAAAAACTATGATGCAGTGCATATTGAAGATATCTTGGCGAATCGGCTAGAGAACCCGAAAATGCAACAGTTTCCGAAATTAGCGAAACCTTAGCATTTTTCGGGTCGAAACGAGCCCCTGAGCAAAAGTCATCGCTTTGCCATGAGCTAAGACATTTTTCGGCCATCCGAGATCGTTTAGAGGGGCGAAACTGATATTTTAGGGTTCGGTTCATTATTTCCTGTTTTTCATGTTTCCTTTATTTTCGAATTAGGGTTTGGGTAATAATTTCCTTATTGTATTAGGACTTTGGGTACTAGTTTCTCTATTTAAGCACTTGTTATTCTCCATTGTAATTCAGATTTTGATGAAATAAAACAAAAAACGAGTTCTACTCAATTTCTATCTTATTCGGTATTCTCTTTGAATCAACGAATTCGGTAAAGAATTCGTCCTCTCCGCTCCGCACTCTGCATCAAACTATCTGTCATATGACTATTGAACTAAACAACTAACTATAAACTTGCTAATTTTTTGAGTTTTTCCTAACAAAAAATGTTAGTTTGCGTAATTACTTTAAGTCTATAGCGTCATATTGATCGAGTAACAAATCTATAGTTAGTTTTTAAGTTCATTAATCAAATGACCGTTTGTTCTTGGAGTTTTTCCTAAAAATAACTAAAAACTTGTTTAATTAAGTTTATTTGGATCCGAACAATACATAATCACTATTAACTAGGATTAATAACGAAGAAGAAGTGGTCTTTAATGATGATATTGATGATCTTGATGATGAATCAGGAGAGCCCGTTTGATATAGTAACTCAAAACTTGTTTAATTAAGTTTATTTGGATCCGACAAGATGCAAAATGACCATATAGCTAGGGTTAACATTCCAACAGCTAGAACATGATGAACATATGATCTTATAAATGAATCAAAAGAACCCGTTTAATTAGTGAAACTAACTAAAAAGTTGTTTAATTAAGTTTATTTAAATCCTTATCGTATGGCCTTGGTCCTTCTTAGACACGAGATTTCTACGTTTGTTAAGAAAAATGTGTTTTAATAAAAAAAACGATCGAGCTGATAATTTTTTTTATTTAGACCCGTAAGATACAAAACAACTATGTATGCAGAACTAATTCTTGAATATTTGGAAGATGCAGAGGATGATGATAATGACGACGATAATTTTAATGAATAAGAACTCATTCAATAAAAATAACTAAAACCTTGTTTAATTAAGTTTACCGGGATCCGACAAGATACATAACAATTATATAGTTAGGATTAATATCCAAATAACTCGGACACCAATAAGATGCAGTCATTAACTGACGACGAAGATGATGATCTTAATGAATTAAGAGAGTTCATTTGATAAAAGTAATTAGAAACTTGTTTAATTAAGTTTATTTGGATCCGACAAAATACAGAACAGCTATATAGCTAGGGTTAATATTGGCACGGCATGTATATTTCCTCCATAATAATTACTTCAAAAGACAAAGAACTGCATGCAAATCTTTTTTGTTTCCATAAGATCTTTCCCTTTTATGTTTCTTTCCCCTTTTGTCCTTAATTTGAATGTCATGACTCATCACCTTCAATATATAGAGCTAATTAATTTACAAGATTTTATTTTTAAAATTCTCTTCACATTTTTTTGTCAGCTTTGTGTACTAATAAGATTTGGTTATGAAGAACGAGTTTGAACCCTAATAAACATCGATCTCGAAAAATTTCTCTATATAATTAATTATCAGTAAAACACAAAATCTTTAAGCAAGCTATACATAGTTAAACCTTTGATTTTCCTCAGTATATGAACATGAGTATATATAATACTTAGTTTTTGTGAGATGAATTTTGAGAGCAGAGCAGAGAAGAGAAAGAGGGTATAATAGTTACCGCCTTTTTGTTGCCGGATTTGCACAAGCCTTTTGAAGGTGACACTGATCCGTTGCTAGGTTGTTTTGGTGAAAGAAAATGGCATCATGGGATCTATATGGCTTGTGAGAGAGAGGTGGTGAAAGAGGAAACCCTAGATGCATGTACTGAGAGAGAGAGAGGGAGAGAGAGAGGTCTGCAATTGGTGGTGAGAGAATGACAGTGATTATAATAGGAGAAAGAGATGTAGGAAAAATTAAAACTAAAAGTGGGCAAAGGGCATTTTAGTAAGAAGAACTAAAAAGTAAAAGAATATTTGAATAATGAAAAATGAATAGTGTCCCTCTCCATTGCTTGATAACACTACTGGCCTTTGTTTTCTCTCAAATCTCATTAGCACTTCCTGATCATAATTGCCATTTTGATGTAGTCCAAATCGAAGATATTTTGACGGAACGATTAAAAAATACGAAAATGCATCAGTATTTGAATTTGAAAAACTTTAGTATTTTTCGGGTCGAAACGGGGTCCCGAGCAATACTCGTAGTTTAGCCATGAAGTATGATGTTTTCGGCCATCCGAGGTCATCTAGAGGGGTAAAATTGTACGTTTAAGAGCCTGATTCGTTATTTCCTGTTTTTGTTAGGATTTGAGTTTTTTTTATTCGAATTAGGGTTTTGGGGTTTAATTTCGTTATTGTATTAGGACTTTGGGATTTTAGTTTTTCTATTTAAGTACTTGAGAGCTTTCATTGTAATTCAGATTTTGATTAATAAACACAAAAACGAGTTTCTACTCAACCTATCTCTTTCTGTATTCTCTTAAATCAACGAATTTGATAACTATTTTGTTCGGTATTTTTCGTAAATCAACGAGTTCGATAAAGAACTCCATTTTTCCGCTACGCACTCTACATCACATTTTATAAGTCGTGGTCTTCTTCGTTAATAATTATAACAACCAGATTAAATACTACCAATTTTTAATAAAATTAACATATGAACTCTAATTAGACGTTTTTTTTTAGTAAAACGAGACTTTTCATTACTTTCTTAAAAGAGCTAATACATGTTTGGGTCCCTGACGGGACAAACACACTAACTCTGAGAACCAATATACGTCAAAGACGTGTTGAAGACTACCAGTAATACTAACTAGAAAAATATTGAAAAACACTGAGAATCCAATTAAAACTAAGAAATATTGACAAGCACTGCTCAAGGTAGGGCCTGTAGACCGCTGGGTCCCCCGAAGGCGACACGTTTCTTCTACTGTAAATCGAACATGTGGATGTCAGAGCGACGATGGTGGATGTGATTCAGGGATCCCTTCCGATAAAAGACCTTGAATCCTTGGGTAGAAGCCGTGAACCTTCGCTCACTAATCAGCATCCTGACAACAAAGAACAAAACATAGAAAATAAAATGAGACCAGGTGATCATCTTACCCCAGAACTGGAATAGAGATCGAGAAAAAGGCCTCGGTGGAGGCCAAGGAGGCGGATACAGTGACGATGGCTTCACTGGCGGTTGTAGAGGCGGCGGGGGTTGCCCAGAAAAGAGGATCTGAGTTGGAGCATCATGCGGCAACCACCGAGAGAGATTTCCGTAACCCGGAGATGAGTGAAGGCCTATACGATGAGGAAGGATGGGGCCGACATGTGAAGATGCGCGTCAAATCAATGGAGATAGACCTAGTCATTTAAGTGATTTTGAAACTCTTTCAATGGTTAGTAATTTTTTTATTTGAGGAATTCAAGGGTTAGTAACTGTTTTTCTCATTTAACTATTTTCTCACATTTTTGTACATTCTTTTCAGATAAATTTTCATTTTCTTTTTCACCTGCTTAACTTAATTTCCTAAAATCCCTTTCCCTTCTCGAAAAACCCACCTTATAAAAGTAGTATGATTACTCGAAAAAACAGATAAACAACAAGAAGATAGTGTTGGTTTTGGCTCATCTTTTGAGTTTTATTACAACAGAAGATCCTAAATGTCAAATCACAAAATTCTTATGCCCTGATAGGATACAATATTACTAATTTTTTTAATGTAAAATTAATAACACTCCAAATTTTGATGTTTTTCATATATATTAATTGGTCTGAAAACTATTGGTCACCACTGAAAAATCAGATGTCCCCTGAAACGTCACTGTTTCGCTCCTATCTATTATTGAGGGACTGCTGAAATATATATATAGACACACTGAGATGTGTGCATCGATAACTGAAGTGTATTGTGCCAAAAAAGACAGCATTATGGGAATTGTCAGTGAAGCTCCGGACAGTAAGAAGAAAAAGAGTTTGGTCTGAACTACGAAGATTCACGACTTTAATGTTCAATAATTGTTGAATATATTATTGTCTGAATCAGACAATAATGTACCGGTGAGAGTGACAACTTGCAACTTGCCATTTGCATGTACCCAATAATTTTTATCAGACCGCAACAAAACAAATTTCCAATTTCAACTCACTTGATCTCATCATATAGCATATTCTTCCTTATCCACGGGTGATATTTGTTAAATATGTTTTGAATTAATGATGAGATCAAGTGGGTTCTGGGATTATTTTCAAGCATGGTGATCTCTCAATGAGTCGGACTTTGTTTGTTTTGGTTTGAGATTGATTTGGTGTCTTTACGGGCTAATTTTTTATTTATTAGGGATTGAGAATATTAATTGTACGAATCAAAGGGTTGAACTACATGATGAATTTGTATTTCGAATTATATACGATTTTATAGTTAAATCTTGTTGTAACATGTTCATGAGAATATTTATTGTCGATTACGTCTACAAAAATAGAAAGTAAAAGCATTATAATTAGAAGAACAAATTCATCGTATAGTTCAATAGTTTGATTGGTACAACTAATATTCTCAAACCCTGACAATTATTGAAAGGCGTATTATTCAGATGAGCTCTGCTACGGTTTGAGAACCTCTAGCCCAGGCGGCGGCTTGTCTTCAGGGCCGTCGTCACTTCTCCCGACCTTAATCTGGTACTGCTGCTTCGTCGATATGGCGTTCATCCTCTTCCCCCTCTCCTATTCCTCTGCTGTCCACGAGGGGGTTTGCACCTCCAATGGAGGACAAACCTAGGGTTGCAGCCCCTCCCTGCCGCGTCTCACCTCGGCGCTGCCTACACCTTTCCCAGCGTAGGCTCGGTCTCTCCTCCCTGATGCCATGGCGTCCCCGGCCCTGGGTTACTAATAACCCAAGCAACGACCTTATCCCTCTCCTTCCAAACCCTAGATCGCTGAATTCCCGGGATTACCACGACCTTGCTCTGGTTCCTGTTTCGGGCGGCGTGTTGCCTAGGGTTGCGCCTTCACATGGGCCTCCAAGGTATCAGGTTATCTCTCCTGATCAGCACCCGTTGCCGCTGTAGCCACCGACGCGTCCTTCTCCCTGGCCTCCGCCGCCGTCGTCGCCTCTAAAGGCGTCATTGTCGTCCATGAAACCCCCCCTCCCTGGCATCCATCACCGCTTCTTCCTCGACCCCTCCCTCGATTATGGATCTGGCTAATCGGGTGGGTCTTTGTTGTGTTTTCTGACTTCGTCTTTGCAGGGTCAATGACGACAAGAATCCAGTGCTCTAGGGACTGGCCCTTAGAGGGGTCCCTAGGCGATGCTTTGCCTCCCACCACCACTATTACTGTTGAGGTCCCTTAGGATCTCCGGTACCCCGCTCTTCCTCACCGTCTTCTCTCTTTGCCCAAAAGGCATCACAATACCGTCGAGGTCCCACAGGATCTCCGGTACCGTCTTCTTTCAGTACCCAAGGGGCGTCAACATACCGTCTGTGATGATTCGGATATTCAAAGGATCTTATTGCCTAAGGGACGTCAATATACCGTCTATGACGGTTATGGTATTACGAGGATCGGTGAACCATTGTTCGCTAGTACTGACCCTCTGGGGGTCGGGGAGCCTGTTCCCCGAGGCCCGATAATATAATCAATTTCAAGTAATAAATTGCACCACTTGTTCAAAAAAATTATTCTCAAACCCTGATAAAAATTTAAGCCTGTAAAAATACCAAATCAATCTCAAACCAAAACAAACGAAGTTTGACTCGTTTCAATCAAACTATTGAACTACATCATGAATTTGTTCTTCGAATTATATACATTTTTATTTTCTTTTTATAGACGTAATCGACAATAGATTGAACTCAACCTTTAAAATAATCAAACAGTTTTTATTACAATCGAATACTATCTAATCGTTAATGAAGCTATCATTTCCAAATTTGACTAACGGACCCAACAATCCCTCGTTCCTTTCTATGGTATACCAACCCTTTCATGGATCTAACTTGACAACTTAATATTCATTATTTGTAGTACATTCCTTCAACTCCAAGCATGCTATAAAGTAACATTTCCTAACCTCATCCTCTATTATTAGGCTTTCTTAATACGGAAAAACATATTTAGAAAGATCTCTACCAGATGTTATAATAACGTTTCAAATTTTTACATAAAAAATGTATAAAAGTAAGGTAAAATGGTTACCTCTTCGAGTATAATATTGTTCCACAGCATCCACTTTAGTCAATCATGATCTCCACTTTATGTATAAAATCATAGTTAAGAGAATCTCCCATAAGTGTTGATATGAATGGTACAAAGGGTTTGTATGTGCGAGCATGAGTGGCATACATGATATGAACCTATCATCACACATTGATGGGTACATGCATCTACTTTTTTTATGTACTTATCATGTGAGTATAAATAGGTGTGGGTTTAGTATATTAAAAAGATACTTTTAAAACAAATATTATTGTTTCGATAATTGTAAGAAAGTCACTAGTTTGTCTCTTTGTTTGTATTTTATATAAAACAATTTAAACAATAATTATATCCTTCGAATTTTAAATAAAGCATATATCAAGTAAAAAACAAAAAAAAAATCTGAATATTACGATCCCTTATTTGGCTTCCTCTTCCGACATACGAAGACAAATAAAATGAAAAGAGACGAAAATTGTAGCTTTTTAGTATTCTACTTATTGATTTTCAAAAAATAATATCATCATTTAAAAATAAATTTAAACAAAACTCAAAAAAAATTATACAATTATCAAATTCATAGACCAAAATGCAAACCTCAAAATATTTTTATTGTCCTTAGAGCATCCGCGTTAATGGGAGGTTTGGGCGAGGTCGGGGCGGGAGCAGAAGGGGAAAGGGGTTCAGGGTTCACTCGGTGTGGGGAGGGGGCGTGCGGGGCGCGGGGCAGGAGGGGTTGGGTGAGGGTTCGGGGGGCAGAGGCGCGTGGCCTTTTTCAGCCCCGCAGCCTCGCGCCTCTCTGCCTCGGAGCTAGCCACTCCGGTGGTGACACATGGTCCGGCCGAAAAAAAAACTGATTAGTATAATTAAGTTAGTATAATTAGTTAGTATAATTATTAATTAGTATAAATGGAAATTAGTATTAATTGGGGTAATTAGTATAAATTTTATTTTTTAAATAGAAATATGATTTTTAAGAATAAAAATTTGATTTGTTAAAATAAAAATGTCAAGGCCCACTCGGATCTAGGATAAATCGACTTTGGCACCACCTTATGGAGCACATATGGAACCGGTCGGGAGGGACTTACAACTCCGATGATTCCATAGTTTAATGTCATGTATTTTTTTTAGTTATGTACTTTTTGAAAATTTTATTTTATTAATGAACTTTTATTTCTATTTATGAATTTTATTTCTATTTTATTTAGTAGTTGTTAATTTAAAAATAACGTTAATAGATTCAGTTAAAAGCCTAATTAATTACACATTCAACATTTCTAAAAAGCATGCCCCCATACTTGCCCCTCTGAGGTGGAGCACACTCTGTTTAAGGGGGCAGGGGGCTGAACCCTGCCCAATCAGCAGAGGGTTCTGCCTTAGGGTTCACGGTTCAGCCCCCATTGATGCAGATCTCTTAGCACACACTTCAAAATAATATATATGCTCTTGTAAGATTATTTTTATGACTTATTCCTTTTGTGTGACATAAATGCCTATATGGTGAGGATTTGAATGTTTTATACGTTTTTCATTATGTTTTTAATGTCTACAGAGTCGTCGCCCTTTATGGTGAGGAAAATGGTGTTGTCCGTCATGGCTCTTGTTATGGTTGATCTTTGTTTTCTCTCAACGACGACCACATCAAGTGGAATCGCAATTTCAAAGGAGAAGAATGAAGCAGTAATGAAGAGGACAATGTAGAGACAAGGAGAACAAGGGGGTTGGTGCTGCGAGGGTCGACGTCGCGAGGACACAGAAGGCGGCTCGCCGTGTACAAACATACCCTTGTGGTGTTCCAGAGTTCCTTCTTTGTTACCTAGGTGGCGCCCTTATCACCGCCCGATGAGGCACCCCATTTTTCCAGCAGGTCTCAACAAGTATGGGGTCATGGTGGGCCGGGGTGTTTGGGTGGCCGACCATCATTGCCTGTAGGTGTTGCAAACCGTCTTGTTGTGTTTAATCGTATCGGTACTAGGATGGTCTCGAGGGGATTGTTTCGTCGAGGGGACCAGAGTCTTTGTTGCATGCGGGTAGAGTTGTACCTCATTTCCTTTCCAGGGATTGTGGTTATGTGTGGTGATGAAGCCATCGTTTGGGGAATGTGCCCGACCGTTGTCCAGGATGTGATGAAATAAGTCATACGCGGTGATAGTAGGATCATGTGTAGAGCGCGACCGACTAATGTCAAGGACGTGGTGGATGGAGGTGTGCGTCGTGCACGTGCGCTTACGGTTTCAGAGGGCTGTATGGAGTCCGATGGGGCATCAAGAGAACTAGAGGGGGGAGGAAAGCACCCTCCCTTCCCACAATAAGTTCTCGGGGGGTCAATGAAGGGTTTGCGGGTACTGTGAAGACCGTCTCGGTAAAAAGAATTAAATTATTTTATTTTATTCGATCGGAAAGTCGAGGTTGAAAATTGGGTCGGTTATTGGTAACGATGTGGTTGAAATTCGATTTAACTCTTAATTCGTTTTTTTAAAATAATAATAAATAAACAAGAAAAAGAAAAGCAAAAAAAGAAAAAAAGAATTGGATCGGGCTGGACCAGACCCAACCAGCGGATCCGGGCCGAGCCAGGCCAGCCCTTTTCTCCTTTCGCTTTGGCCGTGAAGACCAAGCCTATCTGAGGCCCAATTGTTGCCAAGCCCGAGTATTTAAACCTTCTTTTAAGGTTTTGTTTCAACATCGATCCCTTTCCTCTCTCTTTCTGAAGCCGCGTTTCCTCCCTCTCCTCTGAACCCGACTTCACTCTCTGCCGCCTCTCCCACTCCACCTCACTCTCTCGACCTCGTCCCGAGCCGCGTCTCTCCTCTCCTCTCCGCCGCCGCCGCCCTACCCCTCACGCCTCCACCTCCATCGCCACCCTCGTTCCCGTCCTCTTTCACTGGTTCTTCTCAGTTCCGACCGCCACCGTCTCCCTCTTAGATTGGAGCCAAGCCCTTCGTACCCCATCTCGCCACCGAGTCCCAGACCTCCTTCCCTCGACTTCTCCGCTCAGCCGAGCCATCGTCGTCCTCTACAGTAGTAAGGCCGGAGCTTTCGTCGCCGTCCACGTCCAGAGCCGAAGAGCTCGCCGTGCTCCTTCCACGCCGCAACCTCGACCTTCCGCCCCCGTCCTTTTCTCCCTTCGGTAAGCTACCACCATGAGTCCTCGGCCGGTTTTATCACCATCGTTGGTCGTCGGAGTTCTAAACCATACCCTTTCTTCTTCCCCTTTTCTTTTGTGTTTTCCCGAGCTTTTTAGTAGATCTGAAACCTGGGCAGATTGGGAGCAAGTAAAGAACTAAAGAAAAATTAAAACTAAAAGGAACAGAAGTTAAAAACCAAAACTGATTCGATTTAAAGTTGGTTTTGGATCTGGATTGATTGGAAGCAAAATCATTTTAAGTTGAAAAGAAAATTTTTGAAACGAAAAACAGTTTCTAAAAAGAAAGGAAAAGATTTAAATAAAAAGAAATTAAAATCAGATTTGATTTAAGACGATATTTTGGACTGTTGAACAAGAAACGTGAATCGAACAAAACAGACTGTTAATCGGACCTAGAACGGGACAAAAGCGGGAATGTTGAATCAGACTTCGGGATTCGTGCCCGAAACCCGTACATCGGGAATCATGTCCAAACTCGTGCCTCGGGAACCGTGCCTCAGAAAACGTGCACCGGGTTCCGTGCTCGGGACTCGAGTACTCGAACCTGATTCGTCGTACAATCCCACTTTTAGCCCGCTTGAGTCTAAAAGACAACTGTTGAACTTAAATCGAAACCGTCATAACCTTTTAATTTAACTTTGAAACTGGTTTTAATTGTGGCTTTCTGTGTAAATTTAGAGTCCGGCTTCGATCGAAGAGAAGACCGGAGGTAGCGAGTCAGGACGTCGGCAGCTAGAAGACGTAGCTGTCGGTTCGTCTTGAGGTAGGGAACGTAGCAGATACCGGTTTAATTGCGGAAAGTTACTAGTATGCATGCTAGGATTAATAAAACTGGAACGAGTATTTATATCAGATAATAACCGGACGAGTCGTAGTAACAGGTAGGTTGTGAGTCGTTAGTTAACTGCTTTCAATACTTGGGCAATTGGCGTGCTGGTTGATCGGCCATGTCGAGCCGTAGGTTGGTGCTGATTGGTTGCCTGTGTTGTTTGATATGCATGCTGTGTGGCTTAATGTCGGTAAGTTTAATAGGCAAGAATTAGTATATCCGCTGAGCATGTTGTTGTTATGTGTGGGCGAGTGTGTCGTGCTTGTGTTGATGTGAACCCTTGGATGTGATATGGTCGGGTGAGTGATAGACCGACGTGGCGTGTTGTGTACGGTCGTTGGGCTTGGTAAGCCGTGTTTTAGTGTAATATTATCTCGTTGTGTGTTCCGAGGAGTTGTTCCGGTATGGTACCTACGACCGAGGGGGTACGCCGGTGTAGGGTAGTACCTAGTCCGACGAGTGGTCTCAAGTATGCGCGGTCCCCCGGGTAGTGGTTCCGGTACGATATCTTCATCGAGGGGGTAATCCAATGTGGGATATCTAGGCCGACCGTTACGTGTTCAGTACTTTTCCCGAAGGAGTTCCGGGAAAGAGGTCTAGGCGGATGGAGATTCCGGTATGACTTATTGAGATTGTCCCCCGTGTTTTGCCGGGAAGATATGTAGGCCGATGATGTTCCGATACGATATGATGGTGTCGGGCTGTGGACAGCCGACCGAGTAGGGGACTGCGGTACGGGACGTGTTGTGTTTTTACAGTTTATTATATGTTCGATGACTTGTTAATTGGTGTGTTGGTTGCTGTTTGTGCTGTTTGAGTGATTGTGTTTGTAAGTGTGGGTTGGTCTTGAGTTGAGGATTGTGGTTACGAGTTCCGTTGGAAATTAGTTGTGTGTTGTACTAGTATGCCCTAATTAGACGGTTACCCGTGGTGGTGAGCGCTTGCTTATAACCTTAACTACTTTCCCTACTGAGCGAAAGCTCACCCCTTACCTTGTTGTTTTTCAGGTCCTAAGCGGGTTGTTGTACTAGCTGGATGCTCGATGCTTGGGAGCTTGCGAGGGTCCTAAACTAGTAGTCTAGAGACGTACTATTCGTTTTTATTAAATTCTTTTACTGTTGTTTTTACCGAGTTGTCGACTCATGGCTTTGTAAAAGGTTTTAAATTTTTTGGATTGGAGACTTGTTGGCTTTAATTTCGTTTAAAATTGTTACTGTTTTAGTTTACGTCTCGAGTCCGGTCAAAACCGGATTTGGGGCGTGACAGGTACCCTTCCCTAATCGACCATAGGGTGGCATCGAGTCCACTAAATACCGGCACGACATTCTCCAATCAGATTGAGAACCAACACTCTTACATTTTTAAAGGCCATCATTATAATCGGAGGAGGGACGACATCAACTGGTTGTTTGGGAGGATTCTTAGTCCAACTAAGCCATCTCAGTCCCTGGTCATAGAACTGCCCAGGTCGTCACTTTCGGGCTCCAACAATCTTTTCAGTAGTTTCAACCGCTTACACAATAATCTCTAAGAGCATAGTACAAAGTCGATTTGTGCCTTTCCTAACCATAGGGCTCTCTACCCGATTCCACACTCTTCAGCCGCTGTACCGGTTGTCTAAGCCGCTATCGCAATATTATCCTATTGACATTTTTGAAGCACTTCGGTGAAAGAGTAATTTTTCAATTTCATATTTGTCCCACGTTGTGTGGACCTTTTATTTGCTTCCTTACAATTATTTCAGTTGAACTTTGTATCTCTTGGATGACCTGCTTTAGGTCGATACTTCCGAGACTTTACTTTTATTAATATTACTCGTTTAAAGTTAAAAAAATGTTTAATTATTACTCCACTGAGTTTTGATCCAAAATAAATATGTCATTATTAAAAATGAATTGTATGCGCGAATGTGGATAAGTACATAACATTTTCTTAGCCTAGGTATTATAATTGTAAAGAAGTACGTAACATTTTATTAGACTCTCTCATTTTATGGAGGTCGTTAGTCCTTCCTCCCTCCTCCCATTGTTTTCCTTATCCTTTTCGGCTTCGTTCATTTTCTTCTCGTTTTGTCGGTTTTCCGATCAACCCACCCTTTGTCCCACCTCTCGTGCTCTACCATCCGCCTGTCTTAGTCGATCCTTTCCACCCTCCGTTGCCCGAGCCTCTCCGCTCGAACCTGTTGTCCTCCTCCGTCCAAGTATCCGTTTTCTCCATCGCCGCTCGATTCGCGGTTGTATTTTTTTGTACCTCATCGCCACCACTGGTTTACTACCGTCGCCGTACCATAGGGATGCGTTTGTGTCCCTTCTTTATTCCTACCATAGCATCACCGTTCATCCGAGACTTCCTGATGTTGCGTGTCCCTGCACAGCTCTCCCTGGTCCTCTACCTCAATGGCTAGGCTTCTCGGTCTCAGTTGATTCGATGTCCATCACAGTAAGTCAAGATAACCATAGAATGGGCTTTTAGAACCTTGTCTTTGCTTAATTTTTCTAATTTGATGAGTTCGTATTTCATGTTCGTGCATTGTCCTTCTAGTTGTTTATAGGAGTTTGTTTAGCCTAATGTGCCGGTACACCTATCAATTGATGAAAGTCCCAGATATTTTTCGGTTTTTTGATAGTATTCTTGATTATGTTTGGGTGTAGTCTCGGTTATATATGTTTTTTGACACTGTTAATGAGAAGTAACGAGATATATATTTTTTTAAAGTATTTTTATAGTTTCATATTTATGACGTTGTATTTTAGATATGTTGATCTTTCAATATATATATATATATATATATATATATAGAGTTGGTATCAGGTACAAACCACCCCTTATTGTGCAAACTACGAACTCACCAGGTGCTGACACGTGGGCGCGCGCGCACAGTGCTGACACGTGGCGCGCATAGTGCTAATAGTTTGGGCGCACAGTGCTAAACTATTAGCACTGTGCGCCCAAACTATTTACACTATGCGCGCGCGTGGTTAACACGCTCACGCGCGCGGGTAGAGGCGCGCGCGAAGCGGCCACGTGTCAGCATCGCGCACGCTCTGCTGACGTCACTTTGACCGCATTCTGTGGCTTAGATTGGTTCGTAGTTTGCACAATAAGGGTGATTTTTACTGGATAGCTACCCTATATATATACATACATATATATATATATATATAGGATAACATTCAGGTACGACCATGTCAATTTTTTGCGAAATACGAATCCATCCCAGCCTTGGAATCGCATGTAATCGCATAAGGCAAGGCTGAAATTTTTTTAATTTTTTTTTCACCAAGTTTCTTATTTTGATTTTTCCCGTTTCGTTTGAACTCCGATTTAATTTTTTCTTGCGCCAATTTTTTTCTTTTTTCAAGATCTATCAATCAAGTAGCATATTGAATATGTTTTGAAGCAAGAAAAGACATGTACAAGCAAAAACATAAATTGTTAACCGTGCACTAATGTATGTTTTTACAACTGCATTTGTATGAATAAGCTAATCTTAATGTATGTTTTTGTATATATGTTTTTACAATTGCATGTTTTTTAATTTTCAGTTATATATGTACGCTGAACTTAATGTATGTTTATGCAATTTTAAATGTATGTTCTTGGCATTTTCATTTGTATGTGTAAGCCAACCTTAATGCATGTTGTTTCAGTTGTATGTATACGCTAAACTTAATGTATGTTCTTACTATTTTCATTTGTATGTGTATGTATGTTTTGTACGTGTAAGCTAATAAATTAAGACTAGCTTAAACATACATTAAGATTAGCTTATTCATACAAATGCAGTTGCAAAAACATACATTAGTGTACGGTTAATGATTTGTGTTTTTGCTTGTACATGTTTTTTTTTGCTTCAAAACATATTCAATATGCTACTTGATAGATAGATCTTGAAAAAAGAAAGTTTTTGGCGCAAGAAAAAATTAAATCGGAGTTGAAACGAAGCGGGAAAGATCAAAATAAGAAACTTGGTGAAAAAAATAATAATAAAAATCAGCCATGCGAAAATCGCAGCCCTTGGGCATTCTATGATTCCAAAGTTAGGATTAATTCGTATTTCGTATGTAAAGATTGGTTTGTACCTGAAAGGTCCCCTATATATATATTTATATTTTAAGTTGGATTTTGAAGCATTCTAATATATAACTTCCTATTCCACTAAATGAAAAAAACAATAATTTTTTTATTATAGCCACAAAATGTGGCAAATAGGTTAATGGGATATGAAGAAAAGTTGGAAAAGGCCAAATTGAGATAAGAAAAATAATTGAAGGTTGAGTGTGGCATGACCTTTATAATGATTAGAGGCTATTTTGGTTTTATAAAACAATATATTCATTAATGGAGTGAATCTATATTTAGATTGAAAGTGAAACAAATATTATAGGCCACTTGATGCCAATTCCATACAACCTTTTTTTTTGGGTACATGTGATGTTGCTAATAATGATGGATTTTGAGAACTAATTATGATTGAGATTGGTGGGGTCCTTCAATCCATGCCATAACATTAACACCCCTTTAAAGGAAGTAAAGTTACCTAAATGGCCCAAATAATTGGGCCAGGCCTGGTTAATTTTGTATTTTTGGGCTTAGCTTGGTTGGCCCAGTATCAACTTATTAAATATTTGGTAATTTGTATTTTTTTTTTGTGAAATTAACAAAACTAAAGTTGTTACTTTCTGCATATACCGCACTGTCGAGATTTAAACTTGTGATCGTTTTTTTTTCTGCTGATTTTCTCAACTTTGCCGATTTTGTTTGGACTACCGATTTCAGGTAAGGGTTGTTTAATATTTTATTTCTACAAATTAATTTGGTCGTTGTTCATATTCACATGTTTATGTATGATTTAGGTTTTGAAAGTTACCCAGAACCAGATTCATCGTTCATGCTGGTAATTAGCTGTTTTGGGTCTTGAATTTGTCTCAATTTGATGAAAAAAGGCACTAATTTCAGTCAATTTTGGTTGAATTACAATTTTTTGTTGAATCACTGGGTTGGTTTTATGATTTTATTGTATAATTTCGTGGGGTTTAAGTTAATTTTTGTTTTCAGTCAGGACTTGAGAGTTTAAGATTATGTTCTTGACATCTGTTTTGATTTTTGAAGAGTGGAAATGAGGGTTTAGTTTGTTATTTACAGATTGAGCTGCTGAAAATGTTTGAATGTCTGGGTTAACTTTGTACTAAGTTATCATGGCTGGTTTGGAGGAGTTGAAGAAGAAGCTTGTACCTTTGTTCGATGCTGAGAAGGGGTTCTCTTCTGAATCAACAACGTTGGACCCCGCGGATTCTTATATGGCATGTCCTTAACCCCGTTAGAAGCGATTTAGATGAATTAAGTTAGTTTTGAGTATAATTGTCTCCCTGACACAAAAATCGTTTCTTGCTTGTGTGAAGTTATCGGATGGTGGAACAGTTAACTTACTGAGTAGATCATATGGAGTCTATAATATCAATGAGTTTGGATTACAAAAGTGCACAACGTCACCCGTAGATGAAACAGACCATAGTGAGAAGTCGTATCAATGTGCCTCTCATGAGATGAGGATTTATGGAGCCATAGGCAGTGGTGCTAGCAGTGTTGTTCAGAGAGCTATCCATATACCATCTCATCGAATTATTGCCTTGAAGAAGATCAATATCTTCGAGAAGGTGTGTAATATCTTGTTACTCTTACTTATACTTTATGCAAGTATAATGCTTATAAGAAGTTGGATTCATGCTTCAGACTTCAGCTAAACTCATTTATATACTGATTCAATGTTTAAGAGTTGCTAGAAACATTTTAAATCTTAGCTTGGTCACCTTGGGAGCAAGGTAGGGGAAAATGATGTATATAATTTGTAATTGTGTTTGCATGGAATGGAAGAAATAAACTTGCTTGTCACTTGTCAGTTATACTTAACACAAATATTTATGAGTGTTTATGTTATGCCTGTTTTATTGTACATGGAGTTACAACATTGTGGTTCTTAATTGTCACCTCAACAATCTTATTTCTACCTTATTTTTCAAGTTTAAATGCATATGCTATTGATTGTTCCACTGCTTGACATAATACAAATGAATAAGAAGCCTTAAACTTGAAAAATGACCAAGTTTTGAGTCTTGGCATGCATGTTCACGAACTATATGGCTATACGGTCATAGCTATAGCTATAGCATGGTCATTTGCAGGTATGAGTTCTGTCTTAGAAGTCATATTTAAGAGGTTACCGTCTTAAGTAAAAAATTTGTGTTGTTAGGAGAAAAGGCAACAGCTTCTTACTGAGATACGAACTCTGTGTGAGGCACCATGTTATGAAGGTCTAGTAGAGTTCCATGGAGCATTTTACACTCCAGATTCTGGGCAGATAAGCATAGCTTTGGAGTACATGGATGGAGGGTCACTGGCCGATGTCTTACGAATACAGAAAAAAATTCCAGAACCAGTCCTGTCATCTATGTTTATGAAGCTCCTGCGTGTATGTTACTTGTGCTTTTTCGGCTAAACTTTACTGATTCAGAACTGTCTGCGTTCATTTTCATCCATGATCATATATCTTCTTTCTTTAATTCTTCAGGGACTAAGCTACTTGCATGGAGTTAGACATTTAGTTCACAGAGACATCAAGCCCGCCAATTTGCTTGTAAATCTCAAAGGAGAACCAAAAATAACAGATTTTGGAATAAGTGCTGGCTTAGAGAATTCGATGGCTATGGTGAGTGATAGGTACAACTTCTGCTTTTATTTTAGGGTTAGTTATAGATTCTATTGTGTACGATTCGTCTTTTGCACATTACTATCCCCAACTTTAAACTTTTGCATCCAGCTACCTAAACTTTCAAAAAATTGCAGATAGCTATTTTAAGCCAAAAAAAACCCTCGCCCTAATCTTAAAAAGATTTCATAACTACCAAAAACATTTTGTTTAGATGTAGAAACAGTTGAGTAGATGTAAAAAAGACTCCTTAAAAGATAAAATTATTAAAAAGACGAAAAAATGGTATTTTTCTAAGATGATGGTCAAGGGCATTTTTAGTAAAAAAGAGACATCTATAAATAACGTTTTAAAGTTAGGGATAGTTATGTGCAAAATACAATAGTTATCTGCAACAAACCCTTTATTTTATTTTCTTTTTATGGCCTCATCTGAGAGCTGCTGGTAACTAGTATCTGAACTATTTTTCCAGTGTGCTACCTTTGTTGGAACTGTTACATATATGTCACCTGAGCGAATTCGAAACGAGAGCTATTCCTATCCGGCTGATATTTGGAGCCTTGGACTTGCACTTTTGGAATGTGGTACAGGAGAGTTCCCTTATACAGCTAACGAAGGACCTGTAAATCTGATGTTGCAGGTGACATGAAGATGCTATGCTATAGTGTATTTCATTGTTCATGTTTGCATCTGCTTTGTACTTAGTTCAGTATTTCAATAATCACCCTGTCATATTTTAGATGACCCATCACTAAACTAATGGTTCACGACAGATTTTAGATGACCCGTCACCGTCGCCATCAAGGAATAATTTTTCACAGGAGTTCTGCTCATTTATTGATGTTTGTCTGCTGAAGGATGCAGATTCCAGGCCAACTGCAGAGCAGGTAAGCAATGACCGGCCCTAACCACAAATATACCAAGAAGATTTTAGGTGGTGCCTGTAGATTTTAAATCACCCGCAAGCTTTTAACTTTAGACTATAAAAATTCAGATATGAGCTTGTTTGGTTGATTATGATGACATCTTCATATTACCAAAGTCTGACAAGTTGTGTGTTTGTGCCATGTAACTGACAACGTATTTTCTTCATATAATGTAAGTTGAGCTATTGTATTGGATATTTGGTGGAGAAGGAACACTCTTGTACTGTTTTATATGTGGGATAGTTTATTGCAAGACATTATTATTACTGCATCACATGCATTTTTACCTGTTCACAAGTCTTTTGAATCTTAACTTACATTATAGGATATTACTCGATACTTGAACATGACATTTTGTGTCCGGGTTTATGTAACTGCAGCTTCTTTTGCACCCATTTATTACGAAGTATGAGCACGTCAATGTGGACTTGGCTGCATTTGTTCGGGGAGTTTTTGATCCAACACAAAGGATGAAAGATTTAGCAGATGTAAGTGCTTACACGTTTTCAAGTACCTAATTGTGTATCTTAAGAGATCAAACAACTCTGTTTAAGTTTAATAGGTCTATAATTCAACATGCCTGGTACTTGATTTCTAGTAGACATAGGCACTGAAGATATTTCTTGCCGTTGCAGATAAACCAACATATATCAACATCTAAAATTTGAATATAAAAAATCAAACGTTTAAATTTTATACCCCATCCTTTATCTTGCAACCCAAGGAACTATGCATTGCATTCTCCTAAAAAGAGATATGAAATCAAAATTTTAGGGTAAAGCCATCATTTTTATACAAATTACAACAAAAAGGCAAGTTCAGGGTACTTTTTTGCAATTATCCCTTCTTTATATCCAAGATGCTTTGTCCTGATAGTAATTGAAACAGTACCCTTTTGGGGAGGATGTCCCACATCCTCACACTGGTAAAAAAATATTGTTCGGTGTGAGGTTGTCAATGTTCAACTTTGGCTATTGCTGCTTGAAAATCTGAATATATTTTCTAAATTCTCATGGACATGTTCTTCATGATACTAACATATGCTTTTACCTGATCAGATGCTGACAATACACTATTACTTACTTTTTGATGGGCCAGATGAACTTTGGCATCATACAAAGACCTTGTACAAAGAAGGTTCAGTTTTCAGGTACTGATCTTACAATGACACACACAAACACATGTCGCAATGAAGTTAATGTTTTGGTATTTAGCTTGTAAAATGGGCTTTGGTTATGTATAATAGAGGGAATTCCTTAACACTACCATATGAAAACACACAAACTTTAAACTATCCTTTGTTTGGAACACGGTACGCTTATGGAAAATTTTGTTAAAATGGATGGGATTTTTTTCTTTTTTCAAAATGACGATATTGCCCTTGAAATGAAAAATGGGGTTAACTATTAAGTGAACATTATTTTACTTATTTATTTTTTGCAAAATGACTGAATTGTCCTTGAAATGAAAAACAAATATTTATTTTAATTTTTAAAATTATTATTTTCCAGAAGATACAAGGGTGAATAGTCATTTTGTTTTAAAACTAACAGAAATCCAACCGTGTAACCGTGTTTGATTTTGCAAACAAAAGGTAGTTTAAAGTTACCATTTTTTCAAAGGGTAGTTCGCCGTTCGTGGACAATTCATAAAGGTAGTTTCAAGGAATTCCCCCTATACAAAAATATGTCAAATTTCCATCTAAAAGCAATTCAGCTATTCATGATTTCTAAGGCTAGTAGCTTGATTATATTACTTGTTTCTTTTCAACTTACACAACTTGCTTCTTCTCAGTTTCTCGGGAAAACAATTCGACGGACCAGATGAGATATTCACAACCTTGGCAAACATTAGGAGTACATTAGCTGGTGACTATCCTTCTGAAAGACTTGTTCATGTTGTGGAGAAACTTCAGTGCCGTGCTCATGGACAAGATGGAGTAGCAATCCGTGTATCTGGATCCTTCATTGTTGGGAACCAGTTCCTTATCTGTGGAGATGGTGTGCAAGTAGAAGGCTTGCCAAATTTCAGAGACCTTTCGATCGATGTTTCCAGTAAGCGAATGGGAAAATTCCAGGAACAGTTCATCGTGGAGCCAGGCAGTCTAATTGGGCATTACTTCATAGCAAAACAAGAGCTTTATATCATTCGGTAGAGAGGAAAAATGTAATCATGTGTAAGTTAACGATAAGGAAAATTGCAAAAAAAATACCCATGTATTCATTTTTTGTAACTTGTAGCTCTTTTCTTTCATATTTGTAAAAAAATACTCTGAACTTGTCTTTTTGTTGCAATTTGTATAAAAATGATGATTTTACCCTTAGAAGTTAGATTTTAAAAATAGTAAGTAAAAAACGAAAAAAATCCAAATTTTCATATCCTTTAATTTTCTTCTTTGTGCTGAAAATTTGTTTTTTTTGTTCTTTAATTACTATTATTATTTAAATTTGCAAGGGTAAATTTGTTGTTATGAATTATTAAATACAAAATATAACTAAAAAGACAAGTTCATGGTTTTTTTTTTGTAATTATCAAAAAAGAGGGCTCCAAGTTGTAAAAAATGAATGCCTCAACTCTGGGTACTTTTTGCAATAATCCCTTAACAATACTATTAACATGTTCTCATAACTTATGAGTGCTGTATGGCTTACTGGCTTAGTGTACTGTATTTTCAAGGTAGATATGCTTGATTTATCGTCATTGATGTGTAACTGTGTTCTATGGAAATTTTCTACAAGAAAATGGGTATATATATACACAGAAAATACACAGTTAGTGTACTGCATCATTGATGCTTGATTTATCGTCATTGATGTGTAACTGTGTAAGAAAATTCAACTATTTCTGAGAATGTATATGTAAGAACATGCATTCAATCTTTAGAGGAAAATTTACATCAACAAAAGTGTAACTCACAACTCTTCAAATGTACAAACAATCAGCACATTGACCTGACATAATTTATCCTAAATATATAGGGTATTGAAAAATAGGTTTACCGAAAGATAACAAAAAAAATGTTGGGAAGAAAAAACATCTCCACATGTACTGGTTTATATATTTCCATCTCCTGCAAAATCAAGAACTCCATTAAGCTCATCATTCAGCTTATGTATTAACAAGGGATAGTTTGAAGTATTCACTTTTCCGAAGTTAATAGCCATAATTTTGACAATTATAATAAATACCCTGAATTTGCCTTTTGTTGCATTTTCTATAAATTTGTTTTAAAATGATGATGCTACCCTTGAAATAAAAAAATAATAAGAAAAACAAAAAAAAGTCATTTTTTTGTTTTTAAAATTTAAAATTTCAAGGATAAAATCGTCATTATAAAATAATTTACACAAAATACAACAAAAAGACAAGTTCAGTACATTTTTTTTACAATTATCATAAAAGAAGATTACATTTACAAGAAAATGAATGTAAAGGTATTTTGTTGCAATTATACCTGTTAACAATTCTTGGGATACGTGGGAGAGACAACTTACCATGACAAGGGCTTGGCAGAACCTGCTTCACAGAGATCAATCTCAGCACATCAATATCTATACAAGAACCTGCTCTCAAGAACAAAGAGAGTTTTATGAAGCTGCCAAGAAGTAGTCACGAATTGTTCTTTTCTTCAGGGAGCAAGGAGGGTCCAGCACAGAAGATGGACTTTCCATTGTAGATTTGGGTGTCCTCTGGAAGGTTTCTTGTAAGGCAAAGTTTGATGAGTGCTTCATCTTGTGGGCTTCAGGGGTACTTATTTTGGGCATTATGATTGGGTTGGAGACATTTTGGTGCACTGCTTTATCTGAACTCTTCGTGAGACCTTTTGGTTCTTCATTCAATTCAAGTTCTCTCCTTTCGTCACTTGGAATTGCCATGACTCTTCTTCTAATGGAAGATGAGGATCTCGTGCTTGAACAGTCACTGCTCTGAATGTTCCAAAAGCGAACCTACAAATTATTTAGCAAAATGAGATGTGTGACAAATATGAGACAACTAATATGGTTTCTTTATTCAGCATTCCTTGCTTACAGTGAAATCATCTGAAGCAGTTGTCATCTTCCCAACCTCAAACGGGCACCTGGAGAGAAAAAGAGTGAGAATGATTTATTGTAGGGCTAACTTTGCTAACACACCCTCAGCAATCTCTGATTTTAAAAAGCACACTGTATAGGTGAGAGGCTATCGGTAACACACAGTTACCTTACGTTATTCATCAAAAACCCACTGAAAAGGTGGGTTTTTTATCAGGAGCACACTGAAAAGGTGGGTTTTTGATCAAAAACCCACTGAAAAGGTGGGTTTTTGATCAGGAACACGCTGAAAAGGTGACGGTGTGTTACTGATAACCAGTTATCTGTAAGGGTTCCTACACTTAAAGGTGGTCGAGGGGGTGTAAATAACTTTTTTTCTTAACTGTATGAACAATGTTTTAACCATTCTAAAGTAGGTTTAAGAAAATACCAATCTACTGCTGTAACATCTCCATCATGGTTAGTCAAGATGATGGGGTCTTCTTCAGGTTTGTTCACCTGCAATTGAATGGCTCAAAACATCATTTACTTGACGTATAGTTGGGAAGATGAGCAAACAAAGTTTGAAAAGAAATATATACCTGCCAGACATAGGCATTTCCATCACTTGAACCACCTAGTATGTGAGCTCCATCAGGGCTAATTGATGACTACAGTGCAAGAATTGCAACAAGGAGTAAGATGCTGGTACTTTTAAGTTTTAAGAAGAATCTGTTTATAGGACACAAGGAAACAAGGCAAACCTTGATGTAGAAGGATTCTATTCTGCATCCAGTGAATGATTTGATAGGACCCTTTTCAAGCTGGAGGACATTGTACAAATAGACTCTGGGGAAAGCACACCAGTTACCATACACTGTTAAATTCATGATGCTAACATTTGTAGGACATGTTCTAGAAGACTAGAACTACAAGCTAATCAGTATCTGAAGGGTAAGATGGCAGTGATGACAAAAAAGATACCTATTGTCCATGCATGAAGCTGAAAGATATACTCCATCTAAATCTTGAGACAGGCTGCATACACCATGTAATCTTTTTTCCTGAAATGATGAGATGATATAAAATATCATGAATTTCTGAATCAAAATATATATTTATAATTCAGAAAGTTTGTATTAGAATCAGACACATAACACATGTTTTTTTTTGGCTACTTAAGCAAGTTTTAGGCAGAACAAAATTGAATGCATCCAACAATATTTTTCTGAATATTTGACATGAGACCACTTAGATGCATGACAAAGCAGGGTTCATCTGGGAAACTTGTTTTATCCCCTTAATATTCCTTCTTTAGGGTTGACATGTTGGCAAAATTAGCATTAATATACAACTTCAAACCAACCTTTTCACTTGAGCCAGAATGCGGACTTGTCTGAGTGACAGCAGTTTTCAAATTTCTGGTGTCCCAAAACTTCACAGTACTGAAATACGCATATGAACAAATAACATGAGACATCAAATAAAAATTCCAAATATCAGTAGAATATAGGCTCATAGTTAGTAGCTTCAAAGTACAAATGTGTGTGACGAACCTGTCTACTGCCCCAGCAGTAGCTATGGATACCTCATCTTTGAGATAGAGAACTGAAGTGATACTCATTGAAGCAGCCTGAATAAGCTCGGATGTTAGTTTACAGTACAGCTGAATATACAAATAGAAAACTAAGTGCTGCATAACCAACCTTGCCACGCCTACCGCGTTTAGATTGGGCTGAAGGATGAGCACCCTTGACCATAGCAGCAGGGCTGAGATGAATTGAAGATATAATAGTTAATGCATATAGAAGATAAATGGGAAATATATTTGAAGGTGGTATCAGTATAAGATTTTAGTGGTGCAAACATATGAAACCTTGTCAGACCAATGAAACTTTTGTTATGCAATCATTACTTACCATATGCTGTAATCCAAGCGCCTACTTCTGGAAGCTAACTTGCTTCTCAAGTCCCAAATAACAAAAGAACCATCTCTTGAACCTGAGACAACAAGGTCTGGAACAAAATTGAGACATAACCTATTCATCAGTTTTATTTTGTTATAATAATGAAAGATCAGAGAAAATGGCACACTCTAAGAAAGAAATAACAACTTACCAGCATTAGTTGGATGAGCACATAGAGATTTCACACTCCCCGTGTGGCCGGTCAAAGCTGCAGTACATTTATTATTCTCTACATCCCACAACTTTACCTATATTATGAAATAAAACAGGCATCAAGAGAATTTTCAATAGGCCAACACACTTGTAAGAAGTTCTTAAGTTATATCAAGTAAACAAATTGGACAGAAGTTCATTTACTTACTGTTTGGTCTCCAGAAGCAGTTAGAATGTTGGTATCATCCTGCAAGATTACCAAAAAGGCATCCCAAATATTAACAAATGAACGGAAAAAAAATAAAAAAATGGATAAAGAAAAATCCAAAAGAGTTTAATGGGTCTTGTTTGAATGACTTCAAAATACACGTATTGTCCAGCTAGTTGATTTAAAATTATCATAATGTCTGACATAGGTTAGGCAGGAACCAATTTCACTTTACCCTATACAAGCTCGGTAATTCCCGTTAATTTGAGGAAAGAGAGCAATGCTTGTGCCTCTAATAATTTTTTATGTACATTTGATTGTGAGATATTTAGCTGAATACAATACAACTAATGAATGATATCTGGTTCTGTACTTGTTCTGAATACGAGCTAGTAGCAGTTGCAATATGCCATCTGATAAATGACTAAATGTAATCTAAGAAACAATCAAACAAACTCAGCTCATTTGCTGAATTTGGGGTAACTGTGCAATTGTCTAAAAACTGAATCCTAGAAAAGCTTTGTTTCAAAATTTCAAAACAATATCATAACATAATAGAATGGGGTAATGGATATGAAAAATACCTTGATCCATGACATGTCAAAAACAGCATTTTGATGAGCAGCCCAATCACAAACCCTAGCTTTATCTAGCAATTTTCAGAAAAAAAATAACAAATCAATCAACAATTCTTCAATTGCGAAGAGGGAAACATAAGATTTAAAAGAAAACAAACCTGCATTGTGTGGGTAAGACGATGAAAGAAGCTTCCGACGAGTATCAAACAAGCTCACATAACCATCCTCATCAGTCACAGCAAGAATATGACAACCCTTGATTGTCTGCAACATCAGGTTTCCCAAACTAAAATTAAACTCCAGTAAACATAACTCAAGCAATAACAACTAGGAAAAGCTTAATTTTACCTTGCCGAAGGACACAGCCAGTGGCGGCGTTTCGTCGCCGTCGTGCTCCACCGCCGCAACTCCAGTTTCAGTAAAACTCAGAGACAAATCATCCACGTACGACCGTTTCCGCACTGAACCGAATCCGTATCAGCGTCAATTAATTGAAAGAAAAAAAAACACTGAAGAACAAAATCTGTAGGCAGTGAGTAAAGAAATGCACCTCTGAAACCACTGAGCTCCCGAGATCTGATGCCTTGGAAGTAGGTTTTTGGCACTGATCTCTCCATTTTGCAGATCGTGAATCGAATCGAACCGAGCTTAGCTTCTCATCAATGGCGGCACAAGAGAGAAAAATGAAAATAGACCTTTAATGTTGCAGGAATTGGCGGGAGCATGGTCGTCTGGTCGGCGGGACATTTTAATTTTCACTCTAACGCGCCCATTTTTCTCTTTCCCGAGCCCAGCCCAGAGTTTATAACATTGGACTTGGGCTTATCTGTGGGCCCTCTCTGGCCCATTTTTATAATATCAGTCCATGCCTGCCCAACCACAGCTTGAGGTAGGGCTGTCCAAAATGGAACCAAAACCCGGCCCAACCAGTCAAACTGGCCCACTCTGACCTTATTGGGTTGCCTCCAATGCGTTACGGGAGCGGTAGTGAATTGGAATTAGGGCCCCTGGTGACAACTAGGTCGGGATCCGACCCCAACCAGTACGGTATGATATTCAATTATGCGATGAAATTTCAATAGGCAGGACATTTTTTCGTCATTAAGAAGTGACCAAATTTAGATTTTTTATGCACTCTTTGATCACTTCTTAATGGTTTATTGGCCAATGAAAAAAAGATTGAAAATTTGTGTGTTAGTCGAGTAAATGACATAAATTTGAAACTTTTAATTGTAGGCTTGAAATCTATTCCGATTGGGCCGTATAAATCGATAGCCCGCCCCATAATTTGAACGGATGGATTCTTTACGACTTAATGGGCCTGGGGTCGGGGATGAGTTCTAATTTATATAATCCGATCATTCCGGATTGGGTTAAAAACAAATAGAACCGGGCCCGGCCCATGGACAGCCCTAGCTTGAGGTAACCATCATCGTTGAGTTTCGCGGCTTATTGTTTCAATTGGCGCGTAGGGATTTGGTTCTTCTGATTTTGAACCCAAATTGGAAGCGCTTTCGTTGCAGTGAGAGAACAGATCAACACTCAGCAGCTGAAGCTTCTCGTTGGCGCGTCAATGGAGCATTTCTGGTGAAGAACATCTAGTATGTGTATTGTTTTTTCCTCTCATTTCTCTTATTAATCTGTTCCTAAAACGATTATGTGATGAACATTGGTTTTGTTCCGAGTCTCGGTTCGAGTTTCCTCAATCGTTATACATATAGTCCTTAGCTATTCGATTTTTGATTAGTTGTGAGTTTACGGATCATTATAAGAAATCGATTCGGCATATTTAGTGAGGAAGTGGAACGGTTGAATTTTGAGGTTCAGCACTAGATTGGGATTTAGGGATAATCGGATTAGGGTTTGGTTATGCTACAAGGGTGTGATTTTGATTCATCTTACATATGTACTATGAATCAAATTCGAGTTGTTGATGGATGGTGTTGATTGCAGGGTGATTTAGCCAGTTCATGGGACATTGACTAGTGTTGGAGTCCTTTCCATTTCTGCTTTATTCTGTCAGAGGTATGGGTTTCATGATCATCACTGGAATATTTAAAATTATGGTGCTGTTGAATTTGATGTTATGATTGTAGTGAGAAAATCATATTGTTTTCGTGGGTTGTTGTTATTTGAGTGTTGCACTTTGGTTTTATCTGCATGAACTGTTGTGTGCGGGTTTGGTACTTGATTATTGTAATTCACTGTCCACTTGTATCCGGTATTAGTTTTATCATCTTGGATGTATTCTGTAATCATTATTGCTATTTTGGGATTTGCAGACTTTTGATTATATAATTAGCCGTCCTTATTGATTTAGCTCATCATTTGCATTGTGTTAGTTGCTTTACTTCATTTAGATGGTTCCCACACTAATTTGTGTGCATTGGATGGGTATCAAGAATGAGGATTACCTTTCTAAGAATAACTCCTGAGTTTCAAGCTTCTTTTCCATTTTTGAAACTCATTCTTCTCCCAGACATCCAAGTTAACATACTATTGCCACAAACTGATAGATATATTGGCTTCTGAATTTCATTATATTACAGGTAGTGACTCATTGGCTTTATTCAAATGAGCAATTTGTAATAGCTCAAGCACTTAAATGTACACATTATACACACCACAACCAAAGTCCTGTGCAAAAGATATCTAAACCGCTGTTTTTACTGGCAGAAATCATTGGCTTTCTCATATCAATTTTGTGGTAGTGTCTTTGGATGAGAAGACTTTCCAGTAATGGCTTTCTTTACCTTGGAAATGGAATGCTTGACCTTTGATCCCACACCTGATAGTATACCGTGAGATTTTTTATGTGCAGCCTTGACATCAGTATCTCTAGATGCTTCCACGATGGCAGGAGCAGCAGAATCATGGTCTGTCTTCTCATGTTCTTCTCCATCCTCTTCATCTGATTTGGGTCCTTCAACTGGAATTGTTTCTGTCACTTGAGATTTCATTTCTTCTTGGCTTGCTGTTGATTCTTCTTGTTCTGTTGAGTGTTCAGCCACTTGCGAACTTTCTTTTTTTGACTTGTGCAGGAGGTCAGATAATGAAATCTTATTTCTATCAACTAATATTGACCCTTCTGTAGTTTTTTCGCTCAAATCAATCATTTCCTGTTCTCCATGTTCAATGCCTGCCACTTCAGAATTAACCTCTGTAACATTTCCAAATTCCGGGGTTGCTGCATTTATCTTTGGTGGAACATCTTCTTTCATACTCGAAATCTTGGCCTCTGTAGTTTCATCAAGGGTTTCTTCTGGAATCTGCCTTTGAGCTCTTAAAAGGGAGGATTGCTCTTTCTGGTCAATATTTTGAGGGATTTTGTTCTCTTCTCTGTCAACCATGGTGCCCTGTGGCATCTCAGTACCGGATTCCTGGGTATAAAATAAAATACAGAACTTGTTAGTTTAATTTTCTTTCTGAAATAGTACTAGTAATATCTTAAGAGTGCTCATAGGATTCTGCAAAAATGAAGCTATAGTCAGAAGGTGCTGCAAAATTACTCTATTGGAAACCATTTTTCTTCATGCTCTTTCCTAGATGAAAAGGAGGTTGAGGGTGCATTTGTCATCACTAATCATTGTATCTTTGGTATTATTTTCATATTTAGAAGTAGTTTGTTCATAACAAGCTTGCAAGGCTACTGGATACCTCTTTCAACATAGTGGTCCTGAGAATGTGATTCTGTGTATTTTGCTCTGCAGTCATTCTTTCATGAACAGTTTATTTGCAGTAATCTAGATTTCCTATCTGATATATAGTCAGTAGAGCATTGTTTCTAAGCTAATTGATGTGAATTTCTTCAGTATGAACTGTGAGAACAAATGACAAGGTCATTTTAACTGTTACATTTCAGATACAATCTGAATTTGAGTCCTTTATGAGGAGTTTCAGGGAGATGGTTAGAACCTAAATTTATAAGTGATTTAAGTGCATTTTGATCTGTGTTATTTTCCGACATTGCCAAAATGTCCCCTTTTGAATAGGTCACGTTCGGATAACTGCCTTGTAAATAAAAAGTGTGTGATGAGTTGCCTTGTTTATGGCACAGTCTTCTGTTAAGTTCTATTAGTTTTTAGGCTAAATGACAAAATTGTCCTCAATGTATAAAAAGGACCAAAACATTCTCATGTCACTTTAAAACTATACCCTCACTACTTGAATAATTTTGAAAATTTAAAATTCTAGCTTATAAATCTGATTAATTCAAATTTTTTAATAAAATCTGATTTGTTATATTTAAAATGTTTATTAAAAAACAAAAGTTAGTTATTTATCATAAAACTGAATATTAACATTATTATTTTTTGGGTTAATTACCTTTTATACCCCTTTTGAATTGGTAACATACCTTTATAACGTTCAATAAAGTCCTTACGTTTTGGTAACACACATTTAGTACCCTTTATGAATTGGTCACAGATCACTTAATACCCCTTATGTATTGGTAACATGACATTTAATACCCCTTATGAATTGGTCACAGATCATCAAAATGGCGCAAACTTGACCAAAATTTTGTCCAGAGCGTTACCAATACATCATGGTACTAAAGGAGTGTTATCAATACATAAGGGTACTAAAGGTAATTAACCCATTTATTTTTTTCCAAAATGGTAAAAATAATGATAGATTTTGAAAAATCAGATTTAAAAAAAATGATATATATATATATATGGATTATTTTATTTAAAACATTTAATTATTTTTTTAAAAATCTGAATTTCTGGCGTCTTCCTCACGTCTAGAGTAGACAAAGCTCGATTTCTTGTCGTTGACGAGTGTAGGCTCCGGTGAATGCTTCTTCTCTGACGACGACGAAGCCCTAGGTTGACCAAGATCGAGCAGGCCCTTACAACTTTGTCTTCCTTGCAATGTCATCTCCATCTATGGCTTCGTCTTCGTCTCCCTTGTACTTTCCTCCTCCTTGTGACCTAGTCACAATGTCGTCTTCGGGGCTTGTCTTCAGATTCCTAAGCACCGCTGGTGGAGCCTGGTGCACTACCACCGAAATCAGGTCTGGAAGCTTGCCCTTTGGTGGAGCATGGTGCACGACTTGCACAGATCTCCGGCTGGTTGAACTCGCTTAAGTGGACTCCGACTGGTCTTTAATAGAGGACAAACTCCGTCGGTGACCGGAGTTAGAGGGACGATCATGATTTAGAGTAAGGTGTTTTAGGCTTTAGATTGGGGTTGGATAGTTTAAGGTTTGTTTTAGAGCAGCCTTATTTTTGGTGTTTTGGAATAGATTTTTTTGACATTTCAACGTTGAAAAAGTATTTTTCCACACATTTTTTTTAAAGAGCAGTTTTTCAGCATGCGATCAATTCAAAAGGGCACGTTTTTGTAAACCCCCCCTTAATATACTTTCTTGGCTTAATTACCTTTGATACCCCTTATGTATTGGTAACGCACCTTTAATACTCTTATGTTTCAAAATGTTCGTTCCTATGTTTTGGTAATCGTCTTCTGTTAAGAAAAAGTAACAGCAGGATGTGAAATGTCCATTTTACTGTTTTGCATTTGAATGTAAGTTACCCATATGAATTGAAAGACCATTATACCCATATTTATCTTCTTTTTTGAAACAATACCCATATTTATCTAATTATTATTAGTTACATAATTTTGTAATTAATTTCTTAATTAATGCATAATCATTCTTTAATTAAAACTTATTTTTAAACATAGGGGTACTAAAGGTGTGTTACCAATACATAAGGGGTACTAAAGGTAATTAATCCTAATTTCTTAATGCAATGGAAAGAGGATAATTTATTCTAACCTACCTGACATATAAGAGCTGCCTCCTCTTTGCTATTTCCAGAGTTTATTTGATCATTCTGATCTTCAAGGTTTGACCTTATTTCTGCCCCCACACCATCCATTCTTTCAGGTTCATCTGGGACCCTCTCTTTTTCTGTTTCCTCTTTCATGGATATCATGCCAGAGCCCACAACAATTTTATTTTCATTCTCCATCCCCTTTTCTATATTCTCATGTGTATGACGGCTATTAATTTCCTCAGACAACTGCATAATAACCAAAACCTTCAATTTACAGGAAAAAAATCTCCGGAAAAGAGAATGTTTTTAAGTTTATACTGTCTGACCTCTTCATTCAGAGTATCATTTGTTATGGTCAGAGGTCCTTTGTCCATCTTGTTTCCTTGAACTTCTTCAGCATTGAGTTCTTGTTGGTCCTTGACAACTTCCTTGTCACTGACCTGTTTTTTTCCCCAAGTGGAGTTATTTGTGATTAAGCACTCAAGTAAAAAAATATTTGCAGACAATTAAACTAAATGACGAAAAAGTGTGTAAATTTCAGTTTAGCTCTGCTTCTCACCTTTTCAGATAGATCTTCATTGTTTGTGGTTGGGTTTCCTTCAAATGTTTTGTGATCCTCTTCAGTCAAACCAGTTTTTGTTTCTTCACATATCATCACAGACTCGAAAGACTCTTCACTTGCCTCGGATTTGGAAATGCTAGCTTCCTTGCTTGGTCTTGGCAGTTTTACTATTTGCTCACTTTCTGATGGAGAACTAACATATTTAACCTCATCTTCGTCCTTTTGTCTTTCCAATTGAAAAGCTCCATCTCGAGGTTGGCCTTCTCCCTCGCAGACTACACTTGTACTGTTCCTCTGTAGGTCCTTATTGAGTTTGATCTCTTGAAAAGCAGCTTGGAGTTTCTCATCTTCCTCCATTTGCAAGCATGACTCTTCAGGTGCTATTGTGGTTGAATGGTCTTCTAGTGTTTCCACTTCCTTTTTGTTTTCTTCTTCTAACTTCTTGACTGTAATTGTACCTTTATGCTCTTGTTCGTCAATGGGGAATGCAGAGGTTGATATTTTAAGTCGCTCTTCTAGTTCTTCTGCTTCGGGAATCTGGCCAGCAGCAATTTCATTATCAAGCTTATCAACAGCTAGGATTTTGCCAGTTCCTTCAATTCCTTTAAGACCCACTTCGGACTCCAAATCTGCATCTGAACCTAGATTGTCTTCCTCTGCATTTGTTGGAAGGTTAGAAGAATCATCTTGAAGCTGCATCGTTTCAACTTCCTTCTGTAAGGCTTCAATAGTTTCTAGACTTTTTTCATCTGGGCTACTGATAATGGCATTTACATGTTTGTTATCTAGCAGACTCTGCCCAGCTTCCTCCAGACCTGTTTCCTTTGTAATTTCTGTTGCAGTAGCAGAAGTTGCATCTGGATTTAGTTTTTCCATGATTAGGCTTTTCCCAGTTTCTTCACTGTCATGATCTTTGAGCTCAATAACTGCATCAGAAGATATTTTGATTTCTTCTACTTTATCTGCATCACAAGTTCCCTCAGTTATATTCTCTTTTTCTGCATTCTCACTACCAAAAGTTGGAAGTTGGGACACTAAGTTAGAAGTGGTCTCTTCAAGCTTAATTCTGTCACGTCCTTCACCTTGTAGACTAGCTTCAGCCGTTCCATTTATTCCCTGGCTACTTTCATCATTGGCAGTGGTATGGGGCTTCTGAATTTTGTCATCTAGCCGAGCATCCTCCAAACTTGCTTCTGTGTCTGTCACAGTTTCAGAAGTTTGATCTACATCCTGATTTTCTGCAGCTAGGCCTTTCCCAGTTTCATCAATTTGATCACCCTGGTTGTTGGATTCAAAACCAGCATCAGAAGATAGTTTGCTTTCCTCAACTCTGTCTTCATCTTCAGCTACACTTCCTTCCTCTTTATCCCCAAGATCAGAATTTTGGTGTATAAACACCCAGTCAGAAGTGCTCTCTTCAACTTCTATGCTGTCAATTATTTTACCTTGAAGACTGGCCTCACTAATTTCAGTAGCTTCTGAACTAATTTTTGTTGGGTTACTGGTAAAGAGCTTCACTGGCGTATCATCTAGTTGGACTCCCATGATGCTTGTTTCTTCTGTTGTAGCCTCGTCTTTGGACACTGAAACTACATCTGAAAATGTGTGAGTTTCCTGAACTTCAGCATTTGCTCCAGGAACTTCTGCAGTAACTCTTTCTGCTTTGTCGCCATCAATGGTTGGGAACTGAGACACAAAGGTGGAAGCGGTCTCTTCAAGCTCTAGGCTGTCTCCTTTACCTGGTAGTCTAGCTTCAGTTGTAACAATTGTTTCCAGGCTTCTTTCGTTTGAAAAAATCCCCAAGGCCTTTACAGGCTCTTCATTGCTCTGGATTTCCCCAAAGGTTGTTTCTGCAGCTACAGCTGACCCACTTTCTGATGATTCATTCACATAAACCTTTTCTGCAGCTAAGCTTTCCCCGGATTCATTTTTTCCTTCATCACTCTGATAATTGGACTCAAAGGCTACACCAGAAGACATTTTGCTTTCCTCAACCTTGTCTCCATCTAAGATTTCAACATTTAGTCTGCCTTGCTTTACATTCTCATTATCAATTACTGGGGGTTGAGACACTGAGTCGAAGCTAGTTTCTTCAGGATTCATGCTATCAACTTTGTCACTGTGAACACAGGCCTCAATTATTCCAATTGTTTCCAGTGATCTTTCATTGGAGGTAGTAATTAAGTCATCTGCTAGCTTGTCATTTGGTTGTTCTTCTCCCACGCTTATCTCTGGTGCTCTTGTTCTCACAGTTTTGTCTCGTTCATCTGCATCAAGATTTTCTGCTGTTTGATTTTTCTCAGCTTCAGTTTCCCCAGCCTCTTTTACATCGCAATCTTCAGGCATTAAGGCGGCATCTGAAAATGCTTGGCTTCCTTTAACATCATTGGGTTCTGGATCCTCCACAGTGATGCTCTCTTCCTCTGTTTTATCATGATCACAAGTTGAGAGTTGAGACACTGCATGGGAGCTGGTCTCTTCAAGCTTCATGCTATCAACTTCGTCACCATCTGGACTAGACTCAGTTGTTTCAGCTATTATCAGAGGTCTTTCATCAGAGGTATCATGAAAGTCCTCTATGGGCTTGTCATCCAGCTGTGACTCCCTGAACCTCATCTCTGGTGTTTCTGTTTTCACTGCTGCATCAGCTTCAACTGCCTCAAGCTTTTCTACAGTCAGTTCATCATCAATTTCTTTTACATGGCTCTCTTCAGATGTTTCTTGATTCACCATGGTTACACTTCTTTTGTCTTCCTTTTCAGTATCAAAATTTGTGGGTTGTGATTCCAAGTCAGTGCTGGGCTTTCCCACCTTCATGTTATCAACTTCATGGGCATGTAGATTGGGCTCACTTGTTTCCAGATCTTTATCAACACTTAGACTGCCTTGCTTTACATTCTCATTATCATGTACTGGGGGTTGAGACACTGAGTAGAAGCTGGTCTCTTCAGGATTCATGCTATCAACTTTGTCACTGTGAATACGGGCCTCAGTTATTTCAATTGTTTCAAGTGATCTTTCATTGGAGGCAGTAATTAAATCATCTGCTGGCTTGTCATTTGGTTGTTCTTCTCCCACGCTCGTCTCTGTAGCTCCTGCTCTCACAGTTTTGTCACCTTTGTCTGCATCAAGCTTTTCTGCAGTTTTATTTTTCTCAGCTTCAATTTCCCCAGCTTGTTTTGCATCGCAATCTTCATTCACTAAGCCAGCATCTGAAAATGCTTTGCTTCCTTTAACTTCATTGGCTTCTGGATCCTCCACAATTTCTGTTTTATTATGATCACAAGTTGAGAGTTGAGACACTACAAGGGAGCTGGCCTCTTCAAGCTTCATGCTATCAGCTTCGTCACCATCTGGACTAGACTCAGTTGTTTCAGTTATTATCAGAGGTCTTTCATCTGAGGCAGCATGAAAGTCCTCTATGGGCTTGTCATCCAGCTGTGACTCCCTGAACCTCATCTCTGGTGTTTCTGTTATCACTGTTGCATCAACTTCAACTGCCTCAAGCTCTTCTACAGTCAGTTCATCATCAATTTCTTTGACATGGCTCTCTTCAGATGTTTCTGGATCATCCATGGCTACACCTCTTTTATCTTCTTTTTCAGTGTCAAAATTTGTGGGTGATTCCAAGTCAGTGCTGGGCTTTCTCCCCTTCATGTTATCAACTTCTTCAGGATGTAGACTGGTCTCACTTGTTTCCCGATCTTTATCAACATTCTGAATGCCTTGCTTTATGTTTTCATTATAAATTACTGGGGGTTCAGACACTGAGTCGAAGTTGGTTTCTTCAGGATTCATGCTGTCAACTTCGTCACTGTTAACACGGGCCTCAGTTACTTCAATAGTTTCCAGTGATCTTTCATTGGAGGTAGTAATTAAGTCATCTGCTGGCTTTTCATTTGGTTGTTCTTCTCCCACGCTTGTCTCTATTGCTCCTGTTCTCACAGTTTTGTCACCTTCGGCTGCATCAAGCTTTTCTGCAGTTTGATTTTTCTCAGCTTCAGCTTCCTCAGCTTGTTTTGCATCATAATCTTCATGCACTAAGGGGGTATCTGAAAATGCTTGCCTTCCGTTAACTTTATTGGGTTCTGGATCCTCCACAGTGATGCTCTCTTCCTCTGTTTTATCATGATCACAAGTTGAGAGTTGAGAGTCTACATGGGAGCTGGCTTCTTCAAGCTTCAAGCTATCAGCTTCATCACCATCTGGTATTTCTGTTTTTGCATTTGTGCCGGTTTCATCTGCATCAGTTTCTAATAGAATGTTATCTTCAGACTTTGTCCGTGTATCATAATCTTTTTGGCTTTTGTCAGCTTCATTTGCTTCTGAATCTTCTATTATGATGCACACTTTCTTTGCTTCATCATGATCAAAAGCTGATAGTTGAGATGCCAAGTCTGGGATGGTTTCCTCAAGCTCAACACTGTCAACTTCATCACCATGTAGACTTTCAAGAACTTTTTCATCTGAGGTATTAGTGAAGGCTTCTGATGGCTCTTCATCCAACTGCGACGCCTCTGCTGGCTCTTCATCCCATGGCTCTAGTATTTGTGTGGCCACAATTGTCTCAATTTTGTCTGCATCTACATTGAGTTTTTCCTCATGCTTTGCACATTCATCAAGAACTTCTTGGTTTGCGTTAACTTCTTTGGTTTCTGGATCTTCCAGAGTTGTAATCTCTTTCTCCGAGTTCTCTGCTTCTTTCTGCTCACTATCTTGTCTTTGAAGATACTGGGTAGATAATGGACTGGAGACTTCCACCTGTTCAACAAAGAAGTTTCCAAATTTAGTGATAATGAATGGAAAAATGACGCGATTTTTGAAGCGTCCTTTGTCAATATTGAGCTGACCTTATCGTCAACATCAAGAGACACTACATGACCCTCTTTCTTATTCTCTTCCTCCGTGACATTTTCTTTGATCTTTTCACTTTCATCATCTTTCTCTTCCCCATTTTTAACCTGTTCGACAGTATAACATCAATATAATCAAATAAGTACGGAAACTACTTATGTATAATAAAATGTGCATGTATAACAGTTTACTCCACCTCATCATTGAAAACAATTGCGTGTGTAGCCTCCTTTTGGTTTTCTATTTTATCAATATGATCTTGGTTCTCAGATTTGGGCTCTGTGTCCTCTTCTGTCTCCCTTTCGCCTTCTGTAAACTGTTGTCTGATGATCTGTTCTTCAACAAACTTCCAAGTGTAATCCTGAGGTGCATTGATGTTTTCATCGCTTTGACCGTGGTTCGTTTCAGGTATCACATTGCTTTCATCTTCAGCCACTAATTTGGAGGTGCATTCAAGCTTCTCGTCAAGTCTAGTTGATTTAAGATTCTGTTCCATATTAATTGATTAGAAAAGGGTTTGTGCGTGGTCTATTATAGAGAATATAGACTTGCGAGAGCATTTGGTTTTCCATGGGATCTAAATCATTTAGGCAAGCCTATAACAGGTAAACACCAAATAAGTCAACATTTACATTATATGAGTTGTAATAATGGGACAGGATAAGGAAGCCATTGGAGTTAGTGGATTATCTAGAATTTTAAATTTAGCCTGATATATTGGCGAGGGAAATATGTTTTAGCTTAGGCAATCCTAACAATGAGTCTATGAACATGTTTTTTAACTCCCATGAATATGTTCTAAGAATATAGGAAATAGCATAACTTGGAACTGAAATTAGATCAAACAAGGATTAACAGTTTCAAGCTCAAAACCTTATCTTCTTCACAGTCATCTGGAGTTGTTTCTGTCTCTGCCGAATCAGGAGAACAGACCTTCACACCATCAAGTACCTTCTGCTCGCTGGTTTCCTCGCCAGCATTAGTTGTCTCCAGCATCTGCATGGCCAATAACATGCACGTTGTACCATTTAGGATCAACTTCTTTATTGAAAAATTGGAATTTAAATCAGAAAATGGGCATTATTTGGATTAGGAAACCAACTGTAAGGAAAAGGGCAGTTTTTTCAGCAGATAAAATACTCTGTAATTGTTTTCATGATCAGTTAAAGTATATGTAGATTAAAGGAACTTTTTGAAACATGCACAACATCTACTCATCTAGTAGGAAAACAATTGAATATATTATCTCACATTTGGGGAGTCCAATTCCAAAATTTTGCTATCCTTCAATACCTCAGGTACTGTTTTGATATCCTGCAGGAAGGATATAGATGACGTTTAACTCAAACATGTTTTGAGTAAGATCCATTCAGGGCATTGAAGGAAAGTAGAAATGAAATAAAAATTTAACATTTTTATTAACTCTAACCTCTTCTTTTGCCGATTCGTTCTGTGCGAAATCATCCAGAATGTTTGTCTCTTCCCATTTTGTTGTTTCCCCAGAAGCTTCTACTGGGTTCTGAATTATCTCTTCTTCTGTGCGGGTAATTTTCTCCACTGTTTTACGTGAAGCATTTTCTTCTGTTTCTTCAGATGTTATCTTTGACAATCCTTGAAGCATCTCTGCTCGGTCATCTTCCTGCAAGTTCCGTTCTGTAGATTCTACAATTATTGGTATATCCTCTCCACTCTCCTCTTTAGCCTCGACTAGCACATTATCACGTTTTTCATCCTCTATAGGTGCTACTGTTCTCACAGTTTTGTCACCTTCGTCTGCATCAAGCTTTTCTGCAGTTTGATTTTTTTCAGCTTCAGTTTCCTCAGCTTGTTTAACATCACAATCTTCAGGCATTAAAGTGATATCTGAATATGCTTGGCTTCTGGTGACTTCATTGGGTTCTGGATCCTCCACAGTGATGCTTTCTTCCTCTGTTTTATCATGATCACAAACTGAGAGTTGAGACACTCCATGGGAGCTGGCTTCTTCAAGCTTCATGCTATCAGCTTCATCACCATGTTGACTAGCCTCAGTTGTTACCAGAGGTCTTTCATCAGAGGTAACAAGAAAGTCCTCTTGTGGCTTGTCATCAAGCTGTAACTCCCTGAATTGCATGTCTGGTGTTTCAGCTTTCACTGTTGCATCAGCTTCAATTGCATCAAGCTTTTCTACCACCAGTTTATCATCAGTTTCTTTTACATAGCTTTCTTCAGATGTTTCTGGATCTTCCATGGTTATACTCTTTTTCTCTTCTTTTTCAGTATCAAAATTTGTGATTTGTGATGCCAAGTCAGTGCTGTCCTTTCCTACCTTCATGCTATCAACTTCATCACCGTGTAGACTAGTCTCACTTGTTTCCGGATCTTTTTCATCTGAGGTACTCACAAAGACTTCTGTTGGTTCACCTCCCACCTTTGCCTCACCCCAGATTTTTTCTGGTATCTCTGTTTTTGCATTTGTGCTGCTTTCATCTGCATCAGTTTCTTTTAGAATGTTATCTTCAGCCTTTGTACGTGTATCAGAATCTTCTTGGCTTTTGTCAGCTTTATTTGCTTCTGAATCTTCTATTATGATGCACTCTTTCTTTGCTTCATCATGATCAAAAGCTGAGAGTTGAGATGCCAAGTCCGGGATTGTTTCTTCGAGCTCCACACTGTCAACCTCATTACCATGTAGACCAGGCTCAGTTGTTTCAAGAACTTTTTCATCTGGGGTATTAGTGAAGGCCTCTGCTGGCTCGTCATCCAACTGTGAGTCCTCCAATCTTGGCTCTAGTAGTATTTGTCTGGCCACAATTGTCTCAACTTTGTCTGCATCTGCATTGAGTTTTCCCTCAGGTTCCCTTTCAAGGGATTCCCTTACACCCTGAACTTCATGTTTCGAACATTCATCTGGAACTCCTTGGTTTGTGTTAACTTCTTTGGTTTCTGGATCTTCGAGAGTTACAATCTCTTTCTCTGCCTCTTTCTGCTTACTATCTTGTCTTTTAAGATACTGGGTAGATACTGGACCAGAGGCTTCAACCTGTTCAACGACCAATTTTCCGATTTTAATCATAATGAATAGAAGAAATGGGAAAATGACACAATTTCATTAAAGTTCTCTGTCAATATTGAACTGACCTTATCAACTGTTTCAACATCAAGAGATACTCTATGACCCTCATTCTTATTATCTTCGTGTGTTGCAGTTTCTTTGAAATTTTCACTTTTGTCATCTTTCTCTACCCCATTCTTAACCTGTTCAGCAGGATAACATCAATATAATCAAAATAACTTGGGAAGCTATTTATGCATAATAAAATATGGGGATAATTGTCCAAAACTACCCTAAAGTTCCGTCCACAAACGAGTTGATGCACAAAGTTTTGTCCACACTTTTGTGGGTGCATTGAAGTTTTTCCCACGCTTCTATTCAATCTGGGAAGCACTGCCCAGAGGCCCCAGACCATCATTCTAAACATCCCTATTACGTCAAAACTAAAAAAGTCGTGGACAAAACTTCAGGGTAGCCACACAGCGTGGACGAAACTTTGTGCATCAACTCGTTTGTGGACGAAACTTTAGGGTAGTTTTGGACAATTATCCCTAAAATATGCTTGTATACAAGTTTACTCCACCTCATCAATGGAAACAATTGCATGTGTATCCTTCTTTTGCTTTTCTATGTTATCAATATGATCTTGGTTCTCGGATTGGGGCTCTATGTCCTCATCTATCTCCCTTTCGTCATTTGTAAACTGTTGTCTGATGATTTGTTCTTCAAAAAACTTCCAAGTGTGATCCTGAGCTGTATTGCTGTTTTCGTCACTTCGCCCTAGGTTCGTTTCAGGTATTACATTGCTTTCATCTTCCGCTACTAATTCGGATGTGCATTCCAGCTTCTCATCAATTTTAGTTGATTGAAGATTCTGTACCATATTAAGTGATTAGTACAAGGTTGTGTGTGGCTATTACAGAGAATATAGACTTGCAAGAGAGCATTTGCTATTCTATGGGATTGAAATCATTTTTAACTTGGGCAATCCTATAACAGGTAAACACCAAAGTGAACATTTACATTATATGAATTGCAAACGAGGTGACGTGATAAGGAAGCCATTGGAGTTAATGGGTTATCTAGAATTTTAAATTTAGCTAGCTATGTCAGGTCAGTGAAATATGATTCAACTAAGGCAGTCCTAATGATGAGATTTTCTAAGAATATAGGGAAATAGTAGAACTTGGAACTGAAATAAGATCAAACAAGGATTAGCAGTTTCAGGCTTAAAACCTCATCTTCTTTGCAGTTATCTGGAGTTGTTTCTGTCTTTGTGGACTCAGGAGAGCGGACCTTAATACCATCATGGTCCTGTTCTCTGGTTTCATTACCTGCACTAGTTGTCTCAAGCACCTGCATAGCCCATAACATGTACCACCACTTAGGATCTATTTATTTACTGAAAAAGGAATGAAAATCAGAAAATGGTTGTTTATTTCCTTTAGGAAACCAACTTAAAGGAAAAAAGTGTAGTTTTTTTCTGTGTTGTTATAAGTTGCACAAAGAGGCTATCCACAATGCAGTGGATAGAGTTCTCTGTAATTGATTTCAGGATCAATTAATGTATACGTAGATCGAAACCACTCTTTGGAAAATGTGCAACATCTAGAAGGAAAACAAATGAATGTATCATCTCACATTTGGGGAGTACAATTCCGAATTTTTGCCTTCGGTACTTTTGCTATCCTTCAATTCCTCAGGCACTGTTTTGATGTCCTGCAGGAAGGATATGGATGCAACATGTTTTGAGTAACTGACCCCTTCAGGGTATTAAAGCAAAGGGTATATGATTTTTAGCATTTTAGTCAACTCTAACCTCTTCTTTTGCTGTTTTGTTCCCTGTGGGTTCTTCTAGAATTTTTGTCTCTTCCCGTTCCTTTGTTTCCTCAGAAGCTTCTACAGGGTTCTGAATGGTCTCTTCTTCTTTGCTTGGAATTTTCTCCTCAGATTTACTTGAAGTATTTTCTTTTATTTCTTCAGATGTTACATTTGACAATCCTTCAAGCTTCTCTACTCGGTCATCTTCCTGCACGTTCTGTTCCATATATTCTACCATTCTTGGTATATTCTTTTCACTCTCCTCTTTAGCATCAACAAGGGCATCTTCATGTTTTTCGCCTGTCACCACATAATACTTCTCATCTCTTTTATCCTCTGTTGGCGTCATGTGCATGTTGGCTACCTGCTGACTTTCTTCTGCTTCAACGAAGGTGGTATCAAATATCCTTTCAGGGCCTTGATCATCCTGACTTGGCTTACCAGTGATGGTTGTATCTACTATCTCACTTTCCAACTCCTGAAAAGTCTGCACAATGTATTAGGTTTACGAAATAACAGATAACACATGTTAAACTTTGTTACTGAGTTTGTGTAAGCTTTGTATTTTACAGTCATGCTAACCTCTTGCGTAGATTTCTCTGCTTCCTTTTCAGTATGTGGTACATCTACAAGTGGCTCTCCAACAAAGTCTGTAGAACAGACTTCATAATTTCCTGCTTTTTCTGTCTCGTTTTCGGAGTTAATTGTTTCCTTAACCTCTGGCACATCATTGTCTCTGCCTTCAAAAGGAATTTTTTCCACTTGGCTTTTATTCTCTATTATAGCTTCTGTAGGATTCATGTTCGCATCATGGACCTGAGAGCTTTCCTCTTGTTTCACTAAGGCATGACTCCTTCCTGAACTTTGGTTATCCTGACTTGTGAAGCATGAAATACTTACTCCTGCTCCAGTCTCCGGTTCCTAAAAATATATATAAGGAGTTATGTTTAAAGACAAATGGATTACCTTTAAAACTAAACTTTGATGAAGAACTGAGTTCGCTTGTACTGCAGCTAAGCTAACCTCTTCTTTATTCTTCTCAGTACCCATCTCATCATCCTGTAAGTAAACTGAATCTTCTAGAATAACATCTCGGGAAATGTCTCCATCATTGCCATCTGTTATGAGCTCGTCATGGGCAGCATTTACTTCTTCCATATTATCTTTTGCTCCTCCAGTCTTCACTGTTTCTGTAGCTTCTGCTAGTCCATGATTATTGTCTTCACCTTCCACCGTGATGTTAGATTTCCCCTCATCTATTTGAGCCTCTATTTCAGTTTCCATTGGATCAACATTCACTTTGGCTGCCAGCTTACTTTCTTCTTGTTTTTCCAATGAAGTAACAGGGTATTTTTCCCCATTGCTTTCATCCTTTATTGTAGCTTGCATTTGAGCCAAGTTCACACTTTCTGCTTGCAGACTTTCCTCTTGCTTCACCAATGTGGTATCAGAAGTCCCCTCTAGGTTTTTGTTTTTTTGGCTTGCTTCATTTTGAATAGCCTCCACTTCGACCATAGTCTCTTGCTCCTGAAATATTACCAGAAGAAGTTTTTTTTTACCGGCAAGAACAAGAAATATTTATTAAGGGTCATGAGCTCCTGGATAGGGAACCCCCAGACCAATAAGAACAAGGAAACAAAAGAATGAGGCAAGAAAAAACAGAGACGAAGCGAGAGAGCAACCGCTAGTCAACAATAACAAGGCTTCTTTACTTGTAAGCTATTTATGTGTGTTTTCTTCAGGATTACGAGAAGTTGAATTCTATAATTCTGGATTATGAGAGAGTTTGACCCATAGCGTTAGATAGCCTAGCATCTTACATTTAATCTAACCTCTTCGAAAGACTTCTCCGATTCCTTTTTGGTATCCTGGAAGTCGTTGAATTGACCATCTTGAACCAAATCCAGAGAACGGTCTTGCACTAAGCTTTCTGTTATAGTCTGTTCATTGGCGTCCTCTTCTTTCTCATTTTCATTGTCTTGAGATTTCATTCTTCCTTCTTCAATTGGCTCTGGTGATAAACACGCAACATCACCTTCAATTATCTGTTCCTTAGTGAACTCCCTTCTATCTGTGATTTCAAGATGCACCTGTGATAACATGAGGGTTTTATGCTGATAAGAACTGGAGCAATGTGGAAAACAAGGTGTATTTATTATTCATATATTACAGTCAGACCTGTGCATCTTTATTGTTGTTTTCAACATCTTCCTCCCGTTTGCTACTCTTCCCTTCACCAATCGATTCTTGTTCTGTTTCTTCAACTTCTGCTGGGGAGTTTAGCTCAGCTTTCTCATCTATTGTGCATTCTGCTCTTAGGGGAAGAGCTGGGGAATATTCATCTTCATCACCTGTTCCGAGAGCTTAAGACAGTCATATTGCAGATCACGCTGTTCCATCTCTCTCTCACACACCCATACAATGGACAATATTTGTTAAGTGGGCATACATATGATGTGAAATAACTCCTACTATTCTTTTTAAGTATAGTCTCTTTTATAAAATAACTCTAGGGTCTTCTCTTTATGAGATTTGAGTAGTGTCTAACTATTTATTCTAATTTTCAACACATTTATATCACTGATTTGTTGTGGATTTCCTTGTTGGTTGGAACTTATACTTTTTATTTGGTTTCATCTGTAGTGTGCATTTTTATTTTATTGTTGGTACCTTTTGCATTGATTTTGGTTCTCTCTGTACTGCAATCTTCTTCCTTTGTCTCCTTTATGTTCTTCTCAGCGTCCGTGACATCTAAGCTTCCTTTGGAGCTTAATGTCTCTGTGTTTTCACATGTTACTGCATTCAGTTGCATTGCTGTCGTTCCTTCTGTAAATGCCTGCTCTAGATTTGTATCTTCTGCTCTTTGGTTTGCTTCAAGTTTGGTTCCTATATGCATGTCCTCTTCGTTAGATGCTCGGTTCAAGTCATGAACTTGTTCTTCTGGCTCAAGTTTTGAGACATTCTCATGATTTTCACCTTCCACTTGTGTTTCATCAGCAAATGAACGTGGAACGTGTACATCACCAATGCTTTTATTAGAAAATTCTACATCTGTTGTTTGGTTCTCTTCAAGTGCATCAGTCTGTAGGAAATTGTGTAACAGGAACATAGCATGAGTCAGATAGTTATTATATAAGTTATACACTCTTCTCAAAAACAACTAAAGGGTTAAAAGGAAGACAAAAACAAGAGTATAGCACCCGAAGGCTAAAATTTTACCAAAACTGGGAACAACTTTCAAAAATTGAAATTGAATTGACCTGTTGTATTGAAATTTCCTTCTCAGTGATGCCATTTGTGTCAGTTGGTTCATCTGTTGCCCCCCGCCTTACTTCAAGGGTTTTGATGGATAGCTCCTCTTCTGTGAAGGTGCAACTGTCAATGTTTTCATTTAAAGCTGCTATTTTGTTCTCTTGATCAGATTCCATCTCCAAGGATTTTTCAAGCTTATCCTTCACTGGCTCGTTTTGTTGTACAAAATCTTCTATGATATCATGTTCTGCCACCTCAATGGTTTTAGAGTTATCAACATTCTTCTGAGTGATGATCTCTGAAACATGTTCCATTGCCAGGTCCTTGTCTTGGCTGTGCATACCCTCCTCACTCAACATGAAGGAACTATCAGGCTTTGCATATTCCTTTGTCTCTTCTATGTTCTTCGCTGCATCTTTGACATCTAAGTTCACTATAGAGTCCAATGTCTCCATGTTTTCACATTTGCTTGTGTTTAGTTCCATGGTAATTTCTTCTGTAGATGTTTGCTCTGGCTCCTTATTCTCAGTGCTTTGGTTTGCTTCAAGTTTGTCTCCAATGTGCTTGCCCTCTTCCACATGTATTCCCTTCCCTTCATGAACTTGTTCTCCTGATTCAAAGTTTGATATGGTATCAAGATTTTCACTTTCTGCTTGAATTGTTTCATCAGCCAGTAAATGCGGTACATCTATATCACCAACATTTTTCTTTGAATATTCAACTTCTGCTGTTTGGTTCTCATCTGATTCAGTCTGTAGAAACTTGTGTAACAAGGGCAGAGCATCAGCAAAATATTTTGTTTTTCTGATTGTCAACTGAAGGACAATAAAAAAAATGGGCCAATTGTCAAAACCTACCCTAAAATATCGTCCACAGCCAAAAAAAAGACCTTACCTTTTGTCCACGCTTTTAAGGTGCACAAAGTATTGTACGTAATCGTTTTACGAGGAACAGTGGATTACAGCTTTGGCTTATCATTTATTATAACTCTTGTCATTTGCAGTAGACTTGTGGGCAATTCATAATGCATTCAATAGTTTGTGGGAAATTACATTTTTCTTACAGACGACGGTGGACAATACTTTGTGCACCTTAAAAGCGTGGACAAAAGATAAGGTCTTTTTTTGGCTGTGGACAATACTTTAGGGTAGATTTTGGCAATTAACCCTAAAAAGGTCTATGAGAAGGCTAAAGATTGTAAAGAAAATTTAAACTGTACTGACCTTCTCCATTTCATTTGTGTCAGTTGGTTTGTCTTCCTGGTCTTTTCCCTCCAATCTGTGTCTGAGGCTTATGTTGAGTTCTTCCTCTATGATGTTGACATTTTCTCTTGAAGATGTCTCATTTTCCTCAGCTACCAAGTCCAAGGGTGTCTGTTGCTTCTCTACTACCTGTTCATTTTGCTGCCCAAAGTCGTGCTTCAAGTTTCCCATATTATCATGTTCTGCAAACTCAATGATTTCTGAACTGTCAAGGTTCATCCCATTAGTTATCTTTGAAACATTTTCCATAGGCAGGTCCTTGTCTTTGCTCTGCATGTCTTCATCATGCAGCGAGAACAAACTTTCAACCTTTGCTTCTTCCTTAGTCTCTTCTGTGTTCGTCTCAGCACCTTTGTCACCGGAGTTTCCTTTGCAGTCCAATGTCTCTATGCTTTCACTTTTTCTCGTGTTTAGTTCCATGGTAATTACCCCTTCTGTAGATGTCTGCTCTGGCTTTATATTCTCTGTGCTTTGATTTGCTTCAAGTTCGTTTACAATATGCCTGTCATCTACCTTAGATGTTATCAATTCAGTAACTTGCTCTTCCGGCTTGAATTTTGAGACGTTCTCAGGATTTTCACCTTGCACTTGTGTTGTTTCATCAACTAATGAATGTGGAACATGAATATCATCAACATTTCTGTTTGGCAATTCAACTTCTGCAGTTTCATTCTCTTCATCAGCATCAATCTGTTAAAATTTGGATAACAGGGACGCAGCATCAGCCATATATTTTATATTTATTAATAGTAGCATAAGTTATAGACCCTCCCCAAAAAGCACAGAAAGGAAAACATAGAGCATATTAGAAGGCTAAAATTCTATTACAATTGGGAGTAACTTCCAAAAATTTACTGACCTTTTCTATTGAAGTTTCCTTCTCTGTGATATCATTTATGTGAGTTGGTTTGTCTTCTTTGTAATCCTCCTCCATGCTCTGTTCAAAGGTTTTGATTGTTTTCTCCTCTTTATTCAAGGGGAAGCTGTCAACATTTTCACTTAAAGACTGATCCGTTTCATTATCCTGCTTAACTTCCTCACATTTCAGGAACGAACTAACAAGTTTTGCTCCTGGTTTTTCATCATCTGTACCACTTTCCCTTGCAAAAGCTCCATTTTGTTCTTCTTTTGGACTCTGCCTGATGTCCTCTGGCTGAGTTTGTGAGACCTGGCTGAGTATTTCAGGATGTTCTTCTATCTGTATCTCCTCTGTTTCTGTGACAGAGGAAACTCCCACATTATCATCAGGCTGCATTTGTCTGTGAACCTCAGCCAGTTCTTTCATCTGCTCACTTGTAACACCTGTGTCTTGGCTTTCTTTATCACACACAACAATGGCAGCTTCCTCAATTATCTGGTCTTCTTTAAGCCCAGCTTCTTGATTGCTCACCAGGCCTGTTGCCAGTGAGACAGATGGTCCATCAAGCATGTCCTTTCCATTCTCACCAATTTCTGAGATTGCATCATTGCTGTTCTGAATACTTGAACTTGCTGCTATTGTTGAGATTGATTTATCCTCAATAATATCACATGTTGCACTCTCTTTCTCATGTTTCTCATCTTCTCTTGGTGTGTTTGCTTCAGGATCCTTTTCTTCACGTACTGAATTGCTGGACTTCTCTGTTACCATTTCAGCTTCCTTTTCAACTGTCAAATCAGAGGCATGAAGTAAGGGTTCTTTACCATCATCCTTGGTCGTCTCAGTACTCATTCCTGAAATCTTCTCCCCCACAACCTTGAGGCTTTGGCTTTCTTTGTCATCTAAAGTATCATGGTCTATATTTTCCTTTTCTATTTCCATTTGTTCTACTGCCTCATCCATGTCTTGCTTTCCCTTGTATCCCTTCTCTTCCACGGTCTCAACAATCTTCTTATCCTTTGGAGTGTCATGGTCTACCAGATTTGGTACTCCAAGAGCTTGATAATGTTCTGGTGCTCTTCTGGTCTCTTCAGAAGCAACGTTGATGGCTGAGGTTGATTCCAAAAAACTTTCCCCCTCTGGCGTTTCAATGTTGCCTTTGATGACAGAAATAACAGTTTCAGCCTCGTCACAGTGTGCTCTTGAACTTTCTATTCCTGTTGAGTGCTCAACAGTTTCAAGAGGTTGATTTGATCCCCCCTTGAATTTCTCTAATCCCATGGGTGAAAACTCATCAACAGTTCTGCTGGACTGTTTGCTCAAGCATCCTTCTTGTTCTGTTTTCTGCATAACATGAATTTTAGCTGTCAGTTACTAGAAAGAAAAAACAATGCTAGGTGCCTAATGTCGCTGTGGGATATAGAGGCTTCTTGGGGAATTACTTTTTTTCTCTTTTTTTTTGTTTCTGTAGTTTAGACAATTTACTTCCTGAACGAAGGCTACAGGGCCATGAGCTATAATCATTTGGGATAAGAATTAATAGCTATGATTCTTGTCTCCTAAGTTCTCAACAGCCTAAGTAATGCATCCAACTACAATATGAACCATCATTTTTCCTCATACGCATCATAAATGATCAAAGCATTATCAGAAGCTTGTCAAAACAGCAATTGAATTTGATACAGCTATGTGTTTGTCCGTCTGGAGCTTTCACATTAATATCAAACCTATATTCCCTCTATCCGTCTGTCCCAAAATGAGCATCCTATTTGACTGTTTGTGCAAGTTAAGGATTAGTGTAGTTAGTGTTTGAGTTCCTCCCAAGCCCATATTTCATTCCAGGCGTTAAGTCATCATAAGTAAGTGCCTTGTTGGTGATTCGTGCATAATTAGCTTTCTAGAAAAGGTTGGCACTTATTTTTGGACATCCAACTTAAATAAGTTGGACGCTCACTTTGGGATGGGAGTATCACATTTTTTAAGCTTTAGAGGGAGGTAGAGTTTATATCATTGTTCTTAGGATCAACCTTGATACATTACTCGCAGAGGATGTCATGTCTTATAATCTATTTTCTAGAAGATACATATGTCCCTGTAACAATTAGTTCTTCTTTGCCTTCTTACCATTTCTAACTGGAAATGGTGGATCCATATGATTAGAAAAAACTAACTGCAAGCCAATCCATGCTGTGCATTTTGCTCTTTATATTAAAGTTGATTGTTTTCATGACCTAAGAAACTTTAATAGATATTTTGATATCTGTAATCAATACTGGTGAAGAAAGTTTTAGCCTGTAATGATGTTCCCTTTCTTTGCCGATTATTTGATGAATGGAAGAATAGATGCTAGACATATACGTGATTACTGGCTGTGGCTGTAATGTTGTCTTCTGTGAATTTCCTCTGATTTAAAGTGGAGAACAATCATAATCTATAAAAGAAGGATCAAAGAGTATGATTCTTAAACATAATGCTCAAGCAACTCTAGTTATCAATGATTATGATGATCCTGTCATGTTATGTAATTTATGATATTGCAAACTTGTTGATCTATTGTGAGTGCATACAATTTGCTGAAACTTTCATGCGATCATGACAACCAAGAAAAGGTATAAAGGTACCAAGTTACTGAATTGTTTGAGAAAATAAATAATCTCCATCTTCTAATATTTCTAATATCATGGCATCTAAAAAACACGATGCAGCAAATCAAGCAGTTGATCTTACATACCATGATAAATATGGCTTCTGGATTATTGGCTTCACTCGTCATGATTTTTGCAGGAGAATTCAATAAGGTGAAACAGCATGAAGGAGCTTTCTCTCAATCCAAAGATCAAAAGCTAGCAGAAAATTCTTCTAGCTATAAGGTGAGCTTAAAACTGTGGATTTCTTGATTTTTAATGTCTTGATGGATATGCCTCTAAAGTGAGCTAGAAGTGACAAATTACCACTTGTTATACGCTAACAAATTGATGAGTTGGCCACAAAAGTATGGCCCTACTGATTGAGATCTCTCACATGCCCAAGGAGATTAGTTCAGCTTTAACGGAACTGCCCATTCAATTACATGCATTGTTTTTGAATTATCACAGTGATGTCACCTCAGAAGAAAAAAAGCAGCCTGACTTTTATCAATCTCCTTGTGTCATATTAGATCCCCAAACTAATTGTGACCGAAATATATTTTAAGACTGCTTGTTGTAGAGGCCTGCATGTGCATCATGTTTGTTTACTATATTTGCAGATCTTTAAGCAGTTTTTTACAGACTACTAGGAATTTGCATCCACATAAATCGATTTGATGAACTGAATTTTGACTTTTACTGATGCTGGTTTAATGCTAATTAGCATACATTAGGGTAATGATAGATTGAAATAGTCAAGCTTGAAGGTTTTCAAATTCAGTTTTGATTTCCTGAGCAATAAATTTGAAGTAGACACTTGGAAATTTAAGATCTTCGGATTGATTATGTCTTTTACAGTGTGAAGACCACTCTCTTCTGACAATGATATTGATGATGATATTTAAAGAATGAAGATTAACACTACAGCATGGTACATGGTGGAGTTGTATGTTGATTATGCATATTTTTGCATAATAGTCTGATTTGCCACCTTGGAGTGGGTCCCAGTATTAGGTGTCCCAAGAATCCATTCAACTAACCAGTCCAATTACTTTCCTTGGAAGAAGGATAGAAATATCACTACCTGTAAGTTACAAGTGATGATCTTTTAGTAGTGAAGTCAGATCCACATATATGAATAAGGAATAATTGAAAGAAAGTACAATTGGATGTTCAGTTTTTGCAATTTGTAGCTTTCTTATTCGATAATTGGAAGAAAAAAACGTCCTGAATTTGTCGTTTTGTTGCATTTTATATAAATTTGTTTCAAAATGATGATTTTACCGTTAGAAATTTAGATTTAAAAAGTATAAAACAAACAATCCAAATTTTCTTATTCTTTGTACTGTACAAGGAAGGGATATGAATTTGATTTTTTTTTAATTATAAGGGTAAAATTGTCATTTTTATACAAATTGTAACAAAAAGACAAGGTGAGGTGCTTTTCTGTAATTATATATCAAAGAAGATGGCTACAAGTTGGAAAAAATGAATAACTCAAGGTACTTTTAACAGTTATCTCTATAATTAAGGGTTAATTACGCTCACCTACCTCATAGTATACACGTTTAACGGATAAATACTCCGAAGTTATTTCGTAGCGAATACATACCGCGAACTAACAGTTCGTAACATCCCCCTTCCGTCCATTTTTAGGGTTAGATTTAGGTTTGGAGAGAAATTTAGGATTAGAGTTGGTTTTAGGATTGTAACACTACGGGTAGTTTCGGAATTTCTGGAAAAAAAATGGACGGAAAATAGATGTAATGGGGGATGTTGTTACAACTGTTAGTTCGGGGTATATATATGTTATTTGAGGTAGGTATCCGTTAAACGTGTGTAATTTGGGGTAGGTGAATGTAACTAACCCTATAATTAATTACGTTCTAAAATTTGTATTGTAGAAGTTAAATCTTACACATCTCTTTAGTTGCGGGAGTCTGACCCGATATATAGCTTGATTTTAAAAATCTATAGTGCCTTTTTCCCTTCATAAGAATATAGTAACAATTGAGGGTTTGGAATAGTTGAAACGTTGCATTATTGCTTCATGATGTCAGACAGTCCATTCAGTCTATAGTCCTATTGTACATTCTTTATTGTTAGGTACTTGTCGTCTTCCAATCATTCATCTGTGTGCTGCTGGATTTAGTTAACCTCTTTCTTTTCTTTTTGCCAAATTGCAGGACTGTTGTTGGAGATGAGTTTATAATATTCTCTTTCAAAGATTCCGGACAGGTAATTCTTTTTTACTTGCATGAAACGAGTACATGCCATTTAATAATGTGAGGGTTGATACAAATGATTTGTTATGTATATATGTGCTCATATATTCTGTTATTTGGAGTATATTAGTCAGCAAAAGAAAATAATCAGGAATTAGGTGAAGAAGAGCATAACATAACAAAAGAAACCATCTTAATCAAACCGCCCCAAAACAGAACGTCACTGTCTATTTGCGCCGCCCCTTGGTGGATGAGGGCAGCTGCAAGTTGGCTTTGCTGTTTCATGCAAAATTTCGAATATATATAGTCTTATATTAGTTTAGAAAAATGAATTAATAGATAACATATGTGTATATATATAATAGGTTTCAGATAAAAACAACCTACTCTTTGGATTGTCAAGATGAAAGGCTCATGTTTATTTTAATTTTTAAAACGTTAATGACATGAATAGTAAATATAATGAAATTTGAATTTATTTTTTATATTTTTGATCGACTTTGTGGTAAGAAAAAGACCTAGGTACACGTGAAGTGTCTGTGTTTCCTTTCTCGTTCATATATTTTTATCCAGGTGCAAAACTCGTGCATGAATGAAATGTTGAAGTTTTTCACATTGAAATAACGGAATTTATTGATCGTTTGATAAACATATATATCCCTCCACTCAGGCTAGGAAGCAGAAAGTTCCTTTGCTTTGAAGGTTTATCAGTGGTAAAGCAGGTAAGCATGCGTGGATGGATCTCTTAATGGCCTTTTGGCTTTCTCTGTAGCATTAAGATAACTTAAAGCAGAATGGGTCTTCAAAATCAAACACGACATAAAAAGAATGAGAAACTTTAATTTGTTGTTTGAATTTCACCTTATTGTTCTCAAATCTCCACTTGTTTATCTTTTCCTCGGATCTTTGTCTATATCTGAATTGAGTGTGTCTTTTCTAATCCCTAGCACTTCTTTTCAAAGGAAATTACAGAAGTTGGGATATAATTATTGCGTTCTGGTTCTCGATTGGTTTCATCTGTATCAAAACAAAGTACTGCTTAAACCTCTTAGAGCACCTATGCGGTGAATTGAGGAGAAGAATCACCGAGGAGAAGAATCACCCAACCAACGCGGATGAAAGGGGGAAAAGGGTTGTAGCAACTTGTCACGTGACATGTGACAGCAATCATCCCTATTAGCCCAAATTGGACTAATACCATTGTGGGAGGCTAGACGAATCACCCGATAAAATCACTATTTACTTGGATTGATCGCACAGATCATTAGAGATGATCAAATTACGCATATTAGTTAATAAATTCACAATAGACAGCTCGAAAAGAGCCAAGAAGCTTTAGGGGGTGTCACAGTCCTTTGGTCAAAATGATGTTTCATAAAGCTGAGATGGATAAGAGAGAGTTGAATGTACTGGTCCTACTCCTACATCATGTCCATATCACCAACATGAAATTGTTTCTGTTATTCCTAGATTAACATTTGGTGGAAATTGTGTTGGAACTTATGCATATTGCATGGTTTGATTCTGCAACTATTGAAGTGTCATATAATGATCATTTGGTGTGTACTACGATGCCTCCAACCAACAACTCGAGCTTTTGAGTGTTATACTTTGTTTAGTTTGGATCGAGTCTTATCATACTATCAATCAGGTGTTGATCAATGAATCCCTCTATACATTTAATATGGTATCAGAATTTGATTTCAACTTGTGATTTATTTGTATTTTCTTGTGCCAGTATATAATTAATGTTACTTTTTGTTTTCCTTGAAATTTATTACTGTGTTTTGAATTTGTTGAATGAATCACTTGGTTCTCTGATTTTGTTTTTATATATTTTTGGAAGAGTGGTGTGTGTTAATCATCTCTTCTCTATAGATTTTATTTGTTAATTTTAGTCTGAAGAAAATGGGAAATTAGTTTGGTAAACTGGAGAAAAACGTGGTGGGGCATCGTGGACCGTCCAATCCACTAGAGCACGAAACGGACGGTGCGGATTGGACCGGTGGGCCCTACTTGACAATAACAACCATGTGATGTGATCCAAGAATAATGTGTGTCTAGTTAGTTGAGAACAGCGTGATCGTCTACGTGGCACGATGTCAGCTTCTCCTTTCTCCAGATCAGCAATTTGGATGGCTCGCCGCCCCCCTGATTCGTGGGTCCCACCGACAGGTCTGCTCAAAGCTTATCGTATATCATATTGTTTTCGTTTTTATACGACGTTGTCGTTTTATGAACATCTTATCGAATATTCTAGGTGTTTTTGGTTATTATCAGTCTTTCATGGGGGCATTTTAGGTTTTCAACGTGGTCTCTAGTCTTAATCGAAAGGGTCATATATTGAAATGGATTTAATAAGCTGACTGTGATATTATCTAATTGGTATGAATTTACATTTTGGCCATTTTCTAGCTATTTAACATGCATACGGTCGTAAATAATAGTAATTAAGTACTTGTAATGCATATTATATATCCTCAAAAACAAATTATAAATGATGTTCTTTATATTATTGGATACGTCATTGAGTTCAGTGTCTAGAAAGATTCAAGTATTATGTAGTTAATATTTTACTTTATTTGTACGATCGAGTAGGGGGAAATGTGTACTACTTCCTTCCATTAGGGGTGATCATATGTATATTAGAACCGATTGATATCAATATGGTCGATACTTGATAGAGTAATTGTTGAAGGTTCGTTCGATGTTAGCATCCAAGAATATACACTAGTAGTATTTGGTTTAATGGTAGGTTTTGATCAGTATGCTAATCGAAAATCTACGACCATCGAGAACTAAAACAATTATGATAAAACCAAACACATGAAGAAGATCTAAACATGGTTCAAAACTCATAACTCTAAGCTATCTTGAGCCGGTAGATCAGATGGTTCGTTAACGACTATATGCAAGTTGTTTTTTTTCAGATTTGCTCCTTGTTACTGTCGTCACTCTTTGTTGGAAACACTTTTCTCCGCAGATGCTCTCATTTGATGTCGATTGTTCAAGTTATAACCGAACCAAACTACAACCTTGTTGGCAAAAATGCGACGATTTCTCAGATTTTCAATACGTTTGTATCGTCTGTTGAACTCAAAGTTACCATCCCGACAAACCTATAGGATCATTAGATTAACCGGTTGGTGATCATCTCTATTTTTAATGACCATGTTATTGATATACTATGCGGCTTAGCTATGTTTATTCACGTATTTCCTTTCATATTCTTTTTATCATAGTCCTCAAAAGTTTATTTTTTATGAAATAGTCCACAAAATTTATATTTCTTATCTTCTTTCATACAAATAGTAGATAAAATTTGTTACCATACTAACAATTATATTAAACAGAAAGCGATATTATAATCAAAACCCATAATCTTTTGTTAGATAAGCTATATTAGGGTTGAGAACTCTCCACTGTAGTTGTCAATATAGAATCTTTATCATGTCCGTCTAAAACTATCAGGAGATCGATCGCGAGTCTCCTATTCTCTCTACTCTTAATAGTGTTTTCCTCTGTGCATCCACAAATAGTAGTGTTGTATCGGAATGATGGTGTATCGGCGATGGTCTGCGACCCTCTGTTGAGGTGGTGCTCTCCTATGCGTCCACAATTCGGCATTGTTGTATCGGAAGGATGGTGCATCGGCGACGATCCATGATTCCATGTTGTGGTGATGCTCGCATTCTCCGTGTTAGCTTTCCACGTCTCGTGCGGGGACAAGACCGGCGATATAGTCGAGAAAAATTAGACGAATCAGGCTAGGACTGCTATGCGGCCTCATTAAGCTCAATGAATAAGCAAAGATTCAGGGATTTTTTTTTCCGAAAAAGGATCCTTGAATCATACTTATCCTCCCTTACAGACTATCAGGTTCAAATTCGGTGGATCACATGACAAAAAGAGTCATTGAAAAGCGGGAATCAAGCAGCATTTAGGATTCTTGGCAAATTGGACCTTTTGTATTTTATTTATGTTATAGCTTTGGTTTCGATTTCTATTTTAGTTCTGCTTGTTGTCATAATCGTTTCTTGTTGGACCGGTTCATATCCAAGGATTATTGGATCATTATCCCTGTAAAGACTATGGCTATTGTAATGAGTCTATTTTTCTATTAATAAAACTACTTCTTGTTCTCCAAAAAAACAGAAAAATAAAAGTATAATTTTTTTTTTGGAATGAGTAATCGGGGAAGTGCATTAATGCAAGAAATAAACTATACAAGGTAGGGCGTAAAAACCCTGAGTTCCAGATATATGTCATGGTTGCCCGTAGCAAACTCGGCGCTCATGGACTTGTAGAAAAATACTGCTTCTGCTCGCAAATACTAACTTAGGACATCCCCTTACCGACACTTCAAAGGTACGAAACGAAAAATTTAAACAACTTAAAAACCAAATCCTAAAACAGTACATGAATCGAAACCAAACTAACCAACCTGACGAACCATACAGGTCCTTATTGAAATAGAAAGCGTCAAAGCAGAGAAATCTACGGTGATGCCCTCCTTTTTTTTCCTCCCGGTGCTATTATGTCGTGGAGAAATGCACCCCTTTACCGTCTCTCCCCCCGGATCTCAAACTCAGCTGCCGACAACGATGACAATAATGACGGCGAGTGGTGGTCGGCGACGATGTAAGAAGAAGAGAGACGAAATAGGGTTTTTCCCTTTGGTGGCTAGGGTTTTTCCCTCGGTCGGTGGCGTCCAGGTCGGAGTGGCCACAACTGCTGGTAACGAGCAGGGCCACACGCAGGGGAGAAGAGACCGGCGAGGAACCCCGTCACAGGTCGTCGGAGGTCGGGGAGTAGGGGAGGACACGAGGCACGACTGTAGAGGCGGTTGGGTTCGGAGGCTCTCTCGTCGTGCTGCTACGAGACGGGAAAAGGGGAGGCTTTACCAAGATAAGCCCCACCAGCAACCATCCTGGCCGGGACCGATCTGGTCGTCGGTAACGACGACTGGAGAAGAGAACGAAGGAGTGCGATTAAGGTTTAGTCGCTTTCTTTGAGAGAAAACGAGACGTTGATACATGATTAAATAAAAGTATAATTAATTCTTAGCTTCCCAATTATTTACCATATAATATTAAACACCATACTTATCAATCACCATCCTAGGTTACGTAATTGTCCTCTTGTATCATAAGCAAATTAGTAAATAATAAAATTGTTTAAAACAAGCCTCTGATACCGAAAGGCCCACCAAAATGTTGAAGCAAAGAGATAGATAGTCAAATGGCTCAGAGCCCACAGCCCAATAGGCGTTGATGCTGCTCTGACTCAATCAGAAAATAATAATGCCATTCAAGGGCATAATCGGAAAATCACCCAAACCAAGTCTACGCGCGGGAAATATAGCCGTTGCGAACTGAAACTCCCCAAACTTTTGGCGCCAAAATCTCAATTTCTCCTCTGCCCGTAATATATCCGGGCAGCCCACACTCTCTTAAAGCACAAATTGGGTTTTGCCACTAAAAAAATCAAATATAAAATTAAAAACTTGTCATTCTCTCCCTCTCGGTCTCTTTCTCGTTATTTTTCCCTCTAAGAATCCTTCAATATTCAAAGCTCTTTGCTCCGAATCGCAGAGAAAAAAACCCTTTTCTATTATATTCCAATTCCTCTCCGTTTTGGGTTCTGATTCTCCGATCGAATTCCCTCTCTTTTTGCTTCCCTTTGAGCGGTTTTGTATTGCTCTGTTCGTGTTCTGTTCTGGGTTGTTGAAGCACTGTGAAAAGGTGTTACCTTTTCTGGGTTGTTCTTAAATTTTTCTGCTCGGAGGTTATGGGTTTTACGGAGAAGTCGCAAGCTGATCTCGGGTTGGAGTCGGAAGGGAAGAAGTGGGTAATCGCCGGAATCTCTTTACGGGCTTCTCTGAAACCGGTGAAGACGAAAGCTAGAGACAAGGAGAACGAAGACTGTGAAGATGAGGCGCGTTCCACCACTCCCACGGCCAGGGAATCGAGGATACCGGAGAAATTGAGGTGCCCGCCGGCGCCGAGGAAGCGCCGGCCGTCGTCAAGGTGCCAGTACAATGGAGTCAGGGAGTTCTTCACTCCTCCTGATTTGGAGACAGTGTTTAAACTCTATGTTGAGAAAGCAAATTGAGCTGAGATTAGTCTGACTTGAGAGGAATTGAAAGAAGAAAATTTACTTAGTAGGAGGAGGAAGTAGAGGTTTTTGTTTGTGGGTTTTCTTTGTCTTAATAGTCTCTCTTCTCTTTTCAATCTTGGGTAGTGAAGAGGAGCCTAATTATGGTGTACAAAGATATGATATTTATGAGATAGGTTAGGTTTAGTTTTCTTCTGTTTGTTTAGTTTTCTTCTCTTTTTTTCTTAGTTAGGTGGCTTTTGGCTAATGAAAAAGTTTCTACATCAGTTTCAAGTTGATTGTTTTGAGAGATGCTTCTGGGTTTTGTGTTTGGATTCCTTGAATTGTGCTTGTTGGTTTTTTGCTCTGCTTTGAATCTTCCATTGGAGTGTAAGTAAGCATAGTGAATGAAGCTGCTATTATGCAGAACTTTCAGCCATTTGGCATCTTTAAGCTCACTGTTTGGCATAGATATATACATACAGTTTGTATTTATAAAGCTTAAAGTGTCACAATTGTGTTCAGGTTTTGGCTTGCTATTTCTCTGCCACTATACATTCCACTCTTCTGCAGGTCTCATAGCTCATAAAACTCTTTGCTTTGATCATATGAACCCTCTTCACAGGCCATTAACAGACATATGAGATACTCACAAGCTTGGTGGGATGTGGCTTTCATGTGAGTATAGATGCTCTTTACTTGATCATATTCATGGGTGACCTGAGAAAGTTGGGGAAAAGTAAAATCTTTTACATGGCTGATGAGATGCTGATGTTGCAGGTGATGCTTTGCAAAATTGAATGACTGTTGAGAAATCCTCCAGACTCAGAGGCCCAAGTACTTGTTTTAAATTTTATGCCCCTGCCATCACCCTCTTTAATCTTTGATCATGTCCCCACTTTCATGACCCACCTCATCTGGAACTCTATGACCCAATTATTACTTGGGGGAGGAAAAGACATGCAACATCTAGGTTAAGGGATTAGAATCCTATGTGGGGTTTGTTTCAAGGGTAGGGTTACATGTTCACAAGCAAAAGATGGCATGATGGCATGGGCATTTTCGTAAATTCCTTTTGTTCCTGCTGGGCAAATTGGGTTATTTGATTTGGCTGTGGATAAGATTAAAGCTATGTTTATCATATTTTCCATGTATTCTTCTGCTGCACTCCCAGTTGTTTGTTAGTATTATTGTGGTATGTAGACATGGTTTCCTTTCTCAATGATCACATGATTTTTTTGCTTTGTTTATCCTGATCTAAGGTTCTCTGTTTAATTGTATGTTTCTAGGTATTATAACCCTTTAAGCAAAGCATATCGATCGAGTAGTTGGTATATACGTTATGTTCATCATTTGCTTGACCGGTCTTTTGGTTAGAACGGTATTATATATGTATATCATGAGTTCATGATAAAGTGTTTCTTATACAAAATCGATTCTTTGGGATGATTTTGCTTACTAAGTAAACTCACATTCAGCATATTCAGCAACAGGGTCTTGAATGTTCCTGATCTCATCCCTATATATGACATAGTCATTGGAAGCTCAGTGACTGAATCTGAAATTGCAAACTTTCTAGCTTCACTTGCAGGAATTAATGAGGAGAAGAAGCTAGCAATCCTTTTCATGAGGTTGTTGAGGAGGAGACATTTTTTTCTCATCAATCTTGGAGCTGCTTGTCCAGGTGCATCTAAATATCCCTTGTCTGGATTGGGTGATTTGGACAAGTCCTAAGGTTATTTCCTTCTCAAGATATCATGGAGCCATGTTGCTGGTCTGGTTGTCTGTTGGGTTTCAGACAAATGAACTATCAAAAATGTGCTCATAAGGACAATGGGAAAGCTACTTATCAGTCATCTTAGGGATCCTCTGAAATCTATTTTAGACCCATTGGCCTTCACTGCACCTCTACCAAAGTGGTACTCAATGTGACTATTTTGAGGATCAACTGCCTGGTAGATCATGGGTTTGTGTTATATATCGGCTATTCCCAAACCATTACTTATCCGACGTGGGATCAAGACTCACGTGCGGGCAGTGGTGGAGCTAGCTTTTTCAATGAGGGAGCACCAAAAAATTTCAATGACAATTGAAGAGGTGGCACAACCACGAAATTAGAAAGAATTAAGGAGTATTTTTGAAAAAAAAATTCAAAAAACATGTAAGAATATTTCAAAAACAAATGAGAGGGATACGTGCCCCCCTAAGGCCCATGTAGCTCTTCCACTGTGTGTGGATATGTGACACTTAGAGTACCTGTAATGGAGGGCAAAAATAGTTTTTGACAGTCCTTGGTGATTCTCTTTCATCAAGGGTGAAGGATATATTGTCACGTGAATTTGTCTGGCTGACTTAATTCGACCATCTTGCAGTCACTTGCCATGCGACAAGTAAGTATTCATCTAAATTTTTGTCAGACTAAACCACCGTCAACGTTTTGGGAGGAGGGACGAATCAAGGCTATTCGTCTAGATTCGCCTGACTAAATCGCTTAGTACATTGAAGATGCTCTGGGTGATGATTTACATTTTAGCTGTGAAGGATCACCTTCAATGTTGTTAGAGATAAAGAAGCATTATGGCTCCAATTGAGGACAGTGTAGGAGGGTCCATAGTCTAAGCATAGGATACAAGGAGATTGATTAGGGTTTTAACTTGCCATCAAGAATGAATTGCTTTGACAAATAGCAAGTATATTTAAGTGTATACTTAATGAACCATGTGGCTACTCAAGGACTTAGCCATAGCCATAGCCACAGCCATAGGCCAAGAGGTTATGAACCTACCATGAGAATTGACACATGAGCTGAATATGTACAAAGTTATATAAATGTGATTGTGCCTTGAAACTCTGAAGAAAGGAGGGTCTTATTGGGCAATCAGAGGACAACAAAAATACAATTTCAATGGGAGTTTCAACTTTCAACTAGTATTATATAGCTCCAACTAATTCGCAAACCTACACCACCATGTCTTCTATTGTAGTAAATTGCTTACCCCTCCTACCTTCATGGAATCAAGGCAAGTATGAAAAACAACCTTTTAAAAAAGAGTAAATTACGTTGATATACCATGTACATGTAATATACGTGTTTAACGGATAAATTTCTCTCAAAGTTATTTCGTAACGAAAACATATTCCGAACTAATATTTAGTAATAGCATCGCCCCTTCCATCCATTTTCTCTGTATATTTTTAGGGTTAGATTTAGGTTTAGAGAGAGAGAGATTTAGGGTTGGAATTAGGGTTGAAGTTGGTTTTAGGATTGTAACACTACGAATAGTTTCGAAATTTCTAAAAAAATGAACAATAAATGGACGGAAAAATGGATGAAATGGGAGATGTTACTAAGTGTGAGTTCGGGATATGTTTTCGTTACGAAATAACTTTGGAGTATTTATTTGTTAAACGCGTATAATACAAAGTATGTCAACGTAATTTATCTTTAAAAAAGACCAAACTAGTGGGCCCTTTAATGGATCATTAACGTGAAAAAATTGTTTTATTTTACCTTCAAACAAAACCAATTTTGAATCCCAACCTTCATTTCTATTTTTGCTATAAAACTACGGTTTTACCTTTAACGAAATGGTTATATTACATACTCCTATAATTTCAGTTGGTCAGCAAGGATAAAATCAAACTTCCACTATTAAATAAAGGTTATTTTATAATAATTTAGATAGAGGTAATGAATGAAGATTCTTATGCAAAAAAATAATCCCTTATAAACAAGTAATAGTCATCCTAAATCATTAATGTTAAATTTATATTTTTTGCCCAGACAAAATTTAAGAACAACTATGGGCGAACCGTTCAAGGGACGTCGGGTTTACACCAACGCACGATTCATCTTACCGATCACATGTAAACACGAGACAGGCGAATCAAGACGACGGACCGACAAGACCAGAACGCCCCATCGTGAAAGATTTGGGTTTAAGAAAAACTGGTATCATGGGCTCCATAGTGTTATGTATTCACTTCTGTGTTTATTTGATAACTACTTCTTTTTCAGTTCTACGATGCAAAGTAGAATTTTCTTATAGCTCCACGAGCGTCGGTAAACCTACGAGTGTACCGGACACTATCTTGAACGCTAGGGTATATGATCCTGAAAAATATATTGTTAGTTACAGTTATTACGTTGAATAAAAACACTTATATCTCTTCGTTTTAAAAAAAAAAATCTAATCACGAAAGAATATAATAAACGCCTTTATACTGTTTAAGTCAATATTCCAATAAAGAAAAAACATAAAATTCACTAAGTCGATAATATCCGGGAAAACGATTCAAGGATAGTAAATGTTCAAGAGGAGGCATCATCACTAGGGGCAAGTAAATATGATTTGGGGGTGTTGATTGAAAAACCCTAGAAAAAAAGATGAGAGTGATGAATCAGTGAGGATCCAATGTCCCATGAAACAAAGGGTTACACAAAATAGAAACATGGACCTCCCAAGGAATCCTAAGTACCCTTAGCCAATAATACCATCCCATTATTTTTCCTATTTTAAAAAAAACAAAAATATATGTATTAAAAAATCAACAAAACAATAACAATAAAATATTCCCGTTCCCTTTCCGTGTACGCGGTTTCGCTGACCGCACTGCCCGTCGCTTTTTGGCGGGAAAGTCGAAACCCTACAATTTCGAATTCGTGTCCCTTTTGGATCGTTGCGTGCCGTTTCGCGCCAAAAAGGTCTTATGGAGCCCGCGAAAAGCGGGCTGTGTGGCGGCTTTTTTTTATTTCTTATTTCTTATTTATTTTTGTTTCTGTATTGGGAAGGTCTGTGGGTGTAACAGTAATGGAGTGTTTTTGTTCCGTTTTGGTAATGACGTGAAATGACGGAATTGTACTGCCCTTTGTCGATTTGTGTTGACAGGACCCAGGGGCATTTTGGTCATGTCAAGGACTACAAGTGATTAAAATGAAGACACTAATCATGGACCTGGTCTTCATTATTGATAATAAACGGGAAAAGCTCTCCCTAATAGCAAAGGAAAAAAATTCATAATTGTAGTCTTTTTTTCGTTTCCCTTGTTATCTTACTTATTTTTTATTCATTTTTTCTATGTGGTTGTCTCATTATACGTTTTGATTTTGGAGTCGGTGTAATCGAGTTTTGGCGTTCAATGCTGTCGATTTATGGGTTGTCCGTTTGGGTGAAGCCGTGTTATGGACTGAGCTTACGGAGGAAATCGTTTTATAGGTGGACCTTACGGGGGCGTCGATGTTTGCGCCAGCGCATGATCCACCTTACCGATTACATCTAAACGAAATTTCATTTGTGGGAGGTACTTCTCGAATGACCCCGGCGAATCAAGACGAATGACTGACAATACCAAAATGTCCCACCGAAAAAGTTATAGATTTCCGAAGAACTGACATCGCATGCTCTGTAGTTTTATGTATTCGTTATTGTGTTTATTTGGTTTCATTCGGTGCAAAGTAGATTATATTTACAAGTTCAAGAGTACCGATACACCTACGACAGTCTCAAAATATGGTCTGAACGCGAAAATTTATGATCCTGAAAAGTCTATCGTATATTGGAACAAATACGTTGAGCAAAAACACTTATATTTTCCCGTTTCAAAATAAAAATACAAATAAGAACGGTGATTAATCTTTATTTGTACCAGCACCACTATATGACAATGATATGATAAGATTTGTATATGTATGATAATTTAAAATAGTACATATTATTATGATTTGAATGACTTCACAATTCCTGCACATTTTTCTTAGAATGTGCAATTTTTTGTTGGTTTTTGCACTTCTTGTAGCTTGAAGACAAAAGAAAAAATTATGTCAGTAAGAAAATCTTTTTACATGATAATTCGTTGTCGTTTTGTTTTGATTTAGCATTTTATATATTTATATAAATTACATTTTGATCTATTTTTATACAATATGTGTCGTTTCAATTTCATATCTTATATTTCGATTTCATTATTTTTGTATAAAAAGTTATTTTATTATTTTCCTGAACTTATTGGTGCATATTTTTTTTATTTAAAAAGTAAAATTATTGGCTTAGCCTGCTGTCATTTTTTTTCTTCAAAACAATTGTCTAATGTTAAGTTCTTGTTGTCCGATCGAATGGAGGAAACTAACCTTCGATCGTGTCTTGATCAAGTGAATGCGTTGTCTTGAATTGTCGAGATTAGAGCCAAAGACTCTCGGAAAGAGATTCGATATTGTGGATGTTCTTAAGATGAGTCATGTTATCTTATTATTAGTTCAATAACTCGAAATCGAGAATGGGATTCAGTCAAAAGAGTCAGATATTTTCTTCTAGAATATAAAGGTAACTTTAATGAATGGGAAAAGTGATCATACAACGAAATAGTTATAAATGAAAAGAGCGAGACTAAATTCTATTCCGTAAAGATTGAATGTTGACTGCCCGACCATACCATGTATAAAATTTGAGAGGTCAGCACCTCGGTTGGGGTGGTAGACACAGTTATGCGTCGTTGGTCGTCACTTCATGTTTCGACCTGAAAATGCTCGCGGTAATTAATCAGGGACACTTGAGGGGATAGCGGCATATACGGAAGAACCTAGGAAGTGGAGGAATTGTGGGGTCGGGTTTACACCGTCTGTGGCAGGATGAGGTGTGCTCCTCACACACACACCCCAGTGTTAGCAGGGCCATTCATGGACCCTAACAAGGTTGCTTGGCAGGCCTCGCCTTGATCGTAGTCGAAACACCCATGCCCGTACCCCCTCTCTTAAGGTGGTAGGTTGGTGAGGCGTTGTGTGTATCCTTAAGGGCATGCAAGGGCCATGCGTTAACTAGGGATGGCCCCAGGTTAGGCAGGAATTTCTATATCGCCTCCACCACTCCTAGTCCTAGGGTTGGTTGGAAGGAGTGGACATAATGCCCCTCCCTCGTTTGGTGGTGGTGCTTTAGGCAGAAAGTCCTGGACCGGGTGTGGGTACGAGGGGACCCAAAGGACAATTTTGGGATAGGTAAAGGGTTTCGGGCGTAGTGATACTAAGACGCCCGACACCTTCCCCGGTGGTAGCTTTTGAGGCTTTTGCAGCAAAGGCCTCTCCGTCTCATAGGGTGCAATTAAGAAGCATGGTAGAGGTAGAGGTTTGAAGAGAGTTCGGCGGGGGAATTCAAAAACCTTCGACAGGATACCTTGATTCACCACCGGGAAATGGCAGCACAATGGTTTCTCTCTCCTTTGTCCATTGCTTACCCTTTCTATGGGGCACCGGAGTTGGGGGACCTGATGCCATATATGGTTGGGACTCCAGACGTTCGCTAAGGCGAGCCAACCATATCCGGCGTGGTAGGAAAAGGAGGCTGCCTTAGTTAGGGAGTATGGTTGGCACAACTGGCTCATTTGGCGGTCCTAGGTTTATGGTGGGGGGTAGAGGCAGGATCGCTTTCCTAGCATACACCTGGAAGGATCTCCTTGAGTTTCGGTGGAGGAGGAAATGCTTTAGCGGATCCACGGCCAGATCGGAGATCGAGGATGGCGTGGGTTGTGGTGGAGTGGGGCAGATTGGGCTGAGGATTTAGAGGTCGTTCCTTCCTCCGATATCTGTGGCTTTATACAATCCAAGTTTGGTATCGGGGCATGGTTCGAGGCGACAGAGACTTGTGGGGGTACAACCTCGAATGTTGCAGTTAGAAGCACATGCGGAGTCGACGATTGGGCATCCTTCTCAAGAACAGATGAGTGGGAAATTTTCACGTGAGTGATCGGGGTGAAGGGGGCCAAGGATGGGATCGAAAGATTCTAAGAGACTCGGGCTCGGATCGTCGATGACAATAAGGGACGGGGGGGGGGGGGGGGGGGGGCACTGAAACAAAGAAGAAGAGGAAGCAGGAACCCTAAAGAAACGAATAAATTATCTATTTTTTTTGTAAAACTAGATGTCGTTTATTTATTTTTCAATAGTTTAACTAGTAGGACTAACTTTAAAAAATGCAAATAACCATTTTAACCAAAATTGGGCTTTCCACAGGGCCAGCATGATTTTCCCTCAGCTCGATCTCACAGCCCAACTATAACATTGGGCCTCACAAGCACAACACATGAATGTGCTACGCTCATTTCCTTATCGTCACTTAAGCTGGCCATAATTGGGCCTGACTCATTACCTTGATAGCAATTTTAGGCCTACAAATATGAGCCCACACAAAATGAAAAGCACGTAAACCAAACCGTCCTCCTCTCGCAATTTCATCACTCAATCTCAAACAGCTATTGAAAGAAGTATATGGCATTAAATTAGTTCACAAAGACTCTCTCCTTTTTTATATTATGTGATAATGAGACTAAAGAGTTTGGTAAAGACCTAATAAGAATGATTAGCAAACCAAACTTCTATTTCCTACTTGTATCATCTAAAGTTGAGTCTTTATAAATTCGATAATCAACATGAGCATTTGAGACAACATCAAAAGTGATATAACTTTGGAAAAAATAGATCTAAACTGAATTTCCATATACATTTTAAATATCGTTTGGATGTAAACAAGTAGTTCGCTAAGAGTGTCTACGGTCGAGTCTCCGCTCTTAGTTTGTCGTTTTTGATTCAACAACCCTGATCCGACATATCAATTGATGGTTGAGTCGAATCTACTCCAAGTTAGGTAAATATCGTCAACCAAATAATAAGGTCGGTCGTATCGCGTCCTGTTGATCTCGTAGTCCATGACAAAGTCACGGCCAATAAGAACGTCATCGAATAAGCATCGGTCGTTGAGCATGTTAATGTCATTGTTCGAGCTAGTGGCAATACGCATGCCAAATTATAGAATCACAATTTTCGTTTAGTGATCTCAAGTCTCCCTATTCTCGCCTCCACATCGTTTGATCCTCGACGCCGACTCCTCCAGTTTGGAATCTGAACCACATTCGACGAAATTGTCGGCCTTGCATATTTTGGAATACACCTTTTTTTTCTCCTCGGTTATGTTCCCAATCGACTCTAATTACCCCAAATCACGTCCAATCTAAACCTATAAAATCGACCTCCACTTTAGATGCCTAAGAACAAGCTCAGTTACGCAATGCTCTAAGAGCATGTATAGTGGAAAGACTCGTATAAAGGGCATGTAAAAGGGACACGTATGTTGACTGTGTAAAATAATAGGTTTGAGCCCTTGAATTTAGTATGTTCCATTGTCGAAGGCTCAAGTTTTGATAGATGTTGTTTGGATGCTGAATTGATAATTTGTTAAATTTATTAAAGTAATAATTATTATAGAATTTTGAAGTAAGTTAAATTAAAATAATTCAACAATGCATTAAAATAAAATATTTTTTTGTAAATTAAAATAAAATAAAATGAAGCTTCTAATTTTATTCATCCCCGATTAATACTACCGATTACACATTTGACAAGACAATTGTTCAAAAAAAATAATTCTTTATCACTCGTCGTCAGAATGGTAATGCGCTTCAATCATTTGTGTTCAATAAGGTCATTTTGGAGTTTCTGGTGGATCAAATCATTTGTCATATTGAGTCGAGCAGCCAAATGTTCTTGGTAGGCCAAGGGTCCTCTATGGTGTCATCGTTCCGGAGGTGTCCAATTTAGTATTTCCAGAGGGGTTTCGAAATACAAGTCGTCATTTCCTGCTTCGTACCGACCGCGTTCGTCCTCTACAATCATTTTGTGTAGAATGATACAAGTGTGCATGATATCAACCAAGTATGTCTGCTCCAAACACGAGCGGGTCGGGATATTATGTGTCATCGTGCTTGGAGGACTCCAAAAACCCTCTCAATATCTTTATGACAACCTTCTTGAACTTTAGCAAACAACTTCTGTTTGCATGTACTAGGATGACGAATCGACTTCACGAACCAACTCCATGAGCGGGTAAATGCCGTGAACTAAATAATATGGGCGGTTGTAGCGATGCTCGTTGATCTCGTACTCCACAACACACTCACGATCATGAAAAGCGTTGTGGAATAAGTGATTGGCGCTGAGGACGGTGATGTCGTTGTTCGAGCCAGTCATCCCAAAAAACGAATTCCAAATCCACAAATTACGGGACGCTACAGCTTCCAGCATACCCGTTGGATACTCGTGGTGTTCTCCCCAGCCATAGCCTCCTTGCAATGCGGTTGGGCAGTTCTTCCACTCCCAATGCATGCAGTCAAGACTCCCAATCATGCCGGGGAACCCTCGGTTGTACCCCGCTTCGAGTAATCGGGTCAAGTCCCCTAGTGTTGGTTTACGGTTGTACTCAGGCCCAAATACCTGTACAACAGCCGTGCAAAAACGGAGAACACATTCGAGTATGGTACTGTTGCAGTATACAATTGATGTTGTATATCTTATTATTGATCTGCACAATGTACACGCCCATTTATAGGCTTGAGAGTAATACATCAATTGACTTCTAGTATGTAAACAATACAAAGGCATATAAGTATGAGTTGTGCAAGCTATACACGGTTACCATGTTTACTATAATTGTATAAGTCCAGTACACGGTCATAGAGTTGGAAAAGGACTCTAACACCCCCCCGCAAACTATTGCACCGTTGTAAGGGCTAGGCGATCTCGGAGCTGTAAGAACCTTGGTAGGTGTAATGGTTTGGTAAGTATATCCGCAATCTGAGCATCAGTAGGAACGTGTCGGATGGTAATATGGCCAGCAGCAACTTGTTCCCGGACAAAGTGAAAGTCGAGCTCAATATGTTTCATGCGAGCATGGAAGACCGGATTGGAGCAAAGATAAGTGGCGCCAATGTTGTCACACCAGAGTGTGGGTACTGTAAGGGGGATCCCGAGTTCCTGAAACAAGGATCGAAGCCATATAAGTTCGGAGATTGCATTCCCGATAGCCTTGTATTCACTTTCAGTGGAGGATCGAGCAATAGTTGATTGCTTCTTAGACATCCAGGAGATTAGTGCCGAACCAAGAAATATTGCAAACCCCCCTGTAGACCTCTTGTCATCAGGGTCCCCACCCCAATCACTATCAGTATAATAGTGGAGTTGCAGGTCATTGTCTTTCGGGAAGAGTAGGCCAATCCCACAAGAGCCACGGAGATACCGTAATAGACGCTTTAGAGCCTTCCAATGAACATTAGTGGGGTTGTGCATAAATTGACACAACTTGTTTACCGAGTATGATATGTCAGGCCGAGTAAGAGATAAATATTGGAGGCTTCCAACCAGCTTACGAAAAATACTAGTCTCGGATACAAGGGAGCTCCCAGTGTGTTTGGAGAGTGGGCCTACAGCCATGGGTGTGGAACAAGCATTGGACCCATGCATGCTGTGAGAGATGAGCAACTCAGAGACGTATCGTCTCTGATGAAGGACTGAACCTGCAGACGTGGACTCAAATTCCATCCCAAGAAAATAGCTTAAAGGCCCAAGATCTTTGACAGGGAATTCACGTTGAAGTAAATGAATGACCAAAGTGATATGAGCTGCTGACGAGCCCGTAATGACAATATCATCAACATAGATTAGTATATAAGTGGTGAATGACTCAACTGAATTCCGATGTATTAGTAGACTTGGATCAGCCACAGAAGAATAAAACCCAACAGAGTGTAGAAATTGAGTTAAGCGAGAATACCATGCACGTGGTGCCTGTTTGAGCCCATATAAAGACCGATGCAATTTGCACACATAATCAGGTCGAGTGGAGTCAACAAAACCTTTGGGCTGAATCATGTAAATGTCTTCCTCCAATGTCCCATGTAAGAAGGCATTAGAGACGTCTAATTGTTGAGTGGTCCATTGATGCTTAGCTGCGAGAGCGAGTAGTACACAGATCGTTGTGGCCTTAACTACCGGGCTAAACGTCTCATGATAATCCAAGCCATGTTGTTGTGTGAATCCTCTGGCAACTAGACGTGCTTTATATCGGTCAATCGAACCATCTGCCTTACGTTTGATCCTGAAAAGCCACTTGTTATCAACCAGATTAGTATTAGCAGGTTTAGGGACAAGTGACCAAGTAGAATTGTCAGTCAAAGCCTTAATTTCCTCATTCATTGCCTGATTCCAGACACTAAACTTACTGGCCTGGTTAAAATTGCGGGGTTCATGTTGTCTAAAATCTACTGTCTTGGAGGTTTGGAGGGCTACAAATGTTTGAGGAGGTCGACGTTTATGAGCAGGTCGGAGTGTCATTGGATGTGTTCTTTCGGGCTGGGTCGGCTTAGGTGAGGGAAGAGAACCGATTGTATCTGGTGGTTGTTCGGAAAGGTCGGAGGTATGTATGGTAATGGAAGTTGGAATAGGGGAAGTGGATGGTGGTCCGGTAGGGTGGACAACGGCGATTGGGGCGATGTTGAACGGTTCTGGTGTGGTGGTCTGAAGCTGGGCAGGTCGGGGCTGAGAGGAACAAGGTCGGGGCTGAGAGGGGGGAGTAGGAGAGAAGGAGACGGGGCTGGGGGACGTACCTGTGGCGGACGGAAGAGCAAGGGGAACTTGCACGGTGGTCGGAGGCGGTGGGACGGTGGTCGTTCCTGGTGAAGCGGTCAACGACGGGAAGAACGTCTCTGTGAACACTGCGTGATTTGTGGTGTAGATACATGAGGTGAGGGGTCAAAGCAAAGATAACCTGAATGTTGGGGGGCCCGGCCCAAATAAATACACGGTTTGGACCTGAAGTCAAATTTGTGTCTGTTGTAGGGCCTTATATATGGGTAAACAACACACCGAAATGGCCTGGTATCAGTATACTTGGGTACTTGACCGAACTGTAATGAATGGGGTGACTGAAATTTAAGCGTAGGTGATGGTAAACTGTTGATAGAGGTAGTAGCCGATATAAAAGCATGAGCCCAAAATCGTAGGGGTAGTTTTGCGTGAGCCAATAGTGTTAAACCAATGTCGACAATATGACGGATTTTTCGTTCTGCAAGACCATTTTTTGTGTGGGAGTGAGGACACGAGATGCGGTGGAGAATACCTTGTGTTCGAAAATAGGTGTTTAGTTTACGAAATTCTCCACCCCAATCAGATTGAAAAGCAATAATATTAGTGTTAAACTGACGTTTGACCATGGATTCAAATTCATGAAAAATAGAGACTACGTCACTTTTGAACTTAATGCAAAACAACCATGTGAAACGAGAAAAATCATCAACAAATAACACAAAGTAGTTATAACCATTTAATGACTGTGTAGGTGCCGCACCCCAGACATCAGAATGAACAATTTGAAAAGGTTTAGAACTAACATGTGTAATACTAGGTGAAGGAGATCTAGACAATTTTCCTAGGCGACAAGCCTCACAGGAGCTAAGTGACGAAATTAAACTTGGTTGAGACACATTTAACTGATGATTTCGCAGGATGTGGGATGTAATGTGAGAGGACGGATGACCCAAACGAGCATGCCACTCAGGTGGTGTAGGAGCGACAGCAACAGACGCACTTGGAGACACACTGGGTGGGAATGCATACAAGTCCCCCTTACTCTGGCCGTGTAACAGGATGGCCCTGGTTACCTGATCCTTGACAAAGAAATGATCAGGCCAAAATTCAAAGTAACAATGATTATCAATAGTAAATCGGCGAACAGAGAGTAAGGATTTCTGGATATGGGGAACATGAAGCACATTATGCAACTTAAAATCAGGGCCAGTAAGTGAAGTGTTAAGAGAGGCGGTACCTGAGTTTAGAATAGGCAGAGCTGACCATTCCCTACAGTTACTTGTTCCTGACCTGTGTATGGCACGGAGCTACGTAGATGCGACGGATCAACGGTCATATGATGCGATGCAGCTGAATCCGGGTACCAAATTGCAGGAGACTGTTGGTATGCTCCGGGGGCATGATACACATATGGATATGGGGGATGGTTGTAGGTTATATGCGCCTGTGGCTGTGCCGGAGATTGTTGGTAGCGACGGCGACATCGATCCGCTGTGTGATTCCGATACCCACATATTTGACAAGGACCAGAGGAACGACGTCCTTTTCCATTGTTATGTGAGTACCTTTGTTGCCCTCCATGGGATTGTTGGACATGGGATGGTCCTCTTGGGTTGAGATGGGACCCATGATGTGTCCGTGGAGGAGAGGAATATTGGGTAGATGCAGTATTTGCCAATGGAGAGCTAGCCAATGGAGCTTCATAAGAACTGCGAAGCAAAATTTCATGAGCCAGGAGCTGACCATGAAGCTCATGGAACGTGACCGGTGTATCACGTTGATTAATGGCTGATATGATCCCATGGTACTCGGAACCTATGTTCCTGTAAATGATAGCATTAAATTCAGCATCAGAAATTATTCTACCTGCAGCACCCAATTCATCGGTTAGTGCTTTCGCCTGTTGAAGATAATCAGTCACCGATGTGTCATAGCGTCGAAGAGACTGGAGTTCGATATGGAGCTGAAGCTGCCTGTTCTGAGATACAGAACCAAACGCACTTGCTAGTGCTTTCCATGCATCAAAGGATGTGGCTTTTCCGATGATATGCGAGAAGGCCGTCTCGGTCAAAGAGGACAAAATCCAGGACAGAAGCAATTGGTCCCGTTGATGCCACTTTTCATACTCAGGGTTGGGTACCTGGATGGTGGCGTCTGCAGCGGAAGGTATGGACATGAGGGGACAATGATCCTCACCATTAACGAGTCCGTTCAACTTGTGGTAGTTGAGGAGCGGGAGAAATTGAGTCTTCCATGCAACGTAATTGCGAGCCGATTGTAATTTGATCGGCAAAGTGTGTGACATAGTTGGTGATGAGGATGTCCCTATAGCAGAGGAAGGAACAAGTGCCATTGAGAAGCAGGAACCTGTAAAATAGAGTTGAAACAGGTACCAAGAAATCGCACACAAGAGAAAGAAGAAGAAAAAATATTGGTTAGAGCTGGGGCTCTGATACCATGCTGCAATATACAATTGATGTTGTATATCTTATTATTGATCTGCACAATGTACACGCCCATTTATAGGCTTGAGAGTAATACATCAATTGACTTCTAGTATGTAAACAATACAAAGGCATATAAGTATGAGCTGTGCAAGCTGTACACGGTTACCATGTTTACTACAATTGTATAAGTCCAGTACACGGTCATAGAGTTGGAAAAGGACTCTAACAGGTACTTACCCCAATTCGTAGTGATTCATCCAAAAAATCGACCGAGCATCCATACGCAAACATTCGTATCGCGGCGATGCACTTTTGGTGCGTTGATAAGCCCAAGTGTCCGATATCGTCTTGCTTTTGCACGAAATAATCATCATGTTTCGCTACCTTCTCCATCACCCGTTGAAAAAGTGATTGGCACATACGGAATCGGCGCCTAAACATATCAATCGGTCGTGAGATTCGAGGCGACCTCTGTCAATCTCTCGTCGAGAAGGTTCCCCACGTTCGGCCCTTTCCCTCATTCGGTTGATTCTTGGCACTGCTCTCTCTATCATTTTGTCAACCTTTCGCCGGAGTCGTTCTTCGACTGCCCGAATGTTGATTTCCAATTCGTCGTCGGACATTTTGAATCAGACTTTGTGAGAAAAAAAATAGATTTTGAGAAGAAAAAAAGTTGAGAGAATATTGATGGTTTGATGAATGAGGGAAGAGATGTATTTATAGATGGGATTTTGGGTTGTTCTAGGTTAAAATATAATATTTTAAATATATATATACCCGTTACCGACCGTTACCCAACGACCGGATTTTTTTCCCAACCAAATTGACCATGTGTCGCCTTATGAGTGGCCGGTGCGCAGTTTGCGATGCACGAACCAACGAACCGCTATAACGGTTCGAGGGCCACACACCGCAAAACCGAAGCGCGGTTTTACAGTTCGACACCACAAGAAAGCGCGAACCGTTAAAACACAGGTTGCATTACGTGCCGATGCGTCGTGAATGCTCTTACGCAATGCTCTAAGCATCGTGTACCCCAAGTTAACCAAGTTAATATCGTATTTATCGGATACAGTCAGCAAACAAGGATCGAAGAGAACATCAAATGGTATTTTATTGATCTTCTCATATTAACACACCACATTATTGAATCTCCATCAAATTACAGAAACTTGTGCACCATATAAATCACAACACAGACCGGAAAGATCTTCCCTTCCCTTTACACAACAACGTGAAACATCAACCTTAAAAAAACTAGTAATGTTCTGTACTTAATACCTTATCAACATAAAACAATCAAGCCCAGAAAAAAATGGTGTGGTATCAATGATGTATCATCATGTACATGTATCTATATACCTGTTTCATCTGAAAACTCTGATAAAAATGGGAGCTTGATTGATCAAGCACCCATTTCTATGAACTTATCCGACGCCCAGATCCTTGCAGTATCTGAAACCTTGCTCTCCTCAACCTGAATCTTCCTCAAATGCTGAGAATTCTGAACATAGAACTCAACAGCCTGAGCTTTGATCCCAATACAATTAGTGATATCTATGTATTGGAGACGAGGGCAACATTTGGACAATGCGGCCATGGCTGAATTGGTGAGTCCATTGCAGCCTCTGAGTTTCAGCTCGATCAGATCGTTACACGAAACCATCATCGAAACGAATTCGAGATCAATCAATTGGTCGTTGAAGGAGAGGTCGAGCTTCCTCAGGGCTCTGAGGCTCTGCCCCAGCGTGGAGAGCAGGCCTGGCTCTCTCTCCACCACGTCGCAGTTGATGAGGGCGAGTTCTCGGAGGCCGGAGTGAGCCATTCCGAGGGCTTTGAGGCCCTCTCCGGTGACGAGGCAGCAGCTTTGGAGGCGGAGGGTGGAGAGGCTGGTGAAATTGGAGGCGGCGGCGCAGAGGTGGGCGTTTTTGAGGTCTAGAGGTAATCGGAAGTCGAGTTTCTGGAGATTGGATCTGCAATTTCTGATGAATTGGAGGAGACCCTCTCGGCTTCCGCCGTCGTAGATGAGGAGGGAGGTGAGAGATTCGCAATTCGCGGCCAATTTGGAGAGAACCCCATCGACGATGGTCCTGGAGGTCCGGAGCTCGACCTCCTCGAGGCCCGGTAAGGACCCGACGAAGGAGGAGAAGGGTCCTTCGTCTCCGACGCTCTCGCAGCTTCGGAGCTTCAGCTTCTTCATCTTTTTGGAGCTCCTCCACAGCCAATTTAACCCCCAATCGCCTGACTCGACCCCCGACAGCGCCACCGTCTCCAGACCCAATTCCGCCGCGGAATCGGAATCTTCGCCCCGGAAAAACCCATGTTCCTCTCCCTCCTCCGTCCAGTTCCCCGGAGCCACCGTGACGGAGAGCTCTTTCAGAGCCGGGAATCGAGCGACCCATGTGAGGCAAAGAGGTCTAGAGAGAGAAACATCGAGGGAGGTGAGATGGGTACAGGCCGTCGAGAGGTGGAGGAGCGAGGCGGCGGAGACCGGGCCGGCGGAGTAGCGGAAGCTGGTGAGGCGCGGGCAGGCGGCGGCGACGAGGAGGAGGAGGCGGCGGGAGGATTCGTTGCCGTCGCCGCCGTCATCGGCGGCGGAGTCTGGGAGGAGGCGGAGGGAGGAGAGGGAAGGGGAGCGGGAGAGGAGGGAGGAGAGAGAGAGGAAGGCGGAGGAGTCGAGGAGGGAGAGGCGGAGAGAGAGGGAGGTTCTGGAGGAGCGGTAGAGACAGAGCCATCGCTTGGAGACGAGCGGCGCCGAGGAAGACGACGACGGAGGGAGCTTCTGGAATATCTCTTGGATGAGCTCGTCGCATAGCAACGTGTCCATCTCTGAGCTCTCTCTCACACTCTCTCTCTTTCTTCTCCCTAAGCTTTGGCTCTGCTTCTCTCTGATTAGGTGAGAGACGAGGGAGAAGGAGGGGAGGTTTTTGTACACGCGGCTGAAAGTGCGTGTACTTCACTTTCCTCGTTGGAGTTATTTTACATGGATTAATTATCGAACACATTTTTCTTAGTTTAGACATTTATACTGCTGTATAGGTAATATTCATGTCTCCACTGAATTGAAGAAATTAATCACACCAGCATTTACTTGAAAAGAAAGATTCATTGATAACTTAATAGACGTTATAAATCGAATACATAACAAATCGTACAAGCGTTGTAATTATCGGTCGTTCTCTGAAATCTGAGAAACGATCAACGCAATGAATAACTCTCGAGACGAGCGACGCAACGCTTAGATAAAAACTACTATCAAATCGGTCTTTTTTATCAGATCTCTTGAGAGATCCACCGATAAAGAGTCCCGACCGGACATTTCACCAGAGGCAGTTGTCACACCCACCGGATATATGAGATTCCGACAGGGAGAACAAACAAAACCCAAATAAACAGTAAACAATAATAAACAATAACGACAAAAAAAAGACTACTCGCGACCGACCTCCGATGTGTAGACTTGGGTCGAGGTGAGGTAGACGGCGCTGGAAGGTGCAAATCCGATCCGCTAGGGATTGATGCACGGGTCTGGTCGAGAAAGTTCTCACATTAAAGGGGAGCGGAAGACAACGACAAGAGGGTAAATTTCTTAGCTATTGTTTTTATAATTTTATTTACGAGAAACACATGTTACATAAATAAATGTATCATTTCTGATCTGATTATATCCAAATCACCCTCAAACGGTCAAAGTGTTTTGGGATTTTAAATATTGATTATTAATACTCAATTGTAATTTACAATAGATGATTGAGTACCTCTAAATTTAGTGACCATGTCAAATATAATATGTCCTTTTCTTTCATTGTATTATTCACACACATCCTGAATTGGCTATGAATTGTTAGGAATTGTTTTAAATAACATGTTTAGACACTTCACCACCAACCTCTTTCTTGTATCAGCATAAAATTAAAGTAGGTCTATAGTAACTTTTAACTGGTTATAATTTGTTTTGTAAGAGCTAGTTAAACCTTTTCTTTTAGATGCACGTTTGATAAATAAACTAAGAACATCCGCAGTGAATCGTTGTAGAGGTCTTGCAAGCCACTCGTGGTAGGCGGATCGCTATAGAGGAACTACAAGCCACACGTGGTAGGTACTGTCACAGACTCCTGCCATTAGTTTTCGACGTAGAAGGCGTTGCAAGACGGTATTGAAGCGCAGTTCGTCGTAGGATCCTGCCATGATGCAACGCATCGTGGCCACGCCCAACGATTAGTTGTCGGTCCAATGACGACGCGACACGTGTCCCACTAGTTTTTGAAAGAAAAAAAAACATTTTCCTATAAATACGTTGTCTACCTTAAAACATAATCACACCTCTTCTTTTCTACAAAATCCTTCTATATCTACAAGCTTCCTTCCATGGTCGACTCCAACAACTGCAAATTACTCCTCAAAGATATGGAGTTGAAAAAGGCGCCCTATAAATAAATCCTACACCCTCACATCTGATCCTTAAGCAACCTTCTCAATCGACATCGTCCAATCCCTCTAGGATTTCATACACTTTGATGAGATCTACTGGGAACGTCTCAAATATCCAAAGGAACAACCAACGAGGAAATCATTGATGCGACGAAGTCCGATTACGAAGGAAAACACGAGAAATTCACAAAATGTGTTTGGTGGAACTTCCTCAAAGATCACTCGAAGTGGTGTCTCTACATTGGCGCGATTAAGTAGTTGAACTATCATGTGTTTTTTTAAATGTCGTTTTTATAAATGTTGTCTTTCCTTGGTTGAAATAAAGTTCGTAGTTTTTTTGGCTTCTTTTGAAAATTATTAAGATTGTAAAAATAGCTAATCACTAGCTTGTGGTTTACCATTGCATAACTAGTGGTTTGGAGGAGAGAAAGTAAAAATATGCTCTAAATATTATTTTCTACCACTAGAGATAAAAATTCTTACACCATACCCTTGACTGAAAGAAAATGCAACAAATGAGTTGTGATGAGGCATGCTCCTCCAAGACATAGCAGGCAAGACCGGTCCCAGATCATGAGGTGTAGGCCACCATCTTTCTACCCCCTACCTCCATGGAAACTCATGGCTCATGGTGGGGCTGTTTCGCAACCCTCTACTAATTATAGTTGTCCTCTTCTTCATCGACAAGCCGACGGCTTGTGGCCGGGAGCCTTGACAGATCAAGGGCCCATTTCAATTGGCTCGTACGAGTATAGATCTGCTCTGTATTGCCTCGTCCTTGTGCCTTCAACACCTTTGAGCACTTGGGATCAAAACCTCCTGATTGCTCCCGAGGTTCAATCTACTTCCTTGCACGATAAGAGATCTCAGCATCCATCCCCCCTTAAGAAGGTGTCAGTGACTGTGTGAGGCTCCCTTTCACATAGATGAGGTCTACCTCTTACGCCTCATAGTCGTCCACCTGACTCTCATTAGCCAGGTCATGGGTCTTTGCGTCCGTGCATGTCTCGTCTGACGATCCTGAATGCGCCAATTAAAAAATAGGAGATATCCCTGCGGGATCCTCCATAGCCAAGTCACAGGTCTTCGTTCCAACCTCCCCTTTCCAGTTAATGTAGGGAAACCTAGAGGGGGTGAGTCCTTCTTTGTCGCATATTAGTCACCTTATGTCCCAACGTGAGAGACGCCAACAGATCCTCCACTAGGGGCACCCTAATGGCCTGAGGGCACTCCCCGTTACATTGTGAGTAGATGGTCTGTGTCCACACCCATATGGACTTGGAGAGAGTCATCGAAACAAGTCTCCTATCTGCCCAATCCCAAGATACGAGCTTGAAAATCCTGAATACGATGAGTAAGGTATATGCATCAGACGTAGAAGCCCGAGAGCCTCTCATACTACAGACCAACGGTTGTAGGCTCCCAATGGCTATGGAAATGGAGACGGAGTCAACGAGAGAGTGGCATGTCCACATCCAAACTAACTCAAAATTAGAGAAAATTGTCCCAACGTCAAGGCGTGGTTACTAGTGCGGCTGTGACTTCAGTACCCAAAGTATTAGCCAACAAGGACCGGACGGGGGCATTCCTTGCATCCCGTAGGACGCTGTAAACCCTCACCCCTATTTCCATGTAACAAAATGAGATGGAATCAGATTGCATGCAAGGCAAGAGGGTGACCAAAATCATTGGGTACCCATTAAAAGTCCACGATCCCTTATGGCGGATTTGGTCCATCATAGAAATGGACGAAAAATGGAAGGAGACCAATTCCTTTGGGAGGAACTCCACTTCCTAGTCGTTGATCTTAAAATGTTAGATCATGACGTCTCAAAGGACCTTTGGGTTGCAACTAATGTCTGCCACAATATTCCAGTCGAGGAGTGGCGATATCGACCGTCAAAAGCTACCGAGACAACATCAATCAAGGACCACCACCACTGCATCTTCATCAGGATCATCCTCAAACGAGAAGCCTCTCATATTGTCCTCGATGGTCTCTAAGGCCTGTGCGGTCGAGGGGATGAGTTGGAGTGGTCGCCCTGACTTGGAAATGGCCCGTTGTTGCACCGACGACGAGCGGTGAGGCGAGGCCGAAGATGCGACTGCACTGGAAAGCTAGCGGTGGCTAAAGGTCCAGCCCTGGCTGAGAAGATGCTGGGGCGGTGGCTAAAGGTCCGTCATGGGAGGGAACCTGACGCGGGGATAAAGAGGCTCAGCGAGGGGACGATGAGGTAGGTGAGCCAATAAGGAGCCTATAAAGACTTGTTTTCGACGCTCGCCGTGAGGAGGATGCCATGTCTCTAGTGACTACAATTATACGGGAGGAAGGTAACGACAATGAGGAGGAGGAGGCTTGGTTAGTCATGATTGTGTGTCACTGTCAAAGAGAAAGAAAGAGGATGAAACTTTAACAGAGAGTCTCTTAAACTTTTTTTCTTCTTTAAAGTTACTGAATCTCTTATCTATATTGGGTTAATAGTTAGGCTAACTAAAATTTATTGGTAAGTTTTAGTTTCTCTCCTCAAATTATAAGTGAGTACTTAAAGATTTCGTTTGGTTAAAATTTAATCATTGAGATCAAATCATCAAGCTTTTTAAGTCGAAATAAACTCATATTTATCCCAATAGATTTCAGATGAAAAGACCTACATGTGTGAAGAACCCTGCTCAATCAAATCAACCTCTCTTCATTTTTAAAAAAATCCTAGTTCTTCAGCCACCTCTTGTCTCCGACGGTGGCTAACTTCTCCCCCTTTCTTTGCTTTCCCTTTTTTACTCCCTTTCTTCGTTGGTGTGTTTTCTGTGCTCGGATCTTGATGGCCAGACCTCGTCGTGTGAGTCTAACTGCGTTCAGGTGTGTGGTCACTGGTGAGCCCATGTGGTCGGCAAGGTTGGAGCTCTCTTAGGACGTCCGCGTTTCTCCTAGTGGGGTGTGACAAGCTCCGCCGAAATCGTTGCTCATCGTCGCGGATGGTAAGGTTCTCGTTTCATCCCTTGTTTTATCTGCAACTTGTTGAGATCCTGCTCATTCCCTAGATTTAGGCTCGTTTCGATTTTCTTTGTTTCCCCGCCCAGTGTTGGTGGGGGTTGTCAATCTTTTAGGTGTTGGCTTTTGACGGGTAGTTCTTGATTTATTGACCAATGTCCGAAATTGTTGAGTTTATGATTCTTTGGGTTTTGAGTTACAGTGATTTTCCACTGGAGTATCTCTATTATTAAGCGATGTTGACCGCCGGCGTGTCAGTGTCCTTCAACTCTTTGAGTTTAGACTCCGATGAGATACAATGTCTTCTTCAAATTCGGGTAAAGTTTAGAGTGTTTTTGAGTGGTGGATAATTATCCTTTTGAGTTTTATGGTTGATAAATCAAAGTTTTAGACATAACATAGACTGTGGTGATGGCGTATTTTGGTAAAATACAAAATCATTCACTTTTTATTTTGTGGCAAGCGGGTAGTTGCGAGCCTATATCTCGTTTTCAGTTTGGCAGTGTTGTCCTGGGTGGTGCATCCGTTTTAGGAAGCGAGGAAGGAGGCGGTTGGACTGTTTATGACATTTTTTGACCTTGCGTGGTCTGTTTGGTCCGACGAGTGCCTGTTCAGGAGTCAGTTCAGGTTTCTCCTTTTCCCATCAGGGTCCGATGAGTACTATTCATCAGTTCGGGTGCGACGCCTGTTTACTGGTCTCATGAGTCACTGTTTTTCGCACTGTTTTGTTTTGTTTTGTTTTGGTTAGATCTTTTTCAAGGATTGTTCCCGCAACTCCTGTTGAGAGCTCATATGTTATGGTTGTGTTCTGGATTGATCCTTCTTGGATCGTTCTTTTCTCTAATAAAATTTTATAAGCTTATCCCAAAAAGACCTCTTTTTCGACGAGCTTCAAGGTTGTTAAATTCGGGTTTTAGACCATTTTTATGCTTTTTTTATGTGCTTATTGGTTGTATAATTCGGTATTGAGACCATAATCCACCCTTGTTGGGTTTATGTTGAGACTGCGTTTTCATGTCAATGCTCGGGTTTGTAATTAGTTTGTTTGATTGATCATTCAGTTCAAATATGGTTTGATGGGTATATGTATGTTGTTGTTTTGAGGCTAATCTTTTATGTCAATGCTCGAGTCTGTTATTGTTCTAATGGTTTCTGGTTGAATCTTTTGAACGGTTTTTGTTCTGGTGTCTGATTCGTGGCTAAGACCTATTCATTTCACATGGTATTTTTGTTGGGCTAAAATAATTTGGTCCATAAAATTTCGGGTTTTACTCTCTCGATTTTAGTACCTTTTTTATTCTCAGAAAAAAAAAGAACTTTTATATACTTATTTGCTCATAAAGAAAAGAAGCCGAAATAAGCACTTTAAATCAAGCTTTAGCCTTTTGCTAGAGATGCTCTAATTGATGACCTATACCCAATAACGACAATTATTACAAATAAGATACTCTTACAAAATGTACGTAGCGTTGCATGCATAGTGCAACTTTAAATTCCACTCACATATATGCTAAAATTGTTCACGATATAGGCGCATTACCAAATATTTATGGTAAAGTGTTTGGGACCTTATTCTAATACAAGGATTAAGTTGTTTGAGGTTGAGGAAGTGAGTGGGTCTTGACACTTGCACCAATAGCTTCTTCTCCAACAGCTTCTTCAATTCTCAACCGCAACCTTAAACCTGCCTCATTCCACACAATTCATTCCATGAAAACTACACCTTACTTTCACAATCCTCCTTTTACGAGGGAAATAATAATGAAATCATCATAAAGCTCCCATGTTAGGTGACCTTCCCCATCTGATTTTGATGGCAATACAGAAAAAAGTATTAAGTTAATTGTCGTTTTTAGATGAAAAATCATACTTTTAATTGCCGATTCATTGGTGTTGGTATCGATTTTTAACCGATCGATTATGATGCAATTTATACTTCCCTATGTTCAGTTCGGTTACTCCGACTTCTTTTTTACATTTCGGTTTCTTTGCCCTTTCTTGTCCCGAGGTATTCTTTTTTTGCTTGCTCGGACTCTCCTTTTCGAAAATTACAAAACAATGTCATGATTTATGAACGAGTATAAATTTGTTTCAAAATGATGATTTCTCATTTTCAAAAATAATAAGGAAAAAACAAAACAAAAAAATCCAAAATTACGGATTTTTTTTCTTTCTTATCTACTACTTTCAGAATTTAAATTTCAAGGGTAGTGTCGTCAAATTCAAGGGTTAATTACCTCTAGTGCCCCTTTTTTATTAGTAACACTCTTTTTTTTTATCAGCGAAAGCATATGATAAATTACTCTCTCCTGAGGAAGAAAAAGGTTACAAAAAAACCACCTGACTACAATCTGTCTACAGATTGAAGGCGGAAATTTAGAAAACAAAAGTAAAGCAGTAAACAAGGAAGGGTACGCAGACCCAAAAGTGTAAGGGTACGCAGACCCAATAGTGAATGGGTACGCAGACCCAGTAGTGAATGGGTACACAGACCCTGAGTGAATGGGTACGCAGACTCTAAGTGAATGAGAATGGGTACGCCGACCCTGAGTGAAAGAAAATGGGTACTCAGACCCTGAGTGAATGGGTACGCAGACCCTGAGTGATTGGGTACGCAGACCCTGAGAGCATGAGTGGGTATGCAGACCCTAAGAGCAAGAATGGGTACGCAGACCCTGAAAGCAAGAATGGGTACGCAGACCCTCCAAGCATGAAAGGGTACGCAGACCCTGAGTGGATGGGTACGCAGACCCTGAGAGCAAGAAAGGGTACACAGACCCTGAGTGAATGGGTCACTCCCAACGACTTAACCTCACCGACGAAAATCCAAGCCCTATCCTCGAAAAGCTGAACCGACTCTCATCTCAAAAGAATTTTCCCACTAAGGACATCAACTAAAATGCCGGTGGCCAACACCACAACGGCTGAGACATATCTGAATTACCATACGAACCCTAACAGATGGCTTCTGAGGGGCGCACGACACCCAAGAACTCGCCGGCGGTCAACGCCTTTAACCGACGAGCTCGACCCACCACCGGGTCGAGAAGAAGCGAAACAAATACTAAAGTAAGTATGAACGAATAGGAGGGGCCTAACTAAGCAAGGAAAATGGCGAAGACAAATACCGCACCGACCATCAATGCAAGCACTCGTGCCGAGCCTCGATACGAAGCCGGCCAACACCGAGAAACGTGTGTAGGAGACCCAGTATTTCTACTGAACACCAGGCTTGCCTTAGGGTCAGACAATAACAACTACCGAGGAGGTCATAAAAAACCAACGCAAACCGGAACCGAGAGCCTGCACCAGATCAGACCTAGCCAGATCAGACCATAAGCCCAAACTGATCAGGCCAACCTGGGCCCAGACAGGGGAGGCCCAAAACCGAACCGGGTCAGGCTGACCCGGCCCAATTCGGGCCAAACCCTACCCGGGTCGCAACAAACAAACCCGAGCCGCCGCTGCAAGAGGTCGACGACGATACCTGAAGTCGTGAACGGAGCGACGAGCCGGACAACTGCAAGTCTCCGGGAAAGAAGCCAAACCACGGTCAGTTACAGCAGCAAGGAGCAGCGGCGCCGGCGCGGCTTCCCGGCTTCCTCAACTCCGGCAGCAACGAGAAGGAGCAGATCTGGAACCCCCGAGCCGAACAACTCCGACAAGCACGCTCCCCGACGACGTCAACTCCGCAAGAACCAGAACTTCGACACCGAATATCTCGTAGCGGTGACCTTCTTCCGGCGACGACCAAGGAGCAGCGACTCCAACCTTCTCCGGCGAGATCTGCGATAGTAAGAGGTACGAGCAGAAGGAGGAAGGAGCGAGTAAAGGAGGAGGAAGGAGGAGAGAAGAAGGGAGGAGGACGAGGGAGGGCTTCCGCCGGCAACAACCGTGACGGCCGTCACCGGCGGGAGCAGGAAACGCAAACGGCGGCTAGGTTTAAGCTTGGGCGCTGTTTTCAAGTCAGAGGAAAAAAAAGTGAGTTTGGTTTTAATGCAAACGTCTGTTTATCAACACTCCTTTAATACTCTGATGTATTGGTAACACTCTGAATAAAATTTTGGTCAAGTTTACGTCAATTTGATGATCTATAACCAATTCATAAGGGGTATTAAATGATCTGTGACCAATTCATAAAGGATACTACATGACGGTTACTAAAACGGATAGAATGTTATTAAACGTTACAAAACGTAAGAGTACAAAATGGAATTACCTCAAATTCAAAATACATAAAAATAAATTAAGGGGAAATTCGAGTGGGAGAGGAATTAGGTCTTGTTTTGAAGCATCTTGGATTGATCATCAATAACAAAGAGGGAAAACAAAAACTGTATAATATATTCTGGTGGTGATGGAGCATAATCCATACTTCAGAAGAGTCTGAGTCCAGAATCATAATCTTTCTTTTACTTTAATGCTTACTAAACTTCACAATCCTAACAAGCAAATGTCTCCAAAGACAGTAATTCAAAACAAAGCAAGCAAGGGACAACGAAACAGTCTTACATTATTCCCTTCAAACCCAAGAAAACATGCTTACACGGTACCATGATGTCTGAGTCTGGCCGAGTATGGATTAGCCAAAGATAAATTGTTGGGAGGATAATTCTTCACAGAACTATAAGCGCATCGACAACGTGCTAGTCAGGCTACATCGAAATCATCTCCAAATTCCGCTATTTCTTCCTCGAAGTATTCATCCAAATCGTTAGTTTTCAATGAGCCGTCACACTATTTCAATTCCCAAATCGTCTGTGAACAGTGCAACAAAACACACACAAAAACAGAGTTGGAGAAAACATTATCAGAAATAGTTGAAAACATTAGCGAAATTACATAAAACAAACGTCTAACTCTTGAATAAGTATTTTAGTTTTTTTTTAATAAAAAAAAATCAACCATTTCTTGTCAAAACTCACATAATAACTTGAGAAATAAAAAAAGGAGAGATAAGCTTGTGAATTAAACAAGGTAAGAAGTTAAACTAAACACAAGTCAAATAACAAGCACATTTGGTTGAATTCGGGTTGAGAAACCGTGGAACACCATGGTGATTTTGAGGGCGATTGGCCAGTCTTTTGGAATCGTCGACGATTTGGCACTGTTCAAATTACCCAACGGATGCACCGGCCTCTCGCCGGCAATTGTCCATTCGAGCATGGACCTTGCAGAACCTGAAAGTTATAGTTTGGGGCTTTGGGCCATGTGATGTGAATATGATGCTTGTAATGGATCATGAAGCTTGAGAATTAATAGGGTGAAACCAATAAGCCCCTTACAACTTACAACTTCATCTTTAACTTTAAGCTTCAGTTTCTATTTCTCATTTGTCTATCTTGTTTTCAATAGATTTGCATTTTCTATTAATGGATCATGAAGTTATAGTCTCTGTAGCTTCCTTACTTGAGAGCATTTTTGTGAGATTATTATTTAGATTCAAATTGTATAATTACAATTGTAAGACCATCTGATGAATACGTGGCAAGTAGCCACAAGGTGGGCGAATTGAACGGGCAGGCTGATTGGCCCTTAAATTCGCCTTGCGTTTCAGGCGCTTTAATGAAGCATCCATTACTATATAGGAATGTAGGTGCGTTGAGGCATCCGTTACTATATAGAGGTGTAGAAACGAATAATCCTCTATCGTATTTTGACACTGTTAATGCATTTTCTTTGGGGTAATTCTTGATGTTTGAGTTGGAATTAGATCGATGGCTTTCTCATTCATTGTATTGAGTACATATACACAGATATGATCATGTTTCTAATACATGATAACTATGATCTCTAAATACAAATTACAAATGATATATAGCTTATCTTATCTAACACATCCTCTTAGTCGGAACGGAAGAAGGTAAGACGTTCAGACTGGTCCTGAAATCGGTGAAGAGCACTTGCAGGAGCCCCTTCGTAAATATATCGGCAATCTACGATCTAGAGGGGACATGGAGAACCCGAACATGACCTTTAGCAACCTTTTCTCGAACAAAATGAATATCGAGTTCAATGTGTTTCGTGCGTTGATGCTGTACGGGATTGCCGGAGAGATAAATGGCACTCACATTGTCACAATAGACCAAGGTGGCCCGAGATAGAGTATAATGGAGTTCCAAAAGCAAATTACGGAGCCAACAAGATTCGGATATGACATTCGCAACGCCTCGATATTCAGCTTCTGTGCTAGAGCGAGAAATGGTAGGTTGCCGTTTGGAGGACCAGGAAACGAGGTTGTCACCCAAGAAGACACAATAACCAGACGTGGATCGTCGAGTGTCGGGACATCCTGCCCAGTCAGCATCAGTGTTGGAGGCGTAGATATGTAGACCCAAGTGTAGTGTCCCCTGAAGATATCGGATAATGCGCTTGAGAGCGCCCATATGAGTGTCACGAGGATCATGCATGTGAAGACAAATCTGCTGAACTGCATAGGAAATGTCCGGCCGAGTGAATGTAAGGTACTGCAAGGCGCCTGCGAGACTGCGATATAGAGTGGGGTTGGCATACGGAGCCCCAGAATCCCCACTCACCTTCGACTTTGTATCTACAAGAGTGGCAAAAGGAGAACAAGAGCTCATGTCAGCTCGATGAATGATCTCTTCAGCATATTTCCTTTGGGAGAGAAACATCCCATTAGAGTGGCGAGCAACTGCAATACCTAGAAAATAGGATAATGGGCCAAGATCTTTCATAGCAAACTCCGAACCAAGCTGAGACATAATAGAAAGGCGCAAAGCAGTACTAGATGTCGTCAGAATAATGTCATCCACACATAAAAGAAGAAATGCAGTATCAAAGCCTCAACGATAGATAAATAATGAGTGATCAGACTGACTATGTGAAAAACCGATAGTGGATACAAAATCTGTAAAACACTGATACCAGGCCCTCGATGCTTGCTTCAAACCATAGAGCGAGCGATTCAGCAGGCAAACATAATCAGGATGAGAGGAACTGCGAAAACCCATAGGCTGATGCATATACACAGTTTCACTGAGATGACCATGTAGAAAAGCGTTCTTGACATCTAGCTGATGGATAGGCCAAGACTGAGAAACTGCTAAGCTGAGTACTGTGATGGAAAATATGATGTGATGTGGATACTCTGGTGGATCGGATTATGGGAACCGAGGTGATCCCAAAATCTATCCACGGATCGGAGGCTTGAGAAAGCAAGTGGTTGGCAAGATACTGATATTTCCCAGTTTACTTTATTGGTCCTTTAAAATATTTATTATAAACTTAATTATGTCACTGTTACTTGGATACTGTTACGTTATCGTAATTATCTCTGATTCTTTATTACTTCCTTCGTTATCGCACTGCTTTGTTGTTCGGGTTACATTTGTAAGCAGTTTATCTTTAACGTAAGGGTTGAGTTATTAAGGTTTTTCCTACTGAGCGTAAGCTCATCCCCTTTGGTTTCTAACTGTTTTACAGGAGTACCGGTTGTCGAGGGAAGTCGAGGCTCAGGAGCTTTTGGACTTCTTTGGGTTTTACTAGAGTTATGTTGGTCTCATGTATTGAACATCCATTATTTGACCATCTATGTTGAGCTGTGACTCACGATGTTTTTAAACTATTTACTTATGTGTCGATTTTTACGGAGTTCGTATGAGATTTTGGAACTTTTCTCTATCGTTTATGATTTCTTTTATTTCAACTCAGGTCACGTCTCGAGTCCGGTCAAAATGGATTTGGGGCGTGACAATTTGGTATCAGAGTGGCGCAGCGGAAGCGTGGTGGGCCCATAACCCACAGGTCTCTGGTTTCATTTGAAACAGGTTGTAATTTTCGAACTTGTTTTCAAAACCTCAGACCAACGTCAATTAGGTGGGTAGAGTTAGGGAGTCTAAGTCGTGTACTCAGTGATGCAAGTTAAAGACTGTGATGCATAGAGTAAGAACGACTCGAGTCTTACTGTTTCCAATGGTTGTTTAAATTTGAATCTTTTTATTACAACGGTTACATTGCTTGAGTGGTATCCTTACCCTATGGACTGTCAGGTACAGTGATCGGTGAAACCGAACGGTTGAGATCGGTATTGGGTTAACGAGCAATGATCGAACTGTTATTTATTAACCGTTGAGTAAAGTATATGTTAAGTGTGTTATTACCGTGTTGGTCGGTTCATGTTTGTTAAAGTGGAAGGGTTATTTGATTGAGGTATTGATGAGGTTGAAGATTGGATTTGGGGCGTGATAGTGCGAATAGTAGTCGGTTTAACGACCGGGCTAAATGTCTCATCACAATCGACTCCAACCTGCTGAGAGCGTCCATCACCTACAAGACGAGCTTTCTAACGCTCAAAAGAACCATCAGACCGTCGTTTATGATGAAAAACCCACATTGACCGAATCACATTGGTATTAGCAGAACGAGGAACTAATTCCCAGGTCTTATTTTTAATCAAAGCATTAAACTCGTCAAGCATAGCTAGTTTCCAATTCGGATCAGAAAGGGCTAGGGATGGAGATTTAGGTATGGGAGACGGGTCTATGGATGAATTTAGATTAAACAAAGTCTTAGGCTTAGAGATACCTGATCGAGCCCGAGTGACCATGGGATGAAGATGGGGAGCCTTGGTGGGTGCGGGCTGAGGACCATGGGCTGGGAGGCTTGGGCTAGGTGCAGGTGTGGACCCAGAAACTGAGGAGGATGGACCGGGTGAAGATGAAGCCAACGGGCCGGGCGAGGCATGTGTAGGTGTGCTCGGCGAGGCAGATGGTCCTGGTGTGGCTGAGGGAGACTGGCTGGGCCGAAAAGTGGCAGTGGGCTGGGTAGGAGATGAAGCGGTAAGCCATGGAAGTGTGAGCAGTGGGGATGGCTCTTTGCCAAAAATGAATAAGCTGCAGGGGAAACAAGAGAGGAAGAAAACGGAAACGTCGTTTCATCAAAAATAACATGTCTACAGATAATGATCTTACGGTGCTGAATGTCGTAGCATTTGTATCCTCGGTGCTGCGACGGAAATCCCAGAAAGACACAAGCCGTTGATCGAGATTGCAACTTGTTCTGAGTAGTAGATGGGACAAGAGGATAGCACAAACAACCAAATGTACGGATATGAGAATAAGTTGGAGTGAGATGAAAAAGATATTGAGTTGGAGATGAGAAACGAAGATTTTTATATGGTAGAATGTTATGAAGGTAAGTTGTCATGTGAAGCGCATGGTGCCAAAATGAAGGAGGAAGACAAGCATGGATAAGTAAAGTCCGAACCATATTGTTAACAGTTCTGATCTTTCGCTCAGCACGACCATTATGAGATGACGTATGAGGACATGAAAAGCGAAAGACCATCCATGTAGACAAACAAAACTGACGAAAAGAAGAGTTGTCAAATTCTTTACCATTATCACATTGGAAACTTTTTATTGGACGACCAAATTGAGTACGGACATAACTGTCAAACATCGTAAAGATAGAAAATACTTGAGATTTAGTACCTAAAGGAAAAGTCCATAAAAAGTTCATGTAATCATCAAGTAGCAATAAATAACAACGATGCCCAACAGAACTCAAAACAGGAGTAGTCCATAAATCAACATGAATTGTTAGAATATGTTGTATAGGCCCAGCCCATGTGGCTCGTTAGGGTTAGCATCGGGTTTAAGAAACCCTACCACTATATATACACATGTACCTTGTATGTATTATTCATCGAATCCAATACAATTCTACAATTGTTATCATCGGATATTGCGCTATGTTCGAGGCACCTTAGCACAAGGACTACATTTCTCTTATGGCCCACCTTTAGTCTTACAAGCCTATTCAGATGCAGATTGGGCAGGCGATCCCACAGACCGACGATCTACCACAGGTTATTGTTTCTTTCTTGGTAACTCTCTGATTTCATGGAGAAGTAAGAAACAAACAACCATTGCCCGCTCCAGCACGGAAGCTGAGTATCGAGCCCTTGCTGATACTACTTCCGAACTCATATGGCTTCGTTGGTTACTACGTGACATGGGTGTTGTTCACAAGTCAGCCACTACCATTCATTGTGACAGTCAGAGTGCTATTCAGATTGCTCATAATGATGTCTTCCATGAACACACCAAGCATATTGAGATCGATTGTCACTTTGTCAGACAACATCTCAGTCAGGGCACCCTCGCTCTCCGATCTGTCTCCTCTAGCGATCAGATTGCAGATATCTTCACCAAGGCTTTAATCCCAGGAAAGTTCAAACCTTTAGTTGACAAACTCAACTTGGGTTCATTGCCACCATCTTGAGTTTGAGGGGGGGGGGGGTGTTAGAATATGTTGTATAGGCCCAGCCCATGTGGCTCGTTAGGGTTAGCATCGGGTTTAGGAAACCCTACCACTATATATACACATGTACCTTGTATGTATTATTCATCGAATCCAATACAATTCTACAATTGTTATCATGAATAATGTCAAACACAGATGATGTCGTTGTAAAAGAAGTACTGAAAGGCAATTTAACATGTTTGCCAAAAACACACGACTGACAAATATGAAATTTACTGTTTGCAGAACAAGAAATTAAATGTTGATTTCTAAGGGAATGAAAAACAGGATCACCAGGATGACCCAACCGAGAATGCCAAAGTTGTGGAGACAACGCAGCCAAAGCCAAAGGTGAACCGGTGGACACAAACGAGGTGACTGGATAAAGATCACTGGAACTGTTGCATCTCAAAAACGGAGTGCCCGTCCGAAAATCCTTCACAAAAAAACCAAGAGGATCAAATTCAACAGTAGCATTATTATCTGTGACAAAACGATGAACCAAAACAAGGTTCTTGATAATTTTCGGGGTATGCAATACATTATTCAAACGCAAGGCAGGATAATTAGGGACTAAAGGGGCATGACCAGACCAGTAATAGGTATAAGAGAACCATCACCAACAATAACTTGACGAGCAGTGTTTGACTGAAAATAAGGTTTTAGACTACCTGAATTAGAAGTCATATGAGAAGAAGCTCCTGAGTCGATATACCAGTTTGGATCCGGTTTGTGCAAATTCTTTAGAGCACGCACATCGTGCGAACCGCACCCCCGCATCGCGACCTGCACTGAGACGGTGCGCGGTTCGCACCATGCACGGTGTGGTGTGCATGGTGCGCGAACCACGCACCATCTCCGCGCGGGTCGCGGTGCACGACGCACAAACGTACATCGCGGTGTGCGGTCCGCACTATTCGAGCGCGTTCAACCGTGGTGTGCCACGTGTCCCCAACGGTAAAACAAATCCGACCGTTCCACGGTCAAAAACGACTATTTAAAAAGAAACAACTCAAATTTAATTCCATCTCAAACCTATAAATACCCATTCACCCCATTTATCCAACCCACATCATTTCTCTCTCAAAATTCTATCTACTATTCTCTCTAAAATTCTCCATTTCATCTCCACAAATACCCGATCAAAAAATGTCCGACGAAGACACCCAACCGACAAGCCCACCAGATCAAGAAGAGCAAACGCCGGAGGACGTCGATCCGACTCCTCAGCCAAAGGTTCAGCTACCAACAAATGTTCAACACTGTCGGTCTGTGGAACGAGCAAACTTTCCAACAATTTATGCAACAAGGATGGCCAACCGGTAATTTTAATTATTATTTTTTTAAAAAAACTTTTATTACGTATGTTAATTTTAATTATGTTTTATTACTAAATTATTTTATTACGTATGTTAATTTTAATTATTTTGTATTACTAAATTATTTTATTACGTATGTTAATTTTAATTATTTTGTATTACTAAATTCTTTACGTAGGTTACTTTTTATTAATATCTTTTCTCATTACATTAGGTCCAATTGAACTTCGACCGCCAACCTTCCTCTATCCCTCGCAGGCCGCAGCCAAGAGCCCCACCGTACAACTCCGACATCAACTATTATGGGGTCCCCACGAATGAACAATGACAGAAAAGAAGTCTTTGTACACCGCACAAATTGTCACGCTCCAGAAGCAAATAGACGACCTCCAAGCATGAACTTTAATACTTTGAGGATAAATAAATATAATATTTGGAATTTATTTATTTTTTTAATTACAAGTTCAAGTTTAATTTGCATTTTAGTTGATTATTTTATGAACTTTATTTATTAATTAGTGTTTTAAACATGTATTAAACAAATTCAGCAAAAACATAATTAATTATCCACTCAGCACTTATATGAACCCTTGACCCCATACATGATCCTCACAATGGTTCGCATCGCAATTCGTCCTAGTCAGCACATGATTGCGGACCCTTGACCCATGCTCTTAAAACTACATATATGACGTCCTACTTGACTTATAGGGTAGTTCCTCACAACTGCCTATACGAATTGGCCGTAGATACAAATCAATTGGTCGCAGTTGTCTATAGTATTTTAATTAAAATGATGAATTTATACTTGTATCTTTAAACGACCATAATATTCTTATTGAATAATAATTTTTTTTAAATCAGAATCAAAAGTAAAAAAAATTGAAATCTAAATTATATATATGTTTTTAATAAAATCTGAATTATAGATCATGGTTTTGTTTCTTTTGTGTTTGCTGCAGCTGTGGGGTGTGAAGATTGAGGCAGGAAAGAAGCGGTTTGAAGAGACGGAGACGCAGAATCTAAGGTTTACTGTGATGGCTCACATGGCAGTGGCGGCGGGGTTCTCCTCCGGCAACGGTCATGCGGCAGAGTGCGGTAGGTCGGAGGACAAGGCGGCGGGGGATTCTCCCCGGATGTTGCAGATCTCGATCTTCCGCGATACGATCCCCTACGCTAGTCCGTTGTCTCCGTTTCCTGTTAGGGTTGCGGCAACAGTGGGCCGAGGGGATCTCTAGTTCTTCGTCGCTGCGGCGATGGGAAGTGGTTAGGGTTTCATCGAAGCAGGGATGCGACATGGGCCGTCGTCCCGTTGTGATCCAGAATGATGTCATAGAGGAATGGGCTCCGCGTCACCCTGTGCTGACATTATCGGGGCTGAAGCGCCTCGAGAGGGAGGACGAGGCACGAGAATCAGAGGGGTCGACTGGCGCGAACGAAGCATTACATACAGCGGGGGGGGGGGGGGGGGGGGGTGGGCTAAGCACTCCCGCCTCAGGAATGAGTCTAAGGAGTCCCAAGAAGGGGTTGGTCGGCTGTACCCCCTTCATGGCTGTTAGATGGCGTTGGTTCCATCTCCAGCCGAAAACAGTCTCCCCTACCAGTCTGGAGTCAGCAATCCCGCGTTCAGGAGCCCTACAAGTATCAGTCCAGGGAGGACGACGCACGTTGACTTACCGGCGGAGATGTCAGTCCACCATTATTCCCCTCTCACTTGGTTGGCTCGACCAGTGCCATTTGGTAGATGTATGCTGTATCGGTATCTCAAGATGCTACCGCAGATATCCCCTTCAACCGCCCCTATGTCTAGAGCAAAGTTTATTTTCATGCTATTGCTTTATGTTAGCTTCTTGGTTTATGACATGTAAGATGAGTACAATTATGTGTTCATCGACCTACTATATTTTAGTAATAATAGTATCTGTTCTTCTCAAACAATAAAATCTGAATTATTTTTGGAAATATCCCTTATGAATTTGATTTCCTAAAAATAAATTAAAATTTGTTGCAAGTTATATGGCCACCACCAGTGATACAAGATACAAGTAGTTTTATTGGACCAATTATATCTCTACCTTTCCAACATCAAACCCTACCAAAGGTTTCCATGACCGACGATGAAGATTTTGCAACCATGAAGCGCAAAAAAGCAAAGCCGCCCTTTTTCATTCACTCTTTTGCCTGTGCTTTTGGGGCTCTATTATTCTTTCGTATTTTCAGCTGCTAGTTTGTTTATTTTCTATTCTGTTTTTAGCTCCATTAGCTCTATCCTTTTGGTGGTAGGATATGATGGATTCTTTGTTTAGGGCTTTTTTCTGTGTAGATGATGCATGCTGGTTGCTTTCTCGAATTCTGTTTGACTACGTCTCTCTTGTGTACAAAAAACAGCTTGGATCTCTCTGGTGTTGATACCTTTGTTGAAAATGTGCTTTGTGAGGGAGAAAATTAGGTCTAGGGGAGTGAAGCTTATGAAAGAGGGGTCGTATGTTTTCGTTTGTGCCCATGGTGGACATGATAGGAGGGATGGCGTTTGTGGCGAACTCGTGATGCAAAAACTTAAAGAGCTCGTCCTAATCAATAGGCTCGAAGATGTGATCTTTCCCATCCCATGCTCATACATTGGGGCCTCAGAATTCGCGGCAAACCTGATAATATTCAGTCGAGATTGGGAGAAGAAAGTCGATGGTCACTGGTAAGATCTCTGTTTAAGATTTGTATTTTTGTTTGTCTGTGTATTAATGTAGCTCTTCCTGCCAGGTATACGTATGTCTGCCCGAGAAATGTATGCAATATTATTTACTATCATATTGTGCGAGGGGAGGTCTATCGTAGAAGGTGGAGGTTAGTGTAGATTGGCAATAACATGATATTAGTATGACCGGAGCTTGTTGTTTTTTCTTTTTTCTTTAGTGCCTGTGACTAAGAAATTGTCAATAATATTGCAGGGGCAAAATGGGGAACGAAAGGCCCTTGCAAATTCAGGAGTACCCTATTGATTGGTGGCAGAGGTATAGATTTGTTAAACATTCTAGGGTTTGCAATTGAAGTACATATGAAATTGACAATGGTTTTGATTGAAGGGGCAATGATGGGTCGATAGGTAGCATGGCGTTGGAAGACTGGAAAGACGGAATCAAGATGGTGGGCTGGGGGAGGCCGGCGCCTGAGTTGAGTAAAGCTATTGGAAAAAGGTCGGTTCACAGTGTTAATGATTCAACTCTGTCTCTTTATGTGACTCCTGAAGAAATGAAGAAGTACAGAAGTAATCCGCGCCTGGTGATGATAAATACCTACGCTGACGAGGGCAAAATGCCAATAGAGATACCGGTAAGAAATTATGGTTACATGACTGAAGAACAAGTTGACCTTAGGGAAAAGAACCGTCTCAAAGAAAAGATCCGCATGGGTAAGGGCAAAATGAGGATGGATTAGTTGGGTTCTACGAATATATATTCTAACTATGTTACATTAAACTAGCACGGACAGCGGAATCTGGAATTTGGTGTAGACTTTTCAGTAGAGTTCGAACATGTACAATGGAAGGGCTTGGGTTAGAGGCTTAGATGCTGACGGTACAAAATAGATGATGCCATTGAAGTGTGAGTAACACATGACATGCATAGTTAAGTTACAAAACAGTTCTGTGGGAAAACAAACATAAAACAGTTCTACATGGGGACAACAAACGGAAGGATATGAGAAAGCACCATCTGGACCTGATTCGGGAACAATGTAATGGCTTTACCAAAAATAATACACACTAGTTAGAACATTCTCAAAATGTATCAAAATCTGTTAAGTGTGACTAACGTTGTGAAATACCAATCACGTGCTTGTCATGTGTTCTAAAAATTTCCTAAAATAGAAACTTCAATTTTCGTTTATTGCCAAATCGTAACCATGAACTATCAACTTTTCCTGTTACTCAATTAACGGCCGTTAGACTTGCGAACGGAAAAGAATAAACTTCATGTTTCCTCGTTGTACTAAAGTTAAACATCAAATCATAACCCACATATATGAAACGTATCAGATAGTAACAGTTTTTACCTTATTAATTCTCAAAATGTATCAAAATCTGTTAAGTGTGACTAACGCCGTGAAATACCAGTCACATGCTTGTCACATGCTCTAAAACTTTCCTAAAATGGAAACTTCAACTTTTCTTTTATTCTCAAATCATAACGTAGACCTTTCGTTTATTCTTAAATCATAATGTAAACATTTTCGTTATTCTCAAATCATAACTCTGAACTATCAACTTTTCCTATTACTCACTAAACGACCGTTAAACTTTTGGACGGAAAATGAGGTCAACGTTACTACATGACAATTTACGTTTGCTTGGGTTAGGATTTAGTAATAAACGAAAGGTGGGGCTTAGAACACAGAGTAACCCCGACGGAAATGCAATATTTGCTGGTCAACGTTACTACATGACAATGTGTGTTTGCTTAGTTAGGATTTAGCAATAAACGAAAGGTGGGCGTGCGGATATGGAGTAACCCCTTTAATTTATTTAACGTTTGATATTATTAATATTTTATATAATATATAATATAAATTTTAATATTATATATAATAAAAATAATAAAGTAATAATGCGAGTAATCTTTGATTAATTTTTTTATTAATCTCCGTCTAGTGTTTAGGACCTCATCCCGTCCTACTACCGCCTTAACGTTTTTTACAACCTCTTCTAAAACAATCAATCGAATCGATGACGAGGGAGGAGGAGATTGGGCCATTTATTTATTCATCGTTTTAATGGGCCAAATGAGACACTGGGCCTACGGTTTTGTATGGGCTCCGACTTAAGCCCCATATTAACAACAAAATCACATCTAGGGTTTCACTTCGTCGTCGTCGGAGCTCAACCTGAACAGATACTTTCTGGCTCACGAGGCTTCACCTTGGTTCGTAGCGCCTCTCCTCAGCTCCAGAAGATAGCTCACATGGACTCTCAACCTAACGAACCCACCGGTCATGCAGAGACCACCAACGACGCCAAATCCTCCGGCCATGCCGAGGAAGGCCGGCCTCAGCATCTCTCCGGCGATGGAGCTAGTCCCGGGTAACTTTCTCTCTTCTCTCTTTTCCCGTCGCGTTTCGTAGTCTATTGTTCTCCTCGTTTTGGTTGGTTGGCGGCTGAGAAAATTGTAGGAAAATTTGTAGGAATTCAATGTCTGAGATGTGGGGTGTTCGATTATTGATGTTAATTGAAGCTTGGAATGGGGTTATAATGTTTTTGTTTTGTTCTAGTATAATGGTTTGTTGGATCTGTTCCTAGTTAATGGTGAAATTGAAACCTTCAATCTTTTTTTTGCATAAGCCATTGTTGCTGTGTACAATTTGTTCATTCGTTTCAGCTTGGTGCCTTATGTTTCATGCTTTATGCTAGGTTTTGTTCAATTCTTCAACTTGTTTGATTTTATGTGATGTTATAGTTTTGTGCAACAATTTTCTTTGAATTATTTAGGTTTCTATCTGTGTCATTAGTATCTCTTAAACAATTGGAATGTTTGGGTGAAGGGGTTATCTTTTCTCATTTTTATTTGGTGGAGTCCTCTTATTGAGAAGTTTATATAGTGAATATGTTTTGATTTTATTCTACACATAATTGCAGAAAGATATTTGTAGGAGGTTTATCAAAAGAGACAACTTCGGGTTAGTTCTTTGTTCTGGTCCAGTCTCTTGATACACTGAGATATTAGTTTGCTCGATTTGTCACTAAACCTTCTGATCACTGGCTTTTTGCAGCTCAATTTGTCAAGCATTTTGGCAAGTATGGGGAGATTACAGATTCAGTGATAATGACAGACCGTCAAACTCGGCAACCCCGTGGTTTTGGGTTTGTGACTTACGCGGATGCCTCTGTTGTTGATGAAGTCATCAAGAATGATCATATTATTAATGGGAAACAAGTATGATTCTTCTTTGATGTCAACTTTGGTTTATACATGTTAATATTTCAGTGGATAATTACTTAAGTGTTACCGATATTCTTATTGACTATTTATTTGATCTTTGTCATGGTTATGGGTTCTTTCAGGTGGAGATAAAGCGGACAATTCCTAAGGGAGCAGTTGGCTCTAAGGATTTCAAGACAAAGAAGATTTTTGTGGGTGGTATTCCTGCAACAGTAACAGATGGTATATTGCCTTATGTCACTATTTTTGTTCCTTTATTTGTGACATAGTTTATTTATTAGTGATTGGGCACTGATTATTTTGTTGGAAATGAGCAGATGAATTAAGCAACTTTTTTATGCAATTTGGGGAGGTTAAGGAGCACATGATCATGAGGGACCATGCTACGAGCCGTTCTCGTGGCTTTGGTTTCGTTACATTTGAGTCAGAGCAAACTGTTGATGATCTTTTGGCCAAAGGGAATAGGCTTGACTTTGCTGATGCTCAAGTAAGTGTACCTTCGGATTATAAAACTTCCTTTTCAGTCCCATATTTTTTGAAGATGACATCTTTTTTCAGACTACTAGTTGATATCTGTTAACAGTGAGGTTTAAGATAGATTAACTATTATGGGTCATCATATTATACTAGAATGGTCATTGTGGTTGATATTTTTATGCACATTCGTGTTGTTCAATCTCTTCTTCTCTGAGGATTATTATTTTTGGATGTCTCCAGTTCCTTTTTCATGATATATTATCGTCATCAATTGAAATTATGTGATGATTGATTTTGCAATTTTTTTCTTCTACCAATCAGATGCCTGTGTACATCCAATATCCAAGCAAGTGCTTGCAATAGATTTTACATCTTTCAACAGTTGCAGGCATGAAATCTGATTTTTTTCCATCATGAGCTTCATATGATATTTTTTAGAATTGCACAATGCTGCCTTGATATACAATTTGCTCTTTCTTCTTAGACTCTTCTGATTGTCACTGGACCATCTAAATCTCCATTGTGAGACCATATTAATTACTTCACTTTGTAGGTTCAATCCTTTTATTCTATTTACTATGGAGAAATAGTCCTATGCATGTCAATCATGTTTTTTTCATCAACAATTCCTAACCTAATTCCCTAGTCTAATTGACCATTCCAAGTTTTGAACTCAAGACCTCCCTCATGTAGAAAGGAGCTCTTCACCACTTAGCCCAACTTAAGCATGCCAATTATGCTGAAGTTGAGAGATGATGAAATTGTATATGTCTTTTTTATATTTAACATATAGAGTCTTTAAATGCTACAGGAGTTTAAAATCCCATGTTTTTCTTTGGTTGAAGGTTGAAATCAAGAAAGCAGAACCAAGGAAATCAAACCCTCCTTCAGCCCCCTCAAAGCGATACAATGACTCAAGACCCTCATTTGGCGGAGGGTACGGAGATGCTTATGGTGGATATGGAGGCGGCGGAGGCATGGGCGCTGGCTACAGGTCTGGTGGGTCCTACGGAGGTAGAGGCGCTGCTTATGGAGGACACACTGAAAGTGAATTCAGCAGGTATGGAGCATATGGTGCCGGTGGTATGGGGACTTACAGGGGTGATCCTTCCCTAGACTACTCTAGTCGTTATGGAGGAGCCTTTAGCAGAGGTTATGACATGGGAGGTGGCTATGGTGGGCCTGGCGAGGGCTATGGGGGATATGGAGGAGCTGGTGCTGGTGCTGGTGGTTATGGATATGGTGCCGGCCTTGGCGGTGGTGGGTATGGCGGTGGTGCTGGTGGTGGATATGGTGGTAGTGGTGCTGGGGGTGGTTCTTTTTATGGAAGTAGTAGGGGAGGATATGGTGGTGCTGCTGGAACTGGACGGTACCATCCCTATGGAAGATAGAAGTTTTTGCCACAGCCAAAAATTTCATGGGATTGAAATTGTGGTGAAGTTGATTCATCGAATCTGCAGCAGTTGTGTGCCGAGATCATGCAATTTAGTCTTATTTTTCTGGGTAGGTAACTGTTTTTTTTCCGAGAGAGATTGTAAGACTGTCAAGAGGAGTGATTTGGTTATCTTTGTTGTGATTTAATGGCACTCTTAAGGAGCTGCAAATTGTGCAGAGTACTAGGGCTGGGCATACCCAATATGTAGCTTTCTGTAGTCTTTTTTTAATCTTATATTTTCTCTTGAGGATCTCTCATCTATTTTTAAATTCAATGTGTATTTGGTTTTGTCTATATTATGTATGTCACTGTAAACTTTTCTTTTGGGGGTATTTAGGGTTACAACTTAAATTTTTTACAATGGGTTAATTTTTATTTGGTCAACTGTCACGTGGAATCGTGCATTTTTATGTATGATGGGATGTATTTTTCTAGTTTTCTGAACTTGGATGCAAGAATTTTCTGTCTGGTTTGTTGGTCTTCGAATTTTTTGTCTATGGGTAGATGAAATGTAGATGGGTTTAATTTCGCCAACCGGAGGAGTTTGTTGTTTCTAATTCGTTTATTTGTACGAGTGATATGTTTCATTTTTTGCTCGTTCATTCACGGTGGGCATCTCACCTAGAGAGGAAGAATTCGCATAGCCGCAGACATGGAGAAGATTGCCATGCGTCATCTTAAAAGAGGAGAGGGACAAAACCGATTGCATTCGACGTTGAACGAATTTTGGTCGACACAGGGAGAGATAATCGTGGTATCATAAGGAACAAAATATTTTTCATCCCTTTTTCATCAGATTGACGCTTATAATAGACCCCACTGTAGATGCTCTAATTCGATCAAAATGTTAATGAATAATCTTCTTATATTTTGCCAAAAACAACTCATACATCGATATTATTTAAAAATTATTATATGAATAATTTCGAGCGAAATAAGATACCAAAAAAGTATAAGGATTTCAACCCTAACTTTTTTGTTCTCTTCTTCTTCTTGTCGCCACCCCTCTTGCCCTTTTTTCCTCCTTCCACCAACGACCTTTTTTCTTTAGGAGAGGTCGCCGGTCCTCTCTTCCCTCCCTTTGATCGTCGTCAGGCCTCCCTTCCATCATATCCTGCCTTTACCCGTTGTCTGCTTTCACCAACTTACCCTCCCACCACCCACCTCCCGAGCCCCTCCTCTAGGTTCGGGTTGTGCCCGCCCTCCGCTGTCAACCGACCGAGCTTCATCGCTAGTCGTTACCCAAGCCCCGTCACCATCCGTCCCCAAGCCCCGCCGTGTTCCTCCAACGGGTTCGACGACGACTTCTCTGACTTCTATGCCTTTGTTGCCGCCTTACCGTCGATATCGTCATTGGTTTCACTACCGCCGTTGTATCGTATGGATGTGTCTGTGGCCACTCTTCTGTGTCACCATGTTGGTATCGTTCAGTCGGAACTCCCAGATGTTTACGTCCCTGTGTAGCCCTCACTGTTTCTCTGTCTCGATTGAGTCGATGTTCATCGCAACAGATCAAGACAACACCGAAATAGTTTTTAGGATCTTGTCTCTGTTTTTTATACGAATCGTTGGTCTCGCCTAACAAGCTCTTGTATTGTCCTCCTAAATTGTCTATAGGAGTTTGTTTAAGTTTAATATGTTGGTACACCAATCAATTTGACGGTGTTCAAGGACATAATCCGAACTTTGTTTTGAGTGTATTCCCGATTACGCATTAAAATACCAAAAGGGTGGAAGCAAAATGCTAGCATTTAGAGATTAACTAGTGATGATGTTATTTATACATGAACATACAAACTTGCCATTCCCAGATTTCTTTCAGAAAGAGGCATCTAATTTACCTCCAATAATTACAATGTTGCCACGAATCTACAATCTGAAACTGGGACGAGAACAAGTGGTCGTTAAAATTCGGGAAATTAAATTACCCAGAAAAAAAAACACTCCTTCTCTTCCCTGGCGTCTCCTCTCTACTGTTGCGAGTCCGCGACTCTCAGACTCCGAGGAGCTAAGAAATGGCGATGATTTCCTCAAATTTACCTGCTTTTCAAAAGGTGTTCGATTATGCAAATCTCTGCCCGTGAATTTCTGGGTTTTGATTCCATTTTCTCATGTTAAAAACGACATTAATCTCCATTTTTGTTTGTGATCCAATCAGGCTCAGGGACTGCGAGTTTTCTGCAGAAAGAAGGATCGGGAGAGACCCAATAACTACCCCTATAAAGTCATCGAAATTACGCCTCCGCCCAAGAGCCTCGGCGTCCGCTGCTTCGCCTCCGTGAGTCTATCGAACTCTTAATTCCTATTTCCCATGCCCAATTGCGCAAAAATATTACTATTCTTCTTCAATGTCGGCTCATGAATGTTTGTGCAATTTGGGGGTTTCAACGATTTTTCACTTTTGGGTACATCCAAAGGTTGATTTTGGAGTGACCCTTGTTAAAAAAAATTGGAATTGTGCAGTGTTGGTCTGTCCTTGAGTGATTTGTTTTGTGCTTAATAATTAGTAAAGCATGAAGCATGGTGGTGATATGTGTTTGCTTTGGATATTTAGATTTGGATTTAGATTTAGCAGGTGGAAATGACATATGCTGTGCTGTTTTGTGTATCTAAATCTATTTACATTGGGTTGATTACACCTAATTCTGTGTTGGGTATGTGGGGTGCATCTCTAGATACCTCTGTGTGTTTTGTAGATTTTTACAGCTTGGCCCAGCTAAGCCGTCAAGGAGATGGACATCTTCTTGACTAATGTTGTTGATTTAGAAGAAACTTTATGGGACATGGTCGGTTTTAATGTTATAAAATCGGATAGAGTCTGCTTTGACAGCTTTGTGGTCCTTAAAGTGCGTTCATGAAGATCCATAGGCTGTTGAGTAAATAAAAACTTTAGCTTTTAAAGCAATGAAGAGTGGAGTTGATTAAAGTATTAGGGAGTAACATGATCCACTCTATTATTTATCTTCATGCAAGTTGGTTGCCAAGTCCACAATAAAAGACGGGTCAGAATGTCTAAGTATAATGGTGCTGCTGATCCTTATTTTGAGAGGTCTATCACGATATGCAATCATTGTCTATAATAGGTAATAAAGTTGTAATTTTCCTATACGGAATAATGAAGTGTGATACTCAACATTAAGTATGGTATGTGGTATGGTTTTGAAAATTTAAAAATAATGTGAGGGTGTTATGGTCTTTTTAAACTGTGAGGTCAATTTTGTCATTTTGTTCCAAAACTAACAGAACACCATGCATCATTCAGTAGGCAGCTCATGGGTCATTTTTTTATCAGTGCCCAACTCATAAGGACACATTTTAGAAATCCCCAAATAATTACCTAGAAAGCTGGTACCAATTGGAGATGGTTCTGATAGACAAATGTGCTCTAGACAAAAAGACCTTTTTTACTTGAGGGTATTTTTGTCATTTCACAACCAAAAGATGGCCGGATTTCGGTAAAGTGAGTCTAAAAAACTTAAGGAATTGTCAAAAGCTTTTAAAACTTGGGGGTAGTTGATTGAGAAGGTTGCATACTTAAGGGTGGCTGAGTGAAATTAATAGATTATCCCTTTTTCCCAAGTGATAATCATGTTCTACTGCATTTACTGTATATAGAGGATTGAACTTGTTTGCCTGCTGACTTTAAGAAATAAAAGAACCTGAGCAGCTGAGCCATGATCATGTGCTAACTGAGTAATCAATTGTAACTGTCATGTGTCCCACTCCTTATATCAGAAATCAGAAAAACAGGAAAAGATTTGTTTTTTAGAAAGTATGCACTGAAAATAAGTATATAGTCAGTGATATGATTTCTGAAAGATTATTGACCTATCTGTCATTATAAAAGTGTGCTTTGCTGATGTTTTTAGTAATAGGGGTCAGCGGAGCAGGCCCGGCATGATTATTTAAAGGAATAATCTCACTCAGCGACCCTGAAGTATGAACCTTTCCCAATCAACTACCCTTGTGGTTGAAAAGTTTTTGACAACCCCCTAAGTCTTTTTAGTCTCATATTACCCCGATTCGGTCAACTAATAGCTTTTTATGTGAGGGTATTTTCGTCATTTAAAACCCAAAAGTTGATGGAATCGGGGTAAAATGAGACTACAAAAATTTAATGGAGTTGTCAAAGACTTTTTATGCTTAATGGTAGTTAGTTGAAAATGGTGCATACTTGGTAGCAACTGAGTGAGACTATCCCTTATTTTAGTTAGTCACAGCTAAATACAATATTGCTGCATAGAGAGTTCATGTTGTGGAGTCAGGAGTCTTTTCTTCTTCTTTTTGGTTTAATTATCTTTTGTACCCTTTTTGAATTGGTGACACACCTTTAGTACCCCAAAGTTTTATACATTCAATAAGAGTCCTTACGTTTTGGTAACACACCTTTAGTACCCCTTATGAATTGGTCACAGATCATTTAATACCCCTTATGAATTGGTCACAGACCATCGTAAACTTGTGCAAAATTTTGTCCGGTGCGTTACCGATACATACGGGGTACTAAAGGTAATTAAGCTTCTTTTTTTCACAAAACCCTTTTTGGCTGGCAGAATTTGCAATGTGGAGAGAGTGTGACAATCGAAGGCCAAACTTATACCATCAAAGCTGTAACTTATCGGTATCAATGGCGAAAAGGGAAGTACGAACTTAGCGAGAATAGGCTCGATGTTCTTTCCACAGGAAGATACATCCTGAACTTGTATCTTGAAAATTTGCTAGAACAGTCTTGACTTGACACGAACATATCTGAAGGCACTGCTCTTGCTTTTAGCTACTTTGTACTTAAATATAAAGACTTGTTTAATACTAGCTTGTATTTACTGTCCCGAGAATCCTCTTTCGAACTTGATAATCTCGTTTTCTTCTACATTTAGGTCTATCGGATCGAGCAATTTGGGTAATGAGTGTTTTGGGACTTGGAAACCCCTGAGAGTTTGTGACCTTTTACTCCTTTTAACCATTTCTCGGATCTTGTTGTCACAGAGCTTTACTTTTTAGTATTTCTGAAGAAATGAAACGATGGAGTGTGTATAGTTCCATGTAGTTTCTGGTGTGATTAAATTGTGTTTGGTGTGAGGTTTATGTGTAGTCAGGTTCTGTTCCTCAGGAATTGGACATGTATTTATTGTTCATGAGTCTTGATCATCATGAGATGTTTGGAGATTTGGTTTTATTGCAGACATTTTATATCTCAAACAGAAATTGATGTTTTGTTGTTTAAGTTTGTCATATCTATATATTTAAATGGAATAATTGCAACAAAAAAATACAGTTGGGTATTCATTTTTTGTAACTCGTAGCGCTTTTCTTTGATGATCGTAAAAAAAATACTTTGAACTGACTTTTTTATTGTGATTTGTTTTAAAATGACAATTTTACCCTCAGAAATTAAAATTTTAAAAATAATAATTAGAGAACAAAATTGTTTTTTTTAATTATTATTTTTAAAATTCAAATTTGTGTATAAATTATAAGTTCTTACAATTATCAAGGGAACAAGTTGCAATCAAGGAATATCTCAAAATACATTTTCTTATATAATTATCTATGTCTAAATAGTTTTTTTAGGAAAGGAGTATCTTATGTATCACTCGGTGAAGACTTACCAACAATCTTTCACAAATTACAACCGTTGAGCGCACAAGGACAACGGTAAATATTATAGACTCTAAGCAAGCTAGACCATAGTATTATTGACCCCTAATCAAAAACTGCAACGCAACAAAATGCGTCCAGAACGTGCAATTATACTGTGTATGCCAAAAATGAAACAAAGTGCACACCATAAGTGTCACATAACATGCACACCAAAGTACAACCGGTTCACACAAATGTACAACCGATGCATACCAATCTGCAACAAATTGCAATTATTTGGCTCGAAAATGCCACAACCAACCAAAATCTAACAAAAAAAACATAGAAAAAAAAAACTAGAAACGTGACCATGTCTCTTGGGATCCAACTACGCTGATCATCTCGATATTCCTCCATCTGACTTTGATCACCGGTATCCGAAGAAACAACCGCACATAACAATTTGACTCTTCTTCCACAACGCCACTTCCACACTCAGAGTATAAATCCGAGAGTGCCTCAACGGACTCTCTAGCCTAAACCGCGAAATACGGCGCAACGAAGAGACTGAAGAAGCCGAAACTGGAGGAGAAGAAAAATAGCACGTAACGAACGGACGAAAACCCAAGTATCCATGGCCAACGAAATAGAACTCCCGAAAGAATAATAATAAATTTTAATCGACCATTAACTAAACTGATCCAACGGTTTAGATGAGTTCTTTAAGTTTTTTTTTGAATTTGTCCTTGAATATATTTTCTGATGTTCTGAATTCAAATATAGATATATATACAAACATAAGAGTCAATAACAGAGTCAGGGTCAACACAAGCTAGATGATGGATTTGATATTGTGGTCCTAGTCGTGCACCTGGGCGCAGAGGATAGGAGCCTCGGCCGGAAAGGGAGGAGGACTAGAGTACATTCATTTCATTTCACACCTAAAATGATTTGTAAGGACATGTTTTATTAACTGTGTGACGGTGGTCCCCACAGTTGTCAAGGAACCACAATAATCACACGTGTCAAGCTGTAAAAGTGCCGGAAAGACGGTTGTAACCCCCGTCCTCGGCGGGTCCCACCCGATTCTTTCCAGCCGAAAATATCACTCCGGTCGCTGATCTGGTGCAACGGTGGGTCCCGCCTCCACAAGGAGCATGTATGTCACCATCATGCGGACTACTCAACCACCGTGTCTACCGTCTGCACTGCTTACACGTGGACCCCGCCAGCGTGGCTCCCTCGGTGTGGGACCCGCTCTTCCAAGTGGCACCATCAGATCAATTTTCGATATAAATTAGGATATTAGCAAAAGAATAAATACGTTCCGAGCATTCATTTTTTTAAAAATATATTTTATTTTTAAATTTATATTTAAAAAAGAAATTTGTTCAGTTAACTATTGTAACTATTAACTACTGCTTGTCGAATCAAAAGGAAAAAGTCCTCTCGTCGAATTTTGGGGTTTTTCATTTATTCTTGCCGCCCCACATGAATTTACCTTTTTGTTCACCTTCTGCCCCGGATACATTGATCCCCGCCCACTTCATCCCTTTTTATCCTTGTTGTCGAACATGAACCTGCCTTTGGTCTCATCCTCTCCAGGCCCTGTTTCTCGCGAAGATGCCTCGTAGCAGACGAACTCCTCGCAACCGCGGTCTTCTCACTTGTCCGGGACCCATCGATTGCAAGTCACGGGGATTCTCGGTCTCTCCTTCTAGGTGAACCCCAAGCGGTGGCCTGGCCGGCTCTGCGACTATCACATGCAGAATCGGGGGAGGCGACGCCGAGGTCCCGAGTTGTGACCGCCACTCATCAAGTCACTTCGGCCATGGTTGTGGCCATTCCGGCAAGGATGTCAGACTCCTTCCAGATTTGAAGTGGGGAGACGTCTACCGATGTCGGATTGGGAAGATGATGATGTGGTGCTGGACCATCAGTAGGCGGGGGCCCAACAGCCTCCTTTAGATCAATGAGGAGCCCCGGCGATGAGGGGAAAGTTCGACGAAGGCCTATTCCCCTAGACCCAGGATGTTCGGTGTTGGGTCGTCTCGGAAAAGTCATGTACACAACACACGATCTTCTCCTGTTTTTTTATTACTGTATTAGTTTGGATGCTTTTCCTTAGTCTGTTTGTTTGGACTTTTAGTTTTATGCACTGTTTGTTTGAAATGTCGGTAGGAGGATGTCTTGAGGTAGTGTCTATGACTCAAAGTAGATTGTTTCTACGGGTACATAAGAGCCGGTTTAGCTACGGTCAGCCCAGACAATATATTGGAGCCCAGGGCTTGGATGTCTTACTTTTCTGTGATTTATTTTTTGTAGTAATGTACTTCCCCAATTATTCGTTTCAAAAAATATATGTTTAAAAAATAAGAAACTTAAAACAAGAAATATAACTTTTTATTTTTATTTTGGACACACAAGATACACACATAGACAAACTGCAATAAACGTAGTTATTCGTCTAGACTCAATCGAATTCAAGACCTAGCACATACAGGCTTGAGCCTTGACCAACCGATAATTCTACTATATTATTTATTTTTTATTTTCAAATACGCTTTTTAAAGATAAGATCGTAATTTTGTTATGAAACACACAAAAAATATATTTTTTAAAGAAATTCTTTTTGAGGTAAAATTTGAGGATATATTATTCAACTAAATCGTCATTTGTAAGTTGTAATCATCAAATAAAAAGATTATGAATTATAAATAAATAAATACTTTTTGTGTACAATTATCTTTAATAAGTACGAATAAACATACATTCGCACAGCTAAAACCTAGAGAGAGAATTGAGCGGCACTGCCGCCTGATCTTTGCTCCTTGGGAGATCAATCCTTGATTTGGAGGTCATCTAAGCACGGAGATGCTATGTGTGAGGTCCATATTGTGGTTGGTAAGTTGATGGGCTGTTGTGGTACTATCGCAGGGTGTGATTGTGTGCAGGGGGCGGTCGTGTGCGATCGGGAAGGTGCCTCTCGTCTCATATCGGTGTGGTGGAGCGGGGGTAAGTCCTTGTGGTTTGTTTTTGTCGGTTGAATCTCTGAAATTTTCGGGGTTTTGGGGTCAATCGATGGTATTACGATTTGATTCCGGCTTGGAAATCAAATCGGTTGCCCCACTTCCGATGGTGTTGTTGTGGAGTGGTTGGTGTGTTCGCGTGCCGGAGAAGACGATGCCGTGTGAGGTGGTGTTCCGCTGGAACACGGGGCTAGGATCGGAGTTCACCGACATGGAAGAGGAACCGGTGAAGGAGGGTGATGATTTACTACCCATCGTCATCTCGTCGGATTCAACCCCGGCGACGGAGGAGTTACCGGAGGAGATGGCGTGGCGGCGAAGAAAGGGTAAGGTGCCAGCGACGACTAGGGTTTCTTCGGACTCGGCACTGCCATGGGCCGTGGGCTGGGGGCTTCTGGTGGACGCGTGTAAGGATTGGGGGGACTGGGCCTGCGTGGGGGCAGCGTGTTGGGACTGGACGGGGCCTGACTGGGCGAAGGACTAGATCGTGTGAGGGTGGGCCGGGTATTGGTCGTGGGGCCAGGAACGAGTCGCGGGTAGATGGACTCAGGTCGGGTGACCCGAAGCAGAGTCAATGGGCCGCGGGCCGGGGCAAGTCTCACCGGGTTGACCAGAACGGGTCGGGTAAAGGTCTCAGGAAGGTTATGGCTCGGGTCCGACCTAAGTCTCGACGGACTCTCGCACCTGTGCGGAGCCGATGGGGGATGGTGAATCATACACAACAGCGGCGGGGGGATTCAAGCACCCTCGCCTCACGGAATGAGTCCAACGGGGTCTAGGGAGAGGTCAGTCGGCTGCACCGCCTCCCTAGACGTAAGGTGGCAACGATTCCACCAAAAGTCGACAAGGTTCTCTCCTACCAGTTCGAGGTCAGCACACCCGCGTTTAGAAGCCCTACCAGTATCAGTTAAGGGAGAACGACACACGCTGACTTCCCGAGGGAGTTATCGGTCCACCATTACAAGATCTACACTTGATATGCTTGATCAGTGCCCTTTGGTTGGATTATGCTGTATCGGTGTCTATGGATGCTACCGCAGTTCTCCCCTCCAATCGCCCCTACGTCCAAGAGCAAAATTTACTATTCAGTTATTGTTTTTCAATTCTATTGTAGTTCACTTTGGTTTTCAGGTGTTAGCAGTTCTGCGAACACCTTAAAGTTATAATATCTCCATTTTCGTTAAAAAAAAATCTTTAATAAGTACTTTAAATAAATAATCTGGTCTGAAATTAAAATTAATTTTTCATGTTTTACTTTTTCCAAACGTTTATTTCATGTATTATAAATTTGACATAAATTAATAAAAAACGATTTTTATTCTGAAAAAGTATTAACACAAAATGATTAAAAAGAATCTAACGTGGATTCAAAGTATTTGATTGTGCGTATCATATTTTTACTAAAAAGGTCCAAGTATTTCATTCAAGTATAAAAAGAGTCGTTATATTATATATGGCCCCAGAAGGTCCCTTTACAAAAATGTCTGAGACAAGTGAATCGTTACAAACGGTGTTTGAAAAGACATATAAGCAAACTAACATTAGACTAAGATGAAACCGACGAATACTGCTCAAGGTGTTGCCTAAACGTTGTATACTCAGTAGAGTGCGACCGAACTAACATACATCAGTTTCAGAGGGAGACATGACTCTTACCAGGAATCTCCCCAAATCCAGTCATTAGAGCCATGAATTCTCTTTATCCCTCTTGTCGGGGCTGCTTAACCTTCGCCTGGCTCTCCCTGGGTTCTCCTGCATTGTCTCTCTTCTGGGCCGTCCTCTCTGTTGGGGAAAAATCAAAGCCAAAAGGTATTGTGTTGAGGTTGAAAGGTGGTAATTGTATGATTTACAGGGATGCGGTCAGTGTAGTTACTCGAGTCCGGTGTGTGGTATATTTGGGTACGCAGGATTTTGAAATTATTGAGGCTCTGACGTTGAAGAAGGCTCTAAAATGAATCATGGAGTGCGAGGGTTGATAGAGACCGACTGTTTGGGGATTGTTCAGGCCATCATAATTAGGATCGACTATAGACGCCTTTGGCGGGTACGATATAAACGAGTGCAAAATATTGCCAACTTCTTTATCGAGTTTAAATTAGTCTATATTTGTAAGACTGCCAACAAATTGTACATGAATTAACTAGAAATGTATTGTTGTAACTTAATATTACACTTGTTTGCTGGAACCTCTTAACAGGTTATTGATGCTGCGTAATACAACTGCCTTTATTCAAAAATAATATATATCTTACCATATGTATTTTTAAGAAAATTTTAAACTATTATCAAAATAATATATATCTTACCATATGTATTTTTAAGAAAACTTTAAACTATTATCATATATTTAATTTATATATATATATATATATTTTTTTTAAGTCACAGTAAATTGTGTATTAATCGGTCCTATTGTCATCCTAAATTGAGAGGCGCATTATATGGTATCATGCGCCGGGTGACAGCCGTCCACGTGAACAGTCGCGGTTCACGTGCGCACATGTGAAAGGAGTTAATGAGATTGGTGCGGTTACATAAAAATTTTAAAACCCACCTCCCATGTGATTAGTACTAATGTTTATAGTAAACTTAATTAATTACAACGATAAGTCCAAAACAGTCCTGCTCTCGGTCTTGTCTGATTATTTTTATACGTATAGGTAGATGAGAATGGTCACGGGTGGGTGAGATTAGGGTCTGTCAACCTGAGATGGCTTTGGTTCTTTCACTCTTGTCTAGAGCCCACGAGACACTAATTAACTCTGGATTTAAATAAACATAAACTATAGGATAATCAGATAAACCAGTAGCAAACCCTTGTTTTTTTTCCCATTGATTTAGTCTCTTGATTGTGTACATTTATTTTATTTGTGTAATATCAACCAGATAATTGTTCTTATCTTTATTAGATTAGATTTCACGTCGTAAGAGATCTATTATCAAAAAGTCTAAGATACTAACGGAATAGCGTTTCTCCCCCTTCCTCTCACAATCTCTCAAAATCGTCGTACGCCTTCATGTTTTTGTGGCCATCTTCAAGACGCTTGTCTTCCTCCTCCTTTCGTGCATATGCATCCACCGATGATAGGGTCTCGTTCTCTCGCAAGACTATGCGGCAATCGTATTAGGCCTCGTTATGGGTATGTCTGTCTACCCATCCCCTCGCCATCCGTCATCGCCTCACCGATTCTCGTCGACCTCATCGATGTGCTCGGGTTCTGCCCGAGCGGATATCCATCCGTACTCTCGGTCGCTCCCCAACCAAGGACTTCAACCATAGGCGGTGCCCTTCATCGACATTCACAGTCGGATCTATTCTCCGAGCATTGTTTTCGGGTCAAGCCATGCAATGTCCGTCCCTCCGGATTCTTAAGGGACTATTGATGCCTTTTTCGACCAACTAGGGGTGTATCATTTAAAGATGACCCGACCGAAGACGAAGTAGTCATATTCCCGATCACGGCCTCCACATACCGGCTTGCTGATGTGGAGGAAGAGGACGTTGATAAGGCAAGGGCTTCAAAACAGCCCCGCCAGTAACAGTGAGTCACCAAGGAGCTCAGAGGGTAGAAGGTTGGTGGTCTACCCCTCACGACCAGGGACCGACGCTACCTGCTGTGACTTGTAGGAGCGTGTATACACCAAGGAGTTTATGTTGTTTATTTCGTTTTAGTTTGGTGCATGTTATTTATGTTATTTTCAGTACTTTACATTACCATTTCAGGGTAGGACGTACAGATATATTTTGTTGTCTAGGATGGGAACTAAGCTTTTTCTATGAGTTCATGATCATCGGGTGTTCTACGGGAGACTCGGACAATATTCTGTTCCCAGGACTTTTAACCCTACTTGTATGGTTTGGCTTGCACTAGTAATGCACTTTCCTCGTCTCTCGTTTAAAAAAGAGGTTTCAATATCCAAGTGCATGTTAATTTATGCATAAATTTATCAAAAACAAAACCTTATTATGTCTAAAATTTAATTTAGAAATCATTTTATGTATATGAGTGGTGACTGATACTTTTTTTAAGGGAGTAATGCTATAATTTTATATATCAAGCAACGAATATATACATATAATCTGATGAAAGTGCACAAACGGTAAATATTACAGACTCCAGACTTGGTAGACCCTGATATTACCGACTCTTGATCGAAAAAACAACGCAATAGAATGCGCGCCTCAGAACATGCAACAATAGTGCATGCCAAAAGTGTAACATAAACGTGCACACCAAAAGTGAAAAAGATAATTAAGTCCCACACATATCGCTCCAACTCCCCTCACCACATCACCCCTTCCACAATCTGAGTATTAATTTGACGCTGCTTCAACGGACTCTACTAGTCAACACCGCGAAAATAGACGGTGAAATGAAGAAACTTAAGGAACCAAAACTAGTAGAGGAGGAAAAGGGCATGTGACGAACGAATGAGAACCGAGTAGCCATGATCAACGAAATAGAACCCCAGAGAGAAGGTGGGGAAGGGGTTGACCTCCGCCAGCAACAACAGAGGTCGAGCCCCGATCGTCACTGATGGGGGAGAAAAGTCAAAGAAGGGGGGAAAGTGACGACTATTTTTTTTATAGAGCGAGAGAGGGGAATGCTGCGAGTATAGGTCGTTCTCACATGTTTTAGTGGTGATTGATACTTATTTGAACAATTTTGGTCTCTTGATTATAATCTAATATTTTTTTTAGAAAAATGATAAGTAATTTTAAGTTTTTCTTTATGTAAAAAAAGCATATATTATATTCCTCTTTTTAATCGTAAGCGTAACCGATATATTAATACTTATAAGAACACGGAGGCTCCAAACCAAAGTGGGTCAATCAAATAGTACATAAAACAAATGCATTAGGAAAAATAACATAAATGAACAATCATCGTGAGACATAATGAAAAGCAAAAAAAAATCAGATATCTAAATGTTCGAGGGTGAATGTCGGGAGTGGGATACTGAGATAGATTCCAAATCAACCGGTACTACTACGCCCGATAGTGAGCTAAGTACTTCTACAAGGGTCAAACGTGTGTCGTCCTCCCTTAAATGATAGTGTAGGGCACCAACAACGTGAGAATGTTGGCTCCCAAGATAATAGAGGAGTACTGTGTTGGTACTAGGTGGAAACCACTGCCCTTACGCGACCAGTGAGACGATACTACTCGCATACCCTTCACTAGTAAATTGACTCCTCATTGGTCGAGGCGAGGGTGCTTACCGTTGCCCGATGTTGCTTGTGTTACACTACTAGAGTGTGTGGATTCCTCAGATCCTATGTCCAGAAGTCCCCTACATAACGTTTCTTGTCTGAGAGGGAACCCATAGTTAGTTCAGAAGGCCCTACATCCGTCCTCTCGGGAAAATGTGGACTGTCCCTTAGGATTAGTCGGGACTTGCATAGGCCCCTCCCCTAGGAACCTCCACTTATCATCCAAGGTAAGTTCCAATGAAAAGAGAAGTTATTACCCATGACAAAGAATTTGGAGATGACTGCTCACTCCTACAGTAAAAAGTTCTTACCTATCTAGAAGGACATGTCTCTCCATCCGCCACTTTTCCTTTATCCTTTCAGTCCCCTAGTCTTGTCCTTAAGGCCAGAGGCACGACCCTCGGAATTTGAGTACAAGAAGACCCCAAAAGATGTGTTGTGTTCATCCCCGGTACCTCACGACCATGCCAAGAGAAAGACCATGCTGCCTGAGAGCCAATAGAGGGCCTTAGGGAGAGCCCCCTCACACTCGGCCCCGCAGGTTATGTGGTGACTATATGCCCAACTTAATTGCAGTTGAAGCAATGGTCTAGGAGATACTCGTAACATATGGAGAAGAGTCTGTACCACGGATTCCGACAACCGAAACCATAGTTGACAAGTTGCCCATCCAACCGGACCCGAATCCGCATGAAGTCACCCCAGCTCGTTCTGTCCGCATCATCTTCCAACGTTAGGCATATGCCTAGCGTTCTTCTGAACCGAAAGCCGACCTTCTAATTTCAGGCCCCCACTAAGAGGTTGGTAATCCGCACCCCACCGAAAAATGTGTGAACTAGATATCCTTAAGACGCATGTGTGATCTTAGGTCCGCGAATAACATAAGGGAATGGCGGAAGGCCATCGACTCCTCTTTAATTACCCGATCCCTCTTCCACGTCGTCCAGAAGAAGAACCCCGCAGTTCCAACCTTCAGGGGTATGCCACCACGTTCGTCATCCGCTAAAACTCTACTAACCAGTCTACCATGGACTGCTAGTAGAAGGCCCTGGTGGTCAGATACCACACAACCACAGCGTAGACAAAATTAACCCTCCGTTTTCTCAGATTCACAAGAGTAACGACTACCTCCCGTATCACCAATCCCCCCATGCAAGATCCCAAATCCTCTAACACTCTTTGATGACTTGTGAAGAGATTTTGGATAATGAAAAAAATATTTAAAAGTATATGTGGTACCACTTATAGTTAATGTGATCAATTGTTAACAAATTCGAATGACTTGGTCCAATCCGATAAACGGGTCCATAATCCGAACGGACGGGTTCAAAAGTCTTTTTTTGGGCCTGTGACAGCGAGCGGGTTCAATCTTTTGAACCCAATCACTCCTGCACGGTTCAAAATTTTAATCACGGGGCTGAGACCCGGCCCATGAACGCCCCTACGACCTCTTGAAGTCAATGGTATTTAAAAAAACAATCTTTTCGTTAAGGGCATCAACATAACTCCCCGAAAAAAATAGTTAGCTAAGCAGAAAAGTCTAATTCTAAACTAATTTTGAAAATTGAATGGATTATACATCAGGTTAATTAAACTTAAGAAATGTTTCAGAAAAAATAATAATTAGATTTTTCTTAAACTTGTAAACCCTGATTAAGATAAGGTTAGAGAAGAGATACAAAACCATAAACACAATAAAATAGGTCATTTAGCAGGCTGTGAATAGTAATGAGTGACAGAGAAAAGTTTACAGAAACAAGGAAGCAGAGGAAGGGAACATCCGAAGATAAATACGGCTTTTTCTTTGTTGCTTTGCTTGTGAATCCCTTTTAATTTTTCTTCTCTCTTCTCTCTTCTCTCTTTCAATCCCCACCATCGCAAAGCTCCTCTCCGAAAAACGACGAAATTTGGGGGAAAATACAATCTTTTCTCACAATAAAATAAAAGCTATTATTATCGGGTTCATCATTCAGCCACATCGTTCTCGTTCTCCTCCTCCTCCTCCTCCTGTCTGGTCTGCTCCGATTGGATCTGAAGAACACTCGTTCTGAGACCCACCGATCCTTCGCCGGAGCTGATTCTGCTTCCGGCGCTGCTCCGAGGTCTCGCGGCGTTTGTTGATTGATTGATTGGTTCAGTCATGAAAGATTGCCCCTTCTGCATTGCCCTCTTCTCTCTTCTCTGATCAGGTCACTCTCTCTTCTAATTCTTCTTCTTCTTCCTTTTTTTGCTTGATTGGGGGTTTTGTAATACTGGGTTTTTCAGAAATGGTCCAAAGTCGAGCCTTGGTACCCAGATTGTTGTTTTGGGTTTTTTTTTTCTTGCGTTTTCTCGGCTGCCAAACGGGTCATTTGGGTTCTTGAAGAATACGGCGGTGATGGGTTTTGTTATTGAAAGCAATGTTTTTGCTTCGGTTTGATGAAATCGCCACGAGATCTTTGCTTTACATACAATGCTTTGAAACTCTGGGATTTTGACTTTAGATTTTGATTCTGAGTGACGGCTCCTTCATCTTCCTCGGGCTATAGAGATACGTTTGTTTCCTCCGAAATCTTTGGGATTTTCTGTAGACTTTAGGATCTAGGAGATGATTTATCGATATCTCTGTTGGGTCAACTCAGATTATGTGGATTTGCTGTGTTTGAGCTTGCTTTTAATGGCCATACAATTTCCGTTTATTTTGATTCAAATTTTGATCATGTAGTAGTAATTGTAGCAGTTCCTATTCTAGATTCACATTTATGCCAAAGATCATGCAATATCAGGTCTTCTAATATTAGCTAATCTCAACATTTTGGTGTGTATCTGTGAAGATCATTGTGCTCAATTCCATTCTTGTTTTGTATCAGTGCCCTTGTTGTGTGGATATGGAGTCACCTGTTGATGGAGCTAACGCTACACAGAAGGCTCAAACCAAAGCATTTTCACCTGACAGTGTTCCTTCTTCTACCTCTGGATCTCCTCAGTCCTCTTGGCCTCCATCTCCACAGAAATCCCGAATGGAAGGAACATCTCTGAGTCGCCGAACAAACCCTGCTCAGCATCAAAATGGTTCTGTGATGAATCAAAAGCCTAGACATGGAGAAGAGACTAGTTTGGCTAAGGAGTTTTACCATTCGAACAAGGGGAAATCTGAATTTACTACGGGTGTGAAAGATGATGCCAAATCTGGCATCAAGAACACTGTTGATGATTCGGAGGATTTGGATTCAAGTGGCTTGTTGGAGTCTGATATAGGCCCGTCTAAACAGAAGAGTCACTTGACATCTCAAGCAGCTTCTGGGTTTTCTCCAAGCCCTCAAGACAGTTTATATTCCACCACTCTGTATACAGAAGCAAAGCAAAGTTTCACAAACACTGAAGCCAGTGAATGCATGAGCAGTGTGGAGAAGTCCGGTGAAAGTGCTGAGATTGAGAGCAGGAAGACCAGTATCTATAGGGGAAGCACCGGGAGTGATGTTAGCGACGAGAGCAGCTCCAGTAGCTTGAGCAGCAACATGTACAAGCCTCATAAGGCTAACGATACGAGATGGGAAGCGATTCAAGCTGTTCGATCTCATGAGGGTGCTTTGGGTTTGCATCAGTTCAAGCTGTTGAGAAGATTGGGATGTGGAGATATAGGCAGTGTTTATTTGTCTGAGTTGACCGGCACTAAAAGCTATTTTGCCATGAAGGTGATGGATAAGGCGGCGCTGGCGAGTAGGAAGAAGCTTCTGAGGTCTCAGACTGAAAGAGAGATACTGCAATCTCTTGACCATCCGTTCTTGCCCACTTTATATACACACTTTGAGACTGAAAAGTTCTCTTGCTTGGTAATGGAGTTTTGCCCTGGAGGAGACTTGCATGCACTTAGGCAAAGACAACCTGGGAAATATTTTCCAGAACAAGCTGCAAGGTTAGAGTTTCTCTCCTCCTTGCAATGATAATGCATGAATTATATTTCAAGTTCCAACCTTAGACTGAAATTTTCATGTATTGATGTTTTAGCCTATGAGTTGGTGGCTCACTTGATTTTTCTGTGGAATGAAATTGCTTTTTTTTTTTCGATCTTTGTCCTTCATGAGCATTATTCTCCTCTGTTAAGATAGGGATTTATAGATTTTCATTCTTGAAACATGTGAGTTCATCTCTCAGACATGAGCATGCATTACTGGCATGGAAGCATCACCATGAACATGCATTTTTCATCTCAAACAATGAAACACCACCTGGTATATATCTGTTCTTGATTGTGAAACAGAACATTGGAATATTTCTGATTCTGAAGTTGCACCTACACTTTGGTTTGATGATGCATAAAAATGCTTCTTTGACTTGGGTTCTTCTTATTGAAATCAAGGAGTATCCTTTAGTTTTGGCAAAAATTATAACGATAGCCTATATTGATAAACTTTAGTATTGAATACAGTGATAATTGCAAAAAAGTACCCCGAGGTATTCACTTTTTGCAAATCATAGCCTTCTTTGATAATAGCAAAGCAGTGTCATGAACTTGCCTTTTTGTTGGACTTTTTATCAATTTGTTTCAAAATGATGATTTTACATTTTTTATAAATAAAGAAAAAACAAACTTAGAATTTCCATCTCCCGTAATTTCCCCCCTCTTTGTACTGTACAAAGAGGAAGAAAATTAAGGGATGTGGAAATTTAGGATAATTTGTTTTTTACTTATTACATTTAAAATTTCAAGGGTAAAATCATCATTCTGAAACAAAATGATACAAAAAGACAAGTTTGTGACATTTTTTGCCATTATAAAAAAAGAGGGCTATGATTTGCTAAAGGTAAATATCTCAAGGTACTTCTTTTGCAATTATCCCTTGAATATAATAGTGATTTTGTTTGATTGGGCTGATAAGATGTCACTGATTGTACTAATCTCCTTTGTTATCACACAGGTTCTATGTGGCTGAAGTACTCCTTGCTATGGAGTATTTACACATGCTAGGGATCATTTACAGAGACCTTAAGCCCGAGAATGTTTTAGTGAGAGAAGACGGGCACATAATGCTTTCAGATTTTGATCTCTCCTTGAGATGCGCCGTCAGCCCAACTCTGGTCAAATCCGCAAACAGAAACCTGGACCCGAAGAACTCGGGATATTGCGCCCAGCCCGCTTGCATCCAGCCCAGTTGCGTGATAGAGACGTCTTGCATCCAACCGGGCTGCTTCGCGCCACGCTTCTTCTCCAGCAAGTCCAAGAAGGGGAAAAAGGCCAAGCCCAAGAACGAAGTCTACCATCAGGTGACGCCTCTACCCGAGCTCATCGCGGAGCCCACGAGTGCCCGATCGATGTCTTTTGTGGGCACCCACGAGTACTTGGCGCCCGAAATAGTGAAAGGTGAAGGGCACGGGAGTGCTGTGGATTGGTGGACTTTCGGGATCTTTCTCTACGAGCTGTTGTATGGTAAGACGCCCTTCAAGGGGGCGGGGAACAGGGCTACCCTGTTCAATGTTGTGGGGCAGCCCTTGAGGTTTCCCGACTCGCCCTCTGTGAGCTTTGCTGCTAGGGACTTGATCAGAGGGTTGCTTGTGAAGGAGCCACAGCACCGGCTTGCTTACAGGAGGGGCGCCACTGAGATCAAGCAGCACCCGTTCTTTCAGAGCATTAACTGGGCGCTTATTCGTTGCACGAGTCCACCGGATGTGCCTAAGCCTGTGGCTATGGAGGTTCCTGTGAGGCCTGAGGCGCCGAAAGCTGAGAAGGTGGCGCCTGGTGTGGACGTGAAGCCTTCGGGTAATTATTTAGAGATCGATTTCTTCTGATTCTTGGGGTTTTTTTCTGTGTAATTTGTTCCTTTTGGTATATGATGAACAGCAGGGGAATATGTGAATGGATTTGAAAGAGGAATGAAATTGCTTTTCTTTTGATCTTTGTTATTTATATAAACAGCCTCTGTTAAGCTCTGGAAATGTATCTCTTTGTTGTCACAAGTTTATTTTCTCTCATGGACAAAGCATTTTTTTATCTCAAGACTGCCTGGGATATATCATATATCTGTTCTTTGTTGCAAAACAAAACTTTGGAAGATCGTTTTGAATCGTGAGCTGTGGTCATATATGATTAATCACTTTGCTTTTAACTAGTGAACATGTATAACTGTTTTCATTTATCAGGATGAAAGTGGAGAAATCCTAATTTAAGTTACAGAGAGTTTTTGAGGCTCGAACGTTCTAATATGATCAGAGAGTTCTTTGACATTGCCAGATTTTAAAGTGATTGGTGTTGCCTACAACTTGGCACTATTAGTGTTAGAATATTAAACTATAATTGAATTTCTAACAATCAGGTTAATCTTTTAATTGAGTTGGTTCTCTCGCATGATACTAGCGTTGGTTCGGCATATGATTCGTTTGTCACTTCCGCCATGTGGTTCCCAATCCTGCTATGGCTCATGCGTAAGTGGTGCCTAGTTTTACACATGAGGGATATTGTTTTTTTTTAAACGGGCGACGAGAAATTGCATTACAAGTGCCAATCAAAACATACAAGTAGGATTAAAAGCCCTGGTTCCCAAAATAAAACCGAGACCCTCGTAGGATACTTGACGGCCTTGGACCCATTAGAGTAGTCTAATTTTCATCTTAAACAAGGATAAAAATCCCTATCTCCTACCCTGGACTAGTAAAGTAAAGTACTGGAAATAAAGGAAATAACATGCATCAAACTAAAACGAAATAAACAGCAGAAACTTCTTGTTGTAGACACGTTCCCATAAGTCACAACATGTAGAAACGGTCCCGGGTCGTGAGGAGTAGGCCACCAACCTTTTACCCCTGAGTTCTATGGAGACTCATGACTCCTAGCGGGGATGTTTGGAAGCCCACGCCTGATCATAGTCACCCTCAACTTCATCGATTAGTCGGTACTTTACAGTCGAGGGTCCCGCCATCTCCAGACCCGTTTCAGCTGGCTCCATAGTTGTAGACTTGGCCTATCCTGTTCCACCCTTTGGTCTTCAACATCTTCAAGCGCTTGGGACCCATACCTCCCCCGAGCTCCCGAGGTTCTTTCCGCTTCCTGCCCGTGGTGGGAATCTCCATCTCCCGCTAAGAGTCCTCCAAAGAAGGTGACAATGACTTTGTAGGCGTGAGGGGTATTTTTTTATCGGCAAAACAAATTGAAATTAAACCTCTTACGAGAAGAAATAGGAGTACAACAAGAAGTCCAACTACAAACTTCAAATGCCCAAGAAAGGACATAGCCTTCGGACACCACAAAAAACCAACAAGAAAGAATACAACCAAGAGACACCAACAACAACTAGAAACCACCGAACTTCTCATAGGAAGCAAACTACGAAACTAAAAATAAGGTCTAAAACCCGAGTATGACTACCATGAAACACAAAAATTGAAGAAAAAAAAGTCTAAAAAACCAAGTATGTCCATCATGAAGCTCATAAGGAAAAGCTACCAACAAGTCAACAACAAAGACCAACCACTAGGATAAGTCTTAACCCTAAATTTGCAAGAACTGAACAACTCCTTGTCCCTAGAGTGTCGGCGCCCAGTACCGCTAACAACAAGAACAAGTCTGATGGTCACATACCAGAGTTCTGTAACTCACACAAACTCAATCGTTTGGCTTTTAAGAAGGCAGACGTAATAGAACCACCGATAGCGGTCAACACCTTCTAACCGACGAGGTCGAACCACATACCGTGAACGAGAAAAAATACCAAAATATTAAGTAAGCAGAGATAGGAAGGGAGATGAAGAGCCAGACAAAGAAGGAAAAGACATAATACCAACCATTAAGCAAACGATCCTCCCGTAGCTAAACCAACTGTCGCATGCAACCCTCCGTTACCAAACCCAGTAACCCTTTTCCGTCCAGCACCGAGAAAAGGCCCGAAAAAGATGGAGAATCGGTATTTCTACCGAGCACGAGCTATCCCAAAAAGACAATCAGACAGACCTCCAAAATCATGAGCATGCAGTGACTCTAAAGGGCAACGAAGGAGGGCTGGGGCGGTAGAGCTTAGGAAGCCCGGATCTACGAAGGGGAAGAAGAGGCGAGGTGACTTAACCACAACGAATCGAGAGGAGGTTGACCCAAATCCGCGTCGATCCACATCAGATACGGAGGAGAAAAGGCGTTCCACATCCGGATTTTTGAAAAGTGTCGCTGTCGAAGGTGATAACAAGACGTTGTTGCTTCGTCGGAAAAAGACAACGAGGTAGAAGAAAGGGTGTTGAGAAGAAGGAGAAGAGAGGGTAAGGAATGGGAGAAAGGATCACCGCTAGCGACATCCAAGGTCATGGAGACTCGGATAGTCGCCAACAGAGGAAGAAGGGGAAACGGCGACAACGAATTTCAGGAGAGAAGTTTTAGGGTTTCTAGAGAGGACAGAGTCTCTCTCTAGAATTATAGTGTAATTGTGTCTTGGCTATGCGTGAGGGGTGTTATTGATGTATTACATACAACTCACATATATATGAATAAAAAGTTACTTATAAAGGTTAAGGACATACTCGACTAACAAAAGTTGACATTTTCGTTGTGGATGTCCAAACTGATATAAGTGACGTGTTTTAAACAAAAATACATGGTATCAGAGCAGCTACCTCATATACACGGGTTCAAATCCCACCATATACAAAAATATTAAGTATTTTTCTATTTTCTATTTATCTAATTTGTCCTAAATTAGTACGCTCTTATTTTTTTTCTTTCTCAATGGGCTATTTTTTTTTTCTCTTCTATGCAGGTTCAATTATAGTTTATATTCTAACAATTAGCATTAGTATCTGGTTGACAAGGACCCGAAACTTCTCGAGTTGGGTAACGAGCCATCATGTTGTCTTGTGTGGATCAGGATGTTCGAGTGTCCGTATTGACCGATGATTAGAAGGTTTTTTGTCCCTAATTCTTTGTTTCTTTTCCTGACCGTGTTGATCGCGTTTTGTTTGATAGACGACTTATCTAGGTTAACATTTTTGTTCTCCTTGTTGTGTGTTGTTGTCGTGACTACACAACTCAGATTGTTGGGCAATTCGGTATGCGTTAGTTCCTCGTTCATTCTCTATAGAGCGTTCATCATCGTCTCTTCAAGTTGAATTTAGCAATATCCTCTTTACCTAATTGTTACTTCGGAATGCTCATATACACTGATCGATGCACCAATTGGGGAGAAGATTACTCACCTATGGTTTCTGAATTGGGCTTTGGCCCAAGTAAGTTGGGCTTGCTTCAAGGTCCAATCATGTCATCGAAAGCTCCAATACAGTATGTACTCCATGCGCTCGGCTCGTGGCTCACACGCTCCGATAGTGGTTCGTTACTTACTGAGATCAGTGGGTCCCCTGTTCCATGGCTACCGACGACGACGACGATGGTAAGTCCTCCGTCAACGGCGGAGAGGACGCCACGCAGGGCTTCTCCCGTCCTGAGATGTACAGTGAGGACCTCGCTTACACCGTCGGCCGATACGACCGCTACATCTTCCTCTGCCACAAGAGCTCCGAGTCCTAGGCCACTCGGTCGAGGACTCCGCCAACAATCCGCTACTCACCGCCGCCGTCAAGACTCGCGAAAACGACATCACTATTAAGGTGAAGCCCCAACTGGTTGAGTTGCTTATGATTTCTGGAGGATTTGGGTTAATTTCGGATCTAATTAATTGAATTGAATGTTGATCCTGTTGTTGATGTTTTGATTTTCCCTGATAGGGTTAAGACCTTCCACAGTGAGCCTTCTCGTGTCGATTAAGGGGCGTTGATTCTGTACATTTTTGAGAAAAAAAAAGCTTAAAATCCACAATTCTTCGGATTAGACCGCAAAGTCTGTCGATGAACTCCTCAACCGTCTATTCGGGTCTAAACCCCCAAGAATCGTCACGTGACCCAAAAAAATTAAATATATTTTCAACCACCTTTTCCCTACTTTTCATCTAATTAGACTGACCGTCTAATCCCACTGTAGATGGCCTAAGTACATGTACCTGTTAACTCATAAGTCATAAGTATGTATTGTTTTTTAGGCTGAGTTATGGTGATGAAGGGTTTTGTCATCTGATATTTTGGGGGTTTTGTGTAAGATTAATTACATTATACAATGTCCTTTCTTCTCGATGATTAATTGATTATATTATGGTATACTATGAGGGTTTGTTGTTTTGATTTGTGAAATTTACTTTGTTTTAGCTTTGAGAATGTATTGGTTGATTGGGCAAGGTGAAAGAAATGTTTGAATTGTAAAGCTTTAAGATTATAGCAATTTAGGGGCAAGGATTGAGTCTCTTGAAATGTACTGGTGTTGGGTTTCAGGTTGCTGCCATGATTGTCTGCATGATTGCTTAGTTTAGGACTCGTTTTCTATAGCATCTAGGTCCAAATTAGGTAGAATATTAATATCATCATGAATGTTTTCACATAGATTCTTTTCAGTGTCATATATTCATGGCATTTGGGTTTGAATTTCAAATATCTCCTGATTCGATATGTGACTATTTTTCTAAAACACTTTTTGCATTTCATATTTTTGCCTCTGAGATAGCTTGTATTCTTGAAACATAGAAAATCGAACTGTCAGTGAAGTGTGAGAACTTCTTAAGCACTATCTGTTTATGATTCTATTTTTGAGCTTGATGTTATTCTGCTCTTATGGTCATGATGGGATGGATATGAGATCAGGTTCACAGTTTATTTCTTCAAATTATGTTAGCCAAATGATCAAGTGTTCTATGCAGCTGTGGGTGATAAAAGGGGCTTGAAGGAGTCAAATGTTGAAGATGTGATGGTGCATGCCAAACCTTGGGCTTCAGGCGTGCAGGAGGTTTTGACTGGATCACATGTATTTGTGCGTGCTCATTGTAGTCGAGATAAGAGGTGTGGAGCTTGTGACCCCATCCCTTATGAAAATGCTCAATGAGGGAATTGCTTCTCATGAACTGAAGGATAAGGTTTTTGTGATGCAATCTGCTCGCATTGGGGGCCACAAATACGTCGGGAGTTTGATTATCTGAAATTCTTCTGCATATTGGTGTGGTGAGTTTTCTCTTGCCATTGAATTGAATCGCAGGCATGGCTATGTTACTCCTCAGGAGGTACCTGAAATTCTTGATCAGCATATTGCGAACGGGAAGATCATAGACAGAATATGGAGGTTTGTGCATGCATTTGCCACATTTCTGATTTAATTGAGATACATATCCCTGTTTTTACATTTTTGCAATGGAACTACTTATATTAGTTTCGTTTTGTTGTTATGATATTTTCTTAGTTTACCATCCTTTCATTTTATTTTGATCAATTCAACCGGAACGAGATTCGTTTTTATTTAAAGCTCATGTGAAGCAATCTAGCAAGTCATTGATTAGTTGTTTTTTATCAGCAATATTGCAAGTGTGCGGATTGGAACCAACGACTTCATGCTTATTACATGGTGCCTCTGTCATTCCACTACAACCCTTGATGTTGCTATTTTTATGGGGTATCCACATTAATTCCCTCATTTCACCTTTGTTTCTAACATAAACATACACACTGCATAGGTACGGCGTTATCAGTAATACACTCTCACCACCCAGATTTGGGTCATTTTGTCCCAAACCTACATTGCTTTCATTTATGGACAATACTTTACTGTAGTTTTTGACAATTGATTTTCTTAGTTTACCATCCTTTCATCATAGACAGAATGAGATTAGCTTTTATTTAATGCCCATGTAAAGCAATGTAGAGTGGTATTTTTCCTTTGTGATCTAGCAAGCCATTGATTAGTTGTTGTTTTTTTTTATCAGCAATACTGCAAGTATGCGGATTGGAACCAACAGCTTCATGCTTATTACATGGTGCCTCAGTCACTCCACCTACAACCCTTGATGTTGCTATTTTTAGGGGTATCCACATTAACACCCTCATTCGACCTTTGTTTCTAACATAAACATACTCACTGCAAAGGTACGGTGTTATCAGTAATACACTCTCACCACCCAGATTTGGGTCATTTTGTCCACACAAAAAAAAACACTGATAATTGAGAAAGGTGACAATGTGTTCCTGATAAAACCATCATATTTTTTCTGCGTAAATTTGGGTATTTTTGATTCATATTTAGGGGGTGTTTTTGACGGTGAAAGGTCAAAGTGGGTATGCAAATAACGTTTTCCCTATAGTTAAATTTGGCCTTGTTTACTGCATGTTTTTACCCTTTTCTTTCTGGTGGGTTCAGTTTACTGTAGCACTATCTTTCCAAACAATGACCAAGAGATTGTCAATGATTTTTTTCAGGGGGGAAGTGGGGGCAGTGAAGCCTCTAGATGAGAAGAAGTGCGATGGTTGGGATTATTAAATAGTTGTTTCTATATTCCATAACACATAAGAATACATACGATCCTCCTCGAGCACCTTTGATTTTAAAAAACACACGGTGATCGATTATAAGAAAACACAGTTATCATAAGTTTTTTTTTCTTTTCTTTTATCGGAAACACATAGTAAGTTTTCTCAACAACTAATCGTATGTGGTATACCATATTTTTTTCCTCAAAAACTAAAGAATACAATGTGCTCCTGTAATCGTTCCCTTTATCCAGTGTGTTTTTGAAAATCAAAAGTCGCAAATAATGTGTTACCGAAGCTACCCTTTTTTCATAATTTTGATTTGAATGCGTAACGAGTACTTGTGATCATAAATTCTTTCAAAACTGAATATCTATCATCTTGTTAAAAGATTTTTCATATTCATATAAGGAGTTTTGGCAGGAGTAGATCCTGTAGATTATGTAATTGATGTCCTGAATTTACCAAGCTCGGGTATAGTTGCATGTACACTTCGAATCAACTTTTGAATGCATAGTTTTGCGTTTCCTTATAGAATTGATCCAAGTCTATTTTGGAAGACTAATCCGTTCGCTTCGCCCAACCTCCCACAACGTTGAAAAAGATCGATCAGGCGTATTCAAACGATTGGCCACATGTCATGTGGAAAGTGAGTTTAGGGTGGCCAAACTAAATTTAACCGGCAGATTCACAGGTGATGAATCCTTCGTCTCAGAGGAAAGAAAATCGTTCAAAATTGTCAAAAAACCAAATTTTTTCCACAATTCAGCTGTTAAATCTGTGTCACCAATCAGACATTAAAAGTTTAGCCCATGTCACCTGAGCCTGTATGTGTAAAACAAGTGGAAGGAATATTAAGAAGACACCAAACCGACCAGCTTAAATCAAATAAAAAGCTGGCCTACCTTTTGATTATTAAACGAAACATCAATACTCTTCAACGTTAGAGTAATTAACAACGTTATTGTTTGGCTGACACGTAATGAAGTCGCATGAATTGTTTATTTAAGGTCCACTTTCGGGTTCAATATTCGCAGATGGAGTCACATTCGATTTGATTGTGAATTTGCCCAATTGCATCCAAAAGTTGTCCCTAGAATCATGCCCAATCCACCACGTACCTCCTTTTCCTTTCTTTTCTTGCTTCCCAATCAACTTCATTACTATTATTATCAAATATATATTTTATTTAAATGAACAGATCTGACTCGATAATATTTTAATATATTTAACGGTATGTGTATAAACAAAAATCCTTACCTTCTCCTTGTCGCTCCTCCTCTCCGTCTGTAGCCCTACACACCGCTCCACCTCGGTTCACCAGTACAATGAGGCATGTGGATCAACCCTCAGAGAAAAGGACTTACCCCCTTCCTAGTCAGTCGTCACCCTTCCTCTTGCTAACTGTGATCGGTTGCATGGGACCTCCGCCTCTGTCCCAAACACTCGCCCCCACTCGCCAAGTTTAGCACGCCACCGTTGTAGCCTAGAAGATATTAGCCGCCCTGAGATGGATGCTCCCTGGAGTTCTCACAAGTGGTTGTGATCATCCATCTCCTCGCCCCCAACTCGACCAATCTAGAGGTGCCATCTATATGGCGCCCTGGTACAGTCGGACCGCCACCACTCAACCATTGCTGGCACCCTCAAGGGTCGAGAATCAGGATACCCTTATTCCAGGGGAGAACAACTCTCATGTGGATCCTCATCACGAGCGTCGACACCCACCGATTGGGGTAGACCTTTGACGACTGATCCACAACCAAGAGCTCGTGGTGGGGGATCCCGTCGGCTATGTCCAACAATCATGTAGCCGCCCGGGGGATCCTCATCCTAGGACCGTCCTGTTCCGAATCAAAATCGTGGTCGACATCATACCAAACATGTTGAACTCGACCCAGGGAAGGGAGCGAGTGATGGATGACCAACATCACTACTTGATCTGATCAGTTTATCTCGGACACAGAGGAGATCGCGACCAGGGATCCCAGGGCGGTACTAACCTGTGTACGGGTCTTCCCTAATGGGTTTAGGGGTTGGTGCCCACCCTTAGAACCGACACGGAGGAGTATGGAACATTCCGCCTGGAGGAGAGATAGCCCGATGGGGGCAGAGGCGAGGCCTACCAAGCACCCTCGTTGGTCCCAATGAGATAGCTAGGGCATCACGCGTGTCTTCGAGGAGCCAGACATCACCCTATTGGGATCGGATTCTATCTGGCCCCTAGCCGTCTCCTTTTCCTTGGAAACTCCTTGGCAGTTTGTCGAGACAACACAAGCCTAAGCGAATCAAGACGGAAAAATTTATTTGGATCTCTTGTGCCACTCACCGCATGAATAGGGAACCCCTAGATTATCACCTGAATTAGTCAAATATTATTGTTATAGGTTAGTGTTTCGATTTTCACCCAACTGTGTCTTACCCTTTTCATTTATGCACTTACTGTATGTTCACTATTGATTAGTGGAAAGTTCATTAATAAAATCTATGGTTTATGCTAAAAAATGGTATACTGTTTAACCGATAATTATGATAAACGATGACAGTATTCATGATTAAAAATAAGAAAAGTCATGCTTCACTACTTACATTTTATTCAATTACCTGCATTAAATTCATCCTGATAAACTTTTTTTCCATGTAGAGTCTATAATATGTTGTTATTGTTTTTCGTGTACGTTCATAAGATATATGGTCAATTCCATTTAAGTACCTTAAATCTTTCATATTTCATTTAGGGTATCCTAAATCTTTTATGTGTCACCTTAGTACCCTAAACTTTCATTAATTCATCTAGAATACCCTATTTTTTTGTATCACCTCAGTACCCTAAACTTTTATTAATTTCATTTTAGTATCCACTATTAACTTTACCCTAAATTTGGTTGTTATTATGGTCATTTTATATGTTTTGGATGGAAAATTAGATGTAAAGTTTACGGTAGGTATTAAAATGGAATTGATGAAAGTTTAGGGTATTGAGGTGACACAAAAAAGATTTAGGGTACTTTAAATGAATTAATGAAAGTTTAGGGTACTGAGGTGACACAAAAAAGATTTATAGAGTGCTCTAAATGAAATATGAAAGATTTAAGGCACTGAGATGGAATTATCCCTAAGATATATGTATATCTTTTCGTTGATATATTAAAATCTGGTGTTATTTTCTAAAAAAAACCTTTGCTTTTATTTTACAGCAAAAAATATATGAAACACTTCTACACATAAAAAATAAGGAGAAAATTTTAAAAGTAAATCACAGTATTTGAGAAGAAATAATTATAATGTCGTTTTTTTCTTTTTATAAGGACATTTTTGCATATTAGTTAATTAAATAAAAAGTAGATGATAAATTGGTAAGATTTTTAGTATGTTTACTCCGACAATCCTTCATCATGTGAACATCATCACAGAAATAACATTTCAAAGTACGACAAACATTATTAGAGTTACCCGGTTTGAATGACCTCTCATCATTGAATTTGGTCTTCTCTATTGGAATATCTTTTCAATTTTCCTCCTTATGATAAGGCTTCTTATTCTTGACCCTCACACCCGTTGCTTTTTTCTATTTGGTTTAATCTACCAAAGACTCTGCAACTCGGATAACATCATTTAGAGATCTTACATTGACTCTCTAAACCTCTGTCTACGCCCAAGAAGCCAACCCATCTTTGAACTGGAAGAGTGTCTCCTTCCCTTCAAAGCTTGGTATCTTCGGCATAATCTCCTGAAAAACACGCACATATTATGCAATGGTACCCTTTTGAGTCAGGCAAAGAAGTCTTCCCCTTGCTTTGTTCTTAGCATTTTTGGGTCGAAAATACTGTAGGAATTCCTCCTTAAATTCCACCCATGTCTCAACCATTTCCTCCTCATAGGATTCAGCATTTTGACACTATTTACACCACTAGAAACTAGTAGTGTCAACAAGATGAGAAGTAATATTGTTAAATTACTTGTATCATCTAATGCCCACAACTTCATAATAATTCTCTATGCTCCATAGAAAACTATCCACCTATTTCGCAGAACGAACACCTAAAAAAGCCTTTGATATAGGAATATCAATCCTAGTTCGCCCCTGCCTCCATTTGCCAAATCCCTTGAGCAAAGTTTCAGCTCATCTTGTAAAACTACAACCAGCGCTTCCAACATATCCACTTTATCCCCATAAGGCTTTAGGATGACATTCATGGCTTAAATGTTCTCGCCAACCAGATGAAGGATCGACAAACATCGTATGTTCGCAGCGAAATAAATTAATTCGATCCTAAAATGATCTATTGCAATTGAAATGTTACTTACTTGATATGAAGAACAAAATTGATTTAGCTCCGAAACTACGAAGCCTCTAGTGTATCCACACCGAGTAACGATTTGATGCTTTCAACAATTAAGACGGCTACGAGAAGAACGATTCTTCTCTTTGATTGTTTTGGAGAGAATAGAAAAGGAGGCTAGAGAAATAAATCTGATGATTCTTCTCTTAACCCTAATATGTTCTTTATATACTTCTAATTATTGGGTCCAAGACTCAATTGGGCTTGAAACCCGATTAGGCCTAGGGCAAAACCCAACACCAGAGTCTCATCCCTATCCATGAGAGTAAGACATTCCTTTTCCAACCCCCTGAATTTCTTCTCCCCGCTTTTCACATATTCCTTCAAAGAGAGTACGTTCCTCCAAAAAAGAAGAGGAAGAAGAACCAATTTCACGAAGAACATGGTCACGAGACTTACTTCTTTTCTTTCAGTTCACCTTGCATAAATCAAGTCAGGTAGCCTCCACTTCATGCATGATCTCCAAATCTGCTATTTCTTGATATTTGAACTGTGGCTCTAATACCACTTGTCACGGGATCAAATTCGACGACTCGATATGCGCGGCTCACGACCTTGCACAAGTATCGTTCCCTAACTTCGTAGGCCTTCGTGATCAGCCTAACCACTTTACGAAAGCAAATTAATGAACGAACACAACAAGAACAAAAAAAGTAGAAGAGAGATTGGTGCACAAATAAGAGATTTTGATTTGAATTGTATAACTAGGTGAATGATTACAAATTCTTTATCTACCATCTATATATATATACTAACCCAAGATGTAATATTTAACACTCGTGGTTGTATGAAAAAAGGGAATTCAAATTCAAAGAAAGTTTGAATTTGATTTCAAATGTTTAATGACTTATTCTTGGTTAAGATAGGAGATGATCATCCCTTATTCTTCTCATTCTTGTCTCAACGCCTATACGTCGCCTTATTCTTTATTTCATGCCTCTTGTTCACACCACGATGACATACACCCATCTTGACTATATCAAACAACTTTCGCAGGCCTTGACCATGTCAAGTCCATGTCGCATCCATGTCCTGCCTCGTGTCCTCTTTTTTGTCATCATATGTCATTCATGTGTCCATAACTGAGTCAATACTTCTGTCCACACATACCTATGACCAGATCAACTTACGGTCTGTAAGACCTGAAACACCTTAAGTATTCTTTGCATCCGTTCTTAGGACATCCCTTGGTTCAAGTCTCATCTTTCATATGAAAAATCTTGAATTCGAATATCGACAAATAACTACTTATATCATAGATGTGATGTACACTTTTGTTACACTGTTTGGATCAAAAATATAAAATATTATCGTTTGTTTTGTTTAAAAAAAATATAATTGTATCTTCGGAGAATTATGCCATTGAAACTAGGGGTGGGCAAAAAAAACCGAAACCGCTAAAACCAACCATCACCAACCGGAAACAGCACCGGAAAACCCGAAATCGGAAAGTTAATGGTTGGTTGTCGGTTCTTGAAACGAAAAACCATCGGCTAACCAACCAAACCGATATTGTTCATCATATACATGTGGCTTCATAATAACCATTGATCTGATATAGATGAATGACTCATGATCATTTTTTTTGTGTCACACGGATTGCTAACATACAACACGAAGACTTATATGTAATTTTTCTTTTGTTTTTAGAATGCAGTAATATGTTTTGGCTTGAAAACAATATGTGTATGGTTATTGGTATCTAAATTTGTACTTACATGTAGTAAAATGGTTGGCTGGTTAAAGCCACTAACCAACCGGTCAGTGAACTGGTTGGTTTTACTGTAAAAAATTAGTTTTTGAATTGAGCCTGATCCCAAAATATGTCAAACCGATAATATCGGATTTGATTCGTAAAGGGTTCTATTGGGTGGTTAACCATCCAATGCCCACCCCTAATTGAAACTAAAATGGAGTCTAGCAATCCCATCAAAATCACCACTACTATTATCAGAAAAAAGAAGTTTATATCGTTCAACTAACGAGAGCCGTTGATCCAAAAGCATCGTCCCCATAAAAAAAACAATTCCAAATTTGTTTTCCAACGTCGTCTACATGTAGTACCAACCTTTATGCTTCAACCACAGCCTCAATCCTCTACAGTCAACCACACACACACAACAAGCCTCAACCGTCGATTTCATACCTCACATCCACATCAAAACCATCCGTACGACGAAAAAGAACCAATACCACCACCTTCAAAAAGAACGATCACGGTTCAACGAAGCAGAACATATCCAAAAGTGGGGCCAGATTTGCCTGAGGCGCAGAGAAGAGGAGCTGAAGCGAGACACAGAGGATGAGCCACACAGTGAAAGGGACGCCATGGGAGGAGCAGAGCATCCGATGACAAAAAAAAGCGGAGTTGGGTTTTGTTTTTTTGTTTTTGTTTGAATATCCTTCTTCTTCCCCAGGCCCCATCTCCTCCAACTGTAAGTGCGTGTATAAATATGTGATTTTTCTATGATACAGTCTATATGTGCATCTTTATTTATATATATCGATATAGAAATGGGGTTTTCACAGAAGCAGAGTTGGTGGGTCGATCTCCAAACTCGAAGCCGATAAGGTAACACATTGGTACAAAACAATTCGGTGGATAATATTGTTTATAGTAAGCTTAAGTAGCTTACCCATCTCCTTATCTTGCTCTTATTTGGGCTAATTCTTATCTGTTTTGGTTATTTTGTTTTTGTTTATTGATTTGGCTTCTTTAGTTTGAAAAGGGTTTGCTGGTAATTTGATTTTTTTGTTGTATCTGTTTGTGTTAATTTTTTTTGCCTTTTAAATCTGTGCTGAGCAGCTGGAGAGGAGGAAAGGGAAAGTGAAGCCATTTGTGAGCAGTATCAGAGACAGGTTGTGGCTGAAGCAGATGCCTTTGAATATTATTCGTAGTGCTGATGGATTGCCTCGGATTATTTTGACCGAGCCTACTGGATCATCTGCAGAGGTGTGATTAGTAATTGATTATGTTTATCTGTTTTATTTGGTTTTTGTTTGATATGTTAAGTGAATTTAAACTGTTGCAATGAGTTATGCGATTTGGAGGTTTTGTAATTGTGCAAGGTTTGTAGGTTTGGTTTGTATTGCTTGGTTTTGGACTTCATAGAGAAGCTCCTCTTGGATTGTTTGGAGGAATTGATATTTCGATTATGTAGAAGCTAATAAAGTCGATTATTCATCACTATCTTTTCGTTGTTACTAAACTCAGTACAATTCAGAAGATGAAATTGTGTTCTTTGTACAATTAGGATGCAGATGTGATTCTTAGGATTTTCCCCTTAAATTTTATGTCCTCAAATCGAGTTGTATCGAAAAAACTTCTTTAATGATAGTCATGTGTTTTTAAATGATTTGGTTTCAGGTGCTTCTGTATGGTGGGCAGGTCGTTTCATGGAAGAACGAGCGAAGAGAAGAACTGCTCTTCCTGAGCAGCAAGGTAACCCAAACCTTGTTCTATGTCGGGATAATTGAAAAAAGGTACCATGAGGTATTCCCTTTTTGCAACTTGTAGCCCTTTCTTTGATAATTGCAAAAAAAAGAAAGTGTCTTGAACTTGTCTTTTTGTTGCATGTTGTATAAATATGTTCCAAAATGATGATTTTACCATTAGATATATTTTTTTAATTCCAAATTTTCATATCCCTTAAATTTTTTGCTCTTTGTACGGTACAAAGAGGAAGGAAATCAAGGGATATGAAAATCTGGATTTTTTGTCTTTAATTATTTTTAAAATGTAAATTGTAAGGGTAAAATCGTCGTTCTTATACAAACTGCAACAAAAGGACAAGTTTAGAGTACATTTTTGCAATTATCGAAGAAAAGGCCTACAGGTTGCAAAAAATGAATACCTTGTGGTACTTTTTTGCAATTATCCCTTCTATGTATTAACTTTGCCAGCTTTGTAGTTCATATATCCATTTTTGGTAAAGTTAATGATAAGTTAATTTATATTGGAAGAAACAAAGGAAATTAACTTGTCTTTGAGATCTCTCATTATGGAACAATTCTTTGTTGGTTTCTTGTTCTTCAGGCTACATGGAAACCACCTAAAGCCATAAGGGGAGGTATACCCGTCTGCTTTCCACAGGTTGGGTACTCGGTTAAATATCATGAATATATTAAGCTTTTCTTGTAAAGATTATGAACTCTTAATTTATAATCGAATAATCACTTACTGCAGTTTGGGAATCTTGGTTCACTAGAACAACATGGTTTTGCAAGAAACAGGTTTTGGTCATTAGACACAGATCCTTCGCCATTGCCCCCAGCTAACAGTCAATCGTCTGTTGATCTGATACTAAAATCTATGGAAGAGGATTCTAAAAGCTGGCCTCGCAGGTATGCTCATGAAACATGTGATTTCTTTTAGAGAAAAATGCAAAGAAAGTACCCCGTGTTAATGGCAAAATGTGATTGAAATTGTAAATTAAATAATAAAAAGTAGAAAACAAAAAATTCAGAATTTTCACATCCCTTAGTATTGATTAATTGTACTATTCCGGTATATTTTTTCATTATACTAGTGAACTAATCAAATTATTTTGATTCGATTATTATAAGAAAAAAAATGATTATGTTAGTAAAGTTTGATAATCAATAAATAGAAAGAACATTAAGGGATGTGAAAGTTCTTAATTTTTTGTTTTGTACTTTTTATTTTTTAAATTTATAATTTCAAGGGTAAGATCGTCATTTTGAAACAAAGTGCAACAAATATAGGGATAATTGCAAAAAAAGAAGAAGCATCTTTAGGTATCCACTTTTTGCAAGTTGTAACCCGTTTCTTTGATAAATACAATAAAGTGCCATGAACTTGTCTGTTTGTGCACTTTGTTTGAATTTGTTTCAAAATTACAATTTTACCCTTGAAATTTGGTGTAAAGGTTAGGATAGGTATGTGTAATTTCCAAAAGTTAGTGTGTGCATGTGTAATACGTGTATATGTTAGGGTAGGTAAACGTAATTACCCCTTTAAATTAACAAAAATAATAAGTGAATGACAAAAAATCCAGAATTTTCATCTCTATTAATTTTCTTTTTCTTTGGACGTACAAAGATAAAGAAAATTAAGAGAGGGAAATTCTGAACATTTTGAAACAAATTGAAACAAAGTGCAATAAAAGGCAAGTTCATTGCACTTTTTTGCAATTACCAAAGAAGAGGGCTATGGTTTACTAAAAGTGAAAAACGCAAGGTACTTTTTTGCAATTATTCATTCCTTTCTCACAATTGTGAATCTTACATATTCTCTTACAGCTTTGAGCTGAGGCTTCGTGTCACTGTCAGTCCTGGCAAGCTTACCATGATTCCCCGTGTTAGAAATACAGATACAAAGCCCTTCTCTTTCACATTTGCTCTGCGTAACTACTTGTCTGTATCAGATATAAGGTGTGGCTCTTACTTCTCTGTAGCCTAGTTTTCATGGAGACTTGGAGACTCTCGATTACTTTGATAATTTGCAGTGAAGTGCGTGTTGAAGGCTTGGAGACCCTCGATTACTTTGACAATCTCATGCGCAGGCAGAGATGCACCGAGCAGGCCGATGCTATTACCTTTGATAGCGAGGTATGTTTATTTAAGATTAAACTTTCTGTCCTCAACATCAACCTTGATTGTCGTTTAATCTTGGCACCCTTGTCCTTAAACCATTCTAGGTTGTGGCCCTGAACTTGTATTTTGTGTTAATTTATTCCAAAATGACGATTTTACCCTTAAATTTTAATTTATAAAGTAAACACAAAAAACTAACAACGTCAGATCATTTTAATCAGATTTTGTGCATTCTACTAATCTAATTTATTTATCAAATTATTTTGATTTGGCTCGGTTACTAATCGACCGGTGAACGCAATCGAATTTTTTCATGGGGTTTGAATAAGAAATGCACAAAAATATTGTATTATGTTCATTGGTCGATTTATAAAATATGGTTAGTAGAATGATGTTTTTTTTTATTATGATAGTAAAATATGTTATCATCATTTTGATTATGTTACAAAAACTATTAATAGTCGATCAACTAGTCGAACACTCACCTTTAAGTACAGAGAGGAATGAACTCAAGGTGATGAACATTTTGTTTCTGTTTTCACTTCAAAATTTGAAGGGCAAAATCTTCATTCTTAGACAAATAGGCAAAAAGTGCAACAAAACACAAGATTAGCATCACAACCCTCAATAGTGTGAAGATAAGGACATCAACCTGCAAAAACTCGACACCACAAGATACTTTTTTGCAATTATCCTTTTAATAATAATTACTCATCATATCCTTCAGGTGGACAGAGTGTATCTGAGCACACCCACGAAGATCGCTATCATAGACCACGAGAAGAAGAGAACATTTGAACTGAGAAAGGACGGGTTACCAGATGCAGGTTTGTTCATAACTTAGAACTTGACTGCGACGTTAATGTCTTGAATGCATGTGTCTGAACATCACATCACGGGTTTGTTTGTCAGTTGTATGGAACCCTTGGGAGTTGAAGGGCAAGTCGGTGATGGACTTGGGGGATGAAGATTACAAGAGCATGTTGTGTGTGGACTCAGCTGCCATTGAAACCCCAATAGTGTTGAAGCCTTGCGAGGAGTGGAAGGGGAGGCAAGAGCTTTCGACTGTGTCCTCCAGTTACTGCAGTGGCCAGTTGGATCCTCGGAAGGTTCTTTTTGGTTTTCATTGATCCTAGGAACCTTCTTCTCTTTTAATTTCGATAACCTGTCTTGTTTAGTTTGTAACATTACATGCACTTTTGTTTCTTTTGGGGTTGATCATAGAATAATGTCCGTATGCACTTGCTTGTCTGTGCATTGTCTTTGTTGGTATTTGGGTTTGTAGAGTGATGGCAAGAGCCTATGCATGTAATAGGTGACAGTCTTATCCAAGCGTTATTATATGTTATATATTTTTAACAATAATTTTATATTCGAGTTATCATTGTTGAGCGACCATTGTTGTAGATGTGGCCATATAGGCCGCTTCTTCGAGGACTACAAGGTGGCATCGGCACGAGCAAACATGGGCGAGCCCCCGACAGGGCGGTCCATGAACAAACATGGGCGAGCCCCCGACAGGGCGGTCCATGAAAACGAGTGGAGCTACAGGTAGGGGAGGGTTCTCAAGAGGAATGAAAAAGATAGGTCGTGTTCGGTTACGTCGTTGTGGAATGATCTACGAAGACCAGAACAATCTGATTCAGCGAGAAGTATCGATGGAGCGGAGCATTCTCCATTTTCCTTATTACATTTACCAAGTCCCATCATATGGAGGGACATCTTAGATGATCTCTGCGACTCAAGACGACAAATCAGTGATACCAAAATGACCCACTATACAAGTTACGGGTTTTTAAAGACTTGACAACGCAATCTCTCTAGGGCATGCCTCATAGGTTGGTGGTAATGGAGGACACGACCGACATTAGACCGGGCACCAGTTTGCCACCATGACAGAGAGTATGTTTGGCGGCAAATGGTCCCTTTACATCTAGGGTGCGCGTAGTAAGGAGGAGAGCGTATCTTCTCGGTGTCCCTAAGAACGACATTACAAACCTTCGGAGGAGCGACAGATGGGTGCCTCCGACCACATCTAAGCTCGTTTGTCCCATATGCAGAGGCGGAGGGATACATGCAGATAGTGGAGGAATCTCGAGAGGCCACACAACCGTGGGAGTTACCACGTGGAGGGTCGGTGGACGTGGAAGAGACATGGAATTCAGTGGTTTTAGACATGCACAAACTAGGCGAAGTTATCGAGCCCCTGCGAAGGGCATTGAGAGAATGGGTAATCAGATGAGTGGACTAACAATATGGAAGTGGTGGTTCCTCTGATGGAGGTATGTGGTCGAGGGATAAGCTTCGTGTATGCCCTAACGGGAAGGATGTTGTAGTGTCCTTTATCCTTCGGACAACAAGGGATTAGGTGAGGGTATATGTAGGAGAATCCTTGGGATTTCCAACGAGCGATGATGGTGCTTACGGACCTCCTGCCTCACACGCGGCCACATGAAATCGCTTTCACATACTTTTTGGTATGGGTATGAGTCTATAACACGTCGTGGGTGCCTGGAACTGAGGAGTAGGATTATGGGTCAGGGAGAGCTTGAGAATCTGCCTGGCGGTGGGTGACGACGTGGATGGCATGGGTTGAGAAGATTGCACCCAGATCTGGATACGACAGAAGGTGGGGCAACCGCTAAAAATGCCACATCTGGTTCAGTGATTCAGACTCAGAGGTAAGATCATTATTGACCTTAACATACAAGTTTTTACATGATCATTTCTTATATGTGATCAGGTGGGGCATATGGCCAAATATTTCCCATGTGCGCAGAAGAACGAAGGCTCACTATAAGAGTCGTTATGAAACCCCGGGGCAGACTAATTTAAAGGAGGTTAGGGCAAGGTCGTTCGTGGGGTACGAGGCCCTCAAGGGGACTCCAAGGACCGATCCTTAGGGGACCATGGGCCCCACATGTGGGGTTCCCCCTAGACTAACTGGAAGGGCAATGGCAAGGTGGTGAAGAGACCTTTAGATCAAGAAAGAACGTAGTTTATTAGGCATCAGTATGTCAACTCCTCCCTTCCTCCCACGCAGGGGAGTGACGAGAATTGGAGAGGTATGGAGCTTTTTCTCTTTTCGGCATCAACTGGAGGCCTAACCCATAAAAAGCCAAGGGGGCAGGTCACACCTTGGGCTCTGAGGACTAGAGATAAGTCCACATGTGACTCATTCTTGGGTCTCAGGAAACAACTGGTTGTGGATTTCATGAGGGCGGAGTCAAAGGGCTCCATGCAATCGGGCAGTGCCTTAGGAAAACAAGTGGGGGTGACAAACACCATCACCTCTCTCAATGAGCACCTTAGGCGTCAGTGAAAAAGTTGTAGGTACTAGCTCCTCACTTACCACAGGGTGACGTTGGATCCACCAAGTATCGGCACAATACCTAACAACCATCATGGAACTAACACTTACACGTTTTAGGGCCCTCACTGATTATCCGAGGAAGGACGTGATCACTGTCTCTACAAGAAAATATTCAGTCCAGTTTTATACCATCACATATTAGGCCCGCTTTATCAATCTCTAACAATTGTATAAGTGGTTCCAACGGCTACCATAACAACACCTTAGAGACCCCCTTCTGATTTTTATGACCGGTTTTATCTTTTTATTGTTCCACGATTTTTGGATTGTATGTTTATTTCAATCATTGTTTTTATGATTTTTGGACTCTGTTTTGTAACTGTTTATCGGCTTGTTCCTTCGGAGTATTTATCTATAAATTACATTTTTACGTTAAAAAAAGAGAGAAGAAAAACCTTAAATAAAATATAAAAAAATTACTTGACAGCGAAGATAATAGTGCACGCTCTCAAATTTAATATATTCATTTATTTACAATATACAATTTGTGAATAAAAAAGATCCACATGGCTTGTGAAAAAATAATAAAGTATTTTTTTTCTCTCTCGTGTGAGACCCTAGCCCTAACCGTCTATGTTGCTATGGAGCTTTCGCCTGTCACTTTTGCTGTTGCGCCGCCTGAACCGCGGGGCTTTTCCGTCCCTGTGTTCGCCTTCCCTGTCCAGGTGACCTCGTAGACCACGCTTGGTGCAAAGTTTACCTACGGATGGGAATGGTTGGCTTTCCTCCAATCTTCGCCGTCTCCCTCCTCCTCCGTCCCTCTTGTGACCTCAGAGCCTCTTCCTCCACCGGTCGTGGCCCTTGGATCTTCTTCGGGGGTCCCAATCGGTCCCGTTCTCCCGAGGCCCCTCTCCCCCCTCGGTCCTGAGGCGACCCCCCCAAACCCTAATCCGATCGACATGGCTTCTACCCACCCTCTGTCGGGTCCATCTGGACCCTGCCCCGCCTCTGGTCTGGTGGTTCTTTTGCTGCCTTCCTTCTGTGCTCCGCTCGTCCCTGTTGTGTCCCACGCAAATCTATGGGCGGGCTCAGGGAATCTGGGGCTGGAATTTCTGAGGCTGGGACCTGCCTCATCAGCCATGTCCCCTACTCCTCTGGGTCCTACCCTCTGCAAGCAGATCTGGGAGTGTGGGGGTATCTTGCCGTTAGCACCACGTTGTATCAGGTCTTCTCCGAGGGGACGGAGCCCGAGTCTGTGTGGGTCTCGCCCTAGGGTTTGGGCTGCGCCGTCGTGGTATAATTCTGAACGAGTGAGGAAACGCCCTCAGGGGGGGTGGGGGGGAGACGGCGTCCTTGTTGACCTCGGCCTGGTCGGGGACCGCTCGACTGATGCAGGGTTGGGTGTGTGACTATGGTGCTTAAGGAGGAGCATTGAGCGGCGATCCTGAAGGGGAAATTGGCATCGGAAACGGGACCAAGGGGCATCCCGTGGTCGTCGGTAGCCCTGATTAAGGACTCGGAAGGCTGCCGGTCTGGTGACACTAGATCCGATACCTAAGAACGGGTTGTCTCGAAGCAGGGTACCCAGTGTAACACTAGACCAGGTACCTAATACGGGTCCCGGATACCCTATTCGGGTTCGACCCAAGTGGCCAGCGATGGGCCATTTCGTTGTCCGGGTTCAAAACAAGTGGCCCCGGGGTCAACACAAGTGGCCCCGGGGTCAACACAAGTGGCAGGTCACCCGGAGGGTCCATGTTTGGTACCCCCCAGGTATATGTGGACACGGGATCATCAGGGGACATGGAGCTGTTCGTTCCCCGAATGATTCAGGTTCTGATCCTGGAGTGCTCGGGCGGGCACTCTGATGCAAGATCAGCCCACAAGGGTGCGGGGTGGCCGATCACAGGTAGGGAAGAGGCCTCGCTGGGGGGGGGGGGGGGGGGGGGGATGAAGCACGACCCTGGCATCGAGGACTGACCTAGGGAGGGGTCCCGGAAGATGCGTTGCCTCCCGCTATCAACATTACTGTTGAGGTCCCTTATGATCTCCGGTACCCCGTTCCTCCTTCCCGTATTCTCGCTTTGCCCAAGAGGCAGCATTTGCTAGTGGGGCATCAAAATATCATCTGTGCCGGTTCTGATATGAAAAGGCTTAGTGAACCATTGTTCTTTATACTGACATTGCCGTGGTCGGGGAGCGTGTTTCTCGATGCACAACAATATAATCGATTAGCGCATTGAAGTAATGAAATATGTACCTTTCGCTCAAAAAAGAAGAAGATCCACATGCAATTGGGCCTTATGAGTCAGATTGGGCCTAGTTTATTAAGGAGGAGAAAAAAGCACCCTAAAAGTGGACTGTGAAGAAACTCCTCTCTTCTCTTCCCTGTCCGTCTCTTGCCTTGAGCTCTGAATAAAGCGTCTGTAGAGAAGCGAAGCCATGGACAACAAGGAACAGGGCAGAAGCAAGAAACGGAAGAGAGCAAAGAAGCAGCTCAGAGCTCAGGCTGATGGCAACAGCATTCCCGATCAGCAACCGAAGAAGAAGATTGGAAACATTACCCAGCACACCCAAAAAACCCTTGCTTCTTCTGCCGCCAAGCCCAAAAGTTCTGACAAAAAATCCAAATCCTCGTCCTCCAGTCTCGAAAAGGTTTTGATTCTCTAAAAATCGCAACTTTACTGTGAATGATTTGGTGGGTTCTATGTATGATTTGCAGATTTTCATGTTTGTATGTGTAAATACATGTGTGCAGATGAAGGAGAGGTTGCTAGGAGGTCACTTCAGGATGCTTAATGAGAAGCTCTACACCTGCACGTAATCGATTCTATTCCTATTCACTTTTTGCCCCTCTGGCGCCTGTTTGTTTGCTGAGAAAATAAATTTTGAAGTTAGTAGGTTTTGCTTCATTGCTTATTTGACAGGGGGAAAGAGGCGCTCAAGTATTTTGGAGAAGACCCTTCATTATTTGATATGGTACTACTGTTATTTCAATTGAATCACTTTTTATTTACCAGTGAAGTGTTTCATGTCTTGTTTTAAGATCATGGGGCAATGTTGATATCTCTAAGATACTGCACACTTCATAAGATTGAACTTTGAATTTGATAACTATGGTTCTAGTGAGTTAGCTTGTAGGAGGGATATGCTTAAGCACTACTCCCTAATTACTTTGAAGCAAATTGGGAACTAGTTGTATTAAATTTGAATTACTCGGGTATATCTTGTGAAGCTACAACCTGACTTTGTTTTGCTTATCCGAGTAGTACCATGAAGGATATCAAAAGCAGATGTCACAATGGCCTGCCCAGCCAGTTAACATAATCATAAAATGGATTAAGGATCACAGTCCTTCTTTGGTTGTGGCTGATTTTGGATGTGGTGAGAGCTTACTGAATTTTATCTTCAGTTATTGAGTTTGCTATTCACATTTTAGTTATGTTTAGGGATAATTGCAAAAGTACTCTGAGGTATTCATTTTTGCAACTTGTTGCCTCTTCTTTGATAATTGCAAAGAAATACTATGAATTTGTCTTTTTGTTGCAATTTGTATGAAAATGACGATTTTACTCTTTCATTTTAGATTTAAAAAATGGTAAGTTAAAAAAAATCCAAAAATTTCTTCCTCTTTTGTACCATACAAACTACAAAGAGCAAGGAATGTAAAGGATACGAAAATTTTGGATTTTTTGTTCTTCAATCATTATCTTTTAAATATAAATTTCCAAATGTAAAATCGTCATTTTGAAACAAAATTATACAAAGTGCAACAAAAAGACAAGTTCAGGGCATTTTTGCCCTTATCAAAGAAAATGGATACAAATTGCAAAAATTGAATACCTCAAGGTATTTTTTTGCAACTACCCTTATGTATATCTGTGTATCTTTAAAAATGGAGAAAAATAAAAGGTTTAAGTTTTTTTTTTAGAAATTCGGTATGCTCTTCAGAACTTTGATGTTCCATTTAGATCTCGTTCAAAGTTTATGAATTAGAGGTACAATTTGGTTATTTCTCTTACATTGACTAATATGCTCAATTGCTTTATATTTAACATCATCAGGGGATGCACGCCTTGCAAAAAGTGTGAAGAATAAAGTCTTCTCTTTCGATCTCGTCTCAAAGGATCCTTCAGTAATTGCTTGTGATATGTCAAATGTATGTCCTCTTTATTCAATTGCTATTAAGGATGTAATAATACCTAATATGCTGTGCATCTGATTGTGTTATGTATCACTCCATCTTTCACGTGATTACGCATGAGTTCATAAAGATTTTCCTTTAAATCATTTATGTCCATCTTTATTACTTTCAAGCCATAATTTTGCTATATAGCTACTTTTATTTGGGATTAATTGCATATGTTTACCCTGATCAGCCCACAAACGCATGTACACACCTTGAATTTTCACTAACATATACTTATCCTTATGAATTTTCCCATTGACACATGCTTACCCTGATGATCTGCCCACAAACGCATGTACACACCTTGAATTCCCACTAACATATGCTTATCCTTATGAATTTTCCCATTGACACGTGCTTACCCTGATGATTTTCCGGTTCGCCCACAAACACGTGAATGTACTTTTGAGTTCTCACTAACAGATCATTACCCTTCATGAATATTCCCTCTCACGTATGGTTACTTGGCATCATCAGGGTTTAAACAAATAATCATGGTAAGCATCCGTCATTAACTATTATTTTTGCTTACCGGCAGATACCCCTTGCATCTTCATCAGTGGATATTGCAGTTTTCTGCCTCTCATTGATGGGAACAGACTTCCAGAGTTACCTAAAGGAAGCAGACAGGGTCCTTAAGCCAAGGTTTGCAAACAACTTGTTTCATATCCTCAGATCACCTAACCTTAACCATTTTGTCATGTCACATTCTTACTTTTTGATTTGCTGTACAGTGGCTTCCTTTTGATAGCTGAAGTTAGGAGTAGGTTTGATCCCACAACTGGAGGAGCAGACCATAATAAGTTTACAAAAGCGGTCTGTGAACTAGGATTCACCTCAATACTAAAGGACTTCTCCAATAAGATGTTCATTTTACTATATTTCAAGAAAAAGGTTTGTAGACTTTTAGGTCAATTTATCATTGGGATAGTTGGGAAAAAGTACCCCGAGGCATTGACTTTTTGCAAGTTGTATCCCTCTTCTATTATAATTGCAAAAAATTGCTCTGACTTGTCTCATTAAACTTTGTGTAAATTTGTTCTAAAATGACAATTTTATCCTTTGAAATTTTAAATTAAAAAATAATAAGTAAAAAAACAAAAAATCTAGAATTTTCATCTCCCTTGATATTCTTCCTCTTTGTACTGTACAAAGAGGAATAAAACTAAGGGATGTGGAAATTTTGATTTTCTTATTATTTTTTAGATTTCAAATTACAAGGCCAAAATTGTCATTTTGAAACAAATTTATGCAAAGTGCAAGAAAAATACAAGTTCATGGCAGTTTTTTACCATCATCAAAGCACAGAGGGCTACAAGATACAAAAAGTGAATACAAAAGGGTACTTTTTTGCAATTATCCCTTTCATCTGCAAGAAGCAAACCATAGTTCCATGCTCATTAAGGTCTTGCCTTTCTTTCTTTCTTCAGGAGAAGCACAGCCCAAGCAGCAAGGAAATCGAATGGCCTAAGCTTAAACCTTGTTTATACAAACGTCGCTAAAACCAGAACAAGAGATCTTTCATCAAGAAACGAATAGTGACATTGCTGGTTTAGCTTGTTTATTTATTTTCATTTTCAATCTGCATGGATTAGTTTCATTACAATCTCAGAAATTTTGCCTGTGTAACAATCAAAGCTACAAGTAGTTGACAATTGTTTTGTTGTGTATTTTCCTCCTGGATAATTGCAAAACAGTACTATGAGGTATTTATTTTGTAATTTGTAGTCCTTGTTTTTGATAATTATAAAAAAATGGTTTGAATGTTTTACTTTGTAAGGGTAAAAATGTCATTTTATATATTGTAACAAAAAGATAAGTTCAAGATATTTTTTATAATTAAAAGTTGCAAATTACAGTAAATGAATATATAAATATATTTTTTTGGCAATTATCAATTCTTTTTCTCCCATGCCTTTTGTTTGTTAGTTGTAGTAAAACGTGTGTTTTTAGCCGTTGGATCATCATTGAAAGTCAAATTAGTGAAATGATTAGAGTCAAAGCTTGTTGATGGGGCCCAATAAATACCATATTTGCTTTCACCGACACATTATTTATAATAAATTGAAGAAAATAAATAAATAACCCAGATTATTTCAATCAATGATTAATTATAGCCGCCTTAGATTCAAACGGTCTTAATCTAAATGTGATGTAATGGTTAAAAAAAATGTTATTTTGAAGTATTAAAACATTAATTGAGATCAAGTGAAGTTTAATTATACTTTGTAAATTCTTAATCATTATTATTATTAGACACGGTAATAATTGGAAGACAAAGAACCAGTGGATGCTGACAACGACCCGATTTCTTCCAAGGCATTGACAAAAGGCAGAGAAGTGTAAAAATTTAATATTTTTGTTCATAATCCTGAGCAACCCACACCCACCTCTTCCTTGAGTCTTCAACCAATATTTTTTCTCTGGGTCGCTGAGTTTCTCTCCTCATTCAATGCCCATCTCCTTCAATTCTCAGCTACTTCCCCAGTTTTGACTCGACAGAGCTTGATGGGTTCTTCGATTTATTGCCCAATTTCATCTCTTTAAATGCACTGTTCCTTTTTTCTGCTACTGTTTTTGTTTTTAGGTGGGTGTGGGGTTGTGTTCTTTGCCTCCCATTTGTCTGTATCCAATCCTTCTTTTGGGTTCTCGATCGCGATTCCAAGGGACGGCTCTGCTTCACTTGCCATAATCATACCACTCATCATCATCGTCGTCGTCACCACGGGTACAGAATCGGGCATGTCTTGGTGCGATTCTGTACTTTCATGGTATTCTTAAATTCCCATTTTGGGGGTTTGACTTATTGCGCTTCTCATAACCGGTTTTGCTCGTAAGGAGCTGGTTTTGTTGTTGGGGTTTTTTGAGGGGAAGCAAATGGGATCTGGAAATGGGTTTTATTCAGGTAAGGAGTTCATTTTGGATGCCAAGTGGGTGATTGATCCGAAGCAGCTTTTTGTTGGCCCTAAGATTGGGGAAGGAGCTCATGCTAAGGTCTATGAGGGGAAGTAAGTCAACTCTCAAATGGGTTATCTAAATTGTGCCCAATTTGTGTTCTCTTAAGCTTCAAAATATGGAGCTCTGAATTGGGTTTCTTGTTGACTTGTTATGTTTTAGATATGCTTTGATTTTCTAATTAGTCATAACCCCCAAATATTCATATGAACTATTGTTTGAGATTGATTTGAGCATAAAGATCGTTTTTCTCAAGTTCTGGGTTTGTGATATTGTCTGATTTGAGGAATCTGAATGTTCTTTATCTGCCAGATATAGAAATCAAACTGTGGCAATCAAGATTGTTAATAAAGGAGAAACACAGGAAGAGGTTGTCAAGAGAGAGGCACGGTATGCAAGAGAAGTTGAAATGTTGTCAAGAGTTCAGCATAAGAACTTAGTAAAGGTTGTGCAATAATCATAAAAGACCAATGGTTTGGATTTAATGTTGGGCCACTATGTTGTTGGAGATTAATTTTCGTGTGCTAATCATTAAGGTGATATGTGAGTAATATTTAATTGAGCTCTCTGTTTGTTGTCAGTTTATTGGTGCTTGCAAGGCACCTATCATGGTCATAGTAACCGAGCTTCTATCGGGTGGCACTTTACGTAAATATCTGCTCAACATTCGACCAAAATGCTTAGATAAACATGTTGCTGTTGGTTTTGCTCTTGATATTGCCCGTGCCATGGAATGCTTGCATTCCCATGGGATCATTCACCGAGACCTCAAACCTGGTAATGTTTTCACTCATGTATTTGACTTCTTGTCTTCCTTGTAGAAGATTGAGCATGTTAAAGGTTTTGGACTTTCTATTTTTGTGTGAACAACATGAAACATTATACTAGTTTCTATCTTCTACACCTTGAGTTGGTTTTAATTTGGTACTCACCTAAGAGCTCAATTTTTCATCTCTTGCTACTTTTAAAGTGCAAAAATATTATACTTCTCGATTCAGACAAAGTTCTAAGGGTGATTTTTTAGATAGTTATGACGAATTATACGCCTTTTGCACTCAACTATCCTCAACTTTGAACTTTTATTTCCAGCTACCTAAACACTTAAAAAAAATTACGCATACCTCTTTTTCGCCAAAAATAATGAAAATATCCTTGGCCATATCTCAAAAAATACCATTTTTTGTCTTTCAACTAGTTTTATCTTTTAAGGAGTCTTTTTTGAGATGGGGGTCAAGGTATTTTTGTCATTTTTTGGCGAAAAAGAGTTTTGCGTATTTTTTGGAAGTTTAGGTAGCTGGATGTAAAAGTTTAAAGTCGAGGATGGTTAAGTGCAAAAGACGTATAGCTATATGCAATTGTCCCAAGTTTTAATGCTCTTGTTAATGAGTATAGTTGGGTTGCCTCTAAGGTATTGTTCAAGAAGGGAAAGTAAGTGCACACATGAGGGATTCAAATGACTTTTTAAATCAAACCCATTGTTCGTTATAATTTTTTTGGAGGATCCTTGTTTAAAGATTACAACTTTGACATGTTCCCATTTCCCCCCAGAGAATTTGATCTTAACCGCAGACCAGAAAACAGTTAAACTAGCAGATTTCGGTTTAGCCAGAGAGGAGTCATTAACAGAAATGATGACTGCTGAAACGGGGACTTATCGTTGGATGGCCCCAGAGGTGCTTTACTTTGAACCTATCAGAGCTTAAATTATTGTTTTTAGATTAGATTACTGATGATTAACTTGCTTGCGGTGACAGCTTTACAGCACAGTTACATTGAGGCATGGAGAAAAGAAGCACTACAATCACAAGGTAGATGCATACAGCTTTGCCATTGTGTTGTGGGAGCTCATCCATAATAAGTTACCTTTTGAAGGCATGTCAAATCTTCAGGCGGCTTATGCAGCGGCTTTTAAGGTAATTATATATCGAAAATTTGATGCTTTTTTGTGTGTATTGTGACATGAGATATCCATCCAATAGAAGCTACAATAGTATATCCCTAGTTGAAGATAGAAGTGTAAGGATTACATAAAGGATTAACTGCAAATAGCTATTGTGTACGATACGTTTATTGCACATAATTATCCCTAACTTTAGACATCTACATCCAGCTACCTAAACTTTCAAAAAAATGCATATAGCTTCTCTGCTCCAGAAAAATGACAATAATACCCTTGATCCTGATCTAAAAATATCATAAGGAATATTTTTACATCTACTCAACCATTTGTTTTCTACATCTAATCATAATGCTTTTGTATCTGTAGTCTTTATTTTAGACGAGGGTCAAGGGTATTTTCGTCATGTTCCGACAAAAATAGCTATCTACAGTTTTTTGAAATTTGAGATAGGTGGATGTAAAGTTCTAAAGTTGGGGACAGTTACGTGCAAAAGACCTTTAGTACGCAATAGCTATCTGCCATTCACCCTTAAATAAATAAATGCTAGAAGTACAATATCAATGCCATACATCTTTGGGTTGGGCCACACAACGGGGCTTTTAAAACATTCTTGTTGTGTTTCAGAACACGAGGCCCAGTGCAGAGAACCTCCCGGAGGATCTGGCCCTGATAGTCACATCATGTTGGCAAGAAGACCCAAACGCAAGGCCCAACTTCAGTGAGATCATACAGATGCTTCTGTGCTATCTCTCCACCATCTCACCAGCAGAGACAGCCATTCCTCCCCGGATATTTGCTTCCAAGAACTCTGTGTTGCCACCGGAGTCTCCGGGGACAAGTGCTCTGATGGGTGTGAGAGATCGCTCTGGAGAAACCCCGACAATGGACAGGATTGAAAGCAGCAAGAGAAGCGGCTTCTTCTGTTGTTGGTAATGAATGGTCTTCTGGTGATGTTGTTATAGTTAGATATCTGCACATTATGTAGCTTTAGCTTTGCTCTTTAACCCGAAAGCCAAGCAGGGGTTAATGTGATGTGAATGTAGTTGACTTTGTACACAATAAAGGAAAGAGATGTGATTTGCATCAGCTTGTTCTGATTCATTTGTGTTCAGGAATAAGCAGAGCAGGTTGGAAAATGGGCCTAATTGGGTTTTAGGATTAAGCCCAAGCCTATAAAACAGAAGCCTGAAATAGGAACACATGTATAAAAAAAGCGCCGTTGCCGGGGATCGAACCCGGGTCACCCGCGTGACAGGCGGGAATACTTACCACTATACTACAACGACTTGGTGTTATTTCACTCTTAAGGTTACATTTATTTATTATGTAGTATTTTATTTTTTGGCTTGTATGCTGCATCACATGTTTGTTTTACACTATTTTTTTTCCTCGAATATTATTTATATTGGGAGTGCTCTTAATATAAACAATGAATATGAGAATGATCAATTAGTATGCCGTGCAAAACTCAAATTATCTGTGTTGTAATAAACTAGAGCCATTGGCTTAGAAAAAAAATCTTCTGGTGTGATTTTGGTGATAATTAACAAAGAACGCTCCTCAATATTTATACAACTCGATATAACAATACGTTTGCGTACTTTAATCAATTTGGAATTTACAAACAATATCCCAAGCAATTGAAGAACACTATAAAGTATAAGAACGTGTTGAGAAGTGAAGGCGAGAATGGAAGGAAACAGACTGACAAAACGTCTTTGAGTGACATAATTGTCCACATTTGACTAGTGAAATTAGTTCAATGGATTGGTGAATACCTCTTCACGGTCTCATTTTTTCTTGAGATCACAGGTTTGAATCTTAGTGGATACACTTGTTTGGGAGCATGTGTGGGTGGTGGGTTAGATTAGGTTAAAGTAGGATTAATCTGTATTTCTCTCTGATAAAAAAAGAGGTCAACAAAATATAAAATATAACATGAGCCGAAGTCCGACGTAAATGGAAAGGTGTGGACATAGGTAGAGTGCAAAACTCAATCAGCCTAAAACGAGAATGTGTATAAACTTAAACTTCCCTCCTATTTTATTCACTTCTAATTTGAATCAAACGCTTAAATGTAATTTGTGTTGTGAGATGATTAGAAATAGCATAGTAACTTTACGAAGGTTGAACAAACAAGAACAAAAAGATATAAAGTTTATCTGTTGAACAACAAACATGTTGAACGCTTGACATTAAAAGTTGAACTCTTATAAAGATTAAAAAAGAGACGAGACCTTATATAAGATTGGATAAGGGTTAATTAATACCTTAAATCTTTCACATTTATTTAAAGTATCTTTAATCTTTTTTGTGTCACCTCAGTACTCTAAACTTTTATTAATTCATTTAAAGTACCCTGAATTTTTTTTTTGTCACCTCAGTATCCTAACCTTTCATTAATTCTATTTTAGTACTCATTGTTAACTTTACCCTAAATTTGGTTGTTAGTGAAGGTATTATGGACATTTTATCTGTTTTGGATGGCAAATCAGATGAAAAGTTAATGGTGTATACTAAAATGGAACTAATGAAAGGTTAAGCTATTAAGATGACACAAAAAAGATTTAAGGTATTCTAAATGAATTAATAAAAGTTTAGGGTACTGAGGTGACATGAAAAATATTTAAGATACTTAAATGAAATATAAAAGATTTAAGCTATTGAGATGGAATAATCCCATTGAATAATAAGAATCTCAACCAAACATTGCACCAAATATACTATATATAGGAAATATATAATACTAAATTAATGATCGACATGTACTAAATCATAATGTCCTTTAACTAGACATGACAATTAAGAGAGGAGGAGTCACAATCTCTTTGGTAATAGAAATGATGACTTGGGCTTCTAAATGGTGGGATATAGTGTACAACATTCACTCTTGGACCACCATGCGTAAAAATATTGGATGTGCCTTAAAATGCTTCGTAAAAACCCTTTAAAAACAGTGGGACAAAACATGAACAAAGGAAAAAGTATGCAGCGTACGATTCTCGCTCCCTTTGATAATTGATGAGGTTATTCTGGATGTTGGTTGAGTCGATGCATGTTGATCTCGAACACTAACTTCTCAAATGTGATCAACAAGATTTTTCACTAGACCGAATTTGCTTTATATCTATCTCATGATTCTTTTAGAGTTCACGAGTGTAAAAGAACTTTGGGAAGATATGTTTGATTCTATCTACTTTGATGAAACTTCCTCTGATTTGGGAAATAAAAATTGCATTGTCCTCGTATATATTGGAAGGGGAATTTGTTGGAGGAATGTTGATTGTGCTTCGTATATGTTGAATGACAGATTGTAGGAACACATACTCTCGACTAGCTCCATGTAGTGCAGAATTTATGGATGATTGGAGGATGTCTCAACCAAAGTCTACTTTGTGTAGCGCTAATAAATGGTTGTTTCATTGCAAGTAAAAACATATCATGTTCGAGAGTGGGATTTATAGGGGTTTGATAAATACACTACATCTGTATATTCGACCAAACCAACATTCTCCCTGTACTTTAAATATAATAGGGAAAAATACACATGGCTACACATAACTATTACTTTTGTTTGGGATATACCCTAACTTTCCAAAAAATTCACTATACTACAAAAGGGCAGGGTAGTGATGTGAAAATCGGGTACTACGCAAGGCAATTTTTGGAAAGTTTGGGTACTGCCCAAACAAATTCATAGTTGGGTGTAGCTAGGTGAAAATGGGTATAGTTAGATGTAGATATATGTAATTAACTCAATATAATAACTTCAAACCATTAGTTCCACGTAGATAATGAAGTATGTGTTTGATTTCATTCCAATGTCGTTAACTAGATTTTGAACTGAAACTGGAAAGTACCTTTATTGCAAACGCTATTTATGACTGCGTATATTGTTCTATGTATAACAAAATCCCAATTGCATTTAGATATGGTACTTCATGACCAAGAATATTTTCATCTGTTTCTTTGGGACAAACTGGATATTTCTTCGGATCTAACAATCGAACAACCATTGGAATAATGAGGGGATGAGAGTAATCCATATTGAAACATTTCAAGAGTTTTTCAACATATGCATATTGATAGATCAAAATATCATCAGAAAGATGCTCAATCTGCAAACCGAGGCAATGTCTTGTTTTCCCAAAATATTTCGTCTCAATTTTTTTCCATATATTTTTTAGTTTTAAGGATCTCTTATGGAGTCCCAGTCAGTTTATTACCACCGACGTACATTGTTACGATAACAAACCCATAGTTTATTTTCTTGATGAATGCACATGGACATACGATATCGTTCTTATAGCTTTCTCTAGCGAGGAACTCGTTAAGGTGATTGTACCACATTATCCCATATTTATTTATTCCATACATCAGTTTCTGTAGTTTTATCGAACACAAGTATCTTGGGTCATTTTTCATTGCTTCAGACAACTTCAATCCTTCAGAGAGTTTCACATAAATATCGGTATCCAATGTATTATATAGGTAAGCAGTAACTACGTCCACATACACATATCAAGTCCTTCAAAGACTATTACACTGATTAAATATCTAAAAATAATCGTGTCCATCACAAGAAAATATGGTTCATCATAACCGACTCTAGGTCATTGAGAAAAATCTTGGGGCACAACACAAGTATTTCTTTACGTTGATCTAACTTTCCAAATGAGCTTGTGCCTTACTTCATCAGGTTTATTTTTCTCACACGGAGACATAAATGTTATCTCTATGGGTTGGCAAACTTATCCGAATGAACCGAGACCGATCGTCACCACCTGTGGGGCTCAAGATATCTGATAATGGAAAATGAATCAAAATCAACATAAATCCTCAATTGTCGCTTGGTTCCCATTTTTTTTTGTTGAAGGGTGTAATAGGAACCTGAACTACACAACCAAAAGTTCTTTAATGGGATATATCAGGTTGATGACCACACACAATTTGTGTAAGAGAATATTGATGATATGCATTGGGTCGCGAACAAATTAGAGATGCAACGTGTAATACATGTCCCCAAGCAAAGAGATTATTGTGACTACATTAATAATACATATACAATTATCTATCACGTTTAATAAAAGATTCCGTAGAACCATATTGAGTATGACACATGTCTAACAGGATGTTGCACATCAATGACTAAAGACATGCAATAATTATCAAAAGTTATAAATGGACGATTAGAGAAATGTGTTATTAGCTTAATGATTTGTGCCAACAATTTAGCAAATGCGACATCACGAGTTTCCAACAATAAACACTATGTTTGATGTGTCAATCAAGACCATGAAGTAACTGAACGGTCTACTAAATGGATGAACAAGGTCACATATATCACCTTTTTTTGCAAGAGTGATATAAATCTAACATTAACCTTGGTTTGAGATGATTGGACCACTAATTTATCTCGAGAACAAGTGGTACAAGATATCTCGCTGAACAATAAGATCTTCAAGTTCTTTAATGAATGCTCAAATGAGTTTTCAATTATTATACGCATCACCGTTGATCCAGGATGACCAAGACGATTAGGTCAAAGTATAAAAACATTTAGATTAAAAAACTTTTGGTTAAATATTGTGTAATCTTCAATCGTTCTTAAGGTCGTGAAACACAACCCAAATAATAGGACAAGTAACTTTTCCAGTACATGTTTTTCACCATGATAATTAGAGGTGATACCGAGAAACCTAGTATCATGTTCTCTTGTGATCTCGATATGATATCCATTATTACAAATATCTTTAACGCTAAATATATTTCTTGTTTTTTTATCAGCAAAGCAAATTTAAATTTAAAAGACCTTGTTTTCGAAAAGAAAGCAGAGGCCGAGGGACGAACCCTAACAGTACAACCAACAAGAGAATGCCACCAGCACCTCGAACCACTAGAACAGATACATGAAGATGATGACCACCGAGGACTGAACAACCTCAGTCTCGAACCAAACAGATGAACAGAACAATGAAAGAGCATTCCTTAGAAGGAACCTCGACATCCCAACATGGGAGCAAACCATAAAACCAAGGCCTAACAACTAGATTTTACAAACATGAAGCCCAAAAAAGTTAAAAGAGAAAGGGTCTAGAACCTGGGTTTTACAACCATGAAGCACAAAAGACTAAAGAGATCTATAACCCGAATTTTCCAACCATGAAGTTCAAAGAGAACTTGAAACTACCTAAATCATGCCTAAGAATTGTGTGATACTTGTCTCATTAGGACCCTCACCGATGGACACTAACAAGCCGACGGCCTACACCGCAACTGATAGAGACAAAATCAGTGGGCAATACCCACCAAAACCATTTAACCTTATAACGAAGCTGGAGGAATCAACTAGTAGGCTTATAATGCCCAAACCACTCACCGACGACCAACACCTATAAACCGCGCGAGCCCTTACCACCCGAGGTGAAAGGAAACCGTTGAAACCAAGCAACAACGAAACAAGGACAATGAGGGGCACAACAATACTTAAACAAAAGATAAGTAGATCAAAGAATCCTGAATTGAAAAGGGGCATCACCTAAGCAAAGCACCGTCGAGCTGAGGCCAACACCGCAACAACTAACGAAGCAGCACTACACGAGTAGAACCACGACGATCTACGACAAGAGTCGAGAAACACGTCCCACGCTGGAATTGAGTCGATTCGCCGGAAACACACCGAGACATAGAGGAAGAAGTCGGAGTACACCAAACGAAAGTCGTCGAGAACCAACAACCACAAGCACCTCAACCACAAAGGTGCTGCTCCGAAAAAAGACCTTCACTAAGCAGACAGAACACCAACCCACTAGAAGGCCCGACTGGATCAAATCCACCACGATCAACGCCTAGGAATTCGTGAAACGCGTCCCACACTGGACTTGAAACGAGACGCCAGAGCAACACCAAAGTAGGGAGGTAGACTCAGGAAAGGCCAAACTCCAACCTGCACAGAACGCTGACGATAGACCCACCGAGAAACCCGAACCGATCCCACTACCACGGGTCACTGTGTCGAAACAAGAACACGAGCATGACTAAAGCCAAACCACCGGAACAAGTCATGAAGGGACCATCCGAAGCCACGGAACTAGCAGCCCGAAGCACTTACCCAAAGAGACCCAACCCAGGTAATCCTCCGGCCACGCCAGCAAGGCCGTCAGCGAGGTCGGGGAACAGACAAGGGTGAGCAAGCCGAGCTCCAAAAGCAACCCACCTGACCAGAGAGCACCCAAACGCCGCCGAAGCCATAGATCTGCAAAAATCCCCAAGGGAAAAACGTCACACTTCGGATCTACATGCAGACGCCAGAGACGATGAGGGTGGAGTCAGAGGAACACGGTAAGCTCAACTCGCTGCTACAAAGGCACCATCTTCCCGAAGTCGAAGAAGTTGTGCCTGGCCGGAGAAAACCAAAGACGCCCCCTCGAGGCCGTAGCAGTTGGGACTATGGCAGAGCCGAGCAGAAGAACTTCCAGTAGGCCACAACCAGCGAAAGGGGAGGAGGGAAACGAAGAAGAAGCAAGCAAAAGGGAAACGAGGGGATAACACCAGAAAAGGGAAAGGAGTGGGGGGAGTTCCCCGCTGGAAACAACAAGGGCCGAAGCCCTAGGCCGTCACCGGCGAGGGAGAGAGAAAGGGGGTGCGGCTGCGGGGGAGAAAGAGATAGGGTTTGGGGGCCAAATATATTTCTTGTTGATTTACTTACATAATCAATATAGGTATTTGATATTTCTAAATATTAGCGTAATCATGTAAAAACTATATAGATTAGCGTAGATATCTATAAAACTCCCTCAAATTAAAGATGTGAATGTACCATTACTGAACCATCTTGTCATTTAATTAGACATGACAACTGGGTGATGTAAAGCTATTTTTTCTTTCTGACAATAGAAATGATGACCTAGAACTTTCAAAATGTATAGATTAGTATAAGTATTCGTAAATATCCTTTAAATTAATAATACATATGTATGGTTGCTAAATCATCTTACCTTTTTTAAACGTTAATATAATTATGTAGAAACTGTATACTGAGTGTAAATATTTGTAAAACCACTTTCAATTAAAGATATGCATACCATCTTCAAAACTTTTTTTCTCTCTAACCTAAACCCTAGCCGCTTTCAAGCCCTCTTCTCCTTCTACCTTCCTCGCCGCCAGAGACGTCATGGCCACCGGCCATGGAGGTTGCCGGTGGTGACAATGCCCTTTCCTCACCCCTTTCCCCCTCCTGTTCTGTTTTCTTTCCCCTTTCGCTCGGTTTTCGTTGGTCTTAGTTCATCCTCGCCCTTGCCTCGATGGTGTTCCTGAAGCTTTCCTCGCCGGAGTTCTTCGAAGGTACCTCAGATCTGGAACGACCGTCCAGATTTTGCCTCTAAGCTCTGAGGGTCCTCCGGTCCATTCAGTTCTTCCCTTGCCTATTTTGGGACCGGACTTAGTGGTGGTCGTCGGAAGTGGTTCGGGAAGGTCTCCGGCCGTGCTCTACCGGACTTCGTGCAGCTTTCTCGGGGTCAGAACAAGTTCAATGTCGGGGTGGCGTGGCTGGTTCGTTTTGTTTCGGGTAAGGACCATCCGGATTTGGTCTGGACGGGTGGGTGATTCCATTCGGGTTGGGCCTGATCGGGTGGGGGATTCTGGCCGGGTTGGGTCTGTTCGGGCGGGTGATTCCATCCGGATCGAGTTGGCCTGGTGGGCCCTATTCGGCTGGTTCGAAAGTTTGCGGTTTGGATCGGTGCTATGGTCTGGTCCGGGTCAGTTTTAGGCAGATTCGTGTGCTATTGCAGGTCTGGTTTGATCATGGATTTCGGGCGCTCGTCGTGGTATTGTTGGTGGTTGCTGTGGGTGTTTGGTGTTTCAGTTTCATCTCAGTTTTTGGGAGTTGGTGGTGATTGACACTTGAGTGAGAGGTCTTTCTCCATCTTTGGGTGAAGATTGACACAAGTCTCTTCTGCACCTCTCCTAGTTGCTGTGGTGATGGGGCAAGATTGGTAGAGTCCTGGCTGCTCGTGGGAGGCTTTCCTTGTTGGGATTGTTGCGGCTCTCCTCTATCTTCTGCTCGTTGGTAAATCTCTCGACTTCGTAGGGGTCACTTGCCTTTTCGCGCAAAATTCTGGTGCTTTGAGATGCTTTGCTGCTCACCGGATCCTTTTGAGATGAATATCAGATGGCTTGTTGCAGATCTACTGTGGGAAGCGTTTCTGTTATCGGATTCGTTGTGCATCTGGACTTGTCCCTCTTCATCTCAGATGTTATTCCTTGTTTCTCCCTAATTTTATTTGTAGCTTGTTGAATTTCTGCTCATCCCTATTTATAGGCTCCTTTCGGTTTTCCTAGTATCCATCTCTTAGTGAGATGGGCCCGTCATTCTTTAGGTGTTGGCCTTTGACGGGTAATACTGAGTCTTTAGACCTAAAAATTGAGGAGTTCTGTTTGCCTGGGTTTTGAGTTCCGGTGATTTTTCGCTGGATTATCTCTGCCATTTTCGATGTTGGTCGCTGGCGTGTCGGTATTCATGTACTCGCTGAGTCTGGGTGCCGATGAGATACAATTATTTCCTCAATCTCGGGTAAAGTTATGTGGTTTCAGTGGAGGGCGGTTTTTCTTTTTTGCGCTTCATGGTTGCAAAATCTAGGTAGTCGACCTTTTTTATTTCGGTCTTCATGGTTGCTAAATCCGAGTTCTTGACTCTTTAGTTATCCTTTTGTATTACGCTTAAATGATTGTCATATTTGGTTCTGAGACCTTTGTCCTCCTTTGTTGGGCTAGTTTGGCTATTGGTTCGATCCATGTAGCTAGAGTTCTGTAATTGGTCCGCCTAACTTAGTCTTTGAATTGGTGAGTTTTAATATATTGCTTTGTCGATCAAAAAAATAATTAAATATATGCATGTACTATTGCTGAACCATCTTGTCATTTAACTAGACATGACAACTTGGTGATGTAAAGCTATTTTTTCTTTAACAATAGAAATGATGACCTAGAACTTTCAAAATGTATAGATTAATATAGGTATTCGTAAATATCCTTTAAATTAATAATACATATGTATGGTTGCTAAATCATCTTACCTTTTTTAAACGTTAATATAATCATAAAGAAACTGTATAAATTAGTGTAAATATCTGTAAAACTTCTTTCAATTAAAAATGTATATGTACTGTTATTGAACCATCTCGTCACTTAACTAGACATGACAACTTGGTGATGTAAAACTACTTTTCTTTAACAATAGCTTCAACAATAGAAATGATGGCCTTGAACGTTCAAAATGTATAGATTAGTATAGATATTCGTAAATATCTCTTAAACTAATGATATTAAATCATCTTTTCATTTTACTAGACATGACAACTTAATGACGTAGAATACAACTTCTCTCTAGTTTTCCAACCTATAATATTTTGAGAACATTTTTTTTCTAGACTAAATAGAAGGTTTATGATAAACCAACACATTGTGAAATTACTCCAAAATTTAAGTGTATCCATCCAAATAATAGTTATGGCTTTTTTATCTTTCTTTTTTTTCTTTCTAAAACAATGCGACCAAGGCTTACATGGACTTATCTGAAAAGACGTCCCTACCGTTCGGTTCTAGCTTGGGAAGCAAGAAAGTCTCATGTCCCCACCAACTACAACGTATTCAATATTTTACTCGGTTTCCGAGGCTCGCTCCTCCCGAACCAGAAGCCTCGTACCCAGGTTCGGCTAATGTGCTGGACACACAACCCGTACGGTCTTCCCGAGCCTGAGTTCCCGCTCATAAGCACAGTCCCAGAGTTGCTTAGTGAAGTGGAGAAGACAAGAGAGAGAGAGTGAAGGAGAGAAATGTCGAAAAACCCAACAAAAATGGAGCTATAGATAGGAGAAAGCGATCTTCTCTTCTGGGTCCCTTTCTCTCTCGATGCTCCGTGTCTTCCTCTTCGTCTCCGTCTTCGTCTCCATCTCCTCTACTGGTTCTTCTCTCTGCTGCTGCTACTGCTTTGGTTCTCTGTTTCCGACATGGCTAGGTAAGTTTCCGATACCTATCGAGAATCAGTTCCTTCCTTTGTTTATTTTGGGGGTTTTAGCTTCTGGAAACCTAGATTTTGTTGGGTTGCAAGAAAAAATGTATCTTTGTATGGGTGTGAAGTTTAATGGCCGAGTGAGGGTTTGTTTTGGGTTTTGCCTTTTTGGGTTTGTCCCCTTCATGAACCAGTGTCATGGTGTAAAGGTACGATCTTTTTCTCAGTTTTGTACTTAGGGTCTGAGATGAAATGGAGGAGAGTTCGATTTTGGGGAAATGGGTTAGGTTATTTCTGGTTCTAGGTTGGGGGTTTTGAACTAGAGCTGAAGTGATGACAATGTGCTGATTATGCAGCTAAAGCAAGAGCATTTGGTATTTGGGGGCATGCATTTGATTTTCTCACATGGAAGGAAGAAAGTGTAGTGGTTTTGAACTGAGTTATGGTTGATACTCATAGATTAGGATTTATGGGATGATTATCAAAATTTATCGAACAACAACCCTTTTGGGGGTTTGATGCTTGTTTATACCCATTGGCTTTAAATCTCAGTGATGGAAAGTTTCTTCATTTATATGTTTTGTGATGCTTATGCAAGTACTGCTGGAGTTGGTGAATCACCTGGTGGTTACCTTCTACTAAGTGTATGATAATTTTATTTAAACCTTGTTTAAGGTTAGTCAAGTTTGATTACTGCATTGCTGTTTGTTTACATTGGTTGAGCCACATGGTTCAAATGTGTGCCTTTTCTTCCCTGATCTGCTTCCTATTAGCAACACCTTTATTTCCATTCCTTCTTTGTTATAATATGTATTCATAGCTGAGCATGAACTTAACATCATCAATGGTGGCAGGAGTTGGCTGATTGACATCAGAGGCATAGCAAACAAGGTTAAAAATGCAAGTCTACCTTCTGCCTGTCAAATAAAAGACAGTGGGGCCAGTTTGGAATGCCCAAATTGCAAGACCCTTATCAATAACAGTGATGTAAGCTTCAAGGTTTATGTGGATATCTCAATAGATTAGCATGCTAAACTGTATTGATTTATCTTTTTCAATGTGCTATAGTTTTGAGATGTTGATTACAGGCTGATCTGTGTCTTGTCTTTTCAATTCAACTTGTGATATCTAACTCTGCTCTTCAGGTTTCTCTAGAGTGGCCGGGACTTCCTGCTGGTGTGAAGTTCGAGCCATCTGATGCAGATCTCATAGAACATTTGGCAGCAAAATGCAGATCTGGAAATTCAAAGCCACACCTCTTTCTTGATGAGTTCATCCCAACACTTGAGATAGATGGAGGAATATGCTACACTCATCCTGAAAATCTTCCCGGTAATTAATCCATATTTATTTTTTCTAGTGTCTATTGCAGATAGCTATTGCACATTGTACGTCTTTTACACATAACTATCGCTAGCTTTAAACTTTTGTAGCCAGCTATCTAAATTTTCAAAAAAAATTGCAGATAGCTCTTTTTTGCCAGAAAATGAATAAATTGCCCTCGACCTTGATCTCAAAAAAGACTCCATAACTACCAAAAACATCTTGCTTAGACGTAGAAAATGGTTGAGAAGATGTAAAAAGACTCCTTCAAATATAAAACTATTGAAAAACGGGAGGTGGTATCTTTTATGACTATGGACAATGGGCATTTCCATCTTTTTCTGACAAAAAGAGATATATTGAAAGTTTAGGTAGCTAGATGTATAGTGCGCAAACGGTATCTGCAATTAACCCTCTATTGAAAGTTTAGGTAGCTAGATGTTAGAGTTTAGTTAATTTCCAGTTACAAGTATTTCTTATTCCTAGTTAAGTAAGGTTTTCTATGTTGTTTAGTATTAGTATTTCCTATTTAGTATAGGGTTAATCCATATATAAAGGGGCGTTCTCATTGTATTGAAAGACAAGAATATCAAGTATATCAATAATATTTTTTAGAAGTTTACAGTATTTATTTATATAAATTTTGAGTATCTTGGTCCTTTTATTTCTCGAATATAGATGCGACTTTATTTAACTGATATGTGTATCAGGTGCTAAGAAAGATGGAAGCAGCATCCATTTCTTTCACAGAACAGCCAATGCATACGCCACTGGTCAGCGAAAGCGCCGTAAGATCCAAAGTGAACTGGGCTTCACAACGGGCCAAGTCCGCTGGCACAAGACTGGTAAGACCAAGCCCGTAATACAAAACGGAGTCCAAAGGGGTTGCAAGAAAATCTTGGTGCTGTATAGAAGTACAAAGGGAGGCAAGCCCAATAAGGCCAATTGGGTTATGCATCAATACCATCTTGGGACTGAAGAAGATGAGCAGGACGGAGATTATGTGGTTTCCAAGATATTTTATCAGCAGCTAAAGCATTCTGAAAATAGCAACGTTGTTGAAGATTCTGATCCAAGAACCCCCAAGATTCTGAATCCTCCTCGACGTGGAGAAACTGATAAGGTGAGCAAGCATATACATGATAACATATGATTTAAAAAAAATATCTCTATTTCGCCAGAAAATGAAAAAAAAATGCCCTTGACCCTGATCTCATAAAAAGACTACATAACTACCCAAAACATTTTGATTAGAGGCAAAAAAATGGTTGAGTAGATGTAAAAAGAGTTCTCAAAGGATAAAACTATTTAAAAGATGAAAAAAATGTATTTTTTAGATTAGGGTCAAGGGTCTTTTTGTCATTTTTAGCAAAAAATAGCTATGTGAATTTTTCTGAAACCTAGGGTAGTTGCAAAACGAATTTGAAACTTAGGCATAGCTAGAAGTAGTCAAGTTTGTATCCTAAGAATGCAAAAGAATAATCGTTAATGTGGTTTAGGAAGCTGAAATTTCTTCAGAAGCACAAAGTGGCCATCTTCAGAACACTGTTCAGCTCGATAATGATGGCAAGTGTGCAGCGTGGTTAGCAGGCGAGTCTCAGGCTCCTGAAGACCCCGGTCTTGATGACATGGACGATACATTGTTGTGCAAAGAGCTTTTTAATTCTAATGCCTCTTTCGAAGGTGCAATGGGGAGCAACTACAACATACCATGTGGGATCGAAGAACTTATGAATATAGAACTCGACACTCCACCGGATTTCCAGTTAGCAGTAAGCTTTTTCTTATCAAGCCTTCAATGAAATGTACTTGTTTCAAGATCTTTACACATTAGCGTTGATGATCGGTTCTTTGTGATTATGCAGGACTTGCAGTTTCTTTCTCAAGACAGCGTGTTTGATTGGATTGACCATTTATGAAGAACACGGAAATAGTTGGAGGCGGAGCTCCTGAGAATGGCAACGAGTTGCTGATTTTGTGCATTCCTATCGGTCTTTTGCTTAAGAAACTTTTCTTTAGGTACATGTCTTGCTTAGATCCTCCCATTGATGATGATCATGTTGTGAGCTTGGCTTAGACTGTGTTGTTTCAGTTGGGTTGTGTAGGCATGACTTGTTGTATGGCTTGTTATGATTTTGTGAAACAAACATTAGCTATTATGTATTTATTAAAAAATGGAAAAGGAAAAAAAAGGATTGACTACTTACAATTCCTTGTGTTGCGTTTGCCGGGAGTCGAACCCGGGTCTATTGCTTGGAAGGCAATTATCCTGACCGTTGGACTACAAACGCTGATGCTTATGAACCTTTTGCATATCGATTCCTTCGGTTCTTTTATTTTTTCAATGGTGAAAAAGTAGAAAAAAATTGATAGAAAAGGCTGCGTTTGCCGGGAGTCGAACCCGGGTCTATTGCTTGGAAGGCAATTATCCTAACCGTTGGACTACAAACGCTGTTGCTGATGACTCTTGTCCTTATATTCTAGACCGTTTTATTTTCTCTTTTAAAAAAAGCTACCTCATGTATTTTTCAAGTCTCTAATTTTAACGTAATGTTACAAATTTTATAAATAAATGGTAATGGTCAGAAAATCGTATAGTTTAAAAACATAAACAATACATAATGTAGTTTTTAACAATTAACATATATTAATGATAATTACAAAAAAAAAGTCCTTAAGAGAGACCACCTCAGTGGTCAAGACTCAAGCTTCCAAGTAAAAGGTCTCAAATTAGACTTATCCTTGACAAATAATTGTATTGTATTTATTACAGGTTTATGTGTCATTGTTAAGGCGAAGTGTGTTGCGTCTTCTAGGGTTTATTTAGCGAGTATAAAAATCGTTACTTGTACTTTCAGATATTTAAATGTATATAATCAAAATTGATATATATTATGTATTATGGTACACTGATTCCCTTAAAAAACTACAATTTTAATAGATTTGGAATTATACAAAATTTTAATTTTAATTTTGTAATTATCATTTGAGTATTATGTGTTTATCACGTGGTGTATTTATAATATCATTTTTTATTTGTATTTGATTTCATTTCATAAGTAATTAACATCCAATTGAAATATTATAAGACAAAGTATATATGAAAATACATTTGGATAATACCTTGATTTCGTCGAAAACCTTATCTACTTACTCGAGAATTTCTTTCCACATGTTCCAAAATTAGGAGTACCAATAATTGAACCATTTTGTGCACGTATTTCATAAAATACAATTAAAAAAAAAAACAGGAAGAGAATATCAACCATAACATGAGTCGTGACTACTTCAATACGTAGAATTGTCATACGTTGACTTCAGAAATGTTTTCAAAACTGCCACTTGCCTTTATATATCAGTACGTAGTTGACCAACCAATCGAAGAAGAACAAAGCTTCTCTATTTATAGTATATCCTTACTTATATTCCTTAGTTGGTAATCATCAAAACATGAACGAACACACGCTAAGTCCACGCGCATGATGTTCCTGAACTTTTCCACGAAATCTTGACCTGGTCTCTTTCTTCTCCCATAAAGTCAACTCCATCCACGTGGGGCCATCGACTGAAGTTGAACACGTTAGCACTCGATAGAGTTGCACGACCCGATGGACAAAGTCAGGAACTTTCGGCGCGTTCAAGACTTGTAGCAAGTAAATGGCCGATGTCATGTAGTGTTCCATTAGAGCATCACAGCCATATAGTTAGTTGTTGACGGGTGGTGTTGACGGAGAGAACAAAAAATTATTTTTTGTTGGCTTATACCCAGCTCTCCCGGTCAATACCCTACAATGGCAAGCCTTTTGTTGGCTTATAATGACCATTTTTGTTCACATTTTTGCTCCTATCCGGCGATGAGTGCCGACCTTAAGCTCCCAGCCAGCACTCCCCACCAGTGAGCTCCCAGCCAACTCCTCGTCGGCGATTGCTCCCAGCCAGCACCTCCCAGCCCACGACTGTGGATGCTCTTAGAACATGTACAGTAGAAATGATCATGTATGAAAGGTTATGTTGTACGAGTAACGGGTAGATGCGCGCTTTTAAATTGAATTGTAAATTACAGTGTGAGGATGATGTATGAGAATCATAATTTATAGGAATGTTGGGTTTTTATTTGTTTTCTCGATTCGAAGTGTAAATCAATATTTTTTTTGTGATCAAAGACATTAAATAAATTATTTAGAACAATACGAATCTAATAATTACGAGTTTATAATGACTATAGATTTTTTAAAGGCCACATGGAGCGTTTTGGTTGGCTAGCCGCGACGGGCGATTCGCGAATCAGCGAACCACAATTGCGACTCGCGACTCGCGTTTTAGTGAGTCGTGAGTCGCGAGTCGTACGCTTTTTGCTTCCATAATCGTGCGATTCACGAATCATGATTAGGGGTATGATTCGAAGCGCTGCATGTGATCTTAGAACATCTATAGTCCTTAATAAAGTTGTTGGTTGATAATACTGACAGATAGAATAAAAAAATTAAATATTAAATCAGTTTCTCTCTCCTCTATCAGCCAGTACTATCAGTCCAGAGGCTGACAGGGAGAGGCTGAAACGAAACAAAAAACAAGAGGTTTTAACTATATTTCTCACTTTTTTATACTCGCCGGCGGAAAGAATCGTCGGTAAGTTTTCTGATGCACCCATCCGCCAACGCCTTTTCGCCACTGATCCGTCGCCGCCTGCACCGATCCGTCAACGAACCGCCTACAACTAGAGATGCTCTTCGTTTATTGCAAGGTTATACAATTTGTTAAGTGCTAATCGGACAACTATGGTCTTTTGGGGATTAATCGAAGACCATACAATAATTAGTCGAATTAATCGACAATTTACTAAATCAGTCAAAAAAAATGGCGACCAAAATCTTATCAGGATTTTTAGAACGCTGGTTTATAGCCAATGGGCTGATCATGGTACAAAAAAAAAGGTACAAATATTTGGCCTTTCATGTATCACCAATGTGTCTTACTATAATTTTATATAATCTCATAAACTGAATTTGTCATTAATTATTATATTTTCTCACATAATTAGTCTCCTTAAATCTATTTCGATAATAATTATAGGAAAAAATGCTCCCTAAAAGTCACTCAGCTATATTAATTATTAGATTTTCTCACATAATTATATTTAGCTTCCATTTTTCCACATCACTCTATTTTAATAATAATAGAACAATATACTCCCTAAAATAATTTAGGAAACCATAAAAAAGAAAGTTATTTCAAATTAATTTCTCAATATGAACATCATAATACAATTTAGGAAACTTCAACAACGAAAATTACTACAAATTAATTTCTCAATATGAACCACATAAAAATCAAGTTAAGATTTATTGTTACAAGGGTATTTTCGTAAGAAAAATTAAAGTTTGATTTAAATGATAGTATATTGGATGTCAAGTTTGATATATTTTTGAGAGATTATCCCTATTAAATTTAAACCTTGTCACATTTATCATTTAACTACAATTTTTCAATTATGTTATTTTGATGAGATTATCAATAAATTTAATCATTTAAACAAAAAAAATGATTTAATACTTCAATACTCCTTGAGTCACAAAAATGAGTACGTACTCTACCAAACAAAAGGCATATCCGCAAGGACCACAAGTAATATCAGCAAATGGTCACAAGTTGCTCAACCGAAAACAACCATACAGAACCTAAATTTCTAGTTTTAACAGTGAAGAAACCAAGTACATGTCTGATCCCAGACACAACTAGGGATATGACAGAAGAGTTTTAAGGATATACTATAATGTAAGATTCAGATGCAACCATTCGTAAAATAAGGAAGACTTGAACGAATTGGGCCAAAAAGAATTTTTCGATATAGAAAACAATGGCAAATGTCATTAATCAACTCTAAACGCGGTAACGGCATACCTAATGAGTATGAACATAAGCTCAAGAGCTCCATACTGCTACGTATGGCCTCTAACAGAAACCTCGCCTGTTTGGAAACCTAGAAAATTTACAGAATTTCCCGTCAAATCCAAGAATCGTCATTGAATCTGTCTGCATCAGCAGCTCAGTGAGTATCGAAAGATTCAGCCACTCTCTCTTACACAATTACCGGGCAAGAGATACTTATACTTCTGAGCATTCTCCAGCAAATAAGCAGGAAGATGAACAGCTGAATAAGATCTTGGGATGGGCCCCATCTTCCCGATAATCTCCTTGAATGTGTATTCCTCAGGCAACATGTCGAACAAATCAGCTCCTTTGCAAATCACATCTTGTATCCTTCTAGGGTTAAGGTAATGAGAGAACCTCACCCTATCGTAATGGCTGTAAGCTTTCATCTTGAATATGAAGTCTCTGAGATGGCGAAAGCAGAAGCTACAATGCCACCCAGAATCAGACAACAACACATCAGCTTGGCGATAGTGTGCATATCTGGTCTTGCCGGTCTTGTACCTATGCACCGAAGCTCTCCAGCTCTTGATATCTACGAGAAACTCAAACGAGTATAGATAGTTTCTCAGCTGTAGATGGATCACAGGTGGAGTGTCATCACACCACCTCAATAGATTGATCGTGTGAGCACTTGGGATCTCATCAACATCAGACATTATCAATAGATCATCGTCTTCTATGCCAGCAATTCTAAGCAGCTGGTCCAGTGCTATTCTCTGATACGCTTCTTCAACAAAAGGGTTCTCTCCTCTCCTGAATCTTCCACCAATGGCTCCATAAGTCAGCCTGGGCTCGATGAACTTGAACTTATCTCTATTGCTTGCAAAAAGCAACGGTTTTGGTAAGCCAGTGAATGTGGAGTTCGATTCGAGAAGCACAAACTGGGTAACTAGAGGATAAAGCTCCTTCCATCTGACTGTGAGGATGTCAATTTCATTGCTGAATAGAACTGCATCATAGACACGTCTTGGAGATTCTCGGACTCCCCATCCATGGAGTCTGCAAAGAGTCTCCATAGAGACATTCTCATGGTAATAGTGTGTGATTTCATGGAAGGGTTTTGGAGGTTTTTCCCACAAGGGTCTTAGGAAATATGTGATCTTCTGGCCATGGACATAGACTCCCAGAATGAAGACCGGGAGGGCTATGAATAAAAGCAAGTAGAACTTCATATCGAATCCCCGAAATATGCACTTGAGCCTTGACATGGTTGATGCTACTCGGGTTGCCTGCTGCAATTCAAAAATGAAGCTTTAAGAATTAGCCAAACCCATCTCAATTCCAAATTCAAAACAGTTACACAATATACATAGTAAAGAACATTGTATTTGTATGTAATCATAGTTCTTTGTAGTTGCAGCCTAACGAATTAGAGCAATTCACAAGTTCACAACTGAAAATCCGAAGCCATATTGTCTGATGAACTCTGATAAACCCCAATGACAAAACAAATAAAAACTAAATGCAGAATAACCAAAAAAAATCCCAATCTGTTCACTTAAATCCCTAAACCATCATTTCTCATACTTCAGTTCAATCTGCAACTGACTTGAAATGTGCATTTCCTTCACTAATTCAAACACAGAACATAAAAAAATACTCTGTTTCAAGAGCCCAAAAGTACACATATCTCTTGCAAAATTTCAACACATTGTCATCTCAGAGACAAAACAGAACCAGACCCAGAAATGGAACCCATAAAAATGAGAAGATGATAAATAAGAAACATACCCATCAATCAAAAGCTCTTAGGGTTCATATATAGGGGATCAATTCCATCAACAAACCCATAAGCAAAACCAGACCCAAACATCAAAACACCCAAAAAACAAAAACTAGAAAATGGAAGAACACAAATCAGTACCTGCCCACACACGCTTTCGCACAAATCATCCGACTTCTTCGAATTGCAATACTCATCATCCATGACGATCGGCTAAAACTCACCACCACCGCCGCCGCCGCCGCCGAGTCGATTTATCGCACTAAAATAAAATAAAAATACGATTTTTACCTCTCGACAAATGCCAATTCGATCCTCTCCGTCTTACCCACAACCACGAAAACTCTGGAAATTCCGGCCGTCGAAGGCCCAGATCAATCCCTCCGCCTCTTCCTCCGGCGGACCGAAAATTTCCAAATTCTGAAATTGGGCAACTCAAAATCTCCCAATCGAGCCCAATCGATCTATATAGAGACCTCCCCCTCTCTCTCCTCCGATTCTCCTCCGAATTTGTGTGTACTATAAATCGCGGAACGTCAATTATAGCCGTTTCGTGTTTTTTTCTGGCTAAGCTCTTGAGTTCCGAGAATTAGAGAGCACACACCACGATTCGCAAAGCTACAGATACTGCTCTGCTTTATATCCATTTTCTATTTAAATTAAATATTACTTCTGAAAATTCCCTTTTTCGAATTTATTTTGGATTAAAATATTCTGGGCAGGTGGAGCGGCTGGAACCGTTGGATTGGACCGGAAATCTAGGGATGGGTTGATCTGACGGCTTCAGGTGTATACGTGTGCCGCGGAGAATATGATAGGTCAAGTCAATATAGCGGCGGTTGATTTGTTCACCGTAGCGGTTATTACCTTCTTTTTTAACGCTTTAACTATTCGGTTTTAAACTCAACTAATTCTTTTCTTTCTTTTTTTGAAAAATCAAACGCGACTATTCATTTTGAACGATTTTCTGTTGATGTCATAAAAATTATATTATTGAGACGTGATGAAAAACATTACAAGATGGTACTCAGACGTTTTAACGTGAATAGAGAACTTCAATTATCAAGCAATACAAGATAAATCTTTTCTCTCACAAGCCGAGATCTTTTTCTCTTCGAGAAAACCCTATTTATCTATGAAGTTTCCTATTTTTGTCGTCGATTTGACCGTCGCTATCCTTATTTTCAGTCTTGTCCCATCGCAGTCAACCTTGGTGCAGACTCTTCCACTTGCGTCACCGCCTTGTCCCTCGTCGGCCGTGAGGCCTACTAATAAACCGAGGCGCGAAAAAACCCTAAGCTTTCTTTTGCCGCCCCGGACACTCTTTCCCTCTCCTCCACGACGCCTCTCCTTCTTCTCCCGACTACAACAACAATGGCTTTCTCCCGTGGTACGTCTGAACCTCTAGGTAAAGCTCGACGTGGTCGGCCTTTGAAGAACCAAACCCCGGCTTCCTCTGCAAGCAACGCTAGGGTTTTAGTGAATTCCACTCCGCATCCCCCTACGGTCGAGTTTAAGGCCCTGAAGCATGCTCCCGACGACGTGCAGGCTCTGCTGCTTCAGGTGACGGTCCCTACTCTCCAACCACCGGTGGAACAAGCTCCCCCCATCGCTACATCTGCTCCGCTCGTCGCCGCCTCGCATTTCCCCATCACTGCACCGCTTGTGACGGTACCCGCCACCACCCTACTGCCCCCACTGATCCGGGACCCTCTTAAAGGGAAAGCCCCCATGTCTGAATAGGGGAGGTGGGAGCCATGGAGGGCGGAGGTGGTTGTTCTTTGTGAGGGGGCTGGGGTTCCCAACGTCGCCCGTGTCCACGTGATCCTGGCGCTCCTCACATCACCACCAGGGATGACCCACTGTCGCCGATATTTCAGACCCAAGGACGTCAGCTCAACCTCGGTGCCACCTCCTTCGCCGGCATGTCTGGACTCCCAACTGCTTAACATTCAGGATGACCTCTCGGCTTATTCTTTGGAGGAGGAGGAGGAGGAGATTGAGGTGATGGTACCATACACTCTAGTGAGCCCACCCATACTGCCTCAGCAACAATTTTTCATGATGGGAAAGTTGTGGTCGTCCAAGACGCCCCGAAACGAAGTTCTCCTTCGGATCATCATGAAAGCATGGGGTAAATCAGTTGAGGGGCAGGTGATCAAAGATATTGGTCCGAGGATTTTTGGGTTCTACTTCGAGACAGAGAGAGCCCGAACATGGGTTCGATATAACGAACCGTGGTGCTTCTATGAGAGACCACTACTGTTGGGTGACCTGAACCCAATGGCTAGAGAGCCTGCCATTCCGGATAGGATCCAACTATGGGTGCACTCATGTGGCCTCCCTCCTCTGGTCCGTACCAAGACCATTTGAGAAACAATTGGTGCAACGCTGGGGCTCTGTGTCCATGTTCCGTGCGACCGATAGGGTACATGCTGGGGGGATCAGTAAATGTTCGTTTTTGGCATCTTGTGGAGCGCCCCTTTCGAAGATACCTCCTGTTGTGCTTTCTGAAATTTTTCAACCCGATTCGTGTCACTCTTACTTATACAAAACTACTTTCGTTTTGTTATAATTGTGGGATGATAGGCCACATGGTGGCCGAGTATGACTGGGAGATGGTGGGTACCCCTCGGTTCGATTCCTTGATGTTGGACTTCCAGAAGGACCGCCAACCCAGGGTATATGCCACAGATTGGGACGATCAGGCATCTCGTAAACCAATATCCTCGACTATTGCACCTAAGGTCCCCTTGTCTCGAGGAAGGGGCCCAATAGTATCTTCGTCTACTGCACCTAACGGAACGAGCCGCTCGGCCTATCCAGGTTGGAAAAACTTGGTAATCGGCCGACCCTCGGATAATGGGAAATCTGACGCCCCGGTCCTACTTGGGCACATAGATAGACCTAGACTTAGAGCCAAAATTGAGTCTGGTGTTGGAGCAAGAGACGGGGGAGTAAAGAGGGGGTCCACTAGGGATCCATAGGACGATCAGGACAGGGCGGGCAAGCTGGTCCGCATGGAGGAATGAAAGGGATTCAATGCTCTAGGGACTGGCCTTGGGAGGGGTCTCTGATCTGAGCTCTGCCTCCGCTTGAAATCAATGATCGCAGGTTCGGTTTAATATAGCGAGTAGAGCACAAATGCTACACCTTGAGCAACAATCATTGATTTCGTTATAGTTTAATTTTGATTTCAGTGCGTCTTTAAGGTACTTCCAACACCGGTTGCACCGGATTATTTGTCTCAGAGTTTTTTTGTAAAGAGACCTATTGGGGCTCTATACATTATAATGACTCTTTTCTATTTCATGGTCAGAGAATTCCTCTTGATGCACTCTTTTGTAGCTGATATTTAAAATGAATGAGATTGCAACTTTCAACCCCAAAAAACACATAGAGAGACATCTTATGGGTCTCTGGTATATAAATGGCCCAAAACGACCACTTCACTGTTATTCATATTAATCGGATTTGAATCCCCCTAAAAAAAATTAGTGATCGAACAGACAACGCTGTCCCTGGATCGAAAGACCTTCAAACGAGATCCTTATCTATCTGTTCGTGTCCTACTGTATCAACCGAGCCACCTGCATCTCGTGACTAATGCATGTCACCGGTCCAATGTTACCTCTCTCGACTGTAGCCACGGATGACCAAGGATCGACGTGTGCACCCCATTACCAATTCGACGTCTCACTCCATCCCGTAATAACGGTAATCCCTGTATTATACTCGACCATATATAACTACTCTCGGCTCTATCTGATGCTTCCAAGAATTCACAACGAGAATAATATTTGGCTTTCAGGACTCTCGCCACCAAACTCTTCGGGTTTTAAAGCATCTCCACCCTTGTTTAGCCAACATAGCAATATTAAAATCCTGTAGGAACTTAAAACTCATACCACCTTCCAGTTTATGTTACAAAGCTTACTCCAGCTCTTCCACCTCAATCCTTTGCCTAGACGGTTATCATGACACCACCAGTACCTGTTCATGATTACCTCAATCTCCTGAAGCAGGTCAGTCGAGATTTTATAAACCCCCATCGTGTATGTAGGTAGTGCTTGTATCACCGCCTTTAGCAGTACATCTTTACCTGCTTTGCTTAATAACAATTCATCCCATCCTTGAAGTCCCTGCACAATTTTGTCCTAGATGAAAGTAAAGCTGGCATGTTTACTTCTTTTAATTATTGATGGTAACCCAAGGTACAAATCTATATCGTCCACCTCTCTCATTCCCAAAATTGCCTTAACCTTTCCATGCGTGACTTACATTGTGTTCGGGCTAAACATTACCGAAGACTTCTCCATATTAACTTTATAGCATGGAGCTAGTTCACACTTCCTCAACACGCCCAACCACACCCCGACTTCTTAACCCGTGCTCCCGAAAACAAGAAGTTGTCATCAGCGAAAAACAATTGTGATACGGACGGGGCATTTCTTGCTACCTTACACCCTCGAATTCGTCCTTCCCTCTCGCCCTTGTGATTAAGTCGGGACTACCCTTCTGCACACATTTGAAATAGATACAGAGACAGGGGATCTCCCTGTCGAATTCCCCTCTCCATCCTCAACCGTCCTAATCCCCTTCATTCAGTCGCAACCCACAACTTTGCAGACCGAAAACATTCTATGATAAAGCTAACCCAAAGAGAATGAAATCCCATTCAGGTCATAACCCGTTCCAGAAAACTCCATTCAACTTTTTCATACGTTTTGTTCATGTTTAGCTTCATCGCCATGTGACCATTAACCCCATTTTTCCTTCCACGAAGATGGTGTATCGTTTCCTCTAATATAATTATGTTGTCAGTAATCAGTCTGTCAGACAAAAACGTATTCTGAGACTTTGAAATTACCTTATTAAGAACATTTTTCATTCTAAACATCAGTATCTTGGTAATGACTTCGTAAAGCACGTTACACAGTGCTATAGACCTAAACTCGCCAACTCTTTCCGGTCTTCTGACTTTCGGTATTAATCATAATGAAATCATGTTTTATCATAAATTCATTTAACATACAGATTCAATAAACCAGTAGACAACGGATAGCCCCTTACCGTAAACAATCCGGCCTCCAAAGCTTCGTTGAGACTTAACAAGTTGACTACATAATACGTGACCATATGATAATAACATTTTTTTTACTTGGAAGATGCTTGGACTAATTAGACTATGTATAGTGTTGTATCGTGGACTTGGTCGAAAGACTCCAAACAAGAACAAACATTGAATTTTGGGGTGACTAGAAAATCCAACCAAAAAGCTGCCTTTTTGTTGGACTTGGTTGGAGTTGGAAGGAACTGTGACAGTTTTTTTAAATTTAGATTTACACTTGGAAAGTATTCATCACCTTATTAGTTGAACTAAAATCACATTTCCAAGAGCGAAAGAGACAATATATATTGGTGGGAATAATTAGAGCAGGATAAAATAGAACCTAAAAAGTGGATTAAATCTGTACTAAAAAACCAAAAAAACACTATATTTATGTCAAGTTTACATCGAATTTACGGCGAATTGAGAAGAGAATAAAATATCATCGATGGATATTGTGATAGTCCATTTATGATGAATCCCTACTACCATCTTGGGACGAATAGTCACGTGGTATGTCTAAATCTTTATTACAAATTATCTATTTAATGTTTACTTAATAAATACAATAATTTTCTTAATAATAATAATTTAATAATTTTATTAATAAATTATGTTATGCTATTTAATATTATAATATTTTATAATTTACATTATTATTTTTATTCTTAATTTAATATTTTAAAATTTCTTAATCAAAATTAGGTAATTTCGAATTTATTAATTTTTTTTATTAAGATTACTTAATAAATAATACAATAATTTTTGATACATTTATTTAATATTCTATACTTTAAAATCTTAATTTAAGATTACCAATTTAAGTTTTATTGAATTTAATATTTCATAAAAAATTTCGAATTTATTAAAAATTTAATATTAAGATTATTTAATTAATAATAAAGTAATTTTGGATTTATTAATTTCATATTTTATCATTTAAGATTTTAAAAATATAAAATTCTTCGCTGACATTTTTTCAAATTGGCCCGGGAACCACTGAAAAAAAATTAGGCTCACACATTACATAATCAAATTTCCACTATTAAATATATGATTTTTAGCAAACTTATATACTTGATTTTTTTTAGCAAAAGAGACTCATTTTATTGCTTAACTTGAAGAGGAACAAAAAGAAAAATGGTGAGGGAACAACCTTTTCAGAGGCACACTACAACTAATTCTTTAAAATAACTTCAGGCGTAGATGGTTTTTTAATAACTCGATATACTTGAGAAAACGACTTGGACTGAAAATAAAACCAAATCCGGCTTGAGCTGAGGCCAACCATTATAGCATGAAAACTTGTGGATCCTCCAAAATGAACCTCTGGCTAACGAAGCGGCGTGCTTGGTTCGGGGAGGGAGCACATGATTTGGTGGATGGGGCCCAGAGTGAGGCGGGCTACCAATCCTCGAGAACAGCCCATTGGCGAATAGTGGTCTCATTGCTCCTAGCGGGGCTGCTTCCCAACCGCCGCCTACACTACTACCATCTTGTCCTCCCTGGTTCTCTTTCGATATGGAGTCTTCTTCATCTCATTCTCTAACGGGGGTCCCCCGGGATCCCTTATGGAGAACATGTTGTAAGACTCCCACCCAACCCAAAGTTAGGCAGGACGATAGGCTTCACCAAACCCTCATTTGTCTCCAATGAGATGCAGGTGAACCAACTTGGATTTGGAAGTCCCAACTACTTCTGGTAACTTAGGCAAGATGGTAGACACTAGACCATTCCTTGGCACCCGGATAGGAGCAAACCCTAGGGGAACCTCAAAGTACAATCTCGACGAAGGAGTGGATCATTTTTTTGGGATGGGCTTACCGACTAGAGGAGTCTCAGGTGTTGCGAGGGACATATCATACATAGGCTTACCCGACATAAGTGTATCACAATTGTGAGCCGCATGTCCCAATACCTCACATTTAAAGCAGAACATCGGGAGATGTTCATATTTAAGTATGGCCTGGATAGATTGAGATTACTTATGGAGTTCCAGCACTGTTGCGTGATGTAAGGGAAGGTGGATATGTTGCCAAACCCGGGCGCAGACTTTACCCCCACAACAAAGTTCCCACTTGTTCGCATGTACCGTGACACAACCAAAGAGAGAGTCCCCCACCTTAGTGTCATTAGTGACTGTAGAAACCTCATAGGGTAAGCCTCATACTTTGACGCAAAGTTGGATCCTTTCCATACTTGGGGAGGAGATGTCGTCTGCCGGGATACACAGCCGGTAGCATCGTCCATACATTACACGACCTCCTTTCTGAATGCAGGATGGCTAGAGGCAAAGGCTTGACATGGGTTAAGAACTTCTAATCCATCTCATCCAGGAAGTGGAGCAGCAACCACTTGGATCTACCCACCCCAGAGGACTTGGGCTATTAACACGGATGTAACTCTCTTCGTAGCAACATGACAATTGGGTACAAGTTGGGTGTGTAGGGATGATACAAGTCAAATCATTGGGTCGATCCTCCTCTTTTCAGGGTCCTCAGAATCCGGGAATGGTGGAAGCTTATGCTATCAGGGATGCATTGCAGTGGCTAGCGTGGAAACCACATTAGAGAGCCACCATCCAAAGTGATTGTAAGGTCATACTGGGTATGATCAACAAAAAGAGAAGTTCCTCTTCTCCTCTAGGGATAGTCGTTAACAATTGTACTTCCCTATTATCTAGACTCGAGGTCGTGCAACTCGATTTTGTAAAACGAACAACGAACAAAGCAGCTCATTGGCTTGCCAAGACGGCATGTTCCTCCCTTGTATGGGAATTGCAATGAGGGTGACCATGTTCTTATTTACGACATTTAAAAAATGTATCTCGTTATTGCCCAAAAAAAGTCACAAGTTTGCTGTGTCATACAAATAGTATTTTGCAGTTAAATTAATACAGTAAAATAATTTACAAAAATAAAATACAGTAAAATAGACATGTAATAAAATAAGATTCATTTCTGATTTCTAAATTTCCTCATTTGTTAAAAGAATGTTACATGCCATGTCCACTACATTATCATCATTAAGAATGGTTTTTGTCTTCCGGATGAACACGATCAAAAGTCTTCACATTCACACCTCTCCCCACAATTTGTTTTTACCATTATTCATCATGTAATGCAACTAATATTTGCTTGATATTAGTTATAGTGTAAGTCCATTAAATTTTGTTAATCAAAATACAATCCATTAGGATAAGTGATGCAGAGTGCGTAGCGGAAAAGGAGAGTTCTTTATCAAACTCGTTGATTCACACAGAATACCGAGAATGATAGATATCTAATTCGTTGATTCAACAGAATACCGAAAAAGATAGATTGAGTAGAAACTCATTTTTTTGTGTTTATTTCATAAAAGTCTTAATTACAATGAGAGCTAACAAGTGCTTAAATAGAAAACTAATACCCCAAAGTCCTAATACAATAAGGAAACTAAATCCCAAAACCCTAATTCGAATAAAGGAAATAAAAAACAGGAAATAATATCTAGACTTCTAAAAATACGAATTTAACCCTCCAGATGACCTCGAAAGGCCGAAATCCATCGGGGCTCATGGCCTAGCCATGAGTTTTTCTTGGAACCCGTTTCGACCCAAAATAAGCTAGGACTTTGTCGAATTCGGACACCGATACCTTTTCTGTTCTCAATTAGGACTGCATCAATAAGTAAAACGATAATCTCAAAAAAAGATAAGTAAAATGGTGTTCGATGTTATCAATTACCTAATTTATAATTTATTGATTCTGATTTACTTGATTCAAGTTACCATTTCAATCCATTATTTACTCATAGAACCTACCTGATATATAGTTCATAGATCCATATTTGATTATAATTTTATCAACATACGTTTTGAATTTGGACATCTTGTCATCTATAGTAAAACTTTCACTCTTGTCTTGTTTCAGTAATTGCCATCGACGACCATCTTTTGTTTTGAATCCGACCTCATCTTATTATTAATTGTCGATCTTTCATTCATTCATGATCGACCTTCACCTCTTTCCCCGGGCCCGACTTCCATGACTTAGGAAGTTTCCAAGTTGGAGCTTGTTTACATTTTAACCAATCATATCAATCCAATATAAGGATGAGACTAGAGAACAAGCATAGCCTCCAAAACCAGGATAAGCTATGAGTGAATTTCGGAGCTTCGTAGAAAGTTCCTCTTCTTTTTTTGATAGGTACGATGAACCTATTTTGTTTGTGTTAATTACTGAAGTGCCATTGACCCAACGAACACGTTTTGGCTCGTATTTGTTAAAACTTAAAAGATATGAAATTGGCAAAAAAATAAATTGAAACAATCTGTTTTAGTGAATATTAGGATGGTATAAATGGATGCATCTTTCGTCTCTCTTTCTTTCTCCGGAAAAGTAAGGAATCAAAGTTTGGCATTGTTGCACTTATTTCCTATGATTTGGTCGAATCTTAATTATATCATTAATAATGAACGTTAATATTTTCAATATTACAATATATGTACACACGTAGATTATATGATGTGTAACTTCAATTGTAGAATAGTCAATGAACAGATTGTTACAAAATAAGATAATTTTTTATCAAATAAATATTTTGGAAAAGATACGTATAAGAGCCGTTATCTTAAGATTTTCAACTTACTATATTTACAATTCTTGAAATTTGAAAGATACTAATATTCTTTTTGTGGACACGTATTACTAATTTTTGGGGACCAACTTATATAAGATAAAATATGTTAAACGAGTTAGATTGTAGTGTACGTGGAGCCAACGCCTTGACTCGATAGCAAAACATCAACGTACTCGAGCATGACTATCAATAAAACAAGTGCGAAAACAAAAAAAATAAAATCCAAACACAACCACACATGTCCCAACTCGAATCTTATTAGGGTATATGAATACATATTGGTCTCGTACAAAGGCCTCGTAAAGTGATGAGTGAAATAAACGAGATGTTTGAGGAGCAACCCATGAGTTGGCGAAAGCAAAGAATTGATACTAGTCGATCTTTTACGGGGGCAAGATAGTCCTACTCATCGCCTTTCCACTTTCCCCAGGGATCCTTATTAGACATAACAAGGCTATAGAAAATACTTCTTCTTATGATTAGAGATCAAATCATCTTTGGAGGAATTTAAGTACCAAAATCCACATATCAACAACGCCGTTCAACTATGTTTTCATCGGGACGCGTGTAGACACCAGTCCCGCAAACCCTCTCCATAGGGACGGACCCCAACCCCTTATCGACCAGACAATCAATTGAGTTATCGGGGTTGACACAATTCCTAACCGAAATTCATGGGGTCGGCAAGTTATCGCGGATGGTGAACTCATTTCGAGGCTGTTGCGGTAGGAATGTTTGACACGAAGAAGAAGAGGATACCTACATTTACAGAGCATCGCTAGTTGCCCTCGATGATGTTCAGTCCCTAAATCGCGACTATGCCTAAAGGGAGAAGCAGAAAAATGAGAACTACAATTACAACGAATAACGACCTCTTACATTTTTAAATATTGATTGAACTCAAAAATATCAATTTTCTTCTTATATTTATGTCGGATAATTGTAAAAAATAAATAGTATGAGGTACTTTTTGACACAATGATTACAAAAAAGAAATAATGAATTTGTATTTCTTTGTAGGGCACATTATGTTGACATAAAATACCCCGATCTAACACTTAGTAACAATATCCTCCGTTTCATCCATTTTTCCGTCTATTTATTGTTCATAGTTTTTGAAATTTCGAAACTATCCGTAGTGTTACAATCCTAAAACCAACTTCAACCCTAAATCCAACCATAAATCTCTCTCCAAATCTAAATCTAACCCTAAAAATGGATGGAAGGGGGATGCTGTTACCAAGTGTTAGTTCAGAGTATGTTTTCGTCACGAAATAACTTTGAGGTATTTATCCGTTAAACGCGTATAGTACAGAGTATGTCAACGTAATTTACTTTTTTTTGTAATACTTTGTATAAAAATGATAATTTACCTTTCTAATTTATATTTAAAAAATAATAAATAAATAATACATTTTTATATCTCTTTATTCTCTTTTATTTTTTAATTATTATTTTAAAATTTAATCTCCTAAATAGAAATAATCATTTTGAATCACATTTACATAAATGTAACAAAGAAAAATTCAGGATATTTTTTATGAAGATCAAAAAGATAGTTATAAGTGAAAAAAATGAACACCTTCAAATATCTATTTCGCAAGTATTTTAAGTCCCAACGTAATTAATTCCAAAGGTTCTTTCCAAAAACAATCGACTTCTATAGGATGAGTTTCAACATAAATATAACCCGTACGTCTCCATTCACTCTCTTTTTGGAAAAAACAAAAATAAATAACGAAAAGACCGAAAAGCCCCGAATATTCTCTATAATTATTTCATCGGGACCATAACTGAAAGCTTGACACGTGTCATTCTCGTTACCCACCGCCTTCCTGGTTCGCAAGTGGACCACTTCAGAGTTTGTCCACTTCAGAGCTCGCTCGAAGCTTCCTGTGGGCCCTTCTTGTTTTGGCTTTGGGCCAGTCACGATCCAATATAGGCCCATGGACATTCAAGGCCTGAACTTAAGGTACGCTATTTATGCTGACGTGTCAAAATCTTTTTAAAAAGTATAAATGATTGATAGGAAATCATATAAAAGCAGGGAGAACTCTATTTTCACCTAGTTGTACTTTGACTCATTATAATCACGATAATTGGTTTTCAGCATAGTGAAATGTCAAGTTTACCCTTATAAAAGACCCGCTAGAGTAATCACTTAAAAAAGTCAGTTAATTAAAGTTCTGAAGCGGGATTTATCTATCGTTTTATTATCCTAATTGATATTGTTTTAAGGGTAAACTTGACATTTTACATAGTTAGTTAACGAGTCTTGACGATCCAAATATATTTCAACTGTTTTTAACAATTTTTGATAGTCGATTATTAAGATTTTAAAAAAAATCGTATAAAAATATAACGTTCAAAATCACATATATCTTCCGTTGTGTTCGACAGTTATCTCTAAAGATTAATTTAATTCAAAATTGAATAAGAGCTATGCAATTTTTGCATGGTGCATATTTTCCAATAAATACAAAAAAACATTAATTGCAAAATCAATATTTTCCCAAGTAGGTGAGTTTACTAATCAATCAAAGCTTCGTTCTAATCCGATGACGTGTCGAGATGGGTCCAGCAATATCAGATCGTATATACGAGAGTGTCCGGTGACAGAGCCACCGGAACTGAGCTCTGAGCGATGGCGTCTACGGCGATTGAGCACAAGTCGCATGCGAGGGTCGGGCTTCTGGGGAATCCCAGCGATGTCTACTACGGCCGTACCATCTCCTTCAGCCTCTGCAATTTCTGGGCCTCCGTCCGATTGGAACGCTCCGACGAGCTCCGAATCGATCCCCATCCCCATCACGACCTCGTCAGCTTCAGATCGCTCGATCATCTGGTGCGTGCTCTCGTTCGATTTACGATTCTGAATATGGGTCTGTGAGTTGATTGTTTGGGCTCGTAGATTTGGGGTTTGATCTTGTCTTTTCTGGCTTTTATGTCTGATTTTTGGTTGATTTTGTTTCTTCTGTGATCAGACCTGTGAATGATTTGTTCGGCGTGGACCATAAGTCTTGTTTGTTTAGAAATGAGCTCAATTTCTGAATGGAACAATTGCTTGTCACCTTACTGTACTATGGCCGATTACCAAATCATAACCCAGACGTATGACAGTTATTACATAGTAATAGGTTTCACCAATGAAATCTCAAAATGTATCAAAATCTGTTAAGTGTGACTAACTCCGTGAAATACCAGTCATATGCTTGACACATGCTCTAAAAGTTGATGTCATAACATACACCTTTCGTTTTATTCTCAAATCATAACTCTGACCTATCGACTTTTTATGTTACCCTCTAAACACGGCCGTTAACTTTGTGGACGGAAAATGCAATAGGTTGGGTCAACGTTACTACATGAGAATAAACGATTGCTTGGGTTAGGATTTAGGAATAAACGAAATGTGGGGGTTAGGACAGAGAGTAACCCCTTTCTGAATTTTTGTGCAAAGTACTATTCTGGGTTTGTGTCTTCATTCTAGTTTCCATGTGAGGTTGTAATTGGTTTAGGAATTGATTATTCACTCAAAATATACTACTCTGTACATAGTTAAGGAAGGTGGAGGAACATTGTGTTGTAGTGGGTTATGGGTATGTCTGATTGTAGCATGTCTTCAATGAATAGTGCAAGCTCATGTGGGTTTCTTTTTGTTCCCTTGTGCTCGAGCTCTGGATGATGTGATATGTGGATGATATTCAGTGCAATTACAAAGAAATGTAGAGGGAAATTTCACTTGTGCTTTTGGAGTGTAACTCTTTTGTCTCGTCTCCTTTTCATGAGAAGTTGATAATAATTGAAGAGAGAAAAGTGCCCTTTATAAGAATATGTTTGAAATGTCAACAGTCTTCATGCAATTATGCAAATGTTAGTTCAATGGTCTAAGTGAATTATCCTTACCCTTTTACAGGTGGATCGGCTGAGCAATGAAGGTTACTATGGAGGTGTGAGGTTGCTGATGGCAATTTGTAGGATTTTTTGCAACTACTGCAAAGATAACAAGATTGATCTTCATAAAGATAACTTCACTCTGTCTTATGAGACTAATATCCCTCGTCAGGTGAATATTTATGGCTGCATAACAGTTGAAGTTGCTCATAATATTACTTGTTGGTGATGTTTGCTTCTGTTGGTCGTGTAAGGCCATCGTTAAACCTCTTGATATTTTCGCATACGCAATGAAATTTTATGTGACATTTATATGTTTTATTCAGTCATGATCTTGTCATGCCATTCACAAACCTTTTGATATTTGTCATATATGTGTTGAACTTTTATTTGGTTTTATCTATTTTATACTTCTTGCATCGTAAGTTATGATGTCTAATGATAAATGAAAGATCCACTCTTTGAGAAAAGAGTAAATATACGACTTATTTGTGGTTACTTGGACTGCAAGACTGATTATGTTTGACTTTACCGGCCTTAATTGTTCCAAAAGCATCTGATGGGCGGCCATTGGCCTTAGCTGTTCTTGCTCACTATAAAGTTCAGATTAAACCGCATGCAAGTGCCTTAAGCTTGAGCTATGAAGGTGCAAGTTGAAATACCCATCTTGGATAATGAATCAAGTTATCATTAACAAAAACCTTAATGGGTTTTGTGTTTCCAATTTTGTCTTCTGCATTGTTGCAGCAATATGACTTAATTTTTTGGGTTGTAACTCGTTATTTTAACATAAGATTGATGTTATGATTTTGATGTTACAGGCAGGACTTTCAGGTTCCAGTGCCATTGTATGTGCTGCCCTGAATTGCCTTCTAGACTTCTACAATGTTAGGCATTTAGTTAAAGTTGAGGCTAGACCTCATATTATCCTCAATGCTGAGAAGGAACTAGGAATTATTGCTGGGCTCCAAGACAGGGTAGCACAAGTGTACGGCGGCCTTGTTTACATGGTACATAACCATATATATGCGTGTACATTAATCCTTGCTTTATTTTAGGGGTAGTTGCTTAGAACTACCCTTTTGAATCATCCACTTACAGAAGACTACCTTTTATAAAATGTGAACTTTAAACTACCCTTTTGTTTGAAAACGGTTCTGACCCGAACTTCGTGTTTATTTTCACGATTCATTTGAGTCAAGAAACCCATTATGTGTTCTCTGCTGTAATCATTTTACCTTCTCCTGTATTTGGGCGATTCAAAAGGGTAGTTTAAAGTTCACATTTTGTCAAAAGTGCAATTTAAAAGGGTTGTTTAAAGCAATTCCCCCTTTATTGTATGTTCTCATCCTTCCTTTATGTGTTTGTAAATTCCTAGGATTCATTTGAGTCAAGAAACCCATTATGTGTTCTCTGCTGTAATCATTTTACCTTCTCCTGTATTTGGGCGATTCAAAAGGGTAGTTTAAAGTTCACATTTTGTCAAAAGTGCAATTTAAAAGGGTTGTTTAAAGCAATTCCCCCTTTATTGTATGTTCTCATCCTTCCTTTAAGTGTTTGTAAATTCCTAGGATTTTAGCAAGGAACACATGGATAAATTGGGGCATGGGGTCTACAAACCCATGGATATAAGTCTTCTCCCACCTCTATATCTCATTTATGCCGAAAATCCAAGCGACTCTGGGAAGGTTAGCATCAATCTATAAACCCATGTAATAAACTCAACTCTTTTTTCATCTCATATAAGTGGTTTTTTAATACATTTCTGACAGGTTCACAGCTCAGTCAGGCAAAGGTGGCTCAATGGTGATAAATTTATAATATCTTCGATGCAAGAAGTAGCAGACTTAGCTTTAGCGGGCCAAACAGCAATATCTGGAAAGGACTATCCTAAACTTGCACAACTCATGAATAGAAACTTTGATCTTCGAAGGTAAAATATAATTCCCCATTTCCTTGTTAAGGAACATTCCAAACTTAACATAACTGTGGATGGTTTAGGATTGTAATATCTGATTAATTGTTCATGGGCAAACTGTCAAACCGTTATAGTTGAATTTGATAGTGGCTCATATAATGTTGGAGTGTTATAATCACATTTACAGACATTGCTGATGTCATAATCACTTAATGTTGTATTATTCGATACAGGAGCATGTTTGGAGATGAATGTCTGGGTGCTCTGAACATTCAGATGGTGGAGGTGGCCCGAAAGGTGGGCGCTGCTTCGAAGTTTACGGGTAGTGGAGGAGCTATAGTTGCATTTTGCCCTGATGGTGCTTCACAAGAGAAGCTTCTGGAAGAAGAGTGTCAAAAAGTGGGGTTTACAATCCAACGGATCAAAGTGGCCCCGTCGAATTTGAACGAAATCGATCTAAAAACCTTATCGAGTTGAAAAGCATTTTGAATTTTCTTTCATCCCATGTTTAGGTGGCTCATGAAACTTGCTTTGTGGTGTTTTGATCTTACCATCAGTTGTTGCTGACCTACAGATGTTATTAATGCATGCTGAACTTCACATGGCCCTTAAATCATATCTTATGGTTAGGAATATATGTTTTTAATTCAAGAGTTTTCAATTACAAATTGTGAATAAGTTTTAAAAAAGGCTTAATTGTAGATAGATATTGTCTACTATACGTTTTCACACATCACTACCCTGAACTTTAAATTTTTACATCTTGTACCTCAAATTTCAAGAAATTACACATATCTATATTTTCACAAAATGCCAAATAAACCCTCAACCCTAATCTCAAAAGACTTAGAAAGTAAACAGATGAGCAGGGGTAGAAAAACTACAACTATTTTTTTTTTTGAAATAAGAAAAACTACAACCATTGAGAAGACAAAAATGGTACAAATGAAGAGCTGTGTGCACTTTTTTAAGGTTAGGTAGCTATAAATAAAGTTTTAATCTTGGGGTAGTTACATTACATGCAAAAGAAGTACATTAGCAATAGCTATCCCCAATTAACCATAACTAAAAATTAGGAGTGAAATTTTCAATAAAATAAAATAAAATTAGGAGTGAATGTAGCCTAAAATTAACTTTTGTTCAGAAGATACAGTCTGTTTTCTGCAAAATAAACTTATACACATCTACATATTCAATCCTTAGGAGTAAGTACACTACAAATTAATCTAGAAATAATCCAGAAATTTGTCTTCTTCATCTTAACTTCAGATTGCTTCACAACTAGTTCCCTAATCACATGTCTTCTTCATCTTCTATTTCCATCAATTTGATGACTAGTTTCCACAATGCACTACAAAAGAAGGGGTTTTGCAGCTCTGCATGACAAAACAGATACAGAACGTGGCCATGGTGGGTGAACTGGTACCGGTTCAATGGGTATGTTACTAGTTACCTACATGAATGATGAAACTTATTCCTCACATAGCAATGCCATGAGTTGACCTGGTGATGCCCAAATTGGAAGATCGATCAAATATTGCTGTGATGGTTCATCTTCTGCTTTGCACATTGCTTCTGCAATGTCACATACATTTGACAAGTCACAGATCATAGCTTCCTGAGCTTCAACCTGCAGAGCCAAAACAATGAGATTAGACTGATAAAACGAGTTTGCAAGTATAGAGGCAAAACAATCCAGGATTTCCAAGGAAGGGAACTTTTTTGGAGCAATAAGGTTCTACAAAATGTTATGTAAAGTTCTTAGTTTGAGGCTATTTGCAGGCAAAGAACCAGTCCTCAAGGAACGATTCTTATACAAGAGCACATTCTAAGACCTTCCGCAGTGGGTTTTCTGCTTGTCGAATAGGAGGCGTCGATTCGGTAACATTTTGGAAAAAAACCCAAAAAGTCACGATTCGTGGACTTCGACCGCAAAGAGAGTCTAAGGATTCGTCGACCGTCTATCGGGTCTATAGTCTGATTCTCCTATTAAGAATCGCCACATGGCATCAAATAATTTAAATATATTTTTGGGTTCACTTTTTTCCTACTTTTGGTTTAATTAGATTGGGATTAGACTGAAGTGTGGATGGTCTAACAAAATCAAAGCACAATTATGAAGTAATGAAAGAAAAATCAGGATCCTAAATAGAGATGATGTTCAAGTATAGAACCAAAAATATCAAATCATGCTACTTGTGCTCATTATAGTAGAGCTACAAGCAAAAATTTAACAATTTTCCAACTCTAATCGAAGGAAAAACTTAAACCTAGAATCTAGATTCCAATTTTCCCAGCAACCAAACAACCTAAAAAACCTCAAACATCGAAAACCAGCCCCAATTACCTGACGGAGCAGCTCGTCCACCACCGTGCCGCAAGCCCCCTCATTTTCCTTCCCCTCGCCGGAGGTCGAGCCAGCACACGACTCCGTCAGATCCAAGTTCCGTTCCGGCTCTCGCAAATACTGAAGTGACTCCGTCAGCGTGTTCGACAAGCTTTCCCATTGGTCCAGCTCTCGAAGGTACTGGTCCCTGAGCTTCAACAGAACCCTCTTCTTACGCTCTCCCCGGCGCCGCTCCTCTTCCTCCAGATCCGCGGCGGCAGGCGACTGGACCGAAGCTCCGGCGACCGGGTCGATACGGCGGCGCTTGCGCTTGTAGACGAAGCCCTCGTCGTTAACGACCTCCCAGTCGTCCTCAGCTCGAAACGGCGTCGTTGCTGTGCTCATGGCCATGGATCCAGAAGCGGGAACCAGAGAGAGACGAAAGCAATTGAAAATAAAAAATAAAAATAAATGGAGCGTGAATTCAAATATTAGAGCGAGAGATAGATGACGTGTAAGCAATCGGACCCAGGCACTACTTGTAGCTCCGTGGATTGCACCTCACCTGATTGAAGAACAAACCAAGTAGAGTACTTGTTGCTCTCTCTCAAGTCTCAACTGTGGTATCGGTATCGGCCATCAATGGCGGTCAAGGCAGTGTCTTTGTCTCTGACCCATATCGTCTTCATCACTATGCGTCCCAGGCTCACTCCCTCCATAACCCTCCCGTTCCTATTACCACTCTCAAGCCTCCACAAAACCCAAATCCCAATTTCGCGTCTTCTCCGACCCTTCTCCACCACATCCACGCCGTACCCACTTCAATACGACATGATAATCCGCCGCCCAGCTCCGTCGTCGCTCCCCCAACCTCGCCGCGGGACCCCTCGGGTCAGTGACGGCTCAGACAGCTTCTCCGAGTCAGAATCGCCGGAGAAGCCCGATGTGGAGCTCAGCCTTGACGGTTGGGTCGATCATAAACTAGCTGCGGAGAAGGAGGTGGACCGACCCAGGTCGGGAATTGGGGAGATGGATAAGTCGAAGAGGAAGTATTACAACAAGAGGAGGAAGAGAATGTACGGGTCGGATTCGGATGATGGTGGAAGGAACGAAGAGGGGGCTGTGGAGTTGAGGCCTGAAGTGGTGGAGTTTGATAGGTTGCACAAGAGGGAGGAGGAGTTGTATTTTTATGATGCATTTGCTTATCCTTGGGAGAAGGATAAGCATTACAAGATGGTGTATGAGTTGGAGAAGAAGTACTTCCCTGGTCAGTGCCTGGACAAGGCTTTCCTTGAACCAGGGGCTTCTAATGAGGATGCTAATGTGAGCATTAAAGGAAAGGTAAAGAAGTTAGCAGGCAAGGTTGCAGGTGCTGGAGGTGAAGTTGGTGATGATAAGGGGTTGGTGTTCTTTGAGGAGGAAGGAGAGGAAAAGGGTAAGAAGGATTTGAGTACAGGTGTAGTGGAGAAGAAGGTGGACGAGCTCTTCACGTGTTTGACGAAAGCTCCTAGTGAGGATGATCAAACAAGTGATGGGGAGCCGTATCTTTTGACAAGGGGCACAAAGCTTCCTTCGAGATGGGATAGTTCTTTTGGGACAGTGGTCTTGGTGAACAAACCTAAAGGTTAGATTTTGATTTATGTTGTTGCAGGACTGAGAACTTTGTTTGGTTAATGTTATGTGGCTGGTGTGAACTAGTTAGAATTTGCCTTGTGATCGGCTGACCAATTTGAATCTTGAACTTGTGAACATAGGATTGTATCATTGTTAAAGAGGTAGAACCGAAATAGAGGTGTAGGTTCATATTCATGTTCTTACAGGATGGTTGTCAATCCTCCAATGTATGAAATTTAAGTAAGGCCATTGAGAGTGAAAACCATTGGACTATTAACTGAGATTCAAGTTGAATTTATGTTCTCTTACATCATCATAAATTCCATCAGTTCAAGTGCTTGTGCCTTCCTTTTCTGAAGTTATAATACAATCTGGCTTACTATTTAAAATACAAATTTGGAATTCTCTGCCATTGGTGGATCCGTGGATATGACCTATCTGTGGTAGGAACTATCAGTCTGCATTTTGAGCACACCATTGGTGCTTCTCTTGTAGTCTAAAATGGTACAGACATGGAAGTCACATTTTAAGAGCCTTGCAAATTCATATCGCATATCTTCCCATACTCTTGATTCAAGATCCAGTTTTCTTTCTTGGATATATGTCAATATCATCCTTCATTAGTTCATTTACCTAGTTGAGGATTCAAATTACAATTATCCACATCCCTAATTGCTTACAAATGTCTGTTATAATGTCATCATTTGGTATGCCACATGTGACATTGATTTTGTTTAGGATCTTTCTTTTTACTAATTGTGCCATAAATATGTTTTGATTGTGAAATAGGCTGGACCTCATTTACAGTTTGTGGAAAGCTGCGCCGCCTGGTTAAAGTGAAGAAGGTAATTATTTGTTATTACTTTTTCAGTGTAGATATACCTCCCTTTCTGAATGTTCTTTCATTTTATTTATTTATATGGTGTTTCTTTTAATACAGGTCGGGCATGCTGGAACTCTTGATCCTATGGCCACTGGCTTATTGATTGTTTGTGTTGGAAAAGCCACCAAATTGGCTGATACGTAAGATTTCATGATTGTATCTCTTATAACCTCTTTAAGTTCCTAATTTCTTTGTCTTTTGTCAACAATTAGAAAATTACGATAATATAGATGTCAAAAAAGTTTGTTGGTAGGATCATGCAAGCACATAAACTTTGTCTGAAAGTTCTGATTCTCACGCTGCAGATACCAAGGCATGATCAAGGGCTATAGTGGGATTTTCCGGTTAGGGGAGGCTACTTCAACTTGGGATGCAGACTCACCGGTCTGTATTATTATTTAAATCAACACGTCCAACTTATTCTTGAGTTATATTTACTTTTACCATACATTCATTAGCTCATGATGCTCATTACTTAGGAAATAAGAGCTCAGAAGTGAAAACATTGTTTGATATAACACCCTAGCTCCCCTTATTTTCATTTCTGGTAATTTAAAACCTTCAAAAAGGATTCTAAGAAACTGTTCACTTATCATTTTGTTTGCTTTGTCAACATAAAAATATCGAGCTCTAGAGATTTTCATGTTCCTTCAAATTCATACTAGGCATGTGTAAGTATCATTCATCCACCAACCTCCAATGCAGGTTATTCAGCGTGAACCATGGGAGCACATTAGAGACGAGGACATAAAGAAAGCTGTTTCATCCTTTCTTGGGCAAATCTGGCAAGTTCCACCAATGTTCTCAGCTATAAAAGTAAGAAACTTATACCATACGCGACTAGTATCAAATTGGAGTCAATACTGAATACTAAAGATCCTTGTGTTAAAACCATTTACAAAGGGCCAAGTTCAATATTTGATACTCAATTGTGAGTTTCTTCTCAATGTATAGGTTAAAGGTGAGAGGGTGTATGATAAAGCTAGAAGAGGAGAGAGTATCGAACTTGCACCTAGACGTATATCGATTTTCGAGTTTGACATCGAACGTAGCATCGATGACAGGTTTGTTTCAGATAAACCAGATATTCCAACATTGCCACATTGCAGTTCATTAAAGTTAGCAATGTACTAATGATTTAGAATCACTTAGAAGAACCTAATCTTTTCGTGAAAGCATGTTAGTTATAACTTGTAGCCCTCTTCTTTAATAATTATCAGAAGTACCCTGAAGTTGTCTTTTTGTTACAATTTTATAAAAATGACGATTTTACCCTTCCATTTTAGATTTAAAAAACATGAAGTACAAAAATTCCAAAGTTTCATATCCCTTAATTTTCTTCGTCTTTGTATCACACAAATAGTAAGAAATTTAAGGGGGTATAAAAATTTGCATTTTTTGTTCTTTAGTTATTTAAAAAATAAATAAATTTCAAGGGTAAAATTGTATTTTTGAAACAAATTTATATAAAGTGCAACAAAAAGACAAGTTCGTGGCACTTCTTTGCAAATACCAAAGAAGAGGGCTACGAGTTGCAAAAAGTGAGTACTTCAGGCTTTGTAATTATTCCTTAATTAATTGAGAGAACTGTGTTTGTGCAGATTTTTAAGTTAAACAATGTGGAAACTACAATCTCTGATCTCATCATGTAAAAGATTTATATTCTTGATAGTCGATATTTTCTCACCCACGACTCTTATATATGCAGGCAAGATTTGATATTTCGGGTGGTATGCTCAAAAGGGACATATATCCGATCACTGTGTTCAGATTTAGGGAAGGCTCTTGGCAGGTAATCTTGGCTTTGCACCTTGTTAATAAAACTTCTCCATAATGTGTATCTTTCTGAAATTTACAATTTCATTTAGAAACAGTAATTATTTTCTCGCTTTGCTTGCAGTTGTGCTCATTTGACGGCTCTGTGTAGAGATTCAATTGGTGAATATTCAGCAGAGGATGCCTGGGATTTTGCAGAACTGGAAGAAGCAATCGCGAAAGAGTAGTTACTGATCGTATAATTGATCCGAAGGAAGAAAACTAAAGGAGGTGAAAATTCTAGATTTTTTGTTTTTGACTTTTTATTTTAAAATTCCGTAGGCACAATTGTCATTTTGAAACAAATTGATATGAACTCAATAAAAAATATAAGTTCAAGACATTATTTTTTGTCATTATCAAAAAGGCTATGGTCTGCGAAAAAAATGAATGTTACATTCCTTGGTAGGCTCTGTATCTTTTATGATAATTTTTTTACTTTACTCTATTTCAGTAATAAATGATAAAAAAAAATACATTTTATTAGTTGTCAAATTTGTAAAAAGATGCAGCTGCTGCTACAGTGCTACTAAGGGTGTATAATTTAACTAGTTGGTCGATCAGTATCGAGTTTTGTAATTGAAATATAAACTTCGATTATAAAAATATACTAATTGAATAAAAAATGACAATACTAACGGAATCAAACTAAATTACTTCCATCGATTTGATTATTAATCGAACTAATCGGTTTACATATATACCACTTTTTTTACATCAGAAAAATTGTGTCAGAGTATACAGAAAATTACATATTAAATAACAATAAGCATAGTTCGATGTTTGAGAATAAGTAATTTTCTAGTCACATGCTAAAGATAGATAATCTTAATAACATTATTAGTAATATATTTACTTAAGGAATTTTACATATCTATATATATATTAATAATTTCAAATGAATATAACAATATTTCTGTGATCTAATTTTCATAATCGAAATTGTGAATGTAATCAAATAATCAAATAATCAAAGTAACCACATCAATTAATTATTTTGATTTGATTTTCGAACACTACTCTCCCCTAACTACTGCAATAATTTTTGCATGAACTTCTTAAATTGTTGTAAAAATATTTTTTGTCATTTACCACCCAAATATAAGAAAGTGAGAAAAATTGAAAGTTTAGTGTAGTGAAATACATGACAAAATTAGTGAAGCGAGAAACGTAACAAGTTTAGTAGATAATCTCAAAAGTACTAATTTTGTTTCCTTTTCACTTAATGACACTGGTTTTTAAATTTTTGAGTTCAACACTATTTTAATAATAAGGGTTAATTGACAAAACATACCCTAAAATATTGTTCACGTTAAAAAAAAAGACCTTATATTTTGTCCACGCTTTTAAGATAAACAAAATATTGCCCACCGTCGTTTTGTGGGAAACAACGGATTTTAGCTTTGATTATCATTTCTGATAACACTCGTCATTTTAGAGTAGATTTATGGGGAATTCATTTCAATAGGTTGTGGGCAATTACATATTTTTAACATACATGGTGGACAATACTTCGTGCACTTTAAAATCGTGGACAAAAGATAAGTTTTTTTCTTTTTGTCGTAGATAGTATTTTAGGATAGGTTTTAGCAATTAACCCTAATAATAAATAGCAAAAAATACTCTTCGTCGGTTTTCAATTTTTTTAAAATAACAAAAATAGTCTTCATTGGCTTTCGAATTTTCAAAATCGTCACTGCTGTGACAAATTTACATAAATTCCCTAACTTTGAGTATATGAAATGTTTGCTAATAAACCAAATGGGAAGAAGATTTTTATTCATAGCAAATGCTGTATAAGAGGCTTGTAATTGTAACTAATAACTCAAGAGTTGAAGATACAATGGTAACTGAAGGATCTCACTAATGACCTCTGGAGTTGGTAGCAGGTGAAGGGCCTTTGGAGCTGGCCGGAGAAGGACCTCCTGTGGTGGCCGGAGATTGCCTTGTGGAGTTGACGGGAAGAGATTCCCATTTGGACTTGGGGGGTCTGATGATTCTGATCCCTATCGATGCATAGTAGTCTATCTCTGCATTCAAGAACCGTTTATGAAACATCCTCCATTCTGTAATACACCTTGCTCTAACCTGAACCCAAAGAACAAACATGAGACAGAGAGAGAGAGAGAGATAAAGAGGGAGAGGGGGAGAGAGATTTATACCCCTTCCCATGGCGCCTTTCCAACCTCTGGCTTCCCCTGGTTACCAAGTGAAGGAATGCTTCGGTGAACGATCCACTGGGAGTCCACAACTCCAATGTTCTCATGAGCAGGCTGGTTTCAAGCAAATGTACCATATCAGGACATGAAAGGCAAAAGCTTTGATTCAAGAAATGGAAAGAGGAAGTGGAGAAGAAACCGGAACACATTTCCTCAGAGCAAAGTCCAGACCCCAACCATGAACCAAGTCATTCTGCAATACAAATACATGTAAGGGAAAACGTTATTTACATACTCATTTTGACCTTTCCCTATCAAAACCCCCCTAAAGGTGAGGGGTTATCTACACATTGTCACCTTTCGTTATCATCAAAAACACCCAGATGGTTTTATCAAGAACACATTGTCACCTTTCTCATTTATCATCGGGTTTTTGGAGCAAAATGACCCAAATCCGGGTGTTTTTTTATGATAAACCAAAAGGTGACAGTGTGTTGCTGATAACCCCTTCACCTTTCCGGCATGTATTTGAGAAACAAAGGTCAAAGGGGGTGTTAATGAAGTTACCCCGGTATAACTAAGTACTTCAAGCTTTAGGCTTCAAAGAACATTACAGCAAACAATACCTGAATCATATACCAAACACAGCGCCATGCATTGCGTGAGAACACAGTCGCCATAATCTCAACAAATCTGCAACATTTACAAGCTTGTAAGATTTGTAATCTATACCAAATTACAGAGTTAAACCAATTATTGTAAACTTACGCTGCACATGGTGGCAAATGTGGATGTCTGCACTTACCATTTTCCTCAATTGCTACTCTGTCCAAGGAAAAAAAACACAAGAAGCTCTGATAAGGTGAATTTATCTTCATGGACAGGGATTAAAATGAAAATGAAAATGATGGGTTATTGTAGTTATTACTTGTGAACTTCACTGCCTTCTTTTCTCTTTGTCATTTGCCAAGTTAATATGCTATTGGGGTCTAAACCAGGCTGTGAGATTTGTAGGTTGTACTTCTTAACCAATCTTATGTATCTGTGGAGAATATAGCATGAAATAATCCAAGCATTAGTATTCTTATCGTATTTGAATTCATGGTAAGTTAGTTAATACTTGATAGTGAAGACTCACTCCTCTCCATCGAAATGCTCAAGCCCAAGGTCCTCATCCCAGATGAATATGTATTCAAAAGATGCAACAATATCAGGGTGAAGAAACCGTTTGGCGTACCACCTTGGACCAAGTTTTAGGAAATGTACAAGAAAAGTTAGATTAAATTCATGAGGCTGATGCTAATGTAAGATCAATAGAGACTCACCATTTGGTTTGTTTCTGAGCACTAACATGGATAGCTCGGTTAGACCATTCAAAGTCATCCCATTCACTTCCTCGCCCATCGTAGTGAAACAACATGAAGGTGAAATTATCTGAGAACTGACATGGAACAACAATTGACAAATCAGTGAATGTATGTGTGTGTTTGTGTATGTGTGAGAGAGAAAAGGACCTTTTTAATTGCTGAGTCAATGTTATTCTTCTGATCTGCACCAACAGTGAAGGTTACAAGATACTTTGACTTAATAGTTAGATCCTGCAAGAGTAATCAACTTATCACAGAAATCCAATTTTTTTATCAGCTAGAAAGCGAAGAAATCTTACTCTAACTCCTAATCTAACCTCCATGGCCCCACCCACACCTACTCCCAAACAGATGTACCTACCGGGATTCGATCCTCTGACCTCAAGGAGGTGGGAGAGCTCTCTTGACCATCAGGCCAGCCCAAGTGGGCACAGAAATGCAATTGATAGTATCCAAAAATATTATAATCTTTAGTTTTCGCATTGGTCCTCATAATCTGGATGAAGACAAAGAATATATGTTCTTTGTCCCAACAATTGTTCCTTTTTTCTTCAAGAATATGAACCCTCTTTTCTAAGCTAATATGATCGATAAATAAAACATGTGTTATGTCTATTTGTTTATATAAATAGAGACAAGCACCTCTCTGGATAGACCCTGCACTTCTCTGGGATAGAGATCAGATTCAGATACAACAATTCCAGGAGGTAATCTTTCAGCACCATGAGGATTTGTGGGAACCCATATCTGCAGCGGAGCAAGAAGGTCAATGGTCCATCTCAGCACATCCAAAGCATCTATATTAGAGCCCTCATTGATACGAGGCTTTGCTGAAGGACAATCCAATTCATAGCATGTTGAATCAATAACTCAACAAAGTAAGAGTAGGAGCTGACCATAGAGTTATAACGAAACGGATATCCAAGAACCCATATTGTACAGCACAAATACGTATTAACAAAACAGTACTTGCCTTTGAGACATTATGTATGTATGTTTGGGGGTCGCTGCCTCCAACATTATCCTTCACAGAAAACAAAGTATCCAAAAACGCGTAGGGTGAAAGACTAAAGTGCATCACCTAGCAAATTCAAACATGCATATATGTTATTGCTTGAATATCCCCATGGAGTACAAAATGTTATAATAAGAAAAAACCTTGCACCTTCGGTAACGAGAATGCGGGATAGGAGAGTCCCAAGAACATGCCTATAATGATTCCAACAAACGTTGTAAGGAATAGTCTCATTAAGTCAATAATGGATCTTCTTGTACTACTAACCCTGCCCAATAGATGTCATTGTAAACATATGTGTTTACCATCAACAGATATGATACGAACATTGTTGGAAAAACTTGTCTTGGTTACGAGTTCTATACCTGTAGATAGCCCTTTTCATTTTCGTCGAACCTTCTAATCCTATAACTGCAAGAGAATAAGCGGAGAGCCCGTTAAGGTTAGTTGTTCCATTTGTTCATAGATTCGACCGAATCATGACATCAGGCTCTCCCACCAATGTCACAAAACTGTACCAAACAAGGGAAATGCACAAAACATTAGGTCATTAGCTCAAACAAAGCTATGAAATCAAAAGTGTAGGATTCAACACTGACATAACTGTGTTTTGTTATGCAACAAACAAATATAGAGATTTAGAACTTGAAATCAACATCAAAATGCCATAGCAGCATAACAATGAATCTATCACAAATTTGAACTTCAACAAAACCCCAAAACAGCAATTTGTAACTTAAAATCAACAGTAGCACAGCACCATAGCCATGAATCTATCAAATTTTTGAACTTGAGCAAAACCCAGAAACAGAAATCTCCAGTAACCCTTGTACTTCAATTTGACACAGCATAACATCTCAAAAACACATTGCATTCAGTAGCTCGATCATAAACCCTACGATTCCGAAGAACTCTCCGAACCCACATTGAAATCAGAAACATGTAAATCAAGGCACACGAGAATGTATGCAGAGCGTACGCGAAGCGATGATTTGACGAAGGATCACGAAGCTGAAGAGAATTTGAGCCACCCGACGGCCGAAGTGGAGGTTGAGGGTGGCGCAAAAGGTCTGAGCTAAATTTTCTCGGGAAAATGATTTCCTTCTTCTCCACCATCCAGGAATGAGAATGGAGATTATTAAAGAAATTCAAATAGCGACCGAATTGGAAATGGAGCGTGATTGCTTTTTCCCGGTGATTCGTTGCAGTTTTTGGTTCGAGGAGATGTACTGACCCAACGATCGGATATAAACGCAAGGTTTCCTTTTTAGTTAATTAGTGAATCTTCCGGCATATGTTAAGACCATTTGTGTTAAATTATGTGTACTATAAGGGATAATTCCACAAAACAGTTATTGTTCGACTTTCATTTTCACAATATAACTGTAAATTATATTATCGACCATATCACATCGTGGGGTAATTTTTTTTCAAAAACCATAGTTTGCCTTGACAATTTTGACGAATCGTTGGTTTTTTTGGTGTGCCACGCACGTGCTTAAGTGGAAAAGCACGTACGTGGCACACCAAATCAGTGGATTATGGTTTAGTCGTGCGTGGCACACCAAAAAAAACAACGATTCGTCAAAATTGTCACGGCAGATTATGGTTTTTGAAAAAAATGGATAACACCAGAAAACAACTATCGTTTGACTTTCTAGTACAAATCACAACTATAGACTTTCTTATCGTCCATAGTACACAGTCCCGTTAGTTAAATTACCACAAACCATGAATTCCGTCCAAAAACATGGAATATTCCGGAATATTCTGTTCAAAACACGGAATATTCTATCCAAAAACACATAATATTTCGTGTTTTTGGACGGAATTCATGGTTTGTGGTAATTTAACTAACGGGACTGTGTACTATGGACGATAAGAAAGTCTATAGTTGTGATTTGTACTAGGAAGTCAAACGATAGTTGTTTTCTGGTGTTATCCCCAAAAAAAATTACCCAACGATATGATATGGTCGATAATATAGTTCACAGTTATATTGTAAAAACAAAAGCCAAACAATAGTTTTTTTGTGTGGAGTTATTCCTATATTAAAAAACAAAAGTAAAAGTTTAATTTAAGGTGGACACAACCAAATAAAGTTTGAGAAAAATTGAATAAAAGGTCATAACATCATGGGGCCAAACTGAATATAAATATGTGTAGATAAGCAAACCGCTTTATAAAGACGTTCAGGAGCTAACGTTGCGGTAGCGTTATAAGACACCGATACAGTAGAATTGAACTGAGAGTTAGGGAAGACCAGCGTACATCGTCCTCCCTAAAATGATAGAGTAGGGCTCCGGAAGCACGTGAGTGCTGGCCTTCGAGATGGTAGGAGAGTATCGTGCTAAATTTTGGTGGAACCACCCTACCACCTTACATCTAGTGGGGCCGTATTGTTGGTTGTGTCACGCCCCAAATCCGGTATTGACCGGACCCGAGACGTGACTTAGTGAAGTTAAATAAAACAGTAAAACGAGATAAATAATATCTAAATAAGATGAAATAATATAGAACAACGGAAGTTCAAAACCCTGAGTCACCGCTCAGTTAAATACAATAGTTCAAGGTACGTCTCTACTAAACACAAATAGACCCGGGCCTCCGCGGCTCCCAAGCTCTGTGTAACCCTCTACTCCAAGTCATAAGTAATACCTGTAGAAAACACGATAAGGGGTGAGTTTGACGCTCAGTAGGTAAAAACACGAAAACTACCCCAATGCAGATTTACCAGAAAGCCTTTTCACATTTTAAAGTATATTAAAAGGTTTGATACATACGACACTTAGACCCTTTAGAGACAAAGTCCCCTTTTTACCTGACTATTACCAGTCCTACCATACCAACTTTGACTCAACACCAACCATTCGACTAAGGCACACACCGAAGGGAACAATCCAATTACGACACCTAATTACGTTTCTAAACTAACTTTTTAACGAATAAAAGGGGAAAGCGACAACGAGGACATGTAATCCAAATTAAACAACCTTCACTTTACTCGACCACACACTGTCCCGAAATTCCTCGTCCAAAACCCCTTCACATCCGACTCACGGATAACCATAAAGACGACACTTTAACTTACACGGAAGCTACACACATGAACTCACCATCGAACAATCAAAATCAAGTCATTCACGGTCACATACAACTCATAACAAAGAAACACCCATAGCCACAAACACATCAACACTCATTCAATCCAAACATTATCAAAACACACAACTCGTAACCCATGCACGGTCTCGGGAGCAACCCGCTCGGCCCGACGCAGCCGTACGCAACTTCCCCAACACACAGTCGGGATAGGCGGTCGACCTCATCGCGGACACAGGCCCAACCTCTTCGCGGAACACAGCGTTTTACCGATCGACGGAAGGCAAGGAAATCGCCTCTTCGCGGCCTCATCTCTCGTGACATCGCGGAACAACCTCATCGCGGCACAACACAGCGTTTTACCGAGTGCTAGTCGGAAGGTAGGGAAACCACCTCTTCGCGGGACACAGCGTTTTACCGACTCACGGTCGGAAGGTAGGGAAACCACCTTTCTCATGTAACCAAAGCACAACACACATCACACTTCACCAACTGCGTGCCGGAAGGTACGATACACCTGACGGAAGTACATCTCTCACACTTTACCGGCCGCACATCGGAAGGTACAACACCCTCTCGGGCACAATTCAACCAACAATCACAATCACACTCACAAGTAACCACGGTACCACAACCACGATCACAATCACGTCGGTCTATCACTCACCCGACCATACCACAACCAATGATTCACATCATAACAATCACGGCACACTTGCCACACATAGCAACGACATGTTACACCGAAAATAATATTCTTTGACCCTTAATTACACTCACAACTGTTCCGCACTTACCATCACTTACCGACACCACACTCCACATGGTAACCCCACCGGCTTAACCGGTATTCGTTCCCCAACATCCCCAAATCAATAGATTATATGAACATGAATACAGTCACCCAATCACTAATATGCATCACCAAATTCAACTCTACTCGTTTCCATGTTCGTTACTTATTTACCGTTCAAGCATCACAGAGCACACAAACAGATACATTCAACAAACAATCCTACATGCACGACATGACCCGATTCTACCAGCACAGCAATTTCCCAAGACAGTAATCGTAAAAGTTCACAGTTTATATATCTAGCTAGTTATTCACGTCCGATATGCATAATAGTTCTTTAACCGGTTATTAAGTTTCCCTATATGCATTATAGTACATCCGTAATAAAGCGGGTTTCGAGGTAATTCCCTACCTCAAGGAGAACCAACAACTGCGTCTCCTAGCTGCTGACGTTCGGGCCTACCTCCGTCTTCTCCACGATCGAGGTCCAAGCCTGGGTTTAACAAAAAGGGATGGGAATCATTCCCGGTCCAGTCCGTAACAGTCCTCTAATTTTAATTATTTAGTCCAGTAGTTCGTTTGTCCAAACGTCCTTTAAATTGTCCGATAAGTCCTGGTATTTATCTGATTTTAAATCCAATATTTAATTAAACAAATTAATTATAAAAATTGGCCTGACCCAGATCCGACCCGAGTCTGACCCGGATCCGATCCAAAACCGCGAACCAAACCCGGTCCGAGCCCAAACCCGAGTCCTGGCCCGAGCCGCCCCGAGTCGACCCAGACCCAGATCTGGCCTGGGCCCAAGGCCCGTCTCCAAGCTCACTTCGCCCCGGCCCAAGGCCAACCTGGCCCAAGCCCGTCCGTTTCGGTTCTATCTGGCCAGGGCCCAAACGACATGTCACGGCCCAACCATCCTGGCCCAAACTCAGACCGGGCCAAGGCCTCTGGCCTGAATCTCAAGTACGGGAGAAGAGGGCGGCGAGGGTTTCGTTTCAGAGCGCCGGCGACGGCGGGGAGCTCGGAGGGACGTGCTGAGGTGGTCGGGAGGGGCGTCCGGCTCCGGCGAGACCACGGCGAGGTCGGAGGTGGCTGGAACGCGGCCCAATGGCTCCTCCGTCTCGGATCTGGCGAGAGAGCGAGGATTCGCCGGCGAGGGAGCTTCTGGCCGGCGTCGCCCAGTCCGAGTTCGTCCACGGCGTCGCCAGAGAGATGGGTGTCCGGTGGTGATGGTCGGAGGAGAAGGGCGGGACAAGGAAGGCACTACCCTTACTGTCGTCCCCGTTGCTGGTGCGGCGTGAATCGAAGCCGGAAGGGGAGAGTCACGGCGAGGACTTCACGGCGGCGGCGGCCCGGATCTGGTGGTCGTGGTTTGATTGTAGATCTCCAGCTCGGGCGGCGCGAGGACGAGTTTGTGCAATGGCGAAGGAGAGAGAGGAAGAGTAGTGAGATCTGGAGAGGGAGAGAAACAGATGCCTCGGGAGGCGTGCTCGAGAATGAGGGAGAAGAAGGTGAGGCGTAGGGTTAGCGCGGTTTGGGCTCGCTGGTGGGCTTGCGTAGAACTGATGGGCTTGGGCTCGGTCGGATCGAGTGAGCCTAAATTGACCTGGCCCAGCCTGCTCCAATTCCCCTTTTTTTTTCTTCTTCTCTTTTTTTTGAACTCGATCCAAAATTTTGATTCGTTCTCCAATCCGTGACGTTCCAACCAAAACTTCAAAACGTTAAAATTCCCCGGTCTTTACAAGATGACCCCCTGTTAGACCACGAACTCCTCATTGGTCGAGGTGAGGGCGCTTATATCCCCCTCCCCCCCCCCCCCTCCCCCCCGCCGCCACTGATCGTGATGTCCTTTCAAAGCGTGCAGAGTACTGACTCATTTTTACTCGTTTCAATCTTGTAAAGAAAAAAGGCCCACAGACCGACCTTTCTTGCCCGTACTCACCTCGATCCGATCCATTGATGCCCAAACCTTGTGGGCCTTTTCTAGTCCCTTTCGGCCCATCTTAGACCCTCACGGTTCCTTGTTGAGACAGAAGCCATAGGGTAGAAGAGCGGGCCCTAACGCCCACCTCAGAGTGACTCACTAATTCGGCCCATCATGTCCTTCCCGCTATCTTTGGGAGCCTCCCCAACCCGATCCGATGCGACCCATTAGTCTCTGTGGGCTTCCTCCCAAGGTCAGAAACCCTAGCACATATGATCAGAACCCTACAACATCAGCTCATATTAGATCCTCGGTTGAATCCCTCGTACTTCTCGAGATCTCCATGATCGAAACGCCAGTCTTGAGAGGCTTGGAAAATATCCCGAGACGACAAAGTCGGCGAGGACAACGGATATTGGGGTCGACAAAGGTGACAGGGCCCTATGACAGAGTTCGACGCGCAATACTCTTGGGTCTTTCCAGGACCGCGCCCTGACTCAGTCGGCCTCCTCCCGATCTTGGGACCATGGAGGTGACAGTTTCCTCCTCCATCGTGGCAGAGAAAACGAGACTCGTCCTTTCTAGCGCTTCAACTCCACCTTGAGGCGGAGACGAAGAACGGGGAGGAGAGGCCACTATGCGTGAACGTTCCCCCGGAGGAGACATGATTCGCTATCTCCCTTGCTGGAAACTCCCATTTTCTACAAACCCTACACATAGAGAAATGGAGAGCACTCGATAGGATTGCCACCATGAATTCCCTGATGGACCAGAAAATTCATACATAATCACCGAAACCTCATGTCGTTAAGTCGAACCTACAAAAAATGCAAGAGATAGAACGAACACCAGGAAAATCACACATCTCATGGTGATTAATTACCAGGACAAACTATGGTGATTAATCACCAAAACCAACCGTCGATGACTAATCACTAAACCAAGAGGCGGAGAGTCAAACCCTTTTCCCTAAGCATTCTTTTCGTAGTTTTTTATTATATGTTAAAATTCTGCATTATGTTAAAATTAAATATGAAATTTTAGTATATAAAGAGATATTTTATTGATGGTGAGTATATAATAACATGAAAACTATTTTTCCACCAACCACATGTTGTACTAGGTTTTTTTTCTCAACTTATCTTCTTTTGTGTGTTGTAATCGTCACCGACCTCACCCATCAATTCTCCCCACGAAGACCTCCGTGCTCACCAATGACTTCCAATGCTCTGATGACTCTCGTGAAGGCTCCTTTACCCGAGAAGACTACACTCACGCTGAGTCCCAAGATGACAAACGGTGGCCTCGAGACAGACCCATACCTTATCCCATCGCCTCCCTTTCGCGCCTCCGGCACCCACCTGAGATTTCATAAAACTGGAGCGCATCATAGGAATCAAGTGTCTCGCCCACCTCTCCTCCACCCCTCTCTCAACCTCAGCCAAAAATCATCCTAGAGGATCCTACCCGCAATCATGTACACGATCCACAACAAGGCCAACTCCCGGCGAGCCTCCCTAGCCTTATCTTGCCTCCCCCGATAGGTGAGAATGGGTGTGAATCATCACCTCCCCTGACCGTCCATGTGTTTCAAGGAGTAAACCATCGCCCCACCATTTTCTTGGACTGGGAGATCTCGTCCCCACCCGGACCAGCGTTTTCGATCCCACTTTGTTATTGGAGGCCCAAGTCCCATTCTACCCTCTATCATAAAGCAGCCACCAAGGTAGAGCTGCCATATTCTAAGAGTTGTCTGAAAAGCCGACATAATGGCCCCTCCTAAAAGGTCTTGCATATCGCGCCCGAAGTATTGGCACGTCGCCACAATTGTTGCACGATCTGGTATCAAATCAACGAACGAAATCCAGGCCACGGGAAACTATCCCACTTGCACGGGTTTGCAGGCAGTACAACCCACAGGCAATCCAACGTTGTATCACTATCCCTCCTCCGGAACAGAGCACCCGACCCATTCGTGCCTCACCCCTAATCCAAGACCTCTTGCCTAAGACACCATCGCCAAGGGGGGCAGACTGCATTGTTCCCAACCTACCCATCCGACCCTCGAGGGGGACCGAGTTATGGGACTTGGAGAGGCAGAGGCAACACATGACCTCCTGCCTAACCTAGGAATACTACCAGACGCTGCAAGATCCTTGAAAGCTTTCAAGACTCCCCTTGGAGCTATAAGGTCGGACCTGTCAGGACAGAGAAGCACAACCTCGTTGGCCCCAACTATGACCGAGATGAGATCCTCCCAATGGTCTCGTCAAAGTCCATGAGTGACCCTCTTAGAAATAAGGTGTGTTTGGGGAAATACACCCCACCCTACAATGTTCAGATCACAACCGAACTCCTGCTTCCCCCACTCCCTGGGTTACTCCCTGTATGTATGATGTCCCATCAAGCGTCCCGAATCCATAGTCCCAAGCATCTTCAGGTCAAGACAAGGAGTGCATACAAATGACGTCCTATCGTATGCCCAATCTTTCGAGGCATTGTCCTCTCCTTTAATCATCATGATATAATCGAGCATCTTATAATATAGTTAGCGGTCGATGCCTACGAAATATACCTTTGTCTTACTCTTTCGTTCCTTAGTTACTTTCATTGTACGCTCTTGTTACCCAATCAATAAAATTCCCTATCTGCTAAAAAAAATAATGGGGAAAATTCTAAGATCCAAATTATAAGGACAAATTGGCTAGAAACCTCTTTTATCTTAAAAACTGTGAGAACTCATCCTAGTCATACACACTTATGATCTAACATTCACCATGATGTCACATCATCACCCCAAACTCACCCAAAATACATGCCAATTTCATCATTTCTCACACAAGCAAAGGATAATTGTAATATCATGGTGTCATGTGGACAAATGTCTATTTTTTTTCTTGGCCAATTATTAATTTAATCATTCTTTATTCATTTGAACTTTGGTTAGTTTCGAACTTGCGCCAATATTTTTCTATTTTCATGGGTTATCTATCAAATAACATATTGAATATACTTTGAAGCACGAAAAAAAAAATCGTGGTGATAAAAATAATGTTGAGTGTTGATAAATATTTACTAATAAATGTTTCATATCAGAATGATAAAGTAAGTGTTAAATGTTGATAAAAAAAACATGTACTAAGATGATAAAAAAACCGATGATGTGATAAAAATCATGTTCAATTTTTGATAATGAGGGTGATACACTAGAGTTTAGTGTTGATAAAAACATGTGATGAGGTGATAAAACACATATACCAATGATATAAAATTAAAACAAATAACGAGGTGAAAAGAATCATGTTCAGTTTTGAAAAATAAGGTGATAAAATTAATGATATGTGTTGATAAAATTAGTGTTCAGTATTGATAAAATTATCTTATTTTTTGTGGTACCTCATTACCCTAAAATACATTTTCTTAATATAATCTAGTGTGTTTGTGGGACCACTCCTTAACATATGAACAAGGTCCATAATTTTGAAATGACTACATTCATCCATACAAATGATAATGGGATTTATAGTTTCCCATAATACTTATTCCTAGCTCCAATAAAATTTCCTCTTTGAAGTTTTAAAAACAACCCTTAGAATTAGGAATGAAGACAACCGCAATTTTTGGTTGTGTTTGTCTTCCCATACGATTCTGCACATAAACTTAGAGAAATCTACCATCACCACACATAACTATAGAAAAACTTAATTAATGAAACACCTAAACTCTAACCTAACGTTATTGAATGAAAACAATCATATAAGTTCGAATACTTACACGGAACATTGCTCAGACGCCAACTGCACGAGCTTCGTCTTCTCCGATCAAACGCACGAGCTCAGTCTCTTGACAACTTCTTCTCTTCTCTCGAATTTGTTTCGACTTTTACATGTTTAGTGTGACAAAGATTGGTTTAAAGGTAAGAATACATAAGACAAAGAGAGTTTAGTCATTTAATCTAGTGTTATAATAAAATTTTCACAAAATTAAATAGTTTGGAAGGTCTGGATAAGATGCGTGCATGCATGATGCTAAAAGTTCTCTACCCAGTCAACAGTCTATACAAAATCGACACGTGGAACCATAAACGAACGTGGCAGTACCCAGCCAACTGCAGATTTATCCATTACTCAGTAAATCCAAAAGTATGTTTTAAAATTTTAAACTAATATCACTGCGACGTCGTTTGAATTTCGTATGTTTTTTTTTATTTAACAAATTATTCGCAGATATTTCTCAGGCGAAAAATAAATTCGACCCCTTTTTTTTTCAGTCTCTCTTCACTGCAACACGTCGGAGATGATCGGACTGGAATTTTAGCAGAAACCGTTGATTCCAGATCCTGGTAGAAGATTCTTCCCCCTGTTTCTCCGACAAAGCGGGTGCGATGTCGTCGCCGGAGATTCAGTCGATCCTCGACAAGTCGAAGGAGCTCGATCGATTGAGGAAGGAGCAGGAGGAAGTGCTCATCGAGATCAACAAGATGCACAAGAAGCTCCTCGCGAGTTAGTACCTGCCCCTTTCCTTTCCGATTCTTTGCTATAGCGCTTGGATGGTTTGTTATTGATGATTTTGGTTCATTTCGATTGGTGGGTGTGTTTCAAAATTGATGATAAATGTCGGTGTTGCTGGGAATGTTCCTGTTTGTTTTGTTCTGTTTTTGGATGGTTCGTGTTAATTGTTTTTTTCCGGGGTCAATTTGGTTGTTTATGTGTTTTTTTTCTGGGTTTGTTCCTTTATGATGTACTGGTTATTTGATTGTATTATTCAATGTTCCGATGATCAATTTGACTGTCCTGTGAAGTGATGTATATGGATTGGTTCGTTTACTAGAAGTTTAGGCATTGGGCATTTGATAACTTGGATTTCTTGTTTGGAAGTTCCTGCTGGATTTGCTTAAATGTGGTAGAGTGAAAATGTGAGCTGAGGGCTCCGAATGGAATGATAGGGAGTGCTCATTGAGGACAGAAATGTTGTTGACAACCCCGTTAAATTTGAGATTGTTTATGTAGGTGTTAAAGTTACGGTATTTATTTGGAGTTTATAAACAAAGGATAGATTGCCCATAAGGTATATTTTTTTGGAGTTGGTTATTAGGGTTCACGAATTTAACATTTTGTAGCATTTTCACAAACAATACGCAAAAAGTAGAGGTAGGATTATACATGTTTGTGCTTGATCGAGACATTTAGAGAGAGCGTTCCCACTTTTGTTTCAAGAAATTTCATATTTATTCCCATCGCAACACAATCGTAAATGAAGAACCATAATTGCACTAACTATCTTTCCTTCTAATTACACAATCATTGGACGGCACCCGAAAGCTTAACATTAATGGCACATTCTCATTTGCAGATGTAATTACTAATTTGATTTTACTTCCGGTTTCTCCACCTTGTGTACTATGTGTCATGACATGGTCAGTCCAATTAGCTTTAGAGTTATTAATTAACAGTGTGCTCATGTTAATCTTCCTACTCCCCCCTGGACCTGTTTATTTCTTCCTACTCCGTGGATATGAAAGCTAAGCGATGGGGTGAACACATAAATTTGTATGAAATATTCTTATAGAACTATGACATTGGCCTAATATTAATATGACCTTAATGATTTATCATGGCCTTAATTTTTTGTGATGCAGCTCCAGAAGTGGTCGAGAAACCTGGGGATAATACACTAATGAGGCTAAAGAGTTTTTATATCCAAGCCAAAGAGCTTTCAGAGAGTGAAATAAGGTACGTGCATGCTTTTTTTTTCCCTGTGGTAATAAGAAATAGATTTAAAGCTTGCACTACTGTGTATATATATGGTACAGTAATTTCATACTATGCGGGTCTATGACTCTCAAGGTTAATGATCACAAATCTAATTTCCTGAATTTGACTGCAGTGTTTCTAGCAGTTTGCTGGGTCAACTCGATGCACTTCTGCCCTCTGGACCTCTGGGCCCTCCACGAAGAATGAAAGGTAAACGCTAGAAATTGTGAAGGATATGTTATATTGTTGCTGAAATGTTGTCTGCTAGTTATGTTTACAGTAATTACCTTCTGAATTTATCTTCACTGGCTGGTTCTTAACCACAATGTCCATGTTTAGTCTAGACACTATTTCTTCTCTTTTTCTTTGATATGTCTATCTCAGATGTGAATGTTTCCATCTCTTCCTCTTATGTTATCTGCTGACAATAACTTGTAATTTTTCATCTAGATGCTAATTTCACTTCAATAACCTAAGATTGAATGGCTGAACGTACATGCCTCAATAGTTAACAAAGGGTACTAAAATGGAATTAATGAAAGTTTAGGCTACTGAGGTGACACAAAAAAGATTTAGGGTACTCTAAATGAATTAATGAAAGTTTAGGGTACTGAGGTGACACAAAAAAGATTTAGAGTACTCTAAATGAAATATGAAAGATTTAGGGTACTGAGGTGGAATTACCCCTAAAATTATCAAGATCCCTCACACATCCGATATAGGAGCCCTTTTGATTAGTTGGTTTCTATATCATGTATATGTTTTCCTCATCCGATCCTCTTCCCCCGGGGAATTGAGTCTAATGGCTAGATATCATGCAAAGCCGATTACTTCTCTATCATGTACTACCAAATCATTTTTGAAGCACGTTTCTGTTTCTGCTGAATGATATGCTAGTTATAATAGAATGGACAAAAGTTTATTATTGCATAAAAAGTTTAGCGTTTAAGCCTTACAAACTTGCTTCTACGGTAAGTTGAGAAACAAAAGGTTTATTTATTGGCTGACATCACATAACTTTCAGAAGGCAATGATCAGAAAAGGAAACGTGTGAAGGTTGATCCTGATGCTACAAGGCTTTCTGTAAATGTGCGAAACCAACTTGAGGCGTGGTCTAATCTAAAGGGGGAACAGGTATACCAATTATTTGTGGCTGAATATATGCGTGAAGGTCATGGAATATTAATATGTTATTTTTTTTTTATGTGCCCATAAGATTTGACCTATACTACTTACAGGTGGCAGCTAGAGTGACAGGAGAAGAGGCTGAGAAGGACGAGTGGTTTGTCGTCAAAGTAATACATTTCGATAAAGAAACAAGAGAGTAAGTTTGATAGATATAACTTTATGATGACGGCTAACAATATTAAAAAAAGTAGTAAACCACACAATGTTTCCTTATTTCTAATAGTTCTATGTTTAGGCGTATCTTAGAGCTGTAAAACACTCTTCACAGAATTAATAAGAAGATTAGTTGATTACTATTGATTTTCCTTACAATTTGGGAGATCGCTCATCATTTTTATTATACGTAACGAACTTCCTAAATAAGAAATAAGACACTTATTTTGGAAAATGCGGTTGGAGAAATTATAACACTTACTTGGGACAGGGAGTGCATATTAGGGAGATTGTTGGAATTGTGCACGTCTTGAACCACTATAACGAAGTGAGGTGCACAAGCCAAACTTTCCCAATAAGGTTGACCTTGTAAAGTTGACCCAAACTATTTTATATTCATATGCATATGATATGTCCCGGTGTTTTATAGTTATCATGAACACAAATGAGAGATACAAATACTTAGTCCTTTATATTCTGTCTCTCCAGATTGGAAGTGCTTGATGAGGAACCAGGGGATGATGAAGAGAGCGGTGGTCAAAGGTAGCTTATGTGTTTCAATTGCTTTCAGATTTATATATATTGTTTTTTATATATAATTATAAGGGAAAATTTCAGTATAATACCCTGTCAAACATTTAATTTCAGTATAATACCCTGGCATAAATTTTTTGCACTTTCATACCTAAACCAAACATTTATTTTCACTTTGGTACCCAACCGTTAACTTTCTGTTAGTTTGGATGGAAAAATTTAAAAAGACCATAATACCCTAACTATTACTCAAATTTTCATTTTAAGTTAAATTTTCATTTTAATACCCTAACAATGAAGGGTATTATGGTCATTTCACTTATTTTCAAATTCTGAACCAATGGCATGAGTTTGAAAATTTGAGTAATAGTTAGGGGTATTATGGTCTTTTTAACTTTTTCCATCCAAACTAACAGAAAGTTAACGGTTGGGTACCAAAGTGAAAATAAATGTTTGGTTTAGGTATGAAAGTGCAAAAAATTTATGCCAGGGTATTATACTGAAATTAAATGTTTGGCAGGGTATTATACTGAAATTTTCCCTAATTATAATCATTCATTCCTAATCTAATCCCTAGCCTTATTTGTACGTATAAGTGACCACCTTACCACTTGGCCAAACTTAGAAGCGAACTCTATTTCATGGATGAGAGAATTTAGAATCTATGTTTTAGCCTATATTAGGAACTTATGGTTGGCATTAAAGATCATTGCTCTCTATTGTAATTTCTAAGGGAAATGTATTCCCACCCCCTCGACGACCTTCTATTTTCAAATACATGCATTCACCTTCATAATCTACAAAAACACACAACATCATAAGTTTTTGCTAAAAACACACCGTAAATTTTCTCAATAACTACCGTGTTTTTGAAAAAACAAAGGTGGTTTACAGTGTGTTCCTGATAACCCATCACCTATTTAGTGTGTTTTTGAAAATCAAAGGTCACCGAGGGTGTGTTATTGAAGTTACCCCTAATTTCTAAGTAGAACGCTTTTAACTCTATTTCACGGATTGGGTTATACTTCTTGTAGCCTATATTAAGAACTTACAGTCAACATGGAAGCTAATTGCTGTCTGTATCTTCACATTTTCTCAGAAAGTACAAGCTACCACTGTCACACATTATACCCTTCCCAAAGCGAAATGATCCCTCCAGTGCCCCAGATTTCCCAACTGGGAAGCATGTGTTGGCAGTTTATCCAGGAACAACTGCCCTTTACAAGGCCACTGTTGTCAATCCTCACAGAAAGGTGACAACTTCATGTTATTATGATTTCCAGTGCCTAAGCTACAGTAACTCTACTTTGACTTTGTGCACTCTGTTACATATCTCTTTGAATATGAATCTGGGGATTGTGACATGGAACTGACTATCATCTGTATTGTGCATGTTGCATTGCGCTTCAAACCAATCTATATATTTCCAGAGGAAAGCTGATGAGTAAGTACTATCTTGGGATAATTGCAAAGAAGTACCCTAAGTATTCACTATCAGCAACATGTAGCCCTTATCTTTAATAATTCCAAAAAAGTGACCTGAACTTGTCTTTTTGTTGCACTTTGTATAAATTTGTTTCAAAATGATGGTTTTACCCTTGGAAATTAAAATTTTGAAAATAATAATTAAAGAACAAAAAATCCAAATTTTCATATCCCTTAAATTTCTTACTTTTTGCAATTATCAAAGAAAAGGGCTATAGGTGGCAAACAATGAATACCTTTTTTGCAATTATCCCTACTGTCTCTGCAATTTCCATACAATAAAAGTGAAAGATATGTTGATACTGACTATGGTTTTGGCTGGACAGTTATTTGCTGGAATTCGATGATGACGAAGAAGATGGGTCTTTGCCTCAGAGGACAGTGCCCTTCCACAAGGTTGTTCCCCTCCCAGATGGGCATCGCCAGTGAAGTAGGTTCTGTTTATAGTTGTCCATAAACTAAATGTAACTAGATCTTTCTTTCATGTACCCTACGGATTTTGTTTGGTGATTGAGGATGATTTTCGGAATTCTTTATATATTATGCATCTCTTCCCATTGTTTATTGGAATAATTGCAAAAAAGTACCCTGGGTATTCACTTTTTGCAACTTGTAGCCCTCTTCTTTGAAATTTACAAAAAAAAAAGTGCCATGAACTTGTCCTTTTGTTACCCTTCACATAAATTTTTTAAAAATGACAATTTTATCCTTGGATTTTTTTTGTCAAAAAACAATTAAATCCAAATTTTCATACTCTTTGTACAGTACAAATAAGAAGAAAGTTAGGATTTGATTTTTTTGTTTTTTACTTTTGAAATCTAAATTGTAAGGGTAAAATCGCCATTTTATACAAATTGCAACAAAAAGACAAGTTCATGGTACTTTTTTGCAATTTTCAAAGAAGAGGGTTATAACTTATAAGTTGTGAGAAATGAATTCCTTAGAGTATCTTTTTTATTTTTTTGCAATTATCCCTTGTTTATTTTCCATGGAAAGCCCTTATTTTGCCACCCTGTTGTTGACTTGTTGCAACTCATATCTCATTTCTTAGTATCTTTGTAATTAATACATTCACATGAATCTGATAGCCTTATCAGTTACCAGCAATGCTAGTTGAAGAGATGCAAGTATAAGAGTTAAATATTAAGCATCCTCAGATCTTTGCTTATATCTTATTGATACTCTCACATCTAAGTTCAGACCCAGAACAGAACTTGTGATTCTGGTTTTTGTTGCTGATCTCTGCATAATCGGTGCTTGTGGGTCTGTTAACAACCCGTTAAGCACATGTTTCAGCTACCCTTTGATTTGCAGCTTAAATGACGAGATCTCCACACCACACAGTATCCAGATCGGTGAATCCTGAAACACACACATGGGAAGCTTTAAATGAGGCCTGAGGTAAGATCCTGAAAACCATAGACATGAGAGGAATAATGAAGAATCCCAGGAAAGTGACAGTGAAGAGGTGGTCGTGGATAAGGACAGGGCCGAAACATGGTCAAGTGGGTTTGGTTAAGTACTTGAAAAGCAAGGGACCCAGAGATCACAAAGTGCCCAAAAGATCTTTAAGGGCATTGTTTTAGGTAACACCTCGTGCCTGTGAATTCTCAAGCTCGCATGCTGTCAAAGTGGACTTTGGACCTCACCAAGCAACTTAGCCTGCAAGGAACAGAGTTGTATGGTTCTTTTGCGCAATCAACGGTCAGATAAGATGTATGATTATTGTGATTTGGATCCTGATTATCAAATTAAGTGTCTGGTAATCCATCAAAAGATTGAGTTAATAGAGGGTTATAATTGGTATTTTACCGAAGAGAAACGGTACAAGAGGGATTTTGCTCAATGATGAGCGATTCGCCCTGGCTATTCCTCCACCATTTCAACTATGTATTGTCGATTCACCTAGGCAAATGGTGCCAAAAATCGGATTTACCAACCCCATTTTTGCTCCTGTTGAAGATGATCGTAAAATCACCTATGTAGAAGGGATGTTTACATTTGTCGCTTGATCTAATAAAAGTCGGTGAGAGATTAAATAGACTCAATCAAAGTTAGGGAAAAGAGTATTTGGAGATGAATATAGTTTCAAATCCGTTGGTACCTTAGGTGATTTTTTTTTTTTTTGATCAGCAATTTTTTTTTATAAAGGAACCAAGTTTCCAAAGTGGGAACAAGGCCAAGGGCGAACCCTCAATTACAACAGTGAACATGTCGTTTAGACAGCTCAAACCAGAGAAACATAACAACATTGGGTATAACACAGGTCTAACTACCCAGATGACTCACAATAAGCAAACACATAAACCAGAGGAACAACAGTACCCATGCAGGGGTGAACCGGACTCTTACCAAAGTAGAAAACAACCAATAAGAACACTACCCAACAACAGCAACCAAACAACAAAGCCACACAGGGGTTAAAAACTGGACTCTTCCCAAAGTAGAACAACCAAGAAGAACACTACCCAAAAACAAAAGAAAGGCCTCCAATGCCCAAGAAACCACCATGAAGAGTTAACATCAATCAAGTCGCACAAATGATTAGCCTAAATTCGCACCTGCCAATAACCCCCACCTCCCAAATCCTCAGCACACAGAATATGTGGCAAAGACTCCAAACCTCCACCCCGTGAAACCAGGTCCACCCCCAACCAGAACACCAACTCATCAACACACCGTTAAGCTATAATACCAATGTTGGTCAACACCAAACAAAGGTCCTCAGCCCCAGAACCGAGGCCGAGGAGATGATGAGACAGGGCCGAATTAAGGGGAAAAGACCCAATTGAACGAAAGGGGGAGGATAGAGGCAGAGTCAAATCTTCCACTCTCAGATCTCAATGAGACCTTGTCGGCGGCCAACGCCAGACCAACAACCACGAGGGGAGAGGCCAAATTCTAAGAGAATAAGGCTGGAACAACAGACAGGGGAGGAGGAAAAGTAGAGGCGCGGGAACGAGATCTAGGCTAACCAAAAACTTACCAAGTAAAAGTCGAAGTCGTAGAGTCCACTCAGCCCAAAGGTAGCTCCATCCACGAAAACAGTCCAGAGCACCAAGACCCGAAGAGGAGGACCCCCACCTACATCTCTGGATCTTCACGCAGGAATCCAAACCTGGCCACGACCCCTCGGCAGAAGACACACTCTCCTACGAGGCCCGGTAACTACCGAGAACAGGTGAAAGACGCTAGATCTGGGACAACGAACCACTCCAAGACGAAACACGAAGCCCTAGCAGAAAAGGGGAGGAAAACGGATAGCAACAAACAAAACGCGTCATCAACGCCAAAGGAAGCGAGGAAGAGCGTCCCACTCCGAAATGAAAGGACCGCCACCGTTGATGCCAGCACCGCTACGCCGGCGGAGCATCCGAACCACGACCATCCCCACCTAGAACGATGGGGAAAAGTCTCCCACTCACGGATCCAGACACACCACCAGCCAAGAAGGTAAGAAGACTCCAGAACAACGAAAACGAGACAGGAGAGAGGGGCGGCTAGGGTTGAGACAAGAGGAGAGAGAAGTGAACCCAGATCTGAGCCAATCTCGACGGAGAAGTCTAAGAAAAGCTTCCCACGACAGATCTGGGGTGAGGAAACGAAGGATCGGAGAAGAGGAAGGGCAAGGGCCCGGAAAAGGAGGGAGAAGGACAGAGAAGGTCGGAAAGGCAAAACGGAAAAAAGGGGCGGCGAAGGGAGAAAGTAGAGGGAAAAGTGGAGAGAAACGTGGTGAGTCTCGCCGGATTCAACCATGGCCGAGGCCACGGCCATCACCGGCGAGACCAAGCCGGAGAAGACGAAGAAGGAAACGAGGGGCGGCTAGGGTTCTAGAGAGAAGTTGGAACTTCTCACTCTTCTCTCTTGAGAACTAGACGTACCTTAGGTGATGTTATATTTTTTTCTTGTAAAATTGGAAATATGCGGTGAAGTAGATCAAGAAACTTGAAAAGGGGATTTCGAGTTTTTTATTCCCTTCTTTTGTTCAGCACGCAACACTCAGATTTCAACTAAGGTAAATACATTTTGGTACCTTTATGCTTAATCTACGGACATTAAAGTCCAACATGTGTAGGAACGATCATTTCGACACCCTTATGTTGGGTCTACGAACTTTTTATATATTTAGGGTAAAAAAACGAATAGAAAAATGTGAAATTACTATTCTACTCTTTTTCCTTTCAAATTAAGTTGAAAGATCATTTTACCTTCATAGACTGTCCCATTGAAGTTTACCTTGTCATTTCAAACTGGAAACAGAGATTTGTAGTCTCCCGCTAAACTCAATTCAAATGCTTAACCGACTGAACAAACCAAGATTGATTAGGTTCTGTTTTTTTATGTCTTTGACTTAGGCACACATTGCACTCACATTTTTAATGATTTTCATCATTCAAATCTTATCTCTCCATTAAAAAAAGAATCAAACTTGTGTCTATTACTGACAGATTTAATTATAAGTGAATCATGTGAGCAAAACCCCTGACAAATTCCACTGTTCTTTTCCTAAAATTCAAACCACATCACTTCCTAGTTCATCCCATCGATGAACCTCAGCAGCAACAACATACGCAAAAACAAAACCAAACTGTCCTGTCCGAGAGACATGAACACTGAACCCACCTCATGTGAAGCATCTAATGTCTACATCTCTATATTCTACTCCATTTTGTTCTGTTCCAGCACAAAATGCTCGAGATCCATAACCACTAATCAGAGCCTGTGACAAGCATGTGTGATCGGGACCGGCGGGTCAGAGAATGAACCGTTAACGAGGTGGTTAGCCACCCAGTGATTAGCCGCCTCCGTGTAGTGCACACCGTCCCAGCTGATGTACGAGGACGGGTCTTCACACGAACCCGCGTATATCTCAGTTCCGTTCAGCACTGCCTTGTTCCCGCAGTAAATGTGAACTGTGTCCGAGTGCATTCCACAGCATATCTCAGACGGTCCAACAAATCCTGATATAAAATTCACATGTCCACTTGAGTTGCTCTAATGGTACAAAAGAAAAATTAAAATGTATGTGCTTCATGTTATTGAGTTACCTTGAACCTTGGCGTTAGCGATGAGGGTTGACTTGGCGGCGAAGACATCGACATAGGTGATGGCAGCGAATTGGAGCTGAGTCCGGAGCTTGTGGACTCTGTCCTTGAGCTGTTTGTTGAACTCCTGAGCGATTTCGTTTTCCGATATGAGACAGCCGGATTGGTCGAGGACTCCGGAGGTCGGGTTGTGATAGTAATGGGTGGTCACCGGCAGGCAGCCAATGGGTCCGGTGTTGTGGACCCAGAACGCCCTTCCTCCGAGATCATACAATTGCTGGATCAAAATACGTGACGGGGTGTTGTAAGTACAATAGAACGGTCTTGCTGACCCGATTCACTGAGATTTAATAAAGACTGTTACCTGGATTGATCGGGCTAGTTGCTCGATTATGTCGGGTATGGACGCCAAGAGCTGTTGGTGGCCCTGTTGGAAACCGTTGGCGAGGTCGTTCTGGCCTATGTCGAACGTGTAGAGCGCTTTGGAGAAGTCCTCCGGTCGGGGGAGACGGCCCTTGCTGCCGGCACCGGAGCCTTGTTCGAATTCTGCTTGTTACAGACCTAACAGTGTCGAGTACATTGATTTTGTATGATACAAAAGTAGTACTTTTTAAAAAAAAAACTCTCACCTTTGTACATATCAATGGAGCGTGTCTTGAATTGGTAATAATGCGCTGTCTGGATGTCGAGGGAGAAAGGGCTCACGCCGTCCCTCTGAGTCTTGTTCTGCCACCTGACGGTGGCTCCTCCGGTGGCGAAGTTGGCGCCGTGCCGGAAGCTCGGGGCGAGCGAATCCAAGTAAGCCCCCAAATATGGTAACTTCAACTTCTCCGCTGTAACAGATAAACAATTAAGTTACAATGGGTGAAGACTACCCCGAAGTGGACTAGCTTTTGATGGGTCATTACCGAAGAAGTCTGTGATGAGGCGGCCGTCGGAGCCTCTCCCGGCGGGTTTGTGGAAGAAGGTCTGGCCGGAAGGCGGGCCCGCCGGGTAAAAGGCGGCGGAAATGCCGCCGGTGTCAGAGTTGGAGTCGCCGAAGTTGTAAATGGCGGGGAATTTACAGGGCGGCAGGTGCTTGACGTTATCGGTTGTTGCACTCGCAACGCATAATGTGAACGAAAATGTGATCGTAACAAGAGCTTTGAAAAAACCCATCTCGCTGAAGTGTTACCAAAAGTGTCACGAGCTCATAAGTTCTGCTTATATTATATATAGGCACTGTCAGTGCCGATCCACCACTTGGTTAAAGAGGTGCACTCACACTTTGGCAAGTCAATCAATCAACAGTATTAACATTAGATAATTAGATTTATTGGAATCAGTGTTTTAAAAATCTCGATTGGTCGTTGTTTAGGTTTTATTTTGTGTCTAGCCGATCCGATTAAGCGCATAAGCATCTAGAACAGTTTTTCATATTATAGTGACTAAATTAAAATAATTAGACGGTTGTTCAGAATTGTTCGGTGTTGATAATAAATATGTGTTCCTATTTTTAATATAAGAAAGTTCATATTTTGTTTCTATATATAATTTTATATTTATTAAAAATAGAAAAATACAAATCCGAATAGTCCCCGATTAATCCACGTCTAGTCCCCAATTAATCACTGAAGGCCATAACCGTCCGATTAGTGTCTAACGACTTTTGGAACCTTGATTCGAACGAATCGAGTCTATTTGTGTTTGGTCACGTGACATAATTGGATTAGGTGACCTAAGTATCTGCTAACAGATTCAGGTCTAGTATAGAATCTGTCAACATCGAGGGATTCCTTAGCTTGAGCTCCTAGACATATGGATTTGATGACGACCATCTTTTTGTGTTTCTCGACAGAATTAACGATCAGATTCGACTCTACTATATAAGTACTCCAATAAATAATTACTCTTTCGATCAGACTAGTTTACAAATGTGGTTTACTTAGCAAAAATGTAACAACTTGCATGGTCCATGTACATTCCCACATAAGCATTTTTCTCAAACATGTCACTTGCATGGTAAGATCCCGTGCACACAAGAGTCACGTGCTATTATTCTAAAGCCACCATTAGCCTCTCTTTAATGCTATCTCCACCAATCACATGCCCAATTAGCTGTCTCTGCTCCAAAATAAAGTCCAAAGCTAAAACCTTTACTCTCGAGATGGCTTTCTCATAAATAAAACCCGTCAATTGACGTGCCATTGTATCCGAATCGGGTCCATACAATCGTTCAGACATCTACACACTGATTATTGTAACACCAAATTCGATCGAGACCAGTGACCCGTTAAACAAGACTGGTCAAACGTCATTCGAGAAGGATCGGATATTGGACGTTGGATTTGATGGCTGTGGTTTCCAACTTTGTTGGGAGTTTCCGAATTGGGGGAGAGAGACAGTTCATGTTGGGGTTTGAGTGTGACCACTTTGGATTCGGGACAAGGAGAAGGTGACAAAGGTAAAGCGATTCTGGAAAAGGAAAGGCGCAAAGTACAACATCATTGCGCATCTATGATGAAGTCGTGTTTTGACTCGATGCTTCTTCATTATGGCAATTCCGGAATACATGTAAGCCTTGTTTTGCTGCACAATTTAAGGTGCAATCATTAGTGGATAGGGCTGTGTGTTATTAGCACTAATCCCAAGCTAATCACACAACTATAAGCAACATCATTACCTTGTAATGACTATTATACAAGCACTTTTCAAATAAAAACTAAAAACTTATATAAAGTTGTAAACAATGATCCATGAATTCTTTATTCGTAAGGAGACTTTTATGACCGAATAACTTTTTTTTTTAAAATCTTTAATTTTTAAATTTATACTTCGGATTCAAAAGTAATATTTTTTAGTTTAGAGTGAAAATTTTATTAGTGGAAAATAACCAGTAAAAAATGGAAAACAACAACGAAGAGTGAGACATAGTTTTGACAGATCCGAAACGCTTACAATGTATTTAAATTGTCGACTATTTCAGGTAACAGCTTAGGGGGTGTATCTCTATTCTTGTAGTGATGCGCATCCATCATTTCTGACATTTTCTCTTGGCTCGATTCAAGTGGACCTGTTTTGTCTAAAGAACACGTTAGTCCCTTGATGGAGACCCTAGAGGGAGGTGAGAATGATGTTAGGTAGTCGAGGAGGTCCCCAAGAAAATGATGAGATTTGAGATCGAGTTTTTTCAGATATGGTGGGAGTGAGTGTATCTCCTATACAACACCCCGAAGAGGCCCTGAAGGGCTTGGCAAGGCTGCTCCGCATACCACGCATCCTGTCCCTTTAAGACTGCCACCATTACCGGCAAAGGGGATTGTATAGCGCTCTCTTCTTCTGAACCGGGTAGAGCACAACAAAGGTCGTGCCAAGGAGGCAGGGAGAGAGGTTGTCGCGTTTCCCCACCCAAATATGGCCCTCGTCCATTTGTGGACCACATTTCACGCAGAATTATCGGGCCCCGACCCAGTTTAACGTCTGAGCCGCACCACCACCATGAGGAAGCCCTAGCCGCCTATTTTCCTCAGTAGTGAGTCGATGGGTGCATGTGCGGGCGTCCGTCAAGCCAATCTCTTAGCTATTGATCATAGAGGTTAGATACTCTCCATGGAGTATGTCGAATGTCCACATGCACACTTACTCGAAAGTGAGTCTCCCAGTCTTGTGGATCCACCATTCGCCTGCAGATAGCTGAGTCGACGACGTGGGGTGCCCTACAGCATATCCTTGGCGGTTGTAGTTTGATCGATGATCTTGGTCGCCTAGTTGATCGCAACATGGGACCTTGGCCCCTATATGCATAGCAGGTATCCCGACCTTAACGGTACCAGCACGTCTATAAACGGACAGGGACCCTAGCTCGGAGGTCGTTGACATTCCAAATCGCCTGGTGCCCATCGTGGTGGGTGGGAACCCTCAGCCTCCGATCAACACCCAAGGTGTGTGCATCATAAGGGAAATGACGAGTGGGCACCACTAGATGCCTCTATGATGGATTGGGACAAGGCTAGCCCACTATTGACGACCACTCTATATGACCTCCCCGGATCCCTCTATTCTCGGTCCTCGGATAAGGGTCATTGGAAGGATATGTAGAAGACCTTATAGAGATCGATGCATGCATGGTAGGAATATAGAGAATAGTGATGCAAACGAATGAGGAGGGAGAAGTCCTTCAAGGTAAGTTCCCAAAGAACGCGAGAGTGTTGGCTCTCGAGGTAGTAGAAGAATACCTTGTCGATACTTGGTGGTACTACTGTCACCACACGTCTAATGAGGCGGTATTATCGGCAGACCCCCATTGGACCACAAAATCTTCATTGAGAGAGGAAAGGATGCTTGCTACCCCCCGTCGCTGCTCGGTATGCCCCCTCGGAGCGTGTAAAGCCCCCAAACTCTAAGTCTTGGATCTCCTCCATCAGGTGCTTCATACCCAACAACCTCTTAGTCTCTCTTCCGCTCGACTCATCGGAAGGAATGAGAGTGTCCTTTGAACGGGTTCGGGTGCATCAGAGGCCTTCTTCTTCACAATGAAGAATCACCCAGGACATCTGGATAAGTTCTCATGATGGGAAAGACCTGACTAGTGGCCTTGAGCCATCGTTTAGGTGGTCACTCTTGGCGGGAAAAGACTTGGCTCGATCAAGAGAGTCAACCTCCTCCTCTAGCATTTCCCTTTTCCTCTTTCGGTCGCCTAGTCTTGATGACACCAGTGCAAATTCGGGACCTGTCGGCTTGATATTCAGCCTAGACGGGACCAGTTTTTCCTAGTGTCACCCTACCATGGAGGGAACGCGACACATGCAGCCTTATGTCAGTAGGGGATCAGAGAGAGGGGCTCATATCCCTGTGACACGAGAGAAAAGCCTAGGCCATGTGCTTGATGTAGTTGCATCCAAAGAAATAATTGGGCAGACGCTCATAGAAAATATGGATATGTACCTCTAACTCCAACAGTGGGAACCATAACTAACTTTTAAGCGAGAGCCGCACATCCAACTGTACCCAAACGCACATGAATCCCCTAACTCATACCATCCACGTTGTCGTCCATAGCGGGAAGTGTTGAGGATGTTCCCCATCCGGAACGTGACCCCCCGGTTTCAGACACCTACTAGGAGATTGGAGATGCAGGATCAAACCGATAAGTGGCTAAAAATAATGTCGTGGGGCCGCATTTGAGGATGAAGGTCCGCAAAAAGCACGAAACGATCGTTGGCGTCGGAAATCCTAGGTCAACCTTTCAAAGGTCGGGTTCTCTCTCGTTGATTGGAAGAAGAAGCCCACCCCACCATCATCTAGGGGTTGCGCTACCAAGTCTGGAAAATGTCACAGCTCCACGAGCTAGTCGACCAACGATTACCGAAAGTAGGTTTTGGTGGTCGGTACCCGGACAGCCACGACGTAGAAGTTCAAGCCCCGACCGCAGATCTCCATCGGAGGTACTACTACCTCCGGATGAAGAGGCCGCCCATACGAGTCCCAAGTTTGTCCACACATGCTTGTATGCAGACACTCATTCCTCTCGATTCGTGACCTTACCCTGGATGTCCCATCAGGGCACCCCCACGACCTGTACCACCAAAAGCTTGAGACCCCCCGTATTCAACCGGAGCCCTAGGGTCCAACGAGTATGGCCTCATTCACCATCGCCTCTCCATTCCCGATGAAGATACCACCAATTGAACACCCCTCGGATAACTGGACCCCGTGGGATCCGAGGAAATCTCCCAGAATCTCATCCCCTTCCCAGCCTCAGTGTTGTAATCATCTACTACTAAGCCTCATTGTTTCCTTAATAACAAAAGCCCGGTGCTCCCTCCGTCATGCATACTCATCCTTAGAGAGGCCGATGTCACATCCGTCGTCTCTGGTGGCACAATGTGACGAGGCGAGGGAGTCGGAAAGATCTCCACCACTAGGGCTGAGCAAATAAAACCGATTTCACCGGAACCGGCCGCCCCCGGCCGGAACCGACACCGAAATCACCGGAACCGGAGTCTCCGGTGCCAGATCGGCGAAAAAACTGCAAAAACAGCGGTATTTTCGGTTGATTCCGGTTCTGGGTCTTCAAAACCGCCGGTTAACCGAACCGGCCGGTACTATTTGTTCTAAGTCCTGTAACTCATTTAATTGCAGCCCATCTATACTAACCTTTAAGCCCATTGACTATATTAAGCCCAAATGCCAAGTCAACTTAAGTCCAACTCACCGAAACCCTAATATCTTCTATATATACTATCTATTTCTCTCTCTACCCACATGCTTCTTCTGCCGCTTCTCTTTTCTTCTCTACTCTTCTCTCTCTTTCAAGTTGATCGAAGAACAATGGTCCGCATCTCTGATTTCTTACTCTATTTCCGATGAGTGATGTAAGTCTGAGATCCGGATTTGGGGTTTTCTTACAACATCATTACTTCCAACTATCCAAAGACCTAGTTTTTTGTTCTGTGGATGTATGTCAATTTTTTTGTTTATGTTTCAGAAATCTGTCTTTTTTGAGGTCTTTATTTTTGTTGTTGATTTTATTCCATTTGTGAACATGTTTGGATCAGTGATGTCTTTTCAAACTGAGATTCATCCACGTTTGGTTAATTTACAAAAAAAAATAGATTTGTATATTGTCATTAAAAGACATACATCTATTTTTTTAATAGATCTGTTAAAACATATTTCTTTCTCATAAGATCTACGTTTCTGTTTATTCTTTGTTGGTTAGGTCAATCTTGTTTGTATATAAATGTGTTGTACCTTCTTTAATGTGAAGTATTTATATTCTACTGTATATAATATAGTTCACAAAATCGGATACAAGGGCGAATGAAAGCAATTAAATTGACATATATTTTTGTGAATTTAATAAAATATACCATTTGTATGTTATGTTCAAAATAAATGAGATGAAATCTTGCATTTATTTTCCTATAATTCCTATAATATGCTCAAGAACAAGAACCAGTAGAAATTGTTCTTATTTAATGTAAGCATAACCATTTAATTCAATAGTAAAGTGAATTGGAGAATCTATTTGTTAATGCAATGAATCTTATTAGAATGGATGTGTTTGAAAAAAGACGAAATAAAGTTAAAAAGGCAAAAAATTTCAGCTAAAAATAAAAATTGGCCTTGAATGGAGAAGCCCAATCTGAAGCCCAATGGACCGGTGAGCTCGGTTAAAAACCGGCACCGGTCGACCTTATAACCGACCGGGTTTTTGCATTTATCCCGGTTATCGGTGCCGGCGCCGGTGGTGTGTTTTGGACCACCGGAGGTCCCGGTTCCGGCGGGCAAAACGGTTGTCGGTGCCGGTTAACCGGCCGTGCCCAGCCCTATCCACCACCATGTCAGCTACGGGCGAGAACCGCTAACCCGCATTCATCAGACTATCCCTCTCGGACTCAAAAGGACTCCCTGTCGGAGACCCCTTCCGCCTGCCATCGTAGAGGGAGCACCCTCCCGTGTTTGTGCGGTAAAACCTAGGCCCACCTCCGACACCGTTTTTATTCCAAACAGAACAACAACTAAGGGAGGGGAGGAGAGTCATTAGACGTATCAATGGAGGACCCATCAATTCCGTATTTGTCATCTTCTTAACCACCTCGATGCGATCGTTACAAATTTTACAGAGAGAAAAGGAGGAGAGCGGGGATTTTTTTATATTTCTTTTTACTTGGTAACGATATGGCTGAAATTAGTGACAGTAAGTCTCTTGGGACTGTCCCCTTCTTTTATTTATAGCATGTCCTGACTCCTGAGAGAAGTAATCGGGCGTTCTATTTGGGCTTGGCCATGCTTGGATGTGGCGGGCCATTCCTGGACTACACCCGACGAACTAGGCCCATTAAGGAAGACGACGTCGCATTCGAAATTAGGTCGGAGAGAAAGAAGAGAAGGCAGAAGAAAATTTCCTGTCTCGCTTCTATCTCTCTCTTTCGCACGACTGTGTGTAGCTATGGAGTCGATGGCTGAAGACAAGAAGGAAGGGACGAACCTGCTGGGATCGCCGACCTTCGAGGAGCTCGAAAATGGCCGCTTCAAGTGCGTGGAGACGGGCCACGAGATGCTTGCCAAAGACAAGGACTCCTACTCCCGTTGTAAACGGTGTCGTTTGGGCCTCATCGACTTCGCCTTGTCCCACAAAAAGCCCCCTCTCAACATGTTCAAGCAAGACCCATCCTCCCGGTGAATATACTTCTCCTCTTTTTTCTGTAATTTGGATTTGTGCTTCCTAAACTGATTGTGGTTGGTTCAATTTCTAGTGCGTGTCACCAATCTAGTGTTGGTATTACCAGTATCAGTTATTATTTTGATGTGTTTGGTTGCTGAGAAAATTTGGGGGAAACCCATGAGATAATTAGTATTTTAAGGTCATTGATTGTGAAAAGAAACAAACTTGTTGATCCAAATCTAGTTGAATGTTTATGTTTTCTGGGGTCACAAACAGTGAAAGAGCTCTTTGTAAACTTAATTTTCAATTTAGTATGGAATATGGATGATGTGCTTTATAGTCACCAATTGCTGAACTAATCTAGTGTTGGTATTACCTGTATCTTTTATTCTTGTAAAGTGTTTGGTTGCTGAGAAAATTTGGTGGAAACCCTTGGGACAATGAGTAATTTAAGATCATTGATTGTGAAAAGGAACTAACTTGTTGAATGGAACGTGAAAGAGCTATTGTAAACTTTTTTAATAGGCAATAACTAATTTTCTTGTCACTGCCTGAATGCTGAACTTCTCCTTATCTTCTTCTCAATGTTGTTTGCTGATAATATTTCTGGGTTCATGGTTTCAAAAGTTCGAAGTTGATATGCAAGCTGACAGGAGACACTGTCAACAAGTCTGAGGAACATCTTTGGAAGCACCTGAACGGGAAACGGTTCCTTAACAGATTAGGTTTGTTTTTTCTTCAGTTATGTTGGTCTTGAGTTCTTAAAGATCAATGGTATCAGTAGTCATATTGCAATAGGGAAATTTCTCATATGTTTATATGCACGTGAGCAGAACTGGTGGAAGCGGGAAAATTGACTCCAAATGGGAAACCTGTAGAGGGGGCTGAAGAAGTGTCCGCTGACAAAGATGTGAGTGATAAGAAAGAGAAAAAGAAAAATAAAAATAAAAAGAACAAGAACAAGAAAAAGGAAAAGGAAGTGGAGGAGATCATCTCTGAAGTAAGGGACACTTCAGATAAAGATACTGATTCAGAAGAAGCTGATTTCTGGATGCCTCCAAAAGGAACACGCTGGGACTTTGATGATGGCGGAGACCGATGGGGATCTGATTCAGAGCCCGGGGAGGAAAATGATGAAGTTGGTGATGGATCAGGTATGCCATAGCTCCCATGTCAAGCTTTAATGATAATCACATGTATCCGTTGTTAATTTTCTACATTGCTATGTGGGTTAGGGGCTTGTTTAACATACAAAAAATTAGATGACCAGGTATCGATCATCCATTACAGTGCTGCATTCAGAATCTTCATGTGTGAAGAACACTTTTCATTCTTGGTTCAATTGCCATACTGCAAGAGATATGGAGTTAATTAGAAGGCTATATCATTATCAATAATTAGTCTTAGGTTTAAAGTTTCTTTTGATCGACTAAACCAGGTGTGTCAAAAACATCTAGGGCTCAAGACCTTGCTTATGTAGAAGTAAGGGAGCACTGCACATTTTTTTATTGTTACAAAACTTTTTAAAATTGATGTATCAAGCAAGAAATGGGCTCACGTATGCATGTAGAAGAGAACACTATATTCTTGACCCGCACCTTAAAGAGGCCCAACAAGAGCTGAATAGAGTGAGGGAGAGAAGCCCAACAAAAGTTGGGAATAAGGCCCAAATTCAAGTGCTTGACTAGCTAGAGGTTTAAAGTTATATATTGAATGTCTAGTCTCCAACACCATTTCAAAGTTTAGTGTGGCCACATCTGTTTCTTATCCTTTCCTGCATAGAGATATCTAAGTTTGCTACCTCGAGTTATGATGCGTAATTTACTTCATCCCAAACAAAACATCTATTTATCACATCCCAATGACGGTATTAGTACATCATAAAAATGAACTGTCAAACTAATCTGCTAGTTAAATGATCGATCCAAGCCTCACTGATGCAAATCTTTCTATATTCTTTTCATTATATACAAATCATTTGTGAACACTGCTTCTGCATCTATTCTTTGTACTCGAATGATATTTTCTTCCATCAGATGGTGCAGTTGAAGATGACGGTGAGGTGTCAGAAGAGCTCTCAGTCCGGTAAGTTAATTATTTCTGTTTTCATCTTGGCTTAGTATTAATGCATAGATTAGTGTAAACTAAATTATCCATTTGTTTGTCAGGACAAAAAGAATGGCCATAGAAATTGGACCTAGTAGCTTTGCTTCAAGGAAGAAGAAGAGTAAGAGTAAGGACTCCACAAGTTAATTTACTCACACAAATTCTTCACGTAGAGATAGAATAGATATGTTGAATTACTTAATGCAAATACTTTGGGAAGGAGATGGGAATTTTTGGTGCTTGGAATGTAAGATACTGTTTTGAGGTTCTTCAAAGTTGTATTTCGATCTCATGATGCCCAGTTATGAGTTTCTTCTAAGGTTATATATCTCTCATTCAGTAATTTACTAATTTGTTGCATGTGTTCCTGATTCATATGACCCATACTATAAGTACGAGTTGGGTTGGGCATCGGTCGGTGACCGACACTAACAGCCCTTCCGACCATCATACCCGTACCTCCGGTGGTTTAATTTTGTAAATTTATACTGCACAACTCATGAATAAGATGTCAACAAACTTTTTTGTTGATTTTTTTAATGTGAAACTAATTTTTTTAACATTCTATACAAATGATGATTTTGTCCTTTTTCGAATAATTAATGCACATGATGACACACGGTTACTTTCTGTTTCAGTTAGGTCAGTTTTTTTAGGCCATCTATAAAACTAAAAAAATTGTCTCCATGGAAAACACTATTGTGTTGTTTTCTGTTTCAGTCTGGAGTCTGTAACGTGTTATTATTGTTTGTAATGTGCGTTTATCAAATGTGTGCATATCTTGTTGATATGTAAAAATTTGGCAATATTTTCTGGAAAAAAAAAACTAAGATTTTCTTTTAAATCTTGTAATAATGTAATTTATTTATTGATTTTGTAGCTTGATTAGATAACACTACCGAGCAGCGGCGGCTAGGGTTTATGCCGTCGCCGATGGTGATTCCAATCATGATCAAAGCCTCCATCATAGATGTTGCCTTGAGTGTTGTTCATGTGATGCTAGTCATGGCTCCACTGTATGATCATCTGGTGTTGGGCTTGATTGGTGAAGGTGCACAGGTGAGGAGCATTGAGGTGGAGCAGGAGCAAAGGTGGTCGCTGCTGGTTTTGATCGACAACGGGAGCAGTGGAGGATGGGGGTCCTGGCACTGTCGGATCGGCGTGCGTGACGGCTTGAGCACGGCGGGGGAAGCGACGATGGTGGTGTCTCTTTCTCTTGTGGACGTCGACGATGTCAGGGTAAGTCGTTGGAGACTTTCTCTTAGATCTCGATTGTTTAGGGTCAGATTTTTCTCGATCGATAGCGGGTCTCGTACTCCAGAAGCGATCAGAGGACATCTGCGTTGCCCCACGCTCAGTCGGTGGATTGGTGTGGTAGGCTGGATCGCTGACTATGGGCACAGTCTGGGGGTGGCGCTCACGCTGGCGATCACGGCGTGGGGGCAGGAGGCACGTGAACCGTGGCCACCGCCGGTGATGGCGCCGTTGGTGGAGTGTGCGATGTCTGAGGCCGGAGGATGGGTGGAGACGAAGGCGGCGCTGCCGAGAATGGAAGCACGGGAGGCTAGGGTTCCGGGAGACTTATCTTGGGCCGAGATGGGTGGATCGGGCCCCAGTTGGGTCGGGTCTGGACAGGCCCGAGTCGCAGGCAACCTGGGTTGCGGATCGGCCAGGGGCAGGGTCCCGGGTCGGGTTTCAGGGCGAATTCGGGGACCGGGAAATGGAGGGACACCACAAACGGCGAGGGGCGGAAGGCTCCCTCGCCTAGATCACTGAGTCCTTCGTGGTCCAGTGGGGGGTTTGCCGGTAATACCGCCTCACTGGACGTAAGGTGGCATCGATTCCACCAAATATCGGCGCGACATTCTTCAATCAGATCGGGAACCAGCAACTATACGTTTTTAAAGGCCCTCATTACCATCCGAGGGGGGACGGCGTCTGCTGATTTCTCGGGAGAATGCAAAGTCCACCTGAGCCATTTCAGTTCCTGGTTACAGGACTGCTGTCCGGGACATCACTCTAAGGACCCAGTATTCTACTGGAGCGCACCTCAGAGTCGATATATGTCCAATCGGATCCCCTTTTCACTCGGCTTGCTCGCCCAGTGTCATTTGGTAGAAGTATGCTGTATCGGTATTCATGACTTCCCTGGATGCTACCGCAGATTTCCCCTTCAACCGCCCCTATACATTGAGCAACTTTTAGATTTCTGTTATTGCTTTATGTTCTTTAGTTGGATTCTATCTTGTACGATGAGTACAATTATGTGCTCATCATCCTATTTCCTTTTCCAGTAATAACATTACCTGTTCTTCTAAAAAAAAAGATAACACTACCGAGTTTAGAGAGTTGTACTAGGAATACATTCCGGAATTGAAGTGAATATAAGTTTAATTAGAAGAGGCTTTTATATTTATGAAAAAAATTGTATACAGAAAAACATTATAAGTTGGATACGTTGGACATGAAATCCTCCTCGTCCTGAAATTGTTGATTTTAGTTATTTATCTAAACTTATATTCTTTTTAACTAATCAAATACATCTCATGCTCAGATCATACATCAAAGTAGTTCATTGATATTCGTAAAATTATGTTTAAATTGAAATAGACGTATTTGGAAGTATAATGTACATACAATACAGAAAAAAAACTTACATTTAAGTATCGCCGAATTGTTTCCAAATGTATTCGATAAGATAGATCTTCAATTACATATGTAGTGTCAGATTGTGCATTTAGACAATTTTCAGCAACCGTACCAAATACAAGTATCGATTCGATAAATTTTTGATAATCGTACCTATGACCACATTTTTGTTAAAAAAACGACCGTTAACAAAAATAGTTGTCACTTTTCTCAATTGTCGAATACGTGTCACATCGTGGTTAGAAGCGAGTCAAAATAGAGGTAGACTTGAACGTCGTTCCGATATTTGATTTCAGAAACCATAATATGAAACCGAGATCGTTGAAACATGTCGTCGATATCGATAACCGACGGTTACGGGGACAAGGTTAGGACCACTAATCAGGTAGTTACTGATTATGGTTTCATCGTGATCGGGTATCTGAGAACATTCACGTGAAGCGGAGAGTACACGTAAGCCTAAAAACAGCTCATGTGACGTCCACGCCGCGAAGCTTCTCGTTAACGTTCCATAACTCTAATTTCCAGATTAAACAACAAAACAAAACTAAACTAAACTAAACCAAAAAAAAGTAGGCTCAATCCAAAAGGTTGATACACACACAAAAGTAAAACTGCTTTCTCTCTGAAAAAGATTTAGATCCACCGAAGGAACCTCATCGACGATCCGTCTCTTCTTCTTCGCCGTCGAGGTACTTTTGATCCATCCATGTCCTCAATCATCAATGCCTTCTCTTGCTCGCATTTTTGTAATGGTTATTGATTCGGGAATATGCTTCTGTTGTTGCGATTTTGAGATGGAGTGTTGTTGTGAGTTAGGGTTTCTGATAGGTCTTAGCGGTGCGAGGTTTTGGCGTTTTTAGTTTAGGTTCTGAGCAATGCTGCTAAGTTTGGTGTTAGTTTGTGCTGAATTGTGAAAGAGTTGAGGATTGTTGCATGTGGATTTGGTTGATTTTTCTTCACTGAACTGATTCGGTGGAGTTGTTATTTTCGGTCAATTTTGGAAGCTTCTAAATAAATTTTAAAATATGTCTCTGTGAATCTGTGATTGTGATTGTTTCATTGGAGTACTGTTCTTTTGACTCGGTTGGTTATTGAAGTTTGAAGTATGTAGGACCTGATCTGATTTACTTGTTAATCGGTTGTTGAATTAGTTTCCTGTGTGCAGTTTTCATTTGGGTTTCAATTTGAAGGGGCAAATTAGAGATTTTTTTAAATGGGAGGTAGAAGTTCCAAAGAGGATCGGAGTTGGAGGCTGAATTCATCTTCAATCCGATCAACTTCTTCATCTTCATGGCGTTCTACTCACCAGTATCCTCAATCATCATCATATGAGCATGGGAGTAGTTACCCTCCCACAGGCACAGCTCAACCATATCCAGCACCACAGCAACCCTACCCCCCACCACCTCTGCAACCATATGCTCCACCCCCACGGCAGCAACCTTTTTTGCCGCAGTACCACCCCCCATCTCAAGACCCTGTCGTCAGTGCAGCTGCTCATAACGGGAGGAAGCTAGACAGGAGGTATTCAAGAATTGCTGATAATTACGCCTCTTTGGACCAGGTGAGCCTGCCATGCTTGCCTTTTAAAGCCAGGGAAGATCACATGCAGAAAGCATGACGTAGAGATACTTTATCTTATATTCTTTCATTTCAGAAAGATATACATCCAATTGTTTTTTTTCCCTTTTTAAAGTCTTATATTTTAGCTGATCAAGTGCAGAATATTTGTTCTTTGTTGTTGGCCCATTTGTTTGAGCTTCCTGTAGTTCTTAGAACATGACAATGTGCTCAATGTCCAGTAACAAAATCAAATTGAAGGCACTGTATGAAAGGTTCCAATTTTGGAATGGGACACAAATAATCTTAGAGCTATTGTGCAAGGCTTAAGTTATTTCAATCTTGGGTGTCTTATTTTTTAAAGATGTTTATTAGACTTTCACAGCACCCAAGAGTGATGTTGCTTATGACATTGACATTCCATATTTGTTGACAGGGTTAGCTTGGGGATACACAGTTAACTTTGATCAGTGATAATTTGGAGGATTTCTTACCTCGTAATTATGCTTTGCAGGTGACTGAGGCCCTTGCACGCGCAGGCCTTGAGTCTTCCAATCTTATTGTTGGTATTGATTTCACAAAGAGCAATGAGTGGACAGGTTATTCTCCCTCTCTCTCTCTGTTGCATAAGTATATAGTAACGAGTTGTGGTGAATAACCCAGAACTGGATTTTGTTAATAGGTGCAAAATCATTCAACAGGCAAAGCTTGCATCACATTGGCCATAGTCACAATCCCTATGAACAAGCAATATCCATTATTGGGAAAACATTGGCTGCTTTTGATGAGGACAACTTGATTCCTTGTTTTGGTTTTGGAGATGGTATTCTCTTGTAATGACTTTTTTTTAGTTCATTGGAATGTTCGAATGCTGAATAAGATTTCTATGACTTTTCAGCATCTACTCATGATCAAGATGTCTTCAGTTTTCATCCAGATGATAGCTTTTGTAATGGATTTGAGGAAGTGTTGAGTTGCTATAGACATATTGTCCCTCATCTACGACTTGCAGGTTTTGAATTCTACTTCCTTATTTTGTAGTCTTTTTTTAATGTGCTGCTTCTTTGGCTACCTGGTGATTGTAGCTTTGGCCGCTTCTTAATTTATGACAGGGCCAACGTCTTTTGCGCCTGTTATTGAAATGGCCATGACGATTGTTCAGCAGAGTGGTGGCCAGTACCATGTTTTGGTGATAATTGCCGATGGGCAGGTAATGCCTACACACTACCCAGATAACAATTTTATTTTTCCTTCTTTTGAAGAGGTAACATTATGCGCTCCCAAGCAAAACAATTATTATCTGGATAGATAAATTAATCAGTTGGTAATGCAAAACCTTGAACTATCTGAAGGTTCAGCAGTTATGGATGCTGCAGTTAGTTTCTTGATACCCAGTCCATAAATTCAAACCAGAGAAAAAAGTGATATTATGCTCCCAAGCAAAACAACAGCGGTCTGTAAAGATAAACTAGTTAACTGAAACTCTAAGTAGCTAGCTTTTTAATTATCTGAAACTCTAGTAGTTGTGGATACTGCAGTTAGTTTCTTGATAGTCATCACTTCAAACCTTAGGTGCCTTGTAGGTGGTAATTCTGGAATGGCCCCAAGCAAGAAGTGTCTTCTTTCAGAAGCCGATATTCTCCTTTGTTTGCATTTATAGTTAATTTGCTAAGTTTTCTGGTTAGTCCCTAAACTAGAAATCTGGTCGGCAACAGCAGCAGCAATGACAACATACTATTGTCTCTAATACAACTACAAAATTCTGATATTGGCGGTTGGAAGGAGCTCTGAGAGCTAAATATGAAGCCATATTATTTTCAAGTGTTGATCTATTTGTGATAAGTTCCTATAGTGCAAAATTCAGGAGCTGTTATACAAATGAATATAATATATTACTGTCTGCGCAGGTAACAAGAAGTGTTGATACTGAGCCTGGTCGGCTAAGTCCGCAGGAGCAAAGGACTGTTGAGGCCATTGTTGAGGCAAGGTAAATCTAATGTGACTTGTTTTTTCTTCATCTTCTCATTATCGGTTGTTCATTTCACCACATCTTGAGTCTCATTGTTTTATTACAGTAAATTGCCATTGTCAATTATATTGGTTGGTGTTGGAGATGGACCTTGGGATATGATGAAGGAATTTGATGACAATATTCCTGCAAGGGCATTTGATAATTTCCAGGCTAGTGCTAACATATTTACATGTTTTTTTTTCTCCTTATACTTCTATCAATAAAGTAGTTAATTTAATTGGGTTGCTTTTTTTCCCTATAGTTTGTGAACTTTACAGAAATTATGTCAAAGAATGTGCCCCCATCCCGAAAAGAGACGGAATTTGCCCTTGCAGCCTTGATGGAAATTCCGCCTCAGTATAAAGCAACAATAGAGCTTAACTTACTTGGGTAGTGCTATCTATGCTTTATGCTGTTTTTGAAATTATCATTATGAACATACTTCTCATCGACTCTCTCTCTCTCTCTCTCTTTTTGCCTGAGCAGTCGCCAAAAAACAGATGCCCCTCAGAGGGTTCCTTTGCCCCCACCTATATATGGTGTACCTTCTTCCAACAGTTCAAAGCCTTCCCCTTCCATGAATTCTGCACCAAGCATGCCTCTCCATCAAGAAGAGAGCAGGCCTGTTAGTTCAGCTCCACCTGTGTCAAGTTCTACTTCTACTTCTACTTCTACTTCTACTTCTACTTACGATCACCAGGTGTGTAGAGTATTGAACCAAATGACTTATTTGTTATTACAAACAGTTTTTTAGTACCCCAAGTTCAGTTTGTGCATTACATACTTGCTTCTTTTCTGTATATTTATTTCATATCCATGCTAATCCAGCTATTTGCATAGGGTTGATATTCTTCATAAAATATTCATTTCAATTTGTATTTTCTGTGGGTCAAGAATGAGCTTGTGTCTGGGCCGAAGTTGGTTCAACTGGCAGAACTTGCTATGGTTCAAAAGCCAAATTATTCTATCTTGCTTTCATAAAGTTGGGGCATTTATGGAAAACGGCAAGTCTATGGGCTACCTCCATTCTTTGGACAAAACAACAGAATGTTGTTAATATGTCAACCATTAAAATCAAGTACTTCTTCATTTCCGAAACAAGCGTCCTCTTTGTTTCGAGCAAAACATAAGGATAACTCTAATTTCCCACAATGTGCTGACCTTACTAAGACACGCATATGGTAACTGATTCTCATACATCAACATTCTAGGTAATCCATGTTCAATTCACTTCCTCAAAGGGAAAGTGGACACTTATTTTGGAACATCCATTATAGGGAAGAAGGGTACTTAATACTTATTTTGGAAGGGGGAATAGTAGATGAAATTGTTCCATTAGTACGGCTAATAGTTTACATATCAGTTTTCACCTAGCATTGACTTTTAATTTTAAGTTTGATTGCATACCATTTGTTGGATGCCGTGTCCCATTTTATTATATTTATAATTTATCATGTACATGTACTGAAGTGATTATCATCATCATCATCGCCTCAAATCTGTAATTTTTGTGTTTGATGTTGACTTTTCTGCTTGGTCTTGTACAGGTTTGTCCTATTTGCCTTACTAATCCAAAAGACATGGCCTTTGGTTGTGGGCATCAGGCAAGTTTTATCCTTGTTCTTCACTAAAAAAAGTAGTGTAAAAGTATCCGTTTGACATTTGAGGCTCTTTCATTGACATGCCCTCTTCTTGCAGACTTGTTGTGAATGTGGACCAGACCTACAGACATGTCCAATCTGTCGAAGTCCAATACAGACAAGAATAAAGCTTTACTGATCACCATTTCTGCAGTTGCTGGAAATTCTCAATTGTGATGGCAGAAGTTTGTCATTCATTTTACTCAAATGATAAAAGTCCTGTTAGCTGTGGCGATGTTCATGCTCAGATGCCGTGGCCTGGATCAGAAGAAAGAGAAGTCCTCCATTACCCTTGTACATTTGCTCAATTTGGTGTTTTTATTCTTTATAGACAGTGCTGATCCTATGCCATATCAGATTAACTGCTGATAATTTAATTGTGGCACTTATGAAATGGTGCTGAAGTAGAAGTTTGTGTGGTCTTGTTGGTTGGACCTTTTAGTTTGCTTTAGTTTAGTAGTTAGGTATCTTTGGTCGCTGCAGAGTCTATGTCTTCTTTGTGCTAATTTTGTCTCCTATCATTGGTGGTCCACCCATCTTTCAATGAGCTTTCCATGTCAATTATGGAATTTATTATGGAGTTCTGAATTTAATGCATATTGTTGTGATGCAATTATTGTAATTAACACTGATTTAGAAGTATTCTGTGAATCATATCTTATAAATATCTTGGGGTCTCTACCTGTTTTTGGCTTTATATCTGGTTTTAACATATGTGCTGGATACCAAAAGTAAATGATACTGTTCTGCTTCAGGGTATGTTTTATATGTTTTCTTTATGGTAATTTATACTATATTTAAGGCACTTAAACTTTCTTAATTACTTGGAGAAGAAACAAGTAGGGAGGATAAAAGATGGAGAAGAATGGTTATGGGACATAGTAATGGGACTGAGTGAGAAGATAAAGAGACATGAATGGTGCACCTGTATCCTGTGCTATTTACTGCATTCAATGCACCACAACTGTCTCTGCAAACCAACCTCAGACCCATCCTTTAATTTCTCTACATATCTCTGTAAGTCTAGACCTTCTCCTTTTCTTCTATAATCTTCACTTTATATACAGTTTCCTTCTCTACTTGTCTCTCACAGCTTCATGTCTTCTTCTTCTTCAGCTGTTGTTGAGATGGTCACAGGCAAGGTACCCTACCAGAGGCTCCAACATGAAGAAGGTGGGTTCGATGAGGGATGGGAAGAGAGGCCACATATGGGTGTGAGATCATCGAGAAGCTCCTTCAGGCTGAGGAGGTTCCCGATCAGGAAGAGGTTCAGGTTCAGATTCAGATTCAAATCTCTGAGCCTGAGAAGGCTTGTGATGAGGAGAGCGAGGCTCGCCTCTGCAATTCGATTATCTTGTGGGAAGTTTGTGAAGAGAATGAAGGAGGGCCGGGAACATTTTGGTGATCTCTTTGCTGGAAATTACATGTTCTTGCAGGTTAGTCCAACCCCATTAAAGTGCCATGGCAAGTCCTTCTCTTTGGCTCCTAATGGTCTGGCTTCTGGGCATTCTCTTCCAAGGACTAGTTGATTTTGTCAATCATGGGATCAGCACCTGTAGTTCTTGAATTGCACATGTTTATTAATAGTTTTAAGGTTGTAATGTTAAGATAGAACAGAGGATTGATTATCTATGCTTTTATATGACTTAAGGGATTAATTACGGATACAGAATTGTTGAGAATTGAAATATTGTACACAGAGGTAACAAGATTGCTTCATGTTTCACCGATATCAGTAGTTTTGGCTTGTCCAGACTCCAGATCCGAGTATTTGCAGATTCATAGACCTAATATGTTACTCTGATGATGAAACCCAGTAACAAGAATGGAGTGATGGGTCTAGTTAATTAACTTTTTTTGTAAAGGGAAATTATATTAGAACTTAAACGGTCTAAAAGGCTACATAATCATGTCTCATGATCCGTATGTACAGACTGTAAATCTGAATTACTCTAGGGATACTGGCAGGCGATCTAAAAGGAGGCATGGTTTGTCCTTCGTCATGAAAATTGGTGAGGTGTAGTTGGATTGTACTCATGTCTTAGGTTGTAGCGTTTGTCGTACTCCCTCGGGTAGATTATGGAGGCCTAGTAGGAAGTGGGTGTGCTAAAATCCAACCGATCTTAAGGGAGTCCATATAATACTTGGTTGTGTCGATGCCACCCTAGGTGGGGTGGCTGGACAATAGTCACCCAATCACCCATTATCATTGTTGTCATTTTGATAAGCGAGGGAGTTTGGCGCCCTCTTGCATGCTGCTCCTCGTTCATAGCTTTTTTCCGTTGTTCGCTGAGTGGGTCCTCGAGGCTCGGTGCTGAAGGCTTCGGTTTTGGTCGCTTCCCCTACAAAGCATATATTTCTTCCAATCCTCATCTTCTCGCTTTCACTCACCTTACTTGTCCTTGTTGACCATTCCCCGACCTTGTCACAACTTGGGTAGGGTTTAGTCATGAGTGCCACAATTTAAGCCATCTCACTTATTTGCCTTAGGCTTGGGTCCGAGATCGTCGTGGTGACGTTACAGACTTTATCCAGGGAAAGTGGTAGAGATTGGAAAGGGCGATGATGTGGTGATGTTGAAGGCAACTGGATACCTTTCCCCATGATATTATGAAGTGTATCGTGTGTTGCAGTTTTCTCGCTAGCTGAGAGGGCGGTATCTTCTTTAGGCCCCGATATGTTTTTGGGCACTATGCGGTAGCCTGGTTTTGCAATGAGGTAGGGCTGATCCCACTTGTTTTCGAGGCGGCCAAAGTGGGTTGCTTAAGAGCCGACTTCTGATTGATATGGCGTCGACTCGTTTTCTTGGGGTATTTACCTCTCTCACATCTTTGAATACGTGCATAAGACCTTGTTTTCAAAGCCCACAGTTGCTTGCTACATGCCTTATACGTCCACAATCACAACAATGATCAGGTAGCCTTTCATAACTGAAGTCAATAACCGAAAGAGGATGAGACTCAATTCCGGTAATGGCGGGAGCACTGAATATCTAATAACTAAGACAGATCCAGGGAGAGTGTAGGGGGTAGGTCCATATTCCAGATGTGTTGAATACGGATGATCTTGTGAGCTTCTCCTGTCTCGACTTAAGCGATACTGGTGTGTCGCACCAGACGATCAAGGAGTATGCCATGGGAAGGAGGAGGTTGGAAACCAGAGCGTATATGATTCAGTGGGGCTGGGGTGTGGCTCCTCTATGACACCCCAAGATGCCCTGGATGACTCATGGTGACCCATAAGGCAACTGTTCATGCCTCACTCTTGTCCTCTCGGTGCCATCTACCGCCGAAGTATCTGTGGACTCCATAATGTCTTGGGCGGGGGTCTTAGAGCCATCCATCTTTTTTTTTATAAGCGCGAAGAGCCATCCATCTCTAAGGAGGAGACGTACCACCGCGGATCCGTCGGTCCCTGAATCGGGGGAGGGGGAGGCTTTGTGGCCTTAGGGGGAAGGATACTAGTGGGGTTCTTCTCGGCATGCCCTATGGATCGGCTCTAGAGGCTTCTCGATCCCTTGATCGCGTTGTGTCTCAGCTCCGGGATAAGGGTTGTTACCAATCCCTGTGTATTGGTGGGGACGAGTATCTAGTGTCACACGAAGTCGTAGCAATATTGCCGTCGTGCGTCGCTCCCGGTCAGGATCATGATCCTCCAAGCCAACCGTAGTAAGCTAAAAAATGTGTGTTCATAGTGGTGGATCAACTCCTATTAGGAGGGAGCATCATGGGGACCTATGATCCTGACCAACTCGTGATCTCGAGTTTGGCGTCCGATCACACATTCCGTCGCCACAGACAATGGTTTGTTCATGCCGAAATCGATTCCTATGACCGTGAGGACGGTGATACAGGTAATACGGGATCATAGATACCGGGTGTGTTCTGATCGGTCCCCGATTTTCTATGTCCCCATTTGTTGGATTGGAGATTCATTAGGGGCCAAGTTCTTCTACGTGGGACGCCACAATCTGGCGGTGTGGTGGTTGGATTCGAGGTTCCGATAAGGTAGGGTGGATGGCTAGGTGGGGGTACACCATTTCATGTGGCAGAAAGCGGCGGTCAGTGGAGAGGGCGTTGAATCCACCCTGTGAGATGATCCAAGACCGTAATGAACTGATCGGGCCGTTGGGACAGGTGTTGGCGATCGAGATAATCTAGCATCTATGGATGCTGGCTGATCGAGAAAGAGGAACGGTCCAAGAATAACCGACGAAGGCCGAAATGATTTTGGGAGAAGGGATTGTTTGAAATATTTTAGAAAACCCCTGGGCGGCACAGTTTTTTCTCATCCCTTTTGAAATTATTTTTTTAATTATATGATTCAAGAAATATAGGGAAGAAAATAGTGTGGTTTCAAAAACATAAAAAATAAATAAATAAAAGCACAAGGGGTTTTAGAGTAATTCTCTCATGGGTGAATACTAACTACCAAGGAGAGAAGGAAGATACAAGGGTTTAGACCTCGGAGGAGTAAGCCCTCACTCTCTCAGCAGTCACAGCGACCATGAAGCTCCTCCAATCCATCTTCACCGGTTATTCTCCATTTCTCAAATCTCCATAGAAGCACCAGCGACCTAGAGCTTCAAAATCATCATAAAAATACTGATTTTGTTTCATCGTTGTCACCACTTTCAGGGAGGCCGCTGATTCGATCCCTGGGACGCCGCTACTTCGCCGCCAATCCCGAAGAATACGCCCGGAGGAACTACGCCAACAACCTCGCCGAGTACAACACCGTCATTGGCTCCGTCACCAACCAGCGAAGGTTTTCCCCCCTTTCTCTCTGAGATGTATCGTTCTCGATCGCGTATATTCGCATCTGGGATTCGCTAATTTTGGATCTTTTTGATATGGGTATGCTTTGATTTAGGCAATTTTTGCTGAGGGATGTGTACGATGACATGATGCTCGATGGGGTTCAGCCTTCTCGGGAATCTTTCCATTCCCTGATCTTAGGGTGCATGAAAGGAGCTCGCTTGCAGGATGTTTTGTTCTTCAGGGATGAAATGAAAGCCATGGGTTTGGTGCCTGATGTATGTTATATCATTCACTAAATTTTTATACCTTGAGGCTAGAAATTGAGTGTGGTTTAAGCTGGAAAGATTCAGTAGCTTCTTATGTGGATAGCTCTGTCATGTGTACCCGGTTGTGACCATGATTTCATTTTTTATAATGTTTTAGGTTGCTTTGTACAACTTTATTATCTCGAGTTGTGGGAGGTCCAAGAATTCTGACCTAGCCGTTCAGGTATGTTTGTTCATGATTATTTCTAATGAGTTATTAGATCGTGCCTTGCTTCGGGACCTTTGATAAGATCTTGTTCGCCTTACTTTTTTTTGTTGGATTTGGAAGATTTTGGAAGAAATGAAGCATTATGAAGTGAAGCCTAACGGACAAACCTACATGTGTCTACTTAATGCCTGTGCAGCATCTGGCCGGCTTGATAGAGTGTATGCTACTTCTCTTATGATACAACTTGTTAGATCTCTTCTTTTTTTCTTCCAGAAATTGCTATTTCATGATTAAACATTTACTTATGCTCTTATTAAGGGCACTAATGAGTAGTTAGATCTTATGCTGTCCATGAGAATAGGAAATCACCATCTAATATATGAAACTTAGATAACACATATTATCAGTTGGCATCTACATATAGTCATAATTCATCAAGTTTTGATCATTATTCTGAGTGGTTGTTGGTTGGGGATGGTATAGATATAGGATTGTAGATATCCTTATATGATTGGGAAAAAAAAGAATTTGTAATCTGTAGGTGAAACTTGCTTGAATTGGTATCATTATTGTATGATAAAACTAAGAAAGATAAATCTCTTTTTAGAATCTTGTTTTTAGTGTTGATTCTTTTGTTTGTGAACTCGGTGACTTTTGGAGTGATCAAACACACTGTATCTCCTTATGCTGATAGTATTTGTGTCATTAAGGTTTTGAAAAGAATGGTGCAAGTGTGACTTATCTTTTGATGTTGCAGGTATGCAATTGTTCGTGATATGACTGCAGCTGGTCTTGGTTTGAACAAGTTCTGCTATGCAGGACTTATAGCAGCTCATTTGAACAAGACACCCGTTACAGAGGACACAACTAACAAAGTATTTACTAAACTGTCATTACTTTTGTTTATTATCCCCTTCACCATGTCCTGTACCACACAGAGAGCTTTTCTAATCCTTTTTTTTGTGTGGAAAGATTCTCGAGTATGTTGAGAGATCAAAGGAATGGTCATCAGTTGAAGCATCGAGTGGCACTGCTGAAACTGTAATGTCCGGTGTTACAGAAGAAGAATTATACAACATAGTCACTGCTGAGTATTCTCATCGACGTGCAGGATTTCTGAGCAGACAATTGACTGTATATCATGTTGCTTTTCATGCTTCTGCTAAACTTAAGAATGTTGAGGTATGTCCTAAATCTTAATTTATTGTATCTGTAAGCTTGCTTTTTCTCGAACCATTTTATGATTAATCACGTTTACTGATGTAACATATTGTCTGTTTTTGCTCTTTGTTATCATGTAGATGATGAAAACTCTTCTGGATATGCTTAACAAGGATGGTCGATCTCCTGACATCTTTATAATGATCCAAGTAATTAGGTACTTATGAAAATACACACACACACACACACGCAAAGGTTCATAGTTATGGATCTGTGAGAGCCATGAATCAGTGAATGTGTTGGTGACTATACTCACTGATAAAAGGTTATTCACATTCTGAAGGTGTTATTCTCAATCTGGAGACGTTGACGGGGGAGTTCAAGCATTTGAAAACTTTGCAGCGTCAATGAGGTCTCCTGTGCCGGTTGATCTATATGTGGTAAGTTTTACTTTGAACCAAAACTAAGTATATACAATGTTTGCTGAATGAAGTCTTGTAATTATAGTACAAATGCTAAATTAATGTAACTCATGTGACTACAGGCACTCGTTGAAGGAGCCATGACTGGTCATACTACCAAAGGAATGGAAGTTGCTCACGACACTTTGGTATTGTTAAATGACTGTCGCTACTACATTGACTTCTTTGTCTGTTTTATGTTTAACATGTTCTCTGTCTTCAATGTAGTTAAAAATGTCTTCCAGTGGCTATTTCTTGAATGGAAAAGTTGGTAGTGATCTCCTACTTGCAGCCGCAGGTGAAAAGGTGAGCACATGCCTCTCATTGGACCTATTGACTCTGCACAATTCTTCGTGAAATTAATCTTTTAGGGATAATCTCACTCAGCTATCCTTAAGTGTGCATCTTCCTCAATCAACTACCCCTAAGTTTAATAAGTTTTTTAATCTCATTTTACCCCGATCATGTCCACTTTTGGATGCAAAATGACAAAAATAACCACGAGGGTATTTTCTAAATTTCACACCCAAAAGTTGATGGAATTGGGGTAAAAAGAGACTATAAAAACCTAAAGGGGTTGTCAAAAACTTTTTTAACTTAGGGGTAGTTGATTGATAAAGGTGCACCGTGCATACTTAAGGGCAGCTGGGTGATGTTATCCCTTAAATCTTATGGTTTATAATTTCGTATTTGAATCTGATTATCTCATTTCAGACCGGTGGATATATTGTTGCCAATTTGATATGGGACATGATGAAAGCTCAGAACCTAACTCCCTCTCTTCCTGCCGTGGATGCATATCTCAAGGGATTACAAGTTAGTTTCCTTGTATTCATAGACTGTCTTTGAAAATGGGAAGGTTCGAATGAGATTTTTATTTTCTTACTCTTGTGAAAATTCTATTACAGGCACGTGATATACCAGCAGATGATTCGAGGTTGATGTTGGTGTCTCAGACACATAAGAACCTTCTCATGAGATCAGGTGGTCCTCAGAGAAGAGTTTAGTTGGAAAGTAGATGTTACATGTAGCTAATTTTCATTATGGAGATCAGATATTGAGTGTGAAATTGGGTTTGTTATCCTATATCATTTGATATTTTTTGTTGGGAGATTTAGGTAATCTTTTGACTTCATTGTTCTTGGCTTATGGGTCTTTGATAAAATAGTGAAATAATTACTTGTTAACATGGCCATTTTCACTTGGTGTTGCATCTTTTATTCACTAAGTTTATGGTTGAATTTTGGTTGTTCTTGTTTGGACATCATTTGATTGTGACAGACCATTATTGTACTTGTAGTTGTCCTTCCTTGGATCAATGGTTGAGGATCCTTATTTCCATATTAGGGCACCCACAGTCATGGGCGATAAGCAGCTGGCGAGGAGATGTCGCCGGCGAGGAGGCGGGGAGCAGGCGAGAAGGCTGTCGGCGAGAAAGATAGACGTTGGCGTTCTCGCTAGCAGATCTCGCTGGCGAGTTTGACCTGGTCTGTCTCGGGCGGCTTGCGGCCGTTGGCGACCCACTCGCTGGCGACACGTGTCCTCCTCGCTGGCAGCACCATTTACTCCTATTTGCACTTTCCCCCTATAAATAACACCCCCAAACACATTTTTCACACACAATCAATTTCTTTCTCCTTCTACTACAATTCCATAGTTTCGAATTTTAGCTATGGCTTCTTTCGATCTCAACGAGTGGGCATCCATCTATAGGGCGGTGACGGATGAAACGTTGTCCCAAGAGTTCTTGGACCAGATTTTGTCCCCCAACCCGACCGTCCAATCCTCTCCACCTACTACCGAGCCCGCCGACGTCCGTCCCTCAAAGGCCAAAGCAAAGCGTGTCTTGTGGACCGACGAGGAGGACTGCAGGTTAGTTCGAGCTTGGATGCACAACTCGTACGACTCAGTTCACGGCAACCAGAAGCACAACCTGAAGTACTGGGGGGCCATCGCTGAGGAACTGGCTTCTACTCGGGGCCCGGATGACCCGGTAAGGACGACTAAGCAGTGCAAAGACCATTGGAAGCAGACAAATACCAAAGTGACGTTCTTCCAAGGGCTGTTTGTGAAGAACTGCAGGGACCACAGGAGCGGCCGGTTCGATGCCGGAATCATGAAGTTGACCGAGGAGCAATACGTACAGGCTTGTAAGCATCCATTCACATGGAAACACTGGTGAGATCTTGTTAAAGATGAACACAAGTGGAATTCCGCTTTCTTTTCCGTTGACGAGCCCGTTGTACCGACACCGATTACGGAGTTCGATGTCGAAGATTCTACCGACTCGGGGAAGCGCACTCGGGAAGACACGCTGGGCGTTGAGGACAGTCAACAGACGACGGGTGCTAATACGGAAGGTCAACCCCCGTACAAGAGGCCTATGGGCTGCAAGGCTGCAAGGCTCAGAGGTAAGGGCTCTGCATCATCGTCTAAGGAAGCGGTTGTCGATCGTGTCGAGAGGGGCCATATAGCGGCCAAAGAAGCAAGCCAAGCCAGGACCATTGAGAAGGCTGCGCAGCTGAAGCTGATGGCATACCAGCAGTGGGTCGAAGCTGAAGCAAGGGACACTTCGGGCATGGATCCCGAGTAGCTAGATGCCCACATGACGCAGCTTAAGATTTTACGCAATCTGATGAACCAGTGAGTTGTTTTTTTTTGAAGCTTAACGTACTTTGTTTTTTTTTGAAGTTGTAATTCCATTTTCCTTTAATGAATTTTTTTTTAAGTTTTATGTTTTGGTAATTGTTTCCTTTATTGAATTGTTTTAATTTGGTCAAACAAGTAGTTTTTTTTTCCATTATGAGTTGTAGGTTTATTGGATGTGTGCCATTAATGCCACCACCACCACAAAAAAGACAAAAATGCCCCCTTGTGGCCAGCGGCTTGGGCTATAAATAGCACCATTTCCTCCTTCATTCTTCACATCTCTTCTCCAATTCTCTCTATATCTCCCAAACTTTTGTTCTTCCATTTTTCCTCCCCTTCTTCGAACCACCAATGGCCGGCGTAGGCTCATACCCGTGGACCAACGAGGAAGAGATGGTGTTGGTCCTATGTTGGCTACAGGACGCCCGACCGGTAGTCTACGCCAATTTTGTCCACGGTGCTCCGGCCAATTCCCTGCCGAGAACCCAGAAACAGTGTTGAGACCACTGTCAGGATCTCGCCAGGAAAATCCACCGTTATGAACGGTGCTACCGAGTAGCAGTTCATAACGCCCCGCCGGGAAGTACCAAGAATTACCTTCGCTCTCAAGCAGCCGTTGCCCACCACAACGACCATGGCACTCATTTCACGAAGTTGTTTCTGTGGGAGATCGTTCGAGACCATCCCAAATTCCTGCAGTACGTTCACGAGCTATAGATCGTGATCATGTAATAAAATTAGATATCGTTTAATTATATATTAAATTACCATCTGCGTGCTAAGTATGTTTTAATTATCGTATGTGTGGTATATGTATAATTATAATAAAGTTGTGGGTTTAAGTTGCAATTTTTTTTAATTGCTTTTTCCTCCATCTCGTCGGCGGCTCCTCGCCAGCAACAGTACCCCACTGCAGACATCGCTGGCGGTGAGCTGGTGAGATGCTTCAAAAATTATATTTTATACCATCTCGCCGGCGAGATGATTGTGGATGCTCTTATTTATTGGAATAATTGAAAATATATCCTTGAAGTATTCATATTTTTTGTAATTTGTAGTCATTTTATTTGACAATTATAAAAAATGTTGTTAACCCATCTTTCTGTCATATTTAATATAATTTTGTTTAAAATGATAGATTTACCTTTGGAAAATAATTGAACTTCTTATTCTTTTTTATGGTTAGATAAAGATGCTTTTTTAAACTGCAAATGTAATCATGGATTTAGTAAAGACGTTTGAAAGCATCTAACTGAAATACATACAACAAAAGAGGCAAAAAGTTTTAACACACGAGACCAATAAAAAAATCTTATTTGCCGAAGCACTTCAATGGTGTCCTCACCATGATACTACCCAAACCATTGATACAACTATTGATGACATAAAGTTAGAGATGAGCTTACCTATAGTCGGGAAAATGCTAACCGCCTCTGAGGGAGTGACCAACCTTATATCAAGGTTCTGAAAGGATACAATAGGATTATGCATCCCCTGAGGAACCGACTGACATTGTTCTCCCTCTGATGATAAGAAGGGCTTTTAAAAATTCAAAGATGTTGACTCCCGATCCGGTAGGAGAATGCTACATCAATATTTGGTGGGATCGATGCTATCCTATGGTCGATAAGTAGGAAGTACCCACGGACCCACACCGACTCCCCATGTATTCATTGGGTTAGGCGAGGATGCATGCTGCCCCTCGTCGATATGCCCGATGCCCCATCGAACTTCGTACCTCTCTCTGATTCTGTGGTTTTACCAGCACCACGTACAACTCCAACCACCACGTCCTTTACAATAATAGGTCGTACTCCACTTGCAGTTCTGCCATCCTAACGCCCGCCACGTCTTGACATTGATCGGCCGCACACCATTTATGATATAACCAAAAACTCAAGCACATCCCCAATCGCCAGAAACGTTGTGAGACACGACCCTAACCGCGTGCGACATAGATTCCGCTCGCCACGGCCTATGATGTCATAACCATCTTGACAGAAGTAGGCGACGACGCTGTTTTCATTCTCCAAAAATGTATCGGAGAAGATCGACGACATCGCCAAACCTTAGACACCACACCCTTTTTTGTCCACAATGTTTTATATTGATGTAAGTGTTGTGAAACGTGTTGCTAGGGTGGCCACCACCCTTGCATGAGAGACATATGTATGTGACTCATCCATATGCATAGACTATATAAACACACTTTGTGTTCATGTAAAATACGCGCAGCATTACAAAAGAGCATATTGAAAAATAAAGAGAGTTTGATCATAACAAAAACCAGTTGATCTACAGTACGTTTCGGTTTTGATCGTTTGAGAAATAATCACAACACGTTATCAGCACGACTCCGCTCTGTTTAATCGCTAAGTTTTTCAAACTCGTTATTCAGTACGAACGCTCTGTTCTACTGTTCAGGTATCAGATTTTCATATTATCGTTAATTTGTTTATACCTGATTCATGCTCGTTTATATAAGTTATTTACGGTTTTAATAAGTATGCTCTGTGACTGCCAATATAAATTGGATCTTTCACATCAGAAATTTGATATTTACCGTATTCTTGTATTTATCATTATTACTCGAATTTCATATTTGTTAAAACCGAAACGTTTGAACCGGGAGTTCCAAATATATAATACTAGCGACCCGATATGTGTTGGACCAGAAGTTCCAAAATAAAATACTAACGACATGAAGTCGAATATAATCCTAACATGCAATTAGTTTGATCAATGTCCAGAATGGATAACTTGACAAAGCTTAATTATGCACCCCTTAAATTAAACGGGAAAAACTATTATGAATGGGCGCTAGACACGACTCTCCACTTGAGATCTCAAAATCTTGGAGACGTCATAAAAGAGAGGAATAACGAGTCAGTTAAAAACAAAGCCACGACCACAATATTAATCCGTCATCACATGCATAGAGACCTACAACTTGAGTATATAATTGACGAAGACCCCCTTAGTTTATGGGTTCAACTCAAGGAGAGGTTTGAGCATATGAAAGCAATAGCTCTCCCTCGTGCCCAATATGATTGGTCTAACCTCCGGTTCCAGGACTTTAAATCTATAAATGAGTACAATTCGGCTATGTTTAAAATTGTTTCCAAGCTTCGCAGTTGTGGTGAGAAGATAACTGGCGAATCTATGCTTGAGAAAACATTCTCCACGTTCCATTTACAGATTTGATTGCTTGTTTGCTCGTTGCAAAGCAAAACAATGAATTATTAATGAAGAACCATCAAACTCGCCCTGTAGGCAGTGCTCCATTCCCTGAAGCGAATGTGACAGGATATGATGGTAACTCTGGACCCAGACGAGGTCGAGGACCCTTTAGAGGTCGAGGTCGTGGACGTGGTCGTAGTCAGGGATATGGACATAATAATTTCCAACCTTATAAAAGAGATGATAGGGTGTACCACTAGAAGTGGACCCGATATGATAAAGGAAAAGGCCCACAAAACCCGACTCCCAAAAATGCTGAAAACATATGTTACCGTTGTGGAGGGACCGATCATTGGTCACGAGTATGTCGTGTGCCAAACCACTTGGTAAAGTTATACCAAGAGTCGATAAAGGGAAAAGAGAAGGTCGCTGAGACAAATTTCATTGATCACGTGAGCCCTGAAGATGCTCCGATCAAGCTTACAGTCTCCGACTTCTTTAAAGATGATGACGGAAATGTGGACCGTGATGAAAATGTAGATTGAACTTGTGTCGTTATGTATTTCCCTACTTTAAGTCAATGTGAAATATATATAATGTTTCTGTAATCCTTTCCTAAGTTTATAAACTAATATAATCCTTTTATGAAAGGATATGGATCCCAACTATGGGTCACATATTTGCAGAAATGATGGCGACTTATGTATTGTTGATTGCGCGTCGACGCACACAATCTTAAGAGATAAAAAAAATATTTCTCTTATCTAACCTTGGTTGAAGCAAATGTTAGCACAATTACGGGTACTGAAAATTTGATAGAAGACTCCGGAAGAGCTACCTTGATATTAGAAAATGGAACAAAGTTAAATACCCGTAATGCTTTATATGCAAGTAGATCCAGAAGAAATCTACTTTTCTTCAAGGATATTCGTAGCAATGGATATCATGTCGAGACCAAAAGTGAAAATGAGACTGAGTTTCTCTGTATCACTTTTGATAAATGTGGTGAAAAGCGTGTACTTGAAAAATTACAGGTTCTATCATCAAGTTTGTATTATACAACCATAAGAACCGATGAAACCTACGAACAATGAATCAGAAGCTCATTAACCCAAATGCTTTTATGCTTTGGCACAATCGTCTTGGTCATCCGGGATCGACCATGATGCGTAGGATTGTTGAAAAGTCATGTGGGCATTCATTAAAGGACCAGAAGATCCTAATGTCCAATGAGATATCATGTACAATTTGTTCACAAGGAAAATTAGTGGTCCGACCATTGAAATGTCATCTTTCTTGCAAAGGATTCAGGGAGATATATGTGGCCCTATACATCTAGCTAGTGGACCATTTAGTTATTTCATGGTCCTAATAGACGCATCCAGTAGATGGTCTCGTATTTGCCTGTTGTCAATGCGAAATGTTGTATTCGCTAAATTACTGGCACAAATCATTAAGTTGAGGGCACTTTTCCCTAATCATCCCATTAAGTCGATTCGTCTTGATAATGCTGGTGAGTTCACATCAAGAGCATTTGATGATTATTGCATGTCTTTAGGGATTGATATTGAACATCCCGTTGCACATGTCCATACCCAAAATGGGTTAGCAGAATCGTTTGTCAAACGTATACAGGTAATTGCACGTACATTACTAATGCAATCACAATTACCTATTTCTGCTTGGGGACATGTTGTATTACATGCTGCATCTTTAATTCGTATAAGACCAAGTGCTTATCATCAATATTCTCCTGTACAACTTGTGTGTGGGAACCAACCTAATATATCCCATTTGCGAACCTTTGGTTGCGCAGTGCAAGTGCCGATCGCACCTACTCAACGCACAAAAATTGGACCCCAACGTCGGTTAGGGATATATGTTGGTTTTGACTCACCATCTATTATAAGGTATCTTGAACCTCGGACGGGTGATTTGTTTACTGCAAAATTTGCAGATTGTCATTTTGATGAGACAACATTTCCACCTCTAGGTGAGAAAGATAAGCCTCCTGAAGTAAGGCTTGAACTCTCTTATAAGCCTCCTGAAGTTGGGCATGAACTTTCATGGAAAGTGAGTTCGTTGTCTCATTTAGACCCACGCACGTCACAATGTGAAATAGAAGTACATAAAATAATTCATTTGCAAAATGTTGCAAATCAAATGCCTGATGCATTTGCAGACACGTCAAAGATGACAAGGTCTTATATAGATGCAATCAATGTACCAGCTAGAATTAAGGTCATTGGCGATACTGCAAAAGCAGCTATCGATTCCTCTAGTGCACGCCTGAAGCTTGGGAGACCAATTGGATCAAAAGACATTGTTCCCCGGAAGCGGAAATGTCAGACGAATGTAAGGGATAAGAAAGCGGTGGTTCTAGAAGAACCAGCCGATAAAAAAAAAGCCTCATTACCAGAAGTAGTTCCCGAAAAACTACCAGAGTCGGTTCCAGAAGAACCAATCGGTCCAGAAGTACCAGAAGACTCTAATACTCCTGAAGAGTTGAAATAGAAAATAAATGAGGAAATTCATATGAATTACTCACACATAAAAAAAATCATGGAATCGAAAATCGGTTTCCATTGATAAGGGCATTACTATTACTATGATTGAAATGGTAGATGATTTTGACATTGAACCACGTGGTGTTGACTAATGTCATTGAAAGACATGTTTGACCAATACGAGAAAATGTCAATCCAGAAGAATTGACTTATTGGCATAATGTCCAATGTTCAAAATCATGATCAAAACATCGAAGAATGTTTTCCCAGCTGGGTATAAATGAATGAGAAAACAAAGATGCTGAATATAAAGCACACCTTATAAAGATATTTTTCTCAAATGACTTAAAGTCAACTTTTGATAAAGTTATGTTGTGTGATCACCATGGTATATTAGATATATGTACCCACTGCTAATGGTACTTTTAAGTGCCGACATTTATAAAAGTCCCCGAAGGACCTGCATTGCCTGAAGCATTGCAGTTTGCCTGAAGCATTGTAGTTTGCCTGAAGCAAACCTCATGCATTGCCTGAAGCATTTCAACTTGTCTGAAGCAAATCCCTTTAAAATTTAAATTGCCAGAAGCAATGCCATTTCCCAAAAGATTTATGATTATCTAGAGAAATGACTCTCTGAAGGGTTTGATTTGCATGAGGTAATGAGACATAGTATGAGAAACCATGTACTTAGTAAGCAGTGTGGGTCGATAATATATGAACTCCTGAAGAGGTCCTTGAAACCGCAGTATGTCTAAAGAAAGACTTTCAAACGAAAGCTTTAATGATGAAGTATTGTCTTGGCCTGAAGATCGAACATACTTCAAATGGATCAATATATATGCATATGTTAAGAAACGCCTGAAGCGTGTTCTACTTGATCGATATTTAGATCGTAAAGAGGATCTCATTTGTTTCAAAGAAATGAAAAGATATTTGGTCCTGAAGTACCATATCTAAATTTAAGACGTTATGATGTACAAGGCCTGACAGAAAATTCGCAGCAAATATGCTAGCTAGTTTGAGCTCAGAAACTACTTACCGGTTTTGAGATTGAAGCAGATCTGCAAAGCATGTGTCGGGACTGTTATAATTTAGAAAGACGGTTTTTAGTTGCAACTGATCATTTTTCGTACAGAATTATGATATAATCATGAACTCCAGAAGAGTCATGAGATATTGACGTCAATCAGAATCATGAAGTGAAAATCCTATAGGTTTGTTCACTGGAAGTCTGGCGACATTAGTTTTTGGAAAGTCAGTGTACAAGATAATATGAGTCGACTCTGCAAGAACCGAGATTATTTAGTCGGTCTTCAGGGGGAGCGACAGTCAGAGGGAGTATGTTTCCGTGTGCTGCACTCTTTTTCCCTTATTCAGGTTTTGTCCCACGAGGTTTTCCTGGAAAGGTTTTTAACGAGGTAGTTGTTATGTCCAACTCACCAGAAGTGATGAATGGAAGAAACACTCTACTCAGTATGGCTTTCCTGACATCCATTTACTAAGAAGTTAATGTTCAAGATCAGAGTACGTCGACTCAACCGAACAACCAAAGTAACCTGCTTGAAGTCAGGGAGAACCAAGTTTTGTGCGCTGTACTCTTTTTCCCTTATCCAAGTTTTGTCCCACAGGGTTTTCTTGGAAAGGTTTTTAACGAGGCAGCATCAAGCACGTTTTTGCGCGTTGCACTCTTTTCCTTACAGGTTTTGTCCCACCGGGTTTTCCTGAGGAGGTTTTTAATGAGGCAACTTAAGACGCGTTTGATGTATTCGTTAATGGTGGTGTCCAAAGGAGAGTGTTGTGAAACGTGTTGGTAGGGTGGCCACCACCCTTGCATGAGAGACATATGTATGTGACTCATCCATATGCATAGACTATATAAACACACTTTGTGTCCATGTAAAATACGCACATCATTACAAAAGAGCATATTGAAAAATAAAGAGAGTTTGATCATAACAAAAACCAGTTGATCCACAGTACGTTTCGGTTTTGATCGTTTGAGAAATAATCACAACAATAAGGTAAATATATGAGATTTGGATATCAAATTATAGTTTATCTGTAACTGACTATCTAATCCAAACAATGATTTAAAGAACATTACTTTTCTATGTATTTATACAATCAAGTCGACTGTTTACCTAGTTGACACAAGAAAAATGAAAGAAGATGAAAATATGTATTTGCTATAAAAAAAATGAATACCCTAATTAATATTTTAGTGATTTATTGTTTAAGATTTAATTGATATATCCAATTATATCAAATCAATTCATTTATTTTTTGTATTAAGAGGAAAGAGGTTTTGTTCTGACAGAAAAGAGCAAGGTGAGGTTTTAGGTTTAATGGAGCCTCGAGGTGAAGCCGACCCTAAACTCAGCGAAGGTCACGGAAAGAAGGAAAGGAAGAAGCAGTCTTCTACTACTGCTGCTGCCGAAGATGATAACGACGAGCAATTGATCGATGGGATGAGCTCCGGCGATAATGGAGACGCAGAAGCCGAGAAGAAAGCAAGGAAGAAGAAGAGGTTGCTGGCTGCGGCCGAGAAGGCTAGTAAGCGTGGTGTCTGCTACTTGAGTCGAATCCCTCCTCGCATGGATCATGTCAAGCTACGACAGATTCTTTCTCAGTATGGTGAATTGCAGCGAATTTATCTTGTCCCTGAAGGTAATTTCTACCTCCATAGATTCAGACCCTGAAGGTATTGCGATTGAACTTAGCTACGGTGGTGTTCTAGTTCATTTCTATTAGAGGACCAACTCAACTAAAAGCTAAAAGCTCAAGTGGAGAAGAGCCCATTTGAGATAAATTGAGAATAAATAAGAATTTTTGTTGAGAATGGGGTTTGAACCCGGGTCCGTGAGGTGTCAGTTATGTTCTAAGAATTTCAATTTGTTGTTTTCATTGCAGATTCTTCAGTTCATGTGCGGAAACGAGCTGCCCGGTTCGAAAGCCAAGGATTTTCAGAAGGGTATGTGTAGTTTAGCTGATTTTCTTCATGCATTGTGTTAAGGAACCATCAGTGTCATTGTCTTAAATCTCAATTTTTTTCACTCCCATGAGATTTGTTGTTTTTGGGTTTATTTTTGGGTTAATTGCTAAAAACTACATTATGTATTGTCTCCTTGTTTTTAAATTACGCAATCTTTTGACCACGGTTGTTTACTTCCGAAATTTGGAACACTCCGTTAAAGTTTTGGAGTATTCCATTAAAATTAGGCACGTGGACAATACATAATGTAGTTTTTCGCACGTGGACAATACATAAATGTAGTTATTCACACGTGGGCGATACATAATGTAGTTTAAAGTGTGGGCAATGCATAATGTAGTTTTTAGCCGTTAACCCTTGATTTTTATTTGTATGTGATGTATTGTTGTTTGCTTGTCTTGTGATTATTTTGTAGGTGGGTTGAATTTACAAATAAAAATGTTGCCAAAAGAGTTGCTAATATGCTAAATGGAGAACAAATAGGTATGGCTTACAGATTCAATTGGTTTTTCTGTTTGCTACTCTTTTCATTTTAGTTAATTGTCAAGCTAATAATGCATAGAAACTAAGCATCATAGTGGGTTCCATTTTGTTCATGTTAAGGTGGAAAGAAGCGATCATCTTTGTACTATGATCTTTGGAACATCAAGTACTTGAGTAAATTCAAGTGGGACGATCTGACAGATGAAACTGGTATGAAGCTTGGAACATTGTCTTGTGTCACAGTCCTTGGTTTAGTCCCTTCTTCTAAGTTAGTATCTTTCTTGCACAGCTTACAAGAGTGCTGTAAGGGAGCAGAAACTAGCTTTAGAAACATCTGCTGCCAAAAGGGAGAGGGATTTCTATCTCTCCAAGGTTGACAAATCCCGTGCTTTGAGTTCTATTGAAGAACGGCTTAAGAAGAAGGTACACCATATACAGATTGTGTAGACTTTGAATTTGATACGAGTTTCTAAATCATTGAGCTAAGCATGTATGGTCACTTCAAGTTTGCTACTTTTTTGAACTTAATTATTTGGAATGGTATGTAATTCACACTGCTCAACTTCGTTTCTAGGTTTATTGACATACTGAAAGAACTTAAGCTATTCATGTCTTGATAAGATTGGTTAGCAAAGATCATGTAGCGCTTTGATAGTTGGCTTTGAAGTTTATATTTCATACTTGCAGAAGCAAAAGGTCCCACAAGATTCAGGGGAAAAATCTGAGCTTCCTGTCAAGGAGCAGCCATTCAAGGTGTTTCGCCAATTCCCTCAGAAGCAACCAGTTGCAGATAATGCTGCGGAAAAGAAACCGAGACTCTCCAGAGATATATTGGCCGGGGTAAGTAAATATAAGGGATAATTGCATAAAACTAACCTGAGGTAGTCACTTTTTGCAACTTGTAGCCATCTTCTTTGATATTTGCAAAAAAAAATGCCTTGAACTTGTCCTTTTGTTGCAGTTTGTATACATTTATTTCAAAATGACGTTTTTACCCTTGGAAATTTAAATTTAAAAACAAAAAAATCCAAAATTTCATATTCCTTAGACTTCCACTCTTTGTATGGTACAAAGAATAAAATTAAGTAATATAAAAATTTGTTTTTTTTTGTTTTCTATGTATTATGTGTTAAATCTAAATTGTAAGGGTGAAGTCATAATTTTTATACAAATTACAACAAAAAGATAAGTTCACAGTACTTTTTCAAAGAAGAGGGCTACAAGTAGCAAAAAATGAAGACCTCAGGGTACTTTTTTGCAGTTATCCCTAAATTTAACCAAAATGCAACAATTTCAGTCCTATCTTGCTTTGTCCATTGAAGCTCACCTCACCTATGTTCATACAATATGCAGGTGTTCAGGTGATTTTTGACAGTCAAGATTCGAAGCTGTTGCTGTTCTTCTAAGATCTGCAATGTTATAAGCATATTACTTTCATCTGAATGTATAAGCTAATGTTTGTTTGTTCTTCAATGAAATTTGAATCAATTTTGGTAATTAACTGTTAATGTTGAGTTGTCCTTGCTGTAGCTGGGATTATAGTTGACAAGCACCAATGAATTTGGAGAGTTTTGTGCTTAAGTTTCCAGGTCATTGTAACACATTTGAGTCTGATACATTTGTTTTACCATTGCAAGCAATTTTAGCTGTTCTTTTGTTTCTTGAACATAAATAGTTCATATATATTCAAGTTATGGCCTGTGATCAGATTTCAAGTTTACTCACTTGTGGTCCTAAGATGGTGGGTTTGTGGATTAGCAATAAAAATTAGTGAATAGAATCACATACAAAAGTTATCTGTTTAAAACTAAAGTCCAGAAAATGAGGTGGGTACGGATTAGTTTTTCACTTTTTCTGATATGAGATAATTCTGGATATCTATACAAATTTACTTGAGTTACACATGGCCACACAAAATATAAACGCTATATCCAACTACATGGTTGTAAAAAGCGTTAGGCGCTAGTCGGACGGTGAGGACCCCTAAGCGTTAGGTGGGGACTAGTCGGGGCATATGTGGATTTAATTTTTTTTAATTATTATTAAATATATATTACACAAATATAATAAAAAAAATCAAAATATATACTATATTTGTGTAATATAAAAAATATAAAAATACAAAATACAAAAAAAATTAAACCAAATAATGCTCTCATTTTGATTTTACTCTAAATTTTAATAAAAATCTAAATTATAATGATCAACCACCAAAGAGGGACACGTCCTATATTCTTTTTATCAAGAAATTCAAGACCATTACAAATATATATATATTTTTTTTGATCAGCAAAGACATAATATTAAAACTGCTCTTCGAGCAGGTGAGAAGTACAAGGAGTCAGCGTTCCTCTCTAATCGGATCCACTTGAACAAAGACCCACGCTGGGGTAAGAAATCCCACACAGGGGAATGAAAACCCACACAGGGGTGTTGAAAGAACCCACACAGGGGTGTTGTAATGAGCCCACGCAGGGGTGAAGAGATACAACCAGTTGAACTGAAAATAACCAAATGAACAAAAGCAACCAACAAGAAACAAACCCTTACAACAAGAAAATACCACCAAAAGAGAAGAGAAAACAAGGTCTACGAACCCAGATTCACAACCAATAAGCGCCATAGAGAAATCTAGGGGAGGCAAACCAACACCGAGAGACTCCAACCCAAATCCAATCAAACTGAACTAACCCTAACCCCATGCTCAAAAGAAACACACACCCAGAGGTGTGTGGACTTTCAGGTGCCGGGGGCCAGGACCGCGATCGGCGGAGCAAATCCGGTAAAACCAGACCCCATAATCTCAACAACTACAACATTGGGTTCCGAAGGACAAATGTCCAATGAACTCACCGGCAGCCAGCCCCAAACCGACGAGCCCGAACCAGCACTTGGTCGGGAAGAAAGGGACCCAATGAAACAGAAGAAGAGAGGGGAGGAAAGAGATAAAACAGAAATGAAAGGAAAGGGAAGGAAGTCAAACCTCAGGAGCCAACAAATGGCCTGAGCAAGAGCACTTCAGGGGCCAAACTCAGCAGGGACAGCTTCAACTCGTACCGCAGCGATCCAAAGGGAGGAAAGGAGTCCCACGACCGGTACTTGCCGACGACGCCCACTCCAGAGCAAAGAACCTTCACCGCCTCTACTCCGAAAGAAGAACCACCTTCGCCAACAGAGCAAAGAAAAACCACGCAGATCCAGCAAGCCCCGGGACAAAAATGGAGAAAGGAAAAATCCAATTTTCTGAAGCTTGGCCTCAGTCCACCATTACCAGAAATGGTAATCCTTTTCCGGCCAGGACCGAGAAAAGCCCTAACAAAAGGGGGGACCAGCATTTCTGCTGAGTACAAGCAACATAAATCAGATTTACCTTGTCTCCCCTAGATCGAACCAGCGAAAAACACCAGGGACAGAGAAATCAACCCCAAACTATGTCGATCTCCACCAAACCGAAGAAGAAAGACCTCTCACACCCAGATCTGAGGAGAGAAGTCTCTGACCAAGGCGTGAGCACAGGCGAGAGGGGGCCAAAGGGGGCCAGAGCAGAGGGAGGAGAAGGGAGGGCGGAGCGAGAAAGAAGGTCAGATCTGCTCAATCCAAAAGGAAAGGCTCCCACAAAGAACTGGAACAACTCGAGAGGGGAAGGAAGGGTTCCGGCGAGGAGCCAAAGGGAGAAAGCGAAGAGAAAGGGAGGTCGGCAAGGAAAGGGAGAAGGGCGAAAAAGGAGAGAGAACTGCCAGCGACCTCCATGGAAGGAGATCGCCGGCAGAGAGAACAGAGGCGCGGCGGCGAGTGGGAAGGAGAAGCAGATCTAGGGTTTCTATAGAGAGGTCAGACTCTCTCTCTAGAAACCAGTTATTTGATCCACCCACATAGGTTTACAAATATATTGTATCTCTCACATTTTCATCTCTTTTTTAAATGTCTAATTTCACAAATCAGAGTCCCAAGTTTTCGACTAATTGGACTGGACGAGGAGTCGGATGATTTTAATATTTTGGGGCCTAGGCGGACTAGGCCGGGACTTTTACAACAGTGTCTAACTACACTGAATTATTTGGAAATTACCACTATTAGCTTTTTAATCGAATTTGGTTAGATTATCCATTAGTTTTCATTAATGACGAAATTTCCCTCATTATTGAAACCGTAACTTTCAAAACAACAAAATGCATTATATACATTAAAATAAATAAATAATGAAATAATTTAATAAACTTAGATATAAGAAAACATAAATAGTTTTGTTAAACAGTTTTGGTGTATTCATCCTCCTTCTGTTCGTTTATGGGGGGCCTACTCGATCTGATCTGGCGAACCAACAATATGGAGGGGATTAACGAAGTCAGAGGTTCGACGACTAACGATTTCTATTCTTATTCTAGGTCTGACGTTACTATTTCAAATCTTCTCTTTTAGGTTTAGATAAGACGTTCTCTGAGATTTTGACTTGTCGATGATGGGCAATTGATAACCTAGAGATGAACAAGAGGAAGAGAACAAATCCTAGAGAGAAGGAGAGAATTCCAAGTTAACCATATTTTTATTTATTTGAGAAGAGAAAAAATAATGAGTTTTGATTACGGTTTGAGAGGGTGAGTGTGAAAGGACTACAGTTCCCTTTTTTAATATATAAAATAAACTGGATTATATTATTTTGTCATTTAATGTATTGACAACATATAATTGCAAAAGTTGGCCTATTAGAGTTTTCTCTCTCGCCTCTCCTCTCCAACGTTGTTTTCCAGCCTCCTGCGTCTACTATAGTCGTCGGTCCACCATGGTTTCCCCTTCACCTCCTTCCACGCTGATGGCTTTCCTTGTCTCGCACTACCATTTGTGTTACTCTTCAGCCACACAGTTGATGCGTTTGGGCATGTGGATCACTTCCACAAATCGAAGGCATGATCTCCCCCGTCACTGGATCACAATCGTACCACGAACCCACCCACCGATAGAGAATTTTATGCCTAAGACGCCGCCCCGTAGTCTTACGCCGACCAGAAGTAGAGGATATGAGGAGGACTCTAGTCATGGTCGGCAATGAAGTCTCGTTGGCACATGCCTTTCCCATACTCCAGATCGACTACTTAGGAGCCCCACACCATCGCTATAGTGGTGGGATGAGGACGACTATGATCTGGAGTTCCAATGGATGCCCTTCTCAGGGAACAAGAAAATGGACGTTCCCTACAATGACAGGACCACTCTGACCCGGAGGACTTCTCGATGCAGCACGTCTTTGACCACAGGGAGACAATCCATGATTGTCCTCATATGTCTCCTTTTGATCGGCCCGATTGGGATACATTTTAACCTAGGTCAGGGATTTGACTCTATGAAGATACAAGCGAGGCATGCAAAACAGCCCCACTACTCATCATCATAGCCTTAGGGCCCCATATGGTGTATCTGAGTAGCCACACCCCGACCTCTACAGAGCATGATCTACCTACTCTCCAGCCTCCTCATTTCCTTGGTTTACTCCATGTACATCTGTTCCGATAAAACAAACTAGTTCAAGTCGAGACGGGGAAAGTATTTTGGGAATCAAACGTTGCTCACAGTATGAATAGGGAACCACCCCCTACATTCCTCTCTGGTTTAGTCCATGCATCCAACAATAAGACCAGTGTTTCGATTATCCTCGAAACAACATCTTGTCCTTTATATTTCCTATGTTTTATGTTATCCTACTGCTATAAGATCTTTGTGATCTAATTTTATCATTCTAATAAAAATTAGCTTATGTTAAAAAAAATGTATTGACAACATATGAATCTTCATTATTTTCGGATAAATGGTTGATACTGATTTTTCTAGTTTATAGAATGAGAGATGGTTCTCAACTGATTTTATCGCATAAAAAACATAATAAATACAATAAAGTATACATATATATATAGGGGAACAATCAAGTACAAACCTTATTTCGGGTCAGAACGTAGAACTAATCTGGGCCATTGATTACTCAGATCGAATGGCCACCGAAATTCAGGGGGGTGGTGATTAATTACGAAATCAATTACAAGATATGCATTAATTAAAAAGATATTAAAAAATATGCATTAAATCTGGGCCATTAATTCTACGATCCAAGGGCCCAGATTGATAGTTCTACGTTCTGACGAAAGATACAAGTTTGTACCTGATTGTTATCCTATATATATATTTCAGATATTAGGCATGCTAAAATACATTCCTCAACCCTAACAATGAACCTTTGGACATCTCCAACCTAAAACTTAGATTTGATGTAAAAAAAATCGTTTTAAGTCATTAATATTCTATCTTAACCCAAACACTCAAAATCAGCCAAAAACTCTACCTATAGTAATTATTAATATTAATGAGGATCAATATTTAACTCCAATCTTATTTGTTCATGATATAACTGTAACATACATCTCCTTCTCGATGAGGGCTCATCTTTGACTTTCCTCTTTTCTCCATGGTGCCACAATGACCACCACTCACCAGTCACCCATTCTACCCACCACCCACGTGTCCAACCAACCCCTTTCATTGGCTCTAGTGCTCTATGCACCAGTCGGAGTCAGCTGGGTCCCGAGGTCCCTCGTGAAATGTCTCTGAAATTTTCCTCCACTTTTTAAAAGCCGGTTAGGGCTCGGAAGTAGACCATCTTCGGTTCCCCTCCCACCACTACCTATCGTTGTCCTAATGGATACCTCTGTCACTACCTTGACTCTTTCATCTCGTCGTCAAACTGCTATTGGGACATCCATGGCAACAACCCTCCTTCTTATGGAAGGCATCCGAGCATTGCAAGAGGGATTTGACACCCTCTTCATGGAAGCAGAGGAAGACTGGATCTTCGAGGTCCCACGTACTACGATGGACGACTTGAGCGCGATCCATATTAAGTTTGGATTCTTCGGCCTTCTCTTTACCTACCGGCCTTAAAACTTCTCGACGATAGAGGGCCTCATGATGAAGTAATAGGGCCATGAAGAACTGGTCATCAAGGACATGAGATAAGGGATCTCATGTTATTACGCCCTTTTACTTCACCTCTCAAGCGACCAAGGGTTGCATCCGACGTGGGGAGCCATGGTCCTTCAACCGCGCCCCACTCGTCCTAGAGGATATTCTCCTGCATGTCAATCCGACGACGCTCCCCTTCTCGCTATTGAAAATGTGGACTCAAGTTTTTGACCTCCCTCTAGAGGGCCTCACAACCACCACATGTTTCACAATTGAAGAGGCTCTGAGCGGCTTTATGGAGGTCGAGGCTGAAAAGTGGGGTATGTCGTATGAGGCACCCTCTATGTCCGCTTTTGGAAAGACCTTGCTGGTCCCATCCGTCGGATCCTTTGTCTTCGTCTTCCGATGCACCTATACCATGTTCAGGCTCACTTGCAGTACGAGCGCCTCCTGACCTTCTGCTTCAACTGTGGATGCATCGCGCACTAGACGTAGCATGCCTCTGGGGGAGAGGAAACGTCCCCAGAATCCTGCTTTGATCTCTCCCTAATGACCGAGGAAGCCCTAACATGGGTAGGGATGTTCGTTGGGACTGGTCAGACACTATCCTGCCTCAATTCTTCTACCACGACCAATGCGCCTAGGCCGCTCTTCAGGTTTTGGCCAATTGCGCCCGATCCCCCCAATCATGATACATGATCTCCCAACTAAGGACTCGGCATGCTCGTGGAGTGGGAAGCACACGTCCCCTCTACGATGCCTACCAGATCTGAAGTCGAGGTTCTCAGGGCCAATTCTGGTCGGTGTAACACAAAATCTCCTAACTAACCTGGGTCAGTCAATGATTGCCTCCGCAACCAACATGGAGGCGTTCCACTTCTCATTGAGGGATTTGCAGGCCTCCTTGAGGGAGATGGTAAGGAAGAGGGGAAAATTCAAACCTCGTCCCTCTGGCTAGGCCATTGTTGTGCTATCTTTATTCTAGAAGAAGCGAGCGTTGGACAATCTTCCCTTGTCAGCAGTTGTGGAAGGCCCTAAGGGGCGGGATGCGATGTCTACGAAACATGCTCTCAAGATTCAATGAGCCCTTAGAGGGTCCACGGGGTGAAGAAGATGAGTCACACCCCGTTCCACTGGTATCTGACACAACTCGGTCCATAACCTCCTCCTTTTTCCTAGATACCTCATCGGCTACTCAATGTTATCCTTTCTTCTCCCAAGGGGTTCCATCGTGGGACTAGCGTGTTTCTTAGGCAAAACATGTCCACCCGAGTCGAGTCAGGAAAAATGGTAGATGCACACCACCATGAGAATAAGGATACACCCTCTAAGTTGTCACTGAATTAGCCAGACGTTTTAGTTATAGCCTATAGAGTAAACGTTTCAGGTCTGTCTGAGACTATGGCTAGCCATTTCTTTTTCTCTTCATAATAAAACTTCATCATTTATGCTATAAAAAAGCTCTAATATTAAGCCTAGTATGAATCGAACATTATTACAATATTTAGCACCAAATTTTATGTTGCTACATCATCGCTCCAAATTTAAAGTGACACTATAACAAAATCCTATACGATATGGATTCGGATGGATGTTTTGCCACATACACCGATATTTTTTACGGTTTGACTTAAGACTAGAGTTTCTCATAATCCCCAAAATCTTCTCTCCACAATCCAACTGGGAATATCACATTCACATTCAAGACATTTTATCATTTCTACTCCGTATCCGTTTTCAATTCGAATCTTAGTTAAAAAAATTCTATTGGTTAAAAAAAACTCATTTTCTATTAGAAGTTACTTCAATTCAATTTCCAGTAGAAGAAAAGAGGTAACAGTCAAAGAATAACAATACAAAACACATTAAAAAATCTGTTAAGTTATTGTATTATTAATAGTTTTCTTACTAGATTATACACTAATCAAATCCCAATTTCCCAAGTGCTCCTCACAACATTGCCTCAAAACTGATGTACATCAAGAAGAATTCATCAGTCCATAGGTTGAGCAGGTTCAATATCCAGAAGTAGCCCTCTTGTAAATTCCACAAAAGGATAAGCAAGTGGATAATCATCTTCTTTTACGTTCCATCTGTTTCATCAATCACAAACATACATCACGTCTTTACTTAATAAATATCTTTAACTTGTCACTTATCAGCTCGAGCTTTCAGGTGAATCAAGTTTCGATACCTGTAAGTTAGGACGAGATGATGAAGGAAGAAGGAAATCTCCAACTTAGCAAGGTCAGCACCTGGGCAAGCCCTGAGTCCTCCCCCAAATGGACTCACTTTCTTACTTGTTTCCTTGTCCTGCCATTGTCAAACCAATCAATGTTACTCAAGAAATGTATGTATCTATATATCTATATCACTTTTTCTGTTACAAGTTACTTACAGTCCATCTCCATGGATTGAATTCAAGTGGGTTCTCATGAAGCTTTGAATCAAAATGTGCCCCACAGAACACTGGAAGAACCAACCATCCAGAGGGTATCACAATATCTAAACACACACAAAAACACAAATCATGTATCTATTTCCAAAATCAGAGATCAAAGTCACAATCTTTATGGTAAAAAAATCACATCAAATCATGGGTAATGATCCAAAACCTTTGAACTTGACATCTTCAAGTGACTTCCTATGAACAAACTTCACCACATTCCCTAACCTTGTAGCTTCACTTATCACCTGTTCACACAAGGTTCATAAGGGACAATAAAATTAGACTCATAACTCAAAAGGTCATTGTACTTACATAGTTGGTGAACTCCATTTGCTTGTAATCATCCCAAGTCAATGCTTCTCCATCTTTCTTTGATCTCCTTATTGCTTGATGCTCCTCCTGAAACATGCATGATTGTTCATAAACAATCACAAAACCCTAGAGAGAGAGAGAAAGAGAGAGAGAAAGGGTACAATACCCTTAGTTTTTGGAGGGCTTGTGAGGAATTGGCAAGAAAGTAAAGGATCAAGGACATGAGTGTTGCAGTGGTCTCATAGCCTCCTAACAAGAGGTCAAGCACAATGCTCACTATCTCTTCAGTGTTTAGAGTCCCTTTGAGCAATATCACATCCAAAAAGTCTCCACCACCATTGACATTCTCCACACTCCCTCTCACCCTCTTCTCTATAACCTCTTTAACTGTGGAAGAAAGCCTAGCCCTTGCCTGAAAAACACAAACCAATAATGACATAAAACATCATTGAAGAGAGAGCATTGTTATTGGGTTTTGTGGCCCACTTGGGTTGACCTGGCGGTCAGAGAGCTCTCTCATCTCTTTAAGGTCAGCGGTTCGAATCTCAGTGGATACATCTATTGGGGAGCAGGTATTAGGAGGCTAGTTAGAAACTAAACTACGTTAGAGTAGTATTTTTAGTACCTTGACAGCCTTGGTGTATGCAGTCCCAGGGAAGGGTAAGGGCATGGACACAAAACCCCTCATGTAGGTCAAGAAATCTTCCAATATCCTTGATGCCTGAGTCGACCCTGGCTCAATACTCAAAAGGTGCTTCACCATCACATTGAGAGCAAACTGTAGAGAAATGAAAACCCCCCAAGAACCATAAGCTTAAAGGGTATATAATTGGGTGAGTGAAGAGTCAAAAGATCAAATCTTTTTACCATCTTGGCTTCTTTGTGGAAGGATACTTGGTGGGTTTTGCCCCAAGACTCCATCATGGAGATGGAGAGCTTCTCAACACAAGCATGGAACTCAGGAGTGGACTTGGATGCTCCAATGAAGCTCACAGCAAAGTTCCTCAGCTTCCTGTGTATCTCGCCCGACACGATGATGAGAGAGTACTTGCCCAAAATCTTGTGCATCACCTTGGGATAGTTCACCTGGAACAGCTTCTCTTCATTCTGGAGAATGAACATGTTGAGCTCATGGTCACAGGACACAATGGTTGGTGACCCAAACAGATGTGACTTGAAAACATTACCATATCTGTACAAAAACAAGTCCATTTTAAGACAAGACATAGACAAGAGACAACATTGATGGTTCATAGTATAGATCATAGATTCACCTTGAACAATGTTGTTGTAAGAAGAGCCCTAAAGAGTTTGATCTGTGGGGCTTGAGGAAGGCAAGTGTCTCCCCAATGAAGGGCAGTCCCATGGACCCTTGAGGCAGGCTTGAAGGACCTTCATTTCCATGGAAGTAATGGAGGAGGAGAAGAACCAAAGCTAGGCCTAGGAAGAGAGCTGATAGAACAGGGATTAGCAAGCCTCCTATCATGATGTAGACACAAAGAGCTCTTCTTTTTCTATGGTTTCATGCTTGTTTGTGTGTATATATATACATATATATATGTACATACACCAAGTGTACAAGTAAATCCAGTGAACACATGTTTTGGGATAAGAAAATCCAATGTACACTTTGTTTGGGAACAAACTAATCCAGTGCACATGTGATTGTTGAAATTGTTCCTTGGTATATATTGCCTAGTTTGAAATATTTGGTAATCTGAAGTTAGTCAAATAGTCTCAAACAGTTACCAATTAGAGGTCTTGACTAAATTAACATCTTTAATCAATGCAAATAAATTGATCCGCACAAATAAAACTTTCGGATAATTGTATAAAAATGTCGTGAGGCATTCACCTTTTGTAAGTTGTAGCCAAGTACATAAAATACAAGTCCGTGACATTTTTTTTTATAGTTAACAAAAAAAAGAGAGTACAATTTACCAAAAATAAATACCTCATAGGTCTCTTTTGTAATTATCTCTAAAACTTTTGTCTATGTGCCCTTATTGTTTTTCCAAAATATGGAAAGAAAATGAGTATTCCAGCATTATTTTCCAAAATATGGAAAGAAAATGAATATTCCTGATAAAGCTCATCCATTTAGAACTATTCATGAGACCTGTAAATTATAATAAAGGTTAATATGTTATATTATTCTTTTTATGGGTAAGATACAAAAAGTGAGTTAAAAAGAGAAATAGTATTATTACTATGATTATTATTTTGTAGATTATGAAGAAGCCAAACCAGATACTATCCTATTAAAAACATAAGAATCACACAAAGTGTCAAATGTTTTTATGAAAAAAGAAGTGAGAATGTAGGGAAAAGGGAGGCTCACCTAACCTCATCCATGAACCCAAAAAAACATCCTCAAGTCCACAATGAGTACATCCTCAAGTCCACAATGAGTTCAAATATTTTACTAAATGTAGCTTAAGTGGTATTGGTTCCTTAAAAGGAGGAAGAGGAGGCAGACCAAACTAGTGCATAATCTTTGCCACTTTTCACCTATGCAGTGAACAGAAGTTTCAGAACATCTCATTAGTAAACGAATCGATAAAAAATAATAAAGAGATAATTTCACTTTAGTATCTTAAATCTTTCATATTTCATTTAGAGTATTTAAAAAAATTGTGTCATCTCAATACTCTAAACTTTTATTAATTTATTTATAGTACCCTAATTCTTTTTTGTGTCACCTCAGTACCCTAAATTTTCATTAATTCTATTTTAATACCCACTGTTAACTTTCCATTTGATTTTCCATCCAAAACAGGTACAATGACCATAATACTCTTCACGAACAATCAAATGTAGGGTAAAGTTAACAGTCGGTACTAAAATGGAATAAATGAAAGTTTAGGGTACTAAAGTGACACAAAAAGATTTAGAGTACTCTAAATGAATTAATGAAAGATTAGGGTACTAAGATGATACAAAAAAAATTAGAGTACTCTAAATGAAATATGAAAAATCTAGGGTACTAAAGTGGAATTATCCTAATAATAAATCGTCTGAAAAAATTATTGTCAAATGGTTATTGAGTGAGTCAGACCGGTGAATTCACATTTCGCCCGGCCTTAAAGCGGATGCCCAAGGATTTTTTTCGTTTGACGACTCAAAAGCTGTCATGTATCCTTATTTCAATTAACCTATTTTTTTACCATCTCGATACTTTTAGTGTTTCTGTTTCTCTTTCTGTAGTGCTTCTTCATGTGAGTTTTGATGTGGATGTTTTGGTGAAGAACCCGACCAAAATGTATATCAAAGAACACATTTGTAGGCTTTATAGGACAAAACTACTTATGATTTGGAGGGTATGTAGGCTTTGTTTGTCTCTGGAGACAATGGATCATTTGACTTTCTTATGTTCTTTGTCTTGTCTTGTGTTAAGAGTGCGCGAGGTGCACGAGTGGTTGTTGATTTGGGCCCTCCAAGCTATCATGTTACTTACTTGTAATCTAGAAGACTACTCGGTATAGTTGAAGTATAACAATTAATGTACACAAATAAAGGAACAAACTTTGCAATATTATTGGGATTGAAGTTTTAACCCACTCGTATTGTTTTGGATCCGTTCATAAGATCTGTCCAACATGTCACTTTATTTCAATGAATCTCACCCGTTGGGAGTTCGAGGGTTACTTTATTCTAGTGAATCGCGCTCGTTGGGAATACAGATTGATTAGATCATAGTCCCGTAAATCATAGGTAAGGAATGCCCCGTCGGGAAAAACACAAGTAGATCAAGTCGTAGTCCAATGAATCACGCCCGTTGGGAATACGGGCGGATCAGGTCATATTCTGTAGACATGACGGGATAAATGCAAGTGAATCAGGTCATAATTTGTAGACCCTTGAGATTGGTATTTGGACTAGTTTGAACTGTGTTTGTAGGAAGGATTCGTTTTGGGCATTGGGCTACCTGATAGTAATGGGCTTATGCCAGGCCAACAGACGGGTCGAATGCTCCCACAAAGCCCAATGACATTCTAATTTGGGCCAAAAGGCCCATCTACCATGTCAAAATATATGCCAAAATCTACAAGGACTTACAACCACAAGCTAGTTATGATTTAAACAAGTCCTCAGTCACAACTCACAACCAACATTTACAGACCTCCACTGAAAACTCCATGCTCGCCATTCATCCACATCCCATTCCCAAGCCATGGCACATTTCTTCCCCGCCAAAATTACACATCTACCCTTCTCCCCCTCACAAACCCAGAAGCCTCCTTGCAAGAATCAGAAGCACCATCAATGAAGACAGCAGAACTTCTCAGTCCTCTTCCGCGGGCAAGATCAAGCGCCTTGTCCTGACCCCAGAAGGCAGAGCCAAACTCAACCCATCACCAGACAGGGAATTCTATGCCTACCCGAGATTCGTTACTCATGTAGATGACAACTTCATATCCTCCCTAACCAATCTTTACAGAGAGAGGCTCAGCCCTGGCTTGGAGGTTCTTGATCTGATGAGCTCGTGGGTTAGCCACCTGCCGGAGGAGGTAACATACAAGAAAGTGGTGGGGCATGGCTTGAATGCGCAGGAACTTGCTAAAAACCCGAGGCTGGACTATTTCTTTGTCAAGGATCTTAATGAAGAACAGAAGCTTCAGTCCGAGGATTGCAGCTTTGATGCAGTCATATGCACAGTCAGTGTGCAGTACCTACAACAACCAGAAAAGGTCAGAACTCAGAACTAATGAATCATGTATGTTCATAAGAGATAATTGCAAAGTACCCTGAGGTATTCACTTTTTTTGCAAAACAATGGCTCTCTTCTTTGATAATTGCAAAAAAAAAGAGCCTTGAACTTGCTTTTTAGTTGCATTTTGTGTAAATTTGTTTCAAAATGACAATACTACCCTTTAAAATAGTAACTAAAAAATAAATCTCCTCTAATTTTCTTCCTTTAAAATTAAAATTCTAAATCGTCATCTTGAACAAATTTACGAACTGCAACAAAGAGGGAAGTTCAAGTCAGTTTTTCGCAGTCATCAATGAAGAAAAGACTATGATTTGCAAAAAATGAAGGGATAATTGTCCAAAACTATCCTAAAGTTTCGTCCACGCTGTGTGGCTACACTATAGTTTCGTCCACACCCTTATATCAGGAAAACTTAACAGGAGAATCTGAAATGACTATTTTACCCTTATGGGTTTGAACTGAATTTTAAGTAGATGAATTGAAAGACAATTATACCCCTTACTTCATTAAATACTTACTTATTTATTAATGTTTTAGTTAAATCTTAATAATATGATTCATTTATTAATTATTACTTAGTTAATCTCTTATTGATTCATATTCCTTAATTAATTAATTAATTATTCTTTAATTAATTCATTATTCATTAAAAATCAGTTTTTGTTTTAAATTCAGTTTTATTTAAAAAATATTTTTTAAAATAAAATTTTAATTAAAATTCAGTTTATTTTTAAATAGTTTATAAATTAAAAATCCGTTTTATTTTAAAAAAAAATCAGTTTTTATTTAAAATCAAATGTTTGATTAAAAATCATTTTTATTTTTTTAAAGTAACAGTTTTATTTTAGGGATAATTGTCAAAACATGCACTAAAGTTTCGTCCACAAATGAAATAGTGCACAACGTTTCATCCACGTTGTATGGCTACCGTAAAGTTTCGTCCACAAAATAAACTAGTGCACAACGTTTCGTCCACGCTGTGTGGCTACCCTAAAGTTTCGTCCACAAATGAAATAGTGCACAACGTTTCGTCCACGTTGTGTGACTACCCTAAAGTAATTTGCTGATTTAGGTTTCATAAGTAATTTTAAGTAATTTTACTAACAAATGTTCGTGGACGAAACTTTAGGGTAGCCACACAACGTGGACGAAACATTGTGCACTATTTCATTTGTGGACGAAACTTTAGTGCATGTTTTGACAATTATCCCTTTATTTTATAATATTTATTCTATGCTTTTTTCAAAAAATATTTATTATAAATAAACTGATCTCTAATTAATTTTATTTAAATCTTCTTTGTTTTTTATCGATAATTTTTTTATTATTATAAAAAATAATTCTTTTATTTCATTTGTTTATTTATTTCCTTGATTTTATTTATTATTAAAAAGAGTAAAATAGTATTTTCCCTTACCAAAGTCAAATGGTTCAAATATTAAGGGTAAAATGGTAATTTCACTTTACCCTTAACTATCACATGGGGTCACGTGCATAACAGAAACGGCATATTCCATCCATCTTTCTGACAGAAGTGTGTGGACGAAACTATAATGTAGCTACAGAATGTGTGGACAAAACTATGATGTAGCCACACAGCGTAGGCGAAACTTCGTGCACCAATCCGTTTGTGGACGAAACTTTTGGGTAGTTTTGGACAATTATCACAAAAATGAATACCTAAGGGTACTTATTGCAATTATCCTATTCATAATCATACTATCTCCGAGACTCCGACCCCAGAACTTGACACTCATGATCTTCTTTTTATGCAGGTTTTTGCAGAGATTTTTCGAGTTCTGAGGCCTGGAGGGATATTCATAGTGAGCTTTAGCAACAGGTTATTTTACGAAAAAGCTATTAGTGCATGGAGAGATGGAAGTGCATACAGTCGTGTACAATTAGTGGTTCAGTATTTTCAGTGTGTTGAAGGATTCACAGAAGCACAAGTCATCAGAAAGTTACCTGGAAATCAAGAAGGGGACGAGTCTGCACTGAGCTGGATCAAGAAGCTGCTAGGGTTGTTTTCTGGGTCTGACCCTTTCTATGCAGTCATAGCTTACAAGAACTTCAAACCTGTGTACGAATAAAAAGCATATATCAGCACCAATTCATTCTCTGTGCAGCAATGAAATGGCTTCAAATATATGAAACATACTAAGAATTCAACCCCTCGGGTGAGTTTTGCATGGCTGTTTCGATACCAATCTCATCTTTTCTTCTGCTGAAAAGCATACTGGTAATACACAAAACTTGCAATAAAATCATAAGCACAAAACTGAAACAACTAGGATCAACACAAAGTTCAGGTTGATGTTAAAAATTTAAAAGTAAGATCTCAGCAATTAAATTTGAATGTTAGGTTCTGTGCACCAGTGTAACTATGTACTCGGCCCTGTACTCGAATATACAACTTTCGCAAAACCTCACTGGCACCTACTGTGATATACAAAAAAAAAACACTAAACAGCCAGAACCTATAGCACTTGGTAGATAGCTCTATCTTTGAGTCTGAACTCATTCGAAAGAATATGCACTTCTAGTGCAAGCTGATTGGGTTAATTTGTTGACTCTTCAAGTTGAGATTCCAAGCCTTGTAATATTCCTTCACAAAAAAAAATGTACAAGTCTGAATTCTGATGACCCGATAATGCATTGAGTTACAGGCATTGATAGGACGAAGTTGGGCTAAGAAGCGAGCTTCTTGGCATTTTCAACAGCTTCAACATAGTAATACAATCTCCAAAGGGTCACATTATCCTGGAAAACAATAATATCTTATACTTTAACTATGCACAAACAAAATTTCATTGTTCATAGGATCAATTGCAAAAAAGCACCCTGATGTATTCACTTTTTGCAAGTTGTAGCCATTTCTTTAATAATCACAAAAAACAGCCCTGAACTTTTCCTTTTGTTGCCCTTCGTGTAAATTTTCTATAAAGTGACGATTTTACCTTTAAAAAAATAATAAGAAACAAAAATCCAAAATTTTCATCTTTTAATTTTTTTCCCTATTTGAACGTCCAAAAAGGAAGAAAAGTAAGAGGTGAAAATTTTAGATGTTTGGATTTTTATCTTTCTGTTTTATTTTAAATTTCAAGGGTAAAATCATCATCTACAAATTTACACAAACTGTAATGAAAAGGCTAGTTCATGACACTTTTTTGCAATCATCAAAGAAAAGGGCTACATTTTGCAATTATCTCTTGTTCACATTCTGATCTCTTGATTACCTCCTTCTCCAAGTCAATATAAAGGTCTTGGCAAGATTTAGGAAGTGAGGGCTTATTTCTTTGGATGATTTCCACAGCACGGTCAAGATTTTTTGCTGGTAAATTTTGAATCAGTTTTCGAAGTTGTTGTTTCTCAGCAAGGGTCATTGGCCTAAGAATTGGAGACAAACTATAAGTAACATTCATGTTATGCAACAAGGAATGCAGAGGAAAATATTGTACCTGCACTTGGACACTACTGTCCCAAGAAGTTCTTCAAGCTTCTTATCCATGTGATCCAGCTGTAGTAAACATAGGATAATAAACAGACTCGGTAGACATGTCAAAAAATGCAGCAAATATGACAGTTTGTCGATAAGATTTAGAAGCATGTTACATTAGATCTCAGGAAAAGACTTTAGAAACTTACTGTAGCAATATATTCATCTGAATACTTTCTCATAATCTCCTCAACATAAACGCTATCACTCTCCAGAAGGTACTGCAAATCACTATCCACCTGCAAATACAACATCGATAATAGAGATACGGCTTTGTCAACAAGGAAAAATTATATTGAGCAGATGATAGTGATAGAACGGAAGCGTGCACATCTTTACTACCCTTCAATCTAATGATATGTATATTACATAACCAAAACCTACACTTCTACAGCTTGCAATAATACACTTAACCAGGCAACAAATTTAAATCCCTCTTACCTCACTTCCCCCAACTTCAGCCCCTTGTTTTGAACACACAATAGGTTCAGTTCCATGTCCATTGATCCTCGCAACTTCATCAGATGAAGCCTTATCCTGCAAACCAGAATCCACGTATTTAGCAAAAAAAAAAAAATATATGGCCCGTAACAGAAATATTGGTTGAGGATAAGGGGGAGAAACCTTAAGCTTTTTCTGGGGTAAATGCCCTCCATCACCATCAGGTGCTACATCTGAATGACTCGATTGGCATCGTTTTCTCCTTAGTTGTGACTGTAAATTCTGCATAGCTATGACCGGATGAAGCACCTATGTAGAAATGAAGACATTTTAGCGTCACTTATAAACCAACAAAACATGTCTTTGACGGCATCCAGTTCATAAAGACACGTTTAAGCAGTTCCCACTTGATTAAAATAGAATTACATATCCTCGACATACCTCATCGACTTCCTCACTGAGAACACCCACACTTTGTCTGAGCAATGCCTTGAGATTTTCTTTTTTGACATCAGAAAGAGATAGGCTGTTACTAAACAATGGAACAGAACTCAAACTATTAGCCTCTTTTCCATTACTATCATGCTTTGGTTTAGATGACTCGGGGAATTGAGAAGGGGAAAGCAGAGAGTTGTCATCTTCTGAAAGCAACCCCGCTACTTCACAAGCATAGAAACCAAAGTAATCTGGTCCAATCGTATTGTGCTTAGTTGAATCAACAAAACCCTTAGAAGGTTCAGACATAGCAAAGACAACCCACTACAAGTCTGCAACATGGATGAACTTATTAGGATAGCTAAGAAATTGGAATCTATATTTAGTAATACAAAAACATGTCAATAACAAATAAGTGTAGTACATTTCTTCTCGTAAAGGCTAAACTTATATACAAAAATAAAATGTAAAATGAAAGCATATGTTTCCAAATTGAGTTGCCAACAAATAATCTCATCTAACATATTTGGCATCAACTTAGGATAGCTAGCGAATTGGAATCTTTATCTTTATTTAGAAGACCAAGACTTAAAGTTGATAATTGAAGGTCCACTTTCATTTGCATTCTAAGCAATCCAAAACCATAAGGAAATGATCAATCTACAACTTGTTAGACAAATTCTCAACTGCATCCTAAAAGAATGATCATAAGTATATTATATAATACATTATTGATGAAATAAAAACACTACAACACAACTCATGATTTCTTTATATATGGCAAAAACAACCATCGTTGAAATAGAAGAGTAGTTAGCCATGATTCCACATGGCCCTCTTAGACTAAGGCCCCAATTCTGCTTGTGATGTTATAACAATTCCTTTTCGTGCAAGTAGAATAACAAGGTAAAAAGTTTGGAATAATTGAAAGAAATCAATTTTGTCACCCCTCCCTTGCAAAGGGATTTTACATATTATATTTCTACATGGTATACAATCTTGTTAATATTAAATTAATTTGTGGGAAGATAACAGGTGATACGTAAATTGAATCCAAACATAGAGCATATAGGTCGAGTTATGTGTTGAAGTTGAACCCACATTGGGAAAATATAAGAACAATAAGCTACTTATAAAGGTTATGGTCACACCCAATTAACAAGATTGAATTTTTAGTTGTGGAAGCCTAATCCGATATAAGTGGTCTGTTATAAACAAAATTTACATAGTATCAGAGCTCGGTATCTCACGGACACGGTTCAAACCCCACCCTCTTCAAAAAACATTAATTTCTCTCAATATATCAAATTTACTCATAATGGGCTAGCCCTTACCTCTCTTTGTTAAGGGCCATACGGGGTGGTACAAAGTGGCGTACAAAAGGAAGAAAAGCCACTTACAGTGGCCGAGTAAGGGGAGTTGGTTAAGGAAAGATTTGGATCTAGCTAGTTTATTTCCTTTTTAATAAAAGTCCTTTAGTTGGCTAACTGCATTAGGAATAAGAAAGTCGAGTAGAGAATTACCAATTATGGTTGTATTAGGACTTTGTGTTTTGTGTATCTTCCTTGGCTAAACATACCAAGTGAGAAGAATAAAATAGACACGAATTGAGAAAAAGAATTCTGGTTCAGTTAGGTTCAATCGAGGTGCAAACTCTCTCTAACAAGTTTTGGTGGTATTGAGGTGTAAGCTCTCTCTAACGAGCTTGTTACAGTCACAATTACGAGAGGAAAGAACAAAGGCTCGTCATCGCGAAGTCGAAGCTTCAACTCAACCGCGTATTCCAGCCATCTAACGTGATCCCGTGGTCAGGGTCCTAACAAAATGGTATCAGAACCGTGTGTTATGGAGCCACCAAAATCCTTGAAGCAGAAGTTCAACAAGTTTATGACACTATATAGTGTTGATCGGGTAGCATATCGTGCTGATCAAGCTAAGACGAAGGCTCAGTTTAAAGAGTTGGCAGTCCGAATCGATTCCTTGTTCAACATGACACTGATGAATCGATAGAAGGAGAATATTGGAAGGTCAGCTAACCCAATGAAAGAGTCAAGCTATCAAATACAAGCCCCACCATTTAAGAATAGAGATGCCCATGCACCTTTTGTGTCATCTAATCAGAATAGAAATACTACAAAAGATTTGAGGCTCATGGAGGGTAACCAATAGGTACCTAGTAGAATAAATAGAGAAATCTCACTTGATGTGGAGGATTTGAACACTCCATGAAGTGATATGGTCATAAAAAAGGAGAATTGGGGCGGGTTCTTTTGGAATTGTACATCGTGCTGATTGACATGGCTCAGATGTTGTAATGACAATTCTCATGGAACAAGACTTCCAGGCAAGACGCTGTCAGGAATTCTTGGGTGAGGTCGCGATAATGAAGCTATGGCATCCAAATATTGTTCTTTTCATGTTTGCGGTTACTCAGCCACTAAACTTATCCGTTGTGACGGAGTATTTATCAAGAGATAGCTTTGGTAGACTTAATCATAAACCTAGCACTTGAGGGAAACCGTCGTGTGCAGAGGGGGAGTGAAGTTATGGGTCGTATGGGCCAGTACAAAGTGGTGTACCAAAGGAAGGAAAGGCACCTAAAATAACCAAGTAAGGGGAGTCGGTTAAGGGAAGATTTGGATCTAGTTAGCATAATTCCTTTTTAATAAAAATCCTTCAGTTGGCTAATTGTAATAGGAATAGGGAAGTTGAGTAGAGAATTACCAATTACGGATGTATTCGGGCTTTGTGTAATCTCATTGGCGATATATACCAAGTGAAAAGAGTGAAATAGACACGAATTGCGAAAAAGAATTCTCGCTTGGTTAGGTTTAATCGAGGTGCAAGCTTTCTCTAACAAGCTTTGGTGGTATTGAGGTGTAAGCTCTCCCTAACAAGCTTATTACAGTCACAATTGGGAGAGAGAAGAACAAAGACTCGTCGTCGCGGAGTCAAAACTCAACTCAGCCGCGTACTACGCTCCTATAGATCCCGTAGTTAAGGTCCTAACACTCTTGTCAATGGGTTAATCTCTCGGTCTAAATATCTCCAAACCCGTAATTGGGCTTGTCTATGTGGACACGTGTTAGAATATAAGTACAATTAAGCCTTCAACAATCATCTTGAACTTTTAGTTCAATTGGTCCTCTAATAATATTTAGGGTTTTCATCAGCAATTGTTTTTTATCACTTAAAAAACACAAATTTTATTCAACGAAAAAAACTCCAAATAAAAATTACGGTCAGAAGAAGAAGAGAGGAAAACCAGATAAATAAAAACTAGTGCACGATAGCGAGGAGAACACAAAGGCCTAATTAGGATATGACTTGTAAAACTTCTAAAATATCATTGATGATTTTTAATAGGGGTAATTCCACCTCAGTACCCTAAAAATTTTATATTTTATTTAGAGTACCCTAAAAAAAATGTCACCTTAGTGTCCTAAATTTTCATTAATTCATTTACAGTACCCTAAATCTTTTTTGTATCACCTCAGTAACCTAAAGTTTCATTAGATCTATTTTAGTACTTACTGTTAATTTTCAATCTAATTTTCTATCCAAAACAAATAAAATGACCATAATACTCTTTACTAATAACCAAATTTAGGGTAAAGTTAACGGTGGATACTAAAATAAAATAAATAAAATATTACAGTACTGAAGTGACACAAAAAAAAATAGAGTACTCTTAATTAATTAATGAAAGTTTAGGGTACTGAGGTGACACAAAAAAGATTTAAGGTACTCTGAATAAAATATAAAAGATTTAGGGTACCGAAAAGGAATTATATTTTCTTAATATTAACCACACTTTTAAACTACCCAATCTTCTGACCACGTGAGGAAAGTTACTTTGGATCCAAGGGTTAATTGCAAAAAAAATTACTTTTATGTATCATCCACATGGGAAGACAAACTTCTTTATTTACACACCTTTAAATTACCCTATTTTTTGACCAACCTCTTTTATCAACTTTTTTGGAATAGATCGTTAAAATGGATAAAAAATCAGAGACATGAACAATACATAAGGGTAGTAATTCCGATGAAAAAATAACAGACACATGTTATACAAAAACAAGGTAGTTTAAAAGCGTGGACAATACAAAATGTATTTTTCTGCACAATACAATAAATAACTTTTGGCAACTAATCTTTTATTAATAAAAAAACGTTCTTTTTTATATGGATTAACTTTATGCTAAATAGGAAATATTAATACTAAACAACATAACAACATAGGATACAAAATTAAGGGGTAAATGTTGAAACCTACCCTTGTGTATTGGTCACGAACACTATGCTACCCTCCTTTTCAAAATGACATTTGCGGTACCTTATCTATTGGTCACACGATTCCATTAGAAAAAATGGACGGTAAAATGCCGTTTTTTTTATTCCGTTAGTCATATGACCTCAAATGTCATATAATGGATGGTAAAATGATGTTTTTTTTCCTTAAGTGTTTGACCTCTATATATTTTATAAGAAACAACAACGAGAGTGCAATGATAATGTTCCTTATAAAATGTATAAAAGTCAAATAATTAAGAAAAAAACGGCATTTTACCATCCATTATATGACATTTGAGGTCATATGACTAACAGAATGGAAAAACGGCATTTTACCGTCTATTTTTCCTAACGGAATCGCGTGACCAATAGATAAGGTACCGCAAATGTCATTTTGAAGAGGGTAGCATAGTGTTCGTGACCAATACATAAGGGTAAGTTTCAACATTTACCCCAAAATTAAACCAAGATTAAGTTGCCAAAGAAAAATAAGAATATGAAACACATGTAACTGGATATAAACTTAACTATAACATTCCTCGTCGCATATACTAAACAACATAGGAAACAAAACTAAGCTAGGAGTAACAGAGAAGAAATCGAATAGAAATCACCTTTTAACGAAAAACAGTGTGAACCAATTTAAACCATCCAATTTAATAATAGATGGATGAAATGCAATTGAGTTGTTGATTTGTTGACTGAAAAAACACAACATTTTTTTGGTAAGTGGTAGGGGCTTTATAGTTTAACTATCTTATTATATTTTTCTACCAGTTCACTAATTTAATTTTTTCCACTTCGTTTGAACTCTGATTGGTTTCGAACTTGTGCCAATATTTTTGTTTTTTCAAGGGCTTTCTATCAAGATCGATGATAAATATATTTTGAAGCACGGAAAAAAATTATTTTGGACTGATTTTTTAAAAAATTTTATCAACACTTTACACTGGTTTTTTCAACACTGAACACTAGTTTTATCACATCATCACATGTTTTTTTATGAACACTAAGCACTAGTTTTATCAATACTAAACACAATGTTTATCACTAAATTACATGTGTTTTATCAAACCGTTACATGTTTTTTTATTCACACTATTTTGGAACAGATTTAAAAAAATATATTTAGATAATTTTTATTAACACTTTACACTAGTTTTATCAACACTGAACACTAGTTTTATAACCTAATTTTTCAAAACCGAACATGTTTTTTTATCACCTCATCACATGTTTTTTATGAATACTAAACACTAGTTTTATCAATACTAAACACTATGTTTATCACGAAATTACATATGTTTTATCGCTCCGTTTATCACTCTTATTATATAAATTGAACATAATTTTTATCACCTCATTACTAGTTTTTTACCATCCCAGTACGTGTTTTTTTTTCTCAACATTTTAGCACTAGTTTGATCACCCCCGATATAAAACATTTATTAGTGAAAATTTATCAACGCTCAACATTATTTTTATCAACCCGATATAAATTTTGATTTTTGTGCTTCAAAATATATTCAATATGCTACTTGATAGATAGCCCTTGAAAAAAAATATTGACGCAAGTTTGAAGCTAATCGGAGTTCAAACGAATCAAAAAATATTAAATTAGTGAATTGGTAAAAAAAATGGACATTTGTCCACATGTCACCATGCTATTGCAATTATACCCTTGCTTGTGTGAGAAACAATGAAAAATGCGTGAATTTTGGGTGGGATTGGGGTGATGATGTGGCCTCGTAATGAAGGTTGAATCTTAAGAATGTGTGGCTAAGATGGGTTCACACAGTTTTTAGGATAAGAGGGATTTTTACTAGATTTGTCCTCCGGAATAAGAAGCCGAAGTAAAATAAGAATATGAAACACATGTAACTGGAAATAAACTTAACTATAACAATCCTCGTCACACGCAAATCAAAAAATGAATCTTGCACGCAGTATAAGAATAAACTATAAATTTCTACTTCATATTGTTGCGTCAGTATTGTGTTGTAGTTGTTGAAGAACAAATTTTTTTCCTCACATCGCTCGCATGTAGGGTTGGACCTCGATTTTGGAATGCTTTCTCCTCCACCAACGGGTCGCAGTGTTGCAAAGGTAGGATGTGACCCCTGGGACTCAGGTGCGTTCGTCCACTAATTGCTGGACTCCGAAGTATCGATCCATGAGCTATAGGAAATTGTCGATTTCCTATGTGTCTTGGTTGCTTGAGTAGGTCTTGGATCAGGGAATGTCAACCAGTATGGTCTCTCTATGGTAGCGATGCATAGTCCAAGTATGATGGTCCGTTAGAAAAGCTCTAAGCCGATTTTAAAGTTGTTGACATGTCTTTTGGGAGCAAACTTCTATACCTGCTAGTTTTCAAGAAGAGCACCTTCAAGGCGAAATAAACTGTTGCTTAGTTGGTTTTCAGCTAGCCTTAGTAGGATGACCACCTCTGTAGGTTTGGCTTGTATAGTGTAGTCAAGTCTATCTAAGCGGGTGTGGATGACCTCAAACTCGGTCCCTTGGTTGTTGAGTTTCTGTTCAACAAGGCCGAGGTTTTCTAGTTGAACTTGTAGTTAGGAGGTGAGTTAAGTTAACTCGACAAGTCGTTCCTTGGACTTGTCGCACTCTTGGAAGTGTGCGACAAGTCCTCGGTTGCAGCTAGGAACCTCTATCACAGATGGAACGTAACTTAGTCATGGTTGGTTGGTTGTCCCAATCATGGACCGACGGGCCAATGGGGGGCCTTGGTCTTGGATGGACTGGTCCCTCAAACGTAGCTCGGCTATTGGTGAGCTAAGAATGGGTTGAGAGCTCATTTTGGATGGACGACAACCTGGGAGAAGCGCGTCGACAAGATGCACACCTAGTCGCCTGGTTAGTTGGGTTGGCAATGTGTGCATAAAGCCCTTGGCCAACAATGTTGTTGGTCTAAAGCGTAATATTCTCCCCCACTTATTCCACAAACGTTCTCGCTACAGACGAAGTCTTCTCGTTGGGTAGTGTGGATCCATCGTTGGTTGTTAGGGAGAACGACTTGGAGAGTACCTTGGATAGAGAATCATTCCTCCAATTTTGTCCCTTCACGTCACGTTCGGATGAGAACAAGTGTTCCATGACGGTATGTGTTGTTACTTGCGTGTGGACTCGGCTAATTGCCTTTAGGTCCGGCTCGGGCAGGACAGGTGCGGCTCGGGCTGGTTGTCTGGCAGCTATTGCCTTTTGGAGTGTTCCTTGGCTTGTTGTCTAACCTTGACTAGACTTATTGTCTAGCCTTGACTTGACATGTTACCGTCAAACTCCGACAGACTGCCAATGTAACATGTTGGGGTAGATCACTATCAAATCAACTACTTTGGAGTACATGATCATGCATCGAAGTCACGTTGGTCCTTATTGAGCGGGGTGAGTCAAACTATGATCGGCGATCGATTGTAGTTGCTCGAAGAACTATGATTCTTTTTCAACCTGAAGACCTCGTTAGGCGATTTTGAGCGACACATCTAAGAAAGAGGGACCAACGAAACCAGAGAAAACGACACGTCTCAAAAAGCATCATTAGGGAAGCCGGAGTTCCGCCTTCCTACAACGAATTTGAATCACACAAACGGCAAAGCGATCTGAAGAGAGCCCAAATCAATGAGAGCCCCAAGGTCACCTGCTTAGGGGAAACGGAAGGAGAAGCAATAGTAACAAGATGCAACTCCAAGCCTAAAACCAAGTTTTGATATCTTGAACCTACCACCTCTATCTTTGTCTTTGAGGTTTTAAGCCCTCTAAGTGTACAAGGACAAAAGTTATGTCCAAGTTGCTTAAAGAGGAGCAAAGATGGATGGCAATTGGAATCCCGACTGAAGCAACGATATTGAGGACGGAGTCTTGGGATCAACCATAAGTGAGGATGCCGATGACAGATATCCATATGAAACATTCAACATCAAAAACAAAAGAGATAATTGTCCAAAACTACCCTTTTAAAGTTTCGTTCAGAAACGAGTTGATGCAGAAAGTTTCGTCCACGCTGTGTGACTACCCTGAAGTTTTGTCCACGACTTTTTTAGTCTTGACGTAATAGGAATGTTCAGAATGATGGTCTGGGCAATGTTCCCCGGATTGAAGCGTGGACAAAACTCTATACACCCACAAAGTGTGGACAAAACTCTATGCACCCACAAAGCGTGGACAAAACTTAAATGTACCCACAAAAGCATGGCAAAACTTCAATGCACGTGGACAAAACTTTGTGCGTCAACTCGTTTGTGGACAAAAGTTTAAGATAATTTTGGACAATTATCCCAAAACAAAACTAGTGGCAGGAAAGAAATCGAAGAATTAGTGTCAGTGTCAAACGTCAAGGATTGGAAGGGATCTTAATATGCAAAGGAGATCAAGAAAGCTATGTTGCTCAAATCCACAAAATGAATTTGGAGTCTCTAAGCAAGAGAGAGTTCGGCCTAAATCGACTCAGAACTCCGACAAGAAGACATCTAAAGACACTTGTCCTGGATAAAATCGACTCAGTAATTTTTGAACTTTAAGTTAATCATCGGTTAAACGTGTCAACTTTAGTGTATGCATTTGTAGTTTACCCTTTCGATAATAAACAAAAGATATAAACATATTCTAGTGAAAGAAAAATAAAAAGTCATTCAAAAACATGTTTTTGAGGTTTCCCTTAAATCATTTATAAATGTTACGAATCGGATACAGATCATTTACATGTCTTATGAATTGAGACAAAAACATGTAAAATTTAACTAAAATTTTATCCAACAAAATAGGATCCATACACAAAGATAAGGGTAGATGAAACAAATTTTAAAGATCAGGCGATATACAACGAATTCGATGAAATATGTCAGAGAAACACAAACCTCTAGGAACATGTACCCTGTGGCTGGAGGAATTAGATCAATATACCCTAAAACAAGATCACCTTGCCCCCTCTACCTTGTTGATTTCGACCGCCATTTAAGGAGAACTAAGGTCTCTCTACCGCAGCAAAGAACAAAGGTGTTCATCTCCTTTGCGTACTGATGCCGCCGACCACAATAAAAGAAACGAAACTAAAGGCACTTTCTTAACAAACCCTAAAAGTCTTTGTGGGCCATGGGCCCATTACTGAAGCCCATAATCATTACTGGAGCCCATAACAGGATGAAGAAGAAATTGTAATGGTCATTGGGAGCACGGGCTAGATCAGCCACGGGTCCGTTGTCGGGTCAGAAACTGGGTCGCCCGCGGGTCGAACGCATGGGCAGGGACTGCGTGTCGCTGGCTTGGGCCCTGGGTGTTGGAGCGGATCTGGATCGGGTCACGGGTCAACCGACCCGGTTGGACGGAAATTAAAAAAAACTTGCTTTTTTTTCTCGGATTCATACGGAATTCAAGACAAGGGAAACAAACACGTGTCCTAAACAGTGTCTTATTGATCGATCTTGTTTCGTGGAAACATGTGGAGATGATCAACAAATAGTGAATCATATGTAATCTGTAAAATTATTCTGGTTCAGTTTTAAACGTAGAACACGTATGAACATATTTCGAATTCATACGGAATTCATGGTCGAGGGAAATAAACTTGGAATTTTAATTCCTAAACGTTTTTCCCAAAAAAAAAACAAACTTGAAGGAATTCAAAGTCGTTGGAAATAAACTTGGAATTTTAATTCCTAAACGTTTTCCCAGAAGAAACAAACTTGGAATTCAATTCCTAAACGTGTTTCTTAATTTTTCAAGAAGAAAAAAATTGGAAATAATTTTCCTAAACAGCTTTCTATTTTGGAAAAAAATGTATTTTTCCACAACGAAAGGTGGAAAATAAAAGAAAAAGAAAATATAGATTTTCATTTAAGGGAAATTAACGTTTGTTTCAATATTAATTTCCAAGGAAATTACGTATTCTTGAACAAAGTTCAAATTCATACGGAATTAAAAAATAAGAGAAACGAACTTGTAATAAAACTCCTAAACGATTTTCTCTAAATTCAAGAAGGAAATAAAGTGGAATATTTCCTAAACGGTTTCTTACTTTCCCGAAATTATAAGAAGAATATGAATTGGAATTAATTCCAAAACGATTCCTTACTTTCCCAAAAACGTATTTTTCACAACAGATCGTGAAAGATGAAAAGAAAAAAAAAAGGAAAGGTTCATTTTCTAAAAGTGATCAATCATTTTCTTGGAAAACACGTCAGGACGGTAAAATATATGTACTCGTGTAAAATCCATAAAGTATATCTGATTCGGTTCTAAAACGTAGAACACGTACGAATAGATAAAAATCAAACGGGTTTTCAACAACTGGAAGTTATCCGATTAAAGAATGACAAATTGAATATGTTCGATTTAGTCTTAATTGGAATAAACCTATACAAGAACTTGAAAAGAGAAAATGAATATTTTCAACTTTCAACGACGAACGATTAAACTTAATTAATCGATTCGAATTCCATGATACAAGCTAAATCGAACGTATCGATTGACTAGATTAGTTTGATCGGTGATCAATTAAGCGGTTTCTGTTTTCATTGTGAAACAACGATTAAATTTGAATTCTTAAATCAAGCTAATTTTGTACTTTGACCAAGTTGAATGATTTCAAGTTTGGATAATTATGAAAAGGGCAAAACCTTTTGTATAATTACTTGTAAATGTGGGGGTCGATCCCACTACACGGAATATTTCCGATCAACTGAGATCTGTGTCTAAGACATACGTGTATAATTCAGTAGTTACTAATAAGACACACAGACTTTGAGTTGACATAACAACTGATCTCAAACGTGATAACACTGTAGATCCGGTAAGCTAAACTAAATGTTACATTGAGATCTAGTTGAGAAAAAGACATCCAATGGAATGTGATCGAAGCCCATTTAAATGTGTTATGTGAAGGAAAACTCAACCTAGTTGACTGGAGATCCCAAGATCTAAGGACAACCTAATTGCATAACCCGTGTACGGTCACTGTGGGGGTCCAACCCCGAGTCCATTCCTATGATGCAAACAGGTGATATGTAAAGGATAAGCATAGCTTTTAATGATTACTTGCATCAAGAGTATTGAGCAAGGTGAATCACCTATGTGAGAGGAAGTGGGGTTGCTTAAAGGGTGACTAATGGGGCTAGTCATCTTAAACTCTTGCAGAATCAGGCAGTGTCCCTGACCATAATGGGCACACCCATGAGAACCAAACCGTGTTTGTTGGTATCCGTGTGGGGTATATCATCATCTGCACAAACGACATAATAGTTCAAGGACATCGCGTCTACTAGTCAGTCAGCAGAGTAAATATACTTTCACAAGGGAAGGTTCAAGAATGAACATCTACCTATCCTATGCAAGTATCGACTTAGAGAAGTCACCACTCCCTCGTTCCTTTTCTGTTCTCATCAAATTTTTATGGAGATTGTTGGAAAATGTGGTTAAAATGTGATTTTGTTGTTTTAAATGAGATTTATGGTATTAAATAAAATTTATGGTTTTAAATGTGATTTATGTAGCTGGTTGGACATGACCTCTTAATGGGAGGCTTTTATGAGATTAGCTACCCCGTAAAATTACATTATTATCCCTATTAGATAGACTATAAATACCAACCTACTAAGTCATCTTCTAGACACTTGAAAAAATACCAAATAGATCAAAAACCATAGATCGAAAATCACTTTCTCTCTTAATTACGTTTTTCATTCTTCTTTAGTCCTGGTGATTTCTCTACACGGAGTAGAGCTCGCTGACGTTAGTCATTGTATTTTGGGAGACCGCTGGCCATACGGTGCAGTCAAGTGTCTTAAGGAGACAGGAGTACCTACACTCGACTAAACCTGTATTTTGTAATCCGAAATCAGTAAGCTAGGTGATCGGTAAAGGTTATTTGTTATTTCAATTTATTATTTTGTTTATTTGAATTTGTTTATCGTCAATACACTAATCTATATTTCCTACATGAAGCATCAACAACAGTCCTCTTCACCCCTCCGGCAGCAGCACCTTCATTAGCTCTGTGTCTAGGCGGAATGTGCACTAAAAGTTTAGTGACCCTGCCACTAGAGAGTTGGTCGGTCACCAAATATTTCCATCTGGGATCTACCTTCCTGGGCTGGGTTCTAACCTGAGGCCCTGTATGATTAGATACAGTGTTCGGGGAAACATATAGGCTCATTCCCCGAGACGAGGAACCCTTAGATACAGTGCTTAGAGAAACCCTACCAAAGCCTGAGGGTACAATCGATGGCGGGTTCTCAGACCAGTCTGTCGCATACGGCTTCACCAGCTTGTCCTTCTGAAATTCCAAGATAGAGGTATCATAGCTCTGGTTACCCCGCAACTCCAGCCCGGAATCCCTCACGACATGACTAATTATCCTGCAATTGAAGCAGAAGTTCGAGCTTTGTATATGTGAGGTCGATCTTCACGGTATCCGGAAAGTCCTTGAACCTCAAGACCAGTCCCCGCTTGAGAGGACATTCAACAAGGTGCCAAAAACGCACCCTCACAGTTCCACCCCAACACATACCCCACTGATCGCAGGGTACCTCCACACACGCCCCCAAGGCGTCCCCGATCGTCTCTCCCGTTTCCTTCATCCAAACCAGGGGCGTAGTCATCGGCGATTTTGGGGACGACGTCGTTGGGGGCAGTGGTGTTGGAGACGACGACGGAAGCGGCGCAGAAGGCACAGGAAGTGGAAGCGGCGCCACTGCACCAGTGCACAAGAGACGGCTAGAGGTTCCCGATAGAACTTCAATTCTCTCCAAATCCTACTATTCTATCGCGATGATGGCAGACCAAGGGGTAGAGGAGGAGAGGGAGAGGAGAAGGAGGTGATCAGATCATAGTAAAAGAGAAGAGAAACCTAAGACCGACTGTCATTTTGTTTAGAAAAAAAAGAACTCTTATTTTAAAAAATAAATAAATAAGCTATTGAATCACAATACTTCAAAATAAACTCACTAAATTAGCAATGATTATGTTGTACCAAAATCACAAGTCTTCTGCAATCAAGCTCATGCTCTCAATGTCCAAATCTATTGCCAAAAAAGGTTGAATATTTGATTACAGACAACAAAATCCTATGATCTCAACCTCTGCATGTTCTTCAAGATTTGGCATATTCCTACGTAGACGTCTTGCATGAACAAAGCAGGACAGTTATAGTAACAAACGCAGCCTAGCCTTGTTCTTTTTCCCAGTCCCATTGTTCATGATATATATTACCAGGTCGGTGTCCTTTTGTGGAGGTCAAAGTTGTTTCAAGGAATCAAGTCACTCTTTCCACTTTTTTTTATTCATAAACTCGAAAAGAAGCAAATAAGTTAAGGAATGAAGCAAAGTATATGATATTGCATGTTTCTCATGGATCACACATTCACTGGCAAGTTTAGGACAGAGACAAGCCATGCATGTGTGTGTTAGAATTCAGATTTGTGAATGATAAGTCACTGTTGGACAAGTTAAGAAGTGGGCCAAAAGAACATGACAGAACAAAAGAGGAAGGCTTCTTATAACAATTTAATTAGATTTGAAGCAAAGAAGTTGGTTCTGCTCCACTTTATTCCATTCCTGAAACCTATAAATTATGCATCCACCAGGTTTGATAAGCCACACAAGCCTCCTCCTCTTCTCGAACTCCGATTTTGCTTCCTGAAACCCGACCGCCCGACGAGATGGCCTCAGGAGCTGCACAAGCCCTTGCCAACAAGCTGCTGCAGGCTAACACTGCTCAACTACAACAACTACAACAACAACAACAACAAAACCAGCAAATGACCGGACTGGGGCTGCAGCCTGCCACTTCCACCCAGCAACAAAACCAGCTGCTCGGGGGAGTGCTGCAGCCCCCTTCCACCCAATACCCGCCACTAGCAGCCCAGACATTGGGTGGAACCTTACCGCCAGCTGCGCAGCACCAACCATACGGGGCAGGGATGCATCTCCCTGCCCCGGCCCAGCACCATCAACAACCATTCATCGGTGGTGCTGCGCAGCTGCCATTCACCGGCGTCACGCAGCAGCAGCTGGCTGGCATGATGCAGCCGGTTGGTGCTGCGCAGCAGCTCGTCAACAAGTTGACTCACGGCTCGGTGATGCCGCCGGCCGCTCACAACCTGTCGCACGACTCCATGCAACAGCTGATCAGGAGCGACCGCGGCAGCATGCTGACCATGTCCGACGACCATGTCATGATGAATAGGATCCAGGCGACCCACGCCCCTGACGGCAGGGAGGTCGACATCAAACCACTCTTCGAGCTCGTTGAGGACATCCTCAGCCGCTCCACCTCCCACATTGACACCATTTTGAAGGTACGTTACTCAACACCATCAATCAATCAACGTAAGAAAAATGTTTAGTTAACATTAATGTTGTTGCAGGGAGGTCTCCCAACTCATGTCTCCACGGAAATAGATGACAAAACCCACAGTGCCCATTTCATCTCCATGCTCGATGCTCTCTCCTATACCATTGATAGAATTTCATGCGAGGTAAATATCTACGTGAGATGATAGTACACAACTCACTAAACTTCATTTTGAGGGTTAATTGCAAAAGGTTATTGTTATGTATTGTCCATAAACAAAAAATTATTTATATATTGTCCACGCTTTTAAACTACCAGTTTTTCATTACCGTTGTCTGTTAGTTTTTTCAAAGAAATTACTACCTTTAGTATTGTCCGCGTCCCCGGTTTTTCATGCATTTTAATAAAATATACAACCATGATCAAAAGACAGAGTAATTTGAAGGAGTCCAATACAAAAGATAGTTTTATGTTCGCGAACAATAAATAAGAGTATTTTTTAACCACTAACCCTAATTGTTTTCTATCAACAATGTGTATCAAGATTCGAGCTCACATACTTACGTAGAAACAAGAAACATCAAACTTCTTATTCTTAGACTTTTAATAAAAAGAATATTTCATATAAATACTCATATGGTTCTGTTTTAGAATAACACCAAAAACTAACTATTAAAATAATATACCATTGAAAAACTAATTATAGACTTGTTAGCCGATCAATTTGACATTGTAGACTTAAGGTAATTACGCAAACTAACATTTTCCGTTAGAAATGTCAGAAAATGTTTAAGAAAACTCTATGAACAGACTGTCATATGACTATTGAACTCAAAAACTAACGGTAGACTTGTTAATTTATTGAGTTTTTCCCAACGTTTTTTGTCATCTCTAACAGAAAATATTAGTTTGCGCAATTATCTTAAGTCTGTATAGAGTCAAATTGACCGACTAACCAGTTTATAATTAGTTTTTGAGTTAAATATAGTTAAATGACCGTTTGTTCTTGGAGTTTTTCCTTCTTTTTTTATTTCTTAGTAAAAAAACGCCTTTTATGTATGATCACTTATAAAATTTAGTGCTCTTCACTGAAAAAACTGACTTCGCCACTAATCACGGAACTTGTAGATAGCTTGCAAGGCGTTAGGTGGGGCAGACGCGCACGCGACGACCGTGTCCATATTCCACATGCTGACGAGCTACTCGTGGGACGCGAAGCTGGTGCTGAGCCTGGCGGCATTTGCCCTCAACTACGGGGAGTTCTGGCTCCTCGCACAGATCTACACATCGAACCCACTTGCCAAATCAATGGCCATACTCAAGCAGCTACCGTTCATCATGGAGCACTCGGGGGCTCTCAAGCCTCGGTTCGATGCGCTCAACAACCTAATCAAGGCCATGATGGACGTGACTCGGGTGATCGTGGACTTCAGGCAGCTCCCGGCCAACTACTTCACCTCGGAGGTGCAAGCGTTGTCCAACGCCATGTCCCACATCCCCACCGCCGTGTACTGGACCATCCGGAGCATCGTGGCTTGCGCGACGCAGATCACGAACCTCACCAGCATGGGACACGAGTATGTTATTAACAATCGTACGAGGTTTTAAGGAAGATTTTGAGGTGTTTCATGATGTGGTTTTCGTAGGCATTTGTTGTCGACGGTTGACTCGTGGGAGCTGTCTACGTTCACTCACAAGCTCAAGACCATTTACGATCATCTCAGGCAGTTGCATGAGTATTGCCTCAAACACATTGGTTAGTACCCATTAACACTCTCAAAGTCGTCAACTAGATGTCAATCGTAACACTAGCTTGAATAATATGTTTGAAGCTTTTAATGGTCGGGCCTTGATATGATATCAAAATCAGGTTCGAACCAAAATCCACACTTACAAGTTACACTCCTTTATGCTATCAGTTAGGGGTGTGTAAAAATATTCGGTAATCTGCTTCACCCGTTTATCTGTCTATTCGCTATTCATCTGTATATAAGTGGATGGATAGTGGACCAAATTTTATCGATCAACCACAATATAACGGTTTGCGGATTAGAATAGATAGATCCGTAGATGATCCATCCGCCCACACTTAATACTAAAATCAATTTAATACATAGAGCTTAACCAATCATACTACAAAAATCATCACCATCCAACCCAACTACATGTGTGAAATCAATATTTTTGTAATAAAATCATGTGTAGTATTTTTATAATGTAACCAGGTGTCGGAAAATTGCTTGTATAAAAAAATAGTATTAGTTTTTTTTCTAAAAATAAATTTCATCTTAGATTTTGATTATAGTGTGCGGATCATGCGGATTGTATCCGATCCACCCGCATATTTTGCGGATGAAATCCGCCATATGTTCGTTTTTCATGGACGGATCGTGGATCACAAAAATCAAAATCCGTATCAACGCGGGCAGATGAAATCCCTTTCCGCAGGCGAATATCAATCCATGTACACCCCTACCACCAACATGACTTGGGTCAAGTCCCACGTGTCACATGCTGCTTGCACGTGAGGTGACAGTCTCGCGTCGTACAAATGTCAATCATAACACTAGTTTAAATACGAAACATATTTGGCCTCACTAAATTTAAGCTTTTAAGTGGGTCGGGTCTTGATAAACACAATGTTTTTTTATCGACTATATCAGATCTATCAAAGCATCTGGTCCAAGATCTTACTCATGTTGAAATATATGTTTTGTTACTATTGAATTTTTTAAGATTGACGTATGTATGAACTTCCTCGGTGGATAAGATAAGGTAAAAATCCTACGGAAAAGCAAAGATGTTACCCTAGCTCAATCTCAAAATTAGGGTGTTTAGACCTGTTTGTTTCCCATTTTTATGGGTGGTTGTAGTTGGTTGGTGGTGCTTTTGGGCATTCACTTGTTTGTAATGAGGGGTAACCCTTGCCCTTGTTTTCATTTTGAAAACTTGGGTTATTTATAATAAAAAAAATTGCTGATCAAAAAAAATATGATTAACACAATCGTGTCCGTTACAGTGGAAAAGAAGGACGACGAGTACTACCACATGCTTTTAGGCATGCTCGACACGCTCCACATCGACAACTACAGGTTCCTCAAGGCCCTCATCTACCCCAAAGACGATCTCCAACCTCTAATCGACGGTTCAACCAAAAAAAGCGTACGTAACCCTAACACGTTTCACATATAAATACACATAATCCTGACTAATTATCGTGGATCGAACCCAGGTCAACATCGACGTACTAAGGAGGAGAAACGTCTTGCTCCTCATATCCGGCATGGACATATCAAGCGACGAGCTCTCCATCCTGGAGCAGATCTTCAACGACTCGAGGCAACACGCGGCGAGGACCGACCACAGCCCGTACGAGATCGTGTGGATCCCGATCGTGGACCCGAACGTGAAGTGGAGCGAGGCCATGAACAAGCGCCTGGAGAGCCTGAGGTCGACCATGCCTTGGTACTCGGTGTACCACCCTTCGATCATCGACAAGGCCGTGATAAGGTTCATCAAGGACGTGTGGCACTTCAGGAACAAGCCCGTGCTGGTGGTCCTCGACCCGCAGGGGAGGGTAGTGTGCCCTAACGCCATACACATGATGTGGATATGGGGGAGCAGCGCTTTTCCTTTTACTAGTTTGAGAGAAGAAGCCCTTTGGAGGGACGAGACGTGGAAGCTCGACCTCGTTGTGGATAGTATCGACCCTGAGATCTTGAACTGGGTAAGTATATTTATAACCCGTTATTACAATACGACTGGTATATGATTTGATGATTATTTTGATTAATCTTTATTTAAAAATATGGGTAATTCTATCTCACAATCTTAAAAGGTTTCATATTCCATTTCTATTATTTTAAAAATATTACTTCTCGTTTTACTACTCTCGAATTTTGTTGTCTCAATTTAGTACATGACACATGACGCAAATAGTTATGAAATGAATTGAGGGGCAATTTCGATATTTTTTAGAACTATTTGGGTCATATGTCAAGCATGTTACGATTTTTCTTTCAAAAATAGACGGAATGTTAACAGTGGATATTAAATTGAAACAAACAAAACTCCAGGGCGGTGAGACGAGAAAAAAAAATAGGGTAATGGAAATGAAATCCAAACTTTTAGGGTGGTGAGATGAAATTACTCTTTTAAAATAATTGTTTTATTCTTTAAAAAAAGTAAGTCAAAAACAAAATGAACAAAATTTACGTTTTTGTTTTTAAAATTTAAAGGATAGAATTGTCTTTTTGAAACAATCGTGTACAATAATAATAATAAAATTATGACACAACTTTTGTAATAGTAAAAAATGTTATTGTTTTTAAATAAATGATCCAACACTATTGTTGATTCGATGTTGGCAGACGGATAATATCTGATGTTTAGGCCTTCATATTTGTCGGCAATTTTTTTTATATGACAATAAGGTCTCGTGGCCTAATGTTTGGACCAACAGACCAAAACGTCCGCCGGTAAGATCACATCTTTAGCCATAGATAATATCTGTTGTTGAAGTATTTCACATTTTCGACGGATGCTATCCATTATAGAAGTATAGTACGGGACAACAACGTTATATGACATTGTTGTCGGACATGTGATCAATGGATGTCACATCCGTCGGTGAAATCACCATGCTTTACCAACGATATAATTACGACTTCAGGGAGTATACATAATTTTAAATTTATTTTTATTATTGAATTCCCTTTAAAGATGAATAATTAGATCTACTTGATCTGATCCTTAATGTGTATTTAAAAATAGTTTTAGTAGATAGTGACATGTATCAATGAAATATGATTGACCTAAAGATCGAACTGAAAACATTTTTTATTTTCGTTTTACAGATTCAGAAGGACAGGTACATATTCCTGTACGGAGGCGACGACATAGAGTGGGCGCGTAAGTTCACATCAGCAGCGAGGAGCGCCGCCCAGACAGCACGCGTCCCGGTGGAGACGGCGTACGTCGGAAAGAGCAACAAGAGGGAACAAGTACGCCGAGCGATCGGCGCCATCACGGCGGAGAATCTGAGCCACTGCTGGGACCCGACGATGATCTGGTTCTTCTGGACCCGGCTCGAGAGCATGCTCTTCTCGAAGATCCAGCTCGGCCGAGCCGACGACCACGGCGACGCGGTGATGCAGGGGATCAAGAAGCTGCTCAGCTACGACAAGGAAGGCGGGTGGGTCCTCATGGCGCGTGGCGCCCAGATCGTGGCGCTGGGCCACGCCGCCACCGGGATGGCGGCGCTGGTGGAGATCGACACGTGGAAGGCGGAGATACCGGAGAAGGAGTTTCATGGTGCTTATAAGGATTATCATGATAAGATTTATGACCATGCTCGTTCTTGTTGCCGGTTTGATTTCACTAGCTCGGCCGGGAAGGTGCCGGACCGGCTCAAGTGCCCGGAGTGTCACCGGGAGATGGAGAGGTTTAGTACCTTTAAGTGCTGCCATGACGATCCTACACAGTCGTTGGTTTATAACTGAGGTGGGTTGAGCCTTGAGGTGTGTGGTCTACTAGGGTTTTATTTCTTTTGGTGTTTGAAATAATTGGTTTGTGTGTTTTGTTATGTGGGCATTGACTTGATGCTATGAATTATCACTTTAATAAAATATAATGTTTGAGTTCGATGTCAATTAGCTCGAATTAATTAAAGATTCTATTAAGGCTATTTACAATAGCGTTGAAACGGGGTATAACTGTACCGTCGAATCGTACAAGGCACAAGTTCGGACATCAAATTGAGTCGGTGTCGTATGTTTTATGTCGAATCTTTAATGTGTTTGTTTTGTGTGTTTGTTATATGAGTATTGAGCTGATGCCATGAATTATCACTTTAATAAAATCTGGTGTTTGAGTTTGATGTCAATTAGCTTGAACTAATTGAAGATTCTAGTAATGTAAGTGTAGAGGAAAAATCAAATAGAAACTACTCCTTAACGTAAAAATCGTGTGAACCAATCCAAGCCATTTATTTTAAGAATGGATGGATGAGATGCAATTGATTTGTTGACTGCAAAAAAAACAGCACTTTTTAATAAGTGGTAAGGGCTTTTTAGTAAAATCATCATTTTTTTTTTACCAATTCACTAATTTAATTTTTCCCGCTTCGTTTGAACTCCGATTGGCTTCAAACTTGTGCCATTAATTTTGTTTTTTCAAGGGCTTTCTATCAAGATCAGTCATGAATATATTTTGAAGCACAAAAAAAAATTATTTCGGAGCTGTTTTTTTAAAACAGTTAAGTCTGGGTAATTTTTATCAACACTATACACTGGGTTTATCAACACTATACACTGGGTTTATCAACACTGAACACTAGTTTTATCACCTCATTTTCCAAAATCGAACATGATTTTTATCACATCATCACATGTTTTTTTATGAACACTAAGCACTAGTTTTATCAACACTAAACACTATGTTTATTATTAAATTACATGTGTTTTTATCATCCCATCACATGTTTTTTTTATCAACACTAAACTCTAGGTTATCACCCTTATTTCGGGCCTGATTTTTTAAAAAAGTTAAGTCTGGGTAATTTTTATCAACACTATACACTGGGTTTATCAACACTGAACACTAGTTTTATCACCTCATTTTCCAAAATCGAACATGATTTTTATCACATCATCACATGTTCTTTTATGAACACTAAGCACCAGTTTTATCAACACTAAACACTATGTTTATCATTAAATTACATGTGTTTTTATCATCCCATCACATGTTTTTTTTATCAACACTAAACTCTAGTTTATCACCCTTATTTTTAATTGAACATGATTTTTATCACCTCATTATCTGTTTTTTATCACCCTAATACATGTTTTTTATCAACATTTAACACTAGTATGATACCCCGATATAAAAAAATTATTAGTGAAGATTTATCAATACTCAACATTGTTTTTATCACCCCAATATAACTTTTTATTTTCGTGCTTCAAAATATATTCATGACTGATCTTGATTTAAAGCCCTTGGAAAAATAAAAATATTGGCGCAAGTTTGAAGCTAATCGGAGTTGAAACGAAGCGGGAATGATTAAATTAGTGAATTGTTGAAAAAAATAATGGACACTTGTCCACATGGCACCATACTATTACAATTATGCCCTTGCTTGTGTGAGAAAGTAAGTAAGTGGCGTTAGTTTATGGTGGGATTGAGGTGATGATGTGACATTATGGTGAATGTTGGATCTTAAAGGTGTATGACTAGGATTGGTTCACACAGTTTTTAGGATAAGAGGAGTTTCTATTAGATTTCTCCTCGTGTGGAGGAAAACTATGTAGGTAGTCGTGATTCTTTTCATGGTTTTGATTCTTTTCATGTTCTTTCCTTTGATGATTGAATAATTAATGTTTTTTTCTTCTGAATTTTAATAATTTGATTTTTTTAAAATAAATACAATTAAATACACGAACATTTGATTTCACACATATATACAACTAACATATTAAAGGCTAAATAGTTGATCGTACACATTAATTAGACATTATATGTTCTGAGAACTAAAAGACTTGAAAGTGCATTGTAATTAATACATACGACATATTATGCTTACATGAAAAATAAAAATCAACTTAGATTATGATAATTAATGTTGTTTCCATCGTTTTTTTTTATTTTCGGTGTCTAGAGTAGTTGCGCATTGCGATGAGGTTGCATCATTATTATTTCCTTATTTTTGGTGTCAACCGTCCTTTATTATCTTTTTTATGGGATACTCATCAACATGAGGTTCCTCCCTCGCGACTCTTCATCTTTAAGAAATTTCCGAATCAGAGAAGGATAATCTCATTTAGGATTGTGGTGAGGAGAATCATGTATTTTAGGAGGATCATTAGTACCACGTATCGTTTCTTTTTGGCGACGAGTCGTACAAAGGCCCCCACTCATTGAAAGGAGAGTCTTCTTCCGATGACATGTTTTTGATGTGGAGAAGCTGTGTACAACGATGTTCACATTTATGATTAGAGCTCTTGAGACATATGACGTCTTGTAGATGATGAGAACGAATATAATTGTACGACATTTAGTTGATGTATGTCGGAACGAATATATTTTAACTTACATTGGGTTGACGTATATATGAATGAATATATTTGTTTTGACTTTGTATTGACATATGTCGGAACGAATATATGCATTATGATATTGAATTGATGTTTCTCATAACCATTATGAAACCGAAGACAATTCATGCAATAATTATGTTTGAAAAAAAATATTTACTACCCATCAACGATACAGAAGATCAAATACTAAAAGAAACTAATGCCCAACATTAATGGGAGGAACTAATGACCAATTCCTTCACAACCATTCTAGATATGTTCAACTAGATTTGCTTTCAATTTTTTAGTGCAGGGTGTTATTGCAGACTTGTGCTCGAACTACCATATCTCATTTTTATGAGACTAGGCCTCTTTGTACTCAAGGTTGGGGTGGCGACTAGTCTTGTATGTCATCAGCTGGCTCATCAACGATTCTTTTCAGATCCTCTTTCATATATGTCGTGTTTCTTCTCCATAATTATATTGTGCATAATGATACAAATGTGCATTATATTGAACAAAACATATCGATCCCAATCACACGCCAAACGGATAATGATGTGTCAACGTACTTGAAGAACTTTAAAAACTCGTTCAACATCCTTTTGAGGACTTCCTTGGAGTAGTGCGAAAAAATTATGTTTTTCATGGATAGGTCGTCGAATGGTTTTTAACAAACAGACTCCAATTTTGATAAATGTCGTCACCCAAATAATAAGGTCGGTTATAGCGCGTACTCTTGAACTCAAAGTATACGGTATATTCACGACACACAAGAGTTTCGTCGAAAAGGTAACCGTCATCCAGCACACTAATGTCGTTGTTCGAACCCATGACCCCGAAATAAGCATGCCAAATCATGTGAATTTCGGAGATAGGCACATAGTGGGATAATTTCTTTTATTTGTATTAAAATCTGTTAAATTAGTCTACTATGTGATAGTCATGCTGTGGTCAAACAACAATTGAATTCCCGATGAATTGCCAGATTATGTTAATTTTGTTATTTGTATGAACTATGTCTTTTTATCTGATTTAAACCCGATATTTTTCCATTTTGTATAATTTAATACAAACATAGAATATAATTAAAAACATAATATTAGTTTGAAAACCCAAATCCAAGGCATACATGCCCAACAATATTGGAAAAGCATTGTTCATATCCACCATTTCAAAATTGTCACGCATCTTATACCATCAAACACAAGGAACATCAATAATTATAATGGAAACAACATACACACAACAACAACAATTAGAAGAACAACTTAAAAACTACACACTAGGGCGGAAATGGTCGATGAGAGTTTTGTAGTGTTTAACCTTTGTCATTTGTCGTTCCAATACAAGTGACGACAATGCACTAAGGTCAACCATGTCCAACTCATCTATGCATCAAGAAACATTGTAAGAACCGCCCCTGGTCGATTCCGGTCGAACCGGAGGTTTTCGGCGAAAGTTGACTTTTTTGTCGGAAAAGTCAACTGATGACTCCGAGGGTCATTCGGGACCTTTCCGGGGCCCAAAGAGCTTAGTCGTCGTCACGGTTAGCTTAATTGGGCCGTTTCCTTTCAATTGACTGTAATTGTGGAAAAGTCAACTGTCGGTCAATTTCGGGTCAAATATCGATTATTTAAGACCAAAACTAATTAATTAAAGATGCTGAGAATTAATTGAGTTAGGATGGTCTCCACTATGGGCACATGTCCATAGTGGCTTGGGTGAGAAAAAACAAGAGCAAAAAGACCCATTTATTCTTAAAATTGATCTAAAGAAGCTTTTGGGCCTTAAGGACATTAGTGTCACTCCACTATTAGGTTAAAGGGAGCCTTAAGTGTGCATTTCAACCCATTTGGAGAGAGCTGGCCGAATTTGGCAAGAGAGAGAGAGAGAATAGGCTCATATGGAAGCTTGGAGGAGAAATAAGGGAAAAGAGAAGATTTTTTGCCCATTCCTAACTCAAAACATCTCCCAAATCTCTTCTTCTTCATCTATTCTTCATTACCAAGGTGAATATCTAACCTATTTTCGTTTATATTGAATTGGGTTCATGGGTTTTGAAGAAATTGATGAACAAGAGTTGGGTTTTTGAGTTTTGTTGATGGATGCTGATTTATGGAGTGAAAAGGAGATTGGATGATGTTTTTAATTTGATTTGTGGAAGTTTTGATGAAAACTCATGATGGGTGTTGGATTATTGACGAATTTGGAGCTGTTTTGGAGGTTTGGAATGTCAAAACCGAGTTGCGGTTGTATTCACGGGATATTTGTTGCCAAAAACCATGCACAATCTTGTTGTTTCCTCAGACTAAGTTGAGTGAATTGTCAACCAACATGCAACCAAGCGTAAATCCTATTTATTGGACCAATACATCCTCCAACCTCCACCTCAATCTCCATAGGTGCGTTCAACACGGCCACCTCCAACACCATGTGTACAACCCCCACGGTCAGGTACACAAGGGATTTGAATAGACTATGTTGGTTTGTCCCTCAGAAATGCAGATTGTGAAGGAAAATACTCCTGATAGGCCAACTCCATTGTTATATGATGGCGTTTGCGTTTGCCTCTCCGGCACCTTCGGCCATAACAAGTCTAGAAACAATAACTTAATGCTCACGCGAAGAGGAGACACTCCCTTGACATAAGGTATCGATGTCCATATATTGGGAAGACATCGGAGGATATGACTCTGGCAACAAAAAAATTTATATCATGCAATTCAATTTAGAAACAATGATTTTTGCAACCATGCACTGCCAAGGAAAGAGCCGTCTTTGTTGTTTGGAATTCGTTCTAAAACATGATCGGAAATTTAATGGTATGTAACAAATGAAAGAGTTTGTAGATGGGGAGCAAGATAAGTGGGTGTGGTGTTGGAGGAAATGATACATGAACGTGGTGGTAGGGTGGAGAATCTTAGCTGGCCGTACAACATTTTCTAAGGTTCCAATAGATGAAGATGGAGTCGATGATGAAGATTGCTTCAACTGGTCGTACAACACTCTTTGAAGAATCGAAGTAACTAGGAGGATAGATGGTGGATTGAATGACGCCACACAGATTATGGAAAGTCTGTGATAAGTCGAACAAACAAACTTCAAGGCTTCGCACACAAGAAGGTTGAATGTGATAGGTTCTTCCCAGAAGAAAACTCGAATTTTTATTTCATAAAACTTGCATAAACTTGTCTATTACATTCTGAAATGAACCTTGTTATATAGTATGACAACAAGATTTGAAATTAATAGCATTGGACAACTAAGTGACTATTTGTTTATCTAAATGTTGGAAATCAGCAAATCAACACAAATAGCTCATTAATGGTATTGAATTCATCTCCCTAGCATTGAATAAGGTGTCTGATCTGTCCTTGGAAATATGGAACAAGTTGCCTTCATTAATTCTTTGGAAAGAGCCAAAATGTCTTCATTAATTCTTTGGAAAGAGCCAAATCAGATTTGTTGGAATCTTGAATTGAGTTTAAATGCCTTCTTGATCTCCCTTGAAAACTAGTTTCGATGTCCACATCAGGAAACCACGGGCCCTATTAATAAAGGGAATTTTTTTTTTTTAAAACCTGACAGACTCAGTGTTGTAGCAGCGTTGGCCGGTCAGTTGGTCAAAAGGATGCTGTGATTAGCCACGCATCATCATAGGGTGCGCGGAGTCGACACGACGTGACTAACTGGTAGCATTATATCATCATTTCATAGAATCGTCGATGCGTACGCCTAGATTTGACACTCAAACATTAAACTCGACGGCTGTTCGTATAACACAAACACGACTAGAGATTTGGTAACATTTCAAGTGGTTTGTTTTCATTTTCATTTTCATTTCCCTACGTTACACTTGTAGGTGGCGTCCGCGAGTTGGGAAGAGAAACCCAATGTGCGTCGCAGTCGTTCCAAGCTAGCTCTCTGCAACTTCTGATCCCCAACAATGGCTTCTCCTCTCCGGAATCTCCTCAATCGATCGCAGGTCACCAGAATCGTCTCCTCTTTGAAAGCCCACCACACTCCCAATCTCGCAGCACCTCCCTCGGCGCTCAAACCCCGTCTCATCGATCCCAATCCCGACAACCGTTCAAGCGATCTTGTTCCCAGCCCCATATTGGAGCTTCCCAAATCCGAGAACTCGACCGCTTCTCGCCCCTCGCTGTTCTACCCGACCTTCCCCTTCGGGTTTCGCTTAAACCCTATTTCTTCGATTGGGTCGTCTCGGAATGAGCCCGAGGACGATGCGTTCGGCGATTCGGGGACCGTGTGGGCTGATAGCGTGAAGAAGAAGAGGAAGAAGAAGATGAACAAGCACAAGTTCAGGAAACTGAGGAAGCGTATTCGGCGACAGAGTTAGGTTGTTTAGGTGAGGGAATCGATTTATCAAGGAATGTAACTTACTGTCACTAGTTATGCTAGTTTATAATTATGCTTTCTGGGTTTGATTGTGGTTGAAACTATGATTTCAATTCAATGTTTAAACAGGAATTTCTGTTGCTTCATTTTGTGGGATTAGATTATCTCTGAAAGATAAAAATGAAGTTTTTCTGGTCTCTATATTCTTATTGTTGGTAATTGGTAGTGTGAGGCTTGTGTTGGATTAAGTTTGAATTATATTTGATGTGCATTTGCAGGTATGATTTTGATTTTGTACACCCCTCTTGAATTTTAGTCTATGAACTAGGCTAAATGATGGCTTGATTTGTACTACTTGTACAGTCTGGTTCTTCTGCATTGTTCATATATGATACTTACAACTAATGTTTGTGGTTTCTCTGTTTCCGAGAACCTGGGTTCTGTGGCTGTGAAGTTGTTCTGTTATCCGGTAATTATGTAATAGTTTTTCTTATTATTGGTGTTCTCATCTTTGAGTTTTATGTTCTCATGTGACTTGGAGGCCTTGGTGGGTGATTGGTTCATGTTTTGAAACTTTTAAGGAGTCGAAATTACTTAAGGTGTATTTATGTTTTCGCTGAAGCTGGATTGTTCTTACAATTGTCATTTTTCTACCTAAATCCTACCTTACCTTTTCTCGTTCCAAGGAAATTGTGTTTTTTTCTTTCTTCCCAATGCATTGCAAAGTTCAGGTGTTGCTCCTGGTTTTGGAATTCAGAATCACCTCATTTTTTCCATATTAGCTTCAAGGAATGATTGCAAAAAAGTACCCTGAGGTATTCACTTTTTGCAACATGTAGCTCTCTTCTTTGATAGTTGCAAAAAAGTACCCTGAGCTTGTCTTTTTGTTGCAGGATTAAACTGACAAATTTATACTAGCTTCAATTAAGATATGACTTGGTAGTTTTAGGTAACAGACCATTCTCCTTTTGTCTATAGGCTAGGAGAACAGGTGGTTTAGATTACAAGGCTGTCTGTTTAGGACAAGCATAATAGGATAATTAGCATTAGCTCAAGTGATTGTGTGATTGCTTTTGTAGCTCATCACCATTTTATGAATAGGGTAGTGACAATGACTTAACATAGTAATAGATGAAGCAAGTTAAGTGCATGTAGAGTTGTTATATACTTCTTTGCTGTTTAACTAAGATATGCTCATTAATCATACTATGTTAGTTGGTGATGTTATAAAGGGGACACCCACCCTGCAATTATTGGCATGGATAAATTAGGAATGGTTAATGTTGACCGGCACCGTCCCTAAATCATTGCTCTGCTTCTGCCATATATATTAGGACATGGGAGAGAAATTTTGAACTTTTGTATTCTTGTGCATTGTTGGAGCATAGCATCTTGGGTTGTTGGTGCAAATATGAATGTACGAAACACATAGATGATATGCATGTGATCAGGTGTGAGAGCTTGTCTGAGACACTAATAGATGTTATACATGTGATCAAGTGTGAGATGAAATATCAATATGCCATGTGATTAGGGGGTTTCTTTATCAATTATAAATTTATATCTTAAAAATGCAAAAAAAAAACTTTTTTTCCCTAGTTGATTACTCTATACTAGAATAAGGGATAATTGTAAAAATGTATACTGAGGTATTCACTTTTTGCAACTTGTAACCCTCTTCTTTGATAATTGTAAAAAAGCCCCCTGAACTAGTCTTTTTGTTGTGGGTTGTATAAATTTATTTCAAAATGACGATTTTACCCTTATAAATTTAAATTTTAAAATAACAATTAAAGAACAAAATATCCAAATTTTCACATCCCTTAAATTTCTTAACCTTTGTAAGAAAATTAAGGGATATGAAAGTTTGAATTTTTACTTATTGTTTTTTAAATCTAAATTGTCAGGGTAAAATCGTCATTTTATACAAAGTACAACAAAAATACAAGTTCATGGTACTTTTTTTTTAATTTCCAAAGAACAGGACTACAAGTTGCAAAAAGTGAATACTTCCTTCTCTACTATTTTTTGCAATTATCCCTCTTGGGCATATAATATTAATCTTTCGTTGTAGACATGTCATGCAGACCCATCACTCTATCAAGAAGATACAGTCATTGAGATGAGACCCACTATACTTTTTTGTTTATCTCTCATGTCTTTATTTATGCAGGTCCAGGACACAAACATCCCTGTATTCAGGTATTCACTTAGTCCTCCAAATGATTCTGATTAGAATAGTTGTTATCATGTCATTTTCTTTCATACAATCCCTATATTGCAAAGCTTATTTCTATAATTTTGGCTCCATAATTGTGTGGCTACAGACATTGCATTTGCATTGCGGGTCCTACATTTAGTGTTTTTGAGGTCAAAAAATCAACATGTTCGATCAGCTTTGACCAGATGGTGTGTTGCATATGTAGAATCTGATTTCAAAGATGTCTGGTGAACTCTATTGCATCACTCTATGGTATATCCAAGAGAAACAAGAAACTTCTTTAAAGCTTGTCCACTATGAGTAATGAATCTAGGGATAACTGCAAAAAATAAAACAAAAACCCTAATGAATTTATTTTTTGCAACTTGTAGCGCTCATCTTTGATAATTGCAAAAAGGTGCCCTAAACTTGTCTTCTTGTTGCACTTTGTATCAATTTGTTTCAATATGTTGATTCTACCCTTTGACATTTAAATGTTAAAAATAATAATCAAATAACAAAAAATCTACATTTTCATATCCCTTAAATTTCTTATTCTTTGTACGGTACAAAGAGGGAGAAAGTTAAGGGATATGAAAATTTGGAATTTTTTCTCTTTACTTATTTTTTGAATATAAATTGTAAGGGTGAAATCGTCATTTTTATACAAATTGCAACAAAAAGACAAGTTCAGGTTACTTTTTTTGCAATTACCAAATTGCAAAAAATAAATACCTCAAGGTACTTTTTTGCAATTACCCCATGAATCTATCTGAGCTGGGTTGTATTTGTCTGATCAGAGCAGTAAAAGAATAGTTCATTTAATTTCCATCAAATCGCATCTGTATTTTGATGTTTATGCATGTTTTATTCCTTCATCTGAAATTGCTTGAAGAATGTACTTTGCTTACACCATGTTCATGCTTAGGATTGATTACAGAAGGTTGTGGTTAAGTTATGTTCAGTTTTTACTTAAATTCATGATTATATCTTTTTTATGCCAAGATCATGGATCATTGCATGTGCTTTTTTTTCAATGCTTGACTAAACATGATGTTTTAACACAGTGATCAGGAAAGTTAAGGGCCTTTAGCAGACCTTTTGGCTGAGATTAACTATGGTGAAAGCAGAAAAGCTGAACAATGTTTAGACCCACCTTGATGAACATCAACTACTTACATGTTCTGGGCTTATACTCAGAGGTAATCAGTCAAGTGATGTTTTTGGAATTTTATTTATTGTCTGATAAAGAAGGTAAGCAAGTTAGGCCACAGCCCAGGATCCAGCTAGATCTCTATAAATTTCCACTTTTGTTGGTCCAATAAAGGACTCAATAAAGTCATTTATTTTTATTTATGAGTTCTCACTGAGATCTACTTCATCTAAGCTTGCCACCCCCCATTATTGAAGTAAAACAGAGCTCTTTAAAGTCATGATGGGGGAGAAAAAGAGGAGTATACATACAGAGAGAGAGAAGGTTTAGGTAATAATCTCTCCTTCTGATGTAAATCAGGAACCCGTCGCAGCCCTTGGATCGTCAAGATGAAAGACTCTGATTTAGAAAAAAAAATGATTAATGACATGAATTGTAATATGTGGAACTCGATTGTAACTCTTGATTCGATAAGAATGAGTTTTATTATTTATTTACATGGAAGTAACAAATCAAAACTGCTTTACCCACATGGGGATTGATTGGAGTTGTTGGGGGAGTGGCATCCATGGCCACTAGCAACCAAACTGGTTGGCCCTTCTGGTCCAATTCATTTGACCCTACTCTTCTTTTTTCCTGAATTCATATGAGTTTATAAATTATAATACATACTAAATAATTAAGATATTAATATCGTCATCGTGATTTGAATTTGTATCATAAGGTTATAAGCTATGGTGCGATAAAACATTTATAATATAAATATGCAGTTCATGTATAAGTATAAGCATGAAGCTTTTACTATGTCTCACCTTAGGCTTGAAGCACACAACATTATAATTTATTATCATCATTGTGAATAAGTAGCAACAGCAACAACACATCTTTCTTTTGCTATGTGAAAAAAAGGAAAGGTACAAAAAAGATAAAGTGAAGGAATGTTGATATCAATTAATCTAGGCTTTACCTTTAATATTTTAATTATAAAATAAATAAATAAAGGAATATTTATTATATTTGATTTTGAGTGAGAGAGAGAGAGCTGAAATTGAAGTGAAGAAGAGAGTAGAAAAAAGAAACTGAAATTTGAGAGAAAACAGAGCATAGAGAGAGAGATGGGAGGGATGACATCGTCGATGGCGGCGAAGTTCGCCTTCTTCCCGCCGAACCCGCCGTCGTACAAGCTGGTGACGGACGAGCTGACGGGTCTGCTGCTCCTCAGTCCCTTTCCTCACCGCGAAAATGTGGAGATTCTGAAGCTTCCCACTCGTCGCGGCACCGAGATTGTGGCTCTCTACGTCCGCCACCCCATGGCCACCTCCACTCTCGTCTACTCTCACGGCAACGCCGCCGATCTGGGTCAGATGTACGAGCTCTTCATCGAGCTCAGCATCCACCTGCGTGTTAATCTCTTGGGGTACTCCTTCGTTCCCAATTTTTCAGCTTTTCTGTGCTTTCTGGGTTTTCTTTTCAATGCCCTTCAAGTTATTGCTCCTTCTGGCATCTGGGTTTTTGTTGCTTGTGGTTTAGCTTTACTCATCAGCTGAGAATTTCTATCATGTTCACTTCACTTGCTGCAAATTGGGATTCTATGGGCTCTATAAGCTGGATTTCTTGTTGGATTAACTAACTAAATGAAGATTTGTATGGTTTTAGTAGCAATTCTCTGTGTGATGCCATTTTAGGATGATCTGGGTATGGCAAGTTACCTGATTTTTGTTGTTGGAATGATGAGATGAAATGTAAAGATCATGGAACTTCATGAAGTTGCAGTTAATTGTATTATGAAGGTTTGGTAATTGGTGTGGCTCTGCCCTACAATTGTGCTTTTAGTTTGTTGACCACTGTTTTATCACATAACTATGCTAGTTGATGATGCGATTTCAATTTAATGAATCAATTCATACCCACCAAGAGATGGTTGATGGGGAGTATACCCAATATTCACCATCTCTATGGTGCTATTCTTTTAATAAAGAGAGGATTGATAAACACATGTTGCATCACTCAATGGATAACATATTCACACATCCATGCAGCTAAATAAGTATGGTTCTTTTACGTTCATTCTGAATTTTGTTATTGCAGGTATGACTATTCGGGGTACGGGCAATCAACAGGAAAGGTCTGTAGGAAATTTGAGGATTTTTGAATATTAGTAGTATCGGTATCTGCAATATCACCTGAAGCCGATGGATTTATTTCCTTTCTTGCAGCCAAGTGAACAGAATACATATGCGGATATTGAAGCTGCATACAAATGTCTTGAAGAAAGCTATGGTACCAAGCAAGAAGATGTCATACTCTATGGGCAATCTGTTGGAAGTGGCCCAACTTTAGACCTTGCAGCTCGATTGCCCCAGTTAAGAGCCGTTGTTCTTCACAGCCCTATCCTTTCAGGCTTAAGAGTCATGTATCCTGTAAAACGTACATACTGGTTTGACATTTACAAGGTAACCTTGTTTTTTTTCAGTATTCTTAACTGCTTCATTTCTAAATGGAATAATTGCAAGAAAAGTGCGGTGAACCATGCATGTTTTGCAAATACTATCGGTGGAACTATTTTTGTTTTGCAAAACGACTCCCCCTACTAATTTTTGTCTGGAAATCCACTAACGGGGTTAATTTTTTTGCAAAAATGTCGAAAGTAACCATGCAGAACATGTGTGCATGAGGGTTGAAAATTGCAACACGTATAATGTAAAGGGAATCATTTACAAACAGAAAAATTGAAGTCACGTGACTGTCGCATGTCTAAGTTCCGTTAAAGTTAACGGATTTGCAGACTGGAAAATAGTTGGGTGATTTTTCTTTGCAAAAAAGAAAAAAATAGTTCACCCGTAGAATTTGCAAAACGTGCATAGTTCACCACAAGTTGGTGCAATTATCCCTTTCTAAATTTATCAGTGGTAGTAATTTGTATCTGTTTTATTTGCAGAATATTGACAAAATTCCACTAGTAAACTGTCCTGTTCTTATCATTCATGTAAGTATCCCTTCATAAATATTTTTGTTTTTTTGTAACTAATAAGATTATCAGAACCGTATACATGCAAATTTATTTCCTTCTTTTTTTGCACAACGTCCAATTTTTTCTATGATTAAATTCAAGTTGCGTAAATGGCTAGAAAACTTCCAACTTGGCAACTTTTCCGAGGATGGATGCTTGCTGCCAAACATTCCTGCATTGTATGCTATGCTATTTATACATTATAATCCAAAGTTAGGCACTTACCTCACCATCAATCTATAAATTGACAAATTATTGATTTGTTTTAGTCCAATCAAGTGTCTATGCATGTTTAGGCCAACGTAATCACACAAGAAGATAGTTGTCATGTTGGTGACAACTAATTGCTACTTTTGGTTGATTGTCAATCCAAACAAAGTTTATGAGTCACACATACAGACCTTGTAATATTTATGCATACAAATTAACTTCTTGTTTTATTTTAGGGAAAATGTCACTCTGCTACACCCAGAATTGAAAGATTTTTTTCAAAAAGACCCAAAATTCATTTGACTCAAATTGCCCCATTCCATTAAAAGTGATTATTTTTCTGTTAACCAACCAAATTACCCCTGTTATAATTTACGGTGGAATGCACTTAAAATTTTGAAAACTAATGAAGGGCATTTTAGTTATTTCACAAGATCTTAACTGAATGAGGCAACATGACACTAGAATGAATTTGGGTATCTTAAAATAAACTTTCAATTCTGGGTGTAGCAAAGTGAAAATGGTGTCATTGTGCGTGTAGCGAAGTGACATTTTCCTCCTTTTTATATGAAGTACTAATTTATTGTGTTTTTTCATCTTCTATTATCATTGAACAGGGAACATCAGATGAAGTTGTTGACTGCTCCCATGGTAAGCAACTCTGGGAATTGTGTAAAGAGAAGTATGAACCATTATGGCTAAAAGGAGGAAACCACAGTGATCTAGAGCTATTTCCAGAATATATAAGGCATCTAAAGAAGTTTGTATCGACTGTTGAAAAATCACCATCACAAAGATACAGCTCTAGGAGAAGCACTGACCAGTTTGAGCTGTCCAGGAAGAGTACTGACTGTTTTGAAGTTTCAAGGAAGAGCACAGACCGGAGAGAGAAGCCAAGGCATAGCACCGACAGGCCTGAAAAACTGAAAAGCCAGTTGAGTACTGCTGACAAATTGGAAAAACTAAGGGTGTCTTTTGACCAGATGGAACGGTCCCGGAGAAGCGTGGATTGCCATGACAAGTCCAGAAAGAGCATTGACCATCAACTGGAGAGAGCGAGGAAGAGCGTTGACCGGTTGGACAGAGTGAGGAATGTGTAACAGGTATAAACCAATTGTAAGTTTCATCATCTTTGGGATTGGTGTTGTTGGAAAATTAATTGTCTCTCTCTTCTGATAATGTATGCTTTTCTGGGTATTTAGTTGGCTTGTGAGGTGTAATGACAATGGCATGAGGTGAGAAAAGGTTTGGTGTCATAAATTCATGAGATCTTTGATTCTTGTATTGTGATTCCTTTTCTCAGTTCTTATTTTCTTCATAGGCTCCTTCAGCAGCCATAACCATACCTTACAGCAAACAGTACTAAGTATGCATCGTTCTCAACTAACTACCCCTAAGTTTTGGGTGTGAAATGACAAATATACCTTCATATTAAAAATAAAAAAGAAGAGTATTTTCGTCATTTCACACCAAAACCTAAGAGTAGTTAGTCAAGTGAGATTTTCCTTACTTCTTTTATCGAATATAGAACAGTAAATCCAACCTAGATTATCTAAAAGTTAACTCTCAACCTAACCCTACCTCACCTACTGACCACCTAGGAAAAAATCCATGAGGTCAAGGAAGTGAGAAAGTTCACATGACCGTTACGTTTACCTTATAAAAAAACACGAAACAAAGAGAAGGTTTAATAGTCAAAATCAGCTCATTGCCAATTATAAAGGACCTGGTTTATAAGTGTATCTTAAGGTATATGCATATTTGGCTATTATTTCTGCATAGAAACATATAATAGCTTTTACAACAATGTAAATCAGTAAATGTCCCAAGTAATGAAAATATGATAGCACATAACATAAGAGAAGAGGAAATTTTTGAAAAACTGAACTATCTTCCTTCAATGGGTCGTATGCAACATTTCAATCCTGTGATGACCTTGTTACAGCACCAAGATTCTACTAATACCTGGAGCATGATGTCTTAAACTTGAAGAGAAACTTGCATTAAACTCTAATTTCACACATTAGCCTTGTCCTTTGAAGAGTCAGTAGTACTGGTCGGAGCCTTCCACTAAGGAGAATTTAGGTTTGTGCTCACTGTATTCGACTACAGCTGATGGTGGAAGATGGCCAATGCAAATTTGATGCACCGTAGCAAAGAGTGGAAACAACTCTAGCCATCCACGATGACTCAAAACCTCATAAACCTCTTTTGCTGTAGACACACCCTACAATAATGAACTGATTAGCTTCTTAGTTTTTAGTAATGCTCTGAATCTGCATACTTTCTTGGATTAATTGCATATAGCTATTGCGTACTATACTTCTTTTGCACATAACCATCTCCAACTTTAAAAGTTCACATCCAAATATCTAAACTTTGAAAAAACTACACATCTCTTTTTTGCCAAAGAAAATGACGAAAATGCTAGTGACCCCAATCTCAAAAATACAGTTTTTCGTGTTTTTAATAGTTCTACGTTTTAAGAAATCTTTTTACATCTACTCAATTGTGTTCTGACTACGTCTAATTAAAATGCTTTTGGTAGTTATAAAGCTTTTTTAGATCACAGTTGAGCATTTTTTAACGAAAAAGAGCTGTTTGATTTATTTATTTTTGAAAGTTGAAGTAGCTGGATGTGAGTTTAAAGTTGGAGATAGTTATGTGAAAAAGACATATATGCAATAACTATTTGCATTTAACCCATAATATAACTATCCAGCAAACATTTGAATCCTCATAATTCGTTTTAACATACCTGTAATTTCTGGCCTTGCAACATCTCAGCTTCAAGCTCATCAAAACTCCTGTAAATGGGAAATGGTGATGTTCACGACTAATCACTTCAATATCGACTAATTACGAGGTTTTAAATATAAATGATTACCTTTTCCCACCATTTTTAGCGAAGGCAGCTGCAACTTTTCTATTTCTTCCTCCCACTGCGATATAAGGAGGAGCCAAACGATATTGTGAGTTTAAGAGAACAATTGTATATAAGAAGGAGCCAAATGATATTATTTTGCTTCCTTACAGCATGTGGTTATGAGGTCAGCTACACCACAACTCTCAAAGAAGGTATTGTCCTTGACAGATGAAAACAACAGCTTGGAAAAGACTCTCATTTCTCTCAGACCGATCCTCATTATTGCAGCCTAATCATTCATTAAAAACCAACCAAGAGAAAGTGAAGAAAACATGTGCGATTGCTTTTAACATTTACAGTTTTGCAATACCTTTGTGTTATTTCCCATCTCCAAGCCATCTACAAAACCTGGAATTTTTGTGGTTGATACTCATTACTCTGTTAAGTCTAGTGGAAGGATATAAACAATACTGTATTACAAACCTGCAGCTATCGCAACAACATTCTTCAACGTTCCACACAGTTCAACTCCTTCCACATCTTGCACCTAATTATTTCAATACATAAAAAGTTATTTTCAGAACCTATTTGGTAGGTGTTTCTACTTAATTGTGTCAATTAATGAGGTACTTTATCAGAGGCGTGTATTAAACAAATAATGAAATTGCTGCACTTACAGCTGTGACAGCAAAATAGGAAGTACTAAATAGTTGAACCCACTTCTCCGCTATGTCCCTGTCCTCTCTATAGCCAACCGTAGCTTCACTAAATTTTTCCACGGCAATCTACACAAAGAGCCTCTAACCTTCAGAAAATCCAACATAACCAAATTCTTCGATGCTGAAGCCTAAAATTTAGTTACCTCGTTAGCAATATTTGCCCCCATTAGAACGCAGCAGTTAACCCCGAGTTGATCAGAGATAAGAGTAGAGATCATACACGGACCTTCCATCTTGACCTCCATTCCTTTGATGAGGGAAATAGCCTCTACATCTTTCTTCACCTTCCCAACCAGCCTCTTACATATACCCTCCATGAACTGATGTGGGGTAACAAAAACTAACATGGTTGCATCCCTCACTGCACAATTTCCCCAACAAGAACCACAAAGAAGATGAAACGACTACGGTATGATATTGAAAAGCACTGCTGTATATTTCCCTAATTGTTACCGAGAAGTTATGTTGTGACTTGAGACCGAGTTTAGAACCACTGAATACCTGCATTTTCGAGGTCTGGATCTGCAATGACGTTTTTCCCCAGCTTTATACCAGGGAGATACTTAACATTTTCCTATTAAGAACAGGAAGTATAAGAATATACACTTAAAAATCATATAGAATAAAGCGGTAACAAGTGCCACTAATTGTATACATTGGTTTGGTTGATGACTTCTGTGAGCTTCTCACCACTTGGCAGTGTTTCCTCAAACACCCACATCCTAACTTCATCTGAAAAAAGGCAGAGAAACCTAAAATCTCCCAGAAATGTGTTCAACAATTGACGATTACAGTTACAATCATGTACCCAAATGCAGGATATGAGCAAAATTGACGATTCTGAACATGCAAGTGATGAACAACGAACACAGAATCAAAAGGGGCAAAAGAGCAAATGAAGGAAAAACACAATACCATGGAAAGATTCGAGCTTGAGGGTGTTGGAGGCAATGAGCTTGGCAGCGACACTACCCCAATTGCCACTACCCACAATGGTGACTCTGGACTTGAGCGCCACCTGCTGAGCTTCCAATGCCGGAGCCATAGCGCGTAATTTGAGAAATGGGTCGGTGGCTAAAACACAGAACCGCATCAGAAGAAGAAGAATTGGGATTTGAGAGGAGAAGAAGAAGAAGAAGAGGAGGAGAGAGATATAGGAGAAGGGTTCGTACCGGCGGAGACAGAGAGAGGAGGAATGTGGTTCGTCGACACAACCGATGCGTATCCTGTTGAATGTGGCGATTCACTCTATGCTTCACCGTTTGTTCACAGGCTCTTCCCTCTTTGTGACAATTCGTCGAACACCTTTTGCGCATGTGTCTCCGCATCCATTTTCGCGTGCCAACTAGATTACTTGGAGACGGTAGTGACGATGATGACCCCAGCTTCCGAAATTAAGTGGATGTGTGTATACTTTATAATATAATACTATATATAAACATGCAAATATTTCCAATTTCTTTGAGAATTAAATGAGTTACAACTGTTTTTTTTCTTCCAATTGCTACATTGCCATCAATATGAGTGGAACTGAATTGATAGCTACAACTTGGAATGGTCAATAATGGAAGCTATGTTATGTATTTGGAATTGGTCCTGAGTGAATACATAATTCAGGTATTAAATTCGAACTTGTAATAAAACGTGTCGATTACATTCAGTAGTAAGTTTAACGGCGTTTGTGAATTAGAATGTTTATATTTGTAACGACCGATTACGTATAAAATATCAACGTCATCAAAGATCGTGAGTTTGTCGTGTAAGAGAGATAAGTTGTGTGACAAATACATGTGGCCCATATCTAACACTTCTGCCCCTCATAGCTTACGCTTTGTCCTCCTTCTTGGGATTGAACTTTTAGATCGGCGATAGATCCTGTCAATGTCTAATGTTTGCATTGATTAGGGTTTCATGTGTTCTGGCTCTTCTCCTTACCCAACACTGAACGTCAAGACTAACGTCGAATCCTACCGATGTCTGATGCCCGTATTGGTTAGTGTATCACATTAGAATTGGACATCCAACCAGTATCGAATCCCATCAACGTTGTGCCAAATGCCTGCATTGGTTGGCATCTCACGTCTTTCCGCCTCCCCTCCTTCCCTGGCACTGACACCCAGAATGACGTTCAGTCTTGTTGACGCCAGAACCCTACCAATGTTACGCCAGATGCCCTTGACACTGGACACCCAAACTGACGTTCAACCCTTTTAACGCCAGACATCTGCACCAGCAGCATTTCAGTGGCGTCTATCTCTTGTTGGCACATTCCGCCCTAGCGCTCCCAAGGCAGGTGCTCTTCTCAGGTCGAAGGACTAATCAAGATAATTTGAATCCCTTGCTACTTCAACACAAAATATGCAAGTTTGAATATTTATTGAAATGGTGTTGGGATTAGGTGAGAGCTTTAGGGTACACTCACCCAACCCTTGACACTAAACAACTTCACAACTAACCAGCACCGCCTATTGGACACCATTAATAGCCAACAAACTAGACCAAGATGATTTAACAAACATGAAACCATCAACAATGGTGTTTCAGATTATACAGAACTCATATATTAAATTTCAAAACCATCTCTGTACATTGTAAACTACAAAACAAGCATGAAATGAAAGATTCAAACACAATATAGGCTCAGACAAAGTTCAAGGATCCAAGTTATTGTGCACAGGTTGTCTCCCATCCGGTAGAGAATAGTCCTCGGACCACCATTGAGACACAGCTCCTTGCTGGTTCACTTGTGTTCTTGTCATTGTCCCTGCAAACCAACAAACCAACAAGCATACATATAATATACATATGATCTCGAATTCCCGATACATCTGTAAGTAAAGAAACATGTTTCTACCTGGAAACCGAGTCCTGGCAGCGAATGTTGTTCTGTGTTGGCTCAGCAAGACGAGGCAAAACATCAACTTAACCACCACCTTCATAATCCTTCTCATCCCCTAAACTCTATCTATTTGCTATATAAAACATGTTTTTTCTATACACAAGATTCCCAGTGGATAGGAGTAGAGATGGCCCACTACCAAAAATCTCAACTTAAATACTCATACATTGCATTATTGACCAAACTAGAAGGAATTTAAAACTTGCATCTCATAGATTTATGTGCAAACAATACTATGTTATAAGGTTTCCTTTTCTTCTTTCTGCAACTGGGAGAATCAAATTTTCAAGGGATAATGTCAAAAAAGTACCATGTATAATAATTTTTTTGTAGGTTGGTATTCTTATCTTAAAATAGTTGCGGATAGTAGCCCCGAACTTATATTTTGTTGCACTTTGTGTCAATTTATTCTAACATGACGGTTTCGCCTTGAAAATTTAAAGTGAATAAACAAAAAAATACAGTATCTTTATTTTCAAATTTTACTATCAAAATTAAACAAAATTGTCCACTATGTTTTCAAGGGAAAAAATGTCATTTTAGAACAATTTGACTTAAAATGCAACAAAATAAAAGGTCCGTGATATAGAGTATAAAATATGTTATGGTGACCATATGGTCCGTGATATAGAAGGAACAAAGATTTCTCATATATCATGCTTAAATTGTTATTCAGAGAAAAGAATGAATGGTTTAACATTCAGAATCCTATCTTTAAGCAACTTATCAGAAAGAATACATGGAGGAAATGAATAAAATGAACCTTCTGTTGAATGATACCATGTGCACTTCACAATCTTCGATAAGGTCCTTACAGATGATTTCAACAACTAGCGATTAACTTGAGTCAAGGAGCTCTGTCGAAGGGCTTTGTGTCATTGTAACACACATCCCAAACGGCTTCCATGGCATCCTTAGCAGCTGTGTCTGAGCAGTAAGGGTTACCCCTCAGTGACTTCAAAACTCGTCTTCTCACACAATCCTTCAAATACCATAACCAAAACCAAATATGAAACTAGATTGCTAAAAATTATGGCATTGCTCCATCTATAGTTTCAGAATAAGGAGAACTCACTGGTTCATGGCCTTGTATCTTCATATAACCCCGGAGCAGTTCCCTTTTGTAGTGACAATCACCACTTAGATGACCGGCACGAATCTATTATCATATGAAGGAACGAAAATTAATGACATTGATAGAAATGAACTCCAGTGACACAGTATAAAAGATAAGACAATCGGTACCTCACTACAAGCATGGTGAGCACAATTGGTCCAGTCCATGTTTGCAGCACGACACTCATCATAAGCATGGATTAACTCGTGTATAACCACTTGATTGACCTCGTCTTGAAGCTCCATTTGATTGCTACATACCACAATCTACCACAAGAACAAGATCATTTTAGAAAAGAAAAGACAAGTGACATAACGGATCATGAACGACAAAGATTCAATTTTTAGTACAGATCAGAAACACTAAGATATTAAAACCAACAAGAGCTTGAAACCCATGTCATAGAACATTTCAGATCTCCACAGAACTCAATGGATATCAGTAAAGTTAGCAGCTTGAATCCATCAAATTGAAACAAAAGGTGGGTGAAATGAAAGGGCATGTACAAAATTACCCCTTGGCCACGGAGATAACCTCCACTGAATTTCTGGATGGTTTTGTCACAATCAACGGCCCTGATGAAATTGTCCCCAATTGCACAACCAGATTTCTCCATGTGCTCCTTGAGAAACTTCGCCATTGGAGCTACCCAATTAAGAAAATGTAAAAAATCAGCAGAACCCTAGAGATTTTCGTCTGGAATTTCATTGAAAGAGAATCGAAATGGCATGATTATTAACGCTCAAAACCTAAAACCCTAAACCCAGATAAAGAGAAGAAAAGAAAAGGGCGTGAGAGGGTACTTCTGAGGCTTCTCTGAATCATGTTCTGACATTCCTCCACCGTCAGACCGCCGCGTGAGGAGCCGCCGGAATCGGGTTCCTCCGCCATTCTGCTACTCCGACCTCTGATTCAGTTTTCGGGGAAAACGATGATTAGGCGTGTATTTATCTTTCGGATTCGGGTCATCACTGTTGCCTTTTACCTTTCCATTTTACAGTTTATACAGTTAACCCATCATTTTATAGAAAAAAAGAATTCACTAATTATACGGTTATATTATAAGTATGAAAATTTACACCGGTTTGTGTTTTTAACGACAAATTGTAATTTTATAAATCATTAGGAACGACTATATCGAAATGTTTCGAGGAACATGCTCCTCGACCATGAAAGGTTAGTATAAGCGAACACTGGTTCACTGACCTTTTTAGTACTAGAACCGTCATAGACGGTATTTTGACGACCCATGGGAAAAGAAAGAAAGCGGGGAGGGGGAACGGGGTAACGAAGATCCTGAGGGACCTCAACAGTAGTAGTGGTGGTGGGAGGCAATGCATCATCTAGGGACCCCTCCCGAGGCCAGTCACTGATGCCTCATTCCTCCCAGCGGGGCATCTCCCCCGACTGTGAGTTGACGTGCCAACCAGACGCAGGCACCATTCCTCCCCATCCATCAGCAACTGCAATCCTCCGAACCAGTGGCGTCGGGGCCTTCACACCACGCGCTCCTGGGTGGGCGCAGCCACAACCTCCACTTCCACCCCACTCATGTGACCGTAGGGCAGCAATCGAATCAGCAGAGGGCTGATCTCCATCCACCCCTCGCCGAATGTTCCCATGTACAAAAGTCGGGGCTCCCGTATAGGACCACCCAGGGAGGCTTGTCGCGGGCACTTGGCCGACATCTCTAGTAAGGGCTCGGGGATTCAGGTTAGGTATCGGGTCCATTGTTACCCCGTCCCCATCCCTCAAGATGACCAAACTTTAGGTATCGGGTCCATTGTCACCAGTGTCGGGGCTTCCGGCTTCCGGCTCCCGCCCCCAACCCAAAGCCTCACCAGCTCCACTAGCCCCTCCGAAGGATCACGACGGCACCCCATCCAGACGTCTGACACGTGGGCGAGGCCCTCGTGCGGCATTGAAGCGTAGTAGTCCCCGCTGATACGCCGGTAGATGAGTCTGAGGATATCGGGTCGACGCCAAAGTCCGGGCTCTCCTCCGAGCCGTGGTCCCCAGTGCCTCCATCCTTGAGGTCAGAGGTAGAGAGCCACCATCCCCATCGGCAGCGTCAGGACCGGCTCTGCTAAAAGGTATCCAAACTCGTCTCCGCCTCCGTGTTTAGCCACGCCAGGCGAACATGGAGGAGACTTCCATCGTGCTCCTTCTCACCCCATTGCGGTCGGAAACCAAGCGCTAAAGCCGGTTTTTCATCAGTGTGACCGAGGAGAACGCCGAGGTTTCCGTCATGTCCTTAATCATCCCCGCTTGCATGAAACGAGGGGGAGCAACCAGCGGAAGCGCATCTCCATGTCGTGTCCCAGTCAACCCACCCACCAGAGCAAGGTCGTGGTGGGCCCGGGGAGACGGGTTAGGGTTTGGCCGACGTCGCGTTACTTCATGGCATGGGTCGGAAGACATCCGAGTCCCCCGCACCAGTGCAGCCCGACCTAGGGCACCATGCGGCGGAGGCAGGGATGGAACAGGAGACTCGAACGACATCGGATGGGGAAAAGCTTGGGGTCCCAAAGCAGTAGGGCTAGACGCCAGCGAGACCGCAGGAGGGTTGACGAGGGAAGGATAAGACGGGGAATAGGGATGGGGATCCAATCCCATCGATATATACCCCTCATATCAGGCGTGGTCTGCGAGGGGTGCGACCGATGAGACATATGAAGACGGGGATGACCAGTCCGACAACGATTGTAGGCGACACGGCGACTGCGGTGGCATGTAGGAACTTCATAACGGCTAGGGCCAAAGCTACCGTTAGGGTTAGAACTTTTTTTCACACGTATTATGGTATCCAATGTAATGTATAGTTGTATACATTACAATTTACACCAGTTAATTTCGCTATTTTGCAATAACATGGGGGAATTATTCAATACCAACCACCTTTATTGTATAAACTACATACCATTACAGACGGTTAGATCTAAAAACAAAATGATGAAAAAAAATAAAAAAAAGTGGAATGTTGACTTTTTTCGTGTTATCGTAATGTTGCACGCGCATAGATCTAGCGATTTGCGCTACGAGTTCCAACACTTTGTTACAAAGTTCCAACGGTTTGTATTATAAGTTTCAACGATAATATACTACAGATTCTAATGGTTTGTGTAGTATGTTAATGTTGAAAGCTGTCATACGAGTCCTCAGAATTTTGTAATATTATTTTAAAATTTGTTGGAACCTTTGCAAAATTTTGGAATTTATAATATAAATCATTGGAATATGTTGTGCGCTACAAATATGTTGAACAATACAGAGGAAATCGCTCTCACATCATACTAGCGATATTTAGACCATCAGATTTGACGGATCTTAAAACTCACATTGGTTTATAATTTACACGATAAAACATTATATTTGGTAGCTAGTCTACAAATCACAACAAGTAACTTTGATATTTTACGAATCACAACAAGTAACTTTGATATTTTACAAATCACAATGATTCTTTTAAGTGACAATTCATGGTGATTTACACTTTTAAACAAATTATAGTTATATGATAAAATATTAATAAACTTGATAAAAAATACAAATGAATTTGATGGAAACTTTTTCAAGTCATCATTCTGTCCTACTATTGACAACATTATTCACTAGCCCTTATAGGGTATTTTAAGAGTTTAAAATATTATGTGCATGTGTTATTTGTCCATGGTAAATAGATGGTTTATAAAATCTTATTTATTGTGTAACATATTGATTGTCATATTCAAGAAACAAATAAATCATTTATCTTTGAAAATGGACATACTTTTATGAATTGCAGTGTCAAGAATGGAGTTAAAAAAGAGGCACAATGTTATTAAAGTATTCCTAATAAATCTTTACATCGTACTATACTGTTATTTCGTACTTTTTTTCGACGCACATCCACATAAGATGAAAACGAGTATCTCATCATTTGAAAATTATTCACGTCATTTGCTGTCTATAGTAATATATATTTTTGGTATGTTGTAAATTTAAGATGACAATATTAACCTAGATTCAAACTAAAACTATGTTATTTTCGATTCTTTTTTACAAATAAATAAGGAGTCAACCCTAATTTTTATAGAATCACAAACTATATACTGCACATAATATATTTACCCAAGTAACTTAATGTATAACAGATTAACAGGACTATATATAGATTTTGATTTCGGAAAGTGAACTGGTGGTTGTCGAACTATAACTATAAATTCATACGAATTAAACAACTATTTTTTGAAGACTATTATTAGCAATTAGTTAATTAATCATCGATTAATACTGATCTCACAACAAATCCTCCTAATTTCCCTCCACAAATCCTCAAAATTAGCTCTAAAATCCCATATAAAACCATCCCTTCCCATCCCATAATCTTCATCCTTGTGCTGAGTTTCTCTAGAACACATACATCACTGTGTGCTTTCTAGAGAAACACTGCCACGTCAAGGATCTACATAACCACCTTATTTAAACACCGTTACTCTCAATAATGGCCCGTCAACTTTTCCTCTTGGTTCTCCTCTGCCTCGCCGTCACCGCCGTCACCGCCGCCAGAATAACCGCCCCGTCGAAGTTAAAGGCCCAAAAGGAGGCTCCAGTGGAGGCCCCAACCGAGGCTCCAACAGAGGCCCAAGAAGCCCCAGTGGAGGCTCCAGCCCAAGAAGGCCCAAGTGAGGCCCCGGCACCCGAATCCGAGTCCCCTGCCCCGTCGCCCTCCGGCGATGCTCCGGCCCCGGTTCCCTCCGGCGACGGCGACGTTTCTTCCCCTCCGTCCCTCAACGCTCCCGATGCCAACAGTCCGGTTGCTGACGTACCAGGTCCCTCCAGCGACGCTGCCACCACCGTCAAGGTCACCGCCTTCGCCGGAGTCTCCGCCGTTGTGGTGTTGTTTCTCTTGTAAGGAGTATAAAATGGGTGTGTGATGTCGTGCGATTTGTACCAATAATAAAAAAATTATTACACGGGCCAAATTCAAATTTATGATACCATGACTCTTGATTTCATTTTGAGCATCTAGAATCCGTCACAAGGGTCGAGTGGTCGAAAATTCGGTTAATTACGTTCATCTACCACGTATTATATAGGTTTAGCGGATAAATACTCTAATTCAACTTCGTAACGAATACGTACTTTGAATTAACAGTTTGTAACATCCTCCTTCTATCAGATTTTCATCTATTTTTAGGGTTAAATTTTATTGGTTAGGATTGTAACAGTACGGGTAGCTTTGAAATTTCTGAAAAAATGACAATAAATGGACGGAAAAATTGATGGAATAGGGGATGTTGTTACAAATTGTTAGTTCAGCGTATATACACGTTATTTGAGGTAGATATCTGTTAAACTTGTATAGTTCAAGATATGTGAATGTAATTAACCCTCGAACAATCAACGAAAATTGTCTTTTTCTTTTCTCTCAAGGGTGGAAGGGAAATAAACCCACTTTATTCTTTCTCTTGACGTCGGTCTTTCTTTTCGTTGCACCTGACAATTCTAATTTTAATACAGTCGGTTATGGAAGTCGATTCGTCAAAATAATGATGAAAAAATCGTCTTTTCTATCATCTGAAAAATTCACTTTTTTCTATCTTTTACTGGTCTTTCTTTTCGTGACATCCGACAATTGTCCAAAATTATCATGTTGAATCGACACCCCATTATGAAACATTCCAGAAACACGTTTGATTCGACTATACAAAATCGGCTCCCATTATGGGGGTTCTTACGTATTTTTCTCCGAAACCGAAACCTCGTTCACACAAATGTGTAGTGGATCAGATTAAGGAAAAACTTGACTGTGATTTTGTCCACCTATCATGGCAAGAGAACTGAAAATTACACGAAGTTGGCCTTCGATGCGGCTAAGGTCAAAAGTGAGGTTGGTCCAAGCCCAACATCTTCGTTGCGATTGCAAAACATCGGCACACTTTGCGGATGCTTGTCAACTTCATGCTTCATTTTCAGCCTACGTTTTAGTTTCTGGTTGGCTATTTAAGAACTTGGTCAACCAATCACAAAACGGATATTTCTGAAGAAAAATATTGGGTCATTAAATGTAAATCTAGTCTTATTTTGTGTAGTTTGTTGTCAGTTTCTAGTGTGATCTGTAATTTAATATGTAAAATTTAAGAACATTTATGGTTTAATGTTAAGTATAAAAAACGTTTCAAAGTATACTCTTGTATCTTACAAAAATATATATATATAGATATATAATTCATATGCAAATTGCAAATCCAATGTCGATTTCAAGTTTCAAGTAAAATATCTATAGTCTCATATGAGTATACTAATTTTTCACTCATTGATTAAACTAACTTTTAATTTATTTCACCTAATTAGTAACTACCCTCATTTTCATTTTCTTTGACGATAAATCACAAATATACCTGAACCCTAACAATAATATGTATATACTTGATTTATTTTATTTGTTGTAAGGACATTTTTGTCATTTCTTTCCAAATAAATTGAAGTAAAAAAATTTAAATAAAATAAATGTACGAACAAGCTTCAATATAATTGAACCAACACTTCATGCACGTGTGCTTACTTTGATTAATTTAGAAACAATCAACATAGGACTGTTCTTCAAGCGAAAGGCAGAGGTCGTTACCCGTTACATAGTCTGTGACCGACAAAAAAAACAAAACAGAATGACACATACACCACTAAATCTCTCTCTTTAAAGTTGGAATTGGAATAATTCATAGTTATCATCAGCACCGGGAACCCCTCCGGCAGCCGAGAGCACCGGCGGCGGAGGTCATGGAACCCACAAGCGTCGACGGCCTCGCACTCAGGCTGGACGCCCTGGCGTAGGTGGAAGACCCCCTCGCCCCGGCTTGCCGGAAGAAAGCTCCGTTCAGCAGCAAGTCCCCCTCCGACCTCCAGTTCCATCTCTTCCATTCACTCTCCGGCGCGTCCTCGTACTTGGTCACCTACACAACAACAACAACCATGAATCTTCTTAGTAATCTCCGAACTTGGTCTAGGTAACAACTTATGTGTTGTTCGGTGACATGTCTTAATCAAATAGTTACCTCTTTCTTTGACCCATCATTGGGTGCCAGAAACCTATTCCCTTGGCTGTTGATCGTCGGTGCTGCACTCCCACCTATTGCATACATTTCCCAATGTGTATAGTCATTGTTCACCACATGAAAATACCCATGTCTACATCTGCAATGTCACACAAATTAACGTTAATGTCACGATTATCGAACGTCGTATCAATGTAAATATTCAATTTAACGTCAATGTAATGAAAACAAACTGTTGAAACTATCAACACTACACAAGAAACAATAGAACTAGTGCATTCAGTTGGTAATGAATATCATTACCGACTCACTCTGATTGAGTCGGTAATGAATTATTATTAGGGGAAACCATGAGTCCTAGCCCCCATTGAGGTTTGTTTTGGCGATCCTACCTTTCCTTACACTTCCCAACTACGCTTGACTTTTTTTGCGAAAACTAACAATTTCCGTCTATTTTAACGAATTCCGTTAGGTTTTTGACACGTGTTGGTCACGTGCACAGTAGCAATTTTTTAACGGAATCGTCAAAATAGACAGAAAATGTTAGTTTGCGCAAAAATGGAAAGGTCACAAGTGGGAAGTGCAAGGAAAGGTCAAGTCCAATTAGGATCGACAAAACAAACTTCAAGGGGGGTTAGAACCCATGGTTACCCCTTATCATTACCGGTCCAGTAATTGAGTCGGTAATGTTATTTTATTACCTACTCAATCAGGGTGAGTCGGTTACGAAAAACAAAATAGATTCATAACCGATTGATCTTCACCGACTGATCGTTCAATCGACTTTAATTATGATTGACTGGATGACTTTTAATCGATTCAGTATATGCGAATTGGTCTAATGATTTTGGGTACCTTGGCATTCTTTGGACCAAGCCTTCACCAAAATGGTTAAAAGCTATGGTGACTTGCATGGCCTTGTCCTGAGTGTAAGAATCACTAGCACCAAGCAACATGACCTTGTCATGGTGGGTCATGTAGTTGTTAGAGATAGTAATGGCCGTGGAGCCGTGCACGGCGTCGATGAGTCCATCCCGGCAATTAGACAGAGAACAATGATCGACCCAGATATTCTTCCCGGAGAAGATGGCGATCCCGTCGCCGTCAGACGGCAGCCAGTGGCCGGCGTGGTGGGGGGAGTCCCTGATGACGGCGTTCCCTCCCTGCTTACAATCATGAATGTGGATCCCATGGATAATAATGTTGCCGGCGTAGTGGATCTTGATGCACGGCCCTCCGGCGATGTGGACGCTCGCGCCCCTGCCGTCGATGGTCTTGTACGAGTTCATCACCAGCTCCTCCTCCAGCTTGATCACCATGTCGCGCTTGAACACGATCCACAGCGGCTCGTCCTGGATCGCGCCGTACCGGAGCGTCCCCTGCTTCGGGTTGACAGGGTCGTCGTCGCCGGAGTCGGTCACCACGTAGATGCGGCCGTTCTTGCCGCCGAGCGCGTTTTTGCCGAACCCGATGGCGCAGTCGGCGAGCCTCCGGCGGTTCCGCTCCCAATTTGGGTCGCACCGCCAGCAATCGTCGATCGGGTTGCCGGAGCCGCACGAGAGGTACGACAAGCTCCTCCTTGACTCATTGATGCTCCTACAAAAAAAAAACTCAATTTAGCATCAAATACATGAATTGAAGACGTGAAATGAAAATTGAGGACATGGGTTGTGATCAAAATCGTACCTTTGGACTTCCTGAGCGACGAGATCGGGGTATTGGACGGGTGAGGAGGAGACAAGAGGAGAGAGGATGAGGAGCAGAGGAAGAAGAAACAGAGGAGAAGCCATGGTCGGAGCTTGGTGTGGTCCATGGTGATGACAGAGGAGTATATTTATAAAGTGTAAAAAGCCGGGAGAGGAGGCGTGATTATTCAACACTAACTGTGGGTCCAAATCCTATTTTCTTCGGATCGTGATTTGGGGTTTTGATGCTATGGAGGTTGAGGTATTATGTTTGTGTGCCATCATATTCAAAATGGTATACTAAACTTCATTCTTTTTAAAAGCTCGGATTTCTATTTAAAAATGCACTCTTCATAGAGTAAAAAAACACAAAAAAAAAAAACTTTTTATGGAAGAGAAGTTCTATAAAGTTAAAGACCGATAAAACGATTATAAAAAAAGATCGAAATGCGAGAGCTCTAAAAGGATCAAACCCAAACCGAAGAACACCAGCAGAGAAAAAACAAAACACAAGACTAAAAACTAGAGATCGAGTTGATGCCTCGTACCACTCTATTCGCCTTGTGTGACCGTAAAGTCCCTTGAAAAACAATCGACATCCCCACAAGCTAAGGAATGCAAATTACCATTAAACGATCTCAGTTCCTTATACAGAACCACCGGGACCTTCCAAAAAGCTCACTTCCCGATGTCCAACACCCACAACTAGTCGGAGTCGTTGGCCACACATAAGCCACGAATCCAATCTGACCTCACACCCACACCCTATAGGTTGACTACTGTTTAGACCTCTAACTCGGTCCACTTTTGCATTGTGTCTGCTGCAATGCTGAAGAGCACGAGTCAACAAACATTACTTGTAAATCCTCTCTCCCAACAAAACTTCTACAAGTACCACAAACATCATTTTTAGTCACCACACAAGCCAAGCACGTGCAATCCCACCGACAGACAACCACCCATCGAACCCACCTCCACATTGACAACAGATTTGATACCAACAGACCACACAACACAGTTCGTGGTGGAGGAGGGAGGTCAGAGTGGAGAAACACCACAACCACCGACCATTGATAGAAACGGATCACCACCATCCAAAACGTGATCCCACGACAAGGGAATCAGACGTTAATACCTTCAATCCCACCGACGGACAACCACCAATCAAACCCACATTCACGCTGCCATCTGATTTAATACACAGACCACACAACGTCGGGGTCAACACACCTCATCACCAGGTCGTGGAGGAGAAGGGAGAAACACCACTACCACAGACCATCGACAGATCGCTGCCATCCAAAACGATACCCCACGACAAGGGATCAGACGTCGTGGCGGCAGATTGAAATTGGGACGTTGTCGACCAAAACGAAGGATAGAGAAATGCTCACAGAAGGAGGGATAAGGAGGAAAAAACCCCGACGATATCCATGGTCAAGGGTCATAAACACCGTCGTCGCCTCCAACGGAAGGCTAAGATGAAGACTAGGTAAGAGAACTCGCATTCATCTCTAGTTTTCATTTACAAAGGAATTAGTTTTAACAAAATGAGAAGTATGACCGTTAAAAAATTTCGATGATCCACTTCGTCCGTTAATTTTCGTTATTCATCCGCATATGAGTGAATGAATAGTTGATCGGATTTTATTGATCCGTAGCAATATGGACAAATTACTGATTATGGTAGATAAATATGCAGATGATCTCTCCGCCTATGTATGGTACGAAGGTTAACTTAACATATAGAGTCTAAACAACCATACTACAAAGCTTATCACAATTCGATTCAACTATACGTGTGAAATCAGTACCTTTGTAATAAAATCAGGTTTAGTATTGTTGTAATGTAACCGGGTTGTGTTAAAAGTGTTTGATCAAGGATGATATTTTTTTTCTTTCTAAAAATAATATCTTAGACTTTGATATACAGTTTGCAGGCCAGCGAATTGTATTCGATTCACCCGCATATTTTGTGGATGAAATCCGCAAAATGTTCATTTGTCATGGGCGGGTCGTGGATCACAAAAAATAATCCAACTCCACATCTGCACATGTGGATGAAAATCTCCTCGTACATGCACATATCCGCCCTTCAACGCCCCTAACGAGAAGATAGAAAACATTAATCAAGTTCAAATGCCAAAACCGGATATCGGTTACAAAAGAAAAATTCTAGACCAACTGCTATATAAGGAGTTGCTTAAAAACTATTTGGTAGGCAACAACTTAAGATATTTGGAATACTAAATTAAATGGTTTCAATAAACGAAATTATAGATTCTACTAAGTTTTTCTTACATGTAACAGTTGCAGTGATCGAGAACATTTTGGAAACAATCATGAGAATAATAAATCGGATTAGGGTTTCGCAAATTTATTTTGAAAGTTCTAGATAAATATAATTGGACTATGCAACCTTCCTGAAACCTCGTGTTAAATATTCTTATTCCTATGGATAAAAGACTTGTTTACAATATTGTTGGGGTAGGGTGGCATGGTCAGAGGGCCAAAATAAAACTTTCTTCCCCACAAAAAACGCTCTCAAATCTCTTCAAAACCCTAGTCTTTTACACAGTCGTCGTCACCTTTTTTCTTCACCGACGACAGCTGTGGCCTCCGACCAAGGTGGTCGTCGGTGGTGGCCACCCCTTCCTCCACCCATCTTCCTTGTTCTCACTTCTCCTCTATTATGTTTCTTTTAGTCGTGGGTGTGTTATATCTAAAGACCTTATGTCCGTTGTAGTCGGAGTTTCCGCCGGTGAGCACCGCGGTGGTTCTACTACGTTCAGACTTGTTTCTCTTCCTTCCCCCTCACGACCTTTTCTGCTTTATCGCCTGGTTCCATCGTCAAATACTCGGGACCCCTCAAGCTTGGTGCGCCAGACTCAGGTTGGGGTTTTTACTTCGGGTTGGGCTGACGAGCTTCTTCATCCGTGCTTGTGATGTCGTCAACCTTCAGACGACCCTCAACCCCTCCACGCCACCTCTTCCTCTTAGTAGATCAAAGGCTCATGCATGTATTTTACTCCAGATCTTTTTGTTTAGGCCACCGGAGTTGCATCCTTGGAGTCGATCTGCAATGGGTATCCTTGTTGTGCTTTGATTTGCGAGGAGTTTGGCGTTGTTCCCACTGTTGGAGGTGGTCTAACGTGTCTGCTACTTCCGTGGCTTAGGGAACTGTTTGAGATAAGGTGAAGAAAGAAAATGCTTTTAGTCGTCTTTGGGTTCTCGTTGTAGATTTGGGTAATGGGACGCTTTTTCTCGACCTTTCTGATTGTAGATCGATGTGGGTTTGGATTGAGCTTCTCTAGTGCGTTTTGATCTTGGTGTTCATGTTCGTTCGGTTCGTAATGTTTTCTTTACCTTTGCTTACTTGTTGTTATTGGAAGCCCCACGTTTACCATAGAACTAGATTCGATGCGATTTCTCTGTTTCCCTACCTCTTGGTGGTTGGGGCTCGTCGATTGTGGTGTTGACCTCCGAGGGGTGATTTTAAGTCCTTCAACATCTTTCAAAATTAGCAGGATTTAGTATATGTGGGGTTTAAGAGTTCCGATGGTTTTCGACCATCAGACTATCTACACTGTTCAGTGGTGTTGAGCGTCGACGTGTCGGTATCCTTTTAACTCTCTGAGTTGGGGGGTCCTGGTGAGATGAAGTGTTTTCTACTTCTTTAAGTATTTCTTAGGGGTGTTCGGTCTAGTGGTTGGAAGTTGGTGAGTTGCTCGTTCTTAATTAGTGCTTCATGGTGGTAATATTTGGATATCAGATCCTTTTTTTTGGTGCTTCATGACGTATTTTTTAGATATCAGTTCTTTTTTTCATGAGCTTCATGATTGAAAAATCATAATCATAGACCTAGTATTTTGTCTTTGTTGGTTTTTTATATTTAATGGTCGCATAATCCAGTACTTAAACCATATTATATTGTGTTTTCCCCCTTGTTGGGATTTGTTGAAGCTAGTCTTGCATATCAATGTTCGAGTTCGTATTAAGTGTGTTTGATTTGATCTTTTGTATGGATCTGAATCGTTGATTGGGGAAAGACGTGTCTATCTCCTTTTTTTTATCAGCTCGTGTCTATCTCCTTTGTTTCGGTTATATAGTTAGAAGTTAGAACTAATGAATTTTTCTTCTTCTTTTTTTTAAAGAGGTTTAATTTAAACTTATATTTACTCATAAGACAAACATACAAAGATCAGAGCACCTAGAATTTAATTCTAATGACGCAGAGACGAATCCAAGAATATAATTTAGGGTATGACATCGACTATTACTAAATGTGTTAGAAAAATAAATGCAAATTACTTTCACATGCATAATACGTGCAAATTACGTGCATGACAGATCTTAAAACGACCATAAATTTTTCATACGAACTCCTATTTAGGTCCGTAAGATATCAAATCGAAGGTAACTGAGAGCTCTACGATTTCATATAACATTTGGAGACAAGGTTATGCCATGGAATACCCTATACCCATCTAAATCCGCCTCTGTAATGATGGTCGTATTAATGACATGTAATCAAATTCAAACTTGTAAGTAAAATTGTGAAACACATAATTTTGCAAAAGGATTAGGAAGTAAATGGAGATTTAAATTACCAATTGCCCTCGGATGCTTTACTTATTCTCACCTGAACATTTGTAAATAGTAAGAACTACCTCAAGGAAAAAGCCCCTCGGTGGAGGCCATTTATAGGGGTGCTGAACACTTGTTGATAGGGTGGAAGGAAGCGCAAGTGGTGGATGTTCGAGGGACAGGTGGGTTGGTGGTCGGTAATGGGAGATGGAGGAAATCGCCTCCCGGTAATTGGAAAGTTAATACTGATGCAACAGTGGAAGTTGGATTTGCCGGAAGGAGGATGTATTTTATGCAGTGTAACGCGTTTGGAGGCCTTCAAGACCCAGAAGTATTGGAAACATTGGCGATGAAGGTGGCGTTGCAAGAGCTTGTAGTCAGAGATCTTGGCAATGGGGTGATAGAATCAGACTGTTTGGGCTTAGTTTTGGCCATTAACAGTAATTCGGTTCTGGTTACCCCATTGGGGGCTATTGCTATGGACTGTAAGCAGATTCTTTTTTGTTTGGTTGATGTAATTGTAGTTCATGTTAAGAGGACTGCAAACAGGGTAGCTCATGAGCTAGCTCGAAATGCCCGAGAGTGGACATATATGGTGTGAGATTATTTATCTTTGCTAGAACCCATTTCTAGGTTACTGGCTTCTGATTCTCATTAATAAATCCCTAACTTTCGTCAAAAAAAGAAGTAAGAACTACCTCTATTTCGTCATTTAAAGAGTAATTACTTTTTCCTTTATTTGAAACAAATAGATAATGTATCTAATCTAATATTAAACGAGACTAGTCAATAGATTTAAAAGGTTAGCTAAAACTTTTTTCTTTTGATCATCAATTTTTTGTTTTATAAATCCAACAGTTACAAAGTGTAACTGAAGGACAAGGGCAGAGCCCTCAGATGAAACCAGAACGTACACCCAACAATGGGTGAAACAAACACTAACTACAACAGGTCTAGCGGAACCCAGATAAACCTAACTTGAAGAACAACTAATACTCGAGACAACTAAACAACAACAGTCGAGTAATCGGGAACCAATAAAGGCCTCAGGCCCAAAACAAACCCAACCAAAACCCACAGGCCGAGGCCCAACTAAAGTGAAAAAAAAAACACAAAGAGAGAGAAACCCTCGGGCCCCATCAACCATGTCGCTTGATCGACCTAGAGCCACGCACCATCTCGTAAATAGCACCTCGAGCCTCGTACCCGACTCATAGACAACCCTCGAGCTGCGCACCAGTTGAACGCCGGAGCCATGTACGACCCACCGAGAAGCTCCACCACGAACGAGCGACGACGCCTCCTGACCCGAGCCGCACCCCTTGAATCACCACAGGGCTCCACCTCTGAGACGCCATCACTGGCCATCCAACTGAGAAATCTGCAAACACAACCAAAACGCGAAGCCCAGCACCCACTCCTAACCACAACCTCGGACACCATCGGGCCAAAGATAACTAATAGTTATCCCGTCGCCGGCCAACACCAGATAACACCCAAAATGGGTTCCCGAAGGCCAAACCAATCCCCCACATCCCCAAGGAAATTTCCCCCAAATCCCAACCTTATTAGCTTCAATAACGCCCGAAGGCTAACAACCCACGCAGAGCCGTGAGCCCTCAACCAAAACACGATTGAAGAGGGAAGACTAATAAAGGGAGAATTGTAGAGAAAAACCTGGAAGTCTAAGGGCGGTGGCCGGTGACCTCCTTCCCTTAGTTTTATTGTTAAACGAGTGCAACCTTGAATTAATATAACAGACTCAAATACTTAATGAATTTAATTTAAACCGTTTCTTTAAAACTCGATTTGTCTATAACCTTAAATGTAGATAAAGTAAATATAACTACTATTTTCATATTAATTAGTTATTACAGTTAAGAAAATAAAATAATTAGAAATCAAAATAATTTCAAAGATTTAAAAAAATAAAAAATTACGGGCGCACGTGCTCGTTGGACCCATGTGCCTCTGCACCTGCCTGTGCTCATGTTCGTCCTACGATTTTTTCTCTTTATATCCACTAACTTTGACCTACAAATTTCCATTTTTTCCATTTCCATGAATTCTGTATCTTTCATGTCCCGTGATTATAGTATTTATTGGGATGGCCTGTGCTTGAGTGATATGTGAGCAAGCGAGAAGGAATATCATGAGAGGAAAAAATGTAAACCTTTTCAAACCATTGTATGTATGGTGACAAGCTATTTCACTTAACTGATTAAAAATAAAAATATTCGAAATAAAACGAAATTTGTAAAACGAGAAAGAAATTACGAATGCTCGTCTTTCTCTCTCAAAACAGATCAGGGATTGTAATAGAGGCATTCGACGTGAAGGTGGTGGTGACACTAGCTTCACGTCAAGCAATACCGCTGTAAGGCTCCTTGGTTAGTAGGGGACACGACCCGATATGGAGTTGGACGGTTGGGGGTTGGCCTGTGTTCTTGACGGTTGGTTCAGACCACGTTAGTCTCTCCTGTTAAAATATAATTATGATTGGATTTTCAATTATTAGCTTGAGTTTTTTGTTGAGTTGATCCTCTAACATGATATTAAAGCTACCTCACTTACCCGGATTTAAACTTCACTCTCTACAAAAAAAATACTTTTTTTTTTAATTTATCTAATTTTCTCATGGGCCAGGTATTATTTCTCTTGTCAATGAGCTCTCTCTTCTTCTAAATAATTCACATTCAAAACCGTAAAACGAGCTTATCTGTGAGAGCGAGTGATTGGGCTTTCAACTATCAGCTCGAGCTTTTAGTTGAGTTGGTCCTTTATTACCTCCAACGGTCTCCACCGGGGAGGTAGAAAATGGGGATTCCTATCAGGGGATCTCATCGGGATTGTTTTTAGAACCGGAATTGGGGTCTCTGATCGGGAGGTGGCCATGTAGAGACGTCAAGGCTCTACGTTGACTAGATCGGAGCCGACAAGGCGAAGGGGTTTAGGAGCAATTGCGTTCAATAAAAACACCGATATCTTTCCGTTTTAGAAAGAAAGAAAAAAAACTATCGTATCTTGATAATGATATTATTTTAATATTTAAAAATTAAACTCGACTCAATTTATGTGCAATAGATCAAACATAATTTATATACAATAATTGAGTTCTTGACTCGGGTTAAGACTAACACACAGTAAAAATAATGTTGAAAACTAAACAAAAAGGACTCAGGATTTAAGAAAAATAAGTCAAATTAAGCTTTGCCAATGTGAACGTACGAACAATGTTCCACAAGAACGGCACGTAAAAAGAGGTGTAATTTTTTTTGAAACAAAAAAGAGAGGTATAATCATGAAAACACATTTGACCTAAACATGTTGTGAAACTGATGTGAAACTGATTGCCATTAAGTCTAATAAAACCGTTAACGAAACATCAATTATGAGGGGATAAATGTTCTCTAAATTAACCAAACCCGTTGACTAAAAATGTCAATTATGCTCACTTTATTGACTATTCTTACTTGGAGACTACTAATAGTAATAGCTAGCTTGATCCCATATGTAAAATTTACAGCCATTTTTAAAATTCTAATTAGGATTTACGAGGCAAGCATGTATTAATATTTTGGATAATTGACAAGACTTTTGAGTTTTGTAACTCCCTCATTTATGTATAGATTAATGTAGGTCATTAATTTGACTGTTACAAAAAACTCTCGTCTATCCTAGCCACCAGGGTTCAATTTACCCTAGCTACCAGGGTCCAGCCGCCGCTACCACCGCCACCGATGCCACCGTCTCCTTCCTCGCAATCACCATCGCCACCACGCAGCCGACCTCGAGCTCCGATCTTGCTCTTGTCTCTCAGGTACTAGATCCGTTCTTTTGATAGGATAACCTGTTTTGTTTGATTGAATACCAGAGCCTGCTCCTTTTCTCGATTTCGATCTAGCCTTCCTTCCCACCGTTCGCGATTCGATGCATCCTTCAATAGCCACCGTGGTCCTCCTACCGACGTTCCCCGGGATACGGGCTCCATACGTCGTCCTCAATCTGCAGCGGCCTCCCGCCCTAGGGCCACCTCTCGCCGGCATGGATCCGCTCCCTCGATGGATCTGGGATCCGGGAGGAAGGACGATAGGTCAGGGTCTCGAATCATTTCTCCCGTCTCCCGCACTACTTCGAAAGATCCGGGAAAATCAAGACGAAGATTTGACGATACCAGGTCGCTCCAATGGCACGGGGTATAGAAGAACTGGCATTGCAGATTTGGCAGTTTGGTCTTTCGATCGTGTGCTAGTTTTTTTATTCTGTTTTAGGTTGAATAATTTGTTGGTTAGACATTCTGTTGCTTATATTGTTTAGGATTTTTCATTTCAAGTCTCGCTGTTTTGAGACAGTTGTAAGGAATTGGCTTAGTTTTGTGCCCACGATCCTAAGTGGGCTATTATTATGGGTCCATGAGCGTCGGGCTTGCTACGGTCGGCCCGGACATACATCTAGAACCCGAAGCGGTCACGCCTCACCTTACTTAATTACCATTTGGTATTAATGAAAATCTCCGGTTACCCGTTTCAAAAAAAAATCGGATAATCATTCCCTTTCTTTTTCTTCACTTTATCTCTCTTCGTAAAAGATAACATTTATTTTTGGTGAGAAACGTTTTTTTTTATTGATTAAAAAAGCAAATAGGAACCACCACAATCCAAGTGAAACTACCACTAAGATGAGACAAAGTATTAATAGCAATCGATATGGTCCAGACCAAAAAAACTAGTCCTATATATATGGTACCCGGTTAGTCCAAGTAGTCAATTAGGGAAGGTTTCCGGTTCAAACGATGAGGTGCACATAAAAACCAAACATTTTGTTTTGGCTCGAATCGAGCAGATTTGAATTGTCTAGATGACATATTAATCTTTGTAGAAGATACTTAGGAGGCGGCGAGGATGATAACAAGTTGTCGAGGAGGTTCCCAAGAAAAAAAGGAGACTGAGGGTCGGATGGATTCAAAAATCCGTAGGGACGAAGTGTGACTCCTCTTAAACACCATATAAGTTCTTAATACTCTCACTGACTGTGGTGTTTGGTCCCACACAATTCCATTATGGGATTTCCAGATCTCCTAGAGCATCATCGCTATTCGATCCTTGACCCACATGTCTGAGAGTGACATAATCAGAGTCAAACATGACTCTAGTGAGTGGTGTGAGGAGATTGTAGCTGGTGTTTGGCCCAAACCTTCTGGGCGAACCGATAGTGTAGCAAAAAATGGGATGTGGTTTCCCGAGCATTTTGACAGACTGGACAGTCCTCCGAAATTGGGACATATATAGTATGGACGTTGGCTGCCACCTACAAAGTACTCGAGAGAGCACGCCATAAGAAAAACTTTATATAGGGTTGGATATCAAGGTCCCACAAGCCTGTCCAAACCTTGACCCCTCATGTAGCTCGCCAACGACCATGAATCCGAACTAGAGCTCTATACCCCTCCTTACGTGCGTATATGCCTCTCGTGTTGTAGGTCCAATACCACTTATCTTGGAAATCGAGTGTAGGGGCCGAAACTTGAATAATGTCATGTACTATAGGCAGGGGGAAGAGTTGGCACAATTTGAACTCATGCCATGCCCTACCCTGATATGTCGCGAGATCAGATACCTTTAACCCCAAAGTCCCTGTGGTGTGAACTGGTATGTTAGGGATATTCCCTAGAAGCCATGAGATCCCTTATAAGTGGTACGACCATCCACAATGGTTCTCTTGAGGTCCTATTGTAGGAGGGTATGTGTGGCCCTCACTCCCATCCATAGTTGGCTCGGGCTGTGCCAACCTTCGTTGTGAGGAAATCAACTTTCGGGTAGTACCGGCCCTAAAAGATACGAGCGACCAAACTGGAAGGTTCATATAGAAATTTCTACCCCATCTTAGCAAATAGAGCTACATTCATGTCATGCATATCTCAAAATGCCATTCCGCCCTCTTCCTTCGGCCTACAAAACTTTTCTTAGTCCTTCTAGATAATTGGTTTCGTGGCCCTAGGTGTGCCGGTCCACCAATATCGGGCAAGAGCAACATGAATCTGATTTACCGAACTCTAAGGCAACATAAATACACTCATGGCATAGATCGGGAAGGCCTGTATGACTGATTGGACCATCACTTCTTTCCCCCGGCCGAGACCATCTAGTCATCCCATGCTCCAATCTTTATGAGGAGGCGATCACAAATGAATTGGAGGCTCTAACCATGTTTCCTTCCTATCATGTTCAGAACTCCCTAATATATTGAGGCCTGAGAGATTTACTGGTGCCCAAGGTCGCACAGCACATAAGTTGGTCTGTCTGCGGGGTATTCGTGCTGAAGAAAATAGAGGATTTGGTCTTGTTGATCACCTGACCCGACATGGTCCCCAAAACAGTGAGGATGTTCTAGAGGTGCTCAGTTTCCTCCCAATTAGCCCGATAAAAAGATGTAGCTGTCATCTGCAAAAAAAAGATGTGGGATATCGTCGGTGCTCCCTGTGCCACTATAACCCCATGCAAACTCCCTTCCCTCTCAGCTTGTCCCAACATCCGAGAGAGCTCTTACATGCATAATAAGAACAAATACGGAGAAAGGGATCTCCTTGTCGGATACCCCATCATGCCGTAAATGGTGACATTTTCTTACCCCCTGAGCTGGTCGTATACTGGATCAATTGCATGTAGGAAAGGACAAGAGATTTCCAATGGGGCCCAAAACCAAACGTACCCATCATTTCCAAGATAAAAGACCACTCTACCCTATCGTAGACTTTGCTCATATCGAGCTTAAGGGACATGAAACCATTTTGGCCTTGTGTCATGCGTCGTAGAGAATGAATTACCTTATATGATATGAAGATGTTGTCTGGTATTGTTCGTCCTGGTACAAACGCTCCCCGATTGAATGAGATGATCGTATCCAGTAGTAGTTTCAGTCGGTTGGCCAACACTTTGGAGATGATCCTAAAAATGACATTACATAAAGCAATTGGGCGGATATCCGTAATTTTTTGAGGTGTCTGAGTTTTGGGTATTAATACCAGCATTGTTTTGTTCACATCCCGATCAATATTACCCGTTTCCATTGCCTCCCTGAAAAAACCTATAACCTCGGTACTTAGCGTCGCTCAGTAATGTTTGAAGAAAAGAGGGGTCAGGCCATCCGGTCTCGAGGTTTTATTGGGTCCCATTTGAAAAAATACAGTTCAAACCTCCTCATCCTAGACCTTTGTAGTCAACATCCTATTGTGATACCCAGTAATCATTTAAGGAACCACCATAGACAATTCGCGGTGCATTTTCAGACCCGCTGTAAAAATCTTCTCAAAGTACTATAGTAGTAGTTCCTACGTTCCAGTGTGACATGTGACTTCCCTTCCACTGCCATTTTCATTAACATTGATCTTATTCCTCCTCTGTCTTTTGTATTCCGATCCGCACCTACCAGCCAGTTTTGTTTGGCTCGTTGCTTCCAAAATGTCTCTTATCTCGAGAGAGCTTTTTCGTACATTTTTTGGGTAGCCAGTCTATGTCTGATACTCATCCGATCTCTCTTGTCGTTTAGCCCTCTAAGCTGACGTTGAAAGTTCATTACCTCTACAATGGTCTCTCTGAAAAAAGTTTGGCCCCAAATGTCCAGTGAAGCACCAATTGTCCCCATGGTGCTTGATGTATCGGTCTCCCTATTGTCCCCATTCTTGTTGAATAATCTTTTCGTATTCCGAGTTCTCGATCTAACCATTTTCAAATCTCTAAATTGTCTCTCCCGTGGTCCTGATGTGTCTACCAGGAGCTTGAGCATGATGGGCATATGGTCCGAGGTAGTATAACCCATATTTCTAAGGGAGACCTATTGAAAACGTTCTCGGTCCGAGGGAGACATTAGTCACCTGTCTAACCAATCCTCAAGTCGGGTCTGTGGGTCCTTACCCTATGTCCATGTAAACTGATACCCTTCCATCGGGAGGTCCTCTACTCCTATATTAGTAAAGGAGTGACGGAATGCCTGAATCAGCGCCATTGGGTATGGTATGCCTCCTCTATTCTCGTTAGGGTGCAAGATGCAATTAAAATCACCCATAAGGATCCTGTCTGACGTGGTCTGTGTTCGGGCTAGGCGGCGGAGGAGGTACCATGTTAGATGCTTGCGTAACCGAGCCGATTCCCCGTAGATACTTGTAAAGCAAAAGACCTTCACTTTCCATTCACACTTGAGCATCAATGTGGGTTTGGTGTTTTTTTTTGTGACGGTAACCCTACAACGTTCAAACCACAACAACATGATCCTTCCCTTTGTTCCCCTCTACATAAGGCTCGGACCCCCATGGAAACACAAATTCCGGTGTAGCAATGCAAGTCGAGATCAGGATCGATTGTTCTCCACCTGGTTTCAGTGTGGAAAACTAAATCCGGTTTCAAACCCGGACCAAATGCCACAACTGTTGTCGGTTCCGATCAGACCCAAAGCCTCTACAGTTCCAGGCGAAAATGGATGCCATACCCCCCTGACAAGCTTACTAGAACACAACACATTGGGGATTCACGGACCCAAAACACACAAAAAAACAATAATCGTTCGGTCACAGTACTTCCCGATATCGTAACAATCCGGTCAAAACAAGCACAATCACAATAGAAAAACTCACGGACCACAGTAAATTTCAGTAGAAGGACACACAGACCAAACAAATATGGAGAAAACTCGAAACGGGTAGTAAAACGAGAGGGGCAATCCGAGTAATAGACGTACCGGATTCGGAAAAAATCGATGGGCACGACAACACAAAGTGGCGGTGTAGGTTGTCGAAGACAGGCGACGTAATGACGTACGTGATAGTGCCGACGATGAGAATTGACCCTACAACAAAATCGAGTCGGCATGACAACGGTTGAAGCCCTAGAAACTATTCGTTAGTCTCTAAGACTAAGCTGTACTCACATTAAAATTAAAACTTGACGACGTGGGCCATATTAGGCATCATAAACCCATTTTTGTATGAGAATAGTAAAATAGTAACGGCCTTTACGTGGGGAAAAAGGTTGGCGAAGGAACCATGACTCTCCTACTTACCTAATTCCCATGCCAACACCTTTTGCATGACACTTAGCACTCTCCTTTTCTTTTGCACAAATAACAACTACACATACATATACACAAAGAACTATTCTTTCCCTTTGAAAAACTATAATCAACCTATAATTACACCACCATATATATCATCATCTTCTTCCTCAAAATAAGGTTTCATCTTTACTCTTTCATTTTGGATCAGAAACCACCTTTTTCTGGTATGTCTGAGCAATCTTTGATTCACTCTTCATGAATTCTTCCAAACTCCATGTTTGTTCCTCATGGTACTAACTTACTTCTCTTTTGCTGCAGCTGTGAGGATGAACATCATGGAGAGGCTTAGACCCCTTGTGGGCTCCAAGGGCTGGGATTACTGCCTTCTTTGGAAACTTAGTGAAGATCAAAGGTTCTCTACAAAAAATTTATTCCTATCTCTCTGCTAGGGTTCGAATCCTAATAGGACACATGTTCGACTAGATTTATAGTTGATAAAGTGTTACATTTTGTTGTTAATCCATGTTTATTTATCGGTTTGAATCCCCAATAAGTCACCTGTTTTAATGTGATCAATTATCTGCTATGTTTTGGTACCGGTCCAAGTCTACGTGAGGTTCGAATCCCAATGAGTCACCTGCTTAACTAGGATCTATTGTCGGAAAAAACACACGACCCATGTATGTTTGAGATTGATAGAGTTTGATTCGTGCTTCTCTTTATTGATTATCTGAATATATATATATACACATTGACAGATATCAAATAGAGAGTTTAAATACTTTCAACCTCCTTCCAGAATATGGATAATAACCCTTATGGCTAACAAAGATATATGTGTAGTATGTTATGTTTCGTTAGTGATGTTGTTGTTGATGATGGTGAAGGTCACTGGAGTGGATGGGTTGTTGCTGTGGAGGAGCAGAGATCAACAATGGTGATCATGAACAACATGAAGATCAGAATGGAGGGAAGGAGCTGGTGTTTCCAGTTTCAGCACTTGTGCCCTGCAGAGATGTCATGTTTCAGCACCCAAGGACCATGTCCTGTGACCTCCTTTCTCTCCGGCCTTCTTCTGTTCCTCTAGACCCTAATTACCATCTCATCCATGCCCAGGCCTTGATTTCTAATCAACCCAAGTGGCTCAATTTCTCCAATTCCTCAACATTGGACTCGAATAATCTCCCCGAAAACGTCAGTAGTACACGAAATGATTCAAACTTATAGGCCTTCTTGTTGATGGGTTCGGGTTTAATCAATGTTTTTCTTGCAGGAAACTGTGGGTACTAAGGTTTTGGTTCCTGTACCAGGAGGGCTTGTTGAGTTGTTTGTCTCCAAACAAGTAATGATCTTGCTTCCTATCGATAAGTTTATATCAAGTCTGTCTAGACGGTATCTTAACATTCTTTGTTAGGTTTCATGATTAATATATCCCCGGGTTTCGAACTTATTTTTACAATGAGCTTCATGTAATTAGGGTTGTAGACTTTCTTTTATGCTTTCTGTTTTCGGTTTCTTTGTTTATATGTTGTGCTTCTATGTCGGTGCTTGTCTTGTATTTGATGTATTTCCTTTGATTTCTGTAGCTAAAAATCTGTATATGGACCGCTTAATTCATTCCCTGAATAGGTATTGATTGATAGTATTTGTTTTATCGATCCAAACTAACATAAAAGAAAAGTATAGTGATGCGAAAATAGCATACCTCACATAGATGTTTTGAGAGATTAAGTATAGCCAAATAAAAAACGGATATAGTTAGATATAGCTGAGTATAATGATTGTGAAGCTAATATATGTAACATGTTAAACGCGTACAATTAAGTGTATTTGACATGTATGTAACATATTAAACAAGTATACGTAAGTGTATCCAAGTGTAATTGATCCTATATATGTAACATGTTGTTTTGGTTACATGTTGTGTAGTTTCCCGAAGACCAACATGTGATAGACTTCATCACAGCTCAGCTCAACATGTCAATGGACGAAGAAGCCATGATGAACCAAACCAACATGGAGTTCAACTCCGGATCCGAACACGGTCTGAGCAACGACCAAAAGATCGGCCTCGACCACGACAACAACAACAACAATCACTTCCATCCCATGATGTCGCCGGCACTCGACAACCTGAGCCTCCCGTACGACGTCTCCGCCGACAGGATCAGGCTGTCAAGCAACTCTCCGATGAACTTCCTCCACCAGTTCCACGACGCCAAGAACAAAAGCGACGGCTTCTTCGAGGAGTCCGACAAGGACCCTTTTAAGTACTCGTCGTCGCAGAACGGCCTCCAGGAGATGGACATGATGAACCAAAGCTCGCCGAACATGCACGTGCACTTCATGGAACCTGGTGCGGCCAAGGAGGACCAGAACGACAAGGACAAGGACTCGGTGAAACGTGAGATGGGACGGACTGATTCGGTGTCGGATTGTAGTGATCAGATCGACGACGAGGATAACCCTAAGTTCCCCACGAGGGGAGGGAAGGGGACGTCCAAGAACCTCGTCGCCGAGAGGAAGAGGAGGAAGAAGCTCAATGACAGGCTCTACCATCTCCGAGCTCTGGTCCCTAACATTTCTAAGGTAACACATGACATATATCAATCGGTCAAATAAAATATAGAACTATAATTGAATTTTCAACTATCAGTTTCAGTTTTTTGTTGAACTGGTCGTTGGATACTTATTTTATGTGATTTTGTTAGCTGGATCGAGCTTCGATATTGGGAGATGCTATTGAATTTGTGAAGGAGCTCCAGAAACAGGCTAAAGAGCTGCAGGACGAGCTGGAGGACAATTCGGACGAGGAAGGGGTGAAGAAGAACAACAATGGTGTCGTGCAGTCCGAGATTCAGAACAGAGGTCTCGGGTGCAAGACGGAACAAGATCATAAACTTGCAGGTGACAACAAGTTTCACAACATGTATGATCATCATCGTGAGCAAGAGGTCGCCAACGACAAGACTCAGCAGATGGAGGTACCAATACAGGTCCTTCATTATTATTATGAATAATTGCATAAAAGAAACTTTTAGGCTATAGGTTCTTCCCAAATCTTACCCATCTCATTCATAGGTAGAAAAAAAAAATTAATTTTATCTCACTGTTCTAAATTTTTTTTTTGATTTTTAGTTTACTATCCTGACTAATTTTTGTGGCATTTTACTACCCTTTAATATATATTTTTTTTCACTTTCATATTTATCGTCAATTTTTCATCTATTTTTGGACAAAAAATGGTCATGTGACCCAATTTTTTTTAAAAAAATACCTAAACTATCCTTTTCCTTCCTCTCTTACCCACTTCATTTTCATTAAAACCCTAAACAACCCTTTTATGATGTCGGGTTGTTTAGGGTTTTAATGAAAATGAAGTGGGTAAGAGAGGGAGGTAAAGGGTAGTTTAGGTATCTTTAGAAAAAGTAGGTCATATGCTTCGCACATGATCATTTTCGGTTCAAAAATGAATGAAAAATTGACGGCGGGTATGGAAGTGAAAAAAAAAATACATTCTAGAGTAGTAAAGTGCCCCAAAAAAATAGTTAGGGTAGTGAGATGAAAATCAAGAATTTTTAAGATAGTGAGATAAAATTAACCCCAAAAAAAATGCTTCGAGCTTCTTTTTTTAGTTGAACTTAATACAAGGTTGTCTCAAATCGAAAAACTAACAAGAAGAAGATGAAGATCCTGAATTTTCATTTTCCATTATCGTTTTGAAATAACGACATTAGTTTTGAAATGTTGATTTTTCTACTTGTTTATTGTGTTTAGTTTTATTTGAAAATGACAATTTTGCATTAACGTTTTGAATGATGTAAAAAAAATCACGAATATCTACCATAATTCTTTTGATTTTTGGATATATAAAGCGGAATAAAATTGAAGAGAGGGAAAATTTCAATTTAATACCCTGGCAAACATTTATTTGCAATATAATACCCTAACATGTTTTTCTTGCAATATAATACACTGACAAACATTTATTTTCAGTTTGGTACCCACGTTACTTTTCCGTTAGCTTCTCATCCAAAAAGTGTAAAAAGTCCAAAATGCCCCTCAATAACAATAAAATTTTCAACACATGCCATTGATTTAAAAAAATCATTTTTTTAAATTTTCAGTTTTTAAAATTCTTTTGTTATTATTTATTTTCAACTTCTTTTATTTATTTCTAAAATCAATTTTTATTTTTTTAAAATATGTTTTTATTTTTTAAAAATCAGTTTTATTTTAAAATCAGTTTTTTTTTTATAAAAATATGTTTTTATATTGAAAAATAGTTTTATCTTCAAAAAAAATTCTTTTAATTTTCTTTCTTTTTTAAATTTTCATATTGTTTTGTTTTCGTTCTTCAAACTCAATTTCTCAAACCCAATCTCACCATTTTCCCTTAAAAAATTGATAATCATCCAAACCTCTATTCACATAACTTTTCCCTTTGTCATTTTTTCCGATGAACTCATTGACCCAATGTCAAAACTTTCTGCAAACTAAATTGGGACAAGAGGCACATGGTTACAATTTGCTACCATTTACTTGTCAGTACATTTTTTTTTTGCAAGAATGTTGACCATGGAATTGAAGAGAGCATCGTAGAACACATTTGAATACAATTTGCTACCGTTTACAAACGTTTCTATAATATCAATACCATTGTAGAACATCACCAAATTCTGTCCAAAACAATTTGGACGAACATCACCAATCATTGAAGAAAGAACACACGAGAATACAAAACAATGAAGAAAATGAGCACAAAACATGACTGAATCACCTACATCACCTAGTTTATAATCCCAAACCCAAACCTTCAAACTTACCCAAATCCGTAACTCACATCCCCAAACCTTCCAAATCAAACCCAAAATTTGTTGGCGAGGGGAAGGGAGCATTAGCAGATCGAAGGCTACCTCTGCACAAACGCGATTGAAGGCTTCATCTCCGAGCTCCGACTCCCAACCAACATCCTCAAATCCTGTACCAAGCTCCAAAGCCTCGCTCTTACGACCGGTGAAGAAGGCCGGACCATGCCGTCGCTGGCATCCCGTATCGCTCCCCAAGCATTCTTAGAACTCGTTGACGCCGTGGTGGAGGGGGGCGAGGTCGGAGACGGTGACGACTAGGGATTGTAATTAAGTGTTCGGAGATGGTGATGGGTATGGATTGTGATGGGGATGATGATGAGCGGAGGGGTCGCGCAGCTGCTTACGATGTTGTTGTTCAACATCATCAACAAGGTCTGAGGGTTGTGGTTTGGCTGTTAGAAAAGGATTAGGGTTTTAAAAGAACAAAGGGTAATATGGGTATTTTTCAAAAATATAAGGTCATGTGATCATTTTCCGTCAAAAAATTGACCGAAAGTTAACGTTAGGTATCAAACTGAAAATAAATGTTTGTCAGGGTATTATATTGCAAGAAAAACAGGTTAGAGTATTATATTGCAAATAAATGTTTGGCAGGGTATTAAATTGAAATTTTCCCTTGAAGAGATGAAACTTCAAGATTTGTCGTTTATTATCTTGTTTAGAAATAAAATCGCTATTTAAAAATAAATTTACATTAAGTGTAACAACGACACACGACAAATTCATGATGTATTTTTTTCGTAATTATCGAAAAAGATGTCTCCAATTAGCAAAAAGTGGGTACTTCTTGCTTATTGTCGAAAAAAAAGACCTAATAACATTTTTCATAAATATATGTTTTTATTACTTAACGTTGTTTGAACTCAAAACCTCGCTTATCTATGCAGCCTCAGGTCGAGGTGTGGCAGATAGACGGGAACGAGTTCTTCCTCAAAGTGTTCTGCGAGTACAAGTCCGGCGGGTTCGTGAGGCTGATGGAGGCTCTGAGCTCTCTAGGGCTAGTGGTGACGAACGCGAACGTGACGAGATTCAGAGGGCTCGTGTCCAACGTGTTTAGGGTCGAGGTGAGCCAGAGATGGTATTACAAATCAGTCTGCCTCGGTTCATTAAACTATATAACTCAATACAATCGTATGTGTGTAGATGAGGGATTGCGAGATGATACAAGCCGATCATGTTCGGGACTCGTTGCTGGAGCTGACAAGAGACTCTTACAAAGTGGCTGTGGATAATTTGGAGTTCCATCACCAACAGGATATTTACAACATCAATGCTCATCACCACCACCTACATCGCCTACATGATTAAGCTTTTTTTGTTTGCTTTTCTGGTAATAAATTGGAGTGGAAACCTTGGAGTGCTCGGATCTTCCTATGTAGAAGTGTGTCTGTTTTCTATAGAGCGGTTCTCTAACAATGCTGATTAAGGGTGTGTTTTTCTGTTGTTGTTTCAGAACTAGACTTGAGGGCAATAATATGTTTTTTCCCGGTTTCTTAAATATCTGTAAAGATTGTTCTAGTCATTTATTATAGTTTTTCATCCTAGCCATTCTTTTTGGGTAAGTATTTGTATAAAGGGTTGATTACATTTAGCTATTCTTAACTATATCCATTTTCACTTGATTACATCTACCTATAAAAATCATCTAGACGATATCTTAATTTTCCAAAATTTCTTTAAACGGTACTCAAATATTTACGCATCACTGCCATGCCCTTTTGTGATAACGTGAATTTTTTCAAATAATAAGGTACGCCCAGACGAATTTTATAATTAAGTGAAACTATGTAAAATGCAGATATACCCATATGTAGGTAGGTGTAATTTTTTATCAGGAAAGCAATATATAAAGCTCAATATTTTCAGATAATGAAAAAAGTAGGGCAAAAACCATGACAAGGGAAAAGTCCATTCAACTTTGAGTACCTAATTATTTTCGGTCTAAACAGATAAAATCGGAAGACTGAACAAGTCTCGGCCTCAAACCAAACACCAAATCCTAAAAAAGATCGAAATCAGTACAAGTAAATATCATTCCTATAAAAAGAGCCTCAACAACCCAACAAGGGTGTAAACCAATGTCTAAAAACCAGATTTTACAATCATCAAACACAAAATAAGTAACGAAATAACTAGGTCGAGAACTTGGATATGACAACCATGAAGCACACATAATAAGGAAGGAGTGTTGATTTTCCAACCATGAAGCTCAGAACATATATAAAAACTAGAATGATAATCATGAAGCTCAAAGAAAACCAACTCACAACAACAGCGGTCACCGCACAAACTCTCAACATCCACTCTAAACACCCGACAAGTAACTTGAAGAAACTACCCCATCTCATCGAAGATTTATTTATAGAGTAGAAAGGAACAAACACACCGTCGGTCAACACTGCAGAACAATAGAGATAGTCTGGTGGCCAAAACTAATCGGAACTCATATAACCATAGAAAAAGAGACTTCACCACTTCAGACAAAGGCTCAAAGACCCTATCAGGACCTGATTCGTCTTGGTGACATTTCAGACTCTGTCTTGAGGTATTAGGAGCTGGGCATGTGCCTCAGTCAAACGGCGTGGTAACGGGGGAGTCAGTTATATACCTTGACTTCTGACATTTCGAACTCTATCTTGAGAAATTTGTCTCTCACTGGCCAGAAGGGATGTGTTTTCCTCGGGCACCAAAGGGGCTACTGTCACAATGTTGATGGGTCAACACGAGGATTTTACACCCTGAGGGTAACGACTGGTGGTTGGTAATGGTAAATAAGGGACCACCTCATTCCCAGCTGAAGTGGCCTGAGTGGGGTTCTTATGATGATGTCGACGACCTGGGTGATCTCCGACCGCCTATTTAGAGCATTTACCTGTCTTTGATCTTCCACTCTCTACAAGTGAGGGTTTGATGTCAAAGTCCACGATGTATGGCCATTTGTCTTATCCTTCCATGGTTATAGTAGTGATCAGATGAACGTTCATTACTGAAATGAACCATTACCTTTCAACATTTATCCCTAAGTGTGAGCAGGATCTGGCAGTAGAATGGTCGAGATAGGTTGATTCAAACACGAATTCGGAGAGACCCTAACTAGGCTCATCCAATGAAGTTTGTATCCATTCCCATGAATGTCCCGATCATGTCAATGGTTTCCTCGTTTCTACCACCAAATTGTGAACAGGAACCCACAAAGACGTGTAGGTAAATTGGATCTACTTTGGGGGGACCAGAAGATCCATCCTTTTCAAAATCAGCATCGTGTAATGGAAATCTCATGGTTCCCTGTCAAAACCCGATGTAGATCCTCTTATGTTTTAAAAAAGAACATTGTCACCCGATCGCCCATGGATCTCACCTCCATGGTCGGGATGTGCAACAACCCCTACATGACGTTCTCCGAAGCTATCATGCTATACTTCCGTCTCGTGATGAGATTACATGCAAGCGAATCCACAAGGCAAGTCGAGACCCTTAATAACCTCACTAAAAAGGTGAGCTCGTCTAGGCATGCCCCCCCCCCCCCCCCAAACATATCCTACATCGCTGCCACCGATAGCTCCTGAGTGTATGTTGGTCGTTTCCCCGCAATCCCGCCATTGCGGTCTCTCAGGTCGATGTCACTAAACTTTCTTGGTCATCTCCATCTTCTTGTACCTCAGACTTCCGGTGACCCTCCCCCTCTAGTCGATCCTAGGTTGTGTCTTGGACTGGTTCTAGTCCACCATGACTCGGCGGGAGGGAGGTGTTAGGTGGTAATCGTCGTGGGAAGGCTAAGATGAGAATCAACGAAGGGAAGGGATGAAGGAGTCAACGTCATGTTATTACCTCAAACCCTAATTACTAAATTTAGAGACAGGAGGACGAGGTGTTAGGTTGGGTCTTTTCAGATAAATTGAACGTGATTAAATCAAACAAATAAATCTCATCTGGATAAAATATCAGTTCAGTTACAAAAAAAATCATCATAACAATTATTATAATATTTAACCAGCTATAAGGACTATTATTATTATTATTATTATCACATAAAATGTGATACTTCAAAAAAAAATTAGTGAATACTCCAAAATAAATAGTTTGAGCTTCAAATTATTAGGTTCCAACAAACATAAAAGACAAGGAAGAAAATTACAATGAGCATTTTAGTTTTATAAACTTTTATTTGACCTTTCCATCTGGGCATTTGGTCTAGTGGTATGATTCTCGCTTAGGGTGCGAGAGGTCCCGAGTTCAATTCTCGGAATTCCCACCCTGCACTTTCTGCAATCGTAACTCTGATGATCGATCTAATTAAACCTCAGCACCCATCTCTTCAAATCACTCCAAACCAAATCCGGATAACAACACAATCTCATCCCTCACCCAATCACATCCCACCACGTGTCCACCCTCCGATACGTCACCATCAGCTCCATCATCTTCCTCTGTACGAGACTGTCTGTACTAACGGCAGATTTTCTCAGCTCCCAAAACACACTCGAGAAAAAGAGTGACCCCGAGATGTGCACCAACAAAAACTCCACAAACCCAATGATCCAGAAGCGAAAACCATCCGCCCGCCGCGCCCGGAGGGCGAAATTCATCAGCCTCAAAACAGAGCTCCCCCCGTCGCCGGCGAGCTCCGGCGACCGGAGGACCCACCAGCTCGACCTCTTCCCGCTGCACCCGGAGGAGAAGGACGAGAACGTGGACCACCTCCTCGACTCCGGCGGCGGCGCCACCCTCACTGGCGTCCTGGACGCGGCGGAGGGGGGTTCTCCGCCGCCGTCGGCGGCGTACGCGTACAGGGGGCAGGAGAGCGAGATCGGCGGCGGGGACGCGATCGTGAGGAGGGCGATGCTGGTACGGACGGCGATGAGGAGGAGGAAGGAGGGTCACGCGGCGGAGGAGAAGTGGGTGCGGTACTCGGAGGTGGTGGAGAAGAAGGAGGAGGAGGTCGCGAGCTGCTCCGACGGCCCGTCGCGGCGGTGCTCCGGCGAATCGGCGGCGAGATCGCTGTCGCTGAAACTCGATTACCAGGAGGTCCTCGATGCTTGGTCCGGTAAGGGATCTCTCTACATTGGAGCACGTGACGGCGATCCCCAAACCGTCCCGGACTTGCGCGACGATGACTTCTTCGGATCCGGCGTCGATTGTTCCGACAACAACAACAACGTAAGTGAGAATCGAAGTTGATTAATTATTACCTTAAAACCCACAAAAGACGGTTTTTTTTTTAAGGAATTGAAAATTGTCGGTACTTGAATTCTCGTGGCTTTTTGGGGGTCCCTTAACACAAAGACAAAACTAACATAACATTTTAGAATCATTTTAATTTTATGTTTGGTACGATCGTTATATACATATTAGACATCACTCTGACAAATCCGATTTTAAATTAAGACTCATATGTATTGCATTGTACAAATTGTGAAGATACAAAACGATTTGTGTAATTGATGAAGCAAGTTGGGTTTGTATTGGGTATATATGTGCATTGCAGGGTGTGGTGGATGGTTCGGGAAGTGTTGGAAATGTATGGACTGTGCCGGAAAATGTAGGGAAAGACGGCCGGAGTAAGGCGGGGCAAAGAGAGGCGAGCGTGTTGAGGTACAAGGAGAAGAGGCAGAACAGGCTCTTCTCTAAGCAGATTCGATATCAGGTGCGGAAGCTCAATGCAGAGAAGCGCCCCCGAATGAAGGTAACTGTAAGGACAAAATCATCGTTTTATATGAGTTTTAGCAAACACACGTGTTTATGATATATATTTTTGGTAATTACCAAAGATGAGAGCTACACATTACAAATAATGAATACCTCAATATTTTGCTCTCGAACAACCTTTCAAAACTGTAACTACACATTTTCTTTATTATCAAAAACTTTAGTTTCCATTAATTTGGATGAAAAATCCTCCTAAAATTCAAAAACCCTTAAACACCTCTACCACCAAACCACCGAACCCAATTGTCTTACTCTTTCAACCGAGTGTAATTTAGGGTTTTGGAGGTTCATTAAGGTTTGAGATTTTTGAATTTTCCATCCAAATTGACGGAAATTATCCCTTTACGATAATAAACGAAAGTTATAAATATAATTTTGAAAGGAAAAAAGGTGAAGACAACATGTTTATACTAGACGATTATTAGTAGTTTCCCGTATTTACACCTGAGTGGGACACATGTCACTTACGGGTTGACTGGCACGGGATTTAGACATCGATGCCAACATTATTTCCTATAGTGCCGAGGCCATTCGGGTGCTAAAGTAACGGAAATTATGTAATCACTTGACAATGTAAAATATGTAGATAGTTTCTGAAAGCTAAGAACTGTATTTAATGTTGCAGGGTCGATTTGTAAAGAGAAATTAGCAGGCCTTGAGGTGGAGGTGCAGGGAAGAGGATGTGACGAGGTCAAGGTCTTGCTTTTGTTTAATGCTAAACTTAATTAATTTAACGTAGAGATTTGGATTGGACGGCCCAATTTAGCTCTGACCCAAACATGTAATAAATGGCCTTACCATATATAGCCATTTACCAACATTGGCCTCAAGTTGGCATTCAATACACTATAGGATTAGGAACGTGGAAGTTTCTAGTGTTTATAGTGGTCAATGTTTGACTCGTTTGTCCTTACTTCAATCTGATGATCACAGATCACTTTCTAATCAATGATACTTAATTCCATGGATAGTAACTCAGAGCAGCTCTAACGGGTCGTGTCAGGGTGTCGTTGTTGGTGCTGACACGTCTCGTTGGTACGGCTCGTCGTGTCAAAGTGTCGTGCCAAGGGGGGCGTGCCAGTCGGTCGTTGCTGATTTCAGCAACGTACCGTCGCCGTGTCAAAGAGCTATTTAGAGGAGAGATAAGCTCATTTTGCTCCAAAAACACTTCCTACCATGGCTCTTTGACACTGCACCATTAGAGAAGCCATGTCAGGAAGCCAAAAAACACTTCCTGACATTGCTTCTTGACACTACCTAGTGTCTAACCATTGAAGATGCTCTAACTATCTATTACTATCAATATCTTTCAAAAAAAAGTTATTACTATCTATCTATAGCTTTGTTTTTTGAAACTAGATCTAGATTGCATTTAAAAAGTGTATAGTTCAAAACGAAGGGAAATTTTGAGCTTGCCCTTGAAAAGGTTTTATTTTTAATTTAATCATTTATTTTTAATGAAAAATCGTCATTTCTTTGTCATCTTATCATAGAGAATAAAATCAAACCTCCCAATGTTGCTCTATTTCCGACCACTTCCAAGCTCTACAATCCCATGGCTACACGCCTACATCCATATTTGATTTTTGTGGGGTTAAAGTAATGGTGGCGTAAAAGTTTTTGTGGATGTTGTGATGTATGTTTTTTTTTTATTGAGGAATTTTTAATAATACAATACAAAAGGGATTATTTGAGGGACGACCGATGGTTGAGAAGAGATGATTTCAGGGGAAGCTCAGGGTATTTGAATAAAATCAGTATGAGGGATTGAAAATTAGTGACATGATTATGAAAATTTTACTGTTAGTGATGAATTATGGGCATTTTAAATGTTTTGTACGTAAAATAACTAGACTGAAAAAGAAAAATCATTTAAAGATAAGACTCTTCAAAGGTAAAGAGTGAAAAATATCCTTAAAAATAATACAACCATATATAAATTAATTATTCAATTATAAATTGCAAATGGTTTATATTTATATAATATTTTTTAATAATAAATATGTAGCAGTTTTACTTAATTTTATACTTAAGCCCATACAAAACATGGTTGGTTTGATCCATATCTAATAATCCAAATGAAAAAAAAATCAATGTAATTTTGAAAAAGTTAGAGGTTGAAACTCTCTGAAGTGCTAGGGTTTCCTCTTCTTTCTTCTTCTTCTTTTAGCCGTCACATCCACCATCAAACTATCATAACCTCATCTTCCATCGCTACTATTATCCTCTCCGTCTTCTCTATCTTTATCCTTCATTCCTCCAAATGGAAAGCTCATGTTGATAGCCTCTACAAACTCTCATCTTCGACCTCCACCCGTCTGGTGCACCACCACCACGGGCCACCTACACATCCACTGTTCCTGATCAATGTTCCTGGCATACCCGAGGGCATCCCAACTTGCCCTAAGCGGGCTGTCTTCACAGCTCACTTATGAGCTCGACCAGATCCTGAGACCATCTCCCAACACTAGGGTTGGGCAAATATCCGACCGTCACTGGCCGTCCCCATCACTGTAATTACCCGAACCGGTGTCACCGGCGACGGTTACGGTTAAGAAAATACCAACCCGACAACAATTTGGGTGGGTACGGTTTTTTATCTTCCAATCCGGTAAAAAACCGACCGACCGGCTTTATGTGTGTATATAAAAATGTTTATGTTTTGTTATACTAATTTGATGGTTATAGTATTACAAGAGATTTCAATTAAATGTTGACACTAATATTAGGTTAATAATGTAACAGAGGTAAAATGTAGGAGATTAGTTTACTTTTAATCATAAATTTGTCTACAGACAATCATATATTAAGTTGGTTGTTTAAGTTAAAATAAATTAAATATTGACACTAGTATTAATGGATTTATTTGATTTTAAAGTTAAAAGTTTATTTGATTATAATGAACTTGAATTTAAATCTTTATACTTGAATAAACATACATTTTAATCCTTAATTTATTATTTGTGACATATATTTAACTTGAAGGTTTTTGTTTTTAGAGACCATTAAAGATTTTTTTAAAATGTTTTTCTTGATGTAATAGCTTAATAGTAAATTACTAGTAATAATTCATTGTGTTTTTGTTGTAAATTAGTTTTATTGTTCTAGTTGTTTCAAAAATTGATGTTTTTTTTTTCTATTTTGGGGTTTAATTAAAAGTCCAAAAGAAATCCCAACGGGTCGGTTAAAAACCGTAACCGGCCGACTTCATGACGGTCGGTTTTTAGGTTTCCCGTTGGAATCCGGTGCGGTGACGGTTATGGATTTCAAAAAACCGGTCCTCCCGGTTTGGGTTACGGATTGTAAAAATATTGTCGGGCCCCGGCCGATGCCCACCCCTACCCAACACCATGTTGATCAGGTGGCAATGCCATCACATATGTCCATGATTGGTTGGATCTCTATGACTCGTGGCCATCCCCCTCCCATCCGAACGACCTTCTGTTCCAGACTGTCGTTGCTCTCCACTCTGCCGATGCTATCGGGTGGAGGATATGCAGGGCCAATTTGGGTCTTTCTCGCTTGAGGAGGATGAGAAGGACAAGGACGTTGTGTCACTCAACGTCGCATGCATCACCATTACTCCAACTTGTCATCTGCGGGAAGTAGAGGAAGATGTTTTCCCCCAAGCGGGGGGCCCTGACTACAATCGATCGACTCATCGATGAAGACGAAGATGAATATGATCATGCGCGGGCTGCAAAACAACCCCGCTAGGCCTAATGAGACAGATTGGGGTTCGGGGGTAGATGGGTGATGGCCTACCCTTCACGACCCTGGACCAAGTCCGCTGATTTTGTCTTGGGGGAGCGAGCATACACCGAGGAGCTCCAATTGCTTTTGTTGCTTCTGTTTATTTCATGTTTTGAAGTATTTTAGTTGGTTATTTTTTTACTGTTTTGTTTTCAATTATTTACTTTCTCAGTTCAGAGTAGATGTAAACATAATTATTCTTATCTAGAATGGAAGCTAGGATTTTTCTACGGGTACATAACATCGAGTGTTCTATGGGGGACTTGGACAATATTCTGTTCTCAGGGTTTTAACCCATATTTGTATGATTTGATTTGCATTAATAATACAGTTTCTCAGCGTCTGTTTCAAAAAAAAATCCAAATGAATGCTTCACTTCTATTTTATTTTTTTCTAACTACGTGTTTTAATTTAAACTGATTTAATACTTTGATTAGGATATTATGGACAAGAAAAGACATGGCATGGTCACTGATTGGATTTTCACCTAATTTTTGAAATGAAACACCAAAATATTTTATTAGTACAAAAACATGTGCAACGATAAATCATGAAAGATGAGTCAATAGAAAGGGAATGAAAGGACTTTGTTGAAGCGAGATAAGTTAAAACATGGAGGAATAGAAAGTAGTCCCAAAGAGATGGGACAATAGGTGACTATACTAAAATTGAAAATACATAAACTAAAACCGTAAATACTTAAATCAAATGATTTTCAATAGGAAGATAGTTCAACAAGACGATTTTTTTTCTCTCTTACTAAACCCTACGGGCCTCTACAAATTTCGACCCATTGGTGCGTGCATCGAGCATGACTATCGGCGCTCTTCTCTATCTTTTTTTCTTTCTTTCTCTTCCTAATCCCGTTTTTTGTCTTCTATTCCTTTGTCTCGCTCTTCCGTCCAACTTTTACCGCACATCCCCCTCTGTTGCACAGGTCTTGTTAGCAATATTCTTCTTTCATCGATGGCCCCCGCATTCCGCTCTTCATCTCAGATCACTCCTCCATTGTGTCGACCAAATCTAACGCCCTTGGTAGGCTCAACATCCCCTCGCTACACCATCCATCCCTACCGACCGTGCTCGGCCACGAGCCTTGCTCCCTCCGTCGAATCTGGTATGAAGCTCGTCGTATCTTTTTGCCTTACCAGGCTGCCGGCCTCCGACTTGCTGCAACATGGGAAGTTATGTGTCTTCGTCGCTTGGTCGTGTGCCACCGACGCCTGGTTGTGCGTTGTAGTCAACCTCTCCCCTCCAGTTTTATTTCCCAACGATGACCCGAGCTTCTCTGACCGAGCCTCTCTGCCACACTCCTCCTCCGCCCAAACACTCATATCTACCCACGTCTTCCGTTAGAGCTTTGTAATCTGAGCCGCTCAATCGTGCTCATGCTTACCGTGCTCACCCGTCCAGACCAGTGTGCTTACCTCAAGTGGATCAGATCGACACTCGTCGGCGCCATTCACCTCCCACTGTTCATATCCTAATCTTGTTGTTATTTTGTATTTTGTTTGTATTTTTGTTTTTTTATGCCTCCTCTGCTAGAGTATCGGATATCTATTATGTGTGATTGATGTCTTTGGTGGAATATATGGTCAGGTCTCTCTATCGAATGATATTTCTAAAGAGTCGATAAAAAAGACCGACCTAATAGTTGTTGTTTATTTAGACGATGAGTCGCCCTTTCGAGAGCTATTCATCTCGCCAGTTGCCAATTGGTACCTCCATCTTCTACGTATCTGCTCATCCGGTTCCATAACCGCCTTCGTTCAGTGCCATACACCTCAAGTCAGCCCTCAAAGTTTCTTCTTCATTCACTGCAGCTTCGATATGTGTCTCGTACAGATCAGGCCTCTAGTAGTCCCTTGCGATCCGGGACGGAGATCGGAGTAGTCCATTGTCATGATTTGTCCATCGAATTTCTATAGAGTTTATGAAGGCAATATTTCTTTATGTGTCCTCTTTTTTTCACGTCACTAGTGCCTCGAATTGTGTCTCTCTAACCGCCCATGCTACGCTTTTGAGTTGTCCCTGACTCCCTTGGTGTTGGCCACTCGATATCCGGTGGAAGTGGACGGTCCAAGATCACGATTTTGAGGTTGCCGCATTCTTCGTTTGGTTCTATTTCCTATTTGGATTCCCGCCGGTTCAAGGTATTGGCCGTCGGTACGTTTATTCCCTAAAATAGTCGTTGATTGGCTTTTGATGTTGGAGATCTTCTAAGAGTTTCATAAGCTTTTGTGTTTGCGTTTATCTTGGCCCGCAAGTTTTGGGGTTGACCTTTTTTGTTAACTATATTTGGTTTGATAGATTATGACTCACAGTTAGGGATGGCAATGGGGCGGGTATGGGGTGGGGACCCCGTTCCCGCCCCGCGTCCTCGACACTCGCCCCGTCCCCGTACCATCCTCGCGTTGACCCTGCCCCCCAGGGACCCCGCGGGGATGGGGCGGGGTACGAGGATTTTATCCCCCGTCTCATTTTCGCCCCGCGGGGGATTTTATTCCCTACCCCCCATTCTTTCCCCATTCTCATTACCCGAAAAAAGCACATTTGAAATGACAATTCTCAATCCATAATTTTAAATAACAAGCATAGTCAACCCATAATTTTAAAACAACATACATATAAAATAAACATCACATGACAATGACATCCATGTCTCATAATAGTTTACACATAATAGATAGTGTCTTAACGAAATATCTTATAACATAAAACTTAAAGTTCCCAACATGACTTCATAATGGTACAAATAGAATCATCATGTTGGAAATTTTAAGTTTAACTTGTTATTCCAACTTTTAAGATATTTGAGTTTTGATTATGATTTGATATTGATATTGATATTGATATAAATGTTAATCATATATAGTATAATTGTATCACCTTATATATATGTAACAAGTTAAACTTAAAATTTCCAAAAAATATGCGGCGTTGTGAATACAATTTCATAGACAAAAGTTATAAGCTCAACGTAAAATTTCCAAAAAATATACAGTGTTGTGAATACAATTTCATAGACAAAAGTTATAAGCTCTATCACGGTATCAAACAAGAATTTTTTTTGTATTAGCATGTTCTGTAAACGAAGAAAAGAATATTGCTTTATTTCTACAAACATGACACACAACAAAAGTTTAAACATGAGAAAATGTTCTTAGACAAGTGTATTGTTATTATCATGTATATTTAAATTATAATATTTTATTGAGAAATAATGGTGCGGAGCGAGGAGTGCTTGCCCCACCCCCGCCCAGCGCCCCGACAAAATCCCCGTTTATCCTCCCGTACCCCACCCCGCTTAAAAAATACATGTCCCGATTCCGCTCCGCGCGGGGCGGGGACGGTGATCCTCGTCGGAGGCGGGACGTTTTGTCATCCCTACACAACCGAAGATTCATGTTATCCTTTATTAATGCATTTCCTTCTTGTGATTAGAATTACGACAAAACAACAAATTGTTGCAGAATCTAAAAGTTAATAAGCACCGTCAGTTTACTTAAAAGATATGAAGAATTAAAAACCTAAGATACACGGAAATGCCTTTTAAACAACAATAGTCGCCGTGTGCGCTAGTGTCGCTGTCAAAACCATTGTCGCATAGAGTAATGTCTCAACACACGATCATTATAAGATTTATGTTCTTACTCTTGAAAACCCTTATGCTTTTCTCTCTCGTGTCTTTCAATCTCAGTGTCGTTGCGTTTGAGATCCATCGCTTATTGTTGCAGTGTGTATCCTTTTCCTCATACTAATTAATTTCTCACGTTGTCATAACCATGGTCATGAGCGAGTGTACGATTGTCGTCATAACTGAACTTCGAGTCCTTAATGTAGAGGAAAATCGGGATTCAGTATCAGTTGTCTTTTCTGGCCCACACAATCATACGAGGTCTGGTGTGCAATCTCGACGAATCCAATGAGGCACTTGCAGGGAAGCGAGATGTCGGGGAGAAGAAGTGTCATGCACCCAACACGATTGGCTACAACGGATCGTCCTCCTCCACCAATTACAATGATCCCTGATCAAGTTGCACACTTTCTACGGAAATTTCAAGGTTCTCTCCCAAAAACCAAACAAGAGTTTCACACTCGTATTGTATTAGGTCGAACCAAGATTGTTTTTTAGTTTTTTTTTTCTTGACGGTTATCCCCAATTATCAAAATCGAATATGTATCAGTCTCAGTTCTTTGATTAGTATAATGGATGGTCTAAGGACGATCCATATTCTTACACTTATTCTCTTTATATGTGTATCGAGTTGAAATTACTAATTAAGTACTTTTTGCTTAATAAACAAACGGGAATACCCACTATCGTGAGACCTTTCAAAAAGACTGAAACAACAATACCTATTACTTTTTTTGCATGAAAATGTAACCGTTTTATTAATATAAATAATTTAAATGAGTACATTACTTTGAAAGTGGAAAACTGGGAAAGAATAAGACATAGGTTTTGCTAACACCCAGATGTGAGTCAAACTACTTATTCTATACGTATGGGACCCGATTAACTCAGGTAGACATGTAGGGGAAGACCCTATTCAAACAATACGAGGCACATTAAATCCAACAATCTTTTCTTGGCTGGACTTGGGCAGACCTATGTTGTCTAGGAGACATGCTGGTCCCTCACTAGAGACCCTTAAGAAGAGGTGAGGAGGATGCCAAGCCGTCGAGGAGGTCTTCAGGAAAAGGAGGAGGCTGAGAACTGGATGGCTTTCGGTCCTAGAGTACTGGGGTGTTGCTCCTCAAGAACACCCCGTTGGCTCTGAATGCGATCATTGGGCCCATCAAGGTTGCTTAGCAGGCCTCGCCTCATACCTCCCATGGTCAGCTCCGATCGTTCGCGCATAAGGATGGGCTTCCAAATTTTCCTTAAGTGTTGAAGCCATGTCAGCATATTGTAGCCCCAAAGAGGTTTCCCAGTTTCAATGTATGGTTAGTGTGCCCCCCATCATTTCCCGCTCTGGTCCCAAGCTGAATCCCCGGTGCAGACGAGGGTGGCCTACACGGTCTCCCAAGTATGGTGGGAGTCAATGGCCGGTCGGATATCAAACTTAATGTGGATCTGGAGGAGAAACTCCCTCCCACGGGAACTCACACGGGACCCTAGCGGACGGGTAGTAGGGGCGAGAGAAGTGTCCATCATATACTCATGGCTATGGATCAACCTCCATTTTTTTTGGTGAGGTGTTCATAGCTCTCGACCATGCTAATCCTCTTGTGGCCTCATTGGATGATTAACGTCTCTTGGGGGGAGTCTTGGGTGTCCGCAAGGGGTGCCAGTCATCTGGTCAAGCATAATCCACCGCCCAACCCAGCGGGGCATAATCCGTTGCCCAACCCTGTAAGGGTTGGTCAATCGGATTCTAGGGACCGATCGTTGGACGACGATCTAAGGTCGGATAGGGTCGGTCGGGATCGAGGTTGACTTAGCATCGTGCCGAGCACAGATGTTACCGATCAGCCTGATCCACCAAATCCTGGTGGCCAATCCTCCGCATCCACGGATCTCGGATGAGTTGCACCGGAAAGATAGGCAGATGAGTATGTGTTGGTGGCAATGCAGCCGTCTAACATCCTAGTGGTTGAGGATGGGGACTGATCACGAGGGGGGTCACGTAATCGCCAGTGGAGAGGTATCTTGTGGATCAAGAGGTATGTCGGGTCGTGTGCGCCCGTTGAGCGTAAAGGAAAGGGGTCTGGGAGAAGGTGGCGCCGCCATTCCAAGAGAGGGAGGTTGAGGGTCGAAAATATAACGATTACTTTATATATATTCAGTGTCTGAATTTAATGTGTTTTTATTATAGTTTTAAATTAAATCCTGTAATTTCTGTCACTAGTTTAAGTTACACCCACTATAAAATTGTAATTAGCCTAATTTTCTAAGTTTGTACGTACACACAGTCAAGTATTGGTCTTGCATAATGTGAAGTTCATCTGAAAAGTGGTCAAAGAAGAAGGTGTATGGAAGTTGAAGAAGGAACAATGTCCTGAAATAACGTGTGTCACTGTCTGGTCTGCCTAGTATTCTTACCAACACCTTTAATCTCCTTGGTAAATGAACTTTCTTAATCTCCTCACCATACAATATTAATACTCCACTCAAGCTTCTTAATTACTTATCTAACTTAGCCTCTCTTCTTCAATATTGGACACCTCGATACACACATCCCGAATTTCTGTCAATATTAATAAAATTCTCTCCTTTTAATGAGGAAGATAGGTTAGGCATAAGCTAATAAAAAACACAAGTTTTTTATTTTATTTTATTCGGTTCTTATCATTTATGATATATTGAGCGTAAAGGTTTCGTATCAAGTGAGCATATTTTACTGTGTAAACTAATGACGTATAAGAGTCATAAGATGAACGTACGTTGATGTTGTTAGAGTATGCAAGATGGTGACACTTTCTCTTTTTTCTCTGTCTCCTATCTTCGACCTCTCTCCTCGTGATATTTTTCCATTCTATGTAAACTGTTACAGCGAAATCGACTCCCACCGTTAATCAACGTCCATTCCATCCGAGATCACGTTTGATTAATCCTCGTGGTCATCAACCCCCATTTTCAGTGGTCTAGAACGAAGGATTACAACCTCTTTTGTCGTTATGTGGTGGGGAACCTTAATAATTCTTAAAATACGACCCTTTTGTCGTTAATGGCAAATGGGGAACATGAACAATTGTGGGTCACTTCACAATTCACAAAACCACTTCGAAAATGTAACTTTTACCACAAGAAACACAAGTTTAGTAGCTCATGACAACATGCGCATTCATGCCAAAGTCTTTCGCTTTATGTTTAAGCTTTAATCTTCCTCGTAACCCGCTTTGTAAGCGTGCACTCATGCAACGATAACAAAATAATCATTAGTTTAAACTTGAAAATTACATAACAATAATTGTACACTATTTACATAATCCAAGCTTCAATTTAGTAATGTACATAGTGTAGTCTTCCATAAACCATGACAATGATCGGAATTAGCCTAAAACAGACAACAAAACTAAGTCCGACCCCTAAAAGTACCCATATTGAGAATTAATTTTGCATAGTCGAATCGAATGTGATTTTCTGTTGACGTCAATTTTGACAGGACGATAGAACAGAATCATCAAATGTCATGATCGACTCTCATAATAGACTTCACTACGGATGCTCTAATGGGTTTAGGACTTTCTTCGAAAGGGTTAGTGAGGAACATTGATTAATACACATTCATATATCGGTATTGATTAAACGTCAATGTTAAACGCTGATCGTGCGGAAGGCAGCTTCCATCCCGGCGCCGCCGCCACCTCCGGCCAAGCGGTGGAGCTTCATGTCCTTGATGGCCGGATCTTGCAGTAGCAACACCTTGTCCTTGTCCTTAACTCCGACCATGTGTAGGTACTCTCCGTCCTCCCTCTCCTTCCCCTTGAACAATATCCTCTGCTCCCTCACCTCCAATCCCGTCACCACCGACAATATCATCTTCAATTCGCCTGAAAATCCAATACCCAATTGAAAAAAATCAACACCCAAGTGATAAAAATCAAAACTTTTAATCTCAGCGGATAGGGACAGGAAGATAAAGTTCGCATTTTTAAGGTCAATTACCGAAAGTAGAGGTGGCGTCGATGGAGATGTGATGCCAAGTGGAGACGGTGGAGACTCTGACGGTTATGATCTCCTCCTGATCGCTCCCGCCGGCGTCTCGTCTCTGCACGAGCATGCCGCCGGGCCGGACCTCCCACTTGACCTCGCCGCCGCCGCCGCCGCAAGACGAGCCCTTTTCGGACCCTTTCGGGCTGGTGGAGCCGCCGCCGGCCGAGCCCTTTTCGGACCGTTTCGGGCTGGTGGCGCCGCCGCTTCTACCGCCGCCGAGCTTGGACAGGTTTCTGCAGAACCTCTTTGAGCTCAGCTTCAACATTTTTGTTTCTGTTTGTGTTCTGTTTTTTTTTTTGTTTGAGTCGAGAGTGGTTCGGTAATGAGGAGTTGAGTTTGGTTATATAGTGAGCAATGCGCGTAACGTTTGCGAGGACAATTTCGGACAAGACAAAAATGAAAATGAAAATAGGAGCCGACCTCGAGATGCTGAAAATGAGGAGTGATGAGAGGAATCGGACGAATGGGGAGGAGACACGTGGGGGGACATGTATGGGGTTGCTGCACATGGGAACACGATTTGCTTAATCTACGGCCTCCGAACACCATCACATCGGAATGGTCGGTTGGTCTATTTTATAGCGTTTCGGACATGAAATTGGTTATGGCCGACTTGGAGGTTTGTGGATCGTTTTATTTATTTTTGTTATGTTTTGTTTGTTTCGACGTTTTGATGTGTAGTTTTTTGTGCCGCACGTTGGCGCCGATAGAGTTGAGCCGTCGACTTTGTCTCGGGGCCACAGTTCAAATAACATATTTGGATTGAACTTCAGTATGGTGTAATACTTCGTTCTTCATGCAATATTTATGTAGTTGAATAATACATACTCCAGATACTATTTACAAAATATGTGTCTTGATGATATAAGAGATCATTAGCCTAACAATAAATTCATGAGTCTGATAGGTCCCTTGTTTTGCTTTTATTCAAGACAAATGAAAGTTAAATTCCATTGTCAAAATCGTATGTAATACACAAGATTTATGTATGGTAGTTTAAGTCGGGTTTTTTCTTAGTCTTTATCTTCTCGCCTTATCATACGAGGCGAAATAACGACTTTTTATACATATCAGCAGGGTAATGACACATCAGCCTTGTATGAAGGACTTTGAAGACTCAATGAGCAAGGTTCTCATGGAAACGCGTCCATACTTGTTCAATTTATCTCTTTCAACTAGGATGCCGTGGGGCGGGCCCTGAAAAGTTTTAACATAGGCAAGAGGGATTCGTAGATCCTCCATACGCAGAGCACGAAGGGCTTTGAATCCAAATACATTATCCACGATGAAAGTAAACATATTAGTAACAAAACCTTCTCCAAATTCATTTTCTTCTGCAGCAACGGGCTCGATGTGATAGCAGCGCCCTTTGTAAAGATCCAGACTAGTAGATCCATACACGTGTTCAAGTAGAATGAGTATATTTCCGAAAAGTTTTTTTAAAAATATTTTTTTACTCTTATCTTTCGTTGATACTTTGTACGTGAAGGTGATATTAGAATCCATCAACCTTACATTAAAAATAGTCGGATCCATAGAACGAATATATGTATCATGTTGGATTAGTGATGTCCAAAAGGATTGAATCTACAATCTACTTATCAATTTAAAAAATAAATTTTGACTTCTATTTAAATGCTAGATTAGTTGGAAAATACATTTGACTTCAGTTAAGAGAAATTGGGTTTTATTTACTTAATTAATTAATTAATAGATCCGCTATATCTAATGATGATGATGATCACAAATTCACAATGTTATGCTTGGATCTCATCTTCTTCTGTAGATTTGTTGGTATGGATTCGATTTTTTTATTTCTTTTCAATGTGTTTTTTTTGTCTTCGACCTCTAGATTATTTATTGGATGGGGCCTGGGTTCGATATTAATTGATAATTTGAGTTAGGTCGTACAGAATAGGTGGGTGGCTAATCTATAAGGTATCAACCCATGTGGGGGAAGTTAGCTATTTGATAGTAGATTATCCCTTCTAAGTCATCTAACCCCTAGCAACTTTCTTTTTGTTTTCATTAATATATTATTGAAATGCATATATAATAGCAGTAGAGAATTGATAATTGTATGTGTATTATAATGCATAAATTATAGAGAACTGATAATTAGATTGTCTTTGTGATGTCCAGATACAATATATGACAATGTATATACAAATAATACATTAGAGAAATCTTGGTTTTAATCACATATCTAACAATATTTTTAAGCGTTTTATCATCATTTATTTACCTGATTAGAAATCGCGAAGGATCGAAAAACCGATCAATATTGATCGATGGTGAAGCATCTCTGGAATTTCAGACTGGGCACTAGCAGGAAGGAACATGATACTCTTATCCTACGTCCGAGTGGAGGGTATCATGTAACCGAATGTGGTTCGTTCATCTCTACGAATGAACGATATGTAACACGATTTATAACGACTTTATGTTTTTATAAACCTTAATATTGTTGGGTTTATATCGCAAATGAGATATCTTTCCGAAATCTTTCGTTTATCCTTTTTTATTCTCTTTCTCATCACTTCTTCAAATCTTCCTTCTTTATGTCATGTCAATTTTTTTGATGCCGGTCTTCTTCTTCTTCTTCTTCTTCTTCTTCTTCTTCTTCTTCTTCTTCTTCTTCTTCTTCTTCTTTTTCTTCTTCTTCTTCTTCTTCTTCTTCTTTGACGAAACGACTTGAGACTCTCTCTGTCCTCGTCCATACTCGTATCCTCTTCATCCAACCTCGTCATCGAAATCTCTTGCTCCATATCCTTATCTTCTGTCTCCTTCCTTTCAGATTTCTTTTTCTCAGTGGTTTTGGTTAAAATCGAAAACCAACCGATAAATTTACAATGAATAACCAGAAAGTTTTAGAGGTTCAAATTCTGGCACCGATGGAGATTTACGGGGAACAAGAGGAGCTGATCTTGTGGATAAAAAAACTCGTCGATAATCACCATTATGATTTTCTAGCCTATCATATTTTCACTTTTACTTGTACACGAGGCTCATGACGGACTCAATGAATGTGTTGTACAAGTTACGAGATGCATGTCGTAACCCATATAAGGATTTGTGAAGACGTCAGATGCAGAACTCCCTTTTCCGAGCGAATCCCTATGGTATCTTCATATAGACCTCCTTACGTAGATCAACATGAAGAAAAGCGTTGTTTACGTCCAGTTGATGTAATGGTCAACCCTTCATAGTATCAGAGCAAATCTAAACCTACCACTATGAGAAACGACATAGGAAATAGTGATGGTGTTTCAAAAACAATCACACAATCGGCTTACACCTAATACCCATCAAATCATCAAGGACTATCACTCGAGACGGAGCAATTGACCGACTCTAGAGACAAATATGATACATGGAGACATCAAGTATCCAACGCACTTGAGTGCAAGTTCAAGATAGGATTCATAGACGGATCCCTACCAAAACCAAACAAGAATGACAAAAACAAGGACAACCCAAACCTACCACTCTGGATTCAATGCAACGCGCTGGTAAAATCATGGTTGATCAATTCCTTGAGCAAGGAACTTAGAAACGAAGTTCTCAATGCCATCTCTTCATAGGAGATATGCGAAAGTCTGGAGCAACAATTTACCTAAGGTGTCACGCCACGAGTCTACCCCCTTTAACGGACTATCACACTTCTACAACACGAGCGCCAAGTTGTCTCGGTTTACTACGGAAAGATGAAATAAGCCTGGTCCGAGCTATAAGGGCTTCGTCCTCTTCCTCTGTGCACATGTGGGAAGTTCACCTGCGACATCAATGCCAAGAATCGGGTGATGCCTGACGAAGAAAGGGTATGCGAATTCCTCATGGGACTCGATGAGGAGTCCTCCGCAGTTCGGTCACAAATACTCGAGACCGAACCCATTCCAGGTATCGGTCGTGCATACGCAGTTACTTCCCAAGACGTGTTTGAAAGAGCGGCGGCGGTCCGATCGATCCCAGAATTGGTGGAGCTGGCGACAAACCGCCCGGAGAAGGGAACCTCCTGCGCCGCTAAGGCTGGACGTGTCATTGGAGAAAAAAAAAAGGTTGGGGGTTCGGCGATGCAGTCACTACAACAAGAATGGACACGATATGGAAGCTTGCTTCCAAATCATTGACTACCCATCTCACTGGAGCAAGTCCGGAGGTGGCTGAGGCAGATAAGGCGGCGGCCCTAGGCGCGACCGTGGTGGTCGAAGCGGGCGATGAGGGTTTGGGCGTGGGGGTTTCACAAGATCTGTTGTTGCGTATGGACCCTTTGAGCCGCAATAGCCTCACTTGGGGGATTGGGAACCCACTCAAATCGGCCCAATAAGGAGCATGAGAGAGATCGCAAATCAGTTAAGTCAGGTCCAACGAACTCACTTGTTGGAACTGCTATCCAAGCCCGTCGTAGGTCAAGCCCAATCAATCACCAGGGCATCTGTCAATGCAGCCTCCTCCTTCAATTTTTATGGTAACAAAATATGGGTCATCGATTTGGATCAACTAATCATATCGACCGTGACAAAGATTCTTTGATTATTATTACGTCAAGATCGGACCTCTCACTTGTAGAGATACCTAATGCTGAAAAGGCCTCCATTGTCACGGTTGGTGATGTAAATTTTGACAAAATTCTACGTCTCCAACAAGGTATTGTTGTGCCCAAATTTTGTTTCAACTTGATGTGTGTGAGCCAATTAACTTGAGACCTTAACTATGCACCGACCTTTTATTGGAATTGTTGTGTGATACAAGACTTACACTCGAGGACGCTGATTGCATGAGTATAATGCAAAATGGTCTCTACTATCTAAAACTGATGACGAACTGGAAGACTTTAATGGCTCGTGGACACAGTAGCGCACAATTATGGCATCGGCATTTGGGGCACATTTCATCACAACGATTATCGTTAATTCCATCTTTATCTATTTCAGTTAATAAACTCGGCCTACCAGTTTGTGACACATGTTGTAGAGCGAAACAAACCAGACTGCCTTTTCCAGTTCGTAATAACACATTTTCGCGGATCTTTGAATTAATACATTGCGATATTTGGGGCGCTTATCACACACCATATTTATCTGGTTTCCACTACTTCTTATCTATCGTGGACGGTTACAGCAGGACAACATGGGTGTTCTTGATCAAACACAAATCAGAGACCAAGTCACTTCTCCTGAACTTATTCCATTAGGTCCGGGGCAGTTTGATACCCAAGTTAGATGTCTATGAACCGATGGAGGTCGTGAGTTTTAGCATCATGATCTAACAACCTTCTATATCACATATGGGATGGAATTTCAAACAAGTTGCGTCGAAACTGAGGAGAACACCCATGTTGAAGTTGAACACACATCGGGAAAATATAAGAATAATAAGCTACTTATAAAGTCTAGAGCCACACCAACTAAAAGGTTGACCTTTTAGTTGTGGAAGCCCGACTCGATATAAGTGACCCGTTTTAAATAAAAATGTACATGGTATCAGAGCCTGGTTCGGTCCACGACTCTTTTATCACCTCCACCATGTGGTCTTCGGTCCATATGCAGATGTCCACTCCTATACGTGAGGGGGCATGTTGAAGTTGAACCCACATCGGAAAAATATAAGAATAATAAGCTACTTATAAAGGCTAGAGTCACACCCAACTAATAAGATTGACCTTTTAGTTGGAGAAGCTCGACCCGATATAAGTGGCCCGTTTTAAATAAAAAAAATTTACACCTCCATCTCTTGGTCTTCGGTCCATATGCAGATGTCAAGTCCATGTTGTTGCCCACGTATCCAGCCCTACACGTGAGGGGGGTGTTGAAATGTGTATCCTGCATCGAAAGTGTGTGAATAAATTGACCCATTGATATACATCGTGATGCCTCCACCCATAATTTTGAGCTTTGGGGTTGGATTGAGCTTTTACATGGTATCAAAGCCTTCGGTTTCGATCCTTGACAAGCTCTTATTAATTCGTAGCTTTGCCCACTTGTTAGCTTATGGCTCTAACATGTGTGCAGGGCATTTGAAGGACTATTTAGTCCCATTTTTCATTTTTTTATTGTTTTATTTCGCTTCCGCGTCATGGTAATCAACCACAACCGTTTCCCACCTTTTATGGTGTTTAAAACATCGATCACTAGATGAAGTTTGCGTCGCCAGTCACAAGATGAGATGATGTTTTCACCGTCGGTCACGAGACGAGATGTCGTTTGCAATGTCGACCACGAGAAAAGATGTCGTTTGCATCATCGACCACGAGACGAGTAGCCGTTTATACCATCTGTCACGGGACGGTATGTCATTTGCATTTTCGGCCCCGAGACGAGTAGCCGTTTGCACCATTCACCAAAGACATTAGATGTGATCGTTCTATAATCTCTTTTTTTAGTTGGGCATTACGAATCTCTGTGCTCCAACTTGAGGTGGGAGTATTGAAGGTAATCAGATCAGAATAAATCTAATTGATTTATTCTGATTTGATTTGATTTGATTATGACAATTAATCAATATATATTATGTAAGATTTATTTCTTGTTCATGATCTTGTAATCTCCTATATAAAGGAGTATACAACCTTGAATAAAAAGCATTCAAAGCATTTCATCTTATATTTTTACATTTTAAATTTTACTTTCGAATAAATGAGCTATCAAAAACCTTAAAACGAAAGCGCCGCACACTTTGTCTCTCCTCTCTGTTGGCGATGTCCGCTGGCTCCAGCCAAGGATGTCGCTGGTAGATGCTTAACTTCCCATCTCCTCTTCCTTATTCCCTTCCGCAACCATTCACCGTTCCCTCTCTTTACTTCCTCCCTCCTTTCTATGTCTCTTTTGGTCCTGACTTTTGGCTATGGAAGTCCAGTCTTGTCTACCAGTAACTAGCCTTCTCCTTCGCCGTCCACGGCGTCCTCTAAGAGATCTGTTCTTGACTTTAGATTCGTGTCATGGTGTCAGATTTGTTGCTTTTGATGCTAGATTTTTCCTTCTTGGCGCTTGCTTAGAGATCTTATAGTTGCCGAAAAGGTCGATCTGCTTCATTTTTAACCTAGTAACCTTTGATTATTGATGCGCTCACGGTGTGGGTTGGGGAACTCGTGGACTACTTCACCCAAGCACGACCTAGGCTTGGGTGTTGGTTGATCTCTAATGGTCGGATTTTCATACTTGTCCAACCGATCTACAGTGGGATACGTTTCCGTGTTAGATTCGTAGTGGATCTGGTTCCAGACGTCTTTGGTCATCGGTTTGTCCAGGTGGTGTGCTATTTTTCCAGTATGGTGATGCACAACTTCTTTCGTCGGAGGTGGATGGTCGTTTCTCTTCCGTGCCGGATCGTGCTTGTGGTTTTCACTCACAAGATCTCAGTATGGGTCGTGGTGGGATTGCTCCGGTCACTGTTTCGGTCTTGGTACTATTCCGGGACTAACCCACAGTCCTGGTTGGTAAGGATTAATACTCCACTAATCGTTAGTATTTACATTATCCGGTCCCTAGTTTTAGTTTCATTTCGTACTTCATGGTTACCCCTTTACTTGTTTAGTAAGGGGCTTGTCGGGTATAAGGTGTTGGCCGCCAACGGGTTATTATAGGTCTTTGGCTTTTTTGAAATTGATTTGTTTCTAAAACTTGGGGTTTTTGAGTTCCGGTGATTTTCGTCACTGGTGCTTCTCTGCCGATTCGGGTGTTGGCTGTCGACGTGTCTGAGCCATCCGGCTTTTTGAGTTGGTGGTTCGGACGAGTTTGGGATGTTTTATACTTGTTCGGTTATTGTGATATACGGAAGTGGTAGGTGTTGTTGTGGTGTGTATTTATTTGAGTTTCATGGTTGTGAGATCTTGGTATTAGACCTTTTGTTTTTTCGAACTTCACTGTTTTTTTTTATTTTATAAACCGTTTAAAGTTCGTTTTAACCCCTTGTCGGGTTTAGTTTCTTGACCATTGTTGGCTTGTTTGTTGCTTAATGATTGTGATATCTGGTACTGAGACTATTTCTCTGATTTACTCTCCTTGTTGGAAGTGTTTTGAGGGTGGACTTATTCCAGTACACTTGTTTGTATGAGACGGTTTATTCCCCTATCTTGTAGCTTTATTTTAAAGTTGAAATATTCTAATATATTAGCTTTTCAAAAAAAAACATCTAAGATAATACTTCTCTGTATTAACATAACTATTTTAACATATAAATACTTATAATCGACATATTTCAAATCGTGGAATGATCTTCAGATAGCATGCATATGAATGTATGGGAGATGGAACATGGGCATGGAAATAAAATTAGTGAAACAAGGACAAAAGTTGGGAAAGTTGTGTTAATGTCTTAGGGAAAGCATTGAACAGAAAAGACAGAACAGAAGGTTGTGGCAACAAAGGACATATGTTGCACACATGCTCCTTGTCCCGAATATCACGGGATGGCCCAAAGCGCCTCTTGTTTCTTTCTCTTCAATAATTCACACTAATAATGTTAAATTAATATTCAAACATCTCTTGTCCTCCTTTGTTTAATTCATGCACATAATCATTAACAGGATCGAAGACCCATGTTTTTTGAAAAGATTTTGTTCTTTTTTCGAAGATGTGTAGAGTTGTGTGATCTTTTTCATGTATCTATGTTGATTTCGAGCTATCTTCTTCAGTTGAATTATGGAAATTAGTCTGTCATTAACTAATATACATGCATTTTCGTTCTGTTTGGAAGCATGGTCCATGATGTTTCTTCCTTTCTCTGTTTGATATGGCCGTAAACTATATGAAGATAATGTAGTTTTTGTTGCATTGTTATGATTAGTTAAGTGTGATAATCTTCATGGTATCTACAAAGATTATATATGTATCAGATTAGGTATCTAATTGCTCATGTATATAGGATCGTGCTAAAAGCTAATTAGAAATTAAGACTTCATAATACTGATCATTAGAGTATCTACAATGGTTAGACACTGCGTAATGTCAAGGAGCAGTGTCAGGGAGTGCTTTTTGACTTCCTGACACTGCGTCCTGACACTGCTCCTCCAATGGTAGTGTCAGGAGCAGTGTCTACACAGTTTCAGTATATTAAAAAAGCACCCTACATTTAAATACTACTTTTATTTCAAACCACAAACACATTACATAATATTTTAAACGCTAGTGCATATTTAGATAATTTAAAACATAATTATTAAAATAAGATTAAACTAATTCCAAATGGTACTAATATGTAAACGACACCTAGCATCGTCTTTGAGCATCTCCCACACAGGACGTTTTGTCCACTGCCCGTGTGGGCCTTCATAATCAGAAACGGCCGCGGCATATACTTCGTCCTCCGTTGCCCCTTTCCTGGGGTCGGCCATTTTTTCCCGGTAGATTTTATCAAACCACTTGCACTTCTTGCTCATCTTCTGGAAGTGGTCCTTGACTTGCTTCTCCGTCCGTTGTGGCCACGTATCGTCCCCGGTGTCAACGTAAGCAACGTACAGTGCATGCCAATACTGGCCCCCGTGTTGGTAATGGGTGAGCCAATTGACCACCAGATGCATTTCCTCCTCTGCAGACCAAAGAGGCCCGGTTGCCCATATCGAGAAAATGAGAGAGTTTGTGTGAGAGAGAGTTTGAGAGGTGTGAGAAAATGAGGGAGTGGTGATGGGTATGTATAGGAGGGGGAGGGGGAGGGGTCGGCGCGGCTGCCACGACCCTAGGGTTACTATTTGAAATAGTAACCCTAGCACGCTCACCGAGACTTCGAGAATTCGATAAACTTTTTTTTTTAATTTAAATAAAACACAAAGTGCATTAAGAAAACAACTAGATTAAAACTTTTATTACATAGAGTTAAAACTAAAAATAAATTGAAGCCTTGCCTAACCCAAGAACTCCAAACGCTTCCCGAGGCTTTGAAGGAGAGAGGCACGAGCCGCCTTTTCATCCGCGCCCATGTTGGTGGTGTCTTGGCGAAGAACTGCGTTCAAGGTGTCCATGACCTCCTTCAACATCGTCTTTCAGATGTCTAACTGTGTCTCTTTCCTTTGGACAAGAGAGTCGAGGAACTGCATTTGATCGGGAGGTAGCCCAGACGACAGCTGGGAGGATTGGGCTTTGGCTCGAGCCTTGGCCTTGGCTCTCTTCTGCCCGATCGGACGCTCCTCGGTGGTAAACGAGTTCAACTTGTGGTCGAACTCGTCTCCACAAGTGCGAGACTCCTCCATCCCTGTCCGCTTGCTTCCTTCACTTTCGGCGTCGAGGTTGAGGTCGAGGTCGAGGATGTCACTTTCTGGAACCTTTTTGGTCGAAAACTTCGGTTGCCCCCTCACGATGAGCCACATATGCTTGAATTTGAACACGTACTTTTCCTCCTTCAAGTACGCCTCTTCAGCGGCTGCCATGACGTCAACCTCGTTCCTCCTGCTTGTCACCGTGTTCTCAATGCTGGTGTACTTCTCCTATAACTTGGTGATGAAGGCTTTAACCTTATGTCAATGGTCCTTGCAAGCCATCCACGCCCGAGGTGGGTCCTCTGCCGGTCTAACCGCCTCGTACTCGGCATGTACCTTTTTCCAGTACTGGCCATTCTTCTGGTTCTTCCCGTTGATGGGGTCGAGCGAATTGTTCAGGCACGCACATGCCAATCTTTCCTCCTTCCCGCTAGTCCACTTCGGTCGCGGAGGTGCTCTCGGTACCGATGAAGATGCAGCCGCCTTCCCCTTCCTCCTCCTCGATTGCGTCGGAGCAGATTGACAAGGTTGAGTGGCCGGAACGAATTGGAAAGGTTGCACTTGCGACTCTTGCCATTGGGTGGGCAGGGTGTATGGAGGAAGCGGCGTTGAGTACCCCGATTGGAGGAGTTGGGAATACGACGAGTAGTTTCCCATGAAGTCCTCTTCAGTGTGTTGAGAATCGGCGTCTTCGTCATTCAAGGAATCTGCAAGGGATTGGAGGGCCCGATTCTCGTCCATATCGAGTGTAGGAAAAAAATTTGGAGAGAATTTAATGAGGAATGGAGGAATGAAAGCTTGAAACAAGTGAAGAGAGGGTGAAATTTGATTTAGGGTGGATCTGTATTTATACACAAATTTAGGGTTTTTTTTTGGGTCGGCGTCGCCACGTGTCGGGTCGTGACTGGCCAACCGACTAGCCGTTGGCGTCTGGCACGACAAGACGAGTCGTTGGTGGAACCAGCCACGACCCGCTGACACGGACCCGCTGACATGACCACCTGACACGACGAGCCGTGCCAGCGCGTCGTGCCAGCGCCGTGTCTACGGCTGACACGACCTCCAGCAACGACCCGTTGGAGGTGATCTTATAGTAAACAACATGTGGGAGAGCATAATAAAACTTTGGAGCCTGCGTCGCTTTTCTTTGTGTTCTAATGACGTCATCGTGGTCTGCTTTTATCATTACCGTCTTGTCGTTGTTATCCATCAATCCAATAGTGTTACACATCCCTCCATCCTTATTGGTGTTGTCAGCCTACCCCGCCAATGAATTCGCCAAGACCCCTCGTGGGAGGCAGGGTATTTAGGGAAAGGGAATGATTCCCTCTCAGCCATCTGATCCTCCTTAGTCGCGGTCACTGATGCTCGTCTCTGAACAATACCTCCGTCTCGGTCTTCCCATGAGGTCATCTGGCCCAAGAGGGCGCTTGAACGGTGAAACCTCGTCCCAATACGATCGCCCGTGCTACTGACGATCTCACCACCTGTATGGCTTCCACTACCACGGTTGCCCCCCCACCCCCACCCCTCGCCTACTTCGGTAACCAGCCACACCTTCCTCACCCCTTCAGGTGGTGCAATCATCATGCCAGAAATTCATGCACATATATTATAGTCAATGAATCCCCTCGATGGTCGTTTAAGGCACCCTCAAAGGGCACTTATGCATAAACAAACTCATCTGTCATCCCCTAACCCAACAGGAATGGTGACGGTCATGGCGTAAGCCAATAAAAAAGGATTGGAAGGTTATACCTTTGCAAACTTCATCGTATGTTCCCCTTAAATTCTTGTCATTACATTCTACAGGAAAACAATGTTCAACTTCTTGTCTAAGTCACCAGCACCCAACGGGATACACAACCATGTGTAGCCCACTCACATATCTAAAGATATAGGGGGTTCAACAGAGACAGAGGAGGGCTTGGTGACGCCCAACGTCCTGCCTAACCTCAGAGTAAGTGGGATAGTTTCAATAGGTTCCAAGAGGGCCCTTTAGAAGAAATGAGTCGAAGAAGACCATAACTAGAAAGACGGTAAAAGTGGAGAATCGGCACGCAGAGTATCAGGCGAGGGCTGGTAAGCAACCCCACTAGCATTCATAAGGCCTCCTAGAGGCCTCTGGTTGTTATGGAGGATTGGAAACCCGACCTCTTTTAAGGTTCCTCTACTAGTCCCAAAGCTCCCTCCCCGAACCATGCGCATCACTCAGACAGTTAATGAATCTCATATGTGGCTCCACAAGCACTTAGGCTCATGTGGTTAGCCTCAGGTCGAGTCAGGATTGATTTTCCTGATTTATAGCTTTATTACCTTTCAATTAGTCTTTAGTTATTTCAAAATAACCGATTATGCCTCGGTAATAATTAGAGTATTAGGTGTAGGATTATTGATATGGACATAAATTGCATCGATTTTAGATGTTTTTAACCCACATTTTGGAGCTTTTTAGTCTCAGGGTTAGATAATTTGATACACTTTTGTCACGCCCCAAATCTGGTATTGACCGGACCCGAGACGTGACTTAAGGACAATAAAGAAACATAACAATAAAGATGAAGCAGATAAATATAAATCTCCAAACTTTAGTTCGAACATGAAATCTCAAGTAATAAGTTCCACAATAAATCCTTTCAACATAAGGTTCATAACAAAACTATGACCATAAACATCTCTAATGATAAAAGCACCCGGACCCACAGAAGCTCTTGAGCCTCGAGTTCACTACTCATCAAGCAAGCTTGTACAAGACATTAAACAACAACAGGGGTGAGCTTACGCTCAGTAGGGAAAATAGATAATAAGGGCAGCCTTTAAGTTTAACAAATAGACATTTACATTTTCGTTCGAGTTTCAATAATACGAAAAACTAAGAAGGTGTTGACATAAGGGAACAAACGGGTATTTAACACTTTAAGAAGATAGCAATAATTCTAGAAAGTAAGGGAAACAATAAACTTCTTGACAAGCAATTAACGATAGAGCATTTAAATGCCACAGTGGAACCTGAAGTCACCACACTCCGATCCACAATACTCTTTGTGTCATGTCGGATTTTCCCTCGGTTCAAAGGAGACACACACATCGGACTACCTGGAGTATCCCTCACAGGACACATAACATCGGGATTTCAGGAAGCGTCCCCAAAGGACCATAGATCATCGGGACAAAACAGGATAAACTTCCGAGAATGCTCCCGCAGGACGCATACACTCGGGGTGAAGCCATAAGTAATCATAATCTTCCTCGCAGGGCGAACAATCTCTCGGCTATGATACTACCCCACACCGGTATTCCCTTCGGTGTAGGTATCATGCCTAACCACGAAAAATCATCCCCGCAGGGTAAACAATCCACCGACTATGATACTACCCCACACTGTTGGGTCTCGAGGTAGGGTTGGAGATGAACCAACTCGCAGCGGAAAATCAATGGAAACCAAGAGACGATTAAAACCATGAAACAACTAACAAAGAATGGATTCACAAGAGAAAAATTCAGCACTAGTTCTTACCAAAACAAGAACACCGGTTAACGAATGATTGGCTTGAGTCTCCAAGACGCCTACGTATCCACATGGGAATCAAAGCCACGTAGTTCTTCTCTTTGAGGACTCAAGAACACAAACATGGAGGTGGAAACTAGCCAAACCCGAAATGGCCATGGAAGAGGGAGAGAAAATGTGTTTCCTATTCTTGTCTTGTGTTTGTTATGTTGAAAAAAGATGACTTAAACATAACAAAACCCATACTTGTCCAACTAAAGGCATGGGACAAGTATGGTGTCAAGTAAGGTGTAAATAGGACAAAGTATGGCAAGACAAGATTGGGTTAGGCGGTGAATCACCAACACCTTAATCCTTGTCTTGCTTACTTAGTACTAATTAATCAAGACTTGATTAATTAGTTCCATGGGCCTTGGTTGCATGGGCCTTTCATGGGCCTCTTGGAACATGGCCCGTGGCCATTTCCAACGAGGTCCCGTGATTCGCTCATCGCCTCCATGCCTTCCATACCGGAAATGTCCAACATTATCCGACGCGATCAATCCCAAGACTCCAAGCCTTGTCTCGATCCGTAAAGTCCTATTCACTTACGGGCACATGACCCAAAACCCAGTTTTGGTCATGTCCCGAGACAACTCCCTTTTGGCCATTCTCCATAAATGTGTCAATGAGTTTCATCCTCCGGTGTGACCCTTAGGTTTATGCTTGTCAATAGATCAACGTAAAATCCCATTTTACTTGATCCTATTTAAGTGGCAACTAACGATACTTTAGTATTTCCTGACACTACATAACGAATCGACCCTGTCGATTCTAACCTTTCCATCGTCCCTGTCATTATCCTTTTATCTCCGATATCCTGATTGAGATAAGGCATAGAGCCGTTACCCTTATTATTCTCAATCACCATTCCTTGATATGTGAGATGACTGAAGATATGATACCCAGTATCATGTGCATGGCCATGCTATTCTTCCAGTCACTCTCGATCAAGTGGCCGAGAACCGATATCTTTCCCATACCTTAGTATGAGGGATAAATCCCTTAGCCGTCTTTCGTGTCACTCATGTAGCCCGTCCCCAAGCCAATCCTGGCCATTATGGAAGCCCTGTTACGGACAACGTTAGGCTCAGGTCAAACTCAGTTGTTGACTACATAGCGATCACAAAGACTCCTTGGTCTAAGGATACATGACAAGCTACAACACTGAATATGTTCATGACTTAATCTATGGCACATATTCAGGGCGGGTCGTCCAATATCATGTCCCACATGATATCTATGATCAGACTCCGGAATCCCATTCCAATGACTAACAGAACGTAAGCCATAAAGAGCCATCTTTCATACTAGTCGCTTCTAGTGAAACTTTGTTGACTAGGGACCCATCGAGTGTGATCTATCTCGATCTATGGTTCTATTCGCATGGTGGGCATAGATCAGAGCACACATCGATATATTACTCCAACACATAAGTAATATAAAGCCGCTTTAATTTTATTGCTAACGATGATATATACATTTGGACATTTAGGATTGAACTACGGGCACTAAGACTAACACACACCGGTATTCCCTTCGGTGTAGGTACCATACCGGATCACAAGTCATCGACTTAGGTACTACCCCACACTGGTATTCCCCTCGGTGTAGGTACCTTACAGGCACTACCCCTCACCGCAGCGTGGGTGCCATACCGGTAAACAACCCAACTTAAGGACCATAAGAGAATAACATACTACGCAATCATGTAACAACCGAAGCTTAGCCCATTCACAATTCTAACAATACACACTACAAGAATCAATATAACTTTACACTTACCGATATACTTACCAATCACGATCCATCATTCTATCAATCACCCGATCACGTACCATTTAGTACAATCAATTACACTCAAACATTCATACAATCATTCATCCAAGCATTCGATTAATTAATCGCACAAGCATTCATAATTCAAACATTCAGATCATTCAGTTGAATTAGACTCTTATCTTGTCCTAAATATTATGCAAACACGGCATGTGAGGCAAGCACAAACAATCCTAGGGCTCATCACGACCATCTACCAGCACGGCAATTCCCAAGTATTGAAAGCAAGTTAAACTAGTTATTCACATCCTATGCATGCATACTAGACACGTCCGGTTATCAGTAATTGAAAGACGATTATTCTAGTTATTCGCATCCTATATGCATCTCTAGGACCTTTCCGATTTTATTAACCTAATAGGCATACTAAAGCATTGAGTTACAAGAGGAGTTTAGTACTTTCCCTACCTCGAGGTCTTCCTCTAACAAAACTTCTCGTTGCTGACGTCCGGGCTAGTGTCCTCTCCGTCTTCTCACGGGTCCAAGTCCTTTTCTTCCTTCGAGCTCGGTCTTACGGTCTTGGATCACAACAATACTAAAATTAGCAACTAAACGGAGCGGTCTTCAACTTAAAATACAGAACAGTCCTCTACGAACAGAAATAGAGCCAAAGGAATGAACTTGGAATCGAATTAGACTCAAAAAGGAAGGGTTTTGGTTTTGGAACTCAGGCCCGAAATATGGCATGTCCCGTATCACCGTCTGGCCCGATATACGATCCGGAACGTGTCACAGACCGTGCCAGAACCAGACACGGACCGCGTCACAGACCGGCCCGGTATCAGACACGGACCGCGCAACGCACCGGCCCGAAATCAGACACGGACCGTGTGAGGTACCATGCCGGAGTCAGGACCGTTCCGTGTCGCGTACCGTGTCGGTACCTGGCCCGTTCCGTGCCGGCACATGGCCTGTTCCGGGTCCCATTCCGTGCCGAACCAGTCCAGAACCTTCCCCTTTCTTCCCCAACTCGGATTCCACGAAAATCAGACCAAAACCTCCATTTCCAGCTTCTCTCAACTCCAAAATAACCATCAAAAACCTCCAAAACTCAACACCCTCAATGGGTTTCAACAAGACTTCAACCAACACAATCAAAACAACCTAACTTCACTAATTCTTCTCCAATCAACAACCAAGGAAGCTAGTTCTTCAAGTTCAAGCCAAAACCCCCCAAAAAAAACTAAGCTAGAAAGTGGGTGGAATGAGAAGTTAAGAGCATCCATACATTTAGGATGAGGAGATGATGAAGCTAGCAAGCTTTAGGAGGAGGAATGGTGAAGAGATGAGCCAAAAAACCCTCCATTTTCTCTCTTTCTTCTTGCTCAAGCCAAGTAGCTTTTCCCTTTCTCTCCTTCTAGCAATACTTAGCTGCAACAATGAGTAAATGGCTGAATTGTCTCCAACAATTGCCTTAAATGACCTAAAATGCTAAATGACCAAAATCCCCTTTCAAGTTTTATCCACTTAAAGGCTTTAAGGAGGGGTAAAGGTCATTTAAGCTCATTTTCTTCTCATCCAAGTCTCTAATGCCATGTGACATTGTGGGAGACACTCTCTTTTAATAAAATTCCAGCAGTCCAAATTTAATCGGAAAAAAGTCGATAAAAAACCCGAGTTTGACCAAAAGTTGACCGTTACAATATTACAGTCAAATTAAAGGAAATGACCCAACTAAGCTAACCGTGATGACGGCTAAGGTTTTTGGGCCTCGGAAATGTCCCGAATGACTTCCGGAGTCATCGGTTGACTTTTCCGGCCGAAAGTCAAACTTGGCTAGAAATCACCGGTTCGACCGGGGGCGGTTCTTACAACTTTTCTCTTGTTATTAGTATTGTGTCATTGTGTTTTTTAGGTGCTTTGATCTAAAAAGGGTTAAAATGGAGGGAAAATCGGTTTAAGAAGTTTTGGAGGTTGACTGATCTTGCGAAGGGCATAACTTTCTCACAAAAACTCATATTGTCTCATGTAATTTGTCAAATCGAAAGAAATTCAAAGATCTACAATTTTCGTCGAGGGGTCGCTACTGTACGGACCAGTTTCAAGGCAGGTCCGGACCATTTTCCAGGACGGTTACCAGGCTGATCCGGCTCCCTTAGAGGGCCGGTTTCTAGGCCGGTCTAACTCCCTTTGAGGTTCGGTTTCCTGGCCGGGCCGGCCTCCTTAGAGGCCCGTTTTTAGGCCATTATAGCCCCCGCCCAAGCCCGCGTGAAGCTTGTCGACTTCCAGTTGTGTTTTTGCTTAAAAAGGGAAACTTCCTCATTCTAAATCCGATTTTGAGGAGGCAAAAAGGGTCTTGATGTCTTATAAATAGAGGAGCGTGAATTTGAAGAGGAATATCTAGTGTTGGGCAATATCCTAGAGAGCTAGAAGGTTAAAAGTGGAGAGCTTTGAATCTTGAAGGAGGACCAATTTAGGCAATAATCTTTTGAAAAGAGAGTGTGAGAATAGAAATTTAGGACTTAAATTGATCGATCGTAGTCCTACATTGGTATTTATTTATACAACTCTTCAACATAATGATTGTTTCTTTTCATCTTTGCGCCTTTTCTTCAGCTTCATGAGTTAAATCTTTATTAATTTAGGGCTAGGGCAAGCAATATGGTGGATTAATTCAATGGGTTCGTGTTTACTATGTGCGATTCGTGTTTAGGTTAATGTTTGCATAATTTAAACATAAAATTTTGTCAAATTGATCATTTGATAGATGATTATGTTTTAGCATTCAACAATGGTAAAATGAGAATTGCTAAAAGGATTACAGATTATGCAACTCGGGTTTAAATCTAGTCTCTAATACAATTAGGTTAACACGAGTACGATAGATATAACATTACAACCCCGAAAGCTAGAGAAGTTCATGAATCTTAATGTTTTATATCTCTCTACACCTAGATTAGAACTAACTAGGCGATTAGATTATAATAGGGTCCTAATTCGATCGTGAGATGTTTAGGACTAGTTGAAAGAACTTCCGTTGCCTTTATACTAACCTTGTCTGCATATGTAAACATGGATCCTTACGAAATAATTGTCATATTGTAACCCCATAATAGTCCTAGATCGCATTTTCTTCTAAATTTCATATCGACTTGGATATTTTGTCTCGTACTTGATCGTAATTTATTTTATTTTCATTTTAAACTGTTATTGAAATTTTAAAAAAACAAAATCAAATCTCTTTCAGAAACAGCTTAAGTAACGGATTTTAAATCGAGTGACTCTTTATTGCTCCCTTAGGTACGATAACCGGACTTGAACCGAAATACTACTTGACGACCGGTACACTTTCCACGTACTTTTTGTGAGTTAAATCCCAGGGCATCAATTATCTATGGATGTTCCACCCTCCCATTATTCTTTTTTGGATACCTTTAATTTTTAATAAATCTGACAAAAAGTGATAAATTTGTTAAATTTTGAATAACATATTAAAACAAGTCTAAACTACTTGGGAATCTTTGTTATGCTGACGTTCGTACGAAACGTGGAGCATCGTACATTCTTGAGACGTGGAGCAGACGTTCGAAACAATGGTTGGGCAGACGTTCATACGAAACGTGGAGCACCGTACGTTCTTGAGACTCCGTGATTCCAAACCAAAGCTGGCTCTGGAGGGGGGCCCGGATATCCACTCGTAACCGTATCCTCATGAAGTCTCCCTAGCACATCATGTCAGCATCATCGTCCATTGCTTGACAGACCCCTAGGGCGCGCTACCTAGTCTGAAGCCGACCCCCTGTTCCATGATCCCACTGGAAGGTTCAAGATCCTTTCCCAAACCGAGAAGTGTATGAATAGCATATCCACAGGCCTCATATGTGGCTGAAGATCCACAAAAAAACCATGGAATTCCGAAATTCCCCAGGCTCCCCGGTTAGGACCTTCACCGTTCTCTGGCGTTCCTGAAAAAGAAGGTGACTACTCGTTACTCCAACAGCCTTGCCTCCACGTTATGGATCTCCCACTTGTCTTCTAACCACTTCACCAACGTCTTTCAAAAGAACGCTCTCGTGGACAACACCTTTGCAGCTAAAGCGTACGAGAAATTCGTACCCCTGCCACAGACTTTCAACGAAGGGACCACCACCTCCTTGATACACAGGCTACCCATCTGGGATGATGGATCCCCCATTCCAGTCTGGTATGTGGGTCCCCCGCTCTTATTGTTAGTTCTCGGGCTCCATGTAGGTCTGGTACGATCCCGAGAGGTCTTTAGGTGGGTTAAAATCCGGTTTAGGTTCACCCCACGGTGTAGGGCCGAGTCTGGCTCACCCGACCATACAGGAGGTCGGCCCGGATCAGCTCTTTTCTACGGCCCAAAGTGACTGCAACCCAGGTCCAACTCGACCCCTCTTGGCCCGCTTCTTCTCCTCGGCCCAAGGTGTAATCGGCCCAGGCCCGTTCCTGCGGCCCATACCTCCTCCCCCTAGAGGCATGGTTGTATTTTTAGCTACAATAAAAATGCCAAATCTCAATTTCGAAAAAGACGAATTTATGGTCTTTCTGATATGGGCAATACTATTTAGACTTAAACTATGTTTATACACTCTCTTGGAGGGTCTAGCCCAACGACCTTTTATATATTTGTCTTGTAGTCATTTTAGATATTATTGCATATAACGTAGGTTTAGCGGTTGTAGAACCGAAGAGCCTACGATTCCATTTGTAACTCTTTTAGAAATATTACCAGAATGGTATTTCTTTTCAGTCATCACTATATAGAGAAGTTTATTTGACATCCCAAGTTCCCAACCTACTGAACAAATATTGAGACAAGTGAAATGAAGAAGAGAGTCTTAGTCCACTGATAATATTATTGGGCTGGACTCATGAACTGTCTTATGGACCAAGCATTCGAGCTTCACAATGGGCCTTATTTCTAAGAATAGAAGCAAGACCCAATTCATGAGCACAACCTCATTTCACTCTCACGGTGCCCCAACTGGAATGTGATTTTAGGCTGACAATGAGAAGGGATTGTGATGACCTCTTTTGTACTAGGGTTGATTTTACAAACATGACATGCATGATAATCTAGCTTCTTAAAACTAAATTTAAGAATTGTTTATGTGACTGCATAAAATCTTATAATCTTATTAAGATAAAAAGAAAGTTCACGACCACGTGGCACCCTCCTCTCTCATTTATTCCTCATTTCCATGTTCTCTATTATCATACTCGGCAGCTATCCTCATGTTAGTCGTTATCTTGATAGGAATATCATGTCAAAAGCTTTTAGTAGGCGAAATTGATATTTTAATGTTCTCTTTTTTATTATACGATTGTTTTCCTAATTTTCGGACGTCATTTCGATCATTGTTTACACTAGTGTAGTTATAGCCGTGTTCGGTTTTTAGGATCTGAACCTCAGCAATGATATATCTTTTGCGTTGTAAAAAAGAAGAAGAACATTTGTCCTCAAATTGTAGTGTGGTAAGAACTAAAAACTAAGAACATATTTTTATGGCCAAATGAATTGGAGAATTAATGATGTGACAGCACGACAGGAGTCAGAAAAATGAACGATTGATTACCAACTCCCCTGTTTGCTATTGCTATTTAATTAATTGTTTTATCATCGATTTTAATTATAATTACCCTTAATTTTTTTATTTCAAGAAGTGGATTAGTTGTGTGAATCATATATATAACCAAATCATAAACATGAGATCCTAAATAACATTTTTCAGGAGTTATTTAATTTATTTTTGAGCTCCCTGTGATTATGGTCACATTATTAAATAAGTTTATTTTGGAGACATGCGACAAAGTTTTTGTGTTAATCATGTCAACCAAGCCTTATTTAAGTAGGGTTAAAAACCTTGGCATACAGTCATGTTTCGGGCTTCCGTAGATGACACGTTTGGATCCGTGGAACAAGTTTAATTTTCCTTTTAGACAACCAAGAAAACTCCAACGTTCCACCCTCAAAAGAACCAATAATCTAAAACAGTAAATAAGTCCAAAAACAGAATAAAACCTGAAATACAACAAATAAAAACAATGAATTAACTGGCATGCTTCTTTTCTTTTTTGAGTACAGTCAGGCAGAATCGGTTCCGGGTCGTGGGGGTAGGTCACCAAACACTTACCACCCCAGTCGTGCCCCCCTTATGGCTCATGGCAGGTCTGCTTAACAGCCCCCGCCCATTGAAAGTTGTCATCCTCCTTATCCAACAGGTAATAAGTAGTAGTAGGGACAACCGATAGGTTTAGTCCTTTCTTCAGTTGGCAAATACAGATGTAGTATTGACCTGCCTTGTTCCTCCCCTTTGTCTTCAGGGCCTTTACTTGTATGGAGCCTAACCCACCATGTTGTTCATGAGGCTCTTTCTGTTTACCCGACGGTAAACGATCCCAGCCTCCCTTTGGAGGTGCTCCATAGAAGGTGTTAATGATCTTTTGTTGATGTAGCTGTGTTTCCCTCCTACGTATTCTAGTTAACTTCTCGTTCCTTGTTAGCCAGATCACATGTTTTTGCAATCTCGCATGTCCCGTCTAACGATTTGGAATGGCCCAATGAACTCCCAGAACCATCCTCTCGGGATGCTCCTTACCAAAGAGGTAGACTCCCCTCCCTAAGAAGTGTTGGGATGCCTGGAGGTGGTAGATAAATCATCCCACCCTTGGTTTTCCCCTCCTGGCTCTAGAGTAAGAGAGGTGAGTAACTCGTCAATTGTGAGAACCCTGTCTGGGAAGCCCCCTCCATCCTAAGTAATTGCTTTGTGTCAAACCCCATCAAAACTGGAATGGAGTCATCATACCTAGCCTCATCCCTTCCTACTACCAGAATAATCGCCCGACATGCCAAATTCGGTGGTTAAGTCTCCCACAATATACACAAACCCAGATAGCCATTCATATTGGAAACCGATATTTGTAGGCTCCAAGTGACCCAAGAATCGAAGAAGGATTCTCCGACGAAGTGATCTATAAACATCCAAGCTACTTCGGAACCAGAGTTAATCATCCCACCTGCAAATATCGGTAAAGATCCAGATGTTACCTCGGTGCCCAAAGCAATGGCCAAAATAGTTAGGACATGGACCGGTCCTTACAGCTCCTGGTACATTGAACTCCTTCACCTTCATCTTCATGAAGCGGAAAGGAATCATGTTTGGTTGCATGCAAGTTAAGAGAGGTACCAAGATCAGCAGATATCCGCTAAAACCCCATGGGAACCTATGACGGATACTCGCCATCGTCGTGCTAGTCGTGGCGTGGAAAGTCACCACCTCTTTGTACAAACATTCAACCTCTAGCCCACAAACCTTTCACCACTAGATCACGACGCCACATAGGGATTTTAGATTGCACCCTATGTCCGCCACAGCCCTGTCGACCAACGAATGTTGGTATTGGTCATTCGATGTAGTCGGAATGACCTCGAGCGGTACGACCACCATGTCATCCAGATGGAAAATGCCCTACGAAGGTTATGTATCTCCGCAGCAGTCCTCGAGACTGAGAAAATGATCGGGAGTGGCTATCCCGACCTAGAAATGGTATTGGGTGGCACTGACGGGAGGCATAGTAGTGCTTGGGGGAACTCGAGTTGGGGCCTAGCCGGGGTCGACTCAGTGGAGGGTTGTAGATCCTGAAGAGTCGTCGGGATAGGAGTTCAAGGAGGGATAGGCCCGCCAACGACCATGGTTGAGATCCCAATGGTGGAGGCTTTCCACAACAAAGTCACAATGGAAGAGATCTCATCGCCTAAATCGACATGGGACGAGGAGGACGTAGTGGAACTTATCAGGGTGAGGGGAAAGATTAGTTAGTGTTAGTGATATGGTTCTACTGTAGATAACTACTGTTAGTGATATACTTATCACCATAGTTAGTTTGTATTATACTTATCTCTATCCTATACTTAGTATATAGGTACACATCATGTACTGTGTAATTAATTCAATATACATCTGAATATACACAAACATGGTATCAGAGCCTCACGCTTAGAATAACTAGCCTCACGCTCATATTTTTTCCTTTCTCTGTCGCGTTTCTGTTCTTACCCTACAACACCGTCGACTTCCATGGCCCTCGCCACTGTTTCAGACGGTCCTTCCATGCCTGCCACTCCTACCATCTCGCACTCCCTGCCGATCAAGTTGCAGTCCTCTCGCAATTATGTGGCCTGGCGCACACAATTCCTTCCGCTGCTCAATTACCATAAACTGCACGGGCTAATCGCTGGCACTGATTGCTGCCCGCCTGCAACAGTTCTCTCTACCGGAGAGAAACCTGCACCGGTTCCCAACCCTACACATGAAGCATGGCAACAACGGGACCAACTTCTCTTATCCTGGATAATCTCCTCCCTCTCTGAGTCGGCTTTTTCGCACATTATTGGAAAAGCCACTTCCTTTGAGGCATGGACAACACTAGCAAGTGCCTTTGGCTCGGTATCTCCGAATCGCCAACTCCAATTGCACATCGAGCTGCAGTCATTGCGTCGCAATGATCAGTCCGTCTCGGACTATCTCCAAAAGGCCAAAGGCCTCGCTGATGAACTTGGCGCTGCTGGTCGGGTTATTTCTGATGCTGAATTCAATGCAATTATTCATCGAAACATCGGTACTGAATATCATGACATCATCTCTGCTATTGCTCAGCGAGCAGAGCCCGTCTCCTACCATGAACTCAATGGTCAATTGCTAGCACACGAGGTCCTAATCCGTCATTATATGGAACCTCATCTTGCTAATATGGTCACGACCGGTCGTGGAGCGTCACCAGCCCCCAACTCTCCTCCGCAGTACCACCGTTCTCAATCGCACTCTGGGACTTCTCGAGTTACGCAGGGGCATCGTCGTGTGTCTGGACCTTGCCAAATCTGTGGATACAGGAATCACACTGCTGATAAATGTTGTCGCAGGTATCATACATCTCAACAGGTTGCGCCCATATTCAATCCCCAATCGAGCTCTATGTCTCCACAGGCCCACATGTCGATGTATTCACAGGCCCACGCTTATCCAATGTATCCTGCTCCTGTGGCCTCTAAGTTTTCGCACATTCCACAGGCACATCATATGTAGTACCCTGATACTGCAGCTACACATCACATGACATCGAATGCTTCACAGCTCCAAAATCCTACAGCATATCAAGGCTCGGATCAAGTTACTGTGGGCAATGGTCAGAGAGCTCCCATTCTTCAATCTGGTACTGGTTCATGTGTTTCACTTACTGGTTCTAGACTCCCTTTACGTAATATATTACATGTGCCTTCTATTCAAAAATCGTTATTATCTGTTCAACGATTTACCCATGACAACAGATGTTTCTTCGAATTTTGGCCTAATCAGTTCTTTGTTAAGGATCAGGTCTTCAAGGCAACCCTGTTGCAAGGACGGAGTAATGGTGGTATGTATGAGCTTCCTCAGCCGACGTCTTCGAGCTCGTGTCTTGCTAAGTCTACTACACCTATGGATTGGCATGTTCGTCTAGGTCACCCGTCGGCTCATACTACTGCAGCTATCATTAGGTCGAATAAATTAGATCCTGTCAATTCAAATTTGTTAGCATCAATTCCTCATTGTGAAGCTTGTCACTTTGGTAAACTTACTCGTTTGTCGTTTCCTAGTGTCAAGCATACAACAACCAAACCTTTTCTGTTAGTTCATTCTGATGTTTGGGGCGCTGCTCCTGTGATTTCAATAAATAGTCTTCGGTATTTTGTGATATTTATTGATGATTTCACTCGCTACACCTGGATTTACTGTATCAAATTCAAAAGTGATGTTAATTCTGTGTTTTTTAATTTTGAAGCTTTGATTAAACGTCAATTTAATACAGATATTCAAGCTTTTCAGTCTGATTGGGGTGGAGAGTATCGAAAACTAAATCCTTATTTTCATAGTCAAGGTCTTAAGCACAGAGTTTCCTGTCCTCACACTCATCAACAAAATGGTCTTGCAGAACGGAAAATCAGACATATTGTTGACACTGGTCTTACTCTACTTGCTCACGCTCGTGTTCCACTCAGGTTTTGGCCCTATGCCTTTTTAACTGATGTTCGGTCTATTAATAGTTTTCCCTCTCTTGTCATTCAAAATAAATCTCCACATGAATGTTTGTTTTCCACTCCTCCTAAGTATCACGACACTCATCCTTTTGGTTGTGCAGTTTATCCCCATCTTCGACCTTACTCCCCACATAAGTTTTCATTTTGAACTATTCGTTGTGTCTACTTGGGTTTAGCTCCTGAACACGCTGGGGTATTGTGTTTGGATCCTGAGACTGACAGGATATACACGGCTGTTAATGTGGTTTTTAATGACTCAATCTTTCTGTTCTTTCACCTACAGCCTCCTTCGCCATCGCCATCTCCTTCTGATGCACTGGGCCGATACTCATACATGCACCATTATCTCCGTCTTGGCAGCAAGGTATGTCTAGTGTTCATATTGATTCTGTTCCATCCTCTACTACTTGTGATATACCATTGTATCCCTTGCCAGCCAGCTCCCCTACCTCATCAGTTGAACCTGCACCCACTCCTCCGGCCCCTCCAGCCGAGTCATCCTCACCTGCACCTAACACCGTTGTTTCTTCTGAACAACATGTTGTTGCTTCGCCTAACCCTGCTCCTCCACCTGCTACCTGCTCACATAATATGACCCTTCGGCCACCTGAGAAACGTCGCCCTCCTAGAGCCTTCATTGCCCTTCGTGTTCGTCTCAATTCAAACCACTTAGACATTGAACCACACACCTTTTCTCAGGCCAGTAAGTACTCTGTTTGGACCGGTGCCATGAACGAAGAAATGATGGCTCTCCGTGCTAATTCCACATGGTCGCTTGTTCCTTGTCCTGGTAATGCTAACATTGTTGATAATCGCTGGCTTTTCAAGATCAAACGGAAGTCGGGTGGTACTATTGATCGTTACAAAGCTCGCCTTGTGGCTCGGGGATTTACTCAACAAGAAGGCTTGGATTATCATGATACATTTAGCCCGGTGGTTAAGGCTACCACTATTCGAGTTTTACTTGCTTTGACAAGCAAGTTTCAGTGGTCGCTTCGCCAGTTGGATGTTTCTAATGCTTTTCTGCATGGTACATTACATGAGGATATTTACATGCGACAACCACAGGGATTTGTTGATTCCAGATTTCCTAACTATGTCTGCAAACTTAATAAATCTCTCTAGGTTCTCGAGACTGACCACATTCTTGCACAGTATCAACTTTATCTCCCATGTGGATGACCCCGGTTTACTCATATTTCACAGGAACAATGATGTGGTTTTTATCCTCATTTATGTTGATGACATTGTCATTACTGGTTCTGCTCCTGCACTTATCTGCACCTTTATCACGCAGCTCCAACAGGAATTTCCAGTCAAGGATCTTGGCCCTCTGCATTATTTTTTGGGTCTTGAGGTTCGGTCCGATGCTGCTGGATGTCATTTGTCCCAGTCTCGTTATATCTCGGACTTGCTTACTCAACATGGCATGCAGGATTCCAAAGAATGTCACACGCCTATGACTGTAGGTCCCATGTCGAAGCACCATGGATCCCCACTATTTGAGGATGATGTCCTGTTCCGTAAACTGGTTGGAAGCTTGTAGTATCTCTCGTTCACACGACCAGACATTGCATTTGCTATCAACAAGCTATGTCAGTTTATGCATGCTCCAACAGACATCCATTGGCAAGCCCTTAAGCGTGTCCTACGATACTTGCGTGGCACCTCATCACTTGGTCTTCATTTTCCTAGTTCTAATGGTCTTCAGCTGCACTGTTTCACTGATAGTGACTGAGGTGGTGATCCTGATGACCGCCGGTCTACTGGAGGTTTTGCTATATTCCTTGGACCAGCTCTGATCTCGTGGACCTCGAAGAAACAAGCTACTGTTGCTCGGTCATCTACGGAGAGTGAATACAAGACCATTGACAATGTTACATTCGAACTTATCTGGTTGCGTTCGTTATTTTCAAAACTTGGTGTTACTATTCCCACTCCTGTCCTTTGGTGTGACAACATTGGAGCCACGTACCTTAGTGCTAATCCAGTCTTTCATGCTCGCATGAAACATATTGAGCTGGATTTTCACTTTATTCGTGAACAGGTGTCGGCTGGTAACATTGTCATTAGGCACATTGCCTCTGATATGCAGATAGCTGATGTTCTCACCAAACCGCTGCATCTTGGCCGTTTTCACAGGCTTCGTGATCGCCTTGCACTTACCTCGTAGCATCGGTTTGAGGGGGGTGTTAGTGATATGGTTCTACTGAAGATAACTACTGTTAGTGATATACTTATCACCATAGTTAGTTTGTATTATAGTTATCTCTATCCTATACTTAATATATAGGTACCAATCATGTATTGTGTAATTCATTCAATATACATCTGAATATACACAAACAGTTAGCGACGAACACAGAACAAGGAAAAGTTATGAGACAATGCAATAAGAGGTGAAAGAAGCCCCGGGAGAGCAGTCTATGCGACTCTTCAAGTGACTAGTTTTCATCACTTGAAAATGTTGAAAAATATAATGGTACGAAGGTAGTTGAAAATTAAGTCAACGGAAGGAATCATAATGACTTGAATGATTGAATATAGAGGCCATATTAAATGACCCCTTGACCGGCGGCTAATCAAAAACCTTTTGGTCTTAACAAAGGTTAATCTTTTATTGGATCTACTTTTTTGTCAAATCCACAAGAACCCCGTAAGTTTTTTATTTTTTCCTTTTTCTTTTTTCATCTTTAAACCCCAATAATGTTACATCATTCAACAAGTTGTCATTGCTTACCAAGCAATTTGTCCTCACATTTCGAGGGATTTTATTTTAGAATTAACGGTCGTGGCCACGAATCCTCTACCCACTCCCATGCCATGTCATGTTACTGTCCAAAAAAAATGATATTTTTATTTTCATTTTCGAATTTTACTCTTCACAGTAGCTCAAGATCCCAGCTATCCATTGAAAAGTCCCAGGAAAAAAAGCTTGACCCTGCTGTATTTTTCCACTTTGGTGGCAGAGCCAGGAGAGGAAGGGTCAATTATTAAAGGATTGGTGCAAGTTTTTGTCGTGGGTTTTGCTTCAAAACTTGTTTTTGCTTCATTTTTGGGCTATTCCGGAGCTCTCTTGAAGCAATCTGGTTCCTCCAAGCAAGGAAATAGCTGGGTTTTGTTTTGGATTGACTCTGTGAGATTGATGGGTTTGTGGTGGTGATTTTGGTGAAGGAGATCTTGTTGATACTTGGGACTTGGGAGAGAGAGATATGGAACCTCCAAGGGGCTTTTTGGCTACTCTCTGGAACTTCATCTGCTTCCTCCCTTACTTCATTGGTTTGCTGATTCTGGGCATCCTTAAAGGTCACTCCTTTTCCCCAATCTCTCATCTTTTCTTACTGGGTTTCTTCTGTTTATTGAAATGGTGGTCCTGTTAATCTAGGTTTGCTTGTGGGGTTTTCCTGTAATTCATGCCTTTTCTGGTTAGCCAGTGTTACATTGGTTTTGTGCTTAGTCCAAGTTTATCCCAGAAATTAGAAATTTGGGTCTTGAGCTCTTAATCTGTTGCTGTAACTATATGATAGTTTTATTGCCTTCACAGCCCATGCCTTAGTCTGGTTAAGCTCTCTTGCTGAAGCTTTCTCATTAGACATCTAACTTGTATGATAGCTTTAAGTTTATCCCCATTTTGCTATGACTGTAATTGCATTGCTACTTTGGCTATGAACATTTGAATATGTATATTTATTAGCATATACTGATTTGTGTGTTTAAGTATATTCATTCCCATTTCGCTATGATTCCTTTTAACATATAGAATGCAACTGCAGCGGTAAAATAACTTATGCATGGTTTCACCTAGGGATAATTGCAAAAAAAAGTACTTCACATATAACATTCAATTGCAGCTGCAAATAACTGCAAAAAAAGTATAAACTATTCATTTTTTGCAACCCGTAGCCCTCTTCTTTGATAATTGCAAAAAATACCATGGACTTGTCTTTTTGTATAGAAATGACGATTTTACCATTAACTATTTATATGTAAAAAACAGAGAAATAAAAAATTTCATATCCCTAATTTTCTTCCTCTTTGTACCATACAAAGATATGAAAATTTGGATTTTTTGTTATTTATTTATTTATTATTTTTTAAATCTAAATTCCAAGGGTAAATTTATCACTTTGAAACAAAATTATACAAAGTGCAACAAAAAGACAAGTTTAAGGTACTTTTTTTTTTCAATCATCAAAGAAGAAGGCTATAAGTTGTAAAGAGTGAATACCTCATGATACTTTTTTGCAATTATCCCTTTCACCTATTAGCTTATGGGTAGCTTATGGTTTACTTGTTTATGTTAGGTATCGTTTTGTGCCTGGTCATATGCCTTATCATGACAGTTGCATACTCCGCTATCATATTGGGTCTTTGGCCAGTACACTTTGTCTATACATCTTATTCCATTATCAGGTGCTTACCTCGAATCCTCCCTTTCCACATTTTTTCTCCCATATTTCCCATCAAGTCTCTACCTAATCCGTTTATTCACCATTCGAGCAGAGCTAAACGATTAGGGCCAGTTTTGAAGCTCGCACTCTGCATATGTGTTTCTGCTCTATTGATCTTGTGGCCAGTGTTTGGAATTACCGGAGCCATTGTAGGTGGTGCAGCTTATGGCTTTTTTGCACCGATATTCGCTACTTTTGGTGCTATTGGAGAAGGAAAGACTAATCAAATCCTCCATTGTTTGTATGTATGTCTTACAAGTCCAATTTTTCTTAACTCATACATATTTTTTGGGGGGATAGTTGCAAAAAAGACCGGGAGGTATTCATTTTTGGCAACTTATAACCTTCTTCTTTGATAATTGCAAAAAAGTGTTACCAACTTGTCTTTTTGTTGCGTTTTGTATAAATTTGTTTTAAAATGACGATTTTACCCTTGAAATTGAAGTTAAAAAATCCAAAATTTCACATCCGTTAATTTTTTGCCATTACTACAGAAAAAGGCTACAAATTGCAAAGAGTGGATACCTCAGGGTTATTTTTTGTAATTATCCATAATTTTTTTCTTACGAAAAACTTGAAAATGTTACTAAATTTTACAGGATGGAACTTGGAGTACTGTTACTGGCAGCTTTACGATTATAAGGGATTTTATGGATGTTTGCTTCCATTCCTACTTCTCGTTAATGGAAGACCTTCAAAATCAAGGGCCTCCAGAAAAGAAATATTATGAGATCAGGTTCGTTTCTTGTGTATGCCTTATCTATTACAAGAACCGCTGCACCCATATTTGAAACACAGCTTGATTAAATAAGAGGGTTAGTTTTAGTTAGCTATAGTGGACTGTACGTCTTTTGGACATAAATATTCTCAACTTTAAACTTTCTCATCCGGCTACTTAAAGTTTCAATAAATTGCACAACTCTTTTTTCGCCAGAAAGTGACGAAAAAGCCCTTGACCCTACTCTCAGAAAAGACTTCATAACTACCAATAACATTTTGATTAGATATAGAAGACGGTTGAGTAGACGTAAAAAGACGAAAACATGATATTTTTTAGATTAGGGTGTAGGGCATTTTCGTCATTTATTGGCAAAAAGTGCTGTGTGTAATTTTGTGAAAGTTTAAGTAGGTGGAAGTAAAAGATCAAAGTTGATGATAGTTAATGCAAAAGGCATATAGTTCACCATAGCTATCGAAAATCTATTTGTTATTGGCTGCCTTGTTTGTGCTGTTGTAGATTGCTTTATCTTCCGGGCGCTATCATAGCAGGAGTGTTTGGGTTCTTGGTTGACTTTCCCATGATATCCTTCATCGCCATCTGCAAAAGTCCTTACATGCTCTTTAAGGGATGGCATCGCTTGTTCCATGATCTTATAGGCCGTGAAGGACCCTTCTTGGAGACCATATGTGTACCGTTTGCAGGTCTTGCTATTCTCCTCTGGCCCTTGGCTGTTGCTGGGGCAGTGTTAGGCTCCATCATATCGGGTATCTTCCTTGGATCTTATGCAGGCGTGGTGGCTTATCAGGTTAAGCATTTTAAAGGCCTTTTCATGGATGAAATCAAGGATTAATTACACCTAGTTATATCTAACTTTACACGTTTTCCACATAACTCTTTCTAGAAAATGACGAAACTGCCTTCAACCCTGATCTCAAAACAGACTTCATAACTACCCAAAACATTACGATGAGATGTAAAAAGAGATTATTGGATGTTAAAAGACGAAAAAATGGCATTTTTTTTATATTATGGTCAAGGGTGTTTTCGTCATTTTGGTGTGGAAAAGAGTTCTGTATAATTTTTGAATCCTTGTGTAGCTGCAAAAGTACCCTTGAATCAATGTTTGGGCACTCAAATTACACGAACCCTATACTCATCCATGCTGGGTTTGGATTTTCAGGAGTCGTCATTTTGGTTTGGGCTGTGTTACATTGTTGCGTCTCTCTCAATCTATGATGAGTACAGTAATGATATTCTTGACTTGCCTGAAGGATCGTGCTTTCCTAGGTAGTACTTGTAATCGATTTCTTGAGTAATTCATGCTTGTATGGTGAGGTTTGGTCTTATGCTTTCTGATATGAACAGGCCTAGATATCGAATGAGGTCTGATCTGTCAAGAACGACCTCTCGTGCATCTTCTGAGGCAAGGTCCGGATCGATCAGAGGACCTCCCTCCCGTTCTTTTTCATACAGAAACCCTATAATGGACTTGAAGCCGATTGAGGTATGGTTATGGATCATATGCGCATTACATGACGAATTTTCTTGTACATAATTACCATAATTATCCCCAAAACTCTTACATGCAGCTGGCTTAACTTTCCAAAAATCACACATGGCTCTTTTTTCGTCAAAAAATGATGAAATGCCCTTGACCATAATCTCAAAAGCTAGCATTTTTTTCCGTCTTTATAATGGTTTATATCTATTAAGTAGTCTTTTTAGATCTATTTGGTCGTTTTCTACATCCAATCAAAATGTTTTTTGTAGTTATAAAGCCTTTTTTGATATCATGGTCAAGGGTATTTTCATCATTTTCTGGTGAAAAAGAGTTGTGCCTAATTTTTTTAATAGTTTAGATTGTTGGATGCGAAATTCTAAAGTTGAGGACATTTTAAGGGCTTATAGTATGGGATAACTATACACAATTGATCGTTGGAGTAATTAGACTTATTGATTGATTAGGCGCTAAATGAATTGCTTATGGCTGGTATAGCTCCGTATTCATTAAAAATGACGAAAACACCCTTGATCACAATCTCAGAAAGCAGCATTTTTTCGTCTTTATAATAGTTTTATCTTTTAAGTAGTTTTTTTTACATCTATTCGTTATTTCCTCTACATCAAATCAACATGTATTTGGTAGTTTTGAAGCCTTTTTGATATCAGTGTCAAAGGCAGATAAGTCATTTTTTGGGTGAAAAAGAGCTATTTTTTTAAAAGTTTAGCTCGTTGGATGTAAAATTCTAAAGTTGAGGATAGTTAATTGTGAAAGGCGTATAGTAGGGGATAACTATGCACCACAATTAATCGTTGGAGTAATTAGGCTTATAAATTGATTATGCGCTAAATGAAATATTTGCTCATGGCTTAAATAGATGCTTAGCGGGTTATTCAAGGATTGTAAAAGCCACGGGGATATTATGGTTACCAAGGGACTAATTACGCTTCAAGACATCGAAGACGCTAAGTTTAGTAAAGGTAGTGGTGTAGTGAGCATTGGCTTACCGGCTTACTGCGTTCTACAGACCCTCTTGCTCTCTGGCAAAGCCAACTCACCTGGATTATTGTGTAAGCAAACAAAATTTCATTTTTTGATTATTCGGGATAGATTGTTTAGTGCAAAGTACTCTTAATCTGGGGTTTGTTGCAATTTGTATGAAAATGACGATTTTATCCTTACAATTTAGTTTTTTTTATAAATAAAATAAAAAACAAAAAATCCAAGTCCATGAAACTTTTTTGCAATTATCAAAGAAGAGTGCTACAAGTTGCAAAAAATGAATATCTCAATGTAGTTTTTTGCGATTATTCCTTATTTCTATGGTTAGGTGGAGGCAATGAGATAACTTCGACGAATGGACCTAAAGAAGCGTTCTTTGATTGGTTTTTCCATCCTTTGCTGATTATCAAAGACCAGATCAAAGCTGAAAAACTCTCTGAGGAAGAAGAAGAGTATCTCGCCATGTTAGTTCTCTTCAGCAGTGATCCAGTGAGGTTGAAGAACGCTAACATTGGCGCGCCTCCTCAATCTGAGCGCAGACGAGCTGAAGTGAGTGCATTGGCTCGGAGGTATGTAAAAGTCAAAGATGAAATGTTTTGCTTGATGTTACAAGATCATTGGAAGGAAATAAAATATTACATAGTATTATGAAGGTATAACTGCAAAAAAGTTCCCTAATGTATTCATTTTTTTGTAACTTGTAGTCTTCTTCTTTGATGACTGCAAAAAAATACCCTGAACTTGTCTTTTGTTGCAATTGGTATAAAATGACGATTTTACCCTTACAATTTATATATTTAAATACTAGGTAAAAAACCTGGATTTGCATATCCACTAATTCTGAAGAAAGAGTAAGAAATTTAAGGGAAATGAAAATTTGTATTTTATGTTCTTTAATTATTATTTTTAATTTGAATTCCCAAGGTTAAAATCGTCATTTTGAAATAAATTTATACAAAGTGCAACAAAAAGCATGTTCATGTATTTTCTTGCAATTATCAAAGACTAGGGCTACAAGTTGCAAAAAATAAATACTTAGGGATACTTTTTTTTGCAATTATTCCTATTACGAATTAACTATGTGTAAGTAAATAATAACAAATCAATCTGAATTATTTGTGTTTTATGTAAAGGTTGCTAGGGATAACTAAATCTATCTCGAGGTATCCAACATATAGGCGGCGTTTTGACGGTCTTGTCAAGACATTGTCCGAAGATCTTGCCAATAAGAATGGTGGGACCGACTCGATCCACGGGCCCCAAACAATGTCAAGATCGAAGAGCGCTTTTGCTCGGATATTTAGCCAGAAATCTTCCCGTGGAAGAACGAGCAAGCATGGTTATGATGGAGCGCAGATTGCTTGATCGGGTTTGTATCTAAAGGAGTTGAATGTGTGAAACTACCGAGGAAGTGCAGTTTCGGGTGATTTTTTGTTGCAGCATTGTATAGATCACAACCTTGTACTTATGTTTGTTATAGAAGCTGATTTGTTTGGGTTCATGGGATTGAGTTTGTTCTTCTTTTTCTCCGTAATAACACCATGTTATGTAATTAAATTGTTATCTTTTCTTACAACAATAAAGTTGCATTTTTGTTGTATATTTATGTTTTTTAAGATTAAAGTTAATATCTTAAGCTTGCATATTTGTTATCTTTTCTTAATTTTTCTTGCATATAGGTCTGCAACATTAGTTGGTCCAGTAATATAAATATTCCATTTTATATGAGTTCTTCATCTTATTCTATCACAGCTTTTATTTTTGTTTCTTCAAATCTCATTTTTGACAAAAGTTCTTGAGTCACTCCAACTGGTTTCGCTACAGTTTGTCTGATCCTATTAGTTATGATTTTTATTATAAATGATGTAATGACAACCTAAATTATCAGGAGATTCTTAATTCTTTGGGTGTAAAAATCATTTTAAATGTTCATGTCTTTCTATCTCCATCTCAAGATCAGCTTCACATGCTCTGCAGAAGGCATCATTATTTAGGTGTTTGAATACAAAAAACAACAAATCAACATATTGTAAAAAGACAAAATGGAATAGGAAAAGGTAAATAATGCAAAGACAACTTTCATTGTTCACTTATATGTTTGCTCTTCATCAACTAGGCGCCATTATTTAGGTGCTTGAAGACAAAAACAACAACAAATCAACAGATCGTAAAAGGATTAAATGGAATAGGGAAAGGTAAACAATGCAAGGACAACTTTCATTGTTCACTTGCATGCTTGCTCTCCATCAACCAGACGCCATTATTTAGGTGCTTGAAGACAAAAAACAACAAATCAACAGACTGTAAAAAGACGAAATGGAATAGGAAAAGGTAAATAATGCAATGACAACTTTCATTGTTCACTTGCATGCTTGCTCCTCATTAACCAAACACCATTATTTACGTGCTTGAAGACAAAAAACAACAAATCAATAGATGGCAAAATGACGAAATGGAATAGGAAAAAGTAAATAATGCAAAGACAGCTTTCATTGTTCACTTGCATGTTTGCTCTCCATCAACCAGACGCCATTATTTAAGTGCTTGAAGACAAAAAACAACAAATCAACATATTGTAAAAAGAGGAAATGAAATAGGAAAAAGATAAATAATGCAATAACAACTTTCATTGTTCACTTGCATGCTTGCTCCCTATCAACCAGACATCATTATTTACGTGCTTGAAGACAAAAACAACACATCAATAGATTGCAAAATGACGAAATGGAATAAGAAAAAGTAAATAATGCAAGGACAACTTTCATTGTTCACTTGCATGCTTGCTCCCCATCAACCAGACACAATTATTTAAGTGATTGAAGACAAAAAACAACAAATCAACAGATTGTAAAAAGACGAAATGAAATGAAATAGGAAAAGGTAAATAATGAAATGACAACTTTCATTGTTCACTTGCATGCTTGCTCCTCATCAACCATGATTCTTCTTCCGTGAGACAATAGAATCAAGCTATTTTTCCTATAAAAGGAGCACTCAATAACTTCAGAGGACATACCTAAAGTTTTAGAAGAAAATTTTGTTCTCAAACTTCCTACCCTTATCCTTATACTCAACATTTTTCCGTATACTTTTTACAAGCTTTCATTTATTTTTCTTAAGTATTCATCTATCATGTAGCTAGATTAAATAACTTTAAAAGTTTGTTGGAAAATAGTGTCCTATCAAGCTAATGAGTGCTCCTATTATAAGAAAAATGGATTGTTTCTATTGCTTCACAAGAGAAGAATAATGGTTAATATGAAGTAAACATACAAATGAACAGTGAAAATTGTTCTTACATAAATATTTTCCCTTTTTTATTCCATTTCGTCATTTTATAATATGTTGATTTATTGTTTTTTGTCTTCAAACATGTGTCTTCTACAGAACATGTATTGTTGGTTTTGAGTAGATTTCCTACTGGTTGTTGACCTAAAAAGCTAGAAGTCTATGTAGAAATTCAATATTTTTTTTACGGATGAATCATATGTATTACGATAGATAGTAAAACAAAATACAATATACCAATGTATACTCTTATACAGATAATCACATTCCAAAACTGCTCATCTATTTCATTATAATATTGATATACCAATATCATTCTTGTCTGTTTTCCTAAACCTGGCTCTGGTATCATTCTTGATGCTATCTCACACGAGATGCTTTGAATCTATTATCGCCTAAAACCCTTAAGAAGGTAGGAACTTAGATGATCTAATAACTCTGGCATTTGACATACTTATATGGATATAAGGATAATCAGGGTATAAAATGATAATTGCAAATTGCAATGCTTGGGTGGAGAAATTTAATTGACATCAATGGTATAGTTTTACTCAGTGGTATATCATTGATGATTTGATGTCAAATATCATCTGTTTATTAATGTTTTTTTCTTGGGAAATATCTATCTTCTCTAACAGTGGAGGGGTGGTTTAGACTTTTCAAATGGACTAGTATCTTAAGTTTTGGAAATGATAATGAATGGTTGCACTTTTTCAAGTGTGGTGAATTTCAATAAGTGCAAAGTTAAGAGTGTTTTTTTTTTCAATTGCTCCTTAAAATCCACACTTACTGTGGGCTGTCTTCAAATAAGGCCGTCGTTTATGGGCTTTTCATGAAAAGCCCTCTCAAGACCTAGGCCCATCCTGATAACCCAATTCAAAAGGCCCGTGGCGAACACGCTTCTCCTCCGTATCATTTTTCTGTCCAACGAACCTCGACTACTGATACGATGTAACCGACCGCACATTTGAACGGTCATGAATCAGCCACGTCACGATTCCAAAAAGCCCCAATGGGCCCCACGTTGGCGCTTTTACATACAAGTATTTTAGACCCCACCATGGCCTTTTCCGTCATTTCGCATATCCGACTCACACTCATATCTCAAAGCCACGCAACAACTATACACCAAAAACACACTCTCTCTCTCTAAACCCAACCCTGTGATTTGTTTCTCTCTCTACAGCACCGCCATGGGGACTGCTCTGCTCCGGCGAGCCGCTTCCATTTCCAGGGCATCTCACTCCTCGAGGCGCGTCCTCGACCGCCTCTACGCCTCCGTAGCGGCGGCGTCGTCGTCCTCCTCCTCTCCCAACGTCAAGACGTTCCAAATCTACCGGTGGAACCCAGACAATCCCTCGAAGCCGAAGCTGCAGGACTACGAGATCGACCTCAAGGAGTGCGGACCCATGGTCCTCGACGCCCTAATCAAGATCAAAAACGAGATCGACCCTTCCCTCACCTTCCGCCGATCGTGCCGCGAGGGGATCTGCGGCTCCTGCGCGATGAACATCGACGGCTGCAACGGCCTCGCCTGCCTCACCAAGATCCCCTCCGGGTCTTCCTCCACCGTCACGCCGCTTCCGCACATGTTCGTGATCAAGGACCTGGTGGTGGACATGACCAATTTCTATAATCAGTACAAGAGTATTGAGCCGTGGCTCAAGAGGAAGAACCCGCCGGAGCTTCCCGGGAAGGAGATCCTGCAGAGCAAGAAGGATAGGGCCAAGCTCGATGGGATGTATGAGTGTATTCTCTGCGCTTGCTGTAGCACATCCTGCCCCAGCTACTGGTGGAACCCGGAATCGTATCTGGGTCCTGCTGCTCTGCTCCATGCCAACAGGTGATTTACTGATCTATATTGCTCTGTTATTGGCTTTTAATTTCTGGGTAATCATTCATTTGTGTGTTACATGAATCTTTATAATTATATGCTGATTTATTTTTCTGGGATTGGTTAATTTGTGCATTACTAAGAAATGATAGTTTCTGAATGAATTTTTTGTATTTATAACTGTTGGAATAGTTACCATTAAATTAGAGAAATTTAGGTCAGTATGCATCACAACTCAATTAGCTAATTCTAGTGTAGGTTAATTCCCTAACCTGATGATTCAATTATCAGTAAATTATACAAATTCTCTCTTATTTTGAAGATAATTTTTGCATTGCTTACATGCTCACTGGATTATGAGGTCACTGTCTTCGTAAACTGGTTGCTGTGAGATATGTGTTATTTTGCTTGGGCTCGTCTTAGACTCTCATTTTATTGGTTGGGCTATTTTATTTGTAAGTGATGGTTCTTTGTTGAGCAGTTTTGTGCATTTTACCTGCTCCCCTCCTTTTCTCTGCTGTCAATTGTTGTTTGTAATATGCCAAGACAACTTTGCTTGTGTTTGAAACCTGCATGGCTTATATTGTTTCTTTGATTACCGAATGGGTGGCTATTTTTTCTTGCCAATACAACAATTATGAGGATTTTTTGGTCCTCTGAAATTTGACCTGTACACTGTTTTTGAATAAGGGCAAGATCTTTCATGATTAAAATTTGGTGCTGTTTGATTTCTATTTCCACACATATTGATTGTAAGTTGTGGTTGTGAAGTTGTACGCTCGTGGCTAATTTCTTTCAGGATACATAGTTAAGTTATGTCAGGCATGAGCAATGTTAGGTTGGTTTTACTGTGTACAAGTTTATCCTTTTTGCTGCTAGTGACAACATTTCTTTCTTTTTGAAGTCAGTAATCTAATAATATATTTGGTGCAAGGACGACAATTCACTGTTGAAGTTTTATGTCTGTCTGTTGAAATTAGATATTTCCATAAAATTGTAATGTCATGTACTTTATGCTATCCATTATAAATTACTATTCTTCATTGGGTTAAGTACATTATAGTGGGATTTTCAAGAAACCCGTATGTATTTTAGTTAATATATGCAAATATTAGGAGTAAAATATTGTATTGAAACTAATTTCATCACGCCGTAATTTGTGTTGAACTGCCTGACAAAATATTTCATCCTATAATGTTTCATCAGAATAAGATTTATTGAATTGATTTTAGTTTTGCCAGGTCCTTCACTTACTCTTTTCATGGTGAAAATCAATCCTTGATGGAGATGAGTGAGGAAAAAATATTACTACTAGTTTCATAGCACATTGGTGTTCAGAAAATAATTTTAGCATTGAAGCAATAAACAGAAGGCCAGCTAGTTAGGGTTTAGTCCCCCAGAATTTTTTTGATATGTCTACAAACAAGTAGCCAAACAAAATGGGGACCCTAGTGTCATTTGTATGATAAAAGAGAGGGAGGATTCAGAAACCACTTTCTCCCTCCTTGTAAAGTACAAGTAAAAAGGAAACACAGCTGCACTGCTGCACTGCTGCAGCATCTGAGCATTAACTTTCAGTGTTTCTCGAGGGTATGACCTGCACTTAAGCATTGAAACTGGTTCATGCAAGCCTTTAGCTATGCCATTTCCTTGTAGTTTTAGAATGAAGCCGGCATTTATCTCAAGTGAGGGTTCTGTTACATACGAGTTGACATCACAGACTAAAATGAGTTGACATCACAGACTAAAATAACTAGGAATGAAAAAGGATATATATGTATATATGTTGTATGACAATAATGGCATTATGATTATGATGATGGTTTTGTTGTCATTTGTCTGTTATTGTCATCTTCTATATTAAAAAGATGCATATATAAAATATCATATGATTATGATGGCTATTCATTTGTCTGTCTCTGTCATCTTCTATATTAAAAACATGCATATTCAAATGGTGAAGAGCATGTCCTTTTCAAAGTCTCGTTTTATATTTTTAGGACCATAAACCCTATCCTCAACGTCTCATTTTCTCTTTGCATTTTCAATAAGTGACTGAATGTGAGTTTGTACTTACAGGTGGATTAGTGACAGTCGTGATGAGTACACAAAGGAGCGACTGGATGCAATAAATGATGAGTTCAAACTCTACCGGTGCCATACTATATTGAACTGTGCCCGTGCCTGCCCCAAGGGCTTGAACCCTGGAAAGCAGATCCAACATATCAAGCATCTTGAGGCTGGTGGTTCTTAAGTTCATATTTCCATGATAATGTGAGCTCTGGATCAATTAATGCCATTTTTTTTTGGGAGCCATTGACTAAATGGCCCATCTGGGTTTAATAACATCTGCACTTTTTGTATTTCCTTCCCTCATTAACCTTCAGTTTGGAATTGAAGCATGTTTTGTTGTCTATGCTTCCAAAATAAACCTCCATACAACTATTGGATATGTTTAGGTCCTTGTTGGATGGTGTCTGAACTGCACATTATATGTTAATTATAGGAATGGAACAGAGATTTCTAACAGCATCAATGGCTAATTATTTAATCTTTTTGCGGGTGATATTCTATTTCGCCGAAATTCCCCTGATCTTGAGGGTAGTGTCAAGGACATTTTCGCCAAGAGTAATTTGTAATTTATTTGAAGTCATCAATCCTTCTTTCAATTGTACTGCTTGCTCATTCATTGTAGGGAGAACTCCAAAAACTCCCCCTGTTCTATGTCAAATTCTCAAATACTTGTGGTTTATTGATTTTTTAGGGTTAATTACCTTTTGTACCCCTTTTGAATTGGTAACATACCTACAGTACCCCAAAGTTTTATACCGTTTAATAACAATCTCTCCGTTTTGGTAATTGTCATTTAGTACCTTTTATGAATTGTCATAGATCATTTAATACCCCTTACGTATTGATAATAGAACATTTAATACTCCTTATGAATTGGTCACAGATCATCAAAATGGCGTAAACTTGACCAAAATTTTGTCCAGAGCGTTACCAATACATTAGGATACTAAAGGAGTGTTACCAATACATTAGGGGTACTAAATGTAATTAACCCTATTTTAAATAAAACCCCATGGAAATTCCCATAGCTACAGCCTATAAGTTGGTAGACCAACCAATTCATCATGTCCATTTTATATAGAATTGCTGTAATAAGCACTCTTGAAACTCAGTCTGATGCATGGTTTCTTAAGCTTAGTGCAAGAATTCCAAATGATCTTAGTGTTAAAGATGAACATTATAACCATTCATATGATTCTTGTGATTCTTTTTAAACCCAATGAAAAGGACAAAACACAATTTAGACCCACAACACTCTAAATCCTCATATATCCTCACAGCTATTTGATGACCTCTACATATATTCTTGTACATAGTTTCTGCTCTGCAACACATGAGGTTAGGTTCTAAACTCTCTTATATAAACACCCACTGAACCTAGAAACCATCTACAATGTCCTACATAGATGATGAAGAAGATGAAGCTGTTGGCTATGGCTACAGTTCTGGCTTTTGCAGTGTTTGTGCAGGTTGAGACTGATGTTGTTCAAGCTAGTAATCGCATGCCGTTTCTGATAAACCCTCAAGACCTTGATCCATATGAGTATGTCACTGTGATAGGTAACGAAATGTGATGATGATGATGAAGAAGAAAGCATTGCTCTTACATTGTACAGACTGCTAATGAAATGTTGGATTTTTCATGTTCCAATATATAGGGTGCAACAATGACTGTGACACTGCTTGTTGTTATTGTGACATCCGGAGACAGCCGCCGATTTGTGTACAATGCTGCCGAGGAGAGCCTTGATCATCTTGTAAAGGTTAAGGTACTTATATGTAACAGAGGAATATTTGTACTCGGATTCAGTAGTATCAAGTTGAGTGTGTATGGAAATGAACCCAAATGCAACGGTTGTAAATTGATTTGGATGCTGTGTTGATTTGATCTGAATCACCTAGGATTGAACTCTTTCACATACTGGGTTGGAATCAATATCTTGTTTAGAGTTGATGTGATAATTCTCCAAGAAAAAAATATGAAATTGATAAATTTGGACATTACTCTAAAAGCATTTTCAACCGGGGCGAATCCCACTAGATTTGTCTGGACAGTTGTTTTATGTAGACGAATTCATTTACGTGAGTAGAACAAGCTATAAAACGGTCACCTACTGAATCTCTTAGGCAGAAGATGAATGCAAAAGGGGGAATTAGAGAGTCAACGGAAACACGACATGTTTCCATTTACCCGCATTTTTGGCCTCTCTCGAAAAACTCTCTTAAAAAGAAGTCCCCTCAACTTAGCTTTGGTGTCGCTAGTGTCCCTTGTGGTCATGGGAGCCAATAGTGTCTTTTCCTTCTTCTCCCTTTCCTATTCTTACTCTTTCCTCTCATTCTTCCTCGTAGATTTTTTTTTGATCAGCAAGACAAATGTAGATTAAAACCTCCAACGAGGGAATAAAGGAGTACATGGACGATCTTTCACTACAGATCAAGGCACAAAAAAGAACACCACACAATGAAACCACAGGGGAATGAACTGAAAACCCCACCCCCTAGAAGGTCGCAGCCTTCATCTTCGGGCGGTACCACAAATGAAAGTAGGACACAACCTACTAATGAAATACAGATGAACAAGTTCTAAAAACTAGATTTTACAACCATGAAGCCCTGAGAAATCTAACACAGTTGAAATACTCCCAAAAACAAAGAAGGATCTGAAACCCGGATATAGCTACCATGAAACTCTGAATTTGAAAATCGGGTCTTGAGTACCCAAATGTGACCACCATGAAGTCCTGAGGGGAGTAAAATCCAACTGCATAATCTCACCAGTGAAGATCCAAGCCCAATCCTTGAATTGCTGAACCGACTCCCATCTCAATAGAACTGCCCGACTAAGGACATCAACTATAATGCTGGCGGCCAACACCACTAGCAGCTGAGACAGATCCGAATTACCATACGAACCCTAGCAGATGGCTTATGAGGGGTGAACATCACCCATGAAACTCGCCGGCGGTCAATGCCTTTAACCAACGAGCTCGACACACCACCGAGTCGAGATGGTTTTTTTTTAATTTCTTGTGTCTCCATCTTTCATTTACTTATGTTCATTGTATCGTTGCTAGTCTGCTCTACTTTTATCAAAGATGGAGCTTTGAACTTCTGCGGCCCCCTATTATATTATCGTTGTAGAAGTTCGTCATCTTTACGACGATAAGAGTTACCGTCACAAGAGTGTTCAACTCTACAATGGTATTGAACGACGTCTTAGAGAAATGGTAACTACTACGAGGCCTTTACATAACGTTGCAGAGGTGACCAACTACTACGACGACGTTGTAGTAGTTACCATCCTCTACGGAGCCATTACATAGCGTCGTAGAAGCGACCAAATACTACAACGTCATAACATGTCTTCGTAGAGGAATGGTAGGCCGAGTCAAGGAAGATCCCTCTTGGTAGTGACGACTATTAGAAGATTTGGGGAGGCTAAGGGCTCACTCGACTCCAACCGAGGTTTGAATTCAATTCCCCTTATTAGGCTTACGATTGGGATGGTCGTTGGCCTCATGTTTGGGGTGCCTCCCCCCTCCTTCCTTCTAATGTTCATACCTTGCAACTGAGGGTGTTCGTGTCATAAACCACAATCCATTGCAATACGCTTTATGCGTCTACAATTGTAACAATGATAAAGGTAATCGTTCGTAACTTCAAGAAACCATTATCTGTTGGTGATCCTTTCCAGAGTGAGCAGAAGGAGATGATAAAAATGTCGGGTTAGGTTGACTCGTATGCGAATCCATAGGGTACCATCCCATGCATAACTAGATTTATCTATGACCACTTGTAAGAAGGTCCATATTTTGTTGCCCGTGGGCTATCCCACTTCTATGTTCTGTACATGCAAATTTAGATTTTGGATCTAGACCCACAACAATGTGTGGGTGAATGGGATCTCCTTCGAAGGGGTTAGCAGGTTGACCCTAGTAAGGATCGGCAGCGTGTGGTGGAAGTCTCAAGGCTTGTAGGCTAGGACGTATTGCAGTTCCTTCTCGATCCGGAAGAAGAAAATCGTCATTCTATCCACCATGAAACGAGCTTCCATGTACATGATCCGCCTGTTAGTCTTAGTGCCCGTAGTTCAATCCTAAATGTCCAAATGTATATATCATCGTTAGCAATAAAATTAAAGCGGCTTTATATTACTTATGTGTTGGAGTAATATATCGATGTGTGCTCTGATCTATGCCCACCATGCGAATAGAACCATAGATCGAGATAGATCACACTCGATGGGTCCCTAGTCAACAAAGCTTCACTAGAAGCGACTAGTATGAAAGATGGCTCTTTATGGCTTACGTTCTGTTAGTCATTGGAATGGGATTCCGGAGTCTGATCATAGATATCATGTGGGACATGATATTGGACGACCCGCCCTGAATATGTGCCATAGATTAAGTCATGAACATATTCAGTGTTGTAGCTTGTCATGTATCCTTAGACCAAGGAGTCTTTGTGATCGCTATGTAGTCAACAACTGAGTTTGACCTGAGCCTAACGTTGTCCGTAACAGGGCTTCCATAACGGCCAGGATTGGCTTGGGGATGGGCTACATGAGTGACACGAAAGACGGCTAAGGGATTTATCCCTCATACTAAGGTATGGGAAAGATATCGGTTCTCGGCCACTTGATCGAGAGTGACTGGAAGAATAGCATGGCCATGCACATGATACTGGGTATCATATCTTCAGTCATCTCACATATCAAGGAACGGTGATTGAGAATAATAAGGATGACGACTCTATGCCTTATCTCAATCAGGATATCGGAGATAAAAGGATAATGACAGGGACGACGGAAAGGTTAGAATCGACAGGGTCGATTCGCTATGCAGTGTCAGGCAATACTAAAGTCTCGTTAGTTGCCACTTAAATAGGATCAAGTAAAATGGGATTTTACGTTGATCTATTGACATGCATAAACCTAAGGGTCACACCGGAGGATGAAACTCATTGACACATTTATGGAGAATGGCCAAAAGAGAGTTGTCTCGGGACATGACCAAAACTGGGTTTTGGGTCATGTGCCCGTAAGTGAATAGGACTTTACGGATCGAGACAAGGATTGGAGTCTTGGGATTGATTGCGTCGGATAATGTTGGACATTTCCGGTATGGAAGGCTTGGAGGCGATGAGCGAATCACGGGACCTCGTTGGAAATGGCCACGGGCCATGTTCCAAGAGGCCCATGAAAGGCCCATGCAACCAAGGCCCATGGAACTAATTAATCAAGTCTTGATTAATTAGTACTAAGTAAGCAAGACAAAGATTAAGGTGTTGGTGATTCACCACCTAACCCAATCTTGTCTTGCCATACTTTGTCCTATTTACACCTTACTTGACACCATACTTGTCCCATGCCTTTAGTTGGACAAGTATGGGTTTTGTTATGTTTAAGTCATCTTTTTTCAACATAACAAACACTAGACAAGAATAGGAAACACATTTTCTCTCCCTCTTCCATGGCCATTTCGGGTTTGGCAAGTTTCCACCTCCATGTTTGTGTTCTTGAGTCCTCAAAGAGAAGAACTACGTGGCTTTGATTCCCATGTGGATACGTAGGCGTCTTGGAGACTCAAGCCAATCATTCGTTAACCGGTGTTCTTGTTTTGGTAAGAACTAGTGCTGAATTTTTCTCTTGTTAATCCATTCTTTGTTAGTTGTTTCATGGTTCTAATTGTCTCTTGGTTTTCATTGATTTTCCGCTGCGAGTTGGTTCATCTCCAACCCTACCTCGAGACCCAACAGTGGTATCAGAGCCGTGCTACCTTCGGGATTCACAAGACGGTGTTCAAAGTTTCGGTTTTGCTTGAAAGTTTCGTTTTTGGCATGTTGTTTTGCTAAATTGTTTGATAACATGTTTTAAATTATTGTTTATGGATTTAATGCATGTAAAATGAATTTTTGAAAATTATTTCAAATCTGGAAATTTTGAAAAAAATTTGATTTTTCGGGTCTCGGGAGCGGGACTCTCGGGGAGCCGAAACCGGGACCGAACGGGGCTCCGTTGGACGGAGCTAGGCCAAGCATGACCATTGGATGGTTGATATGCCAAGGCTAAACCGTTTTGTTAGTTATGACGAGTTTGGAACCGTCATGACGAACTCGAAGATCAAATGTTCAAAAGTTTCATTTTTGAACGGTTTCGATAAACCGAGCATCAAAAAAATTCGAAACTTGGCTATTAATTAAAACCGGAAAATCACATGATGTTTGATAACATGCTTGTTTGATAACACGATGTGTGATGTGATGTTGGCATGGTGTACATAATAGCCCCGAGCTCAATTTAATTATTTATCGCTTTTCACGGCCTGCGAGCCGTTAGAGTTAGCGTGTAATTATTCTTTCAAGGTGTGGTCGTCGAACCACTTGTTTGTAATATTTATTTATTCCCGACCTGCGAGTCGTGTATTAAATTGTAATATTTTACTCAAGACGAAGAAAGGGCGAAAAGGTCATTTGGTGGCTTTTCGGGTGTTGGCATCGGCTTGAAGTCGGTGGAGCTCAAGAAGCTAGTGGGAGTTATTTTAGGGGGCTATTATGTGCACATTTATCGCTTTATGCTTGGTTTAGTTTATGCATGATTAATTCTATGTGTTTTAGAATTGCATGCTTAACTTTATTTACCGAGCATATCACCTCACATGCAAAGATAAAATTGGAATTTTAATCCTTGTGTGTGAACCCTTAGAACCGTCATTGCATTGGATGTAGTTGACGGGTTCAAAGGAAGAATTACATTGGATGTAATTACCCTTAGAACCGTCATTGAATTGCATTGCATTTGGAATGTAGTTGATGTGCTCATCGCATCTAGGATGTGCCAAAGTTTTGAACACAACTGGACAAGTAAAAGCGGGTCATGTCCGATACCTCCCAATCATCAACACCTTACTACCTCCCCGTCCTATGGTTGTCGTGCGCATTAGCGGAGCATCCATGGGGAAGCGGGGTAGTAGGTTTGGACGACATATGTGGGTGTCGTGCGCATTAGCGGAGCACCTACATAGTGACGGGCCATAGTTGAAAATTGGTGGACCCGACTACGATTCTCAGCCTGAGGTTGAGCTAGGGTAACAGATAGGGTAAGTCGTGTACATAAGTACATACCCTAGCCAAGAGTCACATTGGATGTGATTGGATGGAGTCCTACCTACATAGCTCGATTAAGTGGTGAGCATTAGTTCAGCTTAATCGAGTGAATCAAGGATCTTGGTTTCAGATTCTAAAGGTTTAGAATCGATTGTTGGTGTTTAAGCTTGATCTTCATAAAATTTATTCAGTTTACTGATTGAATTTTATCTGTTGTAGATCAAATGGCAAATTCAGCGAACATTAATAGTTTGTCATTAAAAACCATTCTTGACAGGGTCAAGCTAAATGGGACAAACTATTTGGACTGGTACAGAATTTTGAGGATAGTCCTCAAGTCTGAACGCAAAGAATATGTCCTTGACAAGGCTGTCTCTAAGACCATATCAGAGTTACATGAAGTGTCATTAATTGCTGAGAAGAATATATCAAGGATCTGGGATCCAAGGATATTCTGATGGTCAACAAGGGAATTGGAAGTGGCAAGGGCGGGGCCCATGCGCACTTGGCAGGAAAGATGAGACACCTGAGAATGTCTGCTTCTACTGCCAACAGCCTGGTCATTGGAACCGTGATTACAGGAAGTTCACGGCTGATCTGAAGAAGGGCAGTGGGACTGCGCCTTCATCAAATAGCCTGGATGATCTGAAGAAGGGCAGTAGGACTGCGCCTTCATCAGGAAACCCGGATGATTTAAGGAAGGGCGGTGGGACCGTGCCTTCATCCGGTATTGACTCTATAGAGCTACATCTCTCTACTTCCAAAGATTCATGGGTATTAGATACCAGGACTGAATCTCACACATGCACTTATATATGGTGGTTGAAAGTAGGAGAGGTTTGGAAAGCACGAAGTGGACCTTAGAGTTGTGGCAACTGCTGTAGGATCCATGAGTCTTGCTTTGCCAAGAGGCCTTGTCTTAGTATTGTATACTGTATATTGCATACCTACTTTTAGTAGGAATATTATATCTGTATCCATGTTTGACAAGGAAGGATATAATGTTAATATTGGAAATGGAGTTTTCAATGTTCTATGCAATGATATGTTTTATACCAGTACTGACTTGGTTGGAGGATTATACATATTAGATATGGGTAACAATGCCTCAAGTTCTATATATTCCGTTAATACCAAGAGGTCTAAATCCAACGATTTAAACCTAACTCTGTTATGGCACTGTCATTTGGGCCGCATAAACAAGAAGCATCTATCAGCACTTCACAAGTGCGGGCTTTCAGGTTCTTTCGAATTCCATTCGATCGATAGGTGCAAGGTTTGTTTGATGGGTAAAATGACTAAAGTTCCCTTTATCGATCGCGATGAAAGGGCGGGTGAATTATTGGGGCTGATACACTCGAATGTGTGTAGACCAATAACTTCACTTGCCAGGAGGGGTTTTAGCTACTTTATCAGATTTACTGATGATTACAGTAAATATGGTTATGTCTATTCGCTGAGACATAAGTCTGAAGCTTTTGATAAATTCAAAGAGTTTAAGACTAAAGTAGAAAACCAGCTCGACAAAGGTATTAAGGCACTTCGATTGGATCGAGGTGGAAAATACTTGACCACAGAGTTATTAGATCATCTAAAAGAGAATGGGATCCTTTTGGAATGGACTCCTCTTGGGACACTGTAGATGAAAGGTGTAGCCAAACGGAGAAATCGGACATTGTTAGACAATGGTCTGTTCCATGATTAGTTGGACTGATCTCCCAATCTCTTTTAGGGGTTTTGCTCTAGAGACGACCGCATTCATAGTGAATCGGGCTTCGACGAATGGTGTGGAAGGGACACCATTTTAAAAATGGTACGGGATGATGCCCGCTTTGTCCTTCCTAAAGATTTGTGGTTGCGAGGCTTATGTGAAACATTTGGTTTCGACTAAGCTCGAACCAAGATCTGAGATATGCACCTTCGTGTGGTATCCCAAAGCAACAAGGGGATACTATTTCTACAATCCCAATAAGAACATGGTGTTCGTCGCTTGGGGTGGGGTCTTTATGGAAAAGAAGTTTTGTTTCCAAAGACGTCATTGGGAGGACTGTGCATCTCGAAGAAATTCAGGATGGTACAGATCTGTCTAAACCAATTGGCAACCCAGTAGAAAGGAGCCAGAGATTGTCGTAGAGTAAGAACCAATTCCTGTTACAATTCCGGAAGGTCCAAGGCGATTTGAAAGGATCAATCTTCCACCTCCAAGATATGGTATCCGGAGGTGACAATGAAGTCATGGTGGATCACGATGATCCAGCCACCTTTCAAGAAGTCGTGGATGGGCCCAACTCCGAGTTATGGCTGGGAGCCATGAGGGAGGAAATGCAATCCATGTCGGACAACCGAGTCTGAGAACCGGTTGATCCTATCAATGGTGTGAGGACCATAGGATGCAAATTGATCTTCAAGGTGAAGATGGACATGGACGGCAACCCTCTGACCTACAAAGCTCAACTGGTGGCGAAAGGTTATAGGCAGATCCAATGGATTGACTATGAGGAAACCTTCTCCTTAGTGGCTATGGTCAAAATCGATCCAAATTCCTCTTGACATAACTGCGTATCATAATTACGAGATATGGCAAGTGGATGTCAAAACCGCTTTCCTAAATGGAAATTTGACTGAGTACGTTTGTATGTCTCGGCCCAAAGGTTTTGACGATCCGAAGAATAAAGGAAAGATTTATAAGTTGTTGAAATCCATTTATGGATTGAAACGAACTTCTCGGAGTTGGATCCTTCGTTTTGATGAAGCTGTAATTGGATTTGGCTTAATCAAGAACGAGGATGAATCTTGCGTTTATAAGAAGGCTAGTGGGAGCAATATTACCTTTCTGGTTCTCATTGAAAACGACATCCCAACCTTGCACGAGACTAAAGCTTGGTTGAGGAAGTGTTTTTCAATAAAGGACTTAGGCGATGCTTCTCATATCTTAAGGATTAAGATATGTAGAGATCGCACCAAGAGGGTCTTGGATTTAAGTCAGGGAACCTATGTGAACAAGGCATTGAGTAGGTTCTTAATGCTCGATTCAAAGAAAGGACTCTTACCCACTAGTCATGGCATTCATCTCAGCAAGACTCAGTGTCCTAAGACACCTGATGAGCTGAAAAGGATGATGAGAATCCTATGCGCCTGGGGGCAGGATCGATCATATATGCCATGACATGTATGAGACCAGACGTCTCGTAAGCCTTATGTTGTACCAGTAGACATCATTCTAACCCGGGGGAAAGATGATGTTGAACTAGTCGGCGAAGGATGAGTAGACGCTAGTTTTCCAAGACAAATCCAGATGACTTTAGAAGTCAATCAGGATATGTGTTTACGCTGAATGGCAGAGCTTTAGCTGGGAAAGCGTAAAGCAAGATACCATTGCCGAATCTACGACAGAGGCCAAGTACATGGATGCTGCAGAGGCAGCTAAGGAGGCTATGTGGATTTGGAAATTCATGGCAGGGCTGGGTGTAATTAAAAACCCATCCAGCCCGGTGAATCCATCTTGCGACAACACAAGGGCCATTGCGCAAGCTAAAAGCCTAGATCGTATAACAAATCCAAACATGTACTGCGGCATATCCACCTCATCAGATAAATACTGAACTAAGGTGAAGTGAAGATAACCGATATTGCAATAGATGATAACATAGCGAACCCTTTGACTAAGGCAGTGTCACTGCCTGAACATGTTAGACATGTATAGTCGATGGGGACATATTGGAGTTTAGATTGCAACTAGGGCAAGTGGGAGATTGTTAGTCTTAGTGCCCGTAGTTCAATCCTAAATGTCCAAATGTATATATCATCGTTAGCAATAAAATTAAAGCGGCTTTATATTACTTATGTGTTGGAGTAATATATCGATGTGTGCTCTGATCTATGCCCACCATGCGAATAGAACCATAGATCGAGATAGATCACACTCGATGGGTCCCTAGTCAACAAAGCTTCACTAGAAGCGACTAGTATGAAAGATGGCTCTTTATGGCTTACGTTCTGTTAGTCATTGGAATGGGATTCCGGAGTCTGATCATAGATATCATGTGGGACATGATATTGGACGACCCGCCCTGAATATGTGCCATAGATTAAGTCATGAACATATTCAGTGTTGTAGCTTGTCATGTATCCTTAGACCAAGGAGTCTTTGTGATCGCTATGTAGTCAACAACTGAGTTTGACCTGAGCCTAACGTTGTCCGTAACAGGGCTTCCATAACGGCCAGGATTGGCTTGGGGATGGGCTACATGAGTGACACGAAAGACGGCTAAGGGATTTATCCCTCATACTAAGGTATGGGAAAGATATCGGTTCTCGGCCACTTGATCGAGAGTGACTGGAAGAATAGCATGGCCATGCACATGATACTGGGTATCATATCTTCAGTCATCTCACATATCAAGGAACGGTGATTGAGAATAATAAGGATGACGACTCTATGCCTTATCTCAATCAGGATATCGGAGATAAAAGGATAATGACAGGGACGACGGAAAGGTTAGAATCGACAGGGTCGATTCGCTATGCAGTGTCAGGCAATACTAAAGTCTCGTTAGTTGCCACTTAAATAGGATCAAGTAAAATGGGATTTTACGTTGATCTATTGACATGCATAAACCTAAGGGTCACACCGGAGGATGAAACTCATTGACACATTTATGGAGAATGGCCAAAAGAGAGTTGTCTCGGGACATGACCAAAACTGGGTTTTGGGTCATGTGCCCGTAAGTGAATAGGACTTTACGGATCGAGACAAGGCTTGGAGTCTTGGGATTGATTGCGTCGGATAATGTTGGACATTTCCGGTATGGAAGGCTTGGAGGCGATGAGCGAATCACGGGACCTCGTTGGAAATGGCCACGGGCCATGTTCCAAGAGGCCCATGAAAGGCCCATGCAACCAAGGCCCATGGAACTAATTAATCAAGTCTTGATTAATTAGTACTAAGTAAGCAAGACAAAGATTAAGGTGTTGGTGATTCACCACCTAACCCAATCTTGTCTTGCCATACTTTGTCCTATTTACACCTTACTTGACACCATACTTGTCCCATGCCTTTAGTTGGACAAGTATGGGTTTTGTTATGTTTAAGTCATCTTTTTTCAACATAACAAACACTAGACAAGAATAGGAAACACATTTTCTCTCCCTCTTCCATGGCCATTTCGGGTTTGGCAAGTTTCCACCTCCATGTTTGTGTTCTTGAGTCCTCAAAGAGAAGAACTACGTGGCTTTGATTCCCATGTGGATACGTAGGCGTCTTGGAGACTCAAGCCAATCATTCGTTAACCGGTGTTCTTGTTTTGGTAAGAACTAGTGCTGAATTTTTCTCTTGTTAATCCATTCTTTGTTAGTTGTTTCATGGTTCTAATTGTCTCTTGGTTTTCATTGATTTTCCGCTGCGAGTTGGTTCATCTCCAACCCTACCTCGAGACCCAACACCGCCAAACATCTTGCATCACGTTGCTCATAGCCGAGGAACAGTTGTTTCGATCGTGATCAGGAATCCTGCCAACCTGTACTCGAACGGAGAATCAAGGTTGTCAATCGCATCATCTGGGATATGGAGCTCTTCCAGCGAGCCGTCAGAGAGGGCTCGAGGATGGCCAACGAATGTTTGTCCCGAGGGGGGTCTTCTCGATTCTCCTAGTCGTCAAAAATGACGTTGCATGGTCAAAATTGGGTGTCCTTGCCTCTGTCCGCCCTTGGATCGCTGACGTCAGGGCTCCCTGGGTGGGTGCTCAAAGAGGTTGAAGGTCTCCACCCCTTTGCGTCTTGGACCCCGGAGCTTAGGCAAATATGATCGGCTTCTTTGTCGGAGGTCGACCCCTCGACTTCCTCGGCCTTGGCCCCACCTTGTATAGCCGTTTGGATTTTATAAATCATTCGGTGAAGATATACAAATGATCCTTCATAACTTACACCCGTTGATCGAATAAGCGCAACGATAAATATTATAGACTCCAGACAAGCTAGACCATAATATTACCGACCCCTAATCAAAACTTGCATCGCAACATAATACACGTCAGAGCGTGCAACCATACCGTGCACGCCAAAAATGCACATCATAAGTGTCACAAAGCGAGCACACCAAAGTACAATCGGTGCATACAAACGTGCAACCGATGCACGCCAAGCTGCAACAAGTACAATTATTTAAGATAAACCCAAATCGGCCAAGCTAAAACACCAAGTAAATGAAAAACAGAAAAAAGAAACCCACTCTAAGAACTCTGTTGAACCCGACCGAGACCCCAACTCAACGGTGGGCCTGGCTGCACCACACCACGACCACAAAGATAGTAGTAGGACACCACCATTAGATGGCGGAGGTTCAGATCGTACGAGGCCTCCTACCAAACTCCGAGCAGATCAGACGAAGCGAGCTGCCAGCCAGAGAGGCGAGAGCACCGGCGAGGCCATCCCCAACATCGGTCTCCAACTGAACCATCCTCCATGTGTCCTGCGACTACGAGCAGAGAAGCAGATCTGGATTGGAGTTCTAGATCCGCAACTCCACTGACCCCGAGCAGGCCCCGGAACGAAGCACGGCGAAGACAAGGAAGCTCCGGTGAAGCACAACAACCAGACCATTTCCCTCAAGACGCGAACGGCGACAGCGAGATGACGAGCAGACGGACCATATCTACAGAGCTCAAGAACATAAAAACGGAAAACAAGAGGAGGAGAGAGGGGGAAGAAGGATGAGGGGAAACGAGACAAAAGAAGGCTCCGTTGGAAATGACCAAAGCTAGAGTCGAGACCTTCAGCGACGGGACAAAAAAAGAGGTGGCAACGACAGAAGGGCTAAGATTTAGAACTTTTACAGAGACTTATGCCAAGTGGTGAAATTTAATTTGATAGGAATATCTAATATGCATTAAAGTAATGAAGAGTTAACTCATAATCAGGAGCGAAATCAAGTAGTAGTTAAGACTTTTCATGCAACGCTCTAATATATAAGAATTTGGTACAACAGTAGAAGGTTTTTAGATATTTATAAAAGAACATAAGTTTGACTCATCCTAACACCTTGAATTATTTTTTTGCTTCTACCCTAACTACTCCTGATTTTTTTTTCTCTACTTAGCTACCCCTAAGTTTTTTTTTCTGGTTCCTGCTCATAATCCGACTCTATAAAGTACATGCTTCCAAACAAATGATCGGGTCAGATGTGAGAAACCGGATCCGACCCGACCCGTTACCATACCCCAGGAATAGAACAAAGAGGAGTGGCCAGTTAAGGTTGATGCCCCCAAAAAGAAAGGAATGAATCTAGCGCCCATCTCTTCTATATTCAAAATTAGAAAGTTAGATAAGAGAACCACAGAACGAGAGCCTTCCACCTCAGCACCGCAGTGACAACATCAACGGCCCAGATCTCCTCGATCCCCTGAATTTAACTAGTCAACCCCGTCATTGTATTTTCCAAAACAAAAACAAAAACATAAAACAGAGTCCGAGAAAACAAATAAAGCTACCACTTTTATATTCCTCCGTCTCCTCCGATCCATTCCCAGAAGGAAAAATGGCGTCTTGGAACTCGATTCCTCTGGAAGTTCTGTATCAGATTCTGGGCTGGACCGCTTTCTGCGCCTGGTCAATCAGTTTCTACCCCCAAGTCATCTTGAATTTCCGCCGGAAACGGTACTTTCCCAAATCCTCCGGTGAGCGGTTCCGTTTTCCATGGATTTTGGATGTAAATTTTGTATCTTTTTTGGATCAGAGTTGTGGGTTTGAACTTCGATTTCGTGGTGCTCAATCTGACCAAGCACTCCTCGTACCTCATCTACAACGCCACGCTCTACTTCAGCTCCGCCGTCCAGGAACAGTACCGGGAAAAATATGGCTTCGGAGAGGTCAGTTTGTTTATTGTGTAATGGGTTTGTTTGTAGCATTAGCTTTGGTGATTTGGGTCTTTTTTTATGTTTGGGTTATGTTATGTATGTGGTTATGAATCTAATTGAAGCTAATGTTTTCATGGGGTTGTGGTTGTGTTTGGTGAGGCTCTAAGCTTGGTTTATCCCTCTCTGCCTGCTAATTTTGATGGTTTGGAGATGGGTATTGTTCATCATTGACCTGAGTTGTTTCTATTGAGAATTGCATCTCAATGTTTGTTTCTCTTTTTGATTTCATGGGTTGTATACAAGAAACATAGGAGTAGCATCTGAGTTTAGGTAATGAGATAATGAGTTAGACTTCAGCTAAAGGTTTAAGCTTTTTGTTTTAAGGTTCATTTTTCACTTAGTAAGGTTAATTTGTTGTTCTGATGAATGATATGTTTATACTTAATATTTGTTTCTTTGTCTGCTTATTGCAGATGATACCTGTAGCTGCAAATGATGTGGCCTTTTCCATACATGCTGTTGTGTTGACAGCCATTACCTTGTTCCAGATTGCAATCTATGATGTGAGTGATTTTGAGTTCATTATGTATTATTTGTAGGGAAAATGTTATTTACATACCCACTTTGACCTTTCGCCATCAGAAATTCCTCCTAAAGGTGATGGTTTTATCAGGAATACACTGTCACCTTTCTCTTTTATCGGGTGTTTTTTTCCCAACAAAATGATTCAAATCCGAGTGTTTTTGATGATAACAAAAGGTGACAATGTGTTAATGATAAGGCCTCACCTTTACCGTGTGTATTTGAGAAACAAAGGTCAAAGGGCGGTGTTAATAAAGTTACCTCTTATTTTTAAACTTGCCATCTTATATGTTGAACATAGTCATGTATTCAACACTTTTCTGAACCTGATCTTAAAATTGACTTTTTTTTTACAGCGTGGAGTTCAGAAGGTCTCTAAGATCTCTCTAGCAATTGTCTCCGCTGTGTGGGTAGGTGCTGGAATATGTTTTTTCTTGGCACTACCAACCGGTTCATGGCTATGGCTGATCTCAGTTTTCAAGTATGTCTTACTTATAGTACTCATAAGTCCTTTACATTGATCTATATGATATTTGAGATGACTGGTAATTAACTTCCAAGGGATGGATAGATCATATGCATTAATGTTGATTTTCACTCATACTTAACTTCCTATGCCTACTATTATATAGAACCATAATTGACTTGTTGTAAAATTATATTTCTAACTTTTATGAGTTGAATTCTTTTGCAGCTCAATTCAAGTGTTCATGACAGTCATCAAATATATCCCACAGGTAGAGTTAATTCCATTGAAATTATTTTCAACTATTTAACCGAACCTTTTAGTATTCTTTTCAATTGCCATCTGATAAAGCGTCTCTTAATTGTCTTAAAAACTTGAATTGATATTCATACCTGAAACAGCAACCTGCAAGATGCGGTTAATCTGATGGTCATGATTGTTGACATGGCTTTAATGTTTAATCTATTTCAAAGTTGTTTGTTTGGGCTTAACCAGTGAGCTGTTGAACTAGGATTTGTCTAAATACTCAAAAATTGTCGTGATCCAATAGTTTTGTTTTGATCAACTAAATCTGGTGCATCAAAGCATTTGGGCCCAAGACCTTGCTTATGTAGAAGCAATGGAGCACCCAACTATTTTTTTATTCTTAAAGAATTTATTAAAATTGATGTATGGGTTCCCTTATGTAGAAGAGAACACTAAATTCTCGACCCCCATCTTGAGAGAGGCCCAAAAGGCTAAATAGAGAGAGACCCAACAAAAGTTGGGAAGAGAAATAATTGAGGTACCGTTGTTGAGATTTGAACTCTGGTCCCTAGACCCAAGTTCAAGTGCTTGACCAGTTGAACGGGCAGGCTATGGTATGATCTGGTTAGATTAGCCATCAATAACTTCTTATGAACTAATGTATGATGTGTAGGCATTTATGAACTTTGGGCGTAAGAGCACAGATGGATTCAGCATTGGCAACATCTTACTTGATTTTGTTGGAGGGGTTGCAAATTATGGTCAAATGGTTGTGCAGTCTGTAGATCAAAGTATGTGATTCTGTTTTTCTTTTGCCAACTAATAATTATTTGGGATAATCGCAAAAAGTACCTTGAGGTATTCATTTTTGGCAACTTCTTGGCCTCTTTTTTGATAATTGCAAAAAAATGCACTGAACTTGTCTTGTAAAATGCAAAAAATCCAAATTTTCACATCCCTTAATTTTCTTCCTCTTTGTACCGTACAAAGAGTACAAAATTTAAGGGTAATAAAAATTAGATTTTTTGTTCTTTAATTATTATTTTTTACATTTCAAAGGGTAAATAGTCATTTTGAAGCAAATTTATACAAAGTGTAACAGAAAGACAAGTTCAGTGCATTTTTTTTGCAATCATCAAAGAAAAGGGCTGTAAGTTGTCAAAAGTGAAAAATCTCATGGTACTTTTTTGTAATTATTCCTAATTTTTTCAAATTATATTAATGTCAATTCCAAACTTGGTGTGTACTACAGATTCTTGGGTAAACTTCTATGGGAATATAGGGAAGACATTGCTGTCTCTGGTATGAACCTTAAGACTCCGTTTACACTTGTTCACCTCATACCTCTTCTGCAAATATCTCATGGTTTTGTCATTGTTTGCAGATATCCATGTTCTTTGACATTCTTTTCATGTGCCAACACTACGTTCTGTACCCTGCAAAGAAAGTTGCGACCTCATCGTCTAAGGAGGAGAAGGAAGGTACAGAGCCGTTTATTGAGTCCTCTGCTGCAACAAATTCAGAAGGTGCTGTATAAGTAGTTTTGTTCCTGATGAACACTGTTGTGTATTATAATAGAGACGGTGCTTGTTATGGATAGTTTGATACAGTGCTGGTTCCACAAACAACATTGTACATAGGAAAAAGAAAGCACAACATTTTTTGTTCTTACATATAGGCACATTGTACATATATTATTAGTACAAGGTACTTTCTGCGTTTCTGATATGATACTACTGTGGAAAAGCTTTGTTTCTAACTTGGTCTCCTCTTGTTGAAGCAAAGAGTGCCTCTTAATCGCTTGAGCTCTGTTTTGGCCTTTACCTGTGCAGATGGTGAAGATCGATGCCACTTCTAAAACCGACATATTATGTTTTGCATTTGACAAATGTAATGAAATTACTAACCTTGAACTTTCTGGCTGGTGTGGAGCACATTGACTTATGAGTTGATTTGGAGATTGACTTCCTCTTGTCTGAAAACTCAACTGAAGTTTTCTTCATTACTGGTGTGACATTGGGTTCTCTCTTTGGCCAAACAGAAGCTATGGGTTTTGCAGGTGAAGATGTTGAGTTTGATGGCCGGCTGTGGATGGATGTCTTTAAGGTAGAAAATACTAGCTTCTTCTTCCTTGGAAGTTGGAACTGAATCTTCTCGATTCGGTTTCGAATCCTGTCACAGTATCAAAGAAATGTCAGCTTGACTCAAACTGAAACCAGAACAAGAAAGCACTATCTTAATCTAATCTTATTGATACTATTAAGGTTTTGGTCATTGTTCGAAACTGAAACTTTAAGTGAAGGTTCAGAGGATGTTCCAGTCAGCTCCATTACTGCAACATCCTGGTAATCTGTATTGTCAAGAACTTTGCTTGAATCAGGCATGTTGGCCTGAAGAATCAAACCCAGTTCTCTACTGGGGACAACCTTGGACTCATGTTCGGTCTGAAGTCTTTGTCTGCAAATCCTTGTCTGAAGCCTTTATTGCTGCAAGTTCCTTATAGTGGGCTTCAAAGAAAGCTTTCTTCTGGGCAACAGAACCAGGCTGAGCGTATCCCTGTGCTTCTTCTACATAGATGGATTGGCTCAGAGCATCAATGGGGTTGCTCTGACAACATAAATGAAATTTTTACATACAACGTGCACAATCAAATGATGCAGAGGTGGAAAAAGAAAGAATCCCCTTATGAAGAAATTGAAAAGGGGTTGTTTGGTTGCTGAGAAAATAAAAGAAAAAATTAATCTTGGCAATGTAAACATTACTTTGGCGCCATTAATGGCAAGTCCAGAAACATAAGAGAAGGGCTGTTGCATCTGCATGAGACAAGTTGAATCTCCCATGTCTTAACAAAAATCCAAATCCTTAAAAATCTTCTTCCTCAGTTCAATCCAGGTGGGTCTTGCTCTGCTTTGTCTCTGTTCCTCAATTGTGTGACGTTCAGATTTCAATTTTCAAAACAAAAAAGTTGGTCCATGTTTGTGTAATCATTTTACAGTACTGTCCTGTAACAGTTCATCTTTTAACCCCCACAAACACACATATACATTGCAAGCAGTAAAAGTTCCCAAATTCAAATTACGTTACAAAAAAATTACAAATACATAATCAGGTATTAGTTCTGTAGTAATGTTCCATGTGGAAGCTGACAAGTTCAAACCAGTTCATTAATCTCATGTCAGTGGACTTTAAAGTCATATCTGGACCTGTTGTAGCCAAAATCAACAACCTTAGGATCAACTACCTTGGTGCACATGAACTTTTGTTTTGGGCCTGTGTTGTGTTGTGGCTTCCAAACTCTATCACTTGAGTTTTTCCGTTGATCCTAGGCTCCTCATGCCTTCAAAGATGTTCCATAGACTTGCTGAACAAGTTATTCTCTTATAGACACCTATTCAAATCTATCAATCGAATAAGATCTTCTCTTGATTCTAATTATCTTACCTCTGTTTCTCTTCCCTTTCCTACCTGAAAACACCACCATCATCACTGCCAAGAAACACAACCCAGAAAGCACCCAAGCAGCCACAACCCAGATCCTAAAAGAGCTCAATGTCCCATCCGTTCCTCCGGACAAAGACGAAACCTTTGACTCATTTGATACATTGTTGTTGTTCCTCATGGCCTGTTCTTCATTAACCTTTCCAAATTTCCTTGAAGTTGTGACCTCCTTGAAGCGTGGGTCAGAGCATTTTCTGGACTCGTGATGGAGCCTCATAGCTTCATTGAGCATCTTCCCACATTCTATGCTGAGGAGGTCACGCTGTAGTGCATTCTCATCCGTGCTATCGAGTGAGGAAGCTTCTGGCGGGTCCGGAAACTTAGACCCGCATTTGTTGACCAAGTCAACGTCCCTCCACTCTGCTTTATCAAAACTCCAGTTCCCAACACGAAATTCTAATCCGTAGTGAAAAACTCGATACTTGACACCGGGTTCGGGTATGTATCCGGGGTAAATCAATATCTCTCTGTTTATGATGTGCCGTAATTTCAACTGCATTAGAAACAAAACACAACAAAATGCTCATTAGATATCCGACTAGCAGAGCTTAGTCCCAATCTTGAGCTCTAGTCATTCGATACAGATTATGACTATATATATCTACATATATATATATATATATATATAGGGTTGGTATCAAATACAAACCACCCCTTATTGTGCAAACTACGAACTCACCAGGTGCTGACACGTGGGCGCGCGCGCTGCTGGTGCGCGCGCACAGTGCTGACACGTGGCGCGCATAGTGCTAATAGTTTGGGCGCACAGTGCTAATAGTTTGGGCGCACAGTGCTAAACTATTAGCACTGTGCGCGCCAAACGATTAGCACCGTGCGCGCGCGTGGTCAACACGCTCACGCGCGCGGGCAGAGGTGCGCGCGAATCTGCCACGTGTCAGCATCGCGCGCGCTCTGCTGACGTCACTTTGACCGCATCTTGTGGCTTAGATTGATTCGTAGTTTGCACAATAAGGGTGGTTTTTACTGGATAGCTACCCTATATATATATATATATATATATATATATATAGGATAACAATCAGGTACAAACTTGTATCTTTCGTTAGAACGTAGAACTATCAATCTGGGCCCTTGGATCGTAGAATTAATGGCCCAGATTTAATGCATATCTTTTAATATCTTTTTAATTAATGCATATCTTGTAATTGATTTCGTAATCAATCAACACACCCCCCCCTGAATTTCGGTGGCCATCCGATCTGGATAATCAATGGCCCAGATTAGTTCTACGTTCTGACCCGAAATAGGGTTTGTACTTGATTGTTCCCCTGTATATATATATGCAAATCATAGCCCTCTTCTTCGACAATAGAAAAAAAAGGTTGTATTTTTGTTGCACTTTGTATCGGTTTGTTTCAAAATGACGATTTTGCCTTACAATTTTCAAAAAAATATCAAGAATTTCACCTCCCTTAATCTTTTTCCTCTTTATCAAATTATCAAACTTTACTAACATAATAAAAAAAATTATTAAGTATCAATCAAAATAATTGATTAGTTCGGTTAATATAATGCAAAAAGATTTTTTTATGACAGTAAAATTTGATAATCGATAGAGAGAAAATTACAGAATGTGAAAATTCTTGATTTTTTTTGTTTTTTACTTTTTATTTTAAAATTTTAACTTCAAGGGTAAAATTGTCATTTTGAAACAAATTGATACAAAGTGCAACAAAGATACCAGTTCAAGGCACATTTTTTGCCATTATCAAAGAAGAGGGCTATGATTTACAAAAAGTGAAAAGCACATGGTACTTTTTTTTTTTTTTGCATGTATCCCTCAAATTTGCAGAGCTTAATCCTTATCTTGAGCTTATTAGTCATTTGATACAAATTATGACTACATATGCAATCTTCCGTAAATATATTAAGGTTAATTAAACAACGTACCTCTGCTGCACCAAATGAGTAACCATACATCTCACTTATCCACCCAGATGAATATATATCTCCAGTGATATTTGTAGCATAATGAGCTTTATCAGCCCGGACCTCCTCAGTTTTATGCAGCCACAACAGAGCGAATTTCCTGAGATCATCTATATGCATGATGATTACACCTCCAACCTTATCACAGGCTTCAGGATGGCGGGTATGGAGTTTTGCAAGCTCATTGTTGCATCCGATCAGGTAGCTAACACACACAACATGAGATTTAGAAATATCATATATACATATATCAGGGAGATTCTCACTCAGCTACCCTTAAGTATGTACCTTTCTCAATCAACTACCCCCCTAAGTTTTTTCAGTTTCAAGTCATGCCAATCCTGTCAACTTTTGGGTGTGGAAAGACGAAAATACCCTTACCTTTTGTTTTCCTTATGAGGGTATTTTCATCATTTCATGTACATAAAGTTGATGGTTATAAACATAAATGTAAGTAGTAGAAACGGATCTTACTCGTAGGGTGTTGAAACTGGGCGACCACGTGCTGCTTTGAATTCCCATGGTGTGATGGGCCCTCTCATGATCATATCCGCATCAAGAATTACTATGTATTCTGCATCAATCTCTGCATGATTGAGCCAATGCAGGACTGCAGCTGGCTTATTAATTGCTGGGTACCTGAAATGGAAGAAACAAGAGTAAGCTTTCAATGCCAACTATCTCATGAAATAGAATATTGAAGATTTTGTATTTCTTTTTAGTTCGTTTGGATTGGATACGGATTTTAGTTAGTCAACTAAATCCTAATCAGGGATAATTGCAAAAGATGAGCCCTGTACTATTCACTTTTGTTTTGCAAATCATAGCCTTCTTCTTTGATAATAGCAAAAAAAGTACCTTGAGGTATTCACTTTTTACAACTTGTAACCCTCTACTTTAATAATTGTAAAAAAGTTCCCTGAACTTCTCTTTTTGTTGCACTTTGTATAAACTTATTTCAAAATGACAATTTAACCCTTGGAATTTTAAATATTAAAAATAATAATTAAAGAACAAAAAATCCAAAATTTTCATATCCCTTAAAGTCCTTACTCTTTGTACAGTACAAAGAAGAAGAAAATTCAGGGATATAAAATTTTGGATTTTTTGTTTTTTACTTATTATTTTTAAAATTTAAATTATACGGGGAATTTTTTTATACAAATTGTAACAAAAGGACAAGTTCAGGGTACTTTTTTATAATTACCAAAGAAGAGGGCTACAAGTTGGTAAAATGAATATTTCAGGGTTCTTAGCAATTATCCTTTTTTATATATCCCTCGTATGCACCTTAAAAGTACAAAAATGTTCACATGTCTAGCAGAAGCAAAAGAAACACAGTATGAGGAAAGAAAAAGAAAATTACCAGTCACCGGTTAAAGGATGTCGGCTCATGGAAGGGACATAATGGGTTGGAGCCAAGTCATGGCCCGAGTATCGCTTCAACTGTTCATCAGTACAGCTGAGAAGCCTGGTTATATTTCCAGGCTGGCCACTCAGGTGAAAACTATGAACAAGTCCTACAGTCTGCCAATCAAAGTAAGGGATACATTCTGTGGAAAAAATGGTGTGGATTTTGGGAAATGGCTTATCGGATTCATCAGGGACTTCTTGATCCACCGCAGCTTCCTCGTTCTTCATACCATTATCGGTTAGAAGTTTAGGCCGAGTTAGTTCAGCAAATGTTCGGCTCTTCAAGAAACTCAAGTATTTTGACCACTTAGGCTTTGCACATCCATTTGCAGCATGTTGTTGTAATAAACCCTCATTCAAAGTGTTAATGCACTCTATGCTAAGAAATAAACCCCGTCTTGTGTTAGGATCAGACTCTATCAACTTTACCTGAATAAATAAATATATAATCTTGAGATTTTACTTTCCAACTGCATGAACATGAGTGACATAATTTCTAGGAATGATTGCATATAGCTTTTGTGTAATATATGTCTTTGCACATAACTATCCCCAACTTTAAACTTGTACATCCGGCTACCTAAACTTTCAAAAAATGACACATAACTCTTTTTGCAGAAAATGATGAAAATGCCCTTGACCCTAATCTCAAAAAGGACGGACTTCATAATTACCAAAAACATTTTGATTAGAAGTAGAAAAAACGTTGAGTAGGTGTAAAAAGACTCCTTAACAGATAAAACTATTAAAAAGACGAAAAAAGGTATTTTTAAAAGATTAGGATCAAGGGTATTATCATCATTTTTGGCAAAAAAAGAGCTATGTGTAATTTGTACTTTGGAACAAAGTGAGAAAACACACAACATATGTAACATAATGGCAACAATGTTACAAATAGGCTGAACCGAAACATGTGCATATCACTAAAATTTAATCTTGTGAGAAAAAGAAGCATTTTTTCTGTTCATATACCTCTCTTGGATAAGGAGGCTCAGGAAAAAGCCGGCCACAGTCATAAACAATATCATCTTCATGGTGATCTAGCTTACTGAAAGACCAGTTCCCAACGGTAAAGCGCAAGCCATAGTGAAGAAGAATAGGCTCAATGCCTTGCCGTGGAATATAGCCAGGGTAGATCATTAAATTATCATTAATTTTGTGCTTTAGTCCAACCTGGGAAAATCAGTAACGTTATATTAATAAAAAATAAGAGAAATATTAAGTGCAGCTCAAAATAAGAAACAATGAATTTAAAGTACCTCTGCCGCACCAAATGAATACCCGTACATCTCACTAATCCACCCTTGAGCATAGATGTCACCGGTTATGTTGGTTGCCCAGTGATCTCTATCTTCTCTCACTTCTTCTGTTTTTGAAAGCCACATGGGAGCCAATGCTCGTAGATCATCTATATGCATGGCTAAAAGTCCCCCTACTTTGTCACAGAGTTCTGAGTGATTTGTGTGTAGTTTAGCTAGTATGTTATCACATCCAATCAAGTACCTGACGGAGCGATTCATCTCAAAATGAATATCGATATCAACAATGGCTATAGAGATCTATTCAACTCTACAAGCAGCTATGTTATTCATCCAAATGTCCGAAAAGAACACCAGCTCTAAAATCTATAATCATGAGATAATCTCATATAAGCACACTAAACTTGTTACATTTCTCACTTAATTATACTGACTTTTGAATTTTCTCACAAGCATGACTACACTCAACTTCCATTTTTTCACTCTACTCTATTTGGGTGATAAGTGACAAAAATACCCCTACAGTAATTTAAGGAACTCCAACAAGAATATCCGTGTACCGTCAGTTTCATTTATTTATTACCGTAAAGAAAGTTATTACAAAGTAATTTCTCGACGTAATAGAATGGAAAATCAAGCCGGGATTCATTGCTGCATGGGTATTTTTGTCACTTATTACCCAAATAGACTGAAGTGAGAAAAATTGAAAGTTCAGTGTAGCTGGATGAGAATTTAAAAGTCAGTGTAGTTAAGTGAGAAATATGACAAGTATAGTGTACTTGTGGAGATCATCCCAATTATCGACTTAGCGTCGTCATAATGTCAGTGCAAAAGTCTCTAGTTTTGGTAAGCTCCTATTAAGGTAGGTCTATATTTTCATTAAACCAACCGAGTTTCTCACACAATCAAGTTTAGTGAGACATGGGAGTTTTGAGCAGAATGAATCGAATAAAGGGAATGTAAGTACCCATAATATGCTGCAACAGGTTTGCCTTTTTCAGCACCAAGCTCCCACGGTACAATTGGTCCTCTAATGATCATATCAGCATCCAGAATCACAACCCAATCAACATTTTCTGCTTCTTCACTGTGTTTAAGCCAATGGACAATCCCAGCAGGTTTGTTAATTGCAGGGTACCTACAAACCAAAAAAAAAACTCAATATCCAGGTACAGCCTAATTCCCCTATAAGAGCACCTCCAGCTCAGGGTGAATTGGGGCGAATTCACCGGGCGAATCAGCAAAAAAGGTTTTTTGTGGTGAATCGCGCCACTTTGTGGGCGAAGGATTCATCGCCCAGCTAAATTCCCCTACCTTGTAGCCACTTGCCACACGACACGTGACTATTCACCCATGCACTGGGCTAATACCACTGTGAGAGGTTGGGCGAATCGACCGGTAAAAGGGGGATTCGCGTGGACTAATCGCCTCGAGCGTTGAAAATGCTCTAACACATAACCAAAGCTCCAAAAGCTAGACCAAGCAAATTAGCACTAACATTTCATTCATGAAGTGTACCAAGCTGGATAAAGATCTAACAAAATGAGAGCTTGACCAGACTCCTCACATCCTCCAACAAAACCCAACAAATGCATTAAAACCAACCAAAAACCACACCATCATAACCTGGCTCAAAACCCATCAGCAAGATTCAGCTAATCAATTCAAGACCCAGTTTTAGCATCAACCCATCAACCAAACAGCTGAAACCAACACAAACACACACAGAGAGAGCTAGAGAAGAAACACTTACCAGTCCCCAGTTTTGGGGTGCTTGCTCATGGAAGGGACCTCAAAGGTAGGGGCCAAATCCATGCCTCTGTAGCTCCTCTTCTCCTCGTCCGTACAGCTGAGGAGGCGGGTAATGGGTCCGGGCTGTCGGGCCTTCCGGAAGCTGTGCATGAGCCCTACCGTCTGCCAATCGAAGTAGTTCTGGCACTCCACCGAGAACAGCGTGTGGATCCTGTACGGCGCCTCCGCGCTCCGGCCGCCCCCGACCCACATTCCCATCGCCGCCACCGCCCAAATCAGGATCATCAAACCGCCCATTCTCGAAATTCAGGACCGGGTTTCAAGTGGGCTCGGCATCAAAAGATCTGAGACTCCTCAAAATTTGATCTTTTTGTATGATATCTGATCGATAGAGAATAAAAAAATGGGGGAAGACTTTTTCCTGGATTAGTAAACAATGACAATCAACCACTGATTCATATGAATAAAATAAAATGGGAAACTGAGTCAAGGAAAGGAAACTGAACCACTCCATAGCTGTCATCTATTATTATTCAACTTTGTCTGTGTTCTTCTCATTCCTTCCATCTTTGGTTCGCTTCGCAGTCGCAGTGGTGGCGATGGTGGCAGTAAATCTAGTGTAAAATCGGGTTTGAAAATGATTATATGATTATAATTAATAAAATCCAATAGAATCACTCAAACTTAATTTTTCGATTAAAAGGTGTAATATTATTAATTGAGATATCAACTAAATAGATATGGGATCGGATAATTTTTGTTTATCAAAACAAGAACAGATATCGAACAGATGTTTGCAGTTCTTTTAAAATTATAATTGTCATAGACAGTATTGATACGTAATATAGACCGGAAAGAAAGAAAAGAAAGAAGAGGGATAAGAAATCGAAACTGAAAGTCCTGCTCAAAAGCCCAAGCATGGGTCGTATCAGTAGTAGAAGGCAATGTTTGAACCAAGGACCCCTCCCGGATCCAGTCCCTGAAGTCTGATGACCTAGCATTCCTCTTGACGAGGCTGCTTACCAGCCCTCGCCTATCATCCTAAGGTTCGCCAACCGAACCCTTCTTCACTCCACTGCTACCAGTTCCGGCTCCAAGTCCAGGCAAGCCTGAAACTTCGATTTTCTTGCTCCCAGAGAGATGGTCGATCCTCCAATTGCACCAACCAGGGTCCACCGCCCCGGTCTGGGTAATGCCACAAGCCCTTGAACCCTTAGGTATAGTGCCCGCGGATACATTCCAGGTCTTCAACCGAGGCCTCTAGGTACTCTAGTCAGTCGCGTACGACTTTGCTCCCATATCCCTTTGAAACTCCAAGACAGAGGAATCGAACCTCAGCCCGATAACGATTTCCCGATCGCACTCCTAGACGATGTGGCCAATTATCCCATAATTTTGGTAGAAGGAGTACAGCTTGGTGTACGTGAGAAAGGCCTGGATCGGGTCTGGAAACTCCTTGAACCTCAGCAGCAATTGTCGGTGCAAGAGGCGATCTATCAGGTGTCAGAACCGGACCTTCACTGTTCCTCCCCAACAGCTACCTCATTGATCACATGGGACCTCAACACACTTCCCGAGTGTCGCCGCAATGGTTTCACCCGTTATTTCGAGTCCGCACTAACAAAGGAAGCCTGTGGACGTGAGCTCATAGCTGGAGTCGGTCAAGAGCAGGAAGCTCCCTAGCCATCGGATCCCCAAGGAGGAGTGGACGGCCATCAAAACTCCATGGCTCGCTGCCCCCATACCCATGCACGAACCTCCTTAGATTCGAAGTAGAACCCAAATATCCCAAGGCAAATGTCCTTCATCACTAGGCCCTCTGCAACTCTGCCCCACGCCATGGTGATGAACTAGAGTAGCACCTCATTCTAGTGCAGTTTAGAGGACCAAAGCTTACCCATCATTGTAAATTGTTGGCGGGCGATGACCGAGGGATCCACCAGGGAGTACGGAGCGAGGATCTCCAACTCCTCCTCCTCCAATGAGCAAGACTAAATGTCGTCCTGAAGACTAGCAAGACTGGACTTGAGTGCCATTGAAATGAACAACGCCAAACTCTCGATGCATCGTCGCACGCCATTTTGTGTGTTTAAGAGGTTGAGTAATTTTCATTGGTACGTTCGACAAGTAAAGACAACGAGCTTAAGTTTGTGAATAAGTTTGGAAATATTGTATGTGATTTAGGATACCCCACACTGTTGACTATACTGCTTACGAATGAAGGTTGGACCCATACAACTGGGACCACTATCTTCGAGTGTGTGTCCAGGTAGACATACGACATACCTCACAACGGGTGTCTAACCTCGGCGGATAAGATTCGCGTGATCAGTTTGGCGACCAGTTGCTCATGCTCCCACCAACTCCCTACGACTGGGAGGGGAACTCTCATGACCGGGGTGTGCCCGGGCCTTGGATCAACCCCGATCCCGATCCTTGGAACCCGACTCTGAGAGGGAATGAGAGCCACAACTAGGTTGGGACACACACCGACTTCATGGCCCATCCCCTGGTCCGAACGTTGCTAGACCTTACCCGGGCCAACAAAAGAGGGGTACACGACTGGTGATGGGGGCATGCCTTGTAGAACAGGAAGCGAGGGATGCAAAACAGACTCACCGAATGCAACGAGCCTGTCGGGGTCCCATAGGGTGTTATAGAGGGGATACGCCCCGTCTCACCAGGATCTGAAAGTTGTTGATTTAAAGCCTCCTCCTATTCATGGGGACCTTCTCAGCTACTTGACGTTATCCTCAATTCCACCCCAAATGATCTCTATCGAGGAATAAACGGGCGTTTCAACAGGTCCACCCGAATCGAGACAAAAAAAATAGTCAAAGTAATTCTTTGTGCATCCTCGAAAGAATATGAAACCGCTTTTATATCATTACATGAAATAGCCGAACATATTAAATACATGATAAAAGTTTTGGGATTGTTCGAAACAGTCTCTCCTTTTACTTCCTGTTTTTGTTATATTTCCTTTTCCGCTTTATTGCTTGTAAATTTTATTTATAAAACTATCTATCGCATTATGTTAACAAAAGAAAATCTAAGATAGGGGCTGGCTGCTGTAGAAGGGCTTCATTAGAAGGAGTTGGCAAGGTGGAGACAGAGTCGGAGGAGGAAACGGAGTCCGGTTACAAGGCGGGGGCGACATGGAAACGACGCGAGGGCAAGAAACCCGTTAGGGTTCCAAGCGAAGCTATCAGGAGACGGGGCTATGGATGCTGTTTTGGGCCGAGGAGAAGGGATGGGTCGTGGGTAGCTGATACGGGCATGAGTGGTCTCAATCTTGGGCCTCAGAGGATGGATGAGTTGGGCCGACCCAAAATTTGGCCAAAAGAGCCCACTAATTACTCGGTCCGGGGGGGGGGGGGGGTCGGTATCACCGCCCTATTGAACGTAAGGTGGATAAGGTTCCATCAAGATCCGACAAAATACCTCTCTACCTTCTCGGGGGCCAACAATTCCGTGTTATGAGCCATACTTTTATCACTCCAGGGAGGACGACACACGCTGGCATCCTGGAGGAGTATCCAGTCCACTGTAGTACCGATCCGGAAATGGGTCCGCTCAACCCTATTCAGCAAAACGATTCAATTGAATGAGCCAGTTTTAGGTTTACATTATTACAATTTATTTTTGTTCGCTTTTTATTTTCAGAACTTTTGCTTTGATGATCGGTGGTCGTATCTGTCGATCATCAAAACTGAGATTATAAAAACTAAGACTGCAAAGATATTTTGTTTGCGATTGTTTCTAGAAAAAACTCGACTAATCTGCCTCTCCCCCAGTGATAGTGTTCTTCACACGCGAAAATGGAACGACTTGTCCGCTTACTCATCAAAATAGACGGCTAGATCTGCTCCACGTGAGCAATAAGCAACATGCTTATAGAGAAGCCATAGAACTCAGTACAGAGAGAACCCATTTGGAGCCAGAATCAGAAAATTGTAGAAGGCTCAGTGCTGAACAATGGGAACCGCTCCGGCGCAAATTCCGACCAGCTTCGGTCACGAGCTCAGGGCTTGCCTTCGCTGCCGCCTCGTCAAAACCTACGACCAGGTTCTCTCTCTTCTCGACTTTCTAGGGTTCGCTTTCGTTTGAATTAGGGTTTATGGGTTACATTACATCTGGTTTCCGTGATTATACTATGATTTGTTCTAAAAATCCGTTCTTTGGGATCTTACTAGGCAATAATCGGTCAGAGTGTGCTTGATTGTGATGGGTATTTTATTTGGTGCTGTTACAGTTTAGGGAATCAGGCTGTGAGAATTGCCCCTTCTTCAAGATGGATGAAGACCACGAGAGGGTTGGTGATTGCACTACCCCTAATTTCAATGGGTATGTTGTGTTATGTTCATAACCCATATTAGCAATCTCCTTGCTTAGTTATTTTGATGAGATTGGTGAATTTTGAAATGTTAAAGTTTAAGTATAATTTGTCTTGATCATAGAGATTTGATACTTTGCTTTTCTGTTTGCTGCTTGTCAGGATCATTACAGTGATGGATCCAACCAGAAGTTGGGCTGCTCGATGGCTGCGAATTGGTATGTCGAACAGTCTCATTGCATGCAAATTATTTCATATAACCTCCTTTTCGTATTATTTATGAATTGGACCTCCGGGAGTTCTTTACCTGCTTAGAATGGTACAAGTTTTGGCCTTATTTTCTGCTCATTTTCTGTTTTTGTCGTCTATCTCTCAAAGAGAATTAAGCTGTGTGCTGATTTAGAAAGTTAACCAATAACCATGAAGGGCTTTGTTTTCAAAATGAGGCCTCAAGTAGCTTATGTTTCTCCTTAACTTTTCCACTTGTGCATAAAGGATATTGGCATTAGGCAACTCTGGTTAGTCAACTGCTTGGAACTGGTAGACCACCCATGTGAAATTTGAGCCTACATCTGAAAGCTATTTACATTGAATATGTATTCTACCTAGCTTCCATGCAAAGTTTGAGGCTTATGCTTTGTTGTTTTGCTTCACTTGAACTTATTATGATTTCATTCCATATTGTTTTTCAAGAAAGAATTAGTGGCAATTTTGTATTGAATGCTGCCAGCAAAGTATAGGGCTGGAAATTAATGGAGATATTTGAGTAAAGGAAAAAAAAGGATATGAGCTCAACTTTGTAGGATATAAGAGTTTCGGGAGGCAGAGTGATGCCTTGTCCATAACATGTTAAGAAACTAAGCTGCATCATAATTATCTTGTTTCTGATCTAAATATCTAGTATCAGTTGTGGACCCATCCTGATTATACCATGCCATCGACTCTTGGGGACTTGGCATGGTGCATGCGTGTTTATGCTTGCTTATACATGATAGAGCAGCCATGCTCGGTCTTTTAGATTATTCAGAACATCTAGCTCTCTGAATAGTGAGAGGGGAGACATGCATGGATGCTTCTGAGTTTAGTAATTGTTTGACTACCTCGGGCCTATATTGACAGTTTGGTATCTGTGATTCACCTTCAATTACTGGAATAAAATATTGCTTACGATTCTTATCAAAAAAAAAATATTGCTTACAATTAATTTGAATTCCAATATTCTTATAGTTGGTTACTGTATTGTTAAACTCAAAGTTTGACCGATCAAACCTTTTTTAGGAAGATTTGCCCCTGGGTGTTATACTCTTGCAGTGTCCGAGGCACTACCTGAAGACTTGCAGGTATGGATCTCTATGATTGATGCAAGTCTAGGGTTTTGTTGGTTCTAGGTTTATATATATGTGTTGTTCATTAGTTTATGCACAAGGGCAGGTGATTAAGTGCAAAGTTGCACTTCAATGAGTTGGTACTTGCGAGACAACCTTCAGGACATTCTTGTTGACATATTAATTTTTAATTTGTCGTTATGGGTTGATCATCTGATGCCATGACCCATATCATAGGCTATACAGATCTGTATTATTATTATTTTTTGCTATTTTATTTGGTTGATTAAATAGGCATGATGTATGCATAAAATAGAATAAAGATAACATTACAAATTGACATTTATTTGAGTCTAGGCATTCATCAAACATATATAGATGTATTGACTCAGGTAGCCTTTAGGCAAACTATCTTGATTGTTCATGCAAGAATGTGATATGACTCTCTTTGAGATGGCAATTTATTTTAGGGATAATTGCAAAAAAGTGCCCTGACCTATTTGCAAAACGTGAATATCTCTGGGTGTTTTTTTTGCAACTATCCTTTTAGTTTATTTTGTAATGCAAATAGGTTGTTGACTTACGAACATATATACTCCAACAGACCTATTTGCAAAGGAGCGTGTTATATGGAATCTTGTTGCCTTTGTAATTAGATTAGTGGAGCAAAACCTTTTAGAGCAGTGCTCATCACTTACCTATTTGTACATTGTGCAGACTTTATGTGAAGATGAACGTGTCCAGTACATGCCACCTAAACGCCTGTGAATGCCCTGTCCCAAGGAGAACAATCATGGTGATGCTCTCAGGAAATAGAAACTTGTTTTTGTAGCAACTTTTTTAGATATGGATGTGACTATGAAAAAGACTGGTAGTCCTATTTAGACATGCTGTTATCAGATGCATGTAGAAAAGTTCTTTGACAGTAGTATTACCTATGTGTTATGATAATGAGGCGGGTTTTATATTTTCCGATTTCTACTGTTATCTCAACCCGACTGTGATCATCAGGATTGCGAATGGGCAGTCTGATTCACTTGATTGTAGATGAGCAGGCGAGCCTAAGTTAGAACCCATTAACATCCAATTCTAATAACCCAAAAAATCAAATCCAAGAGGGGTGTTTACTCAGCATCACTCAATCAGGTGTTAATACCTACGCCGATAACTAAAGTCGATGATAGGGAAAAATTATGGTTTGTAGCGTGAAACAGCACACAATCGACCAGTGAAGTCATTTGTTGGATCGGGTTGTAACAGAAGCAATGTTTTGAGGTTTTATCGTTGATCTTATTCGGCGTTTTGGACTACACATGCTCTTCAGCTAAGGGATAACTCCACAATGCACATTTTGTGGCTCCAAATCATGGACTATCTTTTTTACCCAAACTAACTGTAAAATATCACCATCAAAACGACCAGAAGCGCCACAAAACGCAAGTCTGTAGCCATTGTTGTTCCGACAGGAGCTGGAAACGGAGGATGATAAAGATTGAAGAACCCAAATCTAGTTCCAAACAGTGAAGCCACGTCAGAGGAAAGTCAACCCCATTGACTACTTAAACGACCTGTCAGCTTCTGATTGGCGAACCGGGCGTGGAGGCGTGATTAGCTGGCGGGTTCCGTCTTCTCTCGCGGTTCTCAACCAGAACGAAGGGAGAAGAAAAAGGGTGCATATAAACAAAATTGGGGGATTTGCAGAGATCAGAGACAGTATCGAAACGAGCTGTCGATTAATAAATAAATAAATAATAATAATTCAGAATTGAGGATTAGAAGAAAATCGAAATGAGATTGAGAGGAAGGTGGTTCTGTTGGGTCGCTTTCCTCTTCCTCTACCAATTGCTTTCTCTGCAATCGGGTCTCGCCTCTCCTCGACACGATCAGGTAATGCTAAACGAAACCCACTTCTCAATTTTAATATTGCCCTTTTCTATCCATTGATTTGGTTGGTTCTGTGTATCAAAAAACCTAACTTGCGCGATCTTGAACGAATCTGTTCTACCAATTGCTGGGGTATTTAGGTACTTTTCTTGAATCTTCATGAATGTATGATGTTTTAGCTTTAGGAATCTGGGTTTTGTTTTTGAAGATTTTGGATTCATTTTGGGGTTCTTTTGTTTTTGTGAAATTGAAGGCATGTTGTGAGAATATTTTCTTCCAATCTAGGTTTTATCGTGGTATGGTGCTTATGATTATGTAGTCTAGATGATGGGATATAAGTTGAATGTTCTGGAATTTAGGGCAGGATGGGATAGCCCTAAATGGGAATTAGGGCATGAATTATCTGCGAAGAAAGTTTGATATTCATTCATTCCCTCATTCAAGGGGCAGTGAGATGTTACAAATCACAAATTTCACAAGGATTTAAGCTATAATTGCTGACACTTTTTACTCATAAAAATGCAAACTTGATCCAATTACAGCCTTGCCTTGCTTCAAGGTTTCTCTACAACTTTAACCTTCTTTGGGTCCGCAGCCACTCCTTCAGAAATTATGTGACCCAAATACTCAACAGAGCTCTTTCCAAACTCACATTTGCCTCTCTTGGCATATAATTTTTCTTTAGCCTCTGTAGAACCATGGCTATGTGTTTCAAGTGTTCCTGCCAATCCTTGCTATAGATCAAGATGTTGTTGAAAAATACTAACATGAATATTCTGAGGAAGGTTTTGAATACATCGTTCATCAGGGCTTGAAACGATGGGTCAAGGCTCAAGCTTGAAGCAAGCTTGGAGCCGTCTCTGTGATTGGATCAAGTTAGCGTTTTTATGAGTAAAAAGGGTCAGCAGTTATAGCTTAAATTCTTGTGAAATTTGTGATTTGTAACATGAGACAGAACCAGTTAGTGACTATGGTAGTCCAAACCTCACAACTTCATTCCATTCTCATGTTCAAAGCAAATAAAAAGTTTATTTTATTAATGTGACATGTTTTATTCTTAAAATGGTCCTATTTGCATTTGTAGTCACATGTTTTATTCTTAAAATAGTCCTATTTGCATTTGTAGTCATTCAAATTGTCATTGAGAGGCTGTTTAAGTCCAGTGTTTTCTTTCACTAACCATATACTCTATAGACTAGTATGGCATACACTTTTGTGTTTAAACCCCCACTTGGCTTTTCAAATAATCCAATTTTACTTGGATCCCCTTTGAATTTAAGCATTATTATAGTTGGGCTATTGGATTCCTGTTTTGCTCCATTTCCTGTATATACATTTTTATATTTGATCTCTTTTGTACTCCTATGGTTTGTAAACTAATTTGTGAGTTCAACTGTAGCTGGAGTTGTATTACATTTTTTTTCTTTGTTTTTCCATTGTATTCTTCAATGTTGTCTGACAAGCAGGTCAAGCAATCTTTGGCATGTTGGTAATAGCATGCAATCTTGCTGTTGTTGTTTTTATACTATGTGCCACTAACTAACCCTTTCATTTCTTACTCGTGACAGGATACCAAAAAATCTATAGATGCAAGGTAATACGAACTGAAATAGTAACTCTGTCAATCTTTGCGCACAAAAAAACAACTCTTTTGTCTTTACACGCTTACTGATCTTGAAAGAGAGTATTTAAGTAATGGGGATTTACTTTGTTAAAGATCAGCACATAACAGAGTGTTTATGGTACCTAAAATTTTATGATCTTCTTCTTACATATGTTTACATCTTACAATGTATTTGATACTTAGGATTCAAGGGGGTCAAGGATCTGCACATGAAGTACATTGTTCAAGAGAAAGGAGTAGGGCAGCTTGGAACATAATTGAGGAGGTATACAGAGATTTGAATATATACCCTCTGAATTAATTAGATCATTAAATCTCAAATGTAGCGTGTCTCGTATTTGTTTCAGTATCTGACACCCTTTCTGGAGAAAGAGCATTATCAACTTCCAAGCAAGTGCAAGCTCCACCAGGATAATGACCTCTACAGGGATCAAGAACAGCACAAGATCCATTTTGATACAAGTGAATGGCGATGTGGATACTGTAAAAAGAGTTTCTATGAAGAAAAATATCTTGATCAACATTTCGATAACAGGCACTATAATTTGCTTAACGTGGTTAGTGGTCTCATGTTTCTCCTTGTTAGCCACTATATTAATTATTTACATACATGTTAGCATAAATAGTTGAAGAAAAAAAGCATATCTAAAACTACGCTAATACGATCAATATGGGTAAATCAGGTGTAAGAAACCATTTGGTCTCAAGACCTTGCTTATGTAGAAGAAAAGGAGCACCGGACATTTATTATTATTATTATTATTATTATTATTATTATTATTATTCTTTAAGAACTTTTTAATATTGATGTATCAAGCTTGAGTTCCCTTATGTAGAAGAGAGCTCTAAATTTTTTGTGACCCCCATTTTAAGAGAAGCCCGACAAAGGCTGATAGAGAGAGAAAGATATAGGGGCCCAAAGGGTGGGATAGAGAGAAATCCAACTGAAGTTGGGAAGAGATAATTAAGGAGTGATCTATCCATTGCCCCAAGACCTAAGTTCAAGTGCTTGAGCAGTTACTTTGGTATGGGTAAATCTTATTAATGGTCACACTTTGATTATCTTGCAGTAGTTAGAACATGGTAGTAAATGACAAAGAGAATGTCGTAGTTTACTCAATGCAGATCTGTTGCTAGTTGGCATGTGTCTATGCATGTTAATTTACTCAATGTTCATTTAGTCTTCTAAACTGAAATGGTACATATGTTATATCCAGAGTGAAAGCAAGTGCTTGGCAGACTTATGTGGGGCATTGCACTGTGACTATGTAATGGCTTCCAAGCGACGTAAGTCTAAGTGCAATCCTCTAGCTGTGGCAAGGAACAAACACCTGTGTGAGGTAGATTCTAAATTACATCTATTTTTTATTAGCCATCCCTAATCTAATTGCTTATCTAAATTATGTCTCTTGCATCGCTTGTCTGCAGAGTCTAGCTGATAGTTGTTTTCCTGTCAATGCGGGCCCTTCAGCAAGCCGTCTTCATGGTAACTATTTCATTTCCTTTCCACAATTAGAAACTATGCGATGTGCACCATTATTTTAATAGCTTATGATTTGTGCTAATTTGCTTCTTGATAATGAAATCAACAGAGTTCTTCTTGCGCCAATTTTGTGATGCCCATACTTGCTCTGGAGGTCAAAAACCCTTTTCTAGAGGGCAGAGGGTAATGTTCACTATCACCTATATGCTTGTCTGCAGAATCAAACTTCCACATTAACTGAACTTGAAAGCTATATCTCTCTTTTTAATAAACTAAATCAGGTGTATCAAAACATTTTGGGTTCAAGACCTTACTTATGTGGAAGTAAGGGAGCTCCAAACAATTTTTAATTCTTAAGAACTTTTTAAGATTGATGTATCAAGCAAGAAATGAAAACCCTTGTGTAGAAGAGAGCACTAAATTCTTGACCCTCACCTTGAGAGAGGCCCAAATGGCTGGACTGAGAGAAACCCAATAGAAGTTGGGAAGAGAAATAAGAAGTTGGTACTGACTTGAGCCTATTTCCTAAAACCCAAGTTCAAGTGCTTGGCCATGTTTCTTTGAGATGGGAAAACATTGATCTTTCTGTTGTTTCATATGTGCAGAAGCGGTCAAGTCTATTCTATCTGTCAATCTCCATTTTGACCATGATGCTTCTCCCACTTTTCTATCTGTTTGTTTACTTGTACCAGAGGTATGGAACTTTCTTGCTTCTTCAATTCCTGAGTATTTTTTTTACTGTTTTTTGATATACTTTGTCATTACACAGGGGAATCAAGAGGGGCACCCAGGAGCTGAGACGAATCACAAAAGGCGGGCAGAGAAAGAAAAAGGCGTTTTAATTTGTATCAAGATGGGATCTTGCAAGAAAGAACCTGGCATCTGATTCATGTGGCTGATGAGAGAGCTATTGATTGTATCCTTTTGAAAGGATATAGAATGTAACATGACCCATTGTATTGTTGAATAGAAAACATTGTAGATAAAGAATATTGGTATCATCTCAATTGTTCCAACAGATTTTGTAACATCAATAGAAGTTTTTTCACATTTCCAGTTCCAAGACTATACTTACAGATGAAGTTGATGTTCTATTCTACTTGGATGCCTATGGTTTTGGTGGTGATGGAGGGTTTAGGTATGGTTATGTACAAGACTCCATCTCTAACTTGAGCCTTGATGTTCTCAAATGCTATGTTCTCAGGTAATGCGATCCTGCAGCTGTACCTTCCAAAGCTCTTGGCAGGCCATTCTGAATCTTCTTCTTGTTGAGCCTTCTCTGCCTTGAAGACCAGCATGTTCTGTTCAATCCAGACCTTGACATCGTTCTTGGTCATGCCAGGGACGTCGAACCTCAGCTCGTGATCCTCGTCTCTTTCCCTTATGGCCCATGGTGTTCTTCCCCTGCTGAATCCTCCGAGCGGGTCCTCGACATGGTGAATACCTGTGGTGGGAGCCAATCTTTGCTTTGGTTGGTGTTGCTGGAGCTGGATGCGATCGAGATTGGCTCGTGATCGTCCTGAGATTGCTTTTATGGTGTTGAGGCATGATGTTCTTTTAGTTCTTGTTGGTTGGATTGTGTAGCTAGGATAAGAGGTGATGGAAAGAGCTGATGATGCCATTGTTGTTGAAACAAGTGTGAGCTAAGCAAGAAGAAAATAGGCTTGGGAGTGGATTTATACTGTTTCCTGGACATTTCTGGATTTGAGATTTTGGCATAAAGCTAGTTTGTCTTAACTCTGTTTGTGTCCTTTTGTTCACTTCTAGACTTTTCCGGGAAAGCTCTATGTACTAGAAGCTTCTTTTTCCTTTTTTTTTGACGGTTGTAATATTATAAAGGATAAATTACATTCATCTACCCTATACTATACACGTTTAACGGATAAATACCCCAAAGTTATTTCGTAATGAATTCATACCCCGAACTAACAGTTTGTAACAACATCCCCCCTTCCATCTATTTTTTCATCCATTTTTAGGGTTAGATTTAGGTTTGGAGAGAGATTTAGGATTGAAAGTGGAGTTGGTTTTATGATTGTAACAGTACGAGTAGTTTCAAAATTTCTGAAAAAATAAACTGTAAATGGACGGAATAATGGATGAAATGGAGGATATTGTTACAAACGTTAGTTTAAGTATGTATACGTTATTTGGGGTAGATATCCGTTAAACGTGAATAGTTCGGGTAGGTGAATGTAATTAACCCTATTATAAATATATTATAAATATAAAAAGATAAATGACAAGCAAACACCCAAACACCAAGACATGAATACTGAAAATGAAAGGCTAACAAAAATAGATTGCAATAAAAGGAAATCTAACCTTTTTAATCGAATCGATATGTTCAGAAAGGAGTATTACGGTAGCGCCGAGAGACGCCGACAAAGCAAATATGACCTGAAAGCTAGGGTAGAGCGGACCCATTTCCGTAGGGGTACTGTGGTGGACTAGATACTCCCTCAGGATGCCAGCATGCATCATCCTCCCTGGAATGATATAAGTAGGGCTCCATAACGCGGAATTGCTAGCCTCCGAGAAGGTAGAGGGGTACTGTGCCAAACCTTGGTGGAACCTTCTCCACCAACATCAGTGGGGCAGTGATGTCGGTCGGCCCCCCACTAGACCGCTTCATACTCATTCGGCGAGGCGAGGGTGCTTATAACCCCCCGCCGCTAAAAGGTTTGCTTCAACGGAACATGAAGATCCCAATGGGTCTACAAGACTGCCCGACCCACTGGTGGGTGGGCCTACCCGACCCACAAATGGATGGGCCTACCAAACCCAGCCCACAAGAGGGTTGTCCTCCCAGGCCCGGCCCACGATCCGATGACTCTCCCACTCTAAGTCTGCGTCTGACCCGAGATCCTAGAGACGTTCCCTGATTTGCAGATACGGGTTGGTCCCACCCGACCCGATTGTGATTATTCTCAAAACGGGTCCGATCTCGGGCCGCTCTCAAGTTTGGGTTCCATCCTGACTTTGGGTTTTGGACCAGACTGGGCCTGCCTGCCCTATTTAAGACTCGCCCCATAATTACATGGGCTTGGATCCCCACCACCATTGGGCTCCAACCCATCACTAGAGAGGCATAGTCCTCTCCATCGTCACCTCGGCCTCGAACCCTAAGCGGTTCCTTCCCTGCACGCCCCTTCAAGACGTCCCACCATGTCGCTCGACCGGTGGTAATGCAACAACATCATCTAAATCCTGTATCGACAGCCCTCTTCCTTCCGGAAGGCTCCCACCAAAGTTGACCAGTAGATCGATTTCGGTTTCCTCTGTCCCAACCCAAGACATGCCGGAGCTCCTCCATCGCATTGTCCGCATGAAACCCAAATATTCTGAGAGAGAATAGAGATGGTCAACGTTAGAATATGTGTTCCTTTTTCCTAATGTCCAAACAAAACTTCCTGATTACATTGATTAAAGATGATTAGATTTGGCCAGGAAACTAACCTTACTAAGTTACTTATGCAAAAGGCTATACTTTTTCGGATAATTGTAGCTATAAAAGTAGTTTTATTTGCAACTTAAATTTCGAGTATTTTTTCTTTCTATTATAACGAAACAATATTATATAAAACTTATTCCTTTTTGTTATTTTTTTTGTTCAAAACGCCTAAAAATCAATAATACCCTCGTTAGCCGTGTCATTGATTTTTTTGGAACTTAAAAATGGTAAAATATAAATAATATTTTTTATTAACTTTTAAAATTTTAAAATATATCATTAGAATAATTTATTAGTAATTTTATTTATTTATTTAATATTATTAATTTTTAAAAATCGTTTATTAATTTTCATTACGAAATTTCATTGGAAAACTAAATACAATTATTTTTTTATTTATAAAAATCATTTACTGTAGCTTCGATCTTTTCGGAAAGGAACACTCACTATCTCTGAGTACTCAAAGTTTTTTTGGACTCCTTCGGGTGATCTTTTCGATCAAGAGTTTGGATCATCGACATCAGCAAAGGAGCTGATATGGTATTGCAATGTCTTTAGAGTTGATCGGTGCTATAGTGACGACGACAACAAGTTTTACAGAAACAACAACTCCTTCTACTCTATGCATGGCGATACATCCTCAATCACATCATGAGAAGGCGGGGGAAGGGCCGAACGAGTTGGGAAATTGAATGTGGGGCCTTTGCGCCTTTTTCGGGTTCCTTGTCTGTGTGGCGACAACGGTGCCACCAACGTTCGCAGGATGAGTATTCGACGAGATCGCATGAGGAGTGTGGCTCTGGGCTCCAACAATAGTGGACGAGGTGGTAGGGTGACCATGGACCAGGACCTAGAGTTTTTGGATCCGTCTCTATTAGGGGGCGTGAAGTAGAATGGTGGCGGCGAACGACGTAAGCGACTCATGACGAGGAACCATGGGACCGAATCAGGCGGATATTCGACTTCAATGGAGAGATATAAACCGACGAGGGGTGGCACTGGCCAAATTAGTATTAGTTCTGATATGGAGTTCGATAGACCAAAATACTCCATACTTTACAATGGATGAGGAGTTTAATATGATCACCATTCTAATTGTTTCGTCTTGTATGTTCGATACGAGTTCTTTAACTTATACCATTATTGTGTGAGCAATATATATGAGAAATACTTAAAACTTAATTTCATATTAGATGGTAATAGGGTTCAAACCTTAAACACCAGAGCAATTTGGATTTGAAATAATTATTTGTATAAGAAAAACAGTGTACCTTGGCCTTTTTATATTTCATAATTGTATTTATAATATAGTTCCATTGGTGTACATCATCATCCGCTGTAGCACTTGGCAAATTTCAACTGAATTGAAATTCCGGGTTCGAACCCCGGCGGCGGAAATCTGTTTTTTGCATCTGAAATTGTTGGTTTATACGTCAGAAAAATTGTCGTCTGTATTTTTACATGGCCTCTTTATTGTTTAAATAGTGTTATATATTATTATTTTCATCCTTATAGACAAGGATCCTCAGTAGCACTTGTAAATTTCTGCAGCGGAACATTTGTTTTTGGTTATTTCAAATCAGGTTACAGTTGCTTGCTTCAGTTGCTACCCATTGTTGCTATAAGGTATGTGATTCAATGACATCATTTGATTCATGTTTTGTTCATCTTTAATATTTGGTATGTATGACCAGAGTCATCAGTTTGACACTATGGCACAAGGACTTGCAGTGTTCTAAAAGTCTCGATTGGGTATTGTCTAGACGTCATTTTATATCTAGTCGATCCGTTTAGGCGCTTAGAATAATTTTGCATAGTATAGTGACTAAACTTAAAAGAAATTAATAAGAATGCACCTGCCAAAGAAAATCATTGTACGCACAGGAAACTCACAACGCAGGTCTCTCCTTCCTCCTCCTTCGCGTCGCCTCTTCCGATTCTCACCATTGAATGTATGTATCCGTTACTCTTATTCATCAATTGGGTGTCGGCCGTTTCTTACATGTTATGGTCATTCAGTAGGGCACACAGATGGTCGCGTTGTCGTGTCTATATATGGGTTCGCTTGGATCTTTTGGAACCGCCAGCTCCAACGCACCTCTCAGCTTCTACAAACATGCAGAGATTCCGTCGACACCAACCCCGCTTGACCTAGTAAGAATTCTTCTGCTCCGTCTCAGTTCGCCGGCCGTCTGTTTCTGGTCTGTTGAGTTAAGGTTTCCCATTTTTATGCCAGTTAGATTATTTGTGCATGGAATCTTTTGATTTCGGTTTATAGATTCTGAATTCTTGCCCGTACTGGTCCTCAATACATTCTGTGTATTGATTGGGTGAAAAAAATAATAATTCTTGGGCTCTGCTTAGATCTTGGCAAGTTAATGCCCAAATCATTGTTATTTTTTTTTTATAGAGAAAACTGGAAATATCATTAATAAGTAAAAGTATCTGGGTGTTCGTCATATGACGAACCCCTTACAAAACAATAATTCAAAAGGAAATAACCAGAAATGCTGAGAAATAAATTGTGCTCATATGCATAAGGGCGGTCGGGGGGGTGGACCGGGTAGCATCCAGGGACACCGATACAGTATGCTCCAACCAAAAGTACTGATCGAGCAAATCAGTTGAATAACGAACAGTGGTGGACCGATATCTCCCCCGGCATGTCAGCGTGCGTCGTCCTCCCTTGAGTGATAAGTGTAGGGCTCCTGAACGCGGGATTGCTGACCCCAAAGTGGTAGGGGAGTATCCCTTCGACTGTTGGCAGAACCATTGCCACCAAACTGCCAGGAAGGGGTTACAGTCGACCACCCCCTTCCTGGGCCTCCTTAGATTCATTCCTGGAGGCGGGGTGCTTACGCCCGTCCGCCGCTGCTACGTGTGAGTCTACATCGGATGCCGTCGAACCCCGGGAGTCGTACCCCGTACGATCTCGGACCTCAGTCGGGGCAGACCCAGCTATCGGAGTCGGCCCACCCGGGTGACCCGACCGGAGCGGATAAGACTCCGGCCCAGGCAGTTTGACCAACGGGTGATAGACTCGGGCCTGCATCCCCACAGTCCCCAGGCCCACATACCCACAGATCCGGCCCAACCCGTCACCCGAAACCCTAGCCTCGCGCCAAACCCTTCCCCTTGCTTCTCCTCCACGCCAGCGCCTCCAACGATTCTTCCGGCAAAGCTCCCGCACTCGGAAACTCTGGCCTTTCGTCGCCGGTCTGTTTCTGCACACGTCCATCCCCACAGCCACACCATACGAACCATACCGCTGAACTCTCTTCCGACTGCACCACCAACCACCCCAACAGCGTCGCCGTCGGAAGTGGGGCAACAAGACCCGATTTCCCCCCAAAAATTGAGCCTAAATTCGTCGATTGAGTCCCCAAAATCCACCGGAAAATCAGAGAATTCAACGACAACACCGAGCACAAAAAACTTACCCCCATTCCATCTCCCTGATCTGAGACAAACGAGCACCTCTCGGCCGCACACAAAACCGCCGCACGCGGTTGCTTCCCCTTCACGAAATCGCCGAAGCTATGGCCAGCCCTAGCAATGATAATACCCATCATCACCCTATCTAGGATCATGGCCGTGATTATGGCCATGATCCATCTTTGCTTCACCATATGCCTCTGCGGTGCTAGGGCTGCAGAGAGCATATATTAATAATGTTAATTTTCAAATCATTTATTAATTTTCATTACGAAATTTCATTGAAAACACTAAATACAATTATTTTTTTATTTATCAAAATCCTTTATAGTAGCTTCGATATTTTCATAAAGGAACACTTACTACTGAGTATTGTTAGAAACTCAAAGGCTTTTTAGAATCTTTCGGGCGATCTTTTCGATCAAGAGTTTGGTTGATCAACATCAGCGTAGGAGCTGATCCGGTACTACAATGTCTTTGGAGCTAATCAGTGTTATAGTGATGGCGACAACAAATTTTGCAGAAGCAGCAACTCCTTCTACTCTATGCACGACGATGCATCCTCAATCACATTCGGAGAAGGCGGGGAAGGGCCGAACGAGTTGGGAAATTAAATGTTGGGCCTTTGCACCCTGTTCGGGTTCCTTGTCTGTGTGGCGACAACGACGTTACCGATGTTCGCGGGACGAGTATCCGACGAGATCCCATAAGGAGTATGGCTCTTGTCTACGGCGATAGTGGATCAGGGGGCAAGGTGTCCATGGGACACGACCTAGAGTTTTTGGATTCGGCTCTGTTGGGGGGCACGAAGTAGAATGGTGGCGGCGTACGGCGCAAGCGCCATATGGCGAGAAACCATATGCGGACCGAATCAGACGAATTTGTCATATGTCGACTCTAATAGAGAGACATGAACCGACGAGGGGCGGCACCGACCAACTTAGGATTATATTTGATATGACGTTCGAAGGACCGAATGACAACAAACTTTAAAAGGAGTGAGGATTTTAAAATGATCATCATTCTAATTGTTTCGTCTTGTATGTTCGATACGAGTTCTTTTAACTTATAGCCATTGTGTGAGCAATATATATGAGACATACTTAAAACTTAATTTCATATTAGATGGTAATCGGGTTCAAACATTAATACCAGAACAATTTTTGGACTTGAAATAATTGTTATGTAAGAAATAGTGTACTCTGTGTTGTGGATGGCCTTTTCATATTTAATAATTGTATATATATTATAGTTCTATTGGTATACACCATCATCCGCTGTAGCACTTGGCAAATTTCAACTGAATAGAAATTCCGGGTTCGAACCCCGGTAGCGGAAATTTCTTTTTGCACCTGAAACTGTTTGTTTATACGTCAGAAAAATTGTCGTCTGTTTTTATACATGGCCTCTTTATTGTTTAAATAGTATTATATAATTTTATTTTCATCGTTAATAGACAAGGATCCGCCTTAGCCAACCAGTGTTGCTTTGCCCTTTGTTTCCATGCGATATATTTTCTACTCAGTAATTCATTCAGCTTACTTCTCAGCCTTTATATCCGATTCCCATTATAAGAGTTTTTGGATCCAGCTCTATTAGGGGGCGCGAAGCAGAATGGTGGTGGCGAACGGCGTAAGCGACTCATGACGAGGAACCATGGGACCGAATCAGACGAATATTCGATTCCAATGGAGAGACATAAACCGACGAGGGAGATCAATTTTTGGACTTGAAATAATTGTTTATATAAGAAATAGTGTACCTTGTGTTGGTGGATGGCCTTTTTATATTTTATAATTGTATTTTTCTATAGTTCCATTGATACACACCATCATCCGCTGTAGCACTTGGCAAATTTCAACTAAATAGAAATTCCGTGTTCGAACCCCGGCAGCGGAATAATTTTTTTGATTATTTCAAATCAGGCTACAGATGCTGGCTTCAGTTGCTCTTAAGGTATTTTTTGTATGTGATTCAACGACATCATTTGCTTCATGTTTTGTTCATCTTTAATATTTGATATATATATATATATATAGAGGAACAATCAAGTACAACCCTTATTTGGGGTCAGAACGTAAAATTAATCTGACTCATTGATTATCCAGATCGGATGGCCACCGAAATTCAGGGGGTGGTGATTGATTACGAAACCAATTACAAGATATGCATTAATTAAAAAGATATTAAAAGATATGCATTAAATCTGGGCCATTAGTTCTACGATCCAAGGGCCCAGATTGATAGTGCTACGTTCTGACGAAAGATACAAGTTTGTACCTGATTGTTATCCTATATATATATATATATATATATATATATATATATATATATATATATATAAGATTTCATTCATTAAGTTTGAACGATTTGAGAACCGCCTCTCTCTACTACGCAGAAAAAAAACTAGCAGCTCTTTTCCTCCTTTGATCCTTTGCCCCGTCGGTATCAACTGTGGCTCTGTTTCAGTTGTTATCGGCGGATGCTAACCTTTACGTTTTTCTCTATTTTCTCAGGAGTTCTATTTCGTTGGTCATGGTTACTCGATTTTCATTCGTTCGTCACATGTCATTTTTCTCCTCCTCCAGTTTTGGTTCCTTCAGTCTCTTTGTTGCACCGTATTTCGCGATTAGGCCAGAGAGTCCGTTGAGGCAGCCTTGGATTTATACTCTGAGTGTGGAAGGGGCGTTGTGGAAGGAGAGTCGAAGTGTTATGTGTGGGGCTTAGTTTCTCCGGCGTTGTTCCTCAGATACCGGTGATCAAAATCAGATGAAGGAATATCGAGATGGTCGACATGGATGGATCCCAATAGACATGGTTACGTTTATAGTTTTTTTTTTCTTGTTTTTTGTTAGGTTTTGGTTGGTTGTGGCCTTTTCGGGCCAAATAACAGTATTTGTTGTAGATTGGTGTGTATCGGTTGCTCGTTTGTGTGGATCGGTTGTACTTTGGTGTGTCTGTTATGTGGCACTTATGATGTGCACTTTGTTGCATTTTTGGCGTGCACGGTATGGTTGCAGGTTCTATCTGCATTTTGTTACATTGCAAATTTTGATTAGGGGTCGGTAATATTATGGTCTAACTTGTCTGGAGTTTGTAATATTTACCGTTGTGCTTGTGCGATTAACGATTTTAAGTTGTAAAGAATCGTTTGTATGTCTTCATCGAGTGATACATAAAATCCAATAGTACTCCTTTCCTAATTTTTTTTTTGATATATATATGATCAAAGTCATCAGTTTGAGGCTATGGAATAAGGACTTGTAAGAGCTCGTTGCGACTTATACGTAAACGCCACTTTATGTCTAGCCAATTCGCTTAAGCGCCTAAAACAATTTTACATAATATGGTGACTAAATCCCTAATCCCTAAGACAATCTTTGATGACAATCTTTGGGTTTTGTATTTTTCGGCATAGAATGAGAAGAGTGGAGTTGATGATTTGCCTGCATTTCGTGAGTACACAGTTGAGCAGTTAAGAGTGGCTACATCCGGGAAGAGACGATAAGTGGCTGAAAAATCTGCTAGAACCTGAAGGGGTAGAGTATTGTTTCGTTTGCAAACGATTTAATAGAGGAGGCAATTTTTTTGGTTTTGTTAAATTGCAACCGGCGTTGGCAAAGGAGACAATTGAGGCGTTCAATGGTACTTTGCAAGATGGCTACAAGATTTTGGTTGATTATGCAAGACCTGCAAAAAAACAAAGCTAACTTCTCCTCAATACCCAGTTAGGCCAAGAAGGATCATGTTTCTTCAGTACAGGTGGTACATGGTTCTGCAGTAGAGGGTTCTCGTGAAATGACATTGTCTGGTATCCTGGTTATGGCACATAATAACTGGTCGGTCTCACAGTTTGATTCAATACTGAGTTCACGGGGCTTAGAGGACGTGGTTCTTAGGTCTTTTGGGAATCGTATTTTTCTCTTGACGGTTCTTGATCCCAATCTCAGGGATGAACTTGAAAAGGATAAATGGTCACGTTTGAAGCCCTGATTTTCTATACTTAGCAATTCCGGAATTCTGGTTACAGTCGGAGGCTTCTTCCAATGGGTCAAGGTGGAGGGAATCCCGTTTCAAGGACGAACTGATGAGTCTGCAAGGGCAATTGGGAGGTCGTTAGGGACTCTGTTACATTCCATGTGCGATTCCAATCCGGTCTCTGCACACTTTGGTTCAATTTTCTTTTTGATACATAGCAACAGTAAAATCAGTTCCTTGGATATGAAGTTTGCTTTAAAGGCTTCGATTTTTCCATTGCTGATCACTGGAGTACCGATCACAGAAGTGTCGGAATCATTTTTCCCGGTCGTGGCTGTGCCGGAGTCCTCTTCAGAGAAGGAGAGTCTGTATCGAGGTGATAAGGTTTTGATAAAGTCGAAGTTTCTAATTCGAATTCTACTATCCCTCTATCAGTTGAAAAACAACAGACTGGCATATTATCGGTGCCATCTCCTTCAGTTGGAGTCCTGCCGAGTCAGACGCATCCTGTGAAGCGTGTTGTGCAAGTAACAGAAGTGTCTCCCAAGAAACTACAAACCCGTAAGGCTTTACATGTTCCTGCAATTTTTAAAACTCCAGTTCTGTCGCAAAGGATCCCTGTACTGGCTTCGGGTATTGATAGAAACAGTCATTGGGAGTATGTAAAGAAGGTGGGAGTTAAGGCGTTGAAATCCACTGAATTCGCTATAGATCAATTCGACAATTTGGACTTGGAATTGTCAGAACGTCTTGATCTGGAAGCCGATGAAGATGATTATTACGAGGGTGAATGTGAGGATGAGGAATTAGATTCCACCGAGTCAATTCCTCCAAATTTAATCCAAAACTAACAACATGAAGTTCCTCTCATGGAATGTGAGAGGAACGAACTCCGTCCATAAGAGGCGGAGTATAAGTTGTACCATCAGAAGAGCTCACCCGGATTTTGTTTTCCTGCAAGAAACCAAGGTATCTACTTTCTCCCCATCTTTTATTCGAAGTTGTGTTTTTTTTGGAAATTGGGAACACTCTTTTTCCCCTTCGGATAGGGCTTCAGGTGGTTTGTTGTCAATATGGAAACCTGAAACTTTTCAATGTGTTGAAGCCATTCCTCTGAAACATGCTATTATATGGTTCGGTTTTTAGAAAGGATCGTCATCCCCTCTGGTGCTGATAAATGTTTATGCGCCGTCTTTCGAAGCTGACAGAGCTTTGTTATGGGCTGAGATTGGGGAATATAGTCATCATTTTTCTGATGTAGTATGTGTGGGTGGAGATTTTAATTCGGTTTTGGTGCCTGAAGAACGCCAGAATAGTCTATTTTCAGACAGTGATAGTTCCTGTTTCCTGAACTTTATTCTATCCTTGGGCTTAACTGATCTGCGTATGGAAGGGGGGAAGTATACGTGGTATGGTCCTGGTTTTAAGGCTACTCGTTTAGACCGGTTTTTGGTTTCTCCTGATTTTCTGGTACTTTTTCAAGGAATCACCCAAAAAGGGCTAGAGCGAGGCTTATCTGACCACCGTCCTATTGTTTTGGAACCCAGTATTATAAATTGGGGACCGAAACCGTTTAAATTTCTGAATGTTTGGCTTGATTTCAAAGATTTTTCCCAGTTGATTCGAGAGTTTTGGAATTCCTATGTTTGCACTGGTTCTCCAAGTTATCGCCTTTGGTTTAAATTAAAAAGTCTCCGAGAAGACTTGAAAGTGTGGAACAGGGATGTCTTTGGCAGAGTGGACTTCCAGGTTGAAAATTTAACGAAAGACATCGAGAACCTAGACAGGATTCTTGATTCCAGAAATCTCACTGATGAGGAAAGTATTCGCCGATCTGTTTTGAAGGTTGAGTTGATTCAGAAACAAAATATTTTAGCTCGCATTTGGTGTCAAAAGTCGAGGCAACGATTGTTCGATGAGGGAGATGTTTGTTCCAAATATTTCCATCGTGTTGCAAATTTTTTGGGGACTGTCAATCGTATCTCTCTTATTCGTGCAGGTGATAGGTTATTGTCAGACCCTGCCGAGATTAAGGAACACGCTACCTTGCATTTTAAGCAACGCTTCACCAGACCTCCAGGCCGAACCATAACTCTCCCTCCACTTTCTTTCTCCACTATTTCCAATTTGCAAAGTTCTAGTTTGGAGGAGTCATTCACTATTGAGGAAATTAAGCAAGCAGTGATGGATTGTGGGAGTGATGGGTCCCCAGGGCCCGATGATTTTTCGATGAGGTTTTTTCAATCTTGCTGGGACATTGTTGGTGATGATGTGATTCGGTTCATACAGACTTTTCATGATTCGGGCACTATTGGAAAGGGTTTGAATGCCACTTTCCTGACTTTGATTCCTAAGGTTTAGAATCCAGAAACAATGTCGGAGTTGAGACCAATAAGCCTGATTTCGGCTCCCTATAAAATCCTTGCAAAAGTTTTGGCAAACAGGTTGAAAGCGGTATTACTGGACCTTATCAGTGATGTACACAGTGGTTTTGTTGCTGGGCGCCAATTAGTTGATGAGGTTCTCATTGCCAATGAGACTTTACAACTAATTAAGCAAGACAAATTAGAGGTAATTATGCTTCAACTAGACTTTGAAAAAGCCTATGATAACTTGAGATGGGACTATATCGATGAAGTTCTAGTGGCCATGGGGTTCGGGATACGATGGAGAAGCTGGTTAGCTTCCTGTTTCAAGGCTTCCGTATCAGTGCTGGTAAATGGTTCTCCGGGTTCTGATTTCCCTATTGAAAATGGTTTGAGGCAAGGTTGTCCGCTTTCTCCCTTTCTTTTCCTCTTGGCTGCAGAGGGTTTGCATCAGATTTTAGCTCAAGGTATTATTTTGGGGGATTTTGGTGGTGTACGAATTGGGCGAGAAAACTTTTTGGTGTCTCATCTCCAATTTGCAGACGATACCTTAATATTTGTTTCAGGAATGGAAGAGCACCTGCGTTCTCTAAAAAATACCTTGGATATGTATCAACTGGTGTCAGGGCCGAAAATTAATTACTCCAAGTCAAGAGCTGTACTTCTGAATGGTGTCTCGATTTCTGAGGAAACTGTGCAGGACATTTTTCAGTGTGAGGTAGTAGATTTTCCTGTTCGCTACTTGGGTTTCCAATTGGGGGCTGATCCGAGAAAGCTGAAAACGTGGGAACCCATTGTTAAACGATTTAAGTCCTCTTTGGCTCTTTGGAAAACGAAGCTCCTGAACAATGCAGGCCGGCTAGTTCTGATAAAGTCAACGTTGTCAACACTACCAGTTTTTTATATGACACTTTTTAAGGCTCCAAAAGGAGTCATAAGGGAACTGGAGGCATGTCAACAGTGTTTCCTGTGGTCGGGAAGTGTGGCTAGAAGAGTGTTGAACCGTGTTGCTTGGGATAAAGTTTGCAAGCCCCGTGTTCATGGTGGTCTGGGGATTTGTAGATTGGAGAAGGTGAATGATAGTTTACTTGCAAAATGGTACTGGCGTTTTGGTTCGGAGAAGGACTCTTTGTGGAAACGTTTTGTATGTGAGAGGTTCGGATGGAGTCCGGACTCTTAGGATCTTACTGTGGTGGATAAACCTTCAGCCCCATCTATTTTTACTCACATATTGAATTTATCCTCCAATGCCGAATTTCAGCAATTATTTGGCTCGCAGTGTCTTCATTGGAAAGTTGGGAACGGTAACCGGGTTCGTTTTTGGGAAGATGTTTGGCTTGGGAATACACCTCTAAGTCAGCAGTACCCTCGTTTATACTCCTTATCCATTGCAAGAAACCAGAAGGTTAGTGCAGTTTGTGTGGATGGTCAGTGGACTCTGATTTTTCGCAGGGATTGTTTTGTGTGGGAGGAGGGGGAAGTTCGGGCCCTGCTTCATTCTCTGGGTCGTTACATGATTCGTTACTCGGTTGATGATGAGTTGGTGTGGACTAAAGCTTCTAAGTTTAGCACCAAAATCGTGTTGGATTCTACAGGTACGGCTCGTCCCTCTTGGTCGGGTTATTTATGGATCAAGCGTTGGCCCCCAAAATATGCTTTATTGGTATGGCTTATTCTTCATAAAGCTCTACCCTTCATGGTGTTCTTGGAAAGCAGAGGCTGCAGGATTTCCCTGAATGAAATGCTTTTCAAGTCCTGTAAGTTAGTCTTCGAGGATACAAATCATATATTCCTGCATTGTTCTTTTGCTTGGAAACTTTGGTCTCGTATTTATGCTTGGTGGGGCATGGTGTGTATACATGGAAATACTGTGGACTTGGTATTATTGGGGTGGTTTGATCTGTGGCCGAAACGATACAGAACACATTAGCTAAGATTGTCTTATTTAGCTTTTTAGGTTTTATGGCTCCGGCGCAATGCGGTGGTGTTTTCTTCGATATCTGATTCGGATGTGGCTACATTTGTGAAGTTTCAGTTATTAAGCTATTCTCTTTTTCGAACAGAGGGGGTTCTTCTCGGATCAAGCTTCATTTGTGTTGTGGAAAACGAATCCTCTCACTTGCCTGGTTTAGTCGTTTTTTTTGTTACCGTTTTGTTCGGTTTGTTATCCATGTCTGCTTGGTTATGTTGTTTTGTCCAAGCATGAGTGTTTTTGCTAGTTGGTTGTTTTTAATTGTTTGGTTTTCGCGGGAATGATCACTTTGATCATTTATACTGCATTTCATTGTACCCTTCTCTCGTATAATGAAATTTCACATCGCTTATCAAAAAAAAAATAACCGAGCAGGATCCGGAGTATTCACAGGGGAGTTTAATTATTTTATTTATTCCGAAGGATTAGATTAAAAACATGGTTACATATTAAGAATTGATATCGTCTTCAAAACAAAACATAAAAAGGTACAATTCCAACAACTAGATGTAACGTATCAGTTCTTACACCGTGCATCATGCAGTGCCCATACCTAAAAAATAATTAGATGGTTATGTAGAGTTTTTTGGTGTTGGTGATATTATGGGTTATGCTTTTGAGTTGTTGGATATTATTTTTAGGTATTTTAAATATTTGTTATCATTTCTAATATAATGAAATTTATATTTTCTTTCTATATAATAATATATCGATTAAAAATTTAAAAATACAAATCCGTTTAGTTCCTGATTAATCCTTGAAAATCCTAACCACCCAACTAGAGCCTAACAATTTTTAGAGCCTTGATCACAAGTGCAAGGTTGGGTGCTTTGTGTACTGAGGTTCTATTTACACAAACCCTTATGCTTTCCACCAGTTAAGATCTTTTTCTTCTTCATTATTTATTGTTTGTTTGTGCTATTAAACCTCTTGATACTTAGTTCTATTTAACGAAAAGAAGGGTCATTTCCCTATATCCTAGTTTGAATGGGCATTATTATAGAAACCGACCACAACGTTGTGATAGCTGTGGGCCTTGACTTAGTAGGGTTTGTCGGTTCTGAGAGAGCGACAGACAAATCGGTGAGAGATGACAAGCATTGTCGTCTTCTCCAAAAAGAAATAGAGAGGTCGGTGAAGGGTCTACGGGTACCATCTTCTCACCGACTATAGGGTGACATCGGTTCCATCAACTACCAGCAGGTAGCGAGCATTCTCGATCAGATCGGAAGCCATCACTTATATGTTTCTAAAGACCCTCATTATCATGACGAAGGACGACGTCAGCTGGATCCTTAGGATAGTGCATATTCTAGTTGTACCCTTTCAGTACTTTGGTACAAGACTGGCTAGACTTTCACTCTCGAGCATTAACAACCGTGTCGGTGGTGGTCTCGAGCATTAACAACCGTGTCGGTGGTCATATGGCATATTTTCTATTTTTGCATTTATTGTTGTTTACATTTGTTATTCTCTTCTAGTCCCACAATGTTCAAACTTTCAGATGTTTATGTTTTATGTCGTAATTACAGTTTGTGGATCTTTTCCAATAACATTTTGTAGCCTATGTCTACGGGCTCTTATTATTAATTTATTTACCCAACTCTAAAGTTCAAAGAACATAAATATAGCCCTCTTAAAATGTAAATAAAAAATTATATTATATCGATCGAAATAATTGATAGAGATTGAATCTTATATAGATATCATATTTTGATGATATCTATTTCACTTTTTTTTTTGTAGTTCATGATTGGATGATATATTTCATCACTTGATATCACAATTTCCTTTAACCTAATGGATTTCATAATTTTCTGATGTATATATTTTATTCATGATTTTCATTTCAACCCATTCCTTATTGGACATATGCCATTTAAAACAAAATATCTAGTACTATTTTATCAATTAAATACATATCAAAATATTGGTAAAATGTAACCTATGTTTTTTTTTTATCAGCAAGTTTTTTGTTTTATAAAAACCAACTGCTACAAATTGTAGCAGAAGGCCAAGGGTGAGGCCCTCCACGAACATTACAAACAGTTGACTGGCCAACATGGCACAATCCCAACCAACACCCTACTAGGGTAACAACACAAACCAAACACTTTTGTAAACTAAGACTAAATACATAATTTGAATACAAAACCCTAATCAAGCATGGATAAGGCCAAGAAGAAAAAAACAAGAAGGTGATGGACCACCACAGTGATAAAGATACTTAAACTTACACACTTAATAATAAAGTACTCATATAAGATTTGACAAAGAGAACAATGACATGAAGCTTAAAAAAACAAAACAGAAATTGACTAATGACTAATGACCATACTCTAATCTAGCTTATATCAAATTTTACAAGTCATAATCTATCATTATCTTCCCCAAGTTCACTAAATTGTTACAGCTTACCAACACCCCCACACTCTCTTGTCTGGTTTGTGTGGGAATGAATTTATATAGAAATTTTCTCAAAGTAGTTTTAGGACTATATATACAAAACTGTTTTAACTTGGTCGTTTGTGTTTGTTGTGCTTTATACGTTTGCACCACGTTATATATAACTATAACCATTAAAATATAATTAAATTGAGTCTTCAACAATTAACTTAAGCATAGACGATTTGAAAAAAATCCTAAAACCGCTATGACCAATCCCTTACTTCAAGACCCTTAGCCGCCCCCTTCTTCTCTCCTTCGTCGGCTCTGGTCTTGATCGTTGCAGACGAGGACCCTTTTCCCTCCCCCGTGCTCACTTCTCCCTTCTTCCCCTCCCATTTTCTCCGGTTAGCTTTCCGGCCGTTTCCTCCTCCAATTAGTTTGGATCTACACATGCTTCTCATTCCCTTGAGGAAGACGGCCCACTCCGCTCCAACTTGGTGGCTGCTCCTTCTAGTAGTGGAGTCTTGGGTGCTCAGGCAATCGTGGTTGCTACATATCCGATCATCTTTGCTCAGTTCTGTGCTCTTCGAGGCTCGACCAATCTCCGTGATGCGACCCTAGCTGAAGGCGACTTCCCGACCATCGTGTAAGGAGGATATGGCTCCGGCTCGGGCCTTTGTGGTTGGAATTTACCCGACCGGTGCCTGTGTTCTACTAGCCTCGCCTACGTTAGCTTCGGGGGTGAGGTCGCCGGACAGAGCTCTGGTTCCCGGTGAATTTGGAGTGTTCTTGGAAGGTGGCGTGTAGCTCCTGGGCGCGTGACTGGTGGTGTGGTGCTACTTGTAGCGAGTCTTGCCTCTGGAAGTGACTGGGTAGCTGTCAGTTCACAAGATCTGACCTTTGTGGCCAGGTTCTTGGGACGGTTGGGTCTCAGGGACACGAGCTTGGGCCGAAGACCATTGGAGGACAGAGTAGCAACCTAAGCGGGTCTGGACCGGGGGAAAAGGGGGGGGGGCTGTACAGGGACAAGTCTGGGGTAGGAATGAAAAGCCGGGTAGGGTTCCCGACCTGGAAAGGATAACCGCAGAGCCATACGACCCAACCCGGCCAAGAAGGGGCCTTGGAAACTATGGGCTTGCATCAGAAGGGTCTACACGATCCGATGAGGCATCAAGAGAACCGACGGGGGGCGGCAAGCACCCTCGCCTCCACCTATGAGTAATCGAGGAGTCGATGAGGGGTCTACGGGTACTCCCCCCTCATTGACCATAGGGTGGCATTGATTCCACCAAGTACCGGTGCGACTTTCTTCAATCAGATCGGGAACTAGCACTCATACATTTTTACAGGCACTCATAATCATCAAAGGGGGGACGACGTCAGCTGGCTCCTTGGGATGATGCTTAGTCCATTTGAGCCAATTCAGTCCCTGGTTACAAGACTGCCCAGGCCGTCACTCTCAGGCTTAAGTATTCTACTAGAGAACAGTCCAGAGTCGATTTGTGCCTTTTCGGATCATAGGGTTCACTCGGCCCTACTCCACAGTCTTCAGCCGCTGTACCGGTTGCCTCGACAACTATTGCAGCATTATCCTATCGACACCCTTGAAACATTTCGGTGAAAAAGTATTTGTCACTTTAATAGTTTCCTCACGATGTGTGGATATTTTTATTTTGTTTTCTATCCGTTATTTCAATTGTTATTTGTCTTTCCTGGGTGACTAGTTTTGGGATTGTACCTTCGAAGAGTTCTTTTTATCAATATATTATCCTCGTTTACCCGCTCAAAAAAAAAATCTTATGACTTACATTATTTTTTTATTAAATATATATTCATTTATGATAAAATAAATAAATAAATATGAGCTCAACATTGGTTTTCTCTCTGCTAGGGTTTGAGAGTCTTGCCGCCGTCTACACCTCCATGGTTATGGCTATGGAAATTGACATAGCTTATGCTATGAGTCTTCTTCTCTCTCCTTCCCAATCCCCCCTTTGCACTTTCTCCTTGGATCCTGCGAAGTTTTTCTCTGCTACGACTTTTTTCAAGCCATCCCTAGCCACCGCGACGTTGGCCGCCTCCCGTCATCAATAGAGCATCTCCCGATCTTTTTCGGTCTCTCCTCTGCCCCAGGGGTTACCGTCTCTACAGCCGTCGTCCTTGATGCTGCCGTTGCCGCCCTTAAAGTTGTCGTCGCCCTTATTGCTGTCGCCGTCTCGGATGTCGCCGACGTCTTTGACGTCGCCGCCGTCCCTAGAGGTGTCCCTGAAGTTGCAACAGTCGGCTCTGTCGCAGTCGGCGCGTCCTCCTCCATGGCCTCCACCGCCGCAACCTCCTCGTCCCCTTTCACGATTATGGCTCTGGCTAATCGAAAGGGTTTCAGTTATTTTGTTTGAGTTTGTCTTTACAGGATCAATGCTTATCGATCAGAGAATCAAGGACTTCTCCAGGGAGGGGAGTATCAGAGCCTGGCCCGACCAAGACGATGTTGTGCCTCCCACCATCACCATTACTGTTGAGGTCCCTCAGTTTCTCCGGTACCCCGCTCCTCCTCACCGTCTTCTCTCTTTTTCCAAGAGGCATCACCTTCCCGTGGGGCATCAAAATACCGTCTATGACGGTTCTAATATGAAAAAGCTCAGTGAACCATTGTTTATTCATACTGACCTTGCTTCCGTGGTCGAGGAGCATGTTCCTCGATGTACAACAATATAATCGATTATTAAATTTATAATATTGCACCTTTCGCTCAAGAAAAATAAATAAATATGAGCCCTAGATAAAACATAAACATGGAACATGGTTGTAGATCATGAGTTCAATTCTTCTCACAGATATGCACGTAACCATTTGGGGATCTCTGGTTAGGTCCTAGGCACGACCAACTCTCAGAACCTGATTAAGCACCCAAATCTTGACAGATCACATTAACAACCTAATTACTGTTATTTTTAATGCTCAAGTTGAGCTATCAAAGTGTGAAATCTTTAGCTTTGAAATCACACGTCTAAAAAATAACGATCATATCAACAATTTCAAATCTTAGAAAATCAAACTTCAATATAAAACACATATTTATGTTAGAATATAAACATATCATTATACTTTTAACTATAAATTTGAGTGAGTCTTTTTCATTTTTTCTAATTTCGTTTTCTTAGGGTTAATGACTCTCTTTAATACTGATGACAATATGATCGGTTGTACTCTACAGAGTATGCAACGGGTAGGCAATACCTTGAGTAGGAGTCATCAGTTTCGTCGTAGGTTAGTTTTTATTCAGTTCACCTTTATGGTATCTCAAACACTGCATGTGTCGGTTCACTTGTCTCAGAGTTATGTATAGAAAAACATCTGAAGCTCGATGTTATGTATCGACTCTTTCAATTTTTATTTAATAATATATAAATACCTTTTAGTAAAAAAGAAACTATAAATTTGAGCTTTTTGTCTATGATAAGGTATTATAGTAGGTTCTTTTTTATCTCTCTTCTTCATGAGTTATCTTTCCAAACAATTTACTAATTATACATACATGTGATATCCCTAAAAATGTGTTATAACATAAAACTATAATCAGTCGGCTTAAACTTATAATTGAGTCGATTTTTAATAGTTTTTTCGGTTTGGTGTAATCGGCCTCCACCCCATAGAGTGTAGACTAAACTCTGTATGTGTGTGGTCCAAATTTGGCATGACCTTGAACTATCATGTCAAGCATCAAATTATTACTATTGTGACATAAAAAAAAGATTACAGAGATGGAGCACTTATAATTATATACCAACTTGTAAAATACAATTAGGGAACACAATAATGTCCTATGAAGTATAGCATACTTTCTTTTCGATGGCTTCATCCATACAACGAAAGGGACAAGACAAGATCATGGGACGCAATGAACCATTACTGGGTCTTCCCCAAGAAGAACAGATCTTCCTCCAGACGATCGAACAAATCCCACGACAATATCGAATCCACACTCTCGACCCATTGTTGAAGTTGAAGAGAGTCTTGTCTCTGATCATCATCCGCAACCCCAGATTCTTCGATCGAAAACGAAGAACTGTAAGAAGAACTACTACGAGCGTTGTTGTTGTTGACGAGGTTAATTGTTTGATCCGAGGTTAGTTCGGATCCAGCTTGGTTAGGACAACCTGTGTCTTCGTAGCTGCCTAGGTTGAGTTCCTCGGTAATAGGTTTGTGGGTCAGAGGGTCTAATCCGAGCTGTTTTAATCTCTTCTTGGTTCTCGTGTTCCAATGGTTCTTAATCTCATTGTCGGTCCGACCGGGAAAGTGTGACGCAATCTTCGACCACCTACGCAACAACATTGTCTATCCTTAACACACCCGAAAAAAAGGAAAAAAAACAGAACTTGTCCGAAAACGGATCATACTTGTTACCGAGGCACGAATGGAGCTCAATGAGCCGATCCTCCTCGGCCTCCGTGAAATCGCCTCTCTTGAGGTCCGGCCGGAGGTAATTGATCCATCTCAGCCTACAACTCTTCCCGCACCTCAACAAATCTTTACATCGAATTAAACAAGAGAGAAGAACACAAAACGATCTCGATCAGTACATAAGTAACAAAAAAACGAACCATGTGTCACATGAAATAACGTTACTAATGTACATAACCCAAGTTCTCACCGGCGAGTTTGGGCACGGTCCTCCAGCAATGGATGCCGTTGTTGAGGATGAAGTTGATGAGCTTGTGATCCTCGTCGGCCGTCCATGGGCCTCTCTTCAACCCCACTTTGTCGCAGCAAGGCCTCCTCCCCATCGAATTCGTTTCTTAAGACCGAAAGGGTAGAGAACGAGGAGCTTTTAAATACGAGACCGGTCGAGGATTGTTGTTACGAGGTCAGGTCAGAGGGACATTATTAAAAAAAGGAAAGCCAATGTTTCCGGAGGTCGAAGAAGAAGCATGGGAAGGCTTGCAATTATAATAAAACATAGGAACATAATAATGGTCACCAAACCCTTGTAGAGGACAGTTCGGGAACTGTGTCTTCTCAGCATTTGACGAATCGTCTTCGTAACTATAATATATATATATATATATATTTGGAGACTTTCTCTCATTGGCTATGATTTGTTAATCCGTAGGATTAAAGTAATGAGATTGGTGCGATTCCTCGGTCCCTTTAGAAGCTGGCTTGTTTTGTTTTGTCCATGGCAGCTCTATAGCAGCCTTTCTTTCATCACCAAATATTCTTGTCCGTCTCGAGATTCCAACCCTAGGAATCATATTCACGTTTACACGGACTCAGAGCATCTGTATGTGAATCATAACATGATTAAATTTGTATGCGTCAGAGGTTGTATAAGATGTGACGAAGAAAAACGTGTGTGTAGGGTTGATACTCGTGGGCATAGACTAGAGACAACAAGAGACACGAGAAAAAGAGCGGGTAGACGTATAGGGTTGTCTCGATGCAATACAATAGACGGAAAGACTGAACTTCTACGTATAGATCGAACATGATATCACTTGGAGCAAAGCCAACTCATACCCCGTGAATTTTTATATATTGGCCCCTTATGTGTACAAGAGCATTGACATCTATAGTATTGTTAATTTGTGGCAAGATAATACTAGAAGAGAGAAATAATTGACACGTAAAAAAGAAAAAACATTTTTAGATAACACTTTGGGCAATATTCAATTTTTTGTCTACAATGAGAAATACTAAGATAAGGCTAGATTGTGTGTGCAACTTACACAAAAGTCAGGGATGACTTTCTTTCCTTTCTTTTGGATTTCAGATCGTTGTTATCAATGTTCTCTTTTCCGGGCCCCGTCCTATCCATACACCACCACGATATGCTCCTCCATCTATTTTGACGTTTACCCACCGTAACCCCTCTTGGAATGGCCTAAACAAGGGATCGAAGGCACTCCGCTACCCCACCACTATTCGTGATGGCTTTTCCGTGGTCCCACACCTCCTCCCTCACTCTACAAGCCACCAGTTTTATCGTGAGGATGAGAATAGCTCTGACGACAAGAGAGCGCCTATTTCGGTAACTATAGATCTCTTGTTGGGTCCTTTCAGCCCCTGATCTAAATCATGAAGATTGGGATCGATGGTTGGATTTGCAAGCTTGGCAGATGATGGAAGACGACAATGTCTCCTCTGGAATAGTGGCAGCAGCCAGTGGAAAATCGACGACGACAATGTGTCATCATGGGTCAAGAACATGACTCTTTGTTGTCCCAACAACCAGGCGAGGTTTACTATGCAGTCTCCCCGGTTCCAATGAGTATCAGCCCGGAGAGCGGGACGCTATTGAGGAGATACGTTTCGTCCTAATGGGATCTGACACAACCCGATTTCAAGCCTTCTCCTTTTCCAGGGGACCTCCTCGATTACCTAGATTTCTTCGTTTTATAGGGTTCATCGCGGGACTAGCGATATCTGTTAGGAAATACAGGTCCACTTGAGTCGAGTCGGAAAAAGTGATAGATGCGCACCCCATGAGAATAGGGATAGATCGCTTAAGTTGTCACCTGAATTAAACGGGTCTTTTAGTTACAAGATAAGTGTTTCGGGCATGTCCGAAACTATACCTCACCATTCGTTTCCGTTTTTATAATAACATTTCCACGTTTATGCTAAAAAAGATTGAGCTAGACTTGTTACTTCGTAGCACCAACACATGCCACATGTCCAATTCAACTGTTGTGCAATGTTCTAAAAGTCGTTAGGCGCTAGTCGGGCGGTTATGACCTTCGGGGATTAATCGGGAACTAAATGGGGACTAATCGGATTTGTATTTTTCTATTTTTTTTTATTTTTAATAGGTATATTACTATATATAGAAACAAAATATGAACTTTTTTTATATTAAAAATGGTAAAAACTATTTTAAATACCTAATAACACCAAACAACTTAGAAGCACAATCCCTAATATCACTAATACCGGACAACTCTGGACAACCATCTAGTTATCGTAATTTAGTTATTGTAATATGCAAAATTGTTCTAGGCGCCAAATCGAGTCGGCTAGGCACAAAATTGGGCCTAGGCGACGCCCATTCAGAATTTTTAGACCATTGATTATGCATCATTAAATAAACTTAATTTAAGAAGGGAAAATGGGGAAAGTGACCGATCCGATGATATCGACCAATGGTGCATTACAATGCCTTGACCGCTCTAACCGATATCTACACATGAGTTAACAAGACAAAACCTATGTACATAAGTCAGATAACATGAGGACTTAACAAACGAATATTAAACGATTCATGCTAGAGTTTTACACGTGAATCACATTAGATTTTTAAACGCGAATCAAGCCGATACAACTAGACTTTTACACGTATATCAAACTAGTAAAAGAAATTCAAGTGGGTTTCGATCAAATTGAATAGTCAATGCTATCCTAATTGTTTTTTTTTTTTTTTGCTCAACTTGAGGCTCAATAATGGCTGAGAAACACCCAAAGCTCTGCTAGAAGTAGAACCCCAATATATAAATGAAAGCGGAGACAATACATTACAAGTTGCAACCACTTATGTCCTCATTAGGAAGCATTATTAGCTCGGATCCATAGCTCAACTACAAGGATCAAACAATGGAACATATGTAGTATATAATTGGAGGCCTTGAAGAGAGAGCTTCAAGCATAGTAGCAAAACATCAGTTCCTTGTAAGCCAACCTGATATGAGTCAAAAGACAAGTTAATTACACACTTGATTACACATTTAGAATAAATAATTAGGGCCTAATCCTCTGATAACATCTACCTTTTGCCATTATTAGACCGGTCATGATCAAGTGACATCATAACAAAGACTAATTAACATTAAATATTGCCATGCTTTTCAGACTTTTCTAGGCAGGTATGCTGAAATGGCCCTGCCTAAATGGCAACTCCATCACAAAGCAGGTAGTGCTACAACTGGTGCAGAACATCACCTTGGAATTGGATACATATGAATGGTCATATCACGGATTTCATAGAAAATCGAAATTTCAAACCGATTAAAACATCCACAGTGGGGGTCGAGTTTCGTGAGGTCGATTGAATCAGAACACAAGGTTGATTTCTAGGTGTCTCTATCAAAGATCGGATTTGACAGATCGGTTCTGATCATAATCGACAAGTGACCGGAAAAGAAAGGCTGAGAGTGGAGAGAAAGAAACAAAGAAAAGAGATAGAGGAAGGGATACGAGAGAGGGGGTAAATTCTGCGCGTCGACAATTTCGTCGATTCTAGGAGAGAGGAAAAACGTCACATTTCCTCCTATTTTCACTGAAACGTCACCTAAAGACACTCTAATACATATTTAAAATATAGTTCACGTATTGCTTAGAGCATCTCCAATGCTTGACTGTTGGTGCTGACTGTTCGTGTTGACTGTTGGATTAAAAAAATAATATTTCAGCACTCTCTAAACCAACAGTTAGTATGAACAGTCAGCAACCTTCAGTGACTGCATGTTCCTGCTGATTGTTTGAATAAAAAAATACATTTTTCAAATGTATTTAAATAATATAAAAATGAATGATAATAACATTTTGAACGAAAATAATTTAAATGCTAACATTGAGCTCAAACTAACTAGCGTGCAAATACAATTAAGCGTCGTCATATTTATTCCAAATGTGTTCGACGAGGTCATCCTTCAATTGATAATGAGCACGTTTATCCTGCATTATCTTGGTGTTTCCAACTATGACATATGACGGGACGAAACTTCCTCGCGCAAATGTTGGTTCACTTGGCCCACCCTTATCTGTTGGTTTAATGAAGCCATCACATGTATGACGTTCTGCCTCGATTAGCATATTGTGCATGATAGCACACACATTCATGACTAAGCCGAGGGACTGGGGCATTCGCACTCGACTCGGTCAAGTGATAATGTCAAACCGAGATTGGAGGACCTCAAATGCTCATTCCACATCCATCCTACAAGCTTCTTGGACTTATGCAAACTTCTTTTATTTCGGTCGCTGAGCCAATGGGATTGTTTTAACAAACAAAAAAATGGTCATTAAGGGTAACTGCCATCATAAAGATAATATATAAGTGTGTAGTGGTTACCATTTATCGTATATTGGACCGGTGGTGTACAACCATTCATAACGTCCGTGAACAGTCTTGAATGATTGCGCACAGTTAAGTCATTGTTGGATCTCGCCATGCTGAAGAACGAGTACCAAATCCATAAGTCACGCGTGACCACCGCCTCGAGGACCACATTTGGGTTGTTACTGTGGTCCTTCCTTAAATGTGAGCCCCTCAAAGTCGTCGGACAATTCTTCCACTCTCAGTGCATGCAGTCAAGACTTCCAAGCATTACCGGAAATTCACGCGCTTCATTCACTGCTACATTGTAGTTCATATCAGTTTGTGTTGGCCTACGCTGGTACGTCGGACCGAAGATAGTAACGACTCCCCTGCAAAATTTGTTCACACACTCCAAAGTTGTGGCTTTGCCTATTTTCAGGTACTCGTCCAGTCCATCGGCTGCAATTCCATAACACAATTGCCTATGGCCACAGTACATTTTTTATACGGAGAGAACAAAACCCTACACACATCGTCAAGTCGTTGACTGAACTACACATCGTTATCCTCCAATGCACGGAGAATGCGGAGGAACATAGCATTTGGCATTCTGAAACGACGACGAAAATACACCTCCTTATACATAGGGTTCGTACCAAAGTAGTCGCGCATTAAACGTTCGTTCGCAACTTCTCGGTCTGGTGCGATGTAGCTTCTCTTCTGTGGTTGCAATGCGGCCATTGCGTCGTCTAACAAACCCTGAACGACCTCGATGGACGGGTATTCTTGGGGTACTCCCTCCAACATTTGCTCGAAAGAAAACTCGTTGGCATGGACATCAGCATTGTTCGCCATTTCGGTGAAAAAAATGTATATAAAGAATTCAAATGTAGGAGGAGATGATGGAAGGTGTGTCTTTGTTGGGTGTAATACTTCTTATTTATACATAATTTGGAGATAACAAACATTAATTTTTGTTAATTTCAAACTCAAAATTTATTTTTCAAAGTCACACAATTGACCATTTGGATTTCCTACCCATTGGCGCCGACGGTATGTACTGATGGTAACGTCAGCATCGACACCTACCACCAACATCGAATCGTCAGTTTACTGTCGACAAAACACCAACTCAACGTTGATATTTTCTCTCTGTCAACGACTTACTAGTGGTGATACAACTAACGTTAAAGATGCTCTTAACAACTATACTCGTCAGTAACAAACTTCAACAACAATACATAAACTCCAACAATAACAAGATAAGCACGCAATAAACCTATACAAAGCATACTCAAAGACATCGTTGATGAGATTCTAACCCTAACCTTATAGACCCAAATTTAAGTGTTCAACTAAATGGCTAAACAAACTATAATAACTATTAAATTTCAATCAAATCAAGATGAATGATATTAATGAACTCTGACCTCTCTCTAGAAACCCTATCTCTTCAGCTTCAGTACACACCACCGCTCATCTTCTCTTCCCCCGCCGACGACTTTCACGGTCATCACGACCATGGAGGACGTCGGCGGTGGTCCCTTTTTCTTCAGTTCCTCTTTGTTGGCTCCGTTTCCCACTTCGCCTCACCTTCTCTGCCTCTCCGCCTCTCTCTGGTGAAGTGTGGTGTGTTGGTCTCTTCTCCGATGGTGCTATCCTTCCAGATCTGAACGTGGGGCGTTCTTCTCGTGTGGATCGACGCAGATCTGGTGGTTTGCTTCCATTCGTGTTGATGGGGGCACATAGCTGCTCTCACCTCTACACGGCGTTGGGGCGTGTCGTTTCTTGCTGTGGGACGTCTTTCATCTCCCACTCCGGTCCTGATTGGCGCAGATTCGATCGCCCTCGTAGTGTTGAAGGTTGCTCTCGGCGTAGCTATGGCGGCGGCTACCTCTTCAGACCTCGGTGAAATCTCAGATCCGGGCGTGGGACAGGTTTCCAGCGGTGGATCCTTGCGGATTTGGTGGTTTAGCTGCTGGGGAGGCTCTCGTTCACCATCGGCTGCTCCGCCCGTAAATCGGACTCTTCAGATCTGGGGCGGCTCCAGAAGGGCTCTGCTTTGCGAAGCTGGAGGTTTGCATCTCCTCCTCCCCTCTTTTATCTAGACTAGACTCTCCTTACCCTGGCCCCCCTATTTTTGACTGTTCTTCCGTTCTTCCCGTATGTGTTTCGTGCGGGCTCGTCGGTTCAGAGGTGTTGGCCGCCGGCGAGTTTGGGGGTTTCTTTGCCTCTGGAAGTCTCTCGTTCACTGGGATGGGCTTTTAGGGTTCCGGTCAGTTCTACCGGTATAAGTCTCTACCGGTTTGTGGTGTTGGCCACCGGTTTTGAGCAGGGAGTAGTTTCAGTTTGGGTGATCTAAGGGGTTGGGGACGTTTCTTGGGCTGGTGATTGCATCTTTCTTCTCGAGCTTAATGGTAGCCAATCCGGGTGTTTGAGACCCCTTTTTTCTAGTGCTTCAAGGCTGTTATTCTGGTTTTAGACCTCAAATTGTTTTAGATGTTGTTCTGGTTGTTCTTATTGTTCCATCTGGTTGTTTAGTCTGTTCTTCTGGTTGTAATCTTGTATTTGTTTGTCATCTTCATCCCCGGTGTGGGGTTTCATGAGGTTCCATGTGGAATGCTCCTCAATTGTAACTTTCATCCGCCGTGTTCTTCATTTCGTAGAACCGGTGTTTTATATTATGCTTTGGCGATAAAAAAAAATGATATTAATGAAAAAAAACGAGTCACTTTTAACTTTTGAGATTCTTTTGAGTGAAAAAGTCAAACAAAACCAAATAAGGGTCTAGTGTCCAAGCATCATGTGTTTAATGAATTTGAGCCATAGACTCATCTTATTCCAAGAGTCCACATCATCAACTACCAATGCTTTGGTGTGTGGTGATCTAATCTTCCCTTTCAAGAATATGTCATATATATAGACATTTATATATTTTTTCTCACACTAATTTATTTAATTAAAACACCATTAATTGCTTCAAATTAATGCAATAATTAAAAGGTGGGCTATCCTGAAATCTAACCTAAAATCTATTATCTGTATAAGATTTCTTGTTTGAAAATTACACAAATGAGTTATGCTTCTGCCAAACCTAGTTAATTAGTGGGCACTAAGTATGTAATAATCGTGTAATTAAATCTTTAATCTGAACGTGTATAATTTCAAAATGGACTGATACATGTTTTGAATTAAACAAACGGACCGTAACCTCCATGAGAGACAAATCATATCTTCTCACTTTTTATTTTAATTGATTAATTAATAATTAATCAATTAAAATATTTGTTTGATGCCTTTTGGGTTTTGTGTGGTAGGATTCAATTGATCCATCTGTCACAACAACTAATCAGTTTGTTTTACAAGTGTATTTATTTAAATAAAATAGCACATAAATCATATCTATTTTTCCTGAAATATTAAAAAAAATAAAAATGTTATCAAAGCATATACACACAAGTCGGACTTGGGCCGCCTTTTCATGGACCTTGACGTGGATAAGTCTAAAAACGGGAAGCGGTCCCACGTTCAAGCTAAGCCCATCCATCGTGGCCCACCATCTTCTGGCGCTCGGTCACATCACATAAGGTATCTGTTCCGCTGTTCTAACGACCACCCGAAACTCTTGCGCTTCCCAATCAAGTTCCGCCACGTAGTACTCAAAGAGAGGTTTACTTCGGTGTCGGACGCAGCTGACAAAAACCCAGCGGATATCATCAGACCCGCTTATACCGACATGAATCGGGTCGAGTCGACCCGATTACGACTACGGTCGGGTCTTTGTTTCTCTTATTACAGGCTTTTTGTGCTCTCTCTCCTTTTCCCTTTCGCTTTCGGAATTCGAGTACTCAATTGAAAAAATAAATCTATATAAATCAGAATTAAAAATCTATATATGACCCAGAACGCAAGGCCTCGTGCTTCACTGATCGGCGGCGATGAAGAAGAGCCGTAGCTGCAGAGACGACGCCGTTTTGTGGAGGTTCTTCTGCTTCACCACCGTCTTCTTCGTCCTGTTCTTCGCCGCTTTTAGCCTCCTCTCTCCTCCTGGTAATAAATTGATTAGTTAATTCATTGCTTTGAAGTTGACTTTCTTTGTTTTTATCTATTTTTGTGCTTAAAATACGATTTAATTAATCACTCAATCAGGAGTTGGAGAATGTTTCGATGAGTTTTTAATTATTAATTTTTGTTTTTGGAAGTTCCAGGAACGTTCCGTCCCGTGCTGGTGACGGCGTGGCCGCATAAGGCGCTGGTAAAGGTTGTTTCCGGCGAGTCTTCAGTGATTCCGGCGATTTCGATACGAGAGACGGTTCTGCAACCGGACGAGAAGCTGTTCTTCCTCCGGTATGTTACAAGTAACGACCGACCTCTGGCCGGAGCTCGATTGATTACTAGAGACGACGTCGTTTGTGTTTACTCGTTGACTGACTCGGAGGTCAAACAGCCGCCGGAGTCTCTGGAGGCTGGCGATCATGGTGACGCGATCGTACGGTGTCCGCTTCAGCCACCTGGCGGGGCCGTCTCGATCGGGTTGAAGTCGGGGCCTGTTCTTACTGGGCCCAAAGCCCATAAGTGGGACTCGCTAGCCTACGAGGCTATCATTGATCATGATGGTTCCACGGTTGTTTTCGTCAAGGGGTTGAATCTACGGTCGGGAAGGGTGTCTGACCCGTCGCGGTTCGAGTGCGTGTACGGTTGGGATTTCCGGAGCACGAGGTTTGTGCTGAGAGAGCCCGTGATATCGATCGCGCAGGAGATCGTGCGGTGTAGAACACCGTTGAGCATCCTGAACCGCCCGCACTGGATTAATAGCTCCGTCAAGGTCTCTGTTCGGCTCAAAGGAAAGGAGATAGTCCCGTCCATAGCCCGCCCGGGTACCCGACCCGTTTCGGACACGAAAGCGAAGAAGCCTCACGAGGTCTGCGTGTGCACCATGGCACGCAATCAGGGTCGGTTTTTGAAGGAATGGATCATGTACCACACCCGAATCGGCGTGACCCGGTGGTTCATCTACGATAACAACAGCAACGACGACTCGGACGAGGTGATCGAGTGGCTCTCCTACGCCGGTCACAACATAACCAAGCACTCCTGGCCGTGGATCAAGACCCAAGAGGCCGGGTTCGCCCATTGCGCGTTACGGGCCCGGACCCACTGCCAATGGGTCGGGTTCATCGACGTGGACGAATTCTTCCACTCCCCATCCGGACGGTCGCTTCCGGACGTAATCGGGTCCAAATCCGGGTCCGGGTCCGGATCCATCGGGGAGATCCGATTCGCGTGCCATGACTTCGGGCCGTCGGGTCACAGAGAAGCGCCCCGAGAGGGGGTGACGGCGGGGTACACGTGTCGCGTTGCGGTGCCCGAGAGGCACAAGAGCGTGGTGAGACCGGAGGCTTTGAGCGAGTCGTTGGTCAACGTGGTGCACCATTTTGACCTGAGGGAGGGGTTCAGGCATGCTTACGTGGACAGGGGAACGATGGTGTTGAATCATTACAAGTACCAGGTTTGGTCGGTGTTTAAGGAGAAGTTTCGCCGGAGGGTCGCCACGTATGTGGCTGATTGGCAGGACGAGCTGAATCCTGGGTCGCGGGACCGGGCACCCGGTCTGGGGTTTAAGGCGGTCGAGCCGGCGGATTGGTCGACTCGGTTCTGTGAGGTGTGGGATACCGGGCTGAAAGACCGGGTTGTTCGGATGTTTGCTGACCCGGAAACAAACCGGCTCCCTTGGCAGAAGTGATGTGATTGGGAATAGAGGTGGAGAAAATTTAAAACAAATATTGTATACTACACATTGTGTATAAATTTTGACCATAATTAATTAGTAATATTTGGCTTATTCATTCCCAGATATAAACTTTGTTTCTTATTAAATCACAAATCAACTGATATGAGTATAGATAATTTGTTACTAGATATCTTTTATGATTTTCTTAAAATGAAAAATCAACCATAATATTTGATTTTTAATATATATGACAAGAGTATTATTTTGACTAATTAGACACAAATTATTGCACTCTGCCACTAACAAACTCACCCCAAAAATGTTCAGTTCGATTGGCTCAAGTATTTGTCCTAAAGTTCTGTACTTTTTGGTTGTCCGTTATGTAATCATTAGTTTGATTTTGTATGTAATTATGATTTCTGTAATTACTGTTTGGGATAAGAAATTGAGTATCAACACCAAAGCACCTACATAAATCCAATGGTGGTTCGATCCAGTGACTTGACAGGCACATGTTCAAATCCTATTAATAATATCAATTTCAATACGAATGAATGACTGTAATTTGTTTTTTCGTAGCAACATAAACTTTAATAAATGTGTTGGATTCATTGTCCTATGTTCTTCCATATTTCGGCCAGTGTAACATCAATTAACGGTAGGTATTACAGTGACACTATATGTTTCGTTTGGATAGTGATGTGTCACAAAGTTTGGTTAGGGTACTCAGATGAAAACCAAGTATTTTTAAGGTACTCGGATGAAATTAACTCTTAAATATTTTTGAAAACAAACGGTTTGTCAAATAATATTTAAATTTGGACAATTTTATAACAGGTATCGCGTCATTTCAAAGTATCACAATTAACATCACACCTTCTGATTTCGAATTCTCACATATATAGTACTTAATTTCAAGCTCCAAGTTGACAATCACATCACTACATATGCCCTTAGACAAAGATTTTGGAGTGGGATTGACCTGAAAAGGCACGAAATGCACATCATACAAAAAAAAAAGAATACCTCAAACTAATTTCTTTTATAATATTTATAACAGAAGTCAAATCTCAAACCATCAAGAACCATTCTTATTGTACTGAAGGATAGTACAGTACTAGCCTAAACATCAGATGACCAGTTCAGAGTCACTCAAATCTCCTTCATAAACTATGCCTATTGTGATAGCTACATATGTAAATTTTAATAAACCCCACGACTTGTTCTCCATTGACCTTTACTTGCACCAATCAAGAACCATCTTGGCCTATAAAAGAAACCGATACAGATCAAAGTCTCCAACCACAGGCTCGGAGATGGCAATGACCAGCACAAGATCATCGGCTCTATTGGCCCTGGTCATGGCGGTGTTGGTGTTGGGGGCAATGTCTCACGACGGAGAGGACCACGACATGGCTGGCATGGACATGGGCTCGCCGTCTCCGTCTCCCATGGGGAGTGCCGGAGGCGGTGGTGGTGGCTCCGCCGCGGCTGGCTTTGCTCCTCACTTGCTCACTTCTGCTTTGTTTGCTTCCTTGGCCTTCGTCGTCCCGTCTTTCTTCATCTCTTTCTGGCATTAGATTTGTTTTTCTTCTTCTTTCTTCTTTGTCTTGAGAAGGGTTTGAATGTTTTGATTTTGTGCATGGTTTTGTGTTGTGGATTTGTAATAAGGAGGATCGGTGTTGTTTGTATCTGCTACCTCTAGTGAATAATGATAACTCATACTTGACATTGATTCTGGTTGTTTCAACAACTTCCTTTGTCTTCCCTTTGTTTCAAATTCGTAAGGTTGTATCACAGTCTATCCGTTTGAGCTTTTAGATGAATCGGATTTTAACGTAACATACTAGTTTAATGGTTATAGATTTGCATCCATGGGACAAAAACCTCGTATGTTGTTGTAATAACCACTCCCGGTCAACGCCAATCAAATCTGCGAAAAACAGGAAAATTTAAAATTTTTGGACAGGCGCTTAAATGAACCTAAATTTGACCCCGAGGGTCATACCGGACTTAAGTTGATCCCGATATCGACCAAAGTGAGTTCCGGGGGACTCAGGGTAACTTTCTGACCAATTTGGGAAATGTTGACTTTTCGCTGGAAAAGTCAACCGAGCGACGTTTTGGTCCATTCGAGGACCGTTTTGGATCCAAAAAGCTTAACCGTCGTCGCAGCGGTCTTAGTTGAGCCGTTTCCTTGTAGCCCGTGAAGTTTCGTAATTTCTTGGAAAAAGTGCCCGTTCGGGGCCCGAAGGCCGAATTTCGCGAATCTGATTGGAAAATATCTATAGGATATTTTCCAAAAAGGTGTGGGACCCACTTGGCCACATGTCAACTATTTGGTGGTGTTAGGTTTTTGGACAAGACAAGAGAAGACTACATTAGTGTTAGTTTTGTAATTAAGTATAAGTTGTGTTTTAAAAACAAAACAAAAGGGAAGACATAAACAAGGTCTCGGCCAAGTGTTTCAAAAAGGAAAAAAAATGGGTTTTAGAGAGAGAAAGTGAGTTAGAAGAAGGAGAGAAAAGAGAAGAAGAAGTTGAAGGTTTTGGTGATTCCCGACGATCAAACCGGTAGATCGTCTCAACAATCAAAGAATCGAACTCCCATCGACTTTCTCTACGGTGAGCACCTAACCGATTTTTGTTTTGTTAAGTTCGAATTTTAGGGTTTGAGTTTAAACGATTCAAATATGGTTGAGTTTTGGTTAGAATTAGTTTAAAGATGAATGGTTGAGGTTTGGGGTTCGTTAGGAACGTTTTGGGGCAAAAAGGAAAATTTCCCATTGTGGCCGTGTGGGGCCCACATGCCCGGGTATCGGGTTTTCGTGTTCGGGTGGTTTAGAACCTTCCCCGGATCATTTATCCACAACCGAATCGAAATTTGGAATTAAAATGCGAAAGTTGTAATTATCGGGTTTAGAAACTTTAAACGTCAATTACTTGACTCGGAAGTCGGAATTCGATTCCGTCAAGTGCTTTGGGACCCTTGAATTATTCTAAGACCATAGAAACGAAAACGGGAATTTTTGGAGCCCCGGAAGGGCATTTCCAAAACCCGGGCAGATTCGCCATGTCGGGCGAATCGGGCCTTTACGGGTCCAATATCGACAATGTCGAGTAATTGGGGAGTTTGGGAGCGATCGACATTGTCGGGGTTACTTTTGGGCGTCAGGTTTATTAAAATTCAGCATTATGCCTGCAAGCTTAAAAGCGTTTAAAATCGTGTTCTTATTAGATCGTGCTGCAAACCGAGGGAAAGGAAAGCTAGGCGAGTGACTGAGATCACGCTGGAGCTTGTTGGTTGGCTTTTGGAGAACACGCACGAAGTAGGGAAAAGTAGCCGGATCTCGGCCCTGACTAGGGAAAGTTAACAGTAGAATTGCATGTGACACCGGGATGTCGTGGGTTAAGTAGGTTTATCGAATATTAGAAAGGCATGATACGGGAACGTAGCGAATATTAGAAAAGCATGTGACACTTAGTAGTGTCGTAGGAGCAGAGAACTTATCGATGTTAGAATTACTGGAGGCATATGACCATGCCCGGAGGTTGATTGTGAACTTATCGATATTAGGAGTACTGGAGGCATATGACCATACCCGGAGGTTGATTGTGAAACTGTTGATATTAGAACTGTTGGAGGCGTTGGTTACGCCGGAGGTTGTTTGTTACAGTTGTGTCTTCGGTGGCCATGAGAGCCCGTGTTTTACTGTTGTGTCTTGGGTGGCCATGAGAGCCCGTGTTTTACTGTTGGTGTCTTGGGTGGCCATGAGAGCCCGTGTTTTACTGTTGTGTCTTGGGTGGCCATGAGAGCCCGTGTTTTACTGTTGGTGTCTTGGGTGGCCATGAGTGCCCATGGGGTTGTTGAACCCGTGTCTTTACCGTTGGTGTGTCTTGGGAGGCCGTGAGTGCTTGTGGGGTTGTTGAGCCCGTGAGTTACTGTTGGTGGTTTTGGGTGGTCGTGAGTGCCTGTGGGGTTGTTGAGCCCGTGAGTTACTGTTGGTGGTTTTGGGTGGCCGTGAGTGGACGTGGGGTTGTTGAGCCCGTGAGTTACTGTTGGTGTATCTTGGGAGGCCGTGAGTGCCTGTGGGGTTGTTGAGTCCGTGTTTTACGGTTGGTGTCTTGGGTGGCCATGAGTGCCTGTGGAGTGCTGAACTTGTGTTGTTGCTGTTTGTTGAACTTTGTTTGTGATTGTGATTGTGGTTACCTGAGGTTGTGGGCCCGCTTCATGAAACGGGGGTCCTCGATCACACACGTCTGCACGTTCAGACGGGGTAGGGGGCCCGCCCGTTAGTAAAGGGGTCCTGGCCACGCGTGTGTGGTTCGGGGTTGTGAGTGTGACAGGTCGACCGCCTGGCCCGACTTTGTGTCGGGGAAGCGCGTGAGAGAGAGAGGTTACTGATACAGGTCGACCGCCTGGCCTGAGTGGTTCGGCAAAGCGCGTGATTGAGGGAGGTTACTGAGCAGCTTCTATGCGATCCTTTACGATCTTGTTTGGTGTGCGATCCTTTGTGATCTTGGGTGTTGCGTGGTGGTCTTTTGAGTCCTTGGAAGAGGTCGTGATCGTTGTGTCAGGTCTACTTTACGTGTCAAAGTATTGAGTCGGTCAAGTAAGGTAACAGTGGGCGTGTGTCAGTCGGAGTACTTGGGTTGGGGATAGTGTTCCCCGGTGTTGAGTTTATTGTTGGTGTTACCGGCATTGTCTGCTAATTATGTCGTAGTCAGTCTGTTATCCGTGGTGGTGAGCGAATGCTCACCCCTACCTGCTTTTCCTACAGGTACCAGCTGCAGGTTGGACTAGGTGAGCTTCTGAAGCTTGAAGAGCTAGGAGCGGGATTCTGGGTTTTACTTTTGAGTCTAGTGACAGATACTTTGTTTTGTCCACTTGTTGGGACTTATTTTGAGTTGTAAACTTATTTTGATTAAATGGAGATTTTAAAGTGTTTATTCAAAACAGGTTTCAATTGTTTTATAATTTTAAATGTTCGCGTCCCGAGTTCGATTTACTGAAATTGGGGCGTGACAGTTGTACTACCGGTAGAGTGTCCCATACCATGGATCCCTTCAACCTGGTTTGCAAGTGAATAGTGTTATCCAGGAGATCATATTTATTAGCTTCACATTTTAAGCTAGTTCGATTTTGATCATGATTTGCTCATTTGAGATTTTGGTTGAGTCGGGTCCTAATTAATATTATAGTTTAATGGTGGGCCCAAAGACTCGTTCAGTCTTGTAGGTTGAGTCTCACATGTAAGAACTTTATCTTGTGATTATACAAACACAATATAGTCACTTAAATGCGGAATTAGGATCGCGTATCTCTAACTATTGATGTACTTGGAGAAAAAGCTTTTAAATTTAAGTTCCTTTTTTTATCAGAGAATTTTTATAAATCCCTCCCGAGGTATGGGAGGTAGTCTGAATTAAAACAGACTTAAAACAAGGATACAGACGCAACAAAATCCCTACCAAAACATAGAAAACGAAAACAGGACTCGAACGAACAAGTACACAAACTAAAACTGGGGGATACAAAAACGAAAAACTAAAAAAGAGCCCTACAAAAGGATGATTGCAACTAGCTCACGAAAGAAGAACTGCTCCAAACTTCAGTCGAAACGAAGAACAAATTGAGTCGAGGAAAAACTAAGACCCACAAACAGAACTAAAGTCCTAGACTTGAATCCGAATCTGAGTCTCCCTTATGATCGGTTGCAGCCAATTCTGCGTTTAGACTATCCAACTCACGTTGAAAAATTTCCCCTGAAGATTTGGACTTGAAGCGAAAGGAGCTGCAGTAGGCCCAGGCTTTCTCAGCTGCCTGTAGTTTGCTAGGGGCCCAAGGCCCGGGACCAAGCCCATACGTGTCACCAGCTATTGTGCGATCACTAACTGTAGCTTGACAATCGATTTTATCTCTCGATTTCAAAGCATCCTTCCTCTTCTTCTTCCGCGAAACCACTATACCTGAAACTGTAGTCTCTGAATCTAAACTCGTTGTCGGAGATTGAAGCTTTTCCATGATCGGTAGAGAAGATAAACCTGGTGACAGATCCTTCCCTTCCGATTTAGAATAAGACCCAATGCTTGGACTCTCAGGTAACCATAATTGGTTCTTTTGAGGATCCAAGTTCCTGATTTATCTTTTAATCTTCTAAGTCCATGCAACCTTATTTTTTTCTCAAAGATGGTGTATGAGTAACATAAAATGAGAATTGTGTCTTATGTGGACTTTGGGATCAAAGATACATACACGATTCATTCTATAACTTCTCCACTAATAGTTATGAATAGAAAGACATATATACAGACTGCACATTTGGCAATTAGACCGACCAAATATTGATCATAACTTTTACGAAATAATATTAAGAGAATAAAACTTACATTCTCCCACTTGATCAATGTTAATGTCTTCATGCCTAATAGTAAAAAACCAAATGCATGAATCATGGCGGTATGTCCTTTAAATTATAAACAAGTAAAGCCTCTAATGTATCACAAATTTACAATGCATGTGTTTCTCATACTTTATGAATAAACCCAATATTTATTCTTGGTTCAAACTTAATAGATTGTTCATATATGTACCTCAAGGAAAGAGGTCTGGGTTTGAAACTTTGGGGGTTGAAATCAGAAAAAGTAGAGCATGTTTTTATTTGATAATGTTATTGAGCAGATGGGTCAACCTAGGAAAGTGAAAGTGATTCGATTATTAGTTGATGAACCCTCAGACGATGAGAATATTGAACAGACTAAGATGTTTGGGGAAAAACTAATTGATAATGAGTTGATTGATGAATAGATTGAGGGTGATGAGAATATGAATGATAAGAATATAAGTGATGGGAATCGAAATGAAGAGAATAGAAGTGATGTAGCAGAAGATGGAGAAGAAAACAGTAGTGAATATGAGGGACATTCAAGTGAATCTGAATATGAGTCTACTGACTTTGAAGCACAGTCAAGAGAAGCTGAAGAAGTAGAAGGAAACTTCAGTGATATTGACGAGGAGTATAATGAGGAGGACAAGTCAACTTCAGAAGATAATTCTGATAACGATGACTAGGCGGACGACATGACATGTGAGGAGGAAATGACAGAGGAGGAAGACCGGATTTGCAACAAGTTTAGGGATAGAACCCCGAATGTGGGACAAAAAATCAGAACTACAAAAGACAAAACTTGCTTTGGGAGACAGATTCGAGTGCGTTTTGGTTTCGGATTGTACTATGCATCCACTCTGCTCAAAAAGGATTCTTCTTCACATATACGAGGAATCAAAAGAAAGACGGGATTGAGGCGGTATGTAAGGAGAATGGTTGTTCATTCTATATATGGTGTGGGATGCAAAAGAGTGTTGGATGCTATCAAATTACAAATCTTCGAGCAAAGCATCAATAAAAATTGCATGGATGTTTCGTAAGTATTTAGAAGATCTATTGAAACATTAATGATTATCATTTTGTTGTTATTTCAGGCGGATTTTGTTACTTTTTGTAAATGTATACCACCTTTGTATTAGGATCTGTGACAAAATGTGAACCGTAGTTAGGACATGCGAATGATTTTTTTGAGACAGTTAGGATTCGACTTTTTCTTTTTTTTTGACTTTTTATATATCGTTAATTAATGTTAGATATGTGACGTTTAATTAATGTGTAAAATATAATGTTTTATCTAATATCTTATCAACCTCTAATTAAAAAAAATCGACATCTATTCTTGTAAACATACAAAACTCATTATCTCAAAACTCAACGTTTTAACTATTAAAACTCAACATCTCAAACTCATGACAGTCATTATACATGCTCTTGTAGAGGAAAAATCAAATAGAAACCACTCCTTAACGTAAAAACTGTGTGAACCAATCCAAACCATTCATTTTAAGAATGGATGGATGAGATGCAATTGATTTATTGACTTGTTGACTGCAAAAAAAAACATCACTTTTTAGTAAGGGGTAAGGGCTTTTTAGTAAAACCATCATATTTTTTTTTTTTACCAATTCACTAATTTAATTTTTCCTGCTTCGTTTGAACTCCGATTGGCTTCAAACTTGCGCCATTAGTTTTGTTTTTTCAAGGGCTTTCTATCAAGATCAGTCATGAATATATTTTGAAGCACGAAAAAAAATTTATTTTCGGGGTTGATTTTTTTAAAAAAGTTAAGTCTGGGTAATTTTTATCAATACTATACACTGGGTTTATCAACACTATACACTGGATTTATCACCTCATTTTCCAGAACCGAACATGATTTTTATCACATCATCACATGTTTTTTTATGAACACTAAGCACTAGTTTTATCAACACTAAATATTATGTTTATCATTCAATTACATGTGTTTTTATCATCCCATCACATGCTTTTTTTATCAACACTAAACTCTAAGTTATCACCCTTATTTCGGGGCTGATTTTAGAAAAAGTTAAGTCTGGGTAATTTTTATCAACATTATACACTGGGTTTATCAACACTATACACTGGATTTATCAACACTATACACTAGATTTATCACCTCATTTTCCAAAATCGAACATGATTTTTATCACATCATCACATGTTTTTTTTATGAACACTAAGCACTAGTTTTATCAACACTAAACACTATGTTTATCATTAAATTACATGTGTTTTATCATCTCATCACATGTTTTTTTTATCAACACTAAACTCTAGGTTATCACCCTTATTTGGGGGCTTATTTTTTAAAAAAAGTTAAGTCTGTGTAATTGTTATCAACACTATACACTAGGTTTATCAACACTGAACAACAGTTTTATCACTTCATTTTCCAAAATCGAACATGATTTTTATCACATCATCACATGTTTTTTTATGAACATTAAGCACTAGTTTTATCAACACTAAACACTATGTTTATCATTAAATTACATGTGTTTTTATCATCTCATCACATGTTTTTTTTATCAACACTAAACTCTAGGTTATCCCCCTTATTTTGGGGCTGATTTTAAAAAAAGTTAAGTCTGTATAATTTTTATCAACACTATACACTGGGTTTATCAACATTATACACTGGGTTTATCAACACTATACACTAGGTTTATCAACACTGAACACTAGTTTTATCACCTCATTTTCCAAAATCGAACATGATTTTTATTACATCATCACATGTTTTTTTATGAACACTAAGCACTAGTTTTATCAACATTAAACATTTTTTAGCACTAGTTTGATACCTCGATATAAAAAATTTATTAGTGAAGATTTATCAACACTAAACATTGTTTTTATCACCCCAGTATAACCTTTTATTTTCGTTCTTCAAAATATATTCATGACTGATCTTGATTTGAATCCCTTGGAGAAAGAAAAATATTGGCGCTAGTTTGAAGCTAATCGGAGTTCAAACGAATCGGGAAATATTAAATTAGTGAATTGGTTAAGAAAAAAATGGACACTTGTCCACATGGCACCATGCTTTTACAATTATGCCCTTGCTTGTGTGAGAAAGGAAGAAATGGACGTGAGTTTTGGTAGAATTGGGATGATGATGTGGCATTATGGTGAATGTTGGATCTAAAGGGTGTATGGGTAGGATTGGTTCACACAGTTTTTAAGATAAGGAGGGTTTCTATTAGATTTCTCCTCTGCTCTTGTATTTGTATATTAGTTTTTAGAGAGAACTAGTCTAACTAGAAAAAGATAGATGAAATTCATTGATATCTAAATTTCATGGATCAAACATACCCTCTCATTTACATTGCTTCAAAAACCTGAGTCAATTTTTCTTGCAATGTGGAGACCAAGAAACCAAAGTTGCATTAACAAAAAGAATCCAACAACATATGTAGTCTGTAGTGGTTTCATCTTACCTGGGTGGTCTTTAAATGCTTTTTTCACATAATGTCCTTTTTTTTCATTTTGAGCTCCCTAGGGAGTCTCAGTTCTGACTCTCCAGTATTGTCAGGCATTGAAAGATTACAAATTTAGAAGAATGAGTTCTACTGAATAAAACCTATTCATAGAAATAGTACATCTTAATACACAATAAAAATGTGACTCAAAAACATCACAATGTGTCATGCATTACTCAGAGAACAGGAGACAAAAGCACCGCCCAACTCACTAATCCTACTCTCCAACTAGATTTCTCTATCTCACATAAAATAACAGAATAGAAGGTGTGGCTATGGAATCTGAGGAACAACACAACAGATAATTAGCCCCCGAAATAACCGTCTCAGCATATATATCTAAGTAATCCCGAGTCACATGCTCTCCTGGTTGCTGTGTGACAGCACACGGCGTGTATAATCCCCTCTGGATCTCACGTTTCCTACTCAATAAGAGAACTCGTGTCCTCTGAGTGAGATGTACTTCTTAACCCAGATGGAGATGTCCTCTGCACATGCCTGGGCCTGAGGGGTCTTCAGGAGCACGTCAAGTGTAGCAAATTCATGAACTGCATCTTTGTACTCAAGAACAGGTGCATCAACATTTACCTTCCTGAGGGACTCTGAGTATGCAATGGCCCTGTCCCTCATCCAGTCATGTTCTGCCACCACTGTTAGTGTTGGGGGCATGAGCTTTAATGGTGGAGTCCTGTCTGGGAGAAGGGGATTGCAAGCAGGGTGGTCCAGATCGAACTCTTCCTCATGCAGGAAGAGTTTCCATGCAAGTATACCCATAGCCTTGTCAAAAAAATATGAGTTTGCCAACTTTATCTCTGAATGTGTTGGGATACTTCCAATGAAAAATGGGTACATTAACACCTGAGCTACAACCTTGACAGGGTCCAGAAGCCTGCCAGCTTCAACAGCTTTACGAGCCACATAGTCTGCAATATTTGCTCCACAGCTCACACCAAGGAGAACACATCTGTTTTCATATATGTATATATCAGAAACGAGCAACTTGTGAGTGATCTTGATATGGTTTAAAAAATAAGAGGTGAAAGCATAGAACCATCAAAATGAACAGATTTGACTCACTTTCCTAAAATACGAGTCTCATTTCCCTTTGTTAGTTTTTTTTTTTTGAAGACATTGAAGCACATGAGGATAGTAAAAGGTGGAAAGTCAAAATTAGAAATTGGATCATTGATTCTTGCAAATAGTCTAATGTGACACTTATTTTGGGATGGAGGGAGTAGTGAACCGGTTACTGATTAGCTATACTGCTTCCAATAAAATGATTTAATGATTGATCATGACAGCTTTAGATCAACTGAGTCCAGAACTTATGCCAACCCAATACCAGCTAAATTTTTCCAGCTCTAAATATATATAAAATATATAGCAACATGCCAATACTGGAAATTAAGAACAGTTAGCAACTTAAACATCAACCCACAGAATAACTCAGATGGAGAAATTACAAGTGACAACCAAGCAAGCATCCAGAGTAGATAAAGAGTTTTTGGTATATGCCAGATACCTTTCTGAAGGGTAAACCAGGATGTTAAATTATGGCCTTACTCAATTGAAGACATACAGAAACTATGAGTTCATTGTGATAAAAAACTGCATCAATATGTAATACCTACTTAGCACTCTACTTTTCTAAGCTGTAGATATATGTCCTAATCAAACCAACACGTGTGCATCTACAATGACAAGTGACTCAGGAACTACACATTGATGGGTTGAATGAAGTCTTAAATCTTAATATCATGGATTATGTCCATGTATTCCATGATGCCTCCCAAGAGGAAGCATTTAATCATGGATAGAGATCAATGACATCAGGTATAAGCTTAAAAAACTCAAGATGATAAAAGCCTTCTTGAGAGAAATGAAAATTCGGCTTCTGACTGCATCAAGTATGGGAAATGAAAATGGTGGCCACATACGATTTGAGAAACCAAATCACTTTTTCTAAAGCTGGCCATTTTCAACAGATGGTTGCAAGTAGCTTTTCTCTCAAAAACATGTGCATGCACACACAACAAAATGACACGGTGTTTCAAAATTCAGCATATTCCAATCATCGAGTATAGTTTCCACAGATAAAATCTATTACAGTTTCCGACCTCTGCCACCACAAAGCCGACTCAAAGAATGTAAGACTGTTATAGAAATGGTGAAGAGTATATGGTACTTGGCCTTATGACATGGAAGTATTCAGTATAGACAACACGATATAATGCAACTAATTGAAGTCCAACTTAACATAAGCATTTAATGTATATCAGAACAAAACACTTACGTGCCCTTTAAAAGGATTTCAAACTAATCACACTCAAAATTTTCTTCAGCCTAAGCACTCAACCCAACAAAGAAAAAAAGTGTTTGATGCCCCCGTATTAGTGTTTCAACTGTATCAACGAAACACACACTGCAGGAGAACAATGTCACTCTCCAGAACAGAACAATGACTTGGGGAACACATGATCAGCAAATGCAATTGAACAATCAAAGCAGAGCAAATGTACACTCACCCAAGTTCACCCCTGCAAATTTATACTCACTATCTTTATATCCATACAATCCATTCCAATCCAATCCAATCTAACCACAAGTCAATCAAATAGCAGCTAATAAACACAAACAGAAAATTGAGATGGAAACATAACCTGGAAGGATCTGCATGAGAAGCCAACCATGGCTCCACCAACGATGACCCAATAGCGTCAGCAAGATGTCGGTGAATCTCAGATTTCTTAAACTCGCCCCCAACGCCCCTTGAACTGCCCATAGATTTACTACACTCGGCTAAATTCGCCTGCTTGCCCAACCAATTCAACACCTTCAGACCATCCTCAAACGCGGCCGGGTACCGATTCTCCGGCGCGAGCCTGTACCCGACGGCCACCACAATGACGTCGCACAGCTTAGCAATCCTCCGACAAAAGAAATCGTTGGCCACCGAATCGTTGCTCCCGCTGACCCACCCGCCGCCGTGGAACTGCAAAATCACCGCCAGTTTCCGGCAGTGCTTGGACGACGGCAAGTACCCTCTGTAGGAGTTCACCTCGGGTCGCAAACTCTCCGCTTCGTTACTGCCACCGTAGCTGTTCCTCCTAACTTCCTCCTTCGGAACCCCCAATATTGGGTGCCCGAGGCTGCTCCGGCGAGATAAGGCGAGATCGCCGTCGTGGGGTCTCTGGACGGCCTTGATCTTACCCTTGGGCGACTTGAGGCTGTAATCGGACTGGTTGAGGGCTGAGTCCGGGAGGAAGATCCGGACGGTGAGTGACGTGAATGGGTCGATGTGGATGTCCTTGGTGGCGACGCCGTCGGTGAAGGCGGGGTTGGAGGGAGCAACGGACTCTTCGGGCCGGGACGTGACTCCATACGGGTTGGACTCGTCGGAAGGGGACTGGATCCGGTTCTGGAGACGGTGCTTGAGGAGGAATTTGAAGAAGACGCTATACAATTTCACACCCACCGATGGCATTTCTCTCTCCCCCTCTCGATAATCTCCAGAAATGCTTCGAACCTGGAAATTACCTCGATTGCTTCTCCTCTCCTTTTTTTTCTTCTGTGAAGAGATGGGTCGGTGTCAATTGATGGCCAATCAGATTGGGTCGGAATTGGAATAATGCTTCCGCTGCTAAATCACATCGGATTAGGGTTTTGCAGATCGAGATTGCTTCAAAATCTGGAAGTTTCTTTCAATGGCGTGTGAGAGCTCGAGAGAGAGATTGGGGCTTAGGTGCGTGATGGGCACAGACAAGCTTTACGCTTCTATTTTCGTTTTCTTCTGTTTTTTTTTTTTTGAAAAATATTTATATATTTATTTTAAGATAGAATTTAAAATTTATCTTAAAGTATGAGTCATAATTAATACGTCATTTTAAAATATTTGTCAAAATTTTGGATTAATTATTTTTTTGTATCCTTTCTAAGTTAGTACCACACCATATAGAAAGTGTTATAGAGTGATGTGAAGGAATTAAAGTACTAACCAGCTACCGTAAAAAAGCCCTCCTCTACCTTCTCGTGAGGTCTTCTCTATCCTTTAGAGTTTATTGTCGCTGCCGTCGTCCAACACTCCACCATCACGTCGTCGTCCTCCTCTCCTTCGCAGCTTCTTCATCGTCGTTCTCCCTCTCAACCTGCAACCAATCTTCCTCCACCAGAGATGGTCTCCCAGTTTCACGCCGTCATCATAGTGGAACGCATCCTAGGGCGCCATGGTCGCCGGAGAATCCTCCCCGGCCTCGCCCCATCATGCTCAGCCAGCCCATGCCGTCTGTGGCCACGTACAGCCGAGATGGGTGGCCCATGCAGGGAGCAGCTCCGGATCTGATGTGGTCGTACCCGCCGCTCTGGATCAGAGCACCTCAGATGGAGCCGGACCGGTTCCTCAAAGCCAGTCACTGGAACCTCCGTCCGCGATTGGGTTGGCACCAGAGGGTCCCTCGTCAGGGCATCCATTACCGGGGTCTGGCCCCCATTCCCCCACCGGAGCGTCCTGCTTCATTGCCTTACATGTGGGCTTCGGCGTCTCGGTTGTCATGGCCGTCGGCACAACCAATGGGCTATACAAGCCTTAGGGTACTTGCAAACCCTAGGGTGTTTACAAACTCTAGGGTGCATGCAAACCCTAGGGCGCACGCAAACCCTAGGGGATTTGCAAGCCCGGGAAATCGTGGTACTCTTACTAGGATTTTGGGCCCGAGTCTAGCGGTAGCCAAACGATATGGAGGGGTGTCAGCATGACCCAGGCCACAGTCGCCGATCGGCACGAGGGAAAAGTCACCTGACCCTAGGTTGCCTGGAAACTCAAAACCCAGGGTGAATCGCTATGCACTGAGCGACTCCCCCTTGGTCCGCCGGGGGATCCTGAGATTCACTATCGCCATTGGACCCAGACCCAGGAAGATCAAGACGGGACATAAGCCAACGGCTCCGGAGGCACCACATGAGCCCTTGATGCCGCCAGACATTACTGAACAGAAACAGGAACGAGAGTTAAGCCCGGGGGACTATAACCCCCCGGGGGATGAATGATTCCCCATGGCGGGAGTGGGAAGGACCGTCTAGGGCATATACCCACAAACCCGGGACAACTGTAGTCGGGAGGTCTCGGGGAATCCGCAGTCAAGGCTAAGCTACAATCTATTTTCATTGTTTTAGGTCGAATAATGTTTTGGCTAGTTAGGGTTCGGTTTGTCATTTATTTCTCGTTTGAAACGTTGGATCGAGGAACTCTTGAGTTCGGATCTGCGAAACAAAGCAGACTATATGTATGGAACCATGTGCGCCCGACGGGTCACGGCCGGTTGGGACTAAAAGTTGGTATCCGTGATTGTTATGTCCCTCCTTGTAAGCATGACATGATATCGTAATACAACTCATTCTTTCCCGTTTCAAAAAAAATTTAGTACCACACCTATAACTTCCCAAAGTTTTGTAATGTCCAATAAGAAGCCATAAATTTTGGTAACACGTTATGAATTGGTTATAGATTATTTTATATTATTTACTTACAAATAACAAAACAATTATGTATCTTATGAATTGATCACGAATCATCAAAATGACGTAAATTTTACTAAAATTTTGTTATCAATACGCAAAGGGTACTAAAAATGTAATATCAATATATAAAGGGTACTTATAATAATTTAATTCGTTTTTTTTTTTCAGTTGGCTACCCAGAAGCCGTAACAGTTTCTTCAACCTCATAACCCCATCTCAGGTGCAACTTCAAGCTAGCAACTTGTGTATCTGCCAAATAAATTCGATAGTTCATGCCCTTGTTTTCCCTAATTACAGATCTATATTCATCACCTGAGCCCAACATAACTTTTTCTAAAAATTTCAGATTCAAATCCAATTTTTTTTTCTAAAAATCTCAAGACCCTGCGTCCGGACGCACGACTCCCTGGCGCCGGAACTCGTCTTCGGCAACGGCCACAGGAACGGCATCGACTGGTGGGCCTTTCGAGGTGTTCGTGTACGAGCTCTCACCACGCCTCTCCATCGACCTCTTCCAGGCGTCTGGAACAGATCTGGAACTTGGAGACGTCGTGTGTTGGAGCTGCGACCTGGAGAACTCGAAATTCATGGAGTTTTGGAGAGCTTCTACTACAACCTTGTTTCTCAACTCAAATATGTCGGCACTGTGCTTTTGAGGAAGAGAACATGGAGCTTTTTTTATAATAAAAATGGTTAGAGAAATTGTTCTTCTGTTTTAATTTTGATACTGGGTTTGTGATTTGGGTTTCTGGGTATTTGGTAGATGAGAAAACATGAGAAAAAAAGAGATGGGTTTGGAAATTGATGGGAGTTTCTCCGTTTGGTTGCTGAGAAAGAGTAGGAAATGGGTTGATTTAGGCAGTAATGAAAAGATGAAAAAAAAAATGGTTGCTGAGAAAACATTGGAAAAGAGTACAAAATGGATTGATTGAACAATAATGAAAAGATGAAAAAAAATATATTTTTTAAATAATAAACACGAAAATAAAAATAAATAAATAAATTATATATAAACTGATTTTTAAAATAAGTTTTAATTTTTTAAAATAAAATCTGGTTTTTTAAAAAAATTAAATTAAAATCGGAAATTTTGAAAATAAAAATAATTTTCATAAATAAAAAATAAATTTATAAAAATAAAAACAGAATTTTTGAAAATAAAAATAATTTTCATAAATAAAAACTGAATTTATAAAAAAAAAACTGAATTTATTTTTAAAGTAGTGAAATTTTCATTTTAATACCCTAACAATGGAGGGTATTATTGTCATTTCACTTATTTTCAAATTCTGAACCAATGGTATGGGTTTGAAAATTTGAGTAATAGTTAGGGGTATTATGGTCTTTTTAACTTTTTCCATCCAAACTAACAGAAAGTTAACGGTTGGGTACTAAAGTGAAATTAAATGTTTGGTTTAGGTATGAAAATGCAAAAAAATTATGCCAAGGTATTATACTGAAATTAAATGTTTGGCAGGGTATTATACTGAAATTTTCCCTTTAATTTATAAAGACATTTAAATAATTTGTAATCAATTCACAAGACACATAAATGATTTATAATCAATTCATAATTGCACATAAACGGTTTGTAATTAAAATTTAAGATACTTGATTTGTCACTTTCAAAGTTTAGATAAGTTAATGTTTTTTTAAAACGAGATAAGTGAGTGTTTGTGACCAGTATTTTAATTTAGGTAGCACTTTATTTTATTTCCACTTTTTTGGCATTTTTGTATTTTCTATCTTTTTTTTATACTTTATAGAAATTCGTGCCAGGTGTCGCTGTCGGGTAATCATCATGTGCAACTCACCTTTTGTAAACCTGCACCAACAAGTTGCACCTTTCTAGAAGGTACGGCTCTAAATAGTTGACTTGGACTCGGAAATGTAAATTCAGAAAGTACAAGCTTCTACACAAAGGATCGCTAGCAAGTGCAAATGGAACCGGCTACACACGATTGGACAGATCTAAAATAAAGCGACAGGTCCGGTCGGAAATTATTGCAGAAAAATGAACAAAAATAAATAAACAACAATCAAGTGGTCAATGATCATGACTTTAGTCAAGTCATGGCAATAATCCAATATTCGAGTTATATGATGCATAATTATAACTATGATTAAAATTATGATAATAACAATATGGTTTAACATATAGTGATAACAAATAAGGCATATGAGGTTTTTTTTAAGCATATAGGACTTTTGTTAAATAGAAATCAGTCAGAAACATAAGATCTAAATAAAATTGTAACATAAAGAAACGAAATAAAAGATGAGACTTGAATCATGATCAGTATATATCAGACACAAATCATATAACAAAATTCTCGTATAATCAAAGGACAATCTATTGGTGGATAGTCTTCACACGGATGACTATTCAGTTGTAGCGCGTACAAATCATTTTTAGACTTGACCTGGAAATACTCGTGATGAATGATCTTGACTGTTTGAGGGGATAACGGGCATCTAAGGAGAAGACCAGATAATGAGAGAACAAGGTCGTCAAACTTGCATCGACGTTGGCATAGCGAGGCGTTCATCCCTATACACTCCCTGATGCTCGATCTCCCACTCATTGTCTGGTGCGCGGCTTCACTACAATCCTTGCCTGGAAGATCTCCCGGTATGCCGATGCCCAAGCCGAGGGGGACTTATCCCTTAACACATGCAGTTTCTTGGAGCACGATAGAAGATCTTTCTGGTTAGGTAGGAGATCTTACGTTGCACCAGCTTCACTTTGTCATGTGGCCTCCAAGATTCGAGGCGATGGTACCGAGTAGTGGCAAGCGTGCTTCCAGCACCGCGGACGTGCTGGTGTGGTAGACAAAAGATCTTGGGTATGACCATAAATCTCTGACTCATCGGGTCAAGGAACCACAATTTGGTCGGTCGAGAAGGTAGTCGGGAGGCCCTCAACGTTCGTTCCTTGTCATGAGCAGCCGGTATCGGTGAGGGTGGCTTATATCGGTCGTTCCCATCTTGGAATATGATAGAGATATCTCTGATCCCGTTTCGTTCCACTAGTGGAATCAGTTCGGTAGGGGCCTTGAAAGGGTGTCTTCGGTTGTCATGGCGGTTGACCGTGTATTGTGGCCAGGCCGAGCTTCTCAGCGATGGAGCCATCGTCATCAGGCCAACAGATATGAATGATGCTCTAGTGCTTCCTCCCGTTGAAAGGGGTAGGTCGAGTCGTGAATGGCCTCACCAGTGGTAGATATGTCAGGTCGGACCAGTGGTGGAAAGAGGGATATGTGCGCTGGATTTTGTGGAGAAGTCTAGGAAGGGTCGGGGTACCTTGTGGTGTTGGGCCGACGAGCTTTGGGTGTAAAGAGTATGAGGGTTGTGGATTCTCGTTAAGACGTACCCACTTGTGGAGGGAGGAGGGACAGCTACGGGTGACGTCTGTCGTGAGTAGGCGAAGGAGGAGGCGAGTGATACTTCTTCCTTCTAGGGCGATTTGGTTTTATAAACTCTCAGGGTGGGATCGGCGGCATTACACGGATGAAGAAGGAAATGACGTGGGTGGGAAGTGGCACAACAATGATGGTGATGGCTGAGGGAGAACCTGAACTCGGCATGACAGAAAAAACACGAGGATGGTACTGGTCAGAGCAGGGTATGAGGGCCTAAGGCGACGAACGATTGGATTCTCAAGAAAAGAGACGCATAAGCCTGGAGCGGGGAACAATGGGAAGCGGACAGAGAGAGAGGATGCACATAACTCTAGAGGTACGATTTTTCTTTAGTATATGAGGTTTTTATTATATTTTGTAACTTATAGTTTTTGTATGATTATAAAAAAATATATCTAAATTTCTTTTTATTATAATTTGTATAGAATGATAAATTTTATTTTCAAACTATATTTTAAAAATATTTAATAATATATTTAAATTTTCACATCTATCAAAACCAAAGATATGAAAATTTCAAGAATTATCTTAAAATTTAAGATTTTAAGAAAAAAAATCGTCATTTAAATATATATTTTTTATAAAAAAAATACAATATAAAAAAGGAAGAGTTACATATTTCAACAGGATACTTTTCTGATAATCATTTCCAAAATTTAACTTTGAAAAGAAATAAATTGAGAACTTTTGGATTATTTTTGAATTGTTGATGACTTGGGACGTGGAGTTGCTGGTTCTTCATGGTCAAGTAAAGTTGGCAACGGTTGGTTATTAAGTAATGGAGATAGTTAGATCATCCATGACGGGAACTAATAACATATGTTTGATTTGTTCTCCGAGGATTGAATTGATACATTCTTAGTTGAAGAGTTGGTGTTGTGACACGCTTTAGACTAAACACAAGGTTCCAATATTAATGACATAAATATGAAACATTTCAACAAGTCCAACAATGCCGTTATTGTTAGTAAGCCACTCCACATCGGATGCATATCCGGTTAAAGAAATGTCGGTGTACCTCTATGTTAAAGAAATAGGTTTTGAGTTAATTTTCGGAACATTTGAATATGTATTGGTTATTAAAAAAACTTGAGGATAGGTATTAGTTAATCGTGACAAGTTTGGGGTATGTATTTGTAGTTTACCCTAGTAAAAAACAGCACACCTAAAGAAACAAAATCATACGACCTCAAAGGGGCCAGGAACCCAGCAATTATAACGAAGGCTCAAAACTACATCCATCTTACAATGAAACAAATATAAAAAAATAGAAGCGTTGTAGTTTTTTTTAGGGTTATTTACGATAAGGTACCCTAATGTTTCGTCCACGAACGATAAGATACCCTAATGAATTTTGTGTTCGATAAGGTACCCTAATGATCGTCCACGAACGATTTGGGTTAATGGGGTTAAAAAACTAATAGACCAAAGTGAAAAGACCATTTTACCCTTTATCATTTTGACTTAAGTGTAAAAAGACTGTTTTACCCTTTTACTATATTTAATTTCATTAACATTTTAATTAATTATTAATAAAATCATTAATTTCTTTATTAATTCTTATTTATTTTACTTTTTGAAATTTCAATAAACTCAATTATTTTACTTTTTAAAATTTTATGTAAATTCTTATAAAATTAGTTTATTATTCATTAATTATTGTATTTAAAAAATTATTATTTTATAATAAATTTGATTTTTTTATTTCTTTCTAAATACTATATTTCTTATTTGATTTTTCATCTTTTTTCTTTTTTCTTTTTTCTTTTTTGTTCTGTTTTACAAAAATAATCAAATGCATTTATTTTATTTTCTTTCCTTCATGTTCGTTCAGAAAATTAAAAAAAAAAACTCAATATGATTTTTTTTCGGATTCATGTTCATCCACAAAACCAAATCTGATAACAACAGAAATTTGTGTTTTGAATCCCACCATATTTTCAATCCAAAAACATCGATCGATTCTGGAAGGAAGAAGAAGGCGGAAATCGATTACATGTTCAGATTTCAGACTCAGAACCTAAAATCGATACTCAAAACCTAGAATCGACACTCAGATCCGGACGAAGCCCCCGCCCCTGGTCGTATCGTTGCTACCCCTAGATCTCTGTTTCTGTTTCGTGCGATGGTTGAAGCTTCGATAGACTTGGCTGAGACGATGAGATTCAGAGAAGAAGAGCACTAAATTTGGCCGAGACGATGAGATTTGGCTGAGAAAACGAGCAGAAAATCTGGTGAGTCTCACCGTACGCCAACGTCGTCTCTACATGTGGTTTTGCCTTGCCCATCGCCGGAGAGTTGGTCACACCAGAGTACCATGAAGCTTAGAGAGATGAAGATGAACAAATGTTCTTATGATGAAGACGAAGATGAACATGGCTGTTTTGGGGAAAATTGTGTGGCTCAGGCTTTAGATATATGTGAACTGTGAAGGGTCAATATGGATAGATATAGATTAGCTAATGTAAATAGATATAGATTTAAGTTAATTCAAATTATATGTTTAAGTTAATTTAGTTAAACTATTTATTTTATTGTAATTATTTTATTTTTATTAAAGAGGGTATAATGGTAATTTTATTTGCAAATTTTGTAAGGTTATAATAAGAAAGGGCAAAATCGTCATTTCACACTTCACTTAACTGCACATGTCTGATTTGGAGGAATATTCCGTTAGTTTTTAACGGAATATGCCAATTTTAAACCAAATCGTTCGTGGACGAATCATTAGGGTACCTTAACGGACACAAAATTCATTAGGGTACCTTATCGTTCGTGGACGAAACATTAGGGTATCTTATCGTAAATAACCCTTTTTTTAAGTATTAAACATGTAAGATTAGTGATGCATACACCATGATTTTGTAAATAAATAAACATGAATTCATCAGGGGTATGTTTAATGAGCGAGATAACCGTTATCATGTCCGTCCCCATCAGCTCCTCGACACCCTTAGACTTATGGTACTGTGCGAGCGAAACATCAGGACACTACTCAGTACGGTCGGCCTACAGACTACTCGCGCATGATCAACCCACCCTCCCCCCCCCCCCCCCCCCCCCCCCAAAGATATTTGGGGAAAGATTTGGGCATTGGACATGCTTCCGAAGATTAAGACGTTTCTCTGGTGAATCTGCGTAGGTGCCTCCAAGTTGCAACCCTTTTTTGAGTCCGTCGGGCAGATGTCTTGGACTCTTATCCAATGTGTCAGGTGGGCATCAAGTCGGAAATTCACCACCTGGGATCATGCCTAGCAGCGGAGCCACGTAGGCCTAGGAGGGCATGTGCCCCCATCAATTTTTTTTTTTGAAATTTCGTTACTTAATTGTTGATTTTTTTAAATACCCTTTTAATTTCTTGTAATTTTTTAGTTGTGTCCATCCTCAACTTTTTTAACTTTACGTATTATCATTGAAAAAAATTGTTCCCTCTTCACTGAAAAAGCTGGCTCCGCACTGATCATACCCCGTGACAACTGAATGTTGGCGTCTTAGTGGTCTAATCTGACCGTCCCGAGAAGACAATATTGTTGGGTCTCGAGGTAGGGTTGGAGATGAACCAACTCGCAGCGGAAAATCAATGAAAACCAAGAGACAATTAGAACCATGAAACAACTAACAAAGAATGGATTAACAAGAGAAAAATTCAGCACTAGTTCTTACCAAAACAAGAACACCGGTTAACGAATGATTGGCTTGAGTCTCCAAGACGCCTACGTATCCACATGGGAATCAAAGCCACGTAGTTCTTCTCTTTGAGGACTCAAGAACACAAACATGGAGGTGGAAACTAGCCAAACCCGAAATGGCCATGGAAGAGGGAGAGAAAAATGTGTTTCCTATTCTTGTCTTGTGTTTGTTATGTTGAAAAAAGATGACTTAAACATAACAAAACCCATACTTGTCCAACTAAAGACATGGGACAAGTATGGTGTCAAGTAAGGTGTAAATAGGACAAAGTATGGCAAGACAAGATTGGGTTAGGTGGTGAATCACCAATACCTTAATCCTTGTCTTGCTTACTTAGTACTAATTAATCAAGACTTGATTAATTAGTTCCATGGGCCTTGGTTGCATGGGCCTTTCATGGGCCTCTTGGAACATGGCCCGTGACCATTTCCAACGAGGTCCCGTGATTCGCTCATCGCCTCCATGCCTTCCATACCGGAAATGTCCAACATTATCCGACGCGATCAATCCCAAGACTCCAAGCCTTGTCTCGATCCGTAAAGTCCTATTCACTTACGGGCACATGACCCAAAACCCAGTTTTGGTCATGTCCCGAGACAACTCCCTTTTGGCCATTCTCCATAAATGTGTCAATGAGTTTCATCCTCCGGTGTGACCCTTAGGTTTATGCATGTCAATAGATCAACGTAAAATCCCATTTTACTTGATCCTATTTAAGTGGCAACTAACGAGACTTTAGTATTGCCTGACACTACATAACGAATCGACCCTGTCGATTCTAACCTTTTCGTCGTCCCTGTCATTATCCTTTTATCTCCGATATCTTGATTGAGATAAGGCATAGAGTCATCATCCTTATTATTCTCAATCACCGTTCCTTGATATGTGAGATGACTGAAGATATGATACCCAGTATCATGTGCATGGCCATGCTATTCTTCCAGTCACTCTCGATCAAGCGGCCGAGAACCGATATCTTTCCCATACCTTAGTATGAGGGATAAATCCCTTAGCCGTCTTTCGTGTCACTCATGTAGCCCATCCCCAAGCCAATCCTGGCCGTTATGGAAGCCCTGTTACGGACAACGTTAGGCTCAGGTCAAACTCAGTTGTTGACTACATAGCGATCACAAAGACTCCTTGGTCTAAGGATACATGACAAGCTACAACACTGAATATGTTCATGACTTAATCTATGGCACATATTCAGGGCGGGTCGTCCAATATCATGTCCCACATGATATCTATGATCAGACTCCGGAATCCCATTCCAATGACTAACAGAACGTAAGCCATAAAGAGCCATCTTTCATACTAGTCGCTTCTAGTGAAGCTTTGTTGACTAGGGACCCATCGAGTGTGATCTATCTCGATCTATGGTTCTATTCGCATGGTGGGCATAGATCAGAGCACACATCGATATATTACTCCAACACATAAGTAATATAAAGCCGCTTTAATTTTATTGCTAACGATGATATATACATTTGGACATTTAGGATTGAACTACGGGCACTAAGACTAACAATCTCCCACTTGCCCTAGTTCCAATCTAAACACCAATATGTCCCCATCGACTTTACATGTCTAACATGTTCAGGCAGTGACACTGCCTTAGTCAAAGGGTTGGCTATGTTATCATCTGTTGCAATATCGGTTATCTTCACTTCACCTCAGTTCAGTATTTATCTGATGAGGTGGATACGCCGCAGTACATGTTTGGATTTGTTATACGATCTAGGCTTTTAACTTGCGCAATGGCCCTTGTGTTGTCGCAAGATGGATTCACCGGGCTGGATGGGTTTTTAATTACACCCAGCCCTGCCATGAATTTCCAAATCCACATAGCCTCCTTAGCTGCCTCTGCAGCATCCATGTACTTGGCCTCTGTCGTAGATTCGGCAATGATATCTTGCTTTACGCTGTCCCAGCTAAAGCTCTGCCATTCAGCGTAAACACATATCCTGATTGACTTCTAAAGTCATCTGGATTTGTCTTGGAAAACTAGCGTCTACTCATCCTTCGACGACTAGTTCAGCATCATCTTTCCCCCGGGTTAGAATGATGTCTACTGGTACAACATAAGGCTTACGAGACGTCTGGTCTCATACATGTCATGGCATATATGATCGATCCTGCCCCCAGGCGCATAGGATTCTCATCATCCTTTTCAGCTCATCAGGTGTCTTAGGACACTGAGTCTTGCTGAGATGAATGCCATGACTAGTGGGTAAGAGTCCTTTCTTTGAATCGAGCATTAAGAACCTACTCAATGCCTTGTTCACATAGGTTCCCTGACTTAAATCCAAGACCCTCTTGGTGCGATCTCTACATATCTTAATCCTTAAGATATGAGAAGCATCGCCTAAGTCCTTTATTGAAAAACACTTCCTCAACCAAGCTTTAGTCTCGTGCAAGGTTGGGATGTCGTTTTCAATGAGAACCAGAAAGGTAATATTGCTCCCACTAGCCTTCTTATAAACGCAAGATTCATCCTCGTTCTTGATTAAGCCAAATCCAATTACAGCTTCATCAAAACGAAGGATCCAACTCCGAGAAGTTCGTTTCAATCCATAAATGGATTTCAACAACTTATAAATCTTTCCTTTATTCTTCGGATCGTCAAAACCTTTGGGCCGAGACATACAAACGTACTCAGTCAAATTTCCATTTAGGAAAGCGGTTTTGACATCCACTTGACATATCTCGTAATTATGATACGCAGTTATGTCAAGAAGAATTTGGATCGATTTTGACCATAGCCACTAAGGAGAAGGTTTCCTCATAGTCAATCCATTGGATCTGCCTATAACCTTTCGCCACCAGTTGAGCTTTGTAGGTCAGAGGGTTGCCGTCCATGTCCATCTTCACCTTGAAGATCCATTTGCATCCTATGGTCCTCACACCATTGATGGGATCAACCGGTTCCCAGACTCGGTTGTCCGACATGGATTACATTTCCTCCCTCATGGCTCCCAGCCATAACTCGGAGTTGGGCCCATCCACGACTTCCTGAAAGGTGGCTGGATCATCGTGATCCACCATGACTTCATTGTCACCTCTGGATACCATATCTTGGAGGTGGAAGATTGATCCTTTCAAATCGCCTTGGACCTTCCGGAATTGTAACAGGAATTGGTTCTTACTCTACGACAGTCTCTGGCTCCTTTCTACTGGGTTGCCAATTGGTTTAAACAGATCTGTACCATCCTGAATTTCTTCGAGATGCACAGTCCTCCCAATGACGTCTTTGGAAACAAAACTTCTTTTCCATAAAGACCCCACCCCAAGCGACGAACACCATGTTCTCACTGGGATTGTAGAAATAGTATCCCCTTGTTGCTTTGGGATACCACACGAAGGTGCATATCTCAGATCTTGGTTCGAGCTTAGTCGAAACCAAATGTTTCACATAAGCCTCGCAACCACAAATCTTTAGGAAGGACAAAGCGGGCATCATCCCGTACCATTTTTTAAAATGGTGTCCCATCCACACCCTTGTCGAAGCCCGATTCACTATGAATGCGGTCGTCTCTAGAGCATAAACCCTGAAAGAGATTGGGAGATCAGTCTAACTAATCATGGAACGGACCATTGTCTAACAATGTCCGATTTCTCCGTTTGGCTACACCTTTCAACTACAGTGTCCCAGGAGGAGTCCATTCTAAAAGGATCCCATTCTCTTTTAGATGATCTAATAACTCTGTGGTCAAGTATTTTCCACCTCGATCCAATCGAAGTGCCTTAATACCTTTGTCGAGCTGGTTTTCTACTTTAGTCTTAAACTCTTTGAATTTATCAAAAGCTTCAGACTTATGTCTCACCGAATAGACATAACCATATTTACTGTAATCATCAATAAATGTGATAAAGTAGCTAAAACCCCTCCTGGCAAGTGAACTTATTGGTCTAAACACATTCGAGTGTATAAGCCCCAATAATTCACCCGCCCTTTCATCGCGATCGATAAAGGGCACTTTAGTCATTTTTCCCATCAAACAAACCTTGCACCTATCGATCGAATGGAATTCGAATGAACCTGAAAGCCCGCACTTCTGAAGTGCTGATAGGCGCTTCTTGTTTATGCGACCCAAATGACAGTGCCATAACAGAGTTAGGTTTAAATCGTTGGATTTAGACCTCTTGGTATTAACGGAATATATAGAACTTGAGGCATTGTTACCCATATCTAATATGTACAATCCTCCAACCATGTCAGTACTGGTATAAAACATATCATTGCATAGAACATTGAAAACTCCATTTCCAATATTAACATTATATCCTTCCTTGTCAAACACGGATATAGATATAATATTCCTACTAAAAGTAGGTATGCAATATACATTATACAATATTAAGACAAGGCCTCTTGGCAAAGCAAGACTCATGGATCCTAAAGCAGTTGCCACAACTCTAAGGTCCATTTCGTGCTTTCCAAATCTCTCCTACTTTCAGCCACCATATATTAGTGCATGTGTGAGATTCAGTCATGGTATCTAATACCCATGAATCTTTGGAAGTAGAGAGATGTAGCTCTATAGAGTTAATACCGATTGAAGGCACGGTCCCACCGCCCTTCCTTAGATCATCCAGGTTTCCTGATGAAGGCGTAGTCTTACTGCCCTTCTTCAGATCATCCAGGCTATTTGATGAAGGCGCAGTCCCACTGCCCTTCTTCAGATCAGCCGTGAACTTCCTGTAATCCCGGTTCCAATGACCAGGCTGTTGGCAGTAGAAGCAGACATTCTCAGGTGTCTTATCTTTCCTGCCAAGTGCGCATGGGCCCAGCCCATGCCACTTCCAATTCCCTTGTTGACCATCAGAATATCCTTGGATCCCAGATCCCTGAGATATTCTTCTCAGCAGTTAATGACACTTCATGTAACTCTGATATGGTCTTAGAGACAGCCTTGTCAAGGACATATTCTTTGCGTTCAGACTTGAGGACTATCCTCAAAATTCTGTACCAGTCCAAATAGTTTGTCCCATTTAGCTTGACCCTGTCAAGAATGGTTTTTAATGACAAACTATTAATGTTCGCTGAATTTGCCATTTGATCTACAACAGATAAAATTCAATCAGTAAACTGAATAAATTTTATGAAGATCAAGCTTAAACACCAACAATCAATTCTAAACCTTTAGAATCTGAAACCAAGATCCTTGATTCACTCGATTAAGCTGAACTAATGCTCACCACTTAATCGAGCTATGTAGGTAGGACTCCATCCAATCACATCCAATGTGACTCTTGGCTAGGGTATGCACTTATGTACACGGCTTACCCTATCTGTTACCCTAGCTCAACCTCAGGCCGAGAATCGTAGTCGGGTCCACCAATTTTCAACTATGGCTCGTCACTATGTAGGTGCTCCGCTAATGCGCACGACACCCACATATGTCGTCCAAACCTACTACCCCGCTTTCCCATGGATGCTCCGCTAATGCGCACGACACCCATAGGACGGGGAGGTAGTAAGGTGTTGATAATTGGGAGGTATCGGACATGACCCGTTTTTACTTGTCCGGTTGTGTTTAAAACTTTGACACATCCTAGATGCGATGAGCACATCAACTACATTCCAAATGCAATGATGCCTCAAATTACATCCAATGTAATTCTTCCTTCGAACCCATCCACTACATCCAATGTAATGACGATTCTAAGGGTTCACACACAAGGATTAAAATTCCAATTTTATCTTTGCATGTGAGGTGATATGCTCGGTAAATAAAGTTAAGCATGCAATTCTAAAACACATAGAATTAATCATGCATAAACTAAACCAAGCATAAAGCGATAAATGTGCACATAATAGCCCCCTAAACTAACTCCCACTAGCTTCTTGAGCTCCACCGACTCCAAGCCGATGCCAACACCCGAAAAGCCACCAAATGACCTTTTCGCCCTTTCTTCGTCTTGAGTAAAATATTACAATTTAATACACGACTCGCAGGTCGGGAATAAATAAATATTACAAACAAGTGGTTCGACGACCACACCTTGAAAGAATAATTACACGCTAACTCTAACGGCTCGCAGGCCGTGAAAAGCGATAAATAATTAAATTGAGCTCGGGGCTATTATGTACACCATGCCAACATCACATCACACATCGTGTTATCAAACAAGCATGTTATCAAACATCATGTGATTTTCCGGTTTTAATTAATAGCCAAGTTTCGAAATTTTTTGATGCTCGGTTTATCGAAACCGTTCAAAAATGAAACTTTTGAACATTTGATCTTCGAGTTCATCATGACGGTTCCAAACTCGTCATAACTAACAAAACGGTTTAGCCTTGGCATATCAACCATCCAATGGTCATGCTTGGCCTAGCTCCGTCCAACGGAGCCCCGTTCGGTCCCGATTTCGGCTCCCCGAGAGTCCCGCTCCCGAGACCCGAAAAATCAAATTTTTTTTCAAAATTTCCAGATTTGAAATAATTTTCAAAAAATCATTTTACATGTATTAAATCCATAAACAATAATTTAAAACATGTTATCAAACAATTTAGCAAAATAACATGCCAAAAACGAAACTTTCAAGCAAAACCGAAACTTTGAACACCGTCTTGTGAATCCCGAAGGTAGCACGGCTCTGATACCACTGTTGGGTCTCGAGGTAGGGTTGGAGATGAACCAACTCGCAGCGGAAAATCAATGAAAACCAAGAGACAATTAGAACCATGAAACAACTAACAAAGAATGGATTAACAAGAGAAAAATTCAGCACTAGTTCTTACCAAAACAAGAACACCGGTTAACGAATGATTGGCTTGAGTCTCCAAGACGCCTACGTATCCACATGGGAATCAAAGCCACGTAGTTCTTCTCTTTGAGGACTCAAGAACACAAACATGGAGGTGGAAACTAGCCAAACCCGAAATGGCCATGGAAGAGGGAGAGAAAAATGTGTTTCCTATTCTTGTCTTGTGTTTGTTATGTTGAAAAAAGATGACTTAAACATAACAAAACCCATACTTGTCCAACTAAAGACATGGGACAAGTATGGTGTCAAGTAAGGTGTAAATAGGACAAAGTATGGCAAGACAAGATTGGGTTAGGTGGTGAATCACCAATACCTTAATCCTTGTCTTGCTTACTTAGTACTAATTAATCAAGACTTGATTAATTAGTTCCATGGGCCTTGGTTGCATGGGCCTTTCATGGGCCTCTTGGAACATGGCCCGTGACCATTTCCAACGAGGTCCCGTGATTCGCTCATCGCCTCCATGCCTTCCATACCGGAAATGTCCAACATTATCCGACGCGATCAATCCCAAGACTCCAAGCCTTGTCTCGATCCGTAAAGTCCTATTCACTTACGGGCACATGACCCAAAACCCAGTTTTGGTCATGTCCCGAGACAACTCCCTTTTGGCCATTCTCCATAAATGTGTCAATGAGTTTCATCCTCCGGTGTGACCCTTAGGTTTATGCATGTCAATAGATCAACGTAAAATCCCATTTTACTTGATCCTATTTAAGTGGCAACTAACGAGACTTTAGTATTGCCTGACACTACATAACGAATCGACCCTGTCGATTCTAACCTTTTCGTCGTCCCTGTCATTATCCTTTTATCTCCGATATCTTGATTGAGATAAGGCATAGAGTCATCATCCTTATTATTCTCAATCACCGTTCCTTGATATGTGAGATGACTGAAGATATGATACCCAGTATCATGTGCATGGCCATGCTATTCTTCCAGTCACTCTCGATCAAGCGGCCGAGAACCGATATCTTTCCCATACCTTAGTATGAGGGATAAATCCCTTAGCCGTCTTTCGTGTCACTCATGTAGCCCATCCCCAAGCCAATCCTGGCCGTTATGGAAGCCCTGTTACGGACAACGTTAGGCTCAGGTCAAACTCAGTTGTTGACTACATAGCGATCACAAAGACTCCTTGGTCTAAGGATACATGACAAGCTACAACACTGAATATGTTCATGACTTAATCTATGGCACATATTCAGGGCGGGTCGTCCAATATCATGTCCCACATGATATCTATGATCAGACTCCGGAATCCCATTCCAATGACTAACAGAACGTAAGCCATAAAGAGCCATCTTTCATACTAGTCGCTTCTAGTGAAGCTTTGTTGACTAGGGACCCATCGAGTGTGATCTATCTCGATCTATGGTTCTATTCGCATGGTGGGCATAGATCAGAGCACACATCGATATATTACTCCAACACATAAGTAATATAAAGCCGCTTTAATTTTATTGCTAACGATGATATATACATTTGGACATTTAGGATTGAACTACGGGCACTAAGACTAACAAATATGGAGTATTTCCTCCACGAGTTCCTCGCCCTAAACCCAACCTCTCGGGGTAGGGGTTGGGGCGTGGTGGGGTGCTTGCTCTGAGAACTGTGAAAAGCTAAGAACAAGAAGGCGTGAGAATAAATCACCGTGTCCACAATCTCTATCAAACACACGCCGTTCCTGCTCAATGTTGGATGGCAGGAGGCACGGACACGCCGCAACATCCTCCAAACCCAAACCATTTCGATCGACTAGGGAGCGGCTACTAATTCGGTAAATCCACCCTTCGAGGGTGCTGATCATCAATCAGGTGGTGCCCTTTTCGCCGCCATTGTCCAAATGGGGACATGGTGGGTATGTAGGGATGACGAGGGTCGTTTGACAGGGTCGCATTCTACATCGGTTGTAGGACAGAAAATACCAAGCCTGATCGAGGCTTGTGCAATTCAGGACACATTGTAGTGACTCGAGTAGTGGTCGCGTCAGAGAGCTCATGTCAGGAGCGATTTGAGAGGTCGTGGTGGATATGATAAAGAAGAAAGGAAGATCTTCCTCCATTTTAGGGATAGGCATTGGTGATTGTATTTTCCCCAAATAGCTTGAAGAAGAAGAAAGGGAGGAAGGAGGGAGTTTTGGCTCATTTCTTCACCAAATAGCTTCATTCCTTCTAGATTCTTCATCCCCTTCCCATTCCTAAGGTGATTCCTCAATCCTGTTTCGTTTTCATTGAGTTTAGACTATGGGTTTAGAAGGAAAAGCTTCAAAATGGGTGGGTTTCAATGGGTTTTGATGTTGGATGCTTAGATGAATGGGTTTTGGAGTTAAGAGGGTGTTTTTGGTTGGAAATCAACTGGATTTTGGTTGTTTTGATGAAGACCCATCATGGGTATTGGGGTTTTGACGTTTATGGGACTGTTTTGGAGGTTTGAGAGGTCAAAAATGGAGGTTTATTTTCGGGAAATTGGAGCTAGAGGAAGAAGAAGGACGAAACTGTCCAGACCCGTCACGGATTCTTGACGGGCACCGTGACGGAAGACGTCACGGCTCCGTGAAAGAGGCCGTGACGGCACACGTCACGGTTCCATGACGTCACCCGTGACGGGGACCCTCACGGTTCCGTGACCCGAGCCGTGATAGATCAGAATTGGGCTTTTGGGCCCATTTTTATCGTTTTCGTGTAATCGGGAAGGTTACCTTTAAACGAGTCCGTTTGGGGTTATTTTGGGAATGCTTTCCTCTAAAACTGCATTTGAATTAGTTGTAATTCTTGGAATGTTTGTGACCTTAGACCTTGGATTCGAGCTCGGCGGAGGAGGCTTTTGGGCAGCTTGAAGTGACTAAGCGTTTGGAAAGCGATCGAGGTAGGGAAAGTAGCGGATACCGGTCTAATTGTGGAAAGTTACTAATATGAATATATGTTTTGATTAAATGTTATAACTATAGAATTGCATGTAGGATGTGAGGAATGAGTGAAATGAGGGATAGCTTACGAGCCATGTCGTGCCGTAAGTTTGGGAATTGTCGTGCTGTAGAGATGGGCAATAGGTGCGCATGCCATGTTGGCTCGGACATGGGGCATGAAAAGAGGAAGCAAGGGCCAAGTTGGCGTTGGGACATGGAGCAGAAAAAGGAAGACCAATTCAAATTCAAACCTTTTGAATTTGAACTTCCTTCTTTCATGTAACCAAGTGCAATTTTTAGCACCTTGGACTAGTATATATATGGGGTTGATTTGCCTTTGTAATTCACTTACTTTTTTTCTCAAATACTCATCAATACAAGGCTGAAAAACGCTCACCTCTTGAGCGCCAAAACTCTCCTTCTTCTACATTTCTTGTTGCTTTGTTCGTGGCTCATCATCCATTCTCTTCCGCAACGTTTAGGCTGATCACATCACTTGAAAAACTCAAGGAGGAGTCTTGTGCAAGGACGTGAGCCGCACTGATCAAGAAGGTTGGAAATTGGTCTTGTGACAATGATGTGGACATCGAAAATAACTCTAAAGGGAAATCAAGAAGACATTCAAAATCAGTTCAAGATTCCAACAAATCTGATTTGGCTCTTTCCAAGGAATTAATGAAGACATTTTGGCTCTTTCCAAGGAATTAATGAAAGCAAATTGTTCCATATTTCCAAAGACAAATCAGTCACTCTATTCAATACAAGAGAGATGAATTCAAGACCATTAATGAGCTATTTATGCTGATTTTCAGATTTCCAACATTTAGATAAACAAAGAGTCATTTAGTCGTCCAATGCCATTAAATTCGAGTCTTGTTGCTGTCCTATATAAAGGTCCATATTCAGAATGTAAAAGACAAGTCATGCAAGTTTTGATGAAATAAAAATTCGAGTTTTCTTCTGGGAAGAATCTATCACATTCAACCTTCTTGTGTGCGAAGCCTTGAAGTTGTTTGTTCGACTTATCACAGACTTTCCATAATCTGTGTGGCGTCATTCAATCCACCATCTATCCTCCTAGTTACTTCGATTCTTCAAAAAGTGTTGTACGACCATTTGAAGCAATCTCCATCATCGACTCCATCTCCATCTTCATCCATTGGAACCTTAGAAAGTGTTGTACGACCAGCTAAGGTTCTCTATCCTACCACCACGTTCCTGTATCATCTGGTATCAGAGCTAAACGCTCCAAATCAGGTTTTTTTTTATCTATGGCATATCATTCATATTGTTCACATTGGTCATACCTACCTCGACACCAAGCTCCAACAAATGAAGGGAGTGACGTGCAGCAACTCCTCTCGGAAATTTCAGACATGCTCCAAAAGTTGGTGGACTTAACGGCCAGGGAGCAACAGCTAAAAGAAGAGAAGCAAGTTCGGGCTAAGTTGTATGCACAACAATTTCCTAAGGCGACATTTACGCAACACCAATAATCTGGCCAAGAAGAACAAGAAATGTTGGAGCAAGACCAAATCTTATGTTCTATGCACAAGTTGTTCATTTTGGGTCCATCCAACAATGGCTATGATATGTTCTTGGATGGAATTGCAGAATTGTTCAAAAGTGATATTCAAATGACGAATGTGCTGATATCACAACCATGGCATGCGAATGCATTTGTGGAGACAGATGATGTTTTGCTTGGGCAAGCTGAACTATTTCAGAACCTTCCTCGGCCAACAAATGATGTTTTTCTTGTCAACATTGCTGATAAGGAGCCCTCTATGCGTTCTGGTCACATGTTGATTGTTGAAGAAAAATCTGAGGTATATTCAAGACTATTTTGTTTTGATTATCATGAATTATCAATACACTTCTTTGGATTGCTTTGTTGGCTAACGGGTATTGACACTAAGTGGGAAAGAGGTTGCAACTCTACGGGGCTGGAAAAATTGAAGTTGAAAGGTTATGAATCAGTTCTGAGGTCAGAACCTTGTCAAGAGGGAGAGAATGATGTGGACATCTAAAATAGCTCTCAAGGGAAATCAAGAAGACATTCAAAATCAGTTCAAGATTCTAACAAATCTGATTTGGCTCTTTCCAAGGAATTAATGAAGACAAATTGTTCCATATTTCCAAAGACAAATCAACCACTCTATTCTATACAAGAGAGATGAATTCAAGACCATTAATGAGCTATTTATGCTGATTTTCAGATTTTCAACATTTAGATAAACAAAGAGTCATTTAGTTATCCAAAGCTATTAAATTCGAGTCTTGTTGCTGGCCTATATAAAGGTCCATATTCAGAATGTAATAGACAAGTTTTATGAAATAAAAATTCGAATTTTCTTCTGGGAAGAATCTATCACATTCAACCTTCTTGTGTGCGAAGCCTTGAAGTTGTTTGTTCGACTTATCACAAACTTTCCATAATCTGTGTGGCGTCATTCAATCCACTATCTATCCTCCTAGTTACTTCGATTATTCAAAAAGTGTTGTACGACCATTTGAAGCAATCTCCATCATCGACTCCATCTCCATCTTCATCCATTGGAACCTTAGAAAGTTTTGTACGACCAGCTAAGGTTCTCCATCCTACCACCACGTTCCTGTATCAGACAAGTGGTATCAAAGCTCTGGTTCGAAGAACAAGCAATGACCGATCAAGAGAAAGCAATTGAGGTGGAGGCTAGCGGTCTTGACATGTCCAAAAGAACTTGTACTTCGTGAAATTTCTTCTTCTTCATCTGTCTCTGTGGAGAATCGTATTGCTCTTTTGGAGGAATATGTGAAAATGGGGGAGAAAATATTCACGCGGGTGAAAGGGGAATTCATCACATTGGATCAACGTGATGAGGCCATTGTGAAGGAAAATGATGTAACTGTTGATGCCGTCCTTGAACCTTATAACAAGAAGGTGGAGGAATTGGAGGCAGTTGTGACTGTTTTGCAGGATGAACTGGCAATATGCAAGAAAGCTTTGGCTGGTGGAGGCGAGGCGCTCCTAGGATCGAGATTCCTAAGCCAAAGGCATATGAGGGGGTTCGTTCGGCGAAGGTCGTGGACAATTTTCTAAGGAGCATATAGAATTACTTTGAAGCAGTGGGTGTCCGAGATGATGCAAGTAAGTTAAGAAATATTTGCAATTATCTTACTGATATTGCAAGTCTTTGGTGGCGCAGAAGATGTCAAGAAATGGACCTCTATGACGAGGAAAACATTGATTCTTGGCTTGAGTTCAAAGAGGAGTTCTTGGCACAATTCCGACCTGAAAATGCCGAGGATGAGGCGAGTGGGAGGCTCTGTCGCCTGACTCAGAAGGGCACCATCACAGAGTATGTGGTGACATTTTAGGAGATTATGTTGGAAATTACGGGCTTTGGAGGGAATGGGGAACTCTTCCAATTTAAGGACGGGTTGGCATCTTGGTCGCAACCGGAGTTGCGAATGGCCAACGTGCAAACTCTTAATGAAGTCATTCGAGTGGTTGAATCCTTAGTTGATTACTCAAGGAGGGACAAGCCAACGGATGGGGGTGCAAGAAATGGGAGGTCGCATCATAAGGAAGAGAAGCGAAGGGACGTTCCCGTGGAGAAGCCCAAGTTCAATGGCGAGAAGCCATACAAACCGGGTAACTCCAATTCTTTTCAAAGAGTCTTGTAATGTTATATTTGCAATGGCTCACATATGATGCGAGATTGCCCAAACAAGACTAGCTTGCAAGCTATGGAGACCATGCCGGAACCGCCGCAAGAGACCACCATGAGTTCTTTAACACTCTTGAGTGCAATGCAAGCGAATGAGGGACGAAAGAAGCGTAAAGGTTCCATGTACATGGATACTGAGGCAAATGGAGTCAAGATGAAGGCCTTTGTTGATACGGGTGCTTCGGACTTGTTCGTTAGTCTTGAGGCCGCCAAGAGGATGGGGCTCAAGATACGCAAAGAAGGTTCATGCGTGAAGACGGTGAACAAAAAATCAACTCCTGTGGAAGGCATAGCTCGTGGTGTCCAACTAAAGATTGGAACTTGGAGCGGGAAGGTGGACTTGTTGGTGATGATGCTTGATGACTACATCTTTGTTATGGGTTGGGATTTTCTCGATCGCATACAAAGCGTGCTCATCCCACATATCGACACGATGTCGATCTTAGAGGGGACACCGTGCGAGATCCCGCTCGAAAGGAAACACAAAAGAGGTAAGATAATTTCAGCTATGCAATTGAATTCAAGCTTTAATTATTCATTTTATTCTACCTTTCTTGAAGACCTAGGGGTTTGTGGGACAAAGGTGGAAGTTCCTACCTTGGTGGGGGAGATTTTGGACGAGCCTAAGGACATTCCGTCTTGTGGGCTTCCCAAGAAGCTACCACCAAGGCTCGATGATGTTAATGTCAAGGAACTTGTGCCGGAGAAGTGTTCGAATGTTCAAGCAAGAAACCTTTGTGGGGACTTGTTGAGACATGTGGAGGCGAAAGCACTTGTGCTTAAGGATGGTGGGGTGGAAACCAAAACGGATGTGACCAAGGGGAAGGTCATTCGCAAGGTCAAACCGTGCACCAAGAAGGTCAAGTGGCTCAAGGTGTTGGTGAGGGACGAGACCTTTTCAACCAATGTGCGAACCAAGAAGCGGCGTGTGTTGTTGGGTCTTCATCGTAGGCATTACACGAAGGTAGATCCTTTGGGTCGGGCCAAGCTATTGGATGTTATGATGGACGACCGCAACTTACATGACCCTTCTAGAGAGCACAATCTTGAAGGACGTCAAGTTGTACAGTAAGAGGCGAAAGGATGGCATGCCGAAAATGACATCCGAAGTTCGTACTTCCAAGAGGCAACAAAGGGACGAATTCAAGAAAATCCACATGGAGGTACGATGCTTGTGTCAAGTTCATCAAGTTTTGATATTAAGCATCCCTCTTCTTCTACCTTTCTTGGGGTCAACATGGGTGAAAACGGGGTGAAGAAGAAAGAAAGGACTTCCGAGATGGTAGGCGAACTTTTTGTCGAGTTCAAAGGCACTCCGCCTTGTGGGTTGTCCAAGAAGTTGATACCAAGGCTCAAACCTTCTCAAGATGAGGAGACGATGAGACTTGAAAGTGCCTTAGGCGAGGACTTGTGGGGACACGACCCGTTGGGTAACACCAATGCAGGTTTTTTCATGGAGAACGAGAACCACAAAGCGAAGGATGCCGAAGCATGGAGCGAGGGGCAGCCGAGCATCGGGGCGATTGCTCGCTTTGGTGGGGGAGGATGTCATGGACCAAGATTTGACCCGGTCTTTGACATGTGCAGTGCATGTGTGGGCGAGGTGGACTCGGCCCAAGTTGGTTGCAGCTAGGCCAAGGGATGGATGCGCGGGCTTGGCATGGTCAAGGCCCAAGAAGAAGTCTTGACATGGTCAATAGGTGTGCATGCCATGTTGGCTCGGACACGGGGCAAGAAAAGAGGAAGCAAATGCCAAGTTGGCGTTGGGATATGGAGGAGAAAAAGGAGCACCAGCCATGAACCAAGAAGAAGTCATAGCACTTTGAATTTGAACTTCCTTCTTTCATGTAACCAAGTGCTATTTTTAGCACCTTGGACTAGTATATATGTGGGTTGATTTGCCCTTGTAAATCACTTACTTTTGCTCTCAAATACTCATCAATACAAGGCTGAAAAACGCTGACCTCTTGAGCACCAAAACTTTCCTTCTTCTACATTTCTTGTTGCTTTGTTCGTGGCTCATCATCCATTCTCTTCCGCAACGTTTAGGCTGATCACATCGCTTGCAAAACTCAAGGAGGAGTCTTGTGCAAGGACGTGAGCCGCACTGATCAAGAAGGTTGAAAATTGGTCCCGTGACATTTGGCAGGCCCAAAGAAGGCTCAGTTGGACCTGGTTTTACATGGTGCTGTACAGGTAGAGCCTGTGGGTGTTGTTTTAGCTGATTTGAGAGAAGATGTTTCCTGTAAGGTTAAGGTTTTGGGATTATCTGGTGTATTGCCCCAAACGAATGACAAATCTTTATTGGGTCCAACAAGTTGCACACAGTTGGTCCCGAATGGTTTAACAGATGTGTTGGTGGTCCAGGGTCTTGGCCCTGGTTCGGGTAGTGGTGCTGGGCTTGTAGCATTTGGAGTTTCGATGGAGCCGATCTCGATTGATGGGTCCTAGTGTAGTCCTTGGAAAGACACCTTGTCCAAACCCATATTAGCTAAGGGTCGGATTCAAAAACATCCCTCTAATGGTAGTGTGATATATTTTAAGCCTAAAACTCGGTCCATGAGTCGAGAAAGGGCTATGCAAGTTGTTCCTTCTGCGGCGGACATGTGGTATCAGACGACTCTTCAGTCACCAAAGGGCGATTTCACAGTCGTCAAGGAGAATGACAATTAACTTTGTTTTTATCCTTTATTTTTTTGTATTGTTTTATTTTTGTTTTCCGAAGACTACTCTCTTCTTGGTTTTAAAGGTTTTCGCCTTTAAGCTCTATTGTCGGGAGCTCCTTTGTAATCGTTGTTCCTGAAATTTCGTTCCTGAGATGCTTTTCTCTTTGGAGAGTATCTTTTTCAATAAAAAAAATTGAGCTGATCCAAAAAAAAATGAAGGCCCAAGAAAATTCAATAGGTTTGGTGAACCGGATAAAAACCGTAACCGACCGATCCTATAACCAATCGAATTCTTAGATGACCATCGATTACAAAATCAATGACGATTACGGATTTTAATAAACCGATAATCATGATTGGATTACCGGTTTAAAGTTTAAAAGTTGGTCACCGACCGACGCTTACCCCTAAAAGAATCGGTAATTTTCTACTAAATATAACAAATAACCCAAGAAAAAAATGTAATTGTGCTGACTTTGGGGTAGGAATTGTTGGAAAGGGCCTTATCACGCTAATTTCTTTGCGGGGTAGCCTCGGTCATTTTACATTCGAAATAAATTGAATATATGTTTTTCTTTTAATTTAAAACATTATGAACTTCCGGAATTACCCTCGCCCTTTCTTCTTCTTTGCCTGTTCGTCTTCTTCACTGAGTCAAACTCAGAAATCGATTGTCGACGACTTCATCTCTCCCAATCATCTCCGAGTAAGCAACGACGCCGACGAGAGGAAATTCCTACATTTTGAACCCCAACAATGTCGAACCAGGTACGTCCGATTTGAACTCGTAAATTTTGTCTTAGAATTAGTTCCCTTTTGCAAAACCTAGGGTTTAGTTACTGTAAATCGCCGGTGAGGCTACGGCGAATGGGGGAGGCGTAGAAGTGAATAGGGACGTTGCCGGAGAAGGCAACAGTGTCGTCGACTGGGGTGTTGACGGCGCTGATTGGGGCTAAAACGATGGAGTTTTAGCCCACTGAGTCGCCGGCGACGTTGACGGAGCAAGTTGGGGACACAACGACAACGTTTTGTCCCCAACACGCTCCGATTGATATGCCCAATATGAGCCGAATGAGACCCCATAACGACGTCGTTTTGGGGCCGACCAGTTCCATGAAGTTGAACCAAACGGAGCAGGTTGGGCCCATGAGGCCCAGTCAACGGCCCAATAAGCTCGGTGAGGCCCAGTGAAAGGCCCAAAATGACACCCCTTCACCAATGACGACGTCGTTTTGGCCCCAATAATTTGCCTTCCAAAGGCTCCAGATGGCGCATATCGGTAGTAAAACGCGGCGTTTTGATCTTGTGGAGCAAGGTCCAAACGGCGCCGATTGGGGTCAGGATGAGCCGGATGGGAAAGTGACCAAACTCTCTGTTGCCCGATCGGCCTAGGACAATTAGGTTAAAGGCCGATCGGTCCATGACAGTTTTGATTACTAGTCAGTGTTATTTTATAATGATAATATTACTACTACAATTAGGATTACTAGATAATGTTAGGATGCATCTTATAATCATAATACAGTCAGTGGAAGAGGAAGAAGGTTCCGTTTCGATACCGAGTGCTACTCCGTCAGAAGCACCTCAACGGTTTCGAAGAATTGAAACAGAACTGCAAGATGGGGAGTACTTCAACTGTCGTGTGACAGCAAGATGTGGGTACAAACACATGTATGAGAAGTACAATGAGCTGAAGGATGCAGACCCGCTAACAGCTGCAGCATTAAGGGCGGGTCCATTCGGGATGTTCACCAGGTTACCGGAGAAGTTCCAGCCCTCCAACAACCTGGCGTGGATGCTATTAGTCAGGAGTACCACGGTGAGAAGGGAGTCCGAAATGTGGTTCGTGCTGAAAGGGAAACCGATCAGGTTGTCCCTGAAGGAATACGCACTGATTACGGGATTGAATTGCTCAAGACCCATTGTTGGAGATGATAACTTTCAGAGGCAATTGACTTCCACAGCATTCGAGAAAAGAAATTTTGGATCCAACCTGCGTGGAGTGTCTCCACTAGACCTGGCAAACAAGTTGAGCGTCCTTGTGACTGACCGGTTGAAACCGAGGGTCAGGAGGAACGAGCCAGATTACAATATTGTGAAGATGGCTCAGCTGTTGTTCGTCACTGATGCGTTGATACCTCACACAAAAGTGACGACACCCATTGAGCCAAAGTGGATGGGATTAGTAGAAGACCTGGACTTGTTCAACCGGTACCCGTGGGGGTATATCTCCTTCCGGCATCTGAGGAATGATTGTATTCGAGAGTTGAGAGAGAAGTTCCAAGCAATCGCCGCTGGGAGGCTGGGGGCCTCATACACCATATGCGGTCTGCTCCCGTTATTTACGGTACGTAAAACATTTAATACAATTTGATTAAGAGCATTATTAGCAATTAATGTACGTATTGGTTATTAATAATTTGATTTGTGTTACAGCCTTTTGTATTTGAGTCTATGGAAGCACTGGCAAGTAAGTGGGGGACGGTGGACCCATAGTACAGTGAGGACATGCCGAGGTTTTTGAAGTGGCGGACGAAATGGGCCAAGCCCCCGTCGACGGATGAGGTGGCAACCGAATTTCTGAAAGAAGAGGTAAAAAAATAAAAGTGTAGACGTGTAATTGTAGATGTAGATTGGTTATATGAATTGAATGTAACGGTTATGTGTGTGCAGGTGCAGGTGACTCGGGGTGTCCTAATACCCACAGAAAGAGAGAGGGCACTTCCGCATAATCAAAATGTGGGAGTCATACCCGACAGGGTAGCGGATAGGACGCTTGAGAGGATTGCAGAAATTTTGGAGGCTGGAGGGGAGATAGAATGGGATGATGAGGGTATGGAGCAAGGAGAGGCAGTTGAAAGGGAGCCGACACCTGATCGTCAGTCCGGGGATGAGGTGATGGCTACAGAGCAGACACGGCCGGATCTGGTAGGGGATGGAGCTGAGTGCTCTCGTCGCCGGGAAGAGGCCACCATCGGGGGAGGAGAGTTACCCCAGACCCCTCGTCGTCAGGGGGAACAGGCCGCAGCAGATGATCATATCAGAGGTGTCCGCGTTGAGATCGGAGAGTTGCAGGGCAAGATCCAATCCGTTGCGGACTCTATTGGAGCTGTACGGACTGAGTTTGGGAACGCCATCGGAGCGTTGCGGAGAGAGTTTGAGGGCGAACTAGATGAGATCCTTCATCTACTCCGGACCCAGGGCGCTGCCCGTGACCCGCTGCCCAGGCCTGACCACCGTGCATCTGGTGGCGACTCCCGAGGATCACATTTCCCGCCTCGGTCTCATCGGTCACATGCAGCCGGATCTCAAAGGGATGATGAATCTCAGCCTCGTGGATCAGGTGATGCTGGTGGAAGACGGGAACAGGTTGGAGAGTCTAGCCCTGGACCCCGGGATATGGATATGGTCCATGAGGTTGAGATGAGGTGTGAGGTTGATGTTCAGCAGGGGGTTGAGGAGGGACAGGTTGCGGTACAGCAGGGGGTTGAGGAGGGACAGGTTCCGGTTCAGCAGGGGGTTGAGGAGGGACATAATCCGGTTCAGCAGGGGGTTGAGGAGGGACAGGTTCCGGTTCAGCATGAGGTTGAGGAGGGACAGGTTCCGGTTCCTGCACCGATCGTGGTAGTTGATTCTCAGACACGTAGTGCGGGAGGGGTACTTGGAGGAGGGGAAGAGGGGGGTAAGTCTGTGGAGGTGTCACTGTCGACTTTTTGGGAAGGTCTGGATGTCGAAGGGGGTGAGGAGGTCAGTCAAACTCCTGCGCGGGAACTGTCGTCTTGGGAGCAGGTACCGACTGAAGATGAAGGTGCCGGGGATGAGGCACAGTCGCAAGCTCCGGGGGCACAGACTCAGGCTCCGGGGGAACCCTCGACGCCTCGGGAGCCACCATCGATCGTGGTTACCCTTCCCCGTCACCTATTTGAACCTGATCCGCCCAGTTCCAGAAAGAGGAAGAGGACCCAGTTGCTCGGTGTTCTTGATCAGAGGCTGATCCGCAGTTGGAACCCAGCAGCGAAGATTCCCCAGCGGTTGAGGAATTACACTGGCATGGTGCGTACCGGGTTGCAGGACGGAGTCCTCTACAGAGGCCTACCCGCCAAATATTACCGGTCATTGTCAACCCCTAGCGAATGGGTCACACCGCAGGTTAGTATTTTATTTTAAGCAGCAAATGAGTATATTTTTCCTGGCAATATATAATTTATATTGTTTTCAACTTTGTGCAGCATATGGACGATGCGTTGTCAAGCATACGGTGCAGACAACGACGTTTTCCGAATGTGTTCAGGCAGAGCCATGTAGTGCTGGATTGTGTGTTCCACAAGCTGTGCTGTGCAGAGTATGAGGCGAATATAGAACCGGACCTTGAGCTCATGAACTATGCTCGAGGGAAGAAGCCGGATGTCTATCCTTTCAGTTGGCTGTGTGCGCGGAAGATTTATTTTCCAGTGAACCACAAGAACAAGCACTGAATATTGTTGGTTGTGGACGTGCAAGGAAGAAAAATCCAAGTGTACGACAGCTACCGTCCCCAGATATCAGACTCCGAGCTGACGGTGTTGATGACCCCGTATGTGCACATGCTCCCGAAGATGCTCTTCCGGGTTTTACCCGGGACACCGGAGACATTATCCGTATACAACGCGGATTTTACCTTCGAGAGGGTGGAACCCATACCGCAAGCCGTCAAGTAAGTATCAGACTTATTCATTTTACCTTTGCAGTACAGTCTTGTATGTCATGCTTATTATATTGGTGTTTGTTTGTAGGATGGATGATAGTGGGATCTACACCCTAAAGTTCATCGAGGTGGGGATGGCGGAACTGGAATTCAAAGACCACATCCGACATACACTTGTGCCGCAGTTTCGCATCAAATATTGTATTCACGTGATGACTGATGACGAATATCTGCTGTAGACTGTAAAAATTGTTGGATGAATGATAAACTTTTGACTGCGAACAGACGAATATATATTTTTGATGGTTTGACTCATATCTCATGGATACATATCTTGAACAAAATCTGCACGTCCCTATTCAATCACTACATCCAAAAGAAGAGACATATCAATGTCTCCCATTAATATGTCTCTCCACCCAAGACACATTTATGGGTACATCCACTCATCCACCCACTACAACCCTATTTATTCAACCGCGGATGAACGAGGATGACCTTCTTCATTCTTGGGAGGAGCCTGCTTGGTTCCGGGAGTACAGACAGTGGATGGTTCGAAACCAAGAAATTACATAGAGGCTCATTAACCGTCTGCTTGCTGCCTAGTGTCTGTTTTTATTTTTTGGATAATTATTTTGGTACTTGGGTTAATGATGTTTGTGTTTTGTATAATTAATGCAATGGATGACAATACTTTAATGCTTTTATTTGATACATTTCCTATACAAAATATGCACGTCCCAATGCATGCACTACAATCAACGCAGTCAACACATTAATGGCTCCATTAATGCTTTGACACACCATCTCCAACCCTCTTCATTCCTTACAAGCCTATAAAATCCACTCTCCCCTTGAATAGTTTTCACTCCAACCCTCATTTTGTAGGTATATTTTTTGTGACACGATGGAACCCAACCACGATCCTCGTCTTGAGCGTAGGTGGAGGCGGCGAGAGAACGCCGGAACAGTGGTCTTTGTGGCGCCACCACCATGGGCCCTTGAGTACGACCGCATAATCGATGACTCAATTCAGCGGTTGGACCGAATAGAGGAACTCGTCCAACAGAAGAATATAGAATGTCCTCCACCTCTAGATGGTGAACACCCATTTGATTTCCCTCCTTTTGTAAACGATCGTGACATTGTGAGGCTTCCTTACGAGGAGCCTCCATGGTTTCAACGTTTCGTAGAGTGGATGGACAAATCTAGAGAAGCTGAGGAGAGGCTCCTTAACTTTATGCTAGATGCATAATGTAGTAATGAGGTTGTATGATTATGCTGTTTGGATGAAATAAAATAAGTTATTGGGTTTTACATTGCTTGCTGTGGGCCGATCGGTCTTCCCATGGACCCAAACTGCGCAGATTGGGAGTCAACCTGCGCGGATTGATGCCCGAATCGGCGCAGTTTGGTCCTCAATATGCGCAGACTGAGTCCCAAACTGCGCAGATTGGGACTCAATATGCGCAGATTGGATCCCAATATGCGCAGTTTGGGACCCAATCTGCGCATATTGGATCTCAATCTGCGCATATTGGGTCCCAAATTAGATGGGACCCATTATGTGTCGATTAGATGGGACATACTTTACGGAAGGAATATATTCCTTCCGACGTCGATTAGATGGGACATACTTTACGGAAGGAATATATTCTTTACTTACCATTATAAACCCTAATATTCACTTCAATGAACTCATCAATAGTCTTTACTAAGTTCATCAACAATGTCTTCACCTATTTCGGGCAACAATACACCACGGCTTGCTGAGGAAGAATGCATTGCGATATTGGACGATCTCCACCACATCAGGGAAACTCTTCAGATGGTGCAATATAAGGCAGATCAACTCAAGCAGGAGTTGAAGGAGGCCATGGACAAGCTCGAAGGCCTATTACGTTTCGTACGGTCCTTCTATTAAGAGATCCCACTTGCTAATGTGAGTTTGCTTGTATCGGGTTACAAAGACCTCAATTTTCCAATGTAGTATGTGAGGCTTTGTGGTAATAATTAGTGTTGAATTGTACTCACAGCTTGTACGGTCCTTCACTTAGGATACCAATTCCATTTTCCAGCTGTGAGGCTTTGTGGTATTCATTAGGGTAGTAATGTTTGTCGTTGAATGTTAATGGAATGGGACCTTCCAAATTAAAAACAATAGTAATTGGTCCCCAAACGGCGCAGATTGGCTCCTCATCCGGCGCATTCTGAGCACAACCCTAGACCTAACCCTAATATTGACCTCATACGGCGCCGTTTGAGTGTCCGACTGACACCATCCGGCGCAGGTTGACACATTAGCCGGCGCAGTCTGAGAACAACCCTACCCTAACCCTAATACTGACATCATCCGGCGCAGTCTGACAACAACCCTACCCTAACCCTAATACTGACCTCAAACGGCGCCGTCTGGCCCCATCCCTCCACCCTAACCCTAATACTGACCTCAAACGGCGCCGTCTGGCCCCATCCCTCCACCCTAACCCTAATACTGACCTCAAACGGCGCCGTCTGGCCCCCTCCCTCAACCCTAACCCTAATACTGACCTCATAAGGCGCCGTTTGGGGCCATTCCTCCATCAAATCAAGTCATCCCAACATCCACCTACCCCATATTAATGGAACCCACCACCCAACTCACATTTATGGACCTCACCACTCCTATAAAACTCACTCCAACCATCTTCACTCACTACTCACTCATCACTACTCTTCACTCACTTCATCCACAATGTCTTCACCTTTAAGACACACCCTTACGGCGCAGCGTGTTGAACTTGAACACAAGGAGAGGCTGGATAAGCTGCAGAAGATTAGGATAAGTCTTCTTCGGGTTTCAGTGAAGGCTAATGCACTGATGGACGAGCTGAGAATGGCGAATAGAACTGGATGGACAGAGGCGGACGAGAATAATGCTCGTATCGTGTTGGAGCAGCTCGAAGGACTGCGACACTTCGTATTGTCCTTCACTCACCAAGAGGAGGGCACTACCCTTTGGTAATATGGGTTGGTTTGTATCGGACACAAAGACCTCAAATTTTCAACTCCATTTGAGAGTCTTTGTGGTAATAAAGTAGGGTTGTAATGTGTTTATCGTTTTCCTTGAATCAAACTACATGTGACTCGTGGTATTTGAACGATGTTTGGTTTTATATGACTTGTTAACCCAATCGGCGCCGTCTGGGACACAACCTGGACCGATCGGGCAACAGAGGAGATCTTATTTTTCACAGTTAAGCCGATCGGCTCACTATGTTGCCGATCGGCTTCATGCATATTCCGCAAATGTAATAAAAATGGAAATGCATTCAACACATGCAATTCAAACAAAGTACGCTCAACAAATAGTACCATAATCAGGAATAAATAAATACACACAGTCTGGCATAAATGGAAACATACCTACCTTAATCAGTAGAAGCAGATCGAAGCGAAGGACATGTTCGTCTGTTGTGACCAACGGTAGCACAATGTCCACATTTCTTGGGACGCTTTGGAGCCGCTTGAGTCGCTCGTTGAACCTCACCTCCTGATGGAATTCTTCTTTCCTGCAGTCTCCCGCGTTTCGCTTCATAGTCTGGAGGAAGAACATCGATAAGAACTTCACGATCAAATTCATCTATATTCCACTCCTCTGCACGGGACACTGGGTACACAGTCCCAGAATATGCTTCAGCCCATTTCTGTAGCGTGTAATAGTCCGAGCACAAGTCATACAGATCTATATTGGCATGCTCACAACACGCTAGGGCATGGGCACAAGGAATTCTGTCTATGTCAAACTCCCGGCAACTGCATTGCCTCATCCCCAAATGAACCAATACGTCATTATGTTCATCCCTCACCTGATACTCGCCGTGTGTGTTCAGTGGTGTTATCTGCATCTGCTTGACTAGCTTGTTGCTTGCATGCATGATTTTCTCTACCTTTGGAGTTACAGTGTGGGAGTCCGGTATCTTTTTCATCACATCCAGACGTTGCATGAAGCATTCGGTAACCCTTTCCTGCATCATGTTCAGCAACTTTATAACAGGCAGCTTTCTCGCTGCTCTTATTACATTGTTGATAGACTCAACCCCGTTCGTTGTCATTATATTGTACCGCGACCCTACGAAGTGAGATCTCGCCCATTGACAACGTTGTATGCTTGTCTCCTCTAGATATTCCGCCGCCTTCGGGTACATTTCTTTCAGTTGCTCGTACTTGTCATGGAACCTCTCCATTGTGTACGCATCAGCAACTTCTTGAAACAACTTCGATAATCTGTTTTTTTCCTTAGACTTTACCTTCTCTCTCACATTTTGGGTCAGATGCCACCTACAATGCCCATGTTGGGCTTCTGGGTAGACGATCTTCACTGCATTGCTGATACTTACATGTCTATCCGAAAGGATAACCAAGTCTTCCCCATCCGGGATCTCCGACCTCAACTTTTGGAAGAACCATTTCCATGATTCGTTGTTCTCCGAGTCAACTACAGCCCAAGCCACAAGATATTGGTGACCATTTGCATCCTCCCCGCTTGCAATTATCAGTACCCCTTTATACCTTGTCTTCAACCACGTACCATCTACTAACATCACTTTTCTCAAGGCATAGTTAAATCCCTCAATGCATGGCCGATATGCTATGAAAACATATTTAAATCTACTCTCCGCATCCACCTCCAAATGAGTTACTACACCTGCATTCATCTTCCGAACCTGCTGCAAATAAACAGGGAGTAGTCCATAACTTGAAGCTGGGTCCCCTACAAGTTTAATCATCGCCAGTGTTCTTGCCCTCCAACATTGCCAGTATTTATAAAACCCCATCTTCTTCAACTCCAAATTGTTTTGAATGCCACGTGGTTTGGGAAGATATTCTACTTCACTGTTTTCTTTTACCAACATACACGCAATCTCTTCCGTAGTCAATTTACCTTTTCGGGAGTTCCGTTCACTAACCAAACAAGTATGTAAAGACTCATACGTTCTAATGGAGAACGTTTCACGGGATCCCCGATCTTTTGCTGCACGCACTCTCCACCCACAAGTAGCACCAGCACATTTTGCAATGTATAAACTCTTTGAAGATCTATCACGTTTTATCAGAAAATCACCCTTAATTGAAATGTCTTTCAGATAACTCATCAGTGCTCTCTTGTTCGGAAACTCTTTACCAACTACTAAACTTGACCCATCGCTAAAACCGACAGTGCTTTGTTCTGGATCCACCGAATCCGCAGGAAACTCCTCATTTCTATGAACATACTCCACCATTTCACGGTTCTCCTCGATATTGTCCAAGCTTGCCGATGGTGGCGTAGGCGATAATGCTTGTGCTTCCGTATCACGTTCTCTCCGCCGAATAACTGAGTTATCTACATTATTTGGAATACCTACAACACTACAAATACCAACTTCAAAATAAGCGTCATGCCCCCCATTGTCATGTTCATCATCCTCATATGCCACAGCTTCCGGTACATTGTCCCCCCTGTTCAACAATATCATCTTCCCCACAAAATGTAACTTTCTTGCTCAGCTCTACACGTAACACGGTTCTCGTCTCTATAATTCTGTTCTCAAGTACAAAACCCCGAAGAGTGAAATCATCGTACACTTTCTCTATTGGGATAACTCCTACAAAACCCGGGCATAACACCTACAAAACTAAGATTCAGTTCTATCTCCCTTTCATTCACCCCGATTTCGGAATACAGCCGGTCCTTCACTTTCTTCAGCGTTGTATTATCGTCCACAATAAGGCTAATACAACCATTGTTTGTTGTTGATATCCAATCATATTTCCCATCCACTAGCTTATATTCACCACCGTAAGTAGCACGGACTAAAATTTCACCCATTCCTGTAACAATTACAACCCCATAAAGACATATTGTACTAATCGAGTATGATTTAGTATATGCAATTAGCCGTCCCGCTCATAACCCTTCCGATCGGCCCGCCGACCGGTTTGCATATACGCCGTCCGGCTTGTCTATATTCACGTGCTTCCGAGGCCGATCGGTCCCTCGTCTTCCCCATTCGACGCCGACCGGCCCTACTGGTTCCCCATTTCAGAAAATTCACAAAACCTACTACATACGAATCTATTCCACCCAATTCTACCATTTGTTTATTTCACTACGTTTACACACACATTAAACCATTTGAATTCGTTGTTACACTCCTACATTCGAAGATCTACTCCAACCTAAAACTTAAATTCAATAGCTTCAAATTTAGGATGAAATGAAGTTTACCTTACTTGGAGGATTGCTTCAATGGACTCAATGGGCTTCGGACGGTGGTGGACGGCGACGGGGAACGTGGTGGACGCCGGAATTTTTTTTGGATTTTCAGGTCGTCGGCCGGTTTTTTTCTGAGTGCGAAAAGGGGGGCTGCAATTTTGTTATTTTTTCCAATATTACAAAAGAGTAATATTGGAAAACATAAAGTGGAGGTCTTTTTACAAAACATATAAGAACTGAAGGTCTTTTTGCAATATATTAGGGTCATAAGGCCTTTTTAATAAATCCTCCGATTTTGGGCGGGAAAATTATCAATTCACACGTGACTGGCACGAACCTCTCTCTCTGACCCAAACTCTGAAACTCCGGCTCTCTTCTCCGATTGCGAGAGCTTTTTCACGGCGATACCCAGAGAATTGTCGGCGGCGGGAGCTCTCAAGTACATACGAAGTAACGAATTCCAACTCAGGGGAAAATAATTCTCAGAGAAACGAATCGGAGCAACTGCTTGGAGAGGAGGCAGATAGAATCTTGAGTTTTGCTTCTGCACTTAGAAACCCGAAACCCTAGATCAACACATCGGTACAATTCTTCAATTTCTTGCTTTACATATGAATCATTGATCATGAAATTAATAATTTATTGTTTTGTCTTTACATATGAATCATCAAGTATAAATTTCTTCATTTTCATCTCTTGGGCATGAAAATGTGAGGAGAGATTTTTTGACCTCACTCTCTTGTTCATAAGCAAGTTCCTGAGTTGATTTAGTTGACCAATTTCAGGCACAAAAGAGATTTACTTTCACTCACTATATCTTCAATTTCCCTCTTGAACCATGCCGTTTTAAAGGTTAGTAAAAGTAGTTACATCCTCCCAATTTATGTCTAGTATTTTGATAATTTGTTTTCTATATATAATGTGTGCTCTCAAAGAAAGCCTGATACTTGACCATATTTTAGAAACAGTTGCATTTGCATGTCCTCAAATCGAATCATAGAGTAAAGGGATATTTTCATCTCACTACCCTAATTATGTGGTTTTTTCATCTCACTACCCTAACTTTTTTTGTGGCACCTCACTACCCTAGAATGTCTTTTTTTTACTTTCATACCCTAACTATTTTTTATGGCACCTCACTACCCTAGAATGCATTTTTTGTGATATTAAAAACTGATTTTAAAGAAATTTTGAAAACCAATGGCATGCTTTTGAAATTTGGATTGTTAGTGAGGGGTATTATGGACTTTTTAAGTGTTTTCATCCAAAAAATGGATGGCAAATTGACGGCGGGTATGAAAGTGAAGAAAAAATACATTCTAGGGTAGTGAGGTGCCACAAAAAATAGTTAGGGTAGTGAGATGAAAAAACCACATAGTTAGGGTATTGAGATGAAAATAACCCTAGAGTAAAACCAAATGTATTCAAGTCACGTGATCAATACTTTTAATTCCTGTCTGGTGATGATCTGGTCTGATTATATCAACAACAACCAAGCCAATTTCATTTCTCAAATGTTGTAGATAATCCTTTTGATGATCAATATAAACTATAGCACTTAACTTTTCCAATACATGGTTTATTTAACATATGTAATTCTTGTCTGGTGATTTGGTTTATCTTTTTTTTTATTAGAAGTCTGGTGATCTGGTCTAAACTGTCCCTATGTAATTCTTACTTTTTTCCAACACTCAGCTTTTGGTGTTTCGAAGGTTGTGGAGAGTGAGCAATGAGTGGGGTTCGAGTTTGAAGGAGTCATGACATAGTTGAGTCCATAGCAGCAAAGGTATGTGATTTATGTATATTTTTGTTAACGTGCTTTGGGACCTCGTTGTAGAAACTTAGAGTTTGGTTTTGATTTTTTTTAAAAAGCTTGCATGGGTTCATGAATTTGTGTTCAAGTAGATTATTTTGATTGATTATTTACCCCCAAAAGGTTAAGGTTATTAAGAGGGGTTTTGGTTGGATCAAGTAGAAGATACTGGGATCTGGGCTCTTTTTCTTTGTGTAAGTAGCATCTGTGCTGGAGTGTTTTTCACTAACTGGTATTTGCTCTTGTGGGTTTCCATTGTTTTGATTGAATTTCCAATCTTTGGTTGCTCTTATGGCTCATCTGGCTGAATTGTGCATTTGGGGTGAGTGGGTGCACTCTAGTTACAGAATTAGGTGGTGTTGCCTGTTTTTTGAATTTTGTTCTTGTGAATTGGATGATTGTTAGTGTGCTTTGATTGAGTTGTTGGGGCTCACTGCAATTATAATTTTTTGTTCGATGCTCGTATTATAGAATGTGGCTTGAGCATTGGCTTTTGATACTATTTTCCGTAATTTGGAAGTGTACATTTAGGGCTTCTGTATTTCTTGTCACTGTGTCTGGTTTTGACCTGTCGTTGGCATCTGATAATTTCTTTTCGAAACAATTATCTGTGTAGGCACTGTGGTATAGTTGTTGCTTGACCTTGTATGTAAAACCTTTGACTTTTTTCTGGGATACTGATTTGATTTGGTATACATCTTTAGGGCAAATGAAGGACCTCTACTTCTACTACAAAGCAGCAATCAGCCATTGAATTACAAAGGGAACCAGGACATCAGCTTTTTTGACATCAGCTTCTGTCTAAGAACTGTAGATATCATTAGCTGCAAGAATCTCAATAGCCTTCCTAACTTCAAAGTCAAAGATGAAAACTTGAATGTCTCCGGTTGTCCTGGTTTGCCCAGCTAGGAAGATGTTCAATCAGGTATATATACTTCCACTTCATCTTTTCCCTCTTCATAAAATTTATTATGCATTAGCGTTTTAGTATTATAACAACCTCATGGGTTTATAGCTAACACTTACTTCCCTTCTTAACTATGCCGTTTAAAAGGTAGTAAAAGTAGTTACGTCCTAATTTATGTCTAGTATTTCGATAATTTGTTTTCTATATATGATGTGTGTTCTCAAACAAAGTCTGATGCTCTGACCATATTTTAGAAACAGTTACATTCTCATGTCCTCGAATCGTGTAGAGTAAAACCAAATGTGTTTAAGTCACATGATTAGTACTTCTAATTCCTGTCTGGTGATCTTGGTCTATCTTTTTTTATCATAAGTCTGGTGATCTGGTCTAAACTGTCCCTCTGTAATTCTTACCTTTTCCCAACACTTATCTTATGGAGTTTCGAAGGTTGTGGAGAGTGAGGAATGAAGTGGGATCCGAGTTTGAAGGAATCATGACATAGTTGGAGTCCATAGCAGCAAAGGTACGTGATTTATGTATATTTAATGTAGTTTTGTGCTTTGGGAGCTCGTTGTAGAAACTTAGAGTTTGGTTTTGATTTTTTTTAAAAAGCTTGCATGGATTCATGAATTTGTGTTCAAGTAGATTATTTTGATTGATAATTTACCCCCAAAAGGTTAAGGTTATTAGGAGGGGTTTTGGTTGGATCAAGTAGAAGATACTGGGATCTGGGCTCTTTTTCTTTGTCTAAGTAGCATCTGTGCTGGAGTGTTGTTCACTAACTGGTATTTGCTCTTGTGGGTTTCCATTGTTTTGATTGAATTTCCAATCTTTGGTTGCTCTTATGGCACATCTGGCTGAATTGTGCATTTGGGGTAAGTGGGTGCACTCTAGTTACAGAACTAGGAGGTGTTGCCTGTTTTTAGAATTTTGTTCTTGTGAATTGGATGATTGTTAGTGTGCTTTGATTGAATTTTGTTTTTATAGAACATATCAGTTTGAAAAGTTCCGAGTAGAACCAAAATCATGTCTTCCTTCATGTAATCACCTTATCTTCCTTTCGTTTGATCATGACTAACTATGAATTGTCAGGGAACTAATGGATATTGGAGGCGATGCTATTAGGAGTAAGGCGATCTCGCTAGCAAAGGAAGAGTTCAACATTGCTTGGGATTTTGAGCGGAGCGTGTCAAAGCTACGCATGTCACTAGGGATGATGGATGCATTATTAATGGACCTTAAAGACCGCCAAGGCACGAGCATGGTGTTTCATGAGTGGGTGAAGAATCTCAGTTATGTCGTCAATGAGGGTCAGGTTACGTTGGACTCAATTGATTACGAGATATTCCGCCATCAACAGGAAACACGAGGAAAGGTATCAGATTTCTTTTCGGTTCATAATCCCATAGTATTCCGTATTGTAATTGGCCAAAAGCTCAAGCGGATGAGTAGGATGATGACTACTACCGAAGAAATAGCCACTAGCTTCGAGATCTATACACAACCAGTTCGTCAAGAGTGGTTCCAAGCAAACAATTCTACTAAGGTTGTGCATCCATTTCAGCGTAACTTCAACTCACTGACTCCGGAAATCAAGGCATGTGTTGCCTATTGTTCTACCTTTCGAAAGAGTTACATGATTGACAGAGAATGGTTGGTACAGATGTGGATGGCAGAGGGTCTTCTTGGGTCAGAAGCCACAAATATGGAAGAATTGGCTAATACTTACATTGAGATCCTCATTGCCGCGTCCTTATTTGAGAGTGTGGAGAAGGATAATTACGGTGATGTAGTATCCTTTAGGGCGAATGATTTTGTCAGTGATATAATATCTTCTCATAACAATAGCTTTGCAACCAAATCTAGGGTGCTCACTGTGGAATATGGTTTGGATAAGCTATTACGGCCCCTTAGTCAACTGAAGCATATAAGGCATCTCGATATTTCATGTCCTATTGCATGTCGCTCGCTTCCGGAAGTCATTACAAAACTCTATCTCTTGATCACACTTAAGTTGAAGACCGGGGAGAGTCTTGGAAAGTCACTCAACAACTTGTGGAAATTGATGCACTTACGACATTTGGTGGTTGAGAGGTATCCTCCCATCTCGTTTTTGGAGTGTAGTATGCCAACACTCATGGGGAAGATGACAGCCCTCCGATCGTTATCATTTTTTGTGGTTGGGGCTGAGAAGGGTCGTGGGATTGAAGAATTGGGAAATCTCCCTAACCTTGGAGGTGATTTGGCTCTTGGTCATCTTGAAAGAGTAGAAGGAGGAGAAGAAGCGAGCAAAGCTGATTTGATTGGAAAGGAAAAGTTAAGGCGGATTGAGTTTGTTTGGGGGCAAAGATCACTGATTAGCAACACAACCTCTCAAGATAAAGATGTTTTGGAGAACCTTCAACCACACCCGAATTTGAAAGGGTTATCAATTGTCAATTACGAAGATGTTAATTTCCCTTTATGGGTGAGGAAAATGATCGGGCTGGAGAATTTGGTTGAAGTTCTTTTAAGAGGATCAAAGAAGTGTGAAGACATCCCAATGCTTGGACATTTGAAGTGCCTCCAGATTCTAGAGGTAAGTGAAATGGATGAGATCAAGTACATAGGAGGTGATTCCAATGAGTTTTATGGTGAGAGAACAATGCTGATGGATAGAAAAACAAACTTTGCAGCTTTTCCCGTGTTGAAAAAGTTCAAACTAGATAAAATGCCTGGCCTTCTTCAATGGAAAGGATTTCATGAAGCGGATGATAACAACAACCATGAAGCGGATGATAACAACAACAAGAATCTACTGAGTTTTTTCCCATGCCTAGAGGTCTTAATTGTGAATGCGTGTCCATTATTGGATATGTTTCCTGTTTGTGATCCCAGTGTCTACAAGTTTCCATCTTTGAAGAGCCTAGAAGTATCTGGAATACGAAGTTCTTCTACATTTCTTTGGGAGAGCCTGAAGAAGATTACAAATTTGACAACAGTTGAGATAGCAAATGTGCAAGAGGGTATAAGCAGCCTATCACATGAATTATTAGAAAACAATAGAAAACTTAAATTCATATGCATGGAGGATATACCGAATCTGATAAACTTCACTCATGCTTCAGGCAAATATTGGGGATCGAAGGATAGCATATCTCTCACCACCCTAAAGTTAGTGGGATGTCCAAATCTCAAGGGTTTGGAGGGGCAACTCGAGACACTCTCCTCTCTTGAAGAATTGCTTATAAAAGATTGTTCAACTCTTGAATACATCAGTACAAAGGGTATGGTTTCTCTGATCACACTGTATATTTGTGACTGTCCCGGTCTCATCGCGGTTTCTGATTTGCCATATTGTCTGAATCTGCGATTCTTAACGGTAATAGAGTGTCTGAAACTGACCTGTCTTGGAGAACAAGGAAGTATTGGCTATCTCCCCCTGCTGCAAACATTAGCATTGGGTGCCTTCTCCGAGGAACTTGATCTTTTACCTGGTTTCAACAGTTCATCAGTGGTTGAGATTGAGAATCATCAATTCCCATTCAAGTCTCTGAAGCTCTTAAATTTGTGTGGGTGGGAAAATCTAGGGAGCATACCAGACGAATTCCAATATGCAACTGAGCTAGAGTTTTTGATGATTGAAAGGTTCGATGGAATCACGGAGTTGCCAGATTGGATGGAGAACTTCTGTCTAAGAACTGTAGATATCATTAACTGCAAGAATCTCAATAGCCTTCCTAACTTCAAAGTCAAAGATGAAAACTTGAATGTCTCCGGTTGTCCTGGTTTGCCCAGCTAGGAAGATGTTCAATCAGGTATATATACTTCCACTTCATCTTTTCCCTCTTCATAAAATTTATTATGCATTAGCGTTGTAGTATTATAACAACCTCATGGGTTTATAGCTAACACTTACTTCCCTTCTTAACTATGCCGTTTAAAAGGTAGTAAAAGTAGTTACGTCCTAATTTATGTCTAGTATTTCGATAATTTGTTTTCTATATATGATGTGTGTTCTCAAACAAAGTCTGATGCTCTGACCATATTTTAGAAACAGTTACATTCTCATGTCCTCGAATCGTGTAGAGTAAAACCAAATGTGTTTAAGTCACATGATTAGTACTTCTAATTCCTGTCTGGTGATCTTGGTCTATCTTTTTTTTATCATAAGTCTGGTGATCTGGTCTAAACTGTCCCTCTGTAATTCTTACCTTTTCCCAACACTTATCTTATGGAGTTTCGAAGGTTGTGGAGAGTGAGGAATGAAGTGGGATCCGAGTTTGAAGGAATCATGACATAGTTGGAGTCCATAGCAGCAAAGGTACGTGATTTATGTATATTTAATGTAGTTTTGTGCTTTGGGAGCTCGTTGTAGAAACTTAGAGTGTGGTTTTGATTTTTTTTTAAAAGCTTGCATGGATTCATGAATTTGTGTTCAAGTAGATTATTTTGATTGATTATTTACCCCCAAAAGGTTAAGGTTACTAAGAGGGGTTTTGGTTGGATCAAGTAGAAGATACTGGGATCTGGGCTCTTTTTCTTTGTCTAAGTCGCATCTGTGCTGGAGTGTTGTTCACTAACTGGTATTTGCTCTTGTGGGTTTCCATTGTTTTGATTGAATTTCCAATCTTTGGTTGCTCTTATGGCTCATCTGGCTAAATTGTGCATTTGGGGTGAGTGGGTGCACTCTAGTTACAGAATTAGGTGGTGTTGCCTGTTTTTTGAATTTTGTTCTTGTGAATTGGATGATTGTTAGTGTGCTTTGATTGAGTTGTTGGAGCTCACTGAAATTATAAATTATTGTTGTAATTTGTCAATGCTCGTTTTATAAAATGTGGCTTGAGCATTGACTTTTGATACTATTTTTCGTAATTTGGAAGTGTACATTTAGGGCCTTCTGTATTTCTTGTCACTGTTTCTGGTTTTGATCTGTCATTGGCATCTGATTATTTCTTTTCGAAAAAATGATAAGTACTTATGAAGAACCCTTTAGCAGTTCCTTAAACTTATGTTGGCAAATGCAAGGACTACTGTTTCTAGGATCTGGGCTCCTTATCTTTGTCTAAGTAGCTTCTGTGCTGGATTGTTGTTCACTAACTGGTATTTTCTCTTGTGGGTTTCCGTTGTTTTGAGTAAAATTTCCAATCTTTGGTTGCTCTTATGGTTCCTCTGGCTGAATTGTGCATTTGGGTTTAGTGGGTGCACTCTAGTTACAGAATTAGGTGGTGTTGCCTGTTTTTTGAATTTTGTTCTTGTGAATTGGATGATTGTTAGTGTGCTTTGATTGAGTTGTTGGGGCTCACTGCAATTATAAATTTTTGTTCTAATTGTTCGATGCTTGTTTTATAGAATGTGGCTTGAGCATTGACTTTTGATACTATTTTTCGTAATTTCGAAGTGTACATTTAGGGCCTTCTGTATTTCTTGTCACTGTTTCTGGTTTTGACCTGTCATTGGCATCTGATTATTTCTTTTCGAAACAATGATAAGTGCTTACGAAGAACCCTTTAGCAGTTACTTAAACTTATGTTGGCAAATGCAAGGACTACTGTTTCTAGGATCTGGGCTCCTTTTCTTTGTCTAAGTAGCTTCTGTGCTGGATTGTTGTTCACTAACTGGTATTTTCTCTTGTGGGTTTCCGTTGTTTTGAGTAAAATTTCCAATCTTTGGTTGCTCTTATGGTTCCTCTGGCTGAACTGTGCATTTGGGTTTAGTGGGTGCACTCTAGTTACAGAATAAGGTGGTGGTGCCTGTTTTTTGAATTTTGTTCTTGTGAATTGGATGATTGTTAGTGTGCTTTGATTGAGTCGTTGGGGCTCACTGCAATTATAATTTTTTGTTCGATGCTCGTATTATAGAATGTGGCTTGAGCATTGGCTTTTGATACTATTTTCCGTAATTTGGAAGTGTACATTTAGGGCTTCTGTATTTCTTGTCACTGTGTCTGGTTTTGACCTGTCGTTGGCATCTGATAATTTCTTTTCGAAACAATTATCTGTGTAGGCACTGTGGTATAGTTGTTGCTTGACCTTGTATATAAAACCTTTGACTTTTTTCTGGGATACTGATTTGATTTGGTATACATCTTTAGGGCAAATGAAGGACCTCTACTTCTACTACAAAGCAGCAATCAGCCATTGGATTACAAAGGGAACCAGGACATCAGCTTTTTTGACAATTCAGAAACTTACACATTAGCTGTGCAGCATTATGCAACAATAGTAAAACACGAATGTTATTACAGCAAATAAGCGAACATTTATGCAACATACATGTTTTTGCCTACAGGTTCTGAGGACTCATCCTGTATCAAAAGACTCGATACAAAATAGATGAAATACAACTATAGCAAAACATTCTCTTTTTGGTACACCAAATACAACTTCTCATTTCCTTTTTCCTACTCCACTCAGTTACAAAATAGATGTGCATGGTTACAAGTGCAAGAAAACTCATAACCTGTCTAAATCCATTTGTTAAGTAACCAAACATTACATGCACAAAAGTAACATATTTACTCAGAATAATCAGTAACTTCAGTGCAAAGCATAAAGACATAAGAAGTCACTTATTCTCTTTTATTTCTAAGCTCTTCAAGCAGAGATTGAAAGTATAACCAACATTTCAAAACAATACAAGTAACAACAGCATCCATCAGTGCCTTATATCCTCATAAAGAAAAGAAAGGAACTATACAGCACCTTCAGGATATTTTCTTACCATCCAAACAACCCAACAGAGAGATCTCAAGACTGAATCGAATCAGCCCGTGGCACACCCAAGTACATTACACACACACACACATTTGTCCTGAAACGATCTTTTCCTTCTTCATCCACAACAAACAACAATCTCCAGACTTGTGTAGCTTAACCTCATCATCATTTAGGCTTTCTCGGTTCTTCTTCTTTTCTTTCCGGTTCTTTAAATCCTTCCCAAGCTCCGAATCTTCCATTGCTTGGTACTTGTACTCCCGGCCCTTTTCGTATCTTCTTCTTCTCCTTTCAAGACCAAATACTTCTCTTGAAATGCACCAAGGTTAAGTTCATAGGATGCACCAACCACCACACCAGCAAGGACTTTGCTACTGTCTACATACTTCATAGTAATGCAGGATTCAACAGCTTAAAAGCTCCCATTCTTGCATGAAGTTATGTGGACATCAGAGCCACTGAGATTTGAATCCACGGCTCACACTAACAGCCAAAGAATGTGCACTGTTTTGCCTACTAGCCATATAAATGAAACCGGTACCTCACATCCTGATGAAAAATAGTGCATTTGGAAGAGGAAGCACCGTTTTCCTCTGAAGCCTCTTCAAGTTTAAGAAACACCTTCCAACAGTCCAAGCAAAGTAAGTCCAGACAAAACGTCTCCTCATAGTCACAGTCCTTGATGCATCTCCCACAGTGGATGCATCGCCCTATGCAATTCAAGCAAGCCCTGCAAACCGGGACTCTCTTCTGACAGCTTTCGACCGGGCAATCATAAACTAGTTTCAAGCTCTCACATCTGGGGCACTTTTCAATGTCGATTGAGCGATCATCATCAGAGTGATTCAATTTCGAGGCATGATATAATTGATAGAACTTTGGTTTGTGAGTTGTTTTCTGTTTGTGATTATCGGTTCCTAATAAGAACTTCATCTCTTCGAATTGCTTGTCTGTTACTGTGGAGATTTGACCGATTCTTAGGTGCTTTATTCCTGGTGCTCCTGAGGACTTGAAGTCTCTTAAATTGAGCACAATTCCCTCAATAGTGAGTTTGGTGCATCCCGGCACACTTAACTGAAAGCAAAGACGGATCAATTATCATCACGTAAGGCAAAAACAGATAAGGTAGAAAAACACATACTTGAGCCATGTTGCATTCATAGAACCCACAAGGTATTAATTAAATAGGGTTAATTACACCTAGCTACACATGAGTTTACACGTTTTCACCTAGTTACACCAAGTCCTAAAATCATTTTGCAGCTACCACATGTCTCAAAAAAGTCCACATAGCACTTTTCGCCAAAAAATGAGGAAAATGCCCTTGACCCTAATCTCGAAAGACTCCATAACTACCAAAAACATTTTGATTTGATGTGGAAAAAAAATCTTTATAGATAAAGCTATTAAAAAGACAAAAAAAAATGGTATTTTTGATATTAGGGTCAAGGGCATTTTCGACATTTCTGGTGAAATGAGCTTTGTCAATTTTTTTTAAACCTAGGGTAGCAGTGAAACAAGTTTGGAACTTGTAGCTGAATGAAAAACGTGTAAACTTATGTGTAGCTAGGTGTAATTAACCCCAGTTAATATGCACAACAGAAAAGGAAGTATATGACAACACAAGTGCAACGATTTAGTAACTTTGCTGAGTCAGGTTTGGTACTAATATTTATCACCCATACTGAAAAAATCTACCCCTAAACAAACAGCCCATACTGAAACATAAGAATAGCTCCAATATATATGCTATTGATGAGGGGTAGAAGATATCATGCAAACTAGATCATTATGTTTCTGTTTAACAAGAAATTTAAACACATGTACGTCTCTCTAATTACCAAAATATTGTACACTTAGATACATATATTTTAAGCGCTATGATGAGGCAAAATATTATATAGAATTCTAACTACATATACGTTATAACTACTCTATAAAAGGTAACAGAACTCTTTCCCTAAATTATGTACAACACAGCTGTCTTGTGATTTAATTCCCTCACAATAACAAGACAAGGTAATATTTTGTTCCGAAAAACTTGGCTAATACAATCCAACAAGAGACAATTAATGTTCTGACATATCTAAAAATGTGAGGGATACCCAATAGCCTAATATGGTTCCGTTACAAGATGAGATGTTTAGGGTTGACACAAAAAGGCCACGGTTTGTTCTGCAAGATGTGCAAAATATTATATATTAAAGTATAATTAGAAAGAAATCATGAATGCGATGGAGATTAAAGTCGAGATGTTGATAGATGATTAAAGCGTATCACATCAAACCGTTACATGACAAAGCAAATATAAGATAAAAGTACATTCTCTAAAGAGCTAAGTATGAAAGCATAGCCAAGTGAATTGATGACGCATTTGATTGATTAAGAAGATTAATCATATTCTAACCTTTGTGAGCTTTGGGTTGGTCTCGAGCACGCGTTTTATGCCTCTGTCGGTGATCCTCCTACACTCCATCAGGATCAAGCATTCAAGCGCACCCTGAGCTCTGCTAGTCAACTGTAAAAGGGCATCATCGGTTATCCTCCCACTCAATGGCCAATCTATGTGAATACTCCTCCATAGGAGACAATCAGATTTGATTTTGTTATGCAAGGATCTGCAAACCCTTTCAAGAGAAAGCAGTTCCTTAACATCCATATAATGAAGAGCGAATTCCAAAGCATCAGGTGGATCATCTCCTTCACCATCTCTGCTGCAGCCCGCATCAGTAGTGCCTCTATTGCCCTCGGAGCCAAAACAGAGAAGCTCCTCCATATTGTCATCATCGACAAACTCGCAATTATATTCATTATCAATCAAAAACCCGGTAAAGCTATCGTATGGAATGGACTTTCCATCAATCTTCATATAACCAGATGATTCATTCCAAACCCAATTAAGCTCTGACAACAACCCATGATCGCCCACCTCGGCTTCATCCATTATATCAAATTCACCAAAATCTACCACATAATCTTCCTCCAAATCTTCAATCCAACCAGTAATTGCAGTCAATGTTGACCTTATTTCCATGCCAAAAGGATCAGCAGGCAACCGATCAGCAATATCATCAGGCTTATGATCATCTAACCTACCATGATCGCCTGATTTCTCCATTTCATGACTGGAGCTGCAAGAGCTACACCTATGCTCAGCGCCAAAAGGATCGAAACCGTCCCAATCCTTAGGCGTTGCATAATCAGAAACCTCAAACGAAAACAGACTCGCATCTGGCGAGGAATGCGTGACGAAATTAGAGTCACGAGATAAATCAAAAGCCATTTAAAAAATATATATTTTTCTATTCAATCCTTCGAGTAGATGAGGATGAAAACTTGAAAACCCAATACGAGAAAAGCCGACCCAGAACTCGATTCAACGAAAAGAACAAGCTTTGATGACGATTCAGAAAACCCAGTTGCATAAAAATAAAACAACACGGACCTGAATCAAAAGGGGACCCGAGATTGAATTCGAATGGACGATAATGGATCGGGACTCGAAGCTGAGTTAAGAATGAATTGCTCGCGGAATCAAACTGATCCGTGGAAAGCAACGAGACGGCTGACTCGGACCCACGACGCAGACAGAGACAGAAAACAGCACATCCATGCAATGCGAGGGAGATTTGCAGAGACAGAAAGGGAGAGAGAAACAGAAGAAGAAATAGGGGAGGAAATTGCTATTGTTAGGAGATGGGAATTGGGAAATGGCGGCGAAGAAGACGCGTTGGGGGTGAAAAATTGAGAACGGGAGAGAAAGGTCCCTGAACCAAAGGAGAGACGGAGATGGAGTGGGACTTGGCACAATGGCCTCTCCTTCTTCTTCCTTTTCCTCTTGTTCCAGATAAAATCTATTTCCTCTTTATTAGTCAGTCAACAATTTCAACAACAAATCATAATAGTTTACTACTTTTTATTCGGACCATTTAATTTAATTTTTATGAACAGTACTAGTAACAAAAATTGCCCTTCCCTTAGAAAGGCGCTGCCACTACTCGTCGTGTCAAGGGGCCGTATCAGGGGTGGCACGTCAGGGGGTCGTTACAAGATCCTGCATCGACGCGACGTCGTGGTAGGAGTTATTTTAGATGAGAGAGAAGACCATTTGTTCCAAAAACAACTATAAACCATGACTCTCCACCACTAGTCATGGGAGATGTCATGGCAGGGGAGGAGAGAGAAAGCCAAAAAACACATCCTACCATGGCGTCTTGACACTAGTCATGACTAACCATTGGAGATGCTCTTAATGATTTAAATATAAAAATTATAGAATTCATACTCGAACCCCAAGGGTTTCTACAAAACCCTCAGGGTTGCCTCCTTCCTCTGTCCCCTACACATGCAGTCATCATCGGCGACCAAACCCACTCCCATGGCCTCTGATCAACCCCAACCACCCAAACCCACAACTCTCTACTTCTCTCCTACCCCATCAAGGTTTTGTAGCCCCAATTCGTCGTCGCCGTCGGAGAGAGAGAGCTCTGGCTCGGTAGTGACGAGATCGAGACCGACGACCTGCTCGTCGACGAGGTGTTGTTGCCCGGTTGTCACCTCCGACGATCCATGGCCGAGTTCAAATCTGGCCTACGTCAACGACGGTGTGAAGCTCGTCACCATCACCCTCGACGACGAGACCTTCCTCGGGGAGCCGAAGTACTGCAACACAAGGGTCACGGCGTACTTCACGTCGTCGTTCTGGTCAATCCCGACCATCTCTCTGTCTCTCGTCAGGATGGACGTCGACTCCTCCAATACCGGAGTGACGCTGCCATTCTTCAGCCGCTACTGCTCCGGATCTAAAGCAACCCCCGCTAGTCACGACCATGCGCGGGAAGAAGGAGCAGCACAGAGTTGGTTCAGGGCGAACCACGGCGAGCCCGCAAGGGACAAGGAGGAAATCCAGGATTCACATACGGAGACGATAATTGCCCATAATTATCAGATATCATTGTCCATTGTCACGCCCCAAATCCAGTTTTGACCGGACTCGAGACGTGAACTAAAAGTAATCATAACACATGTAAATTTAAACGAAATAAACTCCAAAATTAAGTTCAAACCAATAATTCCGACCACAAGAGTCAAATGCTCGAAATACAAGTAATAAGAAGTTTAGTACAAAAAGGAAAGTACGCCTCTAGACCATCCAAACTAGGACTCTTGCTAAGCTTCCAAGCTCCGAGACATCCTCTAAACCAAATCGCGATCAAAACCTGTAGAACTATAGAAAAGGGGGTGAGCTTTCGCTCAGTAGGAAAAAATAGTAAAGGGAATGAGCAATTGCTCACCACCACGGATACACGTCCGATTATGGCATACTAGTAAGGCAATAACCCAAATCATTTAAACAAGTAACCCAAAGATAACGCTTGACCCCACTCGGGAGTAACCCGTAAATCAATCTCGATACAGAACCGACACTCATACATTTCTTCTCAACTATGCTCTTAGCACCCGTCACCTAAACAATTCTCAATGGACAACGACCACGGTTATCTAATAACTGACCACGCGTGCGAACTCGCACGACAATACCATGTACTCAGATATAAATGTATTCAAATCACATAATATCACATAATAGGCATAAGTAACCACAACGAACCAAACAGATCAACACACAAAGTAATATCATTAGCAACCACTTACACACTAGGTGTCCCAGAGCAATGCACCGGCTTCCATAGCCCGGCTCACCATATTGTACCGAACTCGACACCGGCCTAGATATCTTCCCGGAACACACAGCATCGGGGTGAATCTCATAACATACCGGACCGCAATCCTCCGTCGGTCGGGTATCTTCCCGTAGCACGGGGTACAAATCACATCACACATACCATACCGGAAACTCAACCTCGGCCTAGGTACCCTATACCGGAATCCTCTACGGTATAGACACTACTCTGGAACACCATCCTCGACTCTAGATATCCTGTACCAGAATCTTCTACAACACAGATATCGCACCGGAACCAATCCTCGGCCTAGATACCCTATACCGGAATCCTCTATGGTATAGATATCATACCGGAACACCATCCCCAGCCTAGATATCTTATACCGGAATCCTCCACGGTATAGATATCGGGTCGGGGCACCATCCTCAAACATATCATACCAACATACCATACCAAACAAATCTTACCGAACACACCACATCGGTCTATCATTCACCCGATCATATCACAAGGCAATAACTCACACTAACATTCACCATGTTCTCATAGCATATCCTGATCCTTAATTTACAACAGAACATACCACATATCAAACTATTAATCACAAACAAGCGCCACAAACACACAACCCTACGGGCACGACCTGGCCCACATGCGATTCTACAGCACAACAAGTCCCACACTTACGGGCACGACCTGGCACGCAAGTGGTTCCATATATTAAACGACTACCCTAGTTATTCACATCCTACATGTGATTCTACAATTATTCCGGTTACTTAAATCCTATATGCATACTAGTAACTTTCCGTAATTAAACCGGTATTCGCTACTTTTTCCTACCTCAACCGCTATCCAACACGAACAACCACGAGTCGCCTAGTAGCCTCCTCCGCCGTGCTCGGGAACAACGTCTAAGATCACATATACGAGAATCAATAATAATTCAAGGGTGGTTTAAAGATAAAACACCCTGACTAATTCCCAATACGTTCGGTTAAAGATAACCTTCCTAATTACCCGAAAACGACCGAAATGGGCCTAAAAGGTCCATTTCTGATCCATCACGGAGTGGGTCACGGAGCCTTGACGGGCTCCATCACAGTTTGGGTCACGGTCACCCTCACGGAACCGTGACGTGCTCCATCACGGTCCCCGTCGCGGATCCGTGACGGGTCCGGACATGCCCTTCCTTCTTCTTCCTCCAGCTTCTTCTCCACGAATCCAACCCCTCAAAACTCCATTGTTGACCTCCAAAACCTCCAATTTCAGTCCCAAAACTTCAAGACCCATAGTTGGGTTTCATCCAAACAACAAAACCCAATCCATTTCTAACATAATCCTCTATTTTCCTCCACAAATCAACCATTTAATCAAGGAAAAACTTAAGCCCATAAAACTCAAACCTAGTTCATGCAATTTCTACCAAACCCACAACCCAAACTTCATCAAAATGAGATTTTATTGAGAGTTTACCTTGGGAAATGAAGAAAGGATGAGAAATATAGAAGAATTGAAGCCTTTTGGTGGAGAAATAAATCAAAACTCTCTCTTTTCTCCCTTTCTTCTTCTTCAAGCTATGAAGCTCCACTCTCTCTCTCTAGGGGATTTTGGCCAAGGTGATGTGTGAGCTGAAATTTGGCTCAAAAGTGGTCTTTAACCTAAAAGGGGAAAGACCATTTTGCCCCTCTTGCTCCCTTTCTTCTCATTTGGTTCAAAATGAGGGCAATTGGGTCTTTCTCCACCCCTTTCTTCTCCTCCAAGATACATGGACATGTGTCCATGTGGGGTCCACCTCTACCCATAATTCTTTCAGCCCAATTAATTAAATTCGATAAAGCCCCTAATTTGACCCCGTTTGACCCGGATTTGACCTTTTCGCAAAATTACATATTGGAAAGGAAACGATCCAACTAAGCTAACCGTAACGACGGATAAGCTTTTTGGGTCCTGGAAAGGTCCCGAATGACTCCCGAAGTCATCGGTTGACTTTTCTGGCGGAAAGTCAACTTTTCCCAAATTTCACCGGTTCGACCGGTATCGACTGGGGGCTGTTCTTACATCCATAATTGGATCTATGAGAAAGGATGAGTAGTTGGGTTGGAGGTCTTCCAATATGAGTGGGCTTGGTTGAATGATCATGGTTCCACACGTCTGATTCTATCCTTTTCTACTTGTGAGGTAAAATAGAACCCCGAAATACCCAGCCAAGGATCTTGATGACCAGGCCTTCATGGTGCCAGAGCCTATTCATGACTCCTTCCATGATTTCTTGGTCATAGTGGCGTTTGGTGAAGTCTTCCGGCTAGGCAAAAAGTTATGTAGGCTCGAATACGATCGGCCTTTGGATTCCCTAAGACACATATGATAGTGTCCACCTCTTCGTCCATCTAGAAGGCATCAAAATTTTCCTATATTGCTAAGAGGGACTCCATAGGAGAACGTTTTGTACCTCGGGTTCTTAGTTCATGTCGAGGGAACGGCTTGGTAGGGTAGATCATTGGGTTGACCCATGGCCTATGGTCGTCGTCGTTGTCCTCCCTTAGATCGGGGATGTCGTTGGAAGGCTATCACTGTGTTGATCCGCCACAATAGTTCCTGGTAGTAGATCCATCCGGACGGGAAGCATGGATGCGTAATTGGTCCTTGTGGATGGCCTGGGCTTTAGGGAAGCAACACCAGTTTTGTAGTTCTCAGCTGGGTTATCGTCATGGAAACGGCGAGGCACGTGGATGGTATCACTGGTCCCAATATTGTGGGTAAAAACAGGGACGTTGGAGATAGTTTTCCCTGGACAGTGGTCGCGGGAAAGCGAACGGTCGGAGGGGGATCAGAACCTGATGGTTGGCCTTCTTTTGATAGCGCAGAGGCTTTATATTCTCGTGGCTCGGTGCCGATGGCATGTAGCGAAGAATATCCTTTGACATAGGCACATGAGGGGCAACCTCGCGATCCACGCGAGGCTGCACATGGTTGATGGACGGTGGGTCAGGTTCTTCGAGGCACGTGGTGGTGCGGGGGAATTGGAAACAAAAAGAATGGTGGTTTAGTGGGGTCAACGATATGCACATAAGAAGGCGAGAGAAGAAGGCGAGCGGTTGAGTTCATAGATAGAGAGGAAACACATAACCTTTAATGCACAAAAAACGAGTTGTAAGACATATTTTTCACTTTATCAAAATCATACCTATTAAACTAAAGAAGAATATAATTTTGGAATGATTACAAGAATTAAATTACATTAAGATATTCGTATTTTGTGATTGTGATTTATAATATGTTTTTCAATAATTATAAAAAAAATGTTGAACTATTGTGAGGTGGCAAGGAAAATGCCACTTGTGGCCACCACAATTAGCATGTCACCACTAATTGCATGTTAGTAGATTATGTGGCAATCCCTCATGAGTTTTGTTCTCCTATAAATAGAGGTGTCAACCCCTTGTATTAGATGATCTATAAGACACAACACAACTCAATACAATACTCTCTTCAATAGAAATTCTCTCTACCTTTAATCTCCAAAGTGTTATTTCTTGTCTTGCTTGGTGAGCAACCCGTAGACACAAATCTTCTTATTATTCTTTGGTCATTGGTGTCTTGAGGTTGGTTCCGATCAAGCTTGATTATCACAACACGTTATCAGCACGATCTTGTGTAAGTGGCTCAACTTGCAGCTCGTATATCTCTAAAACGAACCGTCAAAATCAAAATTCCACCAGTCACTTTGAAGACCCATATGTGGAGAACATTCATTCCAAGAATAAGATTCATATGACCTTGGATGAATATCCGATCGGGCTCTTGAAAGTGGCTGGTCGGACCAAAACTGTGCAAAAAATTCAGCACCTTCTTTTATTCTTGTTTCATACTTATTTGTGCACATTTAGTTATGACGTTCATATAAGTATGCTCTGTGATCGCCAATCTATATTGGATCTGTCACATCAGAAATTTGATGCTCATTATTTGTGTTCTTCTCATCACAAACTCGAATTTAAAACTTGTTGAAACTGAAGCATTTGGGCCTGAAGTTCCAAGATGCAGAAACTACTTGCATGTAACATGCAACTTGATTTATAGCCTAAAGCTTATAAATGTAATGGTATGTTGGACCTGAAGTTCTAAATACCAGTAAATTGAGGCATGTTGGACCAGAAGTTCCAAATACACAGTACTAGAGATCCGTTACATATTGGACCAGAAGTTCCAAATACACATTACCAACGACCCGATGCATATTGGACCAGAAGTTCTAAAATAAAACACTAACGACCTGAAGTCGAGTATGATCCTGACATGTAGTTATTTTGATCAATATGCAGGATGGATAACCTGACAAAGTTTAGTTATACACCCCTCAAATTAGATGGGAAGAATTATTATGAATGAGCGTTGGATACGACTCTCCACTTAAGATCTCAGAATTTTGGAGATGCTATAAAAGAAGGGAGCAACGAATCTGTTAAAAACAAAGCCTTGGCCACAATCTTAATCCGTCATCATATGCACAAAGACCTAAAGATTGAGTATTTGGCTGATGAGGATCCCTTTAGTTTATGGGTTCAGCTCAAGGAGAGGTTTGAGCATATGAAAGCGATAGCGCTCCCTCGTGCCTTATATGATTGGTCTAACCTCATGTCACACCCTAAATCTGGTATTGACCGGACCCGAGACGTGACTTGTTGAAATTCTAATAAAAGCAGTTTAAATCAAGTAATAACTGGAAAAGATAAGTAAATAGTTCCACAGAAATTCGAGTGTTGAGTCCCACGCTCAGTCAACACAAAAAACCGAAATAAATGGTACGTCTCTACGAAAACATAAAGTAAATCTAAACCCGGACCCTCGCTAGCCCATGCTCCACGATGTCCTCTACTCCAAGTCATAAGTAATACATGTAGAAAACACGGTAAAGGGGTGAGCTTGACGCTCAGTAGGGACAACCATAAAAGCCTCCTTATCACGGATTTACCAAAAGACCTTTTCCACATATTAAAATATAATTAAAGGTTTGATATAACGATACGACACTTAAGCCAAAATAAAGTCAACAACCCTCGTTAAACTATGACATTCAAAGTCCAACTGTACCAACGTCAACTCCGCCAACTACAATACTCAGGCACACACCGAAAGGAACAATCCAAGTAAGACACCCAAATCTACGGAAATACAGATGATTTAAGCCACAAGACTCCGAATGTCACGCCCCGAATTCGGTAGGACCGAACCCGGAACGCGAACAGTGAAACAATAAAACAATTTTCAAACATTTTAATAAATCTCTTTAAATCAACACTTAAGTTAAACAAAAACGATAATTTTACAGCGGAAAAAATACGTTCAAAACGATGTACAAACGAGTTACAAGGTACGTCACTAACTACCCAGAGACCCGGACTTCCGCTCCCAGCTCTTCAAGCTTCGAGGGCTCTCCTAGTCCGTCTCACGACCAGTACCTGCAGGAAAAGTAGCAGGGGGTGAGCATTTCGCTCACCGCCACGGATACCAGGTTGACCACGGCATACCAGCAGAAATGTCGGGAACCCGACAACAACAACCTCGGGGACTACTACCCCAAAAACACAATTTAGACTGACGGTCACGCAATACAATTGTTCAACTTTCCCAACCATCTCAAAACCCGGACACGTAATGTAGACCCGACCCAGCAGTTACGACCTCAAACAAATACGCAAATAATAACCACGCAACACCCAAGATCACAAAGGACCGCACACCAGCTACTCAGTTGTCGGTCGCTAAGCGGATGGGCTTGAGCCTGCCCCACACAACTTTCCCCGACACGCAGTCGGGCCAGGCTGTCGACCTGTTCGCGACATATACAGCAATACTTTTCTGATAGCTAGTCGGAAGGGGAGCCGCCCTTCATCGCATAATAATGCACACTTTACCGATGGTTAGTCGGAAGGCTTGCCAACCCTTACGCGCGCGACCCCGTGGCACCCCTTTGTTGTCAGGCGGGCCCAACCTCCATGCAATCACAGTCATCACACAAGGTTCAACAAATAGCGACAATAATATAACGACTAACTACCCCTCAGCAAGTCGGTCAACAACCATACAAGTTTAACACCCCATAGGCACACATGGCCACCCACGAAACACAACCAGTAACATACGGGTTCAACACCCCAAAGGCACACATGGCCACCCACGAAACACAACCAATAACATACGGGTTCAACACCCCAAAGGCACACATAGCCACAATCATAAACACAACAAGTTACTTAACCTACGGGCACAACTAAGTGCCCACATGCATTTCTATTGTTCGATAAATTCACTTATCCTACGACACCACCAAGTATCACATGCATTTCTACTAATAACTTTCCCTAGTCAAGGCCGATATCCGGCTACTTTTCCCTACCTCGTAACGCTTTCCAAATATCCACGCTCAAGCTCCGGCGCGCTCGCAGTCACCCGCTTAGCCTCCTCTTTCCGCGGTCGGCGGCACGATCTAACAAGATCACAAATTTAAACACTTTTTAAGTTCGCAGGCAAAGCTGAAATTTAATAAATTTAACGCTCAAACGCAACTCCGACAATGCCGATTACTCCCAAACTTTCCGATTACTCGACATTGTCAACAAAGGGTTCGGAAAAGTTCGATTCGCCCGGCTCGGCGAATCTGCCCGGGATCGGAAAACGCCCTTCTGGGGCTCCGAAAATTCCCATTTTTGTTTCTACGATCTTAAAATAATTCGCGTGTTCCAACGCAATCGACGGAACTAAATTCCGACGTCCGAGCGATTTAATTCGCGTTTAAAGTTTCTAAACCCGCCATTTCCAATTTTCACAATTTAATTCCATAATTCATTCCGGGTGTGAATTATCGACTTGAGGATCGTCCGACACCACCCGAACACGAAAAACCCGAGGCCCGAACATGTGGGCCCCACCCGGCCACCATTGGCCGTGGGTGGCTGGACCGGTTTGGACCGGTTCACCACAGTTATGGCCGGTCCTAGCTCCGGCCAGCCACCACCCACGGTGGCCGGAGCTCCCCCGAGCCTCGGGTAACCGGAATCCGGCCATTTTCGCCCCAAAACGTCCCCAACGAACCCTACACCTCAACCCAACCGTATTTGACTCGTTTAAACTCAAACCCTAATTTTCAAAGTACAAAAACGAGAAAAGAATGGGTTCTCACCGTAGGTAATGACGAGAGGAGTTCGAATCCGCAGTCGTTGAGTCGATCGGTCGGATCGTCGGGAAATCACCAAAAACCCACCATTTCCTTTTCCTTTTTCCTTTCCTCCTTCTCTCTTCCTTTCTCTTTCCTTTTCTCTCTCCTTCTCTCCTTTTTCTCTATTTGGCCGACACTCTCTTCTCCTTTTTCCTTTTATTTTGTTTCAAAAAACACCCCACCTCTTATTTAAGAAACTACCACTCTCATTCTTTTTCTTTATTTTAAAAAAAATCAACCACCACCACTTGGGTGACATGTGTCATGTGGGTCCCACACTTTAGAAAAATATCTTGGTAGATATTTTTCCGTCCGATTCGCGAAATTCGGCCGTCTCGGGCCCCGGGCGGGCCCATTTTCCAAGAATTTACGAAACTTCGCGTTCTACAGGAAAACGGCCCAACTAAGACCGATGTGACGACGGCTAAGCTTTTTGGATCCAAATCGGGCCTCGAACGGACCAAAACGTCGCTCGGTTGACTTTTTCGGCAAAAAGTCAATTTTTCCCGAATTGGTCAAAAGTTGCCCTGAGTCACCCAGAACTCACTTTGGTCGATATCGGGGTCAACTTAAGTCCGATATGACCGTCGGGGTCAATTTTAGGTTCATTTAGGTGTCCGTCCCAAAAATTAAAAAATTTCTGTTTTTCCGCCGATTTGACTGACGTTGACCGGGAGTTGTTCTTACACCGAACCACACGCAAACCAATACTTCGTACTGAAATGCCCCTCGGTCGCGATGTGACACATGTCATCGGGACTCCCGGAAACGTTCCCACAAGGAACACACATCGTCGGGATTCCCAGAAATGTCTCCAAAGGGACCCAGATCATCAGGGTGAAACAAGGTATCCTCCCGGAAACATCCCCGAAAGGACACATATCATTAGGGGTGAAACAAGTCTCTCCGGAACACGTCGCATCGGAATAAGACAACAAATAACACGGAAAACACTCAATGTCCCAAACACAGCAACACTCGTTCAATCCACAACATTAATCAAACACACAACTTATAACCAAAGCACGGTCTCGGGAGCAACCCGCTCGGCCCGGCGTAGCCGTACGCACTTTCCCCTAACACAAAGTCAGGAGGGGCGGTCGACCCCATCGCGGAACACAACGTTTTACCGATCGACGGAAGGTAGGGAAATCGCCTCTTCGCGACCTGGAACCTCGCGACACCCAACACAACGTTTTACCGAGTGCTAGTCGGAAGGTAGGGACACCACCTCTTCGCGGGACACAGCGTTTTACCGACTCACGGTCGGAAGGTAGGGAAACCACCTTTCTCATGTAACCAAAGTACAACACACAACACACACCCTCTCGGGCACAATTCTACCAACAATCACAATCATAACCACCCTCACAAGTAACCACAGTACCACAATCACAATCACGTCGGTCTATTACTCACCCGACCACACCACAACCAATGATTCACATCATAACACTCACGGCACATCTTCCCACACATAGCAACAACATGATACACCGTATATAACGGGCTTGACCCTTAATTACACTCACAAACGTTCCGCACTTACCATCACTTACCGACACCACACTCCATGTGGTAACCCCACCGGCTTAACCGGTATTCGTCCCCCAACATCCCCACAGGTCAACGAAACAGGAAAATAACCACTCAAGTCATCAACATATATCACTAGTTCAATTCTACTCGTTTTCATGTTCGTTACTTATTAACCGTTCAAGCAGCACAGAGCACACAATCAGATACACTCAGCAAACAGTCCTACAGGCGCGACATGGGCCGATTCTACCAGCTTGGCAATTTCCCAAGACAGAATCGTAAAGGTTCACAGTTCAATCGACTACGCTAGTTGTTCTCATCCTACATGCATACTAGTTCTTTATCCGATTATTAGGTTTCCCTATATGCCTTCTAGAACAACCGTAAATAAGAGGGTTTCGAGGTAATCCCTACCTCTTGAAGAACCAGCAGCTGCGTCTCCTAGCTGCTGACGTCCTGGCCAACACCGGTCTTCTCCGCGCTCGGGGTAAAGGCCTGGTTTAACACAAAAGGGACGGTATCAGTCCCGGTCCAACCCGTAATGGTCCTCAAATTTAATGATTACGTCCATTAATTAGATTTGTCCAAAAGTCCTTTAGAAGTCCACTAAGTTGTCCGAAGTCCAGGTATTTATCTGATTTTAAGTCAAGTTATTAATTAATTAATTAAACTGGTCTGACCCGTCCCGGCCCGAGTCCGAACCCGGTCCAGAACCCTGACCCGGACCCGATCTAGACCCGAGTTTGGACACGAACTCAGACCCGGTTCGAGCCCGAAGCCCAGACCAGATCCAGCCCGAGGCCCAGACCCGTCCTGGCCTGGTCCGAGTCCTGTCTTGGGCCCAAGGCCCACACAAGAACGTATCCAGGCCCGTTTCCAGGCCTGACGTTGTTCCGGCCCACGTGAACTGGTTCGAGTGCTCGAGCACGGGGGAAGCGAGGGGCGGCTAGGGCTTTGACTCCGGCGACGATGACGGCGGCGACAGAGCTCGAGGGTGGTTCTTCGACGGCGGTGGGTGGCGTCAGGGCACGAGAGGGGAGGGGAGAGGTTGTTGATGCGAATCTCGGGCTTCACCGTTCAGATCTGGCCTGTGAGAGCGTCGCCGGCGGAGTACAACTCAGATCTGGAGCGAAGAGCTCCGGCGAGCCTCGTCTGACCGAGCCCGTCCCATATCGAGCCCGTTCTTGCTCGATTTCCAGGGAAAGCGTGGCGGGGGAGGTGAGATGTGGTCGGGAAACACTCACCGTCGTTGATTTCGTCTGTTGACGGCACGATGGGGCTCGGGATGAAGTCGGCGACGTTGGTCGCTGCGAATCGAAGAAGAAGAAGAGAGGACGAGGGGTTTTCTGGTGGTGGGTTCTGTCGAGGGGAAGTCGAGGTTGGGGAAGGCGAGCTCTGGCGATGGATAACGGTCTCCGGCGAGCCTGGTTCGAGATGGAGGAGGCGAAGGTGGGAGCTCGAGCGAGAGGAGAGAGGAAATGGTCGAGAGGTTGAAGAAGCTTCTAGGGAAACGTGCACGCGAATGGGAACTCGAAGCGGCGCTGATGGTTTTGTCGCTAGGGTTTGGGTGCGTGGGCTGGGCCAGTGCTGACGCGCGCGTGTGCGATGGGCCTGGTCTGGCTCAGCCCAAATTCGAGTCTGATCAGGCCCAGCCTGACTCCCCTTTTTTTATTTCCTTTTTTTTTTTGCACTCGTTTAAAATTTTCGCTCAATTTCTAACCCCGTCGTTTTAAAGCCATCTAATTAGACAATTACTTTAACAGGTCTTTACACCTCAGGTTACAGGACTTTAAGTATATAAATGAGTACAATTCAGCCATGTTTAGAATTGTTTCCAAGCTTCGCAGTTGTCACGCCCCAATTTCAATAAATCGAACTCGGGACGCGAACGTTTTGAAACAATAAACCATTTTGAAACCCTTTTCATAGATCATTGTAAAATCACCATTTTGTTCAACAAATTAATATTTACAACTCAAAATCAGTCCCAACAAGTGGACAAAAACATGGTATACGTCGATAGACTCAAAATAAACCCAGAATCCCGCTTCTAGCTCTTCAAGCTTCAGAAGCTCACCTAGTCCAGCCTGCGAACGGTACCTGTAGGAAAAGCAGCTAGGGGTGAGCGTTCGCTCACCACCACAGATAACAGACTGAATACGGCATAATTAGCAGACAATGCCAGTAACACCAAAACTAAACCCAACACCGGGAATACCATCCCCAACCCAAGTACTCAAAAGACACACAACAGTTACCTTCCTCAACAGACTCAACACTCGGACTCGTGGTGTAAACCCGACACAACCATTGACGACCTCCTCCAAAGACACGACAGAAAGACTATGCAACACCAAACAAGATCACAAAGGATCGCATTCCTGCCAGCTGCTCAATGCCAAAGAACGCTCGCAACCTCCCGAGACTCTAACTCGGTCAGGCCAGCCAAAGAACGCTCGCAACCTCCCGAGACTCTAACTCGGTCAGGCCAGCCAAAGAACGCTCGCAACCTCCCGAGACTCCAACTCGGTCAGGCCAGCCAAAGAATGCTCGCAACTTACCGAGACTCTAACTCGTAAGCCAGCCAAAGAACGCTCACAACCCCAAACCACACACGCGCGGCCAGGACCCCTTTCTTGACGGGCGGGCCCCCTACCCCGTCTGAACATGCAGACGCGTGTGCTCGTGGACCCCCGTTTCATGAAGCGGGCCCCCAACCTCAGGTAACCACAATCACAACCACAAACAAAGTTCAACAACAGCAACAACACAAGTTCAGCACTCCACAGGCACTTACGGCCTCCCAAGACACCAACCGTAAAACACGGACTCAACAACCCCACAGGCACTCACGGCCTCCCAAGATACACCAATAGTAACTCACGGGCTCAACAACCCCACGGGCACTCACGGCCACTCAAAACCACCGGTGACTCCGGAAGCCACTCGGGACTTTTCCGGAACCCAAACGGATTAGCCATTATCACAGTTGGCTTCAGGGGAGAAAACCCTTTTGTTTGAGTATAATATTGGATAAAGTCAATTTTGGTCAAAACGAGACTTTATATCGACTAAAGCTTCTTTTTTAAAAGTGCTGGAAAGTAAACTGGAAAATTAAATGAGCTAGAGGGACACTTGTCCTCTTTTGGTTGAAGGAGAGAAAAGGGGATGGTCATTGTCCCTTTTACCCTCCCAAAAGCTACTACAAAGGAATCTAGCTCAAGGGCCTTTAGGTCTTTACTTCTTCTAGGTATTATATTGGATTGGAGAAGCAAAATCAAGTCATTTTCTTCTTGTTGTAGCCGAAACTTGGAGAGGAAGAGAGGAAGAGGAGCTCTCATGGAAGCTTGAAGGAGAATCAAAGAAGAAGGAACCATTTGGAGTCATCCTCTAGCCTTCCACCCTCAAAACCACTAGCATCCTCTTCATCTTCACATTCTAGAGGTAATGGAACTCTCTACTCATCTTTTCTCTTCATCTATTTTCTTGGGTTTTGGGTGAAAAGTGCTAGATGATGTTGGGTTTGAGTATAGATGGTGAGAGATGATGTTGATGATGAACCTTGTTGGATTTTGGTTGAGAAATCAATAGTTGTTGGAGATTTTGAGGTGGGTTTGATTTGATGAATCCTTGGAAACTTGTTTGTGTGTTGATTCCTACCATGGGTAGAGGAGTATTGAAGGATTTGGACTGTTTTGGGAGTTGTAAGGGGTAAATTTCTGGGTTTAAGAGTGGTTTTTCGGAGTTTTGGAGCTGGAGGTTGAAGAAGGGCGAAACTGCCCTGGTGCGCCACGGATCCGTGACGGATCCCGTGACGGGCGACGTCACGGCTCCGTGAGGGAGTCCATGACGGCACTCGTCACGGCTCCGTGACGGTAACCGTGAGGGTTAACGTCACGGATCCGTGACCAGATCCGTGACCCACCAGGGTGAGGGTTTCTTGAGGGTTCTTGAGAGTTTTGGCATCTTGGTTTTGAGCTGAACTTTGGAAGGGTTTTGGGGGGGTCTTTCTTACTGTCTAAGTGGAGCCTAATTAGTGTTTCTTTGTGTCCAAGACGTTGTGGATCGAGCTAGATGAGCGATGATCACGCCGGGAACCGAGGAAGGAGCAAAGTGGTGATCACCGGACGTCATCAAAGCGTTGAAGAGGAGGACCTTGAGGTAGGGAAATCCTTAACCTCTCGTTTACCATGCTTAGTATGCATGCTAGGTTAATAAAATGGAAAAGGTCCTAGATATGCCTATAGGATGCGAATAACTAGCTTAGTCGTCTTTCTTTTTCTAATAATCGGAAGTGTCTAGTGGTGACCGATTAGGATGCCAATCACTAGTGTAATTCGCTTTAAATACTTGGGATATGATTGTCTGGTAGAGGAGCCTTGGCAGAGCCCTCGGATTAGTTGCTTGTTAGGATCACATGCTTGGTTGTCGATTGTTTAGTGGATAGGCTAAAGAGTCTAACGAAACTAGTAGAATTGCATGTATGCATGCTCTCTTGAAGGTTCTTATAATTGGTTGATTGTACTCGTACTTGCTCGTTGATTGTATTCGATTGATTACTTGATTTACTTGAATGCTTGGTTGGAGCATCGAGTATGACTGGTTGTACCGAGCGGTGCAATCAGGTGATCGATGCCCCGGTGGTTCGAAACTGGTAAGTGAATGGTAAGTTGGGTTTGTGTGATTGATGTGCTATGTTTGTGTGATTTCATGTACTGCTGTGCGGTGAATTGGTGATGTGTGAACCATGTGTGGAATTGAATTGGTGGTTGTTGAACTTGTATTATTTCGTGTTCGGTTGAGTACGTATTCACTTATTAACTACTTCTCACAAAATTGTCCAAGTGTATGATCTCCATGGGAGTAATACATTTGGTTCCGGAGGACATAAAATCCCTTGGAGACGTTTCTGAGAATCCCGATGATAAGCGCCCCGAAGGGTTGTTTCCGGTCGCCTCAATGTTATGCGTCTCCTCTGGATTTGAGGGAAAATCCGAGAGGACACATCATGTGGATCGGAGGGTGGAGACTTCATGTGCCACGGCATTGGTTGATTTATCTGTTACCTGTGTTTGTTAAGATGCTCGTGGTTGACTCTGTTGTTGATCTTATTGAGTTGAAGGTCTATCCTGTTATGTGTTTTCCCTACTGAGCGCAAGCTCACCCCTTCGAGTTCGTTGTTGTGTTTACAGGTTTGATAGAGGAGTAGAGGCTCGGGAGCTTCTCGGTGTGGGTGTCCTTAGAGACTTCGTGTTTATCTTTATTTCAGTGAACCAGATTTTGTGATGAATTATTATTACACCCCCTGAGGGTTACTTATACTTTACATGGAAGTGTGTGGATTGAGGTACTTATTGGGGGTTTTCAAGATTTAATTATTGTTTCATTGCTTTATTGTCTTCTATTACCCGTCATGCCTCCAGTCCGGGCGATAACCGGATTTGGGGCGTGACAATTTGGTATCAGAGCCTGGTTTCATTTGAAACAGGTGTCTTTTGAACTGATTTTCAAACCTCAGACCGAAGTCAATTAGGTGGGTAGAGTTAGGAAGTCTGAGTCTTGAGTGCTTTAAGAGTTGTCCCAAATGGAACCGTACACTACAATGTTTGCATTACTTGATTGGTATCCTCTCCCAAATGATCGGTGAAGCCGAATGGTTGAGATCGGAATTGGATTAACGGTCAATGACCGACCCGTTATGCATACATTGTAGGGTGAACCAACAGTTGGTGGTGGTGTTGCCCTCTGGAGTATTACTTCGAAAATTTTCAAGTTGTAGCTTGGTCCTGCGCAAGTTTTGACTTGTGATTGACTGTTGGTCTGGAGCATGAGTACTCCATGTGTTTTGATGTTAAGTGTTAGGGGTGGGGGACGAGAACCCCGTAACCCGTTGTATGAGAACGATGAGTGGGGTCGTCGAACCCGTGTCTTGACCTTTGGTGTTTGAGTGGCCATGAGAGCCTTGTTTGACTGTTGAGTCTTGAGTGGCCATGAGAGCCCGTGTTCTTATTTGTGTTTGGGTGGCCATGAGAGCCGCGCTATTGTTTGTGTTTGTAGTTGCGTTATTGTTTGTGTTTGGCTGGCTTACGAGTTAGAGTCTCGGTAAGTTGCGAGCATGGATTATTGTTGAGATTGGGACACGAGTATCCCGTATGCCCGCTGAGGTGGCGATTTTGGGACACGAGTATCCCGTATGCCCGCTGAGGTGGCGATTTTGGGACACGAGTATCCCCTATGCCCGCTGAGGTTGCGAAATTGGGACACGAGTATCCCCTATGCCCATGGAGGTGGCGAATTTGGGACACGAGAATCCCGTAAGCCCGTGGAGGTGGCGAGTTTGGGGCACGAGTACCCCGTAATATTTTGGGAGCACGAGAACTCCATTTACTGATTGCATTGTGTACTTTAGGAGCATGAGAACTCCCTTATTTGACTGTGTGATGTCTTGGTAAGAGCATGAGAACTCTGTGTACTTTTATCTTGTGAAATTGTATTGGTGGTTGTCCCGCTTAAGCGGAGGGTTAAGGGAAAATACGAATGGGTCATGCCGAAGTTTCGGTAGAACTAAAATGTTTACACCATCACTGATTGACTCAGGGGCGCCACTGTAGTCGATCGTGATGTTTGATGTCAAGTTGTGCAATGAGGTTCGGGGACGCCTGAATCGGATTGTAACAACCTGAGATTGACATGAAAAGATTTGAATAAAAAGTTAAGAAATGGGAACTCATGGAAGGGAAGGAAAGGGTAAGGGTGATTCTTGGTTTGATTTGTGTTTAGTACTAAACCCCTCTTTGTGGAAGGATACCCGAGCAAGGGGTATGCCTGTTGTGTTGTGCCTTTTGTGTGGTGTGCTTGAGAATGAATCCTCCTGTGGGAGTGGATTCCCTTGATTGTTTGAATCCTCCTGTGGGAGTGGACTTCTTTGACTGGTTTGAACCCTCCTGTGAGAGTTGGTGTTGGTTGCTAAATCGCTGGTTGTTGCTGTGTGACGCATAGAGATACGAACTTGTGTGCTATATTATATGAGTATATATCTACTAGTGTGAGGGGCGTATCTGTGGTGACTTGTGTAGGCGCGTGTGTGTTCGTCCTTGTAACGTGTGAGAACCGTTGTTGAACTAAGTGCTGAACATGTGCGTTATCCGTGCAGGCGGATAGGCGACATGGCTCGTACGTATGTTCCTAGGGGTACCCGGAGCCGCCCAGCTGGGGGTCCGAGGCAGACACGTGCAGTTGAGCAGGAGGGGGCAGCTGAGGCCCGGGATGCTGCTTCCCCAGAGCATCAGCACTCTGAGGAGGGACCGACAGGGCCGCCACACAGGACATCTCCGGTCGCAGAGCCGATTCAGGCGACCTCTCTCGAGGAGGTGGTTCGCGCTGTGCTAGCAGCCTTGAGTGCGCAGCAGGGGACTACCGCACCGGCACCAGAGCCCGTGCCTGTTGCTTCAACGGATTTTGGAGAGAGGCCAGGACAATTTGATAGCCTCACGGCCCAGTCACTCAGGGAGTTCCGTAGACTTGGCACACCGACCTACTCCGGGGGATCGGACCCCGAGGCAGCTTCGGGTTGGTTGGAGCGGGTTACCCGCAACCTCGATACTTCTGGGGTATCGGAGGGGCGCTTGAGGGTTCGTTCGCCACTTTCCAGCTTGAGGGAGAGGCCTACTACTGGTGGCAGTCAGTGCAGGAGAGGGTTGGCAGTGATTTTGGGTTGTTCAGCAGACTGTTCTTAGAGCAGTATTTCCCTCGCTCCATTCGAGATGATCGACGCCAGCAGTTCCTGGACTTGCGTCAGAGGGGTTTGAGCGTTTCTGAGTATGCAGTGAGATTCACCTCTTTGGCCCGCTTCGCGCCAGAGTTGGTGCAGACTGCGGATGACCGTTGCAGGAGGTTTGAGAGCGGGCTCATCCCGTCGATAGCCGACCGGGTTATCGCTTTCAGGACCTCGGACTACTCCACGCTCTTGGATCAGGCTTTGGCCATGGAGCGGCACTTCAGAGATACTGTCAGGGTGCGGGAGACCAGACCTAGACCGAGTGGCTTTTTGCAGTCGTCTGACCATCGAGACCGACGCAGACAGAGGGTTGCAGGACACTTTCAGACTCAGTTTCATCAGGATGGCATACGCCGAGCAGGGGCCGTCGCGTCAGTGGGACCCGCCCTGGTGGCACAGCTGTGTCCTCGGTGTGGACAACAGGGTCACCTGGCACGGGACTGCCCGAGGGGCAATGGACCGGTGGAGCGTCATGATAGTCGTCCCCTGGGGACCGGTGTTAGACAGCCTAGTGAGCCGAGGGGATGTTATAACTGTGGCAGTGCCGACCACTTTATGCGTGCATGTCATGAGATAGCACAGCAGGGAGGGCAAAGGGGATGCTACCAGTGTGGCCGATCTGATCATTTCATCCGGACATGCCCTGAGATAGCTGGCAGAGCGCCTGCACCGAGGCCCCAGCAGACTCAGATGCACCCTGCACCACCTGGCAGACCACGTCCGGCACCGCAGCAGAGAGCTCCGCGTCCGGCGGTAGGAGCAGCAGGTCAGAGGCATCAGCCGAGAGCTGAGCAGCGAGTGGTACTTCCCCCACCACCTAGAGGAGGACCACCGGCACGGCAGGGCCGAGTATTTGCAGTTACTGATTCCAGGATTGAGAGGCCGTACGCCGGCCATGAGGCCACCCAGGGTACGTGTTTACTTTATAATGCGTGGACTTCATTTTTGTTTGATACGGGAGCGTCCCATTCGTTCATATCTTCGTCTATTGCTTCTTCTTTGGGTTTACGGGTTGAGACTTTGAGTCAACCCCTTTGTTTGGAGACCCCAGCTACGGGTGCGGTGGTGTTGAGCACTGTTTGTAGGGACTGTGCGATTAGGGTGGCAGATTGCCCATTTCTAGGTGACTTACTCGTTCTTGACATGAACGCCTTTGACGTGATTCTGGGTATGGACTGGCTCGCGAGGTACCGAGCGACGATCGACTGCTACAGACGTCAGGTGACAGTAAGGTCACGTGATAGGGTGATCACGTGTGTTCTGGGTAGCAAGAGCGGGGTTCTCTTATCCGCCTTGACTACGGGCTCTGAGGCGGGGATCGTACGGGGTAGCAGTGAGCTACCGAGAGTAGTGCGGGAGTTCCCGGAGGTCTTTCCGGAGGAACTATCAGGCTTGCCACCAACGCGAGAGGTGGAGTTCAGGATCGATCTGATCTCGGGTACGACGCCGATCTCGATGACGCCGTATCGGTTCGCGCCAGCCGAGTTGGTCGAACTGAAGCGACAACTTGAGGAACTGCAACAGAAGGGGTTCATCCGCCCGAGCGTATCTCCGTGGGGAGCGCCCGCCCTTTTCGTGAAGAAGAAGGGTGGAGCCTTGAGAATGTGCATCGACTACAGGAAGCTGAACCGGGTGACAGTGAAGAACCGCTACCCGATGCCTAGGATTGATGATTTATTCGACCAGCTGAGGGGAGCAAAGTACTTCTCGAAGATCGATCTTCGATCTGGGTACTACCAGCTGAGAGTCCGGGCTGAGGACGTGGAGAAGACAGCGTTCCGTACTCGTTATGGACATTTCGAGTTTCTGGTGATGCCGTTCGGTCTGACGAACGCGCCGGCCGCCTTTATGGACCTGATGAATGGCATCTTCAGACCTTATCTAGACCAGTTCATGGTAGTCTTCGTCGATGACATCTTGATCTACTCGCCCAGTGAGGAGGCGCATGCGGAGCACCTGCGTACCGTTTTGACACTCTTACGCACTCACCAGTTGTACGGCAATCTGGAGAAGTGCAAATTTTGGCTCACAGAGGTGAAGTTCCTCGGGCACGTGGTATCTCGGGAGGGCATCTTGGTCGACCCAGCCAAGGTTGAGGCAGTGTCGAAGTGGGCGAGACCCAGCAGTGTTTTTGAGATTCGGAGTTTCCTCGGGTTGGCAGGTTATTACCGGCGCTTCGTTCAGGATTTCTCTCGCCTTGCAGCACCTATGACAGCTTTGACCCGCAAGGGAGCGGAGTACATGTGGACAGATGAGTGCGAGCACTCTTTTTGCGAGCTGAAGGCTCGGTTGACTACCGCCCGATTTTAATTGTTCCAGAGCAGGGAGTGGGCTATGACGTGTATTGTGACACCTCGGGCGAAGGATTAGGTTGTGTTCTGATGCAGGGTGGAAAGGTGGTTGCTTACGGCTCGAGGTAGTTGAAGGTGCATGAGCGTAACTACCCCACCCATGATCTCGAGCTGGCAGCGGTAGTATTTGCGCTGAAGAGCTGGAGACATTACCTGTATGGTGAGCAGTTCAGGGTGCTTTCAGACCACAAGAGCCTCAAGTATATCTTCTCGCAGCGTGATCTGAACATGCGCCAAAGGCGATGGATGGAGCTACTAGAAGAGTATGACTTTGAGCTACTCTATCATCCGGGCAAGGCGAACGTGGTCGCCGACGCTTTAAGCAGGAAGTCGAATCACTGCGTGGCCAGCATAGCAGTCCGAGAGTGGGATATGCTGGAGTAGTTGAGCTTATTTAGACTGGAGTTGGAGGAGGTCACAGAGAGTATGGCCTTGTGCGCCTTAGTGGCTCAGCCCACGCTCTTTGTTCGAGTGCTAGAGGCACAGACTGAGGACGCTGAGACAACAGGGATTCGGCAGAGGTTGATGGATGGAGTTGAGCTCGAGGGTTGGGAGATGGGCACCGATCAGGGTATCCGCTTTAGAGGACGACTGTTTGTACCCAGTGAGTGCAGAGACACTGTGTTGCGTGAGTGCCACCACTCTCGTCTAGTTGTGCATCCCGGTGGCAACAAGATGTATAGAGACATGCGGCGACAGTTCTGGTGGAGTGGGATGCGTGGGGCAGTTGCAGATTTCGTTTCTAGATGCCTTACCTGTCAACAGGAAAAGGCCGAGCACATGCGTCCCGCAGGCTTGCTACAGCCTTTACCGATCTCTGAGTGGAAGTGAGAGTACGTGACTATGGATTTTGTGTGTGGATTGCCCAGATCGTCGAAGGGGCATGACACTGTTTGGGTGGTGGTTGATCGACTGACCAAGTCGGCCCACTTTCTGGGTATGAGGATGACTGATTCCGTGGACATGTTGGCTCGGTTGTATGTCAGGGAGATCATTCGTCTGCACGGTGTACCAGTGTCAGTAGTATCGGATAGAGACCTCCGTTTCACCTCCAGGTTCTGGAAGAGTCTACAGAAGGCCTTGGGCACTGAGGTGCTGTTGAGTACAGCTTACCATCCTGAGACAGATGGACAGTCAGAGCGCACCATTCAGATTCTAGAGGACATACTCTGGGCGTGTGTGCTCGACTTTCAGGTGTCTTGGGAGGATCATTTGCCCCTGGCAGAGTTTGCCTACAACAATAGCTACCAGTCCAGCATTGGTATGGCACCATTTGAGGCCTTGTATGGCAGACCTTGCAGATCGCCGGTGTGTTGGGCTGAGGTTGGTGACCGGAGCTTACTCGGGCCAGACATGATCAGGGAGACGACCGAGAAGGTCACCTTGATTAGAGAGCGGCTGAAGACCGCGCAGAGTCGGCAGAAGAGCTACGCAGACAGACGTCGTAGACCACTTGAGTTCATGGTCGGTGAGCATGTGTTTCTGAGGGTGAGCCCGAGAAAGGGTCTTGTGCGGTTTAACCGCAGCGGAGGCAAGCTGGCACCGCGTTTCATCGGACCTTTTGATGTGTTAGAGAAGATTGGAGCTGTAGCTTATCGGTTGGCCTTGCCACCGCAGCTTGGGAACATGCATAACGTTATCCATGTGTCCCAGCTGCGGAAGTACATATCAGATCCTTCGCACATCATTGAGTGGTCAGACATCGAGGTAGCTGATGATGTCACCTTTGAGGAGCAGCCAGTAGAGATATTGGGTACAAAGAAGAAGATCCTGCGGAACAAGACGATTCCGTTGGTACTGGTACAGTGGGGAGAAAACCCTTTTGTTTGAGTATAATATTGGATAAAGTCAATTTTGGTCAAAACGAGACTTATATCGACTAAAGCTTCTTTTTTAAAAGTGCTGGAAAGTAAACTGGAAAATTAAATGAGCTAGAGGGACACTTGTCCTCTTTTGGTTGAAGGAGAGAAAAGGGGATGGTCATTGTCCCTTTTACCCTCCCAAAAGCTACTACAAAGGAATCTAGCTCAAGGGCCTTTAGGTCTTTACTTCTTCTAGGTATTATATTGGATTGGAGAAGCAAAATCAAGTCATTTTCTTCTTGTTGTAGCCGAAACTTGGAGAGGAAGAGAGGAAGAGGAGCTCTCATGGAAGCTTGAAGGAGAATCAAAGAAGAAGGAACCATTTGGAGTCATCCTCTAGCCTTCCACCCTCAAAACCACTAGCATCCTCTTCATCTTCACATTCTAGAGGTAATGGAACTCTCTACTCATCTTTTCTCTTCATCTATTTTCTTGGGTTTTGGGTGAAAAGTGCTAGATGATGTTGGGTTTGAGTATAGATGGTGAGAGATGATGTTGATGATGAACCTTGTTGGATTTTGGTTGAGAAATCAATAGTTGTTGGAGATTTTGAGGTGGGTTTGATTTGATGAATCCTTGGAAACTTGTTTGTGTGTTGATTCCTACCATGGGTAGAGGAGTATTGAAGGATTTGGACTGTTTTGGGAGTTGTAAGGGGTAAATTTCTGGGTTTAAGAGTGGTTTTTCGGAGTTTTGGAGCTGGAGGTTGAAGAAGGGCGAAACTGCCCTGGTGCGCCACGGATCCGTGACGGATCCCGTGACGGGCGACGTCACGGCTCCGTGAGGGAGTCCATGACGGCACTCGTCACGGCTCCGTGACGGTAACCGTGAGGGTTAACGTCACGGATCCGTGACCAGATCCGTGACCCACCAGGGTGAGGGTTTCTTGAGGGTTCTTGAGAGTTTTGGCATCTTGGTTTTGAGCTGAACTTTGGAAGGGTTTTGGGGGGGTCTTTCTTACTGTCTAAGTGGAGCCTAATTAGTGTTTCTTTGTGTCCAAGACGTTGTGGATCGAGCTAGATGAGCGATGATCACGCCGGGAACCGAGGAAGGAGCAAAGTGGTGATCACCGGACGTCATCAAAGCGTTGAAGAGGAGGACCTTGAGGTAGGGAAATCCTTAACCTCTCGTTTACCATGCTTAGTATGCATGCTAGGTTAATAAAATGGAAAAGGTCCTAGATATGCCTATAGGATGCGAATAACTAGCTTAGTCGTCTTTCTTTTTCTAATAATCGGAAGTGTCTAGTGGTGACCGATTAGGATGCCAATCACTAGTGTAATTCGCTTTAAATACTTGGGATATGATTGTCTGGTAGAGGAGCCTTGGCAGAGCCCTCGGATTAGTTGCTTGTTAGGATCACATGCTTGGTTGTCGATTGTTTAGTGGATAGGCTAAAGAGTCTAACGAAACTAGTAGAATTGCATGTATGCATGCTCTCTTGAAGGTTCTTATAATTGGTTGATTGTACTCGTACTTGCTCGTTGATTGTATTCGATTGATTACTTGATTTACTTGAATGCTTGGTTGGAGCATCGAGTATGACTGGTTGTACCGAGCGGTGCAATCAGGTGATCGATGCCCCGGTGGTTCGAAACTGGTAAGTGAATGGTAAGTTGGGTTTGTGTGATTGATGTGCTATGTTTGTGTGATTTCATGTACTGCTGTGCGGTGAATTGGTGATGTGTGAACCATGTGTGGAATTGAATTGGTGGTTGTTGAACTTGTATTATTTCGTGTTCGGTTGAGTACGTATTCACTTATTAACTACTTCTCACAAAATTGTCCAAGTGTATGATCTCCATGGGAGTAATACATTTGGTTCCGGAGGACATAAAATCCCTTGGAGACGTTTCTGAGAATCCCGATGATAAGCGCCCCGAAGGGTTGTTTCCGGTCGCCTCAATGTTATGCGTCTCCTCTGGATTTGAGGGAAAATCCGAGAGGACACATCATGTGGATCGGAGGGTGGAGACTTCATGTGCCACGGCATTGGTTGATTTATCTGTTACCTGTGTTTGTTAAGATGCTCGTGGTTGACTCTGTTGTTGATCTTATTGAGTTGAAGGTCTATCCTGTTATGTGTTTTCCCTACTGAGCGCAAGCTCACCCCTTCGAGTTCGTTGTTGTGTTTACAGGTTTGATAGAGGAGTAGAGGCTCGGGAGCTTCTCGGTGTGGGTGTCCTTAGAGACTTCGTGTTTATCTTTATTTCAGTGAACCAGATTTTGTGATGAATTATTATTACACCCCCTGAGGGTTACTTATACTTTACATGGAAGTGTGTGGATTGAGGTACTTATTGGGGGTTTTCAAGATTTAATTATTGTTTCATTGCTTTATTGTCTTCTATTACCCGTCATGCCTCCAGTCCGGGCGATAACCGGATTTGGGGCGTGACACCAACAGTAAAACACGGGCTCTCATGGCCACCCAAGACACACCAACAGTGAAGACACGGGTTCAACAACCCCACGACACTCATGGCCACCCAAGACACCAACAGTAAAGACACGGGTTCAACAACCCCACGGGCACTCATGGCCACCCAAGACACCAACAGTAAAGACACGGGTTCAACAACCCCACGGGCACTCATGGCCACCCAAGACTCCAACAGTAAAACACGGGCTCTCATGGCCACCCAAGACACACCAACAGTGAATACACGGGTTCAACAACCCCACGACACTCATGGCCACCCAAGACACCAACAGTACTAATATCAACAGTTTCAAAATCAACCTCCGGGCATGGTCATATGCCTCAAGTACTCCTAATATCGATAAGTTCACAATCAACCTCCAGGCATGGTCATATGCCTCCAGTAATTCTACTGTCAACAAGTTTACTGCTCCTACGATACTGCTAAGTGTCACATGCATTTCTAATATTCGATAACCTACTTAACCCACGACACCCCAAGTGTCACATGCATTTCTAATATTCGATAACCTACTTAACCCACGACACCCCAAATGTCACATGCATTTCTACTGTTAACTTTCCCTAGTCAGGGCCGAGATCCGGCTACTTTTCCCTACCTCAGGCGTGTTCTCCCAAAAGCCAACCAAAAAGCTCCGGCGTGATCTCAGTCACTCGCCTAGCTTTCCTTTCCCTCGGTCTGCAGCACGATCTAATAAGAACACGAATTTAAGGCGCTTAACAACTCGCAGGAATAAGATGAAATTCAATAAAATTAATGCCCAAACGTAACCCCGACAATGTCGATCACTCCCAAACTTCCCAATTACTCGACATTGTCGATTAAGGACCCGTAAAGGCCCAATTCACCCGACATGGCGAATCTGTCCGGGTTTTGTAAATGCCCTTCCGGGGCTCCAAAAATTCCCGTTTTCGTTTCTACGGTCGTAGAATAATTCAAGGGTCCCAATGTACTTGACATAATCGAATTCCGACTTCCGAGTCAATTCATTAACGTTTAAAGTTTCTAAACCCGATAATTACAACTTTCGCATTTTAATTCCAAATTTCGATTCGGTTATGGATAAATGGTCCGGGGAACGTTCTAAACCACCCGAACACAAAACCCGATCACCCGAACACGTGGGCCCCACCCGGCCAAGCTAGGCTGTGGGTGGCTAGGGTTCATTGGGGCCCGGCCCACCATGGTGGTGGCCGGCCCTAGCTCCGGCCAGCCACCTCACATGGTGGCCGACCACCCCCCTATGGTGGCCGGAGCTCCTCCCGAGCTCCCGATCGCCGGAAAACGTCTCCCTTCACCTCCAAACGTCCCCAAAACGTCTCTAACAATCCCCAATCCTCAATACAACCCTAAACCATTCATTTTAACCAAACCCTAACATTTGAGATTTACTAAAACGAAGATCGGTTTGGTGTATACCATAGAGGAAGACGAGGTGAGCTTGAATCTCTCCACTTTGAGACAATCCAAGGGTGGAGATGACGTGAATAGTGGCCCAAAAGCCCTAGCTCTCTTCCTTCTCTCTTCTTCTCCTTCTCCTTCTCTCTCTAAACCACTCTCTTCTTTTTCTATTTTTTTTCTTTCTTTTCTTGTCTTGGCCGAACCCTATTAAGCCCCACCTCTCATTTCCCCCCCCCCCCAAAACCTAACACCACCACTTGGTTGACAAGTGGCAAGGTGAGTCCCACACCTTTTAGGAAAATCGGACGTTTCGGGTCCCGAACGGGCACTTTTCCCAAGAAATTACGAAACTTGACGGGCTACAAGGAAACGGCTCAACTAAGACCGCTGCGACGACGGCTAAGCTTTTTGGATCCAAAACGGTCCTCAAATGGACCAAAACGTCGCTCGGTTGACTTTTCCAGCGAAAAGTCAACATTTCCCAAATTGATCAGAAAGTTGCCCTGAGTCCTCCGGAATTCACTTTGGTCAATATCGGGGTCAGCTGAAGTCCGGTATGACCCTCGGGGTCAGTTTAGGTTCAAATTAGTGTCTGTCTTAAATTTTTTTAAATTTTCCTGTTTTTCGCAGGTTTGACTGTCGTTGACCGGGAGTGGTTATTACAATCTACCCCCCTTAAAGGAATTTCGTCCGCGAAATTTAAAATAACGCTCATATAAGGTGCAATAAATACGTACCCTGAAAGGTCTCGCGGTAGGTAGGGGATCCTAGGGTCCGGGAGTCGGTAACCGCGTACACTCTTCCCTCCTACTCCTGCTGCCTTTGACCCGGCCCACTGACCGCTGGATAGCCATATCTCTGCTGCTGTCTCGGATCCGGCGCGCTCTTCGACGGCTGCGAAAACCTCGACTGCTGACTCTGACGAGGGCGATCTCTGGGTGATTGTACTGTACGCGACTGATGTGGTCGTCACACTGTCGTTGCCCCCAACGGCTCGTAGCACTGGCCGATAGTGTGCCCAACCCGGCCGCACCGGTGACACCTGGCCTCGTCGGCTCTCGGACCCGTGTTCATCGGACACTCTCGCTGCATGTGGCCTGGCTGCCCGCAGCTAAAGCATCTCAGCCGTCTCTCTGAAGCGACTGGCCCCACTTACGCCACCGACCCCTGCTGTCTCGATCCACCCTGATGAGCCTGTGGTCGGAAGGATCTCGTGGTCCTTTGTCTTCGCAGGTCTCGTGACTCGGACGGTCCTGCAAAGTTGGCTGGCCGCTGTCGGACCACACGGGTCCTGTCCGCATCCCGGATACCCTGCTCCACCGTCGCTGCGATGTCCACGAGCTCTGAATACTTACGCAACCTCAAGGCGAGAACCTGGTTCTGAATCACCGGCCTCAGTCCTCCCTGGAACCGCAGGAAACGGTTCTACTCGGTCATCACCATCTCCGGCGCGAATCTGGTCAAGGCCGTGAATCTGGCATCGTATTCTGCCACCGCCATCCCCTCCTGCTCCAGGTCCAGAAACTGCCGATGCCGCTCCAACCGAGCCGACTCGGGAAAGTACTGTGTCAGAAACACCTCCTGGAAGATGTCGTATTCGTGCCCGACAATGTCCTTCACACGCCCCCACCAGTGGTAGGCGCTGTCCTTCAGCTGGTGAGCTGCGAATGACACTCTGCGGCGACCATCTTCGATACCTGATGTATCCAGGTCCCGCGTGACCTGCTCTAGCCACCTCTCGGCAAGGTCGGGGTTCAGCTCCCCGACAAAGGTAGGTATCCCTAGCTTCAGGAAGTCCAGTAGTGCCCGGGATGTATGGTCCTCAGTCGGAACGGGCCTCACCGGGACCGCTGTTGCCTCCAGAGCTGGCGATGCCGACTCTCGACTGGCGATGACCGCCACCAAACTCTGGACTGTCCTGGTCAGCTCGTCCAGGGCAGTCATAACAGGTGGGTCTGCGACCGGCGGGACGCCGGGCGTGCCCGTAGAAGGTCCCGCGTCGCTTCTCTTATTCTCTCCAACAAGAGTACTCTGCGCCTCTGCGTACTCGGCGGGCTCAACGGTGGCTACCCGTCCTGATATCCCCGCTGACCGTCCCCGCCTGCCTCGCACGGGCGCCCGTCCCCGTGTCCCAGCTGATCTTCCTCGTCTGCCACGAGCCATGTCTATGATGTTTTTGTAATCCTTTATTAAGTTTACAAACTAATGTAATAGTTTTTTTATGAAAGGATATGGATCTCATACGTGCTTGCAGAAATGATGGAGACTTGTGTATTGTTGATTGCGCGACGACGCACACAATCCTAACAAACAAGAAATATTTTTCTTGTCTAACCTTGGTTGAAGCGAATGTTAGCACAATTATGGGTACTGGAAACTTAATAGAGGGCTCCGGAAGAGCTACCTTGATATTAGAAAATGGAACAAGGTTGAGTACCCATAGTGCTCTGTATGCAAGTAGATCCAGAAGAAATCTACATAGCTTTAAGGATATTCGTGACAACGGATATCATGTCGAGACCAGAAATGATAATGAAACTGAGTTTCTCTGTATCACCAGAAGTGATAAAAGTGGTGAAAAACATGTACACGAAAAATTAAAGGCCATATCATCAGGTTTGTATTATACAACCATAAGGCCAATTGGGACCTACGCTACAATGAACCAGAAGTTCATTAATCCAAATGCTTTTATGCTTTGGCACAATCTTCTTGGTCATCCGGGATCAACGATGATGCGTAAAATCGTTGAGAACTCATGTGGACATTCACTAAAGGGCCAGAAGATCCTAATGTCCAATGAGATATCATGTACAACTTGTTCACAAGGAAAATTAGTGGTCCGACCATCGCTAACCAAGATTAATGTTGAATTTCCATCTTTCTTGCAGAGAATTTAGGGAGATATATGTGGCCCTAAACATCCAGCTAGTGGACCATTCAGTTATTTCATGGTCCTGATAGACGCATCCAGCAGATGGTCTCATGTATGTTTTTTGTCAACGCGAAATATTGCATTCGCTAATATTTTGGCACAAATCATTAAGCTGAGGGCAAACTTTCCTGATTATCACATTAAATCTATTCGTCTTGATAATGCTGTTGAGTTCACATCGGGGACGTTTGATGATTATTGCATGTCTATAGGGATTGAGGTTGAGCATCCCGTTGCACATGTCTATACCCAAAATGGTTTAGCAGAATCGTTTATCAAACGAATACAGTTAATTGCACGTACATTACTAATGCAATCACAATTACCTATTTCTGCTTGGGGACATGCTGTATTACATGCTACATCTTTAATTCGGTTGAGGCCTAGTGCATATCACTGATATTCTCCCATGCAACTTGCGCGTGGTCATGAACCTGATATATCCCATTTGCGAACCTTTGGTTGCGCCGTGCAAGTGCCGATCGCACCTTCTAAACGCACGAAAATGGGACCCCAATGACGATTGGGTGTTTATGTTGGTTTTGATTCACCATCGATAATCAGGTATCTTGAACCCTTGACTGGTGACATGTTTACTGCAGATTTGCAGACTATCATTTTGATGAGACATAATTTCCACCGCTGGGTGAGAAAGATAACCCTCATGAAGTTAGGCCTGAACTTGATTGGAAAGTAAGCTCTATGTCTAATCTTGACCCACGCACGCCATAGTGTGAGATGGAAGTTCAGAAGATACTTCATCTGCAGAATGTTGCAAACCAAATGTCTGATGCATTTGCCGACACGTCAAACATGACGAGGTCTTATATAGATGCCATAAATGTACCAGCTAGAATTAAGATCACTGGTGATACTGCAAATACATCTATTGATTCCTCTAGTGCACGCCTGAAGCGTGGGAGACCAGTTGGATCAAAAGACATCGTTGCCCGGAAGCGGAAATGTCAAAAGAATAGAGGGGATGAAGGAGCCTCATTACTAGAAGTAGTTCTGGAAGAACTACCAGAGCCGGTTCCAGGAGAACCGAGCGACCCAGAACTGTTTCCGACCGGCCCAGAAGTGCTGCCAAATGACCAAGAAATGTTTCCGATCGTCCCAAAAGTGCCACCGAGCGACCGAGAAATGTTTCCGACCGGCCCAGAAGTGCCGCCGAGAGACCGAGAAGTACTTCCGAGCGGCCCGGAAGTGCCGTCGAGCGGCCCAGAAGTGCCTCTTATCAGTCCGGAAGTAGATTCGGTAGACCTCGAAGTAGATCCGACCGACCGGGAAGTAGGTCCGCTCGACCCCGACCTAGAAGCGTCGAAAAAACTTTAATATTATTGTCGATGAAGTATTTGCTTTCACAGTGGCTAATGAGATTTTGAGCCCCGAAGCATTGACGAATGTCGTCACAGAGATGACTGGCCTATGTGGGAAGAAGCAATTCGGGCAGAATTGTCTTCGTTAGCAAAACGCCAAGTCTTTGGGCCCGTTTCCAAGACACCCAAAGATGTCAAGCCTGTTGGTTACAAGTGGGTATTTACCTGGAAACGGAATGAGAAAAATGAAGTCGCCCGATATAAGGCTAGACTTGTGGCCCAAGGATTCTCTCAACGACCAGGAGTCGATTTTGATGAGACATATTCCCCAGTAATGGATATGATCACTTTCAGGTATTTGATCAGTCTATCAGTCTCTGAAGGACTTGATATGTGCATGATGGACGTTGTCACTACTTACCTGTATGGTAATTTGGACACTGATATCTATATGAAGCTACCCGATGGGTTGAGATTACCTGAAGCAATGGTAGTTATCCCCAGATATCTGTGTTCCATAAAGTTACAGAAATCTCTGTATGGATTGAAGCAATCTGGTAGGATGTGGTACCATCGCCTAAGCGAGTACCTTACCAGAGAAGGCTATAAGAATGATGTTGTATGTCCGTGTGTGTTCATCAAGAAAACAAACTCTGGTTTCGTTATTATAGCAGTATATGTCGATGACATAAATTTGATTGGGAATCCTGAAGAGATCCTCAAAGCTGCTGATTACCTGAAAAGAGAGTTCGAAATGAAAGATTTAGGCAGAACTAGACATTGTCTCGGCCTGCAGCTCGAGCACATGTCTGATGGAGTTTTGATCCATCAATTTGCATATGTTGAAAAGCTCCTGAAGCGCTTTAGCATTGAAAATGCTCATCCACTCAGTACTCCAATGGTCGTCCGATCCTTAGATCCAAAGAAGGATCTATTCCGTCCCAAAGAAGCAGATGAAAAGATACTTGGTCCTGAAGTACCATATCTAAATGCTATTGGGGGTTTGTTGTATTTGGCACAATGTACGCGACCTGGCATAGCATTCACAGTAAATGTACTTGCCAGGTTCAGTTCAGAACCCACTCGACGGCATTGGAACGGTATCAAACATATATTTCGTTATCTGAGCGGAACTAGATATTTGGGACTTATGTATTCTAAGTCCAGGGGGAGCGCTGGTCTGATTGGATATGCAGACGCAGGTTATTTGTCAGATCCTCACAAAGCTCGATCCCAGACAGGATATGTTTTCACATGCACTGAAACAGTAATTTCCTGGCGCTCTACGAAGAAAACTTTGGTTGCGACGTCCTCAAATCACTCAGAAATTGTGGCGCTACATGAAGCTAGCCAAGAATGTGTGTTCTTGCGATCTGTTATCAAGCATGTGCTATGCTCGATCGGCTCTCCTCCGCCAAGCTCTCCTTCAGTTATATATGAAGACAATGCAGCTTGTATTGCTCAAGTCAGAGGAGATTATATCAAAGGAGACAGGATCAAGCACATCTCTCCGAATTTCTTTTATACTCACGAGCTCCAGAAGAGTAATGAGATAGATGTCAAGCAGATTCGTTCATGCGAGAACCTTGCAGATTTATTTACTAAAACCTTGCCGACTTCTACCTTTGAGAAGCTAGTTTACAGAATCGGCATGCGTCGTCTTAGCAAGCAACCAAAGTAGCCTGTCTGAAGTCAGGGGGAGATAAATTTTGTGCGCTGCACTCTTTTTCCCTTATCCAAGTTTTATCCCACAGGATTTTCTTGGAAAGGTTTTTAACGAGGCAGCATCAAGCACAGCTTCAAGCACATTTTCTGCGTTGCACTCTTTTCCTTACAGGTTTTGTCCCACCGGGTTTTCCCGAGGAGGTTTTTAACGAGGCAACCTGGTCTTGAAGCGCATTGTGGTGTCCAAGGGGGAGTGTTGTGAGGTGGCAAGGAAAATTCCACTTGTGGCCACCACAATTAGCATGTCACCACTAATTGCATGTTAGTAGATTATGTGGAAATCTCTCATGAGTTTTGTTCTCCTATAAATAGAGGTGTCAACCCCTTGTATTAGATGATCTATAAGACACAACACAACTCAATACAATGTTCTCTTGAATAGAAATTCTCTCTACCTTTAATCTCCAAAGTGTTATTTCTTGTCTTGCTTGGTGACCAACCCGTAGACATCAACCTTCTTATTATTCTTGGGTCATTGGTGTCTTGGCGTTGGTTCCGATCAAACTTGATATCACAACAGAACTTGTTTTTATTTTTAGCATAAACAAGATAGTTTATTAATGAACTTCTAAAACTAAAAAAATCAACATACAATGGGTGGAAATGTTGAAAAGGGTAAGACATTGTTTTGGTGATAGTCGAAACGTTGACTCTCTAGTAAAATATCTGGCTATTCTAGGTGACAGTCTAGGGGTTCCCTATTCAAGTAGTGATTGGAATGATAAATCTATGTGACTTTTCCTATCTCAACTTGGCCAGGCTTGTGTTTCCTCAACAAGTTGTCAAAGAGTTTCTCGTATAAAAGAGGAGGTTGGGGGTCATGAAGAATTCGATCCTGATGGGCGGGGAATAACTCCTCTATGACACCTTGTGATGCATTGTCACGCCCCGAATTCAGTAAGACCGAACTCGGAACGCGAACGGTGAAACAATAAAATAATTTTGAAACATTTTAATAAACCGCTTAAAATCACCACTTCGAGTTAATCAAAATAATCTTTTACAACTTAAAATACGTCCAAAACAAGTGGACAAAAACCAAAGCGTACGTCGCTAGACTCCCAAAAACCCGGACTCCCGCTCCCAGCTCTTCAAGCTTCGAGAGATCCCCTAATCCGTCTCGCGACCAGTACCTATAGGAAAAGCATCTAGGGTGAGCGTTCGATCACCACCACGGATACCAGAATGACTACGGCATACTAGCATAAATGCCGGAAACACCAACAACAAACAAAACACCGGGGACTACTATCCCCAAACTCAAGTAACCCGACTGTCACACGAAACTGTTACTTTCCCCAACCAACTCAAACCCGGACGCGTAATATAGACCCGACACAACGATTATGACCTCCACCAAAGACGCAAAAGCTAACCACGCAACACCCAAGATCACAAAGGATCGCACACAACAATCAAGATCACAAAGGATCGCACTCCAGCTACTCAGTGCCGGTTGCTAACCGGCTGGGCTTGAGCCTGCCCCACACAACTTTCCCCGATCTCTGTCGGGCCAAGCGGTCGACCTGTTAGCGATATAAACAACGATACTTTTCCGATAGCTAGTCAGAAGGGGATTCGCCCTTCATCGCCGAAGAATGAACAACTTTACCGATGGTTAGTCGGAAGGCTATCCAACACCCACGCGCGCGACCACAGAACCCCTTTATTGTCAGGCGGGGCCCTAACCTCGTTGCATAAGAATGCACAACTTTACCGATGGTTAGTCGGAAGGCTAGCCAACCCCACGCGCGCGACCACAAGACCCTTTTATTGTCAGGTGGGCCCCCAACCTCAGGCAATCACAATCAACACCCAAGATTCAACAAATAGTGACAATGATATATGACTCACTACCCCACGGTAGGACAGTCCACAACAATACAGGTTTAACACCCCACGGGCACGCATGTCCACCCACAACACACCAACAGTAAAATACGGGTTCAACACCCCACGGGCACGCATGGCCACCCACGACACACCAACAGTAAAATACAGGTTCAACACCCCACGGGCACTCATGGCCAGCCACGAACACAAACAATAATATATGGGTTCAACACCCCAACGGCACTCATGGCCACCCACAAACAGTTCAATCAACCTCCGGGCACAACCAAATGCCACCAGTATTTCCATTGTTCGATAAGTTCACTTATCCTACGACACTACTAAGTGTCACATGCATTTCTATTTTTCGATACGTTCACGTATCATACGACACCACTAAGTGCCGCCTGCATTTCTAGTGTTCGATAAACTTACTCAACCTACGACACCACTAGGTGTCACATGCATTTCTACTGTTAACTTTCCCTAGTCAAGGCCTAGATCCGGCTACTTTTCCCTACCTCGTAACGCTTTCCCAAAAGTCCACGCCCAAACTCCGGCGTGCTCCAGAATTACCCGCTTAGCCTCCTCTTTCCACGGTCGGCGACACGGTCTAATTTATTGAACATAACGCTCGAACGCAACCCCGACAATGCCGATCACTCCCAAACTTCCCAATTACTCGACATTGTCAATAATGGGCCAAGGAAAGGCCCAATTCGCCCGGCTCGGCGAATCTGCCCGGGATTTGAAAACGCCCTTCCGGGGCTCCGAAAATTCCCGTTTTCGTTTCTACGATCTTAGAATAATTCAAGGTTTCCAATGCAATCGACGGAATCAATTTCCGACTTTCGAGCAATTTAATTCGTGTTTAAGGTTTCTAAACCCGTCATTTCCAACTTTTACAATTTAAATCCAAAATTCGTCCCGGGTGTGGATTAACGACTTGGGGATCGTCCCAAACCACCCGAACACGAAAATCCGAGACCCGAACACGTGGGCCCCACCCGGTCACCCTTAGTCGTGGGTGGCGGGACCGGTTTTGGACCGGTTCACCACCACGGTGGCCAGTCCTAGCTCCGGCCAGCCACCACCCACGGTGGCCGGAGCTCCCCCAAGCCTCCGGTCACCGGAAACCGATCCTTTTCGCTCCAAAACATTCCCAACGAACCCTACACCTCGACTCATCCATATTTAACCCGTTTAAACACAAACCTTAACTTTTAAACGTACCAAAACAAAAATCAATTAGGTTCTCACCATAGGGAATGATGACGGGAGCTCGATTCTTCAACCGTTGAGACGATCCGTTGGTTGGATCGTCGGGAAATCCCTAAACCCTAACATTTTTCTCTCCTTTTTCCTTTTTCCTTTCTCCTCCTTCTCTCTTCTTTCTCTCTCTATTTTTCTCTTATTTTTTCTCTTTTTTTGCTAATGGCCGAACACCACTATGTGGTCATCCTTTTGTTTTGTTCTATATTACCTTACACCACCACTTGTGTGACATGTGGCAAGTGGGTCCCACCCTTTAAACAAAATATCTTATAGATATTTTTCTGTCAAATTCGCGAAATTCGGCCGTCTCGGGCCCCGAACGGGCCCATTTTCCAAGAAATTACGAAACTTCACGGGCTATAAGGAAACGGCTCAACTAAGACCGCCGTAACGACGGCTAAGCTTTTTGGATCCAAAACGAGCCTCGAACGGAGCAAAACGTCGCTTGGTTGACTTTTCCGGCAAAAAGTCAACCTTTCCCAAATTGATCAGGAAGTTGCCCTGAGTCCCCCAGAACTCACTTTGGTCGATATCAGGGTCAACTTAAGTCCGATATGACCCTCGAGGTCAAATTTAGGTTCATTTAAGTGTCTGTCCCAAAATTTTAAATTTTCCTGTTTTTCGCCGATTTGACTGGCGTTGACCGGGAGTGGTTCTTACGATCTACCCCCCTTAAAGTAATTTCGTTCGCGAAATTTAAAACAGACGTATCTCAGGAGTCGAACAGATCAGGGTACTTCGCGCGAACCTCGTCCTCGCGCTTCCAAGTCGACTCAGCCTCGTGGTGCCGCCACTGCACCTGTTCTAAGCGGATAACCTTTCCGCGCAGGACCTGCTCCCGCGGATCCATTTCCCAAACCGGTTTCTCCTTATACGAGACATCACCCGTTACCTCAACATCTGCCCACTCAAAGACGTGCGAGGGGTCCGCATATACTTCCGCAACTGGGAAACGTGGATACCCCCAAGCTGCGGTGGCAGTGCAAGTCGGTATGCAACTGCTCCCACTCCATTCAAGACCATGAAAGGCCCGATACACCACGGGCTAACCTGCCTCCGCCGCGGTTGAAACGCACCAGTCCAACTTTCGGACTCACCTCCAGGGATACATGGTCACCGACTGTTGACTCGAGAGGTCGGCGCCGTCTGTCAGCATAGCTCCTGTCGACTTTGTGCGGTATTCAACCGCTCACGCCTCGGCACGACCGACTCAGCTGTCTCTCGGTCAAGTTCTAGACCCAGTAAACCCTCATTCCTCACTTCCGCCCCGCACACGGGCGACCGACACGGCCTACCATACAACGCTCTGAACGGGGTCATCCTGATACTGGCCTGAAAGCTGTTGTTGTAGGCGAACTCGGCTAACCGCTCACGAAATCCATCGTGGCGTGCCCCCATTTCCAGTGTGCAACCCGCAGTGGTTGCAATAATCCAGCGGGACGCTGTTGTTCGGCTCTCACCTGCTGACGAGTGAGGCACCGCGATACTAATTCCGCAACCGCTCTCCACATCCCGCTCCACTAGATATGCCGCCTGATGTCGCGCTCCTCTTAGTGCTACCCACGTGCATTGTCAGACGCGAATGATGCGGTTCTCGCAGCTCGTCGCCTCCACCGTTACGCGCAGCCCTCGGCGTCAACACCGCCGACAACTCTCTCCCGGATCTCTGTCGTCTCGACATCCACCGACTATGCCTCTATCCCCCGGCCAAACAGGGTGGGCTGAGCCACCAAGAAGCACATGGCCACGCCGCCGGTAACCTCTTCTAGCTCCAACTCGAACGTGCCTAGCTCTCCCATCATGTCCCACTCCCGGACTGAGATGCTAGTAGGACACGGCATCGACTTCCTACTCAAGGCGTCGGCAACCACGTTCGCCTTACCCGGATGGTAGAGTAGCTCAAAGTCGTACTCCTCAAGTAGTTCCATTCATCGCCGCTGGTGCATGTTCAGGTCTCGTTGGGAAAAGATGTACTTGAGGCTCTTGTGACCCGAGAACACCTGAAATCTCTCGCCATACAGATAACACCGCCAGTCTTTCAGCGCGAACCTTATTGCTGCTAATTCCAGGTCATGGGTAGGATAGTTGCGCTCGTGCGTCTTCAACTGCCTGGAGCCATAGGCAACCACCTTACCTAACTGCATTAGCACGCAGCCCAGTCTTTCCCCAGACGCGTCACAGTAGACCTCATACCCGATCCTGCGCTCTGGCACTATCAATACTGGAGCGGTAGTCAAACGAGCCTTCAGCTCCGTGAACGCACGCTCACAATTGTCAGTCCACACAAACCCGACTCCCTTGCGCATCAAAAGAGTCCTAGGCGCGGCTAGACGCGCAAAGTTCTGGACGAACCGCTGATAAAAGCCTGCCAACCCAAAAAGCTGCGGATCTCAAAGATGCTCGTGGGCCGCGCCCACTTCAAAACCGCGTCGATCTTCGCCGGATCGACCAATATACCGTCACGGGACACAATGTGACCGAGGAATTTCACCTCAGTGAGCCAAAACTCGCACTTCTCCAGGTTGGCGTATAGCTGATGTGTGCGCAACAGGGTCAGAACAGCCCTCAGATGCTCCTCATGCGCAACCTCGTTCTGCGAGTAGATCAAGATGTCGTCTACAGCACCACCACAGATTGATTTAGGAACGACCGGAATATACTGTTCATCCGATCCATGAACGCTGCAAGTGCGTTCGTCAGTCCAAATGGCATCACCAAGAACTCGTAATGCCCATAGCGTGTCCGGGATGTAGTCTTTGCAACGTCCCCCTCTCGGACTCGCAATTGGTAATATCCGGATCGCAGGTCGATCTTCGAGAAGCATGTCGACCCTCTCAACTGGTCGAACAAGTCGTCAATTCTCGGCATCGGGTATCGGTTCTTCACCGTAACCCGATTCAGCTTCTGGTAGTCTACACACATCCGAAGCTCTCCACTCTTCTTCTCCACGAAGAGTGATGGTGCTCCCCACGGCGATGTGCTCAGATGGATAAACCCCTTCTCCCGAAGCTCCTCGAGCTGACGCTTCAGCTCGGCCAACTCTGTCGGCGCGATCCTGTAAGGCGCCATCGATATCGCCGCCTTTCCCGTCATCAGGTCAATCCCGAACTCCACCTCACGAACTGGTGGTAACCCGCTCAACTCCTCAGGAAAGACCTCGGGGAACTCGCACACCACTCGCGGTAACTCTCGGCTCTGCACGGCCGATACTTCCTCCACTGCGGACAAAGCCGACATGAGAACTCCGCTCCTACTGCCCAGAGTACACGAAACTTTCGTGTCGTCTGATGACCCCGTCACTCGTCGCTTGTAACAGTCGATATTGGCTCGGTACTTCGCCAGCCAATCTATTCTCAGGATCACGTCAAAGGCTGTCGTTTCGTAAGTATCCTTCCCACGGATACACGCACAAGCTCAGTCGCTGCCGAACCTCACGGACCCTTGTAGTCTCTCTAAGACCTCGCTCCACTACCTCCGTCGTGCCCACCAACTCCGAACATACCCGAAACCTCAGGGTGAGGACTCGATCCAGCATCAGGGCTCTTGAGCCCTCTCTCGAACCTCATGTATCAGTTCACTTCTCTAACTTCGCAGGCACGACAGACCCTAGTCAACACCACATCACCCCCAACCGGCGTGTCCAGACGCAGGGGTGGACTCAACGGCTCTAAACTTAGCCCCAACATCCCAGCACAACTCGACGAAGCAAACGAGTGTGGCGCCCCGGTATCCAATAAAAATGACGCCCAAATCAGAGACCGAACAACCACTCCATTAGTCACACCGATAAGGTATAGCACAACCCTCACACGATCCTCTATGCATTTACTTATAACTTTCCGCAACCAAACCAGTATTCGCTACTCGTCCCATGCGGGAAAGGTAGTAAAGGGGATGAGTGTTCTGCTCACCTCCATGGACACCCGTTCGATTATGGCATACTAGTAAAGCACTAACGACTTACCAATCTAACCAGGGCAAACCACTACCTCAAAACCTGATACCAAAACGTCACACTGCTGACGCTATCAATAGCTCAAATACTCGCTCGCGTAAGGGAAACCTCGAATGGGGATCATATTCTCAACTCCGCAAGCCATTATTGCTCACAACCTCAACATCCTAATTACCCGATCACGTAGGGAAACCTCAAACGGGGATCATGTTCTCCACTCCGTGAGCCACTATTGCTCACAACCTCAATACCCCAATTACCCGATCACGTAGGGAAACCTCAAACGGGGATCATGTTCTCAACTCCGCGAGCCACTATTGCTCACAACCTCAATACCCCAATTACCCGATCACGCAGGGAAACCTCAAATAACCCACTCACGTGAAGGAAACCTCAAACCACCCGTTCACATGAGGGAAACCTCGAACACCCGTTCACATGAGGGAAACCTAATTCGTATGGCGCCACAACGCATCAACCCTAACCCCTCTCCGTGGTGAGACTCTCACACCGAGGCACTGTATCACTACCGTAGGTTATTGATGAGTCTCGAACCCAAGACCTCACCCTTTAACACCGAACTTATGACCTCTACAACCAACACAAACATGAACACAGCCACGCAAAAACCAACACTCAAACTGCACAATCAAGATGGTGGAACAAGGCAGGAAATCACGGATCCGTGACAGGGTCTGTGACGCTCGCCAAAACGAGCTGCTCCGTCACGGATCCGTGACAGGGTCCGTGACGCTCGCGCAGGCCTGTTTCCCAAATTCGTTTCAGACTCGATTTTTCCCCCCTTTTAACCCCAAAAACAGTCTTAAGCATCACACACGCTCGATCACCAAAATTATCGACCACACGCACAACAATTCACAGACAAATTCAAGTCACCCAACCTCAATCACAAGCCGACAAGGCCAACCAAAATCAAAACACGCCCACCGGGCCAACCAATTTCAAAACACGCCCACCGGGCCAACCAATTTTAAAACTTTTCTCCCTTTCATCATAAAATCTCATTTTTGACATCACGTAGTTACAACCCGGTCCAGGCGTCCCCGAACTACATTTTACCCACTTGATATCAGCACCGTCACGTTCGACTACAGGAGCGCTCCTGAGTCGAGTCGCGACAGCTTAAAAACGTTTCACGCAGCAACACACAAACATTATGCCAGTAACCACAGTACTGCACATACACACAACAACAAACAGGACTCATGTCACTACGGGTCTACACACGGTTTCCGACTTGCGCAACCAACGCACGACGGGACTTTTAATGACTCGACTCTCCCCACCTAATTGACGTACAGTCCGAGGTGTAAAACCTCGAGCTCTGATACCAGACTGTCACGCCCCAAATTCAGTAAGACCGAACTCGGAACGCGAACGGTGAAACAATAAAATAATTTTCAAACATTTTAATAAACCTCTTAAAATCACCACTTCGAGTTAATCAAAATAATCTTTTACAACTTAAAATACGTCCAAAGCAAGCGGACAAAAACCAAAGCGTACGTCGCTAGACTCCCAAAAACCCGGACTCCCGCTCCCAGCTCTTCAAGCTTCGAGAGATCCCCTAATCCGTCTCGCGACCAGTACCTGTAGGAAAAGAAGCTAGGGGTGAGTGTTCGCTCACCACCACGGATACCAGACTGACTACGGCATACTAGCATAAATGCCGGAAACACCAACAACAAACAAAACACCAGGGACTACTATCCCCAAACTCAAGTAACCCGACTGTCACATGAAAATTGTTACTTTCCCCAACCAACTCAAACCCGGACGCGTAATGTAGACCCGACATAACGGTTACGACCTCCACCAAAGACGCAAAAGCTAACCACGCAACACCCAAGATCACAAAGGATCGCACACAACAATCAAGATCACAAAGGATCACACTCCAGCTACTCAGTGCCGGTTGCTAACCGGCTGGGCTTGAGCCTGCCCCACGCAACTTTCCTCGATCTCTGTCGGGCCAGGCGGTCGACCTGTTAGCGATATAAACAGTGATACTTTTCCGATAGCTAGTCGGAAGGGGTTCCGCCCTTCATCGCCGAAGAATGCACAACTTTACCGATGGTTAGTCGGAAGGCTAGCCAACCCCCACGCGCGCGACCACAAAACCCCTTTATTGTCAGGCGGGCCCCCAACCTCGTCGCAGAAGAATGCACAACTTTACCGATGGTTAGTCGGAAGGCTAGCCAACCCCCACGCGCGCGACCACATGACCCTTTTATTGTCAGGCGTGCCCCCAACCTCAGGCAATCACAATCAACACCCAAGGTTCAACAAATAGTGACAATGATATACGACTCACTACCCCACGGCAGGACAGTCCACAACAATACAGGTTTAACACCCCACAGACACACATGGCCACCCACGACACACTAACAGTAAAATACGGGTTCAACACCCCACATGCACTCATGGACACCCACGACACACCAACAGTAAAATACGGGTTCAACACCCCACGGGCACTCATGGCCACCCACGACACACCAACAGTAAAATACGGGTTCAACACCCCACAGGAACTCATGGCCAGCCACGAACACAAACAATAATATACGGGTTCAACACCCCAACGGCACTCATGGCCACCCACAAACAGTTCAATCAACCTCCGGGCACAACCAAATGCCACCAGTATTTCCATTGTTCGATAAGTTCACTTATCCTACGACACTATTAAGTGTCACATGCATTTCTATTGTTCGATACGTTCACGTATCATACGACACCACTAAGTGTCGCCTGCATTTCTAGTGTTCGATAAACTTACTCAACCTACGACATCACTAGGTGTCACATGCATTTCTACTGTTAACTTTCCCTAGTCAAGGCCGAGATCAGGCTACTTTTCCCTACCTCGTAACGCTTTCCCAAAAGTCCACGCCCAAACTCCGGCGTGCTCCAGAATTACCCGCTTAGCCTCCTCTTTCCACGGTCGGCGACACGGTCTACAATGATTACAATTAACACACTTTTTAAATAAGCAGGCGAAACCCGAATTTAATGAACTTAACGCTCGAACGCAACCCCGACAATGCCGATCACTCCCAAACTTCCCAATTACTCGACATTGTCAATAATGGGCCCGGAAAGGCCCGATTCGCCTGGCTCGGCGAATCTGCCCGGGATTGGAAAACGCCCTTCCGGGGCTTCGAAAATTCCTGTTTTCGTTTCTACGATCTTAGAATAATTCAAGGGTTCCAATGCAATCGACGGAATCAATTTCCGACTTCCGAGCAATTTAATTCGCGTTTAAGGTTTCTAAACCCGTCATTTCCAACTTTTACAATTTAAATCCAAAATTCGTTCCGGGTGTGGATTAACGACTTGGGGATCGTCCTAAACCACCCGAACACGAAAACCCGAGACCCGAACACGTGGGCCCCACCCGGCCACCCTTAGCCGTGGGTGGCTGGACCGGTTTTGGACCGGTTCACCACCATGGTGGCCGGTCCTAGCTCCGGCCAGCCACCACCCACGGTGGCCGGAGCTCCCTCGAGCCTCCGGTCACCGGAAACCGATCTTTTTCGCTCCAAAACGTTCCCAACGAACCTTACACCTCGACTCATCCATATTTAACCCGTTTAAACACAAACCCTAACTTTTAAACGTACCAAAACGAAAATCAATTAGGTTCTCACCGTAAGGAATAATGATGGGAGCTCGATTCTTCAACCGTTGAGACGATCCGTAGGTTGGATCGTCGGGAAATCCCTAAACCCTAACCTTTTTCTCTCCTTTTTCCTTTTTCCTTTCTCCTCCTTCTCTCTTCTTTCTCTTTCTATTTTTCTCTTATTTTTTCTCTTTTTTTTGCTAATGGTCGAACACCACTATGTGGTCATCCTTTTGTTTTGTTCAATATTACCTAACACCACCACTTGTGTTGCATGTGGCAAGTGGGTCCCACCCTTTAAACAAAATATCTTATAGATATTTTTCTGTCAGATTCGCGAAATTCGACCGTCTCGGGCCCCGAACGGGCCCATTTTCCAAGAAATTACGAAACTTCACGGGCTACAAGGAAACGGCTCAACTAAGACCGCTGTAACGACGTCTAAGCTTTTTGGATCCAAAACGAGCCTCGAACGGACCAAAACGTCGCCCGGTTGACTTTTCCGACGAAAAGTCAACATTCCCCAAATTGATCAGGAAGTTGCCCTGAGTCCCCCAGAACTCACTTTGGTCGATATCGGGGTCAACTTAAGTCCGATATGACCCTCGGGGTCAAATTTAGGTTCATTTAAGTGTCTGTCCCAAAATTTTAAATTTTCCTGTTTTTCGCTGATTTGACTGGCGTTGACCGGGAATGGTTCTTACATGCCTAGTTGTCTTGCCCCATCGGGGCTATCTCCCTTATGGAGGAGAACATTTCAGGGTCCTCCATGTTGGTTCGGAGGGTGGCCACAACATCCTAATCCCAAGGGGGAAGGACGGTAGATATATTGGGAAGCCTCCCGGGAATCTTGTCCCTACTCTTCTTCGGATCCAAGATTCATCGATCTTACCTAATTGTGTTGTTGGTCGTCCACCACTCGCTCTCTTTCCCCAACCAGTGTCAACATGTTTGGTCGGATATCGATCAAGATCCGAATTTGGAACAGAACAGTTCTAGAACGAGGATTCCCTAATCATCCGCTTGAATATTGGCCAACATCAACGGGCTCCTCCAACACAAGCTCTTGATTACGGATTGGGGACCAAGGATAAACCCTTAACATTAGGTGTCAACATACGTAGTGAGTATCCACATGTGGATCGTTCTTCCTTGGAAGAGGGATAAGCCGATACTCGACCCTCGGAGGGTGTTACCCATGACAGGGTGGTGGCGGCACAACCATACCAATGTGTCGAAGGAGTCGCGCCTCTAGATCGGGCGGGGAAGGGCGAGGAGCTGTGTTAACACGATCACTCATGAGGACGGTAGGGATCATCCGTCGTGGACCCGACCATTCATCATCTGAGTGGATACGTTGGCGTGCTAAGCCTGGTTGTTGGGGTACGATTATTGGGGACGAAGGCAGGAGGTCCTATGTTTTCGGCATCAGCCAACAATATAAAAGGTGGCGGTAGATCAAAACGTGAGGGTGGTCGTTGCTCAGCTGATTGAGCCACGAGCCCTCATTACGTCGGAAAGACCATGGAGGGCGTGTAGAGAGACATGTCAAGAAGATGATCGACGGAGAGTAGGATGGTGGCGCCATGGTGACGGAAATGATAGTAGATGGGAGTAAAACCGAAGAGAGAACCCAAAGAGGCCCCAAAAAAATATTTTCCTATTCTTGAACTTGTTTTGTTATAACACTTTGATATATGTGTTTTAAAATGATGGCTTCACTTTTATAATTTTTAACTAATTAAAAACACATACATCGAAAAAAATTTACTCTTTATATTTCTTACTCTGATATAAGAAAGAAGAAAATTGTATGAAAGTATGAATTTATTTATATTTCACGTATTATTTTTTAAATATAAGGATCGAAACGTTATCTTTATATAAACAACAACAAAAGAAAAACAAGTTCAGATATTTCTTTGCAATTATTAAAATAGACTATAAATTACAAAAATTGAATAGTATGGATTTTTTTTTGCAATTAACCCTATAATTTTATAGTTATTATTAATATGAAAATAATTTATAACAATATCAATGTAAAAAAAACTAAATGAAATGTTTTTTAATACACAAAAGAAATGATTTTATTCAAACCAAACAAAACACTTCAAAAAAGAACTACAAGAGAATAAGAAGTTCTGTTACTAAACTGTTTCGATATGAAATCGAACAAACATTTAGTTTATGGGGGGCAAAGAATCATCAAAAACTCTAATTATATGCTAAAGTTCTAAATTCAAAATGTTTAATTATACATGATATTTTTGTCTTTATGTTACACATATAATTTGTTTTTGGATGTTATAAAAGTTTCAAAGCAAAAATCCAGTAAAAATGAAACATTTCTACAAGTCCAATGAGTGAGGCTGAAACTTGAAAAACATTGATAGGAAATTGACCACAAGGGAGGGAGCTGCTTTGCTTGTGAAGGCAACGATGCCTTAACAAATAATAAAATATTTGTTTTATTCCACAAAATATTCTGACTTGTAATTTTTGTATGGAATAACAGAGTCTTGAAAGAGAAGAAAACACCAGGAAATGGACAAAATGACACAAAGCAAAGCCCAACCCCACAACTCTTTCTAGGAAATTGTTTGTTGCTACAAATGAAACCTATTATCAGATAAGATCATGTTGGTCAAGACAACTATTCATGTCAACAAGTATTGATTCTTAGATTTCCCAAGATGTTACCTATGTTCATTCCTAAAGTTTGGTTTGAATGTTCTTCTTCCCAACCTAAAAAGAGAGGGGGAAATAGTTTTAATTGGGTGGAAATTACAAATCTAGTCACATATGTTGGGTTGGTTTTCATAACTAAAAGACTATTCATCAATGCTTGCGCTGTTCAGATGATTAGATTACTCGAACTTGAATATGTTAAACCGAGTTGAAATCATACTAACGTGATCTTTGAAATGCTATTTCTTTTCGATTTTGATTGGTCTCACTAACTCTTGTTGGGCCAAGTGACAAAAATAAACGTCCCTTCTATGTAAGAGGTAGTCTTAATTGCAGGAAAAAAAAGTACTACGAGGTATTCATTTTTTTACAAATTGTAACCCTCTTATTTGATAATTGTAAAAATAAATGTGTTAAACTCGTTATTGCATTGTGTAAAAAAAAATTCAAAATGATGACTTCACCTGTTAAAAAAAATACCCTTTCATGTAAATTTGTTATTTTTAATATTTCAATGGTAAAATTATTGTTTATAAACTATTTTATACAAAGTGTAACAAGAAGTCAAAATCTGGGTTTTTTTTTTGTAACTATAAGAATGTTACGACTTGCAAAAAGTACCTCAATAGTAAAAATATCCATCTCAAAAACTCAAACTATTGAATGAAAAGATCGAGTGAGTGAAGATCATAAGAGAAGATACAAACGGATCAGACGTGTAAGTTTGACCTTCTACACATATGGTCAAAGTGGGTTAACGAGAATATCCGATCCAACCCAAAAGTTCAAACTATTTGGTGGAGCAAATAAAGAGGTCAATGACAAACAACAACAATGGATACGAACTATCAAACATAAGAAACATTTGGCAACATGAGAACAAGTATAGCCATTAACAACTAGAATCTTTTGCAGCAAATGATCCAAAACACTCTTGACATTGCATATAAAACTCTTAGCACATACATGTACTAACAACACACACCATACCCTCTCAATACATTCATTCTTATTACAAATCTCTCAACCTCAAGGCCATTATAGCCAAATTTTGTGATAGCAAGCCTCACATTCCATGGATACATCTATTATATGAGTGAGAGACAGTTTAAATCAATCCCTGGCTTAGAAGACCACAGGGAGATTATTCATGCACCAACGCAGTACCCCTACAAGGTCGGAGGGATCCATATATAGCCATGAGTTTGAACATACCCCACTTTTTCCAGCAGCTTGTCGGCCTCTGCAGGACCTCGGCTTCCTGGTTCGTATTTACTAGGTTTCATTTCACCATCATCGATTCTGTGCAGAAGAGGTGTGAAGATCTCCCATGCCGCCTGTTATCAAAACAACAACACAAGTTTTAGGTTCGGTATTCATATTTGTTCTTACAGTGTTTTGAACTGGGTATTGTCTTTTACCTTCAGTTCGTCTCTGCGAACAAAATGCTGCTGGTCTCCTCTTATTCTGAAAAAAAAATAACACTCATAAATAAAATAAGTGTATGAGAAATTGAGAATGCACATGTGTAGTTTGCTTGTCCAACTGATCAAACACTTGAACTTGAGTCCTTAGGAACAAAGTTCAAGTCCCTCCCACCATCGTCGACAAACTCACAATTATATATTCACCAACTCTTGTTGGGACTCTTTCCACCAACTCTTATTGAGCTTCTCTAGGTCTCTCTCAACTTCTGGTGGGCCTCTTTCTCAAGATGGGAGGTTTTGTGGCAACACTAGAACTCCTTTCTAGTTTAAAAGATGCATTGAGCCCATGATACATCAATCTTAAAAGTCTAGGGATCAAAAGTTTGGTGCTCATCACTTCTACACAAGCAAGCGAGCCCGAATCTTGGTACACATAGCTAATAAAAAAAACTGCACATGTGTAGTTTATATTATATACAAGGATAAGAATCATACGTGTCGAGTATTAAACGCTCATAAGCCTCTGGGATTGTAACTCCATTATATCGTTGACCATATGACAAGTCTAATTCACTCTGTACAGTTTGCATCTCCAGTCCCGGTTGCTTGACCTGAGGTATAGCAAGTTAGATTATAATAAGATCCTGGATATTTCTTGTAAATGGCTTCATATAATCCTAATAAAATCATAAAATTATTAGGCTAACGAAATAGATAATTTAAAATCAGTCACTTACAGTAAGCTTCATATACATAGCTTCTGAAGGTTGCAGGCGAATTACAAATTCATTTCTCCCTTGCTTTTTACCTACAAAAGACACCATATATTAAAGCAATAGTCTCATTAAAAGTACATCACACCAACTTTGAAAAGAAAAAAAGGATCTATTTTATAAGTTGACTACCAAGTGGAACAAAAAAATTGAAAAACTTCTTTGATTAACAAAGATAATGTCTGATCTTTAAATTTAGAAGAGAAGTCATTATGATTTATAAATTTCTGGGATCATACATCTGAAAATATCACCAGGAACATCCTTAAATTGAACACGAATCTCTGCCTTTCTCGAATTTAGCGCTTTCCCTGCCTTCAGAACGAAAGGAACACCTGGAAACAAACTAAACATGGATCAAAAGAACAAAAATACTTCGCTTTGGTACAAAGAAACAGAACCAGCTGTTCTCCAGTAACTAAAAACAACTTAAAATGAGAGGTTTTAAATTTCACAGAAAAAAAATCCATGAATCGGAAGTTTTCATACCTTCCCATCTTTCATTATGAATGCGAAGAACAATTGTTGCAAAAGTTGGGGTGTTTGAGTGGTCTGGTACTGTTGGATCGTCGGTATAACCTTTATATTGTCCAAGAACAACTTCTTCATCCTTAATTGGAAGTACAGATTGAAGAACCTAAAAATTGCCCAAATATCAATGGGTATGGAAAAAGCAATTTCAGGGCACTGAACTGAACACATAAACAATAAATAATAAAAGGTAAAAGCATGTCATTTTCACCATACTATGCATATTATCTTCAACATCTTATAAACAAAGATATCGTTCTAGATCTGCGTTCTTTTATTGAAAATAGAAAAGTGATTTTTTTTAATCCAATAGCTATTGAAGGATAGAATATGAGTTCAAGCAGTGGTGTACCAAAGCATGCATACCTTTACTTTCTCATCCCTGATGTGCTCTGGTTTAAGAGAGACAGGCTTTTCCATGGTGATCAAGCAAAGAACCTGCATTTAGTCGAAATATAATAACTTCATTGGTTTTGAAACGAAAACATATGATCTATTTTATTGAAATATGGTATTTTTCGTCTTTCTTGTTTCCTATTTTGATGTCTGTGGATGTGGGTTAGGACTTAGGAGTATAAACTGCTAAAACTAATGAGAAGAGGCAGTGCATAATTGGTATTTTTAATAACATCATTGTACTTATGTTGATATGATTGGTTTCTATGAAGAAATAATGATTGATATGGAGATGACATGAATCCAATAAATGAACTTCACTTCTCTACCACATTACCTGCAATAGATGGTTTTGAATAATATCACGGATGATTCTGCAAAAATAAGTAAACAAAATTAAGATTTAAAGGACTATTTTCTCAGTCAGCTCAGCATGCATATTGAAATAATACTTTAGTAAACAATATTAGAACCAATAACAATATTCACTTAAGAGCGTGTAAAAAATGGGGGCAAGCATTTAGCATATACCCATATTCATCGAAGTATCCACCACGACCATCAGTTCCAAAATCCTCCCTGAAAACAATCTACCAAATAAACAGCACAAATCAAATTAGTACTTGTGTGGCCTAATGGCTAATGCTGCTGGGGATGTACATATAATTTGTAATGGCTAATAACAATTTTCAGGTATTAATAAGTGATCAATAGCATATAATAAGTGATTAGTAAGAAAGGGTTTCTCACCTGTACATTGTCAATGTTGTCACGATTCCAGAGAGGCAAGAAGAAGCGATTTGCAAAACGAAGAACCAACTGTAGATTTTACGTAAGGATTAAGATGTGTACAATGTAAAGCTATATAACAAAAGGTAATCAACAGTGTACACATAAATTACCATGTTCTGCACCAGTTCCTTTCCCAAATAGTGATCAATTCGGTAGATTTGAGGTTCATCAAATAACTCGCCTATCTGGGAACTCAGTTTCTCTGAAGATTCCAAATCCTTGCCAAAAGGCTTCTCAACCACAATCCGAGTCCATCCACCAAGATCAGCTGTCCAGAATTAGGTGAATGGTTCAAAATAAATCAACATTATTACTATGAATTTAGTACAGAACTGGGTTTCACCACCCAACTAGATGTTATGAAAGCTTGTAGGTAAGAGGAAGAAGAATTTGCAACCTCGTTTCCAATCTCTTTTGTAAATATGTTACAGCCAAACTGCAGATAAACACTAAAGTACAAACTAGAAAGCAAGGTGACTTGACATTAACTGGTAAATTCAGTCTCAAGTGCCTTAAACCATTTTCTAACTCATTACTTTTGCTCATGCCACCCCAAGTTAAGGTTGGGTACAACGATAATTTCCAGTAACAAAGCTACAGGGCCAAATAAACTCATAGTACAAGAAGGTAAACCTTATATTCATGCAGCAACACGAACTCATAAAATATTTCAAGTGAAAACTAGAAGAACTTACATTTGTTCATGCAGCATTTTTTAATCATCCTGGAAACAGATGGATATACTGAAGGTGGAAGTGCAAAGTAGAAGAGTCTGCGAGATAATCCTTCAGGACTGTTTCTAGATAATTCATGTTTTGATATTGCCTCGTCCAGTAGCTTAAAACCTTCCTCAGTGTCATAAGAGCCACTTACATATTTTATCTGCAGAATTGTCAAAATAGATATGTGTTATTAGCAAGCACCAAACTGAGATTTAGAAAGAAAAAAAATGGCGCTCTACCAACCAGTTCCAGGAACTGAGATAAAGATTCTGAGTGTCCAGTCGAAGAATTTTTGTCGCGCACAAGATATCTGCAGTTGTTCATTCAAACATTAATCAAGCTCGAGATTGCATTCTTCAATCAAAATGGATTTTATTCCAAAATAAATAAATAAACAGTTAACAAGAGCAAAGAAAACAAACACATGGAACAAAACTAGCAAGCAGAGAATTGAGCATTCTATATGCAGTGAGAACCAAACAAATAATACTCCTAAGAAAATGGAAACTTCAAGAAAAAAAGTGCTATCTTAAGGAATAGGTTACGTTTCTCTTCCTTATGAGTGATTAAGGCAGAAAGTACATTTCAAATGCACAGGGAAATAATCTGAAATTTATTCACATGCATAGAAAAAATATCTTACCCACGGATGCGACTTCTCAGATCATCATCTGAAATTTTGGTTCTTGCATAGCCAAAAATGTGAACTTCATCTGGTGGTAGAAATCCCTGCACAGACCCCAAACAACCCCAAAATTAGCCTACTGAATTTTAAGTGCATTTCAAAGACCCACCACTAAATCCATATTAAGTATTGTTATGATGCCTAATCGATATGATTAGGCACTAATTATGAGCTGAGAACAGTAAAATATCCCAACTAACCTGCCGGTATAGATTGAAGAGTGCTGGGAAAGTCTTCTTCTTGGCTAGATCACCAGAAGCACCAAGCACAACAATCGAGAGGCACCCAGATTCAGGCACATTCTCAACCTCTCTTAAGAGCGAGTCGTTTCTAAGCTCAGATCTTTTCTCAATAGACCATGCACCTGATCCCATCTCAATAGCTGTTTCACAATTCAGCATGACAGGTAAAGGGTTGACCATTAAATAACCCAAAAATCAACCAACAAATATACCCGAATATGAGAATTAAACTAATCAATTGATTAGGATATGAGAATTAAGTTCCAATGGAATTAAACTATACTATTCAATCACCATTTTCCATCACATTGAAATTAACATCACAGCCCAAGTCAACATGCATTCAAAGGAAGCCGGAGTTTTTTTTAGCTGTTTGGTTGACCAGAAAACACACCGCTTCAACTATTTTCCCGGGAAAACACAAAAGCACAGATCACCCTGATAGTCTAATCTAAACTGCAACATACCCACAAACAAAAATCGAGCAAAATCGGCGAAATGATATGAAAATCAGCAGAAGAACCCAGAAAATGGATCTAGGACAAGTATCAGAGAGACCCAGATTGAGAAATCGAATCCGGAAAGCTGATCATGCATCGGAACTGTGAGAGTTGGGAATCGAGACTGTAGCTTCGAAGAGAGTACCTTATCTTTCTTCTCTCTGGTTCGGAGTCTGGAGAATCGGCTAATGAGAAATCGAGTTCGATTCTGGAATTTATTGGAATCGCGGAGAGAGAAAGAGCGTTGCGTTTTGCTTCGTAACTTTCGTTTTCGTTTCACCAACTCTCCGTTCTTGTGTGTTTCTTTCGAACCAGCCGCCGGTCCCCGTTGAATCCGGCGTCGTTTTTCTCTCCCTCCCCTCAACTTCTGCTATTTCTTCTTTTGCCCCACAACTTATTTTTCTTCTTTGTTTCTCACCCACTCTGATTTTTGAGATGCGGATTTTCGGATTGGGATCGGATCCATCTGTATTTTGATCGGACGGGTACGCGTCCAAAGTCTAATCCGTTCAATGGATTTTGAATTAGATATATCGAATTTGTAAATATACGAACTGATTTAAAGTAATGTGAATTAGATCAGATATCCACTCGTCGTGAACATCTTGCTCATGGTCAATAACGGTGAAATGTAGGAGTGATCATGAGTAGACATATGTTCACGACAAGGGGATTTTCACCCCGCTCGTACGGATGTGGATTTGGATTTATGTGATCTACCACCCGTTCTTGACAAATGAATATTTGACATATTTTATATGTACTAATACGCGGGTGGATCATGTCTGATCCCGTGACCCACACTATGTATACCCAAACCTAGGATTAAAAATGTTTTAGAAAAATATAACATCATACCTTGATTTAAACGGTTTTCTAACATCTGGTTTCATTACATAAGTATTGGTTTTACAGATACGATTGAGCCAGCTGATGATGAACTTTGTAGTATGATTGGTTGGACTTTATGTATTAAATTAAGTTTGGTATCATGAGCGAGCAGATGGATCATCCACGGATTTATGCATCCGGATTCACAATATGCTCTTATAAATGTAGATTAATAAAATCCAATTAATTACGAATCCACTCATATGCAAATGAATAACGACTGTATAGCGGTTTAAGTGGAAAAACGAACGAAACGGACCCCCAAAAAACACCCCTGGTAAAGTGAATAAATGATATGATATGGGAGGGTGAAAACGAAACTAAATAGAAATAGCTACGAACTAGTGAAGACTATGAAATGTAATAGGGGCCTGAGAGCAAATACAAGAATACGGTATGGTAGGCACCATAATGGTAGAGACAAAATCGTCACGCGCCCAACTACCAACCAAACAAACCACACGAAGAAAAAAAGTGTCGACGAATGTGGATGGGAGTCATCCAACGGTCCAGATTCGTCGCGGGACTGTGTAGCCATTGGATCTAACACCACGTCATTGATTGCGTCTTCAAATTTTGGTGACTTGCCATCGACTGAAAAGTCACGCTCCCATTTCTTTACCTTTGAAAAAGCTTGATGATGGCGATTTTGGTATCCATTAATGACAGCAAATGTTAGGAATAAAATAATAGGATTAATATCTAATTAAACACCTGTATCATGTCTATTGCTTTAATTAAATTTAAAACATTTATTTTTCATTTATTACAATTATTTTTGTAACACGAGTAATTAATTAAAACAAGGAATTATCCCAAAAAAAATTAAAACATGGAATCATATAATCCGTGAGACATCAAGTGATGTGTTCTCTCTTTTATCTAAAAATTTAGTCGCCGTAGGTTTTTTCTATTATCATCGTAATCTCTCTTCTCTATCCACAGTAACCACCTTTATCAAAGTTTCTTTCCATCTAATAAGAGTATCACTCATCCTTGATTTTTATAGGCTTTCCATCAAAACGAAATTCGTCGATTCATTCGTCTATCATGGCTTCCGATTCAATGCTTTTGTCGACGGACACTCCTCAGGTCATGCCCCCGGCACCATCAACGATGCTTATACGATCCAGGCACAAGGTTACTCGTTCCTCCATTCCGCCTTCCGTACCGTATCTGCCTCCAACACTACCTCTGCCTCCTAAGTCGCTTCCGTCTCATGCGCCGCCTCTATCCTCGGATCGATCGCCACTGCCCCCAGCATCACCGTCCTTCAAGTCATGGTCCCTACCGATCGACATGCCATCACCAGAGTTGTCGCCTTCGATTCTTGAGCCACCGCTTCGGCAGCCATCAGCGCAGCCGCCCCCTTATTGGTCACCGGTGCGTACTCGTTGCACCAACCCCATCCACTAGATTGGGATTCTAAACCACACACACCTCGCCCTACCGAGGTCGATTTACATCCGATAGTCTATTCCTCCGGTTTTATGATATTTTCTCTGAATGCTCGTTATCACTTCAATAGCCTGATATCAGATACCCCAAACATTTTCAGATCGAGACAAGAAAAAAATTTGGTGTACAACCGACCCCATGCTTTTCCCATTTACCGTGTTACTCCGTGGGTGCCTGCTACCCCCTCAACTGCCCTGCATCTCTTACTACAGATACTTTCAGGCCGAGACATGAAATGTCAACCATCGTCAACCGTCTACCTGTCCTACCGAAGCACTAGCCTCACCAATTTTTTCACAATAAAAATCATATTTTGTCCATACATATAATAGCATGTTTGTTAAATTAAAAATAGTAAAAAGAATATAAATTTGATTAATTCCCGAAAATTTTAGCCATCCAACTAGTGTCTAAACTATTTTAAAACCTTGAAAAGTATAACTTCTAGAATCTAGATAAATGTAAACACACCTAAAATACATGATTAAATCAGTCACAAAGTCAAGGCGCTAAATTCAATTCCATAAATAGCAGTCAAAGTCCAAGTCAAGGCGATTCAATTCCATTAACAGCAGTCAAAGTCAAAACATCAAACCAAATGTGCACTTTGAGACGCCCCGACAGGACCCGTCCCGGTCCCCCAGGCGCGCCCGGCACCCGGACTCTTGGCGGAGGTCCCAAAGGGCCCGAGTTCAGCCGTCCGAGGATGGTGCGCAGCGGAATTGACACATCCTACCGTTGAAGAACGATACGAGACACTAAAGGTAAGGGACTATCGCACCTCAAGAGAGAACGGGGCATACCTGCAAACCATAGAAGATGTCGTTAACGCACTCATCCGGCCGTAGGCGAAAGGGGCTGGCAAAAAGGTCGTGACAACTTAGTCTCAAAGTTGACATAATCAAGCCTATTTTATAACATGCATAACATCAAGAGTTCTACAGAGAAGGTTTTAATGTATGAACAAACATCATTCTACTACCGTAAGAGAGTTTACATTACAGAGCCTACGATGAACATGGAATTAACTGGTAAGTTTGTAATAATCACATCTTAAGCCACTTGGGCTTCACAGATTTTCTCTCAGCAGGCTTGCGCTGTTGAACAACAGGAGCAGGAGCTACTGTTGCAGGTGCAGGTTCTGGTGCAGATTGAGCAGGCTCTGCCTCCTGCTCAGTGATGGGTTCCAAGCCTTTCAAAGACATAACTTCTTCTTGCAAGAATGGACCTGAATTGGCAGCTGCACCTTCAGCACCTAAACAAACCCAATGCAAACATTAGTGAACGGCGATGATAGGTAACCCAGAGCCGGAGTAAATGTACAAAACTCACATGCATGGAACAATTTTTTCATTGGTCAACTATACGTGTATCAAGATTTAGGCTTCCAAGTTCAAGTGCTTGACCAGTTTTGGTCATGCATGGAAAGATCTAATCTATGATCACTTAAGACATTCAACCACAAAGGATGCATGTTAATTAGAATTGGTTGTGAATGTATCTTTTTTCACAGTCAAGCCAGGCTAGCATCGCTTATACAAAGAGATGCTTGTTTTGCCTCTTAGCATTGAACTATGGCGTTGAGTTGCAACAGCAAACAAAGTCATGCAAGTTAGCCGAAAGCCTCAGTCAACGGTTATCGATAGTTTGAAACCAAACCTACTTGATTATTCAAGACCACTTGTAAGATTTACAATACTGCTGAAAAAATAAATACCAAAATGTAGATAAATGACAAAAAAGCGAGAACATGTCATCGTTCATGGTTCACTCATGAAACTCAATCTAATTGCCTGTTCCTCAATGTTAGAAGAAAATAGCAGCTGAATTGGCAACATAATGAAAATAAGTGAACACTGGATTGATTTGAAGAGGAATATCAAGAAAATAACAACTGGATGCACCATATATATAATACAAATCTTGGACACTACTAGGGAGGATAATCAGTATATGCCAGCATATAATTATGTGATACAAAATTTATCTACAAACAAAAGGAACATATAAGTGTACATTCAGGTGTGTAGAACATCAAAATTTGTTCCTTGTTTAAACTCACATGGGATAAGAATTCTTACAGCGATTCATGTCGAATAAGGAGTGACCCAAGCATTGAAATTAGATAGCAAAATAAAAAGCTGCATTTAAACTCCATTGAAATGAAATGATAATGGATGGACATGAATTCTAAACTGACCAAAAGTTTTCAGAAGCATGACTTGAGCGGACTAGACTGGGCATAAAGATGGTAAGCTTGCAAAATAAAGCTATCCAGGCATAAAAATGGATCATAGTGGTCGAAACCCGAAATACTAACCGTTGGGTAGATCATATGAAAAATATATAATTGCACCAGGAATGAATCCAGCTGAATAGAAATCCTTCGACATGTCTTTTATCACTTTCTTGGGAGGAGTAGTGTCTGAAAGACAATAAAATGTTTGGCTTATTTCTATATCATCAGAAATTGCCATTGTCACTGACAAGACTTTTGGATAAATTTACTTAAAAAATGATTTCATAAATATTCATGTAAGCATCTTACATATGTAGAATGGTACTTCTGGTTGAGAAATAACTTTTGTTAAGAGATCAACTAAACTCTGGACTGTTTCAGATGGATGAAATGTGGCCTCGAGTGTGCAGTTATCAGGGAAACGAACCCTAATCACAGCCTGAATGCATGAATGGAAAACCTTGAGCTCTATAAATCACAACAGATAATTTAAGCTAGAAGCTATATTGACATTTGATACTATTACTAAAGTTAGGCATAAAATGAGTACCTTTGACACTTTTGACCTGCGCGCTGTCTCTTCTGCTTCTCGGAGTTTTCGTGTCTTCAAGAATTTATCTATTCATATAAAATAATACTATTTATCTGCTTATGCTGAGTTACAAAAAAGCTGTATCCAAGAATACAAACAAAAAAATTGTAATCGGTACGGCATTAATATAGGCATGCTAAAAGAGACGAATTTTGTCAATTTCTCCCATATGTTTCAAATTTATTTACCATTTGAGGTGATATAAGGAAAGTAGTAGACAGTGACATGAACAATATGCAGGCGAGGAATTTGGGTAAAACCGTAAAAGAGAAATACAAGTTTGATGTTTCAGAAAAGACAAGCTCGACAATATGGATTCTAAACATTTGGAAGTATTATGCTATAATTTCAGGCCAAACCTGTTGGGCATGCATAACAAGCAAGATCATGCTGGTTGGGGGAATGCTACTCAATTCATTCATAAAAGGCATGCTACATACCCTTTTCTAGTTATCTTTTACTTTTAGCATATAGCCTCATAACCAAAATTACCTTCCTTTTTGGTTGCGAAAACCCGGTAATAGTCCTCGGGAGTGAAGTCATAAAAGTCATCTGACACCTCTGCAGAAAGAGCAAATAAATAATCAACAGAGTAAACTAGAACAGATGTATTTCGCCAATGCCTAATGAATAAAGAGAGTACTAGGTATATTATAATGTTTGAAATGTCAGTTTGAGGACTGTAGGAGTTGCAATGGTTCATACCACTACTGGAGACTTCATTTGGTGGTGGAGAAGGAGGTGAAGTTTCAAAGACAAGAATTTCCCTTCCAAATTTTTCCTTCGCAGCTGCAAGCTTCACCTGATGCCACATAAGAAGTCAACATGTCAGAGCAGAAGGAAACACTGCCAACAACGCCAAAGCATCTAGCATAGTAATTGAAAAAAAAAACACTCACTTCAAGAAAATCAGAACCTACAATTTTACTAAAACGGCGACTTGTGAGTGAACATTCACTCCATTGATTTGTTTGACAAAATTTTTTCTTGTTCTTGGAATTAATACTCGTTTCATAGGAACCAATGAACCATAATATTTTATGACACTAAAACCTCCTTCAATGACTTCGCTGCTATGACAGGTCAGAATTAGAATACTGCAAAAGGGCATAAGACAACAATCATTTCGAAATAACAAATCTAAACCCAAAAAGATCAGCCAGCTCACTCCAGACCTCTATAATTCTGTAGCTTATACTTTAACTCCATGAACCACAATGTAATAATCCAGACATTCAAACTCAGGTTAATACTATCTTCCTTCATTCTTCCCTACAGTTCTATCATGAACAATAACTTGAACCCAACAACTCCAAATCACTCTTAATACTTCATTTGAATGTTCCTTATCGGCTAAAGCCCAATGCTCACCTAAACCCCTCATCCCAGATGTCAAAATCTTCCCTTTTTTCACCATGATGAAGTCAATTTTTCCCTTCTCCTATTTCTCTAGTAAGCAAAGAACCATATAGGAAAAACAAAACATGGGCTCAGAGCAGACTTCGATCGATAGCAGATGAGAGCAATAATCGAACCATGATAGACAAAATACAGATCAACCCATCATAGAAAACCCATCAAAATCGAAGAAACAAACAGATTCAAAGAGCAAGACAATAGGAGAGTGACCTGTGCCGATTCGGCGTCCATGAGGTCAATGCTGGTTAATCTCCTTCTCTTCAGAGCTAGTGGAGAATAAGGATCGGCTACCATCAGCGACCAAAAGCAAGCTCAAAACAAACCAACCCAATTCGTTGATTCGCCAATTGTGGATCAGATTGGATTGAATTCTCTGGGAAATCTCAAATCTATACGTCTCGTCACACTGCTCGTATTTAGGAGAAAGACGCTCAATGAGTTCCTTTCCTGTTCTTCAAGTCTTCGCTTGCACGTGCTATTCACACGTGTTAATGGAGCCATGTTGGCTTTGGGCCTTGAGAGTTTGTAGTCAGATAACTGGGCTGGGTCTTATATGGGCCTAAAGTGATGGACTGGGTCTGTACAGGCCTTATTGAATTGTGTTGACATGTGAAGGAGAGAGTGAAGATAGGCACCAACCATATCCTTGTTTGTGTATTGTTTCCTTTCACTTTTAATAATTCCTTTGCCTTTGCCCAAGTCTTGTCCTTATAAAGGATACTTTGGCACTTAAGCAAAGCAAGAGGATTGCAACCCAAGATTTTCCTTTTTAAAATTAAAAATTGGCATATATATATTTGTCGATTTTGTTTCATAAGTTCATTTTCCGTCCAATTTCATAAATTTTACTCAATCAAAAAAACAGTTGAATTCAACATTAATTTTGTTGTGAATTGGAGTGTGTAAATTCATGTAAATAAACAAGACATTCATGATAAACTGATTTTTTTTTTTTGTACAATTTACTCACTAATATAGTACATTATGACACCACACTCACTATATGTTCCCCTACCAGTCAGAGATGGTTGAACCTTTGGTAATCCGGGAGGTCCTGTGCTCGATACGGAATCGAGATTAGGAAACAGGCGTGGTTGAATCAGATTGCCTGAGAATTGTTCAAACAATAACTGACAGACATATTTTTTTCTCCTTTGAGGTATTGTAGAGGAGTGCAGGGAAAAACTCTATGAGCTCCACAACTTCTCCCTTAGATTTGTTTGACAGTCAATGAACAATGCGACTCATGTGATGGCGAGGACACGAGATTTGGTGTATGTTGAATGATTTTCAACTGTAAATCCCAACACTCTTAGTAGTGCTCTTTCAGCTCATTTAGCCAAAAAAGACCTTAAATCTGAACTGTAATTATTCACCAAATGTTTCCTAATATTAAACGCATAATAAAAAAATATCTCAGATAGTAATATTAAATAGTCGATAAAATTATACAATGATTTTTTCAAGAATCAAACGAACTTTTATAGGATATTTAAATAAAGAAATAATGGACATTTATATTTATGAAATATTCAACCACAATTTCAAATTCATTAATTCATTTTCCCACAAAAAATTGGATCAATTTCTTAACAAGAAGTATCCACAACATTGGGAAAATAATAATTTGATTGGGATGATAGAAAATTCACACAAAAAAGTTTCAACTATTCACAAATTCGTTACAAGAATAAATATATAGTAAAAGGTTAATTACCTTTTATACCATTTTCTATTGATAACATACATTTGGTATCCTGGCGTTTTGTAACGTTTAATAACAGTCTCTCTGATTTGGTAACTATCATTCAGTATTTTTTGTGAATTGGTCACAAATCATCTAATATCATTTATGTATTAATAACAGAACATTTAATATCTCTTATGAATTAGTCATAGATCATCAAAATAACATAAACATGACCAAAGTTTTGTCCTAAGTGTTGTCAATACATCAGGATACTAAAAAGCGTTGCCAATACTGGCAATACATAAAGAGATACTAAATGTTATTAACCATTTATTAAATCATTTGAAACTAGCCGGCATCTGTGTACTCTGGCGCACATTAGCATTCAGCACCTCATCCAGAGTTTGAAGAAAAACAGGTCGTGAATCGGCACAAGAAAAGCCCAGAACGTGACCTCCTTGATTCCCCGGGCCCATCCACAAAATTTAAAACAAAACAAAATTCAATAAAATAAATTTTTTGAATTTCAAATACCCACCCCGAATTTTTTGTAGAACCACAGAACAGCCCCAAGTTCCTGACCCTTTCAGCAATTCAGCACACTCCCGAGGATTCGCATTTAAACATTTCAATAAGAAATTACAACAAAACTAAAAAAAAAAGAGAAAAAACCAACCAGAACCAGGGAGAGAGAGAGAGAGAGAGAGAGAGAGAGAGAGAGAGAACAAAGCAGGAGGAGAGAGAAGCAATCTCCGGAGAGAGAGAGAGAGAGAGAGGCGAGGTTGGTGATGACGATGGACAGAGAAAAGGAGAGAGAGATAGAGCTCGAGAGTGCAATGTACACGAACTGCTTGCTCCTGGGTCTGGATCCGTCCATAATCGGTGTCGGAGGCTCCAACGGCACTACACGGGTCGGGCTCTTCCGCCACTCCAACCCTAAATTGGGCGAACAGCTCCTTTACTTCATCCTCTCTTCCCTTCGCGGCCCTATCCAATCCGCCAAAGTAATTTGTCACCCGACTCGTTCAATTTTGATTCTGGGTTTGATTTAATTTCATATTTTTACCGTTGCTCACGCGTATGTAGTGTATATGAGTTTTACTTGCATCCATTTTGGTCTGATCTGCTTGTTTTGCATCCTCATGTGTTGGGATCTTTCAGGATTTCGACAAGGTTTGGCCGATTTTTGATTCGGCTCAATCGCGTGATTTCAGAAAGGTATAATTAAATTTGATTGGTTGTAATCGTGGGATGTTCTTTGTTTTCTCTGATCTCAATTATTTGTAGTTAATTTTGCAAATCGAGGTTGTTTAGTGACGCGGGTCTGTTTTTTAGGTGGTGCAAGGGATTATCAGTGAGCTCGAATCACAAGGGGCGCTGCCAAGGAGCAATTCTAGGGTCTCTTCTCTAGCTACTTGTTGCGGACCAAGGTTGGTTGGTGGCATTCTTTTCATTTTGCTTTAGAAATTTGCATTTGTAAGTATGCTTCATGGATTTGGAAGTGAAGCTGCATTTGTTTTGTTACCGATGGAGAATGGAATTTAGTGGAACTTCATCAATTGATGGCTAGACTAAAGAAATTTAGTGTAATTAAAGCTCTTAAAACCCAGTAGACTGTATCATAATTGCTGCTTTTCTCTCCGAAGGGGTTCTGTTATCGGCACAGTTTCATGTATGAATGTATTGGATTCGGAAATTTGACCAGAAATGGTTTTAAGATTTGTGTTGTTATGGAGGAAGTTGTGATGTAATTCAAGTGATTCATGGGCTATATATGTTGACTGCAGATTTGTTGAGCTACTATGGCAACTCTCTTTGCATGCATTGCGTGAGGTTCATAGGCGGACTTTTGCAGCTGATGTATCTTCTAACCCACTACCTGCTCCATTGACTGACGTGGCCTTTTCACATGCAGCTACCCTACTTCCTGTGACAAAGGTAATATTACTTGTCTGAGAAAAAGTTAATACCTTGTTTATTGGCACCTTAGATTGTTATAACTTCCAGTGACTTTGATGGTTCATGTTAACCAGGCTCGGATAGCACTTGAAAGAAGGAGGTTTCTTAAAAATGCAGAAACAGCGGTGCAAAGACAAGCTATGTGGTCAAATTTGGCCCATGAAATGACTGCAGAGTTTCGAGGTCTTTGTGCTGAAGAAGTAATGGAACTGATTTTCCGTCTTGTGATAACATTCGTTAAATAAATACCTTCCTTAGGTAGTGAGCAAAATAGTCATCTCATTATGTGTTTGATATTGTGGGTTCAGGCATATTTACAGCAAGAGCTGGAAAAACTACATGATTTGAGGAACAAAGTGAAGATGGAAGGGGAGCTTTGGGATGACCTAGTATCTAGTTCAAGTCAGAATTCTCATCTAGTGTCCAAAGCTACTCGCTTGTGGGAATCTATACTGGCTCGTAAGAGTAAGTCTCAGCTTTATCATTTTGAATTTTATTTATGAAGTGATGCCCTTGCATGATTTAAAAAAATATATAAATGATCATATTTTCTGTGTTGATAAATGATCGTATTTGTTTGATATTTTATTAGTATATTATAAATATAGGTTTTTGTTGCATATGTAGCAGAAAATGCAGTATAAATACAAATTTAGAAACCTGTTTACAATGCTTGTTTAATGGGCTGTGGTTTAGGAAACTCTTGATGGTAGAGGTATAATAGCATATCATGTAGGTCAACAATTTGGTGTTTGAAGGCAAAAGGCGATTTATATTTAGGAGAACCAACCTTGGCATATCAGTTTGGGGTTTAAGATAGATTAATTGGTGACTAAACACATGTCATTGTATCAGTTGGGAGTATGTAGAGGTTTTAAGATGCTTTTGGTTGCTATGATTTTGGAGGTTGACTTTAAGATGTTCTCTGAGACATGGAAGTTTTTGAGGTTTGGAACAGTAAGTTCAATTTTAGTAGCAAAAGTTTAGGCCTTTCAGGTAGGACCTGTGAGGGGTAGAATGGTTTTCATTGGAGCTGCTTACAAGGGAACATTTCATTATTTCGCTTTCATTTTCATCGCAGCAATGTGTGATGCAGGCTTTGCTTTATCATTTTAAACATGGTTGATGGTCCATACCTTTTAAAATGGGAAAAATCTGGTCAGATTTATTGCTGCAACACGGCTCATTGAATTTGACCTCATTTTGAGCTGTTCCTTGCTGTTGTTAATTAGAATTAGTGTTAAAATTTATTGGATGTCATTGCATGTGTTTTTCAGTCAATGCCATTATTCACCCATGTGTTCTCTTGTTAACCCATTTACAAAACTGCATGTATTTTTGGCCGTCTGATTGTTAGTTGTAGTTGTTAGAATCACCTGATTCCCATCTTCTATTGTAATAGTTTGGTGGATCATAATTGGATTCTATTTGACATTTGACTACAACTTCTTTGTGTACAGGTCAACATGAGGTTCTTGCTTCAGGCCCTATTGAAGACTTGATAGCCCACCGTGAACATAGGTGACTATAATTCTGTACCTCTTTAGGTTCACCAAGTTCTTAATTTTTTTCTAATGCCTAAAATTCCTTTTCAGGTACCGCATCTCTGGGTCGTCTTTGCTGGCAGCTATGGACCAAAGTTCCCAGGTTCCTCTTACAGATGTATTGTCTGTCCAGTCTGGTGATCCGGCTGCTCATTTGGAAGAACAGAGTGATGTAAATAGGGAAAAACTGAAGAACAGTTTAGATTCACAAGTAAATGATGATACTCTTTCTCGAGTGGATGATAGAAGTGGAAGAGCCCAGCCCACTGTTGATGTAGCTGAAATTATTAGACGTTGGACACATGCTTTACAACGCATTCATAAACAGTCTCTTCAGTTGGTAAGCTACTTTATTTTTATGCTGTTTTATATTTGATGATTCACATATAGCTCTTTGTTGTTAAGTGGTCCAATCAATGCGTGCCTCAATGATATTTAATAAATTATCCTAATCTATAATTTGACGACTGTGGAACCAACATTCAATCCACACCTTGTTCACGCCTTTCCTTATCAATATGGTGTTTTAATCTCACCAGTTCGTTGCAAAGCTAACAAGTGACAACCTACTGTTCCTTTGTGATTCACCTGATAAGTATGCTGAACTTTAACATTTTAGTCATGAATGCATTCCTTTTACGTGGTTTGCCTTACAGCTACCTTCTCTAGACCTCTCTCTTTTTTAGGGCCCTTGGCATTTGTTATCATCCTTAGATTGGGGTGTTTCATTTGCTATCACCCAACATATACTTTTTTTTTTTGTGTCCAACAAAGTCATTTCTAATTTCAAGATTTCACGTGGAATGTGTTTCCTAGGCAAAATCTAATGATGGAGAGGGTCCAGAAATTTTAAGAAGTGCAAAAGATGGTGGTACAAGTGGTCATGCAGAGTCTTTAGCAGCAACACTTGCAGAACATCAACAACACTTGGCTAGCTTTCAGGTAATGATATAAATTTTACTCATCATGCAGTCATTCTTCAATTATGAATGATACTCCCAGTCTGAGCTCAACACTGACCAATTTCTTCTGTTCAGACTTATCTTGATGTTAGTTGGATAAATTGCTTTCATTATCACGGCCTCATGTGACATATTTTCTTTATTCTATCTTCTTTGGGGCATTCAAATTGTAACTCTAGTTAGTTCATCTACTTTCAACATGATGTACTATTGTAACCTTAGAACATTGATCTTTGACAACAAGTAGCAGTTTAGATTCTTTAATATTTTTAATATTTGGGTGAAGGACGTGAGTGGATATAATATTAAAAAGGAAAGTGAGGATGTTCTAGACTTCCACTGTGAGTTATACTTTTCACAATGTAATGAGTGGAATAGTGGTTAGGAAGTTAAGCTACTATCTTGGAATACGAATCCAACTTTTTGCCTTCATTTTGGAGCAGTTGTATATGACTCTATCATGCTCAAAGTTTAACTGGAACTGATTGTGTAAAAAGTTTATTTATTTGCACATTCTTGGGCCCGCGTTTCCTTTTTCCTTCACCTCATTGGTTCTTGAGTTCCAGGTAGCATTAACGTTTTTTAACCTTACCCTTCTATAGTACTTGTAGAACTTGCCCGTCTGATAATAAAAACTTGTCAGCTTACTTAGCTGATGCTGTAGTGATCCTTTTCCCTTATGAATACTTTTCATGGACAGGTGCTTATAAACCAACTGAAGGAAGTTGCTCCTGCTATACAACAGTCTATATCGGACTGCACAGAGAAAGTTAATGGCATCTCATCCTCCTTACCTCTTATGTCCAAGCATCATGGTCGATCAACCTCACCCAGCCAAGCTCAGAGCAGTGGAAAGACAATGGTATCTGTTCTGCATGATATGCATTTCACTTACTTTCTCAATGACATTTGTAACCTTGAATCATCACATCAACTGAACCAATTTACTCTTATGTTCTTGTGTTGTGCAGGAAATCAGCTCTGATGATGTAGCTGAGGTGACTTCAAAGTTATCTGGTGTTCAACTTGATAAGGTTTCAGCAAGTCCTCCTACTTTAAAGCTGCCTCAACTATTTACTATGACACCGACTTCCTCAGGAAAGGGTGGAAACATGCAAAAACGACATTCTGTAGCTCCTCATGTCAACCAAATAGAAAATTTATCTGAAAGAAAGTCCTTGGATCAGCAAGTTTCAAATAACCACATAGATAATCCACCACAAGGTTTATTTTGTCTTCCTTGCTTCCAGTTAATGCCCTTAATATGTCTATTTCCTATGTGCTGTGCTTCTTAATTTAATCTGATGGTTTTAGTTCTTAATGTCACGTTTTTGCAGATAGTGATTATTCTTATGTTCAGAACTTAAAGAGATCCGTGAGAGAAGCGGCTCTGTCGTTTCAGTCCTCGAATATGGAATCATCACAAGATTCTAACTCCGACGAAGGTTCTGAGCACTACTTTGTGCCTCTTTCAGGAACTGGGTTTTCTCGACTGGGCCCAGAAAGTAAATCACATTCATTAAGGAGTAAAAAGTTGTTTGCATCTCATAAGGACAATTCCTTGCTGGAAAATCACACTCAAGATGGTCATATGGAGAACAAGTACGGTGAATTGAGGGACATGTTGACCGATTTGGACTCACTTAATGATTTTGATGAGGTAAATGGGTTTCTCTCAGCCTCTGGGTTAAATTCTACTGGGTCTGATCCACAAAGGTCATTCTATGACATTGAAGAAGCCGAGGAACAGGTTTTCTCACCTCCACTGCTGATGGACACATCAATGTTAACAGATTCTTATGAAGACCTATTAGGTATGCTAATGTCCAGTTTTAAGTATATGTCTGTCATTTGTTTTAGTACATTCTCTCCTAGTTTGATGTCCAGTTTTAGGTATGCTTTCATCCTATTTTTTTAGGTATCCCTTTAGCTCAAAAAATAATAATATCCAGTTTTAAGTATATGCCTGTCATTTGTTTTAGGATATGCTCTCCTAGTTTTATGCCCGGTTTTAGGTATGCTTTCATCCTATGTTTTTAGGTATCCCTTTAGCTCTAAAAATTTTTGTCCCTTAAACAAACCCTTTTTCCTTTTCTATCGAGCGCCATGTCATTTTCATGCACATGTGTGTATCTATCCCTATGACTTCTATAGTTTTTTGCTCCTTGCATGTGAAAGATCAAGTAAAGTTCAATGCTTTTCAGGATTTAGTAAGTCTATGAGGTTGCTTATTGTTCCATGGGGGAACACTCAGGGGAAAACCCGAAGGTTGGCCAGTTAATATGAAAATTGGAAACTAATCATAGTCATTGGATTACAATTTTAACGGTTGAGATGTTTCCAATCTTCAAGATTGGAACTTCCAAAGTAAGAACTTTCCAGTGTAAAGTTTTAAGTTTCTAAACTATAATCCAATGGACAAAGATGGTTTTCACCTGATTGTTACTCTGGTCCTGTATATTCTCCATGTCTTGGGAGTATGTGCTAGGCTTCTAACGAATGTTCTTGGTTGCTTCCTTCTAAATTTTACATCCCTTTTTTGGGTTTTCTGTTTGTAGAGCTAACTATCAATTTTATCGCAGCTCCTCTATCAGAAACCGAACATGCCTTGATGGACCATTGAAATGCATTTGCCAAATTCAAATTCTGTTAGAAACTATGCAGATCTGCATTGGAGTGTTCACCATTTCTGTTGCTTTTGTATGACATTGTGCTTGTATGATTTATGCGCTCCTCTTCCCCTTTAGCCCTCCCATTGTGCATATGGCTATTCTACTACCATGGAAAGCTGAAACGAACACCTCAGATTAAAAAGCAACAGAAATTCAGACAAGATCTGCATCTCTCTCTGTGGTACATATACTGTTCAATCATTGTCCATCAAGTGCTGCATCAAGTATGGTCCAGGAATCGAACACAGTCTCTTGGTGCTTGTCAGCAACATTGCATTTCTTGAACAGCTTGTTTCAGTTAACAATCCAGATTGATCATTTTGTTTGCAGACTGATTCTGATGTATTTAACAGATACTTATTCTGACTTTATATTGTGTTTTCAAGTAGAGCAGGAACAAAAATTTGCTATCTTTCAACTGTTTGTATTGGCTGTCTTGCTTCACTTTTTTAACTTTTTTTTGAGGATTGAGATTTATATTGTTATCTGAATTAAATATCTGATCCTTGCTTCGTCCAGCCTCCCATAGTGCTGGTGGCGATGAACCAGTACCTAGCAAATTCACAGGGCGATGAATCCTTTGTCCCAAATTCATCAAATTTCGTCGGACTTGTTGACCTGGAAACTAGATTTGGACAGAACCCAACTAATATGAAACTCTCTTGGAACTGTTTTAAGAAGTTACCTACATGGACCTAGGGGTGGGCATTGGGTGGTTAACCACCAATGAAACCCTTTACAAACTCAATCCGATATTATCAGTTTGACATATTTTGGAACCAGCCCCAACTCAAAAATCAATTTTTTACAATAAAATCAACCAGTTCACTGACCAGTTAGTTAGTGGTTTTAACAAACCAACCACTTTACTACATGTAAGTACAAATTTAAATATCAATAATTATACACATATTTCTATTTCAAGCCAAAACATATTACTACATTCTCCAAAACAAAAGAAAAATTACATATAAGTTATCGTGTTCTATGTTAGCAATCTGTATGACACAAAAGAGTGCTCATGGGTCATTCATCTATATCAGATCAGTGGTTATTATGAAGCCACATGTATATGGTGAACAATACCGGTTTGGTTGGTTAACCGATGGTTTGGCGTTTCAAGATCCGACAACCAACCGTTAACTTTCCGGTTCGATCGTCAAAAACCCGCAACCAACCGTTAACTTTCCGATTTCGGATTTTCCGGTGCGGTATCTGGTTGGTGGTGGTTGGTTTTAGCGGTTTCGGGTTTTTTTACCCACCCCTACACGGACCTGTAATAAGAGCAGCTCCAACGGGTCGTTGCTGTCGGTCGTGTCTGGCATAGGCACGGCCCTGACACGACGCGTAGGCACGGCTCGTCGTGTCAGCTAGTTTTGTCTGCTGGGGCGTTGCTGCTGGTCGTGTCTGGTTCTGGCAACGACGCAGCCGGTCGTGCCAGGCGCCAACGGCTAGTCGGCTGGCCACTCACGACAGGACACGTGGCGACGCCGACTTCCAAAAGCCCAAAAATTTCCTATAAATTCATATCTACCCCAATTGAAATTTCACTTGTCCTCTCTTCTTTCAAGCTTCTATTCATCTATTCCTCTCCAAATCCTATAGTTTTTTCCTAGTTCTTTTTTTTCGATGGCGAATCTTCCAACGCTTGAGGAAATGCAGCAAATGACAGAACGAGAAATAGACGTCGCGATGAATAGATTTATGGACGCAACACAGCAAGCATTAGAGGATCAACTGATGGCATCCATACAGCCACTGTTTCGGGATGATGATGAGGCCGAGAGCTCAATGTCGGCGCCGAGACCCAAGCGGAGAGTGATTGAGCGCAACCGCGAAGATGCACACGAAGGGTTGATCCGTGACTACTTTGCGCCTCAACCAGTGTACAGCGACCAACAATTTCGGCGACGGTTTCGGATGCCGAGGGACATGTTCATACGGATCATGAATGGTTTGAGTGGCCGGTACGCCTACTTCCGGAACAGCAAGGATGCTACGGGAAGGGACTCTTTCACTCCACACCAGAAGTGCACGGTAGCACTTCATCAGCTCTGTTATGGAAGTCCAGCCGATGCCTGCCGATGCCTGCGACGAGTATTTGCGAATGGCGGAGACCACTGCGTTGGACTGCCTGAAGAAGTTTTGCATTGTCGTCATCAAGGTTTACGGGCGGACCTATCTGCGACGCCCGACCGTGGATGATACAAGACGGTTGTTGCGAATCAACGAAGAACGCGACTCTCCGGGGATGATAGGGAGTCTGGACTGCATGCATTGGGATTGGAAGAACTGTCCTGTGGCGTGGGCTGCCCAGTTCGCAAGTAGGGACCACGGGAACGTCCCCACAATCATGCTCGAAGCCGTAGCATCCCAAGACCTTTGGATCTGGCACTCTTTCTTCGGGACATCGGGCTCCAACAACGACATCAACGTGCTCAATAGGTTTACATTATTCTCCCAAGCAGTAAAAGGCTTCGCTCCAAATGTGAAGTTCAAGATCGACGGTAGAGAATACGAAACCCCGTATTACTTGACGGATGGAATTTATCCTGCTTGGGAAACATTTGTGAAGTCCATACCTGCTCCACAAACGTCGAAACAACGATGCTTTGCTAGATACCAAGAGGCGTGTAGGAAGGACATCGAACGGGCGTTTGGATTTCTACAGGCCCGGTTTCACATCGTTACTCGCCCGGGCCGAATGTGGGATAGGGGCTCACTCGCAGTGATCATGACTGCTTGTGTGATCCTACACAACATGATCGTTGAGGATGAGCGGAGGCCGTTGCCCACTGATCCGTTTGCAGATATTGGTGTCCCGGACCCAACCGTCCGTAGAGGACCACCACCAGCGGTCACCAGGGAAAGTATCTTGGGTCATCAAGGATTCGGGATCGGAATGTTCATCACCAACTCCACGATGATCTCATCGAACACATTTGGGCTAAATTTGGAGATGGCGGCCGCAATTAAATATTAATTATCAATGTTAATGTAATTTCTATTTGGTTTGAAATGAAAAAGTTATTATGCAATTCATATTTGGTTTTAACTTTTAATTAGAAGTGTTACAAATATATGAGATGTTTTTTAATTATTGAAACTGTCTTGACACTGCTCCTGACACTATTATTGGAGGAAAATTGTCAAGAAGCAGTGTCAGGAAAGTACTCCCTAACATTATCATTGGAGGAACAGTGTCAAGAAACAGTGTCAGGAAAACAAATAGCATTCCCTGACACTTTTCCTTGAGACTACACAAGTGTGTAACTATTGTAGATGTTCTAAGTAACTTGGATGAAGCGCGTGAGGTTCTATTCTGATCCACAACGAATCTTCCTAGTTCCTGTTCTCAAGCTAGCGGACATATAGCATGGCTGAATTAATGAGTACCACGCGCACGTGCAAACACGGGCTCAGCATTTCCAGTATTTTCTTTTTAAATTTAAATAATAGGTGGAGCAGTCTAAGCCAATCCAATATCTTTCATCCATTAAGATTTTTGTTTCCTAATTCCCACTATGCCCTTCAGTCTTAGCCCGTAAAAGACACCACCCAGGGCTATTTTTGTCAAATAAAGCAAAATTGGGCTATTTATTTTAAGGTTGAAATTGATTTTTGGATTAATTTTGGACAGTGAAGAAGAAAAAAAACGACATTTTTATTATGCTAACAGAGACACCAACATGAAGCAACAACCTCACACAGAGATTGGTGTCTTCTGAGTTTTGTGACTGAAACTTTACTCTTTTTTCTCGGAAGGAGTAGCTCAGCTTTCTTTTTCTGCGAGTGTGTCCATGTATAATTGCTAAAGACTCCATCTTTTCGAATCTTAGCTTGTATTTTGGACCAGTTTTTATCTCTTATATTTGATTGGTTTTAATTTTTTTATAGATTTTTTGTGGGTTTTACTCTTGGTGGAGAATGCTATCTGGTTTTTCGGATCAAACCCAGATCTTGTTTAGTTCTGATCTAGCTGAGGAGCTTCTGAATCTCGGTGAAAAAGGAGAAATCAGAGACAAAGGTGAGTTTCATCTTCATTTTATATGCTTCAGTGAGTGTTTGAGTTTGTGTGGCTTAGTCAAAGTCAGTGCTGTTTGTGGCTATCGTCTTCGATTTGCATTCAATTTCTGCATCTGGGTTTCTGAATACTAACCTAAAACTTTTTGGGGATGCAAAAAGAGAAATTTCTGTTTTGACTTCTCTGGGTTGGTCCATAGCTAGGGTTTTATTGTTGCTGATTGGTTGTATAACATAGTCTCAGCCTGTAATTGCTTTTTTATGTTTGATCTTAATGTGGGGTTGATTTGATGTATTTGGTCAGATGAGATGGAGTTTCTTTTCCCAGTTTGGATTGGTAGAGATGGTTACTGCTAGTATTTCTTAACGGAGCTCGAGTTTTGGCTTGAAATGGTGTAGATTGTCTGTGTCTTGCTTGCCTCTGACTGGAATTATTAGTTTCTTCTGCCATTGTTACTCCATTTGATCTCAAGGAGCTCCTGTAAGTATTATTGGGTCGTCAAGAGAGTTCATGAGAAAATAAGTAATGATCAAGCAGATACTCAATAGGCTTCCTCGGAAGCCTTCGAAGTCAGCTGACAGTAGAGAAGGAGGAGGAACTTCCACTTCCTATTCACAGACTTCAATCAGTTCGAGAAGTGGTGAGTTGACAAGCAACTGGTATGCAAATCGAAGCCCCAATTCAGGGCCAAACGTAGGATTGAATCATGGAAATAGATTTTACCAAGTTGTGAATTCCAAGATGAACGGGACTCTATCTTCCAATTCATATGAAGCTTTGCCTAGTTTTAAGGATGTTCCGAATTCGGAGAAACAAAACCTCTTTATCCGGAAACTCTACTTGTGTTGTGTTGTCTTAGACTTCACTGACCCGACCAAGAACATCAAAGAGAAGGAGATCAAGAGACAGACATTGGTTGAACTCGTGGACTACATCACTTCTTCTAATGGAAAATTCCCGGAAACAGTGATGCAAGAAGCCATAAAGATGGTAACTTTGAATTTATTCAGAACACCCGCTTCTCCATCTCATGAGAACAAAGGCTTAGAAGATTTAGACTTGGAAGATGAAGAGCCATCTATGGATCCTGCATGGCCTCACCTGCAGATAGTCTATGAGTTCCTTCTCAGATTCGTGGCCTCACCCGATACAGATGCAAAATTGGCTAAGCGGTATGTTGATCACTCTTTTGTCCTCAAGTTGCTAGATCTTTTTGATTCTGACGATAACAGAGAGAGGGAGTATTTGAAAACTGTTCTTCACCGCATTTATGGGAAATTTATGGTGCACCGACCATACATCAGAAAAGCCATCAACAACATATTCTATCGGTTTGTTTTTGAGACTGAGAAGCACAATGGAATTGCAGAGTTGTTGGAGATTTTGGGAAGTATAATTAACGGGTTTGCTCTGCCATTGAAGGAGGAGCACAAGCTCTTCCTTGTTCGAGTTCTGATTCCACTTCATAAGCCTAAATGCTTACCTGGGTATCACCAGCAGCTGTCTTACTGTATTACACAGTTTGTGGAAAAGGACTGTAAGCTTGCAGATACTGTGATACGAGGTTTGCTCAAGTATTGGCCCATAATAAATAGTTCGAAGGAGGTGATGTTCTTGGGTGAATTGGAAGAAGTTTTGGAGGCAACTCAGCCTGCTGAGTTTCAGCGCTGTATGGTGCCTTTGTTCCGCCAGATCGGCCGTTGCTTGAGCAGTTCACATTTTCAGGTTGGTGATTTTGTATTTGATTGTCTTTCTCTCTCATAACATTCTCTGAAAATGCATGCTGAAATTGAGAGATACTTTCTGTAGCTTTGAATTATTTTTTAGGGATTATTGCAAAAAAAGTACCATGTACTGTTGCAGGTTGTGGCTCTGAACTTGTATTCTGTTGCACTTTGTGTCAATTTGTTCCAAAATGATGATTTTGCCCCTGAAAGTTTAAATTAAAGAACAAGTTAATACAGCTATTTGATTAGGAGATACCTTTAGTAGTTTGGATTGTTTTATTTTGAAAATAGAAGGATTGCCCCGCTCTTTCATTAATTATCGACTAACTTATAATCAAATTTTTTTCATCAATTTAATTAGTTCAATTAGTAGAATCAATACTATCTCCTTATATACCTTCACAATTTGAGATTTTATTTTCATCAAGTTCACAGAATAAATCATATAACTCTTTTATTACAGGTGGCGGAGAGGGCCTTGTTCTTGTGGAACAACGATCACATTGAGAACCTAATCATACAGAACCACAACGTTATCTTGCCAATCATCTTCCCGGCCTTGGAGAGAAACGCAAGAAACCACTGGAATCCAGCAGTTCAAAGCTTGACACTAAACGTCCGCAAGATCTTCTCTGATCTCGACCTCGAGCTCTTCGAGGAGTGCCTGCTCAAGTTCCAAGAAGATGTAGCACAAGAGAAGGACATAAAGCTCAAGCGTGAAGCTGTGTGGAAAAGATTGGAACAGATTGCTGCAATGAAAGCTTCAAGCAATGCGGCTGTGCTTGTCTCCCCCGGGAAGACCACTCGTTGAACCCACAGGTTCGATTTTCATATTGATATGCAAATTGTATATAGAAAGTGGAACCTAATAGCTCTTTTGGACTCACTTGCTTATGTAGAAGCATGGAGCACCAATTTTTTGTTTCTTAGACTTTTAAGATTGATGTATCATGGGCCCAATACTAAGACCTCCCAACTTGATAAAGAGACCCAACAGAAGTTTGGATCGAACAAGAGTTGAGGAAATAGATGGTAAAAGTGGGAGAGGATACCGTTACTAGGACTTGAACTCTGGTCTAAACTCTCAAGGACCGAAGTTCGAGTGTTTGATCGGTTGGACAAGCAAACTTTGGTAATAGCCCTCCTCCTTGACCGTATGTTTTTCTTTCACAGGTTGACACGTAGTGGATTCATAGCCCAGGGAGGACGAAACAAGGTTGAAATGGGAAGGAGAGGTTAGGGTATCTTCGATATGTACTTTGTATATGCACATTGATTTTTTTTTTTTTTGAAGTTTCGTGGATTTAGTTTGGTTCAGGTACAATTCGTATTTACTTGTATTGGTGTCTTCTTTCACGTTGTTGGCATTTTTTTTTTCCCGCCTATATATGGTCTGTCCAAGTGTATGTATCACTTTGATAGTTACATTTTTATTGGCTTGTTGAGTTCCCCTGAAACCACAGTTCCGGCCATGGATGAGCTCGGTTGATGCAGAAGGGATCTGAACTAAGGCCTTCTTTGTTTGTGTAGAAGTAGAGGAAGATTATTTATCACTTGATTCAACTTATGTTGATTGGCAGTCTGAAATCTGAATCACAGCTGTGGTCACTTAGAAGATGAATGAACAGAGATTTCAGTTTGATGATGAGTTGATGACTGATTAAAAGGATTATAGAGATCACATCGATAAATTAAGACATCGAAAGTCTGAATTCAATATGGCATGTGGAGCTATGAACCCTAAACTTAACTTGTAAATAGTTACCATAATTAAAAATAAAACAAAATAATACTGTTACTGAGAAGAAAATAAGCAAGTGCTCAAGAACCTAGAAACTATTTCAACAAAGAAAAGACGTTTCTGATAAACATACATTTGTTTTTTTTTTTTTTGGAGTGAAAAAGAGCAATTACATTAGTTAACTTTCAACTACAAACGAGTGTATCAAGAGTAAGTTCTTGACCACGAAGATTAGAGTAAGAACATAATTGTTTGCTATTTCTGTTAACAATAGAACATCTAGGACAATCTTTTAAAGGGCCACTGGGGCAAAAGGGTACTGAATAACACTGCTCAAGGTGGGGCCGAAAAATCGCTCAGTCCCTTGGGGGGACACACTTCGTCTGTTTGGAAATCGAACATGTGATCATCAGTAGAGAAGGAAGGACTGACTTGTATCAGGCATCCCTTCCAGCAATAATCTCTGGCTTCATCAGAATCAACGGGAGGAGAGCGACGATGATAGATGTGATTCTGGGATCCCTCCCGTTAAAAGTCCCTGAATCTTCGCTCACTAATCAGCATCCTTGCAACAAGGAACAAAGCAGGAAAAATAAAACCAAACCAGGTGACCATCTTACCCTAGAACTGGGATAGAGATCTAGAAAAAGGCCTCGGTGGAGGCCAAGGAGGTGAATACAGTGATGTCAGCTTCACTAGCAGTTGCAGAGGCGGCAGGGGTTGCCCAGAAAAGAGGATCTGAGTTGGAGAAGCAGGCGGCAACCACCAGGAGGGATTTCCGTAATCGGTAGAGGAGTGAAGGCCCTTAAGATGAAGAGGGATGGGGCCGACGAGTGAGGATGCGTGTCAGATCGACGGAGAGGGACAAGACCTTAGCCGGGAGTTACGGCGACGCGACGCCTATGCTATGGGTGTAGAAACCCTAGTAGAGAAAAACCCTAAGGGAGACATATTTTCCGTGTTTTTTAAGATGCGCTATAATTGGCTAAATGCATTACATTTGTTTAAATAAGAGATACAAACTTTATTGCTTATTAATTAGTTTTAAAAGTTATTTTTGTCTCTTTTCAAGGCTTTCTCTCTCTCACACTTAGAACATATATAATGAGTCAAATCGTATCATCAAACCGTATAATGACTGCAAAATAGTGGTTTATAAGTTCTAAAATAAAAATGTGCTCCACAATAGTACAAATTAGATAGGGTACTGTATTGTGAATGGATACTAACGGGATGTTGATTGGGTGTTAAATTGATATTTTACTGATGTAATTTTTTTATTAAAATAGTAAATATTATATAAAATTAAAATAAATTTGACAAAAATAAATAATAATAACATAAATTAAAATAAATTTTATTCATCCCCGAATAATACAATCAAGTACACAAATGTTGCATATAAAAATGTTTCTCTACCCATCGTTGGGATTGTAATGCGCTCTAAATCGACCTCATATATGCTCAATAAGGTCATTTTGTAATTGCTAGTGGGTGAAATCATTTATGACACTGACTCGAGCATCCAAGCGTGCTTGGTAGGCCAAGGGCCCTCCTCGGTGCCATCGTTCCGGTGGTGTCCACTGTGGTATTTCTGGAGGGGGGTCGAACAACAACTCGTCATCTCCTACTTCGTACCGACCGTGTTCATACTCTACAATCATGTTATGTAGAATGATACAAGTGTGCACGATATCAACTAAAGTATACTTGCTCCAAACACGAGCGGGACGGGAAATGGCGTGCCACTGGGCTTGGAGGACACCAAAAGCCCGTTCAATATCTTTCCGAGCACGTTCTCGAACTTTAGCAAACAATTTCTCTTTGCGAGTATAGTGATGTCGAATAGACTTCACGAACCGATTCCATGATAGGTTAATGCCGTCCACCAAATAATAAGGTCGATCATACCGATGGTCATTGATCTCGCGAGTATCCCCTAAGGTATTCTCATCACACTCATCGTGTAGGTGGGAATTGCCTGTAGGACTGACTTGACTAATACCTCCTTCCCAGCACCGTTTAGAAGCTTCCCGTCCCATCTCTGGATCCGTCGAAGGACCCTATCCAGCACGTAGTGCATGGCTTGCTTCCGATTCCTTCCCATCATGTTCGGAACACCCAAATATGGGGATGGGGAGTCCAGCTCTGGTATCCCCAGGATCTGCACCCCTTCCTCTCGCCTATGTCCCGGCGTATTATGGCCAAGGTTGTAAAAAACGTTAAGCGCTAGTCAGGCGGGAAGAGGTACTAGGCGCTAGGCGGGGATTAATCGGAGATTAATCGGGGATTAATCGGATTATTATTTTATTATTTTTTATTATATATTATCAAATTTTATATTATACTATATAAAAAATATTAATAATATCGAACATTAAATATAATAAAAACATAATATTCTATTAAACTTAAAGTATCATACAATTCTTAAAAGAATATCAATAAGTATGACTATCAACTAGCATAATTTTATGGTTTCACTTGGTTTGTAGAAGGTTAGAAACTGTTTATTTAACTACAAATCCGACCCGACGTCTGACCAACCCGCTCAATTAATCGGCCAGACGGTAATTAATCGGCCGAATCGGGGATTAATCGGTCATATTCCACCCAAACGGCCAGGAGCGCCCTAGGAGAATAAATCGGGTCGGCAGAGCCCATTTCAGCGCCTAGGCGGGGATTTTTACAACATTGATTATGGCTAAAGAACATGGATGATTTAGTCTGGTTCACTACCTGTCCAGACGCATCCTCAAACATCCGGAGTAGATTCCTCACGCGCGTCATCTCCTCCGGCGTCGCCTTGCAGTAGACATAGCAATCATCAGCAAAGAAAGGTATGTCAATGTTGGCGCTCCGTTAGCCACCCTCACCCCATGGAGCTCCCCTGCCCCTTCCGCACTCTTGAGTAGGCGGGAGAAACCTTCCATACAAAATAGGAACAAATAGGGGGATAACGGGTCCCCTTGCCTAATACCTCGCTCTGGTTGAACAAACCCCGCCTGCTGTCCACCTGCAACAATATTATAAGTCACCGAGTATGTGCATCGGCGAACGAGAGATATCCATTCTTCGCCGAACCCAAAGCCCCTCATGATGTCCCATAGAAAGCCCCAATCCACCCTATCATACGCCTTACTCATATCAAGTTTCAACGTCACCCACCCCTCCTTCCCTTGTCGTTTGTTCTTGAGATAGTGTAATGTTTCATAGGACATGATTATATTATCCTGTATGGAGCGACCAGGCACAAACGCCCCTTGGGACTCCGAAATCAGGCCATCCAAAAGCCCCTTAAGCCTATTAGCAGCCACCTTCGAGACCACTTTAAACACCACGTTACATAGCGCTATAGGTCGAAGATCCTTTAGGGACATCGGGCACTCTACCTTCAGAATCAGGACAAGCGTCGTCTTATTCAGCTCCCTTGGAATTTCCTCCCCTGCAAAGATCCGACGAACCCAGCGAGTCACGTCCTCTCCCACCGTTCTCCAGTACTTCTGGTAAAATAAAGGATTAAGTCCATCCGGGCCCGGTGACTTATTAGGCCCCATAGAAAAAGTCGCTTCCCGCACCTCATCCGATGTAACCTCCCACATCAATGCTCGGTTTTGCGCTTCCGACAGCTGTTGACGGAACCTCGGGAAATTTACCACATCCCCCTTGTTCGTCGAGACAACGTCTTATAGAACTCCATGATGTGATCTCCCAACCCCGACTCCCAGGTTAGGACGTTTCCATCCTCATCCCGCAGCTCAGACACTTTGTTGATACTCTTCCGCTGTGACGCCGATGCCTGGAAGAACTTCGTGTTCTGATCACTATTTGTAAGCCAGTGTTGCTTAGCACGTTGTCGCCAGAACTCGCCCTTCTGCTCCAGCGCCTTTACATAAAGTTTCTGCAGGGCACGACGTCGTCGGATACTCGTTCGATCCTCCATGCCATTCAACCACAACATATCCTTCTCATACCGTGCTATCTTCCGGGCTAATGCATTGTACACCTCCTTACCCCAGACCTCTAACTCAGAGCCCGTCTCCCGTATTTTTAGACCAATATCCCTGTCCCCCGGGGCCCCCCACCTAGCCTGAATCAAGTGACCAAATTCCGGGTCCTCCGCCCAGATGTTCTCAAACCCGAAGTGCCGCGACCCCACCGGGTCCACGCGCCTATCCGATTCCACCAGGATAGGTAAATGGTCAGACGTTGAGATTCCCAAGTTGGCCAGATGTGCCTCCGGCCACATAGCTCGCAGAGCCGGTGAAATCAGCGCTCTATCCAACTGCACTGCCATCCTCGTCTCAGGTTCACTCCCACTGTGCCAGGTGAAGCCATACCCCTGGAGCGGAAGATCTTGCACTCCCACATCCCGCATAGCACCCCGAAAGCCAATAACTAGGCGGTCCGGATATCGGCGCCCATCTCTCTTCTCCTTCTGCCTCAGGATACCATTAAAGTCCCCCATCAGGAGCCATCTCTGCGAGGCCCCTGACCTTGCACCCAGGGCGCGAATCATCTCCCACGTCTGCCACCGTAGTTCCCTGTTCGCCTCTCCGTACACCCCAGTAAACCGGAAGGAGTCCCCACCCGGTCCCTTGATTTCCACATCAATGTATCTGTCATCACTACGATAAGGCGTAACCGACATCTCTGCCGTCCACAAGAGAATCAATCCCCCCTTCTGCCCCACTGCTGGCACCTCACAACCCCCCGAAAAGCCCATCTTCAGCTTCAGAGAGTTCACCTCACCTTTCCTGGCCATCGTCTCGCTAAGGAAAATGACATGAGGTTTCCGGCGACGGATTACCCCTTTCAGGTATTCCACCGTTGCCAATTTCCCCAAACCCCGACAATTCCACGATAGAAACTTCATGTGCCGCCCTGCTTCCCTAGCTGCTCAAACCGGTATGTCGGCTTCGCTCGCCGGATACACTAGTACTGATACCACAGACCTCCCATACACACTGGGACTACCCCGGCACAGTTTCGCGATCTCAGGCGATGTCTGTACCCCCGATCCTCACCACCCAATCAGATCCGATCAGCTGCACAAGAGACCCCCCCAGTCGATCGCACCAAACGCAGACCGGGACTCTCCGACGCTACGCCGCCTTGTACGCACCCGACCAGACCTAGAGATTCGCTCCTCCCTCGGGCTCTACCACTACCAACCACGCCGGCCGCCGGAGCACCAGGCGCGGGGTAACTCCACACGAGAGATCACGTTCCAGAAACTAGAAAGAAGCTCCCCACCCCAGAAAAAACCCAGAAATCACCCAATCAAAAGATCCAAAGCGTACCTCTCTCGTCCCGCAACCCTCCGCACTCCAGCCGAGAGCACCGCCGACGTCGTACTCGTCACACGCCGCCACTAGCCATCGGACCTTGCTCTCTTCCTAGGGCCCTTATATTTTGTACAATAGATGTTACTAATATCTAATTCAAACCCATTTTAATTAAGTATATAGGTTAATATCATTTAAAACTAATTTATTTAGTCAAATTTAAAACTAATTAAAACAATGTATCAAAAAGAAATGCACGTGATTCAGAAAAAAAAATGCATGCTTAGCTGACTTGGCAAAATATGTTATTGTATCAATAAATGGGCCAATTTGTTTCACCAGTTAGTGGCCCATAATCAACCAAATTTAAACATATAGACGCACCATTCATAAGTCATAACCCTAGTGGATTCAGTTCATCGTCTTTGTCTCTCACATGCAGAACATTATCGGCGGCGCCGTCCCTTTTTCTTGCAGGCCTCTCTCTTTCGTCGTTCCTTCATGTTCTCCGAGCCAGAAGCCGCGCCTCGCCTCGCCCGTCTAAGCGGATAGAAATCGGGACGACGCCTTGTACCAAGTCGGATCGCCGGAGTTGGTTTCAGCGCCTAGGCAGGCGACTTTTACAACCTTGCCCACAACACAACACAACAGGGTGGTTCCTATTATTCCTAGTACAGTTTGTCTGTCCGATGAAGCTTATTGGTACCACCGATGAGGAACCTGCGAATGTGAGACTGGTGCCTGAAGACCAGGAAGATTTATGGGCTCTCACCCACGTCCTGTCTAGGGGTGACGTCATCGTCGTCTCTCACACCATCCCCACCGAAGCGGCAGCAACAGCATCGAAGCTCTTGAATAGGTGGATATCGAAGGTGGAAGAGATGGCTCCTCCAGGTCAAATCAAATTGATGCTTTCAATTTTGAATTCAAATGCTCAAAAACTCCTCAGTCGTCCCCTCTTCCAAAAGCAGGTTGAAGAGAAGATCCGCATCAACAACGTGGCCTACTTTGGTCTGGGCTCACGCTCCACCCTCACCGTCCGTGAGAGTGGCGCCGAGCCCCGCACCCTGGAGATATCCCTGAATCGGGAATTCGAGTATCGGAAGAAGGAGCCCTGGAACCCGATCCCGCTCCACTGCTTGCGCGAGTGCTGTGGACGCGCCTCCTTCGCGGACGTCGCGGTGGTGGTTCTCCTTCCCTCCGCGGGCCACGTGCACCTGGTGGGAACGCACGTGGACATGCTCTGCGACACCGTCGAGAACGGCGGCGCCGGGAGGGAGTTGTTCCTGGAGAGCGTGTTCCACGCGCTGCAGAATCGCGTGGCCTCGGAGGAGGTGAAGTGGGTGGTCATCGGCGGAGACGACCCTCTGATGAAGGAGGAATTCCGGCGGATTCTGAGGGCTAGATCCGAAATTGGGATTGCTGTGGCGAGCACGGCCGAGTCGGGGATGAGGGAGGTTCTAAACGACGTCGTTGTGTTCGAAGCTATACGGGAGACGAATGCGGCCAGGGAGATCAAGGCTTTAAGGAGACTTGAGGGCATGGAGCGCCAGCTTGTGTGCTACGGATGGACGGACGTGGTCAGGGCTGGGTTAGTGAATAATGCCATTGAGACGCTGTTTGTAACCTATATGTGGCATAGGTACAGAGACATTGATGGGGAGAAGAACAAGTATAAGGAAGTGGTTGATTTGATCAAGAAATCTGGAGGGAATTTCGTTGTTTTAAGCACGAGGCATGTTTCTGGCCACAGGCTTAGAGCCTACTCGGGTATTGCAGCCATTCTGAGGTTTCCTGTGCCTTTGTATGAATTCCCATTCAGGGTTTGAATAGGTTGTCGGAATCGGTTGTTTTTTTTATGTCTAAGTTATGTGTGCACTATCCCAGATTTCTAATAGCTTGCTGCCATTTTTATGTCTTTAATTTGTATTTCTGATGTTTAGTTCGAATTCTAGTGGTATTTTGGTAGGAAATGTGGTGGCTGAGTAGCTGGTTTTTTCAAAATCTCTACTCATATAAATATATATATATTTGAATTGGATAGTGACCAATTTGCTACCTCAAGTGCTATTTGTCCTGTCAATTTTGATACTAATGGCTCTCTCTTCTTTCAAAGTCATTGCATTTGACGAATTTACTTTGTTGATTCTAGAAATAGAGTAGCTAAAATTTCTTTCTGTTGAAGATTACCTATTAAATTGTCTTCATCACACTCCTAGTAGCATTTCAATGATTTGAGTGTAATCTCTTCATTTGGGTTGTTCTTCTGCTTCTACAGCTCAGAATGGATCCTAGAAACAATGAATTGATTTCCATAGCATGATGTATGGTAGGATGTGGAATCAGCAAAATTTATGCTTTTAGTTGTGGGATTTTTAATTTTTTTCTTCATCAGCCTTGTCACAAAGAAATTAACGATGCATAGAGTGGGTTGAACCGTGGAAGTATGATGCGTTCAGCCACAAGTTGATATATCGTGTGCCATGTTATTTGAAACAATAACAACAAGGAACTTCTCCAAGAAATAATGGAGAGTTGATCTTCATTATTTGTAAAGCATTTCGAGGATACTTTTTTTTGTGTGCATATGCGTTCTTGTTGATTGAATCTAAGTTTATCTCTGTACTGTTCAGTAGGCCCATGCACATGAGAACTGGAAGAGTGAAGTGTAAGCACCAAAACACTCCCGAGGTTATCCCTATCTCTATACTCATTTCCTCATTTCATTCCCAATTTATAAATGAGAATTAACATATGCCTGTGAGATGGTTAAGGAGAGTGAGAACAGGGATGAAAATGAAGCCAAATTACATTCAAATATGGTGGTTCCCCTTTCCTTTCCCAAACCCTTATACAAACCCAGCCTAAGTGCATTGATTATATATCTTGTACTAAATTTCTGAAGTCTGCTGATAAAGTATGCTCTTCAACTGACCTATTTGAATTTACATACTTCATCCGATGAGGTTACATCAGCACACCCATATATTGCTACATGGTCTTTTTTTATACCATTTTTCTCGGTTCATCGAGTTCATTTTCTATGTAAGGTTTTAACAACAAGATTCCTGATACATATCGTTGTCATACAAAATCATAATAAACACAATATTATGGAGAAGGTCATAACTAGAGTATAGATATCTAGCAGAAAGGTCATAACTAGAGTATAGATATCTAGCAATTGAGGCAGAGGTGAGTATTTACTCTGTAATAACACCTGAATGTTGTATACTTGCGTATGAGTTAGGAAAAAAATTGTCTATTCTTCTCTTTGTTCTATGTACATTCTAATTACTAGTTAGTTTAGATTTTAGAAAACAACTTCCTCTTTGGATGTTTAGGGTTTCTTAACCTTTACCCACACCTGCTCCCAAGCAGATGAACGCATTGGGATTCAAACATCTGATCTCAAAGATGTGGGCTTTTTTTCCTTCTCTTTATTCTATTGTTTAATTATAGGATCACCATCTACTTAAATGCATTTCTTTTGTAAAACCTGTGTTGCTGGCTAGTAGTTTTCAATCATTGGCACAATCTTATATTTATTAATTTCTTGATGATAGCTCTTACTGGATTTGTAGCACATAGGGCATATAGCTGTAGTTGAATGGCTGTAATATTTTACAAAACACGATACTCGATTTTTACGACGCTAATATAGAGCGTTGATTCAAGTTAGCTGAGCTCTAAGCCTCTAACTGCTATGGATAATGCTTTTCTCTTGGCGTTTAGTAGCTTTAGTCTTACAAAGGTACTTGTCATTTGTACTTCGATACATTTTAAAAACTTTATATTACTGATCTGTTTTTTTTTGTTTAATAGGTAATGGAAAGATATGTTAATGTCCTTGCGGCTGATTTATTGAAGGTTGCTGACCCAGCCCTTTCAAAAAAAAATCTCAAATAGTTTGTTGTGTGACAAATTTAGTAGGCATACGTATCTCTTTAACAAAAAAATTATAAGTGCAAATTTTGAAGTGGGTGGATCCGGAAATGTAAGAAGAATTCAACCGTAATCTATATTATATATTAAAAGAAAATAGTACTGTACACCATGCGTCTACCTCATAGCCTTCACTCGCACGGTGACGCGCCTCACAGCCTCCTACACGCGTTTGAAATTTTGGCCTTATATCGCACTCACTCACATTCTCTTATATTTTTTCCAATCTTTGTTTCCTAATAAGACACAGTCTCTCCCTAGAGCGCCTGTGAATCTGGGGCACCTTACGGAGACTATAAGTTCATCTTCTTCATCTCTATGATTATCTTCATGTAGTCTCTTCTCACTCTGAAGGAGAGACGCAATTTTGCGTTTGATTTGCTTAGGGTTTTGGCTGGTATTAGGCATGTGGTATCAGCATTGAGGAGTTGATCATCTGCAACTAATGAGGTGAGTCTAGCATCTAGCTGTTGTTTCCACTTTTGATTTCGATTTGCCATCTAACTTTGACCAATACATATTATACTATGTATGTTCTGCTTGAAAAAAATAAGTTCATGATATATGATGCTATTTTAGGGAGAGAAGAAAAGGCCAAAATAGTCTTCTTTAAAGAATCCATTACAAACCCAAGTTTGAGAATGATGTTTATGGAGATGGGTCATTTCTTATTCACCTGAAAGGTAATAATTGTTACAATCCCTTTACACGTGTTTAACAAATCCTCGAAAAGCTCCAATTTTTATTTCGCCCATTAGTTAAAACCCTCAATTCTTGAGGATTGTGATTCAATTGGTGTTTACAGATTGCAATTGTGATGCCAATTACTGCTATGGTTTATATGTCGCTATGCCGATGCTTACCTGAAATTTTAGCCTTATATACAACAACTTTTTCAAGGTATGCGCCATGGAATGTTGAGCCACTAAAATTAGACTCTAAGTAGATATGAAATTGGCTCTTCTATATCAACATCCTTAATCTCTATGGTTTAGGGTTTGGTATGAAATTTCGGTATATGGAGTCGGTGAGCAATTGAGCAGGTTCGTTGCCTTTTCTGTTTGTTTTCTTATTTCAGGAAGACATGTTTCTGTTGGTTGATGTTCATTTGGTAAAAAATGCTTTGGCTAGGTACAACAATTCCATAATGTCATATGGCCAGGTATTGCATTTTTCCATTTACAGCAAAAAGAATTACATATTTGATACACGTATATGAGATTTCTTATTCGAGTGTATCGTTTTGTTTATTTTTCATTAGAGTGGAAGTGGGAAGACTTATACTGTATATGGTTCCTTGCATCTTCCAAATGTTATTCTCTGATATTCAAAAAGTATATCATGTTCCTTAATTTTATAAGATTAAAATCAAGTATCTGATTATTCCTATTAAATGTGGTTTGAATGATGATTTGCGGGAGCAAGGAAACTCTAGAGGGAAACAGAACAATTATCAGTGTCGCTGTTCTTTTCTAGAGGAATGATGATTCTCTTTAGAAATTTGTATGATGTATGAAATTGTTTGCTCTACACAGTCATGCAATCTATCATATTGTGATCACAGATATACAATGAACAAATTGAGGGTTTTCCACTTCATACCACATGTAGGACATCAACCCATGTTCCGCCGAATTAGATACCGAGAAGAAGGGTTGCAGACAAGGAAGGTGATGGGGCTGGGCTGTTGGCGCTATGATCACCATCTTGCTAGCTGTAGTCGTGGCTTCAAGGGATGCCCCAAATCTGACACTTTTGTATCGCTACGAGAGGTCCTGTCGATGTGATAAGGTATGTTCTCACCCTCTGGATTTTTTTACTGAGGAAATGAAACTGTAATCAGATTCAATTGGGTTTTGTGGGTGAGATTTTAAGTCCTTTTGGTGATCTAATTTAATTTTGTTTTTACTGACAAGATTTTGAGTGTAATTGAACTTATTTTCTTTTATCCCAAAGCATGCAAGTGCGTCACATTTGTTAGCAAAAACACTTTTCAACTCAAGCTGATAGAACTTTGAATGGGACTGTGAACAGAGTCAATTTAAAAGTCGATTCAACTTTTCGGATGAAAAAAACAATAAGAATGATTTGAACTTAGCAGACTCTAATGGTATTGAACTTGATCTACTTTCAGTTGTGAATAGTGTGTGGTAGTCAATGGATTTCTTTAGCTTTCATTGGTTACCATTATATCTATTATGCAGAACTTGAGTCTTGTGTGAGTTCTACTGGTTGCAGATTAGGTGTTAATTGTGTTGGCATTGGAAGTATTTCTTTTCAGGAACATTTAGATGATTATTAGCGGGTGTTTAAGTGATTGGTGTGTTTGAAATAATGATTATAGACAATTTTGGTAGTATATACAACTTATATTAAAATGCCAAATGGACAATTCAGTTCTCAAAATATATGTAGTAGAAAATTTTTGATTTATTATTTTTTATTCAATATGGGGAACAAACTGAAAATGAGAAATGGACCAATCTTATAGGAGAGACATAGCTGGTAGACACAGATTCATTACCTGTTTAGTACAGACTCCAATTATTGATTTTAGAGTAACACAAATTCCTTACCTGTTTAGTACAGACTCCAATTATTAATTCTAGAGAAGAAGTAGATCAATCTTATAGGAGATATTGCTGGTTGACACAATAAAAATGAGAAGTGGATCAATAAAAATGTGTCTGTATTCATTATTTAGGTACAACTTGAGTTTAATGTGACACGGCCTGAAAGAGCAAGGGAATACTAATTTTTTTTCTCTTTAAATGCAATAAAAATTACTACTGTGTTTGTATTCATCATTTATGTACAGCTTGAGTTTAATGTTGGATGTCCTGAAAGAGTTTTGCTTCATCTTATAATTTTTAATGTCTTCTGTACCATACATTTAATTTCTATTATTTATATCCATTGCTTTTTTGAGATCAGATCAGTTATTTTTCTTCATTAAGGGTTGTGCATTGGTGTTCTTATTCTTGGTTTCATGGCAGAGCAACAAGAACAACTAAACCTGATCCACATAAAGTTAAGGAGGTTAACCGATACCTCCAGGTGGGCAGGGAGACAATTGATTGGTTAAGGGAATATAATCTAAAAGTACTCCGAAGACTCAAATATAGTAAATCAAGAAATGGTAAGACCCTCGCGGAGTTCCCCAATAGCATAGAGCTTGGGAAGCTCAGACTCAGTCAAGATCCATGACATGGTTCAAATATGATTAATATTTAAGTTAGTTATTCTTTTCGGATTGAAATTTGGTTATAATAGTTTAAACATTGATTATAAGGAAGTCCATCCCATAATCATGAGTTTATTTAAAAATCAAACATGGTTGGATATTTTGTTTCGATGAATCATATAATTATTATTTCGCTCCTTTGCTTTACTGTTCTATTTTGTTTGTCTTATTAATTGTTGGTGGGAATCGCTTTATGCCTTTATTTTTGTTTCTGTGTGTCGTACAGTTGATTATTCTGAGTGCCATTGTTTGACAGGCATATGATGTGCCCATTCTTACTAATTGGATTTCTCATATATTTTCAATTTTGGGATAATTAGGAGATATAAGAAAACAATGGATTTAGTTCAGATTTTAATGTGTGTTAGCATGACAGCTTAAATGTCATTCACACCTGTGTTTCATATATTTTAGTGTATGTAAATTGATTACAGAATGCTGAAAAGGCAAGAATTATTAGTATACTTTGTTTTGTTTGTTTTCTATATTTTATTTTGTTTTATTTAAACTAATCGAAGAAACAAGGTTGTAAGCATCAAATAAATTCACGCATCTATACAACCCAAAGTGTTTGAAATCAATGATAAAGGGTTAATCAATGCGGCGACAACACACACATAGGTGCACTTTCATCTCTTTGTAGGATCATTCTCTTATGTTATATAGCCAATTATTCAGATCTTTGATGCGGCTTTGAATGCTAAGAACACTCAAACAACGTATATGTTTGGGTTGTTCCACATGTTTACTGGCTCTATGCCCAATACTTACATTCCTGATAAGGTTATTTTTTTTGTTTGAATAATATTTATGTTGGTTTTCTTTTATATACGAGGAAGATAAAATGTATCTTAATCTATATTATATTATCGAAGTGTTGCTTAGAAGGTGAATATTACAGTAAGCATCGCGCATCACCCGACGCACTCACCTAGTTGTTTTTAAAAAGCCAGAAGCTTAAAGGCAAGGATCGGAAATGAGGAATCGGAGAAGCTGACTTGATGAAGGATGGTACGGTTATGAAAAACTTAGTTGCTGCAAACAAAGTAAGAGTTGAAGAAAACTATAGATGGATTGGCAAATTTGGAACTAGATATTGAAGAAATGCATAATAAAACAAGGGATAATTCCTTTTTGTACCCCTTTTCTATTCGTAACGTATTTTTAGTACCCTTATGTTTTGTAACGTTCAAAAACAGTCCATCCGATTGGATAACTGTCATCTGTTAGTTTTCGTGCGAAATGACTATTTTACCCCTCGCTATCCAAACAAACAACAGCTTTACCATTAAAAATAAATTAAAACTAAAATCAAACCATTCTTTAATATTAATCAATTTTATCCAATTTTAATATTAGATATTTAATCCATAATTATTTTTAACTAAATCTCATTTCTTTAATTAAATTATAATTAACTAAATTCTGATCATTAGGCTTCTTCGCTGAATTTAGATTAGGCATCTTTTGTTCAAATTTTCAACACTGTTCATCTGAGCCCTGAGCTCCTCAATCGTGCACAACCAAACAACCAGCAACAAAATTTTGTTCTTCACATCAAAGTTAACAACGAAATCAAATATTCATAATAAATCAAAATTCAAAAAACAAATCAAACGAAAGCATAATACTTTCAGATCTGAAAAATAAAATCAAACAAAAGTAAAAAGTTTTTAGATCTGAAAAATGGAATTTTTTCTTTGCTCTGCGGAGAAGATGCATCTCGGACTCGAACTCAAAGCAGACCCTAGAGAGGAAAGCTAGCCGCTCAGATCTGGTTGTCCACAAGTGTTCTCGGTGGCGACGGCGAGGCAAACCTCGTTCTCGATGAATCGTCGCGGTGGCGAGCCTGCTCCGCTCTTGTTCCGGCGAGCATGCACGCCATGAAGTAGTTCCGGCCAAGAAGAGCTGAGCCGAGCAGCACGCTCTGAAGTAGAGGAAGGCGAGACCACGAGCAGAAGAGGTAGAGAACGGTGGAAAGGGGGAGGAGGTGGTCGCCGGTGTCACGGCCGTCGCCGGTAAAGATGGAGAACAAGAGGGTGGCGGGTAGGGTTATGTAAGGTGGGTGTTTGCCATGTTGGGGCGTTGTTGATGATGTTTAAAGGAAGATAGTGTTGGTGGTGATGAATGAGCAGGTTAAGTGATGTTAGATTATTAGGTTAGATTAGATGAGAATAGAGGTTAAGTTGAACTAGATTAGATTAGAATATTTTTTATATGTTTATTTTCTGATTTTTTTTGTTTTCTTATTATTTTTTAATAATTTAATTTATTATTGTAAGGGTAATTTTGTCATTTACACTTTTTTTTTTGAAAAATTCTGTTAACTTTGATGGAACTTTTGGAATATTCTATTAATTTTATCATAATATTCCAAAAATGACCTGAAAATGACAGTTACCTAAATATAGGGACTGTTTTTGAACGTTACCAAACGTAAGGTACTAAGAGTACGTTATCAATAGAAAATGGGTACAAAAAGAAATTATCCCTACTTTTATTTGAAGTTATTTGGAGTTTGAGAAAATATAAGTATGTTTGATTACTTTTAATTGACATACAATGAACTTGAGCCTCACCTGGTTTTTGTTCATTTATATGCATCTCAAGTCTCAACCTTGTTTCTAAGAGCATGAACAATAGAAAGAACCTTGGTCAGGGAGTGAGAGTGCAAAACTTGTGTTGACTGGACAAAAGTCAGGGAGTGGGAGTGCAAAAAAGTGGGTGTTTTGCAACAGAAAGGATCTTGAGGTCTTGGGAGTGCAGAACAGTGCTGACTGGATTATTATTTGATATTTTCCTGTTTTATTTAATTCGTTATCAGAAACCGTTTAATTTAGTCATAATTTAAACAATTTTGGAAATAAATAATTAATAACAATCAATTATTAATAAATTCAACACGAATATAAATGAACTTCTAATTTTATTCAACCCCTTTTAATACAACCCAAAACAAAATACAAGTTCAAGAATCATCCTCTGTTGGGTCGACATCTGGTGGTGGGGGTTGGCTTCGAAGATCATCAATTTGGGCTTCAAGGGTAGCTATGAGTCTTCGCAGTTGGGACTTGCAAAACTTATGGTCTGCCATAGCCTCTTCGTCGTAGGAAGATGTATCCGTCCCCACCAAGGACTTGTAGTTGGCGAGGTTTGCTTCCCACTGTTGGGTTAATGTCTGTATCATGCGATACTTTTCTGCATGTTGTTCGCCACGTGAACGTTGAGCCTCCAACCGTGCACGTTCAGCGTCGATTCGTGCACGTTCCAGTTCGGCGAAGGCAGACATTTGGGCCGTGAGGACGGTCCTCTTCTTTGCGGCCTTCGCTGTCTTCTTCCCTTGCGGTCGGCGAGGGGGACTTGGAGTGGCCTCAGGGGATGGGGGCGTGTCGCTGAGAGGGACCTGAGTCCTCTCGTAGTTCTCGCTTCCTCCCCATTCTGGTGGTTGGGACTCACCACTGAGATGTGTGCCCTCCTCCCCTGTGCTTGTGGGTGGGGTTGAGCTGTAAGCCCCAGCCTCATCCAACCGCTGTCGTTGTTGGCGTACTTGACTGCGGACAGTTCCCATTGTGCCCTCCTCGGCACTGAACTTCGCATTGCCCTCGAGCCTCATGACCCAATGATCCAGGTCGAACTTTATTGGGTGGTCTCTCACCACTTTCCCATCATCCTCCCACATTTTCTTCGCATGTCTCAAGTGCTCTTCCGGGTTTGCGCCGCTCGGATTCTCGGCCTTGGACCTCTTCAAATAGCCGAGCATCCTCCTTGTCTGGCTGGAACCTCTGAGCCAACGTTTCTTGATAGCTTCCCAGCGGCGATGTGGGTAACCTCCCTTGGAGTTGTATTTCCTCTGCACTTCGCACCAGAATGTGCTGCCGGTTTGAGAGTTGCCCTTCACGACGTCTTTGGTAGTGCTCAACCAGCAAGTTATGAGGTGGTGGTCCTCCTCCTTGCTGAATGTCCGGCCCTCCGGATCTGGTTCTTCGGGTTGGGCTCGGGCTCGGGCAGGGGCTCCGGCTCGTCGTTGGGAAGGTCCGACAGAGGATGATGGTTGGGGGGTTTGTACGTCGGGTAGTGGATGACCCTCGTAGTTGTAGAATTGGGGTGGCATGCCCCATTGTGATGGCACTTGAAACAGTGGCGTCTGGAAACCTTGTGGGGGCATGCCCCATTGTGATGGCACTTGGAAGCCTGGCGCCATTTGCAAATGTGGGGGACGGTATTGCCCTAATAAAAAAATTTAATACAATAAATTAAGTGCAAAAAAGTAAAATAATAAAATAAGTCCAAAAAATTAATACAATAAATCAAGTAAAATAATAAAATAAGTGCAAAAAATGAATACAATGCATTAATACAATAAATTAAGTAAAAAAATTACGTTACATAAATAATAAGTTTGCACTTACCTGAACTCGACCCCGGGTTCGAGTTTGGGGAGTTGGAGCGATTTCCCATTAGAATGTCTCCGAAACCTCGTGCCAGTTCGTCCTCGGTGAATCCTACTTCATCACCAGCTGAATGTGCACGAGACCCAGCGTCGCCCGACATTTTTCACGAGAATAATTGAAACGAGAGAGGAGAATTTGGGAAGGAGAGAGTGAAGTTGGATAGTTGAAGTAGAAAGTGGTGTAAAAAAATGAGAGGAGAGGGGTATTTATAGGTTTTTTTTTTGCTGATTTTTGAATTAAAAAAAACTAGCCGTTACCTCCCAACGGTCGGGACACGTGGCGAAGGCAGACGCTGCCAGCGCAGTAGAAGGGGCGCCGGCGCGTCCACCGCGCCCGGCCAGCGAGAGGGGATCGGGAGCGCGTGCAAGGGGAGCGGGAGCGCACGAATGGGGAGCGGGGCCGAGTTTTTCCGCCTCCACAGCGGAACGGCCAGTGCGCCCGGCCAGCGAACGCGACGGCGCGGGGAGCGGGGCCGTTCCGTTGTGCCTGCTCTAAGAGCATGTACAACAGAAAGGACCTTGGTGATGTCCTGGGAGTGCAGAACTTGTGCTGACTGGACAACAGTGAGGTCTTGGGAGTGCAGAAAAGTGGGTGTTTTGCAACAAAAATGACCTCTGAGGTCCTAGGAGTGCAGAACAGTGCTGACTGGATTATTAATTGATATTTTGCTGTTTTATTTAATTCTTTATCAGAAACCGTTTAAATTATATAAACAAATGTGAAAAAAATAATTAATAACAAAAAAAATAATAAATAAATTTAACACGAATAAAAATGGACTTTTTAATAATGGAAAAGAAATCAATAAAATATGAGTATGGAATAATATGGTCAACTATGTAATATTCATAGTAGTTGCTATAACGAAAAATCTTTGAGTCGGACCGGATATAAATACACACAAAAATGATAATATGGTCAAATATATATTACATAAAAATGTTATTTTATTTGAAATATCATCCAACACTAAATTATATAATATATAATCTATTAAAAAGAAGATTTGATTTTAAATTTTAATGTGCATTTCACTCCAAAACTAAAAGTATATCATATAAATTATAATAAAACATAATAACAAAAACTCATCTAGCTCAATGGTAGAACCAAAAGGTTTAAACCTTGAGGTTGGGGGTTCAAATCCCACAATTGACAAAAAAATTTGTTTAAAAAAAAAACGCGCGCCAGGTGTCGGCCCGAGATTGGGCCAGCATGGCCAAGGAGTGAGGAGCGCGCTCTGCGAGACCTGCCCGCGATTGGGGAGCGAGGCCCGAGCCCAGGACCGCGCCACGAACCGCGCGAAAACCAGCCCACAACGGAACGGGCCGCAATCCGCGGACCGAGGGCACGCCCCGACCCGCTGTACATGCTCTAAGTACCTTTGAATCAGTGCCAAGCCTTATAGTTCTGGAAGCTGAAGAGAGAGCCAACCTTTAAAACCCATTTTTTGGATGGCAAGAATTTTAACATATATGCATATGATTGGGCGTCAAAATTTAAAAAAGTGTGAGTTAATTGTTAAAGAACTACTTTAAAATTGTCCACATGTGAAAAACTACTCTATGTATTGTCCTTAATTTTAAACTATCTTATCTTTTTACCACGTTTCTTGACAAATTTTGAAATATTCCATTAACATTATTGACATAGACAATATATAAAGTAGTTTTCGAATGTAGACAATGCGTACAAACAACCTTGGTATAAAATGGTGTAGTTTAAAAACATAGACAATAAGATAGTTTTTCGCACGTTGACTATTAGCCCAATACTAGGATTAAAACATTATGCCGGACACTTGGGCTTGGGAGTGGCCCATATTGAGGCCCAAAGTTAAATTTTAGCTTGTTTAGCTTTAGTCTTTAGCGGCGGCGCAACGACATCGTATTGGTGGAAAAGAACGATTTCTTCTTTGCGAGGTTTAGTAGTATCGAACAGAGCTTCCTCTCCTTCTCCACAGCTCCTTCGTCTAGCAACGAGGACAGAATCGGCTATGGAGAACGGTGATATCCCAGAAGATGCTAACGAGCGTATGATTTCTGATTCCTCATCTCTTCTGAACCTCCCAAATTGTTTATGTTTCTGGGTTTAGGACATGTATGTGTTTCTGATATTTTTGTTGGGTGATTGGTTCAGATTGCCCAGGCCCTCAATCTGATTCCGCAGGAAAATCTGATGCTTGCGATGGATGCCCCAATCAGGAAGTTTGTGCCACCGCCCCTAAAGGCCCCGATCCTGGTTATTTTCATCTCTCTTTTGTCTACTGACCTAGTTGTATTTTGTGGATAAATATTTCATAAAGTGTTTGATATGATTCTGCTGATGATTTGGAAAGAAAAACCCATGAAATTAGTTACTTGCTTGGTGCTTTGTGATGAATGTTGTGTTGTGGGCTTATCAAGTTTCTAGATTAGTCTGATTGGTTATGCCCCCTACCCATTAGTTAATGAACTGCAATAATGGTAAATTAAAGTGAGTGTCAATTGTCAAATAGGAACCTTTGATGAACTTGATGGTTTTTGGTTGTACCCTATTATGTAGATTTTCAAAATTTTGATGCCTCATTTGATATATAAGTGGATGATGATCATTAACTTATATGGTATCATTGAGTTACTTTCATAATAGCTAGGTTTTTGGAGTTTGATTCTAAGTGGTTGTAAATCTATGATTGATATTTAAAACATGTAACGAATTACATAGGCTTCGATGTTAAAGAAAAGGACACACCAAAATATTAGGGTCATTATGCTTGGTATCAAATGGATTCTATGCTAGTTTAAGTAAATGAAGAGCCTTTTGTGATAGCAAAGGGAGGGATAGAGGGAAGGATTCGAAGCATATTGAAGAAATGTCCACGGGTTTTGTTGCATTGCATCTTAGGGGGAAGCTATTCATTCTGGGGATGTTTGTGCATGGACGTGATATTGCTAATTATTAGTTGAGAAAATATTTAGGGGTAAAACATATCCTAGATTTATTTATTGTTGTTATGTCATTTTATTTGGAAAATCAACTATATGTTCTTCTGTATCCCAGTCTAAATATTTTTTCTGCCAAATAAGGTGCATTCTTTTGCTTTCTGCTGTTGTGAATGCAATTTTGGAAATGGAAACTACAATATAACCTATGTTATGTAATTATTTGTTTTGGATTTATATGCTGATTGGAGTTCTTATTGATCTGTTTTCCCGATTTTTTTATAGGAGTTCTAATACAAATTATACAATAGACTGAGGAAATGATATATAATATCACAAGATAACTCTAGAAGTATTTATGAAATGTTAAATTTATCAGTTTTGGGTACAACCTCTGTTTTTCATATTCTCATTTGGTCATTAATTTACATTATATATTGAATCAAATGAATTTATCTTGATATATTATAATATTTGCTTAGAAGTACAACGAGTATGAACAATTATCTTCTTAAATACCATCTTTGGCATTTGCAATCAAGGCCAGAACTTAAGTGAGTGTGGACCACTTTTTCCCAGTAAGGATTTCTCCATTGATGTTCAGCATAATGTCTTCTGCAGACTTGGTGGCAATTGCGGAGCGAATGGCAACAGTTAAGCATAAGATACTGGTTTTATCAGGAAAAGGTGGAGTTGGGAAGAGCACATTCTCCGCTCAACTCGCTTATGCACTGGCAGGCATGGACTTCCAGGTGGGCCTTCTTGACATTGACATCTGCGGCCCAAGCATCCCAAAGATGCTTGGCTTAGAAGGCCAAGACATACACCAAAGCAACCTGGGCTGGTCTCCTGTGTATGTTGAGTCCAATCTAGGGGTCATGTCCATAGGGTTCATGCTCCCAAACCCCGACGATGCTGTCATATGGAGAGGCCCACGCAAGAACGGCCTCATTAAACAATTCCTGAAGGACGTGTACTGGGGAGAGCTTGACTTTCTAGTAGTGGACGCACCACCTGGCACATCAGATGAACATATCTCCATTGTTCAATGCCTCACCAATACTGGAATAGATGGTGCGATCATAGTCACCACTCCACAAGAAGTTTCTCTCATAGATGTTCGTAAAGAAGTCAGTTTCTGCAAGAAAGTTGGAGTGCCGGTTCTTGGGGTTGTAGAGAACATGAGTGGGTTGTGCCAACCCTTGACAGACTTCAAGTTTCTGAAGAACACAGGAACAGGTGAACAGAAAGATGTCACGGAGTGGGTCATGCAGTATGTGAAGGAGAAAGCACCTGAAATGCTAGATTTGATTGCTTGCTGTGAAGTGTTTGATAGTAGCGGAGGCGGTGCAGCAAAAATGTGCAAGGACATGGGAGTACCCTTTTTGGGGAAGGTGCCTATGGACCCTCAGTTGGGTAAGGCAGCCGAAGAAGGAAGGTCCTGCTTCACCGATAAGAAATGTAGTGTTAGCGCTCCTGCTCTGAAGAGGATAATCGAAAAACTGGTGGCTGAGTATGTGACTTTGGGAACTGGAATGGATGGTAAAGCGTAGCTGATCTGCTTCAACAAAGCGATTTTGTGTTCAATGTTATGAATTGTATCATCAAAACAGTACAATACATTTGTTTTTCTTTGGGCCTAATTCAGTTTCTGTAATATGTAAGTGATTTTGTTTACATGTGAAAACCTACCCTTATGTATTAGTCACGAACAGTAAGCTGTCATAAAGTATTGGTCACTATTGGAGACATGTAAATGACCTATGATCAATTCATAAGGGTATATAAAAGATATATGACCAATTCATAAGGCATGTAAATGATATGTGACCAACTCATAAAGGCATGTAAATGACATGTGATCTAAATAAGAGGTCTTTCATTTGACACTTTTAACTCTTGGGTAGTTTACTGTTTGTGATCAACACATAAGGGTAAGTTTCTACATTTTAAACCTATCTTATCTATGAACTAGTACATTTGGTTATGAACTTATGTATACCCAACAATGCTTGTGAACTTGTGCTCTCTCTGGATAAGGATCATAAGATTAAGGTCAAATATTTGCAGATGGTTTTGCTGGTAGGTTTACATCTGTTTCAGATAGTAACCCTTTTGTTTGGTTGTGTACCAATTTGTAGAACTATCTCCATTACTTTTTTTTCTTCTTTCTTCTGGTAGCTATTGGCTTTAGGTAGGAGGAGAATATTCTGTTGGGTTGTGGGTATATTCTGTGAAATCAAAACCAAGTAGGAGAAAGTCAAGTTGGCTGATCACCTACTTCAATGGCTTTCCTCTAAACTGAATAACTACAACCAAATAAAGTTGTTGTTTTGCTGTGTTATTTTTTTGGTAGGGACTCTTCTTTCTCAACATTTATGCGTTTATGTAACCTTTCAGTGCTGAGAAGAGCAATCAATTTGAGGGTTGTATCCTTTGATATCTTGAGCAAATTATTTGAACAGATCGGATTTTATGATTGAAATGTTAATTTTATTGATATATGGATTATGATAAAATTGGACTATTACGTATGGTTGGAGGAATCAATTTTATAAGATTAGATTTTTATGATCAAATCATGTTAGAATTTGGTTTATATAAATCTTCAAAATCAAGTTGCATGACTTTGTTATCATTCTAATTGATTAGAAATCTGAGCTTTGAATACTCATTTGTATTATTAAACCTCATTGAAAAGGGAGAAAATTTGTTTTTTTTTGTTTTGGACAATTACATTTTGCTGATTTGTATTTTTCATGATTTTCAATCAACTACCACGTATTGTTTTTTTAGCAAAGAGAATTTTATTAATTTCCCAACCGCAAAATACAATTAAGGGCATTTGAGAGCGGAGCTCCGGACCCCACAAGAGCAGCGTTGTTAACTAATGAGAGACTTTATTCGTTGATCTTTTCATGGACACGAATTTGATATCAATGCTTATAGAGAGAAGATCTTTAATATACTGGATGATAGCCCCAATCGGGAAAAGCGGTAAATGAGAGGCCTATATGAGGCCCAACACACCCTGAGCATTGCTTCGAAAAATGATCTTAGTGTCGGTTTCGTGCCAGAGCTAGAGCAACAACGATCGTGTAGGACTGATTAGGTTGGGGTCCTAGATTCCTTACACCGTCCCGTTCCCGACATCAATTACAGTCCCTGATTTAGATCGAAAAATAAGGGTTTAAGGTCGATGCATTCCTGGTTCCTTTGGACTTCTGTCATTGTTTTCTTTGCATGTTTGTTGGTTCTGTCTTGGGTCAGGACAAATTTGTAGTTGCTTGGGTTCCTACTTGGTTAAGGTGTTGGCCACTGGTGATATTCGTTCCCTATAATGTTGAAGATGGTCTGGTGAACCTGGACACCGTCCCGTGAACCTAACCATCTGAGTAGTGTTGGTTATTGATGTGTTGGACGTAGTCATGTTGAGTATACTGAGGCATCACTGGTCTGAATCTTTGCTGGTTGACGCTGACGATTTCGTGGGTAGTGGGTTTCTGATCTGTTGTCACTCATGCGAGGCGGATGCTGGGTTGCTGTCATCGTTGGCGCGTTTCGGTGGTCTGGCCTCTATGAGTTCTTAGGCTTGTAGGCTTTTCAGGCGCCTGTTAGGCCCTTCTTGTAGGTTTTGGGGTTGTTTTTTTTCTTTTTGCTTGTAGTTTTGGATTCACGTTATTTTTATTTTATAAATTTATTTTTCCTGATGAAAAAAACCAAGGATTAGTTACTTTTTGTACCCCCTTTGAATTGATAACATACCTTTAGTACCCCCAAAGTTTTATGACGTTCAATAACAATCCTTACTTTTGGTAACACATAGTACCCTTTATGAATTGGTTATATATCATTTGATGCTCTTTATGTATTGATAACAGAAAATTTAATACTTCTTATGAATTGGTCAGAAATTATCAAAATCGCGTAAATTAAAATTTTGTCCAAAGCATTATTAATACATCAGAGTATTTCGTTACCAATATATAAAATGTACTACATGTAATTAACCAAAAAAAACAATATGAAAAACTACTAATAATGATGAACACTATGGCATAATAAACAATATAATTCACCATAACAAAACTATACTATTACTATATAACCTTAATATGAAGAACAATCATAATACATTACTTGATGGTCGTCAATTGTTGTTTTGCCTATTAAACTTATAAAATCGTGTGTCTGAGGATTGGTCCGTATCTCCACTCGATCGTTGAAATCAGATAGCTTATAACCCATATTTGATATACGTACCATATCCTCTTGATCTTTTGTGCCCAAAAAAGTATGTAGAGTTGTGGACTTCGTAGGATTCACCATGTCGGCCATGACAGAGATTGCACGTTGACAAGTAAAGGTTTTTGTAAATCTTCACTTAGCTCAAAGTTAGAAACCACACTGTTACATATTTATACCCTAACGTTAGTCAATTTGCAATAATATTTCTAATAACGTATTAGGTCATTTATTACCAAATTTCCCACTTACCAATAATGTTCTTCCCTGTATTGGCGTGATTCTTTGCATATTAATTAGGTCAAGATAGCCGTATTTATTACAACATTATAATTGGTTTGCTTAAATATCACCCCATAAATAACATTGTTGTAAATCCTAGTGTTTGTCTCGTTTCTCTCTAAATTTTAGAGGTTCGAGTCATTTTCGAAATGGAATTTTCATTGTGATCGGTCAGTGCGTATCTTCCTGGCGGGGGAACTCGACCGGTGGGACCCTCTCTGGGTGTAGAAGGTCGTTGGTGGATGAAGACGAATCCGATGGGCCCTAGGGCTACAATGGCTCGAGAGGTACCCCGGGTCTTTAATGGCTCGCGATGTGGTGGTGCTCCAGTGGGACAGACGTGGTACGGGCCAACTTCGATAGGCATGAGTGCCTGCATGCAAGCGTGGACAGTGGCGGAGCTAGGTTTTTTGGTGAGGGGGGGCACCAAAAAATTTCAATAGTAATACAGAACGTCAAAAAAATTTGAGAAGGGGCACAACTAAAAAATTATAAGAATTGAAGGGGAATTTTTCAAAAATTAGTAGCAAAATTTTTTTAAAAAAATTTGAGGGGGGCACGTGCCCCCCCTGGGCCCTACTTAACTCCGCCACTGAGCGTGGAGGACTTAGGTACCTGTATTGGGGGGGGGGGGTCTAGCCATCAATGAGGTGGTGGTTCTCTCGACGGAACTTTGTGGTAGGAAGCTCAATTTCGCCTACATCGTGGCAAAACGAGTGATGAAGACCAAGACTTTCTTCTAGAAATCCCTAATCGACTGGATCAGGGAGTTTTGGAAACTACCGGACATGGTGGCACGTCCCCTCGAAGACAATGAAATGGATTTTTTCTCACGTCGACAAAGGAAAGAGCCCAGGAGTTGGCTCGGGAGCCTTGGGACTTTCGGGGTTCACTGGTGCTCTTTGCGGACCTCTAGCCACCAATGCGCACTCGGTACTTTATTTTTACCCACTTCTCGGCATGAGCCTATATCTGCAATCTCTTGGTGGGGGACTGGAACTGAGGGGGTCGTGTTTCGATTGGTAAGTGACATGTGCACCTGTTTGGCGGTGGACAACGACACATATTTCATGAGTTGAGGAGACTTTATGCGATTTTAAGTGTGTGTGGATGTGTGACTCCCGCTTCAGAGCCAATTGGGGTTCCGGATCTCGGAATAAAATGTACAAATTCTCTTGCATATTTCATATGAGCGGCTACCAGATCACTGTTTCATTGCAGTTGCATCAGACACTTGGCATCGGCTTGTTAGTCGGGTCACAGGAATATGTGACCTGTCCTTCGATCCCTACTGACCCAAGGTCGGTGGGTCCCGTCCCGTCATGGTCGGGTGACACTTGGAACAATTTGGTCCCACTTAGGCGGTGCCTCAGGCCGTCATGTCCCGAAATAAGTCCCGATGGCACCAAGACCAGGTGATCGGAAGGGGAAAGGTAAGATGGTAGAGGAGAAGGCTGACTCCCGTGATCGAGTTAGGTTTTTTCCCGTCAAGAATGATTATCTTGACCCGGGATCCTGGTTCACGAGTCGAGCCTTTTCCCGTCATGAGGACCCATCTGAATGCCTCGGGGTACCCCCCATTACGAGGAAGAGGGACTTTGTCACGTCAGCACCAACCTAGAGGCCATTCTCGCTCCTTTCCAAGGATTCGTGTGGAAGAATGACCGAGACATACCCGAGAGATAGCCATATCTTTTCTCATGACGGGCAGGAAGCGCTTGGTGGAAGACATCTAGGATTTGGAGTCTTAGGACTCTACACGCTCCGTGAGGACACATCGAGCAGCGCGCAGGGGGGGGGGGTGCAGCAAGCATCCTCGCCTCACCCATTGAGGACTTCTTGGTCCAGTGGGGGGTTGGTCGGTAATACCGTCTCATTGGACGTATGGTGGCAGTAATCCCACCAAGTACTAACACGATACTCTTCTCCTAGCTCTGGAGTCATCCCTCTTGCGTTCATGGAGCCCTACTTTATCAATCAAGAGAAGACGACGCACGCTGGATCCTTCGAGGAATACACAGTCCGCCTAGGCGTCAATCACCCGGATATGGCCATGCTCTGTCATAGCTCCCCATTTGGAGTCATTGTACCGGTACCTTCGACCGATATCGTAGTATCCCCCTTCGAACATCCTAGTGGAACATTTCGGCTAACGAACTTTTATTTTCTCGTACTCCAACATTGTTTGGACTTCCCGTTTATACATTCTGTTTTTTCTTTTGGTTATCCCGCTTTGAATCGGGGTTTTAATTGTTTTACTATTATGGTTACACTTACCATCTAAAAAAAACTCTCCTATTTTCCTAAAAAAAGGTCATACAAAAAACAACTCTAATGAATTGAAATATCGATACGGAGTACCTGCTGATCTCGTGATACCCAGGCCAGATCACGTGACCCGGTACCTTCCATTTTCACTTTAATTTCTCTGATGAATCGAGATCAACGGCAGTGTAGCCACGTACGGACACAGAACTCTCCTGAAACCACTGATGAATTGTGGTGGTGATCGCGCAGCGCGTGTGGCCCACTCGGAGCCTCGATGAATCCGCTCCACCATTTCTCTACTTAGGTCTCAACGCCCTCTATATATAACCCCACATCTCCTCCGAAACTCTTCACTGAACCGTATCGCTCTCTCATTTCGTCCCGTATCTCAATAAACCACCATGGCGAAGATCAAGATCGGAATCAATGGTGCGATCGCCGCTCTCAGCCTCCATCTCCTTCGTCGCGACCTCGCTGGTTTTGGACTGATCGATTTGCTCTCTGTTTTGTAGGATTCGGAAGGATCGGGCGTTTGGTCGCCAGAGTTGCTCTCCAGAGCGATGACATTGAGCTCGTTGCCGTCAACGATCCCTTCATCACCACCGAGTACATGGTATTGTTTTACCTCTGTTTCGATTTCTGGTTCTGCTTTTAGTGTGGTGATTGTAATTTGCATGTGTATCTCCTAGATCTTCAGTTTTGTTTTTGTATTTCACGATCGCGTTTGATGATTCGCCGAACTCATCGATCGAGCGCATCTGTTTATCTGATTCCGTGGTTTTTTGGTTCAATTGTCACAGTGATTTGTGGCTTCAATCTGATTTGTTTATTGTTAATGTGTTATGAGTAGATCGTGATTGCTTACTTGTCATTTAACCTGTTTGGTTACTGAGAAATTATTCGGAAAGGATGAGAAACTTTTATGTGTTTATTTATTTATATATGCTGCATGGCCTTGAATGGTTTCTCTCTGCCTATTTGGAGTCCAAATTATAGGAGCACAGAGATTATGTTTTCAGTCTATTTGGTTTTATGTACTGCATGCCAGTTTACTTAGTGTTTTTTTGTTCAATTGTCTCGGTGATTTGTGTCTTCAGTCTGATTTGTTTATTGTTAATGTGTTATGAGTAGATCGTGATTGCTTACTTGTCATTTGAACTGTTTGGTTACTGAGAATTATTCCCAAAGGGTGAGAAACTTATATTTATTTATTTATTTATTTATTTATTTATATATGTTGCATGGCCTTTAATGGTTTCTTTCTGCCTATGTATTTTGAGTCCAAATGGTAGGAGCATAGTGAATGTGTTTTCAGTCTATTTGGTTTTATGCATTGCGTGCCAGTTTACTTCATGTCCTAGCAGTGGGTCTATGTGTTTTTTTTGTTGTTGATGATTGCTTTACTGTATTGCTCCACAGACCTACATGTTCAAGTATGACAGTGTTCACGGCCAATGGAAGCACCATGAGATCAAGATCAAGGACTCCAAGACCCTGCTCTTTGGTGAGAAGCCAGTCACTGTTTTCGGCTGCAGGTGAAATCTCTCTCTATTAATTGTGTATTTTGTATGTTTTTGCTGCAGAGCTCTAATTAGTTATAATTTCCCAATTTTTGTTGATGATTAGAAACCCTGAGGAGATCCCATGGGGTGAGGCTGGTGCTGACTTTGTTGTTGAGTCAACTGGAGTTTTCACCGACAAGGACAAGGCTGCTGCTCATTTGAAGGTTTGTCTTAACTTGTTAAAGAATTTAGTGTCTGGAAGGGCTATTAAGAATCATGGGAATTGAATGATGATCATTCTTATGCAGAATTAAACTGTTTTCAAATCTTGCTTCAACTGAATTTACAATAATTATCCTAGTGATATGTTTTTTTTACCTGTAAATGCTAGCATAACTTGTCTTTATCTTTGATACTACTTCATATTTACGTTAATTTTATTGCTTGGATTCATCTGTTGATATCTAGGGTGGAGCTAAGAAGGTTATCATCTCTGCCCCTAGCAAGGATGCCCCCATGTTCGTTATGGGTGTCAATGAGAAGGAATACACTAAAGATCTTACCATTGTATCCAATGCTAGTTGCACCACCAACTGCCTTGCTCCATTGGCCAAGGTAATTTTTATACTTCACTTGTAGCTTTATATGGTATGAATCATACAAGAACGAACAGGTGTGTTTGTGATCTGATTTTCTGCTGAGTAGGTTTAAAATCTAAGCTTTAGGAAACTAATGCTTCTCAAATAAATCTTTACAGGTTATCAATGACAAGTTTGGCATTGTTGAGGGTCTCATGACCACTGTCCACTCCATCACTGGTCCGTATTTGTCTGGTTCGAATTTCTTCGTTGAATTCGTTGATTTTGTCACTGCCTCATTTTGTTTCTCTTGCAATATAGCTACTCAAAAGACAGTTGATGGACCATCAATGAAGGACTGGAGAGGTGGAAGGGCTGCTTCCTTCAACATCATCCCCAGCAGCACTGGAGCTGCAAAGGTATTAGGCATGCCAGACTTTCAAATTCGTCACTTCATTTGTTTATACACTTCATAGTTGATTGCAATAGGGATAAGTGCATATATCATTGTACTCATATCATGCTTATAATTTGAAAATAGGCTGTTGGAAAGGTCCTTCCTGCACTAAATGGGAAGTTGACTGGAATGGCTTTCCGTGTTCCCACTGTTGATGTCTCAGTTGTTGATCTCACCGTGAAACTCGAGAAGAAGGCTACATATGATGAGATCAAAGCTGCCATCAAGTAAGGAGATCTACTTCTTTTGTTCTGTTCATTGAATAGTAATGAAAATAGCTAGTTTATTTATCCTCAACAATTCTATGAACATGCCGAATATATCCGAATATCTCTCTCCCTACACAAGTGACATGTTTGACTACTTTTTTGCAAATACTAAGTATCTTCAATGCACCGGGAGATCCCATGGTGAATTGATGGGGCGATGAATCCGTCGCCCCAAGGTGACGAGTCGTCCAAAACCATCATCCTAGTAGACTAGTAGTGTTGGACTTTCCCCAATATCAATGTCTTCATTCTAACAATTAATGTTAATAAGCTGCTCATCTAAAGATTATTATTGGTAAACTAATCATTCGTAATGGATCAAAAGTGTAACTTACTCATTCCCCTAGGCCCAAACATCCAATATCAATCTCTGATTCTAATTCATTTCTTTATGGTGTATAGGGCCGAATCTGAGGGCAACATGAAGGGAATCCTTGGTTACACCGAGGATGATGTGGTGTCAACCGACTTTGTTGGTGACTGCAGGTGAGTTGATTCGATCTCTCTACTCAGTTTCATGCGAGTGATAATTTGTAACAGAGATTGACTTTGTGAATGTCTTCAGGTCAAGCATTTTCGATGCCAAGGCCGGAATTGCACTGAATGACAGCTTTGTGAAGCTTGTCACTTGGTATGACAATGAATGGGGTTACAGGTAAACATATCAACCTATATCCCAACTTGAATGATTGATTAGTATAACTAATCTTGTCATGATCGTAGTTATTGGTGGGTTTTGACGGTCCTTTTATTTTGTGCAGCAACCGTGTGGTTGACTTGCTCCGACACATTGCCTCAGTTAACTAAGTGAAGATGGCATGACGTGACTATCTCTATCATAGCGTATGTAGTTTAGTGAAAGGTTTACTATTTTGGAAGACTTTTTGAAATAATCAAACTTTGCTACTGGTGATGTATTGCATGAAAGGATGGCTTTCTTGCTTTCTTTTTCTTCCTCTGATTCGAAGGAAGATTTTACTATATTCTCATTAATAATGGAAGAAGACATTTCAGCTGAGATGCTTTTATGAATGAGTAATTCTGTTTCACCGTTAATTGTGTTTTAGCCCATTGATGATTGGTGTTCTTATTTGGGTTAATTACGCTCACCTATCTCGTACTATACATGTTTAACAGATAAATAAATATTTAAAGTTATTTCGCAACGAATACATACCCCAAACTAATAGTTTGTAACATCCCCTCCCATCCATTTTTAAGGTTAGATATAGGCTTGGAGAGAGATTTAACGTTGGATTTAGTGTTGAAGTTGGCTTTAGGATTGTAACACTATGGGTAGTTTAGGAACTTCTGAAAAAATGAACAGCAAATAGACAGAAAAATGGATGGAATGAGGGATGTTGTTACAAGTGTTAGTTCGGGGTACACATACGTTATTTGGGGTAAGTATCCGTGAAACGTGTATAGTTTCGGTTGCTCCATGAACATACATGTTTACTGCTCAAGGAGGTAGAAGAGAATTAGTAACTAGAGATACGCTTAGTAACACGAGACCAAGGAACTAAATTCCCCAGAAAGAGGTTGTCTTGGGTCGCGGGGGTACATTGATTATCACCCCAAGGTACATGACTTCATTTGGCCAGATCTATTTCTCTCTGGCAAGGACCTATATAGTTTTTGTCTTCTTTGGGACTCGTTTGATTAGTTGTTTCATTTGTGGTTCCTTCTTCGTCTTGTTTACGGCGGCGGGGGGGGGGGGGGGGGGGGGGGGGGAGAGCTTCCTCCTATCAATGCCAAACAAAGATCCCGTGTTGGAGTATATGTTGAACAAACTGAAATTGGGTCCTGAAGTGGCATCCCAAAGAAGTTGTGGTCCCCCGCCATCCTTCGGGTCCTTGTCCTCACAAGCGGTGATGGGCATGGGTGCCTTCGGATTAGGAAAGATTATGGAGTGAATGGCCAACGGGGGTATAGGGGGTACTACCGATCCCTTCCCGTATTTCACATCCTTCAATATTACCACCAGTGGGGGGTTTTCGATTCTCTGATCGATAGGAATGGCTGTGGAGTCGACATCAGCAGGAACCTGTGCATGAGAATTTCCTTTCGGGGGACTGGTAATGATCGGTCGGCGGGGCTCTAGTTTCTCTTGTGACACTGTAACAAAATCAGAAAAAGTTGGGTTAGCAGGAGTTTCTTCCACAACAATCGGGGCCTATGGTGGCATGGCATTCCAATTCGTACGATGGAGCTTGTAGTGACTCCCCCTATCGTCTTACAAGCTGGTCCACGCTCGGAAGGACAACCACACAATTCTTGTTTAGGTGACTAAGTCGGCCACATCGGTAGTAGAAATCCAATAGTTTTTTGTATTCAAGTCATACTTTAAGTGGCTTTGCATTTGCATAGAGCTACAAAATCAGGTGACGGCGGAGCGGCTGTGTAGCATCCAATTCCACATGTATCCAAAGAAACGTATCCCAACCCTGAGACTGGCTTGGGTTTGTCGGGGCGTTTTCCCTTCGGATCTCCACCTCCCTCCACAAATTTGAGACTATGAAATCTCTCATCTGAGAGGTTCTAGTCTCCACCGGGATATCATAGGCTCTCACCGATATCCGGACAGATCGGAAGCACAGGATTTTCAGTTGGGTCCATGGTGGCAAACACGTAAAGAGTAATACCGTGAATATCGTCTATCTTCGCTTTAAAGGGAAAGTAAATGGCCACAATTTTATCTTTTAGTGGCTGGACCATCAGATCGTCCACGTTCCAAGCGTTCACAATAACAGTATAGAGAAAGTGAGGTCTTACTCTTTTGTTTGCAAGAAGTCAATCGGCGAGAGCGAATCGGTACCGGGAGTCATCGACCATTGGGACCGTATTCACCGGGACTTCAATCACCTCATCGTCCTCGTCATACAAGTCATCCTTCAAGGGGGTCCCGATAGATACCTCCGTGAACTTGGCTTGAATCGCGTCGAGGCTCGTTGGACGTGGGTCCGGTTTCGGTTGTACTCTGGGTGTTGAGATGGGGCTCGAGGGTACGGGTATTCTCCCAAGAGAGAGTCCCTTTCATGTTGTTCCGGACGGTTGAGGTTGCACGGGAGAGTGGTTGTGGTGGACGGGGTTTCGGTTGGTAATGCTATCGGGGTTGGGAGGAGCGATGGTTCAGTGGTTCAGTGGAGTGTTTATATTTCTGAGAGAGATGGGTCAGGGGTTTTCGTTTTTGCTTGGGCTGAGGGGTTGAGAGAAACCATGGTAAAACAACCCCCCAACCAAGGAAAAAACTATGAAGTGATTGCGAAGCAACGACCGTTAGAGCTTCTGTTAGAAGGCTCCTACAACTGCATATCGACGCATGAGTCGTCTTAAGATGGGCCGGTGCAGAGTGTCGCCTCAGATATCTGCGACAATGTGACTAGTCGGCTCAACCCCAACAGCTACTCGGTTGGTCAACGCCGAGCCGACACGTGGCATGCCCAATTTTTTTAAAAAAAATATATGTTTTCCTATATATACACTTTGACCCCTACCCACAAAACACACCCTTTCTTTTATACACTTCTTCTTCTTTTATTTTTTCTACATTTCTTGTCAATGACTGACCCGACAAACTTTGATTTCATCATCGACTAGTTAAACGTGGACGAGTCGTCCCATCACACTGAAGAAAAGCTCAATTTTCATATCAAATACTACACCTCTAATCGATACAATCCGTCCCATCGCAATTCAACCTGCTCCAACATTCCTAATGGCCGTAGTTGTAATTCTCCAACGAGCAACCTTCTCAATCTAATCCGACCAAGCAATCAAGGAGAAAGACGAAGAACCCTACATCTGCATCGACTACAGGTCTGTGGGTGAAATGGAGCGTTCATGAGGAGGAGCGGTTGGCATCGGTATGGCTCAACCATTCTCTGGATAGCATCACATGGAAGAACCAAAGGAACAAAATATAATGAAAAAAAGTTGGATATGAGGTTGAAACGATGAGGAAGCCAGGCGACCCAAAATGGGGGGTGGAAGAATTGCAAGGACTACTGGTATCATATCAACAAAAAAGTCACTAAATTTCAAGAGAAATATCTAGGTATGGAGGGCGCGTACCAAAGTGGGACGAACGATATTGTCATCATGGTAGGAGTTGAAAGGACGTACATGGAAGAAGAGGGGAACGAGTTTGCTTGGAAGCATGTTTGGAAGATCGTGAGTGAGCAACCATAATGGAAGAACCTCATGGTCCCACAATGTGCAGTTGGCACTGAGGTCCCGGAACTCGACGTAGAAAGTTAAGCAAGCAAGCGTACAAGGTTGGATAAGTCTTGCAACTACACATCAGGCAACAGAATCGAACACGAGTTGACCTTACTTGTGCGGGAGGAGCTTCCGACCGGACAGAAAAAGAAAAGGCTAAAGCTATTGGCAAAGGGTAAGGGAAACAAGTGGAGGCGGACCCAGAAGTTGCACCCGAAGCAGTTCAGTTTCTTTAAGACTATGGCGAGTGCCAGATCCAAATTACGAAGCACCAAACCCAAATGATTGAGCGCCATGCCGAAATGACTAAGACCAAAGCACAGATGCAACAAAATTTTCTTGATATGTTAGTAATAATGTAGAGCAAAGACACCACCAATATGACCGCGCATGGACGGGATGCTCGTGCCTCATTTATAAAGAACATCGCGAAACGTTTAGGGTCTCTGTGGTTTAGCCACGAATTTAATTAAAATTAAATGTTTTTTTGTTATTAATTCTCGTTTTCTACGCATATTTAACGCTTTTTCAATGATAAACGAACGAATTTTTGGATTTTTTATCGGTTCCTTGGTTACTCGATTTTTGTACACGCACACTATTCAGGTAATATTATGGTATGCGTCGACGCTGCCACACCGAAACCCCTTCCCTACCTCCCTATAAATACCTCACACCTTTTTCTCAAACTCTGTCTCAAATTCTCTCACCATCCTTCATTTTTATTTCTTCTACAATGGCTCGTCTTCTTGGGAAACTGGTCGAGTGTGATCGGCAGAATATGCATTTTGTGGTGACGTGGATAATCGTTGCCGCGGTCGAGGGGACGTAATAGGATCAACTCTAGCTCACTTTCCTGGACACCGTAGACAAAGAGTGGCCTACGCAGATAAGAAAGAAGATGAAGGATCATTTCCTTCGGACGAGCCAAAACTGCAAGGCCTCGATGAGATATATTGGGATCAGCTCAACGCTCCTAAAAATGGAGCAACCGAGGAGGAAATCTATGCTGTGAGCGTGGCCGATTACGAGGTAAAAAAAACTGGGATTAAACGTGTTATGTGGGAGATGCTTGACGTGGACGCAAAATGCATCGATTTTAGATATTTTTAAGCCCACATCTTGAACTTTATAGTCCCAAGTTGATATGCTTTGATGTAATTTTCCTCCATTTTGTACAGATACTCCATCTCCAGGAGAAAATGAGAATTCGAAGTGAATTGGAGCGAAAATGCCAAAAGTCAGCTTAGAGAGGGCCCAAATATGTTTCGACATTCAGACCCAGACATAGAGCGGGATCACCAACAGACTGACGCCTAGTCCGCAGCGGGCTCGCCAGCAGACCGCGAGCGAGCACCCTCACCCGTGCTGATCGGATACCCATTCGTCAACGGAATGCGGCCCGGTCTATAGCGGGCTCGTGCCCGGTCTGCCCCCCAATCTGCGACGCACAACTGGGCATACTTCTCTACTTGTTTGGGGGCCTTTAAATAGAAGAATAGGTCATATTTTTAAGGGATTAGAATTTTGAGAGAGAAATGGAGTATTTGGGAGAAGCCAAGGGGTTAGAAGAGTTGAGAGTTCGGAGATTTGAGGATTGAAACTTGAAGAACATCATTACCCTTAGTTTGGTATTTGTAAGTTGCACTTTATCAATCTAATGAATACTTGTGTTTTCTTCTTCTTTTTTCATGAGTAACTAAACCTGCATAATGTAAGGGTTATGGAGAATTAGAGATTTGAGTTCTAATGTGTTGAATGCTATGGATATTGTGATGCTTGATTTGAATTTAGGGTTTGTGTTTGGTTTGTACTGAGTACTCTATCTCCAGTGTAGGTTTGATAAATGATAGGAATTGCAATCCAACACTCGGGAGATGAGGATTGCAATTGGTCTAAAATAAAATATAAATTGGGTTTAAAACTAGACTAGAGATAACTAGGTTAACACAATTGCAATAGCCATAGACTTGGATCGAAAGTTAAATGTTATCAAAAAACTTAGTGCTTTGGGTCTTCCTACACATTGATTTGGGAGAACTAGATGGTTATATTCCATTAGGGTCCGAAACATTCGGGAGACGTTAGGACTAGCTTAGATATAATTCGTTACCCATAAAATCAGACAATTTTACAACTTTTATCAGTATTCAATGCATTGGAACGATCTCTATGAATTCATGCTTTAGATTGTTTTTCCTCTTATTCAAACATCACCTTGATTTGCTTGTGTAATTGCTTGCATTAAAATTACTGTTTACATTTACGTGTTTGAAAACAAGAATCATTTACGACTTAATAACAACTCCAAATAGAAATTTCTTGTCTCGTGCTCTCTTGAGTATGATAATCTGGACTTCATTCCTGTTGAATCTCAAAGTAGTAGTAATATTATTGATGAACTTGATCAAATACATAAGTAGAGAGCCCTTTATATAGGGTAGTAATCCTACACAATAAGGAAATAACTTTAACTATATAAAATAGGAAATATCCTATTTTTCTTATTTCTAACACTCCCCCTCAAGCTGGAGCATACAAATCAAAAGCACCCAGTTTGATGCAAATATAGCTTATGCGAGGTCCACGTAGAGACTTAGTGAAGATATTTTCCAGCTGGTCACTAGAGTTGACGAAACTGGTTTTGATGCAACCTGATACAATCTTTTCTCTAATAAAGTGGCAATCAATTTCTATATGCTTGGTTCTTTCATGAAACACAGGATTAGATGCGATGTGTAGTGCTGTTTGATTGTCACATATTAATGTCATTGGAGTGTCCTTTATAAGCTTGAGTTCTTGAAGAAGTTGTTTCACCCATATGAGTTCACATGTTGCCAAGGCCATGGCTCTATATTCAGCTTCTGCACTTGATCTAGCGACAAGAGTCTGCTTTTTTACTTTTCCAAGAGATCAAGTTACCACCTATCATGACACAGTAACCTGAAGTGGAACGCCTATCTGAGGGAGACACTGCCCAATCTGCATCGGAATATGCAACCACTTCAGTATTTCCTCTATCCTCATACAACAATCCTTGTCCTGGAGACCCCTTAATATACCTCAGGATGCGCATTACTGCGTCCCAATGGCTATCACATGGGGATTGCAGAAACTGGCTGACCACACTTACAGCGAATGAAATATCTGGTCGAGTAATAGTAAGATAATTGAGCTTCCCAACGAGTCTACGATACCTTCCAGGATCATCTAGAGGCTCCCCCTGTCCTGGAAGAAGTTTGGAGTTTGGATCCATAGGAGTATCACATGGCCTACAATCAAGCATTTTTGTCTCTTCAAGGATATCCAGAGTATATTTCCGTTGAGATATGACTATAGCGTTGCTAGCTTGGGCAACCTTAATGCCAAGGAAATATTTGAGTAGACCCAAGTCTTTAGTCTGAAAATGCTGAAAAAGGTGGCTTTTTAATTTAAGAATCCCAGCTTCATCATCTCCTGTAATAACTATATCGTCCACATAAACAACTAGATAGACACTTTTGCCTTCTGATGTGTGATGATAGAAAACAGAATGATCAGCTTCGCTACGGACCATGCCAAACTGTTGAAGAACTGTACTGAATCTGCCAAACCATGCTCGAGGAGATAGTTTGAGGCCATAAATAGAACGATGAAGCTTACACACTAAATCAGACTCCCCCTGAGTAATAAAACCAGGTGGTTGCTCCATATAGATGTCTTCATCGAGGTCACCATGAAGAAAGGCATTCTTGATATCCAACTGATGAAGAGGCCAATGTCTGACCGCAGCAATGGAGATAAAGAGATGAACAGAGGCAATCTTTGCAACCGGAGAAAAAGTATCCCCATAGTCAAGCCCAAATATTTGGGTATAACCCTTGGCAACCAGTCGGGCTTTTAGACGATCCACTTGACCATCTGGTCCCACTTTGACTGTATACACCCAACGACATCCAACTGTAGACTGCCCTGGAGGGAGAGGAACTAACTCCCAAGTACCTTGAGACTCCATAGCAGACATTTCGTCAATCATAGCATGCCGCCAACCATGGTGTGATAATGCCTCACTAGAAGATTTAGGAATGGAAACAGCAGATAAAGAGGAAACAAATGCATAGTACGAGGGAGATAAACGATGGTAGCTAAGAAATGAATAAACAGGATGAGGATTATGAGTAGAGCGAGTACCACGTCGTAGAGCTAGAGGCTCGTTAGGGACCGGAGGCAGAACCGTGACAGGTTGAGGTGATGGAGAAGGAGATGAGTGCACTGGATCATCAACATGACCTGCAACCGAAGGAACATGTACACGCCGAGAATAAACCTGTAAAGGGGGCGACGCAACCATAGGCTTTGGAAGGGACATGATTGAGGGAACTTGTGATTATCAGACTCCGATGATGAGAAGTAAGAGCTTGTCTCAAAAAAGGAAACATCGACAGAGATAAAATAACGATTGGTAGTAGGAGAATAACATTTATACCCTTTTTGAAGACGTGAGTATCCCAAGAAAACACATTTGATAGCTTTTGCTGACAATTTATCTCGACCTGGAGTTTTATCATGAACAAAACAAGTGCATCCAAATATACGAAGTGGAAGAGGATATAATGACTTCTCTGGAAACAATATAGAGAAAGGGATTTGATCATGTAAAACAGATGAAGGCATACGATTGATCAAATACCCTGCAGCAAGAACAGCATCAGCCCAAAAACGACGAGGCACATGATGATGAATGATAAGTGCACGTGCAGTTTCAACTAGATGACGGTTTTTACGTTCAGCAACACCATTTTGTTGAGGGGTCGAAGTACAAGAAGATTGATGAAGAATACCATGAGAGCGCATAAACTCTGTAAAAGGTGCTGTAAAATATTCTTTAGCATTATCACTGCGTAAAATACGTATGCCAACATTGAATTGAGTTTGAACTTCAGCAAAAAATTCTTTGAAAATGGAAAATAACTCAGAACGGTGTTTCATTAAAAACAACCAAGTGCATCGAGAGTAATCATCAATAAAGGTAACAAAATATTGATAGCCCAACACAGAAGGAACACGACTTGGACCCCAAACATCAGTGTGAACTAATTCAAAAGGACAAGAAGCCCTATTATTTATACGTTTAGGAAAAGAAGTACGAGTTTTTTTTCCCAACTGACAAGACTCACACTCTAAAGTAGATAAATGAGAAAGACTTGGTACTAAGCGTTTAAGTTTCGAGAGACTAGGGTGACCCAAACGAATGTGGATGGTAAGTGGAGACTCAGTAGAGGTGCATGCTACGGAGGATTCCTTTGCTTGAAGATAATATAATCCTTGAGACTCATATCCTTCTGCCATCACCTGTCCCGTACTGCGGTCCTGCACAATTACAAACTCAGCATCAAAGGTGACAGTGCAATTAAGAGCTCGAGTAATCCGAGATATAGAGATGAGATTAAATGGACTGGTAGGGACAAAAAGAACAGATGCTAAGGGTAAGGAAGGTAAGGGTTTTGCGGAACCAATTCCTTCCGTTTGGGATACAGACCCATCTGCAAGAGTAATACCCGGTAGATGCGAAGAAGTAGAGATATGAGTAAGAAGATTTCGGTTACCAGAAATATGATTTGAAGCACCAGAATCAAGTACCCAAGGGTCTGTAGGTGGAGAATGCCCTAGACAAGCAATGGAATTACCAGCACCAACATTGGCATTCTGATGAAGTGAAGATGTCTGCTGGGAAGAGCGAAGTCGCAAATAGTCCTCGTACTCAACACCGGTAAGGACAACAGAGGGTGATACCTGGTCGTGAAGGGCGGGTGGGTCTTGTGCAGCATAAGCAGCTCTAAGATGATGACCACGTAACTCATAACAAACCTCCTTAGTATGTCCAATCTTGTGACAATGACTACATTGAACATTGGCTTTAGGAGGATAACCACGTAACTCAAAGCAAACTTCCTCGGTATGGCCCATCTTGTGGTAGTGATTACATTGAACATCTCTGCGTTGGTAAGAACCACCTCGTCCTCCACGACCGCCACTACCACGGCCTCCACCACCACCACCACGACCTCTCATAGAAGGAGAGTTGCGAGTATACTGATAGGCAAGAGCGGAGGCGTCCACTGTAGTAGGAGCCTCAGGTGTGGTGACAGTGGAGGAAACGCGCAATAGGCGGGCAGAAAAATCCTGTAATGTCGGGATAGTAGCATTGGCCAATATTTGATCACGAACAGAGGACAATTCAGGACTCATAGCAGTAAGTCCTAACACCATGAACAATGTATCGCGTTGGGCCAATTGGACTTCTTTGTCATCAGTAATTGGCAAAAGCACATTAAATTCTTCTTTCAACGACTCTAATCGATCAATGAATTGCGACGTATCGAGTCCAGATTGCTTCAGCTGAACCATATTAGAAATCACATAATAAAATTGTTGAATGTCATTAGTGTATAATGCTTTAGCCTTGTTCCATACTTGGACGCATGTACGATATGCTTTATAGATAGAATATAGCTGAGGATCAATTGATTGCCACAATGTAGTGACTAACAAGGCATCAATTTTCTTCCATTGAGCATGTATATCTTTACCAATATCATCACTACACTTAGTGAGATGATCTTCGAGCCCTTGGCCCATAAACCATAATTCAATAGAGGCAGCCCATGATGTGTAATTGGAGCTACCCCCGAGTTTCTCCGTAGTAATAACGGGAGGGGTAAGAAACGAAGAGAATGGATTAACCTTACGATCCGACATGCTAGTGGATCAGAAACGGGAGTAAAAATAGTTGCAGACAAGGAAACGGGCAACCTGGAAGAAAAAAAAAATCCGCCGGCGGCGGCGCGTGGGCAGTTCGGCGGAGGTGATTTTTTCAGGTTTTGTAGATCGGAGTGCTCTGGTTTTGATGGTGCCGGAGGTGAGAATCAAAGGTTGCCGGAACGTTACAGATCTGAGAAAAAAGACAGCGACTGTCTGGGCGGACGAGCGGCGCGTGGGGGCGCGTGCGAAGGCTGGTGGCGGTCCGATTTCGGGGCTGGTGTCGCCGGAGGCTCAGCTTTCCACAGGTGGAAGAATAAAGATGATTCCGGGCCGGAATCGAGACTTTTCCCGAACAGGAGTAACTATTGAAGGCCGGAAGCACTGTTCCGGTGAGAAAAGAAAAAAAAAAGACGAAACTAAGCCCTAAGGCTCTGATACCATGTTGAATCTCAAAGTAGTAGTAATATTATTGATGAACTTGATCAAATACATAAGTAGAGAGCCCTTTATACAGGGTAGTAATCCTACACAATAAGGAAATAACTTTAACTATATAAAATAGGAAATATCCTATTTTTCTTATTTCTAACAATTCCAAAATACTACTTGACGATTTGTACGCTTACCGTGTCATTTACAGCGCTAAAACCACAGGACGTCAAGCTAATGCAAAGATCAGTCGAAATGGCGTCTGCATATTAGCGTGATTAAGAATTAGTTGAATGGTCGTAGAGTTTGTGGCAATGTCATATGTTAAATTATCATTTGTAGTTTAATTAGTGGTCTATATGTTAAATTTTGTATGAAAAAATAACTTATCTAATTTGGGCTGTTTTAAAAATATTAAGAGTACAAACAATTATCCCTAGAACCTACTAGCAGATTACCATTGTAGAGATGGTTATAAAAAATTATTGTTTGGAAGAGAAAAAAGACTCAAAACTATAAACAACTACACAGGGATTAAACCATGGTAGATGCTCAAACATATAACAAGCCACCATAGTGGCCAAGTGGAGGTTGGATCATAAATGCCAAGTATTGAATCACTTGCGTAAGAGAAAAATTTTACTAACTCCGAAATAAATAAAAATCATCAGTTTTGTTAGAGAACATTTTTATCAATTCTGCATCCCCGTAGAAATGAGTGGTTATTATGAGAATATTAGGACTGCATGAGACGGTTCACGATACATCCAAGCAAAACAGACAGATTTGATTTGTTTATAATCCCCATAATTGAAAATAAAAATTTAGATTAACAGAGTTTGTGAGGCCATCAACCTCATTTGCACTCTCTGCTTCATGATAGAAATCCCGTCACCAAAGCCTGCAAAAGGAATCAAAATCGTTATATACAGGCGAGGATCTGAAATAGTCCTTTCAACATTAAGATCAAATATGTTCAACTAGGCAACAAGTGTTATATAATTTGGGGATTAAGGTTTGATATGTAGAACTTGGCGATAAATCCGATGCCAAAAATAATTGCACGCTTCTTTTTTTATGATGGGTGTGGATAAAAGTATTTTCAATTACTTCAAACTAGAATTCAGAACATGTTCAAACCATTGAGGCCAGATAGGAAGCTGAGGACTAGTAGTGAGTACATATACACCAACTTCATACAGTAGTTTATACTGCTTTAATTTGTCTTCATACAAGTAATATTCCTATCTGACACATGCCTAAATAAGAAAAATTTGCTTGTGCATATCCGTACTTTTTCTCTACTCCAACTAAGTTAGGGTATCAAATTTGTAGGATAAGACAATTGGTGAAATATCCTATGATTTTTCCTATCACTACGCCAAACACATGGATGGAAAATGCACAATACAGAAAACATGAGGGAATCAGCATACACATGATAGGCATGGAAATTGAAAAGTAACTGTTAGTAAGTTTAAATGTTGGGCTAGACGGGAATACTAAATGTTAAATTTGATATTAAGCTAAATATGATGGATCGGTCTCTTATTTCAAAGTTCATCATTATTAGTTGCATTGGGCAAGTTTAACATTATTAGATGCATTTAGATTTTACTTTATAGGCAACTCTATTCCTCTACTTGTAATCTTTAATATGAACCGTGATCAGTCTTAATCTTTGGCACAAAATCAAATGTTATTGGTAAGATACATGTGGTGTATTATTTCACTAGCTTAAGAGTATGCCAACTGAAAATTGAAATGAACTCAGTTAGTTCGAGAAAAGCTATGCCTATTAAGAATCAAATTCACGCGAGTACTTACAACTAGGTTGGTTGACACTGAAGACACCGGAATAGGTTACTAAAACTGACCAATTATAATGCAATTATGATAATATCAAATACACATTGTTTCATAAAATTCAAGCAATGGTAAGCTAGAAAACAGAAACAATATGTCAATTTCAATACCCAACAGACAAAAAGTTATTATATTATTGTAGAACCAGCTGCAAATAAGAGATTCACAAGACAGGATGTTCCACAATGTTAAGCAATTTTCTAAGACAATTTAAAATTGAAACAATGCAAGTGAACATGCTTCAAAGTTCAAATAAGAACTGGTAAAAAAAACTTAAGCATGATCACCTGTTTATCTTCCAGCATTCAATGCCATGAGCATTTGGTTTCCTCCAGGAAGATATGAAACATTAGGTGACTTAGCCAAGGTCGCAGCAATCTCCCTAGAAGCCTCAATCTTCCTCAGTTCGATCAACCCCATACCAACATTCGCAGTAGCTTGAGAAATCAACTTGGCAGCCTCACTCTCTCCCTCAGCCCTAATAACTGCAGCCCTCCTCTCCTGATCGGCCTTCGCCACCACAAACTTGGACCTTTCCGCTTCCTGCTGCGCAACCTGCTTCTGCTCCACGGCCCTCGAGAACTCAGGGCTGTAAGACAAGTGGGTTATAGCAACATCGTCCAGCTCAATGTTGAACTCCCTGGCGCGCTTAATCAGGCTGTCTCGAACCAAAGCAGACACATGAGGCCGCTCCGTGAGCAGCTGATCGGCGTTGAACTGAGCAACCACAGCTTTAATGACCTCGTTGCCAATAGAAGGAAGAACCTTCTCCTGATACTCGAGACCCAGAGTCTGGAAGATCCTGGGAAGCCGAGATACCTGCAAGAGACACAAACCAATGGGAGATCCTGAAATTGAAATAGATACATGAAACCGAAGCTGAGCAGTGTTCGATGAAATTGACGGTACCTCCGGGCGGGAGAGGAGGCGGAGGGTGAGATTCACCATCTGGAGGTCCTTGGTGCCGGAGACGGAGGAGAAGGTGTGGGGCTGGGTGCGAATGTCGAAGATGAAGGGCTTCTGGACCCACGGGATGATGAAGTGCATGCCCTCGCCGAGGGTTCCGTCCTTGACGCCCTGGAAACGGTCGAAGAGGACGGCGCGTTGGCCTCCGTCGACGGAGAAGAGGGAGGCGTTGAGGGCGGTGCCGACGGCACCGAGACCGAAGGCGGCGCGTGCGACATTCGTGAGGAAGGAAACGGCAGCTTGCGAACCCATAGCTTGGGGATCAAGGAAGCTAAGCTACAGAATTGTTTGAGAGACAAGGATCCAGAAATGTAGAAATTGACAGAGAAATAGGGTTTTATTTAGGGTTTTTGAGACCGTGCGTTGAAGATCTACCCTCTTCTGTGCTTGGGAAAGGGGTCATGCTGAAATGGGCCCACTGTTTGGGCCTTTATTGGCTTAATACCCATAGCCCATTATCACTGGGCTCACAATTTGGATCGGTTATATTTAGGCCTAGCCCAATACGCAATAGCCCATAAGCAGTTTCGTATCCTCCCTTTTGTCTTCTCCATATCTCAGTCACGACCAAGCCCCTCTCGCCGCCGACCTCCTCTGATCCCTTCTCTCTATCGCCGGCTTCAAGCACCTAAATCAAGGTTTCGCCGACATTCTCTTAGTTCAAGTTCCGATCCTCTGATTTAGATTTGGGTATATTTTCTTTTGCTTAAATTGATTTCATTGTTGAGCTGCGGCTCTGATTTTAGTCGATTTGAAGTTTATATATGCATATACAATATTTGTTTTATGGATTGGGATTTTTTTATAGTATATGTAGGTTTTTGGTACTCTCTGTCTCTGGGTTGGGCTTGAATTGGGTGTTTAATGATGATGTTTGTTGAGATTTTCAGTGAAGTTAGGATCAGGATTGTTTCTTATTGGTATTTTAGAACTGACTTTCAATTCAAACCCTTGAATATGAGTACTTGTAAATGACTTCTAGAGGAAATTTTATGGGATGTTAGTTTTAGGTTTTGCCGAAATGACAAGGAAGGTGAGAGATTTAGCATTTAGGTGTGGTAAAAATCGTGACCTGTGCTTAGTAAATTATTGAAAAGTTGAGAGCTTTTGAAAATCCGAAGCTGCAAGCAGCATATTTGGCGGATTGGATGAAGTGTTGTTGTTGTGGCTTATTCATTACTTGGTTACCTCATAATAAGTTCTCAACATCTGATGAACCCTTTCTGGCCTACGCACTGTGATTTCATCTTCTAATTGCCAGTGGGTGGTACTTGGTTACTATGTGAGGATCATTGTTTGGATGTTGGGACTTGGACGTGTTCTTCTTACATACTCTTGAAGTTTGAAGCAAATGAACATGAGCTGTTTTTATTCCTTTTCTTCTCATTTTGTTTCCTGGTTAATTTGTTAAAGACATGGTTTTGCAGCTAGATGCATTATTTGATATGGTGATTATGTTATTGTGTCTGCTAAACTCGATAGGTTTTGTGTTATGGAACATCACTAGTAATCTTATAGAACAGAACGTGATGTCTCGATCATAACTATGATCCTGTCTTTGACTTTCATTGAATTTTTTCTTCCAGGATTTATCTTGATGTAATCTGATACTTTTACAAATCTACATTTCTTCAAGGGATAATCTCCCTTAACTATGCGCTTTTCTGAATTAACTACCCCTAAGTTTAAAACGTATGAAACCCCCCTAAGTTCATCTTGTCTCAATCTACCTCAATTCCATCAACTTCTGGGCGTGAAATGAAGAAAATACCTTTCGTTTTTTTTTTGTTTATGAGGGTCTTTTCCGCATTTCTCTCCCAAAAGTTGACGGAATTTGGGGTAAAATGAGACTAAAAAACTGAAGGGGCTTGTCAAAAACTTTTTATTAAACTTAGGGTAGCTGGTTGAGAACGTGCATACTTAGGAGTAGCTGCGTGAGATTATCCCTTCCCTCAATCTATGATACTTAGATTCAGAAAGTTACAATGTCTATCAAGAATGTTGACATCATTTTTTAGTTTACTATTTCTGGAAAACTCTAAATGAGCATGACATAAAAGTTTTAATTGCAGCCAAATAGAAAAGCAGTGCTGAAGAAAAGAGTTCCATGCATGGCCTTTTGATTCCTTCCCCTAATCATTAACATCTGCATTCCAGGAACAAATCTATGGCAATGAACTACATCAAATCATTGAGAAGCAATTTCACTGCTAATGAAGCAATTTGTTCATTGGGGCGAAGAACATTTTCTGCAGGAGCTAAGGGGAAGAAGGGAGGGAAAGGAGGTGCAAGTGATGCTCCAAAAGCATCGTCACTCAGCAAAGAAGTGAAGTCCACAACAGTTGTTGGCGCCAACATCCTCAAGGACGGGACAGATCCTAAGATCATGGCTGATTCTGAGTACCCTGATTGGCTGTGGCATCTTCTTGATAAACGGCCGGCACTGAGTGAGCTCAAAAGGAAAAAGATTGAGACAATCCCTTACGAAGATCTCAGGCGTTTTGTGAAGCTTGACAACAGAGTAAGGATCAAGGAGAACAATTCTATCAAGGCCAAGAAGTGATCTGCTTGATGCAGCTTTTTCTTCCATGATTCACATATACAATGATGAGGTATCATTGTTCATGTATGAACTTAGTTTTCTCACTAGATGTGCTTGGATGATAGTCAAATTCGAGTTTGATATAAAGACTATTATGTTAGATTGGTTCTTGGGATAATTATAAAAAAATACCCTGAGGTATTCATTTTTTTGGCAAATTGTAGTCTTTTTTCTATAATTGCAAGAAAGTGTTTTGAACTCATCTTTTCATTACAATTTTTGTAAATTTGTTTTAAGATGACTACTTTACCCTTGAAATTTAAAACTTTAAAATAATAAGTACAAAACAAAAAATCTAAAAAATTTACCTGTCATATGTCTCCTTCCCCTTAACCTAGAAAGGGGGAGAAACTAAGAGGAATAAAAATGGATTTTTTATTAGTTAATTTTAAAACATAAAACCGTTATTTTAAAGCAAATATATACAGAGTGTAACAAAAACACAAATTTATGATACTTTTGTAATTATTAAAGAAAACGATTACAACTTGTAAAATAAATATCTCAATATACTTTTATGCAAATATTTCTTGATTCTTCGCATTTCTTCCTTCATATGGTGGAACTATATCATTCCATAAAATAAAATAAAAATGTTCTTTTTTATGTTTCATTTTTTATAGAAAGGAAAGCTTTTTATTGATTCGAAATAAGATGGGTTGGGATAGTCTCGGTCGTACATAGAGTGTAAATAAATGATATCCAATATGGGAATGATTTAGGATTGATCATCAAACAAGTTACCTTAACAACTTGGGTATGTATCCTCGAGTAACTATGAACCTCTATTAAAAAGACAACGTAACGTCTTAAAACCAACGTCCAGACCTATTACATTCTAATAAATGAACTGCATAAACCTAGGTGCCCATATAAATTGTTGTAAGAGCTTCCATTAAAGCATCAAACGGGTTGAGAATGCTAGAGACGTGCGACTTGGGTTCTGTTGGGAATCGCCAAGACTAAATAAGTTGGTTCACACAGGGTTGCAACATGGGTGATCCTATCCTGTCAAGGTCGGGTAGGTGCATCTTAACTCTCACCCAACCTTGATCCGATAACTCATGGGTCATGACGAGACTGTTTCGCAACTTGAGCCAAATCCGGTGATATAGGGAGAGTCACATATACCTTGGTTGAGTCTCCCTCGGAGAAGTCTTGTTTCCGCATCTCCTTTAAGAGTCGGCTCCAAATAAGGGTAGAAGTTTGATTATTGGATTGAGTATTAGTGATTTGTATATCCTAATTACAAAATCTATCACCAAAATATATTAACCTGATCAAAAAAATCATTTCACTAATCTAATTGAATTAACCAAAAAAATCATTCAAATTTGATAATTAATTAAATTAATCGGTTTTAGTTCCATGACTAAATATAATATAATATTTACATTAAGTCACTTTGTATAATATTATACATCTTCTAGTGACTTGCCTCAGATCTATCGTGGGAAGCGTTTCTTGACCTATCGGGTCTTTGATTCGTTGTGAATCTGGTCTCGTCCTTCGTCGCCGCGGATGGTAAGGTTCTCCTTTCATCCTTTGCTTTGTCTAATGTTTGTTGAATTCCTACTCACTCCCTGGATTTAGACTCGTTTCAATTTCCATGGTTTCCCTAACTTTGGTTGGTGAGGGTCTGTCAGTTCTTTTGGTGTTGACCTTTGACGGGTGGTTCTTGGTCTATGGACCAATATTGGAATTGAGGACTTTCTAATTTTTAGGGTTTTGAGTTCCGGTGATTTTTCACTTGTATATCTCTGCCGTTTTGTGGTGTTGACCACCAGCTTGTCAGTGCCCGTCTACTCTCTAAGTTTGGGTACCGTTGAGATATAGTGCTTTCTTCAAGCTCGGGTAAGGTTTTAGGGTATCTTGAGTGATGATCGGTTATCCTTTTTGGGCTTCATGGTTGACATACCTGGATTGTACACCTTGTTTTGTGCTTGATGATAGTAAAATTCAGATTTTTCCCTTGTTTATTTTATTTTTTTTGATCGGCAAAGCAAATTTAAATTAAACCTCTCATGAGGAGCCTTGTTTATTCTTGTGGACTTCATGGTATGAAAATCATGTATTATAGACCTAGTTTATTAGGATATTCTCCATGTTTATAATTTTGGGTATTTAGATCTTTTACTATGTATTCTCTTATCGTTGAGATTGTGTTGAGGCTAAGCGTTCATGTCAATGTTCGGGTTCGTTTCAGTATTGATTGTTGGTTGGATCATTTGAACGGATCAGATTTCCGATATGTGGTGCATGTTAGCTTGTAATGATTTTAGAGCTAAATCTTTTTGTCATCCTTTTTCAAACTTCGAAAAAAAAAGATTTATATACGACTTTGCTGGAAAAAAGAATATAACGAATAGATTGTGAGGATCACTCCTCTCAGAAAATGGGATATCACCGAAAAAAGAAGGGATGGACCGACCAGAACGAAAGACATTTGTGGAGCAAGAGAAACCATCAAGGTAAGGAAAAGGCACCTCGGACAAGAAAAGCAGGACGAACAGCGTTAAACAAATGTATAGATTACCATGGATGATATTACTTAATTCCAATGATACATGCATACGACGTTACCTATTTATTTCAATATTTATATATATAACAAGGTGTATGTACGGCATTTTCCTAAGAAAATCATAGGTAGATTCTCAAATAAAAATACTGCATTTAAAAATTAATGTTCAGATTATGCAATCAATCAGCTGACTCAGATGAAAGCTAATCAAAATTTTATATACAAACCAAAGGCGTCATGATTTTAAAATTAGTCATTTTCAAGCCATAGCCACTATCCAAAACAATTCAATTTCATAATACCATAATTAATTATTATATGCTTTTAATCAATACCAGTCCAAAACGGGCAATATTTAAAATAGACAGTAATGGTGATCACGTAGAGAAAAAAATTGCATGAAAAAACCACACTATATCATGTGTTTGGAATAAATGTCATACACTATTTTCATGTGTACATAATATTTGAATGTTCATCAAATTAATATGATCTCTCCCTCTTCATGTTTATGTATTTATTTTAAATAAATACTGATCATAGTAATTAATCCCATTGTTTAATTCGAACGTTGTTGCAATCAAAGCCGGCGAAGAAATATCTGTAAGTTTCTGGGAATAGCTGGAAGAGTTTACAGCTAATTACAACAACTAAACAAAGCAAGAGCTTGAAGACTGATAAGTACATTTTAAATTTAAATTACAGATAATTATCAAAAAAACTTAATCAGATATTTATTTATTTTAAATTGCAATCCCTTTCTTTGATAATAACAAAAAAAAACATGAATTTATCTGTTTGTATAATTGTATGTGATTTTGTTTCAAAATTACGGTTTCACCCTTTGAAATAATATGAAAACATATAACAAAATTCAACATTTTCACTTTTTTTTTTCTTTAGGTCCAAAGATAAAGAAAAGTAGGTGATGTGAAAATTTTATTTGTTTATTTACCTATTGTTTTAAAGTTTAAAAATTTAAGGATTGAAATAATCTTTTTTGAAAGAAGTTGACACATTATAATGTAGTCCCAGAAGTTGTTCTTTCCAATACGGTAACAAAAATATCCCGAAATTTTTTACCATTAGCATTTTCTAATATATATTATATATCAATCATAAATATATACGTATCAAATCAGTCGTCAAGATTCTCTCCTACTAGTCCGGGGTCAGCAATCCCGCGTTCAGGAGCTCTACACGTATCACTCAAGGGAGGACGACGCACGCTGACTTGCCGGGGGAGATGTCGGTCCACCACTATTAACTTCTCACTTGGTCTGCTCGATCAATACCATTTGGTTGGAGCATGCTGTATCGGTGTCTTCGGATGCTACCGCAGATTTCCCCTTCGACCGCCCCTATGTCCAGAGCAACATTTACTTTACTGTTATCGTATTACATTGTCTAGTTGGTTGTATCATGAGAGCAACAATGTGATCATCGATCTATCTTATTTTCCTTAATAATATTATCATTCCTTCTAAAAAAAATCGTAAAACAAACAAGATTGATGTAATATTATGTTTAATAATACCTTTTGGAAAAAAACGCTTCCTGCAAAAACCATACCCCTCACCTCTTTCTTTTTGTAGCTGTCAACCGCCGGTGGTGGCTCAAGTGGTTTCGGCCACCACGATCATCGTTGGTACCTTCTCCTTTCTCATTTCCTTCCCCCTTCTGCATATGTACCCTTTGTAGCACCGCTCCGGTCGTTTGGTGATGTTCATTTCAGAGATGTGCTCTTGGTTGGCAAAGCTTCATGCTTCATTCTTGTCGAAGACTCAGCTAAACCTCCTCGACCGTCTGGTGAAGCTCTTCTTGCTGCTTGGCTCTGGGACGGCGAAGATTTGGTCTTCGACGATACCGAAGTTTGGGTCTATGATTTCAAGATCTGGCCTTGTGGCCGGAGGTCTGGTATTCTCCTCGTCGGGGTATTCTTCTCGTCCTGTTTATGGTTCAGCCTCTGCTTCTCGGTTCCTTGATGGTGTGGTTATGGATTGTCGGAGTTCGTCTCTGAGCTTTCCACTTTCGGCACCTTTGGCCGAAGTTCGGGTGCTCCTCGCCTTGTGAGGACCGGTCACCTCCAGTTATGGACTAATATATTCTATTGACATATCTATGTTCATTTGGTGGTAGATCGGGTTTATGCCCGGCTTCCACCGGCCATGGTGGTACCTTGGCGTCTTTTGCTTGCTGCTTGGAGTCCCGGCCGTTCCAGTTTGTGGACCGGTTGGTCCTTTCGTGACCTGCTCCGGTGGTTTTCTTTGCTCCAACTCGTGGTACTGTTCCGGCACGGTGGCCCGTGGTAGTGGGACCGATTGGGGTTTCTCGATGGATCTGTCGCCAACGTTCTGTGCAGGTTAGATGGTGGCCATCCCAACGTCTATCTCTCTGCTTTTGGTGTTGCTCCGGCGTCTCGTCTCAGTTCTAAGGTGGGACGCGTTTCACGACCTTCTAAGAGTTGATCTGCTTCAGTCGTGCCTTCTAGTGGATCTGCTTCACTCATGCCTTCTAGTGGGTTGTTGTGGTGTCAGCTCAATGGAGGTCTTTCCGATGCTGCTCCCTCGCGGATGAGATAATTCTGGCTGCTGGTTCTCGGCTGCTTTCGTTTGGTGTACTCCAGCTACTTCCTCTTTGTCTCGATATGTCTCGGGAGAATCGACTCGGTTCTAATGTGGGACGCGTTTCTCGACCCTTGTCGTAGATTGTTGTGGTTCTGCTCGTGTAGTTCCGCTTCGTTAGATGTTGTGGTCTTGGCCCCAACTCGACGGTGCTTTACTCGGGTTATGCTCATTTTCAATAGAGGATTACTTGATATCCTAATCTTTTGTTTAAGTGTTGTTGTGCCCCTCATTGTCCTTGTTTCATTGTTGCTTGGTTTCAACGGTTTCTCCCATCTCGGGTGGTAAGGGCTCGCCGTTATACATGTGTTGGTCGCCGACAAGTGGTTTGGGCGAATCCGCCTATTAGTCGATTCCTTCAGCTTCGATTCAGGGTTCAGTGATTTTGGTGGCTTTTGCTCACTGAATTTGTCTCTGTCGTTTGCGGTGTAGGCTGCCGGCTTGTTAGTATCCCTTGGTGAGGGTCCTAATAAGACAGGGATCAGCTCCATCTTAAACAGGATTTAGGTAGTTTCAAGTTCTCTTTGAGCTTCATGGTTGGAAAATCCGGCTTATAGACCTCTTTAGTTTTGTGCTTTTTGGTTGTAAAATCAGGGTTCTAGACCTTTTCTCATTTTTTTCTTGTTTTAGGCTTCATGTTTGTAAAATCTAGTTACTAGGCCTTGGTTATCTGATTTGCATCTATGTTGGAATGTCGAGGTTCCTTCTAAGAAATGCTCTTTCATTGTACTGGTCATCTGTTTATTTTGAGGCTGAGGTTGTTCATTCCTCGGCGGTGTTTGGTTTGCGACTGAACCACATGGTTTTCTGTTGGATCGAAAATAGTTCGGTACTCAGAGATTTTGGGCGTTGCTCCTTTGGATTAGGTGTCTTTCTTTTTTCATTCTCTAAAATGGTTATGCTTTTATAATATTACTTACTGATCTAAAAAAAGTATACGTAATATTACACTATAAACTTATTATCAAATATTACATCCCCAAATCAGACCGATGTTTATACAATTATCAAATAACATAATATTGTGAAGCTTACCAATGAAACCGCAGCTCTCAATTTTTCTTCTCTGAAAATCCTAGAGCTTTGTGACGACGGTGATGGTGTATTCAAGCAACTTCGATCACCATCACCAATCGAGTGATGAGGACAAGACCATCAAGTCGGCGGGTTTCGATCGCCCGGGTTCCTCTCTCTCACCATCTCGTGGAACTCCTCGATCTCCGATGCCTAGTTCTGTTGGGGCGGAAATGGGGGAGAAACTTCTCACCTTTTCTGGTTGGATACCACAAGGGTACCTCTTAGACTACCGACGCGGCCTGGTGCGTCGTACCCCAGCGTTGGGGCCGCGTCCTCGTCACTGTTTGGGGGAGAAGACGACGGTGGTCTCACCCAAGGTCGGGATCTCCAATACAAGGTTTTCGGTGGGGGAGAGCCCTGATTGAGAGATGTGGTCGGAGGATCGGGACACTGAAGTCCTGGCCAATTTTGGTGGTCGCCTTCCGATAGGGCTTGTCACACCGGTGTCGATCTCTTGAGACACCGAGATTGGTCGACCAAACGGGCACGAGGAGCTGGCGATGTAGAGGCGGTGGTCTGGGAAAGAATCCATTAGGGTTTCAGTAGAGGCCCCGAGGGGTTTGGGCCCTCAACACAGGCCTGGGGGTCTTGGGCCTTCGGAAGCTGCAGTCCAGGCTTGGGTAGTTGGGCAAAGGACTGGAGATGGCTCTCGGGCCTGGGCAGGGCCGGGTAAAGGCTCTCGGGCCAGGGTCTGGTCGGATCAAGGCTCCCGGCCCTGGGTTGGGTCGGGTCAGGGGGTGGACCACATGGGTTCCACAACCGGGTCAGATCTCACCTTTTGGTCCGGTCCACTCGGTCGGACGGGGCATCACATACAGTGGTGGGGGGCTCTAAGCACCCTTACCTCGCTGAATGATTCCGAGGTGGTCCAGAGGGGGGTCGGCCGATTGTACCGCCCATCTAGACGTAAGGTGGAAGAGGTCCCACCAAGAACCGACACGGTACTTCCCTACCAGCTCGGAGGTCAGTAATCCCGCGTTTTGGAGCCCTACCATTATCAGTTAAGGGAGGACGACACACGCTGACAACCTGGGGGAGTACTCTGTCCACCATTTCTTTTATCCGGTAAGGGGTCTGCTCTATCCTAGCTTCCACCAGTCTGGATTCGTTGTATTGGTGTCGTCAGACGCTACCGCAATATTATCACCTTCCAAGCGCTTACGGGAGGTAGTCGGTGCATTAAGCTCTTTAATTTATTGTCTGGGTATCCTCCATCGCAAAAACTTGTTTCACTTATGTTATTTCATTTTCAATGTTTTATTGCTTGTTTACTCTGTAAACACTCGTTATTTATAATATACAGTCGTTCATTATTAAAAAAAAATCAAATAACATAACTACATCAGATAACAAATGTGTATTTACCATTATCCCAAATAATTACGATATACCCTCGAGTCCTAGTGGGAATGGAAAATGGTTAAATAAGTAATTTGACTAAGAATCCGTCCATGACCAGAAGACTAATCAAATACTAATCCGTGTTTTTTTTGAAAGATTATACTAATCCGTATCGATGTTGGAAGAAATACTTAATTAACAAAACTACTAATTACAATTATATTACACAATTTCATTTATTATTATTTTTCCGTTTTCTATTTGGTTTATGATCGCCACTTACTCTATATATACACTCATTAAAACAAAACAAGTCAGCTTCATAGATCCGTCTCTGGCTACACAACATAGAGAGAGTGTTGGTGTGTGGCTGTGTGCTGTTGAAAACGCATAGAGATCACAGAATTGGACTGTCGTTTCGGTGTTTCCGGAGCCTCTTCATCTCCTTCTTAACTATTTCACATCTTCTCAGATCCAACCCTACCTGCTCCAGCCATGGGAACTGATCTAGAACCAGTTCATGACCCTGTAAGTCTCTCTATCTATCTCTACTACTTTCTGTTTGTTTCCCGAGAAACTTGGAGGGAAAGTGATGGTTTTGACATATGAAATCCAGGAACGAAACTAAGTAGTACTTAGGATGTTCTATTGGACACTTTGACATATGAAAACTTGGTGTAATAATGTAAGATTTTTAGATATTTACAATGGAACGTGAGCTTGAATCAGCATGAGAATACCCCATGATTCGACTCCTGATGAAATTCATTCTTCTTTTCTATGCATGTTTGATTTTTAGAATCATCAGTTTTATTTATTTTTTTGTATTTTATTTTTGCATGGTTCCATGATCAAAATTGTGTAGGTGCATATGGGACTTTAGTTATTAGAGTTATATGCATGAGTAGATATATACTAACAACTTGTTCCAAAAAGGTTAACACAAGAACATAAGTATTCATTATGGACTCAATTGTTAGGTCGATAATGAATATAGTCAGATCGGTCGTATTCATTTTCAACTCACAGATGGGTCGAAAATAACGAGTCAGGTATGACCCACCACAATTGTCCATGTAGATGGGATACCTTTGATTTATTCGTAGTATTAATTTGTAGATCTTTAAGAAATATTTGATAACTATAGTGGATTGACCCATATACCTAGTTTGGTAGGAAATATTTGTCCTACTTTTTTTAGGACTATGCTTATTGAGAATAAGAATTAATTGGGACCGATAAGAATTAAAGTATTTCTTTCAAAATCAATCTCTTAAGACAAATTATCTATGGTATTTTAGCAAGTATCAATAACTCACTTTTTTTTAATAATTATACTATTTAATTTGGTTTGATCCGAGCATAGAAGTTCAATCCCATTTTATGTTACGAAACAGGGTATATATAGTTGTTTTTAGGTTAATGATTATGAAAATGTGTGTAGCATATAGTTTATTTTTAAAAAATTAATGTGTTCGACCAGAAAATCACCGACGACAAGGCAGAGATCAAGGCGAAAACCGACAAGGAGAAGGCCATTGATGATTGGCTTCCCATCACCTCCTCGAGAAACGCAAAATGGTGGTACTCAGCTTTCCACAATGTCACGGCCATGGTCGGAGCCGGAGTCCTCAGCCTCCCATATGCCATGTCCAACTTAGGATGGTACGTCCCAAACCCGTTTTATATTAACCAATTTTCAGATGAGTCGGTCCTCTGATACTGGTTTCCTTTTCTCAGGGGTCCAGGTGTGGTGATCCTCGTGCTTTCTTGGATCATCACCCTCTACACGTTGTGGCAGATGGTTGAGATGCACGAGATGGTACCAGGCAAGAGGTTCGACAGGTACCATGAACTTGGTCAGTATGCTTTCGGGGAGAAGTTGGGGCTCTACATTGTGGTGCCTCAGCAGCTTATAGTTGAGGTTGGTGTGTGCATCGTGTACATGGTCACCGGAGGAAAGTCGCTCCAGAAGTTCCACCAATCGGTCTGTCCCGATTGCAAGGACATCAAGTTGACCTACTTCATCATGATCTTCTCCTCTGTCCACTTTGTCCTCTCCCATCTCCCCAACTTCAACTCTATCTCCGGAGTCTCTCTTGCTGCTGCTGTCATGTCTCTGAGGTACATCTCACCATCTTTTCACTTCATAACTTAGTCAGTTGATATAGTTGATACATGTGTTACATTGTTTGGGTCAGAACGGTGTTCAATATGCATATCAAGAATTTCACTCACGTCATTGCCTACAAAACTTAACCATTCGGTTATTGTTATATCACGAGGTTTAGTCATTGGGTTATCGTCCAATATGCATATCAGGAGCTTTAGATTCATAACCTATTAAACCGGTCATTTGGATCATAGTGATGTCTAATATGAATATTATGAGTTTCACTTGACTCTAACCTATTAAACCAGTTATTTGGGTATCGTCTAATATATATAGATCATGAACTTCACTTAATTGTACATATCGTTGGTTGTACTTAAATTCATAACCTATCAGACTAGTCATTGGAATAGAACTTATTGAACAGGTCATGTGGTTATTGTCTAATATTTACATATCATGAACTTTACTTGTGCATATTATGTGTTTTATTTAGATTCTTAATCTACCAATAAGTCATTTGGATGGATGTCCAATATACATATTATGAATTTTACTTGAACCCAATAAACTAATCATCCGAGTATTGTCCAATGTTTATATATCATGAACTTTCACATGGATTCATCTAAGTCAGAACGATATCCAATATGTATATAACGTGATTCACCATATGGTATCAGAGTCCGATTTTACACGAACTCTTTCAACAAACGAGTTTGTTGATCTCTTAATCTACTAGACCTTAACACATGCAACAATGAGAGCAAAACCCACTTGGTATAATCAAAACCCAAACCCTAACGAAGGTTTTGTGCAGCTACTCAACCATAGCATGGTCAGCATCGGTGCACAAGGGTGTGCAGCACGACGTGCAATACGGGTACAGGGCCAAGTCAACGGCAGGGACGGTGTTCAACTTCTTCAACGCATTGGGAGACGTGGCCTTCGCCTACGCAGGGCACAATGTGGTGCTTGAGATCCAAGCAACCATACCCTCCACCCCCGAGAAGCCCTCCAAAGGGCCCATGTGGAGAGGAGTCGTCGTCGCCTACATCGTCGTCGCCCTCTGCTACTTCCCCGTCGCCCTCATCGGCTACTACATGTTCGGCAACGCCGTCGAGGACAACATCCTCATCTCCTTGGAGAAACCCAGGTGGCTCATCGCCATGGCCAACATGTTCGTCGTCATCCACGTCATCGGGAGCTACCAGGTTATGAAAAAGATCCAACCTTTATGTTCATCACGACGACTCTGTTCATAAAAATCACATTTTTATTTGTTTCAGATTTATGCCATGCCGGTGTTTGATATGATGGAGACATTGCTGGTTAAGAAATTGAACTTCAGTCCTAGCACAATGCTTCGTTTTGTTGTCCGGAATGCCTATGTCGGTAAGCGACAACAACAACCTCGGAAACACACAACATCATCGGATATGTTTCTCTGTTTGTCCTAAAATTGTCGTCTTTTTTGTTGCAGCTTTCACCATGTTCGTGGCCTTGACTTTCCCTTTCTTCGGCGGCCTTCTCGGGTTCTTCGGAGGGTTTGCTTTTGCCCCAACAACTTACTTCGTGAGTCTCAATTAACAACATAAACTCTTATTGATTACTGATTAGTGATTACTAATTGGTTTTGTGTTTTTGTAGCTCCCTTGCATCATGTGGCTTGCGATCTACAAGCCAAGGAAGTTCAGCTTATCCTGGTGGTCGAATTGGGTATGTTCAATTCCAAACACTACAAATTTACTTAAGATTTTAACTTTTTTTAAGTATTGGAGCTCATTAGATTTTGTTTGGTTTCAGTTCTGCATCTCGATCGGGGTTTGCTTGATGATCCTTGCGCCGATTGGAGGATTAAGGTCGATCATACTCCAAGCAAAGACCTACAAGTTCTATTCATAGACACACCAAGAAGTTACAGTAAATAACAAGTTATTATCAACATTTTGTGTCCTGGGAACCTATATGAACTCAGTGTTATGTTTTTTTTTCGTTTTCGTTTGGAACTTGTAGATTTCTGTTCTTATTTTATTTTTTTTGAAATATCTATGCATAAGAACACACTTTGAAGTACATTGCAGTTTGCTAGTTCAAGTAATTGATTGAACCCTGTGATTGCAAGACATAACAGTCTATAACTTAATTCATCATCCCCGTCATTACAACAGATTTTACCCATCGTACCTAAGGTACCAAAATTCATCTGTTTCGATCCAAAAGTCGATGGTTTGTCTTCTACAGTGTAAGTTTCTATAAATTGTTGTGTTTGGTTTCATACATGAACATGACGGTTCAAATTACAAGGGGTGTCACTTCAATCAATTTCTCCTTCCTCAACTTCAGTTGTTGTGATTGCTATGCTGGGTTCTTTGCATTCCCCACCCTCCACCTCCTTTCCTAGATGCGGTGGCTGCTCTTGTTCTTCGGCTTCCACTTCAACAGTAGTATTAGGTGGCTCGGATTCTTCTTGATCCATTTCATTGGCAAGGCTCGGGATGCTTGGAGGTTCACAATCTTCTTCTTCATCATCCATCTTCATGTACAGTCCAAGCTGTTCCAATGGATTGCTTCCCCCAAAACTGAAACTACCCAAGCGGGACAAGACATCTTGGCCGTGCTCTGGGCTTGTCTCATCTACAGAGCTTGGTAATTGCTCAACAGGTGCTCTGAGCATTTCCAAGTCTTCGAGAAACCGGGAGTTTTCGTTTATCTCAACAGTCTTCTCAATCTGCACAGGTTTCCCACAATATGTTCATACACGTGCATGTATATACCAACACAACATCGAATATGGCAAGTGATTTCTGCTAAGAGCATATCCCCATCCAGGGGACGCCAAAGATTTGCGGCTGATGGAGAAGGTACACAGGCACCCTTGGCCCGCACCCATCCGCCTCTCTCCATGCAACATGTGGCAATTTGGAATTTGTTTGATATTGTACCATTGTTGTGCACCAAATAGGTGAAGCTATACAATGGGGAGCAAAAGGTGTAGCATTGGGTGCTCGACACTCTCCAACATGGCACACTCTCTAGCATCCTACTGGCATCAAATAAGTGATACTGGGGATGTGGATGCTAAGCGTACACATTTACCTGCAACAATGCCTGGCGCGCTGCCTCCCTCTCAAGTTCCCTCTTCTGTCTTGCTATGGCTGCAGCTTCAGCTGCAGCTTCCACTTCTGCACGCCTTCGAGCATCTTCAGCAGCTTTTGCCTCAGCTTGCAACCTCGCTTTCTCTGGTTACAAGATTAAAGCCGCTTGTTAAAAGACGCACTAAAAGAAACATACACTGTTTTAAAAGCATATAATATACTCTTCACAACCTTTTCTCCTCTGCATTTCAAGCTCCTCTCTTTCCTTGCGCAGCTTCTCAGGATCCTTCTTTTCTCCCTAATCTCAGATTAATATTATTGCATCAGACCACAACCATGGTTGACAACTACAGAAACTCAGTTATATGTACAAGAAGCTCACTGACCTGAGAAAGAGTCTTCTCTCGAGCTTTAAGGATGGTATCAGCAAACCGATTCTTCAACAATGCAGCTCTGTAAAGTCTGTCGGGGGACATTGGCTTCTGAGCAGAGGCCCCTGTAATGTTTTAAGGGACAGTAAGCAACATGCAACCAGAAGCTAACAACCTTTCCATTGTTTTTTTTATACGAACCATCTTGACAACAATCTGATTCGACAGAACTGGTTTTTTGCTGGGAGGTCAGCTCAAGTTGATCCAGTGCACTGCCAGATTCTGTATATTATAGCAAACTGTACATAAGCCTCAGCACAAATTTGTAACCGGTTTCTATGGAAAAGCGAAACATGCAACTTTTTGACCAAGCATGAATAATACGAAAAAAAACAGAATAGACAGTATCATGCAAAATAGAGATAGAGAAAGCCCTAGCATTTAATTAGAAATACTGACAGATCACCATCAATAATTTATTGAAAAGAAATTCATCCAGTTCAACCATTTGATCGAGTTCACAGCATTTTTAAATTGATTTTCATCTGTTTATTTTATTTTGTTTTGCCAGATCCATCAGAATAACAAAACTGGAGCTGACCATGCATGTTAAATCTACAACAGCGAAAATTAGAAAATAATATTGCCCGGTATCATATTCAGAAGTACGAAATGTGGCAAGGGCATTCAGTAACCTCCAGAACTCTTACCGCCTAACATTTTATTTCCTTCTTGAGAATGATATAATAAGAGCAATGACTTCGCTAAATTTTTCAACTGTACAACATAAGAATATGATCAAATCAAAACTACTCACGGTTCCTCTCAATGGGAGCACTGGTCATTTCTTCAAACTGAGTTGGACAATCTAATGTTTCCTGTACCAAATTGAGAACATGGAATAAGAAGAATAGAGGAAAAAGTGCATCTAGTTTCTTTTCTTTTCTCAGCAGGAAATCAACCCATCAACAATTATTGCTTAAATTACATACCTTTGATCCGATGACTGGACTGGAAGCTTTAGCATTATCAGTTGCACTTTCAGAACTACCTGAATCTGCAGAGCAGGGAACAGTTAACAAATTGCATATACAGTTCAGATAGAGATCATGCCGGTAATAAACGGGAAAAACAATTAATCCATCCTTACTGAATGTAATATAAAGACCAATTATACCACAACAAGGGTACAAGATGTCTTCCATATACAAAGACATTTACTAACTGTCACTGACATGGTATTTTAGCCTCAAAGCTGCTGAAGAGATGGTTCTGATTTCTTGCTTAAAAGAAGAAAAAACATTTTATGGTCAAGAGTATGCTGTCAGCAGCCAAGCTTAGAAAATTAAAAATGACTTCCTTTCTCCTCTTTCCTAGTTCATATCTGTATATATAGCTAATTTAGATGAAAGTTAAAAGGCTAAGAAGAAGCTCCGCCATTATAACTTCCAATAGAAAATATAATATTACCTTAGGAGATTTTTTTTGTAAAAAAAGTTTTATATTTTTCATAAAAAAAATAGAAAATTACCAACTATTTTGTAATAAAATGGAATAAGCATGGACACAGAACAAAAACATGGGAAAGATAGACATACAAAGGAACTAAAAAAATATAAATGTACGAAAAAAAATCAACTTAATACTGGAGCTGACTGGACTGAAACCTTTACCGCATCTGTGGCCAGCATCCTTTTCTATCTCCACAGGAGGATAGCTTGAAACGGGAGGCTCATTTCCACCAATATCAACATCCTCATCAACAGGATAATCATCTACAAACAATGGATCAAAGATATAATAACAAGCAAGTTATAAAAAACAAACTAAAATGTAATTCTGGAATTATAATCAACTGAAATTTTGAAGAACCTTTGCATAGTTGCATGGATGAATTGCTAAGGCCGGGTTCATGCAATAGCTGCAATATAGGAAACACAACAATAAATACCTCATAGAAATACATTCTGCATCTTCATATAATCCAAATTATTTTTCATTCTATTTTATAACTTTGGAAGTAGTACCTCTATTTCACAAGGTTCAGCCTTTCCATGGTTGTTTTGCTTCTCTTGCAAATAATCATCAACAAGCTTCCGCAGTGTGAATAAAGTATCATCACTAAGCTCATTAATATCAATCTCAATTTCATCTTCTCCAGACTCCCCTCCATTGGAACTATGTTCCCTCAAGAAATTGATAATCCGCTCAGGCATTTCGCACAGTATAGGCTGCAACTCAGTACCGAGAATTAGCTTCTCATCATTTGTCATTACCCGCTTCACAGGCTCAGACTTAACTTCGTGATGCATAGCAGTCACCTTCCTCTTTTTACTAGGAGGCATTGGCTTTGTACCTTCTAGTTCTTCATGAGGGCCCGATTTGGTGGGCAATGGAAGCACATCGGGAACTTGTAGCTTCTTCTCAATAGGTTTACACCTAAACTCAAAAAATTTACTTAAAGTATCGGCCATGATGTATACATCATTTCCAGGTGGGTTGTAGGTCATTGCATTCTTGAAAGTGAGTCGCACATCAGCAAGAAATTCCAGTGGGCTTGAGTACACACCCGAGGTTATCTTCTTCTTGATTGTTCCTAAATCCATTGGATACTTGATAACAGTGAGATAGTCTGGAATGTTTAACTTAACTACATCAACCGGGGTATTAAATACCCAACCATATTGATGTGACATTAATCGTTTCAACAGTGCCTGACACTGTTTCATCAACATAGCATTAGCAGTGTTCGGCACAGGTGCCTGTTGAGCACACTCAAATCTTCCAGAAGTACCTCGATTGGAAGGAACATCTTTATTCACTTGCACAGATGATTTCTGAATATTTTCTCTCTGCGCAATAGGTCCATTGCTACAGCTAAGGATATCACTAGAAGATGACACAGAAACTCCATTCATTATCTGTAAGCCAACTTTCTTCTGAAGGTCACGTACTCTCTCAAGTTCGAACCTCAGCTTGTTTATCAAATCCTTTCTTTCAAATTGAGGCATGTTCGACACCTGAAGGACTTGTATGGGTACACCAGAACTGTTGCGCTTACTAGGATTCAAGTATATGCATTTCTTCATATGGGAACCCCCTGTGATCTCCATGTCAAGTCTCCTTGAGCTACCAGACCCTTCTGATTCACCCACCGTCCCAAGGGAATTCCCAAAATGCTTTCCAGAAAACCTGTCATTCCTTTCCATCAGCATAGCCAGACCTCACTATAACAACTTCTCTCCGGCTGCTTCACCACTGTTCAGCCAATTCTGCATATGTCAATCACCCAGAAAATATCATCTTCATCTTCTTGTACCTCCTCTACGACTATTCAGTATGATTACAACTATCCAAAACCCAGATCTCTAAATCTAATATTCAAGTACTATTTGTAAAATGGCACAATTTCTTAACCAACCATCAAAATATTCCAACTTTTTAAGGATTCAAAACACACTGAAACTCCAACCCAAAAGCACCCAGTACAAATTACTACAAATCAGCAAAAATATTCACTGAAATCTTCAAAACATATTTCTTATCACTAATGAAGGTTTGAAAGAAGATCATATAGAGGGAAAATAAACCATGAAAACACCCAAATCCCCAACAGAAATTACCGTTATTCACAGCAGTTCACCTCGGAAATGAAAACATCAAAATTGCCTTGCCACAGAGCACTCCAACCACCAAGTAAGCAACAATCACAGTACCTGGATTTCCGAATTTCAACTACACCACCAAAATACCCAACCCCGGATCAAAACTTCAGAGGGGAAAAGGAGAGAGCAAAGCTAAGCCCTAAATCAGATATTAGAAGCAAGCAAGAAGCTCACTTCGATAGACAAACACAGCCGAGCACAGCTTGCTTAAAACCCTAGAAAGCAGAGAAGACCGGAGATCTCGATTTCCGCCGGAGCTGCACCGATTTGAGACGTAGCCTCGAGTCTTCGAAATCGGAGGTAGAAAGGGAAGTTCTTCTAGTCTCGACTAGAGGAAGAGGCTATTGCCTCCTTTTCTTCAACGCGGTTTCTGCAATCTCCGCCGTTCAATCTCTCTCTCTCTTCACAATTGGACGGTTCACGTGTGCTCTGTAGCTAGCCGTCGGATCTGGACTTGACGGGTAGGATGCGTGAGGTTGCTCAATTGTATTAGCTAAGGGAAATGATAGGGCTACCGACTTTCAGCTAATGGCGTGGAGCCGAAATGTAACCGGAACAAAAAGATATCGATTGAGAAAATAATTTATTAAACAAATGGATCTATCGTGCCGTGACTGTGATTGAAGTTTCCAGAAGGTACCGGAGAAAATAGAACATTGGGTTAGTTGAAGTGGGTGTGAACCGGGTACGGGTGCGGGTACATAACCAAAATGAGGCCCAAAACTCACATGCAACTACTGGACCATAGGGATTTATTTATATGAGTCCATAATTGTTAATTTATCTCTACAATTGACTAATTGAGCATCTCCACTTCGGTTGAATGGAAGAAAAATTAAAATTTATGTGGTCGAATAGATGACGAGTGGGTGAATTTTAAGTAATTTAACCCGACCAATTTATTCGGAAAAAGGTTCTATTGTTCAGACGCTTCGTTCAGCCTTGATCGTAATAAGGAGAATAGAGTTAAAACTGATAGAGTTTGAATCTCTTGATCATTATTATTCATGTGTTAGTGTACATAAATAACTAATTACAGATAAACTCAAACTATTCAAATAATACAATATATCCTGAGTTTGATATTCAAACTCTATGTACTTAGGATAATGTTAATATCTCTAACACGCCCCTGCAGTCTGAACGGGAGGTTCCCGGACGTTGAGGCTGGACCTGAACTCGGTGAAAAGAATGCGCGGAAGACCCTTGGTGAAAACATCCGCAATCTGAGACCGAGAGGGGACATGAAGAACCCGAACATGTCCCTTAGCCACCTTCTCCCGAACAAAATGTATATCCAATTCAATATGTTTGGTGCGCTGATGCTGAACTGGATTACCGGAGAGATAAATCGTACTGATGTTGTCACAGTAGACAAGAGTAGCTCGAGAGACTGGACAATGGAGCTCGAGAAGAAGGTTGCGAAGCCAGCAAGTCTCAGAAACAACATTGGCCACGCCACGATATTCAGCCTCCGTGCTAGAACGAGATAGAGTCGGCTGGCGCTTCGAGGACCATGAGACAAGATTGTCTCCCAAGAAGACACAAAACCCGGATGTGGATCGTCTCGTGTCCGGGCAGCCGGCCCAATCAGCATCTGTGTATGCCACAAGACCAGATACAGGTGAAGAGGAAATATGAAGCCCAAAATGTCGAGTCCCCTGGAGATATCGAATAATGCGCTTAAGCGCTCCCATGTGGCTAACACGCGGATCATGCATGTGAAGACATATCTGCTGAACTGCATAAGAGATATACGACCGTGTAAATGTGAGATACTGGAGCGCCCCCGCAAGACTGCGATAAAGAGTCGGATTCTCAAACGGAGATCTGTCGGTGGCACTAAGCTTGCCCTGGGTGTCAACTGAAGTGGTTGAAAAGGAGCATGACGTCATGTCGGCACGATCAATGATGTCCGAGGCATGTTTCTGTTGAGATAGAAACATGCCTCCAGAATGGCGGGTGACTGCAACTCCCAAGAAATAGGACAGAGGACCGAGGTCTTTCATAGAAAACTCCGAACTCAGTCTGAACATAATGGAGAGGCGAAGAGCGTCACTCGAGTAGGCAAGAATGATGTCATCGACGTAGAGAATAATATAGGCTGTATCAGCACCACTACGATAGATGAAGAGCGAGTGATCGGACTTGCTGTGATAGAAGCCGATGGAAGCCACGAAGTTTGTGAACCGCTGGTACCACGCACGAGGAGCCTGCTTAAGCCCATAAAGAGATCGATGCAACAGACAGACATGGTCTGGATGGGTAGAGCTCCGAAAACCAAGTGGATGATGCATATAGATTGTCTCATACAGATGTCCGTTCAAGAAGGCATTCTTGACATCGAGCTGATGAATGGACCAGGAGCGAGACACTACAATGCTGAGAACAGTGCGGATAGTAGAGGGCTTGACCACCGGGCTAAAAGTCTCCTCACAGTCAACTCCAACCTGCTGAGACCTGCCATCACCAACAAGACGAGCCTTATATCGCTTAAAAGAACCGTCAGATCGAGTCTTGTGGCGAAAAATTCACATGGACCGAATAATATTCACCCCGATAGGACGAGGAACTAGAACCCAAGTCTTATTATTAAGTAAAGCATCAAACTCGTCTTTCATTGCTAGTTTCCAATTAGGTTCTAGTAAAGCATCCTTGGGATTCCGAGGTATAGGGGAGGGATCTGTAGAGGTAGAAAGGTTGAAAATACGCTTAGGTTTAACGATATCTGATTGGCTACGTGTGACCATAGAGCACGATGGAATGGGTGGTTGGGCCGGTGCAGTGGGTCTGGGCCCGGGCGGTGCAGATGGAAGAGGGGGTGAATGGATCTGGGCCGGGTCGGTGGGAGCAGATGAGTGGGAGAAGCGGGTCGGTGATGTGGGCCGCGAGCTTGGCGAGCGGGCAGAATCATCCGGCTGGATCGGTGAAGTGGGCTTGGAGGGAACAAAGGATGCAGGCCCGCCAGGCTGGGCAGAAATGGGCTGTGTGGCTAGAGGTGGGCCTGGCTGCACTGATGGGTTATCAAAACCTGAAAGGGGAAAGAATACTTGGGCCTTGGCTACAGGTGATGGTCGAAAATGGGATGAAAATGGGAAAACCGTTTCGTCAAAAACAACATGCCTCGAAATAATGAATTTGTTAGCTTGTAAATCATAGCATATGTACCCTCTATGGTTCGGAGGAAATCCGAAAAAAACACACTTTGTTGAGCGTGCCTGTAGTTTGTGAATAGTAGTGGAGGGAAAAAGGGGAAAACACAAACAACCAAAAATACGAAGATGAGTGTAAGTCGGTGTTCGGTGATATAGAAGCCAAGTAGGAGGCGAAAACTGAATTGTTTTAGATGGAAGAATGTTAGAAAGATATGTAGACACAGCTAAAGCATAATGCCAATACGAAGGGGGAATAGAGGAATGTAAAAGCAAAGTACGAACCATGTTGTTCAAAATGCGAATTTTGCGTTCAGCTTGACCGTTTTGAGATAAGGTATGAGGACAAGAAAAACGAAACACCAATCCTGACGAGGCAGCGAAGTTGTGAAACGGGTGTTATCGAATTCCTTGCCATTGTCACATTGAAAACTTTTGATATTGTAACCAAATTGAGTCGAGACAAAAATACTAAATGTAGAGAATATCTGAAAAACTTGAGATTTCCTACCCAAAGGATAGGTCCAAACAAAGTTAGTAAAATCATCCAGCAACACAAGATAGTATTTATGTCCTGAGGAACTTAAAACCGGGGATGTCCACAAATCAGCATGCACAATATCAAATGGAGCAGTAGTAATAGATAAAGATGTGTCAAACGGTAAACGTACATGCTTCCCAAAAATACATGAATGACAAACATTATTCAATTTATTCGCAGTACAAGAAATGTAATTGGAACGACGAAGTAAATCAAACACCGGACTACCCGGATGACCCAAACGAGAGTGCCAGACCTCTGGCGACAAAGTAATAAAAGCTGATGAAGTAGATAAAGAGCTAGGGGAAACATGTGAAGTAACAGGGTATAAGTCTCCTGAGCTATTGCATCTCATAACCGGATGTCCCGTCCGAAAATCCTTCACACAAAAACCAAAAGGGTCAAATTCTATTGAGGCATTGTTGTCTTTGACAAAGCGAGGAACGGAAATTAAGTTTTTAACTATGTGTGGGGTATGCAACACATCACGTAAGGCATAATCAGGTCGGGTGCGAAATATAGATGCTTTACCAGTACCATAAATTGGAATAGTATGATCGTTACCAACAATAATAGTTAGATTAATGTTTGACTTAAAATAAGAATTAAGGTTACCTGAATTTGAAGTCATATGGGAGGAAGCACTGTTGTCCATGTACCAATTTCCATCGGGGGGCTGCTGCATGGATAATTGGGTCATGGCATTGGACACATCTGTGGGTACTGCAACATTTGCTTGAGGAGCTGCTGTTGGACGAGGGCCCAAAACATTGGGCTGAGGTGCAGGCCCGCGCGCCCATGGCTGAGGCGCTGTAGGGTAAGGACACGGAGGTGTCTGGTGCGGATATGGGCCTGCCCAATTGTGCGCATGTGGAGTGGGCCAGTACTGCTACCCATTCCACACGATGGGCTGGCCTGCCCACTGAGAGTTCGGCCCAGATAGAGTTCCTTGTGCCCAGTTAGTGCCGGTTCTTTGTCCACGATTACCACGACCTGCTTTGGCCGTATTACCACGCCGTCCACGCGCAATACCCCTTCCACGCGAAGGGGTGAAGTGTTGCTGCTGAGAAGCTCCAGGTTCTTTGGAGGAACCATTTGTGCCAGTATACAGGGCATTAGAGGAAGCCAACACGCCCGAGGAGACTTGCTTCACTTTCCGAGTCTTTTCCAGGACTAATTTCGACCGAGCCTCATAAAATGGAGGAAGTGGATCACTCTGCTGAATGAGAGTAGCCACGTTGTCATAAGCTTCAGCCAGTCCTGCGACAAGTTGAAGGACCAACCGGTTGTTGGAAACCGGGGCTCCCATGTCCGTCAATTGATCAGCGATCGTTTTTAGCTCTTGGCAGTAGCTGGAAACATTAGAGAAATCGTCCAATTTCGTGGACGAGAACTGATGTTCAAGATAAACGGCACGCGAGTGCTTATTATCCTGAAAAATCAGACGAAGCGAATTCCACGCTTGTGCAGCAGTATTATCAGGGACAATTATAGTTTGAAGCAAATCACTAGAAATGGTACCGTAGATCCATTGAAGGACGGTGGCATCAAGGCGATCCTAAAGGTCAGCCGGAATCTCGGCTGAAGGAGGACCGGTTACTGCAGCAGTAGCACCGGTTATGGCAGTTGAAGCATCAGTCACAACAGCAGCAGGTGTGACCGTTCCGACAGTCTCCGGCGTTGTGTCTTTGGAAGAAACCGTGGTAGCAGCAGCTGGTGGTGCTGGAGTGGAGTCGGCGCTAGTCGGAGAAGCAGTTTCCGGCATGATATGATGCAAGACACGGTACACACGGCAGTGAATACGGAATAAATCGGCCCAAGATGAGTATTGGCCTTTGTCCATTTCGAGAGTGATCGGAATAGCGTTCTGAATGTTAGCGACCGTGAGAGCTGGGTAGAGACGTGGATCAGCCATCGGAGAGGAGGAAAAAAGCTTCCGGAATGGTGACAAGCCGGAACTGTGGAGCAAGGAGTCGCGGTTCTGTGTTTGGGAAGGACACTGAACGCAGACTATAGCCAAAACTGAAGTGGAGTAATCGGTTTTGGAAAGAAAAAAATGGAACAGAAAACGCACGGCAGAAGCGTTTGAGAAATAGAAGTGGATTAAGAGTAGAATTTCTCTGATACTATGATAGAGTTTGAATCTCTTAATCATTATTATTCATGTGTTAGTGTACATAAATAACTAATTACAGATAAACTCAAACTATTCAAATAATACAATATATCCTGAGTTTGATATTCAAACTCTATGTACTTAGGATAATGTTAATATCTCTAACAAAAACATTGATAAGAATCATAAATTATACGAGTTGAAAGTATATATTCATGGTAAGCTCTTGAAACAAATGACAACGACTAATCTCAACAATTTAAGTTAATGTGATTTTGTTTTCGAATATTAATTTAGTACAAAATTCTCTCGGTTTTTAATGCTAGGAGCTTTTCTGGAGTCGGGGCAAGGGGTTCCAGTGACCAGATATGTCCACCACGTGCAGATCTGTCCCCTTTTGGGTCGGGATGACGTGTTGGCTTCCGTTCCTCCGGTCGTCTCTCCGGTTCGCGCCTTCTTTAGAGGCTAGGCTCGCTTGAAGATCGGTCGGCGTGGTCTTGTTGTATCTGCGTTGGGCATGATCCCGGGTCGAAATAGAGCCTGTATGGTTCTCTTCGGGTCTGAACAAAGTCGATGATGTTCTTTTCGTTGGTTGGCTTGGTGTCGCTCATGTTGTTCGCCGGAGCTAGGCACGATTTGTTGGAGTTTGGATGTTGTTGTTCGTTATCCTTTTCCGGCCTCTATGGTCGGCATTCTCCTCCTCCTTCCTCGTCAGATCTGTTAGGCTCTTCAAGCAGGTACTCTTACTTGTTGTTGATTGAAGGCATGATATGTTTGTCGTCCTCGATCATGAGGTGTTCAGGCAATAGTTACAAGGACTTCGGGGCGGTTTGGTGTTGGCCACCGTATATCCCGACTCCGTTGTCTTTTCCTCGAGGAGGTGTGGTTGAGGCTTGAGCGTTCCTTCGGAAGTATCCTTTTCAGAGTTGATCATGGAACGCGCTTCTATATCCTTACGGGTTGGATCGTTGTGGTTCTGGGCTGGCCGCTTCTGTTGGCACGTTCTATTGTCCGTCGTTTCTTTTCAGGTCTAGGTGTGGGACATGTTTCTTCATCTTTGGGTGTTGATCATCGTAGACCCGGTGATTCGCCGAGGCTTACTACTTTGATGTTCACCGAACCCGTTCGTTGTGGTCCTCTGATGCCTTGTTTCATATCTATCGTGGGAAGCGTTTCTGGTTGTGGATTCGTTGTGCATCTGGACTGGTCCCTCGTCACCGCGGATGGTAAGGTTCTTGTCTCACTTTAATCTTTACCGGTGGCTTGTGGTGATCTGCTCATCCTTAGGTTTAGGTTCGCTTCGATTTCTGTTGTTTCCCTAACCAATTGGGAGGGGTCAGTATTTATGTGTTGGCCTCTGACGGGTACTACTGGGTCTTTAGACCTTGGAAATCTTCGAGTCTTTCATCTTTAGGTTTTGAGTTTCGGTGATGATTTATCGGATTATCTCTGTCGATTAGCGATGTTGGTCGGTCCTCTGATACTGGTTTCTTTTTCTCAGGGGTTCTGGTGTGGCGATCCTCGTGCTTTCGTGGATCATCACCCTTTACACGTTGTGGCAGATGGTTAAGATGCACGAGATGGTACCAGGTAAGAGGTTTGACAAGTACCATGAACTAGGTCAGTGCGTATTTGGTGAGAAGTTGGGTCTCTACATTGTGGTGCCTCAGCAGCTTATAGTTGAGGTCGGTGTGTGCATCGTGTACCTGGTCACCGAAGGAAAGTCCCTCCAGAAGTTACACCTATCGGTCTGTCCCGATTGCAAGGACATCAAGTTGACCTACTTTATCATGATCTTCTCCTCTGTCCACTTTTTTCTCTCCCATCTCCTCAACTTCAACTCCATCTCTGGCGTCTCTCTTATTGTTGTTGTCATGTCTCTCAGGTACATCTCACCATTTTTTCACTTCATAACATAGTTGAATTATTTGGATCTATAAGTTACAGTATTAGTTGTTTGGGTCAGAATAGTGTTCAATATGTATATCATGAATTTCACTCTCGCCGATGCCTACCTGACTAACCATTTAGGTATTGTTATATCACGAGCTTTAGTCATTTGGGTATTGTCCAATATGCATATCAGGAGCTTTAGATTTATAACCTCTTAAACCGGTCATTGGATCATAGTGATGTCTAATATGAATATTATGAGCTTCACCTGACTCTAACTTACTAAACCAGTTATTTTGGTATCGTCTAATATATAGATCATGAACTTCACTTAATTACATATATCATGAGTTGTACTTAAATTCATAACCTATCCGACTAGTCATTAGATCAAAACGATGTCCAATATATATCATGAGTTTCACTTGATTCCAACTTACTAAATCGGTCATTTGGGTATTGTCTAATATTTATATATCATGAACTTTACGCATACATATTATGAGTCTTATTTAGATTCTTAACCTACCAACCCGTCATTTGTATTAGAGAATCAATTAAAAGCTAAATTTGATAGTTGAAAACCTAATCATAGCTTTTTTTATATAAGCAAAGCATTATATAAATTTCTCCCTTATCAAAGTAAAAAAAGAGAGGGGATTGTCTGGCTATAGACATGAAGAAGATACCAACAACAGACTCGAGCGTTGGCATGACAGCTCGGCCTCATGACTATCCCAACATGGGAGATGAAAAGTCTAAAAACCGAAAATGACAATCAAATAAGCACAAATGAAAACGGCTAAAAAATTTGAGACTCAAACCCGAATATAGCCACCATGAAGCACTAAAAAAGGGTCTAAACCCATATATATCAATCATAAAGCGCTTTAAAGCTAGTCGCCTTCCAAAGTAAACACCAAAGATCTGACCCGAACTTGAGGAGAAACTGTATCTCATCGGCACCCCAACTCAGCGAGTTAAAAGACACCGACACGCCGATGACCAACATCGCATACCGGGAGAGATAAATCAGTGCAAAAGCACTGAAACTCATAACCCAAAAGAAGAAGGACATCTCGATTTCCAAGGCCTAAAGATCAAGTACAACCCGTCATAGGCCAACACCTAAAGAATGACGGGACCCGCAACAAAGGCAGGAGTACAAACAAAATCGAAACGAGCCTAAATCTAAGGAAGAGCATGAATCCTACAAGTTACAAATAAGGCTCAAGGAGCGACAAGAACCAAACCATGCGCGACGGCAAGTGACGAGGCCATAAGCACAACGAATCCGAGCTCGGAAACGCCTCCCACGGTGAAACTGGACGAAGACACCCGAAAGCCACCCTGATCAGGTCCAGAAAACAGTCAAGCAACCCGCTGAGTCAGGCCCACACGATGGACCAGGACCAGACGATGGCCCAACAGAACCAGGCCCAACCCAAGGACCTAAGTCCCGGCCCAAAGTCGAAGCCCAACAACCAAACTCAAACCAAGCCTGACAACTTCCGACCCGAAACAGAAAGCACCAAACCCGATTGCCACACCGGATCAGACACCTCCGTCGCAAGAGCTCCGCCGTCGGCCAAGATCCGCAGCCACAACCCCCACACGAACACCACCAAACCCCTCCTCAAACAACTTTTCCGAGACAACAGATGAGCCATCAAGGCGCCCAAACCAGACCCACGACCGCGCAAGCATGCCGGAACAGGACCAAAAACGGCAAAAGGAGGGGAGCCGGCGACCGAAAAGAGGAAGAAGAAGCAGATCTGAGCGTTGAGAACTCAAACCAGAGTACCTAACCTGCGTTCAGCGAGCTAGCCGACAATCCACACCGATCCCCACCAAAACTGACGGAGAAGCGGGCGCTACACCTGGATCTACGAGAAGCCGACGCCGGAGACCTCGCCTCGGAAACACGACCAAGACTGAAGAGGTCGGGAGAGAAAGAAGAAGAAGAAGGAAAAAGAGAAGAGCAAGGGGGAGAAGCCACCACCGGTGATAGCCATGGCCGGAGGCCACAACCGTCGTCGGTGAAGGATTAAAGGGGCGGTGGCTGAAAAAGGCTAAGGTTAAGGGTTTTTTTCGAGAGAGAGAAAAAGTTTTATATTCCTACCTTAAAACTCAATCATAGTTATATTCTAACAAATTGGATGGATGTCCAATATACGCATTATGAAATTCACTTGAATCCACTAAACTATTCATTTGGGTATTGTCGAATAATTACACATCATGAACTTTCACATGGATTCATCTAGGTCAAATCAATATCCTATATGTATATGACGTGATTCACCAGATAGGTCAAATCAATATCCTATATGTATATGACGTGATTCACCAGATAGTATCAGAGTCTGGTTTGTTGTCTTAGTCTACTAGACCTGTAACACATACAACAATGAGAGCAAAACCCGTTGCTACAAGTTCTATTTTATCTTTTTGAAACATCTATGCATAAGAACACACTTTCAAGTACATTGCAGTTTGTTCAAGTAATTGATCGAACCCTGTGACTGCAAGACGTAACAGTCTATAACTTAATTCATCATCCCCGTCATTACAACAGACTTTACCCATCGTACCTAAGGTACCAAAAATTCATCTGTTTCGATCCAAAAGTCGATGGTTTGTCTTCTACAGTGTAAGTTTCTATAAATTGTTGTGTTTGGTTTCATACATGAACATGACGGTTCAAATTACAAGGGGTGTCACTTCAATCAATTTCTCCTTCCTCAACTTCAGTTGTTGTGATTGCTATGCTGGGTTCTTTGCATTCCCCATCCTCCACCTCCTTTCCTAGATGCGGTGGCTGCTCTTGTTCTTCGGCTTCCACTTCAACAGTAGTATTAGGTGGCTCGGATTCTTCTTGATCCATTTCATTGGCAAGGTCCTGGATGCTTGGAGGTTCACAATCTTCTTCTTCATCATCCATCTTCATGTACAGTCCAAGCTGTTCCAATGGATTGCTTCCCCCAAAACTGAAACTACCCAAGCGGGACAAGACATCTTGGCCGTGCTCTGGGCTTGTCTCATCTACAGAGCTTGGTAATTGCTCAACAGGTGCTCTGAGCATTTCCAAGTCTTCGAGAAACCGGGAGTTTTCGTTTATCTCAACAGTCTTCTCAATCTGCACAGGTTCCACACAATATGTTCATACATGTGCGTGTATATACCCACACAACATCGAAAATGGCAAGTAATTTCTGCTAAGAGCATGCATCCCCAATCCAGGGGACGCCAAGGATTTGCAGCTGATGGAGAAGGTGCCCCTGGCCCACACCCCTCCTTCCAACATGTGGCAATTTGGAATTTTTTTGATATTGTACCATTGGTGTGCACCAAATAGTGAAGCTATGCAATGGGGAGCAAAAGGTGTAGCATTGGGTGCTCGACACTCTCCAACATGGCACACTCTCTAGCATCCTACTGGCATCAAATAAGTGATACTGGGGATGTGGATGCTAAGTGTACACATTTACCTGCAACAATGCCTGGCGCGCTGCCTCCCTCTCAAGTTCCCTCTTCTGTCTAGCTATGGCTGCAGCTTCAGCTGCAGCTTCCACTTCTGCACGCCTTCGAGCATCTTCAGCAGCTTTTGCCTCAGCTTGCAACCTCGCTTTCTCTGGTTACAAGATTAAAGTCGCTTGTTAAAAGACGCACTAAAAGAAACATACACTGTTCTAAAAGCATATAATATACTCTTCACAACCTTTTCTCCTCTGCATTTCAAGCTCCTCTCTTTCCTTGCGCAGCTTCTCAGGATCCTTCTTTTCTCCCTAATCTCAGATTAATATTATTACATCAGACCACAACCATGGTTGACAACTACAGAAACTCAGCTATAACTTATATGTACAAGAAGCTCATTGACCTGAGAAAGAGTCTTCTCTCGAGCTTTAAGGATGGTATCAGCAAACCGATTCTTCAACAATGCAGCTCTGTAAAGTCTGTCGGGGGACATTGGCTTCTCAGCAGAGGCCCCTGTAATGTTTTAAGGGACATTAAGCAACATGCAACCAGAAGCTAACAACCTTTCCATTGTTTTTTTTTATACGAACCATCTTGACAACAATCTGATTCGACAGAACTGGTTTTTTGCTGGGAGGTCAACTCAAGATGATCCAGTGCACTGCCAGATTCTGTATATTATAGCAAACTGTACATAAGCCTCAACACAAATTTGTAACCGGTTTCTATGGAAAAGCGAAACAAGCAACTTTTGACCAAGTATGAATAATACAAAAAAAACAAACAGAATAGATGGTATCATGCAAAATAGAGATCGAGAAAGACCTAGCATTTAATTAGAAATACTGACAGACAGATCACCATCAATAATTTATTGTAAAGAAACTCATCCAGTTCAACCATTTGATCGAGTTCACAGCATTTTTTAATTGATTTTCATATGTTTATTTTATTTTGTTTTGCCAGATCAAAGTAACAAAATTGGAGCTGACCATCATGTTAAATCTACAACAGCAAAAAATTAGAAAATAATATTGCCCGGTATCATATTCAGAAGTACGAAATGTGGCAAGGGCCTTCAGTAACCTCCAAAATTCTTACTGCCTAACATTTTATTTCCTTCTTGAGAATGATATAATAAAAGCAATGACTTCGCTAAATTTTCAACTGTACAACATAAGAATATGATCAAATCAAAACTACTCACGATTCCTCTCAATGGGATCACTGGTCATTTCTTCAAACTGAGTTGGACAATCTAATGTTTCCTGTACCAAATTGAGAACATAGAATAAGAAGCATAGAGGAAAAAGTGCATCCAGTTTCTTTTTTTTTTTCTCCGCAGGAAATCAGCCCATCAACAATTATTGCTTATATTACATACCTTTGATCCGATCACTGGACTGGAAGCTTTAGCATTATCAGTTGCACTTTCAGAACTACCTGAATCTGCAGAGCAGGAAACAGTTAACAAATTGCATATACGGTTCAGATAGAGATCATGCCGGTAATAAACAGGAAAAACAATTAATCCATCCTTATTAAATGTAGTATAAAGACCAATTATACCACAACAAGGGTACAAGATGTCTTCCATATACAAAGACAATTACTAACTGTCACTGACATGGTATTCTAGCCTCAAAGCTGCTGAAGAGATAGTTCTGATTTCTTGCTTAAAAGAAGAAAAAACATTTTATTGTCAAGAGTATGCTGTCAGCAGCCAAGCTTAGAAAATTGAAAATGACTTCCTTTCTCCTCTTTCCTAGTTCATATTGTCAAGAGTATGCTAATAAGAAGCTCCGCCATTATAACTTCCAAAAGAAAATATAATACTACCTTACGAGATTTTTTTTATAAAAAAAGTTTTATATTTTTCATAAGAAAAATAGAAAATTATCAACTATTTGGTAATAAAATGGAATAAGCATGAACACGGAACAAAAACATGGGAAAGATAGCCATACAAAGGAACTAAAAAAATATAAATGTACGCAAAAAAAATCAACTTAATACTGGAGTTGACTGGACTGAAACATTTACCGCTTCTGTGGCCAGCATCCTTTTCTATCTCCACAGGAGGATAGCTTGAAACGGGAGGCTCATTTCCACCAATATCAACATCCTCATCAACGGGATAATCATCTACAAACAATGGATCAAAGATATAATAACAAGCAAGTTATAAAAGACAAACTAAAATGTAATTCTGGAAGTATAATCAACTGAAATTTTGAAGAACCTTTGCATAGTTGCATGGATGAATTGCTAAGGCCGGGTTCATGCAATAGCTGCAATATAGGAAACACAACAATAAATACCTCATAGAAATACATTCTGCATCTTCATATAATCGAAATTACTTTTCATTCTGTTTTATAACTTTGGGAGTAGTACCTCTATTTCACAAGGTTCAGCCTTTCCATGGTTGTTTTGCTTCTCTTGCAAATAATCATCAACAAGCTTCCGCAATGTGAATAAAGTATCATCACTAAGCTCATTAATATCAATCTCAATTTCATCTTCTCCAGATTCCCCTCCATTGGAACTATGTTCCCTCAAGAAATTGATAATCCGCTCAGGCATTTCACACAGTATAGGCTGCAACTCAGTACCGAGAATTAGCTTCTCATCATTTGTCATTACCCGCTTGACAGGCTCAGACATAACTTCATGATGCATAGCAGTCACCTTCCTCTTTTTACTAGGAGGCATTGGCTTTGTACCTTCTAGTTCTTCATGAGGGCCTGATTTGGTGGGCAATGGAAGCACGTCGGGAACTTGTAGCTTCTTCTCAATAGGTTTACACCTGAACTCAAAAAATTTACTTAAAGTATCGGCCATGATGTATACATCATTTCCAGGTGGGTTGTAGGTCATTGCATTCTTGAAAGTGAGTCGCACATCAGCAAGAAATTCCAGTGGGCTTGAGTACACACCCGAGGTTATCTTCTTCTTGATTGTTCCTAAATCCATTGGATACTTGATAACAGTGAGATAGTCTGGAATGTTTAACTTAACTACATCAACCGGGGTATTAAAAACCCAACCATATTGATGTGACATTAATCGTTTTAACAGTGCCTCACACTGTTTCATCAATATAGCATTAGCAGTGTTCGGTACAGGTGCCTGTTGAGAACACTTAAATCTTCCAGAAGTACCTCGATTCCATCCAGGAGCACTGACGCTGGAAGGATCTTTATTCACTTGCCCAGATGATTTCTGAATATTTTCTTTCTGCACAATAGGTCCATTGCTACAGCTAAGGATATCGCTAGAAGATGGCACAGCAACTCCACTCATCCTCTGTAAGCCAACTTTCTTCTGAAGGGCACGTACTCTCTCAAGTTCGAACCTCAGCTGTTTTATCAAATCCTTTCTTTGAACTTGAGGCATGTTCGACACCTGAAGGACTTGTATGGGTACACCAGAACTGTTGCGCTTATTAGGATTCAAGTATATGCATTTCTTCATATGGGAACCCCCCGTGATCTCCATGTCAAGTCTCCTTGAGCTACCAGACCCTTCTAATTCACCAGCCGTCCCAAGGGCATTCCCATAATGCTTTTCAGAAAACCTGTCATTCCTTGCCATCAGCATAGACAGACCTCACTATAACAACTTCTCTCCGGCTCCTTCACCAATGTTCAGCTAATTCTGCATATGTCAATCACCTAGAAAATATCATCTTAATCTTCTTGTACCGCCTCTACAACTATTCAGCATGATTACAACTATCCAAAACCCAGATCTCTAAATCTAATATTCAAGTACTATTTGTAAAATGGCACAATTTCTTAACTAACCATCAAAATATTCCAACTTTAAGGATTCAAAGCACACTGAAACTCTAACCCAAAAGAACCCAGTACAAATTACTACAATTCAGCAAAAAAATTCACTGCAATCTTCAAAACATATTTCTTATCACTAATGAAGGTTTGAAAGAAGATCATATAGATGGAAAATAAACTATGAAAACACCCAAATCCCCAGTAAAAATTACCGTTATTCACAGCAGTTCCACGTTGCTCAAAAGGCTCGAGCTCACTTCGGAAATGAAAACATCAAAATTGCCTTGCCACAGAGCACTCCAACCACCAAGTAAGCAACAATCACAGTACCAGGACTTCCGAATTTCAACTCCACCACCAAAATACCCAACCCTGGATCAAAACTTCAGAGGGGGAAAAGAGAGAGCAAAGCTAAGCCCTAAATCAGATACTATAAGCACGCAAGAAGCTCACTTCGATAGAGAACCACAACCGAGCACAACTTACTACAAACCCTAGAAAGAAGAGAGGACCAGAGATCTCGATTTCCGCCGGAGCTGCACCGATATGAGACGTAGCCTCGAGTCTTCGAAATCGGAGGTAGAAAGGGAAGTGAGAGGCTTCGCTTCTAGTCTCGGCTCGAGGAAGAGGCTATTGCCTCCTTTTCTTCAACGCGGTTTCTGCAATCTCCGCCGTTCAATCTCTCTCTCTCTTCACAATTGGACGGTTCACGTGTGCTCTGTAGCTAGCCGTCGGATCTGGACTTGACGGGTAGGATGCGTGAGGTTGCTCAATTGTATTAGCTCAGGGAAATGATAAGGCTACCGACTTTTAGCTAATGGCGTGGAACTGGAACAAAAAAATATCGATTGAGAAAATAATTTATTAACTAGGTGATTGGCTAATAGCGCAGTGCTAACTGTAATATATATATATATATATAGCTAAGGAGAGTTTGTCGAAAATTAAAAGTGATTGACTGTCCAAATCAGTTTGATAATCACACTAACATAAAAATAATTACCCAAATAAAATAAAAGAACAATTTTAATATAGGCCTTGGTATCGTAAAATTAGTCTGCAAAAATTGTAGGCTACGTACAAAGACACATCGATATGTACACATAATAAATTCTCGACGTCGATTGTAATTAACTTGTGAGTGCTTTCTAACTTAGGAAGAAGGCCTTGACTGTGGGAAGAGAAAAAAGAAAAGCAACATAGGTGTTTTTCTTGTAATTGACCAGAGAACAGAGAGGCGTCTGAGAATATTAATGCACCGTGTGTAACACGATCATACCTGTAACATTTTGCATTCGAATAATAGAAGTCAACATAGGTTATCCAAGAAGATAAGAACATAATATGAGTAATGAAACGCTCATAGTTTGAACCTATACATTGCTTCTCAACCCATTATCTCAATTTTCCTTCCATCCATGCCATAATCAACTAAAAAATGATTTTTCTGGAGAATACGGTTGTGAACTTCTAGGTCTAATTGGTGATCAACTGAAGAGTCGTTGACTTGGTGCAAGAGCTATGACCTCCATGAGCATTCGACCTCCTTGCAATGAGCGCGAAGGCTCCACCAATTTCTTCCAAAAAATGCTTGCAACTTATATTGATATCGAGATAATGGTTTTTCGACCTGTTTCAAGTAAAGATCATTATCATAGGAATGAAAACCCGTTTCAACCTTGATCAAACACACAAAAATAAAATCCACTGCCACAACCAAAAAAATCAGCTTTAAAAACCGTTTCAACCTCAATCGAACACTCAAAAACAAATTCACTACCACAACTTAAAAATCAACTTTCTTTATTTCAGCCAATGGAAGCTTTTCAATCTATAAACCAAAGAAAACATAAAAATAACAAAATGAGAAAATAAATGTAGAATGAAATTTCTGAAAATTCCTTCTTCATCCTGGCAGATATAATAGAAGTTCTGCTAGAAGATATAAATTTTGTATAAGACATGGTGAAAGTCATGAATAAGATTTAAGTATCAACTTGGAAGAGAATAAATCAAACCGTAGTTGTATATGAGTTTGTCATATATAAAGACAGAGTAAATGCACTAAGATCTCTTTTTTTCTCATTTCTTTTTCAACTATTAGAAACAAACTATTCATACCATCTCCTGTATAGTTAAATATGCTAAGTACTAATTACAATTTAACATCAAAGTGCAAAGCTAGAACTTAAATCTATAATATAGATGTGCGACATTTGATTATTTTATAATCATGATAATCAACATCAATAACCACTAACCATGAGTAATACTCATTTCCTCCTTCCACCGATCTTTTTCTACAACAATTCTCAGTCTTCTCTCTGCCATTACAAAGATACAGTATAATAGAACTACAATACAATATATTATTACTACATCTGATATTTATTCATATAATTGTTTGAACTTAAGCCGTTACCAGTCTATTAAAGTTGCAATACTCACCAAGCTCTTTGTATTAAAGAAAACCACTATTGAAATAGTGGAAAAAAGATCAACAACCCAATAATCTAATTTGAGAAACTAAATTCAGTCGCTGCAGCAAACCATAAGACTTAACATAATCAATCAGTCTAGGCCATTATGAAAAAAATAGACATTCAGTGGGGTTTTCTGAAACGCATACAAATTATAATAGAAAAAAAAACTACACAAATGATGCAATGCATCACCGGAGTTTTTCTGAAATGCATAGTTGTATACTACAATGAATGAACATGAACATAAAGACATGAACATGAACATGAAATGAATGGATCACAAGCGGATTAAAAAAAGAACAACAAAATACATAATTAGGAACTACAAATACATGACAATCAAACCGAACAAAATACATGATTATCACAACCAATCAAGCCAAATTCAAATACATAAATAGGACAGAAAAGTTTCAAAGAAATCAATCGGAAAACACAAAATAAAACTCCTGATTACAATCACATCAAGCCAAATTCAAATACAAAAAAACGTAAAAATAGCAATTCACACTCCAAGATACTAACGATATATGTGCTGCAAAAGTTTGTTATTTTTTTCTTCTCTTTTTTTATTTACACTTCATTCACTGATTTTATCAAAACACTTCCAACAAATTTGAGCAAAGAAGAACATTAGGAAGGACAAAAAATAAATAATATAAGACCACAGCATACCAAGAATCCTTGATGATCAGGAAAGGCAGCAACACATTTTTTGTGATATTTTAAGGGTGAGGTGATCCTTTTAAACTCGGCCTCTCCAGAATTAAGAGTTACTAAATTGAAATGCACACCAAAATCAATAATGTTTATCACAAAATTTACACAAATTGTACCTTTGTTGGTGGACAGATACCAATGAATATGTAGCTTCAGTTCCCAGACCCATTGTATTTAGGACCCTGAAGCCAAAATGAGTTCCCAGATGATGTGTTTCAACACCCCACTGTGTGTATACATAGATGAAAGCACACGAATCTATAAAATTATCAATGCATATGATATACATTCCTTAAAAAATAAACCAAATCATCCCATTTTCGCTTTGTCACATAAGCACCATCACAGACTGAAACACAACCAGAGATTCATCAAGTAAACTAATGTAGTTTGTAAGATCAGTAAGCACCAAAATGAAAACATTTAAAGAACAATAAGTACCGAAATGAAAAATCAATACAATAATTCAAAAATCAATAAGCATCAAAATAAAAAATTCAGTAACAAAAACTACCGAGAAAAAGAAGAATTCCTCGATTCTATGACATAATTCAAAATTCAGTAAGCAACATAAAGTTGTCGTTGCATTTGTATGGTCAATCAAAGCACTTATTGTTGTTCATTTCTCTATTGCTTCTTCGCATATGCATTGTCATACGACGAAACCAGTTAGTAGAAATTTCATTTCCAACACATATGCAATATCATAAATCATACGAACAATTATAAAGAAGATATGAAAAAAATCTATCACTCACATAGCTTCGAAGCATTTTTTTGGAATTTAACAAATATTGTTGTACTATTCACCAAAACTCCCAATCATTTAAAACCAAATTTCCTGCTAAACTATCCGCCATAGAGTACACCAAAAAAAAAAATCAAATTCGCCTGACAATCTCGAAGTAGAAAGCTGAAAATTCGATGTTTTCTGGTAGAGAAAAAATTGGGTTGCAGAAAAGGTTCGGCATCAACAGTGCTAATAAGAAAATTCAAAAACGAACCTGACCACCATGGCTCCATGTCTTGATGCAAGTAGAGAAGGTGCCGGCTGGAGAGAAATCGATTTGGAATACAAAACTGTGTTTCCTGAAGTTACCGTCAATGGCAAGAATTTGGGAGGGTGTTATTTGTTGTTCATTTAGCTACTAAGAAATTACTTTCTTACCGAGCCTATAGAAGTTTTTGTCTTTGCTTGAGTCCTCCGACAATCATTTCCTCAGCCTCGACAATCTGCATAAGGAAGACATAGTAGTGTGATGCATAATAAAAAATTTCCGGTTTTGATATATAAATAAATAAATAAATAAAAAATCAAATTTTGATCTGTTTGGTTGCAGAGGAAATTCCCAAAAAAAATTGGGTTTTAGTATAAATCAAACTTTGATTTGTTTGGTTGCTGAGAAAATCAATTTTCCAAAATAAGATAAGAGTATCACGCTTCTAAGAGGCCTCTATTGCAGAGACTTGTGGTCCAAGGAGTAGACCTGAGAAAGAGAGTTCTGATGAAGAGTGGTCAGTGATTGATTTGAAGGACAAAAAGTGCTTACTTAACAAAGATTGATTGGCACAAACCAACTAAGACCTTCCATAACGAAGACCGTACTACCCTTGATCAGAACTCATCAGAAGTTCCAATATTAGAGACATACATAAGATTAGAAGGTTTGAATGGACAAATTACCTTGATCAGAACTCGATCATTGAAGGGCTTGAGATCTTTGACATCATCAGTCTCAAGGATTCCAACAATATCGTCCTCCTTCAGTATCAAATGACTTTTCCCATCGAATTCCACCTCGGTCCTGCATACTTGGAGTATACAACTTGTGCACCAGTCTACACAAATATTATCCCGTTTTATTCAAATAATCAACATGTAAACCAGAAACTTGAAATATGATTGTTAATCGAAGTGGTTACCTCAACACTAATAGCTACTTTGGTACTCCCAATGGTTCGGCCCTCTCCTACAGCCACAATCTCACAGCAATAATGAGCCCATAAATACCCAAAACTCCAACCGGACATAATAGACTTCATCACCAACTCAAGCCTCATCACTCCCATGAAAGCCACACCAACACCACTCTTGGTTTTTCATATGCAGCTCCCATACTTAGCAGGGCACGAAAAAAAAAATCATCAACACTAATGACTAACCCATTATAATACAAGTCTATGCTTAACACCAAGAACATTTGACTGTGATTCTACGACAGGTTTAGATTTAGAATTCAAATCAAATATGCATATAAAAAATTCATTTTTTTCAATTTCCCTTAATGTTGAAAAGATTGAACCACCCCCAATCTGATCGCCTTCCTCGAGGTGGCGGTGCAATCCGGCAATGGGGTTTGGGTTTTCTTCTGGTCGGAGTACTTGCGGAGGCCATCGGCGATGAAAACTCGATCGACGAAGAACAAATCACAGAGAATATTCTTTTGCTATTGAGATTAGAAAAGGTTTGCTATTAAGGTTAGAAAAGGGTGAGAGATTGTGTCTGAGTAGGAAACAAATACTGATTAGTTAGTAAAACAAAAAAAAAGGAATGCGAGTAAGCGCGAGTCTGGCGCGTGATTTTCTACTGTTGATTCTTAACACGCGCGTACACTACAGTTTAATTCTCCTTTAATATATAATAAAGATTAAATGGATCTGTCGTGTCGTGTCGTGACTGTGATTCAGAATCGAACATTGGGTCAGTCGAAGTGGGTGTGAATCGGGTACGGGTGTGGATACATACCAAAATGAGGCCCAAAACTCACAAGCTACAAATTTGTCGGACTAAACCCATCTCTGATCGGTTCATATCCCGCTTTCCTCCTTCTCTAATTGCTCATGCCTCGTCTGATGCGGTGTTCGACTTGTCGCCTCTCCTTTTGATAGAGACCCTCTGCGTCCTTCAGGAGAGGTTTGATGCCCTATCTATGGATGCGAAGGAGGACCGGGTTATTCTGAACCTATGAGACCCTATGGCGGAAAGACGGGAGACACAAATTGTGTTTGGGTTGGCAAATTGCATGTCCATATTTCGATGCTACGACTGACCGATAATGGAAGGCCTTATGAATGAGGTCTAGAACCATCGTGTCCTGGTAATAAAATATCTCATATGGGGGATATCTAGTTTCCACTTCACCTCTAATATGGAGAATGACAAGATCTAGATAGAGGAATCATGGTTCTTTAAGAGGGAATCGCTCATTTGGAGGACATCCAGCCAAAGCTCCCTTTCTCTTGCTGATGAGTGGGGATGACTAAGTGTCAAAACCCTCTTTTAACGTACATCAAGACACAATCATCAAACAATATATGTGAGGTTAAGTATCGGCCGATCCCACATGGAGTAGAGGTATCACTAGTATCTTGCTAAAATCTAGAGACGTGGGCTGTCACTTCCACATCCCTGAAAGGGGAAAATAAAGGGCAAAAAAGTAAAAGATGATGCTTAAAGTTTAGAAAGCAGTTAAATTTATATACACGCTACCACCTAAGACACATAGCATTTGATTCACCCAAATAGTTGGTCACGAGTACAAGTAAACACGATTTCCAATTAACGCATGCTTTGGTTAAAGATGGGTAAAAACAATAACGCTCTCCTTATTGTCTTAGAACACTTAAGTTCCTATGTATGTGGTATCATGAAATCAATCGCATACTATTCACGAGGAGAGGGAACAAGACCATTGCTCAGACTGATATGTGAACCATCAATCATCGGAAAGAAATCATAATATGGTGTAGTTCTCTGATCTTGAACGAAACTCGATCAATCATCAAACAAGAAATAACAACAACGCATGCATGTTACTCTCGCGACCAACTACTATAAGTAGAGACAACTACACCACTCGGCGAATCGACTAAGCTACACTTAGTTCGATTTCATAATTCTCGAATGCTATCAATAAAGATGCACACCGAAAATCAAGTAGAACTATATAGAGTATCGAATAACGATACTCTGGTAATACACAAGCATGAGTGGACCATAAATAAATTGTCGAATCTACTTAGCTACGCTTAGTTCAATCAACCTAACGACCGAATGCATTGATTATCAAGGAGAACTATATAGGTCAATGAATCACGAAGATTTAGTAATACACAAGTATAAGTAAACTCTAAATCATGGGTGAATCTACTTAGTTACGCCTAGTTCACTTCTTAAAAACCGAAAACGCTGATCAAGATGAGTTCGGTAATCAAGTAGAACTACGTCGAATCATGATGTTCTGGTAATACACAAGTGTAAGTAAATTCTATACTAGTGAGATCTTGTCTCACACTAGATCGAATCATGGATCGCTCCAAACATCAATCTACATAGCGCACACAACAATCATGGGAAATCCTCAAATCGTTTGGTCGACTTGAAACATACAAGAGAATTGAGAAAAGACATTACTAGTATATTTCTATCTCGTCAATAGGAAATCAAGACATGTGAATGTCGGAAATCTTAGATAAGTTCACCGAATGGATAAAGTTTGTATTTTTACGAACTCTAACCTAGAACTTAATATACACACAAGAGATGAAATAGCTAGCACTTGAAATCAGGTTTAAAATCCTGAAAGTTCGAACATAAAGTAAGAAAATCATGCATTGAACATCGAGTAGCTTAAATACAGATAAATACTCATACAAACAAGTGGATGTTATTTAAGCTCAAAAACCCCGAATCATGTAAGTAACATCACCAAACTCAAACTAACCATAAACTCTAGCATCAATGTAAAGGAAATCAATATTTATATAACACCCATGACCAAATATTTAAATCTAAGGTCAGGGATTCCAAATCCTACTCAAACAACCAAAAAGCCAAGTTTTACAACAAAATAGAGAAAATTAGATATTAGAACCGGGATTGGATTAGGAAACCCAATTAAAAACTTATCTAGCTTGCAAACCCACCATCTCCAACCTTCCAAAGCTTCAACCCATGAAAATGAAAAAGTTGGAGATGGTGGGAGGGTCATGGATACTTGAAACCTCATTGGATCATCAAAACTATGATCTCATGCGGGAGATTTGCTCTAAAAAATGAAGAATACTCAAGAACGCTAAAAAGAGAGAAGGAAAAAGAAATGAAAGGTTGCTGAAATTTAATTGTTGAATGTAAAAAAACCTGTGAAATAATATCACGCCTCACGTATATAGGTTGTCCCCAAAAAATGAAATTGAGTCTTTCATCTCACGCGAACGCAGTCGGACATGATCTGGTAAAGGCGCGCGCGTTAGAAGAAGCGTGCAATCGGGATGGTGCGTCGTTGGATCGATTCAAGCGCGCAAGTCAACCATCCGACGACAGTAGGCGATCAATAATGAATGGCTCATATGCGGTCAACACATCTAACAAATGCAGTGCGTGTTCACACTGTACCATCATGCGCTAAAGTAGAGTAGAGTGACGCGCTGGAAAGCTTTTCCATTTTTTTACTTTATGCTTATAACGCTCGTGACAGCTCCGTTTGATCTCCGATTAGAGTTGTTTTTTCGCGCCCTACAAAAAAAACAATGATGAATATATTTTGAACAATTGAAAAATATTGATAAAGAACGATGTTTTGCGCAATTATTAAATAATGTTAAATATAACATGAGTACAAACAAGGTAAAAATATAGGGAAACCGATCAAATTAACTAGGACACATTTACGCACATCACTCACATCTAGATGCGGACGCGGTTGTTCGATTTCTCCCCAAACGGCCTCATGGAAACAATTGACTTTAAGGCGAATGAGGCATTCGAGGGCTTCGTGGACACCCAAATGGACAACTCGGGGATGCCCTGTGAGGTACCCTCCGGGTCCAATTTTGGAAAGGACTTGGCCACTCCACTCTGTCGTTTCATCTACATGCACATCCCGAGCCATGTAAGGCCGACTAGGGCTCGCCTCTAGTACAAGCACCTTCCATGCTTCTGTTTCATTTGTGGATGCATATTGCACTTCAATACCCAATTCCCTCGAGGATAACATACCTCGCCTCCTTTATTCGATTTGTACCTGATGGCGGAGGAGACTATCGCCATGCGCATGGGTGTTCGACGGGACTAGTTGGACCCCATACGGCCTTAGACGCCTCCTATCCCACTCCGCCTCGGATGTCCGTCGGGATTTCAGTCGTTGCTCCCCATCCCCCACCCCCCTAACACAAGATCGCTTGTCTATTGCACCAACACGTCAGTGGAGTCGGAAGTTCATGTCCCCTTAGTTTGATCCGCCACCCTAGCGGATATAGGGATTGGACATTAAAGGATATTGTGACACATAATCTCATATATAACCAGTAAACTTTCGTGTTTACCTCCGAGAATTTGTAAGCCTTAGAGGAGACATCAAGCCTAGGATTAGAGACATGAAGATGAGCAAGATCAGGCCCCGACTCCCAGACACCGTTCCACTAGCGATCCCTCCGACTTGAAAGAAGAGGGGACTGGATGCCACCTCTTCCGACAATATTGGTGAGCCTGGAGGAAGCAGAGGCGAGGACAATAAAGCAGACTCACCATATCCAATGAGCAATTAGACGATTGGCGGGGTAAGTTAGAGGATCGATCGCGATCGGGGCACCTCTTGATTCCAGGCCTCCTCCTTGAACCCCTGACATCATCTTCACCTCTTCCAAAGGTCTCTAGCGTGAGACCAACGTATTCAGCAAACAAAACATATCGTTCCGAATCGAACCACAAAAAATACAAACCGAAAGAACAACTCGTTCCCATCGCACCTGAAATAGCTCACCAAATCATGCCGAGACTATATCTCACCTATCGTTAATTACTAAAAGTATCTGTTTATGCTCTAACAAAATCCCACCCCGAACCTTTTTGAATTAATCCAACTTTTACACATTCTCTCTCCCCTAGAAAATAATTTCAATTAGCCCGAACTAATCCAATTGGAGACGCTGTTACGAAAGAATCAGCAGTTGAATTGGAGCCGATCTTCAATACTGGACTTCCCTCGCCGGCACTCCAACTCTCGTTCTTCATCCACCATTTTACTCAACGGCCCCGTTCCGGATTTCTCTGTCCCGCGCCTAAACACTCACTTTTCTCCCGCCATTGACGGAGGCGAAGAAGTATCCACTGGATTGTCCATCGACGAGGAGCTTCAGATCTCCCCAGAAACCCATTGTACTGTTTTTTTCTACTCGAATGTCCAAGTTCCTATTTGCTTAGCTTCAGGTACAGGCTACAGCTTGCTGCTTCTTCACTTCAATCGCTTCTCTGCATATATTTTATTTATCTTGTCCCTTGATGCAGTTGTTCAGATGAGGTTTAACCATCTGTTTGAATGTAAAGTTTCCGTTTTGAATTGGTTTTTGTACTTCTGGGTTTCATCCAACACGACCCAGATGGTTGAAGCAGTGATTTTTGCTATACCCATTTACAAACTACAGTTACTTGAAATGCCCCAAGTTCATGTTAGCAGGATACAGCTTGGCTGTGTACAAACGGGCCTTTGAAATTTGAAACCCTGATTGATTTATTTGCCTCAAGGCATCTAGAGGAATCCAAATGGGATTTTTTGATAGATGGCATGTTACTCAATTCAGCTTATTTTAAGTTTAACCCTCCTTTTTGTGTGTCTTATTCGTCTGTTTTGGCTTAATGGAATGTGATTGTTGTCATTAGCTTTACATCTGATGAACAATTTGGGTTGCATCTCGCCCTCTTCCTGTGCTTGATGAACCATCCAGAAATATAAATTTTGCCTCACAGCTACCTCCAAAGACTCTGTTGCGAGATGTTTGAATGTAGTCGGTGCAATTTACCATAGCTCTATAGGATTACACCATAATCATTGTTGACAGAGGATAGTTGCAGGGGTAATGATTAAAAAGGGTTAGGAACTTCTGATTTGTTCATTGGAAAAATATTTCATAACATGTGCGGTTGTTGTAGAACTAGGCACTCCAACATCCTTGCTTCCTGTTAGATTCCTCTATCAAAATACAAAACAGCGGCATTACCACTCATTCCACTTGAGACTTTATAGGGACGGTAATTTGTTATGATACATTATTTCTGTTTGTAACCGTTCTTATTTTTCATCGGCAGTTGCTAGTCGTTAGTATATATGTGCCCTTGGGTTTGGAAGGATATTAGACCCTAGCACTAATTGTTACCCTTTTCACTTTTAATGTCTTAGCAGTCTTAATAAGTGGTTCTGTTCCACTTAAATTTCCTTAGTTTTGAAGCCTTCAGCTTATTGGTTTCCTTGATGCAATCTTCTTCTGTATTTTATGTTGGGAAAGTCAATGCAAGGTTGAATAAATTGTTAGTGGGTAGGATTTGATTTTCCTTTTTGTTGGTTGCAGTTTGTAGGTTTGGAAGTGACATGACACATGCCTGTTATTTCACAGCTTGTAGAGCTTTGTAAGATTCTCTTCACCGACCTTTTCGTACTTAAACTTTTCTTTGGTATCATGATACATGATCTTCATCATATAAAATGGTGGGAACGAAAGAATAAGAGCCAAATCGTTTCTTAAATGCACTTTCGTGTTATTTGAAGTTTCAAAGTGAACTTAAGAATCAACCACAATTCACTGGTTCATTATGATCAGACTCACATAAAGTGCTGTTAAATAAAGACAAGAATTCAGAGATATAATTTTGGGGTAATTGTAAAAAGTACCCTGGGGTATTGTCGTATTGACTGTTTGCAAGTTGTAACCCTCTTCTATGCTAATTGCAATACAGTGCCTTGAGGCTTGAACTTGTCTTTTTGTTGTACTTTGTGTAAATTTATTTAAAAATGATGATTTTACCTTTAAAATTTGAAATACAAAAGTAATAAGAAAAACAAAATTTTCATCTCTCTTAATTTTCTTCCTCGTTGTACGGTACAAAGAGGAAGAAAATTAAGGGAGATGGATTTGTTTTTACTTGTTGTTTTTAAAATTTAAATTTCCAAAGGTAAAACCGTAAAACTTTCATTTAGAACAAATTTACACAAAGTGAAACAAAAAGACAAGTTCAGTGCATTTTTTTTGCAGTTATCATAGAAGAGAGCTACAACATGCAAAAAAAATCAACACCTCAGGGTACCTTTTTGCAATTATCCTTATAATTTTCTCTATTTTATAGGAGCTTCAGAAGTTTAGCAGCAAGGCGATCAATAAATCGTTCTTTCAGTCTTTCCTGCAAGTCCACTCCTAGACATATTGAAATGGAAAGCAGTAACAGTAACCAAGGAAGTGAGTCTAGAGGCGCCTTCATCGTTGTGGAGGGTTTGGATCGCAGTGGGAAGACTTCACAATGTAGTAGACTACTGTCACATTTGGTGGGGTCGGGGCACTCAGCTGAATTGTGGAGATTTCCTGACCGAAATACAAGTGTTGGACAAATGATATCTTCTTATCTTTCCAATAAGTCACAGCTGGATGATCATACAATTCATCTACTATTTAGTGCTAACCGATGGGAGAAAAGGTTCATTTTTGCCCTTGCAACTTGCTGTTTGTTCTCATAGTAGTTCAGAATATGATTAGTTTAACTGGGAAATGTTTTTTGATAAATAGTAGGGATCTAAATTTAGTAGTGCTGATGTTGTAAGAATTTAAACTATTTTTATTCCTTGGTAGTCAAATGAAATGGACTCTGAACTGTATAGTTTACGAGCAAGGTTCTAATTAACCCGAGATCACGCCGAGATCGCGGCGAGATCACGGTAAAATAGGTCGGCCGTTACTGCGATGTGGTATCGGTTGAAATCGCGGTCAACTCGGTCAACACACTCAGTCAACTCGGTCAACGCGATAAAAATGCGACTAGAGTGGGGTGTTAGGGTTTTTAAGTTTAAAGTTACTTTACTTTAGTTAGTTAATGGGTTGAGTTTTATCAATTGTTGGGCTGATATAAATTAGTTGTTAGTCGTTTAGGTTAATTTAAATGGGCCAAGACTAGAGTTAATGTAATTATATTATATGTTTTAATTATTAATAATTAAAAATAAAAATCTGAAAATATATTAATAGATACATATATGTATTAGTAATTCGAAAATAATATAATTTATATTTAACTGTTATTATTGTTATATTTTTATAGAGTATTAGTTATATTTTTATTATATATGTATATTATATATATTTAACACGAAACGTGATTTGCCGAGATCTCCCCGTTAAATTGAAATAACCTTCAAGGTGACCTCACCGTTATCTCACCGCGACCGTTATTTAGAACCATGTTTACGAGGGATAATTTCACTCAGCTACCCCTCACCTAACTACTCGTACGTTTTAAAAAATCTGACTACTCTTTTAGTCTCATTGTATCCCAATTCGTTAATTTTTGGGTATTAGATGACAAAAATACCCTTTTATTTTTAACATGAGTGTATTTTTGTTATTTCACACCCCTAAAATGAGACAAAAAAACATAGGGGGTTGTCAAAAACTTTTCAAACTTAGGGTAGGTAGTTGAGAATGGTGCATACTTAGGAGTAGCCTAGTTAGATTTTTACCAGTTGTTAAACATGATGGTTTGGACTTGACTTTGAATTAGAGAACTGAATTGTGGATGAATCTTGGAGGGTCTTGTGAATGATAATGACAACAAGTGTAGGTCTCAGATAGTCAGGTTATAAATCTTGAGTCTTCCTCACAATTACTTGTAAAAAGTAATGAATTTTACCGCGCACCATTTTGGCAATGATGATATTGGTGTTTAATATATACTCTCTTTGCAGGTCATTGATGGAAGCTAAACTGAAAGCTGGAACAACCCTCATTGTAGACCGTTATTCTTATTCTGGGGTAGCCTTCTCATCTGCCAAAGGCCTTGATTTTGACTGGTGTAAGGTGAATTCATGCTCATACTAATCAATTGCATCTTCTTTGATTGTTAAGGTGTCTGTGTCTTTGTGATCATTTTCAGGCACCGGAAAATGGGTTGCTGGCTCCAGATATGATAGTGTACCTCGACATATCACCAGAGGTAATGTGTTGCCATTGTAGTAATCATTATGGTTAATTGCAAAAAAGTACCCATAGGTATTCATTTTTTTGCAACTTGTAGCCCTCTTTTTTGATAATTGCCTAAAAGTATCTTGAACTTTTCCTTCTGTTGCAATTGTATAAAAAGAGGATTTTACCTTTAGAATTTATATTTAAAAAATAATAAGGAAAAAACAAAAAGTCCAAATTTTCAAAGAAATATAAGGGATATGAAAATTTGGAATTTTTGTTCTTTAATTATTACTTTTTAATTAAGCAAAAAGACAATCTCAGGGTATTTTTTTGCAATTATCCATATTTATTATTAGGGTATGAAAAAGTAAAAAAATTACGAGAATGCCTATTATTTATCAGTTGGGTATGATTAAGTCACTTTATTATCCCTAATAAGTCACTGAATTTATCAGAAAGCTGCAGAAAGGGGAGGGTATGGTGGTGAGAGATATGAGCAGCTTGAGTTTCAAAAGAAAGTTGCCCAATGCTATCAGCTCCTTAGCGATCCTTCCTGGCGGGTAACATTTTGTGCTTTGTTGTTATGAGGCTACCTTGTCGTGGATGTCAAGATTGAGCCTTGCATATTTGCTTTCAACCCCCACGGTGGGCACTTCACGGAAATCCAGACATGGAGTGGTGCCGCTTGGGCGCGCTAGCGTCTCACTGGCATTGGCGCTCAAGCTGCCATCCTCCCCCATCTCCCAATCAAGACATGCCACGTGTCACAGAAATAAAAAAAAAATATTTATTTCCGATCTTCAGTTTTTAAAATAAAATTGTATCTACAGTTTTTATCATGTATTTGTAATTATAAAAACATATATATTCTTTTGATAAAATTAAAATTGAGGTATCACCTATGTGATGCTTACCAAGGGGGGTGAAAGGTAGCACAATGTCTTAACATTTTCTCTCCTTGGAGCATCGCCTAAGGCTAGTTTCACCCCAAGGGGATGAATTACAAAATAGCCTTCATTTGAAACACTCTTGTAGTAACTAACCTTCGTTTCTATTATGTGAATTTCCAATTTTACCCTCAATGAAGGTTACCCAATCAGGTGGGTCTGCTCGATCGGGTAACCTTCATTGAGGGCAAAATTGGAAATTCATTAAAAGGAAGGTTCGTTTGCAAAGAATTTCAACTTAAAGGGTTAGAGTTAATCATTTTTAGGCTATTTTGCAAATAACCCCCCTTTTCTTTTAGTGATTCGTCCGCTAAAGGCCGTGCGTTGCGGGTGCTGTAACGCTAGAGTTGAGGTCACTTCCTGTGTAGCGAATTTAATTAATTTTGTTCCATTGGGTTTGGTTGCAGAGTGTAGATGCGTGCTTATCAGTACAAGAGATTGAGAAACAGATGAAGGAGATGATCTTCGATTGTATCCGGACATGCCAAAATGGGAAACCTCTTTCATGTCTCTGGTCGGATTGAGACAATCTACTATTTCAACAGCTCTACTTCACGAGAACTTGCCCTTTGATTTTGTCATGAAGTTCTTTGTCAGCGTTGATAGTCTGTGATGTAATCATAATTTTTATGTTATTAATAACCGTAAAATTAGGAGATTTTATCAAAGTGAATAATGGCCTTGTCATGCAGAAAAGGGAACAATTAGAATATCATACAACACACTACCTGTTCAAAAATCATATTGTAACGAGTCGTTGATGGTGGTCCAAAAATATGTAGTTTAATAAATAAACAAGTAAATAACTATTGGTTGTATGTATATATATGTATGTATAACGACTCTTACCTCAATACAAAATTATTATCTTAATAGATCTGGGTTTGTTTTTCTTTTTGGGTCGGAGCAGCTCAAGAGTTCCGACAAAGGTTTGATCAGTTTCTCCTTCGCTTCGGTTTCGTTTACATTGGTTGTTGCTGGGTTCTTGCGCGTGTTCATTGTCTCTCTTCATATGTACCATGTCGGGTTGGTTAGAGACTAGGTGGTGTATCTGCTCATGTTGTTTTCCCCTTTGTTTGTTATTGTTTTGGTTGTGTGTCTGTTGGTGGTTCGGTCGTTGCTGACCGGTCATCGGTGGCTCGATTCTTGGGGAAGACTTTCTGGGTTCTCGGGTCTTATTTTTGGGACTCTCCGGAGAAAGTGGGGGTGGGTGGGTGCGCGTGGCAGCAACTTGTCTCGTGGCTTGAAGGACTGCTCTAGGTGTTGCGTTGTTCTCATTTTCTGGCTTAGGTATTAAATCTGTCAGGGTCCGAGTTGGCTCGTGCTCGGTATAATTACAGGCCTTTCCCTTTGGGTCCTCGCTTGGTGCTGGCCGGCGAGGGGCTATCGATTCTAGTAGCGGAACTCTCAGCTCGAGTTCCAGCCTTGGATTCCCGGTAGTGGTGATTTCCTCTGCTAGCTAGGATGTCTGGTCTCACTCTTGGTAGAAATACTGGTCCTCCCCTTTTGGGGTTTTTCTTGGTGTTGGCCGGAATTGTTTTTGGAGGATTGAGTGCGAGCTTCAAAGACTAACAATTAGGAGTGCAGTTCTTGAAGGGTTGCTGGTTGGGCTTTCGTTAGGGCGTTGCGCTTCTCGATTTGCTTTGATGTCAGTTCTATCTGGATTCAGGTTGGATCGTGCTCGGTATTATTACAGGCCTTCCCCCTTGGGTTCTCGCTAGGTGTTGGCCGGCGAGGGGTTACCGATCTCGGTTTCGGAACGCTCAGCTCGAGTTCATGCCTTCGATTTTTGGAAGATTGTCTTGCTGCTGCCTGCTAGGAAGGCTGAGTTCGTTCTCGATAGAAATACCGGCCCTCCCCCTTAAGGGCTTTTACCGGTGTTGATTGGAATTGGTTTGTAGGACTGAGTTCGAGCTTCAGCGTTTGTTGGAAGTCTTTTTCCTTTGTGCTTCATGTTGGTTTAAATCTGGATGTTTCAAATCCTTTTCTTTAAGCGCTTAATGGTTGTTAAATCTAGGTATTAGACCTTACTTTTGTGGTGGCTTCCTGCGTGAAGCGGTTGGTTTGTGGTAGCTTCATGCATGAAGCGATGTGTTTGTAGCGGTGTGTTTGCTGGTTTTGGTCTCCTTTGGTTGTTGTGGTTGGTTGGTTGTTGTAACTCCTCTTTATCCTTAAAAGAGGTTTAATTTAAATTTGTTTTGCTGATAAAAAAACAATTGTTAACGATTGGTTGTATGTATTTTTTTTACAAGCCGATTGGTTGTATGTATGTATCATACATTTGTCACTTATATTAAAAATTGTGTATATGTATGTTATTGTGTTGATTCAAAATTATTTCAAAATAATGATTTTTTAGCATACGAGAGAAGTTTTATTAATATGTAGAAAAAAAAGGTCAGAATAATCGCATAGAAGTAAAATTCAACTAGTAGAACGAGATATAGTTTCGGTAACAACCGAAACACTGATCTTGTAACTAAGTGCTCGATAATAACTAGGGAAATACTAGGGGTAATCCTTATTCTAAATGTGCTTGGCGTTGTAGATCTATGAGGTTTTCTCCGTCTCGACTTGATCGGGTATGTTATGTCGTAACATTCAGTCAAGTAGTATGTCATAAAAAGGAGGAGGTTGAGAATCAGGAGGGTTGTGATTCGCGAAGGTCGGGGTGTGGCTCTTCAATGACACCCCGAGATGCCTTGAGTGACTTATGGCGACCCGCGAGGCAATCCAGCGTGCCTCGCTACTTCCCCATCGGGTTAACGTCCTCAACAGTGTCTGCATAGTTCAGTCTGCCTTGGATAGGGGTGTTAGATTCATCCGACCACGGGAAGGACAAATACCAACAGGGCTCCGCCATCAGGTGGGTAAGAGTGTCGGAGTCACCCAATCCGAGAAAGGATGGGTACCAGCGGGGCTCCTCATAGTGTAGTCCAGTAGGGTACTGAGGTGCCGGAGTGGGTCGACAATCCGCAACTTGTCGGTTATCATGAGAGTGCCAGCGTTCTTCTCTAGGAATGTCCATACCTGGGCGGATATCCAAAGTAACACAGATCCATATCATCATTTCAGTCCCTCGAGGTTGTGGATCGCCTTCCACGGGTGGGTATCTCTAGATCGTTACCAACGAACATGTGCAAGGCGTGGTTGTGGAGTAGTGTCCTCCTCCCAAGACCAGTCTGGCCACATGGTCTCCTGGCATCCCGTTGATCTAGGCTTGCTTCTGGATTTCCGATGAGGGCGTGGGGTGGGATGAAGGCCAGCGGCCGTGCCTTAATGGGTCCCCATGATATTTCTCATATCGACTTATCGTACGAAAATCATTGAAGGACAAAGTCGACCTCTTCGGCTTCACAAACTTCCTGGTGGTAGGCGGTGAAAGTCTGCCATGGTTGGGCGATCCCCGATTTGGGGGCAGACCATCTCATGAGGGAGCATTCGGTGATGCGTGATAAGGGCTTTAGAGTCTTTTTATTGTAGGATTTATGGGCCCCATCTTGTCAGTCAAGTCGAAGAGAGGAAATATGTTGGCAGACGAGAGACAATACAAGTCACTGGGTACTGTGGGTGTGGTTTCATGGCGAGTTGCACAAGAATAAGGTGGCGAAGGTAGTCGGAGAACAAGAAGAAGCTGGGAAACGACAAATCACTACTGCAAAAATGGGCTTGGCACACGGATAGAAAGTATCCGTCAATAGAGATTTAGAACCTTGGCCACGGATAGGCCCATCCGTCAGCCAGGTTATCACCTGGCTGACGGATACAATATCCGTGGAAAAGGTCTCCAGTATCCGTCAGGCAGGTGAAAACTTCACAGACGGATACTACATTCGTAGGCAAGGTTTCAAACCTTGCTGACGGATACAATTTCCGTGGAAAAGGTCGCATGCATCCGTCAGGCAGGTGGTGACGCCTTACCTACGGATGCTCTATCCGTCTGTGGAGTATGTAAAGCCTAGCTACGGATACTTTGTCCGTCAAGCAAGTTGAATCCTTACCCATGGATGTTTTATCTGTCAGTGAAGCTTGTTTTATCCGTTGGTCAAGTGAGCCAGTGTACAAACTATTTACGAAAACATTTATAGTCATCCTGGTGAAAATATCGATATAATACATGATCTTGTATTATACAAGCGGTATATAAGCACAACACATTTAAACTACCATGTATTTTGTAAAAGTACATTGTTAAACAACAAAATACATAGCCGAATACTTAAACAACAAAATACATAAACGAGTATCAGTTCTGCTCAGATTTTTTTTTACAGAAACGCATAATGATAGAGTTACGAAGCAAGAAGATTTGAGATAACACGCTCTTGCATTGCCTTCAAATCTTCCATCCATTCAACAAAACGTCTAAACCAAACAGGCTCCTCTATAGCTTCAAGGTCATTCTCCTGAACCTCGTCCAACAACGGAGGCCTTTGCAGCGGGCCTACACCATCAGGTAGTGGAGGAAGGTCATCACCTGTCTCACGCATCAGGCATTCAATGTAATTGAATCGTTGATGTCCTTCATGCACTACGCGGTCATACTGTTGCAGCCACGCTGGGGTAGCCGCAACGTTGCCTCTTTGGGGAGCAGGTATTCGAACTATTGTTCCTGCATTTTCACGACGACGCCACCTACGCTCGAGTCGCGAATTAAAGTTTGGTTTCATCCTGACTCAACCAACAAATTACAATTATAAGTAATCCAAAAGAATTAAGGCAAATCATACGGAAGTAGTATTCATAAACACTAACACTTAATGAATGAAGTAAAGAAAAAGTAAAACATTCGTTAAAACATTAAACCATAGTCATATAATAAAGTGATATTGAAACAGAAGTTATCCTTAATTAACACAATAGTTAAGTACTAATACAATAATATTCTAGCAAGGGCGTCTAGTCTTCGAACTCGCGCTTCATGTTGTCTTTCAGCCACTGCACGTACACCCTTGCGTCATGCTTCGGGCCGCGCATGGAGGTGGCTCTATCAGCTGTACTCATCTCAGCAACACGTGCATAAACACGCCTAGATCTTTCCTCCAACCTAGCTATTGCAGCAGCTATTTCAGCGGCTCTTTCAGCAGCAAGCCGTTCTCTTTCAGCAGCTCTTTCAGCCGCAATCCTTTGTCCCTCTCGGTTGATGAGGCCCCGTAACCTCATTCGAGCTGCTGCTACCGCTCTCGTGCGTGGCAACGACTCTCTTGGAATGTTGTTGAACAATCGCATCATCTCAGCATGGAGATCAACCTCTCGTGGTCCATCATATTCGTCCTCTGAGAGTATCTCGTTTTCCCCTACGCTACTTCTGTCATCCATGACTAAATGAAAGCAAACCTTAGTACAATATTAAAACGAATATACCAAAAACAAATTTAAATCAACCCCGACCACTCAAAACATAATAACCATACAAATATTACCATTCATAAAAAGTATTAGCATGAGACATTAATTACCGAGTCATAAAATTCATACTTAAATATAACCTAATTTAAACATCGTTCATATACTAAGTAGTAAACTAGTCTCGGAACGGACGCTTGGAAGTCGATCCCACAGACGTCGTCCGTCTTGCACTTTCAGCAGACTGTCTCTCAACGACGAGCCTATCTCATTCTGCCCTTTTCTTTCTAAGTCTAGCTCCTTCTGCTGCAATCAGACGCCTTATATACATGCGAGTCTCTGCCTCACGAACCGAAAAAAGTCCCCTAGGCAATTTACTCATGACTAAATTCATTAATTTCTCCCAGTCTACATCCCTCACTACCGGCACTTCTTCATCAATGGGATCTGCCTCAGTTAGGCTATTCTCCCCAACACTACTGCTATTGGTTTCATCCATCGAAATGAAAACCTAATACACATGCAGTCATGAACTTGTATTTCATAATGTTATTTACTCTAATAATTGTAGTTATGCAGAATACAAAACTAATAATTGCATAATTCCTTATGGATGCTAAGTTTACGATTCATGTGCAAACCAAAAGGATTATTGCATAAATTTCCGAAGTTCAAACCCTAAAGATTCAAATTTATATTCCAACATAAACATAGCGTATTATATTGAACCTAAACCCTAATTCCTATTGGAGGATACGTTTCTAAATTTCAGGTTCTATTTCTAAACGTTGATTAATTTATGAAAATATTTCTAAATTTATGAAACTATTATACATTCCTGAAACTATTCCATTTCTCAATTTCTGAACCTATTCTAAATTTCTGAAACTATTATATTTCTACCAAGGTTCTAAAAATCGCTAGGCGTTAGTCAGGCAGTAGTTAAGGCCTTTTGAGTATTAATCGGGGACTAAATGAGGATTAATCGGGATTTAATCAAATTAGTCGGGAATTAATCGGGATTTTTAGAACATTGATTTCTACATTTCTGAAACTATTGCAAAATTTATGAAACTATTCCTAAATGTATGATGCAACACTATACATTTCAAAAACAATACACAAACTCATAAAAATGATTACCAAACCAAAAATGATTAACAAACCCACGACTTACCTGATGTAACGAAGTGAAAGGGAGGACGCCGGAAGACGAGGGAGGACGCCGGAGGACGAGGGAGGACGCCGGAGGACGAGGGAGGACGCCGGAGGCGAGGGACGAGGCCGGAGGACGCGGAGGAAGCCGGAGCACAGTGAGAGGGTTCAGGGAAGCGTCTGAACGAAAGGAGGCGCAGTAATGAGGGAAATTAGGGTTCGGGGGTTATATAGAGCTTTCAGCTTACCGACGGATGCATATCCGTCGGGAGGCCTTAGTAATGGGAACGACACCGTTTTGTCCACGAAACTTAGCGAAACGGTGCGAGTAGGGATATTAGGGTGTGAGCCTACCGACGGATACACATCCGTCTGTGAAAAACCGTTGACTGGTTTGACCAACTACCGGTCATCCTTCCTGACCCTCGTTGTATTCGTAATGGAACGTTACGTTCACGGGTCATGTATGCCACACATATTTTGTAACTATGCATAATACTCTGAAAATCTCCTAGTTAGACTAAACACGTTCGTATTTCATAGTACAGTATATATGCATTGAGCATTGTAAAAATAATAATTTTTACAGTACGTCCGTCTTTCGATGAAATATTATGTAATCAACACCGTTCATGTTGTATTTACTGTGATAAAGATTATCCTTATGCCCAAAATCCTGTGATCGAACGATTCAAACCTCCCAAACATTATGGTCAATAATGTCGATGAAGTATGGTCAAACAGCTTTACCTACGGATACATGAACCTTCAGCTACGGATGCATATCCCTAATGTAAGTAAGTAGTACTATACCTACAAATCTAACCCTATCCGTCGGGTTGGTAAACATATATTTTTCAAATAACTGGCGTATTCCAAATTTATTTATTACATAATTGTTTACCGACGGATGTCCATATCCGTCGGCGTACCTGTACAGTTGTATTACTACCAGCCACAGAAACTGCTTTCCTCTTTATCCCTTTTTCCATCTCTACACCCCCCCCCCCCCCTTCCCCAACTCATTCTTCCTCCCCAACTCATTTTTCTCTCCCAACTCATTCTAAACCCCATCTTCCACTACATTTGTTCCACAAAACTCTTCCTCACATGTTCGTATAGGTGTTGCTTGCTTCAAACACGAGAATGGTACGTAACCAATTTTTCAATATTTCGAATCATCACTATTTATATTCTTTTTGTGTTTGTATTGTGTCCAATATTATTACGTATTATTGAATGTTGATTAGGAATATATTGATAAGAGTTGGATGGGTTTGAGTAAGTACGACTCAAGTTATATAAAAGGGGTAGGGTTGTTTATCGAATATATGCAGAGAAATGTACCGAATATGGAACGACATAGGTGTCCGTGTGGTTGTTGTCTGAATGCATACTATCAATGTGTGCCCGATATATATATATATATGCATTTGTTAAGGAACGGGATGATGAGGGGTTACGATGTGTGGATTTTTCACGGAGAAAAAGTGCACATGCCTTCGATGACTGGCATAAGGAATATGTGTAGAAGTAGTAATTGTGAAACTGGAGGGACATCAAGTAACAATAATGTGGTTGTAAATGAAGAGCACGTCCAAAATGATCCAGTAAGGGAGTATATGGAAGATGTGTTCCCATTTCGTTGCGGCGGACAGATGGATGAACTCGTGGAGGGTGACGATGAAATTGATGATGTTGAAAGAACGGTTGCACATGAAGCGGCAAACAACTACAGAAAAATGTTGGTAGAGCATAAAAAACAGTTGTATAAAGACGCGCCAACAGATAGGTTGACGGTGATCATGGAGTTGATGGCGCATAAGGATAAATATCAATTGTCCAATGAAGCTTTCACAGCGTCTTGTGTGTTGCATAAAGCAATGCTCCCAAAAGACAACCACTACCCAGAGTCATTCAAAGAGGCGAAAAAGGTGTTGAAGAGTGTGTGGATGGGTTATAAAACTTATCATGCTTGTGAAAATGGTTGTACCTTATTTGACAGACCTCATGCGGATGATGATATTTGGTACATATGCGATTCACCTCGTTACGAGAAAATTGTTAGCATGCGAAAACCTAAGGCTAAGAAAACGGTGAGATACTTCCCTATTATTCCACAGTTGCAGAAATTGTACAGTTCGCCAGATATTGCAAAGAAAATGCAGTGGCATCGTAGTAAGGAGAGAGTAGTCGACCCAGATAAGTTGAAGCATCCAGCTGACGGGGAAGCCTGGTTGGATTTCGACAAGACCTGGCCGCGATTTGCAGATGAAGCTGCCAATGTGCGTCTTGCATTGGCAATAGACGGATTTAGTTCATTTGGTTCTAATGATGTCCCTTACAGTGTTTGGCCCGTTGTAGTGATGCCTTATAATCTACCGTCGGAGTCATGCATGAAGAAAGAATTTAACATCTTAACGCTATTGATATCTGGGCCTAAATCGCCAGATAAGTGCCTGAATCAGTTAATGGGGCATTTGATTGATGATTTATAAAAGTTGTGGGCTGACGATGTTGTGACCTATGATGCCTTCTAGAATCGAACTTTCAAGATGCGAGCGACAATATTATTGACTATCAGTGACTTCCTCGGGTTAGGAATATTGGGAGGCATACAGACAAAGGGGTACAAAGCATGTCCAATTTGCTTGGATGACCTTGAAACACGTCACAGTCGCAACATGACTTACTACGTTGGAGCCAGGAAGGACTTGTCAGCTAATCACGCTCTTCGTAAGAATAAAAAAATCGACGGGAAACAAGAGAAAAGGAAATCCCGTCCCCAAAAGAATGGCTATGAAATATATGAAGAAATATCGGGAATTCATTTTCCCATAATGTCATTACATCCAAAGTTTGTAAAGAAGACCAAGGGCGGAGAAGATAGGTTGTGTTGGACACATGAGTCGATATTCTGGGAACTCCCATACTGGACATCTTTGACGACAAGGCACGCATTAGACGTGATGCATATTGAGAAAAATATTTGCGACAATCTTGTTGGAACCCTGTTCCACTTACCAGGAAAAATGAAAGATGATTTGAAAGCCAGACAAATGTGGCAGGATATAGGTGTGCACAATGATATGTGGCCCCAAACAAGAGGTAGGACGACTTGTTTACCTTATGCCAACTACACGATCAAGCCTGAGAAGTGTGGGGAAGTGCTTGAAAAGGTTGTGAATATACAGTATCCGTCAGGTTATGCAGGATGCTTGAAAAACAAAATCAGCTTGAAGGATAAGAAGTTTTTTGGCTTAAAGACTCACGACAATCATGTGTTGCTGCAACGTATACTTCCTATCGTTATACGCCCGTATGTGGCACCTCACGTGGCGACCGTTATCTGTGAGTTGAAAATTTTCTTTCAATCTCTCCATGCAAGGGAGATTTCAAAAAAGAAACTGAAGCAGATGCAAGAAGATATTTACTTGATTCTCAGTAAGTTGGAGATGATATTTCCTCCGGCATTCCAAACTATCATGGTACATTTATGTAAACACCTTTCGTCTCAAGTTTTACAAACCGGTCCCGTCCACGATACTTGGATGTTCTCTATGGAACGTAAATTAGGGTATTACAAAAAATGGGTGCGCAACCACCGGTTTCCAGAGGGTTGCATCGTAGAATCATACATTAATCACCAATGTGCGACCTTCATCAATTTATACCTCGATAAACGAACCATCGAACCGGAGAAGACAGATAGATGGGGTATTTCAATTGTGTCTAACCATGTAATCCCATCAATTCAGTTGTGGAGCCAACATTAACCACGAGGGGAAAAAAAGTTGTGCATTGGACAATGATGCAGAACTGTGAAGCTTTTCGGACCACGATGACAGATTTTATAGCGGATTACGAAAGTGAATACCCGCAATCAACCAGTGTACATCATCGAATCGATACATTCTGCACAATGTTCAAGGACACTGTAAGTGCAAAACTACCTAAATGTTGTATATATTTAGGTTTAACCATTCTCTTGCACGTGGGTTTCTAGTAATTTCTGTTTCTTTGAATTACCATATGGATCCTTATTCCGACCAAGATCAACAATATGCGGCGGCGAAGGCTTTGAGTCGTTATGTGCAGAGAGTCAATTTTTATGCACAATGCCACGTACACGGTGTGAAATTCCTATCCGAAGATCGGGATAAGGGAAGAACATCACAGAATTGTGGAGTAATGCTCGAAGCAGAGGGCGATGTTGTGTATTACGGTGTGTTGTTATACGTAGTCGAGCTTATCTACACGGGAAGGATTCCGGTAGTTTTGTTCAAATGCGATGGTATGATTTAAATACCGTGATTGTAGATAATGGTTTGATATCGATAAATACTAACACAAATGCTTATAAGGATGATGCTTTCTGCCTCGCAACCATGGCCAAACAGGAAAGTTCTAATTCTCATTAACGCATATTTGTTATGTGAGTTGCCGACTTTCGAAGTTTACTTATAATTAATATTCTACGTTTGTGTGCATGTAACAGATATTCTACGTCGATGACCCGAAAAAAGGTGGAGGTTATAAGATCGTGAACAAGGTCGCACATAGAGGATTATTCATCCCCGAAAAGGTTGTGACTGAAATTTCCTATGAAGTTGACACCCCTTACCAAGAGATCCAGCCTGAAACTTCTTTCCCAGTTGTAGCCGAACTACATGAAGTCCCTCATTCTGTTGCGGAACTGCAAGAGGTCGAAGATGTTGCGGATAACGACGTCGACGAGGATACTGAAGATGACTGTGATAAACGTCATGGATACAACAATGACGAGAGAAACGACTCTGATTAAATATGTTAATTGTGTAACTCTGTTATAACTACAACAAACTACTATAACTATAGTTTTTTGTAACACTTTTATTTATGTACCACATATTTAGTTATTGCACAGGTGGTTTCTGAAAGACGAAAAGGCAGTTATTTAAAAAATATATGTTAACCACACCGACGGACAGGGTTCCATCCGTTAGGTAGGACTTACACCTTTCCGACGGATACAACATCCAAGAACAGAGAGCAATTCCCCTGTTTTGATTACAAAATAGTCCAAAAATACATCAAAATAACATTTTTTTTTGGAATCTAAAGTACATAACTAATTATTTTATCATATTACAAACATATTTGTGATAATTAATTGAATTATGTGTACCAAATGAGTCAATTTGATATTTATTTAATTCCTTACCTACGGATAAGGTTAGATCCGTAGGAATAGAAATACTTACCCTAGGGATCTTATATCCATAGCTGAGCTTCATGTATCCATAGGTAGAGCTGTTTGACCATACTTCATTGACACCATTGACCACAATGTTCAGGAGGTTCCAACCATTCGATCACAGGATTTTGGGCATAAGGATAATCTTTATCACATTACATACAACATGAACGGTGTTGATTACATAATATTACAACGAAACACGGACTTACTGATTGAAATGATCATTTTTACAATGCTCAATGCATAGATAATGTACTATGAAATACGAACTTGTTTAGCCCGAGTAGGAGATGTTCATATTAATACCTATCGTTTACCATTATGTGTAGCATACATGAACCATTAAATCTGTTAGCGTTCCATTACGAATACAACGAGGGTCGGGAAGGATGACGGGTAGTTGGTCAAACCAGTCAATGAGTGTCTACAGACGGAAGTCTATCCGTCGGTAGGCTCGTGCCAATATCGATTTTTCGCTAAGTGTTGTGGCCACAACGACGTCGTGTCAGAAAATAATGTTTACAGACGGATCTGTATCCGTCGGCAAGCATTTTATTATATAAAGCCCTCGACCCCTAATTTCCTCTCAGTGACTCGATCTTTCTCTCCCTCATTCACGCGAGATGCCTCCGACTCCGACCTCTTCGTCGGCCTCAACTCCGAATCCGACGACATCGCCGACCTCACCCCGACTCCGAGCATCTCCGACCTCTTCCCCGACTCCAACCTCATCGCCCACCCCATCTCCGACCTCATCGGCATCGCCGACCTCCCCTTGTCTCCGACCCCATCTCGGTCTCCGACCTCCCCCCGTCTCCGACCTCATCTCCGAGTACTGACATCTACGAGGCTACACTGACAGGTTCGTTTTCTCTTCATTTTTTGGGATTTAGGGTTTGAACTGATTTAGGGTTTGAATCGATTTAGGGTTTGTATGGATTTAGGGTTTCAATTCAGTTAAGGTTTGAATTGATTTAGGGTTAGAATTGATATAGAGTTTGAATTGATTTAGGGTTTGAATTGATTTAGGATTTGATTTGATTTAAGGTTTGAATTGATTTCGTTTTCTACCTTGGGATTGTTCTTCTGCTTTTAGTTGTTAGATATGTAGACTGCAAGTCATTTCTAGATCTCTGTTTTTTGTTTTGGTAATGGTTTGGTAAGAATGCCTCAAATTGATCAGTAGTAGATACAATCTTTCTTAGATAATGATTTTAGATACAATGTTGCGTACATAATGATTTTATATACAATGTTTCTCTAACTGATTTATTTGTTATGTGAGTTTTCAGTATGGGAAGGAAAAATAGCACCCGGTTCTTCACCCGACTCCAATTCTTGTTCAACCCTCAGACCCCTCAACAACCATCTGAATCGGGAGGCAATACCATCGCCTCTTCACAGTCTACTGCTTGCGCTCCTCCCAATCGGCGCATAAGAGACTGTGTGAAGACCGCTCCGGTGTTAATCGGTTTAAGTTCTAAGTTTTCGTTCGGTTGGAACGTCGAGGGTGTTTTTGGGTTTAATCTCTTCTTCGTCAAAAAAAAAAATTGAAATTGAATTTTGAATCAGTTTTATTTAAATAAGCAAAAAGGTTTAAAAAAAAGTTGGACCGGACTGACCCAACCAGACCCGCAGGCCCGGCCAGGCCCGATCCCCTCGCTTGGGTCGTGAAGCCAAGCCCGCCTGAGGCCCGAGTTCTGCCAAGCCCGTTTGAGGCTTGGGTATAAAAACCAAGGTTTGGGTTCTGAAACCCTAGTAGCTCCTCCCTCTTCTCCATTCTGCCGAACACCCATCTCCCTCCCTTTCTTCTTCTTCTTCGCAGACCTGTCCCGACCACTGCTCATCACCGTCTTCCTCCTCTCCTCGCCGTCCGTTCCCTTCGTCTTCGACGAAACCGTTCCGACCTCTCTCTCCTTTCCCTAGCCACAGCCGCCCTCGACCCCGTCTCCGACCCTCTCGCCGCGCCAACGTCTCTTCCCATTCTTCTCCGAGTCAGCCCGAGTCCGCCGGCAGCTCGTCTTCTCCGATCTGAAGAGCTCTCCGGCCACAACCTCCCCTTCTCCGTGCGTTTCCGTTCAGATCTGAACGCCGTACCGAGCCCTCTCCCTCTCGCTCATCTCTGACCAGTCACCGCCGTGCGTTACCGCTCCAGATCCGACGCACCAACGCCGCCCCACCGTCGTTTATCCCACGGTGAGCTCCGCCGTGAGACCTCGGCGGGTTTAGTCACCGCCGATGGTCGGCCCGTTTCAAAACCAAAAATCTCCTCTTCTCCCTTTTTGATTTCTGTTCGACCTTTTGTGGTTCTGGGCTTGTTGAAACCCTTGGTTTTGAGATCTGATTTTGTGACGTCGGTTCGAAGAAGAAACAAAATAAAATAAAAGAGTTTTAAAACGAAAGAGTTGGTTGAATAAAAACGGGTTAAAACCAGATTCGATTTAAGACGATCTTGGACTGTCGAACTTAGAACGGACTAACAACGGAACGATGAATCGGGCACCTCGAGACTCGTGCCCAAAACTACACCTCGGGAAGCGTGCCCCGAAACACGTACCTCGAGAAACGTGCCTCAAAACACGTACATCGGGATCCGTGCCTCGGGAAACGTGTACCGGGTTCTGTGTTCGGGTGCTCGAACCCGCTTCGTCGAAATCCCGCTTTTAGCCCGCTCGAGTCTAAAAGATAACTTTTGAATTTAAATCGACACCGTCGTACCTTTTTAAATCATTTGTGAAACCGGTTTTCATTGTAGCTTTCTGTGTAAAGTAGAGTCCGGCTTCGATTGAAGAGAAGACCGGAGGTAGCGAGCCAGGACGTCAGCAGCTAGGAGACGTAGCGGTTGTACGTCGGTTGAGGTAGGGAAGTAGCGGATACCGGTGTAATTGTGGAAAGTTACTAGTATGCATGCTAGGATTAATAAAACTGGAAAGACGTTTATATAAGATAATAACCGGACGAGTCGTAGTAACATGTAGGATGCGAACAACTAGAGTAGTCGATTGAACTGCGAACCTTTACGTTTCGATACTTGGGAATTGTCGTGCTGGTAGATCGGCCTTGTCGAGTCGTAGGTTGCTTGATTGATTGAATTGCTTGTTGTTGTTTGATATGTCTGCCTTGTGAGTCGTTTTCGTTAGGGTTAATAGACAAGATTAGTATAATCGTTGAACTTGTTGTTGATATGTATGGGCGAGTGTGCCGTGGTTGTGTTGATGTGAAACCCTTGGTTCTGTGATGGTCGGGTGAGTGATAGACCGACGTGACTGATTGTGGTAAGGTTTTAGGGCTGGGTAAGTCGTGTTTAATTAGGACTTTTGTTTTATTATTTTGACGCTTTGCCCGAAGGAGTTCCGGGAAAGTTGTCTCACATTTGCTTCGCCCGAAGGAGTTCCGGGGAAGTAGTTTCACCTTGTTTCACCTTTGCTTTGCCCGAAGGAGTTCCGGGAAAGCTGTTTTCTTCTATCATTTGCTTCGCCCGAAAGAGTTCCGGGGAAGCTGTCTCACCCTGTTTTATCTATCCTTTGGCCGAAGGAGTTCCGGGAAAGAGATTTAGGCCGTTAGAGATTCTGGTATGACTATTTGAGAGCGTCTCGTGGTTAGTTTGACTGTTAATAGTTGTGCTGTTTGGGTGGTTGTGAGCATGGGTTGGTCTTGGGTTGAGGGTGGTGGTTACGAGTTCCATTAGAAATTAGTCGTGTGTTGTACTAGTATGCCCTAATTGGACGGTTACCTGTGGTGGTGAGCGCTTGCTTATGACCTTAACTACTTTTCCTACTGAGCGAAAGCTCACCCCTTACCTTGTTGTTTTTCAGGTTCTAAGCGGGAAGTGTACTAGCCGGATGCTCGACGCTTGGGAGCTACGAGGGTTCTAGGCTAGATAGTCTAGAGATGTACCGTTCTATTTGAATTGTTTTACCGTTGGTTTTTACCGAGCTGTGACTCGTGTGGTGTTTAAAGTTTTTTATAAATTATGAGTTTAAGACTTTTGGCTTTATTTTCGTTTAAAATTATTATTGTTTTAGTTCACGTCTCGAGTCCGGTCCAAACCGGATTTGGGGCGTGACAGACTACCGGACCCCTGCCAGTAGTGTGGATGAGGCAGCCTCCACAACAAGCACCCGTCCGCCTGCACCCAGCATCCGGTGTCCTCAGGAAGTCCTGGACGATGATGATGTGGCTGCAATGTTGGAGGGAGAGGAGTCTCGGCCTCAAAAGAAGGCAAAGACGGGGAAAAGAGGAATGATGACGAACAAAAACCTCCAACGTCGCTTGAAGGAGATGGCTGATGGGGGGAAATTCAAGTTGGGCATAACGGGAAGGAAGTAACCGGCACGCTGGACCGGGGGGATGTCGTGAGGGTCATTGGCGCAACAATTCGTACGTACATGCCAATGAACAAACCTAACTTCGACAGCTTGCCTGAAGATGATCAGGAGTTTCTGTTCCACCAGTTAACCGTAAGTGTAGTATTAAATTTTTCTTCTCATTACAATTTTTATTTAGGTTTCGTAGTTTATTTCTGATTGTTTGCCTTTTGTGTAGTGTATGTTTGAGTTCTGTCCTGGGGAGCACCATGGGGAGCTGCTGCAGTTCATCATGTCAACGGCCAGAAGCCGTTTTAGGGAGTGGAAGTATGAGATACACAAGTGGGTCCTCAAATGGGAGAAGAAGAACCCGGGTGTAACAGTGCCCACACCGTTCGAGTTTCAAGAACGTCCGGAGCAGTTCGAGTGGCTACTCGACCACTTTAAATCCACGAAATTCAAGGTAACATATTTGATTGTAATCAAAAAGTTGTTGAATCAGATTTTTTTACATATCTCTCTGTGATAATAATTATTCTGTAGATTACTAAATTCAAATTTATAATAGTTTTAAACCTTAAACAATACATTTATGTAAAATCAAATTAATACTAATTTTGAAATTTAAAACAATGAATTATGTTGAAGTTTTACACGAACTAAGAATGTGAAAACTAATAGGTTCCCTCTAGAGCATCATTATGTGATGCTAGGCTATTGTCCAATGTAGCAGCTAACTCCTACAATGCGAAAACTAATAGGTTTTACAAATATGAAATTTCTGTAGGTGATATATGCATTTTAAGCTTATTGTTCCTTTTCAATTTAATTCCATTATTAATATTATTGTTATGATATGCCCTTTATCCCTCTCATGTTATTAGTACCCTACAATATGTTCCCGTTCAATATCACGCTAAACTAGTTTTGTTTCATAATTTTCAGTTTTATGTTTGAGTTTTTCTAACACATAATTGCAGTTATTGAGCGATTGTGGGACTGCAAATCGGAAAAAGAACGTCCACCCTCACCACGGGGGTAGTATGGCTTTCAAGAAACGGGCCAAACTTTGGCTTGCGCGCAAATCCCTTCTTCCCAGCATTGACGCTTACATAGAGGCTTACACGAAGGAAAATGACAAGAACGAGAACAACGTAAAACGCGTGGTAAGTTTCTTGAATTTTTGAGCAGGTTATTATATTTATATTAGGTATTTTTTATGGCATAAATTCATACAATATTACCACATATTTGCCTAATGCAAACTTCTTGCTGTATTTTTCATTAGGAAGAAGCCAAACTCATTGTGGAAGCGGCTCGGGAGAAGGTGAGCGAGTCAAGGATGACCGAGTGTGAGGATTCATCCCCTACCGTCTTCACACCGTTGACTGTGGAGAAAGAGCTACCCATCATGCATCAAATCGAGAAGAAGCCTCAGAAGGGTAGATTCCAACCCGGTTTCGGTCATGCGGTCATCATCCCAACAGTGAGGGATAGGCACGACGGTCACTGCTCCAGTGCACGGTCTACAAGATCATCTGAGGAGCTCGAAGAGTTGCGGACCCGCATGGAGCAGCAAGAGGTCGCGTTCGCACAACGTTTGGAGGAGCAGCGCCAAGCCATGATTGCTGAGCAGCGCAAACTGATGGAAGAGCAGAGCAAGGATATGGATGCCAAGTTTCAGGAAATGATGGCAATGGTTCTCTCCCAGCAAGCTGCTGTCCCTTCCACAGCGACCCCGTCTTCAGTGACCCCATCTTCAGTACCATCATCAGCCCCACTCTCTACAGTTCAACAGGCTTCTGGCCCACTCTCTTCACCAATCCCCGAGTAGTAACATTTCCCCCCAAACTTTTATTCATTTTTTAAAACTTTTATATATGTTTGTATAAACAGATTTACATGACTTTTAACGATGTTGTGGATTGGAACAATTTTATTTTATGGATGCAATGCAGTTTGTAGAATAATTTATACAGGTTTACAGGTTTGCACAGGTACCAGACCCAGTTTAGGGTATATGCACGATTAGGTGCAACAATTTCAAATGTTTTTTTTGTTATGGTCATAACACTTCACCTACGGATACGAAACATAGTTAAAGACAGATAGCTACGCTACGGATAGTATCTGTAGCCAAGGTTTTATACTTTACCTACGGATAGTATCTGTAGGGATAGTAGAAAACTTTGGCTACAGATACTATCCGTAGGTAACGTATAACACATTGGCTACGAATACTATCCGTAGGTATAGTACAAACCCTTGTCCACGGATACAATCCGTAGCCAGGGTATCCGTAGGAAAAGTAAAAAAGCATAGTTACGGATCAAATCCGTGGCAATGGTATCCGTTAGGAAAAGAATAAAAACATCACCTACGGATACAATCCGTCTGACAACATCAACACATGGCCTACGGATACTATCCGTAGGTAAGTTGGTCAACCTTACCTACAGATACTATCCGTAGGTGAGGATATTTCCTCACAGACGGACACAACTGTCCGTCTTCCAAAAAGTTCCCCGATGAGACCAGGCCGACGGATGCATCCGTAGGCGAACATCCATACCGACGGATATGAAGACATGGCCTACGGATCCTATGCGTCTGCCAAGCCCCTTTCAGCAGTAGTGAATATACTGGGGTAGGAGGGATGACATGTGGACGATAAGCACATGTTAGCTACACCAATAACATATACTCACAATTTTAGACTACTTTCAAGAAACAAAATGAATCGTTCATAAAAACAACAAAGAACTCCATGTCACCTCGTTGTACTAAAGTCAAACATCAAATCATAACCCACATATATGAAACGTATCAGATAGTAACGTTTTTTACGTTATTAATTCTCAAAATGTATCAAAATCTGTTAAGTGTGACTAACACCGTAAAATACCAGTCACATGCTCTAAAACTTTTCTAAAATGAAAACTTCAACTTTTCGTTTATTCTCAAATCATAACGTAGACCTTACGTTTATTCTTAAATCATAACGTAAACCTTTTCGTTATTCTCAAATCATAACTCTGAACTATCAACTTTTTCTGTTACTCACTAAACGACCGTTAAACTTTTGGATGGAAAATGCGGTCAGGGTTACTACATGACAATTTACGTTTGCTTGGGTTATGATTTAGTAATAAGCGAAAAGTGTGGGTTAGGACATGGAGTAATATACATGACATTGTTTTACAACTATAAAAAGACAACAAATTATACCTCATGATAATTTTTTTTTCTAATTACCCCTGTATATTATTTGTTAGGTCCGGATATATAAGTTGATCATGCTCAAACCCGACAGTACTGAAATGCACATACACAGTTCCTCATGACTCAGCTGACACAAACCAAACCAGTGTATATACATACACAAGTTCCCTTTAATGTCTGCTATAAATAAAACACACCAACCTTTGGTACAGTGTTTGATCCATTTACAGCTTTTGCCCCATTCCGGTCTGTGAATTTATTACAATATTATTCACTAAGCTATGTCACACCAACTAAATAGAAGGCCTCAAACAAAACTTCAATGGTTTCAGCTACACTTGCAAAAGCTTGTTGAGGTCATAATCTCTTCTTCAAATCCATCACCCTTACCAATACCATAACATACTGTTTTGGTCTATATGTACTTACTATACACTTTCAAGAGTAGTTTGCACCTCCCACATCATCTTCATCGCTTCCTTTTCCACCTGCGTTTCACAACCGTGTCTTCTTCCAAACCCCGTCGTTTTCGTTCTGTTCACAACAAAATTTTGTACGTTAATAACAAAGAATATAGTTCATCAACCAAGTAACGGAACAGTTGCTGACGAACTTATGAAGAGTCACATCCACTCAGATTGATTATTTAGTTGTGAATGTCCAACCAGATATAAACATAATGTTTTGCACTATACAGGGTTTTGGTTCTAATAAAAACGATAGGAAAAACTACAAATGACTACCTTTAAGTTGACACATTTAACCGATGTTTACTCTAAAGTTCAAAAACTACTGATGCATATCCTGAAGTTCCAACTTGTAACTAGAAAACCCCTCCGTCAGCTAAAATGACGAAAATACCCTCAACTACACTTCAATAATTATTTTATAAGAATTATTTAAAAATCACTTTTGTTATATATATATATATATATATATATACTTATTAAATGACTTCAGTTTTATTTTTGTAAAAAAATATTTTTAAAAAATCACTGAGTGTATTTTCGTCATTTTAACTAACTGAAGGGGTTTTTAGTTACAAATTGTAATTTCATGATATGCATCAGTAGTTTTTGAACTTTAGAATAATCATCGGTTAAACATGCATTCGTAGTTTGATTTGGTATAGTTAAAGAAGATGAGGTGTCAGTGTTATCTAAAGAGGATGTGTGTGAAGATAGAATATGTATATAGTATGTGGTCACTATATAAGCTGTTGCATCTCCAAGAAACAGGTTACTTTTTTGTCACCTAGGAAATGGCTGCAGTGTAAGGATATATCTGTACATAAAAGTAATTACAAGTCGCTATCAGAGAATAATATCTATTAAGTGTAATCCACCGTTAAGAATAAAGTTATAATCAAGCAAAAGAGAGTAATTTTTTTGTTTAAATCTATGAATAGATCTTAGTGGTATTTTTCATGGACATCCTATTATGTGTTAGTATCAAAAACACTTAATTAGTGTCTCACTGCTCTCTAATTATATTCTCTTATTTTTAAAAGTCTCATCCCTCTTCCTACTTGATTATTCTAAAAATTCTCACCATAAAAAAATATGTCATGAAGAAACATATTAATATTATAAAATTATGAATTGTTTTCAACTGACGCATATATAATTTAAAATATTTAGGTGATGAATAACTCTTATATTCTATTACTAAGAATTGGTGCATATGAAATATGTATATACACTAGATCAAGTTATTTCCAATTTTAGATGTTCTTCCAAACTATTTTAATGTTTAGTCTCTTTATCAATATACTTTCTAAAACAAGAGCATGTCACATTTCAAAATGGTTACTGTATGTGAGTACAGTTGTTACAGTTCCATGACTTGGGTGGTCACATGGTCTTTGTACCTTCCTTCAGAATCTCCTAACACTCGTTCTCATATATAGGTACCATTTTCTTTTAATTCCTAAACTGATGAAAAGAAGAACAAAACATATGAATATATACACTAATTAATCAACCCTACATTTTTTTCACGTGTTCTTAATGTTAATTATCAAATGTATATTATGTACTAATTTATTAGCAATCAACAATGATGTATATAAATTAATAGTCATTTATATACTTAAAATTAATAACGGAAGAGAGTAACAATGAAGTCTATAAGAGTTACTATATATATATATCACTCAATCTCTAAGATGTTTGTGTGTCACTCAACCTCTAAGATGTTCATGATTCTTTCCTAGTACCAACCTTTTCACCTGGTTATCACTTTGCTTAGCAATGTGATTAATGTCCAATACCTAAGGAACTGGATTTGGACTGTATATAACATTATTTTTATCTTCTTAATATTCTTTGATATTTGTAGTCTGTAGGCTAGCTAGCTTGTGTGGCTGTTCAGTCTCTACTATCTCTCTGATTGGTGGCTACACCTAAGATGTTGTTTTCGGATTTGTTTAATCTTCTTTAAGCTATCCATAATGTAATTGAATCGATTAGATTTAATTCAAGTCAGATGAGTGGAGAAAAAAATAGGGTCCAATTTGTGTGAAAGAATAAGTCAGAAATTATTTTTTAACTATTTAGACCACATGACCTTCTTTAAAAGAGAATCTGACTTCGACTCTGATCGATGATTCACATATCCAACGATTTTTAAGAGAGTCGAATCTATTGAATCGTATGTTTTGAACTTTTTTCTTAAAAAAGAGCGAATAGATGGCACTATTCGACCCTCATGACCTACATACCATACTTGCATTTGCATATCACAACTTTTATATATATATTGTATACGTCCCATGATTTTGATCCCCACACACTATTAATATACCTGTACGGATAGATCTGTTTCAACGGCCCAGACTGAGTGCAGCCTCAATGTCGAGCCTCCATGCAAACCCTCCACCGTTGATCTTCCACACATCACACGGTACCACAACCTGCGACCATTGATCATCGCTCGTCCTCATCAAGTACTGCACCCTCACCCGGCAGCTGAACCCTCCACCGAACTCGCTCGCCAGGGGTAGCCTCTCCCTCACTATCAATCCTACCCTCAGCTGCCTGTCATTTCCTTGCCTCACCATCCTCCTGTACGCCATATTCACCCACTCCACCCTGTTGTCTACGCCGTCCGATATCATCGCCGGACACGTGTCCTCCTCCAGCCTCTCCTTCACCCACTCCACGTCCCTACTCCACAACGCTGACCCCGTGTTATTGCATGTGTCTGTCACGCACTCCACCGTCACCCACGACTCCACCACCCTTGTTTGGGCCTCACCGCCTGTCTCAGCCGTCAGATCTGTCGCACTACGCCCAACCGCTTCACTCATGTCCGTCCACGTGGGTGGGCCCGTCCCTAAACCTACGCTGTTCCTCACCGTACCATCAATACTGCACCACCATCGCTCTTCTTCTCCTACCTGATGATCTCCTTTCTCCGGTAGCAACTGTAGCGTCACGATCTCCTTCTCCAGTCCGTTACCGTCCTGTACTTGACCGGAGAGTTCCTTCTTTGACCCTCTGTATCCAATGTTCCTCCTAACCCTAACGTACTTCCTCTTCGTCCTTCCTTTCAAACCGGACAAGCTCTTGTTCTCCGGTAACTCACCACCGGACGTACCCTCACCGGCGGAGGGTTTCGGCGCAATCGGACGGAATCTGAGCATCATACGGTTCACGTTCATCACACCCTTATCCTGCGCACCACCTTCCACGCACCATCTCTCCATAACCTCCGTAACAAACACAACCACCACTACCGTCGATCTCTACACACTCTTTCTCTCTCTCAACTCAGCTTCTATCTATCTATCTCTGTGTGAGATCAGAGCTCAGGCGATGGACGATAATGATAGCGGCAGTAGATGGGAGCGAGTGAGGAGCCTACGCGTGTCTAGGGCAAATCCTGTGTATAGTGGTGAGCATTGATTGGTTGGTTTTAACGGTGGTCCCCACTACCAAAAGCATCAACGAGAGGTTGCAGTGGCCCCACACAGCGACCAATGGGAGAGTGCATTGTGTACTGCACTGCCAAAAGGAGTGGACACGTGGTCTTGCCTCGGGCTATGCGTATTGTTTATTAAGTGGGAGCTGCCCTTTTCAGGAGGTTCCAGAATTCTCAAACGTGCTGCTTCTCTATTGGCTAATAACCATCTAAATTCGGTCTAACAGTTTCCCACCCCAATTCACCCGCGTGCCCCACAACCCTTACCACAAATGGTCCGTGGAAGTCACGCGTTCGACTCATCGAGTGTGGTACGTCGGTCTGCATTGAAGGGAGGGGGGACGCGTGGATGGTGGGATGGCGATATGGATTTTTGTACAAAGATCTGTGACGTCACGTGTGTGGATTTTATTACTATCCGTTTAGTGTTGGTCTCGCCTCCCAAAGCGCCACGTGACAGTGTTACTGTCGGCGAATAGTCTCTCCGGGATAGGCTGGTTTCACTAACGCAACAACAACCCAAACTAGATCTCTCATTGGTTGGATTTTACCGTTGAAAATAAATGTTCGAACAGGTGATACAAACTATAACGTGGCAGTGTAAGCATTGAAGCTTTACTAACCAACAACTTAACAATTCCCGTATATTTTCTCTCATCTGAATTATGCTTTGATTTAACCACACCCACCTATTTATTTCAAGTCTTCGTAATCGTAACCCAAATATATTTGGATTACGAAGCAAAATATATGTATATATACGGTAATGTGCGAAGTTTACGGTGAGATCTTAACTAATATACGTAACGTGTGTAAAGAAATATATATATCAACACAACATGGGAAAGCAAATATAGTATGACCTGTCCTCACCTACTCATCTCCTCTTATCCACGTCCGAACCAATTTGTTCTAAATAGTGAAATTCATTTCATTTCTATATACTTTCGAATTTCGATCTATGTATACATGTTTAAGTATGTAACCATTGGTAGCAATTTTTGGAGAAATTAAGGGACACGTGCGAAGTCAAAGGACATTACCTGAGGTTTAAGATTTTAGAGTGCGAGGCTGAGAGCGGCGTCGATGTCCAGCCTCCACGCAACCCCTCCGCAGTCCATTCTCCATCCGTCGCACGGCGCGGTCAGGGTTTTGGTCTTCGTGTCGTCCTGATCGCGCCACGTGTACCGTAGCATCACACGACACGTGAACGCTGGGTATAAACACGGCAGTTTCTCTTTCGTGACTAACCGCGCCGTGATTTTCGCCGGAGACTTGTCGTCCCCGGTCACCAGTTTTCTGTACGCTCCGTTTACACGTTGTATCCTGTCCCAGCCGTCTGATACAAATCCCGGACACGTGTCCTTCTCTAGATTCTCCCACCTCTCGACGTCCGTACGCCCTAGCGCTCTTGCGTCCATGCAGGTGTCTGTCACGCGTTCTACCGTCACCCACGACTCCACCGCCTTTTTCGGAGGCTTCGCCTCCGGCGGATCTGTCACCCTATCTCCCCCGACGGTGTTCGTCGGTGGTTTCTCGGAGGTAACCCTACCCAGTGGGACCCACCCGTCCTTAACCGGCTCCGCGATTATCGCGTGGTTAAGGTCACGCAGAAATCGTGAGTCCAGTTTCTCTCTGGACTCCGTCTTCTCCGGCAACAATTGCAAGGTCACAAACGAGTCCCCAAACGGATCGTTTCGTTCCTTTCCAGATCTCGTCTTCCTCCTCTTAATTCCACTCCGATTCTTAACCCTAGTGTACTTCCTCTTCTTTCTCGCCCCAGAAACCAACGAGCTCTTCCCTCCCGCCGTCAGGACGCCGGAAGAGGACTCTCCGGCAGCAGGTTTCGGCGCAATCGGCTTAAATCTGAGCATTATCTGGTCGATTATCGGATTATTTCTCACACCACCGGCCACCGCTCCCAACCGCCGTGTTCCACCGCCGTTCATCTGGTTCCGAGGACTCGATCCTCACCCTTCAATTCTCCTTTTCTGTTTCGTATCGTATCCTTTCTCTCTCTCTCTGCCCTTTCCGGGGAGGGTTTAGACGATAATCATAACAGAACCGTACGGTGTGATGGCCATGTACCACGTGTCTAGGGCAACACCCGAAACAGTAGCACGATCTGATAGGCCGAGACCGGTGGTGGGACCCAGCGCAGGAAAAAAGCAGCGTATCCTGCGTGAAAGGTGTGTTGGCGCGGGGCCCACAACAGTGCGTGTCGAGCATCCTGACAAAGGAAGGTACACGTGGGCTTGCGTTGGGGGTGGTAGCTTATTGTTCCTTCGAAAGTGGGAGAGGGACGTGGACACGTGGTCGAATCTCCGTGACTCGGAACAACTAAAAACAAGTTACAAGTCAAGACCACTCTCATCCGATCCGCGTGAGGGGTACGCACCAATGGTCGGCGAGGTATTGGCGTGTGGGGAGTGAAGTACTGGGGGTGGGGCCGTGGGTTGATTGATTGGGGTTTGGATGGGGACACGTGGAGGGTGGGATGAGACAGGGGATCTTGGGCTGGATTTGGTAAGTCAGGACAGTTTTGAGGTCGATTTATTTGCGATCTGATTGGCTAATACGGTTGGGGTTATCCAATGACATATCAGGTTTTTGTGATGACTGTGCCAGGTCGACATCGCTTGTAGCCAGCTTATGATGGGAAATAAAATAAAGAGTTTAATATTTTTTAACTTTTTTAAACGTTAATTATTTTATTATGGACGGTTTTTTTTAACTGTTTGGTGACTCGAGATATTTTGTTGTCCGCTAGGTTTGAAGGCACTTTGGATATCTAGTGAGGCATTTAAATGTCACTATATTGGATGGTAATTGGTATTTTATGGGTAGGTTTGGAAAGTGGGGTAGCATTTTTATTGTAGAATCTGTTCTTGGATCTGAATTTAAATATTTGTATTCTTGAGTCATGATAATAATAAATTCAAAGGTTGATTATGATGTAAATCAAATTTGAAGTGATTATGTTGAGGAAATATTGCTATATACAACATTAGTTTATAGAGTCTAAGAGATTAGGGTTTTAAATCCTCTTTATTTGTCATCGTATTCGCCCGCTCCGGTCACAAAGCAAATCCCAACAATAGTCGATGTCCTCTCTCCATCACCAACGCTTGTGGAGATTAGGCCACCGGAGGCCGACTCCGTTCTCAATGCTACGATTGTATTGACGCCTCCACAAGTCTTCCATGCCGCATCGGGGAGCAATACGGAGCCTCTCCGGCCACGTACCCCTCGAGAGCCTCAAGCTCAGACTTGTTCGGGGCTCCGTCTACCACATGCAGAGATGGGGAGCACCAGTTCGAGACCTGGGACCGATACTCGTCCCATTTATGCACCACATACATGTGCTTCTCTCAATCTCGCGACGTTCCAACAACTGGCGGGCCGATTATCGACTAGGACCATACGGGCACCTCCAACTCCGATACCTGATTAGGAGGAAACTCTAGAGGTCCCAATCAAAATTGTCCTTGCGGCGGCGGACGGTCAGTACTGGTTCTCGGGTTGCGGGGGTTGGGAGACACAACATCACCACTCTGTGTGGGGTGATGATCTGCAACTGGAAAGTCCAAGATCTGGAGGTGGAGTGCCTCAACAAGGAAGTGGTTGCGGTTCCACTTTCCATCGAGGGTAACGATGGAATCCATCCATCATCGAGGCTCTTGGGGATTTAATGGCTACCCATTTCTTCTGGTACCCCTTCAACCATGCATGCAACCTAGCTCCATTTTGTTTGATTACATGGAGATCAGGGTGAGAGAAACGAACCTCCCTGGAGATGATCGGAATCCCAAAATCCGAGCCTACTCACCTTCGCCCTTAGTATATAGGTAATTTTTTCTCCCATTCCGAAACCACGTCGTCTAAGTGGTTTTTTGTGGCTGCATGTTAGTATTGATGTGGACAGGCCTCTAAGACTAAGGATTCGTCTCCGGTTCCCAGGGCAGATTAACTCCTCGCTGGTGGGGTTGCAATATGAGAGGCTCCCGGTTTTTTGTGTTTGGTGTGGCAGGCTAAACCACTTCATTAAAGCATGCAAAGAACATTTACCGGGAGTTGGACGAGAGGAAATCCGACATGATGAATCCATCTGAGTCCCGATGGGATTGGATGTGGATCATCTTCTCAAGACAGAATGGAGGGCACCAACAGCACCTCGGGTGACGTCGATGGATGATTCATTACCTCTCTGTCCCTAGACCCAATTAGGGGCTTTGTGGGAGGAAGTGGAGCAGGACACGGGAGAGTCCCTATGTTACCTCCTTTAGTATTTCGGGCCCTTGGGGAAGTGGAAGAGGCTCGTACGGAGTCCGACGACTTGGCTAAGGACACCCCAAACGGGGCAGCTCCAAACATACAAGGGGCGCGTCCATGATCGTTAGTTGGGACACCGGGCATTACAAAGCCCAGCGACTTTGCTAACTTATCTGAGAATGAGGACCCTATTTTACCTGATCTACTTGCAGGTGGGAGAGCAATCAAAGCAGGGAAGCAAAAGGAGCCTCAGGATCAGATATGAGGTGTAGGCCCTATCCGGGCGAAAGCAATGAAATCAAGAGGTAAAGGGAAGGCAAGGCAACACTACACCCGCACTATCCAAGTGAAGAAAGCGTTGGAGCTCTCGGGTAGGCTTCTACCGATCCGCCAACTAATGGATGAGAAGGAGAGCGAAGATCAACAGGCGAAGGCTCAGTAGTAGCCTTGCCAGGGAGAATAAGAGGACCCTGGTAGGGGGGAAGGCAAGCAGAAGACCTATCCTCCAAGACCCAAGGGGGCCAGTGCTCGGAAGTCTCGGGAAAACAAAAAGAGCAGGGCAATACTTTTATCTTTCATATTGCTTGAGTTGGTTTCCTTTCAGTCTGAACTTCAGTATTTATTTGTATTGTTTGATTGTTAGTTTCAATTGGGTCTCTTGTTTTAGGTCTAATAAGTTTGAAATTACGGTAACGGTTGTCCTCAGTTGGTGTCTACAATGAAAAATATATTTTTTCTATGGGTCCAAGAGGGCTGGGAGGCTCGGACAATATTCTGGTGTCCAGGGCCATCGACTTTACTTTGTAATCTTTTGATTGGTAGTAATTCACGCCTCTATTTGTCCGTTTCAAAAAAATCTGCAACTCATCTCACTTAATTTTTATCTCAACCTCCATGCCCTATCATATAGGTTCTCAGTATCCCTTAACTATGCTTAAGAACAATTATACTTGTGGGATGGTTATCTTGTTGCTTAATTGTAACATATATCTTGATAAATTTGAAATACACCTAGACGAGTACACATAAGTACTCGAGTCACAATCGCTCGAGAAAGTACAGGAGGAGGCGTATGTAGAGGTCTTCCCAAATCTGGTCCCCCGTTGATGATAGAGTGGTCATACCAGAGTAGTATGGAGCAATATGTCATTTAACTCATCACAATCGAGCATATATGATCAATTTTAGAAGATTGTCAATTAATTTAAGGATCGTTGGTTGAAAATCCAGAATAGGGCGAAGAAATTCAACATATACTACATAGTTGTAGCAAATAGCAATGTCTATAATAATGACCAGTCAGATGACCAATTGTACACTAAGGTCAAACCTATATGCATGGAGACGTTATTGAGCGGTCAAGAAGAAGATGAAATGGAATAAGGACTACAAGTTTCAAGACGACAGCTGTATAAGGTTGGACGTCTCAAAGAACTTGATCCATCGATCTAGAGTGATCTCAATCCGAATGATATGTTGACCCCGTTGATGATTCATCCTTATTGACGCCTTGTGGTTTTAACACGGAAAAGGACACAGAAAGAGTAGTGGTCTTCAAGTAGTATCTTTGGAATTTAAGTTTCAGATTATCGTATCCAAGGGAGCACAAGACTAGCAATTCTATTTGAAATTCGTTATTAAAAATTTTTGTTAAAAAGATTGTTTTTATGTTCAATATCATGCAAAAGTAAACAATAACAAAAATGTGAACAAGTATTCAGGTAAATCAGACGAGATTAGAATCAGAGAAAAAACAATCCAGGGTATGAGTACACAGAGATCATTCCCACATATTGAATAACGATAATTATTGTGAAGTTGAGTATTATATGGGCAACGATTATATCTAAGCTAGTCTTAACTTCTCTCGGAATTTAATAGAATCTAACCACCTAGTTCTCCCGAATCTAGATGTAGGAAGAACCAAAGCAATACGTTCTTTGATAATTTCTAACTTTCGAAATAATTTTATGGCTATTGCAATTGTGTTAACCTAGCTATCCCTAGTCTAGATTCAAACCCAACTTATATGATTTTAGAATAATTGTGATTCTCATCTCACGAGTATTTAATCCTAATTCACATCAACTATCAATCCTATATGGGAGATAGAGCATTAAGAGAAAATCAATAATAAATTATAACCTAGATTCAACTTTCATAACATTATGCATTCAATACATAGCAATCCAAACCTGTAATCCCCCATAACTCTACATTATGGAGTTTTAGCTACTCATGGAGAAAGATGAAGAGGATGAAGAGAAACAACCATAAACAATCATCATGTTGAAGTGTTGTAGAAATAAATGCCAATGTAGGATTATAATGGATGAATTCAAGCCCTAAATTTCTATTCTCACACTCTTCTCAAAAGATTCTTGCCCAAGTTGGTCCTTCTTTTTCAAGCATCAAAGCTCTCCACTCTCAACCTTCTAGCTCTCAAATATTATGTCAAAAACAAGTTTTTTCTTCTCCCGACTCGGTTATCCCCTATTTATAATACTTTGTGTGATCTTTTTCTCCTCAAAATCGGAATTGGAAAGAGGAAATTTTCCTCTTTTCCCTCTTAAAATCGAATATGGAATTCTGGTTTTGCGCGCGTCATAGGCACACACACGATTCTGGGTGCTGTCTCGTGCCAGTTAAGGTCACGGTTTCATATGAGAGCCAATGCCAAACTATTTCCAGGTTCCGGACAGCGACGACCCTTTGAAGAAAGTTGTAGATCTCTGAATTCTCTTAGATTTGACATAAACATGAGGCAATCGAAGTTCGGATGAAGAAGTTATGTCATTCACAAGATCAACCAGTCTCCAAAACTCCTTAAACCAATTTTGCCTCCATTTTAACCTTTTTTTCGATCAAAGAGCCTACAAAACACAATGAGATACAAAACCGATGCATTTTATGTCCACATCACTCATCAATCAAAGTCCGTCAACATGGGCGGAAGTCAACCAAAAAGAAAGGAGCCAATCTTTTAACGACGTACAAAGAGAAAATTTTGGCGCATCCAACAATGATGCAATATATTGGGATCATCAATAAACGAGATAAGCCCCAAAAAAAACTTAAATCCATGAACGAATCCTAATTGGACGATATAAGACCATCAAGATAAAGAATTACATCAACGAAAATCAAAAGTTGAGACCCTTCAAACATTGACTTGCAATTTATCTAATGAAATTAAATGTGATTTAGTTATGTGATTTCTTAGTCTAGTTGGCCTTGGTTTATAGAATTTTTATGTTATTATAATAAGCTTAAGTTTTAAATTATTTATTATAGTATATCACGAGTAGTATTAATTAATTATAAAATCAACAAATTAACATAATTAACATTTATTTCTCATTGTTCTCTATCGCTGGCGATCCTTTAGTGGTTATTCAATACGATTATTCTGTATTATTCATTGTTTTGTTGTTTGTTCATGAGAGTCATGTTGGTCCTACCTGGTTTGTTCTTAGAGGAATGGCTTTGGCTTGATAGGGGTGGACGAGGGTGCAAAGGACAGTGACATCTTGTGCATAGGCATGTTCAAGGATATAAGAAGCATCAACGACGAGGGGTGTGGTTTATGACGGCTTCGGTGTCCACGTCATCATCGCCTCCTATGGACGGCGAGCAGAGGGACAAGATGTCCTACCGTGTGATCTAAGGTTGTCGCTGGTGGCGGTTGGATTCGTAGGGAGTATGGATCACCCCCCGAAGAAGATCTCTGCGATTATGGGTTGTTGGCTCTTAGTGGCGTGGGGATTCAAGTGGAGGCGGGAGGCGGAGCGATGCTGTGTGTCCGGTCTCGTGCTCAAGGACGACGGTGGATACGTTCCCGTCACTACCTGGCGGGCAAGCGACAACGATAGTAGTGGCAGAGGGCAGTGTAGAGGCAACGAGAGTAGTCGGTCGGTGTTTCGATCCGTAGTTTTCGTTCGTTTAGCTGTAGAGTGGACATGTACCACAAAGACTTGGTTTTCAGTTGGCGACAAGATGTACTTGTCCGTTGTTAGTGCTCGGACGATCTTGAGACCGATGCGAATCCTGAGCACTAACTCGTAGGGGCTTGCGAGGTCCTATGGATTGATAATCCAACTGGGGAGGGGCAGAACGCACTCTCACCTCGATCAATGAGGAGTTCGTGGTCCAATGGAGGGTTTGTTAGCCTCACTGGACGTAGGGTGGAGTCGGCTCCACCTAGTACCGGCGCGACATTCTCGTACCATATTGAGAACCAACAATTTACGTTTTTAAAGACCTTCATTATCATTGGAGGGGAGACGACGTCAACTGGTTTCTCGGGAGGATGTATAGTCTAATTGAGTCATTCCAGTCACTACTTAAGAGACTGGCCATGCCGCCACTATCGGACTTCAACAACGGTTTTGGTGGTCTCGGCCACTAACACAATATTCTCCTGGCGCACATCCTAGAGTCTCGGTGTCAATTTTCCGGAAAGGAGCCCGCTTTGTTCTAGCTTCCCGTTTGAATTCGTTGTACCTGTTTCTTTGAACGCTATCACAACGTCACCTTTCAGGCAACCTAATAAAGCATTTCGATCTATAAGGTTTTATTTTACTGTCTGTTGACGTTAAGGCTTGAATTTCATGATTTTTTTTCTTTTATATTTTCTAATTATATAATATTATTTTTCACTCAAAAAAACAACAACAACTCATTCTCTTCCTATTACCTCTCTTATTAAGTTGTAATGGTTAGCTCAACCTAGCCTCCTGTAAAAGGCTAACATAATAGAGGCTCTAAATCAATTTAAAGTTCAACTTATTTAAATAAGGGGTTACTCCATGTCCTAACGTTCAATTTTCAGAAATTGTTAAATCCAAACCCTATACTATTGAAATTGCCATGTAGTAGCGGTCAATTAACTGAAATTGCCAATTGTTTCTAATTTTAAACGGACGTTAACTTGGCCAAGTGAAAAGTCGAGTTTACCCTCAAATATGTTCTTCCTTCGGACGTTAACTTGGCTTAACTTCATCTCTTCGTGACCTCATCTCTTCGAACTTCATCTCTTTGTGTCCGAGCTTCGAATTTCATCTCTTCGTGACCTCAGCTCGCCCAAGCTCCATTATAAATTGAGTCACGTGAGACGCACATGATTCACTGTTCACAGAAACAGTCAATTTAAACAGTACTTTTTTGGTTTTTAATAATTCAGTTTTGAAATTCGTTACTATTTGGCAATTTCAATAGTATAGGGTTTGGATTTGACAATTAAGTGTAGTAGGGGGTTAGGACATGGAGTAACCTCTTTAAATAACTAAGAACATCTTAGTCCCCTACTCTTTCGTTCTTCATGGTTGGTAAATTGGAGTACTTAGACTCTTACTTCTGTTTATTTAGGCTTAATTTTTGTTCTATTTGGATATGCAAGACCTATTAAAAGTGTTGGTTAACTGTTGTTTGTGGTTGTATGTATGCCTCTCTCTATATGTGTACTTAATGTTAGAAAAATCTAGGTTGAAGACCTTTGTAATGTCTTTGGATTGGGTTATGGTTTCGGTTTGAGGTACCGAGTAGGCATGCTCGTGTTTGTGTGTTTGTTTGATGAGGGTTTTCCCTTGAAAACTTGATCCTTTAATAAAAAAATTGCATATAAAAAAAAACTAAGAACGTGTGTAGTTGGACTCAGGGGATAGTAGAGTTAGTATGTAAATTAGCTTTTTTGTTTATAAAAATCTGTTAAATCACCTTGTTATTGTGATAGTTACATGCAGTGGACAAACGTTAATTAACATCTTGTTTTGCTGTTAAATTCTGTTAATTTTGTTACTAGTCTAGATTCTGTTTTTATTTGATTTTTAATCGATACCGGATTATTATTTTTTGATTCCAACAAGGAACAAACTTAATAAACATAAAACTCAATTACTAGGAAAATTACATCAAAGAGCACCTAACACATAATAGTAAAGACCATAACACGTCTGTTTTTTTTGTTTCCAACGTATTGTGTTTGCATATCCACCCGGATTTACACCATCATACACACATATGCGGAGGGATCCATGGTGCTTGTATAACACAACAGTTTTTTTTCTTCGATGAACAACTATAGTCAAAAGCTTGTTTCGAATCACCACATGTCACTACCTACAGCACAGAGACTTGACAACACGCCCTCGTTGTGTCGACATTTCGCAGAATCGCCGATGTCTACGACTTGCTCATTCTTAAACGCTAAATGAGTCGCTGGACTCGACGGCCGTTCAAGCAGCAACAACAACAAATGGACGTCAACGACGGGATGTTACCACTGCACTAACGATCGCCGAGTTCAGCAACTCCTCACTCCACATGTTCTAATAAGTTAAAATCTACACTTTTAAAGCTAGACTAGCTTGCAATGTCATTTATTATAACTACACTAATTTAACCATTTACATGACAGAAGTAGAAAGTAGTTAACAGAAAATAAACATATTGGTACTATAAATGAACTTGAACAAAATAAATGTAGCTGCTGAACAAAAAAATAACAAGAACAGTTTCTTGTACACAGTAAACCTTATTTCCATCTCAAATTGAATTGGAGACTTCACATGACTCCATTTGCCAAGTCATGGTTGAAAAAATTAACCATTCCTAAAGGGCATCAAAATATAATCTCTGATACAGCAATTATTGAAAACTCAAGTACTCTCTCATGCATCAAAATAAATAAAGGGCATCGATTAGTTCACGACGTCCAGGACCAGCTTGCGAGATTTAAGAACAGACCACCTCATGCGCCTGTAGTATGCAGCTTGCAGTAGTGCCAATGATAGCACAAATATCCATTTAAAACCCATCTGCATTTGAAAGCACATAATGTTATGAACATACAGATAGTGAAGCGACAACAGATGAAGAGACTTAAAAGCAAACTTACGAGTTTCCTCTCTTCCATTTCTGGTTCGGCAGCCCATGATAAGAATGACACAACATCCTTCCCCATCTGCATAGAATTAGAGGAATTAAAAGATCATTAGCTTAATGCCTTAAAAACCTAAACTCCATGAAGTGCCCCACAGGGGTTGGCCTAGTTGTCAAGAAGCTCTCCCATATCCTTGAGGTCAGGGGTTTGAATCTTGGTGGGCCACCTGCTTGGGAGCAGGTGTGGGGTTCGGTTAAGTTAGAGGTTAACCTCTGGTTAATTTAGGTTAGGGTTAGATTAGGATTTACTGGTACTGTTGATAAAAAAACACAGCTCAATGAATTGCATTTTTGTAAGAAAAACAAACCTGAGCTTCTGTTGCAGGTACGCCATCTTCATACTCAACAGCACCATCATTAAGCATTTTAGGCATAGCAATTGCTCCCCCGGGAAAGTATGGATTATAGTGCAGCCCTTCCCGAATCTGCCATAACATTACAAGTATTGATGAATGTTAGGGGTTAGGGAATTAAAAAACGCATTAACCTTTAATGTACAGACATTATCTATATTTCTATTCTATACTATCCTAACACTGCCCAACCAGCCTCATCTTTAGTCTCCATTCAGTATTCTCCATCTACAATGTGCTAAAACAATATTCCTCTCTCTCACTCACTATTGTTTCCAAACCAAATTAAGATACTATAAAGTTTGGATGCTATATATACACAGAATAAATTGTTGTCAAGAGCAAGAGAAAAGAAATTACTGAAACACCAGCAGGAGGATCACGGTATCCAGTTAATAGGGCAAAAACATAGTTCTGACCATTATGGCGAGCCTGAAAGAATGAAGAGTAGTAGGATATTAATTCATCTGATCGTTGAATCTGAGAAGGGAAAGAATAATCAAAAGGATAAGTAATTAGTCAACTACCTTAGTGATAAGACTCAAATCTGGAGGGTAGGCCCCTCCATTAGCAAATCTTGCTGCTTGTTCATTCGCATATGGCTGAGGAAAACGGTCACTGAGCTTACCTGGGCGAGTAAACATCTCACCTTCGTCATTGGGCCCATCTTCTACCTCAATCTCAGCTGCCATAGCTTTTGTTTCTTCTTCTGTGTATGCAACACCCACCAAATCACGGTATGATATTAGAGACATAGAATGGCAGGATGCACACACTTGTTGGTAGACTTGGTGACCGCGACGAATCCTGCTCGTGCAAAATAGACCTCAAATAATTAATATACAACAATGCTACAATGGAAAAACATTAGGCTAAGTCTTCACATAACATATTAAGTGAAGAAAATAACGGCTGTTGAATATTGTATCTATCTGCAATTATCTATTGATCCAGAGACAATTCTATTCACCTGGTAATGAACTACTAATATATATCGTCCGAGAAATGTAACAATAACATATCATTCCATATCTAGAAACAACATGCACTGCTTTGGAACGGGCCAAACTATTATTACATCAACTAACCATAAACCGGAAAAAAAAATATTGATACTAATCCAGTTTTTTTGTTGAGAAAACATTGGAGTTTCTATTGAAATGGTGGGCTCCATTTCCGTGATTCCTTTCACAAACCGAAAGTCAATACTAGTTAAAAGTCCATAGAGTAGTTAATGAACGAGGGGAAAAGGATAAAGGACCTCTGAATGAACTGAAGAAATATGAAGAAATAATTTTCAGGATTTCACTTACTAAGGCTATATGAACTATTCACTTGAAACTAGTTTCTACAAAAACAAGAGAGAAAATAGTATGGAATTAATATAACTCACGAAGCATGATCATATGAACTCAGAATGCCTTCATGCGGCCAGGGATAGCTTGGACACTCCAAGCCATGTTCAGCCTCATCAGCAGATGCTATAGTTGTGAAGCTTAGAAGTCCAGTGACTCCAGCTCCAACAAGTGCAGCTGCTCTTAGGGACCTTGAACCAGGAGAAACCTGTAAAATAACACAGTTCAACAAGTCTTCACCTCTAAGGAGATAATCACAACGCACTGCTGATGTATCTTTAACAAAATAATCATGTGAGAATTGAAAAAAACAATCGCTTCCTCGAACCAGGATGTGCAACAGAAAAATGATGCCAGTATTCTGTGACCATTATTCCGTTGAATCCATTATTCCTCAGCATCTAAATATTATAATATTAACAAATAAAAAGTGATAAACTGACAGTCAACAGCTGGTCTGAGAAAAGCCTAATTGAATCTTTGTTTCAATATCTCCAGTCTTTAAGTTTAGATGGCCTAGTTCTGAGGAAATACAAAACTTGTATGCAAAAGGAAAACAGAAAAAGAGTGAAAGAGAATTCTTACCGAAGAGTAAGACTGAATTTTCCTCCTCAGGAGCTGGTGGATAAGTCGTCCTCCAGCCATTTCAGTAACTTACTCTGCCAATCATTTAACCGCGATGAACAATTGTCATAAATCTGACACAACTCAAACACACTATAATACTATCTCAATCACTCATTTATTAAGTTACCCTTCAAAGAGACTATATCAATCCTGTCGGGAAAACAAGAGTATTATTCAATAACTTTAAAACAACAATTTGTCTCATTTTTTTCCCCTAAATTCCAATCAGACAATCTCAATCACTAATTCCTCACAGCAGAATAGTACTCACTCCTTTCCAAAATAAGTGTCTCACTGTCTTTCAACGGATATCCAAAATATGTGTCTCATATCTATTTTAGCTAGTTAAATAGTCACAAATTACCAATGGCGTCCCTCTATCAGTTAGTTATATCAACTTAGGTAGTTAATACATGAGATCAAATGAGGGTACTCGCAAAATTGAATTTTTAATTTTGGGATATAGTCAAATGGAACGTTTTTTTTTGTGGGACGGAAGGAGTAAAGGATTTCCCAAATATCATGCCATAAATTCAGAGATATAAATCAGCATCAGAACAAACATGAAACTGGATTTCTACAATTTACTTTTCTTCTCCTTTCTTACATTCATAAGATCCAAAATCCTAATAGAGCACATAAATAAATGTCCAAAAAACACATTTAAGCTATAAAAGAGGCACGCTAGGACATTCTATATCCAACACTCAATCAGCTAAAATCATCACCTCGACATTACAAATGGCTATTCAAAGTTCCATTTCAAGCCTATATGCATCACCTAATCCAGTACCGTCACTAAGAAAAAAAATAAAAACAATACGAAATACATCTATACAATAAAAATACACATACAAATTCAGAGATAAAGTCACAAAAATAATCGGAAACCCTAAGAATGGAAGCAGAACAGATCGGAGAGGACGAAAGCGAGCGTGAAAGGGATAGAGAAGGTACTCACGGAACGATACGATTAGGGTCGGAGCTTGATCGGACGGAGGTGGAGGTCAAAGATGAACAGCAGGAGCTGAGGCAGCTCAGACTCTAAGATCCAAACCAAAGAAATCAACTGCTTTTTCGTTGTGCATTCTGAAGATGAGAGGAAAATAGGAACGCACCAGTGGATGGGCCGAGACAATACGACCATGGGATTTTTGTTGGGCTTCTCGATACTATGGGCTCAGACCCATAAGTGAATGTAATAACAATAACTTTTTGGATACGTGGTTATTTTATTGAATAAACTGATCAAACAGTAACAATCATAATCACAGTAAAAATACGAACATGGTGAGGCATAGGGCTGGGCACAGCCGGGTAACCGGCGCCGGCCAGCCCAGGTACCACCGGAACCGACGTCGACGGTGGTGACAGCACCACCACCGGCGCCGACCCCGAAACCGGGAAGGCTGTATTAGACCCGGCCGATATAAGGCTCGGGCGGGGAGGGGTTTTCACCGGTTCAACCGGCCCAACAACTACAGTACAAGCTCATTACTATTTTGAGCCCAAAATGAAGCCCAACTTAAATTTCAATACAAACTTAAATTTTCAACAATTTGATTTCAATACAAACTTAAATTTTCAACTTCCTGATTTCAATACAAACTTAAATTTTCAAGAATTCCACCAAACAAAAGTAGCAAATTACATACAAACTGATATACATCAGAAAGATGATCAGAACACCAAAATATTTGTTCTAAGTTCTTACATACAACCAAAAGCACAAATTTACAAAATACAAACAGCTTCAGTCCCATTGCCTTCAAAAGTTGGAAGCTTTCATTTGCTTCCAACAAGAGCTTTCATTGGCTCTCAAAAAAGGAAGCTTTCATTTGCTTTCCTTACAAGAACAGTACCTATCACAATGAAATAAGGAAAACATTAGCAAAAGAAAATTAAAAAATGAAATGAAGGCAAAAAAGATCAAGTATGATATAGTTCGTAACTAACCAACTTTTGGTAGTTCGATCACAGAAGAACAGGAGCGCCAATTGTGGTGGCAAACGTATCAATTACTGGAAAGTAGATGCAAAAACAATTATTTATAACCAATGCAAAAAAAAAAACAGATCAAAACATATACGAAAAAGATGAGTTATTACCATCCTCCTCATCTTGAATCATGTCTTCATCCTTCTCCATACTTGCTAAAGTTTGAATAACATTAATACCTTTCAACCAATCTTGTGTGCAAATCAATGCTTGCACAACTCGTGTACTCAATGAACTCCTAAAAGCATCGAGTACTCTACTGCCAGCAGAGAATGCACTTTCACTAGAAACTGAGGTCATGGGAATAGCTAGAATGTCTCTAGCCATCCTAGCAAGAATAGGGAATCGATGAGCATTATATGCCCACCATGAAAGCACTTTGAATTCAGAACTGTCAGTAGCTCGCTGCTCATTTAAATATGTTTCCAACTCATTTTGAGGAGCACCAACACGTGAAGAACAAAGCCTTTTAAATTTTTCAAAATTTCGGTGTTTTGAGACATTGTCAACAACACTATCGGAACAGTCCTGTTGTGTTTCGGGCTCATCAACACCAAATTCAGTTTTATAATGTGCAAACATATCATCAAGAGATACTTTGACACATTGGGATAGACTAGCATAAACTTCAGCGGGATACATGTCCTCTAAAAGATAATTGACATAACTCAACTTCTTCCGGGGATCAAAAATTGGTGCTAGGAATGTGAACATGTTCAACATTCCCAAATCCCTGAAATAGTTGTTGACTTTTTCATTCATCCTAGAGGACATGTTTCTCATGCTTAAATTATCACTTTCTAAACCCTCTTTTATAAGCAAATTAATGTCTGATATTTCATCTAATATCACGTTTGATGTAGCATATGAGGAACCTGATATTCTAACGGTTGCACAAAAAAAAGTTTCCAAAAACTTCATCAAGGATTTAACTACAACCCAATCAGATTGAGTCAACCTACTTAAATTGGACCCAATTTTTTTCCAAACCTTAAAATCCAACTCAGCATTCAAACAAGGATCTAACATGCTATATTGATGGAATGCATTCTCTAACCTACAAGCTGAATGAAGCATAAGGTAGGTTGAGTTCCACCTTGTGGACACATCAACGGACAGCAGCCGCTTGGTTTTATAACCAGCCAACACACAAGCATTTTTAAACCTAGATAACCTCATTGGAGAATGCCTAATGAACCTTACAGCAGCCCTTATCCTTTCTATAGACCTATCAACTTCCTTAAGACCATCATTAACGATCAGGTTCAAAATATGTGCAACACACCTCATATGCATAAATCTACCATCAAATAAATTAGAGCACAACATTCTTTGATTAAGTTGTACCCTCAAATATTCTATGGCGTCTTTGTTAGGGGATGCATTGTCTACTGTTATTACCATTATGTTATCTAACCTCCATGCATTCAAACAGGTTTCAACAGCTCTCCCCCAATATCTTCCCCTCGATGAGAAGTTATTGGGCAGAAATTTAAAAAAAAATTGTGTAAAACCCATGCATCATCAATGAAATGTGCAGTTATGCACATATAATTGACTTGTTGGACACTTGTCCAAGTGTCCGTTGTGAATGAGACTCTAAATTTTGAGTTTCGGAAATACTCAAACAACTTTAGTTTTTCCGCCTCATATAACTTGTAAATATCCCTAATCATAGTATATCTAGAGGGGATCACAAACATTGGACAGCAAGCAGATACAAAATGATGAAACCCCTCCCCATCAACAAACCTAAAGGCCAATTCATCAAGGACTAACATTTTGGTCAAAGCACTTCGACACACTTGTTGATTAAAGTGCCAAGCGACTAATTCCCCCTCTTTTCCCTTACCCTTTCCCACGTTGTGAAAACCTAATTTGGCTTGTTTTAGATCAGTTACTATCTTCTCAGGGTTCTTATCACACTTCTCTATATGCAATTTTAAAGTGCTAGTGCCATATTTACTAGAACCAGCAGGGTAGTTTTTAGGACAGTACTTACAATAAGCCCTAGAATCATTTCCATCTACAACCAAATCAAAGTGTTTCCATACAGTAGACGTGCGCTTAGAAGGGATTTTGTTTTACCTGAGGATGCAACTGTTGCTGCATCCTTACCACCTTGCCCAGCTTTCTTACTTTGCACAACAATTGTTCCCTCGCTCCCAGAGCCTGAGGAGGCAGCTGATTGTGCTCGTCCTTTCTCTCCTATCACTATGCCTTTTGGTCGAGAACCTTGACCAGGTTGGGTGACTGAACCACCTTGGAATATCCCCTGCATATAAAGTTCAACAAACTGTTATTAACCAATTTTGAAAACAAATTAGAATTTTAAACATAACAAACTTTTAAAACATGTCTGATTTTGAAAACAGATCTGATTTGTAAAGCAGATCTGATTTATGAACCCCTAAATCATTACAAATTAAAAGCAACTACACTAAAACCCTAAATCAGATTCATATACATACAAAACCCTAAAGCAGATTGATATAAAAATAATTTGTAAATCAGATCTGATTTATAAAACACTAAAAGCAACTACAACTAAACCCTAAATCAGAATCATATACAACAAAAACCCTAAATTCTAACAACACCCTAAATCATAAATCAAAGAAAAATAAACCCTAAAGCAAACAAAGCCCTAACACAAAAAAAAAACCCTCAATTCAACCAAAACCCTACATCAGATTCATACTAAAACCAAACATTTAAACCATAAAGCAAAAAGTACATAAATCAGATTTTAGGGTTTTGCTGTATATGAGTCTGATTTAGAGGTTGAATAGTGATTAGAATCACAATTAACCCCTTAAATCAGACTCATATACATCAAAACCCTAAATCAGATTGATATACATAAACCAAAATAAAAGCCTTAACACACTATCATAAATCATGGTTTGATACCATTTAAAAGAAACAACCATGAGGTGAAAGACTAAAAGCAACAACATCTAAACCCTAAAGGTTTTGTTTTGGATTAGGGTTTCAATCTGATTGAGGGGTTGAATAGTGATTAGAATCACTATTAAACCCCTAATTCAGATTCAAACCCTAACCCAAAACAAAACCCCTAAATTCTAACAACACCCTAAAGCAAACAAAGGCCTAACAGAAGAAAAAAAAAACCCTCAATTCTACCAAAACCCTAAATTATATTCATACTAAAACCAAACATTTGAACCACAAAGCAAAATAAAAACAGAACCCTAACTCAAACCATCAATAAAATTGCAATAACCTAAATCAATGCACAAAACCCCTAAATCAGATGTGGAAAACATGAAATCGAACCAGAAATCAGATTAGCAACCCTAAATTATAATGAAATCCTAAATAATACAACAAAACCCTTACATCAGATTTGATAAACCTAAAATCAATAATAAATCAATACAGGAAACCCCTAAATCAGATTGAAACCCTAAAAAAACACAAAACCCCTAAATTTTAATCAACCCTAATTCGGAAAAGATGAGAAATTACCTTCCCCTTTGCAATCCGCTTCTCCTTCTCGTGTTCCTTCTCCATCCTTCCTCTCTCAAGTCTCACTCAGTCTCAATTTGATAGTCGAACACTAAGATATCAGAAACCCTAAATCGGACTCGGGTGCTTGTCATAAATGCTCAACCGGTCGACCTTTTATAGCCCCCTCGCCTCCTCCTCTTCCTCCTCCGCATTAAATGAATCTGTGTTAGAGAAGCAAGGGAGTCGGAGAGTTGGAGGAGAGGGATTGAGAGGAGGACCATGCTTTGACAGTGAATCTGATAGGGTTTGGTGAGGTGAGTAGAGACGAGAGGGAATGGAAGGAACGGATTGAAGAAACGATAGGGAAGAAGAAGTAGAAGAAGAGAGATAGAGGTGAGGTCGGTTCTGGGTTAGGTGAAGCATTCAATGCGAGAAGACGAGACGCCGTAGAGAGAGAGAGAGAGAGAGACGAGGAGGAAGAGAGAGAGAGGGAAATGAGAGGAGAGTGTGAGTCTGAGTGTTTAGACGAAAATCAACGGCTCAGATTGAAACCCTACATCGGACGGCCAGGAATGACAGTCCAGCAGATCTGGGCTTCGAGCGTAAACGGGCCGAGGCGAAGGGAACGGGCCGCGTCTTCTTGGGCCGAGCAAATCTGACGGGCCTAATACCCTGTCCAACTACCTCCTCTGGGCCCGGCCGGTTCGGTTAACCAGCGGTTCAGAGGTATCAAAACCGGCCACCGTTTTTCTGGTCGCCGGTTCTGCCCTTTCCTCACCGGCGCCGGCGGTTTTTATCCCTGTTCCGGTGTCTCCGGTGCCGGTTCCGGGCGGGGACGGGCGGGGACGGTGAAATCGGTGTATTATGCCCAGCCCTACTACAGCACAACAATTCCCACACCTACGGCACGATATGGCCGCAAGTGGTTCCATGTTTATATGACTACGCTAGTTATTCACATCCTACATACGATATTATATCGAGAATTCGTAACCTATATGCATACTAGTAACTTTCCGCAATTAAACCGGTATTCGCTAATTTTCCCTACCTCAATCGCTATCCACACGAACAATCGCGAGTCGCCTAGTAGTCTCCTCCGCCGTGCTCGGGAACAACGTCTAAGATCACAAGTGATACGAGAATTAATAATAATTCAAGGGCGGTTTAAAGAGAAAAACACCCCAAACTAACCCCCAATACGCTCGGTTATGGATAACCTTCCTAATTACTCGAAACAACCGAAATGGGACTAAAAGGTCCATTTCTGATCCATCACGGTTCGGGTCACGGAGCATTGATGGGCTCCGTTACGGTCAGGGTCACGGAACCGTGATGTTCACTGTCACGGGTGACGTCACGGAACCGTGACATGTGCCGTCACGGTCCCCGTCACGGATCCGTGACGGGTCCGGACAGTTTCGGCCTTCTTCTTCCTTCAGCTTCTTCTCCACGATTTTAACTCCTCAAAACTCCATTTTTAACCTCCAAATCAGTCCCAAAAACCTCAATACTCCAAGACCCATAGTGGGTTTCATCAGAACAACAAAAACCCAAATGATTTCTATCATCAATCTCCACTTTTCTCCACAAATTAACTTCTTAATCAAAACAAACCTCAAACCCACAAACCCAAATGATTTCTAGTTCATGCAATTTCTACCAAACCCACAACCCCAAAGTTCAATGAAAGTGGGTTTTTAATGGGTACTCACCTTAGGAATGAAGAGGGGATGAAAATGAAGTAAATTTGGAGAAGATTGGTGTTGAGAATCAACCAAAGGAGCTCCTTTTCTTCACTTTCTTCTTCTTCAAGCAATGGAGGCCTCACACACTCTCTATCTCTCTATGGAATTCGGCCAAGGCACAAAAGAATGAGCTGAAAATGCTCCAAGGTGACCTTTAACCTAAGTTAGTAATGTCCCTTTTTCCCCCTTGCCCTTTTACTTCTTATGACAAAAAATTGAGGGTTAAATGGTCATTTTCCACCCCTTTCTTCTCCTCCAAGACACCATGGACATGTGTACATGTGGGGTCCACCTCTACCCAAAATATCTCAGCTCAAATTAAATTAATTCGTTAAGACCCCTAATTTGACCAGGTTTGACTTTTTTCGCAAAAATAGTCATTTGAAAGGAAATGACCCAACTAAGCTAACCGTAACGACGGCTAATATTTTTGGGTCCCAAAAAGGTCCCAGCGGTTCAGAGGTATCAAAACCGGCCACCGTTTTTCTGGTCGCCGGTTCTGCCCTTTCCTCACCGGCGCCGGCGGTTTTTATCCCGGTTCCGGTGTCTCCGGTGCCGGTTCCGGGCGGGGATGGTGAAATCGGTGTATTATGCCCAGCCCTAGTGAGGCATAGTGTTGACTAAGACCAAAATGGTCTAGAACAAAACGCTAACCTTATAATTATGGTGCCTGGTTAATTCAGGTAAGAACCTAAGGGAAGGTTCCATATTCACTCGGTGATACGCGTAGAATATTAAGACTTATTTTCTTGGCTTAACTTAGAAGGACCTGTGTTTTCTAGAAGACATGTTGATCCATCGCGGGAGACCATTGGGTGTAGGTAAGGATGATGTTAGGTTGCCAAAGAAGTCCTTAAGAGAATAGGGAGGTTGGGGGTCGAACGAGATTCGAGCCTAGAGGGATGGGGTGTGCCTCCTATAGAACACCTCGTATACCCCTAGTGACTTCATTGAGCTCAGTGAGGCCGCTTTGTAGGTTTCGTATCTTGACCCTCGGAGAAGGGTCCCCCTCGACCAATAAGGTCATTATTTGAATCCCTGCTACTTTTGACTGTGTCTCGTCTCACCACCCAGACGGGGCAGATACTTCAGGGTCGCCCTGAATGGGGATTGGATGAGGAACTCTCGACCTCAGGGGCCCAGACGGCTACCAGACGAAAGCGGTGCACCATTGATGGGTACATACACCACATACTCCTGGTGGTAAATGAGTTGCTAGTGTGTTGCGCCTGGTGGTGAAGGACTCACCAGGGAGTACGACACGAGAATCTCTAGTTCCTCCTCCAGCTAACAAGAAGAAATGCCATCTTGGAGACTGGCTTAGCAGAGTTGGCTTCACGTGGCGTGGGAACCTTACGACGACGAACCATGCCCGAATGCGTGGTAAGCAGTGACAGGATTATAGGAATCCTCGCCGCATTAGGGATCGGGGCCCTATCAATCAACGCCCCCAAGACCGTTCTCCCGTCGTCCACCATTGGAGCTTTTCCACTGAGAGGATTCCGACATAGTAGAGACGGGGAGGCCCCACCGAGAGTAGGAGAAATTAGCAGCGGAGGCGGCGAGGCTTCGCTTGGGCTAGAAGCAACACCAAATGGGAGCGGCGTGACTTTGCCAAGGCTAAAAGCGGTCGGTGAGTTACTTGCGGATAAAGCAATTTGTGCAATCTTCACCGGGCGGCCTCTCTGTGGATTTGCTAGCGGTGTAGAGGACCCCGGAGAGAACGATACGATCGTCGTTGATAGGGGAGTCAGTATTATCGCAGAGGATGGTGGGGGGAAAAGAAGCTAAGAGGGTGTCTCGGCTAAGGTTTGTTTTGCCCTCCTTCGACATCGAGGCTTTAAAGGACACTCCACCACCGAGGTAGGTCGAGGAAGAGGGATTGCCGAGAAGCACATGGGTACAGACGGCGATGGGACATGACCTACATGTGTGATAGGCTTGTCGACGACGGTGACAGACACAGAAAGCTCCATAGATAATTAGGGCTAGGGTTTTCTCGAGAAGAGGCTCTCGATAGGTTCTAACGAGAGAGATTTTGCACAAAATGATTACAGTTATTACACTTATATTAACCTAACTATTAATAGTTTAGATTTAAACCAAAATTATGTAATTCAGTTGACAACCTAATAACTTCCCCTGTTTTCCAAGTGTTGAATATCATAATCTAACAATCACCCAACAATTCATAAGGTAGAGAATTAAATTTAAGATTACATGTACATAATCACTATCATAAGATCACATTTGCAATGAATAGTGATTCCAGTATCACAATTATTTACCCCACTCACTAGCATCCTATATGATTTGCATTTAGCTCATGATACATGGAGATATTAGAAGCATTAAACACAAGAGAGAGATTAGTATTTAGTACTGGCTTGAAGAAAACAACTTCGTTAGTTTTCAGTAAGCATCAATTATGTGCACTTTTCTCTCTCAAAACACCAACTTAACACTTGAAACATATATTTTCTCTCCGAAATTCGTAAATCCATGTTACAAAACCAAAAAAATTATTTATGATTTACTAAAACACAAGAACAAATCAGGAAATTACTAAAAGAAATATGCCTAAATGTTTGCTCCATACAATCACTATAAGTTGAACGATTGGATGTATGATTCAGTCAAACGCCCTATCCACTTTGTATTCATTTTGAAGGATGGTTGTTGGGCGATTCGCCTCATACGTGTACCTAAACGTTGTTTGCCTGACGATTTGTCGTCTGGCTCGCTGATCCCACTCGACTTAGCTTCCGAATTCGACTATTTTTACTCCAATAACGGTAAATCCACAATAAGAGATCGTATACGTGTATATGTATAAAGAGAAAAATGTAACAAAACTCAAGTAGAATAGGATGAATTTTTTTGAACTATGGGCTAAAATTATGTAAGTCAAATGTTGAGTATTTCGAATCCCCGACCCTTTGGAAGTATACTTATTTTAAGTCGAAATCAAATGTAATTTATAAAATTGTTTTTTAAAACGAATAAACGGGGAAGTGCATTACTGCAAATAAGAAACCATACAAATTGTAAGGTTTATATTTTGTCCCATTAATTTGATATCATAAAGTATGATCAATGTGGTTAGAATCAGTTTTTGCCAACAGACATGCCTCTTGTTCATGACTTTTGATGGACAAGTCATAAAGGTATTTATACATGTCTCTGGTCCCCAATTCCATATTCAATTTCACATTATCAGTCTCATACACCATCTTAGAGAGAGAGTGAATACAAGGAATTGGAAGATCAAGAGAAGGAGGCTTCACCATTCTCAAAGTATCTTCCTCAAATCAACAACAATGGTTGAAGGTATTCATGATCATTATTTCCGCGTTTTTAATGCTTAAGCATGTTTGTTTGATCACATGATTAAGTGTTTACAGTAGGGCGTACAAGCCCTTGGTTCCAGATATTTGTTCGGGCCGACCGTAGCAAGCTCAGTGCTCATGGACCCGTAGAAGATAGTATGCTCTTGATCGCAGACAAAACTCAAGACATCCCTTTACCGACATTTCAAAGGTACAAAGTAGAAAATAACTAGTCCAACAAACGAAAGTAACTAACCAACCCAAACTAAAGTAATAAAAAACATAAAGCAAACTTGAAACGAGTGCTTTGATTGCGGCTTTCCCGAGACTCCCCAGCACCGATTGTCCCGGGTCTGTGGGTATAGTCCGTAGTCGGACCCTCCCACCCCCGTCGGATCTTCTCTTTCTTCCGGACGGGAATAGGGACGCCCTTCGTGGATCGGCCACAACCATCTCCGAGCAGACCTGACAGAGCACCGATGTGCCACAAGAGCGTGACAGTGCCCTCCCCGCCTCCGAATAAGGCAATCACAGGGTCGGCCATGCCTGCACTTGTGGCTGCTTGCCCCGACGAGATTGGATCTCGGATTGCCGATACTCCGGCGAGAGAAACTCCAAACCGGTTCCCCGAGACCAGTCAGCCAGAGAGATGGGGCTCTGGTGTCTGGGTTGGACCGAATGGTGGTGGAGGAAGGTTCATGTCCGGACGATATGTGGTGGGAGGTCGGGATAGGGGCGGCGGAGTCCTAAAAAACGACGGGTCGTTGGTATCCATGACTGCAATCTCCGTGTGACCGGCTTTCATGGCTGTACCGGTAAAGAGGACCAAGGTCGGGGACGAGAGCTCCCGCATGGCCACGGTAACAAGATTCGTACGGCCAACAACCATTGATGCGCTGGTGAGAGGAGTTGTAGGTGGAGAGGTAGGGTGCAGGGTGGACATAGGCGTGTTTGTGGGAGAGGTTTGGTCGGAAATCACAGTTGCACCAGTGAAGATGGGGCAGGGACGATGATGGAGAAAAAGAGGTGGCTACAAAGAAACCAAGTGTTAGAGAGAAACCTATTCGGTTCAAAAAATCACCATAGGGGGTATAAACTTGTTCAAGTATAAACGAAACAATTATCTTGTAGCCAAGCCACATCAAATACAATCATGTAACAAATACATGCTACGTGTTATAATTCATAAACTTCTCAATTCCAATAAGATATTTTTATACTGTATTCATGTGTAAGCCGCCTCCTTTTTTTGCTCTCTCTGCGAAATCCCTAGGTTTGGCTTTTGGAGGCGATGGCGAACTCGGCGGCGAGACTCTCCAGCCTTTCTGGTGATCCTTCTCTGTGGGTCGACCCGGAGGAGGACGTGATGACCGTGTGTGGTGCGGCGGCTGACACGGCCGGCGTGGATGCGGGCGTGGTGTCGGGACGGGGGGCTGACGCGGATCGCCCTACTCGCACTGACCGGACGTTCGTGCTGGGACTGGCGGCGGTTCCGGTGATCCCGATGTCGTCCGACGGTGTGGGGAAGGATGGAGCTGGTGAATCCCTGACGACGCTGTTGACGTTGACGGCGAGGGAGGTACTGGAGCCGGACCTGGTGTTCTCATCGGTCCGGCGGACGGAAGAGGAGGCTCGTGGAGGGGACGGGCGAACCAGGGCGGTGTCTGAGCCGCGTCGGGTTCCGGCGAGGGGCCTGGGCACTCGGGCTCGTAGGGGATCGCACGTCCGGCCGGCGGGAGTGCTGCATGCAGACGGGACGGAGGGCCGGGTGCTGATCCGGGTTCCGTCGGACTCGGAGGACACGCAGCTTGTCACGCCCCAAATCTGGTATTGACCGGACCCGAGACGCGACTTAGTGAATTGTAAATAGTAACAATTTAAAAACCATAATATTCGATAACGGTAAATAAAATAGTTCAAAAGATATTAGAAGTTCTGAGTCCTACGTTAAGTAAAATACATAATTCCAAATATCCGTGACGTCACTACGAAACATAAAATATCATAAACCGGACCCTCGCTAGCCCCATGCTCCGCGACGTCCTCTACTCCAAAACAAAGCCACTACCTGTAGAGAATACAGTAAGGGGTGAGCTTGACGCTCAGTAGGGAAAACCATCAAAACCTCCTTATCTCGAATTCTTCAAAAAAGCAGTTCCATAAATTAATTATATAATAAAGTTTTTAACACAATAATACCTATGAACCAAATAAAAGCCAATACCCCTCTTTAAACTCAGATACTCAATGTCCAACTATACCAACACCGATTCCTAAACCAACTTAAAGACAAACCCCTTTTGAAACCTGACGTTTACAAGACCAACCATACTATCTTTAGCTCAACCCCATCCAATAGACTAAGGCACACAACGAAGGGAAACTCCAGTTTAGACATCCAATAACGTTTCTAAACTAACTTTTTAACGATTAAAAGAGGAAGCAACAACGAGAACATAATATCCAACTTAAACAATCTTCACTCTACCCGACCACAAACTGTCCCGAGATTCCACATCCCAAGCCCCTTAACAAACGACTTACGGAAAACCACAAATACGACACTTTAACTTACACGGAAGCCGCACACATGACTTTACCATCAAACGATCAAATCGAGTCATTCACAGTCACACACAGCTCATAACAAAGAATACCCATATTGAAACCACAACAATAGTCATTCAATTCAAAGCAATTCAAACAAACGGCCCGTAGCCATCGCACGGTCTAGGGAGCAACCCTCTCGTCCCGGCGTAACCGCACGCAACTTCCCTAACACAAAGTCAGGATAGGCGGTCGACCTCATCGCGGACGCAGCGTTTTACCGATCGACGGAAGGCAGGGAAATCGCCTCTTCGCGGCCTCATCTCTCACGGTGCTCAACACAGCGTTTTACCGAGTGCTAGTCGAAAGGTAGGGAAATCACCTCTTCGCAGGACACATCGTTTTACCAACTCACGGTCGGAAGGTAGGGAAACCACCTTTCTCGTGTACCATCGTACACCAAGCCTCACACTTTACCGTTCACTCACCCGGAAGGTACGACTCACCTTACGGAAGTACGTCTCTCACACTTTACCGGCGGCGCAACGGAAGGTACGACACACCCTCGGGCACAACTCATAACCATTATCACCAGAACAATTACAACCACACTCACAATCACAACCAAAAGCACAATCATAATCACGTCGATCTATCACTCACCCGACCATTTCACAAACAATGATTCACATCAGAACAATCACGGCACACTTGCCCACACATAGCAACGACATGTCACACCGAATATAATATGCCTTGACCCTTAAATTACATTCACAACTGTTCCGTACTGACCATCACTTACCGACACCCTCTCGGACACACTCAATACAACTATCACAGAACAGTCACAATCACTTTCACAACCACAATCATGTTTCAATAATAACACCGCCATCAGGCACATACCATCACTTACCGTTACCACTCTCCACGTGGTTACCCCACCGGTTTAACCGGTATCCCCAAACATTCCCAATCCAACATATCAAGTAAAATAGTGAAAAACACTCAAATCACTGATCATGCGTCCTCTAGTCAATTCTACTCATTTTCGTGTTCGTTATTTATTAAGCGTTGAAGCATCAAAGGCATACATAGATACATTCAGCACACAAGTCCTACGGGCGCGACATTTCCCGATTCTACCAGCACATCAATTCCCAAGACAGAAATCGTAAATATTCGCAGTTTGATACGTCTACACTAGTCGTTCGTTTCCTATATGCATACTAGTTCTTTAGCCGGTTTATTAGGTTTCCCTATATGCATACTAGTAAAACCGTAATAAAGCGGATTCGAGGTAATCCCTACCTCTTGAAGAGCCGACCGTTGCGTCTCCTAGCTGTTGACGTCCGGGCCTACCTCCGGTCTTCTCCGTGCTCGGGGTAAAGGCCTGGTTTACACAAAAGGGACGGTATTAGTCCCGGTCCAACCCGTAACGGTTTCTCAATTTACTGATTAAGTCCAAATGGTTGTTCAACAGTCCGATAGTCCTAATTATTTACCTGATTTTAAACCGAAAGTTTATTTAATCAATTTAAATAATCTGCCTTGACCCACCCGGCCCGAGTCCGACCCGAACCCGAGTCCGACCCGACCCCGAGTCCAAACCCGGTCCAAAACCCTAACCCGGACCTGACCCGAGCCCAACCCGGATCCAAACCCGGCATAGGACCCGAGTTCAAATCCACTCCAGGCCCGAGCCCGAACCAGATCCAGGTCCGATCCCGAACCAAGTTCAGGCCCAGTCCACGTCTACGGCCCTAGCCCAAGCCAGGTTCGAAGGAGCTAGGGTTTTGGGTCTCAGGTCCGTCAACGGCGGCGGCGGCGACATCCAGAGTCCGAGGGCTGTTCTTCGACGGCGGTGGGTGGCGTCAGGGCACGGAGAGAACGAGGGAAGGATGGAGATGCGAGATCCAGAGCCCTCCGTTCAGAACTGGTTGCGCGAGCAGCTCGCCGGCGAGGGGATCTCAAATCTGAGCTCTGAGAACTCCGGCGAGTCATTTTCCGTCCGAGTTCGGTCCAATCGACCCATCAGGGTTCGATTCTCTGTGAAGGGAAGACGGGGAAGATGATACGAGGTTGGAAAGAAGCTCGCCGGCGAGGGTTTCGTTCGTTGAAGGTGCGGCGAGGTCTGGACGAAGCCGGCGAGGTCAGGTCGTTGCGAATCGAGGGAGGAGAAGGAGAATAGAGAGAGAGAAGGGGCGTTCTCGGGTGTTTGGCTGGCCGTAGTTGAAGGCAGAAGGAAGAAGAAGGCGTGAACGGCGAGGAAGAGCTCCGACGAGCTCGGTGAAGAAACGAGCGAGAGAGAAAGTGTGAGGGAGAGAGGCGAGCTGCCTCGAGGTTCGTGCGTTGGGGGTATAACTCACGAAGGTAGGGTTTCGTGGCGTTGGGCCTATCTTCATGGGCAGCGCGAACGTCTAGATGGGCCTGGTCTGGCTCGGCCCAAGGCCGAGCTGGTCCAACCCAATCCCTTTTTTTTTTTGAAATCTTAGGTTTCTTTTCTTTCCCCCCCCTTTTTTAACTCGATTCCAAAAAAATAAACCCGTTCACCAACCCGCGACGTTCCAACGAAGAATTTAAGGTGATAAATTTCTCGGTCTTTACACAGTCGGAGTCTCCGGCGGCGCAGGAGCGGCGGCGGCTGAAGGGGAAGGCGGTGGCCGAGGTAGGGGACAACCCTAGCGAGGTGGAGCTGGATCTGGAGCAGCGGTTTGGGCTGGGCCGAGGGGGGACGTTCATGGGTGATGCGCGTCGTGTAGGTCCGGGTCGGGGAAACTGGTTCCCTCGGGCGGGTCGGGGCGGTAGAGACGGGCCATCTGGGCCGGGCGATGTGGAAAGGTGGGCGGCCCGTTACGGGTCGGGTAGGAATGGAGCTGGTGGGGCGGGGCTGGAATCGGTGGTACAAGCCCGAAGACCGGACGATCCGCTGGGTCCGGGAGGCCGTGAGGATGAGGACATTCTGTCTGAATGGGTGGAGAAGGAGGCGAGCCCGACATTGTCTGGGAAGAAACGCCTAGCAAGGGAGGATGCTCTGGACGAGTCAGAGGGCTCGACAACGTCAGATGGTGAGTCACAAGCAGTATCGGCGGGGGGCTTCAAGCACCCTCCCCTACAGGAATGAGTCTGAGGTGGCCCGGGGAGGGGTGGGTCGACTTTGATCCCTTCCCGGCGGATGGATGGCGATGGCACCATCATCAGTCGATAATTGTCTCTCCTGCCAGTCCGGAGTCAGCACACCCGCGTTCAGGAGCCCTACCATTATCAGTCCAGGGAGGACGACGCACGCTGACACACCGGGGGAGATGTAGGTCCACCAGTATTCCCCCTTCACTTGGTTGGCTCGCCCAGTGCCCTTTGGAAGAAGCATGCTGTATCGGTGTCTTTGGACGCTACCGCAGATACCCCCTTCATCCGCCCCCATTACCAGAGCACAATTTACTCTTCTGCTTTTCCTTTCTGTTTGTTAATTGGCTTTGCTTTTGTATAATGGATACACCAGTGTGCCTATCAAATTATCTTATTTTATAATAATATTGCACCTTGTTCTTCTAAAAAAAATAAGATATTTTTATTAATGTATTCATTCATAAATTTAAACACAATAATCCACATATTACAGAAAGAAAATCAACATATACATCCACTCGGATAAATAAATGTTTAGATCCGACTCATTTCGCGGAATAGTAGGTTTGCATAATGCTAAGAATGAGCCCAATAATCGCAGCTAATTGGGCCGCAATGGCCCACGGCTTGGAGAAATAGTTGTGTCTATACCATCCTTGAACCCTGGGACATAACTGCTTGCAGTAATTGTCCACGTCATCCGCCAGCTGGTAGTAATAGAAGTCGGTGACGCTGGCGTCGCTGTACAAACTATTAAAGAGCTTGGTCGCCTCCTGCGGGTCCAGCCAGTTCTCAACTATCCCTTCCTCGCACATCTCCGCCAAGTCCTCCCCCCGGTCCACCAGGTTGTCCATCAGTATCACATACGATGTTACTATGGGCTTGCACCCAGGGTAGCACTGCTCATAGCTTATCAGGTTCCGGAACGTCGCCTCCGTCGTCTCCATTATCAGCACGTGCGGGATCTCCAACCGTCCGCTCTTCTTATCGAACTTAACGTCCAGTATGCTCTTTCGCTTCTCCGTCCTCACGAGCGTCACTCCGGCCTCGCTCTGCGCGATGGCCGAGCGTGTGCGCTTCCATCTCTTCGTCTCCTTCTGTTGAAGTATAAACCAACATTGGAAAAATATAAGAATAAAATGCTACTTATAAAGGCTAGGGCCACACCCAACTAATAAGGTTGACTTTTTAGTTGTGGAAGCCCGACCCGACATAAGTGGACCGTTTTAAAACAAAAATTTACACCTTCTCTCTCTGGAACGGTGAGATCAACGACTCACGGATCAGGTCCAGGATGTGCTTGCACTCGTAGTTTTGATCCGACGGCTCACAGAGCGGATTCGTGGCCGAGAAGTGGTGGTAGAAGAAGTAGATGACCAGCGTCTTCAGCGTTGACCTGTTCGGGCCTTCCTTGACCGTGTTTCTGAACAACCCGTCGAGTACGACCCACGGGATCTGATTCTCCAACAACACCAGGTCGTGGTAGAGGAACTGGAGCATGCACGCCTTGGACCAGATCGGGTCGGACTTGTTATCCGGGTCGGGTCCCGACCCGGACCGGTAGAGGAGCTCGATAAGGAAGCAAGCGTCCAGGACTAGAATCTCCACCAGCTTCTCGCGAGTGAAGTTCACGTCCTCCGCGTAACACGCGCGGGCCTCCGCCTCCAGGTTTCCGACGGTCTCGATGACGGTCGTCAGGGGCGTTGACGATCGGCGGAGGAACTCCATGAGGTAGAGCGACTTGATCTTCTCGGCGTCGGCGAGGTTGGGATCGCCGTGGTGCATGGGGCCGATGGAGAAGGCGTCAGGCGTGTAGGCCTCCGGTTTGTGGCGTTTGAGGATCTCCGGCGTCTTGAAAATGCAGCTCCGGAAAGCTCCGAAAGTGTGCTCCGGCGACACCATCCGGTAAAGCAGCGATGATTCCAGCATTGCAATGTCTAATTTCGTTGCTCCGTCGCCCATTATGGCTAATTATATATGTTTTTCACTTTTTGAATCTGCAATACATAAAAGATTAATTTACACAATGTACAAAATATGAAATGAGTATGTACTTGGTACTTACCAACGATGCATATATAAGGTTTGGCTCGACTATTTCAAGTATATATAATCTCCAAAGTCGAGTATGGTGCAAGTAATTTCAAGTTAGTGGGTCCATAATTGGGTGCTTCATTAAGAAACTCAACAGTTGATTAAGAGCGGACTGAAAAAATCAACACCAAAACATCAAATTTGGAGTGAAATTTTATAATTTAGTGAGTTGAAGTTCAGAACAAAATTGATGTATTTAAATATGGTTAACCCTTTCACAGTGGAAGCCTCTGCGCGTCGAATAGGAATGTCGATTCAATATCTTTTTGATAAAAAAGTCCAAAACCTATTATTTCCGTCGATTCGACCGCAAAGAAAATCGATAGAATCGTCGACCGCTATTTGGGTTTAAGTCACGATTCTCCTATGGAAAATCGTCACGTGGCCCAAATAATTTAAATATACTTTCGGCCCATTTTTTTCTACGAATCATACCCACTTTTTTTTTTTACTTTTCGTCCAATTAAACTGGGATTAGACCCAACCGGTCTAATATTATTGCAGACGACCATATGCTTAAAATTGATGCAAAAGCAGAAAAGGGTTGATACTTTTCTTCAAGTATGATATATTTTATTGGAATGTGGGTAGCTTCAAATGATAACAAAGTTTGGGGGTTGTGTATCACATTTTGGAACAGTTAGAGGGAAAAGAATGGAAGCAGATATGTGTGTAGTACTCTATCTACAGTTGAATGTTGAGGAAAAGAGATTTTGTCTGTAGGAACTTATGCTTTTCTTGGAATTATTTGGAGAATTTTCTTTTTTATATTCCATAATTAACTTGACAAGCTTGGTGTAATATTCTGTGAAATTGACCAGGTTTGGGTCAATGGACTTCATCACAGCCAATTTGGATATGAAGCAGTATCCAGAGACGGACGAGATGACAGCGGCACGAGGGTCCTAAATCAATATTTTAGTTTAATAATCAGCAACAACCATCAGCACCCTCAAATGCTAAAATAATAAGGTTGGTGGTAAGGTTGATCGTTGGAATAAAATAATATTATTAAAAATTAATAATAGAAAATGAGATATTAATGAAAAAAAGTTATATATAAAAAAGAATTTTAAAAAAATGTATAAAAGAAAGAATTTATATAAAAAAGAATTTTAAAGAAGAATTTATATAAAAGAGTTTATAAAAAAAAGAATTTTAAAATAGAACGAATAAAAGAAAGAATTAAAAAAACAAAAAAGTGAAAAAAGCTCTTAATGCCGGCAGTATGCGCCGATGGTGAGCTCACAGCCGGTCCTCGCCGCTAGAGTTGACTCGCCAGCTCCCCGCCGTTGATTTATCACCGCCGTCACCTTACCACCAGCTTCACCAACAAGGTTGGAGATGCTCTAAACAGCCTCTTATTACTATCCTTCATACATCGATCGTCGCAAGATTTTATCACTAGCTACATTCTCTCTTCATCATTTATTATTTTGTTATTTTATCTCTCCTCCAAATCCCTACAACCACTCCCACCCCGTTGCTACAATGCTTAGTGGTAACTTGATGCCACACTACTAAACGAAAAGTTGGAAACACACAAATGGGTGTGCATTAAATGCTATAAATGTATTTTATTCTTTCCGTATTTTCTTTAACTTTGTATGTTATTATCTCATTTAATATTTAATTGGTTTCCGCAAGTGTATATGTTATGTTATGTTATGTTATGTTAAAGTTCGTAATAGAGTTAACATAATGATGTATGTGTTGCAGAATTGGTGACCGAAACCAAACAAAAATGGATGTCGGAAAATCAATTGTACAACACTGACTACTAACCATATTGCCTTTCTAATATGATGATTTTCAACCCCCCCCCCACGGCCAGTTACGTCGGATTCATCTCCCAACGACGATGACTCGGCTTTGTTCGGCCGAGCCTCTTCGTCACGCTATTCCTCCTAACAGACGGCTAGATCCGCACCTAACTGTCGTCGGAACATCGTAGTCCGAGTCGTTCAGTTATGCTCTTGCTTTTTGTGTTTACCCGAGCATACCCGTGCACCATCCCCTAGCAGATCGGATCTGCACTCGTCGACGTCGTCCACCTCGCTCTGACCCTAAGCCCAGACATCGAAGGTCGGAGCAAGTAGTTGCTCATCAATGTTGTTTATTTTGTTTGATGTTTATCTGGTTTTTGTTTATCCTCATTGTTAGAGTCTCGGATCTCCAGTAGGTGTGACTGCTACCACTGGTGGTGTGTCTGGTCGAGACACATTATCAAAAGATCTCTCCAGAGAGCTGATAAAAAAGACCGACTTGTAGTAGTTTTTCATCTAGGAGTTGTGTCTCCCGTCTCGAAAGCTATTCATCACATTTGTCGTCTCTCAGATTTTCGAAATCGACCAATAAATGCAATGTTCATACGATTTAGTATATACTGTTCGGTTTGTAAGACATCAATAAATCTTTCTTTTCAAAAAAAGAATCGGGATGGGTTCCCCTCTTGGTTTCCATATTCTCATGGCAATTTTGTGGTTCCTTTTAAATGGTTTAGATATGATATATTGAGACAAATCGTTCATTTAAGCTTCAAAACAATTTCTATTTGTATGTGATATAAATTAGACTGGGAGAAGGTTATGTTTTGTGTTGGAGAGTCGCTTTTATGGATGGTGATGGTCTTTACTGTCTTGTACATAGTTGGATAGCAACTAGTCAAGTGAATCCCAGATCTACCGTGAGAAGCGTTTCTGATTTTGGATTCGTTGTGCGTCTGGACTTGTCCCTCGTCGTCGCGGATGATAATTCTTGTATCACATTTTGCTTTATATGTGGCTCGTTGGAGATTTGCTCATCCTTGGATACAAGCTCGTATCGCTTTCTTTAGAGCAAGCACAACGGGCCGGCCCTCGCCCCCGACTCGCGCGCTCGCGGTCCGCGGCCCTCAGGCCGTCCCACTGTGGGCTTGGTTTTACGCGGTCTGGGTCTCAGCCCTCGCCCCTCTCCCCTCGCTCGCGGGTCGGGCTCACGCCCCTCGACCCTGTCTCGCTCCCCTCCTCTCGTGTGGCGACACGTGGCAAGTCCGACGTTAGACAACGGTCAGCAACGACTATTTTTTAAATTAAATCTAAAACATTTTAAACCCTATAAATACCCCAACCCCAACCTCATTTTTTTCACACCCGTTCTCCAATTTCACTCTCTCATTCCCACATTCTACTCTCTAATTTCCAAAATGTCCGACATTGAGGTTCTGACATATGAGGAGATGGCTACCCGAATGCCGACGTATGAGGAGATGGTAGCCCAACTGTCGACATATGAGGAGATGGCAGCCCGAATGCGGCCAGTTGAGCGACGACTCCGGCAAAGGATTGAGAGGAGCATGCAGAGAGCAATGCCAAGGATCGAGAGGGCCACAGAGGTCGTGCTGAAGCCCAAAACCAATTAATGAGGAACTATTTTGTCGATCAACCCATATATGGCCCATATATGTTTAGGCGTCGGTTCCGTATGTGCAAACCACTTTTTCAACGGGTTATGGACAAGGTCAAGGAACATGACATGTACTTCGTTCAGAAGCCCGACGTGGCCTCACAATTGGGCTTATCCACGGAACAGAAGTGCACTGCCGCGATACGGATGCTTGCGTATGGGTCCTCGGTCGATTCATTTGACGAAACTCTGCACATTGGGGTAAGCACCATACTTGAATGTTTACGTAAGTTTTGCAAGGCCGTCATTGAGGTATTCGGAGCCGAGTATGAGCGTACACCCACACCGGCTGACATGGACCGCTTACTCCGAGAAGGGTACAACCGAGGGTTTCCCGGAATGGAGGGGAGTCTTGACTGCATGCATTAGAAGTGGGAGAATTGCCCAACCGAAGACCAGGGAGCCCATGGACGGGGAAGTCACCACGGGGACAAGACGGTTATGCTTGAAACTGTAGCGTCCCGTGATTTATGGATTTGGCATGCGTTTTTCGGGATGGCTGGCTCGAACAACGACATAAGCGTTCTCAACAACAGCCACTTATTCCAAGACGCTTACTACGGCTGTGAGCTGGGAGTGGAGTACGTGATCAACGGCCAACGATACGATCAACCTTATTACTTGGTGGACGACATTTACCCAACATGGGCACGGTTCGTGAAGATTATTCGGCATCCCTACGAGCCCAAAGAGAAGTTGTTTGCTAAATGCCAAGAAGGTGCTCGGAAATATATTGAAAGGGCTTTTGGAGTACTTCAAGCAAGGTGGCACATCATTTCCCGTCCCGCTCGTTCTTGGATCCCGCACCTTTTGGTTGATATCATGCACACTTGCATCATTCTACACAACATGATTGTAGAGGATGAGCGCTACCGGTACGAGTATGGGGATGAGGAGTTGTTGTACGAGCAACCTCCATAAATGCTGAATTGGACACCACCGGAACGATGGCACCACGGAGGGCCATTGGCATACCAGCAACTAGTTGCTTGTCAACAAAGTGTCACAAATCATGAGACCCACAGGAAACTACAAAGTGATCTTATGGAGCACTTATGGGGTCTATATGGAGCTGGTTTCCGTGACGACGAGTAATCGTTTGTACTCTTCGAGCTGGTTTTTTGTGGGTTGTATCAAAAGGGGTTGAATAAAATTAAAAGTTTATTTTTATTCGTGTTAAATTTATTTATTATTTTTTTGATTGTCATTAATTATTTTTTTCATAATTGTTTAAATTTTATATAATTTAAACGGTTTCTGATAAAGAATTAAATAAAACAGCAAAATATCAATTAATAACAACTCAACATCCAGTCAGCACAAGGGCCTCAGCCCCAAGGCCTCACCCAGGGCCTCTCATTGCAAAACACCCACTATTCTGAAGCCCTAGGGCCTCACTTTTGTCCAGCCAGCACAAGGGCCTCAGGGCCAGGGCCTTTCCACTGTACATGCTCGTATCCCTTCTCTTTGTAGGAGCGGCTCGTCATTCTTTAAATAAGGGTGATAGCTAGACAACCAAAGACTTAAACCAAATTTTACAATCATTAAACACTAAACAATTACACATAAAAATAGGTTTATAACCCGGATATTACAACCATGAAAAACACAATACTAAAATAGGTCTACATCCCAGATTTTTCTACTATTAAACCTAAAAGTTACATGGATAATACCTTAATCCAACATGAATTGTTAGAACCCAACGTCTAATTAGAGTCTTTGATCTCTCACAGCGGAGAGACGAGCGACCTCTAACACGTTGACGACCAACATCGCTTAATGATAAAGACAAATCCGATAGCCATAGTACCACGAGAATAACTAAAACCCCAAATTGTCAGTTTTCCACCGCGTGGTTAATTATTGTAAGGGAAAATTACACATAACCTACCATACTATTGTCTTTTTTTCATATCACCCCCTTAACTATTATTTTTTTGACATTTACCCCCTCCCCCCCCTAAACTTCATTTTTTTTTCACTGTTGTCCCCTTCCGTTTTATTTTGGATGGAAAACAACCATGCGCACAACACATGATCTTGAATTTTTTGAAGATGCCCAAAATACCCATTATTCATAAAACCTAATTAAACTAACTTAAACTCAACCTAACACACACTGTTCTTCCTCTACACCAAGCCTCCACACCTTCTCTATTTGGTTCTTCTCTATCTAGTTCTTCTCCAACGACCTCATCTCTCCCCCTCACTCCGGTCTTCTACTGCTGCGAATCTTCGACCATATGGCCTTCCAATCGGAGGTCCGGCCATGGAGTTGCCTCTCTTTGATTTTTTGTTTTTTTATTAGATATGGATTTCTTCTCTTTTATTTTTCAGATATGTTCATATGTTTTTCATATCAGTTCAGTATTAGATTTCAAAAACTTATTGGATTCAATCCAATTTTGTAGGTGCTCGAGATTATTTTTTGTATAAAATGCATGTTTCATATTTTAAGGGATAAGGATGATGGGGAATGATAGGGACAATGTCTTCATTGAGTGCTATATAAAATTCAGCAATAATCATTTCTTAAAATAAACTTGTAAATGAAAAAAAGTTTGGATCTTAAACATAAAGTAATGATTTTTATTGAATGTTTTGAGCATACACAAAGATGTGGGATTTTGCAGTGGGGTTTGAGTTTTTGTTCAATTTTTATTTTGTTGTTGTAATTTGTCTATAGAGGATGAAGATGACGGTAGCTGGTGGTGCAGGATGAATACTAATTAAGAATGATAAGGGTTAGAGTTTATAATTCACAATTAAGAATGAATGTTTAAAAAACTTATGATAATTATTTAATGAAAAAATGAAAATATTTCTAAATGAATTATGAAATTAAAAATAGAATTATGAAATTAAAATCTATTTTTTTTAATTAGAATTAATTTATAATAAAAATAATTTTAATACATATTTTAAATTTTCAAATTTTTTGATGGTTATTATAGACATTTAATAGGTTTTAGGTTTTACAGAACAATGACATGTATTTGAAAATTCGATGGTTAGTAAGAGGTAGTTTTGTCTTCTTACATGTTTTGGATGGAAAGTTAATAACGGGAGACTAAAGTTAAAAAAAATGAAGTTAATGAGTTAAATGTCAAAAATAATAATTAAGAGAATGTTGTAAAAAACGATAGTAGAATATATTATGTGTAATTTTTCTTTAGGGAAAACGACAAATACATACTCATAAGTTGTCACGTTTTGTTTGATACCTACCCTCATTTTTTTTTTGTATCCAATACCTATCCCGATGTTTCTTTTTAGGAAAAATATCCCTTGTCGTTCAAATCCGTTAGTCTTGTTTTTGTTAAATGATGAAAATACCCCAAACTATATTTCAATATTACAAGCATATCTTTCAAATAGTTACAAAAATACCATTAGTTATTTACGAAAATACCATTTTTACTAAATTCAAAATTTTGTATATATCTTTCTACATATATATGTTAAAATAATAAAAAATTATTGATCATTTTTTTTAGAACAAATTTGTTTTTATTTTAAAAAATCATTTTATTTTAGTAAAATAAAATTTCGAAAATCATAATTATAAAAAAAATTAAAATCGGTTTTTATTTATAAAAATAAATTTTATTTTTTTAAAATCAAAATTTTATGTCAAAAAATAAATTTTATTTTTAAAAATACAGTTTATATTATTTTTAAAATCATTTTTTTTAGAAAATCTGTTTTTATTTCTTAAAAAAACATTTTTTATTTTAAAAATCATTGTTTGGTATTAAAAAAATATTTTTTCAAATAAAAACTGAATTTTAAAAATAAATATTAAAAATAATTAAAAATATTTTTTTTATAAAATAAAAAGAGTTTGTTTTTTGTAAAATAAAATTATTTTTTCTAAAGTAAAAAATGATTTATTTGTTCTAAGGGCATTTTGGGTATTTAAAAAAATTAACAGAAAATGGATGAAAAATTTGACGATAGAGGTTATTTGTTATAAAAGAAAAATAACAGTAATGCTGGTTCCGGGTTTTCCGGTGACGGGTACGGTCGGTTTCGGCCGGTTTACGGTTACTGGCGGATTTTTGCCCAACCCTAATAGATATGACAATTTAAGAGTATGCATTTTTCGTTTTTTCTTTTCTTTATTAATAATTTTTATAATTATCTCTCTTATTTTAATATAAATATTTATTTTGATACTGATATGTAATTTGTTGTCTGGGAAACTGATATACAGATAGGTCCAATTCACGCCCTTTACCAAACAAAATAATATTTTTCATTACATTATCGCGAAATATCACGATTCATTAGTGAAATTGAACTTGCACTGTACTGAAATGGACTCAGAAAGCGGTTTTAACTCGGTGACCGGAACTTTCCGGACTCTCAGAGCTCCGGTTGATCCACCGCCGGAGAGCGTTCCCCTATCCGTATCTGCTTACGCTCTCTCTCTCCAACTCAACTCGCCATGGCCGGACTCAGCCGTCATAATCGACTCAGCCACGGGTCGACGAGTTTCCTACTCCGAGTTCAAGCGACTCGCCGCGAACCTCGCGGCCCATCTACGAACCGTGACCAAGCTTTCCAAAGGCGACGTCGCTTTCGTCCTGTCTCCGAACACCGTACAGATCCCGATCCTCTATTTCTCCCTCCTCTCGCTCGGCGTCGTCATCTCGCCGGCCAACCCGGTGAGCACCGAGTCGGAAATTTCCCGCCTGATCCACCTCTCCGATCCGGCGATTGCGTTTGCCACGTCATCAACCGCCGACAAGATCCCGCCGCTCCGCCGCGGAACCGTCCTCCTGGACTCGCCGGAGTTCGAGTCGATGACGACTCGCCCGAGTTCGGAATCGGGATCGGGATCGACTCGGGAACTCGGTCGAGTCGAGGTGAGTCAGTCCGATTTGGCGGCGATCATGTACTCGTCCGGGACCACGGGGAAGGTGAAGGGAGTGATGCTTTCTCACCGGAACCTGATATCGATGGTCGCCGGGTTCCACGCGAGCCGGCCGGAGAGGGAGTCGCCGGCGGTGGTGTTCTACACGGTGCCGTACTTTCACGTGTTCGGGTTTTTCTATTTCCTGAAGTCGGTGGCCCTGGGCGAGACGGTGGTTGTGATGGAGAGGTTCGATCTGAGGAAGATGCTGAGGGCCGTGGAGGTCTATAAGGTGACCCAAATCGCGGTGGCTCCGCCGATTGTGGTGGCGATGACGAAATCAGAGGTGGTGCGTGGATACGATCTGAGGTCCCTGGAGACCGTGGCCTGCGGCGGAGCCGCCCTCGGAAAAGAGGTGATCGCTGCTTTCACGGCCAAGTTCCCCACGGTGGAGTTGACTCAAGTTAGTTCCAATTTCATACCTTATCAAAATCATGACGTGAATTTAGTGAATAATATTAAAAATTCATCAAAACAAATTTAGTTTACAAAGAATTTGAACTTAGTAAGTAGTCTGCAAAGAGTTGGTTATTTTAAAATTATTTTTTTTAAGGGATAACTTGATATCAGTATCCTCATGTTTCGTTTATTATTAAATCCTAAATCAAGTAAACGTTATTTTTAATGTAGTAACATTGACCGTAACTTTGGTATTTTCCATCTAAAAATTGAACGGTCGTTAAGTAAGTAACATAAAAAGTTGACAGGTCAAAGTTATCATTTAAAAATAAACAAAAGATCTATGTTATGACATTAAAAAATTTCATGCAATTTCAGGAATGTTTTAAAGGCACATGACAAACATGTGACTAGTGTTTCACGGAGTTAGTCACATTTAACAGATTTTGATACATTTTGACAATTAATTTGTCAAACGTGTTATTATGTAATACGTTTTATACGTATGTGTTATGATTTGGTAATTAATAATTGTACAATAAGGTGACATAACGTTTTTCCTTTTGTAAATTATCTCGAGTTGTTTTGGTGGATTCGAACAGGGGTACGGAACTACTGAAACGGCCGGGGCAGCGTTTAGGTTGGTTGGTCCGGAAGAAATAGGCCATTGGGGCTCGGCAGGGAGGCTTTCCGTCAATTTTGAGGCCAAAGTGGTAAATCCGGACATAGGCGAAACTCTGCCTCCGTGTAGACAAGGGGAGCTTTGGCTTAGAGGACCTTCTGTAATGAAAGGTCTGTCAACTTCATCTCTGACCTTTTATCACTCTTGTTACATGCCACAAAAAAAAAAATCTGATTTTTTAGATTATTAATAAAATGTGTATAGGAATATTTTCTTAAACTTATCTCAAAATACACGTGGCACACGAATCTAAGGTTTCGACACTCACATGTTGTATGTCGGGTACAATTTGTGTTCGAGACACATGTCACATTGGACAACTGGAGTACGTTACATTGCTGAATAACATTGGCTGCCAAATAAAACAATATTCAATGATTTTGTTCTACACAAAGAACATTAACCTATTCTTTTAATTTTGGTCACACATTAAATTGTTTATTATTTAAAAATGATAAATACGAAACAACTAAATATTGAACATTGGGAGTAGTGTATGTGGGTAATTGAGAATTTGAGATTGAGATGTATAGGTGTTTGGTGGCTGCACAGGTTATATTGGGGACGAAGAAGCGACTCGTACAACGTTGGTATCGGATGGGTGGTTGAGAACAGGGGATCTTGTTTACATCGACCAACAAGGTTACCTTTTTGTCGTTGATAGGCTCAAGGAGCTCATCAAGTACAAGGGATATCAGGTTATACTCATACCCATAATTCTCTAACCATTGGGTTCATTTGATTGGTTCATACTAGCATCATGTTCGAATTTGAACAAAGTTAGATTTTCAGGTTCGAATCCGATCAGACGGATTAATATCTAGAATCTGATATACTGAAGGATTTTGTATTAGATTTATCTGATCCGTAAATATGTGGACATATCTAAAATAGTACATTTCCATTACCACTTGATATGAGCATCTTCCTTAGGCTCTCAAACTTTTTTGGGTTGAATGAGTCTTTTGACACTAATGCTTGCCACTGATTATTGCTGCAAATCTGCAATGTGCAGGTTGCTCCCGCTGAATTGGAACAAATCCTTCAATCCCATCCTGAGATAGATGACGCTGCAGTCATACCGTGAGCACAACCTCACCCAATCATTTCCACTTGTTTTGTATCATAAACTTGGCATGACTTGTGTGTGGGGTCCAAACTGATATATTTTACAGATACCCCGACGAAGAAGCTGGTGAGATACCGATGGCTTTCGTTGTGAGAAAAGCCCAAAGCAACCTCAAAGAAGCTGAAATTATGGAATTTGTAGCTAAACAGGTGCTTATAATTATTATCCCTTTGAGTTTTTAGCTGAGTTGAGTTTTAAATGTGATTCCAGAGTTGGGTAGTTCACAAACAGACATTCGAATGCTTGAACTTTGTAACTGAAACTTTGTCTACAAGCAGAAACTTTGTAAAATCGTAACTGAAACTTTGTCTACAAGTTTGAACTTTGTATAACAAGGTTTTGGTTTGTTTTTTCGATCCTAGGTTGCTCCATACAAGAAGATAAGGCGAGTTTCGTTCGTCAAATCTATTCCGAAGAGTGCTGCTGGCAAAATATTGAGGAGGGAATTGAGGGCTCTGATCTCTTCGTCTAGGTTGTGATCGCATCGTATCACAAGGACATGTCTTCCTATTTCCTTCTTTGTTCGATCATTCGGCACAAACCATAACCATACCTTTATATGAGAAAAACAGAACATGTTATTTCCAATTTGACATTGTATGTACCCTAACCCAACAAACCTATACGCAGACAGTTAAGTAGAGTTTAATGTTAATTCAAGAACGAATATCAAATATGATTATGATCACACAATAGTGGTGGATAGGTACAGACAGCGGTTGGCGGTCTGACAGACCCATTTTTTCTTTTTGGGAGGTCGGCATACGCTCATCAGGACGACCCTAACAAGCATGTCCGTAGTTCTTTTTCATGTTTTTGTTTCGTGCTCCTAAGAAGGTGGTTCTTTTGTTGGAGAGACTTCAGAGGTGGCTCCTTTGGTGTTCAGGCAGAGAGATGTGGTGTCTCTCTAAGGTCCCGTAGGAGACAGTTTGCTTGTCCAAGGACTCAGGGGGGCTTGGTGTTCGTGCTTTGTCGACGGTAAACACCAGTCTTCTCCTGAAATGGTGGTGACGCTTTGCTACTGAAGGGCCCATCTTTTGGAGATGTGTTATTTATGCATGTTTTGGGTGGAGGGAGACTGAGTGGGACCTGGGTACGCTTATAGTTCCCCGAGGGCTTCCTCTTTCTTCATTCGGCATGTGGTCCGTTTGGATCGGAACCCTGGGTTTGCCATATTGTTTGGTCCTGACACTTTGAGGTGGTTGGTCGGTTCTGACACCACAATTCGTTGCTGGGAGGACCCTTCGGGTCCGCTTGATTGGGGTTTGTCTGGTACGCGAGCGCCCAGACTCGTTGGCCTGGTCTTGGGATCCGCGTGGTTTATCTACAACTAAAGCTTTTCGGGTTGTCGCTGGTTGGGTGGATCATGGGATCGGACCTTGGGCTTCTGTGATCTGGTTTGCCTCAGTTCCTTCCAAGATCAATTTGTTCGCCTGATTGTTTGCTCATGAGGGGGTTCCCACTATTTCCTTCTTGGTGGATAGGGGTGTGTCGATTCCGTTGGTCCGGTGGAGGTGTGTGTTGTGTGGTTCAGGGGGGGATGACTCTAGGCACTTGTTTGTCGCTTGTTCGTAAACTTGGAGAGTTTGGTCTCTAGTCTTGGGATGGTGGGGAGTTGTAGGTGTTCTTCCGCTGTTGCCGGCTCTTTTTCTTGAGTCCTGGACCTCTCTGGTGGAACTGAGGAGGGTAAGGTCTGAGTGGACTGATATCGGGTTGTGGTGTTTTTGGAATATTTGGCTAGAGCGCAATCGCCGTGTCTTTTCAGGATCCGCTGCTATTGAACCAAGCATTGTATGAACCGCCTTCGGTCAACGCCGGTCAAACCGATAGAAATCGGGAAGAGTTGACTTTTCGCCGAAAAAATCAACCGACGATGCCAGGGGTCGTCCGGGACTTATCCGAGGCCTAAAAATCTTAGTCGTCGTTACGGGGAGCTTAATTGGGTCGTTTCCTTGCAAATGAGGGTTTTTGTAAAAATGTCAAAATCGGGCCGAACGGGTTCGATATTTGAAATATCGGATTATTAAAATATCTTTTGAGATTTTTTGGAGAGAGACTGGTCCCCACTTGGACACGTGTCACTAGCCTTGTGGAAGAGAGAAAAGGGGAGGAGAGAAGACCTCTTTACCCTTGCTTTAAAGGCTAGAAGATAAATTGAGAGGACACTTTTGTCTTTTATCAAAAGTAGGTCTTTATTGAACATTTAGACATGTGTGGCCAGCATTCGCAAGAGAGAGAAAAAGAGAGCTAAGGAAGAAGAAGACGAAGAAGAGAAGGAAGAGAAGAAAGGAGGTTTTCCCCCCATCATCCAAGCCTTGTTTCGTTGATATTTTTACATATTCTTCATCTCCTCGTCGTTTCCTACGGTAAGAACCTATTCTTTTCCCATTTTGTTGAGTTTGAAGTATGGGTTTTGTTGGGAATGGATGAACTATGATGAATGTTAGTGGATTTGAGTAGAAATGATGGAAAATTGGAGATTTATGGTGGAAAATTAGTGGGTCTTGGTAATTTTGTGAAACCATAATTTGTTCTTGGAGAAATTGATGAGATCGATATTGGATTTTGCTGAAATTGGTTGAAACTTGGGGAAATTGGAACCTAGAACTTGCTAGGAGTGTGTTGAAGAAAGGAAAGAAAAAAAAGGGAAAAACCCGCTGGTCCATAGCGGATCCGTGGTGTCTCCCATAGTGGAGCCTACCACGGCTCCGTGGGTTCCCCCATAGCGGAGCCTACCACGGCTTCGTGGTTTTCCCCGTAGCGGAGCCTACCACGGCCCCGTGACTCACCCATCACGGAGCACGTCGCGGCTCCGTGACCCACTCCGTGATAGAGCAGAAATAGACCATTCCGAGCCCATTTTGATGATATCGGGTATTAAGGAAGTTAATTAATGACCGTACTTATTGGGATACATTGGGGTGTTAATTTATGTAAGATCGACTTTGGGTTGTTTTTGAGACTTGCATGATTTCGTTATCTTAGATCTTATCCTCGATCGCGGTGAAGGAAGGCACTAGACGGTTCGTCGCACATTGGAGTGGATTGCGTTTGAGGTAGGGAAAAGTAGCGAATACTGGTGTGATTTAGGAAAGTTACTAGTAAATGCATGTGAGCACCTAGTGGTGTCCGTAGGTTATGAATTCTCGATATAATATAGATTTGCATGTGGGTCCCTGGTTGGGCCCATAGGTTTGTGGACTTGCCGTGCTGTAGAATTGCATGTGGGTACTTGGTTGTACCCGTAGGTTGTGTGTGCTATGTGATCGTCGTGACTTGTCTATTGACTCATGTTGTGTTTGTGTGATTGACCTGTTACACGTTTGAACTGTTGAAACCGCGTTTGTAGCGAATAAGTTGTGAATTGAATGATGCGTGCGACGTAATATTTTCCATGTGATATTTGGCTGTGATTGTGATTGTTCTGGTGATACCTGGATGAGTTGTGCCCGAGAGGTGTGTCGTACCTTCTGATGCGCGGCCGGTAAAGTGCCGAGGGCTGTGATTCCCGCGAGGTGTGTTGTACCTTCCGGCGCGCGATCGGTAAAGTGTTGAGGCTTGAGATTCCGCGAAGAGGTGTTTTCCCCGCCTACCGACTAGCACTCGGGAAGGGTGCGCTTATTCCGCGAGGAGGTCGACCGCCTGGCCCGACTGTGTGTCGTGGAAAGTGCGTGGGGCAGTGCCAGGCCCAACCGGATTGCTACCGGAAACTGAGCAGAAGGAGTATTGATCCTTTGTGATCTTGGGTGTTTGTGTGTGTTGCTCAATGCATTATTGTGTGTTTGCATTTGGTTGTTGTAGATATGACATCACTTCTTGTGTGAAATGGAGAGTAAAGGTATGGATGTTGAGAATTGACCTGTGACGGTTAGGTGTCAGGTGTGAGATATGCATTCCCCTAAGTTTGGAATGAGCGTTGATATTTGTTTCACCTATTTTAAACTGTGGGTTTGTTGATGCTTTACTAGTATGCCTTGGTCAGACGGGTATTCATGGCGGTGAGCGAAAATGCTCATCCCCTTTACTACTTTTCCTACGGGTTGATTGTGAGTTGGTTAGAAGGACATCTCGAAGCTAGGGAGCTCATAACGAGAGTCCGGGTTTTGGGGCAGTATTTAGAGATGTACTCCTTTTGTAACAAACTTATTTATTTTTTGGACCTGAGCGTAAGACTCATTTTATGTCATTTTTTTGTTGTTAAAGAGCATTTGGGACGATATTTTTGGTTATTAAAATTGTTTCCATTGTAAAATTTTTGGTTCACGTCTCGAGTCCGGTCAAAACCGGATTTGGGGCGTGACAAGCATTCTTCTAGCTAGAGTTCAACAGGGGTCCTTCTCCAGCATGAAAGCGGCTGGTTGCAGTTTATCTTCCTCGAGTGGATCGAGTCTCCGGCTGCTGCGCTGACTAGTAGCGCCTAAGAGCTTCAGCACTTTGTAGCGTCTTGGGGTAAAACAACCCCAAGACGACTCCTGAACAAGCACTCACCAGACCTGGCTAGTGAAACCGCCGAAGGGGACCGGGGGACAAAGTGCTGAACTCCTCAAACATGACACCCAACCTTAGGCAGGTCTGGTGAGTACTTGTTCCTGGGTCGCTTTTGGGGCCGATCTGTCCGTTTTTGGGTGGAGGGGCACATATTACTTAACCGTCTTGAGGCCAGAGGATCTACCCGTGCGGTCTCCTATGGTACTGTTCACTAGTCCGGTCGAGGTTGCCCGAGCGGTCTCTTGAGGTACTGTTCGCTAGTCTGGTGGGTTTGTTGTTGTTGTGGTGGACCGGGGTAGTTGTTTCTATTGTATTCCTTGTTGCTTTTGCTTGTTGGGCCGGTGTTGTTGGACTTTGTTTTTGGTGTGTGGTTTCTATCCCATGACTCACACTTACCTTTTTGTGTCCAAACAACTGATCAAAAGCGTTTAGTAATATATTAATTTGTAATAACTTGTCTCAAATGGACCCGTTCTTATCTCTCTTTTTAATAGACTTGTATTTTCTTGTAAATAATTCAGCTTCAAACCGTATGACGGGCATGTCCATGAGAACGCGAGTTAGAATATAATTATAATTGAAACTTCAACTATCAGCTTGACCTTTAGTTGAGTTGCTTCTCTGATAAATACGGTTAAAAAAGATGTCAACCCGATTAAAAACCAACATTATATATGACCGATGCCAAGCTGGTGACCGTAATTTCAGAATGTATATTCCCGATTCAGTTAATTCTGTTGACACCGGTGTCGATCAATCCGACCGTGCACATTTGTACTACCAAGTAACTTGAAGATTGCATTAAAATTGGAGTAGACAAGCCCGTGGGCCACTTTTCAACATGGGCCACTTTTCAACAGAGCCCAAATATATATGGGCTATAAAATGAGCCCAGATATTTCTTACACAGACGTCACAGTGTTCGTTGGCAAGGTATCGTCGTCTGATCAGATCTGTCCAAAAGTTTCAACTGAGTTTCGCCACTTCCTTTCCCGGTCGAAACCACCTATCACTCTACCGCAATGCAAGTTCATGATTCATCGGAACGAAACTTGACGATGCCACATTGAGCTTCAATTTCATTCTACAATGTCCGGTAACCGAGAACCCTAACCGATCTTCGGAGCAGACACAGAACGAAGACGACGATTCAGAGCAGGAACATTTTGATCTCGAGGACGGGTTGAGTCCATTGCTCGGAAATGGACATCCTCTGCGCTCAGATCCAAGCGGACCTCCGCTCCAACGACGCCCTCCGCCAGACCTACGCCCTCCTCCAGGCCCTCCAGCAGTCCGCCGCCGGCCTCGACATCTCCGTCATCGCCAAGTCGGCCGTCGAGGAAATCGTCGCCTCCCCAGCCTCCGCCGTCTGCAAGAAGCTCGCCTTCGACCTTATCCGCTCCACACGCCTCACCGCCGACCTATGGGATACTGTCTGCTCCGGCATCAGGGCCGATCTCCACTTCCCCGATCCCGACGTCACCGCCGCCGCTATCTCCTCCCTCGCCGCCCTCCCTTCCCACGCCCTCGCCAAGCTCATCACCGACTCCAACAACGAAATCTCCGCCTGCTTCGACAGCAACAGCCACAACCTCCGCTGCTCCATCACCGAAACCCTCGGCTGCATCCTCGCCCGCGACGATCTCGTCACCCTCTGCGAGGTTAATGTCAATTTGCTCGGCTGGGTCTCGCACTGGTGGATGCGAATCGGCCAGAACATGCTCGACAGGTCGGATATCGTTTCGAAGGTCGCGTTTGAGTCTGTGGGGAGGCTTTTTAACGAGTTCGATTCGAAGAGGATGAGCAGGTTGGCAGGTGACAAATTGGTGGATAGCGAGAATTCAGTAGCCATTCGGTCCAATTGGGTTTCCTCCATGGTTGAATTTATGTGTAAGAAGCGAAATGCTTTGATGGCCAGGTCGCTGGTTCTGCCAGTGGAGAGCTTCAGGGCTACAGTTTTTCCACTCTCCTATGCCGTCAAGACTGTGGCTTCGGGCGCTATGGAGGTTATTCTGAAGCTTTCGAAAACATCTCGGGGTGTAAATGGGAGCTTGATGGATTCAGGCAATGCTGAGAGATTTGGGGGAGTTTCAGATATGGCATCGCATTTGGCGCCATTTTTGTCCTCGTCTCTGGATCCTGCATTGATTTTTGAGGTGGGGATCAATATGTTGTACTTGGCAGATGTGCCTGGAGGGAAGCCTGAGTGGGCTGCCCAGTCAATCATTGCAATTCTCACTCTTTGGGACAGGCAAGAGTTTTCGTCTGCAAGAGAAAGTATTGTTAGGGCTGTAGTTACTAATTTACACCTCCTCGATCTTCAAATGCAGGTTTGCATTCTCTTTGTTTCTGCTTGTTTCATTTGCTTAATTGTGCAGTCTTGTATGATCAGTATTCATCAAGAGCAGCTTGTGCCTTGCAGAGATTCCTTGAACATTGGAAGGGGATTATTGGTTTTGGTGGAAAATCATATGAGAGAATTGTATGGGTGCTTGAATGAGACTATGCATTCAAATCAAGGACCTTATTTTTTTGTTGGGAATAGAAGTCAGTGGATGAACTAGTGTGGTTTTGAGATCGTCGGATTAGTATGCTAACTTGTTGAATAGTTTTATTAGGCTAGCGAAAGATAGTAAGATGCTTTTTTATCCTCGTTTCTTCACTGTATATAGGTAACTGAACCTGGTTATGTTATTTTGTTATCCGCAAGTTGCATTGCTTTACTTTCTCTCATCTAAATTTTGAAAACAAACGGGGTTATGCATATCTTGGTTGTCAGGGGTTAAGGAAGCTGTATCTATTTCTTGCCACAAGTAGCAATGTGCCTGAATTGATACTGTAATCTGTATTTTGTGTGTGTGAAGGCTTCCTTGTTTAAGAGGCTGCTTCTTATGGTAAGAAACTTGAGGGCAGAATCAGACCGCATGTATGCTTTAGCCTGTATTTGCCGAACAGCTCTTTGTGTTGACCTTTTTGCAAAGGAAAGCGTTCGACGAGGTCAAAAACCAGTTCCTGGAACTGATATCGCTTCACTTTTTGAGGACGCTAGAATAAGAGAAGATCTCAACAGTATAACAAGTAAAAGCTTGTTCAGAGAGGAATTGGTAGCAACACTAGTGGAGAGTTGCTTTCAGTTGTCTCTGCCTTTGCCTGAACAAAAGAACTCTGGCAAGGAGAGCAGGGTCATTGGAGCCTTGGCGTATGGAACTGGTTATGGCGCATTAAACTGGACAGAGCCAGCCTTGGAGGTGGTTGAAGTTTGTAAGCCTTGTGTCAAATGGGATTGTGACGGCCGGACATATGCAATTGATTGCTATTTGAAGCTGCTTGTCAGGCTATGTCATATCTATGATACCAGAGGAGGTGTAAAGAGAGTTAAAGATGGAGCGTCACAGGATCAAATCTTCAATGAAACAAGATTGCAAAATTTGCAACGTGAACTTGTGAAAGATCTGCTTGAGGTAAGTTGAGTTTAACATAAAGGACAAAACTTACTGATACCGAGTATTTATCTTGTCAGTTACACTGTTTAATTCATCATCAATGTTTCTTCCTTACATTGCCCCAAACCCTGATTCTGTTTCTGCGTTTATAATTATGTTGGTCTATTTGCTTACAAGCTCTTCCGATTTAGTGGGAATCTATAGTTTAGGTTTGTAGTGTGTGTTAAGTATGAGCTAATATACATCATGGATAAAAGCTAAGGAGTGCCTCGCTGATTATTGTACGTTGTCCAATACTTTTTTTGCTGATGGATCTCATTGTCAAATGCAATTCTTGTTTTAATTTTCTTCGGAAGTTGTAGTTGCCCTTTCTGTAGATGTGTGGATGTAGTTCTACGTCAAATTATGATAGTAATTTTTATTGTGGAGTATTGCACTTCGTTTTGCTGTCTCTTGGATAGGCGAATACTCCAAGAATATGCGCTCGCCTAATCTGGACTGTATCAGAACACATAGATCTGGAAGGTTTAGATCCACTTCTAGCCGATGACCCTCAGGACCCGCTTAACATTATTATATCCAATATGCACAAGGTTTTGTTCAACATGGATGCATCCGCAAATACATCAAATAGGCTTCAACATGTTCAGGCTGTTCTTTTGTGTGCTCAGCGGTTGGGATCACGTTACCTTAGAGCTAGCCAGTTACTAACGAAAGAGCTTGAAGAGTTTAAAAGCAGTGCTTTGGCCGATTCTGTCAACAAGCACCAGTGCAAGTTGATACTGCAGAGAATTAAATATGCCACTAATCATCCAGAAACCAGGTTGGTTACTCAAATCTTGATCTGGATCTGTAAATGAGACTGGATAGCAACATATGATTTAGCGCATGGGAAATGGTTTTGCTAGTGTCCCGTGTTATCAGGGCCGGCCCTATACAATTGGTGGCCTTAGGCAAAATTGCAAAAATAGGTCTTTTAATAATTATAATAGAGACATGTAACGATATTTATTAATCTAATAAATATACACTTTACACAAATGACATTTTGTTATTTTTCTTTTCAACTTTACTAGGTCTGATTTATGTTTTCTATTTGACATTATTTTAAAAAACAAAATTTATCAAATTAAATTGTAGAACAAAATTTACACTGTGAGTTTGGATTTGCGATATTTGGCATTAAGTAACCATATTTAGTTTAAGTATAATAGAAACAATTATATATGATGTATATTTATTTGGTGACTGGTTAGAAGTATGAAACAATGCTAATTAGAAAAAAGTGATAAAAATTAAATAATTAATTAGGAACAACTAATAATTGATTAACAGTATTATAAATCATTTAGAAAACTAATTAACAGTATCAACATTGAATTATTTATTATAACCTATAAATCATGATATTGATATGTTCATATAAAATTGGATTTAAGCTATTTTAAATTAGCTAAGCATTATTAATTTAAGTTTAATAAAAAGATTATATGGTGTTTATTGGTTAGGTGACTGGGTAGACTATGAAACAATGCTAATTGGAAAACAGTGATTTAAACGTAAAGAACTAAATAAATAAAAACTGATTCACAGTACTACAACTCAATTAGAGGATTAATTAGAAAAAATAACTGAATATAATTAGTTAATTAACAGCATTGATAATAAAATGTGGCCTCCTCCCATCCGTGGCCTTAGGCAACTGCCCTTTTGGCCAAATGGGAGGGCCGGCCCTGCGTGTTATGGATATGCACACATCAGAATGTATTATATTCTTTTATACTGACATGGTTGGCTACACATTAACATAGTCAGTACAATTAGGGTTATTTCCATATTTGGATCTAAATGCCAGCCTGGATCGCCTATAGGCGTCTTGTTTCCAATCCATGCTAACTAACTATTTTGTTGCTGAGAGTAGGATAAGAATAGTGAACAACCATTGTGAGTAAACAAAGTAGTATTAAATTCTCTTTTAGTCTTTCTTAGATTGTCAAAATTTATTTCTTTTATTCTCAATTTAAATTGAGCTACCACATACCGACTTAAATGACCTTCAGTGGTATAGTTATGTGTAGGTGGACTAGTCAAAGTTATATGTAGACTGTAACTGGGGAAGTATACATTTTGGGTGTTGTCTAGTTTCTGTTTTTTCCCCCCAGAAATAATGTCATCGCTACCATCTGTGTTACTATAAAGCACAATTAGCCACCTATAGTGTCATGTACTAGCAGTGTTGAAAGAACCAAGCTGATTGGTTTGACTGTAACTTGGTTCCCAGCTCCAATCAGGTTCCCCCCAAATTGTGATCTTTAAAATTTTCAATCTGAACCCAATCAATGTTTTCATAGAAAAGTATGAGGTTCTGGTCTTCTTTTTTTGACACATCTGTCTGGTTTTCAAACCACATGCTTTTGTTTATACTTTATAGAAAGTTTACAACTTATTTCACTTGTGTAATTTATGCCTTGCTTTTTCTTTGTTAACAAATCACTTCAAACAACCTCACATTCTAATTAACGAAGTTGCTATGAATAATATATCTTTTCAGGTGGGCTGGTGTAAGTGAAGCCAGAGGAGATTACCCATTCAGCCACCACAAATTGACCGTTCAGTTTTATGAAGCATCTGCAGCCCAAGACAGAAAGGTGGAAGAATTGGTTCACAAGGCTATTTTAGAGCTCTGGAGGCCAGACCCTAGTGAGCTAAGCCTTTTACTGACCAAAGGAATTGACTCAACTCTACTCAAGGTCCCTCCAACTGCCTATACTTTATCTGGTAGTAGTGATCCCTGCTACGTTGAAGCGTATCATTTGGCAGACGCGGGTGATGGAAGGGTCACTCTGCATCTAAAGGTCAAAGTTCTTCTTGCTTCTAACTGTTTTAGATGCGTGGTTTTTCCTCGTTTCCGCACTTCTAACTAGTTCAAGGTTTTCACTTGTGTTTTTCCTCTACTTTTCGATCTAATGAATATATATAATTTGAAACAGAAGGTCTCCTTGAATAAATATCACATACAATCTATTAGTCTTTGGAAAGGTTAACCAACCTGAAACGATATAGGGTTGATACTTTTATCTGGGTTTGGGGGACAGGAAAAAGAGAGTAACACCCTGAACATTTAATTTTTTCCTTGCTTAAGCCTGCCTAGTACTTATTGATATTTGTTGTTGATACTTCGATTCCCAATTTAAAATTTTATTTCAGGTTCTAAATTTGACCGAACTTGAATTAAACCGGGTAGACATCAGAGTGGGGTTATCTGGTGCATTATATTTTATGGATGGGTCCCCTCAAGCAGTCCGGCAGTTGCGGAATCTTGTCTCACAGGTATCTTTTCCTGCTTTTTGCAGCAGTTCCCAATACCTTCACACATGACATATCTTAACAACTATGCATTTCTTTCCCAATCACTTTTGGTAGGCTAATTATTACTCACCGTACAATACCATTTTAGCTGCTTTATTGAAATTTAAGACCATTAAAACTTATGTTGGGCCTCTCTCTATTCAGCCTTTGTTGAGCCTCTTTCTCTAGGCGTGGGTAAAGAATTTAGTGCTCTTCTACATAAGGGAGCCTGTTTCTTGCTTGACACATTAATCTTAAAAAGTTCTTAAGAATAAAAAAACAATTGTTGGTGCTCCCTTACTTCTACATAAGCAAGGCCTTGAGCCCAAATAGCTTTGATACACCTGATTTAGTCGATAAAAAAAGACCATTAAAAGTTGACAATGCATGTGTGTAGTGTCTTGGGAAGATTTACGTCTGACCTGGATAACAAGTTTCAGGAATTTCTCGTCTTGTATAATCATCATAGATGATTGTGTTTTTATAATTGACATTTAGTGATTTTTTACTCTGATTTTTCTTCTAGGATCCAGTGCTCTGCAGTGTGACAGTAGGTGTCTCACATTTTGAGAGGTGTGCCCTTTGGGTTCAAGTCTTGTACTATCCATTCTGTGGAAGTGGTGCGGCCGGAGATTATGAAGGTGACTATTCTGAAGAGGATGCACAAATCATGAAACAGAAAAGAAGCTTGAGGCCAAAATTAGGCGAACCTGTGGTTTTGAGGTGTCAGCCATACAAAATTCCTCTAACAGAGCTTCTTTTGCCTCATAAAACCTCACCCGTTGAGTTTTTCCGGCTATGGCCAAGTTTACCGGCTATAGTAGAGTACACTGGTACATATACTTATGAAGGAAGTGGCTTCATGGCTACTGCTGCACAGCAGTATGGTTCCTCTCCTTTCTTAAGTGGGCTTAAAGCCCTGTCTTCCAAGCCCTTCCACAGAGTCTGTTCACACATCATCAGAACAGTGGCAGGTTTTCAGGTATAATCTACTTCTCTTTACTAATAAATTGATTGCCGGTCTCTCAATCTTTATTTTTTATCAGCTGCAGGTCTCTCAATCTGTTTTTATTTACTGTGCTACTTATATCGAACTAGTTCCATGGTCTTGTAGCATATCAAATATTCCCAAAATTTGACCTGGTCAAAGATTAAGTATTTTTTTCTTCTGAAAATGTTAGGATTTTGCTAAGGGTTATTGCACATAACTACCTTCACGAATTCCCCACAAGCACATGACCCTATAGTTAATTTTCCAGACACGGGACCCCACAAGCACATGACCCCATAGTTAATTTTCCAGACATGTGACTTCTCCTTAATTCCTAATGAATTCCACGTATCACCATCGCACAAAATAGACTGAACAAAATTTTCGATTTTTTTCGTCACATGAATTACGTGAGTTTAAAATTTTATAATATCCCAAAACTACTCACTCCAACCTTTAATCTTCCGATTGCAATTATGATCCCATGGAAGATTTTGAGAAAGGAATCAAATTGAGATCGGAAGAGTAAAGCGTGAGAGTGAATAGTTTTGGAACATTTTAAACTTTACACTCACGTGTAAGTCCTGTAATGCAATAAAGACGAATTTTTTGATGGTTTCCGTCGACTTTGTACGAATGGTGACACCTAAAAGTTCATAAGGGTAGTCATGTGTCTGTTTCTTGGAGATTTACTGTGGGGTTATTTGTTTGTGGGCAATTAATATATTACGTGAATCTTTCCCTTTTATTGATGTAACCAAATTTCTTGTACCAAAATCAAAATTCCATTATAATTTTGCACTATGATGTTAAAAAATACTTGCTGGAATTGGATCATTGTTTCAGTCCTTGTCATTTCTCTAAAGTTGACACTGTCAATCCCTTCTTGAACAGCTATGTTATGCTGCAAAAACTTGGTACGGAGGCTTTTTGGGCTTGATGATATTCGGAGCCAGTGAAGTGAGCAGAAATGTGGACCTTGGTGATGAAACAACAACCATGATATGTAAATTTGTGGTGCGAGCTTCTGATTCATCAATCACAAAGGAGATTGGATCAGACCTTCAAGGGTGGTTAGATGACCTTACCGATGGAGGTGTTGAGTACATGCCTGAAGATGAAGTCAAGTCCGCTGCTACCGAGAGGCTCAGAATCTCAATGGAGAGAATAGCCTTGCTAAAGGCAGCAAGGCCAAAACCCAAGAGTCCAGAATCAGAAGATGACGACGATGAAGAAGAAGATGAGGAAGAGGGTTCGGGTTTAGATGAGGACGATGAGAAAAAGGGACCCACTACACTGTCTATCTCTAAGTTAACAGCAGAGGAAGTTGAGCATCGTGCCCTCCAAGCAGCTGTTCTCCAAGAGTGGCATGTGGTGTGTAAAGACAAAGACGGTAAAGCCAATTGACTTAAATTAGCATAAATGAGGGTTTTGGTATATGATTTATATGTTGTTTTGTAGTCTATTTTATTCTTATTTTGGTAGTCCTCAAAATTTGATTACTGTATTCTTTTTCCGTTAGGAAATATTCCCTTGTACATACATCTCTTGTACCGACAGTAGTTATGGCCTGAAGTTGAATGCTTTCCTCTGTTCCGACATTGCACTATTTAATTTATGTACTAAAATTGGGTTGGGTTATTCGAGCGGATTTCACATTCTCTAACCCGACCATATATCTGGTCCCCAAATGTTTAATTTCCAAAAAATGACAAAATTTGTTAAAGGTGACGCTGACATTTACAAAAAAGGCCATGTATTTTTTGAAAATAACTAAAAGTCATTAGTAAGACTTGAAAATGAAAAAAATATCACTGGTAGGACTTGCATACAAAGGTGGTTACAGCACTTACCAGAGAAAAAAAAGGTCATTTTATGGTATGGAAATGAGGTTTACCCTTTATTCAATCAAGTATGAAGTCTACATTCTCCAAAAATCGACCTTGAGGACAATAGATCCGTTACAAGAGCATCTTCAATGTGATAAGCACACATTATAAGAGCGGCTTCAAAAAAATGTGATTAGACCACATTATAAGAGCACCTTCAAAACGTGATTAGCTTACATTATAAGAGTATCTTCAATGGGATTAGCTTGGTGGAGGTGAGAAATGTGAATCCCAGACGAATATCCACTTTAACCATAAGACGAGCAAACCAAGTATTCGCCAAAAACCATCTTTCATTGATCCACCCTGTGGTGCTCTAAGCAATCAATTTCCTTCGAACATTATCATATACATTACTTATACATTACTTTGCAAGGAGTTGGGGATTGATTACGACTGGCTAATACTAGTACTAGTCAATAACCAAATTTACACTTACAATGTTTTAAGATAACAGGAGGTTTATTGTACTGAAGCCATAATTGGAAAGTAAATATTTGATTCTTTGTTAAAAGCTGAACAGAAGCAACTCATTACAGAATCATTACTAACTATTTGATAGGTTTGAAATCATAAACCCAACTATTGCTTTGACAACAAAAAGGAAAAGGAAAAAAAATCCCAACTCTTTGGACAGTAAGGAGCCGAATCATATAGCAGGTTTTGTTTCATATGTTGAATTTTTGAGGAACGGAATCAAAGTCATCGAAGTCAAATCTCTGTCTCTCTCTCCCAACCTGAGAAGGACAAAATCAAGGTCAGTACACTAATTCTCAATATTTCATCATGCTGAGCAATTATCATTTCAAGGAACATATGAAATATGCTAACCTTTGCCAGATACAATGGATCGCATGAGATTTGTTCATCAATTGAAGTCAGCTTCTTTGACAACATTATTATCCTAAAGGGCGGGAGAAAAAAATGTCAGTATAAGAACTCGTCCTATGAAAGACACCATCTTGATGTTTGAACGAGGTAACGAGTGTATACATCCGTGATGTGCTATTTATCAACTATGCATTGGCACTAACATATATACCTCTGAATGGATGAGTCGATATGCTCAATCATCTCACATGTTTTATACTGTTCAGGATCCTCAAGGAATCTAACCATACCATCCTTCTGATTTATGGTAGCAAATATCTCACCATCTTCAATCTAGAAATAGTCATAAACCGAGTAAGTAAATATAATAATTAAAAAGCGGAATTAATGCTACAGATCTGGAGTTCAAAACTACCATTTGAAGCACATGCAACTCTGCCTCCTTTGCGCTATTTAGTTGCACTGTGTTAGCTATGTCTTGGAGGGAGAGAGTCAAGTAGGTTTGGGTCAGCCTCTGGATATTTCGCTTGTACATGGATGACACAACCTGCTTAACCAGTCCAAGATTGTTGTCCTGGGAAAATATCACAAGACTATGAGATGAGAACAAAACACTAATGCACGACTGTGGCACAGCAAACTTACACGTTCAAATTTCTCTCTGTTAGTCTGGACATATGTTTCCAACTCTGCAATTTTCCCTGTGCTGCAACTATTGGCCAATTCAACATAAGCCTGTTCCCAAGTGAGAAATGGGGGTCAGAATGAATCTAAATGTCATAAATGAGTAGAAAAATATATCAGCCTCTGACAATTAAACCTTGAGAACTAAAATAATATGTTGCAAAACACCAAATTATTTATTCTCATATAACATGCGTGGAAAGTATGTATAGAAAATTGATTGAATTTATTACCAAAAGAAACTGCTAACAGCATCTAGACATACAATGACTGAGCAATACAATAGTCACATTTCCCCCTGGGTTGTACACTCTTCCGTATTCACTGAATAATATTTATTATTGAGAAAGTACATGTTCAGTTGAAGTTGCTTTGGGTTGAGGAATGCCTACTAATGTGGATTGATACAGTAACCATATTATATGGTGCAAGTGTAGCATTTTACAATGACACGTGAAATAGTTACAAATAAGTAATGCCATGTGGATCAGGTATCAAATAGGGCTTAAAGGGGAACTATTTCACTGTGAACCATGTTTAAGTAAAAATATGTATTGGAGCATTAACATAGTTGCAACCTTTTCTTTTCTATTTTGAGTCAATGTACAAATGGTTAGAATTAAGAGGTTCTGAATTGATACCTGACTAAAATTTCTCAGGTTCCTTTGCGCCACTGTAGAAGTGTACCTAGGAAGGGTAGTGGAGAACTGTCATGAAATGCAAGTAAATTACCTGATTAGTCTCCAAGAAAATGACGAAATAACAATGTATTGCATTGCCAAGTTAAACGTTTTCCATGAATAATATATGTATCTATACTTTTTTTTAAAAACAATACCCCATAAATGACCATAATAACAGTATGTCACATTCTTTTAGTAATACTCTTCTTTAAGTCGGCACTTCTCATTTGGGTGTCTCAAACTTCCAATTTACACAATTCATTGCTGATTACTTTATCTACCTCTCAAAATCATTGAAAAAGTCAATCTAATATGAATATGATTTGACCAGAAATGAATAGTTATAAAAGGTAGTTGCATTCTCATTACATGTGAGTTTATCAGTTCATATCAGTACCCCTAAGTCCCATTCAAAAGTTCAACTTAAAAGTCCAAAAAGAACAAAGTGGGATGAAATAATAATAACTACATACTTGGTTTTATAAAGTAGTAGTACTTAACTATGAAATGATTACACCATGCATTCTTTAAAGAATACATTCTCAATGCCAAACACTTATAATGCAAAGTAGAAGGGAAAGAATATAACTTGCCTGTCCCAGGTGAATGAGTGAGACCAGTATGTATTTTTTATAGGCTTCAATGGCTATGGCACTCATTGTAGACATTGGGGCAGTGACAACCTGAAAATTAGCAATAAGCAATCAACAGGCAAAATAAGGTGCAGGTGTTATGGGAAACAAAGTACGTGTGAGTGAGTTCTAAGTAAATACATACATTGTGCAGAAGCTCCAATGCCTTGCGATAACACTTTTGTCCAATGCATATCATCCCCCTGTGACCATTTTAGAATGCAAACCATTGTCATTAAAAGTACACACGAAGTGATAAATCAGCCATGTTAAATTTTAAAATCGATCCACATATAAGTGCTTAACCTTTCCTGTTGGTTGGGTTTAACTTTTCTCTTTGGCTTAATCTTTTTCACCACTAATGTCAAACGTTTTAATCCTCAACACTCCTTAACAAACAACATGCATGCATATGGAATTCCAACTACATCTAAAGCAAAACATAAGATGCTTCCTCACCAATCAGAATTTCCACATCTTATTAAAGAATACAAAAGATTTTGGAAATCAGGTAGCCATGATATTAGGCAAGGTCTAGCGACATGATGAGAAAAACATTTTACTTTGATCAAGAGCCTGAAGCAATATCTCAACGAAGAGCTGTGAAATGCATCCTATAGAAATAATAATTATTGTTACCGAGCAGTTGCATTATTATCAGCTGGACTATGTTTTCTCTGAAGAAATTAAGGGTTCACCAAACATTGGTTCAAACATATTCCTTACGAAGTAAACAAACTGGAATATCCTGCCTGTTAGATAGTAGTATTTAAATTTCCTACATATCAATAATTAGTAGAAAACAGAAGGGATATATGTATCTAGTTGCCTAGTTTCCAAATTAGAAATTACTAACCGCCTTAATCATAAACGAAAATAGAATAGGGGAAGAAAAGGCTTTCACAGAAATACAAAAACCATGTTACTCTATACTCAGATCCCTCTAAGTGAAACAACGAAACTCATCAGAAGCTAATGCCGGAATAGCTTCCTAGAAAGTTTTGACATGACATGTACAGAAAGCTAACTGCCTTACCCATAATAACAGTAGAGAAAAAAATCTCTTGGCTTGTCAATCTCAAATATGTCATCCTCCAACAATGAAAACCCAGTTTTATAGCACTTTGCCGACAAACAAAGAAGAAGAAAATCTGGATGTAAAATAGTTAAATGTTCTGGGGAAGTCTGAAGCTTCCGAACAGCAGTCAGCATTGGAGCTACACCCCGTAAAGGAGCTTCAAGCAACATTACTTGGTCCTTCAACCTCCTACATATGGTTGTAACTGCAAATTTACCAAATTGAATTGTGTGTCAAACAGAGGCACAAAATGAGTTCCATAATTAAAAGTCGAGGAAACATACACTTTTCGGGCGCCATACGAATCTGCTCAACAGAACAAGAACTGATAAATTTGGCAATGGCCACAACCACCGTATTGGCTTGCTCCTTTGAGATACGACCAGATGTGCATGCATCTCTGCAAAATACAGATAGACATAATATTCTCTTCCGGGACCAAAATCAATACCAAAAACAAATTCCTTAAGTGGCAGCAATGTATAGAATACCAACCAACTAAGGCATAACTACTCAATTACTTCAACAAATTCAAAAACAAAGGTAGCCAAACATACATGCCTTAACAATCAAACAATTCAGGGTGCACATCACTTCAATCAGTGCCAAATTATAGCTCAGAAAGGCCAGAAACTTTATAACTTCCATAACAAAACAAAAATCTATCAACAAACAGCCTAATACAACACTTTTACAATGTAGTATAACCAATTTCCTTTTCCCTTTCCAGTTCTCACTTCCATGAAGCTTAGGTAACAAAGTAACAACATATAACAACAACAGCATTGTTAATGCGGGCAAAATCTACAGGTTTACACAATATATAACCACATCTCTATCGATCAAACACAGCCATTACCGTTAGCGAATTCTCCAAAACCCTAAAATCCTAGAGCGACGAGGTCCTGACCGGATTTTTGCGATCCACGCCACACGCTACACAGAGACTCGAGCACAGTGCATGCTGAAACCCTAATGTAATTAAGCGAGCGAATCGGAACTTACAGGACATAGAGGTAGCCGAGAGAGTGCTTGGAGGGGTCGAGTTGGTCCAGAAACGGAGCCAGCCGAGTTGACTCAGCGCGGAGCGAGTCTTCAGCTTGTCTCAAGATATTGTGAAGGATTGATACATCTCCGGCGCTGCTTGAAAGGCCCTGGATTTGGGTGATCACCGCTTCCACCGAACCCATATCGTTCCTCTTCTTCTTCTCGCTTCGCTGTGGAGTTTATTAAAAACCAAACCAGTGTATATAGTGAAGATGGAGACGAGACGAGTCGGCTGAGTCCCGTTTATGACTCGGTCGAGGACTCAGTGGGCCGAGTTGGAATATGGGCTTAATTTAAAGGTGGGCCGAGTTGGCATGTGGGCTTAATTTTATGGCCCAATGTATAGAAGTCCATAGGCTTGTTCATGTATCAAAAGCTAAGTATCCACAGAACAGAGACAGAGAGAGCATCGAAGCGAGGAAGAAGAAGCAGAAGAAGAAAAAATGGCGGATTATCACTTTGTGTACAAGGACGTGGAAGGCGCGTCGACGCAGTGGGACGATATTCAGAGGAAACTCGGAAACCTCCCGGAAAAGCCCCCGGTCTTCAAGCCTGATCCCTTCTCTCCCGCTCCTGACTCTGATTCCATCCCCAAAGACAAGTCCTGGATCGATAACAAAAACGAGGACGAGCTCGAAGATCTTGAAGACGACCTAGACGATGACCGCTTCCTCGAAGAGTACAGGTTCGTCCATCTGTTCCAAATCATAATCGATTTTTGCATCTGGGGTTGGGTTCATTTTATCTTTCCCGATCCGCTTTGGGGTTTGAACGAAGGTCACGAATCAAGTAAATTAGAAGGTTTGAGCTCACTGTGGAACATCATCCATGAAATTTTGATAATGTTTTGATTTCTTTTGCTGTTTTTGCTTGTCATACTGAGTATGTTCTGTTTGGCAGAGAATCTTATCTGATTTGTTCTGTTATTTCATTTAAATGAAAGATAATCTAAACTGGGTTTTGTCTAACTTTGTACCTGAGGTTAAAAGGAGCTCACTTTTTTCATTTAAGATTTGATATGATCAAGCATTGAGAATTGTTGAAAGTGGTGTTTCCTTCTAATATTTGCTACAATCTCATATGTATGGTTTCTCTTTATAGGAAGAAGAGATTGTCTGAGCTTAGAGAAGAAGCTAAAGTTATAAGGTTTGGATCAGTTCTTCCTATTTCTGGATCTGATTTCGTTCGTGAGGTGTCACAAGCCCCTCCTGATGTTTGGGTTGTGGTGATTCTCTACAAGGACGGGTATGATTATTCGAATCATCTGGTTTGTGTCATTGTGTTCCCAAGAAGTGTTCCTTCAGGCTCATTTGAATAGTTGTTGTGTGGTGTATTGAATTTTTGTTCTGATAGGATTCAGCAGTGTGGGGTCTTGCTAGGATCTTTGGAAGAACTGGCAAAAAGATACCCTGCAACAAAATTTGTTAAGATTATATCTACAGATTGCATTCCTAACTATCCAGATCAAAATCTTCCCACCCTTTTGGTATACAACAGTGGAGCAGTGAAAGCAAATTATGTAGGTCTGCATGCTTATGGCAGGAGATGTACACCTGAAGGTAATATATTGACGAACATACTATACTCTTACTAGTTACTTCTCATCATCTTATTTTGTTATGTTAAAATTGCACTCTCCTTTTCATGTAGCAATTATGCAAGTATCTTATCCAGTGCTGTAAAAATCCCCTACTAGTCCCCAAACTAGTCCCCGAGTAATACCCGGAGGTCATATACGCCCGACTAGCACCTAGCGTTTCTTAAAACCCTAATCTTATCCATGCATAAAAGATAGATTAATACTCATTGCGGGGAATTAACCAGTTGTTTAGTGAGAACATGTAGTTATAAGTTTCCTATGGCTGTGTTTCGTATGGTATGTTGCATTAGTCTTTTGGGATAATCTCCCAAAAGTACACTAACCTTGTCACATTTCTCACTTAACTACATTGATTTTTAAATCTTCTCATTCACCTACATCAAACCTTCAAATTATCTCACTTTACTCTATTTTGGTAGTGAATGGCAAAAATAACCTTAATTTTTAAGAAAATGCTGCTGGTAAAGCATATTTTGCCTGAGTTCCCTAAATTGTCGCATGGGTATTTTTGTCATTTATTACCATTTAAAAGTAAGGTGGGAAAGTTGGAAGTTTAGTGTAGTTAACTAGGAAAGGTGACAAGGTTAGTGTACTTTTGTTATATTATCCCTTAGATTTTTCATGTGTGCAATTATGTTCATAGCACATTTCTTTAGAGCATGTACAACAGAAAGGACCTTGGTCAGGGAGTGGGAGTGCAGAAAAGTGGGTGTTTTGCAACAGAAAGGACCTTGAGGTCCTGAGAGTGCAGAACAGTGCTAACTGGATTATTATTTGATATTTTCCTGTTTTATTTAATCCGTTATCAGAAACCGTTTAATTTAGTCATAATTTAAACAATTTTGGAAAGCAATAATTAATGTCAATCAATAATTAATAAATTCAACACGAATATAAATGAACTTCTAATTTTATTCAACCCCTTTTAATACAACCCAAAACAAACTAGCTCCAAGAGCACAAACGACTACTCGTCGTCGTCATGGAAACCAGCTCCAAAGCGATCCCATAAGTGCTCCATAAGATCTTGTTGTAGTTGATGGTGGGTCTCAGGATTTATGACACTTTGTTGAGCATCCACTCGTTGCTGGTATGGCAATGGCCCTGGTCCGTGGTGTCATCGTTCCGGTGGTGTCCAATTCGGCATTTCTGGAGGTTGCGCCCACAACAACTCCTCCCCATACTCGTACCGGTCGCGCTCATCCTCTACAATCATGTTGTGTAGAATGATGCAAGTGTGCATGATATCAGCCAAAGTGTGTTTGCTCCAACTACGAGCGGGACGGGAAATGATATGCCACCTTGCTTGAAGTACTCCAAAAGCCCTTTCAATATCTTTCCGAGCACCTTCTTGGCATCTAGCAAACAACTTCTCTTTGAGCTCGTAGGGATGCCGAATAGTCTTCACGAACCGGGCCCATGCTGGGTAAATGCCGTCCACCAAGTAATAAGGTCGGTCGTACCGATGGCCGTTGATGTAGTACTCAACAGCAAGTTCTTGGCCGTAGTAAGCGTCTTGGAATAAGTGGTTGTGTTGAGGACGTTGATGTCGTTGTTCGATCCAGCCATCCCGAAAAATGCATGCCAAATCCATAAATCACGGGACGCTACAGCTTCAAGCATAATCGTCTTCTCCCCGTGGTGACTTTCCCGTCCATGGGCTCCCTGCGCTTCGGTTGGGCAGTTCTTCCACTTCCAATGCATACAGTCAAGACTCCCCGCCATTCCGGGAAACCCTCGGTTGTACCCTTCTCGGAGTAAGCGGTCCATGTCAGCCGGTGTGGGTGTACGCTGATACTCGGCTCCGAATACCTCAATGACGGTCTTGCAAAACTTACGTAAACATTCAAGTATGGTGCTTACCCCAATGCGCAGAGTTTCGTCCAATGAATCGGCCGAGGACCCATACGCAAGCATCCGTATAGCGGCGGTGCACTTCTGCTTCGTTGATAAGCCCGACCGTGAGGCAGCGTCGGGCCTCCATCCAATGAAGTAAGGGTCGTGAGCCTTCACCGCGTTCATAATCCGTTGGAAAAGTGGTATGCACATACGGAACCGACGCCTGAACATTTCAGGGCCATATAGGGGTTGTTCGTCAAAATAGTTCGCCATCAATTGGATGTGGGCTTCCGCACGATTTCTGTTAATCTCTCGGCGCATTGGTTCCCCACGTATGGCCCTCTGGACCCTTGGCATTACTGCCTGCATCTGCCTCTCCATCATCCGCCGGAAACGTCGCACAGCTGGCTGCATTTGGGCTGCCATCTCCGCATGCGTCGGCATCCGGGGAGCCAGCTCCTCGTACGTCATCTCCTCAGCGTCGGACATAACCTCGTCGTCGGACATTTTCGAAAATAACGAGTAGGAAGTGAGAATGAAAGAGTGAAAATAGAGAATGGTGTGACAAAAATGAGAAATGGGGTTGGGTATTTATAGGGATAATTTTATCTGATTTTTGAATTAAAAAAAAAATTAGCCGTTGGAGTGACCGTTGCCAACGGTCGGGACACGTGGCGCCACCAGGAGCTGCCAGCGCAGGCCAGGGAGCGAGGGCGCGTCCAGCGCGCTCGGCCAGCCATCGGGGAGCGGGAGCGGGAGATCGGGGAGCGGGAGCGCGGAAATGGGGAGCGGGAACGCGAATTTTCGCGTCTGCAGCGGACCGGCCAGCGGGGAGCGTTCCCGGTGCGCGCGGGGCGGGGAGCGGGCGCGACCCGTTGTCCTTGCTCTTATCTCATCAGTCTCCCTTCTTGTTTCCAGGATGATAAAAATATTTTTTTAATCAGAGAGGATTCATAATTCAATTTCTTAGTTTTCCTTTGATGTTAGGTGTTCAGTTCTGTGTTCCATGGAATCTTAATATTTCAATCATGCAGCCTCTTCTTTTCCTTCATCTTTGATTAATATCTCGTGCATTTCCTGTAATGACAATTACTTCTGTGTTCTTTCCAAACATTAGGTGTTGCTCTGGTCCTCTGCCAATCAGATCCCGTACTGAATGATGGCCAAAGTGGGGGTGATCAATCAAGAAAATCTGTGATTGAAGGTGAACAAAGAAGGTTTATAGAGAAGCTTGTTGCTGAGCATGAAGATAAAGATGATGGAGCTTCAAGTGACTAGAAGCCTATACTGTGAGAATAACTCAGTATTAGGAAGATATATGGACCTAGCATGTTTGCTTTCCTTGCATGCACTTTCTTTTTCTGCAACTTGTTTTCTTCAGTGGAACCTTTTTCTATTTTGTTCATCACATTTACATGTGGATTGAAGATGATAGGATTTTCATGTGTAATTTTTTTGGCAAATTTATATGAAGGTGTGGTATTTGTGAGCATTTCCAGCAAATTTCCTGAAAAGTATATTAATAATTTCATCTTAACTAAATATTGGTCAAAATTGACTCCGTATCACAAACCATGTTACACCTTGCAACTTGTAGTCCCGAGGCCTTTTTTTTCCTCTCGCACAAGGATTTGATCCAAAATGGATCATATGTCATGCCCAATCTCCGAAAGTTTTTAAAAACACCACTTATGCCCTAAGGCGAAGAAATAAGGGTGTAAATAAGTCTTTTCATCAATTATTTAATCTGACAAACAGAGCAAAAATATGGAAGTTCAAGGGCACAAGTTCTCTCCTCAGGGTTACAAGTTGACAAAAACACATACATGAGGATGGTTTTTTTGCAATTTTCCCAACTAAATGCTCAAATAAAGTTTCAACCGGCCATGCAATGACTAGGATTCAAGCAAGAGTTACTTCATGTCCTCATTTATGGAGATGTTTAAAGGTTGAATATCAGTAAAACATCTATGCATCTACTTGCTTCTTTTCTCTCTTTTTGCCTTTCTTTTGATCACTAGCAGCCTCTTGCTCCTGCTGCTCAGACTTGAGCTGGGCCCGAATCATGGCCCGTCTATCACGGGGCCTCATTTCTCGTACTTTCCTTGGCGGCATGACATAAGGTTCGACGGGTCGATCTCCAAAAGGGTGCTCACTGTCAGCAAATATTCTCAATTTTCGATCTCTATCCTGCATCCACGAGCATCAACAATAATCTAATCAAAAAACTAGTTTCCCTCAATGAATATGAGTGAAATTAAAAATTACCAAAGCAATCCTTTATCCAACAAACTAAAAATCGATACTACTTCTAAAATGTTAAACTAAAAATTGATACTATTTCTAAAATGATAAACTAAAAAATTGATACTAAAAACATACCTGAAAAGTACAGAAGATCTTATTTCTAAAATGGATTGTAAAGATGCAGATATAAGGACTGTCGAGGTCTCTTCCATTACCAAACAAAGATATCGGATTGCCTCTAGTAGGTTATACAAAACTCTAGCTTCATCCATGTCTATAGAAAGAACAACTCCCTCCATTACAAAATAAAGTGTTCACTTTTTTTTTGAAGTTCTTAAATGAGTGTGCCCATTTTCACTTTTGGTTAGTTATGCATGACATGCCACTAATATCCTTATCATCGATTCTTCCAAAATGGGAATATGGACTCTTTTTTTGAAATGGAGAGACTATCAGTTGCATGAGGATGATAAATTACAAGTTTTAGAAGCAAGAATGAGAATGGCGCAAACCAAAAATGCATAAGACTCATATTTGAAGTGAATAATGTAAATTAATTTAATACGATACTAACGTCACGCAATTTGTTTCTGGGGAGCATGCGCAGGACAGCTTTACGGATGACTTCTGTAGGGTCCTTCGCCATCTGGTCCCTTAAGCTCCTTTCCTTGAGATGACCAACATACCTGCAGTATGTATACACATTTTTAACATGGATAAAAAAATAATGGATTAACATAACAAGAATGACTTCTGGGAATGAGGAGACTACATGAATGAAATTATAATTCCCCCCTTTCACTGAAAGAACTCAATTTGCAAGCAGGCATGGATGATAATAATCCATCTTTTTATCAAGTCACTTGGCTTTGATAAATATTTGTCGAGGCTAAATTTAAACTGAGCTCGTCTTAACTTTGTGATAATCAAAATAAATTTGTCAATACTAAAGCAGTTTACAGTCGATAATAAAAACAGTGGTACTTGCCCGGTATGCCAGCGATAAAACTTATCCGTTAATTTTCTTCCTGTGACACAGACATCCTTTGCATTTACTACAATGCACATGTCGCCATCATCACGATAAGGTGCATATGTTGGCTTATCCTTTCCCTGAACCACAGTAGCTATTTGGGATGCCAATCTACCAAGTACCTAGTAGAAAGTAATATAGTGTTAACCTTTACTAAACTGCACAGCTTCAAGCAAATAAAAAAAACTGTCACTAAAATACCATTCTTGATAATTTTGTATCACGTTGAAATTACAGATTCTTCCATGCTATGGCAAATCTTAGATTCATCCCCAGCAACATTTCATTCCATAAAATTTACGGACTTGACCAGGGATATCTCTTCTAAAAGGGAGAAGAAAGACCGACTTCAAATTGAAACAAGCATTGTTTCGCATTAAGCTTTTACTCGAGGCAGAAAATGAAAACAGAACAATAGCCCAATAGTTTATAAAACGTAAAAGCATCGTATGGAATTAAAGTAGTGGATAACCTGGCCTTTGGCATCAAATACTCTCCATCGTAAACCATCCAAATTTATACGTCTCAGACCAGCAAGTGCTTTCTGCATGAATATCAAAAGATCACATTCAGTTATTGTTTCACTTGGGTATCAACTATCAAGTCAGTGAAGTAGGAAACAGGCAAACGCCTCTATGCTACAAAACCACACTCTAGGTAGCTTTCATAGGATACATGAGGAAAAGAATAATGATCCACTAGTAACAGCTATAATAAAAAACTTCCACAAAATGCAAAATCTAATAGTATTAACTTAAAACATGAGCTATGAGCATATCAACCACAAATAACATGAATTCCCCTCAATCCAACTAATAACACTAAGAAAAGCAATGCTAAGTTGCGGAATTCAACTATTGCCATCTCCACTACTCATAAGCAGAAACGAACTAAATCCTACTAACCCAAATCAATAAACGGATGGGTTAAAACTAAAAAATTACAGTCAATGCACCACATGAAATTCTGAAGAATACCTATAGTACTATAACAGTATTACACACTAAGGACTGAAATTGATTATGCAATCCCCAACACTAAAAATTCTAAATTTAAGGGAAAAACGCAAATGGGTCAAAAGAAACCACATCAGAAGGCCGAAATTTCACAAACACGTAGCGTGCTTGCTTCAGCTAAAAATTGCATATTTCGAGTTGGGTTTCGAGGAACAATCACAAATGGTTCATTGGAGATACAGAGATGCACAGAAAAAAACATGAGTACTGAAAGCAATACCTTCGCGTTGCCATTGAAAGAACTAGCCGCTTGGCTTGCCATTTCTCTCTCGCTGCCGCTGCAAACTTCTCAGTGCCGACAAAAAACACCACACCTGTGTAGTGGCGATCAAAGATCAAACAACATATGCAGAAAATGGAGCTTGATGATTCACAAATACTATTGTATCTTCGAATACAAAGGAAGGAGAAATTACCAGTGACCGTAGATCACGAAAGAGGGTAGGGTTTTGGGAGAAGAATGATGGGAACTGAACTTAGGGGTTCAAGCCGATCAGAAAAACACATATTGGGCCTCATGGGCCAACGACTGCCGGCAATCGTAGAGCCCAAGCCCATTCTATGTTGCTCAGCTTTTACTTCTTTAAACAGACTCACAGTGCATACTTCTCTACTAGGATTTTTTTAATTCGAAACAGAAAGGAAGACATAATAGAAAAGCAAGATATAACTTTGAGTAGGCCCAAAACCCGTATCTTGTATTTAGAATAACCGAATAATCCAGGCAATAATATAGAGGTGTATCCATGTTCTTATGTGGTTGCACATCAACTTTTGCTTTTATTTTTTCTGACTCGGCTCGGGTGGACCAGCGTTGTTTAAAGAGTAAGTTGGTCTCTCGATGGAGACCCTTAAAGGAGGTAAGGATAATGTCAGCTAGTCGATGAGGTCTTTAGAGAAAGGAGGAGACTTGAAATCGAGTTGTGTTTGAGCCAAATGGAACGAAGTGTGTTTCCTCAACAGCACCCAGTGAGTTTCTGGGGACTCATTGACCTTGGCGAGGCAGCTTCACATACCTCGCATCCTGTCCCTTTGGGCCTTTTAACATTGTCGGCATGGGATGTTGTTCGGTGCCCTGATTTTTTGTGTTCGAGAGAGCACAATAAACTTCATGCTTGGAGGGCAGGGCGTGATGTTGCCTCCCCCCGAGATTGCAAGTCCCTGGATGTGAACTGGAACACCTTCCTAGTGGATGTAGAGACCTCCACTTCCTGTTCTAGGTTGGGTAGAAGATCTTGTGTCACCCCGTTCCCATCAGACCCCACATCTTCTATCCCTAAAAGGGGCAAGGCGGAGGGTCACGTGCCTCTTGCTCCAATTATAGGCCTTCAGAGCCATCAGGGAAAGGTCAAATATGGGGCCCGAGGATGTGCCAGTCCTTGATCCTCGGGGGCAGGCTGTGACCAGATGCCTTATATAGTTGCAGGTGAAACAGAAATCTGGGAGGCGCTTATACTACAAGTGAGCCCGTACCAGGGTCGGGTGCCCTGAGAGGTGTAGACAAATGGTACGTTGTACCGTACTGGACAGGTCCTTTCAAAAATGGACTCGGATGGTGCCCTCAGGTCAATCCCGACCCATCAGCCATGGCGTTCACAAAGCTGCCAAAGGAATCCCCAACCGTGAATCCCGTGTGAGCCGTGAGGCCATCCGGGGGAAGATCGAACACCCTCACTCACATTTTCATTTGGGAAAACGTAAAGATGGTCGGGTTGACATGCAGGAGGATGGCTTCCAAAATGAGGGGTACATGGTCGAAAGACCATGACTCGTCCCACCTGATACGATCCTTCTCCGTTTGAGACGTGAAGAGGAATCCAGAGATCCCTCATCCCAAATACTTGAAACGAGACCATCATGATGCCAACTTTTCATCATAATTCCTTCCATCGTCGAACGATTATAGGGTCAGGAGGTAAATAAATGGACGGCAAAGCCAAATGTCGTTAGGGATGCATGCCGATTGAAAAACATGTCTCTTGGAACCTCCACAACCCGATCCTCATCTGTGTCTATGGCTAGGACGTCAAAGCCTTCCTAAAGGGCTCAGTGTGGATGGGCAGCTGCCAGCGGAGCCGACTTCTTTGAGGATGATTGGCGATGCAGAGAGAGACAGTGATGCACTAATAGGAAGTAGGGGGAAAGGATCCAGTGAAGATCGAAATGGCTTCCTCCAGAAATGTTTGGCTTTAAAAAGCTCACATGAGGCTTGAGAGACATCTCTCGAAGACCCTCAAAACCCTGCGCGTCAGACGGTGCATGGAGCAGTGAGAACACTGAATGTGGAGGGGAGGTCACGTGGTAGGTTGACAGGGTGGGTGAGTGTTAACCGGTGATTTTGGACGACGACATTGAGAGTCAAGAAAGAAGGGAGGCTCGAGAGAGAAAAGCACAAAACGCTAGTTTCTTATATACACTTAACATATTCTTCTCTATCAAGATTTAATTCAGGGTGATGATACAAAAATATTATTTATTTAAAAATACATTATCAAAATACTTTAGTCAAAATGATAATCAGAGTTTGAGTTTAATCACAATGAGATTTAAATCACGACAGTAAAATACATTATATAAAAATATTATTAATCAAAATAATAATACTTTTTTTTATCAGCAAAAAACGATTTTATTGATGAGCCGAAGCTCTGATTAGGCAAATGCAATAGAGCTGAGAGAAGCAAAGAGCAATGCAAATTACAAATAGTGATTTTGTATGGTATTTGTGGGGCTAAGAACTCCATAGGAACAAGTCGGCTTCTATGATGTTGGCATGTTTCAAGTTTAGTAGAGAGAAGCTGTAGAGTTGAATTCGAGAGAGAATCAGCTCTACTGGCTCAATATTGGCTGAGAAAACCACTGAGTTGCGGGAGATCCAAAGAAACCAAAAACTAAGAAAGAGAGTCTTCATCCTAAATGGTTTGGTTGATCTTTTTGGGGTTAATAACCTTTAGTACCCCTTATGTATTGGTAACAATCCTTTAGTACCCTGATGTATTGGTAACGGTCTGGACAAAATTTTGGTCAAATTTACGTCATTTTGATGATCTGTGATCAATTCATAAGGGGTATTAAATGTTCTGTTACCAATACATAAGGGGTATTAAATGATCTGTGACCAATTCATAAAGGGTACTAAATGTGTGTTACCAAAACATAAGGATTGTCATTGAGCGTTACAAAACTTTGGAGTACTAAAGGTACGTTACCAATTCAAAAGGGGTACAAAAGGTAATTAACCCATCTTTTTGAAACCAGGCCACTCCAGATCAAGTGGGGAGATAGGAAGGCAACCCTAATGTTCCACCATCTGAAAATTAGGCGCCAAAGCGCAATGAACAGAAGACAAAGTAAAAAATGATGATAGTTAAATCAGAACGAAAACCATGATATGATATAAAATTATCACCCTTCAAATAGTGATATCCAGAGTTTTAAGTAAGACTGGAAGAGTGGACAAGATTCAAATCGCCGGTGTAATTCTCCGCTCGAACCCAATTTGATCAGGCAAATTCCCAAAAGTCCGCTCGAACCCAATTTGATCAGGCAAATTCCCAAAAGTCTGTAATTCACCCGTTTCTTTTGCCCAAACAACCATGACTCAAACATTCCTCTGCATTGACTTATATTTCCCAAGAATCTGCACAACAAGCTCAAATCGTCACTGTCCTTAATATGCGAAGAGACTATTTCATTCTACTTTGCCCCTGTCAAAATAGGAAAACAGAAACCATGTATTCCAAGGACATAAATTATAAACTTTGTATCACTGAGAATCCAATTTGCTAAACAGCAACATCAAAACCTGGTTTTTGCATTTTATACTTTCAGGGCATCACCTTGTAAAGCCGGTCCAAGTCAAGTTTGTTTCCATCAAGAAAGATTCAGCTAGTCTATATTTATCTCAGGACAAGCTTCTAGCTAACTGAACAAAAAAAACACTCCGAAGCGTTTGTGTTGTGGTTCTTTGACATGGCTGTTGTTATGGAGGACTGTATATGCACACAGGTTGGCTGACTATGTCAGTGAAAACTCTGAACTTAGACTTTCAATGGGCTCCATCACTTTCCCAATTTTGGAGTCTCCACACCCGAATATCTCCATAAGCACAAGCTTGCTCCACGTCTACATACGCTCCACTTTTCAACGCCTGCATTGTCATTTTAAAGAGACAGTTGTGATAAAATTTCAGAGCTTCTACCAGGGAATTTGATTTTTATATTTTTGAGCTAATCTTATTTTGCTTCATTATAATAAAGGGGTAATGGCAAGAAAGTACGATGAATTTCATTTTTTGCAACCATCTTCTTTGATGATTGCAAAAAAGTATCCTGAACTCTTGCAAATTGTATAAAATAACTATTTTACCCCCACAATTTATATTTAAAAAATAATAAGAAACAAACAAAAAGATCAAAATCTTTGTATAAATTATATTTAAAAACTAAAAAGTAACAAACAAAACAAACAAAATCTTTGCACAGTACAAATAGTAAGAAATTTGAGGAATATGAAAAATTGGACTTTAATTATTGGTACAATTGTCATTTTGAAATAGATTCATACAAAAGTGCAATAAAAAGACAAGATAATGGCAGTTTTTTATGATTACCAAAGAAGATGGCTACAAGTTGCAAAAAGTGAATATCTTAGGTACTTTTTGCAATTATTCCCAGTAACAACAAAGAACATATTTTTTTCATGTGAATGGATGTAGAAAGAAACTATAACAACTGAGTTGTATGGGATCATACCAGAATTTCATAAAACAGCAGAGCACTGTGTTTCTTGGTTTTACCCTTTAGAACCTTGGACAAGTTCACCATTCCCTCCTCACCCTTTTGTTTTAATATTCTTGCAATTCTGTATATTGCAAATTTATCAACTTTAAAGGGGATAAAAATAGGCACTGGAATCGATACGAGAAACTGTAAAAGCCTTATCAACTTTACCTTGTTCTTCCTGGGGATACATCTACAGACAACAAAATATATAAACAGTTAACGATTCCATATGAAGCTCTGTTATGCAAACATAAGCAAATGCATACAAGAAATACTGCTTAATATCAATGAATTGAGTTATCACCTTGTTTGTCATTGTCTTCATATCTTGAGCTGATCTCCTGATAAAATGAAAATTGAGGAAAATCATATTTTAAAACACAAATTTCCAATGGATCAAAATGTATTATATCTCGCGATAATTACAAGTAACTGCACTTTTTGTAACTCTTTTCTTGTTGTACTTAGTATAAATTTCTATTAAAATGAATATTTTACCCTTAGAAATTTAAATTTTAAATATAATAATTAAAGAACATATCCAAATTTTCATACCCTTCAAATTTATTATATTACTTTTGTATTGTAGAAAGAGGAAGAAAATTTTGTTTTTCTATTATTATTTTTAAATCTAAATTGTAAGCGTAAAATTGTTAATTTTATACAAAATGCAACAAAAAAACAAGCTCCCGATACTTTTTACCATTACCAGAGGACTACAAGTTGTAACCACATGCTACTTTTTGCAATTATCCCTTATATATTTGAATCTGTAATTAGTATTGAGGAGTGGAAAAGTCACCATTAATGATCCCTTCATTAATGGAGTAGTTGAAGAGTCTCAATACTTGTGTATATATATTAGTTACTTGTGTATTATCAAAACAAGTTGAATGAGAACATATTTTCTCATTTCTACAGAATCAAAGGTTACTTTACCTCGTTCATCAGATTGATATCGAGCTCCTGATCCTCACCAGATACTGAATAAATCTCTGTACTTAAACACAAGCTTGTGGGCCTTACTGTATCAGAGTTGATAGGAGACTCTTTGAAAGTCCCAATTGATCTCACCAATGGTGTTTGTAGATTAGGTGTTTCAGGAGCAAGCTCTGGTTCCTTCATAAACCTCACTGATGATGCTTGTCGAACAGGAGTCTCTGGAGCAATTTGTGGTTCCTCCATAGCATTGATTGGAGATACTGCCACACTTTGTTGCATAGGAGTATCAGGAGTTTCAACATAACCTAGGACTTCCTCAGCAGCTTCAACAGTTTCAGGGATCTTTGCAAGAGGCTCCACAGTTTCAGCGGACTTTGGAGACTCTTCAATACCTTTATCAATGTCCATACATTCTGGGATCTCTAGCTTCTTTGCGCAGAAGAGTGACCTAAGCTGAACTGCAGGACCTGCAAGAAATAATGTCAAAATAGAACAGAACTCTTCAACCATAAAAGGATCAATAAAAACCAGCTTACCGGTAAGCAAAGGCTCTAAGAAACTGTAGGGGAGACTGGGTATCTTGCAAGCCTTCCATACGGAAAGTAAATTATGATGTACTTTCCTTCTTTTCGACACCAAATCACTTGGGTCTTCTATGCTGTTCTTCATTACCCTGAAGGATAGGGAAGTGTTTAGGTGAAGCAAGACCCACATTTGCTTGCTGAACTTTCAGTCTATATCAAAACTCAAGGTGCTAAATATGCCATAATGATCATAACCCATAAGTTTATTCTAAAATCTGAAAAATGGTATGCTTTACATACAAGAGAGCAATCTCTACCGGTTCAGAAGTTGAAGAGCAACTTAATATTTTACTCTTAAGTTGTTGTAAAACTCTGGACGCAGAAACCTATAAGAGATGATAGGTATCCGAACTACTTATTTAGTGATCTTTATCTCCAACACTCCCACCAGAAACAGGGACTACCAAACTTTTTATACTTCAAATTTATGCAACTAAAGATTGATGTATTTTGGGCTTCAGACATCCGTTGAACTAGAAAGAAGTAAAAAATTTGCCCACACCTTGAGAAAGAGTCCCAACAGAAGTTGAAAAGATAGAGAGAAACCCAACAAGAGTGGGAGAAAGAGATGATAAAATTGGGAGAAGGCACGAACAGCTGGGACTTGAACCCTATCCCAAGACTAAGTTCAAGTGCTTGACCATTTTCCACACATCTTACGTTTCATTGCTATATATTTGGAGACTTGTTGCATCTTGAGTTGGATATAGTAAAAAAAAGTATACTAAGGTATCAAACCCTACCTTGATTGAGAATTGTTGATTAAAATAGTAAAATATATAACCAAAACGAAGGCTTCTACTATGTGGTATTACTCACCTGTACTTGTCATCAAAATTATGTCAAAACTAACATGCAAGGTCTAATACACCCTTCTACATATAAGCAGTCAAAACACATTTCAAATGATCATGTAGAAATCAATAAGATAATCAACACATACTGATTTGACAACATAAGGGGGTCGTCAATGATGCATTTTCTTTTCCTCTTCTGAATAGGCTTCACAGTAGTTGGTGTTGGAAGAACCATGTACTTCGGTGTAGTACAAGCTGGATTGAACGAGGAATTGGTGTAAGTGACATACTTGCTGAGATGATAGATTCGCTGAGAAATACAATTGCTAGTTACAGCTAAATCTCACAAAGCATAAAAATATTGAACATCGAAAGAGCCTCCTGCATGGAGAAAGGTCAGTACTAACAGTTCTAGGATTCGTAGAAGAAGCTACAAAGTACAAATATTAAGATTCATCTTCGGATATCTTGTACCTGAGTGATCTGAAAACTTGGACTTAGGAATTATATCGGGGGTGAGAGAGGAGGGTTGATCTTCTGGATTAATCTGACATCTCATGTCTTCTGATGATGCCATTTCTGCATCTTTTCCATCAGTGTGATGCTTTTCTTCTTCTTCATGTTGCAGAACAGTATTTGAAGATTCCTCCTCAGCCCTAAAAAGGATTCCTGGGTTCGGTAACCTTCCATTAGAGACTATAGTGTTTTGAAGTTTCTCCATACTTTCCAGTAAATTGCTAAGATTGGTGTCATCCTCAATCACCAAAGGCATATCACTTTCTAACAGTGACACTTCTGGGATCTTTATATTTAGGCCATTTTTACCAAATGGTTTAACAATCTCTTGAGGTTTCTCATGAGACCCGGTAAAAGTATCCATCCTAGATTCTTCTAACTCTGCCTTTTTGCTAAGCATCATCGACTTTTCTTCATCGTGATGATGACTTTCATCCACATGTTCAACAAGGGCCGGAGTTCCTTCCTCAAGCTCAACCCCATTCAACTTCTCAAGGTTTATGCAGTCTTCTTGAGGGAACCCGATGTCTCGAATCTTCTTCAAGCTTTCTTCTAACTCTGCCATTTTGCTAAGCATCATCGACTTTTCTTCATCGTGATGATGACTTTCATCCACATGTTCAACAAGGGCCGGAGTTCCTTCCTCGAGCTCAACCCCATTCAACTTCTCAAGGTTTATGCAGTGTTCTTGAGGGAACCCGAGGTCTCGAATCTTCTTCAAGCTTTCTTCTAAGTTCCTTTGATTGCTTGATGTGCCTACCTCCATGTCATTGTCCATCATATATGGTAAAAGAAAACTACAATGAAAATAACGAAACGCGTGTCAAAATTCATGCAGGGCTTAAATTATAAGAAGAAATAAAGCAAACAAGATTTTTAGGAGAAAAAGATTCATCTATTGTGCGTACTCTTCATCTGGAGGGTCTTCATCAACGAGGCAAGACTCTAGATTGGCTGCATTGAACTCGAATTGATACTGCAAAATTGATACAATTTGAGCTTCCAAACTGCAACTATGCTCTAAATTAGACACCATAAGTAGAAAACAGAAAGAATTTTTACATGAAAATAAACGAGAAAACCTCAATTGAAAAGGGAAACACATTGTGATTCCATACCTTATCTAGAGAAAACTGCACCATTCCCAGGTTTTCCCATGATGGAGTATCTGTTATGTTATATGCCAAATCACATGATACACCAAAATTTAAGCTTTCAAAAAATAACATAGCATTTAAGGAAGCTCTAATACCTTTGAGGGTGATGGCTTCGTTGGGCATCACGTTGCTTCTGAAAGTGGGGGAACAAAGATGTATCAGAGAACGGTCATCAAAAAAATGGAATAAAACAAGCCAAAGAACTTTTTATAGCTCACCTACTAAAATCCTCAATGATGTCGAGATCAAAAGCATCAAGTTCGAACCTCTCTGGTAGAGTAATTGAGATATAAGGTGCAAGGAGAGTGTCAGCATGTGAAGTATGTTTCTGACTAATGAATTCTTTGATTCTATTTAGAACCTCTTGGCAGTCATCAAACATATATTTAGCCTTTTTTGACTGTATTCTGACAACACCTAGAAGAAGATAGGCTAACACTCTGTATGTGATGATACCAAAATCATCTTGCAACATTTTATCTGCAAGGGGCACCAACTAAGGTTCAATGGATAGAAGGAATCGAGAAATGAGATCTATAACAAAGTAAGGTTGCTCATAAGAGTTGAACCAATTAACTGTCTTGGGGTAGTTTTCTGAGAATTTTCCAAAACTAATTTGAAAATGGGGTAGTCTTGATTGAAAATGGCCCACATTTGAAGTAGTTTCTATGTTAGTTTTCTGAGAATTTTCCAAAACTAAATTGCTTAACTTGCACCCTCCTATACTTCTGGTCAAGGTTGTTTCTACTTAATAAATCCATTTTCAAGTGCTGGCAACTAAAACTTGCACAAATTCAAGGCTCAGTTCGGAAAATCTTTTACAGTGAGGATCTGCATTTTCACTTAGACCTAGATTATAAACCACAAAATTGATATCTTCATAGTCCATTTATTAGACCATATCCAAACCCAAAAAAAATGTTCGAAGACACAAATCAGTGACTGTAAATCCGATAGAAAGTCAATGTACAATGAGATTTATTTTCCACTCATCAGAATAACCAAGTGACCTAATTTCTTCAGGTAAAAACAAATGATTCTTATCAACCCATCTATATACCCTTCATAATAGCATCATATGTAACAGGAGGCCAAACTCCCACAGACCCACACAAAATGCAATTTGCCTGAGTCATTAAAAATCAACAGATTAAGGTCTCAAGGATCCAATAGGTAGTAGTAGAAACAGCAAATGTACTACAAATCAAAGCAAAACCCAACATCAGAAACAAGGGAAAGGACAACAAAAATCAATTTGGAGCAGAACCCAGATGATATGAGCTCAAATAGCTCAAGTACCCATAGAGATTATACTCCTAAACAAAAATAACCTTCCAACTAAAAAATCCAAAACAATGACCACCCAACAAAGCTCTAAGGACGGTACAGCAAACAAGATGCAAAACAAAACACAAATACAAATTAACCCCATGTTTTGGTTGTCAGGTGAAGACCACAGAACCAAGTAGGTAAAAAGCTCAGTAACCCATGTTCGAGACACGACGATTTTCACTGCCATTGTTCTCGTTCTTTCTCGGAAGCCAAACAAGAGCGAGAAAAAAGCTCAGAAAAGCCTAAGCAGAGAAATAGAGAGAAGGAAACAAACCGACGGCGGAGACGATATCGGTCTGAACGATCTGGGTCTTCTTAAGCTTACTGTGAAAATAAGCAGCAACCCATATGGCTTTGAAAGGCCCTTTGCTAGCCGAACAACGGGAAGAGAACATGGCGTTGTGCTTCTCTACCTGTGAAGCTTTCTGGGTTTGAAATTTTGGATAAATGTTGGAGCTTTTTTGCAGAGAACTCTGCAACTCAGTCCGGAGAAAAAACGGTCGAGTGAAGGTCTCTCTCTCGAGCAAATTAATGAATATGCCCGTGAATATTAACATTAAGAAAATGAATACTCCACTTCAATTAATTTTGGAAATAAAAAAATTAATTATTAAATATAAAAATTATGTTTTTTTTTTGAGATAAACCGTGCAGTTGTATTAAAACAGAATAGAAAAGTTTGGTGGGTACTTGAAATGTACACCACCTACAAAGGAAAATACCAGACTGGATGGGCATGTACTCATACTCCATCGACATAAAGTAAAACAACTACTAAACAGAACTGAAACAAAAGCAGGAAAGTCGACTCTAATGCAAAGTTGCGGAAGTAGGGGGAGTCTGCGATAGCGTCTTTCGAAACCGGTACAGCAATCTTCTTCCAATTGGTACGAGGCGAAGCCAGCCACGTTGAGGTAAACACTGGTAGATCTACATCTCCCCCGGTATGTCAGCGTGCGTCGTCCTCCCTTAAGTGATAGTGGTAGGGCTCCTGAACGCGGGATTGCTGACTCCGGACTGGCAGGGGAGATAAACATCAACTGAAGATGGTGCCGTCTCCATCCATCCGCCGGGAAGGGGCCAAAGTTGACCCACCCCTCCCCGGGCCACCTCGGACTCATTCCTTCAGGCGGGGGTGCTTGAAGCCCCCCGCCGCTGCTGCCTGTGATTCCCCATCAGATCCTGCCACGCGAACTAACTCATCCCCTAGGCCCAGGTCAGGCCCAGTAGGGTTTTCAGCAGAGTCCTCTTGCCACGACCCCTTACCCTTGCTTCGCCTCCAAGCAAGAGTCGCCGCCGTCTCCTCCGCCGTCACAACCGTCTTCGAAGGGATCACCACCACCGGCAACACCGCCGCCACCCGCGGCGCTTGTCCCAACGTGTCCCCCGCCTTGGTTCGCCCGTCCCCGCCGCCGGCCTCCTCTTCCGGTCGCCGAACCGACGAGAACATCAGTCCCGGCTCCAGTCCATCCCTCAACGGCAACGCCAACGATAGAGATCCATTGTCCCCGACCTTCCCCCCACCATCGGACGATCTCGGTATCACGCCCGTCACCGTCGCCAATCCCACCACGATCGTCCGATCAGTACGATCAGGACGGATACACGATCCCCATGGTGGACTCCGACGGCGAAATCCCCCTCGGGAGCCACCGTCCCCCACCTGCGCCCAGACCCCCTCGGGAGCCGCCACTGCTCGCAAAACCCTAAAGCTAGGGCTGCTACCAAAACTACCCCAAGGGATAGCTCCTCCGTAGATGGTGGCTGCTCCGAAGCAGGGAAGCATCATCATGGCTAGGAAATGATATAAAAATTATGTAATATGAGGACAATGAAGCTTTAAATTTGCATTAATGAAAAATGAATAAAACGGATAGAGATACGAAAAAGGAAAGCACAGTCTATAAGAGCAGACACGTGTACACCTTAATCGGTAAACTATGTTTACATATTTATTTGTAAATTCTAATTTTACTTTAGTTTATCTTTTACCACACGTGTCAAGGTGAGAACATAGTATTACACTGAGTCACTAGTATTTACCGAAAGAATCATAAAATTGCGGTAAGGATCCCAAATTTCGAGATGACAAGATGGGCCGACCCGATCGGACTTCATGGTTGTGATTCAATTGAAACGTGTCCGGTTGAATGATTTTTAGAATGGTTAATTGGACGTTTAACTTATGTTTTCTGAAACTTTGTAATCGGAAAAAACAACAGCGTGCATGCTTACATTAGGGTTAGCCTCTTTTTCTCTTCCCCTCTTTCTTTTTCGCGCAGTCTTTCATATCCACTTTTTGCTACTCTCTCAACCTTTCTCTATGGTAGTTCTGTCCATTTTAATCACTTCGCCCCCGATTTTGTGTTGTTTCAACCGTGTTTCTGTACCAGTTTTGGTATTTTCGCCATGGTTCCATCTAGTGGCGGAGCTAGCTTTTTTAGCGAGTGGGGGCACCGAAAATTTTCGGTGTCAATACGTGACTGTATAAAAAATTGAGGGGGGGGGGCACAACTACGAAATTAGAAAAAATTAAGGGGTATTTTTGAAAAAAATTCGAAAAATATAGAAGATTTTTTCAAAAAAAAAATTGAGGGGGGGGGGGGGGCACGTGCCCCCCCTGGGCACCATGTAGCTCCACCCCTGGTTCCATCACCGACGTCCTCTACGGCTTCACGCTCTCGCAGCCCTGGTCTGGCGGCGACGGGGGTGAATCCGAGTCTCCCGGCGACTTCACGCTCTCGCAGCCCTGGTCTGGCGGCGACGGGGGTGAACCCGAGTCTCCCGGCCCAGTATATGCAACTGGCAAGTCCGATTCGTGGCACCGCGAATCCTTCTCCTCCGGTCACGGTAGTTGAGTTGGCCCTCTCCTCTTGGAGGACACCGCTTCAAGATCGATCGACGCAACTGCAGGATCGTCTACCACCAAGACGGGCGGATCTCGGCAACGGAGGGTGACCACAACCGTTGGCCCTCCCGGATCTGCACGCCCCGTCGGGACTAGCTCTCCCACCGACCACCGACGTCCCGAGGGGCAATCCATATCTTGTGACCACGGGAGGGTCCACTTCCCCTACATCGACACTAATCGAAGCCCTACCGGCGTTACAACCGCGAGCGGAACAAGCCAACCAGTAGCAAATGAGTACCCTTGTGAATAGGGGGCTCGATGATCTCTCGGCGGATCTGGGAGACTTCTCCCTGGATGATGAGGAGGATGACGATATAATTGTGGTCGTTCCTCAATCAGCGGTCCCGGATACTGAGGATGACAGGTATCAGCTTTCCTTTGTGGCACGATTGGTATTGAATGTGAAATACAGGCCGAAAACCCTAGTGGGGTGATGCTTAAGCAGTGGAGGGTGGACAGGATGAAGGTGGGAGTCATGTCCCAATCGGTGGTTGCCTTTCGATTCCCGAATAAGACCACCCTCAATCGAATCCGGCATTAAAGACCATGGACTTTTAGCGGTTACCCGCTTCTTGTACCGCCTTATGTACCCTACATGCAGTCGGACAACATTCTGTTCTGGTTTATGGAGATAGGGGTGCGGGCGTTCAATGTGCCGGGGGACGCTAGAAATGATGCGGTCAGAGATTTATTAGCAACCTCAATTGGACGGGGGATACCGGAGCCTCATATCCCGGTGGTGCGACATTGGACCGATTACTTGAGGTTCCGGGTGGCACTAGATGTGGACCGACCTCTACTGAAGCAGATATCTCTCCAATTCCCTAAACATCAAGAAGCTACGACAATACAACTCCAATTTGAACAACTGTCGGGCTTCTGCGCAAGATGTGGGCGTCTCAACCATCGGATACCGGATAACACAGCTCGCATTCGGGGAGTGGGTAAGGATGAGGTACGCTTTGATGATTCATTGCGTGTTGATACTGGTTTAGATGCTGACAGGTTTGCTCCAGACGAATTGCCCGCCCCCTAGGAATCCCCCGGCTCTCCGGGTGGAGGAGTTGTTGACATCCCTGACCATTGGACCAGACCGGTCCCGTGGGAGAATGGGATGTTTACCTCCCCCACCGGGGTTCCCGGCGCTATCCTTACAAGAGGGCAGTCGGTAGTAAAGACAGGTGATATGGCTAAGGAGAGTCCCCTGGGGACACATCTCTACAATTTTCAAAGGGATCCTCAGGACTGTCAGATGGCCCAAGCATGATTGCAAAGACCTGTGATATGGCTAACTTGGGGCAGAGGTAGGGAACGTGGAAGGGGTGGGGGTCACCAACATTCCCACTTGGACTCCCACAATGCCACTACCTCCCACAGGCCTTGATCAGATGGAGACTTTTCCTCGCGGGGGAAAGTAGAAGGAGCCGCGGGAAATGGTCGGAGGCCTGGGACCAAAGAGGCAGAAACTGTTGAAGACCGAGCTACGGGGCAAGGCCTACCAGAATCAAGGTCGTCAAGCACCTTATAAGCTGAAACGAACATTGGGGACCATAGAGGCGCAACCACCGAAGTTCCAACTCCGAGATGAGGAGGAAGTCGAGGAGGCACCAGACATGGCGAGGGTTGCAAAGCAGTCCCGCCAAGCATCATGAGTTGACCCGGACTCCGAGGGGTAAACGGGTGGTGGCCTACCCCTCACGATCCAGATCGGAGACTCGGATTGGAGCAGAGGATTGCACTGGTGGAGATTCCGCTTTATTATTGCTTATATGCACTATCGTTTTATCAGTACTTTTTTTTTTGGATTATGGTTTTATTTCTGTTGGACTTTTATTTCTATTTCGATTGGTTTGATCGTAGGGACACCTCTTTTGTATAGGATGTGAACTAGGTTATTTCTACGTTTTCAGAACACCGGTGTCCTACGGAAGACTCGGACATATTCTGATCTCAGGAATTTATATCCCCTTATACTGCTGCACTTTGCGTTTAAAGTCTTTTAATGCAAGACTAAGATGCTTACCGTTCAAGGCGCATGCGGTGACGTGGGGCCGAGAACCTTGGGAGGAGTGAACGAGGGTGGGACGGGCGACTGATCTCAAGTATGTGCGGGGGCGACCAGGTCCCGTGATCGAACGATGCGGTTCCTGTCTTGGAACTGTAGGGGACTGGGGAAGCTGGCTACTGTGGAGTACTTGAAAGGGGCAATCCGTCGCCGGAAACCGCAAGTAATTTTCCTTAGTGAGACGTTGGCTAGAAGGGGGGACGTTGACATACCGAGGTTGAAAACGGGGTTTACGGGGGGGTGTGAAACCCCGGCAAACGGCCAAAAGGGGGGTATCATCCTCCTATGGGCGGCAGGGATGGCAGTAACAAAGATTGACTATCAGGAAAGGTTCATTGATGCGGAAGTGAGGGGACCGGATGGGGATGTCGTTCGCTTTACTGGCATTTATGGTGAAGCGAATCGGGACCTCCGCTGGCAGACTTGGGAAATGGTCCGATCACTGGGGGCGCGGTCGGATGTGACGAAGAAGTGGTTGTTAATGGGTGATTTCAACGACATATTGAAGCAACGGGAGAAAAGGGGAGGAAATCGCTATCCGCCAAGACTCATCCACGGCTTTAGGGGAGCAATGAGGGAGATCCAGGTCGAGGATGTACCCCTACAAGGGTATGGATTCACCTAGCACAGTGGGAGCGAACCGGAAACACGGATGGCAGTTCAGCTCGATCGGGCTCTTATGTCCCGGGAGTTAAAGGTGATATGGCCGGACGGACACCTGGTCAATCTCGGTATCTCAACTTCGGATCACCTACCTATTCTAATGGAATCGGAGCGGCAAACGAACCCGGTGGGATCGAGGCAGTTCCGGTTTGAGAATATGTGGGCAGAGGATCCGGAATGTGGACAGCTGATCCAAGCTTAGTGGGGATCTCCGGGAGACCGTGACATTGAGACTAAGACTAAAGAAACGAGTGAAGCGTTGGATGTTTGGGGACAGGAGGTCTATAATGCCCTAGCCAAGAAGATATTCAGGTACGAGAAGGATATATTGTGGCTAAATGGGAGGCTTGATAGAACGAGCATCCGTAGGCGCAGAGCACTGCAGAAATTCTATGTGTCGGCACTGGAGAAGAAGGGGGAGTTCTGGAGGCAGAGGGCTAAGCAACACTGTCACGCCCCAAATCCGGTATTGACCGGACCCGAGACGCGACTTAGTGAATTTCAATTAAAAGTAATATAAGACAAATAATAGATGATAAAGATAAATAACATAAACCAACGAGTTAGAGTCTCCGAGTCTTATGCTCAGTAAAATACATAAGTCCGAAATAATCGTTCGTCACTACGAAAATAATAAATAAACATAAACCCGGACCCTCGCTAGCCCCATGCTCTGCGATGTCCTCAACTCCAAGTCATGACCACTACCTGTAGAAAACACGGTAAAATAGGGGGTGAGCTTGACGCTCAGTAGGGAAAACCGTCAAACCACCTTATCTCGAAGTCACCAAAATGCAGTTCCATAATTTAAAATATAATAATGGTTTTAACACAATACGACCTTTAAACCTAATAAAAGCCAAGACCCTCTTTAAACTCGGATACTCAAAGTCCAACTATACCGAAACCGATTCCACACAACGCCTACCCTGAGGCCACACCACGGAACAACCCAACCACAATTCCCCAACACGTAGTCAACGACACTCACAGGTAAAATCATGAACAATCCAAGCCACACCATCCAATCGACTAAGGCACACAACGAGGGGAAAAATCCAGTTTAGACATCCAATTACGTTTCTAAGCTAACTTTTCTAACGACTAACATAAGAAAGCGGCAATCGAGAACATAAAAACCAACCTAAACAACCTTTACTTTACCCTACCACAAACTGTCCCGAGATTCCACATCCCAAGCCCCTTCACAAACGACTTAAGGACAACCACAAATACGACACTTTAACTTACACGGAAGCCACACACATGAATTCACCAAAAGACAAACAAATCGAGTCATTCACGGTCACACACAACTCATAACAAAGAAGAACACCCAAAGTCAAAACACAACGATACTCAGTCAATTCAAAGCAATTCAAAACGGAACGGCCCGTAGCCATCGCACGGTCTAGGGAGCAACCCTCTCGGCCCGGCGTAACCGCACGCGACTTCCCTAACACAAAGTCAGGATAGGCGGTCGACCTCATCGCGGACGCGGCGTTTTACCGATCGACGGAAGGCAGGGAAATCACCTCTTCGCGGCCTCATCTCTCGCGGTGCTCAACACAGCGTTTTACCAACTCACGGTCGGAAGGTACCAACTCACGGTCGAAAGGTAGGGAAACCACCTTTCTCGTGTACCATCGTACACCAAGCCTCACACTTTACCGTTCACTCACCCGGAAGGTACGACTCACCTTACGGAAGTACGTCTCTCACACTTTACCGGCGGCGCAACGGAAGGTACGACACACCCTCGGGCACAAATCATAACCATTATCACACTCACAATCACAACCACACTCACAATCACAACCAAAAGCACAATCATAATCACGTCGATCTATTACTCACCCGACCATATCACAAACAATGATTCACATCAGAACAATCACGGCACACTTGCCCACACATAGCAACGACATATCACATCGAATATAATATGCCTTGACCCTTAAATTACATTCACAACTGTTCCGTACTGACCATCACTTACTGACACCCTCTCGGACACACTCAATACAACTATCACAGAACAGTCACAATCACTTTCACAACCACAGTCATGTTTCAATAATAACACCGCCATCAGGCACATATCATCACTTACCGTTACCACTCTCCATGTGGTTACCCCACCGGTTTAACAGGTATCCCCAAACATTCACAATCCAACATATCAAGTAAAATAGTGAAAAGCACTCAAATCACTGATCATGCGTTCTCTAGTCAATTCTACTCATTTTCGTGTTTGTTATTTATTAACCGTTCAAGCATCAAAGGCATACACAGATACATTCAGCACACAAGTCCTACGGGCGCGACATTGCCCGATTCTACCAGCACATCAATTCCTAAGACAGAAATCGTAAATGTTCGCAGTTTGATACGTCTACGCTAGTCGTTCGTTTCCTATATGCACACTAGTTCTTTAGCCGGTTTATTAGGTTTCCCTATATGCATACTAGTAAAACCGTAATAAAGCGCATTCGAGGTAATCCCTACCTCTTGAAGAGCCGACCGTTGCGTCTCCTAGCTGTTGACGTCCGGGCCTACCTCCGGTCTTCTCCGTGCTCGGGGTAAAGGCCTGGTTTACACAAAAGGGACGGTATTAGTCCCGGTCCAACCCGTAACGGTCCTCAACTTTAATAAGTACGTCCGGTAAGTTCAGGTAGTCAATCTGATTTTAAGTCAAATATTTATTTAATCCAATTAATTTATTAATTAAAACTGATTTGGCCCGGCCCGGCCCGAATCCGAGTCCGAACCCAGTCCAGACCCGGTCCAGAACCCGAAACCAGATCTGCCCTGGACCCGGACCTAGATCTGCCTCGGACCCGAAGTCAAATCCTGGGCCCAAGGCCCGAGTTCAAGCCCAAACTGACTCGGCCCAAGGCTAACATGGCCCAAGGCCCGTAGCTCGGACGAGTTGAGCCCGACCTGGTTCGAGGGTCCCGACGAGGTTTTCGTCGAGCTCTCCGGTGGGTTCTCCGGCTTCGATGGGCGGCGTGGTGGCAGGTAGAGACGGGGAAATAGCTGGCCGAGCTGTGAGAGACGTCAGGGAGGAAGAGACGAAGCCCAATGCGTCGAATCTCAGATCTGGCGAAGCTATGGCTTCGCCGGTGTCGTCTCCGCCTGAATCCGACCAAAGCCCACTCGTAGCTCGCGTTTTCTGGGAAAGAAGGGTCGGAGAAGGCGAGTTTGGCCGGGATGATGCTCACCTTCTCGGATTTCTCTGACGCAAGGGCGTCGAAGCTCGGATGGGAAAGGGACGAGGTCGGCGTGCTTCGATTTAGCAAGGGAGAGGAGATCGTGATGGGGTTTTTTGGTGCGATGGAGAAGTCAAGGGTGGAAGGGAAGGCTCCGGTGATGGGTTGTGGGTCTCCGGCGTTGCTCGGAGGGGAAGGACGTGAGTGAGGGTCTGGTGAGAGAGGAGAGCGGCGGATCTGCGTGAAGGGAAAGGTGCGAGAGGGAGCGAGGGCTTCACCTCGTGTTGCGTGCGTGTTTATGAGAAATGAAGAGGCACGATGGGGGTATTAGTGCTAGGGTTTGCTAGTTGGGTCGGGTGGGCCTGCAAGCAGAAGCGGTTGGGCCGGTTTAGTTCGGCCCAAGGCTCAGGCCTGGCCCAGCCCTAACCCCCATCTCTTCCCCCCCCTTTTTTTGATTCTTAAACCAAAAATAAACCCGTCCATCAACCCGCGACGTTCCAACGAAGAGTTTAAGGTGATAAATTTCTTGGTCTTTACAAACACTGGCTTACAGAAAGCGATCAGAACACTAAATTTTTCCAGGCGTCGGCGTCTCAACGAAAGAGCATAAATAAGGTGACGGAGTTGAAAGATGCAGAGGGGAACATTCTCTCGTGGGATACGGGATTGGGAAAGCATATATTGGAGTTTTACAAGACCCTGTCCAAGAAGACGAGAGGGGACGGCATAAATGGTCCTCGTTTCCAACAACAAGTAACAGAGGTTCAGAACCGGGCACTTATGGGGGGAAGTGCCTTCTGAGGAAGTTAGGGAGGCCACTTTCTCAATGGGGCCAAACAAGTCGCCTGGACCGGATGGACTGAACCCATTCTTTTACCAGAAGTATTGGAGTACAGTGGGTCAGGATGTCACCTGTTGGGCAAGGAGGGTCTTCGCGGGAGAGGAGATCCCGAAAGAACTGAATAAAACGACTTTGTTCTTGATACCAAAAGTAGAATGCCCGATGTCATCGAAAGATCTATGACCTATTGCCCTGTGCAATGTGATATTCAAGATCGTGTCAAAGGTGGCAGCGAACCGACTGAAAGGTTTGCTGGATGGTCTTATTTCAGCAACCCAATGTGCGTTTGTCCCGGGTAGGTCAATACAGGACAATATTATTTTGTCATACGAGACCATGCACTACTTGAGGAATAAGAAGTTGGGCAAGGAGGGTTGGGTGGCTCTGAAGCTGGATATGAATAAAGCTTACGATCGTGTAGAATGGGGGTTTATGTGGGGCATGATGCTGGCCTTTGGTCTAAGTGAGGAATGGATCAATCTGGTACGTCGGTGTACGTATTCGGATACTTATAACATTGTTGCGGGAGGACAGCAAGCGGGTTTTGTTCATCCGGAAAGGGGAATTCGACAGAGGGACCCACTATCCCTGTATCTATTCTTGTTTTGCATGGAAGGGTTCTCGAGACTTCTGCAGGGGGCGGAGGGGGCAGGTGAGTTTCATGGGGTAAGGATTACCCCTCGGGCGCCGCCCCTGACTCATCTGTTCTTTGCTGACGGCTGTTACGTATACTGTAAAGCGACCCCGCTGGAGATGGGTCGAGTGCATGGATACTTGAGGATGTTTGAAGAGGCGTCAGGACAGATAGTGAATCAACAGAAGTCGTCGCTTTTCTTTAGGTCAATACAGGACAATATTATTTTGTCATACGAGACCCTGCACTACTTGAGGAATAAGAAGTTGGGCAAGGAGGGTTGGGTGGCTCTGAAGCTGGATATGAATAAAGCTTACGATCGTGTAGAATGGGGGTTTATGTGGGGCATGATGCTGGCCTTTGGTCTAAGTGAGGAATGGATCAATCTGGTACGTCGGTGTACGTATTCGGATACTTATAACATTGTTGCGGGAGGACAGCAAGCGGGTTTTGTTCAGCCGGAAAGGGGAATTCGACAGGGGGACCCACTATCCCCGTATCTATTCTTGTTTTGCATGGAAGGGTTCTCGAGACTTCTGCAGGGGGCGGAGGGGGCAGGTGAGTTTCATGGGGTAAGGATTACCCCTCGGGCGCCGCCCCTGACTCATCTGTTCTTTGCTGACGGCTGTTACGTATACTGTAAAGCGACCCCGCTGGAGATGGGTCGAGTGCATGGATACTTGAGGATGTTTGAAGAGGCGTCAGGACAGATAGTGAATCAACAGAAGTCGTCGCTTTTCTTTAGTGCCAACACACCTACATCACGTAGAGAGGAAGGAGTTAGGATACTGGGCATCCCGGAGTTAACTCAGCCATCCTCCTACCTGGGGATCCCTAATATGATGGGACGCAGTAGGAAGCAGAGGTTACAATATATCCTGATAAGAGTACTGAGGCGGATTCAAAGATGGGACGACAAGCTCCTAAACGGGGCAGGCAAGGAGGTCCTGGTCAAGTCGGTATTGCAGGGAATCCCTACTTACACGATGAGTGTTATGCGGTTGCCAAAAGGGCTTCTGGAGAAGATGAATGTGGCACTGGCTCGGTTTTGGTGGAAGTCGTGTGGGGCGGACGGAAAGGGAGTAATATGGCAGTCATGGACGACCATGTCACGTCCGAAAGAAGAGAGGGGCCTGGGCTTCAAAAATATGTTTGATTTCAACTCAGCCTTATTGGGCAAGCAATTGTGGAGGTTGCTCCTGGATGAGTCCAGTCTGGTTGCCAGAGTATTGAAAGCTCGGTATTATCCGGAAACATCGGTACTAGAAGCGGTTCGGAAACCTAATCAAAGTTTTGTTTGGCAAAGTCTGTTATCGGCTCAAGATATGATCAAGGAAGGGGCAAGAAGATCGATTGGTCCAGGGACGACCACGTTGATTGGCAAGCACCCGTGGCTAGTTGGGGTTGAACCGAAAGTGCAATCCACAGGACTGGATCTGGCTATCAGACCGGTGTCGGACATTATGGTTCCGAATGAGCGGAGGTGGGATGTAGATAAGATACGACAGCTGTTTGATGAGGGCGACCAACAGGCGATAATGGCGGTGCCTATCAGTAAGTTCGCAGTCTCTGACTCATGGTATTGGTCGGGGGACTATCTGGGGAAATATACGGTGAAGGCTGCATATGGGATGTGTCAACAAGATCAAGCCGTGTTTCAACCCCAGACGGATATCTGGACAAGGATCTGGCAGCTGGAAGTCTTGCCTAAAGTACGCACGTTTCTATGGAGGATGTGCTCAGGGTGTCTACAAGTGGCGGTCAACCTTAGACGCAGACACGTAGAAATACCAGCGGTATGCCCGGTCTGCGCAGGGGTTGAGGAATCAGAACTTCATTTGTTGGTTCAATGCCCTCTGGCGGCGGAGTGTTGGACAAAGTCGGGTTTAAATATCCCTCATGATGCACAGTCCATCTCGGAATGGGTGCAGAGGACATTAAGTGGTAATCCTCCGGCAAACGGAGGACTGATTGGATGCATTCTTTGGGAAGTGTGGAAGGCTAGAAACAAGGTGGTCTGGGAACAGAAGACCCAAACGGCGGCAACGGTCTTTCAACGGCTTTCCATCTACAAGCAGGATGGTTGGAGGTTATGAACCGAAAGAGGCAAAACCTGTCACAACCTGATCGAGGCCAGCTAACTGGGGCTATAGTATGGGAGCCCCCGCCCCAGGGAACGTGGGCAGTGAATACAGATGGAGCGCTCTTCGCGGTGGCAAACCTGGTGGGGACGAGCTGGATTAGTAGGGACGACCAGGGACGTATCACGGGGGCCCGATCGACTTCCACCCATGGCCCCCAAAATCCGACCCTGGTTGAGGCGTATGCAATCAGGGACGCGCTGACATGGCTTAAGCAACATCCTCACCAGAGGGCGGTTGTGAGAAGCGACTGCAAGATCATAGTGGATATGATTAAGAAATGAGGAAAACTTCTTTCTCCTTTAGGGACAATTATCACAGATTGTATCTCCCTTTTATCTCAACTCGAGTACGTGCAACTCGTCTTTGTAAAACAGACAGCGAACAAAGCAGCTCATTGGCTTGCCAGGGCGGCTTGTTCTTCCCCTGTCTGGAATTGGTCTGGGGGTCATATCCCCGAGCCACTTCAAAGCACCCTCATTGCCGATATTTAAATAAAAACATTCTATTTCTCTAAAAAAAATACCATGTAATTTTTCGTTAAATATTTGACAAAGAAATAAAAATACTGGATTTGATTAATGAAGATTCTCTTGTGCAATTAATTCAATACGATAAGGATAAGAAAACTCATCCCCCATGTCTTCTCTACAAATTTGGCATCTCCAACTATCGACATGAGAAGAGTTGTATCTAGGATTAATAAGTCTTAATGAGAGAGAGTGTTGTTAATTGTTAAATATTACACCATGTAGGAGAGGTGATAAAGAGAGGTTTTTGTTAATTTACTCTTGAAACTGTTGCAAGCTAAAACTGATGGTAGGAGGGGTGGTAGGAGACCAAAAATGTCTCATACCACACCGCTCCTACAACGATCCATTGTGGATGTTCTTAAGTGTATCAACGTTCAAGGACTAGAGAAAGGAAACTGTTATGACTCGTTTGCATTTTTGGGTTTTATCTTCTATTGTTCTAGTTGGGCCTTTTGTGTTTCAGCCCATTTATGTTGCTACAACCTTAGCTTTGGTTTTGTCTTTATATGCTCTGTAATGAAAACGGAGAAGGCATGTTTTTGGGACCATTTTTCCAGTACGAGTCCCCATCCACGATCTCTCTCTCTCTCAATTCTCTTCTCCCCTGTTCTTCTCCCTTCTACATCCTTCCTTCTCTACATTGTAACCCTAATTCATATCTTCCGCCGCATCACCCATATCCACCACAAACTACCGCTAACACTGGTATCAGATTCTCCGTCGGGGCACCATGGCTGCGAACACATCAACGCAAATGCAAGATGAGCTCACGGCGACAAAGGCCGATGTTGCTTCGCTGAAGGAGTCGATGGCTGAGGTCCAAGCAAATGTGATCAACATGACCAAACTTTTACAAGCTTTGACAGATAAGTTGTCGGATATTACTCCAAACCGCCCGTATATTCTGGTTCCTCCGTCTCCACCTTCAGTATCAGGAGTAATTCCTCAAACTCCTCCACCGCAAGGTTCGATCTTGGGTCCTCCACCTGACCTGACCCAGGATCTTCCCCCACGACGTGAAGGGCGTGCGCGTAACCCACCCATATCCACCACAAACTACCCCTAACAGAAACAACATAGCCTACTAATGGCCACAGTGCATAACTGAAGGGAGAAAAAGTTACATATACTAGTGATGAAAAACCTTTACAAAACCACAAAGGTGACCAAATTAGACATACTTCGAGGTGAAGTACCACTTGTAGCATCTATACAACCTGGCTCTAAATCACGCCATAGGAACAACAATAGCCTCTCTCGTCACAAGCTTTATACCCCTCACCCACAACTCAGCTGCTTCGATCCCGCCCTCGCACACAAAATGCACCTCTCTGTTCTTGCTCGTCACTACCCGAAACACACCGGGCTCGTCCGCATCCCCCTTCTTCACCCTGTTCCGCCGGAAAGCCAAGCTCGGCCCCGTTTCCGCCTCCCGACACGTCACCTTTCTCCGGCCAGACTTCCCCCACTGCAACGTTCCCGACGATCCCACCATCTTCACTTCCTTCCCGTGCGGAGCGCCTTTCCCTCCTTTAGTATGCTTCAGCACATACCCACCGCCAAGCACCAGCTTCCGAGCAAGCTCGTTTAGTATCACGCGCTCCGCTTCGTTGTCGTTGACAGTGACACTCTTTTTCCTTGCCAGCGAGAGTGGTGTTTCGTCTCTCGCGTTCTTGGCATCACAGCACGCGCCGTGGTAGATCAGTAACTCGCAGACAAACCCGTGCCCCTCTCTCGCTGCTAACATGAGCGGGGTGTATCCGTCACCGTCAGGGACGTTCACGTCGTAGCCTCTGCTTGCCAATAGCTTCACAGCGTCCACGTCTCCATGACGGGCGGCGCAGTGTAAGGCGTAGAACCCTCCGGCATTCCGGTTGCCCTTTTCGAGAGCGTGTTCGAGCATTACCTTCTCGAATAAATGCCGGTTCTGGTTTGTTTCTGATAAGGTGATCGCTGTTTGGCCGGATTTGTTGTGAAGCTTGACATCCGCTCCTGCGTGAACAAGGATCCGAAATGCCTCCACGTGTCCCTTCAAAGCAGTGATCATTACTGCTGAGAAGCCTCTGCCATCTTGATGATCGAGGTTGAGATCAGTTCCTCCCAGACTGATTAGAGCTGCCAAGGCCTCTGTATCACCGATTTGAGCTACAAACCTTAGAGGAGAGAAGACGGAGACATCACTGGATCTGGGGATCTTCCCGGATTTGATTACTGTGAGCACTGCTTGTTGAAACCCCAGAGACCATTTATTTGATTCTGCAACCGAATCTACAGATCGGCCGGCGATATTAACCACGCCAAAGTCAGCACCAGCGGTGGCTAATGCTTCGAGGCAATCTCCTCTCTTGTATTCCACACAGATCATGAGAGCTGTGTCACCAGAGTCCGTCTTGGAGTTTATATCACAACCAGAGTCAACCAGGTGTTGAATGATCTCCCGCTGACCGAGACGTGCAGCCATGTGAATTGGGCGGAACTCGGTTTTGCTGGTTTTGACCGGACATTCCACGTCAGCACCGCAATGCAAGAGCACGGTGACAGCTCCAGCGTTGCCACAGAGGATGGCGTGGTGGAGTAGGGTTCTTCCGTGGTGGAGGGTGTGAGGGGATTGGTTTTGGAGGAGCATGTGTAAGATAGAGCCACTGGCTTCGAAATACTCTACAGCACACCAGGTTATGGCGTAGGGCTCTGCCATTCCTGCACCTACTCGAAACTCTTCTCCTGTTGTTGTGTCCCATGACCATGCTCCGAGCTTCACTTCGGTATCTGTCCCTACACCAGCCTGGTTTTGGCATTATGGGGTAAGAGAAAATGGGGGTTGTCAATGCCAACACAAAAGGGAATGAAATAAATAAAACTACAGAGAGAGTGTACTGCTAAAGCTATCATTTTCTTATTTAGATATACAGGTGACCAAATAAAATTGTCCATTCATTCCCCTAAAAATATTAAATACATGGAAACCTCTATTACTAAGTACTAACCCTCTATTACGCAGTTTTTGCAACACTATAAACTGATGCCCGGACAATTTTGCAAAAACTACCTCCTATCCGTGTTTTGTAAAACCAATTCCTCATTATCTGTCTTTTGGAATTTTCCCCTACGATCCGTGATTTGCAAAAACGTCGTGATATTTTGGACAATCTGCGTCCAATTTGACGGATGTAAAAAAACCTGTTAGTTTGTGCAGACAAAGTTCATCTACAGTTTGTAATCGTAAAAACCGTGTGGTATAGGATTAGTAATTAGGGCTTACCCTTTAAATATACAAGCTTGTTTTCAGTTGAGATTGCTGAACTATGCACCATTTGGTTGTCATCAAGATACAAAAACCTAGGTCTTTCTCAGTTTACAACTTCCAATAATCCTACAGAGGGTATGCTACTTTTCTCTTTTTCACATTTAAAGAAAATGAAATGTGATTAACAAATTCATAAGAGGGGATATTTTAACAACATAATGATGAGTAGCTTTTAAGCAAAACTTGCCTACAGAAGCCTATTTCTTTTAAGTATCATAAAAATATAACTTATACAAATGAGAAGGCTAGGTTTACCTGTAAGAGCAAACGAACAATAGAAGCCTGTCTGCTAACAACAGCAGCAACAAGAGCAGTACAATCTACATTTGTGTGCAGAGAAGGCTTGGATGACTGAAGAAGCACTCTATCAGTTGTCCTCAGATCAACTCCACACTGTCATGTACCACAGCAAGATATCAATGGCTGATAAAAAAGAAATTAATTCAACAATTCGGAGGATCAGATGTGGGATAAATGGTAATGACGGATATTTGCAGGGTACAATTCAGGGGACCGGGAATGAGGTCATATGACAAGTGTGAGAAGGTTAAATCTCAGTCCAGGAGTCAAGACAAACCGACCAAGGGGAGAGAAGCCAAAATAGAAATAATTTTTGTTAAGTCAATTAGATTGGCATCAGCAACAACCACCCAACCCAACTGACCTACAGACCCCACAAAGCATGTTTGTGGATGACAGCAAGTAGCAAAGAAGTTACACCAGAGGAGCAAGGAAAATTTTGTTGGAGATTAGCTGACAACCTTTTGATTTATGATATATAGTAATGTTACTGACAGAGTAAACAATAATTCGTAGTCAATGCTCAGTGCTCAGTTATGGATCCTTAATGGTAAAGTTCAAAGACTTTAAGATAGAAGGCAATAGAGTTATTCAGCAAGAAAGGAACTTTTTCACTATATTTTTTTCCTTTCAACTTTCAAGATCAGAATATAGCAGGTTTTTGTTGTAAAAACCTGACTCAAAAAGTCGGTGAGAATTCAAGGAATTACCTTGATGAGAGAGTCCACCACATCAACAAACCCTCTGCAGCATGCAGAGACAAGAGCATGCACGGCAACATGGGACCGAATCAGATCAGAACCCATGAGCATTTCTGCTAACATTGCTTGGCCATGACAGCTCGCTTCCAGCAGAGCCTCCTCGCAAGCAGGCTGAGATGCACCAGCTTTTAGTAAGATTTCCAGAATCTCCAGATGCCCCTCCCTAACCGCTGCTGTTGTCGCAAAGCCCCTGAAGAGTTTCTGGTTCACATCAGCTCCTACGCTCTGTCAATAGCAAACCGCCAATTCTCAGTACATTGGAAAAAAAATCCGGAGAGGCTCCACAAGATAAAACTTACATGTTTTCACTTTTTATCTACTAAAAAAATAGTGAAGGTTAAGGTGATAAAAACATGACAATTATGATGTATATCGTGATAGGAATCTTGGATTATTCAAGCGCAGTAGCTGATGGCCACAAAAAGACAAAATTAAGAAACACTGATGTGATTGGCAATGAAGCATGTAACATGTACAAAGTAGTATATGATCCAGAACAAGGCAAAGGGGGGTGTATCATGTATATGTACTGTTAAGTACTTCTGATTGAAGTCAATAGTAGAAAACTGCTCAATATGGGCATATCAGACCATGTGTCTGTAAAATAATAATGATAACTTATGCTTGCTTTGTCTCTTATGGGGATGCTCTAACATGGTAACACAGGTTCCCCATACAAACCAGTAATAAGCATGAGTAATATATGCAGTTTTCTTCTTAAAACAATATATTTATGCTCTAACTAAAGTCATTGTCCAATAGCCAAAATGCAGCCATGATGAGCCAATCCAGCTATCAATTAGAGCACTTAAAAATACCAATATAAATCTAAGATGAGGAATGCATTGTCCGGGTATTCTTCTGCAATATCAGCATATCTTACAGGATTTTTCAATAGAAAAAATGTAGCAGTGATATTGAGGTGAAAAAACATCAGAACTGTTATAAATCGGTTCCAAAACAGAGTAATGCAACCTATTGAAATCAGATAATACAACCGGTGGGCTGTCCTTTTCAAGTTATGGGTTGGATAAACAGATTCATTTTCCATTCAGCTGTAGATCCATTTTTTTACTTTCTACGGTAGAAAATTACAAATGAATTATCAGAAGGTATTAAATCCAAGAGGAAGTGTTCAGCATAGGTTCTGTCATCTTCAAAGGAGCTACACACTGCAATAGTAGCTTAAAAAAACTATAACCAGTTTGAGAAGTAAAGCTCAATATACAGCTCCAGCTGATTTAGATTTTAGAACATTGCGTGGAGTTACCTACAATGCATTAGGTCACCACCTTTATCTGCATGTGATGGTTGAACATTTCAATTCACCCACCTTTAGAAAATTAGGATTGCTTATGAGCATAAAAGGAAGTACTAAGACCGAATGGATCACCTAAGATTGACTTTATGTATCTTATATGGAGAATCAAAATTCCGAACCTTAGCCAGATGTTTTAAAATTCTAAAGGTTTACAATGTTCAGATACAAGAAAATCTCGGAAATTAAGTGATGATACTAAAAGTCTACTTGTTAGTCGTCAAAAAAAGCTAAGGTTTTACACATCATCATTTAGATTAAAATATTATGAAAAGAGACTGTAGTACCTCATTGGAGTGTGTGGTAAGCCATTGACTCATTGACTACCAAAAGAACTCCACATATTTGCAACTTTTATAGTCAACTGTTTGGTTTTGAAAGCAATTTGAAAATAATGTTATATGCAAATAAAATGAGGGTCTGACAGTTCTTACTACAGAAATTGAGCAAAATGAACAAACAAACAAAAACCTCAATATTTACAGATCAGGCAGAAAATGTTCATATCAGTGAAAATGACCAGTGAGAACTCAAAGATGCAACAGAGAGATCACCAACACGACCAAAAAGGAACTGCTAAAGAATATGGTGAAAAAGCACCAAGACATTTTAAAAAAATCTGCAAAATTAAGCTCAAACTCCAAAATTAAGGGAAACGAGCAAGCAAAAAAGCACAGGAACTGAAACGCTTGGATGCTATGGAATCGAACACGCTTCAAAAAGATCTACAAAAATCAACTATGCGAATGGAACAGTCCGAATCTGAACTCTGACCTCTATGATCCAATATATTTTTAAGAGAGCGAAATTTCAAAAAAAAAAAAACGAGCTCATTACCAGCAATTTCCTGACGAGAGTCAAATTCCCGGCGTGAACGGAGAGGAACAGCGCCGTAACGTCCGTCTTCAACTCCTCATACTCCAATCGCACCTCGCCGGCCGATTCATCGCGGAGCGCGACCTCCATCTTCCTGTTCTTCAGGCAAACGGCGCCAATGTAGTTGACATCAACGACCGGATCAGCGATGCACTCCATCGCCGCCTTAATATCGCCGGAGAGCGAGACTTCAAGCAAACGCTGCGAGACCTCGGCCTCGTAGTCCACAGGGACGACCTGCTTGCCGGAGAAAACCGTCATTTTCCGGCTAATGCGGCGGCGGAAGCTCGAGCTCCTTGGGTAGAAAATAAATGCGAGGACTGAGAAAGAGCTCGCATGCGAGACCGACACTTCCTCAGTCGCTATTCTCTAGAGCGACGCGAGACTCGAGAGAAGAGAAGAAAATAAACTTGAAAGGAGTGAGCGGCAGACACCAGTGGAAAAGGAAGGAGTGTGCTTTTATTTTATGGGTCAGAATTTAACCTGGGTTTCAAATTTGTAACCGCGGTTAAATCTAAACATTACCAGTTTACCACACTCCACACGCACACCGTAAGGGGCGGCTTGAAATTAATTGAAAAATCGGAGGGCATTATAGTCAATGATGTCCAAGAAGGCAGAAACAACTGATATTTATTACACCATATAATAGTAATATGGAAAAATAACACATAACCCTCACTAACTATCACCGTTTTTATATCACCCCCTTAACTTTTTTTTGTGACATTTAACTCCTTTAACTTCATTTTTATTTCACTTTAGTCTAACGGTGTTAAATGTTGGATGGAAACAACCATGTGCAAAGCACATGATGTTGTATTTTTATTAAATGACATAATTACCCTTTTATATATACTAATTTAACCTAACTAAATTCAAACCCTTATCTCTCCCACTCTCCCTCTTTCTTATTTCCTCTCAGTCGCACAAAGCTTCCAACTCCAAACTTTCACCTCCAATTATCTTGTCTACTATTCTCTCATCTCAAACAATTCTTCTTGCTCTCACCTTTCTCCTCTCTCGCCGGGAAGTTGAAATCAAAATCAAACTCATTGACCCAACCAACCCCAATTTGATTTTGTGAGTCTCTGTTTCTGAAATTGGGGGAAAAAATTCAAAACGGGTATGGGGTTTGATGGTGGCCGGATCTGGGGTGAACGGGTTTGTTCAATTGCGCTTGATGGTGACCGAATCTATGGAGGACGGGTCATTACTTTTTTTCGTTTTTTTGTTTAGTTTCAACTAATCAGGAATTAACAATAAAATAAAATTAAATATGGGAGATTAGCGAAGAGAATTAACAAAAATAGAATTAAGGAAAATAATGAATAGAAGTAGTAAATATTTAAACAGTAATGAAAATAAAGAAAAAGGATAAAAACACATTAATGTAAATAAAAATTAGTAATGAAAAAAACATTTTTTTCCATATAAAAGTAATAATATTTAATTCAAAATAAAAAATATCAATATTAAAAATAGAATTAATAAAATAAAGGAAAAGAATAAAAAAGTATTAACAATTTTTTTTAAAATAAAGAAAATAATGGAAATAGAAAACTAACATTTTTATGGTAAATTTTAAAAATTTGAGAGTTAGAGAAGGATATTATTGACATTTCAAGTTTGTAGGACTCAATGGTAAGGTTTTGGAAATTTGATGGTCAATGAGGTGTATTTTAGACATTTGACTTTTATTGGATGGAAAGTTAACATTGTTAGACTAAAGTGAAAGAAAAATAAAGTTAGAGGAGTTAAATGTCACAAAAAATAGTTGGGGTGGGGGGGGGGGGGTGATGTGAAAAACGGTGATAGTTAGCGAGAGTTATGTGTCATTTTTCCTAGTAATATGGATTACCATAACTATTAACTAATAAGTGTCTACAACTTTTTTTCAAAAAATAATAATAATAAGTGTCTACAACTTATTTTTAGTATCAAAAAATATGTTTTTAAATTTATTTTTGATAAATGATTTTCTCAACCTTTTCCGATTGGTTTTGGAAAATTAATGGCCTGATGGTACAAGTGAGTGCTATCGTGTTTTGTTCTCCCTCTGACCTAACGTCGTCGTAAACTATGGCAGCTATGATTATTGTCATAGCTTCTGCCATGACTCCTCTCCTCCTAGTCGTACTCTGTGGTTTTGGTTTCAATAGCAGTTTTGCTTGGATGAAGGTCACAAACCGCTACTTCTTTGTGTCTCTTTCTGTGAGTTCGATTAGGGTTTTCCTGCTAGGGCTCCCTTCGAGTATCCTCTAGCCACCGCGACGTTGGTTCCCTCCCGCCACCAAAAACGTGTCTTCCGATCTTTTTTTTCGTCTGGCTCACCTCGGCATCGATCAACCTCACCGCCTCGGAGACCGCAGCCTCCTTGTATCGAGTCATCTCTCCTGATCTACCCCCGCTGTCGCTGAAGCCGCCACCGGCGCGTCCTCCTCCCTGGCATCCACCACCGCACCCTCTGAAGCCGCCGTTGCTAAAGTCGTTTTCGTCGTCTCGAACACCGCTTCTTCCTTAACCTCCACCACCGCACTCTCCTTGACGCCTCTTTCGATTATGGATCTGGCTAATCGAGTGAGTCTTTTTACCTCCTCTTGACATCAATGATCGCAGGTCCAGTTTAATACAACGAATTGAGTATGAAGGTTATACCTTGACCAACAATCATTAGTTTCGTCATAGTTTAGTGTTGACTCTTTTTTTTTTATCAGCAAAGAAAATCCAATTCCGTCAAAAACAGTTATAGTATGAAAAGAATAACGAACACTTTATATTCTTTGTTTGTTCTTCGTGGTTAAGTATTTATTCCTAATACACTCGAATGTATTTGAAGTCTATTTAATAAAATTGAACATTTTCGTCCACAAACAACTGCTTGATGGTGAATTAACCATATAAATCCAATTTGACGATGATTTTATTATCCGGGCATTTTGTCATGGCTTTGATGAAGGTGCAACCACCACTTTTGCCCCTTTACTAGTGGCTTTCTTTTTGACTCATTCTCTCTAATAGATAGGAGACTTTAAAAAATATAATGTCAATATAAAGATATTTATATATGTAATGAACGTATATGATAAACAATTAACATTATATGCTTTAAACTTACTAACCATAACATTATAGACTCTAAATCAAAATACAACCAACACAATATAATTAAGCACACCAATAGTGCAACATGTCCTGTGCACACCTGCACAAAATATAGTAATTATCCATGATCGTATTCATAACCTTTCATATAAATTGTTGAATCATAAACAGTACGGTGCCCTCTTGAAGACATGATTAGCTCAATTTTTTGTTTTTCTCTTCTGAAAATTTCCTATTCAGCTTACTGGTTCAGATCGGGCTAATCTCATTATAAATGCTCCTAATTTGGCTGTGCATGGATTATAAGATGCAAGTAAAGGCGTTGCGTCGCCAGTTTCTAGAGCTATTCATCTCGCTGGTCGTTTCTTGGGTTCCCAGAAACGACCGGTGGATGTAACGCTTGTTTCACCACTTGTTCGGTATGGTTTGTGTTCGGTTTGTAAGGTTTGTTAATTTCATTAATGAATCTTTCCTTTAAAAAAAAGTAAAAAAAAAGGGAAAAAATAAAGTAATAAAAACAGCAGCAAAGAAGAGCACAATGACTAATGAGAATAGAAGAGCGAAAAGATACCAAAAACAGGGTCTGTGAAGCAATACGGTACAGTTTTGGAATTTTCATGGGCCCAAAACCATGCATTAATGCACATAAACAGTACGTACGCCAAAACAATATCTTGTGCAAATCGTCTTCTTCAATACTCTTTGTTGAACCTACAGACATATACATGCTCTCTTTCTATCTGCTCTCTGCAGCTACAGCTACGCTATACTTTCCCCTTTCTTCTTACACTTACACTGAACCAAAAGATATTTGACTGTGGACATAATTATATAGGGATGATGAAATCAATTAAAGTATCGATTGAGATCAGAATTAGCACCGTGAACGTATCGATTTATTACTATATTTATTTAGATTGTTTAGTCGATGAATATGAACACTTTTATTTTTATAAACTTGTGTTGGAAACTTTGAGTTAGTTATATATTTGAGAGGTGACATACTTGAATGGATTAAGTTGTAAATTAAATAGTTAATTAGAAACTAGAAACATTTCGTTTAGAAAAAGTGTTTTGAGTCTTTCAATTGCGTGTTTTGAGTTTGTTCCTCTCACATCATCTCTTTTGTCTTCGAGATAAATGATGATGAAGCTTCCTTCTTTCCTCTTCCTTTTCGCTCTCTCGTCGGAATATGGCCGAGCTTTCTCTACCAACACCCTTACTTCCTTCCCCTATATCGTCCACCTCTGTTCCTCCCATCCGTAATACTCGTCATCGACCGACCATCACTTTGGCCCTCCCACCACCGTCTCTCTTCCTTTATTTTTCGCCTCTCCTCCCATCTCCGACAACTCCTAAATCTCATACAATTATTCCTTACTTTACCAACAACAACATGAACAAGATTCGATGATGGGAGCTCGACCGAGTTCCCACGCCCCGTTTCAAGCTCCTCCACAAACGACAACTGCACTCTGGAATCTCTCATGGACATCCAAACCAATCTCATGGGGTCTCAATCGATGAGGAACCATATGAGTTTTTGGGTGAGGACGACGTCATCATTGAGGTCCCGGCCAACACAGTCCCAGTTATAGATGTTGTGAGATACAAATACGCCCTCGTCGGTCACCATCCCATCGATAAGAGTGTAAGACCAAAAACCCTATGTGGCCTAATCGCTTCTATTTGGGACGTATGTGGTCTATTTTCTCAACCCCTCACAAACCGTATTATGGCTTTCTTCTTCCCATCCCAAGTCACTATGGATGCGATTCAAAGTAAGGAGTTGTGGTCCTTTCATGGAACGGTGTTGCTCTTTACGCCATTGTCGCGAAGAACCTAGCCTATCGTTGGTGTTCAAGCATGCCCGTATGGCTATAAGAGCTTTCGACATACCAGTGAAGGCTATGACTTCTTAGATGCAAGAACTCATCGTCTCCAAACATGGGAAGGAAGTTGAGGTTACAACTTTAGCTCAACCTCGGGGATGAGATGCGTTCTTATGGCTCTGGATGGAGTTGGACGCTACTAAACCTCTCCAGTCGCACCTCCGACTTCAGTTTGAAGCCTTTTTTGAGCTCATAATCGTCCGAATTCAGTATGAGAAGGTTTTAGATTTTTGCTACCGATGCGACCGTCTGGGTCATTTAAACAGATATTGCATGGCGGTCATGACGGAGATTGAACGATATGAAATATGATTTTACGACGACCTTTGGTCCCCTACGAGGTTTCAGACGAATGGATACTTTTGGGCGGACTGGGAAGCAGCGTCTCCTTTACCACCGAGCCCGACTTTCATAGTCGTAGGGGGAAAACCCTACTTCTAGCCAACCATCCATTGGAACACCCTGGGGTACCCCTCGGGATATAACTCTTAGTTCAGAACCAACACTTTATTGGGGATCAGATTCCCCAAATTGGAGATCGAAGGAATTTTGATCCACAATCTTGCATAAGGATCAACATGTTGGTTTTGTGTCCTAGGTCAATCTTGATCTTGGACAGGATTATCATTTTATTAATACATTGACATTATTATTGTCATTTGTGAAATGTTAATAGTGTGAGTAACGTAATCTTTCTAAGATCATCAAGTACATGACTTGATAGTAAAACTCTTAGAAAAAAGAGAGTATTATTCTAATAATCAATGGTCTTACTGATATACTAAGAGTAGTATGATACTGACTGATGATCACATTTTACTGATCATTCATATTGGATATGAAGTCAAATCATAGATGTCATTTAGTGAAATGGTATTGGATGACCCACTGTGAGAAGACTGCATAAGAATTGTCATGAGTATTTCTCAGTACCGTAATATGGATTAAGTCATTTGACCTTGTAGTCATCATGTATTCTTACATTGGTGGTTGTGTGTCTTGACACAATTCAATGTTGTCTTTAACCAGGCAACAATAAAATTGTTGTTGAATACATACTTGTCTATGTGAAGAATGTGAATGACTGACAAGGGATTTGTCCCTCATGTAAATATGAGTAGATATCGTTTGGGCCTCTTGATAAGTGAGACTGCAGAAATGCATGACCATGCGAATCAATAATGAGTTGTCACTTGCAGTCTACTTAAAATCAAGAAACAATGATCGAATAAAAAAGGATTAAGACATTAGCGGTAAAAGGTTAAGTCGGACTGACGATCATCATACACGTTTGGGTAGTCATAATGCCTTGGTAGAGGCCAACTATGACATGTGGAAGAAATGGGATGGAGATTTTCGGGCCCAATGCCAAACATTGTATGAGCCTATAAGGTCACACACAACAACCTCAAAATCGAATTGGACTTTGGAAGTCCATTAAGTGAATAAAATAATATTATATTTGATATAATATTTATTTATTCATTACTCCGTTTTCAATTGCTAATATAATGAGACTATGTTAAACAATTTATATGCAAAAATAACTCTTAAATTTTGGAAATTTAACTAAGGTATTTTTGCATGTCCACTACTCATAAAATACCTCCACTTGTCAAATTTTGAAAACCAAGTATTGGGCTTTTCGAAATATAAGATAGTGTGGTCATGTTTGAGAATAGTAAGCGTGCAAATGAAGTGAGAATTTTTCATAAGGTTGAGCAGGAGAAAACGAGAGAGAGAAAGAAGAAGAGTTATTCCTTTTGTGCTAGCACACACGTGATTTTGGGAATACTTGGTGTGGATACCTAAAGAGTACGGATTCTATTGAAGACGTCTCGTCATCCTCAAGCAGCAGAAACGTTATTGGTCCCCGTCTCGAACTAGGCTTAGAACATAGAGGTAATCTCCTTTAATTTTTCGTTTGTCAGTTTACTCAGAATTACATGGATATAGAGGCTATTATAGGGAATTTTATTTTTCCGTTTCGTTTTCGCACCCTAGAGTTCCTACACAACAAAGTAGGCGTGTCGCGTCATTGGAATTGGCGGGACAAAAGGTATCGAGAAAGGATCAATATTACCTAAACCATCTTTGATACGTGTTCAACCTATAGTCTTGTCTAACTCGGGAAAGTTGGGGATTTTGAGTAACCTAGGTACGGACCTCAAACCAATGGCACAACATGCACCACCCCTGCCACCACCTTTACCTATGTAGTTAACCATTCCACTACAACTGCCCAGACACAAGAATGAGTCACCACCTAATAGGGGCCAGACGGGCCACCCATCGAAGAACAAGAAAGGAGATTAAGCTCCAAAATCACCCAAAAAGGGCTCCCACAAGGCCAAGAACGTGAAGGAACTGTCAAGAGACAAAGCCAATCGAGCAATTTCTCTCAAAGACAAAATCAAGAAGAGGATGTTTGAGCTAACAGATGTTGACCCAGATGCAAAAGATGGGTAACACCCACCATCCTCTAGATTATAAATAATATTAACACAAGTTGTTAAATATGAACTTCAACTTTTATTCATCCCCTTAATAATACAATCCCAAAAAATACAAGTTAAAGCATACAATCCAACATACACATCATTCTTGTTGAAGCTTGGCCATTTGAACTTCAAGGTCTTCCATTCGAGCCCATAATCGGGACATCATTAATCAGTGTCTGATCGTCTTATCCTCGGTGAAGTTGGAGATGTCCTTCTCTTGCATGGAATTGCATTGGTTGAAGAGTTGTTGCCATTTCTTGTTGAACTCCACATGTTGCGCTTCCTTCTCAAGCTTTAGTCGGTCCTTTTCTATATCTATTCGTTGCGACTTGACCCTTACTCGTTCCATGTACGCCATGGTACTTATTTGATCTTGGAGGGTCTTCCCCTTCTCTTCGTAGACTTTTTTCCCAACGGTCGCTCTTCTACACGTTGAGGTGTAGGGGAAGGGGTTTTTTTGCTGATGACCTCCCTCGGTTGGATCGGAAGATGCCCATTCTTGTTGGTAATCACCACCGAGATGTGTGTAATCTTCACCGGTACTTGTGGGTGGGGTTGGGACGTAAGTCCCGACCTCATCCAACCATTGTCGTCGTACATGAGCGATCGTGTCTTCCTCGACGGTGAACTTTCCCTCGTTCTCAAGCATGTCGACCCAATGATCAAGGTAGAAATTTTCCAGGCCGTCCTTCGTCCTCATCCGGTATGCCTCTCCATAACTGCTTCGCCTCCCTCATGTAGTCTTCATGGATCCATCCGCTCTGCACTTCGGCCTTCGAGGCCTTCATAATACTGAGGAACCTCTTGGTCCGCGACCTAAGGGTGTTCTAATGGTTCTTGATAACTCTCCACTCTAAATGTGGGAAACACCCACCATCGTTGTACCGCTTCGTAACTGTGCACCAGAATGTGTTACCTAGTTGTGAGTTGCCCTTAATCATGTCTTTTGATGCCTTGAGCCATCTCTGTATGAGGTGCCTCTCCGCCTCGACGGCCTATTTTCTCCTAGGTTGAGTCACCCTTACTGGTCATTGTTGGGAATGGCCGACAGAGGATGACTACGACGACATACAGGTGATGGTTGCTGCCGACGTGTTGTTTCCATGGTGGATAACCAGGGTACCCATAGTAGTTGGGACCGGATGGAATTTCCCTGGACAAAGGGTTGAATTTCCTTGGATCGACGTTGAAATGCGGTAGAACCGGGTAGCTTTGATCTGGAAAGGGGTTGAATTGAGGTGGAAAAGGATAGCTTTGACCTGGAAAGGGGTTGAATTAACCTATTGAATTTCATTTTCCAACACTCACATCATTTCTACTTCAAATAAATTAAAAAAATGAAACAAAAAATCGAGAGTTTGAAAGTGCCTGAGTTGGAACCCGGTTGTATATAGGGGGTGAAAGCGATGGGGTTCGCGGAGTTCTCACTAGGTAGCATCAACAAGTCCCGGAAGTTGCCTAGGTCCCCGACGGTGAATTGGTAATCTTCCGACCTACGTTGTTCGTCATCCGGTGAATGAGAACATTGAATTTCGTTGTCGGTTATTTTCGATCGGCTTTTGAGAGAGAGGAAGTTGGGAATAAGAGTGTGAAAGTGGAGTTGATGGTATTTATAGGATGAAAAAATCGAATTTAATGAATACAAAAGTATTACCGTTAACCGACTGTTGCCACCGATCGTATTTTTTTTGTCTCGACAATAACACGTGTCGCGACCTTATTGGTTGGCGTGCGAACGGAGACCTGCAAACCGGTGAACCGCATCAGTGGTGTGCAAGTCACAGTTTGTGACTTCGACCGTAATTTAACGATTCACGGTTCATAGATTACGTGTTCCACAACGCGCGACCCGTGAACCGCTAAATTACAAGTCATAATCACGGTTCGGTTCTCGGTTCAAAACAATGTACATGTTCTTATTGGATGGCGTGCGAACGGAGACCTGCGAACCGACGTGCTGCCGAGGTGGGTTTCTCAAGGAACCGCGTTTTGATCACCGGAGGGACATAGGACCGGTCGGAGTGGGCGGCGGCGGCAAGAGGGACGGGAGTCACCTAGGGTTTCTAGGTAAGGGCTTCCCGGGCCGGGCCCTCGTCTAGTCTTATTGGGCCGAGGCCCGTAGAAGCTGATCTTGGTCATGTCGGGCTTGGAGCAGAGAGGCCCATTGAGTATGAGGTTTGGGCGGGCAGATTGATCCGGGACCGAGGTGGGTCGGAGCAAGGCTACATGGCGGGCCTTGGGATGGAGCCGGGTTCCTGGGCGGGTCAGGAGATGGGGACGAGTCCCACACAGACCGAGCCTCATTTTCGGTCAGATGAAGCGTCATACGCAGCGACATGGGAAATAAGCACCCTCGCCTCAAGGAATGAGTGTGAGATGGTCCAGGGGGAGGGAAATCGGTTATACCGTCCCCTTGGATGTAGGATGGCAGTGGTGCTATCAAGAACCGACTCAAGGTTCCCCTACCAACTCTAGGGTCAGCAATCCCGCGCTTTGGAGCTCTACCTCTATCATTTAAGAGAGGACGGCGCACGCTGACAACCGGGGGATACTCAGTCCACCAGTATGAGAAGCTACAACGGACCTGCTCGGTCGTTGAAAACCCGGTTGGAACCGCTGCATCGGTGATCTTTAGACGTTGTCGCAGTAATACCCTCCTAACAACAATGGATTTTACAAGAACATGTTTACTCTTTATCTAACTTTATGTTATTATCGTACTTTCGATTTCTATTTTGATATGTTTTATCGATGTAAACATTTTACTGCTTTAATATTCCTCGTATTTTCTTTATAAAAAATGTATCACTCAAATGTGAGACAACAGTGAAAAGAATGGACATTGAATTGAGAATTAAAAATAGAAATGGAACAAAATTCTACCATTCCCATCAAACTCATCAGATCAGGGGACACAGCTGGTCGTACCACGATGTCTTAACCGCATCTAGCCATATAGGATCCTAGCGAATCTTGTAGGGCCCTCTCATCATAAACACGTTAAAAAAACTGCGATATACATACATGAGGTACGTACGGTGGACCCCAGTATACGGACGCATTTCGTCGGGTAGAAGGAGCGATGATAGAGTGACAGGGCGGTGTGGCTGGGAGTATTGACAGGCTGGCCGAATACGGACACGTTGGGTCAGTCGTTTATTGGTTTCGTGCTCTCTGTGAGGGGACAGGTGGCTGCTGACTGTGCACGTGGAGGTTCTCTGCTAATCATGTTTTTAGTGGCAGTTTTGTCGCTCTGTATCGCATAGATCCGTACAAGCTTTACACAATTTGATGATATATACATACTATAAGTATGATTAGACTGTGTACAATGGACTCAGCTGATGATCAGTGTCGAACTAAACTTGTTTAACGTATTCACTAATTTTGACAATAAATAGAAGCAACGATACACCGTTACCCTTACACCCTACCCTATGCCTCGCCACCGAGGACATGAATGGTTCAAGATTTAAGTGATATGCCGAAGAAAAGTACCTTCGCATGTTCACCTGGCTTGAAACGGAGTATCGGAAAGATGTCTACATCCGGTTCTTTGTTGTAACACCCGATGCCCATTTTGGACTTAGAAGCAAATAAATATCGTTAGGTTAGAACAACCAGCAATGTCAGGGAATCAATCAAATTTATCGTGAACATGTTCAAACAAACCGTAATAAATTTGTCTGATGAGACTAGTTATTCTTATCGGGAAATTTTATAAAATATGCCTCATAATGGTATAAATTTGTTTTCTATGCTAGTATAGTTTAAATTTTGAAAAATATGCTTTTCAATTGTTTTAGTACAATAATACCCTCATTCTAATTTAAACAAGATAATTCATAGTTTATCAATTTATTTAAATCTATTTTCAAAATAAATATTCAGCTTTTAAATAAAATATTTTATAAATTATTAAAATTATATTTTATTTTCTTAAAAATCAGATTATTTTGATAAATGTTTTTAAAAAGATAATTCAGAGATAATTTTTCAAACAAAAATATTATACTTTATTATTTTTTGTTTCAGTTTTATTAATTATTAAATTACTATTTTAATTTATATATAATTTTAAATCGGATTGTTTTGAAAAATAAATTAAAATCTGATTTTCATAATTAATAAAATATGAATGTAGTAACTAATAAAATTGAACAAAATATTACTTTTATAAAAATCAATTTTGTTAGTTACTACAATCATATTTTACTTTTAATATAATTTTAAAAATAAATTAAAATCTGATTTTCATAATTAATAAAAAAATATTATAAATTTAATTATCTTTCAAAAATTATTATCAGAGAATTCTGTTTTTTAAATAAGTTCAAATCTGATTTTTATAGTTACTAATATCAACAATTTTTTTTCTAATATATGAATATATAAAGGTAAAGAATATTTTTTATATAAAAATATTTTATTCTATATTATTAATTATTAAAATCAGATCTTAATTTATTTTTATATAAAAAATAAACAAATTACTTTGATAAATAATTTTTAAAGATAATTAAGATTTTAATTTTAATTTTATTTTTCAAATTAAATTTTAAAAAATAAAATACGAATTGAATAACTAATAAAATTGTATAAAATATATTTTATTCTAAAATCAAAATCATTTTTCAAATGTTACCGTTATAAAATTGAATTATCTTTCAAATTATATTTATCAAAATAATCCGATTTTAAAAAATAGAAATTAAAATAGGATTTTAATAATTAATAAAACTGAAAAATATAATGAAGTATAATATTTTTGGTTGAAAAATTATCGTTGAATTGTATTTTTTTAATATTTATCAAAATAATTTGATTTTTAAGAAAATAAAATATAATTTTAATAATTTATAGAATTTAAAAACTGAATATTTATTTTGAAAATAGATTAAAATGAATTAATAAACTATAAATTCTCTTGTTTAAATTAGAATGAGGGTATTATTGTCCTAAAACAATTGAAAAGCATATTTTTCAAATTTTGAACTACACTAGCATAGAAAACAAATTTATACCATTATCAGGCATATTTTGTGAAATTTCCCTTCTTATTTACATTTTCTTGACGAATGCATGTTGTTGAAGTATTCAATAATTACCACCGAGGAAATATTTGGAAAATGTGCTTGACAATTCGATTCGTCAATAATCATGTGTCCCGAACAATTAGATTGTGACATTTACCGCCGACCGTTGTATCTCCAACTAACTAAAGAGTAATGATTTTATTTCTATAAGTTCACACCAACTCCTCCTCATTTAAGATAATCTCCCTATCTTCGACAATCCTATTCTAGCCCAAACTTAATTGGTCTTCCTTCTCAAAGGATGTTTTCACGATGAAAGCTCGTTTATCCACCGAAAGAGAACATTGGCTTGTTGCCACGTGACTCATCCATTCAATTGTGGGTATTGGTGGAGTTACAACGAGCACTGAGTGAGGAGTATCGTACACTAAATTTTCATAGTTTGATCTGGTGGGGGTTCTCTTTGGTCTGGCGAAAGAGTTCTTGTTTCTGAGTTGCAGGAGTCCTTTGGCTCCACGTCGTTTTGCTTAAGTTGTTTTCCTTAGGTTGTCTAGGCTGGTGGTTATGTCTTTCTGGTTTTCTGGTTTGTTCCGGTCTTGTTTTTTCTGTTTTGTAGGAGGATGGTATATCCACCTTAGGTACTGCTGTTTGTTTTTTTGTAGTTTGTGGTTCTGGTAGGCTTATAAAAACATCTCTGATAAAAAAAAAACAAATTTTCATAGTAAGCAAATTCATCTAACTCAAAAACAAATTAAAGACCACTAGTACAAGTGAAATCATGCGATCAAACGTTTTGACAATTGGTGTAAAAAGAATAAGAATAAGAGCACGTACAACGGAAGAATTTGGATTAGGGGCTTGGAGGGTGACTGTAAAAAAATATTGGGATGCAGGACTCAAAATAAAGTATGTTCCACAGTGGTGAGTCACGTATAGGGTCTCGTATTGTGAGTGGACCAACCATATTTAACTAAATCTTTTTTTATTGTATTTAAAAAAATGACACTTGTCGAACAACCATGCGACCCGGGACACACGTCCCGAGTCTCGGATTAGCGAGCCCCAGGACGCGGGACTCGGCCCGACCCGTGTTTTTGCGGGACGCGAAAAAGTCGTCCCACAACAGGACGACTCACGTCATGCGTCCCCAAAAACACGAGCCGGGACGCGAGCCCAGTGGCGGATTCAGCAGGGGCCCAAGGGGGCACGTGCCCCCCTCAAATTTTGGAAAAAAATTATTACTTATAATTTTATATTTCATTCCATAAAATACAATTTTTTTTGGTTAAGAGTGCCCCACCTCAAATTAAAAAAAAAGAGATAATTTTTAATTAATTTCTCTCAAATTAAAAAAAAGATAACTCCTATTTAATTTCTTTTTTGTTTCTATTTATAACATTATGTATTTTTATTATAATTATTATAATTTCTTAATTTTATTTGATTGGATTTCTTAATTTCTTTTTTATTATATTAAATTTTTACTTCTATAATTATTTTATATTATTAAGTTTTTAAATATTTATAAATGTGTAATTTGAAATTCAAAACTATAATTATTTAAAACTTTAAGTTTAGTTAGTGGTTGAGACCATTGTCAATTTAAATTTAATTATCTATAAAATTAATACAATCATCGTAAAATATTTCAAAAAAAGATTCGCCTCTACAATATTTGATAATAATAAGAAGAAATCGAGTAAAAAACCAATGATTACTGTATACGTTGAGATTTTTTTTATTGTGTTGACAGTGAAAATGTTTTACAACATTTTTAATATATGAAAATTTGGGCCATATTTTGTAATATGTATTAATTATTATCTTTTTATACAATATTAACAATTTTAATGTTAGTCTTACGTCAATTATTATTATATTAAAATTAAAGTGGTGCCCCTGCATCAAAAAAGCTAGATCCGCTACTGCGCGAGCCGCAATCCGAGCCGGCCTTTTGTGCATGCTCTAACGACCAATATAATGATTATATATTCAAAGGGGTCAAGGTAATGTATATATATGATTGTCTTTAATCATTTACCAAGGACTAGGAGTACTAGTAGGTGTCAATGAAAGATGAACCGAAGTGACACAACCAAAAAGAGTCAAGTTTGATAGACTTTCAACATTCTAGTTTACAGCAATGTTAGCGAATCCATAATAGATGTTGGATTCGACGATCGCATCTGGCTAACATAGACATATGGCCAGAGAAAAATCGTTGAAAGAGGAGAGAAAGATGAAGAGAAAGGACAGACAGAGAGATAAGAGAGAGAATCGACGCCGACAAATATATCTACCCTAAGAGAGAAAATCGATATGATAGAGAAACAACGTCACCAAAACGCTATATCCCCCTTTCGATGTTACTTCCGACCCTATTATGGATGTTCTCATAGATATTATAAATTCCTTATAACAGGTCGATGGAACTAAAATATTATATGGATAATTTGATAGCCAAAGAGAATGGGGTCAAATAATGGGGACAAATACTGAGTTAGAAATAAGTTTGGGCAGGGACAAGGCAATAAGTAGAGTGCTTTATACATACATTGAATTTCGATGGGGAAGAAATCGGACATCTCGTAACGCGACCATTATGCACGTGAGCCTCATTAATGGCCTTTATGTCTTCGGTTTCCATTTCCAACTCCAACCATATATCATACATAAATTTCCCCAAATCATGGTACGGACAAGTTTTTATTACACTTATTGCCACTTGCCTTTTTCTTTCCCATTGCAAGTCTAATTTAATACCATCGCGTTGACGATTTGTATACTAAAATCCAGTGATGAAAAAAATTGTATCCCAACTGATAATTGATTTTCAGTTACATGCTATCCGGGCCGACCGAATTTTTAACGGAATAGGTAGATTGGTCTAAAAGTAGTTTTTTTTAAAATAAAGCATATTGAAAAATTTATAAACCGTCTTTTGAAGAGAAAAATGATTACAAGATCTAACTACAGACCTTTAAAAACGAAACCCAAGACGATCAAAATCGATTTTTAAGAGAATACAACAAAACCACAGATCATTCAACAGCACAACCTTACAACAAAACAACAAACAATCAACAGAACTACTACACATAAAAACCAAACACCAGAAGAGAGAAACCCACCAACAGAAAAACAACACCAATAAACCTCCCAAAAATATATTACAAAGTCTGGAATTTGAATTTGACTAACAGTAAGCTCAATTTTTTTTTTAAAAAAGGTCTAATTATCCAAGTTTGACAACCAAGAAGCACATAGTATATGGAGGATCAAACTGCACCAGACACCAATCAGACCAACTCTAACCCCTAACCTTACGAGAAACAACTACACCCAACTCAAGAGTCTAACAATCCTCAAGAATGAGGATGTTTAGAACTAAATGCCTACGGCCAACACCGCTAAAGGATGAGACAAACCCTAAAACATACTAACCAAGGCCGAAGCTTCAGTTAAGGGTCAACATCACCCAAATATCTCGACGACGTTCATCACCTTACCGAAAAGCTCGAACCAAACGCGATCAAGAAGAAGAGAGGCCAATAACCTTGGAAAAGCATAAAAGGGAAGTGGGAAGCTTAACCTTTCATGAAAGGAGAAAAGAGGAAACCTGAAGAGTCAGAATTTCATACCAAAGGCGACTAGAACTCTCACTCGGTCCTCTTGACGAGTGAAACGCATGTGAGGAAGACCAATATTTCTACACGAGCTCGAGACCGACGAGGGCTGAGAAATCTGACCTCCAAGAGCACGCGGACTTCCAAGAGCACACAGCAGGTCTGATCGAATCTAGAGCACGAAGCCATACACGGACGGGGGCTTCATTTCAACAGCATATCAGAGGTCGGAGAGGGGCAGATCTACGACATTCCCATTGGAGCCGAAGGTAGAAAGTATCCCACTGAAAAATCCGCGTCCTTCTTTATCTGTCCCTAAACCACCAGCAAAGGAGGAGATAGACTTGCTCCGATCTTCAACTGAGGAGTCGAGGAAGGGACTCGCACACCAAATCTGAGACCAAACAAAGATGACGGAGAAGACTTGATGTCGGATCTAAGAACGCCAGCCAAAGAGACTTCCGCGGAGACGGGGATGAAGAAGCAAAGAAGGAGTGGCTAGGGTTCAGAAGAAGGGAGCCGAACAGATCTGCCAATCCTTGACATAAACGTGAAGGAAAGGCCTCCTACGTCAGATCTGAGCTACAACCACAAAGCAAGAGGTAGAAGGAACGAAGAAGAGCAAAAAGAGAGAGAGAAAACGGGAGAGGATGGGAAAGGCTAAGGTTCAAAACAGAAAAGGAACGGGAAGAGAAAAGAGGTTTGAGGCAGGGGGAGAGAAGAGGAGAGGAGGGCTTCTCCGGTTCCAGCCATGACCGGAGCCACGACCGTCACTGGCGAAGCCAAGGTCGAAGAGGAGAAGGTTTGAAAGCGGAGATTCTAGAGAGAAGTCGGACCTTCTCACTCTATAATTTTTTCAACGAGCCCTAGCCTGAAACTAGTTGGTGTCGGGATCTTTTAGTTGTCGGCAGTAGGAACTTGTGGGTCGAAAACTTTGTGATTTCAAGCATCTCTTTTGTCAAACTTTGACCTGAATTGCGATTTTAACATCTTCTACTAGTTTTAGACGTCTTGCGTGGGGGGATCAGATTTTTGGGGGTTACGGTACTAGTACAAGCTCACCACCTATTGTTATCGTGTTCACGGAGACGAGAATTAGAGTTTTGACAACAGAACACGACTCAATCATACCCTACTCCCAATGTTATGCGAACCACAGTTAGTGGGAACCAGTCACCTATCGGTGCAATTTCCAATAAAAGCATGTAATTCGAGGATTATCAATGTCGATGTGTCAACTAAGAACAAATACAGCGAGCGACCCATGTCACCGACCCACGAACCATGGCCCATGATTTAGTGGGTTGGAGTCACGAGTCGCACACTATGGCATGCGTGTTTCGCAACTCCGACACACTAAATCATGGGCCGGGGTCGGGGGTTGCAACCCGTGACTCACAAACGTGAGTCATTTGGCCACGAGTCGTTGGCACGTCAATGAGGAACTGAAACGTGGCATGATAGGGAAATAATGACCGTTGCCCCCAACGGTCATGTAACAAGTATATTTTTTTTAATTAAAAAATCAGATCTTAACCTAAAATAATAATAAAAAATCTAGCTGGTGGTGTCGCGGTGGTTGGGACTAGTGACCTGTCGTCTTTTTGGCGTCGTGGTGACTTTTCCGACGATGGTCCTTGACACTCTGAGAATTAACTCTCAGAAATGCACTACAAGCGTACCGGTCGTCAAGTAGTATTCGGGGTTTAGTCCGAGATATCGTACCCAAGGGAGAAATTAAGCAAACACTTTAGTTAATTAATTCGCTGGTCAAGCTATTCCTATTCCGATGTTGGTTTGTTTTTGAAATAATGATTCAATACAACTATAAAACAATGTAAATGATCCGAGAATGCAAGAGCACAATATCAAAAACAGATTTAAAATCAGAGGTTTAAAGCGATCTAGGACATTGACGGAGTTCTGATATGATGAATAAATTATTGGGATTCGGTCTACACTTGCAACTAGTATTATTCTAAAGGAAACATGAATTCTCTATCACTAGTCCTAACCATCTCTCGATCACATTAGGACCCTATCGTACTCTGACCACATAATTATCTCTAATCTAGGTGTAGAAAGGTACCAAGCATTAAGATTTACGAAAGCCTATAACTTTCGGGTTTTACTCCTATGGTTATTGCACTTGTGTCAGTCTAACCATATTCTAGTCTAGATTGAAACCCGAGTTATATAATTTCCTTTTCCTCCTATTAACCTCATTTCTCAATTGTTGGTTACTAGAATTCATACATCTATCACGTGATTAAGGCGACAAAGCATTAAGCACGAAATTATATAACCGATAGCATAAATACAAGTTTAACAAGTGTAAAGACGAAACCCATTCATTTATGTCATCATATCGTTCCCCTATGTCCTAGATCAAAGGTATTTAGTTCATGACAATAGAACGAGAACACATAACGAAATTGAATTCAGCGATAAACATAATAACTAGTAAAAGCGATACAAATACCGATTTATTAATAAAAATGATGAAGAACTTCGATTGTGATCTCATACACTTCTCTCAATCCCCAAATATCCTCCTTAGCTCTCAAACTTGTGTTTTTCCCTCTGAAACTCGTGACCCCCCTTCTAAACCTAACTTTTGACTTAAATAGGGTTGAAAAAACTAGTCAAAAACGAAGTGGAAAAAGGCACAATCACGCGGCGAGGGTCTGGCCCGCGGTCTGCGGGCGAGGCTTTAGTAGAACAGAGAATCAGGAGGGCCTGGCTCGCGGCCTGTGGGTGAGACTGCTGTTGCCTGGCTCGCGGTCTGGTGGGCGAGATCGATGCGGCCTGGCTCGCGGTCTGGTGGGCGAGGCTTTATCACTATGAATTTAGGCATTTTTGCTCCAATTCCGTCCCGAATGTCCCGATTCATCTGGAGCTTGAGCAATTGCACATGTCACGCCCCAATTTCAGCAAAACCGAACTCGGGACGGGAACATTTTAAAAATAATAAACACCTTTGAAACCATTTTTATAATTCTCTTTAAAAACACCAACTGTTCAACAAAATAATATTTACGACTTAAAACACGTCCCAACAAGTGGACAAAAAACATGGTATACGTCGTTAGACTCAAATAAACCCAGAATCCCGCTTCAAGCTCTTCCAGCTTCAGAAGCTTACCTAATCTAGCCTGCGAACGGTACCTGTAGGAAAAGTAGCTAGGGGTGAGCGTTCTCTCACCACCACGGATAACAGACTGACTACGGCATAATTAGCAGACAATGCCGGTAACACCAATAACAAACTCAACACCGGGGAACACCATCCCCAACCCCAAGTACTCCGACTGAACACACACCCACAGTTACCTTCCTTGACCAACTCAACACTCTGACACGAAAAGTAGACCCGACACAACGATCACAACCTCTTCCAAGGACTCAAAGGAAACTACGCAACACCAAACAAGATCACCAAGGATCGCACACCAAACAAGATCACAAAGGATCGCACACCAAACAAGATCACAAAGGATCGCAAACCAGCTGCCAACTGCTCAGTGCCAAGAACGCTCACACCCTCCCGAGACTCTAACTTGGTCAGGCCAACCCAAGAATGCTTGCAACTTACCGAGACTCTAACTCGTAAGCCAGCCGGAGAATGCTTGCAACTTACCGAGACTCTAACTCGTAAGCCAGCCAAAGAATGCTTGCAACTTACCGAGACTCTAACTCGTAAGCCAGCCAAAGAATGCTCACAAACCCAAACCACACACGCGTGGCCAGGACCCCTTTATTGGCGGGCGGGCCCCCTACCCCGTCTGAACATGCAGACGCGTGTGCTCGTGGACCCCCGTTTCATGAAGCGGGTCCCCAACCTCAGGTAACCACAAACACAATCACAATCACAATCACAAGCAAGTTCAACAACCAGTAACAACACAGGTTCAACACTCGCAGACACTCATGGCCACCAAGACACCACTAGTAAAACTCGGACTCAACATCACCACAGGCACTCACGGCCTCCCAAGACACACCAACAGTAAAACACGGACTCAACAGCCCCACAGGCACTCACGGCCTCCCAAGACACACCAACAGTAAAACACGGACTCAACAGCCCCACAGGCAATCACGGCCTCCCAAGACACACCAACAGTAAAACACGGACTCAACAGCCCAACAGGCACTCACGGCCTCCCAAGATACACCAACAGTAACTCACGGGCTCAACAACCCCACGGGCACTCAAAGCCACCCAAAACACCAAAGGTAAAGACACGGGTTCAACAACCCCACGGGCACTCACGGCCACCCAAAACACCAAAGGTAAAGACACGGGTTCAACGACCCCACGGGCACTCATGACCACCCAAACTCAACAATAATACACGCTCGCAACTTACCGAGACTCTAACTCGTAAGCTAGCCAAAGAATGCTCGCAACCCCCCGAGACTCTAACTCGGTCAGGCCATCCAAAGACACCAACCTTAGTACACGGGCTCTCAAGGCCACCAAAAACTCAACAATAATAACACGGGCTCTCAAGGCCACCCAAAACACCATAATAATAACACGGGCTCTCAAGGCCACCCAAAACTCAATAATAATAACACGGGCTCTCAAGGCCACCCAAAACCCAATAATAATAATAAACAACAACCTCCGGCATACTCAATGCCTCCAACAGTCCTAAGATCACTAGTTTCACAAACAACCTCCGGGCATGGTCATATGCCTCCAGTAATTCTAATATCGCTAAGTTCTCTGATCCTACGACACTACTAAGTGTCACATGCATTTCCAATATTTGCTACAATCCCGTATCATGCCTTTCTAATATTCGATAAACCTACTTAACCCACGACACCCCGGTGTCGCATGCAATTCTACTGTTAACTTTCCCTAGTCAGGGCCGAGATCCGGCTACTTTTCCCTACCTCGTGCGTGTTTTCCAAAAGCCAACCAACGAACTCCGGTGATGATCCCAGTCATTCACCCAGCTTTCCCTTGCCTCGGTCCGTGGCACGATCTAAAAGAACACAATTTTAATGCACTTTAACTCACAGGAAATAAGCTGAAATTTAATAAACTTAACGCCCAAACGTAACCCCGACAATGTCGATCACTCCCAAACTTCCCAATTACTCGACATTGTCGATAAAGAACTTGTAAAGGCTCGATTCGCCCGACATGGCGAATCTGCCCGGGTTTTGTAAATGCCCTTCCGGGGCTCCGAAAATTTCCGTTTTCGTTTCTACGGTCTTAGAATAATTCAAGGGTTCCAACGCAATCGACGGAATAAAATTCCGACTCCCGAGCGATTTAATTCGCGTTTAAAGTTACTAAACCCGTCAATTACAACTTTCACAATTTAATTCCAAATTTCGATCCGGGTATGGATTTATTACTTGGGGAACGTTCAAAACCACCCGAACACGAAACCCGAATACCCGAGCAAGTGGGCCCCACTTGGCCACAACGAAAAATGTTCCTTTTTCGCACAAAACGTTCCTAACGAATCCAACACCTCAACTCAACCATAAACCACTAGTTTCAAACCAAACCCTAACTTTCAAAATTAACAAAACGAAAATCGGTTAGATGCTCACCGTAGAGAATGACGGTGTGAACTCGATTCTTCTATCTTTGAGACGATCCAACGGCGTGATGATCGGGAAAAGTCACAAAACCACAACACCCCTTATCTTTTTCTCTCCCTTTCTTCTCTCTTCTTTTCTCTCTCTAAAAGTCTAATTTTCTCTCCTTTTTGAAGTGTTGGCCGAACCATCTATTTGGCATCCTTTTGTTTTGTTTTAAAAAGTAAACAAATAATACTAAAAAATGCAAACTAACCCTCTAAGTAGTCACGTCTTGTTTTGTCCAACAAACCTAACACCACCACATTGGTGACATGTGGCAAGGTGGGTCCCACACCTTTTTGGAAAATATCTTCTAGATATTTTCCAATCAGATTCGCGAAATTCGGACGTTTCAGGCCCCGAACGGGTACTTTTCCCAAGAAATTACGAAACTTGGCGGGCTACAAGGAAACGGCTCAACTAAGACCGCTGCGACGACGTCTAAACTTTTTGGATCCAAAACGGTCCTCGAATGGACCAAAACGTCGCTCGGTTGACTTTTCCAGCGAAAAGTCAACATTTCCCAAATTGATCAGAAAGTTGCCCTGAGTCCCCCGGAACTCACTTTGATCAATAACGGGGTCAACTTAAGTCCGGTCTGACACTCGGGGTCATTTTAGGTTCAATTCAGTGTCAGTCTTAAATTTTTTAAATTTTCTTGTTTTTCGCAGGTTTGACTGGCGTTGACCGGGAGTGGTTATTACAGCACATACCAAGAGAGATACTCATCAAACTTCACCATCCCGGGACTGAAAAGCTCAAGAATATAGGCTAAAAACATCTCAAATAGATGTATTTTACGTTCACATCAGTCCTCTTAGATCTAGCTCCTCGGTAGCAGGGTTTTGAGAGATAACAATTTTCTCTTGGTTTCCGGTTGTGTTCGCTCGGGGTGTTCGTCTTGACTTTGACCAGTCTTGGTACCAACTTCTTCTGCCTTTGTGTAGCTGGATCAGGAGTCTCAACTTCGGATCTAGATTTGCTGGTGTTAACTCATCGGATTTTGGTAGAAATCTCTTGCTTGGGAATGTGGTTCCCTCTCGGGAACTCGACTCTAGGTATAGGTACCCGCCTTGATTCGCTTGGGATGCTTCGCTATTGTTTCGGGTATGCTAGACATCCTCTAGTGGACTGGTTACTACTTTCGGGTCTCTTCCCGAGGTTCTGCTTGATATATTAACTTTGTGTTCACACGGTCGTCAACGGTGGCTGGTGCAGTCAAAATAATTGGTAGCCTGACTTCTCTATTGCTGAGCAAATCAGGCGGTTCTTTTTCTGTTATTTTTAGGTTTTGGTTAAGCCCGATGGTTTGTGAGGCCCAACAGTTTCTTGGGTTCTCGTATCCTATTTGGACTCCCTCGACTTTTTTTGTGGCCGTATCGAACTAAATAACTGCAATTGTTGCAGCTTTGGTATGCACTAGTCGTGCTTTATGTGCACTAGTTGCACTTTTGGTGTGCTCGTTGTTGAACTTTTGGCGTGCACATTCTGTTGCATGTTCTAGGGAGTCCTGTGTGCGCTCTAATTTCGATCAGAAGTCCGTGAGGGAATGACCTAGCCGAGGGTATGAGTCTGTTGAGGGCGAGTTATGGCGGTGGCGACGTGAGGCATTGTGAGTTTTGTCGGTGAGGGCTGTCATGGCGGCTCCAGTCTCGGTACTGGTTGGTAGGATGAGGTGTTCAGGTGACCAACCATCGGTGGTGGCAGGCGGTGCAGAACATCAAGACATTGTTGGTCACGACGACGTCGGGGTGATCTCAGGCGGACAAGACGACAACGGTAGCAATGATGGAGGACATAATGGAAGCATCAAGAGTAGTTGGTCGGTGCTTCGATCCACACATGTTGTTCGTATGACTGTAGAATGGTCATGTACCGTAAGGACCTGGTCCTCAGTCAGCGACATGAGGCACATGTCTGTTGTTAGTGTTTAGACGTTCAATGGTCTCATGCTAATCCTAAGCATTGACTCAAAGGTGCATGTGGAGTCCAATGGATGGACACCACAACCGGTGAGGGGCGGAACGCACCCTCGTCTCAATCAATAAGGACTTCATGGTCTAGTAGGGGGTCTGTCGATAATACCGCCTCACTAGACGTAGGGTGGCATCCGTTCCACCAAGAACCAGCGCATCATTCTTCAATTAGATCGGGTACCCGTATTTTTATGTTTCTAAAGACCCTCCTTATCATCAGAGGGGGGACGACGTCAACTGGCTCCTCGGAAGGATGCGTAGCCCAATTGAGCCATTTTAGTCCCTGGTCACAAGGCTGCTCAGGCCGTCACTCTTGGGCTTCAATAATCTACTGGAGCGCACAGTCCAGAATTGATTTATGCATGTTCGGATCATAGGGTTCACTCGGCCCTACTCCACAGTCTTCAGTCGTTATACCGATTGCCTCGGTCGCTATTGCAACATTCTCCAGTCGACACCCTTAAAACACTTCGGTGAAAGAGTATTTTTCAATTTAGCAGTTGTCCCATGTTGTGTGAATCTTTTATTTTGTTTCCTTACAATTATTTTAATTGTTAGTTGTTTGTTCTGAGTGACCCGTTTTGGGACTGTACCCTGAATATTTTTTATTAATATATTACTCTGGTTACCTACTCAAAAAAAGAATAGAACATTTAAGGAATTTGAAAATTTAGATTTTTTTGTTGGATTATTATTTGGGAAAATTTCAGTATAATACCTGCCAAACATTTAATTTCAGTATAATACCCTGACATAAATTTTTTGCACTTTCATACCTAAACCAAACATTTATTTTCATTTTGGTACCCAACCGTTAACTTTCTGTTAGTTTGGATGGAAAAATTTAAAAAGACCATAATACCCCTAACTATTACTCAAATTTTCAAACTCATGCCATTGGTTCAGAATTTGAAAATAAGTGAAATGACTATAATACCCTTCATTGTTAGGGTATTAAAATGAAAATTTCACTATTTTTAAAATAAAATCATTTTTTTATAAATTCAATTTTTATTTATGAAAATTATTTTTATTTTCAAAATTTTATATTTTTATTTAAAAAATGCATAAAATTCTGTTTTTATTTTTAAAAATAAATAAAAATCATTTTTTTTTAAAATACATAAAAATCATTTTTTTAATTTACTTAATATTTAATTATATATATTTTTTTATTTTCATTCACTTTCACAAATCCATATTACAGATTCACAAATCCACATCCCACTTTCACAAATCAATTTTCGCAGATTCATCCCACTTTCACAAATCAATTTTCACAAAACCACTTCCGCAGATTCATCCACTTTTACAAAATCACAAATCTACTTCACAAATTCATTATCTCCTTTCACGCTCTATCCTGATTCAAGAATAGAGGAGATTGAGGACCATCGAAACCCATAAACCAGATCTGGAGACGAAGCGGCGGCGGCGAGAGACGAAGCGGCGGAAGCGAGCCCACGATCTTCTTCTCAGGCGACCACACCGACGAGGTGAGACCGGGTTTAAGCACGGTGGCTGAGATCTGGTACGATGTCACCGGAAAACACCTACCTCTCTCTATTTCATGGCCACAAACGATCCGACACCACCAAGCATCATCTCCCTTTCTTCTTTTTCTTCCTCCCTCAAAGAAACGTTGGATCTCCTATCTAGATTCCTCAACTCCGATGAGAAGAAATAGACAGATCTATGGTTGTAGCGATGGTAGTCGGTAGCCGGCGAGGGCGGTGAGGACGGAGGAGTCGATGGCCGGTAAGGGCGGTGAGGACGGAGGAGTCGGTGGCCGGCGAGGGCTATGAGGACGGAGGAGTCGGCTTGCTCCACGGACGATGCTGGGCAAGAACACGATGCAGAGAGGGTTAAATTTAGAATGGGTTAGAAAGGGTTTGAAAATTGATTTGGGGTATTATGAGAATTGTATTTGGAGTATTACGAGAATTAATTAGATTGATTTGGAGTATTATGATAATTAATGATAATTGATTTAGAGTATATTGAGAATTAATGATAATTGATTTGAAGTATTATAAAGAATTGATTTGGTGTACTGAAAATTAAAAAATTAACGAGAAAAATGAAAAAATGAAAATAAAAAACAAATATAATTAAATATTAATTAAATAATTTTTTTTGATTTTTATGTATTTTTTAAATTAAAATATGAATTTTTGAAAATAAAAATAATTTTCACAAATAAAAACTGAATTTATTTTAGAAATAAATGAAATTTTCATTTTAATACCCTAACAATGAAGGGTATTATGGTCATTTCACTTATTTTCAAATTCTGAACCAATGACATGAGTTTGAAAATTTGAGTAATAGTTAGGGGTATTATGGTCTTTTTAACTTTTTCCATCCAAACTAACAGAAAGTTAACGGTTGAGTACCAAAGTGAAAATAAATGTTTGGTTTAGGTATGAAAGTGCAAAAACTTTATGTTAGGGTATTATACTGAAATTAAATGTTTGGCAGGATATTATACTGAAATTTTCCCTTATTATTTTTAGGGAAAATTTCATTTTACCACCCTGTCAAACATTTAACTTCAGTTTGATACCCTGACATAAATTTTTATCAGTTTCATACCCTAACCAAACTTTTAATTTTACTTTCATACCTAGCCGGGTAAAATGTCCAAAATATCCCTAACTATTACTCAAATTTTCATCTCATGCCATTACCTCAGAATTTGAAAAGAAGTGAAATGACAATAATACCCTTCATTGTTTAGGGTGTTAAACTAAAAATTTCAATAATTTTAAAACAAAATCAGTTTTTTTATTTTATAAATTCATTTTTTATTTTTCAAAAAAATCAGATTTTAATTTTAAAAATACATAAAATCATTTTTTTTTATAAAAATCATTTTTTTAATTAAAAACAGTTTTATTTTTTTTAAAAAAATAATTTTATTTATATTAAAAAAAAATTCTGGAGCACACGAGTTCGTCTTCTCCGGCGTGGTCTCCGGCCACCCCTTCGCCGCCTTCGTCGTCCCCGGCCACCCCCACTTCGCCGGCGTCGTCCCTGGCCTCTTCCCTCCTCCCTCAAGCTTCTCCGGCGTCCTCAAACGTGTTTCAGATCTGAACCAAATCAGACCTGAAAGAGGATGGTGAGGCGGGCCAGAGGGGCAGTACAGGTCTTGGCAAAAGCTCCGGCGACGCCGACGGAGAGAAGCTGGGGCAAGGTGCCAAGCTCCGGCTTGACTGGGCGTTGCTGCTGCAGAAACTTCCTGGCACCACCGTCTTCAACCACCACGCCACCAACTCTAGCCTCCATGATTAATCTCTGCAATTGAAGTTGTGAGCTTTTGCTATCGTATTGGTACCGGCGGCGGAGGGAAATGTTGGGTTGGTAGCTAGAATGCGAGAGATGGAGACATGGTGGATTTGCAGAGGCTGTTTCAAATCAGATCTGGTTCAAATCAGATCTGAACCAAATCTGGTGAGGGGCGTGGGAGTGGGAGGGGGAGGACGTGGAAGAGGGAGGAGGAGGCGGCGGAGGTGGGCTGGCCGGGGACGACGACGGCGGCGGAGGGGTGGCCGGAGACCACGCCGGAGAAGACGAACTCGCGTGCTCCAGATTTTTTTTTTAATATAAATAAAAATATTTTTTTAAAAAAATAAAACTGTTTTTAATTAAAAAAATGATTTTTATATATAAAAAATGATTTTATGTATTTTTAAAATTAAAATCTGATTTTTTGAAAATTAAAAATGAATTTGTAAAAAAAACTGATTTTGTTTTAAAATTATTGAAATTTTCAGTTTAACACCCTAAACAATGAAGGGTATTATTGTCATTTCACTTCTTTTCAAATTATGAGGCAATGGCATGAGATGAAAATTTGAAAATTTGAGTAACAGTTAGGGATATTTTGGACATTTTACCCGACTAGGTATGAAAGTGAAATTAAAAGTTTTGTTAGGGTATGGAACTGATAAAAATTTATGCTAGGATATTAAACTGAAGTTAAATGTTTGACAGGGTGGTAAAATGAAATTTTCCCTTATTTTTATAACTTCAATTCCAATGGTAAAATCATCACAGTATGAAGAGGAAGGTCTTTAATGGATATGAAAATTTGGTTTTTTGTTCTTTAATTATTTTTTTATAATTTTATTCCAAGGTATAATTGTTATTTTAAAACAAATTTATACAAAGTGCACCAGAAAAACAAATTATGATAGTTTATTATAATTATCAAAATAGAGGGCCACAATCTACAAAAAAATGAATACATTCGAGTACTATTTTGCCATTATTCTTTCAAATAAGACACTCATTTTGGAGCGGACGGAGTATTAGTGACACGAATCGATTGAAACATAGCAAATGTGACAAAGGTTAGCATAAAGTTTAGCTAAAATTACACGGTTGCTGATAATTTATTGCATTTGAAACAATTCCTCCACAGTATAAGGCCCTGTGGTCACTATGGTACCATTCCACATGAGTTGTGCCAATTTTCTGTTTGCATTTTCAGTAGTATGGCCAAAGTCAAACCAGACATACTCATCTGGGTTGCTGCACAATGAATACTCTTCCAATCCTCTTTTCCCTCCACAGCTGCTATATCCTCTGTAAGGTCCACTCCCACAACAAGCTGCTATTCCCTCCTTAAACCCTAAAAACCCGAAAACCGACAAAACATATCAGATAAACTCGAATCTTACCTAACCCTTTTCCCAGGTTCGAATCCCGGTGGATACACTTGCTCGGGAATGTTTGTAGATAGTTTTTGTAGTGTACCGGATTCGGTTGGGGAGTTCATAAAGTTGGTGAGGGATAGTAGTAATCAAAGATTGAGTACTTGAGTCCATGTAATCGGTCCGACAGGTTCATCAAGGCTTCGGTTAGAGCAAGGTTGTGTAGTTCAGCCAGTGTTGAGATTCCTTTGATACAGTCTTTGTCTGTTACTCTTGATGCTGGTACGCAGCCTAGAGGACCTGCATCTTGGAACCCAAATTTCCTTCCTCCTTTTTGTATACATCCTGCCAAATGCGCAATATTTCGAATCACAAATAAAGTTCAGGGTAGTAAATTGATAATTCTGATTACAAAAAAAGCATCATGTGGTATTCGGTTTCTATAACTCGTAACCTTCTTCTTTGATAATTGTCCTCAATTTGTCTTTTTGCTGCAATTTGTACTAAAACGACGATTCTATCCTTATAATTTGGATTTAAAAAATAATACATAGAAACCAAAACATCGAAACTTTCGTATCCTTTAATTTTTAAGAAATTTAACGGGATACAAAAATTAGGATTTTTTGTTCTTTAATTACTATTTTTAATAAATTTCAAGGGCAAAATCGTCATCTTAAAAAAGTATAACAAAAAGACAAATTAAGAGCATTTTTTGCGAAAGCCACACTTAATTATACCAAGCCATAAATTCTTGATTTTTTTTGTAAACTCTCTCTCTTGTTTCTATCGAGAAACTCTCCCTATTCTTGTAATCGTTGTTGACACCGCTGCCGACACCACTGCTGTAATTTCTGTCGGTCCTGTCTTGTCGTTATCTCTTCCGATGCAGTCTCCCTCTTCTGAGGTCATGCTGTCTCTAGAGGCTCGGCGTAGGAGAAAGCTGAAGCAAACCATAGTCGGCCTCTCTCCTACGCCTCCCTCACTACCACCGCTCTCAACGCCATTGTGTCTTTCTCTCTAGGATCCTCCACACCGACACCATCGACGAAGAAATTGAAAAGATGTCGTCTGGTGAAGCACAAACTCGTTGCTTCGGCTGCAAGCAACCCACCACCGTCCCTCCTTCCTCCTCCCAGAGCCGACTCTCGTCCTCTAATGTCCTCCAAGGACGGACCTCATCTCCTACCACCGCTGCAACGAGACCATGCTCGTAGGAAAGCACTGATCAACGACAATCCAAGGTCGTCTTTGGAGGCTTTGCATGTGAGGCTATCGCTCGCCAATGCAGATAGGATTTCGGTAATCTCATCCCTCCTCACCGTCCCTGTCGGAATGGTTCACGAACGAAAGGCGGTGCTACCCCTAGAGGAAGCCCTGACGCCCACGACTTCGGATTCGTCGGACCTGATGGTGTCCATGGTGTGTCTCCAAGACAACCTCTCCTCTTGCTCCCTCGAGGAGGAGGAGGAGGTGGAGGTCTTGGTTCCTTACTCCTCGGTCAACACATTTTTGCTCGCGCGCCAGCAATTCGGTATGGTGGAGAAGCTCTAGGCTCCGAGGTCTCCTCGGATGGACGTCCTCCTCCACACCATCACCAACGCTTGGGGTGGTCCGTTGAGGGTTTGGTCATCAAGGATATTGGCCGGAAATTTTGGATCTTACTTCGAGTCGGCGGAGGCTCGGTCTTGGGTACGGGGTAATGAACCCTAGTGCTTTGATGGCCTTCCTCTCTTGCTCGGAGACATTGATCCAGGGCCCGAGAGCTTCCGACCTTGGACCGTATGTAGTTTTGGGTCCATGCCCACAATCTCTCGCCATTGTTACAAACACGGGCGACATGGGAGACAATTGGCGCGACACTGGGAGCATGTGTGGAAGTCCCATGCGATCAGTAGGGGCTGTGCTGGGGAGGAGCGGTGAGGGTGAGGTTCTGGCACCTTGTAGAACGCCCTCTCCGTCGTGTTCTACTATTGCGTTTCAAGGATTTCTTGGATCCCGTGACGGTCGAACTCACGTACACGGATCTCCCTACCTTCCGCTTTAACTGTGTGAGGATCGGTCATGGGATTCGGGAATGTGAGCTGGAGCTGCGTGGTACCCCACAATTTGACACTTCCATGTTAAAGTATCAGGAGGATCGGCAGGTGAATCACTATGCGACAGATTGGGAGGAGAAGGCGTCTCCGGACATCCCTCCGGGTTTGGGGTCCTTATCATCGAACATTGTACCTATGGTTGCCTTGTCTCGTAGGAGGGGCCCAATTGTATCCTTGAACACTATATCTAACAGTACAAGACCTCCTGGATGCCCCCCAACTGGGAAGGTTGATCCTAGGTGGAAAAACTTGGTATGTGGACAATTCTCTAGTGGCCAGGAAACCAAAGTTTCAGGCCCCGCAGTTGGTGCGAATGGCTTGAAGAGAGGGTCAATTGGAGTACCTCGAGTTGAGCAGGCGAGATCGGTAAGTAGCCTCGCCAGGAGGAATGATGGACTTCTATGTCTGGCTTCAGGAGGGGCCTTTGGTGAAAGCTCTACCTCTTACAATTGATGTAGTTCAAGTTCGGTCGTTTTTTCCCTATACGCAGCGTTTAGGAACTACATTGAGCATGACTTCTAGTTTCGTTTTCTAACCCCCACTTTTCCTTCCTATCTATATGGCGAATTCAATACCGTTTATGACGATTACTTTGTCTCAGAGTTATGTGTGCTGAGTCTTTCGGAAACTCTTTATTTGTACTATTTTTTAATTTAATAAAATTCTACACCTTTTAGTAAAAAAACATTTTTTGTAAGTATCAAAATAGTAAGGAAAACCAAATGCCTTAAGGTACTTTTTTGTGACGACAGCTGAAGTAAAAATGTTACCTCGACCACACTTGTCAAGTTGCCAACCACCATTGCGACGTATTGATCCTGGAACTCAGGCGAGTTCTTGTATTGGAAATAGTCATTGCCTCCAATGCTAAATAAGTAAACGGCTCTTCCCAATAATTTCGCTGCTTCTATCTCCCCCAATTCTTGGTTCAATGTCTCCGTCACCTTCTCAAAATAACCCAGTTGGGTTCTCAGGTTGATCTATAATAAAATAGCCCCACATCAGTACATTACATCATTAAAAGTATGCTTTCTTGTCTCATGTTACTTGAGTCTCAAGTTTCAGAATCGAATAAGACCTGAAATCAAGTGCGCAGTAACGCATTTTCTGAACATAAGTCAAGTGATTAATATTAAGCAGCATCACATACTGCAGCGTTGGGATTGGTTTCGATTAAGACGCCAGCTCCGCCGGAGGCGAAGTTCACTCCATTTTTGTAGTGTTTCAGTCCAGGCTGCAAATATGGTGGAACCATTGGCAACTTTGCATACTCCGCTGCATCACATGTTTTAAGAAATCAATCATCAGTCTGATTCGGTTAAAAGCTCAAACGAGAAGAGAGATGTTGGCCATATTAGACCTCATAGGGCATCCACAATAGAGAGGCTGGGAGCCGGCTGAGAGCAAAAAAGTGGGAAAGAGAAAATAATATAATAATATCGACGGGGAGGGCTGGCTGGGAGCTCCACGCCTCTTCTCACCGCCGATTGGGAACAAAAATGTAAACAAAAAGGGTTACTGTAAGCACATTAATCACTAACATTGTAGGGTATTGGCTGGGAGAGCTGACTATAAGCCAACAAAAAATAATTTTTTATTCTCCCCGCCAGCCCCTCCCCGCCAGCAACCGGTTGTAGCGTTGGAGATGCCCTTAGAGCACCCGTAGTCGGAGGCTATTAACCGACGATTTGGGGAAAATTGTGCTTTATGGACCTTTTGATGTTTCTCTCTCATCCTCCTGAGACAAGAGTCTTGCATTGGGAATTGAGTTAATGGTTTAAAATTATCTTAAAGTTTCGTCCACAAATAAAATGATGCACAAAGTTTCGTCCATGCTGTGTGACAATATTATAGTTTCGCCTACAGACTCTGTCAGAGAAATTAACAGAATATTCCTTTTCTGTTATGCATATGACACATGTGTCCGTTAATGATAAAGTGAAATGACCATTTTATCCTTCTTCAACACTAATCATTCATTTGACTCTTTAAAATTACAAATTTATCCTTATTTAATTATAAAAGAATAAATAAATAAATTAAATAAATGAAATGAAAAATAAAAATTCAATTCAAAGCCACAAGGGTAAAATAGTCATTTTAAGTGCTGCTGTTAAATTTTCCTGACATAAGTATGTGGACGAAATTATAGTGTAGCTATACAACGTGAACGAAACTTTGTGCATCATTTCATTTTTGGACGAAACTTTTAGAGTAGTTTTGGACAATCAACCTTTGGGAATTTACGCCCGGCGTGCTGAGGGCAAATAGCCGAGCATCAGCAGAACTTGTAGTGGATGAGGGTTAATTTGTAAAATAGTCTTATTTTGAAAACATCTTTGTAGTACCTAACCCTCGTTTTTATTTTTCTGGTGAAGTTACAGTTTTGGCCTTAATGATCTCTTCGGTCAGTAAGCATAAATACCCGATCAAGCACGAGTGACACCAGGTTAGATATTTTCAATAAGGGAAAAATCGGGAGTCCGCTAAAAGTGAATACTATATCGTAAAGATTTCAAGTTTGAAATAGCCTTAACAACGTTCTCAAATTTGAAGGCTATTTTACAAATGAACCCCGTAAATGCTCTTATTAGATAGTTTTCAACGGATCGGATGTAATGATTATTCCCCCCAAAATTGTATCATGTATACTAAGTTTTCTTTAGGATCTAGAGGGGAACATTGCAAGAAGCAGGAATAAATATTTTGTTACGTAAACAACCTAAAGAGTATGTAAGTACCAATAAAATCAGGAACGATACGGCCATCGGAGAATCTTCCGGTGGCGTTTCTGAAGAAGGTTTCGCCGTAAGGGGCGAAATTAGCGCCACAGGCGGGTGTACAATTGAGGTAGTTATTATTTCCGGTATCAAATAACGAGTCCCCGAACACAAACAGGCTCGACGACGATGATTCTTGTGCTGTGGAGACACTCATTATGGTTGAAACTAAGTGTAAGAAGATGAACAAAAATGCACATCTACTGTTACTTATAATTGCCATTTTTTTCACACTAAGCTACTGTGTTGATGATGATCTCTATTTATATGCAAAATTCCATGTATCACACATTAAATTACGTATCATGTGAATATTATTTTGCTTTGTTTCCTTCTTCGTAATCAATGAGTCCATATGGTGATGCAGGGACATTTTCCTATTTTGCTTGATTTGTTTAAAATACTCATTAGATTACATGATCATTAAAATTAAAAGAAATATATTGTTACATGACAACTCAATTATGTGTAATCAAACTCAATCAAATTCAATGATCCGTACTCAATAGCAACATGACAGTAAACGAGTGCCTGCTGATTCTGTTAGAGTTGAGAGCTCTTAATCCTCGTCGTATCCAGATGGAATTGCCACCGTATACGCTTCCAACTACCACCATATCGATCGTGATTATTTTCTTCTCTCCACTCCTAGTAGTGATTTTTTATGCGCATCCACAATTCAACGGTGTTGTATCGAAAGAATGGCGTATCGATGATAAATCACGGCTCTCTGTTGCGGTAGTGTTCTACTCCGCGCATCCGCAAACCGGCGTTGCTGCAATAGAAGGATGGTGCATCGACGACGATCCGCGACTCCCTGTTGCGGTGATGCTCATACTCTCCGTGTTAGCCTCCCACGTCTCGAGCAGGGACACGACCGACGATATAGTCGGGAAAAATCAGACGAATCAGGCGATGACTGCTATGCAGCCTCGGTAAGTCCAATGAGTAAGGAAAGATTCAAGGATTTTTACCGGGAGGGATACCTGAATCATACCGTCACTCCCGGCCAGACTGTCAGGTTCAAGTTCGATAGCTCATTCAAAACGAGTCCTTGGAGGGTAGGGACCAAGCAGCGTTTAGTCCCTACCTTGAACTGTTTCTAGCAATTGGCACCCTTTGGTTTTATTTTCGGTTCTAGTTTTGGTTTTAATTTCTGTTTTATTTTTGGATTACTTTTCTGTATAAGTTACGAGTGTTATAACAGGGTCTTGTTGGAACGGTTCATTTCTAAAGGGTGTTGGATAACTATCTTTTTGAAGCTATGGTAATGATTTTGTTTCTTATTCTAAGAAAACCTTAATCAAAACTTCCCCTATAAAAAACTCAATGAAAACAAATAATTTATATTGGGAAATTTGATGAACCAGGCTTCACAACACACCTTATTTTTTTCATATGTTCTTATAATTAAAAATTGAAAATCTATATTTTTTCTATGTATTATGACAAAAATAGTTTTAACCCAATATTTTTTTTATCTCACACATGGTTTTGGAGACATATTTTAAACTTAATAAGTACCAAGGGGAAATTCTCAAGAGTCAAGATCTTCTCTTTCTCTCTCTAACCGTAGAGAGTTCTTTGTCGTCGTGCGAAAAAAAAGGTCATGGCTATGACTATGATCATGGCTTATGCTATAGTTATGCTTCTCCTTTCTCTACATCTTCTCTTCCGCACCTTCCTTATGAGTCATGCGAGGATTTTTCCTGTTAAGGCTTCTCTCTAGCTGTATCTACCCACCGCATTGTTGGCTCCTTCCCGCCACCAACGAAACGTCTTCCGATCTTGGTTTGTCCCCCCTCTTCAACTACGATGGTTGACGTATGGCTCACCTCGACGTCAATCGACCTCACCGCCTCAGAGCCATGCGATCTCGAAGACACATCGTCGTCTCTGTAACTGTCGCCGCCGTCTCTAAAGCCGCCACCTACGTCTATGATGTCGCAACTATTGTCTCTAATACCACCGCCTTTGTCTCTAAAGCCGACACCGTCTTTGAAACCACCGCCGTCTCTAAAGTCGTCCCTACAGTCGCCCGCAACGTGTCTTTCTCCCTGGCCTTCACCGATGCATGCGAAAAGCGTACAAATTCGAAACACCTCCGCTTTCTGTACCTATTTATTTGACTTCGTTTTTGCAGGGTCAAAAACTAGCGAGCAGAGATTCAAGGGCTACTCCTAGGAGAGAACCCCGATTCACCTATCTCCTCCCAATACAATTGATGCAATCCATGATCGGTTTCTTTGCCCCTAGATGCAGCGTTTAGGCACTACCGTGGACAGGACTTCCAGTTTCGTTTTCCAACCCACCACCTTTCCTTCTACCTATGTGGTGTCTCAATACCGTCTATGCCGATTATAATGTTAAAAGAACCGCGGTCAAATATGTTCTACACCTGTTCTTCCTTAGTGGTCAAAAAATGATTTCCCTGTCGTACTCTTTTGTAGTTGAATTTTGATTTAATAAAAGGTAACGAGGAGAAACCGACAGCAACGAAAGAGAAACAAGGGTTTGTAACCGGTGAGGGGATGAGGAGTTGCACTTAAGTATGTCGACGTTTGTTATCGAGACAGGGTAATGGGCTCGCCAAATCTTTATTCTGGCTTGTTTATTATATTTTCTCATATAAGTTTGTTGCTAAAAAACAATAATATGTGATTTCTCTTGTGGCTAAAAAATATATATCGAATACATGCCTATTTCATTTGAACGTGATATAACACGAGCGCGGCATGTTTATAATTTTTCGAAAAATAAATACTTATGATACGATGGTCTGGAGAGGTTCGGTTGGGCCCAAATGATATTGGGCCCATGAGGTGAACTTGTGATACTTGCATCCCCAGTAGTAATCTGTTGGTGCTTGTTGTTCGAATGAAAATATTAAAATATTCTATCAGCCAACATCATCGACAACAACTTTTAGTGGTAGTCTGTTCGTGTCATTTTCTTCATAATTTTTCAATCGTCGATATCGGCGGATGCATTACTGGCTGTTCATGAGTATTTAATTATTTTTTTCTCTTACTTTTGTTCCATTAGTCAACACCAATATAAGAGCATTGGAGATGCTCTTATGTCTCCTGTTTCAAATTCAAATATGTTACTATAAAACTGATTATACAAACGACTTTTCTGTTTTAAAGTAAACTATTTTCAAGTCATGGGGTTTGAATTTTAAATTGTTCTCTCCCGGGCTCAGTTATCAGCAAGAAACTTCACCTAAGTTGCAAACCAATATAATAATGTAACTAAAGTGATCTTAGACTAAATTAAACGTGAAAAGTGATCAATGTAATCATGCATAGTTCCACGACCCTTTAACGAAGGCGGAACTAGAAGTTAAAAGAAATAGCCGTAGCTGATGAGAGAGCGACTATATCGTTGTTAGTTTGAAATTCACAACTGTATATGTGGAACATAATATTCAGCTTTTGTAATAAACAATGTCAAAATATTTGAGAGGAGACACAGCTAGAAAATGAAAAAGATATTATGAAGAAATTTTAAAAAATAAGTAATAAACGAGCCTATAGGCTATAGTATCCATTTGATGAAAATAAGTACTTGATCGATATAATCGAAGATCTTAGAATCTCGTTACCCATGTGACACACTTGGACATTGTCCATTAAGCGATCCACTTGACCAACACCAAATTTTATAACTCGGGCGACGAAAACTCATGTTGTTGCCCGAATGGTCACACGGCCGGTGAAATGTGTGATCGCCGTCCAAGTGTGCAGTGTGATCTACCGGTACTAACACATTCCATTACCAAATTCGTCCTTCCTCAGCTCATATGTAAGTTTATTGTGGTTAAGAGTGAAAATTTTCTAAGGCGATTAAGATTATCCCTATCATGTTATATGAGTACAAAATATCTGTTTTTATGTATCATTACAAACCAAACCAACAAAACATTACAGCTGAAATAACATTATATCCACACCAGATAGATCGAAGAAAGTGTGCACATTCATCGAGTAAAAACACCCCGTATGGATTCCAGAACTCGATCAGCTGCTTCTGGCCCAAACAACCTCGGAAAGCTCGAGGCCAGATCAATCTCGATAGTCTTGTTCTTAACCAACCTGTCTCTTTCTTCCAAACATGTCCTTTCAGTATCACTAACCTCTCTATCTCCACAAGCACACTTATCCAACCAGATCCCCATCACTTCCTTCGCAATGGGATGCACATGGTTCTGTATAATCTCCTCCATGCGCCCACCTTCCTGAGTTTCTATTCTGACCATGATCACCGTGGGAGAGGAAAGGGTGCGGAGGTAAAGGGATGTTGTGAAGTAGGGTTTAGCCTCTGGGATCTTCTCGAGCATTTGCCTTTGAGACTCCAACTTTGTTTCTTCATAGAAAGTCTTGAGGTAATCTGGATTAAGGACAGTGTCTTTTCGGGGAGGCAAATCGAGTATGAGAATTAGCGTTGTTGGGCTACTCTGTATGAGCTCAACCATAAAATTTGGGGCATCTGTGGATGAGTTCAGATAGGTTGAGAGACTTGTTATGCTCAGTGCTCCTCCAGTTGGTAGCTCACAGTGTATCCAACTTCCTAGTATGAAATCAATCTGACACAAAAATGTTCAGAGATCAATACCAACATGAAATGTACAAAAGAGATTAAGAAAAAAAGTATAATTTACTCTATGACCATATTCTAATAAGCTTAAAGTTCGAGGTCAAAGCCAACACCACATATGGTGTGCTTTCATGCCTCAAAGCTGTTTTGTAGACAACATTAACACTTCATAAACCATAAGTGACAATGGAGAATTTAGGCATCGACGGTATATGGCCGAAACCACGGTCTTCATGCTTGATTCATCAAATGATCATATAAAGGGACGATGTGGATTCCTTGAACCAAATTCCTAACAAAATCAACAGGACTACTTGTTTGTGAATTTATTCTAAGTGGTTTTTGATGATACCAATACCCAGAACTCATTAAATATCAAGGGAACATAACTATATAAGCACCAAATTTCAATGAATAAGCTAACAGTTCAAAGCCAACGAACATTTCAGATGATTATCGATGTGTTAAGATTGCATTTTCTAGAAGTTGGAGGTTAATTTTGGTCCTTTTGTTGGTTGGTTATTTGATTGGGTTAATTACCTTTTGTACCCTTTTTTTTATTGGTAACATACCTTTTGTACCCCTGCGTTTTGTAATGTTCAATAACATTCCCTCTGTTTTGGTAACCGTCATTTAGTACCCTTCATGTATTGGTCACAGATCATTTAATACCCTTTATGTATTGATAAGAGAACATTTAATACCCTTTATGAATTGGTCACAGATCATCAAAATGGCGTAAACTTGACCAAAATTTTGTCCATAGCGTCACCAATACATCAGGTACTAATAGAGTGTTACCAATAGAAAAGGGGTACTAAAGGTAAAGTACTGCATGACAAATGATGATTATGAACATTTGGATTGAATCAGAAAATTCTGAGTTAACCAATGAAAGAAGGATCGAAATAAAGTGCAAAACTCCAACTTTGAACCAATAAACCCACCCAACAAGGAAGACTTCCAGACTCCTCAAAGGACAGTCTCTAATTTGTAAACTAGCACTAAAATTAAACATACAATCATTTGTATGTGACACTACAAATCCAAATTAAACAATCGATCACTAAGATGAGTAGGAATTACCGGGGAGGACTCGACACCGCGCCTGATGTGAAGAGAGGCTTGAGCGGTTCCGTTCTGGTTTTGGAAATACTGCACGTCCGGCGGAAGGTTACAAGGGAGGAGCTCGGAACCAAATCGATTCTCTACCGCCGACACAAGATCGGCCATCAGGTCTCTCCGTGGGGCGGAGACGTACGGGAACTCCATGAACTTTTTGCGACCTTCGTCGTGCGGATCCATGGAGGAAGATAACGATGCAATAACGGCGCGAGACCTTGAAAAACTTGACGGAAAGTGGCGTGAGTGAGACACCGAACACGGTAGTGGACGGAAGAAGGATGGGATCGGGAACCGATAGATGACAGTCATTCGTTTCTAATTCGAATCCGTGGCTTTAAGCCTCGCCCATTGTTGCGGTGCCCTCTCGCCGCCGGAGAGTTTGGTCAGGCGAAGCTTGTCGGAGCTCGGTAGTGGCAATGGAAGCTAGAGAGAGATGGAGACTATGGCGAAGGGTGACTGCAGGTGTTGGATAAGGAGTTTGTGGTGTTAGAAGAAGCGGGTCAAGGAGGTCCGGATCGGGTCACAAAGTGGAGCGACCCACCGGTGGGTTATTGGGCCATAAATACTGATGGGCCCTTTGTTCATGGACTCAAATGAAGCAGGCCTTGGTCTGGTTCGTCGAGACGAGCGAGGGACGGTGCAGGCATTCGAACCAAAGTCATTCCGAGTTTCAGATTTTCTACATTTTCTTTCTAGAATCTTTCTCTCGATAAAAAAAGTCCGTTCATTCCACATGCAGTTCCTTTGTTATGTTTTTCGATTTAGAGTACAAATTTCAGAGAAAATTTTGGGTGGTAAGATAGAGGCTCGATTTAGTGCGGTATGTTTATCTGTTTCTACCTTGACATGCATCTCGGCTCTACAAGATGAATCTACCCGACATAACCTGATGGGTCTCTTCAACAGCCTCGTCATGTCCAATCAGACACCTGCGGGGACACAAAAGAGGAGGAACGTCCAACTCCCATTCCGATTGGCAATGACCAACTGCACTCATCCGTCAACCTACGAGATCCTTGGCCCGCTAACGCATCCCTATCATAACCTACTAGACCCCCTCCATAAGACGAGGCGCATAATCGTGCCATAGTTGGTTGTTTAGAAGTTTTATTTGACTGAAGATATCAATTTTCTCACTCATTCTTCATTCACTAGGCACTATACTTGTACCGTTGTCTAGAGATGGAGGAAATTTTCACATATCTATATTTAATTATTATGTGTTTTCGTTTAATACACTTCCATTCCTTTCGCCTAAAAATAGGTAACTTTTCAAAAATTTCAATTTAAGAACATTTTCGTCAATCATCATACGGATTTAGTCTCAAATATCAAGAGTTTCATATAAAAAGTCAAAATATTTTGTTCCCAAATCAGTTATAATGATTTTTTTAATGTGTAAGCTACCAAATTCATTTTTTTGCTGGTCAACGATACAATAGTATGGAGACAAAAAATCAGCCGTTGGTTTGTAAAATAGCGGTTTGGTTTCCACTTGATCTACCGTCGTTTGTATTTCATCAAAAAACCCAGAGAAATCTTCAAAAACCAACGGCTCAGATCTGATATTGTGGTCTCCAGTTTTAGACGATGAGCAAGTACCTTCTACACAGTATCGCCATCTCTCCTGTGTATCCCAACAACCCGATAGAATCTTCTGCAAAACCACGGGTCGTCGTCACCAACACATTGCTCCGGAGGACCCAGAGGAAGAAGATGGTCTCAGCTTCGGCTGCTACCGAACACGATGAGAAAAGTACCTCTCAATCTCATAGTTTCGTAATTGGTGCTTAATTAGCTTCATATTCATCCGTAATTGGCTCTTAATGACGAAGAAATCGATGTTTGGCATTTGAAAATTTTCAGGTTCTGCTCGGAGAGTAGCTGTTGTTGGTGCTGGTGTTAGGTGAGTTTTCATGAATTGTCCGAGCCAGAAGGATCATGGGTTTTGATTGTTTTCTCTGTTTGTGCTTGAATTTGTGTTGTTGATGTGCTTGATTTTGTAATGCGCATGGTGTTGTGTGGTGATTTTCAAGTGGGCTTGCGGCTGCTTACAAGCTGAAATCAAATGGGTTGAATGTTACTGTGTTTGAGGCCGAAGGAAGAGCTGGTGGGAAGTTGAGGAGTGTTTCACAGATTGGGCTTGTTTGGGATGAAGGAGCTAATACAATGGTAGAATTGTGATAATCATTTTTTTAGCTCCCAAATTGTGAGTGAAGGTTCTATGTATCATGATGCTGAAGTTTAGTTGACATTCTGCAGACTGAGGCTGAAATGGAGACAAGAAGTTTGCTTGATGATCTTGGTCTCCGAGAGAAACAACAATTTGTAAGCATTTGCTCCAAGGGAAATGAGAGGAAGTTTTGGCTATAGATTGCGTTTTCTTATAATCTATATACTGTAGTGTAGGGGTCGGGATCTGTTAGATCTTTGAATTATGAAGTAATGTGTTTCCACTTTGTAGTTTACACTTTTGGAAATCCGTGTTAGTTAATCTTTGTGTTGAATTAGGTTAATTTTCGATCGAGTTTACTTTTGTCCTTTGTTACAGCCATTGGCACAAAACAAAAGGTACATAGTGAGAGATGGAGTGCCTGTCTTGGTATGTCTTGCATTTTGATCCTGTAATGCTTAAGCATAGGGAATGTATTTCTCTTGTTTTATCATATTTATATTTCTTTCATTTGCTTCACTTTAATAATAACCTCAGCGCATCCTTGTCCCTTGACAGTTACCCACCGACCCCTTAGCTGTGATCAAGAGCAATATTCTTTCTGCAAAATCAAAGGTTTGTATTCTACAAAATGTTGTAGGTAGACTCCACATCTGAAAGGTTTATGAAGTTAGTATCCAGGGCTTCTGATTTAAACAGTTTTGGGAAAAATTATATCCCGCTAACTCATATCTGTCTGAATGCACTTAGATATACATAGGATGCCATCTGCTTCTGTTTTTATTTTATTTTCTAGGGAGAAGATTGTTGTTGGGATAGTTATGCAAACTTGAAATATTTCTTCTGTGCATTTTATTTTTTAAATACATATGCTAGTAGAGTAACTGTGTGAAGCGGACCCTAGTAAGAAAGGATCCTTATTTTCCACGTATTTGTGTTTGTAAATGCTCATGCACATTGTTTAAGCTTGAAATTTTTTGCATGCATTTTTGTGTTTGCAGTTACAGGTCATTCTGGAACCGTTTGTGTGGAAGAAAAGTTATAAACCGAAAGTGCCTGAGGATAATTCTGATGAAAGGCAATTAACCCTTTTCACTAGACTCCCTTGCAATTCCATATATCTGTGTTTAGGAAGCGTTTTTCTTATTATATAATTAGCTATTTGGTTTTCTGCAGTGTGGGTGCTTTCTTTCTACGTCATTTTGGCAAAGAGGTAATAGTTGCATATATTAGCCATGAAACCTCTGTCTAATGACTTGTGCATGTATCATGATCAAAAAGATCGGTAACTTTTAGCTGTAATGTTCTAATGTCATTCTTTATGCTGAATGTTTTTTTCTTGTAAGGTTGTTGATTACCTTGTTGACCCTTTTGTTGCTGGTACTAGTGGGGGAGATCCTGATTCTCTTTCTGTGAGTATTACCTCTATCCATTGAATGGTTAAGTTCTATGCTAAGAAACATATTTTTGGCATGCTGTTTAAAATGCTACACCATTTGGTGAATTGGCTGTATGGGCTATCGCAAATCGTGAATGATAACATTCAAGTTTTGGTTCCTGTTCATTTTTACCCTGTCATTTCGTCAAACAGATGCGCCACACTTTTCCAGAGTTATGGAATCTAGAGAAAAGGTATAAACTATGCATCTTTCCTGCATTTCATTTACTGATTTTATTCCCTCTTTGCCAGATAATTTTGTAAACTTTCTCTTTCATTGTTCGGACTAATATTGGCTGTCTATTGGCTTAGGCTGTTTACTTGTTTAGCATCATGCAATCTGCATATCTTTATTTATGACAGAATTATTTGCAAAACAGATATGAAATTATCTTCTTGGTTCACTGAAGGATTAAATCCTGGCACCATCTTTCGTTTGAACTTGAATTGATTTTCTCTTTTTACAACATGACGTGCAGTGTAAAGTTGAATTTGTGAGAACTTTGTGTCAAGATGATTTTCCTTATTGACTGTTTGTAAACAATCTCTCTGTGATATAAGCCTACAGAATTGACCATTATAATGCTGTGACATAAACTATCTCATTAATACCCTTCAAGCTGAATATACAGATGCTTCAGAATTAATGAAGTTAATGTTTACTCACCAATTTATATATATTAGCTCCATGTTCCTCGCTGAGTGCCCCCAAAAAAGTTGCCTTAATGTTACAACCGACTTCATAGTTTGATTGTAAAATCATCAAGCAAGCTGTTATAGTCCTCCAGGTCATGCATATAGTTACTAAATGATTTTCTTTTAAACAATGCTCATTGCTCTATCTTATGGTAGTTGCAATGACAAATTTTCTTTTCTTTCAGACACGGTTCTGTTATTGCTGGTGCAGTCAAATCACAGTTATCGGCTAATAAGGAAAGGAATGGACAAAAGAAGGATTCTTCAGAAAAAAAGAAGGCTCAACGTGGTTCATTCTCTTTTCATGGTGGAATGCAGGTACTGCCTTATGGACAACTTATTTCTCCTCAACTTTCCTAAATTTCCTAATGGGAATTGTCTGTACATGTATGCCCATTCTGTTTAGTTCAGGACTCTTTGAGCTTTGTGGTGGAATTTTTATAGAAGAGTACAACTCTTGAGCTCCCTATGTTTTGTTAGAATAACTTGGAATGATGATCATATTTGCCTCTACGCGGCCTACCCAGTGTGCAGACACTTCATCCATATGGTTTGTGCTAAACCAGAGGCTTTGTTGTGCTCTTATCTTGAGTTTTTTTTTCAGACACTTACCGACAGGTTATGCGAAAAGATTGGAAAAGATGATATCCAGCTGAAGTCAAATGTTTTGTCATTATCTTATAGTCACGAGGGAGAATCTACATCAAATAATTGGTCACTTTCATGTGCTTCTGACTATGGCAAGAATTCACAAGGTTCATCATTTGATGCTGTAATCATGACGGTTAGTATGGTTCTTAGTCACAAATTCAATCATCTACTTTTATTCATTTTTTATGCAAAACATTTCTGGTAAGTGTGCACAGCAGTAAACATGCCCAAGAAGGGGAAGATGTATGGAAGATAATATGCATGTTCCTTGTGTCTGCTGCCAGATTCTTGATCTACTGCCATGTCTGAGTTGGGTTAAAAGAAATAAGATTTTTCATTCATGACTGATAATTCTCATGTTCTGGTTCTATGACTTCTTCATCATCACCTAAAACAAACACATACATATATTTATGTGCATTGCAAGTTTGCAACACCGTGTTTTCTTCTAACCAAGAAATATTTTTTCATAGGCTCCTCTGTGTAATGTTAAAGAAATGAAGATTACAGAAAGAGGAAACCCCTTTTCGCTGGACTTTATTCCTGAGGTATTTACTCCATTGTTGTGACTTTAACATTTGTTTACATGCATTCCCCTTTTATATGGCCCTTTTTGGATGGAAGAAGAGACTAGATCATCTTACAGAACATTCAAACTAGGAGATACCATACTACTCCCTCCGTTCCAAAACAAGTAGCTACTTTCCTAACTTTTTGAGGAAGTGAATTATGCTTGGATTACCAACAATGTCCTTGTAGGAGTTATTTAAGCATCTTAGCAAGCGGGGAAACACGGTTACGCGGGGACGTGGTGCGAAAGTTAAACAACTGTCATGTTTGGAAAAAGTTGCCATAGACACTTGTATTCTTAACTTTTTCCTTCCTTTCACTAAACATGAAACCATATAACTGGAAATTTTTGTTGAATGAAAAGCATCCTAACTCTTGTGCTTTCTATAAGTTCTAGCAGCAATCATATTAACCTTTCTGTTCATACTATATATGTAGGTAAGTTATATGCCACTATCAGTCATTATAACTGCCTTCAAGAAAGAGAAGGTCAGCAGACCCCTGGAGGGATTTGGAGTTCTGGTTCCTTCAAAAGAGCAAGCAAATGGTTTAAAAACCCTCGGTAATGCTTTGCCATGGCTCTGCTATTAACTAACTTTCAGTACCCTTTTTTTACTGCTCACCAAACTGCATAATCTGTTTTGTGCAGGTACACTATTTTCATCAATGATGTTTCCAGATCGTGCTCCTGATGACCAATATCTCTACACAACCTTTGTTGGGGGGAGTCGAAATAGGGAACTAGCTAAAGCTTCCAAGTATGGAATATGTACTTCACAATATCTTCTGGCCACACTCACTACATTTATTTTAAAATTAATGGTTCCGTTCTTATTTATTAATTGTCGCCGTAGAGCTGAGCTGAAGCAGATAGTAACTTCCGACCTTAGACAGTTGTTGGGAGCAGAGGGAGAGCCCACATTTCTGAAGTATGCATTTCTTTTAGCATTTATATTATGTAAAAGGAAAGTAAGGCCGATATCTACTATTTAATCTGTTCTGGTTTGGTTTATTCTTGATGGCAGCCATTTTTACTGGAGTAAAGCATTTCCCTTGTATGGGCATAACTATGGTTCAGTCCTAAAAGCTATAGAAAAGATGGAGAAAAATCTACCAGGTTTCTTCTACGCAGGTATCAACCCCAAGTTTGTAATATGGGAACTTGTGATTTATAACTGATAGTCACAGTGAGTTCTTTTTATATCCTGTCCATTACCCATTGAAAAGTTAAATATCGGTTCAGTCCAGATATTCAAACATTACCTTTTCACATTAGTGTCAAACCTGAAGATTTTGGTCATGGCCTGGCAGGTGCATGAACCCCCGCAGTGTTATTAGTTTTCTTAGGAGGTCAACTCCTATCTTAAAGGGCCAATATTAGAATGTAGGAATCAGAAATGTGGCGGCTTAACCAAAGCTTGCTTGTCCAACTGGTCAAGCACTTGAAATTGGGTCTTGGGGCCAGGGTTTAAGTTCAATCCCTATTTGTCTTCTATTCCCAAAATCTGTTGAGCCTCTCTCAATTCAATCTCTTGTTGTGCCTTCGTCTCTCTATCCATTCAGCCAATATTGGGCATTTCTCAAGGTGTTAGGGGTCAAGTTGCAAGATTTAGAGCCCTCTTCTACATAAGAGGCTCATTTCTTTCTTGAAACATCAATCTTTGAAAGCTCTTGAAGAATCAAACGATATTTGGTGCTCCCTTATGCAAAAGTAAGGTCTTAACACAAATGCTATGATACAGCTGACTTAGTCAATGAAAAAAAAAAAAGGAATCTGGTGGCTTATGTGAACTGCATTATATAATGTTGAGTAATGGCTTGGAGTTATATTCTTACATGTGGTGTTACTGTGAACTTGGTAGGTAACAACAAGGGTGGGCTATCTGTTGGTAAAGCAATAGCTTCTGGAATCAAAGCAGCTGATCTTGTGTTGGACTACCTGGAATAGTTGAATCTTCTTCTGCTGACAAGAAATAAAGACCATCTTTCTAAAAAAACCCCAACTGGCTCTTCTGCAGCTGATATTTGTATTTCCTCCCATTCCCTTCCTCATTAGGTTTGAGATGTGTAAGAAAATTGGTTATTGATGTATACCTATTTTCTATAGCATATCAACTCGACTAATATACTGCTGTACCAGAATTTATCACAGTTTCTGTATGATTTCTCTAATGCTACTCTTATTCTGGTGATGTTGAATGTGATATTTTTGTTCCCCTTGACATGGACAAATAAGGCTGGTGAGTCCAAAGCCCAAGGGCAGGGGGCACCGAGGGCATTAAATAACATCAAGGACAGGATCAATCACAATCTGTTGGCCTTTTCTGTTGTGAATTGTCAGTATGGTGGCCAATTGTCTACATTATTGCGGAGAGGTTTTAGGCTATTTACTTTCTATTTTGAAGCTGAAACCAACATGGAGTGGTAAAACACATGCTTCACATCTTTGAGGTACTTGTTCTTTTATTCTGGATGAAGAATGTTCTTATGAGTTGTGACTATGTTCTGTGGTTGGAATTACAGACCCCACCATATCTATATTTATACACACTAAGTAGTAAATCATGAAAACATCAGCCCCATTATAGTACCATCTAAAGTTGACTCATTTCTTGCTCAATTGAATTCAAGGATAAATAAATGGAGTATACAAACACTACTCAACCACTCATTCACCTCAATCTGCATTGATATAGCTATGTACATAGTTCCTTATCCATAGCTTGATGGATGGATTGGATCCAACTCATGTTTGCAAACAAACAGCAGCAACATGACATTACATAACAAACCAAAGAGCAAAGAGACATCTCTGTAACATGTTCTGTTTATTCTCTTTGGTGGGGTTTCATGCAATGCAATTTGTATAATAATTGGGATGATGGTAAAAACTTGAGGTGAACTGTGACTGTAAGTTTTTGCGATTATCCCTATATTTTATGTAGTAGTTCTTGGGATTCCTGGGTACTAATTGTCATCTTCTAGCAATAAACATGTCTTTGCCTTGAAAAAGAAGCATTAGTTCCCAATTTGACCCTCATCTTATACATAACCAAAGTAAGGACTAAGATTTTAATGCAATGAAACCATGTGATTGCCTAAAGTTTTGATTCCCATTTCAAAACTGCAAAGCCTTGTTCTTTACATCAACATAAGGAAAGAGTAGTAAATGCCTTAATGCAATTTGGTTATATGGGCCTTTTTCAACTACCTCCTCCATTCTCATCTCATTCATTATATATCCTCTCTCTCTCTCTCTCTTCTTAATTGCTTTCAGAACACTCACCTCCAATCTCCTCTCTTCTCAAAGCTTTTGCTTCTTCATCTCTCTCCCTCCATTCACCACATCTTCTCTTCTCTCCAGAGACACTATTCTCTCTCTGCCACTGACAATGCTGCTTTGTTGATTTTCCTGGTAACATTGTCCCTCATTGTCTCTGCTGTAGCTTTTGCCTTAGTGGGTTCTTGGTTTCCAGGTTAATTTCTCTGTTTGAGGTTGCTTATTTGTTTGAGAGATTATTCATGGGTATTTTGCTGATGATTCTGTTTCATGGGTTTGCTTCTGTTCTTCCTCAACTCACCACTCCTGCTTAGTTCACAAGGGTTTTACAGTGATAGCCATGGCCATGGAGGTGGGGCATTTGCAGTTTCTCCTTCTAGTGTTCCTTTCTTGGGCTTGCTTCATCATCCCAAGAACCCATGAACTGCAAGCTTCTCAAGCTCAAGTTCTGCTCCAGTTGAGGAAGCATTTGGAGTACCCTTTGCCACTGGAAAGCTGGGCAAGCTACAATGGTGGTGACATGTGTTTCATTCCTTCTTCTGCACACATGAGCATCAAATGCAATGCCAATTCTGTCACTGAGCTCAAAATCACAGGCACTAACCTTGCCAAGGTCAGTGACTTCAATGGCTTTGCAGTCCCCAATCAAACCCTATCTCAAACCTTTTCCATTGACTCTTTTGTTACCACATTGTCAAGACTAACCAGCTTAAGGGTTCTCAGTTTAGTGTCCTTAGGGATTTGGGGGCCACTTCCTGATAAGATTCATAGGCTCTCATCACTAGAGGTCATGGATTTGAGCTCAAATTTTCTTTTTGGTACAATCCCACCCAAGATATCTACAATGGCTATGCTTCAGACTCTAACATTAGATGATAATTACTTCAATGAAACTATCCCTAATGGGTTGGATTCATTGTCTAACCTCACCATTCTGAGCCTTAAGAACAACCAGCTTAAGGGTCAGTTTCCTTCTTCAATATGTCACATAGCAACACTCACTGACATTGCACTTCCACACAATGAGCTCTCTGGTACATTACCTGATTTGAGTACTTTAACAAGCCTCCACGTATTGGATTTAAGACATAATCGTTTCGATTCTGAGCTGCCTGCAATGCCAAAAGGGCTCGTTACAGCTCTACTAAGCAAGAACTCGTTATCTGGCCAAATCATTGATCAATTCAGCGAGCTGAAACAGCTTCAACATCTTGATCTCTCTTACAATTATATGAAGGGTACACCACCCTCTAGCTTGTTCTCTCTGCCAAACATCAGTTATCTGAATTTAGAATCCAATATGTTTAGTGGGTCATTTCCAAATGATCTGAGTTGTGGTAGCAAACTCGGTTTTGTTGATCTTTCTAGTAACAAGTTAATGGGTGAAGTTCCTTCTTGCTTGGGAAGTGCTTCAGATAAGAGGGTTGTTAAGCTTGGTGGAAATTGCTTCTCTGGTGATTCTCAAGATCAGCATCAAGAGCTGTACTGTAAAGAAGACGGTGCAAGGAGCAAACCATTCATAGGAGTAAAAGTTGGTATTGTCATAGGAGCTGTTCTTTTGGTGCTTCTAGCATTGGGACTCCTCTTTCTCTGCAAAAGAAAACATTCACAAAGGACACTTGAGACAAACATATTGCCAAAGATTGTGCAAGAAAGTGCACCCGAACTCGTTGCAAATGCTAGTAAGTATTTGTGAACTCTTTTTTTTTCATTAGCTATAAGTGTATCAAGATTTGTTTATGTAGAAACAAGAGAGTACCCCATCTTAAGAGGGAAGAGAGATAGAGAGGCCCAACATGAATTGACGGTAAATAGAGAATAAAGGTACGGAGGTACCGTTGCTGGAACTTGAACCCAGATCCCAATGACCCAAGTTCAAGTGTTTGACCAGTTGGACAAGCAAGTTTCGGTTCCTGTGAACTCTTCTTAATGTTGTTCTTGAGACTATTAGTGATCTTTATTTGTTTCCAATTGTTTCCAGGACTCATCCAAGCATCAAAGCTAGGGACACAAGGAGACACAATATGCAGATTGTTTTCATTCGAAGAACTGAGAGAAGCAACAAAGAACTTCAATCCATCGACCCTTATGGGAGAAGGCTCTGGAGGGAAGGTACCCTACAAAAACCAGAACATTCCATTCATAGGAGTTTTAATGAATCATATACGATGTATGTATCCTTATGGATTTTACATTCAGCTTTACAGAGGAAAATTGGAGAATGGGAGCTACGTCGCCATACGTTCCATGACTCTACTGAAGAAACATTCAGTCCAAAACCTTAAAGGGCAATTAGAGTACCTCTCAAAGCTTCACCATCCACACTTGGTAGGCTTCATGGGCCATTGCATCCATTTCAGCACAAGAGAAGATCCTAGTCCCAACAAAGTCTTCCTTGTATATGAATACGTGCCTAATGGGAATTACCACACTCATCTTTCAGGTTATAATTTGCATCTTTACGGGCTTCTTTACATCCAAAATCTGATTTATAATCGTGTTCTTGAGCAAGTATTGAATATGTGTATATATGCAGAGTATTCAGCAGAAAAGGGCCTGAAATGGTCGGATAGATTGGCCATTTTAATTGCAGTAGCCAAAGCTGTTCACTTTCTGCATACTGGGGTCATTCCTGGTTCATTCAACAACCAGTTGAGAACAAGCAATGTACTACTCGATGAGCACAGGATTGCAAAGCTGAGTGACTATGGCATGTCGATCATCGCAGAAGAAGTAGACCATCCTACTCGTGAAGTTCTGAAGTATGTTCTTTTAAACCATATATATAGGAGAATATTCAAGTACAAACCAAAATTTTAAACCTGGTATTTCAGAATTTGATTTCATACCCGAATGTCCAGAATTTTGAACTTGGTATTCCCGAGTTTTGAACTAGTGTTACACAAATCATATGATTTGTAGTTTGTAGTTTAAGTTTAATTTGTACCTGAAATGTCCCTGTATACATGTGTGTTCTATGTGGAACTTATGTTTCAATGATAACCAGTTGCTTGTTTTGTTGCAGGCAGAGGCCAAAACTGCATGATGATGTGTACAGTTTCGGATTCATATTGCTAGAGTCACTTGTTGGGCCCACTGTGTCCGGAAAAGAAGAGACTTTTCTGCTAAATGAAATGGTAATGCTCTCTCATCGAAATTATTACCGCGGGCCAAAAAATCGGTCAAATTGAAAAAAACGACAGATTTAAAATCGGAAAAAACGACAGATTTAAAAACCTTCTATTTTTGATTGTTTTTTATGGAAGCCGACCTAAAACCCGATAACCGGTCGCCTAATAAGTTTGGCCTAATTTGAAAATTTTAAGCTAAACCCATTTTTGAAACGCATTTTCTAATGAATTTTAATCTTACTTCTTTAACTTGTTTACAACTTACTTAAGTTGTATTACAATAATATCTGACACTTTTGGTTATCATAAAAAAAATGATTGTTTTTGGTTGATTTTCTTTTTCGACGTTTTTTGTCTGAAAATCCAAATCGAAAACCAAACTTTAGATTTTAGGGTTAATTACCTTTAGTATCTCTTATGTATTGGTAATACTTTTTTAGTACATTGATGTATTGGTAACGCTTTGCACAAAATTTTGGTCAACTTTACGTCATTTTGATGATCTGTGACCAATTCATAAGGGGTATTAAATGTTCTGTTATCAATACATAAGAGTTATTAAATGATCTGTGACCAATTCATAAAACGTACTAGATGATAGTTATCAAAACGGAATGACTGTTATTGAACGTTACAAAACACAGGGGTACAAAAAATATGTTACCAATAAATTAGGGGTACAAAAGATAATTAACCTCAGATTTTAAATAATAAAATGTCGATTAAACTGAACGCCGCTCGATCTTATAAATTGAGCGCCATATGTTAAAATTCGATCCACTTAGAAGCTCATGCTGACAAGTGGATTTTGGATTGGAAATGGCAGGCATCTTTTAGTAGCCAGGATGGGCGGAAGAGAATCGTGGATCCGATGGTGTTAACAACTTGCTCGCAAGAGTCTCTATCTATAGTGGTTGCCATCACCAACAAGTGCATTTCTCCCGAACCGTCTTCGCGCCCATCTTTCGCCGATGTGCTTTGGAACTTGCAGTACGCGGCCCAAGTGCACGCCACCGCCGATGCCGATCACAGATCAGATGCCATGTCGCAGTCTTAAGCATACTTGTATTCACTATCTTGTCACATTTCTGAAATTGATTAATGGCTATTAATCAATTTAAGAAATGTACTTTCAAAAAGGTACCTAGGAGAATCACAACACTACAACTTGTGATGTTGTGATTCTTCTAGGTACCTTTTTGAAAGTTAGTCAAAATATCAAACTGTAAAGAATGATATGTCAAGTTGTCACATGTAATACAGGGGTTTAGTATGGAATGGTTAAGGGACAGATAAAAACACCCGAGACCTACTAAGTTGGTCTTTCGGGTTTGGTTCGAGTATGTTTATCATGAGTTTGTCGATATGTGCTTCTTATTAATAAAACCTGGTTTCCCCTAACATAGTAGACTTACAAAATTTTCGATACTTATCATGAGAATTACGAATCTCGTATCGAAATCAATCCAAAATCCGAATGTAGACAATTTATTAAGACATAACAACCTCATCGTGTTACCATCCCCACGGTTTTCATTTGAGTATAGCTTGATATTACTGAACCATCAAACTTGCCTTTTTTTAAATCTGCCTTACAATTTTAATTATAAACATACCATGTTTTTCAATCATCTTGTAGAAATCGGGTTGAGTGGGAATTTTAGAACATCAATCTAGTTTCATACACATACCGACTTTTTTTTATCAGCGAAAAAAAATTGAAATTACCTTTTGAGGAAAAAGATACAAAATAATAAATCTCAACCTAGCTACAATTTGAGAAAAATTGCCAGACAAAAAACAACAGAAAGAAAACAACATAAAGTAGAAGTCAAAACACAAACTGTCCATCCACAAAACAAAAGTATTGTGCGGCCTGAGAGTAAACAGATGAATGGGAATGTAACTGGATTCCCCTGAGAGACATGTGAGTATACAACCATATGAATGTTTGCGCAGCCTTGTGAATGAGAATGTAACTGTATTCCCTTGAGAGGCATGTGTGTATGCAGTCCTATGAATACTTGTGCATCCTTGCGAATATGCAACGATGAAAGTGTATGAGGATAAGAGAGTGTCTAGAAATCCATGAAAAAACTAGTCTGAAGAACCTGATTTGTCTACAATTAAGCCCGGAGCAAAACATGTCTGAATACCCAGGTTTACCAACCTTGAAGCCCAGAGAAAAACAGGTATGGATACCCAACTTTTCCAACCTTTAAGTCTAGGAAGAAAATAGCAGCTACCTGCAACCACTCTTCCCTAATCTAAGAAGGAATGACATCTACTCCCTTGTCCATAAAAACTCCGCTAACCTTGAGAGGTAGGGAGATCTTGCAGTTGTCGGTGGCTAGGACCACAACACGGCAGGAACATAAACCGATCTAAAAAACTAATCAATCAAAATCCCAGGGACAAAGCCTCATGCATTCATCGGAGGCCAACCCCAAACCGAGAATTTCGACCACAGAAGTGGAGGGGGGCACAGGAAGATCAATCGAAGAGCCAAGAAATCGGAAGGGAGAAGAAAACCTAACTTAGACAGTGAGGAGGGAAGAAGGTATATCTGACCCCGACCTCGAGATCCAAAGGAGAGGAGTCTCAAAGAGCAAGAGCCGGAAGAGCCAAGCACCCCCAAAACGAACCTTCCAACTCGACCGAACTAGATCCACAACAATCAACACCCTAACAGCTAGAGAAAGCGTCCCACGACCGGATCTGAAACGAGCCTCTACTAAAAAACTGCCATAAGAACCACATCAATCCGCAAAAGAGAGCATCCGAGAAGAAGGAGGGACCAGATCACACTACTTAAACAGGAACAAACCGCGACAATCCTTGCAGGAAAGCCTACCACGAACGGCAAGCTGCCTTGTCTCCACCACGCACTCCAACACCAAAAGCCAAAAGGCCGGAGCTTGAGCTCGATCCTCATCTCGTTTCTGGTCAACACCGAGAAACTCAAAAGAGGACCGGTATTTCTACCGAACTCAAGTCCGACAAGATGGACTGTCAGGAAAGACCTCAAAAAGCACGAGCAAGCTGGAAAACAGTCCAAACCCAACCATACCAGGCCCAAAAAGACTAGGCCCAAAACCTGAACCAGAGGACCCTGCTCAAAACCTGGCCCAACCCAAAACCCGGCCCGGCCCAAAACCCGACCCAGCTCAAAACCCGGTCGGCCCAAAAACGCCCGGCTACCCGGTTTGGCCAAAAACCAGAGATCCAACCCGCCCCGGCTCAAACCTGAACTAGCGGGAACCCTACCCGGTCCCAGACCCGGGCCACTGAACCGACCCGAGCAAAAACCACCGCTCACCAGAAAAACGAAGCCGGACCAACGAAGTCGACCTCCACGCCGGAGCAGCAACATCCACCATCTAAGAGCCACCGAAGACGAGCACCTGAAGCCGGAGTCCGACGAGCAGACATCCAAGGCGAGGACCTGAGCAGACCAAAGAACAAAATTGCCATCAGATCTGGTTGGATGCGAGTAGATCCGGTCACCTCCAACAACGACAGGCAGGCAGGGCGAGGTCCGGCGAGCCGCTAGCAAGATCAAGGCCGACCAAAAGCACCAAGAGCAGGCAGGGAAGACTTGAGACAGAGGAGGAAAGGGTAATAAACGAGCTCGGGGGAGGAGAAAGTGAAGGGAGGAGGGAAGGGCACCACCGGCGACCTCCATGGTCGGATGCCACATTTTCCCTTAATTATTTGACCTCTATACATTCTATAAGGAGCAAATGACTAACGAAATGGAATATATAGAGAGGTCAAATAATTAAGAGAAAACGTCATTTTATCATCCATTATACGACACTTGAGGTCATATGACTAACGAAATGAAATATTTCGTCCATTTTTACTAACAAAATCGCGTGACCAATACTTAAGGTAATACATATGTGATTTTGAAACGCTGGATAGTGTAGTGTTCGTGACAATACTTAAGAATAAGTTTTGATATTTAACTCTTAAAAAATACATACAATAGAAACTCGATAAATTAATACTCGATTATTTAGTAAACTTTTTTAAAATAATATTTTTATTCGATCTTAACTTGATAATATTTTTTTTGAAACGGGAAAGAAGTTGTATTACGATCTTATCATGCTTACAAGGAGGGACCTAACAGTCCCGGATACCAGCTTTTGTCCCGATCGGCCGTGCCCCATCGGGCGCACATGGTTCCATACACATAGTCTGCTTTTTTTCGCAGATCTGAACTCAAGAGTTCCTCGATCCAACGTTTCGAAAAAGGAATAAATAACAGAAGAGAAAATATCTAGCCAAAACATTATTCTCCCTAAACCAAATAGACTGAAAAGAAAGATAGCATTGATTGCGGATTCCCCGAGACTTCCCGACTTTAGTCGTCCCAGGTCTGTGGGTATAGGCCCCTGAAGGTCCTTCCCACCCCCGCCCTGGGGAATCATTCATCCCCCGGGGGAGTGTAGTCCCCAGGACTGACTTCCCGTTCCTGTACTTGCTCAGTGTTGTTTGACAGCACCATGGACTCCGGCTTATGACCCGTCTTAATCACCCTGGGTCTTGGTTCAATGGCAGTAGTGAATCTCAGGATCCCCCGGTGGGCCAAGGTGCAGTCCTTCAGCTCTCCCAATCTCGGATCAGGTGTCTTCCACTTCGCCCCGATCTTCGGATGTGAGGTTGGACGTGGGATCTCCTCTCCATGGCGTTTGGCTACCGTTGGAGTCGGGGCCAAAGCCCTAGCAGTAGTATCACGATTTCCGTGGTTTGCATGTCCCCTAATGTGCGCGAACCTCTTAGGGTTTTCTTGCCCCGTGGAGTAAGGAACCATTCTAGGGTGTAGCACGACCCCAGAGTTAGCATACCCCGGCTGGTAAGCCGATGACCATGAGTAACAGTGCAGCGGATCCCATTGGTAGGCCGGGACCGCGTTGTGCTCTGGTGAGGGGACGGGGGCCAGACCCTGATAAAAGGACCCCTGACGCCGGATTCTCTGGTCCCAGTCCGGTAAGGGGCGGTGATTGCAGTGGCTGGCGGTGAGAGGTCGGACGGGCTCCATGTGTGGTGGTCGGATCCAAGGAGGCGGGTGCGACCACACCGGATCGTGGTTCTCACCATGCATGGACCACCCATGGGTATGCAGAATCAGTGTCGGGGTGGGGTGGTGGTCGAACATGAAGGGACGAGGCTGACCGGACGTGAAGGGGAAATCCGGCGACCATGGTGCCCTAGAATAAGGGCCATTGTGATGGTGGTGTGAGATGGGGAGGACCATAGCGCTGGTACGGAATAAGAGGAACGACGAGGAAGGAGAGGCTGCGATCGATGATGGGGTAGACGATAGCTGACGGTGAAGCGGTGTCCGACGACGACGGCTGGTACAATAAACCCTAAGTAGGGTAGAGAGAACCTCACTTTGAGGTAGTGGAGAGCTCTGAATTCTTAACTTGATAATATAGTGCTAAATGAATGATATAAATTAATAAATTTTGATGGTCTCGTGACTATTCATTTATACAATTTCTACTGTATTTGACTAATTGTTACCAGTTTTATGTATCTTGTCGTGGCTTATTGTTATTTTACATACTTGTCTCTTTGCCCATTCTATAAATGGGCTACCCAATCCCAAACAAGCCCAAACAGAGCCCGCAGAGAGAGAGAGGAAAGAGACAAAGCGGCGTGAGGCCCACTTACTTGAACTCTGTGTTCCAATACGTCGGAGACTACAGAGCCAACTAAGCCTGAAAATGACGCGCACTACAATGATTCAGTCATTCCCACGCGCGGTCCAACCATTGAAACAAACACATGAGCTCAACCCGACTCACCCCAACGAGTTCGGGGCGCGTCCGCGGCTACCTACTCGCGCGCGTCACTGTCAACCTGGTATCTTTCACATGAAACGGTCGCAAATGTAGTCTTTTAACATTAATGTTTTGTCAGAATCTTGTCATCACTAATCTGGACGATCTGAAGCTGGAACTCCCACCAATACGGCGCCGTTTAGAGGACAATTTTATTTTATTTTATTTATCGTAATCTATATTGATAATTAGATATATACGAGAGAGTGACATTCTTTAGCTCACAACCTCTGATGAAACTCAGACACTCAGAAATTGCAGTCACAGCACCACAAGCTTCTGCAAAACGATTCGTTTCATGCATTGCTGCATCATCTATCGCCTCGGCCACTGATTTCCAAGGTTTTTATTTGTTTTTTTTTAGTTTTTCGAGTTTCTTCATTGTTCAATGTTTTTTTTTGGGTTCACTTTCTGGGTCGGAGTGAAAATGTTGATGGGTTCTGCATTGTGATTTGTGACCAAATGTCTTGTTCTTTGATGGGTCGAGCTTCAAGACATGAATGGTTTTGTTTGTATGGATCTGGTGCCAATGTTATTTTCTCAGATTATTCAGTAGCAGAAGTAGGATTAAGTTCATTTCAGTAGCTGAAATTGGATTTTTTCTGTTTGGTTGTCGAGAAAGTGCAAGAAAATAGGGAGGAAGAACAAACTCTGAATCCTTTTCTCTCTCTGGGTTTTGTCCTGTGGAGCAAATTGATTTGAGCTCAGTGGAGCTCACTGGGTTTTCTATTTACTGCAAGTCTAAATAATGCTTATTGTAAGATCTAAGGTTCTGGGTTTGTTTCTTTTTTTGCATTTATTACCACCAAATAGAGAAATGTTGTTGCTGTGCTCCTTTTCTTACTGATCTTTTCATTTAGTGATCATAAAAATCTCTATTGAATTTGATCTGTGTAGGGCCTTACTTTTGGACTGTAAGATCATAGTGTGTCCTTAAGAGCTGAATATATCTAGAGTCACACTGTTACTGGATCAACAATGGTTCTGGGTCTGAGGACGAAGAACATAAGAAGTCCCTCTATTCAAGTTGAGTATCTAATCCACATTGAGGACATTAAGCCTTGGCCTCCTTCACAGTCTCTCAGGTCCCTTAGATCTGTCCTGATTCAGTGGGAAAATGGCGACCGGAACTCTGGCTCTACAAAGTCTGTTGTCCCGTCAATTGGGTCTATCATTGGTGAGGGGAGAATTGAGTTCAATGAGTCCTTTAAGCTTTCGGTGACCCTTGTGAGGGACATGTCTACCAAAGCTAGTGTTGCTGATACATTTCAGAAGAATTGCTTGGAGTTAAACTTGTATGAGCCTCGTAGAGATAAGACTGTTAAGGGCCAGTTGCTAGGAACAGCCATTGTAGATTTGGCTGACTATGGTATTGTTAGAGATAAATTGAGGGTCAATGTTCCTATGAACTGCAAGAGGAACTTCAGGAACACCGATCAGCCTATTTTGTCCATGAAGATCCAGCAAGTTAGTAAGGGTCGCACCAGCTCCTCTTCACGGGAAAGTCTATCTAAAGAAGTGTCACTTGACAAGAATGGTGTGGAGTCTGTTTCAGCATTGATGAATGAAGAATATGCAGAAGAAGCAGAGATTGCTTCTTTCTCTGATGATGACATTTCCTCACATTCATCTCTTACTGTTTCTTCCTCGGCTTGTGAATCCAACAGAGATTTGCCTCCCCAAAATGAAGAGGTATTCATTTACTTGTTTGTTCTGTTCAACTTTTAAATCAAGTATCTTTACCACATATATTGAATTTTTTTAAATCAATTTTCTAGAACTATGCTGGTATTCTAGTATGGGTTAACTGCAAATAACTACCTACATATATTTCTCACAAACAAATAAGTGCACAATGAAAATAACACAACAATTAGATACATTATGAATTGTCTACATGACAATCAGCTACATTATATATTGTCACACGACAACCAGTTGGGTAGTTACATTATAAATTGTTCACACTACAAATACTTGCAGTGTAATTTGTCCACGTGATTATTAGAGGACCAACTCAACTCAAAGCTCAAGCGAGTTTAGATGTGGACCTGAGGATAGCCCATTAGAATATAGGTGGGGAGCCGAAAGAGAAGATTTGAATATAGTCCATTAGGAGGTAGGTGGAAAGTCCAAGGAGAAGATTTTGAGGATAACCCATTATGAGATAGGTAGGAGGTCCATTAAGAGATATTTGGAGAGCTCACTGAGAGGAGACTTAAAGATAGCCCATTGAGAAGAGATTTAATTTAAAGCCCGTTGAAAAAAGGTTTGAAGATAGCCCATGTAGAAGGAAGGGATAATTGTTCAAAACTACCCTAAAGTTTCGTCCACAAACGAGTTGATGCACAAAGTTTCGTCCACGCTGTGTGGCTACCTTGAAGTTTTGTCCACGACTTTTTTAGTTTTGATGTAATAGGGATGTTTAGAATGATGGTCTGGGGCCTCTGGGCAGTGCTTCCCGGATTGAATAGAAGCGTGGACAAAATTTCAATGCACCCACAAAAGCGTGGGCAAAACTTCAATGCACCCACAAAAACGGGGACAAAACTTCAGGGTAGCCACACAACGTGGACAAAACTTTGTGCATCGACTCGTTTGTGGACGAAACTTTAGGGTAGTTTTGGACAATTATCCCTAAAAGGAATATAAGAGCTGGTCCATTATGGACAAATTAAATAAATAGAAAAGAAATTAGAATTCTTTTATAGATAGTTGGGTTCGAATCCGTGTCCGTGAGATATAAGGGTCTGATACCATATTAGAGGACCAACTCAATTAAAAGCACAAGCTGATAATTGAAGATCTAATTATAGTTATATTCTAATAGTGACAACCAACTACAATATATATTGTCGACATCACACTATGGTACAGAATGAACGGATTAAAAGCTGTCTCATCACGTGTGATGATGGTGGAGGAAGTGAGAACGAAACGCGTGCATGTTGCCTCTTCCTCCGCCACCATCCCCATGTTAAGACAGAAGCCTCTTATCCTTCCATTTTGTGTCATAGTATGATGTGGACAATTTATATTTAGTTGGTTGTCGCGTGGATAAAATATATTGTAGCTATTTGTACCGGGAACAACTTAGAATGTAACTGATTTTCTTGTGGACAATTCATAATGTATCTTATAGTTGAATTGTTTTATTGTCACTTATTTGTTTGTGGGTAATCTATACGGATAGTTAGTTGCATTTAACCCTTCTAGTACTAACAAAGGCGATTTATGGCTTACATACTTGTTCTTCTTGGTGAATTAATTTGGAAAGTCTTCTATTCACGTAATCATCATCCTGTTGATCACCCAGAGTGGTGCGTTGTGATTTAACTGGAAATTCATTATGGGCACTGAATTGCAGAAGGGTTCAAGCAGAATTATGAATAGCACTGGAGAGAATGAAAAGGAGGTCTCGCCTTCAAAACGGTTGCTTAACATATCCAATATGAGGTCTCATATTGTGGCTCAAGAAAATCTCAAGGGGAGCTCATCTTGCTCATCATCAGTGGACTTATCATCAGATTTTGGAAGCCCTGTGCATGGTCATGCTTCTATATCTGAATCTCCCAACTATAGTTCAATATCACTCATAGATAATCAGATCCCTGATTTTGTTTCTTTTTCTTTCCCATCCTCAACCCATGGAACTACAGAGGATAAAACCAGCCTGAGTAGCAGTGCACTAAAAGATTCGCCTCCGAAAGTTCATGAAAAGGTTGATAATTGCATAAGTGCAGAGTTTCAACATGAGGGAGAGGAGGCCGCGACTGCAGATGATGTTTATGACAATTCCATTGAAGATAAAAATGGGAAAGAACGTCAAGAAGAAGCATGGCTAAACAAAAAATTGGAAGAGGAAACAAAAACCACTGACAGTGACACACTTTCTTCTAGCAAGGGAAGTATGTGGAAGAAGGAACTTGTTGTGAAAAGCGAACAATTAAAGCATGTCAAGTCTGTCCGGTCACCGGTAGAAACAAGCAGGAGCAGTTTTACAAGGAGTAATCAACATGAAGTGAAGGAGGTTTGTGCTTTGGGAAATGCTCAGGATATTATAGGGCGCCTGAATAGCAGTGAAGGAAAAGACGGTAAAATATACTCAAAAGACACTAGACGTTCCATTTCAGACAGCAAGGTCCAGCAATTGGAGCAAAGGATAAAGATGCTCGAGGGAGAGTTGAGAGAAGCTGCTGCAACTGAGGCGGCCCTTTACTCTGTGGTTGCTGAGCATGGAAGTTCCATGAGCAAGGTCCATGCTCCAGCTCGTCGCCTTTCTAGGCTTTATATCTATGCGTGTAGGGAAAGTTCTGGAGGAAGGAAAGCTAGTGCAGCCAGAAGTGCAGTTTCGGGACTTGTTTTGGTTGCAAAAGCGTGTGGAAATGATGTTCCGAGGTAAATCTAGATTAAATCTTTGTTTCATTTCTTTTAGAAATTACTCAATTTCAGGATATCAACCATCCCATGCTAGTGTTCTTAATCTATTCTTCGCTTATTTATGGTGTAAGAAGTTGAATTCACGACAAAGTGTCATGTTCCTTAGATGGAATACAAACATGTTTTGTTTGGTTCTTTCTTAGTGGATTGAATAAAGTAGTGGTTCTAGCAAAAAGAACCCGTCTCATAATGTAAATAATACTCTTGACAATTTAGTTGCATGCTTCATTTTCAAGAAATGACTTCTAATCCAGAAAATATCTTCTTGACAAAAAAGGTATTTTGAAAACAGCCCATTTTCAATATTAGGTTGAGATCAAATAGCATAACAAAAACGGGAAATCTCACTCAGCTACTCCTCTAAGTATGCACCATTCTCAACTTACTACCTCTATGTTTAAAAAGTTTTTGACAACCTTCTTAAAAAAAATTAGTCTCATTTGACCCCAATTCTGTCAACTTTTGGGGTGTAAAATGACGAAAATATCCTCATGAAAATTAAAATAAACAAAAAGGGATATGCTCGTTTTTTCACACCCAAAAGGCGACGTAATTGGGTTTTAAACATAGAGGCAGTCAGTTGAGAATGGTGCATACTTCGGAGTGGCTGAGTGAGATTATTATCCCTAACAAAAATGTGTCTGACTTCTAGGAGTTTGTAGAAATTTCAAAGAATCTCATGCGTGTTTATGCTGATTTCAGGTTGACATTTTGGTTGTCAAACTCTGTTGTCTTGAGAGCTATCATCACCCAAGCCACGGGGGACGGCAAGTTACCGCTTGCTGCCATAGCAGATCAAGATAGGAATGGTGGTAATGGAAATGGATTCAGAAGGATGTCATCTCCACTAAGATGGAAAGAACTGTCTCCCAGCAAGAAGGAAGCTGAAAGTGATATGTATGGCAGTTTCAGCGATTGGAACGACCCTCATGTATTTACATCAGCGCTGGAAAAGATTGAAGGTTGGATCTTCTCTCGAGTTGTTGAGTCCATTTGGTGGCAGGTTATGCTTTAACTTTTCTGTTTGAATAATTTCCCTTGGAATGCATGATGGACTATACTCATTAGAGGTTTTACATAGGGTTAATTACACCTATCTACGCTTAAGTTTAGAAGTTTTTCACCATAACTCTTTTTGTCAGAAAATGACAAAAATGCCCGACCCTAATATCAAAAAAAAAAATCTTGTCCTTTTAATAGTTTTATCTTTTAAAGAGTATTTTCACATCTACTCAACCGTTTTTTACATCTAATACAAAAAAACGGGTAGTTATGTAGTCTTTTTTGAGAGTATGGTCGAGGGCGTTTCCATCATTTTCTCTATGTGAATTTTTGAAACCTAGATAGCTGCAAACAAATTTGGAATTTAGGTGTAGCTAATGCCAATAACATGTAATTTACCCTTTTATTTATTGAATTTGTTAAAATATCCTGAATATCCTGACTTTTCCGTTTGTGTTTTCTGTGCAGACCTTAACTCCACACATGCAATATGCTGCTGCAGAGGCAAATGACAGTGTCATGGGTTCTGACTCTAAGAAAACATATGGAAGGACATGTAGTTCGCTAGATCAAGAGCAAGGGAGCTTCTCATTAGAGCTCTGGAAGAAAGCTTTCAAGGAGGCTTGTGAAAGACTTTGTCCCCTTAGAGGTGGAGGACACGAGTGTGGATGCTTGCCTGGGCTAACTAGATTGGTAAATCCATACATCACTTATTCTATATTAACAATCAAACAAAAACCATGAAAACTATTAACCATCTGTGACCATTGGATTACAATTTCTAATGGCTCAGATGTTTACATGTAGTTGTTTCCATACTTGTAGTTTTTGAGTGTATTGAATAACCAAAACCCAAGTATGAAACTCATGCAAAGTGTATCTATCAATCTTATGCACATAATCCATAGTTAATAGCTTGATGCATGCACTCCTAAAAAACTTGACTTGTGTAATGAAGAACTCAAGGATAAAACTAATGTAAAGTGTATTTCTAGAATTGTGATTCTTTTTATGGATGGAACTCATCATTTCCTTACTACCCATGACAGTTTTTGATATATTTTCATATTTGAACCACCTTTTGAAATATCCAACGATCAATTATTGATTATTGCTAATTGTATCTCATAATTGAATGTGAAGTTCTACTTCTATAAATTTATCAAGCCATTGCTTTATAATGCATTTGTTTATGTATATAGATAATGGAGCAGTGTGTGGCTAGATTAGATGTGGCTATGTTCAATGCTATTCTTCGTGAATCTGCCGATGACACCCCAACTGATCCTGTATCTGACCCCATCAGCTATTCTATGGTTCTTCCTATACCAGCTGGAAAAACAAGCTTTGGGGCTGGTGCTCAACTTAAAGTTGCGGTAAGCAATGCCTATGCTCCTATTTCAGGTTAATATTGCATTGAAGACTGATCTTCTGTTCGGTGTTCTGAATTCTCCTTAAAATTGCATTTGAACATTGGGTAGTATTATAAAATGGGGGCAATTCCTTAAAACTACCTATATGAATGGATCACGAACTGAAAATTACCTTTGTTTGCAAAATTGTACATAGTTGGATTTTAGTTAGTTTTTGAATAAAAACGACTATTTTACTCTTGGACATTTTGAAAAATAATAATCTTTACAAAATAAAATAAGTATTTGTTTTCATTTCAGGGACAATTATGTCATTTTGAATAAAAGAAAATAAAAAAAAAACTTTTTTTCGTTTATTATTCCTTTCAAGGGAATTTTTTATCATTTTGAAAAAAAATCAGAACTTCCCAGCAATTTTAACAGAATATTCTTGCGTTCCCATCCATTTTATTGGAATTTTTGTAAATGCACCTTGTTTCAAACAAAGGGTAGTTTAAAGTTCATATTTTTCATAGGAGAGTTTTATTGTTTTTGTTGTGGACGATTCATTAAGGTAGCTTTAAGGAATCCCCCCCCCCCCCCCCCCCCCCCCCCCCCCCCCCCCCCCTAATAAACTTTGCTTGAGATATGATCTGTGGCATGTGTCTAACTGAAGGTTCTCTTTATTTGCATCCTATAAACATCAGATAGGAAACTGGTCTAGATGGCTTACAGACCTATTTGGTAAGTATGATGAAGACCCACTTGAGGATGAGAAAGACGACAATGACAGAGAAGACTCATCCTTCAAGTCTTTCCATCTCCTCCATGCTTTAAGTGATCTCATGATGCTTCCAAAGGATATGCTTTTGTGTAGATCCATCAGAAAAGAGGTTCAACCAAGTAACTCAGATCCTTTGCTTCACATAATGAACTCGTTATCTACTAGAACTTACTGTGAACTTTATTTCATGTTTTTAAGATATGCCCTGCATTTGGTGCACCATTGATCAAGAGGGTTATTGAAAATTTTGCCCCAGACGAGTTTTGCCCTGATCCAGTCCCAGATGTTGTGCTTGAAGTTTTGGAGTCTGAGGTTTGTGCCATATACCATTTAGTTTTCTGAAATTAGAAGCTATGCATGTGCATAACATAAAGGTAAAATTGCAACAAAAAAAAAGTGATTTGAACTTATTTTTGTTGCACGTTGTATCAATTTTGCCCTTGAAATGTGAAATTAAAAAGTAAACAAACAAAAATCCAGAATTTTCATCTCCCATGACTTTCTCCCTTGATTGACTATTAGTGATATTTGTAATCTTATGGATAAAAGAGTAGAAAATTAAGGGAGGTGAAAATTCTGTTTTTATTTTATTTTTACCTTTTAATTTAAAGTTTCAGGGGGAAAATTGATACAGTGCAACAAAAATACAAGTTCCATGCAGTTTTTTTACATTTACTAAAACGAGAGCTATGTTTTGCAAAAAGTGAATAACACATGGCTCCTTAATTTGATGCAGGATCATCTTGGGGATGGGGAAGAGGCCGTCACAAACTTTCCATGTGCTGCAGCTCCGATACTCTACTCTCCACCTTCAGCAGCTGGTATTATAGGAGAATTTGGAAGGCATGGTAAGTTGAGAAGAAGCGGGTCCTCGGTGGTTAGAAAATCATACACAAGTGATGATGAGCTTGATGAATTGAATTCACCATTTGGTTCAATTTTCATTGATGGCTCGCAGTCCTCGCCTCCTCCAAAAAAGGCTGCCTCGGTATCAAAGGAAAGTCGAAATAAGAATGCTATCAGTATCAGATATGAACTCCTTAGGGAGGTATGGATGAACGGCGATCTGTAAGTACTTATGAATAATTTTTGCTCACTATGAACTGAGTTGTAAATGTGTAGTTTTGGTTTTAGTTTCACTGTCAAATCTTGTTGCTTATGTACAAATATGAAATGGGGGCAATTCTAGCTCTTGTAGAACAGCTTGGACCTTTAAATTGTATCAGAATTCACTAAGTGAATGTTTTCTCAGTTTTGGCTATAGGTGCTAAGAGCTTATCTGACAAAAGTTGCCTCAAACTAAATGAATGTTTGGATTCCATTTTTCTACTTTGTTCTTGACAAATTACATGTTGATTTAGACAATGCCTGATAAAAATCAAGGGTACTCAGCTCCCTTTAAGTTAAGTTTAATTTAGACAATGCCTTGTGATTTTTTTTGACAAAAGTACCCTTATTTTTTATCATGTGCATAAGGGTATTATTGTCATTTCACATCCTAACGTTAGCAAAAATGGGTAAAATGAGACCAATAAAAACTCAAAATGGTTGTCAACAACTTTTTAAACTTAGGGATAGTTAGTTGAGAAGGGTGGATTTAGAGTTGTCTGAATGGGATTACTCCAAATAAATCAAGTTTAAACTTCTCAATTTGAATAAATTTCTGCATGATGTTCCCAGATTCAGAATACAAAAGAAGAGACAAGCCAAGAAATTGAAATTAAGAAAGGCCACTTCTACAACATATTGCAGTGCCTGGGTATCTATAATAAGGACTGTCATATTTTTTTTCTTCTCTCATCAGAACTACATTACAAAAATCCTCCTAAATTGCAGGGCACTGCCTGAATTAAACTCAAATAACCAAAAATATTGCAAATCCAAATCGATAAGAGATCAAAACCAACTCTTCACTCTCATGTCCATATTTACTATATATGAGGGGCAAGCAAACAAAAAGGTGGTGGCTCAGCCAATACATTTCATGCAGTTAGCTTCTGTGAAGAACTGGCGGCGTCCACATGCTGGAGCTGCAATGCAGCCAATAAGCCCTTCCAGGTTTCAGCAGGTGCACCTGCCACTTGGAAATTAAGAAGTATGTTTCTTCTTTTGTAGTACTCTTCCAATGGCTTTACCTGAAAAGGACAAGGAACTATAAGTTAGCAAAACATCTGCATCGCTCATTTTCTTGGAGAATACAGAAAATAACTCAGAAACTAATTAGTTATTACATAACATAAAAGTTGACAATTGAACAGCATATCAAAAAGTTATCAACCCAACAACCTCATTTCTTGAAAGATCATGTCAAAAGGAAAATTGCAGACACCACACAGAATATCTAATTGCCAAAATCATCCCAAATTACCATTCCTCAACATGTGTATCCAAAACATGTTACAAATTAACCAGTAAGTTACAAGAGGGTATAAGTATAGATTGTTAAGACTTCAGAAAGACTCCTAGGTCCTTTTTTAACCATGTTCCTAGTACAGTTCTTACGGTATAAGTCCTAGCAGCAGTCCCCTTCACCTATTTCTCCAACGCATGTTGGGCTTCCCTATGTTCATTCCTTATTGGGCCTTTCTCTTTCTATCCCTTGTTGGGCCTTTCTCATGGAGGGGAATAACAAATCATAAGCCATGTATTAAAAACTAGCATTATCATTTGAATCTGAAGTTCACATTACCTGCTCAGAATATGTTTCCAACTTTGCCTTCTTTTCATGCATCAGAGAATCTAAACTTCGCCCATGGCCTTGGCAATGAGAAAACATTCCAGTTCCAAGTGTCTTTTTCACCAAATGCTCTTCTGTGCTTTTGAGATTCACTACCAGATCAACATCAGCAATTTGGTCAAGAATCTCCTGTAGAACAATCCACAACAGTTGTAAGACATATGAGATTAGATCTATAACAGTTACAACTTGCACATATGCACACCCCGTGAAGCAAAATAAAAGTACATTTAACAAAACTTAAAACTTACAGCTTGCATCCTAGTTCGAGGAATCCCATCCAAGATAAACCCAGTTTCACCTCTACAGTATCCTTCTTCCAGCCTCTTTGACAACAGTCCAAATATGATTTCCTCTGGAACAAGCTTACCCTCATTTACTGCTGTTGCTATCTACATTGAGGACAAAGGTATAAGGGAAAGCATATACATAGTGTAATCAATGAGATAATCGATTAAACTGGGAGAGATAAGAACAATAGGCAAAAGTGGACACATCACCAAGATATCAGGAACAATGAGCTGATAGTCTTGCAGACTATACAAATTATGCATATCAATCTCCTTAAGCGAATTAAATTGCGTCCAAGTTTTCACTGTTTCAATAGCTAAGCAGACAAGAAAGGAGCTGATAATAACAGCTCACATAATAGGCGTAAGGTAAACACAAAATCTACAGCGTGAGTTTGGTATAGTTGTGTAACATCAAAGAACGCTTCTAAAAGCTAAAATTGTTTTTATCTTAGCTCAGAAAAGAAAGGCAAGTTAAGAACCAAACGGTACCATCAGCGGCACTACAAGGAGCTAAAAACCACTGTCATCTTTCTACTTGGGAAATTGAGTGGCCAAGACATTAGAGTTTTAGCCTCATCACTCTGGCTAGTTCAGCTTCTAAGCATGGTTCAGGTCATTCTCTTTTTAACAAAGGGTTCCACAAACCAAGAAAACATGAAAATACCAAATAGAGTATAGACATCAAATTAAATAGCAACAAATTCTTAATTTTTCAGCAAAATTATTATGAATTGTCACAAAAAGAACTCATAACTGATACCCATATATTCAAATTGTATACTTATTTACAGATACATTTCTAGTAATAAGAAACATATTTTTCTCATTTTAATTAAGCTCATCAATCAACTTAAGAAACTATACGATCCATATCCTCGGGAAATTAGAGCTAGGTGAATCTTTAATTCAGGTAAAGGTCCACATTTCTCAGAATCAACAATTAAAACTCTAATTGATCAAATTGAACCCGAAAGAGGGGAAAATTGAGAGAACCTGCTTGAAGAGAGAAGAGCTAGGGCTGAGCTCCTGGCGAACAAGCGAGCCCATGGAGATGTGAGGAACTTGAAGAAGTTTCGAGAGCCTCTCGGCGTAGACGTGCTTCTTCACACCTGGATCTCCCATAACCACCCACTGCACTCCCCTTCTCGGAAACCACCCCTCCGAGTCAGCCATCGGCCGCCGATCTCTCTGCAGCTCGTACTCGTCGTCGTAGTCATCGTACTGCAGCTGAGCGGCGGCCGATCCGTACGCTTTGCTCGCGAGAACGCCGGTGCGGCGGATGAGTAGAGGCGGCGCAACCACTCCGAGGCGGCTGATTGCGGCCATGATGGAGGCGACGAGAGAGCGTAGCGATGGCGAAAGAGGGGTTTGTGTGGAGAAGACAACTGGGTTTTAGAGGAAAGCAGAGACCTTTTGCTTTTGACGGAAATAGCCCTTGTTGGCAGTTTAATTACGTGTTGTGCCACTGAGTTTGGAGCGGCGTGTTGGGTCAACACGGGCTCTGCGATCTGATTGGTCGGTGAGCCCAGATAGGATCGCGTGCACGTCGTTGGGCTCATGGCCTCCACGGGTTGCGGAGGGTTGATGGACTCTACGCTTGACACGTGGATTTATTGACATGGTCAAAATGCCTTGTAAACAACGTGGCTGGGCTTAATATCTAAATGCGGAATGTTTTGTAGAAACTATGCCATCGTATGTGTTTTTTAGCCCAACATAAATTTTATTAATTGTAAAATAGATTTATTTTACATTGTTAGGTTTTGAAAATCATGGCATGTGAAGCAATTGAAGAACGGAAGAAATCGAAAACGCCCTAACTGAATCGAAGCCTTCACCCTAATATGTGCGGAAGAAGGATACCACTTTGAGCCTTCACCCTAATATGTTAGGGCTCTGACATATAACATGGGCAGGGATAGGGCTATACTAAGAGCCTGTAATCGAAGCCTTCACCCTAATATGTGCGGAAGAAGGATACCACTTTGAATGTCAACCTTAGCAAAGGAAGAGAGTCGAAGCACAATACCAGTTGCACCTCTCTTAGACCATCCACATTGGGATTAGACCGAATCGGTCTAATCCCGGTCCAATTGAGTTGTTTTTGAAGATATTAGTGGACATTTGACCTGATTCGTGGGTCTAATTCAATTTCTGTCACAGTGGGATCAGACTGATTCGGTCTATTCCCGGTCTAATTGAAAGAAATTTTTTAATTTAAAAACAATGAAAAAAACAACGAAAGACGATGGAAACATATTATTATTCCGAAAACGAGCAAAGAAAAGTACAATGCAAACCCAAGAAACAACAAAACTCGAGAACCAACAAAACACACCACCGACCAAAGCATACCGCATGACAAACACTCCAAGAACGTCATCTCAAAGCTCCTAATATTAATAAAACAAAAAAACGAAAGGAATTTTTTATTATAAATAAAACAAAATAAATTTTTATTATGTTACCAGATCAAAGCTCAAAGCTGGAACATCCTCACACCCCCTTCAAATATTCATGCTCCAAAAGTCATCCCATTTCTATCAGAAACCTGTGAGGCCAAAAGGGCATGGGGATGTGCCAGGCTTTCATATCAAGTTCATCCGAAGGGAAGCGAATCAGGTAGCCCATGAGCTGGCCAAAAATGCGAACGAGTGGTTAGAGTTGAGTATGGATTATAATATGGTGCCAAAACAGTTAACTGGTCTGTTACTTTCTGATCGTTCGTAATAAAATACCAGTTTATCTTCAAAAAAAAGTTAGGGTAACAACATTCTCTTCCGGAAGTATCTTCACTCCTCAAAACAGCGATCCTTTCAAACATCACCTATGCATATGTTCTTTAATGGAAGAAGATAAGCCCACACTGATAAGTTACCATCCTATATATATGTATGAAACTTTATCGAATACAATATAGCACTCTTGGCAAGTTACCTTGTGGAATATAAGAAAGATAATTCGGCAAGCAATTCTATTTGTAGATCAGTACTATAATATCCCCAATTAATCCAGCACCACAACCTATCCACTAATCTATTATTCTTTCCCTCAAAATTGTTCCCATATTACAATACATATATTTGAAGAAAAGTATCAACTCAATCCTTTTACCTTTTTAATCCAACACATAGTACAATGATCCCCTTTCCCAACTTGGGTGTCGTTTGTTTCCATAAGTATTAAGTCCTAATTAGACCCAAAACAACTTCTCAAAAGCATCCACACACACTGTTCAGTTACTTGTAATATACTTGAATTTAAAGAATATGTGCAAACCAGTATGTTCGGTGCAAAATACAAACAGATCAAATCCTTGGATCGGACAAACATAAGATTCCGATTTAAATGAAAATTGTTAACGACATGCGTTAAGAATGCTTGGCTCAATACGCTAGCATTGAGCCGAACATTCTTTTAATTAGGGTTCAACAGGGGTCCTTTACCAGCCTGAGAGCATCCGATCGACATTTTAGTTTTCTCGAGTGGGTCGAGTCTCCAACTGCTTCTCTGACCAGGAGCACCTAAGGTTTGTTTTTCCATGTTTGAGGAGCTTTGCACTTTGTTCTCCGGTCCTCGCTGGCTCTTGTCCATCCTTACAGGTCCGTGCTTGCTGATCCGACGAGTTATGATTGCTGAGGTGGATCGGGGTGGCTTTTCTATTGCTAGTATGTTGTTCTGCTCCTCTTTTTCTGATTTTTATTAGACTTTGTTTTGACGGTGTGTGACTCCCATCCCGGGATCCACTCTCCCCTTTTTCAATGCATTCCCTTCTCTTGAGAAAAAATACGTAGAACTTTATAATTAATTTTATAATCAAACACTCTAAAACTACAGGCCGTCAAATTTATTAAATCAATTATCCAGATTATTTTTACGTAGTTTGTACCGCATAATACATTTGTACTTGGAATTCTCTTATATAGTATATATAGTTGCATATCAAAAATGAGTTCGGTCCAGACAAAGATCATAAGTCTTCTCGTTGCTGTCGCATGCAACGTTGGTAAAGTAGATTTATCATCGTTGCTCACATGACCTAAACAAACCCGTTACGATGGTCGGAGACAGTACGGACATAGACGTAGCGAAGCTCGAAGCGTCGCTACAAGTCCTGTTGACGCCGGAGCACACGTTCGGAGCCTTCCGGAGCTGCATCTTCAAGACGCCGGACATCCTCCAACGGCACAACCTCAAGGCCTACACTCCCGACGCCTTCTCCATCGGCCCCATGCACCACGGCAAGCCCGGCCTCGTCGCCGCCCAGAAGATCAAGACCCTCTATTTCCGCGACTTCCTCGGCCGATCCACGGCGGAGATGCCCTTCAACCTCAGGACCGTCATCGAGGCGGTGAAGAGGCGTGAGGCGGAGGCGCGTGCTTGTTACGCGGAGGGCGTGGGATTCTCTCGCGAGAAGCTGGTGGAGATCTTGGTGCTGGACGGTTGTTTCCTCATTGAGCTGTTTTGTCGGTCCGGGTTCGAGGAGGACCCGGATCATCCGGACGACCCGATTCGTAACGACCCGGATGACCCGATCCGGACCAAGGCGTGCATGTACCAGTACTTGTATCACGATTTGGTGTTGCTCGAGAACCAGGTCCCGTGGTTCGTGCTGGAGGATTTGTTTAGTCAAACTATGCGGCGGGTCCCGCGAAAGTCGACGCTGAAGAGACTCGTGGTCGGGGTCTTCAGACACCACTTCTCGACTACCAATCCGCTCTTCGAGCCGGCCGATCGGGACTATAAGTGCAAGCACATACTAGATCTGGTATGATACATTTTTGTTTTAAATGTTGGTTATATCGAGTTGGATTTTCACACAAAATTTATTTTATGGGTAAGTATATTATATTGTTCTATATTTTATTGTCACGTTATAACGTGTATATTTAAAGTATCGAGGTAGTCAAATAAACACATCTGTGAAATCAAACGGATTTGGCCACATTACTACTGTTGAGATCCTTCAGGATTTCCGGTACCCCCTTCTCCTTCCCCTCTTCGTATCATGCGGTATCAAAATACCGCTTGTGACGATTATGGTACTACAGGACAAGAGAACCATTGTTCATTCAATCTGTCATTTTCATCGTGATTGGGGAGTCTATTCCTCAACCACAGTAATACATTATCGTGGGTTCAGTGCCATATTTTAACAGGTGCGGGAGTCATTGGTGTCTCAGTTCGAGAAGCCGGACAAGGCCAAGGACTGGAAGCGAATGTCGTCGGCGGTGGCTCTAAGCGAGGCCGGAGTGAAGCTCGTGAGGGCAGAGAAGCGGAGCAGCATATTCGACGTGAGATTCAACAAGTCCACCCACCGGCTAGAGATACCGCACGTGCTGATCACGCAGGCGACGGAAGCAACGTTCAGGAACCTCATAAGCTACGAGCAGTGTTACCCTGGGTGCGAGCCCATAGTAACGTCGTACGTGATACTTATGGACAACCTGGTCGACAGGTCAGAGGATTTGGAGGAGTTGTGCATGAGAGGGATAGTTGAGAACTGGCTGGACCCGCAGGAGGCCACCAACCTGTTCAACAGTCTGTACAGCGATGCTAACGTGAACGAGTTTTATTACATAGGCTTGTCGCGTGACGTGGACAGTTACTGTAAGAAGTGGTGGCCCAAGTGGCAAGCATGGTATAAGCATAATTATTTCACGAAGCCGTGGGCTATTGTGTCCCAGGTTGTCGGGGTCGTTGTGCTCATTCTTACCATATTGCAGACCGTTTTTACCGTTTACAGGTAGTTTGCTACGGTGTCGATGTGTTGTTTGGTTGCGTTGTGTTTGGTATTAATCATATCATCCAGTCACGTTATTAATCTATAATCTTGAGTTCCGGTCTTGTAATTATAATTCATAATTTGTGTAATTTATATTTCTCTCATTGTATAGATGACTTTTGAATGCATTGTTACCCATGATTAAAAAAACACGCCATTTCATTATACAATACAAGAGTATTTTTTCAAGGACAATACAATGTTTTTCATTTAAAATAATGAGAGTGTAAATATCAATACATCAGCAAAACTTAATATGATGGCCCAAACAATCCACACGAGGAAATGGGCTTTTCATTTGTCCATAAGAATATGTCATTTGAGAGTCAAACTCAACTTACACTTGACCCTTAAGCCACCAATCATTAAAGTTAAGTTAGCTCGATGTGGTGGCTTCAAACCTATCAATAATGTGGTTAGACTAATTGGGCCTTGGTTATGGGCTCAGCGGAAGCTGAAGAGGACGTTGCATGGGTTTGGAAGATCCAAAAAAGGCCCATCTCCGTATATCTTGCATTTAGCTTCCACACTTGTTCAGATTGGTGTAATGACGGATCTTGTCTTTAAGAATTGCTTAAGTTCCATTAGGCGTGAGGCATGTTAGAGTCGGGTTTGTGGAGTTTGAGGATCTCGTGGGGTCTAGTGGCCGTCGATTTGCACGTCCAAATTCGGTGGAAAAACTGAAAATTACGATCGTTTCGTCAAATCCAAGTCTGATCTCGAGTCAAATCAGTGCAACAGTTTTCAACGGTCTACGAATCAACAGACCGTCTACATAGTCGTTTTGACATAAACAACTTTGACCAATGAAACATCAAGTGACACATGGGGGAATCGGTGATGTGAATCTGACACAGCGTGATGATTCTCCCACTTGTCCCATAGTCAGCATAATCGTTTAATTGCATTTAATTCTATTTTTAATACATTTTTTCTTATAAATACTCATAGTAAATCAATGTATTACACCATAAATTGTTTCATTTTATTCTAAAAAATTTAAAAACTTCTTGTTCCGTCATGAATGATACGAGTGGTGAGAAATATAATAGCAGCACAATCAATTATAAATTATTGTGGGAGAGGACACATCATGTAGAACAACAGAAATTGTAATCTTTGCGGGTAACGGTTATGAAAGATGAAAAACGGATAATAAACCCCGCCAACGTAAAGCACAAAAAAAAATATTTGCTAATTGATTGGTACACTCACGTAGCTGACCATCAAATATAGATCAGTATAATAACAATATCCTGACGCCGTAGAGGTAAGAATATTATAATTGAACCAATATGTGCATATACACAAATAGAATTTAATGTTGTGATTAGTGTATGATGCATGCAATAATCAATTTGATAATGTATCGACATGATTATGTGTAATTTGTTCAGTGTTGACGATGCATATTGGTATGGACTTTTTTGGCGCTAAAAAACGACCCTAAAGAGTAGGTGCCCACATGCACGCCGACCTCCTTGTATCGTCTACTACCAACCACACAATATTAATACCATCAATCTCCTAATAATCAATTTTGATATTTTAATATTCAATAATTGGGACTTTTTGAACCGTATACAAAGTCAATAAATTTGCATTGGTTTTTCTCTAAACGAATAGTCACATTCGGATAAAAACCCTTCCATATCCTCCCTATTAGGAATGATCGATGATTCAAATTAGATAATCGTGAATTAATAAATATGTTGAGGTTTTTCTGTATGTACAATAGTTTATATTTTATATTTTACCTAAGATTGAGAAAAGGATATGAACCAGAGCAATAAATCAAATACTAGTAAAAAAATTTATAGTGCTCTACATCGTTTTGTAAACGGCGGTGAATGGTGTTCTACATCGTTTAAGCAACGACAAGATACAGGATGGCGACGGTTACAGTCAATGGCTCGTCCCTCGCATTCTCTCATCCGGGCTTATATATAGTGGCCCCTCCTCCTCGTTCTCTGTCTCCGCCTCGGGTCAGTGTTGCAGCAACAATGGGATCGGGTTTGGTGTTCTCTACACAGGGAGCGGCGGAACAAAGGTCATCTCCGGTTTTACGAACGGGAGGTGGCAAGATATACCAAGGATCCCTCCTAGGAAGACCGATGGCTATCGTCCGACGTACTTCGGTGATAGGGACTCAACCTCGACGACCTCAACAGACGAGGAAACTTGGGGAGCACCGACGTGACAACCTTGACAAGGGCTCGATGGATGAGAAGGGATCAGAGGAAGGGGATGTGGAGCGTCTGGCTGGCGGAGGGGCTGGCTCCTCTGAGATCCAACCAAGGCGGAGCGGGGGTAGCGGGGATTATTCTCCGGTGGAGTCGCAACAAACAGAGGAGGCCGGAACGAAGACGATTGGAACGTGGACTGTTCCTAGTTGGTGGTGTATGTACGCGATCCATTCCCCCGGGGTTTCTGAAACAGTAAGGAAGTCCATGGGGAATTGTGGGTCGGGTGAGGTTGGGTTTTTTGTTGGATGGAAAGGGAAAAGCCTGATAGGCCTGATTCATGAGACTATGCAGGGCGGGTCGGGTTGAGGGGCTCACTGAGGGCCGGACATAGAGTCAGAGGGCTCTACACGTTCCGAATGGGCGTCTCGATCAGTGGCAGGGGGCTACAAGAACCCTCACCTCTATCAATGAGGAGTTCGTGGTCCAGCGGAGGGTCTCCCAACAACACCGCCTCACTAGACATAAGGTGGAAGTGGTTCCACTAAGTTCTGGCACGGTACTCTCTACCATCTCGAAGGCCAACAATTTCGCGTTTTTGGATCCATACTCTATCATTTCAGGGAGGACGACGCATGTTGGCAACTTGGGAGAGTTCACAGTCCGCCACAGTACCACTCCAGAAATGGGTCGGCTCTTCCCTAGCTCCTAGTTCAGTTCTACTGAACTAGTGTCTTATGACGCTACCACAACATTAGTTCCTAAACGTCTCTATGGAGCGGTTCAGTTACTTGAGCATCTTTATATTCAGTTTGGTCCCATGATGTTAATACCATTTTTTCAGTACTTTACCTTACATTTTTTGGTTGTGTCCACTTCGGATTGAACGTTTATTATTTAATATATTACCTCGTATTACACCAAAAACAAAAGATATGTGAAAGTAAAAGTGATAAATGATTCGAGTTAACTTAATTTGTTAAATATTCTATTCAATGGTTGAATTTTTTTTGAAATAAGATAACTCGTATTAGAAGAGGGGCAGTCCAAGTTTAGAACATTCAGCAAGCCGGTCAGGATTATAGGGCTAGTCCAATTAACATGGACCAATATTTTTTTTATCAGCAAATTTTGTATTACGACTTTTTCTTGGAGGTAAAAGAGAAGAATAAGTGTGATGAGCAAGAAAATGAACTGCTCGATTCGTTGTCCTCCTTACAAAATAAAAACTAACATTCGGTAAGGCTCTAACCATTTCCCCCAATCAGCCACCAACCCACCTATTGACAATATCATGTCTATGCCTTCGATTATAGCCTGAACCATGCCCAAGTAGACAGATTCAATAACTCCCTTCCCTCGTCCACTATATGATCGAGTTAATATCGAATTCAATCTCAAATCAAATCTTGCAAGGCTGGCCATTTATTTAATTTTTAATTAGTTATGTATAAATGAAAATTAAAAAAATTACTCTCGATTCATTCAATTGTATAAGTTTAATAGAACTTGAAGCACACATAAATTTAAAGTCGAGTTTTAGTATATTTAAATTAAATGTGATCTAATCGAAATAACTTATGGAGATTGACAAAACGGGTCTGCCCAAAACCTGAGATGTGGTGGTGCACAACTGAACTGAATACTCCCTTGTAGAACCACTGATCGTCATCTTCCCTCTGATAGTCAGTGAGGGTCCCAAAAACGTATAAGTGTTGGCTCCCGATAAGGTAGCAGAGTCTTGTGCTGATACTTGGTGGACTCATCGCCTCATTGTGGTTGGTGAGAAGGATGTACATGCGGACCCCTCATCGACCCCCTTGCCACTCATTGGATGAAGTGAGGTTGCGTACCACCTATTACATGTATCCCTAACTCCCCCATTGGTATCCATATCGCCCTATCAAAGTAGACATGCGACATCACTCCTCGTCACATCGGTTAAAAAACACGGATCCAGAGCATTGGGGTCGTAGCGCCTAAATCTATTATCGCTGGAAATAAGAAGCGTACTCCCCACACGATTATGCTAGATACACGAACCACAAACGTTGTCGCTGCCACAAGAATAAAGGACCCTAACAGGGCTCGGAGACCCTACTTTTGATCCCCCAACCTCTCGAGACTCTCCCTTGTCTCAACCTTACCTGAATGAGTACTAGATGCCAATCACAGTAGAGGAGGAAGAGTCACCATTGCTGCAAAACAAGGTATTGCCATTTTCGTTTCGGTCGATCCCACATCATGACGCACTAATATACCTGGTAGCCTGTTGGGTTTTGTGCCATAGGATAATCCACATTGGCATATTACAACATCTTTCTGAGTTAATAAAAGTTGGTAAACGTTATGTTATTATTAAGTTGTAATATTGACTAAACTAAATATACTACTCTTTCTGGGTATCGAGGCGTAGTTTCCCAACAGTGGAACTCTTATAAATAAAGGAGTGAGTCTATTCATTCGTCCTTAATCTAAACCAGTAGTTAGAGCTAGTGTGATTGTTGATTGGAAAATCATGTTTTACTGATCATGTATACAAAGATATGAGTCAACGTCGTAGATGTCAAAGAGTTTGACATTGGATGACCCACCTTGAAAATACTCCATAGAATATGAGATATGAGTATTTCTCAACTACCAAAGTAGATCTTAGTCCATCAACCATGACATCACCATACTATCTATATGATTCGATTCATGTCTCGACATAAATAAACGTTACTCCTGACAAAATAGTAATTAAGGTTATGATCAGATATTGTTACACACATATGAGGTATATGGGTGATGGTCATAAGGACTTGTCACTTGTGTTTATACGAGTAATATGTCATAAGGGCCCCTCTTGATGATTGAAAGATTGTAAGAGAAGCATGACCATGCGTGTGATTTGTCAACTACAATCTGAACTCAAGATCAAGAAAACTTGTGGGTTGAATTGAAATGGATGATCCTTCTATGCCCTTTGTTCATTCAAGACATCGCCAAACGACAAATGATGAGATCACTTACGGTAACAACAACTGACATAGATAAAGTCAAGATTTTGTATGACTTGGGTAATTATAGGTCTTGCTAGGAGTTACCCATAACTTATGGATGAAATGTTAATTTCGATCTTAATGCCAACGTCATATGAACCCTAAAGGGTCACACGCAATAGAGTAAAGATCACGACGAAATGAACCTTATAGGTTCGACTTAAATAAATCAGTAAAGTTATATTCGATATAACGAAGCTTATTTATTTAATTAATTTCTCATATGACGAAGTCATTATTTGTATTTAATTATTGTATTGTATAATAATTAAATAGTATAAATAAAGGTCAAAAATATATATAAATATATGGGCTTGGCCGAACATTCTTATTGGGAAACATGTATAATTATATTTGTTATTGATGTTGGTTTATTTATTAAAATAGAAAAATAAAAATACATTATTCTAGAATGCCCAGACACAAAAGTGAATTCTAGTTTGATTATAATTAAGGAAACAAGACATCTCATTTTTGCTAGGTTTCTTGTTCTGATTGGAGTTGTTTTATGGTAAACTAAACCCTATAAATAAAGGACCATGGAGAACGAAATTTATATACTTTAGAGCTGAAAATTTCGGCCCCACCAATAGAGAGCAAAAGTGAAATCGTGTAAGACTATTAGCAAGTTTAAGTTGTGGATTCGTCTTACTCGTGTGTATACTATTTGAGGGAAAAACATGTGGGTGCCTTGACTTGTCTAACCAAAAGTCACAATATTCGAACCAACAAGCTCAAGTGTCATACGTTATTCGTCAACGAGGTAAACACATAAATACATGTTGTAAATTAGTTTTCGTGATGCATGTGAATCTAGGTTAATAGGATTACTTGACAATTTTTTCCATCGTGTTTACGAAACACATAATCCTACATAGCCCACTTCTCGACTATCATTCCATCGGGTGAATTCCTTTCTGTCTGCGAGATAGCGACACTGGAACATGAGCAGAAGATCTCTGTCGTAGGATCTCTATCGGAATCAGAGCAGCCCCGAACAAAAGCTCAAGGCGGTGACCGGTTTCCCTTTTACTTCCCATAAATGCCAGCACAAACGGCGACACTAGAGCATTGGGATTGCTCCCAAAGTCGCGCTCAACCGCTTCCCCAACGCTACTCCGCGAACCAGCCCCCACTTTGTTGTTGATAGGTTCTATTGCTCCATCACCACACCCTATGACTATCGGGCCTCCATTGCCGACAATAACAAAGAAAAAACGCTACATGATTAGGAATCTGCCCATTCGTACGCGACCTGATGGTACGACATAGCCCAACCACCTGTCGAGCTTAACCGTTATAGAATCTGGCGATCCTCCCTAACGATAATAAGACCAAACTGAAGGAACAAGAACTCCGATAACGCGTACGAGGCGTTGACTTCTGTAGAGCTCCTAGGTTTTCCATCCATTTCATCATATCATATTTAACTCTTTTACATCCGGTGTGAGCCATCTTTTATAAGATGCATACAATTACAAGGTTATTGTTTTTCATGTTCCAGTGCTCTCATTATAGTGTTACCGTCCATAGGAAAAGGTCGGTCCAAGCAATAAGTGAAACACAAAGATTTTTTTTTGAAATGGGTAACTGGGGAAGTGCATTACTACAAATAAGTAACCAAACAAGATAGGGCGTAACCACCCAGGGTTCCAGATATTTGTTTGGGCCGAACATAGCAAGTCTAGCGCTCATGGACCCATAAAGATAGCCTACTTGACATCGTAGACAAAAACTTAGGACATCCCCTTACCAACGTCTCAAAACAACGAGACATAACGTAAAAAGTCCTACCCAAAACAGGAATAAAAATGTTCCAACGACAAACATAAGAAATGAAAGCGAACGGGAATACTGAGCTGTTGTTGCAGGCTGCCCGAGACCTCCCAGCACTAGCTGTCCCGGGTCTGTAGGTATAGGCCAGCATCGGCCAAACCCACCCCTGCCGGGTCGGTTCAATCCTGCATAGGAGGCTGCCCAGCCTCCGCCTGCTTCATCTGGTCCTCCTGGTGCACCTTGTAAGACCCGCTTCCGGTCGAACCGGTGACTCCGGAAGTCACTCGGGACCTTTCCGGAACTCAAACGGATTAGCCATTATCACAGTTGGCTTCAGGGGAGAAAACCCTTTCGTTTGAGTATAATATCGGATAAAGTCAATTTTGGTCAAAACGAGACTTTATATCGACTAAAGCTTCTTTTTTAAAAGTGCTGGAAAGTAATTTGGAAAATTAAATGAGCTAGAGGGACACTTGTCCTCTTTTGGTTGAAGGAGAGAAAAAGGGATGGTCATTGTCCCTTTTACCCTCCCAAAAGCTACTACAAAGGAATCTAGCTCAAGGGCCTTTAGGTCTTTACTTCTTCTAGGTATTATATTGGATTGGAGAAGCAAAATCAAGTCATTCTTCTCTTGTTGTAGCCGAAACTTAGAGGGGAAGCAAGGAAGGAGAGCTCCCATGGAGGTTTGAAGGAAAATCAAAGAAGGAGTCATTTGAGGTCTTCCTCCAACCATCCACCCTCAAATCCACTAGCACCCTCTTCATCTCATCACTCTAGAGGTAATGGAACTCTCTAATCCTCATTTCTCTTCATCTATTTTCTTGGGTTTTGGGTGAAAAGTGCTAGATGATGTTGGGTTTGAGTAGAAATGGTGAGAGATGGTGTTGATGATGAACCCTGTTGGATTTTGGTTGAGAAATCAATAGTGTTGGAGATTTTTAGGTGGGTTTGATTTGATGAATCCTTGGAAACTTGTTTGTGTGTTGATTCCTACCATGGGTAGAGGAGTATTGAAGGATTTGGACTGTTTTGGGAGTTGTAAGGGGTAAATTTCTGGGTTTAAGAGTGGTTTTTCGGAGTTTTGGAGCTGGAGGTTGAAGAAGGGCGAAACTGCCCTGGTGCGCCACGGATCCGTGACGGATCCCGTGACGGGCGACGTCACGGCTCCGTGAGGGAGTCCGTGACGGCACTCGTCACGGCTCCGTGACGGTAACCGTGAGGGTTAACGTCACGGATCCGTGACCAGGTCCGTGACCCACCAGGGTGAGGGTTTCTTGAGGGTTCTTGAGGGTTTTGGGCATCTTGGTTTTTAGCTGAACTTTGGAAGGGTTTGGGGGTCTTTCTTACTGTTTAAGTGGAGCCTAATTAGCGTTTCTTTGTGCCCAAGACGTTGTGGATCGAGCTAGAGGAGCAAGGATCACGCCGGGAACCGAGGAAGGAGCAAAGTGGTGATCACCGGACTTCATCAAAGCGTTGAAGAAGAGGACCTTGAGGTAGGGAAAGCCTTAACCTCTCGTTTACCATGCTTAGTATGCATGCTAGGTTAATAAAATGGAAAATGTCCTAGATATGCCTATAGGATGCGAACAACTAGCATAATCGTCTTTCATTTTCTAATAACCGGAAGTGTCTAGTGGTGACCGAGTAGGATGCCAGTCACTAGTGTAATTCGCTTTTAATACTTGGGATATGATTGTCTGGTAGAGGAGCCTTGGCAAAGCCCTCGGATTAGTTGCTTGTTAGGATCACATGCTTGGTTGTTAATTGCTTAATGGATAGGCTAAAGAGTCTAACGAAACTAGTAGAATTGCATGTATGCATGCTCTCTTGAAGGGTCTTATAATTGGTTGATTGTACTCGTACTTGCTCGTTGATTGTATTCGATTGATTACTTGATTTACTTGAATGCTTGGTTGGAGCATCGAGTATGACTGGTTGTACCGAGCGGTGCAATCAGGTGATCGATGCCCCGATGGTTCGAAACTGGTAAGTGAATGGTAAGTTGGGTTGTGTGATTGATGTGCTATGTTTGTGTGATTTCGTGTACTGCTGTGCGGTGAATTGGTGATGTGTGAACCATGTGTGGAATTGAATTGATGGTTGTTGAACTTGTATTATTTCGTGTTCGGTTGAGTACGCATTTACTTATTAACTACTTCTTATTAAATTGTCCAAGCGTATGCTCTCCATGGGAGTAATACACTTGGTTCCCGAGGACATAAAATCCCTTGGAGACGTTTCTGAGAATACCGATGATAAGCGCCCCGAAGGGTTGTTTCCGGTCGCCTCAATGTTATGCGTCTCCTCTGGATTTGAGGGAAAATCCGAGAGGACACGTTCTGTGGATCGGAGGGTGGAGACTTCATGTACCACGGCATTGGTTGACTTCTCTATGACCTGCGTTTGTTAACATATTTGTGGTTGACCTTATCTGTGATCTGTTGATTTGAAGATCCACTTGGTTACGTGTTTTCCCTACTGAGCGTAAGCTCACCCCTGCGAGTTCTTTGTTGTGTCTACAGGTTTGATTGAGGAGTAGAGGCTTGGGAGCTTCTCGGTGTGGGTCCCGTAGAGACTTCATGTTTATACCCTTTGGTTTAAGAACAGTTTTTGTAAGACTTATTATCACACCCCCTGAGGGTTATTTCATGTTTTGAACAACGTTTTGATGGATGTGAGCTTTAGTATCGAAATTTTATGGTTTGAGGTACTTATTGGAGGTTTTCAAGGTTTAAATATTGTTTTATCGTCTATTCGTCTTCTATTACCCGTCATACCTCGAGTCCGGGCGATAACCGGATTTGGGGGGTGACACACCTGATCGGGATGAATTCCAACGGCTGCAGCATATGGCCGGCACGGGGGCGCCGGTGACTGGGGCTCATAGAGGATGATAGCCCCCTCCACGGTCGAGCCTGGCTTGTCCTTCAACGGCGAGGGCTCGCTGCCTATGCGTCCTCGGATCTCAGGCGAGGGATGGTTGGATCTGACGGCAGGCGGCGACGAGAAGTTGATGCCGGGAAGGAGACCCGACGGGGGCGGCTGTGCATCGACAAGACAGTTCTGTTGGTCGGAGCCCATATCAATGATGCAGCCGAAACAATCGAGACGGGGGGACCGGGATGAGAACGTGGGATGGGCTGGACGATCGACGGCGGCCATCAAAAGTGACCGGCGATGAAAAAGAGTGGAAAAAAGAGGCTGAGTGGAAAAAAACCCTAGAAAGGGTGTTGTGCACCTCGAGAGGTTATGCAGAGCGCTGTATGAGTTAAACACAAAGAAAATTAACAAGACAAGGACTGAGAAGTATTAATGTACCTACTAATTCTATATTTTGTGATAATATTTAAGTGTTATATCAATTCAATCGTTTTCTCAACTGCATTTCCCAATTTGTCCCTTTCCGATAATTGAAATCAGTGGGGCATAATTTAAAAGTTAAAGCCAACTTTGCCGTTATATGATTTGCTTTGTCTCTTACCGCAACAATAGTTTTTAAAGTTCATGCACCAATGCAATCATCTACATGCTGCTTGGTGTGACGATAAGTCAGTTTTGATTTTATAACAGATGAGTTCATATTTACTTAAAAAAACTATTGTTTATAAACCTATTCATTTTTATTAGTATGCTATTTTTTAAATCTTTTTTATTGAACTATAAACGTAATCACTTTATTTAAATATCGACAATAAAGACACGACGAAATGGGTCGGAAAGATAACATCCGTGTCATTTCCAGACAGGGGAGGAGCAAGCCGTCATGACAAGCCAATAAATTGCTTTGTTCGTTGTCCACTTGACAAACTCGAGTTGCACGACCTCGAGTTTAGCTAAAAGGAAAGTACAATTGCTAACGACTATCCCTCCGAGCCGGGCGCCTAAGCATCTTTCGGATTATGTTACTGATAAGGTTTTTGGTGTGAAGCTTCCACCCATTCAGAACGTGTCCCAAGGAGTGCTAGATCAGTTGCAATCTTTCGACGAGTGGTTGGAGGAAGCCCTCAAGACTAGGGTTCGTAAGGGACGGTCTAAATCCAATTCGGTACCTCCTCCGGATGTCCCTCGGATTCATAATACTAGGTCCAGGACTCGGTCCTTTAACCAGGAACTTAAGGCCTCCAGCGATGCGATTCATTCTTCGAATAGCGAGTGGTATGAGGAAGTGTAGGCCTTGGGTGTTGGTTTTTGGCTCTTAGCGAAAGCGTTTTCTTTGGTCTGGTTGATTGGTTGTTTTTAGGCCTTGTTTTGGCTCTTCTCTTTGTTAAAGGATTTTTTTTCCTGTTTCTCTTTCGAAGATTATTGTAATCGTGGTTTTGTGCTTGTGGCTTTCTCCTCTTTGGAGACCGACATTTCAATAAAATTTTCTATCGCTTATCCAAAAAAAACGACTATCCCTAGAAGGGATGAAGATCTTCCCCGTTTGTTGATCATGTCCACTATGACTTTACAATCACTTCTGATGATGACTCTTCGATACGTTCGAACTACAATAGTGCGTCTCTGATAACATAGGCCTTAGTCAAACCCGAAATCTATCTTAACGATCCAATAGTTAGTATAGGTTCATATCATAAGAAACATGTTTTTAATCTCAAATGTTAAAGACGATCTCTCGTACAATGATTCCAAACCTCATTTTGGGATGAGAATGAGAGGCTTTTGAAGGGAATAGAATAGATACGAAGCACCTGATAATTTTGATGGATATGAGAATTTATTCAAAGTGTTAGAACCGTGTATGGTGCGTAGGCAAGGTATACACACACATTTCATGCCTTTGAATTAACTACACGAACTCGTAGGCGCAGCCAAAGCCACAACGTGTCATAGGCTTGTTGTTGGGTTGAAATAATGGAGAGATAGGAATGAGATTGGATTGGCGGGCTTGTTTTCTTTCATGCCATTGTTCTCCTCAAATTTTTATTTGTAAATTCAACTTGGTATGTAATTTGACTTGAAAAATTTGTATACGGAAAAAAAAGTTTAATCCCTACGTGTTTTTTATCAACGAAAACAAATTTAATTTGAACCTCTTTAGAGATAGAAAAGGAGTACAAGGAAAGGCTCAGCTACAAACCTAAGTGTGAATCGAGCGCTGACCTGTCGGCTTAGCTTCATGAGTGTCCCTACAAGGGGAGTGAGCGGATACATGAAGAGTGTTCCTATACAAGGAACCTCGGCATTCCAACATGGGAGAAAATCAAACAAAAGAGGTCTAAATAACCAAATATTACAAACATGAAATAGAGAAAAAGTGAAGGTATAACACCTGAATTTTGCTACCTTTAAGCGCACAAAGAGGGTCTGAAACCCGGATTTTCCAACCATTAAGCACACGAGAAACCAAACGGACCACCAGAAGTAAGAAGAGCAGCTCTGCAACGATCCACACCCGGTAGGATGAAGAAGCGCGTATCATGACCAAAGCTGAAACTAGACACCTCTAAAGGCCCGAGAGGCGTAGACGGCTCGAAGTAGAACTTCCCGCGGGCAAAAGAGCTCGAACGCAGTCCTCCGAAACCAATTCTGGACAGCACCAAGAAAAGGCCCAAAAGGAGAGGACCGGTATTTCTACCGAGAACCAGCTCAAAGCTCCACAAGAGCAGCACGACACCCATAAGCACGACGGAGAACCAGATCCACAACGATCAACACTCGAGAGAATGAAGAAACGCGTCTCACGATCAGATCTGAAGTACACGACAGCCGAACAGGAGAAAGGAGAAGTGACGACACCACACCGATTCAACCAAGGAGACCGAACCAGATCTACGCGATCAACACCCAAGACGATAGAGAAACGCATCCCACGATAGATCTGAAACCAAGCCCCGCAAGAGACACGAAAGAGCAGCTACCCCGATGGCCAACACCCAAAAACGGAGATCAAAGCTAACTCAGCGTACAAAAATCACCACTCCACCTAGCCGCTCCAAAGGAAACCCACCTCGAGCGGGTCCGGAGAACAGCGCAACTACCACCCGGGACAACGACCAAAAAGACACCAAAACGAGTCACCGAACACCTCTGGTCCAGATCCAATACGATTAGCACCCAAGCAGATGAAGAAACGCATCCCACTATCAGAACTGAAACAGGAGCCCACTAGAGACAAGAACGAGCTGCTACCCCGATGGCCAACACCCAAAACAGAGATCAAAACAAACTCAGCGTCAAAGTCTACGCCGGCCAACCATCTGAAAACAAACGAGATCCATGCCGATCTGAATCACCAGAAATGACTTCCCACACCCAGATCTTCGAAAGTCCCCAAAAGGCTAGGCGCCGCCACAGATACCAAGGAGGAAGCGACGGAGACGAGAGCAACACCAACAAGCTGCAGAATGTACCAAGCCTCCAAAAACCAACCACAGTAGAACTTGAACCCGAGGAAGAAGGACTGTTCAGAAGTGACCCCAACCGGACCCAGATCCAAACCGGGCCCAGACCTGAACCTGGTTCAGACCCGAACCAGACCCGGACCCGAACTAGGCCCAGGCCAAAACCAAGACAATGCATGTGGGCCCAAACCCGGCCCAGCCCCGCTGGCCCAAACAAGACCGGATCCGGCGAAGCACCGGAGATGGAAAGCACACGGACCGGAGAGCTTCACCACCATCAACCACCCAAACTCTCACGACGGCGGAACCACTCTCGACTTCCATGCCGGAGTAGCGAGACGAACCGAGTAGATCTGGACAAAGAATCCAGATCTACCCCCAACAACACTCATGAGAAAGGATTTGCGAGCAGACGAAGACGGAGGCTACAACTGCACCAAGCATGAGCTCGAAACCGAAAACCAGAAGGAAGAAAGCGAGCAGAGAAATAAAGAGGTGGCGAGGGGGAGATAAAGGGGAGGAAGAGAGAAAAGGGAAGGGAAGGCAGAGGGAGGAGGGGAGGCCTCCGCCGATGACAGCCGGGGACGTCACCGGCGGGGGAAAGGAAGAAAGGTGGCGGCTGAGAAGGTAAGGGCAAGAGTTCTTGGTTTCAAAGTTGAGAGAAAACGCGTGATTTAAATTTCAATCCCTGCGTGTTATAATCGTTTATTACTTTTTTTTGATATATGTATGTATCAATGTTAGAATATAAAATCACAACTAAACTATACACTTTTAATTTGGATTTTGGCTGAATTGATCTTCCAACATATTATTAGAGCATGTACAACAGAACGATCCTGGGTGAGGCCCTGGCCCTGAGGCCCTTGTGCTGACTGGACAAAAGTCAGGGAGTGAGAGTGCAGAAAAGTGGGTGTTCTACAACAGAAAGGACCTCTGAGGTCCTGGGAGTGCAGAACAATGCTGACTGGATTATTATTTGATATTTTCATGTTTTATTTAATTCGTTATCAGAAACCGTTTAAAATATTTATAATTTAAACAATTTTGGAAAGAAATAATTAATGACAATAAATAATTCATAAATAAATTTAACACGAATAAAAATTAACTTTTTAATAATGGCAAATAAATAAATAAAATATGTGTATGGAATAATATGGTCAACTATGTAGTATTCATAGTAGTTGCTATAACGAAAAATCTTTGAATCGGACCGGATATAAATACACACAAAAATGATAATATGTTCAAATATATATTACATAAATATGTTATTTTATTTGAAATATCATCCAACACTAAATATATAATATATAATCTATTAAAAAGAATATTTTATTTTAAATTTTAATATGCATTTCACTCCAAAATTAAAAGTATATCATATAAATTATAATAAAACATAGTAACAAAAACTCATTTAGCTCAATGGTAGAACCACATGGTTGTTAACCTTGAGTTTGGGGGTTCAAATCCCACAATTAACAAAAAAAATTGTTTTAAAAAAAAAAATCGCGCGCATGCCAGGTGTCGGCCCGAAATTGGGCCATCGTGGGCCAAGGGGCGAGGGGCGCGTCTGCGAGCCCGGCCCGCAATTGAGGAGTGAGGGGCGAGGCCCGAGGGACGAGCCCGCTGTTTCAGGGCCGCGGACCGCGCGAAAACCAGCCCACAACAGGACGGGCCGCGGTCCGCGGACCGAGCGCAGACGGGCCGGGGTGCGAGGGCCGGCCCGTTGTACATGCTCTTAGAACGGACACATACAAATAGGGGTAGCAATTTGAAAATTTTTTTATTACTTAATTTTTAATTTTTTGAATAATATCCTTTGAATTTCTTTTCTTATCCTAACTGTGTTCTCTTCTCTCCAATTTTTTTTAAAGATTATTATTAAAAATAATTTTATATAGGGACTATTGAAAATAATTTTTTGAAACGGGTAACCGGGGAAGTGCATTACTGTAAAAAAAGAAACCATACAAGGTAGAGCGTAACCGCCCTAGGTTCCAGATATATGTCCGAGCCGACCGTAGTAAGCCCATAGCTCATGGACCCATAAAGATAGCCTACTTGATATCGTAGACAATAACTTAGGACATCCTTTTACCGACGTCTCAAAATATCGAGACATAAAGAAATTAGTCCTAAACAAACCAGAAAGTAAATTGTTCCAATGAAAAACATAATAATATAAAAATGACTAGAAGTAGATAGTTATGGTTGCAGGCTTCCCGAGACTTCTCAGCCATGGCTGTCCCGAGTCTGTGGTATAGGCCAACAGCGGCCAAACTCACCCCTGCCGGGTCTTCTCACTCCGGCAGAGGAGGCCGTCCAGCCTCCGCTTGACGCATCTCGGTGCGGACACCACCGATCTCTGCATGTGGCCGACGCGACACCATCCCTTCTGAAGGTGAAACTGTCTCCGGTGGCTATGGGTCGTAGGGGACGCTTGTACCTGCATCGGTCGATCCCTATTTATCTTTTATCGGCGGGTACTCGTTGTACCCGATGCCTTGATGTCCGGCTGAGAGGGAAATGGGCCGAGTAGCATCTGACAACTGGACCTCAACGACGGGGATGAAGTCCGGGGGGAGGCTTCTCTGTGTCGAGGCGGTTTGGTTGAGCGGAAGCCATGAAGAAGGATTGGAGAAGCTTGTAGGGTAGGAGAGAACTTGCAGAACCGGGAGGGGGTCGAGCAGGTAGCGACGTCACCTGGAGAGGGAGGTTGTCGATGGTCGGAATTCAGCGAGAGTGGAGATATGCAGCGGAGAGGTCGAACCCTAAAAAGGGTAAAAGTGCACCCAATCAAGGGTTTTCAGAGCGCAATGTTCACCTTATTGGTGTCTATTGTATCGGAGAAGCTCATTCGCCGCCCAATGGCCGCCGCGAAGGGAACTGTAGAATTGCCAACCTAGGGCCGACTGCTCATACTATTGAAAATAATTTAGTATCCGCTAAAAGTATATACTGCGCTTATAAAAAGTTTAGCTCTAACAAAAGCTCTAAAACTTAGTCTTTGTCGTCTCTGGCGGCGGTTCTTCTTCGTTTTCTTTTCCGATCTACTGTCTTCTATGAATTGTCTTGCTTCTTTCCTTTCAGCATAGATTATGTGTTCATCTTTATTGGGTTATCGTCGATAAATATTTCGATTTCGGATCAATTTGATCGTCTTTTTATCTCTTTTGCATGACTTAGCAACGGTGGTACTATGGACCTATTCTCCGGTGGGATGTGGAGGCCAGAGGTGTTGGCGGGCGACCATATGAAGGCGCATCTATCCTGTGGTTAGGGAAGCATCGTCATCAACGAAATAGAGACCAAGAGCGTCGGACGTGTGTTCTGATGATCACGGGACGCCGATGAGGAGTAATGACCCGCTCTTTGATCCTACTCCTCCTTCTCGTAGAGACCTCCTCGAATACTTTCAAGTTGATCCACGAGAAGAGCACGATGCGCGTAATCATACAGATAGGATTAGATTAGATCCCCTAAGTTTACACTTAGGATAGTCATCGTTTGTATGTCTTTCTTATGTGTTTCACTGCATCATTTCAAAGTTGCGATACAAAGTGACGTTATTTGTTTCAGGGTTAACGTCTCAGATTTTACAAGATCTAAAATTATGCTTAACCATTATTTATGTCTTACATTATATTATTCGTAATAAAGTTGAACTCCCATTATGCTAAACAATATATTCCTTAAAAGTTGGTTTCACCACTGCTTACAATCAAATATAAATTTTATTGTTTTAAAATAATATTATTTCTCTACGTATCTTATTTGTTGTCACTAAAATCATCTCTGGTCATTAACTAAGTTGTTGGCTGATAATGCTGGTTGATATGATAAAGAATAATAAATGCTTCACTCTCCTCTATCAGTCAGGCTGATAGAATTTCATTTCCCGTTCATATTTTTTCTGTTGACTAATAGAGCATGTTGATAGCATAAATAAATATTATTAAAGGAAATTTAAATGCACACAAATTAAATGAAAATGACATTTTCATTGAAAATAATTTAAATTCTAACATAATAATCGAAATAACTAGAATGAAACTTAATTATGCGTCGCCATATTTATTCCAAATGTGTTTGATGAGATCTTCTTTTAATGCATTATGAGCACATTGATCCTGCATCATAGCGATATTTTCTACTATGACATTGGACGGGGCGAAGCCTCCTTGCGTGAATATTGGTTCGCTTGACCCATCCTCATATATTTGTTCAGTGTAGTCATCATATGTATGATGTTCTGCCTCGACAATCATATTGTGCATGACAACACATGCATTCATGGATAAGTCGATGGAAGATGGTTTCCACATTCGACTTGGCCGAGTGATAGTGTGAAACTGAGATTGGAGGACCCCAAATGCTCGTTCCACATCCTTCCTACAAGCTTCTTGAACTTCTGCAAATTTCTTGTGTTTTAGAAGCTGAGCCAATGGATTGTTTTCACAAAAACCGGCCAAGAAGGGTAAATATCATCAACAAGATAATAAAGAAGTGTGTATTGGTGACTATTTACCGTGTATTGCACCGGTGGTTTCCAACTATTGACGACATCCGAGAACAATCTGGAATGGATAAATACAGTTAAGTCATTGTTGGAACCCACCATGCAAAAAAAAAATGAGAGCCAAATCCACAAGTCTCGCGTGGAAATGACCTCGAGAACCACAATAGGTATGTTACTGTGATTCCTCATGGAATGCGAGCCTTTCAATGCCATCAGAAAAATCTTCCACTCCCAATGGATGCAGTCAAGACAACCCAGCATCCGGAGAAATCCACACGCTTCATTCACCGATAAAATATAATTCATATCAGCATGTGTTGGCTTACACTGATACATCGGGCAAAAGATGGTAATAACTCCTCTGTAAAATTTTACCACGTACTCTAGAGCTGTGCTTTCGCCAATTTTCAAGTACTCGTCCAAGCCATCAGATGCAATTCCATAACACAATTTTCTAATGGCCGTAGTACATTTTTATACAAATATAATGATACCTGACCGCAAATGTCCACCCGTTGACTGAAGTACACATCGTTATCCTCCAATGCATGGAGAATACATGTGAACACATCCTTTGTCATTTGGAAATGACGATGAAATTATACTTCTATGTGCACGAGGTGCCTATTGAAATAGTCACGCATTAAACGTTCGTTTACAACTTTTCGGTCTCGCTTGATGTAGGTTTTCTTCTTCTGTGGTTGTTCTACGACCATGGCTTCCTTTAACAAACTTTGAACATCCTCATTGGACATGTAATCTTCGATTGCATGTTCCAAAATTCGCTCGAGCCTCCATTTGTCGACAAAGATCTCTCTCCTTGCATCAGAATTACTCGCCATTTCGAACAAACAAAAATAGAGAATACAAGATTTGAAAGTTTGGATGAGTTGGTAATGGAATGTGCGATTTTTTTTATGCTAAACATATGAATTTATACAAAATTTGAGTCAATTTAACAATTAATTTTGTTTTCTTCAAAATAAAAATATATTTTTTCAAGGGTCAACCATTGGTAATAGGGCATATAGTCGTTGGCGTCGGCGACACACCCATCGTCAGATCTTATCCGCCACCTATTTACCGCCACTTCGTCTCCAACAACACCGATCCACCACTAAACCGCCTGCGACTAGAGATGCTCTAGTAAAACCTAACCATTACTTCTTGTCAATAAGGATACGACTCATACCAATTATAATAACCACATGTATAAATATTAAAAAAATGTTAGCGAGTATTTAGATGCTAGTAATTTCATATGTTGGACCCAAATGATTCAGTACTTTGTATACAAAAAGACAAGAGATTGTCTCAAATACAGTTATCAAATCAGTCACTACTTGAAAAATCACATATTCAATTACTAATCTCCTGCTATTCGAGAGCTAAACCCTAGCCCTGACGCTTTATCTCTGCGACCATGGTGCTCTCTCCCTCTGTTTCCGTCGTCGACACGCCTAACGCCATTACTGTTGCAGCCACTACCGGCCCCGTCACGTCGCGCCCGATGCAGTCCACTCTCTTGGAGACCATGCTGTCCATGGGAGAGTTTCAAGCCTTAAAACCTAGGCGTAGGAGGAAGCCAAAGCCAACCTTAGCCGGGTCACTTGCAACGCTTCCTCCATCTCTGATGGTTGGCCCGGACATCTCACCATTCACGGCGTTAGTGCCCCTTCTTTGTGGGTACCTCCACTCCACGATCTTATGCTAAGCCACATCGAGAACGTCTGAGGAAGCCTAAGGTCGTTACTTCGGACGGAAGTAAACCCGTGGTGTCTCTTCCTACGCCGCCACAACCCAGTATCCCTTCGTCCACTCCTCTCCGCGTTCAGATTCATCGGGTAAATCCCCCCTCTTCAACGGGACCCAACGCGAGGGAAGACTCCAATGGAAGATCTCCCACGTACAATGCAGATGCATTAAGGTTGGGGCGTTGTCTTCCCAATCGGGATAGAATCCTGATCCTTTCCTCGCCTCTCACTACTCCGGCTGGCATGGGTCGTGGTCGGAGGGTGGCTCTTTCGTTGGATGAGCCCCCACCGCCTCCTGCTACGGCCTTACCAGGGTTGCAGGTGTCCTTGGCAGTTCTTCAGGAGGGACTGTCGAGCTGCTCCATTAAGGATGAGGAGGAGGTCGAGATCGTGGTCCCGTTCTCTCCGGCTGCTTCCACGGTTACCCTACAACAGTGGGGTCTGTTGGGGAAGTTGTGGATGGCTAAGTCTCCTCAGAAGGACACCCTTCTCCAGTTCATTACCACCGCGTGGGGGCAGACAACAGTTGGCCTCGTCGTCAAGGATCTCGGGCCGGGACTCTTTGGCTTCTACTTTCGGTCAGCGGAGGCACGCTCATGGGTCTGGGGTAATGAACCCTGGTGTTTTGATGGGCGACCCCTTTTTCTTGGTGATCTGAATATGTGTGCCCGAGAGCTCCCAATGTTGGATAGGATGCATCTTTGGGTCCACGCTCGAGGGCTGCCACCGTTGGTCCGGACGAAAGTAACCGAAGAAGCGATCGGGCGCCTTGGGGGCTTATGTTGTGGTACCCTGCGATCAGTAGGGCATGTGTTGGGGCGGTAATGTACTGGTGCGCTATTTGCACTAATTGGAACGCCCTCTCAAGCCGAGTCTGGTCCTACGATTCAAGGAGTTCCCAGATCTTGTGAAGGTCGAGCTCACCTACACTAAGCTCCCAAGCTTTTGCTCCAACTATGGGCGTATGGGGCACGTGGTACAAGATATGACTTGGAGCTGAAGGGTACCCGAGGTATGATACCTCTCTGTTGGAGTTTCAGCGGGATAAGCAGGTGAAGCCGTACGCGACGGACTGGACTGAATAATCACCAAACATACCGCTCATCTTTGGGAATGTTCCCCCGAGCACTGTATCTAAGGGCTCCTCGTCTCGGGGAAGGAGCCGTATGATTCCCCGAGCATTGTATTTGACCATAAAAAGGCCCGAGTCTGCACCCAGCTCGGCAAGTTGGATCATGGCTGAAAGAACTTTGTATCCGACCAGCTCTTTGGTGACCGGGTCGCTGAAGTTCCAGCGCCCGTTTCATCTGGGCTTGGAGATATTGAGGGAACTATTACCGGTGGAGTGAAGAAGACTATGATTGACGCTCCCCGGGATGATCAGGTGAGGGCTGGAAAACAGCCCCCGCCATGAGGAATGATAGGGTTCCCAGGCTTTAGGGACTAGCTCCGAGAGGGGTCACTGGTGAAAGCTTTGCCTCCTATTACTGATGCAGTCTTTGGCCAGGTTTTGGAGCAGGGCTTCCAGTACCGTATTCTCATCCCTCATCCTTCCTTCCTGCCTATATGACTTTTTAATATCGTTAGTGATTGTTCTAATACTTTCAAGAACTACTAACAATATGTGTTATATGTCTAATCTTTCCTAATTGTCTATGTAGTCGATTCTATTCTAATAAAACTATACCTTTTAGTCAAAACAAAAAAATCAGTCACTAATTTTGAAACCAAACATTGATTTAAAAGAAATAAGTTTATCTGATCCAAACAAATCTTTCCACTACCCAGCTTACAATTCCAAAACCAAAATGATCCTCAGCGTAATCACTAGTTTTATTGATATATCCATAGAAAGTTCAAAACACGTGTCCCATCATCACAATAGTCAAACGTTAGGTCAAAAACTAACTCTAAAATATCACGGAGCAATGACCAAATTCGTGCCCCTAAAGTAACACTATCCTTATGATTTTTGACCCAAAAGGAATGAAAATATTACGTTATGTACCTTAGTAGGGTCCAAGCGATTCACATGCAATTATTTCCTAATCGATTTAATTTAATCACTAAAAAAAAGTCACTCAAACGAAACGACTTACCTACGCATATGAAACGCGCACACGGCGTGAACACGACTAAAACACAAACAAAGAGCCTACACCACAATCCCTCCACAGCAGCCGACGCCTCCGCAACGAGAAATAAAATTAAAAATAATTTTTTAAAAAGGTGGAAACTGAAAAGACGGTTTTGTCCTTCCCTTTCTTCTTCCTTCAGTCTCGGTTCACTTGTTTTGACGCCATAACAGTTACAGACCTTTCCTATTTTTTTCCTCTTTAGAAATCCACGATTTCACGGGATTTTCTTTTCGAGGATTTCACTTCCTTTTGACGTAACGCCAAAAGGGTAAAGGAAAAAAAACGCACTCTTCCACTCCTCAGCGTTTCTTCTCCATCTATTTACTCTGTTTCGGTCTCTGAAAAGACACTTTTTTTCTTCGTTCCATTAGCTCAGCCTCGTCCTCTGATGGTGGGTTTGTCTTTCTCGTAGAGTATCGGGAAATGGGTTCTTGTGTTTCGGTGACTAGAGACTCGGAATCGCCCATTAAGATGAAGCTCTCTCTCGGGTTCAAATCGGACAAGCTCGTGATCCCGCCGTCGCCGGTGAAGGAGAAGCAGCAGGATCCGCCGCCGCCACCGCCGCAGCTCAATGGGGACCGTACGGTCGCCGAACTGGTTCTCAAGTCTCAGTGGTCGCCGACTCGCTCAGTCTCCTCTTTCCGGGACTATGGTACCGCTCTTCCCCCTTTTCCCAGTTCCGATCATCGCTTTGTTTCCAGATATCAATTGGGTTACTGTCGATTACACTTCTCTGAATTTTTCCATGGTGTTGTGGAATTCAATTCACTGTTCTGCTTGCCCAATATGATCAAACACTTCAATTTTTAGTTACTGAATTGATTTGATTCTGGGTTTTGAGTGATTATGACTGTGCTATTGTCTTATGTACACAGTAATTTCTGCTGATTATCCATTGATGTTCTTGTTTTCATCTCTAATTTTTAGTCAACTGAACTTGTTTATTGTTCTTAGTTTCACCTTTTGTGTTTCTTATATTCAGATATATGAAATCAATTTTAATTGATTGGTTTCATGGGATTGACATATGATTCCATCTTACTACATGATTGATGATTTTAATATATGAGCTGGAGGAAGATCATGTGAGTTAAGACTTTGATTTATTTCACACACATGGTCAACTCAAATATATGAGCTTGAAATAGTACAAACTTATATCTCATTGAATCTGACGCTGGCTGTGGTTGGAGATCCCAATTCATAGTAACTCAGTCTGGTTTTATTTATGATACTTCTACTTTGCCCTTTGTTTTCGCTATAGGACATATCTGTCTCAACTACCTTAGTTAATATAGATGAGTCATTCTTAGTTATCATCTTATCTTTTGATTAATTGTGTTTGTTAGATAGAGGATTGTTGTGGGAATTTGATATGCAACGATATAGGTGGATCAATGGAGATGGAGACAATTATCTAATGGTCTCATGCTCCATGTTGCATGATTGATTACTAGATTGTACCTTCAGATTCAAATGGGTTGTCTGAATTATGGGTGCTTGTAATGGAGTGCTGTTCCCACCACGATGGGTCGGTCATAGCTCTTACTCTTTGTAATGGGTTTATACCGAGCCCATCAGTGTTCTGCTCCATGAAATGGATATCAATGGTGCTGCACTATGGATTTCCATGATTAGTTTGGATGGACCCCAACCCTACCTTATTGACGAGGGTTCCAGTGAAAGTGACCCATCAAACTATCCCTTTTGGCTTGCCAGTGCACTTTGATAGATCTAAAACTGTTCCAAGAAGATATTTATTCTCGCTGCTGATTATTCTTTTTATTTCTTCACTATTTTGAATTGGATTTTTAGTTAGTTTTGGCTTCTGCTTTCAAAATCTGTTTGTTCTTGCAAAATTATGTCATGTCAACACAATAATTGCATTTTGAAATGAAAAAAGATAGATCATCAATGGCTGAAGGTGACTGCATTGGAAATTTGGTACAGACTTAACTGTTACACATGCATTTTCAATGGCTATTAACTGGCCTAAGTTAATGTTTGAGCCCTTTGTGATTGTGGGATTAGAGCCCATGATTTATAATAAGCTCTATGTTCTTAACTGATGCTCAAATTTTCCGTACTCTTTGCAGGTAGTAAAGAGGAAACCTTTTTCGATACCAAAGCCTGGATGGATTCAGATTGTGAATCAGATTTCTACAGCGTGAATGGTGGTAAGAAGAGAACAAACATTTTTATTTGGATTAATTTCAAATAAGTATTATGTAGTACATGTTTTTTTTGCACATAACTATCCCCAAACTATTAAATTCTACATCCAACTACCTAAATTTTCAAAAAAAAAACAAAAACAAAAAAAAACTACAGAACTTTTCTCATCAAAATGGCAAAAATTTCCTCGACCATAATAAAAAAATAATACAATTTTTCGTCTTTTAAGGAGGTTTTTACATCTACCCAACCATTTCCACATCTAATTAAATTTGGATAGTTATGAAGCCTTTATGAGATTGGGGTCAAGGGTATTTTCGTCTTTTTCTGCAAAAAGGAGATTACTTCTGCTGGATGTAAAAGTTTAAAGTTGAGGATAGTAAAAGTTTAAAGTTGAGGATTATTATGTGCAAAAGACACATAGTACGCAATAACTATTTACAATTAACACTTTTCATTTTGTACTTTTATCTGTTCTTGATGTTTTGTGCTACGAATTTATCCTTTCCCTTGGACTTGGTGCCTGCAGATTTTACCCCATCTCGTGGAAACACTCCGGTTCACCACAAATTCTCAATGCCTAGTGTCAACAGCACAACCCTTGCTGAAGTAAAAACTCCAGACTCCATTTCCATTCCTGCTCCATCTCCAACTCCAACCGAGAAGAAAAAGAAACTACTCGATCTTTTCCGGGAGAGCGTTAGAGAAGACCAATATGGTGATTCATTCGGCACCCCATTTACATCCGGTGCTAGTTCTGTGTGTAGCAGTGAAAGGACTGCCAATGAAGATCTTGTGATGGAGAGGGACAAGCCAATGAGGTCAGCACAATGTTGCCTTCCGAGTTTAGTGGCATGCAGAAGTTTCAGTGGGAGGATGAAGAAGAAGATGAGCCCAGCTCCTACGCCTCCTCCTATGGCTGTCAATGTTGAAGGCTGAACTCGTTATGTATATTGAATATCCATCCATATCGCAGCTCTGCTGCAGAGCCTCTCCACCATATATATTTCATCAGATTTGTGTCAATTCTGATTGATATATGTACTTGTATTTATGGGAGAGGTGAACTCAAAAGTCATATAAAATGCGAAAGGGGATGTTCTGTGTGGAACTTCTCCAAGGGAACTCTACTGTCTCAGTGAGAAGCTTAAGGTGAAGTTAAATTACTCCTTAAAGTTGGTAGTTTTTCTGTAAAGGTGAAACCTTAAAATGAGAAAATATATATGTTTTATTTCAGAAATTACAGTTAATTTGACCATCTGCTGTGGAGGTAGATAATTAGATATGTATTGCTTCACTTATTTTACTACACAGTCACACTGAAGGAATATTGCTTGCAAACGCGGCCACATTATATCATGGAATAGATTTTTGGGACAGTCTTACAAAACTAATTAATATTTTCACATTTGTCACTTAATTACTTCACTTATAGTTTATGGTCGTGGACTTGAGACTTGGTAACTCTTCTTGTATCCACGCCATTAGTTACTGGAACTTGAGTAATTAATTAACTACTAAAAACTCTCATAATCTATTTGTTTTTGTCATAGACTATGTATATAGTATATACAGACTATGCAAAAAACTATCCATAATTTATTCCCAATGTCAGATATGTATATACATAATTTATGAAATATGTGAAGACCCTTATTGAAAGTAAAAGTAAAGAGTTGTTGCATAATTTTTTTTTTGATAGATGATGTTTTTGTTTTATTAAACTTTTTACCCCAAGACGGGGAAAAAAGAGGGGACTGCAAAAGCTATCCCAAATAACCTTCAAAAGAGACTTTATCACAAACGGTGAGAGAATCTTGCTAAGAAAAAAACGAAGAAAGGAAAACAAAGCCAGAAACAAAGAAAATAATAATCAATAGAGGGAGGAACATCGTCCTTGAACTCTATATGCAGCATAGTCCCTGTAGCGACAAAATGTCTCCAAGCTTCATTTGTACGCTGAGCCTCGAGCTTCTGAGCTTCACTCATACAGAGAGAACGAGTCGTCACTCGGAAAGGCTGATGAGGCTTCTTTTTTCTTTTCCCTTTAACCCTCTGTATTGTTTCTGGCGACCAAACTGGAAAGTCTTGATCGAAACTTGACATAGAGTTATGGAATAAGACCTGAGAGTCTGACTTAGGGGGAAAATTCGTCACCAAATCAGGACAAGAAGCAAGAGGGAGAACAAGAATGGGCCTAGGTCGCTCTGGGCTCAGACCTAGTAGTAAAAGACTCCAAATGGCCTGATGAAAGCCCATCACCCAATTGTGTGACAAGCCCATCACCCAATTGAGTCAATCCCACATTATCGTGATCCTCATAAGAATCAACGATCAAGTCTGCTGCACAAATTGCGCGAGGAGGATCCGGGACGCGATCCTCGCAAGGAAGCTCGCCTAAATCAGCGTCATCTTCGCGAGAAGGAGAGGAAATCACGGGAATCACAGGTAAGTCCGAGAACATCTCGCAACATTGACTGACGGGCTTCACAGCCAGTGAAGCTGTATTCGACGCCGGAGTGCAGGTTGTCGGAGAATGCTCTGCTCCCCTCACTTTTCCGGTGACCCGGATTGGCTGCAAAGCCATCTCCCCCGTCACGGTATTGCTGCTCTGTTTCGCTCCTTTTCGAACAGAGTTAGCACCAGGCCGTCGAGAGCTCCTCTCGCCACGCCGGGAAGTAGAAACAAGCAGCTTATGTCCATTAAACTTGAACCCATTGAGTGAATCGATCACTTTTGAAGCTGATTCCTTGGACGAGAATTTCACGAAACCGGACAGAAATCCCTCTTTGTTTGGCCTCTTGCGGACTATGACGGAAACAACCTCACCAAAAGTCTCCATCGCATTTGTCACCCACTCCGAGCTAGTACCGACAGGAAGGTTACAAACGTACACCTCTGAACCAGAGTTCATACTCTGTTTTTGGTGAAAATCCCCATCGCCCGAGTCTCTGGTAAAAGAAGCCGAGTCGTAGCGCGAACCAGAAACAATGGGCTCCGACATCGCTCCGGTGGCCTTGCTCTGTTTTGCTGAATGAAAAACAGAGGGCGTCGAAGAGACAACTGCCGAGTCCACCGGCTTCGTTGGTGCCGGACGCACAACCCCTTTACCACGTCGAGCCTGCTTCTTACGTGCCTCACCCATGGAGATCCCAGCCATAACTTGGGCCTTGCCATCCCTAACCGGAGAAGCATTTGATCTCAAACGAGTCCAGGTTCGCTTCGACTTGACCCCTTTCTCTCTCGGATTCTCTTTGGCAATCTTTTTCTTGCTGGTTTTAACCCCCTTCTTTGCGATTGAGGCTGCAATTTTGCAATATTCAGCATATAAAGAGATTAACACGGTGCCAAAGGATGAGAAGGAGAGAAGCTCAAGTTTCATTCTTGCTGCTAAATAAGCCAAATTGATGGTTTGATTATCCACACAGCAAACTTGTCCCTGAAGCTAAATTGAGTCTCCAACGGCGTAAGAACCTAAAACCACACATGTTTGCTGTACCTAATTCGGCAATCACAGAAGCACCGTGATTCCAAGACGGCGACAAAACCGGGCGACGACGGCGACACACCACACCGACGCGGTTCAGTGAATCCCGACGACCAGGGACGATCTACTGCTCAGGCGACGGCGGTTTATCACTTGGAACCTGTTCAGAAACCCAAGAATTGAAAGTGGCAAACCTTAGTTGTTGCATAAATTATGTATAATGCAATTATTTATTATTTCATAACCACATACTGCTAGCAAAGCTCCTAACACTTTCCTTCCCTTGAGAGCGGCGTTCGACCTCGAATACTAGTAATCACTCGTCTCCAATGTCCTCAACCCCAAGCCAAAAAAATTCTTATACCAGTGGTCCGTTGAATAGGTGAGATGCATTATTTGGCTGGACCTCGAATAATAGTTGAATTGCCTCTAATAAGCTTCAATAGAGCCTGTTTGTCTCAACTTTGAGAGCTCTCTCTGCTTTTTATTTCGCGAGTGTCCCAAAATACAAATGACATTGAAACTTAAAAACCTGGTAGGATAAAAATGGGCGATCTCTTTGTAATTTAATAAACCGAAGTTTTTTGTTTGATCATCAATTTTTTTTTAATAAAAATCCAACGATTACAAACTGTAATCGAAAGGCAAGGGTCGAGCCCTCAAGGTAGGGAACAAACAAGAGCATCGTTTTAAAAACGATCTCGGAACAAGTCCAACGAGGACAACAGTACAATGGTCTCAGAACCAGAAATCAACTTCTAAGCAACTAGTCTTACAACCTAGAGCACTGGCTAATAAAGAACCAGCCTCAAACCAGTAAAAACCCAAAAAGGAGAATCAAACCTAATACAGATTAACAACCCTAACAAACAAAACAAATAAATAAAGGTCTAGAACTACCCAGAAATCCGACTTGAAGTCCAGAACACCAAACACCATAACGAAACCACTCTGGTGGAGAAAACACACCCACTTCCACAACTAACACTGCCACCAAACAAACCCAAAACCTCCTAAAGTCACAGTCCAAAAGTCCCCTCACCCTAACTCGAAACTGGTTTTTCTTCAAACGAAGCTCAAAGCCAAACTCCTCACGTCGGCCAACACCGATAGACCGTGAGGCCCTAACCACCAAATGTGGTTGAGGAGGGGAAGAAAATCAGATCGAAGAAAGGGTGAAAGAGAAATACCTGGTACTGTTCAGACGCAAGCGAGGTCCAGCCAAAGGTGCCCACGAGGCGATCCACGAAGCAAGTCTGCAACCATCACCAAGCGATGAAAAGTCGTCCTACCCAGATCTGAATCGACGTGCTCCCAGCCAGAAAAGGACTTCACGATGAGCTACCACACCTCTGGATCCGAAAAAGTAGCAGGGCACAACAGCACAGAGAACACGACAATCTCCACCGAGGAGAAAGTCCTCCCACTCGGGTCGTCATTTAGTTGTATTTTGGACAATCCAACCTAGAGTTTCTTGTGCCCGGATCCCCCGCATTTCCTTGCTCTACCCATTTATCCGTGTGTCTCTGCTGGGTGTTTTGGTGACTTGCTTTGCTGGTCTCGACTCGTCCTAGAAGCAACGAGTTGGTAATTTTTCGAAGTTGACTCATCATAGCTAGCTTGTCATCCCGATAGTCCGTTAAAGACTTCTCAAATTGCTCATGAAGACTCCTCTTATCATCCATCACTACTGACTCTATACCAAACTGTTATGGTCCTAGATTTGAGACTTGACAACCCTTCTTTGCATGCACACAACTAGTTATACTAACCTACGAGCATCTCCAATCGACCGTGGATTATCGGTGGAACCGAAACGTCGGCAGAAAGAAGCAAAATGCTGGCGGATAACAACTTCGTTTATGTTGCCGACGACACTATCCACCGGCGCCAACGACTATTTGCCCATTGACGAATAGTTGACCCTTGAACAAATACATTTTTATTTTGAAGAAAGCAAAATTAATTGCTAAAATTGCCCTAAGTTTTGTATAAATTCAGATGTTTAGCATAAAAAAAGCACACCTTCCATTCCCAACTCTTCCGAATCCAAAATCTTGTATCCTCGACTTTTTTCTTCGAAATGGCGAGCAATTCCGATGCAAGAAGAGAGCTCCTTGCTAACGAGTGGAGGCTCGAGCGAATGTTGGAACGTGCAATTGAAGATTGCATCACCAATCCATGGTCGCAGAAAAACCACGAAAGAAGAAAAACTATATCAAGCGAGACCGACTTGTTGCCAACGAACGTTTAATGCGTGACTATTTCAATAATCACCCCGTGTACATTGAAGTGCAAGTTCGTCGTCGTTTATGGATGCCAAAGGATGTGTTCACCCGTATTATCCGTGAGTTGGAGGATAAAGGTGAGTACTTCATAAAACAGATGGACATTTTGTGTAAGATCTTTATCTCCAAATAAAAAAATGTATTGTGACCATTAAGTAATTGTGTTATGGAATTGAAGTCGATGGCATGGACGAGTACCTAAAAATTGGCGAAAGCACGAATTTGGAGTGCATGTTAAATTTTTACAGAGGAGTTATTACTATCCTTAAACCTACGTATCGGCATAAGCCAACACATGCTGATATGAATTATATTTTAGCGGTCAATGAATCGCGTGGATTTCCCAGGATGCTGGGTAGTCTTGATTGCATGCATTGGGAGTGGAAGAATTGTTCGACGATATTAAAAGGCTCGCATTCGAGGAGGGATCACGGTAACAGACCAATCGTGGTTCTTGAGGTCGTTGCCACGCAAGACTTGTGGATTTGGCACACGTTTTTTGGCATGACGGGTTCTAACAACGACTTAAATGTGCTCATCCATTCTAGTTTTTTTCTCGAACGTCGTCAATGGTTGGCAACCACTGGTCTAATACACGGTAAACATTCAGCAATACAAACTTCCTTATTATCTTATTGATGATATTTACCTTTCTTGGACGGTTTTTGTGACAAAAATCCCATTGGCTCAGCTTCCGAAGTATAAGAAATTTGCTGAAGTCCAAGAAGTTGTAGGAAGGATGTGGAACGAGTATTTGGGGTCCTCCAATCTCGGTTTCACATTATCACTCGATCGAGTCAAATGTGGATACCATCTTCCCTCAGCTTACTCATGAATGCATGTGTTATCATGCATAATATGATTGCCGAGGCATAATGTCATACATATGATGACTACACTGAACAAATAGATAAGGGTGGGTCAAGCGAACCAATATTCACGCAAGGAAGCTTCGTCCAGTCCAATGTCATGGTAGCAAACACCGAAATGATGCTTACAACATGCTCATCATGCATTAAAAACAGACCTCATCGAACACATTTGGAATAAGTTTGGCGGCGCATAATTATCTTTCATTCTAATTTATTTTGATTATTATGTTAGCATTTTAATTATTTCCAATGAAAATATCATTTTCATTTAACTTGTATGCATTTAATATTTTTTTTAATAATATTTGTTTATGCTACCAGCATACCATATCAGCCAGCAAAAAAAACATAGCTTGAAAATGAAATTCTTTCAGCCTGATTAAAAAAGAAAAAAATATATTTATTAATTTTTTATTCTATCAGCTCATCTTTCAGTCAACAAATCTGTTAATGACTAGAGATGTTTTAAGTAACTAATTAACTACTGACAATTCTTTATGATTAATTTCTTTTGTCATAGGCTATATACACATCCTATAGGATATGTAAAAACCCTTACTCAAAACAAAAATAAAGAGTTACTGCATAAATAACCTATAATATAGCTATTTATTAAAAAGTCAAGGAAAAGAAGAGCCAAAACTTTTTTCTGAAATAGAAACCAATCCCAGCCGTCTCTACAGTAGTTTCCCTTTCTTCTTGGTCTTCTCCTCATCGACGGCGTCGTTGGCTTCGTCTAGAGGCGTTTCCGGCGACCGGCTCTGTTACCCCTCTTCCTTCCTTCACTTCCCCCCCTTCCCTCTCGCCCTGGTTCTCCATTTCTTCTTCGTTTTCTTCACCTTTCCTCAGCAGCCCGTTCCTCCTTCTTCTTCCCCCCATTTTGCTTCTCTTTCGGTTTGATTGGAGGTTTTGGCCACTTCACAGGAGCAGCGAACTCTTGGATTGGTCGAACTCATGACGTCGATCTGCAGTGGGAGACGTTTCTCTCTTAGATTTGTGGTGGATTTGGCACCGGGCGTCGTTGCCAACAGGTTCGTTTCTCCTCCTAGGGTGTTGTGGTCCTTCCAGTCTGGTGACACTGCTCCCTCTTCCCCGTTGGCCGGTATTGTTCGCCGGAGTTCCTACTTTTGTCGCTTACCTAATGAAGATTGGGGAGTTCCACTTGTTGACCGGCTATTTTTTGAACTACTAGTGCTGACTGGTGCACTAGTCAGTTCAGATAGGACTTCATTTTGTAAAAAAGGGCAGAAAGACTTTTAGTGCGTTTGAGCTTGCTAAGTTCACTGAGATGAAGATCTCGTCAAGGTGTTGGGTTGCGTTGGTTCTCTTCTTGCTCGGGCTTTATTCCGACGTGTCTGCACCGGTGATCCTCGGGTGTACCTGCTTCGATCGGTTTTGTCCACCCTATTGCTCGCCCCCTTGGCTTCAGCTTAGGGTTCCGACACCGGTGTTGGCCGGCCGAAATTTTGGCGTTAGGGGTTGTTTGAGGTTTGGCCGTGGGACGATTTTCTTCTTTCGGGTAAGATTATCGCAAATCCGGACAGTTTCTGTTTGCGGAGGTGGTGGCTGCTCCTTGTCGTTGCTGTTGTGTATCTCGCCCCTTAGATCAACGCCTTTTCTGAACCGGCGTGGGACACGCTTCTTCGTCTCTCCGATGAAGATCGTCGTGGTTCGGGACTGGACTCGTTGATTCAGAGGCTGATTTTACTTGGTATACTTGATTTTGGCCTGACACTTGTGTTTTCCCGCCTGCTAATCTTAGACTTAGTAGTTCTGCTCTCCTCCGAGCACAGTTGTGTCGGAGGCTCGACGGTCCTGATGTTGGTCGGCGTAGTGGGTTTGGTCTTTATGGCTTTGTTCGCAGATCGGACTAGGTCGGGTTCAGGGGTTTACTCTGTCGTTTAGTGGTGTTGGCCATCGGCGTGCCGGAACCTTTGGTTTCGGTGAGTTTTAGGGCTTTACAAGTACTTAGGTCATTTTTTCGGCTTTGTGTAGCTTGGAGCCGTGGTCGGTGTAGGTTTTACTAGGTGATTGGGAGTTTGTTGCTGTTCTTCGTTTTTATCCCTAGTTGGCTCCCTGCGTGCTTAATGGTAGTCATATCTGGTACTGAGACCTTGTCGGTTTTTTTCTCACTTTCGTTGCTTCAAGGTAGGATTTTGGGTTTTTAGACCTATTTTTAGTTTGGTTTGTGGTGCCTTTGTTGGCACGCTCCTGGTTTGTTTGATATTTTACTATTTGCTTCATGATAGAAAAATCTAGGTTGTTAGACCTTTGTTCACCCTTTGTTGGGTCTGGTTGGAGGTGCCCTTGTTGACATACTCGTGTACTGTATTGTGGGTTTTACCCCGAGTCTTTTGTTTTTGTCCTGAAAACAATGAATTATTATTAATATATTTACCTTTCCAAAAAAAATAGTTATTTATCATTTTTTAACCACAAACCGTCAACAAACCTCCTAACACTTATCTTTAAATTTTCTTCGTCAGTCGGACTAAATCTCTAAATTTTCTTACTCCCCTTTATTTTGTAATCAATAACAAAAATGACCCTCGTTATTTTAAAAATTTTCAAAAATGTCATTACAATGGTAGTTCCCTAGATTGAACAAAGTGAGAAAATTTAATACCTAGGGTGGTTGAGTGAGAAAACTTAGAAGTAGGGCAGTGAAGTAAGAAAGATGGTAAAACCGATGTAGTCTTACCTCTTACGAGGTTATCCCTAGATTTTTCCTTGTTTTGCGGACACATCGGAAGCCTCACTGTATAGCTCAAAATACCCAGAAAAGGAAAGAGACAAACCCAGTGAAGGGTACAAAACTCATAAATTGCAAGCTCCACAGCTTTAGATTTATTTGATTCTTGCTATTTTAGCTGATATCACTTTGGTATGTATATGTGCTTGGACCCCACCCCACCTAAGATTATTTGCTTAATAGTTAAGAACTTGCCACTACCATCCAACTCCAGCCTCTCTTAGTGTCCATAGAGTTCACACTCTTATGTGACCCTCCCCAATCCTGACTCTTCCCTCTCCTGTAGAATCCTATCTGCATATGATTATGTCAATGCTTATTGTGAAGATTTGTATAAGAGCTCCTATTTTTTTGTCAAATAGAGAATCGACCCCCAACAAATGTTCTTAGACCATCTATAATGGCGTCTCAGGCCCGTCTAATCATGCTTTGAATCGGGAAAAAAATTTACTTTTACCCGATTTATCGAATCTGAGACTCGTGTCTAGTCGATTCGGAGAATCCACTTTAGACGGTCTACGAATATTAAGAATCGCAGACCCGTTGATTCGACCGAGGCGGTGCTGACCACACGAATCCTAACGCGACACGTGGTGACGTTTCGGCAAACGGAAACAGAGAAAAGGCGCGACGATTTTGCCACGTTGCATGAGTCAACAGATTCGTGTCTATTCCTACTACATTATCAAAGTCTTTAGACCCACGATTCGGATCAAATAATACCAACATTTTTCCTACTTATAGCCTAATTAAACAAAAATTAGACCGACTCAGTTTAATTCCATTTTGGATAGTCTAATATATTTTTCTCTTCGCTCTTGAATTGCTCTGTCTCATAGTTCTTGTTGTCATTGATAAGAAGCAAAATCTCATCCTGGGACCCACACACCAGAAAGCCAATCCAGTCCTTTATAAGAGAGGAACAGAGTTTGCATCAGAGACATTCCTCCCCTTAGCCTCATTATGAATACCCCTCTCTTTTTCAGCCTCTGTGCACTTCTCTTCCTGCTTCTACTTGCTCATAAGCCTTGTTCGGTTCATGGTTCCTTTGGCATGAGCCATGGTGCTGCGGCTCAGCCAGGGCCTGGTATTTGTGCATCTTCAGTCACCATACATGGCTACAAATGCCAGGAGCTGGAGGTAAGATCAAGCTCAACCAAACTAGTCTATGAGATTTTATACAACGAGTCTACTTGGGTCGGTCTGATGGTCAAGAGAGCTCGCTCATCTTCTTGAGGTCAGAGGTTCGAATTGATAGTATGTGATTCTCAGGTGACGACAAAAGATGGGTTCATACTGAGCATGCAGAGGATTCCAGAAGGTCGAGGCGGTGGTGGTGATGGAAAAAAGAGGCAGCCAGTTCTGGTACAACATGGAGTCCTTGTGGTATGTGCCTGATTTTTTTTTATTATCTCAGAGCTGATATATCTTGAGGTTGATGATACATATCGTATATGTTACTGGTTTTCTGAGGAAGAAAATGTGCAAGTCTTTGACTTTGGAGTGATTGAATATGAGCTAGTGTGAATCAGACTCAAACTGGTTTTGAGAGCATGCCAAAATGGTCATGAAGAAAGTTTGGTTTAATGATTTTTGTTCATGTGAAAGCAATAGCAATGAGTCCTTGGCATGTGCCTTTGCCATTATTAAAGTACAGTAAGATTTTAGTCTGACCTTGTGATAAAGTTTGGCGCAATTGATGGTGTTTAAACACATTCACACCCACTTGTTTTTGTAGTCACTTCAAAAAAAAAAAAAAAAAAACGATCGTATCAATCCTGACAAGCATTTTGAAGCCTATACCTATCAGATTGATTTCAAATTCTTAAAATATCGATTAGTCCAGATGATCAATGATTTTACCAATTTTACTAGGCATGTAGACTAGTGTCCCACAATGGTATTAGCTCAAAGTTGGGCTAATATGAGTCTTCATTACCACATGACAATCTTGATAAGCATCCTGAAAGCTGTCTGAATTCAATTTTTTAACGACATGGGTGATTAGTTTAGGTCAACAATGGTGGTTTGTTCTTATTCGGGATTTGTTCCCGCAGTTCCAGACGAGAGCTCTCTTGTTATGGTTGTGTTCTGGATTGATCCTGCTTGGATCTTTCTTTTTTCTTAATAAAGTTTTTGCGCTTATCCAAAAAAAAACAATGATTTTAGCAAACGATTAGCCCAGTATCTCACGGTGGTATGAGCCCCAAGTTGGACTAATAGGAGTTATCATTATCACGTGTCACATGACAAGTGACCACACCTCTTTCTTCTCTTTTCATCTGATTCATACCGGACAAATCCCCAAACCTTTTTCCAAGTGATTTGCCTGCTTCTATCGTCGTTATTAGAGCTGTGTTAGAATATTATTATAATTGGGCCTTCAACTATCAGCTTGAGCTTTTAGTTGAGTTGGTTCTCTAATATGGTATCAGAGCTTGATTCCTCACGCACCCGGTCTGAACTATAATTGGGCCTTCAACTATTAACTTGAGCTTTTTGTTGAGTTGGTTTTGTAATAGTTTTTAGATAGATTTGTTTGAACTTATATCACTAATGGCCCATACGTTGTTTCACTGAATCCTAGAATCTATCATATCCCAAACATGAGTACATTTTCTTCTGACATGATTGTTCCATGATATGCACATGACTCAAAGCATGTCTTCAGAGTTCAGACTAATGCTACTAGAAACAAAGGGGCATTTAAACTTCCAAGACTGTTAATTTAAGGTTTTGTCCCTGTCCTGACAGTTCCAAGGTCACCACTTAGAGTCAGGCATAAGTCCATGAACAGAGCTCAGTGCTTATCCTCTTCCACCAGCAGCAGCAGAACTGCAGAAGAGCATGAGACTTTCTGATGCCATGACACATGTAGTATATGCACGAACATCAACATCATGTGTCCATGTGTATGTATGTATGTATGATTTGTATGATATGGTTTCAGGATGGAATGACGTGGCTACTGAATCCTCCGGAGCAAAACCTGCCAATGATCTTAGCTGATAAAGGGTTTGATGTGTGGATTGGTAACACCAGAGGCACTAGATATTGCAGAAGACATGTCTCCCTAGATCCTAGAAGACCAGTTTGTTTCCTTCTCCTTCCTTAAACATCATATATTATCTTATATTCACTTTTCGCGAGCGGTGATTAAGTTCTTTGATAATTGCAGAAAAAAATACTATGAACTTGTCGTTTTTTGCATTTCATGTACATCTGTTTTAAAATGACACTTTTACCTTTAAAATTTTCAAAACGTAACCGGAAATTTCACATCTCTTACTTTTTCTTCTTCTTTTAGACGTACAAAATGTTTGTTTTTTTACTTATTATTTTATAAAGAATAAAATAGTCATTTTGAACCTAAATTGCACAAAGGGTAACAAAAAACCAAGTTCACCACCCGCTTTTTTTACCATTATAAAAAAGAATGCTACAACTTACCAAAAAAATGAATATCTCACTCTATTGTTTTGCAGATTGCAATTATTCTTTAATGTAATCGTTTCCATTACTTGACTCATTGAAAAACTCAAACCGATGGATGAAGACGGTGACATACTCATCAAGTGATGAACATGACAGGAATTCTGGAACTGGTCATGGGACGAACTGGTGGCCTATGATCTACCGGCAATGTTCGACTTCGTGTACAAAGAAACCGGGCAGAAGATCGACTATGTTGGGCATTCCCTGGTGAGCAATTCCTTAACTTCCCCAAACCTTAAACTTGAACCACTACATTGTCCACAATCAAAACAGAGTTTAATGATGTCGAAATCGAAAACCGACAGGGAACTCTGATAGTTCTGGCATCAGTTTCACAAGGAAAACTCGGGGACAGGCTAAAGTCGGCAGCTTTCTTGAGCCCCATTGCTTATCTGAGCTCCATGAACACTGCACTCGGAGTTGTGGCCGCCAAAGCTTTCCTCGGCGAGGTATGCTAAGTAAATTTCATCTCCATCTTCACCAACACAATCAATCCTCTGAATTATGAATAACACAGTTTTATTTCTGTTCTGTCAACAGATCACTACACTGCTCGGCCTCGCGGAATTCAATCCAAAAGGGTAAGATAATAGTCTGCTACTTACTGAAACTTAGCATGTGCAGTCGTAAACGTCCACTATCAACGGCGATTTCATCCAACAATTTTGGATAAATTCATGCTGTCAAACCAAATTTTTGTGTTTCAGTCTACACAAACCATTGACGTTATCCTTAACGCCTCAAGAAGATGGGATGTATCTAATTATAAAAATCTTCGATTGAAAACGCTAACAAAACGTCGCCGACTGCTCTTGCTCTTAGGGAGCCTGTTGCTCATATTTTTTTCTTTTGTTTTTTTGTCAACTTAGGGAGCCTGTTGCTCATTTTTTGAAGTCTCTGTGCGCGAACCCGGGAATCAACTGCTACGACTTGCTAACAGCTATCACAGGCATGAATCTAAGCCGCATTAGTATCACTGAAAGTCTCAATCCGCTACACCTAAATAAGCTTCATTCTCGATTAACTATTTCTAAGTTTAAAAAGTTTTTGATAACCCTATTTGAAGAATTCTTTTGTTCTCGTTCTATCCTTACCCGGTCGAGTTTTGGATATAAAATGACGAAAATACCCTCACGAAAAAATTGAAAAGGGTATTTCCAATTTCGCGCTCAAACACTAACAGGATAAGGGTAAAACAAGATTAAGAAAAACTTAGAGAGTTGTCAAAAACATTTTAAACACACAGATATATTCATTTGAGAATGAGTTTAAACATTGCAAACTTAATGGTATTTTCTATCTCATTTTACCCATATTCGGTTAACTGTTGAGTGTGAAAAGACGAAATACCATCATGAAAATAATTAGAAGAGTATTTTCGTCATTTCACTTTGAACAGTTGGCTGGATATGAAAACAAGTTAAAACTTCAAAATAATCGGTTGAGAATGATGCATATTTAGCCATAATTGAATGAGATTGTGCCTAATTAGTGCACACAACCACTTAGCTTTATTGACACAAATTTTACTGACACAAAAGGGAAGAACTGTTGTCTCAATACTTCAACTGTCAGTCTCTTCCTGATGAACGAACCTCAGTCAACATCAACAAAGAACATGGTACATTTGTCTCAGAGTAAGTGCCCTTACACTATTTTTTTCGTTATCAGCGATAAAACGGTAAATCTTAACCCGATTCTAAACATACAGCTGTGAGGGATCGGGTTTTGGCGAAATTCAACTATGGCATTCCCGCGCTCAATGTGATGCACTACGGGCAAGTAAGGCCCCCGAGATACAACATCTCCAACATCCCTCTGAACCTCCCTATTTTCATCAGCTATGGGGGCCAAGACGCGCTTTCTGATGTTCGCGACGTGGGGCTTTTACTCGATGCCCTCAAGTTCCATGAAGGAGACAAGCTCACGGTTCAGTACATTCAGAACTATGCTCACGCGGACTTTATCATGGCTGTTAATGCCAAGGACATTGTGTACAATGCAGTTGTTGCATTCTTCAGACGACATTGATCTTTACAACCTTAAAGGTTAAGGTTTATGATACTACTAGTATTAGACATGTCACCAAACTTGCTTGTCTGTTTTAAGATATGTTATCAACAGACTTAGTTTAAGAGTATGAGCATTGAGCTTGAAGACAAAGCCTTGTGAACATCATGAAAACATCTACATACATAGGGTTGCTTAGATTCAAAGCAAAGATTGACAGATTTGCTTTGTGAACAATCCTAGCACTTAGATATATATATAGAGAGAGAGGTGCTAAATTGGAACATCATCAACTGGAAAATAAAACAGGAACAAGAACATGAGCAGAGCAATTTTCTTGTGTTTGGTTATTTTGGGTTTGGTCGGAGGACAAGCCTTGGCGGCACAACATGAAGTCGGGGGAAGCCAAGGTTGGGACGCATCCACCGACTTGGATTCATGGGTGTCCGGTCGAACCTTCAAAGTCGGCGACAAACTTGGTACAGTTTATGTGGGAAACCATGGGTCGTAACTTGTTTTGAGCTTTGTTTTGGCAATCTTAATCGAGTTTGAAATTTTTTTGCACCGCCCAACTATGACCTTTCCATTTTTGCACTTTCTAACATTTCCCGTTTGAATAAACACTGTCGTTAATTTTTTATGGGAAAAACCAAAAATGTTCTCAGCAAAAGTCAATAACCTGAAATTGAGCTTGACATTTTTTGACTTCCCACTTATGACTTTTCCATTTTTTGCACGGACTAACATTTTTTACTGAGGGCATTTTGAGCTTTCTCATCCAAAACTAACAGCAATGTTTATTCAGACAAGAAATGTTAGTTCGTATAAAAATGAAGTGGTCATAGTTGGTAAGTACAAGAAAAGATCAACCCAATTAGATTCACCAAAACAAAACTCAAAACATATTAGGACCCATGATTTCTCCTTTCCTTAAAATGATCAAAAGTTCAAGCTTGAATGTCAAAGTGAAACTGTTATATTCTACATAAATATTTGAGGATGGTGGGATTTGAGCTTATGTCCGTAAAATGTTGATTTACAAAATAGCATTAAATTTTAAAGTCATTGCTAACTAGTTTTTAATTTTGAAATATCCTCAAAATAGCCTTCATTTCTAGCGGATTCCTAATATTACCCTTAATAAAAATACCCAACGGGTATGACGCACACCTGATTGGGTGTGTATGATTTCCAATCGGATACAACTCATGCCCGATGAGGTTCATTAAGGGTTAAAACGTAGGCAAATTTTGTAAAATAGCCTTATTAATTTTGAAATATAATTGCACGATACTCTTTCAATTTTACGTTATTTGGCGATGTTACCCATAATGACCTCCTCGATCGGATAAATGCAATACCGGATGGTATGCAATATACCCGGTCGGATAAAATATGGTTAGACTTGATTAAGATAAAATCCGGATTTCTACTAAAAATGGAGACCAGTTTGCAAAGATTTGGAAACTAAACTAGCCCTGAAAGAAATTTTGTCATAATAGCTCTAAGAACGTAACTTCTTCAAGAAATAGAAATGACGGATAGCTGCTGTAGATGGTTTAAAATGGAGGCTAGTTTACCAATTAACTCGTCCGTGAGATATCCAGTCTGATATTTCTATTAGAGGACTAGCTCAACTAAAAACTGGAGCTGATAGTCAGCATTATATTTCAACACAGTTGTTGTTAATGTTGTTATGTTTGGGTGAGTTTTGAACATGTTTGTGTCAGTTTTCAAGTACGGTTCGGGGATGCACAGTGTGGTGGAGCTTGGGAGCGAGAGCGCGTACAAGAGCTGTGACCTGGGGAGTGCTCTGGCCTCCATGAGCACGGGCAAGGACGTGGTGAAACTGAACAAGGTCGGGACGAGGTACTTTGCTTGCGGGACATCGGGACATTGTGACCAAGGTATGAAGCTAAAGATCAAGACCGTCTCCGGAAGTGCTCCGGCTTCTCCGGCGGATACCTCGGCTTCTCCGGCGTCTACCTCGGCTTCTGCAGCTCCTAAAGCTTTTCATTCTCTTGCAGCTTCCATGGTTGTGCTGGTTTTTGCTCTGCTTTATATCATGCTTTAAGCATTTACTAGTACTAGTGTTGTTTTTGGTGTCCGGAATTGTTTTTACAATTCGACTATTTGAGGAATAATTAAACGATATTCGTTATTGATTTGGGTTTGGGTTTCCATAGAGATGTGAACAAGAATGTTGCTAGATTTGGCTTTTATGTTGTTTGAGGGAGGTGTTCTAACAAGAAGCGGTAAGACAAAATTAACATAATATAAAATTATAATTAGACTTTTAACTATTAGTTTGAGTTTTTAGTTGAGTTGTTTTTTTATACGATATCAAATTCTGGTTCTTCACGAATACAAATTCAAATCATGTCGATTCATTAGTCAGAAATGTGATTAAGTTACCGTCTGATTAGTATTTATAATAAGGGACAACTCCACCTCAATGCTCTTAATATTTCATATTTCATTTAGAGTACCCTGAATCTTTTTTGTGTCACCTCAGTACCCTAAACTTTCGTTAATTCATTTAGAATACCCTAAATCTTTTTTGTGTCATCTCAGTACCCTAAACTTTCATTAATTTCATTTTATTACACATTGTTAATTTTACATCTGATTTTTCATCCAAAATAAGTAAAATAACCATAGTACCCCTCACTCATGAGCGGATGTACGTGTTACCTTAGGGGGCACGTGCCCCCCTCAATTATCCCCTCAAAAGTCATTTGCGGTTACTGTTTTAAAACTTTTTTTGGTTATTTGTTTAGTTGTGCCCCTCCTGATTTTGCTTAAAACTAATATTAATATTCTTTTTATTAAAAAAATGTTAACTGTTCAATATTTATCAGAAAAAAAAATATTTTTATTATCCTTATCTTTCCTTTTTTTAATTAGAACTAGAAGTAATAAGTAAATATTTAATACTTATAAAAAAAGTAACTGTTCATTTAAAAAATGTAACTGTTTAATAGGACAGGTATTAATGTTTAATATATTTTTTGATGATTATTAATGTTTAACATTTTTATTTACTATCCTTATATTTTCTTTTCTTTTTTCTTAATTAGAAGTAGAATTAATACGAAATTATTTTTTTCCTAATTGGGAAAGTAGAATTAATACATAATTATTTTTTTCCTTATTAGGGGAGTAGAATTAATAGTGTACCCAATTGTCTGATAGGTTTCCATGTGTATTAGGAACTCAAATGTGTATTAGGTGTTATCTCAAAAAAAAAATGTGTATTATATTTACTCTTTACCTATCTTTATGTTATTGTCGTCCTTTTAATTTTTGTTCTGGTATGTTTGTTTGTAGTAAACATTTTATTGCTATAATATCCATCGTTTATTCTACAAAAAGGTGTTCATTATATATTTTAATTATTTTGTACTTCTACTTTCTAAATTTTCTAATCCTAATTAGTTTGGGAAAATTTATTCATATCTAAGGCATTGTTTAAAATTGGAGACTACAATAAGATTTATCATAAAAAAGCTCCCCACTACCTTCAAGTGAGGTTCTCTCTACCCTACTTAAGGTTTATTGTAGCAGCCGCCGCCACTGCCGCCGACCACCGTCCCACCGTCTGCCCTTCATCGTCTGCAGCCCCTTCTTCCTCGTCGTTCATCCCTCCACACCAACACCATGGTTTTACCCATCCCATGCCGCCATCACGATGGCCCTCCCCCTAGGGCACCATGGTCGCCGGCCATTCCCCCCCCCCCCATCCTCGCCCCGCCACAACCGGCCACCGTCATCCCTTCATGATCGACCACCCCAACCCCACATTGATCCTGCATAACCAGGGGTGGTCCATGCATGGTGTGATCCACGATCCGACGTGGTTGCACCCGTCTCCTTGGAGCCAACCCATGCCGGAGCCCGCCCGGCCTCTCGCCGCCAGTCACTGCAATCGCCGCCCCCTACCGGACTGGGACCAGGGAATCCGGCGCCAGGAGTCCTTGTATCAGGGCCTGGCCCCCGTCCCCTCTCCGGCGCACACTGCGATCCTGGCCTACCAATGGGATCCGGTGCACTGCTTCTCCTGGTCATCGGCTTACCAGCCAGGGTATACTAACTCGGGGATCGGGCTACACCCTCGACTGGCTCCTCACTCCACGAGGCACGCAAACCCTAAGAGATTCGCGAACAGTATGAGACATGCAATCAATGGTAAGCGGAGTACTACTGTTAGGGTTTTGGTCCCGACTCCAACGATAGCCAAACGCCATGGAGGGAAAGTCTCAAGCCCAAAATCACATCTGAAGATTGGGGCAAAAAGGAAGATAACTGATCCGAGATTGGGAGACCTGAAGGACTGTACCTTGGCCCGCCGGGGGATCCTGCGATTCACCACTGCCGTTGGACTAAGACCCAGGGTGATTAAGACGGGTAATAAGCCGGAGTCCAAGACGCTGCCAACCAACACCGAGCAAGTGCAGGAACGGGAAGTCAGCCCGAGGGACTACATTCCCCTGGGGGATGAATGATCCCCCAGGGCGGGGGTGGGAAGGACCGTCAGGGGCCTATACCCACATACCCGGGACGTCTACAGCCGGGAAGCCTCGGGGAATCCGCAATCAAGGCTATCTTTCATTTCAGTTTATTTGGTTTAGGGCGAATAATGTTTTGGTTAGATAGTTTCTATTCTGTTATTTCCTTACTTTTCGAAACGTTGGATCGAGGAACTCTTGAGTTCAGATCTGCGAAACAAAGCAGACTATATGTATGGAACCATGTGCGCCCGATGGGCCACGGCCGATCGGGACAAAAGCTGGTGTCCGGGACTGTTAGGTCCCTCCTTGTAACCATGATGAGATCGTAATACAACTTATTTCCCGTTTCAAAAAAAAAATTGGAGACTACATCAATTTAAGTTTTAAGTTTCATTCTCTATAAAATTAAGTTTTTTTTAATTTTGTTACTTAATTTTTGAAAAAATCTAAAAATATCCCTCTATTTTACTTAACTTTTTTAGTTGTACCCCTCAAATATGTTTAACGTTCCGTATTATCATCGGGAAAAATTGGTGCCCCCCTCATTGAAAAACCTGGATCCGCCACTGCACTCACTAACAACTAAATTTTGGGTAAACTTAACGGTGGGTACTAAAATGGAATTAATAAAATTTTAGGTTACTGACGTGATACAAAAGAAAAATAGAGTACTCTGAATGAATTAGTGAAAAATTAAGATACTAAAGTGACTGAAAAAAGATTTAAAATACTGAGGTAAAATTAACCTTTATAATAATCCTAAATACTTTAATCAAATTCTAAGTTCAACAGGAAAATAAATTAGATCGAACAACAAACCAAAGGGAAACTCATCCCCGGACTCTGTTTGTTGACCGGGCGAGACTATCATTTCTAATGATAGCCCCAACTCATATCAGCTCTCATCAATGTCAATTCAGTCTATATTTAACAAGATGTACTATACATCAGAACGTTGAGTGGAAGAAGAAATATATTCATACCTATCTTGCTAACATGTGTAAAAAAAATAGTAACAAATGAATAGAGTTTTATGCCATTTTGGTACCCTATATATCTCCTTTGTTTCACAATAAATGAATGCAAAACTGGGAAAACTTTGTAAGGACAACACAAGAATTTTGATTGCTTTTGTGTGTGTGTTTTGGAAATATTCAGTGTTCCTTGCCACTGTTCTTTGATCTCGCAAGGTGAGGAAAGGCCGACAAAATGTTGTAGGCCCTTAGATCCTGCCGAGTCAGAATCCCGGTCACCGGAGGCACCTGCAAGCACACAACACAACCACTTTTAGAACCCATGAAAAACCTGTAGCCTATACTATTTGGATTGTTTATTGAACGTCTTTAGAAAACCGGATTATCAAGCCTCAACGAGAATATCGTGGAAGAAGGCTATATATTATCGTCTAATTAGTCTATGGGTTAATTGTAAAAAAAGTGCACTAAAGTTTTGTCAACAAACGAAAGCATACATAAATTTTTGTCCATATTTTATGGATACACTAAAGTTTTGTCCACAACTTTTTTTAGGAAAACATGACATGTTAATTATCGAAAAGTATCCTAAGTATCCCCACAACTATAGAATGCATTATAAATTTCTCTGACTATTTTAGAATGCATTATATGTTGCTCACAAATCTAATGAATTTCCAAAAACCTATCCAGACCATTCATTCTGGACATTTCTATTGCATTTTTAAAAACAATCGGTGGACAGAACTATAGTATATCCACTGAGTACAAACAAAAGTTTGCATGTTTTGTTGTGTGGACAAAACTTCAACCCATTTTTTTACCATTAACTCTTAGTCTATTTAACATCTTTCTCTCCTACGTCTGGTAATTTTCACTCGAGCTTTGAATTCCCTTACAAGACCGTTGTTTCTTTGGAAACCTCTATCCACATGAGACACTAAAACGTCTTAAGAAAACCGGATTACTGAACCTTATACATTATTTTACCAATTTTTCATTTATGTGCACTAACTTACCTAACAAGAACCTATACCATTCCAAGTGTGTAACGAACTTACCCCAGCAGCATGATACTTAGGCACGATGAGCAGGTGCCGGAGCCCGACCTGCCGGAACAAAACCAAAGCCTTGGCCACCGACATGCTCTCCACAACCGTATACGGCGTCGTGTTAACAAAAGGATGAAGATCCACAAACATATCCATCTCACTGCCCATAACAGGCACGTCCTCAATACACAAGTCCCTCTCAGCCAGATCAATCCAATTAAACCTCTCCCTAACCTCCCACTCCTCCCTCCTCCTCCTCTCCCCCACGAACCACTTCTTCTTCAGCACCTGAACCAGATGCGCCCTCAGGACCGTACCGTGCACCCGACTCATCCCCTCCTCAAACCCCACCACCGGAAAAGCATTGTGCGTAGTGCCCCTCAACACATCCACGACCCGACCCACCTTCTCCACACCCGAGAGAGTAACCAAACCCGGTTTCGCCTCCGCCAGCTCCCCGACGGTGAGGCTCCTCATCCACGGCTCCGGGTGGGCCTCCAGAAACGGCAGCCCCTTCAGGCCGAGGATAATCTCGTAAATACTCGGGTTAAAGCTGTCCCCGACCGTCTTTGCGATGAGAAGTACAATCATTGTCATTGGGAGCAAGAGGAGGTTGTTGGTGAGCTCGAGGAATATGACACATAAAGAAACGGTCATTCTCATCGACCCGGCCATTAAGGAGGCGGCGCCGAGGACGGCGAAGAGGCCTTCGTCGATGTCGGTGTAGGACGCCATGGCCATGCCGAGGAGGCGGCCGTAGGCGGCGCCCATGAGGATGATGGGGAGGAAGAGGCCCGAGGGGACGGCGATGCCGAAGGTGAAGAGGCCGAGGGTGCAGTAGAGTGCGAAGAAGATGAGGAGTGTGAGGGTGGTGTACTCGTGGGGGGTGTTGGTGGAGAAGATGTTCTTGACGGCGTCGTCGTTGGTGGTGAGCATGAGGGTGGCGAGGTCGTTGTAGTAGCCGGTGGGGCAGTTGAATTGCTTGTAGTTGCCTGATTTGGTGTTTGTGGGGCACTCGGAAGCCGAGAGGGAGGAGTCGCAGGGGGTGCATGTGGCTAGGAATGGGAGGGAGTAGAGGCACACTGAAGTGAAGATTGAGACTGTGAGACTTAGGAGTACCTTGTGCACCCTGCCTTTCCTGCATAGAATAGATCGGGTCAATTAGATCGTTAAGCAGTGACGGAGCTAGTTTTTTCAATAAAAGGGGCACCGAAAATTTTCAATAATAATATGTGATTGTAAGGGGATACAACTACGAAATTAGAAGGAAATAAATGATATTTTCAAAACAACTAAAAAAACATTGAAGAATTTTGCAACACGTACACCCCCCCCCCCGTCCCATGTTGTTCCTCTACTGTCGTTAAGTACGCATCATTTTCAACTAATTATCCTTAAGTTAGAAATGTTTTTCGATCTACTATAATAAGGATAAAATGTCAAAAATACCCTCATATAAATAATGGTATTTCCATCATTTACATCTAAATCCATGGTGATTAGAGGCTAAATTTATTTTATACAAAAGATCTATGCAAGAAAGAAAAGGTACTTAAGGTACTTTGCAGTCTAGATTGACCTTAAATTAACTTTATAAATGTGAAGTGACAAAAATATCCTAACAATTCATTATTTGACATCTAAAATTGACGAGTGAGATTTTTTTAGAGAAAATCTATGCTAGAAAAGAAAGGTGCACAAGGTACCTCTCCGTCTGGAACTCTGGATTCACCATAATTATGTCAACTAATCATCGATGAGTATAAAAAGTTTTTGACAATCCCCTAGTCTCGGTCTACTTCAATTATATATGTAAACTTCAAGTAGGAAATGACAACTCACAAAAATAAGGGTATTTTCGTTATTTTGCACCATTAAATTTGACTATACTAGGATAAATGGTGGCTAATTCTTTCTTAGAGAATATCTATGCAAGAAAGGAAAGGTGCACAGGGTACTTCTCAGCCTTGATTTAACTCAAATTCAATAACCTTTGCATATAAAATGACAAGAATACCCTTACGAAAAAATAAGGGTATTTTCGTCATTTCACATTCAAAAGTTATCAGAATTTGGATAAATGAGACAAAATAAACTTGGGTGATACTCAAGAACTTGCAAACTTTGATGGTGATTCATTGAGAAAGGTGCACCTTAGAGATAGATGGTTTGAAAAATGTACATACATAAGGTAGCTAAATGAAGATATTATACTTAAACTGAATTGAAATTGGGTTTTTGGTTTCTTACTGATTGATGAGACTATAGAGCCTGAGGACCTTGTGAAGCAAGAAGTTATAGAAGCTCCCGAGAACTCCACCAATGATGCCAATCACGGTAATAGGTACAATATCCATAACATTGTACGTAACCGTCACATCGCTGACATCGAACATGATGAGACCTCCCTGTCCGAAGAGCCCACAATCACCTGTGCTGCAGTAGTCGATAAAGGCCCTGAGCACCACCACCGTGATGGCGGTGCTAAAGAACGTTCTCCACAGGAGGGCACTCCTCCACCACGTCGCCACCTCTTCGAGAGAGAACAGCACCCCTCCCACCGGTGCCCTGAAGGCGGCGCAGACCCCCGAGGAGGCGCCGCAGGTGATGAGGTCGCGGCGGTCCCTGTCGTTGTTGAAGTAGCGCAGCCAGCGCCACTTGATCCGGTGCTTGTCGGGGCCGCCCTGGGCCAGCAGGGACGCTATGCAGCTGCCGATGTGTACCAGTGGGCCTTCTTTCCCGAGGTCTAGCCCTGCTGATACTGCTGCTATGCTTCCGACAATCTGCACGCGTGGATCGAACAACGTTAATTTTTTAAGGTAAAGTCTCGTATCAACCCATAAATTGTATTGATCTGTAATCCAAGCAAATTCGATCAATTCGTCCATTCTTCCACAATAGTATTAGCCCAACACAACGTCAACCATATATTGAGTGACAAGTGGTTACAACTTACAAGGAAGACGAATTGAGATGGAGACAAATCTTTCACTCTAGAATAGAACCCCAAAACTATCATAAACCACATTTTCCATCAATTCATCTATTGAATCCGCCCTATAAGCATATGTAACGCACGAAGCGATTACTCTAGGTGAATCTGATCGATTCACCCAGCCTCCCACCATAGTATTGGCCCAACACGGAGCGAATTGCAAACAAATAACCACGTGTCACTTGACAAGTGGTCATAGGTGGACGAATTGAGATGGACGATGAACTCTCCGACGAAGAAATCAGACACAGAAAATTATCATAAATCTCATTTTTGGTCGATTCGCTTGTTGCTCAAATGAACTGATACCAGATCCAAAGTAGCTTTATTCATTATCCAATTCACAAGATCTGAAGCCATGAGACAGAACTCTAGGGAAGCTAAATTGAAATCAGGTTTGAAGATCCTACCTTGACCAAAAGAGTAGTGGCACCGAACATGTTAGGTGTATCAACTCCATTGAGGTAAGCTTTGACTTCAGGAATGCCCGGACCAGCAGCTGTGGGCGCAAAGCACACACAGAGAAGAGCAGCGAAGAGGGTGAGCACCAGATTAGCCCCTGTGAAGCACAACAATCCTACCACATACCTGTAAAAAATTTGGACTCAGGACACAATTTAGAGAAATGGGTTTTGTTAATCGATGTTAATTCTCAAACTAACCGACCTCTCTTTCTCTATGAAGGTGAGGATGGCGAGAAGCTTGTAGCCGGCGATGTTCTCGACGGCGAGGTTGATGAGGGAAGCGATGACGCCGGTGAGGAGTCCGACGAGGAAAGCCAGTGACCATTTGAGGAAAATGTACTGCAGAACCTGGGCTCTGGATCTGCTTCTCCAGTCGTGCTTGAACAGATCGTTCTCGTTGATCCTGAAACAATGTCACGATTCGAATCGATGTGGAGTTGCAGAGAGGAAAAGGATTGAAATTGGGATATGGGTTTGGTTCCTTACTCGTAATCCAAGCTTTCTATGTAGGAGACTTTGGCTCCGACTATGGCGAGTGGAGTTGAGGAGAGTGTTCTGTTTCTCTTGAGAAGGGGTTGGCTCAGTGAGTGGCTTTCTGGGTCTGGCTCTCTCTCTTCTCCTTCACCTTCTTCTTCTTCTTCCATGGTGTCATCGTCGTCGTTTTCGTCGTTGTGTACTGATACTACTGTTGTGGCTGACTCTGCAAATTGTCTTGAATCTTCTTCTTCCATTAGAGAGGCTCTGCTTATTGGTTATGGATTGGAATGAGCAGGACTGTTTGTTCTGTTTCTTTGGATTTCGAAATGGGAAATGATTGTTTGTTCTATATTGTCTCTTTTATTTGTCCCTCTCTGTATCAGTGGACGCCGTGCCGTTGTTTTATATAGTTCTTTGCAAAAGCTTAAGGAAGAAAGAGAACAAAATATTTGAAAAAGGATAGTACTTATGACAGTGCACAAATCAATTTATTTTGATGCATTTTGGATCAATTTTGCATTACCTCAAAGCACTTTTCATATTAGTAACTCTTTTTTTAAAGGAAAGATTCAACAAACTTAATAAATCTTACCCACCATACAAAATAAGATTTCCATCCATAGGTCGTCCTTGAAAATCTGAGAGACGATCAATAAGATGATAGCTCTCGAACAAGCCGACATTCGTCTAGACAACCAACGACAAAGTCGGTCTTTTTTATCGACTCTCTGAAAGGAATTGTCGACCGAAAGACCCAACAAGACACGCCACCAATTGTGGCCACCACACCTAACGGAGATCCGTCGGTCAAAGACAAGTCCTTGACGGAGAAAATCCGTGTAAGAACCGCCCCCGGTCGAACCGATGATTTCTGATGAAAGTTGACTTTCGACCGGAAAAGTCAACCGATGACTCCGGGAGCCATTCGGGACCTTTTCTGTCACGCCCCAAATCTGGTTTTGACCGGACTCGAGACGTGAACTAAAAGTAAAGATAAATAGAAATTAAAAGGAATTAATAATACGAAACGTTATAAATTGAATAACATCGAAAACAAGAGTCAACAGCTCAGTTTGACAATTAATGACAAAGTAAATAAATAGTCAGTACGTCTCTAACTCAAGTCCCAAATCCCAAAGAGCTCCCGAGCCTTTAGATCACCTTTGGAACTACTCAAGAAGGAAACCTGTACAAACAGTAAACAAGCAGAGGGGTGAGCTTACGCTCAGTAGGGAAAAACAGTAAAGTAAAATAACCCCGTTAAAGTATAAAATCAACTAGTGCAATTAAACAGAATTAAAACTAGAACGATTTGTCGAAAGATGATATAAATATAGATCAATAAAAGTCCAAGCCTTAAAGAATATAACCCTCAAAGAAAACAACGGAAAACAACGAAAGTAATACTTTAGCCAAGATAAAGCTCGAGGATATCAATAGGAAGAAACAATTTTTTGTCACAGGAATTAAATAAAGAAGTACATAATATTGAAATGCTTAACATCGAATTCCAAGACTCTGATCCGTACACAGAATAGTACATCATATCAGGAAGCCCCTCGATCCGGAGGAAAACACTATCATCGGGATTTCCAGAAAAGTTCCCTAGGAACGCACGTTCTCTGAAGTCCCTGAAAATGTCCCCAAAGGACCATAATTCATCGGGACAAAGTGAGTTTCTCCGGAACACCTAGCATCGGAATAAGATAATAAAGTATAGTGTCGGAACATTCGTCGGCCTCAGTCTTCCCGGATCAAGAAGCATCGAGATGGAACCAGTCCTTCCGGAACACGAAGCATCGGGTAGGACAATAATATCACGTAGAATCGGGGTGGAACCCGTCTTTCCGGATCACAAAGCATCGGATAAGACAATAATATCACGTAGCATCGGGTGGAACCAGTCTTTCCGGATCACAAAGCATCGGATAAGACGGTAATACACCACACCGGAGTATCTCTCGGTCTAGGTTATCCTGGATCACGAAGCATCGGGATAGCCAACATTATAAACATAACAGACCGGCATACCCGCTCGGTAAGTAAACAACAAGAACACTCAATTCCCGACAGGGCACAACACACAACTCATACTAGCAACCAAGCTTACCAGCATACTTACCACCCACGATCCATCGGTCTATCACTCACCCGATCATACCATTTGGCACAATCAATTACACTCAACATTCATTCAAGCATTCATTCAGTCAAAAGCATCACAATTGATCTAGTTTAGTTAGACTCTTATCTTAACCTAAATGCTAAGCAAGCACGACATGTGAGGCAAACACAAACAATCCTGAGGCTCATCACGGCCAATCTACCAGCACGACAATTTCCCAAGTATTGAAAGCGGTTAACTAGTGAATCGCATCCTATATGCATAGTAAGACTCGTCCGGTTGTTGTTATAATTGAAGTACGGTTATTCTAGTGAATCTCACCATATATGCAATCTAGGACCTTTCCGGTTATTAATTATTCTGTAGGCTTGCTATTAGCGTTATTTAAATCAGGAGTGGAGTTTACGGCTTTTCCCTACCTCAAGATGATCACAACAGCTACGTCTCCTAGCTGCTGACGTTCGGGCCTAACTCCGGTCTTCTCGGGCGAAGTCCAAGTTCTCGGGCGAAGTCCGAGTCTGGGTTTAATCAAGTAAAACATCCAATCAGTCCCGGTATTGTCCAAAGGTCATCTGATTTGTCAGATCAGTCTTTTAAATTGTCTGAAGTCTTTGAAATTAACTGATTTTAAGTCAAAATATAATTTAAATGAATTTATTTAAATAAGTCTTTCTGTCCGACTCAGCCGACCCGAGTCCGACCCGAACCCGGCCCGAACCCAGATCCGAGTCCGGAACCGGACCGACCCGAGCCTGACCCAAACCCGGGTCCAGACCCGACCCGGACCGGCTCCGGACCGAGTCCAGACCCAACTGGGCCTGGCCCCGGCACAAAGGTTCGGCCCTGGCCCAAAGGTCGAGTTCGCATGGTTCAGTGGCCCAAGACCCAACTCTGACCGGCGTGGTTTGGGTGCTCGAACACGACGGCGAGGCGGCGAGGGTTTGTCCCGGTGGCAACCACGGCGACAGGACGGCTCGGAGGATGCACGGTGACGGCTGAGAGAGGAGCCAGATTTCCGACGTGGTCAGGGCGGCGAGGTGGAGGCTGACGCGCTGTCCCACGCCTCTTTTCTCTCAGATCTGGCAAGAAGAGAACTTCGTCGGTGTCGTTCCGACTGAGTCCTTCCGGGCCAGTATCGTCGCGGTTCTCTGGTGGTGTTGACGGCAGCGGGGCTGAACGGGTCGATGGCGAAAGAGGGAGGGAACACGGACCCGTGTTACCTTCGATGTCGCCGGCGCGCACGAGAGACGAAGCCGGAAGGGAGAACTCACGGGAAGGCGACGGCGGCGTCTCGATTCTGCTTCGTTATGGCTCGGTTGGGGACGGAGATGAGGGATCCGGTGAAGCTATGTCTGGTTCGAGAGGGAGCAAGGACGAGAGGAAGAGGGAGGAGAAGGACGAGTTGAGAGGAGACGCGGTCGTTCCTCGTGATGCGTGCGCGATTCTGAGGAAGAAGACGTGTTTCATCAGCTTTAGGGTTGGGCGGTAAATGGGCTTGGGCCCGTGTGGAGCAGTGCGGGTTGGCTTGGCCTGGTCTCTAACCGGGCCTGGTCAGCCCAACTCTCCTCTTCTCCCTTTTTTTTCTTTTCAAAAACACGTGTTGCAGATTCCTACCCCAACGTTTCAAATTTCAAAATATTACCTTTTTAAAAAAAGTCGGGTTTTACATTTTCGGGACCCAAAAAGCTTAGCCGTCGTTACGGTTAGCTAAGTTGGGTCGTTTCCTTTCCAATGACTGTCTTTGCCAAAAAGTCAAACTCGGGTCAAACTAAGGCTAATTATCGACTAAACCAAATTAAATTAAAGGTGCTGGAATTTATTTAAGGGCAAGGTGGCCCCCACTAGGACACTTGTCCATAGTGGCTTTGAGGAGAAGAAATGGGTCTCTAATGACCCATTTACCCTCATATGTGACAAAATATAAGAAAGAGCAAGGGAGGGCCTTTTGGTCAATTCAACCTTAGGTTTAAGACCCCTTTTGGAGAGCAATTCAGCTCATTTACTTGGTGTAGCCGATTTTCACAAGGGAGAGAGAGAGAGAGGAGTAGACTCTATTGAAGCTTGTAGAAGAAGCAGGAGAAAATGAGCTCCTTTAAGGCCATTTCTTCACCAAAGCTTCTCAAAAACTTCACCATCTTCATCATCTCATCATTCCAAAGGTAAGTAAGCTCTCACAATCTCATTTCAATCCATTTCAAGTTATGGGTCTCCTTAGAAATTGCATGAACTAGTTAGGTTTTGGGGTATTTGTTGTTAGATGATGGTTTATGAGGAGAAGGAGGTTGATTTATGTAGAAATCAATTGGGGTTTTGATTATTTTGGTTGGAAATCCTTTGGGTAATTGTTGTTTTGATGAATCCCACTTTGGGTAGTGAAGTAGTGAAGTTATGGGACTGATTTGGAGGTTTTGGGTAGTTAAAAATGGAGTTTTTGGTGTTGATTTCGTGGAAAGGAGGCTGGAGGAAGAAGAAGGACGAAACAGGTCTGGGCCGTCACAGATCCGTGACGGGCACCGTGACAGGAGACGTCACGGCTCCTTGAGGGAGACCGTGATGGCACACGTCACGGGTCTGTGACGTCATCTGTGACGGGGAGCCTCACGACTCCGTGACCCGAACCGTGGCAGACCAGTTTTAGCCATTTTGAGTCCTTTTTGGGTGTTTTTCGTTTAATTCGAAAGGCTATCTTGAACCGAATGCTTGGGAGTTTTAACTTGGGTGTTTGCCCGTTTAACCACCCTTGATTAGTCTTTAATTCTAGTGTTAATTTGTGATCCTAGACTGTCACGCCCCAAATCCGGTTTTGACCAGACTCGAGACGTGACTTGAGTTGATAATTAAATAGTAACAAAATAATACTAAAACCAATTAAATGCTCAAATAAGGTTCCGATCAAGTAACTCAAATAAACCAGTTCTAAGGGTAATAAAGAGTCAAGGCTCTAAAATGAGTACGTGAAACATAAGGTTCATTACAAATGACCAATGACGTCTCTAAGACTCAAACACCCAGACTATCCAGAAGCTCCCGAGCCACGAGTCCACTACTCACCAAGCACGCATGTACAAACAATAGATAAAACAACAGGGAGTGAGCTTACGCTCAGTAGGGAAAATCATAAACAATTTAATCCTCCAATTTAGTAATAAAACTGCTTTAGCACGACGACACAATTTGCAATTAATACTATTAATTGATAAGATACTATGGAAGAGGTAAAGATATGAATAATGTTACATTCTTAAGGATAACGGTAATTTAAAGAGAGTAAGTGGAAAGCGCTGTAAATCTTTGAATTCTACTAAAATGAAAGCAAGTCAATATCACGCTAACAACTTAAATCCCAATACTCTGATCCACAATAGTTCTCGTGTCATGTCGGATTTCCCCTCGGTCCAGAGGAGACACTTACATAGGGGCTACCGGAAACATCCCTAAGGGACACATATCGTCGGGATTCTCGGAAATGCCCCCAAAGGACCATAGGTCATCGGGGTGAAACAAGATAACCTTCCCGGAATGCTCCCGCAGGACGCATACACTCGGGTGAATCAACAAGTAAACATTCCCCGCAGGGTAAACAATCTTTCGGCTATGATACTACCCCACACCGGATCACTCCCTCGGTGCAGGTACCATACCGGACCACAGATAATCATCCCCGCAGGGTAAACCATCTCTCGGCTATGATACTACCCCACACCGGATCTCTCCCTCGGTGTGGGTACCATACCGGACCACAAATAATCATCCCCGCAGGGTAAACCATCTCTCGGCTATGATACTACCCCACATCGGAATCTCTCCCTCGGTGTAGGTACCACGCCGGACCACAAATCATCTTAAACACTCACAAGAGAATAACATGCCAACCACATCGTACAACCAAACTTAGAAATCCACAAGTTCACCACCACACACCACAATAAATTCATACCAACAATTACACTTACCGACATACTTACCAACCACATTCCATCGGTCTATCACTCACCCGATCATACCATTTGGCACAACCAATTACACTCAAGCATTCATTCAATCATTCAAGCATACGATTTATCTAGTTTCATTAGACTCTTGATTTATCCTAAAGACTAAGCAAGCAATGCATGTGAGGCAACCACAATCAATTCTATGGCTCATCTCGGCCTTTCTACCAGCACAGCAATTTCCTAAGTATTGAAAGCGAGTTAAACTAATTACTTGACACGTCCGGTTATTAGTAATTGAAAGACGATTATTCTAATTATTCGCATCTTATATGCAATCTAGGACCTTTCCGATTTTATTAACCTATAGGCATACTAAAACATCAAATTAAAAGAGGAGTTTAGTACTTTCCCTACCTCAAGGTCTTCCTCTAACAATACTCCTAGCTGCTGAAGTCCGGGCTAGCTTCCTCTCCGTTCTTCTCACGGGTCCCCAAGTAGTCTTCGTCCCTCGAGCTCGGTTCCAAGGTCTTGGATCACAATTAAACTCTAATTAAAGGTTAACCAAAGTGCAATCATCTAAGTTCAAAAGACTCCACCCGTTGTTTCAAAAACACCTTCTTGAAGTAAACGAAAAATGATCGAAAAGGGTCCAAAAGGACCAAAACTGGTCTGCCACGGATCTGGTCACGGATCTGTGGGCTGCGCCGTCACGGTTCTCCTCACGGAGCCGTGTCTGACGCCGTCACGGTCTCCCTCACGGAGTCGTGACGTCCTCCTTCACGGTCCCTGTCACGGATCCGTGACGGGTCTGGGCAGATTTCGTCTTCTTCCTCCTTCAGACGCGATTTCCCCGAAAATACATCAAAAACCTCCATTTTCAGTCATCCAAAACTCCCAAAACAGTCCAATAACTCCATTTCTCCTCTACCCATGGTAGGAATCATTAAAACAACAAGTACCCAAAGGATTTCCCAATCAAAACCATCAAAACTCAAAGATTTCAATCAACAATTCAACAACTACTTCTCTACAACACCATCCAACACTAATTAAGGTAAAACCTAACAAGTTCTAGCCAAAAGCAAGGAAACCCATGAAATGAAAGTGATTGAAATGAAGAGTTAAGAGTATACAAACCTCTAGGAAGATGAGATGATGAAGATGGGAGAAATTTGGAGAAGAAATGGTAGAGAAATGGATCAAAGTTGCTTGTTTTCCTCTCTTTCTTCTTCCTCAAGCTATGGAGTTCTTCCTCTCTTGTTTCCTTAGCAATTTTCGGCCAACACTATAAGAAATGAGCTGAATTTGTTGTGTGTGTTGTTTTAAAAGACCTAAGAGGAGAAATGACTAAAAGCCCCTTTAATTCTTATCCCTTTATGGGCAACTAAGGAGGATAGAAATGTCAATTGGGCCTCTTTTCTTTTCCTCCAAGCCACTAGTGACATGTGGCATAGTGGGGACCACTCTCTCTTAGTTAAAATCCAGCAGTCCAATTTTAATAGTATTTAGTCGATAAAAAGTTCGGATTTGACCAAAGTTGACTTTTTCCAATATTACAGTCAAACGAAAGGAAATGGCCCAACTAAGCTAACCGTGATGGCGGCTAAGATTTTTGGGCCCCAGAAAGGTCCCGAGTGACTTCCGGAGTCATCGTTTGACTTTTCCGACCGAAAGTCAAACTTCGCCGAAATTCACCGGTTCGACCGGGATCGACCGGGGGCGGTTCTTACATAGGCTTTATTCTCGAGCTCGGAGGAGGAGACTTCTAGGCGTTCGCCGGTTGTGTGATTAATCTTTGGAAAGCACCTGAGGTAGGGAAGAGTAGTAAGTTCCGCTTTTAAATTAAAGAATGTTAATAGTATGCATATAGGACGTTAATAACCGAAAGAGTCTTAACTTGCATATAGGATGTGATTCACTAGAATAGCCGATTTCAATTATGGGAATTGTCGTGCTGTAGAATCACATGTGGCCATGTAGGGCCTTAGGATTGTGTGTTGATTGTGGTTAATAGTCCTTAACGTCGATAAAGAGTATATTTGTTGGTTAATTTAAGAATCATAGTATGATATATGAATTATGATGAATGTGATATGAATGGTTGTCTCGTGATATGGTTGAATGAATGAATGTGATGAATGTGATATGAATGATTGTTTGTGATATGATCGGGTGAATGATAGACTGATGTGGTGTGATTGGTAAGTTATGGTGGTAGTTGTAACGATATGATGCGTTCGGTGTGACATGTTTGGCATGGTATGGTGTGGTGTGACTTGTACCCCATGCTATGGGAAGATACCCGACCGAGGTGTGTGCCAGTCCGGTATGTTGTTTATGTGATTTACCCCGATGTGCATTTCCGGGAAGACCGAGGTGCGTTTCGGTATAGTGTTTACCCCGATGTGTGTTCCGGGAAGACCGACGGTGCATTCCGGTATATTGTATTGCTTGTTTACCCCGATGTGTGTTCTGGGAAGACCGAAGGTGCATTCCGGTATAGTGTATTGTTTGTTTTCCCCGATGTGTGTGTCCGGGAAGACATCAAGACCGATGTGTATTCCAGTACGATGTGGTTGAGCCGTGCCACGTGATCCGGCGTATTATTGAACACTTGTTGTGTGTATGGTATTAGTGATTGACTGTGTGTGTTTACTAGTTGGTACGATGTTGTTGCTTATGCCTGTTAAGTGATTCTTGTGTGACTCGAGTGTAACGTTATGGGTGTTCGACAACGAACTGTACGTTGTAAATGTTGAGTTGTGCGTGGTGATCGGATTGTCATGAGTACTTGTTTTATGTTGGGAGATGTCGAGTCTGAGTAATGTTCGTAATGATCTTAGCGGTATAGTGTTCCAAGGTTGGGTGTTGAGAACTGTCCGGTGTCCCTTCTTATGTCCGTATGATGTCGGGTTTGGATGTCGGTTGTAGTCGAGGTCGTAGAAGATTGTCCTACTGTTTATAGGGTTCTATATCTCGGATCTATTATCGACATTGTTGTGCTCCTGTTGGTTTCGTTTGTTGTTGTCGTTTATTAATAAGTGTTGGGAATCGAGTATTTATGGAGACGAAACGGAAGACCTTTACCGTTACTACTTTTTCCAACTGAGCGTAACTCACCCCTTCTGTTTTTAATGTTTCACAGGTTTTGATGGGGAGTCAATTTAGAGGATGTCTCAGAGCTCGGTAGCTCGTCGAGGGTCCGTGGGTTATCTTTTAGTAGAGACGTACTCTCTGTTTTTGTACTGAACACTGTTTTATTATTTGAGTTAGAGCGTTTGACTCGCGGGATTTTACTGAGATTTGGAACTAAAATACGAAGTTATATTTCTTTAATTTCCTTTTATTATTATTATTTTATCGTTACTTAGTTCACGTCTCGAGTCCGGCCAAAACCGGATTTGGGGCGTGACAATCCGATAGAAGGGACATATAAGAAAATAAAACAACAAAACCAAACAACAACAATTGAAGAACTCGTGGTCGGCCTCTGATGGTCGGGGATAACATCGGAGCGAGTGGGAGATGGATGGTGTCGACTGTAGATATCTGATCTGCTTGGGGCGGTGGCACGGGACTGGCCAAGTGAGCTCGGAAAGCAGGAGCATAGCTTAGACTACAAAGATGCAGCGGACGGCGAGAGCAGAATTGATTGTATGGCCGGAAGAGGAACATTGCGGAGAGACTCGTCCATAGCAGTTTGGATCGTTATCGTCGGGAGATAACGCCCGGAGGGAGAATGGGCGGCCGACCGCCGACGGGAGATGAGGTAGGAGGAGGTGAGTGCGATGCAAGGGCCAGATCTGGCGAGGTCAAAACCCCCAATGTCGTATTTGGGCGCGCAATAGCCGGCAGATCTGACCGTCGTTGCAACAAATCCGGCGAGAAAGAATCTCCCAAGATCGGACTCTCGCGAGAGGATCTTGGCCGGAGGGTCGTGGCAGTGACCGAGGGAGCTCGTTGGAGAAGGAAATGAGCTCATGTCTGGGCATGTCCCTGGCGAAAGCATAACGCCAACGAAAAACCCGCGACACTAGGAAACGCAAAGCATCGGGTTTTAACAGCCACAACCCTCTCTTCTCCAGCAACAGGGAGGAGCCAAGATCCGGTCCCTAAAAGCTAGGGCGCGAGTAAAGGTGGGAGGGTAAAAGGACAGATGCGGGACAAAGAGAATCTGAAAGGAGGGAAGGGGAGACCACCGACGTCTCGTATGGTCGGAGCCATAGTGGCTGCCGACGAGGCGGCGACGGAAGTAAGGTTAAGAAGCTAGGGTTTTCTTCGTGGGAGAGATACACAATATTCAGTTTTTGTATGAATTTTCAAATTAGTAACTCATTTAGTACTACGAAGAAAAGTATATTTTTTAACGTCCACAATGTTTGGTGAAATCTATAAAGAACCACCCTTAAGATAATTAAGAACCATGAGAATCAATTATAATCGTAAAAGTATCGGTTGATTCTACGGGAAAGCGGTGAGTATCCTAAATCTAGAAACACTCTCACCTAAAGTTATCACTACTCTAAGTTAGCTTCTATTTATTCTTCTTCTTTTTTACTTTACAAGTTTCACTCACAATAGTTGTCCGGTAAGTAAAATTGGGGGTGAAGCAACCAAATCCCCTAGAGATGCCAGAATGAGGAGGTAAAGAGGGCTCATCAGTACCAAAGAGAAGCATGTGTTTCAACCCAAGGATACAAGAGTACAAATAATGTATGGTGAATCATGCATATCAGTTGAAAATACAAGTGTGTGTGAAATTGGCGTGATTGATACATGGCGGTCTAGTAAGACGAATCAAGTTGATACGCTAAGTTTAAAGATAAGTTTGTACAACCTCCTTAAGTTATTGTCTAAGCTTAGCGTAGAATAACTCTTAGTTGCGTCATGACACCCCAACCTTAACGTCGATTTTTTCCTTTCTAAGGCCCTAATAGTTCCCTACCGAATGAGTGATAAGCATTCCTAAAATTATCATGAAAACAGAAAGGCGAACGTGATCATAAGTTAGGGATATGTCCCTTACTTAGATAAGGGTAGAGTTTCTGTCCACTTTAATATGTGTTCTCATTCCTAGGTAACTGGTATTGATCGTAAAACTCCGATAATTGACTATCTGGTGGTAAAGAAAATTAATCATCCCCCTGACACGGGACAACCTCATTCAGTCCCCAAGTTGCAATTACGACGCATTTCAGCTATGCATCTTAGTTTGTGGTGTCACCTCAGACTGCACCTCGCCTTCCTGACATGACTATTCTAAGGAGCCTATTGATCAACAATCATAACTTTGGTATGAAAACACGGTTCTATCGTATGGATATCATCAAGATTCGGTCTAGGGTCGATTGGAGATTGAATCTAGTTATTCAACTCTAGTCGACCCAAGAATCAATGTCCTACTAATCCACTAAGGTTTCTTTGTCCAAGCTTTTAATCATTTATCCAGATTATCTTATATTTTAGGTGGGTCCTCAAACTAACCAATCATCTAAAAGTGGCTCATTTCTTTAATCCATATTAATCCAAACCATGAATTTTAGCTAGATGGCATTGAAAGAAAATGTACAATGAAGAAAACCCGAATCATCACTAAAGTTCATATAGAACCACAAGTAAGTCAAATCAAATAGCATAAAATCGTATATCTAAACATCATATGTCATGAGAAATAAAGGTTCCATATAAGAATCAACAATGTCTCAACAAAACCAATCTATGGTACAAGAATCATGAAGAAATGAAATATTAGGGTTAGAGAATACTCTATTACAAGTTCCTTCTTCCTTGCAATCTTCCTCATGGACCTCTTATTGGTTGCTATTGCTCTAAATGACCTTCAAGTTCTATGGTAAAATCTCTCCAAGGATGGGATGTTGCTTCTCAACCTTGGACTAACCCACAAGTAGAGAACCTCTCTAGTGGTTTCAAACTGTCAAAATGAGTAAAAGCTCTCTCTATATCAAACTCAAACCTTCAATTTATAGGCTTACAAGGTGTGTAGAGTTTCTCTTCACGTCTTGTACATATTGCATGCACGGCGTGTACTCAAATCATGGTTGCTCGAGAGAAAAATTAGAAATACTTTTGTCATTAAAGGTCACGTGACAGACGAGAAATAATATTTTTATTATGTATGTTTTTCTTAATAGAAACATGTTATCAAAATATAAAAATTGTTATTCAACGTTACAAAAAAAAAAGATACCGACAGTTAATTATCAATTCAAAAAGATAATACAAAAATCTTTAAGCTTTTACCAAAAATATATGCAGATACATTTTCATATGTAAGGTAAAAAGATGTCATACTATGATTAGTAATATAAACCAACAAGAATGGTTGGTTTGACTGGAAGTATTTGAGTTTAGGCATGGCTTTGGAAAGATAGTTTGATTAGTGATTAGGTTGTAATTTTGACAGATGCAACCTTTTCTTATTTTTATTAAAAGTATATTTAAAGAAATAAAGAAGAACACGTAACTCACCTACAATTATATGTGACGAAACTCTTTATTTTTGTCGTCCATGGCATGAATTAAAACTTAAGTGATTATTTTTAAAAAATAAATTAACTTTTGTATTAGCCTATTTTTGCACCATTGTGCCTCAGCTCAAGAAAGATCGACCAACTGGGCCCAAACGATCGAGAAGATCGAACGGTTCACGATAATCCGACCCTTCATATTTCTGAACCGCCATATTTGATTATTTTCCAAACTTTTAAAATAAAATGTTTACATGCAAATCCACGTGATATTGGATCAGCGGGAACACAGAGATGGGCTCTAGGACCCACATTTAGATGGATCTCGATCTTCTTGACGACATGTGGGTGATGACCGTGAGACGTGGCGAAAAGGAGTGTACCTGAGCCACACACAAGTGAAACCTTATACTAGGACGTGTTTGTCTCCTACACATGTGGATCAATCAGTATAGCTTACCCAATTCCGCAGATGTGCCTATCCAATCACAATGCAATCTGTAAGATCAGCATTACATACTATATTTTCAGACAAAAGACTAAAAAGATTTCATCAAATAGATTTCAACCAATAATAAAAGTGTATCAGAAAAACCTCTGATTTCTATAAAAGAGCTATTACATGATTTCGAGTTCCTAATGTTTGTTTACGCATAACTCTATGAAAAAAGAACTGACACATGCGGTTTGCAGGGGAGCTATAAAAAGCGAACAAAAAGTAAATAACAATGAACTCGGTGTCTGCTGCTCAAGGTATTGCCCAGCTGCTGCATATTTTGTACGATGTGACCGAACTTACTGACACCAGCTTTCAAGGGAGACAGAGCTCTTCCCAGGGACCCCGGGAGCTGGGTTCGGTAGATATGCAAACAAGTCGTCTCTAGTGTCCTCCTCTCTCTTTACGCGGTGACGAGGTTGAATTTAGGGCTTATAAGAGACTGGTGGTAACAGTTGACTCTCCGGTGATGGTGGATCCTCGTAATCTGGCACACCACACTCTAAAGATGACGGCATCTGGTTGCATGAGTTTAGGGTTTGTGTAGACTGTGGATCGAGATCGATTGAACGGTTTGCGTAGATTATGGAGGATTGCACCGATATTTTTTTATTTGAGGGGAATTTGGTTGTAGATTGAATAGAAGGTACCAGAGAAACCCTAGACTGAACCAGATTTCTTCATCTTATCCGTGTTCATCTTCTATATCCAATTAAATCTAAAAAATTAATAAAATTATTTTATAGAAATAATAATATTTTATTAACTAAAATCATTTTATTAAAAATAATTTAAAATATGTATAAAATTATTTAAAACTTTATTTTAATAAATAAAGGATATTATTAATGGTAAAGAGAGGTAAAATAATCTTTCGATTCATAAGGTATTTTAATTTGAAATGGAAAATGGTAAAATAGTCATTTTACATAATTCTGTTAGTTTTTTAATCCCAAATTGAAAAAAAAATCGTGGGCCGAACATAAAGGTACCAAATTGTTCATTTTTAGATATGTGGGATTTTAATTTTACGATGTTTGAATTGAAAAAAGGGGTACCAAAAGGTAATTACCCCTAGATTGAACCATATTAGTTCATCTTAATCGTGTCTGTTTTTTATTTTCAATTAAATCTAAAAAATTACTTAAAATATTTTAAAGAATTAATAATATTTTTATAACTCATTAAAAATAATTTTAAAATATGTATAAAATTAATTAAAACTTTATTTTAAATATATGCTTTAATTACTTAAAAATATATTTTAAAAATGAACGAAATAAAAATATAATAAATTTAATAAATGGAGGAAATTATTAGTTATGAAGAGGGGTAGATTTCTCTTCTACACCACTCTTGGCACAACTATGCGACAACCTAGTAGCGGATTTCTCGAGCGCAACCCCTAAGAAACACGCTTGCAAATGGGACATACGTGTGGGAGATGGGCCCCCAATGGCACCGAACCCTAGGGGGATACTCGGTAAAGGTGGGGGAAGTAATAGTGGTGTGCGACGTGTTTCGGGGACAAGAGGCAATGCGGGCATACCCGACCGTACGCAGTAGAGAAGTCCTAGCTGGTCCCGACCATGCTTCCGATCTCGATCCCCTCATTGGTTGGTGAACTTCTCAATCGTTTTGGAGAAGTCCCTCCACCGTTGGCCACATCGGAGCCTTTAGGGACAAGGCGAAACAGGTGTCCTCCCGTCCCACTTCTAGTGTGACCGCCAACTACAAGCAACAATGAGCAGTGTGCCTCAATCACCCACAACACAAGAAAAAATTTGGCAACCTCTTGTACTAAACTTGTATCATGTTCGGCTTCGGATTTCCTTCGAAATCCAGTTGATTCTTCCTTCGAATTGGTCTGGCGACGTCTATCTCCATCAGTAGCCACATGTACTCCTTCCATCCACGATATCGCGGTCGGCCTCTCGAGATCACCTATGTCCCCAAAGTTGAAGTGACGATGCTCCGCACCGGAATGTTGTAGGCTCGGACCCCAATCTGCATGTGGCGAAAGACTATAGATTCTGTTTCCATGCGAGAACAGATCCATGGAAGGTCCATGACTCTCCATTCCAGATCTCGTCCATCGCCTTCTTATATGGGAAGAAAAAGCCAAAGATACTCTCAGTAAGTAGTTGAACCACGAGGCCTCGAATGTTCCATATCGTCGACATGAGCCCGTAAAGTTCTTTCGGGTTGTAGCGCTTTACGGAAAGGAGATGATCGGCCATAGCAAAGCGGTATCGCACGTCATTTATGGTCGAAATTACCCTTGTTGGTACCATAATAATCCCATCGTCGTTGTCCTTGTAGCCTTCAAATGAAATTGTTCTCATCCGCTCTTGGATAACCAGTAGACGGGCATGCACAAGGTCGATATGTGAAAGTGCAACCATCGTCCAAACAATCTTAAGAAGTGATGCAAAAGGGCTAGGGAGGGATAAAGGAGGAGAGGAGCGTTTGTATTTGTTGTTGATTGCTTAATCAGATGCTTAAATCCAAACAAAATTATTTAAAACCGTATGAGTTCAATTTATCCAAACAACCAAAAACATTATAAATGCCCAAAAATATGTAGAACCTTAACGTGTCTTTGTCTTTATTTCCACTGAAACCTCGTTGCGTTGTGTCTATGTCGCTGCTAATCTCCTTCGGGTCTGTCTCTTCCCCAAACCCAATCGATCTCGACTTGTCATGGCTTGGGACGATCAGATCTGGAGGCACTTGAAAACGGCCCGAGAACCCACCCCCAACCACCGTTCAACTCCATCACCGCTACTCGAACCCTCGCTCATGCTTCTCTCATCACCACAAGCCCTATCGACGTTACTGTCCCTATAATCGTTGGCCCCAATCTATCACAGCCCGCGCCTCCTCCCGCGCGTTGTGATTCATCGTCCTCATAGGGTGAACGAAGGATCGATAAACCTATAGAAGTCATTTTCTGAGGACCTCCGTGGGAGGTTCCTCTATCCAGGAGATAAGTACCCATGGTAAAGGGACACAAGATCGATCCTACGGGACCGACCTATATGGGAAATATTGCAGATTCCAGATCTATCGACCCCCATGGAGCATCGTGGTTACTACACCAAGGTGGATTAGATCCTGAACCGCGACTAATCTTGAGCCCCGCTGGAACGACCCCTCGAATTATATCTCATTGCACGATAGAAATCGTCGATCTTGTGCCTATGGCCACCACAAGAGGATGATGGGGAACCCCCGACCACACACACCTCCAATGAGTATAGGCCTCCGCTGGTATTGATTCCTCATGATCCATGGTCTGATATGTCAGTCAATAAGTAGGGTCCCTCTAAACCCTACGTCGTAATATCTCAAAACCTGGCATGTGGATTCCCAAACGGTACCTACCCCCAAAGACTAAGGTGTACCTATTGGGAATGGAGTCAATGCTGGGTCGGGCAATGATCGGGTCCGACACTGAAGAGTCTCATGGAGGGCTCACATCGCCAGGTAACACGACGGTCTCGACCTATCTTACATCCAACACAGGATCCCACACTATCACCACTACTCAGGTGAGGTCTACTATGGGACCTCACCTGACCCAATGAGATGACGAACGAGCAATGAGGTGTGTAGGGGGATACACACCTTGCCCTGCCAAAGTCGGTGTAACTTCGACACTCTCATCCCGCTATCCCTTGGTGCTCTCCCTAGATGCCCGAGATTCGTTATCTCATGGCACGAGCATTTTCAGTTTGAGTCAGGTGTTTTATTTCATGGGTTGTAGCTATGTAGTCACCATTATGTAATTTTTCCACCATTAAACCTTCCCTGGATTAGCTGGGTATACTGTTATAGGACTAGCATCTGATACCTACGGATAAAGAATCAAATATTACCTTTCTATTTCGTTAATTTATGCTCCTGTTTTATTTCGGTCTTAGTGTGTAATCTCTATTATCTAATAAATTTCCATTACTTGCAAAAGAAAAAGTCATACAGCCGAATTGTATTTTTTTTTAAGGTATGGATCATATATTATTATAATTTATGAATTTAATAATTTTCCAACCAGGCAATAAATATATATCCAGAAAACGAAGGTTGATACTTGTGCATTTTCGAGACGCCACTCACAGTGGACCAATAAAAGGCATAAGGTGGGGGCACATTTGTCGAATTAACAACTATGTAAATAATTGTTGTTTTATATAGAAAAAACTTTTTTAATAAACAAAGTAACAAACATTATTTATTTGTCCCGAAGAATATGCCAAATTGCTAATGACGATTAACGGTCCGATTCAGAATGACTATTTGTAGATCCATTTATATTCTATTGGGTTAATTGTTGAAACTTATCCTTATGTATTAGTCACGAACACTATGCTACCCTCCTTTTCAAAATCATATTTGCGGTACCTTATCTATTGGTCACGCGATTATGTAGGAAAAATAGACGGTAAAATGCCGTTTTTTCCTTTATTATTTGACTTTTATACATTTTATAAGGAACATTATCATTGCACCGTCGTTGTTGTTCCTTATAAAATATATAGAGGTCAAATACTTAAGGGAAAAAACGTCATTTTACCGTCCATTTTTCCTAACGTAATCGCTTGACCAATAGATAAGGTACCGTAAATATGATTTTGAAAAGGAGGGTAGCATAGTGTTCGTGACCATTACATAAGAGTAATTTTCAACAATTAACCCTATTCTATTTCTGGATTGCGGCTTATTTTAAATTTAATCATTAATAAACAATTGTTTACCAAGGTGTGTGTAGTTGAATGTTATCATGTGCCATTTGTTGCTGAATTTAATTCTCAAGAAAAACGTGAATTGGGATAAGGACGGAGGATTATATTTGTCAACTCAATCATGATCGATATCTACTTATCCATAATTTAATTCAATAATTAGATAAATTCTAGATGGATAGTGTTCCTTACATTCATGGGTAGCTTTGGCCCTTTAGTATCATGAATGCCTTAACATGTAAATGTGCATTCTATTGGTATTGGCCCACACATGAAATGTAATTCATTGATAAGGCAAGCCTCTTCTAAATCACATCAAGTCTTTTTATAGCTGAATTCAATGTATGATAAATTACACTGATATATTCCGTATTATATACGTTTAACGGATAAATATACCAACATTATTTCATAACGAAAATATATTCTAAATTAACATTTAGTAACAACATATCTCATTTCATACATTTTTCCGTCCATTTATTATTCATTTTTTTCAGAAATTCTGAAACTTTTGGTAGTGTTACAATCCTAAAACCAACTTCAACCCTACATCTTTCTCCAAACCAAAATCTAACCCTAAAAATGGATGAAAGAGGGATGTTGTTACTAAGTGTTAATTCGGGGTATGTTTTCGTTATGAAATAACTTTAGGATATTTTCCGTTAAACACGTATAGTACGAGGTATGTCAGCGTAATTTACCCTTCAATGTTTTTTTTGATAAGCGCTGTTTTTTATTAAAAAAAAGAAAGATCTAAGCAGGATCGATCCAGAACGAAACCATAACAAATGAGCTCTCAGCAAGAGCTGCGGAAACAAACCCCGAGTACAGAGCAACCCAAAAACACAAAAAAAAAACCCAACAAGCCACTAAACAAAAAGAAGCCATAAGACGAACGAACCGATCAACCTTCGTTAGTGACCCACTCATCATCTTCCGAGGTCAAATTCGGATAGTCAAAAGCCTTTTCTTGGTGAAGTTGAGCTAATTGATTGTTACGAGCTTGTGCAGCCTGCTTCCAAACAACGACAGGAGCAACAACTCTCTCACGGCTCAAAGAACGAGCTTGAGGCTTGGAATTATCAATATAATAATCCTCTAAAAACTTGGGAGGTCGGGTCTGACGTCTCGGAGCTTTGAGGAGGGAATCCTTCCACGGACTACCCATCTTCTTCGCGACCACATCAGACGTCGTACCCACCGTGTGTGCCCCGTTCGATATACCAACCGAAGGCACATATTGGCCAGCCCCATTCCCACTAAAAGGCTTCATAACACTTGAGACCGGTATAAAAGGCTCCACAAGTAGGCTAGACACATGCCCAGGCACTATTCTAGGCCCAGACACTAGTCCAGGCCCAGATTGATGTTAGCTAATTTACCCTTCTATGTATTGTAGGATTTGAAGCTGAACGGCTAAACATGTTCTTATCCATGGTACTAAATTAATACAATTCTTCTTAACCAACCGATAATGACTTAGACTAGCAAATGTAGACCAAATATAAAAGTCCTATCATTGAGGTGTGGGTACAAAATTACAAGATAATAGCTATCTTAGGAAAATTTAAACATAAACCTAACTTTAATAAAATAGACTAAGCTAGAAAGCTAAAACCATCATCTCTCCTGAAATGATCGCTCTGCCTTCTCTCCTCCTTCTTCAACCCTAGCCGAGATCTCCGTCACCACCGGTGTCAGATCTGGCCCCTTCCGGAGCCAGTGACGACGCCGGTGGCTCTACCTCGCCCTGCTTTCCTTTTTTTCTTGCTTTCCCCCTTCGTTTTTGGGTTACAGTGGTCTTTCTCTCCCCTCTCCTCGCCGTCCCGCCACTTCTTTCTGAGTTTTCGACCGTTATCATAGTAGATCTGAACGTGAGGAGCTTTTCCTCTTCGTTTTCGAAGTAGATGGCTTCAGATCTAAAGCGATTTCGGTCGCCGACGTTTTCTTCTTCCTCCTCTCCGTTTGGCCCGGTGGTCAGAACTTCTCGAAGTCACCTCGGTCAGTTCTGATGCGGGACACTCTTCAGCTCGTCTGATGGTTGCAGATCTGCCCGTTGCCGGTGATTTTGGGGCTTCTGTCGTCGGCGCGTGCTGCCCACCCTCGCCCCAGATCTGCTGCACTTGACCCCGGATTTGCTCCCTCACAGGTATCGCTGCCTCTTGGTGCCGGATCTCCGCCCTCGTGGACCTTTCTCCCTTCTTCGTTACCTTGCTGGTGTAGCTTGGTTCGGGTTCCATTGCTGGCGTTGACCGGATGGAATTGTTCGGGTCTATTGACTCTTGTTGGACCTGGAGCTATGAGTGGCTGGGTACTTCACTTGGGTAAGCTTTTCCCCCTTCCTCTGCTAGTTTCCATCTTATCCTTGAATCCCTATATGTTGTTTTGACTGCTATCACTTTCCTGGACTCCATTGAGTCTAGGAATCACCGTGCATGGTGTTGCCCTGTGGTGTCGGTTGATTCACTAATCTTCGGTGATAGCTTAGGTCTCGACTCTAGGGATTTGCTTACTCCGGCGGTGTCTTTGACATCGTCGGAGTACGAGTGTTTTGGTGTTGGCCAACACTCGGTTGTCTTTCACTCTTTAAGGGAAGACAATAGTGGGATTTGGTTGGTGCCGATTGGGTTAGGGGTGTGGGATTTCGTAGCCGTTCTCTGTTTGGTGTTGATGGCCAGTCGGATTGGTGATGCTGCTGTGACCTCTTTCTGCACTTCTTGTTTGTTAACCCGAGTTTCTAGACTCCCTGTTTCGGTAGTGTTTTGCCTGTGATGGCTCTGTTTCTTGTTTTTAGTTTTGTTGGGTTCGTTTATTTGTTCTGGGGTTAGGTTTTTTGTTACTTGTTAGACACTACTTGTTGTACTAATTTTTTTATCTGGGTTCTTAGACCTTAAGTTTGATTGTAATTCGGTTCACCCATTGTTGGGTAGTGGTTTGAGCCAGTGCTTTGGCCTGTTCTCCTGTTGGTTATAAGTGTGCTTGAGGGCTTGCCCTTGACCTACAGCTATACTTTGTAGCTGTTTGGTTTTTATAAAAAAAATTGTTGATCAAAAAATAAAATAAAATAGACTAACCTTGTTTGAGGAAAAAGAACTTAATATGGACGGCTTGATGACAACGATAAATGTTGGAGATGAACATTTACAGAAGGTGATAAAGAGATACAAAGATAAAGGTTGTAGAATGTGCCGAAGGGAACATAGACAAAGATGGAGGTCGTTTGGTGATGAAAAAAAATCGTTGGAGAAAAGGGATAAATCTCTTGAGAATCATCGATTTTGGGAGAAAATGCATAACTTTGGAGAGAAAAAATTCGCCCGATAGAGAAGAATGAACATGTTGTAAGTGTTTTGAACTAAATAGTCACTTGGCAGACGAATATGCTCGTCGGCCAAAAAACGCCCACTTCCACGACACATAAATTCGTCGACCAAATGCATTCACCCTTTCTACAAAAAATATGTTTTTAAACCTGTTCCATTGTTATCTTGGGATATTTTTTATCAACAAAGTTTATTAATTAGATCCACTCCTTTCGACATAGAAAGGTAGGACAAGTGTCAGATAACCAACACTGACAAGAGAACAGACAACCAATAAACTAGAGAACTATGACAAACCTTAGTCTCAACCAACAAGGATAACACCTTAAATAAACTATGGGTCTACCAGGTGCTATACCCATATTTTTCAGACAAGAAGGAACCATAAATAATAAAGGTCAAATACCCTAATTAGGTTGTGGTTAGAAAGTTAAGAACATTCATTATAAGTATTGAAGCATAATCATATCATAATTACACATTTTGGTTCTTTTCTTTTTTGGACTGTGCGCAATGGGTTATGTTTGGTGTCAGTTTTTTTGGGTCGACATTATTGGTCTCCCTATTATGTGTTGTATTCATGACTCCATTTTCGAGATAGTGGAGAAGCTCGGTTTGCTTGTTACTATGTCTCAGCAGGCAAGCAAGTTGTCGTAGCTCGTGGTCTTCCTTTTTGTATGGATGTACTTCTTGAGCCAGATCAGGTGGATTACATCCCATATCTACTTCAGTTTGGGGTAGAAGCATAGTGAATGAAGACTGGTGAGAGGAGCTACTTGCCGGCTCCTGCCCCTCAAGAGAGTCACACCACTCATATGCTTCTTGCCAAGATAGTTGCTCGCCCCCCTCCTTGGCCGAACATCTAGCCCCTAGGCCTGCTACTATTATTGTCGCGGTTAAGTGGATATATATGGCTTCGGATCTTGTAGATTCAGATTCCACTAAGAAGGACTAGGTGTTTGTCACTAAGATTTATGATGGGGCGTTAGTCCCTGTACTGGATAGGACTATCCTCTACTCCAGGTTGACTTTGGAAATGTTGTTCCTCCACCAGATGGGCATACTCCGGTGAGTATTACGCATATTGTGGCGAGGTTTGCTGAGCAATTGGGGATCCGCTACAGAGGATCGGTTGAGGATGGAAACAAGAAGATTGAAGCAGCTTTGAGTCCTCATTATGGTAGTGATGTTTCTCGCTCTATCAGCTTACTTGATTGCTTCTTGTTGGTGTTAGCCTGCTCTTGTGGGTTTCGTTCGCTTGCATTCGTTGTTTCATTATTACATTTGGTGGAGGAACAATCAAATGTATGATGTTATACAACCCATTAAAAGATCAAAATTGTCTACGTGATACATAATGTTGGTTACATTATCCATATGAAAAATATGATTCATTTGATAGAAGTAGGTACTTGATTAAGATGACCAATCGTTCGATAAATAATTGTTCAGTTGTCTTAACCGACGATTTAACTTTTCTCGGCCAAAGAATTGAGTTGAAAAACTAATATTTCGTCAGCGAAAAAAGATCCATGACTAACAATTTTATTTTATCATCTGTCAAGTTTCTGACTTGACCAACAAGTGAAAAATTCGGCGACCAATATGATCTTTTGGTGACGAAAATCCACACACTTAACCAATTACGTGGTTTTCGTCTCCTAGATTTTATTTGTCGGTGTGGTGCTTTTTTTCCCGTCTCACCCTTTCATCCTTCTCATATATGTTATCTCTTCCTTCCATTCATTTTGGACCTCTGCTTATTTTATCATGTATGTTCATTCAAGTGGTCTTCTCAAATTTGTTCTTTGTCACTGTAGTTACTATTGTCTAGTCGTCACCTTCCTCCGTCGCTCCTCTACTACTCTCACTTGTTGGTTGTTCCAATGGTAACTAGATCTGAACGGAAGACCTGCCAGAAAAAAAATCGAGATTTTTGAACTCTCCAATGTCCGTGTGTCAATTGTAGAATCCGACAAGAATATAAAATCATCGGAGCACCCTTGGGCTTAAGAAAAAAGTGGGACATGGGCCACATGCTGGGCCGAACAAGCCCAAGTTATTTGTTTGAAGTCTTTTAAGCCATTACATACTCCCGTCACCGGTTCTGTAAATTTGGGTGGCTATCCCGTAATTAAGGCAGCGAAGAAGGGTATTACCGTCAAGCAGTACAAGTATAAAACCATTAAAAAAAAGCGGATCAGAGAACCCAAAATGGCGGGAATATAAATGTTTGAGACGAAAATGGCGGAGGAACCCGATGAGATGTGGCCGGAGAAAGCAAGTAGTCGGGATCCTGAAGCCGTTCTCGTCTCTCCTGTTTGAATCAGTTATCTCTTTATGCCTCTGCCTCCTCCGCTCCCTCTGCTCGAACTCTTTCAGCAATGTAGAGGACGCCTTCATCACCGGCGAAGCCTTCACCGGGGGCCGATGTCGCTCGCCGATTTCTCGTTCCGGAATTGATCGGTAAATCTCGTGTTCTGATTGTTAGATTTTGTTTCCGCCTCCTGCTGATTTTCTCTGTAATGCGGAAGAATTTACAGTTTAGTCGATATGAAGATTTTCTGGAATCTGAAGCGATTCAGTTTGTTGGATTTTTAGGTTTAGACTTCATTGGCTTTAATTAATCTTATCTATTTGTGCAAATGCTGTTTCCTTCTCTATAAGGTGCTGTGACTGTGTGCGGAGAGATATGGATTATGATTAATTTTGATTGGAGTGAGTCGTGCAAGATTTGAGTTGTGTAAGACAAAGTCTAGAAGAATTTTGGAACTCATACCATCCTTTTTGGTAGAGATTTGGTTAAATAACAAATAGTTATGCATTTGGATGAACTGATTCATGTATGCTAAGTAACGATCATTTTGAAAATATAATTTCAGAATAATTTGTGCAGCATATAAGTTAAAATGCATAAAATAGATGTTACACGTACATTCTGATATTAGAATTAGGGATCTGTTTGGGTGAAATTTGTGAACTCCAATCAAATACGTACGTATGGGGGAAGAACATATATATTCCGATTTCCCTTGATTCACACATGTTGAGAATTGTGGAGCTTTGTCTTTTTGTTTGAAACCGTTCCGTTCCCTGATTATAACATTAAATTTCTGTTCTATGTATCTTCAGTCAAGCATTTGAACAATTAGAGAGAGATCCTGATTGTCCTCTTGGAATGAAAGGAAATAGTTACCTTGAGAGGATAAATCTTTTGATGTACTTCCACACTCTTCTTCAGCAGTCCAAAGGAAGACCTACAAATCTGGTATGAAATACATTTAAATTAACTTTTAATTGTCGTTCTACTTTCCTTGTGTAACAGCTTGATTAAATGATAATTTAGATGGATTTGGAAGGCATAGACTTAATTGAAAGAAACGACACAAGTTTGCACAAATTGGAAGAGTAGAGTAGTAAGAAATGGAAAAGTAATAGATGTCTACTGAAAATCTGTTACCATCTGCTGAGAAATATTACTTTTTTTGTAGTGCAAATTGGATGGTGAACAAAATCAAGTAGATGACTCAAAATACACTCTCATTGAAATGGATTTTTTTTTAACTTAAAGGAGAACAAATTGTACTTATAGACTATAGTAACCTCTTACCCTTGAATTAGTAAGTTATTTCAGACTGTTATTTGGTTTTAGCATAATATTCTTTTGCAAGTGGTAATTTTGATGGCAACCAAGGGTCACACTTGTCAATGCAAGTCTTTTGTTTGTCAGCAATTCTTAATCTGACCTAGCCTAACCCATCTCCCCACACCTGCTACCAAACGTATGACCCACTAGAGTTCGAATACTAGAAATATTATGAGGTAGTGCTCATCTTGACCGATCAGGCCTGCCCTAGTGGGCTTTATTAGTACTAGTCTTAACAAGGTGCTTTGAGCTAGTAATTTTCCCCCATTTGAAATGGCTTAATATGTTGCACGTTGCGGTAACAAATCTTCACTGTCATGTGTTCTGTCATTTATGGTCCTTTTGAGTTTGTGTTATCATTAAAACTGAAAGTTTGTGTTATCAACTACTAATCATCATAATTGAATGTGAACTTTGATGAGAGTAGTTCTGCCATAGGGCAGACGAATAGCAAATATTTTAAAATGGGCAATAAGGCTCTTATAGTCTAACATCTCTATGTACAAAGATCAAAATTCTGACCAGAACCTCTAGTATAGTTTTCTTGGCCTCTCACCAAGCAAATCACCTCTAGTCCAGGCGAATCTTCCTTTTATCGGTCGATTCATCCAGCCTCCTACAGTGGTATTAGCTCAATGCATGAGCGAGTAGTCACGTGTTGCGTGTTAAGTGACTACAAGGTGGACAAGTTAAATTGAGTGTATGCGTGGATTGAGCGGAGCGATGAATCCTTCGCTCACAAGATGGATGATTCGACAACAACCTTCTGTTTCACCAATTTGCCATGCGCTGGAGGTGCTCTAATCCGTTGTTTTCTTTCTTTTGAGACAGGGCTTTCGTGCTGCTTTGGCAAAGGTGAGGCCTTCAGTGTCTTCTCATGAACTGGGTACATCGGTTGATGAAACAGAACATCAACAGAAACTATTTGGAATGCTCTCATAGTGTAAGTACCACTACTTTTACTTCTATAGAATTGCTCGAATATTTAATTTTGCTTTGTCATCACCTTGATAGGTTACATTGATCCCAATACATTTCTACACTTGCATACCATCAATAGGCTTCTTGTCATGGATCAATGGCTGAGCTACAAGTTGAACCTGATCCTTAAAAATAGGTCAGATTGAAATCTAGAGTCTCCCCTACCCACTTTAACTAACCTGACCCGTGGAACCAACTAACACCAGTAATCACTTTATGCTGTGTCGTTTAGCAGAAAAAAGAAAGCACAAATTGATCATATTGATTGATTAGTTGGGCTTTTGTCTTTTGCTTTTACTTAGTTTAAGGAGCTGTGGAACCTAAATCATATATAAATAACAGGCAGTGACCTGACTGATCAGAGTTATCATTCAAGTCATGGCATGTGGGTTGATAGTTGTAGACATGCATGTGCACTCTTAACCTTTTTTTTTTAATGAAATTGAACGGCTCTTGACGTTACCATAAACCACAAATTTGAATGCCTGAGTAAACAAACAATTTCAGATCATGCCACACACCAATGCGTGATAATACCAAGGAGTGTCATTAAGGATAATTCCAAAGAGTGTCATGAACTTTGATTATGAGGTGTGTGTTTAAAGTTTCTGTGCATGATTGTTCTACAATTGATAAATATAATGTACACTGGCATGTTACACAGCACACGAGTTTGAATAAGAACTGCAAATTTTCACATAGTTTAATGAATGGTCTTTGTTTATCAATATAGTTTTCTATGTACCTACTCTTGTGTATTGGTCACAAACATAATGCTATTTACATGTCTTTATGAATAGGTTACATATCATTTACATGTCTTATGAATTGATCACAGATTTTTTACATGTCTTATGAATTGGTCACAAATCCTCCAATAATGATCAATACTTCAGGGTAGTTTGTTGTTGGTGACTAATACTTAGGGCATGTTTTTACATTTACCAGTAAAGTTTATGTGGATGATTCTTCTACATTTGATAAGTATAATGTACAGTTGCATGTTACACAGCACACGAGTCTGAATAAGAACGGCAAATTTTCACATAGTTTAATGAATGCTCTTTGTTTATCAGTATAGCTTTCTATGGCGAACTGTGACGTTGAACCCACCGGCCATGTGAGCCGTTAAGAGTGGCACGAAGACCGGTTTATTTGAGTTGACCGGCACAATTTCGAATTTACACAGAACCGAAGCTATCACATACTTCATCTGATAGAAAGCCATCTGCTTCCCTAGGCACTCCCTTGGACCGGCCTGAAAAACCGGGAACTTGTATGGGCATATATTCTTCAGCGCCCTATTGTTTCGGGTCGGTTCGTGAAACCACCGGTCTGGTTTAAACTCGAACCGGTCTGCCCCCCATATTGCTTCCATTCTCCCCATTCCGTAAGGGAAGTAAGTCACTCTGTCTCCAGGCCGGACTGGTGTGCCGTCCGGCAACGTGTCGTTGACGAAGGCGTGCTTTGAGTCCCACGCTACCGGTGGGTAGAGCCTCATGCACTCGCAGAGGCATGCCTTGAGAAACCTCATCTCCTCCAAAGCTTCGGAGTCGGTTTTTGCCCCTTTGACTTGCTCTATCTCGTTCACTAGCTCCTGTTTTATGTTTGGATGGCAAGAAAGCAACCAGAACAGCCATGTCATGGCTGCTGATGTGGTGTCTCGACCCGCCATGATGAAGCTGATCATGGTGTCTCTTATCACCTCCTCCTCGTGACCGGCTAATATCAGCCGTGAAAGGAGATCTTCGCCGCAGCTCTGTCCCTTTCCGGTCAATTTCTTCTTATTCCGAATCATCTCCCCCAAATAGTCATGAACTTCCTCAACAGCCTCCTTCAGCTTTCTCTCGGACCCGATTCCGAGCCACCTCTTAATCTTCCAAACCAGGAACAGAGGCGCAGCTCCACGCCTGGCAGAAATCCCCGACGCCATGTCGAAAGCCCTGGCTATCGGCGAAGCCGGCTCGGACGGGTCCAAGGAGAACCGGTCAACCCCTAACGAAACCTTACAGATCATATTGAATGCGAGCCTTCTCAACAGGTCTTGCAAGTCAACTTCCGTGTTCTTGTCCGCCAGCGACTCGAGAACCGGCAACAACCGGTTGTCCACCTCGTCCCGCAAGGTGTCCATGACGAATTCTTGGAGCGACGCGGTGGTGAATTCGTGGCTGGTGAGCTTGCGCTGAGTGCGCCAAAGCTCGCCGTCCACGTTGAATATACCGCAGCCGAGGAAGTCCCCGAGGATCTCCGTGAAGGGCTTGCCCTTGGGAAAGTTGTTGAAGTTGGTCTTGAGCATGTACTCGACGTTCTCTGGATTAGCAGTGACCACCGTCCGCGGCGCTCCGAAGCGCCGCAAGACGATGGTGCCGGTCGGGGAGTGAGCGAGTAGGTCCGTGTACCAATCGAGCAATCGGTGCTGGTTCTTGTAGAAGGAGACCAAGCATCCGATGATGGGGTATGATCGGGGGCCGTACTTGCGGCCTCGCCGGGACTTAGAGGAGATGATTATGTATGCGTAGAGAAGGGCCGAGAGCAAAATTAGAGGCAGGGACTCGGAAGCGAAGAGGGATGTGAATGGTTCCATGTTGGTTTAGATGCAGCCGAGACGGGAGGGCGTGATGGATGCATTAATCACCTTTGCCTTGCGGAAAGCTCAAACTTGCGGAACGTCTTATAGACCGCTAGAAATTAGTTTAGTTCTTTCCAATTTTTCTTGTTGGTTTGTTTTATTAATTAAGGGAGGAAAAGCTAGGAGAGACTATCTGTCGCAATCGAGAGACTGCAATTGAGAAAGTTATTTATGTATTACTTTAAATATAAACACAAGTAGAAGGAACCAGTGTATAAACATGAATTGCTGATAGAGAATTCACCGTACTGATCTTAGAAATATAACAGATATAGAGTTAGTCTTAACAATTAGGACTATATGTCAACGCGCGGAAAATAAAAACCTAAAAGAACCAACTCTGGCTCGGCTTAATACAAGTAGAAGTGTTTGAACGTTGCTCGATATTCCGTAGAGGACCATGTAATGTCTTATGGAAGTGCACTACTTGACAATGGATCACAATAATTAGACAAGAAACTAGTTAGCATATGCTAACCGAGTCGGGACACTTTTCCTCCCCAGTGACATGCATCCCCGAGGACAACTCATTTACCTCAACAAGACTGTTTTTCAGCCTTCGCTTGATTATCACGTGACTCCCTTGTAGGTATCATTTTGGTGAGGCCTAATGCCCTCTTCTTACCCCTAGGTCGAGCATGTCCCTTCGACTTGTGAAGAACTCGTAGGAAAAGTGTTGCATGTCCCGCCTAACTGTGGGTTAGGCACGACATTGTTGTTACTCCCAACACTCCTCCCTGAACTAAACCCCCATTTGTCTCTCCATCGGGAAGAGTATGTAAGGTGGGCATGTGGATCCAGGACTATGTTGGAGCTTCAAGCATAACATTTGTCGTCAAGGATGGAGTAGGGGTGTTGAATGGGAGCGATGGAAACCCGGGGGAACCACCAGAGAGACTTGGGTTGGTTGAACCTTCCAGATGTGGTAAAGCATAGCCCTAGCGTTGCGTGCTCGTCGACTGCAAGGGAAATGTTGAACTTGGGAATACCAAGTGTGTCAATCATGTATTCGTGAACTGTATGAACTAGACGACCACAGTTGAAGTACAAGATGGGAAAACGCTCGTACTTTAAGCTGACTTGAACAAGATAAAAGAATTTCCTAAACTTGAGGACCATCGGTCGCCTGAGGGGTTTGTTAAGGTTCATCCAAACCTGACCCGGATCTTTCCTCCCTAATATAGAACCCATTAGTCACACTAGACCTTCACACAACCTCCCACAGTGTTGCCTACAATAATACTAATCTCTTTTGTCATGACTCCTACAGGAATATCCCGAGGTTGGTCTCATACTTGGACACTATCTAATCGAGGTAGCAACATTCCTCCTTCCGCTGAGAGATCAGCAAGGATGAATGGAGCACACTCCATGCACCACGTCGCATCCCTACATACCTTGTCTTTGGCTTCCTACGAGACAAAATAAAATACGTACACGTCTGATTCCAAATCCTTGATGAACATGCCATCAGAAGATGTACCCCCATGCCTTCGTTATGACTTGAAGCATAACCCTTCGGTTATAAGACTGGTTCGCAAGGATGACCTATATGAACCATAACCATCCAACATTACCTTTTTCTTGTCTTAGTTCTCGTAAACCCTAATCTATTTGGATTCCTTATGAACCGTTTCATACCAATGTTTCCCAATGAAGTATTTTACTATTTCCTTCATCTTCGATGTCTTATCATACAACTAATCATTGGATTGGTCACCGGTGTATTTTTTATTACACGTTGCACAAACTTACCGCTGAATTTTTCGCCCCCTTCTGTTTATCTTTGAACAACGATCCTTGAATTGTTTCTGAGACCTCTAGAAGTTTTGAGGCATTCCCTAATTCGTATAGTATCACATTGAATAACCTTCAAAGAGTCGCCTCCAATCTTGTGGTTCCCTTTGTATAAATCGATTCAGTGATGAATCCAACAGACTAGTCTTCTTCCCTAATCATCTGTAGATTACTTTTACTTTCACGTGCGGTTGGTTGCACTAGAACATATGTTAATGGTTGAGGGGTAGGATCGTTAAAGGTGGAATACAACAATGAGGCATGATTGGAACTCTTGTATGGGGAGACATTGCATCACATATTTGTAAATCGGATTCCATTTTGTTCATCATACATATTATTAGGCAGATATGCTCACTCGAATTACAGACATATTAGGTCCAAAACTGCACAATCCGTTTTCTTCTAATCTAAAAATGCTAAAGTTTATCAATAAGTGTAAGAGACTAAGCACAATCCAAAAGCGACCGAAACAAAGAGCGGTATGGAAAATATGGTTGTTGATTTGCGTATCTAAGCTAGTGTTTGCATATCACATCCTTGTGTAACTCTTGTCGCATCATCGTCGACTCACGACTTAGTCAAGGCTTCCCAGTAGACCATCCCGATATAGACGGATAGATAGATCTACAACCATTCTCTAAAAAAAACCTGAGGCATATAAGAGATTTTGAAACCAAGTGGGGATTGAGACAAAACCTATAGGATATAAGAACATAAAAGTAAAAGTAACCAAATCTAACTCGACCTGAGGCCAACCATAATAGCCTGAATGCTCGTAGATCCACCTAAAATGGTCACTAACCTGTGAAGTGATGTGTGTGGTTCGAGCAGGGAGTGCAAGAACTGGTGGAGGAGGATGATTAGCAGCAACCAATCGTGATGGTGGCGGGACGCTTCTCTTTAACGTCATGCTTCCCTACAGTTGCCTCATTAGACATGCCGTGACTACATACCAGACCTCGATCAATTCGTTTGATTGTTTGGGCCAACGAAATCCCCTTCTACTATGGTTGTGTGCTCGCTTCTGACATGGGAGGTTAACACGGAGAGGGCAATCACCACTGCAGTAGGGAGTCGTGGATCATTGCAAGGTAGATATCACCCTTCCGATACAACAACGTTGAGGTGTGGAGGCATAGAGGAGAACAACAATAAGGTTGTAAGGAAGAGACTCACGAGCAGTCTTCTGGTGATGGAGGTCTTACACGGTGCAACATTTTGGATGGCAGCTTGTGATGGCTAGGGATGAGAGTTCTCAACCCTGTTTAGGTTTTTCTCAAACCGGTAACATAATATGTTAGTTTTTTTTTTTCTGGTTTAGACCTTATTATAAGAGTTTGGACTGAATGTTTATATATTTTTTTCATTAATTAAAAATATATTGTTTTACATAAATGGAATTTTTATATCGCAACATATCTAATCTGTATGCCTTGTTACAAGAATCTAGTGCTAATAAAGACCACCCAATATTGTCTTTTAGGAGAAAAGTTATCATATATATACTAAAAGAAAATGTATTTTTTTTTTAGAGTAATGCAAGTTTATTAATTTTCGGCAACAATGATATGTTGAAGAGGCTCGGGGACATGACCCCCTTGCCACTCCCAGACAGGGTTAGAACAAGCCGCTCTGGCAAGCCAGTGGGCCGCTTTGTTCGCTGTCCGCTTCACAAATTCGAGTTGCACGCACTCGAGTTTAGATAAAAGGGAAAAACAATCAGTAACGATCGTCCCGAGAGGTGAGGGTAATCCCCCACCCCTTTTAATCATATCCACTATGACCTTACAATCACTTCGAACCACCGTTCGTTGGAGCGGGAATTGTTGTAACCACAGCAACGCTTCCCGAATCGCAAAGGCTTCCACCAGGCCCGGATTCTGGGCCCCGTGGAAAGACGTAGAACGAGCTCCCCTGAGAAACCCCCTGTCGTCTCTACAGATCCATCCTGTTCCCACTTTATTTGCTGCTGCGAAGAGAGCTCCGTCTGTGTTAATCGCCCAAGAGCCTGCACTCGACCGGGTCCAGACCTCCGCTCCCCTAGCCTGATGTTGCTGCGGACAGGCCTGGGCCTGTTGCTTCCTTCTTCTTGCTTCCAGCCATCCTAGCTGGAGGTGGGACGCTGTCTGGAAGATACCGTCTGCTGGTTGTGCCTTACTTTCCCATACTACCTTGTTTCGTGCCTTCCACACTTCCCATAACAGGTACCCAATCAGCCCCCCTTTCGTCGGTGGGTTAGTACTAATCGTTCGGAGCAACCACTCTGTGATCGTCTGGGTTCCCTGAGGCAGGGACAGCCCCGACATCGCCCAACATTCGGCAGCCACTGGACAGTGGACCAGTAGGTGAAAAAGCCGACTCGTCTCCTCCCTGGCATACCGGACATGTTGCCACTATGTCCACCCGTCTTCGTCTCAGGTTCTCCGCTACCGGTAGACAGCCCGAACACGTACGCCATAGGAACGATTTAACCTTTGGCATAACTTCTAGCTTCCAGATTGCCGGCCATATTTCCTGGTGTGCCTGGGCAGAGGCCTGGCCCTGTTGGCTCATGACGTACGCCGATTTCACCGTGTATTGACCCAAGTAGTCTCCCGACCAGTACCAGGAATCCCGGGTCGCTGTCCGACTAATCGGGACTGCCAAGATCGCCTGCTGGTCCTCCCCTCCAACCAGGGAACGGATTTTCCCCTCGTCCCAAGCTCTACCATGTGACAGCATCAGTTCCGACACGAACTTACCTTCAAGACCTGATGCTCCTTGGTGCACCCTTGCTTCCACACCCGTCAACCAAGGATGTCCCAGAATTGAAGTCTCTGTACCTGGCCCAATAGACCGTCGCACTCCGCGGCGGACCAACTCCTGTACCGATAGCAAACTCTGCCAGATATAACTCTGATTCGGTTTCCCCACTGCCTCCAACACCGAGTTCCCTGGGTAGTATTTGGCCTTGAGAACCTTAGCCACAAGACTCGACTCGTCCGTGACGAGTTTCCACAATTGCTTCCCCAATAAGGCCGAGTTGAAGTCGTACAGATTCTTAAACCCCATACCCCCTTCCTCCTTTGGCCGTGACATATTCGCCCAGGACTGCCAGATCACCCCTTTTCCTTCCGGACCCCCCGACTTCCACCAGAATTTAGCCAGAGCCACATTCATCTTTTCCAGCATCCCCTTTGGGATCCGCATTACACACATCGTATAAGTAGGAATCGCCTGTAATACCGACTTGACTAGCACTTCTTTATCGGCCCCATTGAGCAATTTACCATCCCATCTTCTGATTCTCCGGAGGACCTTATCCATAACAAACTGTAGACTCTGCTTCCGGCTCCTACCCATCATATTCGGTATACCCAAGTAGGAGGACGGGGAGTTTACCTCCGGAATCCCCAAAATCTGCACACCGCTCAAACGCCGATGTTCCGGAGTATTGTGGCTGAAGAAGAGGGACGACTTTGTCTGGTTCACCACCTGCCCCGAAGCCTCCTCAAACATTCCCAGGTAAGTACGCACTTTTGTCATCTCTTCCGGGACCGCCTTACAATACACATAGCAGTCGTCCGCAAAAAACAAATGGGTCAATGTCGGGGCTCCACTAGCTATCCTAACCCCATGGATGTCCCCCCTACTCTCCGCTCCCTGGAGCAGGCGGGAGAAACCCTCCATACAGAAGAGGAAGAGATATGGAGAGAGCGGGTCTCCTTGCCGTATCCCTCTTTCTGGCTGAACAAAACCTGCCTGCTGACCACCCGCCACAATATTGTACGTAACGGAGTATGTGCAACGTTGGACGAGATGAATCCATTCCTCACTCAGCCCAAAGCCTCTCATAATGTCCCATAAGAAACCCCATTCGACCCTGTCATAGGCCTTGCTCATGTCTAGCTTCAAAGCCACCCAGCCTTCCTTACCCTGTCTCTTATTACGTAGATGATGTAGCGTCTCGTATGACAGGATTATGTTGTCTTGGATAGATCTCCCCGGGACGAACGCTCCCTGATTGTCAGAAATGAGTCCACCCAACACTCCTTTCAGTCTATTTGTCGCCACCTTAGACACCATCTTGAAAACCACATTACACAGCGCTATAGGACGAAGATCCTTGAGCGACATTGGGCACTCCACTTTCGGGATCAGAACCAGTATAGTTTTGTTCAGCTCCCGTGGAATGTCCTCCCCTACGAAGATCCGTCTCACCCACCTGGTGACGTCCTCCCCAACCGTCCCCCTGTACTTTTGATAAAAGAACGGATTGAGACCGTCCGGCCCTGGTGATTTATTCGGGCCCATAGAGAAAGTCGCATCCCGAACCTCCTCGGACGTCACCTCCCCCATTAGGGCTCTGTTTTGCCTCTCTGTCACCTGCTGACGGAATTTCGGGAAGTTCACTCCGGAGGATATATATTTTTTAAATGAATACTTTTCTAAACCAGAACATGATTAAAGATAATCTAGTATGATATCGACAATCTAACCCGCAATCTTTAATAACCACATTATAATTTGTTCCTTACCTAAAAGTCGTTATTTGGTTATTATAAAATAGTCTTGTTTCCATCACGTGTGTGATTAGAGCATTATTAATATTATTGAATTTATATATATTCTTATGTGGTCTTACCTTCAATTAATGTCTTGTCTTTTAACCAATCGGCATGCATGTTGCGTATACTTTTATCAGATACCCTTTGTGGAAAGAAAAAATAAAGTCATGAAATTCTTCTTCTTTTTTGTCCCTAAGAAGATATTTCAGTGACTAAGACTTAAGTTTTTATGTGTAAGGTCTTGAATTCGAGTGATCAAGACTTAAGTTTTCATTTACAAGGTCTTGAATTCGATTTAGTTTGGACGAATAAATATATTTATTATAAGTATATGTATTTGTTATATTTGTTGTTGTATGTGCTTCTTAGAATTTGTTTATGTGGCGTTATATTCACTCTTGTGTCTAATTATTTATACATATATCTTCTTATTCGTACTATTGTTCTGTTTTAACATATGATAATATATAAGGATAATATGTTGTAGGTACAAACAAATTCTTAGAATATATATTAAAGATTAATCTTAATATTTGAAGGGTTAAAATAGAAATTTCATAACCATAAACGATTGAGCTCTCAACCTCTAGCCGAAAGGGTTTCTATATAAAATAAATATTATGTTGCCGCCAATCAATCCTACAAATCAGGGCTCATGCAAGCTTGCGCCGTCATCCACAACAACCTTTTCGTCCACCTCACACTTCATTGGCAGCCTACAAATCTTTTTGTTGCTTTCGGTACTAGAGGAACCACTAGCGGTTGAACTTGTCCAAGCTGATTTCACCATCTCTCCATATTCCATGGTCTCCAATCCACTGCTCCCATCGACGGGTGGATCTCGAATCATTCCCCCGACTCAGTCAACAGTGTTTATATGCCCCAAGCGACCCAAGCAGAAGGTAACTCCCGAGCCTCCGTCTCCTGCACCGCCTCCACCTCCTGAGCTGCCCATGCCTCCTACATCGCCTCTGTCATTGATGTCATCACCTCCGCTGCCCCCAGCGTCACCATCCTCCAAGTCGTCTCCTCGTATATCACTAGAACCACAACAGGTCATTGTATCCCCTCGATTGCCTCCCTCGTAATTCCTAGGTCTACGAGTTTCAATCGTCGTAGTGGCCATGATTCTCTCCGCGGCCGACATTAGTCCCCGCACAACGTAATCGTCTCTTCCCTTTGTCGATCCACATGCCACCATCAACGTTGCTGCTCCCGGCTCCTGTGCCATCACCGCCCTTGTCACCACTAGTGTTGGCACCGCCACCATTTCATTTATCACCAGAGTCGCTATCACCAGAGCCGTCATCATCTCTTCTTCTGTCACTAGAGCCGTCACCGTCCTCGCCAGACTCAATGAGGCGATGGGAAAGCAACGGGGTGTGTATGGGGATACATACCTCGCCTTACAAAGGCCAGACCTTGACCAACACCATGATTCCCCCATTCGCTGGAGTTCTCCCTAGATGCATGCCCCCCTTCAACCAATCCATATCAATCAGGGCAAGCATTTTCAGGTCGAGTTAGGAACTGAGTACTATGATACCTCACCTCGGCTTGTCAAGATCGGCACAAACTTGACATCCTATGTCCCCTGTTTCTTGGTGTTCTCCCTGGTTTCCTGTTATATCACGGGCAGTCTCAGGTCGAGTCAGAAAATGATTACTATAAGCTGCAGTTGAGTGGCCATTCGCGTAGAGATTGTACACCATTAATTATCTCTGGAATAGTTGGGTATCTAGTCATAGGGTTAGCATCTGTGCCTATGGGAAGGATTTTTGTCTCACATTTTTATTTTCCAGCTTATTTTCAGTATTAATTTCGGTCATATGGTCCCGCTTGCGTGTGTACGTCTGATTTTTTTATTAATAAAGGTTCTCTTATATGCTAAAAATAGAGAAATTTTATATTATATTTTAATATTTATAACATAAATGGTAAATACATATAAAAATAAATTTATTTTTATATGTATTTTTATTATGATCAAAACCTTTGAAAAGTCATGAATCATTAGATCCATAAATTAAATGATCTAGAAACTAAAAGGTTACAATGGATCTTTTTTTCTCGACAACTGGTTCTAGCCTTTCATGTTGTTATTGGCGTTATTCTCTGCAGGTATTGTCCCAGCATTTTTTCCTTCATCTACTCTAGTGTCTATACTTTGGATCCCTTCTCAGAACGGTCGAGGGAAGAGATCAAAGGCCCTTTGTTACCCCATCACCGCTTGTGGTGGCTTCAGTGTGGTCCCATGCCTTCTCCCTTATTTTGTGGACCATTAATTTCTTCAGAAAGACGAGAATGGCTCCGACAACAAGAGAGAGTCGACTTTGTCCACTATGGATCTTCGTGCGAGATCCTCTCAGCCCCCCGATTTGAATCATAGAGATTGAAATCAGTAGCTAGATTTACAGTCGTGGCTGACGTTGGAAGATGGTGGTGTCCACCCCCTAGTAGTGTCGACAATAGAGGGTGAAAAATCGACGACGACTACACCTTATAAGGGCTGTAAACCCTCTAGATAGGTTTTACTACTACGTCGTCGTCCCTAATTCTTGGCTGCATCTGTTGGAGGTGGACAACAAGAGAGCTCAACAGCAACAGAGAAGGGAGAAGGTGGATAGAGAAGTCGTCCATCGGCCTTAGGCCGATCGTGGTCCTAGGCGGTGGTCCGATGGTGCTGCAGCGCAATCTAGTGGTTGGAGGGCGCCAGTTGGGGTTGACACGCCAGAAGTTGGACGAGAGTAGTACAAAACATTTTCCAACGTCCTAGAAATGGGAGACTTGGCGCCTCCAAGTAGTCATGTGCCTCCAGAGAGCTTTTTCCCTTTTAGGGTTGAAGGTCTTAGGTACATTGAATTGTAGCCTTCTAAATGGGTGGCAGAATGCCTTAATCCTCCTATATGAGGGATTGGGGATTAGTACATTAATCTAGGTAACGAAGCATAGGAGGGAAGAATCATTCCTTGAGGACGGCAGAGGTACTAGCGATGCGGAAAACAGGAGGAGCTCGGAACATAAGGCGTTATCTACTCGTCGAGAAAGGAGACGTGAGGTTGAGGTCACACATGCTGGCGGCGACTCCAGAATTAGGCTTGATCGCTAATGGTCTTGGGATTGGCATCGAATATGAAAAGAGGTTGGGGGTAGGAAGATGTCGAAGCACGAGACAAGGCGGTTGAAACATCTTCCTCCAAGGTTGCTGGGGACACTAGATATGGAGACTCCGGCGAGGAATTGAGATGTCAAGTCGTCGCCTTTCGGAGGCTAGCTGAGTCTATTCCAGTTTCTGAATCAAAAGGGTCTGCCGGTTTCATGGGAGAAACAGACAAACAGGCGATGGGTGGTCGGTACCCTCGCCTCTTCCAATAAGTGTAGCGGCAGTCGGTGAGGGGTCTGCAGGTACCACCTTCTCTCCTGTCATAGTGTGGCGATGGGTCCACCAAGTACCGACTAGATACTCCCCTACATATTGGGAGCCAACACCTACACGTTTTTGAGCCTTTATTGACAATCCGAGGGGGGGCGATAACAACTGGTTTTACGGGGGTGTTCAGTACAATTGCGCATCACCACCTCTCAGGTTCCAGGTTGGCTAGTCCCGCGTGCTCGGTTTCAAGAAGTTGTATCGGTGGTTCCCACCCTAACGCAACTATACCCAAGAGATAACTTATTGATCCTAATAATCGATATCATTTTATTTTAGTCCTACGATGTTTAGACTTTCTATTTAATTTAATTTCCAATTTTATTATGTTTTGTGGACTTTTAACGTGTGATTATTTCACAATCAGTACTTTCGTTATATAACATCGATGTTTTAGTTAAAAAAGATGATTGATATGTGTAATAATTATGTTACTGGTAAGAAATATTGTTATAAAATACGTGTTATTTTCATATCTTTTAAATGATTTATGATAAATTAGTTAAAATAGATGATTGAGATGTGTAATAATTATGTTACTGGTAAGAAATATTGTTATTATTATTTTTTTGAGATAATATGAGATTTTATTTAAATATCGGCAATGATGATGTTTTGAAGAGGTTCGGGGACATGACCCTCTTGTCAATTCCAGACAGGGTTAAAACAAGCCGCCCTGGCAAGCCAATGAGCTGCTTTGTTCGCTGTCCGTTTTACAAATTCGAGCTGCACGCACTCGAGTGTAGATAAAAGGGAATTACAATCTGTGACGATTGTTCCCAGAGGAGAGAGCAGCCTCCACCTCGTCTGATCATATCCACTATGACCTTGCAGTCGCTCCGAACTACAGCCCTCTGGCGAGGATATTGTTGTAGCCACGTTAGCGCTTCTCAGATCACATAGGCTTCCACTAACCCCGGGTTCTGGGCTCCATGAAATGATGTGGACCAGGCACCCCTAAGGTGGTCCCTTTCGTCTCTGCATATCCATCATGTTCCCACTTTGTCTGTCGCCGCAAACAGAGCTCCATCTGTATTTATGGCCCACGCGCCCTGAGTTGGATGTTCCTACACCTCTGCAGCATGTACCTTTGAGTGGAGGGGACCCGCCTGTGCTTGTAACTTCCTCCTCCTGGCTTCCATCCACCCTGTATGTAGGTGGAATGTTGTCTGGAAGATACTGACTGCTGGTTGAGCTACATTCTCCCAGACCACTTTGTTCTTAGCCTTCCACACCTCCCACAAGAGACATCCTATCAGTCCCCCGCTTGCCGAGGGGTTGATGTTAAGCGTCCTCTGCACCCATTCAGCTATTGTCTGGGCCTCCTAGGGTATATTCAGTCCCGACTTCGCCCAACACTCCGCCGTCACAGGGCACTGAACCAACAGGTGAAGAGTCGATTCCTCCGCCCCAGAACGGACCGGACAAGTCGCCGCCATATCCACGTGCCGTCGCCTCAGATTAACTGCCACCTGCAAACAACCTGAACAAGTGCGCCAAAGAAAGGATTTGGCCTTCGGCATCACCTCCATCTTCTAAATAGCAGGTCAGATTTCTGGTTGGGCTTGGAAGGTCGCCTGGTCTTGGTGGCCCATATTATATGCCGACCTCACCGTGTATTGACCCAAGTAGTCCCCCGCCCAATACCAGGAGTCCCGTACGACCGTCCTACTTATCGGGACCGCCATTATAGCCCTCTGATCCTCCGGGCTGAACAATGTACCAACTGTCTCTGCATCCCATCTCCTCTCGTTCGGTCGCATAAGATCCGACATTAGCTTCCCATCAAGTTCAGGGCCCGACGACTGCACCCTTGCCACCACCCATGTGAGCCAGGGATGGTCGCAGATAGACGTTTTTGTTCCTGGCCCTATTGACCTCCGAGCCCCGCTCTTGACCATCTCCTGTACAAACCGGATACTTTGCCAGACATAGCTCTGATTCTGTTTTCGGACTGCTTCCAGCACCGAGGACCTCGGGTAGTACTTAGCCTTCAGTACCCGAGCCATTAAGCTGTCTTCCTCCGTTACCAGTTTCCACAACTGTTTACCCAGTAGTGCTGAATTAAACTCATACAAGTTCTTGAAACCCAGTCCCCCTTCCTCTTTCGGTCGTGACATATTTGTCCAGGACTGTCAAATAACCCCTTTTCCTTCCGGTCCTGTCGTGTTATTTTCATATTTTTAAAATGATTTATGGTAAATTATTTAAGCACTTATTGGTCCGAGTGTTCGTAATTATAAATTTGATGAATCCTTCTTCAACGCTAACACTGTGTCACTATCCTCTACCTGAGTCATCGAACTGTTTAAGAAAGTTGTTTAGCTTTTTCGATTGCAATTTTTTCTTAAACTATACTTTTCTTTCTTTTAACATGAAATGTCACGATCTTGTCACTACAATACACCAATGATAATTACATAACATTTTAATTACTTTCTGTTTGAATTAGATGATAATTACATATTTAATATTCGAATTCCTAAATATTATTAAACTGAACATTTTATTTATGACCTATCATTCCATGAGTTTCACCGAAAAACACTACACCAGTACAGGTGGAGCTATTGTGCTAGAGATCGGGGACGAGAAAATGATGCAAAGAGACTGAAACTAAATTAAATGCAACGGCTGTTAAGTATATTGCTTGAGATCAACGCTATCTATTTAATTTTTGGCAATTGATATGCGCTTCTAAGATGGAAAAAGTAGTCTGTGTTAGAATATAATAATAATTTGGCCTTCAACTATCAGGTTAAGCTTTAAGTTGACTTGTTCCTTTAATATGGTATCAGAGCTTGACACCTCATGGACCCGGGTTCAAACTCCACTCTCTACAAAAATTCTATTTCTTCTCTATTTATCAAATTTTTCCAAAATGGACCAGCCCTTATCATTCTTCTCAATGAGCTTATATCCTCTTCTAAATAATTCACCTCTAAACCCATAAACGGGTTTGTCCGTGAGGACGCTTGTTAGAATATAACTATAATTAGGCTTTCAACTATCAGCTTGAGCTAACAAAATCTTATGAAACAATATAGGATACAATCTATAGAGACCGAACTTCAAGGAACAATAAATATAAATATATATAAAGAGCTAAATACCCTATTGGGTGGTTGTATTGAACTGTTAGGGTTTCTTAGGTGACCTCTTCCCGAAGAAGATGAGCCAAAAAAACTGTACCCCAACTCCAGCAATCAATGGGCTTCCATCCCCCATTAGACTTCGACCTCTATTCTTCATGGCCTTCGGTGAGACAGCTTGGCAGACCTCTTCGATGTCTTTGAGTCGTTCTTTCCTTACTGGATTGGCCAACCCGGGATGGGATCCACGAAGCCAAAATCTCACTTTTTTGGTATCTTAGGCCACAGTTTGCCTCTCGATAAATACTCATAAGTCGGACCTTTGGGCCCCTCAACGCGTCACCCAAACGTCAATAGGGTGAATGGAGGAAGATCCCACCCTTACCTTTAATCCATCCTCCCACAGTATTGCCACCCCCTCCCATGGTGGTTTTCCGTCGCAACTCACATTCCCCCATGAATCTAAGATTCCGCTGGAGAATGGCGAGGGGACGTTCGAAAGAAAGTCAAGGAACAAGCTAAAGGGTTTATATCTATGTGACGGAGAAGCAGGCGCAATTGGACGCGGGCTAAGATGGATTATTGATGAAGTTTGTGGAACAATCTTCGAAGAAGCAGTGGACAAAGAGGAGGGAAAACGGATGGAAGAAAGAAATCGATTATTGATAACTCTAATCGATACGGTGGAACGATGACGACATGGCACTGAGATTTTGTACCAGAGCATCTCTTAAAGCTCCTAAATTGATATTCGTTATCCATGATATAATATTTAAATGTTTTAATCATTTGATTCCTTTCAAATATTCATTGAATTGTGCTTATATCCTCCTCATCATCACTTTTTTATATAAATATATAGATTCAAAAAAATTAAAAATAAGTGGGAAATGGTCAAGATTGTTTGGCTGGATTTATTTGAGTACCGCATATTCGGTATGATAATGGAAGAGAGCATGTGTCATGCCATGTTAAATGCAGACCGGAATTCGTATTCGGAACAATATTGATTGACCAATATCATGAAAGCAAATAATCTCATCAAGAACCCCCAATTTAAGAGTATCTCTAATTTTAAATAATTTATTTTGAGTTATTCAAGTTTAAAAAAATATCTTTTAGGAATCGTCGAACAATAATAATAGCATACGTTGAGGGATTTTTTTTTATTTTTTTGATAAGCGATATTATTATTATTACAGGAACCCAATGTGGATTCCTGAAGACAAAAAACCAGAATCGGTTACAACAATCAAATGAACCAAAAGACAGCCAGTTTGCCTGACCAAAAAAGCACCAAAAGATTAACCATCTCCAAGCTGTCTGCGGCGTCCAACTGTAAGACACGACCATGGGGCCGAGTTCCACTGCTCAAAAGATACGTCCTGCTTCAGATCGCCTGCTAGAGAGGCAATGCTAAAAACATGAGGCTTGATCTTTTCAACCACCTCAGAAACTGAATGAACAGAACTCCTGAACACCACACTGTTCCTCTGTATCCAAATATGCCAACAAGAGATGTAGCACACTTTCAACCACACCGAGCTTCTCATCAAATCAACAATTAACGCCCACCCCTCACAAGCAGTTCCAAAAGAACTAGGCATCACAAAAATCAAAGACCACCACGAGAAAACAAGGCATACGTTGAGGGATTACCGTATTTTGTTTGAAGGTTTCCACTTCCTCTCCATTCATCCGGACAACATTGAAAATGGACGATTAGATAACATTGGAACCGTCGATGTTTTTCCATTTTCATTTTATAAAATGTAACTTCGTTCTTTTAAAAATATGTATTTTTCTCTTCATTACAGCGGCCAAGATTTTGGAACCGGAGAAAGCACCATCTCCCTGTTCTCCCCCGATGAGAAATGATTTGAGGATCAAACCCGAAAAAGGACCAAAAGATTTTATCCTGTGATTTCAGATTTCAGTTCCCTTCACTGCACATACATTCACTCCTTCAAATTAATACATTCAAAGTTTCAAATAATCACAACATACGAAAATATGACTTTCTTGTCAGTTCAGTAACAATCTTTCCATGAAACATCTGTTATTTTATTTTTAAACAGGATGAAACCCTAATATTCACCATAACTCTGAAGTCTGAAAGATATTAGCAGCAGCACACAGTCACGTGATCTACATTTTGGAGTGACCAACTCGAACTTCGACCCTATGCCATGAAGTATTCAGTATCCCTCTCAAGTTCCATACATCTTCCACTTTTTCCGGTTGGACATTTGCTGCTGAATCAACCTGCACATTGAAAATTACAGAAGTGACCTACTAGGTTAGAATGCAGAATTCAGCTAATTGTTACGAGATAAACCCTACAAAGTTCACTAACTTAAGGTCGGTTCTTGAATTCTTGGCGAAGTTCTTACATTTCTATCATATGGTTGGTTTCTTTAATCGACTAATTCAGGTGTACTAAAGCATTATGTAGAAGCAAGGGAGCACATACAATTTTTTATTCTTAAAAAAACTTTTTAGGATTAAAGTATCAAGCAGGAAACAGGCCCATTTACGTAAGAGAGAGCACAAAATTCTTGATCACCACCTTATGAGAGGCCTAACAAGGGCTGAAAAGAGAGAGGCCCAACAGAAGTTGGCAAGAGAAACAAGAAGTGAGATATCACTGTTGGGTTGAACCTAGATGTCAAGCTCAAGTTCAAGCGTTTGATCAGTTGGACAAGCGGACTTAGGATAGTTAGCACAACATCATTTGTATTTCTGATTTCTTTTCTTATGATTTTATTCGACTATAGGAGCACCAACATAAACCACCAAGAGGATCACAAATCTTTTGAAATGTAACTCAGCCTACGTAAACTAGGTGAACAAGAAATTCCAAAGCCATGAATTATTATAAAGGTAAGACTTACAGCTTTTGCGACTATCTCTGTGCTGTGTGGGATATCCACAGTAACATCAAAAAGCACCCACGCCCACTTGTCACTATGTACATCATCAGCAACATATGAGATGCCGGTCTTCTGATATCTAGAGGCTTCAACCCAGGTTTTGCCACCATCAATAGATACATCTACCCTCTCAATTCCTCGCCCACCACCTGCCGCTGCATACCCACTAACCTTTACCTGAACAAAAAACACTAGAATCTGAGAGATGAAAAAGATTTGGGCTCAGGACCACCCTTTTATGTAGAAGGGAGGTTTATTTTTGCCACTTGACCCAACAAGAGTATTTGAGAGATCAAAGAGGCCCAAACTAAGTTGAAGAGAGAAGACCCAAGAGGCCCAACCAAAGTTGCCAGGAAAATTTAGAGAGACTTTGCTACACAGCTACCTAAACATAAAACAGAAATTCCCAGAGATGAGAGCAAGGAAAATACTGAACAAACCTTTCCAGGCTTTATCGTGTTCACGTCCTCTAGGGAACATATCACACACTGTCAATAACAAAACCGACAATATTAGACGAGTAATAACTGCAATACATAATGTATTTGAATACGTTTCCTTATATACTGAGAATGAGGGGAACACTCAGGTGAAAACCCGAAGGTTGGAAAGTTACATATGGAAACTGGAAACTAATCATAGCCATTGGATTGCAATTTTGATGGTTGAGAATAAGTTTGGAACTTCCTAAAATACACAACTTTCCAATGTGTATATTAATTGCATACACAACTTTTCAGTTTTCATTCCAGCCTTTGGTTTTCACCTGATTGTTACCCCTGAGATTGATTGTGTATATTCATTGAATTCCACTTGTAAGAGCATATCCATTTGCAACAGCTCAATACTTAATTTAAGCAATAAGTCGTCTGATAAAAAAAAGCAATAAGTCAATACTTCTAGAGTTATAAAACGGCTTCTTCTTTTTTGTCATTAGAATCAACGGCTCCGCCAAATAGAAGAGAGAAGAATCAATACCTGAACTGGGAAATCCATTTGAGGCCTCCTGGTAGACCAATCAATGTTATCCCAATTCACAGAAGGAGGAAACATTTTGTAGTCTTTTTGCATAAAGAAACCCTGTAATATATTGATATTAACACTATAATTGTATGGTAGCAATTAGTAGGAAAAGGAAAATTGATTATCGATAATGATGTCAAACATCCTGACCTGGCATTCTTCTGCAATTATGTTTATGGAATCCAACCATTTAACAGAACGGGCACCTATAACACCCGGGACAACAACGCGCAACGGGTAACCATGGTCCCTGTTAAGAGTCTTTAGCAGAATAAAAAGACAGTAAATTACACTGAACAAAGTACAGAAACGAAATAGAATTCACTTCCATGGAAGCAAAGTACACTAACCTCCCCATTCATCTCATAAGCAAGTAAAACATCAGCATCTGGATTTGTGGCTTGATTCAATGGAATTGATGCCTTGTAAGGACCTCCATTCTCCTCCTATAGTGTTTTCAGGGTCAAATTGAAGCAAATTCATCCACGGCAACAACAAGAACAGATGAAGAACAAAGTCAATGTGAGAATTGTATCCAAAAACATACAGGTAGTTTACCTTACACCTGTCCACACTAACAAATTCAACATGTTTTCCACCAAATTTGGTGGCACCTGCCAACTTAGGTATTCCAACAAGTTCAAGAACGTCGGCCAGTTTGGCACCACCCCAAACAGCTGAAAAGAAGTATAAGAAACTTTTGTTAGCTGAAAATATTAAACTATGACCCGTCTTTACACCGCAAGTAGACACATATATAGTTATAAACTTAAACATAATGCCCGTGTCCGATTTCACTTTCCAGGCACAAAAAATATTGAACTTTTTTTATTACTCATTTACAACAGGGAAAACATTATTTAAACCCCTCGACGATCTTTGTTTCTCAAAAACACTCCCTAAAGGTGAGGGTTATCAGTAACACACTACCAACTTTCGTTATTAATCAAAAAACCCGGATTCACACTGAATTAGGTGGTGGTTTTATCAGAAACATACAGTCACCTTTCTCGTTTATCAGTGGTTTTTTGGGAACAAAATAGACGGAATCCGTAGTGTTTTACTAATAACGAAAGGTGACAGTGTGTTACTGATAACCCTCACCTTTACAGTGTGTCTTTAAGAATCAAAGGTCGCCGTATGATAATTTTATCCACCTTCCCCCTTGTAAGGGTACTATTTTTGAAGACTCTACTTCTAGATGCATACAAAAAATGCATGAGGCTTCCAACATCTATAAATTGTGTTTTACAAAAAAAATCATGTCATAAGCAAATTTGTGTACACTTAACACACACACACACACACACACACATGATGATGAAGTCCTAATAGGTAAAACTAACCATTTCCTATAGCAGAGACGTCCCAGCCAACCCCTCTCACTTTTTTGGTTTTGCTCATAGCGGTTCTTCTGTTACCTGCACACTGCAAACCAGAATTGCACCAAATTATACTACATGGCCAAGGAAATGTCAAGTGATATTGTTGCAAGCTGCAACTTAAGGCAAGTGATCCATAAAACCAACACAACACAAACAAGCATGAAGAACAGACCTGTAAAGTGGCTGCAACATTATACTTTGGAAGCTTCCTGTTATTGACAACAATGAAAATTCTCAAGTTGAATCAACTTTTCCCATCAAAACAATAAAAATAGAAATTGAATTAAAAAACACTTGAACTATCACACACCTCATATCTTTCATAAAAAGCTTCGTGGGATTGTCAATCAAGCCATCAACTGAAACACAGTACCTGTAATAGTAAACAGGTTCCAGAATCAGCAACTTCATACATCAAAATTTTCCATTTCAAAGTCTAAAGTTCAAAAGGGCATAATCATTTCATCAAAACGACCTCTCAATGTTATCAACAATCGGAATTGGACCATGGTTCCTCTTGTAGAAGAAGTCCACCGGAGTCACATAAGAGGAAATCAAAGCCGACCGCGGCGGCTCGGCATTGAAGGGTTGCTGCAGCAATACCCATCAAATTACAAATATAGTTTACACATAAAACGAAACCCATAACTTCAAATCACAAATAAACGAGAACACCCAAATCACGAGATCAAATTGAGCCCACAACCCCGTATTAGTTTGAATCAGAACCGGAAAATCAATGACCTTGGAGTTGATTTGGAGAGATGGGTGTCGAGGTGGTTCCTTGGAGTAATCCGAAGGTGCTGATAGTCCTGGCATTCTCTAAGCTCCTTGCTCGACCCACAACCAATCAGAGCTCTGGAGCAGATGAGTATGGGAGTAGCAGAGACTGTGCTGTTGTTGCCTGTTGAGGATGAAGAATCAGGAACCAAAAGGAGGGAGGACTGTGACGAATAATTGATCACAGCCCCATCGTAACCGTCCGTCTGAGTAAAACAGAATAATGAGCATGATCGAACGGGTGGCGAGTTGTGATCGGTAACGACGAGGTAAGAAACTTAGCGGGTTTGCGGGATTCGGTTGTTGGTGCGGTTCAAACGACGTCGTTGAGACTTGTTTTGGAACTCTTGTTCTTGGATATGATCGATGGAGCTAGAAAGGAAGGTTCACATGGGCCATTAGTTTTGATTCAAGCATATGAGTTGGAAGATAGGGACGTCTAAGTCCAGCTATCAGATTATATTTACCCTTTTTTTTTCCAGATTTTAGTTTACTTCATTATTATTTAGTTCACTTAGATATCTTTGAGCATAAAGAAGGGTTTGATATAGTCTCGGACAGGCCTTAAATGCTTATCATGTAACTAAAATACGTGTATCTATAATCTTTCGAGATTGCATCTATCATTTTTCTTGACTCGATTAGAGCGGACCTGTTTTGACTAAAAGCACATTAGTCCCACAGCAGGGACCCATGGAGAGAAGAGAGGATAACGTCAAGTAGTCAAAGAGGTATCCAGAAAAAGGAAGAGGAGTGGGACCGGGGAGCAGGACGTTCCTCCTCACCTGCGTCCCGTGATCTTCAGGACCTATGATCATCGTCTCCAGATTATGTCTCGTTAATACTGCTTCCCAACCCAAAATATATTAGAGCCACCATATGGCCGCTCAAAATCACCTCTGGCCTCCACACCAGTAAAACAAACTTATAATAACACTGACCTTGAGCCCTACAAAAAAGAGAGGGGATCGACCGTATCGACCCGAAATTGGGAGACAGAGTGCGGAACCCCACAAGGGATGGTATGAACATGTACAATGGAAGAGACGAGCCGGAAAAACAAGGGATCAGAAAGAAAGAGTCACCGTCGGAAGAGAGGACAACTACCGTTTGTGGTGTTCTCTTAATCTAGAGAATTTATAGCCTTTTCTAAAATTAATTCGTAAAGTAACTTTATAATATCTTGCAGCACCTAACTCACCTGAATTTTATTTAGTCCTCATTTATAGTTTTAATCCCCAATGTGAACAATCTGAGCACGATGAACGAATTCGAACGAATTCCAACCCATAAGTTTGATGAATTCATCGTATAAGATTTTGGTTAAATTGTTAGCTAACAGGATGAAGCGAGTTATTTCGGATATTATGATTGATTTTCAGAGTGGATTCGTGGCTGGTAGACAGTTGGTGGATGGGGTCTTGATTTCCTCTGAGGTTGTACAAATGATCAAGAGATCAAGGCAAGAGGCATTGTTACTCAAACTCGATTTCGAAAGGGCGTATGACAAGGTACTGTGGGTTTATCTGGATGAGGTTATGCAGACGATGGGGTTTGGCGGTACATTGAGATCTTGGATGAAGGGTTGTTTTCAAGCGTTCGGCTCAGTTTTAGTGAATGACTCTTCTAGCGAAGAGTTTATTATAGCCAATGGGTTGAGGCAAGGTTGTCCTCTGTCACCATTTATTTTCTTGATGGCAGCTGAGGGTCTACATCAAGTGTTGGATGAGGGCCTTAGGGAAGGAGACTATGGAGGAATTATGTTGGGAAATGCTGAGACTACTCTGTCCTACCGTCAGTTCGCAGATTATACGCTCCTGTTTGTCAAAGGTAGGACAGAGGAGTTAGTTAGGCTGAAGAATATCATCTCTGCTTTTCAGAATACTTTTGGACTTAAGGTAGGTTTTCACAAGTCAATTGTTGATATCCTTAATTCGAGTGCTTTATCCCGGCCTTGGTGGAATCGGTCTTGGGTTGTGTTGGTGGTGTCTTCCCTTTAAAGTATTTGGGGTTCAGTCTGGGTCTTAATCCAAGACGAGCAGTATTTTGGGAGCCGGTGATAGACAAAGGCCTCCCTTAACATATGGCAATCAAAAGATCAAATCTTTGTTGGGAGAGTTGTCCTGATTAAATCAACATTGGCTGCTTTGCCCATTTTCTACATGTCTATGTTTCAGTTATTCAGACTATGAATGATTGGCAAAGGAAAATTATGGGGAAAATAGTGTTGCAATGAGGGCTTTAAATAAGGTGAAATGGTTTGATGTGACCAAACCAAAAGGTGAAGGAGGTTTGGGTATCAGAAAGCTAGATGAGGTGGATCAGAGTCTGTTAGCTAAGTGGTGGTGGTGGTTCGCGGATGAGTAGGACGACCTTTGGAAGAGGATAATATGTGCTATCTATGGTTGGGAGACTCAAGAGTGGGATTTATCGAAACTTGATAAACAGAGGAATTCCTTTATGATTCACCATCTGATTGGATTAACAAATGATCTGAGGTTCGCCAATATCTTTAGAGGGCAGAATGTTCATTGGCAAGTGGGTGATGGGGGTCAAGCAAAATTTTGGGAAGACAGGTAGATGGGAGAAGTGACTTGTGTATTACATATCTGCAGTTGTACACGGCGTCCAAATTCAAACATAAAAAAATAGCTTCTACTAGGTTAATGGGGTTTGGAAGGTGGATTACCGCCGTGATCTTTGGTCTTGGGAGGACGCTGAGGCTCGCAAATTATTAGGGACTTAATGTATTATTCGGTTGAAATTGGGGGTTCGGGACAAACTTGTTTGGTACAAGTTCCTCAAGGAGCCGTCCTCGTCTCATGTTTACAAGCTTCCCTTGGGGATCCTAGTGGCGACACAAAGCTGGGATCGGATTCTGTGGGTCAAGGGAGTCCCGCCAAAATATTGTATGTTTGCTTGGCTTTTGGTGCACACTGTAGTGCCCACTCTATCGCTTTTGGACGGAAGGGGATGCAGGATCTCCTTGAATGCTATGAGGTGCTATTTCTACAAAGACAAATTTGAGGAGCAAGATCACATGTTTCTTCATTGTGAATATGCTTGAATTCTTTGGGGAAGGATGTATTCGTGATGGGGTGTATCCTGGGTTATACCAAGGGAAGTGGGAAGTTGTATTTTGGCTTGGGAAGATTTGGGTTTTAAGGCCTGGTGGAAGTGATGGATGATTATTGGTTTACTCTATTGCAGCATATCATGACAAGGTAGACAATATAGAGGTCGTGTTCTTCAATTTGCAGCAACATTGTTTGGTTGGCGCTTGATTCTGATTGGGTGGGATGGCGTTCGTCTCCGCGCTGGTGTTTGGTAGGTGACTGGAGGCGTCAAAGTGGTCTGGAGAATGCAGGAGCGGTCCTTTTGGAGTTGTGCTGACCTAGTTGGCTCGGTATGCAGAGTGTGTGCCGTAGGGTGATGTGGAGGAGTTGGCATGGTTATGGGGTCGTTTTTGGGTGCTGCTCCTTGTGTGGGTGTGGGTATTTAAATTTTATTGGATGTTTTTTCTAGTTTTGTGTCTGATCCTCTCGGGTTGGTTGGACCTTCTTTGTACTTGTTATTCAACTACAAAATTAATAAATCCCTTGTTTATCAAAAGAAAAAGTTTCTATAAGATTGATGTTACGAATATATTTTTAGAAACATTAAATATCAAAACATTTGGTGAATGGAAAACGTGAGGTATTTGAGGCATTATTTATTTTGTTTATTTATAATCGGCGATCATAAATCAATGATAATTCTAAATTTACATGAATAAGTGATGATTTCCAAAATTAGATGAAGTGAAACAACATCATTTTTAATATTTTGAAGGGATGACATCATTTTTGAACCTTTTGCATTTATCTTATTTACACGTTTTAATTACAATCGACCTCTCATTACATGTCTTAACATAAACTTTTACAAAAATTACGGAAACTAGCATAATTCATCAGATTTCACAAATTCGTTAGTTTGAGCACCCCAACCTCTAAAATGTTTTCGTGAATGTATAAGTTGATGATAAGACATCATCGAAAGATCAGTTGTGGGTAGGACATGCAAATGAGATAAAGAAGAAGGTTAGAAAATGATATTATCTCTCACATTTACACTAGTTTCTAAAAGAAATTGGAAAGCTTATGACATGACATTCAACAAAGGTTGACCTAGTTAGGACGTGCAAATGAGATAAACTTAAGCGTTAGAAATATCATGTGTGGTAGTATTTATTAATTTGAATTTTTTTTGGAGGGACAGAGGGTGCGATAACAAATGCGGTAAGGGTCTTGCGGCGAGGAACAAGACGACAAGGACCGACCGTGGAATTGGGTGCAGCTCTAACGAACTAACAAAGTGACGACGACCTCTTAGGGTCTGCTTTTGGGGATCCTGGGGTTCTTGGATGGTTTCGTGGAATCGGTGCTCGATAGTCAATGATCCAGCACGATGGCCTCTAGCAGAGGGGGCTATTAAGAAGCCTATGAGGCTTTGCAATCTGGAGTAGGGCCTTAAAAAATCAGAGGGCTCTACGGAGTCTGGTGGGACATCGGGAATATCGACGAGGGATGGCAAGCACCCTCTTCTTTCCCAATGTGTAATTGGGGGTTGATGAGGGGACGCGGGTATTCCCTTCTTATGGATCATAAGGTGGCATCGGGTCCATCAAGTACCAGTGTCACATTTTCCTACTGGACTGAGACCCAGTACTTTTACGTTTCTAAAGTCCCTCATTATCATCGGAGGGTGGACGACGTCAACTAAATCCTAAGAAAAATGCATTGTCCAGTTGTGCTTTTTTAGTACCTTGGTACAAGGTTTGCCAGACCTTCACTCTCGGACATCATCAACTAAATCGGTGGTCTCGACCGCTAGAGCATTATCCTCCTATAGCCCCAACTTAGAGTTGTATGACATATTTTATGTTTCTACATTTCTTATTGTTTACAATTATTATTCTCTTTCAGTCCTACAATATTTGGATTTTCACATATTCATGTTTTCGACTTAATTACGGTTTGTGGATCTTTTCAGGTAACTGTTTTCGGATTTGTGCTTTCGAGCTTTATCATTAATATTTTGTCCTACTTTAAAACAAGTTAAGAATATTACTTTTTTAATTTGTAAAATCTTAAAACTAACATTTATTATATCCGCGTCTTGATCAAATTAGTCTTGACAAAGTTGTGTAAATTTATCTCCCGTGGATAATATTACAAAAAAAAATATGAACCTCATTTTCTAACAAATGTTAGTATAAATTTTAAAATATTTTCTCTATCATAAATATTAAAGTAAACATATAAATTAATTTTAAAATAAAACATATTCAGAGTATTGCAATGAATAATTGAACAAAACCATTTAAAAGTTAATGTCTAAATAAATAATATTATCCAATCATTCAAAAATCAAACAATCTAATTTTATAATCTTTCAAAAATCTATATTATCCTCACATTATTTATGTTTGACTAAGCTAGTCATTTCTCATGGATGTTTTACAAAAACAATGTATAAATTTAATTTTTCTAATAAAAGTTTATATGGATGTATTTAAACATTTATCAGTAATAAATATTAAAGCAGTTATTTAAAATACATGACTAATATAAACTATAAAGAATGAATAGAATGTTTTGGCTGGGCGAACTAACTAAAACCCAATGAACCCTAGGGGGTTGTTCTGCGCAGCCTCCTCCCCCTTCCCCCCTCCTTTTCCATCATTGAATTCTCTACCTTAAACTACTCAAAACTCTCCAAATAACTTCGTTGAGGTTCCTCTTCTAACATTTTAAAGGTTCAAGCTCTCCAAATGACCTCGTTGAGGTTCCTCTTCTAACCTTTTAAGGTTCTACCGTCGTCGCCGCCGCCGCTCCACCGCCAGCCTCCTCCATGGCAATTCCATGCCTCCACCATCGAAGCCCCGGCTTCAAGGTTCTCCACTACCTCCAGGTGAGATCCTGTCTACCCGACTTAGGGTCCGCTGCTGCCGTCATCGCTGCCCACCAGCCGCTCTCTCGCCTCGCGTCCTGTTGCCCTGACGTCTCGCCGCCACCCTGGCCCTCCTGCCACTCTCCGGGTTACGGGCTCCATGCGTCGTGCCACCTATCGCCGGCATGGGTCCGTTCCCCCGACGGATCTGGGATCCGGGAGGAAGGCCGATAAGACGGGATCTGCCTCCACGACACCCGAAGTCGGGACCCTCGATGTCGATCAAACCGCTGCGGATCGAATCGATGCTCTCGCCTTTTGCACTACCTCGAAAGAGCAAGGCGAATCAAGACGAAGAATTGACGATACCAGATCATTCCAATGGCACGGGGCCTAGAAGACCTGGCATCACAGTGTTGGTAGTCTGCTCTTTCGTTTGTGTGCTAATTTCTTTTCCTGTTTTTGGTCGAATAAGTTATTGGTTATCCACTGTGCTAAGTCGATTAACCGCTTGGGACTGTGCTAGGTCGAATAAGTTTAGGACTTTGGTTTATTATTTCCTTGTAACGCATGTTGAAATGTCGGTAGGGAGTTGTCTTGAGTTGTTGCCCATGAGTTCATGTGGGCTAAAATTATGGGTCCATGAGCGCCGGGCTAGCTACGGTCGGCCCGGACAAATATCTGGAACCCGAGGCGGTCACGCCTCTTTCTGTATGATTGTCTTTCGGCATTAATGAAATCTCCGGTTACCCGTTTCAAAAAAAAAAAGAATGAATAGAATAATTATAAGTTTATAAATTAATTTTAAATCATGGCTATAAAGAAATATATTCTTGTGTGCAAATATATGAAGTAAAAAATCAAAACATTCACACACAAAAAAGTTCGATTTGAACTTATTTGTTCCAATGTATATCTGATACATATACATACACATATAAACTTTGTTATCTATAATGTTCGAACAGTAGTAACTACAAGAAACCACCTATTTAATTACCCAACAATATATTATTTAAAACCAAAAATGCTTTGAAATGTCCGGATCAAGCATGAGAAGTAGAAATTTATAGTTGTTTGAACAAGATAGGATTATTCTCCGATGATTAACACATAGATTCATTCATCTATAGTTTCAATATTACCATTTCAATTTGCATCTCAAGTTGAGAAGCAAAATCATGGTCAAAGATTGAAATACAAAACTTGCAATAGCTACTACATGGTGTTTTTATTTTCTCCACACCAATACAACACATGAACACTGTCAAGAGATTTTTACCACAACACAACACATAATGGCATATACTTCAGTCTCCATTACACCTTACAAGACCCAGCTATAACACTATAACACAATATGCAACAACTCACAAAGTCACTTAACAACAAGACACAAATGTATACTTATTAGGCAGGCTCCATCAGGGCTTGCACATACCTTCCCAACACTTCTAGAGAAGTTTCGCCTGATCTTAACTTCACCCCCAAGCTTGCGCTTTATGGAAAATCAGTCAAAGTAGCCACATCGGCTGCCATGCTCCATCACCTACCCAATACACAGTCTACAGACACATGGGTTTATGCAGCAGAGCCTGCTTGTTCACATAGGTCTAGCAAGTCCAGGGTCTGCATAAACATAGATCAAATTTCAGGTTTATCAGCCCATACAAAAGCCAAATGAGGAGAATGTAAACAAAAATACAACCCAACAACTACATAGAGCACTTGAACTTGGGTCTTGGGACCTGGGTTCAAGTACCAGCAGCGGTACGTCACTTCTTATTTCCCTTCCCAACTTCAGTTGGCCCTCTATATCCAGCCCTTTTGGGCCTCTTTCAAGCTCGGGATCAAGAATTTGGTGCCCTCTCCAACATACAGGGGCTCATTTCTTGCTTGATAAATCAATTTTAAAAAGTTCTTTAGGGATAAAAAATTGTTTGGTTCTCCATTACTTCTACATAAGTAATGGTCTTCATCCCAAATGCTTTGATACATCTGATTTAGTCAATAAAAAACCACACAAGGCTCGGCCATACCTCTGGAACTGAGAGTTCTAGGCGAAACTTGGGGCCATCATAGTGGTGGAGGACTGGCCTAAAGGAATCTTCTTCCAATGCCTTGCAGATTTTCCTAACCTGAATCCTCACCTAATAAACAAGGAGGGAAGCAAACATATTAGGCACATGAATTGGATGCCTGAAATGTTACAGAAACAAAGCCCAAATTAATTTAAGACCTATATTATACCTGAGCAGGGAACCTTGACTCTCCTTTACATTTTTTATCTTCCCAAGCAGTTGGATCGATGTTAGAACCCCCAAAGCCTGATGCCTGTACAAAAGCAATTTGTTAAGCTTGTACATCTAAGTCAATTAACTACCAGAATGATACTATATAAGGTCAAAAGATTCAGATTCCATATCTCCACCAATAATATTATATAAGGTCAAGAGAATCAGATTCATTTAGATGAGAAATAATGTAGCATAGTGATCTTCTCATGTATGTCAACACGACCTTGTTAAGATGTTTACTTGTTGAGCGAAAATCTAAAGAAAATAATGTGATAAATCTTTATTTCTGAAATGTTCTACTTAAACCAAGCTCTGGTTCAAGTAGAAAATCTAAGAGAAAGAGGGGATTGGCTCATAATATGCCTAATTGCCAAAAGCATTGCAGATGGTGGTTAATGAATAGTTTGCAAGTATACCTCGAAAATTCCATGCAACTGGTGAGTTGTATAGTTATAAAGGAACAGAGGTAAGCCTGGAGTTATTGCACGTACAGAATCCCGATACCTCGGTGGCAATCCTGCATAATGGAAATAAGAAAAGAAAAATAAGCCAAAAAGTTAATTCGGAACTAAGTGCATATGCCATCTTTCCGATTAAAGTGTTTTGTAGGTTGCCAACAAAGATGAGTGATAAATTTCAATTCATGATTGTTGCATAAGAAACATTTAGGTGCAGATCAAGTTGTTTGACCATTAAACTACTGGATACAATTAACTAAGCTCTCAACATGTCAAGGCATAAACATCCAGATTCATTTATATTATAATATATTCACCCTACATCATATCTCATTTTATTCAACTGTGCGAGAATGGTTAAAACAGAAAATTAAACTTACCAAATAGCTGGCGCTTCAAATCTTCCTGCATTGTGTCATTGTTGCACACAAAGATGTATCCTCCAAGCACCTCATTCCGCGGGAGAGTCTCAGTTGCTGGCAAAGTCTTGAACCTTTTGTCAAGAGCATTGGCATTAGAATTGTCACTGTTGTTATTGACGTTTGCCTCTTTGATGCTCTGATTATTGCTGACATACTTGGTCCCAGAGAGATTTCCAAAGGCAGATGGATTGTTTTTTGGGTACACTGCATTCATATTGTAAACACTATTCCTGAACGAACTCTTGCTCATGTTTTCAGCCATCTTGGACTCCAAATTCAGCATGTTAAAGTTGAGGTTTTCAAATTTGTTATCTTCCTGGAACCCAAATTTGTCCCTTGGCCTGCTTTCAGCTGGACCCTTAGAGAGATCAAGGTTGTTCATACGCTCTCCCTTCAACCTTGTTTGATCAGCTAATCTAGATGCAGCCATTAGCCACTTCTGATCCTCCCCAACTTTTGATTGCCCTCGAAGCTCATCGCCCAGTTGCCAAAAGCTGTTCATGTTTTCCATCTTACGAAGTCTGGTGTGAAATAAATAGGGGTTAAACAAGAACGCAGAGTGCCCATTTTATCTAATTAATTAAGATAAGAAAGGAATAGATTATCGATATTATTGAGCCCATTTAAGTAAAAAGGGAAAACAAAGAGTTGAAAACTTGGACGAGATAGTTCTATCAACAGATTAACCCGATTTAAGTAATTAATTGAAATAAATAGTTTCCTTGAAATGATTTGACTCCCCTTATAAAGAAAATGTCCACACAAACATTATATGAAAGGCTGCAGATATTTAAAAGGAATCTAATTGCCCCCTATGTCTGCTTTTGCTATTTAGGAGTAACTAATAGACTCACAAACACCCTTAGGATGTTGCTAAACACTCATTTCAAAACAGGGAAACCATGATCAATTGACAGGGTTATGACAGCAAAGCTCCGTTGCATGCACAGACAACCCGAGCCAGGTAAGCCAAAAACTACAGATAACCAAAATCCTCACACTATGGTCCCCCAATGGAGCAGGTAGACCTGAACCAAGGACTCATCCTTCCAGCCAAACTGAGGCACAACTCTTTGCCCATTGGATCAATTCTCTTCCATAATTTTTCAACACAAAATTGAAACAAATATTAAAACCAACACTCAACCCCTTTTACACTCTTTACATTCTTTAATGATCTCTAGCAGGTATCAAAATAAAATATTTGCAAATACAAATCGAACCAAAACACAAAATGCTAACGCCCACATCAACAACTGCATACCCTACAAAACCATATTTTCATTGGAAGCTAATCAAAATGAAAACCCCAAAACCACATACTAATATCAGATTCAATATCCCATACTTCTCTCCTTTTACTCGATCTGTCAACTGTCATGAACAAAACCAGGAACGAATTTTAAGCCAAACAGATCAGATTTCTAAAAATCCAACAGCAATTGGCATGTAAATACACAACATTTTCCCACAATTGAACGAAGAAAACTGGTAAAAAAAATTAGAACACAGATGAAACGACTTATTCAATAGCTCGATTCCAGCATAAATCAAACGAGAAATGAAAAACAAAATACTCACAGTGAGTCGAGCTGAGCTGAGTGAAGTAAAAAAAAACAAGTAAAACCCAAATTGAACTTGAAATTAATAGCAGACTAAACAAAAACAAGCAGCGAAACAGATGGATACGCGGACAAGTAAGGATTTCGTCTGGAGCGAACCCTAGATCTGGGGATCCAAAGGAGGAAGAAGAGAGCTAGAGAGAGAGAAGCGGACGCACCTTTATCTGCTGCTCTGGCTAAGGGAAAGACCTGGACAGAGGAGTCACAGAAGCGGATCTTTTTCGGTACATATAGCAGATCCACATACCCAAAACGCCCCTCCCTGGTTCAATTAATTACAAGGCTGCCACTCCGATTTTGAATTTCGTTTGTTTGGTTGCGTTGTCAGAGTTTGGCTTGTAATTTATGGACGAGAGCGCACGTCCACACGCGCAATCGCCGCGTGGATTGCAGTGCCTCGCGATATTTTAAACGCTCTCAAACTTAGAGAAGCTTCCTCGGCAACGCTGTTTTGCGTTCACCCAAAAAACTGCACGCACGCACTGCGGGTGCGGTTGGGCCTTCGAGAGCACAGGTTTTAATGAGGTCCGAGCTTTGTTGCACGTGTCAGTCAATATGAGAAGGTGGGGCCAGAGTGAAAGATGAAAGATGTCGGTGGGAGTAGACTGTAAAACGACGCCGCGCGAGTCACGGAGTGTCGCTGCTCTGCTAAATTGTAAATTTGCCGACCAGTGTTTAAGTCTCACCTCACCCCAAAGCGATCTTCCGATTGGCTACACTACAGTCCATGACATTAATATTCCAACTTGTTGCTCGATTAAAATAATTATTAAAAATATTTCAAAAATAAATATATATATATATATATATAATAAAAAGATACTGAGCATATCTTGTTGTGCCTATCTTGTGAACTGCAGACAAGTTTATTCTAAATAAATTGCGTTGGTAGGATTGGTTGCATTGTACTAGAGCATTCACAATGGATTTATTCCTACTCCAATTGAACTAAATAAATTATAGTTACAAGTTTATCCTGTTTTGATTCTAATAGTAAAAATAGGCCGAATCGATCTAATTTTGGTTCAAAAATGTGTAGGTTAAGAAAATATTATTGACAATGATATTTTTTTAATATTAAATTTGAAGTTACAAATTTGATTACGTATAAAATTAAATGATCAACTTAGTTTTCTTCTTCTTGTATAATGTAGTGATGATTTGTCGGTAATTCTCAGGTGAAATGATACGATAAAATAATAAACCTACCCAACATCCTGAAACATCGAAATGAACTTCATTAAACACAAATTGGGGAGTACAAGCTGATCATATGAGGGTACATGTAAAACCAAGTTAGAGCACATCACATCAACCCTGAAATCCTATTTGTCATGCCTTGAAGAATGAGTATATGGGAAGCCAAGTCCTCAGGCTCCATGTGGGAGGTGCCCATCGATTCAAAAAAGCAGAACTCTCGCACCAGTAACTCCGATGCATCGGCCTATGCTCGACGGTGCTCTCGAAGTTGGTCAAGCTTTTGGCCAACTTCGGGTCAAGAGGCACGTCGACCGTTCCCTTCCCATTGTCCTTCCCCTCCTCGTCTTTGTGGCCTTCTGGACGATGGTCGTGGACGAGTTCAGGAAAGGCCCCCTCGGCCTCTTCAGCTGCAAGAATGTCCATCTCAGTCATTGGGTTGCTCATGCTAGGTTTTTTTGGGTGTGAGACGTCTATCGATGCCGATGAACTCCTCGGTGGTCATGGAAAACTCATTCTCGAAATGAGGACCCATCAGTGCTATCATGCGAACACGTGCTCGTACTTCTCAACGTAATCCTTCTCCGCATCCTCCGTGATCTAGTCACTGGATCTACCAGATTGGTAAATGTGCTTAAACTTTGACCACCACCCCTAAAACATCTCCACCTTACTGTTGGTGACACTCTAGGGTTGTTTGTAGTTTATCGATATCCGCTTAGTGTTACAACATCAATGAAGCTTATATGTAATGTCGTAGATCCTGCTCCCTCGTTCTACAATGGGAGGCAGAGAATCTATGTTGCAACGTCGAAGTTTCAAAGAGGATTCGTCGGAGGTTAAGAGCTTAAATGTCAGTGTATCTTTTACAACAAAAAAGACGAAAGGAAGAGTTGCAGAATCAGGAAGGTGATGAAGACGAAAGAGAAACATTGGCAAATGCTTAAAGATCCTGATCCTCTGCTGCCGATCACTTCCATTCCATCGATAGAGAAAAAATATCTAGCTCCCGAGAATCCCATGGGTGTTCCCCTGCTCGGATACATGGAAAGGATTGAGAGACGCCCCCGAGAATGATATGGGGGATCCAAGGCTCTCTTCCTCGTAATGAGGACTCCCCCTGATAGATCGGTCGAGTCCTTGTGATGGGAAAATGTCTGACCTATGGTATCGAGGCTCGGGTTAGTTCCTCACGGCTGACGGGGAAATGTCTGGTTTGGTAGGGAACTGTTGCCTTCCCCTCTACCTTCTTTTCCTTACCATGTCGGTTCCCTTGACGGGGTTTGACAAGGGTAAAGTTAAGGGTTGGGAAGCCAGAGGATCATCCTCAATAGGACCAGTTGGTACCCAGCACCATCATGTCATGTCGTTCTCTAACCCCAACTGATCTTGGATCTTCCGGGGAATAGAGAAAAGGTCTTCGATCCCCGACTCCAACATTACAAGCGGACACCAGATGTCTTACACAGCTGCATCCATAACAATGATCCATATACGTTCATAAGAAATATGCAGCAATGACCGTACCTCAGACTCTGAGAGTCAGATGTAGAGCTGGCTCTATATTAGTAGTCAAATGTCCACACGAACCTAAATCCGCATAAAGTCTTCCCAGCTCAATTCGTCTACATCTTCGTCCACTTCTAAGCAAGTGCCTAATGCACTCCCTAGACAGAAGCTGACTCCACTGTTCCACGCCCCCACCGGTAGGTTGGATAACCTTGTGCTAGACCGAGAAATGAGTAAAGAGGATGTCTCTAGGGCAGAGCTGAGGGCGAAGGTCTGTGAATAGGATAATTGACCCACGAAAGGCCCATGGTTCCCCGACTAGTACTTAGGCTCGCTCTATGGCTGTCTTGAAGAAGAATCCCACCACCCCATCTTCTAGGGGACGAACAACCACGATAGGTAGTTTCCACAAGTCTGTAAGCCAATCTACCAAGGATTGCAAGAAAAATGTCCTTGGCGACATGACTCAAGCCGCTACCACGTAACTAAAGTTTAGGCCCTGACTACACAGTTTAATTAGAGGGATAATGACATCCCGAATAGCTAGGCTCTCCATATGAGTACCCAAAGTCCGCGACATCCCCGTATCCTAAGTCCATGGAGCGGGTAACCCGGGTCATTCCCACTCCTGGTCCCAATGGGCCTCCAAAAGCACCTTTCCCACAAGATGACGGGCCTCCAAATAGGCTCTTCCCATATGTGGGTGCGCCTACCCCACCCGCCCCATGCATAGAGAGTCCTCTGACCCCCTGAACGCGTCCGCCCTGGAGCCCGACCCGCATAAGTGAAGCCTTAGGATTGGGACCCGATCCTTACTACCGTCAGTCCCTCGCTCTCAGGCCCTCCGTCCTATCTTCCCAACTTTGGTCATACAGGTCCCGAATGTTGCAACATCTGCTACCCGCACCAGAACCTTCAGCATCCCCCTCTCTCATGGATCCCCAACGCCTCCCATGCATCGCCGGCACAAAGTCCCCCAAAAGCTCATCCGCCACAAAGGGAGGCACGTCAACGCCCATTTCCGCCCTAGGAGAAGAGAGTGGCCGACTTCCCCTAAACCTTGCCACCTTCCCACACGCTAGGCGTGGTCGCAGGCCTCTCGCTGGGGTCTGATGGACCAGGCCCTGTGGTTGACCTAACTACCCTCCGAGTCGTGGTCCCCGTCCTCCAATCGCCGACAGGATCGGAGAATACCCTACTGCCGCTCGGGAAAAGAACATTAATCCAATCTCCATCGCCAAGAGGATCCCGAAAGGACCCACGATCGATCGAGAGAGGTTGGATTCACCAAATAAGCCAAAGAGTTGGGTTCCGACCTCACTATTGACGAAATCGATTTTGTCGTCGCTGAGAGGTCATCATGGGAAGCACCGTCGTCCATGTCTTCTACTCGTTTGCTAGGGGGTGTAGAGCAAACGACTAGTTTTGTGATACATTTTAAGCAAGGTTGTAAAAAACGTTAGGCGCTAGTCGGACGGGAAGAGGTCCTAAACGCTAGACGGGGATTAATCGTATTATTATTTAATTATTTTTTATTATATATTATCAAATTTTATATTATACCATATAAAAAATATTGATAATATCAAACATTAAATATATTAAAAAAATCTACTAAACTAAAAGTATTATGCAATTCTTAGAAGAAGATCAATAAGTATGACTTTATCAATTCAATTACTACAGACTTGTGCTCTTTTGATGTTTTGTAAATATTAAACAAAAAATATTAATAGCTTGAATCAATCTCAGGATGTAACATTTGAACAAAATATGCTCGACCAACTCAACTAGCATAATTTTATGATCTCACTTAGTTTGTAGGAGATTGGAAGCTGCTTTTTAAATCAAGAATCCGACCCGACGCTTGATCGACCCGCCCAATTAATCGTTCGAATCGAAAATTAATCAACCGTATTCCTCCCAAACGGCCTAAGACGTCTTAAGAGGATAAATCGACTCGACAGAGTTCATTTCAGCGCCTAGACATGGCCTAACCGCCTGCAAACGGAGATTTTTACGGCCTTAATTTTAAGGCATATACTAGCCCACACACATTTTATGGCATGACTTATGAGAACAACAATCCTATTTGCTCAGCACATGGCCCATGTGGCACAATAATTAAAGAACAATGGAATAATTAAAATAAAGTATAAAAATAATGCTTATGAATATGATACATCGTTCCAAGCAGGCAAGCACAATATGAGAAGCTGCCTGGATCCAGATAATGGGATTGCCATCAGACAGAAAATAACTAGAGGCACCTGATATCTTACAAAGAAGTAGGACAAGCCCAATAAGAGGAAGAAAAGGAAAATAATAAGTTTATTTGGGCCGTTATTAGGCCCATATCTACATTGGGCCTCATTTCATGTCCGTAACTCGATGCACACGTGTCGTCGAACAGATCGGGCGGGAATTACCGTTGTGCCACTGGAGGGACTGAGAGAATTGGGAAACCTCCGCCGAGGTATAATGTTCCATGCCTTTCCTCACAACTCCCAATTTTTCTCTCCTCTACGTTATCCTCACCGATCCGGAGTCCTCACCGTCGCCGGAAGTCCGTACGGTCGGAAACTAGACCATAGAGTAGATCTGTGGTCATGGACATGCCCAGCGATTTCGATCGGCTCTTGTTCTTCGAGCACGCTCGCAAAACCGCCGAAGAGACCTACGCCCAGGACCCTCGCGATGCCGAAGTTCGTTTCTCCAATTTTCTACTCATTTTTTTTCGATTATTAATTTAGAAATATGTATACGCATCCTTGTTGACGATATAGGTTTTGGATTAGGAGCCTGTGAATTTTTCTTCGATTTGTCAGTAATTAGGTTGAGATTTAATTTCCATTTTTCTGATTTTTGTTTTGGATTTCATCGTGGGTGTGGATGAATTGCAATGATGTTGGGGTGATTTTATATGCGCCTTTTACTGTTGGCAGAATCTTACAAGATGGGGAGGAGCTCTGTTAGAGTTGTCTCAGTTTCAGAATGTCCCAGATTCTAAGAAGATGATTGAAGGTATTGTATGTTTTTATGCTAGGGTTTCTTTTCACTATTTGTGTGAAGTTCATGTGTGAAGATTGAATCAAAGAATTTGAGTTATTTATGAAAGAAAGATTTGAAATTCGTATAGTAATGTTTATGCTAATGTACTTTGGTATTTGGTATGTTTAGGAGTTTGAATTTTTTTTGTTGCGAGAACTTTGGCTTTCGAATTCATTGCATTGATATGACCTTGCAGATGCCATTTCAAAGCTGGAGGAGGCATTGGTGGTTAATCCAAAGAAACACGAAGCCATTTGGTGTTTGGGGAATGCCCATACGTCTCATGCATTTTTGACTCCAGACTTGGATGAGGCTAAAGTTTACTTTGATAAGGCAGCTCGTTACTTTCAACAAGCCCTTGAAGAGGTAGGCTTTTTGCAAGACATCTAAGCTATGCAGGCATTTCATCACGTCCTTATTCTAGTGCTTCTATTTTGTCTTAATATAGGAGCCAGGGAATGAACTCTATCTCAAATCCTTGGAAGTTGCTGATAAGGTAATTCTCTAACATTGATCAGTAGTGCTAATGGGTTATTTTGTGGGCAACTGGGCATCATGAACATCAACTTTCTTCTAGAAAAGCTACAACTCACTTTAATTTGCTCTTTTATGTGAAAAATGTTGACACTGTCAAAGACATTGTCGTCGACAATGGGGACATGATTTCATGGTTTATTACATGTTTGCTAGTTTAGTTAGTATTATCTGCTGAAAGAATAAGAGTGTATTTATTGACTGATATTGTTCTGATCTTGGTTGAAACTTTCTCTATAGTTCTTGAAAAGTGAGATAAGCATAGAATAGTATGGGATGTGAACGAATGTGCATTTGTTCGTAGATGTTTCTGTTTTTGTTTAGATGAGTAAGGGAATGTTTACATCTCAAACTTAAACGAATAGAGCAGAAGTTTCGTTCAATGTTAGCTACGACTTAATTGCCTGTTCCTTAGTACCTTACCATCAATTTTGCAGATATCTTAACTTCTCATTGAAAGAATGAACATGAATACTGAACCACTGTGTATTTTGATTGTTTCACATTTTAATGTGGTTAAAATAACCAATCACTGTATCCATAGGCCCCTGAATTGCACCAGGAGATCCATAAGCAAGGTTTTGCCCAACAGGCTATGTTGGAGGCAGCTGAACCTTCTTCTTCATCAACTGCAAAGGTGATCTCACGACACTCATGCTGCTTTCTCTTTCACTTTTCTTATTTCCCTTTTATTCTCTCTGTTTATTGGTGCATTATTCTTATAAGCAGTCTCTGCCTTGCAATAGATGGTTAATTTTATTTAGTGTGTGTGTTAAGTGCATGATTTCTAGAAGAAAATTAACCAAGTAGTTGGTGGGTTTTGTTTAAGGTTAAATGCTCTTACACAGTACATGAATAAGAGGTTTACTTGAGTGACTACCTTTGTTTACTGTGATTATCTATGCATGTAATAAGGGGGTTTCTTGAGTAGACTACCTTTGTTTTCTTCAGTAGACCACCTATGAGTAGACTACATGAATAAGGGGCTTGTTTTAACGGTTGCTAGAATCATGGATATGCTTGCACATGTAGGAGTGCTAGTGCAACACCACTATTTTACTGCTTCCCAGTTCCCACAATTTGCACAGGGACTTACCCTGGTTTCCCTATTTGGTGACCTTTTTTCTCACTGTCCCTGCTTGTTCTGGTTTCGAGTGGATGCATATCAACTGTATAGGGAAAAAATATACATGTTTTCTGCAGTATTGTTAGATTGGCAGTGTAATGTAAATATGTAATTATACATCAAAACAATGTTTTCAATGATCTGAAGGTCATCAGAAATGGATATTATTTTACTGTTCTAGGTTCTTCCAGAACCGTGTTGGAGATGTTTTGTGTTGGATTGCTTTTAGGATCCTCAATTTGAGTTTCTTCTTGGTATAATTGCAAAAAAGTACCCTGAGGAATTCACTTTTTTGCAACTTCCCTGAACTTGTCTTTTTGTTACACTTTGTATAAATTTATTTCAAAATGACAATTTTACACTTGGACATTTATATTTAAAGTAATAGTTGTAGAACAATATAGCCAAATTTGCATATCCCTTAAATTTCTTACTCTTTGTACGGTACAAAGAGGAAGAAAATTCAGGGACATGAAAATTTAGATTTTCTGTTTTTAAATTTTTTTAAAAATATAAACTATAAGGGTAAAATCGTCCTTTTATATACAAAGTGCAACAAGAAGACAAATTTAGGGTGCTTTTTTGTAATTATCAAAAAAGAGGGCTACAAATTGCAAAAAATGAATACCTGAGGGTACTTTTGTGCAATTATCCCATTATTCTTTTGTATCTATAGTGTTAACTATCAGAACCTAACTTCACTTTGTTAAGCAATCAGCTCATATTTGTTGGTGTTATTTCAGGCTCCAATAACAAAGAAAAAGAAAAGCAGTGACCTCACGTATGATATATGTGGATGGGTAATTCTGGCTGTTGGTATTGTTGTATGGGTGGGATTAGCAAAATCACAGGTCCCTCCGCCTCCGCCGCGATGATTGGTCTGCCTTTCAGTGGATTGTGAACATCCATAAGAAATTGAGCTGATGTACCTGAAATTGAGATTGTGTGATCACCATGCATTGGATTGATTTTTGGCTTATGTTGTGCCAATGTAGACTTTTTAAATAAGTTAGAATATCATCTACATTGAATAGTATTTAATCTCTGTAGTGCATTTATGTATCCTCTCCATCTCCAAGTATCATTTATTTTGGGATTATATGTTAAGGATGACAACAAGGTGGGTATCGAAAAATTTGTGCTTTCGGCCCATCCTCCGAGATCCGTATTGGAATATATTTTAATTAGATATATCTGGATATGGTTGCTTGAGATGTAGTTGTGTGACCATAACTGATATTGTTGCTTGACCGCAGTTTAAGATTTTGAATTTTTAGGGATGGTGATGTGGGACTGGGTGGGATCTTGCCTCGGCTATGGGATTCCTGTTCTTAAGAATATGCTAATAGAAAAGCGAAGTTGGTAGTGTCGTTTTCTCTTTAAACAATAAGGGTGATGAACGGCAACTGTGGTAACCTATAGGCTGGGCTGGATCAACTGGAGGGATACTTCATAGATGTTTCCCTGAGGGAGGAACCGATAGATTAAAAACTAATTGAAGTCATGGCTGAAGCTTGCAAGGTCAAGCGCATCGCCTTTTAGCCGATTCAGAGAAGGCATCCTTGGTTTTTTTTAGACCTTCCATAAAGCTTCGCTGGTCCTTATTGATAAACGCCCCAAATGCATCCCGTTGTAAAACGGTTCAAGCATACGATGGTTCACGCTCACTTCACAACCGCCAAGTTCCCATTCCACCAATTTGGTGACACTGAGTTGCATAAAATAAAGTGTTTTGTCATAATCTAATTTAATATCAAATTTTGGTTCGTTCAATCCCGCTTGGGTCTAGAATTCATCGGGTTTGAATCATTTTGTATCTCAGGTATACTTTTTTTTAGTTCCGTACCAGTTGGTTGACCATTAGTGATTTTTGAAACTTAATCATTTTATTTTTTACTTTTTTAGCATACGAAATGGACTTTTTATTGATATAGAATTAAAAGGTCTTAAAAACCGTACATGAGTAGAATGAACTGAACAAGATTAGATGCAGTTTTAGTGGCGGTTGAAACATTGATCCTATATCTAAATACCTGGTGAGACCCAAGGAGATGTTAGGGGTGGTTTCTTATTCCAACTGTTTTTAGCGCTATGAATCCATTGGACACTTTCCACGTCTCAACTTGATCGATAGTGCTATGTCATACCAGTCGATCAAAGAGTATGCCAAAGAAAGGAGGAGGTTGAGAATCAGACGGAATCTGATTCACAAAGGCCGAGGTGTGACTCCTCATAGACACCCCGAGATGCCCTAGGTAACTCATAGAAACAACCGAGACAGCTCATCGTGCCTCGCTCTTGTCCCATCGGGGCCATCTTCCTCAGCTGTTTTTCTGGATTCCAAAATGCCTTAGGTGGGGGTATTGGATCCATCCGTCCCTGGAGAGGAGAAGTACCAGCGGGGGCTCCTCCAGGTTTTGGTTAGGGGGTTGAAATCATCCGTCCTGGGAAGGGAGGGATAGCAACGGGGTTTCTCTCGGCGTTCCCTAGTTGTATCCTCAGGTGTAGGCCCAGTCCGGCGATCCCATGCCTCCGAGTTTCATGAGAATGGCTGCCCTCATCCCCCGTATGATCTAGGGAAGGGCGGGTATCCAACACTATTCGGAGCCGCGACAACATGATCGTCACCCGTGGTGATGGTCTGTGGCCTTGTCCATCCGATACAACATTGATCGATTCAAATAAAATCCGTTCGTGTTGGTGAAGTAGTTGTCATTGAGAAGATACGCTTGATCGGGACCAGCGGTCCGGAGTGGGCTATGATCGTGGGATGAGTGCTTCCTCCCGAGGTCCATCTGGACGAATGGTTGCTCGGCTATGCCTACGATATGGTCCGGTACGGGAGGGTCTGCGATAGGGGTGGGGCGGGATCGCGGTCAGTGGAAGTGCCATAATAGGAACCCGAGTCCTCATTTCCATGACAACGTAGTGGGAGATCTAGTGGAGGACGGGGTCCTCGTTTTCCTCCTCAACGTCCCTTTGTCATGGTGGCAGGAGTCGGGATTCTGGCCTGACGTGTTGGTCTCTAGGGTGAGGGTACGACATTTCATGTGGCAACAGTCGACGATTAGTAGTGAGGGCAACAAAGTCCTCTCCTGGGATGATTCATGGGCCTCATCTGGTTGGCCGGGCCATGGAAGGTCGTTGGATCGAAAATCGAGATATAACGACAGAGATCGACAAGCGTGGGGAGCGGAAATTCATAGTGATCGAAAGATGCAACGGAGGTCATGGTTGTCGAGAGAGAGGAAATAGTTTGGAGGGAAGAGATGTTTTTGAAAAGAAACCCTAACAATTTCGAGATTTTTTTTTTCATTTATTTGATTAATATAAAAAATCAATGTACTAATAAACTTGATTCGTATTATTGGTCCACTTTGTATCGCTGACCATAAAGAACCCAAAAAAAAAACACAAAACGAACATAAGAAACAAAAGATCCTACAATGCCAGTTCTTATGAACCCTGTAACTTTCGTAGTAGGGCGTTCTGGTATCGCTAACCCATCGTCTTGAGTCGCCGGGATGTTTGAATGTGTTAAGGATATCGGAGCATGTTCTGGATGTGACTTCACCGATACTTCTTGCAGAAGCAGATTGATCATCATCGGATCGACCCACAAGGGGCTGACCAGTTTCGAGGTGCCCGACTTTGAGTGTCGTGGACACAGACCCCATCCCATCGTCCCTCCTCCCGGATCCCAAATCCAGCGTTTGTATTGTTCCGAGATGTGTACCTGATATTCACCGGAGAATAGGAGCATTTGAGGGACGGAGTGAAAACCTCTTATCTTGAGAGGGTGATGGCCCGAGAGAGGTGGATCAACGGAGGCGACAACGAAGACAATCATGAAGGCTAGTGGTGGTCGACGACGTCAAAAAAATAGATAGATAGGGTTTTCCCGATTAACGACTAGAATTTTTCCTCTTGAGAGCTCTCAACCCTTGTCAACACTCTTCAATAAGATTAAAAAATCACTAATAATAAATTGAGATATTACGGTCCAATCCCAACCCACCGAAAAAGTGCCAAAAAGCCCCAAACAGGCTTCAATCTGACCCGGATGCGCGGGCCCAATATTGCTGACGCGGCTCTGTTCACAGCCGAGCAATGCGTACTTGCACGAAAACACCGGATATCGTGACCCTGGAAGTTTCCAGTCTTAGCTACCTTCTTCCTCCCCATTTTCTCTGATATAAACATTTTGATCCGATGGTTGTTTTTGAGCTAAAGACGAACATGGCCGCTGCAACTCAGCTGAACCTGCTAGGTTACTGTTCCACCACGTCTCGCCGGAGCCACCGTGTGGCTTCCTTTCCTGGCTTTGTGTCCTACCGTACACCCAGGCTTCGCGTCTTAGCCATGGCTGCCAAGAAAAACCCCAACCGTCTCAAATACGCCACTCCTCGATTTAGCAAGGTCTTCTTCTTATCATTCTCCTTGTTTTTTTTTTGCATTTTGGAAAAAAATTGCGTTTAGACAGTAGAAATGTAGAATCCACCACAATTTTGCTCTCAAGAGCTATTAAGTACTTCGAAAATGCTAATATAAGCGATCGGAATCCTGTTTTTCCGATTTCTTCTTCGAAGATCAATGTGCATTTATGTGTGACTTTCTGTTTGGTTTCCGAGAAAATAAAGGATAGGGATGTGAAAAGGAAAAACTCCAAGAACAAATGGTTATTTGACTATTGAACTCAAAAACTAACTATAGACTTGTTTGTCGATCAATTTGATACTTTAGACTTAAGGTAATTGAGCAAACTAACATTTTCCGTTAGAGATGCCAGAAAACGTTAGGAAAAACTATAAAAAAAAAAGTCTACAGTTAGTTTTTGAGTTCAATAGTCATATGACAGTTAGTTCTTAGAGTTTTTCCTAATGTTTTTTTGTCATTTCTAACGGAAAATGTTAGTTTGCATAATTACCTTAAGTCTACAGTGTCAACTTGATTGACTAACAAGTCTATAGTTAGTTTTTGAGTGGTACATTCTTTTAATAGTTAGTTCTTGGTGTTATCCCATGTGAAAATCTCATACGAGGGCCTGCAGTTCTTGTGTGGCTTCGAATTTCAGAAGAAAGTGGATAAACTAATAGCAGGACTGCAGGAGACAGATTGTGGTTGAATCGAATACTGAGCACAGTAGAGCTGGATGTGTGGGCTTTTAAGGTCTCTAGTGGTTATAATTGTGGTGTGAACCCTCCACATGCTCACAGAAGCTAAGAAATCTGTAAAATGTAATGACTAATGAGTTTAGCTAAATAGCATCTTATGTCTAAACGTGTTAAGGACTAAGGATCAGTAAGACAGCCATGAAAGAAGAGTGTAGATCGTTGAGGAAGACATCAAAGTGGTCACTAGATTCCTATTTCCGAGAAACTTCCCTATGTGCCCCTTTTGATCATAATCGTACTTATTTTATGGTATAATGCTAAGAGTTTTCTTTGAATTTGACTACATGTTTGGGATTAGTTGAAGCTCATCTGTGTTTTTGAAAGCTTTTCATATCACTAGCATTTATTTTGACTGAAACTCTTCCTGCATCCATATTGCTGAAGTGAACGAAGCATTGCTAAATCTGTAACAACCATCCAAGTTGAATGTAATGTAATGTAATCTTAGATTTTATATACATGTCAGGTGCTTCTCTCCGTTTCCTTCTGTTCTTCATCCTTTTATGTTTCTATCAGATTTTTTTTAAATATAAAATATTGTAGAGCTTTCAATGTGTCAAAAACCAACATTCACCGTTTCCCCTTCTATTTGTTAGTTTGTTGTATAAATGCTCAAAATCTATCAAGTTCGTACCTAGGCCACCATAGTCAAGAAAACAAACTTTTAGACTTGATGAAACGGGATATGAGGATGACTGTTGTACTTATCCGGTGGGTATGACATTACCAGGAGGATGATATGCTCTACGTGGAAGTTGATCCTACAGGATCAGACTCTTGGAAATTGGATCCAGTTATTGAACTTTTGAAGGAAGGAGCTGTGGGGGTGATTCCTACCGATACAGTGTATGTTGCTCCTATTCGTCTCAGCATTTTGCTGAATCTGTTTTAAACAAAGTGTTTCATAACCATTGATGGATTGTTTATTATTTACATCTGCTGTTATGAAGGTTTTGTATCATATAATTTATCATATTTGATTCTTTTTGTTTGTATTGGTTGTTTATGTACATGATTATCTTTATAGGAAGTCTTTCACTTATTGAAATAACCTTCTCTTAGTGTTACGAAAACCCTTGCATGTTTTTAGACCCGTTCTTATCTTGTAATGATAATGACATTAATCGGTGCTGCTAAACTGAATTGAATGTACTGAAAGAAGGTAAATGTTGCAATCCTTGCACTTGGTAGTCTGGATGAGTCTAGCTGATCTATAAGTGAGATATTCTTCTGCCTATATAAGAATTCGATTAATACTATTCTGATAATTTTTCTGATGACCAAATATTCTTTGTTATCAGGTATGCCATAGTCTGCGATGTGAGAAACCACTCATCAATCGACCGTCTCCGCAGGTAGATAGTTTTTTTTTTCTCTAACCATCTTCAAATATTTGTCAAGTTCCTGGTAGACTGTAATTCATTGTTCACTCGTTTGGTGACACCCGGTTTGTATTTTTTTTTCTTTTGGTACAGAATCAAAGACATAGAATCCTTCAAGGCAAGAACCATCTCCCCTTTAGTCATTACTTTAATATGTTTAGAGGAAGCCACTGTGTGAGTGCTTACATAATCATTTGTTTGTTTGAGTTCGAGATGGTGTGCACTCACAGTATTTTCAATTCATGCTGCAATTCTTGTGTTTAGTCTGCATTTTCCACTTATCTATGTCAATTATGCTTTGACACATTCATATCACTTATGCAGCCCTTAAGTATCTTATGTCGGTCTATGCGGGACATAGACACATACACAATGGGCTTCCCTCGTGGTGACGGACAGGGCCACCCAAACATTTTCCGAGCTGTAAAGCAGTGCTTGCCTGGCCCTGTAAGGATGTTATTTGATCATATTATTGCTGCTAAATGAGAAAATCTAGGGCACCTGGGCACCTGTTAGTTGTTACTTGCCGGTTCTTGTAGTGATCATGGAAGAGATTTGTAGATCTACACCAAAATCATAATTTTAAGTTCAAATGATAAAAATAATTAGCATCTGCTGGCTTTTTTTCTGAAGTGATGCAAATTCATGATCATGAATCCCCAAATTGATAACCATCAACGCTTCAGACATCGTATGGGTTGAACCTTTATATAATATTTATGATGTGATGAACTTGAACTACAAAAATCTTGGGTGCCTTTGGGTATAGTAGATTACTTGAAGTTCGTCATGCTGAGATTTCTTACATAATTTGTTTTTTTTTTTGTAACAGTATACCTTCATCTTAACCGCAAGCAAAGAACTACCCAAACAGTGCACGAAGTTTGGGACTTCATCCGCAAAATATGCATCAAGGAAAAATGTGGGTGTCCGGTTACCTGCTGATCCCATATGTCAAGCAATACTTCAGAGGATGGATGCACCATTAATATGCACTAGGTTGGTTTGATGTACTTATAAAATTGTCAGTGAAAGTCAATACATGATGGAAACCTAGATGTTCTTGAATATATTTTTAAGGCAATTATGTCCACCTTTTCATGTTTGAGGTTTGAACAGGTCAAAATGTGGCAGCTGTTGCTTGTGTTTTTATTACATATCATGACTTCTTTATGACGTCCTAATGAATGTGCTCTTTGTTCCAGTGTCAGGTCGCCAAAAGAAAATGAGTGGATGTTAGATCCAGTTCATATAGCTGATACTTATGGACCAGAGGTATGAGTCTACTCAATGAAGGCTGGTTTTGTTTATAACGTAAGATACCAAGTCTTTGATATATGATATTCTCTTTCAACTGAAGCTAAAGGTGAGAGTTAAGATCAATATATTTTTTTTTAAAATCTGAATAGGCTGAAGGTAGTAATGTTGGGATTCCACTGATATAAGAAAATTCAAGGACTTGCCAAATGACAACATTAATATCCTTTAATTGTTTTTTTTATTTGCACATGGACCTCTTCTTATCAGTTTTGTATTATTTTTTCCCATTTCCAAATTTGGATTTTTTCATATATCATATCCTGCGATAAATTATCTTCTCAACTTGTCTCTTGAATGTGTTTATGTAGGGTCTTGATTTTATTGTTGATGGTGGTGTAAGAGTGGCTGATCCATCTACTGTAGTTGACATGACTGGGGGCGATGCAAAAATCATACGGCAAGGAAAGGTAATTTCATGACAAGCGTATTCAATTTGATAAAGTGGGCTGGTTTGTATGACTATGCAATATGGTCTGGCATCTAAGAATTGACCGACACAAGGGCAGGAGTTTCTTCATAATCTTTTTTATGCTATTTACTCGAGTATGATCTTAACAATAAACGAACCTTTGGATGATCATTCCCCCCCTTCATGGCATCAATCTTAGAGTAGAAAAGTTCAGATGATTTTGGGTTACTTATCAGTTTTGGTTCTTTGTCATGGACATTTATTAGGGACCTGAACTTCCGTGGATGGTAGCAGAAGGTGATGATGATGATGATGATGATGAATGAAGCCGTTAAGGTGGAGAGGACAGCATTGCTATTGCGGCTTGATTTTGCTAATTGGAAAACATTGTACAAAGCCATACTATTACTTGTACAGTTGGAAATATCCAAGGTTGTATACTCTGAAAAGCTGTCTATTCTCATACCGACTCATTGCAGGAAATGAGTCTTGTGAATACTTGGTGAAGCATTGGTTATGCAATTGAAAATTTTCTGATACAAAATCGCATGTAATTGAAGTGATCTTGTAAAATCTATATTGGCTGACCACACATGTAGTAGTAGATTGCATACAGACACAGTTTCATTGTTTATGAAGCTAACTTACTCCTTATTTATCTTCACTTCCCAATTTCTGTTGTGTTTCTCTCTACTAGCCCTTTGGGCCTTTCTCGTCCTCGCTTTATTCAGCCCTTATTGGGTTTCTCTTATAATGAGGTTCAAGCGGCAATATTAGATCTCTCTTCTACATATGATGGGTCTTGAGCCTGATTCTTGCTTGATACATCGATATTAAAATGTTATTTAAGAATAAAAAATGTTCTGTGCTTCTTACTTCTGCTGCGTAAGGCATCTGATTTATCTACACACAAAAGTTCCGCCATTAGATTTAGAAGCAATTATGTGTCGACGAGCTTGTCTTCCCATGGATTCGCTGAATGCAAGACCTGTAGTTCACCTTATAAAGTGGATATGAAATCTACAAGTCTGATTAGCACATTGAGTTTGTTGGGAGAGAAACAAGTAAAACTCATGATAGACATATTGAGCATCCCTCTGAGCCGAACATGAGGACTTTTCTTCTATAATCCATCATGGCAAGAAACAAAATCCATGACAGGAGGCAGGAACAATAAATGAAAGCTGCATTCATATCCAGAGCTTGAGCTGTCCAAATTAAATTTAGGAGTTATGACACTGACAGTAGCAGTTGGGGGTAGTTGCCCTCTCTTTCCATTTCCTCAGTCTTAAACACTTGAGCTCCATCTTCTATCTCACTATTGCTAATTCACTCTTGCTCTTCAGGTGCTCTTCAGGTTTTGTGGCTGCTTCAAGATCAATGTGAAGTACATTTCACCAGTTCTTGTTAATGGGTCTTCTCAATCTGCTTCAACTCTATGTTTGGATAGGAGTTATTGTCTCTGGAGGGCTCCTCTTCAGCTCTGCTGAATCCACCCTTCTGATTCATCTCCGTCGAGCTCCTCCTGTTCGATCAAACTCTGATTCTGCAGTCTTCAAGTTTTCACTCACAAGGCCAAATGGTTCCAGTGCATGTAACAAGAACCAGTACTGTGCTTTTCATTGTGAGGTAATACATCCTTGAGTCCTATTAGCTATCATTTGCAGAAATTGAATCCAGCTTTGTCTTGTAATAACTTGATTATGGTAAATAGCTTGACAGCAAAAGCTTGGAACCATGTTCACCTGCTGCCATTGAGTTGAAGAACCTAACTGTGAATCACAAACATAGTTTTGTCCTCAGTGTTTCAACCCATGATGGAGAGACCAACTCATCAGCATATTCATGGTTCATTGGTGAGAGAAAGCACCATATCACATTGACTCTACCATGTTTCATGTTTATACTCTTTAGTTCTTGCCTTACAAAACCTTAATCACATGTTTGTTTGTTGGGTATTGATCTGTTAGATACAATTCCACCAACTGCATCAATTTCTAGCCAACAGAACTACACCAGTGCTGAGAAAGTAGCCATTGATGTGGCGTTCAGTGAAGCTTGCACCGGAGGAGGCGGGTTCAAGTGTGTGAACTCATCACACTGTGATGTAAGTAGGTCTCTATTTATTACAGATTTAGTCAAATGAAATGGTTGGCTTGATTAGGTAACTCCAGTTATGGCCTTTCACAGGTCATAATAAATGGTCCAGCTCATATCTTGACATCATCTGTACGAGTCATTAAACCTTACATCAAATATAGGCTTGACTTGGCGATATCCTCAAAAGGCACACATGGACGCGTGATAATCAGAATGGCAGATAAATTTTGCACTGATCAGGCTGGGAACAGATTCACAAGAACAAACGAGTCCATATCAATCATTCGATTTGGTGAGACATTATAGGCCATTTTGCTTATCAGTAAGGTTATTATTGCATAATTCATGATTTGACTTCAAATCTCTGTATCAGATAGAAGGCCACTGATAGCAGATTTATGGACCTCTGTTCCATCTTATGAGTTGGGTATTAATAACGTTCCAAGAACCGTCTATGCAACGAACAGTTTGGATGACTTGAAAATCTTCTTGGACTTCAGCATTCCTATTATGAATTCAACAGAACAAGTCCTCAAAGCATTGCATATCAGTTCTGGTTACTTAGTGCCTGTCCAAGGTGGGAATCGCCGGTTTGCTTTTGAGGTCAGCACCAAAGAATCAAAGTGAAATTATAGGAACTATGAATACGAACTTAACTTTTATGAGTATAACTCTTTTTGCTGTTTGTAGCTCAACAATGTATCAAGAACTGAGATCATAACAGCTGAATTACGAGCAAGTGAAGTATTTGGCATGACAGGAGCTCCTGTTTCATCTCTTCCCTCACTCACATTCCTCTATGGTGAGTTACATAAACTTTCGGTCTTCAAAATACTTCTTGCTCTTCTACATAGGTAACTGCTTCTCACTGTTTTTGCCCTTCAAGACCCTATGAAACCTGGTGTTGGACTAAGTAGTAGCTCACCGAGCATAACAAAGGAGCCAAGCATCAACGTGATTGTTGAGTTCACAAAGCCAGTTTTTGGTTTTAAGGCCTCAATGATGACAGTGAGTGGAGGGAAACTTATAAGGCAGGTGCATATAACAACTACCATAACTACTCCCATTGTAAATATATCATTTATCTTTAAGGGTTTATGTTTTGATTTCTCTTTGTGTAGGTTTAAGGACCTATCAAAAGCTCTATACTCATTGACAATCCTAGCTAAACCCCGGAATGTGGTCTCTGTCACTGTTCCAGCAGGAGTTGTAACTGATGTTTCAGGAAATTCAAACTTGGCCTCTAATCAAATCAAAGTCAAGCATTGTATGAGTTTTTCTATCTCTGCTGCTTTAAGATATGAACTTTCAGAAGATTGAATTAGGGTAAATAGCATATAGTTGTGGCGTACTATATATCTTTTGCACATAACTATCCCCAACTTGCAGATGACTATTTTTTGTCCAAAAAATGACGAAAATGCCCAATACTCTAATCTAAAAAAATACCATTTTTTGTTTTTTAATAGTTTTACCTTTTAAATAGTTTTTACATATACTCAACCGTTTTCTACATCTAACCAAAATGTTTTTAGTAGTTACAAAGTCTTTCTTGAGATTAGGGTCAATATCATTTTAGTCATCTTTTGGAAAAAAAAGGGCTATTTGCAACTTTTGATTTAGGTAGCTGGATGTAAAAGTTTAAGGTTAGGAATAGTTATGTGCAGAAGATATATAGACTATAGTATGCAATAATTAAGTGCAATTAACCCTGAATTGAACTATGCATTGGGTACAAATATATGATTTTGTAAATGTCTGACTATATATGAACTTTGCACAGACTCAGTTCCTGCTATTTCCATTGCAATGTACTCGTTTATGACCGCGGGGATCATAACCACATCACTAGCTGCTGCTATTCTCTCACTTTCCTCTGCAAATCTTGGAGCAGTAGGTAGTGTTACTTCTCAGAGCACAAGTATCATTGCATCTGACCCATCAATGAATATAAATGTAAGCATGTACAAGTTTATTATACTGTCAAGAGCATAACTATGACTGAATTATAAATATCAGAAAGCTTTGTCTCTCAGGGTATGGTTGGACACCTACAAGTTTTTATCCTCTCGGACTGGCTCTCAGTAAATTTACCAACTGAGTATTCCGAAACAACAAAGGGGCTTAGGTGGCTCATACCTCGGCATAAGCTTCCATGGAAAAAAGATAGCAGATTGACTGTTTTCTCCTCATATGAACTTCCATATGCTGCTCAGAAGTCTCAGCAGATTGACTCCAAGTTTGGTTTGCTACATGGGCATCAGAACTTAAGCATTAAGATTAGTCCGTATGGCCTACCTCTTGATTCCAATGAGTACTTCACTTATTTTTTGGTAGGTACATCAGTGTTATTTTAATGTTAATCTCAAACCAAACCAGAACATCTCCTTGATAAACCTGTTTGTCTTTTAGAGAGGAGAGCCTCTATCTGCCAACATTGTTGTTGAGAGAATGGAGAACTACAATGGGTAAAATTCTCATCATAATACCTTCCGGGACAATTTCACGCAGATGCCCTTAAGTATGCACTTTTCTCAATCAACTACCCCTAAGTTTAAAGAGTTCTCGACAACCTCCTAAGTTTTTTTAGTCACTCTGCCCCAATCTCATCACTCTCTTAGTGTGAAATGACGGAAATACCCCCAATTTTTACATGGGTGTATTTACATCATTTTGCACCCAAAAGTCGACGGAATCAGGGTAAAATGAGACTAAAAAAACTTAGGAGATGTCATTTGTTTAAACCTGAAGGTAGTTAGTTGAGAATGGTGCATCGTTAGAGTAGCTGAGTGAGATTATCCCTACCTATTACTCCAGAGTGCTGTTCATGTTTAAGAATAAAGAAGCTATTGTTATTGAATCCATGTGCAGGTGGCAAGACTTGGAGATGAACATGTTTTGGCTTGGTCTTGGAGGAGGCACTTTGCTGATAATCCATGCTCTGGTACTACTCTTCGTTAGGTGGAGGACAGGAAATCCGGCCCATGGGATACTTTCAGTACCCAGGTTTGAGATCTTTCTCCTTATTTTGGCGCTTCCTTGTATCTCTCAGTCATCAGCATTTGTAATCAGAGGTAAAGAACCAATAACTTGTGTTTATACACGTCATAGCTATCGGTTTCAACATTACAATCTCAAGTTCTCAACCATGTTATGAACTGAAGATTACTGAAATGTACACAGGAGGCACAACATGGGGAATCATCACTGGTTCTTTGTTACTAGCCATCCCTGCAGCTTTCATCATCTCAGTGTGCCTTTTCTTACTTATAGCGACCTCAACGGGCAGTTTTGCTCAGTACAAAGAAGTCAAGCATGAAGCTCAGGACAAGTCATGGTTTGTGAAGCTATGGTTCTGCACAGCAAGGCCTGTGACTGGTAAATGGTTTTACAAGGAAGGCTTGCCTTCATCGTTCCTACCGCGCTTCGGGATCCTCTTTGAGAACAGAAAGGGCCCTCCACTCTTTGTGTACATTGACCAGAATGACCCAAACACCATACCCAAGTGGACTGGAAGTGGGCACAGTGGGATTGGAAGAATGAAAGCAATTAGCTCAGATGACAGCAATCAAGAATCTAAGATCACTGTACAGAGAAGGCTCTTGGGCTGTGCTAGATCTTTTTACATCGTCATTGATCTGGTAAGGAGAGTGAGCTTAGGGGTCGTATCGGGGCTGGGCCAAAGCCAAGGCCTTATTGAATTGGCAATCACTTTAACACAGTTACTGTGCTTGCTCACTCTGAAACCTTACATCAGAAGAGGAGTTCATGCAGTGGAGTGCATTTCACTTCTGTGCGAAGCCACCTTGTTTGGTCTGTCTATCAGTATAAGTAACACAGACACGAAAGCTGTGCGAGTCCTAATGCTCGGTCTCCTCTTCGTGACCTTCGTGTCTCATATGGTGAACGAGTGGTGCGCTCTGATATGTGCTGTGCTGAGACTCTCCAAGCCTCACAAGAGCTCTCTTAAGCTTGGACTGAAACTTGCTGTAAAGGGTCTGGTCTTGCCTCTCCTCCCAAGAAGGCACTGGCCAAGGATCATCCCCGAATGTGCTCAACCCAAAACGGGTCTAACTTCGGTTCCTCCTCTGAGTCCTGAGACAGAGGTTCAAGTAAGAGGCACGGGGTCGGCTCATGTTATGAATGCAACAGTAGTGCCTGTGCTCAGTCCTGGTGAGCCTGGACTGAGTGCTGATCGAACCAGACGCAACAAGAGAATGAGAGAAGGGCAAGGACAGGGAAGAAGAGGGGCTAAGTTGGAGAAGAGGCATGAGCTGAGGAAGCTTAGAGAATTGGCTAAGGCTAGTTTCTCAGGAGGCTCCAAGGATGGAGAAGGTAGCAGCAGCTATGCGGTTAAGGCTCAATCTCTCACTCCAGAGACCTCCTCTGATGAAAACCAAGCTTCTTCTTCGAAAATCAACAATAAATTTCCAGGCTTTAAGGGATGAGAAGGTGAAAATGGAAGCAATCGAATTCAATTCTCATACTGTAAACATGCAAACGAGTTTCTAGTGCCAATTTAGAATTATTTTTGACTGGAAAGTACACCATGAACATAACTGAATGTTCCAAATGTATAGACCTCTAATATTTGCAGACAAGTTTTATACAGAAACTTGGGACTCAAGTTTACACTGAGTTTACACAAGATTGTGCTTGGACTTGATTTACAACAACATAGTACCTTGTCCAAACCATTATCTGACATGAAAAACCAGAGCTGAAAATGCAGAGAGCTTTTTTGAAAACCAGATATGGGTTTGGGTTGGAATCTCCGAGTAGCTGGTGATCAAGGCTCTGCGAACTCACCCATATCGGGAAGGTCCCAAAGATCCAAGAGCTTTGTTTCCTCTGCATTTTCTTCGTCCTCTGCACTACATTCACAGAACCACTGAGCTTCCTCGTCCGGCGACACGCCGACGAGGAGCCTCTGAAGACCATGGACCACCAACTTGTCGCTCGAGTACAGATCCGGAAAGACCATCGGAACCCCATTGAGCAGAGCCACGCCGCAGCAAGACTTGGTGACCCTCACAGTGAACCCATCAAGCAGCGTGTCAAGCTCCGTCCCGTCGTCGATTCCGGCGAGATCGTCCCACGAGAGCCTGTAGGGAATCACGTGCCGGCGCAAGATCGGCGCGTAGAGCGGAAACTCGTGGAGATCGGCGGCGTACATGTTCTCGTCGATTGGAGCCAAGACGGTGACGTTGTCGCTGGAGGCGAAACTCGTCAGCTCCATGTCCAGTAGCGCCGCCATTTTGGAGTACCCGAGGGTCTGCAGCAGGTCCAGAGCCGGCGCCAGAGAACCGGCGAGGGGCAGATTCTTGGTGCCGTTCTGGGATGCGAACAGAGAGAAGGAATCGTCGAGAAAGATGCAGGGGATTTGGTCGATGATTCCTGGAGAGGATGTGAGGCAGAAGAGCGACACCATTGTGACGGTGAAGAACAGCGATTTGGCCATGGATCGTTGCCTGAGGAATAAAGCCGAGAACGCAAGTTTCGCCGAAGTTGGGCCTAATGGAGCGAAACCCAAGAATCGAATTGCCTTTAGCATTGATAATTTTCAGTAAATTCGAGGTTTTGGAGGTACGTTAATGGAGTCTCGATCTTATGCTGAGGTTATTATTCAGGAGGAGCCCAACGAAGACGACGAGAGTGACTCTATTTAAACGTACAGTACCTAATACGCCGTCGTATCAATCAGTCTAACACGGTTTGGATTGGGCTTCGGGCCCATTTCTGAACTCGGTCCAGCTCAAATGTTGTTGGACTAGGTTGTGGACCCACTTACAAAAAAACTCACCAGGTCCACGTTGCAAAACCGCTGTCGTATTGTGTATGTTGTTGGATCGGGTAACCCTAGCCTGCTGTGTGGTCCCACAACGACAGCGTGGCAAGGTCACGTGTGAGAGTGTGTGCAGCTCAGAATATCTCGTCCATTTCGCACGCACATTAACGGAGCCGTCAAAATTAAATGCCAAAACCATATCGACGGACCAGCACTGTCCACGTTTCTCATCTACGACTTTCAAAAGCAATAACAAATTGGCGCCTAAACCATTTCCCGCCATTTCTCCCCAAAGCTTCCCTACCAAGCTTCAAAATTCAGAGACCCATTTTCGTAAAACCACACCCACCACCAGATCCACCACCGTTCATTTTCTTCTTTTTGGATAAGGTATGGTCCCAGATTCAGCCACGTTACTCTTCTTCCACCGAACGTTTCCAATTAATTCCCCAGCAAGCTTCTGAAAAATTTCCCCCAAATTTTCAAAATCCCCCGCTCCTTAATTTCAGCCGCTTATAAATTTCCCCCAAATCCTTCCATTTCAATTCAACCCAATTTCTCTAGGGATTTGAATTGCAATTCCACTGAGAAAATAGTTTCTCGCTTCCCAAACAGAAGAAAAAAAAAACATGCCTTCAATACCGGAAGAGCCTCTCCTGGCCGCGAACCCCGGCCGGTTCTGTATGTTCCCTATCCAGTACCCTCAAATCTGGGAGATGTACAAGAAGGCCGAAGCCTCCTTCTGGACCGCCGAGGAGGTGGATCTCTCCGGCGACGTGCGCCACTGGGAGACCCTGTCCGACGGCGAGCGCCACTTCGTCACCCACGTCCTCGCCTTCTTCGCCGCCTCCGACGGTATCGTTCTCGAGAATCTCGCCGGACGATTCATGAAGGAGGTACAGGTCGCCGAGGCCCGAGCCTTCTACGGGTTCCAGATCGCCATCGAGAACATTCACTCCGAGATGTACAGTCTCCTCCTCGAAACTTACATCAAGGACTCCGCCGAGAAGAATCGTCTCTTCCACGCTGTGGAGACCATTCCCTGCGTTGCGAAGAAGGCCGACTGGGCTCTCCGGTGGATCGACGGGTCCGAGACCTTCGCGGAGCGAATCATCGCCTTCGCCTGCGTGGAGGGGATTTTCTTCTCCGGGAGCTTTTGCGCGATATTTTGGCTGAAGAAGCGCGGTCTGATGCCGGGGTTGACCTTCTCGAATGAGTTGATCTCGAGAGACGAGGGCTTGCACTGCGATTTCGCGTGCCTGCTTTACTCGCTTCTGAGGAATAAGCTGAGTGAGGAGCGAGTCAGGTCAATCGTTCGGGACGCGGTTGACATAGAGAGGGAGTTTGTATGCGACGCGCTGCCGTGCGCATTGGTGGGGATGAACGGCGATCTGATGAGCCAGTACATCGAGTTCGTGGCGGATCGGTTGATTGGTGCTCTAGGGTACGGGAAGATCTACAATGTTCAGAACCCATTTGATTGGATGGAGCTGATATCGCTTCAAGGGAAGACCAATTTCTTCGAGAAGAGGGTCGGAGAGTACCAGAAAGCCTCCGTCATGTCCAGCCTGAACGTTGGCGGCGGTGACAGCCATGTCTTCAAGATGGATGAGGATTTCTAGTTTGTGAAGAGAAAAAAAAGTGGCTTTACTAGTTTTTAGATTGAAGTGCTATTTCTTTTCATTTGCTTGTTACTTTCTTTTCTCGAGAAATTATAAATGAAAATCTGCTTATATACTTTTGCTGTGGGTCTAATTTGGTTTTCAAGTCTCTATTTGACCAATAATTTCATTTTGAAAATTATGAATTCGTGTCCTTTAATTCCCTCCCAGAAATAGGTGTCTTGCTTTTGCAGATTTGATGAGCAATGTTGGGCAATTCCCAGTTACAGACCTCTTGGATGCTTTGAAGAAGATAGATCCTCCACCCCTCACTTGGGTACTTCCTTCTCAATTGTTTGATTCTGCTGTTTTGCTGTCATTTTCTAATTTTTATCTGTGAAGGTGTGAAGAGGTTATTGGTTTTCATCTCTTCATTCTGTGTTCCACCTCTTATATTTATTTGTATCAGTTCATTGGGTTTGTCTCACAGTTCTTCAAGCTTCTGGTAAGGGAGGCTTTTGGTTCATTTTGTTTCTCAGTTTTGCCTGTGAAAGGATTTCCTTTCCCCCAATGGTTATAGGGGGAAGGAAAATGAATTTAAGGATATCTGCTTTTCTTATGTAATGGGCTTAATTGTGGTGACATTTTTGTGTCCCTCACTGTCTACATTTAGTCCTCTGCTTAGTGTGATTGGGGGAAATGGGAAATGTAATAAAATTTCTTCATTTGTTTCCAATGAAACAATTTGGCTTGCTGATTTCCGGATTTTTTTTGAACATACAGACTGTTTTGTTTGTTATTATTAGATGAATGCTAAATTCATAAAATATTTTTTCCATTACTCCATTGATACTCCTCTGTGGGTACGCTTCTTAAATGTACAGGCTCATTTGTTCTTGTAGAGGTGACTGGGTTTAGATTTGGTAAAATTTAGCACATATCTATATGACTGTTGCCGATTAAGCAAAAGGGTATATCCACAATACGGATGGTGTTCCTTATTCCTCTGTGGGCATGCTTCTTGAATGTTAAGGCTCATTTGTTCTTATAAAGACGATTGACTATAGATGTGGTACAATATAGCACATATGGATATGAATGCTATATCCACTGTTGATGATGTTTTCGTCAACATTGGCTGGCATGTTCTTCATACTCATGTGACCACAAATTTCAATTTCACCACTTGGTCATAGTTCAGTATACTGCATTTGTTTTCCTTCTGTGGTTTCAAAAGAGGTATTATGCCATTATTATTTTTAATTGTGTCTAATGATGACTCTAGTAGTTTGTTGTTTACAATATCTATATTTTCATTTGGTTTTCTAGATACAACCTTACACATGTTCAGGAAGCTGATGTGATAACCACTGCCATTTAGGAGGAAGTATTTTTGAAGATGGTGGATGTAGGTTTGTCTAATTTGAATCTATGCTAAGATTTGAAAAGTCTGTTTTGCATTCTTTAGAAATGATGAAGTTAAACTTTGACAAGTGTCATATTGACCAAATACCCCTTTGCATCATCTGATACATGCCAAGATCCTTCTTAAACTGAATGTCTGATGTGCAATTTTGCTTTTGAGTTTCATTTGCAGATTTACTGCATTTCATTCTCATTTTTGGAAAATACACCTGCACTATGCAGTTGTTTAAATCTCTCTTTCTTATTCACAAGCACATTGTTAAGAGCAATTCACAATTTCACATACGAAATTCGCAACACATATTTTGTGGATTGCTACTGTTAGCGTATACTCATTCTTATTCTGTTTGCATTGGATCTGTATTTTATTGTGGGGTCTGGGACTAGAGCATAACCTACAATCATTTTTCATCATTAATATTCAACATGACGATTTTCATTGGAAAAATGTTCATGGTGACCATTTTACTTGAAATTTATCACCATGAATTGTTGACTTTCATTCTGCATATCCAATTATATTTCTCTTATCCATTTCACAGGTGTGTTACAGTGTTACTAGCCTATGACTTTTCGTATCAATCAGATGAACAGTTATATCCTTGAAATTATAACAAGGAAATTCTAAAATATTAAGATACTAATAAAATCGCTTCTGTCCCTCACAGATCCGAGGTTTAGTGTAGCATTCCTGGGAAATGAACATGATTTATCAGAATGATCAGGACTTGATGGTTAATTTTTTGTAAAATTGTTGCTCAGTAAGCTATATCTCTCTGATTTATTTACTCCCCCACTTATTTTATCCTGTAAGGTCATCTGTCATGCATCCTAATATATGTTTTTCCGCATGGGCCACAATCTTTATTTATTTCACATCGCATACTCCCTTGTTCAGCTGCTTTTCTTTTTTGGTATGAGACAACCTGTTACTCACATTCTGCAAAAAGAAGTTCATTGTCTGGCTTGACCATGTTATCTGTTCATCATCAAAAAACTGGATTTTAGGGTATTTGAAGGGTATTAAAACTTGTAGCTTCTTAAGTCTGGTGTTCATGATCCATTAACAACATACTAGCATTTTTTCTTTCTAAGTTACGTACCTTGAATATCCTCATTGACTTTAAGTTATATCCTTATTTCCATCGTTGAAGACAATTTTTCCATTATTCAGTGCCATCTGTGACTAATGACTACATTCGTCTATCAGGAAACAATAGAAAAAGTATAAACATGTGCATGCACATTCTTGAATTCTAGTTTACTGTAAAAATGCAAAATTTGTGCCCCTCTATATCCTAATTCCTTTTATTAGGATAATCCTCTTCAATAGATTTGTATCTTTTAACCTATAGACAAGGTTTTAGGTAGGTTATTCTTCATTATCTACACTTATGATTACTGGTTCCTTATTGTCTTTGGAGCTTTTTGAACGATAAAATGACAGAAGAAATGGCATAACGATGAAGCGATGAGGCTGAGCCTTGGACCTAAAGAATTTGCTGAAACGATGCAAGGTCAACAAAAACTACTGGCGCAGGTAGTTGTTTTTCTAAATCGTCATATAAACCTGGTTTTACCTAGATGCTGACTCACATGCTCAAATTTGATGTTCATAACCAATCTGCATTACTTAACAAGATAAAAAATGGTTGTTTATTATGTTTGACGGCTAAAATTTGCACCTCAAGACATGAATAAGGGTAATTGCTACCATACTCAACAGCTCATTGTGGTCTATGAGGAACATTGTCATTTGGCTTATGTCATTTAAAAATACTCAATATTTCATATTTATGTATGCACTCACTTATCTAGCCTGCTAAACATGACTGGTGTGATTTTGTGATGAGCTGTGCTCTCGATTACTTTCGGGAGTGCATGTATTGTTCCTTATAGACAATTAGCCCCAAATGAAATCTGTTCATTGTCATGCTGTGGTGAAATGTTTCTGTTAACAAGATGTATATGTACTTTAGTTCATAGCATCATCTTTAGCCTTTAAGTCTTCAGCAGAACCTTCTCTAATGCTCTTCTCTCCCACACTATCAGCCTCTTGTTCCAAAGATGCTAACTTTGACCATGAATCATGCCTTGTCCTCAGAACAGATGCAAGAGGTCCTTTAAAGAAAGGTGTCACCTTTGTTTAGGACAAGATGATTTATTACATAGTGATTTTTATCATTTGCCTGATCAGATCTTCACATGTTTTGAGTCGATTTTCTGTCGGCAACTGCAAGAATGGTTGTTAGTCTTACTGTTTTTGTTACATTTAACAGTCAGACTTTAGATACACATTTGGATATGATATTATTGCATTTTGTTATTTTCAGATTCTATTTTCTTTGGATATACGTAATACAAAGCATGTCCAGTCTGCTCTGCTAAGCTGATGAAACTTTTAGGTGATACCAAAAAAGCGAAAGATACTGAATGATTTTAAGAGTTAGCATACTTTCTGCAACATGTTGAGATGGCCGAGTTGGTCTAAGGCGCCAGATTAAGGTTCTGGTCCGAAAGGGCGTGGGTTCAAATCCCACTCTCAACATTCATTTTTATGGGCTTGGTGACTGGACTTTAAATGGGCTGTTCTTCCTTGGGCTTGTTACTCAGTGGACATGTTTTTATGGTTCGTGGTCACCTGTCATCCGTGGTGGGATCCGTGTCAAGATTGGAGTGATTGTTTAATTGATAGTGAACCTAATAATCATTGATTGTATTGTAATTCTCTGCTAATCATTTTACTTGTCATTTCATCTTTCCTAAACAATGTAAGACTCCTCGTTCTATTTGGTTGTGGTCAGTGCTTATTGTCTCTAATACATTGTGTTGTATTTTGATTTCTAATCTATAATATCACCCATCTTTAGCTGTAAAAAAGTACTTACAATCATGAATTGAAGTCCAAAGTTGTAGAGTTCTATTAGCATTTAAATCCAGAAGAGATCTAATATTAAAAACCAAAGACAAAAACAGAAACAAAGCTATTCAATCTACAGATCTTATGATATTCCAAATCAACATTGTAAAAGTAAACATCCTCAAAAGATGCTTTAGTAAAAACATTACTGCACACAAAAAAATCAATGCACATAATACATAGTTAATTTGGAAATAATGACTTGGTAAACACACTCGCCCTCATTTCAGCAAAACGACGCCGTACCATTGGTGGCAGGGTCGCCCGGTGGTATCTCGAAGTGCCAGAGCCTTTCCACGGCCTTGACCCTGTACTTGGCGCACAAAAACTCCTCCGCGAACATCTTCTCCGTCTTCCTGTCCACGTCATGCAGGAACACGTGCGTCACACCCCGTCCCTTCCTCGCACGTGCCATCGCCGCCGCCGTGAATATCGCCGTCATCCTCCCCGGCGCCTCGTCGAAGTACCCCTTCGGCGCGTCGATCATGATCACGTCCCACTCGCGCTCGTACACCTGCTTCGGCAGGTCGCTCAGCGCCAGCTTGCACCGGAAGTTCCCCTGGATCCGCACGTCCGGCGGCAGGCACCGCGGCTCGCTCCGGTACTCCTTCAGGAGCGCCTCCGCCTCGGAGAGCTGTGTCCGGTAATGGACGGTGAAGGCCCGGAGGTTCGGCGACCGGACCAGGACGGTGTGGACCCACCAGGGGTCCTCCTCGAGGAACAGGGTGGTCCCGCCCTGGTTCAGCGCGTCCCACATGAGCGAGTCGTGGCCCAGCCCGAACACCAGGAAGTTGCAGGGCGCGATGGCGGAGAGGACGTTGAAGGACACTCCGATCTCGGCCTGTGACTGCTGCGGGACCGTCGTCGTCGTCGCGTACTGGAGAATCGCCAGGCGCCTGGCGATGGAATCGAGCTCGCTGTCGCCGACGGCGGTTTCGGCTCGCGGATTGCAGAATTTGGAGGTTTGGGCGAAGAAGCTGGCGATGAGCAACACGGCGGAGATGACGGCGGCGCCGACGTAGAGGATCAGGCGCTGATTACCGGTGTAGAGGACCCGATCTCTGGGATCCAGATGGAATTGACGATCGCTCAATTTGTTCTTCATTTTCACTTTCTCTTTTCTCTCTGATCTCTGTCTGTGGTTTGGATTTGGGGATTTAATATTTTTTTTTGTTAATGAATTAGTTACATGAAAATCGATAATAACGAATTAGTTTGGGTAAATTGCAACCGTCGGGTCGACCCGTTCTGAATCGGGTCGGGTTATTCAAACTTGACCCGCTTTACCAGGATAAGACCTCACTCTCCACCTCTTCTTCTTCAACCCATCGCTCTGTGAAGAGTGAGCCAGAGAGCTATCAGATAAACCCTAACAGATAATCAATTTCAATGGCGAGCCTGTGCGTGAGCATAAACCTCGTTGGGGCCTTCAATGGCCTCTCCTTGTCTTCAACTTATTCGTCTTTCGTTAGAGGCGATAGTGCCTCCTGCTACGTCCCTGCGAAGACCAAGCTCTCGATCTCGTGCCCGCAGAAATTTCCATTGACAATCGAAGCTGCTCACAAGAAAGGAGCAGGAAGTACGAAGAACGGCCGTGACTCCAAAGGACAAAGGCTTGGCGTCAAGATTTTCGGCGACCAGTTGGCGAAGCCCGGCGCAATTATCATTCGCCAGCGCGGGACCAAGGTTTGTGGACTGTCCGCCCCTTCCATTTTCGTTCTGTGCTCCATAAACAAGCTTATCGTGATTCTGGGTATTGTGGATTTTGGGTTTCGGAAGTGAATTAGAAGTCAATTACCAATAATACAGTTAGTCTAGCACTTTTGAGCAGGGAAATGCAATTAGGCTCACCTTAATATTTGCTCAAAAAGGAGAGTAAATCTTCTATGAACGAAGCATTTAGTGGATCCTTTAGATAGTTTTGAAGTGGGTTTAGTGTTTGCTCTCAATCAAATCCTAAATTGAGTCGAAATAGGTTGCTTTTGTGTTCCCAATTTTACAATTGAGAAGTGTATTTGATATTGCATCTTGGTTTGAAGGCAGTGTATTGCATCCTGGTTCACTAGCATTGTGAGTAAGCCTTAGCATATGCTGGTAATCCAAGTTAGAGTCCCTTATGACCTTCCTGTTCAATTTAGACTTGAGCATACCATTATTACATCCTTTACTTTGCTTTGGTAGTGAACACTATGTGGCTGTTGAAAGATGTTAGAAGTGGATGTCTTTTACATAGCTGTGCACTCTACATGTGTGGAGATTTTGTTTCCTTGAATTTGTATAACTACTATAGTAAACGTAGATAACATTTAAATATATAGACCTAATCCACTTAGTTCTTCTGGGTTGTGAATGCATGGAATTGGCTTTGAAGTTATCTTGTTCTTACCTCCTTGAACCTGTGCATTGCACTATGCAATGCATTGTAGATGAAAATGTGTCATGATGAACTCTCAGGATCCTTGCCCCTTGCATTATGCAATGTGCTTCAAATTCCTCTTTGAAATACATGGACTAGTAATTTGTATCCCCTCGTTTCGTTCCCTGATTCTGTACTGTGTAACGTGTTTTCCCTTGACACCTTCTCAGGTTCATCCAGGGAATAATGTTGGGCTTGGCAAGGATCACACTATCTTCTCTCTGATCGATGGGCTGGTGAAATTTGAGAAGTATGGACCAGACAGGAAGAAGGTGAAGTACTAGATTATGAACATCAAGGTTCATCATAGAAATAGATAGTATGGTAATTTTATGAGCTTGATAAAATTGGCAGGTGAGTGTTTACCCAAGAGAAGTGGTACCGGAGAACCCCAACAGCTACAGAGCACGGAAGAGGGAAAATTTCAGGCTGCAGCGTGAGCGCAAGAAGGCTAGGAAGGAAGGAAGGCTTGCTACGCCTCAATTAATACTAGCTTCTGCAGATGTCTCTGCTGCTGAAACTCCAAATTGCTAGTTCTGCAACTTCAACTCAACTAGTTATATTTTCACTCTTCTTTCCCCTGCTTCAGTAATTTCCCCCCTTTCTGTATTATTTGTTAAGATTTTTGTCTAAAGTGTAAAATTTGCAAAGTTTTATTGCCTTTGTTATGACAAGAATGAGATTGCTGGTTCCAATTATCAAAGAATGGGGTTGTTGGTTTCAATTACAGTACAATAATGTAATTGTTGAATCGATAAACATGCAAAGTTTGTTGCGTTTATCATGACAAGAACGAGATTGCTGGTTCCAATTATCAAGAGAATGAGATTGTTAGTTTCAATTACAGAATGCAAATTTTAGTTTCTAAGTACGTTTACTTAATACTTCTGAGATTTTTATGAAAAAATACCCTTAAGTATTCATTTTTAGCAACTAGTGAAAATATGAACTTGTTTTTTTCATGACTTTATCCTTATAAATTATAATAAATCTAGGTTTCCGTATGATATTTAAGATTAAGAGGAAGAAATATAGACTTTTTGTTGTTCAATTATTACTTTTTAAATTTAAAATTCAAGGATAAAACTATCATTTTGAAACGCATTTGACAAAATTCAATAAAAAAACAAGTTCATTACACTTTTTTACGATTATCAAAACAAGAGTGCTACAAATTCTTGCAAAAAGTAAATACCTAAGGTAGTTTATTGCCATCATTATGCCATGAATTTATATAGAAAATTAGCCAAACCATTGACGATTTGTTTATTGATTTTTACCACTCAAGGGCTTCTTGGCTGGCTGGTTGCGGATCTACAAGCTAAGTAGGATATAATTAGATATTAAGTAACAAACTTAAAAATGAACTCAAAACTAGTACTCAGAAGTAGATGAACTGCATTAAAAAGCTTCAAGTAGTACATTATAACAAACTAAAACTCAACACTAAGACAGTATTTCATGTTTGAAACCAAGTCAGTGCATGTCAACACAAAATTATAGTCTTTCCTCATCTTTAACTTTACCAACAACTCCTCCCTCCATGAGACTACCATTCTGGGTCGCCTGCACTAGCAAATGAAAAAAAAAAGTCATGAGATTGATTCACCTAAAAAGAGATGTTTCATATGCATAGATCAAATCCAAGGTGATGCAATAAAGCAAAGGAACAGTTTTAAGTAAATAAGAGTATGAAAATGTAGAGCTTATTCTTCAAATGAAGTTGTATTTGATCATTCTCACTAGCCATTCGTTATAACAACTCCAATATCCCTTCAATTAAAGACCACCACAACCTAGATACATCAATCTTATGAGGTGGGCCAAAGTTATTGCCTATAAATGTGATCAGTGGCAGCACGGGTCATTACAGAATGCTAAAACCAAACTAACGAAGGCCTATAAATATCATTACATGTAATATCTAAATATATAAGCACATGCAATCATAAACAATGCAACTCTTTCAAGTGTTAAGCGTATTAGAGGGGTGAAATTAGGAGGCGGGCTTAACATGATATGCGAAAACTGGACAGTAATAACCCTTCAACCTTGAATCAAAAAGGTTTTAGAAAAAAGGAGGAAACAAGTTCACATGTTTGATGTTTGTACAGCCCGAAATGACCGATTTAACAAGACTTAATGCTTATATTCATCCTCTTGCATTGGCCAATTCTAGGACAGAGCCACCAATACATGGGGCACAGAAACAGTAATATTTGATTTGATTTCAAGATATATTAATATCTCATCAACCACCCATACTTCAGTTAAGAACTATGATGGATCTATTCATCTTCTACAGAATGTTAAATTGACTCAGAATCTTGCATATCTTACAGAACTCCAATGTAATATCAATGAAACTTTATTAAATGAAGACCAAATACTACACAATTTTATTCAAGGAATCTCAAAATCCAAATCAAGGATATCAAAGGATACATTTTAGTCATTGAAAAGATCCAAAAACATACTAATTATACCTAGAAACAAAACCAATAACACGTGGCTACCAAAGGCTCAGAACTACAAATCAACATCGATTATAAGAGAGAAACCATCAGATCAATACACGAATCCATTGAGCGAATAGAATATCATTACCTCCTAACCAGATCCAACTATAATATTGTTGATGGGGATGAAGATGAGCTTGACGAAGAATCCAACAAATCCCATCACCACGAACCCGATCGCAGTACGGAAGGCCACCTTCGTGAACTCTGAACAAACAGAAGGCGCCGCAAAAATCAAAATCAGCAAAACGATACACATAGGACAAAAACATAGATCAGCACAATCGTCATAGATCTGCATGAGGAAAAAGAGAAGAGATCTGGAGAGACGGACCTTTGCGATCCGGTTTATGGCACCTCTTGACGAGGCGGACGCTATCCTTGGCGAACTCTCTGAGCGGATCGAATACGGAATCTACGGCGTCCATTTTTGTTCTGTGAATTTTCTCGAGAAAGATGAACTTTTCTGGATCCCCAAACAAGACTTAACTCGCTCAACAGGGAAGTCTGAACAGAGAAGATAACCACTATTGCCTAATATTTGTATTTTTCTGGTAGGAGCTACTTGGGAATTTTATTTTATTATCGACGTCATTGACTCCATCGTATTCATCCACGTGGACATAAAGACCGATACTTTGTCTGAACGATGAATGTAAATACCCGTTTCCCACCTCATACGACGTCGCACGATTTTGATACTTGGACGGAGATTGGGTCTAGTAATTGGGCTTGCCATGGCCCAAAATATAATCATTGGAACTCTTTACAGAGCCCACACCCAATCACCATGACAGACTTAAGGGGGAATTTTTTAAAAAATTTAGGTCAACTAAAGGTGGAGGACAATACGGAAGGGCAACTAAAGACAACTTCCCCCAATTTTTTTAAAAAACAGTATAAAAAACTCATGTGTGTGTCACTTATCGTATGTTAGCAATGCAACGTCTATAAGCAAATGAGAAAATAATCTATTGAGAAATTTAAAACTACAGACAAATATGCATTTCGGGTTACATATAACTAGTGTAGCTTCACTGCGCGATGTGCGGTGCTTGTTGTGAAATATACCGTGTTTAAGTTGTGTAGTAAACGGATAGTGTAGTTGTTGTTTGTGGCTGGGATTGATGTAGTGGGTACGACAGATGTGTAAATTAGATTATTATTGGAATAATAGATTAAAGTAGATAAATGTAGAGTGCAGTCGGAATAAATATGTAAATTTGGCCAAAGGTGGAGAGTCCATGTTGTGAGGACAGTGGTTAGAACGGGTCGGTTTATTTCGGATTGGACGGAATGGTGCCTTCAAATAGGGGAGGGTCCCGTCATTGGCCAAAAGGCAATGGGTTTGTCACCATCGTAAGATAGAATTAAATCATGAACACTATGAATTTAAGCTAATGTGATTGAAGCAGGGCCTTTTAGGAATCTATTATTCTTAATGATTATCTGATTTTTAAACCGAGTTAATAAACAGTGTATGAAATATTAACATGATATATTTCCTTTATTTGTTGTCCATATCAGTCGGTAGCCCAGTTGTTGATGTTGAAAGGGCCAATGGAAGGGGGAAGCGAGACCTTAAGTGTGGTGGGTTGGGTTGAAGGTGGAGGCCCATGGAAGGAGCGACAGACGCGGCCCAAATCAGCAGCGTGACTTCTGGTTGAATTTGAGGAAAGTGAACCGTTGTTTCGGAATATAAACAGGCTCTTGGTTTAGAAAATCAATCAACCGAGAGAAAAGGCGTCAGTGTCCGTGTAGAGAGAAGATCGGTTGAGAGAAAAAGGGGAAGATGAAGAATCGAGGGGGAAGGGCGGCCGGAAGCATGAGTGTACGAAGGTCGGCAAGATTGGCGGGGCCTCGTCGCCATCCTAGGCGGTGCCATCTCTGCCCTAGGTCAGAGATGTGTTCCTACAGCAGCAGTGGAAGAGTTGGACGGGAAGTCAACGACCAGGTTCAACAAATCCCACTTCAACAGCAGGAACCCGAGGTGATCCATGCAAGTGAGCCTAATCCGGTCGATCAGAATCTGAACCCTCTTCAACATCAGGCACCCGAGGCGATCCATGCAACTGAGGGTGATATGGTCGAGCAGAATCCGTGTTTCGTGGCTTTGCCATCTGCATGCAACTCCGCCGGCGGGCAAAATTTCCCGGTAAGACCGAACACAGTTACCGGTTGGTGTTTGTTATATTAACTGAGTATTGTGACCACCGGTTGTGACTTTTTGGTTGTTGAGTTTAGGTGGATCACGAAGGCAAGTTCAGGAGGGATCTGATGAGGCACGTTAGAGCTCCTTTCATCAAAGAAGAATTCGAACGGCTGAAGAAGTCTCATGTAATAGAGGGACCACAGTTGCGGATCAAGGCGTGCCTGGATTCCCACCCTGGTAATCAATTTTTGTTTGTGATTGTATTAGGGTTTTACAATCGTACAATTGTGATGTACTCAATTGCATGTGAATAATGAATAATGTTTCGTTGGGTTTATCATGCATGCAAGCTGATTTAAAGACAAATAATCGTACAATTGTCATGAACCAAATTGCATACGAATAGTGTAATCCTTGACTTACAGTAATAGTTCTTAGTGGATTGTGCTCCTACAGTACGATACGGTACAAAATTAGGGGAGTGTAGTATATATTAGTTCAATTTGAATGTTTATCGTATCATTCCTTTATTCTAAAAGAAATGGATCTCTCATATTGGAGTAGGCTTCATAATTATTTAGTTGAGTTTAGAGAAAGATATCTGACCCAACTTGAGGGTTCGATCCGTCCACATAATTTCATATTCGAGAGATCCGACCAACATGTGAAAATATTCAAGATGATATCATTCATTCCCCAAACTGATCATTTGTTCGACGTCCACTCTTTGTTTTGGGAAGCGTGTATTTAATGAATCGTTTTTCTATTTTTAAGTATGGTTTACATCGTGTAAGGATTCTGATATCAATTCCTCTTGTATTTAAACTATTTTTATTAACTTTATGGTTTTATTTTAATATTTAAAACATGATTTTTAAATAAAGTAATAAAGAAATGGTACTGAAGTTTGAGGTTTCTTGTATAGGTCAAATATATAATTGAGTTTTATAGTTGATCATGTATTTTCTAACTGTGTTGAATCATTGGTTTGGGTTGAGCTTGTATGACTATGTCACATGTTGGTAATTCCCTTTACATTTATGTTTGCTCTGAATGTGCAGAGCTTGTAGCTGAACTGCATGCAGTGTTGGACGACAAACAGAAAGCCTTCAACCTACTTAGAGGCTACCTATACTGGTTTATCGTAAGTATCATCAACCTTGTCCTAAAAAAATAGTGTTAAAATAAAACAATTAGTGTTCTGGACTCGGTTAGTTTTAATACTTGGAATTTGATCGGAGGAATGTTATGGGTACACAGGCTGATCGGACACAAAAACTGATGCATATGATTTTTAGGGGGCCTTGGTTTACATATGCTCTTGACATGTTTTTTTGAATATTTCGTTGTGGTTCATATGATATTTGGAGTATCGAAGTTAATTAAGGAATGAAAAATCTGTTTGTGTCATATTTCGTTGTGGTCCATATGACATAAATAACCTGTTTCTGTGTTGTATGAACTCCTTTCATCTATTCCTTACGTATATGAGTCGTAATAATTTGTGATTAAAGTGTCAAATTCAATATGATTTCAATATGTATGACGTGGGAAAACCTATAAAGTGGCAATTTCAATATATCTGTAATATTGTTGGGAATGTGCGCTTGTGTTTTTAAATATTAGTTTCCCTTTCTCGATATATGATTGTATGGTTTCGTCTGTATGTTGCAGGGTCAGTCCAGGGAAGGGGCATTTAAGCCTTGGCTGGATGAAAAATTTATGGCTTTCATTAGAGGCGAAGGGCCTGCTGGTAATTATGTTTTTGAATTATGGGAACGGGATATTGATGGATAGGAACCTTTTGTAGCTCCTGGTTCTAATATTTTGTTTTATATTTTGTCTGAACACCTAACATATGTCATTAGTTGTTGGTTTGCTAAATCTAAACGCTTATGTTGGCCGATATGGATTTTTCTTGTGATGAATGTAGTTATTAGTTGATGACATACTTAACATTGTTGGTGAGGCTGTTTTTTAGAAACATATTGATGCTGAAAATATATGTACAGTGAATGGGTAACTGTTATATATCGAGATACATATGTTTCTTAATTGAATAAAAATGTAGATGTTCCAATGCCTAAGGCAGACTGTAATTACATAGAACTTGAATTGGTATGGGATCAAAGTTTGATAGTAGTACTTGATCCTTAGTTCATGTGCTGATGTTCATGCAATAAGAAAATTTCACTTTTTAGGTAAAATGGCATACTTCCAAGGTTCATATTAAGTTTGGGGTTATTTACGATAAGGTACCCTTATGTTTCGTCCACGAACGATAAGGTACCCTAATGAATTTTGTGTCCGATAAGGTACCCTAATGATTCGTCCACGAACGATTTGGTTTAAAATTGGCATATTCCGTTAGTTTTTAACGGAATATTCCTCTAACTTAGACATTTTCAGTTAAGTGGGGTGTGAAATGACGAATTTACCCTTTCTTATTTTAAGCTTATAAATTTGATAGACAAAATTACCATTATACCCTTAATTATATAATACAATAAAAATATAATAAATAAATAAATTTAAAAATTTTAAATTAAAAAATTAAATTATTTAAAATAATAATAAAATTAAAAAAATATTTAAAAATACAAAAAATTAAAAAATTATTTTTATTTTATAAAAAAATTAATTTTATTAAATAAAAAAAATCTGGATCGAGTTCGAGTTCGTCTTCTCCGGCAGGGAGGAGGGAAGATGCCGGAGGAGGACGGGTGGCCGGAGACCACGCCGGAGCTGCCGGAGAAGACGCAGAACTCAAACTCGATCCAGATTTTTTTTTTTAATAAAATTAATTTTTTTACAAAATAAAAATGATTTTTATATATAAAAATGTTTTTAATAAAAAATTATTTATATATAAAAAAATTAATTATTAAAAAATAAAACTAATTAAATATAAAATTTGATTTTAAAATATAAAAATCTGATTTAAAAAAAACTGATTTTTGAAAAAAAAATAGTTTTTAAAAAATTTATTTATTTTATTTTGAAAATTAAAATTAATTAGAAAATATAAATTAAGGAAAAATAAAAACTGAGGGTATAATGGTCATTTCACTCTTAAGTCAAAAGTCAACTAAAATGATAAAGGGCAAAATGGCCTTTTCACTTTGGTCTGTTAGTTTTTTAACAGCAGAAAACCAAATCGTTCGTGGACGAATCATTAGGGTACCTTATCGTACACAAAATTCATTAGGGTACCTTATCGTTCGTGGACGAAACATTAGGGTACCTTATCGTAAATAACCCTTAAGTTTGGATACTCAGAGCATCTACAATGGTCACAACTACATATTCATGGTTGTTTGTGTTGCAAGTTTGGTTGTGGAATCAGTAACAATCCCGCTCAAACAGGGATTTTTGATGAGTAATTCGTTTTACCCCAAAAGTGATGTAAATGACACTTAAAATACACTTGAATGGTAGAGAAAGGTGATGTGTGGTAGATAAAAATGAAAATGGTATCTTATAATTCAATACAAAACTAAATCCATAAGTGTGAAATAAAGATAGATAATCACAAAGATGGGTGGTTAAGTATAGCTAAGTTATGGTAGGCTTCATGGTAGACAACGTTTTTTTATTAACAACGGGTCTTCGGCGTCAGGATATGCATTCAGTATGACCAAACCATCGATGGATGTAACGCGAGAGAGTGCAACGTATAATTGCCCATGGGCGAAGACCTTGTATGGAAGGGGGAAAACATTAGATCACAGAATTGGGTAAGATGATATAGGAAGTAAGTGTAGAAGGATCATGAACAACAAACCTGCTGGGGCAAGTAAATACCAACATTGTTAAGTGATTGTCCTTGACTTTTGTTGATTGTCATTGTGAAACACGGGGCAACGGGAAACTGTCTCCGATTTAATATGAATGACCATTTTGAATCAGTTGGGCACATAATGATTCGAGGGATGGTGACAACCTTACCCTTATGGTTCCCAGATAGAATTGTGCCTCGAATAGACCAATCCCCAAGCTCTGTAACAACCAGACGTGTACCATTGCAAAGTCCTTCGGTTTGATTCAAATTGCGCATCAACATAACATGACAACCTATCTTCAAACGGATGTGATGTGAGGGGACTCCATTAAACGTCAAACTATTCAAAAACTCAATAGGATATAGAGAATCAACATCTTCAACCCGCAGACTTCCCTTGCACACACTGTCACAACTAAAGTATGATTTCCCTTCCCCGGGTATCATGTCGAGCATCATGTCATTCTTGGGCGTCAAAATTGCTCTTTCAGAGAGATAGGCATGATCAGTGTAGCGAGACGCGAAATCGGGGTAAACCGCTGAGATAAGGCTAGTTACTTTGGTTGGGGATGTAGGCGGGACCATCGTTGGTGGTATACGAATAAGTTCATCCCTGGCACATTCGTATTTAGTTCCATTTCCAATCTCTAACATCCATCGATCAAATGCTGCTATTTCGGCCACACCAGCTTCATCGAGCCCTGGGTGTTGGAGACGCATGTTTTCAGTAAGTTCATATACTTGGAAGGATGGCCATATGTACGAAGAATTTAAAGCGGCATCGATAATATCGGTTCGCGAACCTTTTGTAATGACTAGTAATATTTTCCGGAAATCACCACCGCAGACAACGGTCAACCCGCCAAAAGGCCTTTCCAAACTATCCTCGTACCGGTTCCGCAAGATATCACGCAAGGTCCTGTCCAAGGCTTCAAAACACAAACGGTTAGCCATAGGCGCTTCATCCCATATAATCAACGATGTTTTTTGAAGAAGAGCAGCTAAATTTGTTCCTTGCTTAACATCACACGTTGATTCAGACGTTGGATTAAGAGGTATGTGGAATCGTGAATGTGCAGTGCGTCCGTTTGGCAAAAGGAGGGCGGCAATGCCAGATGTTGCCACAGGTAGGACAATCTTCTTCTCAGCGCGAAGCTTTGTTACTATCGTGTTCCATAAAAAGGCCTTTCCCGTACCTCCCCGACCTTGGATGAAAAACAACCCGCCTTTGTCACATTCAACTGAATCCATAATGGCTTTATAAGCACGCAATTGGCAGACATTTAGTACGGACAAAGAGCGCATATGTTGAGCAAGCTGTTCATCTGTGTTGTACTCAAGTTCCTCAATAATTAACCGGTTTCCCAAGTCACATACCTCATCAGCATTTGGAACCGGCATGCCACAAAAATCTTGTAATGACTTTCCTTGTTTGCGTAAAAGTTGTTCAACCTCGAGAAGGGATAAACTTTGCACTTGCTCGCGGGTGATCGTCATATTGGCTGAACGATATTTCTTCTCGTGGGTGTATGCAATATCTTCTGAAAGACTCTCAAAATGAGCATCCCAAAGCTTATTAGCATCAATAACATGGCAGTACACAAGTAATGTCACAAATAGGCGGCGAAGTTCATAACCTGATGCCCATCTCGAAGCTTCTTCAAGACATTGGATCCATTCGCTATCATCACCTAACAACCCAGAAGCAAGGCAGGCAGCTTTGAACGTCGGATGAACAAACTCGTTAACTGTTCGAATATCTTCAAAGGACGTGCAACCAGTGACGTGGTTTAGGAGCATACGTAGATAAAAGCGCTCGCCTGAAGCAGGGTGGGCAAAATAGATACGTCCAACTGAAATTCCTTACTTTCTACGAACCCATATTATATTTTGAGAATTCCACTTATAATGGGATGGAAAAACTGCATATGTCAAGTGTCTTTTCTCCGGTGTAGTTTTGTTGGTTTCCATCCATTCTGTCAATTTAGTACGTTCGATACCTGGCCGGTTCTTCAGTGCTTCAATAGATGTATCTGGAGCAAACACAACTGTGTGTTCTCCTGGTAGGTGGCATTGTAGCCGTTCTACAGGAGGATACTTGTGATGGATGTCAAACTTAAAAATGCGTCAACACGCTTCAGCTGCTGATATGTAACGACAATCTAGGTAGAGTTTGATCTCATCTCTAGAACGTGTTGAGTCAGTTGGATCGAATGTTGCAATGGCACGATCTGACCCCTTATGCAAATACTTGAACAAATACTTGATTGCGCGGAAATGATTGCAAATCTCAATGTTGATATGGGCATTGTATTTGACGGATAGGTCTCGATTGTAAGGGATAACAAACCTGAATGGGAAAACATGTAATTAGGTACAAGGGTACGCGCCATTGTATTTAAAAAAGGTACAGTTGAATGGAAAGTGAACCTATTATCAAGGGTGTGCCCTTTTTTAGTTGTTGTAATAGATGTATCTCGCCGCATGTATATGGGGAACCCGTTTTTATCAGTTGTTGTAGACGGATTCCATTGTTTTGGGAAATGTTTGGAACATTGCCCATTCACCATACATGGTGATTTGGGGTTTGCAGCTCCGCACGGGCCATGTAACATTGTGTCGCGAACAATATTGTACCCAGGTAAATCAGCATTTGGATCAGGAAGTTCTGCGCTCACAAATCTATCGATTTGTGATCCAGAAGGGTTCTTGTATCCTGGTTGAAGAAAGAGAAGAATGTGAGCATGAGGGAGGCCTCTCTTTTGGAATTCAATTGTGTAAAGCCCTGAAAGTTGGAAAACACCATCAGTTATAGTTAATGACATGGATATGAAATAAGTGTTCAAAGGAGCGAGGACCTTACATGCAAGAACAGGGCCAAATGTTTTTTTTCCTTAAGTCCTCCATGAATTGCTTCAGCTTGATCGAAAATACACGGGCATTAATATCATGTCGATTAGTATCTCCTTCCTGACCAATCAGATGAAGCATGGCATCGATTTCAGGCCATTTAGGATTACAGGTAAATGTAATAAAAATGTCTGGGTACCCAGCCCATCGACAAATTGCCATGGCATCCTGGTAGTTTTCCACTCGATAACGCGGCCCGCCTGTATAGCTCGACGGAAGGATAATAGTTTTCCCCAGTTGAGTTGCGTCTGTGTCGCCCTGACCCGAGGCATCCATCAACCCATGTATTGTTGAAGCAGACGCCCAGCATTAATCAACGTTCAACCCTCTTTAGCGCGTTGTTGGAACTTATAAGCATAGTACTGCCTCATTGTTACAGTTTTATGGGCAGCTGTACTATTTGGTGGTAGCAGAAGTGGAATCTTGTAGTGAAACCCGGCTTCTCCATATGGATGAATAAGGGGGTACGAAAAAGCCATGAAATAGGTCGTTAATACGCTGGAGCCCGGCCGAGTTGTGGTGCACGACAATATCTCGCTCGAAGGAACCATGGTCGATGTCACCAACAATGAGGCCATCAACCTCCTTGTGTGAAGGCTGGTCATACTATAACCCATCCCTGTGTCGGGTGTTGATTAGGCGTAGAGAAAAAGGTTCAGTAGGGTTTGCTTCATACCGGTCCCTCGCAGTTCGGAAGGATGCAACCAGGGCATTATGGGTATCTAACATGGATGATATATCTCGAATTAGGGTATCATCGATTCCATTACCAACGCTCCCTCGGCCGAGTGCAGATCGACGGTTAATTATTTCATGTTGTGTGTCGTATATATAGAGCTGGGCGAAGCGAGGGGGATTATCACCGGGCGGGATGAGGGACCCAAGCTTGTGATAGTTCTGACCGCAAACTCTGTCCACATATGGGGCAGACCCGTTGTTAACGGATTTATCCACTTGTGCCCCGGACGAAGTCATTGCGAACATTGCATTAATAGTACGAATTTCATTGCGGAAGTTAGGGCCGCATGGATCAGAACCTGGTTCTAAAAGGGATCTTAGTAAAGCAGGAGGTTCCGGGATCAAAGGTAGCTTAACACGGCCGGCTGAACAGCATAGCATGAATATTGGGTCGCTATCAGAACCTTGTTTACGTGTGCGTTCTTCGGCCCACATCATGGCATTACATCCCGGACATACACATGTTGGAGCGCCAAAGGACCATGCAGTATCAACCCTAGGGCCTAAGGGTATAAGGAAAAGCGTAGTAAAGCATAAGTGGGAATGAACTGCAAAGCGGAAAATGTGAGGAAGAAATAGTGTACCTTGTCTGCGAGCGCGAGCACGGCGAGGGGAAGCAGGACGTTGTAAAGGTTGTCGATGGACCTGATGCGACTGACGTGAATCAACTCCTGTGTATTGTGAAGGATAGGTTAGTAGGGAAACGTGCAAAAATGTAAGTGACAGGAGGAACGTTGGTTGGGAATGCAGTGTACCTTGGAAAGTGTTTGTGCGCAAAGGTGCCTCGGTATTTATAGTGGTAGGCGGTAAAGGACCATATTCGGCATGCATGGGACCACTTGACCCACCACCATGGAAGATCGGACGGGCATGTGTGGCGGACTGAGGCTGCATTGCTACGACATCATGCTCGTGTATGTATGCAGGACTACCCATGGACGGTGGGCCTGATTGTAAATAGTGGGCCCCATTTGTAGGTGTAGAAGTCGGGAGCAGGTACGGATGTACGGGTCCTACAAAGCGGATGACTGGGGGTAAAGCAGCAAGAGGTAATATGGCAATCGGCTCGATAAATCTTCGGATGAAACGTTGGGCATGATCCAACCTCTGATGGTAATTTATATGTGAAGTAGAGGGCAAACCAGCTTGGAGAAGATGAAGTCGGCGACGAAGTCGAGCATACGACGCGGCAACAGTTCGGGCTTATTGAAGTTCTGGAAGGGATAGTGGGTTATGTTGATCGGTATTTCGGCGAGCAAAGTGCATAAGTCGTCGGCGATTCCAGCGTGCTATGGTGTAAAGCAAACGGGGAAGTTCAGCATGGTTGTTGTCGGGGTCCATAACAAATATACATCCACCTGTACAACATATGCATAGAGTAGGGGTTGTGAAAAAAGGTGCAACTTTCTAAGGAGGCATGATATGCACCACAATATGGGGGAAAAATAGGGGAAGGTAATAAGAGCAAACAGAGAAGCACAAAAACACTTTATTAAACCAACCAAACTCAAACACAAAAGATGAACGAAACCATAATGTTGTGCAAGTCATACAAATTGAAAGTGTAAGTCATAGGTTGACCAATCTAAAGAGGGAAAACAGTAGAGTTTTTTTGTAAAAAAAGCAGCCTAATTCATGTTGGGCCTAAGCTTGAATGTCTCAACATCAATCAAGCAAAATGGGCACTGCACATTAAATTCGTTTTCATCTTCGATCTCAGCTTCTGTTTTGGATTGCCAGTGGGTTGGGCCAGCAAAAGTGCATAGCCTAGTGATACCTAATTCGAGGTGTTTGCCCGGGAGAAGCATCTGGCGGAACTGAACCCGACAATCCAGCAGGGCCACCCGGTCAAACCCCATGTCCTGCAGCAAACCTTGCATAGTATGGACAGACGGTTCAGTGTGCCCAACCTTTAGCATGCCAATTGCCCGGATGTAGCGAGACATCCACATAGGCTGCTTGTCACAATCTTCCAAGTATGCCAGCCCTAAACGTGGGTTATCCCCGTTGAAGAGGAGGTACACACCAAGGAGGCAGCCAACTAAATCATTCCCAAGTGCTGCTGCATTCCTAAGGAACCTGACGCTGGATGGATTAACAGCAGCAACAGCCTCGGGGGTACAATCAAAGCGGAGTCTTCGAATCACAGCCGGTGTATGCAACATCCCGTGAAACTGCTTGCAGATGCAAAAGTGCAATGTAGACACAAACGTTAGTAATTGGTAGGGGGAACTACAATGGTAGACTGGTGGTAGGCAATTTGTTTGGGGGAAAGGATGGAACAAATTGTTACCAAAAGCGTACCAGGCAGAAAGCGTGGCGAACGGTGCATCACCGTCTTTGAGGCATTTGTCGAATATCAGTAGAAGAACATCATGCGGGAAAGGAGGTGTCATGCCTGCAACGTATTGGGTAGGAGTATACAAAGGTATGAGGTATGAGGTCCAAAGTGTTAAGGAGGAAAACAGAGTATAATAAACAATCGAGGAAGATAAAACTAACAACGCAAAAGCGCAAACACATAGCACAAGCATGTTCAGCAATACAAAAGTACTATAGCAGAGTATATAAAAGTACTATAGTAGAGTATAATAAACAATCGAGGAAGATAACTCATCAAACAGAGTTATCCACTTGTGTCCCGGACAAGCATGTTCAACAATACAAAAGTACTACAGAGGTAAATAAAAAGGCAAAAACAGGGAACAATGAAGAGTGGAAAGCAAACCTGCCTGGCGGACAGCAATGGGAGATGGTGCCGTGGGTGTAAAATTGGACGACCTGCCAGATAGAAAAAGAGTGAAAAAACAACAAATTATCAATGCCATTTTTGTTGATACTAACATACACTGACTAATGAAGTGAAGAGCACTCTACCTGCAGACAAGGGTTGGGGAAGTGAGGACAAATGGGTGAGTCTTTGGTAAATAAATAGGAAGGAAGAAGGTAAAGGATCATAGAATAGGAAGAGATGGTAGGAGTAGATGATGGAATGGAAGGGTGGGAGAACAATTATTGTGAATTTAAAATGTTCAAAACTTGTAACAGGTAGGTTTTCTAAAGGCATGGGCAGTTACATAAACTGAATGAATTTTAACAGACATGAAAGTGTCATAAGTTGCAAAAATGAGTGGCTCACCTCATTAAATAATGAACAGAGTGTTTTAAAAAAACTTGCTATTAGATTTTCCATTGCATCAGGTTTTGAAGCTGGTTTTTGCAGATTACTGTGGCCAACCAAGAGCTATACACCAGATTTACGATTCAGTTTTGAATTGAGACCAAAACTTGTCGGAATATACCAACGGAGAAAGAAGAGGAAAAATTTCCATAACCAAGAAAAATTAGAGAAAATAGCGAATGAAACCAAGAGAATGATCTGTTAAATTGTATATGGGTGTTTGTGTCTTCATATTTTTGAAAAACATATAAATCAATTTTGGAAGTATAGAAGCATGTGAATTGAATATGGCGAATATAGAGGAATACAAAACCAAACTTGTCTATTAAATCAAGAATAGCAGCCTAAATAACCATATAAAAACATGGAACTATATCATTGACATTTCAGAGTACCATTGCAAGTAAATAGAATATAAGAACGACAGAGAGTTACGGGTACACACCAGGAATTGTTGAGCATCAGGCCAAGCCGATCTATTAAAGCATGTGACTGCAATTCGATGCTGATTATCGAGCTTCCCTTTATAAACCACATTTGGTGACTTTTCTCCATCCTCATAAATCATGTTAGTATTAGAAAGTTAGTATAGACTCAATTACTATGCGAATAGAACTATATACATGATGAACTGAACAAAGCATAACTCAGAAACCATCAAAGGAAAAGAACCGGGTGACCAGCCAAAACTGCGTAGAGGCATAGATTCCACAGCTGAACAACGAAGGTGGGCGACACAATAAAGGGGTTCCCTGCAAGAGAGCAACATGAGCGTTAGAGAAGCCACACCACGATTACCAGTAAGCCAATAATGGGGCTGTGTATGGTTAATATACTCACTAACATTTTGAATCAGTTTGACAATGAAGTAAACTACCCCAATCCCAAGCCACTAAAAGCCCACAAAATTGTCTGACAACCAATAAACTCAATGGCCAAGCTTCCAAATAAATACAACAATGTGATGAACAAAACTAACCTGAAAAATCCTGAACGAAGTAGGGTAGGGGACCCAACCACACAACCTCCAAACGAAGACACTAAAAAAAATATATAAGTTGCAAAAACATGAATTTAAATGTAGCTCTCCTGTTGATAGGCTGCAACCAGAACATGGACTACAAATGGCCAAGTGAAAATGTCTTGATTTAGTATTCACTTTAATGCTGGGATGTTACTGATTCAATAACTGTTTCTCAAACATACCACCAAATGAATAACAGTGCATAGTTCTGAGAACAAATTCAGCACTGTTACCACAAAAAATTAAACACCAGTTCAGCAAAAAAATGATCAAAACCCTGTAGCCTATGAGTTCTGGTGCAGTAGCAAACGAAACAAAACCAATTATAGTCTGAAGCAGCCATAGGTTTGAAGGAAAATTCATTTGTAGTAACAAAGAGCAAGGGCACAAGGGATAAAGGAAAACAACAACAAAAAAAAACAATTTATTTGGAAAAAAACATGGCAAATAAACGTGGTATTGTATGGGAGCATAACCGAGCAATAAACAAACTATCAAAGTACTAAATGGGCATAACAGAACGGTACTAATTAAGCCAGGAACAACTACTCTTCATCATCTTCGGAGGACACAGCAACATGGAACTTCCTCTTACGGGGCGTCACATTCACTTCAGTTTGAGATTCAACTGCCCTTTCCTTCCCCTTCCCAGAACACCAGGGGATTTTCGGATAGTCTTAAGAACAACAGCCGAAGACCCGCCCTTGCAAGCCTACGAGTGGCAGCAGATACAAAAATCAGCGGACCATAACCGTTAAAAAGTAAAATTGCATATTAGGCAGCTTGAAAAAGGAATCAAACCGTTGGATCAGTATTGAAGAGTCGTGGCCTTTTTTGAGGTTGTACTCTGTGAGGGCAATCTTGAATATGAATTCTTGACCGCACAAGTCCAGAATCTGCTTTGGGAAGGCGTTATACCCGGGGTCAACACGGTTGAAGAGTTTTTTCGCCGAGGAGTCGACCACACGCTCATCAACCTTGTTCAGAGCCGTGCATATCAGTGTGTCTGTTCCATCTTCGACAGCGAAGTTTATCTTGTAGCTACAGCATAGGGCAAATATTTGTGGTCAGCCCATACAGTAGAAGAAAGCAACAAAAATAGTGATGGAGGAGGACGTACTAAACCATTAGGGAGTCTGTCGTTGCCATACAGGTGGTGCATTTGTAGTAGTCGTCCTCAGGAAGGGCTTTGGATTTGCAGGCGGGACAGCCAAGATAATACCAACCACTGTGGGTGAGTATCTCAGTAATACAACCGACAAATGTCATCTTATAGCCCTGGGGAAGGAGAACCAGTTAACAACAAATTTGTATGGGCTGCAAGTAGGGGTAACTTAGCGATAAATCACCTCTTTTTCAGATCGCCAACCAGCTTCAAGAATTTCTGAAATCGTCAGCCGGTTCTCAAACATGGCCTCAGCAGTGGTGCTGGCTGTCCCCGGAGATCGGCCAAGCAAAAGCACGGGCTTTGCGCCAGCAGCAAGCTCAGCCCGGACCCGAGCTACATCGGCACACTCCAGGTCAACAAACAGCTGGGTAGCACTGGTTGCATTGAAATTGTATGCACCTGCATACATTTTGAGGCATGTTAAACATGCAACAATAGACAACATATACTCAGGTGAGGCGGGAAAAAATAAAAAGGTAAGGGCTAAACTCACCACCATATTGTGTGATTTTGAGTGATGTGGCAATAATCACAACAAGTTCAGTTGCAGCGTCCAGCCTGTGAGCTGCGACAAACGTCTCAGCCTGGGTCTCCCATAGAGTAAGTCTGAGCCTGCCCTCGCTGAATACATGGGAAACAACAACATATTTAAACATAGGAAAAGGAAAAACCATGCTGGAAATGGGAAAATAGGGAAGGGAGAAAAAGAAGTTGGGCAGAATATTACGCTGGGGAGAGGATCTCAAGCTCGCGTTTGAGTTTGTCCCCCGAGACAGCTTCAACCTCTCCAACAAAAACCAGGAGGCCAACAATATCTGCAGCAGGGAAGCACTGTATAAGGTACGGGAGCAGGGCAAATAAAACGAAGTAACGAAGGCATGGGAAAAACATGTGAGGTGGGTAGGATCATCAGCCCGTTGCACGACAGTTGCATGAGGCACAAAGTGGAAAACGTGCTGAGGAATGCCAGGGCTTGGAACAGCAACCCGCTTCACTGTTGTTATCAGGGAAAAGGAAATCCTCATTGGCGTATTGACTGGCCGGTATTGGCCAGTGACAGGCGAGACGGTGAAGTTGATGAATGTGTAGACGGTGCCGGCTGACAGCAGGTGCCGGAAGCGCTGCACAAGAGTCCTCCTAACCTGCGCCCACATACAGGTTCCTTGGGGAGAAAGAAAGAGGCACAACGCTTGTTAGGTAAGGAAAAATGGGTCACAAAAATAATGCAGGGAAGGTCATTACCGCAGCATCAACGACGATCATATCGAGGCTGATGGGCTGACTGTTGTTCGGGTTGATAGGTTCCCAGAGGCGGCAAACGCGGACCTCTATGGGTTCAGACCCTGATGACTTTATCAGGCACTGTAGAGGAACGAAATCCATGGCTGCAGAAAGGCGATCTGGTAAAGTGAATGAAAAAAAGTCAAATCCAACCCATCACGTTCCAATGGGTAAGGAGCTACAAACATTCAATCAAACATGCTAAACATGCTAAAGGCAGCACACAAAAGTCTTAATCATAGACAATGTAATCATAGAAATTGCTACAATTCAACAATCAAAGGACAAAAATAATGAAGCACAACTAAGAGAATCAATAAGGGAAAAACCAATCAAAGAGCCCTAAGATCTCAGAATTGACACATACATGTACTCAGATGTTTATGCCCCAAAATAAAACACATTGGTGAATAAAAACCTAATGTACCATGCAAGATTAACAATTGAAAAGGGGTGTTTGTGTCTCGCCACAGGCTCCATTTGCAACATCATATATAGAAGGAACATAATTAGGGGAATCTATGATAGTGGGAACAAAAAATAATGAACACGACGAAACAGGAGGGGCACAAAAATCAGATTCTATGACTCACTTATAATGCTTTCAAGTTTGTAAGCCCTGCAATCTAACAGTATAAGTAACGATTTAAAAGGGAAAAAATGAGCCATGACACAGTCTCAATTTGCAACACTATGGGAACAAAAATTAATGCATACGACGAATTTGGAGAACCACAAAAAAAGCGATCCTACGACTAACTTGCAAAATTAGGGGAATCTATGATAGTGGGGAAAAAAAATAATTAACACGGCAAAATTGGAGGACCGCAAAAAATCAGATTCTATGACTCACTTGTAATGCTTTCAAGCTTGTAAGCCCTGCAATCTAACAGTATAAGTAACGATTTAAAAGGAAAAAACGAAAACAAAGACACTCTAATATGTCCAAGGTTTATGTGTTCAGATCAAGCAATATTATAAAACTATGCAAAAAAACATCCAGCTTCCTAGTTTCAGAAACAAATGGCAAATCATTTGATCCGAATAGCTCAACCGAATTCAATCAAAGCTTCAGAGCCAAACTTGGATTACATAAGGGCCTTTAAATAGAACAATAATATAGTGAAGTATATTTTTTTCACAAAAAAAATCAAAGCATTCAACCTCCTACTTTCAGAAATCAATTGCAAATCATTTTCCCCTAATAGCTCAAGACAACTCAGTCCCCATTTCTATTTGTTCTCAATATTCTACTATGACAGCCATTACTAATAGTGAATACAACAGAAATGCACTTTAACCTTAACTTTGCTGAACATCTTCCCTGACAGTATCATATGTTCAATAACCTTAAAATCTATCAAAACACAACCCAAGTCCAGCAAACTGATACATCCAAAACAAAAACCCGACCATGGTTGTTTAAACCCATAATCCAAATAACTTCAGTGATATGTTTATCATCAAGATGTCAAATACCCACAAACATTTCAGTAACCAAAATAAACCAACTCACCTAACACCGCTTGTAACATGCAACATGAACGATTTAAAATTGGTGAAGATCATTTCTCATTTCTAACTACACAGTAATATCAAATTCATCCAAATAATTCAAATCATTTGAGAAGCCACATATAAAACCACCATGTAAATTGCCCTAATATAATGAATTATGGAAAATAACTCAGATCCCCAATTAATCAGTGTACAATCAAATTGACAAAATCCCAAACTCAAACCTAAATTGGAATCAAATCATCCCAGAACTGAAACAAAGAAGGCCGAAACACGTTAAATCTGGTCATAAACCCGCAACTCAAGTTCCATCCGAACCAAATTAAATTTACAGGAAACCCTAGAAACGAAACCCATGTATCTAAAACCATGGAAATACAACTCACAACAGAAACACGAAGCAAACAAATACGAAGGACGACATGAAGGGAAATGACTCACCACTAAACCGGAGCACAAATCGTTCTGAGGCGACGTCTGGATCAAAGGAGTTGGGTGAAAGGCCAGGGACAGGAGAAGCCATATATGGAGGGATCTCAGCACTTTCAAGCCGGCCATCATCAAACCCTATGGGAAGAGTAACGCATCGCCGACTTCAATGCACAGCAAAACGGCCAGAGAAGTGTAAATGCAGAGAAGGCGAACCGAGTGAGTGGAGAGAATGGGCGTAGAAGCGCTCTGAAGGAATTGTGAGATTACAACTGTGCCACGCTGGCATGAAGCCTGACATTAGTGTCTTAAGGATTAGTATTTATATTAGTTTATGGATTCTTGCTTCCTCTCTCTTATAGCGATGAGTCATTTAAGGTTTCTTAACTGAATTGCGGTGGTTGTCACCGATGTAGTAATATATCCCCTCTCCTCCTACCTCCCATCCTCAGCCTAAGTCTTCTTTTCAATCGCAATAATCTCATCGAACTTGGTCTCTTATTCAATTGTCACCGTCCATCATCTGGCCTCTTTCGCCAAGCGACACCAACAATGATGGGTGAAGACGACAATGACGCGACGATGGTCGTTCCACATGGAGAAATTCCGACAATGAAACACACTCAGTACTGGTACGCGCTGTTTGGTTGCTTCCTTTTCAGGATCTTCTATAAACCCCCTCTAGGCGGGGGCTGCTAGCCAACCCCGACAGGAAATATGAGGCCTTGAGCGGGATGTGGGACTGTGGGTTGGAGAATTTTCCCACATCAATCCAGGCTGGACTACGCCGGCCTTTCTCCGCAGGCCAATATACCGTCTTCTATTCTAGAGGACATTGAAGACCAGCGGGCAATCGAGACAAAGTTGTAGTCGAGACACTCTATTTTTCGAGAATCTGAATCTTCTGATTTATTTTTTCAGTTGTATTGCCCACCGCGAGTCTACGATACAAACTAGATCTTTTCTGCAAGTCCAGAGCGTCGGTACATTTGCTTTCTTGTAGGAGTCTCATACTATAATCTGGAACCCAGAGACTTTGTCCCTCTTATATGCATTGATTGTATTGACAATCTGTACATGGTTAATAAAAGTCAGGATCATCACATCTTAAAATAAAATTTGTATTAATCTCAATTGCTAGTAAAATAAACTTCAAGCCAATAAAATGCCAAATCAGGATCGGTATAAAAATTTGAAGATTGAAACTATATGGGTAAACTACAAATGACTACCCTTAAGTTGACACGTTTAACCGATGTTTAACCTAAAGTTCAAAAACTACTGATGCATACCCTGAAGTTACAACTTGTAACTAGAAACCCCTCCGCCAGCTAAAATGACGAAAATACCCTCAACTACACTTCAATAATTATTTAAAAAAAATTATTTAAAAAGCACATTTGTTATATATATATATATATTTACTTATTAAATGACTTCTTTTTTATTTAAAAAATCACTTAAGCTTTATTTTAAAAAAATTATTAAAAAATCACTGAGGGTATTTTCGTCATTTTAATTAACAGAAGGGGTTTCTAGTTAAAAGTTGTAACTTCAGGGTATGCATCAATATTTTTTTAACTTCAGGGTAATTATCGGTTAAACGTGCCAACTTCAGGGTATGCATTTGTAGTTTACCCCTGAAACTATATATATCATCTTGGAGGTCATACCCCTGAATCTCCCGCGAATGAGTTCAGATTGAGAGAAGTCTTAAGGTAATAGGTGAGAGGAAGTTTTTTTTTTATCAGCAATTTTGTTTTTATAAAATCAAGCCTTTGAAAGTAAAGGACAAAGTCAAGGAAAATGCCCTCAAGTAGCTGTACAATCAAGGGAGCATTCTTGAAGGAACCTCAACTACAACCAATCCCAACAGTTGGGAGGAAACATTGTTGGAGAAATAGGCTTCAAAAGCCTTTTTTCTCTATTTGTACAGAGTCACACATCGGAAAGGGAGAGGAGTGGATTTGTGTTTATAAGCTCTCTTTTCCCTTTCCTATTCAACTAGCTCTAATGGGCTCTATGCAGGTTGGGCCGGTCTGGGGCTCGCGCGCACCGCCGCTGCCGTCCGGGCCGGGCTCGGGTTCGGGTGGAGCCCCTGCGGGGCAGGCTAAAACAGATCAAACATTAATTTTTTGGAGAAATTTTTTATCTGATTTGTTTTTGAATCTTTTTGAAAAATCAGTAACGTATTTCCGTTTTGATTCTGAATTAAACCATTGGTTAATTATTTTCAAACAGAAATCAATTACATTTTTTAGGCTCTTAATGCTAAAACGTTTTTTTGGTATTTATTCTGCTGAAACGTTTTTATTCCTTTTCTAGCCTATAAATAGTTGGCTCTGGTCTTTTTGCAGATATACGATTTTATCAATTACCAGAGCCAAAGTATACACGTTTTAATCCCCTTTCCCAAATGTTTTCTCCACCCTTGTTCTGGTTAACCGTTTGCTGCTTCCACATCCGGTAGAGCGAGTGGGCGCACTGCTGGGTAGAGCTAAGTGATCATTGGGGAGCAACCGCTGCTGATCGCCACCACGGTCACGCCAGAAAATTTGCTTTCAAGTCAGTGGACCTTGTGCCACGTCTCAGCTGTGTTCTTTGTTCTGCCCTTCAACCAGGTTGGTCGTTCCTCTTTTTCGATTACTTGTTTTATTGTGTGTTTCGGTTGTTAGGTTCTGCAATTCTTTAAAACAGTTTATGCAAATTATTCCAACAATTTGAAAGAAATTTTTTATAATATTCATTTAATATTTCGTAAACTGTTTTAATGATGAACATGAACAACATAAACACGAATATGCATGCTAATATGAATTCGGCTTCTGATGTTGCTGCTCGTAATTTCCCTCGTGTTGAACCTCTCGACGATACCAACTACCGTCGTTGGTCTCAAAAACTTATGATTTTCTTTGAACAAAACGAAATTGATTATGTGTTGCTTGAAGATCCCCCTGTGCCTATAATTGCTACTGGTAGTACAACTCCCTTAGTTGCATCCATTGTTAGGGACAATGAGGCCAAACTTAAGAAGTATGCTAAGGATAATAAAATTGCCCGCTGCCAACTTTTGGACTCTGTGTCCAATACCCTCTTTGATCTTCTTGCTGGTCATAAGTCTGCCAAATTCATTTGGGAGACTTTGGAGAAGAAGTACGGGGCTGACGACACTGGGAACAAGAAGTATGTCGTAAGAAAGTGGCTTGCATTCCAAATGGTTGAAAACCGGTCGATCATGGATCAAGTCCACGTTTACGAGGACCTGTCCGCCGCCATTGTCAACGAAGGGATGGACATGAACGAGGTGTTCCTCGCTCATGTGCTGCTGGAGAAGTTTCCACCGTCGTGGAAAGACTACTGCAACCACCTCAAGCACATAGAGAAGGATTTGACTCTTCAAGACCTCATTCGGCACATGAAGATTGAGGAAGCAAATCGCTTGAAGGACGCTCTGAGTGCCTACCCACCTTTGCCGCCTCCAACGGCAAAGGCCAATATCGTGGAATCTGGTGGCCCGTCTCGACAGAACAAGTTCAAGACGAAGCCCAAGTCCAAGGAAGCTCTCAAGCGAGGACCTACCAACAACCGCAACAAGTTTGTGAAGCCCTCCTCTGCTGTTCAGAAACCGAAGCAGAATCTGGTGTGCTATGTTTGCGGACAAGCTGGACACAGGCCTATTAGTGTGTTCAATGTCAAGGCTTCAAGAAGAATGATGCAAGGGCCTACATTGCTGAAGATGACGACATAGTAGCTGCTGTAGTCGCTGAGGCTATGCTAGTTCACAACACCGTTGACTGAGTGTTGGAATCCGCATCCACCCGTCATCTCTACAACTCAAGGGAACTCTTCTACGAGTTTGTACCAATTGCACCTGGTGAAGTTGTTCATATGGGAAACGAATCTACTTTAGTGATTTCTGGAAGCTGGAAGATCATGCTGAAGCTGACATCTGGGAAGACGCTCGTACTCAGTAATGCCCTTTGTGTCCCTACTCTGCGACGCAACCTTGTCTTTGGACCTCTGTTGATGAAGGCTGGCTTGAAGACCGTTATAGAGAATGACATTGTGGTCTTCATCAAGAATGAAGATTTTTTAGGGAAGGGGTATTATTGTGGGGGGCTCTTTCTTTTCAATGTCGATCATGTTATCCTGAGTAATAATAAAGTTTCCGCTTCCGCTTATATCGCTGAGTCTCTTGATCTTTGGCATGGTAGATTAGGACATGTGAATGTTGCTTCAATTAAACAACTTAGAGACATGTCTATTATACCATCGTTATTTACCTCTGAACTCTCGAAATGTGAAGTTTGCGTAGAGGAAAAATTCGCTAAAAAACCTTGTAAATCAGTCACTACAAGGCACACGAACTTACTCGAATTAATCCACACTGATCTTGCGGATTTAAAGAACTCGAGAAGAAAGGGAGGAAAACATTATTATGTTACCTTCATCTACGATTGCTCTAGGTTCGCGAGAGTCTATCTTCTTACTACGAAGGCTGAAGCTGAAGAGATGTTCATCAAGTATAAGAATGAGGTAGAAAACCAACTTGAGAGGAAGATCAAGAGAGTGAGATCCGATAGAGGAGGAGAGTATGGCTCAAACTTCTTAAAGGGCGTTTGTGAATCAAATGGTATCATCCATGAAACCAATGCACCATATATGCCTCAACAAAATGGAGTAGCTGAACGTAAGAACCGAACGCTCAAGAACATGATGAATGCAATGCTTCTTAGTTCAGGCCTTCCTGATGAAATGTGGGGGGAAGCCGTCTTATCTGCTTGTCACATACTTAACCGTGTGCCGCACAAGAACCTTGATAAGACTCCCTACGAGTTATGGAATGGTTACACTCCTAACCTAAGGTTTCTCAGAGTGTGGGGGTGTTTGGCGAAAGTTGGCCTCACTGACCCTTAGAGAACCACTATTGGATCTAAGACCTATGATTGTGTGTTCATAGGCTATGCTCAGACCAGCGCGGCGTATCGCTTCATGTCTCTAGATGACCGCTCAATTTATGAGGCTAGAGATGCTGAGTTCTTCGAACACATCTTTCCAATGAAGAGGAACGCTGTTGCTGATCCGGTTGAACCCACTTTTCCCTTTCCTTCGATCATAGATAGGTGGGTTGCCGAAAGCTCTACTTCACATGGTTAAGCCGAGGGATCAAGGAGAAGCAAGAGAGCCAGGACCGAGAAGAACTTTGGAGAAGACTTTGTCACCTCCTTTCTCTCCGAAGTTGGACATGAGGGTGTTGTTTCAGATGAGTTTGTTTCAGCCTTCCTGTTGGAAGAAGATCCGAAGACGTATGGTGAGGCTTTGAGATCCGTTGATGCTAGTCTTTGGGAAGAAGCAATCAAGGCTGAACTTGATTCTATTATATCGAACCAGACTTGGGATCTAGTAGACATACCTAAAGGTTGCAAAGCCATTAGTAGTAAGTGGATCTTCAAGAAAAAACTGAGACCCGATGGTACAATGGAAAAGTTCAAAGAAAGACAAGTGGTTAAAGGTTTTACACAAAGGAAAGACGTCGATTACTTCGACACGTACTCTCCTGTGACCAAGATTTCAACGATAAGGTCCCTTGTCGCTTTAGCTGCCATTCACGGCTTGATAATTCATCACATGGATGTCAAGACCGCTTTCCTGAATGATGATCTAAATGAAGAGATTTATATGTCTCAACCCGAGGGGTTTGTGATCGCTGGCCAAGAGAACAAGGTGTACAAACTGAAGAAGTCTCTTTATGGACTGAAACAAGCACCTAAACAATGGTATGAGAAGTTCAATCGAACTCTGGTGACTGACGGATACAAGGTGAACAACTCTGATTCTTGTGTGTACTCGAAGATCACGGAATTAGGTTGTGTGATTATATGTCTTTATGTTGATGACATGCTAATTCTTGGTGATAACATCGGTGCTGTGAACCTTACCAAAGAATTCATGTCGTCACATTTTGAGATGAAGGACTTAGGAGAAGCTGATGTCATTCTGGGTGTTAAGGTTATTAGAAACACAAATGGCATCTCCTTAAGTCAGTCTCATTACGTTGAGAAAGTGTTGAAGAAATTCAACCAGTTCGACGTGACTCCTGCTAGAACTCCTTATGATCCAAACGTACAACTAATAAAGAACTTGGGTGATAGTGTTTCACAAGTTCAGTACGCTCAGATTATAGGAAGTATGATGTTCCTCATGAACTATACTCGACCAGACATTGCTTACACAGTAAGCAGGCTGAGTCGATATAATCATAACCCGAGTGACGAGCATTGGAATGCTCTAAGTCGTCTGTTGAAGTACCTGAAAGGAACTATGTCTTGGTCCCTGCACTATAGTATTTTTCCTAATGCTTTTGAAGGATATTGTGATGCAAACTGGGTTCTAGGTAATGACGAGACGAACTCGATGAGTGGTTATGTGTTCACCATAGGTAGAGGTGCTATATCGTGGAAGTCTGCGAAACAGACCTGTATAGCCCGCTCTACCATGGAGTCTGAGTTCATTGCCCTTGAGTTGGCTGGACAAGAAGCAGACTGGTTGAGGAACCTATTAGCATAAGTGTATGTGTGGGGAAGGTAAGTTGTGCCGGTGTCGTTACACTGCGATTCGCAAGCGGCCATTTACGTTGCGAAAAATGAAGTGTACAATGGTAAGAAGAGACACATTAGTATCAGGCATGGTGTCGTTAAACAGCTCCTGAGGAATGGAGTGATTTCTTTGGAATTTGTGAGATCCGAAAGAAATCTTGCTGACCCTTTCACTAAGGGTCAACCTAGGAGAATACTACTTGACATGTCAAGAGGGATGGGGCTTAAGCCCATAGGTCAAGAAAGTATGGATGACAAGTGTTAGTTGTCATATGCAGCCATACTAGTCTTCATGCACTACATCTCTCATTCCTATGACATTTGTAGTGTTTGATGATCTATAACCAGGTTTGGTGGTGCTTTGAGACGTACTTAATAGATCTTGATTTAAATCTATAACCAGTATTGGTGGTGCTTGTGAGACGCACTTGATAGAATGTAATCCATAACCAGTTTTGGTGGTGCTATTGAGACGCACTTGATGGATTCTGCTGACAGGATGGACTTCATGTCCTTAATAGCTCCGGACCCGATTGGGACAATGCTTATGAGAATCACTTGATGAGATACCTACGTGAGTGTGATGGTGGGCCGCCATCTATGAAAGACTTGGGGCAAAGTCTTCCTAGAACACTCATTAGAACCAAGGTATACGCGTGGCCTTTAATAGCGTCTTGATAGTCTTGCGGATTCAGTGGAATTTGAAGTATGATATGTGTTGTGTGACGTATCAACCGAAGCTAGGTAAGTTCAAGATTTTATTCACTTACTTAAAGAAAGTTGTTATCACATCTCACTATGCATCAATTCAAATCGAAAGATATTGATGCTTAAGTAACGCACCTTCCGTTAACCAGAACTTTTGGGCGTTTTCCATCCTTTTAAATTTGTTTTACGTTTTTCGGCTTTTGTTGCCTCTTTGTGGGGGATTGTTGGAGAGATAGGCTTCAAAAGCCTTTTTTCTCTATCTGTACAGAGTCCCATATCGGAAAGGCAGGGGAGTGGAGTTGTGTTTATAAGCTCTCTCTTCCCTTTCTTATTCAACTAGCTCTAATGGGCCCTATGCAGGTTGGGCCAGTCTGGGCCTAGCGCGTGTCGCCGCCGTCCGTCCGGATCGAGACGGGCCGGGTTCGGGTTCGGGTGGAGCCCCTGTGGGGCGGGCTAAAACTGATCAAACATTATCTGATTTGTTTTTGAATCTTTTTGAAAGATCAGTAACGTATTTCCGTTTTGATTCTGAATTAAACCATTGGTTAATTATTTTCAAACGGAAATCAGTTACATTTTTTAGGCTCTTAATGCTAAAACGTTTTTTTGGTATTTATTCTGCTGAAACGTTTTTATTCTTTTTTAGCCTATAAATAGTTGGCTCTGGTCTTTTTGTAGATATACGATTTTATCAATTACCAGAGCCAAAGTATACACATTTTAATCCCCTTTCCCAAACGTTTTCTCCACCCTTGTTCTGGTTAACGTTCTGCTGCTTCCACATCCGGTAGAGCGAGTGGGCGCGCTGCCGAGTAGAGCTGAGTGATCCTTGGGGAGCAAGCGCTGTCGATCGCCACCACGATCACGCCGGAAAATTTGCTTTCAAGTCAGTGGACCTCTGTGCCACGTCTCAGCTGTGTTCTTTGTTCTGCTCTTCAACCGGGTTGGTCGTTCCTCTTTTTCGATTACTTGTTTTGTTGTGTGTTCTGGTTGTTAGGTTCTGCAGTTCTTTAAAACAGTTTATGCAAATTATTCCAACAAACATGTCTACAACCAATATTTCTCAACCATGAATCAAACATTACAAGGATGAGTCTAACGAACTTATACCTAGATATACCAACCATGAAGCAAACTAAAGCACAAAATAAGTAAACAGGAAAAGGGTATAAACCCTGGATTTGACCACCATGAAGCCCATAAAGTAAGAGGTCTAAAAACCCTTATTTTCCAACCATAAAGCCCTAAATAAATGGAAGGTATGAGAAACCCTGATTTTTCAAACTTGAAGCACAAAAAGAACCTTCAGGCAGTAAATCCAAACCTAAATCGAACAAGTAAAAAGCAATCTATCTCATCGAGACTAATAACTCAACGAGTAAGTCGACACGTCGATAGTCAACACTACTGAACGGTAGAGATAAACCGATGGTCAAAAGCCATTGGAACACTTAAACCCTATAACTAAATCTAAACGACTTTCAAATAGGCCGAAAGACCAAAACCACTCATCGGAGGCCAATACCACAATCGACGAGCCCCCGCCAACAAGAGACGGGAAAACATAGAGATCGAACTGAATCCAGCAAAAAGGAAAGCGAAAATCTTTGAACAAGAACGAAATAAGCAGGATAAGAGAGGGACCTTACCCAAGGTCCAACCTTGGATTGTCAAAAAACTACAACGCCACGAAACTGGTCGACCTCGTTACAGAACTTCCAAGGTCTTGTGCACTCCGAACCCACGACGGAGATCATCGAGCTGTGGCCAACACCAACACCAGCCACACGAGATCGCCTCTACCAAATCCTCATGATCAACTGTGAAACGCGTCCCACTACAAGACGAGGAAGAGACTGCGTGACTCACCGGAGATCCGTGTTTTTGTAGTAACAGCCCAACCTTCAAGGGGACAAGCTTCCAAAAATCTAGACGAGACTTGTAGATCTACACCGATCTACGACTGAGAGATCGAGAAAAAGTCCCCACTATAGATCCAATCCAAATTATCGGATACGTAAAAGAACGGTTGGAGGAAGCAGCGAAAGTTTGAATAGGGGAGGTCCCTTGGAACTTGGGTCGACTGGAACGCACGCGAAGCAAGCCCAACCCCGACCTCCAACAACAACACCATAACAACGGTGAAAAGGACGTGGTCGACGCCTTCTCCGTTCCGACACTGGAGATATACAGTCAAGACCAGATCTGAGTCGAGAAGGTCTTAGATCTGGAAAGGCAGAAATGAACGCACGTAGAGCGCTCGCCGGAGGACTAGTGCCAGAGATCAAACGAGCGATGTTGCGATGGAGACGAGCGGAGGAGGAGCGATCTGGAACGAGCTCCGGCAACACAACGAGGTCGAGCCCGAGCTTCAGAACTCACCGGCCAGGGAGGCGACCACATCGGAGCTGGAGAGACGAGGAGCACCCCGCCGACAAGGAGAAGGTCTGACAAACCTTCCAGCACGACTCAGTCACCTGAAGCACGAACTGAGACTTTGTGGTTGGACGGAAAGGATGAGTAACGAAAGGGAGAAGGGATAAAGAAGATGGGGGAAGGGGGGAAAGGGAACGGGTGAACGGAATAGCCCATGTCTGCAACGATTTTAACTGTGGCCGAATCCGTCATCAGCGAGGAGGAGAAAAGGAGTGGTGGCGGGTATAAGAAAAACTAGGTTTTGAAAGAAAGTAGGGAGGGGTTTTGAAGGAGACAGGAAGTTGAACAATCAAGCAAATGAATTATTAATAAGTTAGTGAGATTGAGAAGCCTTCTTAGCATATTCAAGGATTAGGCTTTGTATTTGTTATTGTGTCGTTTTCACGTGGAACTTAGGAAGCAACTCACCTAAACTGACCTATTCCATTCTATACATTCTCTGTCAATCTAGAAGACTATGCAACAAGCAGGCGCTACCTGGATTTATACACACTTGGAACTTAGAAGAATATACAGATAAAATATAATTAAATAAAAATATATATATACATGTCTAATTCATAGTAAGACCAAGTACACAAAACACACCCATAGTTAATAGTTTATTATTAACTGTTTCATCTTCTTCTTTGGCCTATATATGACTCAGCGGGAACTTGCAAGCGAAGACCTGTGGAGCTTAAAATATGGAGGCATGGAAAGGATGGTTGTTGATGATGAACTTGATGGTGATTATGATGGGATCGGAAGGACAATTGAGAGAGAACTTCTATGCTTCCACGTGTCCGAACGTTGAGTCCATCGTCAATCAGGCCGTCTCCGCCAAGTTCCGGCAGACTTTCACCACCATTCCGGCCACTCTCCGCCTCTTCTTCCACGACTGTTTTGTTGAGGTTCCGCACTCCCTTTTCTTAACACTTTTTAGCTTCCTTTGGTCACATGGACCTTGAAATTCTTATAATCTATGGTATCATTTAAAGTTGAATGATCATTCAAAAAAGAAGTCGAATGATCAAGTGTTTTAATTTTCGGTATGATTGTCAAAATTTAAGTTATGATTATAATACAATTATTTATCTTGGGAAAAATCTCAACAATATGTTTTCCATTGTTTTTTAGCATAGACATATTGGCCTCATTTTTTTGTTTCAAAAACTTATTTATATCTTTGGTTTGTTATTTAAAAAATTGTGGTTTCCATTAATTTTTTTAAAAGAAATCAGCTACACTAGATGGATTTTTTAAAAGAGTGAAGAAATCCACACACACACACAAAAAAAAAAGAATCCTACCCACAAACCTTTAAAAACTCTCCGAGCTCTAAATGCCTAACCCATTTATCTTACTTTTCCAACAAAATGTAGTTTATGATTTTTTAAGGGTTGGGGAGGTTTTTTTAGGGTTTGGGATACGAGAATTATGAATTTTCGGGTGATATCTCATCCAAATTAACGGATGAATTTGTTTTCGGATAATAAACAAAAGATATAATAAATAGGTTTTGGAGGAAAAAAAGTTAAGACAACAAGCTTATACTAGAAATAATCGTTCAAGAATTTAAGTTATATAATAAGTTACCTATAGGTTTCTAAGATTTTATGTTCAACCTATCAAATATTATATCATATCAAAACTGGATCCATCAGATGATCCAAAGATCATTTAGTCTCCATTTTCACTTCATTTTTTTCTTTTATGCTTTCCAAGGGATGTGATGCTTCTGTACTGATTGAATCACCAAACGGTGACGCGGAGAAGGACTCCAAAGACAACCTCTCCCTCGCCGGAGACGGATTCGACACCGTCATCAAGGCAAAACAAGCCGTGGAATCAACCTGCCCCGGCACCGTCTCTTGCGCCGACATTCTCGCCATCGCCGCCAGAGACGTCGTAGTCCTGGTAAGCTTCCTCCACTCAACAACCTAACTCAACACAAATCTATCCTGACACGAACTCCAAAATCTCACAGGCCGGAGGCCCATCCTTCAACGTGGAACTGGGCCGTCGAGACGGGCTCGTCTCCAAAGCGGCCCAGGTCGCCGGAAACCTCCCGGAGCCCGAATTCAACCTCGTACAGCTCAACACCATGTTCGCAAAACACAACCTGACCCAATTCGACATGATCGCCCTCTCCGGGGCCCACACCCTCGGATTCTCCCACTGCAGCCGATTCGCCGACAGAATATACTCGAATCCTGTGGACCCCACTCTCGATCCCGGCTACGCCGACCAGCTGATGGCGGCTTGTCCGAGGGACGTGGACCCGGACATTGCCATAGACATGGATCCTGAAACGCCCCGAAAATTCGACAACGTGTATTACCAGAACCTGGTCGGAGGGAAGGGGTTGTTCGCTTCGGACCAGGTTCTGTTCACGGACTCTGCTTCTCAGGGGACTGTGAGTGATTTTGCTAAGAGTTCGGGTGAGTTTAATGGAGCTTTTGGTGCGGCGATGAGGAAGCTTGGGAGGGTTGGGATGAAGACTGGTACTGTGGGAGAGATTCGGAGAGACTGCTCTGTGTTCAATTCCTGAAACGGAGTCTATGTCGGAAAAACTTCTAGAACATTCGTTACAGAGAAGGTTTAGATCATACTACGATGTGTACAATTGTATGTTCTTCCCAACATTGATCAATACTTCAATTTGTATTCAATAACTTGAGAGATCATGTATTGCAAAATAAAACTATCATGTAATATCGATTTGTACATGTAAGCTGACTATGAACTTATCGTTTGTTACATTGTGTTTTGTAAACTCAAACATCTTTACGTTGTTGCCTTCGATTAAGCTTAGCGGAATAATGCTTCTGTCTAAAAGGATGAGTAACTCTGTTGGGGTTTTGGCGTCGCTTCCCCGCAAATCACCCCAGTCTAACCGGTCCCGAATCTCCCTGCATCGTTCCGGTTCTTCTGCTCCGCCTTTATAGTGTGCCTCTCAACTTTCCACCACTGCTCGCATCGGAATGAGAAGGAATCTTCTCGTAGGAGGAGATCCCCCTCCCCATATCCCCTCGGCAATTCCTCTATCAGCGGCGATTGTGGCTCAACTGTCTCAACAATCTCCGCGTCGAATAACCCATCGTCACCGTCTCGCTCCTCCCCATCGCTGAGTCCACAATCGATCCCCAACTCCGAGCAGCCCCCACTATCTCTACATTCGTCATTCAAGCAGTCATCGATGCATGCAAAAGCGTACAAAATCGATGCACCCCTGTATTCTGTACCTACTGCAGATAGAGTTTGCACTAGTGTAAATTGTATCGGCTCGTCTCTCCTGAGCAACTCTTGTCATTTCTGAAGCCGTCACTAGCGTGTCCATCTCCTTGGCCTCTATCGTGGCACTCTCCTCGACCGCTCTCTCGATTTTCGATCAGACAAATCGAGTGGGTCTTTTTTTATTTTATCTGATTTTGGCTTTGCAGGGTCTATGACTATTGAGCAGATTTCGGGGACTTTTCTTAGGAGGAAACCTTGAATCACGTATATCCTCCCAATACAAATGATGTAGTTAAGTTCGGTCGCTTTGACCCCAGATGCAGCATTTAGACACTACCGTGAGTAGGATCGTTGTTGATTTTCCACCTGCTGTTGTGCAAGAGTGGCGGACGATGACCATTTCCTGTCCCCACCTGAAAATGCTTGTGGTAAGAGATCAGGGGCATTTGATGGGATAATGGGCATCTAGTGAAAACATTAGGAAATGAGGGAACCATGTTGTCTGATTTGCACCGACCTTGACAGGGCGAGGTGTGCGCCTCACGCACACCCCGTTGCTCGTCCTTTGACTCATTGGGCATGAAGAGGCTGCGTAACAGACCTTGTCTGGTTGTTGGGGACAAAAAGGCTCATGTTCGTGGTCCACGATAGCTCAGAACTGTTGTTGATTTTCCACCTGCTGTTGTCGACACTTCGGAGGGGACAACTCATCTTCCAACGTCGTCCATACTTGCAAAGACAACCAGTGCTCCTAATTGTCCTGACTCAGGTCGGGGGGGCCAGGGAGCCTCACACAAAGATCCCTAGTGATCGGAATCAGACTTATCGCATTGTTGGAGTCTTTCCCGTCCTCCCGATGAAATTGGTGATCCGTGGAGCGAGGTGCGAGGCGAGGGGCCACATTGAGGCCACCACAAATGGTGGTGGGGTAGCATATTGCCTCTGATCTCTGCCCCATCCGTTCCGAGAGGGAATCTAGAGCCGAGGCGTTAGAGGAGATGGACACGGATAAGGAGGTGGTGATGGTGCTAGAGGCAGAGACGTTGCGGCATAGGGAGCAACGCATTTAGGGACAAATGCGTTAGGGAAACGGTGTTGTAGAGGGCGACGGAGGCGAGATTGGAGGCGGAGGCGGCACCGGTGCATAAGGGACGACTAGAGGTTTCCGAGAGAATTTCATCTCTCTTTAAATCCTGTCATTTCATCTCTCACTTCAGTAGAGGACGACGTGGATATGGACAGTGGATCCAAAGAATGAAACAGTGGAGACAGTAAGGGTGAGTACGATGGTAACAAAAGCAAAAGGTGGAGAAGGAGAGGCAGAGGATAAAGAGGCGATCAAAGCAGAATAACAAAAAAGAAAAGCATAAGACCGATTGTCATTTACAATAAAATAAGACTAAGTTTAAGTCAAAATAAAAAGGTATCGCTTGGAAATATCTTGATTTTCTTATGTTAAATATTTAATTAATAATGATGATTTTTTGTTTAAAAAGTGAAGTATTAAAGATGAAATATTCAGGTAGAAATTATTACTCTTAAAATTTAAAAAGAATTGAAAAAAATTAATTAATAATTTATTTTAAAATTATTTAATTAATAAAAAAATAAAAGAATATTAAAATTATCTGTTTTTAAGCCTCTAGGGTTTTGCTCCACCTCTTCCTCTACCGTATTCTTTGACTATCTTGTCGTTGTAGTCAAGTCTGTCCTCCTCGGGACTCCATCACCCTTTCTTCACCCACCTTTATTCTGTCATAATTGTCCTCGTGTCTACTACCCATCATGACAACTCTCATCACCTCACACTCCACTACCATAAAATCTCCCCAGCTACCCTTCCATTTGAATCCATCCCTCCCATGATCATGTCGCCAGCTCTGCCCAGTGAATCAATCAAACTAGCTCGGTCGAGAAGGGAACGAGACTGGCCACCACGTCCTCCGCCAGACACGAGGTGTCTCCCGATCTTTATCCAGCCTCTTACCGCCTTTCTAGGACATACATTCACCACACTCATTCCACCTGGTCGGAGGTTTATGATCCCCACCATCATAATGATATAGGAGCAGTGCCTCCCGACCTTTAGCGCATCGTCGTATACATCAGAATCGTTGAGCCAAAAAATCAAGCCCTTACCCAACCGCTCCCCACCCCGAGTGCCACTATCAACGTCGTATCCGATCCTATCCTCCGTTAGGGTCATCCCTAGGAGACCCCCACCTCCCATCATCGGGATAGAACCGTTGGCCCACCACATGGGGCCACCCTCTCCTCGTGCCATGCCCCCTTCTTGCAGGTTTATAAAACCGACCAGGTCGAAGAGCCAAAGAGATGGAACATCGCGCCTTTCGCCACCACAACAACCACAACCACCACTACTCGCTGCCTCCGTCAGGTCCCTAGGAGACACAGGCATCGCCTCCGTCACTTTCACTGCCCCTGGTTTGCGTGACCTGCAACAGGGTTCCACAAACCCTATCGTCAAGGCAACCATGGTATATGGGGTTGGGAAGGGAGAGTTTAGTTTTGATCCGATCCCCAACCGGCTCAAGGACCAACCCAACCTCCCCCGTCAATGATCTAACCACCCCAAACCACGGTTAGTCCGACGAAGCATGGCTTAATGTACCCACCTAAAAGGGGGAAACTCGGGAGGTTCATTTATGGCTTTGTGCATGTTGGCGATGCTCCCATCTCTAGGACCCTCGTCTTGGCCATCATACACAATCCTCCATGCGGCCACCCAAAAGAGCCCTTTAACACCAGTCATGGTGCCCTCATCGAAATAACAACACGGAGGCGTGGACGCCCTCAAAGGCCACCAATCACCCCCATGTTGCCGGATGGTACGTACCCCCGAGGAATGTTGTAGGATTCCATAATGATCGCCTAGCCAAACATGAGATGGATTCCCGCCCCGCTGCGATGGATGCCCGGAACCGCGACCTAATATCTCCTACCTATCACATCAGCACGTCCACGGTATTGGAAGCACCTATGCCTCTGCTCGGTACCACTACCTCCCACTTTGGAGGTTGTAGAGCCAAGTGAATCTAGCATTACACAAGATATCCTTCCTAACCAGGAGAACTTTCGTGTTTGTTTTCAGTATCTGGCCGCGCCACTGGTTAGGGAATCGGCTTATACGAGACCTCCCAAGTGAGGGCTACTCAATGGCCCCACCTAGGACGATAAATGTATCACTGGGCCTTAGGCATGTATGAGGATGCACACCCCGCCCTGCCAACTTCGGTGCAAGCCCGATGACTCCTGTTCCCCACTATCTAGAGTTCTCTCTAACTGTCCGTTATCCCCTCAAACGCCTCAGATCTATTAGCACGGGCAATTCCAGATCGAGTCAGATGATGAGCACTACAAGCTACATCTGTGTAGTCAGTAGAGTGGATTTAATCGACTATTAATTTCTCCTGGATTAACCGGGCATCTTGTTATAGGGTTTACTGTCTGGTTCCTACGAGTCACGATCTAGTCTTACCTTTCTTTTTCACTAGTTTTGATGTCTTTTATGTATTGCTTATGATCGGTCCTTCGTAAGTCTTTCATGATTTAATAAAATTCTCATATGCTAAAAGAATACTAAAATTTAAAAATAATATTAATTAAAAATAAAATAAAAAATGAATGAAATGAGAATATTATTACGAATTAATAATAAATTATTAAAGAGTTTTTGGTGATAGGGGTAAAATAGTCTTCATATTTATAATAGTATTTTTACCCTTAAGTCAAAAGTAAACTAAATTAACAAAAGGGTACGACGCACATTTAACTTTTCTCTGTTAGTCTTTTAACCCCAATTGCATAAAAAGTTCGTGGACCGAATATAGGGGCACCAGAATATTGTCCGAGCCTCCCGTAGACGACCCAGCTCTCTTGGACCCGTAAAAAACTCTACTTTTCATCGTAAATACAAAATGAGGACTACCTCTTACCGCACTTTCAAACTTATTGAAACTAAAACTAGAAGTAAAAATCCAAATAAGCAAAATCCAAATAAGCAAATAAACACAAAAACTCAGGCTGAAAGGAAAAACGAGCTGCTGCTCCTCCCGGGATAGCCAAGCAACATCGGTCCTAGGTCATGGTGAGTAGCCTCGGATCCCAAATCCACTGACTATATCACTCCAAGACCTTCTCTAAGCAGCTCGTGCGGGTGTTCGGTTGGTAAAGCTTTACCAAAACCAAGCCTGGACAAATAGAAGCCATAAACTGTGGAGATCTATCTTGGAATAGCCTTGGAGGCTCACTATAGTCTGTTAGGCTCGGTATTACCTCGATCGAGGACGATGAAGAGAGTAACCATTGGCAGCTCGCATGACGGAAGCGGAGATTCGACAACGGGAGAGACACGACAAGGGCGGCAACGACTATGCTCGAGCAAAGGAAGGTTGCAGTTGTGTGTAGACGATGACGACTGCTGAAAGAAGGACTCGAGAGGATGAAAGGGAGGGAGAGAGCTCCACCGGCGACCTCCATGGCCAAAACCAAGGAGGTCGGTGACGGCGACTAGGATTTGGGTGTGTCGGGGTCCTGGCAGAGTTAGAGAGCTTTTTTTTCAATTTGTAATCCAATACAATGTTCAATAGTTAGAATATGAACACATCAATGTGAAAAAAAATCGATAATACATTATACTTTTTTTTTTTTACGATTATCCCCTAATATGAACTTCACAGCAACAAACATTTTGAGGGAACGAAACATAATCCTTACAGCAAAATTTTTAACCATACCCATCATATGCAACGTCAAAACTCAAACGTTCAAGCTGTTTCGGGTACTCGGGACTTCCCGTAGAGGTTTGTATAAACAACCTTTGTTCGGTAAACAAGGATCAAGCTCAAACCAGCAGCAATGATACACAACCCTGCCATGATCATGGAAGTAAGGAAGAAGCATACAGAACCTTCGCATTTCAACGGTTCATCCAATGCAAGAACAGCTGACATGATTGATCTTGTACTCTGTTGAAGGTGGGGACGGTCATGAGCTTGCTTCTCTGCTTCATGATCATATATACTGCTAGCAATTAGACCGGAGAACACTAGTGAACCGGCCGGATTTGCAAGAGTGAGGAAATTATACAATGCCCCGAACTTTTTGAGGCCAAACAGTTCAGAGGCAGCGGCCGGGACAATGGCCCAATGTGCCCCGTAGCCAAGGCCAATCATCAGAGTCCCGGTGTACATAGCGCCGGGCCAACCCATGGCTAAGAAGACATGACCTACCGCCATGATAAGTTGGGCCGCAGCCATTGCCACTGATCTTGGGTATGCGTAATCCCTGTAACACCAGTATTAACTGGTTAGAAATCAAGACATGATCAAAATGAGGGATTATTGCTAAATAAAATATCACGTATTGTCCACGTTTTACAAGTTAGTTTCCTTATCTTCAGACCATTACGGGTTGTGACCCTACATTTTTTATTGTGTTACACTTTATGTCAATTTGACGACTCTAACAAAAAAGTCCATAATTTTCATCACCCTAATTTTCTTTATCTATGTGCAATTAAGGGTGTGCTTTTGACTATTAATGATTTTTGTAACATAATCAAAATCATCGATTATCAAACTTCATTATCATAATCGATTTTTCATCCTACTAACCAATTTATATCTATTACTGAATATTATACAATATTTTGTGTACTTATTCATATCCTATGAAAAAATCGATAATGTTCACTTATGATATAAACGTTATCAATAATGAAACTAATTCACAATAATTCAATCAATTGAATAGGACTAAATAGAATGGAATAAGAATAGATTATGGTAGTCAAATTTAAAATTGAAAATAATAGAGTTTGTGTATTTTCTTTATTTTTTTTACCTTCTGTTTTTTAATTCAAAACTTCAAGGGTAAAATCATAATTTTAAAATAAATTGACACAAAGTGCAACAATATATAAGTTTAGAGTCATAGCCTACATCAATTTGATGCATCAAACTGCGAAAAGTCGAACATACATGATACTTCTTTGCAATTAATCAAGCATTAAGGAAGAAACGAAAACGAATTGTACCTCACTATAATCTCAGACAAGTAGCCTCCACCAACACGGCCAAGAAAGTTCCAAATGCTGATCAAGGACACAAAAATATGTGTATTATCATAACCGAGAGATTGGCTCATCTGACCAAGATTATCAATGACCGTCAGCCCAGACCCAGAACCCAGTAGAAGAGAGATAAAAATCAGCCAAAAATCAGCTTTAATCAAGGCTTGCATAAGAGTAAAGTCCTCCCCTCTATGTGGACCTCTTCTCCTCTTAACCCTCACAGCTCCTTCTGCAGCTGCATGGAACAGTTTCGATTGCAATTGAGCAATGCGTTTTTGCCTCTCAGATGATGGAAGCATATCAACATCTTTCGGCTTCTCATCTTCCACTTCACTGAATATAACCTCATTTGCATCCTGATCGGATTTCCCAGGTTCTCGCTTCTCTGTAGTGTGAAGAAGAGCCTCTTCAGCTGAAGATCTTGGATCAGAGTAAAAACTCAACCACAATGGAATCACAATGGGAATAAGAATGAGGATAAACAAAACCACAGTGAAGATCGTGATCACTGTATGACTCAGATCAACGAAATCTTCAACAAGCATGACACCCATCAGATAAGCAGCCAATAGGAGGCAGACGCTGTAGATGAAGGAGAAGCTCAGATCATCTGTGGGTCGGACTTGCCTGTGACCTCCGACTGGTCTGATGATGAACATCAGAGCAATCACTACCATTGCTGGTCCGACTGCAACCATGAATATGAGAGATGCGTGGTCTGGGGAATGTATCATAGCGTATATCTGAGTCATGATTGCACCGCCCAGCCCAGCAAAGCCCTTTAATATCCCAACTACAGGGCCTCGGCTTTTGGGGAAGTTTTGCACACATGAGACTAGAGCAACTGTGTTGAAGTAGGTCTCGCCGTTTGTCCCCACAGCTATGAGAATGCACATCTGCATATTGATAATAGTTAATGATTTTAATAGATCAAGTGTTTAGCATATTGAACCATCAGATAATTGTTGGGGGAGAATCGGGTCTAATAGAAGGAGCACACAACAATAAGGCCATGATACACACCTTGGTCAAGACTAGTGTCTCTTTTATCCTTCAACTATCCCATGTGAGACTCATGATTCGCACTCCTAGGTCCCCGGAACCAGGCTTTGGTACCACTATTGGGGGAGAAACGGGGCCTTAATAAGGAAGAACACACAACAAGAAACCCCACATATTAAGTCTTCTTTCATTCTTTTAACTATCAGATGTGGGATTCATTACTCGCACATGGATACACTTAACTTAGCAATTATTTCTCTATATAGCAATATAAATATGAGGGTAAACATTTTGATTAGTTTTGTTTCACCTAACTAATCAAAATGATGTATAACACTTTCTTTAATTACACTGTTCAAATTGTTTTGAGTTTATTACTCAGTAACGAAGTCTAGCATTCAAAAAATGCTCACCACTCAGTAAGCATGTCATACATATGAATGAAACAAATGACAAACAAATATATAAGGGTTAATTACCTTTTGTATCTCTTTTGAATTGGTAACACACTTTTAGTACCCCCAAAGTTTAATAAATTTCAATAAGAGTCCTTACGTTTTGATAACATACCTTTAGTACCCCTTATGAATTGGTCACAAATCATTTAATACCCCTTATGTATTGGTAACATAACAATTACATGCCTTATGAATTGGTCACATATCATTAAAATGGCGTAAACTTAACCAAATTGTTGTCGTTACCAATACGATAAATAAAAATTAAGGATGAAGGGTACAAAATTAATAGGTTTTGTCTTATCAAAGTAATTGAGATCAGATAATACTACCCAGGCTTGTATGACAGAAAACCAGCTCAAAGATCATGTGAGGGAAAATAATTGAAAACACTAAATATAGAAATTTATAAACCAATTACAAATTCAGGAAAAAAATATTTCAACCACAGAAGTCTGAAGGCATTGAGATTCATCAGCTCAATCAACTCAATATATCAGTGAATATCCAGATTGCAATTAAGTAAGCAACAATATGAAAGAGAAAACAAAATTAAACTTCTGATTTTGATTGGTACTCACCACCCACAAAGGCAAAACTGGAGCTCGACCGGTGATGATGAGCCAAACCCAGCCATACCCAATAAAGTTCTGGAGAGCGCCGACGAGCAGAGCACCCCAAAGAGGCAAGATCTCCACCAAGCTTCCGGCCAAAAACCCAACACTGTCACCGAGGTCCTTGGCAACACCCAACCTCGCAATCTGCTTCTGATTGTAGTTCAGAGAGCTTTTGATCGCCGGCGAGATGCTGCCGAACAGGTACCCGATTCCGGCGCATGATTGCATCCACATTGAGGCCACAAAGACGAGCCATCGGTTGTTCAGGAACCCCCAAATGCTTTCGTGAAACCTACCCATTTCGGCTCACCGGAACAGCAAAAATTTCTACTTTTCCTTATGGGTCTGTTTGGTTTCCTAGAAAGTTGAAATGGGTTTCTGAGAAAATTTGATATTTTGGCTTTTGTTGAAGAAGAGCGATTGTGCAGTACTAGTAGCAACAATACAGCTGAAGGACGAGTGATTGATTGATTGATTATGACAGTTAATCTATTATACTACTACTGGTTATACCGATAAGAATTGCAATTAGAGCAAATTGTTTAATTTTGGTTGATGTAATGTCAAGACTTTGCTTTTTGATATAAATATCTTGACATTTATCACACTGTGTGCAGCTATGTTCTTTGTTGCTACTTGCTAGTGTGTTGTGTGCTTATTTAACATGATTTTGTTTAAATAAATCTAATGATTAAATGGTTGTTCTAAGAATCTAAATTACGTGTCTTTGTTTTGCTCATCTAGAAATAAACAAAAACAAAAATAGGGGGTGGGTGAGAAGTAGACCGCCAGCGACACCTAATGAACCAGGAAGAGCTAGGGATAGCACAGGACGGGTGTGTGGCGATTTCGTGACCCCGATCTTTAGCCCGATTATTGGAACACCTACAGTGGGATTAGATTAAATCGGTTTAGTTTTGGTTTGATTGGCCTTAAATGTTTGAAAATTAATCAGAAATCGATTTAATTCGTAGTAGGTATGTCGATTCTGATGGCACAATGGGAATAGATCGAATCGGTCTATTTCGAGTCTATTTAGCATTTAAAAATTATGAAATATTTAGAGAAGGCTACTTTTATTATTTTTGGAAAAAAAAAAGACAACGAGACTACAACGTAAACCCGATAAACACCATCCTAGAACCTAAAAAAACCACCTCCAAGCAGGCAACCCCCGAGCAACCCGAACGGAAGAAAACTACAGGTTCGAAAACACGTTCATCAGCCGCCATTTCGGGCATTCCCGTACAGTCGCCCACCACTCATGCTTGTTGAAGGGGAGGGCGACATTGTGGGCATAAACCCGGTTGGCCTCGAGGAACACCTCGGCATCGGTGGCGGTTGGGACGAGCTCATGTCGGGCTTGCTTGAATGCCAGCTCGAAACCCTGCACCCAAAGGTTGGTTTTCTGCCAATGGTCCTTTATCTGCTTCTCGGACCGGGGTATGGTTCTATTGTCATGGATTTCCAATCCTCGCGGAGGTCGTGCAAGTACTCTCTTGTGGCACTCCTGTGAATCATCCACGCGATAACTAGTCCCCTCTCCTTAACGTCCGTCCACAAATGTGTCATCGATACGTTGGTGGAGAAAATATTTTGCTGCTGCTGAATTTGTTTTGGTGAGAGAATTGAAGATGGAGAGTGGAGCCCGATTCTGTAATTGGGTTGCTTTAAATGGGAAGGGAGAATCGTATGGTTTGAGGTACAAAGAGATATAATCGGTCAAATTATTATCTTGACAGAATCAGCGAAAGCAATAAAGAAGGCAGATTCGACGCATGTGTCAAAGAGGTAGAATCGGTTATACATTAAAAGACAAACGAAATATATTACATTTATTACGAACTTTGGGTTAGTTTTTCTGAGTACAAAATTAAACCTGATTTGTTCGAAAACGGGTACTTGAATATGAAAACATAGCACTGAACATGTTAGTTGTGGTTAATAGATCGAAGCATCTCGAACATAAGAGCCTCGTGATTGTCCTTCTCCAGCGGGGTCCAGTCATTTTTGTTGAGTGTAACTGTTTCAGCGTAGTACCGGGTCAAAGACAACTGGTACTTCATCATCTTTTCTTTTGTTCGCTCGAACCGACTACGGTGACGTTGTTCTCGCTGGATACTGTACAATGTTGGTGGTGGAACCTGAGAAACACCGCTTTCATTCTCGGAATCCATAAACTTGGTTGAACACTACTTTAAGAAAGTGTTTATTTGTGCCTTTAAAGAATGAGGATGGATTTCTTTGTATAGGCAACCGAATCGGTCCATGTGGTATTGTGGAGGTTCGAACTACGATACAATGAACTTTTCTAACAATAGGTACATGGAAATACATTGAATGGAAAATATGGAAATTAAACTAATAAGTTACTACAAGTTGTCATCCATAATGACCTCTATCCTGAACAGATTCTAGATGTGTTTAATCAAATCATCCTTCAGTTGCTGGTGCGATGCTCGATCCTCTAACCGGCTTGACTGGTTCCGGATGTGATCGTATCCTGGTAATAGCCCTCGGTAAATAGGTATGATTGGTTCTTCGGATGGGAGGCGTTCTATCTCCCTGGAAGGTGTCATGTTCGTCGTCCACAATAATGTTGTGTATGATAATGCACGCCCATATGATCATAGACAATTTCCTCTCATCCCAACCTCAGACATGCATATTGATGATATGGAAACGAGCTTGTAGGATCCCGACATCTTACACGTGCCTCTGCCTCTCTAACCTCTACTCATAGACTCCAACATCTCTTCCTACGCTTGTCGGGTCCTTGCATGTAACGTTGCGTAGTCCATCTCGTCGTCATCATACTCCTCACTACTTGATGAATCCATGCATAATGACAAGAGGGTATCACAAAGATTGAAGAGAGAATTTGAACGAACTTAGAGAGAGTAGAGAGAAAATTTATGGGATTTGTTGTGTTGGGGTACTATCTATTTATAACAATTTCTTTTCAATTTTTTTGAAATAATTTTTATTTTGGTCAACCGATTCTAATGACCCATCCCACTTGGCGGAATCACCGCACCATGTGAGATTTTGCGCAGACCACATGGTGTGCGTTGATTCGTGTGGTCAACACTGAATCTCCAAATTAGACTCTATAACGAGTCAGCGGATTCGTAGACCGTCTAAAGTAGATTTTATGAATCGGCGTGACAACAGACATCGATTCAACTAACCCAGATCGGTTCGACGCCAGATTCGATGACGTCGAGACCCTACTGTGGAAGGTCTTATAGGTCATATGGTATTGTGTCCAAAGTTTTCATTAAACAGATTTAGTATTTTGTTAGGGAAAATATCATATTAATATAATTTTACTTAAACTACTTCAATTATTAAATTCATTTGAGAGGTGTTTAATTTTTTTAATCGGAAAAAATTAATACAATAAAACAGCGGTGTGGGTCTCAGGAAAGAAACCACAAGACACCAAACCAACAACAAGATCCAAAAGTTTCAAAAGGCCCAAACGGGCCAAAAAAGCAAGTCGCTCTGCTCCGAAAAGGACAAACACCCCTAAACTTAGAGGAGGAAGGAAGAGCTCAAACATGCTGAAAAAGAACCTTTGCTGGCAACACCAACCAACAACTAGGAGACAGAGCTTGCCTTTTGGCTTCAATCAGTGTAAGCGCCCGAAACTATAGAAGGATGAGGGGTTGGATCTCTTTGGAAGAGCTTGGTGTTCAACTAACCAAAGGAACCATAAACCCAAAAAACCGATACGGGACCAAGATTTGCGCAATCGGCGTACCCCGCAAATAGAAGACCACGAAGAGATGAACAAGGCAAGAGACGAAGGGAGAATTGAGGCAGCACCCCACCACTGGAGAACCAATGACCAAACCTGCCAAGCCCATCCATAAGTGATGACAAGTTGAGATGTGTCATCGATGTGTCTGACACACATAAGACACAACTACAAGCCCACCGAAATCGAAAAACTTCTCGCCACCAAGAAGGTCTAGTGAGGATGGCCTCGAGAGCGACGAACCAAGCAAAAGATTGGAACTTAAGAAGAGCACCACTCTTCCAAACTACAAAAGCCCAACCAACCGAGTGTAACCCATCGACGTTAGAAAAAGAATTAAAACTTGTCGAAATCGAGAAACCACAAGGATCCAAAGACCAATTCAACCTATCTTGATGGGAAAAGTCAAGACGATCGCTCAAGAGCAAGGAGCGGAGGCCCTCCAAGGAAAAGATCTCTCTATCTAGAAGATGATGACGAAAAGTGAAGTTCCAACCAGCGTTCGCTTTAAAATGAATAATCGGCTGACCTTACTCCACCAGCAATAGGAAAAGGCAAGGGTACAAAGTCGAAAGAGGAATGTCCGTGATCCAGACATCCTACCAAAAACGGATGAAACAGCCAGAACCTAACACCCAATAAACCTTGGATGGACCGAAAATCTCAAGAAAGTGAAGATCTTAAGCCAATTGAGCAATATGATGAAGAACTAAAGAAGAGGAGCGATGAGCGAGCAAAAGCCAAGAAATATTTCACTCGGACTCGATCCATCCATGGCAAGCACATAACACTCTCCGCCATAAGAAGGTCAACTCTGTGGAAAACCGCCACCATCACTTGAGGAGCAAGCTCTTGTTGGCCCCCTCCAGGTTGCGAACACCAAGACTCCCTGGAAACTTGGCACGACACTTTATGCCCCAACCGACTTTGGAAAAACAACCCATAGTGGAAGAGGAAGCCTAAAGAAGGTATCGTTGGATCCTCTCCATAAGAAGCAAAACCTTTCTTTGGGAATGGGCTCTGGTGTCGGTTAATCGGTCATGCCCACCCTTAGCCCTTGGAAAAAAGAAAAATGATGACGCAAGTTTGAATTTAATCGGAGTTCAACGAATCGAGAATGACTAAATTAGTGAATTAGTAAAAAAAAAATAGACACTTGTCCACGTGGCACCATACTATCACAATTATACCCTTGCTTGTGTGAGAAATGATGAAAATGACGTGTATTTTTGGTGGGATTGAGGTGATGATGTGATATCATGATGAATGTTAAATCTTAAGTGTGATTAAAATTGGTTCTCACAATTATTAAGATAAGAGAGATTTCTATTATATTTGTCATCTATATTAAACTTGGATAAAGAAAAAAGAGAGGTTTTAATGGTATATTAAAATATAATTTATGTTATTAAATATATTTATATTATTGTACTTACTTGATTGTCATGGTAAAGTTTTATTTCCTTTTTATATAGGTGTATTTATTTTTTAAATTAATAAATTATCGTAATATTGTCTATCTTTTTATTTTTAATATTAGAAGGCCATTTTTGTCTAAGGCCACCAAATTTAAAGAACCTGCCCTGGTTTCTACTTTCTTGTAGATTTCATATCTGTGTTAGCAACTTGGACTATATATTATTATTACTATTTAAGAATTAGATTTGTTTTATACTTTATATGGAAGGAGAAGAACTTGTTCAGTGAAGCCATTTACGGGACAGCGTCTTCCATGCTATCATTTTGGAGAGAGGCCAACAACATAGGCTTTTCGGGACACGAGAAGAGGTCGGGAATACGGACGAAGTGGGTAAGACCGAGTGGCACCTTATTGAAGATCAACGTGGACGAAGCCACGGTGGGTAGGGGCCGGCAGTGGCGGCAGTGGAGGTATGGTGTGCAGGGACTCGGAGGGCCAAGTGGTAGGATGGAAATGCTGTGAATTTCCGGGAGTGAGTAACCCGAAGATGGTAGAAGCGATGGTTGTTCGTGAGGCTCTCCAGTGGATTTGTAGGGAAGAATGGAGAAAGGGGGTGGTGGAGTCGGACTGTCAGAATGTAGTCATAGCAGTAAACAACTCGGAGGCTATTTTAGACCCAATTGGAGGCATTATTTTGGATTGCAAATGGATACTCTAGGACCTGCCAAACTTTGTTCTTTCTCACATCAGAAGAGAGGCAAATCAGGTAGCAAATGAGTTGGCTAGAAATGCGAACGAGTGTGTAGAATCGATATATGAATGTAATATGTGGCCAGATTGTATAACTGGCTTGTTAGCTGCCGATCGTTCGTAATAAAATACCATTTATCCTCAAAAAAGTTTAAACAACCTGGTGGGAAAAAAGTATCTTTTAAGTTTTGAAATATATTTAAACATTAAGAGACTACAGCACAACAGTCGATATGTCCGAGTGGTTAAGGAGACAGACTTGAAATCTGTTGGGCTTCGCCCGCGCAGGTTCGAACCCTGCTGTCGACGTTATTTTATTTTTGCGCCACACAGAGCAACTTTCAGTGTCGACGTTATTTTATTTTTTGCGCCACACAGATTTGTTGAGTTGAGCAACTTTCAGTCTAGTGGAGTCTCGATTCTGGTTCACTCCATCATTTGCTTTGTTCTCATGTGCATCTTCTTACTGGTTATAGGCATTCACATGTGTTTTGGCTGATGCCTGATAGACTCAGTTTCCGGTGGATTGGTTTGGATGTGTGTTTAAATCGGATGGATCCAACTAACCGAATCGGTCTAATGTGGGCTTAATTTAATTTCTATTTCCTTAATTTCTTAGTCTAACAGATTCGTGTGTCACATCAGCATAAAACTAAATCGGGCATAATGTGTAAGAATCTACTGAAATAATTACTGGCCACGCAACGTGCTGAATCGGCATTGGGTGTCATAGTCTAATAAAGGCGACAATGGGGTCTAAGGATTCATTGAACCGACAATCGGTCTAATAGATTGTGCGCCCTACTAGACCCGGATTAGACGCGTAATAGACCGATTTGTTGTTTCCGAAACCCAAATTAGACACGTATTAACCAGATTTCATGGAGTTTTTTCCTTTTGCGTGAACCAAAAGAAACCAATCCAAGGGACCGCAAGACAAATAACAAGAATCCCACACAGATTAAGGGAAAAACATAATGTAAACCCGTCTTAGGAACAAATCAAGAGCAAGAATAAGAACAGAGGTCGGAATCAATCATTAGTTCATGTGTATGTGGATACCAATTGCCATGATACATATAGTGAGTATGCAGAAGTAGATGATGGCATGAACCAGAATGGCAATCATGCTCGTCATCATGTTACCAAACTCCACCACTCGAACTCTTGCCGGTAACTGGAACAACAATCCCGGCGACAACAAGATGAACAGAACCACCGCCACAACCACCGGTCCCCAATCAGTGCTCATCTCCACTCTCAGGAACGAAGATTTAGCAACAATGTTGTTTGTAAAATGAAGAGAATGATGCACTTCTCCACTACGTATATGTAGTAGAAGAAGTAGTAGTATCAGGATCAAATATCAATGACCGAGTTTCTTGGTGGTGAAGGCTTTGGGGATATGATTAACTTAATAGTAGTGGGTTTGCTTTTATGGAGATAATGAAGGAACACTTAATTTAATCTTTGTTTTTATGCGTCAGCTGATTTAATTATATCGATGTGGACATTATTAAAGATACCTGATAGCAAATTTGGTGGAAATGAATTTGCATAAAATGAGATAAGAAAAATAAACACTGATAATAGATCAATTGAAAAGCTTATCAATTCAATACTACAGATAAACTCTCTTCTCTGTTGAAGAAAACTGTAAAAAGAATTACCATTATGCCATTGATGGCCTAGAATCGACTCCTCTGCTTCTCCCCCTCAACCAAACGTTGTAACTTGTGATCCAAGTTTCAGTGATCTACACACGCGAGGAATTCATATAAAAGTAAGGGTTAATCTCTTAAAACTATCTTATGTATTGTCTATGTGCGGAAAACTACCTCACGTATTGTTTACGTTCGAAAAACCATCTTTTGCATTGTTATTATACTTAAACTATCTTTGATAATGGTTGTCTGTCATTTTTTTAACCAAATTACTACCCTCATGTATTGTCCACGTATAAAAATTAAGGTAAATTTCATTTCACTACCCTAAAAAATAATTTATGACACCTTATTATCTTAAAAATTCTTAAATTTCATCTCACTACCCTAAAAATAGTTTGTGGCACCTAACTACCCTAACTATGAATTAAGGAGCACTTTTAGTACTCGCTACTAATTTTCTATCTATTTTGGATGGAAAATGGCCATGTACTTTGCATATGCTGGTGAGGGGTATTATGGACTTTCTAACTGTTTGGATGAAAAAATAGATGAAATCTAACGATTTTACTAAAATTATTCCTTAACTCATATTTATTAAGGAACACTTGTAGTACTCGCTATTAATTATCTATCTAATTTGGATGGAAAATGGCCATGTACTTTGCATATGCTAGTGAGGGATATTATGGACTTTCTAACTATTTGAATGAAAAAATAGATGAAATCTAACGATTGTACTAAAATTATTCCTTAACTCATATTTAGGGTAATGAGGTGCCACAAACTATTTTTAAGATAGTGAGATGAAATTTAAATTTTCTTAAAGTAACGAGGTGCCACAAACTGGTGGCACAAACTATTTGTAAGGCAGTGAGATGCAACTTAACTATTTTTAGAATAATGAGATGAAATTTACCCTAAAAACTATCTTATGTACCATCTAAGTCTCTGATTTTCCATCAATTTGAACAGAAAATTCTAAAATACGATCTATTTCTACAAAATATTCCAAAATTTATCCGATCATAGTTAAAATATAGGATAGTTAAAACAAATGGACAATACATAAGGTAGTTGTATGTAATCAACCATAAAATCAAACAAGAGAGGGAGAGCTGACCAGTAACAAGGACATGAACAGGAATTAAAATCACTGTGAAGACGAGAGGCAGAAGAGTGGCGAAGAACGGAGCGGCCGAATTGGGACAAGCTAGAGACGATTTCGGCGAAGCAGAAGAGAAGGACCAAGCCGAAGACCCAGGGCATGAGAACAAGGCCGATGACGAACGTAACGGAGCCGAAGAGCATGAGGGTCAGCGAGATCCCGAGAAACATGGAGGCCCAAGCTAACAGAGACAGTTGCGACCACCACGGAGGAGAGGAGGAAGAAGACGAAGAAGAGGCGGAGTGATGGCGGTGGCGGAGAAATGGAAGAGGACGAGATCTGAGGACGTTAGTGATTAGGGAGGAAAGCTCGCGCATAGTCTTGGAGTGCGTGTCTCCGTCGTCAAGCTCCTGGCCTCTCATCGTTGTGGATCTCTCTCCCTCTCTGCTTCTCCGAGATTCGAAGCCCTGCAATGGCGAAGAAGATGAGAATTGAATATACAACCATTTTATTTTGCTCTGTAATTATTGTTTGTGAAATCGAGGCGAGAGGATAAGCTGCGGATTCAACTGTGAGGAGTCGGTTTATGTCTGGATTGGGCTTCATGGGCTTTCTACAGATCCTTCGTCGGCTTTCTTTTGAAACTATTCTCTTTTTGCCATGTATACAATCAACTGTTGGATATACCGGTAGCGTTAATATTACAGACTCTACTCTAGATTTATCAAGTCATAATGCTACAAACTTCAGACTAAATCGGAGGAGAGATGATGCAATTAATGGTAACGGTAATATTACAGTCTTCATATTTGTTAAGCCATAATACTATAAACTCCAGACTATATCAAAGTAAGGACGACACAGATAATGCACATAGATACATACAAGTAGGAGCATTATCAGATACAAACTAAAGATTAAAATATAAAATAAAAACTATTTTTGACTATTGAACAAATATAAAGTAAAGATTGAAATATAAAATGAAACTGTTTCTAACCATTGGATTGCTATATATGAATGACTGAGATTGAATTCGGAAAATGAAACATTAAATTTTTTATTATGAAACATTCGTTTTTAATTGGTTTTGAAACAACACATTAAATAGAATGAAACATTTATGATTCCATGTTAATCATTTTAAACAATTTTCACAATTTCAAAGTATGAAACATTTTCTATAAAACTATGTCAAGAATGGTAAAATTGGTTTTTTTCGAAACCATGAAACAATGTGTTGAATATAATGAAACATTTATGACTTCATGTTTATCATTTTAAACTTTTTTCACTATTTCAAGTTTGAAACATTTTCTATAAAACTCTGTCAATAATAGTTTTCACTTTATATCTTAAGGTCAGTTTGAGCCCATACAAGTATATACATGTCAACAAGTATATACATACAACAAGTATAACTCAATTACATTTTCAAAAAAAAAAACTAATTCAATTATTGTCTCCAAGATCAAGCACAAAATTCATTCAAAGTTCTAGAGAGAGGTGCTCCTTCCTCTCTCTAGAAATATCCTTTCTCAAGCTTAGCGCCGCCCCTTCTTTTTCGTTGCTCTCGCCGGTGATTTCACTGGCTACGGCCATGGGAGTCACCGCGGTACCTCGTCCTTTCCCTTTCTCTCCTCCCCCTTTTTTCCATCCTTCGCTTTCCTTTCCTTCGACTCGTCTCTGCTTCGATGGGTCTTGCCTCCGTCGACGACGTTAACTCCAGATCTGGTGTGAGACGTCCTTCTACGGTGGGTAGTTGACGAGATCTGGGTTCTTGTCGCTGTTTTGGCTCTTCGTCTCTCTCGGGCTGCTTCTCTTGGTGGGGGTTCTTTGCTCCTACTCCTCTTCTTCCCATCTGTTCTCGGAGGTTTCCGGGCCTCGTCGGAGCGGCGAGGGGTTTAGATCAATTTTGGCCTGATGTGAAAGTCTAAGTGGTGTGGGTGTTTTTCTCCTCTTCGGGTCGGCGATTTGGGTTTGCGAGAGCGGCTTCTCTTCATTCCTTCGCGCCTTGGCATCGACATTAGCTTCGGTAATCTCTCTTTCTCTTCACTCTTTTACTCCTTCCTGGTCAGATCGGTTCACCTCGTTCTCCGGAACTGGGTTCTTCCCTTGGGTCGATGGTTAGGTGTAGGCCACTGTCGAGACCTCTTTGAGGTCTGAGAGTAACAGATCTGACCATGGCCTCTTCTCCTTTCCCATCTTCGACCGGATCTTCCCTCATTTTTCTTAATCCCTTTCTTCCTATCCTCATCTTCGCTTCTGGGGATGAGGCTCAACTATTGGTGTTGGCCAATGTTGATTTTTAGCTTAACGACGTGTGGAAGATTGTTGGGAAGGGATTTGGGGGTCTTGACCTGGTTTGTAGGGTGAGGGGTAGTTGTCCCGGTCTCCCTTTTCTGGACTGGGTAATGGTTGGTGTTATTGGGTGGAGGAAGGTTGGATTTCATCTGTTGCAGGTTTCTTGGTCCCGAGTGATGTGTGGGGTGGATATTGTGGGAATGGGTGCGACTCGGTGGTTTGGTGGGCGTGCGGTTGCGGATCTGCTTCATCTCTTCTTCGTTTCGCATCTCTGGTTCTGTGGTCCGGTCGGTGGTGACCGGACGTGTTTGATGCGAGGAGTGGCTAGGGTCCGGACTGGTACTGCTTGGTTTGGTTGCGCGCGGGGCTCGAGGCTGGGAAGGTCGTCTTCATCTCTTCTGTTTTTGTTTGTTTTTTAGGGTTTAATGGTTTGGGCCTTGTTGCCTTGGGTTGCCCATTTTGGGCATGTTTCTTGTATTTGGTTGGACTAGGCCCGTTTAGTTTGACGTATTAGGTTGTTGAACTTCTATATTTGGTGTTGAGACCATTGTTGATTCCCCTTGTTGGATACCAGTTTGTGGCTGAGCCGTGTTGGCCAGTCACTTTTTTGTAAGGTTGTTTTGTGGGCTTCGCCCTTGACCTTCAGCTACACTTTGTAGCTGTTTGGTTTTTATAAAAAAAAAAATTGTTGATAAAAAGAAAATTATTGTTTCCACCAGAATTCGAGCCTTGATGACCAAGAGAAAAATCACACCCTTGACCACTAGGCTACCCACGAATACTAGCGTAATAATTATGTATTGATTTAAAAATTAATCGTTAATACTCCGACTTGAAAATATAATTTCATCAAAATCATAGCTCACTTAATCGTTTAGTCAACTCTTAGCTACACAAGGATATTTTTTTATATCACATTAAAAGACAGTGTGAACGTCTAAAGGGAAATTACAAACCTATAAACTAATAAGAACATTTACATCCCGAGCATTACGAATGTTACAACAAGGTGAGGTGGGAGGAGAACGATTGCATTTTACGTAAAAAAAAAAGGATAGAAGATAATGCTATACGATTTCCTCACTGGCAGGCTATTGCTCTAACCGAATCCAACAAACCATTAAAAGCAGAAAAAGGACAAATGAATAATTGTACCGTCCAAAACAAGTTCATTCACCCGTTCAAATCTTCAAACACTACACTAATGAACAACTGTTATAAGAGCTTCTCTAATGGTAGTTTGTTGATATTGATTGTTCGTACTAACTATTCGAATAAAAAATAATTTTTTTTTTATCAGCAAAAAAAACATTTTTATTGAAAAGCCCAAGGCTAGAGAGAGGTAATTACAGAGCCCGAAGGCCAAAGTCAAACAGTTAACACATAACTGAAATGGCTTGTAATTAAGAGAGAATTACAATCAACAAATGACAGTAATTAAAAAGAACATTTATTTTTTTATTTTTTATTTATATTCGAATAAAAAAATATTAAAATGTCTTATCAACCAATATCTTGTCAACAACCTTTAGTTGTAAGTCGTTCGCACCGATAAATAGTTGCTAAGTTCTTCACAATTTTTCAAACCTATAAACTAATAAGAACATTAACATCCCGAGCATTACCTATGTTATCACAAGTGAGGTTGGAGGTGAACGAATGAGTTTTGCGTAAAAAGAAAAAAAAGATAGAAGATAATGCTATACAATTTCTTCACCGGTAAGTTGTTGCTCTAACCGAATCCAACTAACCATAAAAAAAGCAGAAAAAAGACAAATGAATGACCGTACCGTCCAAAACAAGTTCATTCACCTGTTCAAATATTCAAACACTACACTAATGAACAACTGTTATAAAAGCCTCTCTAATGGTAGTCTATTGATAGTAATTGTTCGTACTAACTGTTCGAACAAAAAATATTAAAATGTCTTATCAGCCAATACTATCAGTCAACAACCTTTAGTTAGATTGTTCGCACCGATAGATGGTTGTTAAATTCTTCATAATTTTCCAAATACCGACGCATGGTGTTGACGGTTGCAACAACATCGACCGTCTTTGCCAGCACCAAATCGCATGTGAGTCTACCACAATTCCCGTGGCATAGTTTGCTATTTATCATAGACGATCATTTTTGTTATCTTACACTCTACTACGAATTTTACACGAATAAAACCCAGACGACGACAAATTAACAAACATGCACCAAACTATTCCCGGTTTTTTTAGCTACTACATGATGAATAGAGATTAGTAATGACTTAGCTAGAGCTAGGAGTAGTAGTTAACGAACTAATTATTACAGGTAGACACGTACACACTTATATGTTTGGCTATCCTGATTCTTGAGGAAGCATGTTGTTGGCGTTTCGTTCGGAGTTGAGTCGTTGGAGCCTGAAACGCTCCTGGACGCAGGAGATGTAATTGGCGGCCTTCAAGTCAACGGCATCATCGGCGGGGATGGAGCTGATGAAGGACACCTTCTTGCTCTTGTTCGGCTGAGGGTTCATCACCGTCACCCCCGCATGCTCGTCCATGCTGCTGCTCACCACGTAGCCCTTGGTGCTGTATTCGTATGGCGACGAGAACGAGTTGGGAGGCTTTGATGTTTTGTAGAATGGCATCGTCAGCTTCATGAAGCCTCTGCGCTTGATGCGATTCGTCTCCATCTTCGTTCTCTGATCTGGTTCTAGTAATTTCTGTTGGATCAGCTCAAAGACTAAGAGGGTCTATATAGTAGATGTTTGGTGTAGTTTTGTACGTGCTACTATTCATTTATTCTCAATTATACGCTAGGTATACATGAAAGATTTGGATAGGTGGAGTAGGTGGTCCCTCCTCCCCGGCCTCGTGAATCTCTATTACGTGTTTAATAAAGAAACGACATTTTATTTTATTTTTCTTTTGATCACAAACGCAGCTCTAATTTTTCTCCATGAAACTTTAGGGCTTTGCTAAGTTGTGAGACGGTGAAAATAACTTTTTTGGCGAATTTTGGTCATCAACAACACGGGAGTGAGGATGAGAGCAGCGGTGTTCGGCCGGTGATCTCTCCTTCTCCTGATCGTGCCCTTTCCCGCTCCATATCGCCGAGGGCGACGTCGGAGGAGGAAAAGATTCAATTCACCGCTCAAAGGGAGGATGGTGAACGGTCCGGGGTGCTCCGAGGATCGGGAAGACGACCTCAGGGGCACATGATGGACTACCGGCGAGGACTCGTAAGGCGAACCCCAACGTTGGGACCACGACCGCGTCAGGTCGTGTGGAGAAGACGGTGGAGATTCCGCCGAGAGTAGGCTCTCCACCACTGGGATTCCGGTGGGGTACGGCCATGATAGGGATGATGGAGGCGGCGGACCGATCCAGGGACTAAGCCGCAATGAATGGGACTCGGCTTTCCTCAGATCCGGCCAATTGGGTGAATGTTTCATCAGGTGCAGAGACGGGAAATCCAGTGCAGGTGCCGCCATAGACGATGGCGGCTACGTGGAGAAGGAGGCTGGGAAATGAGCCGTGTAGGGCTTCGCAGGATCATAGGCCGTATGGGCCGGTGGGCTCGGGTTTATTCGCTGACGCTAGACGGGCCTGGATTGGGCCATTGGAGAGGACCGACCCAAGGACGGGGGCCAGAGGATTGGACAGTGGGGCCTTTCCTCTTGGTCCATTAGGGAGTGGGGCACGGGTGCTAACCCAAGGCCCTACTTGGTTGCAGCGGAGGGATGGGCCAGGGCCCGTGACAGGTCGGGTCCATCTAGAAAGCGGGGCGGAGACAATGCTCGGGTCGGGTCTTGGAACCAAGACCAACACGGGTCTATTCCATACCCGGTTCAGGAAATTTCGGGCCGACGGAAAGAAATGTCCATGGGGCAACTTGGAACGCAGATGGGGTCCATATAGATTAAGGAGGTAATCGTCTCACCATCAGAAGCAGGAGGGCGGGTACCAAACTATTTGCATTCGCTTTAGCAGCAAAGGTATTTACCACGCATACAATCTATTGGAAAACTATGGCAAATCGTATAGAGGACATGTGGGGTATGCGAAATGTGGAGGATGTTGTGGCTTTCTTTTTCCGGACGGCCAAGAAACGGACAAGAGTACTGACTGGCGAGCCGTGGGCGTTCTGGGACTCACTAGTCATCTTTACAGACCTAAGGGACCACATGCAAACGGGGGACATAGTATTCACCCATTTACCTGTTTGGGCGAGAGTGTCCAACCTTCCAGTAGGGGCATTGAATAGGGCAGTGGCGTTCCGACTAGAAAATGCACTGGGAGTTTTTTAGGCTGTGGATACTGATGCAGATGGCAGGTGCTGGGGCGATTTCATGCGGATCCGAATCTGGGTCAATATCCGAGTACCCCTTCAACGTGAATTGTCGTTCCGTCTTATGGAATATCAAGTACGTACGTTGTTGCACATCTCATATGAACACCTGCAGACCATGTTTTGGGTGTACTTGCGCGGGTCACCTCTTTCCAACGTGTCCGGCGAGTGGGGGAACGAAGGGACCATCTTTGACATCTCCGGTAGACTCCCGTACAGCCTTGATGAAGGATAAACATGGGAAGGCGATCCCGGGAACGAACTGGACATATTTAGGGGGAGTGTCGGGAGTGCCATCTCGTCTTTTCGCTCTGTTGGCTCCTTGGAGTGGAAAGAAGGTGACCATAGGAGGAGGCCCAGAGGAGGTGGATGTACGACCACGGGTGGTCCGCTCTTTCCTAGTGCGTCAGGGGAAATCGGGAGGCCAGGCAAGTCAGTAGAGAGAGCCTATATCAGTCTCGGCAGGGGTAAAACAGTTTGTCACGCCCTCAAATCCGGTTCTTGCCCGGACTCGAGGCATGACTAGTAAAATAAGAGCAAAGGAGATAACCAATTAAATCAAAATCCATAAAACTCCAATACTATAACTTGAATCCAACAAAACGTAGTTCAAACATGAAATAACCCTCAAGGGGGTAATAATAATAATCTCCACAGTTTGGTTCAAAACATAAAAAGTAAAGTCCGAAGTCTCTAACAAGTACCCCGCCGAGAAGCGCCCAAGCTTCTACTCCTCAATCAAGCCTGTAGACACAACAGTGAAACATAGGGGTGAGCTCACGCTCAGTAGGGAAAACACATAACATAGTGAACCTTAGACTCCAACGAATCAACGGTAATGCCCACAAGATCCATAATTCACAGAACGTTCCACAAGGTAGTCCATAACATTACAAATAAACTCATTAATAAAGTTAACAAGAAGTTCTTAACAATTGGAGACAATAGATAAACCAAACAATGCCGTGGTACATGAGGTCACCACCCTCCGATCCACGTCTTACGTGTCCTCTCGGATTTTCCCTCTAATCCAGAGGAGACGCATATCATTGAGACTATCGGAAACACCCTTCAAGGCACATATCATCGGAAGTCTCAGAAACGCCTCCAAGGGATTTTAGGTCATCGGGAACCCAGGGCCATACTCCCATAGGGGGCGCACACGTGGGCAATTTTAATGAAAAACGGTTAATAATTGAATAACGCACTCAACCGAAATATGAAGTAATACAAACTCAACAACCATCAATCCAAGTCCACACACGGCTCAACCATCACCAATTCACCACAACACATCGCACACGAATCAAACAACCATAGCGCACCAACACACAATTCCAACTTACCGTTCACTTACCAGTTTCGAACCACCGGGGCATCGATCACCTGATTGCACCGCTCGGTACAACCAGTCATACTCGATACCCCCAACAACTAACCAAGTAAATCAAGTAATCATTCGAATACAATCAACGAGCAAATACGAGTATGATCAACTAAATCATAAAGCCTTCAAAAGAGCATTCAAGCATGCAATTTCGCTAGTTTCATTAGACTCTTTAGCCTATCCACTAAGCAATCAACAACCAAGCATGTGATCCTATCACGCAACTAATCCGAGGGCTTTGCCAAGGCTCCTCTACCAGACAATCACATCCCAAGTATTGAAAAGCGAATTACACTAGTGATTGGCATCCTAATCGGTCACCACTAGACTCTCCGGTTATTAGCAATTGAAAGACGATTAAGCTAGTTATTCGCATCCTATATGCATGTCTAGGACCTTTTCCAATTTTATTGACTCAGCATGCATACTAGGCACCATAAACGAGAGGTTAAGGATTTCCCTACCTCAAGGTCCTCCTCTTCAACGCTTTGGTGAAGTCCGGTGATCACCACCTCGCTCTTCCCTCGGGCCTCGGTGTGATCCTTGCTTCTCTAGCTCGATCCCCAAGGTCTTGGACACAAAGAAACACTAATTAGGCTCCACTTAAACAGCAAGAAAGACCCCCAAAACCCTTCCAAAGTTCAGCTCAAAACCAAGGTGTAGACACTTCGAAAAACCCCCAAGAAACCCTCACACTGGTGGGTCACGGATCTGGTCACGGATCTGGTCACGGATCCGTGATGGCAACCCTCACGGTCACCGTCACGGAGCCGTGACGAGTGCCGTCACGGTCTCCCTCACGGAGCCGTGACGTCGCCCGTCACGGGATCCGTCACGGATCCGTGACGCACCAGGACAGATTCGCCCTTCTTCAACCTCCAGCTCCAAAACCCCGAAAATCCACCTTCAAACCCAGGAATTTCCCCAATCTAACCCCCAAAACAGTCCAAATCCATCAATACTCCTCTACCCATGGTAGGAATCAATACACAAACAAGTTTTCCAATGATTCATCAAATTAAACCCACTTCAAAATCTCCAACCACCATTGATTTCTCCACAAAAACTTCACCAAGCTCTTCATCAACCTTCATCACACCATCTCCCATCATTTCTACTCAACCCAACATCATCTAACCATTTTTCACCCAAAACCCAAGGAAATAGATGAAGAGAAAAGATGAGTAGAGAGTTCCATTACCTCTAGAATGTGAAGATGAAGAGGATGCTAGTGTTTTTGAGGGTGGAAGGCTAGAGGATGACTCCAAATGGTTCCTTCTTCTTTGATTCTCCTTCAAGCTTCCATGAGAGCTCCTCTTCCTCTCTTCCTCTCCAATTTTCGGCTACCACAAGCAAAATGAAATGATTTTGGCTTCTCCAATCCAATATAATACCTAGAAGTAGTAAATGACTAAAAGCCCTTGAGTTAGAAACTCATGTAGAAGCTCTTGGGAGGGTAAAAGGGACAATGACTATCCTTTTTCTCTCCCTCAACCACAAATAGACATGTGTCCTCCCCTAGGTTATTTAAATTTCCAATATAAATTCCAGCACTTTTAAAATTGGAGTTTTAGTCGATAAAGAGTCTCGTTTTGACCAAAATTGACTTTATCCAATATTATACTCAAACGAAAGGGTTTTCTCCCCTGAAGCCAACCGTGATAGTGGCTACTTCGTTTGGTTTCCGGAAAAGTCCCGAGTGACTTCCGAAGTCACCGGTTCGACCGGAAGCGGGTCTTACACAGTTGGTGAGGGATGACGAGGAGGAGGACTCGAAGGTTTCTACTCGATCGGATAGATCATCTTATGCAGCGGCAGAGGGCAATAAGCACCCTCGCCTCGAGGAATGAGTGCAATATGGTATAGGGGGTCAGTCGGTTACACCGTCCCTCTGGACGTAAGGTGGCAGTGGTACCACCAAGAACCGACACGGTACTTTTCGACCAGCTCGGAGGTCAGCAATCCTGCGTTTTGGAGTCCTACCATTATCATTCAAGGGAGGACGACGCACACTGACAACCTGGGGGAGTTTTCTGTCCACCACTTTTCGTTAACGGTAAGGGGTCTGCTCTGTCCTAGCTTCCGCCAGTCTGGATTCGTTGTATCGGTGTCAATAGATGCTACCGCATTATCACCTTCCATGCGCATTCAGGAGGTAGTCGATGACTTGAGCATTTTTGTTTTCAGTTTGAGTGTCCTCCATTGTGGGAACTCATTTTTATTTCTGTTTTTAGTTTCCAGTGTTTTATTGTTTCTCTACTTTGTAAACACTTTGTATTAATTATAATACCAATAGTTCATTCTCAAAAAAAATTACGTGTTTAATAATTATCGAATTAAGAAATAGTTGACTCACACTTGAGTTTATCCGTTTTTATTTAAAGAGAAATGGTATAAGTGGAATTATTTAAGAGAAGTTACTAGGAACAGATAGGAAGATATAATTAAAAGCTGAGATATAATTTCGGATAGATCCGAAATACGAGTCATGTGTTCAGAATGTTCGACTAATCAAGATAACAATGTGGGAGGTATATCCCTATTCTCATATGGGTGCACATCAATTTTTCTTTCACTTTTTTTTGCCTAAACTCAGGTATATATGCGTTGTCTAAATAACATGTTGGTCCCTAAATGGAGATCTTTGGGGAGGTGAGGATGATGCTAGGTACCCAAGAGGTTCCCAGGAAAACTAGCGGACTTGGGATCTAGTTGTGTCAGAACCTAATAGGACGGGGTGTGTCTCCTCCGCAGCACCCCGTACGTTCCTACACTAATTGAACCTTGTGAGACTGATTCACAGACCTCGAATCTAATGCCCCTTTATAGGCCTTCCAGTACTGTCAGCAGGAGGATATTTTCCAATGCCTTCTTCTTCTTTTTTGTCGGGAAAAGCACATAAGACGTTGTGCCCAGAAGGCGGGGCTTGATATTCCACCCCACCCCCTGAGGGGCTTGCAGGTCCATGTATGTGAACGGGCACACCTTCGGGGTGTTGTTGGAGACCTCTAGTTCCCGCTCTGAGTTAGGCAGGAGATCATGTGTCACCTCATCCTCATTCGGTCATACACTCACCATCCTTAAGGGTAGCAGGATTAGGTGGAAGGGCACGTGTTCCTCCAAGGACATATTGGTTCATTAGGCATTAGATCCTATGTTAAGCTCATATGTCAGGGACGTAGCAGCCCAAAACCTAACGGAAAGGCCAGTTGCTTCGGGATAGGCAGAAGACTCTAAAACGAATAGGATCCGACCAGTCTCTCTGAACGCATTTACTTAGATTAGGATCCTACCGAGCCATCGAGGAGAAGTCAAATATGGGCGATCTGAGCTAAATTCGGGAGGGTTAATCGGGTGATCTGAGCTAATAGAACTTGGAATAGTAAATGTTGTGGTGGGATTAATTAACGAGGACTCCATAAACAAATCGAACACACGACACTTGTCACGTGACCGACCTCAATGGAAAGATAGGGTTAGTGTCTCTGTCGAGACTCTCGATTCAGGTGATGATGCATGTGCACAGTACACACACTTGATTGCTTGCTTCTATTCCATTTCCATAACATATATGCTTGCCTCCGACTCCAGACAGCAAGAATCTGATCGTGTGCATGCGGATACACAGGACGTGTGATGGAGCTGAACTGTTGTAACATATGTGTAAGTAATGGGTTTGCTTTACCGAGACAATCACTGGACGTAGCTAAAGTCATTCGGTCTTGGATGCGGGATAAGATATTCACCTCAAGTGGCTATTGTACTTTCCTTTATTCTTTTCTTCTCAATTCTTTCCGCATTTCCTTCTTTTCCTCCCCCCCTTTAGTATATTCTTGGGATAATTTTAAAAGTATCTTGATGTATTATTTTTGGGTGTGAGGTAGCCGTGTCTTTTTGAAACTATTATATATGTTTTATCAATTCGTTTCAAAAAAAAAATAATACGTTACAGAATTTAGATATTTCACGTTTTTTTAACTTCCTTCATCATCATCTAAAGATAAAGAAAATTAAGAGACGAAAATGATGAATTATTTTATTTTTGTTAAAGAAAACCGTTGTTTTAATATAAATTTACACAAAATTCGTCATAAAGATAGATTCGGGACATTTTCTATAATTATAAACAATGGGTGTAAGTTTTTTTTTAAAAGGAACATTTTTAGTTGAGCATCTTTATAATGGGAATAAATTGAATCAATTTAATTAGGGTTTAATTGACCTTAACTTTCCTTAATTTAGATCTCTCATGATATTTTTTCTTACACTTATTCCTATTTGTTTTCCACCTTTTTTTAGCACATCCACCAACCACAATGAGCCCAATATGTTAGTGGGCTCATGATATCAGTTTTGGGCTTACCTGGTGCAGGGAGAAACACACACTTGATCACCATTGTTTCCAGCGTGTCGTTTAGGGACAACAAGGCTGCGTTTTGTGTTGGTTCAAAATAAAAGATGAATTGCGAAACGAAACAAGTCATGGGTTGTTGAGGTCGGTGAAACCAAATCCTGACGTTGGCCACCTGGGAAGTCAACTGGTAATCATCATCATTGAAGAAAAGTCTCCAAGACTTGTGCTTCTTTTTTCCCCTGATATGGGAATGCTTGACTTGGGAAGCACCCAAAAGGCAGAGGCCTAAACCAAGGGCTTGACTACTTTGTCTTTGTTGATCACCTTACCGTTGATTATGGATCAATAGTTCAGGTTTCCGCCAATTTCTACCAGGCGGAAACAATAGGACTTGTAAGTTAACGTTGTACACTATGAAGGTTCCTGAGCAACACCAGAGTTGATCGGTCGCATTTAGCCCGCGTCATCCGAGAACGGGTGATACACACTACAACAGTTATTCATTAAGGCGATGCAACATTTAATTGTTACGTCGTTTTGGTAATTGTTAGAGCGGCGGGCCATGGTTATTCGTCTTAGAGTACTCACAGTAAGAGCATTACCTTACGAATCGTGAATCGCGAACTACTAAATCATGGTTTGCGATTCATGATCCGAACCACGACTTACACTTACAAAACTGTGATTCGGTGATTCGTGAGGCGCAACCAGCTAACCAAAACGTGTCACGTGGTCTTTAAAAAATCTGATTTTGTTTAAACAGTGTCCAAAATTTATAAATTTATAGTCATTAGATTTGTATTGTTCTAAATAATTTGTTTAATGTCTTTGATCACAAAATAAAAACATTGATTTACACTTTAAATCAAGAAAACGAACAAAAACTCAACATTTACTCAACTCATGAGTCTCACACTGTCACAATTCATCATAGTCACCACATAATTTGCGTATCATGATCCTCATATGTGATCCCCTTACTGTATATATTCTTAGTAATCATCAAGATGACACAGTCGAAACACTATACCGACGAAGCTACTTATTAGACGAAGCATGGATAGTGTGTTATTACTTTAGTAGCAATATTTAGGTGACACCCATTAATGTAGCATCATCAAAGTGTATTTAGATATGTAGAAAATGTTAAGTCGTCTTGATGGTTGGTGGTTGACTGACACAATTTTAATGTAACACGTTTCTCAAGTGCGTAATTAAATGTCACCAATAAAATGCAATATGCATCGTTATAGTACTATGTTGCCCCGATATGGTGAAGGAGATCAAAAGATGATCTTTGACTTTTTCGCACTCCTGTGTGTATTAGTCACTATTATATCGTGTGTTGATCACGATTGTAGCACACTCATGAATTATATGTGCTAGTACCTTACATATAAAATACGGGTACCTTATTTATATATAAGGGTGTTGATACTTACATAAAAAAGACTGGTTTCTTACTTTCAAAAAATGTTGATACTTTACATACAAGGGTATTGGTACCTTACATGTACAGAAGATGGTAGATTTTGTGCGCAACATGAGTGATCAAAGGACGAGAAAAATTCGTATTATGTACAAAATTGTCATTGCGTTTCCAAATCTGGACCACCAGATTTCGCGATCTAAGGAATTTAATTAGTTCACAATCTACATGATAAAGAGAGGTTAGTATTTGATAATGATCCTATGTATATGTTTTAAGTATAAATAAGTGCAGCCGAAAGCTGGATCACTCTTGTTGAAGAAAATGAATGAAATCTCTTTATTTGAATAAGCTAAAGAACATTTAAATAACACATTTTTAAGCCTTCCGTATAGAATGTGGTCGACTCATTGTGGATACAACAGTATAGGAGCAAATGTAGCCTTTCCTCAATCCGACTTTACGTTCATAATTATGCAGAGAGTTGCAGACAGATCACATAACATAGAACTAAATAAAAAAAGTCAGAGTCGTGCATGACGACTTCACATGATAATTTAGGGTTTTGGAATTGTTAGAAAGGAGCATAAACGTGCATCTGGCTCAAAATATGTTCGAAGTTATCGGTAGGCTTGTCGATGGGATGAGTGTGCATGCCTTCGTACGTGGTCACTACAACGCCTTCATCTTTCGTTAGGCGTTGTACTTGCTTCTTTACGTTGCACCCCTGCTGTGTGCACCTGTAATAGCTTCTGCAAAACAACAGTTTACACAAACTCTTCATTCAATATTGATAACATGTGTAAGAGCATCTTCAATGGTAGTCGAGGATGGACTAAACAGAGGGTTTGGCTGGACGATTCCAAAGCGTGAGTGAAGGAATCTATGTTCGGGTTATTCACTCGTGTACACGGATGAAAGGTGAGGAAGGAAGGTGTGACCAGTTGTCACGCAACGTGTGACTGTGATAGCCCCTATTAGTCCATTATGAGCTCATACGACTGAAAAATAATAGTTATATATTGAAAAGTACAGACTAGACTAATACGTTGGATCGTTAATGTATCTTGTATTTTGATTCTTCTTACAAAAAAGAATATTATTTTGAGATGATTTATTTTTATTAGCAACCTAAACCGGCCCTATCCACACTTGCTCACAAGTAAACACAATTCTTCTGAAGTATCGATTACAACATTATGAGTTCAATGTCCCCAAACATTTGAGATTGTAAAATTTATGTACTAGAAAATATAAGTTGTGTCAAGGTTGTTGGAAAGTGGAAAATTGGGATCTTATTCTTTAGTTTACATGTTAATTCTACTTTATTTTTACGTCAACGATTCTATAAAAAAAAAAGGCCAAACTCTTGAAGAAGAGAGAGACCGGGGGATGCCAAAAAGATTCAACCTCAAGTCAACTAGTCATGTTGATCCAACTTGTCTTAATATCTTCCTATTTTGGTAGTAATTAGTAGTAGTGAAAAATTATACTTAGCTGAAACTTACAGCAAGAGTTGGGAGTAAGATATGTCTTTGTAGTTGAGCTCTATCCGATGTAACAACGATGATTATTATTATGTTACAGACCTTTATCTGTTTTCCTGTGCTGCACGGTTGTTTTTTTTCGGTTTCTAGACCTTTTATTCTTGTTTTCCCGACTTAGTGTTTTCTAGTTGCTTTAGGTTGGTGGGTTTTCTTGAGTTTTTTTTTAGGAATGCTCTAGTATGTAAGTTGTTCCACCTCCATATAAGCTTTGTTGTTTTATCTCCACTTAAGGATTTTATTTTCTTTGTTCTTGTTCTTTTATTTTGAAGGTTTGAATTAATAAATTCTCGTTTACTGATCAAGAAAAACTAAGGACATGTATTTGTTTTCACTCATGTCTATAAGCTCTGCATCCTCTTCAGTTTCAAAATTTATTGCATCATATATTGCAATTGGGATTGAACTACACTTTTGTTCTTAATTAAGAGAGTATATATAAAAACCCTAGATGATTAATATTGGAAGCGACTCTCTTCCCCAATATTAATCATAGATCAACATTGAGTGCAACCATGCACATATCTTGGTTATTATGTCTACATAATTAACTCACACAAAACCCTAAAATAAAAGGAGTTAATTAACTGCAGCTTTTTTCTATATTGTCTATGGTTGAAAAGAGAAACGAATCAAATCATGTAACTAATATTTATGTCAACCAATATTGAACAAGTGAAGATCACTAATATGATTTAGTTTTAAAAAGGATTAATAATTGAAATACCTTGGAAATTTATTGTTCTTGACGGCCTTTTGACCGTACTTTCTCCAGCGATAGCCATCGTCAAGTATATCAACCTGAGTCCTCGTCTGAAATGCAAACCTCGGCTTCCTTATCTTCTTCTTCTTATCTCCTTTATTTCCATCAATAACCAAACCTTCGCTGTTGATCTCCTCAGAACCCATGACCTCAGAAACCTCCTTAACAAGGACGTTCTTGTTCTCTGCAGGAGTTGTGGGCTTATCCATGAAGCCGAGGTGAAACCCTCCTCCGGAAGGTCTTGATGATGAACTCATCATGCGACTGTGACCATGAAAGTTGTCAAAAGCTTCCAGGGTAGGACGAGGAGCTGCAGAGATGTCCGATGGTGACGGTGATGATGACGATGAACTGGGGAAGTACATACGATGAGTCTCCATTAACAGGGAAGAAAAAGAGAGAGAGATTTGAAAGCTGCCCAGAAGACTCAGGACAAGTCTAGAGTGGTAGCTTCCTGATTGTAATGAAACAAGTTTGAAGGGTTTGTTGGGAAAAAGAAGTGAGAGATACATTTATAGAGATGACTTTATAATGTATATGAACGCGATTCTAATTAGAAATATTAATAGTTGATTGCTGTTTTTGTATTTAAAGTTGTAAAGTTATATAGAACATGTACAATGACAAAAATATGAGATTATGGTAAAAAAATATTCTAAAGTATTTATTTTATGTTGTAATTTTCTTCTTTGATAATTGTAAATATATATCCAAATTTATCTTTGTATATTTATTTTTTTGAAAATAAGAAATAGCTTTCATTAATTATGGGAGAAAGTCATTACAATGACTAGTACCCTTAAAAAGGATAGTGATTCAATAAACCTCATAAACGAACCGTTCCAATAGAACCCGGTTATAGCACTCCTAACTTATACGTAAAAGTAAACTAAAACAGAAAAGTAATCTAAAACTAAAACATATTTTAAAACCAAAATTAAAACAGAAAATAAAAACCAAAGGGTGTCAATTGCTAGAAACAGATCAAGCTAGAGCCTAAACGTTGTTTGGTCCCTGATATTCAAGGACTCGTATTGAATGAGCTACCGAACTTGAACCTGATAGTCTGGCTGGGAGTGACAGTATGATTCAGGGATCCCTTCCAATAAAAATCTCTGAATCCTTGTTTACTCATTGGACTTGGCGAGGCTGCATAGCAGTCATCGCCTGATTTGTCTAATTTTTCCCGACTATATCGCATGTCGTGTCCCCGCTCGAGACGTGGGAGGCTAACACGGAGAGTACGAGCATCACCGCAACAGGGAGTCGCGGATCCTCGCTGATGCACCATCCTTCCATTATAGCAACGTCGGATTGCGGATGCGCAGAGGAGAACACCACCGCAACATAGAGTCGCGATCTGTCGTCGATACGTCATCCTTTCGATACAACATCGTTAAATTGTGGATGCGCAAAGAAGAGCACTACTAGAAGTAGAGAAAAGAGAATATTCACAATCGATATCGTAGTGGTTGGAAGCATATACGATGGCAATTCTATGGTAGCTACGACGGCTAGGATTGAGAGCTCTCAACCCTAACGGAGTCGGCGTAATTTTACACTTTCAAAAGTTTTTATATCTTTGCAATGATGATTTTAATATTATTACTTAGATTTAAAAAATAAAACAATAAATTTTCATATCATTTTCATTTTTCCATAAATTTTTAAGGAATAAAAAAATTATATTTTTTGTTCTTTAATTATTATTTTTAATAGTGAGGTATTAACGGGAAATATTATTGCGCCGGCCCTAGCCTAGGCGAAGCACAGTCACAACACCCATTCCGGCGGCGGTTTCAGCGTCCAGCTAGGTCTGAGGGGATCTGGGGCTTCGTGGAGTGCCCTGTTGTCTGCTAACGGCGGCGTGGGAGTTGCGGTTCGGAGGGATAGACTTCGGCGACGGGATTGTAGGCTCAGCGGCTTCGGGTTTCCAGTATCGGGGAGGTGCGCGTTCGGTGTTGGTGGGGTGGTGCCTGGTCGGTCCTGACTCGGGACGGTGGGAGGCGGCGGCTGTCATCGTGTCTGGTGGGGCGGCGATCTTGTTTCGGGTCTGGAGGCTTCGCGGTTGCAGGAGGTGTACGGCGGCGACGGGGTAAGTATTCTGGTTATTTCTTCGTTACGCTCTCTGTGCTTGTTGTCTTGTGTTGGTCTTGGTTTGGGTGGTGTCTTGCCTGAGATCCGGCAACGAGGGGCTGAGTAGACGGGGCTTGGTCCGGCTGTTTTCGATCAGCGACGTGAAGCAGCATGTTGGTGTGAGTGGTGTGTGGGGAGTCGACCAATGAGATTCCTATCGTGGAATTGTCGGGGACTGGGGAAACTAGCTACAGTGGAATATTTGAAAGGGGCGATCCGTCGCCGGAAGCCGCAAGTGATTTTTCTCAGTGAAACGGTAGCTCGGAAAGGAGATGTGGATATCCTGAAATTGAAGACGGGGTTTGCGGGGGGATGCGAAACTCCGGCAGTGGGTCAACAAGGGGGTATTATACTCCTTTGGGCGACAGGGGTGCTGGTAACGAAGATTGACTGCTAGGAGAGGTTCATTGATGTCGAGGTCAGAGGGCCAGAGGGGGAGGAGCTTCGTTTTACGGGCATCTATGAGGAGGCGAATCGAGATCTTCGGTGGTAGACCTGGGAGATGATCCGGTCTTTGGGAGAGCGGGTGGGTGTTCCAAAGAAGTGGTTGTTGATGGGTGATTTTAATGGGATCCTGAAACAGCGGGAGAAAATGGGAGGGAATCGTTATCCGACCCATCTCATTCAGGGTTTTCGGGAGTCAATGAGAGAGATCCAGGTGGAGGACATACCGTTACAAGGGTATGGATTCACCTGGCATAGCGGGAGCGAACCGGAAACTCGTATGGCGGTTAAGTTAAACCGGGCTCTTATCTCGCGGGAACTGAAGGATGCCCGGCCGGATGGACACCTGGTCAACCTCGGTATTTCCACTTCGGACCATCTGCCTATTTTAATAGATTCGGAACGCCGGGTGGACCCGGTGGGGTCGAGACAGTTTCGGTTTGAGAATATGTGGGCGGAGGATCCAGAGTGTGGTCGTCTGGTCCAGACCTGGTGGGGGTCCCCGGGAGATCGCGACGTAGGAATAAAAACTAAGGAGACAGGCGAAGTGCTAGAAGTCTGGGGGAAGGAGGTTTACAACGCGTTAGCCAAGAAGATTTTCCGGTACGAAAAGGATATCCTGTGGTTAAATGGGCGAATGGATAGACCGAGTATTCGTAGGAGGAGAGCGCTGCAGAAGCTCTACGTGGCAGCCCTGGAAAAGAAGGGGGAGTTCTGGAGGCAGAGAGCTAAGCAACACTGGCTTACAGACAGTGATCAAAACACTAAGTTCTTTCAGGCGTCGGCGTCTCAACGGAAGAATTTAAACAAAGTGACGGAACTGAAAGACGCGGATGGGAATGTCCTTTCATGTGATACGGGTCTGGGGGAGCATATTCTGGATTTCTACAAGTCATTGTCCAGGAAGACGTGGGGCGATGGGATTAATGGCCCTCGGTTTCGACAACAGGTGACAGAGGCTCAGAACCAGGCACTGATGAGGGACGTGTCTTCGGAGGAAGTCCGGGAGGCCACGTTTTCAATGGGGCCGAACAAGTCGCCCGGCCCAGATGGCTTGAACCCGTTTTTCTACCAGAAATACTGGGATACGGTGGGCGAGGATGTCACTCGTTGGGCTTGGAGGGTCTTTGCGGGGGAGGACATGGCACCAGGCTTGAACAGAACGACCCTAGTTCTGATACCGAAGGTGGAGTGCCCGATGTCTCTGAAGGACTTGAGGCCTATCGCTCTCTACAATGTGATATTTAAGATCGTATCGAAGGTGGCGGCTAATCGGCTGAAGGGTCTGCTGGATGGGCTAATCTCGACGACGCAAGGTGCGTTTGTCCCGGGTCGGTCAATACAAGACAACATCATCTTATTATATGAGACTCTGCACTACTTGAAGAATAAGAAACTGGGAAAGGAAGGGTGGGTGGCCCTGAAACTCGACATGAGTAAAGCCTACGAGCGTGTAGAATGGGGTTTTATGTGGGATATGATGAGGGGCTTCGGTCTCAGTGAGGAATGGATCAATCTAGTACGTCGATGTACGTACTCGGTCACATATGATATAGTGGCGGGAGGCCAGCAAGCGGGGTTTGTGCAACCATAGAGGGGGATTCGACAGGGTGACCCATTGTCCCCGTACTTATTCTTATTTTGCATGGAAGGTTTCTCGAGGTTATTGCAAGGGGCGGAGGGGGCAGGAGAGATTCATGGAGTCCGGATAACCCCTAGGGCTCCGCCTCTGTCCCATTTGTTTTTTGCGGATGACTGTTATGTGTACTGCAAGGCGACCCCGTTGGAGATGGGGCGGGTGCAGGAGTATCTGCAAGTGTTTGAAGAAGCGTCAGGGCAGATCGTAAATCAACAGAAGTCGTCGCTGTTCTTCAGTGCCAATACATCTCCCTCCCGGCGTGAGGACGGGATACGGATACTGGGTATACCGGAACTCATTCATCCTTCCCCATATCTGGGTATCCCAGATATGATGGGACGTAGCAGGAAGTAGGGGCTGAAATATATCCTCACGCGGGTACTGCGTCGAATTCAGAGATGGGATGGTAAGCTCCTAAATGGGGCAGGTAAGGAAGTCCTAGTAAAGTCAGTGCTTCAGGCGATTCCCACCTACACGATGAGTGTTATGAGGTTGCCGAAAGGGTTACTGGAGAAGATGAATGTGGCCTTGGCCCGGTTCTGGTGGAAGTCGGGTGGGGAAGGAGGTAAAGGGGTTATTTGGCAGTCGTGGACGACCATGTCCCGTCCGAAGGAGGATGGGGGTCTGGGTTTTAAGAATATGTTCGACTTCAATACAGCCTTGTTGGGTAAACAATTGTGGAGACTACTCCAAGATGAAACTAGTCTAGTTTCTCGGGTGTTGAAAGCACGATACTACCCGGAGACGTCGGTATTGGAGGCGGTTCGGAAACCGAATCAAAGTTTCGTATGGCAAAGTCTTCTCTCGGCTCAGGATATGGTTAAGGAAGGAGCGAGGAGATCTATTGGGCCAGGGACGACCACACTTATTGGTGCCCACCCGTGGTTGGTAGGGGTGGAACCACGTGTGCAGTCGACAAGGACGGATCTAGCTTTTCGCCCGGTGGCGGATATTATGCTACCAAATGAAAGGAGGTGGGACGTCGACAAAATCCGGCACATGTTTGAAGAGGACGTTCAACAGGCAATATTGGCGGTTCCAATCAGTAAGTTTTCCGTATCTGACTCCTGGTATTGGGTTGGGGACTATCTGAGGCAATATACGGTGAAAGCGGCCTATGGACTGTGCCAACAAGATCAGGCAGTCTTTCAACCCCAGACGGACATATGGACGAGAATTTGGCACTTAGAAGTATTGCCTAAAGTCCGCATGTTTCTGTGGAGGACGTGCTCAGGGTGTCTACAAGTGGCGGTGAACCTCAGACGAAGACATATAGATATGGCGGCAGTATGTCCGGTTTGTACAAGGGCTGAGGAATCAGAACTTCATCTGCTAGTGGAGTGTCCTATGGCAGCGGAATGTTGGACCAAGTCGGGCCTAAATATCCCACACGATGCCCAATCAATCTCGGATTGGGTGCAGAAGACGTTAAGTAGTAACCCTCCGGCCTGTGGAGGACTGATAGGCTGCATCCTGTGGGAGGTGTGGAAGGCTAGAAACAAGGTGGTGTGGGAACAGAAGACCCAGACGGCGGCAGCGACTTTCCAAACAGCTTTTCATCTACAAGCTGGATGGTTGGAGGCTATGAAACGTAAGAAACAAAAGCTTACCCAGCCTGCTCGAGGCCGAACCCCTGGGGCTGAAGTGTGGGAGCCCCCGCCCCACGGATCCTGGGCAGTAAACATAGATGGAGCTCTATTCGCGGCGGCGAACCTGATGGGGACGGGATGGATTGGTAGGGATGACCAGGGCCGAATCACGGGGGCCAGGTCGACCTCCATCCATGGCCCCCAAAACCCGGCCCTGGTGGAGGCGTATGCAATCAGGGACGCGCTGACTTGGCTTAAGCAACACCCCCGACAGAGGGCACTTGTGAGAAGCGACTGCAAGATCATAGTGGATATGATCAGAAAAGGAGGAAGTCTTCTATCTCCTTTAGGGACAATTATCAATGATTGTATCTCCCTTGTATCTCAACTCGAGTACGTGCAACTCGTCTTTGTAAAACGGACAGCGAACAAAGCAGCTCACTGGCTTGCCAGGGCGGCTTGTTCCTCACCTGTCTGGAATTGGTCTGGGGGTCATATCCCTGAACCACTTCAAAGCATCCTCATTGCCGACATTTAAATAAAAACATCTCATTACTCTCTCAAAAAAATTATTTTTAATAGTTGTCTGAAACAAAATTATATAAGTAACAAAAACTGAGTTTCTAGAGAGAGAAGCTCTCGCCTCTCTCTAGAAACTTCTCCTCTCGCCCCGCTTCAGCCTTCCTCTTCCTTTCTTCTCCGGTAGTGGCCACGGCGACTCCGGCTTTCATGGTCACCGCTGGTTCTCCCCTTCTCCTTTCCTTCCACCCCTCTTCCTTTCCTCTCACCTTCTTTTCCCCCCTTCCCGTTCGGTTTTCTTCTCAGATCTGGCCTCCGGGATGCGGGTGAGGGGTAGATCTGGTGTCTCAGGCTGGTTTCTCCTTCTTCCTGTGGTTCTCGTGTGGTCAGGCGTGGCCGTGCTTCCCGTCGCCGGCTCCTGGTGGCTCGTTTCGGTCCGCCTCTTGTAGATATGGGCTCTCCAAGCCAGATCTACGGCCTTTGCTCCGCCGCCGTGGTCGGCCGCTCATCAGATCCGACCACCCTTGGTGGCTCCTTAGGTTTCCCCAGCCTTTAGGAGCTTCCCAAGGTCAGATATATGGCTCCTCTTTTCTCGGCTCTGGCTTCGAGAAATCGTGGTTCTCTTCCCTCTCTCTCGGTGTTGGCCAGAGAGTTTTGAGGACCCGCCGTGAGTCGAGGTCGTCTGATGCTACTGTCGCGCGAGACTCACCTTCGTCCTTCACCTGCACCATGTCGGAGTGGCAAGTGCTCGGGTTGCTCTGCTCGGGGATTCTCCGACGAAAGTTGGGACGTGTGAGGCAGTGTGGAAGCAGCTCAGTTCGTGGTGAGACAGGACCGTCAGTTCTAAGGCTGGGTCGTTGAGGTATGCTCTTTCCCCTGATCGAATTACCATCGGTTTCTCCCCTCTCTCCCTCATCATCTTATTTTAAAGGAATAAATGATGTTTTTGGACAACTTGGTGGTCCAACCTTGTCGGATCCCGGTGTTGGCCGCCGGCGAGGACATCGAGGCTTAGCCCTCTGTTTTCTCCTTTTAAATATAGATGTTAGGATGAGATTCTCAGTTGGGCGTGTTGGCGCCGGCAAAACCTAGGTTTGAGATCAAGGGGTAGTTTTAATTCCGGTTGTGATTTGTGTTGGGGGATCATGGTGGTTGGCGTCTTAGGCCCTTCAACGCTGATTATTGGTTAATTTGGTCTCCAGGGCTTTTCAACTCAAGGCTACTTGTTTTTAGTCATTTCATTCTCTGTTTGTTTGGTTTCTCTCATTTGTTCTTGGTTCTGCCCCAAGATGAAAGTTGTGTCCTTCTATGGTTGGGGGCTTCATTCATACCCTTTCTTCATCTCAGTTTACTATATTTTTTTGTATGCTTGGTCTAGTTGGACCTTAAGCTTGTTTACTTATTTATACAAAAAAAATTGCTGATAAAAAAAAACAAAATTATATAAATAAATCAAAGATTTTTTTTTGTAATAATAAGAACACAAAATAAATATTTCAATGTAATGTTTTTTTAATAATCTTTATAAGAACAAATGTAATAGTTTAAAAAATATCTATAACTTTTTACATATATGTTAACAAAAAAGAATAAATTTGATGTTTACAACTCATTTTTGTTAACGATGAGAAAGGTATATGTGTGTGGTTGCCGTAAACGACAAGTAATTGAAATGGTTTCAAATGAATCTACAAATAACAAGGGTTGGGTTTGGGTTGGCGATCTGAGAGTAATAAAGCAGCTTCATTAGCGGATGTGATTACAAACCCAACAAAGAAAAAAAGATTAGCCATTGTGGAATTTTGGTGGCGGCTTCATCATTTCGATTACGACCTTTTATTCCCACATTCAATTTTGAATATTATACCAGTAACAATATAATAAATCCAAATCATTTTTCTCGTATATTTTGTTTTTATCTCAAAATTTACTATTATATTATTCATCAGTAGACAGTAGTTATCTTGCACTAATTGTTATAATTGTCTTAAACCCTTTTCTCAAAATAGAATTCACCCAAACACAGGTGTAGTGGTTTTTTACTGTTTAAATTGACAAGTGTTTTATATATCAAGTGAAATGAGACGTACGCTTTGTTGGAACACACAAAACAGACGGTAATATTAGACTTTAGATTTATTGGACGATAATATTAAAGACCTCAGACCGAAACATTGTAACATAATATGCACAAACAATATAACAAATATGTACACCATGTTGGACAAAAGTGAGTTTAGACAAATGGAAATGGTCAACTTGACGCTCAATTATATATAGGATCGGCTCACCCTAGAACTATGGAAATATTAGTTTCGTGTTCTAGGAAGTGGGGCCTTTCCAACGAGATATTATGAGGTCTAAACGGACAAGAGGTGAATGAGAAATTAAAGCTCAAACATCACCCATTGAACTTAGTTGTTGAGAAAATTGCAAATGAACAATGCATCATTCTTGTGTTGTCCCACATCGAAAGATTGCCAAACTTTCATTGAGTTTATATAGCATTGCCTTCCTAACATGGTTGAATTACTTGGATGAAAGGCTGTGTGCGGGACGCGAATGCTGCAGTGGATTTGGGCTCATAGCGCCAGCTTTGTTTTGCTTCGGCCCGCATTAAATATGCAAAATAAGGAAATCTTAAATTGATATCTTTTTCGGTTTTGGAAGTTGATATGCAATTAAGGAAATTTCCGAATTTTATATTATTTCGAATCTTATAATAATTCCAAAAATATATTTTTTGTTTCCGTATTTTATTAAATTCGAATTTAATAATTAATTTTCGGAAATTGTATATTTTCCAAAATTGATATTTCCGAAAATTGTGTTTCCATAAAACTCGTTTCCAAAAACTATCTCCCCTTTTCCTATATAAGCTCTGTTCTAGTTCATTATTCGTAGTGAAAAATAAGACACGTAGTAGAAACGAATTAGATACGAAATTTTACATACACAATTTCTCTCATTCTCCAAGAATAGAGCAACTGGTTTCTTTCTACTCGGTGCTACTTCTCATACACGGTTTCGAGTTCGTTTACGTTGTCGTTGTATTTTGGGAGATTTGCTCAGACGGGACAATAAAAAGTCCTAAGGAAACTGGTTCGCAGGCCTCGACATACCAGTTCCCTCTTCGAGTATCGATTGAGGTTACTGTTTCGATTACGTATCGACTTATATTTTTACATACTTTGTTTGTTATTCTATTTCGTATGTGATTTGAATATTCATTAACAATATTGGATCCAGTTTTATCTGTTTATTATCGTGTATTGACTAACAATCTTAAGATTATGTGTTGAAATTCTTAAAATTGTTATACGAGTTAGTCCATAAACGATAATAAACAGATAAAATTGGATCCAATATTATTAATGAATATTCAAATCACATATGAAATAAAATAACAAACAAAGTATGTAAAAATATAAAGTCGATATGTAATCGAAACAGTAACCTCAATCGATATTCGAAGAGGGAACTGGTATGTCGAGGCCTGCGAACCAGTTTCCTTAAGACTTTTTATTGCCCCGTCTGAGCAAGTCTCCCAAGATACAACGACAACGTAAACGAACTCGAAACCGTGTATGAGAAATAGCACCGAGTAGAAAGAAATCAGTTGCTCTGTTCTTGGAGAATGAGAGAAATTGTGTAGGTAAAATTTCGTATCTAATTCGTCTCTACTACGTGTCTTTTTTTTTCACTACGAATAATGAACTAGAACAGAGCTTATATAGGAAAAGGGGAGAGAGTTTTTGGAAACGAGTTTTATGGAAACACAATTTTCGGAAATATCAATTTTGGGAAATATACAATTTCCGAAAATTAATTATTAAATTCGAATTTAATAAAATCTGGAAACAAAAAAATATTTTCGGAATTATTATAAGATTCGAAATAATATAAAATTCGGAAATTTCCTTAATTGCATATCAACTTCCAAAACTGAAAAAGATATCAATTTAAGATTTCCTTATTTTGCATATTCTGAAAATTGGAAATTAATTGTTGAGATTTCAATGCGGGCCGAAGCAAAACAGAGCTGGCGCTATGAGCCCAAATCCGTTGCAGCATTCGCATCCCGCACACAGTCTTTCATCCAAGCAATTCAACCATGCTAGGAAGGCACGCTATATAAACCCAATGAAAGTTTGGCAATCTTCCGATGTGGGACAACACAAGAATGATGCATTGTCCATTTGCAATTTTCTCAACAACTAAGATCAATGGGTGATCTTTGAGCTTTAATTTCTAATTAACCTCTTGTCCGTTTAGACCTCATAATATCTCGTTGGAAATGCCTCACTTCCTAGAACACGAAACTAATATTTCCATAGCTCTAGGGGTGAGCCGATCCTATATATAATTGAGCGTCAAGTTCATCATTTTCATTTTTCTAAACTCACTTTTGTTCAACACACCACGCTTATAATATATACAGTTATTCATCCATATTAAGTTCAGGATTTCTCGTATGAAAAACGACTAACAAAAGACGTGTTCATAGAGCACATTGATTATTCAAGGCTTGTAAATGCTTACTTAGTTAGTGTACTCATTCAAAACAAAATTAGAACACTGAAAATCACAATAAGTTTGTTTGAACTCAAATGCATTGTGTTTATAACCCAATTAATTTTTCTGATTCGTTATATACTTGAACTTGAGTTCATGAAAATATGATTTGAGTTTTAAAAAGTATATTTGTTGATGTATAAATTTATGTATTTTCAGTGAAATGTTAAATTAGGTATAGCCTCTGGGTCTTTTCACACCTTAATTTCCACGAAACAACATTAAATCACTATTCATGCATATGTATATTGTGTTCTTTCTTCATCTCTCTTAATCGAGTGGATCAATGAGTGGAGCCCATTTTTTTTGTCCACTATATATCATGCCATATTCAAATTCGGCACTAATACAATTTCCTTATAAAATATATAAACCCATTGATCACCTGAGTGTTTTGACTTATGTTGAATTTAATGAATTAAATATGTTATGTACAAGTTTTTATCTATACACAAACTAAAAATTGTATTTAAGAAAAACTTAATCTTCCTTGCTCTCTTCTCTCTCTTTTAATTTTCTCATGGAATCACTCTTCTATATTTCTTGTTTTATATTCATATATTGTCTTGTTTAGGGTATCTCCAACGCTATAGTCAATTGTTGGCGGAAGGAATAAAAAATTATTTTTTGTTGGTTTATAGTCAGCTCTTCCAGCCAACACTTATAATGCTAAGTGGTTAAAGTGCTTATAATAATATTTTCCGTTCACATTTTTGTTCCCAGTCGGCGGTGAGAAGAGGCGTGGAGCTCCCAGCCTGCCCTCCTCGTCAGCATTATTATATTAAATTCTCTTTCATACTTTTTGGACTCTCTCTCTTACTTTTTTGCTCTCATCCGATTTCCAGCCTCTCCATTGAGGATGTTCTTAAAGATAAATATTCAATCTTTTATTATTATTATTATTATTATTTACAGAAACATGTGTATTATTACTGATCAAAACAAGATTTAATTTTCTACTGTTTTGAAGTAACATACATGATACATTGGTTCAACAAATTTCCATACTTTAAAATAATTTAAATTTAAATAAGTTAAACTTTATAACCAACAAAAGTTAGTAAGCTCAACCGCCAAATTAACAAATGGATTGTTTGGAGGTGGTCAAAATCAGCTGAAAGGTACAAAAGACAAAACTTTATTCATTACAAATTCGTATAATCTAATCGAGTTCACTAATATCATAATTAATTTTGACTAATCACCAAATCTACATATTCTCCACATTAGATTCACCAGAAAAATAAAAGGTTGAATTCAGACAACTCCCGTCAAATCAAAAACACAGTCGTGGTTTATGGATAGGGTGACACGTGGGTTTTTCAGTTCTGGCACTGAACACGTGATTTTGAAGTTTGAAATGCAAACACATATATTATATATAGCAAACTAGCACTGTCGATTTCATAGGTAGAATCAAATAGGAAATTTAAATCAATTCTAGATGTTCTAAAGTCAGTTTGCCACGGAAAAGACTAATTATTATTATATTTATTTTACAGACTAAATGAGGATTAATGTTTGAAATAGAAAGCAATATTATGAAACTAAATATTGAATTAATGGAAATTAATATATGTAGTATACTAATTTGAAAAGTGTCTCAACAAAAGTAGTAATAACTATAAAAAATTATGTTCATTTTGTAAATTCTTGGAGTGAATTATTGTTTTTTGTAAAAATTAACGTCGGTAAACTAATTATCTTTAACAAAATTTTATTATGCGACAGGATATTAACTTTTTTCTAAATGATGATATTACCCATTGGAATTTGGAACCCCTGTATACGTACTTTTGTATGCATTTTTGTAGGGGTATTTGCAATTTTCGCATACAAAAAAAAACAATTAACCCCATTAGTAGATTTTGTATACGTATGTAATTTCACTCAAATATTTTACAAAACATAAATAGTTCACCACAAGCGTTTACAATTATGTCATAAAAATACAACGTAATTTAATAAAAACTAAATTTCACATTTTAATAAAAAAAAGTGTTTTAAAATTATAATGGGGAAAAAAATAAGGAGACTTGTTTCACTCTCAAATAGAAAAAACAATGTAACTAACAATATTAAGTGGAATTTATCAAGTTGTTAATAAATTAAGACATTTATTTATTCGTTTGATTTTTTGAATGAACCAAATTTTAGTATGATTTCAGAGATCGAAAATTATTTTTGTTCTACTCAATCACGACTCATGAGTCAACCACTTACTTATTTTTGGGATAACTTCGTTTAACTACACCTAACTATCTCAGATTCTCACTTTATTACCTTAATTTTTTTTCATTTGAGAGCTACCCTAACTTTACACAGTAATCAGTTTACTACCCTAATTTTAATAAAATATCAGTTTTATATCCTAGATTCTCACTCTACTATCTTAACTTTCAAAACTTGTTCGAATGAATTGTAGTAAATTGATAATTTTTGAAAGTTAAGATAGCAAAGTGAGAATCTAGTATAGTTGGGTATAGTTAAACGAATTTCTCCCTCTAACTTTTCATGTATAACATTTTATTTGACAGGAACATTTCCATTCCAAAATGCACATGAAAAATGATACTAAAATCCTAGGTGTACAAATCCATATTTTAAAATAGAACATATTTTGAACAGTAGATTTTGAATGAACAGTTTTGGTTAGTTGTTATGTCCGCGCAGCCCCAACAGAAATGAGGTCCTTTCTTCTCTTCTTCCTAAAGTTATGAAAAGCAGGCTTTGATTTTAGTGGCTGTCCGAATATATCATATCATGCCTTACCTCATTAATTAAATTCTAAAGACCAACTTTGACCTTTCTTCGCAAATTCCTACTTCCCTACCTGCTTCCTATATTGTATCTCATCATTTATGAATCCTTTATTTTCCATGTCACCAGCTGCCTTTTATTGAATGCAGCTCCGACACATGTTATTCACCACTTTTTAAAAATAATTAAAATTTATATCATCATGATTTCGGCAAGCCGACAAAAAATAAACACTCAGACCCTGTAATTTGAAACATAACCTTGGATTCTATAACAAAACATACGATTTTTTGGTTGGTCTTCTTTCGTATGTAATTAGTTGTGCTATTTTTGAGAATTTTGTTGGGGTGGAATACTTAGATATAAAATAAATTAGAGAAAATCTCCTAATATAAGGTAGACATCAGAAAGTAAACAATAAAAAGATGGACAAAACGGTCCAAATATTATGGGATCAAATTGAATATAAAATTGTTTAAATAACCGAACCGTTCTAATGAGATGTTTAGAAAAGGATGTTACGGTAGTGTCTAAATATACTGATACAGCGAATCCAAACTGGGAGCAAGGGAAGAGCCAGCACATTTCTGGGTTAGCACCGAGGCGGACTAAAGACTCTCCCAGGTTGCCAGCGTGCGTTGTCCTCCCTGAATTGATAGAGTAGGGCCCCAAAAACGCGAGTGTTAGCCTCCGAGATGGTTGGAGAGTACCGTACCGGAACTTGGTGGAACCACTACCACTGTATGTCCAATGGGGCGGTGTTGCCGGTCGATTCCCAATGGGACCACGAACTCCTCATTAAGCGAGGCGAGGGTGCTTGATGCCTTCTGTTGGACGCTTCTGTGCTACTGGAAGAGAGAAGGTCACAAGCACCCTAGGTCCCTTCGGTTGCTCCTCCGCCCAACTCCGAGTGAATGGGTTAGAGGATACATAGGGTTGGTCCAGGGGAGCCTAGGGCCCACTTCCCCGTAAAGAGGATTCCCCCAAGAAATACAGGCGCCTCCCCATGACGGGAAATCGCCTGACTTATGGGCCAGGACCTCAGGACGGGTGAACATTCCTAACGGAAAACAATTTGGCTATGTATGGGGACGAGGCTTCCTCCATCAGTTTCCCGTTCCCCTTCTGATCCTAGTACGGGGTCCAACAGGGGAAAAGTTTGGAGTAGGTCGACCCGAGGATCCCCCTAAGTAAGACCAGTTGGTTCCTGGGGTTGGTCTTCCACGTCTAGCTCTAGCGCTTGTTGGTCTCGAGTCCATTGGGGATCGGAGAGAATGTCTTCAGTCCCCTGCTCCCGAATGACAAGTCGACACCAGATGACCGATACAATTGCAACCATAAAAATGGTCTGGTAAGCATTCATAAGAAATATGATATAGAGTTCGTACCTTCGACGCAGAGAATCTAAATCAGATCTGTCTCTACAACGACATCCTAATGTCCACTCGAACTTGTATCCTCATGTAGTCGCCCCAACTCATTCCGTTCACATCCCCATCCATCTCCTAACAGATGCCAAGGATTCCCCAAACATAACCCAACACCACGATTCCATGCCCCGACCGGAAGGGAGAAAACGATATCTCGAGGGTGCATATGTGAGAGTAAGTCCGCGAATATGACTATAGCTCTCCTAAACGCCCACAGTTCACCCACCAGCACATGGGCTCTCTCCCATGTCGAGCGGAAAAAGAAACACTCTACTTCATCCTTCAATGGTCTAGCCACCACATCAGGCAGCTGCCATAGATCAGCCATCCAATCTACTAGGAATTTCCATAAGAATGTATGGGCTGACACTACCCGAGCCGCCATTACATATGCAAAATTGAGCCCACGACTGCAAAACTCTATTGGAGGCACAACACTTCATAGGTGCCCAAACCTATCTTGGATTCCAGCTCATCCACCTCTCTTTACATAGGGGGACTGGCCTCGGCTGCCACAATCCATCTGCTCCTCGGCACATTGGGCCTCCGCCCTTCCTTGACCTACCTCCAACCTGAGGCCCATTAACCGACTTAGGAGTGCCTTGTGTTGTTCGTCTCAAGGATGCCCTATCTCATCCCAATGGAACCTCCGCTCGGCCCGCACCACACGGCCCAACCCCATCGCCAGTAGCCCTCGACTCCCGTCCATGATCCTGCCGCCACCGACTCTACTCTAGTGCAGGACTCATTCTCTTCGTGGGAGACTCCTCGCCGCCTCAGCTCCCCGTCCCTTCACCGGAACCCAGATACTCCTCCTCTACGGCGGATCTCCATTGTCGACCATAAAGGTTTGGAATCAAATTCCTTGGTAGATCCAGGCTCGGGCCACGAATCCCCGACAACAACACCTATATGTGATGCATCTCCCATATAGGGAGGTTTTCCGTTGCACCTCTGGAATCTCGACCACCCGGTGTCGTCGTGGTCGGGGTCATTTCGCTTGAGCCGCGGAGAAGACCCCGAGCAAACCTTACCGCTCTTGCGCGCCTTAACATTGGTTACTCCACCGGAGAAGGGACCACCACCGCTTGGGTGGTGAAAATCAGGCCGCCCATGGCCACTGGATCAGCCCCAAAAGGCCCAATCAACAGGGCCGATAGAGGCGACCCATCAAGGTAACTAGAGAAGGAGTTTCTGGTTCACTACTGTCGTTGGGAATTGATGAAGAGATCATCGGATGCTCCAAGCCATCATCGTCCATCGCCTTCATCGTAAAATAAAAGTCGGAATCGAGGAGAATTGCTACAAGCCTACAAACCCTAACCGCAAGAGAGAATATATAGAACTAGGGTGAAAACTAAAGGCTTTTCTCGAGAAAATATTATTTGCTTAAATTGATTTTGATGCAGAGTGCGGGGCGGAAATGACGAATTCTTTATCGAATTCGTTGATTCAAAGTGAATACCGAATAAGATAAAACTTGAGTAGAACTCGTTTTTGGTTTATTTCATAAAATCTGAATTACAATGGAGAATAACAAGTGTTTAAATAGAGAAACTAGTACCCAAAGTCCTAATACAATAAAGAAATTGTTACCCAAACCCTAATTCGAAAATAAAGGAAATATGAAAAACAGGAAATAATGAACCGGACCCTAAAATATCAGTTTCGCCCCTCTAAACGATCTCGGATGGCCGAAAAACGTCTTAGCTCATGGAATAGCCATGATTTTTGCTCAGGGGCCCGTTTCGACCCGAAAAATGCTAAGGTTTCGTCAATTTCGAAAACTGTTGCATTTTTGGGTTTTCTAGCCGATTTGCCAAAACATCTTCAATATGCACTGTATCAGATTTCATGGTGTAAATAATAATAAAAATAATAAAAATGATGATAAAACATTAATCTGCTACTCGGCAATATTTTTTTTGTCAGCAATATGGTATGTGTTACGTATAGGCGATATGTGTTATGTATGGGTGGTATGTTCAAGATAGACGGATATCTGTTCATGGGGATAGGTTTCATTCATATGTGTGGACCGGATAAAGATTGATGTTGGTCTTACGTGCGAACCATCCATAAAAACATTATATTTGATAGATTTTAATCCGTGCAGATTTAGATTTATGGGTGGGTCAGGCCTGATGCATTTGATCTGTTTTACGAACAATCACCTAAAAATCCACTCGAAAAATTAAAACACCTAATTTTGAACTATAATTTGTATTTGTGAAAGATTTTTTGCGAAAGAAAAATTAAAAGAGAAAGAACATTGGACTTATTGTGTCAAGTTTGTGAATTGGGTTTATTGATTTTGGTTTGACAATTATCTAAAACGGAAGGTTTATTAAGAGAAACGGGCGGACGAAGCGCAAATCTTGTTTTTGAAATCCATCATCCGCTCACAATCAATGAGGCAGATTCATAAACTCTGATCCATCATTCATCCAACTTTATTCAGATGGATGTTTAATGGGTATTGATTAGGGCGGATCAGTGGATGGATCGAGTGTAGCGGATTTTTTAGACACCTTTATGTTCAAGGTTTGTCAAACGTATTTGCCTTTTATTATCAAAAACAAGAACACAACTTAAGTATGGTTTTGTATTATAATAACTTATGAATGATTAGTTAATTTTAAGATCATCAAATACGTGATTTCATTGGTAAAATTCTTGTATAGATGGTACTTGATGAAGTAATATTATATGATCCATCCTGTGAAGTCAGCTATATATGAGGAACATGGATGATTAAGTATGAATTTTCCATTCATATTGTACGAGCGAGATTGTGGTAATTGTGTGCCATGCAGAATAGTAAAGAGACTTACACAGTTTACGCAATATTAGGGCCTCAACATAGGTTATATGATCATCTTCCAACATAATTGTTGAAACAAACTCGTTAGTGGTGTCGTCCGCAATACTATCCTTAGAGAGAAAAGACATCTCGAAGTCGTATAGGAAGTTCTTCTCGACCTTAGCTCTTGCTTCTTCTAGGTTCTTCAGGACAAGCATCAGAAATAAAAAGATAGGTAACCTACCTATCAGTCAACGAGGGAAAGGAGTTGGTGATAGTGGATTCAACCGAAGTAGTAATAACGTTTTTCTTTAGCAGAAAGGTGTGATCATAGAAACCAGTATATATAGCTTCAGAGATAGAGTGATCCTCTGTAGACGTGAATCTATATGTCGCATTGTTCTAGGTGTAACCTATGGACCCACAATCATAGGTTTTGGTCTGATAATGGTTCTCTTGGGGTCATTGACACTGACTTTTTCCAAACATCCCCACACTCTGAGAAATCGAAGGTTAGGAGCGTATTCTTTCCATATCTCGTATGGGGTCTTGTCGAGCTTCTTTTGAGGTGCTCGGTGTAGGACGGCAGGCCAATAATACTGCTTCCCCCCACATTTCGTTAGAAAAGCTTAAACTCAAGAGCATCGTGTTCATCATGTTATTTAGAGCTTGGTTTTTACTTTGAACTATTCCATTTTGTTGAGATGTATATGGTGTACTGGTCTCGTGGATAATCTCGTGCGATTTACGAATCTTGTTCAAAAAGTTTGAATCATACTCGCCACCTCTATCAGACCTCACTCTCTTGATCTTCCTCTATAGTTGGCCCTCTACCTTGTTTTTGAACTTGACGAACATCTCCTTAGCTTCGTTTTTCGTTCTAAGTAGATAGACTCTTGTGAACCTTAAGATATCATCGATGAAGATAACATAATAATTTTTGCCTCTCTTACTCTTCGTGTTCTTCAAATCCGAGAGATCGATACACATTAAGTTCAGAAGGTTCGTTTTCCTTGTTGTAATAGGTTTACAAGATTTCTTCGTGAATTTTGCTTCTGTACGAATTTCACATTTCGAGTGTTCAAAGGCAGGAAGAGTTGGTAAGGTATACATGGTTTTTATGCGTTTAATTGATTCAACATTAACATGTCCTAACTTACCATGCCAAAAATCAAGCGACTCAAAGACATAAGAGGAAGCCAGAACATTCTTAATGATTATGACATCATCATCATTAAAGATGAAAATAATACTACTAGCACATGTTTTTCCTACAAGCACATCATTCTTAGTAAAGATAACGATAGCATTATCTATTACAGTTTTATTTTCAGCTCTATCAAACAGGTAGTTGGATACATGATTCTAGTGTATCGCAAGGACACACAACACATCATTGTGAGCTAGAGTCTTTTCAAAAGTCAGTTTCAGACTAATCTTTCCTCGGGAAGCAATCGAAGCTTGATGATCGCCTCCCATGTAGATGAACTCTGCCGGTGCGGCTTCGTGAAACTCAAAGAACAGCTCCTTGGTGTTGCATAAGTGCCGAGTTTTCGCCGAGTCCAACAACCAATCGATACTATTTGAGACCATGTTTTCCTCGACGACCACAACAGATACATCCTCATCTTCTTCATGTAATTAAACCTTTGACGCGTCCTTCAAAGTTCCTCTTTGTTGGGAGCATTGGTACTCTCGATGCCCCTATGTGCCACAAATGAAGCATATCAACCTCAACGGAGGTTTTTAGTCTTGAAGGGTTGTTTCACGAATTCTCCTTCTTCCGGAATGGTTCTCACTTCTGGACATCTTTGGACTTCGGTTTGAACATATTGGCTAGCGAGGATTCATCGGTTTCCACAATGTTGGCTTTCTCCATAAGAGGGGCAAGACGTTCCAACTTGTCATTTAGTCGATTCGCTTCCTCAGTTTGCATATGGGCAACGGGTTCTTGGAGAGTTAGGCCCATTTTTTTATATGTTTTAATGATTACAGTATTCACTTCAAGATAGGGGAAATTTATCGAGCAAGACGTTCACAAGGAAGATCTTCATACCTTCATTAATAATGGTAGTGGAGAGATTCTCGTATTCGTGGACCTGTTCCATGATGGACCTGTTATCGACCATGTGAAAGGCAAGCCACATTCCAACCACATACTTCTTTTTCTCGACATCATCCCTTCCATATTTCTCTTCCAACAATTCTCATATAACCTTGGCAGACTTGTGCACAAAATAAAAGTAAAAAAATGTTGGTAATTGAGATAAGCATGTGAAACCTAGTCATCTTGTTATCTTTTTCTTATTTTAGAAGTAAAGCTTCACTTGTCTTGGATACTGAAGCGGTAGCATGGGTAGATTCATGACTAATCTCGGTTGGGCGAAACTTCTAAGGAAAAGGGGCCTTGACGCAAAACATAGTTCAATTCCAAGTTATTCATGGCACATAAAAAATTTCGTATTTAACCTATGATAGTTCGTTTTCTTTAGGGGTTCAATCTTGTTATCATGCATCAAAGATCTACTAACATCATTCATGTTGTCCAAATTCATTCTCAAGTATGTAGGCAAAGATTGTTTCAAATTTAGCTCTAATGTTTCTTGATGTGAACAAGGCAAGTAGGCAACAAGCAAGCAAAACAGTAATAAAATAAAATGAAACGCATGTTTAGTAGAGCGTCGAAAAGCAAGGTGTGTCGTGGCAATCAGGTCCACTGAGTTGAAGCAATTTTGTCCCACGAGTTCGAGGTGGCTAACATGTCGGTATGTTCCCGAGTTTAACACAGCTTCTATCCAAACTCATGCCTACTCACGGCTTTAGATATGGAACGTGTAAAAACAATACGCAATAAATGGAATTGTACAGTGAAAGAAAAATGATGTTTTTATAAATGAACTTATTATACTGGAAAAGTGTATAAGTGGAAGGGGACGAAAACGACAGATATATATTTGAATTATGGGTCTGGAAACTTGGATGTACGACAAAATTTAAGAGGGTAAGAGAGAAGAGTTATCATACTTCAAACGGACTCCCTCAACGTATATTTATAAGCTTTCAACTTGATGGGTATAAATATAATTTCACATGGTATATGAATTTAAATTAGTCTACAACCTCTACCAAGGCATCAAATCTCCTTAACCCATTATAATTTATTTGTAACCTTCGTTAATCACCATTAACCTGTTATAACTGGTTTGACAAATCCTACGTAATCACCTCTCATCATAAATATATTTGACTTATACAAGTGTTGATTAAGCCCAACTAAACTTTTAACAAAATCGTGGGCTTCGAGCTCCAAATCGAGACCAAGACCAATCTAGGTCACGCCAACAACAACACATAGGGACAAGGCCTAAATAAGCAATCCTTCTTTATTTTACTGATATAGGATTACATGACATAGACTTCAAAAGCCTTGGAACCATTTCTTCCTAACATGAAGCAATCCTATATAAGCGAAGATTAGTAGAACGCCGAGGGAATCATAAGAACATGTATAGTGGAATATTTTATTGAAGTTTCTTATCTTTCAGTTATGTTAATTAAAGATAGAGAAGTAAAAAATATCAAAGATTTTGAGTTTGAGAGATTAGGGTTTCAAAACATCTCTATTTGTCTTTTTATTTCTCTTTCCCATTTCTAAAGTTGTCGCTCACCATGTCATCGTCTCCACCCACTCCGACCATAGAGTAAATCCTAACTATGGACGACGGCCTCTCTCCATCACCATCACTTGGGAAGATTAGGCCATCGGCTCTTCCATCGTCGGAAAACCTAAGGTCGGTTCCATTCTCATACACCATGATTGCACTGACGCCTCCACAAGTCATGTATGCCGCATCGGGGAGCAAAGTGAAGCCTCTCTGACCATGTATCCCTCGGGAGTCTTAAGCTCTGGCATGGTTGGGGCTCCATCTACCACATGTAAAGATGGGGAGCACCAGTTCGAGACCTGGGATCGATACTCGGCCCATTTATGTACCACAAACAGGCTAATCTCTCGATCTCATGGTGTTCCAATCACCGGCAGGCCGACTATCTACCAGGCCTATACGGGTACATCAAATCCCGATACCTGATTGGGAGGATGAGGAGGAAACTCAGGAGGTCTCGATCGAAGCTGTCCCAACGACGACGGATGGTCGGTACCGGTTCTCCATGGAGGGTTGCGGGGGTTGGGAGACACAACATCACTACTCTCTATGGGGTGATGATCCGCAACTTGAAAGTCCAGAATATAGAGGTGGAGTGCCTCAACAAGGAATTGGTTGCGTTCCACTTTCCATCGAGGGAAACGATGGAATCTATCCGTCATCGAGGCCCTTAGGGATTTAGTGGCTACCCACTTTTCTGGTACCCCTCCAACCATGCATGCAGCCTAGCTCCATTCCATTTGATTACATGGAGATCGAGGTGAGAGTAACGAACGTCCATGGAGATGATCATAATGCCCATATTCGAGCCCTACTCGCCTCTTCCCTTGGTATAGAGGTAGTTTCTGCTCCCATCTTGAAACCACATCGTCTGGATGATTTTTGTGACTGCATGTTAATATTGATGTGGATAGGCCTTTAAGACGACAGATTCGTTTCCGGTTCCCGAGGCATATTAACTCCTCGCTAGTAGGGTTGCAATATGAGAGGCTCCTGGGTTTTTGTGTTCGGTGTGGTAGGCTGAACCACCGCATTGAAGCATGCAAAACACATTTACCAAGAGTTGGACGGGAAGAAATCCGGTGTGATGAATCCAATTGAGTCCCGATGGGATTTGATGTGGATCGTCTTCTCAAGACGGAATAAAGGACACCAACAACACATCGGGTGACGTCGGTGGATTATCTCCTCACCTCTCTGTCCCCAGACTCAATTGGGGACTTTGTGGGAGGAAGTGGGGCAGGACACGAGAGAGTCTCTATGTTACCTCCTCCGGGGTTTCGGGACTTAAGGGAAGTTGAAGAGGCTCGTACGGAGTCTGACGACTTGACTAAGGACGCCCCGGACGGATCCAAACAAGCAATGGGAACTTAGAAATTGACAGTTGGAGAGGAGAAGTGTCCCGTCCTCACCACGATTAGATGCAGCTGATCATTCTCCTCCACCAATTATTGTGATCCCTGATTACGTCACACACTTTCTACAGAAAATTCAAGGTCAACATATCGAGCCAAGATCTGTTCTCTTGTCTTTTAAGTTTATTGAGTTCTTGTTGCCTTGGTTTACTGTTTTGGGACTAACTTGCAGTATTGTCTCCGGATGACTTCCACTCTCCCACTGTCCTTTTATATGTGTTTATAGTTTATTTTCAATGAAGTACCTTTCGCCCCAAGAAAAAACTTTAATATAATTTAATTCCATAAACTTAGAAATTGATCAGATTACAATTTATTCGATTTCATTGCAATCACTTGCGTTAGATTTTATATCCTCTAGTTCTTATTTTTCAAAACGAAAAATATGTGACACATGCAGATTGTTTAGGGAAGAGCGGAGGTTGGGCTTCCATTCGTTGGCGTGAACTGTTACGAGTCATATTCAAATAGGGTTGATTTATTAAACACTAGTTGGGCTTATGTGTAGTATGTATGAAGTTAATAGAGTTTTACTTGTCTTAATGGGCTTTGTTAGTGGCTGGCCCAGGCCCATAACTATTGTACAAACTAATTGTCCAATTCTCTACAAAAGAAGCAATCGTGAATGGTAGAGCAGGTTTACCTCATTTGATAAAAATACATCTCTTTCTTCTCTATCCTTCTTCCCTCTTCTGATTCTCTTTCTCCTTTCTCTACAATCTCTATCTAATATCTACATTTCTCTATAATTTCTCTCTTATTGATTTAGGACTGTAACACTGGTATCAGAGCCACTTTCAAGGCTATGGGTATGGGTGAATTTTTTTTCCTACAGTTGCAACAACGATGATGACACAACAAGATGCTCAGGAAATTAAGGCGATTGTAGCAGCTATGCAGGAAAAGGTGCGGGAAATGTCTACCATCCTTCAAACTTTTGCTTCTCCAACTGTTCCATCTCCACAGGCGATTGTTGCAAGTTCGGATGAAGATTTTTTTTCGAAACCGAATTTTGTTTCGGTTGATTTTGAGGATGGAACTGAAGTTGCAACTCAGAAATTGGGTTTATTCAACCAGCTATCTACACAAGTTTCTGATGCTTATAGTATGCTAAACTTGGAAGGTGGTTTTTCTCATGCCCACAAGGTGTTCGATGAAATGCCACTATCACATATTGCGTCCTACATTAAGGTATGTTCAACACCATTTACATTACAGTTCCTAGTTCCACATGTAGATGGCCTTGGGGTGATTATTTGGCCGACGGGAGTTGGGACCTTACTTGCTGACAAACAGGATTTATCTACTACCAAGAGTTTTATTTATGATCCATTTTATGATATGGGGGCTTAGGGTCAGCTGACCCAGTTGGAGTTCCATTAATACGATTGTGTTGTGGTGTCAAGATGTTCTATGGGGTAGAAGTTGAAAATGGTGTGCTTCACTTGGGTGCTCTGTGTTTAATATGGGAAGGCTTGGTACAGGCACAACTGTTGTTTTCTACAGATTCCGGTATTGACACAAAATATGATTTTGAGAACTTGAGGCATTTGTATGTGGATATTAGATAGAGATTGTAGAGAAAGGAGAAAGAGAATCAGAAGAGGGAAGAAGGATAGAGAAGAAAGAGATGTATTTTTATCAAATGAGGTAAACCTGCTCTACCATTCACGATTGCCTCTTTTGTAGAGAATTGGACAATTAGTTTGTACAATAGTTATGGGCCTGGGCCAGCCACTAACAAAGCCCATTAAGACAAGTAAAACTCTACTAACTTCATACATACTACACATAAGCCCAACTAGTGTTTAATAAATCAACCCTATTTGAATATGACTCGTAACATGAACCTCTTTCAGTGGAAGTCAGTAATCTACAGTGAACAGAGGCCGGATCAAGATCGCCGAACTCGGAGACGACGAAGGTTGACTGTAAAAGCAGAGGGAATGAACCGTCCAAAAAACAGCAGAAACTCCAACAGAGCACAAAGCAGTAAACAGAGCACCAGAGGACATCCCAACAAATTGACTAGAAACAAAAACAAGAGCAGAAGCTAACAAATCAGATCCACTTCAGCAGACTCAAACAATACAGAGCCAGGACAACAAAACCCGAACGAGGAAATCAGCAGGCTCAACATGGAAAAAAAATGACTCAAGTCGCTTTGAAATGAAAATTTATTACTTCGTTTTCAAATTAGGTGTTTCACTACAAATTCGTGGAACACAAATGATATTTCCCTTCCCCGAAAATCCTATCTTACATTAAGGATTTGTGTTCATTCCTGTTCCATATACTACATGACCAGAAATGTACGGAATGCTCACATGTATGATCGCATGCGAGGCCTCGTCAGGGACTGAGCTCCATCAACAAATATGGTAGTCCCGGTCATGTAACACGCGCCATCACTGATCAAGTAGATTACAGTTGAAGCCAGATCATTTTTCACATCCAACCATCTATTCAGCGGCGCCGCCTGGCTCACCAGCTTCTCAGCTCTCTCTTTTCCGATTGCCAATGGATACTCGTCGTTTAAGTGCAATCCACGGGCTATGGCGTTGACCCTGATCTTGTATTTGCCGATCTCAATGGCAGAGTTCTGTATACGGTAAATCAGAGAATAAGTTGATATCAGTAACAAATTTCCAATGAATTGAAAAATCGAACATTCAAATACCGACCATAATGCATAGTGTAATATGCGAACTTTATACATAACTATCCCTAGCTTTAAACTCATACACCCGGCCACCTAAACTTTTAAAAACTACATACAGCTCTTCTTGTCAAAATGACGGAAATACCCTTGAACATAATCTCAAAAATACCATTTTTTTCGTAATTTTAATAGTTTATCCTTTAATGATTTTTTATATCTACTTAACTTGTTTCTAAGAGTATTTTGTCATTTTTGACGAAAAGGAGATGTGTAATTTCTTGAAAGTTTATGTAGATGGATGTAAAAGTTCAGGAGAAGTCCAATAACTAACTCGCATGAATTATTGTTGTCTAGGAACACACCATACCACCTTTTTGTGGCCAAAAAGCAACCTAAATGCCACAATTATCTGCAATTGTTACAATGATGTCTATTTGTTTGCACATACTAATCATTAGTTTTTGCAAACAAAGGTTGTGTACAGTTTATTGTTGCAAACAGCGGACAGTAGGGGATGGTTTTAATTTGGAGATATCCAAAAAAAAAATGTAAAATTTTCCAGGGGAATTTCAGACATTACGCATTCAAATTCGATGAAGTTATAACAGTTGCAAATAAAAAAACAAAAAAAACTTTAGGGTTACTTTTGACAACAAAAAGGTGGTACGTGTGTTCATGCAAAACAATAGTCATTGTGAGTTAGTTTTGGGGATGTTCCCTAAAAAAATTAAGTTGGGGATTCCAGGGCTATGTGCAAAAGACGATAGTATGCAATAACTATGTACCGTAAACCCTATCATTACTTACTATTCCATAATGACCATAATATCTGAAGTCGGTTTAAGAATCCATGCTGCAAAACTAAGGCCACTTAGTATTGCACATTGCAATATCACATTTACCCCCCAGTTTATATGATTAATTCATGCAGAAAGGCCAATATAGATACCAAGACTCCAATTTTGTACCATCAACATTAGCTGCTCCTTCAGATTATTATTAAGACAGCTTTACTTAAAAGAGTTGGAAAATATTATAGTAGTGATCACTTACTCGGACTAGTTGCTGAACTCCTGCTGAACAAGAACCATATGCAGCAGCTCCTTGGTATATACCTCTTTCAGCACCAATTATTGAGGATAAAAATACAATGGAACCTCCAGATCCTTGATCTCGCATTCTCTTGCCAACTGCCTTTAGCAGATACCATGGAGCCATGTAATTTATTTTTACTATTTTTTTAAACTCATCTTCTGGTAATTGTAAATGCTCCTTCATTTTACCTGTTTGATGAAGTCATAAGTGATGAATCAGAACTTACAAGAACTTCACACACCAAATAGAGAACACACTTCTGCTAATGAATAGAAATTATGACACCTTTGCTTGTAAAACATCATTGCATAAACTTATTATCACAATTCACAACCCCATTTTTTTCTTTCATTTTTCTCTTTTGAATATCTTCCGCTGTGCCTAATAGAGCCAGTTTGAGTACAATGAACATATTGATTTGCTTCCTTAATCAAATAATATATGCCAAAAATGGTCAATAACTAGTATATGAGCCGTGAGGAAACCTTCATTGACATTAATCCATAAAAGGGTAGACATATTCTCAAAAGGGGTAACCCCAATAGCAGTCAGCAGACCTCATTGCCACCTTTATTAACACAAACTAACTTTAAAGGTCATCTTTTTGTAAAAGTAGATAGTAACCATTCATTTATTCACTTAAAACAATGGTTTCCATTACATCATACTGACGGCGTCAGTTTTTTTGTTGTTGCAAAAACCAACCTTCACCCTTCTTTATTATTATTTTTTTTGGAGTGGGTGGGGGTGGTTTCAAAAAAAAACTTTGCAAAGGTAAGGGTTAGTTTTTGCAAAAACTAACGGTGTTAGTACAATTTAACGGAGACATTTGTTTTGTGTGAATAAATGAAAGGTGACTGTGTTTTCTTGCAAACAGATTACTTTTACCATTAGTTTGTGTTAATTAAGGTCGACATGGGCTGCGTTATTGGAGTTTTCCTTTCTTAAAGTTTATGTGCTACAAAGTTTGGGTGACGACCAGACCCTAAACAGTTCTTCTATTATGACAAAGAAAGCCACACACTTCTATGAATTATACTACAAAAACTCAAATGGTTCCTAAAAATTTCCTTCATCCCCACACAGCCATGTCGTTACCAGTCTCAATTATGTGATATTACATGTCCAAGAGCACAAACTTTATAATGGAGTGCAAGAAATGAATGGCCAAAAGATCATGCTAGCAAACGTCCAAATTCATATAGCCTCATCAACACCCAACAAAAGTGCTTCAAAACAGTCTCTCCCACCAACACCAGGAAATGCCACTAGGGTACATGTTGCACACTCAACTTGTGCAACAATTGCTTCTTTTTCGATTAGAATACTAGCAATATATTACCTGCACATCATTGTAGCTAGTGGTGCTGATGAGCACTTACAGTTCCAACCACCAACCATTTCTAATATTAAAACCTTACTCAAGAGTAAAATATTTTAGTTTAAGGAATCCACAAAAGGGACACTACACAAACTTCCAAATGTTTTCATTATACCCCGAATTAACAAAAACCCACCAGCATAGAAACATTAAAAATAGCCATATCTAAAAAAAAAACACCATTACCTACTTCATAACACGAAAAACATGTGATAATACATCTAACCATTATTGTTTACATATATCAATTAAGTAAAATAGGATAAAACTGTTAAAGGGGCAACCTTTTTCTAATTACAAAACTCTTAACATAGAAACGCTACCATTTCAAAATTACAAAATTCACTGAAAAACTAACAATTTATGAGCTTGTTTAAAAGTCATCAAGTAATGCATACCTTCATAAGCATAACAATGCACAAAAGAATCCAATTCCCCCAAAAGCCTACAAGCTTTGTCCACAGCCTCATCGAAAGATCCCTCCCTTTCATCTTCCATGTCCAACTCCACCACCTCCACCGGCAAGCAATCCTTCAAGGCCCCAGTAATCCTTTGACCAACACTCCGCAGAGAGCTCTCATTTCCCATCAAAACCAGCCTATAATCATCCCACCGCCAAATTGATTCTCAGTTTTCAAAAAGAAAAAAAACTTAACAAACGGTAAAAACCCAGAAACCTTAACACGCTAAACATATAATATTTTGAATTTTCCCACGAAAGTTGGGGGTTTTCCTCGGTTTTCTCGGCAGAAAAGAAAAATTGAAAATTTGGGTTTGTTTAGATTTTTACCTGCAACCCTGTTTGGCCAAATGAAAAGCAATGCTCTCAGAGATCTCGTCCCCGCTTGAAGTGAGCAGCACCCTCTTCCCATGACCCGCCATAGAAACTCGGTCAGTGGAGCTGGAAGAAAAATCAATCGAGCAGGGAAGCGATTCAGAGAAGTTCCATAACAAAACTTCTGAGAGCTTCCTGTGAATCAGCTCTCGGGTGTTCCTTGAGAGAGCTGAATTGGAGCCAACACCGATTATTGATTTGTTTTTATAAGTAAAAATGGAGGAGATTAGAGAATGCCTCTTAATTTCTTATTTACTTAAATCGGCTGGACTCAGCACGATTTGAAAGTCTCATTAAATACAAAAAAACTAAAAAGCACAGGAGTCAGATTCATGAGGGTGGGTGTGGAACGCCGTGGGCAACATAATAAAAGGGCTGTTTGGTAATTTCAATGTTTGATTAGGAGGCTAGAGACAAATATCGTGTTGGTCCTAGTCCTAGCAGCCGCTACGTAATTACTAGGAAGATCTGTTTCGGTATCTAATAAATGCAAAGACTTGATTAAATAAATGAGAGGTGCTTTATAAAAAAAATGAGAAGTGCTTTTGGTTAGAACACAAAGTGTTTCACATTTATCGTTGAGAAAGTACGCAGTCAAGAAGACCGAGTGCCCAACAATTTGTTGGCAACAAACACGTTTCGGTCCCATGACATTAAATATATTTATTTATTAATATATATTGTAGATAAATTAAAAAAAATTGTAATTAAATTATTTTGTTAGGTAAACTAAACATGTAAGAGCAAATTAATCTCCCACAAACTAAAAAAAGGAGAGAAATCAAAAAACTCTCGGTTAGGTTTTGAGTTTCTGTCGTCGTACGTATCATCATGGTTATGGATATGATAATTGTCATAGTTTATGTCATGGTTCTTCTCCTATTCTCTATCCACTCTCTCCTATGCATATTCCTTTTGGGTCCTGCACGAGTTTTCTTTGTTAGGGTTCCTCTCGGGCCGCCGCTAGCCACCGCGATGTGGACTCTCCTCCACCACCACCGACGGGTCTCCCGCTCCTGTTCGGTTCCCCCTCTACAATCCCGATGGTTGTCGTCTGGCTCAATTCGGCGTCAACCAACCTTCAAGCCACCTGAAGCCGCCGACGCCTCTACAGTCGCCGTCGACGCCCCTGAATCCGCCGCCACGGGGGTTTCGGTCTCTACAATCGTCGTCCCCAATGTTGCTGCCGCCATCCTTGAAGACGTTGTCGTCCCTACTATCGTCGCTGCTTCTGATGCAGCCGCCGCCATCTCTAGAGTCGCCCCCAAAGTCGTCGTCGCCGGATCTGCAGCCGCAGCCGGCGCGTCTTTCGCCCTGGCTTCCACCGTCGCAACCGCCTCGACCCCTTTCACGATTATGGATCTGGCTAATCGAAATGGTCTTTTTTTAGTTTGTCTTTGCAGGATCAATGCATGTCGAACAGAGAATCGAGGATTTCTCTAGGGAAGGGAGCATCAAGGACTGGTCCTAGGAGGAGTTCCTAGACGATGCTTTGCCTCCACCATCACCACTGATGAGCTCTCTAAGTTCCGGTACCCCGTTCCCCCCCTTCGTCTTCTGTCTTTGCCTATGGGGCATCCAAATACCGTCAATGACGGTTCTGATACAATTCACATAATTAGAAGCCTTTGCCCAATTCGCCTCTGATCTCGATAAAACTACTCAGAATCAATTAGCAAGAGGTCGACGATTACGTGAGTTGCTCAAACAATCCCAAGCGGAACCTCTCGCGATCGAAGAGCAGATAATGACAGTTTATACTGGAACAAATAGTTATCTTGATTCATTAGAAATTGGACAGGTAAGGAAATTTCTCATTAATTTACGTGACTACTTAAAAAGTAATAAACCCCAGTTCCAAAAAATTATGTCGTCTACCAAGACATTCACTGAGAAAACAGAAACCCTTTTGAAAGAGGCAATTCAGGAACAGATGGAACGCTTTCGGCTTCAGTAACAAGTGTAAAAGAACAGGTAAGAGCATCATTAATACTAAATGATAAGATTGGAGGAAAGAACTGACTGTTAAAACAAAAACAAAAAAAAATTACTATAGCACTAACAGTCCGCACTCTTTAATGCTAATTCTTTTGCTAACGGTTTGTTGATGACTGTTAGAATTAAATAATATTAAACATAACACTTTTAGTAATAAAAAACATATTAAACGACACGATTAATATCACATTAGTAAAATTATCGAAGCTTATTACACGTTACACTAAACATACGTTCACAACAACTTATTATTACAGAATAGGAAAATACGACACAGCATAACAACGGTCTATATTTCATGAACGTATTGTAGCCACTTCGGGTGGTCTTTGAGCACACTCCATATCGCGAATTCATTAAACGGTTGGCGAGTTCATATACTCTGTCACAGCCACGACTACAATTTGGTCATTGGTTTATCCTGGGAGGCGAGCATGTAATCTTTCACGAAATATTAAATTGAAACGTTGTACCTTGTCAGAGACCCTTTGCCAATGGTCCTTGCACTACTTTAAGGACCGCGCGGGGGCTGTTGTAGGGCGTTTTGGACGTAGTTAGCATAAAATTCCGACCAATGTAAAATCCGTGGAAGTGTTAATTCAAAGGAGAAAATATATGAAATCAATGATGAAAATCATCCTTAAGAAAGCTCGGCACAAGATGAAGTAAAATGTTGACAAGAAGATGACGGAAGGAAGCTTTGAGATAGGAGAATGGGTGTATCTTAAGCTCCAACCTCACATACAAAGTCTAATAAGTTCAAGGAAGAACATGAAGATATCAACAAGATTCTATGGGCCCTTCCAAGTTCTAGAGAAGAAAGGTATGATGCCCTATAAATTGAGGTTGTCAAACGGATGAAGGATACATCTAGTGTTCTTTGTGTCCTTGTTGAAGAGAGTTGGGTCATATGAACATGCACATTCAGTGCTTGCCAGAGATCACAGAAGAAGGCAAGTGGAAGCTTTATCCTCAATATTTGCTTAAAACCAGAATAGTGTAGAGAAACAACATGGCTGGTGTTCAGCATTTGATTTAATGGGAGAGATCAACCTAGCCCATAGGTACAACCTTTGTTTGAATCAATAGAGAACCCCCTTCCCTTGTATTTGTATGAATTGATATTATTCCATTCCAACCTAATACTTCCCAAGAAAAATCCCCAATTGTATCCCAAATTGACGTGTTAGTGTGAGCTTATCCATGCAGCTATGCACTCTTCGAATATGAATCCCACTTTCTTAATGGCTTTCGTGCTTTGGTAGTTTCCGAGATCCTTTCGATGACCTATGTTGTGTTGAAAGGATATTTACATGATCCACTCGATTGCATAAAGCCCGAGAAGGGAACGAGAGAAAAAAGACAAAAAAGACAGTTCTGTTCTATTATATATTTTTTTATAGATGATGTTTTTTTTATTAAACTTTCTACCCCAAGATGGGGGAAAAGAGGGGACCGCATAAAGCTATCCCAAATAACTTTCAAAAGAGACTCTACCACAAACGGTGAGAGAATCTTACTAAGAGAAAAAAACGAATAAAGGGAACAAAAGCGAAATACAAAGAAATACTATTCGATAGTAGGAGGAACATCGTCCTTAAACTCTATCTGCAACATAGTCCCTGTAGAGACAAAGTGTCGTTCAGCTTCATTTTTTATGTTGAGCTATGAGCTTCCGAGTTTCACTTATACAAAGTGAACGAGTCGTCACTCGAAAAGGCTGATGGGGTTTCTTTTTTCTTTTCCCTTTAACCTTTTGTATTGTTTCTGGCGAACATACTGGAAAGTCCTGATCGAAACTTGACAACGGGTTATGGGAGGAAGACGCTAAAACCCGAGAGTCCGATTTGGGTGGGAAATTCTTCACCAAATCAGAACACGACGCAAGAGGGTGGATGTTGAGCCCAGATTGCACGTGACTAGGCACAAGCCTAATAGCAATTGACCCAACATCCAAATGTATTAGTATTCGACTAGTTAGTGATCCCGGCTCAGTGAGAAAGGTATTTGAATCACTTCGAATTGGCATGTTGACGTCACTCGTAACCAATTTCCAGAATGACTGCAAACAACTCAAGCTTGGGGATAAGCCTACTTGAGGAGAGAGCTCTGTCACACGAGCTTCTTTGTGCTGTAAAGCACCGAAATAAAGTTGTAAGGAGGAAGAGCTATACAATGCATTTTGGTTTAAGTACCTTAGTAATACAGTGAGTTTTTGTTACTTGTGATGGAAGCTGACCCAGATGGATGTTAAGCTGGTCTGAAGGTTGTAGGTTGCTTTTACATGTTGTCTGCTCATGCGATCATTAATGTAATTTGTCTTACTACTCGGCCTGTAATAGAGGATAAAGCCTAATGTGTCTGAACATTTTTTCTTTGATATATTATCTTTTATTTGCATTTTAGTTTTAGAGAGGTTTGAAAGAGGGACGATAAAATCCTAACAACCATTTATCTTTCAATAAAGTTTAAACATTTCCAGACCAAATTTCTCTAGTTTTCGTTCTTCCTGATACATTATCTGGCCAATAAATATGGTTCTGATAGGTTTTGATCAAGGTTGTAAATGGCGCTAGGCGCTAGCCGAGCGGCGAGGACCCCTAGGCGTTAGGCGGAAACTAGTCGGGGCCTAGACGGGGTCTAGGAGGATTTGATTATTTGAAATATTAATAAATAATATATTAGACATATATGTATTTTATGTTATAAGTATATGTGTCTTATGTTATAAATATATATGTATTTTATGTTGTATATATACATTGATTTTATTACAAATATAAATTATAAAACTAAAAAGTATTGTTATTCATACGGAAGAGGCGAACATCAAAACTCAAATGAGAAATCAAATAGAAACCATCTCTTAACCTAGTAACCATGAGAATCCATACAAGTCATCAATTTTAAGAATGGATGAATAAGATGGAATTGAGTTGTTGACTGCAAAAATACAACACTTTTTAATAAGTGGTAAGAGTTTATTTTTAGTAAAACTATTATATTACTATTTTTTACCAATTCACTAATTTAATTTTTCCAGCTTCGTTTGAACTCTGATTGGTTTCAAAATTGCGCCAATATTTTTGTTTTTTCAAGGGTTTTCTATCAAGATCAGTCATGAATATATTTTGAAGCACAAAAATAAATTAATTTGGGGCTGCTTTAAAAAATATATTATATCTTGGTAATTTTTATCAACACTTTACACTATTTTTAGCACCTCATTTTTCAAAACTAAACATGATTTATTCTTTTCCGTTTCATTTGAACTCCGATTAACTTAAAACTTGTGCCAATATCTTTGTTTTTTCAAGGGATTTCTATCAAAACCAGTGGTGAACATGTTTTAAAGCAAGAAAAAAAATAAATTATTTCGGGGCTGATATAAAAAGAAATTATATCTGGATAATTTTTATCAACACTTTACACTGGTTTTATCAACACTTTACTTTGGTTTTATCAACACTGAACACTAATTTTATCACCTCATTTTTCGAAACCGAACATGATTTTCTATCACCTCATCACATGTTTTTTGTGCACACTAAGGACTAGTTTTATCAACACTAAACATTATGTTTGTCATTCAATTACATATGCTTTATCACCTCATCACATGTTTTTTTATCAACATTAAACTCTAGTTTATCACACTTATTATCAAAATTGAACACGTTTTTTATCACCTCATTAATTGTTTTTTATCACCTCAGTACATTTTTTTTATCAACATTTAACACTAGTTTGACACCCCGATATAAAACATTTACTAGTGAAGATTTATCAACACTCAACATTATTTTTATCACCCCGATATAACTTTCTATTTTCGTGCTTCAAAATATATTCATGACTGATTTTGATTTAAAGCCCTTGGAAAAAGAAAAATATTGGTGCAAGTTTGAAGCTAATCGGAGTTCAAACGAAGCGGGAAAAATTAAATTAGTGAATTGGTAAAAAAATATATGAACACTTGTTCACATGGCACCATGCTATTACAATTATGCCCTTACTTGTGTGAGAAAGGCTGAAAGTGACGTGAAATTGGGGTGGAATTGGGGTGATGATGTGACATTTTGATGAATGTTGGATCATATGTGTGTGTGACTAGGATGAGTTCTCATGGTTACTAGGATAAGGTGAGTTTATAGTCGATTTTTCCTCTCAAAACTCATATAGGACAACAACAATCACGTAATAAGTAAAGTGAAAATAATGGTGTAGTCATTTAATTATGTTAGGTATTTAGAGCCCTACATCAGGAAGAAGTAGGAATGGCAACGGGGCGGGTTTGGGCCGGGTATCGCAAAACCCGAACCCGACCCGATCCCCCCACCCTCGTACCCGACCCGATCCCCCCACCCCGACCTTGCCCCGCACGGGTCGGGGATTACCCGCCCCGCCCCGAATACCAAAACAAATAATAATATAAAAACAAATTTCTACTGCAATTTAGATTTTAGAACCATTGTTATAGACTTTCAGTGTAATAACTAAATCTAATTTACAATATATCTTCTAACAACCAATCAACTTCTACTATGAAAACAATTACAAATAATAATATAGATTAAATAGTTCACTGTAAGACCAATTTAGATATCTACATAAGTTAAAAAATTAGAATTTGTTCTTCAATCAACTTAACACATCAAGTAATAAGCAAATATTAAAATTCTCTAACATTATGAATCCAAATAAGCAATATGAAAATAATTCAACATGAAATGTCATATTACCTTAAAACATGAAATTAATTTACAATAGGGTGCCAACATGAGAATAATTATCTTGCACATTAATTTCATCATATAAACATAAAAATAATTTTTCTTTCAAAATAATAATAATAATTCAACATTAGATTTCATATAACTATAAAACATGGAAATAAATCAGAGAAAGTTGTCAACATGAAAATAACCATCTTGCACAGTAAGTACATATAACTATGAAAATAATTCAACATAAAATTTAGTTAGGAGATCCAAAAAAACATGAGTTTCAATCCTCAACATTCAGTTATTTTATATCACATACGAGTTTTTTTGTATAATTATGTTTTATAAACAGGCTAAGATTATAAATTGTTTGTAGTTGAGTTGGTTGAAGCTCTTAATTATTAGAGGAGGTCTTGATTTCGAGTCTCCCTTAATGCAATTTTTATTTTATAATGTGGGCTCTGGACTTTATATATATATAACACTAACATGTATTCAACACAAATTACTCTTAGTTGAGTTGGTAAAGCCACAGCTCTCATGTACCATAGATTGTGGGTTCGAACCAGAACCATGGCATAGTATTTTTTATACTAATCTAGACTTGGACATATCGGGGCGGGTTCGGGGCGGGGCATACCAATCCCGACTCCGCCCCGGACCCGGTCAATATACCCGGCCAACGCCCCGATCCCCGACCCGGTGATGAATATACCCGATCCGAACCCGCCCCGATCGGGTCGGGACCATCGGGTACCCGTCGGGTCCGGGTCAAATTGCCATCCCTAGGAAGAAGCATTGACATATGGTAAATGTAAAATGAAGACAAGGGGTGTTGCAAAACTATATATTCTGTTTGGCAATCCAAAATATTGGATGAGTAAACCGACTAGTCGGCGCCCGACCCGATTAGTCGGTGTCCACCCCGATAAATCGTTCATGAGTCGACTTTACGCCTTATACAGCCCAGCTTACTTAAGTTGAGGCGTTTTTTTTATGTTTTTGGCGCCTAGGCGCCGCCTAGGCGGGCGCCTTGCCCGATTTTTACAACCATGGTTTTGACGAGTATTTCTCTACTGAGATGAAGTTGTTATAGTCCGATGTATTCGTTGGACAAACTCAATTTGTTATTTTCAATCAAGGGGTAAAACCATGAACTAATTATCGTCAACTTGTACCGTTCAAGAACTGACTTTTGACTTATTATTCGATCATATCAGACCTGTAGACTTACGATAATTCCACAAACTAACATTTTCCGTTAGAAATGACAGAAAACGTTAGGAAAAACTCCAAAAAAGTAACAACTCTACAATTAGTTTTTGAATTCAATAGTCACATGACATTAGTTCTTGGTGTTTTTTTTAATATGTTCTGTCATTTCTAACGGAAAATGTTAATTGTGTAATTACCTTAAGTTTACAGGCCTGATCTGATCGACTTATAAACCAACAATCAGTTTTTAAAATATACAAGTCTATAATAATTAGTACATATAGTTTTTCCTTCAATCAATTATCACGTAAAACACGTTATTATTCAATATTCACCCATGGACCAGTGCACTAGAGATGGTCTAAGAGCACCCACATCGGTGGGGGTTAGGACGGGTGTGGGGTGCGGTTGGTGCGGGGCGGGGCGTGGGGGGGGGGGGGGGGGGGGAGGAGAAGGGTTCGGGGGGCAGGGGCGCGAGGGCTATTCCATCCTCGCTGCCTCGCCGCCCCTCTGCCTCTCTGTCCACCAGTGGCAGCGTGCCACCTGTCCAAAACGAGAAAAAAAAGGCCGTTGCTGAGCAACATTCTTTTAACGGCTATTTTTTTATTAAATACAAAATACAATAAAATAATCAATTCTCCAACACTATAAATACCCCTCACCCCATTTCACCAAATCCACACAACAAACTTCATACTCTCTCAACCCTCACTCTCTCAAATTCATACCGCCTTTGCAAAATCCGATTGATAATGTCAGACGACGATTTCACTCAACCGCCGGAACACCAAGTTTTCAATACGGACGAGGAGGACAACACCGATCAAGAAGGGGCGAACACCAATCAACCCGGGGCGAACTACGTACATATGTTGCAAACTGGTTTCACCCCAACCGGTGGTTGGAACCCTGATATGTTCAACCAATACATGACCTCTGTTTTCGGCCAAGGTAATTATAATTTTATCCAATTCATTAAATAAAATATTAATCATTCCATTATCAAAGTTTGATTTATCCATTTGTACTATGAATTAAAATATAATTGTCAACGTAGGTGGAATAGGACAACCGGTCTACCCACAGGGATAACCGGCCTACCAACCGGGGCAACCGTCCAATCCAACTGGTCATCTTCCACCAGTGAATGGCATACTCACCCGTCCTCTGTTCGACCGATTCAACATGGGGGTCAACTATTTCGGCCACCAACAATTCTCGATGCCGGCCGACATCGGAACCCGACTGTCGTCTACTTCATCATCAGTGGGACCGAGCACCCGGGAGACAGCAGAAAGGCGAACCAAATGGGCCCCTGAAGTGGATTTGCTCATGATCAACGCCTGGCGACGCACAACGCACGACCCCATACACGGAACCTCTCAAGATGGGAACACGTTCTGGACCACAGTGAGGAGGCGCTTGTGCAAAGCTGAGAATTTTCCAATCGATCAGTGGACGCTGCAAGCCGTCAAGAGCCATTTCAACAAAAGTGCTGGAAGAGTCAGGCGGTGTATCACACTCACGAAGAAGAAGAAGAAAGAGCTAGGTCATAGCGGCTGGAACGATGAAAAGTTTAGGGAACGAGTGATGGAACAATATCGAATCCACGTCAGGAATATCAAAGGCGAGCCGAAGATTTTCAAGCTCCACCATTGGATATAGCCGTTGGAAAACGACGACAAGTTCTGGGTAGCGGAACTCGACGAAGTCGGGGTAGTTCGACGACGATTGGACGAGGCCGATAGTTATAGCAGCACAACCTCGCCCGCGTCACTCCCCACCGACGACGATAATGTCACACATTTAAGTGGTGACGAGCAACCAACATGAGGCTCAACTTCCCCGTACGGAGGTACAAGTTCCCCAACCCGACGTCCACGATCCCCACTCGTGGTTCCAAGTTCCCCAACTGGCATGCCGCCTCCACGAGAACGCCCAATTGGTAATAAAGACGCGAAGAGGAAGGGGAAGAGTTTGTCGGACAGGGCATCGTATATCCTCCAAATGGATCAGAGGATGTGTAAGAGGGCGAAGCTTGCCGTGAATATTGACGAGAAAATTGATAAATATATGCAGGAACTTAAAGAAAAGAAGGCTGCGGACACGTCCGATTTTGACCCGGAACAGAAGGAGCAACATTTGGAAATGATGCGTGTATGGATGGAGCAAATAAAAAAGCTTCAGAAACAACTCGACAACGTTAATGGGGATACTTGATAATGTAATTTTTTTATGTATTTTTTAAGTTATGTACTTTTTTAATTTTGCATTTTATTTTAATGAACTTTTATTTCTATTAATGAAATTTTATTTCTATTTTCTTTAGTAATTGTCGATTTAAAAATAACGTTAACAATTCAATTAACAGCTTAATTAATTACACAGTCATCAATTATGAAAATCAAGTCTCCATACAAGCCCTATGATGTGCATCACACTATTTTTAGGGGACCATTGGGTCGATGATGGACCAAAATAGTCCCTTTCAAATCCATCCTTGTCAACCTAGAGTACTTAATAACATGGGCCTTGTTATCGAGCTGAGCCCATAAAGGAAGTGTTATTGATTTGAGTCCTTCATGTCTCAAGCCCAATCATCGCGGATTTGTTGCTGTCCCTTGCCGTGTATTGCCGAACATGGCGAGCTTCATGGTCGCTCTCTCGTCGTCTCTGCTTACTCCCCGGAGTTCGCTTCAACCTCCGATCCCAATCTCTCTCGCCAGAGGGCACAGGCAAGCATTTGTCATCGGCATTGGCTTTTTTATCGTTTCTGTATCCGATTCTTCTGTTAATTTTGCTTAACCTAATTTCAATGAGTTCATTTCTATGTCTGGTTTGAATTCCAGAGTAACACAGAACTTCACCGGAACGCAAGGTCTCAGAGTCTCCTGCGACTATTCCCGCCTCGAAGTATGGATTATTATTTGGCAGTTTTCGAAGTTTGTAGCTAACTGAATTTCATGGTTTTTGAAGTTTAACATGATCATCTCATTAATTTTGGGATTATAAGCATTGATGGATTGTCTCATTTTGTTCTTTGAATTATTTTGTGATCATCACATCCTTTGTAAAGCTTGATGGGCCCATATAATCTTTGTAGGACAAATTCAAATTCTGTCTCATACAAAGAGCTAAGCAATATGCATTATTTTCAGTTCTTGGTGCTTAAAGAGTTATTCAATGCCTTGATGATTTGGCATTTGCTCTACATGGCTACAATATTGTTCTTTCATGAATTTTTACTACTCCATTCAATCCGCCTTCAACAAAACATATCAGTTCTCTTTCAAATATGGTCTAAAGGTTTGAAGAGGATCTAATAGTTGTTAGGTGTATTCCCGGGCTTCATAGTTAGAAACTCTTTCCAAGGGAAGTATAGGAATGAAATTTGAAGAGTAGCATCAGCAAGTTTGTCCAATTGCATCCCAGTTATGTAATTTCATTTTGTTGCATATCCATATGATACTGTGTTCTCTTCAGTATTTGTGGTCAGACTTCGCAAATTATTATGGTGTTATCGATAAACTGTCACTTACTAAGACAGTGAACTCTAATTTCTTTAAGGTCAGGGATGTCAGCTATCGCCCCCCCGGTACTCAGCTCAACCTTTTGAATTCAGTTAATTTTTCCCTTCCTGCGAAGAGGTACATCTTCTTGATACATGCCCTTATGATCAATAGAAATTCCTGGTTTGCATTTGGGGTCATCCCTTTTCACATGTCTCTGACGTTATTCAGTATTTCAGTCGGTAGATGCCATGCTTAAAATATTACTGGGTGATCATATTGTGTGTGTCCATGATTGCTTTGTGGTGGTACTTGCAGTGTCTTCTATTAACATGAATGTGAAAGCTGTGTGTGTCCTATGCAAGCAGATATGACTTAACGTCAATTCAATGGTTACCTTTGATTGCTTCAAAGTAGTGTTTTTGCTCTATTAGGTAATGTGTTTGTACTTCTTGGTGCAGTTTTGGCCTGATTTTTGGACAGAGTGGAAGTGGAAAAACTACGCTCTTACAGGTTAACTGTCCTTGCATAATATCTCTTGATATTTATATTAACTTACTTGACCCCATTATTATTTATTCCATGAAAATGTTCCTTTTCCTATTTTCCCTTGCAGCTTCTTTCAGGAATAAACAAGCCAACATCAGGTTCCATTTTTATCCAGAGTTATGGGAATGATGGCAACCCCAATCGGTGTCCGGAGCTGTTGCATCCAGAAAGAGTTGGTATTGTGTTTCAGTTTCCTGAGAGGTACCTGAACACTGATAAGAAAATAACATACGCCTTTTCCATGTTTATGTTACTTTATGCACTGGTACAACCAATTTGCATCCATTGTTATAGCATTAATCTAGTGAGTATTGTTGTTTATGCAGCTGGCGACTTGAGAGTAGAACTTGTGCTTTTATTTCATTATTTTTGTCCATTTACAAGCATTTCACTCTCTTCCTTTTTATTTCATCAGCTCATATAGTCAATTCATTGAATATATTATTACAGAAAATAAACTTCTGTAATCCAATTTTTGTACATATAATATATTCAGAGAGCTAAATTCTTTTCTTTTTGCATGATCATCGCTGGGTCATGAGGCAGGTATTTCATCACAGACAACATTCTAGATGAAGTCACATTTGGGTGGCCAAGACAAAAGGGTGATCTCCAATTGAAGGAGCAACTTGCTCTAAAACTTCAAAGAGCTATTAATTGGGTATAAGTGCTCACAGTTCAAACAAAATGTTACTTATTGCTCCTTAGTTTATTTGACCTTGATTGTATGCTATGTTATTTGTCATTGCCAAGTCTGAGAACCATCCTATTTGATAAAAAATAGGTTGGATTGAATGGAATCTCATTGGATAAAGATCCACACTCCTTAAGCGGTGGCTACAAACGTCGGCTTGCCCTGGCAATTCAATTAGTAAGAACCTTCATATTTGTTTTTATTGTATGCGAGTAAGTAGGATGGAACTTCCTTGTAGCCCACCTGACATTGGCGTGTTGGAACAAATTTTAATATGGAGAGATCACAAACGTATTCCTTATGCTGTCAAAATTGAGCCACCACGTCATTGGGTAGGACTGAGAGTGTTCCAACCTAGGTTGTCTCAATCCTTCTTTACATGGCTATATTCACGAATGTGCAAATTTAATCATACAAACACTTGTAAAATAACTATCAATTTCATGATTTGTTTCCTAAGACTAAAATTGAATCCTTAGTACTTTCCAGTTGTGGCACTTTTGACACTTGTATGTCCAATGACTCAAATTCTTCAGGTACAAGTCCCTGATTTATTGATTTTGGATGAACCTCTGGCTGGTCTAGGTATGAAGATGCATTTGGTGATATTTAGTTTCTACCTTTTTATAGTGCCACCTATATATGGACACTTCTTGTTCAATAAATGATGCTAAAGAGTTTATGGAGTTGCATATTCAATTCAGTAATGCATTTGGAACTCAAAAGAAATGGAGGAATTTAAAAAAATAAAAATAGAACAAACATGTTATAATAGAATTAGGGGATAATTGTCAAAAACTACCCTAAAGTTTTGTCCTCAAACGAGTTGATGCACAAAGTTTCGTCCACGCTGTGTGGCTACCCTGAAGTTTTGTCCACGACTTTTTTAGTTTTGACGTAATAGGGATGTTCAGAATGATGGTCTGGGCAGTGCTTCCCGGATTGAATAGAAGCGTGGACAAACTTCAATGCACCCACAAAGCGTGGACAAAACTTAAATGCACCCACAAAAGCGTGGGCAAAACTTCAATGCACCCACAAAAGCGTGGACAAAACTTCAGTGCACCCACAAAGCGTGGACAAAACTTTGTGCATCAACTCGTTTGTGGACGAAACTTTAGGGTAGTTTTTGACAATTATCCCTAAATTAGCATATGTACAATTATAGACAGCTCAGGTAGGCAGCAGAATTGAATTACATAGGGCATTCAGCAGTTGCTAGCTCCATTTTTGTTGATTTGGTTTTTATTGTACTTGTCATAATGCTGGTTCAGTACCAGTGCCAGTAGGGATGTTATACTTTAAAATTTCTAATTCGCCGTTTTGTCTGGCAGCTGTACTCAAGTAGATTATATAAGCTTCTTACCAAGTGTCTTATTGATGCTTAGTCTTCTATTGTCCTGTATTTTTTTTTGTATATGGACTGTAGCTTCCTTATTGCCTATCATCTGACATCTATTCCAGAGTACTTCAATAACTTCTGCTTATATGTTTACTACTGACATTCTTACGTCAGATTGGAAGGCACGTGCTGATGTGGTGAAGCTATTAAAGTATTTGAAGGAAGAATTAACTGTACTTGTAGTTAGCCATGACATTAAGTAAGTTTACCTTGTTACATGTCACTTTGTACCTATTACCTGCTTTTATAATGAATCTTATATGTTAGTCTCAGTATATTTGGTTGAATAGGAATTTGGGCATAACTTTTTATTTTTATTTTTGACTACAAGGAAACATAGAACTTAGATATAGTGTCTTTTTGGTTTTGTTTGTGTGAGATAAAGTAGAAAATCCTACAGCCTGGACAGGTATATCTTCTTCAGTGGATATATTTTTTTTTTTGCAAACCAAATCTCCCATACTCTACACACACACGTACACATATATTCACCGGAAACAAATGAGATAAAACCCAACCCAAGCCAGTATACAGCAGGTGGCAAAAATAATAATAAATTCATAAGTAATTGAACTGTATATCTTAATTTTCATTAAAATTGAGTTAGTTTCGTTACTAAACAAACATTTCCACATTTGGTACATCCATGGATGTTGTGTTTCTTTAGTTGTGTTCGGCCTCCAACATACAATGAATCTGTATTCGCCTATTCTTGTAAATGACCTATCCTATATTTACGGTCTATTATGTGTCTATTTGGTTTCTGAGGAAATTATGTTAACTGCTATATAAACCTCAAGGCATATATTTCACTTGTTCTCTTGCACATTTCTTATTAAGGAAATAGGCAAGTCATTCCTATGTATTGTCGCTTTTAGGTGCTCAGTTATGATGTTGGGATATCGACTTTAATCTCAGAAGAAAGAGAACTTTTTTCTCTTTGTTGGCTGGAGATATATACAGTTGGCGTGATAACCATAATAACTTATTCATCATCCTATGCATTTCCTATCGAATTACCAAAGTTTCACAAATTATTTCAAAATGCCTCACATCATGATTCCAATCTTGCGATGATGGGAACACAACCAAACATGCCATGTTTCTGTGAGATCAATGGTGTTTTCATAAATAAAATCGACAATCCAATGGCATATTAAAAAAATAGCGCATGGGAGACGGATGACCAAATGTAGGTGTACGCTGGACATTTAGATGATGTTCAACGGTTATTGTCCCTCTAATGTGACCACGTCCCAGTGAATGACAGTATTTATTCGTAAAACTTGTAGAGATGTTACAGTCTGAGAATGTGGGCTGATAATCCTGGAAGGTGTTAGGTGAGGTGTACCAAGGATCTCAGGCCCCTGACCTAATCCATCACTGTCCAGTCTGGTGGACTTTCTCAGCTTGCCTCAATCTCCGTCCTAAACTGAGCAACTTTCGGTTTGAGTGACCCTTGAGCTACACAATAAAAAGATATCAACATCTAACGAAATAGACCTCTCTCCATAGTTGGAAGTAACTGTAGAAGTGCAAATTTAAGTTGTTTCTCTCATTTCCCATCTGATTGTAGGTCTGCTTATGATAATTTGTTCATTTCAGGGAGTTGGCTTCTCTTGTTGATCAATCCTGGAGGATGGGAATGGGAGGAGTTCTCACGGAAGAACGACTACCAATTTGATTTTTGGGACTGTACTATTGCCTTCATCACAAGCATTTTATGCCACAAGGTTTGATCAAGATGCCTCTTATGTGTTTAGCCATGACTAGTTAACTACTACTAGCTTATGAACCTACTTTCGAAATAAGAGAAGAAATGAAAACTGCATGAGGACTAAAGATAAAAAGAAGCAATTGTCTAGTTACAAGAAGTTGATTCCTCAAAACCCCTTGTCATTGTCTCAACCCTAGTGGTTTGGAAGTTGGACTAAATTTATAGTTGGAGCTCAAAACTGCCATCATGAATGAGAATGACTGTACTATTTACTCCAAAAGAAAAAAAATGGTAATTGCTTGGCATAGATAGTCAGGATAGTTGGTGTCTAATCTACATGGTCCACAAGTGAAAAGATGATATTGGAGCATAAGTGGTAGCATTTACTTGATCATCATATATTTACCCTTACCAAGAAGATTTAACGCCCTGCCACCTGGAACTGCTGAGGATGAGGTGCCTGATATAAAAAGATTGGAGTGAAGGTCCTTAAGACACAACTTAGTGAAGTGGACGTAATTTTTTAAAACTAATTTGCTTGGTCCTATACTTATTGATATATGTCACTAGAGTGCTCATGTGACAAACCGAAATCAAGAATTATACTGTCTCCATGTTCATCAAATCACGTATTTCTAGATAGTTACCATGCCCACATCTTTATCATCAAGAGGATAGGAGAACTCCCTCCGTATTCTTCTCTCAGATGTAAGCATTCATATCTAGCATTGTTGTAAAGACCGACCCAGATGGATGCCTAGGCGTTGATTTTTATAGCACCGATCTGATTTTCTCAAGTCGGACGGGCAAGGCGGATCTGGGCGGATTTTTGTTTTTGTTGTTGCGATTTTTTTAAAGGAAGATTATTTAAATTCAAATTAATTTTAGGCTCTCCTCCTAATGTTTAAGTCTTCCTAACTGTGAGTCATCTCTTAACAAATAATTTTAAATCGAATACATTCAATAATTATTAAATAAAATTAAAAATCCGATTAATCGCCGGAGGCCCTATCCGCCCGACTAGCGCCGAGCGTTTTTCACAACCTTGATATCTAGATACATAATAAACATTGATAATATCTTCAAACACTATTAGACAGTAGTGGCTAGAGAGAGAGCATACCATCTCTCAATGTGTCTAGAGTACACTGAAGCTACTGCATGTGCTCCATAGAGAAAATGGAATCCCATTTTTATTTTTAACTGATATTGGGTATAATAGTTTACAACTTGACAAACACTATTAAACACCATTTCCACACATCTTGCACATGAAAGACAACTAATAACCATTCCTTTGAGATTCTGTTGCTACAGCTCCAACACAAGATCTACAATCATAATAATAGAAAAGGGTCAGGCACAAGTCAGTGAACATAATCACCTCAATATTTAAATTTTAGACTGCAATTGAGAGTCACAACGCTGCACCGTTTAGTGAGCACAGGAATAATTTATCCCATAGCTTAATATTTGTATCTGAGATTAATAAAAAATTGACACATTAATTGTAACATGATGTATTTTAGAGTGCTATTAGGTACATGTTATGAGCCGTACGGGCCGGTATAAGGAGGCATACCAAAGCCCACCAAGAGTAGCCGGTTAAGAGAAGTATTGAACTAGTTTATTTTTATGCTTCGTAGAAATCCTTTAGCATTAGGCTTTGAGTTAGATACATAGAGTAAATTGTACTCTCGGCATTTTTGTTTCATATAACCTCCTTGGTTATTTAAAGCAAGAGAGATTAATAAGTATAAAGTTGCGTTGAGAAAAATAATCAAGTTAAGTTTAATTGACGTGTAAGCTCTCTCTTACGAGCTTGCTACTATTACAATTGCGAGAAGGAATAACAAAGGCTCGCTATCGTGGAGCCGAAACTTTAATCTCGCTGCGTACTCCGAGCCTGTAACGCGCTCAAAGAGTAAGGGTCTTAAAAAGTGGTATCAGAGCCACGCGTTATGGAGCCACCGAAATCCTTAGAGCAGAAGTTCGACGAGTTTATAACAGCGTATGGTGCTGATCGGGCCAAAACAGAGGCCTAGTTCCGAGAGCTTACCATCCTAATCGATTCCCTAACCTTGCACGGCACCGACGAATCGGCAAGAGGAGAGTTCCGCGGACAATGGACGACAGCGGGAGAGAACCATATTGGCATGGGGTCCGACGACGAAGAGGGGAGTTAGGCACCTCGGTTCGCTCGTCTTGATTTTCTAAGGTTCGATGAATGCTCAGAATCGACAACTTGGCTGAACCATTGTGAGGGATATTTCCTTCACCAATGGACAAGTGAGGAGGAGAAGGTTCTGTTGGCATCGTTTCACTTGGAGGGCGATGCACAACTTTGGTACTTGACGCTGCATAAGTACAAACCGAACACTATATGACCGTGTATTTAAACATTTTTGCAATACATGTTTTTGGTTCCATGTTAACGGGTAACAAGCTTGGGGAGCTGGCCAAGCTGATGCTGAGCGGGCCAGTCGATGAGTACGCTGCACTGTTTGAGTGTTTGGCTGCACAATTTCTTGATTAGCAGGTCATCCAAGAAATTTCATTTAACCTGAGTGGACTTAAGGGGCCACTGGCAATCGATGTGGAAATGCAACGACCCAGAGACTTAACCAAACCACAATTATGGGGTTAGCAAAATTATATGAAAAGAGGGCTCGAGAGGGAGCTTTAGCTCCGAGCAGACAACCATCAATAGAGAATGCTAATCGATTGTTTGTCAAGCATATTTCTAGAGCCGAGAAGCAACGCTAAGGAGCTTTGCTTCAACTATGATGAAACATATGGTCTGCGTCACAAGTGTAACAAACTTTTCTGGTTAGATTTGATCGAGGACGAGGACGGAGCTGACAGCGTGAACACTGAGGAAATGGATCCATCTTATACGCTTGAGGTCAAGCTCCGTGTACAAGGGGGGAGTGATGTTATGACTCGTACGGGCCGACACAAGGAGGCATACCAAAGCCCTCCAAGAATGGCCGGTTAAGAGAAGTGTTGAACTAGTTTATTTTTATGCTTAGTTGAAATCCTCTAGCATTAGGAGTTGGGAATTGGATTAGGAGTTGGGCTTTGAGTTAGATACATAGAGCAAATTGTACTCTCGGTATTTTTGTTTCATACAACCTCCTTGGCTATTTAAGGCAAGAGAGACTAATAAGAAAAAAATTACGTTGAGAAAAATAATCAACTTAGGTTCAATTGAGGTGTAAGCTCTCTCTAACGAGATTGTGACTGTGACAATTGCGAGAGGGAAGAACAAAGTCTCGCCATCGCGGAGCCGAAACTTTAATCTCTCTGTGTACTCCGGGCCTATAACGCGCTCAAAGAGTTAGGGTCTTAACAGTACATAGATGCTTAGATTGCTGGAATGCTGTTGAGAATAACTGAAGGACACACTTTTAGTCCTACTATAAATTTTCGCAATAGTTTTGTGAACTAATTCTGCAATATTTTCACTTGAGTAAGTTAGATGCTATTTGATCAGAGGAATGACTTGATCACATGGGACATAAACCATTACCTGATAAGTAGATTTTATTGCTAAAAACAAACGTATCTAGTCTGACGTAATTAGAGTATAGCGTGAGGTACTTACAATCTGCATCTGTTTTGATCCAGCGCTCTCTATTTTTACTTGCAATCGTGCCATTGACCCTGTGTTGGGGTAAAATATGGTTATTTGACCGTTGTTGAGGACAGCTGTTCTCTTCATCTGGTTGCATACTACCACATTGAGAGTTAGGCAGAACATTTTCATTCTTATTTTCATATGGGTTATCATCCTCTCCTGCCGCCATAGAATTTTCAGGATGAACTTTCCTGTGGAGCATTGTCTGGACCTGCATATATGAAATATATTTAGTACATGCTGAAGGTTCTGATTCTCTATGGTAGTAATAAGCAAAATTGTTTAAGTATATCTTTTATGTATTACATTTAAGTTTCAAATTTAAGATTCAAATTTATTCTATTTGTGTTGGATTAGATAAAGATGATGTATACCCTATAACTTAGAAAGTTGTTAGCTTGCAATCCTATATATACTCTAATATATGAATAGAGAAATACAATGCAATAGCACATTTGCTATTAAAAGTCAAACTATTTTAAATCTAATTATGGCATTTCATAAATGTTTGTTGGTGTGCGAATTTGCTGAAACTTAAAACTGTATATTTTGCTCATGACAAAGTTATGAATAATTGGTTTGAAGTGTATAGGATCTGAATATGATCACATGAATGATTGCTAGTCAGTCTGTATTCCACATTATTATTGACTATAATTGAACTATCCTAATTCCTGATTGCCAATAATAAATAACCTCAATTTGGTCTCATTATATCAAGAATTATTTGGATAAGAGCTCTAAGAATTTGACTATCTTCTTTGATTGGCCACTTTCACAGTGGATATCCTTTTATTTACGTGAAGAATTTGCATTTTGACATGTTAGGACTAAAGAGAACTCTGATGCAATAACAACTATCTTGGGTGTTTATGACGAACCTTAGATTTTCATTGTCCCCAAGAAAAAGCAGTATGACTTACCTTCCGGAGTTTGTTCTTAGTTGTAAAAACATCACCAGTGGATTTGGAAGAGCTCTTTGAAGGAACAAAGAGCTTCTTCAACATCTTCTTCATGAGATGCATAGAAGATTTTTGTGCTCGCTTTCTTTGCAACTCCTCATCTTTGGGTCTCTCTTCCTCTACTTTTGTTCTCTGAAACAATTCCCCATATTTGGGTCTCTCTTCTGCCATTTTTGTTCTCTGAAACAGCTCTGCAAGTGTTGTCGCCTCTTTCTTTACCTCAGTTCTTATCTCAGGAAGTTCTGTCAGAGACCCAAATAGATATCCATCTGCATTGACTCCCTCAAATTCCTTGCCACTTCTGCCCACATGAGTGTTCCTCCCAGATGATTCATTATGCCCTTCTTCCTTAGCCTCTCCATCATGGAGCTTTTCCGGTTCATGAGTAAAGATCTTTAAGTCATTCTCTGTAACCTCTGTTTTGATCTCTGTAACATCATGGAGCTTTTCTGGTTCATGAGTAATGATCTTTAAGTCATTCTCTGCAACCTCTGTTTTGATCTTAGTCACTTCCTCCTTTGACATTGCAAATGTTGGTGTTTCTGGGTCGCTGATAATAGGATCAAAACCTAAAGTTCCAATGGAGAGAAAACCATGGAAGCTCTCAAAGATAACTAACGACGCTTCTTCAAAGTTGTCTTCCCCTCTGTTGTCTTCAAATTCAGAGAATGATTTTTCGTTTTCTTTTTTCTGCTGCTTCGAGGATTTGGAGCACCGTCTATTACAAGAGTTGCCTGAAACCAGAATTTGGAAAAGAATTACACTATTGTCCAAATTACTCAAGAATAAATACATACAAGTTCTTGTGTATGCTAGACTAATTGTTCTTAGTTTTGTGATGTTTTTTGTTGTACTTAAGAAGAGGGAAAATGTTCACCAATTAGTAGATACACCAGTCTGTTTTTGGAAGCTGCTAGTGGAGACGGTGACTGAATTTTTAGCACTATATGTTGATGTTGTCTATGGGGTGTTTCATACAGTTAAAAATGATTTTGCCAATTACCAAATGAGGTGGTCATTACCCACAAAATACAGGTGGTTCTGGCCAATTTGATCCCATAAGTATGGAAAATCCTACAAGGAAGGATATTTCTGAACCTTAGGTTTGGTTAGTTCACCTGGTCTGGTGGCCATCATATATGCAATTGTTGGATTGAGTGATCATGGTGGAAGGAAGTTCAAGTGTTTTTGTATGAATCTAGTGATCACGGTGAGGTAATATCATGATCTTGTTTATGATATAATTGTTGGTGATTACATATAGTTAAGCAAAAGTGAGGACAGAAGGTATACCAATTGTGAAATCCTGGAATTTTTCTGGGCTCTTTTGCTGTAATTTCTGATGCATCCATCCTAGTAACTGCAACCGGCATGAACAACAAAGTTAATGAAGGAAACAGAACAGTAATGTTATTGAAAGTTTATTGGAGGTAGGACTCCTGGCTTACCTTCATTTTGATGTTCCTTTGGATAAGTTGGTGTTAGGTTGATTTGGCTGTCATAGGAGACGCGTTAGATATAAATAAGGACGTGTAAGGGAATGGGGATTTCAGATGAAGGCTTTATGATTAGTAAAGTGATAAGCATGATGATCTCTTTGATTAGGAGGCTACTAGAAAAACCTACATAGATTTGAGGGGAAAGAAACATTAAGATAGATACAACATTGGGGTTAGTGGTTCTTTGTCAAGCACTCTGATGAACACACGTTTACAATTTTATTCTGTGCACGTAAAAGCGTGTGAAGATCTGTGAATAAGATCAAATTCAGATACAACTTTATTTGCTGCTTGAGCTAATATATGTTTTCTGAGCCTGTGTTTTCAATTATTTTGTGAGATACATGTCATGGGAGCTTGATCACAGGTGGCGGAGGATTATGTTTTTGTCAAATCCTTTCAGGTCTTGAGAATATGATTGAACATATTTAGTTGGGTAGTCAGATTGCATGAATTCACTAAAACTATTGTGTGGGTCTCTGATGCACTTGTGCCACTTACTTTCCCCTGCTAATTTATGCTTCATTAATTTATTTATTTGCATCTAAAATTGGTTACTGAAAGTAATTGGCCTTGGAGCCTAGTTATGCCATCTAGTGCTTACTTAAGATTTAGATCACATGCTACTTTTTATATTCTATGATACTTTGGCTGTAATCACCTAATTTGGATATGAAATGCTTATGCTGATTTTTATTTATGGCCATGCACTAGAAGTTTATAATTCCCATTATAACCCCATTTTTAGTTAAAATTAGCTTGTTAAGTATTATCTTTTGATTCAATTGAATTGTGGTGATAATAATTGGTGAAAGTTAGCTTGTCAGCAGTGCATTTGGATTCATTTGAATTTTGGTAACAATTATTGGTTTTGCTACTTTGCTTGTTAGCAGTGCATTTATGTTCATTTGAGGCTTTGAGCTTATGGTGATAATAATTGGTGAAAGTTAGCTAGTTAAGAGTGCATTTGGATTCTTTTGAACTATGGTAATAATTATTGGTGCAATTTTTCTTCAAATTAGTAACACTATAGACAAAATAGTACCTTTCTCATATTTATACCTTTTAATCATCCATCACATCTGTCACTTCTATTCATATCTTTGATTTAGATGAACCTCCGCATTTCACATCTCCTGGTGTCTTTAAAGCCCTTTTTGGTTATCATTTTGCAAATCTTAGATGTTACTTAACTAGACAATTGATGTAGCTAAAGCTGTGATATTTTCAGTTGTGGAGCCTATGAAAAAAGAGAGAAGATATTTGAAGATTTGGAACACGTTATTTCGAGTACTGTCTAAATTCCTCCATTGATGGGCAGGTACATATTTGAAGCATGTGTAGAAGTTTATACCCAGCCTGTGCTGAAGGAAGCTGTTGTCAGCTTGAAGACAAAAAGCTTCCGGCCTTCATTAGCCACTGCAGAGTGTGTTATAGCATACTGAAAGCAAAGTGGACCGGCTAATAAAAAAAGTGTGTCAAGCAAAGGTACCCATTATTGCTATATGCTGACTGTTTGAAGTTTCTAGGCTAATATTCGAATCTGTTTTTTTTCCTTTACTTTCTAGATGATTTAAAAACATTGTTAAATTTGTACGTCTAGATAGCGACACGTAGCACGGCATGATGATCATGTTCACACCGTGAGCTCTGGAAGGTTGATTACTATCAGTTCCTGAATAGAAGCAAGTTGCAAATTAATATCTGGTCTGATGCTCTTAAACCATGTATATTTTGTGGCGGCTGAAATTGTTCTTGTTTGCAAAGTTAGATGAGGTGCAACAATGATAGTGTTGAAGGAGATATTCTTAGCCTAAATTTGAAGCATGTGCAGAAAATGAGATAAGTGTAGAGGTACAACAATGACAGTGTTGAAGGAGATAAGCTTAGCCTAATTCTGCAGCATGCGCGGAGAATGAGATAAGCGTAGATTACTCGTGAAAGCATGCGCAATAGTTGTAACTCTTTATTTGGGTTTATTCAGCGTCTGGCCAAGTCATGTCAAGACGTTAAGGAAATGAGAGGGGCCTGTATGTTGATGAGGCCAGGTTGTGGGAACATAGATTAAGACATGGCAGTCTTATGAACTGTAGTTAGAGTAGGGCTAGACAGTGCCTAGTGGATGTAGGAGGATATTTTCATTTGAACCAACCAGGAAGGACCTGCATAAAGTGACCAACACGTTGCCACAATTTGGGTGAAGCCTCTGTGGGGGCTGCGTCGCCTTTTTGTGTAGATTTTGAGGCCACACAGAGAAACCATGGTCACCGTCTTTATGAGGAAAGCATGGTTTGATAACGAAATCCATCGATGACGCATGAACAAGTAAACGAAGGGTTTTGGGTTTTAGGTAAAATTTTGCCGACTTGACATGATATTGCTGTAAGGAACACCATCCGTCGTTTTTTTATTTTCACGAGTCGTCCGACTTGATGTGAAAATATATTTGGTATCTTTACGAGGAAATGACCGTTGAAAACGACTTGAACTGTTTTTTCGTTAATAATGAATGAATGTAGGGTTACGTATTTCTATTCAGAAACACGCCAACGTGATATGATATCACGGTGAGGAACACGATCAGTCTGTCCAGTCGTTTCGATGTTTCAGTATTCTCCTTTATTCCCACAAATCGTCTAGCTTGCTATAGAAAAAAAAACGTATTCAAATTTCAAAGTTTTTGCAAGGAAATGATGGGCTGAAAATGATTCGAAAGTTTTTTTTTTCCTCAATTTTTCTACATATTAATAAGGAATAAATGGAGAGTTTTGTGTTTTTGCATAAAAACAAGCCGACTTGATCTGTTAATATGACAAGAAACACGATCCATCTGTTCACTCAGTTTGATATTTGAATACTCTCCTTTATTCCCATGAATAGTCATATCATTGTGCTGGCTCTGCTCACATTATTTGATGCAGTCGTGGAGGTAAATCCAACGTACATTTCATTTTGTATCCACGGCTAGTTATTCTGATTCAATCTAATTAGTAAGTACGCGATTGCTCCGATTTAATGCCGTAGGCCTACAAATTTGTAGGTCCATCAAATTGCTCCGACAATAATCGTTGTTTAAGATGTAAATTAGTCTATTTCTACGGGTTCAAAGCGCTAGGTGTCTTACGGGAGACTCGGACTTATTCTGCTCTCAGAATTTTTTAGTCATACTTGTATAGTTCCACATGCATTGGTAATGCAATCCATCGTTCGCCTTTTTAAGAAAAAAAGATTGAGTTGGTCCTTATAAAATGAGATAGGGTATCATGTTTAAAGCTATAATCATGGTTGTAAAAAGCGTCAGCCGCTAGTTAGGGGTGAGAATCACTAGATGTTAGGCGGGGATTAGTTGGGGCCTAGGCGGGTTTATTTTTTTTAATTATTATTAAATATATATTACACAAATATGATAAAAAAATTCAAAATATATACTATATTTGTATAATATAAAAAATATCAAGTATCAAAATACAAAAAAACTAAACCAAATAATGTTATTATTTTAATTTTATTTTAAATTTTAATAAATATATAAATTATAATGATATACCACCAAAGAAAGATATGTCCCAAATTTTTTTCATCAACAAATTCAAGACTACTACAAATTCTCTCACCTTTTCATCTCCGTTTTAAAGGTCTAATTTCACAAATCAAAGTCTTAAGTTTCCAACTAATCGGGTTGGACGACGAATCAGATGATTTTCAAATTTTAGGGCTTAAGTGAGACTACGAGTCGGACGTTTTTACATATTTTGATGCTTAGGCGGGGCCTAGACAGATTATGCGGGGACTTTTAGTACCGTAACTATTATAGAACTGAAACGAAGTTGAATAACAGATACATTTGAATGTTATTTGAGGCCCAAGAGAAGCCCACTGGTCCAGATCGTGATGGGCTCAAATGAAGCCCATGTATAGTCGGGAAAGCACATCGGCGGAGAGTCCCGTACGCCAAGGATACAGAATCTCCTTGAATATGTAGAAGAGGAACATGTTTGAAACTCATGTTCCGTAAGGATTCGAGTCATCAGGACACGCGTCGGACCGTGATTGGTAAGATCCACCTAACCCGTTCGGTGATTGGATAAGATATTCCAACTAACTTTCAAACTATCTCACTCGATACCTTTCTTCCTCAGTCCTCAATCAAATTGACTTTGCCCATACCTCATCCGATCCGATCCGATTCCCCAAAATTCGCAGTCGATCTCCTCCTATATCTTCTCCGATTTCTGATCCGGGTTTATAGAAAAGCTCCGATGGGGACAGAGAGCGCCGCCGCCGTGGAGATTTCAGAACCGCTGCTTCTCGACTCCCAGCGTAAGATAGCCTCCGCCACCGCCGAAATCGAGCTCGAGGAGGTTCCCGAATGGAAGGAGCAGATCACCGCCAGAGGGTTGCTTGTGAGCGCCGTGTTGGGGGTCCTCTTCTGCATCATCACCCACAAGTTGAATTTGACGGTCGGGATCATCCCGTCCCTGAACGTCGCAGCTGGGTTGCTGGGTTTCTTCTTCGTCAAGTCCTGGACTCAGCTTTTGACCAATTTGGGGTTTACGGTCAAACCCTTCACTAAGCAAGAGAACACTGTGATTCAGACCTGCGTTGTCGCTTGCTATGGACTCGCTTTTAGCGGTACGGTTAAGTTGAAGCCCTAATTTTTATGATTATTATTTGAATTTATTGGGTTCGGTCTCTAATTACTGATCTCTCTCCGTGAAGTTCGAAGTAAATAATGTTGATTTTTGGATTGTGTAAACATCTTGTTGATTAGATTGTGAACTTTGATGATGAGTAGGTTGTTTTCTATGGAGAAGTAATTAGTGATGAATATGAACCTTTTTCAGAGTTTAAATGTTGTTCTGTATGTGGGGAAAGGTGAATCAAGTGCTGAATTCTTAATGTGAATATTAATTTCGATGATGTACTGCTATTATCAAAGAACTAAAGATTACATCACCTACTTTTTTCCATGTAAAAACTATAGTGTTAGGCAACAGTATCTGTAGAGTGCATTGTTATTATTTTTTTTTATCAGAATGTTAATGTGCAATATGATCCTCATTTGTTCATTTAGGTAATCAAGTTTGAGTTTGACATGCTATTCACATTGTGGTCATTATGTTTCTCAATTTGTTTTCCTGGATTTCCAATTTTTTACAGGGGGTTTTGGTTCGTATATGATTGCAATGGATGAGAGAACATATAATCTTATTGGTCCTGATTATCCTGGCAATCGTGTTGAGGATATTAAGAATCCAGGTTTAGGTTGGATGATGGGATTTCTATTTGTTGTCAGTTTCCTGGGGCTTTTTAGCCTTGTTCCACTTCGTAAGGTAGCTTCTTCTGTGCTTACTACTTACTATTCTCATAATATTTCAATGACATTGCTTTAGCACATTCCATGGAGGATTTCAGAACTTGAGTTTTAAGTTGTGATCTTGAGTTTATTCATTTATTAATCCCTAAATATAGTTGTTGATTTTCCAATTTCTATACTATTCATACTGTGTTTCCGTTCCTCTTAAGTTGATAGTTAGTTGCCATTTGAAAGAAATTATTTTTTGGACTTTCTTTTAATTATATTAGCAAGAGAAACCTCCAATTTAGTCACCATATAAAATCTTAACCAATATAAGTTAGTGACAATTAATCACGGTTTTTCACATGTGTCCTCTCCCTATATAAACAGTGATGATTTACTTGTTGGTTATTTATATTTCTTCTTATTCTTTTTACATGTTTGGTTTTAGGTTATGGTTATGGACTATAAGCTTACCTATCCCAGTGGGACAGCCACAGCAATGTTGATAAATAGCTTCCACACAAACACAGGCGCTGAGCTCGCAGGGTAAGTCAATGTCTTCATTTTCTGCATCTCCTTATATATCATATGTTTGCTTTTGATGTCACGTGATTGGAATACTTACTAGAGAGAGAGAGAATCATGTTGATAGAGGGATCTTAAACAAGATCAATAAGAATGAAGGAGGAATTATGATTTCTTTGTTTGTGTTAATCGGTCACTGTGATCCGTAAAAACTTTGTTCCTAAAAGATCTTGAAAAATTCAGTTTTATTAATATTTTTAGCAAAAGCACTGCTAGTTAGTACCTGTATTTTTATTTGTCCGATTCTGCTTTCAGGAAACAAGTCAGTTGTCTTGGAAAATATTTGAGCATAAGCTTAGTATGGAGCTGCTTTAAGTGGTTTTTCAGTGGCATTGGCGATTCTTGCGGATTTGATAATTTCCCCAGTCTTGGTTTGACACTGTTCAAAAACACGTAAGGTTTCATTTACGCTTCTCTCTCTCTCTCTCTCCTTTGTAACTTTATTAGAAGTCATGCTTCATTTTTATCAAGCGGGAAAATCCTACTTTGGCCTAGTCTAGTCCCTAACCTAACCTCCACCCACACCTGCTCCCAAACAGATGTGCCCATTAGGGTTCAAATCTATTTCACATATTGTTTTCCTTACCCATTATTTATACTCTTTACTATTTCTAAGAGTGATGATATAACTCTTGTCTCCATGTTAATGGAACATGATCCCACATCTTTATTGTAGCTTGAGGTATTTCATTACTCTGTACTGAATATTATTATGTGGGGTGTGAGATGGACCTGGAGAGGATTGTGGACACTTGAATGTACTACAGAGAGTTAAATCCTTTGTTAGTATTTGTACGTGTAGAGAGGAAAATATGAAACAGGATTTATAAGTGCCTTATCTATGTTGAATTCATAGATAAAGAAATATCAAAAATAATCTTTGTGCTAATTATGCATAAAAGAAATTTTATGTTGGTTTAGCTATTTCAGGCGCGTACACCAAGAGTCTACTCTATTGTATTTTTTTTATCAACAATTATTTAAATGTATCAAGGCTTGAGCTCAAGACCATCCCTTATGTGGAAGGGAGCTCAATTTTTGCCACTTGACCCCAAAAGAGTTGGTAGAGAGTCAAAGAAGCCCAGCATAAGTCGGGGAAATCCCATAGAAATTGGAGAGATACCGCTGTTGGGACTTGAACCCTGATCTCATGGACCCAGGTTCAAGTGCTTGACCAGTTGGAAACTATTGTATTGATATCGTATCGAGCGCACATTTGTTGCCATTCTGAATTATTTGATAGGTGATGCTGACAATTTTAACACTGCCTCCCTGGATTCAGGTTCTATTTTGACTTCAGCCCAACTTATGTTGGATGTGGTCTTATTTGCCCTCACATAGTCAACTGCTCTGTTCTTCTTGGGGCTATCGTTTCATGGGGTTTCTTGTGGCCTTTCATTTCCTTACATGCTGGGGATTGGTATCCTGCTAACCTCGAGGGCAATGATTTCAAAGGTCTATATGGGTACAAGGTATGCATAAACTGCTTACATCTTCTGGTGTGAGAGGTATCTCACTTCAATACATATTAACCATGTTGATGATAATGAATTTTCGAACTTTGCTGTTTAAGAGGTTTGCACAAGTTTTAACAGTTGGATTGTCTAATCTATGGTTTCACACTTCCCATAAAAATTCAAAACTTGCTTAAACAAACCCTATATTGTGTTAAATATTCCTTTCTTTTGGTTGGAGTTTGGATATGAAACCTTTAAATTAAAAAAGAGGGTCTAAACTTTCCTTACCTAGATTATGCAAGCAGTTAAACAAACTATCTCATGCATGTGTTTGTACTTACTTTGTCTTCTGTGGTGGCTGATCTTATCACTCCCCTGCTTTTATGCTGTCTGCAGGTCTTCATTGCTATTGCTCTTATCCTTGGTGATGGTCTTTACAATTTGATCAAGATAATATCCATAACCATTAAGGAAATATGCAACAAAAGCACAAAACAGGATCTCCCTGTAGTTAAAGAGATTCTAGGTGAGGATGAATAAAATCCCTGACTATCATTTCTGATGTTTCTGTTGAAAGTTTCCCATTCATTGTTTTCAGTAATGTATCCCCTTTCTACCGATATTTGGCCACTTAGTGTTTTTACCTTATGTTATTAAATGAATTGCTTTGAACTACCCTTTTGAATCACCCACTTACGAAAAACTACCTTTTGACAAATTGTGAACTTTAAACTACCCTTTTGAATCACCCACTTATGGAAAACTACAGGTGTTAAAAATGACTATAGCTGAGAACATAGAGTGTGTTTCTTGACTCTAATGAATCTTGAAAATAAACAAGTTTGGGATATAATAAATCATTTCTGATGTTTCTGGTGGAGGAATCAAGATCTGTTAAATATATATTTCTAGTTGGACCTGTTTATGTGCTGACCATTAACATGCTTAACAGACAAGGAGAGTTCCCAAATACGTGCAGAGCAAAGAAAGAGAGATGAAGTATTTTTGAAAGACCGGATACCCTCATGGATTGCAGCATCCGGATATGTAGGCCTAGCTGCTATATCAACTGCAATAATACCAATGATCTTTCCTCCTCTAAAATGGTACCTTGTACTTTGCTCATACATCATAGCCCCAGCCCTTGCCTTCTGCAACTCCTATGGCACAGGCCTCACTGACTGGAGCTTAGCTTCCACCTATGGCAAGATCGGCCTCTTCATGATCGCCTCACTGGTGGGAAGCAATGGTGGGGTTGTTGCCGGTTTAGCAGCGTGTGGGGTCATGATGTCAATCGTTTCAACAGCAGCTGATCTGATGCAAGACTTCAAAACCGGCTACCTAACTCTATCATCAGCCAAGTCCATGTTTGTGAGCCAACTCGTAGGAACCGCCATGGGCTGTGTCATCGCCCCTCTTACATTCTGGATGTTTTGGACTGCTTTTGACATTGGGTCACCGGATGGGCCATACAAGGCCCCATACGCTGTGATATTCAGAGAAATGGCCATTCTTGGGATCGAAGGCTTTTCTGAGCTGCCTAAGCATTGCTTGGCTCTATGTTGTGGGTTCTTTGTAGCAGCCCTGGTTGTGAACCTTGCGAAGGATGTGACTCCAAAGAAGATCTCCCAGTTCATTCCTATCCCCATGGCAATGGCTGTTCCTTTCTACATTGGAGCTTACTTTGCTATCGACATGTTTGTCGGAACTGTGATATTGTTTGTGTGGGAGCGAATCAATAGGAAAGGTTCAGAGGATTTTGCAGGGGCTGTTGCTTCAGGTTTGATCTGTGGTGATGGGATTTGGACTATACCTTCAGCTGTTCTGTCTATTTTCAGGATAAATCCTCCAATCTGCATGTATTTTGGGCCTGCTTCAACAGTCTGAGCACATATCAAGGAAATGTGCATTGACTGTTGTGTTCTTTGAATTGAACATTTGTTGAATTAAGTAAATATGCATGTAAAGTACATTATGTGTCTCAAGTTTGGGTCTTTAGGAATCTCTTCTCTCCAGACTTTGCTCAAAAAAAAAAATCTGAACTGGATATTGGGAGCTGAGATATTTGCACCAATCATTCACATCTGTTGAAGTAAATAAGAAAGAAAATTGTGCAGGAATCTTGAGAAAAAGCTCATCTCTGGAAAGATGCTTATTTATATGCTTTTGTGTCATGAAACATAATTATGAACATTCTTTAGTTGAGCATTTCAATTCAATCTGGTGAATTTGAAGTTCCCAAATGTTAATTTAGCTTTGCTTCCAAGATATCTCGTTAAGTGGGAACCACAAAAAGCTCTATCTTGCTTTGGTCTTTGCTTATCTGTTTGACCCAATTAGCAGTGTCCCATGCAGTCTCTATCCATTGCAAAATGAAGAACAGCTTTACTCATATATTGAACACCACATGGATCCAAAGGACTAGTCTGGTTGGTCATGAGTTCAATCTATGTATCAAGTATCAACACTCTTTTGACCTTATGCTTGTCTGAGTTAAGGGTATTTTGGGTATTTCTGAAAAAAATAAACAATAAACGGATGGAAAATTGGTCGAAAAGGGTAACGTTGTTACAAGTTGCAAGATAAGAGTATATGCATTAATTAAAAAAAAACATCAGGGTATGCATCGGAAAATCGTGTAAACTTAAGGATAGGTAATTGTAATTAACCTTTGATTCTATGTTTTTCGGTCTTTCGGGTTGTTTTCGAGCCTTGGTTGAGTTTTGTTGTTGGATTGGTGGTTTTTGATTTCTTTCTCGGAACCTATTCCACTTTTTTAATGCATTGTTTTTTTTCTGATAAAAAAATGAATATCAGAAGGCCAATTTTGTAGGTCGTGAGGTCAATTAGTAAATCAACATTTTTATAGTTTCATGTGTTACTCGATATGAAATTAAGACTGACACGTGAATTAACAACACTTGCTTGTCGGTTCAAGTCTTAGCGTGAACTCATAACGTGTACATTCGTATTCAAAAAACCTCCCTATCGGTTCATTTTGAGGTGAAGAAAAGAAGGGCAAAGACATGTGATGATAAGATGTTCATCAAATTTGACAGAATGTAGGTTAAAGGGGGAGATTTGATGAAGAAAGAGAAGTGGGCACTTTTATGCCAAAAAAAAAACAAAAGGAATGAAGGAGCCAATGGTTCATAGTTTGCATGTGAAGTGCTGAGGCAACTTTGTTAACTTGCTGCTATTCCTTTATTTGTTGTTTTGCTGTAGCTAAGTTCTGGCTTTTACTACTTCACTAAACTTTTAAATAATATGCCAATTTATGTTCACATAAAAAATAAAGAGAAAAACCAGGAAGTTGCCTCCTCACCATCTTTTCCTTTAGAGATATTTGTCAACTAGTGGTGGGGAGGAACATGTGGAACCTATACAACAAACCCATGTATCTTCCTCATGATCTTGTAGTGAAGGTGGGTTAGGTTTTAAAGAACTCAACTTTTTCCATATTGAGTTGATTTTTATAATTAAAATGCCATATCGCTCATTAGATAAAACTATTTGACAACTTTGTGGGTTATAGTTCGAATCCCAATACACACACCTGTTTGAAAACAAGTGTGAATTGGAAATTAAGTCAATGGATAATTTCAGCTCGCTATTTTAAAATATTTCGATTTTCAAATCACTACTCTAGCCTTTATTTTTTTCTCACTACTTTTCGTTCAATTTTGGGGATGAACGACAGGCAGCAACTTGAAAAGAGGAGTTGAAACTTTTTGACGGAAAAAAGTAACTTGAAAATTTTGAAACATGAGGACATCGTGAAAAAAATACAAAATGGTGTACTGATATAAAAATCGAAATATTTTAAGATCGATGACTTTGTATTTCAAACTATTTTCATCAAGATATAAATTCAAATGCTCATTTTAAGACAAATAAGAAAAAAATTGATAATCTTCACAATATTATCTCATTTTCTTTATATTTCACAAAGATGGATCGAGCAAGAATGTTAACATTTGTGGTCTGGAAATTATTATCAAAATAAATATGAAATAAATAATAAATAAATAGTTGAACTAAAATGAAAGAAAAGGATAGAACATACATATATAGACATAATGGTAATTGGTAAGGTCCATATCTTATCTAAACGAATGACCCATTCACTCCCGATTTATGGCTTTTATTGCCTGTGGCTCCTATTCATTTTCTTTTCTATTTCATGTTTGGACTTTCCATCCTTTTTTTAGTTTTCAGTGTGCTTTTCAAAACCAATTTAAACAAGGGTTAGGTATTTGTAAAAAAAAAAGATATTCAGATATTCTGTTTTTATAACTTGTGTCCCAAAACAAAACAAAAATCCTAATAATTTGCATCATCCGTCGAAAAATTTAAATAATAATAATATATAGTTAGCCTTACATTAAAGAAAAGTCTTATTTACATTTAATTAAAATGTCATATTTAAAAAATGTTTTCTACAAACATATAATTTCCAAAGGGAAATTTCATAAAATATGCCTCATAATGGTATACATTTGTTTTCTATGCTAGTATAGTTCAAAATTTGAAAAATATGCTTTTCAATTGTTTTAGGACAATAATACCCTCATTCTAATTTAAACAAGATAATCCATAGTTTATTAATTCATTTAAATCTATTTTCAAAATAAATATTCAGTTTTTAAATAAAATATTTTTAAAATTTTTTAAATTATTAAAATTGTATTTTATTTTCTTAAAAATCAAATTATTTCGATAAATATTTTTAAAAATAGAATTCAACGATAATTTTTCAAAAAAAATATATTATACTTCATTATTTTTTCTCGGTTTTATTAATTATTAAATTGTTATTTTAATTTATAAATTTTTAAATCGGATTATTTTGATAAATATAATTTGAAAGATAATTAAGTTTTTTAAAAATAAATTCAAACCAGATTTTCATAATTAATAAAATATGAATGTAGTAACTAATAAAATTGAACAAAATGTATTTTTACAAAAATAAATTTTATTAATTACTACATTCATATTTTACTTTTAATATAATTTGAAAAATAAATTAAAATCTGATTTTAATAATTAATACAATATATTATAAATTTAAATATCTTTCTAAAATTATTATCAGAGTATTCTGTTTTTAAAATAAATTCAAATCTGATTTTTATAATTACTAATATTAACAAAATATTTTTTTTCTAATATACGAATATATAAAGGGAAAGAATATTTTTATATAAAAAAATATTATTCTATATTATTAATTATTAAAATCAGATCTTAATTTATTTTTATATAAAAAACAGATTACGTTGATAAATAACTTTTAAAGATAATTAAATTTATAATATATTTTATTAATTATGAAAATAATATTTTAATTTTTAATTTATTTTTCAAATTAAAATTTAAAAAATAAACTACGAATTACTAATAAAATTATATAAAATATATTTTGTTATAAAATCGAAATTATTTTTCAAAAGTTTATAAAATTGAATTATCTTTCATATTATATTTTTCAAAACAATCCGATTTAAAAATATAAATTTAAATAGGAATTTAATAATTAATAAAACTGGAAAAAAATAATGAAGTATAATATTTTTGTTTGAAACATCATCGTTGAATTATCTTTTTAAAAATATTTGTCAAAATAATTTGATTTTTAAGAAAATAAAATATAATTTTAATAAATTTGAAATTTAAAAAAATATTTTATTTAAGAATTGAATATTTATTTTAAAAATAGATTTAAATGAATTAATAAAATATGAATTATCTTTTTTAAATTAGAATGAGGGTATTATTGTCCTAAACTAATTAAAAAGCATATTTTTCAAATTTTGAGCTATACTAACATAGAAAACAATTTTATACTATTATGAGGCATATTTTATGAAATTTCCTTTTCCAAATGACATTTTTCTATGATCCCGTGCTATTTTAAGGGTACCTAAGGGCTAAGATACTCTTTTGTTGAAATAAATTGTAGTAATATATTTTGAACTCTTTATTTCAAGAAAAATGTATTAGTCACTTCATATTTAGTATACAGTGTTAAGTTAATGATTAGTTACAGGAATATTGTTTGGATAATTGCACATGATAAACTTTGATATCCTCAACATAAATCATGAAATTTGTTTAAATATGAAAAAAGGAACTGATTGAAATAAATAATAATATAAAAATATTGAATGGTGATATACTGATATGCTAAAATGGTCATGCAACTTTCGATGGAGACGATGGAGATGTGTGTTTACATCCACTAATGCAAATGTCTTATCACAAATTGAGCCCACAAATGATAGTCGTATCAGTTTTGACTTTTTATTCCTCGAATTATTTTAATAACAAAAATAATGTTTATTTTAATCATTGAATTATTCGTTTTCATTTCTAAAATATTTTTTTGATTAAATAAGAATGATTAGTTTTATTCTTTTAATGCACAGTAAAACTTTAGTTAATAAATGTAGTTTTTATAAGGTTAAAGGAGAAATGTTTGTCATATATTATATATTATGAGAAGATATACATATAATATGTTGAAATGTATAAAATAAATGATTATATTACAGACTCTAAACTTGTTAAACAATAAAAATTCAAACTCTAGACCGGAACTACGTCACATAGTATATATAAACAGTACAACACACGTGCACATTACACCTATAATATATGCAGTTATTTGTACAAATTCAAATCCAAAACCTTCTTTGTGAAAGGTGAGCCTTAGACCATTGGAATGTCCCATTAGAGACATTAATGAAGTAGCTAAATACTAATCTTTGTGAGGAAACATAGTCTGGAGCTTCGGCACATACAATTGTATCGTCGCTTTAACCCACATAAAACAAACCTATTAGACAACATAGGAAACAATAGAGGAAACAAAACTGTCAGGCATTTTAAAACAGACACAATGAGCTAGAGACCATATGGGTGGTTATCTTGAAATGTTAGGACACACCAGATTGCCCCATCCTAAAGAAGAGGGTCAAGAGGATCCGGCCCAAATTGGGACAAGGTGGGATTCCACCCTCCCCGTCTAACTCCTTTCCTTGTGGATCATATTTTGCGGCGAGACGGATTCACATACCTCGTCGATAAGACTGGTCTTCCTCCCCCTACTGGAATGGCTAGCTAAGGTCGAAGGTCTATGAAGTTAAAACCCCTCTTCTTTATCTGGGTTTTGACCGTGTGATTTCGTTTGTACTCATCCTTAGCTAGATCCTTCACATTCTTCAGACGTCTAGGACCAGGAGAGGAGAGTCTCGACGAGATCCCTTTGCTCTTTTGTTTGAACGTGGTTGGAAGCAAATCTACAAGACCTCCTTGAGGGGGAGGCGGTAATGACATAGGAACCAGAGGTAGTGACAGAGGTGTAGGGTTTGATGGAAGAGGTGTCACTCGGATCTCTTAGCCAACATTAGGCAGGACATTTATCTGCATAACGTCCTACACTCCACCCTTCAACGAGCACTCTTGGTCCATTTGCACGTTGACCCAGGGCCGGACTTATGAGGCACTCATCTATGACTGAGGCATTTGGCATGACATTGATCTGCGGTAGACCCAAACCTGAAGCATCTTGGGCTGCGGATGGGGTAGACGCTAGAATTAAGCCTTAGATGGCACTGAAGCCTAAATGGATACTCGACAGAGATGGGAAGAAAAGTGGTGGTATGTACGAAGCCTTAATCCTTGTGTCGGGCTCAACGATCAAATGGGCAGTCCCGACTATGCCTGGCAGAGGCCTCCCGACGAGTTCCAGCAATATCGGTGTGTAAAGTTCATTCAACCAAAGGCTCTATCGGAGCCTTGAGAGAGATCAAACTGAAGGACTCCCGATAACACTATCATGCATCTCTGGGAAGTGTGACCCAATCCCACACATAGCAGGAAAAAATCTGACAGCCTCTCGTACTGAAGTTGTACCTTGATCGATTCTGGGTAGCCTTTAAAGACCAGTCGGATATGGAGTTGGAGTGGCCTTGCTACACCAATCTCCACCCATAACGACAAGTATTCCTCCCATCCTTTTCGTCTTTACCTGCCTCCCTGGTCACCTCTATCCCCAACACTGTTGCGATGATGCCCCGCATCTGTGATGTTTGCACCTCCACCGGGATGTTATAGGCTCGAGCCCCAATCTGCATGTGGCGAAAGACCAAGGCATCTAGTTGAATGCGGGGGTGGGACTATCAGTAGGAAGACAGATCCATGACTCTCGATTACGAATACCCTCTATCGCCTCCTTGGAATGAAAAGAAAGAAAACAAAATATCCTCTATGTCAAAAGATGGATCACAATGCCTCGTAGGTTCCAAGTCGTCGCCATGAGCCCACAGAACGCACTCGCATTGAAACGCTTCAGGAAAGGAGTCGACCGGTCAAGACAAATCGTTACCATGTGTCTTCCTTGATCATGATCGCCCTTTTCGGAACCATGATAATCCCATCCTTGTCGTCTTCGAGAGAGACCACTCCAATCCTCCTTCGGATAGACAGGAGGTCGTCATGCACTAGTTCAGTAGAAGTGGTGGCGGCCACAGTCGGAGCAACCCCCGGGAGGCATGCGACAAAGGTAGAAGATGGCGGAAAGGGAGAGACAGACAGTGAGAGAGACGGGGGAAAGCTCCTCGCCCGATTACACAATGACGACGAAAACACACAATTTCGATGAGGAATTCAAGGGCTTCCATTTTGATTCATTTTAGAATTATATGTCAATTGGTATTAATTTAACATTTCCTTCGGTTGCTTATTTAAAAACATAAGATCAAAAGCGAAAAACAAGGATTTGTATGCGTGGGGCTCGAAACTGGCCTAATTAACCTTCCCTTTTAGCACTGATATCAGGTTCTTGCAAATTTCAGAACTGAACTGTATATTTTAAATTGGATAAATTCCATCTCACTACCCTAAAAATAGTTAAATTTCATCTCACTACCCTAAAATAGTTAAGTGGCACCCCACTACCCTAAAAATTCTTAAATTTCATCTCACTACCCTAAAAATAATTTGTGGCACCTCACTACCCTAACTATGCATTTTTGTTGCAGTTTAGTACCTGCCGTCAAGTTGACATTCATTTTTGGATGGAAAAATGGTCATGTTCCTAGCACATGACCCTAACTTTGTTAAAAATGACAAAATTACCCTTTTATTTCAGCCCCCATTTTCTCTTACTCAGCCCCTTTTCTGATTTTTGGGAGCTGAAAGAAAAGGGTAGTTTTGTCATTTTTAAAAAAGTCAGGGTCATGTGCCAGACACATGACAATTTTCTATCCAAAAATGGATGTCAAGTTGACGGCGGGTACTAAACTGCAACAAAAATACATAGTTAGGGTAGTGAGGTGCCACAAACTATTTTCAGGGTAGTGAGATGAAATTTAAGATTTTTTAGGGTAGTGAGGTGCCACTTAACTAATTTAGGGTAGTGAGATGCAATTTAACTATTTTTAGGGTAGTGAGATAAAGTTACCCTTTTAAATTCAACAAGTTGACTTTAATTATTAAACATAGCTTGCATTTTCAATTGCATATTTACGTCTCATTTGTGGTTATTAAACATACCTTTCTCTCATATGATAAATTCAATAATCTTGGGGTATTCCCTTTTACACTTAATTGCTCAAGATTGTAAGTCTTTGTTGTTTAATTTGAGAATATTAGCCATGAATCTGTTAGGTGGTGACGAATAAAATATTTAGTTAAAGAATTCTAAAAGTTGATAAGTCCGATCCTCACAAAGCATTTTACTCTTTGATCTATGAAAACATTGTATTCTTAATAAATAATTAAAAACATATCTTATGCATTCAATTGCATGTTTACATTTTTTGTGATTAATATAAGATTTATTTAATCAAACAATCAACTATTTAATCATCTCTAATATTTTCAAACTTACTCGTCATTAAAATAACTAGAAGATTTATCAAAAAAATATAAATTCTATACTCGTAAAAGACGTCTCTTCTCACTCGACCGGCTTTAGCCTTTCACGACGATCCGAGCATTTTCTTCTCTTGAAGTTGTCCTAGCCATTTCCGATCACTCCACTACTTCCCACGGCCTCTCTTCTTATCCTCACTTGGAATTACCAGGGTGTTATTGCCCCTCGCTAGCCAAACACCTGAAAACTCTTGTTCGCACACTCACCCTAAGTCCTCTTTTTATCGAAGATGATACAAGTGGATGATCGCTCGCCGTGCTCCAGCACAACCTTGGCTTCCACGGGGGCACATGGGTGCCGGTGGAAGGTCACAAAAGGGTACTCGCCCTTTTCTGGGGAGCGCACGTGGAGGTCGAGGTCTTTTTGCAGGATAGCGACTGTATCGATGTCGGAATCAAGGCCCCATGAAGTTGGTCGGGCCGAAACCCAAATGTTTTTGAGAGGGTAGGCACTCCCTGTGACTCATCCCTCTTATCATGTATACTCATGTCTCCCGATGAGAATACTTAATGGTGATAACCGGTGATCTCGAAGAGCTCTGGATCCAAGTTGGGTGGGGTTGACGTCGATGTGGTCAGCGTGTTTGTGTAGGGCCTCTTCCTTGACCCTTGGTTGGAAAACTTTGGTCTCACATTTTGATTTTCCATATCTTATTCAGTACAATAACCTGCATGTGCCCCAACAATGATCGAGCTTATCGTGGTCAACCCAGATGCATTCTCTCAAAACGTTGCCAATCAGTTCCCCCACCCTCCTTGACATACCACAAAAATAAGAGATTTGTGACCCGGAACTATACAAATTTTGTGATGGAAATCTATGATTCAGGGTTGTATGTGGGCATAGAAATCAGATGAGACGCGTAACATCTTATATAACATCCAAGATTCCATCTCAAAGATTTTACAGTTATTTTCGACCGAAGGAATAAGATTTCGAGAGCATCGCCGCCTATGTGCTTGATAGCGAGGCCACAGACTCTCCACATGGTTTCCATAACTTTACTTAGGGTTTCGTTATTATACGATTTTGCTTACAACAATTTGCCCGCCAGAGCATGGTCGTACTATTTGAGAGCGTGGTCAAGGTCGAGACGGGGACCTCAACGACTGCCTCATCCTCCATCCCAGCCCCTTTGAGTCGTGCTTTCAGGACTCTCACAATGTCTTGTTAGACGAGTTAGTCCATAATCAGTGAATAACAGATAAAAAAGAAACACTTATTATTAATGAAAATCTAAGTACATAAAGTAGCAAAATCGTAAATGTAATATATAATAGATATCGTAACCTCACGCGATGACCAGAGAGGGAATTGGTTTGTCGAGGTCTGCGAACCGATTTCGTTAAGATTTTTGATTGCCTTGTCTGAGCAAGTCTCATATGATACAACGAAAGCGTCAACGAACTCGAAATCGTTTATGAGAAGTAGCACCGAATACGAAGAAAAAGATAGCTCTGATCTTGGAGAAGGAGAGGAATATTTTTAGGTAATTTCGTGTCTTCATCTGCACGTTGTGCATATGCACATGAGTTCAAGCATGTTTAGGTTGAACAGACTCTGAATTTGCACTCCTATGCCTACGCACGAGAGAGAGTCTTACATTCAAGCAATTCAAATATGCTAGGAAGGCCATGCTATACAAACCCAAGGAAATGTTGACACTCTCTCCATGTGAGACTTCATAAGAACGATGCATTTTCCATTTGCATTTTTCTCAACTATTAAGTTCAATGGATGATATTTGATCTTTAATTTCTCATTCACCTCTTGTCCGTTTAGACCTCATGATATCTCGTTGGAAATGTCTAACTTCCTAAAACATGAAACTAATCTTTCCATAGTTCTAGGATAAGCCGATCCGATAGATAGTTGAGCGTCAAGTTGATCATTTCTACTTCTCCAAACTCACTTTTGTCCAACATGTCTTTCTCTTCATGTTTTTATTCTATGAAACAGTCCATCGTATCAACTTCTTACTCTCTAAGAAACCTAAAACCGCTATTGATTCGTTATTGAAAGACCCCACTATTTTACTAAAAACTTTAGGTTTTTAGAAAACCCAACACAATTCAAATAACTATTTTTTAAAATATCACGTCTTAGATTTCTCTTATATAAATATAGTGTTAGATGATGATAAGCTTTATCAGTTCTTTACTTTCAAAGAATAGAAGAAAAAAAATTATGGATTAGTGGTGTGACTTGTGAGTGGAGAGATGGATGGAGGGTACAAAATCAACCTGATTAAACTTTGAAAAGACAGGAGCCGAGAAGGCTGAAAGGATTAGAAGAAGGGAAGAAGAAAAGAAAAAACAGTATAGGTAGATCCAAAGCTAATCTCTAACGAGGAATTGGACTTTTGGAAACTTGAAGAAAAATAGAAATAAAGCAAAGATGTTAATATTTCCTTTGAATTCACATGCAAGTTTGGATATGATATTTGAACAACTAAGTTTGAAAGATGGACCTCCTTGTCTCCTCCATGGGAGACCCCTACAACAATCACCTACACACACATAATATGGAGTTTTCAAATATCATATTTGAGTCTTCACTCTTCTCCACATCAAAGCAAACCTAACATCATTACTATAACTTCACCATACTTTTCTTTTGGAAAAAGAAGAAGCAAAAAGTCATAATCTAAATCCCTAGAATCATGAGTCTCATTTCATCATTTTATTCATAAAGAACCTAAATTAAGTTGCTTGTTCATCAAGTTTAGAGCACCATACAACAAAAACATAATACGGGAAAATGTTTAAATTAACTTATAAAATAGTTGATTTGATATCATAGTATAAGTAACGTTAAATAACTTTAACTCTATATTTTAAATCGGTTAAAATTCTCAAAACAAATTCATCACCAGATTCACTATACCCATAAATACATAATTATAAGAAGTATTATGTTTTTTTCCTCATCAAAATCAATATCATTGGGTTGCTTTATCATCCTTAATGGATTCGATTAATATGATAACTAAGTCGTTATTAGTGGCATAAACACACCTGTTATAAATAATGATACCTAGTCACTTTTGTTGGCTTCAAATGGGTTTATTGTAATTACTAAATATCCTCTTTTAATTATATAAGGTACAAGTTTCATGTGGTAAATATTAATCTTTGGATAAGATACCAATATATAATAAGGAAAACAATAGCTTTAAGTCTCTATCTAATATCTATGGTTTTAAATTTTTGATAGGAATATCAAAATATAATTAGAATAAATGTTTCAAACTAGTTTCCCCAGAAAAATTATGGGATTGAAGAAGAAACAGCATAGTATCTAAGGAATGGGGCTAGGTTAGAGTAGATTAGAAGCAACCTCAGTAGCCAATCAGAGCATGGCAGGTGTAGAGATGTGAAAGGGTTGACATGCCACAGTGGAGTCTCTTGTAAGAGATGGAGGGCATGATGTGCTTTGCTGTTGCAATAATAATATGAGAGAGAAAGAGAGATGGGATCATGGAATGTTCAGGTCTTTGTGCTTCCTCAAAGCTCAAAGGTAAATGTGAATTTGGTAGTTATAGTTGCAACCTTTAAAGGCAAAACTAGGTTCAAGTAAGAATTGATGTGAATTTCTCAATACAGATTGTGTTTTAGTTGCCAAAACACTTAATTTACTTTTATTACATCTTTGGTGAAGGAGGTGGAGATGTAAGTAAAAAGAAATGGAAGAAAAATTACTATTGTTTGTAAAAAAATGTGATTTTTTTAGTGGGAATTCAATTATTAGTATTATTTATGTTTATGTTTTTGTTTCTTAGCTCATATTCCTTGCCAAAAACAGTGAAGACTCATGAAAGTGTAGGACTTTTCTGGATCAGCTTCTTCAATCAAAGAGCTCCCTTTTTTTCCTTCCTTCTTTATTATTTTTTCTTTTTCTGTTTTGCTTTTGCTTTGGTGTTGTATTGATGGATCCCAAGGGTTCAAAGCAGTCACAGGAGGTCCCCAAGTTCCTGAGCCTCCCAAAGCCTCACCAAGACCAAACCCAGAACCAGAATCATCAGACCAGCAACAACAACAATAGCAGCAACAACATGGGAGAGAACAAACCTGCTGAGATCAAAGATTTCCAGATTGTAATAGCAGAGAAGGAAGAGGGGAAGAAGCAGCAGCTAGCTCCGAAGAGGACCTCGAACAAGGACAGGCACACCAAGGTCGAAGGTAGGGGGCGCAGGATAAGGATGCCGGCGCTCTGCGCCGCCAGAATCTTCCAATTGACCCGAGAATTGGGTCACAAATCCGACGGCGAGACGATCCAGTGGCTGCTCCAGCAGGCCGAGCCCTCCATTATCGCCGCCACCGGCACCGGGACCATCCCGGCCTCGGCCCTCGCCGCCGCCGGAGGCTCCGTGTCGCACCCCGGAGCTTCTCTCTCCGCCGGATTGCACCACGATTTGGGTGGGTCCAGTAGGACCAGTTGGCCGATGGTTGGGTCCAATTTGGGTCGACCCCATCATGGTCTATGGCCCCCTACTGTCACTGGCTTCGGCTTCCAACCCTCCACAACCGGTCCTTCTTCTACAACCTCCCCCAATTTGGGCTCTGAAAGCTCTAATTACTTGCAGAAAATTGGCTTCCCTGGCTTTGAATTGCCCTCTTCCAACTTGGGTCCTATGAGTTTTACCTCAATTATGAACAACCAGCCTCATCCTGGCTTGGAGCTGGGTTTGTCTCAGGATGCTCATATTGGGGTTTTGAGTCCACAAGCTCTCAGCCAAATTTATCAGCAGATGGGTCAGGCCAGAGTTCACCAGCAACACCAACACCATCACCAGCCTCCTTCCAAAGATGATTCTCAAGGCTCTGGGCAGTAGATTTTGGGGGGCAAGTTAAAGTTTGTATCTTTTTGAGAGGAACATCAAGAGCTAGGCATTAATGGGACTTGAGAGGCTAAGTTTTAATTTTGTTTACCTGTAATGGAGTCTTGTACTGTATGATTGCAAGAAGAAAGAGATAGAGATACCTGAGAGAATTCTGAGCATGGGACTGGATTTGGTTTTCCATTTCTTTTCCTTCACTGCATCACCTCAAGTCTCCATATGCAGGTGCTTATGCTTCTGGGTTTTAACTTCTCTATCTTTCTCTTCCTTTGGTTTTTGGGCATCAAATTTATGAAGATGTTAATTCTCAGTGTTGTGTGGAATGTGCAGGTGGATTTGTGTGAAGCCCTTATAGCTTGGCTTGGGCTTAACTTCTTGTTTGATTCAGAGGTGTGTTGGGTTTATAGTGTAAGACATATTGTATTTATTTTCTTCCTCTTGAGGTCAGTTTCAAGCTCTGATCGACTTGTTTGTGATATTAAACATAGAGTTCAGTAGTCATACTTGCTCTTCCTCTTTAAATCTGGTGAGCTTTCGGATTTATATATAGAGATCATATTTGGATGTTTTGCACAAATAGAGCCAATTAGTTATCAGATGTGACCATCTAACTCAACCATTTTGCTTTCTGTTTTATTTCTACTTACATTTTGATTATTCCACTGCCACTAGACACACTATATGAATCATTCTCCATTATTCATTTCTCTTAATCCATATATATATGGAAATAGTATCTTGTATTGCATCTTTGGATCCCTTTTTCTTTCCAGGGATAACTGCAACAAAGTACGTTGAAGTATTCACTATTGCAAATTGTAGCTATCTTTGATAATTGCAAAAAAAATGTTATGAACTTGTCTTTTGTAGCATTTTGTGTAAATTTCTTTCAAAATGACGATTTTACCCTTGAAATTTAAATTTGAAAAATAAGAAATAAAAAAAATCCAGAATTTTCACCTCCCTTAATTTTCTTCCTCTTTGGACATACAAAGAGGAAGAAAATTAAGGGAGATGCAATTTCTGGATTTTTTTTTGGTTTTTGCCTTATTATTTTGAAAGGGTAAAATAGTCATTTAAAACAAATTTATACAGTGCAACGAAAAGGCAAGTTCATGACATTTTTTTTTCAATTTTTGATACTATTTGCAAAAAGTGGATACTTCAGGGTACTTTGTTGCAATAACCCCTTCTTTCTATTTCTCGGTGCTAATGATCAGTTAAATTTGTAATATGAGCTTCATCATATATACAGCCAGTATAGAAACTAAACTCTGGTATGATCTGTCGAAACTTATGTGTGGGATGTGATCTTGAACCCAAATGGACTAAACTCAGTCATCGAAAATAACCCAGTTGTTATCATTGTAGAAGATTTTGTTACATGGATATGATGGATTCTTTTAGTATGGACTAGCTTTCGATGTTTCATCGTTATTATCAGCCATCTCTTTCCTTTTTAATGCAGTCCTGGTTGACAAGTCACACTCAACTAGTTTTGTTTCTTTGTCAACCATAATGGTCGTATTTAAACATCGAATAATGCAAGTCCTTTCTCTTACATCTCGAGATTACTAACACGCTTGTTGCAGTATAATATCCTGTTCTCAATGTTTGACATGTTGGTGTATTAACATCAAGGCTCCGAGTCACTGAAATGGTCAGGTAAAAAAAATGGTGAGCTCTAGTTTCTTCTGCATTGTTTCTGATCTCTCCTCTTCTGTGTCTGTGAAATAGTACACCTGAACAGGTTTGTGATGGAAAAAGAAAACACATGTGCTTGATATGTAGTGTTTTTTTGTTGTTGCTTGGTTTGGGGATTATTGAATGTGCATATTTGTTCATCAGTATCAAGTTTTACCCATCTGCTGATAAAAAGGTGAAGAAGGTACATTTGAGTACCATCACATTCACAGGCTATGCATTTTATGCCAAAGGGGTAAAAATGAGAGGTGAGGACAAACTTACATGCAACAACATGTATTTGTTAGGAGGAAATTGCACTTCACTACCTTGTACTTTAAGAGTATTATAAAGAGGTAATTGCAAAAAAACTATCCTGAGAAATTCATTTTTTATGACTTGTAGCCTTATTTTTTGATAATTGTAAAAAATGTACCGTGGATTTATCTTTTGTTGCAATTTATATCAACGGATGATTTCACTCTTATAATTTAGATTTAAAAAACAGAGTAAAACGAAAACCTAAAATTTCATATCCTTAATGTCCTCTTACAACGGGAATGATATGAAAATTTAGATTTTTTTTAGTTATTATTTCTCAAATGTAAATTCATAAAGGTAAAATTGTTATTTTGAAACAAATTTATACAAAGTATAACAAAAAAGTGAGTTCATGACATCAGTCCATAATAACCAAAAAAGCGAGTTCATGACATCCTTACCTTTTGCATTTCTTAATTTATTATCAAATATTTTGAATCATATCAATTCATAAACTTTACTTCCTCACCGTGATTTGATCAGCCATCATCATTCTCTTCAAGTAAGCTAGAGCCAGCGTCACGGCCAATAGTAGACCTTCGGGTATTGCCACCACAACAATTTGTTTTGGCTCAAGTTATGACAAGCCACTGTTAGTGCATAAACTATAAAAACCGAAACTCAATTAAATTTGATGGTTTGTTTGATAGTGATTTGTAATTTAAAATTGAAATTTGATGATTTGTTTGATAAAACAACCAATACAAAGTAAATGATCTTAAAAAAAGGACTTAGCCTAAAAAGCTGCAGCAACAACGACAAAAGTAGGGAGACACAATCAAGTAATCTTGACGGAGCTAAAAATACTGTTACTATAATGAGAACTCAGAGTCACTTTGATCTTCTTCCCAACCAAATATCTGTAGCGGACCTCAAAATACGGTGCGGATAATACTCTCCCATGTACACTCAATGTTGTTCTTGAGACGGGTTTTGTGCACTGGTTAATTAGCATCCATGGAAGTCTGTGGATGAGTGGTTGCAATGAGCTTGGAACCAGCAAGACAAGCAAGAAAGATGACAGGCAAAACAGAGAGCTTGACGGGGTCGTTGGAGTTGTGAATGAGGTAACTGTACTTGATCGCGGAGAAGACCAACTGAGAAAGAGCACAAGCCAATCCGTAAATGTCCGAGAAGCTGAGGAAAAGCCTGCTGCTATTGGGCTGAGATGGATAGTAAAAGCACCAACACCACATGATGGTGAGATTGCTTGAACATGGTATTGGTGGTGTTGATCTCCTCAACACAGCTCCTTGACTTGAGCATTTGTGGGTGAGCTCCACAATGCAGAGAATTGCAGCTACAAGAGAGGCTAGCATGCCCAACAGTGCATAATAAGGCTCAGAAGGGGAAGATAATTGATCGAAAACAGCCGAAACAATCTCCAGGACGAGGTTTGTGGCCAGAAACATCCACTCTAACGATGAAGAAGAAGATGATGATGATGATGCAGTGCTATTAACATCCTGACACAAGATAACTCATTAGTTATAGCATTTAAAATATATCCCTCATGTGCATTTGGTCTTTATTTAAAAATAAATAAATAGTGCTTTATGTTTAACAATATTTCATTTCAATTAATAAATTTTTGATATTTTTTATTATTCGAGTAATTTTTGAATTAGGCAAGCGGGGTACTAATTGCATCGTGAATCGGTTTCAATTAGTTTGGCTATCAGCCAAGCAAAGGCTAATATATTGTGAATGCTCTAAAAGACTAGTTTAGTGGGTTATTTCCTTCCCAGATACTCGTATTGATATAGGATTAAGACTCACACGCGAACACCTAATAAACGTCTTTAGAAAACAAAGAAAGTAGTGATCAATATAATACCATTTCCACTTGGATTTCAATTGTAATTTGAGGAGACAGATCTGGATCCTGGGCAACATTGCTGCTTTGTTCAAGGGAAAGAAAAAGAAGAAGATTAGCATTACAAGCAAGGACACTGAGCTCATCATCATGAGCAGTTACTGCAGGAGATGATTGGAGATTCATCTTCACATTGATTTACTGTTTGGTTAGTGTGTGTAAAATGAGTGGCTTGATTATTTTGTTAAATAAGTGCAGCTTTTATGCATACTAACTAGGCAAAGAAAGAGCCGGCTGAAGGTGACCTTCCACAATATATTAAAATAACCTAAGCAGAGGAAGAATGGAAGATGCTGGTCATGAGAAGGTGGAGGAACTGAGGATAACATTTAGTTTTGTTTTTATGTTACGTTACCACTTACCAATCTACTTTTGGCTTTGATTTTACGTTAAATTTGACGCTGAATGAATCATTCCAACAAAAAAAAATGGTTTGACACTTGTTACACAGAACATTTGGTTTTGTTTTTATGTTACATTTGATAATTGTTGTTTTAAACAACAAATGACTGTTACTTTTCATATAACATTTACTTTTGTTTTTATGTCACATTAACTATACGACTCTTGGTTTTGTTTTCACATTAAAGTTAATGCTGGAATGAATCAATAAAACTGGTTTGTTACTGGCATTATTACATTTGGTTTTGTTTCTCTGTTATATTCGATAATTGTTGATTTAAATGACAAATAATTTGTCTTCATCGGGCGTATCTTTCTAGTGAATAAGAAAATGCTATGTATCTTGTCTAAATCAATAACATGCTGCTGATCTTGTCTAAATCAATAAGAAAAACAAAAACACTTTGTTCCAATTACTAAAAAATTACAAGTCACAAAAATCAAATACCCCAGAATTTTGTCACTTGCACCATCTTGTTATGTTGGTAGCAGCTACAAATTAGCCATTAAAAATACTAAATGCTGCTAAAAAATCATGTTTGAACTGAAAATAAAGGCATCACAGTTGAAAAGAAACTAAAATAAATAGGAGCCTAACAATGTAAGTTGACCCAAAAGTTAAGACGCAAATCTGTTCAACAGATAAGACTGATTTAAAACATCAAATGTAAAACTGGAATTGGACAGAAACAACTAGAAAAACAAAACATTCAAGGCAACAAAGCCTGGTATTGTCAAAAACATGATAAACTTGGGCTCTTATAGCCTCTGAGCAGCTTCCTTGGCAAGAACCCTTTCCTTAGCCTTAGTCTTTGCTTGGGATTTGGAGCCCATGATTCCACCTCCCCACTTCTTCCTGTTCTCCTCGTATTTGTCATTGAAGTTAGCCTGCAACAACAAATATTAAGTGAGCACCGAGTTTATTACCATCATCAAATTGCACGAATATTTCAATTTACACTACCTTAATAGCCTCTAGAATCTTGCTGAACTCCATTTTATCTTCATTCTTGACTGTGGTCAAGCACAATGCAGAAGCAGTTTTCTGGTGGACAATCTGAGAAAAAAGTCAAATTAATTCAGTGTTCAATCCATATTAACTAAGATTTGCATACAATACGACAAATGTTTTTTTGACAAATTACCGCTCCCAAACGTGATTTGCCTTTCACAATGCAGTATGGGATTTCCATCTTCCTGCACAATGCGGGAAGCCAGACAACCAACTCGATTGGGTCGACATCATGAGCGATAACCACCAGTTGAGCTTTGTTCTTCATTGGGGAAAAATAGTAAATGTCAGTTAAGAATGGTGATATAAAAGTACATGCACTAGATTGGGAACTGCTTAAGAAAATACGAGACCTGTTCAATGAGGTAGGTAACATGGTTCAACCCATACTTTACAACAATGGGCTTCTTAGCCTCAACAGTTTTCCCTTCAGCCTCAGCCTGAGCCCTTTTTAAGAGACGCTCTTTCTTTTCTGCTTTGTCTTCAGGCCTGTACTTCAGAAGCATCTTAAAGAGACTGGTTGCTGCAGGAAAGAGCAGTTGTAACATCAGATTTTTTTCCGATTAAAGCCAAAGAACAGCATTCACATCATGGTTTAGAAACCAAAAATGAGCAAATGAAACATGGCCCATCACAGAGACATATTCATATATATGGCTATAGCTATCTACATTGTTGCAAGTCTTAAATGCCATGTTGAAAACATACTAATTTACAATCTTTCTGGGTTGAGAATGTTTCTAGGTCAATGTTGGGAAATCCAGTTGTATGCACAGTGTTATTCATTCATCGGTTCATTTCCTAACGATAGAGTTACATTTATTGGGCCGATTGACAACTATACAAGCGTCATGCACATTATTCAACAATGGGATGGAGTCATGAACAGATGTAATATGTGGCAGTAAAAGCAGGCAAGAGAATGACTGATGGTACACTGAAACAAAATAGCACAATTATCAATCCTTAGAGAAATGTTATCATTGACAAAGCATACTATCAATTATGCATTTTCAATTTAGTGATCAAAGATGAATTACTGACTAATTCATGCAAAATATTACCATTCATCCAAAAAACTAATTACAATGGGAATTGGTTTAGTTTCATACCAAGGTTTTTGTCAAGAGTCTTGGTGAACTGGTTAAGAGCTGGGGGCACCTTCAATCGCTGCTTGAGGATCCTCCTCTTCCTCTGAATCTGAACATTTTTGGGGAACTTCACATAACGGGTCAGATCCCTCTTGGGAGGGATAGCACCACCAATCCCAAACTGCTTTGTCCTCTTCTCAAACAACGGGTTTACAACCTTCTCCTGAAATTCAAAATGCACACAACAATTAAACCAAAAATGCACAGTGAATTCATACTCAGAAACACAATACAGTTTCAGGGAACAGTACCTGCTTCTTCTTAGATCCTCCAGCCAGAACCTTCACTCCTTTTTTCGGAGCCTTTCAAAATGCAACCATAACAACATAAGAATCACACATACCAAAATTAACCTTGATACATAACATATGATACACACAGTGCACAAAATCAGACCCACGAGCTAGTTATGTGCAGATCGAGTAGTTACAGTGATATTAAGCTTAATAAACTGGAAAATTAGCATATACAGTCGAAAATAACCAGTTATTGCTCTGAAAATGAAAGGCGCCATATCTGTATCATGAATCAAGCTATGCAATGTATATTACAGTTCAACAAACTACATGAAAATCAGAAATAATAGAGGAGACAATTGCTGCTAAAAAATAAACATCAACAGAAAAATCTTATGAAAACGATTGTGATTGAGAGAAACAGATCAGAGACACACCATTTTCGGAGATGTGCTTCGAGGTCCTTAGCTTCGTCTACCTGTGAACGAGCGGCAAGAGACTGACTAAAACCCTAATCCAAGCGGAGGCGAGACTTATAGTTATAAGCGAAGGTGAGAGAAGACCCGTACGACACCGTATGGTTCTTTCTAGGTTTTTTCGCAGTCGTTTGTGGGTTTTACTAATGGTGGTCATTGGGCTCAGACTGTTAATTTTAGCCAGGCCCAATAGAGAACGTAGTAAAGGTCATGCAAAGTAACACGACGTCGTTTGGAACCATATGCTAGGCTCGCAACGACCGTTTCAGCCTGGCTACCAGACATCATGAGAGACGGAGCCATGAAGCATTCATTTACAACTCTCCAGTCGGAGTAAAGTGGCGATCACAGTGAGATAGAGCTGTAGAAGAACTGGCCATGGATAGCAAAAACATCGTCGTCTGCGACAACGGCACCGGCGTACTTCTCTATCTCCTTATTGCTGTTGAAGCTTTGTTTTTACACTATATTTTCAATTGGGCAGACGATCCGTTTGATCCTGCATTTTGTTTCTAGATCCGAAGAAATGAACATAGTCCCTTGTTTCTACTCAAATTTTTATGGGCTTGGTTAATTTTGATCCAATTCGTACGGTGACCAAATAATTTGAGGGAAAAAAATAGTAATTTTGAAGTGAATATTTGAAATTTCATTTCCTAAACTGCATACAAAGAGGCTGGAATGATTGAACCCAATATTGCGGTTTGAATTAATTTGTCCTAGAAATTCATTATTGACAACATTTGGGTAATTGGGTAGGCATTGAAATGTTCTAATTATGAGGAGTTTTGCTATTCTTAATTTGGAGGAAAGGACTGATAGAAAGTTATAGTTTTGAGTTATTGCTCATAAGTGGTGTTAGATTTGGATGAATGTGTTTGAGTGGAGCTTGATTTGGAGCGGTTTTTCATTTGGAATGAGTACTTTGTGTTGTTAGTTTCATTTCATAGCATAGTATGTAAGATTGGTGGTTTCAAATTTTTATCCTCCCATGGCTTGTTAATTTGGTTCTTGTGTAACTGTTGTGAAGATGGCTCTTGAATTGTGAAATGGGATGGTTCCTGTTCTTAGGATTGAAGCTAGCAGATGATGCTACAAAAAAACAATATGGATGAGTTTAATGTTCATGGAATGCTTAAAGCAAATATGATACTGTGGTTGTCTTCAGTACTTTTGCTTCATTTTGGTTTTCAAGTTTTATGAAACAAGAAATAATCGGTGCAGTATGTCAAGTGTGGTTTTGCTGGAGAGAATTTCCCTACCTCTGTCTTTCCTTGCGTTGTTGGGAGGCCCATGCTACGCTTCGAAGAATCACTCATGGAGCAAGAAGTGAAGGTGAAATTCTTAGGTCATTATGATACATAAGATCTTATATCTAGGTTATAAATTCGGAGGTCCTTCTTCATTTGTCTTTCATGTAGGACCTTGTCATTGGGGAAGCTTGTGCAGACTTGCGACATCAACTTGACATATCATATCCTGTGAACAACGGTATCGTGCAAAACTGGGAAGATATGGGTCATGTGTGGGACCATGCATTTTACAATGAATTAAAAGTAAGTTTATGGTCCTTTTGAGTACTTTATTGAAGATGGAGTTGAGTATATTATTGCCTTTTACATTATCACTCACTTGTTAATGGATATGTTTTGTCGTTTTATACAGATAAATCCAGCAGATTGTAAAATTTTACTCACGGATCCTCCCCTTAATCCCACAAAGAATCGTGAAGAAATGGTAACTTGTTACTAGTTTTGTTTGCTAATGGGTTACATACCCCTTTATACTTTCAACTTAAAGCATCTCATGATTTGAGTTTTGGTTGGCACAGGTTTTGACCATGTTTGAGAAATACAACTTTGCCAGTGTCTACATTCAAATCCAAGCAGTGTTAACACTGTATGCTCAAGGTGCTTATAAACATTAGTAAAGGTCAAAATTTTCACTGCTTTCAGAAAATTCGTTGACTAAGCATCTTAGTCCTTGACTCTACAGCTACCGTAGATTGAAAAAGTGAAATACCTTATAATAACTTTCTGGAATTTTATTTTTGAATAGTCTAATTATGATTCTAACACCCCTCTCAATTTGCAATGTGGTTGAGCATTATTTTCAATTTTTACAGGTTTGTTGACTGGATTGGTTATTGACTCTGGCGATGGTGTTACTCATGTGGTAAACAGTAAACTTCTGTATTATTTTATTCTGATACTTTATTTCTACATTTTTATTCAAGAATTGACTTTCATTATTGTTTGCTGTTCTTTATGGTATGACCATTCTATTGTACTTTTTTCACGTTTGTCTAGTGAGAATTATATGACACATTGCATTATATAGCATTTGAAACGTCATTTTATATATTATTTGGGCATCAGTTATAAATTTTATTTATTGGTATCTTTTTCATGTGGTTTGTCCTAAATCCTTTTACATTTTTGATGAACTAAATGTGAGGATGGATTGCATTATATAAGATACCTATTTGTTTCATTTGTGTTTCTCATGTTGAAACTATTTATTCTTCTTCCTTTTTTCATGTTGCAACCACCGTCTTTTCTTTTACTGGAATTTAAGGATGTGATTTTGTGAATTAAATTCAATATCCCCTTATATATTATAGATTAGCTAAAGGAAATGTTTCTTGCACTGCTCAGATTAATTTTAACTATATGTATAATTATTTGAAACTCTGTCCAGGTTCCAGTTGTTGATGGCTACTCATTTCCCCATCTTACAAAGCGAATGAATGTAGCTGGGCGTCACATAACATCATATCTTGTTGATTTGCTCTCCAGGAGAGGGTGAGATCAGTTTCTTTCAAAAATAAGACAGTATAGGTTATTTGTTTTGCTTTGATTAAATTCAAATATTCAACTTCCTTTCGTGAAGGTATGCACTGAGTAGGAATGCTGATTTTGAGGCTGTTAGAGAAATAAAAGAAAAGCTTTGTTATTTAAGGTAGCCACAGTTTTGGTTTAGGTTATTAGGAACTGCTTCAGTCATACATAATATTACAATATGATATCAAATTCTTGCAGTTATGATTATAAGAGGGAATACCAATTGGGACTAGAAACTACAATCCTTGTAAAGAATTATACAGTAAGTTGTTTCTTCTAGGGATGAATCTCTCACTAAACTTAGCTACCCCTGAGTATGCACCATTCTCAACCTTCTACCCCTAACTTCAAAAAGTTGCTGACTAGCCCCTTAGGTTTTTTTTTGTCTCATTTTATCCCAATTCTGCCAACTTTTGGGCGTGAAAGGACGAAAATACCCTCATTGAAAAATATAATAGAAATGGTATTTTCGTCATTGCACATCCAAAAGTTGATGGAATCGGGGAAATTGAGACTAAAAAAGCTTCGCAGGTTGTCATAAACATTTTAAACTAGGGGGAGTTGGTTGAGAATGGTGCATACTTATGCTAAATAGCTTAGTGAGATTTATCCATTTCTTTTTAGTACTCAATCTTTTATGGCAAGCTGCTTATAGTTCCAGGAATTCTATTTCATCTATTTCTTTACATGTTTGCTGTGTTAGTTCGTTTCCTTGTGCTATTTCTCTACTAATAAATCTCAAATCAGCTTCCTGATGGGAGAGTCATTAAAGTTGGCACAGAACGGTTCCAAGCCCCTGAGGCTCTTTTCACTCCAGTAAGCTCATCTATCTAATTTCGTATCCATTACATGTCAAAGCTTTTTCTCTATTTGTATATATATAAACTAGTTGTTATATTGATCATTTAGGAGTGACTTGGAGTTACAAAGCCAATACAATTTATGGAATAAAGTAGTACTGTGATATTTCATATTATTTTTAAAATGTGTTTCGCTTGTATGCTACTTATATATGGTTCTTTTCAGGAACTCATAGATGTTGAAGGCGATGGATTGGCTGACATGGTATTTCGTTGCATTCAGGAAATGGATATTGACAACAGGATGATGGTATTAAGATTATTTTGAAATATACTCAACATAGGATTCACTGTTTCATTCGTAGATTGTTGTCATGAGCAAGAAGACAATAAATTTAGGGTTAGTTGCTAAAAACTACATTATGTATTGTCCATGATTTAAACTAGGGATAATTGTCAAAACATGCACTAATGTTTCGTCCACAAACGAAGTAGTGCACAATGTTTTGTCCGCGTCGTCTGGCTACCCTTATGAATCGTCCACGCACTTATGTTAGAAAAGTGTAACAGCAGAACCTGAATTGACAATTTTGCCCTTTTGGTTTATAATTCAAAAATAAGAATGAGTTAAAAGACTGATATACCCTCAATTTTGCCCTTTTGGTTTGAAATTCAAAAATTCATATTTTAGTTTACAAAATAAATAAAAATCAGAGTTTTTTTAAAAAAAATACAAAAAATCAGTGTTTTTTAAAATTTAATGAATATTTTTATTTTTCTTCTTTATTTTTCTTTTTTCTTTTTTCTACCCAAATATAATTAAATACAAAAAACTAATTTTTATGTATTTTTTTTTAAAAAAAACTGATTTTTATGTATTTTTTAAATTAAAATCTGAATTTTTGAAAATAAAAACTGAATTTATAAAAAAAACTGATTTCTATGTATTTTTTTAAATTAAAATCTGAATTTTTGAAAATAAAAGTAATTTTTATAAATAAAAACTGAATTTATATAAAAAAACTGATTTTATAAAAAAATATTTTATTTGTCTATTTATTTATTTTTTAATTTTTTTATTAGAAAGGGTAAAATGGTAATGTCTCATGTAAAAGTCAAAAGGAAAAGTCAAAAGATTCATGATAAGGGTAAAATGGTCATTTCAGTTATACTTTAACTGCACATGTATAACAGAAATGGAATATTCCATTAATTTTTCTAACAAAAGTGCGTGGGCGATTCATAAGAGTAGCCAGACAACGTGGACAAAACATTGTGCACTATTTCGTTTGTGGACGAAACATTAGTGCATGTTTTGACAATTATCCCTTTAAACTATATTTATGTATAGTCCACGTGCGAAAAACTACATTTATGTATTGTCCACATACGAAAAACTACATTATGTATTGTCCACGTCTCTAATGTTAATGGAATATTCCAATAGTCAAAAGATAGTGTAGTTTAAAAGCATGGACAATACATAATGTAGTTTTTCGCAAGTGGAAAATACATAATGTAGTTTTTAGCAACTAACCCATAAATTTAACAATCAAGTTTCTATTTATAAATGAGCTATTAAAAATAGATTGAAACACAAAAACAGATTCTTTTTGTATGTTTTTCCTTGCATATCGTCTAAAAAATTGTTTGTACTCATGGGCTCCCTCTCTTTTTTCAATCTTAACCTACTTTGTAATTTGCAGCTTTATCAGCACATAGTCTTAAGTGGAGGAAGCACAATGTATCCTGGGTTACCTAGTCGGTAATAAAATCATTATCTTATTCAGTTCATATGGTTTTTGGTCCTTCCCTTGTTTTTTTTTTAATTTATAAATCAGCATGCACCAGTAAGTTCATTTTTTTTTTACATTCCTGTCTCAAGACTGAAAAAAACTTCCTTTTTATTATTGTGCATTTCCAAATTGTATTATGAAGTCTATTAAATTAATAAAGGTTTATTTCAACTGCTTAGTCTGGAGAAAGAAATACTAAATCGCTATCTTGAAGCTGTATTGAATGGAAACAAAGATGGGTTGAAGGTAACTTCTCTCCACACTATGTTATAACCAAAACAAGAAACATATATGATCTTTTCATATTGATCAAGGAAAGCACCACAATTACCACCTCTTGAACTTAAAGCAAACATTGATTGTATAATTAGAGTTCGGTTGTCATTAGATTTTGGTAATTGTATCGATGATATCAGGACTATGTGAAAGAACAATCCAACAAGAGAAATGAATTAGTGTTCTTATTCCTATATTTTGTGATGGGCAGAAACTGAGATTGCGCATTGAGGATCCTCCACGAAGAAAGCATATGGTATACCTTGGAGGTGCAGTCCTTGCCGGAATTATGAAGGTAAGGGGGAATTACTTCTTACTACCCTGAGCTATACACGATTTGCAGTTTACTTTCCTGAACTTTGAAGTGTGCCAATTTACTACCCTCAACTTTTAAATATGTCAGTTTACTACCCTCAACTTCTAAGCGTGCCAGTTCACAATACATTCCTTCTGATTGTGGCTCTGGTCAGGAACCGACCCGTCATTGTAACTTGATAAAACTTGGATCTGGTTGTTGAATTGCAGGATGCACCTGAGTTTTGGATTACCCGGGAAGAGTATTTGGAAGAGGGAATTGCTTGTCTCAGCAAGTGTGGTCAAGCATAACATGTTGAGACTATGCAGAAACTTGAAGGCGGAGACATCAAAAGTATGTTCTGAGCTGACCACAGAGACTATGCAGATTGAGACTTGTGCAGTCCACAAGTGGTTTTCAAAGACGAACCCGTATAGGTGTGGAATGTAGTAATGTACTCCACATGGTCTATAATTTCCAAATGATAAGGTTTGAGATCCAAGCCAATGAGTGAGTTTCAGACATTGTAAACAGGATTGAGGATTCAGTGAGGAATTAATGTTTCTGCAATATGCCAATATCGGTGTTATTAGATGATTTTATCCTTGAAATTTTAAATTAGAAAAAAAAACGAGAATTTCCAGCTCACTTACTTTTCTTCCTTTCTGCTGGGCCCTGGGCCAGTCAAAAGCGGCCCAAAAGGAAATCAAGTTTAGACGACGTTGTATTGCTGCTGAAAAAGTTTCTCTCTGCCAGCAGTTTGTGGAACAGTTGGGGTTGAGAGCAAAGCTGAAGAGGCGAAAATTCTAGAATCGTTCTCGCTGAGTTCAGATTTTAATCTTCAAGACCTGAAGCAAGGTATGGTCACTGCTGGTACCTAATTCATTTGTGATTTTCACTCAATTAATTTTAAATCAGCTTCTCTGAGCTTTATTGTTCTTGTTGTTGATGATGATGATGTTCCGTACTATATAGCTGAAATTTATGAGGTTATTTAATAGCTTAGACATAGACCAGTGTTTCTAGTTGTTCGTCTGATTGTAATTCGAGATCAGCACAAAATGGAGTAGCAAAAATTGAACTGAGAATGGAAAATTGGAAATAAGTGTATAATGATCCCTAATTCATTTTTTTTTTGTATGTCATAGAATGTTACTCAGCACTAACGTTTGATCATTAGAGATAAAAGTTAGTCTCATGACTTGCATTGCAATGGCCTTGCTTCGCTGCAAGTGATTTTTTGAACAACCTCATTTTTGTTTGGGACTTTCTTTTGGTAATGGAAATGAGTTTTGGTCACTTATCATAATAGTGTGGAGGTGCAACGGTTTCTATTTCCCGCACTAAACACTCCCAATGGATATAGACAATGCCTTGCACATGATCCAGTTTTATGGAACAGTGGAAGACCAAAAGAATCGCTTTTGGACAAGTGCAAGTGAGAGAGACACAGTTGACACGGGATGAGAGAAATGGGGGAAATGTGTTCATGAGGTTTCAAACTAACCTTGGGATATTTGTGTGGAATGCACCATTCTTCCAGGAACACCAATAGTTACTAATCCCAGGTAAAGTCACATGAATTGCACATGCCCATGATCTCTTAAATGATAATGTGCATGATCAGCAGCCAGCTCATGTGACTTTTTTCTGACATGGAAAAAAACTATCGCTTTATTTTGTTTGAGACTGCCATGTTGTAAACTAAATACAGTTGATTGCAGGAGTGTTTTGTGAGACTAGTAATCACTAGAATTTTGTTGTCATGTGATTTGCATTTGCCTAAACATTCAGTGACCCAGGTTTGCAATTTGTCTTTGAGAAAAAGTTGCAAGTTCATAGAATATTAGAATTTATGTTAATAAGGTAAATTGGTCATTTTGAATTTTTAGGGTTTAGGGGTATTTTTGGGTTTTAGGAAGAAGAGAAAAAAGCTCCATGTGCCTTGCACATGATCAAAAATGGAATATCCCGTCTACTTTAACGGAATATCAGTCATTTTCCATCTATGTTAACGGAATGCAAAAGTTTTTGACATTTCCACATTGAAAATGCAACTTATTGACATTTCCATATTGAAAAGGCAACTTATCACACACTTTTTTTGCAGGGAAGTTATCAGAATGTGACCAATTCAAAAGGGCATGTTTTGGTGATTCCCTCTTTTTGTTATGAGTTCAAATTTTGAAGAAAAAACAAACATTTTGATTACAAAGTCTCATGGCTGAGTTACCAAATATTGTTTTGTGTGATGTTGTGTGTCAAGTTTTACCAACTCTGTACTGTACATTAGTGTGAAGTTATTCCTTGTTTTTCATTAAGACTAATTCAAAACAGTTGTTAACCTAACTCTCTCATGTAGAATCAAAATCTTGGTTACTGTTCTCACTTCTTCTATCTTTGAGTTGTTCTCTAATTGACTTCATCTTTTATCTCTTGAGTCCAGTGATTGTGTTTGTAGCAATGCCAAACTTGTTGATCTGAAGATCTTGGGTGTACTGTCAGTTTCTGAGTGAGCATGTGCTTGGAATTTTTGTCATCATGTCAAAAAGCTAACCATATTATTTGCTTTTCATCTATAGCAATACCTTTTATACATTCAAAACATTATTACAAGAGTCTCACACAATAATAAACTATGGAGAAAGAAGAAGAAAAAAAACTAAAATTGAAAATTTTACACCCATGAGATTTCTTTCATTGATGAAACTAAAACTGATTTCTACAGGTGAGGGCCACAAAGTTTAGCATCTCTCTTCTTTGGCCTGAAATTGAGTGCACTGAAGCTATAGAAGCATAGATTGGCTTTCTTTGCTTTGACTGTCATGACATCTGTTGTGGCTGTGTAGCCAGGCAAATTGCATTGAGAAGATGAACTCTTTATCAGAGTCGCTTGACAAGAAGACGCCAACTCTGAATCTTGTGCACACTCGATCCCATCAATGGACGGTATCTCCAACCGGTAAACTCCATACTTGTTTGTAGTCCTGTTCACTGAGAATGATATCTGTTCTGCTGTTTCGGGTGAAAGCGCATCGAATTTGCAATCTATCTTCACTTTAGCACCTGCTCAAGAAAGAACTCATGAAATGTAAACTAAAAACTACAGGGAAATCTTACTCTAGCCTACCTATTCTTAGGCAGATGTACCCAATGAGGTTCGAACCTCAGAACTAGAGATGTCAAGAACTACAGGGAAATCTTACTCTAGCCTACCTATTCTTAAGCAGATGTATCCAATGAGGTTCGAACCTCAGAACTACAAGGAAATCTTACTCTAGCCTACCTATTCTTAAGCAGATGTACCTAATGAGGTTCGAACCTCAGAACTAAAGATGTCAAGAACTACAGGGAAATCTTACTCTAGCCTACCTGTTCTTAAGCAGATGTACCCAATGAGATTCGAACCTCAGAACTAGAGATGTCAAGATTTGTTACCTGTAATGAAGTAGCTGTGGGTGGAGTAGTTGTTATTGTAGCAGATGTCACAGAACACAACACCCATGACTGCGATATGTGAGGATTGTTTGTGTGAAGATTTTGAGGAGAGTGAGACAGAGAAGAGAGATGGAAGAAGGAGGAGGAGCAACAATGGAGTTGTCATGGCCTCTCTGTGTGTTGTGCTCCCAATCTGATGTAAGTGCAGTTTTATTGTTTTTTTTTTATGAATGGGAGTTGGAGATGGAGATGAGTCAAGTGTATGGATGGTGATCAAGGTGGAGATCCAACTGTAAAATAAAAAGTGGGGGAGGAGCTTTATCTCATTGAGGAGAAACAAACAAAGACATGTGAACTTGGTTTGGAAGTTATGTGTAGGAAAGAGAAAGAGAGCTCTTGTGAGGAATGGTGCTTTTGGTGGGCCTCCAAACCAAAGCTCAGACCTGCAACATGGCTCAACATGGAAGCTTTACTAGACATCATCTGTGTTTAGTGACACTGTATAGTGTTCACCTCACCTATAGGAAATGTGACTTTTTTAAGGTCAATGTCTTGGGGGAAATAAGGTTACACAGCATGCAGGCTACAACTGGAATGATTAGCTCTGTGAAGTGATGGGCCAAACTTTGTGGATGATAGGCCCTTTATGGTACTACTGGATCAAAAGAATCTGGTTGGTAGCTATGTCTCTACTAAGACGACCTTCTTTCTCGGTCTCTTTGTAAGAAATTGGAGATGACTTGAGACCGGGGGAATTAGCAAAATGGCCTAAAAAAGAAACGATTAAAAACTAACGAAATCTGTTTGAACCGTCAAGACCCGTCAACTTGTGCGAAATATCAAGTTTGTCTTTAAAAATATGTAGGATATGGTTATGCAACGGTTGACAACTCTTGTTTCATAACCCTAGCTATTTTTTTTGAAGTCATAATACATAAGCATTGAGAGGCTTCATTCAAAGAGTTAGGTTGTCCTTACATGTTTTTCCATTTGGCACAAGAACATCCATGGATGCAATTTTTGGAGACATTGGACCAATTTCAACAATAAATAGCCATTATGTAAAAACAAGTTCATTGAGTAAACAGATCTTGTGTATAAGTATAAAGACATAACTACAAACTCCTCAAAATTCTAGAAATAAAAATATAATAAATCGTTCAACTATCAAATGGGTTATTGTCTTTGGACCAATTTATCTTTTTAAAGACTTTTTGTTTCATCAAATGGCTTGCTATACCACTCTCTCGGATCTTTCTATTTCACCAAACATCAACTTTGAACCCATGTCTTTTTTCCAAAGATTTCCAACTACAGACTCTAGTTTAAGCAAAGCTGAGTTTGATTTTGGGTGAAAGCATGGAAAAAGGAGGAACATTTGACTTCAAAGCATGAATGATTCCAGGGGTAAATAAATTAAGTGTTTCTCCTATTGAATGCACCGGTGGTATTGTTACAGCTCTCTTGCTCATCGACAATTAGAAAATCAACCTTCTGAATCGAAACCTTATTGATATACAAAATGGGAGTGTAGTTACCCTAAGCGGGGCGGGGAATCTTCCACCCGACCCCGCTCCAAACCCGCCCCATAGTCATCCCTACATTCTCCAACACATTCAAATGAGTTAATATATATCACAGAAAAAAGTAGGGTTCTATTTCAAATTTGGAAGTTAGAATTGATTCGCTTCATAAGATAAATTATTTTGAAGAGAAATATAATAAATTATAGTCGATGGTGATAGTAGGTAATGAAATGTATAAGAAAAATGTGGCCTTTATTATCAAAAAGAAGTAGAAGCAACTAGTAGGATTAACATAATCTAAGTCGGTACAACTATTGTTACAGAAACAACACACACTACATATACAAAAAATTTAGTCATTGGCCGGGAGTGCTTGACGAAATCCAATTCAAAGAGTTGCCGAGCTCTGTGGATGATAACAGAAACAAAGACCACGGGATAGAAAATATACAAAGCAATGGTTGTGGAACTCCAAGAGCCTTGATCTGGAAAGTAAAGACGGTCCATTAAAACCACCAGGCAAGCTACGAATTTAGTGAAATATAGGAGGATGTAGTGGAACAGCATTGCGAAAAATAAAGGAAAATCGCCTCCCACACAAAACTTCATCACTACAAAGATATAGGATAGGCTAAACGTTGCGAAGCACGAGTTCATAAATTGGAGGTACTGCTGGGAAGTAGTACCATATGCAATAATCGGAGTTCGTGCAATACAGACATGCGTTGTATTGCAGGAAGGGCCGGTGGTGGTGTCTTCGGACCAGAGACCCCCAATTGGTCTCAATACTGATTGGAAGCAAATGAATATGATGATGCATGTGGCCACGAAAGGGTCTGTCAATGAAAGGTTTTCAGTCTTGGCCATTGAAATTGCAGGAAGAAAGAAAGGGTTTGAGAGGAGGATTGAAGAAAGTGGAAGACTTGGAGAAAGGAGGAGGCTTGAAAGATGAGTATGGTGAGGGAGTATTGATGTAGAAAATCATGACGAAATCTTACTAGATAAACAAAAACAAAAAAAGGTTCTTTCATGTATGTGTATAAGGAGTTTGGGGCAAAATTACTACAAACAGAGACATTTCAAAATTTAAGCAACCATTTTGTGTCGATAAAAACGGCAGAAAAGAATAAGAAGGGTTGCAAGTGAAAGTACTATACCTTGTTTGATGACAGCTACCAAATATTCGATGATCCTTTTCCTAAACCCATACAGCTACCAAATACCCTGTAACAGTTTGCCGGGAGATATACCCACCGCCGCGCCAACCCACTTCTATTTGTCGAAATGTAATCCAAGCGGGTTCAAGTGCTTGAAGAGCATGACAAAATAAATCAAGATTTATCTGAGTAAAATCAACAGTTCTATACTTCTAATAAGTCAAATTATGTTTTCCAACTCAATTATGTAGATAAAGACATTTTTAATCAAATTATTAGTTAAAACAGCACAATATAACAAGTTGAAAACCATGATTATTTTTGTAGATACACAAAAGTGACAGTCCACAGTTACCCGGCAAAACAAGGTAACTTATACAGTTCAGAACTAAATAAATAAACAAATTGATATATTAACAGCATCGGTTTATCAGAGTTGTGCTATAATCAAGTTTCAAGAAGCAAATATGCTCTAAACAAATGTAACTCAACCAAAACTTGAGACATAATCCAAGCTAAATAAGAATTACCATATCAAAATGGCTGGTAGAGAGAGTATGTGCAGAAAAACTCTTCGACATTATCTGATTGATAGAAGAAAAAAAATCGAAAGCCTGAATAGCCAAAATGGAGGGGAAAGACCAAAGGACCCTCGTGGTTTGTCAACCAATGAGTAGCTTGTTTCCATCCAAGAAGCTGTAGGTGGGTACCTCTAGGTTATATGGTGCCGGCCCCTTGCGAATCCGACCAGAGATGTCATAATGTGAACCATGGCAAGGGCAAAACCATCCCCCAAAGTCACCGGCATTTGGCAAGGGAATGCAACCTAGATGAGTGCATACCCCAATCACTACTAGCCATTCCGGGTCCTTTACCCTTGATAGGTCCTCCTGAGGGTCACGAAGAGATCCCAAGTCAACACTGTTGGCAAGCTTGATGTCATCTTCGGTTTACAGTCACTGTGGTTCCTGGCTCGATGCTGGAGAGGTCAACTTCACGGGATGCCAGTGCAAGAACATCCTTACTGGCTGACATACTCAGCACAAACTTTAGGACTAGGAGACGGATCAATGATGCATACACAATCTCCCACCTGTCAAGACAAAGTACGCAAATGCCCTTTTGCTGGGATCACCGGGTGGGTAGCGCTCATGGTTGTATTCATCATAGACTATCTTTGAAGTGGGGTTCTTTGTAGCCGCCACTGTTGGGGTAATATCTGAAAGCAAGCTGTTTTCATCTTTTGTAATGAGTGACTCTGAGGCAAAACCTGAAACAACCGTTAATCACAGAGAGGATTCATTCCTTGCATCATATTCCCAACAGAACAGCAAAAAACACTTAATGAATAAATACACAAACCCTTAATGTAGCGGTACAAGATCAACACAGAAAGAAAGGAAACACATAAATAGTTTTTTTTTTTTTTTTTTTTTATCTTTAACAAGCCAAGGAATATTATTGAACCTTACAGGTTGTAGGCTTCAAACTACATAGCATCTGCTTTTTTTTTTTATCAAAAGACTTCACCACTATGCAAAACGGTTGAATAAGAATAGCTATTAACTTTAACTCCCTCACTTAGTTTATGTCTATATATACGCAACATACTCCATAGGTTTCACATAACTTTTAACTTCATACATTCTTAATGATACAACCCTGGTGCTCTTGGGGCCTCCATTTCAGGACAGCAAAAAAATAGGGCAGAAAGTAGATAAATCAAAGACAATTATATCAAATGGCCACCAATCCATAGTGTATAATGCATTGCATCGAAAATATGGCATGCTATCTAAAAAGTTCAGAAAATACGAAAAGGGGATGATAATGATATCATCTTGACGATAGCTCGACGTTTTACAAGAACAAATTCTCCCTCTCCCAACATTAGTGCTACTCCAAAGACATCTATCAACTTATAATCCGGAACACGATTAGCTCTATATCCCTGTCTCAAGTTCATATTTCATTTCCCAGTTCCAACAAGTAACTGATCAAATGTGGAGAAAACGACAATAACCAACCAGTAAAATATACAAACATGAATTTTTTAAATCTGCCATGCATGATACCACAGGAACAATGATAATCTCCTAAACAGTGTCACAACTATAAAAAGTACTGCATAATTAAATAAGCAAACACAAATCAACATTTATAATATGAACTCATAATGTTATATAGATAAAGTTTCAGCATCCATATAAATGAGCTGGTTCCAACAGGTCCGAAACAGCTTCCATAAACATACATTTCAAAGCTGCATATACACAGACTCACTCCGATTTAGATCAATATCAGATGGTTATATTATGAAACCCGATTCCGAGCACCCAAACAGTAGAACGGAAGTAAGAAGACAAAAGAGACCTAAAATCAAAAGGAAAACCCATAACCTCTGTAGGAATTGTTGGAAAGGGCCTTATCACGCTAATTTCTTTGCGGGGTAGCCTCGGTAATTTGGCATTCGAATTAAATCGAATTTTTGTTTTTCTTTTAATTGAAAACATTATGAACTGCCCAATATACCCTCGCCCTTTCTTCTTCTTTGTCTCTTCGTCACTGAGTCAAAGTCAGAAAAACGATTGCCGACGAGTTCATCTGTCCCGATCATCTCCGAGCAAGCAACGACGCCGGCGAGAGGAAATTCCTACAATTCCGACTTCATGTCGAACCAGGTACGTGCGATTTGAACTCCTGGTATTTGTGTTAGATTTAGGTCCCTTTTGCAAAACCTAGGGTTTAGTTAGTGTAAATCGCCGGTGAGGCTACGGCGAATGGGGGAGGCGTAGAAGGGAATAGGGTCGTTGCCGGAGAAGGAAGCAGTGTCGTCGACTGGGGTGTTGACGGCGCTGATTGGGGCTAAAACGATGGCGTTATAGCCCACTGAGTCGCCGGAGTTCCTGACGGAGCAGGTTGGGGACACAACGACAACGTTTTGTCACCAACACGCTCCGATTGATATGCCCAGTATGAGCCGAATGAGACCCCCTAACGACGTCGTTTTGGGGCCGACCAGCTCCATGAGGTTGAACCAAACGGAGCAGGTTGGACCCATGAGGCCCAGTCAACGGCCCAATAAGCTCGGTGAGGCCCAGTGAAGGGCCCAAAATGACACCCCTTCACCACGACGACGTCGTTTTGGCCCCAATAATTTGCCTTCCAAAGGCTCCAGACGGCGCATATCGGTAGTAAAACGCGGCGTTTTGATCTTGTGGAGCAAGGTCCAAACGGCGCCGAATGGGGTCAGGATGAGCCGGATGGGAAAGTGACCAAACTCTCTGTTGCCCGATCGGCCTAGGACAATTAGGTGAAAGGCCGTTCGGCCCATGACAGTTTTGATTACTAGTTAATGTTATTTTATAATGATAATATTACTACTACAATTAGGATTAGTAGATAATGTTAGGATGCATCTTATAATCATAATACAGTCAGTGGAAGAGGAAGAATGTTCTGTTTCGATACCGAGTGCTACTCCGTCAGAAGCACCTCAACGGTTTCGAAGAATTAAAACAGAACTGCAAGATGGGGAGTACTTCAACTGTCGTGTGACAGCAAGGTGTGGGTACAAACACATGTATGAGAAGTACAATGAGCGGAAGGATGCAGACCCGCTGACAGCTGCAACATTAAGAGCGGGTCCATTCAGGATGTTCACCAGGTTACCGGAGAAGTTCCAGCCCTCCAACAACCTGGCGTGGATGCTATTAGTCAGGAGTACCACGGTGAGAAGGGACTCCGAAATGTGGTTCGTGCTGAAAGGGAAACCGATCAGGTTGTCCCTGAAGGAATACACACTGATGACGGGATTGAATTGCTCAAGACCCATTGTTGGAGATGATAACTTTCAGAGGCAATTGACTTCCACAGCATTCGAGAAAAGACATTTTGATTCGAACCAGCGTGGAGTGTCTCCACTAGACCTGGCAAACAAGTTGAGCGCCCTTGTGACTACCCGGTTGAAACCGAGGACCGAGCCAGATTACAATATTGTGAAGATGGTTCAGCTGTTGTTCGTCACTGATGCGTTGATACCTCACACAAAAGTGACGACACCCATTGAGCCAAAGTGGATGGGATTAGTAGAAGACCTGGACTTGTTCAACCGGTACCCGTGGGGGTATATCTCCTTCCGGCATCTGAGGGATGATTGTATTCGAGAGTTGAGAGCGAAGTTCCAAGCGATTGCCGCTGGGAGGCTGGGGGCCTCATACACCATATGCGGTCTGCTCCCGTTATTTACGGTACGTAAAACATTTAATACAATTAATGTACGTATTGGTTATTAATAATTTGATTTGTGTTACAGCCTTTTGTATTTGAGTCTATGGAAGCACTGGCAAGTAAGTGGGGGACGGTGGACCCACAGTACAGTGAGGACCTACCGAGGTTTTTGAAGTGGCGGACGAAATGGGCCAAGCCCCCGTCGGCAGATGAGGTGACAACCGAATTTCAGAAAGAAGAGGTAAAAAAAATAAAAGTGTAGACGTGTAATTGTAGATGTAGATTGGTTATATGAATTGAATGTAATGGGTATGTGTGTGCATGTGCAGGTGACTCGGGGTGTCCTAATACCCACAGAAATAGAGAGGGCACTTCCGCATAATCAAAATGTGGGAGTCATACCCGACAGGGTAGCGGATAGGACGCTTGAGCGGATTGCATAAATTTTGGAGGCTGGAGGGGAGATAGAATGGGATGATGAGGGTATGGAGCAAGGAGAGCCAGTTGAAAGGGAGCCGACACCTGATCGTCAGTCCGGGGATGAGGTGATGGCTACAGAGCAGACACCGCCGGATCCGGTAGGGGATGGAGCTGAGTGCTCTCGTCGTCGGGAAGAGGCACCATCGGGGGAGGAGAGTTACCCCAGACCCCTCGTCGTCAGGGGGAACAGGCCGCAGCAGATGATCATATCAGAGGTGTCCGCGTTGAGATAGGAGAGTTGCAGGGCAAGATCCAATCCGTTGCGGACTCTATTGGAGCGGTACGGACTGAGTTTGGGGACGTCATCGGAGCGTTGCGGAGAGAGTTTGGGGGCAAACTAGATGAGATCCTTCATCTACTCCGGACCCAGGGCGCTGCCCGTGACCCGCTGCCCGGGCGTGCCGACCGTGCATCTGGTGGCGACTCCCGAGGATCACATTTCCCGCCTCGGTCTCATCGGTCGCATGCAGCCGGATCGCAAAGGGATGATGAATCTCAGCCTCGTGGATCAGGTGACGCTGGAGGAAGACGGGAACAGGTTGGAGAGTCTAGCCCTGGACCCCGGGATATGGATATGGTCCATGAGGTTGAGATGAGGTGTGAGGTTGATGTTCAGCAGGGGGTTGAGGAGGGACAGGTTGCGGTACAGCAGGGTGTTGAGGAGGGACAGGTTCCGGTTCAGCAGGGGGTTGAGGAGGGACAGGTTCCGGTTCAACAGGGGGTTGAGGAGGGACAGGATCAGGTTTCTACACCGATCGTGGTAGTTGATTCTCAGACACGTAGTGCCGGAGGGGTACTTGGAGGAGGGGAAGAGGGGGTTAAGTCTGTGGAGGGGCCACTGTCGAGTTTTTGGGAAGGTCTGGTGGTCGAAGGGGATGAGGAGGTCAGTCAAACTCCTGCGCGGGAACTGTCGTCTTGGGAGGAGGTACCGACTGACGATGAAGGTGCCGGGGATGAGGCACAGTCGCAGGCTCCGGGGGCACAGACTCAGGCTCCGGGGGAACCCTCGGAGCCTCGGGAGCCACCATCGATCGTGGTTAACCTTCCCCGTCACCTATTTGAACCTGATCCGCCCAGTTCCAGAAAGAGGAAGAGGACCCAGTTGCTCGGTGTCCTTGATCAGAGGCTGATCCGCAGTTGGAACCCAGCAGCGAAGATTCCCCAGCGGTTGAGGAATTACACTGGCATGGTGCGTACCGGGTTGCAGGACGGAGTCCTCTACAGAGGCCTACCCTCCAAATATTACCGGTCATTGGCAACCCCTGGCGAATGGGTCACACCGCCGGTTAGTATTTTATTTTAAGCAGCATATGAGTATATTTTTCCTGGCAATATATAATTTATATTGTTTTCAACTTTGTGCAGCATATGGACGATGCGTTGTCAGGCATACGGTGCAGACAACGACGTTTTCCGAATGTGTTCAGGCAGAGCCATGTAGTGCTGGATTGTGTGTTCCACAAGTTGTGCTGTGCAGAGTATGAGGCGAATATAGAACCGGACCTTGAGCTCATGAACTATGCTCGAGGGAAGAAGCCGGATGTCTATCCTTTCAGTTGGCTGTGTGCGCGGAAGATTTATTTTCCAGTGAACCACAAGAACAGGCACTGGATATTGTTGGTTGTGGACGTGCAAGCAAGAAAAATCCAAGTGTACGACAGCTACCGTCCCCAGATATCAGAGTTCGAGATGAAGGTGTTGATGACCCCGTATGTGCACATGCTCCCGAAGATGCTCTTCCGGGTTTTACCCGGGACACCGGAGACATTATCCGCATACAACGCGGATTTTACCTTCGAGAGGGTGGAACCCATACCGCAAGTCGTCAAGTAAGTATCAGACTTATTCATTTTACCTTTGCAGTACAGTCTTGTATGTCATGCTTATTATATTGGTGTTTGTTTGTAGGATGACCGATAGTGGGATCTACACCCTAAAGTTCATCGAGGTGGGGATGGCGGAACTGGAATTCAAAGACCACATCCGACATACACTTGTGCCGCAGTTTCGCATCAAATGTTGTATTCACGTGATGAATGATGACGAATATCTTCTGTAGACTGTAAAAATTGTTGGATGACTGATAAACTTTTGACTGCGAACTGACGAATACATTTTTGATGGTTTGAGTCATATCTCATGGATACATATCTTGAAAAAAATCTGCACGTCCCTATTCAATCACTACATCCAAAAAAAGAGACATATCAATGTCTCCCATTAATATGTCTCTCCACCCAAGACACATTTATGGGTACACACTCACTCATCCACCCACTACAACCCTATTCATCCTCATCAGCCTATAAATGGGGCTTAGCTACCCCATTATTTGTACTCCAACCCCCTTCACTCTCAGCTTTCAAGGAATAGGTATTCGAATAATGTTCTTGAATTATAATTTTTTAGATGTGTTTGTTGTTTTAGTAGTGTAACCACGTATATGTTTCTGACAGAATGGATCCCGACCAAGCGAATCGTGCGGAGCGTGCGGAGCGTGCGGAGCGTGCGTGGATAAGACGGGAGCTAGCCGGAGAATACGTCACAATGATGGCCGACGGCAGAATAGTCCGAATGCCCGAACGACTTTATCAAGCACCGGAACCAGCATGGTCGGTAGAGTACTACCGGTTACTTGAAGAAGCAGACCGGCAGCTGGACCAACTGGAGGCCCTCATGCGCGAGAAAAATTTACCATGTCCTCCACTCCCTCCTGGTGACAACCCATTTATTCAACCGCGGATGCACGAGGATGACCTTCTTCATTCTTGGGAGGAGCCTGCTTGGTTCAGGGAGTACAGACAATGGATGGTTCGAAACCAAGAAATTACACAGAGTCTCATTAACCGCCTGCTTGCTGCCTAGTATTTGTTTTTATTTTTTGGATAATTATTTTGGTACTTGGATGAATGATGTTTATGTTTTGTATAATTAATGCAATGAATGGCAATGCTTTTATACTTTTATTTGATACATTTCCTATACAAAATATGCACGTCCCAATGCATGCACTACAATCAACGCAGTCAACACATTAATGGCTCCATTAATGGCTCCATTAATGCGTTGACACACCAACTCCAACCCTTTTCATTCCTTACACGCCTATAAAACCCACTCTCCACTTGAATAGTTTTCACTCCAACCCTCGTTTTGTAGGTATAATTGTTGTGACACGATGGAACCCAACCACGATCCTCGTCTTGAGCGTAGGTGGAGGCGGCGGGAGAATGCCAGAACAGTGGTCTTTGTGGCGCCACCACCATGGGCCGTTGAGTACGACCGCATACTCGATGACTCAATTCAGCGGTTGGACCGAATAGAGGAACTCGTCCAACAGAAGAATGTAGAATGTCCTCCACCGCTAGATGGTGAACACCCATTTGATTTCCCTCCTTTTATAAACGATCGTGACTTTGTGAGGCTTCCTTACGAGGAGCCTCCATGGTTTCAACGTTTCGTAGAGTAGATGGACAGATCTAGAGAAGCTGAGGAGAGGCTCCTTAACTTTATGCTAGATGCGTAATGTAGTAATGAGGGTGTATGATTATGCTGTTTGGATGAAATAAAATAAGTTATTTGGGTTTTACTTTGCTTGCTGTGGGCCGATCGGTCTTCCCATGGACCCAAACTGCGCATATTGGGATCCAATCTGCGCATATTGGGGCCCGAAGCGCATATTGAGTCCCAATCTGCGCAGTTTGGTCCTCAATATGCGCAGACTGGGTACCAAACTGCACAGATTGGGACTCAATATGCGCATATTGGATCCCAATCTGCGCAGTTTGGGTCCTAATCTGTGCAGTTTGGATCTCAATATGCGCAGATTGTGTCCCAAATTTCCTTCCGACGTCGATTAGATGGGACATACTTTACGGAAGGAATATATTCCTTCCGACGTTGATTAGATGGGACATACTTTACGGAAGGAATATATTCTTTACTTACCTTTATAAACCATAATATTCACTTCAATGAACTCATCAATAGTTTTTACTAAGTTCATCAACAATGTCTTCGCCTATTTCGGGCAGCAATACACCACGGCTTGCTGAGGAAGAATGCATTGCGATATTGGACGATCTCCACCAGATCAAGGAAACTCTTCAGATGGTGCAATATAAGGCAGATCAACTCAAGCAGGAGTTGAAGGAGGCCATGGACCAGCTCGAAGGCCTATTACGTTTCGTACGGTCCTTCTATTAAGAGATCCCACTTGCTAATGTGAGTTTGCTTGTATCGGCTTACAAAGACCTCAAATTTTCCAATGTAGTATGTGAGGCTTTGTGGTAATAATTAGTGTTGAATTGTACTCACAGCTTGTACGGTCCTTCACTTAGGAGACCAATTCCATTTTCCAGCTGTGAGGCTTTGTGGTATTCATTAGGGTAGTAATGTTTGTCATTGAATGTTAATGGAATGGGACCTTCCAAATTATAAACAATAGTAATTGGTCCCCAAACGGCGCAGATTGGCTACTCATCCGGCGCATTCTGAGAACAACCCTACACCTAACCCTAATATTGACCTCATACGGCGCCGTTTGAGTGTCCGACTGACACCATCCGGCGCAGTTTGACACATCATCCGGCGCAGTCTGAGAACAACCCTACCCTAACCCTAATACTGACATCATCCGGCGCAGTTTGACACATCATCCGGCACAGTCTGAGAACAACCCTACCCTAACCCTAATACTGACATCATCCGGCGCAGTCTGAGAACAACCCCACCCTAACCCTAATACTGACATCATCCGGCGCAGTTTGACACATCATCTGGCGCAGTCTGAGAACAACCCTACCCTAACCCTAATACTGACATCATCTGGCGCAGTCTGACAACAACACAACCCTAACCCTAATACTGACCTCAAACGGCGCCGTCTGGCCCCATCCCTCCACCCTAACCCTTATACTGACCTCAAACGGCGCCGTTTGGGGCCATCCCTCCACCCTAACCCTAATACTGACCTCATAAGGCGCCGTTTGGGGTCATTCCTCCATCAAATTAAGTCATCCCAACCACTAACCCTGTTTTCCCAACATCCACCTACCCCATATTAATGGAACCCACCACCCAACTAACATTTATGGACCTCACCACGCCTATAAAACCCACTCCAACCATCTTCACTCACTACTCACTCATCACTACTCTTCACTCACTTCATCCACAATGTCTTCACCTTTAAGACATACCCTTACGGCGCATCGTGTTGAACTTGAACACAAGGAGAGGCTGGATAAGCTGCAGAACATTAGGATAAGTCTTCTTCGGGTTTCAGTGAAGGCTAATGCACTGATGGACGAGCTGAGACAGGCGAATAGAACTGGATGGACAGATGCGGACGAGAATAATGCTCATATCGTGTTGGAGCAGCTCGAAGGACTACGACACTTCGTCTTGTCCTTCACTCACCAAGACGAGGGCACTACCCTTTGGTAATATGGGTTGGTTTGTATCGGACACAAAGACCTCAAATTTTCAACTCCATATGAGAGTCTTTGTGGTAATAAAGTAGGGTTGTAATGTGTTTACCGTTTTCCTTGAATCAAACTACATGTGACTCGTGGTATTTGAACGATGTTTGGTTTTATATGACTTGTTAACCCAATCGGCGTCGTCTGGGCCACAACCTGGACCGATCGGGCAACAGAGGAGATCTTATTTTTTCACAGTTAAGCCGTTCGGCTCCCTCTGTTGCCGATCGGCTTCATGCATATACACCACTATCCTATCCCAAACATCACTGCATTCCGCAAATGTAATGAAAATGGAAATGCATTCAACACATGCAATTTAAACAAAGTACACTCAACAAATAGTACCATAATCAGGAATAAATAAATACACACAGTCTGTCATAAATGGAAACATACCTACCCTAAACATTAGAAGCAGATCGAAGCGAAGGACATGTTCGTCTGTTGTGACCAACGGTAGCACAATGTCCACATTTCCTGGGACGCTTTGGAGCCGCTTGAGTCGCTCGTTGAACCTCACCTCCTGAAGGAATTCTTCTTTCCTGCAGTCTCCCGCGTTTCGCTTCATAGTCTGGAGGAAGAACATCGATAAGAACTTCACGATCAAATTCACCTATATTCCACTCTTCTGCACGGGACACTGGGTACACAGTCCCAGAATATGCTTCAGCCCATTTTTGTAGCGTGTAATAGTTCGAGCACAAGTCATACAGATCTATATTGGCATGCTCACAACACGCTAGGGCATGGGCACAAGGAATTCTGTCTATGTCAAACTCCCGGCAACTGCATTGCCTCATCCCCAAATGAACCAATACGTCATTATGTTCATCCCTTACCTGATACTCGCCGTGTGTGTTCAATGGTGTTATCTGCATCTGCTTGACTAGCTTGTTGCTTGCAGACATGATTTTCTTTACCTTTGGAGTTACAGTATGGGAGTCCGGTATCTTGTTCATCACATCCAGACGTTGCATGAAGCATTCGGTAACCCTTTCCTGCATCCTGTTCAACAACTTTATAACAGGCAGCTTTCTCGTTGCTCTTATTACATTGTTGATAGACTCAACCCCGTTTGTTGTCATTATATTGTACCGCGACCCTACAAAGTGAGATCTCGCCCATTGACAACGTTGTATGGTTGTCTCCTCTAGATATTCCGCCGCCTTCGGGTACATTTCTTTCAGTTGCTCGTACTTGTCATGGAACCTCTCCATTGTGTACGCATCAGCAACTTCTTGAAACAACTTCGATAATCTGTTTTTTTCCTTAGCCCCTACCTTCTCTCTCACATTTTGGGTCAGATGCCACCTACAATGCCCATGTTGGGCTTCTGGGTAGACGATCTTCACTGCATTGCTGATACTTACATGTCTATCCGAAAGGATAACCAAGTCTTCCCCATCCGGGATCTCCGACCTCAACTTTTGGAAGAACCATTTCCATGATTCATTGTTCTCCGAGTCAACTACAGCCCAAGCCACAAGATATTGGTGACCATTAGCGTCCTCCTCGCTTGCAATTATCAGTACCCCTTTATACCTTGTCTTCAACCACGTACCATCTACTAACATCACTTTTCTCAAGGCATAGTTAAATCCCTCAATGCATGGCCAATATGCTATGAAAACATATTTAAATCTACTCTCCGCATCCACCTCCAAATGAGTTACTACACCTGCATTCATCTTCCGAACCTACTGCAAACAAACAGGGAGTAGTCCATAACTTGAAGCTGGGTCCCCTACAAGTTTAATCATCGCCAGTGTTCTTGCCCTCCAACATTACCAGTATTTATAAAACCCCATCTTCTGCAAATCCAAATTGTTTTGAATGGCACGTGGTTTGGGAAGATATTCTACTTCACTATTTTCTTTTACCAACCTACACGCAATCTCTTCCGTAGTCAATTTACCTTTTCGGGAGTTCCGTTCACTAACCAAAAGAGTATGTAAAGACTCATACGTTCTAATGGAGAACGTTTCACGGGATCCGCGATCTTTTGCTGCACGCACTCTCCACCCACAAGTAGCACCAGCACATTTTGCAATGTATAAAGTCTTTGAAGATCTATCACGTTTTATCAGAAAATCACCCTTAATTGAAATGTCTTTCAGATAACTCATCAGTGCTCTCTTGTTCGGAAACTCTTTACCAACTACTAAACTTGACCCATCCGTAAAACCGACAGTGCTTTGTTCTGGATCCACCGAATCCGCAGGAAACTCCTCATTTCTATGAACATACTCCACCATTTCACGGTTCTCCTCGATATTGTCCAAGCTTGCCGATGGTGGCGTAGGCGATGATGCTTGTGCTTCCGTATCACGTTCTCTCCGCCGAATAACTGGGTTATCTACATTATTTGGAATACCTGCAACACTACAAATACCAACTTCAAAATAAGCGTCATGCCGCCCATTGTCATGTTCATCATACTCATATGCCACAGCTTCCGGTACATTGTTCCCCCCTGTTCAACAATATCATCTTCCCCACAAACTGTAACTTTCTTGCTCAGCTCTACACGTAACACGGTTCTCGTCTCTATAATTCTGTTCTCAAGTACAAAACCCCGAAGAGTGAAATCATCGTACACTTTCTCTATTGGGATAACTCCTACAAAATTGGGCATAACACCTACAAAACTAAGATTCAGTTCTATCTCCCTTTCATTCACCCCGATTTCGGAATACAGCCGGTCCTTCACTTTCTTCAGCGTTGTATTATCGTCCACAATAAGGCTAACACAACCATTGTTTGTTGTTGATATCCAATCATACTTCCCATCCACTAGCTTATATTCACCACCGTAAGTAGCACGGACTAAAATTTCACCCATTCCTGTAACAATTACAACCCCATAAGGACATATTGTACTAATCGAGTATGATTTAGTATATGCAATTAGCCGTCCCCCTCATAACCCTTCCGATCGGTCCGCCGATCGGTTTGCATATACGCCGTCCGGCTTGTATATATTCACGTGCTTCCGAGGCCGATCGGTCCCTCGTCTTCCCCATCCGACGCCGACCGGCCCTACTGGTTCCCCATTTCAGAAAATTCACAAAACCTACGACATACGAATCTATTCCACCCAATTCTACCATTTGTTTATTTCACTACGTTTACACACACATTAAACCATTTGAATTCGTTGTTACACTCCTACATTCTAAGATCTACTCAAACCTAAAACTTAAATTCAATAGCTTCAAATTTAGGATGAAATCAAGCTTACCTTACTTGGAGGATTGCTTCAATGGACTCAATGGGCTTTGGACGGTGGTGGACGGCGACGGGGAACGTGGTGGACGCCGGAATTTTTTTTGGATATTCAGGTCGTCGGCCGGCTTTTTTTCTGGGTGCGAAAACGGGGGCTGCGATTTAGGTATTTTGAGGTCTTTTTACAAAACATATAACAACTGAAGGTCTTTTTGCAATAAATTAGCCTCACAAGGCCTTTTTAATAATTTGTCCCTAACCTCTTTGAGCGATGAAGATTTCGGGCCTGAGAGCGAAGGAATTGAAGGGGATGGATCTGGCGTCACCAGAAGAGGACGAATCGCCTCCGCCATTGACGAGGTTCCGAGAGGCGACGAACCTCCATGGTGATGAGGAGAGAGACGCAGTGAGCCTCTTCGTTGCTATTCTCAGCATCTTTTGTGGTACGCCTTTCACGGTGTTCGGAGGAGAGTTGCGGAAAGGTGACTTATTTGGGAGGAGGAGCTAGGCCCAGTTTAGAACCCAAACAAGCATGCGCACAAAAAGCCCGAAAGAGTTCAATCCATTTGATTGGGCCTAAGGGCATCCACTATGGACGGCCCACCCTGGCCCGGAATCGAATAGGTGGTCGATATCGACAGACAGTTGTTGGATTCTGGTTGATTTTGTTTTTAGAATGGATAGGTCGAGGAAAAAGAGAATCGACCGATCTCTTGATAGACTCTAGAATAATTCATTTGATTTCATATGTTTAGGCGATTGGGCTCCTCACGCCTTCTCTCTCAAATAACTATAGGAAAACAATCGTCTCACTTTACATGCTCTAATAAGAGTTTGATCGATTCTCCTTATTTCGATTCTCTTTAAATTTGAAAAACCAAAATAGTAATGTTCTAAGTTAACTCGTGTACGTGTAATTATTTTTAAATCAAATAATTATTGAGATGAATGACACATATGAACATTAACTCGTTCCATGCGCACGATCTTAACAGAAAAGACAAGAATCATAGTCGGAGAGAATCAATGATTTTGACAAGGAAGGAAGGTCAGCTTTAGCAGCAGAATAATGAGAAAGAGCCGCAAAGATTGACGAAGGAGAGGAACCGAAAGCAGTTACAACTTATATGCTTTGGAAACACGTGAGGTAAGTACGCACGATTGTGTCTGATTCGGACAGCATAGCAAGGGGAGATGTATCTAATTATATGCTGACCACAACACACCTACTTCGATTCCTCCAAGGTGTGCATGTGTCTTGTCTCTACCTACCCATCTCTTACTTGGTTAATATCGCATGCAATACATGTTTTGTTTTCACATAACACGATTCTTGATCTAACTTTGTTACTAAACCGAAAGAGGAAAGACGACCATTTCCGAAAACAAATCTTTATTGTCTTCAATCAAATTGTCACCTTGTACTACAAGGTTAAGCTATTTTAACTCTGACATCATTAATAATTTATACAACAAAACACAAAATTTTAAAAATCGTAAAAATAACAACAAAATAAAAATGACTCGTATTGAATAAAAAGACTTCAAACTTACATAAAGGTTTGAAAAAAAAACATATTTGATAGATAAGTAATTAGTTGATTATCTAATATTAAGTTTTATAAACTTTATAAAACATAATTTATTAAACATTGAATATAAATAGTTTTAACATAAACAAATATGCTATACACGAGTTATTTAGTCTCTCTTTTAGCGTAAACACGTAATTTATTACTTTCTAACAGCAAAAATACATGATAGTGCATGAAGTAACAGGTTGTTAGACTATAAGAGGATATACACAAAATGGTTTTCCTGATAAACCAATAGGAGACCTTGTTCACTGGTCTTTTATATATAAGAAAAGAACAAGTTTGATATCCTTGAGTAAAGAGATGAGGACAAGAATGTCCTCAATAATAACACTTAAAAGGGACAACGATAAGACCCCATCCAAACCAGACGCTTTATGGTTTGTACATCACTTCTGATGATGACTTTGCACCATCCTCTATCACAGGTGATAGCCAGAGCAGCGACAATGACATGAGTTTCAGTCATGGCTGGGTCCCAAAACGCTTGAACTACGTTATTTCGTGCTTCCAGAACCTGAGCCATGTCCGACCTACAAAAAAGACTTGCAGCTTATCAGTGTTTTGGAACATGGCTTCATCAACATTAATAACCTTATACCCACGAGGAAAAAGGACTAAGTAGACTCATCCAGATATCGGATTGGGGGCTGAAGGTTCCGAGGATGAGACATAGCTTCCTGCCATGAGGCGAGATTGATTACCGTAGTCGATTACCCCTGGATTACAAAAAGGATGGGTTCTACTCCACACCCGAACATTCCGTACTTTCCAAATATCCCAAATCCAAATGGAAATGCTTGCAATTTTATATAGTGTAAAGCTAGTAATCATCAAGGCCCACCAGCCAATGAACAAGATCCCGTTTGAGGCATCCGGTATTATTCCATAGTGGTTCTAGCACATCCTGGTAAATGGAAGTAAATGAAAAAAATACTATGTTGTCTCCTCATGAGAGGTGCACATCGGGAAAGTAGAGGAGTTAGGAACAAAAATTCGTTGTTGAAGGTGGGATGTTACCTGCAAGTAGTATGTGAGGATCCTTCATAAGAATATGCATATACGTGGTTGAGTCAAGACCGTCTGGAGTGAGACCCAGGGAGGCCAGAGGATTAGAGGCACAGAAAGAGCCCATTCGGCACGTATATGTCTATACCCTTTTTGGCCAAGTAACTGCTTGAGTGGTCGGACGCCTAGTACCATCCATCAGACGCTCGAGTCACGGAGAGGGGGATAGCAGGAATTTCTTCCGTATCCTTAGTGTCAAAAATGTCTCAAATGATGGACATATCCTAAATACATTGTCCTGACACCATATGGCCAACGATAGTAGCATTTGGTAGAGAATGGGAGAGTCTAGATCCGAGGGTCGCCCCCAAGAGCCATGGACAGTTCAGGATCGAGGTATTAGTTCTTAGTCTGATAGCGCACCGAAGTCTCAAATTCATAAGGGTTTATGTTGCAAAGATACTCCTCAACTGTAGGTCAGGTTGTTGTCGATTAGAACAGTCTATAAGTCCTTTTGGGCTAATAACGGACCTTAATGATTTGGAAAACAAGAGAGTCTAGGTTTATTATGAGGTTTCAGGCACGTTTACCCAAAAGTTCCAAAGTTGAGCCTTTGAGGTCACGAAACATCTCCCCTAAAGATTTGGGCCTACACAGCTTTGCCCAATTTTGTCGAATGAATAGTCTAGTCTTTTCTGAGGAACCGACCCATAAATATTTAGACAGAGCAATGAGAGTACGATCGATGATTGTCTTGAGGATCCTGAACATATACATAACCTAGGTCGAGAGGGATGTAAGGACTAAGAGGATCATGACCTCCTTACTTGTAGGGGATAAAAACTGACAATCCCAAGACCGTACGTATCCTTTTAAGTACACACTAAACCATATAAGCAAGGCTCTACTTCCTACTTTGGACCATCATGTTTGGAACCTCTATGTACATAGAAGCCTCTGAAGTTGACTGAATACCGAGGATTTCGCAACAGGCCTGATGAGTTAGGGTAGTGTGTTGGTACTACAAAAATTGGATGACTTCTGGTTGTTGATCACCTGGCCAAAAAGGGGCCTAAACGTCTTAGTAATATCCTGAACCTATGTTGCCTCTTCTACATTTGTCCAGTAGGAAATGTAGCAATTGTTTGCGAAGAACATATGTGAGATTATCAAAGAACCCTGAGCTATGGAACATCTGTGGAGGCTACCCTCTGATTAGGACATAGAAACGAGTATTAATAGCCCTTTCATGAAAACAAAACAAATATGAGGATAACGGGTCCCCCCTAACAGATTCCTTTGATCGCGGTGCTGAGTGGTGTTTTGTGCCCTCTAGCTCACTATGTATGACACTAATCCCATACAGACAAAGATAAGGGACAACACGTGTCCGTAAATCCAAACTTCTTCATCATATCGTGGATGAAAGGGAATTAGACTCGGTCATATGCTTTGCTCATATGCAGTTTAAGCATCACAAAATCCATTTGGCCTTGCGTTTTCCTACGAAGATAGTGTACTACCTCAAACGCAATAAATACAATATCTTGAATAGACCGACATGTGATAAAGGCCTTTGGTTTGAGTCAAATTTTCGTTCTTCATATAACTTGGGTAGTTATAATGTCTTGGTAGAGGCCAATCACAAGTTATGGATGAAATAAAGATTTCGAACCCACTATCAAACGTTGTATGAGTCTATAAGATCACACCAAAAACAAGCCCAAACTAATTCGACTATAGAAGTCTGGTTACATAAATGTATTTGTATATATTCAAATATAATCATGTTTAATATATATCTTAAGAGGCTTTAACTCTCTTTTTAAAAAAAAGAAGTTTTAACTTTACAATCAGATTTGAATTTGATTCAAGAAGTGTTTGATTCTAATTTGAATTTTAGATTTCGATACCAAGATAAATTGGAACACATAGATTATCTTTTTTTTATGTAACTTTCATTTTGGCTTGAGTTTTAGATATATTTGGATTTTTGAAATCAGAGAGAAAAAAAAAACTTAACCGTACCAGGAGACAAAACTAGAGAGAAAAAAGCTAGCACAATTTGGTTTTCGAAAAGCCTTGTTTGTATGGATATATGTTGAAGCCAATTCATTCAGAGACGCCTCGACATCAAAGTTCACGGAAGCGTTTGTTTTCTAAGGACCCCGTCTCGAACTAGCCTACAAATTACAAGTGGTAACGAATTCTAGATTTATTTTTCTTATCAGTTACTCGAATTACATAGATCTAGCTCAGGTTCTATGGTTTTTTTCATTGTTTGTTTATACCCTAAAAGCTAATAGTTTAACTAGGTTGGCCGAAGAATCTATGACATAGCAGTAATTAACGAAACTAATAACCGGCCATTAACTTAAAAATCCATCGTTATCAAAATTCTTGTCGATACCACAACAAATTTTGTTGGTGTCGATTTTCGTCTAGATCTATAAAAACATGAACAAAACCCTCACCGCCATGCCTAAATATCTTAATTTGTATGAGGCGATGTAATGATGATGAAGTATATAACAATGTATTAATCATTTGGGTATATCCAATTAACTGTATAAAAAAGTAGATAATTACAAAAACTTGTAGTGAATTATGTGTTTTGGAAATACGATAGGTACAATTTTATTTGTGTTAAAAAAACATCCCCTAATTATTTTCCATCTGCTAATGAGGTTTTTTGTGGTTGCAAGTATTCAGGAGGGACTGTACAAAAGTATATACGTAAAAGCTCCAAATTACAAAACATGTATATATGGGCATTAAAATTGTAAAGCACGTGTAATGTAAAGGGAAAAAGTGTCATTTCCAAAATAAATAAGTCACGTGACTTCTCACAACTAACAAAGATAAAAGATTTACGAACGAAGAATAAATAAGAGATCGATGTCTTTTGAAAAAAAACATCGATAATATTTACAAAACGGGTGTTGTTCATCACAAGTATTGCAATTAACTCTGAAAAACATTACATTAAGACATTCAAACAAATTAAACAAAAACGGGTATATATGTAAAGAAAAAAAAACAAAAAAAAACTAAGGAGGTTTAGCGGCTCACGAGAGAAAACCTTGGCCATGGTCATGTCATGGTCTTTACCATGGCCTACGCCATGGTTCTATTCCTTTTGTTCACAACAGCAACGATGTTGGGGGATGATGTCCTCATTCTCAGAACTGTTTGGTGGTGCGGCGGCGGCAACCATTCGGTAGGGGCGGCGGTGGTTGATTTCAGCAATGGTCTTTGTTCCCCGTCCGAGCACAGCCAAGGTAACTCTCCACCAACTCTAAGAGACTATACAATGAAGCTAAGAGACTATAGAGAGCCTCCCGGGCTAATCCGAAACCGGCCCCCATAATTTATGGTTTCAATTTGCCGGGGTTTGATTTTGGTACAATTTTACCAACCGAACACTTGCACGCACGGTTTGGAGAATGTCTCAGAGCAATACAGACGGTGGACTTGGGATCCGGGAGAAGGGACGATAGGATGGGGTTTGTCTCCACGACAGCCAAGGTCGGGTTACCCAGGCTACTTAAGACGGATCGACAGTGCAAGGACGCCCCACAACGGGCAATACGAGATTCAGAAGTTGCGTTAAATGAGCCCCCGTATTGGTGTTACTTTGAAATCATGATAAGAGGATGTCTTCAGTTTGTGTTTATTACAAAAAATAAATTAATTCTACGGGTCAAAGAAAACTATATCACGTATGAAGACTCTGATAGTATTCTAAACCTCAAAGCCTCTGATCATACTTCGTAATAATCGATTGACAATAATACATTTTCTCGTAATACCAGTTTAAAAAAAAGATGCTTTGATATTGTCTAACCATGCATCCAAAATCAACACATGACCAACTCACAAAAAAAAATGTTATAAATAAGGTGTAATAATAGTGCATGCATATAAAGCTATCAGCCCAATATATAATTCTGCACGTGTGATGGCTAATTAACTCGATATATAGTTAAAGTCCCATTACATAAACGAGAAACCCTAGGTACGTACCTAGTCATGATCAGCCGATTATTCCCTCGAGGTCGGATCAGCGGTGCTGTTATAATAACCAGAACCACAAGTCCTAAAAGAAGTTGAAGCTTCATTATAACCTTGTGACCTCAGAAGATCAAACCTAGTTTGTTCTTCATCACCACCATGCCACAACTTGTGATCATAAACAAATGGTTCTTGTTGTTGCTGTTGCTGTTGTTGATGATCGGGAAAGCCAAAACCATGATCATCGCCGCCGCAGAGCAGCCGCGCGTACTGTAAAATGTTGTCGGGAAGTGGAACCGCCGCTTCTGGCTGTGAAAAAGAAGCCGGAAGAGGAGCCAAAGAAGGAGCATACACTTGATGATCAGCTAATGATAAATGTTGATCATGGTTGTGATGATGATGATGATGATTGGACGGTGAGGATGATTGGGGGAGATCTAGGAGCTCGGGGAAGTTGAGCTTAGCTTTGTTGCCTTTGAATCTGAGGGCGGCGGAGTCGTAAGCGGCGGCTGCGGCTTCGGCGGTTTGGAAAGTGCCGAGCCACACTCGGGCGGCTTTCTTCGGGTCTCGGATCTCGGCTGCCCATTTTCCCCATGGTCTCTGCCTCACTCCTCTATAGTGTCTCTTTCTATTTGTATTGCTACTCATTCCTTCAACAAAACATCACAAACCTAAGAGTTTTTTTTTTAATGTTGTTGTGACTTGAATCCCGATCACCAGTCAAATGATTCTACCATGATGTATAAAAGTGGAAGAAAACAAATACATGTATAATAGGATTTCGGAAAAACAAGAACTCAACTCGTTTTTTGTAAGAAAAAACCCAAGAGTGTTTTTAATGTTGTTATGACTTGAATCTTGATCACCAGCCAAATGATTCTACCATGATGTATAAAAGTGGAAGGAAACAAATACATGTCTAATAGGGTTTCGGAAAAACAAGAACTAAACTCGTTTTTTTGTAAGAAAAAACAAGAAAATCTTACTATAGTCTAGTCTAACCTTCATCCACACCTGTTTCAAACAGATGTGTTTATGGAATTCAAACATGTGAGCTCCAAAAAGTTAAAGAGAGATTTTTCTATCATTGGTCAATCCAAGTGGACGGTTATTAAAAAAATTAGCTTACCTTGATTGACAATGTTGTGTGTAGGTAGAGACGTGTTGGGGTTGGTCAAAGCAAGTGGTGATGATACGATACTTGACTGTTCTTGAGCCTGACCAAAGCCAAGGCCGTGAAAGCCATAACCACGACCTGAAACCACAGCTGATACGCGATCTTGTTCATGATCATTTTGACGATCATCGGCTTCGGTTTTGTGCTCCTCCTTGGAGGCACGCTGAAGAGAAGGATCGGGGCTCGTGGCATGACTTGTTCGACCTTGATCTAACTTGAAAGTGAAGCTCATGGTGACCTGGTTCTATGTTAGTTCATCTGAAAGATGGTAGAGACGAGTTGGGTTTGGTCAAAGCAAGTGGTGACCTCTTAAGTAAATTGAAAGAAAGTAGATCTGAGCTAGGGTTTGGTCGGGCGGATCTTGTGATGAGGAACAAAGAAAGAGAGAGATCAAAAAAGGAAGATCATGTGTCCATATTGGAGATATTGAGAGAGGAGAAGAAGAAGAAAAGTTGAACAAGGAAGTAGAGGAAAAAGAAAAGGACTAATTAATTATGACAAGTTCACAAATGGGATATTGCTTGTAGGGTTTCCATTGCTGCACGTTAAAGTCTGGTCTTACTTGTCTCTTGGAGTAGTGAAAAAATCATCCAACGTTAACGCTTTACTATTTTAGCTTTTTTTTATCAGCAAATTATTATTAAAAAGTCAGGTTTTCAAATCGAAAACAAAGCCAAAGGTTCAATCCTCATCAAATTTACAAATCAGGGCATGCACAATGACACCTCAAAACCAGAGAACAAAGGTCTAAACAAACCCAAATTTACCATACATGAAGAACAACTACATCCCTAAGGGGTTGGGACTCTTACCCAAGAAGATTTAACACCCATTAAGTAAACTAAAAGCCAACAAAGGCAACACAAGCAAAACCCCCAATTAAGCAAACGAAAAAAAACACAAACAAAACCCCAACGAAGTACCCAAGCGCCCAACCAGCAGCAGTTCCAACTAGGAAGGACCGTCCAATCTCAGTCCACCAAACCGAAATTATGTACCATGAGCCAACACTGCGATGACACACCCCCAAAGGGCAGCGGACCGGTACCGAGACGATACCAAGAAAATAGCAGTAAAACCAGATTAAAACTAAGAACCTCACACTAACCAAAACCAATCAGCCCAGACCCCTAAGTCACTGAAATCTTCTGGCCAACACCAAGAAAGAAATTACTCGAAGCTAGGGAAAAGAGAAGGGTGAAACCAGTCGGTAGGCCCTGCAGGAGAGGAGAAATCCAACCCAATCTTCTCGACCCAGCGCCAAAACCCTACTGCCCGCGTCTCAGATCCGTAGCACCAGTTCCTGTCGCCGGTCGGCACCCAATCGACGTCCAAGGAGGTGAGACGCACTTCAAACAAAGCTGGTAAGTAAGTCTCAAGCGCAGGTAATCCAAGCCCTATAAATCGCCCAAAAAACCCAGCCTCCAACACAGATCCCCCGAACCAAGGTCTGAAAGACCAACACCCCTTGTCGTACACCCGACAAGTTAGAGAGAAAAGGGCCAGAGCAGAGATATGAACGCAAGAAAGGCTCAAAAAGAGGAAATCGGTATAGGGGACCCAGATCTACGATCCACACCACCAGGAAAGATGGGGAACGGCCTCCCACATGTAGATTCGGGGAAACCCAAAAGGAACAAGGAAAAGGTTAGGGAGGAAGGCGAAGGAGAGGGGGAATGGGTTGAAGGAGAGAAGTGAAGGTAAAACGAAGAAAGGGGGCGTGAGAACCACCGGTGGCTCCAATGGCCGAGGCCATGGTGGCCACCGGCAGTACCAGAGAGAGGAGCGACGGAAAACGGGAGCTAGGGTTTCAATTTCTAGAGATAAGGGAGAGAATCAATATTTTAGTTTAATCGTCTATTTTTGATCTATTGTCTATGAGTGTCAAAGGTTTGTGTTTATCTTGTTATTTATGTAAAAAGAATAGAACTCAAGAAACATATAAGATTTGAGTTTATCTTGTTTTTTCTTTCTTTTTAAAAATAAGAACTCAATATCTTCTTTTGTGTTGAGGCAATTGTTCTTCTTTGTTGGGTTTGTATGGAGGCTGTGTTTGTATGACAGCACTCGAGTTTGTATGTTTCACTTTCAGGTCTGTAGTTAGACCACCTTCATGCACTTTACTTGGTCCTTTCTTTTCAATCTTTGAAGAGAGAGATTTATTTATATACTGCTTTGCTGATAAAATAAATATATCTTCTTTTAACTACAAATGAATGTTAATTTTACGGACTTGTAAAAATATATTACTTTCAAAGAACGAAAGAAATAAAAATGATGAGTAGGGAAAGAGAGAAGTTCTAGAGAGAGACTTTGTGTCTTCTCTCTAGAAATCCCTAGATCCCGTCCTGTGTTCGTAGTCGCGCCTCCTCCTTCCTCCGCCGATGATATCCTGGTCATCACGATCACGGAGGTCGGCGGCGGGGTAAGTTCCTTTTCCTTTCTCCCTTCTATCCATTTCCTTCTTCTTAACCCCCTTTCTCTCTCACCCCATTTCCTCTTCGGCGTCGGAGTCCGATTAAGCCCTCTTTCTTCTCAGATTTAGTCCCTAGGACTTAGATCTGACCCTCTTGAGTCTCGGTGAAGCTCGTCTCATTGGTAGCAGATGGGGAGTTGTATGAGGTGTTCCGGCGAAAGTGTTGTTGTATCATCGTCGGTCCTCTCAGATATGGCCCTCAACGGCTCAAATTTAACCTTCTCAGGCCTCTGGTGGTGTTGGCCACAGACTGGCTCTCATCGGCGTCCTTCAGGGTGGATTTGGGGGACTGGTATCTATTACTAGTGAAGTTAAGGGGTGGATCTGTTTCGTGTGCTAGTCACGCTTTGGCGCTATATAGGTTTCTTTGGGGAGTGCGGGCTGGCGGTGGTTTCAAGATTCGCAGTGGAGACGGACTCGTCTTTCATTTGTGCGATCCTCAACCGTGGTGATAGCTGCTCCGGCGGTGGTGCTATGGTGGAGGAAAGACTCTTCAGAATCAGGCGATTCTTCCAGATCTGGGTGTGGCACGTCCTTCCCTTTAGTTGATTGATGCGGTTTTGGTTGCTTCTTCTGTTGTGGAGTCCGTCTTCTTCCCATCCCTTACTCCGCTAAAAATCTAGCTCTTAGAGTTTTGGCTCCTGAGGTCGGTAAGACTCCTCATCCCTCTCCTGTCCTTATTTGGTTTTCTGCTCCTTCCCCTGCCTTTCTATTCTCATGTGGGTTTTCTTGTGTTCTCGGCCACGTATGTGGTTCGGTCTCGCCAGAATTCCGTGTTGGCCGCCGGTTGATAAATAGTTAGGTTTTTGTGGGTTGTGGTTGTATTCCTCTGGAATTTCTCAGCCGTTTCACGGTGCTGGCCGCCGACAGTAAAGATAGTCGTCCTCTCTTCGGAGGTTCGTGGTTCTTTTGAGATGGGAGTAGATGTAATTCATGATTTGGACTAGAGTTAGGGGTGTCTCGGGTTGTTGGAGGTTATATGTTCATCATGTGCTTAATGGTAGTCAAATCCGGTTTTTATGCCTGTTTTAAAACAAAATTTGAGCTTCAAGATGGACAAATCTGGTTTATAAACCCTTTTTTCCTTTGTTGATTTAGTTTGGTTGCTTCTGTTATTTGGTTGGTACCTCTTATGTTTGGTTTCTTGAGATTCCATTGAGGAATGCTCTTCATCTGTACTTGTTGTTGCTCCATCCCCGTGCTATTTACTTCAAAGAGTCGGATTTTATATAATTTGCTTTGCTGATCAAAAAAATGAACAAAAGAAAAAATGAATGACATTGCACTTGAGAAATCATTATAAACCTGAGTACCGAGAATAATCTTAGTCTAGAACCAAACCAAGAAAACAACCCAACTAGAAGCAGTCCAACAAAAGGCTAGCGATCAAACCAAACTTTAAAAAAAAACAAGTAACAATAAACAGAACAAAGAAAACAAAACTCCTCATAAACCACGTCGCAACGCATCCTAAAAAGTCAAACCTCGGGGATATGAACACACCGAGAGATCTCAACGACGAAGTAGCACCAGGAAAACAACATTGAACACTGCTCAGTTATCTTAAGGAGAATCTAACCTAGACCGGCTCAAAGGTAAGTCAGACGAAGAAACCCATACCCTATCACCAGAGAAGACGAGAATAAAAGGACTAAACTTGAGCTCGGCAAAGCACTCCAGACATTGATTGAGAAGAGAGACATCAAACAGTTTCGCAATAACCCCTAATTTTCCCCACCACACACTACTCAGTTACTGACTATAATTGGTCATCTTCCAATACTTTTTGGTGATCCACAAAAGATAGTTAAATTAACCCCAAAACCACATTTCTATCATCAAAGACATAGAATAAAAGTGGATCTAAGTGTGGTGAAAACAGAGACGGGCACCAAGAAGGAGGAGAAGACGAAGTCAAGTATCGTCCAACCATACACCTCCCCCGCCGACCTCCAAAGGACAAAGATTTTGAATCTAAAATAAACCAAACCTATATGCCCTTCAAAGCCAAGTGTGATACTAAAACTCGTAGAGTTAAAATAAAATAGTATTTAATTAGGATTTGAATGATCGATAACCCAAGCTCTTAACTGAAAACTGTCTTTAGAATTTTTCCTCCGACCTTTCACTTCACCCGAATCCTAAAGTCTGTAAGGACCCTGACTTCGGGGTCACGTTACAGGGCCATATTGTGACCGAAGCAAGATCATTAGAGAGAGCTTACACCTTATTAAACAAAACTCGTTAGAGAGAGCTTACACCTTTATAAAACTAAACCTAACTCAACCAGATTTATTTCTTCATGTGCCTCTTTATTCTTCTCCATTGGTTTATATAGCCAATGAGGTTTTGTGGAATTAAATGACTCGGTACAAATGAACCTAGCCATCAATAAATCCAACAAATGAACCTGATCATTAATCTACATAATAAATAAACGTATTTATCTATCCCAAAACATAACTCTTAATACACTTAGATAATAGAGGAATTCTACTAAAACATAAATTAAAACCATTAATGTCATATTAATCTTAACCTTTTAGTTCAGCCCAATGGGCCCATAACAACGTCTCTTGTTCCGTCGTTGTCGGTGACCGGCCTGATCCTCCCATAGGCTAGGAGATTGTCGGTGGAAGCTTCCCTTCTCCCCTATCCCTCTCCGTCCAGTCGTTTAGTGAGTTCAAGATCAAGTCTGAAGTCTTTGCTTCTTATATATGGCCCTTTTTCGTTGTCGGTTTTCTTCCCTTTTAGCGGCAACCGTCTTCCTCTTACTGTTGCAATCATTTGGATTTTCTTTCCCTTTTTTGTGTATGTCTTCTCTATTCTCTACCGATGGAGGATTTGAGAGGTAATACTCAAACTCGTCTTTGGGTTCACCATTTGAGTGGTTGGCTCCGGTGGACTTCCTTCTAGGAAGTTGAGTAGTTCATGGTGAAGTTTTTTCCCTGGATCTAGTGGATGTGGAGGTTCTCGATTGGTTTCTCTGGTCGCGTTTAGTCGTTGCGTGCTTGGATATACTCTTTCCTTCGTCTTTCGGTGAAAAGTTTAAGGTTATCCAGGTCCAATTCTTCTTGATGGTGTTGGCCTCGGGGTGCGCCGTCTCAGTGCTCAATCTGGAGTGGTGGCTCGATCTGCGATTTTGATGGTTGCCTCGTCCTCGTTTGGTGAGCTTTGCTTCCTTTTCCTCTCTGTCTGGTTATCTCCTCCCGCCTCAGACTTTAGTGGTTGGGGCCGCACGGTGAGCCGGTGGTGACCATTGTGTAAGTGGTTTAGGTCGTGTTGACCTGGTCGGTGTGACCCTGTTCGTTAAGAGAGGCTGGTGGGGTGTTTTGGGTAGTAGGCTTTCAGGTGTTTCGGTAGAGGTCCTGGTGTTAGCGGTTGTTGTGGTGGCTCCTACTGCTTCCGGTTGGTTTAGGTAGGCTTCTTTTTCTTTGTTATTGTTTTTGGCATGAGGCCTTCCATTGCTTTTACCTGATTTTAGGCAATACTTGTTAGTTTTGTGCCTTTGTTGGGTGTTATTGTTCTTCAAGGTTGTAAAATCTAGCTTTAGACTACTCTTTTGATTATTGGTTAAGGTTCGGGCATGTTTCGGACCTTCGTTTAGTTCTTTATGAGGGTTCACTCCTCATATTCTTGTTGTTCATCTCAATTTCAAGAATGCATAATAATTTTGTTGATAAAAAAAATGATTGATGGCCCAAGGACAGAGATTCAAGTGTTGACCAGAATCTATTCGGTGTTAGAGCATCTGCAATCGGCGACTTATCGTTAAAGTTTTAGGCGTTTTGTGAACGTCAACAAAAATGATGTGGACGCAGCGTTTTCACGCAGCGTTAGCACTAACGTCGTATGAATAAGCCGACCATTGGAATGCTTTTGACTGTAGACCATCTAGAAATTTGTGCCCACCGTTAGAGTGAAGTCGTGTGACACCACATAGCGATGACCAGATTCGACCCAAACCCAAATTTCATGATTTAAACTCCAGCCCTCCTTTCCAAATCTACTTCTCCCACAATTCTCCATACTAATTCTTCCAATTTATTTTTGGTCGATATAGATTTCGATCTTTTTTATGGTTTGGTCTCCTTCCAAAAATGCAAATAACACTCGACGATGAGGAGTTCGTTTCAAGTTGTACGGCCCCAATTTGACCGAAGACATTCAGGCCCCTTATTCGGCATCCCGAGGTTCGGGATTGTCTAACCCATCAGTTGCGGTGAATACTGGCCCACGGTATGCGAGCACTTTGTTGACGACGGGATCAACTTTTACCCCGCACGGATCCAAAAGTAGGTGAAGGACCAATGAGGCAAGAACTCTCTACAGGTGAAGCGGTTCAGTATGGTCCACCGCCATCACTTCCATGCTCGTACACTGGGCCAGACCGATGCCCAAGTCTGAGTTGTGGTCGTGACGAAGTATAAGGCGACTACGAGCCAAGCCTTCAAAAAGTTTGATTAGTGAGATCTCGTCAAAGACCATTACAAATGACTCTAGTATTGCAACGATCTCCAAGTTCAAGGATAAACATAATGTATAATACGTGTTCTGGTGGTTCGATGAGCGGTCCTGTTGGTGATTCCGAGGTTGGCGGCGCGTGGACAGTTTGAGGTCTTGAGGGTTTGTCGTTGGTTGTGGGCTTTTCGGTCCTTTACTTTGGGCTAGGTGTTTTGTTTAGGCCCTTGTTTGTTTTGTTTCAGGCTTGTGTGCCTTGTTGCTCTTTTGAGCCTGTTTTGGTCTTGGGATGATCCCTTTTTAAGGTTGATCTCCTGCCTTGTTTTCCTAACTCAGTAGAACAAAGGTTAATAAACTTTCGCTTATCAATTTTTTTTATAATAATAGTAGTATTTCCTTTTATATTTATACATTCTAAAATTATGTAAGTTATCCATCAAGAATACCCTTCAGCTTATCTTTATTTACACGTGACACATTGTATCTAATTAACGTAATTATGATTCAGTCAAACCCCATTTTCCATGTCTAGACAGATTCATTGGCCTTAATCCTCAACGTGTCTTGTGGTCCCTCTTATAGTTGAAGCCATACTGAAACTAGAAATGTTGTGAGCTGTGAAAAGCATAAGCAAGTTAGATTGCACATGTCTAGGATGTTAACATTAAAGAGTTATTATTCTATTTTTACTGAGTCTTCTATACGTGACTCATGTGTTTACTGAGTCTCCCCACTACTGATATGGTTAGAGTCATTATAGGAACCTTTTCACTACTATTATGGTCAGAGTCATTATAGGATTGCAATATCTTCTATCCTATTTATAGCTACAACTATCTGTATAAATATGGCTCTCCTTGTGATTAATAGACACACAACTTTTCATAAACATTCTCATGGTATCAGAGCAGACGTTCTGATCTTTTTTTTCTTCTACACTTCACTTGTCTGTTGTGCATACTGGTATCATGGCATCAGACCAAATCTCAGTCCTTCAAAATCCTCACGAAGCTAACAATCCTTTTGTCAATATTCATCTTAGTAATGTTGTTAAGCTAGCCTCGTCCAATTACATTAATTGGAAACTACAAATGCAGGCCATTCTAGAAGGTTATGATCTGTACAAGTTTTTGGATTGTTCTCATCCAATTCCCGCTGCCACAATCAACAATACAGCTACTCCGCCTCAACAAATTCCTAATCCGGCTTATAGTTCATGGAGGCGACAAGACCGACTTCTTTAAGGAGTTGTTCTCAGTACTCTTTCTCCATCTGTTGCGTCTTTGGTGACTCAAAAAAAATACACTCATGAGATATGGAGTCTCCTCCAACGCACCTTTGCAAAGGCATCTCGTGGACATGTCAAACAATTGAAGCAGAAGCTTCGTTCTGCTACCAAAGGATCTCTCTCAATTTCCGACTATATGCACGTGCTCAAATCTACTGCCGACCTCCTAGCTGATATTGGTAATCCAGTTCATCTTGAGGATCTTACTGATTACATTTTGCAGGGCCTTGATGACAATTACCAATCTGTCATTGATGGTTTCAATGCTCGGGACTCGCCTATATCTTTTGACGAGCTTCATGAGAAGCTGATCAATCGAGAATTGAACATCCAATTGGATCGAAAAATGTCTTCTGCTCCGGCCACAGCTTTGACCGCTCAATTCAGATCCTCGAAGCACAAGCTGCGCGCCTCTACCTATCAACAACCATGGTCATCTCCAACACTTCCACCCTCACAACCGCCTCGTTCACCACAAATGCAATCTTCCGGCAAACCTTTTAAGGGACGTTATCAATGGTGCAAGCAACAAGGTCATGTTTTGACTCAATGTTCATCTTTCCGCTCCCAGCATCCAACTCTCTAGCTTCCCACCTCTGCACGATTCCCTGCATCCACTTCTTCGATCCCGCAAGCTAATAACATTACCACCAAACACATTGACCCAAGTTGGCTCGTGGACAGCGGTGCTTCACATCATGTAGCTCGTGACTTTGAGAATCTTGCCCTGCATAACACATATAATGGGTCTGATGCTTTGTTTATGCGTAACAGTACAGGTTTGAACATAACTCACACTGGCTCTCTTAAGCTTCGTCATTTTTCGTTGAATGGTGTTTTATGTGTTCCTTCAATGTCTCAAAATATTATATCTGTGTCTCAATTCACTCGTCAAAATAATGCTTCCGTTGAATTCTTACCCGATTTTTTTGTTGTGAAGGACATCAACACGAAGACACCAATGCTTAAAGGTCCTTGTATTAATGGAGTTTATGTTTGGCCAAATTCTCAGCCATCCAATTTCAGTCTCCACCGCTCATCCTCCGCTATTTGGCATCACAAGCTTGGCCACCCATCATCCGCGGTTTTTCAATTTCTACAAAATAAATTTCATCTTGGTGTCACACCTTTCTTTCAAAAGGATTGTACATCATGTCACATACACAAAAGCCATAAACTTCCATTTTATTATTCCAGTATTGTCTTTTCTTATCCTTTAGAAATAATTTATTCAGATGTTTGGATTTCTCCCGTCATATCTTAAGATGGCTTACGATACTATTGCATTTTTTGTAGATCATTTTACAAGATATGTTTGGCTCTATCCCATCAAAAAGAAATCTGATACAAAACATGTTTTCATCAAGTTTAAGTCCTTGGTTGAAAATTATTTCAAACAAAAAATCAAAGTTCTGTTTTCAGATAACGGGGTGAATATGATGCACTCAATAATTTCTTTGCTGAAACAGGAATTAGTCATTTCACTTCTCCGCCTCATACTCCTGAACATAACGGTCTTTCGGAACGCCGTCATCGCCACGTCGTTGAAACAGGTCTTTCAATGCTTACTTATTCTGGGATGCCCATCGATCATTGGCCTCATGCCTTTACTACGGCTGTGTATCTCATCAATCGCCTTCCAACTCAAGTTCTTGATAATGCTTCACCTTTTTCAAAACTTCTTAACACCATCCCAAATTATACTAAGCTTAAGAGTTTTGGGTGTTTATGTTTTTCGTGGCTGACCGTATGCTAAAAATAAACTTGCACCACGGTCTATTATGTGTGTTTTTGTAGGGTATTCATCAACTCAGAGCGCGTACCAATGTCTCGATCCAATTACCAAGCGCATTTATACATCACGCCATGTGCAATTTGTTGAACATGAGTACCCTTATCATCATCAGCCCGAACCCCTTACATCTACCGATCCACCAGTTGATGCTTGGACCACTATGTCTCTCCCTGTGATACACTCTCCCTCGAACAATAATTCACCACCATCTAACTATCTACCACCATCTAACTGTCCACCACCATCCTCTCCACCCGTACCATCTCCCCAACCTCTTCAACTTGACCATTGTCCCGAACATGCTCCAAATCCATTCCCCACCCAACCTATATCCACACCTCTTTCCAAACTTAACCATAACCGTCCTATTTCCAAACCTGAACGTGGTGTTGTCACAAGATCACAAAACAATATTAGAAAGCCGATTAAGAAACTTAACCTTCATGCCTCCACCACAAACCCATCGGAACCAAAAAATATCACCCAAGCCTTAACCCAACCTCTTTGGCGTGCGGCTATGCAACGGGAATTTGATGCACTACATGCGAATCACACATGGAGTCTAGTTCCGGCGTCCTCACAACAAAACCTTGTCGGCTGCAAGTGGGCGTATCGGATCAAGTATAAGCCTGATGGTTCGATTGAGCGTTACAAGGCGAGACTAGTTGCAAAGGGATTTCACCAAAGGCCGGGATGGGACTTCACTGAGACATTTAGCCCAGTTGTCAAACATGTTACTGTCCGTGTGATACTTACGTTGGTCGTTCATCGTGGTTGGCCGTTGAGACAATTGGACATCAATAATGCATTTCTTCAAGGTACTCTCCATGACGAGGTGTACATGGCTCAGCCTCCTGGTTTCATCGACACTGATCATTCAAACCACGTATGCAAACTTCATAAGGCTATCTATGGCCTTAAGCAGGCACCAAGGGCTTGGTATACTGAGCTTCGATGTTATCTTCTATCTCTTGGTTTCGTGAACTCTATTGCAGATGCTTCATTATTCATTTATCAGCATGACGTCACGACCCTTTATCTATTGGTCTATGTTGATGACATTATAGTGACAGGTTCTACATTGTCTGCAACTACTGCTCTTATTGCCAAGCTTGCTCAGAAATTTTCTCTCAAAGACATGGGTAACTTGAGTTACTTTCTTGGTGTGGAAGTTTCACCGACCTCTGATGGATTGTTTCTAAGTCAGAAGAAATATGTCTATGATTTACTTCAAAAAGCTGGAATGATCGATACAAAGGGAGTTCCTACTCCAATGTCAACTACGAGCACTCTAGTCCGAGATGGCGGAACCTTACTTCCCTCTCCTATGGACTATCGTGCTTTAGTTGGAAGCCTACAATACTTATGTTTAACCCGTCTGGACGTTGCCTTCAGTGTCAACAAACTATCACAATTCATGCAGGCACCTACCTCGGATCACTGGCAGGCCCTCAAGCGTGTTCTTCGCTACCTTACAGGCTCTCTTAATCATGGGATTAATATATCGGCATCCATTCCCCTTCATCTACATGCCTTCTCTGATGCCAATTGGGCCGGTGACAAGAACGATTATATATCTACCACGGGCTATTTACTTTACCTTGGCTCAACACCAATTTCTTGGGGTTCTCGCAAGCAAAAATCGATTGCTCGATCTTCGACTGAAGTTGAATACAAGGCTTTGGCAGATATTTCGGCTGAGCTTCTGTGGGTTCTGTCTCTATTTGATGAATTGGGTTTTACCTTGAAGATCCAACCGGTTATTTATTGTGACAATTTGGGCGCCACAAGTCTTTGTTCCAATCCAGTCTTCCATTCCAGGATGAAGCACATTTCTTTGGCGTATCATTTCATCAGAGAACAAGTTCAAAGTGGGAAGCTTAGGGTCTCTTTTGTCTCCACGAACGACCAGCTTGCGGACGTATTGACAAAACCGCTTCTTCGATCTTGTTTTCAGTCTATGATTGACAAGTTGAATCTTACAAAGAAGCAGACTCAACTTGAGGGGGAATGTTAGCATTAAAGAGTTATTATTCTATTTTTACTGAGTCTTCTATACGTGACTCATGTGTTTACTGAGTCTCCCCACTACTGATATGGTTAGAGTCACTATAGGAACCTTTCCACTACCGTTATGGTCAGAGTCATTATAGGATTGCAATATCTTCTATCCTATTTATAGCTACAACTATCTGTATAAATATGGCTCTGCTTGTGATTAATAGACACACAACTTTTCATAAACATTCTCATAGGAAAGTTGGATGCAGAGCCGGCCCAATAATTATTGGGGCCTAAAGCGAGAGTTTGATCGATGTCTTTTTTTCTTATGAAAGAATATAATAGAAAAATAAGTAAAATTATTATATAGAAAGATTATACTATATGATATTACAGATATGAGGTTCAAAATCTACTTATAAAAATGAAAATTCAAAATGGATGGTAGAGATTAATTTCTAACAAGACAACTTCCATGGATAAGATTTACCGTCTAAAATTCTATACAAGAATTCAAAAGTTTAAGGATTCACATTTATATGTAAATAAGATACATTCATGCCAAGTTCAAATACGATAGGTTAAAGATAATTATATAAGTTACACCAAATTATGTTAGCTTATATGTGACGTCGTGTATGGCTCGCTTTATCATCAAGTTCTAGAAATTTCAACATTTAAAATATTTTTTAAATACTAAATATAAGTTTTAACTAGGATAAATAAAATATAGACGAAGATAAGAAAATTCACAACGACATTCAGTATCGAAATTCACATTTTACTAAACAGTTATTGATTTCTAAATGTTGAAGAAGTTTATAAACAAACTCAAGACTAAGGAATCATAAACAAATAATCATTCATGTTCATGACCTCTAGTCTTTCCTCTCCGTTGAGCATCTCTATCTCATATGAGTGAATCATTTCCCAGGATTTTGGATAATACAACTATATGTGATAGGTATATAAATCCAACATTATTTATTGTCTTATTTGATCATTAAATGAAAATTTTGCAATACCTCTTTTTATTGCAATATTTTTAGAATAGTTTCTCTTTCTGTTGACTTGTATTTTGGTCAAATTACTCTTCGTTTCTTACAATACTTTCATAGTTTATAGTGTATAATAGTACTTCTAAATTTCAATATTTTCGAACTCTACGAGACTCATGCTTCTAGTCCATGAACTTCATAGATTATTTTTCGACAAATGATCTTGTTTTTTCAATAAACATTTTAGTACAAAGGCAAGACATTCTAGCACCAGATGTTAATACGTCATGTTTTCCTTCCAATAAGACAATACTGATATTGTTTAATATTCGTCTTTAGATGCATAGTTTCATTATTTGAATGTCTAATAAATTGGTATACAAAATATTATGCGAAGTAGGGAATATCAAATCAACACTTAATGGATTTCTCACATGTTTGCATCACTTTTTTTTGCTGCTATGATCAAACATCTATATCCAATATCGGATTTTGTTTTCAACTTTGACGGCTTATTTTTTTCAAACTATTTTGGTTTGCACATTTCCATAATGAAGTTGATAAACTGAATAAATATCCACACTTTCTTTCTTGGGTTTGATCCATTGTTTTTTATCCATGTTTTTAATTCACTGATCACTGGTAAATTAAATTTGCATGTTTTGTTTTGTTAACGATAGTTTTTCATTGCGAAATAAAGATCTATAGAGTTCTTAGAATGTTCAACCATCAAGAAAAATTGTCTTCCATTTGGACGAAGATTGTTTTATCTGAAAAACAAATCTCAATAAAGATCAAAATTGTGCCCAACTTGTATTAAAATTTGATTTCAAAATTAAAAGTGTAGTACTTTGCTTGATTAGGTTTCATCAAATAGTAAATGGTCTTTAATTTTATACGGAACTTTTTTCATTTGACGCCTTAAATGACTTCTTATTTAATTTTATGGAGCATTTTCTGATCTGAGGCCTTAAGCGATTGCTTAACTCGTTTAAAGCTTGGGCCAACCCTTGGATGAATATTTGAAGCAAGGGTAAACTACAAATACATACCCCATACTTTACACGATTAACCAATACCTACCTCAATCTTTTTTTATACCCGATACATACTCAATTGTTATCGAAATTTAACAGATAGCCCTTGCCGTCTGATTTTCCATACAGTTTCTGTTAGTTTTTTTCAAAAATACCCATAATACCCTTAACCCTAATCCGACTACATCTTTCAAATATTTACGAAAATACCATCACTTATTTACGAAATTACCATTGTTTACAAAAAAAAACTTTTCTTATAAATCATTTTTATAAATATTTTATTAATTCTGTTTTATATATTTAATTAAAATTTGATTTTTTTTAAATTCCTAATTATTTTTTTGATAATTCTGAAATGTTTTGTTTTTATTAATTATTTTTAATACTTCTTTTTCTAATATTTTATTTTTTAATATAATCAAATAACAGTAAATAAATTTAATTTTATTAATATTTCTTATTTTCATTGATTTATTCTAAATGTAATTTTATTATTTTTAAAATAATTAAATAATTAAAATAACAAAAAAAATTGAAAAAAAAAACAATATTTTTTTAATTATTGTTTTTTTATAAAAAAAAATTGTTAAATTCATATATTTTTTTTTCAATCATACCCTTCCATCTCCATCCCCAAATTTTCCCATAAAACCTTCAAATACACAAAACCAACTCCGACACCCATTTTGTCTCCCATTTTCTGCTCATCCACCACTCCCGCTCCTGAGACCTGAGAGATGCCCTTTTCCAGAAATTGAAGAACACAACATCAAGCATCTACTAATTTTCCATTTACAACTCCAGTTCCATAACTAGCATCTACAAATTTAGGACTTTCAGGAGCTTGTTTTGTCCTGTGCTGCTCCCATTTTCGCACCCTCACCAGAAATAAAAAATTCCTACAAAAATTCCAAAAAAAAAAACAAATTTGCACATTCAACCCACTGGCAGCGAAACGAAACCCAAGTGCAATTGAAGCTCGATAGTACCGGGAGGGGGCTGTGTGAAAGGTGAAGCGATGGCGCGTGGAGAGATAGACAAGTAGTAGCGCTTACTGAAGGTTCTACCGGCGGAGGACGCGAATGGAGTAATCCTCAAGCGGCGGCGGAGTTGGGAGCGTCTAGTGAGGCCGGGAGCGCGGCGGGAGGAGGGGGGAGGGCGGCGCGTGAGAGGCGATGGGATGAACAGAAGATGAAGCGATTTGCACGGGAGGAGGGCGAGTAAGGATGGGGCGGTAGATCTGGCCGGCTCCGGCATAGGGGCACGGGAGGAGAGCGGAGACGACTGGCCGAGGGACGAGAACGTGGAGGTGGGTTGTTTGATTTGGCGATCTAGAGAAGAACTCTGAATTAATAAAAACTGTTTGATTTTTTAATATATGGATTAGGGTTAAGGGTATTATGGGTGTTTCTGAAAAAACTAACAGAAAATGGATGGAAAATCAGACGGCAGGGGCTATCTGCTATATTTTGATAACAATTGAGTATGTATTGGTTATAAAAAAAGATTGAGGTAGGTATCGATTAATCCTGTAAAGTATGAGGTATGTATTTGTAGTTTACCCTTGAAGCAATGCACTACAACTCAGGATTTTTCATGTTTGTTTATGCCGCTCCAAATTCAACGTGGTTTCTGTTTCAAACTAGAGTTACAGAATAAACACCATATCCAGAGGCCATACAGCAAATTTTAGTAGCGCCTACCACCTGACGTTGACAAGAGCACTCTACTTGGTTTCTTTCCCTTCTTTCCCGTCTCATTAGACTTGGATGGTGCATTCATCTTGTCTACATCTTTTCCTTTAACTATCATATCAGCAAAGGACATTGTGCTAGCATTTCTTGATCCGCCTATGAAGAGAAGAGAATCAAAAGCAAGCCCAATAACCAGAAGCAAGAACAAGTTCAAGCTAGATTTTTAAGTTATCAAGCAAAATCTCATGCTTATCAAGAAAGCTAAGAAAATTCAGATTGGAAAAATACCGGGCATGGTTGAAGGATCAGCAGTGGCTACACTCCTCTGCAGAGAGCTATCCTCCTGTATTCTCAAGGCTGGAGAGTCGTGTGCAGCAGCGAAACCAAGCTTTGTAACATTGGAGAAAAGTTTCCTCTCCCCAACAATTGGAGGGCTTGATGACGATGCCACAGTAGATGTTCCCAGAGCTTCACATATGGAAATGAATTAGACCTTAAAAGGGAATATATCAATAAAAGAAACATCCTCATCACGTACATTGTCATCCTAAAATTTAAGATGTTCTTATTTTTAAAGAGAAAAACATGCATCACAGAAATAAAACTTCATAGCATACTCTCATTCAGGTTCAAGTCCCAGCAGCGGTACCTCATTCCTTATTTATTCCCAATTCTGTTGGGCTTCTCTCTATCTAGCCCTTTGGGCCTCTCTCTCTCTAATCTGCCCTTGTAGGGACTCTCTCAATGTGGGGGTCAAAAATATTTGGGTGCTCCCTTGCTTCTATATAGGTAAAAGGTTGAGACCAAAAATTGCTTGATAAATCAACCTTAAAAAGTTCTTTAAGAATTAAAAAAATGTTCGGGTGCTCCCTTGCTTCTACATAAGTAAGGTTGAGACCAAATGCCTTAATACACCTGATTTAGTCATAAAAAAAACATATTCTCGTTCAGGAACCTGTAGTCTGCAATTCATGTTTTGCACAACAGCACAAAACTTTCATCATATTTTTCTTCCAGAAATCATACCATATTCCAACAAATGATTACCTCCAAAATCTTCCATGGTGAATGCAGGAAAGTCATCTTGAGAGGACTGTCCAAAACTGGATAGTATGGGAACAGGTTGTGAAATAACAGCTTCTGCCCTGATTTTATCCTTGCGTTCCTAAAAGTTTAAACTAATTTAGATACACCAAGAAAGTTTTAGATCGTCAAGATCCTTCAAATCATAAGAATACCTTCTTTGCAAGTAGCTTCCTCTGCTTTTCACGCTTCTTAATTTCATCCATAAATGGGAGCAAAGCATTAGGAGGCAATATCTCGCTCAGATCAATTTCACAAAGCTGAAAGTTAGGTGGGTATCATTAGGACCAGTAAGCAAATCGTAAGCAGTAGAGAGTAACTTATATCGTGAAAAGGCACCTGAAACGATGTTGTTAAAGAAAAATGACTCAAGTAACGATAGCGCCTCCTCATGGCCTCTGACTGAGTGACTGTTTCCAGCTGTAATATCTTCCCACTTATCCTGCAATTTAAAACCTGTAGTTTAGTTAAGCAAACAAGGACCTTATGTGGACAATAGATGATACAGTTGGGTTAAAAAAATCCGACTTTTCACCATTTCTTAACACTGAAAAGAAAATCACTTAAGTGTCAATGAATAATTGCAAGTACCAGGACGTATTCACTTTTTGCAAGTTTCAGCTCTCTTCCTTGATAATGCAAAATAAAGTGTCATGAACTTGTCTTTTGTTGCATTGTGTAAATTTGTTTCAAGATGACAATTTTACCCTAGAAATTTAAAAATAATAAGAAAAACTCAAAAATTTCACCCCTTAATTTTCTTCCTCTGTGTACAGTACAAAGAGGATGAAAATGGGCTAGATTTTGTTTTCTTATTATTTTAAAAAAAAAGGTAGAACGTCATATTAGAACAGATTCACACACAACGCAACAAGAAAACAGGTTCAGGGCTCTTTTCTTTTGCAATTATCACAGAAGAGGGCTACAGCTTGTGAAAAATAAACGCATCATGTTACTTTTTTGCAGCCATTCCAAGTATCAATTTAGTCAATTTTTAGTGTCTATACGTACGTATCAAATTCATCCTTGTCCAGAAAAGGTCGCCATTATGTTATTTAATTGCTGGATCTCGCCACCTCATAAACAGATGTCTTGATGGCTCATTTATATCAAGGATGCAAATCAGCTACCATAATGAAAATAAGCATTCAGGATGTCAACTGAAAACCGATGTTCGCATATACTGATATGCAATAAATAAATAAAATGGGTTGAAGAAGTGATCCTCCCATCTCCACCACAGATAGTTTGATGTAAACCCCTTTTGTTCTTTTTCCTAGACTTACTTCCATCAATTTGATAGGAATAATAGTTAGTTTCCAAACTGACCTGTGGGGAAGGTTATCATAGCTCCCATAATGGTGTAGAAGACACTTCATGTTTAGAGGATGAAGAATCATGTGCTGACCATCAACTGCCTGAAATAGACAGAGGCACAAGACATGTAAATGTTACAGCCTATGATCCCGGTATATGTAAGAAACCGTAGGGGCATAACACAGAGAAAAAAATAACTTGTATCTCCAACTAAAGCCAATATTTCAGTAACAACAATCACATTTGTAAATACCAACTTAAGTAACCCATGCTAACAAAATTATAGAACTATTTATGAGAAGGTCATGTGTTAACCGTGGGTACTAGCTAATTTTAGCAAATACGTTCAGCTCTATACTTCTGGAAAACATAGAATTGTAGACGAAGTGTTGATACTAGCATTTACAAAAGCAACACAAGCAGTGGTACACACATAGCAATAATACCATTCATTAAGAACTGAGTGCCAATGCAAAACCTATCCTAACTAGTTAATTTAAAACTCTTTAATGCAATTCTACACTGGATGAATGATCATATCGGGTCTTCAACTCAGTTAATGCTAGCAGGAACAATCATGAATGATCACAAAATTTGCAAATTTCAGGAGGCCATTTCAAGATTAATAACCTGGTAGAAGTTATAGGAATCCTTCTCCTTAATATCTTTACACCCATTTGTGTTCTCAGTCAAATTCTTGCTTTCACCACAAGGAGAGTATGCGTCATACAGTTCAAATGGTCCACCGACATTGGAAGCTTGATCTAAAGAAACCCTTCCATCCAACTTAGTTAATGATAATTCACCCAACCGCTCACTTTGGTCGTCAATATTACAAGCTGTAGTAGTAGCATTTGCAACAGATGAAGGTACATGGGATCCACTAAGGCAGTCTGTATATCCAAAAGATCTATTGATGTCACTTGCCCGGTGCTCATTCCAGTACTTCTTCCTCTGTTCCAGATGTTCCATTGCAGCACAAACATATGGAAGCTTCTCTAGGTCATCAACAAGCCCAGAATCTGCTCTGACAAGCCAACCATCTAAATCTGATATTGCTTTTCGGACTGAAAGGTCCACATCCGATGTAAACGTAAACTTTGAAAAGGAATCGTAAACATCATCATTAGAACACTGTGTACTATCTCCTTGTTTATTTTTCATAGATGCAATATAGGAATCTTTCTGTCTAGTTAGAAGCAGAAACTCTATAGTAACACCGACACGGTACTGCTTAACATTCTCAATGTATAGTGTGTACAAATCCTTCGGAGATATCATCACAAAACATAAGGGGCATCTTTTCCAGCAATCACCTTTATGATCCTCCTCGCCCATTAACAAATACTGCAGAATACATGGGAAACAAAAGATATGCCCGCATGAGGTTATTTGTGGACATAGAGGATACTCCAAACAAATTGGACACTGCACTGGAAGTGGGGTGGAATACCTCACACAAATGATGTCATCCCATTGCAACATTTTATCTGGATCCAAAGATTCAGGGGAATAGTTTCCAGAGTCTAAAACAACAAACTTGTAATTTGCTTGAAGAAATAAATCCTTGTTGTAAGGCTTTCTTTTCTGCCCCCTTCTTGGAGGAGGAGCCCTGGCCCTAGGTTGTGAACGAACGATAGGATCATACTGAAAATTCAGCAAGTGATTACCACTCATCACCTGACCTTTTCTTCCCACTGAATGTGCACTGCTTCCCTGAGAACAGATAGACCCATCAGTTCGTTGACCTCGGGGTGAAACACTGGCTCCAGACATTTTAACATTGGCTTGGGAAGGTCCAATCATATGACCACCAGTGTAACGGTACTGTGAGTCTATGTTTTGGTGAGACGAAGTTTTCTTAACACCATTTGCTGTTCCTAATTCAGTCACCTAAACAAGAAGCGGAGAGGTTGGATTCAGATTCCATAGTTTGTACTAAAAAATAAATGTTAGATGGTGGAACTTGCACTCAATCAAATAGTCCTGATTATAAATATATATAATAAAAAAAATCTGACCTTTCTGGAAGATCGAGTAGAATCTTTTGCAGCTTGAACCATTGAGCCTGTAAAGTAAGGTACATTAAACAAAAAGCTTCACATTTTCAAATAATTTGGGAGACCTCCACCCTATAACCCTTCATATTCGCTTCTAGCTCTTAAAAATATTCGCCCTTGGTCCAAAACAAGTGTCCTGTTTAATTTCTAGTAAAACTTAAGGATTGGTGCTTCACTTTCCCACCATAACCTCATGTGTTTCACTTGCTAATATATCCCAGAGGAAACAACTAATCCAACAAGAACACTGTAGATAATCCATTCATAAGTTCTTAAAAACAGACAAAAGGACACTCAATTAGAACGAAGGAGTAAAATATATTAACAACTAACTGAAAACAAAACCCACGTCATATGCGCCAAAACAATGGTTACAGCTACAACTGCTAAATTGCTAATCATTAGGTAAGAAACAAAATAAATACTCTACAAATTATTTTAAAAAAATTAGTTTCCTCAGCAACAATTGCACAATCCCAAACCCAAAAGACCCAATTCCAAATTCAAATTCTAGGGTTTGCTCGTGCGACCACATAATCGACGAAATCGACAAACATACTACACTGAAACTCTCCTAAAAATCCATTTTGACACGATAAATCAGTGAGAGAGTGAAGAAAAAATCACCTGGAACTTGTTTAGGCAGTGGGTCGAGAGGTGAGGAATCGGGGAATTGGAGAGATTGGGAGGGAGAGGTCGGTGATTGAGAGAGAAGGAGGTGTCCATGATCGAAGGTAGGGTTTTGGGAGAGAGGTGGAGTTGAAGAAGACGAATTGGATCCTTGGGTCGGTGTGGACAATATGGACATGAAAATCTTCGAAGGATCGCTGGTTCGTTCGCGTTTGGCAGACTTTACCAACGTTCGATTTTCAATCTCTGTTATTTATGTCCGCACAGCACCAGCGCAAGCTATAGGTTGGGTCTCGTCATCGTCGAGCACCTGGCATCTCCAATATCGATGCCAGTGTCCTATTTACCATTTAACCCCTCATTTCTTTCATTTTTTGAGCAAAAATGTATTGTACAAGATTAACTCCGCAAATCAATCTTCAGACAATCAAGTGGAACTTTAATATTAAAGTCAATCAATATTCTCCAACTATTTGTGTGTTAGCGTCAGCTTATTTGTTTTGTGTCGAACATAAATTAATTGGAATTTTGTCAGTTTGGTGAGCTCTTTTTTCTGTTCTCCATCACTGACACTCTGAAAAACGGTATCACATTTGATTGCTCTTTAATGACGTAGACTACCTCCAAACACTACTCCACCATCTTATGCTTCAACCCTCATTTTGTTTTATAATTTTCAATCTATTTAAGTTTTACAACAAAAATATATTATATAGTGATAGAGTTTTAACCCGTGAGTGTTTTATTCATTGTGAATACACATATATAGGGTAATTACAGATAACTCAATACATAATTCAAACTATACAGGATATACTAAGAGTTTGATTATCATTCAAACTCTGGATAATACATATCCTAATACGCCCCTGCAGTCGCAACGGGAGGTTCCCGGACGTTGAGGCTGGATCGAAAATCAACAAATAGGACCCGAGGAAGACCCTTGGTGAAGACATCCGCAATCTGAGATCGTGACGGAACATGTAAGACCCGAACAAGACCCTTCGCTACTTTCTCCCGAACAAAGTGAATGTCCAACTCGATATGCTTCGTACGCTGATGCTGAACAGGATTACCAGTGAGATAGATGGTACTGACATTATCGCAGTATACGAGAGTAGCACGGGAGATCGGACAGTGAAGTTCCAGAAGGAGGTTGCGAAGCCAGCAACTCTCGGAGACAACATTAGCCACACCACGGTATTCAGCCTCTGTACTGGAGCGAGATATGGTCGGCTGACGTTTCGAGGACCAAGAAACCAGATTGTCGCCTAGAAAAACGCAAAACCCTGAGGTAGAGCGGCGCGTGTCTGGACAACCTGCCCAATCAGCGTCAGTGTAGGCGATAAGATCAGACGCCAGCGAGGAAGAGATATGAAGACCAAGATGGCGAGTCCCCTGGATGTAGCGAATGATGCGCTTTAGGGCACCCATGTGACTAACCCGCGGATCGTGCATATGGAGATAGATCTGTTGAACTGCATAAGAAATGTCTGGGCGGGTGAAAGTCAGATACTGAAGCGCCCCTGCAAGACTACGATAGAGAGTCGGGTTCTCGAACGGTTCGCTGTCCGAGGCGCCAAGCTTGCCCTGAGTATCAACCGGGGTAGCTGAGGAGGAACAGGACGCCATACCAGCACGATCAATAATATCAGCAGCGTACTTCTGTTGGGACAGAAACATACCCTCAGGCTGACGAGTAACAGCAATGCCCAAAAAATAGGATAAAGGACCTAGGTCCTTCATGGCAAACTCGGAGCCGAGACTGGCCATGATAGAAAGTCGAAGAGCGTCACTCGAGGTAGTGAGGATGATGTCATCTACATAGAGCAAAATGTAAGCAGTATCCCGACCATGCTGATAAATAAATAGAGAGTGATATGAGCGACTGTGGGAGAATCCAATGGAGGAGACAAAATCTGTGAATCGCTGGTACCATGCCCGGGGTGCCTGTTTGAGGCCATAAAGGGAGCGCTGAAGTAAGCAGACATGATCAGGAAAGGAGGAGTCCCGGAAGCCAAGCGGTTGGTGCATATAGACGGTCTCGGTGAGGTTGCCGTGCAAGAAAGCGTTCTTGACATCCAGCTGATGAATAGGCCAAGACCGAGAGACTACAATGCTGAGGACGGTGCGGATGGTCGGGGGTTTAACAACCGGGCTGAAAGTCTCCTCGCAGTCAATGCCAACCTGTTGAGACCTGCCATCACCAACAAGACGAGCCTTATACCGCTCAAAAGAACCGTCAGAACGTGTTTTGTGGCGAAAAATCCACATGGACCTAATAACATTCACACCAACAGGACGAGGAACCAGGACCCAAGTTTTATTATTAAGCAAAGCATTAAACTCATCTGCCATTGCTAGTTTCCAATTCGGGTCTAGAAGAGCATCCTTAGGGTTACTAGGTATGGGGGAGGGGGTTGTGGTAGTGGATAAATTGAAAGGAAATTTAGGCTTGGATATACCTGCACGGCCACGGGTGAGCATGGGGTGGGGCGGGACCTGAGGAGGAGTCAGGTGGGCCGGATCCGCAGGTTGGGCCGATGATGGAGGCTGGGCCGGTGATGGAGGCTGGGCCGGTGAAGACTGGGTAGGTGAAGAGAGCCGAGATGGGGAGGCGTCCAGGCTAGTTGGTGGTGCAGGCCTTGGGCCGAGAGTAGCAGGGTCCAAATCAAAGGATGAGGTGGCCAGGTTGGGCTGGGCCAGAGGAGGGACTGGGACACCTGAAATGGGAGACAATAAATGGGCTTTGACCATAGGTGAGATGGGGTCAAGAAGGAAATCATAAGTGGAGGAAGTCGGTGTAGGTGTTAGGGAAAAGGGAAACACAGATTCGTCAAAAACAACATGCCTCGATATAATAAATTTGTTACTTTTAATGTCAAAGCATTTGTACCCTCTTTGGTTCGGAGGAAATCCGAGAAAGACACACGGCGTTGAACGAGCCTGCAATTTGTTAATGGACGTGGAGGGGAAAAGGGGAAAACAAAGACATCCAAAAACACGAATATGAGAGTAAGTGGGAACACGTTTATACAGGAACCAAGCAGGAGATGAGAATTTCAACACTTTAGATGGAAGAACATTATGTAAGTATGTAGACATAGATAATGCATGATGCCAGAAAGACGGGGGAATAGAAGCATGAAGAAGAAGTGTGCGAACCATATTGTTGAGACTACGGAGTTTACGTTCGGCACGACCGTTCTGAGACGAGGTATGAGGACACGAGAAGCGAAACACCAATCCTGAGGAAACACCAAAATTTCGAAAAGGAGTGTTGTCGAATTCCTTCCCATTGTCGCATTGAAAACTTTTGATATTAAGACCAAATTGAGTAGAAACAAACACAGAAAACGATGTAAATATTTGAAATACTTGAGATTTCTTGCCCAGAGGGAAAGTCCAAACATAGTTAGTGTAATCGTCAAGTAAAACAAGATAATATTTGTGTCCTGAAGAACTCAATATAGGAGATGTCCATAAGTCAGCATGCACAATATCAAAAGGAGCCGAAGAAACAGATAAAGAAGGTTGAAATGGTAATTTAATGTGTTTTCCAAGCACACAAGAATGACATAAATTATTTAAATTGTTCGAAGTACAATTAATAATTTTAGAACGACAAAGTAAATCAAACACCGGACGACCCGGATGACCCAACCTTGAATGCCAGACCTCTGGAGACAGAGTAATAAAAGCTGATGAACGAAATGACGAACTAGGAAAAACAACAGAAGTGACAGGATATAAATCCCCTGTGCTATTGCATCTCAAAACCGGATGTCCCGTCCGTAAATCCTTCACACAAAAACCAAATGGGTCAAATTCAATCGAGGCATGATTATCTTTGACAAACCGACGAACAGACACTAGGTTTTTAACAATATGTGGGGCATGTAATACATCATGTAAGGCATATTCAGGATGGGTGGGAAAAATAGATGCTCGACCAGAACCAGAAATAGGAATATGATGACCATTACCAACAATGATAGAGCGATTAACATTCGAATTAAAATAAGAACTTAGAGTACCTGAGTTCGATGTCATATGGGAGGAAGCACCGCTGTCCATGTACCAATTCCCATCGGGTGGCTGCTGCATCGATAAATGTGCCATAGCAGTGGAAATATCAGTTGGAACCGCGGTGTGGGCCTGAGCAGAAACTGGCCGGGGGCCCAAAACACCCTGCTGCGGAGTGGATGGCGCGCGGATCCAAGTCCCGGGAGTTGTGGGAAATGGACATGGTGGAGCCGGCTGCATCTGCTGGGGCTGATTGGGCCAGGACCCATTCTGACCGGCCCAAGAAGTGGCGGGCGGGCCTGGACAGAATTGAAAACCATTCCAAAAATAGGGCTGGACCGACCAAGGCTGGGAAACAGGTCCGGCTGCTGCAGAACCGCGACCTGAATTGCGACCACCACGACCTCGGGAGTTCGGACGACCACGGGTGGAACCACGGCCACGATTCACGGACCGAGATGGAGGCTTATCACCGGATTCCTTAGGTGAAGGAGCAGCATACATAGCATTCGAGGATGCAAGAGCGCCTGACAACGCTTATTTGGACTTCCTCGTCTCTTCCAAAACGAGCTTCGACCGGGCTTCATAAAATGGAGGAAGCGGGTCACTTTGTTGGATCAACGTGGCAACGTTGTCATATGCCTCAGAGAGTCCGGCAACCATCTGGAGAACCAGACGATTGTTGGACACAGGAGCCCCCAAATCAGAGAGCTGATCAGCAATGGTTTTGAGCTCTTGACAGAAGCTTGAGACGTTGGGAAAGTCATCAAGCTTCGTGGAGCTAAACTGATGCTCGAGGTATACCGCACGTGAGTGCTTGTTGTCCTGAAAAAGAAGTCGAAGAGCATCCCAAGCATATGCAGCAGTACTATCCGGAACTATGATGGTTTGCAGTAAATCATTAGATATAGTACCGTAGATCCATTGAAGGACGGTGGCGTCAAGACGATCCCAAATGTCAGCCGGGACCGTCTCTGAGCCAGTGGGGGCAGCCGGTGTTGCTGCCGGAGGAGAGTCCGTGCCAGAGGCCGGAGTAGCCGAGCTGGTACCGGTGGATGCCGTGGCCGATGTAGGTGACTGGGGAGCACGAGCAGGTGCTGCCGGAGCTGCTGGAGAGGAGTCCGGAGATGGAAACGGAGCCGAGTCCGGCAAGATGTGGTGCAAGACCTTGTGGACCCGACAATGGATCTTGAAAAGCTCGGCCCACGAGGAATAAACGCCCCTATCCATCTCGAGTGTGATCGGGATCGCGCCTCGGATGTTAGTCACTGCGAGCGCCGGATATGAACGGAAATCAGCCATGGAGATAACCGGAGTGGAGCAGCAGGGATGACCGGTGTGCGGAGGACGAAGACCGGCGTGAGTTGCTGGTCGGGATTGCACCGGGAAGGTGTGGTGAGTTGCAGAAGAGATCTGCGCAGGTCCTGTGCAGATGGAGCACGAACGCAAAACGCAGAGAAGAAAATGGAATAGGAGTTGCGGAAGCGATTTCGAATAGAAGATGAGATTAGAAACCGTCTGATACCATGATAGAGTATTAACCCGTGAGTGTTTTATTCATTGTGAATACACATATAGGGTAATTACAGATAACTCAATACATAATTCAAACTATTCAGGATATACTCAGAGTTTGAATGGATAATACATATCCTAACATATAGGACTAACTCAGCAAACCGCTCTTCAGAAAATCAAGTAATGCATCAGGAACTTTAACATTATAGTCAATCAATATTCCTCCAACCATTTGTATGTCTATTGGCATCTTGTTTGCTTTGTGTTGAACATAAACTAATTGGAACTCCGTCAGTTTGGTGAGCTATTTTCTGTTCTCCATCACCGACACTTTGAAAAGCGATATCATATCTGATTGTTCAGTAATAGCATGGATTACCGCCGAACAGTCCAACTCCATTACTCTTATGCTTCAACCCCTCATTTTCTTTTTTACAATTTTCAATCTATGTAAGTTTCACAACAATACATGTCCATTTATTATTAATTTTTTGAATGCGGGGATATTTCACTAAAAGCGTAGCCGAGGACAAGTCTTTGAGGACAACCTCTACAATTATGATTATAATATGGGACCTTTATCACATATTCACATGTAGGCGTAACAATGTTCTAAGCCACAAAAGCATCTATTATGCAACATAAGTAACAACGAAGAGTAATCGTCAAGCGTAAATAAACAGACACCAGAGGTAAAAACCTTGCTGGGTGGTTGTCTTGAGCAGTTAGGACAGTTTGGATTACCTCATCTCGTGGAAGAAGGCTAGAGAGACCCATGCCCTATTATTGTGGGGTGGGCTTTTAGTTCCCACTAGACACCCAGTCCAATGGATCATATCCCTTGGCGAGGTTGTTGTGCAAACCTCACCAATGATTCTGAGTTCTCCAAATCTTCCTTAGCATCGATGTGATTTGGAGAGGTAGACCTCACATGGATCGTGATCCCGTCCACCCACATGTGATTCCTGGTCTCACATCTTGTCATCACCAAGTCGATCTCCAGTCATGGTGGACATCTTTGGCGTTGACCTTGCCCGTCCCCGGTCAGCCGAGGCCCCAACACCTCCACCACCATAACCCCAAAAGATGGTCGGCGCTTTACTCTTTGGTTCATCTCTGTCTAGCCTGTTGTTGTTTAGTCGGAGCCGTCCTCGTCTCCTCTACCAGCCTACAACGTAGTTCCACGCATAATTGTTGTCTACCCCTTTCTCATGGCATATTAATGATCGTTTAGGAGGCCACTACACTCAGAGGCGACATCACTCCTGATTGGCATGACAGGGACAAGAGACGAACGGAAGCGAGAAGATAGAGAGAGAGAGAGAGGAGAGGATGATCTGAAAAGATAGGAGAGACGAGGGCAACACATGGCAGCGCTATACAAAACCCTACTTTGAGAGCACCGCGACTGAGCCATTAGAGTAGCTATTGTCCATCTATTAATATTGATTTTGGTGGCAATGGTTTTGCCAACAGTCGAGAAGATGTTTCCCTACCACTTCGGGGTCAGCAATCCCGCGTTCAGGAGCCCTACTTATATCACTCAAGAGAGGACGACGCACGTTGACTTACCGGGGATGTATCTGTCCACCATCGTTCAGTTATCACCCGGTATGCTCGACCAGTACTTTATGGTTGGCGCATACCGTATCGGTATTCACGGATGCTACAACAGTTCACCCCCCGACCGCCTCTATGCATATGAGCACCATTTACTTATCAGTATTTATGTTCCAATTTATGTTTCTTTACTTTATGGAATTGTAAGGGTTTTGTCGCCAAACGGATCCCTATTTACCTTGCTTATTTAATAATATTGTCATTTCTCTCAAAAAAAAAAACTAATATTGATTCTTATATAATAAAAAAACACAATAATGAGATTGAATCGAATCATTACTGATTGAAGTATTGAACTAGTGTTTTCAATGTTATCATAAATGGGAAACAAATAAAATGTTTAACTACCTCCCAATGCCAATGCCATCAAATCACACACAAATCAAATTGACAAATATAACTAAAGAAGACTTCATTATTGAAACCTCAAATAAGAAGCAACACTCAATATCACCTAGAGGACGGATCAGGCCAGAAACGAAGGGAAAAAAAGGAAAGGAATAACAAATTTACAGCGCCACAATGAGTGCGCGATTGAAGATCCACAACATATCTAATGATAAATTAATTGCAGGCATGCCCTTTCTTCGCCATGGAAGGAGAAGCCAATCGCATTTACAAACTATGCTGAGCTGCAGAACTACTGTTAGTGACTTGGGTTACATCATGCCATGAGAACCGACCGAATCCAAAAGCACCGCCTTGATCTCCTCCGGCAACACATCCTGGCCCTCCCTGCATTGCTGGTGGAATATACACAAACAACAAGTTCATCTATGCCTGCTTGACTACATCTACTTGCAAGTGATATTTGCAAAAAAAAAGTGTCATGAATGTCTTTTTGTTGCACATTGTGTAAATTTGTTTCAAAATGACAATTTTACTAAAAAACAAAAAACATCCATAATTTTCATCTCTCAGTTCATTCCTCTTTAGAGGTCTTTTTGCAAGTTGTAGCCATCTACTTTGATTGCAAAAAAGTGTAAGTTGTTTTTTTTTAAACAAAATTTCAATGGGTGAAATCGTCATTTTTAAACTAGCATAAATTGAAGAGGGGTACAACTAGCGTAAATTGAATACCTCATGTTATTTTTATTTTTATTTTGCAATTATCCCTTCAAATTTTCATCTTCATTGTTTTTTTTCCATATTTGTACGGTACAAAGAGGGGGGAAATTAAGGGAGGTGAAAATTATGGATTTTTTGTTTTTTACTTGAAAAAAATCCAATGGTAAAATTGTCATTTTGAGACAAATTGATACAAAGTGCAACAAAAACACATATTAAGGACAGCTTTTGTCATATCAAATAAGAGGACTACAATTTACAAAAAGTGAATACCTCAGGGTACTCTTTTGCAAACCCCTAAAAATCATCTTCCATGATTTTTCAGAACAGAATATGAGAAGGAACACAGACACGAAACGAGATGATAATTGCAGACAAAGAAGCATACCTCAGCCCGGAACACATCCAAAGCAAAACCTTTGAAACAGCTGATCACAGCCTGCTGAATGTCCAAACCAAGGTTGTCCAGAGCCCTGATAGTGGAGAGCAAGAGACCCGGTCTCCTAGCACAAAACATGTGAATGTTCACAGCCCTTCCTTCCCTCGCCTTAACCTCCACCTACAAATTATAAAAAGCCAAAACATTCATAAACTGGCTTAATATTTACATACCAATGTCTATATCATCAATGCCTGGCTTGAAAACTTCCTATTTTAATGTTCATGTCATTAAATATAGTACAACTCATTATCATTTTTACTGAATCCTGGAAATAAAAACAGAGTGATCAAGTATATTACTCAATAAACCGTATCTAAGAATTAGTTCATCCAATCATAAACCAGAAAGCAGCCAACAAGATGTGACCTTGTACTGGTCACTCGGTAGGTAAGAACAAGTCACATGTAATCAATAAAAACATCGTGACCCCATTATATTCCCAAGTACTTGTACTCATATCAGTAACTGATAAGGTTTATATCGTTATGATTCCTTCATCAAACTCAACACACAAATTTCCCAAAAGGATATTGTTATACCTGCTAGTCCATCAATGAACTTATAATTACACATAAACTTTCACATCAATCTCTTTCATAGGACAATAAGTCCAAATATAGCTAGAAACAATATTCCAAAACATATGAGCATCAGAACACTATTTAGAGATAATCTCACAAAAATACACTAATCTAGTCACATTTCTCACTTAACTATGCTGACTTTTAAAATTTCTCACCTAATGACAGCAATACCCTTGTAGTGATTTAGGGAACTCTTGACAAAATTTAATATGAGAGTGACATGATTTTTATAAAAATTAAAACTAACGAAGAGTATTTTTTCCATCTATTACCAAAATAGGCTTAAGTGGTAAAACTTGAAAGTTAGTGTGGTTATGTGAGAAAACTTAGAAGTCATTGTAGTTAAGTGTGGAAAGCGACCAGGTTAGTGTACTTTTGAGAGATTATCTTTATTACTTATCTACAACAAATCAAATTAAGTTACAAAGATAAAACTGCAAAGACCAAAGTCAACGTGCTAAATGACTTGCACCCTAATGAATGAGACTTACCCTTGCTAGTTGACTTTTTGGGCTTGGCAATGAGCTAGGGCATAGCTCCTCCTTGACACGGCAAGGAAGTGGACTGGGTGTCAAAGGATGAAAAGTGGTAGAAGCAGGCAGCAATGAGGCAGGTGGGGTTGACTCCAGCTCGGCATTGAGATTAGTGATCCTCTGAAGAAGCTCCTTCAGGTAGTCAATAGCATCCCCAAGTATTGAAGCTCTATCCATCTATGAACACAACAAAGACAAGCAATTAATAATGTCTAAAACCACCAAAAGTGTTCTACGAGGATTAATTCAAAGCTCAACTTGACATAATTAAACCTTATAATTTCCTTTTAGAACCCACATACATTGCATATCTCACATGTTATTTTTGTACTATTTCTTGGAATCATGTGCAACATTTCAATAACGAAAAGGCCGTCAAAACCATCATCCTTAATCATTAGCATTTAAGTAAAGGAATTATGCTATAACCACAATCTAATATTACTCAATTAGTGAATAATTTCAAATTAAACTTTCAAAAACATACCTTGCTGATCTTAGGTACAACAGATCTAAGCATGTAGAGTCTGTCATTGAGCTTCTTCCTGCGCCGCCTCTCGGCCATCAAATTCTTCGCCGGAAGCCCCTTCTTCTTCCCCTTCTGATCCCCACCAGTCACGGTGCTGTTCACATTCGAATTGCTACCACCATTCTTGTCACTCTCCTCCATCTTACTAATCTCATTACCGTCGTCAGAATCATAATTGAAACCAGATATGTCAACGCAAGGCTCCTCGAATTTACAGTCCTCACTCCTCTTCTTCTCCATATCCTCCAATCCGGAGCCTGAAATCTCCAAAATCCCCAATTTGTTTCCCCCACCAACCCGCTTCTGGAACAGTGTCCTCTGTGCACCCAATGTTGGGAACGCTTCCATGGGCTTCAAAGCCTTGGTCAGAACACTCCCGGAGCTATCAAACCCTTGTAGACCCATTGGGTCAATTTCTCCGACCATTGTGGCCGCCGGAAACTCGGAATTGGAGTTCATTCCGAGATGACCCATCTGGGTTTGCGAGCTCGGAGCATTAAAATCCAACAGAAGAGGCGAATTCGAAGCTTGATTCGCCTGAAACTGACCCAGAAACCCACCCTCACAACCCAGATCGAATACATTGTCAAATGGGTTGCTAGCGCCGACATTGAGGAGCGAGGAGAAGCAGGATTTGGGGGGCAAGTAGTGATGGGACAGTGACGGGTCGAGAACGAAGGTCTGCGATGAAGGAGAGGAGCCCATCGGTTGCAGGAGCAGATTGCTAGGTGGGTTGGAGCAAAACCCGGTTAGGTCTCTGATCTCGGGGTGGTTATGGAGGGAGGTGAGGTCCTGGTGAGGTGGGTTCATGGAATTGTTCATGTACCAGTCACTCTCGAGCATGGATTTGAAGGTAGCGAGAGAACCGCCCATGGGAGCCAGGCCGCCGTCGCCGTCGTTGTTTCTGGTCCACGAGACTGCGTCGCCGCCTTCTCCGCCGTCCATCCAAACGGCGTCGTCAGCTCCGAGGACCATCTCGGACTTTTTCTAGTGCTGGTGGAAAGCGCAGAGGAGAAGAAAAAGTGCAGTGCCTTTTCAGGAAATGATTTGTGAGAAGAAGCAAAACAGAAAAAGATTTTCAAGTTTTGAACACTGTGTCTACGGTCGGAAGAAGACTGACTCTCCTGCTGCTGCTACCCGTTACTGTGGTGCTCTAGTTCAGTCATTTTATCCTGATTGACAAAATCACCCTTCACATGTTCTTATATTTACGTAATTCAGTCTCAATCATAGTTTGTCCTCTCATCAAAAATAAATAATTACAAAGATTTCTCATAACTTATACGTATGGTTGTAAAAAAAACGTTAAGCGCTAATCGGATAAAAAAATATTTTAAATGTTAAACGGGATTAATCGAAAATTAGTCAGCGATTGATTGAAATATAATTATATTTTTTTATTATATTTTATATTATACGATATAAAATATTAATAATATCAAACACTAAATATATAAGAAAACATAAACATTCCACTACACTAAAAGTACGGTCGATTAATATGGAAAAAATTCGTGTGGGGTGTCGCAGCCGCGGCCCACACCGAAGCCCAGGCTTCGGCTCGCTACAGTGTGGGGAGCCCGTTAGGAAGCCTAGGCTTCCGAAGCCTAGGGCTTCTCCACGCGCGAAGCCGCTGCTCGACGCGCAACCCCTTCCTTCGGCTTTGGCACCTCTCGTTCCTCTCTCCCGCACGCGACACGCGTCCTTTATTTTTTTTTCTATTGTTTGTTTATTATTCATTTTCTTTTTATCTTTCTTATTTCTTTTTTCAATTTTTAAAATCCTTTTATTTTAAAAATTCTTTTATTAAATTTTGTATTTATCTTTTCTTATATATTTTATTATTTTTATTAATTTTTTATTTATCTTTTCTTATTTCATTTCATTAATATATTTTAAAATGATTTAATAATTAAATAATTTTAATTTCATTATTTAATTATTTTTAAATATTCATTAATTATTTTTATTATATTTATTAATTGTATTTTCCGTTTTTTATTAATAAATAGTCATTTTCGGTTAATTTATTTTATTTTTAATTCTTAATAATATATTTGTAATTTTTTAAGTATTTTAAAAATATTTTACTAATTTTAAAAAAATTTATTACTCTTTTTTATATATTTAGTTTTTAATAAACAGATAGTCCTTTTCTGTTAATTTCTTTTATTTTTAATTATTTTAATATTCTTTTCTTATATGTTTTTTAATTAATTTTTATTATGATTAAATAATTTAATAAAAAAATAACGAGTTTTTTTATATACAAGTTATAAAATTAATATTTTAACTCTAGACATCTCTTCGGGCATTTCTATAGGCATCTCACCACTGCAGAATTTCCCAATTCAGCTTCGAAGCTTCCAAGTTCGAAACCTCTAAAATACAATATTTTGTTAGAGGCTTCGACTTCGGCACCTCAACGAGCACCCCATGGCTGCTCATGCACTTAGAGAGCTCTTCCTTTTGACTGTTACAACCCCTTCCACAGGGCCCACTTCTTCTCTACAAGTGAAGACAAGTGCTCATTCAAGCCACATTTTGATCTTCATACATTGCCTTCGATGGTGTTCACTTTGACACTACTCAGGTGTCTATCATCACTCAGGTATCAATTCTCTCTCATATTTGAATTATTCCAGGCGCTCTTGTCGATAAACTGACCTCGAGTCATGCCCTCGGCCCCATCAATGTGATTTACAAGACCCAAGCAACTCAGGAAGAAGGCAACTCGACCCTCTCTTTCACCTCATGTGCTGCCTCCGTCTCCTGCACCGCTTTCGATTTCGTCTCCAACGTTGTTTCCCCCAACTCCACCGTTCTCCAAGTCGTCGCCCCGTTCGTCACCACCACCACCACTACAGCAATCATGGCCCTTTTCGCAGGCACTAGTTCCCCACAGTGAAATCGCCATTCCCCCCAACGATCCACAAGCCACCACCAATGTTGTTGCTTATGATTCTTGATCCACCGCCACCCGAGCCGCCACAATCACCTACTCCTTTGTCACCAGAGCCATTATCGTCCTCGCATCCTCTTTCATCAAAAGCCCTCTCCTCCTATGTCACCAGAGCCGCCATCATCACCTCCTCCTTCGCCATCAAAACCGCCACCAGCATAGTCGCTCCCGATTCCTAAGCCACCATCCCCTCCTCTGCCATCAGAGTCGTCACCGCCACGCCCTCCTCTTCCGTCGGATCCTCCATACCTGTCTTTTGATGCACGGTCGCTCCATACCCATTCGTTAGATTGGGACCCTGACACCCCCCTTTAGGGTCAGGGAGACTGGAATCAGCAGTTGCTGAGATTGATAGAGTATCACAGGGTGTCTTAGAGGAGCCACAACATGCCCCAATCCCATCCGTTGGATCGGGACTCTGTCACCCCCGAGGTATGTGTGGGAACGCATACCTCGATCTACCAAGGTCGGTGCAAACTCGACATCCTTGTTTCCTGTTTCCTGGTGTTTTCCTTAGATGCCCGTTAGCCCCTCAAACGCCCCCTATCGATTATCTTGGGTAGTTTTAGGTCGAGTTAGGAAATGTTTTTAATAAGCTGCAGTTGAGTAGCCACCCGCGTGGAGTTTGTCCACCAATACTTGTCCTTGGAATAGACGGTTATTAAGTTATGGTTAGCGTCTGGTACCTATATGTAAGGAGCTTTGTCTCACCCTTTTATTTCTTACCATATTTGCGTTTGTATCGTCTTTTAGTATGATTAAAAATGTTCGTTATATGCTCAAAAAATGTATCATTCGATTCTTAAAATAAGTTCAGTAAGGGTAACTCTATCAAAAAAGATTAATAACTGAATCAAACTCATGATGTAGTATTAGTATGCTCTACCCGCTCAACAACCATAATTTTATGGTTTTACTTAGTTAGTAAAAGATTAGAAGCTGTTTTTTAATCATAAATCCGAACCGACCAATTAATCGGCGAGTAGGCGATTAATCGGCTCATATTTCGTGTAAACGGCCTGGAGCGTCTTAAGAGGATAAATCAGATCGTTAAAGCCCATTTCAACGCCTAGACGCCATCAGACGGGAATTTTTACATCATCACTAATACGTGTTTTTGTAAATATTATCGATAAATAATTTTTCATTTATATCGTCAATTTCTTTTCCGTTCGCAAACTCCATTAACATGGTTAATTTTATACAAAAAAAAACTCAAAATTAACCATATAAAAATATATAGACATAGGTTTTAATATGCGAAACGCATACGCATGAGCAGTGGTAGACTTAAAGAGATACGAGTTCGTAGCTCTCCTTGAATTCCACCCAGCTTCTCCACTCCCGCAACCTTATTTTGTGTTTTTATTGTCGCTCCTTAATCCTCCACCGCGTTTCTTTTATGGCTATCTTTGGAATAGCTTTTTGGTTTCGATCACTGCGCATAAAGATTATAGAATGCGTAACACATATAAAGTGAAGGAAAAAAGCTGTCGTTTAAAAAAAATATTGAAGTCACATGATCTATTTCTGTTAAGGATAATGGATTTACGAACAATAAACAGTTCACCAACAACGTGTACAAAAATAATCGCATACAATATTTGTACAACGCGTAGAATTCACACCAAATTCTTATAATTATCATGACAAAAAATGATATCTATCCTCCTAATTTTCAGTTTCAGTGTTTCATTTCCTATAAGTCTATAGCATTAGTTCATTTAAATAAAATGGATTAGGAAAAAAAAGTCCACATCAGTGATAATTGTATTGGTGTTAAGATGTCTTGCCAAAAATGACAAGAGATGTAAAAACCCTTAAACAATGCCATAATGCAGCAGGACCAGTGTTGCACATGATAGGTCATGTTTGCACTTAGATTTAGGTTAGGGACCATCCATGGATCTATACACAAATTTGAATCACATGCACAGTACAGTATCTTTGCTTTACCATTCCCACAAGGAAAAAGAAGAAGAAAATAAAATAAAAACTTAGGTCCCTCAAATCAATCATATAGGCATCATATTGGTGCAGAGAGTTAATCAAGTTACAAGGAACCAAACCCCCCCATTCAATGAAATCACACAACATGTTACCTCTGCTTATGTTTCTCTTTTACAATGTTTATTGCTGTATCATCCCTGTCCCTGACATGTCAAAATTGATCTATTCACGTGCGACCTCGGCAACCCAATTGCTTGAAGAGGGCTACATTCAAGCTTCATCGTGTTGTCATTACGACGTTCCTTAGGGAATGTCACTTAATAAAGAGGAAATCACATTTCATTACCTTGTATTTTGAATTTTATTGTCAAATTTTGTTGAATACAAAGTGCATCGGGTATAAGGTTAACTGATTATAAGAAAACAGATGCAGAATGAATTTCTCTAACTAATCAATGAGAAGTTCTGTTTGTTAACTTTTTAACAAACATAGGTTTACCGTCTTCAAATAGAGATATAGAAGAACCTCGATATCCTGGAACATAACATCCAACGAAAATAGACGGAAGGAACCAATAACAATGAGTTGGACGACCATCTGAGCATCACTGTGAACAATGAGCTGCAATAACTCTTAATCATAGGTGAGGGTGAGAGCCACCACTATCGCATGCCCTTCCAGCATGGTTGTCGTCCAGGCCATGTGGATGATGTCGTTCTTGTCATCCAACACCTGCCCGAGATCCAAGTAGAGTCTGTTGAGATGTGGGCTAGCAGTGGTACGGTCTAAATCAGGACATCGCCTCCATCCAGTGATAAAGGTTGATTGTGGTCGCCTATTCCATCCATAAACTGATGGGACATGTTCTCCTTGAACAGTAGTATTTCGGGTTTTCCAGAGTTCCGAGATCTTGGCCTCGTGGCCCACGTGGTCACCATGATCCGCCATTCCTCATAGGCGTGCACATCTTGGATGTCCAAACTATAAATTTATCGTCATGTACTTTAGGTTGTATCATTCATTTTAATGATTTTTTGTTACATGTTATAGTAGTTTTGGATTTAATCATGAATAAAAATAAAAAATAAAATACTATTGTACTTGTATTTTACAAAAAAAAAAAAAAAAACTTATGTGCAAATGTGTTTTTGTCACTAAATCTTAAAATGATGATAGATTGAAATGTAAACGAAGTAGTCAAGTTACTCCAGCTGATTATGATTAGATCCGTGAATGAATTGGGTTTGTGCCATGCTTGTTTATATGCTGCTTCCGAGAGCCGAACTTTGTGTGGATGAAAGCGACACACGGAGGCTTCTATTCTAGTTGGGTGAAGAATGAAACTAAACTTTGGAATTAATTTTGGGAAAGACTTGCCAAGTTCCTCGTGATATACTTCACTATTCACCGCACCTACCCATACACTATTACTTGTACCAATCGAATCTCTCCTACTTTTCAATTCTCGAAAAACTCGTACCAGTTTTCATTCCACTTGACACTTTTCTGGTAAACTAGTAGAATCTTTGATAATTAAGCAGCATAAATTTGATTAGTTAAGTTTTTAAAGTTCAAAACATGACGTAGTTCACTACCAAAATATTTGTGAGATTTAGACCGAGTTTTCTCCCTAGAGATAATTAGCGAGTTTTCTCTCTAGAGATAACTAAGGTTATCATTGTCACTCCTTTCGGGCCTCCCCTTCCCTACCCCCTTCTCATATGGTCACCTTTGGTTTGCCCCTCCCTCGCGAGACTACTCCTCTCTGCACTGGACCTACTCTTTAGTGGTTTCGAACTAACTCAAGTCGAAAGCTTGTCTATGATGTATCCTTCGTCGTTCTTCATCGTACAATTGTCTCAAGCCTTCCAACTGGTCGGGGTCGTATGGCCTCTCATCGCACATCCCATTGGCGGGGATCTAGATATGGATGCTGTAGGCGGTGCATGCACGAGGAGGTATGACTAGCCTGGCACATGGCGACCTGATCCTCTCTCGAGCGGTTACCAGGCCAGGACAGTAGTAGTTGTCGGATCCAACATGTTGGCTAACGTGCAAGACCACTTTGGGGATGTCTTGTTGGGGGTGAATGAGGACGACGAGGATATGGAGGTGCTCGTCCCACCTACAGTCGCCCTAACATCCACTGATGACAGATACCAACATGCACTAGCTGGGAGCATTGTAGTAGATCTCAAGTGCAGCCCTCAGACGTTGTGTGGGATTATGGCTCAACGTTGGAAGATCTAGGGGCTGGAGGTAGAAAGTTTATTAAAGGACTTGGTCGCTTTCTTTTTTCCAACAAAAGCGGCGATGGACGGTATTCGTCACCCTGACCCGTGGAGATTTAGCGGGTATCACCTCCTTCTTGTCCCACTTCCTCCATATACGAACCAGAGTTCTATCCTTTTTCAATTCATAGGGATCGGTGTTAGTGCTTCTAATGTCCCGGGGGATGTTTGCACAGTTGCGGTATAGTCGTTGTTGGCCAATGCGATGGGTATGGAGGTAAATTCGGCATCGATCACGATGAATCGTCGTTGGAATGAGTACCTATGGCTCCAGGTGAGCATGGATGTGGATATGCCGCTCTGTCGTCGGATCCGAGTTCGCTTCCCAGACCATTTGAAATCCACATGCATTGATCTACAATATGAGCGGATGTCGGAGTATTGTGGTCGTTGTTGGCGCCTCAACCATCGATAGGCTCATGTTAGGCCAACTCACGGGGGTGGGACGGGACGAGGTCCATTTCGATGGGATTGGACATAGAACAGTTACTCATACGGAGTGGTTGGTGCAACGAGAGAGAATCCTAATTCTGCTAAAAGGTTTCACAACCCTAGCCATTGGGCAAGAGGGTAGAGCTCTAAAGGTGAAGGATCCATTCCGTGCTCGTCCTCCAGAGTTTATGGAACTTCCTCCTCCTAAGCTGGTTGGTGTAGCAACAAAATTGATGACTTGGCTAAGAGTCATCCTCAAGGGATGGGTCCAATAGAACTGTGGGAGCATCCAAGATCAGATGTCGGGTTGGCAGGGATCACAAAAATCGGTAACCTGGCTAACAAGCATCGGGTGATCTAGGAGGCGGTGCTCCCCGAGGAAATAAGGTGGACTTGCCACCCAAGGGGAAGCAAAAAGAACCTCGTGTAAAGAATATGGAGTTGGGCCCATAGAAGACATGGATGAGGAAGTCGAAGGCCAAGGGACGAACGAGCCAATTACCTATGAGGGCGACCAAACTGAAGCAAGTGTTAGAGTTTTCAAATCTCTTATCACTGTCGGATATTCAAGAAGAAGAAATGAATGATCCTTTACATGAGAAGGGTGAACCACAGCCCTACCAGAAGTCATGAGTCGATGAGGGAAGGTGGTAGGATTTTGGTGGCCTACCAATTTTGACCTGGGACCGATCTTATCTAAGGGGGCAGGGTAAGGGAAGCAGTGGTGTTTCAATGTCACTCCTCGTTTGAAATTATGTCGTCCTTTCACAGTTTGTTCGATGTAGTAGGGACTGTGGGTCTACCAAACGGGAGACATCCCCACTTTTGTACTACACCGCCTACCACTCCCCTCTGGGATGATCTACCCCATCCCCCCCCCCCCCCCCCCCCGACGTGGAGCCTCTAACTTATGACCCCCACACCCCGTGCGATGTCGTCGTTCAGGAGATACAGTGAGAGGAAGACAATTGTCCCAACCTTCAATGGCTGCCCGCCACACAACGTTGGGCACGTGTCCCAAGTCAATGACGTCTCACTATCCCACCACCGATTCACTCTTACTGGCGAGGAAATAGGGCCCAATCCTACCATGTGCGCTGTCTGGAATCCGTGAGGAACAATTGGACCTAATCAGAGGTGTCTGCCCCGCCTCCCTATCCCATGTATTATTGGGCTTCCCGTCCGAGAGGAGACTACCCTTGCAGACAGGTCCGTTAGCATGAGATGGTGTTTGAAGAACCGATCAACATCGGACAAGAGATGCAGAGCAACCGGCAAACACCGCGAGCGAAGGAAATGTTGCTCTTTATCTGTATCATTGTGGATACACTTCTCAACATGCGTCAATCGAGAGGAGCCCGCCACCAGGAAGGAGACCTCCGTCACCACATGACTCATCGAGATAATTATGTCCCTGAGGGAAACCCTGATTGACAACCGGAAGGGTCGAAAGACTACCTCTCCCTCGTTAGGACAAGATATCCTGGCACCTCAATGCAGGATGGATTTGGACACAATAACTATGCCAGGGAAGTTGGTCTCGATGGGTTGATAGCGAGGCGCGTCAGGCAACCTCTCTAGGTGTTCAAAAATAGCAAAATCCTGATCTATAAGGAACATATGCATAATGTTCCCCAGCCTCCTCCTTTCCCTATTATACTCCTTGAACAACTATTACGATACAACAATCATGTTCAAGTCGAGACAAGGAAAACACTTGGATTTACGACGCGAAATACAATATGAATAGAGAACCACCTTTTAGATCACTCCTTGGCAATACCAAGTATCTTTGTAATAGGATTAATGTTTCGACTGTCACCAAAACTACATCTCGTCATATCTTGTTTTTACTATTGTACTATCCATATGATCTTTTTATTCTTGTATCAATAAGAATTATATTATATGCTAAAAAATATTAATTCTGAAAATTAATCTAGAAATAAACTTAATATAATGAGATTTTAAATATACCATATCAATCATAACACACCAAATTTAAATCTTCCAACACAATAGAATGACCCTCTATCTTGTATCCTAAAAGCTTGCCCCTAACCTCTCTTTTTGATAAGCTAACATTCTGTCTTAGTCTCTGCTACAAATCTCAAGAAGAGTTTCTATAACATGTTCTAACTTCGTTGAAATAGTTTAGTTTCTTATTTAATTGTGTAATTTGATATCGTTAATGTCAACACACACGTGGCGAACATGCAACTGACGGCGAGAGAAGCGGCTGGGGCTCCCACGTCCCACGCCATGCAAAACGGAGGCTGTGGACGCCGTTGAGTTTGACGGTCAGCCCGACACGACACGAGCCGTTGGAGACACGTGGCAAGGATGACAGGCTATGCGGGACCACGAGGGTGGGACCAGTGCCATTAATGGACCTGATCGAGTCTGTTGCTTCCGAAAGTTTCCCACCTCTCTTTCTCAATTGTGTGTATCCTGACTGATCCAATCCCAACCGAGAGATCCTTATCATCTCCCCCATCGCGCCTCCCGATAAAACGAGATTCATTTTGGAAATGGTCACTATATTAGTTTAGGAATGATAATGAGAATTATTTGTTTAGTAATTAAGTATTTGTTTGACTTAATAAGTTGTTTGGTTAGAGCATTTGGTTGTTTCTATTGAAGAAAGTTAAACAAGTGATCAAAGTAAAATACTTTTTATTCATATTTATCCAAGATGAAAACAAGCTATACAAGGAAACTAGTAAAGAGAAGATAATATGAAGAAGTCAACTATTCAACTAATGGAAACGAAGAGATGATTAAGGATCCTTGATTCAAGGAATGGTATAATCAAGGTGTCTGTCAATACACCCCTCTCAAGTTGGAGCATAGGGGTTGATAATGCCCAATTTGCAAAGTAAATCTTGAAAGCGATCATGACCAAGAGCTTTTGTAAAAATATCCGCCAATTGGTGTTTACTCGATATCGGACGAGGAGTAAGAATTTGAGCTTGTAGGAGTTGACGAACAAAATGGCAGTCTATTTCAATGTGCTTGGTTCGTTCATGGAACACGGGGTTGAAAGCAATATGGATGGCAGCACGATTATCACAGAAGAGAGGAACATTTTTCGGTTGAGGTGCACATAAGTCGTGGAGCAAGTCTCGAAGCCAGACGATCTCACGGCTAGTGGCAGCCATAGCACGATATTCGGCCTTGACTGAAGAACAAGATACAACATTTTGTTTCTTAGAGCGCCAAGAAATAGGGGAGGAGCCTAAGAAGAGGATGTAACCCGTAGTAGATCTCCTAGTGTCTGGGCATCTTGCCCAATCAGCATCACAATATGCTTGTAAAGATAAAGTGGTGTATGATGAGAGGAAGATACCTTGTCCTGGACATCCCTTAAGGTATCGAAGCACATGTAGGGCTGCATCAAGATGAGGTTGCCTTGGAGCGTGCATGCACTAGCTCAAAATGTGTACTGCATAGCTGATATCAGGACGAGTGATGGTGAGGTATAGTAGACGACCGATAAGACGACGATACTGGCTGATGTCCTGACAAGGGGGTCCAGTGGTTGCAGAAAGGCGGTGTTGTTGTGGCAAGGGAAACTTGGCAGGTTTGCAACCCGTGAGCCCACAATCAGACAAGATGTCAAGGACATACTTCCGTTGGGTGAGGAGTGAGGACGATACCACTCGGGGAGCGAGAGACTTCAAGACCCAAGAAATACTTAGTTTGAGATTCTGGATGCGTTTATCGTCAGTGCCGGTGATGATAATGTCATCGACATATATGAGGACGGCGACAAAGGATCCTTCTGCTTTATATGTGAACAGAGAGTGGTCAGCTGAGGAAGGTCGAAAGCCAAGGGTAAGAATGGACTCAGTGAACTTGTGATACTAATTCCGAAAAGCTTATAATCAAGATGTCTGTCAATATCTCTTCCCTCGTATTTCTGTGTAGAGTATAACATTGAATTTCATTGATTGACCCAATATTTAGCAAACAACTAACTTGTTATAATTTTGGGGAATTTTTTTACTATGATGTTCTAGAAAAGTTTTGTTTTTAAACGAGTATTAAACATTTCTTTTTACTATCTTAATGGTTTTTCATTTTCAGCATAGTTGTCTAAATCACCTAAAAATCCATAATATCCTCTCTAACAATCAAATGTTCAAATTCATGCTATTGATTTTTCGAAAGCTCTTAAGTGCTCATCTTCTCTTCTTTGTCAGTCTTGTTGGTGTCGGAACTTCTCATCTCCTGTATTTCATAATAAAGGTCAATATTGGTGTTGCATAATTTCAATTGCCATGTTTTGAAAATTAGATCGTAAGTGAAGAGTATTTTAGACTTTTTATGTTTTTTTTTTTTTGTGATGAAAAGTTAACACTATTGACTATTTTGATCAAAATTTGAAATTAAGTTATCAATTTGTGGGTTTTAAAAATTAAATGTAGCTTTCTGAGGTCAGCATATAGTTAAGTAGTTTAAAGATAATATCCCAAGAAACATTTTACGTTTTTATCAATAAATTTTTCGTACTACACTCAAATTTCAAAACCAGAAGGAATAGGGGATAACATTTTAGGGTTCATTTCAAACACAATTTAAACAAAAGCCCAAACATTACAACTAATTTAAATCGGACAAAAATCCAACCAAACAATGATCATCAACTCACAATGTATAAATCAACCCAAACAAACAAGCCCAATGAAACAAGGAGAAAACAAAGTAAACAAGCCCAACGAAAGAAGGAGCAAATACAACTAAAAGAGCCAATATATCTACATCGATCTCGAGAACTTTAAAATCCACCCACATCTACCTCGGGACACGTTACCTCGAACCTCATCTTCTACTCTGGTCAATAGATAATCATCGTTATTAAAGCGGCGAGAACAACACCTTCACTAAGAGCATATATAATGGGTCAAACCGGATGATCAAATCGTATGCTGACTGTGTAAAATTATTGTTTGCAGACCCTAAAATAAAATGTGCTTTAGAGTGGTACAAACCGGATATGGGCTCGGATTATGAGTGGATGTTGACTGTATGCTGAATTGATATTTTACTGATTTTATTAGATGCTTTATTAAAACAGTAAATGTTTTATAAAAATGAAATAAATTCTGTAAAAATTATTAATAACAACATAATTTAAAACAAATTTTATTCATCATCGAAAAATAACATCAAGTACACAATTGTTGCATATAAAAAGATTTCTTCACTAATTATTGAGATTGAAATGCGCTCCAAATCGATCCCATATGTTCTCAATAAGGTCATTTTGTAGTTGTCGGTGGGTGAAATCATTTGTGACACTGAGTCGAGCGTCCAAGCGTGCTTCGTATGCCAAGGGACCTCCTCGGTGTCATCGTTCTGGTAGTGTCCATTGTGGTTTTTCTGGAGGGGGGTCGAACAACAATTCGTCATCTCCATATTCGTACCGATCGCGTTCATCATCTACAATTATGTTGTGTAGAATGAAAAAGTGTAAGGAAGTTGTAGAAGTATTGGTGGCTTGAGAATGAGGTCGGGGGGTATTTATAGAGTTAGAATTTAGGGGGTTGAATAATAATTAAAAAATTACCGTTGATTTTCGACTGTTGCCAACGGTCGGATTTTTTTTCTTCAAAATGCCACGTGTCACGCCTTGATTTGCTGACCCGCGACCCGTGTTTTCGAGGCGCGAGCCGCTGAAAGAACCGCATTTTTACGGTTCGCGGGCCATAAAAACGATGTCAAACAACACTATCCACCTATAAAGGTGAGGGACATTGGCCCCGATGGGTATGAGGCAAGGCCTACAAAGCATCCTCGTTGTAGTCAATGAGGTCATTGGGGATAAACAGGGTGTTCAGATGAGCCACACCTTTTCCTTTAGGGCTTTAATTTCGTCTAACCTCTAATCTCATCCTTTTTCTAGGGACCTCTTTGACAACCTCTTTTCATATTCACCTCCACCCAATGGTCTTCTGCGAGGAATCAACATGTCCTCTACTCAATATATGTCCGTTCGAGTCGAAGCATGGGAAGAAGATTGGAATTTTGGTAAATATCATAGAATGAATAAAAAAGGTTCCTTATTCATTAGTTTGTTATTTATTAATCAGGCATGGTAGCTATAGGTTTAGCGTTTTGATTTTGACCGCTTCGGTCTTGACTAATATTATGCTTAGCCTCTCTCGTATTTTCACTATGGTTACGTCTGTTGCTACTGTTTCACTGTTTTATTCGATAAAACAACCACATTTATTACCCAAAATAAAAACTTTTCGACAATTAACAAACTCAACATACAATAAATAAAAAAAGCTGATCATTATGGATAAGCTTTAGCTTTTAACACCACTCAACCTCATTATTTATCATAAGTAGCAAACTTGGCAGACAAGGAGAGATACTAAAACCATGAGTTACTATTGTGGAGAAGGAAAGGCCAGACTCTTGAAGCAAGTGAAACCTCCATCGACGACAAGGTTGTGACCCGAAACATACTTAGCCTCGTCAGACGCCAAATACAAGGCTGCTTTCGCCACGTCACCAACTTCACACCTGGCTCCTTTGAGCTCGCCCAATCCGTACACCAGCTCAGCCGCCTGCTCCTCCGTCAGCCCATATAATTGGGTCAATGGGCCCACACACATAGGTGTCGGTATTATAGTCGGCGATATACAATTGATCCTCACTCCACTCTTACACAGCTCATTCGCCGCCGTCCTCACAATACCAGGGATCGAGCCCTTCGAGATCGAGTATTGATACGGGGCGATCCCACCCATAAGCCCAGTTATGCTCGAGGAGCACAGAATCGAGCCCGAGCCCAATGGGACCATCACTCGGGCCGCGTGTTTTATCCCGGCGAGTACGCCACGGACATTGACCTTCATGACCCGGTCGAAAGCGTCCAGGTCCAGGTCCACGATGCTGGGCTGGTGGGCCGGGCCTGGGATCCCGACGTTGTTGTACATGATGTCGAGTTTTCCGTGGAGAGAGACGGCAGTGTCGACGGCTTCGGCCACGTCGGACTCGACGGTCACGTCGCAGCGGACGAAGTGGGCCGCGGGGCCCAGGCTGTCGGCGACTTGTGGGCCGAGGGTGGTGTCGATGTCTGCTATGATGACTTTGGCTCCTTGTTGGATGAATTCTTGGGCCGTGGCCTTCCCCAGCCCACTCGCGCCTCCGGTTATCACGGCCACTTTGCCCTCTAGCCTGAATTAGAAGAACCAACGAAGATAAATAAAAAAAAGTGAACAGTCACAACAACAACAACTGGAGATCAACCTGCCAGATATCACTCGGATTGCACAAGACTACCTAAGAGCATCTACTGGTGGAGAAGCCGACAATAAAGAGCTGGCTGAAAGAAAACGGTGGTAGTAAGCTGGTTTTTTTATCGAGGGTAAGCTGATGTTTGAGTGTTAGCGGTGAGTGCAACCGGTGAACATACCATCAGCATCAACCGCAGGCGATGAGCTGACTTTTTACCTTTTTATTATTTTTTTAAATAAATTTTTAGTTTTTAAATTCGTTTTTATATAGAATCTTTTATTAAATTTTGTATACACGTTTTAAATATTTTTAATTCTAATTCTTTTTCTTTTAGAAGTTCTTTCTAAAATTTTACATACAATTTTAAAAAAATTCAAAATTCTAGTTTTTCTATTAATCTTTTTTAAAATTATTTTTTTATATAAATTCTTCTATTAAATTGTATATAAATCGTGAACAAGCTATGTTTAGTTTCTGCTTTGGTGATAATAGTTTGTAGGTTAACGTATGATTAAGTTTAAGTTTCGGTAATTTTAATTGTGTAATATTAATTGTGTTATGTTTGTATTGTCTGTTTGTTTTTTCTAAATAAAAATATGATGTTTAATATTATTTAATTCTATTGGTCAACAACAAACGGTCAGCAGAAAAACTAACATGGTAGAATGTTGTCTGTTAATACTGACTGCAAAGTTGAAATATTAATTTTTTATTATTAATTTTTTATTATTCTGACAATCTACACTTATCGCCTAACATTGGAGATGCTCTAAATCAATATGTAATGGTTTCTAAATCCTATGGGTAATTTGTACTTAATTGTACTAAAAATAAATAATTTATTAACGAAGTCGGCCATATAAAACAATAACCCAAAACTCATAATCGAACGGGCCTAAAACATAAATAGCAATAACATCAAAACTAGAAAGCATAGTCAATTAATCCCAATGAGACTAGAACCCCACTTCAATTTTCCGAAAACCCTGTTTAGCCGGAGCTGGGAATCCCACCTCAGCTGCTAATAAATCTAATTAATTCCTAATGTTCCTAAATTCGACATATGCATACCTGTTTCCTCCGGCAGCCACGGCCTGAGACATTTTGACGGTTGATAAAAACGGATCTACGGACAGTTGGGAGCTGAGCTGAAGAGCAGAAGAGAGTGTTTCTGGTCCGAATGATACTTGGTCTTCTATTTATTGACCTATTTCTCCATTTAATAATGTTTTTTTTTATTTGGGTTGAGTCAGATAGGTCGATAGACGATAATTTAAGGATCAACTCTATGACTATTATAGTAATCACATGAGCTCATCTTGACTGACCGGTGTCAATAAATATATAATGTTTTGAATTAGTTAGATGTTGAATGATGAGCCAGCGAATATATTGGCAGCCGCAGCCCAACTTGACTTGTATGTTTTTTGACATTAGCCTCTGCCCAATCATAAATTTCAGCAAAACCATCCGAGATTCAAGACTTGGGTCCGTTGAAAACTAGATGGGACCGCAGAGTCCGTCCATATACATGCATCCTACTTCCTAGGATGATTGTGCCGCCCATGTGGGTCTGTGTAGTGGTCATTTTGAGAGTTATACAAATGTTGTCCATGCTCAAGGGTCTTGAACTAATAAATAGTTTCTAGAAACTAAACTAAAAACAGGGTATTTAAGACAATTACAAGAATCTGGTTCATTAAGATTTATGGTATAGTGTTTCAAAAAAAAAGATTTATGGGATAGTGGATGCTATCACACGTACAATCATATTTAATTAGATGGAATTGTTTGATTTTAAAGGAAATCTTCTATAATTTCGCACCTGAGGGGTTATTTCTCGGTTTCGTCCAATCATTAATAACTTGATTATTTTTAGATAATAATAGATAGAAAGAACACACGTAAGGAGTCCTATTGAAATCCAAAAAGATAGGCATGCCTGCCATTTTTTTTTTATCAGCAATTTTTTATTTTATAAAAAACCATGTTTTCAAACTGAAAACATGGCCATGGGCAGGACCCAACCAATAAGTACAAACAAGAGACTACCCGAGGGTATCTAAAACCAGTTACAAACAAATGCCTATCAAATCAAATAGAACAACAAAGGAACTGAAACGATTCTAACAAGTTCCTAAAACCATAGATAAGGCCAAACCACAACAAAGCCATTACAGGCAAACAACGACAATACAATCAAAGAAAACAAAAGGAACGAGTCTGGGAAATCAAATAAACCACCTTGAAGCCCTAAGTTGAAAACTTAGTCTTGTACTCTGAAAACCAGCCTTGAAGTCCTCGGAAGCAGACAAAACAAATCCAACACCAGTCTGTCGCCAAGCATAGGTGGAAGGGAGCGATTTTTCCTCTAAAGCCGCACCCCAAAGAGCCCATTAACCCAAAGCAACCCCAGGGCAAACTATAGCCCCCACCTGGAGGACCTGATGTTCTCAGCTCATCGAGACCAAAGCCTAGATTCCCTAGTCAACACTGAGAGAATCCCCCAAAGGCGATGAGCCGGTACCAATTTGATACCGAGAACAGACAGGATTTACCAACCAGGGGAGAGTAGAGCAAGCAAACCCAGAACCCATATTTCGAAAACCCCCATCGATAAGCAAATCCGGCCAACACCGAAAATTTACAAAATTAGATGTAGGGAAAAGGAAATCAGGATTAAAGGAAGAGAAACTAGGAAAAAAGTCTTACCAAACTGTCCTTCTCGACCCAAGCCAAGAGCCATCGATGACCCCATCTCCGATCTGAAGTATCAGATCCCGACACCGGGCCAGCACCCGAACGCCGACCACCACTGGAGAGAAAGCCTTGAAAAAACAGGGACACGAGGGTAAGCAAGAGCCAGAGCGTCGACACATCGCCGAACTCAGATCTGAGAACCACAGAACCCCGCCTCCACCCTCCATCCCCAAAGCTCCAACGTCCATGAATCACAACAAAACCCACATTGGGGGCTACAACAAGGCCTGAGATGCCAAATCGCCGGAGATTTCTAGGGGAGGAGAGGGATCGAAGGACCCATAGTACCAGGAGAAAGGAAACAGAGATGGGGGTTAGATCCGCGACCAACTTCCCCAGATCTATGAGGAGGAATGTCTCCCACTGCAGATCTAAACGACCCACCGGTGAAGAGGTCGGCCAAGGAGGAAGAAGACCAGTCAGAAAGATAGAGGAGAGGTAACGGGACGGTAGAAAACGGGGAAATTGAAGGAAGGTGAGGACTGGTGAGGGGAGAGCCACCGGTGACTTCCACGGCCGGAGCCAAGGAAGCCACCGACAGTAAACGAGCGAGGCGGAGAGGCGGCGAAGTAGGGTTTTCTGTGAGAAAGTCTAGAGAGAAGGAAGAGCTCCTCTCTCTAGACTTTTTTATTGGTTAGGTTATGAATTATCTGGCATGCCTGCCATTCACACCAGAATAAATGGAGTTTTCCGAAAAACTGGCTAGTGGGGGAATGTTCTAATATTGGACTGCTACCAGATTTTGGGGTTTAGAATTGAGATCCCCGTCGCACTAATATATATTTGTAAAACTCTGAAATATTATTGATGAATGTTGATGATCTTGATATTTCAATTCTAGGCGAAATAGGAAATATCAATACTAAACAACATAGGATACCTAACTTAGCTAGGAATAGAAAATACTTGTAATTGGAAATAAACAAAACTCTTAAAATATTTACATATTAAAATAGGGTTAGATAACAAAACTTGATTCCGGTGTTATGATATAATGTATATATCACAACTCTAATTGATGGTAAAGTTTTGAATCTCAACAAACCTCATCGTAAAGTTTATAAAAAAAATTGTATATAGATAAAGAATTTTAACTATAATTAGGTATAAATATATGTATTTTTTTGGAGCGGGTTCAGAGATCCCCACCCACATCTGGACTTATTTGAGACGAAATGTAATGTGAAATTGTCGAAGACATAACATGGACGATGCACATAGGGATCGAGGAGGAGATGGGGTTCACGAAACTCGCCTCATACCTACCATGTTGCCATCCATATCCTAAGTCCATCCATAGTGGGATTAGACCGAATCGATCTAATCCTGGTCTAATTGAGATACTTTTAGGAAAATCAAATGATCTTAGACTCGATTTGTGGGTCTAATTGAATTTTTTTCACGGTGGGAATAGACCGATTCGGACCCCATCACCAACGGAGCACCACATGTCTTCTGCAACGCCTAGATGGTTCTCACCCTCGACGCGATATGTCGCTGCTCGCAAACCAGATCTCATTCCCAATTCTCGACCGCGTATTTCAAGTACTTTTCCCCCGATTCCCTCGAATTTTCTAGCGGGTGTTTTGCTTATTGACCTCACCATCAAGTTCTTCTCCTCGTCTTGGAATTTGAAGGAAGAGAACTACAGAGGCATCAACGAATGCAAGCATTTTCTCGATCGATTGCTCAATTGCCATTTCCCCAAACCGTCAGGGTGGAGCAATTGGACGTCAGCGCTCCGTCTAACAAGGTAGAAACCAAACAAGGCTTCATCACCAAGTTCCGTACTCTGGTATCCAACTAGTCAGAATCGTCGATACAGAGGCACCGGAAGACGGACTGAGAGCAGCTGCCGATCGCCCTGGAGCTGTCGGCGGCGGGGATCGACTTCGGTAAATTGGAGTGAAGTGACATATTCGACGTGAAGTTTGAAGGATCGGTGCTGAAGATCCCACAGTTCAAGATCGACGACCAGACGGAGACGGTTTTGAAGAACCTAATAACGTACGAGCAGTGTTGCATTAGGAGCACGCACCACATCACATCATACGTGCTGTTCATGGACAGGCTGGTCCATTCGTGGCAGGACGTGAGGTTCCTGGAGAAGAAGCAGAGTTTGGCGCACCTACAGGGCAACATCGGCCACGTATCCAAGCTTTTCAACAATATCTGCAAGGAGGTGGTCCTCAAGGATGACTTTTTCTTCGCCCAAGTATGTGAGAAGATTCACAAGCGGTACATGTCGGATTGGCTCAAGCGTGTGGCGATGTTGAAGTGTGACTATTTCCGTACTCTTCGGAAGGTCGTCGCCTTCTTTGCTTCCTTCATGCTTTTGGCTCTTAGTGTTCTGCAAACCGGGCCACCGGAGCACCACATCACCAACTGGGCCTTGCATAACCACAATAAAAGCAACCAACAAAACCAGGCAAGGCAACCACATCGGGTAAATTTGAAACACGTCAACCCTTCCGAACTAGATCGACATGTACGGAGGTTTTATCGGTGGCCAACACCATAGATTCTGGCAAAACCTTCCCAAAATCTTGATCGGCGAGCCCACACAAATGAGCTCCACCGCAAGGCAGACGAGACACGACTGTGCTGGAACCCGACCACCACCACTAGTCCCCACGAGTACAACGTTTTCCCAACACTCCGACCTAGAAACACCAAGTCTTTACATCAACGAGAGAAACCCGAGCTTGACCAAGAAACAACCAACAACTAGCACGTCGGAGCTCCGATGAACCAACACTGTTCGCGACACGAGCCGGCCGGACACCACGACCCGAGCACTGACGAAGGGAACCCCAATCAAAGACATGGCCGGAGAAAGCTAAAAACTCAAGCACCCCAGCGAGGTAGGAGGGCGACTCCGAGGTACCAGGCACCGCCCATAATGATGAAATAGCCGGAGGACGTTCACTTGGAAAGGACCCAGCCAAGGAAAACCTCAAGCTTGTGAGTCTCCAAACGCCACCAGCCATGCTACACGCACCGACAGACAAAACAAAAGTAGATATGCAAAAAACAGAGGAAGAAGGAAGTCGAGACGGAGAGAAAGAGGGAAGGAGAAGGGCGGAAGTAGAATGAGATTAAGAAGAAGCAAGGTTCTCCTCCGACTACAACCGTGGTCGAAGCGATGGGCATCACCGGCGGGCGCAAAAGGTGAGGGCGACGGCTCTTCTAATGCAGGAGCTAGGGTTGAGTTTTTTTTTAGAGCTTTTATTTCCTATGTCATCAATATTATTGACTCTGTTGTAATCTGTCTCGGGATGGCTATTTCTCCATCATTCTTCTCTCTGTTATCTTTCAATTAATATAATATTATCGATCGTTTTTGCTAATAAAAACTATGTTTCTTCACCGGACCTATATTTATCAACGGAATTAGTCTTTCTTTATTCATGTAATATTGTATTTAGTGTAATATTATAATCACTCATTTTATCTAACCCAATTCATTTATATTTGTATTGTCATAAAAAATGGAATCACGTATAAAAATGTAAATACATATTCAGATGTTTAACTGATTAAATGATAATTAATTGATTAAATAAACAAAACTTTTACCCAATTAATAGACTTGGTCACTTGGCAGATAATAAAACACTCACTATTGTAGGCCGGCTTCAACTTCACCGTCTTTCAACTTCATCATTCAACAGAATTAACAGACTTATCATATAATCACAGGCCAAATCTAAGTTTCCATTACACACGATCTCACGAAATCTGATCCGGAGAAGGAAAGGCCAGACTTTTAAAGCAAGTGAAGCCTCCATCGACCACAAGATTATGACCCGAAACATACTTAGCCTCGTCAGACGCCAAGTACAAGGCTGCTCGCGCCACGTCACCAACTTCACACCTACTCCCTCTGAGCTCGCCCAACCCGTACATCACCTCAGCCACTTGCTCATCGTTCAATCCCGGATACAACTCCCCTATCGGTCCCATATTCAGCGGCGTCGGAATCAGAGTCGGCGATATACAATTGACCCTCACTCCACTCTTCCCCAGCTCACTCGCCGCCGTCCTCACCAGGTTCGGGATCGACCCCTTCGAGACCGAGTACGGGTACGGGGCGATACCGCCCATGAGCGCGGTTATGCTCGCCGTGCACAGGATCGAGCCCGACCCCACGGGGACCATCACGCGAGCCGCGTGTTTGATCCCGGCCACTACGCCCCTGACGTTGACCTTCATGACCCAATCGAAAGCGTCCAGGTCGAGGTCCAGGATGCTTGGTGGGTAGAGCTGGCCGGAGATCCCGGCGTTGTTGTACATGACGTCGAGCTTTCCGTGGAGAGAGACGGCGGCGTCGACGGCTTCGGCGACGTCCGACTCGACCGTCACGTCGCAGCGGATGAAGTGGGCCGCGGGACCTAGGCTGTTCGCGACCTGTGGGCCGAGATTAGAGTCTATGTCGGCGATGATGACTTGGGCTCCTTGTTGGACGAACTCTTGGGCCGTGGCCTTTCCGAGACCACTGGCACCTCCTGTTATCAGGGCCACTTTGCCCTCTAGCCTGCATTAGAAGTAGGGGTGAGCATTATTGTCTGTAGATCGGACTGTATCAAAAACGGCCTAAATTGTGGACTATGGATCGGATCATATAGATTAAAAAAATCTTAATTTGCTATATGGAAAAGTGGAACATACTATATAAGACCCGTTTAGTACGGACTCATCCAGTATCTTAAGTGAATCTCAAAATTTTATACATAGAAAGAACGAGATGAACCTTTATTTATGTGAAGATGAAAGATTGATTGATGGGGAAAAAATATTTCAGTAAACATATCAAATACTATCGTGTTTTTTGATGTGATGTTCAAGTTCAAGTTCAAAATTTATAGTTTTGATGTACTTTGTTCAGGGCAATACAATAAGTATGATGTTTTTTCTATTATTAGGAAGTGGTCTATTCAATTAACTCTCGAGTTAATCTTGTTGAATACTTCTTAACGTTTTCTTTTAATATGTTAGTCTTTTCTACTCACTATCCGTTTGATTTTGATTAATTTAAAGCTTATTTTAGGAACTTTATAAATTTAAAATCATGGTACGATTCAAACCAGAAACAGCCTACTAATACTCTGGTCCAAATGGTTGTAAATCTACACTCAAACGAACCGATCCTGATTTTTTAAAATTAAGAACCGATACATAATACAACAATCTTAAAATTTGAATAAAAATCCGGTCACACTCACCCCTATTTAAAGGAGCCAACGAAGAAAAAAAAAGTCAACTATCACAACAACCAGAAATCGCACAAAACAACCTCAATTATTGTCCAATTAGTACTTAATATTTTTCAAAGTTCAACTCAGGCTTACCCAGTGGCGGAGCCAGCATTTTCAGTGAGGGGGGGCACTATTATTTTTTTCGTAACGATTCTAATACAAAAATAATACAAAATAAAATTTAGAATATTAATATTGCATAAAAAAATCACTACTTTATTACAAGTCGTGTCAAAATTTCATATTCTAAAAGTTTTGTAAATATTATAATGATAGTACTTTAAAAGTTCTGTAAAATATTATCAATGGTAGTACGATAAAAAAATATTTATTTCGATGTATAAAATCATACTATTGTTCATCTCACAAATATTTATACCAGAATCCCAGTTATTCATCAATATTGTTTTGCAAAGAATTCCTTACATGATTGAACTAAATTTATTGTATTAATAATATATTAGTATTTTCTTTTCCGTTAAAAATTCATTTGTTACACCAAATATAAATATCACTGTCAATCAATTAAATAGGAATAAAAAATAAGAAAATTAAAATTTTGAAACATAAATTATTTGGGAAATTAAAGAAATAGAAACAGAAATAGATAAAACTCAATAAAATCATTTTTTTTGAATTAAAAATGGTAATATAATTTTATTACTTAAAATAGAAAATTATGTCATGTGAATTAAGATATTATGTACGTATATACAAATAATTATTCATGTTTACTTAATATATGATAGTTAGTTATGGACTCAAATGCATGTAGTTTTTATTTTATTATATATATACTGAAACATGGGCCTATCGTTTCAAAAAAGAAAAGAAACATGGGCCTAGATTATAATAGAAAGCTTTACCTCTAGTCCCTTAATAAAAATCCATCACTAAAACCATTTGAACGGAAATTTGAGGGGGGGCAACCATGTAGCTCCGCCTATGGGCTTACCTGTTTCCTCTGGCAGCACCAGCACCAGTAGAACAATACCCGGCGACAGCCACTGACCGTCCTCCGACCAGATCACGACGGATCAAGGATCTCCGGAGCTCACTGCGAATAAAAAACAAGTCAAAATCTGCAAGAAAAGAGCATTTTTCGGAACTGTACGGAGTACACAGACCTGGCTAGCAACCGGAACATTTTGAACGGTTGATAAAGACCGATCTATGGATAGTCGGAGCTGAGCTGAAGAGGAGAACAGAGTGTTTTAGCGCACAGACATTTCTGGTCCGGATGGTGCTTCTTCGGCTTCTATTTAATGACCCACGTTATTGTTATTATTTCTCCATTTTGTATGGTTTATTTAATTAGATAAGGTTACGATCAAATCTGTTATGAATCACAATGTTCACATCTTTACAGGTGAAGTATCTTAATCGAATTTTTTTTGTTTGAATAAATCTTAACACGTAATCGAGAAATAAGTTTTCAATTAACTAGAGGTTGTATTTGTTTATGGCAATGGCTTGTCTCCTTGTATGTTGAGACCACCTAGCGAATATACTGCTAACTCCAGCTGAACTTAACGTGTGTGTATATATATATATATATATATATATATATATATATATATATATATATATATATATATATATATATATATATGTTTAATATAGTTGACATTCTTGTCCATCTGTAATTTCTAATGACAAGCTTATGTAGGGCATGTACGTTAGAAAGGTTTATGTTAGAGACTTATATATCAATGGTATAGAATAATAAGTTTGAACTCCATCATTTAACTGTGTTTTATAGCAGTGGGACTTACATTGGGACTCATGTTCTGAGTGGATGCTAACTGTATGTTTTTTTTAATCAACAGTTTTTTATTTATACAAAATCTAACGGCTTCAAAGTGAAGCCGAAGAACAAGGACAAGCTCTCCATTACAACAAAGAGCACTGACTTAGAAAGCACAGCCTCAGTACCATTGAATCCCAACAAGGGGATCAAACTAAACACAAGTTTGAATACCTAGAATATTACAATCAGAAACCGATAGAAAACAAACAACAACCACGGGACAAGCCCAACTGAACAAAAAACCTAGGCCCAACCAAGGACGAACAGTAGAGCAATCAGGCCCAAACCAGGACAGCAAAGCCCAAACCAGGGCAACAAGGCCCAAAAACAAACACTAATTAAAAAAACCTAGAAGCTACGACCCACCTCAAGCCCCGCGCGCATCAGGAGCCACACCGACACAGCAGAAGCACATCCTTCAATCGCAAGCACTGAACAATCCGACCACCGCCGATTAGAACACTGGCACACGCCGAGCGCTGCCACGAAGAAGACCAAAGCTCCCAAGAACGCCCCACCGAGAACAACGCAAAGCGAGCACCGCCACAGAAATCGACGAAACACCACTCAGCACCCCAACCCCAACTCCAGCCCACCCCTAAAACAACCCAAAAATACAGAAAAGGAGACCCAACTCCAGCTAAATCAGACGCCGAACCAAGGAAACAAGGAGACCCAAAACCCAACCCAACCAACCATAAACCAGAGAGATACCCCAACGATTCCCACCCAAAATAGCTTCAACAGAGCCAAAGGTTAAACAACCCACGGCGGTCAACGCCGACCGTGAGCCCCAGATCTCAAACCGAGATCGGGAAAGGAAGACTTAAGAGGAAGGGATCGAAGGAACAAAACCCGGAAAGGTGGAGAGAAGGACAAAGGAAAACTCAGCCTTGAACCCATCACCTATCTCCCCGATCTCAGAAGCTGAGATCCCGACGGTGGCCAACACCAACCAGCCGGCCCGAAGGAGAGAGACAACTCCAAGTCTTCAAAGAGTGAAGCCACGACGCCAGGTGATATGAGGGTGCGGTGAACGGAGGAAACATTCTCTTCCTCGTAGATCTGACCCCCGACTCTCAGATCCCAGAAAACCGAGGTCCCATCGGTGGCCAGCACCAACCAGATGTCCAAATAAAGGTGAGAGCCAGCTCTAAAAGCGTCTCCAGGGAGTAGATCTGACGAAGGAGTGAGAAAAAAAGGAGAAGAAATGGAGATAAGCCCAGTGTCTCGACGAATCAAGTAAGGAGGAAGAAAAGGAAAGCACGCAAAAGTGCTTAAAACAAAAGGTAAGCCACCGGCGACATCAAGGAGACGTCGTCGATGGCCAGACGAAGAAGACAGTGAGAACCGAGATGGAGGAGGGCGGAGTTCTAGAGAGAAGTTGCACTTTCAAAACCTCAAGTTTTTCTTATGTGAACATATGCTGATTGTATGTTGAATTAATATTTTGTTGAAAAAGGTAGAGAAAAATCAGGCAATCGGACCTGAGATCTTTTACGAAGGCTCCACACTCATTCACACCCAAACTGGATCATCCTTAGCGACTTCAATGACATTCTTAACCCGGATAAAACTGTAAGTGGGGGGGATTACCCAACAAGTTTAATCAATGACTTTTGCCAAGTAGTGGAGGAATTGGACCTTATTGACCTACCAATGAAGGGTCACTAGCTCACATGGTTTAAAGGACGGACTCCGGTAGGCATCATGAGTCTTTCTTCTCATCCCTCCCAAACTTGGAGCTTCGTAATACAAGGGTCACCACATCATATCATTGGCCTACACTTCTTTCCCTTGCTCTAAAACCACAAAATTGTGGCCGACCGAAATTTCGTTTCCAATTCTAATGGGTCAGGGATCCGGAATGTGATCGAATAATACAGCAAAGTTGGGATAAATATATGGGAACAATTATAAAGGATGATATAAAAGGAGTTGGAAACTCACTGGATGACTAGGGACACAACCATTTCAGGAAAAATGTAAATCATATCAAATGGTGCCAGAGACATATCGCTGAACTAAATGGACGTACTGATAGGACAAGAATCCATAGACGAGAGGTAATTCAAATCCAGTATGAGAACGATTTATGTGCTCAGGAGGCATTTTGGCGCCAAAGGGAGAAACAACACTAGTTAGCGAAAGGGGACAAGAACACCAAGTTCTTTCAGGCCTCAGCCATGTATCAAAGATAGGTGAATGCAATTATGTCCCTTCAAGATGCAATTGGGAACATGGTCACTTGGGAATCAGGCATGTAAGGGCTCATCACATATTATTTTACTTGATCATTTTCCACTAGTCAACCAAATCTATCAGACTTCCTGATTGTCCTACCAGCCCGTATCACTCAGGCCGATAACACACTACTCCTACCACCGGGTATTGCCGAAGAAATTCGGTATGCCGTCTCTCAAATGGGTCCAGTTAAATCCCTGGGTCTGGATGGTTTGAACTCGAGATTCTACCAACATTACTGGTCATCAGTTGCTGATGAGGTAATCCAATTCATTTAGGGGGTTATCAATTCCAGGGCATTTGATCCAGAGCTGAACGATACCTCGATTGTCTTGATTCCGAAGAAACTGTCACCCGAGGTGGTTACTGACTTACGCCTTATTGCTCCTTGCAATGTGATATTTCGGATCTTATCCAAAGTGCTGGCAAATCGACTCCAACCCCTCCTCTAGAAGGTCATATCAGAAACGCAGGGCGCTTTTATACCCAGGCGGTGCATTCAAGATAACGTGCTAATATCCTTTGAGATTATCCATTTTCTAAAACGGAAAACACAAGGGTAGTGGGCTTCATGGCTTTAAAGCTGGATATGAACAAGGCATATGATAGGGTCGAATGGAGCTACTTGCAGGCAATCATGGGTAAACTAGGATTCTCCGATGAATGGATTGAATTAATGTTCTCCTACATGCAAACCGTAACATATCCTATTACGTCAGGGGGAGGAGAAACACTGAAACTTACCCCAAGTAGGGAGATCCGTCAAGGTGATCCATTATCTCCTTACTTATTCCTCCTTTGTATGGAAGTATTGTCTAATTTGCTACTTAAAGATCAAGAGGCGGGTTTCATTCATGTGATCAAGGTTGCACGGGGGAACCTGAAATCTCTCACATGTTTTTTGTCGTTGATTACTACATTTTCTGTAGGGCCACCCTCGATGAAGCCCACCGGATTCATGCTACATTGACTATTTTTGTCAACCTTTCGGGTTAGGTTCTCAATCTTAATAAGTCTTCAGTTATGTTCAGGCACGAATACCTCGACGGATGAATGTCAAGCCTGTTGTGATATACTCTCCATAACCAAAACAACCGCAACCTCAATATATTTGGGAGTCCTAAACATGATTGGTAAGAATCATAATGCGGTTATGACATATCTAGGTGACCGAGTGTTAGCTCGAATAGGGTCTTGGGAAGGAAAACTATTGGCTCCGGTGGGTAGGGAGGTTATGATCCGCTCGATTCTTACCTCACTTCCGGTCTACATCATGTCAGTATTCAGAGTCCCTCAGAGTATAGTAACTCGAATTCACATGGCCCTGGCACGTTTCTGGTGGGGAGGAAAGTCAGCTCGCTCTATTTTCTGGCACGACTGGGACAAACTGTGTAAACCAAAAGACATTTGGGGGTATGGCTTTCCAACACTTACATGATGTTAACACTGCTCTATTAGGCAAACAAGCATGGAGTCTCATTCATCGACTGCACTCCTTGGTTTCTCGTGTCCTTAAGGCTAGGTACTTCCTTATGATAGATTTCTTACACGCGCAGCTAGGTTGTAGACCAAGTTTTACTTGGCAAGGTATCCACTTGACCCAAGATCTACTACGGAATGGCCTGCACATCGTCATTGGAGATGGGTGTGACATGTTGATCTAGGGCACCCTGTGGTTAATCGGGCCAATACCCACTATTGAATCCAAATGTGCTACTCTTGTTGGGCCCCCCCATTGCGGGCCTAATGATACCAGATACACAACGCTGGGATGTGGACCTCATATATCAACTTTTTGATGAACCAGACAAGACCAATATCTTACAGGTGCCACTATCGAAAAATCGGAACAAGGATGAATGGTACTGTGCTACGGACAGAAATAGTCTCTACACTATAAAGGTCGATTACAATATAGTAGCAAGAGATCATCATCAACAACGTCAAAATACTGCAGTAGTGACTTGGGCTACGATATGAGGAATTCTTGTCCCGCCGAGACTCCGAGTCTTCTTGTGGAGGTGCCTTACTGACACTCTCCAGGTAGCAACCAACCTAGCCCACTGGTATGTCCCCATATCTAGTACTTACACCATGTGTGAAATGGGGGATGAAACGGTTGCACATATCCTTCTCACTTGTGCCTTTGCAAAAGCATGCTAGAGCCAAATGGGGGGGGTGGGGGGGTGGGGGGTGGGGTGTCCCCCCGCCTTTACCCCATCAGACATTCGAGGAATGGTGGGAAGTTATCTCGGCAGTCCCACTAAAGATAGAGAGGCAGAGATCGTGAGCGTTCTATAGGAAATTTGAAAAGTTAGGAACGCTCTAACTTGGAATGGGACAGCCCCAACGGTTCTGAGAGTTATCTTAGATGCGCGGGCCCACCTCCTCCCATGGAAGGAAGCTAACGCCACAGTAAGTGCCCTCACTCAAACTCTGATTAGATGGCCGTCTAGATTCGTTCCTCCATTAGTTGGAACGTGGGTACGCGAAACAATGCAACTTTTTAGGACACATATCAATCCTCTTGGGACCTGATAACATGCTCTGGAGATGGGCGGGTAGGACTCACAACAAATGGGATCATCCCGACAATACTAATAGAGGCCTATGATATTGCTGCAACACTCCGCAGTGCCACTTCTCTAGGGACGACCCTCATAGTCATCCGCTCTTATGCTCACACTTTGATAAACATGATTGAAAAAGGGGACCCTCCAGGTTCCCCGATTGGTACCGTAATTAAGGACATCCGTCTTATGTTGGCTCAAAACGAGAGAATGTCTCTCCAATTTGTAAAAAGAACTGCAAATAAGACAGCTCAATATAATTTTATGAGATTATTTTCAGGTAATAAAAGAGGGAAAATCAAATCATAAAAAATCGAATGAAGTATTCACAATCATTGTGTACATGGAAAAACCAAAAGCCATCTGGATCCTCGTGGCTCAAACGCTTCACATCCCATGTATGTTACACTCGGATCTTTAGAAAAAAAGTACAAAAACATAACCGGATCAAGAAACAAGTAAAACACACACACTACACTACTCAAGCTCTCTCTTACCCTCAACCTTAAAACATTGCACAGAGAAGCCAAGTCAGGAACAAGAGCAATCATGTCGAAGAAGAGTAATGTGGAGAAGAAGAAGAAGAAGAAGAAGAAGAACAAGGTTCCTGGTTTAACAGACACGGTCTTTTCCTGGTCCTTTGAGGACGTGCTCAATAACAATCTCTACAAAGACCAGGTCTGTTTCATGTTCTCATATGCATTTTCACATTCATAGTATTAGAGAACCAACATATTAGAATATAACTATAATTAGACTATTGGATCTTCAACTATCAGTTTAGTTTTTAATCGAGTTGGTCCTCTAATACATAAAAATGGGTTTGAGTTCATGTTAATGGTACTAAGAACATACATTCACAGGTGAAGAACATACCAAAGACATTTCAGTCCACCGATGAGTACAAGAGCTCCTTTGTTCTTCCCCTCATTGAGGAGACACATGCTGATCTTCGTTCCACCTTCGAAAACATGCGAAACCCACCAACCCGCGAAGCCATGTCTATCGAAATGCTGAAGAAGAAGAGCAATTCCAAAACACTTGTCTACAAGATGAAGCTGAAAAGAAGTACAAATGTTGGTGATTGTAATTACAAGCCTCACTCTGGAGACCTCATTGCCTTGACAAGCACAAGACCTAATAACATTCATGATTTCAGAAGACCTGGACAGGCCTACCTTGTTGCCTATGTTCAAGGACATATCAATGAAGACCCAGATCTACTGAAGATACTGTCTTCAGGACCTGTTGTGTCTGAGCATGACCCACCAGAGTTTGGTAGGAGAGAGCTTCTTTTTGCTGTTCATCTTGTGAACTTGACTACAAATAACAGGATTTATGAAGCTCTAGACACAGAGCACAAAGGATGGAACTTGAAGGTCATCAATCAAGTGCTGCAGAAGAACTCATCTGTAAGTTTTGGGATGGGGAAACCCTGTATTATATCTCAATTTTGTTTCCTAAGTGTCCTCCTTTCGTTCCAATTCTTAACCGTAGTTTTTCAAAAATTGATGGAACCTAAGGTAAATGGTTAATCTGTAGAATCTAACGCTACATTATGAAATATTTTCGTTATCTTTACGTTAGATTCTATTAATTTTTGGAATAACATCGTTTCCCAACCTTCTTTAACCTTTAGTTATTACTTCTTAACCGAGGTCGATTTTTCGTGATAATTCCTAGCTCAAAAGTATAGCTTGTTACAATTCCTAACCCGAAGGTGGTATGTTTTTACAAGGAAAAACACTTACTTTTTGAAACAAACTACCACATCTGGGTTAGAAATTGTAAAAAGTAGTTTTACTTGTAAAAAAAATACTATCTGTATGTTACTTTTTGAAACAAACTATCACTTTTATGTTGGTTCCTGTAAATTGTACTACTTTTTTTGTCAATCTTAGTTAGGAAGTGAGAACTAAAGGTCACAGAAGGTTAGGAAACAATGTTTTCCCTTGTAACAAACTACACCTTTGGGCTAAGAATTGTCACGAAAGGTAGACATCGGTTAGGAAGTATAACTAAAAGTTGAAGAAAGACGGGAAACGACGTTTTCCCTTAATTTTTTGAAAAATCATAGTTAGGAAGTGGAATGAAAGGTTAAGTATAGTTAGGACGTGAAAATAAAATGTAGCCCATGGTTAGGTTTCAAAATTCAAAGTTATCCCTATTTGGATTTGCTCTAGAATGCAACCACAAGACTCTATTTTGATTCATTTCTGAGACACCCTTTTCGTTGCAGAACGGCGAGAACTGCGAAGCTTGCTATTCAATAGTGAATCAAAGTAAAAAGTATTCAGAAATAAGGTCTATACTTGAATCTTCTAATCTGAATGATTCACAAGGGTCTGCAATTCTAAGTGGCATATGCTTGAAGGAGTGTACGCATCAGAGCAGTGTAAAGCTGATATGGGGTCCTCCAGGAACTGGTAAGACAAAGACGACCGGTCTCTTACTGTTTTGCCTCCTGAAATTGAAGTGCAGGACACTAACATGCGCACCTACCAACACTGCTGTGCTGGAGGTGGCCAAAAGGCTCATGAGCTCAGTGATCAACTCGTTCGGACACGAAACATATGGGTTTGGAGATGTGGTGTTGTTCGGGAACAAGGATCGCATGAAGATCTGTGACGAGGATGTTCTTGGTCATGTGTTCCTCGACCATCGTGTTAAGGTATTGTTAGATATTGTAATCCCTTGTCAAATAATGTGACAGAGAGTTTATATTTATAGATAGAAAAGAGGTACAATGGTTGGACAATAATTGAATAGTAACTAAATCATAACTTATTATGACTGTAATATAACTACTAATAGGTACTATTGAAGTGTGGTGGCTATAACCATAGTTTGGCCACAATGATCAAGCTGCTCGGAGTTTCAGAAGAGAAGGAGATGACCGAAAAAGGAGTAGTACAAGACGATCAGACAAGCAATACTAGGAGAAACCTCAAACAGAATCAGAAGAAAATGAAAGGAAGCAAAAACAAATCGAAACTCGAGACATTCGTAAGGACATTCAACATCGCGCACGAGAGGCTCGAGTTTTGCATGGTGGGCTTGTGCACACACTTGCCAACATCTTTGGTTTCTCAACAAGTGGTGGAGAAGATGAAGAGAGCTCTTGATCTGCTCATTACTCTGAAAAGATTGTTGAGTGGTGCTAAGCAATTCCTTAGCTATGGACTTGAAGGTGCTGTTGCTAGAAAAGATTGTCTCTGTATACTCAAGTCACTTGAACAATGTTTCAAACTCCCAAAATTAACCAACAAGCGTGTAGTGGAGAAGTTTTGTTTGGCAAAAGCACGCCTTATCTTCTGCACTGCGTCGAGCTCGGCTAAGTTGCATAGAGGAGGGATGGGAGTGGAGTTGTTGGTCATTGATGAAGCAGCTCAGCTTAAGGAGTGTGAATCTACGATTCCTTTACAAACCTCAGGTCTACGCCATGCTATTCTTATAGGAGATGAGCGCCAACTCCCAGCAATGGTTCAAAGCAAGGTTGGTATTTTCTATATTGTTTCTAATATGTTGTATTGCTAAGTGTAATTGCAAATAGCTATGGCATATTATACGTTTATTTACCGCTACGTCTACCTCAACCAGTCAACCTTTAAATTTCTGCAAGAATAAAATACCCTTGATCATAATCCCCCAAAATAACATCAGGTAGCTCTTTTTGTCAGAAAATAACAAAAATACCCTTGATAATAGTTTCATCTTTGAGTCTTTTATGTCTATTCGATTGTTTTCCAAGCCTGATGGTTTTATGAAGTCTTTTCTTTTTTAAATTGGTGTTTAAGGGTATTTTTGTCATTTTCTGACGAAAGGAGCTACCTTGTTTTGAAAGTGTAGATAAATGTAAATAACGTTTTAAGGTCATGGTAGTTCCGTGCAAAACACGTAAAGTACGCTATTATAGCTATATGCAACTAACCCGCTGATAATTTTTACACCATTAGATCTCTGGAAATGCTGAATTTGGGAGGAGTTTGTTTGAAAGACTGGTACTTGTAGGGCACAAGAAGCACCTCCTCAATGTTCAATACAGGATGCTTCCATCCATCAGCATGTTTCCCAACAGAGAGTTCTATGACATGCAGATTATGGATGCTCCGCTTGTCCGAGAAACAAGCTACAATAGACAGTTCCTTGAAGGAAACATGTACGGCTCGGTTTCTTTTATCAATGTAGCCTATGGAAAGGAACAGCTTTACGAGGGCTGTAGTACGAGAAACATGGTCGAGGTTTTTGTCGTGTCCGAGATACTTGCTACCCTCTACAAAGGTAACATGTTATACTTATACTTGTGTGTTTAAACCATGTCTTGTGAAGTTCGTCAATAATATGGGAAAATGTCAATAATATGTTTTGGAACAATTATTTTTAGCACAAACATGATGTCCTACTTTTTTTAAAAACATATTTATAGTTTTCGTTTATTATCAAAAAATGATAGTTTTTGTTGATTTTTAGAATTTTCCGTTACTTTGATAGGAGGTCCCCAGTAATTTAAAAACAAATCTGAAATACCCTTACCTTAAATCCTAAACATCTTTTCTCAGACCATAAAATCTAAACCTTAGACCCACAATCAACTTATCTTGCTCTTCCAACTAAATGTAATTTAGGGTTTTAGGGTTCATGGAGGGTTTTTTAAGGTTTAGGGATTAGGATTTTTTTAGGGGGTTTTGAATTTTGGGGGGATTTTCCGTCCAAATTAATGGAAACCATCGTTTTCTAATTATAAACAACGAATAAGTTTACGTTTTTGAAGAATTTTTTTTAAAGGCATAACGTTTGTGTTAAAAAAATCTTAAACTCCTAATCCATTTATCTTGCTCGTACAACTTGGTGTAATTTGGAGTGTTTTAGTGTTCAGGAAGGTTTTTTAAGGTAAAGTGATTTCTGAATTTTTTGAAATTTTATGTTCAAATTAATAGAAATTATAAACGAAAGGTATAAGTATGTTTTTGAAAATAAAATGAAGACATAACGGTTATGTTATTAATACCATTCGAGGACATATTATTGGTGTTTCCCCGTTATCAAATGAAGGCATATATAGTTGAAACTTGAAACACCATTTCCTTTGTGTGCCACAGAAGTTGTTAAGAGCAAGAAGAAGATGAGTGTAGGCGTGATATCGCCATACAAAGCTCAGGTTCATGCAATTCAAGAGAAAATCTCAAAGTCTTATAGCTCTAATAAGGTAGATAAAGGCTTCTCTGTCAATGTTAAATCTGTTGACGGGTTCCAAGGCAGCGAGGAAGATGTGATAATCATCTCTACTGTCAGAAGTAACGTGAACGGTTCGGTGGGCTTTCTTTCGAATTTCCAGAGAGCAAACGTGGCGTTGACCCGAGCAAGGTACTGATTGTTTCTTGGAGATCATCGGTTTTGGGTGGCTCTCTCTGAAGCTAATAACCATGCATTGTTGTGTGCAGGTATTGCCTTTGGATAGTAGGGAATGGGTCAACTTTGGTGAACAGTAACTCTATTTGGAAGAGCTTGGTTATGGATGCAAGAGATCGAGGATGTTTCTTTGATGCTGAAGATGATGAGAGGTTGTCTCAGGCCATGGTAGCTTCACTGGTTGAGCTTGGCCAATTCGATACGCTTTTCCAAAGGGTTTGTCTACTTTTCAGGAAGTCAATCTGGAAGGTATGTGAATCTGATAGTAATGAAATGAGATCATTGCTGGAAAAAAAAGTATCCAGAGGTATTCGCAGTTTTGTTGGGTAATCTGCAAAATAATCTTAAAATGATGATTTTTGTTTATTTTATCCATAATGAAGGTTATCGGTCAGGTGGGTCAACCCAATCGATAACCTTCATTAAGGGTAAAATCGTAATTGTACACATGAAAATGAAGTACAACTACTTCAAGTGTGTTTCAACTAGGGATGTTGTTTTAGAAAATTGTCACTCTTTTGTTGCACTTCTGAATTTATTTTAAAATAGTGATTTCACCCTTCCAAAAATAAAATAAAAATATGAAATTTTCATTTCTCTTAATATTTTTTACATTTATATGCTCAAGTGAAAATTTTGGATTTTTTGCTTATCATTTTTGAATATTTATTTTCAAGGATAAAATCATGATTTTGAAACAAAAAAACAGGTTCAAGATACCTTTTTACAATTATCAAAGAAGATAACTATAATTTCCCCCAAAAAAGTGAATACTCAAGATATTCTTTTGCCAATGTCCCTAAATTTCTCCAAATGCTGAGTATAAAGTTTTTGATTCAGGTTTGCTTCTGTGACAAGTTCATGAAGTCCTTGGTGAGGGTGAAAGATAAACGGATTAGCAAGGAAATAGTGTCTGTAATAGAAAAGATTTCACATGGCTGGCGTCAAACTCACAAGAGAAGAAGCTCTATCGTTGTTGATGGAGTTTCGTCTCAGGTCTTGGAGAAGTACAAGGTCTGTGGTGGACTGAAGCTGGTTTGGAGTATAGACATCTTGAGGGAAGATTCAGATTACATGCAGGTGATTAAGGTTTGGGATGTTGTTCCAGACACTGATGTTCCAAATCTAGCCAAGAGCCTTGACATGTTATTCGGGGATTATTCAGCAAGCAAGATGAAGATGTGCAAAGATAAATCTATACAAGGGTATGATCAATGATTATGGTTATATTTGCTTTTCCAATGAAAAAGTCTTGATTTTTTCCCTCTTGCATTGGTGTAGAAATCTTGTAGTTCCAATGAAATGGGTTGCGGAACATGAAGATGTGCAGAGTTTGTCGAGATCTCTAGCTTCGATGACGATAGAAGATGAATCGAGTAAAAGGGTTTTGGAGCTTGAACTTAATTAGGTGGATTAAGTTTTGGAGAAGGCAGAGTGATAGAGTTGTGAGTATTATAAGTTTTTGTATGTGAAATGATGTTAGAAGCAAGTCTGAATGTACTTGTGGTTTGTGGATGGACTTTTGTAAACAGTTTGTAAGCTAGCTAGGTTGTCCAGTGCAATTTCTAAGGTCTAGAATTGATTTTCTTCTTTTGCATGCAAAAAATGATGGATTTTGTTCAATTGAAGAAATGGTCGGATGGGTATTACATTAATGTATGAGAGGTCATGAGAGTGATGCAATTGGAGTATTTGATGTTTCGGGACAAGAATATCAAGAGCTTATAGGGAGAGAGGACCTCAGAAACTGAATATACAGTTTTTTTTAAGGATATACAAACAAATATAAGAGATCTTAGTTATAATCTTTCTCCTGGGTTGAAGTTGAAACCAATGAGCGAAATAGTTCCCGGAAAGAAATTTGAATGAAACTAAGATAGAGGTAACTCGATGTCATAATCTTGATCATTTGTTTATTACCAAATCATAACCCAAGCAAAGGTTGGTTCTTATATCATAATGTTGAGCGCAATGTTTGTCATTTTTCGTCCTCAAGTTTAACGAATAACGATCATTTAGTGAGTAACAAGAAAAGTTGATAGTTCATGGTTATGATTTGAGAATAAACGAAAGGTCTAAGCTATGACATCGAGTTTTCTCTTGCTATTTCATAAATGTTTTAAAGACACGTGATAAGCATGTGACTGGTATTTCACAGAGTCAGTCACACTTAACATATTTTGATACATTTTGAGAACTAATTTGTCAAACTTGTTACCATATACGAAAGTTAATATGTATGAGTTATGATTTGAGAATTGACCAAAATACAACGAGACTACATATGGTATTACCTTTAAAATATAACAAAAAATAGATTTTTTTAGCATACAAAGGACACTTTTATTAATAGAGAGATAATAAGAACACTTGGATCGTACGATAATGAAATTAAACTAATATGATAAGATAAAATTTTGGTGACGGTCGAAACACTGATCCTATGACTAAATTTCCGGTTATCCCCTGGAAAAAAACTAGGGGGTGATTCCTTATTCAAGCTGTGATTGGCACCGTGAATCCACGAGACTTTCCATGTCTCGACTTGAACGGTCATGTTATGTCGTAACAGTCGTCCAAGGAGTATGTTAGGGAAAGGAGGAGACTAGAGAACATAAGGTGTTTGCTCTACAATGGTCGGGTGTGGCTCCTCTTAGACACCCCGAGTTGCCTTAGGTCTCTCATGGCAAACCCTAAGACAGCTTACCGTGCCTCGTTGATGTCCCATCGGGGCCAACCTACTCGGCATAGTCAGTATAGTCCAACTACCTTGGGTGGGTGATGAGGACATCGAGACCATTCCTATCATGAGACCCGAGGAAGAAGCTATCAACAACATTCCTATTATGAGACTAGCACCAAGGACAAGGTCAGGATCTGGAGCCTTACGAGAATAATTCAACAACACACAAAAAGAGCTTAATTACATTTATCGAGTATGGGGAACTCCAAGAAGACGTGATATCCAAGGAAAATCAAGAAGACATTCAAGATCAATTCAAGACTTCAACAAATCTATTTTTGCCTCTTCTTCAAGGAATTAATGAAGCCACCTTGTTCATCATCTCCAAAGACAACTCAACCACTTAACTCAAAGGAGATGAAAAACCAAGGTATGTATTTGAATTCAGATCATTAGTTATTTATTTGTTTGTTGTTTTGCAGGAATTCAACCTTTGTTTTATCAAGAGTCATTTAGTTATTAATTAGAATCTTTTGTAATTAATTTTTTTACCCTAGAAGGTCACAAGCTGTTGGATTATTTATAAAATCCCTTCTTAGCATGTATGAATCAAGTTGTACGGTCAGTTGAAGCATCGCGATCTTCGATTCCGTCTTCATCAATTGGCTCCTTAGAGAGTGTTGTACGACCAGCTAAGGTTCTCAATCCTATCATCATTATCCTATATAACCTACCAACAAGGTTCTCTATCATCCTACCAACATGTTCCTGTATCATCGGGGTGTCGGATCCATCCGACTCCGTAGAGGAGAGGTACCATCGGGGCTCCTTTACCCGTTCACCAGGGATGCCCGTGAAGACGGGTTCATCTCGTCGGTCCGTAGGCCGGCAACATGCTCGGTGTTGATAGAGATCGCATCCCGTAAGGTTTATACTAGGACGGGTATCCATAGTAACACGGATCCGCGACATCATGGATGTTACCCACGGTGATCGGCTGTTGTTCTGCTCCTCCAACCCTCCATTGGTCAGTGTACTAATCACCTGCTTGTGATGGTGGATCAGCCTCCACGAGTAGGGTTCTAGTGGATGGAGGCGCGATCCTGCATATGTGATATAGGTGGAGTAGATTCCTCTTCTCGGGTCCACTCGGGCCTCAAGAATTTTGGGCGGCGGACCGAGTAGGTTCTGGTGCTATGTCCTCGCCAATAGGGGTGTAGTAGCGGTGAGGCCACAGATCGTGCTCGGTTGGATCCCCGAGCCCTATCTCATATGACAACAGCACGTGGCAGCCATTGGAGGACGAGCCCATCTTCTTCCTCCGTGAAATACCTCCGGAGTGGTGCCAGTATCCGAGGGGCCGTCATGGGTTTCAAATTCCCTAGCGAGGAATAAGACATATCGTCTGGAAGGAGGTGGTAGTGTGTGGTGAGGGCTGAGGCGTTTTCTCTTGGTGTGATCCATGGTCCCCACCGCAGCAGTCAGGCCATGGAGAGTCGACGAACAGGCAGTCGGGATGTAGCAAGGGTCATCGGGCTAGGCGACTTCGAGTACGTGGTGATCGAAAGGAGGCGGAGAATTGGAAATGGTTTTAGGGGAGGAGAGAGCGTTTGAAAGTAAAACCCTAAAGGTCGAATTTGAATCAGTATAAAAAATAGATAGGTAGACAATTAATTAAATTAAGAAAATAATTATTGACCATTAATAAAGTTTACACAAGAATATAAAAAAAATACTTTTTTTAGCAAAATGTGGGGATGGCTCTGTCAGGGTTTGCAGCAAGTTGCCGCCCTCTCTTCCTCCAGCCTATGAAGTTCTAGTTTTCTGTTGTGTACGAGCTCCTTCTCCAGGTCTCGTCCTGTCCACCACCTCTATCAGTGCAACAGTTCCCTCCACCCTCCTTACTGCCCCCATTGTTCTGTTATCCCACCACCGCAAGTAATCGAGCCCGACCACTTCCTCCTGTATCGTTGCCGCCCTCATCCACCATTACTGACGACCTTGCACCCTCATTTCATCCTCTACCGTCAATACCACCACCACCACCACCACTACCTCCTCTACTGCCACCACTGCCACCACCTCCTTCGTTGCCATCAGAGCCACATCCGCCGCTACCACCAAACCACCTCTACCACCAGCACTACCGCTACCTCTGCTCTTGTCACCAGAACCTCCGTCGCCACCAACTCCTCTGCCACAGGCCCGTCTACTACATGCGCGACCTCCACCTCCTACGGTGCCTCCACCGCGAGCATGTCTAATACCTCTTTGGTATCCGCCTCTATCGTATGCGCTACATCCTACACCACCTCCACCACTCTGTGCAAGGATGCGTCATTCCCATCCGCTGGATCAGGACCCTTCCACCGGTGCAAAGTCAGTGCACCAACCATATCCGTTGGATCGAGATTCTGACACTCACGGGGGATGTGTGGGGACGCACATCGCGCCCTACCGAGGTCGATGTAAATTTGATATTTTGGTTCCCCTATTTTCTAGTGTTTTCTCTGGATGCTCGCTATCCCCCGACCATTTTTAGATTGAGGTAGGAAACGAACCTCGCGGAACTTACGTCTGCCATTGCAACTGAGGCAGTTGCCTCCCACTAACTATTCCTGGTATACTCCTTGATCGACTGCTACGACATAGTAGTATCGATCAAGTCAAGATGGGAAAAGTACAATTGATTTATCTCACTCAACATAGTTGGAATAAGTAACCACCCCTAATATCTCTCTAGGTCTCACTGGGTACTTAGTATAGGATCAGTGTCTCGGTCATCACCGAAACTGTATCTCATCATATTTACCTTATTTTCTCTTATGTACGGTCTTTACGACCTTTTTAATTCATCCCAATAAAAAGTTCAGATCGTATGCTGAAAAACAAGATTTAAAATATTAGAAAATAATTAATAAAGTTATATATCCTTGAGATGAAAATCGAAAGATAAATGATGGTTAAAACATACAAGTTTTTTTATGCATTAACGAGCCGCATCTCAAGTTGTTGGATTTGTAAAGTCAGATAGAACTACGATTACACTATGATTATTTCCTGAATACTTACCAAATATATGTGCACATAAATCAAGGCATGAATTACTAACGCCAGAAGTGTAACTACATTGTTTTCTAGAACAAGTGTCATGTACTTTCAGTTACACAAAACTCAATCAGGAACAACCTAAGAACTTGAGAGGAAACTGCCCTTTTAATCTCGATTTGTGGTTATGGTTCTGCTTCCCATCCACTCTCAGACAACCGAGGCAGCTCCGAAGATCTCTGTTCTCAGCTTTCAGGTGTTCCACTCGCGACCTCAACTCTTTAATAGCTTCTCTCTTCTCAGCATTTCTCCTCAACAACTCAGCTTGTTGCCTTATATTCTCCTCCACCAGGTTCATAACCTGGAACTTGAGTTCACACCAGTTGCTCCCTCTCTCACACCCACCCACCTCAACATCTCCGACATCGTTGTTCGGAGAATCTATGATGTTGCTGAGCTCGCTGGACTTGAGCTCATCTGCAATCCTGTCTAGGTACTCATGGTCAAGGTTGTTGGTGCTGTCGAATCCAGAATCTGGGTCTTCAACAACAGACTCGGGATGGGAATCGACATGCTCGAGGTCTGGATCATGGTGAAAGTTCTCTGCTTTGCTTGTGACCCTTGTGAACTTGGAAGATGAGGGGAAATGTATTGATTTAGACCTCAATTGGTCATGTTCTTCTGCCAAAACCCGATAAGACCTGTCGAGTTCTTCTAGCATCTGTATTAGTTCTGCTCCTTGATCTGCATTTTTTCCAATGATCTTGATCATGGTCTTCATTTTCATGTCCAAGTCTGCAATTCCCAATGGTTTGAGTAGCAAAAAGAGATTAATCATTTGAATCAGTAGTAATAAAGCGGTAAATCCTAACCTAATACAAACGGTTGACCTGTTAAAATTCGAACATGACAATATATTTTGTCTGGACCGACCAATTACCCAATTGGGTAATGAGATTAACCATTTGTACGATTAGTAATAAACCTGTATATCATAACTTAATTTAAACGGTTGATTTATTGGGATTCGAACCGAACAATGTATTTGTTTGGACAAGCCAAATTACTCTATTGGGTAATGAGATTAACTATTTGTAACAATAGTTATTAAGCAATAAATCCTAACACAATCCAAATGATTGACTTGTTAAGATTCGAACATATCAAAATAATTTGTCTGGACCGGCCAATTAACTCAATTGGGTAATGAGATTAACCATTTGTACCAGTAAATCACAACCTAATCTAGACGGTTGACCTATTGGGATTCGAACATGACAATATGTTTTGTCTGGACCAATCAAACTATCACGTCGAGAAACGAGACTAGACATTTAGCATTGGATATGATCCAATGATACAAAACATGTTACTTCATCAAATTCAATTGCTAACATCTGTTGGGTTGAAGAGTTTATTCTCATAAACAACAAATCAATTACAAAATCATTCATAAACACATATGTTGATACAGAGAAGAACAAAAAATACCTGATAGAGTTGTGTGGAGCCATTGAGACTGGTTGTGGCATCTGTTGGGGCTGCTCCATGGAGAGAGATGTGTTTGGATCTCCATTGACCAAAATCAGATGATGTTTCTGGGTTTTCCAAGGATCTCTGGTTTCTTCACATCTCTGATTTTCTCTCTGCTATATAAGGATACGATGAAGATGATGATTCTTTTTCGAATTCAAACGCAAACTTTAATGAGAATCATATATGTATGTAACTGTCGAGACCCTCTCTTGTTTAGAGCTTGATTTGCTCGTCTGAAATCTTGGGTTTAAAGGGAAAAATATATTCTTTTTTGTTGTAAGGCAACGCAAGGAAAGTAGCCAACCCATATTGAAAAATAAAGTAGGTGAGTGGAGTGGCACCGACTTCTAAGTTCTATCTACTGCTCAGCAGCTTCTTCATTCAATTTTTTTTGTTTTTGCTTTTATATATATATATATATATATATATATAGTATGGAAAGTATTTCTTACATCATTTTCGGAAGATGGTTATCAAATTATTGTATCAATCCGTGAGTGAATATTTTGCTAGATAATCATCATATTTATGAGTAATTAAGAGAGTGTCTATGGTTCCACGATGTTTTCCTCTTCGAGTATGAGAGACTGAACTCGAGTCGTGTTAGGGCTATACTTGTATCACTGTTATATGTTACTATCGCTGCTTGTACCGCCTTCTACTATTGTCGCTCGCGTTGCTACAGCAACCTGATCACTGCTTGCGCTCCGAACAAGAGCTCTTTCAGTTTCTTCGTATCGTCGGTTGGGTATCTCCACAACTCCATCGAAGTCCTCTTGGGTACGTAGCTCCCATATGTTTTCCTTTGTGTTTTCTTGAGTTTTTTATGCCCTTGTTTCTGGTATGGAACTGTTGTGGTCTTGGGGCCTATCGGAACCGACATCAGCTCAAGGATTTAGTCCTCCGGTTGAAACCGGATATTGTATTTCTTATTGAGACCTATCACTCGGATTCACGCCACTCTCAGTCACGGATGACGTTGCTCCGACAAAGCCTTGGTTTTCATAGGGGTACGAGACTACCTCCAATAGGGAGGAAATGGGGCATTGCCCTACTTTGGTCAGAACAGTGTCAATTTATGGTTGAGGAGTAGGATGGATGGGACAGGAGCCGGTTGTTTGATTCACCAGAGTGTATGTGGAGCCGGTTAGGGAACATAGGCACCGAACGTGGTGACCTTATCCCGAGGAGAAAAGAGGGTAGTGACCTTTATCCCGTGGCCCTTATTCAGGCTTTCCGTCACGCCCTCATCGATATAGGGGTTGACAACATGCCGATAGAGGATTATCAATTTACTTGGGCAAGATGAAAAGACCTGAGGACTAGTTTAGAGGTCCGCTGGATAGGGGTCCACCAACAAGGGAACGTTTCCACCAAGCCACTCTTCGGTGTCACGCCCCAAATCCGGTTTTGACCGGACTCGAAACGTGAACCGAAAATAATAATAAAGAAGGAAATTTTAAACGAAATGAAACTCCAAAAAAAAAAGTCAAACTAGCAATTCTGATAACAAGAGTCAAATGCTCGAAATCCAAAATAAAAGTTTGGTACAAAAGGAAATACGTCTAGAAAATCCAAGACTATGACTCTCGCTACAAGCTTCCTAGCTTCGAGACGCCCTCTACTCCAACTCACGAACGAAACCTGCAGGAACTGTAGTGAAGGGGATGAGCGTTTCGCTCAGTAGGAAAAAGTAGTAAAGGGGGTGAGCATTTCGCTCATCACCACGGATACCCGTCCAAATATGACATACTAGTAAAGCAATAAAAAGACAATTTAAACAAAGTAACCCAATGACAACGCTTGAACCCAACCGGGAGCAGTCCGTAAATCAAGCTTAATACTGAACCATCACCCAGACACTTCTCCTTAACTATACACTTAGCACCCATCACCCATACAATTCACACAGGAACACAAACGCGGTTATATCACAACTAACCACGCATGCGAACGCACACAACAATGCACTGAAACCAGATATAAATGCATTCAAGATCACAAAGGATCACATACCTGCTGCTCGATTTGGAGCCTTAGCACCCAAATCACACAATAATCACATAACATGCATAAGTAACCACAGCGAACCAAAACTAGTCAACACACAAAGTAAATCATTAGCAAACACACACACAGTAAGTAGCCAATGACACGCTGGATCACACAACACGGCTGAAACATATCGTACCGGAACACACAGCATCGACCTAGATATCATTCCGGAACACTCAGCATCGGGGTACACAGCATCCCAAACATATCATACCGGAACACACATCATCGGCCTAGATATCACCCCGTAGCACGGGGTACAAATTATACCGAACATATCATACCGGAACACTCATCATTAGCCTAGATATCATCCCAGAACACTCAGCATCGGGGTACACATCATACCAAACATATCATACCGGAACACTCAACATCGGTCTATAAATTATCCAGACATATCACAAGGAAATAGTTCAACAACAACATTCACACAGGCAAAGTACAACCATCACACAATCCTACGGGCACGACATGGCCCACATGCGGTTCTACAGCACGGCAAGTCCCAAACCTACGGGAACGACATGGCCCGCAAGTGATTCCACATTTTAAACGACTACACTAGTTATTCACATCCTACATGTGATTCTACAATTGTTCCGGGTACTCATATCTTATATGCAATTCTAGTCACTTTCCTTAATTGAACATGTAACCGCTACTTTTCCCTACCTCAACCGCGATCCAACTCGAACAACCACGAACCGCCTAATAGCCTCCTCCACCACGATCGGGAACAACGTCTAAGATCACAAAGTAACACGAGTTTTAATAACAAACCAAGGGTGATTTAAAGAGAAAACACTCAACCTAACCCCCAATACGTTCGGTTGTAGATAATCTTCCTAATTACTCGATACCAACAAAATGGACTTGGAAAGGTCCATTTCTGCTCCATCACGGAGTGGGTCACGGAGCCTTGACGGGCTCCGTCAAGGTTTGTGTCACGAAGTAGTGACGTGCGCCGTCATGGTTGACGTCACGGAGCCGTGACGTGCGCCGTCACGGTCTCCGTCACGGATCCGTGACGGGTCTGGACAGTTTTCCTCTTTCTTCCCTCAACTTCGTTCCAACGAATCCAAACCTCCAAAACTCCATTGTTAAGCTCCAAAACCTCAAAATCCAGCCTCAACAACCCCAAAACTCCAAGACCCAAGGTTGGGTTTCATCAAATTAACAAAACCCAATCAATTTCCACTACAATCCTCCACTTTCCACCACAATCCATCAATTTAACAAGGAAAACTCCAATCCCTCACTACGCAAGCTTAAATCATAAATTTTCAACAAAAACCCATAACCTAAGTTCATCAAAAGAGGAGCTAATTGAGTGATTACCTTAGGAAATGAATAGAAGATGGAAATTATGGAAGAAATGAAGAATTTTGGTGGTGGAATCAAGAGAAATGGGCATTTTCCTCCTATTCGTCTACTTCTTCAATAATGGAGCTCTCCCTCTCTCTCTCTAGTGATTTTTGGCCAAGGGAGGAAAATATGAGCTGATTTTGCTCCCATGTGACCTTCAACCTAAAAGAGAAAGGTCCAATTTGCCCTTTTTCTCCTTTCCCTTTTATGCCCAAAAGTGGGGTCAAATAGGTATTCTCTCACCCATTTCTTCTCATCCATGGACTTAGGGACATGTGTCCACGTGGGGTCCATCTCCACTCAAAAATATCCCAGCCCCTTTTAACTAATCCGATAAAACCCTAATTCGACCCCGTTTGAATCGAAATTGACCTTTTCGCAAAAACACTTATTTGAAAGGAAATGACCCAGCTAAACTAACCGTAACGACGGCTAAGCTTTTTTTGGGGTCCCGGATAGGTCCCGAATGACTCCCAGAGTCGTCGGTTGACTTTTTCGGCGAAAAGTCAACTCTTACCGATTTCCACCGATTCGACCGGTGTTAACCAAGGGCGGTTCTTACATTCGGTATGTGGGTGTACGACATCTGACTATATGCCTATTTTCATCCAGTTGATGGATGAACGGTCAGGCCCGTCGGAGAGGCATTTCTGTTTCGAGAATGGTTAAATAATATCGATTAGCCATGAAGGTCCATTCCGTGCCTAATCTGATGTGGTTAGGTTTCTTCATAATTCAAAAAAATTGTTAATGGTAGAATTATCATCACAGTTTCATTGAAAATACTAAATTTTAAGAATAAGGACAAAAAAATATATGTATATTTAAAAAAAATAGTCCGTTATTGTTTTTATCTTTGTTTTATAATAAGTTGCTATATTGTATTTTCTCGTAGTTACATAAAGGAAGTTAAAATCGAATGAAAGACTATTACTCTCACAAACATCTTGAGGGTCTTGAAGATGAAAGTCAATTTTATCATTTTAAAAAGGGGTTACTCCATGTCTTAACGTCGTACTACATTTAATTGTCAAATCCGCACCCAAACTTTGGAAAATTATCAAATAGTAACAAATTTCAAAACTGAATTATTAAAAACCTACAAGTATTGTTTAAATTGATTGTTTCCGTGAACAGTGACTCACGTGCGTCTCACGTGACTCATTTTATAATGGAGCTTGGGTGAGCTGAGGTCACGAAGAGATGAAGTTCGAAGCTCGGACACAAAGAGATGAAGTTCGAAGAGCTGAGATGAAGAGATGAGGTCTCGAAGAGATGAAGTTCAACCAAGTTAACGTCCGAAGGAAGATCATATTTGAGGGCAAACTCGACTTTTCACTTGGCCAAGTTAACGTCCGTTTGAAATTAGAAACAGTTGGCAATTTCAGTTAATTGACTGTTACTGCATGACAATTTTAGTTTTATAGGGTTAGGATTTAACAATTTCTGAAAGTTGGGCGTTAGGACATGGAATAACCCTTTTTAAAAATGAAAAAGAAAAACTCATTATAATGGTTTTGAGGGAGAAAGGATAAAAAATTATCACCATATGTTTCTTATTCATTTAGATTGAACATGTTTTAACTCTTTCTCTGAGTAAACCACTAAAGGAGGTGAAACTGGAAGCGATGATTCAAGTTTTACCAACTTATACAATGAAAGTCTATAAATTGCTTGAGAGGTTAGCAGGGGAGATAGAAGTTATTATGAACCGTTACTGATAGTGTCATGATGCAAGAATAGGAACATGCATTCGATGAAAACGGTGGAGATGTTTATGTGAGCACAAGAATAAAGGCGGTATGGGTTTCAAGTACTTGTTAGACTTTAATCGAGCTCTCTTGGGAAAGCAAGGATAGCGTCTCCTCACATGCTTGGATAGTTTAGTGGCGAGGTTACTCAAAGCGAACTACTATCCTGAGGGAGATTTCCTAATGGCGACTTTACAACAGGGATGTAGTTACATATGGTCTAGCATTATGGAGGCCCAGGTTCTAGTCTAGGAAGGGGCGAGACGTCGAGTGGGTAATGGGGAGTCCACGTTGGTAATTGGAGGTCATAAATGGCTTCCTATGGTGGCATGTCATGCTATGGAGGCTAGAAAAAATTTGGATGGAATGAATGTTGATAGATTGATGGTGGTGGACGCAAGGAAATGGGATCATGGAGTCTTGGAACAGTTTTTTGATCCGGTTACGGCCTTAGAGATAGCAGCGATACCTCTAGACCAGCAAGGGGGTAGAGACGACTAGTTTTGGTGGGGAACTAGAGATGTCCATTATCAGGTCAAGGAGGCGTATAAATTGATCCAAAGGTTAAACGGGTGATGCGAGACGAATGAAGTTGATGAGTTTTGGAGGAAGCTATGGCGTTTGAAAGTACCTCATAAGGTGATCCACTTAGCTTGGAGGGTGGTCTCGGGCTCCTTTCCAGTTAATGAGAACCTTTGAAGGAAATTTGTGTCGATACAAGGTGAGTGTGCGAGATGTGGCCAGTGGAAAATGGAGAAACACGTGTTCTTTGGGTGCCCTGAGACGAAGGGGATTTGGACACATTTAAGCCTGGTTCCGTGGGACGGAGTTCAACTATGGGAATGGTTACAAGAGGGATTGAATAAAGGGACTAAAGGGTTGGTGGAGCTCATTGTGATGGTTTGGTGGGAGATGTGGAAGGCTCGGAACCAATGTGTGTGGAATCAGGTACTTATGAACGCTGCCACTATATGGAGGTTGGCTCAAACTCACTTGGGGGAGTGTGAGGAGGCTCGGACCAAGGAAGAGACAGTTAATGGTTCGGGCTTGACTATTCGGCCGACTGAGGTTCGGAAATGGGTTAAGCCAACGCATGAGGAGGTCAAGATCAATATCGATGGCGTAGTGTTGGCTAACGGTTTGGGGTGGAGGTATGGTTTGCAGGAATCATTATGGCATGACGACTACTGCTAAGTGCTTTGTTATTCCGTATAAGTAGGATCCTGAGGTGATCGAGGTCATGACTATCTCGAAATCTCTTACCTGGATTTATGAGGTCGGATGGCCTCAAGGAGTAGTGGAGTCGGACTGTCTAGGGGCGGTTCAGGCCATCAACGAAACTGAAGAGATGATTTCGCCATTTGGCTCACTAATAATGGACTGTAGGGAGAAACTGAAAGTTTTACCGGGTTTCTCCTTACAGTATGTTCGTAGAGAGGCGAATTCAGTTGCTCATATTTTGACTCGTAATGCAGCCGTTTGGGATGTCATTGATTGGGTTGTAACTCCGATTCCGGGTGAACTTCTTGTAGCCTTGAATGGTGATTTATCAGAGTAATGAAATCACAAATTTTACCTAAAAAACATGCTTTAACTAACAAACAACACAATAAAACCGTACCGTGGTGTTAAACCTTAGAGAGGAAGTTCTACCCTCTTCTGTAGTCATGGCATCGTCGCCCTCGTCTGTTGTGTCGTCTTCGTCTGTCGCGTCGCCGCTACCTACCACTGAGGTGTCCCTCTCCTCAAGTTTTTCTCTTACCCCTTCACTACTCCTTAAGCCTTCAAAACCAATCAAGGGTTCCGCCAAGCCGATAAAAGGGAGGAAAAAGAGACGGTCGAAGCCCCCCTTACGGAGGCTACTCTCTCGGGAGCTTGCCACTCCCCTCTTCGACCTTTCTACAACCTCCTCCGACTCGGATTCATCTTGTGGTGGTCTTCTCGTCAGGGGAGATCACGCCGATGACTCCACCGGCCAAGCCTAAGAGGGGCCGACCGACCAAGGTGATAGATACAACATCGTCGATCCTCTTTATTTTGACGGAGACTCATGTACCGATGTTGGAGACATATTCCCCCACTAAGGTTTCGGCCTCCCAACCAATGGTACTATCGGTGATCTCTCAGACTAGGGTTTCGGCTCTTCTTGCTCCAGAGTTACCATTGGGATACCTTCAAGCCAACTTTTCGGCCTGCTGCCACACCGATGAAGAGGCGATGAAGGACGTGGTGGCCTACACCTCGGCGGATCCCCAAATCCTAGCGCGTCTTTGCTTTGGCATGGTGGGCCGATTGGCCTCTCCCAAACCTCTCAGAAAGACGTGTTGTTGTCTATCATCACCCGAGCATGGGGGCGTGCTGGATTTGGAGTGGTGGTCAATGACCTCAAACCAGGGACGTTTTCCTTCTACTTCATGTCCCTAGAGGCCCAGGTCTGGGTATGCCAGAACGACCCATGATGTTCCCACGACCACCATCTCCTGCTCGGGGAGATAGAGGATCCAATGTCTCGAGACTTGCCTCACCTTGATCGCATCCAACTATGGGTGCACGCTAGGGGGATACCGCCCCTCATCCGAACAAGGGCTACCGAGGAGATCATAGGGGAAACTTTAGGAGACCATGTGGAAACCCCGTGTGATCAGCGGGGCCTGTGCTAGGGTGGTATGTTGAGGGTCCATTTTTGGATGGACGTTCATCGGCCTCTCCAGCGAACCATGGTCATGCAGTTTCGAGAGTATCAAGATCCGTTCTGGGTTACCTTAACGTATGGAAAACTTCCTGCCTTTTGCTTCAACTTTGTCAGGATTTTCCATATGGTCCGGGACTAAGAATGGGAGGTTCTGTGGGGGCCTCGCTTCGATGACTCGATAAGGGGAAGGAGCCCATCATAACCCCAGACTTAGTACCTAACCCAAGTCTGGGGTCTTGAGTCCGCCTGGGGATGACACCTTACCCTCGGGGTCCCGACCATTCTACGATAGGCCTCCGTGCGTATTCAGAGATAAGCCTCCATGAGTGTTCAGGGATAAGCCTCCCTGGGTCCGGTCCACCTGGTATGATGCAGGGCCCTGTAGGTTAGAAGAGGAAAACTATGGGAGAGCCGCGAGAGGATCAAGTGAGGCTGGAAAATAGCCCCGTCAGGAGGAATGAATGGATTCCATGACTATAAGGACCTACTCCGCGAGGAGTATCTGATACGAGCCATTCCTCCTAGTCTCAGCCATATCACCAGATTCAAGTTCAGTGGCTTCATTAAAACGAGTCCTTGGAAAACAGGGACCAAGCAACGTTAAGACCCCACCTTAAGCTGTTCTTGACAGATGACATCTTTTGTTTTTTTTTTTCTGTTTTAGTTTTGGATTACTTTTCTGTTTTAGTTTATTTTTATGTACTAGTTACGAGTGCTATAATGACTTTTTCTCATAATTAATGAAAACTATTTCTTATTCTCAAAAACAACACAAAATAATGACAAAAGTAATTATCTATAAATAATTTAAAATATATATTTGTAATTATACCTTCCATTTATATGTATCAACTATATCTTTTTTTAGGGTCCCTAGAAACCGGAATTGGTGGATGCCTATACTATCATGGATGTGTTCCAATGGTTAATTCAGATGCCACAATAGAGAGCCTCAATCTAAAGTGATTGTAAGATCATATTGAATATGATCAACAAAAGAAAAATGTCATCTTCTCCTCTAGGGATGATCGTTAGCGATTATATTACCCTACTATCTAAACTTAGGGTCGTACAACTCGATTTTGTAAAACGGACAACGAACAAAGCAACTCATTGGTTTGTCAGGGCGGCTTGTTCCTCCCATGTCTAGGAATGATAAGAACGGTTTTTACTTGAACTATTTCATCGTGTCCTTATTACTGATATTTAAATAATATAAATAGTTATTGTTAAAAAAACAGGCATGATCTTCTCAAAATAATTGAGAGTTCTAAATCTTAGTTTCATATTATATCAGTCTGTTCTCTTTTTTTGAGTAAACTGATATTTCATTCCATTAAAAGAGTCACTACATGCTTAAACCTCTGCTGGGGTAAACAAAGAAACCATGTACTACCGTCACGTCAGAGACGTGTTGCTGATGTGCCATATTGGCGACTAAAAGTGATAACCAAACAGAAATAACTAGAGTAATAGAGAAACATGCAACCAAATCTAATAACGATAAATTGAAAAGTAGGGTAATGAAAATTCGTCGATGATCACTGCTCAAGGTGGGGTCTAGAAGCCGCTGGGTCACCCAAGGGTGACGCTTTGCCTCGTTGGTGATACCGAACCTGTGATCGTCAGGGGGGAAGGTTGATGGGCCATCCCTAGAGACTCCTTCCTGCCTACGGGACCGGCCTGGGGATTCATGTGAAACGGCGAGGCTGGTACCCAACCCTCGCTTGTCCTGTTGTTCGCTGACCCCCCCCCCCCCCCAAACCTCCATAGCATGTTGGTGTAGATAGCCTACCCCAGTAGTGGGCCTGAGAATTGCAGCAAGATGAGCTCCAATTGGTGTTCGACCTCTACCCCCTAAACCTCCATTTGGTCCCGAGACCCTAACCAGCGGGGTAGGCATCGGCAGATCCCATACCAAACTTTCCTGGATATGTTTGTGTACAAAGCACCCCAAAGGGTCCAATGCCCACAGAGGACCAGGCCCCAGGTTAGGTAACGGCTCCATGGATACACCGTCACCCACTCCATGACACAAATCAAACTTAGGTAAAGGATCAAGGGACACAAATGATCGACCGCCCCCCGACCTAACAACTCCACGCCACCATGGCTCCGCGGCAACGGATGCCCCGGCCAAGGCCGAGGTCCTACCCCCAGCCCCGTTTGGATATTCCATGCAGGGTCATAGTACGCTAGGGGCTCCACCAGAAGAGGTCGCCTAAAGCCACCCGCGCCCTGTCCCCGGACACTAGTCGAGGAGTCCGGCCATCTATAGGAACGATCGCCCTTCGCCGGGACGGAGACCCGATGAGATCGAAATACCTGGGTGGTCGAGGAGAACCCGTCAGACGATTGGATAGGAGTCTCGGGCCAGCCCCCCAAAACCCTAGGGTGAACCGGAGAGCGACAAGGACCCACCCGATCACCGAGTTCTCCTTGCATCCATCGACGACCCATAGCAAGGTCATGGGTCACAACATCCTTGAACTGTGGCCTCTGGTTGCAAGAGAGACCACCAGTACCGGGGATAGGCTCCCACGGTCACCCCCGCGCAAAACCACGCCGTGGTGGGAAGGGCGTCCTACCCAATCGCTCCCAAAGAACCGAGCGACGACGGGGCGACACCCATAGAGATGGCAGCGAGGGTGGAAAGGACGGGTGGGATCGATGCAGCGGTGATGGAGAGGATGACAGGAAGGAAGAGGACGAGTCCGAGGAGATCTCTATCACGCTCGGGGGAGATGCAGACGATACTATAACCGACGCGATCTCCGGGGAGCTCCACATAATGACAAGAGAGGATGAGTATTGACGGTAGGACTGGGGAGACCACGCTGTCGACACGATCTCTATGGAGCTCTATATGACTGACGCGGGGAAAACATGAGCTAACGCCATAAATTTAGGGTTAGGTCTCGACAAAAAGCGAGGAGGGGGTCTCGACAGGAAGAGTAGAGAGAATCCTTCACATATCAGTCCATTCTCAATTGACCTTGGATTCAATTGTTTTTGACATTTTTAATGAAATTGCATAAGTATGTTGAGCTTCCCAATAGAAGGCATGGAGGGTAGCGCCGCCCATGACCTCATGGCCAAACATAACGATCAACCGTCTTGCCATCCACCAACTACACAACTACACGTGTCCCCACTTGCCCATTATTGGACGTCCCTTTACAATTTATACCTCTTCTCAATCTCGTACGGGCTTATGTATACATATTGTTCTTAAATAATTGACGACCTTTCCTTCCCAATTAAATGTCACGCCATCAATAACGGATCGCGAGTAAAGTTGTATAAACCTACATAATATGTGCAGATAAAATCATAATTTTAATCATCACATCTTCGATTATGGTAAGTTGGTAACCAAACATATATAATACTATCAAAATTTATATTTTCAAATTACCAAATTTTAAAATCTTCTAACAGATAATCTGGATTGAGATGAAATGTATATGTATACATAAAATAGACGAAATGATGATATTAAAATATTTAAGGATAATTACAAAAATTTGTGACAAACCATGTATGTTTTACAAAAAAATTCCGATTGTAAAAATTGATGATGGACAATTTTTTGTCTATAAATCTGTTACACTTGATGGAATTTAATTATGTAACAAGACATCCACTGTTTCTTTTTTTTCAAAATTACAATTCTCTTTTTATTTTATATATTTTGTTATTTATAACCCTCACATGATATCGAATTTCATGTATACATTTTTATTAAGATATTTATAATTTTTTCCAAAAAAAACCTCATTTACATGAAAAATAATTACCCGTCAATTTTTACAAAAACAGATTTTTTTTTAAAACACACATGATTAACATTAAACTTTTATAAATATCCCAAGTATTTGTTTAGACCCTCCAAACTTCTTTTATTCTCACGTCACGGCCCATGGGAGTCCCTTTTTGACTTTTTCTAAATTACCAAACGACCCACTGATAATTTCAATGCTGACCTCGCCCCCTCCGTTGAATCACGGTTATGGCAGGATCGTAATTTCGCACAACCAGGAGGTCAATCAGAATTCCGGGGCACATATCTCGTGAGAACAACGCGAAGCGGTACGGGCCAATAAAAACCGCGCAACAGGTTTTCTAACAGCCACTGGCAGCGAGAGATTTGGAGAGGACCCTCTCGCCTTCACTTCCATCTCTTTCGCTTCCTTTCTCCGATCTCGAATCTCACTCCTCTCCCATGGCGTTCCCGGAATCTTCGAGGCAGTCTCTGATCCCTAACTTCCTCTACTCCTCCTCCTCCAGGAGCCCTGCCCTGGACCAAATGCTCAGCGCCAGCCGCGGCGGCTTCTCGTCTCCGTCTCCGAATCTAGATGCGCCGGCTCCGGCTGTGCCGTCCGCTAAGAGAGGCTTCGTGGTCCCTTCCCCGAGCGAGCCTCGCAAGATCGAGCTCTACTCTCCGACCTATTACGGTGCCTGCACGGTGGGTGGGATTCTCAGCTGTGGTCTCACTCACATGACTGTCACTCCTCTTGACCTGGTCAAGTGTAACATGCAGGTTCGGTTTCTTCAGATCTGCTACCTCTAGCCGTTTTCCTGTGTTTTTTCTTTGTTTTTTTTGTCGCGATTTTATCTGCGGATTAGATCTCTGAGTTTTTTTCGTTCTCTCGTGGTCGATCTTCAACATGTATGAACTGTGACATGAACATACGACGGCTCAGATCTGGTGCTTGTTGTAGTTATATACTCATCATACACTAAACTGTAGCTATAAATTTGTATCTCCTTCTGGTCATGTATTGCCGTGTATTATTTCTGGATCTGCGGTACTCTTTATGGATTCCAGCACAATTATGATTGTTATTGAAATCTTACAAGCTAAATAATTAGTTATGGAAATTTCGGCTGTTAAGTGTTATGAGATTTCTGTTTTTCCTGGTACTGGTTTTGATTGGTTATGAACTTGCTCAGATCTGCCTTTTTCTGAGGCTTCAGTTAGTTCTGGAAATTGGCCAGTTTGGCTGTCACATTTTGCTCGATTAGATGGTGATTGCCTCTCTTCTGCTTTACAGGGTTATGATACATGGTTTATATTGTTCTTCAAATTGATTTGATTTTTCTGTGCTGTATCATTTTATGTCAATTATTTTCTGTTGAATGTTATTTATGAAACCTAGGATGATCAGTTTCTAGGTGTCATGTTTCTGAATCGTTAGTGTCTTTCTTACAGTTTTGTATGAGCTTGGCTTAGAGCCTATGCCATAGCATCTAATGCGGAGCAGTGAACTTGTATGTTTGGTGCACCAATCATGTTGTTGTAGGACTATTTGCACTTAATAGATCATTCCTGTTGGTTTCATTCATTGCTTTGGGGTTCAGCATGGATTGTTTACTTCTGTGAAAAGAGGAGAAATAAAAGTTGCATCTTTCAGCTATTAGGGTTGTTAATAGATCATTCCTGTATGGAATGTATGGATTCAGTTCAACAATTGTTAATGTATCTTTCAGATATTAGGGTTGTCTGTCTAATTTTATGTGTCATGTTAATATGATAGGGGATGTAATTGACGTTTGGGGTCTTTCCTTTTCCAGATTGATCCTGCCAAGTACAAGAGCATCTCCTCTGGTTTTGGAGTTCTACTCAAGGAGCAGGGAGTGAAGGGTTTCTTTAGGGGCTGGGTTCCCACTCTGCTGGGTTACAGTGCTCAGGGTGCCTGCAAGTTTGGGTTCTATGAGTTTTTCAAGAAGTACTACTCTGATATAGCTGGACCAGAGTATGCTACCAAGTACAAGACCTTGATCTACCTTGCTGGTTCTGCTTCTGCTGAGGTGATTGCTGATATTGCTTTGTGCCCCTTTGAGGCAGTGAAAGTTAGAGTTCAGACTCAGCCTGGTTTTGCCAGAGGCATGGGAGATGGGTTCCCTAAGTTTATCAGATCTGAGGGTGCTCTCGGGTATGAATATTTTACATTTTTAAATTTCTTGTGGGTTTATGTAAAAATTATAAACATCAGGGTACATATGTAACGTATGTGTGCAAATCATTGCAGATTATACAAGGGTATTGTTCCACTATGGGGACGTCAAATTCCATGTAAGTTGAGCATTCCAGTATCAGTTATTTATGATTTTATTAATGTATATCCATATTGTTTCTTTGTTTGCTTGCTCAGCGTCTACAGTTACTATCCTAAAATGTTATTTAGATTATAGGGTCCTTGTATTTGGCCTCTTTTTTGTGGAACCCACTTTTCAAATATTTACAATGACTCACCTTAATGTAAGATTTCTGTTGGGTCCTCTATTAGCTAGAAAAGGAGAAAAAAGATTATTCGCTGTAATCGTGAGGTGTTTACCCAATTTACCTGTTAATCCAGTATGTATTGCAGGTTGAGTTAAATCACAAATCATACGGCATAGGGGTTAAACAATGATATTACCCCCTTTTTTTTGCGCTGTCGCTTTTTCCCTACATTTGACCACATTATAATGAGTTTTTTATTATCGTTTTTCTCTTTCCTCATTCAACTTTCCTAAATTTGTTGAATCTAACATCTGCAATATTCACTCTCTCGCTCACTCTCTAATTGACTTAATATGTACACCGGCCATTATTGCGTTCATTGGAACACTTGATCTTCTGTTTTATTAGCTGTTAAGTTATCTTCAAAGCACATGTACAAGTTCAAAGTCTGGAATAAACTGATTTTAGTGGATATATATGCTTTAATGCTAACTTTGTCCACATGTTGCATTTATTATGTTGTGGTTCGTTTCCCCTAGTTACATGTTTGTGCTGCTAGCAGTTTTAACATGATATTTATACCTGCAGACACAATGATGAAGTTTGCATCTTTTGAAACCATTGTGGAGATGCTCTACAAGCACGCCATCCCTCAACCCAAGGACCAGTGCAGCAAATCTCTGCAGCTTGGTGTTAGTTTTGCTGGTGGATACATTGCTGGTGTTTTATGTGCCATCGTCTCTCACCCTGCTGACAATCTTGTCTCCTTCCTCAACAATGCCAAAGGAGCCACTGTTGGTGATGTGAGTGCTGCACCTTTAGATTATGTTAATGCTCGGAAATCCTGTTCTTAAATTTGTTCTTACTCTTCTCTATTCTGGATTTACAGGCTGTGAAGAAGATTGGACTGATGGGTCTCTTCACCCGTGGACTTCCTCTCAGGATTGTCATGATCGGAACTCTTACCGGTGCCCAGTGGGGTATCTACGATGCATTCAAAGTTTCTGTTGGACTGTAAGTTCTATACTACTTTACTTTAAAATATATTCCAGGGATAATCTCATAGAAGTACACTTGCTTCTAAAATCATTTATATTTTTGTTAAGAATAAGAAACAAATGATACATGCATTTTATTCAAGCCTGAGATAATGTTAGAGGTGTTAATGAAGGGTATTCTTGTCATTCATTACTAAAATTGTGTTAAGTGAGTATTGAAGTTCGGTTTAGTTAGATGAGAAGATTTACAAGTCAGTGTGGTTAAGTGAGAAAGGAGACATGATTAGTGTACCTTTGTGAGATTAACCCAATATTCTTGTGAGTTCATTGGTGTAGTTATGTCATCGTTTTGTTTATGTTATTTTTCATCACTTTCAGGCCGACCACTGGTGGTCCTGCCCCTGCTGCTGCCCCTGCTGCCGCGGAGTAGAATATCAAAAAACGATCAGCAAACGTGGAGTTTTATTTTTTGTATGTGACTTATTCTTTTGCGTTTGGAACTTGGATCAGTTGACAATGACTGTTTGGTCTTGAGGATGGTTGGGTTGTGCCTTCCAATCCAGGGTAGCTTTTTGGTAGTTAGATCTCATATGGATTTTCAATTTGATACTTAGGTACTTTTGTTTCCCCATTGAGAATGGGCAAACCCAAAAAAAATAAGGGGCATATTTGGGTAAACAATGTTCTCTGCCCAATTACTTTGAATTTGCAGTAACAAGCAGATATTATTTCTTTGCCATATTTATAGAGCCGTCTTGTGTCTGTCTTTCCTGTCGTATTTATTTATTGTGTTTTTAGGTTTATATGCCATTCTCTATTCACGGCGGTGGTATGGCTGAAATTTGAACGGGTGATTATATGTATGTTCTTTTTTACAGCTTGTTGTTGGAAGTGTGACCAAGGGTGATATTATGTATCTTATGTGTTCAATCTTAGGCTCATATACTCAGCTCATATGTCGGACCTATTGGACGCAAATACATTTCTTTTAGAAGTTAAATTAATTGTCAAATATAATTTCTAGATCATACATATCATCATTAAAATGCTAAGATAGAAGTGTATTGATTCCTTTTGAAAATCATATTTTGCATTGACTCAATTTTTTGACATCAAACAATGATATTATGTTAGGGTAATATTGTTCAACGACTTCTAGGTTTCGCTCTCGGCGGTGATTATCCTGTCGTCGGCGGTGCTTATCCTCAGGCGACTCTCCGCCGGTCTGCTCTACCCACTCCCTCCGTCTTCGCTGCTTGTTTCTCTGCCACCGTCTCGCTTCCTATTGTCTCAGCTTCAATCGTCCATGCCAAGTTCCTTTTCGCTGTCTCCACCAATTTCACGGGCGACGACGCCTCCCTCGCCCCTTTTAGACCTGTGGATTCTTTCTTGAAATTATCAAGAGGTGGGGCCTGACACCCCACACCCAACATCTCTTTGCCCAACATAGACCCCACTTCTCGTTTCTTTGTGAAATGTTAACTCCGGTAGCAGGAATGGTGATTCTCCAACACAATTTTGAGATTTCACGGGGGATCTTGGATTGCGGCGACAGTTAACCAACATGTGTTCGCATTATGCTGGGTTGAAGGCTTCCATATCACATTAAAGTCGGAGTTTTCTTATTCCATTGACCTGGAGATCACATGTTTGGATCAAAATGGGATCAGCTCCGCCAACTTGTTGGATCTGGTGGGGAAAGATGGATCATCATCGGGGACTTCAACAATGTCCTCAACAAGAATTTAAGGGAAATTGTGCTTACCCGTCTGCACTTACTGACGATTTTCAAACACAGTGATCGACGAATTGGATCTGAAGGACATCTCACTTCTAGGGCACCCGTTCACCTGGTCTCGGGGAAAGGACCACGGATCACAAATTGAATCAAGGTTATACCGAGTTCTTATGTATCGGTCGTTCCTCTCCTCGTTGCCGAACGTGGAACTTCGCAACACGGGTACGACCACTGGCTGATCATTCTTACTGTCAATGCCCCGCCCAAGACCGGATCCCCCTAAGTTCTGGTTCGAGTCTCGATGGACCCAAGACCCTGAATGTGGCCATTTAATAAATGTTGATTGGGAGAAAGGGCTCACAACGCCCATTCTAGAGGCAACAAGCAAGATTGGCATTTCTTTGGACCATCGGGGGAAATCCAGCTACCAGAAGATCCTAAACCATATTATATGGTGCCAACGTCAAATTACGAAGCTGAACCATAGGATGGACCGATCGAGGGTTAATCGTTGAGGAGCAATTCAAATACAATATTAAGCAGCTCTTCAAATTCAAGCCGCATTATAGAAACAGAGAGCTAAGCACCACTGGTTGACAGATGGGGATCGCAACACGAAATTCTTTCATGTTGCGTGTTCATATAGGAGAAAGGTCAACTCTATCTGCTCGATCCAGAACAACCTTAGCCAACCGGTTACATGGTTACGAGAATTGGTGATCGGCTGTTACACCACATTATTCGCCCCTTTTCACCTGAACCTCGCTAACTTCTCTATCCACTTTACCCCTTGTTCTATCAACATCACTGGCCGATGCTGCGGAAGGAGATTATCAGGTTTATTCAAACGACGACCCGAGAGCGGTCCTTTGACCGACCCCTCGGTATCACAAATGTGGTGTTAATCCTAAAAAGGGCCAACCCATTACTTATCACTGACTTGCGACTTATCGCTCTTTGTAACATGATTTTTCGTATTTTATCTAAAGTCTTGACTAACAAACTAAAGCCCCTTTACATAATCATATCGAACCAACACATGGGCATTCATCCCGGGCTGAAGCATCCAGGATAATAATCTTATATCATTCAAGATCATTCACTTTCTTCGACAACGACGATCGTGCAATATGGACTATATAGAAATGAAGTTGGATATGAGCAATGCATATTACAGGGTGGAGTGATCGTTTCTGTTAACCATCTTGCGGTGGAAAGGTTTTTCAATGGATTAGATAGTGTTGTTGGCTGTATGGGCTCGGTTGAATACGCGGTCACTTCAAGCGGTAATGAAACCCCCGTCTTTGCTCCAACAAGGCTAATCTGACAAGAGGGCCTTTTTACACTTTATTTATTCCTATTTTTCATGGAGGGTTTATCCAACCTACTCAATAAGGCGCAGGGCGCATGTCACATTTATGGTATCTTGGTGGTACGGGAGGGGGACCATCTCTCATCTGTTCTTCGCGTATGGCTGTTGTATTTTCTGCTAAGCCACCCCGGAAGAGACTAGTAGGGTCCATACCCCCCTCAATACATTTGGTACGCTATCAGGACATGTCCTGAATCACCAAAAATCTTTAGTATTCTTTAGCACAAATACATCTTCGACGACTCACATGGAATGCTGCTCGGTGCTCCAGATTGAGGAGGTCTTAGAGGAATCCTTGACCTCGGGGTCCCAAACATGGTTGAGAGGACCAAGACCAACAACATGCGATATTTGGCGGATAAGGTGGTCCGATAGGTACATTCATAGGATGGGAAGCTACTGTCCCCAATAGGAAGGGAGGTCATGATTAGGTATGTCCTCACATCCATACCATTTCATGTTATGTGTGTATTTAAGGTGTCACAGAGTATCACGAACCGCAACCATATTGCATTAGCCAGATTCTAGTGGGCGGGGACGACCCCAAAGAGAGGCCGATTATCTGGAAAGATAGTTCTGTCACCCGAGCAGGATGGAGGCATGAGTTTTTGTCATATGCAGGATGTGAATCTCTCATTGCTTGGCAAACAGGCCTGCAACCTCCTCCACCGCCCGACATCACTGGTATCCAGGGTACTCAAAATCGAGGTACTACCCATCCTTAAATTTCACCCAAGCAGGGTAAGGTTGACAACCGAGTTTCACTTGGTTAAGTATATATGCGACTAAGGATCTATTACTCTCCGATTTACGGAGAGCTATTGTATCGGGTCGAGATACTATGATTCTGGGTCATGCTTGGCTGATGGGGATGAGCCGTACTATTCGCATCATTATCCCTAACGTCGTAGATCACTCGTGGCGGGGCCATTAATTCCATGAATTAGACAATGTGATGCCCCTCTGATTGACCAACTCCTTTCCCCGGAGGACTGGGATGATATCTTTACTATCCCCTTATCGGCCACCCGGATTATGGATGAATGGTACTGGTTCTCAAACTCGAAAGGTAAGTACACCGCCAAGGAAGGATATAGATTCTTACACAATAATATGCCACCATCGAGAGGGTATAAGACCTCCCCGACCGGTTGGATGTCTGACATATACATGTTCACCCAAACTTCGTATATTCCTATGGCGAGCCCTCATAGGTTCTCTCCAAGTTGCAGATAACCTTCGCCGTCAGTATGTCCCTATAACATCCGCATGTCCTCTGATTTCTCGCCATGCCGAGACGATCAATCACTTGTTCTTTCACTTTGGGTTTGCGAAATGTTGTTGGTCCCTATTTGATAAGTGCATGGAAATACCACCTTCCGAGACATTTTGGGAAGGTTGGGACTTTGATACGACATAGGCGTCCCTAGAAAAGAAGGCACGTCTCTTGTGCTGGATCTGGGATATTTGGAAGGCCCGCAACACTAAAGTATGGCGAAATAAGACCCCTATAGGCTTGGGTGTTCAGGCGGCAACACATGCCCATCTCACGGCTTGGAAACAGGCTTAGGCATCTAAAACCCTGATCACACCGCCCCGTACCATTCCTCAACCTGACAAGTTCATTCCACCTCTATTTGGATGGACAATTACTAATGTTGATGGGACAACTTTTGCGGAATTAGATAAATCGGCAAGGGGATTCATCGTCATATCTTCCTCAGGCTCGATTTTGACAGTAGAGAATGGGGTACTTCCGAGGATCTGGGAGTCACCCATGGTAGAGACATGTGCAATTGACACATGATTAGACTTCGCTAGGGTGCACGATTGGAGTCAAGCCATCATTCGGTAGGACGCTCAGGTTGTGGTTAATATGGTCAATTCAGAAGCGCCGATTATCTCACTGATGGGCGATATTACACTGGATATTCGATCTTTGCTCGCCTATGTAGGGGGTTCTTCCCTCGTTTCCGTTAAAAGGACAACGAGCAAAGCCTCCCACCAGTTATCCAGGGAGACTTGTTCATCCCCTATCCTAATATGATCAGATGCCCCCCTACCTGACGCCCTTTTATGTATTATGCGTTCTGATTAATAAAAGATCGAAACTTACACTAAAAAAATGTTATGGTAACATTTTACCGATGTTTGGTGGACCCATCATCACTTTATGGCCGGTGAGAAGGTGATACATGTAGACCCGTCACCGATCCTTTTTGCACTCACTGGATGAGGCAAGAGTGTTTGCCACACTCCGTTTGTTTTTCTAATGCTCCATTGAAGTGCCCAGAACCTTCAGACTCCGTCCCCCAGAAAAAACAACTGATCGAGCCTCCTCGAGACCGAAAGGGCCCGTAAGGTCTTTGTCCCTCCCGAACCCATAAAGCTCGAGTCTACCCGTCGTCGAGTCATGGCAGTCCGGGTACGACCTATATTCCCGGCTTCTCTTACATACAACCACCACCTCCACCGGAAGTAGTAGTTATATTTTATTTTAATCGCCTAAAGAACATTTTAGCGAATATGAATTCATATGTGATTCTTATGTTTTTTTATCAGCACAATGAAGTTTTATAATCAAAGTACTTTGAAATAAAGTACAAGGACAAGTAGATGCATCCCTTAAGAGTTAAGAGTACCAAAGTCATAGGCCGTACAAATGAGAGCATGATAAACTTAGCAGCTCAAACAAAGAAGGATCCCAATCAAAGGGAAGAGAACTGATAAATAGTCTAAGAATTAGATATGACAAACATTAAACAACCGAAAGGCAACGCCAAGAAATCCAACAAGGGATTAAAACCAAATACCTATCATAGTCTAAATACCCGGTTCTACAACCCTGGAGCACATAGATAGGTACAAACAGAATCCAACAAGGGGCTAACGATAAAAAGAAAACAGGTCTAAAACCTAGTTAAAACTACCAAGAAGCTCAACTGACCTGTACCCAACGGCAGCAACCACCACGCTAACAACCGACATGTGAAAACTGTTTCACTGACCACTCTGGCTGGTCTAAATAAAAAACTATTTATCATAAATTGTTACTCCTTATTTGATAATTAAAATGACCATTTGACAATATACTATAACAACTTTACAAGAAAAATGACTTGCTTGATGTGAAAACATATTACAAACTGCCAGTGACATCACAAGTGTTATAGCCAACACAGATCTCTTTGCGCACTTCGTCCAAAAGAAGAAACAGGACATGTTGACAAGTTTTACAGAGTGGATGGTATTATCAGACACATCCCTCGTACCCAAAAAAAACAACACAAAAAACATACTTCAATGCCAAATTGAAGTTACATGTCCGTAGACAAAAACCAGCTAGTAGAAGTCGTCGAGAGACCAGTTCTCGACCGGGCCGAAACTCTCGGTAGGAGGCATCCTTGAGTAGGTGGTCATGGAGCCACCCAAGAAATCGAGAGGCGAGTCGTCTGAGAATGCGGTCGTGTCGTATACAAAAGACATGTTTGTGTCGTCCACTGTGGGGTACATCACCTGAACTGAGCTGCATTTGTTGATCTCGTAGTCATGGAGAAACCCACACCTCGTGATATCAGCATATATGTCTTGTTCCGAAGCCTTTCTAGCCTGAATAACCTGTAATTGTGGGTTACACATTACTCTACCGTTATTTGATAAACTCGTGTAATTATCAAACCAGAACAAGTAATCGTAAAAAAAATATCCTGGTGTATTCATTTTTTTTTTCAATTTGTCTTTTTATTACACTTTGGGTAATTTTGTTTCGAAATAACGATTTCACCCTTGAATATCAAACATAAAAAAATAAAAACAAAATAATTCATAATTTTCACCTACCTCCCTTAGTGGTACAATAAAGAAAAAATTAAGGGAGATGAAAATTATGGATGTGTTGTTTTTCACTTATTATTTTTCTAAAGAGTAAAATTATCATTTTGAAACAAACTTACATATCGTGCAACAATAAAGCAAGTTCGTGACCCTTTTTGATAATTATCAAAATATGACTACCATTTGCAAAAAGTGAATATCTCATGATATTTTTTTGGTTGCAATTATAAACTTATAGTAATTGATGTAGCTTACGTAATTCTGACTTATGTAATCTTGGTACACCATAATGAAGTCTCCATGCTTTAAGCCATGAGTCTTAACGAATTCTCCTGAGAAAATCCAGCAAAAGAAGCAATAATTTGTGGGTTTGCAAAATTTAAGATTTGGAAACAGAACGGAAAAATTGTAAAGCGTGAACATAGGAAGTACCTGTGTTTTCAAGTACATACATGCGGCTATTGTTGTTAGGCCAAAACCTGCAATGCAGAATCAAGAACACATCAATAATACTATATATATATATACATAGAGGTATGAAACTTGTATGTTTGGATGCATTTTGTGGGCAATAAGGTTACCATCAGCACAATTACTCGTTTTTTTTTTGATAGATGATGTTTTGTTTTATTGAATCAGCACAATTACTCGTTATGGTAATTAATTATAATGAAGTTAAGTGGATTAGTGGTTAATCCAAACCTGTACTTGAAGCTCCAGACATGAATGCCATCCAAGTCATCCATGTTGATAGGCATCCCCTCCTTGGATAAGAGAGCAGGGAGGTGAGCCTCAGCTGCTTTCTGCATAGAACCCGTTACCGTCAGTGCATATATGTTCTTATTAACCATTAATATCACGCCATGTGGATCCAAGCGGCACGTTGTAATTAGAGTTATGTAGCTAATCACGAAAGTTAAACGGCTGAGATTGAGATTACCTTTGGGAGTACCATTCTCCTGAGTGAGCTAACATCACTGTTCTTGAGCTCCTTCTGGAAAAGGAATCTCAATCTCCTCGGATCAATCACCTGAATCACAATATGCGACCAAATCAAACCCATAAACTAATTTTTATCAGATCGAGTTGGCGGTCCATTTTGGTCAAGGATTCCACATTACAGGAACGAGAATTTAGTGATCAAATCATAAAGCTTTATCCAGGTGCCACATTGCTAATGCAAAATTAGAATCCTAAAATTGAAGAACCTAAAGAATTTCAAATCACCAAGTTCTGAAATCAAATATCCAAAACCAAATATGAAGTCAATAACTCACTTACAGAGTATACATACGATAAATGGTCTGAAAAAAATCAATACTTGACAACTTAAAAGACTAACATTGATCAGGAATTTAAAGTACTGATTCAAGGAGGATACAATAATCTAAGTGTGGCAGAACAAGGGAAGTGATTAAATTAACCAGAGACTGAACAAAGAACTGGTCATCAAAATTGAGACCAAGCAACATAGTGACAGAACCCAGAAACAGAAATGGAGTAAAACAACACAAGATTAAATTTTGAAGAAGAAACTTAGAAACAAGCAGTGCATTAGATATAGATAGATAGAAGATAAGAACTGGGGTTTACACGTGCGGGGAGAGGAGGGAGCGGCACGTGCGAGGAGGAGGAGGAAGAAGAAGGAAAAGAGAGGAGGTTGATGGTGGATCTCCTCTGTCTAGCCATTCTCTTGCGCCTCTGCTGCACACCAAACCCGAAACTGGTAACAGAGACAAGGTCCAAGGTCTCGTCGGCCCGATCCGACCCGTTAAGGTTCCTGTCCCCTTTGGCGGTGACAAGCCCGAGCTCGGCTCCAACACCTGGTATCAGGTCACACGCCTCGGGCTTGACGAGCACCTCTGTTCCTCCTAGCTCTTGATTCATCATCATCATCATCATATATACTCAGATTCAAAACCCCCCAACCTAATTTCCCCTCTTTTAGGGCAAAATAAACCCACCCCCACTCACCGATTGAGCTTGATTTCTGTGTCTCTGATCAGATCGAAGCTAACCGGTGGTGGACGCTCGGCAATCACGAAATGGGGCTCTGATAAAAGAGAAAGAAACCCTCTCTCTCTCTCTCCTCTCAGTCTCTCTCCTTTTCTATTTTTGGCAATGCTTTGGGTCGGAGAAAGGAGTGCCTGACTCTGGTGACATTTGTGAACCTTACATTCATGCTTTCTTCTAGATCCTTTGTCCCCATTTACACACAATTTCTGGGTGGGTGGGTGGGTGGGGGAGTGAGTGATGAACTCGGGCGAGTTGGGTCGAGTTCTGGGTTCTGATGACAAATGTGCAACGGCCATTGACGGTTCCTTTGAGATATTTAGTGGGCATTAGATGCAACGAACCCGAAATTGGGTTGAAGGGTTGAAAAATTGACCCAACCCAACAAGGATTAATGGGTTTGTATCGAGAATTGCAAAAAAAAGACAGTCTTTTTGGAGGAGAGAGAGAGAGGGGATAGGGAGTGAGTGGTGGCTAGGGTTCGGCGAAGAGAGGAGTGACGAATGGAAGGAGAAAATGGGTGAGGTGTGGGCGGCTCTGAAGGTACAGGTGTTGCAAAAGTTCTGAGTTCTTCCAGCTGAAATCAATGGCGGTTTCGCCTAATAAAAGGGGAGGAGAGAGAGAGGGAGCTGGTGGGGGAAGAAGATGGAAGAAAGAGAACAGTGGTTTTTTGAAATTTGAAAAACCGCTTTCTTATACTCTGTGCGCGTCCTCACCTAGACTTGCTGTAGTCTTGTGTGCTTTGCTCGTATGGTGACTATGGTCCATACCATATTCATTGAGATTAACTGATATTTGTTTAATTAATTTACACACAAACTTTTTGAAAAAAATTACACTCATAAACCGATCGGATTAACAAAATTAATACTTCCGTACAGATTTGTTTTTGAGCGTGTAGGAATTTTATTAGATAAAAATTAAAAATAGAAATGCAACCAAAAATATAAGATCTAAAGTACAGATACAATAGATTCAAACAAAATAAAAGGACGAATATTAATGTAGATGGAGCGGTGCTGGGGGCGGTGGGTGGAGGAGGGGGCATGGTTTGCAGAGAGGCCTCGAGGTGGACCATACATGCCCGATGTTTTGTGTTACCAGAGAAGCGGAGCCCTGAGATGATAGAGATCATAAGCATTAACGAGGCGTTGTCCTGGGTTTACGAGGAGGGATGGCTGGCCGGTTCTATTGAATCTGATTACCTGAGTGTCGTCCAGGCCATTAATGGGGATGACATCATTATGTCTCCGATGGGGCTGATTATTATGGAGTGCAGAGCAAAACTAAAGGTGTTGGAGGGTTTCAGATTGACCTTTGTTCGTAGAGAGACAAATACTATATCACATTGTTTAGTTCGTAATGCAAGCGATTGGTGTATTATTGATTGGCGGTTTACGAAGATCCCGATGGAACTTCGTGAATGTTTAGCCAGAGATATTAATTAATGATACATCACATTTTCAAAAAAAAAAGAATGAAACTTGAGTCATGACCCGTATGTAGCAGATGTTAATCTTATAATAAGATATCCGGTTAATCCAGAAACAATCTATCTGTGGATAGGCTCCACACACAGATGGCTGTTAACTGCAACTCATGGAACTCATTTCCTGACTCGACCTTAAAATGCCCGTAAAAATTGATTTGAGGCGTTTGAGATAGCGGGCATCAAGGGAGAATACCAAGAAATGGGGGAATTAGGATGTCATGCTTGCACATACCGTGGAAGGGCGAGGTATGTGTCGTTGCTCGTCCTTAGACTCACTGGACCCGACAAGGTTATGTAGCAGAGCTCGCCTTGTTGTTTGGGCCAGTAGGAGTTGTGATTAGTGGTCCATGTCGGCACCGCATCTTCGTCAAGTTTTCTCCCCGGTCCAGCGAAGGGGGTTGGAGCGACCCTACACGAAGGCCCCCAAGTGACCAAGTGCGGTCCGAGCTGATTGTCGGACCTTAGGTCATGTCTCCGATAGGTTGGGTACGGAGGCGACGAAGGCATCGACGGGGGAGACAATAGTGGGTGCAGAGAAGGAGGTAAAGGCGACAATGGAGCGATGGGCGAGCGGAAGACAAGAGACATTCCACTCGGACTCCACCCAGCCATGACAAGCACATAACACCCTCCGTCATAAGGAATTCCGCTCTGTGGAAAACTGCCACCACCGCTTCAAGAGCAAGCTCTTCTTGATCGTCTCTAGGTTGCGGATACTTAGACCTCTTGCTAACTTTGAACGACACACTTTATCCCAATTGGCTTTGGCTAAACAACCCCCGGTCGAAGAGGAATACCAAAAGAAGCGTCGCTGGATCCTCTCCATTAGAAGCAAGACCTATTTTGGGGGTCGAAAAACTAACATGTAAAATATCAGAAGGCTGGCTAGAGTATACCGAATTAACGCGAGGCGACCCCCAAAAGAGAGAAGATGAGCTTTCCAGAACCCAAGTCTCTCCCAGAACTTGGAAATAATTGGATCCAAAAGCAGACATGTCTCGGGTTAGCTCCAAGCTGAAAACCCAAATAAGTAATGGGAAGGTGGCTCAAATCGCAACCCAAGGTCGAGGAAAGACCAAAGATGGAGGACATATCAATACTGAAGGTCAGAAGAGTGGACTTGTCAAAGTTGGTGCGCAATCCCGATATCAGCTCGAAACAATGAAGCAACAAACGAACGTGGTAAAGCTGTAAGGTATCAGCCTCCAAAAATAGCAAAGTGTCATCCTTAAACTAAAGGTGGGGGACGCAAACGTCAGTTCCAACCTGAACTCCATTGAATAAGCTCAATCTAATATCGTGTTCAAATAGATGATGGAGGCCTCAACGCCTATGACGAACAAGAAGGGGGAGATAGGACACCCTTGACGGACGCCCCGAAGAACGGAAAACTAAGTAGACGAGGAACCATTAATAAGGACGGAGGAGTGCCCCTCAAGGCAAGCAAAAATCCACATCATCCACCGAGACCTAAAACCCACAGCAAGCATCACCCGCTTAAGATATAACCAATCGACCTTGTCAAAATCTTTCTCGAAATCAAGTTTGACCAAAGTGGCACGCCTCTTCTTGCGACGAATATCACCTAAGACCTCGTTGGCTATCATCACACTATCAACAAGCTGGCGACCCTCAATACAAAACGATTGAGTATCGCTGATAAGACTACTGATAATAGAGCGAAGGCGGAGGGAGAGAGTTTTGGCTATAACCTTATAAGTGGCAATGGTAAGACTAATGGGCTAAAACTCAGAAAACTCCTTAGGACAAGCAACTTTTGGAATGAGGACAATGAAGATCTAATTCAGGCCTTTGCCTAGCAGACCCGTGGTGAAAAAGTAATGGACAAACCTCATAAAGTCATCCTGAATAATGTGCCAAGCGATACTAAAAAAGATGAGATTGAACCCGTTCGACTTGGAGCTTTATCTTCGTTGCAAGAGAAGATAGTGAAACGAATCCCATCCTCTTAAAAGGATGCTCCAAATGAGTCGCATCTACTTGAGAGAGGTTCGAGAAAGGTAGAATAGGGAGCCTGGAACTCTCTCTTGTCAGAATGAAACCTAGAAGCGAAGTGCGAAACAACAAATGCTTTGACAGAAACGGGGTCCGGGTGCTCGACTCTGTCCACTACAACCGTGGTGATGAGATTCCTAAGCGCTCTGCCTTTTGTCACCTTGTGAAAATAAGTCGTGTTACGATCTCTCTCTAAGGCTCACTTGATGCGGGACTTTTGCCTCCGTAAAGCGGTGTGCTGACCAGCTTTTGAATGAAGGTGATTATCGCAAGAGGTCTTATCACAGAACTCCTCCTCGGTAAGGGTCTGGTAGTCAGCCAGCATATCAAAGGCCAGTGCTTTGTACTCTAGATCGCCGATTACTATGTCTAAATAGCCAAAATACATCTTCTGAGAAAGTTTGAAACAAAATTATGTGAGCAGAGTGTGAGTAGGTACAAAGACGTAATACAAACATCCTATTTGTTACCATGTTATTTCTCATAATTAACCTTTTTATATAGGATGATAAATCTTGCAAACACCACTTTTTTTGGAACTGTCCAATGCTTTATTTTTGTGCTTAGAGACGTTATGTACCTCTGAGATCACTTGAACTGCTTCATGTATCTGAATTTTGATGTTTCTTTTCCCTTTGCCATCTATGGTAGAGTCGTCTTTCAATTTAACTATTTTGGAAAGACTCGTCGAACTAAAAAAATATAACTCTTATCTTCAATCATGTAATTAAAAATGTCCTACACATTGGAAAAACAGTGCGCAATATTCTCTCAAATATCTTTACGACTGACATGTTTTCTCCTGCATTTCACATGTCATTGGCTACCAACATCACCCTCGAGAAGTACTATAGATTCACCTTCATCTCCAAAATCCTAGGTTTCAATATTTCTCCACCAACAACATACTTCCATGATTATATTATAGTAGACAACGACAAAGACGACAATGTGATTGTGAAGTAGAAGGTGAAGATAATGATGTGAACATAATATCCATAGTACATTGCAATCGCAAAGGAAACAGGATTTTGAGAAATGACAAACGGAAAAGCAAATCGATTGATGGAGACGGTGATTGTGTGACGATGATGTTGATTTGAACCAATCGAAAAACGAGAGTGATCTATCGGATGATCCACTAGCGGAGGTCGAGCAACAAACATTTAGTAATTTACATAGCTTCATTATAACTAATTTACATAGCAAGTAATTGGATTATTGTTCGAAACTGTGCAGATCCACGAGGTGTGTCGAAGTGGGAAGTGTATGAATCTACAGTGTTTAAACCCATATGGTGTGCCGACCATTATCACTGATATTGGCAACAGAGACCTTCAGAAACTAAAAGCCAAATTATATGAAATAATGATCCAATGTCTGTACCATCAATCCATGCTGCCTTGTGGCCCATCCACAGAGTATGGTTGTTTCGATCCTGTCCGGTCCCTCGATATTTTGTTATATGGACTGTGTTCATGTTCTTTAGATCTATTTAAAATGTGCAACTAATTTATATATCGAGTATGAGATAGGGGAAGTCACCCGGATTTTCTATATAATAAAGTCCTAAACCAAAAAAGTTACATTCAATTAGATATTTGGAAAATTTTACTTTAATATCGTACGGAAATTTTATTTTTGATATAATATTTGTGTTCTTTAGCACAACACCTATGTTGATACTAGAGGGGGAGGGGCACGACTTCTGGGAATTCCAGAACTCCATACCCCTTCTCTTTATCTAGGGGTATCAAATCTGGTAGGACGTAGCAGGAAGCAAAGTTTGCAATACATATTAGATCGGATACTGCGACAAATTCGGAGATGGGATGGTAAAATGCTAAATGGGGCCGGAAATGAGGTCCTGGTAAAGTCAGTGCTTCAATCTATGCTGACATATGCAATGAGTGTCATGCGACTCCCACAAAGCACGATAGACAAGATAAACGTGGCTTTAGCGAGGTTCTGGTGGAAGTCATCGGGAGAAAGCGATAACCCGATTATACGGAAATCTGTAATCCTAGTCAACGATGTCCCGGTCTAAGGAAGTGGGAGGATTGGGTTTTAGGAACCTTACGGAGTTCAACACTGCCTTACTAGGTAACGAACAGTGGAAGATTGCGACGGAGAAATCTAGTCTGGTGACAAGGGTGTTAAAGGCACGATACTTTCGGAATTCTTTGGCTTTGAACGCCAAAAAAGGACTCAATCAGAGCTTCATATGACAAAGCCTTATCTTAGCACAGGGATGGTAAAGAAAGGGTCGCGTAGATCCATTGGGTCTGGGAATTCGACCTCAATTATTCGGCACTCGTGGCTCATTGGGCTGGAGCCTTAGATCAAATCGACAAACACAGAGTTGGAACACCTGAATTTGTCGAGGCTTATGGATCCAGACTCTATAAAGTGGAACGAGGGGAAAAATCCGGAGCTGTTTGACGAGAGAGACAATATAGCCATCCTATCAGTCCCAACTAGCAATACGGCCTTCTTGGACTCGTGGTACTGATCAGGAGAACAATTAGGACATTACATAGTCAAGTAGCATACGGAATGCTCAATCACGGGCAACCACTCCCAGGCACTTCCTCAGACATCTGGACATCCATTTGGGGCCTTGACGTCCTACCGAAGGTCCAGAACTTCCTATGGAGAACTTGTGCGGGGTGCCTCCAAGTAGCAAATATAGTTCGGTCCATAAGGGTGGACATGGTGCCAACCTTCCCTTTATGTTAAGTGGGTGAGGAATCAGAATTGCTCTTGTTGGTTATATGTCCGGTGACGGCAGAATACTAGCGACAGAGTGGTCTGTCCTTCCCCGATGAAACAATATAATTTATAGAATGGTTGAGAGCCATGCTTTATATAAATCCTTCGAATAAAAGGGGAGAGGTAGGTTTCCTTCTATGGGAAATTTGGAAGGCCAGATTAAAGAAGGTGTGGTATGATATCACTCTGGTAGTAGAGTCAACCCACTACACGACCTCTTGTCTTAATGCATGGTGGTTGGAAGCAAAAGCTCGCAAGAGGATTGGGAATTCTAATCCTAATCAATCAGGTCATGGAGCAGCAACCAGCTGGGTCTACCCAGTGCAAGGGACTTGGGCTATTAACACGAATGGAGCACTCTTCACAGCAATAGGACAACTGGGTACATGTTGGGTGTGTAGGGATGATACATGTCAGATCAAGGGGGCTAGATCCTCCTCTTTTCGAGGTCCACAAGTTCCATGATTAATGGAAGCTTATGCGATCAGGGATGCGCTGCAATGGCTAAATCAGAGGCCACACTAGAGAATCACCATCCGAAGTGATCGTAAAGTCATAGTGGATATGATCAAAAAAAAGAGAAGATCATCTTTCCTACATGGATAGTCGCTAGTGATTGTATTATCCTTTTATCTAGATTCGAGGACGTGCAACTCGATTTTGTAAATAGGACAACGAACAAAATAGCTCACTGGCTTGCTGCCAGGGCGGCTTGTTCCTCCTCTATTTGGGAGTGGAAAAGAGGGTTCATATCGAAGCCATTTCTTCGTGTTCTTATTGCCGACATTTAAATAATATATCTCGTATTGCTCAAAAAAATCTTAATCTATTTTTTTCTTAAAAAAATTATTTTTAATTTAATACCCGTCATTACTTTTCAGTTTACTTTCCATCTAAAAAGCGTAAAAGTTTCAAAACACACCCCACTAACAATTAAATTTTCATAATCATGTCATTAGTTCAACCATGAAAGTTGTGAAATGTCAAAATCGTCCTTCATTTATCTCCAAATTTTCAAAATTTACCCAAAACATATTTTATTTTTAAAAACATATAAAAAATCATATTTTTTGTTAAAAAGGATATAAAAATCAGATTTTTTATTATTAAAAATTTATATTTTGTTTCAAAAAATCATATTTTGTTTCAAAAAATATTTTAAAAATCAGATTTTTTATTTTACAAAAATAATATTTTTTATTTTAAAAATCAATTCATATTTAATAAAAAAATATTTTTTAAAATATATAAAATTCATAATTTATATTTTAAATATATATACAAATCATATTTGAATATAAAATCATTTTTTAAATAAATTTAATTTTTATTTAATTAAAAGAAAGTATAAATTATTTTTATTAGATAAAAACTGATTTTTTAAATAAAACTAATTTTTATAAAATAATAAAAAATTGAAATAAAATTTTATTTTTATATATTTTTCAATAAAAAATCTGATTTATGCATATTTTCAAATAAAAACCTGATTTTTTATGGTCAATTTTGAAAATTTGAAGATAAATGAAGGGTGACATTTCACGATTTTCATGGTTTTAGGAACCAATAACAAGGTTTTGAATATTTGATTGTTAGTGAAGGGTACTTTGAACTTATTATGCACGTGGTCGCGGTCAAATAGTGGAACGGTTAGTCAGCACACCAATGTTGTGGCGACATGTGTCCCACGAGAACTCTTACTTGTACTGGCTCTCTTTCTATTATTATGAATAAAATCTGCATTTCCTAAGGCAAAAAAAAAATAAACAAAACAAATTTATGCTGTTATGGAATATGTTTAGTCAATTTTTATATTTTTTTCCAAATCATTCCTTGGAATAGCCACTAAAATTGGCCACTACATATACGGCTGTAAAAGTGCCCGTCTAATTCGTCTACGCCCTTACGTAGGCCCCAAAATCTGTAAAAATGTTTGACTCACCGCCTCACCTAGGCTCCAAAATCTGAAAACCATACGACTCGTCGTCTCGTCCAATTAGTCGAAAACTTGAGACTCTGATTTGTGAAATTAGATCTTTAAAACAAATATGAAAAGGTGAGAGATACAATATACTTGTAATAGTCTTGAATTTCTTGATAAAAAGAATATGAGACATGTCCTTTTTTTGTGATTTATCATTATAATATATATTTTTAGTAAAATTTAGAGTAAAATCAAAATGAAAACATTATTTGGTTTAGTTTGTATGTATTTTGATACTTGATATTTTTTTTATATTATATAAATATAATATTTTTTTTAAATTTAAATTATATTTGTGTAATATATATTTAATAATAATTTAAAATATTAAACCGGTCTAAACTTCGATAGATTTTTATTAAAATTTAGAGTAAAATCAAGATGAGAGCATTATTTGGTTTAGTTTTTTTATGTATTTTTATACTTGATATTTTTTTTATATTATATAAATATAATTATTTTAAAATTTTGATTATATTTTTGTAATATATATTTAATAATAATTAAAAATATTAAAGTTGTCTAAACTTCGATTAGTCCTTGCTTAACGTTTAGGGATCTTCAATATCAAACCTAGAAAAAAATTCAGAGCTCTGCTAGGGTTTTGAAAGCTCTACCGCCGTACGCAACACCATGGCTATAACTATGGCAATTGTCAGGGCTTATGTCATGGTTCTTCTTCTCTCCTCTATCCACTCTCTCCTCTGCACATATTTATTGGGTCCCGCGAGAGTTTTCTGTACTAGAGTTCCTCTCGAGCCGCCGTTAGCCACCGCCTCGTGGACTCTTCCTCGTCACCACCGACGCGTCTCCTGATCCTGCTCGGCCCTCCTCTACAATTTCGATGGTTGTCGTCTGGCTCACATCGGCGTCAACCATCCTTCAAGCCGCATGACGCCGCCGACGCCTTTGTAGCTGTCATTGCCGCCCTTGAAGCACCTCTGAAGCCGTCGCCCCAGGGGTTTCCGTCTCTACAACCGTCGTCCCTGTTGTTGCCGTCACCACCGCAACCGCCTTGACCCCTTTCATGATTATGGATCTGGCTAATCGAAAGAGCCTTTTTATTTTATTTGAGTTTGTTTTTGTAGGATCAATGCCTATTGAACAGAGAATCAAGGATTTCTCTAGGGAGGGGAGCATCAGAGATTGGCCCTGTGAGGGGTCCTTAGACGATGCTTTGCCTCCCACCATCACTATTACTATTGAGATCTCTGATTTCCGGTACCCCGTTCCCCCTCTGTCTTCTGTCTTTGCCTGAGGGGCGTCAAAATACCGTATGTGATTGTTGTGGTACTACAAAGTTCAGTGAACCATTGTTCCTTCATACTGACCTTTCGTGATCGAAGAACATGTTCCTCGACGCACAACATATAATCGATTTTAAAAATAATAATATTACGCCTTTCGCTAAAAAAAAAGTTTAGGGATCTTCACCATGCGACTAACGCCTAACACTATTTCAACCATACAGATAATGAGGTTTGAGCAAAATAAAAGAGGATCGGTAAATGTGTGTATCTCACTGTCACGACTTTTCTCTCTCACTCGTTATCCTCTCTCTTTGAACAGGCCCTACCCACAGTATACATCTCACAGCTGCCGCCGGCTATTGGCTTTGGCCATGAGTGCTTCCGGCGGTTGTTTGTCTCCTTCTTTACAGTTTTATGTTTATTTACTTTCCCATCTTCTCTATGTTGCCGAGGTTCACCATTTTCTGGTTGATTTGAGCAGCTGCGAGCAAACAAGATCTGTTGCTCCGACCACCCATTTAGCCGGAGTTCTCTCCCGGAGTTGTCCCGCCCGGCCTCTTCGTCACCGTGGCGCTTTTGTAGTCGCCACCGGCAGGCCACCAGCCGTTTTGAACAGCGGCGAGTTTTGGCCGGAGTTTCAAGCTCCGCCGCCTAGATCTGCAGCTCTGGTCGTCCCCCCCACCAGAGTCCTCTCTCAGATCTGTTCCGACCAGCCTCTCTGTGGTTCTCTCATCGTCGGCATGCTGCACACCGCCACTCAGATCTGCTCGCCACAGTGGTCAGATCTGTCACCGCGGTGGTCAGATCCGCCACCAGGGCGGTCAGATCCATTGATGCCTGCCCCCCGTTGTGTTCATCTCCCGCTAGGCGACCACGGACGACCGAAAGGCCCCCACCACGGGCTTTATCTTCCGACGACACGACCGGACTCTCTCCGGCCGAGCCTCTTTGTCATGCTCTTCCGCCCAGACGATCAGATCTGCACCCAACTTTCGCCAGAACACCGCAGTCCGAGTCGTTCAGCCGTGTTCATGCATATCGTGTTTACCTGGCCAGATCCTTGCACCAGTCCCAAGAGGATCATATCTGCCCGTCGGCGCCACCCCCTTCGCTCTAATCTTAACTCCACCCTCCGGAGGCCGGTTATGAGTAGTTTATGCTCGTTGTTGTTTGGTTATTTTGTTAGTTATTTAGTTTGTATGCTTTTAGTTTTTCTTGGCCCCCTCTACCGGAATCTCGGATCTCCGGTGAGGATGGTTGCCGCATGTGGTGGCGTATCCGGTCGGGACTCTTTATCGACGGATCTCACTGGAGAGCTGATAAGGATGATCGACCTAGTGGTGGTTGTTTATCTAGACGATGTGTCGCCTTGTTTCGAGAGCTATTCATTTCGTTGGTCGTCGCTCGGGTTTTTGAGAATGATCAACGGATGCAACATTTGTGTTGTTTGATATGCTAATTCGATGCGTAAGATTTGTTAATCTATTAATGAATCTTTCTGTTTAAAAACAAAAAAGAGGATCGGCCGTCGGCGCATCATTTTAGCGATTTTTTTGCCGTACTGCGCAGATACTGAACATGGGGACCGGCTTGCATCACCTTCCTCATCCTCGACTGTGTTTGATCTCACAATCATGTGCCTAACAACGCAGGACCACGGTACACTGCCATGCGCTATCATGCCGCGTGCCTCACCTGATCAATCTTTTATTTATTTGCCCATTTCTGTTTTTATTTAAATAAAATAATTCAAATACGTACACTAGTATTTTATGGTTGAAATTAGTGCCATGTCTATTTCAGAAAGAAAAAAAAATTAGTGCCATGTCTGTCTGGTTGAGGTAATCTTGCAGTCTGGGTGAAATATGATCTTATATAAAATTTTAATTTAGAATTCGGTTATAAAGTACGGAAAATATTTTTTTGACTTTTAATGTCTCTAACTCTGCTAACTTCAGGGGTAACTTCAGTAACAACCTCTTTTGACCTTTGTTTCTAAACATAAACACGGCAAAGATGAAACGTTAACAGTAACACTTTGTTATTTTTTGTTTATCATCTTAAACATTAGGTGAGGAGAAATCCGGTAAGAACCATGTTTTAATGTAGGAACCGTGAGAATTAATCTAAACCATCAATTTTAAGAATGGATGGATGAGATGCAATTGAGTAGTTGACTGCAAAAAACAGCATTTTTTTAGTAAAACTATCATATTACTTTTTTTTAACCAATTCATCAAATTAATTTTTTCCGCTTCGTTTGAACTCCGATTGACTTCAAACTTGCGCCATTAGTTTTGTTTTTTAAGGGTTTTCTATCAAGATCGGTCATGACTATATTTTGAAGCACAAATTTTTTTTATTTCGGGGTTACTTTTAGAAAGAAAAAAAATCTGGGTAATTTTTATCAATACTTTGCTCTGGATTTATCAACACTTTTACACTGGTTTTATCAACACCGTATACTGATTTTATCACCTCATTTTCCAAAACTAATCATGATTTTATCACCTCATCGCGTGCTTTTTATTAACACTAGTTTTATCAACACTAAACACTAGGTCTATCACTCAATTACGTGTGTTTTATCACCCCCATCACATGTTTTTTTAAGCATGAAAAACAAATTATTTCGGGGCTGGTTTTTAAAGAAATTATATATGGGTAGTTTTTATCAACACTTTGCTCTGGGTTTATCAACACTTTTCACTGGTTTTATCACCCCATTCTCCAAAACTGATCATGATTTTTATCATCTCATCACATGCTTTTTATGAACATCAGTTTTATCAACACTAAACACTAGGTTTATCATTGAATTATGTGTGTTTTAACACCCTATCACAAGTTTTTTGTATCAACGTTAAACTCTAGTGTATCACACTTATTATCAAAATTGAACATGGTTTTTATCACCTCATTATTTGTTTCTTATCACCTCATTACATGTTTTTTTATCAACATTTAGCACTATTATTAGTGAAGATTTATCAACATTCAACCCTATTTTTATCACCTTGATATAAAATTTTATTTTTGTGCTTCAAAATATATTCATGACTGATCTTGATTTGAAGCCCTTGAAAAAATAAAAATATTGGCGCAAGTTTGAAGTTAATCGGAGTTCAAACGAATCGGGAAACATTAAATTAGTGAATTGGTTAAAAAATGGACAATTATCCACATGGCATCATGCGATCCACATGGCATCATGCTATTACATAAACATGTTGTGGTTATCTTTCTTTCTCAAAAACATGTTTATACATTTTGTTTATTACCAAAAAGTAGCGACTTACGTTTTTTTAAATTTCGTTATTTTGGATAGAAAACGAACCTGTGCTCGATACATAGTTTTTATATTTATCATAAATACCGAAATTGTCCTTATTCCTCTAGTCTAAATATTAGATATAGTCGTACTGAGTGTTCAACTCTTTCTCCAGATGTCATTTAGATAGGAGAAACAGGGACAATTTTGGTATTTATGATAAATATAAAAACTATGTATCGAGCACATGTTCGTTTTCCATAAAAAATAACGGGAAAAAAAGTAAACATAAATTGCTACTTTTTGATAATGAACAAAAGGTATAAGCATGTTTTTGAGAAAAAAAAGATCGTCACATTATGTTTATGCTAATGAAAGTCGTTCGAAAGCGTGTTTTGAGCTTTCCCCTTTAGATTAATATGAAAGGTGATACTGTATTTTCGATAACCAAAAGGTCAAAATAGGTATGTAAATAAGTTTCCCCTAATTTTATCATGAAATGTCGAAATTATCTTTCACAATAAATCATGATTTATATTAAAAAAAATTAATTTAAAGATAAAAGAATATTTTGTAACAAAAATAGTTATAAAATTATAAGGATCGAGAATTATATTTTTTACCTAAAACTTTAAAACGTATATAAAAAAACATATGAATGTGTATTAGACCATCGTCCTTCTCATCCGCAACAACTCGTTCCAAAGTCATATATGGAACGAGCTCAACCCTTGCATCACATATCCGACCTCCGTCTGTAATGTATTCTCCTCCAGATCTACGTGTCTCGTCCGACTACTTCCGACAAGGCCGTTTTTCCTGGCTTCCAGTTGCAGTTAAAGTTTTGGAGTTGTGTTGTTGACAACTTCAACTTGTCGAAAACGTTGAACATCAAGATAAAAATAGCTCCAAATCTATCGAGCTTTCGTGACCCAACCTCAACCTCAAATCTTCAATCTTCTTCTTATGAAATTATGTCGATCCAATTCAGTAAATATAGAGCTAAATCGTGGTTCATCATCAAAATCTATTTGGAAATAGTCTCCAAATTACTTATTACTGACCAGATCAATCGCGGAAAAGATATGGTAATTTTCATCCTTCATTATTTTCTAGTTATTTTCATTCATTTCATTTTTTTTCTTTGTCGTTAATTTCATAAACCAAGGACAATCATGCAATTTTCAAAGTTGGACGACACATAACATAAAATTAGATTTTCTATCCAAACTAACGTCGTTTGAGTTTTATGTAGATTTAAAAAAAATCGTTCTCGTATAATAAAATCTTAAATTTTATAAAATTATATTTCCATTCGAGACATGTGTATAAAATTATTCTTTGATACTAATCGACTTAAAAGTTGTTTCCTTTCAGTAACAATGTTTAACTCTGTTTAATTATTTGGAAAGTATGTAAAAACCCTCGCTTGAAGGTGTCTAGGCGCTAAAATGGGTTTTGGGGATCCGATTTATCCTTTTAGGAGCGCTCCAAGCAAGCCCCGGGTTGGATTCGCAACAAAAAACAACAACTTATAATCTTTTACAAACTAAGTGAGACCAAAAAATTATGTTAGTTGAGTAGATAGAGCCCACTTTGTTAGAGCCCTCTTTGTTAGTGTTACACCTGATTTCGATTCATGCTATTAATATTTTTTGTTTAATATTTTCTACACATAAAAATTGCACAAATATGTGCTAATTGAGTTGATAGAGTCGTACTTATTAATCTTATTTTAAGAATTATATGATATTTTTTAAGCATATGAAAAGAGATTTTATCAGGTGGATAAACTTTACATACAATGGAAATAAATAGACTAGAAAGGAATGAGGCTAAGTTCTACTCCGTACACATCGGATGCTAATTCTATAACATATCGTATGGTTATATTAGGGATAACAGTGGATGGGTATACGATATAACGTCGATAGTTGTCACTTCATGTCTCGACCTGAAGATGCTCGAAGCAAAGGATCTGGGTTATTAAGGGGATAAGGGACATCTAGGGAGTCACCCAAGAAGTGGGGGAAACATGAGGTCGGTTGTGACTCGACCAGGGCAGGGCGAGGTGTGCTTCCTCATATACATCCCAATGATAGTGGGGCTACTCATGGGCTCTGAAAAGACCGTTTGGAGGGTCTCGCCTTGATCGTAGTCGGAGCAGTTGTATCCACTCCCCTTATCCCAGGGTGTCTAGCCGTTAGATTGCCGTGGATAAGTTCTGAGGCTTGTAAGGGCCTTTTCCCATCTAGAGAAGAACTCGGATTAGGCAGGAGGTCTTGTATCGCCTCTACCTCTCCTGGTGATGGTGTTTTAGGAAGAAGATCTTGGACCGATGGTGGATTCGGGAGGGTCCAACATGCAGAACCCGGTATGGTAGGGGATCTCGGGTGTAGGGTTTCCAAAGAGACATCCCGCGTTCTCGACGGTGGCTGTTGGGGATGCTACCATCCCAGATGCTCCATTTCATAGGTTGTAGTATGATATTGTGGTGGGGACGGCGGGTGGAAAGGGGTTCTCCAACATCGTTCAAATCCCTCTAACGGATGTCACTATGTCATCCTCTTAGTCACCAACATGTTGGTGGCATCGTCCTCATTCTGTATGGTTCCCCACCTAAGGTAAGACAATGGGTGGGTCTCTAGAGCCGGAATGGTTTAGATCCTCCTATTGTCGGCAAGATGAGCCAGCCAGGTACGACGTGGCAGGAAAAGTAAACAGCCCCAGCTAGGGAATATGGTAGGCTCAAGAGGCACCCAGTGTAAGCCAGGATCGTTCGGAGAGGGTCGGGTGCCGGTTTCCTAGTCTTGTGGTAGAGGTGATGGTAGTTGGGGGACCAAGGTTTCTCGTGGTCGTTCTTCAATGGAGTCACGGTCAGGAAGGAAGGCATAACTCGTTTTGATCGGGCTGAGGTAGATAAGGCGAGGAGGGAGATTTGAAGGTCGTTTTTTCCTTCAGAACCGCTCCGACATTATAACCTCTAAGGTAGGTACTGAAGGCAAGATTTGAGGCGATGTGAAAAGGCGGGGGATTGCCTCAAGCCAAGCAATCACAATCATCTGGGAACTTGACAAAAGAGAAGCTTTCTCGCGAGCATAAACCGTCACATGGATCGTCGGGGTGGTGGGGACAATCGGTGGAACCAGGGAGGTGTTGTAATATAGTTGGGATGAGGTTGTCGGAGTTAGCGGTTGCATGCAAAACAAGTGGAAAGATGCTAATATTATGATACTTTAGTTTAGTAGAATGTTTATGCGTTTTTATATATTTAATGTTCGATATTATTGATATTTTTATATAGTATAATATAGAATTTGATAATTAATATATATTTCATAAAAAATAAAATTATAATTAAATAATAATACGATTAATATTTGATTAATCCTCACTTAACGTTTACTAGTATTCTAAAAATCTTGATTGTGGCGTCGTTTAGGCGCCCGCCTAGACGTCATTTTATGCCTAGCCGGTCCGTCTAGAACAATTTTGTATAGTATAGTGACTAAATTAAAATAATTAGATGGTTGTGCATAATTGTTTGATGTTTGTGATATTAGAGGCTGTATTTTTGAGTTGTTTGATGTTATTTTTTAAGTATTTTAAATATTTGGTACCATTTTTAATATAATGGTACCATAAAAAGATACAAATTCGTTTAATCCCCGTCTAATTTTCGATTAATCTTCAAAGGCTCTAACCGTCCGACTAACACATAACCGTTTTTACAACCTTGACTCCTTTTCGTCTGATTAATGCCTAACTTTTTTATAACCATAATATTTAAACACACACCCACTTTCTTCATCGTCACTTTCTTTCTGTTTCATGAATTTTATGTCTAACCACTCCTTTCTGTTTCATGTTCATCCCATTAATTAATTAATTAAATTCAGTGGTTTTTTCGGGATATATGATTTGATTTTGAAATTCAGGATCCAAAACATTCAGTTTATTTAAACAATTTAAAACTCGAATTTGATTGGAAACCGACTTAAATTATTTTATAACTGATCAAGATAAAGCATTTTAAATAATAATAAACTTTTGGTATCAAGTTTGCAAATTTTTCTTTCGGAAAGTTCGAGGAAAATGTGTAGAAGCATGGCACTGTATCACTGCTCTAATTACATGTTCAGAGGCAAAGGAGATATATACAGAACTGCAATGTGATTGTGACCTAACTTGGTTTTGGTTTTTGTTTTTGTTTTCATTTATAAGGACTAAATCAACCAATAATCATAGGACCTTTTATAATGGAGTTAGAGTAAATCGATCTAATTCCAGATTAATTAGACTATATTTTGGAAAATTAGTGGATATTAGATCCGATTCGTGCGTATAATTCAATTCATGTCACACTAGGAAATATACCGATTCGGTCTATTTCGACTCTAATGTAAAAAAATATGAAAAGAAGGTAATATTATTATTTCCGAAAATAATTTGAAGAAAAGTACAACGAATATGAATAAATAAATAAAAAAACAAAAGGAAATAAAAATATATAAATTTAAACAAAACAGTTGAATTAATGTAATTTTAAATTAATATAATCATAATTTGGTAATATAAACTTAATATCTTAATTTTTAATATCAAATTAATAAATCCAAAATTATTGTATCATTAATTAAATAATCTTATTCTGAAATTAATAAATACAAAATTACCTTATATTAATTAAGAAATGTTAAATTATAAATAAGAAATTAATATAATCTTCATTATATAATATTAAATTATAAAACCATTACATAATTTATTATGAAAATGATTAGATTTATATTATTAAGGAAATTATTACATTTCTATTATTAAAAAAATTATTGAATGATTATTAATTAAGGAATCAATAAATAGATTATTAATTAACAATCATTAAATAAGTTATTGATTACGAAAATTTATTTATTAAGAAAATTTATTTATTAAAGAAATATAATATATTCTTAAATTAGTGGATGTCACGTTGTGATTCTCCATAGGAGAATTCTGACATTAGACCTGAATAAGTGGTCGACGAATCCATCGACGAACTCTTTGGTCTAAACCCACGAAACAACGGATTTTGGGATTTTTTCTTCTTCTTAATTTTGGGTCAATTCGATATTCAATTTGACGCGCAAAAAATCTCATTGTGAAAGGTCGAGTACCATAAAGTTAATATTCATAATGGTTGATTTTGTTGTGGTTGATGTTAAAGTACTTAGGATTTTGTTTTGGATTATTAATTTGGTTGTTAAATTTTGACCAAACATTTAAATCATCGTTGCAAAATCAATTTGACATCTCATGATTGACGTACTATTACATATCAATATTATGATATAATCGTTTTAAGAGGCTATTACGTTGATCAAAACTCAACAGGTCTTGAGTTTGACTATGAGATAAGTGTGTGTTTAGACCGTCCACAATGAAGACGAATCAACAGATCGATTCAGTGTCGAAACTTGCTAAAAAATTAGGGTTAGATTCGTGAATTTTACAGTAAAGGATCAAATTTGATGGGTCAAATCTACATGAGTAAGGAGAAGATTCGTTAAGGGATGAGATAACAAAGCAAAAAGGAGAGACATAATCAGAAGGGGGGAGAGAGACATAGAGAAGAAAGAAGCAGCATGAGAGAGAATCAGCGTCGATGAATCTACATACGCAGAGGACGCCAAATCGTCAAGAGAGAAAATTGGAGCAAAAAAGTCAAAAAATCATTTTTTCGTCACTTTCGGCGATTCTTTCGACCTCCACTGTGGAAGGTCTTATTGTACCGTAGGTGTGCGTTTTATTGTACTGTTGAACCTATTATCTGGTGTGCACTTTGTTGCACTAATAAAGTGTATTTTATTTTTTGTCACGTGCGTTTTTATCATATGTATGTTCGTCATTCATTGATAACAAAATTTGGCATTTTACTTTCAAAAATATATATTATGATATAATGATTAAAAACAATTATTTGTAATAATATTAGAGACAATCATGAAAATTTATGTGAACTATGCGTGTTTTATAAATATTTACGGATAACTATTTTATTTTGCAAAAACCCATAGTGATCTATTTTTCGTCTCCATATCCACTTAACGAGGTAAAACTCTTTTTGCAAAAAGATTGAAAGTACCCTTATAAAATTACATACATAAAGATTTAAAGTTTCAAAATAGGTATACACGTGGGTTACAAATAACGAAACACATAAGTCCTGCATAGAAAATGTATTGACAAATTGGACACTTGATAAACATACTAGTGCCTCCACCCATTAGTTCGAGCTTTTGCGTTGGGTAGAGCTTTAACATGGTATTAAAGCCTGGTTCGGTCCATGACCCGTTAGTCACCTCCACCATGTGGTCTCCGGTACATATGCAGATGTCTAGCCTTGTTATGACCCACGTGTAGATATCCACCTTTACACGTGAGAGGGAGTGTTGAAATATGAACTCACATAAAAAAATATATAAAAATAATAAGCTACTTATAAATGTCTTGGCAAAAAATAATTTACCCTACACGTATAGTTTACCTTAATATTTTTTTTGTAAACATCTCAAAATAATAGTGTGTAATTTTAAAAAGAAAATAGATATCCCAATAGTTAAGGTTCGAGGCTCATTTTGTCAAAATCATTTTACTGAATTTCCTCAGTGATTCACTTCTATTTAAATAAGAAAAAAGCAGCCTATATATAAAAGAAAAAAATCTGACACACATAATAACCATTGCATAAAAACATAACCTTAACCAAAACTTGGCGAGTGTACTAAAATTGGAACGTACTCGCTCCATCCGGAAACATAGGTGAAATCGCAGGCCATATCGGGCACATCGCAAGAGAGAGTATATACTCGCTCGAGGGGGGAGTGGCATTTTGGTGAATTCGAGTGAGGCGAGTGTCAATTTCTGGGTTGTGGACGTTACTGATGTGTAATAGTTTGGCACATACACAAGGGGGTCTCTGTTTCTCTCACAATCGAGATAAGGACACATGCTTGTTACATCATCAACGGTCAATATTCCATTGAAGCTCTCCAGATGAGATCTAAGTCTAACTAGCCCGGGTTGAGATCAGCGATATAATAGTAACCTTGGTTAAGGTCTGGTTGGCTATGGAGTTGTTGCATTTCTGGGTCAATTCCTTCTCTGATATGGCTTCTTAACAGGTGATTGAGAGAGATGGAGGTGTGATTGTGCTTCTTCTTCTTATTTCGTTTCTCTTTTGTTCGTAGTGTAGGCCTTTTGATTTTACTTTTTTGCTTTCAGTTTTTAGGGTTTGGATCTAATTAAGAATGTCTATTTAAGGAATTTCAGAGATTCAGATCTTCGAATTTCCGTTTGTTGGTGCAATCATCACTTTTTGATTTGGAGATGATCAGTGACTAACTGTTTTTGCTCCGTGTTGGAAAATTTGAGCTTTTTTTCCCTCTCATTTTCTTTGTCGATCTCATGGTTTATCCATTACTGACAATATCGTTCTGCAGTTTTCGAACTCTATAATCATCTGGGGGAAATCTGAATCTAGTGGAATTGTTGACTTTTTATCATTTCAAGATCTGGGTTTCTGATTTCGGGGTTGTTGAATTGAAAATCCGGTTCTGGGTCTTCGTTTTCCCGGGAAAGTTCGAGTTTTTATTTTCCCGGAAAGAGGATGAATTATTTTCCGGATGAGGTTTTGGAGCATGTGTTTGATTTCCTTAAGTCGCACAAGGACCGGAACGCCGTGTCCCAGGTGTGCAAGGCTTGGTACAAGGTGGAGAGGTTCAGCAGGAGGAGCGTTTTCATAGGAAATTGCTATGCGGTCAGTCCAGAGAGGTTGAGTCAGAGGTTTCCAGCATTGAAGTCTCTGACTCTGAAGGGGAAGCCTCATTTTGCAGATTTCAATTTAGTACCATATGATTGGGGAGGCTTTGTGCTCCCATGGATCGAAGTTCTGGCAGAAAGAGGTGTTGGGTTGGAGGAGCTGAGGTTGAAGAGGATGGTGGTATCTGATGCTTGCCTGGAGCTGGTTTCTCAAGCCTTTGCGAATTTCAAGTCTTTGGTTCTTGTTAGCTGTGAAGGGTTCACCACAAATGGCCTTGCTGCCATAGCTGCGAATTGTAGGTAAGAATATTTTTTTTTTCCATTATTGTTTGGTGTTTATGTCTGTCATCTGGATTCCATGTTTAAGATTTTTGTTTATTTATTAGTTGTGAATTCTGAATATTTGTCTTGTTAGAACTGTTATCAACTTATTAGCTGTGTATCTCTCGTGTAGTTAAAGTTGAAGATTGGATTCTTTCACCTGGTATCTTACAAGCTATATGTCCTTTACTGTTTTGTGGATGGTTAATTCCTGAATAGGCTAATTTGCAATTTGCAGTGTGTTTACTAGTTGCTAAACTGGATAAGATGTTTGATATTTCTATTGTGGCATTGCTTGGAATTATGGTCTCTGTCTCATGTTAACTAGGACATTGAATCCCACATTAGATTGTATAACTTTAGTAACATCTGCAACAGGAGGAAATTGTACAGTGTTGGAGCGTTTGAATATAGCATAGTGAGCATGTAGGACGTTGTTGACGTTTCATGTTTTTGAAGTGTATACACCTTATTCAAGGTTGATTTCATTAATTTGGAGTTCTTTTCTGTGTTTTCTTTCGTATTCCACTGTCTGAAAATGGAAGTTCCATCCCCATTTCTTCTATCTATATAGTTAATGTTGCATTTGCTTTCCGTTTATTGCTTATTTGTATAGGAGTTGGTTCTTGCATCACTAAGTTTTTGTAGGTTCAGACCTGAAGGTTGATGATGTGTCTATGCGTATAACTCTTGATCCTTGTTAACCCTCATCTCTTTTGAGCTTCAGCATCTGATTTTTGTATCTTAGCATGTATCACACTTCACCAAACAGCTACAATGGTTTCAGTTTTGTTGCTAAGATGCATCACTTACTTAAGTGGTCATATGTTTTTAACTATAGTTTCTTGGTTGTTCATCAATCTAGGCATCTCAGAGAACTGGACTTGCAAGAAAATGAAATTGAAGATCAGAGAAGCCCGTGGCTTTGCTGCTTTCCCGACAGCTGCACATCCCTTGTCTCTCTGAACTTTGCATGCCTCAAAGAAGATGTTAATTTAACTGCCCTTGAGAGACTCGTGGCAAGATCACCCAATCTAAAGAGTTTGAGGTTAAACTCTTCAGTCCCACTTGATACACTCCAAAAGATACTGGAGCAAGCTCCTCAGCTGACAGACTTGGGTACAGGGTCGTTTGTCCATGACCCAGAATCTGAAACCTATGACAAACTAAAGAACAGCATACAGAAGCTAACATCAGTTAGAAACTTATCTGGTTTTCTGGAGGTGGCTCCGCACTGTCTCCCAGCTATATATCCAATCTGCACAAATCTGATCTCCTTGAACCTAAGCTATGCTCCGGGGATTCCTAGTACTGACCTCATAAAGATAGTTGAACATTGCAGGAAGCTTCAGCGCTTATGGGTCTGATATTTTCTCCCTTCCTCCGACAACCTTATACTTACGATTCACATTCATTTGATCTAGGGTTAATTGCAATTACTTATTGTGTACTATATTGTTTTGCACATAAACTTTTACATCCAGTTACCTAAACTTTCAAAAAATTACACAACTCTTTTTCGCTCAAAAATGATGAAAATGCCCTTGGCCATAATCTTAAAAAATACGTTTTCCTGTCTTTTTAATAGTTTTATCTTTTCAGAAGTCTTTTTATATCTACTCAACCGGTTTTATGTCTAATCAAATGTTTTTGGTAGTTATGAAATCTACTGAGACTAGGATCAAGGGCAATTTCATCATTTTTTGATGAAAGCGAGTTATGTATAATTTTTTGAAAGAGTAGGTAGTTAGATACAAAATTTTGAAGTTGGGGATAGTTAGGTGCAAAAGATGAGTAGTACGCAATAGATATCAGCAATTAACCCTTAGATTTATTCTTTGCATGCCAAAAGGAATAACAACAGTTACTTTATTTCTGCAGATACTGGATTGTATTGGGGACAAAGGACTAGGTGTTGTGGCAAGCAGTTGCCCGGAATTGCTGGAGCTTAGGGTATTTCCATCTGATCCACATGCAGGTGCTGAAGATGGTGTTGTGACAGAAGAAGGCTTGGTTGCTATATCAATTGGCTGCCCAAAGCTCAGCTCTTTATTATATTTTTGTCAACAAATGACCAATGCTGCCCTCATAACAGTAGCCAAGAACTGTCCCAATTTCACTCGGTTCAGGCTCTGCATCCTAAACCCCGTTAAACCAGACCCAGTAACCTCACAACCCTTGGATGAAGGTTTTGGGGCAATAGTTCAGTCATCCAAAAGCCTCACCCGCCTGTCTCTCTCTGGCCTTCTGACTGACCAGGTCTTCCTTTACATTGGCACTTACGCTAAGAATCTTGAAATGCTCTCTATTGCATTTGCGGGGGACAGTGACAAGGCAATGCTCTCTCTGTTGAACGGTTGCAAGAAGCTGCGCAAGCTAGAGATTAGGGACAGTCCTTTCGGAAACAAGGCACTTCTGTCTGATGTGGGCAAGTACGAAACCATGCGATCCCTTTGGATGTCTTCATGTGAAGTGACTCTTGGGGCTTGTAAGGCTCTTGCGAAGAAGATGCCGAGGCTCAATGTGGAGATTATAAATGAAACTGAAGAGTGGGAGATTGGGGATGAAGAGCAGAAAGTAGAGAGGATGTACTTGTACCGAACTGTCGCCGGGCCTAGGAAAGATGCTCCAGACTATGTGTGGACTCTGTAACCTCTGTTGGTGGATATGTTGTGTCATTTATTCATGTCCATCGTCGTGTAGAAGTATGTTGTATTCTATTCAGGTCAAAACTAAATTATGGGTTGTTCAAATGTGGTGTTTTGGTGGAACATTTAATTGTATTTGGAAGAGACTTGCTACTTGTAATTCAAGTCATTATAAATAGATCAGGTTCTGCCTAAAGCAGCCTGGTTCTGATACATGTCCACTTGGAGTATTTTTACAATGATTCCAAAAATTAAACTTAGACTCTAAGAGAAGCTCTCATCAAGTCTTCAAGACAATGACCAATGAGGAAGCTGTGTAAGTGTATTCATAATGATGTTCTTACTTACAATGAAGGAAATAACACAATTGAATGAGGAATTAATGTGCTAAAATAACACAAATTCACTTTAACTACATAGCCCACAAGACATAAACAGAAGTTTATAAGAGGCTATCAAACCAGCATTACTAAAGCACAAAGTATGTAGCAATTTGTAGGGAAGGTTTTTTTGTTTTTGTTTTTGGCGGCAGGATCACCACCGTAGAAAGAAGCAGCACTCCTCCATGAAACAACAGCAACACAGAGCAGCAAAACTGCAAATGCGAAGAAATGAATCAGTTTTGTTCAAAACATCATTATATTCTGCAAGTCTTGAACCAAGATGAACTAAATTGTAACCTAGCAATAGCATATACAATTCAACACTCATGTGTTTATACAAGAGATGCTTATACACTCAATTCGTTGCTTTATTTTGAGACTTGGCCACAAAATATGAATAACATTATGCACATAAGATAGGTGAACTTCACATAAAAAATGAATCCACTATAGGAAAGAGAGATGGATTTGATCAAAACCATCTTCTTTACTGCCTAACCCAATAGCTACATGGCCTCAAGTGCACCCAATAACTAAGAGCGTATACATCAAGGGGATCAACACATGGGGATCATAATACGCGAATCATGTGATGACAAAGATGATTTATAATGTGAATCTCTAAAACTAAGAGCATGTACATCAAGGGGATCACATATAGGAGATCAGGATTCGGGATTTATGTGGTGACTAGGATGAATTGTGATGCGAACCCCCGAAACTAAGAAAAGACTACATCAAGGTCAGTATGTATGAGGTGTTGGGTCTCGAGGTAGGGTTGGAGATGAACCAACTCGCAGCGGAAAATCAATAAAAACCAAGAGACGATTAAAACCATGAAACAACTAACAAAGAATGGATTCACAAGAGAAAAATTCAGCACTATCTCTTACCAAAACAAGAACACCGGTTAACGAATGATTGGCTTGAGTCTCCAAGACGCCTACGTATCCACATGGGAATCAAAGCCACGTAGTTCTTCTCTTTGAGGACTCAAGAACACAAAAATGGAGGTGGAAACTAGCCAAACCCGAAATGGCCATGGAAGAGGGAGAGAAAATGTGTTTCCTATTCTTGTCTTGTGTTTGTTATGTTGAAAAAAGATGACTTAAACATAACAAAACTCATACTTGTCCAACTAAAGGCATGGGACAAGTATGGTGTCAAGTAAGGTGTAAATAGGACAAAGTATGGCAAGACAAGATTGGGTTAGGTGGTGAATCACCAACACCTTAATCCTTGTCTTGCTTACTTAGTACTAATTAATCAAGACTTGATTAATTAGTTCAATGGGCCTTGGTTGCATGGGCCTTTCATGGGCCTCTTGGAACATGGCCCGTGGCCATTTCCAACGAGGTCCCGTGATTCGCTCATCGCCTCCAAGCCTTCCATACCGGAAATGTCCAATATTATCCGACGCGATCAATCCCAAGACTGCAAGCCTTGTCTCGATCCGTAAAGTCCTATTCACTTACGGGCACATGACCCAAAACCCAGTTTTGGTCATGTCCCGAGACAACTCCCTTTTGTCCATTCTCCATAAATGTGTCAATGAGTTTCATCCTCCGGTGTGACCCTTAGGTTTATGCATGTCAATAGATCAACGTAAAATCTCATTTTACTTGATCGTATTTAAGTGGCAACTAACGAGACTTTAGTATTGCCTGACACTGCATAACGAATCGACCCTGTCGATTCTAACCTTTCCGTCATCCCTGCCATTATCCTTTTATCTCCGATATCCTGATTGAGATAAGGCATAGAGTCGTCATCCTTATTATTCTCAATCACCGTTCCTTGATATGTGAGATAACTGAAGATATGATACCCAGTATCATGTGCATGGCCATGCTATTCTTTCAGTCACTCTCGATCAAGCGGCCGAGAACCGATATCTTTCCCATACCTCAGTATGAGGGATAAATCCCTTAGCCGCCTTTCGTGTCACTCATGTAGCCCGTCCCCAAGCCAATCCTGGCCGTTATGGAAGCCCTGTTACGGAAAACGTTAGGCTCAGGTCAAACTCAGTTGTTGACTACATAGCGATCACAAAGACTCCTTGGTCTAAGGATACATGACAAGCTACGACACTGAATATGTTCATGACTTAATCTATGGCACATATTCAGGGCGGGTCGTCCAATATCATGTCCCACATGATATCTATGATCAGACTCCGGAATCTCATTCCAATGACTAACAAAACGTAAGCCATAAAGAGCCATCTTTCATACTAGTCGCTTCTAGTGAAGCTTTGTTGACTAGGGACCCATCGAGTGTGATCTATCTCGATCTATGGTTCTATTCGCATGGTGGGCATAGATCAGAGCACACATCGATATATTACTCCAACACATAAGTAATATAAAGCCGCTTTAATTTTATTGCTAACGATGATATATACATTTAGACATTTAGGATTGAACTATGGGCACTAGGACTAACAATCTCCCACTTGCCCTAGTTCCAATCTAAACTCCAATATGTCCCCATCGACTTTACATGTCTAACATGTTCAGGCAGCGACACTGCCTTAGTCAAAGGGTTGACTATGTTATCATTTGTTGCAATATAGGTTATCTTCACTTCACCTCAGTTCAGTATTTATCTGATGAGGTGGATACGCCGCAGTACATGTTTGGATTTGTTATACGATCTAGGCTTTTAGCTTGCGCAATGGCCCTTGTGTTGTCGCAAGATGTAGTTTTACAATGATTCCAAAAATTAAACTTAGACTCTAAGAGAAGCTCTCATCAAGTCTTCAAGACAATGACCAATGAGGAAGCTGTGTAAGTGTATTCATAATGATGTTCTTACTTACAATGAAGGAAATAACACAATTGAATGAGGAATTAATGTGCTAAAATAACACAAATTCACTTTAACTACATAGCCCACAAGACATAAACAGAAGTTTATAAGAGGCTATCAAACCAGCATTACTAAAGCACAAAGTATGTAGCAATTTGTAGGGAAGGTTTTTTTGTTTTTGTTTTTGGCTGCAGGATCACCACCGTAGAAAGAAGCAGCACTCCTCCATGAAACAACAGCAACACAGAGCAGCAAAACTGCAAATGCGAAGAAATGAATCAGTTTTGTTCAAAACATCATTATATTCTGCAAGTCTTGAACCAAGATGAACTAAATTGTAACCTAGCAATAGCATATACAATTCAACACTCATGTGTTTATACAAGAGATGCTTATACACTCAATTCGTTGCTTTATTTTGAGACTTGGCCACAAAATATGAATAACATTATGCACATAAGATAGGTGAACTTCACATAAAAAATGAATCCACTATAGGAAAGAGAGATGGATTTGATCAAAACCATCTTCTTTACTGCCTAACCCAATAGCTACATGGCCTCAAGTGCACCCAATAACTAAGAGCGTATACATCAAGGGGATCAACACATGGGGATCATAATACGCGAATCATGTGATGACAAAGATGATTTATAATGTGAATCTCTAAAACTAAGAGCATGTACATCAAGGGGATCACATATAGGAGATCAGGATTCGGGATTTATGTGGTGACTAGGATGAATTGTGATGCGAACCCCCGAAACTAAGAAAAGACTACATCAAGGTCAGTATGTATGAGGTGTTGGGTCTCGAGGTAGGGTTGGAGATGAACCAACTCGCAGCGGAAAATCAATAAAAACCAAGAGACGATTAAAACCATGAAACAACTAACAAAGAATGGATTCACAAGAGAAAAATTCAGCACTATCTCTTACCAAAACAAGAACACCGGTTAACGAATGATTGGCTTGAGTCTCCAAGACGCCTACGTATCCACATGGGAATCAAAGCCACGTAGTTCTTCTCTTTGAGGACTCAAGAACACAAAAATGGAGGTGGAAACTAGCCAAACCCGAAATGGCCATGGAAGAGGGAGAGAAAATGTGTTTCCTATTCTTGTCTTGTGTTTGTTATGTTGAAAAAAGATGACTTAAACATAACAAAACTCATACTTGTCCAACTAAAGGCATGGGACAAGTATGATGTCAAGTAAGGTGTAAATAGGACAAAGTATGGCAAGACAAGATTGGGTTAGGTGGTGAATCACCAACACCTTAATCCTTGTCTTGCTTACTTAGTACTAATTAATCAAGACTTGATTAATTAGTTCCATGGGCCTTGGTTGCATGGGCCTTTCATGGGCCTCTTGGAACATGGCCCGTGGCCATTTCCAACGAGGTCCCGTGATTCGCTCATCGCCTCCAAGCCTTCCATACCGGAAATGTCCAATATTATCCGACGCGATCAATCCCAAGACTGCAAGCCCTGTCTCGATCCGTAAAGTCCTATTCACTTACGGGCACATGACCCAAAACCCAGTTTTGGTCATGTCCCGAGACAACTCCCTTTTGTCCATTCTCCATAAATGTGTCAATGAGTTTCATCCTCCGGTGTGACCCTTAGGTTTATGCATGTCAATAGATCAACGTAAAATCTCATTTTACTTGATCGTATTTAAGTGGCAACTAACGAGACTTTAGTATTGCCTGACACTGCATAACGAATCGACCCTGTCGATTCTAACCTTTCCGTCATCCCTGCCATTATCCTTTTATCTCCGATATCCTGATTGAGATAAGGCATAGAGTCGTCATCCTTATTATTCTCAATCACCGTTCCTTGATATGTGAGATAACTGAAGATATGATACCCAGTATCATGTGCATGGCCATGCTATTCTTTCAGTCACTCTCGATCAAGCGGCCGAGAACCGATATCTTTCCCATACCTCAGTATGAGGGATAAATCCCTTAGCCGCCTTTCGTGTCACTCATGTAGCCCGTCCCCAAGCCAATCCTGGCCGTTATGGAAGCCCTGTTACGGAAAACGTTAGGCTCAGGTCAAACTCAGTTGTTGACTACATAGCGATCACAAAGACTCCTTGGTCTAAGGATACATGACAAGCTACGACACTGAATATGTTCATGACTTAATCTATGGCACATATTCAGGGCGGGTCGTCCAATATCATGTCCCACATGATATCTATGATCAGACTCCGGAATCTCATTCCAATGACTAACAAAACGTAAGCCATAAAGAGCCATCTTTCATACTAGTCGCTTCTAGTGAAGCTTTGTTGACTAGGGACCCATCGAGTGTGATCTATCTCGATCTATGGTTCTATTCGCATGGTGGGCATAGATCAGAGCACACATCGATATATTACTCCAACACATAAGTAATATAAAGCCGCTTTAATTTTATTGCTAACGATGATATATACATTTAGACATTTAGGATTGAACTATGGGCACTAGGACTAACAATCTCCCACTTGCCCTAGTTCCAATCTAAACTCCAATATGTCCCCATCGACTTTACATGTCTAACATGTTCAGGCAGCGACACTGCCTTAGTCAAAGGGTTGACTATGTTATCATTTGTTGCAATATAGGTTATCTTCACTTCACCTCAGTTCAGTATTTATCTGATGAGGTGGATACGCCGCAGTACATGTTTGGATTTGTTATACGATCTAGGCTTTTAGCTTGCGCAATGGCCCTTGTGTTGTCGCAAGATGTAGTTTTACAATGATTCCAAAAATTAAACTTAGACTCTAAGAGAAGCTCTCATCAAGTCTTCAAGACAATGACCAATGAGGAAGCTGTGTAAGTGTATTCATAATGATGTTCTTACTTACAATGAAGGAAATAACACAATTGAATGAGGAATTAATGTGCTAAAATAACACAAATTCACTTTAACTACATAGCCCACAAGACATAAACAGAAGTTTATAAGAGGCTATCAAACCAGCATTACTAAAGCACAAAGTATGTAGCAATTTGTAGGGAAGGTTTTTTTGTTTTTGTTTTTGGCTGCAGGATCACCACCGTAGAAAGAAGCAGCACTCCTCCATGAAACAACAGCAACACAGAGCAGCAAAACTGCAAATGCGAAGAAATGAATCAGTTTTGTTCAAAACATCATTATATTCTGCAAGTCTTGAACCAAGATGAACTAAATTGTAACCTAGCAATAGCATATACAATTCAACACTCATGTGTTTATACAAGAGATGCTTATACACTCAATTCGTTGCTTTATTTTGAGACTTGGCCACAAAATATGAATAACATTATGCACATAAGATAGGTGAACTTCACATAAAAAATGAATCCACTATAGGAAAGAGAGATGGATTTGATCAAAACCATCTTCTTTACTGCCTAACCCAATAGCTACATGGCCTCAAGTGCACCCAATAACTAAGAGCGTATACATCAAGGGGATCAACACATGGGGATCATAATACGCGAATCATGTGATGACAAAGATGATTTATAATGTGAATCTCTAAAACTAAGAGCATGTACATCAAGGGGATCACATATAGGAGATCAGGATTCGGGATTTATGTGGTGACTAGGATGAATTGTGATGCGAACCCCCGAAACTAAGAAAAGACTACATCAAGGTCAGTATGTATGAGGTGTTGGGTCTCGAGGTAGGGTTGGAGATGAACCAACTCGCAGCGGAAAATCAATAAAAACCAAGAGACGATTAAAACCATGAAACAACTAACAAAGAATGGATTCACAAGAGAAAAATTCAGCACTATCTCTTACCAAAACAAGAACACCGGTTAACGAATGATTGACTTGAGTCTCCAAGACGCCTACGTATCCACATGGGAATCAAAGCCACGTAGTTCTTCTCTTTGAGGACTCAAGAACACAAAAATGGAGGTGGAAACTAGCCAAACCCGAAATGGCCATGGAAGAGGGAGAGAAAATGTGTTTCCTATTCTTGTCTTGTGTTTGTTATGTTGAAAAAAGATGACTTAAACATAACAAAACTCATACTTGTCCAACTAAAGGCATGGGACAAGTATGATGTCAAGTAAGGTGTAAATAGGACAAAGTATGGCAAGACAAGATTGGGTTAGGTGGTGAATCACCAACACCTTAATCCTTGTCTTGCTTACTTAGTACTAATTAATCAAGACTTGATTAATTAGTTCCATGGGCCTTGGTTGCATGGGCCTTTCATGGGCCTCTTGGAACATGGCCCGTGGCCATTTCCAACGAGGTCCCGTGATTCGCTCATCGCCTCCAAGCCTTCCATACCGGAAATGTCCAATATTATCCGACGCGATCAATCCCAAGACTGCAAGCCCTGTCTCGATCCGTAAAGTCCTATTCACTTACGGGCACATGACCCAAAACCCAGTTTTGGTCATGTCCCGAGACAACTCCCTTTTGTCCATTCTCCATAAATGTGTCAATGAGTTTCATCCTCCGGTGTGACCCTTAGGTTTATGCATGTCAATAGATCAACGTAAAATCTCATTTTACTTGATCGTATTTAAGTGGCAACTAACGAGACTTTAGTATTGCCTGACACTGCATAACGAATCGACCCTGTCGATTCTAACCTTTCCGTCATCCCTGCCATTATCCTTTTATCTCCGATATCCTGATTGAGATAAGGCATAGAGTCGTCATCCTTATTATTCTCAATCACCGTTCCTTGATATGTGAGATAACTGAAGATATGATACCCAGTATCATGTGCATGGCCATGCTATTCTTTCAGTCACTCTCGATCAAGCGGCCGAGAACCGATATCTTTCCCATACCTCAGTATGAGGGATAAATCCCTTAGCCGCCTTTCGTGTCACTCATGTAGCCCGTCCCCAAGCCAATCCTGGCCGTTATGGAAGCCCTGTTACGGAAAACGTTAGGCTCAGGTCAAACTCAGTTGTTGACTACATAGCGATCACAAAGACTCCTTGGTCTAAGGATACATGACAAGCTACGACACTGAATATGTTCATGACTTAATCTATGGCACATATTCAGGGCGGGTCGTCCAATATCATGTCCCACATGATATCTATGATCAGACTCCGGAATCTCATTCCAATGACTAACAAAACGTAAGCCATAAAGAGCCATCTTTCATACTAGTCGCTTCTAGTGAAGCTTTGTTGACTAGGGACCCATCGAGTGTGATCTATCTCGATCTATGGTTCTATTCGCATGGTGGGCATAGATCAGAGCACACATCGATATATTACTCCAACACATAAGTAATATAAAGCCGCTTTAATTTTATTGCTAACGATGATATATACATTTAGACATTTAGGATTGAACTATGGGCACTAGGACTAACAATCTCCCACTTGCCCTAGTTCCAATCTAAACTCCAATATGTCCCCATCGACTTTACATGTCTAACATGTTCAGGCAGCGACACTGCCTTAGTCAAAGGGTTGACTATGTTATCATTTGTTGCAATATAGGTTATCTTCACTTCACCTCAGTTCAGTATTTATCTGATGAGGTGGATACGCCGCAGTACATGTTTGGATTTGTTATACGATCTAGGCTTTTAGCTTGCGCAATGGCCCTTGTGTTGTCGCAAGATGTAGTTTTACAATGATTCCAAAAATTAAACTTAGACTCTAAGAGAAGCTCTCATCAAGTCTTCAAGACAATGACCAATGAGGAAGCTGTGTAAGTGTATTCATAATGATGTTCTTACTTACAATGAAGGAAATAACACAATTGAATGAGGAATTAATGTGCTAAAATAACACAAATTCACTTTAACTACATAGCCCACAAGACATAAACAGAAGTTTATAAGAGGCTATCAAACCAGCATTACTAAAGCACAAAGTATGTAGCAATTTGTAGGGAAGGTTTTTTTGTTTTTGTTTTTGGCTGCAGGATCACCACCGTAGAAAGAAGCAGCACTCCTCCATGAAACAACAGCAACACAGAGCAGCAAAACTGCAAATGCGAAGAAATGAATCAGTTTTGTTCAAAACATCATTATATTCTGCAAGTCTTGAACCAAGATGAACTAAATTGTAACCTAGCAATAGCATATACAATTCAACACTCATGTGTTTATACAAGAGATGCTTATACACTCAATTCGTTGCTTTATTTTGAGACTTGGCCACAAAATATGAATAACATTATGCACATAAGATAGGTGAACTTCACATAAAAAATGAATCCACTATAGGAAAGAGAGATGGATTTGATCAAAACCATCTTCTTTACTGCCTAACCCAATAGCTACATGGCCTCAAGTGCACCCAATAACTAAGAGCGTATACATCAAGGGGATCAACACATGGGGATCATAATACGCGAATCATGTGATGACAAAGATGATTTATAATGTGAATCTCTAAAACTAAGAGCATGTACATCAAGGGGATCACATATAGGAGATCAGGATTCGGGATTTATGTGGTGACTAGGATGAATTGTGATGCGAACCCCCGAAACTAAGAAAAGACTACATCAAGGTCAGTATGTATGAGGTGTTGGGTCTCGAGGTAGGGTTGGAGATGAACCAACTCGCAGCGGAAAATCAATAAAAACCAAGAGACGATTAAAACCATGAAACAACTAACAAAGAATGGATTCACAAGAGAAAAATTCAGCACTATCTCTTACCAAAACAAGAACACCGGTTAACGAATGATTGACTTGAGTCTCCAAGACGCCTACGTATCCACATGGGAATCAAAGCCACGTAGTTCTTCTCTTTGAGGACTCAAGAACACAAAAATGGAGGTGGAAACTAGCCAAACCCGAAATGGCCATGGAAGAGGGAGAGAAAATGTGTTTCCTATTCTTGTCTTGTGTTTGTTATGTTGAAAAAAGATGACTTAAACATAACAAAACTCATACTTGTCCAACTAAAGGCATGGGACAAGTATGATGTCAAGTAAGGTGTAAATAGGACAAAGTATGGCAAGACAAGATTGGGTTAGGTGGTGAATCACCAACACCTTAATCCTTGTCTTGCTTACTTAGTACTAATTAATCAAGACTTGATTAATTAGTTCCATGGGCCTTGGTTGCATGGGCCTTTCATGGGCCTCTTGGAACATGGCCCGTGGCCATTTCCAACGAGGTCCCGTGATTCGCTCATCGCCTCCAAGCCTTCCATACCGGAAATGTCCAATATTATCCGACGCGATCAATCCCAAGACTGCAAGCCCTGTCTCGATCCGTAAAGTCCTATTCACTTACGGGCACATGACCCAAAACCCAGTTTTGGTCATGTCCCGAGACAACTCCCTTTTGTCCATTCTCCATAAATGTGTCAATGAGTTTCATCCTCCGGTGTGACCCTTAGGTTTATGCATGTCAATAGATCAACGTAAAATCTCATTTTACTTGATCGTATTTAAGTGGCAACTAACGAGACTTTAGTATTGCCTGACACTGCATAACGAATCGACCCTGTCGATTCTAACCTTTCCGTCATCCCTGCCATTATCCTTTTATCTCCGATATCCTGATTGAGATAAGGCATAGAGTCGTCATCCTTATTATTCTCAATCACCGTTCCTTGATATGTGAGATAACTGAAGATATGATACCCAGTATCATGTGCATGGCCATGCTATTCTTTCAGTCACTCTCGATCAAGCGGCCGAGAACCGATATCTTTCCCATACCTCAGTATGAGGGATAAATCCCTTAGCCGCCTTTCGTGTCACTCATGTAGCCCGTCCCCAAGCCAATCCTGGCCGTTATGGAAGCCCTGTTACGGAAAACGTTAGGCTCAGGTCAAACTCAGTTGTTGACTACATAGCGATCACAAAGACTCCTTGGTCTAAGGATACATGACAAGCTACGACACTGAATATGTTCATGACTTAATCTATGGCACATATTCAGGGCGGGTCGTCCAATATCATGTCCCACATGATATCTATGATCAGACTCCGGAATCTCATTCCAATGACTAACAAAACGTAAGCCATAAAGAGCCATCTTTCATACTAGTCGCTTCTAGTGAAGCTTTGTTGACTAGGGACCCATCGAGTGTGATCTATCTCGATCTATGGTTCTATTCGCATGGTGGGCATAGATCAGAGCACACATCGATATATTACTCCAACACATAAGTAATATAAAGCCGCTTTAATTTTATTGCTAACGATGATATATACATTTAGACATTTAGGATTGAACTATGGGCACTAGGACTAACAATCTCCCACTTGCCCTAGTTCCAATCTAAACTCCAATATGTCCCCATCGACTTTACATGTCTAACATGTTCAGGCAGCGACACTGCCTTAGTCAAAGGGTTGACTATGTTATCATTTGTTGCAATATAGGTTATCTTCACTTCACCTCAGTTCAGTATTTATCTGATGAGGTGGATACGCCGCAGTACATGTTTGGATTTGTTATACGATCTAGGCTTTTAGCTTGCGCAATGGCCCTTGTGTTGTCGCAAGATGTAGTTTTACAATGATTCCAAAAATTAAACTTAGACTCTAAGAGAAGCTCTCATCAAGTCTTCAAGACAATGACCAATGAGGAAGCTGTGTAAGTGTATTCATAATGATGTTCTTACTTACAATGAAGGAAATAACACAATTGAATGAGGAATTAATGTGCTAAAATAACACAAATTCACTTTAACTACATAGCCCACAAGACATAAACAGAAGTTTATAAGAGGCTATCAAACCAGCATTACTAAAGCACAAAGTATGTAGCAATTTGTAGGGAAGGTTTTTTTGTTTTTGTTTTTGGCTGCAGGATCACCACCGTAGAAAGAAGCAGCACTCATCCATGAAACAACAGCAACACAGAGCAGCAAAACTGCAAATGCGAAGAAATGAATCAGTTTTGTTCAAAACATCATTATATTCTGCAAGTCTTGAACCAAGATGAACTAAATTGTAACCTAGCAATAGCATATACAATTCAACACTCATGTGTTTATACAAGAGATGCTTATACACTCAATTCGTTGCTTTATTTTGAGACTTGGCCACAAAATATGAATAACATTATGCACATAAGATAGGTGAACTTCACATAAAAGATGAATCCACTATAGGAAAGAGAGATGGATTTGATCAAAACCATCTTCTTTAATGCCTAACCCAATAGCTACATGGCCTCAAGTGCACCCAATAACTAAGAGCGTATACATCAAGGGGATCAACACATGGGGATCATAATACGCGAATCATGTGATGACAAAGATGATTTATAATGTGAATCTCTAAAACTAAGAGCATGCACATCAAGGGGATCATATATAGGAGATCAGGATTCAGGATTTATGTGGTGACTAGGATGAATTGTGATGCGAACCCCCGAAACTAAGAAAAACTACATCAAGGTCAGTATGTATGAGGATTATGGTTTGCAAAAGTGTTGAGTGGATGCTGACTGAATGATTAATTGTGCTTTTGTTGAATTTATTAAAATCAGATTTAAAACACTAAATACTAAATAAAATTGAAAAAATGATAAAATTACTTGATAAATAAATAAATTAACTAAAATACAAACTAAACTTGGACTCGTAATGAACAAAAAAAAATTCAATAAAACCAAATAATACATTCATTCATGATAAAAAAGTATACAAATTTAATTTTAGAGGTCGTCAATTTGCTTTTGGAGCCTATCAATTTGTGCGCTGTATAGAGACAACCTTTCGCGTGCATGACCTGCTGTTTGTCGATCAACTCTTACACGTCCACGCTCTCCATTTCTTCAATCAATATTGAAGTATTTCCCAATTTTCTCGTCGAGAACACATACAAGCTTGGCCTTCTCACAGATTACGTTGTCTATTAAAGCATGGGTTAGGGTCTTGGATACTGACTGTACAAAATAGGGGATGCGGGACTCAAAATAAACTGTGTTTTACAATGGCGAGTCCTGGATTGTGAGTAGATGATGACTGGATGCTGACTGGTTTATTAATTGATATTTTGTTGTTTTATTTAATTCTTTATTAAAACAATTAATATTATATAAACTTGAAATAAATCTGAACAAAAATTAAAATAATGAGCAATAAATTTAACATGAATAAAAATGAACTTGAACTTTTATTCATCCCCTTTTAATACAACCCCAACAAAATACAAGTTCAAGAATCATTGTCGTGGTGGTGGTTGTTGTCGTCGTCGAAGAACTGTAAGCTCACCTTCAATGTTATCCATAACTTTCGAAATTCGGGACTTAAACGACCGGTATTGTGCCAACTGGGCTTCTCCGAAGTTGGAGGTATCCTTTTTGCACAAGGCAATGTATTTCTCGATGCATTGTCCCCACTTTTCGATTAACTGGAGAAGTAGGCGGGTCCTTTTTAGATTGCCTTCGGACCTTGATCGTTCCAGCTCTGCCATGGCACTTGTTTGTTCCGTAAGTTTGTTCCTCTTCCTCTTCGAAGCCTTCTTGCCCAACGGTCGCATTTGGCGAGGTGTTTGAGAGGAACCTGTATCGGTCGTATGGGAAGGGGGTGTTTCACTAAGAGGGACCTCACCTCCCTTCCCCTTCCTCTTCGCAACCTTGTTGCCAGTGGGGCGCTCTTGTACACGCGGAGTGGCAATTGGGACACTTTTGTCCTCGATCGGATCGATGGATCCCCCACCAAGTCGGGACTCACCACCGAGAGCTCCAACATTGTCATCATCGGTTGAAAGTGAAGTGGGTGGGGTTGTGCTGTAACTACCGGCCTCGTCCAATCGTCGTCGTACAACCCCGACTGTGCCTTTCTCTGCCCAGAATTTCTCATCGTTTTCCAACGGCTCAATCCAATGGTGGAAGTAGAAATTCTTCGGTTCGTCCTTCCTTGCCGAGTTACGATAGAGTTCATTGACCCGCTCTCTGTGCCTTTCTTCGTCCCAACCGATATGATCAAAATCCTTCTCCTTCCTCAAGAGTGTGATGTACCTCCGCACTCTAGGCGCATGTCTGTCCCAATGGCTTTTTACGGCTTGCCACCTCCAATCTGATGGGTTGAATTTCCCATCTTTGACGAATCTTTTGGTCACTGTGCCCCAGAATGTATTTCTATCTTGAGAGTTGCCCTTGATGGGGTCTTTGGTTGTGCATAGCCAAGCTTTGATCAAGAGCTTGTCCACCTCAGGGAGCCATTTGGTTCGCTTGTCTGCGACCGACTTGCTCCGTTGTCTCGGGCCAACAGAGGACGACGCGGTGGATATATACTCACTATTACCGAGATAACCGTGATAGTTGATTACGGGGTTGTAAGGCGGGGGATTGAAAGTTGCTGCTCGGAATTGAACTGTTGGATAGAACCTAGGTTCAAATAATTAATTAACATACATAATTAAAATTTTATTTAACGAAATGAGTTGCATTTAACGACATTTATAACTAAAAAAATTAATTAATGAAATTAAATGCATTTAACAACATTAGTAATCAAAATTAATTAAAGGCGAGAAGTTCAAAGTACCGGCGTTTCAATGTTGTTGCACGTATTGGTTGAAAGCATGCTCGTTTCAAGGACCGGTAGGGTTGAAATCTGCGTTCAACATTTGTTGGTAGCTCCCTCCGAGAGGTGTGTTGACCTTAACAGTCGTATTCACTTGATCCAGCGTGTACTCTTGTTGCTCTGGTGAGCTCGCCGGTTGAGTCGATTTGTCGGACATTTTTGATCGGATTTTGTAGAGAGGAAATGAATAATTTGAGAGAATATTGAGATAAGTGTTGTGGGTTGGATGAATGGGGGAAGAAGTGTTTATAGGTGGGGGGAAATGTTTTTTTTTGTATTAAATTTGTATTGAATTTTATTTTTAAAAAATTACCGTTGTTGCATTCGAACTGTTGCCAACGGTCCAATTTTTTTTACCGTTGTCGTGCCACATTAGGCGCCAAGGACTCGTGCACCTGCGAATCACACACGCCACAACGTGCGAATCGCGAACCGCATCAACGCGAATCGTGATTCTTGGTTCGCTCTGTGGGTTCGCTCGGTTTAGATACTTTAAGGAGCATGTGGCCCCTATAACTTTTCTATTTCCTTAGACTTGGACAACCGAAAACAATTAACAAAAATATGAGTGGGCATAAAAATGCTAGGGAACCGATAAAACTTTCATTCAATTCTACTCAGGTGTCCTATGCAACTCACGTTCTTTCCTGCCTAAAATATACAATTTTGGATAAAAACACTTGTAGAGATAGACACCCCCGGTAGGTCAAGTTTATGTAAAATAAATTTACTTATCATGTTGAACCCAAATGGGGCGATAAGAAACTCTGTATCTCTCTTTACTTATCTAATGAATTGATTCCTGGTTAACTTCTAAAAAGTAAATCACATCCACACACCCTTTATCCAATAGGGGGGCATGCATAATAGCAAAGAGTAACATGATATTATGCCCAGAATTCAAACCCACCATATCCAATTCCTTACAGCTTGAGGCAGGAATTATGTGGAGGGAGTTCTCACCTAACCTTAACACTACTCACCAGTAATGCAGTGTTATCAAAATGAATCTTAATAAACCTCTTATCACTCTTTAAGCTGTAATCAATACCACCCCATTGTTGTATTTGCTTAATATTAAACCCAAAAGGATTTAAGCACCACAGTCACAAAATCCATAACTTTAACCTACAATTTCTGATACATTTACAATACATGCCAGCAATTCTTCCCAGTTCATCAACTAGCCCTCTTATTATCATCCACCAAAATGCAAAATCTTGTCTTCCTACTGCTGTGTTCAGAAAAATACTTCACAATCCATACACCAAAAAAATACAGTCTTATGGTTCACACAATCTAGTTCCTACCATCAGTTCAAATACCCAGAAACACCCAAGAGACAACTCAAATTCACATCACACAAAATCAAATAATGCAAATTAGGTGATGAGGCTAACCAATAGAAACACAGTAAGCAACTTAAGAAGCCGGAGATTGGATATAAAGGGATAGCAAGAGACGTACCAGCCTTGCAAAAACGAGCCACAGCCAACGTTGGACTGGTCTTGGTACCCTTGATGATGGCAATGATGCCACTGCTGAACCGGAGGGGGAGGCGGATACCCTTGATTAAAATACCCTTGGTATCCTTCATACGGAGGACGCCCCGGCGGCGGCGGCGGCGGCGGAGGGTATCCTGGGTACTGATGCGGCGGGGGTGGAGGGTATCCCGGGTACGGCGGCGGCGGAGGAGGAGGGTACCCCTCGTACGGCGGTGGCGGTGGCGCTGATGGGTAGCCTGGTGGTGGGATTAGATTCGACGGGTCAGAATGAAATCAAAATCGTTGAAAAATCCGAAATTGACAGAACCGAATCAATGGAAAAGCAAGATGAAGAATTAAGGGAATTGGGTTTCAGATTACCTGGAGGGTAGGGATCGTAAGGGGGTCTGTGACTCATATTGCACCAGCTTCTGGATTCGAAATTCGGATGCGACTACTGTTGCTTCCTCTCGGAGAAAAATGGTTTGTGTCGTGACTCGTGAGCTGGACGATACTATATATAATGATTAATTAAAATAATATAAATAAACTTATTGGCCCCCAGCCCAAGTAGTATAGAAGTGGGCCAAGCCCAGAAAACCGAATGAATATTGTAGTAAGGACAGTTTTCATGAAATTTTGTGAGTTTTTTTTTATCAGCGGGGTTTTTGATTAATCCATCTGTTCCAAAGGCTGAAGACGAAGGAGACTGCAAGTTGCAGCCAATTACAAGACCAATAAGGTCCAAATACAAGGCAGTTGTGCCAAATTGAGAAAAAATACAGCAGATGAATGAAAAGAGAAGACATGTAAGGTCTAAACAACAAATGCAGCAAATGATGAACTAAGGACAGTGCAGAGGATGCAGAGTCCGAGGAATCACGATCAGAAATGGGAAGCGCTGCGACCAGAAGCTTTAGAACGCAGGCAGATGGATCTCTAATCCATTCCGTGATCGTGAAGCTAATTTTAGGGCCATCTTTAGCTTTGAGAGCTTGGAACGAGTTGATTTGAGCTTTGAGAACGACCTTGGACACAGTAGCAGCTACAGCATTGAAGACCAAATCATTTCTTGCAAGCCAAGTCTCCCAAAGAACAAAACCAGCAATTCCAGTCCAAAATTCCAGAGCTTTCTGAGGGACAAGATAAGGCCAAATTGTCATCAGCTCCCCAAATTCACCAGGAATTACCCAACTTAAGGACCACCAATTAAGGATTGCAGACCAAATTTCCCAAGAGAACTGACAATGGAGAAGGAGATGCTTAGCATCCTCAAAATTGGTCTTGCAGAAAACAAAGACACATTGTTGAATTGAGAACCTGACACCCCTCTCCTCAAGGAAGCATTTGGTGAGGATGACATTTAAGCAACATAGCCAGGAGAAACAGACCACTTTTGGTGATGAGTCATGTTTCCAAAGAATTGAGCCCCATGATCTTGAGGGTCCTTGAGGATGGAGGAACTTGAAACTGATACTAACTGAGAAACCATCCTTTTGTGAGTTCCATTTAGGCAAGTCTGGTTTGTCCTCAGCAATGAAGAGCTCAGAAATCATAGAGAGAAGCAGCAGTTCTTGAGATTGATCCCATGAATTTCTAGTGTCAGAGAAATGGAGGGACCAACCCAAACCATTCCAGAACTCCACCACCTTGCCAAGCTTGTTAGATGAAAGGGAGAAAAGCCTACCAAAAACATCCTTTAAGGGCTTGTCACCAACCCAAACATCATACCAGAAACTGATCCTAGCCTCATTGCCTAATATCCAAGCAATACCAGTTTGACCAAAGAGGTTTTTGAATTGATGGTCTTTGGTTAAGGATTGGAAGTGGCCTAACCAAGAGGAGCTGTCAAGGTTTCCAGCATTTAAGAGATTCTAATCCTCAACTTTCCAACCATATTTAGCACATACCACAAGTTTCCAAAGAGAATCAGTTTCAGCACAAAATCTCTACCACCACTTGGAGAGAAGGGCAGCATTCATTTTGGCCAAGGGCCTCACACCCAGACCACCTTCCTCCTTGGCTAAACAGATAGTGCCCCATTTAACTTTGTGGAGAGCTTTCTTTGAAGGAGTGCTTCCCCAGAGAAAAGATCTTTGCCATTGCTCAAGCTTTTAGTGTGAATTTATTTTAGGTTTTGAATTCAGTTAGATTCTGATTGTGGTGTATTCAAAATGAATATATATCAAATTGAATATGGGAACATATAGCTTATAAAATTGTGGATTCGATTCGTGTTTATTAAAATGAATATATCATTTAGTAAGAAGAGATCGTCATTGATGAAAGTCTCGTCATCGAAGATTCTTGAAGAGCGAAACAAACTCGAAATCGTTGAATTTTCTTTTCCTTTTCCTTCTCCCGTAATGTTGGGAGATTGATTGACCAATAGATCATTGAAGATGACAAAGGAATGGTTGTTGAACTTGAAGCTACGACAAATTAATACCTTTTTATATCAATTTCGATTAACACCGGTACCGTTGACATGATTTTCGATGAAAAACCGAGATCAAATCTTGGACGAAATTTCTAAACAAAACACGTGACCATAATTATCGATGCCGATTAAATGACTGATAAGTAGTCCTACCTCTTAACCCCCACGGAAATAGAATGAACCCAATATTTGAATACTTCTTAGAGTATCCATGGTCATTATAAGAGTGTGTACAATTGTGTCTTTTGAACCCGATGCAACAAGGACGGCACGAGGCTGCAACGGTTAGCCAGCGCACCAGTCCGCTACATCCGCGTGACAACAACGACTCTTCCTACCCCAACCCTTAAAATTTATTTTTTTATTCCAAAAAATCAAATTTCTACTCTTATAAATACAACCCCTTCACACCTTTCACTTCTCTTTATTTTTCTATTCACAAATTTCTCCCCAATTTTTTCCGATGAAATATTCTATATTACTTGATGAAGACTATGACGAAAGCCAGATCGATGAAGCCAACTTCAACCCAATGCCCAAATTTTAAGGAAGTTTATCGGAAATAATATATCCAATCCGAATAATCTTTTCCAACTTTTTATAATTGTTTGTAATTAATAATTTGGCTTGAGTCAAACAAATTTATCATCACTATAAGATTTAAGAGGTAATGTTAACCGTTTTACTCAACTGTTGAGCTTTATACATGCTCTAAGAGCATCCACAGTGCTGGGCGTGGAGCGGGCGGGGAGTTGCTTTTTCAGCGCTGACGGGGAAAAGAGACGTTGAGCTCGACGCCAGGATTTACCGCTAGCGTTGAGAACCGTTACACCTTGTTGACTGCACCGGCCGTTGGACCTCCACACACCGGCGACACGTGGCAAGGCTCTGGCAGCTGATGAATTCAATTTTCCCCCTTTATAGCAAACCCACATTTTTTTCAAACACATCAACAAAATTCTCTCAACCTACCACTCTAATCTTTCTCCACATTTCATATTTTTTTTGTTTTGCAATGGAATTTGATCTCAACGATTAGGGGGATATGGTCACCGAGTTGGGCGGCGACATGTTTGAAACGTCAACTCAACAATTCTTCCCTTCAAGCGGTGTATCCGGAGCGACAACCGAACAATCTCTAATGGTTAGCGAAGCCGGCGCCGACGAACAACCAAAAAATCGGCGCGAAGACTATGGATCGTCGATGAGGATGACCGTCTTGTTCGCGCTTGGATGCACCATTCCTACGATTCAATTCACGGGAATGCGAAGCATAACATTAAGTATTGGGGGGCCATCACCGAAGAAGTCGCTGCTATGCGTGGATCGGATGATCCTAAGAGGAGCCAGAAGTAGTGTAGAGACCACTAGGGCCAAGTGAATCCTAAAGTGACGAAGTTCCAGGGGTACTACGTACGGTGTATGAATGACCACAAGAGCGACCGTTTCGATGATGAAGTCACGACATTGGCCGAGGAAATATACTTGAAGAAAGACAAGGCTCCATTTGTGTGGAAACGTTGGTGGAGGCTCGTCAGAGGTGAGCTCAAGTGGACGACTTTTTTTTTTTTCGTCGACACAGACGAGGGTGAAGGCGAAGGCACACCGGCCAGTAATTTCGAACCATCTACCGACTCAGGCAAGCGCACTCGTGAAGATACGCCTAGGGAGGACAGTGAGCGCACCACGGGGATATCCGACTGCTCACCGGTGTACAAGCGGCCTATGGGTCAGAAGGCGGCAAAAGCTGTGAAGCTCAAAGGTAAAGGCAATGTAGCAACCAAGAAGGAGCTTGTCGAGCGTGTTGAGGCGACCCATTTAGCTGCGAAGGAAGCAAACCAAGAGAAGCTGAAACTCATGGTCTTCGAACTATGGGTGCAAGAGGATGTCAAGGACGAGTCGGCCATGACCGCCCCTGAGCTTGAGGCCCACTTTGCGACCCTTGAAATGTTGTGCAATTTGATGCAGTAGTGCACCTCCTGAATTTTTGCTTGTTTCCCTAATGTTTTTTTTCATTAATGAATTGTAGCCCTTCCTATGTCTTGGTCTGCGTGAAATTATTGCAATGATCATGCAAAATGTCTAAAATGACGTTTAGTGGCCGATGGTTTTGTGGCTATAAATGCCACCTCTTCGTTCAATTATTTTCACATCCCTTCACTCTAATACCTCTCTTCCTCCACAAGATCATTTCCTTCAAACCTCTTGCTATCCTTCTTTCCTTTTCCGAATGGAAAATGACCGGCAACGCAACGGCCAACCCGTGGCGCCATGAGGAGGAGATGGTTTTTGTGCTATGTTGGCTACACGATGCCCGTCCGAGGCCAAATAATAGGTATTGGCCGGAAGTGTTCACCAACTATGTCGGAGATGTACCGGCCGACGCCCCGCGGCGCACACAGAAGCAGTGCAGGGACCATTGGCAGAGGCTCTCCCTAAAGATGCACCGTTTCAATTTATGTTACCGTGAAGCACTGCTTGCTTGCATTCTGGGACAAACCGAAGCTTTTCTTCGAACTACAGCTGCGGACCGGTATCATGTCCAACATGGCCACCACTTCACGAAATTCTCGCTTTGGGAGATCGTTAAAGACCACCTGAAGTTCCTCCAGTACGTTCACGAACTGTCAATCGTAAACATGCTATGTTGGCTTTCCCGTTTTGGTTATAATAACGTGTATTTTTCCGTTCACGAGCTTGTCGAGCTTGTTTGTGTTATTTTCTTCTTGTTTTCAATAAAAAAAATATGTTTAATTATTATTTTAATTTACACCGCTGGCTGCTCCCTGCTGGTAAAATATCCCCCACTGCATACTGCTGGCATTTTCCGCAGACAGTGAGTTGGCGACGAACAAAAAACCAATATTTTAATGCTCACCGCCAGCACCTTCTCGCCAGTACCGACCGTGAGCGTTGTAGATACGCAAGAGTCAATTAATTCTAGAAATGGGTAGAGAAAAGTAACACATATCAGCGCCAATTGCCCCAATTTCTGAACTATGAATTCAAATCCATCACTATCCTATAAAGAACGGTCCTCATCTTCTTCAGGGGAATCAGCATCCCAGAAAGAAACACCAACATTCCCCATATCCAATTCCATTATAAGAAAAGATGAGCACCATCCCCAACCCCAACAGCTCTTCTGCACCTCATCGTCAAGGTCCATCGGCGCCGGCAGAGAAGTGAGGGATGGGGACGCCGGCGGTGCCGACTTGTCACCAGGACAACAAAAAAACAGCCTTATGGGGACCTGGTGAGCCCTATCAGCATCAGCCATATATCCTCTACACTCCCGCCCAGAGACACAGATCCACCCCCATGGATTCGATCGTCACCAAGCTCAACGCTTGGAGCAACCACGCCGAGCACATGGCCAACAACGTCTGGCAAAACCGTAAGATCGATTCGACCCACTTCCCAAGTTCTTATCTTTACTCAAACCCATCAATTTAAACTTATCATCGATTGAATCACCAGTGAGAACAGGGAACTCTGTTCCCGGCGACGCCTGGGGGAAGGTCAACCTGACGGCGAAGGCGGCGATGTCAGGAGGAGGGTTCGACGCTCTATACAAGCAGACCTTCCCGACCTTCCCCAACGAGACCCTCAAAAAGTCCTTCGCCTGTTACCTCTCCACCACCACCGGACCGGTCGCCGGAACTCTGTACCTCTCCAACGCCCACGTCGCGTTCTGCAGCGACCGTCCGTTGTCTTTCCGGGCGCCTTCCGGGAAGGAGAGCTGGAGCTACCTCAAAGTCATGATCCCTCTGGACAAGCTCGAGGCGATCAGCCCGGTGGTCATCGCCGGCGGCCACGCGGCGAAGTGTATTCAGGCCGTCACCTCCGACGGACACGATTTCTGGTTCATGGGTTTCGTCAGCTTCGACAAGGCCTCTCAGCATCTCTCCCGGAGCATCTCTGCCTCGGCCGTACCGGTGGTTGCATACCCCCATCAATCCGCCTCCGCCTTACCGGTGGTTGCGTATCCCCATCAATCTAAACACCTGGGTTTGCTTAATTAAGATGAAGACGAAGAGTGTGTTGCCTGATTTCTCCATTTCCGAAGAGTATTTTTGTGAGTATATTTCAGCTTTCACGAACAACTAGTTTCTGGGATGTTGTTAAGATGTAATGACACCTAGTAATTGGGATTATCTTCCTTGATTAGTCAAATAAATGTCATCATCATAAGTATTAAAAGCTTAATTAATAGCAGCTCTGAATTAGACAACTCAAGTAAATGTCCACATGTGTAAGACTCAAGTAAATCCATACTAAATATGATAAATAGATTCAAATACGAGGTTAATATGAGTGTGACTTAACCAACATAATTGAACGTTCGTTACTTCACATTATATTTTAAAATCAAGTGTCGATAACAATATAAAAATTAAGATGGGACTATCACAACAATAAGAAAAATAGACTTATTTTAGAATCACCAACCGCGCGAGGTTTTCTCTTGAAGACCAAGTATCGGTTTTTGCGATGGAGGATGGTACCTGCAGATCAGCGGTAGTGGCGACCATGATCCTCAACACCACGGCCGAGATCCTTTTCTACGGCTTGATAGGTATGTATTTCTCCTCCTTTCCAACGATGGTTCCTTCTGGAACCATTTTGATGAAGGCGGCGGTTTTTGTCTCTTCAACACGAGCGGCGGAGGAGATTGTCCCTAGGACATAAGCGACGGGCAGACATGGGGTTTGGCCGGAGGGGGGGGGGGGGGGGGGGACCAGGAGGGGGAACTCGGCTGGCAAAGTTCGACAGTGGATCTTCAACTCCTGTAGTGGCTTTTTGGGAGGTGGATTCAGAAAGTTGATTGGTAGCCGGTGTCGGATTCTCAAGGCACCGCTTTTCGTCCACCGGAGGGGCACAAGACCGATCGGAGGGGGCGGCGGCGGCGAGAGGGACGAGGTCACCTAGGGTTTTTGGGCAAGGGAATCACGGCTCAGCCCTTCGTTTTGCCTTATTGGGCCGAGGCCCGATAGAAGATAGATATGACCAAGTCGGGCTTGGAGCAAAGAGGCCCACGGAGTCTTGGGTCTGGGTGGGCAGGCTGATCCGGGCTCAAGGAGTTGGGCATAGGACTGGAGATGGGTCACGGGCCGGGTCAGGATCGGTTCAAGGCTCCCGAGCCTGGGCGGGTCGGTTCAAGACTAGTGGGTTGGATCAGGTCAAGGAGGTGGACCATCTGGGTTCCACAGTCGGGTCGGGCCTCATATTTTGGGTCGGCCTCGGACAATCTACATTCCGGACGGAGCATCATCTGTAGCGGCGGGGGCTCAACACACCCTCGCCTCACGGAATGAGTCCGAAGTGGTCTAGAGGGGGGTCGGCCGGTTGTACCGACCCTCTGGACTTAAGGTGACATAGATTCCACCAAGTACCGGCGCGACATTCTTCAATCAGATCGAGAACCAGCAACATTACATTTCTAAAGGCCCTCAAACACTTCGGTGAAAGAGTATTTTTCAGTCTAATAGTTGCCCCACAATGTATGGATCTGTTACTTTGTTTTCGTGCAATATTCTCAATTGTTAGGTGTCCCTTTTGGGTGACTCTTTTAAGATTGTACCTATAGAGAGTTCTTCATATTATTAATATATTACTCTCGTTGCCTGCTCAAAAAAAAGCAAAACAGACTTCAAGGGGTGTGTCCTACAAACAAGGAATACCGCATGAACTCCGACACCACCAAGAACAGCGGAGGATGCCGACAACATATGGTACAGAACAGGAACGACAGGTCTTGGTCGTGATCATCTCAGGAACACCAGATTGTCCTCCGGAAACCAGCCCGAGAGACCAAACCATACGCTGCTAGTGCTGTGCCTGTACGTTGCTGGTGCTGTATAGTCCGCTTCCGAGAGCAACCCTTGTCCTCAAATCGACCACTATGGTTCCATCTAGTCTGTCTTGTAGTATAGCAATCCTATCTACACATTTAGAGAAAAATAAACATAGTTAGAATTCAGTTAATCAGAGAACAATAGTAATTGAGAAGATAATTACAAACCAGAACATTGTAGCAACGCTCCCAAGGGTGAGTTGTTGCTCCTCTGAGTTGTCTTTGTGATTCTTAACAACACCATGTCTGAACTTATTCGATAACAAGTTGAATATAAATACATAAATTCTCTACCACCTGGCAATTTAACCCCAGAAATGTACAGAACAGATGAAATGAAACACTGGCAGTAAATAGCAAAAATGTGAACACGTTCAAACTCAAAAGTTTGCAACCAAATGCTCGGGATCATCAGTTTCCCCTGTAATTGCAGCTCCCTCATCTTTCGCTTTGTCACCAACCTCACTTTGGTCACCATTCATCTGCCTTCTGGCTTCCCTACGAGCCCCCCTCTCGGCTAGTTTTAGATCTTTGAAACCCAGTTCAAACTTGGCTTCATCTTCTGCAGAAAAGAAAACCACTTCCTTCTGCCCAAGCTCTTCATACAGCTTTTCAATCTTGGCTTTCCAAAACAGCCCTGTTTCTGAGTCCATTTTGTGGTAAGGTGTCTTCAGCAGGTACTCGTCAATCCCACCTGCCTTGTCTATGCAACGGAGAGCATGAGTGGTGATTTTGATTTTAATGTGCCGATCTAAGATGTAACTGAAGAGCCGTTTGTCCTGGACATTTGGCTTCCAATTCCTCCTTGTCCTATTACCATCATCACACAAATATTAAAACACAAACCTATAATAATGAACACTTTGTATCAGAAAAAGAACATTCATTGATTTTGCAATGACATAAGCCAATATTTCTCCAAATTTAGTTAATAAGAGCTCACTTAACATGCTGCTCATTTGTGGATGCTACAGATTAGTTTTACACATATAAGAGAACATGAACCACACATTTTCAGAATTCCAAAAGGTTAAAGTCTTAGGATACATAATACAAACAATGGTCTTCAATAGGATATACTCTCTGTCCCTAAGTGTCCTACGTTCCTAACATGGACGCTACAAGATAAATGTTCAATCTCCATGTACTTTCAAAAAAGAAATATGAAGCAATAATAAGATCAAAATTCGAATACTTAACTATTGCGAATAGACTAGTCAAACGGGCACTTATTTTGGGATAGAATCTACAGGAAGGCAACACAACGATATGTAGCAATTGTTAATTTTCTACTCATTTCTTTCTTTTGGCCAACCTAGAGGCTACGACATATGTCCAACGTCAATATGTTTCATCAAGTACACACTGTATATGTTGGTAAAAGTAGTTACTAAACCCAATGGATGTTCGGCATGGGTTGAATTCCCAGTAGAGAAACTCATCAAATGATAAAGTGAATCTTTGGAGTACCATACATATTATAGGGCTCAAATCTAAAGGATGTCCTTCTTTTGTAAACCTGAAATCTAACCTTTAAGGCACAAACAATACACAGCAAGTTTCTTACACGATTAATAAAAATACATTACAGATAAACAGTCTTACCTATTTATAAATTGATGCAATGACTCAAATCGAACCATATGAAAAATCCATTGGAAATCACCAAGAACACCAATCAACAAGACATAACTCAACAGATCAAAACACAAATAGGTATTGCAAACAAATTCACAAAAGCAAAAAGGAAATGAATTTACAAACATGCTATTGCATTTGCAGGTTAGCATAACAGAATTTCAAAATCCCCCCAAATTACATCACTCATTACAACAAACCATATATCAGAAATCACCTATCCACAAGTCACAGAAGAGCAACAGCTAAGAACACATAGGTTGCAAATAATATGAAGATAGAGAGAAAAAAACAAACTTGTTGCCACCCTTTTCGCTGACACTGTTGCCGAACTGGATGTGGCGGCCGGCGAAGATGCCGGTCTTGGCTCGGCCCATGACGATTTTGGAATCCGGAATGCATTTCTTGAGGGATTCCTTCAATCCGGGAGCCAACTTGTCCTCTCCGACTTTCTTCAATATCTTCTTCATCATTGCTTTCCCTCTGAACGCCATTTTTTCAAGCTACTGAATAAAAAGAGTTGCTTTATCAAATCTTCTACTCCGCTAGGGTTTTAGAAATGGGTTCTGGGATTTGGAATACTTAACTGGCAGCTATTTTTTTCATAAAAAAATCTTTCTTGTGGACAAAAGGAAAATTTGCGGAATTGAAGTTAGCGGAATTACAAACAATTTTCTCTACATTTGTTTTCGAAAACGATTTTTCACATCCGGTTTGTAGAACAAATGAGAAAAGTTTTCGTTTTTCCAAACTAAGAATAAAGGGGAATCAAAATAAACTTTCGTTTTCTTCTAAATCTGTTTGAGAACTGAGAGCAAGGTTTTTTAGTTTCGGATTCAGCTACCTAGCTCTTGACAGGTTTGAAACTCGATCTAAAAATCTGAAATCAGAAGGTTTTTTAAGAAGTTACCTGGGTTCGGATTTCTGAGCTCAGTTAAGCCGCCTTTTGGAGCTCGGATTATTTTTCTTTGCGATTGGAAATTTTGGCTGCAAGTTGATCCTAATTTTTTTCCCGCTGGTTCGTTACGACTGAGAAGCGGAGGTTGAAGAAGCATTTAGGTTTATATTTTTACTTCTGATGGGCCGAGTTTTATTTTCGTAAAGGCCCAACCAACAAAAGAAAGGAGCACCAGCCCACTGACCAAGAGAAACGCGCGGGTCCGCTAGAGCGGTCCAGGTCAGATACTGGGCCGATACACGGGTCATGAATGGTTCGGGCTGCAAAATGGGAGGGCGAGTCAGGTCGGTCGCATGGGTCGTGGGCGCTTGGTCGGGTAGCTAATTGGCTTGGATATAAGGTGGAGTTTATTAGAGCAGGTACAACGGGCCGGCCCTCAACCTCGGCTCACGTTTTTGCGGGTCGCGAGACGCAGGCCGTCCCGTTGTGGACGGCTTTTACGCGTCCCGCAAAAACGCGGGTCGGGCCGAGTCCTGCGTCCCACAACAACGGGACGGGCCGAGGCCCGTGGCTCGCGTCCTTCGGCCAGCCAATGGTCGTGTGCCACGCGTCTTATTTATTTATTTTTAAATACGAAAAAATCAAATTTAGCTAAATATGATTGATCCACTCACAATACAAGCCTCACATCCAAGTCCAATTGTAAAACACTCATTATTTTGAGTCCCGAGTCTCACTATTTTGTCCAGTCAACATATGAGCCCTACATACAAGCCTCACATACGAGCCTTTTCATTGTACATGCTCTTAGACGCTTAAGGTTAGGGTCAATTTATATGTAAAATGTATATATGGTGTCTATAAGACTATTAAAGTGCCGTTTTGGACTGCATGTAACAAAAATTTCCTTCCATTTTATCAAAATATTCTTGCGTTTCAAACAAAGGTAGTTTAAAGCTAATATATTTTTTTTCATAAGGCAGATATACATTTGTGGGCAATCCTTCATTTAAATGGTTTCGAGGAATTCCCCCTTCTTTCAATACAAAATGTTTTGCATATTTAATATGATATGCTGCAGGGGTAAAATGAATGAATTCACTGCACTACGAAATCTGCACATATTGAGAAAAACCATGAAAGGTTGGATGTGTTGTCTGGTTATGGAAAAGATTAAAAACGGTGGGATCACCGTCACCAAAAGAACCATCTTTTGGTAGTTGAATGTGCTACTGTTGCGGACTCCTCTTTCTTCATCTCTGTTGGCTCGTCCTTTTTTCTGATTGATATGCCTTGTTTCAAGGCCTCCAGCCTCTTCCTGCACAAAACTCAATTTCATTTTAAAGAATGCTTCAGGTACATACGTAAAGATGAGTTTAGTTTATGACATTACTTAGTATCTGTAAGTTGCCCATGCAAACTCCATCTCTGGCGGAATCCTTCAATGCCTTGAGCTCCACTAGCGAGAATCAAGCGCCTATATGATGTAACATATGAGCACTATTTGAGCATGAGTTTAATAGCAAGTATTAGGAGAAGATACAATCACTGATAGTTACATGGTTTCTGCAGTTAAGTAAAATACCTCTCCAATAATTCGGCTTCTGATTCAAGTTGAGCAGCCCTTTCTTGAGCTTTGTCTGAAGGCATTGACAACCCCAATTTGTGTTCACTACTCTGAAGCCGTTCCCTTAGTTCTTTATCCTGCATTTAGTTTTGCAAGCAAGCACAAACTAGTTCACACTTCAATACCCTTTGGAAATACACATTTCAACAAAAGACGACTAGATACTCACTCTTCTTTCAGCACACTGGCGATATAAAGCAAGCTCATCTTGACAAAATGGCTCTATGTCATTGATCTGCAAACCTATAATATAAATTATATCAAGCCTTCTTTGTTGTCTGTCTGAAAACGAGAATATATAGTCCAGTCATAAGCAGATGACAGGTACATATATATATGTTCTCGATATCAGAGTATTAGATCATGTTATGTACTTTAGAAGATAATTTACCACATTTCTATTTGAATTCTATGCTTGAATTTATTAAGTTTTGTTTTTCCTTGGTATTCTTGTCAACTTAACAAAATTAAAACTATTAACCTGCTCTGGCTTTTGCTTAGATTGTTTTTTTTATCAGGAAAAAATTAATGCATTAAAAAGTGGTGTGGGTTCCGGGAAGGAAACCACAGACCACCAATCCAACAACAGCACCCAACTCGAAGAAGAAAAAAGAGGAAGGCTCAGATGGAATGTGAGAAACAGATAAATTCAAGGACCTCGACAGACAAGGCCTCATAATGAGCTGGGATTCACATATCTTCCTCATCGCCAATCTATTCAAAACAGTATGAGAAATATAGAAGTTATTGAGGCTTTTGCTTAGATTGTTAATAGAAGAAGCAAATGATTCTACATTCTACTCATGGGACACATTTATGGCATAACTTGATACAATACTTTTTTGCCAACATTAATTGAACTATAATTTAGTAAAAATATTCACCCCGACACTCAAGAAAATATAACTCTGTTTCACCAGGTAACATATGAATCAAACCAAGGACCAAGGATGTGAGGCTTACACAAAAACAGATTTCTCAAGATCCCATCGCACAAGTCAACACCTTCGAGCACATGAGAGGCAATTTCAGGTGGGATGATGGGAGAAGGTGGCCCCGTCATTAGATCATCACCAACCAAAATAGTCTCCTCCATTTGTTCCTTTGAATCGACTGAAGCAATGACAAAAGCAAACTTGTAAGCATAAACCAATCCTACGCTAAATAAAACTCCTCATTCATATACTTCGATAAGGATAAAAAAAAAGATAAATAGTAGATTAAAAAAATACTAAAATGATAAACAAAACTACTAAAATCTCATGGAGTTGCTGATTTAGAAACATCTAGGTCACATTTAGAATAACCCAGTCTAAGCCAACAAATAAGAAAACGGTAAGTGTAAAGCGTTTTTGCGTACCATCCATATTTGCTTAATTTCTCCTAAGCTCCAAAATCAAGTATTCTCAACAAGTCAAAACCTGTAAACCAAATACAGAGTAAACATTAAAAAAACTTAACCATAATAAAATTTGCTGCACTTGGATGATTCCCAAACTAAACAATATATACATCCTATTTCATTGCATCAAGCCACCCATCACCCTGGACAATCTAATGGAAGAACAAATACAAGCTCAGTTCTAGGATATAGCAACCACAATGGGTCAGGCCTAAAAGGAAAAGGGCTAACCTAAAAGATACAATTTTTTTTATCAGGAAAAGTAAAATATCTCTTCTGGTCAGAGGATATGCACATAGATTTCAATTCCTTTCAAGTATAAGGCTATATGGAAGAAGAAATTAAAGTTCATACCCAGATAGAGATGAAAACTGAGAATTACAATCAGCAAGCCCTTTTCATGTATTGAGGAAAAAAAACCACACACTCAGTGCGGCATTTCAACGGACAAGACCAAATTCAAAACCAAACAGCAATAGAATCATCGCGCAAAATGGTAAAGTTGTGAAGAGGATCCATCAACAAAAACTGAGAAAAGCTTACCGTTGATCAGAAACGTTGGAGATGACAGAACGCGAGGTTTTTTCACTGGTGAATTTCTATAATAGCCTTGTTTGATAATGTATTTGGTTCTATAGCCTTCTTCCTTATTTATTTTGCAAAAGGACCTTCATTTAGTACGAAAAGTTCGATTTCATCCTTAGTGCCCACCTAAATTCAGGGGGCTTTGGTAATGTATGCTATTCATTAATGGTAAAAGCGTAACTTCATAAGAAAAATAGAAGTGAAGGTTAGGACTTCAAAATTAGTTAAGTGTTGAGGTCTTCTTTCAACTTTTCTCTTTTTCGGATTTCAAATATCTAAAACCGAAGGAATAAAAATCAAGTTTTCTAAATTTGATTTTTTTTTGTAAAACCTTTCTTTCTTGTCTACTTATCTGGACAAAAGGAAAAATTGCTGAATTGAAGTTTGTGGATGAATAACAGGTTTCTCTACATTTGTTTTCGAAAACGATTTTTCACATTCGGTTTGGAGAACAAATGAGCAAAGTTTTTTTTTTCCGAAACTAAGAATCAAAAGGGGAACCAAAACCAATTTTCCCCCTCTCTAAATCAGATTTGAAAACTGAGAATAAGGTTTGTTAGTTTCGGTTTCAGCTACCTAGCTCTTGAAAGGTTTGAAACTCGGTCTAAAAAACTGAAATCAAAAGATTTTGAAACAAAGTTTGTAGAACTTGCTGTTGGAAAAATGTGATTAAAAGTGTGATTTGTTGTATTAAAAAAATTGTTTTATTAATTTTAATTTTGACAAAGTAGTTGATTGGCCATGACCTCTTAGTAGGAGGATTTTACGGGATTAACTACCCCATAAAATAACCTTCTTATCCCTATTAGAGAGCCTATATATACCAAGATACCAAGTCATCTTTCATACATTGAAAATGGATCCAAAACCTACATTGGAAATTATTGCTTTCTCTCCCAATTACGTTTCCATTCTCCCTCAGTCCTGGTGATTAATCTACACGGAGTTGTGTTTGTTGACGTTAGTCGTTTCATCCCGGGAGACCGCTGCCCATATGGGGCAGTCAAGTGTCTTAAGGACACAGGATTACCCGGACTCGACTAAGCCCCAATTTCCTAATCAGTAATCAGTAAGCTAGCTGACTCGATGAAAGTTATTTGTTTTCGTTTTGTAATTTTCATTATCTATTTAAATTTGTTTATTTGTCAATATACTAACCTTTATATATTTTCCTATAATCATAAGACACTTGAATGTGTATTGAAGATGAACAGGTCCAAGAGGAAAATAAGATAACAATCTTAAAACCTTTATTAGTTGTTTCATAAGATGTTACAGGTACAAAACGGAGCTTCAAACTCGCCTGATGCAACATGGTATGATTGGTACTGGTAACAGTTACTAATCCATTTCCTTTGCAGGTCACTGTGATGTAATATATTTGGTACTACTAATTGTGTTGTACTAACCTGTGTTTTTTTCCTCTTATATGGAATTCTTGTTTCTACTGTTATATTTCTGGTCACTAATCTCAACTGTTTGATTGCCTAATCTGACACTTCCTTTTCGACTTGTTTTCTAGAGAAGAAACAAATTCGAAATTGAAAATGGCAGCAACAGAATAAAAAAATGTGATTTTCGAAACCCTTTTCGAAATCTGTTTTGAAGAACAAAAAAAGGAAAATTTACTTCGAATGTTCAGAACTGAAAATTTCAGAGATTGAAAAGAAAAAGAAAAAAAAAAGCTGAAAATCAAAGTTCGAAATCAGCTTTGGATCTTACATGGGTTTTGATTTCTGAGGCAAGGAACGTCGTGTTACCCTTGTTTGAGCTCGAAATTCCTATTCGCTGCTGGTGTTCTCTGTTTGTTGCAGGTTGAATCCGAAAACGCTTCGCTCATGGAGGTTGGAAAAAGAAAAAAAACGGAAGCGAAGTTTGAATCCTACCGAGTTTGGAGATGGAAAATCGGATTGGATTTTTTTTTCTTTCTTTGCAGACCTTCTGAAGCTCGTTCTTCACTCCGATCCTCGCTGCTTGGAGGTTGAAGAAGAGCTTGCGGCTGGAAAATAAAAGGAGGGTTTAGATTTCTATTTTGGGCTTTTGTGTATCAGGTCCAAAAAGAAAAGAAATTTCAGCCCACAACAAAAGGTTAGCCCAAAGAAAGTTCACCAGCGCACAGCACATGACAGACACGCACCCAGACCAGGTCAGCGCGCGGGTCATCCGGTTCGCGGATCATCCGACCCGGATGAACAGATTTAAAAGGAAAAAAATAAAGGGTTTCTTTTAAGGAAATAATTGTTTGTTTCAAGAGTAATTTCTAAGGAAATTATATTTTCTCTTTTCTTCATCCACAACATTTCGGAGCATCGACGTCTGAGTGGGGTGCAGATCTTGGGGATACCAGAGTTGGATACCCCATCTCCCTACTTGGGTATCCCGAACATGATGGGACGGAGCCGGAAGCAGGGTCTACAGTATGTCCTGGATAGGGTCCTCAGGAGGATCCAGAGGTGGGATGGTAAACTGCTCAATGGGTCAGGTAAAGAGGTGCTAGCAAAATCAGTACTACAGGAAATCCCCACGTATACGATGAGTGTCATGCGGATTCCTAAGGGGATTCTGGAGAAGATGAATGTGGCTCTTGCTAGGTTCTGGTGGAAGTCGGCAGGTCCGGATGGAAAAGGAGTGATCTGCCAGTCCTGGGAAAATATGTCCTGGCCAAAGGAGGAGGGGGCCTGGGATTCAAGAACTTATACGAGTTCAATTCAACTCTGTTAGGGAAGCAACTGTGGAAACTAGTCACGGAGGAATCGAGCTTGGTGGCTAGAGTACTAAAGGCTAAGTATTACCCAGGGTCTTCGGTTTTGGAGGCAGTTCGTAAACAAAATCAAAGTTATATCTGGCAGAGTCTATTGTCGGTACAGAAGCAGATTCGCAGTGGGCGCGAAGGTCTGTAGGGCCGGGAACGGAAACAACTATACTGGACCACCCCTGGCTCACAGGGGTGGGGGCAAGGGTGCAATCATCAGGACCTGGGCTGGAGGGGATGGTAGTGTCGGAGCTGATGAAGCCAAACGAGAGGGCTTGGGATGAAGAAAAGATTCGCACCCTAGTCGGAGGGGAGGATCAGCGGGCTATTTTGGCGGTCCCGATTAGTAGGACGGCTGCCCGAGACTCCTGGTACTGGGCGAGGGACTACTTGGGCCAATACACGGTAAGGTCGGCGTACGATATGGGCCAACAGGACCAGGCCTTTGCCCAGGCACATCCTGAAATCTGGTCGGCAATCTGGAAACTGGAAGTGATGCCAAAGATCAAATCGTTTCTGTGGCGTACGTACTCGGGCTGTCTGCCGGTGATGGAGAACCTAAGGCGACGACATGTGGATATGGCGGCGACATACCCGGTCTACTTGGGAGCGGACGAGTCGGCTTTTCATCTGCTGGTCCAATGCCTAGTGGCGGCTGAATGCTGGGCAAGATCGGGTTTGCATTTACCTCAGGGGGGCCAGACGATAACGGAGTGGGTGCTAATGATGATTAACCTCAACCTTCCGACGAAGGGAGGTCTGATCGGTTGTCTTTTATGGGAAGTGTGGAAGGCAAGAAACAAGGTAGTCTGGGAGAGTATCGCACAACCAGCATCCGGTATTTTCCAAACAGCGTTCCATCTTCAATCAGGATGGTTGGAAGCACGGAGGAGGAAACTACAGGCCCAGGCTAGTCCGCGCCATACCTAGGATCAGGCAGCGGAGGTCTGGGAGCGCCCCAATCTGGGCTCATGGGCGGTCAACACTGATGGGGCCCTGTTCGCAGCGGCAGACAAAGTGGGAACTGGTTGGATATGTAGAGACGACAGGGGTCAAATCAGGGGAGCTCGGTCAACATCGTTCCACGGTGCCCAGAACCCGGGGCTAGTGGAAGCGTTTGCGATTCGGGAAGCGCTGTTGTGGCTCCAACAATACCCGCTCCAACGGGCGGTAGTCCGAAGTGACTGCAAGGTCATAGTGGATATGATCAAACGAGGTGGGGGTTGCCTTCACCTCTGGGAACGATCGTCACAGATTGTTTTTCCCTTTTATCTAACCTCGAGTGCGTGCAGCTCGAATTTGTAAAGCGGACAGCGAACAAAGCAGCTCACTAGCTTGCCAGGGCGGCTTGTTCTAACCCTGTCTGGAATTGGCAAGGGGGTCATGTCCCCGAGCCTCTTCAACACATCATTGTTGCCGAAATGAAATTATATTCTTGAACGAATTTTGAATTTATACAAAATTCAAGGAAATAAATTTGGGTTTGAAATTACTAAACGGTTTTCCTTAATTTTTAAGGAGAAAACAAATTGGAAATAAGTTTCTTAAACAGTTTTCTATTTTGAAAAAAAATGTATTTTTCACAACAGATCGTAGAAAATAAAAAGAAAAGAAAATGTAAATTCCCTTGTAAGGGAAATTAACGTTTGTTTCAAGGTTTTTTTTGAAATTTTTGCAATTAACGTTTATTTCAAGGTTAATTTCAAAGGAAACTATCTATTATTAGACAAATTTCTAATTCATACAGAATTCAAAAACGAGAGGAACAAATTTAGAATAAAATTCCTAAACAGTTTTATCTAAATTCAAGAAGGAAACAAAGTGGAATATTTCCTAAACGGTTCTATATTTTGAAAAAAAAAACGTATTTTTCCACAACAGATCGTGGAAAATAAAAGGAAAGAAAAATTGAATAGTTTCGACTTTTCAACATATGAACGATTAAACTTAATTAATCGATTCGACTTCCATGATACAAGTTATTGATTTACAAGATTAGTTTTTTTATAAGCTCGAAATTTATAAGATTAGTTTGATCAATGATCAATTAATCAGTTTTTGTTTTCATTGCAAAACACGTTATAACGATTAAATTTGGATTCTCAAATCAAGCTAATTTTGTACTTTGACCAAGTTGAATGATTTCAATTTTAGATAATTATAAAAAGGGGAAATCTTTTGTATAATTACTTGTAAATATGGGGGTCGGTCCTACTGCACAAAATATTTTCGATCGACTAAGATTTGTGCCTACGATATACGAGTATAATTTAATAGCTACTAATAAGATACAAAACTTGAGTTGACGCAACAACTTATCTCAAACGATATTTATCGCTTTTGATTTTCAAAGAATAACACTACGGATCCGCTAAGCCAAACTAAACAATAAATTGAAAAAAAAAACATCAAAGGAAATGTGACTATAACCCATTTAAAGGTGTTATGTGAAGGAAAACTCAACCTAGTTGACTGAAGATCCCAAGATCTAAGTTCAATGGGACAACCTAATTGCATAAACGTGTACGATCATTGTTGGGGTCCAACCCAAAATCCATTCCTATGATGCAAATCAGTGACATATAAAGGATAAGAATTGATTTTAATGATTCATTGCATCAAGAGTATTGAGCAAAGTGAATCACCTAAGTAAGAGGAAGTGGGGTCGCTTCAAGGGTGATTAATGGAGACAATCATCTTAAACTCTTGCAGAACCAGACAGTGTTAATTACCACAACGGGCACACCCATGATAACCAAACCGTGCTTGTTGGTAACTATATGGTGTATATCATCATTTGCACAAACGGCATAATAGTTCAAGGACATCGTTTCCACTAGTCAGTCAGCAATGTGAATATACTTTCACAAGGGAAGATTCAAGGATGAATATTTACCTATCCTATGCAGGTATCGACTTTGAGAAGTCACCACTCCCTCGTTCCTTTTCCGTTCCCATCACTTTTTTTGCGGGGGATTGTTGGAAAAATGTGATTTGTTGTATTAAAAAAACTGTTTTACTAATTTTAGTTTTGATCAAGTAGTTGGTTGGTCATGACCTCTTAATGGGAGGATTTTATAGGATTAACTCCCCCATAAAATTACCTTATTATCCCTCCTATTAGAGAGCCTATATATACCAAGCTACCAAGTCATCTTTCATACATTAAAAATGGATCCAAAACCTATATTGGAAATTATTTCTTTCTCTCCCAATTACGTTTCCATTCTCTTACAGTCCTGGTGATTTCTTTACACGGAGTTGTGTTCGCTGACGTTAGTCATTTTATCTTAAGAGACCGTTGCCATTACGGGGCAGTCAACTGTATTAAGGATACATGATTACCTAGACTCGACTAAGCCCCAATTTCCTAATCCATAATCAGTAAGCTAGCTGACTCGGTGAAGGTTATTTGTTTTTCGTTTTGTAATTTCCATTATTTACTTGAAAATTTGTTTATTTTTGTAAAGGCCCATCCAATAAAAGAAAGGAGCATCAACCCACTCACCAAGAGAAGCGTGCGGGTCTACTGGAGCGGTCCAAGTCTGATACTGGGTCGGTACACGGGTCTGGAGTGATTCGAGCAGCCAACCTGGCAAGCGGGTCAGGTCGGACGCACGGGGCATCGGATTTGGGACAAGTCGGTGTCCGAGTTGCGGGTGGCCAACCCATTTGGAAAGAATAACTTATTTATTGTTTATCTCGCATGTAGGCACCACAACATACATGCCACCACTTTTTGCATGCAACGAGTTATGTGACAAACTCTTATGTGTTGTTGACATCTATAAATACATGTACCAATCACTTGTATCATTCACACAATTGAAACACGACACAGTATATGCATATGGGTGAATAAATTTTCTCATTATCTCTACGTTTCAACTCTTAATTTTAAGTATTTGTTCTTATTTTCTTGGTGATCAACACATAAACTCCAAATTTCTTGTGTTCTTGTTTTGTTGGGTCATCTTAGTGTCTTGATGTTGGTTCCACAACACAACTTACAACACCTTGTCCAACACTTTGTGAGCCAAGCTTCACCGCTTGATTTTATTTATCTATTAACAGTTGCTTCTATAATGATTTGCAAAGAAGATTATTAAAAGTTATATAAAGTTTGAATTTATTTGGAATTGAAATTAAGGCAAAAATATTAGAATTAAATTAATAAATGGTTATCTCATATTTTTAAGAAAGAAACCAATTGAAAATGATTTCCTAAACGTTTCTTGTTTAGAAAAAAAATCATATTTTTCACACACGAAGTGTGGAAATAAGAAACAAGAAGAAAGGGGAATTTCCTTTGGCGGAAATTTAAATGTTTTCAAGATTTAATTTCAAAGGAAATTATGCACTGTTATACAACATTTGAACTCATACAGAATTCAAATCAAGGGAAACAAACTTGAATCCAATTCCTAAATGGGTTTTTCAAAATTTCAAGAAGAAACAAATTGGAATTATTTTCTATCTACAAAAAAACGTAAATTTTCACAACAGATCGTGGAAATAAAAAGGAAAGGGTCATTTTCAAGAAGTGATCAATTATTTTTTCTTGGAAAACACGTAAAGTTAATATGGTTCGGTTTTAAACGCAGAACACGTACGAATAGATTAAAATCGAACATGTTTTCAACGATTGAAAGATACCCGATTAAAAATAAAAAATTGAATACTTTCAATTGGTGTGAAACATATAAAAGATCGATGTGGATCCGAAAATCAAATTGATCATGTTTTCGTACACATAAGCGGAAATTGAACATATTCAATTCAATCTAATTAGAACAAAACTATACAAGAACATGAAAAGAGAAATTGGATAGTTTCGATTTCCAACGTACGAACAAGTAAATTTGATTAATCGATTTAGCTTCCGTGACACAAGTTTAAACAAATATATCAATTTATTATTGATAAGATTAGTTTGATCTATGATCAATTAATCAGTTTCCTGTTTTATTGTAAAACACGTTAGAGCGATTGAATTTAGACTCTCAAATTTCATTTGAGAACCTAAGATCAAACTGATTTTTTTTGTAAAGAACACTTATGAACAAGTTGAATAATTTCAATTTTGGATAATTATAAAAAAAAAGGAAACTCATTTGCATAACTACTTGTTAATGTGGGGGTCGGTCCCACTACCAAAGAGAAATTATTAACGAAAAATTCCAGACTAATCAAGATTCGTGTCCAAGATACGTGTGTATAATGAAACAACAAATAATAAGGCACAAAACTTGAATTAAGGCATATGCCGTTGACTCCACAATTGATCTCAAACGAGAGATTATTGCTATTGATTTTTAAAGGATAACACCACGGATCCGTTAATCTAAACGTTAAATCGAGATCTAGTTGAAAAGATACCCAAAGTAATGCAACTAAAGCCTCTAAACAGTTAAGGTGTTATGTAAAGAAAATCCTAACCTAGCTTACAGGACATCCTCAAAATCTAAGTTCAATGGGACAACCTTATAAAGTCACTATGGAGATTAAACCCGTGTTCATTCCTATAATATAGAAATAGTGATATAAAACATGTAAAGGATAAACATTGTTGTTAATGGCTTCGTGTACATCAAGAATATTAAGCAAATGAATCACTTATGTGAGAATGAAGTAGGGTCGCTTCAAGCGAGACTCACGGAGCTAATCATTTTAAACTCTTGCAGAACCAGATGATGTTTATGACTATAGCGAATATAATCATGAGAACCAAAGTCGTTTGTGTTGGTATCTGAGTGGGATATATTATCATCTACATAGACAACAAAATAGTTCAAAAACATTGAGTCTACTAATTAGTTAGCAAAGTAAATATACTCTTACATGAGAATGTCCAATGCTTTTGCCTACATATCCTATTTAAATATCGTCTTGGAGAAGTCACCACTTCCTATTCACGCGTCGTGTTCTACCATGACCGTCCATTGTCCTTTCTTACGTCATTCAGTAAGGCGAGTTGGAGCTACTATAAGGTCAAGATCCGTAGGGACAAGCTCCAGACGATCAGCCCAAAGGTCATCACTGGCGGCCACCCGACGAAGTATATTCAGGCCGTCACCTGTGACGGACACGATTTCTGGTTCATGGGTTTCGTCAACTTCGACAAGGCCTCTCATCATCTCTCCCGGAGTATCTCCGCCGCCAGTCGTACCGGTGATTGCATACACCCATCAACGTAAGACACGGGGGTCCGCAATCAAGCCGAAGAGTGTGTCGCCTGATTTCTTCATTTTCGAAAGAGTATTTTTGTGTGTATATTTTAGATTTCATGAACAACTATTTTCTGGGATATTGTTAAGAAAAGTGCCACCTGGTAATTGGGATTATCTTCCTTAATTAGTCAAATAAATGTCATTAATCATCACCAGTATTAAAAGATTAATTAATAGCCATTGTGAATTAGACATTGCAAGTAAATGTCCACATGAGTAGAACTCAAATAAACCCATACTAAATAGATTCAAATACGAGTCTGAATTAGCCGTCATAACTGAAAGTTCGTTAGTTTACATTATATTTTAAAATTAAAAAGTTAAAAAGACGGGATTATCACAACATTTATTCGTTTCAAAGAACCGGTGCTTTAAATATACCTTTCCTGATGAAAATAACATTAAGCAAAGCAGACTTCAAGGGGAGTCCTACAAACAGGGCAATACCGGATGAGCTCCGGCACCACCAGGAACAGCGGAGGACGCCGGCAACATATGGTGTAGAGCAGGAACGGCGGGTCTTGGTCGCGATCGTCGTCTTCAAACACCGGATTATCCTCCGGAGACCGGCCGGAGAGACCAAACCATACGTTGCTAGTGCTATACAGTCCACTTCCGAGAGCAACCCTTGTCCTCAAATCGACCACTATGGTTCCATCTAGTCTGTTCTTGTAGTACAACACTCCTATCTACACATTTAAACAAAAATAAACATAATTAAAATTCAACTAATCACAGAACAATAGTAATTGAGAAGATAATTACCAACCAGAACATTGTAGCAACGCTCCCAAGGGTGAGGAATCGGGACGTCGGGGCTGTTGCAGATGAATGCCCAGAGATTCACGTCCATGGAGTCTCCGTCGAGTGAGGATTGATTGAGTATTTTTTAGGTGATTATCGGTCTATTTATATACCACTATTAGTACTAATAGAGGAACTAAACTCCTACTGAGTTGACTCGTTCGGATCCCATTTGAGTTTTGTAATGTCGAGTCGTGTATTAATGATGGTAAAAAGGCATGATTATGTTCAAGGTCTCATTCGAAAAATGATAGCATAAATAGAAATTAAATCAAAACAATTTAAATGAAGATTATTTTAACACTTATTCATTTTTTTTGTAATTATCAAAAATTTATGTTCGGAATTACTACCAAAACAAGGAGTTTGATTGGCAATAATGTAATTATTCGGATTAAGTAAAAAATAGGAAGAGTAAATGCATCAATTTTAAGACCAAGTCAGAGTTTGTGGGATATTAAATGAGGTCGACACTTTTGTATGTGGAATTTAGCGTAGTAAAAGTGAATATGATGAATTGTAGTGGCAAGATAGTAAATAGGATATTAATTTGTAATGATGATATGAATGATAATGAGTCAACTTAATAAGTACAATTGATAGAATTAATTATACAAGAACAATTTCCAAGAGAAGCACCACAATTACTTAATAAGAATATAATCTCCATCGCACATCAATTGCATCTGAATTAATGATTAGGATGTTATTTAAATGAGAATTAAGGGTGAAAGAGTAATTGTGTTAGCTGCCCAATATTAGTCCATGGCCTTCTTGTGGGCCACAATGAAGGGCACATTGGAGTTTAACCTTTGGCTTTGGGTAACATCGCTAGCACACTCTTGGAGACTTTTGATTCTTCAGACGCCCACGGCATAAGTTATCAATAATATTGTTATCTTTCGTTATTCATTGATTATAAGAAACACACTGAAAATCGGTCAAATTTGTAGGTGTTGATGAATAACGAAAGATGACAATGTGTTATTGATAACATCTCACTTATAAGCATTCCTACAACTTAAAGGTCATCATCGCCCCCTTAATCTTTTGCCATGGATCAGCTGTGAGCAGATTGCTAAGACTGTCTCCATGGTGTTTTTTTTTTCTCCAGTCTCTTTTTTATCAATTCAGTATGAAGCATTTACAGAAAGTTCCTGAAGTTGAATCCATGGCTACCTAGTGGAGCAGGAGAAGTAGGAGGGTCCTCTCCTTCCCTTTCTTCAACCTCTTGATCTGTCTATGGATAACTTATTGCCCAAACATAAATGCAGAGAAATATAAGTAGGCTTATTGAATTACTTATGATGCAGGGCACTCAAGTAGTACCTTACTTCCAGTTCCCACTAACACCCGTAACTTTGAATTGCCAGAAAAGGACCCCATCATGTGACAGTGAAATATGGGAACCCCAGAGCCTGACCTTACAAGACCACCTCAAGGATTAAGATGATGAGTCTTTTTCCCCATTGGATTGGCACAGTGCTCAGCTTAGCTCTCTCACTTCCTTGAGGTTTGGGGTTCGAATCTCAGTGGGCCACCGCTAGAGAGCAGGTGTAGGATTTACCATGAGATTGAACCCAAATGGCAGTCTTATATAGTTCTGTTTATGTCAACACTAAAACTTAACATTCTCTCACTTAATCACAACATATAGCAATAACCCATGTCATCAAACTGTTCAGTTAATGCATGATGGCCCCATCGACACAAACAGTTGATAATGATTTACTTCAAATTAAAAGAAGTCCACAACACGATCCCTTCGTGTTGGTTGGGGAATTAAGCTAAATGAAGTTATGGATGATATACAAGGAATAAGCGGGTTTTCCTTTTATTGAATGAGTAGTTGTCTAGTGCTTGTCTCAGCTCTAATCAAATCCCTAGACTGGTGTGTCATAACTATGCCTAATTAAGTTGGGTTTTCCTTATCTGGTGCATGTAGTTGAGTGAAAGGTAGATGTTGCATAACCATAACCATGACATAGTCCCGACAAGTTTCTTACCATTATGGAATTCTCTCAATATTGAACCTCTCCCCTCAATTATTGAACAAGTCTGCACACACACACTCTCTCTATCCTAAAAGGATCTAAACTCAAATCTCATGACTCTCCTAGGAGACTTCTTAGTCAAACAAAGTCTGCGAACATAATACTGATAAGAACATTACTAGGTTTAGTCTATGAAATATGAGTTTCAAATACTTTCATTTCGTGCATAATGATTAACAGAAAGGTCAAGTTTACAGCACAACGGAATCAGAAACAAAAACAGACAACAACAAACGCTTAAAAGGGGTCTCTCAGTAGACCCTACTTGATCTCATGTTTTCATCTTCCTAGTACTACTATTGCCTCACCATTTTCTAGATCGAACTGTTGGTTCTTGACATGAGTTTGTATGCAGACAAGGTTGTGAGCGACAAGTAACAAAAGAAAGCTAAGTATGCGAACACAGAAGATACCAGCATTTTGTTGCAGAACTTGGTGACTCGATCACAAATAGGCATCCAACCAGACTTCACTTGTCCATACTGACCCACATACCCAATTGCTGTTGCAGCTGCACATCCAGACATCATCAACAACACCATAACCTGAAATTTCATTAACGAGAGGGTTTCATTAAATCCGTCAAAAACACAGTTCATGAAGTGCCCATCAGCCCACAGAAACAAAAATCATATTACATGATCAACAGTTGGATTATTCAATACACAAATAGCATCACAACATATGATTATCTCATGAGACAGCACAAGAACTAAACAAGTTGCAATTCTGATGACAACCCTTTTCACCTCATAGAAGAACAATTATAATACAATAAGATCAAAAAATGAACATAGAAGTTGAATCAGAAGATAGCTCACAAGATCGTGAAGGAACAGAAGAAAGTAGTTCTTCAGGTGTGATCCAGAACGTCTCAATAGATGCACAAAGACCAGAGAACACAGGGAAGAGGCAGCAACGACGGCGTCTACCACCACCAAAAACCTGTTCCAGAAAATCAAAATCAATAATAAATAGAAGAAGTCAAAAGGAGCCCATGTGAAAGTAGGAAAGCTAATTTGTTGTTTACTTGAGAGAAGAGGAGTAGCTGTAACGGGCGGTGAGGTCGAATCCGAACATGGTGATGGTCTGGTGGCTAGTGACCATGACAGAGATCGAGACCAATGCGAAGACGATGGCCGAAACTCTGAGGGCGAATTGGGCCGTCACGTAACTGGTCTCCGATTGGATTTTCGAGGAGGAGAGAGCTAAACCGTCGGCCTTGTATGAGGTTTGCTCCATCGCATTCATGGACGCCATTGAAGGACCTTGGTGGAGAGAAAGAGAAGAGAAGTGGGGTGTGTTGTGTAGGTAGGTGTATGTGAAAAGATTTTTGTATGCTATTTTTGGAGCTGATGCATTTAATGACTGATGAGTAGCAACAGATGGGTTTTAAATTGGGGAAAAGAAAATTGAGATACAAACACAAGGAAGAAATTGAGTGCCCATCAATTGCCTTTATTTCTCGGCAAAGAAGATTTGTCTAAGAAGACGGCCAGTGGGCCGGGCTTAACTGTCTCGGCCCAATCATCACCTTTCACATTCGTTCATATTAATTGTAAATGGTATCTTTTTTTTTTTGAGAGTAACAAGTGCAATATTATTATAGAAGAAGACGATAGTTTGGTAGGTACACAAGTGTACCTCACCTACAAAAGCAAATCCAACTAATAAATAGAAATGAAAAACAAAGCAGTAAATTCGGCTCTGGTAATTGGGGGCGGACGAAGGGGATATCTGCGGTAGCGTCCGAAGACACCGATACAGCATGCTTCTTCCAAATGGGACGAGGCGAGCCAACCAAGTTAAGGGGAATACTGGTGGACCTACATCTCCCCCGGTGTGTCAGCGTGCGTCGTCCTCCCTGAACTGATAATGGTAGGGCTCCTGAACGCGGGTTTGCTGACTCCGGACTGGCAGGGGAGACAAATATCAACTGATGATGGTGCCGTCGCCATCCATCCGCCGAGAAGGGGCCAAAGTCGACCCACCCCTCCCCGGGCCACCTCAGACTCATTCCTGTAGGCGGGGGTGCTTGTAGCCCCCCGCCGCTGCTGCATGTGATTCTCCCTCCGGGCCCGACCCAGTCTGCTGCCCCAGGCCCTTCCCCGACTCGCTAGGGTTTTCCCGCGCCTCGGCCACCGCCTTCCCCCTTGAGACGCCTACGTTCCAGCGTCGTCGGCGGCTCCGACCTTGGCCCCTCAGTGTCCGACGAGACTAGGACAAGCCGTCGTAATGGACAACTTTCCTCCCTCGCCGGCCCCATCGCCTGCTGTGCCGAGAACATCACACCTTGCTCCACCGATCTGCATGGGGACCAGCTGGACGGAGAGGAGAGAACCGGTGTTTTTGATTCACCTTTCGACCCCTCTGGTCAGTGCTGCACAATCCCGACTTGATCCCCGCCGTCCCGAACCAGCCACCGACTCCCCGTCCGACTGCTTCGCATCGCCCCTACCTGCGCCGCCGCAGCCTGATCCCGCCATGGGCTCCCCAACCTGCATCCATCCCACCCGACCTCACTCGCTGCCTCTCTAGTCGAGATCGGAGGCACCGATCGCCCCTCCATCAAAGCTGACCCCATGATCGCTCGAGGGAGAGGAAACCGATCTTCACAAAACTCTACGCTAGAAACCCTAGCAGAGCTGCTACTCATTAAACTTGACCTTATTATATTTTTAAATGGTATCTTTTAATTCAGTCACTAACACATATATACCGATTTATTGTTTTCACATCAAAAATTCAATAATTATGTAAATATCCACTAAGGTTTCTCTTTTAGGTCGTGCATAGGGCGTTCTGCCCTCCGATTATGGTAGCCAGGGGCAGCGACGAGACATGGACTCTTCTCTCCTCACGAGCTTTTTTGGGAGGTCGTTATCTTAGTAGAGAGGCTTCTCCAATATTTTGTCTCTATCGGAGCAAAGTATAGGACCACCCACAGTGGGGACAACGGTCACTGTTTGTGTTCTCGGATTCTCGTTGTGAGCTTCTGGTGGTAAGTCTGGACTGTTGGTGTGGCCAGAGACAAGCTCAGGCCCTAGCGTGGGGTATGGAGTGACACAGTTGTGTCAGTCAAGGTCCGAACCAGTGGATTCCAGGACATCGGTTAACCGACGGGAACAGGCGATTAACGTCCGAGATCTTTACAACATTCATTGGGGATGATCGGCTCTCACCCGGATCAGGTACGTGAGTCACACTTTCCAGTGTGGTTTCATTTGCGTTTGGCCTTTCTGGTTGTGGGGTTGGGTAAAGGACTAGTGATGAGACTACTAGCTTGGAATTGTAGGGGTTTGGGGGAACAGGTGACGATTGAATACCCCAAAGGCGTCATAGAATGACATAGGTCGTATGTAATATTTTTATGTGAGACGTTTGCACTAATAGATCGACTAAGGATGTCGAAGCTACAATTCGGATATCAGGGAGCCTATGTGGTACCCTCGGAGGGACACCAAGGAGGTCTGATGCTTTTGTGGACGGAGGAGGAACATATTACAGTATTGCGTACACACAATCGACATATTGATGCCCAAATTATAGGGTAGGAGTAGACGAGTTATGCCTCACAGACATTTATGGAGAAGCTAACAAGGAGCATAGATGGAGAACTTAGGACCTCCTCCAGTCCCTCGTGAACACTACAGACCGAGGGGAGGACAAATGAGCTACCATATGGGACTTTAATCGTATTCTCCATCAGCGAGAAAAGCGAGGTGGACACCCTTATCCGAAGGGCTTGATCAGATGCTTCTATAATGTGATCGGAGAACTCGACCTTCACGATCTTCCGCTTCAGGGTTACAAGTACACGTGGCTCAACGGAGCAAACCAGACACCAGGATGGAGGTTCAGATGGATTGGGCTCTACTCTCAGGTTAACTATTGGAGATCTAGGGCTTGGCACACTTGGATAACGTGGGGATTTATACGTTCGGCTATTTACCTATCATACTAGACACGGAGCCCCTGGCAGCGAGAACATTGACTCGACTGTTCTGATTCAAGAATGTGTGGGTCGAGGATCTACAATGTGGGCATTTGATTCAATCAGTTTGGGGAGAGGCAAGGTTCTCCCCATACTCACTAAGATTGTGAAGATAGGATCTTCTCTATGGGGACTAGGACCAGAAGGTGTATAACAAAATCCTTAAGAAAATCTATCTCTACGAGAAGGAAATCCTTTTTCTTAATGAAAAAGGTGATTGTTCGAGTATTAAATGAAGGAGAGCGATGCAGACTTTATTCGATAAGGTACTTGATTAAAAGGTTGAGTTATGGCGACATCGAGCCAAACAACACTAGCTGACTAACGGAGATCGGAACATAAAATTCATTCACGCCTTGGCTTCTCAGAGACATTGGAATAATTGTGTGAAGGAACTCAAGGATGTGGACGGAACGGTCCTCACTTGGAAGAAAAGACTATGGGATCACATCTTATTTTTCTACCAGACCCTTTCTTGGAAATTGAACGGAACTGGCTCCTCGTGGCTTTCAACATTCATTCATCAAATCATAGTAGTTCAGTATACGACTTTAATGGAACCGATCTCTTCGAAAGAACTTCGGGAGGCTACGCTCGTTATGGGTCCCAATGAATCGCCCGACCCATATGGATCGACCCTTTCTTCTACCCAAAGTATCGGACCACAGTAAGGAAAGACGTCGCTACTTGTGCGCGATAGTTTTTTGCTTGAGGAGAGGTTTCCCCCTCCCTTAATGCCACGAACCTAATGCTTATACTGAAGGTTGCCTCACCTTCCATCCTTAAGGATCTACGCCCTATTTCCCTCTACAGCGTTCTCTTTAAAATAGTGTCAAAGGTAGCGATCATTTGGCTCAAACACTTACTAGATGGGATCATATCCTAGTCTCAAAAATCGTTCGTCCCTGGATGGTCTATCTATTACAATATCATATTGTCTTTCGAAACTTTACATCACATGAAATGAAAAAGGAAGGGTCGAGAGGGTTGGGTTGACTTGAAACTAGATATGAGCAAGGCCTACGATCGGGTCGAGTGGTAATTCTTATGGGATATGATGAAAAACTTCTAATTTTGTGAAGAATGGATCTCCCTAGTGCGTACGTGCACCTACTCGGTGACTTACAATCTAGTGGCCGATAGGCGTCAGATAGGTTTTTTCCGACCGGAGATAGGTATCCGACAAGGGGATCCTCTTTCTCCGTACTTATTATTTTCTATATGGAAGGACTGGTCCGACTACTACAATCGTTTGAGGGAAAAGGTCTTATACATGGGGCCAGGATTGCGCCGATGACGCCTTCACTAGCTCATTTATTCTTCGCAGACGACTGTTACATTTATCTTAAGGCAACCCACATGGAGATGAGTAGAATCAGAAACTACTTACGTATCTTTGAGGCTGCATCGGGACATGTAGTGAACCTACAGAAATCGGCACTTTTCTTTAGCACAAACACTTACATGGATGCCCGAGGGGAGGGGGTTCAACTCTTGTGTATTCTAGAGCTAACGGAGCCCTCCCTATATTTGGGCGTCCCTAATCACATGGGACGAAATATGAAGCACAATCTTTAATACATTTTAGATTGTCTCCTTCGACGGATTAACCGATGGGATGGGAAGATGTTGAACGGAGCAGGAAATGAAGTCATGGTGAAGTCAGTTCTTCAGTCTATCCCTACGTATGTAATGAGTGTGATGCGTCTTCCATGAGGCCTTGTAGACAAGATCAATGTGTCACTCACACGTTTTTGGTGGAGCTCCTCTAGAGGAAGCGATAACTTGATAATATGGCAGTCTTAGTCAATCATGTCTCGTCCTAAGGGATTTGGGTTTTCGGAACTTAGCAGATTTAACACCGCCCTTCTATGTAAACAACTGTGGAAGATCGAAACGGAGGACAGTAGTTTGGTTGCTAAAGTCAAGAAGGCTAGATACTTCCCGAACTCTTCTGCATTGGACGCAAAGAAGGGTCTTTATCATGGCTTCATTTAGCAAAGTATCTTGTCTAAGCAGGTCCTAGTCATGTTGGGGGCTAGACGGTTGCTCGGGCCCAGGACAACGACCTTTTTACTCATCTTCCCATAGCTAACAAGCTTTGACCCCTTGGATCTCCTTGGAAGGCTCGACCGTATAACACAGACATGTGGTTGATCTCATGACGTTGGGCACTAAGTAATGGAATGAAGAGGTCATTCATAATCTGTTCTACAAAAGAGACAGCGCCACCTTCCTATTCGTCCATATCAGTGCCTCGGCTTGTTCGAACTCGTGGTACTGGACGGGAGAGACATTTGGCCACTAGTCGGTCCGATCGATGTATGGCCTCCATACATATGACAGTAGGACAGCTAACAGGGGCGCGCTCTACCTTAGCATTCAAACTAATTTTATTTAAATAATGACAATAAGGATACAACGAAGTGGCTCAGGGAGACATCCTTCCTGCCACTCCCATAAAGAGGAAGAATAAGACGTTCTGAAAAGCCAGTGACCTGTTTTATTTGATGTCTGCTTAACGAAATCGAGTTATAAGACCTCGAGTTTTGATAAAAAGGGTAATACAATCACTTACGACTAACCCTAAAGGGAAGGAGGATCCACCCTTTATGTTGATCATATCTACCGCGAACTTGTAGTCGCTCCTGACATGAGCTCTCTAACGCGACCACTACTCGAGCCACTACAGTGCATACCTAATGGCATAAGCCTTGATCAGACTTGGTATCTATGGTCCTGCAGTCGAGGTAGAATGCGCCCTTGTTAGACGACCCTCGTCGTCCTTACATACCCATCATGTCCCCATTTGGTTGGTGGAGACGAAGAGGGCACCATTCGTATCGATGACTAACACTCTCGAGGAGGGACAGTTAGTAGTTGTTCCCTGGTTGGTCAAAGTGGGTCGGGCTTGAAGGATCTTGCTACGTGTCCGTGCCTCTTGCCATCAGACATTGAGCAAGAAAGACATGTGTTTTTATAGAGATTGTAAACATGGTAGTGTCTTCCCACACCTTCATATTCTTATTCTTTCACAATGCCCAAAGTAGGTATCCCACCAAACTCCATTGGGAGGATGGGTTTGGGGAGATAATCTCGCAGAGCTAGTCCTCCATGTTGTCTTAGAAATATGAGACGCCAACATTCAGTCGCGATGAGACATGTACCAGGAGGTGAATCTCCGACTCCACGCCCACCTGACACAACAGGTAAGAGTCTTGTACATCCACCCGACGAGCCCGGAGTTGGGTCGCGACTTGTAGGCATCCAGCGAAGGTACGCCAGAGAAACCTTCAAATCTCCGAAAGTACGTCCAATGCCTAAATCTTACTCCAAATGTGGTGGTGCACGAGGATTATGTAGGCCGATAGACCAAGTAGTGTCCCAACATCTCGCTCGCCCAATACCACGAATCCGAGGGTGCCGAGGCGCTTATGGGGATGGATAAGATATCAGTGCTATCTCGCTCATCGAATAGATCCTGGATGACCATCTCGTTCTAGAGGCGGGTTCATGACGTCATTATTCTTGCCACATGTTCGTGTTCTAGAGACTCCCTCGAGGAAATCCAAGGATCCAACCTCGTCAGCTAAGGGTTTAGTAAAACAGATGTAATGGTCCCAGGACCGAGCGACCGTCAAGCATTTTTCTTGATGAGATCATGAGCGGACACAATTCTTTCCTAAATGAAGTTATGGTTAACACTTTTCATAGCCTCGAGGGCAGAATAGTTCGGGAAATATATGGCCTTAAGAATTTTAACAACCGTGCTCGTTTCTTCTGTAGCGATCTTCCCAATTGTTCGCCCAATAGCAATGTGTTAAAGTCATCTAAATTCTTAAAACCTAGGCCCCCTACTTCTTTAGGTCGATACATGACCGACCAAGATTTTCAGATTATTTGGTTATTGTTGGCCCCTCCCCACCAAAAAACGCGTTAGAACAATATTTATCTTGTCTACTAAACCTTGTGGGAGGCATATCACGATCGATGAATAGTTTTTTGTATATATTTTCTGAAATGTAAATAAACTTTATATTAATAAAACAACATAAAAGTTTTTGTATGAGTACAAACTACATCAACGAGAAAGAAATCTATACTAATACAGAGATGACATATTAATATTATATATTTCGATTATAATACTTTTCAATGCTATATGTTTGATCATCATATCTTTTAATGCTATGTGTATTGTCCACATATTCCGTTAAAAACTGAATTATTCATTTAGATAAACTTGAACATTAAAAACCGTCATATCACTTTGATTAGAGAGATACCGATTTTGTCAAGTTTTAAATAAATTCAGTTGATTGTTTTTTTCTCATATCAATGAGATTATAACAACTGATTGACAAACTAAGAAATTTAATACTAAATGTTTGTATATCAATTTAGTTCATACATCACAAAAACAAAAAATATATAATTCAATCGTTGGCCAACTTGTGCACACACCTACCAAAGTCAAATAGACTTAACATCAAACATCTAATCTTGTCAAGCAAATACCGAAACCTACCTTCCAAATGAATCCAAAACCAACCAGCCCTATAAAATATCTAAACCCTTCTAGATCGGGGAGGCATCTTTCAAGCTCAAACTTCGAAGTGGCTTCTCTTTGGTTGCTTGTGTAGCCGCCACGGACATGACCATGAGCTTGTAGTTGTAAGCAGATAAGAGAGCCAGAGCAAAGTAGCAAAACAAGACCAAGTACGCGAACACAAGAGAGACCAATATGCCGCGGCAATACTTGCGCACTATTCCACAAACCGGCACCCAACCTATCTCCCATTGCCCGTATTTACCCAAATACCCCACCGCGCTTCCCGCTGCGCATCCCGCCATCATCAACGCCACCATTACCTGCATCCATCGACAACGTTAGTTCTTGTCTCGTGACCCGATAACCCTGGATCGGTTAAAACTTAAACAGATGAATAAACGTCTTAATACGTTTATCAGATGATATGTAGAACCACATTTTTTAACGAGATACTAACATTTTTTTCTCGTGTACGTCAAATTCAAATATCTACATTATGTATGCTCATACATATTGGAGACTTTGTCATGCATGGGGTGCCAGGTTAAAGTCAACCTAGGAGCATATATAAGTGAAGCTTAAGTGATGTAGGAATCTAAATCTTTTTAATATTAGATTTTAACATGGCATGTTCCAATTGAAAGATTAATATTTATCTTATGGAGATATAGGTCAAAGATATGCGTATTATGTTAGACCCACACATGAGAATGTCTATTAAGAGCAACTCGTTTATCCTATAGATTTGAATGTGAATTATTTATGAGTAGCGCCTTGAAAGCGAAAATAAAGGTTTTTGAAGATCTGACTTGACAAATGTTTATTGGGGACTTATGCGATCAAAAAATATATTTATATATTTTTAAAGAAAGTTGGGTTTGAACTCGTGGTTTTGACTCGAACGAAACTAACTATGACATCATATTGTTAGAGGACCAACATATCAACTCAACTACGAACTCCACGCTCATAGTTAAAAGTCCAATTATAATTGTATATTGTAACAATGTTAAATCTTATGTTATAAGTTGTTTAATATTGTTTTACTAGTTTTGATTAAATTGAAAAAAATAACCATTGATTTTTTTTTTATCATTTAAGTGTCAAGGATAAACAATAGGAGTAGGAGGGGAGCTTAGAGTCAGAGTTGGATGAGACGTCAATCTAACCAAAATCTATACCAAAATGACAAAATGCAATAAAGTTTGTAGCAAAATAGAGCATTATTGCAAGGAGAATGCATGGTAGAAGATCCATATCTTTATGACTTAAGACTCTAATACTTAGATTAATTAAAAATAAATAAATAAATTACCAGATCGTGCACATGCAAAAACATGATTAAGTTGTGCTTGTTGGACGATTCCGATCGGTTCAGGAACCAGACGAAGATCAACGAGAACAGAGAGAAAGCACAAACCACGGCGTTTACAATCAGCACGAACCTGTAACGGTAACACTAGCATGAATATATATATACATATTTGCAAAAGATTAATTAGTAATTAATATATACACGAAAAAAAGGAGCTTAATTAGTGAAACACATACAAATAGGCACTTGACTTTCTGTAGCTGGCTGTCTGGGGGATACCAAACACAACGGTCTGGTCGCTAGTGGCCATTACAGAGATTGAGACCAATGTGAAGGCGCTGGCTAGAACCCTAAGAGTGACTTGCGTCGCAAGGAAAACGGTTGTTCCTTGTTGGGCTTTGTCCGAACCTTTTGTCTCTGTGCTCGTCTCCGGATCCGCCATTGATGAACCTATGGAGGAGGAAGACGTACAAAGAACAACGGATTTGTTTTGGTTAAGGTTTATAACATACTATTATTATCAATATGTCATACGATACGCACGACGGGTAAACTTCTATCTCATGTACAATTCTTTGTAGAATTGTGAACCCAATATAAAAAGTCAACGCAGGCATGAATCTAAGAAGTCTATTTAGTCCCAGCCCAATATTGGTACTGCGTACTGCTTGGGTCGGTTGGGCCTAACGAGCCCATGGATAAATTGATGCATGGATTTCAGGTGAAGCTGAGAATGGGTAAAAATTATAAAGGTAATTTTCATCTTATTAACCTAAATACGTGGGTTTTTTCATCTCACTATCCTAACTATTTTTTTGTGGCATCTCATTATCTTAGAATGTATATTTTTTTTATCACTTTCATACCCGTCGTCAATTTTCCATCCATTTTTAGATGAAAACACTTAAAAACTCTATAATATCCCTAATTAACAATCAAATTTTCAAAAGCATGCCATTGGTTTTCAATTTTTTTTTTAAAATCATTTTTTAATGTCACAAAAATGCATTCTAGGGTAGTGAGGTGCTACAAAAACTGCATTTTAGGGTAGTGAGGTGCCACAAAAAATAGTTAGGGCATGAAAGTGAAAAAATGCATTATAGAATAATGAGATGAAAAAAACCACATAGTTGGGGTAGCGAGATGAAAATAACCCAAATTATAATAATGTAGATTCCACCTCCAGTTGGATTTATGGAAAATTAGAGATTAGTCTAGTGGCAAAAAAGCATGAAAATGTCGGTTAATCGATCGTTGGCTATATTCCTAAGAGGGGTCACAACCGTGGGATCGGTTACACGACTTTAAATCTAAGACGGAAGTCAAGAAAGGAAGATTCATGCATTCAATTGGAGTCAAACAATAAAAAATGTATATCATCAAAGATCTAAACAAATATAAAACACATAATACAATTAAAAGAGAATCATAAGTCATTATACTATACTTTGGACTATTATTATATGTTACCATGTACATTGAATCATATCAACCGATCAAACATGTAAATGCGTTCTCGTCTTAATACCGAAAAAATAGAATAGAAGGACAACAACGACGTTGATGCTATTATTCTTTTTGGGGATATTTTCATCTCACTATCCTAACTATGCGTGTTTTTTTCATCTCACTACCCTAACTATTTTTTGTGGCACGTCACTACTCTAGAATGCCTTTTTTTTCACTTTCACACCCTAACTATTTTTTGTGGCACCTCACTACCCTAGAATGCATTTTTTGTGGCACCTCACTACCTTAGAATGCATTTTTGTGACATTAAAAAATGATTTTTTTTATAGAAATTTTGAAAACCAATGGCATGCTTTTGAAAATTTGATTGTTAATTAGGGGTATTACGGACTTTTTAAAAAATTTCATCCAAAAATAGATGGCAAATCGACAGCAGATATGAAAGTGAAAAAAAATACATCCTAGGGTAGTGAGGTGCCACAAAAAATAATTAGGGTAGTGAGATGAAAAAAAACCCACATAGTTAGGATAGTGAGATGAAAACAACTCTTCTTTTTTGTGTTTGATCCCATATCATGTTCAATCATGGAAGTGTTGTCATGGAAGTACAACCAAAATATGATTTTTTTATATACTGTTGTAGGTTTTATTCGATTAAGGGTTGATGTTGTATTTTATTAGTCTACGTGCTCGCCTTTTGTTCTCTCTGTACGTTTCAAGGGTTTGTAGTAATATACCCACTCCTTCCTCATCATTGATCAAGTGGCGGCAACTAGTCTAAGAGGCTTATCCGTTTCCGGTCCACCTCTCTCCTTATATGATAGGGATGATATAAGGTTTGTGTCTACAGCGAGAGCCGACACGTCGTCGGTCTTTCCTGTTATTGGTGGTCGGGCATCCGAGTAGGGGCTTATCCCGGGTGCACGCAGAGATTTGGCCCGACGGACGTCAACGTTTGTGCCGAGACAAAGAGGGGTGTAGGGATCCCGGGTGATATCGGGTACGAGGATCCATTCCAGGGACGGCCCAATATTTATTGAGGCCTAAAGCAAGAATTGATCGATGTCCTTTTTTCTTTATGAAAAAATATAATAAAAAATAAGTAAACATATTCGTATAGAAATATTATACTAGATGATATTGAACAAATGAGCTTGAACATCTATTTATAACACTCAAAATCTAAAATGAATTATTAAGATTAATTTCCAACAAGACAGCCTCCATGGATAAGATGTACCGTCTAGAATTCTACACAAAAATCTAAAAGCTTAAGGATCACATTTATCTATAAACACAATACATTCATGTCAAGTTAAAATATGACAGGTTCAAGATAATTCTAGATAGTTACACCAAATTATGTTATCTTATATGTGACGTCGTGTATGTCTTGCTATTATCATCAACTTCTAAAAATTTCATTACTTAAAATCTTTTCTAGACGATTTATAGTGTATATTAGTAACCCTGATCTTCAATATTGTTAAACACATCGAGACTCGTGCTTTTAGTTCATGAACTCCATGGATTATTCTTCAATAAATGATATTTTTTACTAAACATATTCGTATAAAAACCATACATTCTAGCACCGGTTGTTAATATGTGCATGTATTGTTTCCTTTTCAGTAAGAGAATATTGATATTCTTTAATATTCATCTTTAGAAGCATAGTTTTATTATTTGAATGTCTAAGAAATTGGTTTATAAAATAATAAGAGAAATATGAGATATCAAATCAAACATTAATGGATTTCTCATATGTTTATTTTGCATTCTTTCTGTTTTGATCAAACATCTATATTCAATATTGGATTTTTTTTTTCAATTTTGACATCTTGCTTTTCTAGATTATTTATGTTGAGCATTTTCGTAATGAAGTTGATAAATTGATCGTGATTCCTCAAACAAGTACTATAGTATATTGATATATAAATACCCGCGCTTTTTTTTTGGATGTGTTCCATTGTTTTTTATCCCTATTTTTAATTTACAGATCATTGATGTGTTCCATTGTTTTGTTTTGTTAACGATAGTTTTTCACTACGAAATAAATATCCAGAGAGTTGTTAGAATGTTCAACCCTCAAGAAAAAATGTCTTTCATTTGGAAGAATTTTTTTTCTTCTGAAAAAAAAATTTGAATAGAGATCAAAATTAGGCATAACTAGTATTAAATTTTAATTTCAAGATTAGAAGTATAATATTTTCACTTGATTAAGTTTGATCAAATAATAACAGATCTTTAATTTTATGGACTATTTTTTACCTAATGCCTTAAACAACTTCGTATTTATTTTACGAGGCCTTTTCTGATCGGTGGCCTTAAGCGATTGCTTAACTCGCTTAAAGCTTAAGCCGGCCCTGATCCATTCTATTGAGGCGCCACAGTTTTTTACCGCGCCCGTACTAGGGCCGCTTGTGCCTATGCATGGTGGCGTGAGGCGCAATTGGCTCATAGGGGTGTGGCACTGAGGATCTCTGATGCACAAACACCGGAAAGTGAGTCAGAGATTACACCGGAGGAATCCTTTGGTCGGGGTATGGATGATTGGACGATCGTGGGCTCATAGGATTCACTTACGGACCCGAGAGACTCACGTCAACAGAGACGTAATACGAAAAAAAACGCTGTGTATGGGACTTTTTGGACACATGACTTAAGGGAAACACACCTTGTGAGTGTCTCGCCTCGATCACTTAGGTCAGTTGAAACAATTCAAAGTATAGAGAGAAATACATTTTTCTCCAAAATTACACCAATGATTTTTTTTTGACGAAAATGAGAGATTTATAAAGCTGAATCAGAAGCCAGTAACCCAAAAATGGGTTCTGGCAATGAAGAATAATCCCACACCACATATGCCCATTCACGGGCATTCCTAGCTAGCTCATGAGCTACCATGTTTGCAGATCTTTTTACATGAACTACATTAACTTCTACCATATAAGAAAGAATCTGTTTACAATCTTCAATAATAGCTCCTAACGGAGTGATCAGAACCGAATTGCTCTTAAGAGCCAAAACTAATCCCAAACAATCCGATTCGACCACCCCGTTTCCCATACCTCGGTCCGCAAGCTCTTGCAACGCCGCATTCAATGTCAAAGCCTCTAGCACTTCCGGGTCTTGATAGCCCCCAAACACCTTACATTGCATAAAACACGGGGAACCATCCGCATCTCTACAGATCAAACCACCCCCACCCCCGACACCTTGGAAGACCGCAGCATCGGAATTGACCTTCCACCTACCGGGGGCCGGTTTCCTCCATCTTCAATTCTCGATCACAGTTCCATCAACACCCCTTACTCGCGGCACCTGAGCTTCTATCCAACCAACCAACAACTGCTCAGCACCCCGAAAAATACCTTCGGCCGAGGGACTTTTCCCTTCCCACACTCTCTGATTGCGAGCCCTCCAGAGACCCCAACAAACCACCGAAATAAAATCTGTATTAGCGCCCCCTCCCGACAACCAGCTGGCCCCCAACCAGTCTCGAAATGTCAAATCACCTCCCGAAGAGACGCTCAACACTCTACTCCAAACTGCCTTCGCCACAGGGCAGCGAAACATTACATGCTCAATAGACTCTGCTTCCCCACAAACCACACAATGCAGGCTGACATTTACCCTTATAATGATTAAATTATCGTTCGTAGGAAGAAGACCGGACACCCCCCTCCACAAAAAGTGACAAATCTTCGGAGGGACCTTCTGACGCCATAAATGTTTCCAAAAAACATCTCGGTCCTCAATACTCCACCTCCCCTTCTAAACCTGTAAAAACCGGTAAACATCACGGACGCTATAATGTCCACTTCGGGACCCCCTCCAATACCAATCATCAACAAGCAAACTAGAATTAAGGGGGACCCTCAAAATAGCCTATGCATCATGGACATCAAACAACTCTTGGATCAAACCGTCATTCCATGATCTAGAACCCAGCATGAGAAGATAATTAACAGTCCAATGTTCCATCCTTGGGGGTTCGGCCTCCACTAGACCCGAATCGGACTGAAGCCAAGCCACCCCAAGGACTTTCATGTCTTCTCCTGACCCAATACGCCTTCTAATATCTTCCTTCACAAATCCCTGAACTTCCAACACACTATTCCAAATCGGGCTAGCATTAGGGCACTTCACTGCATTGATATAGTCTGTCAAAGGATAATACCTTGCTTTCATGATACGAGCCACAAGGCTCTCGGGTTTACACATCAACCTCCACCCTTATTTCCCCAATAAGGCCAAATTAAAATCACGAAGAATTTTGAACTCCATACCTCCTTTGAGCTTGTGATCACATAGCCCCTGCCAACTTCGCCATCTAATGCCTTTACCTGTCAGTACATCATTTCTCCACCAGTCCTTATTCATCTCCACTTCTACCTCATGAATCAAATTATCAGGAAGCAAATACACACTCATGGAATAAGTATGAAGCGCCTGAATGACTGATTTAAGAAGCACTTCTTTACCAGCCTTGCTTAACAACAATTCGTCCCAGCTCCCAATTCTTTGCAGGATCCTCTCCTTAACAAAACAAAGGGATCGATATCTACTACGGCCTAAGACCACCGGTAGCCCAAGATAGGACCCCATGGTCTCGGTCACCTGCATGTCCAGAATTGCCCTAATCCGATTCCTCAAGCCATCCTCGGTATTTGGACTAAATACTACCGAAGACTTGGCTACGTTCAACTTTTTCCTGGAAGTCCGCTCATATAAACCCAATAAATGTTTCCACTTATGAGCCTCCTCCTCCAACGCTCTACCAAAGAACAGACTATCATCCGCGAAAAATAGATGGGAGACCGCCGGAGCCGCCCGAACCACTCTAGTACCTTGAATCAGGCCTTTCATCTCATAATTATCAATAAGCCTAGATAATCCCTCAACACAAATAATGAACAGGAACGGAGATAACGGATCACCTTGACGAATACCTCTACCCGGGACAATCGGCCCCAACCTTCGACCCTTCGAAGAAACCCAAAGCTTAGCCGATCGAACACAAACCATAATGAATCGGACCCAATGTGGATCAAACCACATCCCGAATAAAACCTTCTCCAATTACACCAATGATAGAAAAACGCAAATAATAATACCCATCACACAATTATGGAGGGTTATTGTTTGGAAAGTGATTAATACGTATAAATTACGTAAAATTATTTTCTAAAAACTAATTAATCTTATTCATTTTTCTGTTGGGAATGAATGAATCGGAATCAATTGTTCTGTCACAGAAGAAGAAGAGAGTGTGATGAAAGTATAGTAGATTGTTCCGGTGACGGACACATTTGTGACTCTCTTTCGTTCCGTGTCGTCAACTCTGAAACCCATGTTTCATTGGTGTGATGGTGCGTTTTCGATTTCGATTCCAATTTCTGACTACGAGCTCAGCTTAATTTTGCAGAGAAGCTCTCGTATCAGCAAAAATCGCCACAGAGAGAGCTACCTGCTACTCTCTCGGTCATGGCGTCCAACACCGTGGCGGCTCTCTTCCCCGCCGGTTTTCATCCGGTTCCCCGCCGGATCTATGCTTCGACCGCCTGGAAATGCAAACCGATCGGTTCGATTTCTCCGATCGCAGTTTCCGCCAAGCTGACTACACCGCCGTTGGAGGAGGTGGAGCAATCGGGGAGGGGCTTAAGGGATTACTTTGAGCAGGCGAAAGAAATGATGATGAGCTCGACCGGTGGACCGCCGCGGTGGTTCTCGCCCTTGGAGTGCGCTCCAGCGCCGGCGTTGCGGTCGTGTGATGCTCCCCTGCTGCTATATTTGCCAGGTTGATCCATTGGGTTTTCACTCTATGTGCTTGTTAATTGAAATGCCTTGTTTGTTAAACTTGCGTTTGTCTGACCATATCTCTTAATTTTCTCGAGAAAATATTCAATTTCCTATAGTCCTGGAGGTAATTATAAAAGGGTGACCCCAAAAGTAAATTATTTGTCATGATAAAATATTACACTTACAATTGGGTTAATTATCTTTTGTACCTCTATTCTATTGGTAACATATCTTTTGTACTTCTGTGTTTTGTAACGTTTAATAACAGTCCTTCTGTTTTGTTAACTGTCATTTAGCACCCTTTATGAGTTGGTCACGGATCATTTAATACCCCTTATGTATTGATAACATAACATTTAATACCCCTTATGAATTGGTCAAATATCATCAAAATGGCGTAAATTTGATCAAAATTTTATCCAGAGCGTTACCAATACATCAGGGTACTAAAGGAGTGTTACCAATACATAAGGGGTATTGAAGGTAATTAACCCCTTACAATTTCATTAATTGAAACTTGAAAGTGTTTCAAATGTAATGAAGGGGAAAATGAGCATTTATTTTAAAACTTGAATGTGGCTTTCTATCTCAGCCTTTCAACCATTCTCCTTTTTGGGTAGTTCTGAAAAGATAATGATTTTTTTTATTCACTAGTTAGTGGCAAGATGTTTATTTCCATGCTTCTTTATTCAAATTACATGATGTTTTGATCCCACCTTGCAATGTTATATTGATCCATGAAAGGACAATGCTATTAATAGTTTGATCAATAATTAATTTTAATATATAGGGGCTGATGGGGTCGGACTTGGACTCATAATGCACCATGAAAATCTAGCAAAGTATGTACCTCTGTACCAGAAAAAAACAAGTGTTGGTATTTTGTTTAATATATAGATGTTGCTGAGACCTGTGCAACGCAGCTGGTCAGTACTTGGGTATCCATCTAATATCAAATTTTTATTTTTGGAAATGAAGGATGTTCGATGTTTGGTGCTTGGATATTCCTATAATGGATAGAACACCATTTACAGGTCATTCGCTCATCCTCAGTTATGTAATTATGTGCACGAATATGAGAGATGACAGGAATAGAGCTAGTAATTTTGTGTGGCACATTGTCTTTGCTCAATCCATCTCTTCATGGTCTTGAGACACGTAATCAGCATTCGTTACGTACTAATGATATATATTAAAAGCTCAGTAAAGTAGAGAGGAAAGAAAACGGTTAGAGTCTATAACTCATTTTATTCTCACCATTGTAAAAGGAATCTGTTATTAGTAGCACTCGAAGTTTCTAATAGAAAGTGTTATAAGGAAAATGAGTTTTTTGTGCAATCTCTTTCATTGTTCAGAATTGGTGAAGCTGGTCGAAGGGACAGTTAGGTCTGAGCATAAGGGTTCACCAAATAGACCCATATATCTTGTTGGAGAATCTCTTGGGGGTTGCCTTGCATTAGCTGTTGCAGCCTGTAACCCAGATATTGATCTTATGCTTGTATTAGCTAACCCAGGTGAGAATTGTTTCTCTTCTTAATTTTGATGGGGGCTTAGGTCCTTAGTTTCTCTCCTTCTCTGTTATGTGCTCCTAACAAAAGCTTGCATCATCTATCGTAGAATATAATGCATGTTTCTTTCTGCAGCTACTTCTTTCAATCAATCACTGCTGCAACCTCTAATATCTTTGCTTGAAGTCATGCCAACTGACCTGGCTCATCTAAGCTATCCTTATGTGCTGAGCATAATGACAGGTTTACTTTCCTTGTTAATTATTTGTAATTCCCATATGCTGACTTCACATGTTGCTTTGGATATTATTCTCTCTACTTGGAGTTGTTGATGTGCAGAGTTTGGGCATGATTCAACTATGCCCAGCTTGATAACCTGTAAATTCATTGAAATGGTGTTAACATTCAGATGCAGTTGTGTAATACTGGCAATTGTAATTCATAAACATAGGTAATATTTGGGAGAAGGCAGTGGCTACGATGGGTAAGGGATCCACACTGCAACAAACAGTTGAAGAGCTATCGCAGGATCTTGTTGCAATTTCATCTTATCTATCCGTAAGATTCAACTCTGACATGAATTTGCACATTAACAAACTAAAATTTGATGCATTTTTTTTAGTTTAATGAAAATGACATATCCAAACAAATAACTTGTCGCCACATATGTCAACAACTACACAATGAACTCGTGTTTTCTCTACGTCATTTATTTGATTGTCATCCTTTTATCATTGTGTGTTCATATTTTTCAGTGCATGTATTAGACTCTTGGTATATGCTTTTCAGTTTCATGTGAAAAGAATTGATGATTAAACCACAGGTTTGGACTGGTGCATTCCGTAAAGAAACGCTTCTCTGGAAACTGAAGATGCTTAAAGTAGCTGCTGCTTTTGCCAATTCACGCCTCCATGCTGTAAATGCCCAAACTCTTTTACTTTCAAGGTTTTTACTCTGTCATTTCTTTTCCATATCACTTGAACAACTATTGCTGAAGATATGTAATCTTGTTTATTGAAATTGACAGAACTACAATAATCGAGCTTCTAGTAATTATTTTTTAGAGTGATGTCAATCTTGTTGCTGTCTGGCTTTCTTTCAAGTTAGTCATGGTGGGAAAATACCATACGTTTTATCCCAGGATACCCTAAAATAATCCCAGAAGATGGCCACTGGAAATGAAAGAATATAGAATGCTAATAATTAAGGTAGCAAGATTCTTTGCAAAACCCACTCCAAACTATCTGCGTGACAGTTATTATTAACACTGCTAATGAAAGTGTGCGACTTACAGATGCATTTTGATCATGAGGTCTAACATTGCAACAAGTACCCCATATATTGTTTTAAGTGAATTAAAACAAAACCCTCCACAGGTTCTCTATTTCAAATTCTGACCTTACAAAATCAATTTCTGTATATATTAAGATTAAACTTCTATTTTCGTATATCTTTGATAAGTCTCTAGTGTATGGTTTGTTATTTTCCTGTTTAAACATTTCTTTTCAGAATTGTGGGTTGATTCCCTTTCTCTCTCTCTCTTAGTGGAAGGGATCAGCTATTACCTAGTCAAGTGGAATGTGAAAGGCTTCTTAATGCACTGCCTAAATGTGAAATGCGCCAATTCACTGACAGTGGCCATTTTTTATTCTTGGTATGGTAATCTCTCTCTGGTATGTGTGCATGCACAGCTCTTTATTAAAGGTATCTGTACTCTCTGTTAACAAGCCCTGTTCTTGCATGCAATATCTATTTTTTAAAGTTTTAATATGTAATTTTTTTTACATTCTAGTTTTGCATTCATGTGGCAGGATAGTGGTGTTGATTTGGTTACTGTGATCAAGGGAGCTTCTTTCTATCGTCGCTCAAAGTGTCTTGATTATGTTTCGGATTACATGCCCCCTACCCCTTCTGAACTGAAAAAGTTACTTGAATCAACTCGGTAGGTTATACTTTTGCAAGAAAGTTGAACACATACAATTTCTTGGTTAGAATAAAATTAACCCAACTCTAGGTACTAGGATAGCGTATAAATGAAATTTATATCATGGAGATAAGGGACAAGTTGGTTGATATATTCATATATACTAAATTAAGAGGCATACTAGGAGAAAAGATAACTCGTAAAATGTGGATATATACTTATTTACATTGTTTTCCCCTACAAAGGTACCGTACCGAATAGAGGAATCTTGTTGAGACATAGAATCTACACCTTAAAACGTCCCATCTCAGCTCTAGAAATATCCACAGCTGATCTTCACTGCTAGAGTTGTTGTTCTGATGATTTATTGTTAGCAAAATGAAATGATCTTTGATTACAATTATTATCTGACTGTCATTGTGCTCCTAGATGGCTTTATTCAGCTATTAGCCCTGTAATGCTCTCAACTTTAGAGGATGGGAAGATCGTAAAAGGCCTTGCTGGTATTCCTTCTGAAGGGCCTGTCCTGCTAGTTGGCTATCACTCCTTACTAGGACTCGAGTTGGTGCCGTTGGTGTTGCAGAGTTTGATTGAAAGGAATATCATGGTGCGAGGCATAGCACATCCGATAATATATACCAAAGTGAGAGAAGAATTTTTCCCTGATGTATCAACATTTGACATGTTCAGAGTTATGGGGGCAGTTCCTGTCTCAGCAAAGAATTTATTCAAACTTCTCTCTTCAAAGTCTCATGTCCTGTTATATCCAGGAGGAATGCGTGAGGGTCTTCATCGAAAGGTAACATTTTACCTTGAGAGTTTAAATCACTACCAGTTATTGAAAGTTCACATCTACATTCCTCAATTCAAATTTCCAGGGTGAAGAGTACAAGTTATTCTGGCCAGAAAAATCCGAGTTTGTTAGAATGGCAGCCAAATTTGGTGCTACGATTGTACCTTTTGGAGTCGTTGGAGAAGATGATATTGGTCAAGTATGTCTGAGATGATATTGTATCTGAGTGTGATTTATTTTTAGCTAGTTAAGAGTTATAGTTTGTGTTGCTTCCTCATCAAATGTCTTTAAACCTTATAAGCTAAACTCATTAGAAATACGAACATTGGTATAAATAATTGACTAGATATGCGATGGTTGTAGGTTGTAGTAGATTATGATGATTTCGTGAAGATTCCTCCATGCAAGGCTCGAATAGAAAAACTGACAAATGAGGCTGTAAAGTTGAGGTATTGTAATTTCCCTCTCTGTGGTGTGCCTGTTCTACTCCTCATTTGAAAATCAACCCCTAACTTGTGATGACAGGGACAAAGCCATAGGGGAAGTGGCAGAGCAGTATGTACACATGCCAGTGATTCTACCAAAAGTCCCCGTTGGCCGATATTATTATTACTTTGGCAAGCCAATTGAGACACAAGGTATGTCCACTGAGACATAAACCTCTTTGAATTTTTTACTGTAAAAGCTCAAGTTAGCAATATGATCAACTATAGTCTTCCCTAGTTCATTGTATCAGAAGATCAAACTCTCATCCAACTGTTAAATGATAAATTGACACTTTTAATATTACCTAAAAGCCATTGATATACACTATACATGTATGTGATTGCTTGATCACCATATCAGTGTGATTTGTCGGATGCTCAAGATTGTAATGTTCAATTGCTATTGCCAACTAATACATGCAACGGTCCTCTGTATCGTGCTTAACCTTGTTACATATTCATTGGTTTTCATTTAACCTTGATTGTATCCCATGAAGGGAGGAAGACGGAGCTGAGAGACAAAGAGAAATGTGATGAACTGTATAAACAAGTGAAGTCAGAGGTTGAGCAATGTCTTGCTTATTTAAAGGAGAGAAGAGGGAGTGACCCTTACAGGAACATCTTGTCCAGGGTGGTTTACCAGGTCACTCATGGATTTGAATCTGAAATCCCAACCTTCCAGCTTAATCATTCTCAGTAATCACTGGTAAGATCCAAACATCACTTGGGCCCTTTATAGGTATTGGAGGACAAGTCTTCATAGTTAAGCAAATATATCACGTGGGTTGAAACTGGTTTGTCCACAGCTCAGATAGTGTCTCTGTGTCATGGACGGTACCCTTTGGGTGGGGGAAGGGTTGGCTTAGCTTAGCTCAGCTATGTATCACATTGTTTTGCAATTTACACTTTCTATATATATAGAATATAGTAATAAGTATTTTCTGGATCGTCACCAAAACATTAAGGCCTTATTGTGGGGGTAGTTGTAGTTCCATTGGTTTATTTTTTTTCATGTGTATGAGGTCAGAGAGGAAGGTGATGTGAACATGTGACAGTAGAGGCCTGAAAAAACTCAAAGACAATGGGCTCTTCTTGGCCCCTTCCTGTGCTTTCTTCGGCCCTAAGTTGCTTTTGACTTGACTTCACCATAATTGAGTTACTCATTTTTGGGAATTTGTAGTTTTTTTTTAATATATATAATTGTTAAAAAGGTATTATAAATAATGATTTTTTCTTTATAATTTAGATTTCAAAAATAGTAAATCAAAAAAAATCAAAATTTCATATCTTTAAATTTCTTATTTTAAGAAATCAAAGAAATGTGAGAATTTAGATTTTTGTTATTTAATTATCCCCTTTTGAAGTTCTAATAGTAAAATCGTCATTTTAAAACAGGTTTATATAAAACAAAATAAAATCAAAATATTATATAGTTTCGGATCTTCGAATAGAGCTGAGATGCTGATATTAGAAAAATAATTGTTACTTTTCAGCGCAGCTTTGAAATTTAATAAAACACATAAAAAAAACATACACATGATTGAATATTTCAAGTGTAAATTTGGGTATCAGACTCTGTTTATGTAAGTATGTGCATCTATCATTTCTCTTAGTACAACTCGAAAAAACTTGTTTTGTCCAGTGAACATAAGGGTCTTTCGTTGGAGACCCTAGGGGGAGGTGAGGATGATGTTAGGCATCCGAAGAGGTTTTCGGCAGGAGGAGGAGTGGGATCGGAGAGCGGGGCGCTTCTCCTCTTTTGCGTCCTGCAATCATCAGCATCCATGTTCATCGCTTCCTGGCTCTACCACCAACCAACACTTCCGGCCTCTGCAACCTACCGGAGAACAACTCCAAAGTAGCACTGATCTTGAGCCCTGTAAAAAGGATAAAAACTTGAACATGTCGTCGCGGAATCGGGAGGTCGAGCGATAAATCCTCAAGAAGGATGAACACAACATGTATGCTGAAAGGAAATAACTAAAAATAAAATAAAAAAACAAGGGACACGAGAGAAAGAGCCACTCTTAGAAACGGGATAACGGTTAGGGTTGAGAGGTTCTCTCATCAGAACGTAATGGTTGCTCTGTCTCTATCGATAGGCTCCTTAATTAACTAATTTATTATCTTTGTTAGATGTGAGATTATAATTTAAATTTTTCCCACATTTGCACATCAATTTTATATACATGAATTTGAGATTAAATGTGTACCCTTAACTATATACTTACATTTGAATCGAATTCTAATTCAAAAGTGGGTATTTAGATTAATATAGATTCGAGAACCGGCTTATTAAAATTTTATTTAATGATAATTAATTCTCACATTTTAATTAAATAAATTGGGCTCGATCGAGCTAATTTAAACATTATCGTTCATCATTGAGTTAAGCTCAAACTTGATTGTTAGGCTCGTTCATATCCGAGTTCAACTTAAACCTAACAAATGTTTTTGAATACCATCTTAACAATTTGGATTCATCCATACCGATTATATATATTTGAAATGATTGTACAAATTTATAGCGATCTTTTATACATTCTATGAAATACCATAGGGAAATAGCTTTTTTCTTTTTACAAATGACATCTCAAAACTATTTTTTATATGCAAATCCATTATTTAGAAATCATTAGTCGTATGACAATAATCATGTGGCTTCAAAGTTTTTTTTCTTCTGTAAATGACAGTTTTTTTCTTTTGTATTACATGTGTTTTTCAATTTGTAATCCCCTGTACACATGTTTTGTAATGAGAAGCATCATATATTCTTACATGATTACTTTTGAATATTTTTTCTTCAAAAAAAATTAATTATATTAAGAAAAATAGTTAAGATATGCAGGCAGAAAAATAGTCGATCCACTAATAATCTCCACCAACATTAATTTGCTTGAAGCAAGCAAAGCTCACTATCTAGTTGAGCATGTTCTTGGCAAAGCTTAACTATTATATCCGAAATAAACATATCGCATACCCTAAACAAAGCAAGTTATTACAACTTGAGGGTCAGATCAAGGTTGTGGTTACTACAATAACCACCAGACTCATCATCATGCTGATACCGATCATACAGACGGTTATGACGCGACTCCGATCCGGCGACGGCGACAGAAGCTGAGGCCCGGTGGAGGTTACTCTTCTTATTACTGCTGGAGGAGCAGTAACAACAGTTGCTGTTGTAGCAGTATAACTGGTGTTCCACAAATGTTGGAACAACATTAGTAAATCCGAAACCATGTTGTTGGAAAATGGGTCCGCCGGAGAAGGTGGTCCGGCGAGCGGCGGCTCTCTCGCGCTTGTGGGCGTTCTGGTGACCACCAAGGGCCTGGGACGTGTAGAATTTGCGGTTACAGTAGAGGCACGAGAACCAGCGACGTTGATGATCATGATCACGGTCATGGTCTGCTCCAGTTCTAGCCGAAGAAGAAGAAGGTTGCTTGGAACTGAGGAAGTCGATGAATGGATTGGCCATCGTATCACAATAAGAACCAATACTCATGAACTGCATATATATACCGATTATATATATTTATAATACTCTTCATATATATATGTATGCGTCATCAGCTACGAGAATAATAAGGTGAGAGTGATCAAGTCTATAAAGGGCTTTAAATTTTTGTCCGATTCATAATGACAAAACTACCCCTCCCCACTCTGCCCCAAGTCCACCTTCAGCTACTCTTCCACTTCCATGCATGCCCTGGTTCAAATTCAATCATTAAGCTCGTGAACGAATTGAGAGCAAATTAAGGTGTCTACGTGAAATATATACCAAACTCACTGTAATAATTAGTTTAATACAAAAAAAATTACCTAGAAATTTTGTTAAAAAGTTCTTTTCCTCGAACAAATGCATGTTATTTACATGTTTACATTTCTCGAACAAATGCATATTATTTACATGTTCACTTTTTTATCAGCGTAAATTTAAATTGAAACCTCTCATGATGTATAAGAGGAGTACAAGGTGGTCTAACTACATACCAAACAATGCAACCATGAACCAGATACAGACTCGAACGCTGACATGATATTTAATTTAGTTTAAAGTTTAACCGTTACAACAAAACTTCCGATGATTCGTTAAAATTCGAACACTAACCAGCTAATATCTGAATGGCTTTGACATGAAAATATAGGAAAGAAAAAGAAACTTGTAGATGGAGTTGAGTGGAGTGCCATCTTTTTCTTTTGCAGCTGCAAGCTAGAAATGATGGGATGAGATTAGGGTTTGGACTTTGACAGTTTAGAGAGAAGAGAGAGCTTTAGCCACCACGAGTGTGTATGGCATGTCCTTGATGTGTACGTACGTAGGGATGCTATAATGATAAAAAAAAAATAGGTCACATGAAACAACATCGGCAGTAGCAGGAGGAGCATGGCCATAAAGGATTGGTTGGAGAAGTGATGGTCCTAGGCTAGCTCCGGCACATGCACGATGCTTTGACTCATCACTGCGCCTTTGTCTTAGACTTGATGATAATATTGATGTGAGTCTTGGGTTAGCTACTACACACACACTTACACAAGGAAGGCATGGACTCACACTTCACTCCTCACTCGAACCTTACCCTAAATGGGTTGCTTACTAGGTTCCTTCATTGCATTCATTCCACGAACCCCTCTCTCTCATCCATCCTCTGACAGACCCATCCATATCACTTTCTTTTTGACAAGACTATACATACATCAATATATATACTTGAAACATATATCCCTAATGAATGCTGTGACTGAGTGAGACTCACTTTCAGAGCAAATACATAAACAAACTACTCAAGAAAAGCCCAGCCCATGATTGGGGCCCAATTTATTACTTGGGCCTGGGTAGCATATAGATAGGCTAAACCAAAGGGACTTTCATCCAGATCCAGGTATTGTTCATTTTGGGGTTCCAACCCAAGACAAGAATGTCTATGGTTTTTAACCTTGAAACCCATTCATCAGATTATTACAGGGCTTGCTGGAGAAAAGAGGACACTCTCTATACAAAGGAACAAGGTTAGTTCAGTGCCATTTTCAAGATGAACATGACACAGAAACATGTGACTGACTTTTATATATGTACACATCCTCAGCATACTCTTTGTGTTTTTAGTTGCTGATGTCAAAGTATTTCGGATCCTCCGGGTAATGGTACTCCACATTTAACTGCCAACAACAACATGGTATCATGATCAGCCATGCTCAATTACTACTTGCAAAAAGAACAGGGCAATTTTGCATACCTTGCCCTCATCTGCATCTGAATGGCGTTGAGGGAACACAACCCTCATATCGTTATATAGATAGAATCTCCTTTCTCCATCAGCATCTAAACCTGTCCCTTGTGTCCCAGATTTGCATCTCTGAGCCGACCTGGAAGACTTTTTAGGTGAAGGGCACTGGAAGCGGAGATGAAGGGCATAACGAAGAGCACCAGTGCCGTTTGTACTTTCATTGGCCTTTGAACAACCATGCAATGACTTCCTAAGGTCACACCCAATGTCTGTTGATGCCGCTTGATTGGGGCTTTCCATATCTTTGACTTTGCTGGCTTGGTCAACCGATCTCACGGTGTTTACCGTGCTGACATCAACAGGATTAGTCTTCTGGTGGACTGCAGTCAACTTGTCTTTGACTTTCATGTCCCCGCCTGTCTGTCCCTTCATCCCGGTAGAAGTCACGCTGGAAGAGTCTATGTTGACCTTCTGGCGTAAAAATGTCTGCAATAGTATAAAAGAGAAACAAGAAAGCAAAAAAGAACAAATTAGTACATTGCATTGTTAATACAGAGAGAATTGTTAGGTTTTCACTAAAACTTTCTTATACTATGCTAAATAGTATATCGATGACGCGACTTCGCAACCAACACAAAATAAGATCCTCTGACTAAATAAAAGACTAATAAGAGCATGACATCAAAAACCTAGGATAAGTGCAGATTTAAAAAGTCCAAAGAAAAATCAAGAGCAGTTGTCCAAAAAATGAAACATATATAACTGAGTACATCACTCAAATCATAGCTGCAAAGGAAAATTAGAGTAGAAAACACAAGCTAGGATCCATCTTACTTTGGTTCCGGCAGGCATATCACTCAAATCATAATTGCAAAGGAAAGTGTGAAGAGGCGTCTTTTCTGGGTTACTGAGTACCTGTGGAGAAACCAATTTAATACTAAATAAAATGTGATTTCTTAGTAGGTTATCTAAAATAAAATATACAATGAAATGAAGAGATCTGAAGTTATCACATAAAGTAGTTTTTTTTATAGAATTATCTTGAAAAACAATAAGATGAATAGAATTTAATTAAATGCACTTGCAGACGCGAAAAGGATATGCAACACTCAATTTAACATCAACATTTCAGTCACCAACAAGACATCAGGTTATAAGAGATTCAGAATTTCATCCAGGATAAAATCTAGGTAAGAGGTATAGAAAATGCATTTATACCAGAAGAGGTACATGTCTTATAAACGTGGGGATACAAGAATAACCCAAATATACCACTAATGTCACGATGCAACATTAAAATTTTCAATGATATGATGTTAGAAACAAAAACTAAAAGAAAACGCTTCAGTGGAAAAAAGAACACAGTTTTCAGATGATCCAGAGCAAAGTTTGCAAGTGTATACCAACTAGCATGGAATATAGGAAGTAGATATGTAAATAATTATCAACAAAAACATATGGGTATCAATTTGAGCGCATCAACTGAAAACTAATATCCTAATGTCAGTGGAGTGGACCGCCTGTCAAATCTTAAAGTATAGTTGATGTCAAAGGAAGGAACTATTACAACACAATTGTTATCATACCAATTGTATTTCAAATTTCCAGTCACATGAATTCAGAGACACAACAGTTTTGAGAGAAATGACAGTACCAATTGTATGCGCCCTTTTATAGGCACGCGCATCCGGCTTTTGGCAGATTGTGAATCATCATTGTTCATGCCTCTCTTCACTTTTTGGCCCCTGCACTTGTTTGATGAGGAATTTCTAGCAAGATCTATGGATGCATAGTAAAGTAAGAAGCAGTCCCCATCAATACTGGTAACTGAAAATGGTAGCTTTTGGGATTGGGGTGAGAAGCTCCCTCCAGTAATGCTAAGTACAGCCAGAAACCCATCAATTGTCTACACAAACAAGATCAGTCAAATCAGTCACATGTGAAGCCTTCTAAACCAAAAGTAAGTCTCGTAAGCAGGACCAAAGTTGTTTGTCCAAGGGTCAAGCCTTGAACTTAGGTCTTGGGACATGGATTCAAGCCCCAGCAGCAGTACCCATTAAGATTTCTCTTCCCAACTTTTGTTGGTCCTCTCTCTGTACAGTCCTTGTTGTCAAGGACTCAAGGTGGAGGTCAAGAATTTAGTGGTCTTTTCTACAAAAGGGAACCTATTTCTTGCTCCATACATAAATCTTAAAAAGTTCTCTAAAAATCAAAAATTGTTTGGTGCTCCCTTACTTTTACACAAGCAAGGTCTTGAGCCCAAAATGCTCTGATACACCTGCTTTAGTCGTTAAATAAAGGTCATGTGAGCAGGACAATGCAAGTAATCATCCTTACTACTAACCTGAGTGGAATTCCCAGATAAGAATCGACCAGACAAAAGGGACTCCTCAAATGAACCAACCAAAGACCTCCTGACAGGAAGTCCAGTCAAACTCCTAGTAATCCTCATGCAACGAGGAGTGGGGGCTGAAGCTTGGCGGAAAGGCCAATGTAGATCAGCTGCACACTCAAAGGAAGGACATAGCTCCTTGCTAATAAGATCAATGTCTTCAAATGATTTCCTTGCCACATTGAACTCCTCTTCCCCAGGAGAGAAGAAAGTACCCAATTCAGGTCTTGCAAATGACTTTTCTATATTCTTTAATGTTGGGCAACAATCCAGTTTCTCTTTCTTTAGATCTTTGTATCCTCCTCCGGTTTTCATTCGTTCGGTGAATGTTGGACCAAGAGGTGACAAAGAAAGAGGAGGCGATATCACCTTGTTTTCATATATTGATATGGCAGCAGTTTGGCACCTTAGATTTCTTGATTCCCCAAATTGATTGTCCACAGGTGATAAATACCTAGTTCGGGGTAGCAGTTCCTCATTCTCCAGCAAAGGACCATCAGTGAAAAAAACAGGAGCTGGTCTACGAGTATCAGATTGCAAAATCTTTTGCTCCATGCAGCTAGAAAAAGACCAAGATGAGGGATGTAACTGGTTTTTGCTTCCAACATTTGCTTTCTTATGGTCCTGAGCTGCATTTCCACCAAAATTCCCAGTTCCAGAGGGAGAACTTATCTGAAAATTGACACATCCAATGTCTAGATGATCCCCGTTGAATTGATCTGGAGATAGTATCTTACTTAGAGGAGACAACAATCGCTTTCTGACTAATGACCCACTGCATTCAATCTCATGACGTGTTATGATGCTAGTGGAACTAGCAAGGTGAGCTGAACCTGAACCTCCCTCAAGTCCATCAATTACAGAACTCATTCCACTAGACTCAAAGCCAACAACCCTAGAAACAGGTTTCTGAATGTTCCGTCCATCTTTAGGAGAGAACCAGCCAAATCTATCTGCAGAACCCATTTTAAACCCTTGCCCATTGGGCGTATCATCAATGGCCCTTTCAAATTTGAATGAATCATCTGAACAATTAGAATGCTCCTGGAAATCCCCCAGAGAAGAAGAGCTCCTCAGCATATTCCTAGCACGTCCACCTTGCATTCCATCCAAATCACAAGTACCTATACTAGCAAACTGCGGTGGAGCCTGCAGGAATGTGCTCAATGGTTCTGCTGTAACTTCCTCAGCAATTTCACCTGAGGAAGCCCGAGGCAAGCCCATCCTTGGTGTCTGGATGATACTGTGTATACTTTCTTCCAAGAAAGAGCTCAACAAGTTCGCCTATCCTAAATATTTTGGTTTCACTACTTTCTACCAATTGTCCTAATCAAGATCCATTTACTGAATACAGGCAATGCTTCACAAACCTATCATTCAATGTTAAATAATGGAAACCGATCCCTAATTCCTTCCAAATTAAAATACAAATTTCGACCCTAAAACTACAGAAAACAAGTACTATGTATCCACCAGAGGCATCCACAACTCAGACATATCAGGTTCCAATTCCTGGCAAAACTTTAAGGAGAAACCGAAGCACGTGCTAAATTTCCACGAATGATGAGAAGCAGGTATCACTGTGCACCTGTATGAGGAAGCATTGCAGCACATACGATCCATAGTTGCCGGGACGGTTAATGCATATGCCTGAAAGAAGCTCCAAAGAGAGGGAAAAATCAGCTCTCCAAGTTTACAATTAACCAAATTTTCTACTGGATCAGCAAATCAAAACAGGCAATCAACTCTATACAGATCAACAAAACATAAATGAGGATATAAATTTCACATTGTACAGGCTGAAAATGCAACAGGGTATTCCTCCTCTTAACACTAAATTCAAATCCTAGTTAGAAGCTTCACTGATTGATCATAGAACAATAGATGAGCTTACCTCAAAACCCAGACCTGATTCCAATTCCATCCACTCTATGATATCAATCCAATGAACAATCTCCAGTCTAACAAAAGGGGGAAAGAGCTAGAACTAGAGCCTAAATCAGTTTCCCAGAAAGCAGAATGCTCCTACAAGAAAAGGGTTCCCTTGTACGGCACACATTCACCACAACCCGACGCTCCAAGTCACCTTCCCCACTACAAGCAATGCTTTTATTTTTCTTTTATTAAACCCTTCAAAAGACATTTTCAACTCAAACAATTTAGATAGCTAAAATCTCTCCCAAGCACACGCAACCAGCCAAATCAAACACAAACCCAACACAACGCAATACAAATCCAATCCAATCCAATCCTCATCATCAAAAACAATCGCAAACATCAACAACCGCTTAACACATTATTCCACACCATAAGCGATCACTGGACAACAAGACCCACCAATTGAGCTCGCGACTGCTGAATCTGATGGCCGATTCATCTCAACAACCTCCCATGACAATTTCCAATCGACAGATCCACCATTGGAAGAAGAGAAACGATCGGAGAGGAAAACAAATGAAAAACTACAAGTGGGTTTGTAGCAGAATGAATAAATAAACAAAAATATCCTTGTGGGTCTTTTTCTGGGAGGTGGAGATGGAGATGGAGATGGAGATGAAGGTTGGGAAGACGATAATGGGTGAGGAGTGGTGTGGTGTTGGGGTTGCGGTTATAGACATCCAATTCCATGTCTCTGTCTGGCTCAGCTGTTTATAAATCCCAAAAGAGAAGTGTCTATCACCCACCCTACCCCTCCTTTTGCCCTTTCAATAAACCAGATTTTTATTTTCTGTAATTAATTTTAACTTTCTCTAATTACTAGTACTACACACCACTCCAGGGTTTTTACTTCATGAGAGCATTCACAACGATGGGCGGTAAAGCGCTGGAGAGGAGAAAATGCCGGCGAGGAGCGGGCTAGGAGCTGGCGGAGAGCTCGCTGGCGAGGACGGCTGACGACGATCTTCTCGCTGACAGTTCTCGCCGACGGCAACGGCTAGTTTATCCCCAAAATCCTTTTTGTCCAATGGAATAGTCTTGATCAATGTTAATTTTATTTTAAAATAAGACACACCTATATTATCCAAAAAAATCTAAACGTCCAATAGAATAACCTTGATCGTCGTTTTTTATATTAAAAAACGCTCACCATAACTACAACATTTATGTTTAAACCAATCCTAAACCCTTATAAAAATCCACCCTCACAAACTAAAAATCACAAATGGTCTACTCTCACTATTAATCCTTCTCAGAAAGCATCTTGTTTGTCCGTCATCATGGCCAACCTACCTAACGATGTTGATTTCAATTCTATTTTAGACGAGATGCTCGAAGACTGTCTGTCCATCGACAGGGGGGTTGTTAGACGACGCTTTGGTCGATTCTCCACCACGGAAGCGAACATACATTCCACGTGACCGGGTAGCTGCGAACGAACGGTTAATGAAGGACTACTTCAACACCCACCATGTGTACACCGAGGTGCAGTTTCGGCGTTGGTTCAGAATGCCAAAGTCTATGTTCCTCCGTATCGTACATGCATTGGAGCAGCACGATGATTACTTCAAGGAAAGGTTAGATGCATGTTCCCAAGTTTCATTTTCTCTGTATCAGAAGTGTACTGCCGCCATTAGGCAGTTATGTTACGGAATCGCAGCTGATGGGTTGGACGAGTACTTGAAGATAGGGGAAACAACTTCTTTGGAATGTTTGCGAAATTTTTGCAGTGGCCTAAATAGAGTCTTTGGTCCTACATACAGGCGTAAGCCTACACGGGATGATATGGACCACATTTTGGCGGTTAATGAAGCGCGAGGGTTTCCGGGCATGCTTGGAAGTCTTGACTGCATGCACTGAGAGTGGAAGAACTGCCCAAAGGCCCTTCGAGGAGCACATTCCCGGAGGGACCACGGTAATCGACCAACCGTTGTCCTCGAGGCGGTTGCTACTCGCGGCTTATGGATTTGGCACTCGTTCTTCAACATGGCGGGCTCGAACAACGATTTGACGATGCTCAACCATTCCAAACTGTTCGCGGATGTTATCAACGGTTGGCAACCACCGGTTGAATACACAATAAATGGTAATAATTACACACTCCCGTATTATCTTGCTGATGGCATATACCTTTCGTGGCCAGTGTTCGTAAAAACAATTCCATTACCTCAAACTCCGAAGCAGAAGAAGTATGCTGAAGTCCAAGAAGCGTGCAGGAAGGATGTGGAACGAGCTTTCGGCGTACTCCAAGCTCGGTTTCACATTATCAAACAACCGAGCCGTTTGTGGGTTTCCAAGTTTATCGGTTTGGTCATGAATGCGTGCATTATACTGCACAATATGATAGTTGAGGCTGAACGTCATACGTACGACGGGTACCTTGAACAAACAGATGAAGATGGTCCAAGTCAACCACATATTGCACGAGGAGGCTTCGTCCCGACCAATGTCATACTTGGAAACACTGCGATGATGCAAAATGAACGGATGCATTACCGATTGAAGGACGATCTCGTCGAACACCTCTGGGATAAACTTGGAGACGCCTAGCTGCTATTTTCCTTTATTAAGGTTTTAAGTTTAGTTCTAGTTCATCCAGTAGCTTCTTCTTCAACTCATCTTTTGTACCCTTTTATCTGTGATCGAGCTTCGATCGAACTTGAACTTGACTCGATTCATACTTGTTCTTTTTCCATTTAATATTTGTTTTTACATAACAAATCCATTAAAAAAATTAGTTTTTAAACCATCTCGTCGGCGCCTCCCCGCCAGCAATAGAAACTCCACTGTAGAGCTCGCTGGCGATGAGCTGGCTGGGAGAATAAAAACCAATATTTAAGCCATCTCGCCGGCTACCGGCGAGATGGTTGTGGATGCTCTGAGTACAAACAAAAATAAGTGATAACCTCAAAAAAGAAATACACCAAATTTATTATATATAATATATATTTTTTTAACGTGGAAGTGAAAGTTTTATTTCTTGGTAGAGCCAGCTTTTTCAGTGAAAAGTGTACCGAAATTTTTCAGTGATAATACATGACGCTAAAAAAATTGAGAAAAGGCACGACCATGAAATTAGAAAAAATTAAAAGATATTTAAAAAAATCGAAAAACAATAATACTTTTACAAAAAAAAATTGAGGTCCCATGTGGCTCCACCACTGATTTGTTGATATGATTAATTAAATAAGTACAATGGAAAAAGAAATAATCTAAATGAAAGGGCGAGACGAATCCCGAACAAAACATCCAAGACGCTGACATGTAAGTAAAATTCACGGGGAATCCATGTGAATAGAGAGGAGGTACCTCCTCTTGTCAATGATAACCAGGCTCTGGCTGATTTCGTATTTTCCTAACTCGACATGATAATACCTGTGGTGTTTGATGAACACTCTGTTCTTATGGCAAAGATCGTTTTGGGGCGATTAGGAAGTATCAAACGTCTAGGTAGAACACCGGGAAAAGGGGGATCCAGTTGCTTATAGTGATGTCGACCTTGGCAAAGCAAGGTGTGCATCCCTACACAACCTCTTTGTTTGAGAGCTCTCGATCCAACGGCTGGGGTTGAGGCAGGGAGTTGTCACCCGCTTCAGTCAACAGGATCAGATGTTGGTTCCACCCTACCTGACTTTGATCAAGGGTGTTAGGATCCCGATCCAATAGATGGGAATGAGACGTCTCTACACGGATTCCCGATTGATCGGATGCGCCACAATCATGGCGCCTGATCCAGGATCAGGCATCCGATGAACGTGAATGATCGGCATACGGTTGAGAAAGCAGACATGCGGAGAGAGCGATAGCTCTAGTGGCGAAGGAGGAGGAAGATGTGGCGGCTCTAGTGGTAGATGAGGAGGTGGTGGCGTTAGGTCGTAAGCGTGGTGGGGGAGGTGCGGCGACGCTGGTGGCGATAAAGGCGACGGTGCTGGTGGTGGTCGATCACGAGCGATGGTGGAAGAATAGATCCCCTTGAACCTTTTCCACCGGCTGATTCGAAGGGGATCCGGATCAGATGCAGTAGAGAGGATGGGGAAATATGTCATGGTGGTGGAGGTAGCGGACGAGACGAGGCCCGGATAGAAAACCATAGGCGACGACGAAGTGGAACCCTACTAGAGGGAGAAGGAGAGACCGACGACCTAGTCTCTAATAGAGGTAATGATAAATATTCGCGATGAATTATACACATTTTAACGGAAACAAATATTATTGATGAATTATTATTGTTTTGTGAATATTTTTGATGAAATAATTTTTGTTTATAAATCCACTAACACAATTTAGTGTTTTTCGCTAAAAATTGAAAGTAATCACAAAAGTGTATACATTAAGTACCAAAATATATAACAAGTAGGGGAAAATGTCATTTTTTGAAAGAAAAACTTTGATGTCACGTGACTTCCACATGACTGATTTCGTTTTTCTAACGGAAAAACTAAGATTTTAAAATTTTGTATAGAAGAACGCGTGTATGAGCAAGGACATTTCCGGCAGACAATTCAAACTCTCTGATCCTAAGACTATAACTAAAACAAACACAGTTTTGAAAACTGTGGTTATCGTAAATATAAAGAACATATAATTCTTTTAGTGACCAATTATGGCTCGAACTTGTACATATTAGATTTTCATGACTATTGCTTAATCCTACGAGGGGGTCTGTTGCTTTTTGTGAGGTGTGTGATAGTAGATCAAGGATCACATCAATTGATGGAAGGAACCATTAGCTGATGTTTTTTTATTTTGATAAGCTCGAAAATTTTATTATGAAAAAGTTTGGTTTCCAAGGTCAAAAATGACAACACAAAACGATTACAAAGGAATCCTAAAAAGAGCTAAGAAGGCACAACCTGAAAAAAGCAAGCAAACACACATGCGAGTGAACAGTTTCTCAAGAGACTCAACTAAGCGTCTCACCCGAACCGGTGAACAATACCTTAGGGTGATCAGGGTGAGTCCTCTGGTCCCCAAAGGACTAAGTAACATGTGCCCCTCCACCACAAGCAGATCGGCCCCATATAGACCCCCCGGATGAGAACTCACCGGACTCACGTGAGAACAGACGAAGCTTAGCCTGGATCTCGAACAGAAACGCATCGGACTTGCAAGACCAAAAAAGGTCAATCGGGCCTTAAACCCATAACACGTCTACTCCTCGGTCAAAGACACCAGCCCGGGCGCATACTCCAATATGATTAGGAAGAACCCGACGGTAGAGAACCGGTCTGCGGCAGAATACCATAAGAATGACTCATAACTTTTCCAAACACCACATCACCACTTTCCATCACAGAGTTGAAGACCACCGCATTTCTTAGAAGCCAAATATTCCAAATCGTGATATAACACACGCGAACCCAAGACTTCCACCAATAATGAGAACGTAGGCCCTTCCACTGAACTAGAGTCCCACCAATGGAAAGGGGTATGACCCAAGAAACTAATCTTTTACATGATGAGAACCCAAGCCTAATTTGTCTGGTTTTACAGCAACCTCATGCCAAATATACATGCATATTTATTTGGTTTGCAACAACAACATGCCTTATTTTTCTGGTTTTACAGCAACCTCATGCCAAATATACCTCCAAAACTCTTCTACACCAAACTCTTTTACTAAAATGGAATTGCAAGACTCTTTTACATCAATCTCATTTCATTCAACAGTTTCAAAATTACATACCAATTCTACTAATCATCTAATACACCAATAATTTTGCAACACTGAAATGGAAATGCAAGGGTCACAACACCATCCTCATTTCATTCAAAAAGTTCGATAACTACATACTACTTTTCCTAACCATCTACTACACCATATACAATGCAAATCAGATGCAAAATAATAGACAAACACAATTGAGAATCATCCATAATGTTTTGTTGTTCTTCTTCTTCTCTAATTCAGCTTTCTCCAACTCCATCAATTCAATCAACTCATTCATTTTTGCAATTTCCTTCTCAATTGTTGCATTGTTTCTTTCCAATTCGGTTTTTGTAGTTAGGACTCCAGTAATCTCCAATCCCATCACTTCATTAACCTCATTCTTTACTGTAATTTTCAATTCCAGACTTGTATTTTTCTTTTCTATTTCAGCTAAATCTTTATGCAGTTTCACACTTTCTTCATCCAAACTCCTAATAGTGTACTCCATTGTTTTGATTTGTGCATACAAACCAAGCAATACTATTTTCCCAACATCACAAGTCGGATCATCAATCCACTTGAAAGAATTGCATTTTCGTGAACTCTACAATTCACATTCCAACTCAAATTCAACATCACATTCCAACCGCCATTCAACTACAACTCATTGATTCCACATAACTTCACATAACAGTTCAATTTCACAAACCCTATAAATAAGAGTTAGCGCAAAATTTGAACTCACCTTGTATCGTGCACATCCTGCAAATCTCCTACCATGGTTTTCGTTCGTCTTGGAAGTTCTAATCGACGCTACTAGACCGCAAAAGCACCTCAGGACATCGTCGTCCATCTCACAGCTCACGCTATGTTCTCTCCTTCCTCCTGAACCCAACATTTTTATATATTTTGCATCTGGTCACTACCAAAGGAAGAAGACACCATTTAAAGGCAGTTTCGTCATTTTTTCGGAATTAGCCTGTCATGTGCCAAACACGTGTTTTTTTATTAACGGTTCACTGAGAAAAAGGGCTAATGATTACAACTGTAAATATGAATGTATGTATCAGTTAATTTTTTTTGAGAATATATATCGATAACCGTATCAAATTGAGGATATATAATTGTAGTTTTTCTTAATATGTTTGACTCATGTATAATCAAAATCAAGTTTAATACTTAATAACTCTTTCGATAATTGGGTGAACACTTAAAACTCCATATAAGAGCATTTGTAATGGAAGAACTTGAGTTAGGGGCTTGGATTAGATGTTTGGATGCTGACGGTATAAAATAGTGGAACTCATGACTCAAAATAAGCTGTGTTTTACAATGGTGAGTCCAGTATAGAGTCTCGTATTGTGAGTGGACCAATCATATTTAGTTAAATTTGATTTTTCGTATTTTTAAAAAATAAAAAGACAAGTGACGGTCTGCTAGCCTTCGGACGCGGGACGTGTAAAAGTCGTCCTACAACGGGACGCCTCGCGTCCTGCATCCCGCAAAAACGCGAGCCGCGATCCGAGCCGCCCCGCTGTCCGTGCTCCAACCCACTAAAACTCAATGTTTTCCTCGATACCTTAAATCAACATTTAATCAGTCTGGTCTACATGCTCCGAAAAGTGTTCTGTATATTCATTGTGAACTCGCCTAACTATTTGGCACACCACTTGCGTAGAACAGAGTATAGGTTGTGACGTCCAATTAAATAAGAGGGACGAGTCGATCGAGATCCATAAACTGTATGATGATGTTGGGGACGAGACGACACGTTAACACGTAGCGAACGGTCGTTTAGGAGCAGCGAAAACGTGTCAGGAAATGGGATGACCGAATAAGAGGTTGGAGTTTGAGAAAGCCACGTGACTTGCTCTCTTTTTATTATGTCATATCTCTCACTCTAATTCCAATGAACCCTTCACGCACCTGCACCTCTATCTCGCAATAAACAAATCAACTCTTTTTTGCTTCGCACGCCTTTCTATTATATCCCATCCCCTCATGTTTCATCATGTAAACAAGATCATTACGCTATTTGACATTTAACAATCATCAAGGGGTGGTGGCGCAGTTGGCTAGCGCGTAGGTCTCATAGCTAAAGAGTGATCCTGAGGTCGAGAGTTCGAGCCTCTCTCACCCCATCATTGTTTTTCATTTCTTTTTCACCGTCTACAAAAACTATTGGGATTAGAGTTTAGGTTTGATCGTACTCTTCACAACGAAAAGTGTTCTCACCAAGGGATCAAGTAGCGTTTAGACATCATCTTGAACGGTTCTCCATAATTCGATTTTATTTTAAGCATTTCGATTTCCTTGTTCTTTTTCTTTTTGTTGAAACTAATAGTAATTTTGCAATAAAAATACGTCATCCACAGTTAGTTATTGTAAAACGGGTTAGCCACAGTTAGTACTTGCTCTATATAGGTTTAGCAGTCTAGCTGAACGTTTTCATTTCACATTATAAATACAAGAGGAGGCAACCACATATTTTACACGCTATGTCGAAGCCTGATGAATAAAGAATACTGGTAAGGGAAAGCAGATGCTCATTAAAGGCACATTATAATGACACGATAAGGTTCTCACCACCACCATCATCATCATATGATTGTAGAACACTAGACGAACCAATAATGAGATGAGAAGCTAAACAATACACCAAACACATTTTATGTACACTATAGAGCTCCATTTCCATACCCTACCTAAACAAGATCAAATCCAAAACTATCCTTCCTGCCAAGCAGACTCAAATAAAGAATCACACCTTCACTTGCTACTGTACCATATCAGCTTGCCCCTGCATCCAGTGAAGCCATTACCGTATTACGAACCAAAGTACATTTCAAAACAGACACTATGTAGATATTTTATCAACGCTAGCCGAGCACGCTCACAAGTATCAAACAATGAGTTTGCATTAACACACCTGTTCCACTAAATAAACGACTGATTGAGCACTAAAAAACAAGAAACTAACCAAAACTTTTTACTATGATTAAAAAGTACACTTGACAATGTCAATGACGTGACACTCTCAACAGGACTCCAGCAAAATCCCCAGTTGGTGAAAGTGAATATGACTTCAGTGTTTTCATATTTTACCGCCAAATGTTCTCAAGCACTAATTAGCTAGTTGTGATCTAATTTCCAAGCATTAACTGAGATGTATAATTTAGGTAGCTATTCAGCAATCAAACTACTTAAATACACACAGACGAGCTAACACATGTGCACGTGAGAGAAGTAAGAATCAATCACCTTTGCTATGGCCAGACTGAGAAGTGAACTCAGAAGCAGTCGATACTGACTTCATTTTTGCCAGAGAAATTGGAGTCAATGGAGGAGAAACAATTTCATCAATCTTGTCCGTACCTTGAGAAGGCTCCAAAAGCTTTGTAGCTTGAGATGAACTTGCCCTCTGACTACTTGATGGTATGGAGAAACTCCGAGGCAAAGGAGGAGTTGGGAGTCGAGATCCTGCACTGGGTGCCATTGATGGATTCCTATTTGTCATAGGAAGTTCTGGATTTCTAAAGGCCAAGGGAGCAGAGTGACCAACCAGAACATGGGATTTTGCCTGCTTGGCAGCTAAATGATCAGGAGGCCTAGGAAGTTCATGAAGCTCACTTATCCTAGGGGAGGAAAGGAAGGGAGGAGAAGCACTTGGGGATACTTTTGGTGATGAATAATGTTGAGGAACAGGGGCACTGGAAAGCATTCCAGAAACCAGTTGAGGAGAATCAGTAGGTACAATGGGAGCACTGGCAGATAAAACAGGCTTTGTCGACCATGGCTTGCTAGACAATGGACCAGAGTACGCATGTCTTTTAATTTTTTTTGAGTCGGACGCATTTGAGAAATCAAGCTTCGGAGGTGAAAGACCACCTGACAAAGGAGGGGGAAGTCGGCTAGAGACATTATCACCATCACTTTCTTTATGTACTGGAGGGGCTTTTAAGTTATTATCCCCTGAATCTTTCTCAAGCTTCTTTTGTTCCAATGGAGAAGAATACCACAAAGTATTCCCACCTTGGCTGGTTGGCCTTGAGCGAGGAACTGAAGTACTTGCTCTTGAAGAATTTTGACTCCTTACATCAATAGGTGTTGGTAAAACATAGGTATTTAACTTTCTGGACAAGGGTTGAATTTGTCTTGCTTTTTCAGATGGGTCAGATTTCTTCTCTGCTATTATTGGGGCTGAATGACTGCCGACTCTGGGTTCCCGGCCCCAGTTATGCAACTCCCCATGGTGTACCTGTATCCAGAAAAAAATAAGAATATAATTTAGAAGCTGTAGCTTGCTTTACCTCAGTCACCTCAAAGCATGTGATCTTCCAAGATGGTAATAGAAAGGGAAAACAAACATCAATGCAACCAAAGATTCTAGGATATATACAGCCTCTGCATCATTCATTGGAGTTGATAGACCCCATAGACTTCTGCATCCTTAGTTGTATGCCAAGAATGGTGATATGGGACACACACATAAAACAGTGGATTGTAATTGGACGACTTTTTGTGCACAAATAAATAGCTCATTATGCGGTGTGTTATTTAGCCATAACTTGTATTTTTATACTTACTTTACCTAATTTACTTTATTGCCAATGGAAATATATACTTCAGAGTTTGGAACACAGCCAAGAAAATATAAAGGTACGGTCTGGTAACCAATATGCATTGCGCAAATGGAAGACAGTTCTTAGACAAAAAAAATGAATTGAAAACCTAAGCAAATAGACTCTTGTATCTGCCAATAGAAAGGCATGCAGGATAGTACCTCTGCATTTTGTGCTGTTGACTGTTGGGTAAAAAAAACACCCACTTGATCAACCTGGAGAATATGATAACATATCAAAGGAAAATAAGATAGAAATATAACCTTAAAATCACAAATGAAGTGCAGGATAAGATGACTGGCATCAAACAATAGGAGTGATCATAGAGCTGCAAAGTATTGAACCCTATGTCTTCAAACAATGCCACCTTTGCAATGTTGCTTTGCTTTACAATAGCACTAAATGCATTAATTGTCCTTTTAACCATTTATTCTAATAGAACATCTAAAAGCATTACACATAACTAGTATCAAATTTACAGGTAGCAATTAGCATTGAATGACTTTTAACAAGGAGAACTACTATGAGACATCTCAATGAAAATATGTACTTTTTAGAAATATTTCAACATGGTTAACCATTAATAATGACATGTGCATCATAGTATTGGTAACCCTGTATATAATATTAGCACATATCACTGTTCTTGGTAACTTGGTCAGGTAATTTTTTTTTGCAATAAGAAAAGATACATAGTGACTCACCTCCATTGAATTTGTTGATGTGGAAGTGGCCTCAACTCCATGCTTATTTCGTCTATAGTCAAAACTCAACTCCCCATCTTCATTTCCATAGTAGCGATTTTCACTATCACCCTCACCGTCTTCCTTATCGTCATCTTCAAGACCACTGAAATTATAATCAATGCGTTGCAGTTCTGTGACCAGCTTAATGTGTGGATCCACTGCCTCGAGTGATTTAAGTCCTTTACGGAAGAAATTTAACTGTGTTCGAAGCAGTACAGTAGGTGGAAAACAATATATGTATAAACATCCAATTCATAAGAAAACTTGAAATGGAAAAAAAGGTTGTAAGGAGAAAAACCTGTGCAGCGTGGTGACGAGCTGCTTGAGTCAGAAGACTTCGAGATTGCCCTTGCTTTAATGATTTCAACCGAAAAACACACAAAGTTGCTTCCTCATCAAATTCGTCATGAGCGGTTTGCAATTGCTGTGGAGAAAAACTTTCACCTTTCCCACCTTTGGATCTTCCTTTTTCTTTGTGTTGTGCTACCATGTATTCATAAACCTTTCTGGAGATCATGTACTGAATTTAGAATAATTTTACTAGAACTCACAGGAAAAAAATTAAAAACATGTGAAAGTGTGAGGTCCAAACCTTTTTTCGTCACATTGTCGCTTCATTTCCTGCATGAGCAAACAAGAAAAAATATGTTGAGCATAACTCCCGCCACAATACTTGGTTAAACAATTATCAGCATACTAGCGGAGAGGGAAATTTTCATCAATAAGTTGACCTTCACAGACCTGTACAGAAATCCTATCTAGCACAAGTATATACATACTTAGTTCCTAAACGATAACCATAATGCTAGATTCCACTCCAGAGTGATTCTGCAGTATTTGTTGCCTGAACGTAATAGTACGGACGGATACAATGAATTTATGATCATCTGAGCATCAGACAGGAGCAAAGACTCAACCTCAAATATTCAATAAAAAGTTGTATATGTTGAATATTATATGCATTATACTGGAGTATATGATGAAAAATCAAAATGTCAAGATAGAAAAGGTTCTGTTAAACATGACAGCTTTGAGGGACCAACGTGGAAAAACATAGTAATAGCTCTATCAGCAAGACAACAATAATGAACTTGAGATCGATAGTTACAATAATCCACAGAACATAAATGGTATATAGCTGTCAAATTATTGAGTCCGGTAAACAAACCTCAACAGTTCGAAGTTCATTAAGAAGAGACTCTGATGGGTTCGTAATTGTCAGGAATATATGAGACCGCTGGAAAACATTATGGCATGAGTCAATTCAAATGGATTAGAATAATGCACCAATGTCATTCAGAATTACATTTGACAACACCAAAGAAACACTCACATAATTGTCAACCAGTTTCTGAATTTCAAACTGCACTTTCCCCAGCATTGATAAAACTCTACCTGCATATACAAGTTGGGGGTTTGAGCACAAGTGGTGAGTAATTTGAATTCGTAATTTAACCCAAAATTAAAATTCTGAAAGGGGAAATGCTAGGTTGCAAGAGAGTCTACGAGTACAAATAAATGTCTTGAACACAGAAGACAAGTATGAATAGACAGAAAGGCAAATGGAGACTCCCCATTAATCAACTACAACCCCCTCTAGTCATTTTTCCTCCCCAAACAAAAAAAAAGAAATAAGCAATCCTGTTCCAGGGATTTCAAAGTTCTTTGAATCTGATTCTCCAATTCTAGCAACACTTGATTTTATTCAAAAATATAAAGATATCACACTACACTAGTCATAAAACAAAACTTCAGAGCAGTGCAAAACATTAGATTTTGAAATTACTTCATGGACTTGTATCACCATTACTAGTACAATAAAAAGAAACAACATATGTACTTGAAGAAGGTATAGAGAATATAAACGACAAAGTAAAATTTTCCAATCAACTGATGATTAATTAGAAGAGGTTTGATGGCTTCTTATGGACATCTCAGTCCACAACTTCATTTTACTCAAACCAAATTATTGTGCAGTCAACCCAAAATAAAAAGACAGATATTTATTATATATGAATTGGGGCCAAATCAAAGAATCAATTAACAGCCATTTTGAGAAGCTTTTCAGATTCTTAAAGCTTCCATATTTTAACCAAGCTACCCATAATGTTGTAAGCATGCCTTCAACAATCATATATCTCACAACCTAGATGTTGAAACATCAATTTTACTTACCACTTTCTTTGTTATCATGTAACGCAGTTTTCTCCATTAGACAAGCACCCATTTCTTGCAGTGACTCCGAGAACTCTAGAAACAAAGAATATGATTATATGACATTAGACTCATCACTTGAAAAAATAACTTCTTATTATGAGTGAGGATGTCTAAGCAACCCACAAAAAAAACTTGTTGAAATAACCACGTAGTTTAAATTAAGTTATCAATGTACCATATGCACTATTTGCAGTTGCAGCTGCTGCAGAAAGGAGGCTATCATAGCAATCTCTCATGCCCTGCATATCCTGTAAAATATACGCCACAATAACAGGAGAAACAGATCTTAATTATAAATTTTGTGAGATTTGATCAATGTGACAAAACAACAACCATAGAGTAAACCAAACAACACAAAACAGTTTGAACCAAAATCAACTATTTAAGAAAATGTTGAACTTTGCAAGTGGTGTGCCCATTAGGAAAACCATATATGTGTCTTCCTATTAGCTTTTCTTCTCTTTGCGCCATTTCTCAAACCCAATCTTCAGTCACCAACTACAATTGTTTTCACTTACAATCACAATCCATACAAGCACACAACGAACACAATATATGAAATATTGAACAAAACAAGCCGATTCTATGTATCACAGCCAACTTAAATACTACTCTCAAGAGCATTGGCTTTTACCAATTCATACACCGAACTCAAAATTGCATAAAATTCTCAGTAATTCGCAACCGATGTTACTGTTCTACATCCTACAGAGTTCGACAAAGAGTTGAGACGAAGCAATGTTAAGTTAAGAAGCCCTAAAAATGGAGTACCTGAGCAGCCTGAGCGAGCTCCTCCAGCTGAGCAGACGGTAAGAAGTCTACTTTGTCCTTGGTGTCGCTCTTGTGCATAGCAAATTTCCGCAGCTTGACCAGCGAGGACTTCATTTCTGAAAGAAACCTAACAAGAACCGATCGAGGACAATTTGCCGAAGAAGAAAGGCACCAGAAACAGTTTTTTTCCGTTTCTTCTCCGAATTCAGGACTGAGAAGAATCGCAGTGATGCCGAGCTACTATAAATTGCAGAGATCAGTGGTTCAATAACATCGACGACATTGAAGGAGCTCCGATTGTGGTTGGGTCAAAGCTACTCGAAGCAGATCAGAGAAGGAGAGAAGCGATGGGAAGGGGAAAATGCGAAGATTGGGCAGAATAAGGAAATAAACAGCGGAAAAAGGGTAATTCTAACGTCACTGCCCAAAGTGAAAAAGCACTCGCTGACGGAGCGACACGTGCAGGGGATAGGTAATTGCAGAAGTACGAAAAAGTGCTCGGCATGGCACGGCCCCTGATCCGACGACTGGTGTGCCGACAAATGGCGAGCGGAGAGAGCGAGTATTGACAGATGCGATTAAGCGCCGCGTGAATTTAGGTACAAGGGCAAGTCAGAGATCCTCAATGCTGCACTAACTATCTCTTACGTGTGAACCGAAGACTGCTTCTATTATGAGTTTGAATTTACATTATTGCTGCTTATTCGGACCATAAACCAATTAATTATTAATTCTTTTTTATAATTAAATAATAGAAAATAAATAAATCCGAATATTTTTTCTAAGGAAACGAGTATTGTTGGATTTCATATATCACTCGATAAAGACATACAAACGATCTTTTATAATTTATAACCGTTGATCGTACAAGTATAACGGTAAAAATTACAGACTCCAAACAAGCTAGCTCATAATATTACCGACCCCTAATCAAAACCTATAACACAACAAAATGCGTCCAGAACGTGCAATTATACCGTACACGCCAAAAGTGCAACAAAGTGCACACCATAAGTGACACATAACGGGCACACCAAAGTACAACCAGTCCACACAAACGTGCACCCGATGCACACCAATCTACAACAAAATACAGTTATTTCACTTGAAAAGGCCACAACCAAACAAAACCTAACAAAAAGAACATAGAATAAATTAGAAATGTGACCATGTCCCTTGGGATCCAACCACGCCGACCATCCCGATATTTCTCCATCTGACTTTGATCACCGGTATCCGAAGAAACAACGACGAAGAATCTAAGACACACACAAAACACTTCGACTTTCCTTCCTCAAAACGCCCCTTAATTCCACACTCAAAGTATAAATTTGAGGCCGCCTCAACGGACTCTCTGACCTAAACCGCGAAATACGGATGCAACGAAGAGACTGAAGGAGCCGAAACTATAGGAGGAAAAAAAAGTCCATGTGACGAACGAACGAAAAACCGAGTAGACATAACCAACGAAATAGAACTCCCGAGAAAATGGAGGAATCATAAACTAAACCTAACTGACCCAGTGCCACCACAAACCGACCACTTGCCAGCCGCTCATCGGACGCCTCCATCGAAACCATAGAGCAAGCCAAAAAGCCACTCCATTGATGTCAACACCAACCAAGGCTAGTCACGGACACCACCGCTACACGGAGCGAACCGTATATCCACTCCCAACGACGCCAACACCGAGGCGAGACTTGGGCAACCACGCTCACCGTTGCGAGACCAGGGACCGTCGAAACACCTCTATCAAAACACACGACCAAACAACGAATCCGACCACGGGTGTAAGACACAAATCAAATGCGAGTAGAACTAATAACGACGAGCCAAGATGACAGAGTGCGGAGAGCACAAAAGGAGTAGAGGGAGAGATGACCACTGATGACCTCCTGACCACACGAAGCTAGCCAATCAGGACGCCAACAACAACGTTGCTTCGAAAAAGTTGTGTTAGGGTTTAAGGTTTTGAGGGAGAGATTAGAAAATCAATACCCAGTTACCGTGTTTTAGAAATAGATAAATCCGAATATAATGTTAGCGGAAAAAGTACAAACCACTCTGGGAAAGGATAAAAAAGAAGATATTTTAATTTTGCTGACGTGGAAGAAACGACACCATGCATGTGGGGGTGAAATGAACACGTGTAGGAAGTGGGACTGGTGACGGTGCAAACGAAACGGTCAAAGTCAAATATACTGCTGACAAGGAGAGGAGTTCGGTCCGAACCGGTAATGATCCGATTTTGACCGGCAATGGTCTTGATTGAACCGCCAATGCCGGTGATGCATGGGTCAAGGCCGTGGCGAAATCGAAATGGGTTCCGTACAGATCACCTTAATCACACGATTCAATGTACGTTTTGGAAAAAACAATGGGAAGATATTAATGGTTGTCACTATTTTTTGGTCAAAAGGCTTACGTGTTGTTTGAGAGCAAGCAATTGGGATATGGTCAACGAATAGAGCCGCCTTTTCAACCGTGTTTTGATGTGGAAGCATTTACAGAGTGTGGTCGGCATCGGCTGACCCGGTTGGGTGGGGCCTATGTTTTACATTTAGAGAGCTGCAAATTTAGATCGTTTACTTTTGTTTGTTTGTAAATTTATGCCGTGAAAATATAGTAGAGATCAAAATGCTTATTTATATGATAAATTGGCATATTATTTGTTAAAGAGTAAATAGATTTCTCAAAAAAAAAGAGAATAAATAGATGATTTTTGATTTATTATTATATACTTGTTTATGATGTAATTAACCTTTGAGAATTTTTAACTTTATTATTTTGGGAGTTTTATTTTCAGACGAGTGTCCTAATTCTATTTTTTGTGATACTCAAAAAGTTTTATTTTCAGTCTAACTATTTTCGTCTATTTTTTACAAAAAAAAACTGTCTTATACAAAACACAAGTCCTTGTTTTCAAAAAGTACCTAACCACTGTGGGGCTTTCAAACCCATTTTAAAAACCCTTGTTATTTTGCCATACAAGTTCTACCACCTAGCTACGTCATCCCTATGGCTACATCATTATTTAGTTCTTTTGGAGTTGAAGTAACGATATTTTAAAGGTTTTTGTGGATGTTATGATATATGAGTTTTTATTTATTAAGGAATTTCCGATGAGACTATATGAAAGGGATTATTTGAGGGACAATATAGAGAGTTAGGAATCAACATTAGTTGGGTAGATTTCTTGTGATAATCATCCGGTGGTTATAGTCGTTTCCGAAAAAGCTGAGAGTACTTGAATGAAATGGGGATGGGGATTGAAAATCAATAACATAATTTTGAAAATTTTGATTATCAGTGAGAGGTATTATAGATTTTTTAGGTATTTTAGATGGAAAAATAACGAAAAGACTAAATTAAAAATATAATCTTTTTTTCAAGTAGGAAATAAAAATATTTAAGATACTTATTTGAAAATAAAATATTCTACGATAATGAACTGATAATTTCCCTTGACCTTCTATTCGTAATATGGAGAATAGTAGTAGTTTTGTTCATGATTAGAAAATAAAGTGAAATATATTAATAATACGGATACAAAAACTAAATGATCACTCACTACAAATCATAACGTTTATATATAAGTGTTGTAAAATATTTTTATTGTCAATTGAATCAAAAAATATATCTCGACGTATACGATCATATCATTCATACATTAAATTTTTATCGTATTTTTCAACCGAGTCTTAATATTAATAATAAAAGTACTATGTGTAAAATTGCATTAACGTCAAGATTTTGACCAACTCGGAAAAAAAAATACTAAAACTTAAACTCGACTCGTTTCATTTGTTTTTTCTTTCTTAATACTACTGTAAAATTTAAATACTATTTTGATTTTATTAATTATATAATAAATTAAATACTAAACAAGTTTCCTCGTGAGCCTCTAAAATTTCCGGTCGATATGGGCTTGTTTCTCAAATGAGTCTAATCTAGAACTCGAACTCGACTCAAATATTTGATAAATCGAATCCAACCGGCTCGTTTATAACCAAGGTTACGAATTATGATACAAAAATGATTAAAAAAATGATTGAATATCAATTTTATTTTTTTGCCGAAAAAAAACTGGACATTTGTGGGGAGCACGTGGCCATCCTACGGTCCAAGCGACCCCGCCACAATACAAACAAGTCACTCCCATAATATCCTGTACAACGTTTGGTGATTGTGTAGATTGAGTTTAAAAGATAATACAATCGGTCATAAGTGGAGGAAAACTGAGTCCTATAAGTTCTAATATGAAATAGCACATACTAAGAAGTATAGTGATATACATATATATTAGTTATTATGTTTAACTTATAAGATTAGCTTATCAAATAACAATTATAAAACTGTACATTTATTTTTGTTATAAGTTATGATTATTGATCACTCTACCTGACCTGAAAAACAATCTCTTAAATCAGGAGTACAAAATGTATCATAAATACACACTTAACATAACATGAATTTCTATTTATTTATCTGACATATCATACATGTGCTATTAATAAAATCTAGAATGATGATAGTGTGTTCAAACAAGTACAAAATTCTTGAACTTCACTCAACCGTTGCATATCATCAGCATATGGAGCTAATCATCCTTCCGTTCAAGTAATATACTTGAATTAGAAACTAATTGCACTCGTTTAAGAGTAATGTTGACCATTTTAATTGATTTGAACGGTCAACTTTGTATGTTTTTGAATTAGACTTACTCGTATAGTAAGAAAGTTTACGTGTGTAGGAAGAAAAGCACATAATCATTAATAAATAGGTTTAATTTAACGTACTATATAGTAATATAGAGACCGTAATTCTTTGACCAAACTCCCGAGTGAAACACGAATTAAGCCTAGTCACCCTAACATTTTTCTATTTAGACATTATTGTATCAAACTTGACTCCCATATAAGCATAAATGAATCTCCACATTCTCAACCTAACACATGCTCTCACCGTCTTATGTGTAAATTATATTTACAGTATCTACAGTCTTTAACAAATTTATTAGTTGAAGTCACAAGGTTGAAAGGAAGGGGCTGAAACCAACAAAACGAGTTTTTTTCTTCATAATATTGTATTAGTTGGTGGATAGCACCGACGGTTAGCTAGTCGCCAACAAGAATACGTTGTCGACTGATAGTAATACTCTATTAATTGATCTCTCATACTTTTTGTATCAGCCAACAATTTCAACTAGCTATCAGCCCACGACTGGAGATGCTCTTACATATATATATTTTTTATTTTGAAAAAAATAATGCATTAAAACAATGGTGTAAGTTTCGGAAAGGAAACCACAAACCACCAAACCAACAACAAAATACAAAAAATCAAAAGGGCCGGAAATACAAAGAAACCGCTGCACCACTCATAGAGGGAGAAACACCCCGAACTGAGAGGAGGGGGAAGAGCTCAAGCATGCTAAAAAAGAGCCTCAGTTGGCGACACCAACCAACAACTAGGAGATGAAGCTTGTCTTTCCGCTTATATCAACGTAAGCGCCCCAAACTGGATTTTCTTCAGAATGATAGAATGATCATGGACCAAAGCTCCCTAGAAAATCCTGGCATTTCGAGCTAACCAATGGAACCATAAACCTCACAGACCGAGACGTAATCAAGATTTGCGCAGTCGACGCACCCCACAAATAGAAGACCACGAAGAGATGAATAAAGCAGAAGACGATAGGAGAGCAGAAGCAACCCCCTACCATTGGAGAACCAAGGGCCAGACTTGCCAAACTCAACTACAAGTAATGAGAATGTCAGAGGTATCCTTAATGTGTCTGCCACACATAGGACACAACCATAAGCCCATCGGGATCATAAAAACCCTCACCACCAAGAAGGATCTAGTAGGGATGGGCTCGAGAGCGACAAGTTAAGCAAAAGATTGGAACTTAGAAGGAGAACCACTCTTTCAAAATGCAAAAAGCCCATCCAACCAAGTCTAACACGCCGGCGGTAGAGAAAGCATCAAAATTTGTCTAAGTCGAGAAACCATGAGGATCCAAAGACCAATTCAACCTATACGTCTAGGAGGGAAAAGTAAAGACGGACGTCCAAGAGAAAGGAGTTGAGGCCCTTCAAGGAAAAGAACTCTCTATCTAAAAGACGATGATGGAAGGTGAAGTTTCAACCAACGTTCGCTTTGAAATAAATAACCGGCTGACCTTGCTCCACTAGCAATCAGAAAAGGCAAGTAAAAAAAGACAAGAGAGGAACATTTGTGATCAAAATGCCTGATGAGTGGGGATAACTACGTGTCAAATCTCCCTTTTAATGTGCATCATGACACGGTCATCAAGAAATATATAAGCGGTTAAGTACCGATCAAACCCACAAGGAGTAAGGGTATCATTTTTATTTTGCTAAAACCATGGGTCGTGGGTTGTCACTTCCACATCCCCGAAAAGGAAAATAAAGGGAAAAAAGTAAAAGTTTGTTCTAGTCTAAACACAAGGAAATTATCTACACGCTACCACCTAAGATACATATCATTTGATTCACACAAAGAGTCGTTCACGGGTACAAGTAAACACAAATTCCAATTAATGCATGGAAATGTATAATGCTGGGTAAAGTCGATAAATGATTTCCTTATGATCTTAGAACACTTAAGTTCCTATGTATGTGATATCATGAAATCACTCACGTACTAGTCACAGGGAGAGGACACAAGACTATTGCCCGGACCGATATACGAACCACCAATCATCGAAAAAAGCAATAATAAAAGGGTGTAAGTAGTTCTATGATATTGAACAAAGCTCGATCAATCCCCGAACAAGAAATAAGGACAACGAATGCATGTCCTTCTCGCTACCAACCACCACAAGTTGAGATGGCTACACCACGTATCGAATCTACTTAGCTATGCTTAGTTCACTTCCTAATTCTCGAATGTCATCAGTAAAGATGAACACCAAAAATCAAGGAGAACTAAATAGAACAACGAATCACAAACTCTAGTAATACACATGCATAAGTAAGATTCTAAATCTTGGACGAATCTACTTAGTTATGCCTAGTTCAATCATCTAACTACCAAATGTCATCGATAAATATGGTCACCGATAATTAAGACAAACTACATAGAACATCAAATCACGATATTCTGGTAATACACAAACATAAGTAAATTCTATACAAGTGAATCTCGTCTCGCACTAGATCGAATCATAGATTGCTCCAAACATCAATCTATATAGCGCACACAACAATTATGAAAATTTCATAATCGTTCAGTCGGCTTCAATCACACAAGAGAATCAAGAAAACACCTCCTAACATATTTCTATCTCGTCAATAGGAAATTAAGATATGCGAATGTGGGAAATCCGAGATAAGTTCACTAAAAGGCTAAAGTTTGTATTTTTACCAACTCCAACCTATAACTTGATATACACCTAAGACATGAAATAGCTAGTACATGAAATCGGGTTAAGAAACATGAAAATTCGAACACAAAGTAAGATAATCATACTTGAACATCGAGTAGCTTAAATATAGATGAATACTCATACAAGCAAATGTATGCTAATTAAACTCAAGAACCCAAAATCATGCAAATAACATCACCAACATCAAATTAACCATAAAATCATGCATCAACTTAAAGGAAATAAACATTTACATAATACGCATGACCAAGGATTCAAATCCAAGGTCATAGAGTCAAAATCCTACCCAACTATACCAAAAAAAACCTAACTTTACAACAAAAAATAAAGAAGGATAGACATTAGTATTAGAGAACCAACTCAACTAAAAGCTTAAGCTGATAGTTGAAGGTCCAATTATATTTATATTCTAACATGCGCCCTCACAGACAAGCCCGTTTCACGGGTTTGGAGGTGAATAATTTAGAAGAGAGGATAAGCCCATTGAGAAGAGATATAAGGGCTGGCCCATTTTGGGCATATTTGAGAAATTGAGAAGAAATTAGTGTTTTTTTGTAAAGAGTGGGGTTTGAACCCGGGTCTGTGAGGAGCAGAGGCTCTGATACCATATTAGAGAACCAACTCAACTAAAAGTTTAAGCTGATAGTTGAAGGTCCAATTATATTTATATTCTAACAATTAGAACCAAGATTGAGTTGGGAAACCGAATCAAAAACTCCTCTAGCTTGCAAACTCACCATCTCCAACTCTCCAAAGCTTCAACACATGAAAATGGAGAAGATGGAAATGGTGGGAGGCTTCATGGATGCTTGGTTCCTCCTTGGATGATGCAGAGTGCGGAGCGAAAGGAAGAATCCTTTATCGAATTCGGTGATTCTAGATGAATACCGAATAAGATAGAAATTGAGTAGAACTCGTTTTTGGTGTTTAATTCTGAACATCTGAATTACAATAAAGAAGAACAAGTGCTTAAATAGAAAAACTAGTACCCAAAGTCCTAATACAATAAGGAAATTACTACCCAAAACCCTAATTCGAAATAAAGGAAATACCAAAAAACAGGAAATAATGAACCAGACTCTAAAATGTCAGTTTCGCCCCTCTAAACGATCTCGGATGGACGAAAAACGTGGTACCTCATGGAAAAGCGATGACTTTTGCTCAGGAGCCCGTTTCGACCCGAAAAATGCTAAGGTTTCGTCAATTTTGGACACTACTGCATTTTCGGGTTTTCTAGCCAATTTGTCAAAAGATCTTCAATATGCACTGCATCATTGGATCTTCAAAATCATGACCTTAGATAGTAGAACTTGTTCCCAAAAATGAAAAACAAGCTAAGAAATATAGAGAGAAGAAAGAAAAATATATGTATATAAATTAATGAATTTCAATTTTGATGTAAAAAAAACCTATTATGAAAAATATAGCTCTAAAATCTTAGTCCAAAACTACAATATATAGGCGCTGATAAGAAAAATATATGATTTTGTATACTATTGCACACATGAGCTGGATGAATGAGGGATAAGGTTGAACATGCAAAGATGATCAGGTGCGGGCGAGCATATAGAATGATGGTGCAATCGGCTTTGGGACGCTTTGGATTCGCCTGTCAGTGATCCGAAGGCTAAGAACTCGTGGTCAAAGAATGGCTTATAAGCGGCCAGCCCATCGAGTGGATGAGGCAGGCGGACGCACGACGCACAGGTGTGCTGCGATGCACGGGGACATGACAAGGATCAGATCAATATGTGGCATAGTCTTTGCGCGCCACGTGTGCTACAACTTTTTCCACTTTAAACCTTAAGCTTCTTTTGCTTATTCCCGATCTGTTTGTGCCCTGGTCAGCCTCCTTCTTGCGTCAATAATTTTCTTTTTTTCGAGGCCTATAAAATGTGACTAATGATGAATATATTTGGAACATTTGAAAAATATCGACTATGAACGAGGCTTTGAGCAATTATTAAATCAAGCTAAAAATATAAAAACGAGCCACAAACAAGGTAAAGATATAGGAATAATAGTCAAATTAAGTGAGACACATTTACGCTCATCAACATCTTCCCAAAAACGAATGAAACAACTAAACCCTAACGCCTAGCGAACCTTAGATGGCCCAAAAATCTTAGGGAATCAAGAATCTTGAGCTAATTGAGCAATATAATGAAGAATCAATGAAGAGGAGCAATGAGAGAGCGAAAGACAAGAAATATTCCACTCGGACTCGATCCCGCCAAGACGAGCACAAAAAATATTATGCCATAAAGAAGTCCTCTTTGTGGCAAACTGCCACCACCACTTGAGGAGCAAGCTCTTATTGATCGCCTCTAGGTTGCGGACACCAATAGTATGCCTCAACCGACTTTGGCAAAACAACCCCCCATATTGAAGAGGAAACCCAAAGGAGGCACCGTTGAATCCTCTCCATGAGAAGCAAAACATGCTTTAGGGCGCGGAAAATTGACATGTAAAAAATCGGTATGGTGGCTAAAGTATACCGAATTAATGTTAGGCGACCTCCGAAAGTGAGAAGGCAAGCTTGCCACAACCCAAGCCTCCCCCAAAACTTGGCAATAACCGGTTCCAAAAGGAGACATGTCTTGGGTTAGCTCCAAGCTGAAACCCCAAATAAGGAAGAGGAAGGTGACCTAGGTTTTATTCCAAGGCCAAGGAAAGAGAAAAGCTAGAGGATTTATCAATAGAAAAGATTAGAATAATTGACTTGTCAAAGTTGGTACGTAACCCTGATATCAACGCAAAACAAAGTAGCAACAGAATGACGTGATAAAGCTGCAAGAGATCCGTCTCCAAAAACATCAAGGTGTCATCCACAAACTGAATGTGGGAGACGTAGATGTCAGCTCCAACCCGAACTCCACTATATAAGCTCAATCTAGTACCATGCTCAAAAAATGATGAAGGCCCTCGACAGTTATATCGAACAAAAAAAGGGAGATATGTCATCCCTGATGAACGCCTCAAAGAATGGAAAACTAGGTAAAAGGGGATCTACTGATAAGAACAGAAGAATGGCCTTGAAGACAAGAAAAACCCCATATAATCCAATGAGACCCAAAGCTCGTAGTGATCATCGCCCTCTTACGAAACAACTAATCGACATGGTCAAAGGATTTCTCAAAATCAAGCTTGACCAAGGTCACACGCTTCTTCTTACGGCAAATGTCGTACAAAACTTCGTTAGCCACCTTCATGCTATCTACCAACTAGAGACCTCAATGCAAGCCAATTTAGTATCATTGATAAGACTACCAATGACAAAGCGAAGGCGGAGGGAGAGAGTTTTGGAAGTAACCTTATAAGTGGCAGTGGTAAGGCTAATAGGCCGAAACTCATAGTACTCAATAGGGCAAGCAAACTTAGGAATGATGACAGTGAAACGTAAATTCGGACCTTGTTGAACAAACCAGTGGTAAAAAAAGTAGTGACCAAAGCTCATGAAGTCATCCCGAATAATGTGCCAAGCAATCCTGAGAAATTTGAGAGTGAACCCGTCCAGGCATGGGGATTTATCTCCGTCCAAGAAGCGATATCATGAAGAATCTCCTCCTTAGTGAAAGAGCGCTCCAAAAGGTTCACATCTGTGGGAGAAAGGGTCAAGAAAGGGAGAGGATGGAGCTTGAAACTCTCTTTTTTGTCATAATGGAACCTAGAAGCAAAATGGGAAGCAACATAAGCTTTGACAACTGCGGGATCCGAGTGCTCAACCCCGACCACTAATATCGAGGTGATGTTGTTCCTGGTCGCTCTACCTTTTGCCACCTCGTGAAAATAGGTTGTGTTACGATCTCCCTCCAAGGCCCATTTGACGCAGGACTTTGGCCTCTAAATGGCGGCGCGTTGGCCGGCTCTAAAGTGAAGTTGACTGTTGCAAGTAGTTCTGTAACAAAGCTTCTCCTCAATAGGTGCCCGAGAGTCTATCAACACATCAAAAGTCGCTACTTTGTACTCAAGATCAGCAATAGTTGCGTCTAAATGACCAAAAACAGTTGTGTTCTAATTACGAAGGTCATGCCGAAGACGCTTGAACTTCGACCACATAACAAAGTGTGTTTCCCCATCAACTGTGTAAGATGCCCAACAACGCTCAACAAAGGGCAGGAATCCCTCATGGCCTATCCATGCAGAAAAGAAGCGTAAGGGACGAGAACCCTGATGTGTCTTAGAGGAAATCAACAAGATAGGAGAGTGGTCTGAGAACATCTACGTGAGGCCGAATTAAATGGGATTCGAGAGCAAGTCAATCATCTCAGTTAACAGGAAGAACCGATCAAGGCGACCACAACGAGAATGAGGTTCGTACGTACTAGGAATACTTCTTGTTCGAAAGAGGGAGATCGACTAATCCAGAGGTCGAAATAAAATCAGCAAAGTCGCCTCTGTCCGCATGAACTCTACTACTCGGAGACACATTATCTAAGGCCTTAACCGTGTTGAAATCACCAGCTATAACCAAACAATGGTCGGAAAAAAGAATAGCAGCAAAGAAGAGAGATCAAGAAAGCTTGTAAGTTGTGAGGGGCCATGATAACGTAAAGGGGAACAAGAAAAAGGGGAACTAACAAAAAGTTGAACTTGACAGAAACAAGACTAAAGAGAGTTGAAGAGAGCGAAAATGAGACAACGAAAGAGCGAGCGAGAGAATTGAGTGAGACTATATTTTTTGTTTCATGATTAATTGAGAAATGAGAGATCACATAGACTGAGAGACGCATTGAATACGAAACGATAAAGAAATGTACAAATGGTGATCCAATGGTTCACACGAAAATCCTAGATTGACGGGTTTCAAATGCGTCGAGCATTGGTCCTCCACATAGTTGGGCCGACACAAGTCTATAAGCCTAGGATCCCATGCCCAATTTATACAATAGCACCCGGTTCAATCTTCACCGATTCCCCATAGACATAACCGATCAACACTGTTTACCTGACCGACTCAAAAAAATTAACATCATCTCTGATAGTGATAGGCCGGTTCTGGTTTTCCGGATTTTCCAGATAACCTTACACATCCCTCTTGAATAAAATTGCAATGAACTGGCTATGTAATATTTCAATCTTTCAAATCCTTATGATATACTCTCATCACAAATGATTAACAAACTTTCAATTTGTTATGATACAATTATGTTTCAAACAATCCACCCAAAATATCGTGATGGCCATACCTAAAAGGTGTCTTGAATAGGTAAGATAACCAAGGACGTCTCTCTCCCCTCCATTTTGTCATCATCTGAGGACAAAACGAATCTGGTTCGCACCACCCCATAGATCATGCAACCATTTATATAACATTTTGTGCCTTGTTCCTTCCCTTCACCAACACAACCACCACCATTCTTTATGCACATTACTTTATCAACAACAAAAATTGAAGAACTCATTAATGCCCGATGCTGAGGCTCTATAGGAGAATCCCTTTGTCTCTTATACGTGTGGCTTGTAACTACATCTTTATCAGAAGAAAAAAAAGAACTAAAAAATCATCGAGATTCGATTATGGAAGAGTTTTTATTGTCAAGGGTATTCAATTCTGCTTTTATTTCATAAAGGAGATGCTAATCATTTCACATGTTCGATGCCACAACCACCCAAATCATCGGGTTCGGGTTAGTTCGAAGAGGTTTATATATGGTACTACATATTATGGTACTAGTAAATGTGGATATACTTATCATTATTGGTAGTCTATTGCTTTGCGAATGTGTCCCAAGACTTATATTAATCAGCAGATGTTTGTCGCTTATCATTGTAAGAGTTGTCTCAACAGATGATTTAAGTGGAGGCTTGCTCAACAATTCGTCGAACAATTTGTGTGTTTGACTGTGACATATGCTCTTAAAATTGGGTTTCTGATTGGATAAAAAAGACGTTGTAGAGCACACAGAATAGTCGAAGGATTCTGATACATACAATAAAGACTTGACATTTCGAAAATTCAAATAAACGAAAAATTCAAAATAAGCAAACAAAACCACCGATCTTTAACACAAGTGAATGTAGATACTTCTTTTAGGGTTTGATTGTAAAAGACACTATTCATAAAGTCATCAAGACATACGGTTACTCGTATTTTTCTTTTATTCCAATTTTGGGACATTAAGAAACAGCAATGGTTCAATCGTTTTCAGTCATCCAACAAGATGGAGTACAAAAAATTAGTGTAGCAAGGCGCTGCTTGCCTCCTGATCCAACAATGCCGATTCATTCGCCGAGTCCTCGACATCGGTGACTCCACTGCAACAAGACGGTTGAGGAGAATCAATGAAACTAGAGCTCAGGTTTGATTCGTCCTTCATGTTCTTCCGCTTGGAAGTGACACGACGTCGTTTCTTCTGAAACAAGCAGTAAACCGCCCAATCTGGCATCTAAGAAAACATAGACAATGTCACTGTTAGAATATAACTATAATTGGGTCTTCAACTATCAACTTGAGCTTTTTGTTGAGTTGGTTCTCTAATATGTTATCAGAGCTTAACACCTCACGGACATGGGTTTAAATCTCACTTTCTACAAAAAAAATATATTTTTTCTTTATTTATCAAATTTGCCCAAAATGGCTCAGCCCTTATCATTCTTCTCAATGGGCTCATCTACTCTTCTAACTAATTCACCTCCAAACCCGTAATTGGGTCTTCAACTATCAGCTTCAGCTTTTAGTTGAGTTGGTTCTCTAATAATCACAGTTTCGACAGTCATAAATCTCCGCTTCGAAACTCATAATATACATATTAGACATCATTCTGATTCAGTGCTAGTGTTACCTCGGTCGATTCGGAGCCAAGAAGACAAAATTGATGCATGAACCATCTAGTTTTGATGCCACGGACGCGCTTGTTTAGCCCGAAAACCAGAGTTCTTCTAACCCCGATCGGTCGATTGCTTCGAGGAGCAACGACGAGCTTGTCTTTTCCGACGTGCCTCCAGTGACCGGAACCGGCGGCTCTACTACCGCACTTATTCATTTTCCGGTGGTCACAGAAGAAGTACCTCTTCTCGTCCAAATTCCCTGGACCCACCAACAAAAAAAAACACCATGATCAGACCTCGGAAGAGCAGAAACGTAGCAGAAACCTAGGATGTTGTGTTGTGTTTAGTTTTTGGCGGCTAACCTGGTAGGCTCCAAGGATCTGTCCGGAAGACATCGAGGTCAGGAATGACAGAAGCTGGGAAGGGTACGGACAAGACCTTGGGGTTGAGGTAGTGGACGAGTAGCTCGGCGTCGGTGGGACGGAACCTAAACCCTATCGGCACTTCGAACCCGCCATTAGAGACATGACGAGATCTCTCCATATCCGTACCTTCTAGAGTCTGTCTGGACTTGGACTCAGCTGAGCTGTGAGTTGCTAAAATGAAGCCATACGAAAATGGGATTGTTGTAGGAAGGGGGGGTTGAATTCTATTTATAGAAAGGCGATTCCGACAGTCCTAGTTTAAACTCTATTGGTTGACTCAAATTTTGTTGAAACGCGTGTGTGTGACACGGACTCTATGGTCCCCGGTTCCGGGTCAAGGCCGACCACGCGACTCTAAAAGTCCCATGTGTGGCACGAGGAGGTTTTCGGAGCTTTCAAGGAATTGAGGCCCTCTTCTTTTTGTGGGTCCCGCGGTAACTAATCATGGATCCGTAGAAAGGGTACTTGTTGGCTGTTGCACGTTTACCACACCGTCACCGAGTGCTACTGCCGTACAGGTACGGGTCTTTCCGACGGTTGTCTCCTTTGTTAAGTCGGCGACTAACAATGCAAATGACGGAGACAAATCTGGAGAACAATACCTACAAGAACACATTATACCAAAATTTTGAATCCGAAGGTAAATAACCTAAAAAACACAATGTTCAAATCACTCGTCGGCGATCAACACCTAAAAATCGGTGAGCCCTAACCACCGATGTGGAGGGAAAAAGTTGAACACCAAGCAAAAAACAAAAAAGGAGATAACGAGGGGACACAAAACTTAGGCAGCTAAGAAGATGTATCAGTAAACCTCACCTCAAGAAAGAAGCGTCGAAAATCACGCCAAACAACAACGACCATGACAATAGGACTGAAGACTAGGAGTAAAGAGTTGTACCAGTCACTATGACGAACCACCTGATGCGGTTGGACCAGATCCACGATGATCAACACTTGAAAGGATGGAGAAACGCGTTCCACGACCAGATTTGTAACAAGTCGCCGGTAACGATAGAAAGGGTGGCCACCGCAACAACGTCATGACGGTCGGCCATAAGCGAACAGGAAAGGTGAGTCAGCCACTAAAACGAATTACCAGACGCAACTAGACCAGATCCACAACGATCAACACCAGGAAGGATGAAGAAACGCGTCCCATGACCAATTCTGAAACGAGTCGTCGTTGGAGACGAAGGTAAGGGCTGCCACCGTAGCAAACACCGGTTTTACCGGTGCCCAACACCATATAAGCCGGTAAAACCTTCCCAAGCCACATAACCCCCAGCTCTTGAGGTAAGCCGACAAGGGTGAGCATAGTTACACTTTTACCGGAGCAGAAAAGGGCAGAACCACAACGAGGCCAGAGACCCCGAGCTTCGACGAAGCACAGAAAGACCTCAGCTCCGGCAACTACAACGAGGGCGATGTAGACTTTGTTGACTTAATTGCTATACCAATTCCTCAAATTCCTTGGTATGGCAAGTGGTCTCACCCTATCATCTTAACTTGTGAATTACATTCGGACATAGAGAAGATACTATCAAGAATGGGTTTGACTTAAATATCCACAATTTGTCGTCGGTATGGAACTTGAAAAACCTAAGCTTGAAGTTCAACATGAAAAGAACATCTATCGTATCGTATGGAACTTGAGAAACCTAAACTTGAAGTTCAACATGAAAAGAACATCTATCGTACTAGCAAAATGCGTTAGCGTTTTTACATTTATTACAACTGTGTTCTGTCTTCGTCATTATTGGCCTTCAGACATCATTTTTATATAAGCTCACATTAATTAATACAATAAAGTTCAGATATTTGTCTTCGAGTTACCAAGGATAAACTCATTATGTCCAAAAATAAAATTAATGGGCTCGAGCGGTCCTGGCCCAATATGATGGTTGGTTTAGGGTTTTAGAGCCCAAAGGCTGAGCCTACCCTTCGTTTTCGACAAACCCTCTAGAAAACCGAGAAGCAGTCTACCAGCACGACTACGACACTGGTCTGTGGTCTGTACTGAAAATCAGAGTTTTCCGGCGAAGATGGTGGTGGGATTGAGGCCGTTCACTCAGAGAACTGGTGGTGCTGGACAACCTATTCTCGACTCCGGCAACGGCGAGGAGCTCATGCTGGTTCAGCCCGGCGTCTCCATCGCCCTCGCCGATCTCCCTCCCGAGTCTCCTGGCACTCTCTACATCTCCTCCAAGTACCCATTTCTCCTTTTTTTTCTCCATGATTTCCATTGGTGTGTGTGTTATTTTGAGAAATTACGAACTGGGTTATTTGCATCTTCAGGCAGGTCGTGTGGTTGAGTGATGCAGACATAGCCAAAGGCTATGCCGTTGATTTCTTCTCCATATCTTTGCACGCGGTTTCTAGGGATCCGGAGGCTTATCCATCCCCATGTATCTATACCCAGGTACTTTATTGGGTTATGGCTCTCTGGTTTGCTTCTTCTATGAGTCAAGTTCACTCTTACAAGTATATTGGTTGAATTTCTGACTTAATGCTCTGTATCGTGTGATTTAATTGCTTAATTGAAGGAATCTACATGTTTTTTTTGTTGGGAACTTGGAATGCATCCCATAAATATGAGTTCCCAATACAATATAGTTTTAACCTGCAATACTTGATCACATCTTGTTTCGGTGAAGTTTTATGTGTTTGTTATGTGTTTTTACGCCATGATTATCCTGTTAAAGATCGAGATTGAAGATGATGAAGATGGTGAATCTGAGGACTCTGATTCAGAATGTAGTGGTACCCTAGACTTGTCCAAGGTCAGGGAGATGAGGCTGATTCCTTCAGATCCTAACCAACGTATGTTTTGTATTGGTTTCTTGTAAATGCTTGAGTTGTTTTCTTATAATTCCAAGTTTTTTTTACTAATGTTTCGTTGTTATTTCTATGTGTAACAGTGGGTACTTTGTTTGATATATTTTGTCAGTGTGCTGAGCTAAATCCTGAACCAAATTCTGGTGGGTAAATTCTGTGGTGCTGAATTGAACACTTTAATTTCCGCTGTTAAAAGTGACTCAGTTTTGAACTTTGTTTTTGTACCCTTAACAGAAGGAGAAGGAGAAGGAGAAGGAGAAGAGGAACACAATTGGATTTTCAGTGCTGATCAATTGGCAAATGACGATGCAGGTTCGTAACTTGATATATTTGATTTAGCGTCTTCTGAAATGTTTCACTGTTGTTGATATGTCGTCTCTTCTGATTTAATCACAAATTTATATCTCCAGAGGTGGAAGATACTGACCTCCCTTTTTTGCCAACAAACACTATTGGCCGTTCAAATGGGGCCCATGATTTAGCTCGTAACGTGCTTGAGGTGCGCTTGTGAATACCCATTTTAGTTTTGCTTGAAATTCTCATTCTCACATTCTATAAAGAGATCAGTTTCGTGTCTTCTATTATCTTTGGGTTTCTCTGTAATAATCTAACTTAATGCCCCTTCTAGGGATTGTCAGCTAACCTCTTTTGACCTGTTTACAATATAAATATCTAAATTTCAGCTTCATGATTGTGCTAGTATAAAGATAACTATAGAATTGTAGTAAGTATACAAATTATCATCATCTATTGTGTTTGTTATTTTAGTGGGAACCAATACACTGTCCTCTTAATTCATAACTCAACCAAATGTATAGATTTTCTTATGCAGATATATAGTTAATAGCTTACGCGACAGTTTGTAGGAAACTATACATCTGTTTTCTTAATCTTTCATCTGCCTCCTTCTGTATGTGTTCTATGTTTTTTTTTCACTACAATTTATACTGGTGGTGTGATACACGAGAATAGTGTGGCTTATAATTTTTTTTAGATCTTGTGGCTTATATAATCTAATGTATGATACTATCGAAGATGATTAAGACAACATATGACTGTATAAATTGTTTTGTTGTGAAGTGCAATTACAAGTTCTTATGTCAAATAGTCATTATACTGTAAAATTAACAACCTGTGATCTTACCTTTTCTTGGTAGGCTCTTAGTACTGATCCCTCTTCTTATCTGTTTGTCAGCTTCAAATCAATGATCAACGCTTTGAGGATGCAGAGGAGATGGAGCATGAAGACAATGAAAGTGGACGCCCGTGACTTTTCGTCCATTTTTTTTCATCTCATTATAAGATACCTAAGAGCATGTACATTGTTCGGATCTGTTTAGAGGTTCTGAATCTTAAAAATTGGGATCCTAAGAGCCAAATCCGAACTCTTCTCATCAGAGATACCTAATGAGAAGAATGTAGGAGTTCCAAGGAACCATTTTTTTAAAGGGATAAATATCAATCCCAACCCCCAACTTTAAGTCAAAATCACATCCTAACCCTTCTTGGGCTTTCGATTCAAATCCTATCCTTGACTTTCATATTTTTTTCAAAAACTATCAAATACTGTTCATTTTAACAGAAGAGTTAAGTTGACATTTAAAAAGTCAATATCACTCTTAAGTCAAACCTATTTTGACTATCGAATCCATAAGGTGTTGTAGGTATACCGATTGATATTTCCCTCTGCGACTTGCCTTCAACATCGGAGCTGGAGAACTGGACAAGCTGGCTTGAGCGTTGCCGACGGTGGACGAAGCTGAAGTAAATGAAAGTCCACATAAATCCTAACCTTCTATGCTTTAAAAAAGAGAGATATAGAATCATACCTTATAATATTTCAGGGAACATTCGTGTTTTTTGCCGAATAAGACCCATTTCGACGGGTAGAATTTTGGCTATCTAAGACCTGTTATAGCCTTGGGATCTAGAAATGTCCTAAAAATTGCATGTAATAAGAGCAAAAGTTACACTTTTGAAGTCCAGATCTCCTACATACAACGAAGTAGTCCCGAACTGGCTCGTGCCACCGCTTGGAGCAGCTTCCGTCGCCGCACCGTTCCGTCCTATTGTTGGAGGCTGAACCTGAATCTGAGCCATCACAAAAATCCTAGAAATATTTTCCCCTTTTATCATAATTTTTTTTCCTTATTCTGTCCGATTTTCTCGATTGGAAAAAAGAAAACGCACACTAAACTTCTCGATTGGAAAAAAGAAAACGAACACTAAACTTCAAGCACGAAATCGACTGAAATGATACAGATTTAAGGAAGTTTTTGTGGATTTTTTTTATAGAACCTCCGGAGAACAAAGCTGAGAAGTAATGAGCTTTGTGCAGGAGATCACTGGAGGGTAATTCTCATGGGTGGTGCCACTTTCCATATGAACTCCATCAATACATAACCGTTGGAAGAAGACCTTGAGTTTGACCTTGAGAAATTAGGTGAGAATGAGGGTGAGGGCATAATTGGTATTAAGTTAGAAAGGTGGAGCCATGTGCTGTTCACGTGAGGCATTTTGTAACTGTTCTGTTAAAATGGACAGTATTTAATAGTTTTTTAAAAAAAAATGAAAGTTAAGGTTAGGATTTGAATCGAAAGGTCGAAGAGGGTTCGGATGTGATTTTAACATATAGTTGGGGGTTGGGATTGATATTTACCCCTTTTTTAAATCGTTTATGACTTGAGTGTACTATGTATAACAACTAACCCAGCTTATTTTTCCTAAGTGATTCTCTCCATTCTTTGACAGTTCACATATTTTCGATGTTCTAGAGATCATTTTAGCCATTTAGGGAATAAAAGATATTTTTCGAACTAACCTCCAAATCTCCTCAACGGCCGGTCTCGGTTAAAACAAAAAAATCGGCTTTGATAGCGTTTCTTCGACGTCCTCCGATCTCGTTGACTGCTCCAAAGATCGGTTGTTTGGGTTGGGTACCCGACCCGGTCAAAAATCCACCACAGACAGCCTAGCCCATAATTTTGCATATGGGCCTGATTTCTGTCCGATGTCTTACTATTTTGTTAAATGTTGTCATTTTTTTGAACATATTCTCATTTTTTTATCGTTTTGATTATTTTTGGACAAATAAATGAGTACTATTATATATTGCAAAAGATGAAAGGTAAATACACCAAACACCTCCAAAATAAAAGTACAGGAAAATAAAAGCTGACAAATAGTAAAGTGCGATAAAAGAAAATCTGACTGAACCGCTTTGTTGATACGTTCAGAAGGGGTTACTGCTATAGCGTCCTGAGACATCGATATAGCTAATCTGACTTGAAAGCTAAGGTAGAGCGGACCCATTTCCGGATTGGTACTGCGGTGGACTGGATACTCCTCCAAAATGCCAGCATGCGTCGTCCTCCCTAAAGTGATAAAAGTAGGAATCCTAAACGTGGAATTGCTCCCCCCCGAGAAGGTAGAGAGGTATCTTGCCGGATCTTGATGGAACCTCCTCTACCAACCGTCCAGTGGGGCGGTGATATCGACCAACCCCCCACTGGACCATCTCAAACTCATTTTGTGAGGTGAGGGTGCTTATAACCCCCCGCCGCTGCAATTGTCGCACCGCCTATCTTGGTGGATCTTTCATAATCCGCCTCCCCATCTTCCTTCATCTGTCTCTTCCTTCTTACAGAAACTGAGGTACTAGTTATAAATGCTGGCGGGACCTCCGGGATGATCGGCCTTGGTCCCCTTGGATTCCTATCCTCCATAAATTGAAGTCTTGTTGTCCTTCTATATGGCTCTCGGTCGTTACTTCTTCCATGTCCTCTCGCCTGATTTGGAGCCTCTGGGGCGAACCTTCGGGTTTGATGTCCCGAGGATCCCCCTAGATAGTCCCAATTTGTCCCCGGGATAGGCTTCCCCTGTTTTGATCGTACCAAGGCCGATCGAGGATCTGGCGATAATCTCAACGAAAGGCCTCGAAATCCCCCGTCCACTAGGGATGCTATAAACAGATGGCCAACACAATTACACCCAAAGCACTGGTTGGGTAGTCTCTCATACGAAATATGAAGCATCGTACGTACATGAGACTTTGAGAGTCGGAACCATAACTGGCTCTACAGGGGAATCCAAATGTCAAGTCTGACCCGGATCCTCATGAAGTCCCCTCAACACATCCCATTTGTGTCGTCATCTACAGCTTGACAAATGCCCAAGGTACTTCCCAGTCTGAAGCCAACTCCTCTGTTCCAAGCTCCAACAGGTAGGCTCGAGATTCTCGCCCAGACTGAGAAATGAGTAAACAACATGTCTTCTGGATGCATATGTGGCTTAAGATCTGCAAACAAGACCAGAGAATTCCGGAATTTCCAAGCTCCCTCGCTAGGACCCGTGCTCGTTCTCTAGCATTCTTAAAGAAGAAGACCACCACTCCCTCCTCTAATGGTATGGCCTCCACATTTCGGATTTTACATTTATCCTCTTGTCAGTCCACCAGTGTCTTCCAGAAAAAGCTCGATTGGACAGAACTTTCGCTGCTAAGACAAACGAAAAGTTCGACCCTCTCCCACACACTTCCGATGGAAGAACTACTGCCTCCTTAATACATAGAGACCTCATCTTGGATCCCAAGGATCTGATCCCTGCTTAATCTCCAGATTTGACGATCGGGTTCGAGAAGTTACCCCCTCTAGTTCGATCTCTGTCTGCCTATGGGTTCATGGTCTGTTGGTTCGAGAAACTACCCCGGTCCAGCCCTGTAGTAGGCTTGTCAACACCGCCTAAATGTCGGCCTTCTTCCGTCCGGTATCGAGGCCCAATATTCAGCCGATCCTGGCCCAAGAAATCAGCCCGAGGAACTCTAGATCCGACCCTGTCCAACCAGTCCGGATGTCGACCCACCCTCTTTCTCCTCTGACCTAGGCCCAAGTCCTCGACCCGCAGCCTAGCTCCCCTTCTCGGCCGAAGGTGCATGCATTTAAGGCCCATAGGTGCAGCCCGACCCACCTCTCGCTGTCCTCGTCGCTCGGAAGCCTCATGGGTTACTTCCCCTTGTGCTGCCTCCATGTCGTGATCGTCGTGTGGTCCGCCTGAGGTTCGCCAACAAAATCAGTTCATGTGTATCCATTGATTCCGGTAGGCGACCTTCGACCCCCATTACCACGTCCTTATCCTCCTCTTCCTCCGGTTCCATTTCCACCTCCGACCTCATTTGCACCGGATCTTTCTCCGTCCAAAAGGACGTCAGCCCCTGCAGAATGATCGAAGAAGATGGAGTATTGTATCCCCGACCAATCTCCTTCGGTACAAACGCCTCTTTTCTCAGCGTGGTCGTGGTCCCATTGCTGTGAGGCTCACGGCGCCGTATGGTTTCTCGAGCTGGTTTCTCGAGGAGGATCCACTGTGATCTCCGACCGCTTGACATCCTTCCTCCCTTCAAAGCTCCTTTTTCCGTCCCTTTACTTGTAGAGAACACTATCGTTGGCCATCCCTGGTGTGAACACCATGGGCGAGAGAGACTCACCGTCTGGGTTCCACCATCACTATTCGAAACGTAGGTGCTGCCGGAATCCAAGGAATGTTCCTTGCCGCCGCCTGTATGAGTCGCAAAGCCGTACTTTCTTGAGAGAAAGAAGGCTACGTGCAGGGTTTTTTTCCCCTCTGACAGATCAATCTTTTCTCCCGTTCTTTGTGGCAATGGATAAACTGTTGTTTGTGGCAATGGCTACATTAACCATTTCTTTCCTATCGCTAATCCATCCTTGAAACCACCGGAGATCCTTGTATTGCGATGAAACTTTCCTGCTCTTTGAACAATTCATGGAGTCCCTCGTAAGACCGCTCTTGTCATCTCTCACAGTCACAGTTTAATTTCATGTCTGTTTATGTTTTACTGTCTGGTTCGGGCCCTTGTTTTTCCCTCTTTCTCTCTACATCATCATTTTACAATACCGTTCCAACTTCTCTCTTTTAATTAAGGTCAATATATTTTTTTGTAAATTATCCCTAAAAAATTTATAAGGAGCAAAACGTAAAAAGGACCAGTCAATACTATTAGTAACTAATAAATAACACGAATCTTCAATCTCATTAGCAATACTGTAAGTGGTACAATCCGTACAAATGAAGAACCAACCAGAAGTACATCAACCCTTAAATCTATGCACAACACTGGACAAGAACATGTAAGAGTCTAGACCCATGTATTAGTATCAGATCAGAGGTAAGGGGTCTATGTTAGTTTCGGAAACACAACACCTATTCTATGATAATTAGAATATGTTAATGTTATGTTCTAGAGCTGCAACAGCTCTGGAATGAGCTTCAAAAGAAATGAAATCTCTGTTTGTGAGAACTGAGGCTTGGTCTGAACAACAACTCCATCACCTCCCTCTTCACTCTTGGCTGGTCTGATCAATTTGGTCACAGCCTCCGTGATCTCTTGAACAAAATCTACTATCACTCCATCAACACCCATCAGATGTTGCATGTACACAGCTTCAGGCACATTACTGCAAGTTCACCACCAACCCATGTAAGAATTTTGAAACCATGATACAGAGTTTGAGATCAAAACGCATAAAGGAGCTTACTTTAATTTCCCATAGGTCAGAAACGAAAGCTTCGATTCTTTGATTTTGGCTAATGCTCCTGGATTTCTAAAGATTGCCTTCACCTCAGAAACAATCCCTTGCAACCCACCTTCCAGGCACAGTTTTATAGCCTCCTCCAAAGAGTTCCTTCTTACATCATCATAGATCTCAACCCCTCCGTTCGTCAGGAAAAACACCTGTCATCAACAATTCATCAGTACCATTAAAAACCCATTTCGAAAACTTGAACTGATGGGTGAAGACATCGATATATATACAAAGATGTCAATTTATCCACACATTTTCGCGTGGGACTCACACTTCAACAGGACAAAAACTTCATTTTTCAGGCCAGATCATGAACAGAGACACAAATAGAGTAGTTACATACAGGGTAAGTGTCCTGCAATTTCCTGAGGAGCAGCGCGGCGTCAGGCTGGAAAGTGGAGAAAATGATGGGTCTATCACCGGAACAATCGAATACCACACGCAAGACGGCTCCGAGAACACGAGTGAGTTGATCGGGACGGTACTTGATATGATCATCGAATTTCAACTCGATGTTGAATCCAATTGATGGGCTCACTTGCTCAAACGCCTCCTCGAGGGTGCAGGAAGAGTCGTCGATCTCCACATCCCAGCTCAAAATTTTCCCATCTTTCGTCTTCCTCACCAGACTCTTCCCCGCCTCGCCGGAGTTTTGAGGTCCATAGGCAAGGAACTCAGCTAGACACAGCTCAGTTACTCTCTTCTCAAACACACAACCCTGAGAACACACACCAAAATAATCAACACAAACCCAAAATTTTCAAATCGATGTGAAAATCGTAACGGGTGTTGAAAAGTTTCGTACTTTATCATCTCGGTGGAAGATGAAGTCGTCGTGGAAAATGACCGGACAGTCATCGCTGGTCACCTACACAATAAAATTACGAAAATCACCCTGATGTTTACAGTACCCAAAACGACGACGTATCGACTGAACACACGCGCCAGCAACAGTGTACCATACGCGGCGAGAGCACGACGCACCAACACGCGATCAAATATATTTACAAAAAAAAACAAAAAACGCTAAAAACACGCCGAGTTTATCGGGTTCACGTGAAAGGGAGCGGCGAAAAGTCGCTAGGGAGAAGAAATCGCCGGTACCTGAACGTCGAATTCGACGAAATCGACGGGGAACTCGGCGGCGGCGTTGAAGGAGAGGATCGAGTTCTCTTTAATGGCTCTCACTCTCTCGTCCGGCGGCTGCAGGATGTTCATCCCGCTCCCTCTGTGCCCCACCACCAGGAACTTCGGCGATCTGAACGACGCCCTCCCCACCTCCGCCCCTACAACCACCGCCGATTCCAAAATCAAAACCACAATCGATAATAATAAAATATTAATCAAACGATTGATATCGATTTGACGATTTACCTTGTGAAAATCGAGCGGAGAGGAGCGAGAGAGACGCATTTTCCTGCACCTGGTCGAGGTGTGGCACGTCGGAGACGTGAACAGCCTTGAGAGCCATTGCAATGAAGATTTTTGGTTACGGAGGAAGAGGAAAGTTGCAGAGATTGTTGGGGAAGAAGGGTATTTATTTGTGACTCGGCACCGAACGAAGCGGGATCGGTAGTGAGAATATTCGCCACATATGCACGATATATACCTTTGGATATTCTCCTCGTTTCTCTCTCGAACTTGTATTCTATTCCGAGTCAAATTAGACGGCCGTCTTAATAAGTTTGGTTACCGTTTATGATCCTCTACGGCCAGGAGTATGGTAGTCTCTCTGTGTGTACTGCTTACGTGGCCGTGACTATACGCTTTTTGGACAATCCGGAACGGTGCTACCTACGAACGCGTGGCAGAGGGAGGTGGATTTGCACGCTTCGATCGGGTGGTTTGGAAAATGGATCTGTTTCTTGATTAGAGCGTGGAGTACACGCTCCGTTTGATAGGAGGTATCATTATAAAGGGTTTGTGGAAGAGGTGATGGAATATATCTGGAGCATGTGTTCTAGTTTGGTTCGGACATGTTTATGTTCGATTGGGTTGTCTTAAATCTTAATTAAAGAAAGTGATTAAGGCATTAGTCATCATGCGTGAGGTAACGCCACAAAACTCAGCACCTGGCTCTAGGCCGCCTCGTGACATTTGCCAGATGAGTCATGGCTTTGCTGTTACGAATATTGTCTTTACGAAGAAATATTCTACACGTGGTCTCTTAGCAATGTAATATAATAAATAGATAAATTACATTGACATACTCTGAACTATATACGTTTAGAGTATCCACAGTCATGGGAGGTAAAGCACTGGCGAGGAGAAAATGTCGGCGAGGAGGAGGCGGGGAGCTGGCGAGGTTTGCTGGTTGGGAGCTTATGGCCGACACTTATCGTTGGCGGGGAGAAAAAGTGTGAAGAAAATGGGTCACTATAGCCAACAAAAGGTTTTACCATTGTAGCTCGCTGACTGGGAGAGCTGCTATAAGACAATAAAACTAATTTTTTATTCTCCCCACCAGCGCCATCTCGCCAGCTGCCGGCGAGATGGTTGTGGATGCTGTTAACGGTTTATTAAATAACATGAGGAATTTTCTTCACAACAGTATGATATTTTTTTTACTGTAATAGTGGTTTGTAATTTCTTCCCAATGGAAACAGTAGAGGCTTTCTTACTAGGTGCACGAGCAGGATCTGTCTTTTTCGGATGATGAGCAACTAAGTCAGACTACACATGATGATCACCACCAATTATCTTGGTAGGAGGATGCACAGGGCCTTTGTTCACAGGAATAGAAATGACAGTTGGGCGCTTAACTGTTGATTCAAGTAATCCCGCCCTAGCAATGTCGGGATGCCCATCAACCGTCTCACAACCTTCTTTAACATGAGGTTCAGGGTTGACATTTTTTTCAACAAATACTACATTGAGTGGCTCGGGTTGCACTTTAAATGTCTGGCCAAATTCATTCACAGAGGCAGAGGGGTTGACATTTTGTTCACTATATTGTGACGTAAGTGGATCGGATTGCACAACAACAATCAAACGAATATCCATGACAAAAATATCAAAAGTTTCATGTTCAACAACTGGATCCTCAACAATCATGTCGCAAACTTCCTTCCCAATGTCCGAAGCAACAACAAGAGGATCGAATTCATCATCAACAGTTTTTCCCTTTTGTGGCTCAGGTTGTTCGGCTTCTGTATCGTGTACGGGGGTTGCATCACCACCTGGGAACAATGTCCTAACCATGTTATCACATTCTGGGCTTGACAATGGTGCAGATTCAATAAGGCACGGTGAAAGAATATGGGCAGATGATTTTTCAGATGGTGAAAGAATTTTGAAGGATGGCGGAGTACAAGCAGCAGCGGAACGCTTCTCCCCTCCTTGTAACCTTCTCCAACACGTGTTGCTGTTTCCATCAGTTTTTCGATGGTTCGAACCATGGGTCTTGTGAAAGCAACATGTTTTTTGCATATGGAACGACTTCTTCTGCTTGTTTTCTCCCAGTCAAACCATCAAAGAGTGTCGCCATCACCTTAAAACATTCGGTATTTGTGTTTTCTCTCTTACAAGTCGTCCTCCAAACATTAGTTGAGATCCTATTTATATCTACCCAAAACCCTCAGCTAAAATAGGAAATCGCAGCTGTAAAACACGATTCAAAGGCGTTGCACGGGGTATGGATAACAGTAAATCCTATTTATATCTACCCAAAACCCTCAGCTAAAATCGGAAATCGCGGCCGTAAAACACGATTCTGAGGCGTTGCACGGGGTACGGATAACAGTACACATTTAGTAACTTTTGCATTGCCAAATGCATTGGGTATGGATAACAATGCAACTTTTTGGTGCTCTCTATCCAAAGTGCACTACGGATAAGGGTATGTTTTTGTCCAACATCAAATCCCACTCCGTTTTGTTTTTGATTTGGCCATTTTTGTTCTAAATCCTTGATAAACCCTGAAATAAGACCAATTGTACAAAATGAAAGAAAAGTGCATCAATTTTTACCAATCCGAGACTAAAAAACTCATAAATGTGAGTAAATGTATTTTATGTTCACATGAATCAACTTCTTCACTCCTTCACCTCGCCTTGTCTACTTTGATTGGGAATGGAGTTGAGATGTTTCCAAGTTCATGACTTCAAAGCTATCGGATAGCTTGCAAAGCCTCGGCCTCTTGTTGATTACTTGCTATCGATGAATCACCAAGGACAGGTACAGAAAAACTCTAGAACACAGTCCATGTATCATATCATATCCTATATGGTTCAGTATTGGGTTCTGAATTATTGTGTAATGTATGCAGAAACTTATGCTAAACAACACGCCTACCAAGTTGCAGATGGCACAAGTCGTAGCTGGTGACAAATTTTTAGACATTTAGTTACACGGGTTTCAAGACCAGCCCTACCTTACCATTGCCATAACCTTAGTAAACAAGTTAACTTAAGGATCAATTGCAAATGCACACTGACTTGAAAACATTATCTACAATTATCTGATCTTTAAAAGAATTAGGGGTTACTCCGCACACTCATCTTTCGTTTATTGTTAAATCCCAACAAAGCAAACGTAAATTTTCATGTAGTAACGTTGACCAACAACTATTACATTTTTCGTCCGCAAGTCTAACGACCGTTAAGTGAGTAACAGGAAAAGTTGATAGTTTATGTGGTTATGATTTGATAATAAACAAAAAAGTTGAAGTTTCCATTTTAAGAAAGTTTTAGAGCACATGACAAGCATGTGATTGATATTTCACGGCGTTAGTCACACTTAACAGATTTTGATATATTTTGAGAATTAATTAGGTGAAACATGTTTCTATCTGATACGTTTCACATATATGAGTTATGATTTGATGTTTGACTTTAATACAAAGAGATGACATGAAGTTCTTTCGAAAAGTTACGAGTACTCTTTTTCCTAAAAAATGACAGAAAAATGCTCTCAAGTCTTAACCATAATCTCATAAAACATAATAATTTTTATCGTGTTTTTTATTGATTCGTATTAGATCTACTAATCCGTTTTTTTCATTCAATCAAAATGTTTTTCATAGTCAGTTTATTTGAGATTAGGGTCAAAAGGCATCTTCAGGAACAAAAAGGATTATCTATCATTTTTAAAAGTGTACTAGCTGAATATAAAGTTTAGAATTGAGGACACTTCTGTACAAAAATCAAAAGATAGTAGCACAAAGACTATAATTATCCTTAATTCGAGTTTAGATTTTGATCATTTTTCGGCAATTTAAGGATTAGGTTGAGCTTGAGCACAAACAGAGTGATTCCACAAATTTCAATAGGATTAAACCCTAACTAAATTCATAAACGTAAAAATACACAATCGAACCTATAAAAAAACACTTCTTCGTAAGGGACGACAAATAATATGATCAACAAACCCACAACACTAAAAAAACAATCTTGCCAAAACCTTCCCCATAATGCACAATATATGACATGCCTCCTTACTCACTAATCCTCAAGCCTGCACATCAGTGGCGCAATAATACACTAAACCACACCCATCTTACCAATTTCAAGCTCCTCGAATCTCATCGTGTCTAATTTGATCTCACAGCTTCAGCTACGAGTGCCGAGTCTCAGAAGTTACCAAGTTGCTGCTCCCGCTGCCACCAGCCCGATTCGGTTCGCCTACTCTGGCAGCTAAAGCAAGGACTTCCGGCGACATTTCCCAGCTCCCACTCTTCCTTCCCCAGCTGGACCGCCTCGGGTGTGCCCGGAGCTCCCCTGTATCTTCTTGCCCAGTTCTTATTTCTGGAGACAATTCACTCAGCTCACCGTCCTTGACGTTGACGCGATCAGTGTTGAGTTGACCTTCTTGGTCTCCCCCAGGAGCCATATCTCCCCACACTGTTTTTCTTCCCATTTCGATGTCATCAACAGCTTTCCCCATGTTTGGACTCATAAAGCCCCCACCCACTGATCGTGCTGGCAATGTGGGTTCTCTGGGCACCAATGCTCTGAAATCATTCTTGGAGGGGGCGATGCTGGTGCAGAATATTTCCTTGAAGTTGTCTGGCACTCCTTTGTTGTAGGGGTTAGCACGCCGATCATAACGGTATCTGAAATTCTCATATGTTGTCTGCAAAAGCAATGAGTAAAATTGGAAACGCTGTTATTGTAAAGAAAGGCAACTAAGAGAATAATGGATGACCAAAGCTTGCTTGTCTAACTGGTCAAGCACTTGAACTTGGGTTCATGCATTTACATTCAAAAGAGGAGAACAATAGATGGACATGGATATTTTACCTGGTTTGTACTGATGAGATATAAATGGAAGGCTGTAAGGCCGCCTACAAACCACATTGAGATAAAAGTGTAAATTATTAGGACGATGGAGGCAGGGGTTTTGATCATTGCTCTCCAGATTGTTGTCTCCTCTGCTTTCATGATCCTTTCAATGTAGACCCAACAGAATGCAAAAACATATATACAGAGCAGGGTCGTGGAGAAGACAAACATAAAGAAGAATCGGTAATTTCTCTGCGTAGAGAAATTTGAGTGTTCAGTTGCATTGTCGTAAACTTTAGCATATGGATATTGGCATAGGGCCTACATAAAATAAAGAAATGTCTTTTGGGGAAAAATCACCTACCAGCCCAATACACTGCCCGACCCAAGGGCAATGGTGGTCAAATCTTTCCACACAGTTATTGCAGATTGAACAATGGGAGCAGCGAGGAGGCCTGTAAAGCATGCAAGTGTCACAGTACTTGATCTTCACAGTGATTCCGTTGACATCTACTTCCTTGATACGGGGTAACCTTAACTGAGGTGTTTGACCAGCTCCAACATCTGCCCCTTCGTAGCCTTCTGGCTCGGGAGGGTGTGCATTGCGCGGAATAACGCCGGGATCTCTTCCAGATGTTAGCAACAGAAGTACTAAATCCTGAAAGGGAGATGTGTAAATAAATTGAGTTCAATTTTTCATACATTTGAAATTTTGAGACCTTGAATAATACTGTTTAATAGGACATTAAAAAGATTGAGAAGTAATTCAGAAACGTGAAAAATGCTTCATCAAAGAAACACAGAGGAAAAACTTACATATATTGTGAATAGCACAGCTATAATCATTATTGATATTCCCATATGATCAGAGAAATGATCCATTAATTTTCTGGCAACAAAGACACAGAAAACTGCTACAGGAGCAACTATAAGGCATATGGTCAGTCCCAGCGATCTTACATCTGGTCCAAAGATAAACCTCCCTTGAAGGAAAAATATCTGCAAGAAACAACCTCGAAACATTAGTCTACCATGTCCTCCCAAATCATAATAAATTAATCACTATAATTTTCTTCGAATATCATGCAAATAAGATCCAAGTTTATTACATTCAGGGAAATCAACCACTTCCTCCATCCCACGAAGAGAGTCCGATTTACTTTTTTGGCCCAGATTAAAGAATAGTGAAGTTATGCCTTGATTTTCCTGTACGTCCTCATATCCTACTAATATGGGCTAACCCAGTAAGTGGTGATAACTAACTAACTAATAAGAAGGATATCGATGTATTTCATGCTTAATTAACTTCCCAACAAGGAAAGTGCACACTCATTTTGGGACATTCAAATTAGAGAAGTAGGGCCCTCAACTTGGGAGGGATAGAGTAACACCTATTTTAAAACAAATTAACTCAAGAAAAATATAGATGCAACTCAGGGGTGTAGATTTAGATTAATAGAGTCTAGACTTTACTATCAAACAAATATTGAAAACAGCAAAAGAGATGGAATAGTTTTGAAGGAAAACAAGATGAATAATAGACTGCCAGTCGTACTACAAATACCCTTTTGGATAAAAGGAATAGATAAACAATACAGATGCACCACTAAATCACTGAATGTGTTTCCAAAGTACAGATGGAATGAGAAATTGTTACATAGCTAAGTGAATCTTCATAGTGTACTAATGTAGCTACTAGCTATTGGATACGGATTTTTAGTTTGGGAATGAGACTCCCATTGTTGATGTTTTGATTAAAATGTATCCAATCACAATCTCTTTCTGTTTTACTTTGCCTTTCCTACTTTTGAAATTTTTTAAAGCCATGTTCCACTTGAAAAATTACTATTATTTCTCTAGTTTTAATAAAAAACTTGGACGAATGGAAATGAGATTTCCATTCCAGTTCCCATTCCCCAAAAGTCATCCAAATGCTACAAATGCCTCATCGTCCACAAATAGTTTTCAAACTCTCATCAAAAGAAACACAGCATATCCACAAAGGACACTCGTTTGACTACTTGCTAGGCTATTTCGTAAGGTTGATATTCTTTGGTATCAACCCAGGGCCAAGTGGTTAATGCAATCAGCACAGGTCAGCTAACAGTACAAATGTTTCACTGCATGTATGCATTTTCAGACAGTAGAACTACTACTACAACTCAAATGGATCATTATTGGTCGACCCATGCCACCAACCAAGACAAAAACATACTTCTGATCACACATTTTCTATTCCAAACACACAAGCTCAGCATTACTGGTTAGCAATGTAGAACACTAAATCAAAACACGGGAAAAAGGTCTGTCCTGGCAAAATGAACAAATTTCCCTTTCTAGGGATTGAATCTCAACAAACATTTCCAACAATGGCATACAAAATGTCCCAATACATTTGAACACTGCCTTGGGCTATTAACAGATAACTCTTATTTTACATGTTCATCTCTTTTTTATACTTACCCTACATATAGTTATCTTTATACTAAGATCAGGACTACTGGTCTATATATATTGCACACCTTGTATTCATATTTTCATTCAATATATACAAGTATACATTCAGATATATTGTTGAGTTGGACAGACGGATGAGGCATGAAAACACATGAAGGTGATTCAAAAATCAGTCGAAGAAACAGCTGAATAATTATTGAAATTGAAACACGAATCAGCTAAAATACAAGCAGTGACTAAAATCAGAACAGAACAGGACTGAAAAATGGAGTAAATAACTTGGAGAAATCGGAAGCCTATACTCACATTGCTGCCTTTCCAAGTTTGGTAGACCCGTAGATCGCCCGATCCGGGGCCGGTATCAGATCTCTGCGGCGGCGGCACCACATACATCGTTTCTCTCAGCTGGAGGACCTCGCTACAGCTTTGGCTCTCAGGTGTGGATAAGAGGATGTGTATGAGCTCAGTGATAGGGTATGGTCCTGGACACGATACCGCCGGAGCTTCCGGGGAACGGTGGGAGCTTCCGATGAGCTGAGGGGGATATTCCGGCGAGTTCGACGGCTTGATTTTGAGTCGGCCAGAACCAGAGGAGCATGAGGAAGGGTTTTCTGGGTTGGGTATGGCTGTTTTGGTCTTACAGAGAGAGATATTCTCTGTCCTGAATTGACTGTGATATTGCGCTTTACAGGATGTTACGATGACGTGGCGAGGAGTGATTGGTCTGTGAGCGATGAGCAGCAATGGGGCTCGGTAACTGACTTGCACTAGCTAGCTTTGCTCTTGAGGCCAAGTGCCTCTCAAGTACATGATCCATCATCGGTTTGCCAGGACACACTTCTCCATATACCCTTGTCTATATCATGAGTTATTACCTTATTACCCCTATATGCTTTCAGTTTTTTGCGTGTTCAAAACATTTATAACTTCAGTCAAATATCAATCATTATACTACACCCTCTTCATAAGTTTAATTATGAGAATTTATTATCTACTCGAAAAAAAACTATGAGAATATATTCTATTCTTTCATGCCAATCGTATGTCTTTTCCGAAGAAATCCTAAACCTTATCTTAACTATACCGTTCGATCTTTCTATCATAATTGCTCCTTTAACCATCATTGTTGTCTTATCACCGCTTGTACCACTAATGGGTCTTCTTGCACCATCATTGGGTGGTGGTTTGGTCGTCTCACTGTCACGCCCGTCTTTCGAGGTCGTCAACCTTTCTAAGGCCCGACGCAAACACAAGCCGAAGATTCTTCCTCCATAACCAATTTGTCCTCCGCAAACCACTTCCACCATCATCGTGGTGTTCTCCTCAAGACTCTCCACACCGGCGGCAAAACCGACACGGGGTCGGCCCGTGAAATCCCTAATCCTAGCCCTTGTTTATGTCCTAAGAAACCCTAAGGCGGTACGTCATCCACCTCTTCGAGACGGTCCTGAGTCTCCTAGAGAATGTCGTGAAGGTTCTGAGCATCTGAGGGGCTCTGGACAGTCCTGAGTCCTGGAGGGGCGAGACTTGAACGTCACTCCACGTTCCGATCCCACTCCCATCCCTTAGAAAGGTGCCGATAATCCTTATTCTCTCTAGCCAGGGCGTGATGGCTCGTTTCAAGGGTACCTCTCCGGTCCTCTCTGTAAATCCAGCGTCGGTCGTCTCAGTACCTCCAAGTTTAGCGACCTCACTTTTGGTTAGCTTCCAGGAGAGTCTATCCACTTGTTCCCTTGGGGGGGGGGGTGACATGGAGGTGATCGTCCCTTACAATCTCGTGAACCCAATTGTGTTGGCTCGTCAACGATTTGGTATGATCGAGAAACTACTATCCCTGCGACCTCCCTAGAAGGACGTCATGCTTAGGATCATTACCAAAGTTGGGAATCTTCGTCATCTGCTTTGACTCCGAGGAGGCTCGGATTTAAGTTCGGGGAAACGAGACTCGGTGCTTTGATGGTCATCCATTACTCCTTAGGGATATTGACCTATTGGCCCAGGATCCCCTTAACCTGAATCGTCTACAATTGTGGGTCCATGTCAAAGGTCTACTGTTATTGGTAAGGACGAAAAGGATTGAGGAGATAGTTGGGACTGCATTGGGAGGTTGTGTGGACGTTCCCTATGACCAGTGGGGTCTCTGTTGGGGAGGTGCAATCAAGATTCGTTTCTTGCATCCCCTAGAATGCCCCTTACGCCGATCGCTCCTTCTAAGGTTCAAGGAATTCCATGATCCTATCCAGGTCTCCCTAACATACACTAAGTTTCCCGCATTTTGTTTTAACTATGGGAGGATTGGCTATGTGGCCAGGGGGTGCGATTGGGAAATGTCGGAGGTTCCCTGTTTTGATACCTCGCTACTGGAGTTCAAGGCGGACCACCAGAACAAGAACTATGCTACTGACTAGGAAATCAAGGAATCCTCAATCATCCCACTAGGAATTGAGGTTTTACCTCGAACACAATACCTAAGGACCCCTTACCTTGAGGAAAAGGGTCAAATATAACTCCGAACACTATACCTAATGCATGGGGTACATGGACAAGGCCGGAGATCCAGGTAGGAGAACTCAGGAGGTTAGCCAACCCTCATCAAGTAGGTCGACTGACGTCTCGGAGACCGTCTCAATTGGGCTCTGGGAACGAATAGGGGGTCAGTTGGAGAACCTCGTGGAGATCAGGCGAGTGATGAAAAGCAGCCTCGCCATGAGGAATGATAGACAACCCGGGCTTCATGAACCATATCCGGGACAGGTTCTTGGCTAAAGTCTATCCCCCCTAAGTATTGTTGTATTCAAGTTCGATCGCACTCCTCACGACGAAAAGAGTTCCCTATAGGATCAAACAACGTTTAGGTACTATCTTGAGCGGCTCATAAAAGTATCATCTTTTTAGCATTTACTGTTTTAAATCGGGTGTAACACTGACGTTATATTATAGAGTTTGTTACAAAGACCCCTTGGGATACCTCTCTTTTGTACTGAGTCTTTTTTAAGGTAATAACAGTGTTAACTTTCGTTTAATAAAAAATCAATCATTCTACTAATTTCATAGAGTAAAATATATACACACAGTTGATGCAGACGTCGAAATCGCCCTTTGATTTATTTAAGTGAGTGATATTTTAATTTTTAAAGTTCTAATGGAATATATAATATGAGTAGGCATGATTGAGATGTTTCCAAGGACACACGGCATACCTATCATTTCATGGTTAAGAGTAGGGGTGATCAAACAAATAGAAGAAAAAAACGAGCCCTTCTCACATTTAGCTGCGGTGAAGATCTTGGTCAATAATATGAAACTCAAGATTTATAACCCTCTATTTATCACGGATTGTACTGACATTGTCTAAGATTCAATAAAATCTTCCTTCTCCGTTTAAAAAAAAATGACACTACATTAAACTAACAGTGGTACATGTGAAGAACAGATGGGAACCCAAAAAAAACTAGATTTGAAGAAGAAACAAGTGATACAATGTGTTATTCACCAGTTCTAAAAAGTAGGATAATCGAACAATACATGAAGCCAATCTACTCATACTAGGTATATCAGATGCATTGACAATGGGAGCTTTCTAAATTGGTCGATTTAAGCTACAAGATCACAACAGTTTTCACCGTCCTCCTCCCAGCATTGCAGAAAGACAGAAGACCATTCTCAGGAAAAGTGCCAAAACCCGAAAGTTCAACACCATATGCAGCTAACCTCCGGATGTCCCGGGGAATAGGGGATTGCCAAAGCCCGTCCCACCAAGCTGGAGGAAGAAGAGGCGTCAAGGCACACTGCTCGGCCTGGTTATGGCAACTCAACGGGCCCGCGAACCTGTTCCATGCGTGTCCCCACCCCACTTGGTTTCTCAGACCATCTGTCAACAAATTACTCTGGAAGCTGCTTAAGAAGGAGAAACTCGAACTAGTATCATTGTCCCCTGAAAGAGAAACACGTACAGCTTCTCAGCTCCATCTATCCAATCTGTGTATATAAAAGAGTTGATTGCAGAGAGTTATTGCGTCATATCCATCTTTAGCGCATAACTATCTCCAACTTTAAACATTTGTATCCAGATACTTAAACTTCCAAATAATTACACACGTCTCTTTTGCCGGAAAATGACAAAAATGCCCTGACCTTAATCTCAAAACCAACTTCATAACCACTAAAACATTTTTTGATTAGATGTAAAAAGGCTCAAAAGACGACAAATTTGTAATTTGTTAGAGTAGGGTCAATGATATTTTCGTCAATTATTTGACGAAAAAGAGTTAAGTATTTTTTGGAAGTTGGATGTAAAATTGGGGATAGTTATGTGCAAAACACGTACAATGTGCAATACCTATCCGCAACTAACCCTAAAGAAAAAGACACGGGGAAAATATCACTAAGCTAACCCTAAGTATGCACCATAACCATATTCTCAACTAACTGTCCCTAAGACTAAAAAAGTTTTTGACAGCCCCTTCAAGTTTTTTAGTCTCAATTTACCCTAATCCCGTCAACACTTTTCGGGATGAAATGACGAAAACACCCTCATGAAAATAGAAATCAGCATAATGAGGGTATTTTTGTCATTTCACACTCAAAAGTGTTGGCGGAACTGGGGTAAAACGAGACTAAAAAACATTTGGGTTGTCAAAAACTTAAAGGTAGTTGATTGAGAAAAGTGCATACTTAAAGGTAATTGAGTGAGATTCTCCCAAAGACATCTACGAAAGATACTTCAATATACAGGAGGGTTTGTGGATACCAAGACTCTGTGCTGCAGCCAAAGCCGCGATTAACTGAGCATAAGTGGTTCCCACGCGCCTGTGAGCCCCAGAAACAACAGCATGCTTAGCACGTGACGCAAGGAAGAAGTCCACAAATGCAACCCACCTGGGTGCTGGTCCCCAATCTTTCACTCTGAAATTCAAGTTATTTGCCTCACGAGATATATTACCTTCAAAAAGCTTGTAATCGAAATGAACCACCTGGGAAAAACACATATTAACTAGAATCAAAATGTGTGCACAAAAATTATAGTTCAATGCTAATAACGTTCTAGTTTCCCCATTCCCAAATCATACCAGCAAAAATATTTTCTTCATTTGGAATAAGGGAAATGACAATTCACTACTCCAAACTACGCACATTTTACAATCCCCTACCCGAATGTGTAACAAAATGGTAATCCAAGGTAGCGAGGTGTTATATTTTATAATTCAAGGTAGTGGTTTGTAAAACATGCATATTTCAAGGTAGTGAACTGTCATTTCCCCTTGGGAATATTGTAGGGTATTGCAAGTTAATCACCTCAGCAAATTCGCTTATATTTGATGCGATACTTTGCACAATAGAAGGGGTATCCGATACTATAACCACCCTAGGCTGTTTCAACTGTTTGAGGTTTTGCATGGCTTTTCTGAGGCAGCTCAAAGCTGCATGCACAGCTCTCACAGACCTGAAATGGAAGACCCAATAACCTGGATCAATAATTCATTGATCTATACTATCAAGGCTGCACATTACGAAAGAATTCGAGTTTATCCTCAGCCTGCGTGTCTCTCATATTTCATTTATGTTGTGTAGTTGAAGATTCCGATAGGTTTCACATGGATATACCTGTTCATAAGCATCCGCATGTGCAAAGATACATCAGGATCTGCTCCACTGTCAAGAACCCAATTCACTGCCCTTTGAACATCTTCTGAGGGTGATATGAGAACTCTCATCAACTCCCCAAATACATTAGGACGAGATTGCAAATCGTTTGATTTTCCAAACAAATCAGAAGCAGCATTTCTCATCCCCGGGTGTATGTTCTTCAGGAAAAATTGAGCTGCCACAGCATCTGTTGTATTCTGAAACCTGTTGGGATAAAGTAATCAACAATGCATTACTACAACAATGTAATAATGTTAAAGAATGAGCCTTCTCAGTGTGTACCATATAATAGGTTGTTCCCATGTGCTCCAATCACTACAGAGAACATTTGTTTGAGTTGGCTTCACAAAATCATCGGTTCTAATGACAAGACGCCTTCTATACGTTGTCAAGCAGCCATTGTGTCTCCAAAGGTGCTTGACCTCCTTCAAAGTAAAGGATACATTGGAGTAAGATATGTAATCCCCAAAAGGATATTTACCCCTGAATTAAGTAAAGCAATAATCAGCATTAATATAAACATCAATCCCGTAGATTCAAGTAAAGCCTCAACAAGTTCAGTGCTTTTGAACTACAAGTCCACAAGGGCAACATAAATAGAAACAAACATTTAGAGAAATAAATAGAAAGGCATGAGGAAGAACCAAGATGCCTGGTTTGCCCGATGATTAGGGACCGGTTTAGCATTAAGCTCAGTGCTGCAGCAGTTAAGATCTTGTACATTTCGTTCCCGAAACCCGCTTCAGATGCTTTACCAATCACAAACCCGTGTCTGCAAAATTGCTCTGGAGGAAGTCTCCTGATTCTTGATGGACCTAAAACAGTACCCAAAACCTTCAAATTCTCCCAAATATCTTCCAATAAACCCTACATGATACTTGCTAAGTCTCCTAGCCAAAATACACATACAGTGGTATACTACAACAAGTAAAGTTGCTTAATTTACCGATAAAACAGAGGATTATGAATCCGAATTGATGTTCTGTTTCTGATTCTGATTCTAGCACAAGAACCAAACAAAATGCACACACAACATTGTAAATTTGTAGATGAGCAGAGGATGGATTAACCAGTACCGTTGAGAGCAAAATGGTGGTGAATCAATTTCCTGACTCTGAGACTCTCCTCCCAGAACCCGCCGTCGAAAACCTTCCCCATCTCCTCCACAGTGGCGCACGAGCTCTTGGACCCACTAGTCTCGGACCCATCAGACTCCGAATCAAAAGGGTCGACTTGAAAAATGGAGGTGGAGGTGGAATTGGCTTGGAGGAACTGGAGGATCTCGGGAGTGGGACTCTGGCCGCCGCCGGCGGAGGAATCTTCGATCGATTTGAGAGTGAGCAACAGAAGACCCAGACCGGAGAAGGTCGCGCTGAGAATCAGAACCGGGTGTACGGACCATTTCCATCTCTTCAATCCGCCCAATCCCATTCTGGGTTCGAATCGATCGATGGATCTGAGCTGTGAATCACTTTGTTCTTACGATCGGAGATGTCGAGGAGAAGATGGCACTTGGCGAGTCCGTCTTTCTCTGCCGACAAAACCAGGAGATGAGATGAGTCCACAACGACGTCGTCTCGAGTCAAAGTTTGTCATTCTAAGAAAAACAGGTCAAAGTCAAAGAACGGGGCTAGTTGACCCCTGCTTTTTCGGGAGATCCAACAGAGACCAATTCGAGTTCGTACGTTACAACCATTACATTCCAAAAACGGATCCGTAACCAAACAAAACCCCGTTCTTTCCCCGTTTCTCGATCGCATAAACAATGGTAAAGAGCCCAACTCAACCCGAGAGGGGATTTTCGCCGGACCTCGACAACCTGGCTTCGCCGCCGCCGGGGAAAGCACACGACGGCGAGGCGGATCCGGATAAGATGACCAACCCGCCCGACCCGCTTTCCTATTTCGGGAAGGTCTTCGAAGCCGTCGATAACTTCATCCTCACCCTTTCCCACACGCAACACCAGCCTGACGGTCATGACGACACCGCCGCCGTCGCCGCCGCCGTTCGACAGGATTCGAATAATGAAAGTACGGAGAAAGAAGAGACCGGTCCCGATGATGGGTCAGAAAAACCCGACCCGACCGAGAACTCGCATGCTGACGGTGATCTAAGTAAAAGAGAAGAAACCTCGGACTCGGAGGAGGAAGCGGTACCTGAGTCTGTCACGAAGTTTCTAGACCTTGTCGAAGGGATCGTGATCGGGAGAGACGATCCACGCGACGGAGGGTGCAGATGGAATGAGGTTCCCGAAGGAGATATGCTCCTCCTCGAGTCCATCGATCGGGTATCGAGAATGGTGACGATCTTGGAGGAATCTAAGACGAGTTCGAAGCATCCCATGTTGTTCAATCGTGTCGGGAAGATACAGCACCGAGCGATGTCGTTTTTGGAAGACCAGCTCAGGTCCCTTCTAGAAGAAACGAATCAACCCGTGGAAGGCGAAACGGAACCCGAACCGTACCCGAATTACCCCCACGACGTCGTATCGAGCATGAAGGACATCGCCGCCAGGATGCTCTCGGCGGGGTACGAGGCCGAGTGTTGCAACGCGTACACGATCGCGAGACAGAACGCGATCGACAACAGCGTGTACAAGGTTATGGGTTTCGAGAGGGTGAGCATTGATGACGTCATGCAGAAGATGACGTGGGAGGCTCTCGAGGTCCACGTGTCCACATGGATCAGGACGTGCGAGCAGTGCGCTACGGTTTACTTCCCGGGCGAGCTGAGGCTTGCCCGGGAAGTCTTCGCCGGTCACCCGACGATCACGTCGTGTCTCTACCGTAACCTCATGCGCACTGTCATGATCCACCTCCTTAATTTCGCCGAGGCCGGGGCGGCTTCAAAGCGGTCGACGGAGAAGCTGTTCAAGGTGCTCGACATGTACGAGACCGTACGGGACACGTTCTTGTCGGCCGAAGCTTTGTTCCCGGACGAGTACACCAAAGACCTCGAGAGCGAGGCCGTCATGATGCGGTCTCGGCTCGGGGAGGCCGCGGTCTGCACGTTCTGCTTGCTCGAGAACTCGATCCGGTCGGAGACCGGCAAGACCCAAGTCCCGGGCGGTGCGGTCCACCCGTTGACCCGGTACACCATGAACTACCTCAACTACGCGTGCCATTACAACAAAACCCTAGAACAGGTCTTCAGAGACCACTCCAAAATCGAGCGGGCCGACCACCTCGACATATACACATCGTCGTCGTGTAATAATAATCACGACGACGATGTGGAGGAGAATGGTCAGTCGCCGTTCTCTACCGAGGTGCTAAAAGTCATGGACATGTTGGACGCGAACCTGGAGACGAAGTCGAAGCTGTACAAGGACATAGCGTTGAGCTCCATCTTCATGATGAACAACGGGAGGTACATAACGCAGAAGATAAAGAGCTCGGCGGAGATCCACGAGGTGTTGGGGGACGAGTGGTCGCGGAGGCGGTCGTCGAAGCTGAGGAACTACCACAGGGTGTACCAGAGGGAGACGTGGAACAAGGTGTTGGGGTTGTTGGCGCACGACGGGCTGATGAACGGCGGGAAGGTGGTGAAGCCGGCGCTGAAGGAGAGGTTCAAGAGCTTCAATGGCGTGTTCGAGGAGATACACAAGACGCAGAGCACGTGGGTGGTGAGCGACGAGCAGCTCCAGTCGGAGCTGAGGATATCGATATCGTCGCTGGTGATCCCGGCATACCGATCGTTTCTGGGGAGGTTCTCGCAGTACTTGGATCCGGGGAGGCAAACAGAGAAGTATGTCAAGTACCAGGCTGAAGATATAGAGACGTGCATAGATGACTTGTTTGAGGGCCATGTTGTTAAGAAGAAGTGATCAAAAATTACGATAAAACCATGCCACGGCCAAGGGAACGTGCCAATTATGTGTAAAATGTAAAGTGTGAATATACTGTTTGCTTACACCATTGCATTGAACCATTAAAGCATGAATATATGGGGCATTTACATGATTGTTCTTAATCACGGTATAAGTTATAAGTGATATCCCTCTCATGCCGAGGGACAAGGGGGTGCAAGAACTTAAGAACGACCGGAGTTTTAGTGGGCCGGGAAGCCTATAGATCCAGTCCGTCAATGGTAGACCAAGGCAAGCTATTGTCTCTAGCAGCAAGAAGGGGTGAGGAGTGAAGATTCGTCCCTTTGATAGCAACGAGTTTGATGTCTTAAGCATCGGAACAACCGTCATATACTGGAAAAAAGTAAGCACAGTGGTTACTGGCGAAGACAACGCTTGTACATGACACTAATGAAACGGTTCATAACTTAGGAGCATGTCAAGGCTTTTAGATTCTTATAATACAGTAATACTTTAACGTTGAAACAAAGTAGTTGATTGTGGATAGCAACAATGTTATTTGAGAATAATAAATTTACTTATTCTTCTTTTTCTTTTTTTGCAAGAAAGTGTTGAATGTAACTGCTTAATTATTTAGACAAAATATATATATGTATCCAAAATAATTTTTTATATAAAATATAATATTTTTATAGATGAACATGAGACTATGAGAAAAGTTATCAATTGAACAAGAAATCACAAAAAATAATACATGCAATAAGATTAAGTTTACAATTGATTATCATCTACATTAATCTCGGTCTCCCTTTGAGACTAAATTCATGAGATACCTTCAAAATTCAATGTAGAAGTTAAAAATCAGCATTTTGTTTATAGTTTAGATTGAATGGTAAACTACAAATATTTACCCCAAATTTGTAGCGTTTAACTGATACATACCGTAAAAAATTTTTTAACTGATACATACTCAGATGTTTAGTTTTTTAACAGATAGCCCAAGCAGACAGGTAAAATGACGAAAATGTCCTGAAGTGATTTTTTAAATATTTTTTTAAAATTAAAACTGAAGTGATTTTTTAAAAATAAAACTGAAGTGATTTAATAATTACATATATATACCTAACAAAAGTGATTTTTTAAATATTTTTTAAAGTAATTACTGAAATGTAGGCGGGGGTATTTTTGTCATTTTACCTATCTGCTTGGGCTATCTGTTAAAAAACTAAACATCTGAGTAGGTATCAGTTATTTTTTTTAGGGTATGTATCAGTTAAACGCTACAAGTTTCGGGTAGGTATTTGTAGTTTACCCTAGATTGAAACATTATATGTAATCCTAACTTGTTACTTTATTTTTAAATTTGTCAATTAGTCTTTTTATCGGGGAACGAGTGAATATTATAGATAAATAATGATGAAAGATAAATAAATTATCAAACATCAAACGAAAATTACTGGAAGTATGGTCCTAATAATAATGGACCTCAACACAAAATAAATGAGCTTAAGACATTGAACCGCTTTACTGAGATGTTCAGAAGGAGACACTATAGTAGCGTTTGCTGATACTGATACAACAAATTTGAACTGGAAGTTAGGGTAGAGCGGACCCATTTCCGGAAAAGTGATGTGGTGGACCGGATAATCCTCCAGATTGCCAACGTGCGTCGTCCTCCTTAGAATGATAAAAGTAGGGATCCAAAACGCAGGATTGTTGGTCTCCGAGAAGGTAAGGAAGTACCATACCAGATCTTGGTGGAAACTTTGCAACCTTACGTCCAGTTGGGCGTTGATGCTGGCCAAACCCCAATGGACCACTTCTTACTCATTTGGCGAGGCGAGGGTCCTTATAGCCCCCCAACGCTGGATATGAAGCCCATTCCGATCGTGTGGATCCTTTAGATTCCGTCTCCACTTCCTCTTGCTCAGGGCGCTTTCTCCCGACGGACATAGAGGTAGTGAACTTTTGGCGGGCGTTCTCCTGGTTCCTTGGGAGGTCTTCTTGTGGATTTAGATGTCGTCATTGAAAGACCTGTTTGGCCGATGGCTGTCGACTTAGTTCCTCGCGTCTTGGACCCGAAGCTTTGCTCTTGCTCTTTTCTCCCGTCCTGCCCTGGTGCTACCAGAGCAAATAGTCGGGTCGGGTGCCCCGAGGATCCCTCTAAATAGGCCTAGTTTGTACCCGGGACAGGTTTCCCATGTCGAGATCTCACCAAAGTCGATCATGGGTCAACTGGAGACCTCAGCGAGGGACCCCCCGCTCCCACCCTCCAGGGGAAAGTCGTGATCAAATGTCCGACACAACGGAACCCAAAACAATGGTCGAGTAGTCTCTCGTACGAAACATGTAAAAGGGTACACACATGTGCTCGGTGAGTATAAACCACAGTTGACTTTGAAATGAGACACGAATGTCCACTCGGATTCGAATGCACATGAAATCGCCCCATCACATGTCGTCTGCATCATCATCAACTACAAGGCGGGCTCCCAACGCTCCCCCCAATATGAAGCCCACGCCTTCATTTCATGCTCCTACCGGCATATTGGAAATTCTATCCCAGAAGAATAAATGAGTGAATAGCATGTCCCTGGGTCTCATTTGGGGTTTAAGGTTTGCGAATAGTACAAGCGAATTTCTGAACGCCCATGGTTCCCCCGTTAGTACCCGTTCTCGTTCTCTGTCCGTTTGAAGAAAGCCACCGCCCCTCCTCCAATGGTTTGGCCTCCACATTTTGGAGCTCCCACAAGTTATCCAACTAGTCCACTATGATCTTCCAGAAAAAGGTCGTGCGCTAAGAACCTTGGTTGCGAGTGCATAAGAGAAGTTGGCCCCCGTCCACCAATCTTCGAGGGAGGGACAATCACCTCTTTAATACGCAACCCCCACCTTGCATCCCAAATCTCCCAAACTCGGATGGTCATTACCCGTTGGCTCTCGACCCCGACTCAGGTCTCATTCGGCCCGACTCTGTTCTTGGCTAAATCTCTTACTCGATCTATCACAAGTCATTCCGCCCGCCCGATTCAACGAGCCCCTAGCGTCCCCGCCCCGTTTCGAAACGGGTCTTGATCTCCTTTGGTCGGAAGTCCGGCTTGTAGTGGGACTTGGCCCAATAAAGGATGCTAGAAGCCCACCTTGTGATCCATTTGAATAGGAAAACCTCGAAGGTCTACTCCCCTCACGCCGCCACTAGAGCCGCCCCTACGCTCAACCGAGGTCTATCAGCACTGCTGTGAGTTTTCGACACCAGCATCGGGGGGACTACCTAGGAGGATACCCCCAAAACGCTACGTGCACCTCGGTATCATCTTTCCCCAAAACGGCCTCCTCTGGCGAGGTCCTCCCCCACTGAAAGGCCCTGGTGTCTACAAGACCCTTGAAGCATTCCGGCGAGGACAACTTCAAGCTCGAAGTTTCCACCGGATTCATTATCATCGGGTGTTGTTCTATCCTCTGATGCCAAAGTCGAGGGCTCATATTCTAAGTTCGCCTAACAATACCCGACAAGCCTTCCAACATACTTCCTTGATTCCCCCCCTTTTCCCTCCGGGGGGTTCATATGAGTTCCTTGTTCCACTGCTCTGATGGAAGAGAATACTAAATCCTACCTCCCCTGCAACGACGCCCCATCAAAAACTAGTGACTGGGGATCAGGAGATCGACTTGTCCCAACTGTTCGATTTTTTTCCTCACATACCACGTGTCAGCGTCTGATTGGTTCGACTACGATTTATGATTCGCAAACCAACGTCTCATAAATATAAGTTACGGTTCAGCCCACGAACCGTAAACGGTAATTTAGTGAGTCGCGATTCACATATGTCACAAGGCACGAACCACGACTCACTAAATCGCAATACACGAGTCAGAACCTGATTCGCCCGTTGTACATACCCTGATTCCATTGCTTAATAATTTTTTCCCAATTCCATAACCAAAGGGTAGTTTCGGAACTCCAGCTCGACCTTGCGCGCTCTTAGTAAATCGTGGAAGTCGCAAACCAAACCCCCAATCCAACCTAGAAGGTCCATCAACAACGCAACTTTGAAGCAACTTCTCTGACACAGACCGAAAATAAATCCCTAATCCTGACAGCCCCTCCATGGATGAACAACTCCACAACCCTCTCTTCGCCAACATCTAATCCCCGCCATTCTTGTCCATTGCTCCGTACGCTTTCTCATTCCGATTCTTTCTTTTTTGCTCTTCTCCATTTGATTTCTGCTTCCTTGTTCGGCTCTTTGAACATTGCATGTAGCTCTGCGTTTTAATTTCCGTAAAAAAATATATATTGCGATTTTCTGCGTTTTAAGTCTAATTGCTGGTTTTTGCGAGGTTCCTGAGTTTGGGATAACAGAGCAAGTTGAAAATAGAAAGTGGATTTGGAAAACAAATTGTAGGGTTTAGGATGGTATTTCGCTGACTTGGGTTTTTGTTTTGAGTTTTGATTTCAATTCATTAGGCTGACTAGTTAATGAGTTGAAATAGTTCCTGAATTTGGGTGAAAGATTGGGTAAAGGTCTAAATTATGAAATGAGGTTCTTGCTTTGATTTGTATGCATATGATAGGCACGCATGGCTGCTTCAATTTCAAAAGCCTAGTTTTTTTTATGAATATTATGCAAATTGTAGAGAATTAAAAGGTGCAACCTTGAATATGGAAATCAAGATAACTACTTTCATGTCCGTTAGCTTTTCCATAGGGATCAGTACATAGAGGATGAGGTATTACAGAAAATTGCTTATCGTTGTATGTTTTTGAAGTAGTTTCTCCTCAGAAAATGTTCCAATGTAGACCTAACTGTCAACATTTGTTCTAATTTAGTTCTGACAAACAATGCGCAAAGTGTTCCAATTTAGTCTTTGCAACAGCAATGAGTACTTACTTGAAGCCAAAAACATAACTTTAGGACTAATTTGGAACAAAAAGGATTGACTTTGGATTGTTTTTGGAACACAATTTAAACTTGGGACTAAATTGGAATAAGACACTTAAACTCGATACTATTTTGGAACAAAATCTAAACTTACGACTGAATTGGAATGACACACATAAATCCCCTCTAATATTTACTAGAGTGTACAACATTGTGTATGTATTATCAGTTTCGGAGTTCGTAATAATTTATCTATTTCTTTTACTTCTATGTCATTTTCCAGTAGGGTAGATTAGCCTGTCTTCATAGTATTTTTATGGAGAGTATGACAAATTAATTGTCCATAAAGCTTCTAATCAAGAGTCTATCTTCTTGTTAACTGTAGTTTTCATCTTTTTGAAGTTTGTTATGATGGATCATTTATTGCATGTTTATTCATTTGCTTGTTAGATGGTTGCTTCATCATTCACTTTCAGTTTCTTAGAATCATTAGTTTGTTTCTGTGACTTTAGACTACGAACACGGTCCATCGCTCTAGCTTCTACACTCAATATCGAATTCTATCCTTCATTTGTCCTCATAAATGTGGGTAATTACAGTTGGAACTTGAGAATGCTTATGCCCTCCGTAAATTAATTTCTAGATAGACATTTTTTGAGGATCAGCTTAGCTTCTTGCTTAGCACGTTTAAATTCATAGAGTTAGGTTTGCCAATACTTCCTCTATAAAGCTTCCTAGTTTAGAAATCAGAGAACCATCGTATTAGTAGCTGAATATCAGACCTTTTAGAATGCAAAAAGAGGAAGAGGTGAATTGAATCATAAATTGCGCTGCTTGCTATTTTAGTTGTGAAATGCTTGGAGTCTCCTTTTGACTCCAAGTACTGTACAATTAGTACTTGTATATCTTTGATTGATTATATCTCAAATTATCTTGCAAGCTGTCCAATTTGATTATTGTTCCTTCTCCTGTGTAGGTTTCTTTTCTTTGAAGGGTCTCAATTGATTATTAAGGCCACCTTCTACCAAAAAAAGATGGGTAGTACATTCAATCCACATATATTGGTTGAAAAGTTGAGCAAGCTCAACAATTCACAGGCGAGCATAGAGAGTATCCTTTTAGTAAACGTTATTCCAATTATGAATGATGTTTCATTTTTTATTTTTATTTTGCAATAATGCCATATCTCTACTGAAAAGAGGCATCCTACTGCAGTACTAGATGAATCTTCTTCCACTACTGTGGGGTCTGGTGAGGGTCTTAATGTACTATTATGCTCCTCTCCTTTCCCAAATAAGGGTCCTCTATACTAGATTTGGCTGACCCAGTTTAATGTCCACGGTCCCTTTTGATAAACTTTGTTGCTGGCTAGGATGTGTCTTTTTAAAAGTAATTAATCGTGTTAAATTTTAGGGGGAAATTAAGTCAGATTTTCCTATATTCAAATAAAATATACTTTCATTTACATATTTAACTGTTTTTATATTCATTTTTCATTATGCAGTCAATCAACTCTGGACATATATTCTACTCATAGTTTGATTGCAATAGGCTAGTCCATTTATTTTAGTGTATTTTCGTTTTAACTTATCTTCCCATCTGTTGTCTTTACCACTTACTGACTCATGCTGTTTCGTCATATCTTGAACTATGTCCAGTATTTATATTCTATAGTTAATTCATATATTCTTGAGGTGCTATCCTTAATGCATCAAAGCGTTATCACATTGGTGTATTTTTCACATGAATAAAGCAAAACAAGTTGTTGAAACATGGGATAGACAATTCCATTGCTCTGCACGAGATCGGAGGTTGGCTTTTCTATATCTTGCAAATGATATTTTACAGAATAGCAGGCGAAAGGGTGCAGAATTTGTTGGCGAGTTTTGGAAGGTTCTTCCAGATGCTCTTCGTGATGTTATTGATCATGGGGATGAGTTTGGGAGAAATGCTGCCATGCGCCTGGTATGTTTTTTCGTACTTTGCACATCTCTGTGCATTTTATCATAAGAACTAGTAATCATGGGACTTGTGTGTTTTCAATCACAAGAGATGAAGTATGATGTGCAACTTATATAGGATGTGAAAATAGGTTCATTTGGAATATGGTGTTCTTTTCATTTTTTTTCCTTTGATGTGAAGTAATACATTGGTTTTGTTTCTTTACTGTTTTCTTAGGATAAAAAAAATGATGATTTTCATTTTGATGATGTTGGGCTTACTCCAACATTAGGTGGAGGGTCCAACTAGTATATCAAGTGGTCACTTAATCCACATTCGTCTGATGCAAAAGTTCAACAGATATTAATAAGTGTTGGATATTTGTTGTAAAGATGATAATATTAAAGGAAAATTCATTTTGCTTGTGCTTTTATGTGCTGAATTCAATTTGTTTTGTTAAATTTGTATGTTGATCTAAGATTGAAATTATGTTCTTGTATTGATGCTCATATGAAATATTCTGTTGTTGCATTCTACTGTGCTGCACAGATTGGAATATGGGAAGAGAGAAAAGTTTTTGGTTCTCGGGGACAAATTCTTAAGGATGAGCTTGTGGGGAGGCACCTGGAGAATAGTAACAGAAATGGGAAGCCTTTGGGCACCAAATTGGTAAGTCTACTTATTTTAGTGTTCATGATTTGGTTACATCAATCAACAAAACCAGAGGAGTAAGAGAGTTTCCATTCTCCCTTCTCATGCAGAAGCAGCCCGTTGGAACTTTTGTGGACAAAATAGGCTCAAGTTATCAAGCTGTTTATGGGGGACAGTTGGATGAAGACGCCTTATTGAGGAAATGTAGGGATGCAATTAGCTGTATTGAGAAAGTAGATAAGGAAGTTAGTGGTGATATCAGCACCGGTATGTGTCTTGCTAAACCACAGGACAATTATCTCTCTTTAAGTTTTATCTTGTATAAAGTTTTTACTTTTATGCTACATTGTGGCTTTTATTTAGTATTACTACTTGCATTGTACCCTTGTTTTCTTAACCTTCTCATCATGGTAATAATAGTTCATATATAAACTGTCATGTTTGACATTATTTAGAACTTGCTGATCAATATTGCCTTCTGCTAGTTCATGGACTGGTCTTGGAGAACATCAACATGAAAATTTCAATTTATTTGGCCAACTTTCAGCCTATAAATTAGTTTGGCCTAAGTTCAGTCTTATGCCTGAATCACCATGATTCACGTTCACGATTCATAAATTTACCTTCCGAATTACAATTCGAATGCTATCACATAGTTAATGCTTCAAAATGTCTCTTAGTTAGATTCATTAATGTGAGAATCCCTTAGTTTATCCCTAATGGATTTTCTGTAACAGAGCCCTAATGTTTAATTTCTGTAATTGACTAAAACAGATCTTAGCTTTTCTAGTTTATATATATGAACAATTTGTTTTCTCTGTGGTTTTAACTTGTCTACTCAGACGTCTTTCATCTCTCTCCCTCCCTCCCTCTTGCATGTCTCATTCCACATTGAAAGTTTTATTTTTTTTGTGAATTGTTTCTCCCTTGTTCTTCTCTCTCTCACACACAAACACACACACTGCTTGAACTTTTATGGCTCAATCGACATTGTTTTTTTTATGTGAACTGTTCTTCCATTGAAACAGGACAACAGAATGGATCTGCATATGCACAAGAGGCTCAGGGGCAGAATGCGACATTGAGAGACTGTATAGAACAACTGATAGTTATTGAATCATCAAGAGCAAGTCTTGTGTCCTGTTTGAAAGAAGCTCTTCAAGAGCAGGTTAGTCACCTAGAGTATTCTATTAGTGAAATATAAATACACTTAAAATTATAACTTTGTGCAAATCTGACTCCTGTTCAAAATCAGGAGTCCAAGCTGGAGCAAATACGGAACCAACTTCAGGTTTGGCTCTTATAAGCATATGTTAAATACATTGAGTTGGGGTATTTCTTACACATGAGAACTCACACCTCTATTATCACATATCACTTTAGCTTACTATTGAGACCTGAACTTATGTAGATAGTTTAAAATAGGCATAAAATCTTATCCATGATGGACCCGAATTCTCAATACAGCTAAAGATAAATGAATTTAACTGTTTATAGGATAGATCTTGATGTGTGAATGCCCTTCTATTTTTTCCTATCATTCTAGAATTAGGAACTAAATGTTTTTTTTTCTTCATTTTCTAGGCTGCACATTCACAATCAGAACGAGCTGGTAATATTTGCAGACAGTTCCTAAATCATGACAGTGATAAGAGTTCAAAGGAAGTTCACGCTTCCATAGAGCCCAACAGCTATGTTCCAGGAAACAATGAGCAATCTGCACCTGTAATGTACACACAACAGGATCCATACACTGAAAAAACTAGCCACGTTGAGGAAGATCCCCGAAAGTCTGCAGCAGCTGCAGTTGCAGCAAAGCTAACTGCATCCACATCCTCTGCCCAAATGCTCTCCTTTGTTCTCTCATCCCTAGCATCAGAGGGCATCATGAACGGTGAATCTTCTACTGACGCTCCTCTTGAGAAAAGGCCAAAGCTTGAGGGTGATCAGTCACCATATATACCCTCCCAAATATCTCAACTGCCACCTCACCCATCTTCTTCTTCTCCCCTGCTTTTACCACCACCTCTCATGCCTGGGATCTCCATGCCACAGTTCATGCAGAGCACTATTGGATCAATACCATACATGCCTCAACAGCCTCCTCCTCTGGACAGTTATCAAACAGTCGGGGCTTCTGTCAATGGAGTTTCTCCCTTCACTGTATCCCCAAATTCTTACCAAACAGTCGGGCCTTCTGTCAATGGGATCCTTCCCTTCACTGCTCCTCCAAATCCTCACCAGAGTTTCCAGGGATCCGAAGGTAATACTAATTTCTACACCCAACAATCTTCCGTGCCAATGACCCCTGTTTCTCGACAATAGGATCTCTAGATGTTTGGGAGAGAAATCACGGGGTTGCTAGCTAGTAAAGATATGTTCAATTACTTCAGTTAGTGAACGTCGTCACCTTGATTAGATCTGCACATAATTAGTAAAATGTTTGTAACTTATATGATTCTCGTCTGGTTTTAAGATTATGGATTTGATAACAATCCTATTTCACTGTTGAATTACTAGTAGGATTTGAGTTGTACTATTATTAGCAAGTCGATTTTTTCTTATGGGACATAAATTGTAACATTGACCAGTAATTTTATGTGATAAATGCTGTGGGGAATTAATCAGTATCTATTTGCACAATTCCTCATCTTCATGCTGAAGATAACTTGTTCATGAAAGAGTCACGTGAGGATGACATGTAAATGATGTCATCAAACAAATATATGATAAATAAATGATTTAATGAGCAATGTAATGGCGTGTCTGGTCGGAAAGGGACAGGGAATAGGTTTTTTCATTAATAATAAGCAGAGCTTTCCTTTGCAGCAACATGAACATATGGGCATAACCCAAACACTATCATAGCTGTTTTTGTGTTTGACCATGATTGTGTAGTGGTCAAAAAAGTTGTTCCAAAATGCTTATTAATTTACTCCCTCACATACAAGGTTTTGGGATTGTAATTCACAAGTCCACTTTAACTAAACACCCATGAGAGACAAGTTGTAGTTTTGGAAACCCCAAAACGCATGGTTCTCCACAACCATGTCTCTCCCAAACCCCACATGCAAATCATGCACTATCGTGATTTCAACCCTGACCATCAGATCGAGAATCACAAACACTATTCGTCTGCTAGATTGAGAATCTACATAATCGACCAATTATTTAAGACAAGTAAATGAGATTAAGAAGAGAGGAACATTTATGAGCAAACATAACAAAGAACAAGAACCCAATAGGTTATTTGTAAATGTGTTAGTAACGAGAAGAGGAACGTGGCCTTGATACTTGGACCAAACCCTGACCCTAAACACAAACACTTTAGCTTAAAATAATAATAAAAAAAGGCAGTCAACGTAGAGCGCACGTCAGCTGTTGGCGGGCATGAGGAACAAAGGCTGAGAAAAGCCGTCATGTCGTTTCTCTTTAACGGCTCAACAATCTTAAAGTAACTCACTTGTGTTTCTGTCTCTCTCGTTTTGTTTTTTATTTATTTATTATTATTTGTTTACAAATCAAAAGCTGCTTCGTCTTCGTCAGCTTTTTTTTTTCTATCTCTCCATTTGCTGAAACCAAACGGACATTGAATCGTCATGATTTTATGGGACCTGTGAGCATGCCTTGGCTTTGTATACTCTAAATTCTTTTGGTCAACTTTGGGAGACCAATTCACCACGTCACACACACATGAGTCATGACACAACACAACCCATAAAAACAACGTTGTTTCTTTATTCTAATCTATGTTACATACTTTATGTCTTTTTTTTCCATGTTCGATTCCAGTTTTAATATAGATCTTGTTATATCAAGAGACCTGATTATTGAATTGAATATTTGGTCTCGATTACAATAATACAACAATAACTTTAACATGTGTCTAATACAAAAAAAAAAACTAAGAGAAACAAGTTGGCTTTATATGCGACCCATGAACAATATACAAATTGGGGGACCTTTTTTTATTGATATGATTCACATGAGCAAGTTACGAATATTTGTCCGAAATCCAAAAGAAAATAGTTTTGTACATAGTGATATTCAAACTCACAACTTTGATTTTCATCTTTTATCTTGTCCCACCGTACAAGGTAATACATGTTGTCATGCTGATCACAGTTGACCACAATGCTTCACATTTTTAGGGCTTATGTCACCATCCAAAACACATTTATTATCCTAGATATCTTTTTTATATCAATGAAACCCATAAACTTATTCCCAATAAGCTTTAGCACTCTCAACTCTCAAGGAAAAGGGCCGAAAGCCAAAAGATAACGGAAAATACTATGAATGATGCAAAAAAATAACATCTACCGATACAAATGAAAGCGCTAGGTAAAGACTAGAGGTCGAGAATTCTGGCATTGTGTAGAGGAAGACGCCTTCGGATCTTGAACACCGAGGCATTATTCCTTCACGTGATCTTTTCTTTAGATTGAGAAAATTCCGAGTAGATCTTTCATGAGTTAGAGATAATTGAGAGATATTTCACATTTTTCACTGTCTAAATGTAGCGATCAGGTCTTCCAGATTCAGGGAAAAAAGAGGAGTATGTTCAAAAGATGTTTTGTACAAGCAGTACAATGTCAATGCAAGCGAGGGAGATCCTAGTCTTCCAGAAAATATTCGAGAAAAAATGTACTAAAGACTAACTCAATTAAAAGCTGAAGTCGGTAATAGTAGATCTAATTATAAAATTTATAATATTTCAACACATGTCATCACGAACAAGTCTGTATTATGGGATTAGATTTGAATTATTTAAAAGGTTCTAAAAAAAACGTAGGTTGCGTGTTGGAGAATAATCCCGACAAAAAACGTAATGCAGAGCACAACAGCGGCTAGGGTTCTTCTTCCCTACCATCGTCGTTGTTCGAGTTGCTGGCTTGTTCCGATGACTCTGTTGGCTGCTCTTCTCGGCCTCGCGACGACGACGACAATTGATGCTGATTTAGACTTAAGGGGAGTAGAAGCAACAACCACTAACCCTATACGCATCCTCTCTATCTCGGATTGGATTTGAGATCGCAAGGCAGCGATGGAAAAGAGGAACGACTCCAACACTGACAACAACCATGCACCGAGAAGCGAAGATGGACCATGGAGGGCGAGTTCCCCACCTCCGACGTCAACGTTGTCTCGTGAAGTTCTTGGTCTTCTCCCGTATTCTCGTCGAAGGTGCAACTGGGGATCAAGGAGGATCAGAGAGGGGTCACGGTCTGGAGGAGAGGAAGCCGAAGTTCTCGTCAAGGCAGGGATCTCCGATACTCGGATACCGGAGATGGAGAACTCCGTTGAAAGAGACGGATTTAGAGGATTTACACACCGAGCTTATGACAAATCTGGGTGGTCACCTCCCGTCGGGGCCGGTCACACAGATTGCGGTACCCTTGGGGGAATGGCCAGCCGGAAGGGCATGAAAATCCGGAGATGTGGAGGTGGCGATCTGGTAGGGTTTCGACATAAGGCACAAGAGGCTTGGGCCATCATGGGCCTGGGGGTCGGGCCTGGGGAGTTGGGCTACGAGGTGGAGATGGGTCACGGGTCAAGGTAGGTCAGTGGAAAGGAGCTCGAGAGCTGGGGCCGGGTTAGTAGTTGGGGTCGGGTATCACACTGAGGTCCGAATGGGGTCCAAAAGGTATAGTTTTCTTAGGCGCAACACATACAGCGGCGGGGGGCTCAAGGCACCCTCGCCTCGCGGAATGAGTCCGAGGAGGTCCAGGGGGTCAGTCGGTTACACCACCCCTCTGGACGTAAGGTGGAAACGGTACCACCAAGAACCGACAGTATTTCCCTACCAGCTCGGAGGTCAGCAATCCCGCGTTTTGGAGCCCTGCCATTATCATTCAAGGGAGGGCGACGCACGCTGACAACCTGAGGGAGTTCTTTGTCCACCACTTTTCGTTAACGATAAGGGGCTTATTCTGTCATAACTTCCGACCGTTTGGATTCGTTGTATCGGTGTCAACAGATGCTACCGCAATATCACCTTTCAGGTGCCTTAAGGATACAGAGTTTCAGTCTTGTAAGTGAATGTAATTTGGATCGTACACAATTATTTTCATATTTTGAACATAATTGTATACGGTTAAAAGGGACTTGCGTGTTCCTATTTGGATTGGGCGATGAAAAATACAAGCTGACCCTCACACAAATCACCTAAATTAGCCAGAAATTTAGTCACAGGGTCAACGCTCCATGTCTACTTAGAGTTATGCCTCACCTTTTCCATTTTTTATCAATTTGTTATGATTCATTTCTATTTATGTTTTTTTACGATTATAGTAAATAAACTATCAGTTTGAAATATTAGTTGATATTTAATATGATATCAAAATCGTTGATATGTTAATAATACAAGTTCAAATCTCATTCGTCACCTATTAAACACTTTTCTTGTTTACTTTTTTTTATTTGATTGGGGTATTACAACTGCAACAGATCTCATACCATCTGACTCCATACCAACTGATTCCAACTATTTATCAACTTCCGAAGCTTGTTTTTCCTAGTCACTTCCTATCAATAAAATCACCATTTTGAAAGAAATTGGGATGAAATTACATTCCAATGTTACAATGTTGGATACATATTTGGACTTATCCTACACAAAAAAAGAAGAAAAAAAAGTAGTGAACATATATAGTTCTTTTTGGGTGTTAGAATATGGTTACATTTTGACCATTTGGGAAAGCATAAATAAACCTAGTTAGGATTTAAAGCAAAGAAGAATGGGGAAAGAAACTGAAAAAAGGCTATGGAAAAGAGAGAAAGAAGAGGCATTTCAACACTACTTTCTCTTTAAAGCCTATGCTGTATTGTAAGCAGAACAAGGAGAAGAAAAGGCAGAGGCAGACAAGTACTGTGATCCAGTGTGTGTTACAGTCCAGGCACTGTCCCCTGCACCAGCACCAGTGACCCGCTGCTTTATCACAAACCCATGACATTCCCACTTTACCCTCGCTCGAACCCATCAATTACACACCCTTGGTTCCATCACCATCCGAGACTGGGGATGGGTAGTATGGTCCAGAAGGTACATCTATTGGGAATGGAAGAGAGAGAGCTAATCTGATCTGATCCGATCTGATGATGCGTGTGATCTGATCTGATGGAGAGGCGTAGAGCTCATTATGGTACCCAGAAAAAAGGAGTAAAAACCGGCAACAACAATCGAATCATATCGTTTTCTTTTTCTTCACCCATCTATTAACTACCCACCCTCCCTTCTCTTTCTCTCACTACTCTCTCTCTCTCTAACTTAAATTATATTCTTCTATTCAAAATTTTAAAATGACAAAAATACCCTCCAACCAAAACCCTATCTATTAAATCCTAAAACTTCAAAGCTACATATATGTTAATATATAAGAACATAATTTATCATGTTATATAGGTTATCTGGTATATAAATAAGATATATCAAGATGATATATGAATTAAAAAGAAGCATAAACAAGTTAATTATTAGCTCAATGTTGACTCGCATTCCAACCCTTCGTCGCCTTTATTCTTTTAATATGGGAAAAGAATAATAACTGGTGGTATTTTTTCGTTATTGGAAAAAGGGCGAAATAGACTACATAGAAAGATAAAGCCTTAAATTCAGTGTTCTAAAAATCCTGATCAAACCTCGCTTAGGCCTCATTTTCTTGTTAGTCGACTCGATTAATTTGATTAAACCACAATTATCGTCATTTAGTTTCCGATTAGTCTTCAAAAGGTCCTAACCGTCCGACTAACGTCTATCGATTTTTAAAACCTTGCTTAAAACCAAGACAATAGAGTGGGGAGTGATATAATTCCATTCTTATGAAAACCAATTGAGCTAGATTATAGGCAATATTATTACCACGCTGAGCCACGTAACAAACACCACGTCTTCTCAAAATGTAAAGAAAATCAAATATCCTTCAAAATATGACCATTTAGGATATCAGACATCTGATGAAGAAGACTGAAACCATATATTTGAGATATGTTTTCGTGAGAATAGTATATAATTCATGAGAAAATATAATGGGAGTAGGATGGTAAGTGTAGGGCATTGATTTTAGAAGTACATTAATACTTTTATTCGAAAAGAAATAAGCAAATTATTGGATGTCCATATTGATGAAAATTGTAAAGGTAGTGTTGGGTGCAGAAGACATGCCCTCATACATGTTTTAAGGAGACATGCGTGACTTTGAGCCATGGGAGACCCAAAGCATGTACCCCACTCCCTCCATTATTATTTTCCTAAAAGGGCAAAAGAAGTATATATTATTCTTTCCTCTTATATTATTACTTAATTAGTTAATTACATAAGAGTCACTCCATTATATAAATAAATATAACAAATGACATGTAATGTTTAAGATAACAAAATAGCATCTTACTGAAAAAAGGTGACCTAAATGAATCAACAGGCCATCTTCAAATGATGCTGATTAGATATTATTTTTTAATAAATACCCATGTTTAATAATAAAACAAATAGATATTCAGCATTATTCCTGAACTTTATAACGATTTATTTCTATTAATTGAATAAAAAGAAAATGAACAAAATCTTATCCTAACGATCTACATAGGCAATAATACAATGGATTGAATTAAATATAATTGAGAATATTCATCAACATTTTCTCTGAGAATCTACATTAAATTCGCCCTAATCTCATGTTTTTATTGATAATACAAAAATTATTAATATGATCACTCTATCTATTTATGTTTTTTTATCAAGTAGGGCCGACAAAAAGGACGGCAAGAGCCATTCACTAAACCAACATCCCCTCTCTCTCTCTCATGAGACTGAAAAAGCCTGTTTTGATGTCTTTCTCTCTCCTCTTGATATTATATTCTTAATACAAAATATCTATTTTCTCCCAATATTTATTTAAAAAAAATATATTTAATAAATTGTATTTTTATTGACACGCTCTGAAGAGGCTTACGACAGCAAAGAGATGGAGAGGAGAGCATCGTAATTACGAAACTGCCACTACAGACACACATTGTTGTTCTCTCAATCCAAAGAGATGTCTATAAATAGAAAGCCAATCTCTCAATCAGTCCTCACTCTGAGCTGAGAAACACACTCTCTGAACACATATCCATTATCTTTGATTAAGATGCATTACCAGACGCAGCAGACGTGGGGGTCGCCGACGTACATGCCGGCGACGAGGAGCATGGGAGGCGGCGACCCGATGGAGAGGATAGAGCGGCTGGCGGCGGAGAGCGCGGTGGTGATCTTCAGCGTCAGCAGCTGCTGCATGTGCCACGCCATCAAGCGGCTCTTCTGCGGCATGGGGGTCAACCCCACCGTCCACGAGCTCGACGAGGACCCGAGAGGCAAGGACATCGAGAAGGCCCTCGTCAGGCTCCTCGGCACCTCCTCCGCCGTCCCCGTCGTCTTCATCGGCGGCAAGCTCGTCGGCGCCATGGACCGCGTCATGGCCTCCCACATTAACGGCTCCCTCGTCCCCCTCCTCAAGGACGCCGGCGCCCTCTGGCTTTGACCACCACCTCGTTGTTGACTTTTTTATATCAAAAACAGACGAGTCCCTGTTCTGTGCTTCCTCGTACGGACATTTTGGATAACCTTAATCACTAATACCATAGCTAAGCATTTCTGGGTCTTGCTTTGTTTTTGTTTTATTTTTATTTTTATTTTGTGTGCTTGATGATCTGCATGCGTGGCAGAGAAAATGTAATGTGATGTAATTGCTCCCTCCTCTGTATAGAAAACGAACTTTAAAGCACAATTAGTACCATGTAACTTTCATGATTATGGTACGATGATGTTCGGAGTCGCCGGTGACGGATCTGTGTTGTTTGATCATCATGATGAACCTTTGATTCATGTTTCGTGGTCCGTACGGGCAAGTGGGGGCCTACCAACGGATCCATGTTTGTGTTCCTTTTTTGTGTTCTATCTATCCAGTGGGGTCGAGCAATCGGGACACGTAGGACATGTTGTGGGTGATTGTGATTGAGATTGGGTCTCTTTCTTAGTGGGCCTGATGGGACGGAACATCTGGTATTGGGCCTGCGGTTGAGGTCCGGGATCTGGTTCTCTTCGCGTGAGAATCTCTCTGCGATTCGTCCCCACACCACTTCTTTCTGACAACATTCTGTGTCCCTCCCCTGAAACCCGATATGGGACCCACCTCTCCACTCAGATTTCGCCACGTCATAGACCCCCCTCTCTCTCTATCTCGTACGAAAAATGATTTTTATTATACCAAGCGAATAAGCTTGAGTTGAGTTCTTAATGGTCAAACCAAATCACTGTGTTAACCGATTTGGAAAAGAATCATAATTTCAGAACTAATTTGATTTTGACCTAAAAATGGAAAATGTTGACTAATGGACCTCAAGATTCAAAGTCACTCCAAACGAAGTATGAATTATATCTAAGGTCGAAATGCACATTATAACTACTTTTAAGGAATTCTCTCAAGCTACAGAGAAAAAACTCTAAGCCTCCACTTCAAGCCGCCCCTTCTCCCTTGCCAGCGACGGTCACGGTCGTCATGGCTGCGGCTGTTGCCGGCGGGGCTTGCTTCTCTCCCTTAGATCCACCTACCCGTGACCTTTCAGATCCAGTCCCGCCGCCACTCACGTCCCCTCACTTCCCGATGCCGTCGCCCCTCATTCCCCCTCGCCGGTGAGGGCTTCAGTCCCGTCGCCGCCCTCCTTACCCCGCAGACCCTCCGCCGACGCCCCTCCGTCGTGCTGTGTTTGTCTCTCAGATCCACCGCCGGCAGATCTGATGGCGCTACTCGCTCCAACTCCTTCCCCGACAGCTCCCACCGGTGGCCGGCCTCGAGCATTCCGGCGAAGCTTCCTCCCTCCAGCCCCTAATCCCCTTTACGACGGTCCGAGTTACTCCGCGGAAGGTTCGGTTCGTGGTTTGTTCGGGTCGTTTTTTTACAGCTTTTAATAAACTGCACTTGGTGCAGATTAGGTGTGCACTAGTTACACAGTTTGTGTGCACTAGTTGTACTTTTGGTGTACCCAATGTGGCACGGTTTGGTGTGCCCGCTGTGGCACGGTTTGGTGTGCACTTGTTGCACTTTTGGCGTGCATGTTATGTTGCACGTTCTGGGCGCATGTTGTTGCGTTGCAGGTTTTCATTAGGGGTCGGTAATATTATGGTCTAGCTTGTCTGGAGTCTATAATATTTACCGTTGTGCTTGTGCTTTCATTCGTTGTAAGTTGTGAAGGATCGTATGTGTGTCTTCACCGATTGATATATAAAATCCAGCTATACTCCTTTAAAAAAAATATTATATCTAAGGTCGAAAAAACATTATAAAAACTAATTATATAATTTGAAAAATCTATTATGTAATATTTATTAAAAAAGTATTCTTTCCCTGTTCTTTTCCCACCACAACATCGCGTTTTGTCAGCTTTAGAAGAACGTTGATTCTGTGCCTAACCCCGTTTGTTTTTGTTCGATTTGATTGTCGACGACACCCTTCCTCTAGTCGATGTTCTGTTTTGTCCTTGTTAGTCCATTGCTAGAAGACCTTTACAGCCTGTTTGCGTGATCTGAGGATTGAAGATTAATGGCAACTTCTTCTTCGTCGATCGATCCACCGCCCAGTTTCAAAGGTCCTAAGCTTTCTTTAGATCGACCTAAGGAGAAAATCGAGCCTATCAAGCTGTTTGTTTGTCATTTTCCTTACCAATCAACGGACAATTGGCTTTCCAACCTTTTAAATTTGGTAGGAAAGGTGTTTAAGGCTATTAGGCAAAGATAAGTGTTCTGGTAAAGATAAACTTCGTGTATCAGTAATGTATCTAGAAGTATAGCTGTAGAGATAAACTTAAACTCTAGTATAGATGAACTAGATTGAGATCATCATACTCATCCCAATGTGTGTATATATATGAATACTCAGAATCAATAGAAATCATCAATTACTGCAAACCATTTCTTTACATGGTATCAGAGCTTAGTTTTTAATTTTTTTTTTCCGAATGGCCGTCGATCCTTCTAGCTCCGGTTCCACAGGACAACTCCTGGCTGCTGCTAGCTCTGTGTCCCCAATCTCATTTCATTTTCCTACGGTTCCGATCCGCCTTGATCGCAACAATTTTTCACTCTGGCGGTCCACAGTTCTGGCATCGCTTCAGGCGTTTGATTTGGACTCATGTGTGCTTGACCCATCGCATCCGGATGAGTTCCTGGCACTCAAGGAAGGTGAAACCACTCCACCAAAAATCAATCCTGATTATGTCACTTGGCGGCGACGTGATCGTCTTGTCCTACTCTGGCTGCGATGCACTCTCACGGAGCGTACTCTGGCACTTGCTGCTCGTGTCATCTCAGCCTATGATGCGTGGACGACATTAGAGCGCACATTCCAAGCTCAGACCCGAGCGAAACGCATGTCCCTTAAACTGCAGCTACAGTCTCTCATGAAGGGCTCCTTGTCCGTACAGGACTATGTGGAACAAAAACGATGTATTGCAGATGAATTGAATGCCAATCTCCATTCTGTTTCTGATGAAGATCTGGTGAGCCACATACTTAATGGTCTTGATGGTTCATTTTCTCCTTTTATCATTGCTTTCATGATGCGCAGTGGTGACCTTAGTGTGGATGAATTAATTGGACTCCTTCTACAAGAAGAAGAGCGATTGGCCCTTGATACTCAGCGTCAGGCTCAACAGTCAGTGTTTCTGACTCCATCACCACAGTTGCAGGCAACTGGCCACACAATTTCGGCCAACGCAGTTATGCACCATCCTCCGGCGCGGTCTATGTCGGACTCCACTCACCATGAGTTCCGTGGCTCTTCTCGTGCTCGTTATGGTGGTCGGGGTCGGGGTCGTGGTCGTGGCTCCTCTGAAACTCGGGGCCGGGTTAAATGCCAAATTTGTGGCCGTCTTGGTCATCCTGCAATCGATTGTTACAATCAATCTAATATTTCAGCTTATCCGGGCCGACAACCACAACCTCGCACAATGGAGAGATCGGCTCATTTCGCTTCTCCGTCGTCATTCACTGATCCAAATTGGCTTTTTGACTTTGGTGCGTCTGATCATGTAACGCCCGACCTATCCAAACTCTCAATCGCAGACCCCTACATTGGTGATGACAAGGTCATAGTGGGTAATGGTAATCAACTCTCAATTTTTCATTTTGGTGCATCTTATCTGTCCAATTGCAATTCTCGTGTTTTACTCAAAGATATTCTTGTTGTGCCAAAATTGACCAAAAGCTTGTTAAGTGTTTCTAAATTAACCAGAGATACTAATACGTTCATGGAGTTTCATCCTTCTTACTGTCTTCGTAAGTCTATGCAGGGCAAGGTCCTCCTTCGGGGCACCGTTGATAATGAGTTATATCGTCTCTCGTCCTCATCGTCCGTCTCGTCCCCGTCGTCTGTCTTTGTTAGCTCCAAGACCTCTCTTCAAGGGTGGCACAATCGATTGGCTCATCCTCATGACCAAGTGCTTCGCCGGATGGTGTCTCAATTTCAACTTCCAGTTAGTTCTCGTAGCCTAGATCTTTGTGGTTCGTGTCAATTAGGGAAGAGTCATCGGTCACATTTACCTGTTTCTCGTGTTTCTTCTACTAAACCGTTTAGTTTGGTTTATTATGATGTATGGGGCCCTGCCCCTGTTTTATCATTAAATGGAAATCGTTACTTTGTTTTCTTCATTGATGATGCTACCAAATTTATCTGGTTTTACTTTCTCACTCATCAGTCTCAAGTATTCCAAGTGTTTCTTGACTTCAAAGCAATGGTATCTACTCAATTTGGTGCTTCTATTCAGGCTCTTCAATCAAACTGGGGCGGTGAGTACCGCTCGATTTCAACCTTTCTTCGTACCCATGGCATTGAACATCGCGTCTCGTGCCCTCATACGCAGGAACAGAATGGCGCTGTAGAATGTTATAATCGTTTCATAGTGGAGAAAGGCCTTGCTCTTCTGGCTCAAGCGTCTCTTCCTCTCACATTTTGGGAACAGGCTTTCCACATTGTAGCCTTTCTTCACAATCGCACGATTACACCTCACTTAAAATTTGAGTCTCCATATCAACGTTTGTTTCACAAAGTTCCTGATTACAACTTTCTCAGGGTGTTCGGTTGTCTTTGCTATCCATTCCTTCGTCCCTACAACAACAGAAAGTTACAGTTCAGGTCTCTTCCATGTCTTTTTGTTGGTTTTAGTTCTCATCATAAGGGTTATTTGTGTCTTCATCTCCCTACTTCTCGTCTATATATAGCTAGACATGTTGTTTTTAATGAACAAATTTTCCCTTATGCACAACTATCAGTGTCTCATCCACCCACACCACCTAAAGATCCTATTCTGCCTCCATCACCGTCTTTACCTTCTATGTTGTCGTATGATCCCTCCATTGTTGTGCATCCCACGTCTGATTCTGTTGCATCGGATCAGCCTGCGTCTCCAGTTCCACCTGCGTCTCCGGTATCACCTGCGTCCGATTCTCCACTTTCGCCTGCGTCTCCAGTTCCACCTGCGTCTCAGTATCCCTTGCGTCCGATTCTCCACTTTCGCCTGAGTCTCCAGCTTCTTCTGTTCAACAACCAGCTGTACCTGCTTCGGAGTCAGTCTCACCTAATAATTCCTTGCTTGTGTCTTCAGTTCCATCCTATTTTAGAGCCTCCGACACAACTACTCATTCTATGACTACCCGTGCCCGAACTAATTCTCTTAAACCCAAAACCTTTGCTGTCAGTCGTCATCTTCTTGTCTCTTCTTCCTTGGACGTATCTGAACCCCCCAGCTATAAACAAGCTTCTAAACATGAGTGTTGGAGAAATGCTATGTGGGCAGAATTTGATGCACTTTTGAGAAATAAGACATGGTCACTTGTACCTCGTCCCTTTCATGCTAATGTGGTTGGTTGCAAATGGATTTACAGGGTCAAACGGTTACCTAATGGGAATATTGACAGACTCAAGGCACGCCTGGTAGCACAAGGTTATCATCAAGAAGCCGGCATCGACTATACAACTACTTTTAGTCCGGTAGTAAAGCCATCCACTATCCGACTCGTTCTCTCGATTGCTTTAACTCGTGGTTGGAAGCTCAGGCAATTAGATGTGAATAATGTGTTCCTCAATGGGGAGCTCGTTGAATCGGTTTTTATGGAACAACCACCAGGTTTCTCTCATGATCAGAATTTTAATTATGTGTGTAAACTTCACAAGGCGATCTATGGCCTAAAACAGGCTCCACGGGCCTGGTTTATGAAGCTCAAGTCTTGTTTGGTCTCCTTTGATTTTAAAGCTTGTCTTGCAGATACATCTCTATTTGTGTTGAAAACCTCCTCTGCCACTGTCTATCTCCTAGTTTACGTGGATGATATCATCATCACCAGCAATGATGATCATCTCGTAGCTCAGATTGTTCGGAGTCTCAATGCTAAATTCTGGTTGAAGGATCTTGGTTCACTCACTTATTTTTTGGGTATTGAAGTTATACCACAGGGATCGGGCATGATTCTCTCTCAAGCCAAATACATCAAGGATGTTCTTGATCGTACAAACATGACAGATGCTAAACCTTGCTCAACTCCAGCTGATGCATCCTCCAAACGGGTTCGTTCTGGCTCACCGTTTCTGTCTCCACAGTTATATCGTCAAACGGTTGGTGCTCTCCAATATGCAACTATTTCTCGTCCAGACATCACATTTGCGGTCAATAGGGTCTGTCAATACATGCACAACCCAACATATGAGCATTGGTCAACCGTTAAACGTATTTTGAGATATCTGAAGGGTAGCATTGATTCCGGTCTGTTTCTCCGACCGTCATCTCTTCACTCCCTTCGTGCGTTTTCGGATGCTGGGTGGATCTCTGATTCGGATGATTGTCGTTCTCAGTATGGATTCGCCATCTACCTTGGTTCGAACTTGATTAGTTAGACGTCCCGCAAACAAAAGGTAGTGGCTCGCAGTAGTACTGAAGCTGAATTTCGGGCTCTTGCTTACACTACTACAGAACTGGTATGGCTTCAACAACTCCTTTCCGAACTCGGTATTGCTCTGTCTTCTCCTCCAGAACTCCTCTGTGACAATGTTGGGGTTGTGTTCATGACAACTAACCCAGTTATTAGCTCCCGATCCAAGCATATACATCTTGACTACTACTTTGTAAGGGAACGGGTCGATACTGGTCAGCTCAAAGTATCTCATGTCTCGGCTAAGGATCAGGTTGCAGATGTGTTTACGAAACCGCTCCCGCGCCTACCATTTCATGATTTGTTGTCCAAGCTTCAAGTTCGCTCCCGATCTTGAGCTTGCCGGGGAGTATTAGGCAAAGATAAGTGTTCTGGTAAAGATAAACTTCGTGTATCAGTAATGTATCTAGAAGTATAGCTGTAGAGATAAACTTAAACTCTAGTATAGATGAACTAGATTGAGATCATCATACTCATCCCAATGTGTGTATATATATATATATATGAATACTCAGAATCAATAGAAATCATCAATTACTGCAAACCATTTCTTTACAAAGGCGGATACAATTCGAAAGCCTAACCATGGAGGTCACTACTTCGGTTATGTATGAGTGCGTGATGTCGATGCTGATGTCTTGATCTCTAATCTCCACGGTAGCTTGGTTGAGGGGTATGTGATGTTGGCTGATCGGGCTTGGGAGAGAGGCAAGTATAGTTCTTTTTCGGGAAAGGTTTGGAAGAGGAAATTGAACCCCGCGTCTGATGCAACTGCATGCCTCCAGGAGACTCCTTTGCGGTGTACATGCTCGACTATTCTTGAACGTTGCGATACAGCTTTGTTAGGGTATTTAGCAGTAGCCCGTTCTTCTCGTAGCTTGGAAACGATTCGGGAAAAGATCGAGAGAGAATGGGTTTTAGATTTGGAGTTTCGTTCTTTTGGCAACAAGGTGTGTCTTATTACTTGTTCAGTTACGGTCTTTGAAGCGGCGATGAAGGAAACGGAATGGCATTGGTTGGAGAGGTGGTTCGTGATATCAAACTGTTCAAGGGATCTGGTGCTCAAGAGTGTCTTCTTTCAGTGGGTGGCTGTTGAGAATATTTTATCCATTGGAAAGCTATTCATCTCAGTCCTTTTGATCCAAGTAGAGGAACTTGGGGCTTCTTCAGGTCGCGCTTTTGTCTTGATCCACAATGAAAAGGTTTTGAGGGGCGAGGTTGTAGAGTTGGTCCTTGATGAAACTATTTTTCATGTCTTTGTTCGAGATATTGATGAGTGTAGAGTCCCTAGTACTTTGAGTTCTAGATATTTAGCCGGTGACCTTGTTCGCTCTGTCATTGTTTCTGAGTTTGATTCACAGGACGGTGTTGTAGGATCGGCTTCCTTTACGGGTGCATGGTCTAAGGAGGGTGACGATCCTTCATAATCATCACCGTCTACTTCGAGTTTTTGGATTCCGTCGACCTTGGCGAGTTCTTTGTTCCTCCAACAGTTCATCAATGTGTGACTGCACCGCGTGTAGAGGTTTATGATCCTCGCCCTCCCCCTCTACTAGTAACACATTTATTAAGGATGATTTCATAGTTGAGAGTCAGTATCGAAAGAAGAAGAGGAAGCCTAGAGGTAAAGGGAAGAAGAAATTCACAACAAAGTTTTTTATCAGATTCATCCCATGTTTAGTAGCAAGGAAAGAGGCGGTGTGGTTTCGATCGTTTCGGCTGGTAAGGTGGATCAACGTGTCTTGGACTCTTGCTTGGCCATGAGTTTTACTCCCATGGATAAGTCCTTGAGTTCTGAGGTTGGGGTTCACGATGAGACAAGACCGTCTGTCCTTTGTGTTGGTCCCGCTTTGGTTTGATTGGTTCGTTTGTGCTCGTTTCTAATTTCGTTGCTCCCTGTGGTGGTCAGGGTTGTTTCCCTTTTGTTTCGTAGTGTCGTTTCGCAGTTTGGGTCGTGCTTTTGTTGTGTTGTTTGGTTTCTTGTTTTTGTTTCCTATGCGTGGGAGGTGTGTTGGTCAGCACTTTTGAGTTTTGTTTCAGTCCTGAGGATGAGACCTTATTTCAGGTGCCTTTCTTTACCTTGTTTTTTCATCTGAGGAAGACAAGAGCTTAATAAATTTTTGTTTATAAAAAACATTTATTGAAAGATCGGTCATATTGATACAAGCCCTACAACTAAACAAACAGACTAGTAAATATATCTTTTATCTGTATTTTTATTTGGTGTGAGATTATAACCTCAACCGTTATTTTCACGTGCGTGCTCTACTATTTACGACATGTATCTCATTCTCATGATAGTCTACACAGGGAGACTACTTTCGTTATTATCCTCCAACGCATTGCTCGACTATTCTAGCTCCCCGAGTTTTCTCTAAAAATAACGCGAGTTTGTGAAATGGTTAATATCTTCACGCTCAACTTGTGTATCACTTCTCTATCTAACATTTAGTCCAAGTATAGAAGTTCGATCGTAATGTCAACGTATGAATCCCTTATCCTACCTTATGAAAACAAGTGTCAACGGAGTATGGGTGTGGGCAAAGAGATAGAAGTTCGATCGTATTGTCAACGTATAAATCCCTTATCCCACAATATGAAACAAGTGTCAACGGAGTATGGGTGTGGGCAAAGAGAAACAATCCATTTCGGGCATCATTATCCAAAAGCAAGGGAACAAATTCACCCACCTCTTATGGGAAAGGGCATCAACGGATCTATTTGCCTTACTGTCATCAACGGATCATTTGGATTCCTCCTCCAAATGATTAGCGAAAGAGAATGTATCCACTCTTCCTTGAATGCCAAGGCATATTTCTTTCTCCACGCTTCAAGAGTAATGCTATGTAATGTAACGTCATTGACATTCGCCTACTCTCAACTCAAGTATCTCTCCAGGTTCCTTCTCATCCTTAACTCCATATTATATATTTATCAGTTTGTCAATACCCACTTGTATAATCTCACCAAGTCCACCACCTTGTACATACTATGATCCAATGTATTAGTTGATAGTGGGTCAAAGTTTAAAGCAATTAAATAAAAAATATGTTACGATATGTTTGTTTCCATGATTGGTAATCAATCTAAATTATTACGAAATATTTTATTTCTATTTGTTGATCTTATAACTTTTAATATAGGAATCCTAAATATTTTAATAACATTAAGCAAAACATTGCATCTTTATATCGTACATACTCGTAATTATTTGCTTGTGAGACAGAAGCTAAAGGGGTGATAGAGACGTTCGAGCGTTGTCTCGTTGAGTAGAAGGAATAAACCGTTGAACGAGACGACAAGTACATAAATTTAATGAAGATGGTGGCGGTGCTCCCCCGTAGACAAGGGAAATCCTTGAGCGATATATTTAATTTGGAATATGCGTTTAATTTGGATCCTCAAGCAATACATTACTGTTAGTTCAGTCCTGGGCAATGGATCTCATCTGTTGCCTAGGAGTAGATACCCTCTGTCAAATACTAACCCAACGGATCCGTGTGTCGGTTAAGATCCGTTGCCTAAGTTTCATAGCTCAAGTATTTGACCGACATATATTCGTAACCGTTGGTGAAGTTCAGCCCATGGCCCACGGATAGTATCCGTGGCCTAGCTTTTTCACCTCACCCACGGATTGGATCAGTTGGTGAAGTTTAGCACATGGCCCACATATAGTATCCGCTGCCTATATTTTTCACCTCACCCACATATAGTATATGTGCCTAGATTTTTCACCTCACCCATAGATTGTACCCGTTGGTCAAGTTACATGTCAGAATACAAAAAATAATTGGAAATCCTGCACCCAAACGTGCATTGGACCTGCATATTTACCTATGGTGTAATCATGTTGCCACACATACACAAGCAGAGAGACAACTGTAAATACTGGTACTATATATACAAACAAGCAGTTCAACACATATACAAATACAAATAACAGCTTTCCATAGTTTATTTTCAACAAATATAATGAATAAGTTTAACAAATATAAGTTTGAAGGCATTATGACGGGGGGGGGGGGGGGGGGGGGGCAATAGGACAGTTAATGCCGAGACAGTTGATGACGGGGAAGCGGTTGATTAGAAGCGCATCATTGTTTCAAATCATGCCTTCCTTCATCATCTCAACCTGAATGGCTTGTAAGTCAGCTTTTACTTGACTAACTATTTATGCCTCCATTTTCTTCTTCATAGCTTTCTCCCTTTGTAGGTGTTGCTCCTCCATTTGGGCGATGCGATCCCTTAACCCGTCCAATTCTTCTGATGAACTGCCAGACCTCGCACTGGAGGAACCCTCACCATACAAACTCTCCTTCAGTGTTGAGAGCTTAATCATCTCCCCGAGCCCAGACTGCAGATGACCTTTCTAAGGATTACCGATGACTAGATAGAGGAGGAGAACCTCTTGCTCTAGACTAATTGGCTTAACCACTGAGGGGGAAGAATCCTCGCATTCGTCCAACGTTGATTGAGTCATCTGCTCGAGGGTGTCCTCCATCACATTTTTTGCCTTTACCTGAAATACAAATCATGACATAACAAACATCCAAGGAAACGATAGTATTTAAATGAATATAAGAATCAAACAATAGTACTCTTGAATGGAAGAAAAACCTGAACACCCATCATTTGAGTGGATCGATCGCCATGTCTTGTGTCCACCAGATGACCCTCATCACAACATGTAAGGAGTGTGCCAAAATAATATTTCTCCATTTTCCATATCCTGCACCAATATCGTAACCGTCGACATAAATAGCCCGTCTAGACTGACCTGGAATCCTTCCAATGTTAGCCGAGCATCCTTCGCCTCCCTGTCTTTAGTGGAGAAGTAAAAGGAGAAGTCCTGCCACCGACGAGGGGCATGCCTGCTATCGACGAAGAAAAGACATATGGGAGGGAAGCCACCGCATTCACTATCAAGACGAAGTAAAAAAAAAAAAGAGAATTCTTTGTCATCATTGTACGAAAATAACCGTTTTAAGAGAGAAGAGATGCAAACATGTCTTTTTTTAGCATGAAAAATATTTAATTTAAGGGGTAATTCCTTATCAGTACCCTAAAACTTTCGGATTTCGTTTTTAGTGCCCTAGATGTTTTTTGTGCCACCTCAGTACCCTAAATCTTCATTTATTTCATTTTAGTACCCACCGTTAACTTTTCATCCATTTTTTAACAGAAGTTGGTCATGTGTTGTGCACATGACCCTAATATTTTTTAAAATACCAAAATTACCCTCCTAACATTCTAACCCTAAAAACCCCTTTCAACTCTATGCCTCATTCCCCCTTTCAACTCCATGCCTCCTTCCTCATTCTTCAGTGAGCTGGTTCTTTAGTAATGGAACATTGTTGTATAAGGCTGGGGAGGAGGTAAATCTTGTACGAATCAACCCAACTAGATCTTACCAGGTTCCTCAAGGCGGTTCCAACGACAACGCCTACAGGCTGGACCTTCCCGTGGATGGCGATGCCAAGGATAGGATAAAAAAAGGGGATGTATAGAGCTCGGGGAGGACGGTTTGACTCTCGATTTCGTCGATGTCGGATTGGGAAGAAGAGTGGACGGGTGGTTTGATTCTCCATGTACTCGCAGATTCGGCCATGGTGTCGCTGGATCTGCTCACAGCGGCTGAGAACTCGCCGGACCAAGCTCGCAGTTACAAACTCGAGCTCCGCCTCCACCACGAGCTCCTCCGCCTCTAAACTCGAGCTCCGCCGCCTCCAAACTCGAGCTCCGCCTCCACCACGAGCTTCTCCGTCTCCTTCAAGCTCTCTACTCCTAACTGAAGGTCGTGCTTCGTTCAGACGCAGGAGGAAGAAGTTGCAGGAGGAAGAAAATTGAAATTTAATTATAAAATCAATAAATATTAAATAAAATAAAAAATAAGAAATGAAAAATAAGAAATATTTATAAAATTGATAAAGATTAAAGAAAGTACAAATAATAAAAATAATTATATAATAAAATATGATTTTATAAAATAAAAAATTGTTAAAAAATAAATCTGATTTTTTAAATATAAAAATTATTTTTTTATAAATAAAATTTGATTTTTATAAAATAAAAACTGAATTTTAGAAAAAAAACTGATTTAAAAATATTAAAAAATGTTTTTTTAAAAAAATTGATTTTTATAAAATAAAAATAATTTTTGAAAATTTGATTGTTAATGATGGGTATTATGGTCATTTTATCTATATTGGATGGAAAATCAGATGGAAAGTTAACGGTGGATACTAAAATAGAATAAATGAAGATTTAGGGTATTGAGGGTAGCACAAAAAACATTTAGGGTACTAAAAACGATATCCAAAAATTTTAGAGTACTGATAAGGAATTATCCCAATTATAAAACAAAGGTAGTCAATATAAATTCTAAAGAAATGAATAAAACTATTATAAGAGAATCTCTAGTCCTTAACAAGGTTATATTGAATCTGCTTTATCCAACACTATCAACCAACGAGTCTGGTTGATAGTTGTTGGTTGATCCTAGAATAAATAAATATTATTAAAGGAAATTTAAATGCACACAATTTAAATAGAAATGACATTTTAATTGAAAATAATAGAAATTCTAACATTGTGATTGATGTAACTAGAATGAAATATAATTACGCGTCGCCAAACTTATTCCATATGTGTTCGATGAAGTTTTTTTTAATGCATTATGAGTATGTTGATTCTGCATCATTGTTGTGTTTGCGACTATAACACACACATTCATGACTAACGCGAGGGAAGATGGTTTCCACATTCGACTCAACCAAGTGATAATGTGAAACCGAGATTGGAGGACCCCAAATGCTTGTTCCACATCCTTCCTACAAGCCTTTTTGAGTTATGCAAATTTCTTGTGTTTTGGCCGCTAAGCCAATGAGATCGTTCTCATAAAAAAACGGCCAAGAAAGGTAAATACCATCAGCAAGATAATACATAAGTGTGTATTGGTGATCATTTGTCGTGTATTGGACCGGTGGTTGCCAACCATTGACGACGTCCGAGAACAAAAAATATAGAGAATACAATATTTGAAAGATTAGAGGAATTGGAAATGGATGGTGTGAATTTTTTGGATGCTAAACATTTGAATTTATACACAATTTGAATTAACTATCAATTAATTTTTGTGTTCTTCAAAACAAATACTTATTTTTTCAAGAGTCAACAATTGGTCAAAAGGGAACTAGTCGTTGGGTCGGCGGATGATATCGTCAGTAACGCTATCGACGCACCCCTCCGTCAGCGCCTTTCCGCCACCGAACCGTCCGCTATCAATAAGCTATACGCCGATGTTTTGTTTCCGTTAGCACTGAGCCGCCAACAAACCGCATGTAACTGAAGATGCTCTAAGTACTGACGGTTTCATCTAGCTGCTTTTTTTTTAATCTATAGTTAAAAATCCTCTTCTTCTTTTTTTTTTTCCTATGAACCACCGTCCTTGAGTTTCATACTAGGCCTGCAAGGGCCTTGGTTTCGGGGCTTTTTTCTCACTGGTCTTTCAGCCTACGTTGTTCTCAGAAATGGACCAGCCCATAAATCGTAGATTGGGCCTAGTAGTGCCTGAAGTAGGCCGGTAATAACCTCCGACCGAAGTGAGAGACAAAGTACAGCTATTTATGGAAAGGTCACTCACACATCATCACCTGACAAGAAGAAGACAGTTTTGATTGTTTCTTATAAGCAATAAATGCAAATGTACAAACAAACAAACTTTACGGACAATATTTCGTTACCATCCGAATTTATTTCATTTCATCAAAAAGGTTTAGAATAAAATCTCCAATCACTCTTGTCGTGGCCTCCATGTCTAATCCACCGACGCGTTGAATCCTCAGTCAAAGCTACCGACTACACAGAGAAACACCCCTGGACGCGGCAGCAGAGGAACGCCACCCTTCATTTACGGACAAAAAAGTAGTCTATATTGACTATTATTACCAGTATGTTTTTACTGACAAGATTCCATGTCCGAATCTCACTCTGTGTCTGCGCTCGTTAGGGCCAAAACGGAGAAACGAAGCCATAGCAATAAATAAAAATCAAATCTTTATCAATCGGCACCGAGAGGGAAGCTTCGAGATCGCGTCGGCGATTAGGGTTTCTCGTCGGACTTCTCTAACGCAAAAGCCCCAAATGGTTTGAGCTCGTTCGATTCGTTTATCTTGAGGTACTCTGCTCCTATGTTTTCGAATTAGACCTTGAAATTGAATCTGATTTAGCAATCTGTGTGGGTTTATGGTGGAGTTGTGATTGTGGGTTTTGATTTTTGTTGCTTGTTTTGAAATGGGTCCGGGTGAATTAGGAAAATTGGTGGAGCTCTGAGGAGATTTTGATTCTGTGTTGAATTGGAGGGTGTTTGAGAATTTGGGTGGAAGCTCAAATGCCAGAGGAAGAGCAGGTTGAGCTTAAGTTCCGTTTGTATGACGGAACCGATATCGGTCCATTTCGGTACTCCATAGCATCCACTGTGGCCATGCTCAAAGAGATAATTGTAGCTGACTGGCCTAAAGGTAGTGTTTTTATTCATAGCCTCAATTCTCGGTTTCTTCCTATGATCAAACTGCATATTTGGTTTAGTTTACTGTTAGCATTATTAGTTTTGGGAAGAAGATTGTTTGTAGTTTAGTCATAGTGTGTGTGTGTGTGTGTGTGTCTAGACTTGAACTTTACTCTGGTTGGGGTTGGGCTGACCTTTTCGTCTTCTCGTTGGTTTGGCTTCAGTTTCTTGGCCTTAGATGAAGGAAAAGAGTCATTATTTGGTTGGAAACTTGTCTTGTTTCTGGGATGTTACTGTATTAGTAGTTATATTTCTCCGGAACAAGATAAATTTTCTTATGTTCCTTTCGTACTGTCAAAGGTGTATATCTTACAATACTATATGCACAGACTAAATTTGAAGTTTGTTGTGTGAACCGTGTTTGTTGCTAACTAGCTTTTTATGTAAGAAGAATATGACATGTTCTAGTGTTAGGGAACTATATCACACTGTGGGAAATGATGTCCCTTGTACATTTTTTGGTGGTTTTATGTAAAAGTATTTCATTCTTTGAAATTGGGAGGTCGTAATTGATATATTTATCCTTCGAAGTAAGGTTTTAATCATTACCATTTTGTCCATTATTAACTCTTTCCCCCTGCATTCCTAGCAGATTCAAGACTTGCAGTTTTAGACATCTCCGGGTATGAGTATGAGTAGTGCAATTGAAAATTTCTATTTTTGAGTAATGATGTTCTGATATAAGATTAGTTCAACAACATCATTTGTCAAAAAAAGTACATAGTCCTTGAGATAAATTTGTTGATTATTTGGAGATCATGGATGATCAGGGGTTTGTTCTGCTTCGGATTTTGAAATTTCTAGCTCTTTCTGTTGCTTCTGACCTATGTGGTTGAAAATTTGCGTTGCGGTTCATTAAACAACTTTCTCTTGATTAATATTCGTTCTATTCTGTTGTTATTGCACATAGATAAAAAGAATGCACCCAAGGCAGCAAGCGACATCAAACTGATAAATGCCGGGAAAATCTTGGAAAACAATAAGACTGTTGGACAGTGCAGAACACCTTTTGGCGAGCTTCCAAAAGGGGTCATCACCATGCATGTTGTTGTGCAACCAGCCCTAGTGAAAGCTAAAACAGGTTCTTATATCCTCAAAGCTCCAAAAAAAATTCATAGATATGTTTATTTGTTGAAATCTAAATCTGCTTGTAGTAATGAGTCCATAATCGATATATACAAGTGATTGGAAAAAAATGATTTCAATTCATATATGATGATGCATATGTTTCTTTTTTCTTGGGTGGTTGCTGACAGTTTTGTTTATTTGAACAGAGAAAAAGGTTGATGAAGCTCCGAGGAAAAACGTATGTGCTTGTTCGATACAGTAAGTGAGTTGAACTTAGATTCAGGATCGACCTCTGCGTCTCCACAACAAAGGAAATGTGTGTAGCTGGAGAGTGAATAATTTGTAAGATGGTGATGTTTGCATTATTACATGCTTGTTGGGGTAGCTCATAGTAGTGCGTGTTGGTGGTTGCAGTGTATTCGCTTTCTATAAGAAAAGAAAATTAAGTTTTCATGTATTATTCTGGCCGTTTTTTTTAATTTTATTTTAGAATAATCTTACTCGACTACCCTTAAAGCCTTAAGTATGCACCATTATCACCTGTTTTACTGATCCCATTTCGGCTTCTCCACTTCTCCTTCCTATCATGACGACGCCACTCTTTCCTCTGATGCCCCTCCACTTTGCTTGTCGTCCTCATCACCCTATTACGTCCCGACCCATGCTTTGGTCCCCGACAACGCTCCACCAACACTCCTCGTAATGCTGGCTGGGCCACCACCAACATGGAATAACCTGCCTGCGGCTGGGCGGCCTCGGTGGGACTTCGGGGCATGCCCGACCGTCATTTCCACACTCTCACCAATGCCAACTGAACCACGAGGTTTCACCGACGATGTCCACACTCTCACCAATGCCAACTGGACCACGGGGTTTCATCGACGATCTGACATCCCAATTCCGACAGGGTGGGCCGTGGACCACGATCGACCCTTGGGTCAGGACCCTTTGAAGGGTATGAGGGAATTTCCACCGAGAGGGTATATGCCTTCGATAGTGCACCAAGAGGATCACCATGGTCGTAGGGACTTGCAATCGTTGAGGACAATAGCGCCCGATCCACCACCAGGAATACGTGGTGGAAGCACCCTTTGATGCCAGAACGTTGCCATCTAGGCCCCCAAGATCTTGAGTTCCTACTCCAGATCTATATTCAGATCAACATCATGTTGGATCCGCTATAACTGTCCCACCTAGATGGACGCATGAGGCACGATACAAGTAGCAAGGATCAATACCAATGGACCTTGTTGGTCGAAGATGGCCCTTTATAAGGAACTAAAGGCCTCCATCACTCCCCAACATAAACGGGGGCACGAGGTGAGGCATGTCAAGCAGCCTTGTTAGGCCGAATGATGTTACTAGGAGTACACAAGATGTTTTAGAGGATCCACACCCTGTCCCTTCGGGCTCGGACTTCGTATGATCCCCAATCTCCTCTTGTAAGAGCATGTACAACAGAAAGGCCCTTGGTGAGGCCTTGGGTCTGAGGCCCTTGTGCTGAATGGACAAAAGTGAGGCCCTAGGGCTGCAGAATAGTGGGTGTTTTGCAATGGAAAGGCCCTGAGAGTGAGGCCCTGTGCTGACTGGATGCTGACTGAATTATTAATTGATATTTTGCTGTTTTATTTAATTCTTTATCAGAAACCGTTTAAATTATTTATAATTTAAACAATTTTGGACCGAAATAATTAATGACAACAATTAAATTGAATACGAATAAAAAGAAAGTTGAACTTTTATTGATCCCCTTGTAATACAACCCAAAAAAACTCAGCTCCAAGAGCACAAACGACTACTCGTCGTCATGGAACCAACTCCATATAGACCCCATAAGTGCTTCATAAGATTATTTTGTAGTTGATGGTGGGTCTCATGGTTTATGACACTTTGTTGACAAGCAACTCGTTGCTGGTATTCCAATGGCCCTCCGTGGTGCCATCGTTCCGGTGGTGTCCAATTCGGCATTTCTGGAGGTTGCTGGTACAACAACTCCTCATCCCCATACTCGTACCGGTCGCGCTCATCCTCTACAATCATGTTGTGTAGAATGATGCAAGTGTGCATGATATCAGCCAAAAGGTGTGGGGTCCAAGAACGAGCGGGACGGGAAATGATGTGCCACCTTGCTTGAAGTACTCCAAAAGCCCTTTCTATATCTTTGCGAGCACCTTCTTGTCATTTAGCAAACAACTTCTCTTTGGGCTCGAAGGGATGCCGAATAGTCTTCACGAACCGTGCCCATGTTGGGTATATGTCGTCCACCAAGTAATAAGGTCGGTCGTACCTATGGCCGTTGATCTCGTACTCCACAACTAGCTCACGGCCGTAGTAAGCGTCTTGGAATAAGTGGATGTGGTTGAGGACGTTGATGTCGTTGTTCGAGCCATCCATCCCGAAAAACGCATGTCAAATCCATAAATCACGGGACGCTGCAGCTTCAAGCATAATCGTCTTGTCCCCGTGGTGACTTCCCCGTCCATGGGCTCCCTGGTCTTCGTTTGGGCAGTTCTTCCACTTCCAATGCATGCAGTCAAGACTCCCTGCCATTCCGGGAAACCCTCGGCTGTACCCTTCTTAGAGTAAGCGTTGCATGTCAGCCGGTGTGGGTGTACGCTCATACTCGGCTCCGAATACCTCAATGATGGCCTTGCAAAACTTACGTAAACATTCAAGTATGGTGTTTACCCCAATGGGCAGAGTTTCGTCCAATGAATCGGCCGAGGACCCATACGCAAGCATTCGTATAGCGGCGGCGCACTTATGTTCCGCTGATAAGCCCGGCCGTGAGGCACCATCGGGCCTCTGAACGAAGTACCTGTCGTGAGCCTTGACCGCGTTCATAATCCGTTGAAAAAGTAGTCTGCACATACGGAACCGACGCCTAAACATATTAGGGCCATATACGGGTTGTTCGACAAAATAGTTCCCCATCAGTTGTTGTGAGCTTCAGAACGACCTCTGTTAATCTCTCGTCGCATTGTTTCCCCACGTATGGCCCTCTCGATCCTTGGCATTGCTCTCTGCATGTTCCTCTCGATCATCTGCCGGAATCGTCGCTCAACTGGCCGCATTTGGACAGCCATATCCTCATATGTCGGCAGTTGGGCTGTCATCTCCTCATACGTCGGCATTCAGCCAGCCAGCTACTCGTAGATCGGAACCTCAACGTCGGACATAACCTCATCGTCAGACATTTTGGAAATTAGAGAGTAGAAAGTGAGAATGAAAGAGTGAAATTGGAGAATGGTGAGAAAAAAATGAGGATTGGGGTTGGGTATTTATAGGGTTTGAATTTGCTGATTTTTAATTAAAAAATAAAAATAAAAGTAGTCGTTACCGACCGTTGTCAAACGGTCGACTTGGGGAGGCCACGTGTCAGCACGGGAGAGGGCCATGCGAAACGGAGGAGCGAGGAGCGGGAGCGCGCACCCGGCCAGCAAACGAGGGGCGAGGAGCGATCCGAGGGCCGCGTGTTTCAGGGCCGCGGGCCGCGTTTTTTCCAGCCCACAACGGAACGGACCGCGGTCTGCGGACCGAGCGCGCGCGGGTCGGGTGCGAGGGCCGACCCGTTGTGCATGCTCTAAGGGATCAACATGTTTTCTAAACAACACAGATCCGTCCATGTCGAGATAGGATAAAAAAGCCTATGCGCGTCTCACAAAGTGGATAAAGGTAAGTAGAATATGTTCCATTACGAGGTAACTACTATTAAATCTAAAAAAACTTTTTTGACAACCCCTTAAGTTTTTCTGTCTCATTTTACCTCAATTTTAGTAAATCGAGAGAAATTACCCTACTATACCGTTTCGGAGTCTTCTTATCATATTTTGTAATTGAGTTTGATAAAAAAAGTGAACCTAAAATTAACTTTTTAGAAGCTTACCATTCGATCAATTGCAGCCAATGATGTAAAAATCCCCGCCTGGAGGCGCCTAGGCCCCGCTTAGGCGCTGAAATGGGCTATGCCGACCCGATTTATTCTCCTAGGGCGCTCCAGGCCGTTTGGGTGGAATATGACCGATTAATCTCCGATTCGGCCGATTAATCACCGCCTGGCCGATTAATTAAGCGGGTCGGTCAAGCGTCGGGTCGGATTTGTAGTTCAAAAACAGTTTCTAACCTTCTACAAACCAAGTGAAACTATAAAATTATGCTAGTTGATAGTCATACTTATTGATATTCTTTTAAGAATTGTATGATACTTTTAGTTTAATACAATAGTTATGTTTTCTATCATATTTAATGTTCGATATTATTAATATTTTTTATATAGTATAATATAATTTTTGATAATATATAATAAAAAATAATAAAATAATAATCCGATTAATCTCTGATTAATTCCCGCCTAGCGTCTAAGACCCCTTCCCGCGCGACTAGCGCCTAACGTTTTTTACAACCTTGATTGCAACAAACAACCTAGAGGTACACACCAACACCTCTTTGGCCGAAACAAGCTACCGATTGGTTGACAAGCCACGAGGATCTCTCCAAATGTAACACAAATCAAGTGACGCTGACAGTTGATTAAATTGCAAACGAACTCGACATGCATACGTTGCTATTGTTTAAATCAAAACTCGTTTCATTACGTCAAAAACTAAGATCGATGATTCTGCCAACTCTAATAATAACCACCTGCATTACCTAAAAAAAAACAATAAAAGCACTACCTTACATATGTAGCTACTTCACTTAATCTTAAAAAAGTATAAATACGATGCTTAATCTTGATGATTCGGATCGTGTTGATCATCGTGTTGATAGTATTGGGCAACCTCTCCAACTGCTTCAGCCGCTTGTGCAACCGCGTTAACCACCGATGCTATCGCTGACACTACAAATAACAACTTCATTGCCGTCGTAATTACCAAGTTTGCCATCTGAAACATGATGAAGGAGATATTGATTTGGTCAAGTGTTCATAAGAGAATGTGCATCATGTGTACGAGGTATTTATAGATCTGGAGAAGATAATGGTGGGGAAGAGATATTGGTTAGTGCTAAGATTGCACATTGATTGTTAATTAATATTATTTACCAAATTTATTGGTAATTAATATTAATTTCCAGATTTCTTGCTCATGTCATCTCGATATTGGTCAGTCAAATTACACATTTATTGCTGTTTAATATTGCGATTACCAATTTTGTGGCTAGTCGTCTTCTCGGAACTTTAACAAGCTAAACTGATCGACCAATGAGTTTAATGGTAAGGGAACGTATTAGTTATCCGAGCATGCAATGCACACATCAGGCCCGGCCCAATAAAGCAGTCGAATCCGTCTAAAGTGACATCGAATTGGTTTCCAGAAGTGGAAATACGAGTCGAATTTGCGTTTGTTCTATTAGGGTGTTAGTCTGAGGCTCTGATTTGAGAGGTCGAGGAATCCCTCAACCTAGGTTTTTTTTTATTGATCAGCAATTTTTTTTATAAAAGAACCATGTTTTCAAAGTGAAAACAAGGTCCCAAGGACGAACCCTCAACCACAATTACAAACGAGAGAATGCCATAAAGGCACCTCAAACCAGAAACAACTAACCCAAATAATGGGTAAACACAGGTCTACAAACCCAAATTAACTCACAATAAGCACACAAGGAGCAAATACTACTCCAAACTAACAATCCCACGCAGGGGATGAAACACAACTCCAAACTAACAATCCCACGCAGGGGAAACAGGTCTAAGAACCTAAATTTTAAGATCAGCAACAAAAGAAACCAAACACAGGCCTAACTTAACCAAACAAAGTAACACGACCCAACAAACAAGGCCCAAAACAGAACAAAAACTAAACAAGTCTTGTACTCAGATGTCCCAACCATGAAGCGCGCAGGATCCAACACAAAGAAAAAACCTTGTCGACCAAACTCCAAACTCAGTCGCAGAGGAGGAGCTACAATCTCACACCCCTACCCATACCAGAAACACAAATTCCCAACTATTGTCTACCCCAAAACGGGGAAAGCAATCGGTTGCTGGCCAACACCAGTTAAGCAACCTTATTCTAGTGATAGAAGACCCACCACCAGAATAGCCTAATCCCCAAACATCTTGACATAGCTTTCACCGGGGATTCAATCCAACATCACCGAAGGCCAACACCTTTAACGGTGATGTCCTAGACCCCAAAGGAGTCCAGGACAGTGAATCACCAGACAAGGCAATCTAGAGATTAAAGGAAGATAATGAAATCGGAAGGGGAAGGGGGAAGTACTTACCAAAAATTGTCGCCAGTAGCTCGAGGAGACGCTCCAACACGAGTCTATCGACTCAAACAATCCGCCCAGACCAACAGTCCCGTTCCACGCACACCAACAGGGAACGGAAAAGGGAACGAGGATCCACGAGCTCCGAGATCCGGTATCCAGGAACCAAAACCCCAAGACACCTGTGAGGGAGAACCTCCGAAGACAAGAACGCCAGATCTGAGGCAAGGATGGAGTGAACGCGGGACCGGTCCCTAAAACAACCACCACCGAGCAGATCTAGGGCCATCAACAAAGATGAAAAGCCTCCCACTCTAGATCCAGTCAGAGAGAGTTAGGGTTGGAAGAAAGAGCGCGGAGGTCGAAAGGGGGGGGGGGAGTTACGCCTTCGACCGAAATCGGTGTAGAAACTGAGCCAACAACTCCAAAAATGGAGAAGTAGAGCTTCCCATAGTCAGATCTACACCCAAAAACGGTCGGAGACGCGGCGAGGAGACGAGGGAAAGGCGAGGAAAATGAGGAAAAGGGGAGCGAGAACGAAGGCAAGGGAAGTGAAAGGTCAAGAGAAACCCGACGGCGTCCATGGCCGGAAGCCATGGCCACCGTCGGAGACAAAGGATCGAGAAGAGAGGGGAGCGGCGCGGCTAGGGTTAAGGGTAGAGAGAAGCGAGAACTTCTCTCTCTCCCACTTAGGTTCTATAGACAGCCAAGTGTATCCCTCAACCTAGGTTGTTGCATTGATTCGACCAATGACCTGAAACAAGCCAATGAATAATCGTCTGTCCCATTAATTATTAACAAACTTAACGGTTTAAACGATTATATAAAAGGGAAAAAGTGCTCGCTCTCCTCCCTCTCTCGTTTTAGGGTTTGTAGCGATGTCTTACGGTGCGATTGATTTGGTGGAGGTGGCTTCCAACGGCGTGGCCGCTGGCTCTTCCAATGGTACGTCCATTGGTTCTCCTCCCTCTTCCTTTGTTGCATGCTCGGTTAGGATAACAACGACGACAGAGATAAGGTTGATTTTTTCGGCACAGGTACGAGCGATTTATCCTTTTACGGTGGTGGGCGGCAGAAGCCTTTGACATGGGGGTCTTCTGGGGAGCCCTCGTGAGATAATGCAAAGAACACCAGCAGAGGCCCTATGCCACGATTGACATAAGCGATGGAGATCTCACTGACTCCCCTAGCTCTCCATGTCATGCCAATAGAGAAGACAGATGCAAGTCCGGCCTCTCCGAGGTTGGCCATGGATGACGATGATAATATCAGGCTGAGGATGTTCGGTCAGGGTGCGGTTCAGTGGAGAACAATGACGACACGAAGGTCGAGGATGGGACGAGCGCCTGAGAGATTTCTTTTGAGCCTATGAAGAGTGGTTCTCTAGGGGGAGGTAGTTCGGTGATGTCTTCGTTTAGGACGAAGGGGAGATGGTAGTAGAGGATGGTTATGCGAACTTCTAGGGCTTTAGCTAAGAACAAGGGACCTCATGCTCAGGTTAAAGCGGATCGTAGGGGCGCCTCGATAGGACATCGGGTTACAGGCACGATTTGAGAGGCACGGGTGCCCGCATGTAGGCGGGTGTGGACGATCTTGGGGCCCGTTTATTGGGTCTCCCCATCCGGGAGGGGGTAGTACCTCCGACGGAGTTGTGTGGCTGAGGCTTAATAAACTTTTCCTACCCGTGTATTGACCATCGGAACTTTATTTCGGCAATCGCTTGTCGACAGGCTCGTAGAGCTGTGGTATTTGTTAGACGTGATGGCGACCCCTGGAGGATGGTGCGATGGGTTTCATCTTCCGCTCAACAAAGGAGAAGCCCAAGTGTTGCAAGGGAGCCATGGGCCTTCCAACGTTCTTTGGTGTTTTTAGTGGATCTCCATCATCAAATACGGCCCTGGAACCGAGGGTCGGGTTTCGGAATGGGAGCGCCCTAAGCACCTGTCTGGTTGTGGACGATGACGCGTATGGCATGAGCTGAGGGGATTTCATGCGAGTCTGGGTACGAGTGGATGTACGACTACCACTCTAGAGCCAACTATGATTTCGTCTATCGAAGTCATAGGTGTGTATCGTACTTTATATTTCTTATGAGCATCTATCAGATCATTGTTTTGGATGCAATTGTGTCGGGCACATGAAATCGGCTTGTCCGTCGGATCACGGGGATAGGGGCCCCTATCTCATATCCCCTACTGACCCGAGGCCAGCCAGGTGTCGTGCTCGCCATGGTCGGGTGACACTAGGGCTAATTGGTCTCATCTGGGCGGCGCCTCAAGCCGTCAAGCCCCGAATTATACCTCGGTGGTGCCGAGACCAGACGATCGGAAGAGGAAAGGAAAGATGGTTGAGGAGGAGGCTGAATCCTCTAATCAAACCAAGTCTTTTCCCATCATGAGTGACCACCTTACCTAGGACCATGGGCCACGAGTTAGGTCTTTTCCCATCATATGGACTTATCTAGAAATCCCGGATGACTTCCTATTGAAAGGAAGAGGGTCTTTGGAACGTACGAACTTGACCAAAGGACACTCCTATTCCTCTTCAAGGAGTTGAGAAGAGGAGAGATCGGGAAGCGCCTGAGAATTATCTACGTCTTCCCTCTCGATTGGTAGGAAGCGCCTAATGTATAATTTGAGGTGGGAGATCTAGAACTCAAATTCTGAGGGCTATACACGCTTCGAGGGGGCATACTAAGCAGTGGCAGGGGCAGTAAGCACCCCTCGCCTTTCCCAATAAGGAGGTCGTGGTCCAGTAGGGGTCTACCGATAATACCGCCTCACTGGACGTATGGTGACAGTGGTACCACCAAGTACCAGCACTTTACTCTTTTACTATCTCGGGAGCCAACACTCCTACGTTCTTGGAGCCCTACACTATCAAACAAGGAAGGAGAACGCACATTGAATCTTTAAAGGAGTACACAATCCGCCTCTGCGCCAACTATTTAGAAATGAGTCTGATCTATCCTAATTCACCAGAGTAACTGTACCGGTGTCTTCAAACGCTATCGTATCATACCTCTCCAGGCATCCACGTGGAACATTGCGATCTCTGAGCATTTTCGTTTGTTACTACTTTGTGTCCCACGTTGTTGTGAACTTTCAGCTTTATTATCTCTGTTTTGACTTATTGGTTATCGCTTTTTAGGTTAGATTTTCTTTTCCTTAATATATGGTTACGATTATAGTTCAATAAAATGTCTTATGAGTTTACGCTTCAAAATCTTGCAAATGTTTAAAATAATTATCACATCAATATTATTCATTCCTTCTTCCTTATCGGATTATCTTAAATTAATAACAGGGTATGAATCGCTAAAATGATATCTCACCAAATAAATAAATTTACAACTAACTAGAAAATATAATTACTCTCACATCCAAAATAATAAACATGCTATTTTTTAAACAGTACTGTGCTGATATCATTAACTTTGTCAATACAAACATAACTGGATAAAACTCGTACATTTGGGATTTTAGTCCGGGACCCCCCGTCGGGGAATAGGTATATTGGCATTCTAGGCTACATAACACTCCTACCAGGAAAATTAGGAGAACACCAACACACGCAACATATAAGACCAATATGGTAAGGGCAAGGATCTAAAACTTTTTTCGGGTGGTTATCTTGACATGCTGAGGTAGAACATGGTTCCTCTCCCCAGGGAATTTGACCTGGCCAAATGGCCCCATAGTTAGACCGAAAAAGCAAACCCCTTCCCCTTCGACCCAATCATTCGTCAATCATGGCTCTCGGTGAGATTACTTTATAGCCTTCCTTGATACTTAAGATGATGGGGAGAGACAACCGTCCTTTGCATCCGCACTAACGTTCAGTAGTTCGAATACCCTCTTCTTTAAATTGCCCTTCAATGTTGCGGCCTACTTGGCCTTCTCCCTCGATAGTTCCTTTGCATTCTCGAATCTTCGGCAACACTAAGATGGGGGTTGAATTGATTGTCCCCTAGTCTTGTTCTATTTTAGGGATCCCGTCCTGATCCTCTATTGAAAATCTTCACACTTGAGGTGGGGCACTTGTGTCGATATAGGTATTAGCGGCTCTGAGATGGACAACGGTAGCGGTGGTGGTGATTTAGTGGGGACTCGGCGCAGTGGGATGGACGTGGGTTGCGGAAATAGGGCATGGGGCTCTAACTAGGACACTTGTGGTGGTGGAAAAGCATCCGGATCTACTTCCAAGGTTTCTTTGCTAGTCGTCTGACCTAGGTTAGGCAAGACTGTAGGCCGACCAAGTATCAAGGACATGTTAGATACTATTGATCCCTTCCTGGTTTCTTCCCGCCCTCCCTGTCCCAATGGTGAGGAACGCCTATAGACAGGAAAATCATGCAAGGTTATAAGTCGTGAATCCAATGACCTCCAACTCAGAGAGCTTGGACCCCGTACGAGAGGCGATAAAGGGGGACCACGCAATCTCTCTCCCGAGATCTCCTCGATGGCATTGGGCTGGGGTCGGATTGAGAGGAAGAGTGTCCCCTTATGTCTGCATGAGTGTTGGACGGTGTGGATGCCAGTGGATTTGCCTCCCAATCATTTTAGAGGTAGCAATCAGCTCGTAGACCCATAGAAACCTGGAGGGCATCCGATAAACGTATTGCATGTCGTTCCACACCCGATATGGTTTTCATGTAGGACCGGTAAGAGTGTCCTAGGCTCCCAAAACGGTAGCAAAAGTCCGGTAAATTTTTGTATCGTAGCTGAACGATTATGGGGTCCCTGAAACTTTGAAAGTGGAGTCGGAGGTGGTGTCGGAACGATCTTGTAACGTCAAGATCCACCCGAAGCTAGAGATAGTCGTCCCATCCCCACGTCGGGCGTGGTTCCCTTTTAAGACTTTTGTTCCAAGATTCGAGATTATAAGGTTTCGCATCTAGGAGGTTTGAGCTTCCACCGGTATATCAAAGGACCGGATAGAGAAACGAAGAATTCAGAAGGAGAGGGCTTCTGGTTAGGCACGCGATGGTAGTGGCGTAAGTAGCAGGACCGCGACGTGAAAAGTCCACGACTCCCTAGCCTAGATATTCTCCAAATATTACTGGGATAGGAATAAGAAAGAGATGATTTGGTCTACAAGGAGTTGGATAACCAGGCGGGATGTCCCACGTCGCCGCCAACAAACCATATAGGGATTTTGGGCTAAGCCGCTTGTCGGAGAAGAGTCGGTTGGTCAAAGAAAACCAGTATCTAGCGTCTCATAAGACGAGATCGTGTCTATCGAGACCTCAATTATTTTGTTGTCATCATCCACAATAATAGAGACCACAGTCATCCCGCTATGAAAAGTCTCAAGGGTCTCTGACGGAGAACTCTCGACCATAAGGGTGGAGGTTGAGGTTGAGGTGAATAGTAACAATGAGAGGCAGGGTTTAACTCCCAAAATGGATTCAGAGAACCAAGAAGAAAGGAGGTAGTGGGGAAAGTGAGACCAAAAATAAGATTGACGAGGGAATGACCATCGGTCAACAAAGAAAAAAAAAGTGGTAGTACACCGGTTGAGGAGGCAACGACTAGAAACTCCATCGTCAATTTCTTAAGAAATGAGAGGAAAAAATATAAAACACGTTTGAGAGCCTAGAAGGTTTGAGAGATTTCCTTATGTTATCAGATCAACCGATAACAGTATCTACATATCAGTCAAGTGTGATGGGACATGCTCAGCCCGACTTAGTCCGTTCCGTTGTGTTGTGTCCTGTCGAATTCAGCGTTTATCTTTGACATTTTTTCCATGTGAATAAAAGTTGGATTCAATCCCTCACTTTTGTAGATTGATAAGAGTTCATATATCAATTAAAAATAAATAAAAATGTGTTTAGGACAGTTTCAACCTCCGAAGAAAGCGGGGTTACAGTTAAGAGTTGCTATTTGAAGAGAAGAAGAAAAAACAGAGGAGAGACGACGAGCCATAAAATAACGGACTCGTGTCTCTCGCACTCAGCTCTCCCTCACACCCTTCTTCTTCTTCTTCTTCTTCCTCCTTCTCATTTTCTCTCTTCTCTGCTTTGCTCCCACTCCCAGCTATGGCGCTTGAAACCTCCACGAACGACAAGAAGGAGGAGGTGATTCGATTGGAGCGCGAATCCGTCATTCCAATCCTCAAACCTAGGATCATCATGACCTTGGCCAATCTCATCGGTACCTTCTTCTCGATTCTATGCTGTTTGGAACCGACTCAGGAATTGCTTTCCATTTTCATATATATCGTACATTTGATTTGTGAATTGTGATTCATGATTACGTTACTGCAATTCGGTGTGTATCTGCTCCTGATTTGGGCTTCTGTTGAATCTGAATCTGGTGATGTTTTGCTTCTGCGATTGGTAGTGACTGTAGATTAAGGAAAATTTTAACTGTTGGATCTTCATGCAGAACATGCTACGGATAGGGCTGAATTTCTGAAGCTCTGCAAGAGAATTGAGTACACGATTCGTGCTTGGTATCTTCTACAATTCGAGGATCTTATGGTACTAATTCACTTCTGCTCTTATTTACTTCTTCTTCCTTGTTATGTCATCGGATCGGATACATTGGTTGATGAACACATGTTTTGTATGATGCAGCAATTGTACTCTCTCTTTGACCCGGTTCATGGGTCGCAAAAATTAGAGCAGCAAAGTCTATCTTCTGCAGAAATAGATTCACTTGAACAGAATTTCCTCTCGTATTTATTTGAGGTATCTTTCTTTGGGGCACATATGAATAGCAATGTTGCATGGACACAATGAACAAACAGTACACATTATTCCCATATGATGGTGTTTGCCTATGCTGAAATCTAAGCTTTTGCGATCATTTTGAATAGTTTTAGTTTGTATATATTGTTTGTAAAGTGGGTTTATAATGCACATAATTCATCCGCTTATGCACAAATATGTAATTGTCTGAATGCGATTGCATATGTGATACTTTGTTTTGGAATTCTGGCTTAATGAAAGGACTAGGTAAACTTATGTTACATATTGCTATTGGTAATTGTCCAGGTAATGGACAAGAGTAATTTCAAGATTACAACTGAAGATGAGATTGAAGTTGCACAACAAGGGCAATATCTGCTAAATCTTCCCATCTCAGTTGATGATTCCAAGGTTTGTACTTACACTTGCATCTGAACGCATACATTTTATACAAGTGCTTGTGTGAGGATGCAGCACTGCTTATAGGTAATTTCTAGTCGCTTGGGATGTTTAACTGTGCATTTTTTTTAATTATATTGGCTGAATTCTATTTCCATTGGTTTTTCTTCTGAATGTAGCTTGACCATAAGCTTTTGAAGACATATTTTACAGAGCATCCTCGTGAAGGTATTCCAGACTTTTCAGACAAGGTATTGCTATAAACATTATGTAGTAAATGATAGCATGCTTATCATTTTTGACACTATGTCTATGATATGAAAGAATAATTATATGTATATTAGGGTTTTTGATTCCATATCCAAACCCTATTTGTTAAGTAAGATGGTCAGATTTCATAAGTTATTAAATAAAAGAAATTAGGCTTTGATATGCATGTCTTTTTTTTAACTTTGTCTTTTACCATGTTAGTGTATACAAAAACAAAAAATGAACTTTCAGTCCAGTGGCCAAAATCCAATACCTTATATTCAAAATCTGAGAGTTGCCACCATATGAAGAATATGATATTTAGATTGCTTTATTTCTATTTTTAGCATGAAAATGTCACTATTCGAACTATTACTGTTGGAATCTTTTTAAAACTAACTTGCATGATGTCTTTATTATAGTATGTAATATTTCGACGAGGAATTGGGATTGATCGGACAACGGATTACTTTTTCATGGAGAAAGTGGACATGATGATTTCACGTCTATGGTCTTGTCTTCTAAGAGCTACAGGGTTAGTAATCTATTGCAACATAACGTAGAACTGAAGGAAGTTACAGTTAGAAAAGCGTGATTGCTTATATGAATTTTAAATTCATATCGTTCTTAAGACTTGGAGATTAATCTTAGTGCAAAATACAGCATGTAGACCTATGGGTATAAATATAGTTATGTTCCCCATGTTGATTTCAGGATACAGAAAATTTTGAACAAGTTTCAAACCAGGCGTCGAAAGAAAGATCCTAAGAAGGACGATGATGAAATCATACCTGACACAGAGCAGGATGACATATTTGTTGAACGAATACGCATTCAGAATATGAAAATAAGGTTACAGATACAAGTATCCTATATCTATCTCCTTGTTAAATGAACAACTTCTGAATTTTTCTCTCATTGTGTAGCTCAGTGGTCCAGTGGGTCTCTGTTTGGATATAATAGAAGAGTGAATATAATTAATTTTATCATAATTTTACCTTTGTTTTTTCACATGCCTTTGTAGCATATACTACAATTTTCATTTCTCATTTGCATACAAGTCCATCTGCTTAATATTATTGTCAGTTTATGACATTGTTATTTTTATGTTCCCCAGTTTTCGCAATTTGCTAAGCCAGATAACAATCCAAGAGCCTACCTTTGACAGGATAATTGTTGTTTACAGGTACTTTAAAAATTATTTATACTTTTATTTGGAGGAATTTCTAGCATTTTTGCTTTGGTGCTAGACACTTTTCCTTCCAAATTCTTTGTCAGTGATATCTATTGCAAAGTTCTTTATATTGATGGTGATAATTGATTTTTTCTCAGCCGATTTTCCTTTTTTGTTCCATACACTAATTTCTAGAGGCCAGTGAATCATATTTATTGACTACTATCTAGGTTAGCAAGTCCAAAATCGAAAGAAGAACGTGGAATATATGTGAAGCATTTCAAAAACATTCCAATGGCTGACATGGAAATAGTTCTTGTAAGTTTCTTTGGCTCTGCTTTATTATCCTTGGCACTTAAGCTTGTCTTTAACCTTGGCCTTGAACAGCCAGAGAAGAAAAATCCAGGACTAACTCCAAAGGACTGGGTCACTTTTGTTATATCTGCCGTAGTTGGGTTGGTCAGTTCTTCAACCTAATGAAGTTTTGATGCATGTTTTATTCACTTTTTCCAAATATGCTTACCTTGTGTTTTTACAGAGTGCTGTACTTAGTTCCATTGACAGGCCTAGTGGTGATCTTTGGGTTATTATTGCCATTCTTTCCACAGTAGTTGGTTACTGTGCAAAAACATACTTCACGTGAGTATTGTCGCCTTGATGGGCTTATTCATATAACGAACATTCACGCTATGCATTTTAATTTCAATACTACCCTAATATGCCTGTAGGTTTCAGGCCAACTTAGCAGCATATCAGAACTTGATCACAAGATCCATGTATGACAAGCAGCTTGATAGTGGAAAGGGCACTCTCCTACACATGTGCGACGATGTGATTCAACAGGAAGTATGTTGCACATTTCATGAGAATGAATGCATGACTAGTCCGTTCTTTGAGTCCTGACCCCACATAAGATAATTATAAAGAAAACGTTAGTATAGATGCTAGACATGTGACCTTGTTAGTTTTTCAAGGTCAGACTAAACGGTGTTGAATATGTATATTATGAACTTCGCTTGTTGCATGTCCTTGGCATGACTTAGTCTCCCCAACATTCAAATAAGTTCAAGTATCTTCAGAGCCAATGCAATGGCCATAATATGTTTCACCTGACACTTGATGTGCAGGTCAAAGAGGTGATTATATCTTTCTTTATTTTGATGGAACAAGGCAAAGCTACAAGACAGGTATATATATGCATGCACCACTTATACATTCATGTCATATTAATGTTACAGATAAAAGAAAAACTCATGTTATGACTTGTATCGCATTATGGGAATAGGATCTTGATCTGCGCTGTGAGGAACTGATCAGAGAAGAGTTTGATGAACGTTGTAACTTCGATGTTGATGACGCAGTTTTCAAATTAGAAAAGTTGGGCATAGTTTCTCGAGTGAGAGATTCACCTCTCTTTCCTTTCTTTATCAAACTTGTTAGCACACACCAACTATAATGCTTCCTCTTTCTGACCATATTTTTCTTTTGCTTTTGGAGTTCAGGATAGCATTGGGCGCTTTTATTGCGTGGGTTTGAAGCGTGCCAATGAGATCATTGGCACCACAACTGAGGAGCTTGTCCTAAAGGCTAAACAGGGCATTGTTAGTCATAATTAAATGTATTTTCTTAGGTTTTTAGAGTATAAAAGAAAAAAAAACTACAGTTGGGGTACAACCAAAACTTCAAGTGATTGGATCTTTATCAAGTGAACAGAGTTCGAGTCACAACAACGGTTCAAAGTTACCCTTAAAAAAACTATAGTTCGGGTGTCAACTATTACATTACCACATTAAATAATTAAAAATTTCTTCCTTCTCTGCTCTCTCTTATATCTCCTTTGTTCTCAAGCACAGTAGCAATTGGATCATTACTTGAATATGCATTTTTCTGTTCATGTGAATAGTTACAGTGAAAAGGACAGAAAATATAAATATTTATGAATTGAACCAAAAATAAACTAATTGCTCATTTAGCAGACAAGCTCTACATTTACATTTACTGTTTCCAGCTAAGTGTTGGCATTAATCAAGCTCAGAGAATGCTTCATCTCATGACAGCCCCATTTGGTTTCCAATGATACTGAGAAGCTTGCTTGTGAGGTGAGCTTTGTGACCTGATGGCTATGTTTTAGTCACAACGGCTATATTAAAATCTCACACAGCACAATTCCTTGCGTAGCTCATCAGCTCAGAACTGGCATGAACTGATTCTGCATAGCAAAACCATGAAGAAGTTAGGAGATTATCATCGAAACTTCTTCCAAAGCAACAGTATTACAAAGATTTTATGTTTACCTTGGCTGTAACTTGCAGGGAAAGAATCACAAAGGATGTGAAGCAGATCTTGATCATGATGCTACCTGAAAACATGGAAGAAATATTTCTTGGTGAGAGACTATATAATGGTCGTGTAAGTAATATTCGTAGGACAAATTTCTTCAATTCTGACTCATACCTTGATTCGAAGTAGCTTTTGGCCTTCTCATCAATGTCGGATGCTAATAACTTTCCAAAGCAGTTTTAGTTGCAAGACTTCAATTGTTTCAACTTGCCAAGAACCTGTTTGGTTGAAGGCCGAATAGACAGTGACTCGACCGTGCAAGATGATGCAAGGCGTAACATCTCCAACAAATTCTCTTTAGGCCCAGCTTCCCACAACTCCATTCGAAAAAGCTCACAAGCTCGCCCCTCTCTGATCAACATCTTGGCCCAAGAAACAATATTAAACCCATTCCCATACTCAGAAAAGGAAGGATCGAGAGACTTCTTCCCCGACATCAGTTCCAACAACACAACCCCAAAGCTATAAACATCCGACTTATCAGAAACCCTACACGTGGTTGCATACTCCGGAGCTACATACCCAAATGTCCCTGCCACATCTGTCGTGGCATGAGTCTCAGAAACTTCTAAAAGCCTAGCCAAGCCAAAATCCGATAAGTAAGCATTAAGCTCGTCGTCTAATAAGATGTTGCTAGGCTTGATGTCGCGATGAACTATTCTTGGGACGCAAGAGTAGTGAAGGTAAGCAAGAGCTTGTGCTATGTCTATGGCAATCTTGTGGATCACTAGCCATTGTATGTTTCTGCTTGACTTGTTGTGTATGAAGGTTTCGAGGTTTCCACCTGAAAGATAATTGTAAACCAAAAACATCTCAGCATCTCCACAGTAATACCCGATAAGGGTTACAAGGTTTTTGTGCCTGACTCTTCCCAATGTTCTGATCTCTGCATCGAATTGTTGAATACCCTGAAACCTACATAGAGAAAGCCTCTTCACTGCAACTATGTAACCAGGAACCAGCTCTGCCTTGTAAGTTGACCCAAACCCACCAGTGCCTATCAGATTTCGAATGCTGAAGTTGCTTGTAGCTCTAACTACATTATCATAGTTCAGCTCGGTTGGAGTATCAGCAAAAGTCACTACCACTTTGACTTTCCCTCTATTGGTACCGAACCTACCACACTTTCTCCTTCCAATAATGATCACTATAGTTACTATTAGTACGCTAAGTACAACTGAAACAGAGGTTACCGTTGCAATTATGATGGACTTGAGTTTTCTCTGGTTATGCTGTTTATGAACATCGAGTGGAATTGGAATTGCAGCTGGTGGAGCAACCTCTGAATCTGGGCATGAATGGAGATACCCATTTCCTCTGAAAGAATCACAACTTGAAAGGTGTTGAAGATGGGGTATATGACCAGAGAGATTGTTGAAAGAAAGGTCTAGTGAAGTGAGACCGGAGAGGTTTGAGAAAGATGAAGGTATCTCCCCATAGAGCTTGTTGTCATTGAGCAACAAAGTTTCAAGAACTGAGTCATTTGTCAAGCTTGCAGGTATGGATCCTGATAAAGCATTTTTTGATAGATCCAAAACCATAAGAGAAGGTAATTGCCCGAGCTGATTGGGGATCTCTCCTGTTAAATTGTTCTTACCAAGAAGCATCCATTTCAGACTCTTCAACTTCCCAAGCTCACCAGGCAGTGAACCAAACAGCTTGTTTCCTGTTAAATCAAGACGTTCAAGCATCACCAAGTTGCCAGTATCAGGACTGATTGACCCTTTGATCAAGTTGTGAGCTGCTTCAAACTCTGTTAAACAAGGACAATTAAGTAGCAACTCAGGATAAAGCTCACCTGATATCTGGTTCATACTCAAGCTCACTGAAAATCTATTAAGCTTGTTACAAGAGACTAGCTCGCCAGGAAGAGAACCATTGAACCTGTTGTTGTTCAACAATAATCTGTACATCAAATTGCCCCCAGCACCCGAAAGCTCATCTCCTACTCCTATGGTAAATGTGGGCAATGAACCAATGAAGCTATTCCAACTAAAATCATGAACAACTGAAAAGTTTGAGCCAGATTGTGCGTCCATCTGAGAAGCCCAAAAGGTGGTGCTTGTGTATGCATTCTGCAAATCCTCCATATCTAAAAACTTATCTCCTTGTTCATACAAGACCATGCCATAGCCACTACCACAATCACCTTCTCCAAAACTTGGAAGGACACCAGAGATGTTATTCCTACTGATATTGAAATAAACCATACATCTAACTTGAAGTGTTTTAGGAAAATAACCCAGTAAATAGTTAGAGCTCAAATCCAAGAAAGTAAGGTTCTTGCACATCCCCAAGCTCTCAGGCATGAACCCAGTAATGTAATTCTGCCCCAAATTGAGCACTCTCAGCGAGCACGAACTGTTTCGTTTACCAGGCAATCGACCACCGAGATTGGCTCTAGGTGCCCACAAAATCTGCAGACTTGGGAGGAGCAACACCTCTGAGGGAACCCCCCATTCAAAGGCATTGAACTCCCCCATAGAGCCACCGCCGGAGATACCATCAATGGCACCAAAATTGGCCAAATTGGTCAGCACAACCACAGACAATCTCTTGCAATTCCCTAGCTCTTTTGGGATCCTGTCAGTGAGGCTGTTTCTAGAAACATCCAGGACTGTCAGTTCCTGAATCCGGCCAATCTCCGCCGGGATCCGACCTTCCAGTATATTCCCGTCAAGCAAAAGGGTCTTCAGATTCACGCATTTCCCGATCTCCGGCGGGATGTTACCGACAAAGTAGTTATTAGAAAGCTTCAAATGATGCAGAGAAGCGCAAGGACTCAATCTATCAACTATAATTTCTCCGGAAAACAGGTTATTCGACAAATCGATGGTTCTTATTCGGCCACCACCAATCAGACTATTCGGTATCTGACCAGAAAACGAATTGAAAGACAAATTAATCACACGAAGAGACTGAAGATAGCTTATCTGGTCGGGGATACGGCCGGAGAAGTTGTTCCCTTGAAGCTCGAGAACCTCCAGGAACCGAAGACGCCGGACTCCCTCCGGGATCTCGCCGGAGAAGGCATTGTGAGGAATCGACAAAATCCGGAGGTGGGTCAGGTTCCCGACCGCGCCGGAGAGAGTCCCAACCAGAGACGCGGCCAATTTCCCCTGTTCCCCTCCAGCTCCGGTGATGTTCAGAGCCACGACCCTCCCGGCACCACCGCCGCAGGCGACGCCGCGCCAGGTGCAGTGGCTCACGGAGGCGTTCCAGGAGGAGAGTAGACCACCGGGATCAAGAGAAATCGAGTCCTTGAAGCCGAGAAGAGACATTGCATCGGTGGAAACGGTGGCTCTGCAGAGGGCGAAAAATGCGGAGGAGGAGACGAGAACGAAAACCCACAAAGCCGCCATTGCAACAGTAGTAACTCCGTCGCGGGATAGCCTAACGGAGCTAGCTCGGCCGTCGCCGGCGAGATCTTTGTCGGGATTTGAAAAAAAAAAGTGCTCCACAGTAAGAACAAAGAAGAAGCAGAAGCACGAGAGTGACAAGGAGAAAAAAGTAACCCTCGATATCAGATTGGATTTGGTCAAATGTGGAAACGGTAAAAAATATATATAATATTATAATAAATAATCCATTTTTTAATTACTTTTGTTTATATATATTTTAGGGCGTTGAAGCTTAATTGACTGGTTTAGTAGGTAATTAAGAACAATTAAAATATCTTTAGGAGTTCAAAGAGTACCGAGTAAGCGGGTGAGTCGACTCGGAGACCATATAGCAGACAAAGAGTTGCCGGCGTAAGGGACGGAAGTTGTACCTTACGTTGTTGGTCACATGCACACCTTTTTTTCTTACAAAAATATTATTAAATTAATCAATTAATTAAAAGGGTTTGAAACAGAACATTAGGCATCAAAACCCGATCCAAATTAAACATATATAATGATTTGAAAAGTTGTGACATAATTTAATTCATAAAACTATTTCAATTCACATAATTAAAATGATGGTGACATTAGTTTTATTAATATTATTTTATATATTATCAAAAGGGGTAGGATTAGAGGATGGGGACAACTTCACCCACTTATATTTAATTCTTCATATATGTAATTTGTATAATTGTTTATTTTATCTCACGTGTTTTAATGTATATCTAACCAAGCAAACCAACTTTAGTGGCAACTTATCAAAGTTAATAACTAATATTATTTATTTACTCAACCATATATGCATGTGCATGGACATGGAACTTCCTTACCCTTATTTTATGTGCATTGTCGTACTTATAGCAAAAGGCATTTCACTTTTCGTTTAAAATTAATACGGCATGAATGAAATGGGTGAATTGAAATAACTAGGTTAAACTTCATCCCACTACGCTAAAAAATCTTAAATTCCAACCTACTATCCTAACGAAACTTTGTTGCACCTCACTACCCTAACGAAACTTTTAGTTGCACGTTAGTACCTACCGTTAGTTTTTGGACGGAAAAAGGTCATATGCACAACACATGACCTTAAATTTTCATATATTGACCAAATTACCCTTTGTTATAATAAAACCCTAAACCCCCTCTTTCATTTTCCTTTCCTCTACGCCACTTCTCTTCTTCTCCTTCTCATACCACCATTAAAAACCACTTCCCGTTCATCCACAGACCCCCGCGCCCCGCCACAACTGAGCACACCAAAAATGGAGCTTCTTCTTCCTTGACCCACAACACCTCCCCTGCTTGGGTTTCACTGGCGTGGATAGATCTGTCCATTTCAGACAGATCTGAGTCTGGGTAAGGCTATGATCTGAAGTTTGGGTTGGGTCTGAAATCCGAGAGAAAGATGGGTTCGTCTTATAATGGATTTGAAGTTGCTGGATTTGGACTGCGTCTTGTAATTTTTGTGGTAATGGTTTTGAATTTTATTCCAAAATTGGGACATACCCGTGTGATTCATGGGTTGGTTGCTTTATATGATTTGTTTTTAATATATTACAAATTATATATGGGTTTCAATTCAACTTCAAGTTCAAGTTAATGCTCAAGTGACAGCGAAGATTATAAGCTTTTTGCAGACTTTCAAGTTCATCTTTGTCTTCAAACAGAGACTGTGAACAAATGGATAGGTCGTAAAATAAAGAGGAAAAAAAGTGTTTGAAATAATACTGAATAGTGAGAGATAATGAAAAATATTTACCAAAAAAATCTACACCTCACTCACGAAGCACCTTGATGAATCAAGCTTGTTGGGATGAAATTGAGGACATGCTGAAAAAGCTGATTTAAAAAAATCTGATTTTTTAAAACAAAAATATGATTTTTGATAATAAAACTGAATTTTTAAAAACAAAAACTGATTTTTGATAATAAAATTGAATTTTTAAAAATAAAAACTAATTTTATAAAATAAAATATGATTTTTAAAAATAAAATCTGTTTTTTAAAACCTAAAAACTGATTTTTTTTTTTTAAAACAAATAGTGATTTTTTAAAATAAAATATGCTTTTTAAATAAAAGATTTATTTTTTAAAATAAAATCTAATTTTTGTAAAATAATAAACTGATTTTTAAAAAATAAAAAACTGATTTATATAAAATAAATAAATAAAAAGAATTTTTGAAAACCAATGGCATGTTGTTGAAAATTTGAGTGTTAGTGAGGGGTATTTTGGACTTTTTACCATTTTCCATCCAAAAATGGATGTCAAGTTGACGGCGGGTATGAAAGTGCAACTAAAAGTTTCATTAGGGTAGTGAGATGAAACTAAGTTTCGTTAGGGTAGTGGGTTGGAATTTAAGTTTTTTTAAGGTAGTGGGATGAAATTTACCCAAATAACTACTCTAAACATTATCATAATATTGAGCTAAATTTGTACAATGTAGTTATGTACTTGATGATTTTTTTTTCATTTTATATAGAGTATTTTAAGGGTAAACTTGTCTTTCGACTTTTATCATTTAATTATACAATTTTTTTAAATCTATCCCTTTTATTTGATCGAAAATAGAGGGTATTATAACTTTAAAAATGTTCGCAAAATACCAACATCTGAGTATCGAAATGAAATTACATCGAAATTGAAATAACAAGAACTGAATATGAAGTTTACTCTTGGACCTTGAGGTTGATTGGACAGGAGAACTGCGGTAGCATCTGTTGACACCGATACAGCATAAGCCAACCAAAGGGGCACTGATCGAGCAGATCTATTGTGAAGTTTTGCAGAGGTGGACCGAAAACTCCCCCGGTATGTCAGTGTGCGTCGTCCTCCCTTGATTGATACTGGTAGGGATCCTAAACGCGGGATTGCTGACCCCGAACTGGCAGGGGAGAACCTTGCCGGCTTTTGGTGGAACCATTGCCACCTTACGTCCAGGGAGGGGTGCAGCCGACCGACCCCTCCCTGGACCCCCGAGGACTCATTCTTGGAGGCGAGCGTGCTTATAGCCCCCCGCCGTTGTCGTGTGTGATGCTTCATCCGAGTTAGTAGAGCCCTCTGACTCCCTTGCCTCCGCCCCCCTCTCAAGACGTTTCCTCCCTGACAGTGTCAGAATAGGATCTCTGGGGGCCCATTCCTCCCGTTTATCTCCCTGGCCACCTCTTGGATAGGTCCCGTTCATCTTGTTGGACTCCTCCAACCGACCTTCCCCATGTTCCCGTCATTACGAAAATTGATTGCCAATCAGTCGAGTTGTCGTCTTCGCAGATAAGTACTTGGCTGACGGATTGGATCCTTCACCTAAGAGGACGTATCCGTCGGCCAAGTTCTCAGGTGACGGATGCATACGTCAGAGGGTAAAAACTTTAGCCACGGATCCAATCCGTCAGCCAAGTGTATCCGTCAGCCAAGGTTTTCACTTTAGCCGCGGATCCAATCTGTCACCCAAGTGTATCCGTCAGTCAAGGTTTTCACTATGGCCACGGATCCAATCCGTCAACCAAGTGTATCCGTTGCCCAAGTGTAATAATAGATTAATTAAAAAAAGAGTTGTCTAACCCAACCCGCCCGAGCCAACCGGCCACGCGGGCACACGTCACGCGCGCGTCCAGACCCGCGCACACAAAGACTGTGCAGCATGGGGTTCGAACCTCTAACCTCAGTGCACAGAGGTTGTGCCTTTTACCAACTCAACTAAAGAGCTTTTGTGATATATGAATGTTTACATTATATATACACACTATTTAAGTTTTTCTTAAATTAAATAGCTTTATATAATTAAATTAAATTAAATAACTTCTGTTATCAACGTACCTAGTACCTATTGTCAACTAATTATTTATAGCAAGTTAATTTTATCATGTGCGCTACATTGTTTATATTTATATAAGGATAAATTACAAATACCTACCCTTAATTTATCACGTTTATCTGATACCTATCCCTAACTTTTTTTAACTGATACCTACCCCGATGTTTAGTTATATGACAAATAGACCCTTTTTCTGTTAACTTTTTTTATAAAACGACGAAAACGCCCTTAGTGATTTTTTAAATATTTTTTTTAAAATATTTAATTTAAATAAAACTGATGTGATTTAGTAAGTAAAAATATATATATATATATATATATATATATATATATATATATATATATATATATATATATATATATATATATATATATATATATATATATATAACAAACGTGATTTTTTAAAGTTAACAGAAAAATGGGCTATTTGTCATATAACAACACATCAGGATAGGTATCAGTCAATTCGATGCCCAAGTTCAAAGATAAAATTAAAATAGTGGAAATAATTAAAATATATATATATATATATATATATATATATATATATATATATATATATATTGAACGATGGATATATGCATCCGTCGATGCAAAAGCTGGCAGATGGATATATGAATCCGTCGGCCAGCAGAAGTTGACTTACATTGACCAAAACCCCAAAACCCGTCATCTTTCCCGACTATTGTAGTATTGATAATTGAACGATATAAGTACTTATAATGCCTCATATACAACATAAGATCGTATAGTACTCATACATATCACATACAAAAAATGAATGAGACAACGTCATACGTTATATTACCGTAAGGCTAAATATGTTCATGCACATAGTGGAACTGACGATTTCAATCAATACGTGTCGGTCTCTCGCATATTATATAAACAAGACCGCTCATCTCGTATGCACTATCCAAACTAATATACGTATGTAAAAAAACTATCATCGAACGGTTAATTCGTCTTGAATATTGTGGTCAATTTTTTTTTTGTAAAATAGTCAACCCACTTTACCCACGTATAGGTAGCACTTGGCTGACGTATGTACATCCGTCAGCCAAGTTTTGAGAACCCTACCCACATATACACTACATCCGTAGGTAAAGAAATATAAAAATCGATTAATTTTACTTGGCTGACGGATACAGCATGTGTGGCTAAAGTTTTCTCACTTGGCTGACGGATACAACATGTGTGGCTAAAGTTTTCTCACTTGGCTGACGGATCCAGCATGTGTGGCTAAACTTTTCTCACTTGGCTGACGGATAGTAGTTACCTTATCTACGGATATTGTATCCGTCGGCCAAGTTTGTCACTTGGCTGACGGATATAGGATTTGTGACCTAAGTTGTTCCACTTGGCTGACGGATTGTTGTATCCGTGGCTAGAGTGACAAAACTTAGGTCACGGATCCATTTTATCCGTCACCCAAGTGGAATTCTGCAGTAGTGTTTGCCTCCCACATACGACCAGTTTGTTCCCGGGACCGGCTCCCCGTGCTTGGCCTTCTCCAAAGCTGACCTAGGTTCAGCCGGGGATCTCAAAGACGGGCCTTTTTTCCCACCCCCTATCGGACATTCCGTGAATAGGTGACCCGCACAGCTGCAGCCAAAGCAATGGTCTGGCAATTGCTCATATGATATATATAGAGAAAAGTGCGTACCTGGGATTCCGTTGAATGGAACCATAACTAACGCTGAAGGGGCTTTCGGATATCTACCCGGATCCTGATGCGCATAAAATCCCCCCAGTAGAGACCCTCCTTATCTACATCCACCGCTTGGTACGTCCCCAATGCTGATCCCAGACGAAAACCCACCGCTCTGTTCCTTGCTCCCACTGGCAGATTGGACACCCTTGCCCATACTGAAATGTGAGTGAAAACCAGATCCGTAGGTCACATATGTCCCCTCAGATCAGTGAACAGCACCAATGAATCCCAATATGCCCAGGGTTCACCCAACAGATACCTGGCTCTCTCTGGTCGTCTTGAAGAACAACGCCACAATACTCCAATGGCCTAGCTTCTACCTTCATACCCCATAAGTCCTCCATTCCGGCCATAAGTGACCTCCAGTAGAATTTCCTGGTAGACATCAATTTTGCAGCCATAGTGAAGGAAAAGTTCGGGACTCGCCCAAACACATCCACCGAGGGAACTATGACCTCCCTGATACGCATAGACCCCATCTGATTTCCCAGAGCCCCCACTAGATCCCTTTGATTCAGGTCCGGAAAATACTTGAAATCCACTCTTAAACTTGGGCCCCTATGAATTTGCGAATCCGGGCTAGGCCCGACCCATTTTGTCCGACTCACGGCCTTCGGATCCCTAATATGACCCGAACCACGACCCTTGCCCGAGCCCCGACCCGGCTCGCTCATGCCCTGGTCCGACACCTGGGTGCGGCCCAGATCTGCTCCAGCCCACGACAGGTCCAGCCCAACACGCCCCGTCCGTCTCGCATCCGCCAACAGGCCTGGGTCGCGGCCTAGGCCCAAGTTACGAGGGACCTTCTCACCCGGTGCCCTATCCGCCATCGGCTCCTTGTCAGGCCTACGCTTCCAAGTCATCGGCGCTGCCTCCTTCTCCGGCAGCATCCCAGATTTAGAGGAGACGATCACCACATCCTGTCCCGTCTCCCCTTGCTCCACACCCACCACACCTTGGTTCCCCTCCTCCGGGGCTGTTTCCCACACCGTTGCCCCCTTCTCCCACGCGAACTCCGGTATAGGCGACGGCGATATCGCAGCCTTCCCTCCCTTCGCACCAGGTCTCCCACACGAGGTCGTGGGCCATGTGTCGACGTCATCCTCAACAAACCACGTCGGTACGCTGGTAGTTTCTCCTGCGCATACTGGACGCTTCGTCCCCTCGCCGAGCTCCGGTTGATCACCGGTGTGACTGAGTTCTCCAGTCTCGCTGAAAACGTCATCAGCTCCTGCCCCTCCGTCTCACCCTCCGCCCGCGGCGTCAGAGGCTCCGGAGAGGTCACAGACCGCATCGAGGACAGCGTTAACGACCCTATGTCGTCGTCCTCCGCCTCCATCCCATGCCTGACGTTGATCGGTGTCGGGCTACTCGATTCCATTAGTCGCTCCACATCGAACTCACCTGATTCACTCGAGAGTCTAGCCGTTGATGTTGCCATCTTCTCCGAGCAAAAAAATCGCAAAACCGTTATACCCTATGGTTTGTAGAGAGAGCGGCTGCATGGTTGAAATACGTGATAATTTAAATCTCTCCCTTTAATCTGCCTTTATAGCATTTGAATTATCTTTTTATAAAGTATTAGTTAAAATAATATTATTTTTAAGAAAAAATTAAAATTATGATTTTAGCGGTTTATAAGGTTGAATAGAATATTTTTATATAAAAACTAAGTATTTATTTTGAAAATAGATTTGAATAAATTAATCAAATATGAATTATTTTTGTTTACATTTGAAACAAGGTATTCTTGTCCTAAAAAAATTAAATGTATAGTTTTTTTAATTTAAAACTATAGTAGCATATAATACGAATACAACCTATTACTAGGCATAGTTTAACAAATTTCCCTTTAATAATACCTATTAAAATTAGTATGAAATTTATTTAGGGGTTACTCCATGTCCTAACGCCCAACTTTCAGAAATTGTTAAATCCAAACCCTAGACAATTGAAATTGCCATGTAGTAACGGCAAATTAACTGAAATTGCCAACTGTTTCTAATTTTAAACGGACGTTAACTTGGCCAAGTGAAAAGTCGAGTTTACCCTCAAATATGTTCTTCCTTCGGACGTTAACTTGGCATAACTTCATCTATTCATGAGCTCATCTCTTCATCTCAGCTCTTTGAACTTCATCTCTTTGTGTCCGAGTTTCGAATTTCATCTCTTCGTGACCTCAGCTCGCCCAAGCTCCATTATAAAATGAGTCACGTGAGACGCACGTGATTCACTGTTCACGGAAACAGTTAATTTAAAAAGTACTTTTTGGTTTTTAATAATTCAGTTTTGAAATTCGTTACTATTTGACGATTTTCCAAAAGTTGGGTGCAGATTTGACAATAAGTGTAGCAGGGGGTTAGGACATGGAGTAACCTCATTTATTTATTACTGTTATTATACGTAAGATGAGTTCATACCTCTAATATTATTTTAGATTAAAATGAGACGCATGTGATACTATTTTTTAGAATAAGTAGATTCATTAATTAATAGAAAAATATAGTCATTACAATGGTCATAACCCTTATAGTGACAATGCTCCAGTAATCATTAGATACGAATTGGTCCAACAGAAAACGGTTATGGTAACAACAAGAAGCATAACTATCACATGAATTGAAATCAAAACTAGAACATAAATAAAATCCAAAAGGTTCAAACTGCTAATAACCGCTCAAAGTGGTGCCTAAACGCTGCTTGATCCCTGCTTTCCAAGGACTCTTTTAGTCATGTGATTCATCGAACTTGAACCTGGCAGTCTGTGAGGGAGGATAAGTATGATTCAGAAATCCCTCCCGGTAAAAATCCATGAATCCTTGCTTACTCATTGGGTTTTGGCGAGGTTGTATAACAGTCCTCGCCTGATTCGTCTGATTGTTCCCGACTATATCGCCGTTGGTGTCCACGCTCGAGACATGTGAGGCTAACATGAAGAATGCGAGCATCACCGCAACAGGGAATCGCGGATCGTCGCTGATGCACCATCTTTCCGATACAGCAAAGTTGGAATGTGGACACGTAGAGGAAAGCACCACCGCAACAGAGGGTCGCGGTCCGTCGCTGATACGCCTTCCATCTGATACAACACTTCTGAATTGTGGATGCGCAAAGGAGAGCACTACTAGGAGTATAGAGAAGAGAAGACTCAAGATCAGTCTCGCGGTGGTTGGAGATGGACACAATGAAGGTTCCATGTTGACGGCTACGACAACTAGCATTAATTATATATTTTTTTATATATAGAAGTAGATAGATTTTTTAAAAAATATTTTGTTCTTATGACAGAATAAAGAAAAAATAAATCATTCTCTAAATTAATCATGTTATTGTTTAATTTGAAGGAGTTAGGTAAAACTTATTGTAATATTTGCATATTTTTTTTCTTAAATTAAGATTATTCATATCATTTATTGTCATAATATAGTAAAGTGAAAAAATATAAGTTGTTAAGTAGGAAAATTTAAAGAATGTATTTCTTTTTTTGAATTGTAAACATAACCACTTTATTTAAATGTCGGCAATGAGGACACGATGGAATGGATCAGGAAGGTACCCTATTTGCCATTCCCAAACATGGGAGGAACAAGCCGCCATGACAAGCCAATGAGTTGCTCTATTCGGTGTCTGTTGGACAAATTCGAGTTACACGACCTCGAGTTTAGATAAAAGAGAAATACAATAGCTAACGAATATTTATAGTGGAGAAGAGGAACCTCCCCATTTGTTGATCATATCCACTATGACCTTACAATCACTTCTGATGCCAGAATTCTGACGAGATTCTTGCTCGAGCCATTGTAGTGCGTCCTGGATGGCATAGGCCTCAATCAATCCCGGGTTATGATAGACGAGAGAAGATGTGTAGCATTCCCTTAATAAGTGATCGTTGTCATCCCTGTAAAACCAACTCGTTCTTATCTATCCTGAAGAGGAAAACATAGCTCCATCCATATATATAGACAGAGTCCCATGAGGAGGGAGGGACCAATGCGTAATTGCGCCCTATGTTGCTTGGTCCGGTAGGGCCTGATTCTTTCGAAGACGAGCCCTTACTTCTTTCCAACCAACATTGAGAACATAATTCGTGTGTTTAATAGTTTGTTTCTGGCCTTCCACAACTCCCGAAAATATGCAGCCCACCTGCCCTTTTGGTCGGTAGGCTAAATGCGAGTATCTCCCGCAACCGCTCCACTAAACCGGTAGCTCCGACTGGCATGATAATTCCCCTAATTTTCCAACATTATGTCGTTATAGGGCAAGAGACGAGGAGGTGCATTTTCGAATCCACTCCAGCCTGACATAAAGGCATGAATCCAACACATCCATCATATGCGCTCGTAACTTGGTTGCTACGTGGAGACATCCTACACATGTTCAACAAAGAAATGTGTGTATCTTTGGAAGCACATCAGGCTTTCAAATCGTATTCCAGATGTCCGATGGAGAACTTGGAGGTAAGTGGGCATGGCTGGCAAGGACGTACGTCGAACAGATTGAGTAGTGGCCGAGAGATTCACCCGTCTAATACCAGGAATCCGCGGAGGCCGAGGCACTAATAGGTACCACTAAGATAGTAGTGTTGTCTCATTCATTGAAGAGGTCTCGTATTACTACCTCGTTACATTGCCTCGTACCTGACGTCATAAGTCCTGCCACATGTCGATATTCAAGATCCACGTCGGTCGAGGATATCCAGGGATCTAAAGCCCTGTGAACCAAGGGTGGAGAAGCACTGAGGTTGTTGTTCCCGGGCTAAGGACTTTCTATCCCCTTGTTTAACTGGATCTTGTGCCGACATGGTGCTTTGCCAAATGAAACTATGGTTCAGGTCCTTCTTGGCCTCTAGAGTAGATGAATCAGGATGGTACCTTGCTTTCAGCACACATGCCACCAAGCCAGTTTCCTCCGTGACAATCTTCCACAATTGATTTTCTAATAGAGAGATGTTGAAATCCAACAGGTTCCGCAAGCCCAATCCCCTTATCTTCTTTGACTGCGACATGACTAACCAAGAATGACGAATTATCGTTTACCGCTCTCCCCGGAAGATCTCCACCAGAAACGGGCAAGAGCCACATTAATTTTCTCAACTAAACCTCACGGTAGACGCATTTAACATCCTCCCGTGCCACCGATTGACCCGATTCAAAATGCGATCAAGAATGTATTGAAGGCTACGTTTACTTCAACCCATTAGGTTTGGGACACCCAGGTATGGTGAGGGTTCTTGTAGTTCCAAAATAACCAAAAGATGCACCCCTTCTCCTCTAGCATCCGAGTGAGTGTTGGTGCTAAAAAGAGCGAGGATTTGTAAATTCACCACCTGTCCCGATGCTGCCTCGAAAATCCAAAGGTAGTTTCAGATCCTCCCCATTCCAAGTGAGTTGCCTTACAGTAGACGTAACAATCATCGACAAAGAACATATGGGATAATGAGGGTGCCCGCAACGCAATGTTAACGCCATGGATAAGGTTGGCTCTCCGTCGATTGGAGTAAACGGGTCAAACCTTCCATACAAAAAAGGAATAAATACGGAGAAAGAGGATCACCTTGGTGAATGCCCCATTCAAGTTGAACGAAACCAGATTGTCGGCCACCCATCACTAAATTGTACGTTACCGAGTAGGTGCAACAACACATAAGAGAAATCCATTCTTCGCCAAATACGAAGCCTCGTATTATGTCCCACAAAAATTGTCATTCAACTCTATCATACGCCTTGCTCATGTCGAGTTTTAAGGCAACCCAACCTTCCCGAACTTTTTTCTTACATTTCATGAAGTGAAGGTTTTCGAAGGAAAGTATAATATTATCCTAAGTAGATTTACCAGGGACAAAAGCACTGAGACGGTTTTCCGCCACCTTGGACACTATTTTGAATAATACATTGTGAGTAATGGGTCGGAGATCCTTTAAACTCGAGGGGGCGGCCACTTTCGGAATGAAAATCAAGGTCGTCGAGTTGAGCAAGGGAGGAACTTCTCCTCCTTCAAATATTCGACGAGTACAAGTAATAACATCCTCTCCCACCGTAGTCTAGTAATTCTGTTAGAAAAAAATGATTAAGCTCGTCCGGTCCAGGCAATTTGTTGGGTCCCATAGCAAACGTGGCTTCCCTGACTTCCTCCGACGATACTGGGGCATACAAGGACGCGTTTTGTGCCACTATAATCTTATGGGAAAAGGTAGATAACCAGGAAGATCTTGAGCCCTCCAACCTTCTAGAGGGCCTTATAGAAGGACATGATATGCTCTCTTAGCCCTATTTCCAAAGTGAGAACAGTACCTTCCACATTCTTAAGCTCTTTCACATTATTGTTCCTACATCGTTGGGATGTGGAGGCGTGGTAGAATTTCGTGTTTCGATCACCATCAATCAACCAATGTTGTTTGGCCCGTCGTCGCCAAAATTCTCCCTTTCTATCTAGTGTGTTGGTGTATAGTGTCTACGCTACCCGCCTCCGTCTGATGCTTGAGCGGTCTCCTTTTCCATCAAGGAAGAGTATGTCTTTTTTCGTATCTTTATAATTTTCGTGATAGTTCATTATAGACCTATCTCCCCTATTTGTCTAATGCAACACCCATCTCCGATGTCCTATTAAGGATCGGTTGATCCCCTGACTCACCCAAAAAGGATTGGATGATATGTCCACACTCTGGTTCCACCACGCAAATATTCTCAAACCAAAACTATCGAGAAACTGGAATCACCACTCGTGGTTTTGTATCCAGTATGATAGGAAGATGTTCCGATGTAGATATTCCCACATTATCCAAATGCGCTTGAGGCTTTCTATCCAATTGAGTGTCGGAAATTAAGGTCCTATCCAATTGTACTTCCATCTTGGTATCCGATTCACTCCCGTTGAGCCTTGTAAACTCGTACCCCTGAAGTGGCATATCATGTAGGTCAAGGTCGCTTTAAGGCATCCAGAAAGGACGTTATCAACGCTTCATGATACAGATGGCCGCCTCGCTTTTCCTGCTGGTGGAGGATACCATTGAAGTCACATATCAAAACCCACTTGTCATCCCCTCGGTCCGGTGGGTTGGCTAGAGATCGTAAAAGTTCTCAATTCTTCCAATGGAGTTCCCTATTGGCTTCACCATAAATGCATGAGAGGAGAAAATCTTCCACATCAGCCTCATGTATACTATCATTTATTTAACGATTACATGTATATTATCGTTTATTCTAACACGTTAACTATAAATGATAAATCCATGAATGTTCATCCACAACATGTTTTAATCATCTACTTAGGATAGTCATGTTCATGTAATTTTTAAATTAATTGTAATACTATTACGTTTTCAATTAATTAATTTGACAAACCACAACACGATCTCTTTTGATTTCTCTCTTTCCAATCCAGAGACAAAATCAATGAATCATTTACTCATGCAACCTATAACAGTTACATCAATTATATATAACATTAGCTAGAAAAACAGAAATTGAATGAAAAGAAGAACGAAACAAAACCTAAGACAGCAAAGGTAAAATAATTGGGTTTGAAATGATTCCAAAAAAGTGGGGCCCGAGTATGGGACATCCATCCATAAAAGGTCATTCACTAACCAAGCTGAATGTTTGTCAGACGTCAGATCTTTTATGTTATTTAATTTAATTTAATTTTTAAAGTTTAATATATTTTTGTTTTGATCTTAATTTGATAACCCAAGACGAGAGAGAGGAAAGGGAAAAAGATTCGTTTCCAGTGTCGGGCTATAGCTGCCATGGCTATCTGAGCTTTGTGTGGGCCCATGCATCGTCTTCATCTTCTCGTAGCATTATCATTCATATCATACTACTTGATTCCTTGGTTTGCTGTCATCAAACACATGACATGATACTTGCTTCTCTATTCTCTGCCCAATTAACCGAGTACTTACTACTGTATTTCTTCATTTTAATCAGATTTAAATTATCCCATTTCGATATCTAAGATATCGTCGATTGGAAATGAACTTGAATTCCAAGTTAAATTCGAAATGTTAACTAACGAATTAAAACTCAAGTCTAATGTTTTACCAAACAAAATCTACTCAGTTTATTTGATAAAAATGAAAAATTTATTGACAGAAAAACGATATCTTAACATAATTCCTAATCTGTAAATTTGATAACAATTAACAAATTTGGATAAAGATTCTAACCGTGAAACAAAATGAAAATTAAAATTAATCATAAGCGGGATAGTAGTATAATCTTCGTAACCCAACCCAACAGAAGATCTTAAATCCCGCCTTGACAAATGTAAGAAAATAAAATTTCCAGTGAAGATTTTGTCATCCTAAAATTCAAAATAACAGGCAGTTATTATTTCTCAAAATAATTTATTATGAATTAGCAATATTAGTTTGGCACTTACTCCAAGTGAACAGATACAAGTCTATACATAAGCCACCTGGCAAGTAGTAATTGAAAATAAAACGACAGGACGACAAAAGAGTAGGATAATGAAGCATTGGGCCAATGAAAGAACCCACCATTATATCATCATCATCATCATAACATTAACAGCCATCAACAAGGATTGGTTACTTGGTTTCAGCAACCAATTATATCACCCACAACATCATCAGAGAGATCAAATATATATAGAGAGAGACTTTACAGTTCATGACTGTGACTCAACATACAAAACAGCACAAGACCTGGAATTCATAACTCCCACCACTTACATCTCCTTTTCCAGAAACAACATCATCATCAACACCATACTTTCTCCAACACAAGTCATCAGATTTTCAGAGATCTTCCACAACATAACTATTATTTAACATCAGTTTCAGTTTCAGCAAACCCAACCCACTCTGTACAAATCCCATGGTTTGTGCCAAACCCAAGGGATCATGTTTCACTAAATCAAGTGTTTCTCTAGTGTGAACACATGTCCAGAAACTGTGGGGGCATCCCAAATTGCAAAAATGAGCTCACATGGGTCAATATGTCATTTTGTCCAAACAAGTGTGTGAATATATTAATTTCTACTTGACCTAGCCATGCAGTGTGGACAATATTTATATAGCCAGCAACTGAAATGCGCAAAATAATGCAAAAATATAGACAACCTGACATCATCATGGAACATATTCCTTTGTTAGGTTACCAACTGATTTGAAAAGAAAAATGAGAATACATCACTGTACAGTGTACACCATCAGAAGAAGAATAAACATCTACAGAATTACGAGCACATAATCACACACACATATATATATAACGTTTGTAAATAATATTGATATGAAATTCAACTTCTTAAGTAATCTTTCAATCCTAGTATTCTACAGGTCAGGTCAAGTTCGTAGATAAGAAGTAATTAAAATAAACATTTTAAGTAACCCAGAAATCAATCTAGTGAGATTCATTCACAGATAAACTTGAGACTGGGTTCACATACTCAAGAATTGGGTTCTATAGACCTTCCCGTTTCAACCCAAAAGATAATGAAAAGGAATCTAGATTTTGCAAGTTATTTCTTAAAACAAATAATTAAAAGGAAGCGTTGATGAAGACATAATCCAGCCTGACAACTTCACAACCAAATCTCATCATGACATGGGATTAGTAGTCAAGTAAACTAGATTTTCTATGGCTTATGGACTGACAAGTTTCATTCTTTACAATCAGAGAGATATCTAAACATAAATACCAAATCGGTTCATATAATCCTTTCAATAGATTCAATGGACGTCACATACTAGTTCAGCAGATCCGACACGAGAAAATCATGGGCAATATAGCAGATCCGAAACATTCAGTTGTCACATTCGAAGTATAAGCTACTTGGGGTGAACTCATTATGCCACTACTGTTAACTTAAAAGGCAGTCACATGAGAAAGCTTGATCAACAGGAAACCATAAACTAGAGATGCATATTACGACATAGCATAATGACAGGCACTATCATGAGAATGTACCTAAGGTGCTATAGATAATGACCATAAAAAGTACTCCATGAATGTCTCTTCCACACCATCTTTAATGGCCGTCCTTAGAGAGAAGCAGTCTTCTCCTGGGGCTACCTTCGAGAAAAGAAAAAAAAAATCCCCCAGTACAGGAATCACTCATCTCATGGACCAATGTCAACTCTACCTTTTCTGATTTAAAACTCAATGGTTGACACTATTAGGGACTATACTGTCAATATAACTTTTTAATATTATTACTCAATGAGCCTAAATGAAGAAAAAAAAAACACTTTCCATCTCTAGTGAATTACGATAAATAAACATATAATGATGCAAGATCTCGTTATTCTTTTTAAATCATTGCTTCAGTGCCTCACGCAACAAAAACATTTCACAGTAGGTCATGAGATGACAAGGAAGACTGATGTGTGCCACATTTACTAACAATTTCAAATAGAGTGAAGAAATCAGCAAGTATAATAAGATTTATAAGCATATGTAGGAGGGGATGTACTATACGACACAAAATAATCCATGCATAACTTAAGTTTAAGAATAAAGAAGCATTAAACTACTTTAATAATGTATGTAACTTCTGTCTGTGACAAAACATGTAAGTTTTAGGAGGGAGAAAAGATAAGCTTGGCCTATGCTACAATCGATTAACTAATTCTCACCTTAGAATCTTTGTGACAGTATTTCATTTGGCCTGTCTCAACATTCCATCATGTTAATGCTTTTCTTGAAGCTCTACAAATTAAGGACTACTGAATATCAGCCCCTGCTGACTTTGTACCTTTAGGTCTCCTCTTCCGATTCCTAGTCCTGCTTCTTGCAGAATTATCACCATCTTTCTTCTCCTGCATAGAAGCTTCCACAACTCAAAGACATGTACAGAGCCATATAACGTTCAGGCTCTCATTCTCTATTTGTATAGACCAAGTTGATGGACTGAAAAATTTGTTGTTGATCATAAGTATTTGAGGCTCTATGATCCTATTGATGATTGAAAAAAAATTCCATTTTCATAAACAAATTGCAATGGAGCCTAACTCTTATTTAAAAATTAATGATGCAAACTAAGTGTGAACGAAAACTAAAAATTGATGTGTTGGAAATTATCAGTCGAGAATCTCTGATAACAATTGCAAATTGTTGACAGAGTGTTTAACATTCTGGGTCTGGATGTAGTGAACTCATAACAAATTGTACCACTAAATGTGCTCATTTCTGGCTTTCTAGTATCATTGAAGTCTATGAATCATGGGATTTAAAAAAAACAAATGCAGCAACAATAGTGAATAATAATTTCAAAAGGCAACCAGTAAGCACTTGGGTAGTGTTGGGGTGCGTGTATTATTTGCTTAATATGCTTGCTGTTACATCTAATTCTGTAATAATTTGAAATTTTATTACATACAGAAAATATAGTTTCACTAAGATTTGATGTGCAGATTGAGTGCCAAACATATGAATAAAACTAGTGTCCTTTATTTACCAAGTGGTCTTAGTTCTAGTCTCATCATGTATGGCATTTAAAACCCTTTGGTGCTGATGTCAGAGAATACAGATTGGGAAGCAGCAGTGTAGCTCTCTAATCCTTTATATTTAGAATAACTTTTTTCAGTTGATACACACAGTGTTTTGCATCTAACCACTGCTACCAGGCAAGTCCAAAAGAAAAGGAAAATCCCGAAGCATTTAAATACGATACTGTATGCAAAACTCACCTTTGCTGCCACTCCGTTTTGGTTTCCAGAATTCTTTTTCTTCTTGCACGATAGTGGGTTTGGACCCTGTAAAATTCAAGAATTGAATTAGCCTGCCGCTGACCCAAAAGAATTCATCTTCAGAGTTGATAGTTTAAGTACCGATGGAGCAACACAAATAGAAGAAACCCACTGCAGAAAATTTCTATGTGCAAGTTGAATTACTCTTGAATGATTATACTTGTAACAGTGATTAAAAACACCCCAGACTGCTGGACTAAACTTGGGTTGTTTAATTTTGATAAAATCGTATACAAAAAGAAATTTGTTAGACTCTACGTCAAGCAAATTGATCCCTTCAAGCTGTCATCTTTGTAGATTATACAGAGTAAGTGAGTTACTAACATTTAAAATAGAAAAGTTGAGATATTTGGATATATAGGATAAAAAAAGGAGCCCATAATTAATGATTTTCAAAACTAGAGGACACCATCAAGACTTAAAAAGTAAAAGGAAACACATAAGATGAGATTGTGACCTTAGCTCTCTTTCTCTTAAACTGAGGTTTATCTTTCTCATCTATTCCCCTTTTCTTTACAGCCTGCATCTGTAATAGTTTCTCACTTGCATCCTCGTCAGCGTCAGAGGCATTGCTTACTTCCTTAGTTGCAACCGAGTTATATTTCTTCTTTCCTAACATCTTATATTCCAACTCAGACATATGTAGACGCTGTTCTTCTGAAGCTTTGACATATTGGCGCTGGAATGCAGATGGTGGTTCAAGAAAGAGGGCATTTTTTAGACCAAATACAAGGGGCACACCTGGTACCTGCAGGCAGATTAAACAGTGTACAATAAAATGCAAGTTCAGGGACAATATTGTTCGTGGGACTTTGTATATAAATCTGTAAAGAGGTCCCAACAAGAATCTGAATGGGTTATATAAAACCCTATGAAACTAAAATATAAAGACTAAAGAAATGTTTCGTATAATGACCAAAATCATCACTCCCCAAACTCAACAACATCACTGAAAGACATGAATTTCCACTCAAAATTTCAAGCCAGAGTTGCGGCTAATTTTAATGAGAGGGAGGTCGATGCAGGAAGTGAAAGAAATAGGCACAACCGGATGTGAACTGTGATGGCATAGAATATAACAAGAGACCCATACTGAAGTTTTGAACCCCAAAAGTTTGCGGTGTAAGAAGCAGTTATAAGCATCAAATCTAAAATGGAGAGGTAAAAGTCTTCTATTCGAATCGCTTTTCGGATTTCTTATTGACAACAAACAAATGCTTACTGTTTGTAATAAGATTAAAGCAGGTAAGTTAATTACACCATAATGTAAAAATATTCCCATCCAAGAGACTGTGTAAAGCCAAGGGTTAGCATCCAACAGCTGAAACAAACTAACCTCCTGAAACTTCCTGCGCAGATCAATATCCTGAGTAGCAACAAAGAAATGCTCAGAATTGTTTTCCCCGATCACATCCATGATACAGAGATCAGCTCTTTTCCTCTTCTCGTGCTCACATCTGACATTCACAGCATAGTGAAGAGAAAGAATAAGAGCAATTCCTTAAAAAAACAAACTTCAGAATGGGGAAAATTTTCGAACTAATTATCATCATAAACAACTAAATGTACTGAAATGATCCTTTAACTTAATCTAATAGATAAAGGGCAACCTTGCAACCATTAAATTATTGGCAGCCTTCAAAGCATCGAAATGGGTTTCACCAAGGCTTTTCAACTCCCCCAGAACACAACTGAAAATCCCCAAAACACAGACACAGATTAAGAGAAAATCACATAAAATTAACTAATTAAAAAATCAATTAGGTTAGGTAGTGACGAGTACTTGGTAGTGAAGATCTTGACCGGAGCACCAAGGACATTGACGAGAGCTTGGTCGGCAGGTGTCATGCCATTAGACACAAGGTGATGCACGAATGTCCCGTCAAACAGTACCTTGAACGGCTCCCGGAAACCGAAGCATGCTGTGAAGAACCTCACAGACTTGCGGTGACGCTTCTGCTTCTTCAACCTCATCTCCTGAAACAAATCATTATTACTGAAATTGCTTCTTCGATCAATATTTAATTGAACGAAGATAAGGGGGGAAACGAAATACTAACGCCAAGACGAAGAATGAGAGATTACCTGTAACCTAAACGGAAGAAGAGCGTGAACTGGTCGAGAGCCGAAGGCGCAGGAGAGAAGGAAGAGGAAGAGGAAGAAGAAGAAGATAGGCGCGCGAGAAAGTAGAGAGAAGGTTTTGTGATGCAGTTTTAAGTCTAAGGGTTTTAAGCGCGTTGCTTTCACCTCCCAAAATAAGATGAGTTTTGTGTTTTAATGTTCTATGGAACATGTCAAGTTTTGGTGGCGTCGAAATAAAGTGTAATGGTGTGTAATGGTGTTGTTGATTCGTATAATACGAAGATTCTTCGCGTCAAATATGTGTTGTAGAGTCTGTTTTCTTTCGAATCTTCGAAACCCTTGAATCGACGTTGAGAAAATCGTACACTCAAAAGGTCGTCTAATCGACGGATTCGGACCTAGCGAATCTCCGCCCAACGCGTGGCAGTGATTCTGAACCCGAAATTTAATTTTCGGGCTTTATTATCCAACGCCCGAAGCTTTTTCCTCAAAAATACTTTGCAAGTTCAGCACAGTACCAGCGTTCTCCGACCATTTGCTTTCCCAACCCCTGATTCAGTAACTTTTTTTTCTAACCTCGTTTCTCCGGTGTTTTTGGGTTATTTGTTGGCAACTCCAGCGTTTCTCCGAGCTGCTGAGCTGCTTTGTCGTCCTTGTTTCCCCGAGTTGTTTCGGCATCCCAATTTCTTCCCATCGCGTCCATCACAGTGCTCTGATAATGGCCGACTCGAAAAAACTTTTGATACCCTCCCGAATGCCACTTGTCAGGGGACGTTTCGCCACCCCAAAGCTGTGTCAACGACATCCATGAAGAGTACCAACGTAGAGGAAGCCGAGAGTGGTAATTCGTGCCCGATTCGCAGCATTACTGTGACGAGGAGGAGGAGGAGAGGAATTGGGCCCAAGATCCGGAGGCACACATCTCTTTCTCGCCGGAGCAACGGACATTGTCGGCAACCCCTGTCCCGAACCGCAACCCTGACACCTTCGGTTCATCCTCGCCATTCCTCAGTGGAATGACGAACGAGGGCCCAACGACTTGGTAAACGGGAACGGGGTTGGGTAATAACAGGCCGCACACGGGTTATACAGGGACGGCAATCTGTACAGTACAACATCCTTGACCAACATACCGGGTCCGCGTACCACCACCTCCTCCAGTTGAGACGGAGACCGACATACCAGCTCCTTCCCGTCAGTACAAAAAATGAATACGAGCAGAGGAGACGACATTGGCCAAAGCATGACTGAACAACTCTGAAAACTCGGTGACTGGGGTTGATCAGTCGTCACAGTCATTTTAGGACGCCATCTAGCGTGAGTTCGTCCAAGCGACGAGCCAAACACATGGACATAATTGGACGTGGAAGAAATATAAGCAACGTTGGAGCGTAACTAACCGAGAGGTTGAGATGTTCCAAGGTTGTTGATCTAAATTCAAGCACATCTACCAATCCGCTAAATCTGATGACCAGATGACGACGAATGCGGACTAAGACTACGTGGAGAGATAGTCACGTCTTTGCTTGAAAGCACTAGTGGCAGCTCGTGCGAGATAAGTCATGATAACAACATTGTTTCGAGAACGAGTTCTCGACGACAAACGGTGACTTCATCGGGACTGGGGAACGGCGCATACCAAGAACTCCCAGACTGAGCAACCTAATGTCTCAAATGGACATGCTAGTTGTCGCTGCTAAAGATGTTGATGGTCCTCAGCCAAGACCAGTCGGTGATCGTCGTCCTATTTGTCGGAATGCCGCGAAGTCTAGAGGAGGAAGGGCGAGGGGACGGCCGTTGAGCCAGACCACACACCTTATGCAGCATTTAAGCAATACCTTAAGCAGTACTCTCAGTTCCGTTTTTCATCCCTACACCTTTTCTGCATGCCTGTGTGACGAGTTTAATACTGTTTATGAGAGTTATATTGTTTTAGAATTATGTGTTCTGAGCCCTCCAAAGAATCTTTACTTGTACTGACTCTCATATTATTAATAAAATATGCACTCTTTCGGTCAACAAAATAAAGAGTAGCTCATGCATCCAGTAAATAAATGAAATCAAGCTTGTTACTCCAACCCTTTCTTCACTTTACAAGATATCAGATAGAAACAATTAAATATATCATTTACAAACAAGTCAATAGCTCTTCTTACAAACCAGTAGCAAAGTAATGAAGTTGCATCTCTGAGGACAGGATAGCCTCTACATTCACAGTCAATCTCAGCAAGGGTTCTACTAAAAAAATTCCTCTGAATAACCAGATAATTCGGATCCCTACATGTATGCCTGAAATATTAACTGTCCATTGCCAAATAAAAGTATTAGCAACATATAAAAGTAAAACCAGTCAAGCAATGGACATGCCTACCAGCTATTTCAATGATATCAAAGTCAACAAATACTGAACCTACAAGGTTGTTCCCCTAAAGAACATCCAAATTGATGAACATAGTCTGGATGCAAAATGTACGCCCAGATTATTCAATGGAAAGGAGAACATCCTGGAAAAATACAAACCATGTGTTCTTGTTCACGTCACTAATGCGATATGAAGACGACATGGGAATCAGAATACAAAGTTTGGATTTTTTCCCCTCAGTGTACTGTAGTGTCAGTATGAGCATCAGCAATCCTATATGCAATACATACCGATAACAAACTAGGCAGACCTTACCGTATACAAATGGGTTATGTCATACTGATACTAGTTTGATGAATGCTTATTTCTCGAAGGAGCAAAGACCTAGTTCTGTTGACAGTAGCAAAGCAAAGGCATATGTGTTCCTCGAGATCCTTGACCTGGTCGAGGAAATTAACATGGTTCTTGCGAAGCTGTTTCAACACCTCCTGAATAGGATGCTTGTCTTTTCCCCTCTCCAATCCAAGCCTAATAAGTAGCTTATCACCCTCAACAGCGGTATACAAACGGGCAACAAGTCTATCAATGGTGTCAAGATCATTGTTCAAAACATAAGTACCCTTTGCAGCAGCATCAAGTTGTGCCACACGGGCAAGCTCTTTCTTACCAAACTCGGGCCTCACACATCCGGTACACAAAGGCGCAGCAGCAAGGAGTCCAAAGGCATGAGTAGTGACTACAGCAACAGATAAACCAACTCCAACCAAACAAATCGATGAACCTATGGCTACATTGCGAATAAGGCGAGTTCTAGAGCGAATCTTGGTGAGCCTCCGGTCAAGTTGCTGCCTGAGGAGGGAGAAGCAGCTGCGGACTTCACTGAAGTTGTGAGAGTCAGGACATGGAAATGGGTTTTCCAGGGAATCGAATTCGAGGAAGATATCGAATGCCATGTCGCATTGGGACTGTGAGAGCTTCCCATCATTGGGAAGAACATCAAATAGCCTATAAAGAGGACAATAAAGATCACGAGCTCGATGAACACTCTGATGGAGGAGAATGCAGAGATGGGTTGTGTTCTCACTGTGGTCAAAGTAAGAAGACACGAGCCGGGTCAGGTGATTGGGCCTTGCAAGGCTCAGTGCATCCTCCACGGATCGCCGGTCGGGCTGAAGCACCTGCTCCAGCTGCAGCAGCTGTTCTTGGTCCTCGCCGTTGTGCTCCTGAACTTGGTCTCCACCGTCCTCGGATGGGTCAAAAACATGAATCCTCGACCACATCTCATTGTAAGAACTGGTCTGAACCGCTTGGGTGTACTCGCGAGTTAAACTGATGGTCGGGGAAGCTTGTGTGCTCGTTCGGGGCGTACCGTCGGTCGAATTTCCTGCCACGCCCAAAAAACCCATTCATTCAGACATTTACACAAACACCTTCCGTGCACAAAACCCAAATTGACCTCCGAAGCGCAAAAACCCACGAAAATTAGGTTTGGGCTGAATCGGCTTACCTTGTGGTTGCAAAGGACGAGAATTGACGTCGTTGGCCACCGGCGAGGAGGACGAAGACGACGATTTAAGGGAGATGCAATGGAGCATTCTTCGGCCATATCCTATATTGTTGTCGGTTTTATGGCTGTATATGGTTAAGGTTAGTGTCTCGACTTTCAAAGTCAAACCTGAAGCCGTGAAGTTGACAAATTCGAGATCAAAAAACAAACATTTATTTATACATGTAACTGATGTAATTGAAAAACATTACAATCGATTACCTTTTTTCTAGTTCGACAACGATTTCACTGTACGGTTGTGTAAATTCATGCTGCTCAAGCCCATTTTTTGCATAAACATAGGTGTGAAATATAGGCGTTATGTTTAGCACCCTAAGAAGAGAGAATATAAATTGTTTCTATTTATGAAAATCGTCGACTGAAAACGTCAACAAAACATCGCTGACTACTCTTACTCTAGGGACTGAGTTTGAATAAGAGTTGTTTTTGTGAACACGGTTTTATCTAAATTCAAATTCTAACGATTTTTTTAACAAAAGTATAACAAGCTACAACAAGCGAAAAACAGCAATAAAACATCTGAACCGTTTAAGATAGCAAATAAACTCGACCAATACTTTCGATGCTGGACTCCTGAGTAGTACCACAAAAGACTATAGAAGTTGAACCCTTTGTCATAAAAGAGGACAAGACAATCACGTCTCTCCACTAATTTGTCAACGTGAAGTTGACAAATTAGTCGAATAACATTCTTCCACTTAAACACCAAACTAAATCTGTCTCCAGCCAGCCAAAAAATCAGAAACCCAATTAAAAGTACCAAATTAAAACCAATGTGATTATAATGAATCAAATCTAAACACAGAACAGAACCAAATGACAAACCACCCAAATATTAACTTCAATTTCAACAACAATGCTTTACAACATTTCCAATACATTTATGAATCAAAAACATTAAAAATCAATACAGCTCTTCTTTATACACTTATCAAACAGCTGATCTCTCTTTCCCATTCACAATTCAAAAAATATATAAATATCTATGTAAAACAACCAAATATGAATCTCAACAAATATCATTATAACAAAACCAATCCTCACTCATTTCCCTGCCCGGAACAGCTGGCTTCCGAGGGTCACGATCGGAGTTCCTTCCCCGAGCATTGTCGTCAAACTGATCTCTTTCTCGTGTATCCGATCCAGCTCCATCACCACGTAGCTCATCCCAGGTCGCCTCTCGCTTGAAGGATTGATGCAGCGTAGTATCAGCTGTATGTACCCTTCCATTCCTTCAGCTGTAAAGCTGTTGCCCAGCTTCTGATCGATCATGCTCACAATTTTATCGCTTTCGTGATTGTCTCGTAGCTTCATATGAACAAGAACAACTGTAGTTTCAGATTATTACAAGAACACTATTGACAACTGATCATTGCAAAAAATAATACAATGAGGTATTCACTCTTTACAAAACTTAGTCCTCTTATTTGGTAATGACAAAAATGTGTCAAGAACTAGTCTTATGATTCAATTTATATCAATCTATTTTAAAATAACGATTTTACCCTTGAAATTTTATATTTGAAAAGTAAAAAAAAAATCCAAAATTTTCTTCTGTATAAGGAAGAAAATTAACAGAAATGAAAATTCTAGTTTTTTTTTACTTACAAAATATTCAATGGTAAAATCGTCATTTTGAAACAGATTGACGACAAAAACACAAGTTCGTGGTATTTTTTTATTACCAGAAGACAACGATTTACAAAAAGTGAATATCTTATGATATTTTTTTACAATCATCTCTTATGACAATGTAGCATCTAACAATAATTAGGACATACCCAATCGACAAGGTTTTGGTTGGAATCCGAAAATGGCGACAACATTGCTTGGCGTCCGCTTACCAGCTCGAGAAGGAATACACCGAAGCTGTATACGTCACTTTTCTCAGAAAAGCGTTTAAATTCCCTCACCCTGAGCAAGAAATGAAAAACCCGTTACATAATGTCGAATATACCCTGTCTGGAGGGGAATAACAGACGGGAAGTTGAAGTGGTTTACTCAGGGGCGAGGAAGATCTCATCTGTAGTCACTTGGGACGATGGACCTGCTGCAAGGTCAACTCTCCCGAGGAAGTTGCGGACCCCAGCATCAGCAACCTTAGCTATGAAATTCTCGTCCACAAGGACATTGGCTGTTTTGAAGTCCTTGTGCACCAAACGAGGGCTCATGGAATGAAGATGAGCCAAACCTGCACATTGCTTCAATTTAAACCTTTGAATGCATAAAAGGTCATGCAGAGCCTTGTGGAGGCCTAGAAATGGATTTTCTGTGGAATTACTAACAATATCTGGATTTTTTTTTGGCAATATAAAAGAAAAATGATACCAGGAAAGCCACAAATGCTCACTGATTTTGCAGAGGATCACCTTTAGCCGCCCCTAGAGCTATCGAGAGTCTAAGCTTGAATTCTAGCTTCTGGCGTGAACCTTGATCGGAACCTGCATAGACAACACAATCATGAAATTAAAAAATACGAACAGATTTTTATAAGCAATACACCAAGGTATGGGATTTGGAAACAATGAAAAAAAAAACAGAACAAGTTAATCGCATATAGATACTGCGTACTATACGTTTTTTCCGCACATAACTATGCCTCAAACTTTAAACTTATACATCCAACTACCTAAGCTTCTAAAATTGTATACATAACTTTTTTTATGCCATGGAATCACAAAAAAAAGCCCTTGACATAGTCTTAAAAATGCCAAATTTCCGTCTTTTACATAGCTTTAGATTTTAAGGAGTCTTTTTACATCTACTCAACCGTTTTCTATATTTTTGGTAGTTATGGTATTTTTTAAGATTCGGGTGAAGGGCATTTTTGCCATGGTGAAAAAGAGTTATGGGTAGCTGGACGTAAAAGTTTAAAGTTGAAGATAGATATGTGCAAGAGATGTATAGTACACAATAATTATCTGCAATTAACCCAAACAGAAATAGTGAAAGTTGATCGGAATTGAACATTGTTAAGGCAAGGTTCATGTCATGTCACCACTGTATAAATGACTGGAGACGCTTCCATTAGGTATATACTCATACACAAGACACTGAAGATTGTTTTCTTGACAGTATCCAAAAAGAGTCACAAGGTTCCGGTGCTGAATAGATGAGAGGTACCGTACCTGATAGTAAAAGTCCACTTCCATTATAAACCAAGAATAAGAAACGAATCCAACACCCTTTTTCTCAGTTCATCAACACAAGTTAATCAATCACAAAGCTTTCTTGAATCACGGATCCATTACCTCATCAGCAAATTCGTTACTAGGTGCTCCTGAGCGCTTTTTTATGGCTACAAAAAGTGTCCCATTCTGAAGCAATCCGCTATACACCTCACCGAATTTTCCAGCCCCGATGAAGTTCTTATCACTGAAGTTTCTCGTTGCCACAGCCAATTCTTCCATGTCGAATCTCTTTGCTTCTCTTAATGATGACTCCACCCTGCCATGGGTTCCAGCTGCATTTGCACCACAAAATACAAAGTAAAACACCGAGCTTGCTTGTTAGTATATTTCAAGAAGGTTTTAAAGCATTGTGAGAGAAGGGTTGTTACTCTGAATAGAGGGATCAGAAGATCCAGTTTCAGAAGTTCTGGAGGTGTTCTTGTGGTGACAGAGGAAGAACCATACAAGGAAGGTAACAATCCCCACAAATGCCACAGCTCCTACTGCGCCTCCTATTATTGCTGCAAGAACTCTTGACATTTGGTTGAAACCACTTCAGATATGCAGTGAGGTACTGATTTGATATGAATTAAAGGAACCTGCACACCAAGGAAGGAAAAGGATAAGGAAGTGAATAAGAAAGTTGCTTTAGTTGAAATAACCAAAGCAAGTTGTGGAAGCAAGTGGTGAGATTGATGCAAAATTGATACTGGTTTGAACCTCACATTCAAAAAGCTCAAAAAAGCATAGCAAACTCTGAACAAGACACCAAACAGTACTTTCAAATAAGTGAAGTAGAGTTTTGTTTTTGTATGAGAACCTAAAGTTGAGTTCACACATGATGAAACCTGCTAAGAAATTACCATACTACTGAGGTTCAAGAAACTGAAATTACTATTAATCAAGTAATTTCAACAGTAACTCCAAGTAGATTAGAGTATAAAAGATCTGTGATTCATAGCAGATATATGCATAGGAGATTCCAAGTGAAATGCAAAAGGAGAGGATTGTGATCTTAAAGCTTTGAACCTGTGTTGCCAGAGAAACAATGGAGCCATATCTGGAGAAACCTCAGCTTCATTTGCCAACAACAATCTGAATCATCAGCCCCAACAAAACCAACACCACCATAGCCAAAATCAAAACTTGCTACTAACCCACATTCCCTATTCAATCACCAGAGCTAAGACTGGAGTCAAAATCAAAAATCGACCCAGAAAAAGAAGAAGCCCCAAATGAGAACAAAGAGGGTCTTTGCTTTGACATAAAAAGGCAAACCAGAGGCAGTCAATAAATGAAACAATCGGGACCAATTCATGAAAGGACGCAGACAACCCTCATCATGACTCCGCCAGGTTAAAAGCTGTGGCTCTGAAACGATGATACGATTCGATATGATACACTGCAGCTGATGATGATGACGACGACGATGTTTTAATGAAGTTGAATCCACAGAAGCACCAATCTCCGTTGTACTAGCGAATAAATTAATGGGTTAATTCAGTCTCTGTATCATCGTTAGGCTCAGAAAATGCCGACAGATAGGGACCTCGCGCCGACAACACAATCAGATGGACTGCTCATAGTTTATTGCACTTCTCTCCACCAAACCAAACCCAAAAAAGATCCCAACTTTAATTACCAATGTAATTCAAAAGAGAAAAACACACACGACCCTTTAATCCTTTTGATGTTTCAGAGACAAAAACACCATCAAAAGTCAAAACTGAAGCAGTATCGGGAATGATTCAAGTCTCAAGATGAGAACTTTGAAGAGTAGAAGAATTAGAGAAAAAAGAGGCAGAGAACAAGGGTTCTTCCTTTTATTTATTTATTTAAATATATCTTGACATAGCATTTGTGGGCTGTAAAGCAGCATAATGGTTGGAGAGAGAGAGAGATTCAAAGCAGTGGGGTTGTTTTCCCCACCAGCCAGCTATGTTGACATTGCTCCTACTTCATAACTTGGGGAAAAAAAATATCATTTTTAATAAACAAATCGATAAAAGCTTATTATATACATAATCCAACGGCTAGTTCCACCGCTTTTATTTCCACCTTTTTAATGTTCTTCGTATTATATATTCACATTTGGATTCTGGTTCAATGATTTCGAGAACTGAGCAGAGTTTTTGTTTGCATTCTGGACCCAATGAGGATGGGTCAGATGAGTTCTCTTTAGCAGCACATTTCGGCTAAGGTGGGTTTATTAATATTTAAGGTTATGTTTTTTATTTGAATTTAATGTGTCCTTTTGATGAAGATGTGACACCAAATCAGCCACTGTTTATTAAACCATCAAAACATGCTTTAGTTGAATGATTAGAGGAAAAGTGAAAGATAATTCATTCCATTGGTCTCATGTCAAGTTTCTTGCAAGAAATGGGAAAAGGAGATAAAGCTATATGTATAGGTGATTATATATTCTTTCTTCATGCCAAATTGTGTTGGATTCATTCACAATGCATCACAGCTAGCATGTTACTTGTTCTTGTTGTTGTTCTCTCAAGCTCAACCACTTGGTGAACATATTTTATCAGTCCAATTTTGGTATAAATTTTATCAAGGGATAATCACAAAAGAAAAAAATGGACTCATTTTTTTTTTGTGGTTTATCACAGCAACGATCAAATCGTGACAATGTATCGATTAAAAATTGTTTCAACATAACGAGGGATATTGGAAAAAGGCACTCTACATTGTATATATAAAGCGCTTCTTCCATTGGTCCCTATCGTGAGCGTTGCGGAAAGAGGAGGGGTTTCTCGAACCCCATTCGGTTCCGATCGTTGTTTGCAGTTTCTCGAACCCCATCCGGCTCCGATCGTTGACTCGTCGCCGACTTGGTGGTGCCCGACCCTGCACCCGTCGACCTTGATGGGCACTTGCTGATTCATTATTTTTGGCCACCAACGCTCTAGTGTTTGCATTCGGCATTGACTCCCAGGGTTGTGAGGTTTGACATGGTCCTTTGCTTGGTGCCATCTTTTTGTTATCTTCCATTGGTTTCTCTACAAAATTTTGGTTCGCCCCCGTTCGACTATATTGGATCTACGATGGTACTTGGGATCCACCTGATATAAGGTGTTGGCCGCTAGTGTTGGCTATTCCTTACAGTGGTCGATGATAGTTTATTGGTTATGGACATTGATTCCACGATCCTTGACGTCTACTTGGTGTTGGTCATCGACGGGGTGGATTAGGTCATTTGCCTTTTAGGGCCAAGTCCAGTGGTTTCGTTGATCATTCCTCGTTTCACTAATGTGGAGCTTAGAATCCTGGTGGATGGTGGACATTGATGATGCCGTGGAGGGCTGGATTTTAGTCTGCTATCCTCGAGGTGGATGTTGAGGTGATGTCGTCGGTTTGCTATCATTGTGATTTGATGGGTTTCAAGGAGACATAGTATTTTAGGTCTCTAAGGGCGATTTGTTAGGCCGACTCGTAGGTTCTGGGGTTTTGCTTAACTTTATCTTTCTATTTTTGTGTTATTTGACTCTTGTTTGATGGTTTACGGTTCCCACCCCAAGATTCATACAATCTTTTATTTATGCGTCTTCGTTATCTCTGACCTATATACATAAGGAGTGAGTCAGGTGTAAGCCTGGTTTTACAATGTGAATATAGTGGATACAGTTTGAGAAAATAGCATTCCAGGTTTGAGGTGAATATTCTCAAACCAGAATTTCTTCAAACGGGGAACGCTATTCTTGCAAACTATTTTTTTTCTCAAACTAAAAGGTTGTATTCTCAAACTATTTTTTTCTCAAACTAGGATGCTGCTTTTTGCAAACCATATCCGCGATATTCTCAAACTACATTTGAGGTTCGCACGTTCACACCTTAAGAAGGGTTCGTACTTGATTGTGCTCCTATATATATATATGTTTGGTATCATATAGAACACACTCTTAATGTGAAAACTAAGAATGAACAAGAGTCATCAGATACATGCCCTGATGTCACCGGAACGCGCAAGATACTGACGCGTTTTTTTCCGCGCATGTTGACCGCCATTGTAGCGTGGTTGACCTTGTGCACTATACCACAAAATATTGGTACCTTACATAGACAGTGTTGGTACCAACATCCACAAGTGTTGGTACCAATATGCAAAGTGTCGGTACCTTACATACAAAAAAGTATTGGTACCTTACATGCAATGGTGCTAGTACTTTCCATACACAAGTGCTAGTACCTTGCATACACAGGTGCTTGTACCTTGTGCTTTGCGAGCGTGGTCGACACTCGCTATAGTGTGGTCAAAGGTGCGGGAAAGTTTGCATTATTTATAAAATTGTCACCGCACACAAAAAAGCCATGGTTACGTATTTGGTGCGTTTCAATGACGTCAATGTGCACGCATCCTACGACTCTCATGAATTCTTAATTTGCACCATAAGAATGGTTTGTACGTTATATCATCCCTATGTATATTAGAACTTTGATATAATAAATATGATGAATTTTATAATTTTAGTGATTCCATTTTATTTTTAGGGAAATTTTATCTTTTGATGCTAAAATAACCTTAATTTCTTCAGGTACTTTCACATATTCTTTATTTATTTTATTTTCTTCTCTTATTGTCTTGTTCTAAAACTTCTGCATAAATGCTAACCGTAAATCATTTTATGTTGTCCTTTATATCGCCTCCCTCATCATAGCCGATACTACTTCACCAGTTCATCACATTGAATTCGACCATAAATTATTTTTAGATTTGGTTTTGCTCTTCCCATTTTGGTTGTCAAACTTGCTAGATCGAAGGAAAGAGACTCGAATGTGACCTAGTTTACCTAGCTTTTTTTTGAGTTGGATGTTTGTAATGTTTTTGCTTATAAAAATCGATGGTTGGATTTTATCATGAACTCGGCGCCATCTCGCCATTATTTGGCGTTATTTAGAACATTAATATTTTATTTTGTAATTTGTAGTCATCTTCTTTGATTATTGCAAATAAAGAATACCTCTGACTTGACGTTTGTTGTTGTAATTCACATAAAATGGAAAATTTATCCTCACATATCAGAATTGACAAATAACCAGTAAAGAAATCATATCCTTTAATTTTCTTCCTCCTTGTATCGTAAAAAGATTCGCAAATCTAAAGGATAGGACAATTGCATTTTTTGTTTGTTTTGTTATTATTTAACAAATTTAAATTTTCGAACGTAAAACATTTACAAAGTGTAACAAAAAGGAAAAAAACTATTTATCGTCCTTGAGGGTCTCAAGCTTCTCTCTTACTCTCCGATTTCCATTTCAACCTCCTTCAAGCTCAGTTGAACCTTAGCCATCATGACCTCACCACCACCACCCCTATTGACGCCTTGCACCCCTCGCCATGATGCTCGTCGTCCCCCCATGATTCGGTTGATGCAATGGGGACCGTGGGTCTGACTCTCGCGCGATGGCCCTATCCTCACCCCCACACTGCCACTTCCTCCCTAATGATTTGGCATGGCCACTAACGGATAATATCCTACCCTTGATTGCACCTCGTGCACTGACAGAGGAGTTCAAGCCGGCCCTCCAATGGCTCACTACCACTACAACCACGCAGGATCACGACCACCTGCTTGGACGGCTCTGCTTGGCTAATCCACTATTGCACTACCCGTAGAGAGGCCCGCAGGATTCTACCCTACCCGACATCCGAATTCTATGAGGGGCACCCAGCTCCGACCAAAGGGACCTATTCTGAATGAATATTGTGCTTGTGACGGTCATCCCCATCAGCTAGGTCTACAATCATAGAGACTGCTCCACATTCAAGAACTGGTGGTAGAGGAGGAAGTTTGAGGTCGTTAGGAGACACGGGACACTCGGGGGGGGGGGGGGGGGGGGGGGGCACCTCGCGCACGAATCATGTTGTTTTGCATCCTTACTAATGTGGACATACACCATGTATGCATTTACCAATCGGATTATGGAACTAGAGGGAGGACCCTTTTCGTTTCATGGTCAGGAGGGGAGACCCGAGAATGGAGGGAGATCATATCAAAAAATTAGAGGTAGTCCACGATCCCCCCCCCCCCCCCCCCCTACCAGACCAAGAGCTACTAGGAATCGCCATTATGACGAACATGGGAATAATATCTCTTTTAGGTATATTGGCCCCCCGGGGGCAGATGCGAGGCCTGCCAAGTAGCCTCGCTGGTCTCCATAAGAGGTCATCACAGGGAACGTATGCTTTTTGCTCCCCGCCTCCTCTTTTCTCCGGTATACTCCTTAGACGACTGCCAAGACAACACAAGTTTGTTTAAGTCGAGAAGAGAAATATCTCTTAGATGTCAAGTTCTAATCACCAAAAGAATAGGAAACCACCCTTACTTATACCAAATCTATTGTCATAGGACCAGTGTTCCAACCGTTATTTGGAATTTTATCTTATCTTTTTTTATTATTTTCATTTTATTTCCACCACGTAGATCATTATGATCTCCTATCTCTAAACTAATAAAAGTCATGTTTTAGGCATAAAAAAGTGTAACAAAAAGACTAGTACAAAGCTCTTTTCTGTAATCAACAAAGAAAAGTGTTATAAATTAAAGAAAAAAAAATACAAATACCTCGTAATACTTTGTTCATAATACCCTTTTCACAATTATCCCATAATTATATTTAATAAATCCATCAAAACCTTGCATATAAACTTGATACATAGGTATGTAGCTGTCACATTATTTGTCAAAAGCCAAAAAGAGCAAACTTGTGTTTGTGGGGTTTCTTTTCATCATGGTTTTCATTATGATAATGGAGCTTCTCTAATGATTATGTATTCTTTTTAATTGTTTACACTTAGTTCAACATATTAAAATTCTAAACACTTCAAAGTACATTTCTTATATAGATTAAGGATAATACTTGAGGTGATTCAAACAAAAGATCACCAAATGAACTCAGGTTTATTGTCTTGTTTCTTCTTTCTTCTCATTTCCTGTATTAGATCTCATGATAACTCACAAAAATAGGTAACATGCCATTTTCTACATATTGAATTGTGCTATCATTGACTGAAGATAATAAATAACCACCTAATTCTCTTGTGGCTCAATTATTTGACAATAATTAATCAATTTCTTTAACCATCATTCATTTATATTGTATGTCAAGTCAGTCCAAAAATCTCTACTGATATTAAATAAAAACACAAAATAAAGAGCAAGGCCATGTTCCAACAACCAGTTCATCAATAGCCTTGCTTATTAAACTAGTCTTCCTTGTGGTTTTGTCCTCAAGAACTACATAGTTCACAACTCTGATATAATTCTGGTAATAGATTAGGGTTATTAAGTCAACTTTCATACATGATTGAGATTTGTTTGAATTGTCATGAAAAGAGGAACTTAGTTATCATAGAATGGAAGGTAGATAGGTATACCATGAGCAGTGCTTTAAAAATCCCGATTAGGTCCTGTCTAGACCTCATTTCTTTGTTAATTCCTGATTTATTGAGTTAATCTCTGATTAATCCTCAAAAAACTCTAGCCGTATGGTTAACGCTTAGCAATTTTTAAAACCTTGATCATGAGTAGTAGAGTCCTCTGAAAGAGAGGTTGTTAAGTTAAGAATTAACTGTTCTGATGTATACTTGTTCATTGAAATTTAATGTCAGATATTTATACTTACGTGTGGAAAGTATATCAACAATCCGTTGTAGTCTAGTTGGTCAGGATACTCGGCTCTCACCCGAGAGACCCGGGTTCAAGTCCCGGCAACGGAAATTTTTTCCATTTTTTTTTTTAGTTCCTGCTCAAAGTCAAATCCAACTTTTTGTGTGTGTTCAGTGTTGTCATTTGAATATGTTGATCATTGATGAACTACCTACCCTTATCCTAAGGGTTTAGAGTTGAGTGAAGATGATCGTCTTTATAGCTCACATTACCGAGAAAATATGAGCCAAGACATAACAGAGAAACATGAGGCATATGTTGCAAAGGTATGAAAAAACATATGATACTGATAATGTTTGTGCCAAATGGCTTTTGGCTGAAATACTTAGAAATTGCAATCATGATTTTGACGGTAACTTTATAGTATTGGGACCGTACAGTGGACACTGAGCTTCGACGGTCCATCACTCGACCGTCTCCTGCCTCAAAATCGGATCGGATTGTAACATCGGGCATCATTTTAGAATAATTATCGATCATGAAAATGACGTTGAAGCTGTATAAATAATTAAATTTTCAGCGGGGGATCATCTAAATCTCGTCGAACAACTTAATTGGGTAGATTCCTTCATATAAAAAATCAATATGACCTTGTTACTGTTTCCTTGTTTTTTCTTTTGGTTTACTTGTTTTTAGTTTGCTTCAATGGTGTTAAATCTACTTAGGAGAGAGTCCTACCCCTACGTGGGTTCTTGTTGTGCTTTCAGTTAAATTTTCTGGGTTTTAAGACCTTTGTTCACCCATATTTCTGGGTTGTCTGTTAAGAGGTACTAGTTTGTATTCTCGAGTTGTAATGGAGGGAGCTTCCCTTGGATCTGTTTTCGGTTTGAAAACTTTCCTCATCAATAAAACCTTTGCTGATCAAAAAAAAGAAAAACAAAGTAAGAAAACAAACTTTATTTTGTTTAACTAAAGAAGGGTATTATTGTTATTTTAAAAATTATATAAATTGTTTGCATTTTTTTTCATTCCTTTAAGCTAATAGTGATTAAAAATATAGTCCAAAAGGGTAACATAATACAAATAAAACAAGACTGTAGCAACATGATAAAATTGTATAGTTCGAGATAGTAAATTAGACTTTCTTATTTTATTTATGATTGATGACACCTTGAAAAATAACTCTCAAAATAGGTGCGGTAAGCGTACCAGTCGTCAAGTAGTATTTGAGGTTTATTCCGAGTTATCGTATCCAAGGGAGCAATTAGACAAACACTTTAATTAATCAATCCGTTTGGCAAGCTACTTCTGAAAATATGTTGGGTTGTTTTTGGAAAGCAAATGATTTAGTTCGATTATAAAACAATGTAAAATAATTCGAGAACAAGAACACAATATCATGAGTGGTATTGGAATCAGATATTTAAGATAATTTAGGACATTAGCGGGGTTCTAATATATGATGAATAACTTATCGAGATTCGGTTTATACTTGCAACTAATACTAGTCTAGAGGCAACGAGAATTCACTTTAACTAGTTCTTACCATCTCTCGATCTTATTAGGACCCTATCATGCTCAAACCACCTAATTATCTCCAATATAGGCGTAGAAAGGCAACAAGCATTAAGATTCGTGAATTTCTCTAACTTTTCGGGGTTGTAATCCTATGACTATTGCACTCGTATTAATCGAATTATACTCCAGTCTAGATTTAAATCCAAGCTATCTAATTCCTTATTCATCCTACTAACCTCATTTCTCAAAGGTTGGTTATCAGAATTTTATCATATATTACGTGATCAAGACAATAAAGCATTAAGAATGCAATTAAATAAACAACAACCTAAATACTAGTTTAACGAATGTAAAGCCGAAAACCATTAAATTAATTCATCATATTGTTCCCCTAATCCTAGATCAAAGAACTTTTAGTTCATGATAGTAGAACAAGAACACAACACAAAGTTAAATTCAATGATAAACATAATAACATGTAAAAGTGATACAAATACCAGTTTATTGATGAAAACGATGAGAACTTTAATTGTTGATCTCATACACTTCTCTTAATCTCAAAATCCTCACACCTAGCTATCAAATAAGTATCCTTCTCTATCAAAGTCGTCTCACATTTACAGTATACTTAGTCAAAAAATGAGGGCAAATAAGGAAAAACGAAAAAAAAAGTTGTTGATTTGCGCTCGCGTCCGTCATACGCACGTCGTGCACTAGACGTGCGACACTTTCCCAGCGCTCACTGCCTAGAATGCACGTCATGTGCATATGGTGCGTCGGGTGTGCGACACTTTCCCGATGCTCATTGCCCAGATTGCATGTCATGTGCACATCATGTGCACGTCATGCGGACGCCGGATGGCCAACCTTCCTTCACGAAAGTTGGATATCTCTGATTTCCCTTCTGTTTAATAGCTTGTGAGCTAAAATCGGAGTTTGTATGAGAAAGTTATGCCCTTAGGAAGATACGTTAGGCTCTAAGATTCCTTAAGTTGATTTTTTCTCCGTTTTGACTCTTTTTTGCTCCAATTTTCTAAACAACCCTAAAGAGAGACTGACTGCACAAAAAGAGAGGAAATTTCATCAAATTCTATCAATCTGGGACTGAAAAGCTTAGAAATATATACTAAAACATCTAGAATAGATGCATTTTACGTTCACATCAACAAAGCAGATAAGTCTGAATTATTTTACTTAAAACACAACGTTCTCACTATGTTGAACTGAAACAAGCATTACAATGTATGCACCCGTGTACCCCTTCACCGCCCAGACATTTGAGTTTGAGAACATCTGGACGGAAGATCCGGGTTGTGAAACCATTATTTCATAAGAATGAAACATATCTCGAACCGAATATAGGATGTGGGGCAAGCTCTTCATCGATGGGGGCGAGATGTCTTCCACGAAAACATTAACAAGATCAAACAATACCAATAACATATTGTCATCTTAAATGTTTGGATTCACTAGTAGGAGGCTATCCAGAAGCAGTACAAGGCTACTTTAAACAGTCAAGAGGCTTTTTAGAGGATGATGGCCTAAGGATCACTGATTGGTGGACATCGATAAGAACACCAAATTCTTTCATGAAACCATCACTTTTTCTAACGTTGTGTTAACAAGGTGTGAAGTATGTTAGATCATAATAACATCAATGTTACATAGGACACTAACATAATCTCGATGATACTAGACAAGTTCCAAACTATTTTTCACAATATCATATTAGAATACTTGACTCTTCCTATGTTGATGCACCCTGTTGTGGTGGTCTTGCAGAACAACAGTCTTATCGTTCTAGTTCTGGATGAGGAAGTTATCACGACATTCTTTCAAATGGGGCTAAATGAAGCCTCGCATCCAGATGACCTTGACACATTTTTATTCCAACATTATTAAGGTTGTCACGTTTGTGCGCTAGGCGTTTTTCGGGTGTGTGGTGGAGCCATCCATCAACATCACTACTCTGGTTGTCATATCGGATAAACATCATTCAAAGCTTGTCTTCGACTTTAAAATCATTTCCTATCCAAATATGGGGTAACAATCTCAAGCCTATCTTGCACGGTCATATCCGACCCTCCTAAGGTGCGTGTATCATTAATATGTCTATTTAGGGTAACATTTTTGTTTCCTTTGAGGTCATTAATATTGTTTCTAGGAAAACACAAAGTAAGGTAGGATCTTGGCTCTTAATCTTGATATAAGAAAATTTTATGATCAAATGAGATGAATGTTTATATTAGTTATGGTGACAACTATGGGCTTCATGGATCATTGGATTTTAGTTTCTTACATGATGAGCTCATGAGGTTGGTAAACAAATCCTATCATCCAATGTAGGGGTATTCGTCAAGGGTACCCTTATACTCATACTTGTTCCTATAATGCATGGAAGGCCTCTGCATAATGACATCTCAAGTTGAGGATGTCGAGAGGTTTTATGATTGCTCGATAACTAGGAACGTATTGAGTATTCCCACATGTTTTTTGTGTGCAAATGATTGGTATCATCTACTGGAAGGCCTTCTGCATTCGAGACATCTTAACCAAGTTTGGAAGCTTGTCGGGACAGGTAATCAATCACTTACTATTTTATTCAACATCAATACTGATCTATAGGTTCGCTAGATGTGTTCCAATATTATCGACATCTTGAAAATATTTGAGGCCACCATGTACCTCAGGATCTCGAATATGGTGGATAGGAAAGAGTTCAAAGTATTTTGTTCATTTGTGATAAGGACCTCATTCGGGTTAAGGCATGGGACGTCCAACTCCTTTCTAATGGGAGAAAGGAAATGATGATCTAATCAGTCATTTTATCTCTTCCGACCTATGAAATGTTCGTATTTAGGCTTCTAAAAATTACCATTGGTCAAATACATAAGGCCTTCACAAAGTTCTGATGGGGTGGGACCTCAAAGGTAGTCAAGACAATTATTTGGCAAGATTAGAACCGACTGTGCATGCCAAAGGAACTAGGTTTGATGGGTTTTCTTTGTTGATGGAATCTTTTTTTGTGCACGCCTACCGTGTTTCAGTACATAGAATGGAAGGGTGAACCTTCATAACACCTTCACGATCATCAACAATCCACTCATATTTGCGTAACACTGGATAAATGGTACTTGCACATGCACAAGCCACCTCCCATGTATCTATGTAGTAATACTGATCGCACAAAGCATACAGATTAGTACTAGATTGGTCACAACACGCTAAGGCATAGGCACAAGGAAGTCTATTGATGTCGAACACCCGACATGAGCATCGCTTCATCCGCATATCAACAAAGATGTCTATATGTTCTGAAGTGATATGAAACTCGTCTGCTCTATTCAGCGGTGTTGCAAACATATCAGTCGCTTCTAACCTCCTATCCGAACAAATATTTTCTACCTTTGGAGTTAAAAGGGTTCTAAATTGCGGTAAACTTTCCATCAGATCTAAACGATTGGTAAACCACTTAGTAAATGTTTGCTGCATGACGTCTAACAACCCGCAGATAGACCACTCTCTCTTTTCGCATTACATTGTTGATAGACTCAGAACCGTTTGCTGTCATGATATTGTATCGAGCACCTTCGAAGTGAGATCGCGCCCATTACGTTGTTGCAATTAGCCTTACTCCTTTATACTTTGTTTGCAACCAAGTACCATCTACTGTAATAACCTTTCTAATGACATGGCTAAACCCTTCAATGCATGACTGATATGCTAGGAAAACATATTTAAATCTACTATCTGAATCCACCTTTAGATGAGTTATTGCGCTTGGATTCATTTTCTAAACCTACTGCAAATAAGCGGGGAGTAATTCATAACTTAGGTCTTCATCCCCTAGAAGTTTCTTCTTTACACGTTGTTTTTCTTTCCACAATTTCCAGTATTTATTAATGTCATATGATCTACCGAACAAATTGTCTCTAATCTTTTTTGGAGTTGGCATTATTTTTCCTTAACTATATTCTCTAGCCAACATATTAGCAATCGTTTTAGCAATAATTTGACCTTTTTGAGAATGACACCCACTCAACCAACATGTATGCAAAGGCTCGTAGGTTCTAACGGAGAACCTATTCGAAGTCCCAATTTTTGCTACACGCACTCTCCATTTAGAATGAGCACCAACATATTTTGAATGTACAACTTCTTATTTGATCTTTCTTGCTTTATATTAAACTTACCCTTGACTACAACTTCTTTTAGATATTGTATCACTGCTTCCTTGTCCTGAAAATCTTTACCAATTACCATATATGACTGATCTCTGAAACCAATCAAACTCTATTTTGCATCCGCAGTATCTAACAAAAAATCTTGATTTACAAGAACATACTTCACCATTTGACCGTTCTCTTCGATATTATCCTTACTTACCGATGGTGGCGTAAGAGATGATACTACTGCATCCGAATGCTCTGGTACACTTTCACCTGGAAGAACGAAATTATGAAACTCGACACCACTACAAATATCCACATGCAAATAACTATCATGCCCACCACGATCATGTTCAACATGATCAACGACCATAGTATCAGCTACAACTTGTTCCACTGCAACAGTGCCAGCTACAACCTGTTCAACTGCTATAGTTCCAGCTAGGCAGCTACAACCTGTTCAACTACCATAAGTTCAGCTTCTGCACCAGTACTATTTTTGTTGATCAGCTCTACATGTAATATGGTTCTAGAACCTATGTTTTTGTTTTCAAATACTAAAGCCCACACATATCTATTTTCTTCAATCTCATGTTGCGGGATAACTCCTATATAATTGGGTACACAAGATATGTAACTAAGTTTCAAATCAGTATCATTTTCCTACACTTCGATCTTAGAATACAAGAAGTCATTCAGTGTGTTTAATGTTGTATTGACACTATCCTCTAAATAAACACTAATCAATATATTGTTTTTTGATATCCAATTACATTTTCCATCATCTAGCTTATATTCTCTACCGTAAATAGTAAGCATTACAACTTCACCCATTCATGTAACAATCACAACCTTATAAATGTAAGTAATTAACTATAGAGACATATTACTAAATAATTTAGGCATATCCAGAAATATACAACTGGCCGATCGGATGTACATACCCGTCGTACGACGGATGACATATTAGTCCTTGGTCTAGAAATCGTCGATCAATGTCATTCGTCGGGTTTATCCCGCTGATCGGCCAAACAGACATTAGTGTAACCCGCCGATCGGTGACACAAACTTTCGTACGTCTAGTTTCTCCCATTAATGAAAAATACACTATTTTTATCGATCCACGACTTAATTTCGCCGATCGGCTTACTGGTTCTACAGTACGGAACAACCACCCAAAACCTCAAAATAACGCATATAAGATTCCCTTACACCAATAAACCTCAATCATTTGTTTAAGGGTAATTTTCACCTCAATACCCTAACTATTGTTTTTTTTCCACCTCAATACCCTAACTATTTTTAGTGGCACCTCAATACCATAGAATGCATTTTTTTCATTTTAGTACCCGCCGTTAATTTTCCATCCATTTTGGATGGAAAATTTCTTTTTCTGAAAATGACGTTATTGCCCTTTATTATTTTAAAACCCTAAAACCTTTATTAATTTGATTCTCAACCGCCGCTTCCCATTTGCTCTCTCGGCTCTCATCTCATCTTCTTCCTCACAACACACCCTCAGTCTTGTTTCAACAGCCACACCCTCAACAACTACACCCTCTCCGACCCGATGAAGGCGGTGGCGAGCTCCTCACCTCCGTCCCACCTTCTCACCTAGAGGTGGACCGTGGACGTCACGGGTCTCGCCGTAGATGGAGGAGGGATTTTTTTTTACAGATCTGAAGCTCCACGCTGACTTTTGGAATAGATCGCCATCAATGCCGAAGTGAAGATCCAAATCGCTGGATAGGACTAGTTTTGGGGGATTTTGGGCATTTTGGGGGAAGTTTGATTTGGGGCATGTTCAGAAATAATTTGAAATTGTTCTGGTAAAATTGATTCTCCTGTTCTTCAGCAAGTTTGAATGTTCTTCTGTTCTTCATCAAGTTTGAATGTTCTCCTAATTTCCGTTCTTAAGAAATTGTCCAAGAATTTCTTTGTTTTTGCTGTTGAAAATGGAGTATTTTGATGAATTTGGGTACTGTGTATTGGATGATATTTGGCCATGGAAAATGGAGATGAGGATGATGGCGGTTGGTACTGTGTATTGGATGATATTTGGCCATGGAAATTGGAGATGGTAAATTAAAGAAGGGTAGCAAATTGAAAAATAAAATAAAATGAACTTAATAAGATCTGAAAATTAAAATTGATTTTGTAATAATTAAAATCTATTTTTCTAATAATTAAAATCTGGTTTTTAAATAAAAAATGATTTTCTTAAGTAAATTCTGATTTTTTTAAATAAAAAATGATTTTAAAAAAATTAAATCTGATTTTTAAAATAAAACATTAATTTTTAAAATAAAAACAGATTTTTTAAAATAAAATCTAATTTTTATAAAATAAAAGACTGATTTTATAAAAATTAGAAAATAATTTTTGAAATTCAATAGCATGGGTTTGAAAATTTGTATGTAAGTGAGGGGTATTATGGACTTTTTAGGTGTTTGGATGAAAAAATGGATGGAAAATAGACTGAAACTAACGGTAGGTACTAAAGTGACACAAAATGTCATTCTAGAGTATTGATGTGCCACTAAAAATAATTAGGTTATTGAGGTGAAAAAAACAATAGTTAAGGTATTGAGGTGAAAATTACCCTTTGTTTAATTCACTAAGTTTATACGTATTAAACCACAGTATATTGTTTTCTCCCTCCATTATTCGAAAATCAACTACAAGCTACAACTACTGAAAATCATAATTAAAGGTTGGGGTGCTTATTTGGGCTTTGCTTTACTAGAAGACACGAAGAGAATGAAGAACACCACAATACGATCGGAGTAAGACGCGGTAGACGACAGTGACGATAGACAATATTCGTTTCTCAATTGGTCGGAACAAGGCACGAAGAGGGATGGGGTTTCTATTTTTAAGCTGTGCTTAAAAAGATGTATTTTACAACAATAAAAAAAGAGAAAAAGAAGGAATATCAAACTTTTATTAACGAGGAGGTTTTTTTTCAAATTTAAACACGTAAAAATTCTTTCCTTAAAATACATTTTTTTGATCAGACCCTTAAAATACATCTTCTCCCTTTTAGAGCATGTACAACAGAAAGGCCTTGGGTGAGGCCCTGGCCCTGAGGCCCTTGTGCTGACTGGACAAAAGTCAGGGAGTGGGAGTGTAGAAAACTGGGTGTTTTGCAACAGAAATGACCTCTGAGGTCCCTGGGAGTGCAGAACAGTGCTGACTGGATTATTATTTGATATTTTGCTGTTTTATTTAATTCGTTATCAGAAACCGTTTAAATTATTCATAATTTAAACAATTTGGGAAATAAAATAAGTAATGACAATCAATAATTAATAAATAAATTAAACACGAATATAAATGAACTTCTAATTTTATTCAACCCCTTTTAATACAACCCAAAACAAAATACAAGTTCAAGAATCATCGTCTGTTGGGCCGACATCTGGTGGTGGGGGTTGTCGTCGAAGATCATCGATTTGGGCTTTAAGGGTGGCTATGAGTTGTCGCAGTTCGGACTTGAAAAACTTATGGTCTGCCATACCCTCTTCGTCGTAGGAAGATGTATCCGCCCCCAACATGGACTTGTAGGTGGCGAGGTTTGTTTCCCACTGTTGGGTTAATGTATGTATCAGGCGATGCCTTTCTACATGTTGTTCGCCACGTGAACGTTCAGCATCCACCCGTGAACGTTCCAGCTCAGCGAAGGCAGACATTTGGGCCGTGAGGATGGTCCCCTTCTTTGCGGCCTTCGCTGCCTTCTTCCCTTGCGGTCGGCGAGGGGGACTTGGGGCGGCCTCAGGGGATGGAGGTGTGTCGCTGAGAGGGACCTGAGTCCCCTCGTAGTTCTCGCTTCCTCCCCATTCTGGTGGTTGGGACTCACCACTGATATGTGTGCCCTCCTCCCCTGTGCTTGTGGGTGGGGTTGAGCTGTAAGCCCCAGCCTCATCCAACCGTTGTCGTTGTTGGCGTTCTTGACGGTAGACATTTCCCATTGTGCCCTCATGGGCAGTGAACTTCGAGACGCCCTCGAGCCTCTCCACCCAATGATCCAGGTCGAACTTTAGTGGGTGGTCTCTCACCACTTTCCCTGCCTCATCCCACATTGCCTTCGCACGTTTCATGTGCTCTACCTGGTTGGCGCCGCTCGGTTTCTCGTCTATGGACCTCTTCAAATAGCCGAGGAACCTCTTTGTCTGAGAGGAACCTCTGCCCCAACGTTTCTTGATAGCTTCCCAGCGTCGCTCTGGGAAACCTCCCTTCGAGTTGTATTTCTTCGTAACTTCGCACCAGAATGTGGTGCCGGTTTGAGAGTTGCCCTTGATGGCGTCTTTCGTAGTACTCAACCAGCAAGTTATGAGGTGGTGGTCCTCCTGCTTGCTGAATGTCCGGCCATCCGGTTCTGGTTCTTGGGGTTGGTCTCGGGGTTGGGCTCGGGCAGGGGCTCGGGCTCGTCGTTGGGAAGGTCAGACAGAGGATGGTTGGGGGGTTTGTACGTCGGGTAGTGGGTGCCCCTCGTAGTTGTAAAATTGGGTTAGCATCGAGAACCCTTGCGGGGGCATCCCATACGGTGGCGTCTGGAACCCTTGTGCGTACATATCAAACTGTGATCGCACCTGAAACCCCGACGCCATTTGATATTGTTGGGGACAGTATTGGCCTATTACAAAAAGTTTATACAATAAATTAATTAACAATGCATTAATAATATAATAAATTACTAAAAAAATTGAATAGAATGCATTAATATAATACATTACTAAAAAAATGAATAGAATGCATTAATACAATAAATTAATTAACAAAATTACGTTACATAAATAATAAGTTTGCACTTACCTGAACTCGACCCCGGTTGCGAGTTTGGGGAGTAGTCGCGATTGCTCGTTAGAATGTCTCCGAAACCTCGTGCCAGTTCGTCCTCGGTGAATCCTACTTCGTCACCAGCTGAATGTACACGAGACCCAACGTCGCCCGACATTTTTCACGCGAATAATTGAAACGAGAGAGGAGAATTTGGGAAGATGAGAGTGAAGTTGGAGAGTGAAAGTATAGAGTGATGTGGAAAAAATGAGAGTGAAGATGGGTATTTATAGGGTTTGTTTTTGCTGATTTTTGAATTAAAAAAAATATAGCCGTTAGTTACCGTTGCCAACGGTCAGGCCACGTGGCGCCACCACAGGCTGCCAGCGCAGCGAGGGCGCGCGAAGAGCGGGAGCGGCCAGCGAACGTGGTACGCGGAACGCGGAGCGGGGGGCGGGAGCGCGATTTTGAGGAGCGGGAGCACGTTTTTCGGCCTCCACAACGAGAGGGCCCGCGTGCCACGGTCCTCGCGCGCGGAGTGGGGCGCGGGTCCGACCCGTTGTACATGCTCTTAAGAATTCATCCGCCGCAGAGCTGATTCAGTCCGACTTGATTGATTTTACAAGACCAAGAGATAGTGATTCCGGTACCTGCATGTCACTTTTTCGAAGGTCACGGCCAAACACATTGAATCTTCGCGAGCAAGGCTCCGAGATAACCCCTGCCACGTGCCGTTAGCTTTACCGTTACATACATAGTGATTTTCAAATCACCGAAGCGAGGCGTCGTTTCGGAAAAGCAAAGTCTCTGCCATTCCAGAAAACCAAACGACTCTCTGCGACAATAAACCAACAATGAGCACAGACGCGCCGGATGTACGGCCGACCACGGCGGAAACGTCGCCGAGTTCTTCACCGAAACCGCCGGCGAGCGGCGGGACCGCCACCCCGCCGAGCAAACAGAGCCTCGCGGATAGGATGCGTACGGACACATGTTTCAAATGCCAGAAGCAAGGTCATTGGGCCAGAGACTGCCCCCAGAAAGCCCTCACTTGCACCCAATTGTTCGCTAAACAGAACACTGACTTCCCCGTCGTTATGTGCCCTCGCGGCCATGCGTCCTGCTCCGCCCAGACCTCGTCGACGGAGAAGAACCCAAATCGGAAGTACTACGAGTGCCCTCTCAAGCGAAATGTTAGTATCTTCTTCTGGGTCTCTCCGTTGATAGGCAAAAAAGTCTTTTTTTTCTTTCTTTTTCGTTTCTTGTTCTTGTTGGTTTTGAATTTTGATGTTCTGGGTTTGGGGATTCTTGCAGGGAGGATGCGATTTCTTCAAATGGTACGACGAGATGGGCTTGCCGGAGTGTATCCCTGAGTGCGATTGCGGTGCCGGAAAGTGTTGCGTCGATAGAGCCAAGGTTGGGCCCAATGCGGGTCGTTGGCTGTTCACATGTCGTATCAGAAAGGTGAGACCTTTAGGCTCTAATCCCTTGTTTTGGTCATTTCTCAGAAATTACTAATGAATGGTTTGTTCTGTGAATTTGGTTGCCTTGTGTTGAGTGTTTAATTGAGTGTCTGAAAATTTCTGGGAGTGGAATCAATGTTTTGTGTGTAGTTGTAAAAGATGGCATAGTCTTTGCTCAGGGTTGTAGTTCTTAAGAGTTAATTGTTTGGGTCCTCACTTGGACATTAGTGATCCTGATATTGTGGAGATGAACAATGAGATATATTCTTCCTTACAAGTGATTATATGCATGATAAATGATGGTAGTGTAATTGGGGAGGAAATTAAGAGACCATGCTTCACCCAAGTGACTAAATGTGATTGTTTTACTTAGTTTCAAAACCTTAGACACTCTTAAACATGTGTATCATGTTGTTTTTCATTATATAATGCCCAACTCAGTTCAGCAACTATTAATTGCATTTGATTAAGTATGCAATTTGGAGACAATGGCATTGCCCACCAAGTTTAAATCAATGTATGCTCTGTTAAGATCATGTGCTAAATCTATATTAGTATAAGCAACATCTCGAAGCGGTTATCACTCCCTTTTAAAAGATTGAAGCATCATGTTGATACGGCGAGGCTTGTGTGTTTATTTCCTGGTTTAATGTTCTTGTAGATTTTGTTCGCCTTGATTTCTGATCTAAACATCGTGATTGTCCTAGGGGCATGGAGCTTGTCAATTTTTCCAGTGGGAAGACGCACAGTCAGATGCTACTGATATTGGCGAGCTTGCCAAGAATGTGAACAATTGGTCAGACGGAGGAGATAACTCGAGTTTTCAGCCTGCAAAAAAGATTAGAATGGAATCATCTATGATGCATAATCATCACCGTGCTTCAAGTTCAGCCTCTGTGCCCGGGCCTTCATCTGCAGCTCTTTCCACAGTGGTCAGGTCTCTTGATTTTTCTGCCATGCATGAGAGTGAGACTGAGACCATCAAGGATCTTGAATCTGGCATAGTAAGGCCGTTACAAAACTATCTTTGCTCCATTCTCGAGAATAAGGGTGTAAATGATTGGGTGTCTATGGAACGGGTGGCGAATCCAATTCTAGATGCATTAGATTCTCTATCTGCTGACAACAAGCAGTTCCGTTCACGTGTGAGAGAATTCATCAGTTCTGCATCTTCTTTTGCCCAATTCGAACAACCCATCAGCAACAAACCCAATTTGCAAGATGTCATCAACATCGAGAAAGGCAAGCTTGATGACATTTCTAAGAAGCATTCCGAGGCTATGGATGCTCTCAATGGATCCAGAGAACAAGCATCGTGCCTCAAGGAGACGCTCGTTCGAATTGAAAATCAGCTGTCTCGCTGTGAAGCGGAGATGGAGAAGCGTAAAGCTTGTGCTGATGAGATCGGTAAAGAGAAAGCTGAATGTGTTAGAAATCTGCAGATGGCTGAAGAAGCTCTGAGACGTTCACTGAAGAGAAATGAGGAGCGGCTTGCTGCAAAAGAAGCATTCGAGAAGGCACGAAACGAGTTACGTCGAGGAGATTAAGCCCCGTCCTTGTCCGTCCCAAGCAAGTGATAGTGTATGTGATTTTGCAGAACAATTGATGTTTGGTTACGTGTGTAATGTGTAACTTGGTAAGTTTGTGTTGTTGCAGAACAATGGATGTTTGGTTAGGTGTGTGGTGTATGACTTAGTAAGATTAGGCTGGTGATGATCAATTTGGTAACAACTGTTTTTGCGTCGTTTAATTTGAGTGATTAGAATAATTAATGCCAACTAATGATACATCTAAATGTGGGAATAAAAACGGGTTGAGAGCTCCTAACTATATTGTTCCAAACTGTCGGCCATTGTGTAAGATCGTCATCACTAAAAGATTGTTCGTGAGGCTCTTCCTTACAATTTTATGGTTTTCTTCTGCGCCTCCACACCTTAACGTTGTTGTATCGGAAGGATGTACTTATTTTACGACGATTCACGTCTCCCTGTTGTGGTGGTGATCACCCTCTCCATATTAGCCTCTCACGTTAGGAGCAGAGGCGGATTCAAGGGGGGCCCAGGTGGGGCACGTGCCCCCCCTGAACTTTTTCAAAATATATGGTTAAGGGTAGTTTTTTTTAAAAAAAAATCAGTTACTTGTATAAGTGTGCCCCACCTGAATAATAGGAAAAACATTCGGTTACTTTACCAACTCATATTTCCTTTTTCTATTTTTTATTTCTTAAATTAACAATATAACTAATCAGCACCACCGTGTATTGATTTTTCTTCTCTATTTCCTAATTAACAATATTTTTTTTGAGAAACCTAATTAACAATATAATATAACTAGTCAAAATACATTAGCTGTGTATTGGTTTTGAATATATTAGGCATACATTTTTTTTATTCTTTTATTTTGTTTCCTAATTGTTTTCTACTTCTTCTTTTTTAATTTTCTAATTCTAATTAGTTTAGGAAAGCTTTATTCTTATTCAAGGCTTTGTCTAAAGGTAGAGATTACATCAATTTAAGTATTGAGTTTAGTTCTCTACAAAATTACAATGGTCATAGATAAATATTTCAAGAGAAAATCCGAGTCCATCAACTCTGACGAGAAGAAGGAGAAATCTGCAAGATTAGATGTCGGTCTTTCCGATAAAAGTGACAAAGCGGTGCCAGCAAAATTAGAAATCTCGACGCCATTTATTGTAATAAGTAGTCATTATCGTTTTATGCAATATTAATATTTTTAATGTTCATTTATATTACTTTGACATTTATTATTATTATACAAAAAAATTTTGGTGCCCCCCCTCACTTGAAAAGCTAGATCCGCCACTGGTTAGGAGCAAACATACGACCGTAACGGGAAGGGCTTGTGTTGGCCCAAACAATTAGACGAATCAGGCAAGGTCTGCTATGCAGGCTCGCTAGATCCAATCAGACAACTGCGGGGAAGCGGGGAGTTAGGGAAGAGAAGCGTCCCGCCCCTATCACGATCGACTGTTGTTGATAGTCTTCCTCCACCAGAACCTGTAGTCCCTCCCCGAACCAGGCACCTCATTCCGCAAACTAGTGACCACTTTGGGTAGATCCACGACTACTCAAGCTATTATAGTCGATCTCAGGGCGAACCAGAATTGGTATTACTGCTTTATAATTTTGTTTCTTTTCGTTGCATCAGTGAATTGTCAAATACCTATGTTCCCTCCCCCAACCAGAAACGTCACTCTGCAAGATACAGATCCTTATAGGAGGATTCACGAAGTTACATGCTATATTGATTGGCCTCAGGTCGAACCGGTCTTGATTTTCTTTTCTATTTTAATGATACTTTCAATTTCAGTAGATTGTCAGAAACTCTTGGGTTTTTTAGATGATTAGTTGTAGTTTATCTGTTAAAAAAGCTATTCCCCATTATTCATCTTCATGTTGTCGTTCAGTGAAAGTATTAATATATGTCACATATGGTTGATTTTGTGTTCCTTTTTTGGGTTTTTGTTTCAAGTTTTGTTCCCGCAGTTCCTTCTGAGAACTTCTTTATAATGGTTGTTTTTGGTTAGGATCCTGCTTGGATCTAATTTTTCCTAATAAATTTTTTCGAGCTTATCTAAAAAATATATATATCCTTTTCACTTCAAGAAATGACACAATTAAATGACTTTTTTAGATTTTTTTTTTGAGAATAACAATTGCAATAGTATTAAAACATAAGAAGATAGTTTGGTAGGTACACACATGTACCCCACCTACATAAGCAAATCCAACTAACAAACAGAATTGAAACGAAAAGCAATAAATTCGGCTCTGGTAATTGGGGGCGGACGAAGGGGATATCTGCAGTAGCGTTTGGTGACACCGATACAACATGCTTCTTCCAAATGGGACGAGGCGAGCCAACCAAGTTTAGGGGAATACTGGTGGACCTACATCTCCCCCGGTGTGTCAGCGTGCGTCGTCCTCCCTGAAACGATAATGGTAGGGCTCCTGAACGCGGGTTTGTTGACTCCGGACTAGCAGGGGAGACAAATATCAACTGATGATGGTGCTGTCGCCATCCATCCACCGGGAAGGGGCCAAAGTTGACCCACCCCTCCCCGGGCCACCTCGGACTCATTCCTGCAGGCGGGGGTGCGTGTAGCCCCCCGTCGCTGCTGCGTGTGATTCTCCAACCGTCGTCGTGGAGATCACAATCGGGATTAGAGTCGCCCCATCCCGGAGGGTCTCTCCCGATTCATTCTCCTCCCTCGACACGTCATTCTCAGCCGCACGAAACACCGGACGGCGAGCCCTAACGTGCAGTCCCCTTGCCGCGCCCCTGGTCGGCCCCAGCTCCGCACCGGCTCGGCTCTCCCCATCACGAATCGCCTTGCCCGAGCCCCGGACCGGAGAGAACACCAGGTCCTGCATCGGAGCCACCCGCATCCACGACACCACCGGAAAAGATCCGGCATCTCCAGCCCTGGTCTCCTCTCATCGCCCGACGACAGCGGTATCACCTGCACCGCTGCCGGGCCCAACCTCACCGTCTCCTCCGGCGAACAGGGGCCCCTTCCGCCGCACCCCATCCCGCTTCCACGACCACGTCTCCTCCAGCCGCGCTGGTCTCCGCCTAGCCCACAGCCGGCAGCAGCTCCTCCGGTTCATCCCACAACACCGTGTCAATAGAGAGAGGAAAGCTTCGAGTTCTCCATCGCCTCCAACAAAATCAAACCTAGGGTTTCACAGAGAGCAAAACGCAGAGGCGGCTACAAAATTTGAAGTACTTTTTAAGAATAATTTGGTGATCAAATTAGTTCATTGTCAATTTCGTTCATATCTTTGATTGATTGAGTAAATTTCCACTGCACCATATTTTAAGCGTTATATTGTCTGATTGTATTTTTCACTTACTTATATTTTTTAAAATTTTCTTTTTTGAATCATATATATATTATTTTTCTTTTTTTCTCACGTTTTTCTATTTAGATAATAATATCATGAATACTCGTGCATGTAACGGTAAAGCCCAACTCATTATTTGTTTTTGGAACGCCGCACGTAGGTGCTAAACCTTAGAGAGAAAGCTCTAGCCCTTTCTACAACCATGTCACCGCCACCATCGTCTATTGTGTCGTCCTCGTCAGCCGCACCGCCGCTACCTATCACTGAGGTGCCCCTCTCCTCAGGTGGTTCTCCTATCCCTCCACTACTCCTTGTGTCTCCAAAACCCATCCAGGGTTCCGCCAAACCAGTGAAAAGGAGAAGAAAGGGACGATCGACGTCCCCTATTGGGGAAGATCCTCTCTCGGTAATGATGTCGCTCCCCTCCTCGGCCTCCCTACAACCTCCTTCGACTCGGATTCCTCCAGTGGTGGTCTTCTCGTCAAGGGAGATCACTCTGGTGGCTCCACTGGTCAAGCCTAAGAGGGGCCGACCGACCAAGGTGATAGATACAACACCGTCGGTCCTCTTACATTCATCGGAGATTCCTGTCCCGATATTGGAGACGCCTTCCCTTACAAGGGTTTCAGCCTCCCAACCGATGATACCACCAGTGATCTCCCAGCCTAAGGTTCTGGCTCCTCCTACTTCACGGTCACCATTGGGAGACCTTCAAGCCAACTTCTCAGCATGCTGCCTCACCGAGGAAGGGGCGATTGAGGTTGTGGTGCCCTACACCCTGCCGGATCCCCAAATTCTATAGCGTCTTAGCTTCGACATGATGGGCCGATTGTCCTCTCTCAATCCTCCCCGAAAGGATATGCTGCTGTCTATCGTCACCCGAGAATGGACCCGAGCCGGAGTCGGGGTCATGGTCAAGGACCTCGAACCAGAGACGTTTACCTTCTACTTCGTGTCCCTAAAGGTCAGAATTGGGGGTCTCAAAGATTTGATCTTTAGGCCGAGCTGGGAACTCAACCATAAAATAGGGTTGGCTCCTACTAATTGTGATCAGTACATCATGCATGGCTAGTTGGCTGGGTTGTTGTTGTTCATGTGCACCTGTTACATTAACCGGGTAATAAGTGTTCGAGAGAACATGTTTTTCCCTGATCGGAGATGGCACCGTAGGGGTAGTGGTAGGCATAACATTCCAATCCGAGCGAAAGAAGGCTTCCACATGGACTGGTGGAGGAGCCCGGAGCAAATCCGTGTGTTTGTGTACAAATCTGTCCACCCTAGGAGGGTAGTAGTACAATGTTTAATTGCATGGACAATACGGCCGCACCGATAACAAAATTCTGGTACCTTCTCATACTCTAGTCTAACTTTGAGTGGTTTGGCACCCGCATCCATCTACAACATGAGATGGCGATGGAGTGGTCTTGTAGCATCCAGTTCCACCCGTAACCATAGGAAAGTATCCCATCCTTGGATTTATCCGACCAATTTCGACCTCTCGTCCAAGATTTGAGACGATGAATGCTCGCATCTGGGAGGTCTTAGCTTCTACCGGAATATCAAAAGCTCTTGCCGAAATTCGGATTGAGCTAAAATTCAAAGACTCCGGTTGAGTCCTTGGTGGAAGAGGTTTTAGAAGCAGGACCATACCGTAGAATGCCCACGGTTCCCTTTCTCTAATACCATCCATGTCTTCCTTTGAATTAAAAAAATAACGCCATACTATTTTCCGTTAAAGGTTGGATCGTGGTGCCTTCCACGTTTCAGGCGTTTCCAATAATAGAACAGAGGAATCGAGGCCTTACTCGTTTCTCCGTTATGAGTTTTCCGGTGAGCGCAAAACGGTAGCGGGAGTCGTCGATCGGCGACACAGTATTTACGGGGAATTCGATCACCTCATCATCATCCGCAAAAAAGTCGTCCACTTCGGATGGACCCAAGATGACTTCTGTTAGCTTAGCTTGGAGCTTCTCTAGACTTGCATGACCAGAATCCATGGCCAGGAGGGTAGGGGTATCGGGAGAGAAGGTCTGGAAAATTCTCAGCCCCGATCCCCTTGCATGTTGGGTTTGTGCTTCAGCAGGTCCTGATGGGGGTTCTATGTGGTGGTGGGTGACGGTTCTGGTGGGGTTTATGCCGGATGTGTTGGTAGTTGGGCAGGATAGTCGGGTTTGAGGGAAGTAGGAGGGGATTGTTGGGTTATCGGGGCTGGTGTTTTCAGATGGGTTTTTGACATCGTGGATATCGTCGGCTGTGAAGCTTGGGGAGGGGCAAAGAAAAAGATAAAAGGAGGAAGCTGATGTTCAACTAAGCTACGGAAGGTGGAAGAAGAAGAAGAGGAAGAGGTGAACAATGTCATCATCACCGATCTCGGGGAAAGGGCGTCGTGGTGCGATAGGATAGAAAGGAGGGACAAAGAGGAGAGACAGAAAGCACGGGCGAAGGGGGAGGGGCTCAAGACCTTAACAATTCTATCAAATGTGACGACTTATCCGCTGAGTGTCGACGTTTTGCAGAGTCGTTGAGGTCCACGACTCGTTTCACCGTTGCAATAATAAACGAAATTACTATACACATAGCGATAAAGCATAATATAATTGACGACAAAATTGTCGAGTTCAACTCAAGGCCGATCGACGTTAAACCTCTTACACTAGATCATTCATAAACCATTGCAATTACCTACCAAATTTGATAACAAGATATAGCCAAAAAAAGGAACTAAATATTTCAAATCCTAACAGAGTAGATCGGTTCAATAAACCAGAAAACAACCTTAATTAATTCATAATCATTATTGTTTTTGTAAATTCCTTAATAGTGAGATTTGAACGTAAAAGTAAGATTGACAAGACACTTCTTAACAGAGAAAAAGTATGGAGAGTGAAACATTTTCACCCGCGGCGGAGGTCGCCTCTGCCACAGCCTCTGTTTGGTTGGTTTCAAAAGGACTCGTCCGTTTCATCGAAGCGTAACATGGGCTCGTCACGAAAGGGTTGTGGGGACATTTGCTTCACTTGCCGTGAATCGGGTCACTGGTCCAAGGACTGCCCCACCAAAACCCAACCCATAAGGGTCCAAAGCAACGACCTTGATGTGCCTGTGGTTCAGTGCCCTCACGGCCATGGACCCTGCTCGGTCCGCACCTCCTCAACCGAGAATAATCCGAACCGGAAGTACTACCACTGCCCTCGCAACCGATCCCTGACCCAGACCGGGTTTTACTCCACAGGAGCCTGTGATTTCTTCCAATGGTGCGATACGGCGAGGGTTCCCGAATCCGTGCCGATGTGCCCTTGCGGCGCCGGAAGGTGCAGTGTCCGGCGAGAGACGGCCGGCCCCAATGCCGGCCGGTGGTCCTTTACTTGCCGCGTGCAGAAGGTATTGTGTCTTTTTGTGCAGTGATCACTCTTCATATCCTGTGCTTAATTGATTTGTGGGAAGGTTGTGATATTTGATACAGTTAATTATCTTCAATACTCTTTATGTATCGGCAATGTTCTAAAAATCTCGATTGAGTACAGCCTAGACGCCTGTTTATACCCCATTTTGTGCCTAACTGGCCCGACTAGGCGCTTAGGCGCCTAAAATAATTTTGCATACTATAGTGACAGAATTAAAATAATTAGATGGTTGTCTGGAGTTGTTCGGTGTTGGTGATATTATGTGTTTTGCTTCTAAGTTGTTTGGTGTTATTTTGTAGGTATTTTAAATATTTGTTACCATTTTTAATATAAGGAAGTTCATATTTTATTTCTAGGGATAATTGTCCAAAACTAATTTAAAGTTTCGTCCACAAACGAGTTGATGCACAAAGTTTTGTCTACGTTGTGTGTTTATCCTGAAGTTTTGTCCACGCTTTTGTGGGTGCATTGAAGTTTTGTCCACGCTTCTATTCAATCCGGGAAGCACTGCCCAGAGGCCCCAGACCATCATTCTGAACATCCCTATTACGTCAAAACTAAAAAAGTCGTGGACAAAATTTCGGGTAGGCACACAGCGTGGACAAAACTTTGTGCATCAGCTCGTTTGTGGACGAAACTTTACGGTAGTTTTGGACAATTATCCCTTATTTCTATATATAGTAATATATCTATTAAAAACTTAAAAAATAGAAAAATACAAATCCGGTTAGTCCCCGATTAATCCCCGTCTAGTTCCCGATTAATCCCCAAAAGTCATAGCCGCCCGACTAGCGCCTAGCGACTTTTAGAATTTTGTGTATTGGTAACGCTCTGGACAAAATTTTGGTAAGGTTACGTCACTTTGATGATCTGTGACCAATTCATAAGGGTAATAAATGTTCTGTTATCAATACATAAGGAGTATTAAATGATTTGTGACCCATTCATAAAAATTACTAAATGACTGTTACTAAACGGAGGGACTGTTATTAAACATTATAAAACTCAGGGATACTAAAGGTATGTTACCAATAGAAAAAAGGTACAAAAGGTAATTTACCCTTGAATTTAAGGTTAATTGCCAAAAATTATTGATAAGTACAGAAAACTACCTAAATGATCTGTGACCAATTTATAAGTCAGGTAAATGAACCAATTCAGACATGTAAACAATCTCTGATGAAAAGATAGCATGTCTTCTTTGTTACTTTTAAATTTAGGGTAGTTTTCTGCACGTGACCAATGCGTACGGTAGTTTTAACTTGAATTTATTCAAAATTGATCTCTATAGCATCCCGTGTATAGTTCTGTTTTGTTTTAACTCATTTGATTGCAGATGCTACTGAAATTATCAATTTGATATGTGATTTCACTTATGTTTAAAAGCTTCAATTTAGAACAAATGGACTGACGTTATTATATCCAAGGAGCATGTAATTCAACCCGATCGAGTAGCAAATTTATATCCTTTCAATGGCTGTTTATGGTTCTTAGGAGTAATTTGAGGGTTTCTTTGTTACTGAAGTGTAGGAGATGAAGTATTATTTGCTGGCTTACTTCATTAATCATGATATGATTTGTTCATTTTCAACATCTAGCGTTTTCATTTCCCTAATAGTAGATCTTGATTTCTGATCCAACATTTCAACTTAAACATAGGGGCATGGAGCTTGTTCGTTCTTCCAATGGGAAGACGCACACTTGAATACCAAAACAAACTGGTATACAAATAATCTCGATGTTGAGGCGACCCACAGAGTAGTAGACGAGGAATTGTGTCTCAGACCTTCGAAAAGGATCAAAACTGAATCATCTATGATAGAACGTCATGCACATGGGCAATCTGTACACTTAGCATTGCCATTGACAGGGATCAAGAAGGTTGACGAGCCACCATTCACTCCGGTTCATAGTTGTGGTTCTGTTCTTACTCGTGCAGAGAACAGTATTTGGAATTCAGGATCAAGTCTTCTGAGTATGAATAAAACACTCCACCCTGCGACGCCATGTTTGGTTGAGCTTTGCCCTCGCCGCCTGGACTTTTCTCCAGGTATTGCTGCTGGAGATTCTTCTACTGGAGGTAATCTTGTGTTTGTTTGTATTCTATTTTCATGCACTTAATTGTTTCATTCTCGTTATGGTTAATTGCTGATAGTTATTGCGTATTGTACCTCTTTTGCACGTAACTTTTCTTAACTTAAATCGTTATCTCAGTTCCTTAAACTTTCAAACAATTGCTGATTGTTCTTTCTCACCAAAAAATAATGTAAATGCCCTTGACCCTGATCTAGAAAATGATACCGTAACTACATAATACACATTTTGAGATTATGGTCAAGCGTATTTTCGTCATTTGTTAATAAAAAACAATTTTTTTGAAAGTTAGGTAGCTGCAAATAATATTTTGAAGTTGAGGATAGGTACGTGTAAGAGAACTATAGTACGCAATAGATACATGCAATCAGACCTTCTCTTTATCAAACTCAAGCTCGCATGTTAACTATTTCAAAGCCATCGGTCATGTTTTTCATTTTAGACTCAGCTGTTTCGCACGTTAGCTACCCAAAAGCTGGATTTGTAGAACAATCAATGCAAGCTCAAGGTGGAACTAGAGATGTAACAGGGGGAGCCATCAATGGAGGAAGAGGAGGAGCTATTCAAACTATTCTCAGTCATAGACTATCTTCTGGAAAAACCTCAGAACCAAGACGCTCGAGCCCTCATGGAGACTATCGAGTGTGTATCAGTGGCACTCACACAGGATTGGTCCATCATCAGTTGAGATGGAACCTCTGTCATAACTCCATATGAACTTCTTGTTCATATTGTAATGGTGGGTTTGTTTCATCGTGTAGATTAAGGTTTGGATAATAATTCCGAGCATTCCAAGGAATCAGCCTTGGACATTGATGTATATGTATTATGAATCATAGGTCACTCCTGATGTAGCTGTTGATTGGGAATGATGAGATGTGATGGAATATGGGAGGCGGCAGATCCAAGAATATTAGGGTTGGGATGAGTGCACGAGAATTGTGTGAGGGATGAAAGAGAAGGATAGAGAGAGAGAAAGTAAGGACAGAGTGAGAGGGAAGAAGACAAGGATAGAGGAGAGAATTCTGTTGTAATTTTGGTCACGCCTTTCTCATTTCAATTCAGCTACTTAAAGAAAACAATAACAACTGATAAGGGCCTGGGCTAGGGCCTGATAGAAGCCCAATTACATGAAATTGAAAGAAGAACAGAATTTAAAAGAACCATGTGAGCACGATCATAACAACTCCCTCGGTTAATAGAATGTTTCTGTTCTTTCTACTCTGAATTAGCCGAGAATTCCTGTTCTACCACATTTCAGGTGAGTTGGGTTCTTCTCCGACTGGTGAGGGATGGGCTTTGTAAAGGGTTCTATCATTATGCGGGGAAGAGCACATACAACAGTGATATGTTTTGAGGGGTTCTGGATTTATGTATAGAAATGGATGCCTGATGTTTTTCATAATGTCGGAATCTTGCAAGGATAATTATTCTTCTGTTGATTGGATAATTAATTATCATTGTTGATTTACCGAAGTAATAAAATGAAAAATACATAAAACATAACATAATTATGATTACAGAATGATAATTACTACATTCCTGACTGTACATTTAATTATGATATGAATACAATAACAATACAAACGTAGATTATGAAAATTATAAAATTCCGCTAGAGCCTAATATCCTTACTCGTCATCAGAATCTGACAACCTGAACCAAAGAGGTGTCACCGGGAGATTATCTGAAAGAGTTGGTTCTACTAGAGTAGCAGGACTAGAAAAGCAAGACACCGGTGGGGGATCAAATGCCACCAATCACCATAATAACCATTACCACCTTTGTATAAAAGGCCCTGCAAAAATAAAGAAGAATTTTGACTCCTTATAATATCAGGTTTATACTAACTTTGAATCTCTTTGTTGGTCAATGGAAAAAACAACACATGAGGCTTATATAGAATAAATGTAATTGAAACGTATGATTTGCTAGTTTGAAAAAACAACTTGTGGGAAGTTTTTGAATCTTTATTTAAATTTGTTTGAATTTTTAAGTTGGACAAGACTACTCATTCAAACTTTTTCTAATTCCTAAGTTGGATATGATTTTTTTTTTGAATTTTTGACTTGGACAAGACTACTCGTTCAATAGTAACAGATGGAGATTTTAAACAACATTATATCAAATTCAAACACCAACTATACAATAAATATAATGGAAACTAAATCTCTATTCTGATACTAGTTCCCTCAAAGTCGATCTCATATGTGTTCGATAAGATCAATTTGAAATTACCGATGGATGTTATCACTTTTCAGGCGTGCAGAGCACCAAGGTATTGCTGGTACAGTAAGAAAATTTTGTGGTGCCACCATTCGGGGGGTGTCCAATCAAGTATATTTGGAGGGTCCCATAAAAAAATCTCTAGTTCCTCTTTCGTGCATATCGCTACGGGTGTTGATGGGCGAATATCCGCCGCGGGGAAGGGTTTTTCATCTGCCTGCGCAAATGAGGATTTGGAATTTTGTGATCCACGACCTGCCCGTGAAAAATGAACATTTGACGGATTTCATCCACAAAATACGTGGGTGGATTGGATACAATCTGCGTGAACCGCAAACTGTATATCAAAACCTAAGAGGAAAATCATTTTTAGAAATAAAAACTAATATCATTTCTTGATTTAAGCAATTTTCAGACATCTGGTTACATTACAAAAATATTACACCTGATTTTATTACAAAAGTGTCGATTTTACACATGTATTTGGGTAGACGAGTGATGAGCTTTGTAGTATGATTGGTTGGACTCTACGTATTAAATTAACCTCGGTACCATGTGCGAGCGGGTGAATCATCCACGAGTTTATCTACCCTAATGTGCAATCCACCCACATTGTTGCGAATCAATAAAATTCAATCCACTATCCATACACTCATATGCAGATAAATAACAGTCCGTGAGGATAAGCGAACATAACAGATCACATAATGTTTTTGAACATGCATACATACCGCATTCCTCTTCTACAATTATATCGTGTAAAATGATACAAGTGTGCATGATATCAGACAACGTAGCCATGTCCTAAAGATGAGCCTTAAGGGAAATTATGTGTCACCGTGCTTGGAGAGCTCCAAAAGCTTGCTCGATGTGACATTAGCAAATAGTTTGGAGGGCATTATGTGTCACTCCGAACACCTTCTTGGACTTTAGCAAATAGTTTGTGTTTTCTTTTGATGGGACGTCTAATGATTTTCACAAGCTGACTCCAATTTGGGTAACCACCACCAACCAAGTATAAGGTCGGTCGTATTAATTTCCGTTTATCTCGGTGTCCACAACATAGTCACGATTGAAAAGAGTTTCATCGAACAAGTTTCATTCGTTGAGCACATTGATGTCGTTGTTTTACTCAACCGCATCAAAATACGCATGCCAAATCCACAAATCACGGGACGCTACAACTTCTAACATTATCGTTCGACGGCCATAATGATCTCCCTATCTAAAGGTTCCTTGTAATACGGTTGTGTGATTCTTCCACTCCCAATGCATGCAGTCAAGACTCTCAATCATGCATGTGAACCTTCGACTGTATCACGATTCCATCACTCGGTCAAGTCATCTGCATTAGGATATCTCTTGTATATCTCCATGAATACAACAATAACGACCTTGCAAAATCGTCACACACATTCCAATATGGTTCTTGCACCCACTCACATTGCTTCGTCCAATAAATCTTCTGAGCACCCGTACGCTAGCATTCGTATTGTGGTCGTGCATTTTTGTTGCTTAGAAAAACAGAGCCGCTTCAAAGCATCATTCTTTCGGACGAAGAGGTCGTCATACAACGCATCAACTTTCATCAACCGAATGAAAAAGGGGTCGGCTCATCCGGAACATATGTCAAAATAGCTCGACGTCGTAAATGAGCTTGTTAGAAAAATAATCACGTATTAGTCGTTCGTAGACCTCGACACGACCTCTTTTCACCTCTCTACGGGAGGGATACCCGCTTTCTACCATTTTCCTCAGTGCCTCCACCAAAGACTCAAGTCTTACTCCGAATTGCTTCTCCCTTCTTCAAACTTGTTCCTCGATTTGCCGGATCTTGACTTCAAATTTATCCATAAATGGATTAAAAAATGGGAGATAAATTTTTTTGGGTTGTGATGTGAAGTATGAAGTTTGGGAAACACACAAAAATGTTTGGGTATTTATATATTTTTTCTTGATTTAATTTATGTATTTTTAACGTGGCACGCAACCATTGGTTACTCCAAATCGAGACCCGGCTACTCTCAGTTTTGTTGGAGGAACCGAATCGGTTGGTTCCAACGCCTGAGAGCATACACATCGAAGCGAGGCAGATAGGGGACAGAAGCAAGTAGCAGGTGCACCAGGGTTTGGGGTTCCCTTGATGTGGAGAGGTGTGGGCGTGGAGCTCGGGGCGCGATCCCGCGCCTAGGGTGGGCGGGGCAGGAGCACGAAGCACAATCGTGCCTCGTGCCCCGGCTCTCCGTGCCTCGCCCTCCTCTTCTCTGCTGCCGACACGTGGCGTTGGGGGGCAAAAAAAATCGACCGTTGGAGGCCAATGGTCTTCAACGACTAGTTTTTTTAATATAAATAAAAAAAAACCTATAAATACCCCATCACTATTTATCAAACTCTCACCATTTCTATATGTATTCTCTCAACTCTCATTCTCAATTTTAGTTCCTCTCTACAAAATCCGATCGATAATGTCTGATGATGGTTCGAATCAACCGCCAAGCTCACCGGAGCAACGATAATTCACGCCACCAGACCTCAATACAGAGGAAGAGCCGAACACCAATCTACCCGAAAGCTACCAACAGTATTTGCAAACCGGTTTCATCCAAACCGGAGGTTGGGCCTCTGATGCTTTCAACCAATACATGCAAGCCGGTTGGAACCAAAGTACTTTACTTAATTAATTTTAATTACAAATGCATTTAATTTTAGAGGCGCAAGAACACAATTCATCCCAGTCAGCAAATGGTTCTACACCCGGCTCATTGCTTTCTGTTCCCCTTAATGTAAATGCTCTAAATACTCCAACAAGAGTTGAAACCGACAAATCTATCCCTTTGTAACGTTCAGCACCAGAAACCTGACTTCTATTATACGAATCAGAACCGCCGATCCCTCACGTTATAGCTGCTCTAAGAGCATGCACAACAAGCAGGACCTCGCCCCCGACCCGCGCGCGCGCGGTCCGCAGCCCTCGGGCCGTCCCACTGTGGGCCGGATTTCACGCGGTCCGCGGCCCTGAAACACGCAGCCCGGGCTTCGGCCCTCGCCCATCGCTCCTCGATCGCGGGCCGGGCTCGCGCTCCTCGCCCCTCGCTCGCGCTGGCCCTCTCCCGTGCCGACACCTGACATCCCATAGCCGACCGTTTGACAACGGTCGGTAACGACTATATTTTTTTAATTAAAAATCAACAAATTAAAACCCTATAAATACCCCAACCCCAACCTCATTTTTTCCACACCATTCTCCACTTTCACTCTCCAATTTCACTCTCCCATTCCCACATTATCCTCTCTCATTTCAAATATTCTTGGAAAAATGTCGGGCGACGCAGGGTCCCGTGCACATTCAGCTGGTGACGAAGTCGGATTCACCCCCGGCAAACTGACACGGGATTTGCAAGACATTCTAGCGGACCCTCGTGACAACTCCGCTTTCGTGCCATACTCGCAAGCGGGTTCGAGCTCAGGTAAGTGCAAACTTATTATTTATGTAAAGTAATTTTTTAAATTAATTTATTGTATTTATTTAATGTATTTATTGAATTTCTGTAATTACTTTATTGTATTTGTTTAATTAATGTCCTTATTGTAATTTTTAATTCATTTATTGTATTAATTTATTGTTTAGGGCAATTCCGTCCACAACAATTACAAATGGCGCCAGGGTTCCAAATCCCGCAACAATTTGGAATGATGCCACAATTTGGAATGAACCCACAAAGACAAGGGTTCCAGCTTCCACCCCAATTCTACAACTACCCTGGGCACCCACTACCCGACGTAGTCATCCCCCAACCATCCTCTGCCGGACCTTCTCAACGACGACCCCGAGCACCACAGCCGGATGCGCGGGTATTCACCAAGGATGAAGACAACCACCTCATAGACTGCTTGTTGAGTACTACAAAAGACGCCATCAATGACAACTCTCAAGCCGGAAACACATTCTGGTGCACTATTGAGAGGAAGTACAACTCCAAGGCAAATCTCCGCAATCGCGCCTGAGGAGCTCTCAAGAAACGTTGGGGCAGAGGCTCCACGCAGACAAGGAGGTTCCTCGGTTATCTGAAGTCCTCCAAGGGCGAGTACGCGAGCGACTTTAACGACGAGGATCACATGAGACGTGCGAAGGAGATGTGGGCGGCTGTACCGAAGGAGCACAGACCTCGTGACCAACCAGCAAAGTTCGACCTGGATCATTGGGTTGCGAAGATCGAGGGCAATAAGAAGTTCGCTGCCGAGGAAGGCACAATGGGTAATGTCCGCCAAGAACAAGCACGCCAACAACGACAACGATTGGATGAGTCTGAGGCTTATAGCTCAACCCCGCCCACAAGCACATGAGACGATTACACACCTCTTAGTGGTGAGTCCCAACAACCAGAATGAGGAGCTTCCGACTACTACGAGGGGACTGAGGTCCCTCTCAGTGACACACCCCCATCCCCTGAGGCCGCCCCAAGTCCCCTCGCCGAACCCGACCGCAAGGAAAGAAGGCAGTGAAAGCCTCAAACAAGGCGAGCGTCCTCACGGCCCAAATGGCTGCCTTCGCCGAGATGGAACGTACACGGTACATAGCAGGAGGCTGAACGTACACGGTCCAAACGCCATGCAGAAAGGACCCGCATGCTACACAAGATAACCGAAAAGTGGGAAGCAAGCATGACCTTCTACATGACTTTGTATAATACTGATACCTCCAACTTCACCGAAGAACATTTGGAAGAGCACAAGGCATTGAAGGCCCGAACGCGAAGAGTCTTAGATGCCCTTGAAGGTGAACTTAACGATATTCGACGACAACAACCACCACCGGATGTCGACCCAACAGGGGATGATTCTTGAGCATGTATTTTTTGTGAGTTGTATTAAAAGGGGTTGAATAAAATTAAAAGTTAATTTTTATTCGTGTTAAATTTATTTATTATTTTTTATTGTCATTAATTATTTTTTTCCAAAATTGTTTAAATTATAAATAATTTAAACAGTTTCTGATAAAAAATTAAATAAAACAACAAAATATCAATTAATAACAACTCAGCATCCAGTCAACACATGACTTCAACCGCCAAGGCCTTTCCATTGCAAAACACCCACTATTCTGAAGCCCCAATGCCTCAATTTTTTCCGATCAGCACAAGAGCCTCAAGGCCAGGGCCTCACCCAGGACATTTTCGTTGTCCATGCTCTAATGAGCTCTCATTGGACCTGGTGGATTCCGAGTCAACTCGGAGTAGGCCGAGTCTAAACACGTACGGAGCTGGAACTTAGCTAGTGGTTGGTTGGGCTTGAGCGCAAAAATCACGCTACGAAACGGACAGCGAGGCATATACCGAATAATAAAAATAAAGAAAAAATAAAATAAATATTCTGGAAGCGAAGCCATCTCTTCTCTGGCAGCTATTTGTGTCACACACTGTCCGATTGTTACGATCGCACTCTCGCTTAAAGCAAATGCAATCTCTTTCTACCCTCTCCTGCTCCGCCGTTCCTGTCGCCGGCGATCCCCCCTTTTCCCCGGCCGAAACCTCGCCGGCGATGACCTGATTCTCCGCTGCCCGCACGTGGGGGGATTGTGCGTTGAATCGTCAATTTTGGTCCACGGTAAACATTTTCCCAACTTTTCTGGACTTTCTCGAGCTTCTTTTTTCCCGGTCGTTGTCGCGTTGATTTGGAATTCTAACTTTTCGACCTAAGTCCAACTCTGGCTCCTCTCTCTCTCATCCAATTTAAATGGGTCTGTGTTGATATTGACTGAATTGTGGAGTCAATTGGAGTGAAGCTTGTTGTGTGGTTCTAGATTGATTGGTAAAAAGCTTCGCCATTGTTGAAGCTTGGAAAGCTTCTCAATTGTGGGTTGGGTTTACTTTTTGATTAAAATGGTGGGAAAGGGGGAGATTGAGAGTGAGGTGAAGGAGGATCCGCCTAGCAGATCCAATGGGGGCAATCCTGTTAAGAGTACAGAGACAGTAAAAATGGATCATGTGTTGTTGGCGCTGAGGGAGAGCAGGGAAGAGAGGGAGTTGAGGATTAGAAGTTTGTTTAATTTCTTTGACAAATCAAGTCTTGGGTATTTAGACTGTGCACAAATTGAGGCTGGGCTCTCTGGTTTGAATATACCACCTGAGTACAAGTATGCAAGAGACTTGTTGAAAGTGGTTGATGCTAACAAAGACGGCAAAGTGGAGTACCACGAGTTCCGGCAATACATGGATGATAAGGAGCTTGAGCTTTACCGCATATTTCAGAACATTGATGTTGAGCATAATGGTTGTATTTTGCCTGAGGAGCTTTATGATGCACTTTTTCGGGCAGGTAAGTGCATCTTCTCTTTAATTTAATCAAGATTCGTATGGTTGTGATGTAATTGAATCATTACTATCACCTTTTGCCTTCCATCAGCTAGCTTTACTTAACTTGCAACTTTAGCTAGGGTATCATTTCCCTTCTATCAAATTTGTATTCTTGAGTGTGTGTATATGCAAGCATTACACATAAGGCACTTAGTAATTGAGTAACTAGAAGGATCTGAATTCGGAAGGCAGAGAAGTTTATTCCAGACCACAATTTTGTTTTATGAAAGCTGTTTGTGATGCCTTCCTTCAAAACAATCAATTTTGTTTTCACACTTAAATGGTTTGAACAAGTAATAGCATAGAAGTCATGCATCCGTAGGGATAAGCTGCAATGTGATTGGTGCAAAACTTTTATTCTTCCACGATTTTGTCTATAGATATAACAGCTGAGATATATTTTCCATATGGAATTTAAGTGCTTAGGTGCAACCTTTTTATCTTCATAGAAATATGCATCTCATCTCATGTTCATCGTCACTTCATTTGTAGAAAGAATAGAATTGTTCATATTAAGTCAAGCATATCAGGATCTTAGGTAGGTGGTATCATTGATCTGTGATAGCAAATCATATGGGTTGCTTTCAGCCATTTCTTGTTTGTTTTTAGTTAAATGATCTGTCAATCAAACAACTTGATAATATTTATATACTTCTGATAGACATTGTTTTGAGGCATTGTCTTTTTCCTTAGTTTTTGTCATCCTATAAAAGCAAACTAGTCTTTCTTTTGTAGGGATTGAAATTGATGACGAAGAGCTTGCCTATTTTGTTGAGCGTGTGGATAAAGATAACAATGGAGTCATAACATTTGAGGAATGGAGAGACTTCCTTCTCCTCTACCCTCATGAAGCTACTATGGAGAATATTTATCATTATTTAGAAAGAATATGCCTCGTTGATGTGGGAGAACAAACCGTCATCCCAGAGGGCATTAGCAAACATGTCCATGCAAGCAGATATTTGATTGCGGGCGCAGTTGCAGGAGCAGCATCACGTACAGCAACTGCTCCTCTAGACCGTTTAAAGGTTGTTTTACAGGTACAGACAACCCAGGCCCGCATCATACCAGCTGTCAAGGATATATGGAGAGAAGGTCGGTTCTTGGGATTTTTCCGTGGCAATGGACTAAATGTCCTGAAAGTGGCACCTGAAAGCGCTATTAAGTTTTACACTTATGAATTGCTTAAAGATTTTGTTGTGAAAGCTAAAGGGGGTGAAGATAAGGCTGATGTGGGGACTTTGGGGCGTCTTTTTTCTGGGGGATTAGCAGGTGCTGTGTCACAGACTGCTATTTATCCGATGGATCTTGTGAAAACCCGTTTGCAAACTCATGCTTGTGAAGGTGGAAAAGTTCCTAAACTTGGAGCTTTGACAAGGGATATATTAGTTCATGAAGGACCAAAGGCGTTCTACAGAGGCCTTATTCCCTCTCTTATTGGGATTGTCCCTTACGCGGGAATTGATCTCACTGTATATGAAAGTCTGAAAGAAATGTCCAAGAAGTACATTCTTCAAGACAGCGGTAAGACGCTCGTTATTTTGTGGGTTAATTGCAAATACTTATTGCATACTATACTATACGTCGCTCGCACATAATCATCCCCAACTTTAAAACATTATTTGCAGCTACCTAATCTAAACATTGCAAATAGCTTTTTTTCGCCAAAAAATGATGAAAATGTCCTTGATCCTATTCTAAAAAATACCATTTTTTGGTCTTACTAATAGTTTATTTTTGCATTTACTCAATTGTTTTCTACATCTAACCAAAATGTTTCTGGTAATTATGAAACCTTTTTTTGAGAGTACGGTCAAGGGTATTTTCTGGTGGAAAAGAGTTATATGCACCTTTTCTGAAAGTTTAAAGTTGAGGATAGTTATGTGCAAAAGATGTATAGTACGAAATAACTATAATGCAATTAATCATTATGTTATTTATATGTAGCTTTTTATCGCCCACATACGTCATTTTTCACTTGTTAAACTTGTGCAGAACCGGGTCCTTTTGTGCAACTTGGATGCGGGACAATATCTGGAGCTCTTGGAGCAACCTGTGTTTACCCGTTACAGGTTGTGAGAACAAGGTAAATCTAGTTTTTTCAAGGCTGTTATATACATTGCAACTAATCCTGTTCATTTTGGCTCATCTTCAATTATTTTTGTCTCTGGTCTTCAGAATGCAAGCTCAACGCTCCGATTCTGATGCTGCATATAAAGGGATGGGTGATGTATTTAAGAGAACCTTTCAACATGAAGGGCTTCGGGGATTGTATAAAGGAATATTTCCTAACCTGCTCAAAGTCGTTCCATCTGCGAGCATCACTTACTTGGCTTATGAATCCATGAAGAAGAGCCTTGACCTGGAATAACGAGTAGTTTACAGAATGCAAGGTTGGTGTCTTGTTGAAGAGATTGTTTACAAGAATAAGAATACTAGTTGATTAGATCGTATGATTGTTTTGATGATATTAAGAGAACCATTTTCTTGTACTATACAGAAGCATATGTATAGGATGAAAAACAATCTGAACATGATTTTGTACTTATTTGTTCACTGAAGTGCATGGATTGCATTCTTATCATGCATCATAATGAATTGAAAATCTTATATGGTACATTGTAGTTATTTGTAATTTTCCCAATACACATAAGTAACAAAAATAGTAGGAATATTTTATTTTTGTAGATGACAGAGTAAAAAACACAAGCCTATTTTTTTTTATCCGCGAAAAATACTGATTTTATTCAATCCAAAAATAAACTCCAAAGGGAGAAATACAATGAGAAGAAGAGGTCCTCAACGGAGTTCAGGCCCTTTCTTGTTACTTTCCCCCGTTTTCAGCCTTGTTATCTCCTGGCCTGACCTTTGCTGCTGGAGTTTGGGTCATCACTGGTTGTACTTGGGAAGTGGTGATTGTGGTGGATGCAGTCTCAGGGAGTTCGGTCTGATTTTTGGTGTTGGCCTTTGGTGTTCCCGTCTCTACTGTAGGCTAGTTTCGCGCGGTGGTATCGGTGTTGCCTCTCTCATGTCATCGGAGGAGTTTTGTTCCAGTTCTGACCGTGGGACGCGTTTCTTCATTCCTTGGGTGTAGATCGTTGTGGAACTGGTTAGCTGCTTCTGGTGATTCATTTAGTTGCCGGACATATTGTTACAGATTTGGTCGTGGGACGCGTTTCCTCATCCTCCAGGGTGTTGATCGTCGTGGATCTTGCAATTCGTCATGGTACTGGTATTGGTATACCCTCTCTTCAACTTTAGTATTTAACCCCGTTTTACCCCTTTATCATTATCTGTTTGGTATTCATGTATTTCCTTCCACTTTCGTGGTTAGGACTTGTCGGTTTGAGGTGTTGGCCACAAGTGAGTGGCTTGGGCATTGTGTCTTTTAGTTGTTTACTTTTATATTCGATTTTTGGGTATAGTGTGTTCGGAAAGGGTGTGAAAACTACCCATAACCCGCGACTCGTTCGCAAAACCGCCCGATCCGAGACCCGTAAAAGAGACATCTGCGAATTATGGATCGGGTTCAGATAGAAAATCCGTAAATCCGCATGTGATTGGGCGGGTAGCGGATCAAAATAGGGTGATCCACGGATCACCTGATCCGCCGCTTGACATATGTATGTGCTTCAAATATACTATCACCTCAGCCCATTTCAACGCCTTTTTGTTGTATAATCCTATCCCTGCCCAAAAAGATAACAAAAACCTTAAAACTTATTCTTTCACAGCCGCCGTTCATTCTCACCTAATCCATTCAAATCTTATCTCTCTCTCACATAATTATTCTCTCTCTACCATTACCTTATTTTTTTTGGATAAGCTCGAAAAATTTTATTAAGAAGAAATTAGATCCAAGCAGGATCTAACCAAAAGACAACCATTACAAGGAAGCTCTCAGAAGGAGCTGCGGGAACAAAAACCCGAACCAAAAACCCATAAATGGAACAAAAATCAACCATCTGTAACCCACTCTTCACCTTTCGATGTCAGGGTCGGATCATCAAAGGCTTTAGCTGATTGAGCTAACTGCTCGACTTTAGATTGTAAAATCCTTTTCCCGAAGTCCACAGGATTAACAGGTCGCGCACGAGCCAAAGAGCGCGAAGGATTAACTTCAACAGTATAGTAATCCGTTAAGAAAGGTGGAGGTCGACTCTGACGATTCGAAGTTCTAGACGGTGGCTTCGAGTGACGACCCTTAAACGAAGGCGGTTGAAGAAGCACCTCCTTCCACGGACTCTTCTGATGAGCCTCGGTAGGTATGGTAGCATGAACCGACGTTGACACCTTATTTGTATCTTAATCTTCTCTAAGACTAGCTTCAAACATATATTCTTCTCTCGCAAACAAAAGTTGACCGCCCACATTGGTGCTTTTTCGACGAGTATTTCCCCTATACATCGTCATGCCCTTGCCAACATATCAGTGTCTTCTCAATCCAGTTCCAGATTTTAGGCTTTTGGCTTCTCCGAGTCCATGGAAGATCGACGAAGACCTCGTTGACTTCATGGTCAGACCGTTGTTCTCCACACCTACATCGTTGGGTCTCCTCTCGACTTTCGATCCTCAACACCACTCACTCTGTCTTCTCACTTACCTCTCTACCTAACCTCATCTCCTCCTATTCTTAATTTGTTAGGGTTTGAGATGTTTTCGGATTTTTCTGATTCAACCCGATCCGTCTGAAATTCGAACGGACGGATCTGCGTTTAAAATGACGGTCCGATGAGCGGATCTCAACTTAAATGGATCCGATCCGCATATATGCGGGAAGATCAAAACAAGTGTGGGCCGGGCCGGATATCCGCCTATGCACACCCCTAGTGTCTGGGTGTGTATTACTCACCAGATTTGTCTTTGTCGCTTGCGGTGTTGGCCACTAACGTGTTAGTGTTCACCTGCCAGCCTATGTGATAGGTTGGTGGTCCTGATAAGACAAAGTGTCCTACTTTCTTTGATAGTCAGTTGGATTTATGTCAGTATCACTTGTGCTTAATGGTTGCAAAATCCGGGTTAAGGACCTTTTTATGTGTGCGCTTCAAGGTTGTATAATCCAGGTGTTAGACCTTTTAGTTTTACTTGTTTTGTACTTAATGATTGTAAAATATAGTTATTTAGACCTTCATTGTTTGATTTTCTCCCATGTGGGGTTGCCGAGGTTCCTTGTATAAGAATGCTCTTTCATGTATCTAGTTGCTCCCTTTGTTGGGATTGTCATGAGACTGAACTGTCATGCCAACACTCAAGTTTGTTTTTGACTAGCAGTTTCATTTATTGGTCTATAGCTAGACCATTATCATGTATTTTTTTTTTTAAAGAGATTTAATTTAAATTTGTATTTATTGATAAGAAAAGAAGAAGAGGTTTCATCCCAAAAAGGGAGGCAAGAAAGGAACTACCGAGTTACAACCTATAATAAATAAAAAAACGATAAAAAAAGAAGAGAAACCATAAGACTGACTTCGAGAACACAAGCCACCTCAGAAACCACAACAACCTCAAGACTTCGTGCACACGATGAGACTTCAAAATAGAGCGTTAAAGCATCCATCGAACCAGGAGGAGTGAGCTTTCTTCATGGGACTGGTATGTTCTTTCGGTACAAAAGTAACGGTGACTAACAAATGTCATGTATATCTATGTTATAATGTTAGTTATGATATTAATGTGTCCAGTAGTGTGTAATATTGCCAACTATTAAACAAGAGTCAACGGGACAAGTTGATTATCTCAAAAGCCTAATCCTCTTTAGCTTTATCGTCGCCTACCCACCCCTCTTCTTTGTTGCGCCCCTTCCACCAACGACACCATGGCCGCCGTCCAAGGACATCGCTGGTGGTGATTTTCCTTTCTCCTCACCCTCTTCTACACCCTTCTTTCCCTTTCTCCGCCTCTTTCTTCAGTTACTTTTTCCGTTTGGTTGCGGCTCCTGCGTGGTGCTGCTAGTCTCCGACCTCTTCTTTGTCTTCGATTTGTTGTGGAGGCCTCCATCCCTGTGTCTGGCTGTGGCCCGTGGAGATACGCGTGGTTTTCGGAGGTGGGCGTTCTTTTTCCTCTGTTCTGTTGGTGACGTTCGTTTGCCTGAAGAGTTGCGGCTTTTCGGGGTCATCTCGCCGGAACAGTTATTGGTGGGGCACGTTGGAGCCAGTTTCTCCCTCGACTGCTTCTTTGCTCGCCGGAGTTGGCGTTACTTGTATTCCGACATGAGCTTTCACCGGAGGCCGAGATTTTGTCCTCGTCTCCTTTTTCAGATCTGTTGTGCCTTCTCGGATCTGGAAGTCTCTCTGCCCTTTCCGGAAGTATCTCCTTTCAAGATTGTTTGGGTCGCTAGAGATGTTTGCCAGAACCGTTTGGTCAGACCGTGTGTTGGGTGGTTCCTTACGGGGAGGAGCAGTTTAGGTGACTTTGTGGAGTTGAGGACTGTTTCGTTAGTTGGTTGCCCCTTTTGGCCGAATCAGAGACTCCTTCGGGTTCTCAATCGTCGGAGTGCTGTTTACTCTCATATCTGTGTGATTTGGGGCCTTGGTTTTGGTCCCAACGTTCTGTTGGTCCTGTGCCGTGGTGTGATGTAGTCTGATTGACGTGTAGTTTACGGGGGGTTTTCCGACAGAGTGGATTGTTGTTCTTCTTGCAAATTTTTGCCTCACCTTTGTTTGAGGTCGGGTTGGATCGTGTTCAGTATCTTTATAGGCCTTTCCCTACGGGTCTTCGTTTTTGCCGACGAGGGGTTACCGTTCACGGTTTCGGAATGCTCAGCTCGGATTCTCGAAAGTGTTGATTTGATGGTTCTGGCTAGGATATTTGAGCTTGTTCTCGGTAGAAGTATCTGTCCTCCTCCTTTTGGGCCTCTTTTCGGTCTTGACCAGAATTAAGTATTAGAGGGCTGAGTTTGAGCTTCATCGCCTGCTCTGTCTCTCGCAATCTCGTCGAAGCGATTTTGACAGAGGAACTACTCTCGCGTCATTGGAGGTGTCTAGTTCCAGCTCAGGTCGTGGGACGCGCTTCTTCATCCTATCGGATGTGGATCGTTGCGGAGCTGCTCTAGCTGCATCTGGTGTTTCATTTGTTTGCCTGACGTTCCGTTTTAGTTCTGGTCGTGGGACGTGTTTCTTCATTCGTCAGGATGTTGATCGTCGCGGTTCTAGCGGTTCATCGAGGCTCTGATACTGGTATTCCCTTTCTTCAGCTTATGATTAGTGTACCTGCTTTTCTCCTTTCCCATTTTCTGTTGGATATACATTCGCTCCCTTCCACCTTGGTGGTTAGGACTCGTCGATTTAAGGTGTGGGCCTTCGGTGAGTGGTTTGGCCATTGTGCCTCTTAGCTGTATACTTTCATATTCGTTTTTGGGGATACTATGTTTGAGTGGATTTTCTTCACTAGAACTGTCTTTGTCGCATGTTGTGTTGGTCGCCGATGTGTAAGGATCTGTCTTCTAGTCTGTGTGACGGGTTGATGGTCCTAATGAGATATAATGTTTACTTTCTTAGGCTGTTGATTGGTTTTATGCCAGTATTTCTTGTGCTTAATGGTTGATAAATCAGGGAAAAAGACCTATCTTTTTGTGAGCTTTATGGTTGTAAAATCCAAGCGTCAGACATGCTACTTTTACTTATTTAGTGCTTCATGGTTGTAATAACTGGTTTTTAGACCTTCTTTGTCTGTGTAGCTCCCATGTTGGTATGCCGAGGTTCCTTGTATAAGAATGCTCTTTCATGTATCAGGTTTCTTCCCTTGTCGGGATTGTCATGAGGCTGAGCTATCATGTGAGCACTCGACTCATACACTGGTATGTACTCATTCACTAGTCTATAGCTAGGCCGTCTTCATGTACTTGTTTTCTCCCACTGAAGAGGTTTAATTTAAATTTGCATTCGATGATAAAAAAAAATATTTCCAACTATTACTTTTTCAGAAAAAAATAATGCCAACTATGACAAAATGTGTAAATTCTGCCAACTATAACATGGGTGTTTTTCCTGAAGTGCATCAGGAAAGTCATTTCCTGATCACTGAAGAACAAACATAAAACATGATCTCCTACTCAGTCAATGAAAGGCTTCATTTGCAGTTCTTTTCACAAATTCGAGAGCAACACTCTCTTTTGAAGGAGAAGATGTCGAATATCCCAAATTATGGTTCTTATTAAGGAGGTTGGGCGGTCCCTTATCCGAATCATATTTAGTAGAACCTGAGTATCAGATCTGGTTAACACCGGTCCATCTCCCAGGGACGAAACATTCTTCATTGTAGTCCCAATAACATATGCCTCTACCAGAAGGGGGAACCATATTCCATTGCGTCCCACAAATCTCATACTTCCATTGCGTCCTTCTCTTTAAATGCGAGTGCAAACGCGAGAAAACAAACGCAATGTAGCACACGATTATTTTCCTTGAGTTTTGTAAAAGTTCTAAACTCAACACTAACTTTATCAAGCTTGCCTTAACAGAATAATTATGATTTTGCTCATCTTGGCATAACTTGATAGGGATGTGAATCTCATGAAACAAAAAATGCTCATGACAACAAGGGTGAAGAGCATCTACCACAATAGAGTAAAAGTTCACAAACAGGGAATGATGACTAGCAAATATATCACAAAATTTATGTTTAATATTAAAAACTCTATGCTCAACGTTAAAATTAAAAAAAAAAAACAATAGGATTGGTTGAACAAAAAAAATTGATTTGTTAGAATCTAAAAATGAATATCTCCCACTAAAGGGAATTTCAACATCATGTTTGATGTCAAGCAAAATAAAATCAGTGGGAGATTCAAATACAATCACTCTTGAGAATATCTTCTATAGTACCCTTTGGATATCTAATAGATTTGTCAGCCAACTCTATGGATACTATGAGAAGACTTGGCTCAACAAGAGTTTGTGAACTACTTCTACAACTATACAATCATTATTTACATCTATAGATTTTAAAGCATCAAAACTACATGAGGATGGAATAAATATTCTACAAGAGGAGTAAGAACTTGATACCTCACATTCCACACTATCTCTAAACTCATGGTTGAATTATGAGTTTCTTGCTCTATTGTGTCACATAAGTGTTCGAAATGATCTTCCTCAAAGTGAATTGCACGATTGTGTAGATCTCTCTCATTCATCACTTGCATTAAATGATCCATTTATCGTTGGAATAGTCTATTCCTTGCTTCTACTTCTCTTATTCTCTTTGCTTCTTCCTTCTCACGGTCCATTCTCTCCGCTTCTTCCTTCTCACGATCTATTTCTTTCTTAATTATTTCTTCTTGTATTTCCTTATCACGATCCAATTCCCGTTTCATGAAAGCGAGAAAAGCTTCTTTAATTGACGACATCTTCTCATCTGACAATTGTGGTTCAACTTGATAACCTAGATCAAAAGTTGATCAACCTATAAGTCTCTTAGGGACTTGATATGTGTATGATGGACGTTGTCATTGCTTACCAGTATGATACTTTGGACATTGATATCAATATGAAACTCCCCGATTGGTTGAGATTGCTTGAAGCAATGTTAAATATGCACAAGATATATGTTTGATAAAATTACAGAAGTCTCTGTATGGACTAAAGTAATCTGATAGGATGTGGTACAATCGTCTCAACGAGTACCTAACCAAAGAGGGCTATAAGAATGATATTTTATATCCATGTGTGCTCATTAAGAAAACAACCTCTAGTTTGTTGTTATAGTAGTATACGCCGATAATATAAATCTGATTGGGAATCCGAAAGAGATTCTCAATGCTACAAAATATCTGAAAAGAGAATTTGAAATGAAAGACTTAGGGAATATCATACATTATCTTGGCCTGAAGCCCGATCATCTATATGATGGCATTTTGAGCCTGGGGGGGGGGGGGGGGGGGGGGGGGCAAATTTCGTGCGTTGCACTTTTTTTCCCTTATACAAATCTTGTCCTATAGGTTTTCTTAGAGAGGTTTTTAACGGACAACATCAAATACGTTTTGTGCGTAGCACTCTTTTTCTTATCGATTTTGTTTTATCGGATTTTCTTGAGGAGGTTTTTAATAAGACAACATAAAATACTTTTTGACGTATTCGTAAATGAAGAGTGTTGTAAATAAGACCACACGAGATCTATGGAATGACTACCACCATTCATAAGGTGGACACATAGCCATCCAATCTTAGCACATGGATGACTAAGCTTTCATGGTCGACAATTTCATCCCTGTATATATGAGTCCTTCATGTATAAGAGTTGTATATATAATTGAGAATCAAGTAGTACCGTGTAAATGATTGTTTAAATTAATGTGAAAGAAATATTACACCGGAAGCACTTTTGTTGAGTTAATATTTGAACACTTTGATTTATAAACAAAGTACAAGTAGTGATTATTTCAGATACACTTCCGGCTTAATATCTGGCAACATGACTAGGCATTTTGCTTATTGACATAAGTATAAGTAGTGATTACATTCAATACTATTATGAATGTAAATATGCGAAACGAAATTCAGTGGGGGAAAAGACAGATCGGGAGACCTTTTTCAAATCTTGGCGATGGATCAACTACTATTTTTTCGTCGAGAAATATTTTCTCCCACTTGAATCGTTTCACCATATTATGCATAAAAACAAGTATTTCTAATCTAGTATATTCGATTCCTGGACACTTTCGAGGCCCTCCTCCAAAAGGAACATAAGAGTAAGGTATTATTTTGTTTTCTTGAAACCTCGTCGGATCAAACTTGTTAGGCTCCGGAAAATACTTAGGATCCTTTTGAGTTGAGTTTGCGCTCCAAAGTATCTACATACAAATATTAAAATTATAATGTAGAAGTGTTGACTGATTTCTATTCTTGTTATAAACAACAACATTGACATATATATGGGAAACTTCAAAAATAAACCATCGAACAACCTTATTTAGCACACACATCTTGACTTCATCGTTTTTTCAAAAACATATTTATACTTTTCTCGTTTATAATAAGAAAATGATGGTTTTCGTTAATTTTAAGAAAATTTCATTATTTTGGACAGAAAATTTCCAGAAAATTCAAAAATCTCTAAGATACCCCTACCCCGAACCATAAGCTACACTTGGTTGGAAGAACACGATAAGTGGGTTAGGGGTTTAGGTTTTAGAGTTTAGGGTCGGGAAGGGTTTTTAGGGTTTGGTGGGAGGGGTATTTTAAGGATTTCTGAATTTTCTGGGGATTTTCCGTCCAAATTAACGATTTTTTAAAAAATTAAGAAAAACCAACGTTTTCTGATAATAAACAAAAAAACATAAGTGTATATATATATATATATATATATATATATATATATATTTGAAAAATGAGGACAACAGTTTATGTTATAAAGGTGGTTCAAGGACATATGTGTGGGGTTTCTCCAAACACTTCACATTACAAAGTTGTGTACTTTATATAAGTTTCAAACTTAATCTAAAATTGCAATCTAATGACCATAAATGATGAGCTTGAAAATTTAACTCTACATCTTTAAGTTGTGTATTATGAAAAGTTCCAAACTTAGTTAAAATTACAAACCAGTGATATGATCAAACATTTTTAAGTTTGAGGTTTTAACATTACCGTGGTGTCTTTGGGAATGGAGAAGCCAGCATACGTCAGGTCAGCTAAGGCTTTTCGGAAGCCAAATTGAGATGGCGACACGAGTCTCATGGCCTCCCTTGCTACGTTCCATGAATAGCTCATCTTTTGCAAGTCATCCCAACTCAGATTCTCCCCTACTTGCCTGTTCCTTGCAATCTCCATTTGCTCTGTTCGCGTTTTATTAGATAACCAATTCAATTTTTATTTTAACATATTTATTTTGAAACAGATAAATATAAATACCTTTATAAACATTTTCATAAACCGAAGGCAAGTCGGCCATATAGTTGATGATAGAAGTACAAGCAATACAAGCCGTCTCATAGCCAGCAATCAAAAAGCCTAAAATGTCGTCCGCAATTGCATTATCCTCCATAAAACGGCCACTTTCGTCCGTCGTAGTGAGCATAAGGAACAATATATCATTTTTTCCGGTGGCAGAGGCTGACGATGTCAATACTATTTTCCTTCGCTTAATTATATCTAATATCTCATTTCGAACGATTTTCGAAGCCCTAACAGCTCGGTTGAAAGGAAGTCCTGGAAGGTTTATAGGAACAGAGAGCATTCCACTAAGGATGACACTGAAAGGTTCGTAGATTTGGGCAATATGTTGTGGATCTTCTACGCTCATCAACACCTTGCACGCTACATCAAAGTTATACCTGTTTGAAAATAATGTTGAGTAAATGATAACCAAGTTTGATTAGTATAGCCTTCTCTTTCGCGTCGGGTTACTTTTTGGTGTTACCCCTTTAATATAGGGTCGGGAGAACTCCAGGAACTAACAGTTGACTGGCTTCAATTATCACACCTTAACTGTTAACACATTTTGGTTCACGGACTAATTGAGAAGTTTTCACCAATTCTCAAATCTTAACTGTTAGTGACTTTCGTTTCACACTTTTTATGTTGTTTTATTTATGCGTGATTACTATACGTTGGGATTTGAGAATTGGCCAAAACTTCTTCATTAGTTAGTGAACCGAAATTTGTTAAGAGTATGAAAATGGGAATGAATTGAAAGTTAAAAAACAATTAGTTCATGAAGTTATTCCTTTAATAGTTAAATATTGAAACTTATTCTTAAATATTAGTCACGAACACTATACTATCCAACGTTTCAAATAACAAATACACCACCTTAAGTATTGATCACATGATTTTGTTAAAAAAATGGACGGAATATTCTATTCCGTTAGTCATATGACCTCAAGGGTCATATAATGGATGGTAAAGTGACATTTTTTTACCTTAAGTATCTGACATCTATACATATTATAAGGAACAATAACGAGGGTACAATGATAATGTTCCTTATAAAATGTAAAGAGGTCAAATAATCAAGGGAAAACGTCATTTTATCATCCGTTATATGACACATGAGTTCACATGACTAACGGAATGAAATATTCCATCCATTTTTACTAACAAAATTGCATGAATAATACTTAAGGTAGTGCATTTTCCACTTTAAAACGTTAAGTAATATAGTGTACGTGACCAATACTTAAAAGTAAAATTCGATATTTAACCCTTCCTTTAATATATCTACTCTTTGTTTACTTCTATTTTTCACATGAGTTTTTATCAAGATATTTTTTTTATATAAAATTCACCTTTTGGTTTTTAAAATTTGGAAAACCCTCACAGAAAGGTATTTGATAAGAATGAACATATTATTATTACTATCAAGAATTAAGTTATTAGTGGCCACAAACAATGGAGATGTTTAGTGAGATGATTATAACTTTAAAACATTAGGAGTAATTTAGTAATTGTTGAAGGTGGGTGTAAATTAAGTGTGAAGTCAAAAACGTCGTATTACTAAAACACTTAGCTAGCTCGACCAACGATTACATAATTGTAGGCCAATTTTTTTTTTAAAATTTCTAAGTGTGAAGTCAAAAACGTCGTTATTGCATGCTAGAATAATAATAATTAGGATTTCAATTATTAGTTTGAATTTTTAGTTGAATTGATACTCTAATATAATATAAGAGTCTAGTACCTCACGGGCACAGATCCAATCCTTACTATCTACAAAAACATACTAATTTTTATCCATTAATCAAATTTGTCATAAATGGACCAGCCCTTATATCTCTATTATCGATGAGTTTATCTCTTTTGTATAATTCACCTTCAAACCTGATGCAGTCCATATCGAAGAAGTATTAACACAGCAGGAGGAGAACCCGAAAATGCGTCAGTGTCCGAATATGACAAAACCTAAGCATTTTTCGGGTCGAAATGGCCTCCTGAACAAAACACATGAATTTGTCATGATGTACGATGTTTTTCGACCATCCGAGGTCATCTGGAGGGACAAATTCATATTTTTAGAAGCCCAGACGTTTGTTTCTTTTTTGCTTTAGGGTTTCGGGATTTCATTAAGACTTTTGTGTTTAGTTTTTGGGTTAATTACGCTTACCTACCCCGTACTATACACGTTTAACGGATAAATACCCCAAAGTTATTTCGTAACGAATACATACCCCGAACTAACAGTTTGTAACAACATCCCCCTTCCATCCATTTTTCCATCCATGTTTAGGGTTAGATTTAGGTTTGGAGAGAGATTTAGGGTTGGATTTAGGGTTAAAGTTGGTTTTAGTATTGTAACACTACGGGTAGTTTCGGAAATTCAGAAAAAATGAACAATAAATGGACGGAAAAATGGATGAAATGAGCGATGTTGTTACAACTGTTAGTTCGGGGTATGTATACGTTACTTGTGGTAGGTATCCGTTAAACGTGTATAGTTCGGGGTATGTGAATGTAATTAACCCTTAGTTTTTTTATTGTATTAAAACTTTGGGGTTTAGTATTTTTATTGTATTAAGACTTTTGGGTTTAATTTTTTTTATTGCATTAAGACTTTGAGGTTAAGTTTGTTATATAAGCACTCGAGTGCTTTGATTATAGTTCAGATTTGAAGCAATAAACATAAAAAACGAGTTGATATTCAAACTAGCGGATTGTTCTAGGTCGACACGATTTACTACTTAACCGACGTTCACAGTTCATTACAGGTTACCTCTTGGCGAGAGGGTAAACGGCAAGAGTAGTGGCAGAGACGGTTTGGAGAAGTTGAGTGGCTATGGCATCCATGACGGGGACGTACTTTCTGAGCGATTCGGGTCTGAACAAACCCGCAATCATTCTACGCTTAAGAAGCGAGTGGTCGAAACCATTTTTATCCTCGAAGTCAATGGTGGGAAGGATCTTTCCAAAAGAGGAAGGCCACCAGGCTGCCACGCGCCGGCTCTCGGTCGAGAACAACAACTTGTTGGCTTCGACGCCGCATAGGACGGTGAGGCGTTGCCCAAACAACCTTGTCTGAAAGACTTCGGAGGAATACCATGTTGTCCTTTCGCTGAAGAACATGTCCGGACTGCCCTTCCGGCCCCACGAAAGGAACTCCAAGGTCTCGCCGATGATGGGCCAACCCGTTTTCCCCGGAGGAAGGTTATTATTGTACTTTTGGTAACGGAGCGACACAAATATGATCAGTAAGAAAAGAGCAAATATTAGGTACATAACCTCCATTAATTAAATGGTTGATTAGGATGTGGTTTGGGAGTTGCGGCTTTGTTAGTTATATATACTTCACTCTTATCTTTGCTTCTGCATTTCCGTAGGATAGTTTTCTTCTTCTTCTTATTAATACGTTAATTAATTTTTGGATGGCTACTATAATATCGAGCAGCCCTAACAGCCGCCTCCTCCCTCTGCTCCTCTTTGAAGCTGCGAGTTTTAGCCATGACCATGGTCTATGCTATGGCCTGCGCCATGGTCCTCTCCACCATGCCCACAACACAAAGCGTTCTTCTTAACTCTTTTGGGGTTCTCCTTAACCCTTTTGGGGTTCTCCTTAACCCCTTTGGGGTTTCTCCTCGTACCCCTCAGGGTTAACCTATCGTCGTCGCCGACCCCCCCCCCCCCCCCCCCCCCGTCGACGTGTGTCACCGTCTCGCATCATCCCCGACAGCCAACTACCCTCCCTTGGTGCCGCACCCTCCCTGGAACGAACAAAGTCCATGCCGTCGCCGCCATCAACAACGAGATGCAACCACTGATCGAGCCGCCTAAGCACCGAACCTACGTAGCTCCAGGACAGACTCAATCACACCCGAACACCAACGGGGCCGTGACCGGAGCGATCCTGGAATGTCGCTGGATTTGGGACCCGGGAGGAGGGCCCCGACAACCAAAGCCGGTCACCTCGAGACTGGACGACTCAGGTGGGGCCAAACCAATGATGATCGTTCTACCAGCGCTGGGAGGTCTCGGGAAGCTTGCAACTAAAGATCTCTACTTCTGGTCGTTTTTATGTTATGATGTTTGTCATTGGAACATTTTTATTTCTGTTCTTCTTTGGTATATTTTCGTTATGTCTCGCTGTTTTGAGACGTCGGTAAGGGGATGTCCTCAGTTATTGTCTACGATATCAAGTAGGCTATCTTTATGGGTCCATGAGCGCTGGGCTTGCTACGGTCGGCCCGGACATATATCTGGAACCCAGTGTGGTTACGTTCTACCTTGTATGATTTTTTTTTTGTAGTAATGCACTTCCCCGGTTACCCGTTTCAATTTTTTTTGGATGTCTACTTTAGTGATTTGTCAACACCTCACTGAAAGTGAAGTAGTGTCAATGGTGAGTTTATTACCAACAAATACATTATCGTCTGTAAGAGATTATTAATATTTTTGTGTATTTTCTCTCTCTTATTTTTGGTTTTCTTTTTCTTTTGAGCTTACTATCAGCACTTACCGTTTAGTATTAGAAGGTGCTGACCATTTAATAATAGAGAGTATTGACGGTAAGATTGAAACATTAATTTAATATTTTAATAGCAACACCTATCACCAATACTTACCACTTAGTATTAGAGATGCTCTAAGTCATAACATCTCGTATAATCCTACTCTCATAATGCTCGTACTTGGATTCGATTCAACAATCCAATGCTCGAGGGAGTTCACCGAAGATCAATTAATTTAAGACTAGAAAAGGGACAATGAAGAAGGATATAATAATCAAGTTGTGGGGAGTTTCTAGAGAGAGAGACACCGACCTCTCTCTAGAAACCCTAGATTTCTTCTCGCCACTGCCTCGTCGCTCTTCTCTTCCGATGGCCTTCATTGGCGACTCTGCGGCGTTTCTTCGTCGTCGATGTTGCTGACGGAGGTCCTCTTCTTCTCCTTCTCTTTTAATTTCCTTTTTTCTCCATCTTTTTCTCCTTCTTCGGAGAGTTGGGGCTTCTGGCTCCCTCCTACGGCGGTGACGCTCAGCTCCGATTCGGACGTGGGACGTCTCTTCTACACCTTCTCAGGTGTGGATAGACGCGGTTCGGAGTCGGGCGGCGGCGGCGTGTGGTGGCGCGGCTCTAGCCTTCACTCTCCTCTGTAGATCTGGGCTTCCTACACCCAGATCTACGACTTTGGGGGGCTTCTCAGCTTCGGGCGTGGGTCGATATACCTTTCCCATTAGAGGCTCTTCGCGGTTCTGAAGGTTCTTCTGGCCCCGGCAGTGGTGACTTCGGAGTCATGATGGAGGTGCTTCTGTTCCAGTTCAGTCAAAGAGCTCCAACTCTGGGTGTGGCACGCGTTTCCCCCTGGATCGTTGCGGAAGAGGAGCTTGGAAGCTGCGGTTGGTGGGTTTTTCATCTACGGTGGCGCCATCTGTAGATCGGGAACTCTGATCTATGGATTCCAGGCTGGGTCAGGTATGGATTCTCCTCTAACCCTTGTTTTGAGGTAGGTTTTCATCTCCGTCTTCCTCTCTCTTCCTTTTAATTGATTTCCTGTGCCCCCTCCAAATTTTGGTCGGAATCGTCGGATTGGTGTTGGCCTCCGACGATGGCATGAGGCTTATGCCCTGGAAATCGATTGACTGGTTTAGGAGATCGATTAATGTCCCTGCCGATTGTGGTGTTGGCCCTGGCATATGCAAGATCCCTCTCACTTTTTCAGGATTTGGGGATTTTGTGGACAACGGAGATGCTGTCAATCCTCCTTAGAATAGGGTTTGAGGGCTTCGGGTTGATGGTCTCTACTGGACTCAAATTGGGGCTTAATGGTTGACAAATCTAGATACTTAGATCTGGTTTAGACTTCAAATGATTTAGACTTCGTTCGCAATTCTTAAATTCTGATAATCTGATCATGGGTTGTTATATAATTCGTTGTTTTCAGAACTAAAATTCTAATACTATGTATCTTTCGACGTATCCTCAAAAAGCAAGGCAAATTTATTTAAATAAACAATATTTTTTCTATTTGAAAGACAACAACGTTTAAATGTTACGTATTTCAAGTGGGTTGGTTATTTAGGCGACGCCACATTTAAACATTGCGTTTCTTTGATAAATCATTGAGGAGACGGCACATTTAAATGTTATGTTACCCAAGTGGTTGAATACAAGAACCAAGCCTTAACTCTTCTTCATTCTTCTCGATTTATGTGATTTCCCCCACCCATTTTGTAATTCCATCGTCACCGTTTTTTTATCAGAGAAGTTTTATAAAACCTTATCCTCGAAATGAGATATAGGCAGTCTGAATGAGTACAGACTAGTACCATGAACTACAAAAAACCAACAATACCAAAGCTCGATGAAAACATCCAACCACAATACAACCACAATACATCGTCGCCGTTTGTCTCGCCCTCTTCGGGCTCAACTCCCTATCTCAAGCCCTAAACCGAAGACCACTCTCCGAGTAACTGCTTGTGGTCGTGTGTTATCGACCTCTCATCTCTGTCCATCGTCCACCGTGCACCATATACCTCCATGCTGTCCAGGTATGTACCTTCCACAAATGTTTAGAACGTGCATTATTCAAACTATTAGATTTAGAAAATTTGATTTAGGTTTACACAATTAATGATTTATTAGATGCTAGGTTTAGAAAAAAAATGTTACGTTCATTAGCTCACAGAAATTGATTATTGATTGAATTTAAGGTTTGCAAAAATTGTTAGGTTTACTTTTGGGCTTTAATTATTTAATTCTAGAAGCATGCCGAGCCCACCTCTTCTTCCTCCAACAAGGTAAGTAGATTCTTGTTGTTAAATTAGTTTTGATGCTTAGAATTGTTAGAATTAGTTGATTAATGTAGGTTGATTTTTTAGGAGAAAGTAGTTAATGAATTGATTAAAATATTTTCTGATAAAAAAAGAATTGATTAAAATATTGGAATTGTGTGGTTGTAAAAATATGAAGGTTATTGATTATTGTTAATTAGAGTTAATTGCTAAGATCACCTCCACGGTTTTTGGAGGGTCGTTGTTTGGGTGTTGTCGCAGGTCCTGTAACGACTTGTGCAACGGCGTGTCGACGCAGTAGGTCACCTCAGATCCTTACAACGACGTGACTAGTCGGCGCATGCCCAACGGTTACTCGGCGGGCCAACCACACGCCGACGCATGGCAGCGAAAAAAAAACTAAATTTCTCTATAAATACACTTTGACCCCTACCCAAAAAACACACTCCTTCTCTTCTACACTTCTTCCTTCACATCTTCTTCTTTCAAACCTCGTTGTTCATATGTTTATGATGGATCATTATCCAACGTTGGCGAAATTGCAGCAAATGACTCCCCGAGAAATAGAGCAAACGGTGGGAAGGATGGTTGTAGTAATGACGAAACAAATTCACGGCCGGCTTTTGGCAAGGATACACCTAAGGACAGAAGATGAGGAGGCCGAGGGTTCATAGTCGTCGGCGCCACCAAAGCAGAGAGTGATAGAGCGCAATCGAGACGAAGAAAACGACCACTTGATTGTTGACTACTTTGTGCCAACTCCAGTATACAACGAGCAACAATTTCAACGACACTTCTGGATGTCGAGGAATTGTTCCTAAGAATCATGAACGTATTGAGTGAGTGGTACACATACTTTCGTCAACAAAGGGATGCTACAGGGAAGCACATATTCTCCCCACACCAAACGTGCCATTGACTCTAAATGGGTGTACAAGGTGAAGTATCGTCCAAATGGAAGTATCGAGCGCTACAAGTCTCGCCTCGTTGCAAAAGGTTACACCCAAGTAGAAGGGGTGGACTAAACCGATACCTTTGCCCCCATGGTTAAAATGGTCACTGTTCGATGTCTCCTCGTAATTGCAACTAATCGTGGTTGGCCGTTGTACCAACTTGATGTCAATAACGCATTCCTGCATGGGGATTTGTAGGAGGAGGTTTATATGAAGGTTTCTAAAGGGTTTTGAGCACAGGGGGAGCAACGAGTTTGTCGTCAGCGTAAATCTTTTTATGGCCTCAAGCATGCATCTCGTAACTAGTACTAAAAATTCACTGATTCTATTGTTAGTCTTGGCTACAAGCCCTCAACTGCATATCACTCTCTGTTCACATTTGTTGCTCTTGATTCATTCGTTGTAGACTTGTAGTTCTCATCTATATGGACGATGTAGTTGTTACATGAACAAATGCAATTCGTATTCAACAACTCAAGGAAAATTTAGACCAGCAGTTCAAGATCAAGGACATAGGAACCTTGAAAAACTTTCTTGGGCTCGAGGTGGCTCGCTCTCCTTCAGGCATCATCCTCTCCCAGAGGAAATATATTCTCTACATCTTTTCCGATAATGGTTTTACTGGATGTAAGCCGCCACCCTTACAACTCACTCAACGACACTGACTTTCAGCGGATGCTGGACCTCTTTGTAAAGATATTGGTCAAAATCGTTGCTTGGTAGGACGTTTATTGTACTTGACCATAACTCGGCCAGACATCAGCTATGTCATGCACATCTTGTGCCAATTTCTACATGCTCCATGCGAGGTTCACTTGGATGATGCCTTCCATGTCTTCCGTTATCTTAAGAGTAGCCCAGGGAAAGGGTTGTTCTTTCCGTCTGACAACACACTCACATTACGAGCATGCTGTGATGCCGATTGGGCAGGTTGCCCCGATACTAGAAAATATACCACTGGTTACATAATGTTTCTCAGTTCATCTCTAATTTCTTGGCGTTCCAAGAAACAAACTACGGTGTCATGTTCCACAGTAGAAGTAGAATATAGGGATGTGGCAACAGCCAGTCTAGAGATAGTCTGGTTACGGCAACTCCTCATAGACCTCCAAGCTCACCAGAGTACAATAGTTCCTTTGCTATGTCACAACCATGCAGCTATACACATTGCCTCTAATGCAATTTTTCATAAAAAAAACAAAGCACATAGAGATTGATTGTCACTTTTTCCGTCAACAGTTGTAGAATGGAGTACTTCGCCCTCAGCCAATTCCTAACCGACATCAGCTAGCAAACATCCTCACCAAGGGGTTGGGACGCGATCGCTTTCATGAGCCTCTAAGCAAGTTGGACATTTCCAATATCCATGCCCCGACCTAAAGGAGAGTATTGATATCAATTTAGTGATAAAATGAAGGGAAAATTTCATTTTGATACCCTGTCAAACATTTATTTGTAGTATAATACCCTAGCTTGTTTTTTTTTGCATTTTAATACCCTAGCAAACATTTATTTTCATTTTCATACCCAACCGTTAACTTTCCATCCAAAATAGATAAAAAGTCCAAAATACCCCTTGAGACCAATAAAATTTTCAAAACCTACCACAAAAAATCAGATTTTTTTATATATTTCAAAAAATTATATTTTATTTCAAAAATCAGTTTTTATATATTTCAAAAATCATATTTTTATATAATTCAAAAAATCATATTTATTTCAAAAAAATATTTTTAAAAAAAGTTTTTGTATATTAAAAAAAGTATTTTTAAATATTTTTAAAAAATAGATTTTATTTCAAAAAATATTTTTAAAAAATAAGTTTTTATACATTTAAAAAATAATTTTTTATATATATTTCATATTAATATTTTTATATAATTCAAAAAATAAGATTTATTTCAAAAAATATATTATAATAATTAATTTTTTTATATGTTTAAAAAATAGATTTTATTTCAAAAAATATGTAAATAAAAATCAGTTTTTATACATTTAAAAAATAAATTTTTATGTATTTCATAATAATATTTTTATATAATTCAAGAAATCAGATTTATTTAAAAAACAATATTTTAAAAATCAGTTTTTTCTATATGTTTAAAAAATTAGATTTTATTTCAAAAAATATTTTAAAAAAAATCAGTTTTTATATATTTAAAAAATAATTTTTATATATTTCAAAAATCATTTTTTTATATAATTCAAAAAATCAGATTTATTTTAAAAAATTAAAATCAGTTTTTTATATATTTAAAAAATCAAAGGTTGAAGGGTGTTTTTGAAAAAAAAAGGTTATTTTCCTTCCGTTTTAGATGGAAAGTTAACTTTTGGGTATAAAAGTGAAAAATAAATTTTTGCCAGGGTATTAAAATGCAAAAAAAAAACAGGATAGAGTATTATACTGCAAATAAATGTTTACCAGGGTACCAAATTAAAAATTTTCCTAAAATCAATCTTGATTTCATTCATAAGATTGTATCCTTATCTATATCAATTTAGTGATAAAATCAATCTTGATTTCATTCATAAGATTGTGTCCTTATCTAGATTTCCCTTTTCATATTATTAGATAGTGTATTTAGTAAGATATTTTATGTACAAATCTATAATAATGAACAATCACCTGGATCCAATATTCCCACTTTTGCATCATATCAACCCAAATTGCATTTCCAATGTTAATGTACCATTTTCCAAAGACTCACTTTCCAAGTCCCTGAATTGCATGTATTTCTACACGTCACCACTAACTCTACTCTTAAACGTTTCACCAACCGAACATTAACAAGATTCCATTTTCTAATTCTGAATTTCATGTGCCTCGGATTCATTCTTTCTTCTATATTTTTATATGCTTGAGGACTCCATTTCCGGTATAAAAAGGAGAATTGCTTCACATCTTTGACTTGTCCTTGATAAAATGTCTCTTTTGATCTACCCTGCGGCTTCTCTGTGTTTGTACTTGCTGTTTATCCTCGTCCAGCTCTTGAACAAGATATGGTGGACGCCGCGCCGCATCGAGAAGATGATGGCTGAGCAAGGAATCAGAGGCCCTCCTTACAGAATCCTCCACGGCAACACCAAAGAGATGTCGATCATGAAACGTGAAGCCATAGCCAGGCCCTTGGAGCTGTCACAAAACATCATCCCGAGGGTCGCCCCCCACATTCACTCATGGAGCAAGATATATGGTAAACAAACTTCTTTTTTTCCAAGTAATACTTACGGGTACATGGAGACCCCCGTGTTTCAAAAAAACTGCATAGAATCGTAATTTTTCATTTATCTTCGATTTGATATCTTACGCGTCTAAATTGAAATTCGTATGCGTGTAGGGGAGAGCTTCCTCATTTGGCTTGGTCCTCAACCTCAATTGGTAGTGAGCGATCCTGAGTTGGCTAAAGAGATATTCAACAGCAAGGACGGGGCGTACCAAAAGAGAGAGGCGCAAGGCTATTGGAAAAAGTTCTTGGGAGATGGACTCGTCGCTTCCCGCGGAGAGAAATGGCATAAGATGCGAAAACTCGCCAACCATGCTTTTCAGGCAGAGAGCCTAAAGGTAAGTAATACACATAACACCAAGGGCGGATTAAGATGGGGTTAGGGGGTTCGTGAAACTCTCTGTTCAAACAAGTTACATAAAATTGTAAAGCTTTCTTTTATCTTCGGTTTGATGACATATATGTCTAAATCGGAATTCGTATGAAAAAGTTATGACCATTTGAACTTGCTTTGCTTGCATGCAGGGTATGATTCCAGCAATGATTTCTAGTACGGAGATGATGCTCGAAAGATGGCGAAATCGTGTAGAGAAGGAGATCGACGGGAACAAAGAATTCATGCTCTTGACGTCCGAAGTGATCTGCCGGACAGCTTTTGGAAGCAGCTACAAAGAAGGAGAACACATATTTGCAATGTTGCTTAAATTGGGTTTGATTATTTCCAATACTAGTTTCCAAATCAGAGTTCCGGTTATTGGGTAAGCCTTCACTTTCTCATTTCCTAATTGTGAAATCACTTATGTATCGTTTCATTTTCGATGGAATTGGCAGGAAATATTTCAAGACGAGTAATGATATCGAATCAGACAGGCTCGAACAAGAAATTCGAGATTCTATCATAAAGTTGATACGAAACCGAGAAGAAAGAGTGAAGAATGGAAAAGCCAAGGGGTATGGTAGTGATTTCCTTGGATCACTTTTGGAAGCTCACCACTGTGACGACCCCGCTAAGAAAATTACCTTGGATGATATGGTTGACGAGTGCAAGACATTCTATATCGGTGGGCAAGAAACTACGAGAAACGCCCTCTGTTGGGTTGTTTTCCTTTTGGCACTCCACTCTGAATGGCAAGAAAAGGCACGCGAGGAAGTGCTCCAATCGTTTGGAAAACAAAACCCAGACAGTCATGGCATTTCCAGACTAACAACAGTACACATACTGTCATTCAACTATCAGCTTGAGTTTTTAGTTTACTATCTCTGGTAATGACTGATCCATACTCAGTTGTTTCTTTAATTGATTGTAGGTGGGGATGATCATTAACGAATCTCTTAGGATGTACTCCCCTTCTATTGGGATCCCAAGAAAAACGACGAGTGAAGTGAGACTGGGAAACCTGACAATCCCGGCTAATATGGAAGTGAACGCAGCAGTGTACTCGCTTCACTACAACCCCAAGATATGGGGAAACGACGCGCACCTTTTCAAACCGGAGAGATTTGCACAAGGAGTCGCCAAGGCTACCAACAACAACGCGGCTGCCTTCATTCCCTTCGGGATGGGGCCTCGAATTTGTGCAGGTAACAACTTTGCAACTATTGAAATGAAGATTGTCCTGTCCATGATCCTGCAACGCTATAGGTTCACTCTGTCCCCAAACTATGCCCATGCTCCGATGCATGTTCTTACGGTGTCCCCTCAGCATGGAATGCAAATTACTCTACATGATCTATGAACTCTATTGTCTGTCTGGTGAAAGATACATGTACTCTTCACCTTTTAAGTTTTAGCTACCGTCTATGTAATGAGGTATGCGTTTGTTATATGGTAATGACTATCTATCTATCTCAACTTTTCAAATAGTAGTGAAATACCTTAATATACATCTTATTCCCCATACAGGTCCGTGGAATTATAACAAAAGACCACCTTATGTTATACATAATTTACAAATTTAATATTTTATATATTATTAGGCAAGTGCAAGTTTTTTTTTGAGAAGAACTGGAAATATCATTAATAAATAAAGGTATTTAGGTGTTCGTCTGTCGACAAACCCCTTACAAAGCAGTAGTTCGAAAAGAAATAAACAAAAGTGCTGAGAAATAAATTGTGCTCATATGCATAAAGGCGGTCGGGGGGTTGACTGCGGTAGCATCCAGGGATACCGATACAGTATGCTCCAACCATAAATACTGATCGAGCAGACCAGTTGAACATCGAACAGTGGTGGACCGATAGCTCCCCCCGGTATGTCAGCGTGCGTCGTCCTCCCTTGAATGATAAATGTAGGGCTCCTGAACGCGGGAATGCTGACCCCGTAGTGGTAGGGGAGTATCTCATCGAATGTTGGCAGAACCACCGCCACCAAACTGCCAGGAAGGGAATACAGTCGACCAAACTCTTCCTGGGTCTCTAGACTCTCATTCCTGGAGGCGGGGGTGCTTACCGTCCCCCGCCACTACATTCGATGCTCCCTCTGAGTCTGAAGATCCTGTCTCTTCTTTAGGTTCCTCCTCTCTCTCGTCTCGTTTCTTACCAGACAGGGATGACGACATCTCCTTAGGGAGCCATCCAACTGGCTCTTCCTCCTCCCTGTAAAATTCTTGTTTCCCCTGCTCACGTGGTTCCTTATTCTGTAGAGGAGTACGAGGCTCCCCAACCCTAACACCCCCACTTCCACAGCCTCGAAGGTACGTCCAGTTTGTACCTAGCGTTACCTTCCCATATTTCGCTCTCTCCATCCCAGATCTGGGGTCCGCCGGTGCCTTTAGCGATGGGCCTCTTTTACCACCCACCACTGGGCATACGGGAAACAGATGACCCGCATAACAGCATCCAAAACAATGTTCATGCAAGTGTTTATAAGAAATCACCAGTCGGGTACGTACCTGAGACACCGAAAGCCGAAACCAAAGTTGACTCTGCAGGGGGATTCTGATGTCCGCTCTAATCCTAATCTTCATAAAGTCTCCCCAACAGAAACCATCCTTATCGACATCCACTCCCTGAAAAACACCCAGGGCATTTCCCACACGGAATCTCACATCCCTTGTCCACGCCCCTACTGGCAAATTGGAGACCTGGGCCCAGACTGAGAAGTGATGGAACTCCAGGTCCTGAACCTGCATATGAGCTCGCAAGTCTGTAAACAATACTAGGGAGTCCCAAAACGACCAAGGCTCTCCTAGAAGGACTCTCTCCCTTTCCTTCGTTGTCCTAAAGAAGAAAGCTATTAGACCCCCTCCAGGGGTTTGGCCTCCACTTTCATCCCCCAGGCATCGTCCAACCTGTCCACTACTGACTTCCAATAGACCTTCTTAACCGTTAGGACCTTGGCTGCCATCGTAAAACGGTACAGGTTACCCCGTCCCGTGACCTCTTGCACTGGTACCACCACCTCCCTGATCCTCATCGAACCCATTTGGGAGTCCAGGACCCCCACCTGATCAGTCCACCCGACTCCCGGAGATCCCCGTGATCCGAACGGGTTGAAGCCCGTGCCACTAAGGGACGTCTGACCAGCCGGAGCCGCGCCCAACCGGGTACAACCTTGCTCCATCCGCAAACCCTGATCCGACCCGGGTAGGTCCACCCGCGTCTCCTGACCCGACCCAGGTTGCCTCTCCTGACCCGGACCCGACCGCCCTATCCGACCCGAGCCCGCCCCGTACCGGGCAGCCCATTAAGCCACATCGACTGGCTTGCCCGGGTCCAGCCCGATCTGGGGTTCTCCCTTGGGCCTCGTGGGCTTGAGGCCGGCCGAGGCTGCCAGCCCGACTTCCGCGCGTCTGCCATTAAGCCCGGGCCCAACTCCACGTCCCGTCCCCTCGCCGGAACCCTAGGCCTCCCCTCCACCAGCGCCTTTCCCTTGCGTAGCCTCCACGCCACTGCCTCCTCCGATTCCGTTTCATCTGAACCCGTTGCCGACGAAATAACTATCGGAATCAGGGCCGCCCCGTCACGGAGCGACTCTCCAGACTCGTCCCCCGAGCCCGTCACCGGCTGCTCCACCGGCGTCACAGCAGGACGCCGGATGACCTTCTTCCTCGGCCGTCTTAGCCTCACATCGGACGATCACTCCCGTCGCCGAGAACTCCACAGGATTGTCATCCCTGCTCGGAGACCAACCCAGAGAGAAGGCCGCCGGCCTAGACGAGTCCCCGTCCCTGCTCGACGGTTGGAGGGAAGTCGCCGGACTGGACGGGTCCTCCCCCGCCGCCAACGATCCGGTCCCGACGCCCCCATCCATGCCCTCATCCGTCCTTGAAAACACCATATTCTCTCCCCCAAACTCGCCCGGTACAGCACCAGACAAGTCCGGCGACTCCAAACTCCTCCCATCCGCAATCATGATCGGTAGTGGTGAGAAAATTCGAAAAACACTCAACCCTAGCTGAGAGATAAAACCCTAGCAGAGCAGCGAACTCTCTCTTTAGTTTTAGAAGAGTGTCATATGAACCAATGAAAATAAAAAAAAACAAGTGTTTTTATTATAGAGTAGGATAGTATTGAACTAATTTCCTGACGAATATAATATGTGCGGAAAAAAAGAATTTGTCCAATGAATTCAGAACGTCAACCTTAAGAGCATGAACAACAGAAAGGACCTTGGTCAGGGAGTGGGAGTGCAGAACTTGTGCTGACTGGACAAAAGTCAGGGAGTGGGAGTGTAGAAAAGTGGGTGTTTTGCAACAAAAAGGACCTTGAGGTCCTGGGAGTGCAGAACAATGCTGATTGGATTATTAATTTATATTTTGCTGTTTTATTTAATTCGTTATCAGAAACCGTTTAAATTATATAAACAAATGTGAAAAAAATAAGTAATGACAATAAAATTATAATAAATAAATTTAACACGAATAAAAATGAACTTTTTAATAATGGAAAAGAAATCAATAAAATATGTGTATGGAATAATATGGTCAACTACGTAATATTCATAGTAGTTGCTATAACGAAAAATCTTTGAATCGGACCGGATATAAATACACACAAAAATGATAATATGGTCAAATATATATTGCATAAATATGTTATTTTATTTGAAATATCATCCAACACTAAATTATATAATATATAATCTATTAAAAAGAAGATTTGATTTTGAATTTTAATATGCATTTCACTCCAAAATTAAAATTATATCATATAAATTATAATAAAACATAGTAACAAAACTCATCTAGCTTAATGGTAGAAGCACAAGGCTTTGAACCTTGAGGTTGGGGGTTCAAATCCCACAATTGACAGAATTTTTTGTTAAAAAAAAAAGGAGTGCGCCAGGTGTCGGCCCAGCGTGGACAAGGAGCGAGGAGTGAGGCCTACGAGCCCGGCCCGCGATTGAGGAGCGAGCCCGGTGTTTCAGGGCCGCGGACCGCGCGAAAACGAGCCCACAACGGAACGGGCCGCGGTCCGCGGACCTAGCGCGCGCAGGCCCGGGAGCGAGGGCCGGCCCGTTGTACATGCTCTAAGGAATGCATGGTTGAAAAAAATCCAGCGTCGATAAGCGGTGAGCAGAGAGAGAGACGAGCTGAGGAAAGAATGAGGAGATAGAGGGTGAGGATTAGAGTTAGGTAAATTCGGGAGGAGGAATGACACATATATCTTTTATGGGTGTAAAAGTACTATAAAGATTTAACCCTCTCAATAATTACAGTTGTTTGTTACTTAGACCAGGTCCATTAATTTCAACTCCAAGAATTTTAAGTAAGCTTAACAAAGTTGTATGGAAAGGTTAAATCTTGATCATCTCCAAAATATTCAAACGGATCTAAAGCATGCACCAAATAGGTGACCCACACGTCTCAACCTAAATTTTTTTCACAAATATCCGGCAACATTTTTTTTTTTGATAGATGATGGTTTTATTAATAATCTTTTTACCCCAAGTCGGGGAAAAAGAGAAGGGACCGCAAAAAGCTATCCCAAACAACCTGCAAAAGAGACTCTACCACAAACGGTAAGAGAATCTTCCTTAAAAAAACGCAAAGAAACAAAAAACGAAAGAAGGGGACAAAAGCCAAATACAAAGAAAAAACTAAACGATAGAAGGAAGAACGGATTCCTTGGACTCTATCTGCAGCAAAGTCCCTGTATTGACAAAATGTCTCCAAACCTCATTTTTACGCTGAGCCTCGAGCCTCTGAGGTTCACTCATACAAAATGAACGAGTTGTCACCGTAAAGGGCTGCTGAGGTTTCGTCCTTCTTTTCCCTTTGCCTTTCTTAACAGTTTCAGGTGGCAATACAGGAAATTCCTGATCGAAACCTGAGTGTAGAGAAAGGGAGGAGGTCGGGGACACAAACGACAAGGGTTGAACGTTTTCGAACCCAACACTAACTTACAGCTGGTCCGACGCTGAAGGAACAGTAGACGACGAACACGAAGGAGCGAGTAGCTCTGGTTGGGAGTCCGCAACCACCATCTGCTGTGGTTGCTTCCTTCTTTTCCCTTTGCTTTTCTTCAATGTTTCAGGTGACAACACGAGAAACTCCTGATCGAAACGCGAATGGAAAGGAAAGGAAGATGTCGGTGGCACAGCCAACAAAGGTGCAGGCCCGATGGCTTCAGCTCCTAAAACAACTACTGAACCGGATTGACCAGGCCCAGTCACAGGCCCAGTCACCTCCAGTCCAGTAATACTGACGCGCGAACAAAATCCCTCGCGCTGTTGAGGTTGGGTCGCCGGTTTTGGGCCTCCCTGTGCCGGCCCAAAAGCAGCTGGACCCGTAAATAACCCGTTGCCATCAAAATCACGGTGAAACGAAACTGGAACAGAAACGCGATCTGCACCAGCGTCGTGATCTTCACTTCGATCTGCTGCAGAAATCACGCGAGGATTCACGTCTACTCCGAGATCAATGATCGAATCATTTTCAAGATTTGAAAATTGATTCGATAACTCAATCACACCCGGAGAAAACTGAACGACGTGAATACCGGATGACCTCCCTGTCGACCCCAAAACCGGAACAGATGCCTCTCCCGCCGGTGACTGGTTCTGATTAGCAGAAACCACCGGAGCAGTGGTCGTCGGAAGAGAAGCCACACCCTCCAAGATCAACTCCGATTGCTTGCCTTGTTTTTGGACATCCAAAACAGAGCACGTTGAAGGTTGTCCCAAACCAATATCCGGCGGTGAATCTGGTCGACGATGAGCGGTAGCAACGAATAATACATGGCCATTTAGCTTAAATCCATTTAAACCCTCGATCGCCTGGGCAGCAGCATCCTTGGACTCGAACCGAATGAAACCAAAATATCGTCCTTTCAGATTCGGACGTTTGAGGGCGGAAAGAGAAACGATCTTACCGAATGGGCTAAACACGTTGCGAGTCCATTCCTCCGATGAGCCAAACGGGAGGTTACTCACGAATACCTCGTCCTCTTGCTCCACCATCTCTGAGAGGGTCCGACGTTTCGTTAACTTGATCCTCTGTTCCGGCAATGAACCAATAACCTGCTTATGTTGGGTCTCCATGTTCAAAGAAGTTCCAGTAACCAAACCTGGGTTAATGTTGTCCTTCTCCATCACAACTGCAGGTTCTGTATTCCTTGGTGAAAGAGCACCGCCACCGGCTTTACCAACCCTGGCTTTCCGGGTCGTCGTAGCCGATTTGCGTTTCGGATTCTTCTTCACCACTCGATCTGACCCAAAGACCTTAGTATCCTCACCTCCCGAAATAGTCAAAACATGGTTTAACACTGTCACGATTGACCCCAACACCACGGTCACCTCCGCCAAAAGTCCATGAACTTTGGATCTCCGGCGAGGACGCGAAGTCGAGAGAGAAGAGGGGCCATAACTTTTCATTGGGTCATTCGCCGATTTGTTGTATACTTTGGTTGAGCGAAAGCCAACTCCTCAATGACCTTTGAATGCTTTGTCACTCAATGTTGTGCGTGCACGAGGGGACCTCGCTAATGGAAAGTTGTGTGAGCCTCATGCACAAACCCTATGGAAGCATTATCCGACAACTCCTCAGGATGCCACAAGGAAAATAACTATTTAGCAACTGACCAAAACGGTTTGCTTATTATCATAAGTATAAGTAGGGTATCATTTCAGATACACTTAAGGCATAATCAACACTATTACATATGTAAGTATATGAATAGAAATTCAATGGGGGGAAAGGCGGATTAGGAGACCCTTTTCAAATCTCGGCAATGGATCAACTATTATCTTTTCGTCGGGAATCATTTTCTCCCACTTGAATGCTTTCACCATATTATGCATAAAAACAAGTAATTCCAACCGAGCATATTCAATTCCCGGGCACATTCGAGGCCCTCCTCCAAAAGGCACGTACGAGTAGGGTACTACTTTGTTTCCTTGAAACCTTGTAGGATCAAACTTGTTAGGCTCTGGAAAATACTTGGGGTCCTTGTGAGTCGAGTTTGGGCTCCAAAGTATCTACACACAAATAAATCGCTTTTGTTAAGCCTAGGGTAATAAATTTGTCAATGATCTCAGACCGTTAACATTACAGTAGAATGAATATTAGGAAACTTACTCAACAATTCTTATATTGTGCCTAACTTAGAAGACATGGTAACTTGGAAGATCAACCACTCTAGTTTTAAGGTCCATCTGATGTACAATTACCTTACTGAATCATCCTCAGTTTCAATTGGAGCAATTTTTTATGGCAACCTATTTTACCACCAAAGGTTGCAGCATTTACTTAGTAGACATATATTAGGACAGTCCCTACGAAGTTATTCTTGGAATCTAGAGGATTTCATCTATCTATCAGACTCTTCGTCCATTTTGCAGTAAGGAGTTTTGAGGATCTACAAGATTTGTTCATTTCTTGTAACTGGACTTAGAGAATTTGGTCTGGTATTCTGAACTGGTGGGGAGTTCAGTGGTGCATTCCAAGAGATTTTATCAGTTTCATTATTTCTTGGAATGATTTGTGTAGCAAAAAAAAAACTTGGAGGATCATTTTCTCTATTACCCTATGAGAAATCTGGTTGACTAGGAATAAGCTTATTTTTCGAAATGTGTTGCTCAATACCTCGAAAATTCTAATTTCAATCCAACGCAGTGCTTATGCCTTGGAATGGGCTCAGTTCAAAAAGTTATTTGTATTCCCTTCCTAGGTTTGGGTTTCTGAATTTAGATGTATTATTAATATATTTGTCTTTTTAAAATAAATAAATATTTTATATTTTTGATGTCCACAATGTTACCGTGGTGTCTTTGGGGATGGAGAAGCAAGCATAGGTCAAGTGAGCTGAGGCTTGCCGAAAGGCAACTGGGGCTGGCGGCACGAGTCTCAAGGCCTCCTTTGCTACATTCCATGAATAGCTCATCTTTTGCAAGTCTTCCCAATTCAACATCTCCCCCACTTTTTTGCTCTTTGCAATCTTCATTTGCTCTGTCAATTTACCACCACATATTATTTGTAACAATAAAATATAAATTAAAATGGTGTATTGGAATTTGTACAATACGAATCGTTCTCAAGAACAGTTGTTTTCATGTCGTCTGACTCTATAAAGATCTCATGGGAATTCTTATATGTTGATTGAATCGAAAAATACCATTTTGAAACGGATGAATATCATACCTTTGTAAACCTTTTCGTAAACCGTTGGTAGGTCGGCCATATAGTTGATGACAGAAGTACATGCAATGTTGGTTGTGTCATAGCCAGCAATCAAATAGCCTAAAATGGTGTCTGCAATTTCTACATCGTCCATAAAACGACCCATTTCGTCTGATGTGGTGAGCATATAGTCCAATAGGTCATTCTTCCCGACGATAGCAGAGGTTGGTGATGCCAATATTATTTTCTTTTGTGCAATTATATTTAGTATCTCCTTTCGAATTTTTTTCGATGCATGAATAGCCCGATTGAAAGACAGTCCAGGAAGGTTTATAGGAATTGAGAGCATTCCAACAAGCACAACACTAAATGGTTGGTAGATTTTGGCAACACGTTGCGGATCTACTATGCTCAAAAACACCTTACACGCTACATTAAAGGTATACCTGTTCCATAAAAATGTTAACTAAAAGCTAGTGGCGTATAACTATTATTGAGTTCATAATTATTTGTTTGAGTTTTCAGTTGAAATAGTCTTTCAACCTGATATTATAATAGGTTCCTCACATACACTAGTAAACCCTTATATATGTTCTCAATATGCCCACTTTCATTTCAAATAACATATATCTAAACTCGTAATCGGGCTACTCTATAAAGACATGTGTTAGAATAAAAAAAATATATTAGTTACGAACGGCAAACTGGTCAAAATGTAAAAGTATTAAACAAGTTACCTTAAGTATTAGTTATGGGAACTTAGTTACGACTGCTCTAATTCTGCCTCTAAACTTCTTCCTTTCCTTTTACTCAAACCCTAATGCAGAGAGACCTAGTTGTTGTCGCAACCGGCGACGACCATAGTTCCGGTCATGGAAGTCGCCGATGAGGCTCTTTTCCTTCACCCTTCTCCTCTTTTCGTTCTAACCACATACCTTAGTTCACCGCTAGTTCCACTCCTCCGTTTGCATGCTTCTTTCCTTCGTCGTCTAGAGATGTCCTCCTGTCGGCGTCCCACCTGATCCGCCAGCTCTGGGCGAGCGTTTTCTAAACCAGCAACAACGTTCACATTCTTTCGGTGGCCTCGACCTACGCACCACCTAGATCTGGTGTCCCGGAGGTGAATGGGGAAGGGGTTGGCTTCTCCGGCCACCCAATCCCCATCTTCCTTCGACAAATACGCAGTTGCGGCGTCGCTAAAATCGCCTCACTAACAGAGTCGGCCTTGGGAGCTTTGCTCTCGCTATATTCGCCGCCGCTCGAGCTCCTCCGTCATCCTTGCTCCGTCGTCGCTCATCGTTGACAACATCCTCCCTTTTTCTCTCGCCGCGCTTCGTCCTGTGGTTTCCTCCCGCCGACCAGACCTATTGCTCCATCCCCTAAGCCGTCTAAATCTGGATATCTTCCTTCACCACACTCCCAGGCCTTGTCGACGGCGATCGTCCACGAACACAAGCGCCCCAACGACGACCAAGTCTGATGGAAAGCCCCCACCCCTCTGGCCTCATCCTCTAACAACGGCTCCTCCTCCTCCGGTCGGGTCTCTCTGCCACGCCCCTTGTCCAACCAGATGGTTAGATTTGCGCCCACTTTTCTCCGGAACACCGCAGTCCGAGTCTTTCAGTCGTGCTCATGCATATCATGTTTACCCGACCAGATATGTTCAGCAGCCCAAGTGAATTAGATATGCTCTCGATGGCATCGCCCTCCTCGCCCCAGACTTCGGGGGTCGACCGCGAGTTGTTTTTGTTATTTATTTCATCTATGTTGTTAGGTTATGTTGTTCCCTATCGGAATCTCGTATCTCCGGTAGGGGTGGCTGCTGTCTGCTGTCTCTGGTGACGTGTCTAGTCGGGTGGCTGCTGTCTCTGGTAGTTGTTGTTTTTCTAGGCGCTGCGTCTCCCTTGTTCAGATCTATTCATCTCGTTAGTCGTCCCTCGGGTTTCCGAAAATGATCGACGGATACAACGCTTATATTGTTCGGTATGTTCGTCTCGGTTTGTAGGATTTGTTAAGTATCAATGAATCTTTCCTTTAAAAAAAAGTATTAGTCACGGATTTTGCTAGTAAAAATGAACATAAGTTTTATTATGTTAGTCATATGATACCATGTGTCAATTAGTAGAGAGTGAAACCATGATTTTGTCTCTATTCATTATTATCGTAAGCATAGTACATGGATATTATCTTTTTACCTCCTTTGATAATAAATAAAAAAAACTCATGTGGGTCAGCTTGTAGTGAATACTTCTTTATGTCTCGTCTTTTTTTGAGATCACAAGTTCGAGCTAAACGAGGATTTCCTTTTTCTTTTAGATAAAAAGATAATTATTTTATTTTTGCCGTCCCCCACACAACTTTCTCCGGTTAAATTTTAGATAGTTCACTGTTGATTACCAATATGTTTAAGGATATACCCGTATCAATTAAATCTTTTGTTATCAAACTGAGTTTTTAATTGAATTGATTATCTAATAACAATCGAGTTACCTTTTGGCGAGAGGGTTAACGGTAATAGTAGTGGTCGAGATGTCCTGGAGAAGTTGCTTGGTTGTCGCATCCATGACGGCGACGTACTTCTTGAGCGATTCAGGCCTGAGGATATTCGCACTGATTCTACGCTTAAAAAGAGAGTAATCACTGAAGCTTTCCTTATCGGTGATCCTACCGTTGGGGAAGATCTTTCCAAAAGAGGAGGGCCACCAGGAAGCGACGCGCCCGCTCTCGGTTAAGAACAAGTACTTGTTGGCTTCGGCGCCGCATAGGACGGTCATGCGTTCGCCAAACAACCTTGTCCTGAAAATTTCGGAGGAATAGCGGGTTGTTCTTTCGGTGCAGAACATGTCCGGAGTCCCCTTCCGGCCCCATGAAAGGAACTCCAGAGACTCGCCGATGACGGGCCAACCCGTTTTCCCCGGAGGAAGGTTCTTATTGTCTCTTTGTCTACCGAGTGAAGCCAGTATCAGTAAGAGAGAGATGGGGAGGAGAAGAACAGAGATTAAGTACATAAGCTCCATTGATGTGCTCTATGTTGAGCTTGTTTGTTTGATAAAAATATATATACATGAAGAGTTGCTATATATAGACAGATGATCAAGAGTGATTTCGTGTGCGCATTTATGATGTGTAAAGAAATTTAAACTTTAGTATTGTTGAAAATTTAGGATATAATAATTCAGGGGAGGTGAAATCAACCACAAGCCACTCTTAACCTAAAAACTAGAAAACCAATCCTAGCCACACACACCTAAGATCCAACATTCATCATGATGCCACGTCATCACCCCAATTTCACCCAAACTCACGCCACTTTCATCCTTTCTCACACAAGCAAGGTATAATTGTAAAAGCATGGTGCCATGTGGACAAGTGTCCATTTTTTTTCTTCACCAATTCACTAATTTAATATTTCCCGATTCATTTGAACTCTGATTAGCTTCAAACTTGCGCCAATATTTTTATTTTTTCAAGGGCTTTAAATCAAGATCAATCATGAATATATTTTGAAGCACGAAAATAAAAAGGTATACCGGGGTGATAAAAATAATGTTGAGTGTTGATAAATCTTCACTAATAAATGTTTTATATCAGAGGTATCAAACTAGTGCTAAATGTTGATAAAAACATGTACTGAGGTGATAAAAACCATGTTCAATTTTGATAATAAGTGTGATAAACTAGAGTTTAGCGTTGATAAAAAAACATGTGATGGGGTGATAAAAACATATGTAATTTAATGGTTAACTTAGTGTTTAGTGTTGATAAAATTAGTGTTCATAAAAACACGTGATGAGGTGATAAAAATCATGTTCGGTTTTGGAAAATGAGGTGATAAAACTAGTGTCCAGTGTTGATAAAACCAGTGTAACATGTTGATAAAAATAATGTAAAGTGTTGATAAAAATTACCCAGATATAATTTTTTTTAAATCAGGCCCGAAATAATTCTTTTTTTCGTGCTTCAAAAAAAACATGTGATGGGTGTGATAAAACACGCGTAATTTAATGATAAAACCTAGTGTTTGGTGTTCATAAAAAACACGTGATGATATGATAAAATCATGATCAGTTTTGGAAATGAGGTGATAAACTCAATGCAAAGTGTTGATAAAACCAGTGTAACAGTGTTGATAAAACCGGAGCAAAGTGTTGATAAAAATTACCCATGTTTAATTTTTTTTTTTAAATCAGCCCCGAAATAAATTTTTTTTCGTGCTTCATAATATATTCATGAGTGATCTTGATAGAAAACCCTTGAAAAAACAAAACTAATGGCGCAAGTTTGAAGTCAATCGGAGTTCAAACGAAGTGGGAAAACTTAAATTAGTGAATTGGTAAAAAAAATGATAGTTTTACTAAAACGCACTTCCCACTTACTAAAAAGTGCTGTTTTTTTTGCAGTCAACAAGTGAACCACTCAATTGCATCTCATCCCTTCATTCTTAAAATAGATGGCTTATTCCCAATCCGGAACGCCACCTTTCTGGTCCATTCCCCAACTAGCAGATTGGATACCCGTGCCCAGACCAAGAAATAGTTAAACTGCATGTCCCCTGGCCTAATATACGACCTAAGGTCTACGAAGAGGACTAAGGAGTCCCAGAAGGACCAGGGTTCCCCAGTTAGCACCCTCATTCATTCCTTGGCCGTTTTAAAGAAAAATGCCACTACCCCGTCTTCCAGGGGTCTCACCTCCACGTTCAACATCCTCCATAGGTCTTCCATGCGGTCCGCCATTGTTTTCCAATAGAAAGGACGTGAAGTAAGTACTCTTGTCGCTAGAGCAAATGAGAAGTTCGGTCCGTCCTCTTCTATTTCTTCAGGTGATACAACCACATCCTTTATCTGAAGTGCCCTCATCTTATTTCTGATATCTCCCATACCCGACTTAGGGTCCTTACCTTGAATAACCGGATGAATGGTAGACCTAACTAGTTCTGAAAACCGACCCGAGACGAAAACAGTCTGAACCGGGTCTAGATGCGCTACTGGCCGGACCCGCGTTCCAGCCCGACCCGGTAGCCCAGCCCGTCCCCCTGCCAGGCCCGAAGCCCTAGCGCCCTCGTTGGGCCTTCTCGGTCCGTGACGCCCATCCTTGTGGCCCAGGCCCAAATCCTGTATCCCCTAGTTAAGGGCCTCAGCCCGGTACTCATCATCCACCCATCCTCCTGGGCCGGCCCGTGACCCATCCCAAGCCCGTCTTGCATCAAATAGTAGGCCCGGCGCCACCGGACGCTCCCCCGCCTCATGAACTGCTACGAACCGCATCTGGTTCGCACTAGTACTGCCTCCTGCTCCTCCTCTGTTGCCCTCGGCGGTCCATATCGAGATAACACTCGCTTCGGGTAGGCGGACATCACCGGCGAGCAGGTATTCTCCTCCATCGGCTCCTCGTTCTCCTCCTCCGCTCCCTGCGATCGAACACGAGGCGGGCCATCACTTGCCGCCGGCGATCCAATGGAATCATGCCCCTCCTCCTCCAAAGGCTCCGTCGGTTCCCGTAAAAGCTCGACATCGAAGCCCCGGTTACTGCTTAACAGACGTCCGACCGATAGTGCCATGTGCTCCGAACAAACGTTTTCGCAAAACCCTAATTCTAGAGAGAATACGGCTGCGCTATGGAATATCTAACTTCCCCATCCTTTGTCAAATAATAAGATGATTTAACTCTTCTTTCTTTATGATATCTGTAACTGTATATTTATATTTAGATAATCAATAAAGAAGATACGAATCAAACTTCATTATGGTACCAGAGTATCAGAGCCTTCTTCTCTGTAATCGATTTTTTTTTCTGATTTTTTCTCTCACGTTTACTTCTCTGCAAATCGATTCTGGTATATGCTTTTTTCGATACGGTCGTGCGAATTTGTGATCCAAATGTGCGTTTCTGCGTTTCAATTCCACTCAAATGCTCATGGCTTCAACCCTAATCCTACAACACCGCCAGCAACAACGGATCCTGCTCTGGCTGTTCCAGCAGATATTTGGGATCACTTTGATGCCACGGTCCTTCAATGGATATACAGTACCATTTTTGTTGATCTTTTACATACTATTATTGAACCGAAGGGGATTGCTGCACGGGCTTGGAATGCTTTGCGTCTTATATTTTCGGATAATAAGCACTCTCGTGCTATATACCTTGAGCATCAAGTCTCAGCTACTAGACTTGATAATTTTGCTAATGTATCCGGTTATTGTTAAGAATGGAGTCACTTGCCGATCAATTATCTGAAATCGGGGCACCAGTTTCCAATAACAGACTTGTTATCCAGTTGGTTAATGGTCTTTCAGAAGCATATGATAATGTGGCTATGATTATTCAGCAGTGTGATCCTCTCCCTCTCTTTTATGAGGCTCGGTCCAGACTTATTGTGGAGGAAACTTGCAAGTTTAAACGAGCTGTTTCAGGTGCACTCTCCTCTAATTCTGCTTTCTATGTTAACTCATCTGGACGGTCTTCTCGGGATAATCATGACAAGAACTGTTCTCGTGGTTCAACTCGTGGACGTCATAACTCTCGGGGTCGGACTAATACTCATAAGAGTGGTCGTGTGGGAGGTTGAAATGGCGCCCGGCCGATAGGTTCCACCTATGGTTGGCAACCCCAACCGTCTTAGTATCCGCCCTGGCCTACTACATTCCCTGCTTGGAATGGTCAATAGTTTTGGAATGGGCCCCCTTCTTGAGCAATTCCTAATCCTCAGTACCCGCCTTGCCCGTATCCTACTTCATCAAGATAATGGGTCCGTGCTCCACCAAGTCATTAGGCCCGTACTCTTCGGCCAATCCTCAAGCCCATTTAGCCGTGCCTACTGATATCCACAGTGCTATGACTCATATGTCCATGCAGTAGCCCCCGGACAATACTTGGTATATGGACACTGTTGCTGCCTCCCACATGACAGCTAATTCGGGTACTCTAAGTTCTTATGTTAATTCAAGCATTTCTCGTTCTGTTATTGTTGGTGACGGGAATTTAATTCTTATACATGGTTATGGTCGAGCATCTATTTTTCCCACTCATCCTAACTATGCTTTACACAATGTTATCCATGCACCTCGCTTAGTTAAAAACCTGGTTTCTGTACGCCAATTTGTCAAAGATAATAATGCCTCGATTGAATTTGACCCTCTTGATTTTTCCGTGAAGGATTTTCGGACGGGTCATCCGGCTTTGAGATGCAATAGCACATGCGATTTATACCCTGTCACTTCATCTGTTTCCCCTTCTTCATCATTTACTTCATCTGCATTCGTTGCTTTATCTACAGGAATTTGGTACTCTCGTTTGGGTTACCCGGACAAGCCCGTGTTTGATTCCCTTCGTCATTTGAACTATATTTCTTGTACTGCAAACAATTTTGATTCTGTTTATCACTTATGTGTGTTTGGGAAACAATTTAAATTTCCATTTCAAGACTCTTCATCATTTACTTGTGCATGCTGATTTACGGACATCTCCTATTTTAAGCTCGTCTGGACACAAATATTACTTGGTATTACTTGATGACTTCACCAATTTATTTTGGACTTTTCCTCTAGGCCATAAATCTCAGGTCTTTGCTGTATTTACAGTCTTTAGTAAATTTGTGTCCACTCAATTTGGTGGTGCCATAAAGAGCTTTCGGTGCGATGATGGGAAAGAGTTTGAAAACTCTTTCTTCCATCGGTTTTGCGCCTCTTCTGGAATGGTGTTTCGTTTCTCTTGTCCGCATAATTCTTCTCAAAATGGTCATGCTGATCGCAAAATCCGAAGTCTAAATAATATGGTTCGTACATTACTTCTTCATGCCTCTATTCATCCTTCTTTGTGGTATATATTGAACATTCTTCCGTCGATCAATTTTTCATCTCCCACTCATAATATTTATGCTCGTATCCCTGACTTATCTCATATTCGTATATTTGGATGTTTTTGTTTTTCACTACTCTCATCCACATCCATTCATAAGTTGCAGGCTCGTTCAACTCCATGTGTATTTCTTGGATTTCCTCCCAACCATAGAGAGTAAAAATGTTTTGATTTAAAAAATAACAAATTCATTATAGTAAGACATGTTGTTTTTGATTAATCGGTGTTTCCTTTTTCATCTCACTTTAACCCATCCCCACCTACTTATGATTTTTTGACTGATTATATTTCCCCAACTATCAAGACTCATGTTTTCTTCCCTCTACTGGTCTGCTCGAGTCGCAGATCTTCCAAGCGAAATGTGTCTCAGATCGACCAACACCCTCCCACTTAGGTCTGTCTCTCCTCCACCGTGCCTAAATCCGACTAGACCAGCCGAAATTGAAACATCATTCGTACCAGGACTACCACCCGACACCCAACCCTCTGCCTACGGCTCGTCCTTATACCATGGTTACGCATAGCAGGTCGGGTATCACCAAGCCAAAAATCCCATTTAAACGTTCCTCCGCCACAACTACATCACCCATCCCTCGTACCCCGAAAGATGTTCTACATAACCCGAATTGGAAACTAGCTATGACAAACGAGTATAATGCTTTACTTGAATATAAGACTGGTGTTCTGGTTCCTCGACCTGTGGGGGTTAATATCATTCTTTATATGTGTATTTTTCGTCACAAAACTCATTCTGATGATTATTTTGAGTGATATAAGGCTCGTCTTGTTGCTGACGGAAAGTCTCAACAGGTTGGATTAGACTGTGATGAGACGTTCAGCCATGTTGTCAAACCTTCGACCATCCGCACCGTCTTGAGCATTTTGATTTCACGCTCCTGGTCGATTCATCAGCTTAATGTCAAGAATGCTTTTCTTCATGGTCATCTTAATGAGACAGTCTACATGCACCAGCCCCTTGGTTTTCGGAGCTTTGTTCATCCTGAATATGTTTGTTTGTTACACCGTTCTCTCTAAGGTCTCAAACAAGCTCCTCGACCTGGTACCAGCGTTTCATTGACTTTGTTTCCTCGATTGTTGTCTCTCATAGCAGATCCGACCATTCGTTGTTCATTTTCATCCAAGGCACTCCGACTTTATATTATGGGTCACCTGAATTCCGAGTTTACTATAAAGGACCTTGGCCCGTTATCGAATTCTTTGGGCGTCGCGGTTACTCGTCATTCAGGTGGTATGTTTCTCTCACAGTAGAAATACGCATCAGATATCATTGCTCGTGCTGGTATGGACTCATGCTCCCCATCCGAGACTCTTGTAGATCTTAGGGTAAGCCGGCACCACCGATAGTCCTCCCTTCGAGGACCCTACTCTATACCGCAGCCTAGCCGGGTAACTCCAGCATCTCACCTTCACTCGTACAGACATCTCCCATGCCGTCCAGCAAGTATGTCTTCATATGAACGATCCGCCTTTCCATCACATAAGGGCTCTCAAATGGATCATTCGTTATATACAGGGAACTAGTAATCTCGGACTTCATCTATACTCCTCTTTTGTTTTCAGACTGGTCTCTTATACAGATGATGATTGGGTTGGTTGTCCCGTCACACGTCGCTCTACCTCTGGCTATTGTGTGTTCTTAGGCGAAAACCTGATATCTTGGTCGTCCAAACATCAACCGACTCTATCTCGCTCCAACACCGAAGCCGAGTACCGTGGGGTGGCTAATGTTATAGAAAAATCATGCTGGATTCGCAATCTCTTTCTAGAACTTCGTTGTTCGGTCTCTCGCGCAACTCTGGTATACTATAACAATGTCAGTGCTATCTACCTTTCAGGAAACCCGGTGCAACATCAACGAACCAAGCATATAGAACTTGACATACATTTTGTTCGAGAGAAAGTTTCCAAAAGCCAGGTTCGTGTTCTTCATGTCCCATCTCTTTCTAGATTTCATATATGTCTCCACCAAAGGCTTGCCGCGTGTCATATTCCTTGATTTCAAATCCAGCCTAAACGTCCGGGAACCTCCCGCTCAAACTGTAGGGACGTATTAGCGATAATAATTGTTATCCATATTTTATGAAGAGTTTGAAAGTATTTATACTCTTCTTTATAATATTCGTAAGTGTATATTTATATTCAGATAATCAATAAAAAAAAGTATAAATCAAACAAGGATGTGCTCTATGTTTTTTTCATCAGCAAACCAAACTTAAATTACCGGCTCTTTGAAATAAAGAGCTCGAGATGGAACCAAAACAACAACCTAAGAGCATTCTGCAAGGAACCTCCAACACCAACATCCCACAACCGGGATTGAAACAGAATACAACACAACCACCAACCCAAACGCCCCACACTGACCCAACCAGGGTAACACTTGATCACAATCACAAGAACAACAAAAGACCACAGCCCACACATGGGAGTTTAACAAACACCACATACTGTTAGAAAACCCAACCAAACAGAAGAGAAAATACTGGTCTAATACCAAAATTTTCAACCTTGAAGAACAATTGCAAAAAAAAAAATATAGGTCTTGAACCAGGATTTCATCACCATTAAGTGCAGAAGGGGCCAAACAACTCAAAAGCTACACCCGAGAAGACAGAAACCCTAGCCTTAAACAAACAATTCCCAGGTTTTTACAGTTTCAAACCCCAGAAAATGGAGTCTGAAACCGTATGCCGGCGGCCAACACCGCAAACGGCAGCCCTAATCCAGTAAAGATACCAGAGCCCACAAACTTATCTTCTCTATCGACCAGCTTCAAAACAGACTATGAAAGTCTAAGATCTCATCGGTGGCCAACACCAGGAAACCGGTGAGTCCGTGCCTACACTAGGATGGGAAGAGATGAAGCCTAATCGATAAAGACGAAAGAGAGAGCATGAGGAAGGGTCTGATAGAATAAAGACAGAGGAGATACATGTCCCCCGACGTAGATTCCAAAGATCAACTTAACGCGTTGGATCTCCACTTGCTCTGGTTGAACCAGCTCCGGTCAACATTGAGAGGGAAGCCAAGGAAGAAGTCGCGGAGCCAGAAATCCTGACTCCCGATCTGACAGCGCGAGGAAAGCTCTCGAGCAGAGGAAGAATTGAGGTCGTAGATTTGACCCGGAATGGGCAGATCTACAAGTAGCAGCACCCAAAACGAGCCTTCGACCTCCAAGCCAACAAAGATAACCAAGACCACAATAATCCTTCAAGGAGGAAGTGCGTCCCACAGCTGGAAAAGATGAACTTCACTGGAAAAGGAGAAATCCGGACGCGAAGGCGGAGCAGCGAAACCCTCACCGAGGCGCCTTCGAACCCCAATATGCAACGGTCTCCTCTTGGGAAGGAAGAGAAACGCGTCCCACATCCATTCTAGGTCGGGACGGAAATGAAAAGGGTGTGGGTAAAGGCGAGAGGGAAGGGGGATGTGCTATATGTTGAGCTTGTTTGATATATAGGGATGGTATAACGTGAGAACCGACCTTATTGTGAGAACTACGGACGCACATGAGGGCGACACGTGTCCTTTTCCTGTGCGTGTGTTAATAACGCGCGCGCATGTTGTTGGTAGCGCACACATGTTGCTGGCCGATCGACCGTGGTGGTACCGGTACAACATACACATAGTGCTGGTACAATACGCACACAATGTTGCTGGCCGATCGGCCCTGGTGCTGGCCGATCAGCCGTGGTGGTGCTGGTACAACACGCACATAGTGTTGGTACAATACGCACACAGTGTGTTGGCCGATCGGACTTGGTGCTTGCCGATCGATCGTGGTGGTGCTGGTACAATACGCATATAGTGCTGGTACAATAATTATTAATTCAGAAAAACTGATTTACAATCAAAGCCTCGTGTGTTAATAAATCCTAAACCCTAAAACTAAACCCTAAACTCTAAACACTAAACCCTAAAACTATACCCCTAAACCCTAAACCTTAAAGAAAGTAATCTCAGAGTCCTAATATGAATAAAGGAAATCAGAAAACCAAATAAATAAATAAATTCATAATCTAAAAGTACAATTTTGACCCTCTAGATGACCTCGAATGGCCTAAAAATATTGTACATCACGACATCGCCATGAGTCTTTCTCGGACGGTCGTTTCCACCCAAAAAAATACTAGAGTTTTGTTAAATTCTGACACTGACTCCAGCTCAGGTTCAATTATGCCGATTCAATACATACACAGTGTTGATACAATAAAAGTACACAGTGCTGGTACAATAAGTACACAGTGCTGATACATCATATATATGGGTGTTGGTACCACATGTATATGACTAACCAGCTGATAGTCCAGGTTTAACCCACCAATCGCTTAGATTAACCAGCCCATCGGCCAGGTTTGACCCACCAATCGAACGCATGAACAATAATTGTGCGCTCGTGAACAACAGTTGTGTGTGTGCAAAAAGAACACATGTCGCTCTCCTATGCGTCCGCTGTTCTTACAATAAGACTCAGTTTTCATTTGATATTGGGTCTCTATATATATACATGTATAGTTGATTATATATATACATGTGAGCTGAAATCGGCTAGAAACCACTCTTAACCTAAAAACTAGAGAACCAATCCAGCCACACACACCTAAGATCCAACATTCACCAAGAAGCCACATCATCACCCCAATTTCACCCAAACTCACGCCACTTTCATCATTTCTCACACAAGCAAGGGCATAATTGTAAAAGCATGGTGCCATGTGGACAAATGTCCATTTTTTTCTTCACTAATTCATTAATTTAATATTTCCCGATTCGTTTGAACTCCGATTAGCTTCAAACTTGCGCCAATATTTTTATTTTTTCAAGGGCTTTAAATCAAGATCAATCATGAATATATTTTGAAGCACGAAAATAAAAAAGGTATATCGGGGTGATAAAAATATTTTTGAGTGTTGATAAATCTTCACTAATAAATGTTTTATATCAGAGGTATCAAACTAGTGCTAAATGTTGATAAAAACATGTACTGAGGTGATAAAAACCATGTTCAATTTTGATAATAAGTGTGATAAACTAGAGTTTAGCGTTGATAAAAAAAACATGTGATGGGGGTGATAAAAACATATGTAATTTAACGTTAAACATAGTGTTTAGTGTTGATAAAACTAGTGTTCATAAAAACACGTGGTGAGGTGATAAAAATCATGTTCGGTTTTGGAAAATGAGGTGATAAAACTAGTGTGCAGTGTTGATAAAACCAGTGTAACATGTTGATAAAACCAATGTAAAGTGTTGATAAAAATTACCCAAATATAATTTTTTTTAAATCAGCCCCGAAATAATTATTTTTTTCGTGCTTCAAAAAAACATGTGATAGGGTGATAAAACACGCGTAATTTAATGATAAAACATAGTATTTGGTGTTGATAAAACTAGTGTTCATAAAAAACACGTGATTATGTGATAAAATCATGATCAGTTTTGGAAATGAGGTGATAAACCCAGTGCAAAGTGTTGATAAAACCAGTGTAACAGTGTTGATAAAAACAGAGCGAAGTATTGATAAAAACAGAGCAAAGTGTTGATAAAAATTACCCATGTATAATTTTTTTTATAAAAAAATCAGCCCCGAGATAAATAAAAAATTTGTGCTTCAAAATATATTCATGAGTGATCTTGATAGAAATCCCTTGAAAAAACAAAACTAATAGCGCAAGTTTGAAGCCAATCAGAGTTCAAACGAAGTGGAAAAAAATTAAATTAGTGAATTGGTAAAAAAAAGTAATATGATAGTTTTACTAAAAAAACCCTTCCCACTTACTAAAAAGTGTTGTTTTTTTTTTGCAGTCAACCACTCAATTGCATCTCATACCTTCACTCTTAAAATAGATGGCTTAGTTTGGTTCTCTAGTTTTTAGGTTAAGACATGATTTGTATTTGATATCTCCTCATATACATGTATAATTATTTGTGGAAGGAACAAAAAGAGCAAAACCCTAGTCTTCTCTCTGACTTGAAATCCGTGCCGCCCAACCTCAGCCGCCAGCCTCTCCTCCTTCCTCGTCGGCGACGGCCAAGGCCACCATGGTTGTAGCTGTCGCCAGTGAGGACCTTTGCCTTCTCTCCCTCTTCCATGTTCCTTCTTCGCCTCCCCCGTTCTCTCTCATCGCCCTCCTCAGCCGCCTGACTCTCCTCCGACCTCGTCGTACCCCCTCTTGACCCCGGCCAGTTCTGCTTCTGACACCGCTCCACCGCCCAGCTCTTCTCCTTCGGCATGCTCTCCTCCGAAGCTTTCTCCTGGTCTCTCAACGTCGCTGGTGGTCCCAGATCTCTCGCCGGTGGTCGATGGCTTCTGAGGATCTACAGATCCGACAGAGTCTCTCCTTCGTCTGGTATAGATCTCGGCCAGTGAGTGGTTGCTTGCCACCAGTGTCTGGTTTGGCTCGGCTGTGTGTTTTCAGTTCCGGCGAGGACTTGCACGTTGGTCGGCCGGCAGAGCAAGGGTGTGTCGGCGCGAAACTCGTCAATTGGTTATTGGGCCGGGTAGGGCTGGTTGCTCTTGGGCCGGACCATATTCTGCTTTGGGTCGAGCTAGTGGGCCGGATCTGGATAGGTTTACCCTGTTCATCTCGGGTCGGATCCTCTCGGGTCGGTGCAACTCAGTTCGAATCTTCTAGGGTCAGATCATCTCGGGTCGGTGCTTCTCGGGTCGGGTATTCTCAGATCTGGTTTTCCCAGGTCGGGTCTTCTCGAATCTGGCTTCGGGTTGAAATTTTGGGCTTCTCTTCCCTCTTTCTTTCCCTTTTTCGTCATTGGTGGTCGTCGTGCTTCCCCTTCCTCCTTGCTGGAGCGGTTCGTCTGTTCTAGTTGCGGTTTCAAGGAGTTTGGGCCGGTTTAGGTATTGGCCTCGGGACATCCCGTCTCCGTTGTTTACCGCAAAGCGGTTTGGGGTGGTTGGAATGCTACCTCGAAGGTGTCTACTTCTGAGTTGATCGTGGGACGCGCTTCTACATCCTCCCGGTTGTGGATCGTTGCGTCTCGGGACCGGGCGCTTTTGCTGGTTCGTTCTCTGGCCCGGTGGCTCTTCTCAGGTATGGTCGTGGGACGCGTTTCTTCCTCCACCCGGAGGTCGATCGTCGTGGACCTGGTGTTTCACTGAGGCTTTCGGTGTTGCTAGCTGTTTTCTGGACCTGTCAGTAGTGGCTCTCGGGTGTCTTCGTCCAGATTCATCGTGGGAGGCGTTTCCGAGCTCAGATTCGTCGTGCTTCTAGCCTCATCACTCATCGTCGCAGATGGTATGGTTCTTGTTTCTCCTTTGTCCCTATCTGTAGCTTGTGGGTTTTCTGCTCAACCTTAGATTTAGGCTCTTTCGATTTCCTTTGTACCCCTGTCTTGATTGCGGGGCCCGTCATCCTTTAGGTGTTGGCCTATGATGGGTTGTGCTGGGTCTTTAGACCTTGGAAATCGAGTTGTCCTTCTTTCTTTGGGTTTTGAGTTTCAGTGTTTGCACTGTTATATCTCTGTCGGTTCACGATGTTGGTCGGCGGCGTGTTGGTTTCCTTTGGGATGCCGATGAGATACAGTTTCTCCTCCAGTTCTGGTTAGGTCTTTGGTGATTACTTTTGGAAGAAGGCTAGCTTCTCGAGCTTTATGGTTCCTATCTTGGTATTAGACCTTTTTTAGTGCTTCATGGTGGCTATATTCGGGTGTGAGTCTCCTTTTTTAGCCGTCCTTTTATTTTTTCTTTTCCTTTTGGGTATGCGTACCCCTTCACTTTCGGGTCTGCGTACCCCTTCACTTTCGGGTCTGTGTACCCCTTCACTTTCGGGTCTGCGTACCCGTGCACTTCAGGGTCTGCGTACCCATTCACTTCAGGGTCAGCGTACCCTTTCACTTCCGGGTCTGCGTACCCGTGCACTTCAGGGTCTGCGTACCCATTCATTTCCGGGTCTGCGTACCCATTCACATCAGGGTCTGTGTACTCATTCATTTTCAGGGTTTGTGTACCCTTTCATCTTCACCCAGGGTATGCGTACTCATTCATAGCTACCTGGGTTGTAGCAGTTATTGTTGACTTTTTTGTTGGTGAGTCTGTAGCTAGACTCACTTACTTATATATACAAAAAAAATTGCTGATATATAGATATATGATAAAGAGTGATTTCGATGCGCATTTATGATGTGTACAGAAATTTGAACTCTAGTATTGTTGAAAATTTAGGATATAATAATTGAAGGAAGATTATGACAACATATTTTGGAGTGTTTAATTGAATTGACATTGTCCCAGCAAGTTGCAACGAATTATATTGTTCAATTAAACACTACAAAATATGTTGTCATACTCTTTCCTTCAATTATTATATTCTAAATTTTCAACAATATTTTTTTGAGGCCATGAATATGATAGTCAGTCTTATAATAGTCTGAGAATTAAAAAGAAATGCTGGCGTTCTTTGCTTTTGATTGGGTCGGCGGATTAAGATGGTGAGTCGATGTGACGGAGAGAGACCATTAACAGATATGACAACCGATTCCTAATAAAATTTGTGGAGAGGAATGATAATATGATTGTACACAACAAACAAAATATTTTTAATTATATTAATAATAATAAAAATAAAATATTTTTAATATATCAAATCTCAATTTGTGTCTTTTAATAAATAGTTATTTTTAATTTTATGTTATGATAATAATTTTATTATAAGGAATGAAAATATTATTAAATAAAACGTTTAGGTGATCGGAAAGCTGTTTTCACCATACAACCAAATACTAAAACAATATTGAAAAATAACGACTGAAAATTAAATGTTGCTCTAGGCATAAAGGCGGTCGGAGGGGGGGGAACTTCGGTAGCATCCGAGGACACCGATACAGCATACGCCAACCATAAGGCACTGGTTGAGCAAACCGATTGAAGAAGGTGCAGAGGTTGACTGATATCTCCCCCGGAGAGTCAGCGTGCGTCGTCTTCCCTTGACTGATAAAAGTAGGGCTCCTGAACGCGGGAGTGCTGACCCCGAACTGGTAGTGGAGAATCTTGTCGACATTTGATGGACCCGTTGCCACCATCTTGCCAGAGAGAGGGAACCGTCTACCAACCTCTCTCTGGAACTCCTTGGACTCATTCCTGGAGGCGGGGGTGCTTGTGCCCCCCCCCCCCCCCCCCCGCTGTACCTGACGCCCCATCTGATCCCTCCGAATCCTCCGACTCCTCAGACACCCCATCCCGCTCTAGCCTCTTCTTTCCGGAGAGCGACGTAGTATGCTCCCTAGGGAGCCAACCAGCCTGTATATCTTGATCATGATCCACCCGAACCCTGTATCCCCCCATCTCCTGGCTCTGTTGAGGCGTCACTACCTTCGGTACTTGCTGAGTTCCCTTGCCAACCCTTCCCAGGTAGTTCCAGTTTGTCCCCGGGATAGCTTTTCAATGCTTCGCTTTCTCCAAAGCCGACCTCGGGTCAGCCGGGGCCCTGAGCGATGATCCACTTGTTCCCCCCACCTCCGGGCAAACCGGGAAGATATGTCTAGCACAGCTGCACCTGAAGCAGTGATTCGGTAGGTGTTCATACGATACATGAAGGTCCACGTGTTCATACGATACATGTAGGTGTTCATACGATACAGGGATTCGGGATAGCTTTTCATTGCTTCGCTTTCTTCATGAAGTCTCCCCAGCAGAGTCTCGATCTATCCACATCTACTGCCTGACATACCCACAGCGTATTCCCTATTCGAAAACTCACTTCCGTATTCCATGCCCCTACTGGGAGATTAGAGACCCTGGCCCAGACAGAGAAGTGGTGAAAACTGAGAGACCCTGCTTGCATGTGGGCCCTCAGGTCAGTGAACACCACCAGCGCATCCCAGTACGCCTATGGTTCCCCGAGGAGAACCCTCGTCTATTCCTTAGCCGAACGGAAAAAGAAGGCTACTAGGCCCCCTTCCAAAGGCTTCGCCTCCACTTTCATCCCCCAAAGGTCCTCCATTCTAGCCACCAGCGACTTCCAGAAGACTTTCTTGGACGATAGTACCTTTGCCGCCAGAGCAAACTGATATTGGGAACTACGACCAGCCACTTCCTTAGCCGGCACCACCACCTCCTTGATCTGCATTGAGGACATCCGTGCCCCCACGTCCCCTACCTGCTCTCTAGCTTTTTGAGACCCGCCCCCAGGACCTGACCCATATCTTGATCCGCTTTTCCAAGACCCCTCACCCCAACCTGGTCAAAATCGGATCCAAATGGGGCGACCCGACCCCTTCAGATTCGGGCACCCATCCGGGCCGCCTCTCACCCGACCCGCTCCCATTGCCCCGACCTGATCCATAACGCGCCGCCCATCGGGCCACGTCCTTAGTTCCCCCACGGGTCAAGCCCATTGTCTGCCCCCGGCCTGCTTGTCCCAGCCCAGCCCGAGGAGTCCAGCCCAGATCCTTTCTCCCAGGCCGTCGCGCGTCCAGTAGCAGCCCCTGGCCCAGACCCAAATCTCCGCCTGCTCGCTCCGGCCCAAACTGTGGAGCCCTAGCTTCCTCCCGTGCCAAACCTTTCCCTTACGTCTCCTCCATGCCACAGCCGCCGGCGATTCCACCATCGTGGCTTCGGTGTCCGATGAGATCGCAATGAGAACTCCCTCCTCTACCTCCTTTGCCGCCTTCGATCCCGACCAAGGTGATAAGCCGTCATCCTCCACGGCGGCCTCGAGTCGACTCCCCCCGCACCGGTAAGGCCCCGATCTCTCTCCGCCGGACCACTCCCCACCCTCCTTGGCCGAGGTCCTCTCGTCGGGGTGCGACGCACCCCTCTCGCCGTCGATTGGATGCGGCTCCCCACGACCCACCCATCCTCCACCGTGCGCTGGGCTGAGAACCGCATCAGGAAGACTTCCCCGGTTCGCGGCGTCAAGCCCTCATCCGACACCACCAGGTCATCATCCATGGACCCATTCAGTGCCTCCGTCCCCGACTCCGGACCTTCCTCACTCTCCCGCTAAACCCTGTCTGGCATACACGACTCACGGAACAGTTCCGCATCGAACACGCCCTCACCCCCGTCCAAATCACCAGTGGAAGCCATGGCCCTCTTTGTCAATGATGAGATTTTTGCAAAACCCTAACCCTAGCACAGAGGGAGAGAGCTGCGACTCTTGCTCTTTTATGATAATAATTTTAATATTAAGGGTAAACTTCATTTTACTACCCTAAAAATAGTTGCATTTCATCGCACTAGCTATAGTTTGTTACACCTCACTTCCCTAACAAAACTCTTAGTTTCAGGTTAGTACCTGCCGTTGGTTTTCCATCCATTTTGGAGTGAAAATGGTCATGTGCCTTGCACATGACCCCAATTTTTTTTTTAATGACAACACTACCCTTTGCTCCATTAAAACCCTAAATTCCATTCACCCTCTTCATTTCCTCTATTCCCATCACTTTACTTTATTTGCTCCTCAAAACCCTCTCTACCGCAACCTCAAACACCACCGCGGAAAAGGAGCTGGACGCTGGCGGAGGAGGAGCTCGACGTCGGAGGAGCACGCCGGAGGTCCTCTGTTCTTCGTCCTCAACGAGCTTCTCCTTCCCTAGATCTGATTTGCAGGTTCCGCGCCCACCATCGAGCTCAGATCCGCCAACGCGCCCTCTATCGAACTCAGATCTGCTGCCGCTCAAGCATCTAGTTCGTTCCTCGCCGGAGAAGACGCACCAGAGCCTCCATCGAGTTCGGATGATTACAACTTTTGGTTGTTTGTTCTTTTTTTAGAAGGCAGAGTGGTATTTATGCTATTTATTTGTTATTTCTTTTTTGGAGGATTGTAAGGCTTTGTGTATGATTAGAAGGCTTTGAAATTGAATATTCTTGCCAGTTCCGAATTATGTTGCATAGTTGGTTTTTGGCTTTTATTTGTGTGGGATTAGGAGGCTCAGTAATTGGTACTTTTAATTTGAAAACACGTAAAGGTATGTTTGATGGAGTATTTGATGAATTTGGGTACTATGTATCGGGATGATATTTGGCCATGGAAGATGGAGATAAGGATGATTACTATTGGTGGAGGTGCAAATAATTAAGGTATAATTATAAATGATTAACACACTAATAAAAAATTAATTACTGAAAAGTAATTTTTTAATAAGATATGACTTAAACTAATAAAAGGGTATTCCTTAAAAAAATTCTCCCTGACCTTGTGAGCCAAGCCCTAGCCTTATTATGCTACTATGGAGTTATCGTCTGTCGCTTTTGCTGTCGTGTCGCCTGGGACACGCGTCTTTGTCGTCCCGTGTTCGCCTATCGTGTCCATATGACCTCGCAGACCACGCCTGGTGCAAAGTTTATCTACGGATGGGAGTGGTTGGCCTTCCCCCAACCCTCGCCGTCTCTCTCCTCCCCTATCAGTCTTGCGACTTCAGAGCCTTCCATGAAACCTCGATCTTCCTTGCGGGTCTCACCTGATCCCCCCATCCCTGGGCCTCTTCCCCCACCGCTCCTACGACAATCTTTGCAAACCCTAGTCCAATCGCCATGCCTCCTTCCCTTCCTCTTTCGGCTCCATCTGACTCCCTTGTTTCTTCTGGTCAGGTGATCCTTCCGCCACCGCCTTCCTGTGCACCAATCCCCCTGTTTTGCCCAAATCTAGTCTACGGGAGGGCTCAGGGACTAACTCCAACCGGCCGAACTAGGAGTGTTGGGGGATCTCGAAGATTTCGGCTCGATGCTTCAGGTCCTCTCCGCGTGGGACGAACCCTAATCCGCGTGGACCAAACCCTAAGCCGCGTGGGCAAAACCCTAATCCGCCGCTCAGAGCCCACCATGACATTGCCCTGATGTCCTCTAGGGTTAGTGGTTCGTTGCCGGGGTTTGCTACTCTTGGGATGGCGAGGAAGAGGACTCGAGAGGGAACATAGTACTCGTCGGCTACCTTGGCCCGGTCGAGGACCGCTCGAATTAAGGGTTGGGGCGCGACTGCGGTGGCCTGAAAAGGAGCGTAGAGCGGCTTCCCAGGAGTTGGAGTCGACATCGGAAGCGGGTACAATGGTCTCCTAGAGGGCACGACTTAGGGCCTCATACTGCAGGGAGCAATTTCGTCTGGGCTGTGGTGGAAGCTGTTATGGTGCCCGGGGCGGTAACGCCTTGGAGGGAAGCCTGGTCGGCGCGTTGGGGATGGTACCCGCAACGCCGTCCCCTAGCGTATCGAAGAGCTTCACTGCGATATTCTCTGTTGCAAAGATCTCGCCCATGTGCAACCCATGGTCGTCGGGAGCTCTGACCAGGAATTCTGAAGGATGTCGGCATGTTGCCACTAAACCCGATACCTAAGAACGAGTTGTCTCGAAGTAGGGTACCCGGGGTAACACTAGACCTGATTACTAATCCGGGTCTCGGGCACCCTATTTGGGTTCAAACCAAATGGCCAGCGACATGCCACTTTATTGCCCGAGTTCAAAACAAGTGGCCAGTGGAAGGTCACTCGGTGTGTTCTTACCCGGTACCCCCGGGCTTCTTTGTACACGGGATCATCCGGGGACATGGAGCTGTTCGCCCTCGGCTGATTCAGTAACTGACCAGAGGATGCTGATGATGGCTCTCTGATGAAGGAGACATCAATAGGGGTGTGGGGCGTCCGATCACAGGCGAGGGTGAGGCCCCGCCGGGAGGGATAATGCACAACCCTGGTATTGGGGACTGGCCTAAGGAGGGGTCCCCGAGCAATGTTGTGCCTCCCGCCATCACCATTACTGTCGAGGTCCCTCAGGATCTCCGGTATCCCGTTCCTTCTCACCGCTTTCTTAACTTGCACTCGAGGTGTCCAAATACCGTCTGTGACGGTTCTGATATTAACAGGATCAGTGAACCATTGTTCATGAATACTGACCTGATGGTTGGGGAGCCTGTTCCCCGATGCATGTTATGCAATCGTTTTTAAGTAATAAGAATTGCACCTTTTGCTAAAAAAAAGTAATAAAAGGGTTAATATTAAGAAATCTGATTTTGCTAAAAACATATTTCTTTTTATAAAAATAAAATATGATTTTTTAAAATAAAAAATTAATTTTTTTAAAATAGGAACTGATTTTAATAAATAAAACTGATTCTTTTAAAATAGAAATTGATTTTATTAAGTAAATCTGATTTTTTTAAATAGAAACTGATTTTTTTTAAAATATAAAACAGACTTTCAAAAATAGAATCTGATCTTTTAAAAAATAAAAAGCTGATTTTTATAAAATAAATATTTTTTTTGGGGAAATTTCATTTTACCACCCTGCCAAACATTTAATTTCAGTTTGATACCCTGGCATAAATTTTTATCAGTTTCATACCCTAACCAAACTTTTAATTTCACTTTCATACCCAGCCGGGTAAAATGTCCAAAATACCCCTAACTATTACTCAAATTTTCAAACTCATGCCATTGGTTCAGAATTTGAAAATAAGTTAAATGACAATAATACCCTTCATTGTTAGGGTGTTAAAATGAAAATTTCACTACTTTGAAAATAAAATCAGTTTTTTTTATATAAATTCAATTTTTATTTAAGAAAATTATTTTTATTTTCAAAAATTCAGATTTTAGTTTTAAAAATACATAAAAAAATCAGAAAATTATTTTTAAAAATTCAGTTTTTATTAAAAAATTAATATAAAAATAATGGTTTTGAACATTTGAGTGTTAGTGAGGGGTACTTTTGACTTTTTAAGTGTTTGGATGGAAAAATGGATGAAAAATAGACAGAATATAACGACAGGTACTAAACTAAAACTAAAATTATGGTTAGGGTTGTGAGGCGCAACAAACTATGGTTAGGGTAATGAGACAAAACGCAATTATTTTTAGGGTAGTAAGATGAAGTTTACCCTGATATCAATTATATTATTATAAAAAATTGGTGTCCTTAAAAAGTTGGATCCGCCCTGAGAGAAACAAGATGAACGTGTATATGACATATCAGTATCGGCCAACAAATCTATGAGGATCTTTATGTCTTCCACATACAAAGACCTGACCTTTGCTCTTGTCTCGATCTACAGAGAAGAGATAAGAATTTTGAATAAGAAAGAAAAACGAGTAAATTAGAAAGATGTTGAAGCCGAAAGAAAGAGAGAGGAGAGAAAAATGGAGAAAACGTGAAGAAGAGAGAGGAGGAATGATATTTATGAGGAAGGTAGGATAGATGGAGAAGATGGATGAATTGGGTAATTCAATTAACTTTGGGGAAATTATTCAGAAGGTTTTTTTTTTGCTAATTCAATCAGGAGGGCAGTCTTCGTTTTTTGTTTTTTGTTTTTGTTTTATTTTAAATCAAATAATGAAAGTACAAATATATCCTCCTACTTTACTCTTCAATTACCTCCAACTCTTTATCTTCCTTCTCCTTCTTCTGTACACTTCATTAAAAAAAAAAAAAACTCAGTCTCTCTCTCACGCGCTCTCTCTCTGCAAATCCGAGCAAGGGTCAAAGTCCCCGTCTCTATCTCCGTCGCGACGAAGTTCCACGTCAACGACGTCCAACCAGGTACGAGTTGAACTGAAGGATTTAGGATAGATTATTTTATTTTTGCAAAAACTTGGGTTGGGGACACGCAAATAGTGGTGGTGAGGATTATGGGTTCATCGTCGGTGTGTAGGCGGTCAATCGACGGTTTTGGCCCCTTGCCGGAGAACCAAATCCTCGTAGTTTAGAGCTAATCGACCGAGGATTGGGCCCAAACGACAGCGTTTTGGTCCTTTGTTCAACAAGGCACCAAAAACGCCGTCGTTTGGGCCCAATCCTCGGTCGATTGGCTCCAAACGACGGGGATTTGGTCCTTCTCCGGAAAGGGGCCAAATCGACATCGTTTGGCCCCAATCGGCGTCGATGGGTCCTTTGTCCAACAAGGGACCAAGACGTTGTTGTTTGAGCCCAATCCTCGGTTGATTGGCCCCAAACGACCGGGATTTGGTCCTTGTCTAGAAATGGGTCAAACCTCCGCCGAATGGGGTCAATCGGCTCCACTTGATCCTTTACCCAACAAGGGACCAAAGCGCCGTCGTTTGATCCCATTCGGAGGAGGAATGACCCTAAACGACGGGGATTTTGTCCTTTTCTGACAAGGGGTTAATCCTCCGTCGAATGAGGTCAATCGGTGTCGATTGATCCTTTGTCCAACAAGAGACCAAAACGCCGTCGTTTGGCCCAATTCGGCGAAGGATTGACCCCAAACGACGGGGATGTGTTCTTTGTTGATATGGACAAAGTTTCGCCGATTGGTACCAGTCGGCGCGGATTGATGCCAACCAGCTAGAGTTTTTCAATATAAAAACGCTCTGGAATTAACGATAAAGGAGATCTAGTCGCCGATCTGCGAGTAATATATGTAATACTAATGTTTTTTTAATTACTGATGTACCTACTACTACTACTACTACTACTACTACTACTACTACTACTACTACTACTACTACTACCTACCTACTGCTACTGCTACTACCTACCTACTACTACTACTACTACTACTACTACTACTACTACTACTGCTACTACTGCTACTACTACTGCTACTACTACTAATACTACTACCTACCTACTGCTACTACCTACCTACTGCTACTACCTACTACTACTACTGCTACTACTACTACTGCTACTACTACTACTGCTACTACTACTAATCCTACTACCTACCTACTGCTAATCCTACTACCTACCTACTACTACTACATACAATGGAAAATCAAATGCAGCTCGTAGTTCGTTCAAGTAGTGATTTTCGTTCAATTCATAGTACAACCCCGTCTGAAATACCACAGAGGTTTCACGACTAGAAACCGAACTCGAAAAAGAAAAGTTCTTCGAATGCCGGGTCACCATGAGGTGTGGGTACAAACATTTGGAAGAACTTGGGAAGTCCTTGAAGAATGATAGGCCCAAAATTGAAGCTATAAACGAGGGTCCATTCAGTATGTTCATGAATTATCCGATTAAGTTTGGCCACTCCAATAACCTTGCGTGGTCCCTCCTCGTTAGGAGTACAAAGTTGATAAGATCCTCTGAGATGTGTTTCGTCATGAAAGGGACACCGATCAGGTTATCCATTAAGGAATACGCACTGATCACGGGGTTGAACTGCTCAGTACCGAACCTAGAAAATGAAGCACTGATAACACAATAGTAGCCTAAAGTATTTCAACATAAACATTTTCCAAATAATGAACGTGGAGTGACAATGTTGGACTTACAGAAAAGGTTGAAGTTCCTTGTGGAGGAGCGGTTGGTATCAAGGAGCCGGAGAAACGAGCCACATCAAGGAATATGCAAACTGGCTCACCTGTTGTTCGTCGTTGATGCATTGCTACTGAACACCAAGAAAGATAAATAGATTGAAGAACAGTGGATGGGGTTAGTGGATAGCTTGAAGATGTTCAAGAACTTCACATGGGGGTATGTCTTCTTCCAACATCTACGGAAGGAATGTCACCAAGACTTGAAAGCGAAGAAAGTGACGATTGCGCCTGGTCGACCGGGGCCCACATACACCATTTGCGGTTTTCTCCCGGTGTTTACAATAAGTAAAATAGTAATGATAATATTATTATTAGCATCATTAATATCTCATTACTGTATTGCTTATAAATTAATTGATCTATGTAACATATATTGGCATTCGAGTGTATGCCAAAAAATGCATAATAGTAGGGGAAGGAGAATGAAAAGTACACTGCGGACCTCCCAAGATTGTTTACATGGACCATGCCGTGGCCCAAGACATCGTCTCTAAAGGAGGTTTCAGGAAAACTTGCAAAAATGGAGGTAATACAGTGTAATTGTAGTAATAGTTATTTAATTTTGATGTAGCTTAGAGATATCAATTGAATTTAATTGTTATGTCTGTGCAGGTGAAGGAGAGTTAGAGTGTCCTCATCCTAACGAAAGTAGAAAGGGAACTTCCGCATAATCAAATTTCGGAGTCGTACCAGAAGATTCTCTGAATGCCATGATTGATCGAATGACGAAAATTTTAGAGAATGGAGGATCCATTGAATGGGATATTGAGGATGTGTGGCTGTAACCTGCAGCTACTCTGGTCCATGATGGTATGGATGAGGGAATGAGTGCAGAGTCATCTAGAAGATAAGAAGTGGGTGAGAGCTCTAGTTGACAGGGTGTGGAGACATATGGAAGAGAAGATGTAGTTGAGAGCCCTCTTCAACAGTGTGAAGAGCCCGTACGGGACGATGTGGGAGAGGCCGCACCGACGGCTCGTTTGACAATCCTGGATGATGTTCGAGTTGTACGGGATGACATCCGAGCTGTACGGGATCAAATCCGGGCGGAGATAAGAGATTTGAGGGGTAAAATCCAATCGGTTGAAGACGACATCTGAGTTGTGCGTACAGAGCTTGGGGTCAACTTACTGAGATCCTCACTCTACTTCGCACCCAAACCCTGCCTGTGACGTGCCTCAGGCCCACCAATCAGAGTCTGATCCCCATAGATCAGGCACCGGCTCTAGACATTCACCTGCCCCCAGCCTTCTGTTGCTGGCTCTCAAGGAGTAGTTGAGGTTGTTGAATCTCAGTCTTGTGGATCAGGTGCTGGCTCTCGACATTCAGCTGCTAGATCTCGAGAAGTAGTTGAGGTTGTTGAATCTCTGCCTCGTGGATCAGGTGCCTCACCTCGAGGAGCGGTTCTCAACATTCAGCTGCCCCGTAGATCATGTGCCAACTATTGACATTCAACTGCCCCCTCCAATCCTCCTACTACCGGCTCTCGAGGAGTAGTTGAGGTTGTTGACTCTCAGCCTTCTACCGCCGCTGGAGGAACATGTGAGTTTGGCCCCTCTAATCCTCATGTATCAGGCGCCGCCTCTGAAGGTTACAGGCTCTCAAGAACGTGTATTTACGTCTTGGGAGCAGCTTACAAATGAGGAAGCATAGCATCAGACAGAGGATGTTACTCCTGCTGCCAGAGGGTCTCGTCGAGCTCCAGGAAGTTTTCCTCTCCTCTTAGAATCGGTACCCACTCATTCGGAATCAGAGCCCCCAAGTTCAAAAAAGAGGAAGAGAGTAGTCGAGGTTTCAAACGTAGAAGCGACCATTCAAACTACATGGAAGCCTCTGGCCAAGTTAAATTCTCGAGTACAAAAATATGCCAACATCTTACGCGGCGGTGAGCTGGCGAGGAGGTCGAGACTTTTTACGGAAGACGCAATAAAGCGTATTTCCATACTCTCTCGGCCGTTGGATCATTGGTGACCAACGAGATAAGTTTTCAATCTTTTTAAAGTAGTGTAGCATTTGAAACTCCACGTACGTATGTAAGTTGAAACTAATTTTTAATTTATGCAGCAAATAGAGGATAAGTTGTACGACATACGAAAACATCAAAATTGGTATTGTAACGTTTTCCGGCAAGATGTCGTCGTACTGGATTGGTGGTTCCACGAACTCTGCTGTTTGGAGTATGAGTCGGGAAATGTCGCTGAACCAGACAGTGCTTTGATGGCATATGTTTTCGGTAGGTCTCCCATGGATTACAGAACTATGTGGAAGCGACGAAAGAATTTATATTTTCTAGTACAGTATAAAGAGGAAATATGGATCTTGCTACACGTGAACGTAAAAGGAAGCCATATTGATGTCTACGATAACATGACTTCCTAAATATCGGATGCCGAGTTACAAATGTTGATGAGGCCGTATATTAGCATGATCCCTAGGATGCTATTTTGTTCCAATTACTTGCCCGATGACAAGAATAACTTGTACACAGAGGATTTCATCTTCTTAAGCGTGTACCTCAGATTAAAAGGTATGAATGATAGTTCCTCACTTTTATCTACACACTTGAATCCATGTTTAACATATTATATTGTTTTATAGGAGAGGCGAGAGTGGGATCAGCATACTCAAGATGATCGAGCTGAAGATGGAGGGAATTGAATTCGGCGATTATTTGAGAGACAGACTGATGGTGTAGTATCGAAAGAAGTATTGTATTAATTTTTTCTCCGACTGTGATCATCTTTTGTGGTTTGAATGTTGATGATAATTGTTTTCTTGTAGTAGTATTGTATTTAACTGGCTCAGGACTCTGATTGAATGTATTCATTTATTAGTTGAAAATATTGTATATGGATTAAGTCTACCGGTGAGACAACACGCCAATCGGCGGTACATATTTACATTAACCAGGATCACCATACTCTCTAGAATTTTCGTTCGGCGAGACTTGGTCGCCAATCGGTAAAGGTTTGACAGTTACCCAAAAATCCATTTAACCCTACGATTGGGGCCAATCCCCCGCCGATTGGTGACAATTCCGTAGATTGACGGGAATTCCAATAGTTTGGTCGATTCTAACTATCCATCTAACCCTACAATTTGTGAGGAATTCTAGTCGTTCGGCCGGTTCTCCCTGTCCATAGTTACACATAGGTTACACATAGTTACCCTAAACCTAAGATCCACATAGGTTACACCTGGTTACCCTAAACCTAGGTTATACATAGTCACTCTAAACCTAGGTTACACCTAGTTACCCTCAAAGATGTTACTCTTTATTGTTAAAGGTTTCCTTGTCTGGGAATTTGCATTGAATGTCGATGTTGCCTCATCACCGCTTTCAAATTCATCGTTATCATATTTTTCCGTATCCCCTTTGACGGGATAGTCCTCTACGGGAAACTCTTCTTCTTCTGGAGGCTCTTCCTCTCTTTGCTCTTCATCTTCTGAGTCTTCTTTGGCCAGAGATGGGTAGTCCTCTTTTGGCGGAGACTTTGGTGTCGTCGGATTGTGAGCGCATTTGTATATGTACCAAGTATCGCTCCTGTCCGATGAGTCTTTAGAAGGACAATAATCATTCCACAACATTAGATGAAACCGATATAGTAGAAGTAGATTGTAGAAGTGAATGTAAGATGAAAATTTGAGGCAAGATGAGTGTTGCAAGCTCTAGTTTGATTCTTCTTACTTATAGAAGATGAAAAGTAATATATTCTTTATGACGTCGATTTATTGTAACCTACTTTACGTAAGGAATATATTATTTTCGACGTCGATTAGATGCAAGTTGATTTACGTCATCAACATAAACATCTAGAAATATAGCCAATGCAATTAAAACATTCACGACTAAACTAAACAGTCTGTCACCTAATACATGATCCGTACTTAACCCTAACACATGACCCGTACTTAACCCTAACACATGAACCGTACTTAACCATAACACATGAACCGTACTTGACCATAACACATGAACCATACTTAACCATAACACATGAACCGTACTTAACCATAACACATGGCTTGTACTTAACCCTAACACATGAACCGTACTTAACCCTAACACATGTAAGTTAACCAAATATGTTTAAACGTGAAAATAGGCTTCGTTGATCATCTTCAAGCTTGTCAAACGCATCCAGCCTTGCATTCACATTCTAGTTTCTATCCTAGGAAGCTAGAGCCCACATTCGTCGTAATGAGCCATGGTGCTTCCACGGTGACCCATTGCTGCTCGGTGAGATCATCGACCTAATGGATTGGGAGCTCTCTCGGCTGGACCACCTCCAATTATGGGTCTACACTCAGGGTATCCCGCCCCCTGTCCGAACGAGGGCAATTAGGGAAGTCATAGGGGCTACACTTGTTATTTTTTGGCTCCAAAGGACCGGATTTGTGGTCTATTACATGAATTTAAGGCTCATTACTTATGCCCGTTTTCTTAGTTGTCGTATATATATAAAGTGAATAGGAGGGCACAATGAACACAATTTTCAGAAGAGGCACAACTCATTTAGCAAGAAAAAAGGAGAAGATAATTTGGGTGGCTCTTGGCTTAGAGCATGTACAACGGACCGGCCCGACTCACGTTTTTGCGGGCAGCAGGACGCGGGCCGTCTTGTTGTGGGATGACTTTTACGCGTCCTGCGTCCCGCAAAAACGTGGGCCTGGCCGAGGCCCGCGTCCCACGTCCCACAACTGGAGGACGGGCCGAAGCCTGCGTCCCGCGTCCGGCCGCCAGCCAATCCCCGCCTGCCACGTGTCCCTGCAGAAGAAAAAAACCCAACCATTTGCCAATGGTCGGTAACGGTAACAATGATTTATTTATTTAATTTACTTCATTATTTACCCTATAAATACCACAACCCCAACCCCACTTTTCACTCACCCAATCTCCAATTTCACTCTCACATTCCCAAATTTTACTCTCTCATTCTCAATATTCTCGTGAATAATGTCGGGTGACGAAGATACTCGTTCACAATCAGGGGATGGAGATGTAGGATTCTCCCCCGAAGAACTAGCACGGGATTTCCGCGATTTTTAACGCAACCTGGTGAGACCTCCGCTTTCTCGCCATATACGCAACCGGGTTCGAGCTCAAGTAATTTCAAACTATCGTTAAATGTTTCATTTATTTTTTTAATTAATTTTTGTAATTGATTGTTGTTTTTTAATTTATTAAACAAATTTATCTGTTTTAATTTCACTTTTTAAAATACTTTTGTAATAAATATTTTGTAATTTCATTTTTCCAAGGTCAAACAGTTCAACCCACAATGTTACCATATGCCGGCACAAGGTTACCATCCGCCGCCACAAGGTTACCAGCCGCCACCACAAGGTTACCAGCTTCCACCACAATTATATAGCTACCCCGATTTCCCACTACCCAACTGTCCAGGAGCCCGTAGGTCGTCGCATTCATCCTCTGTCGGACTTTCCCAACGACGACCTCGAGCACCACCACAACCACGGAGGACTTGGACCATCGAGGCAGACAAACACCTCATATAGTGCTGGCTCTCGACAACAAGAAACCCGATTAAAGGAAACTTCCAATCCGGAAACACATTCAGGTGCAATGTTGCGAGGAAGTTCAACGCGACTGGAGAACACCGCCCTACGGGTGGAATGCTATCAAGAAACATTGGGCCAGAAATAAGTCGCAAACAAGGAGGTTCCTCGGTTACCTAAAGACCTCTAAGAGCGAGTACCACAACGGCTGGAACCATGAGGACCACATGAGAAATGAAAAGGACATGTGGTCCAATACCAAGGAGGAAGAAAGACCGAAGGAGCACCCGAAAAATTTCGACATCGATCATTGGGTTACCGAGCTTGAGGGAAATGAGAAGTTCGCTGCCGAGGAAGGCACTATGGGTACCGTCCGCCAACAACAACGGCAACAACGACAACGCTTGGACGAGGCTGGAAATTATAGCTCAACCCCACCCACAAGCACAGGGGAAGATTACACACCTCTTGCTGGCGAGTCTCAACAACCAGAATGGGCACCTTCCGATCACAACGAGGGGAGTGAGGTCTTTCTCAGCGATACACCCCTCCCATACGGCCGATGCAAGTTCCTCTCAACCAAGTCGCCAAATGCGACCGCAAGGCAAGAAGGCATCGAAGAGGAAGGGGACCGTCCGCACGGACCGAATACGTGCCTTCACGGAGCTGGAACGTTCAAGGCAGGAAGGCAACCTAAAAAAGACTCGCATGTTACACAAGTTAACCGAAAAGTGGGAAGCAAACTTCGCCACCTACATGTCCATGGTGCAAATGAATACTTACGAGTTCACCGACACCGAAGGTGAGTTGGAAGAGCACCAGTCGTTGAAGGCCCGACTTGCGAGAGTCTTGAATACCCTTGAAGGTGAACTTGAAGCTCTTCGACAACAACAAAGACCACCTGTTCTACCACCACAATGATTCTTGAGCATATATTTTTTGGTTTGTGTTAAAAGGGGATGAATAAAAGTTCAAGTTCATTTTTATTCGTGTTAAATTTATTTCTTTTTTTTTACTATCATTTTTTATTTTTTCACATTTATTTAAATTTTATATAATTTAATCTATTTACGATAAAGAATTAAATAAAACAACAAAATATCAATTAATTAAGCACCCAGCGTCCAGTCAGCATCCACCAACAATACAAGACTCACATACAAACCTCTCATTGCAATACACTCACTATTCTGAGTCATGAGTCCCACTTTTTTGTCCAATCAACATGTGAGCCTTACTAGTGAGCATTTCTATTGTACATGTTCTTAGAGCATCTCCAATGGTTAGACACTACACAGTGTCTATGCGCAGTGTCTAGCCATTGTTTTTTGCTTCCAAACACTGCTCCTCCAATGGTAGTGTCAGAAGCAGTGTCTACACAGTTTCAGTAAATTAAAAAAAACACCCAAATATTTGTGACACTTTTAATTAAACCCAAATACGAATTGCATAACTATTATTTTATTACAAACAAAATAGAAATTACATTAACGTTGCTGATTAATATTTAATTGCGGCCGCCATCTCCAAATTTTGCCCAAATGTGTTCGATGAGATCATCGTGGAGTTGGTGATACACATTCCGATCCCGAATCCTTGCTCTATGGCCCAAGATACTGTCGTTGGTCACCGCTGGGGGTGGTCCTCTACGTACGGTGTGGTCCGGGACAACAAGATCTGCAAGCGGATCAGTGGGCCACGACCTACGCTCATCCTCAACGATCATGTTGTGTAGGATCACACAAGCAGTCATGATAATTGCGAGTGAGCCCCTATCCCACATTCGACCCGGGCGAGTAACGATGTGAAACCGGGCCTGTAGAACTCCAAACGCCCGTTCGATGTCCTTCCTACACGCCTCTTGGTATCTAGCAAAGCATCATTGTTTCGGCGTTTGTGGAGCAGGTATGGACTTCACTAATGTTGCCCAAGCAGGATAGATTCCATCTGTCAAGTAGTACGGGGTTTCGTATTCTCTACCGCCGATCTTGAACTTCACATCTGGGCGAAGCCTTTTACTACCTGGGAGAATAGTGTAGACCTATTGAGCACGTTGATGTCGTTGTTGGAGCCCGGTGTCCCGAAGAAAGCGTGCCAGATCCAAAGGTCTTGGGATGCTACGGCTTCGAGCATGATTGTGGGGACGTTCCCGTGGTCCCTACTTGCGAACTGTGCAGCCCATGCCACAGGACAATTCTTCCAATCCCAATGCATGCAGTCCAGGCTCCCTAACATCCCCGGAAAGTCGCGCTCTTCGTTGATTCGCAACAACCGTTTTGTATCGTCCACGGTCGGGCGTCGTAGATATGTCCGCCCGTACACCTTGATGACGCCAATGCAAAACTTCTTCAGGCAGTCCAGCGCAGTGGTCTCCGCCATTCGCAAATACTCGTCGCAAGCATCGGCTGGACTTCCATAACAGAGCTGACGAAGTGCTACCGTGCACTTCTGGTGTGGAGTGAAAGAGGCCCTCCCCGTAGCGTCCTTTCCGTTACGGAAGTAGGCGTACCGGCCACTCAAACCATTCATGATCCGGATGAACATGTCCCTCGACATCCGGAACCGTCGTCGAAATTGTTGCTCGTTGTACACCGGTTGAGGCGCGAAGTAGTCACGGATCAGCCCTTCGTGTGCATCTTCGCGGTTGCGCTCAATCACTCTCCGCTTGGGTCTCGGCGTCGACAATGAGCTCTCGGCCTCATCATCATCATCACTCATTGGTTGTACGGCTGCCATCAGCTGATCCTCCAATGCTTGTTGTGTTGCCTCAAGATACCTATCAACCGCGACGTCTATTTGTTCTTCTGTCATTTGCTTCATCTCGTCTAGCGTCGGAAGACTCGCCATCGGAAAAAATATAATATGAAAAACTATAGGATTTGGAGAGGAATAGACGAATAGAAGCTTGAAAGAAGAGAGGAGAAGTGAGATTTCAATTGGGGCAGATCTGAATTTATAGAAAACTGTTGGGGTTTTTGGGGGTCGGCGTCGCCACGTGGCGGGTCGTGACTGGCCAGCCGACTAGCCGTTGGCGCCAGACACGACCAGCAGCGTCGTTGCCAGAACCAGCAACGACTCGTAGGCACGCCCCAGCAGACACGGCTTCCAGACACGACAAGTCGTGTCTATTCGTCGTGTCTGGGCCGCGCCTACGCCAGACACGCCGCGTAGGCACGACCGTTGGAGTTGTTCTTAAAGGGGACGACTAAACAGTGAGAAGAAAGAAGAGTTTCAGTTCTTTTGTAAACGGCCAAAAGAGTTGTGAGTGGATCAATCAAGATCTGAATTTTTTGACGTGGGGCATAAATTCATTTCTTGTGTGATTATTCTAACAGTGCCAAGAACAACATCAATTTGGAATTTTGATTGGTCAGTGTTGTACAAAAATGATGGCACGAAAAAATTGATAAGGTGAGTGCACATTTAAAGTTCTAGAGCCACCTTTTTAGCTTAGAGCTATTTTAGTTGAGAATAAAAGGTTTTGGTACGTACATTAATTGCATAATAAACTTCAAAAATAGGTATTATCTACACGGTTATATTTGCAATGAATTGAGATTATAAATAATATTTTAGGTTGCAATTTGTATTGAAAAATATTGAATTTGATTTGTAAGTTCTCGGATTATTTTTTGGGTTAATGCAAGAGTTCGTCGTCATATCGTGGATGTAGGCATATTGTCGAGCCACGTAAAATCTTGGGTCCTCTGTTTATTTTTAGCACTTCAATTATTGTTCTGGTAGTTTCCATTTATCAGACATTTGTAGTTTTATCAACTGGGTCCTGCGATCGGGGGTTGAAAAATCAGGATATTGGTGTTTGTTAGAAATTGAATCGCGTCGGTTCATTTCTATGAATCCATAGATTTTTCGGGGTGAATATTTTATTTGGTTTTCGGCTACTTGATTTACTACAACTGGTATCAGAGCATCCTTGTTGTGACTAGTTGATTGGTTATTGTTGTTATTGCTATGTTTTAAAATATGTCTGATAGAGCGTCCACATATCAGGATGAGGGTTATTATAGGTCCATGGATTCTATATTCTTCGGTTCAATGGACGGAACAATTTTAAAGCTTGACATATGGATTGTAAGGACATTCTTGTGAGTTTGAATCAATTTGATGTGTTGGGTAAAACCATCATGGGGTGATCAACTTGAGAGTTGGAACAAGATGGATCAGAAAGCTTGTAGTACGATCCGTTTGTGTCTTTCTCGGAACGTGGCTTACAATTTTGCTGATGAGACTACCGCCTAGGGTGTTTGGGATAAGCTTCAGGCTATGTATCTTCAAAATGATCGGATGAGTGTGATGTACGTGCAGAAGAAGCTCTTCACTTTCAGGATACAGTCAGGTAAGCTTGTGATTGATCATATCACTGAGTTTGAGTGCTTGTACTCTGATTGTATAGCTTAGGGGGATAAGTTTGAAGACAGTCTAAAGGCTTTATTCTTGTTGATTTCTTTGTTGCCGGAATGAGAGTCGTTTGTTGATCAAAGGATTCTGATGAACAAAGAGATGTTTGTGTATAGTGACATTGTTCAATCTATATTGGCAAAGACTTCTAGGAAGAGTGATGTGAGCGAGGACGTTCTAGCACATGGTCTCTCGGTTACAAGGGGAAGAAATTCAAACAAGATGTACAACAACAACAATAGAAGTAGCCGATCTCAATCAAAGGGAAGAGATTCGTCTAAGGTTGAATGTTACAAATGTAAGCGTAAAGGCCATTACAAGTAGGATTGTCTAGAGTTGAAGCACAACCACACCAAACAAGATACGGGAAAAAGTGTGGCAAATGTGGTTGAGGCACCGGAGATAGTTGATGATATTCATATCGACGGTGACCTAGCGCATGCTTTGACTGCGGGTTCTAGTTATCATCTGTATGATGGTTGGTTGTTGGATACAAGGGGCTTCATATCACTTGTGTCTGGTTCGGGACTGGTTCACTACCTATCTCGAGGTGAAGGGTCGCTCGGTTTATATAGGTGATTCTCAACCCTACATGATGTTAAGTGTTGGTACAGTTAGATTCCAGCTAGCAGGTGGGTCATGTAGACAGCTTATTAAGGTACGTCATATTCCAGATCTTCCAAGAGGGCTATTTTCTCTTATGGTACTTGAAGCTCAGGGTTACAAGTATGTTGATGAGAATGGATATTGCAATCGGTTGTTATTATTGGAAATTAGGCATGTCAATCTCTATTTTCTTCAGGGTAATGTTGTTGAGGGTGGAGCTATGGTCTCCACGGTTATTGATGAGAAGAGCTTGGTTTGTATTCAGTTATGGCACATGCGTCTCGGGCATGCTATGAGAGTGGACTTAAGACTTTGAGCATGTGTGGCTTGCTTGGCGGTGACAAGATGGAGAAGCTTGAATTTTGTGAGCATTGTGTTCATGGGAAGAAGTGCAGGTTCACCTTTGGTGACGGTATTCACAGCACCGCGGGTATTGTGGATTATATCCACACTGATGTATGGGGACCCTTTAGAGTTTCATCAAAGGGTGGTTCCCGGTATTTTTTGTCTTTTATCGACAAATTAAGCCGGAGAGTATGGATCTATACCATGAAGGATAAAATGAAGTCATGGATATTATCAAGAAGTGGAAGGCTATGATTGAGAAGAAAATGGGTAGGGTGATCAAGGTTTTGAGATCTGACAATGGTGGTGAGTACATTGAGGATCCCCTCAAGGAGTTCTGAGTAGAGCAAGGAATCAAGAGACACTTCACAATAAAAAAGACAACACATCAGAATGGGGTAGCATAGCGGATTAATCGTACCTTGTTAGAGAGAGCACGGTGCATGTTGTTTAATGCGGGTTTGGGTAGAATATGGTGGGCTGAAGCAATAAATATGGCATGCTACTTCATTAACCGCTCTCCTTCACCGGCTATTGAGTCCAAGATTCTTATGGAGGTATGGTCTGGTATTCCTTCTAATTATTCTAACTTGAAATTATTTCGTTTTCCGCCTTACTATCAAGGGAAAGAGGATAAGATTGGAGTACGAGTCAAGAAGGCTATTTTTCTCTATTATCCCGAGAATGTGAAAGGGTACAAGTTATGGTGCCCAGAAACTCAAAAGTTTGTGATTAGCCAGGATGTTCCATTTCATTAGGAGGCTTTGTTGTAGGCAAAGTGTGGGAGATGCAAAGATGGATCTACTATTTGGAGAGGTGATAGATATGACGAAGATAAAGAAGATTATCACCAGGTGGAGCTTGGAGCTCCTATTTCTAGTTCTCAAGTAGGTAGTTCTTCGAAGGTGGTACCCGATGAGGCAGTTGTAGCTGATTATGTTCCTATTGATGGGAACGAGGCCCTTACACAACAACAGGTTCAGCAGATTGAGACACCGTCTTTGGAAGCGGGTAGAGAACCAAGGGTCAGAGGTGTTCCTCAAAGATTCGGCTATGAGGTATCTTATGCTTTCCCAGTTACTGATTATGATGTTCTAAACACATACAAGCAGGCTTTGCGTGATGATCGCAAAAGGGAGTAGAAGGACGCCATGGATGAGGAGATGTCAGCTCTTTATAAAAATCAGACTTGGGAACTTGTTACAATTCCTAAGGGAAAGAGGTCGATTGGGCTGGATTTCAAACTCTAAAGATAACTGTACGGGTATAAGGTACAAGGCAAGATTGGTGGCTAAAGAATATGCACAACAAGAAGGTGTGGACTATAATGTGGTTTTTCCTCTGGTGGTAAAACACATTAGTATCTGAGTCTTATTAGCATTGGCTACGCAGTTTGATTTAGAGGTCGAACAACTTGATATTAAAACTGCATTCTTGTATAGAGATTTGGAGGAGGTCATAAATATGTCACAACCCGATGATTATGGTGATGTTGGTGAGGAAGGGAAGGTATGCAAACTGAAGAAATCATTGTATGGGTTGAAACATGCCTCGAGGTAGTGGTACAAGAGGTTTGATATTTCTATAATTGTGCATGGGTATTTGAGGAGCGAGTATGATCCTTGTGTATTTATTAAGAAACTCAAGGATGTATCTTTTGTGTTTTTCTTACTCTATGTTGATGATATGCTCATTGCTGCAAAGAGCAAGGTAGAAATTGATAAGCTGAAGTCATAACTTAGCAGAGAGTTTGAGATGAAGGATATTGGACCGATAAAGAAAATTCTTGGGATGGAGACTATTCTGGATAGGAAGCGGGGAAGGTTGATATTGTCACAACGGACGTACTTGGAGAGGGTTATGAGTCGTCTTGACATGGATTCGGCAAAACCGGTTAGTACTCCTTTAGTTGCACACTTTAAACTCACGAGTATGTTATCTCCTATCACCGGGGAAAAGAGGGAATATATGGATAAGGTTCCATGTGCGAGTGCAGTTGGTAGTCTTATGTATGTCATGGTTTGCATGTGTCCTGATATTGCCTATCCAATTAGTGTTGTTAGTCGGTTGATGGCGAACCCGGGAAAACAACATTGACAGGCAGTGAAGTGGATCTTGAGGTATCTTCGGGGTACATTGGATGTTGGTTTGGTTTATGAGAGGTCATCAGTTTTAGTTGTATTTGGGTATGTTGGCTCAGATTATGCTAGAGATATGGAAAAGCGCCGATCGAGTAAAGTTATTGTTTTACATTGGCAGGGGGTCCTATATCTTGGAGGTCCACGTTACAATCAGTGGTCGCTTTGTCTACGACAGAAGCAGAGTACATGACAGTGACAGAGGTAGTGAAAGAGGATATATGGCTTCAAGGATTGGTTCGAGACTTGGTTGTTGCTCAGAGGGATGTCACTATTCTTTGTGATAGCCAGAACGTTATCCATTTGGAAAAGAATAAGGTATTTCACTCTAGGACCAAATACATAGATGCGAAGTTTCATTTTATCAACGATATCATTGAGGATAAACTGGTATTGTTGGAAAAGGTTGATACCAAGGAAAATACAATTGATATATTCACAAAGGTGGTATCGGTGATCAAGTTAAGAGCATTGGTTCAACTTGATCAAAACTTTGCGATGTTGATGCCCCACGAGAGCGGGACCCTTCGGGGTGGGGACTTTACGACACGATGGAGGACGACGAACATGTGGAAGTATATAGACTGTCACCAAGGTGGAGATTCTTATTTTTTGGTTCCATAGGCCCAGATTTGTGGCCCATTACATGAATTTAAGGCCCATTTTCTCAGTTGTCTTATATAGACAAAGTGAACAGTAGGGCACAATGAACACAATTTTCAGAAGAGGCGCAGCTCATTTAGCAAGCAAAAAGTAGAAGAGAAATTGGGTGGCTCTTGGCTTGAAGGTGACGACTGAACAGTGAGAGGAAAGAAGAGTTACAGCTCTTTTGTAGACAACCAAAGGAGCTGTGAGGTGAATAAATCAATATCTGGATTTTATTGATGTGCGGAAGAAACTTCTTCATTTCTTGTGTGATTACTCTAGTAGAGCCAAGAACAACATCAACTTGCAATTTTGATTGGTCAGTGTTACACAAAAGTGATGGCTTGAAGAAATCGAAAAGGTGAGTGCACATTTAAAGTTACAGAGCCACCTTTTTAGCTTAGAGTTATTTATTTTTTACTAAGAGTTACCATATCATTAATTTAGACTTCAATCTGACAAAGAAAGTATATAAGGGAAACACCTGACCACAGTATTACATGGTATGGAGCTCCTAAGATCTGTTATAACTCTGTAACAAACAAAAAAACCAACACAATCGATTTGTTAGGGGGCCATACAGGCGAACAAAAAGTAAATAACAATGAAATCGGTGTCCGCTCCTCAAGGTCATGCCTAACTGCTGCATATTCTGTAGAATGCTACCGAACCTACTAACACCAGTTTCCAAGGAAGGCAGAGCTCTTCCTAGGAACCCCTCCCAGGGTCAGTCCCTAGAGCACTGAATCCCTTCCATTGCTCCATTCGGGCCATCTTCCCGACCCAGTCTTGATCATCCCGGGGTTCCCCAACAGAACCCCATTTCACTCCCCCACACCCCGCTCCACAACTAGACTCAGCTCCAACTCCAAGTCCAGTTCTATCTTTGTGCACAGGCAAGCATGGGGGTCGGCTTTACTTCCCTTGACAGGTTGGTCGATCACCAAGTTCTTCCAGCCTGGATTAGCTAACCAGGGTTGAGAGACACACCGAGGGCTCACCCCCTAAAGTGTAGTAGTCGGGGATACAATCGTGCCTCTACCACGGGACAAGGGACCCTGAGGTGCAGAAGGTGAGGAAACTAGCCGAGGGGGATTCTGTTCATCCCAGTCTGTCGCGTACGTCTTTAGGTGGCGGTCTTTTTGATACTCTAGGACGGAGGAGTCCAGGTTGGGCTTACCCACCAACTCCCAATCACAGTCATCCATCAAGTAACCAATCAGACCATAGTTAAAACATAACACTGGGAGTTTGGTATGGGTAAGAGTGACACAAACATGCTCGGGAAATTCCCAAAATCGGAGCAGGAGCTGACAGCGGATAGGGCACTCCACTAGGTGCCAAAAACAGACTTTCACTGTACTGCCCTAGCAGATACCCCATTGGTCACACGAGACCTCGACACACAGCCCTAACATCGAGTTGATCGTCTCTCCCGTGGTCTTGGTACGCACTACAAGAGGGAGTCTGTGGGCATGCACCCTTAATTGTAAGCGGTCCAGGCCCGGAGGCTCCTTAGCCATGGGATCCAAATCATCCAGCAAGAGGGGCCAACCGTCAAAACACCATGGCTTGTTCCGACGTACCCATGATCGTGCCGCTGCCGTTTTGCAATAGAACCCAAACACCCTCGGACCGATGTACTTTATGACCAAACCTTCTGCCGACTTCCCTCAATCCCAAGAGATAATCTGGAGGAGGGCCTCCTTGCGAGGTGGCTTGGCGGTCCACAGTTTTCCCAGCATGGCAAACTATTGCCGAGCGAGGACCGACGGGTTCAACGGAAGGTACGGGACCTTAACCACCCCCTCTTCCTCTTCCTCCAACAAGCATGCCGAGAGACCATCCTGAATGTTGAGCAGATTAGACTCCAGAAACATCGGAATCTCCAACGTCTTTGGGGCGGTCCCGGTGCCCTTGGCCTTGATAGCTCTGCGGCGGTGGACCATGCCCGACGGAGGAGAGAGTAACGCCGGAATCACCGGTACTCGATCTCCATTGGGAACGATGATCCCATCACATAGGGCTTCCGGCTCCTTCTGATCCGTTTCCTCCCTCTCCGTATCCACTATAGGGGCCTTCCCTTGAGATGGGTCTCTAATTAGTGGAGGTGGCGAGATGGAGACAGGAACCTCCAAAACCCTAGCGTAACTACGGGCTGAAGCTAGAGTTTGGGGCATGAGAGTGTGCATGTCCACTGGATCAGAAGCGCCTCCCTCCCTCGTGGGGGAACCAGCTAGGATGACCGACCTCCGTAGTCCCGATTCCACCTTGCCGCTCAAAGGAATACATGTCAGCGTAGGTGGCAGAGACACCGTTGATTGCAGCATGCCAGGAGCGCGAGGTTCCGGTGGCAGTTGAGGAGCTGAAGTAATCGATGGGACCCGAGATGAAGGCGAGGTGGTAGGATTGACCGGAGGTGGTGAAAGCATCAAAACCCTAGCCAGACTTGGAGAAGACATTAGGGTTTTGGCTTTGAGAGGACGACCCCGTCGTGGCTTCACCAACGGTTCAGAGGAACCCATAACGAAAGTCGGGGACACCACCAGTGTTGAAGTCGAGAGAGGACTTGTGGAAGAAGGGGGAGAGGGACCAAATCCGTAGACTTCTTTGACTCCCGGTTCCGTTTTGCTTTGATAGGGGGCGTGACCTCCAAGGAGGGGCGTGGTGGTGGCATAGATGGCATGTGTTGCACCACATAGGGCTGCGATGGGACATGACCGATAGTGGAGGCAGCAGTCACGTCGTCGAAAAAAAATAGGGGCCTCTATAGGTGAGACTAGGGTTTCCTTGATAAAGAGAAAGATCTCGCAAGTCGAGAGAGTTAAATAGCTTGGAGTTGTTTTAGTTGAGAATCAAAGGTTTTGATACGTGCATTAATTGCATAGTAAAGTTCAAAAAAAAGTATCATGCATCCATGTTCTATTTGCACCAAATTGAGATTATATATAATCTTTTATGTTGCAATTTCTGTTGAGAAATACGGAATTCGATTTGTAAGTTTTCAGATTATTTCTTAGACTAATACAAGAGCTCGTCGTTGTCCCATAGATGTAAGCATATTGTCGAACCACGTAAATTCTTGGGTCCTCTGTTTATTTTCTACACTTTAATTATTGTTCTGATAATTTCCGTTTATCAGACATTCACAATTTTATCAACTGGCTCTTGGGATCAGGGGTTGGAAAATCAGGATATTGGTGTTCGTTAGAAATTGAATCGCGTCAGTTCATTTCTTTGAATCCATAGATTTTCCGGGGTGAATAATTTATTTGGTTTTCGCCTACTTGATTTACTACAACACTAGGAGAGTACGTGGACACCCCATGTGATCAATGGGGTATATGATGGGGTGGTACGGTGAGAGTTTGGTTCTGGATGGACATTCACCGACCTCTCCGGCGTACCACGATCATGCGCTTTTGGGAGTTCCCGGACCCGGTAAGAGTCACTCTAACATATTAACGCCTCCCAACATTCGACTTCAACTGCGGGAGACTCGGTCATATGGTCTGGTATTGTGAATGGGAGGTGCCGTGGACTCCCCACTTTGATGAGTCGATCCTGGAGTTCAAGGCATCCAAGGTGGACAAACTGTACACCACGAATTGGGGAAAGGAAGCACCTCCACCACCATTGGAGTAAGTAGCATTGGCCTTGGACATGCTACATAAGACCCGGTCATCTCAAGGGAAGGAATCCCCGGTAACCCCGGACACGGTACCTAACCTGTTTCTCGGGTCTTAGGACCGCTCTGGGGTGATGCCTTACCCTCGAGGTCCTGGTCAGTCTTCAGAGATAGACCTCCCTGAGTCTTCAGAGATAGGCCTCCCTGGGTCTGTCCCATTTAGGAAGGTGCAAGGCCCGTAGGACCATAAGAGGGATATAGTGGGAAAGCCGCGGGAGGATCAGGTGAGGGTTGGGAAAAAGCCCCGCCACAAAGGATGTTAGGTATCTTGGGCTTTAGGGACCTACTCGGGGAAGAGTCCCTGGTTCGATCCGTACCTCCCTCTCAGACTATCAAGTTCATGTTCGGTTGCTCACACTATGATGAAATGAGTCCTTGGAAAGCAAGAACCGCTAGATACCTCTGCTAGCTGTGGGAGATATGGAAGGCACGGACTATGAAGTTCTGGCGGGATCCCTACCATCGACCGTTAGAGTACAACCAGTTGCCTCAGCTCACATTGTAGCATGAGAGAAGGCACAAGAAACTAGAGGATCTCATCTCCATCTGTAAAAAAAGGTCCGTGCCAGAGAGATTTAGCTTACCCCAAGTAGGATGGATTGTCATTAATATGGATGATACTAGTCAATCGGGGTGGGGCTTTATAGATCGTTCGACCTCGGGGGTGGTTTTGCTACAAGGTATGGGATAATTTCAGGCGTTTGGGGCGTTTCCATGATCGAGGCACGGGTCGTTACTATGGGACTGGAATGTGCCAAAGTTCACGAGTGGTCCAGAGTTATCATTCGCACAAATGCTCAGTGGGGGTTCACATGATTAACTCATGTACCCACGTTCTCTCTCCACTAGGTGCTATTATATATGATATTTGGGCTCTATTGTCTCAAGTAGAGGATTCTTCTCACGTGTTCGTGAAAAGGTAAGTGCACAAGCCTTTCATTGGCTTTATAGGGAAGCATGTTCATCCATTGTCCTCATATGGTCGGGTAGTCTCCTATCTGATGCACCCTTTTGTATTTTTTTCTCAGATAATCAATAAATTCAGTCTCTTTCGCTAAAAAACATTAGTCACCTGCATCACGTCAACATTTCCCCCACGAGGCCCCGTGCGGGAGTTACACCTTGCCGCGCGGGGTACACATCTCGCACGACGCGTAGGTGCTTCGCGTGTTTGAAAAGGACCAAAAACGATGTCGTTTCCCCCTCGAGGCCCCGTGCGGCTATTATACCTAGTCGCGCGGGTCACACATATCGCACATCGCGCGAGGGCGCGATGTGTTCGATAAGGACCAAAAACGCTGTTGTTTCCCCCACGAGGCCTCGTGCGGGAGTTACACCTCGCCGCGTGGGCGACACATCTCGCACCCCGCGCGAGTGAGTCGTGTGTTCGATAAGGACCAAAAACTCCGTCGTTTCCCCCTTGAGGCCTCGTGCGGGAGTTACACCTCGCCGTGCGGGCCACATATATCGCACCTCGCGTGAGTTCGATAAGGACTAAAAACGTCGTCGTTTCCCCCTCGCGGCCCCGTGTGGGAGTTACACCTCGTCGCGCCGGCCACACATCTCGTACACCGCGCGAGTGCGCCGCATGTTCGACAAGGACCAAAAATGCCATGTTTCCCCCACGAGGGCCCCGAGCGGAAGTAACACCTCGCCGCGCGGGCTTATGGTCCACACCAAAACCCTTTCCTCCTCCTCCAAGGGGTCAAAACACCGTCGTGCGGGCCACTTTCGACTCCGTGTGGCGGACTATGATCCTTCCCCGGCAAGGCCTCAAAACCACGGCGTTTGCCTCACCAAACGCCGTCGATTGGCCTCCCACACACCAGAGATTATAAACCTAGGGTTTTCATTTACTAAATATATCCTAAACCTCACAGTTCTATCTGTACCTGGTTGAAAGTCGTTGCCGTGGAACCTCGTCGCGACGGAGAAAGAGTCGGCGTCGTTGACCGTTGCTCAGATTTGCAGAGAGAGAGATAGCGCGAGGAGAGCGAGAGAGTTAGATTGTGTTTGGTTTGAATGATGTGTGGCGACTTGGGTTTGGATTGGAGGGAATTGAAGAGTCAAATGCGAGGGTTATTGTTGTACTTTCAGTGTTTGTGAGGTCAAACGAGATCAAACGAATGGAAAGTCAAAAATGACAAAAGACGGAGCTTATCCTTTAAAATAAATTACGGTAAAAGGTCTTTCCAATAATTTCTCCATTAATGACGGGAATAAATAATGAACCACTTTTCTCAATTAGAACTTTGATTTCCTCATTCCCTAGCTTGATCCTGCTCTCCTGACAAACATCTTCAGCTCTTCAGTATGTATGAATATATACTATTCTACACCAAAGTCTTTTGCCGTAAGTGTGTCTAGATGTGTGAATAAGTACACATCTTCAAAAGCTTACTTTTTTATGAATCGCTCTTTTCCTTGATCAATCTTCTCCCTAATATCAGATGTCGTCTCTGATATATGACCATCCTCAAGGTATTGTTTTATTTTTTTGATCAGCAAGTTTTTGAAATTTTATAAATCGAATCTTCGAAAATGAAGACACGGCCAAGGGAAAATCCCTCAAGGTGAAATTACAAACAAATCTTCAAGGTCTTGTGTTCTTCTTTTTCCTTGTGATTTTTCTCCTCCGGTTGTAAAAGTATTCCTGAAAACTAATCTTTGTGTGATCGGTCCCTAATCCTTCTTGTAGTTGATGAGTTTTGTGTTTCCCTTCGTAGACTATGATTCTCTGATCCGTGAAGAATTCAGACTCTGATGTCTACTCGCCCTTTCTATTGCAAATTGATGAACTGAGATGAACGTTGTGTATTTTACTGTACCGTTATTGTTGCTCTAGAGAGTATTTTACTTCAAACCCATTTTTTGATATGATACCCTCTGTTTTGTTTCTACCCAATCTTATTTCTCTTAAGGCTATCCACAATGACTTCGAAATGATTAGGTCTAACTCAGGGGCGGAACCAAAGGGGTATAGGGTGTTCCATGGAACACCCTAAATATGTGGAATTGTAGCCTAATGGTTAAAGACAACACTTTTTTGCTTTGGAACATGAGTTCGAATCTGGCTTGGAACACCCTGTCGTTTTTGCCTTTTTCTTGTGCTTGGAACACCTAACAGCTGCCTATTTTCGCTTGGGCCTTGGGCTTAACTAAATCTTTTTCATGACATGGCATATTAGCTTAGGCTCTATATTATTTCTTGGGCCTTGGGCTATTAAATATTTTTTCTTGACATCGCATGCATATTGGCTTACATAATAGTTATATTGAGTGGATCATTGCATTTTCCCTGACAGATGGTTTAATTAAAAAAAATTCTTGACATGGCCTATCCGCCTATTAGCTTATCATAATAATTACATTGGGTAGATAGCTGGAAATTTTGTTTAATAGCAGACACAATTCAAATGTTAAATGCTCATACTTAATTAACAAGAATATATACTACTATTAACCATTATATTATACCCATGGATGTAGTCACAAAGGTAAATTTGTTCTTATTAGTAGGAACTCCAAAAATAAATAGTAATACTAATACGGAGACAATTAAACTAATGCTTTTGTAGGCCTTCTTATAAGTTTAAGGATTCATGTCTCTATGCCATTAATTTAACGGTTAGTCTTAAAATATTTGTAGTTACCAAATCTTTTCATGACGACATGTTATAAAGGATTAATTTTTTTTCTACTTCTCAAAAGTAATGAATTAAACCGTTGCATGAGTTAACATATCTGAAGTCAGATACGTTTAAAATCAGTTTTTATATTTAAAAAAATGGCGTTTTTTCGTCATCACGAATCGATCGCTAAATATTTTTATCTTATCATGTCATGAGATACCATAATATATACATTTGTGGGTCGTATGAATAAAATTTTACAAAATAAAAATAAAAAGTAGCGATCTATAGACTATGGACGAAACCAGAATGGTATATGGTGTTCTACAAAATAATCGGCAACTAACCCCTAGTGGCGGAGCTAGCTTTTTCAGTGAGGGGGGCACCAAAAAAATTCAGTGTCAATGCGTGATTGTAAAAAAGTTGAGGGGGCACAACTACGAAATTAGAAGGAATTATGGGGTATTTTTGAAAAAAAAATCGAAAAACATACAAAAAAAATTCAATTTTTTTTGAGAAGGGCACCATGTGGCTCCGCCACTGGCTACCCCTAAAAAAATTCCTGGTTCCGCCCCTGGTCTAATTTCAGTCGAATGGGTGGCAAAAAAAAAGATGGGCTCAATTGGCGGAAAAAAATGGGCTGAAATTATTTTTATATTATTTGGACCACGTGGCGATTCTTCATAGGAGAATCGAGCCTCGACTCAAATAGATAGTCGACAGATCCACAGACTCAGTTGGATGTCGAATCGACGAAATAATTTGTGTTTTTTTTTCAAAAAGATATTGAATCGACGCTCTTATTCGACACGCAAAAGCTTCCATTATGGATAGTCTAATGCTAACACAAGTATCCTATTCTTTCTCTACCTAACCCTACTCCATTTAAAGCTAAATCAAGTACTCAACCCATCCCTTTACTCTTTTTAGTTTTTACCCAACCCTATTCTGCATGTAGCTAAACCCTAGTGTCCAATTCTGCTCAGTCTAAAGCTAACCCAAGTACCAACCCATCCCCCTCCTCACTATTCCTTCCTTTTAACTCTCTCTCCTTCCTCGTTTTTCCTCCGTTACTATGTCGACAATTAACCTAATACATCCCTCTTTTATCTCTTTTTTTTCTCTTCCTCTTCAACTTCACCTTTCGTCGTTACGGATAGGGACCAGGGTGGAGCAGAAATCGAGACTTTCGAAGGTGGTTGCCGATCGGATGCTTGGGCATACGTCGGGGTCAGTCGATGTCGGACCTCGAAGATCTGCAATGTGGACTTTGTCTGCCTACCATACTTCGTTCGTCTTACCAGTCACGTCTTTCAAACTAACGCATGACAAGTACACCGATGATCAAGTAGTATTTTGGAATTAAAACTTCAGATAATCGTACCCAAGAAAACCCAAGCTAGATAATTACTACTCAAGTTCGTTATTAATTTATTTATTTAAGAGAATGGTTTTGGGTTTAAAATTCTAATTGTAAAACACGTATTTTGAAAGACATGTCAAGTAGAATGGTGATTGAGAAGAGTTTTAGTCGGAGAAAAAGTTATTCGGGCCTAAGTTCAGAAAGATCATTTCGTGATATTAAACACTTATAATTATTATGAAGTTGACTGTTCTCGGGATAACTATTTATTTCTAATCCGATCTTAACTCTTTTTTATAACGTCGGATATTATTGCTCAAGTAATACTCACCCCATGGTCCAAGAAAGTTGCATGGAATCTAGAGATTTTTATTGTCTTTTATTTAATATCTTACGAGTCGAAATCGAAATTTGTATGAACACATTATATCTATTTAAAGATATACTGCGTTCTGACATCTTTTCCTTCACATGTTAATTGATTGATGCACGTAAGGAAGAGCTTCCTCATTTAGCTTGGTCCTCAACCTCAATTGTTAGAGCATGTACAACAGAAAGGACCTTGGTCAGGGAGTGGGAGTGCAGACTTTGTGCTGACTGGACAAAAGTCAGGGAGTGGGAGTGCAGAAAAGTGGGTGTTTTGCAACAGAAAGGACCTCGAGGTCCCGTGAGTGCAGAACAATGCTGACTGGATTATTAATTGATATTTTGCTGTTTTATCTAATTATTTATCAGAAACCGTTTAAATTATATAAACAAATGTGAAAAAAATAATTAATGACAATAAATAAATAATAAATAAATTTAACACGAATAAAAATGAACTTTTTAATAATGGAAAAGAAATCAATAAAATATGTGTATAGAATAATATGGTCAACTATATAATATTCATAGTAGTTGCTATAACGAAAAATCTTTGAGTCAGACCGGATATAAATACACACAAAAACGATAATATGGTCAAATATATATTACATAAAAATGTTATTTTATTTGAAATATCATCCAACACTAAGTTATATAATATATAATCTATTAAAAAGAAGATTTGATTTTAAATTTTAATATGCATTTCATTCCAAAATTAAAAGTATATCATATTGATTATAATGAAACATAATAACAAAAGCCTATCTAGCTCAATGGTAGAACACAATGCTTTAAGTTGTGAGGTTGGGGGTTCGAATCCCACAATTAACAAAAAAAATTGTTCAAAAAAAAAATCAGCGTGGGTGGAAGCCAGGTGTCGGCCCAAGAGAGGCCCAGCGTGGCCAGGGAGCGAAGGAGCGAGGAGTGCTGGCCGGCCCGCGATCGAGGCGCGCTGGCTGAGGAGCGAGGAACGAGCCCAGCGTTTCTAGGGCGCGGACCGCAAAAAACGAAGCCCACAACGGAGCGGGCCTCGCTCCTCAGCCCAGGCGCGCGCAGAGTGGGGCGCGAGCACGCTCCGTTGTTCTTGCTCTTAGTGATCGATCCTGAGTTGGTTGAAGAGATATTCAACAACAAGGACGGGAAGTACCAAAAGAGAGAGGAGTAAGTCTACTCGAAAAAAGTACTTGAGAGACGGCCTCGCCACATTCTCATAGCAGTAAATGGTATAAGTTACGAAAACTCGCCAAACATACATGCTTTTTAGACGACGAGCTTGAAGGTAAGTAATTCTCACATAGTATCAGGGGCGGATTCAAAGGTTCAATTTTTTTTTATAAAATCATTGAGCTTTTTATTGTCTTCGTTTTGATGTCATATAGGTCTAAATCATAATTTATACAAAAAAAATATATGACTATTTCAACTTGTTTTGTTTGCAGTATGGTATGATTCCAACAACGATTTCTAGTACGAAGATGATGCTCGAAAGATGGTGAAATCGTATAGGGAAGGAGATCGACGGGAACGAAGAATTCAAGTTCTTGACGTCCGAAGTGATCTGCCGGACAGCTTTTGGAAGCAGCTACAAGGAAGGAGAACACATATTTTCAAGGGTAAACTACAAAATGCATACCTTTAAGTATACACATTTAACCGATGAATACCCTAAAGTTTAAAGTTAATTGATGCATACCCTGAAGTTTCATGTATTAACACAGAACCCCTTCTGTCAGTTAGACTGTAACAGTGAAGTGTAAAAAGACCAAAATATCCTCAACTACCCTTTTTTATTACACAACTTGTCATAATTCATTTTTCCTTTCTATAATCTTTTCTTTTGTTTACATTTTTTAAATTTTTTGTTTTTAATTCCAAATCTTTATTTACAAATTTCAGATTATTATTTTTTAGTTATATATTTAAATATAAATCTATTTTTTAATCCTTTTCTTATTTTTAAATTTTCAGTACTTTATTTTCACTGTTTATTTTTTATTTTCTAATTGTTTTTCATACTTAATTTTCATTATTAATTTATAAAAAATCGTTTTTTTAAATCATTTTTTTATTATTTAAAAAATCAGTTTTCATTTTTTATAAATTCAAATTTAATTCTAAAAAATAAGTTTTTATTCAGTTTTTGAATTCACTTTCTCTCACTTTTTAATTCATTATCTTTCGATTTTTTGCTTGTTGGTCTTCTTTCTCCGATGAACATTCTAATGCCATTAAACATGAACATGGACACAGACAAATAATCACTAACAAATCTGAAAACATTTACGATTCTCTCTCACTCATCTTATCCCTCACAACGCCAGATCTAGAGAGACGAGGATGGGGCTTCAATTGGCTCCGCGAGTTGGGGGTTCCTAGATCTGAACCCAACCTGAAACCCCCAATTTTTCTACAACCAAGCTCTAAACCCGAACAAAAAAACCCAAATCTACAGGTAACAAAAAAAAAGATTCACTCCGAGTGAGGTGATGGAGTCGGGGACGAAGGCGAGGTGGGTTGGCAGAAGGAGGTTGTCGTTCCCGTTGGTGGGATGAAGAGAGACGGCGAGGCATGGCACGGTTGCTGAAGAAAAAAAGAGATTGGATGTCGAGTTCTCCTAATCCATGGCTCCCTAGAGTTGCTATGGAAGAAGAGTGGTCCAGATGAGGCCTCTGGCTCCCAGATCTTCATCTATGTCTCTGTAAATTCAAACCAACCTGTAAAAGCTTTAACCTTTATCTTGAACATGCAAGGATAAGAAGTGATGGGAGATGAAAGACTAATGAGTGGACATGAGAGTTGCAGACATGAAAAGTGGGTTGCGATTGTGTGAGGTTAGGGTTAAGATGTAATTTGTTTTTTTTAATTTATTTATTATTTCATTGAATAAATAAACAAATAAGGGCATTTTGGGTATTTTGAAAAAAATGAACAGTAAATTGACGGATCTAACTAACAGAAGGGGTTCTGGGTTAATACACGAAACTTCAAATATGCATCAGTTAACTTTAAACTTCAGGGTAATCATCGGTTAAACGTGCATACTTAAGGGTATGCATTTGTAGTTTACCCTATTTTCAATGTTGCTTAAATTGGGTTTGATTATTTCCAATACTAGTTTCCAAATCAGAGTTCCGGTTGTTGGGTAAGCCTTCACTTTCTCATTTCCTAATTGTGAAATCACTTATGTACTGTTTCATTTTCGATGGAATTGGTAGGAAATATTTCAAGACAAGTAATGATATCGAATCAGACAGGCTCGAACAAGAAATTCGAGATTCTATCACAAAGTTGATAAGAAGCCGAGAAGAGAGAGTGACGAGTGGAAAAGCCGAGGGGTATTGTAGTGATTTCCTTGGATCACTTTTGGAAGCTCACCACTGTGACGATCCCGCTAAGAAAATTACCTTAGATGATATGGTTGACGAGTGCAAGACATTTTATATCGGTGGGCAAGAAACAACGAGAAATGCCCTCTGCTGGGTTGTTTTCCTTCTGGCACTCCACTCTGAATGGCAAGAAAATGCACGCGAGGAAGTGCTCCAATCGTTTGGAAAAAAAACCCAGACAGGCATGGCATTGCCAGACTAACAACAATACACATACTGTCATTCAACTATCAGCTTGAGTTTATAGTTTACTATCTCTGGTAATGACTGATCCATACTCAGTTGTTTCTTTAATTGATTGTAGGTGGGGATGATCATTAACGAATCTCTTAGGATGTACTCCCCTTCTATTGGGATCCCAAGAAAAATGACGAGTGAAGTGAGACTGGGAGACCTGACAATCTCGGCTAATATGGAAGTGAACGCAGCAGTGTACTCGCTTCACTACAACCCCAAGATATGGGGAAACGACGCGCACCTTTTCAAACCGGAGAGATTTGCACAAGGAGTCGCCAAGGCTACCAGCAACAACGCGGCTGCCTTCATTCCCTTCGGGATGGGGCCTCGAATTTGTGCAGGTAACAACTTTGCAACTATTGAAATAAAGATTTTCCTGTCCATGATTCTGCAACGCTATAGGTTCACTTTACCCCCAAACTACGCCCATGCTCCGATGCACGTTCTTACGGTGTCCCCTCAGCATGGAATGCAAATTACTCTACATGATCTACGAATCCTAATGTCTGTCTGGTGAAAGATATATGTACTCTTCACCTTTTAAGTTGTAACCACTATCTATGTAATGGGGTATGTGTTTGTCATATGGTAATGACTATCTATCTATCTTCACCTTTCAAATAGTAGTGAAATATCTTAATATACATCTTATTCCCCAATCAGGCCCTTGGAACTTTCTTTTTCTTAATCGGCAAAGCAAATTTAGATTAAAAATCTCTTTCGAGATGAAAGAGGAGGTTGTTACAAAACCTTGTAGAAAGAAAAAATGCCAAAAAAAAAAGGGAGAAACAAAGGCTAATCAAAGGGCTAAAGGCACCTAATTAAGAAGCAAAGTCTAAATAATGCAGGCTATAGACTAAACTTAGCTAAATCCAAGGAATTAGAATCAAAACCAGGGAAATGTGCTAATAAAATCAGAAATGGTGGCTTGCTTGCGGCTGAAGGCTTTTCTATTGAGTTTCAAAACGGCTTGCTTGAGGCTGAAGGCAATGCAAACGACTTGCTTGCGGCTGAAGGCATCGCAATTGAGGTTGAGATTCAAATCAAACACTTAAAGCTTGCGGCTGAAGGAAGTGAGACTGTGGATCTTTCAAAAATTCCAGTTGCTTGCAGTTGAGGTTTCATAGCATCAAATGGAGTCAGATGATGTTGAGGCATTGAATCAACACAGGGCATGAAAGGACTACTCCCCTAGCTTCTGAAGATCACAAACCATCAGATGAAACAGTAGAGGGTTCTTGATCAAGCATGAATGCAGTCAGGGCAAAAAAGGAGAGGATGAAGAGAGTAACAAAACATCAGTAACCAAAAAGAACCTGCAAGATGGAAGAGCAGCAACACTTGCAAAGAAGAAACACTCAACCCTAAGGAGAGTCTACCCTCACACTAGAAACAAAAAAAAAGGACCCCCACACAAGAACCAGAAGGTCAAGGAAACAACAAAGGAACCTTACCAAACTCACAATCAGTACCCAAACCACCCAAACCCTTCCCAGAACCCAACCCCAGAAAAGAAGGGAGGAAGAACACCAAAAACCTTTAGCACCAAATCACAAAAGTAGCAACAGATAGAGAGATTGATCCAAACAAGCTGCAGAACTTCTAAGAGGCAGGGACATCAAATAAGAGAGGGAATTCTCCTCTGATAGCAGGTCTTAGGAGAGCTTAACCAAGAGTTATATGAGAAAAAAATAGGCATTATTTTTGAATTTAGCCCATTCCCAATTATAAGCTTGGCTCTAGATTTTTTGGAAAATGTCTTCTGCAGAAAGGAAAAGACCTTCAAAGACAGCTTCATTTCTTGCAAGCCATAATTGCCAACATGTGATTTGAATCAAATTCCTCCAAACTTTCTTGCATTTTAGAGGAGCCAAGGATGCCCAAGATGTGAAAAGGGATTTGATGGACAGTGGCATGGACCAAAAAATTCCCCACCAAAGTAATACCATACTCCAAACTCTCCAAGCTTTGAAACAATGTAACAAGGTGTGAGATGCATATTCCAAATAATCATTGCATACTGGACATAAAATTCCTTGAAGAGATAGTTGTAGCCCTCTTTTTTCCAGAAAACATCTAGTGGGGATGGCTTCCATGCAGGCTAGCCAGCAAAAAGCTGTAATTTTTGGAGGGATACCAGTAATCCACAAAGCTTTGGTCCATGAGGCTTTAATTGAGGGAGATGAGGTTTGATTGTCCAGAAGGTTGTATAGGCTTTTGACAGAGAATCCTTTTGAGTCCCCAACCCAAACAAGAAGATCCTTCTGTTGAGTTAAGATGATGTTTGCTAAAATTTGTTGGAGAGTGATCCAGTTAGATTCTGCTCTCCCTCTAGGACTTCTTCTGAAAAATAGATCCCATTCCCCATCTGAGCAGGCTTCAGCCACAAGCAGATTTTTATTTGTGGAGAGGTTAAAGAGCCTTGGAAAAATATTTTTGAAAGGATGATCTCCCCACCAAATGTCATGCCAGAAAAGCACTCTACCTCCATCCCCCAATTTCCAGGAGAGTCCTCTAATTCCAAATAAATTCCCAAAAGAAGGATCAGCATTAATGGCTCATATATGACTCATGAAGCTGATGTTTCCAATTTCTGAAAAAATAGAGAGATCCCATTCTGTAATAGACCAGCCATATTTGCTACAAATCACTCTCTTCCATAGTGATTTAGAGTCAAGAGCAAATATCCACCACCACTTGGCAAGGAGGGCTATATTCATTTTAACCAGATTTTTTATCCCCATACCACCTTCTTTCTTTGATCTACATACATTATTCCAATTGACTTTGCAGAGGGTTCTAGGATTTGAGGATACATGCCACAGAAACCTCCTTTGCTAGGACTCCATTTCTCTGAGAACACCTTTGGGGGCTTTGATTATGGAGAAGAAATACAATGGGAGGGCACTTAGGGTGGACTTTATGAGTGTGATTCTCCCTCCTAATGACAACAATTTAGCCTGCCAGAGCCCTAATGCAGCTTTAAATTTCTCCACAATTGAATCCCAAGTCTTGATTCTCTTTGGATTAGCACCTAAGGGAAAGCCTAGATATTTGGTAGGAAATTTTCCTTCTGAACAGGATAAGATCTCCAACAAAGTATGTTTCCTCCCCTCATCAAGATTGAAAAATATAGCTAAAGACTTATCATAATTGACAGATAATTCAGCAGCTAGTTTGAACATGGTTAAAGCAAATTTGAGACATAAAGCACCTGAATTTGAGTCTTGAATGAAGAATATGGTATCATCTGGAAATTGTAGATGGGATATGATTGGGCCATTAATCTGAAAGTGTATTCCTTTGAAGAGACCCTGCCTTAACCCTACTTTCATTAATTGGTTTAAACCCTCAACAACTAGGACAAATAGGAGGGGAGAGAGGGCACAACCTTGTCTTAGCCCTCTTGACATTTGGAAGTTAGGACTGGGGGATCCATTTATCAAGACTGATACATGAGCCCTTAGACAAGACATTATCCATAGCTTCCAAAGATTACCAAATCCCATCCTTGTTAGAATTTTGAGGATATAGGACCAACTGACTTTATCAACAGCTTTTTCAAAATCAGCTTTGAATAGAATAGCTTTTTGCTTGGTTGTTTTAATATAATCAACTACCTCAGCAGCCACAAGAATTCCATCTATAATCTGCCTTCCTTGGATGAATCCAGATTGTTCCTCCCCCACCAAATAGCCTATGACTTGCTTCAATCTAGAGGGCAGTAGTTTTGAGAGAACTTTGTAGCTTCCTCCCATCAAACTTATAGGTCTATAATCATCAAATGATAAAGGAGCTTCATTTTTTGGGATCAATGTTAGAAAGGATGAGTTAATTCCATTTCCAAGTTGTCCAGTGTGATAGAAACAATGTAGAAATTTCATAAGGTCTTCCTTTAAAATTGGCCAGCAAACTTGGAAGAACTTGAGAGTAAAACCATCTGGCCCTGTTGCCTTTTCTACACTGCATGCTAATATTGCTTGTAGAGTTTCATCTCCAGTAAATGGTCTCTCTAACCATTGTGCTTGTTGAGGGGAGAGGGTTTGGAATAGAATATCATGTAGATGGATGTTTGATTCAATGCCTTCTGAAAACCTCTGAGCAAAGTGTTCTGCAGCAGCACTTTTAATATCTGAAGGGGAGGAAAGCAACTGATCTTTGTACCATATATGGCTAATTTTTTTTATAGCACCTTTGAAATTTGCCAGCATATGGAAAATTTTGGAGCCTCTATCTCCATCATCAAACCACTTTCTCCTAGCCTTTTGACTCCATAGTTTTGATAGAAACTTATACTTCAATATCAAGGATGCTTTAAGTTCCCCTTTCAAAGCACATTCAGCAAGAAGGAGGGGCCTTGATTCCACAATTGAGTCTAGTTCATCAATTGATATACTGAGATGAGCAATGTGGGATTCTAGATGCCCATATACTTGAGAATTCCATAACTTGAGATCAGCTTTCAAGAGTTTGAGTTTCATCCATAGTACATAATAGGGTTGGCCATAAACTTGGTAGGAGGACCAAAATTGTTCCACTACTACAAAAAATCTAAGATCTTCTGTCCATATATATTTAGGAATTTAAATGGCCTAGGCCCCCAATCCACTAAGTTGTCAAAAAGGATTATAGGCCTATGATCTGATATTGATCTAGGAAGGCATACCTGAGAGAGGGAGCTGAATTTTGCAAAGAATTCTTGAGAGATGAGAAACCTGTCTATTCTGGAGGCTCTTGATTGTTGTCCAAACCAGGTATACTTGCCTCCTTTTAGTGGGAGATTTATAAGCCCCAGATTTAGGATGAATTGTTGGAACATATACATATCAGAACCACCAGCCCTTTGAGAAGATCTTTCATGTGCTGAAGTAACTATATTGAAGTCTCCACCCAAGAGTATTAGAGTTTCAGAAGGGAGTGCTAAGATTCTAGCCTCTAACTTGATCCATAGATCCTTTCTCCCAGAGGATGTAGAGGGAGCATAGAAATTAATAATGCAGCAAATGCTTTGGCATGCCTGAATTTTCCCACACCAAAGAAGAGCACCCTTCTCTTCAAAAGAATGAGAGATAGAGAAGTCTCTTAGTTTCCACAATATAATCAAACCACCTGAGGTATCTACAACATCTGTATAACAAGAATCCCAACTCCAGGGAAGACCACAGGACCTAAGAAAATTGGCTGGCATGATATCTAGTTTGGACTCCTGAATCATGATGAAATTGGGGGCTTGCTTGTTCACCAAGGCACTAAAGCACCTCATCTTCTGTTGAGAAGAGATTCCTCTCACATTCCATGAGAGGAATTTCATGAGATTAGGAGGGACCAATGCTAGTGGCTCCTTTGTCCACTTGTACAACTGGATCAATGTCTTTGTCTAGATTAACAAAATCCTCATCTAAGCCACCATCAATGTCCACAGATTGATTTTTAAATTCCTCAAGATCTTCTATCTGGTTTAGGATGATCTGATCAGATACCCCAGCTTTGAGACCAATGGCTTTTCCAAATCCCCATGCTTTTTTGGCAAGTGTATTTTCATCCAAGAAGCTCTTTTTCTTATTCAGACCTGGTGGAGAGATAGAAGCAAGCAAATCAGGAGCATTGGAAGGTCCTTCTGGAGCATTGAACTTTGATATTGTGCTATATGAATGTGGAGTAGCTCCTCTAGAGATTTTCTTCTTCTTAGTAATGAGCTTAGTTTTTACTTTTGGAGTAGCTTTGTTTAGACCCATAAAATCTGTTGTTTCCATAATTTGTAGTTGCTCTTGGGGGGAAGAGAGGCCATCAAGGCAAATATTTCCACTATTCAGACAGTCTAGCCCTAGGAAATCCATTGATTGAGATTGCAAAAGACCAATATCCTCTACCTTTTCAGAGTTGTTTAGAGCCTTGGATAGAGGGATGCATGGGGAGTTTGTATTTTCTTCTTGAGCCTCTCCCCTTAATAAATGCTCTTCAGCAACTGTCTTTTCTGGAATTATAATATAAGGAATTTTGAAGGTAGGGACCCGAATAATAGAGATATCCACCAGACTTGAAGCTTTATCCAGAGGATTGTTATGGCTGTTAAAGAGGGTTTCTTGAATAGTTGTAGTAGCCAAAGGAATGATAGGACTTATGAGCTGGCTGGAGAGGTTTTGTCCCAATTGCTCCTGAATTTGAATTGAATTATCTGAGATTAAAACATGTACTGTAGAGATTAAAGCCTCAGCATTAGCCAAAGGTGTAGAGTTGATCATAGAGGATTCTGCAATGGGAGTGGAAGGTTCATTGTCTTGAAGAGAATGAGTCTGGTGGGCTGATAAATGGGAGGAATCAAAAGTGTCCTTTACCACCAAATTCTCTAGCTGATTTTCCTCAGAACCCAAACTGGATGGAGAAATTGTGATTGCCTCATTAATACCTTCACCTACAGCAGAATTAGTAACCTGAGCATTTAACAACAGCAAGGGATTGGTAGTTGGTGAACCAATTAAAGCCTGAGAGAATGTCCTAACTCCAAGGCAACCAATTTCAGGATCTTTGGACTTGTCAGAGCTAATAGAGTTATCCTCTCTTTAATTTTCTTCTGAAGAAGAGATTTTGATCTCAAAAGAAACATGTTCATCGGAATCTTCAGAGCTAACACAAGGTTTCTCAAAGGAAACCAATGGAGGTAATTGATCAGAAGCTATTGTGTTTATCAAAACCTTGAAAGAATTATTGCCTAGGAATATCTCCACTTCTTCAGCAAAACAAGATAGTTTGAAGGAGTGTATCGGCACATAAGCTATGTCAACATAAGTCTCAGCTTTGGAGACGGGATGTGTGTAAACAATGGGACCATAACCAGCTACAGTAGCCTGAAAGGATTCTTCACACCAACCCTTGAAGGGCACTCCATGTATTGCCACCCAAATGAATTTCCCACCTTTGTTGCACAGGTTTTCAAAGCCAGGAAGAAAGGTTAACCAAGTACTCAACCAACTACCTTCAACCCCTTCTTCTTTCATAAGTTCATCATCAAATTTTTCATAAGGGAAAAAGACTAGGACAACCTTGTTTCCCAGAGCCTTTAGCTGGATTTCGAATACATCATGCAAAGCCATCTCTCTCATAATTCCTTCAACTGTAAGATTAACATGAGTTACTGCGAAATGGGCTCTCTTCATTATCTTTGAATGGGCAGTGACAATCGAGCCTTTATGAACAAAGTCATCAAAGGTGATAAAGTTGCTATATCCTTCATGTATGTTGATAGGAGTATATTTTGTAGAGGATCTCTCCCAAGCTTTGGAGACATATAATCTATAGCCCATGCACCAGAACCCATTATAGGCTTGAATAACATCCTCCAAGGAATGTTGGCAACTGAAGTAAACAAAGCCATAGTCTTTCCCCTCTTGTTTGGTTAAGAAGCTTTTAGAGTCTTGCAAAACCCTTTCAAAGATCCAAATTCCTCATATAACCAGTTAGTGTCAGCCAAGGGATGGATATTACAAAAGGCCCTTGGAACTATAACAAAAGAAAACCTTATACTATACCTATTTTACAAATTTAATATTTTATATATTATTAGGCAAATGAAAGTTATGTTAAAGAGAATGTACGGAAAAAAAACAAGTGTTTTTTTTATTATATATGATAGTATTGAACTAATTTCCTAACCAATATGTAACATACGTGGAAAAAAGAATTTGTCCAATAAATTCGGAAAGACAAACTTAGGGAATGCATGGTTGAAAAAATCCTGCATCGATCAGCGGTAAGAAGAGAGAGACTGATTGAGGGAAGAATAAGAAGATAGAGGGTGAGGATTAGGGTTAGACAAATTGGGAGGAGAGATGACACATATATCTTTTATGGGTGTAAAAGTGCCATAAAGATTTAACCTTCGCAATAATTACGGTTGTCTTTCATTTAAATCAAGTCTATTAATTTCAACTGATGTAAATATTTTTTTTATCAGCAAAGCAAGATTTAAATAAAAACATCTCATGAGGTAAAAGAGGATTACAGGATGATCATGTCTTAGCTATAGACCTGAAAGACGAGCACTGGTAAGAAAGCCCAGCCTCTAGATGGTCCCAACAAGGGAAACAACCTAATACAATAAAGGGCTTTCCTGAATAAGGAACCTCGACAACCCAACAAGGGAGTAACTTAAAATGACAAGAGGTCTAAAAACCTAGATTTTACAAACTTTGAAGCTCAAAACATCAGAGGTCTAACAAACACAAATTTACCAACCATGAAGCCACAAGGTAATCGAAGGTCTGAAAACCCCTAATTTGCCAAACATGAAGCACGGAAAACATCCAGATAGGAAATCCAAACTTTAATTGAAGGAGTTAAAAGAAATATATCTCATCGAGACCAATAACTCAACGAGTATAAAGGACATCGACACACCGACAGTCACCACTGCAAAACGGCAGAGATAATCCGTATGTCAAAAGATACCGGAACACTTAAACCCAAAAGACTAAACCCAGAAGATTTCTGAATAGGCCAATAGACCCAAACCACCCGTCGGTGGCCAACACCAAAACCGACAAGTTCCCGCTAACAAAAGACAGGGAAATATAGAAATCGATCTGAATCTAGAATTAAGGAAAGCGAAAAGCTTTAAACACGATTGAAATATAGAATGGACAAGGGATGGACCTTACCAAAGTTCCAACCAAGAACTCCTGAATAGAGAGCCCCATTGCACTCCGGGACGAAAGGCCAGCAACTCCGACCGGGGGAGTTGACACTGATGGCCAACACAAAGAAAATCATCCGACCCCCTGAAAACTGAAACTGCAACACACCACCGGGAACTCCAAATGGTACTACCACCAAACCGAAGACGAAAACTCAGCTCCACCACTATGAAACAAGGAGTGGTCGGGACTGTAGAGAACGCCAGGACGGCTTGGAGAAGGACCAGAACAGGGTTGACTGAGGCTAACTGGATCTGGAGGAGCTTGCACCTGAAACCGACCCGAAACCATCTGGACCAACACTGAATCAAACCTGTACCGGCCCAGGCCCGTACCTGAGTCCATACCCGAGAACTGACCTAAGCCCGACCCATATTCATGCGTGACCCAGCCCCCTCGGTCCGACCTAAACAGCCAGAACAGGATGACGGCGCTGGAAGCTTTACCCAGAAAACCAGCCGAAGCCACCAGCAAAGCTCAGACGAACTCCGAGATCCACCACCAAATGGCTGAAGGCGTGGTTGGAGCAGCAGAAAAATTTCGGAGAAAGAGCCAACGAGCTGCAGATATGGGGTCAGACGAGCTCCGAGCTCCACCACCAAGGGACGTGGCTGGAGCAATAGAGACAGGGACGAGGCGGAGCAGCAGAGACACACGGGAGATGGAGCTAACGAGCAGCAAATCTCTAAGGGGGAAGCAGATTTGCGATGACGCGAGCTTGGAAGAGACACGAACCGGTAGAGGCACGACGGTCACGAAGTCCGGTGACCCTGTGAGAGAAGCGAGGCTAGGGGTGTCCATGGGCCAGGTTACTGCCCCGTAGCTAAAATTTGGAACCGACCCGGAATGACCGAGTCCAAAATTTCTTAACCCAGTCCCGGCCCCAAGACCAAGAAAGGACTTCAAAACCACCGGTCCAAATTATGGGCCGGTTCACCGGGTTGAACCAACCCATCCAAACTTATCAAAAATTGATCAGACTATCAACAAGTAATAACATATGCACTTTCAAAAAAAATTCATTGGCCAAAAAACCATTAAGAAGTGATCAAAGAGTGCTTAAAAGCTCTCAATTTGGTCACTTCTAAACGATGAAAAAATGTCCTACCCTATTAAAATTGTCTTTAAGATTCAAGGATTACAAAGGTCAAACGATAAGTTCAAGTAGACCAAAAAAAATTACAATAACAAAAGAGGAGTACTACTCAACCCATAACTACGGCATTGGAACCCATCTTCGAAATCCCAAGCCACTGATCTTCATCTTCATCTGCAAAAATAATTAAATTATAATAGAATTGTTAACAAATATACAACATAACATAAATTAACGATGGAAAACAGTAAGACAAACATTTGAAGTAAATAAATAAAAAAGTAAAGCCAGTTAAATAATTAAAAACAAAGTAAAACAAGTTTAAATAAGTAACAGCAAAAAGTATCATTTTGAATGTGTATGTGTGCGTATGAATCAGTTTTACAGTAATATTACATGCATGTGACTCTTAGTCCCTTACTAAGAGAATCTGCATCAATGGGGCCTAAACCCTGAAGTTTGAGGGCTCAGCCCTCTGCCCCCTTAAAACAGAGTGTACTTTACATCAGAGGGGCAAGTATGATGGTAGGGTTTTCAGAAATGCTAACTGTATAATAAATTAAGTTTTTAAGTGAATTTGTTAACGTTATTTTTAAATCAACAACTACTAAATAAAATAAAAATAAATTTCATTGATAAAATAAAAAAAAATTAAAAGTACATAACTTAAAAAAATACATAACTAAAAAAAATACATAACATTAAACCAAGGAATTATCAGTCGTCCGAATCGTCGGAGTTGTAAGTCCCTCCCGACTGATTCCATATGTGCTCCATAAGGTCTTCTTAAAGTTGCCAATGAGTCGCATCATTGATGACACTAATTCGCCTCGTCGTCGTACATTTTTTATCGCAACAGAAAAATGATTTTTAAATTTAAAAATTGATTTTTTAAATTAATTACCTAATTAATTACCTAAATTAATTACATTACCTAGATCAATTACGTGATTTTTGAAATTAATTACCTTATTAATGACCTAATTAATTACCTAAATCAGTTACCTAAAACTAAAACCATACTTAATTATTACTTAATTAATTAACACATATCACTGTGATTCTTCTTCTCCTCCACTGCTGCAAATATTTTTTATTAGTAGGCCACGCGCCAAAGGAGGAGAGGACGAGCCAAACGCAGAAGGGCGTGAGGCTACGGGGTAGAAAGAGGCCTCGCGCTTCGGCACCCCGAATCAGGACCCAACCCCCACCAGCATCGGCCCCTCACGCCCCGCGTGCCTCGCATCCCACACCGACCGAACCCCGAACCCGAACCCTCTCTCCCTTCTGCTCCTACCCCGGCCTCGCTTAAATACCTCCGTTGATGTGGATGCTGTAAGATTCTATAAAACAACAGTGTAACTGAAACATATAGCACTTAAAGATCACACTACAGCATTTAATGATATAGTAGATGATATGCAACTTAATTATGAATTCAAGAAGTTGAAATCTATTTGGCATGTTCCCCTATCAGCAAAATTGAATAAGTGCCTTAGCAATGTATCTACAGTAAAAAAAAAATCTTCATCTATGAGATAATACAAGACGTTTTGAAGATGAGATGGAAGTCCCAAGATATCAACTTTCAGATTCACACAGATCAGACACTTGAGTGGACTTGTAAGGCTCCTTTTGGCCCCCCTTTTTCCCGTTCGATTCCGATGCTTTTCTTCCCTCAGACTCGCCGTCTCGACCTAGATCTGGTTGCGGGACTACCTTCCCTTCCTTCTCCAGCGTGGATCGCTGCAGATCTGAGTTAGTTGACGAGGTTGTGGGGTCAATTGCGTCTTCTCGGCTTCATCGGTGGGTGTGGTCGACTAAGATCTCGACTTCTCTTTCCCCATGCGGTCGTGGGACGCGTTTCCCTCCTGGATCATGGCGTCTGGGGCAGATCTAGTCGCGGTGGAGGTTGCCCGCTCGCGTCAGGTGCTCCGTTTGTATTTCTGGCCCTCTGAGGTCAGATCTACTTCTTCTCTTCTTCTTTGCTGCGGTGGTCCTTGTGGTGTCGAGGAGGAAGATCCCTTTTCAAGTCCCGGCATTTGCAACTGAAGCCGGATGTGGGACGCGCTTCCGTCAGAAGGATCGTCGCGGCTCCTGTTGGTGGACGTTGTTGTTGAGGGAGTGCCTTCTTGGTGATGTCGTCGGTAGCTTCTCAGAACCGCGGCTTCTGGTTTGTCCTCTGTTTAGGGTTGGATCTTCATCCCTTCTCTGATCGATTTTGGTTTTCCCTTCCCTTCCCTGTCCTTCTACTTGTTGATTGGGCTGCTCGTTTCCCATCCACGGTGTTGTTTGGGCTCACCGGGCTCGGTGTTGGCCGCCGGTGAGTTTTCAGGCTTTTAAGCCATCGAAAGTCTGTCAATTTATGTAGATAGGATTAATGGGTTCTGGTGATTATTCACCAGAAAGTCTCTGCCATTCCTTGGTGCTGGCCGGAGACACTATAAAAACATTGGTTTCCTTTTCTGGACCTATGGTTCTTTGAGTTGGGATTGGAATTCTCAGATTTGATTAGTTTTGAGATGTTGTTGGAGGCTTCTGTTTTCTGTGCTATGTGGTGGTCCTTCCTGGTTGAAGTTCTTTTGTTGTTAATCGTTGTTTGGTGTTTCTGGTTTCTTCTCCCTTACGCGGGATGTGATTGGTTGTTCTTGTTGCGGTGTTCTTTTTTCTGGTAGGCTCTGTTGTTGTTGTTGTTGTAATCTCTCTTCTGGTAGGTTTCAGTGTGTTGTTGTTATCAGTTTCAACCCCAACTGTGGGGCATTGTGTTGGAGGTTCCCATCGGAATGCTCTTAAGTTGTATCTTGTTCCAAACTATGTTCTTCCCCAAAGAATAATTTATTTTAAATATGATTTGCCGATAAAAAAAAAAGACTCGAGAATTGAAACCAAACTTTAATGAAAGGCAATCAATAATCAAAATAGTCTATTTTGATTCAAAACCTAGGTTTGCTTTCACGGGACAATTATCAATTTTATAAGAACATGGACTGAGATTCTGAGAATTAGGTGTGCGATCAATAAACAACTATATCTTCTGGTATTTGGACAAAAAAAGAAGAATATAAATCGATTTACCTGTGCATGTTGATCTGAACCAATCTCTGACATAGCCTTCAAATTTAGGTCGTCTTGCTCTTGATAAACCGATTCAACTGTTACTGAGGTAGAGTGATGTAGGACTTGACACGGAGGGAGAATGATCCATTTATACACTGATATTGATTTTTGAGTAGAGGAAGAAGAAGAGACTGCAATTTGCACGCGAGTAGGTTTTGAGAGATGAAACGACACGAATTGAATCAACCAAAAAAAAAACATGCGCAGAACAAGAGTACTTATTGAGGTGGGCGGCTGTGTAAGCCTTGTTGAATTGAACTGATTATGCCCCATTCAATACTATAGGGCGCCTAACAATGCAAATACCCCGCTCTCCACACACCTTCAGGTGAGGTTTCCGATACACCCTACTTAGGGTTCACCGCCGCCGCTATCCTCCGCCTCCGGCGATCACCGCCACTACCCTCTGTCTCCGGCGATCACCGCTGTCCTCATCCCAACCCTCACTGCCTCCAGATCGCTGCCACAGAGGTCCGTCTCTGCCAGCGTCATCGACTGCCCGCGTGCTGTTGCTCGTCCTCTTTCTCGGTCCCGGACATTCCGGCGCTGCTCGTGAAGCCGGGGAAGAAGCCGGATAACGAGACCCCGGACGGTTCCTGAGGGGCTGATCTGCTCTCCCTCCACCGACCGGGACGCCAACAGGTACCATCGTTCCTGATCTGATTTTTAGGGTTACTGTTTTGTCTTGCAATGCCGTGTATGTTAGCATGGAATTGTCGGGGGCTGGGAACGGATCATAATCGTCGCCAGTTGAAGGATCTGGTGAATCGTTTCAGACCCGATATTTTGTTCCTGACTGAAACCCGGCATGTTGATTCTCGTAATTTGAGATCCCGTCTCGCTATTCTACGCAGAACACTAGGTTTTCATGGTGGTACAGGTATACCGGGAATTGTCCCACAGGTCGTCCCGGGTCTTCGTCCCCCGTCGAACAAAGGGGGGATCATGTTGTTATGGGCTGAAAAATGTACTGTTAATGTCCTTTCGATGCAGCAAACTCATATCGATACGGTGATCCAAATTGGACAAGAGTTACCTTTTCGTTTTACAGGCATTTACGGGGAACCAGACTGGGAGAAACAGCATATGACTTGGGACAACCTAAGGCACTTGGCCACAGTTCCGCCGCCGGTAGAGTGGATCCTAGTGGGGGATTTCAACGGTATCCTTGGACCCTCAGAAAAACGAGGTGGTCGGGCGTACCCTTTAGCTCTTATGCAGGGTTTTCAACAAGCCATTTCTGATATAGATGTGGAAGAGGTGACGCTACATGGATACATGTTCACGTGGTCCCGTGGTCATGACCCTGAGACGCAGGTGGAATATCAACTAGATAGGGCTTTTATCTCTCTGCGGGCTCGTATCCGGTTCAGGGACGTGTCATTACAGAATTTGGGAGTATCGACCTCGGACCATAAGCCCATCCTGCTCCAGCTTCAGAAGGACCCGGCGCAACGCCGACCTCGCCAGTTTCGTTTTGAGAACATGTGGTTAGAACACCCAAAATGCGGTACTCTAGTCCAATCTGAATGGGGTCAGCCGGGGAAACGCCACATTAAGCACCACATCAAAGATATTGGAGTATCGTTGGATGACTGGGGCCAGACAGTTTATCGGGACAACATTAACCAGATCAGAAGGTTACAGAGGATATTGCCCGAATTGAACGGTCGGACTGATAGACAGGGAATCAAACGTCGACTGGCACTCCAGAAACAGTATAATAAGGCTTTGGCAACACAAGAACAATTCTGGCATCAGAGAGCGAAACAACATTGGCTCGGGGAAGGGGACAGAAATACGACATTCTTCCAGAGATCGGCTACGAAGCGACAGGCTAAAAACAAATTGAATACTTTGATCAACGATGCAGGGGTGGAACCACAATGGCATACGGGAATGAGTGAGTTATTACACTCCTACTTTGCCAACATTTTTACGGCAGGCGACATCGCAGATTATGATCTCCCCATGCCTGTGCCTCTTATGATCACCTCGGCCCAAAATCTGCAACTGACCAAGAGGGTAACGGACGCGGAAGTACGTCAGGCAGTATTTCAAATGGGACCATCGAAGTCTCCGGGCCCCGACGGGTTCAACCTGAAATTCTATCAACATTTCTGGGATACGTTGTCTCCAGAGGTGAGAGATTTTGTCCGTACTGTAGTGGCGACGTGTACCATTGACCAGGACGTTAACAAAACCACACTGATTCTGATTCCAAAGATCCCAGGGGCAAAGAAGATTACAGAATTGCGGCCGATTGCCCTCTGTAACGTTATATTTAGAATCCTTTCTAAAGTTCTGGCGAACCGGGTAAAACCACTCCTGGAGCCGATTATCTCTACAAATCAAGGAGCTTTTGTGCCAGGTAGACACATTCAGGACGATGTCAATATCTCCTATGAGGTTATACATACTCTCCGGCGTAGAACACAAGGGCAACAGGGCTTTATGGCCTTAAAGCTGGATATGAGTAAGGCATATGACAGGGTGGAGTGGTCTATCTTGTTATCTATGATGGGAGCCTTTGGATTTGATATGGGGTGGCGGGCTATGGTCTTGGCATGTATGCGTTCCATACAGTGTACAGTGAGCTCTGATGGAAAGCATATGACGCCATTCACAGCAGGAAGGGGTATTAGGCAAGGTGATCCTCTATCTCCGTACCTATTCTTGTTTTGTATGGAGGGTCTGTCCCGTATGCTCAACCAAATAGAGAGGGCTAGAAAGATTCATGGAGTCTCGGTGGCCAGAGGGGCACCGCTTGTATCTCATATATTCTTTGCGGATGATTACTATATATTCTGTAGGGCGGATCGGGAAGAGGCATCCCAGATGAACCAAATCCTCCATACGTTCGGTCGTCTCTCGGGCCAGGTCATCAATAAAGGTAAATCGTCCATCTTTTTCAGCACCAATACAACTCCGGCAAATAGATCGGCATGTTGCAATATCCTAGGGATTCAGGAAATCTCTGGTCCAACTAAATATCTGGGGTTCCCAATATGTTGGGCCGACGAAAAGGCCAGAGTCTCCAGTTTCTGTGCGACCGAATCGTGGCCAAGATTGGAACCTGGGACGGTCAAATGCTATCTGCAGGGGGAAAGGAGGTGATGATCAAATCAGTTCTCCAAACTATGCCGATCTATGCGATGAGTGTGTTTCTATTCCCCAGGTAATCCATCAATAAGATCCACGTCGCGCTAGCTCGATACTAGTGGGCGGGTACCCCCAGAGGCACGAGACCGATTATATGGCAGGATTGGGCGAAATTGTGCAGGTCAAAGGAGGATGGCAGGATGGGATTCCGGGACATGAATATTGCAATGCTGGCTAAAATGGGGTGGAAGCTCCTAACCCAACCAAACTGCTTGGTTGCTCGTATCCTCAAGGTAAGGTATTATCCGAAGACTGACTTCCTTTCAGCGGAAGATGGTAATGGACCCAGTCAGATCTGGATGGGACTCCGTGCAACTCAGGGACTGCTCCGAGGGGGATTGATCCGGACTATTGGGGACGGCTGCTCTACTATGGTTGAGGGCTCCCCATGGCTTATGGGGAACACTCCGGTCATCCCGCTTCATACTTGTATCACTCTGGCTCTGAGGGTGTCAGATCTGGCTACAGATACTTACCAATGGGACGTATCGAAACTACAACAAAATCTTCCTCCAACCATTGTTGAGGATATTATGCAGGTGCCCCCGCCCTTTCCTCGGCATGCAAATAGATGGTCCTGGGAGTTTAATATCCGAGGGGTTTACTCGGTCAAAGAAGGTTACAGGGTGTTATCCAGAGAGAATGGTCGTTGGCACGTATCGACAGGGACGACAGTCTGGACAGGCATATGGGATCAAGACATTTAACCTCGCATCAAGATATTCATCTGGCGAGCTCTTTCTGGCACCCTACAAGTAGTGGTAAATCTCCAGACAAAGTTTGTCCCAATTCCGGGGACTTGCCAAATGTGTCAGACTGCACAGGAATCTACGGACCATCTCCTTCTACATTGTCCCTTTGCAAGATCTGTCTGGGACATTGCAGGAATACCGATCCCCGTTCCCCCATCGGCCTCACTACATGATTGACTCTCTGCCCTATTTCTGCTGGCGGATTCTCTATCCCGGGGTAAAGCATGTTTGTTCTTGTGGGAGATATGGAAAGCGAGAAATGTTATGGTCTGGGACTACCCTACTTCAACTCCACAAGAGCTGAATGCCACGGTCCTCAGTATTCAGTGGAGCTGGTCAGAAGCGCAGAATGGTCGCCCGAAACCCGCCATTATTCCCCAACACAGGCTGTCACGCCCAAATTTCAGTAAACCGAACTCGGGACGCGAACATTTAAAATCATAAAACAATTGAAACCTGTTTTGAATAAACACTTTAAAATCTCCATTTAGTTAATCAAAATAAGTTTACAACTCAAAATAAGTCCCAACAAGTGGACAAAACAAGGTATCCGTCACTAGACTCAAAAGTAAAACCCAGAATCCCGCTCCTAGCTCTTCAAGCTTCAGAAGCTCACCTAGTCCAACCTGCGACCAGTACCTGTAGGAAAAACAGCTATGGGTGAGCGTTCGCTCACCACCACGGATAACAGACTGACTACGGCATAATTAGTAGACAATGCCGGTAACACCAACAATAAACTCAACACCGGGGAACACTATCCCCAACCCAAGTACTCCGACTGACACACGCCCACTGTTACCTTCCTTGACCAACTCAACACTCTGACACGTAAAGTAGACCCGACACAACGATCACGACCTCTTCCAAGGACTCAAAGACCACCACGCAACACCCAAGATCACAAAGGATCGCACACCAAACAAGATCGCAAAGGATCGCATACCAGCTGCTCAGTAACCTCCCTCAATCACGCGCTTTGCCAAACCACTCAGGACAGGCGGTCGACCTGTATCAGTAACATCTCCCTCTCACGCGCTTCCCCGACACAAAGTCGGGCCAGGCGGTCGACCTGTCACACTCACAACCCCGAACCACACACACGCGGCCAGGACCCCTTTACTGACGGGCGGGCCCCCTACCCCGTCTGAACATGCAGACGCGTGTGATCGAGGACCCCCGTTTCATGAAGCGGGCCCACGACCTCAGGTAACCACAATCACAATCACAAACAAAGTTCAACAAACAGCAACAACACAAGTTCAGCACTCCACAGGCACTCATGGCCACCCAAGACACCAACCATAAAATACGGACTCAACAACCCCACAGGCACTCACGGCCTCCCAAGATACACCAACAGTAACTCACGGGCTCAACAACCCCACGGGCACTCACGGCCACTCAAAAACACCAACAGTAACTCACGGGCTCAACAACCCCACAGGCACTCACGGCCTCCCAAGACACACCAACAGTAGAGACACGGGTTCAACAACCCCACGGGCACTCACGGCCTCCCAAGACACACCAACAATAACGACACGGGTTCAACAACCCCACGGGCACTCATGGCCACCCAAGACACCAACAGTAAAACAAGGGCTCTCATGGCCACCCAAGACACCAACAATAAAGTAACACAGGTTCAACAACCCAACGGGCACTCATTGCCTCCCAAGACACCAACAATAAAGTAACACGGGTTCAACAACCCAACGGGCACTCATGGCCACCCAAGACACAAACAATAAAGTACAATCAACCTCCGGGCATAATAATGCCTCCAGCAGTTCTAATATCAACAGTTTCACAATCAACCTCCGGGCATGGTCATATCCTCCGGTACTCCTAATATCGATAAATTCTCTGCTCCTACGACACTACTAAGTGTCACATGCAATTCTAAAGTTCGATACGTTCCTGAATCATATGACACTACCCGGTATCGCCTACCTTTCTAGTATTCGATAAACCTACTTAACCCACGACACCCCAGTGTCACATGCATTTCTACTGTTAACTTTCCCAAGTCAGGGCCGAGATCCGGCTACTTTTCCCTACCTCGTATATGTTCTCCAAAAGTTAACCAACAAGCTCCGGCGTGATCTCAGTCACTCGCCTAGCTTTCCTTTCCCTCGGTCTGCAGCACGATCTAAAAGAACACAATTTTAAACGCTTTTAAGCTTGCAGGCATAATGCTGAATTTTAATAAACCTGACGCCCAAAAGTAACCCCGACAATGTCGATCACTCCCAAACTCCCCAATTACTCGACATTGTCGATATTGGACCCGGAAAGGCCCGATTCGCCCGACGTGGCGAATCTGCCCGGGTTTTGGAAACGCCCTTCCGGGGCTCCGAAAATTCCCGTTTTCGTTTCTACGGTCTTAGAATAATTCAAGGGTTCCTAGGCACTCGACGGAATCGAATTCCGACTTCCGAGTCAATTAATTAACGTTTAAAGTTTCTAAACCCGTCAATTACAACATTCACAATTTAATTCCAAAATTTCGATTTGGTTGTGGATAAATGGTCCGGGGAACGTTCTAAACCACCCGAACACAAAACCCGTTCACCCGAGCACGTGGGCCCTACCCGACCAAGCTTGGCCGTCGGTGGCTAGGGAAATTTGGGGCCCGTCCCACCATGGTGGTGGCCTGCCCTAGCTCCGGCCAGCCACCCCATGGCCGGCCGGCCACCACCCACGGTGGCCGGAGCTCCTCCTGAGCTTCCGGTCACCGGAAAACGTCAAATTTCACCTCCAAACACCTCCAAAACGTCTCCAACACTCCCCAACCTCAATACAACCTTAAACTAATAATTTTACTCAAACCCTAACTTTCAAAATTAATCAAATCGAAGATCGGTTTGGTGAATACCGTAGAGGAAGACGAGGGGAGTTCGACTTCTCCTAGCCTTGAGACGATCCAAGGGATGGATGACGTGAATAATGCCTCTCCAAAACCTAGCTCTCTTCTTCTTCTTCTTCTCTCCCTTTCTTCTCTCTTCTTTCTCTTTCTAACAACTAACTCATTTTCTCTTCTTTTTTTCTCTTTTAAAACATGTGGCCGGCCATACCTTGTCCTCTCCTAGTTTCCCCCCAAAAACCTACACCACCACATATTGGACAAGTGTCAAGTGGGTCCCACACCATTTTGGAAAATATCTTCTAGATATTTTCTAATCAGATTCGCGAAAATCGGTGCTTTGTATTATCCACTTGTTTGAAGTACGCTTACCTTCCCACGAGATGTGATGAATCGAACGTTGGTTCTAGACCCTACAGTGTTAGTGAGGTCTTTCGTTTTGTTGATTGGAGTGCGTATATTTTCCTTGTGTTTTGTTTGTGGTTGGCCTTGAATTGTTAGTATTTGAGTTCGGTTGGGATTGATCCTGTGACGATCAACAAGGAGAAATTGGTTGAGTTACGTTATGAGTGGTTTCGACTTAGTTTGACTGTAAAGGGTTCCAATAGGGTACCTTTGACGATCGGGTTTTTTTTCGGGTGTGAGATTTCGAGATCTTCACCTTAATTTTCTTAAGTGTTTAGATGTTGTTCGACTTGTGTGGTTACTCGGTCTTCTTAAGTTGGTGAAACGTTGCACGTGTTTTCGTAAAGTTGGATGAGACGGTTTTGTACCGCCAAGTTTGGCGTTTGATGAAATAGCGTGATCAAGTGAAGCGCGTTTAAGTGATTGTTGCGTAAATTCGGAAACGGTTAAAGACCGTGCAGAGTTGACAAAAGAATTTTGTAGTTAGGAGGCGCAGACCTCTGGAGTTTACAGTCGGTGAGCGCGCATTTCTGAAATTGAGGCTAAGAAGGACTTTTAGCGGTTCGACCGCGTCGGAGGCAAGTTGGCCTCGCAACTTATCGAACCTTTTGAGATCTTCAGGCAGGATTAGAGTCGTTGCCTAGCAACTTTCGCGTGTTCTCAAACTGCGGAAGTACACTGCAGGATCCCTCGCCGACAAGTATTGAGTAGGATGTTCGCTGAGACGAGGTCAAGAGGAGCGCGTTCGTTTTAAATTTCGAGGACGAAATTCTTTTAAGGGGGTAGACTGTAAAACCCCGCCTACTACAAAAGGGGTAGTGCTGTGAAATCTGAAACTTTGGGGTAGAGAATTGTCAATTGTGTTTGGATTAAAAGAAATTTCAAAAAAAAAGGGAATTATAGGTTGAGAGCAGGTGGACTGAGCTGAACTTGGGCTGGACTCGGGCCCAGTTCACGAACGCGAGCCCAAGCCCAACTCAACACAACCCTAAAGCTCAGTCGTCTTCTCCTTTGTGTTGGCACGCAACCCGAGACACTCACGCAGCCTCACCTCTCTCCCTCGCATCTCGATTCTGTCTCTCCCTCTTATCTCTCTCCACTCCGACCTCACCACCTACGGAGCCTTCATCTCCGTCCGTAAACCGAACCAAAACCACCACAGACTGACGCCGTTGCAGCCAGCCCTTCCCTTCTCTAGCGCGTCTTCTCCAGATCCGAACTACGCCGCTCCGGCGACGACGAAATCAACACGCATCGTGCTGATTCTCGTATCTCTTCACCTCTCCAGCGTCGCCCTCCTTAAACCCCTCTCACGGCGCCACAGATTCGAGTCGGGTTTAGCCGGAAACGTTGCCGGTGGACCTCAACCTCGCCGGATCTGGGACAGTGGTGTCGGGCCACTCTTCAGCCACCAGAACCACGACTACGACCTCGCCGGAGACCCTGACGTCCTCCCCCAGCCACGGTTGTCACTCCCGAGCGTCACCGGATGTCCTTCAGAGCTCCCGGCCATGGTTGCCACCGTCGCCGGCGACCTGAGACGAAACCACCGTCACCCTCTTCGTTTCCCAACTCAGGCCAGTTCAAAGGGAAACGGGCCTTGGGCTAGAGTGTTTTTTGGGCCAGGACGAAGTGGGTCTGGAAAGGGGACTTTGGCCCAGGTTTGAATCCGGATCAGGCTTGGATCCGGGTCGGATCCGGGTCAACCCAGATTTAAAGAAAAATCATTTTCAAAATCAGATCTAATAAATTGATTTAATTCAAGGTGAGATTTTAAGGACAATTTTGACTAAATCAGTGGACCTTTGGACATTTACGGGTTTTGATTAGACGTTTTATTTTGTCAAAACTAGACGGGACTTCGCCCGAGCACAAGGGCTTGGACCCGAGCTAGAAGAACGAAGATCACGCTGGAACCCGTGTGAAGAACGGAGTTGTGACCACTCGAGCTCTTCATCAGAGTTTTTTTTAGAGGAAGACCGCAAGGTAGGGAAAGTATTAATTTCTTAATTAACGCTTAGTATGCATGACTAGGATAACAAAATCGGAAAGGTCCTAGAATTGCCTATAAGATGCGAATAACTAGAATAATCGTATTTCAATTACTAATAATTGGTTGAGTCTAGTATGCATGCTTAGGATGATGACAATTAGTGAAGTGTACTTTCAATACTTGGGAACTTGATTTACTGGTAGAGAGACTGTGAAGAGCTCTCGGATTAGTTGTGTGCTAGGTTCACTTGCTTGGTTGTTAGTTAGTAGGAAATCAAGAGTCTAATGGAACTAGTTTACTTTACTGTTGATTAGTTGAATGTTTGCTTGATTGGTTGAACGACTGTGTTGATATAATTGTTGATTGAATGGTTGATCGAGTATGACTGGTTGTGCCAAGGAGGCACGATCAGGTGATCGATTGACCGGTGGAGAGCAAGTGGTAAGTGATGGTAAGTGTAATTATGGGTATGAATCTCGTGTGGTGTGTATTGATGAACGTGTGTATTTCTATGATTGATTGTGGACCCTGCGGGGCTTTGTCTGATAGATTCTGCGAGATACTGGTTAGTGTACCCACACCGTTGAGGATTCCGGTGCGGGGATAGTTTACGAGAAGGATTAAGGGTGATTTGGTATGGTACCCACACCGTTGAGGATTCCGGTGTGGGGAGCGGCTTACCCTACGGGGCATTGGTTATTGGATATACACCGTGGAGGATTCCGGTGCAGATAATGGTTTACCCTACGAGGCTTTGGTTATTGGACCTACACCGTTGAGGAGTCCGGTGTAGGGAGAGATAATGATTACCGTGGTTACACGATGGTACCTACACCGTTGAGGAGTCCGGTGTAGGAAGAGAAATGATTAATGGTACCCACACTGTTGAGGAGTCCGGTGTGGGAATGGTTACGGGAATGATTGGAGCCGGAAGGCATTGATTATTGGACCTACGGGGCAGTTGGATGGATTACTTCGTGAGAGATATGGTTTCACCCAAGTGTATGCGTCCTACGGGAGCACTACCTTGGTTCCCTAGGACATATGGTTCTTTGGATACGTTTCCGAGAATACCGATGATATGCGTCCTCCTAAGGATGTTTCTGGTATTCGCGACGTTATACGTCTTGGTGACGTTATGCGTCTCCTCTGGACCGAGGGAAAATCTGATATGACATGGATACTCTGGTGGATCGGAATTATGGGAACCGAGGTGATCCCAGAATCTATCCATGGATCGGAGGCTTGAGAAAGCGAGTGGTCGACATGAGATTAAATACTCCCATTTTACTCTTATTGATCTATTAAAGCATTTATTATGAACTTCTTTTAAGTTACTGTTATCTTGGAAGAAGCGATACTATTTCATTATCCGGATCCTGTAACATTTCATTGATTTATAGAATTTACTCGTTCCCGTTGTGTCAATTTTCTATGTTAGTTTAGTGTTCTCTGTTTATTCTTTGAGAGCTCATCGTTATCCTCGAGAACGCGTTATTATTATTGTTGCTTCTTATTCGTTCATTATACCTTTTGGTCTAAAGGTTTTAAATACTTTTGTGACATTGATTTACAACAGTTTTACTATTAAATTCGGAGACTAAAGTTATTTACGATTTTTCCTACTGAGCGTAAGCTCATCCCTATTTGTTCATTTATTGTGTGTACAGGTGTGCTTGGGATCTGGGAAATTCGAGGCTCGGGGGCTTCCGGATGTCTTGAGAGTTGTATTAGAGATGTGTTGGTCCACATTGTTGATCTTTATTTACCTTTTGTCACTTACCAAGTTTTGACTCTATATTTGAAGTTTAGATTGAATTATTGCGGAATACTTTGAACTCGTTCTCAGCTTTAAAAGAACTTATTTCAATTGTACAACTTTTACCTCGTTTGTTTCAGGTCACGTCTCGAGTCTGGCCAAGACCGGATTTGGGGCGTGACAGGAGCTCTATGGACTTTGTCACCAAGTTGGAGATTGTTATTTTTTGGATCCAAAGGCCCAAATTTGTGGCCATTACATGAATTTAAGGCCCATTACCTAGGTATGTTTTCTTAGTTGTCTTATACAGACGAAGTGAACAGTAAATCACAGTGAACACAATTTTCAGAAGAGGCACAGTTCATTTAGCAAGCAAAAAGAAGAAGAGAACTTGGGTGGCTCTTGGCTTGGAGGAGACGACTGAATAGTGAGAGGAAAGAAGAGTTTCAGCTCTTCTGTAGACAGACAAAAGAGCTATGAGGTGGATGAATCAAGATCTGAATTTTATTGATGTGCGGCAGAAACTTCTTCATTTCTTATGTGATTATTCTAACAGGGCCAAAAACAACATCAACCTAGGATTTTGATTGGTCAGTGTTGTACAAAGGTGATGGCATGAAGAAATTGGAAATGTGAGTGCACATTTAAAGGTCCGGAGCCAGCTTTTTAGCTTGGAGCTATTTTGGTTGAGAATCAAAGGTTTAGGTACGTGCATTAATCGCATAGAAAAGTTCAAAAATAGGTATTTTCGTTAGATTTGGATTCTGTTTGTTTGTTTGAATATCGATAACGAACATATTCTTTTGAAGACATCTATAGAAGCATGTAACCAAAGGTCCATGTCTTGAATCATGCTTCAATCTATAATAGGTATGATTTTATTCAACCCATTGTAAATTAGTCTAATTAAATGGGTTCATGTTCGATTTTGTGGGAATTAATTTTTATTTTTCGTTGCATGTATGCACCCTAAAATCCAACCCAACACTATGGCGAAAAATATCATAGGACAACTAAATAGAAGATAATATCTTATCAAAAATCGTCCTCCTCTTGATCTTCACGGCACATAGTTTCTCTTTTTAGATGTACATTATGTTCGCGTACAAGATGAAGATGGGTCATATTATTCAATGTAACATTTCACATGAAAAGGTCGTAGTCATCCATTTGCACCACTAAAAGATCCTCTTCTCCTTTCCATTATCTAATTTGAAGGGTACGTCTTGTGCAAATCCTTCCATAGAAGTTAGTTTGGAATTCGCAGTCTTTACATGTGCATTGTCTTTTATCGTTTTGAGGACAAACTTTTTTGTTGTCTCCTTACTTATGAAGTACCGGTGTCCGCCATAGCCTTTAATTAGGAATCATTCATCTTGATTCCTACGTGCATGGATTCTCGGTATTTCTTCTTTCCTCCTTTTACTTGGATATTATTACTAACATAATAATAATAATAAAAGTAAAATTATCTTCAAAATAATAGCTCAACCGATAAATTCGACAACAGAGTCAAAAGCTCGAAATCTAGGTAATAAGTACAAACGGAATAGTACGTCTCTAGACCATCCAGGTAGGACTCTCGCTAAGCACCCAAGCTCTGAGACGTCCTCTAGATCAAATCCCGCTCAAAACCTGTAGAACAATAGAGAAAGGGGTGAGCTTTCGCTCAGTAGGAAAAAGTAGTTAAGGGAATGAGCTATCCGCTCACCACCACGGATAACCGTCCAATTAGGACATACTAGTAAGCACAATACTAACGAAACAGTTAAACCAGGAGGGTAAGATATTTGATATGGTTATATGGATCCTTCTCCTTTTGGTAGCCATGTTGTTTCTCCTCATGCAATGTGATAACACTATAAAGACTCTTTCTTTAAATATTCCCTTATTAGGTAGAGTTTATCACAGAAAAGGTATTTCAAAGGTTTCTTTAATGAAATGAGTTTTCCAGATTCATGTATCTCTTTCCACAGAGTTCAAGTTTGATCCCATTAAAATCTTCCACTTGACTATCCTCTCTTCCATGACTTGAAGAGTAGCCGCAGAGTCGTCCTCGCTTGCGAGTTCCTTTTTTATGTAATCGACTAAGGATTCCTCAACACGAATTTCTTCTGACAATGTTCGCACACCACGTCTTTTCAATTCATCATGTTCCCAACTTGCCAACCCATCCTTGAATTGAAACAACGCCTCTTTATTCATGGTTTAAGAACCCTCAACATCAACTCAGTAAAGATTTTCACATACTCTGGAGTTGAACTCTTTTAAGCCAACCAACGAAGCTTTCCCTTACTTCATCTTCAGCTCATTTTGGATAAAATTGCATTGTGAAGTCTCTAAGTAAATCATCCCAAGTGGTAATTATGAATATCCCTTTACACGAGTCATGTATTTTTCTATTCTAATAACATCTCTTGAACTATAAGTTCTCCTCTTCTTAGTACCCTTACCAACGATCTGAGTAGTCTTAACTCTCAACCGTAACAATTCCCTTCGAAATCCTTGTTTTTTTAAACCGGAGCTCTGATATCGTTTTCACGGGAAAACGTTTCGACCTTGTGGATACGTGTTGCTCTCAATCAAATCCACGTACTTGATGCGTACTTGACTTACCTTGAGATTAGTATAACGCTGAAACAACCAAACAACTAGAAAAATAGGGAAATTTACACATAACCTCCCCTACTATTGTCTTATTTTCACATACCCTTTTAATTATAATTGTTTACATTTAACCCCCATAACTTCTATTTTTTTTAGTTTAGTCCAAGAATTTTAAATATGATGAAGAAAGTCGTATGGAAACGTTAAATTTTGATTATCTCTAAAAAATTCAAACAGATTTAAAGCATTGCAACAAATAGGTGACCCAAACATTTCAATCCAGAGGACTTTCACAAATATCCGGCAACATGCCACAAGGAAAACAACTATTCAGCAACTGACCAAGATACTTTGCGTATTGTCATAAGTATAAGTAGGGTATCATTTCGGATACACTTAAGGCATAATCAACACTATTACGGATGTAAGTATACGAATCAAAATTCAATGGGGGGAAAGGCGGATCAGGAGACCCTTTTCAAATCTCGGCAATGGATCAACTGTTATCTTTTCGTCGGGAATCATTTTCTCCCACTTGAATGTTTTCACCATATTATGCATAAAAACAAGTATCTCCAATCGAGCATATTCAATTCCCGGACACATTCGATGCCCTCCTCCAAAAGGCACGTACGAATAGGGTACTACTTTGTTTCCTTGAAACCTTGTAGGATCAAACTTGTCAGGCTCCGGAAAATACTTAGGGTCTTTTTGTGTTGAGTTTGGGCTCCAAAACATCTACACACAAATAAATCACTTTTTAATAAGTCTTGGGGAAGTAAATGTTACTTGATTTCTATTCTAGTAGAAAATTTAAAACTTAACCTCGACCGTTAAAATTGCAATAGAATGAATATGATCAACTTATGATTTTCATATCGTTACCGTGGTGTCTTTGGGAATGGAGAAGCCAGCATAGGTCAAGTCAGCTGAGGCTTGTCGGAAGCCAATTTGGGATGGCGGCATAATTCTCATGGTTTCATTTGCTACATTCCATGAATAGTTCATTTTTTGCAAGTCTTCCCAACTCAGCATCTCTCCTACTTGTTTGCTCCTTGCAATCTCCATTTGCTCTGTCCATATTTTATTTGTAACGATAAAACATAAGTTAAAATCATCTTCTGAATCGAATCAAAAAATATATATTTTTTGAAACGGGCGAATATTATACCTTTATAAACCTTTTCGTAGACCGTTGGTAGGTCGGCCATGTAGCTGATGATAGAAGTACAAGCAATGCTAGTTGTGTCATAGCCAGCAATCAAAAAGCCTAAAATGGTGTCTGCAATTTCGATATCGTCCATGAAACGACCTGTTTCGTCTGTCGTGGTGAGCATATGGTACAATATGTCATTCTTCCCGGCGGTAGCGGAGGTTGGTGATGCTAATACTATTTTCCTTTGTGCAATTATATTTAATATCTCATTTCGAATTGTTGTCGATGCCTTAATAGCCCGATTGAAAGATAGTCCAGGAAGGTTTATAGGAATTGAGAGCATTCCAACAAGTACTACACTGAAAGGTTGGTAGATTTTGGCAATATGTTGTGGATCTTCTATGCTCAAAAACACCTTACACGCTATATTAAAGGTATACCTGTTCCATGAAAATGTAACTAAAGGTTAATATAAAACTATTTAGTTTAAGTTTTTTGTTGAGTTTTGATATAGTATAATGGTCAGATAGAAGTGAATCCAGAATTTTACTTTAGGGTTAGTTTGAGTTTTTAGTTGAATTGGTCTTTTAGTATAGTCAGATAGGAGCGAATACAGAATTTTACTTTAGGGTATGTCGTCGATAATAAATAAATATAGAAAAAGATCAAAATCGATTTAACGAGTCTTAGATTTTGATTAGTCTTTCAAATGATATAAATTTCTTAGTAAGATGTCAAATCGAATGGAATTATACATCTATATTTTCATGAAGAAATTTCAACCAGAAAAGTATATAAACACACACGCCATACAAATCAAATTGTCAGTCATATGACTGGTTGTATGTTTAACTAGTCATACAGTGTATGCGGGAACGTGTGGGATATACGGTTCATTGTATGGTTTTGTACAACTTACAAACCAAGATTTATATTTTTCACTCTTTTTTTTGTACAGAACCTTGTTCAAGTTCAATATCCACATTTCACAACTCTAAAGTTTACAATGAATAATAATAAAAAATCTAGTGCAAAACCAAATTTGTATAAAAACATAAAGTATTCAAAAAATAATAATTGCAAAAGATAGTCCAAAGATTAAAAAATATATTTGCAAAAGACAATGTAGAAATAAAAAAAACTGAACTTGAAATATAAGGAAAACTCAACTATAACAGATATATGAATACTAGATTTAAATTAATTATAATATACAAAATAATATAATCTTATACTTTATTTGTTTGAAAAATAAGTCAAAACCATATTATTATTAAAGACTACAAATAACAAATATATACATAATACTGAACCTCACTTAACTTTTCAAATACATCGTACAAAAACTTGTGAATAATTTGTTGGAAAGTGTATACACGTTTGGAGTTTAAATTTTGTATTTTGAAGTAAAATGGGGTTAAACACGCAACAGATATTCAAATGACCATAGTTTTTCATACGAACTCCAATTTAGGTCCGTAAAATATCAACACGAAGATATTTTAAAGCTTTACAATGTTATGTAACTTTTTCGGGACAGGGTATGTCATGGCATATACCCTAATCCCCCTTACATCCGCCCATGGGGTCAGGTTTCTGACAGACACACGTTCAAGTCTCACTATCTATAAAATACTAATTTTTATCATAACAGTTTGTTCTGTTAAGTATTCTCCAATATATGTTTTTTCCGTAAACCGTACATTCTGTTAAAATAATATATAAAATATTCTATTCGGTTAAGTATTGGGTCTATACATTTGTCCATATTACTTTTCAAGACTATGTTTCGACCACAATGTTTTTCAATGCTCTATATTTTGATCATAATACTTTTTGATATTATATGAATTGTCCACATATCCCATAGAGGTTACCAGAACTGTTTATTTATTAACTTAACAATGATTGTGGACAATACATATGGTATGTTTTGTGCGCTTTTAAACTCGATAGTTTTTACTGAGAAGACAAATGTGTAGTTTTTAACCTTTAACCCTTTTTTTTTCTTGTCTATCACGTTTCCTTAATGGTCCACCTTTATTTAGCGTTACTCTTGTCCCAATGAATTCTCTCTTCTCCATATAATTCTTATCTAAACTTACAAATAGATTTGCCTGTAAAAACGCATGTGTAAGAACACATTACTTTAGTTCTTAGTTGAGTTAGTCTTCTAATAAAAGTTACTAAGGTTACCTCTTGGCCAGTGGGTTAACGGTAAGAGTAGTAGTGGAGATGCTTTGCAGAAGTTGCATGGCTATAGCATCCATGACAGCGACGTACTTCTTGAGCGATTCAGGCCTGAGGATACTCGCAATGATTCTACGCTTAAAGAGCGAGTAGCCATTGAAGCTGTCTTTATCGGCGAAGTTAGTGGTGGGGAAGATCTTCCCGAAGGAAGAGGGCCACCAGGCGGCGACGCGCCGGCTCTCGGTTGAGAACAAGTACTTGTTGGCTTCGGCGCCGCATAGGACGGTCATGCGTTCGCCGAACAACCTTGTCCTGAAGATTTCGGAGGAGTAACGGGTTGTTCTTTCGGTGCAGAACATGTCCGGAGTCCCCTTCCGGCCCCATGAAAGGAACTCCAGAGACTCGCCGATGACGGGCCAACCCGTTTTCCCCGGAGGAAGGTTCTTATTGTCTCTTTGTCTACCGAGTGAAGCCAGTATCAGTAAGAGAGAGATGGGGAGGAGAAGAACAGAGATTAAGTACATAAGCTCCATTGATGTGCTCTATGTTGAGCTTGTTTGTTTGATAAAAATATATATACATGAAGAGTTGCTATATATAGACAGATGATCAAGAGTGATTTCGTGTGCGCATTTATGATGTGTAAAGAAATTTAAACTGTAGTATTTTTGAAAATTTAGGAGGTAATAATTGAAGGAAGATTGGTACAATATATTTTGGTGGAGTACCGAATTTATTTAATGAGTATTTATAGCAATAGGGTTAAATGTTAATGTAGTAGTGTACATCGAAAACAACGTATTGTATTGTGAGGATTAATGTCTTTTTTTATAAGCTCGAAAATTTTATTAACAAGACCAATTTTCAAATAGAAATCAGAATGTCTTAATTTAAGAAAAGCAGGGTGAAAACCAACAATAACAGAGAGACTCCAGCATGAAGAGCTAAAATGCTTAGCCTTTTCAAAAAAGATAACATGGAATAAATCCGAAAAAGAAATCTTGCAAAACCTTGCCTCCCGAAGTCAACGACTAGTCGTCGCGTTCTTCTTCTTGGCAGTAAACTCACGAATTGTGGTTCATGCGTCGGTTCCCTTCAACAAAGCTGCAACTTGAGTTTTTCCATTACGGCCTTGCTCTACATGTTTCCCAATGTCAACGGGACAGGCATACCTTTTCCGATCCAAAAAGATTTTTGGTTTATGCGTCAAGGTATAGAACTTCGTTAAATGCTTGGGTGGGCGACTCACCCGCTTCGAACTGACGAGAGCGTCCTTCACGGAGATGCCACCTGATGTGATGGATGACCCGCTCCAACAATAGTAATTTCTAACGAATCAGGAGAATGTACCGAGGCCACCACCTGCTGAGACAAAGACTGATCTGATTTGGGCTGAGGCCCAACTGATCCATCTTGTGCACCAGGCCCACTCGCCCCACACTCAACGCCCAGATTCACGTCATCTTCCTCAAATGAATCGCACGTTACGGTACCATAATCAGGCACAATCTCAACATCTCCTACTTTATCGCGATCGCCAGAATCAACAACAGATGCTAGGAAATCACTCTTCTCGGCCGACTCCAACGAATCTCTGGTAACGTCTGTCCTCATCACCATAATCCTTCCCACAACGAACTTTGGAGAGCTCAGAGCAGCCTCGCCCTCGACCTCGACTGTTTGCATCGTCGGCGAGACGGGAAATTCCAGGCCCTGAATGCTCTGTTTCTGAAACCCAAAAACAGAGTCAACACCCATAGTTGCAGAACTATGTTTCTGCACCAAATCTGTCCGGCGACGCCAAGTCAGGGCAACAAAAAGAATGTATCCATTGATTTTAAAACCGTTCAAAACCTCAATTGACTTAGCCGTTGCTCCTTTTGAATCAAAACGAGTGAAACCGGAATATCTCCAACTTCGGCTCGTTCGTTTGGGAATATTCAAGAAAGCAATCGAACCAAAAGGGCTGAAGATATTACAGGTCTAATCTTCTGATGACTCGAAAGGTTGATTACTCACGAAAATCTCATCCTCTTGTTCCGTGAATGTACCAGGCCTCTTCGCCCGAAACCGTCGAGCAAACCTTGATACTACCGATTATGGCTTCTCAACGAACTCACTCATGGTCTTATTTATCTTCTCCCTAGCTAACTCCACATCAGAAGCTGACAAGTTTGGAATAGAGTTTGGAATCGGAACAGGACTCAAGTCCTTCTCCTCCTTCTCTAAAACTCTCTGGTGCTTCTGCCTGATTCGTCGAGATTTACTAATACCCTTTCCGGGTATAGACTCGACCTTCGTCCCCTTCTTCCTACGGCGAGGAACTGTAGACGAAGTAGCTGACTTAGTATTTGGAAAAGTTGTTCGTCCTGGCTCTATGTAGTCGCCACTTTGGAGATGATATGGCAATAATACCCCTACAAGGATAACAAACTGGAACAGAAACCAGAGAACGAGAGCAACTGCGGATTCATCTAGTATTATTGCTGATAAAAACAAGCAAAGGAGTGATTACACAATAACCTGACAGATGAGATCCTAAAATCGATCGGAGCGATGTTCCAGGCTGCGATCTTCACCCGAAATCAGCCGCCGAAATCACCCCTCCAAACGAACGGAATCAAGACGAAGGCGAAGTTCGGATTGACGTTGCGGTCCGTCACCAAGCTCACCGGAAACGGGAATCGATTTGGAGGAGACAAACTTTGATCGAACCCACAAGCGAGGACGCTCACGCAGTTGGCACGCGAGACCTAAATCGCAGCACGTGAGACACGTTCTCTTTTTCGATTAATGTCTTGAAGTCATGATACATCAATCATCGAAAATAACTATTGTGGGGATATAAAAAGTTGATGTTCTTTGCTTCTGATCAAGTTGAGCGAATCGAGATGACAAGTCGATTTGTGTATATTTGGAGTTGACGGGGAGAGACAAGACAGACGAAGTATACATGGAAGATCTACGAGGTCCTAGGTAGATCTTTTGAGTTTTCCACCTTCAAAACCCTCGATCTTCGCTCCTTGTCATGATCTCGATCTATGACTGATGAGAATTTCACGACAAGAAAGGAAAAACATGCAAAGAAGAAAGAGGTTAGAGCACCCACAGTCGTGGGCGAGAAGCAGCTGGCGAGGAGAAGTCGTCGGCGAGGAGGGGACGGGGAGCTGGCGAGGAGGAGGCGAGGAGCTCGCTGGCGAGGAGCGTCGGCCATGTACTTCTCGCTGGCAGCTCACGCCGGCGAGATAAGAGGGTTATCTCATAAAAATCTTTGTTGTCCAATAAAAATGCTCTTGGTCAATGCTATTTGTTTTGAAAAATAAAACACACCTATATTATCCAAAAAATATCTACACGTCCAACAAAATAACCTTAATCGCCGTTTTTTATGTTAAAAAACGCTCACCATAACTACAACATTTATGTTAAACCTACCCTAAAACCTTATATAAACCCACCCTCACAAACTAAAATTCACAAAATCTCTACTATTCATCCTTCTCATAAAGTATCGTCTCGACCCTCATACTTCTTTGTCCGTCATCGTGGAATTTGATCCTGAGGATATGGAATTCGATTCTATTTTGAATGACATGCTCGAAGACTGTCTGTCAACCGAGGAGATGTTAGACGACGCTTTGGTGGATTCTCCACCACGGAAGAGCAAATACATTCGACGTGACCGGGTAGCCGCAAACGAACGGTTATTGAAGGACTACTTCAACACCAACCATGTGTACACTGAGGTGCAGTTTTGGCGTCGGTTTAGAAAGCCAAAGTCTGTGTTCCTCCGTATCGTTCATGCATTGGAGCAGCACGACGATTACTTCAAGGAAAGGTTAGATGCATTGGGTCAAGTTTCATTCTCTCCTTATCGGAAATGTATTGCCGCCATTAGGCAGTTATGTTACGGAATTGCAGTTGATGCGTTGGACGAGTATTTGAAGATAGGGGAAACAACGTCTTTGGAATGTTTGCGAACATTTTGCAGTGCACTGAATAAAGTCTTTGGTGCTACATACCGGCGGAAGCCTACAAAAGCTGATATGGACCACATTTTGGCGGTTAATGAAGCGCGCGATTTCCCGGGCATGCTTGGAAGTCTTGACTACATGCACTGGGAGTGGAAGAACTGCCTAAAGGCCCTTTCGAGGATCACATTCCCGAAGGGGCCACGGTAATCGACCAACTGTTGTCCTTGCGGCGGTTGCAACTCGTGACTTATGGATTTGGCACTCTTTCTTCGACATGGCGGGGTCGAACAATAATTTGACGGTCCTGAACCATTCGAAGTTGTTCGCGAACGTTGTCAACGGTTGGCAACCACCGGTTGCTTACACGATAAATGGTAATAATTACACACTTCCTTATTATCTTGCTGACGGTATTTACCCTTCGTGGCCAGTGTTCGTAAAAACAATTCCATTACCGTCAATGCCGAAGCAGAAGAAGTATGCCGAAGTACAAGAAGCGTGCAGGAAGGATGTGGAACGAGCTTTCGGCGTACTACAAGCTCGGTTTCACATTATCAAACAACCGAGCCGCTTGTGGGCTCCCAAGTCAATCGGTCTGGTCATGAATGCGTGCATTATACTGCACAATATGATAGTTGAGGTTGAACGGCATACGTACGACGGGTATCGTGAACAAACAGAAGAAGGTAGTCCAAGTCAACCACATATTGCACGAGGAAGCTTCGTCCCGACCAATGTCATACTTGGAAACACTGAGAGGATGCAAAATGAACGTATGCATTACCGTTTGAAGGAATATCTTGTCGAACATATCTGGAATAAATTTGGAGACGCCTAGCTGTTAGTTTCCTTTATTATTAGGTTAAGTTCAGTTCTAGTTCATTCAGTAGCTTCTTCTCCCACTCATCTGGTATTCCACTCATCTGTTTAGTTTCCTTTATTATTAGGTTTCCTTTGTGTTAGTTTCTTTTTATCTGTGTTGTTTTAATGACTATTGGTATCCTTTGATTTTGTCGGGCGTTCCATTTTTTAACCGTCTTAATCGTCTTCTCAGTCAAGGCAAAGTTGTGTTATCGACCTTCATATTTGTTGTTTTCCATTTAAAATATATTTTTACATAACAAAAAATATATTAAAAATGTAATTTCTTACATCTCGTCGGCGCCTCCCCGCCAGCCCACTGCAGAGCTCGCTGGCGGTGAGCTGGTGAGATGATTTAAAAACAATAATTTAAACCATCTCGCTGGCGTCATCTCGCCGGCTGGCGGTGAGATGCTTGTGGATACTCTTAGGCAGAGTGAATTAGAAGAAGGGAGAGAAATGGTAAGAAAGTGAAGAAGTGAGATGAGAAAAATGAATGGAGTTAATTTTCAACTGAAGAATAGAGTAAGTTGGAGAGGTAGAGGTTGATGAGAGCAATAAAGAGAGGAATGATGGGTGAAGTACTTAATAGACTTATGTGCCATTAGGGTTGTGTAATGGAGAAAATAGATGAGTTGGGTAATCTGGTTAACTTTAGGCAGAGTGAGTTACATTGGATTATTATTATTATTATTATTATTATTATTATTATTATTATTATTATTATTATTATTATTAATGTATTATAAGATATTATACTATTATTCTGGGAAAACGTTGGTTCCAAATCTTTCTGAACATTTCGTCACGTCCTAACCCAGACCAACGTTTCGTTGCAATTCCATACTTAAAAGGTTTTTTTTTTTGCAGAAGGTATAAAAAGGTCATCGGAGCGACTCTTGGGGGAAGTGTGGATGTACCCTACAACCAATGAGGCGGGACCGTCAAGGTCAAGTTTTGGATGGAGCTTCATCGGTCGTTGCACCAGTCCATGATCTTGAGGTTTCATGAATTTATGGAGTCAATCCAGGTTACCTTGACCTACGATAGACTCCCCATATTCTGTTTAAGTTATGGGCAGATTGGCCACCAGGTTCGGGATTGTGAACTAGAGATGTTAGGGATCATGCGGTTTGATTATTCTCTCATTGAGTACAAGCTCTAGAAGATGGAAAAGGCCTATGCTACAAACTAGGGAAAACATTAGCTCGTCCTTTTGTGTACGAGCCATTGACCTCAGATACTCTACTTAAGCCCTCGTCGTCTTGAGAAAAAAGGACAATTGTAACCCTGTATACCTTACCTAACCCTCAGGTAAGGTGGAACAACGGGGGTCGTCTAGGGCGACGCTCATGTGAGGTCCATCTGAGTCTGCCCCATCTGTGACGTTGTTTGTTCCCTCTGGGAAGCTGCCTTTCCCATCTTGAACGCTGCCAAATGTGTCGCTGCTTTTCATAGTTGGGATGTTTTCTGTCTCATCTATGACGCTGGGAATGAATAGGGACACTACAAGGGAACCTCGTGAAGATCAGGCGAGGGTTGGGAAACAGCCCCGCCATAAGAAATGATAGACAATCATAGCTTCAGGGACCTACCTAGGGAGGGGTCCTTGGTTAAAGTCAATCATCCCTATGTTACTAATGAGGTCAGGTTTGGTCGCACTACACACAACGAAAAGAGTCCTCTTCATGGGACCAAGCAGCGTTCATGCACCACCTTCAGCGGTCCTGATCAGTTTCGTCAACTCCGTAGTTTGTTACAACCCGTGTTAAACTGTCATTCTTTCTTATAGTTTTTGTTCTGTGACTTTCTGAAGCCCCAAACATTGTAATGACTCTTTTTAAGTATCAATGAAATCCCTATTTTTCGATTAAAAAAAAGACTTCTCAAATAAACCCCTCATGATTACATATTTGCTAGTATAAATATCAGGTTTAGGGGGTTTCTAATATACATGTCAAAGCGTGAAAAACACGCATAGATTTATACTTTACTATAATAGGTATATACTTGTGACTTTAGTTTTGCACCATTGAAGCATTTCAGTAGAGTCTATTATAGCATGTACAATGGAAAGGTCCTTAGTGAGTCCCAAGTCCTAAGTTCTGTATGCTGACTGGACAAAATAGTGGGACTTAGGACTCAGAATAGTGGGTGTTTTGCAATGGAGAGGCTCACTGTGAGGCTCACTATTTTTAGTGGATGCTGAGAGGTTAATTAATTGATATTTTGCTGTTTTATTTAATTCTTTATCGGAAATCATTTAAATTATATAAAATATAAACAAATGTGAAAAAATAATTAATGACAACAAAAAATAAGAAATAAATTTAACACGAATAAAAATGAACTTGAACTTTTATTCATCCCCTTTTAATACAACCCAAAAAAAATACATGCTCAATCATTGTGGTAGGTTGACATCCGGTGGTGGTTGTTATTGTCGAAGATCTTTATGTTCACCTTCAAGGGTATCCAAGACTCTTCGAATTCGGGCCTTGCACGACTTGTTCTCTTCCAAATCGTCTTCGGTGAAGTCAGAGGTATTTGTTTGCACCATGGACATGTACAAGGCGAAGTTTGCTTTTCACTGTTGGGTTAACTTGTGTATCATGTGGGTCCTTTCTCTCTTGCCTTCCTGTCTTGTATGTTCCATCTCCGCGTAGCCAGAATTTGGGCCGTGAGGACGGTCCCCTTTTTTAATGCCTTCGCTGCCTTCTTTCCTTGCGGTCGCATTCGGCGAGTAGGTTGAGGGGGACTTGCATCGGCCTCATGGGAATGGGGTGTTTCGCTGAGAGGGACCTCACTCCCCTCGTTGTGATCGGAAGCTTCCCATTCTGGTTGTTGAGACTCTCCACCAAGAGGTGTGTAATCTTCTCATGTTCTTGTGGGTGGGGTTGAGCTATAATTCCAAGCCTCATCCAAGCGTTGTCATTACTGGAGTTGTTGTCACGCCCCAAATCCGGTTTTGACCGGACTCGAGACGTGAACTAAAAATACTAATGATAAAAACAATTTTAAACGAAGTAAATATCCAATAACAGTTTAAACCGATCAATCTTGATAATAAGAGTCAAAAGCTTGAAACCAAGTGATGAGAAGTTTAATACAAAAAGGACAATACGTCTCTAGACCATCCAAACTAGGACTCTCACTAAGCTCCCATGCTCTGAGACGTCCTCTAACTCAAATCGCGATCGAAACCTGTAGAACAGTAGAAAAGAATGGTGACCTTTCGCTCAGTAGGAAAAAGTAGTAAAGGGAGGGAGCAATTGCTCATCACCACGGATACCCGTCCGATTAAGGCATACTAGTAAGCAGTGACAAAGGCCAATTTAGCAAGTGACTCAAAGGCCACACTTGACCTCACTCGAGAACAACCCGGAAATCAAATTCGATACTGAACGAGCACTCAGACATAAATGTATTCAAATCACAGAGAATCACATAGCAGGCATAAGTAACCACAAAAAATCAAATCAGATCAACACACAGAGTAATATCATTAGCAACCACTGCCACCTATGGTATCCCAGAGCAATGTGCCGGCTTCCATGGCCCGGCTCACCATATCGTACCGAACTCGACATCGGCCTAGATATCTTCCCGGAACACACAGCATTGGGGTACAACTCATAACATAGCGGACCGGAATCCTCCGTCGATCGGGTATCTTCCCGTAGCACGGGGTACAAATCACATCACACATACCATACCGGAAAACACCTCGGCCTAGGTATCTTATACCGGAATCGTCTACTGTATAAACATTGCTCTGGAACACCCTCCTCGACTCTAGACATCCTGTACCGGAATACACACATGCAGCACAGGTATCGCACTGGAACCAATCCTCGGCCTGGATATCCTATACCGGAATCCTCCACGGTGTAGATATCATACCAGAAGCCTCGGTCTAGATATCTACATCGGAACCATCCATCGATATAGATATCGGACCGGAACACACATCCTCGGAACATATCGTGCCTGTACACACATCATCAACCACGATATCGGACCGGAACATCGTCCTCTAACATATCATACCAAACATATCACACCGGCATACCATACCGAACAAATCTTACCGAGCATACCACCTCGGTCTATCAATCACCCGATCATATCACAAGACGATAAATCACACTAACATTTACCATGTTCTCATAGCATGTCATGATCCTTAATTTAACAGCGGATACCACATATCGAACATTGCAAGCTACTAATCACAACCAACACGCAATCCTACGAGCCCAATCAGGGACCCACATGTGATACTACAGCACAACAATTCCCACACCTACGGCACGACATGGTCGCAAGTGGTTCCATATTTATATGACTACGCTAGTTGTTCACATTCTACATACGATTCTATATTATATTGAGAATTCGTAACCTATATGCATACTAGTAACTTTCCTCAATTAAACTGGTATTCGCTACTTTTCCCTACCTCAACCGCTATCCAAACACGAACAATCACGAGTCGTCTAGTAGCCTCCTCCGCCGTGCTTGGGAACAACGTCTAAGATCACAAAGTAATATGAGAATTAACAATAATTCAAGGGCGGTTTAAAGAGATAACACCCCAAACTAACCCCCAATAGGCTCGGTTATAGATAACCTTCCTTATTACCCGAAAACCACCAAAATGGACCTAAAAGGTCCAATTCTGATCTGTCACGGTTCGGGTCACGGAACCGTGATCTGCACCGTCACGGTCATCCTCACGGAACCGTGACGGGTGCCATCACGGTCTCCGTCACGGAGCCGTGACGTGCTCCGTCACGGTCCCCATCACGGATCCGTGACGGGTTCGAACAGCTTCGTCCTTCTTCTTCCTCCAGCTTCTTCTCCACGAATTCAACCCCTCAAAACTCCATTTTTGACCTCCCAAAACCTCCAAATCTGTCTCAAAAACCTCAATACTTCAATACCCAAGTTGGGTTTCATCAAAACAACAAAACTCAATTGATTTCTATCCAAAACTTCCACTTTTCTTCACAAATCAATCATCTAAACAACAAAATCTCAAACCCATGGAAAACCAAGCCTAGTTCATGCTTTTTCTATCAAACCCACAACCCAAACTTCATCGAAATGAGATTTGATTGAGGGCTTACCTTGGGGAATGAAGAAAGGATGAGAAAAGAGTAGATTTGGAGAAGATTGGATGTGGAAATCAATTAAAGGAGCTCCTTTTTCTTCACTTTCTTCTTCTTCAAGAAATGGAGGCTTCAAGCTCTCTCCCTCTCTCTATGAAATTCGGCCAAGACAACAAATGAGCTGAATTGTTGCTCCAAGGTGGCCTTTAACCTAGAATAGAAAAGACCATTATGCCCCTCTTGCTCCCTCTCTTCTCATTTGGCCCAAAATGAGGGCGATTGGGTCTTTTTCAACTCTTTCTTCTCTACCCATAATCATTTCAACCTATTTAATTTAATCCGATTTAGCCCTTAATTTGACCCCGTTTGACCCGGATTTGACTTTTTCGCAAAATTACATATTTGGAAGTAAATGACCCAACTAAGCTAACCGTAACGACGACTAAGCTTTTCGGGTCCCGGAAAGTTCCTGAATGACTCTCGGAGTCATCGGTTGACTTTTCCAGTGGAAAGTCAACTTTTGCCAAATTTCACCGGTTCGATCGGTGTCGACCGGGGGCGGTTCTTACAATTGTTGTTGGCGGAAAGTACCCATGGTGCCTTCCTCGGCAGCGAACTTGGTATTACACTCAAGCTCAACAAGTCAATGATCCAGGTCGAAATGTTGTGGGTGCTCCTTCGGTCTGTCTTCCTTCGGTGTAGCCGCCCACATGTCATTCGCATGTCTCATGTGGTCCTCATGGTTCCAGCCGATGTGGACCTCGGCCTTGGAGGTCTTCAGATAACCGAGGAACCTCCTTGTCTGCGACTGGCATCTGGCCCAATGTTTCTTGATATCATTCCATGCGTAGTAGTGGTGTTCTCCGGTCGCGTTGAACTTCCTCTCAACAGTGCACTAGAATGTGTTTCCGGATTGAGAGTTTCCCTTAATTGCGTCTTTTGTAGTCGAGAGCCAGTAGACTATGAGGTGTTTTTCTGCCTCGATGGTCTATGTCCTCTGATCCTTTGGTGTTGCTCAGGGTCGTCGTTGGGAAGGTCCGGTAGAGGATGATTGCGACGACCTACGGGTGACGCCTACGTCGGGTAGTGGGTGCTCGGGGTAGTTGTAGAATTGTGGTGGAAGCTGGAAGGTACCCTTGTGGCGGCATTTGGTACCCATGTGGCGGCATCTGGTACCCTTGTGGCGGGATCTGGTACCCTTGTGCGTTGAATTGTTGTGGACGGAATTGCCTTGGAAATATGAAATTACAAAACTTTTATTACAAAAGTATTCTAAAAAATGATATGAACACAAATAAATTTGTTTAACGAATTAAAAAACAACAATCACTTACGAAAATGAATTAAAAAAATACAATAAATGAAACACTTAACGGTAGTTTGAAATTATCTGAGCTCGAACCCGGTTGCATGTATGGCGTGAAAGCGGAGTTCTCACGAGGGTCCGTTAGAATTTCGTGGAATTCCCGTGCTAGTTCGTCGGGGGTGAATCCTAACTCGTCACCAGCTGATTGTGAACGGGTCTCTTCGTCACCCGACATTTTTCACGAGAATATTGGAAATTAGATAGTAGAATGTGGGAATGGGAGAGTGAAACTGGAGAATGAGTGAGTGATGAGTGAAAAAAATGAGGTTGGGGTATTTATAGGGTTTAAATTGTAGTAGATTTATTTTTATTTTTTTTGTTTAAAAAAGTTACCCTTTCCGACCGTTTGAAAACGGACGGATTTTTTTTTCTGACGCAGGACACGTGGCGCCATGGGATTGGACGAGAGCCGGAAGTAGGACGCGGGGCGAGGGACGCGGCTCGGCCCGCAGTTGCGGGACGCGGGCCGCGTAAAAGCCGTCCCACAATGGGACGGCCCGCGTCCCGCGTCCCGCAAAAACGCGAGTCGAGCCTCAAGACCGGCCCGTTGTTCTTGCGCTTATGAATATTGATGCGGCCAAAGGGATAGCAAAATGTTTCTTTCTAGAATTCGTACTTCTCTTTCCTTGTGTCCATGAATTCATCACGTCGAATTTGGGTCAAATATGGCCAATCTCTTCTCTCTCTCCTCTCTCAACCGTCTCTTAGAACAACATCCGGCAAATTCTTCTATTTCCATGAGATTATATATTCGACACCAATAGACCTCCATTGTGCATGCTCTCTTGAAGCAATCATTAGGCACAAAAAGTAGGTTAATAGAAAATGACAAAAGTGCAATCATTAGGCACAAAAAGTAGGTATATAAAAAATGACAGAAGTAGCAAAATACAAATTGTTCAGTTAAAAAGTAATTCACTTGAACAGTAGAAATGTAACGTATCGTCAAAAAAAGATCCTCCGTCTTTTTATCACATTGATTAATCTACCTAACTATTATTGAAGGAACTCAACAATATGCCTAGAAAGTACAAATAGAGTGACACGTACATGTTGCATCTTAAAAATACAAAAAAGAAAGAACTCGATACTATCATATTTTCTCTCTATATATATTGAAGGAAACACTCCGCTTTGCACCAATTCTTTTTTTTTGGAAAACAAAATGTGGAAACTTAAGGTAGCACGGTGAGTCCTGGCTGAAGACCGTGAACAATCATGTTGGGAGGCAGCATTGGGAGTTTGATCCGGATGCCGGGTCTCCAGATGAACGAGCTCAAATCGAATATCTTCGGGAAGAGTTTACGAAAAATCGTTTTCGAACAAAACAAAGCTCAGATGTTTTGATGAGAATGCAGGTAAGAAGCGTTTGCGCCATTGTTAAACCGGTTGTCGTGGAAGATTCTTTGGGGAATCCCAAACAATCCTATCAACCGATTTTAAAAATTATGATCTCGATAGAATAATTTCTTAAGTTTTGGGCCAACCCGCCTTGTTCTTGTGACGCAGTTGCTTTGCCTTAATTTCCTTCTGCTCTTTGTGTTGTGCGCCTTTGACTTTCATGTAGGACGTATCGATCGAGGTATGTCTAATCAGACAATGTGTGCTTAGACGATACGTAGGACCGACCTCGTCTAGGCTTGTTCTTTTAGTTTGATAATCTCCTTCAGAGTAGTAATTGTTCCACTTTAATTGACCCTTAACGAACCTCCACTTATATTATCAAGCGAACTTGTGGCCATATTCTTGTTTGTACATTTCCTTCACTTCTGCCATGAGTTAAAAATCAGATCTTTCATTTTTGTAAAGGGGATGACACCCGAAGGGTACAGACTAACGATAGGCACTCGAGTCGACACCCTCACTTTCTTTTATTTTAGAAGTGAACATATATTATTCAATGTATTGAAAGAGGTACAAAGAATCAAGAGAGTTAGTACTCTATCCTGCAACAAAAACATTAAAAACAGTACTTGTAACGCAAGCAACCTCGAGCTCCTCGATTCCTATTAAAAATGGGTAGATCTCCTATTAAAAATGATGATTAAATCAGGATCTATGTGTGTTTTAAATCCATAAAATATCAAATCGAAAATAACTGAAAGATCTATGATTTTATAAAAGAAATTCGGATCATGACATAGCTTATACTTCTCTAAAGCCACCTATGAATATTGATAAGTTGAATAAAGGGGTAACCCTGTTTCCTAAACCCCTTTGAGCTTTATTTTCTCATTTCTAATCTGGGTTTACCTTTGGTGACACTTCCCAACTATGACCTTTCTATTTTTTGCAAAAACTATCAGAAATCGTCAAAACTGACGATTCCGTTAGTTTTTTGCCCACGTGGCGTCACGGGTGAAGTGACACGTGGTAAAAAAACTAACGGGATCGTCAAAATAAACGTTAAACGATACTTTCTGCAAAAAATTGAAAAGTGATAGTTGGAAGGTGTCACCAAAGATAAACCCAGGTTAAAAATGAGAAAACAAAGGTCAAAAAAGGTTAGGAACCAAGGTTTCCCCTTGAATAAACAGTGTAAGTGAAGCTTATAAATGAAACTACACGATGCAATAACTCAGCCTAAGAGGGTCATTGAGATGATGATGATGATATCAAACTTAAATAACAAAAGGCCTTGTACCCCAAAATTGATGAACAGTTGAGAAAAGAGAATGGATGTGAAGAAATACCAGCAGGAGTGCAAGTAAAGGAAAGTGAGGAGATCACAATGGAAGCTGTGGTGACCACTTTGAGAAGAAGCATTAGCTTCTACTCCTCCATTCAGGCTCATGATGGTCACTGGCCTTGTGAAAGTGCTGGCCCTATGTTCTTCATTCCTCCCGTGGTTAGTTCTTTCACTTTCTGCCCATTGCACATTACCTTTTGGACTAAATACCTAACTAAAATGTTTAGGTGATAGCATTACATGTTACCGGAGCAAGCAATGCCATCTTATCACCCGAGCATCGCAAGGAAATGAAACGCTACATCTACAATCACCAGGTACATATCAATCTCGGATACATACAATTCGTGTCAGGTTACTCTTTTTGTTGGGATTGTTATGAAGCTGAGCTGTCATGCCAACGCACGAGTCTGTTGGTTGTTGGTTTCATTCAGTAGCTAGACCATCTTCATGTACTGCTTTTCTTTCTTTCAAGAGGTTTAATTTAAATATGATTTTGTTGATTAAAAACATACAATTCGTGTCATTAATGATTTTTTTTAAAATTTGTATCATATATTATACTTGATCTAAAGAGACCAGATTGATTTGAAGTAATGTGTAGTTTGTAAAATAAGATTGGTTTGTACCAGAATATGTTGCTATATATATTGGGATTGACTTGAGTTTTTGGATTGGTTCTTGGACTGTTTTTTGCAGAATGAAGATGGAGGGTATGGATTTCACATAGAAGGACATAGCACCATGTTTGGATCGATATTGAACTACATTGCGTTGAGGTTGCTGGGAGAGGGACCGGACGCTGGTGCAAACATGGCTATGGCTAGAGGGAGAAAATGGATCCTAGACCATGGTGGTGCTATGGCCATTCCCTCTTGGGGGAAGTTTTTTCTTGCGGTAAAACCATTTTAACTTCAACTTGTCCAGATAAGTTATATTAAATCGTAGAGTTTTCAGTTACTTTAATTCGATATCTTACGGGCATAAACCGGAGTTTGTACGAAAAATTGTGGTTGGGTATGTATTTCATGCAAATGTGAATCAAATTGCCAAAGTTGAAGATGATTACAATAAAATGACTGAGCATTTAAGGATTCCCTTCAATATGTTTGTAAGTGACTTGGATGTAGTTTGCACGTGATTTTGTAGTTTCCATTTAGGGAAAATGACACATAACCACCGTTAACTATTACGTTTTTTCGCATCACTCCCCCTAACTATTTTTTGTGACATTTAAACCCTCTAACTTTATTTTGTTTTCACTTTAGTCTAACGTTGTTAACTTTCCATCCAATTAGTGTCAAAAGCTGAACATACCCTCCACTTATTATCAAATTTTCAAATTGATACCAAACTCTTAAATGTCTACATTAATCCCTTCTCCTTATATTTCATTTCTATATTGGTCCTCTTTGCGATGTGGTTTTCATATATTCATCTTGAAAAGCTTACACTAATTTGATTCTCTAATATAGTATATTACTTTCAGACATTTTTTAATATCATTCTTAGTTAAAACCATTCACACTTGGTATTCTATCTTTTGTTGTTTTTTTAATCTGAATTGAGTCGAGATAAATCATTTCGAGGAGACAACTCGAAAAGGAAGCAGGATCCTTGTGCACGATAAGGACTTGATACATGTCTGATAATTCAATTTTTTAGCTTTCGGTCACTTTAAATTTCTAAAAAGCTACAAAATTGCTGCACTCCATTGAAGATTTACTCTAAGACAGCACCAACATATCACTTCCAATTTCTGAAAAGATACATTATGCCACTTGATTGAAGATTAATTCTTAGACAACATCAAGAGATAAATTTAGAAGTAAGGCAAGAAAGCTTTTCAAGCTACATAAAACCTAAACCTCAAATCACATTGCGCCATGAAAGTTGTCATTGCTAGCAAAGAGAGAAAACAAGTGGGGAAGAAGGAGGTGAAGAGTGGGCGGCGTGGGGTTGTAATGAAATGGGAAGAGTTTAGGTTAAGTTAGATATAAGTAATGGGTAGTTTAGACATTTTAGGAAAATATAGCAGCATGTGCTTTGCACATGATAATTTCCATCTAATTTTGGATGGAAAACGAGTAAAGTGAAAAAAAAGTAAAGTTAGAGGGTTTAAATGTCACAAAAACTAGTTAGGGGAGGTGATGCGAAAAAACGTAATAGTTAGCGGTGGTTATGTGTCATTTTCCCTTCCATTTATTTTTCTACTTGATTTTGCAATGTCTATGACATATCTTAAATTATGCTCTTGACTTCGTCCTGAATACTACTCATCTGCACGTCCTTTGATGTAGATACTTGGAGTTTATGAGTGGTCAGGCTGCCTACCAATGCCTCCTGAAATGTGGCTTCTTCCTGAAATAAGTCCCATTCATCTTGGAAAATTGTTGTGCTTTGTTCGCTTGGTTTACACGCCTATGTCATACTTGTATGGGAAGCAATTCGTCGGTCCAATTACTGAACTAATTCATTCATTAAGAAGAGAGCTATTTACCGAACCATATCATCAAGTAAACTGGAAAAAAGCGCGACGCTTGGTTGCAAAGGTACTTGTTTCTTCTTGCGCTCTCTCGTGCAATACGTGATGGGTTATTAAGGGTTTTATCACTTGTCGTGTCTTCAGGAAGATCTATACTATCCGCGCTCTCTCGTGCAAGATATGATGCGTGAATTCCTTCACTATGTTGCTGAGCCAATTCTACAATGTTGGCCCTTCTCTAAGATAAGAGACAAGGCACTGAAAAGGGCTATGGAACTTGTACATTATGAAGATGAACACACCAGATACTTCAGCAGTGGATGTGTTGGAAAGGTAATTGTTTGTCAGTAATACATATAAATCAAAAGTGAGATGTGCTTATATTTGTGAAATGTGTTGTTCCAGATGTTAGATATGATTCCTTGTTGGGTTGAAGATCCGAATTCAGATGCATTTACGTATCATCTTGCGAGAATGCCCGATTTCTTTTGGGCAGCTGAAGATGGCTTGAAAATTCAGGTAAGTTATCACTTGAAAAAACAAAACACAAATACAAGCAACATAATATGTAATACGGGTTAATTGCGAAAAACTACCCTTATCTATTGGTCACATGCAGAAAACTACCCCAAGGATGGTAACTTACTGGACGACATTTAAGCTAAATTTTCAACATTTTTGCCTTAGGGTAGTTTTCCGCACGTGGCCAATACATAAGGGTAACTTTTTGAAAATTAACCCTGATATATATAATAGAGTAATGCTTTTGTGTGATGCAGTCTTTTGGGAGTCAGATGTGGGATGCAAGCTTAGCTATTCAGGCCATCATATCTAGCGGTTTAGCAGACGAATATGCTCCAACACTTAGAAAAGCACATGATTTTGTGAAAGCTTCACAGGTCAAATCTCATATCCAAACTGTTTTCAATAATAAACCAAGTCTAACAAAAACGTTAACATAAAATTCATCATGTTTTGAAGATCAAAGAGAACCCTTCGGGCGACTTTGCTCACATGTACCGACACATCAGTAAAGGTGGGTGGACATTTTCGGTACAAGATCATGGTTGGCAGGTCTCTGACTGCACCGCCGAAGCGTTGAAGGTGAAAGCTGATCTCCATTTTATTACAATGTACTAAAATGAAATCTCTGTTACTGAACTTGTCATTTTACTACCTCACAGGCTGCACTAATCCTGTCACAAATGTCACCACATCTTGTCGGGGACAAGATTGAAACAGATCATGCATACGATGCTGTGAACATCATTCTTTCCCTACAGGTACTCAAATTTGTCCACTATCTTGGTGTTAGAGATGTGGGTTAGTCCATAAACGATAATTGAACAGGTTAAAAAGAAAAGAAAAATGAAATGAACTTCGTAAGGTCTGTTGAGGCCCGTAAGTCTGGTTTCCCTAAGACTTCTCGCTTATAATATCATGACATTTATTTATTTTCTTGTACAGAATGACAATGGTGGTTTTTCAGCTTGGGAGCCCGTGAGGGCGATTCGTTGGTTGGAGGTGATCTCTCTTAACATTTCTTCAAAATCATGTATAGTTCAAAATAATGAACACACTTGTGTATGCCTCTTTCAGAAGATGAACCCTACAGAGTTCTTCGAAGATGCATGTATAGAACGAGAGTAAGATCTTTTCACATCCGACAGTGATCATTGTTTTGTCATACACCAATATGCAAATGATCTTTGTTTTAGGTACGTAGAGTGCACTTCATCAGCAATTAATACTCTGCTTCTGTTCAAGAAATTACATCCGAGTCACAGAAGAAAGGAAATAGACACTTGCTTGTCAAGAGCAGCTCGTTACGTCGAAACAATGCAAAACCCAGATGGCTCATGGTAGGTCTTTAACAGCTTGTTATGTCAAAGGCTAAACTCAAACTTGGGTACCATAAAAGTTGCGAGCTTTCCTCGAACAAACAGGTACAGTTGTTGGGGAATTTGCTTCACCTATGGGACATGGTTTGGAGTAGAAGGCCTTGCAGCTCTTGGGAAGAACTACCACAACAGCGCTGCGTTACGAAAAGCTTGTGAATTTCTAATATCAAAGCAGCTACCTTGTGGAGGCTGGGGGGAGAGCTATCTTTCATGCCAGAATAAGGTTTGAGTTCTATAACATTTTAGTTGAGTTGATTCTCTGATATGATACCGGAGTTTGAATCTCGTTACCCAATTTTTAAAAAACTATATCTTCACACCCAAACCGAGCTTTTAGTTGAGTTAATCCTCAGGTGTACACGAATCTAGAAGGGGATCGGGCGAATCTAGTGCAGACAGTATGGGCTTTGTTAGGCCTGATTCGAGCAGGACAAGTGAGTATAAGGATCTCTGTCTTCATTTATATATGGGCTTGTGATGCAGGTGCATTTTAACACATAAAAGAGCCACTTTTTATCGAGTTATAAGGACTTTCAGTCCCGATTTTCTATCATATATTTAGTTTATCATGAATAACTGATTTTATCGATATGTTAGGTGTTTTGATGGATTTTCGGCGTATTTTGGGTGTTCTGTGCTTGTGGACCGTCAAGAGGGTCGATTTTGGTTGCTTCGAAATATACTCATGACTGGTCTTGTTTTGTAGGTCTTGAAAAGAGAAATTTTTTGGTGCAAGAACGAGATCAATCGGAGCTCAAACGAAGCCGGAGCGAGCAAAATAGCGAAAAAGGAACAAAAAGGGAAGAGTCCATCAGAAGCAGACACGTGGCGCCGACCAGCCCAGCCGCCAGAGCTCCCGGGCGCGACATGTGGCGCCGCCTTTCCTCCTGCGCGCGACATCTGTCCGGGTCCCAGCCGCCGGCCCCGCCCCTGCCCGCGTGGCACTCCCTGCGTCCGCCACCTGTCCCAGCCAGCCCACTCCAGCCGCCAAATTCTCCTCCTGCTGACACCTGTCCCAGCTCAGCAGCTCCTCTCTTCAGCTCGCGCCACCTGTCCCCTTCAGCTCCTCCTCTACCCATCAGCCGCGTGTCCACTCACAAAAAAGCCAACCCTATTCTTCTGAGGCAGCGCCGCACAGTGGGGGAGGCAATTCTTTGGAAACAGATAGAGAAGGGACCGAGCTCCAGAGGGAGCGAAGGAGATCACTTCTGAAGCATTTTTTTTTTATTTGATTTTTTTTTCTTTTTCTTTCTACACACAAACAAAGATTTACACACTCTTGATAGTTATTTTGAAAGGAGATTTTTGAAAAGAGTGTTTATTTTCTGAATTTATTGGAGAGATTTTTGGGAACACAAGGTGGAGCTTCATTGATTGGAGAGGGATTTGAGCCAAGGGTGCCATTGTTCTTGGAGGAATTTCATCTTTAGGAGAGCTTCTTTGTGTTTCTACTCTTGGATTTGTTGCCAACACAAGAGGATCAAGGCTAGGGTTTGGAAGAAGGGGAAGAGCAACCATTTTGTCAATTTATTGTGGTGATTGTATCTAAACCTTCTCTCTAAATCTTATTATGAATTCATTTACTTGTTGGTTCATCTCTATGTCATTGATTATCATGAACAACTAAACCCCCAATTTCTAGGGTTTTGGGTGATTAGAGTAGGGATTTCCATGTTTTGAATGCTTTAAATTGTTGTGATTGTTGAATTGTTTTAGTGTTTATGATCGATTTGTGCTTAACGCTTTATCTCCCGGGTAGGCTTGATAATTGATTTGAATTAGAATTTAACGCTTGAAAAAGGAGAATTCTAATTAGTCTAAATTCGATCGTAAATTGGATTTAAACTCTAGCTAGAACTAGCGGGGTTAATACAATTGCAATAGCTATAGGCTTGGTTGGTCGAAAGTTAGAAGTTGTCATGGAACTAAACGCTTTGGGTCTTCCTACATCGTGATTCGAAAGAACTCGGTGGTTAGATTCCATTAGGGTCCGAATCGTTCGAAAGAAGTTAGGACTAGAGTTGAGATGACTCGTTGCCTCTAAATCAAGTCTTCGTCACAACAATCGAGTTTATTTGATTTTATGGCATGAACTCTATGAACCCGATATCCTAGAAATTTCATCACTTGTTTCAAGATAAGAAAACTTTCTTCTTAGTTCTTTATCTTTATTATTTGCTTCTTAGTCGTTATAGATTTATTTTCGAAACTTAAAAATCATATCTTTACCGAAACAGCTTAGCTACAAATTTTAAATAGTAAGTGTTTGTTTATTGCTCCTTTGGGCTCGATATTCCGGACTTCAAATCCGATTACTACTTGACGGCCGGTGCACTTGTCGTGCTCAAGTTTGCGATTGAAACCCGCAGGGCGTCAAGTTTTATGGCGCCGTTGCCGGGGAGCAAATAGACAACCCTTGCTATATATTTTGTGCTACGACTATTTCATTTACTTATTTGTCTTTTAAATTTGCTTTCTCGGTTCTAATCTCATCTTGTGTTTGGATTTGAAGGTTTTATGCTCACAAGATCCAAATCTTCTTCAAGTGAACTGCTTAGTGACAAAGAGTTACGAGAAGCTGAGTTTAGATTCAAAGCATCAAGGAAAGCTGCTAAGGAAGCTAAAGAATTGCATAATATGGAAGACCCACCGGGATTTGGTGAAGATGGGCGGATTGCAAATGTAGGTCAACATGCTAATCAGCAAGAAAGACCACGAAGACTTTTGTGTGAGTTCGGTGCACCACAAACCAACAGATTACATTCGAGCATTCAGGCACCAGCGATCACAGCTCACCAGTTTGAGATTAAGACTTCAGTGATCTCACTACTTCAACAATCTTCATTTAGCGGGAACACCTCTACATGTCCAGACCCGTCATTACACCTGACCAAATTTCTTGAAATATGTTCCACCTTCAGGTACAATGGTGTGTCTGATGATGCTGTCAGATTAAGATTATTCCCGTTCTCCCTATCAGGTGAAGCTTATGAATGGTTTCGCAATTTGCCTTATCATGCGATAAGAACTTGGGAGGATTTGGCTCAAAAATTTCTAACTAGATTCTTCTCACCAAGGAAGACTCAAGAGTTGAGATCCCAGATTCAAAACTTCAGACAGGCAAATATGGAGTCATTAGCTGAAGCTTGGGAGCGATTTCAAGGGATGATAAGGAGGTGCCCTCACTGTGGGTTAGAGTTGTGGTTGCAGATGCAGATCTTCTATATGGGTTTGAGACCGGCAAGTCAATCGGAGTTGAACGCATCATCAGGTGGTTCCTTCAAAAACCACACCCTAGAAGAGTGCCTAGAGATTTTAGAAATGATTATGTCCAATAATGATTGGCACTCTGAGAGAGGACCTACTGGTGCAGTCAATTCAGTCTCATCCTCAGCAGACATGAACCAAGTTATGGAGATGATGAGAGCGATGAGTGCAAAGATAGAGGGGTTACAGGTTCACTCCCAACAACCTGACCCTTTGGATTGCATTGAGGAGATGCGACATCCAGCTCATGAAAGTGCTCATTATGTGAGCAACAACAATCAAGGAAGAAGATATGATCCTTACTCTAGCACCTACAACCCTGGTTGGAAAGATCATCCAAGTTTGAGATGGGGAGGAGATCAAGGTCAAAGGAATCAGAATTTAGCACCTCCTGGATTCCATCAAAGGCCTCAGAACCAAGGCCAGCAGCAAAGAGATCCTCAACCTCAGCAGAGCCAACAACCTCAAGAACCTTCACCTATGGATCTCATATTGAGACTGATGCAAAGACAGGATGCAGAGGCTAGAAAGCAAGAGGAGAACACCAAGCTGATGATGCAAAAGCAAGATCAGATGTCTAAGAGGCAAGAAGAGTCAGATTCTGCTATGAGGACAATGCAAGCCCATATGGGGCAGATGGCCACCGCTCTGCACTCGAGAGCTCCAGGATCATTACCCAGTGACACAGAAGTAAATCCTAGAGAAAATGTAAATGCAGTAACTACTAGGAGTGGAAAAGGTGTAGAAGTGAGATATGAGGGATTGGATGAAGAGCCCCCAGAAGAAGTTTCTATTGAGCATATTCAAGAGGAAGAGCAAGAGGGCACATCAGAAGTAAGAGGAAGAGAGCACGCCATAGGTAAGAAGGTAAGGGAGTCCGTGGTTGATTCAGAAACCCGGACTTCACCTCTCCCTTTCCCTTCTGTTGCCAAGAAATCTAAACATGATGATCAATATGCTAAATTCTTGAATGTGTTTAAAAAACTTGAGATTAATATTCCTTTTCTAGAGGCAATTAGGAGCATGCCTGTCTATGCCAAATTTCTGAAAGATATTATATCTAACAAAAGGAAGATGAATGTGAATGATAGGGTGAATTTAAGTGAAGAGTGTTCTGCTATCTTACAAAATAAATTACCCCCTAAATTGAAAGACCCAGGTAGCTTTACAATACCCTGTGAGATGGGGACCCTTTCATTTGCAAAGGCCTTGTGTGATCTAGGAGCTAGCATAAACCTGATGCCTTTGAATGTGTTTAGAAAGCTAGGATTGGGGGAAGAACCGAAACAGACCTCTATTTCTCTACAACTAGCTGATAGATCGATTAAATACCCTAGGGGAGTAGTAGAGGATATCCTAATAAAGGTTGATAAATTTATCTTTCCTGCTGATTTTGTTGTATTGGACATGGAGGAAGATTATGAGATACCCCTAATCCTAGGTAGGCCTTTCTTGGCCACAGCAAGAGCTCTTATTGATGTAGAGCAAGGGAAATTGACCATTCGCTACGGCAAAGAAGAAGTGGTGTTTGATGTCTTTAGATCGATAAAACAAGCTAGGAGTGATGACACATGTTTTAGAATTGAGGCTATTGATTGTGTAGTGCAGGAAATGTTTATTCCTGATGATCCTTTTCTTACATGCCTAGCTAAAGACATTGGTATCACTTGTGAACTTTCACAAGATGTTGTAGACGAAGTGGTCAATTTATTGGAGGCGTGTCCTCCATGGAAGAGGGATAGGCCCCACACTCGCCTCACCTTGGAGGCAAGTCAAGGGCCCAAGCTAAAGCCCTCTATTGAGCAAGCCCCTGAGCTAGAATTAAAACCCCTCCCTGAAAATTTGAAATACATGTTTCTGAATGAAGACAATACTCTACCTGTGATAATATCTTCTGAGTTGTCTTGTCTTCAGGAGGAAAAGCTAATGAGGGTTCTTAAGGATCATAAAAGAGCCTTTGGATGGACAATAGCTGACATCAAGGGAATTAGCCCGTCAGTGTGCATGCACAAAATTCTCATGGAGGAAAATCAAAGGCCAAGTGTGCAACCACAAAGGAGGCTAAATCCATTGATGCAAGAGGTAGTAAAGAAAGAGATTGTAAAGCTTTTAGATGCAGGTATTATATACCCTATCTCTGATAGTGCTTGGGTAAGTCCAATTCAATGTGTACCTAAAAAAGGGGGAATGACTGTAGTGACCAATGAAAAGAATGAGTTAATTCCTACTAGAACGGTCACAGGGTGGAGAGTATGCATTGACTATAGGAAGTTAAATGATGCCACCCGTAAAGACCATTTCCCATTACCCTTTATTGATCAAATGTTAGAGAAATTAACTGGTCATGAATATTATTGCTTTCTAGATGGATATAGTGGGTACAACCAAAAAGCTATAGCTCCTGAGGATCAAGAGAAAACTACTCTGACTTGCCCTTATGGAACATTTGCATATAGGAGAATGTCTTTTGGTTTATGTAATGCACCTGCTACTTTTCAAAGATGCATGACAGCTATATTTCATGATATGATTGGTGATTACCTAGAAGTGTTCATGGATGATTTTTCTATGTTTGGTTCTTCATTTGATGAGTGTTTGAATAATCTGCATAAAGTATTGACTAGATGCGAAGAAACAAACTTGGTGTTAAATTGGGAAAAATGTCATCTTATGGTTCAACAGGGTATTGTTCTAGGTCATAAAATCTCCAAAAAAGGTATTGAAGTGGATATGGCCAAGGTGGATGTGATAGGTAAATTGCCTCCACCTAGAAATGTTAAGGGGATTAGAAGTTTTTTAGGACATGCTGGGTTCTATAGAAGATTCATTAAGGGGTTTTCTGAGATTTCCAAACCATTGTGCAATTTGTTAGGAAAAGATATCCCTTTTGATTTTGATGATGCATGCTTGAAGAGTTTCTTGTCCTTGAAAGATAAGTTAGTGAATGCACCTGTGATGGTGAGTCCTGATTGGTCCCTGCCTTTTGAGTTAATGTGTGATGCTAGTGATATAGCGGTAGGGGCAGTTTTGGGACAGAGAAAAGGCAAGATTTTTCACACTATTTATTATGCTAGTAGAGTTCTTAATGAAACCCAAATGAAGTATGCTACTACTGAAAAAGAACTACTTGCTGTGGTATTTGCTTGTGATAAATTTCATTCTTATCTTGTCTTGTCCAAAGTTATTGTGTACACTGACCATGCAGCTCTCAAGTATTTGTTTAGTAAGAAAGATGCAAAACCTAGACTATTGAGGTGGATTTTACTACTCCAAGAATTTGATTTGGAGATTCGAGATAAAAAAGGAGTAGAGAATGTTATTGCAGATCACCTATCTAGGATTGAGAACCCCCATGAGAACCTAAGTGTGCCAATTAAAGAAGAGTTCCCGGATGAGCACTTGTTTGGTATAGAAAATCAAGTCATCCCATGGTTTGCCTATTTTGCAAATTACTTAGCAAGTGGTGTTTTTCCTGCAGATTTTACCTCCTATCAGAAGAAAAAGTTTTTATATGATGTGAAAAACTATTATTGGGATGATCCTTTCCTGTTTAAGATTTGTGCAGATCAAATGGTGAGAAGGTGTATCCCCGAGTATGAGACTAGAGAGATTTTACATCATTGCCATGGAAGAGAAGTAGGAGGACATTTTGGGCCTGCCAGGACAGCACAAAAGGTGTTGCAATCGGGATTTTATTGGCCTACCTTATTTCATGATGCAGTTGTGTTCGTTAAGCAATGTGACAGGTGTCAAAGAACTGGTAATATCTCGAGAAGGCAAGAGATGCCTATGAACATTTCAATTGAGGTAGAGTTATTTGACGTATGGAACATTGACTTTATGGGCCCCTTTCCACGGTCCAATGGTTATGAGTACATTTTAGTGGCCGTGGATTATGTGTCAAAGTGGGTTGAAGCGGTGGCTTTAGCCACCAATGATGTCAAACCGGTCTGTGCGTTTTTAAAGAAATATATATTTTCTCGGTTTGGCACGCCTAGGGCAATAGTAAGCGATGGCGGCTCACACTTTTGCAATAAACAATTTTGGAAGCTTTTAAATCATTATGGTGTTCGTCATCGCTTAGCTACTCCCTACCATCCCCAAACTAGTGGGCAAGTAGAGGTGACAAATAGGGAGCTTAAAAGCATATTAGAGAAAACTGTCAGTGCATCTAGGAAAGATTGGTCACATAGATTAGATGATACACTGTGGGCATATAGGACAGCTTTTAAGACTCTTATTGGAATGTCTCCCTACAAGCTAGTGTATGGGAAGTCTTGTCATTTACCGGTGGAGCTAGAGCATAAAGCATATTGGGCAATTAAGTTTTTAAATTTTGATGCTAACAGTTGTGGTGAGAACAGGTTATTACAGATCAATCAGATGGATGAATTCAGATCTCAGGCTTACCACAACTCAAAGTTATACAAGGAGCGCGCCAAAATTGCCCATGATAAGAGAATTGTAGACAGAGAGTTCAAGGAGGGAGACATGGTTCTTCTCTATAACTCTATATTGAAGCTCTTCCCCGGTAAACTAGTTTCTAAGTGGAGCGGTCCTTATAAGGTGACCCGAGTTCTTTCCAAAGGGGCGGTAGAGATCTCTGATGGGAAGAATCCCCCTTTTCTTGTGAATGGTCATAGAGTGAAGCACTACTTTGGTGGTGTGTTTGGTCCAGAAGAATGTCTATATCTGGAGGAGCCTGAGTATTAGGCGGTAGGCGGCTTAGGCCGCTTTTGAGTCGAGCTAACGACGTTAAACAAATGCGCTAGTTGGGAGGCACCCCAACAATGGATGGAAAGTGGGAGCGGTTTAGCCACATGCCATGGCGCCGAGCTTCTTAGAAGTTCTCACGGACGATGATCTTTCCATCCATCCATGCACGTTAGGACCCCCACAGCGGCTTACAAGTCGAGTAGCGGTTCTTCGAGGGGCAGTATCTCTTCCCTTCTTGTTTTATATTGTTTACCGCTATTATATCTCATATATGCTATCTAGGGGTGCTGAGCACCCGAATTTCTGTGTTGATAGACCATGCATATATGATTTCTTGACTTGTATGTTGCCTGATTTTGAGTGTGGGGTGTTTATTGTTATCATATTTCGGGTGCATGTGCAAATATTTGTAAATATATGTCTAGAGTCGCACTGGGGACAGTGCTTAGGTTTAAAGTGTGGGGTGGGATGCTTTGCATTTATATGTTTGCATTCTATGTTGTGCTTCATGCATTTTTGGTGTAATTTTTTTTTATTTTATGGGTCTTTATTTTGTGTGTAAACCTTGGATGTGCAATTGTGGCCTGTATGAGTAAGCCGGGAGTAGATCTTTCATGATTGAGGATTTTTTGAGGAATGTTTGGATGATTTACTGTTGGTAGCATTAACGAGTTGTTTTTGTGTTTGTGCTATATTGCTTATTGGGTTCATGATGATTTTGTGATGCTAGATGCCTTAACACGAAAAGGCGGTCACACCAAATTTTAGGTGTGGTTAGGTTTCAATTCTTTTTATTGTCACCGGCCTGATTCTATCTTGATTTCTGCATATAGTGGCCCTAGTTAAGGGATACTAGTCTTATTTCACTTGTTGCATGTAGAGGAGGTTGAGCCCACATGCTTGTCGTCTTGGGATCGAACTATGCGTTTCGGTAGATTAGAAATCTAGTCGAGTTCAGGTGGTTAGTCCCATTGTGCGTTTGTGGTGCCAATTTTTCAAAATCACACACACTATGCACTGGGAATTAAGTATAGGTTCCGGGGAAAGGGGATCCAATAAAATCTGTGTATTAACAAAGGCTTGAGGGGCTGCGGCGGATCGCTATGCAGAGTGAGACCCTCATGTCCCGAGTTAATCATAGCGTAATAAAAGGTGAACCCCCCAGCCTATCTTAATGATCCAAAGTTTCTACACGTAATCGAGAAAACCAAGCAAAACTTTGATCTCCCACTTGACTTGTAAAGGAACTAGATAAGTTTACCATTCGCTTAGTCCCAAGGCAATGTAATTGCATGACAACGCCCACTCATAAGATTTGTGAATGAGATTACGTTATTCTCTTGATTAGTACTATGTTATGTAGATCGAGAGAGCAAAGGGATAAATGACAATAGTTAGGCTTGAAATCTTTCTAGTTATTGCACTTCATCTTGTAAACCACTACACATACTCTCTTAATCTACAACATGTAAAAAATTGGTTGGTGAAAAGTAGAAAAGAATGATGAGAGATCTTATTCCATATGCATGCTCTAGGTCAAATTGCCGATAAAATCCAAGTGTAAGCACACACCTTCTTTGAGTCTTAAATTTTTGGTCTTTAATTTGCTTGTGCATTTGCACGAGAATTTTTGTCTAGTTGAGTCAGCATATGCATATTTACTGCTTTCAATAACCCGGAGTCGCCAAGCTCCGCCTACGGAGATAGTATCGCGGGGTTTATCTTGGCATTTATCTTAGTTAGTTTATATTTATTTATGTTTAGTTTTCTCGGGGCGAGAAAAGTCTAAGTGTGGGGTGTTGATGCAGGTGCATTTTAACACATAAAAGAGCCACTTTTTATCGAGTTATAAGGACTTTCAGTCCCGATTTTCTATCATATATTTAGTTTATCATGAATAACTGATTTTATCGATATGTTAGGTGTTTTGATGGATTTTCGGCGTATTTCGGGTGTTCTGTGCTTGTGGACCGTCAAGAGGGTCGATTTTGGTTGCTTCGAAATATACTCATGACTGGTCTTGTTTTGTAGGTCTTGAAAAGAGAAATTTTTTGGTGCAAGAACGAGATCAATCGGAGCTCAAACGAAGCCGGAGCGAGCAAAATAGCGAAAAAGGAACAAAAAGGGAAGAGTCCATCAGAAGCAGACACGTGGCGCCGACCAGCCCAGCCGCCAGAGCTCCCGGGCGCGACACGTGGCGCCGCCTTTCCTCCTGCGCGCGACATCTGTCCTGGTCCCAGCCGCCGGCCCCGCCCCTGCCCGCGTGGCACTCCCTGCGTCCGCCACCTGTCCCAGCCGGCCCACTCCAGCCGCCAAATTCTCCTCCTGCTGACACCTGTCCCAGCTCAGCAGCTCCTCTCTTCAGCTCGCGCCACCTGTCCCCTTCAGCTCCTCTCTTCAGCTCGCGCCACCTGTCCCCTTCAGCTCCTCCTCTACCCATCAGCCGCGTGTCCACTCACAAAAAAGCCAACCCTATTCTTCTGAGGCAGCGCCGCACAGTGGGGGAGGCAATTCTTTGGAAACAGATAGAGAAGGGACCGAGCTCCAGAGGGAGCGAAGGAGATCACTTCTGAAGCATTTTTTTTTTATTTGATTTTTTTTTTCTTTTTCTTTCTACACACAAACAAAGATTTACACACTCTTGATAGTTATTTTGAAAGGAGATTTTTGAAAAGAGTGTTTATTTTCTGAATTTATTGGAGAGATTTTTGGGAACACAAGGTGGAGCTTCATTGATTGGAGAGGGATTTGAGCCAAGGGTGCCATTGTTCTTGGAGGAATTTCATCTTTAGGAGAGCTTCTTTGTGTTTCTACTCTTGGATTTGTTGCCAACACAAGAGGATCAAGGCTAGGGTTTGGAAGAAGGGGAAGAGCAACCATTTTGTCAATTTATTGTGGTGATTGTATCTAAACCTTCTCTCTAAATCTTATTATGAATTCATTTACTTGTTGGTTCATCTCTATGTCATTGATTATCATGAACAACTAAACCCCCAATTTCTAGGGTTTTGGGTGATTAGAGTAGGGATTTCCATGTTTTGAATGCTTTAAATTGTTGTGATTGTTGAATTGTTTTAGTGTTTATGATCGATTTGTGCTTAACGCTTTATCTCCCGGGTAGGCTTGATAATTGATTTGAATTAGAATTTAACGCTTGAAAAAGGAGAATTCTAATTAGTCTAAATTCGATCGTAAATTGGATTTAAACTCTAGCTAGAACTAGCGGGGTTAATACAATTGCAATAGCTATAGGCTTGGTTGGTCGAAAGTTAGAAGTTGTCATGGAACTAAACGCTTTGGGTCTTCCTACATCGTGATTCGAAAGAACTCGGTGGTTAGATTCCATTAGGGTCCGAATCGTTCGAAAGAAGTTAGGACTAGAGTTGAGATGACTCGTTGCCTCTAAATCAAGTCTTCGTCACAACAATCGAGTTTATTTGATTTTATGGCATGAACTCTATGAACCCGATATCCTAGAAATTTCATCACTTGTTTCAAGATAAGAAAACTTTCTTCTTAGTTATTTATCTTTATTATTTGCTTCTTAGTCGTTATAGATTTATTTTCGAAACTTAAAAATCATATCTTTACCGAAACAGCTTAGCTACAAATTTTAAATAGTAAGTGTTTGTTTATTGCTCCTTTGGGCTCGATATTCCGGACTTCAAATCCGATTACTACTTGACGGCCGGTGCACTTGCCGTACTCAAGTTTGCGATTGAAACCCGCAGGGCGTCAGGCTTGTTCCTGAACTTGATATGGAAATGGTTTTGTTGAGTATAGGGCAAGGCAGATCCTACACCGATACATCGAGGGATAAGAGTGTTGATTAATTCGCAGATGGAAGATGGAGACTTCCCTCAACAGGTAGATCAGTAGTAATGATAGGAACATAAACATGTTTTTGCTACAAAAATGTTGTTATAAGATGATATATTAAGTGGCTAATTATGGTTTGCAACAGGAAATCACAGGAGTGTTTATGAAGAACACAATGCTGAACTACTCAGCATACCGAAACATCTTCCCTATATGGGCTCTTGGAGAGTATCGACGCTGTGTTCTATTGGCCTGAACCTCTCCTTATCATCAACAAAGATGCGTACCATTTCCCAAAATGGAATGGCTTTTGACTTGTTCGTGTGTAACAAAATAAAACGTATTACTGTAAGATTAGGTCTCCCACTATCTTTATCAGAAATAAATATATAAAACACGCAGCTATGTGATGTTTCCCAAAACACAATCTAAATTTTGCCGCTTTTGTTTCTCCTTCTCTTTCAGAACTGTATGAGATTTTAAGCATATTGACAACAAAACCGAACCAAGGGTAAAACAAGAAAATTAGAACAGAGAAAAACCATTTGGTGTTCGGAAAGCATTAATCGGTCATTAAATTAAGCACGATCATTGCGATAGGTAGAAAAGTGGAACATATCAGTTATTCAGAAAAATGAGCAACAGCAAGGAGTACTTAGATTCATGTTTGAAAATTTATCTTACAACTGATAAAAGTCCGCACCAAGCTATTCCGTTTACAAGGAAAATGAAAATCACAATAGGGATACATACGTGTTGTACAGACAATTTTACTTGGAAAGACGAGATAAGGACTCAGGTGTTACAGTGTACTCCAATTATGGTACTCTACCCAGACAAGATTACAGTAAACTTATTGTGGCCTCGTCTCTAGAGCTACATAAAGCCAAACTTTATGATCAAAGACTCAAAGCAACAGCATATTGTTGAAAATGAAGGTAGGAGTCAAAAAATATGAGGTTTTTGTAAATTGTAATAGGTGTTTTAATCCTAGTAGAGACGAGCATAAAGCACACTAAGGGTAAAAAAAACGAAAGGAAAATGTAATTTATCAATCAATTAAACCCTGACAGAACCAGCATTTGCATTCTATAACTTATTGCAAAAAACAAAACTTTTTTAGGCTTTTTTGTAATAAATACAGTGAGTTAGCCTTCTAGATAATAGTTAGTTCAAATCTGTTTTCTAGAGTCAATATGACATTTTACATATATGTAACCCATAGCAAACCAGGACCATAAAATAATGGAACAGGTGCACATTTATCAACCTCAGGAGAGGATCAAAAACATATACAAACACAAACATGGGATAATTACATCCAAATCAGATGATAATTAAAAAATTCATGATGATGATTATATCATGCAATTAGGAACATGGAGATAATTAGTTTTTCATAATTATCACCGGAAGTGCTTGTAATCATAATCTGGTCTACATATAAATTCAATAACTGTGTATCGATATTTTAACAGGCACTATAACATGTAATAAACTTTTCTAGCTAAACTAGAAACCTTCATAAACATAGCCATCACATAAGAAAAACTACAATCCATCTGCACGTCTCTATAACTCTGTTTAGATGTATGTACTTTGATCAATAACTCTCTTTAGATGGATATACTTTGACCAATTAAGCACCCTAGTAGCACGTAAAAAAACAAATACCGTACCGGGATTCTAAATTGCATTCCACAGTTCAATAAAGACAATGATAAGCAACATTATCAAGCCAGCCTAGATTTTAAAATACATGAACGACATACAGTACTTAAAGATGTAGAATTGAAGCTCAAACCAATTGTAGAGTAATTACCATATCCCATCAAAACAAGGTACAGTAAACAAAAATAGGTCACGAATTCGGAACATAAAGATACGGATTTGAAGTCTGAATTCTACCAAAATTAAAGTTCCTCGGAGCAAACAAAAAGCGGAATCATTATCTTCAAACTAAGATATTATACTCTCCCAAGCACACCTGATAAAAGGCATAGTAGAGCATCTTAATCCCCCTTTCTTCTGAAAGAGCATCCCTCGGTGAGCCTTGCACGGCCTCCAGTTGGCTGGCACAGGACAGTTTGGCAATTACCACAAACCACAACAGTCTGAGAATGGCTAAAGACAGTGGTACTGCATTTCAAAGACAGAAGATGAATTATCAACTATTTACCATATATATTCAATCCAATCCTTAATCACTATAAGAACTAATGACTTACATGTTAAAGCAGCCTTGACATTTAACATCCTTCATCATCGAAAACACCACATTGCAAAATAAAAAATAATAATTAGCCCAAACCACAAATAAATCTACAGTGAACTATGCAATTTGAATTTAACAATTCACAGAACAGCTTCAAAATGCTAGATGAGGTAAAGATCATTACCATGAAGAAGGAATTAGGAGACTGAACAAGACGCTTGAGCTTATGCTTCCTCTTCTCAAGCTCGGCAGGAGGATTCAGCAGATCAACATCGTTTGAGAGAACCTAAAACAGATCAAACAAACTATTATCGTATCGGTCCAGGAGCAAGATAGAACAATCAGCAGGATAATTTTCAAGCAAAACGAAAATGAAATCAACGATTCTAGGGAACCAAACAAGCAAATATGTCGCGTATCCAGCAAAGAAAATGTAGATGAATTGGAAAAAAAAGTCATGAAACGCATGGATCTGATTGCATGAACAGACTTGCAGCTGAGAGAAAACTCACCATCTTGGCGAGAGCAGTTGACGGCCGGGAACGATACAAAACCCTAGCACACTTCACAGCGAAGAGGAGAGCTAGGTTTTTTTGAGAAAAGCGATGATATATATATCAGAAAAATGAAATTAGGAAACGACAGGTCGTATGATTGTGGCTGGGTGAGCTAGGAATATTATGTCCTGAGCTGGGCTACGATTCTTATCGTTTCATGGTGTTTGATTTAGCCTCATGGACCTAAGGGGGTTGAGACCCAACACCTGTTTTAAAGCCCATATTTGGTTACTGTTTGAGCTTCATTGCTAATTGGGCCCACAATGAAGAGGATATCAAATAGGCAAAATTTCAATATAATACCCGTCACACATTTATTTGCAAGATAATACTCTGATATAATTTTTTTATAATATATTTTTTCAAATATTTAAGCACAGTTTAGATCTTATTTATCTAACCATTAAATTTATGTTACTTTTTCATCCACAAAGTGAAAAAAAGTCTAAAATACCTCTCATCATGAAATGTCGAAATTGTTCTTCATTCATCTTCAAATTTTAAAAATCTACCATAAAAACCATGTTTTTATATATTTCAAAAAAATATTTTAAAAATTCAATTTTTTTAGTTAATAACCATATTTTAATTTAATATATATATATCATATTTTAATTAATAAAAATATATAATAAAAATCATTTTTTATATAATTTATTTTTTATTAATTAAAACATGATATTTATATAATAAAATATGCTTAAACCGTCCGTAGACTAAACATAAGAGTATCAAAATATATCAAACAAACATAAGAGTATCAAATGGTCTGTACACCAAACATAAGGATACAAAAATATATTTAACTCTAAATCAAACAAAAGCATTTAAGTTTTTATTATATTTTTACAAGAAATCTGAAGAAAAAAAATACCTCTATCGAATCCTAACCCCCCCCCCCCCCCCCCCCGAATCCTAAACTTAGACCCCTAAGAGCACCCATAGTCATCTCGTCGGCAGCTGGTGAGATGGCGTTGGCGAGATGACTAAAAAACTATTTTTTTGGCTTATAGCCAGCACTCCCAGTCAGCACCCCACAATGGTAAAGCCTTTTTGCTGGCTATAACAGCCCTTTTTACTCACAGTTTTGCTCCCCGCCAGCGATAAGTGCCGGCCATAAGCTCCCAGCCAGCACTCCTCGCCAGCTCCCCGCCTCCTCCTCGCCGACGTTTTCTTCTCGCCAGCGGCATCTCACCAACGACTATGGATGCTCTAAACCATTTGCCGTACTCTTCCAATTGAGTGTACTTTATAGTTTTTAGGGTTCTGGGAGGTTTTTATAGGGATTTTCTTCTTCTTTTTTTTCAAGGGATCTTACGTATGATAATAAACTAAAAAATGAGAACCGCATTTTTGTACTACAAAAGAAATTGCTTGACAGCCTACTTTTAAAGTTTCCCAAAGTTCATATTTCTAAATGAATTATTTTTTAAAAATCTTTGACAAGCTTAATTATATGAAGAATGGAGGGTGACATCGTTACCATATTTTCTAAACTTCAATGAATAATTAAAATAATAAAGTTGATGCAGAGTGCGGAACGAAAGAGAGAGTTTTTTATCGAACTCGTTGATTCACGCAGAATACCGATAAGGATAGATATCTAATTCGTTGATTCAACAGAATACCGAAAGAGACAATTTGAGTAGAAACTCGTTTTTTTGTGTTTATTTCATAAAAGTCTGAATTACAACGAGAGCTATCAAGTGCTTAAATAGAAAACTAATACCTAAAAGTCCTAATATAATAAGGAAACCAAACCCCAAAACCCTAATTCGAATAAAGGAAATCAAAAACAGGAAATAATATCTGGACTTCTAAAAATACAAATTTAACCCTCCAGATGACCTCGAATGGACAAAATCCATCGGGCTCATGGCAAAGCCATGAGTTTTGCTTGAAAGCCCGTTTCGACCCGAAAACAGCTAGGACTTTGTTGAATTCGGACACCGATACCTTTTCTAGTTCTCAATTAGGACTGCATCATTCTCTCCGATGAAGAGAGGATTCGTCCTCGAATCCGGACCTGCGCGCAGTCTTGGGCTTGGATGGTAGAAAGACAATGTTTGTAACTCGGAATGAGAAGGAATATGTGTTAGCACAACCAACATTAACAACATGAGGACCAAGTAGGAGGTAACAAGCAACTTTGTTGAGCCATGAGAGGTGATACGGCTTAGGGTGTGGTTCAGTAGGAAGACCAAGCTCTGCCACTACGATCTCTACAATCACGTTCTCACAAATGCCACTATTGATGAATTGGGTACAGACTTTGCTCTTGATGCAAAGTGTGTAATCATCACCATAGTCATCATAAACCGGAGCTGAGTCGATTTGCAGAAAAGACTCAAGATTACTAACCTTGATGAACAGGTTGGTATCCGGGGCGAAGGGATAGTCAACGTCCGTGACAATCACGTCATCGCGACGAAGCATATCACTCATTCGCTGGGATAGTAACTCGACCTGCCGCCTTAGATCATCGTTTTCACGACGAACTGATGCAATCTCCTCAGCATAATCAGCAACATCGTCGTAGGTGGCGGCTTGGCAATTCCGTCTGCGAGGCGGCATCTTCCTGGAACGGTGAGGCTCTGATACCAACTGATGCAGAGTGCAGAGCGAAAGGGGGAGTTCTTTATCGAACTCGTTGATTCACGCGGAATACCGAGAATGATAGATATCTAATTCATTGATTCAACAGACTACCGAAAGAGGCAATTTGAGTAGAAACTCGTTTTTTGTGTTTATTTCATAAAAGTCTGAATTACAACGAGAGCTATCAAGTGCTTAAATAGAAAACTAATACCTAAAAGTCATAATACAATAAGGAAACTAAACCCCAAAACCCTAATTCGAATAAAGGAAATCAAAAACAGGAAATAATATATGGACTTCTAAAAATACGAATTTAATCCTCTAGATGACCTCGAATGACCGAAATTCATCGGGGCTCATGGCAAAGGCATGAGTTTTTCTTGGCAGCCCGTTTCGACCCGAAAACAGATAGGACTTTGTTGAATTCGGACACCTATACTTTTTCTGTTCTCAATTAGGACTACATCAAAAGTCCTCACATTTTAGAATTTGAAAATAGCTGATAATATGGTGAAAATAAATTGTGTTTTCTAGGTCAGCAATCCCGGAGAGGACAAGAAAAAACACGAGGCAAAGGCAATGACAAGATTCTATTTGGTAACGAACGTACTGTTGTCTATTATCGTCCAAACAAGAGCATTGTTTGATTGACGATTACGTATAAATAACATATTTATTTGTGTGAAAATTCCAAAAGGTGTTGACCCAAGTCAATATTTTTATCATTTTGTCGATGCTTGATTGACTACGGAATAGATAGGATAAGATCCATGCTTGTTGTCGTTGCTTCCACAACTCGCGAGAATTATTGTACCGTCATTGTTAATGACTTGTCTAAATATATTAGTTTACATGTGTTTTAAGGACTTTAAACATCATTAATCGATGGAACTTGATCTAATATGATTTTTTTTTACCTCCCTATCATGCACGTGTAAAAATGTGGTCCTATACTACACGAAATAGAAAAGAAAAAAAACAGTTTCAAAATATAAGCCTAACTTCAAGTTTTAAAAAAAAGACCGGTATAGTAAAACCTAAAGTCACATTTAATTTATTGGTTTTAAAATTTGACATATATTCATCTTTCTATCACTTGTAGTTTTTTTATATATATAATTATTAAAAAACTGAATTTTTCTTTTTCCAATTTGTATAAAAATAACGATTTGTCCTCACTTTAAATTTTAAAAATACCAAGAAGATTTCAATTTCTTTTACTATTATTTGTAAGGATAAAATTTTGAAATGGAAATAAATTTATACAAAGAACAGTAAGAATACAAGTTCAGATTAATTTTATGTAACTATCAGGAAAGATAACTATATTTGAAAGGAAAAAATATAATTACAAATTACAAAAAGTGAATGTCTTGGAGTATTTTTGTTTCTGCAATTATCAATCTAAAATAATTCATGTTATGGAAGGTTGATTCTTTATACATACAAATATTCTTTATAAGGTTTATAGTGTACCAAATGCAATAATTGTGAATAATAATTTGTACAAACTTGTCGAATAAAAAGTTATTACAGCATGGCCATGTTGTCTTAAACAATAAAAATAAAAATACACTAAATTGAGGTGTGAACATTTTCTAATAAAGAAAATGACTGATCATCTTGTTATTGAATTCATAAAATAGTACACTCAAAAATTCGAATAAAATATGATTAGGTTTCCTAACATAGTTAACTACATATTTTTATCTGATTGGTAAAATATTTTAAACAAATTATAAATAAGCATTTATAGAAAAATTATGTTTTCAAACCACTTTTATTTGGACATGAATTTTCACTTAAGACAGTGGGATGATAGGTGAAAGATATTTTGAAGTATTCACATTACTTAAGATCATATACAATGGAGCACTCTATTCAAACATTTGTGAGTCCAAATTAAAAAAAAATGTTAAACAATTATTTTTGACTGAATCAAATTCTTGACTTTTAAGAGCTCAACAACAATGTTATAGGTTAATTTAAGGAGAGAAACTAAAATACAGATATTTAATTGGTTAAGAGTATTAATTGGCCATCTTAAGTCAAATGATTGATGTAACCATTGTGAATACTTGATGTCTACTGTTTGGTGTTAGGACTACCCTAAATTATACATGGAGAGTTTGATATAACCATTGTAAATGCTCTAAATAGTACTTACATTCTTTAAATACAAATGTCTTAAATTTATCTATTTATATAGTATAGTACTTTGTGTGAATTATTTTAGTATAGCAATTGTTCTTTGGAAAAAAAGTAAAAACCATAAAAATAATCCAGATTTTTCACCTACATTATCTTTAGGGGTGGGCAAAAAAAACCGAAACCACTAAAACCAACCACCACCAACCGGAAACCGCACCGAAAAACCCGAAACTGGAAAGTTAACGGTTGGTTGCGGGTTCTTGACGATCAAACTGAAAAGTTAACGTTGGTTGTCGGTTCTTGAAACGTCAAACCATCGGTTAACCAACCAAACCGTTATTGTTCATCATATACACGTGGCTACATAATAACCACTAATCTGATATAGATGAATGACCCATGAACACTCTTTTGTGTCATACGAATTGCTAACATAGAACACGATGACTTATATGTAATTTTTCTTTTGTTTTGGAGAATGTAGTAATATGTTTTGGCTTGAAATAGAAATATGTGTATGGTTGTTGGTATCTAAATTTGGACTTACATGTAGTAAAGTGGTTGGTTGGTTAAAACCACTAACCAACCGGTCAGTGAACTGGTTGGTTTCACTGTAAAAAGTTGGTTTTTGGGTTGGGGCTGGTTCTAAGATATGTCAAACCGGTAATATCGGGTTGAGTTCGTAAAGGGTTCTATTGGGTGGTTAACCACCCGATGCCCACCCTTAATTATCTTTCTGTAGATGTACAAAGAAAAAAAAATAAGATTAATGATTATTTTTAAAAAGTTACTTATTAATTTCTCAAGAATAAAATTGTCATTTTAACATAAAATTGCCCAAAATGCTAACAAAATGATAGGGTTACGTAATCAATGGCGGCGACTGCATTTTTCATCACCGGCGTCCACCATTCGTCAAGCAACTATGGGGATGGAGTAAGATCGCCTTGTGCTTCTCCTCCGACGTCTCCCCTCTCATTGTCTCGTGCAATATGCCGATCTCCTGTCCATATGGCACCGATCTCCAATGGAATTTTGCTGCATAAGGGGGATCGAGGGAATCAGGGGATTCTGCCGGAGAACCCACGAGGTTTCGGGCGGCAAATCTCGATCGTGGATCTTAATCCACGCCATCGGAGGCCAGGGCAAGTCCCTGGGCTGATCGCAGGCTCGCGTCTGTCCTCGTCGGACCGTACCAGGGATCTCGGATTCACAGCGGCTTTTCGGTGGGGGAGGTTCGCGGCGAAAGAGGTCGGGTCGGAGGCCAGCATCACCTGGCTTCCACCAGATGCATGGATGCCGGTGTTAGGTTGATATGGGGGTACTGTTACGCCTCCATCCGAACGTCGGCATGGACTGTCTCGGCAGCGACGACATGGAAAGGCTAGGTTTTCGGATCGGAGACCTGAGGGTATGGGCCTCCAACAAACTTTAATGGGCTGGGGTCCATTGGAAGTCGCCCTTACGATTCGTGAAGATCAAGGCCCAGTCCGATTTGGGGTGGGGAAGCCCAGGGCTTCAATGAACCAGGAAGGCGGGTTGATCCACAATCGAATCAGGGTCGGGTGGGACTCATCCACACGATCAGGAGGGATTTCATTTGCAGCGGCGGGGGCCCTAAGCACTATCGCCTCGCGGAATGAGTCCAAAGAGGTCCAGAGGGGGGTCATTCAGTCGATTATATCGCCCATCTGGACGTAGGATGGCAATGGTACCATCAAGAACCGACACAAGATTCACCTACCAGCTCAGGGGTCAGCAATCCCGCGCTTTGGAGCTCTACCTCTATCAATCAAGAGAGGACGGCGCACATTGGCAACCTGGGGGATACTCAGTCCACCAGTATGAGAAGATACAACAGACTTGTTCGATCGTTGAAAACCTGTTTGGAGCCGCTGCATCGGTGAGCTTAGGACGTTGTCGCAGTACTGCCCTCCGAACAACACAGAATTCTACAAGAGCATGTTTACTCTTTACCCATCTTTATGTTATTGTAGTACTTTCGATTTCTGTTTTAGTATGTTTGTTTGTTGTAAACATTTTATTGCTATAATATCTATCGTTTATTCTTTAAAAAAATGAGTTCACGATTTTTTTTTATATAATTATTTTTTTTTAAAATGAAATTTTAATACCACATAATAGTTTTTGTAATTATCGTAATCTATTTTTAGTAAGGTGATGAAATGGAATGCAAGTACATAATGAAACGTTTTAGTATTGGAAGTGGGTAAGAGTCAACAAAGCCACGTGGAGAAGTGTCAAGAAGCTCTTTTAGTATCGGATTATATCGGATTTCTTGTCGGGACGTGACCACGTCAGCATGAAAAGACCCCACCTGCCACCGCACGTGCTTTGAAACTTGGAAGTTTTTTTTTGTTTGGATCGATGATAATGGAAAGTTGGATTCTAGACTGTAATAAACTAGAGAACCAGAACAGAACCGAGATGCTCGACGACATGCTCGATTTCCAACTAATACACTATATATAAATATCTGAATAAGCATATTTATTCGTATTTGGCTGGCTTTGACGCCACTTGATACGTAACTAATTAATAATCAAACTAAGGTTGCGATATTACCTTAAATAACTCGTCCGTAGTTTTCCAGGAAATGATCGGGAAGTCTTCAGTCATGCAATCTCAATTTTGTTTAGAGTAAATAAAGAATCTTAACATGCCACATAGTGTATAGGTGCATGCGCAAGTGTGTCTTAGTGTGTGATCAAGAAAGATTTTTTTCTTTAAAAAGTAAATATATCTGAATTAGAAAATTTGTTCGGAGGTTACAATCTTGTAGTTTGTAGGCTACTTATTGAACCCGAAAATCAAAATAAAATAAGTAATATTAGAGCTAGTAAAAACAAAAAATAAAATAAAAGGGTGATTGTTGATAAAAATACGGAGATCATTCAGGTCGCAAATGTTACCGAGTAAGTGACTATCATTATAGAGATATTCGCTAGATGCTTGGGGAAGAGGCATGGTTGACCATTCTTTGTGGGGTTGGATTTGTACAATTAGACTATACTCTCGTTCTAGTTAACAGTGTGTCATCCTCCCTTCGATAAGGGAATCTTATGAATTATTTGTGTGCTGAAAATCGATCGAATTGATGGGGTCGAAGAGATACCTGGAAGCAATGGTACCGCCTAAAATGTGTGTGTGGGAGGTATCAACCTAGTCACTTGTCTATGTGGTTGTCATTCGGATAGACGAGAATTTTCCTCGCCCCTTGCCAGTTGCGCCATGTCCATTCCTCTTTCCATCAGTTCACCTAGTGGGTCATCGGGACCCGATGTTGTAGGCTATGACATTGTCCTCTTCCAACAAAGTGTGGGTTTCTTTTATCCCTTGTGAGTTTTTTCTTCATCTTGCAAATCATCCCTTGCTGATTGTACCCCGATTTGATCGGGACTCGTGGAAAGTCAACTGTCAACAAGTCTGTTTTTGACTGACCTCTGTTTTTCCTCGAACCAAGTTGGACCATGTCTTAGGTTGATGGAGGCAGGTGAGCGAGGAGGGTGAATGATGTTGTGGTGCGAATGGAAGCTAGATACATGGTCTCTTGACATCACAAACCTTGTACTATGTAGTTGTACTATCAACAGTCAGGGTGGAGGTGTCTTCTCCGGGCTTTAATGTAGCTGTTGTTACAGTCTTGGTGGCCTGAGCTGATGAAGATCTGGTCGTGCGGGGTCGGGTACTTGGGGGCAACACCACTCCTGATTGAGGTGGTCGATGTTTGTTTCCTGGTAACGATTTTTGATCTGGTTGGTCTTCATCTACTTTCTTAGTGTTGTAATATAACTAAATTGGACCTTCAACTATCAACTTGAGCTTTTAGTTGATTTGATCCTCTAATATGGTATCATAGTCTGGTTTCTCACGGACCCAGATTCAAAAGCCCCATTATCTACAAAAATTCTAATTTCTTCTATATTTATTAAAATTTTCCAAAATGGGCCAGCCTTGATCACTTTTCTCAATGGGCCCATCTCCTTTTCTAAATAATCCACCTCCGAACCCGTAAACGAGTTTGTCCGTGAGTATTAAAGCTCAATCCAACCAAAAAGATCGAACTGATGGGTGGAGGCATCAAGATTCGAACTGATGGGTGGAGGCATCAAGATATATATATATATATATACACACATATATATCAAGGGGTTAGTTTATGCACATACTTTCGATGTGGGACTCACACTTCAACACCCCCCTCACGTGTAGGAGGTGACATCTACACGTGTGTCATAGCAGGACTGTACTTATGTATATGGATTGGAGAGCACAGGGTGGAAGTGACAAACAAGCCATGGGCCAAACCAGTTCTGATACCATGTTAAAGCCCAATCCAACCCAAAAGCTCGAAATTATGGGTGTGGGACATCAAGATGTATATCAAATGGTCAACTAATACTCACACTTACTCCCCCTCACATGTAGGATTAGACATCTATACGTGAGTCATAGTAGGACTGGACATCTAGATATGGATCGGAGACCAAATGGTAGATGCGACAAACAGGACATGGGCCAAATTAGCTCTGATACCATGTTAAAGCCCAATCCAACCCACAAGCTCAAACTGATGAGTGAAGACATCAAGATGTATAGCAAGTGATCAATTGATGCACATATTTTTTCAACAGTAAGAAACATATCCGAATATAAAAGTATAATTGAGCTTTCAACTATCAGTTTGAATTTTAATTGAGTTGATCTTCTAATACTTAGTACACCTACTGTTTGATTCATACTTAATGTTCTATTATTACGTATGATTGTCAAATATATATGTGTTATGCAACTTAAAGCACCGTACCTCTATCTCTGGTGGGTGTCTTGAACTATATTCTCTGTTTTAAGGATTCCTCCTATGAACTTTAAAGACAAATTCAAAAAAATGTAAATTGGGGTTACAAATTTGAACGGTAGATCGGCCTAATAGTAACTCATATGATCTAAACCATGCATTACGATCTGTTCATATCAGTACAACGATCTGGTTTGCAGGTTGAGCTATCTCCATCCGTGAACAATCATACCTTGATTCTTTTTGATGAGTTTTTATCTGTAAGTAAGTTTTTGGATGCCCTATTGATTTTCTTTTTTAATTCATATGCCCCAATAATTTATTATTTAATATTTAAGTAGATAATTTTGTAACTAAATCGAAATAAAAGTGGAAACACAGTAGAGCATGGATGGATCAGTTCTCTAGTACACCGTCCAAAAATGAGACCATGGGCGGTCGACAGTTTTACATTTTGTCAGTCCGAGAGTTAATTCTATCGGAAAATTTAAATAGAAATATTGAGTCAACCAACTTACATATATGATCTATCCCTAAGACCATGTGTGGAACTATAAATACAATTCAAGGTGTTCAATCTAAAGTTATTAAATGTAATAAAAAAATACAACCATAACACAATCAAATTATTTTATATTTTTCGTTTAATAATTCTTATGTATATTCCAGTGACAAATATATAATTTCTACAACGTTTATCATAAAAATAAAATAATTTTTTAATTGTTTTCGTATGAAATTATTTACATTATGTATCTGAATCTCTTTGTTCGTTATTTTTTAAACAAATAACAACTACTTCATTTTATTCTCCTATCTCAAACCCTAGAAAGCCCTCCCGGATACACTTAATTGAAAGAACAAGATAAGTAGGTTAGGAGTCTAAGATTTATAGTTCAGGGTTCGGGAAAAGTTTTTTAAGGTTCGGGGAAAGGATTTTATGGATTTCAATATTTTCTGGAGATTTTCCATCCAAATTAATAGATTTGAAATTTAAAGAAACTGTTGTTATATAATAATTAACGAAAATATAAGTGTATATTTTTCTTTAAAAATAATAATATATTTATACTAAAAGAATAGTTGCGAGAACATAAGTTTTTCCCATGAAAATAGAGGTACGTATGTGTATGTGTATAAAGAGATGAACCACGATGAGGTTGGGAAATTTCGTGGAGTTTGCTGTGACTGTGACCGCGAACCGCCCAACACTAAAGTGTCCATCTAACACGAGTACAGATAAACAAAACAACACCACTTGTTATTGTGTCGACGTTTAAATTCAGTTATTTATATTATTACCAACCGATGTACATTGCGGCGGTGCCGGCACCGTCTCAGTCTGCGGTCCCCGGAAGGTAAGATTCCACATTAAAATTTAATGCCAACCTCTGACATGGCTATTATTACAAATAGGAATTGATAATTGATAATAATATAAAAATGCACATTAATTGTTCATTAATAATATTGTTGATTTAGTCAAACTAAAACTAATTCGATGGAGAGAAACTGGTTGGGGAATTTAATCGACGACCTAATGTTATTATGACGGTCAATTTTAGTGTACTGCGTGTATATTTTCTGGGAAACTACTGTTCTAAATGAAAAATAAACAAATACGTACATGAATTCAGAAGATGTCGACCAAGAACATGTGGTTAGTCGACATGATACGGTAGGGGTGAGCAAGTATATCCGTTTCAACCGCACCGTCCGGATCCGATACCGGAATCACCAGAACCGACGGTAAAACGATCGGAGCCGGTGACCAAAGTCGAAAACCGTTGAATAGCCAACCACTGACATGGCTATTATCACAAAACCGGCGGTCAAATGGTTATAACCGTTTTGACCGATGGGGTTGAGTTAAGCCCAATACCTATCAGAAGCCCACACTGTCTTGGCCCATTCCTAGACTTCAGCCCAGCCCAGACGATGCAGTCGACTTTTAAGACAACACACTCCTTAGTGGGTTTCCTTCGTAGTGTGTTAGAACAGGAAGATATACGGAGTTGCAGTAAGGCGTTGATATAGACTTTTCGTAAGGAATTTATGCTCCCACTATATTGGGCATATCCTTCGGAATACAATACTGCTATGATATAAACATTTTAATAAAATATTATTATTCCAAAAATGAGGAATCAGACACACATGCCCAAGTGTTGTAGTCTTGATTAATATAATTTAATAATAAACATGACAAATCTACCAATAGTTTGATCACTTGGCACATACTCAATTTAATTATAGAATAACACATTGCTATATAAACACTTAAGTTTGTTCTATATTTTATCAATGTGGCACCCACCACATTTACACAAACTAAATGTTCCAACATAGTGTACTAGGCCTTTATCACATTTAATATAGCATATAGCATGTCATGGCGTATGTACTTGAACTTGGAGTCGACAAAAACGCTTCGTTAACGTCTTCTTTACTGCTCGATGTTGGTTGCAAGTTGCAACCGACATTTTCTACTTTTAATTCTCAATGTTATCGTTACTATTCTAGACAATCAAATTCAATTACAAATTTAAGGGATCGATTATTCAGTTGCCACATCATCTACTTTTAGGTAATGTTCTTGCCATCTTTATCGAGTTTTCAAAAAGAAAACATACCCAAATTAGATTTTAAAATTGTAAAAATCATGGAAAGGAACGAAGAAAATATACTCTATATATCCAACTAATTATGAATAAAGGTAGAAGAGAAAGTGAGAACGGGAAAGAGATGAGAAAGGAATTTAGGTAGCTTTATATAGGGTATGCTATAAACATTTCCATGTGGAAGCTTCGTGGATGTTATCTATATAATGTTATATATTCGTGGAAGTCCTTAAAACCTAACATTTTTTTTGTTTCGAGTTTATCATAAACTCTCTTTTGTGTTCGAGCGAGGTGTTCACATTTTTACACCATTAGGTTATAAAGTTGTTTGCTATATTTTGGATAATTATAAATACATACATTTCAATAATCTTTCTTTTAAAAACTGATATAACGTCATTTTTGTTATCCCGTACACATTGGTAGTAAGTCAATAAACCACGTACTTTTTCACGAGAAACCTCACATATTCAAGAGGGGTTCTCTCAAAATAAGCGAAACCGTAAGTTTTTGACTCATTACCTTCTAATAACAATGTGTTGCAAGACCTGTTTCTGTAAAGAAATATCGTTGGAGATATGTTTTCGTAGTTTCTCGATAATCTTTAGTATCGAAATCCAATGATATTGTGTATCATGTGAAAAGTATTCTTATATATTATCCAATTTTGTTTTTATTATATTTACTGTTTGTTTTTCATCCGATAGTTACACCTATTGGAACTTGGAAGTTAATGTTTTTAATTAAAAATATTTATTATGTAAACACTTTCCTTGGAAGGAACTGAGAAATAATGAAATGCCTATCTTTTTTGCATGTAAAGATGTCTACGCACAAGTCACGGATCACCAACGAATTCGTAGAAAACATGTGTTTGCTTTGCTTCGGTCGATTGCTTTACGATTATGTGTACATTTTAACATTTTTATTCGGTCAATAGATGTTTTGTTCAAGTCGTGTTACATATGTTTTCCTTATTTATAGATTGGTTGCATTTTTATATAATGCCACGTAAACCTATGAAATGATGGCACGATTAACTAAAATTTCATTCGACTCCCAATATCACATCTTAGTTATTTAAACAAGTTTTGGTTGAATGTTATCATATTCTCAATTAAATGAACACATGCTAATATTTTTGTGATATGTGGCTGTGGATTAAGAATAAAATTAAGACCACACATAAATTAATGTCATTCTAATTTACTTCCTAACTAAATCTCATTTTGGAAGCATGTTAACTGAAATGCATGCAAAGAATCATAAGAACAACTTTAAGAGCCCGACTGCCAATCCGCTAGACGTTATGTCTTGTCTCTCATAGAAGTATTAGTATACTGCATAGACGAATAGTCACACGCCGCAAGACAATTATGTTAAGTCATCTCTATTTCTTTTATCCGTATAGAATAATTCACCCCACTAAACTCAGGCGATGAGTCATTTTTTCCACAACGTGGACGTTGTTGATCCAACCAACCCCAAAAGCTCATTTTTTTAAATGATTCGCTCGGTCGATTCGATCATTAAAGATGCTTTTATGTATGAAGGAGTTAGAAGGCTCCTCAGTCGAATCTAATGTGAACATGACCTACTCAAACTTGTAGGGTAAGCCATACACATATCCATAGCAATAGTCAATAGCCTCAAAAATGCCCCTACATTTGATTCCCATAGTCCTTTTTTTAATCACTTTCACATTTTTCTTTCACCTCATTTCGAACTGATAATAATACTTCAAGCCTATTTTTTCCCATCTAACTTCCTTTCTATATTTGATACATTTTGAGTTCGTGTTAATGATTATTAGTTTACCAAATTAATAATGTGCTCTGGTTTCACACTCTTGGTGGAATAATTTCCTTTTTTAATCGATAGGGACTCAATTCTAAAATGTGGGAAGAATAATTCATTAAAAAGATATGGATCATGGGCACCCAACAATAAAATGATATCGAGACATAGCCCCATGCAGATGAAGTTGACTTCTCCATAGGTGCTATGGTTCATTGTCACATGTATTATCTTTTTTTTTCTTCTTCGGGGAAGGAGTATGAATTCGATTAATCAAGAAGAATAGAAAAAAATATAATCAATACAAAAACGAATCAAATCAAATCAAAATCTAAGAATACAACCTGAAACAATCTAAGATAATGTTCGGAATCCCCCTCCTTAAATTCGAGAAGGTAATATGATTCACATGGATAATAAACTAGAACTTCTACAAACAGGTGTAGAACCGGGTAGGAACAAGAGATACACAATTTAACACAACGACACAAAACTAAATACCGGTGAAGGTGGTTGTCCTGGCTCGCGGATGGGCATATACGATCACCCCAAAGAACATGACCCATCCAGATGGGGCCCGGATCTGGTTGGGATTGCCCCTTTAATGGTGAGTTGCACTCACGGAGGAAAGTCGGGGAAGCTCGTCTGATTTTGGGCCCAATGGGTTTCCTCCCCCACTGGCCCCCAGCCTTCGTGGATCAGGATCAGAGTCCGAGTCCCTGTCGATGGTGCACAGACCAGGGATCCGATGTACTTGATGGTGCAGATAGTTTCAAGGGGGCAGCCGGAAGCCAAGACGTTGTAGCGAGCGTGATGGTAGGGCATGATAAAGGCACGACACGACATAGGCCGGGAGGGTCATTCATCGGGGGTCGGCTAGGAAAAGCCCAAACTTCGTCCATACGGGCACCAAGCGCACGCGGTCGGGGCACAGGGTGAGAAACTCGATCATCGATAAGAATCAGACCGAGATCTTCTCCCCCTTCATTATCAGAAGAGACTCGAATTGGCCGAGAAACGCCACACCCCGTCGAGGCTTGCTTCGGTTTGGTCCGGCCCCGTTGGAGATCGGTCTCATCCACCAAATCCTGACCATAAAAGGGTGTTGTAAATTGATCCAGGCATAAAAGAAAGTTTGGACACTCTCTAGGTGCCGCCAATGGAGATCTGGTAGGGGGAACACAGATCTGGCGATGAGGAGGCTCAAAAAAGGCAAGGCAAGCCGACATCGACCGTGGCTGAGACTATCCAGGCAAGGGCAAACGATCAGGCTCACCTGTGAGCCTGGTCCGAGGAGATCCAGGCTCCATCTTCTCCGGTGATGCATTACCCGGGAGGCCATAACACGTTCTACCCGACCAGCTCTTAACCCCTACTGGTCCAACGAGATTGTTCAGGTACGGGTGGGAACGACAAGATGATTGGATGGGGAGAAAGAGGGGGCGGCCGACAAGGATGGACAATAGAAGAGGAGCGATATGGAAGGTGACGGGGGTCGAATTTGTGAGCGAGAGCTTCAGGCGGTGATGTGTGGGGGGGGGGGGGGGTGTTCCGATGTCGGGTTGGAAGGAGATCCGGCCGGTGTGGGGGGATAAATTTGTAGAAATAGTGGGATGGGAAGAACTGAGGTTGTGACCCCTTGTTCTAGTGCTTGGGTCTGGGCGCATGGGAGGAAAAAACTAGAATCTAAGGCGGCGAGGATGTGGTGCAAGACCAGTCAGATCTGGTTTGCACTGGCCTTGCATGTCCTGCTCCATGAGGGCGGCAGGTATGAATTGATCGGGAGAGGGAGATCGACGACGAAGAATATAACATGGTAATTTTTAAGGCGGCGAGGGGAAAAGGTGAGCTCGGGTTGGGATAGAGAGGACGGTATCTGTAGGGTCGGGGTAGGCCAATCGGTGCTCAAAAAAAGAGCATAGCAGGGGAGGATGGAGTAAAGCTGTCGGAGAAAAAAGAAAAAGCAGTTGCGGGGATAGAGAAGAACGATCGGAAGGGAAAGGCGGAAGTCAGATATGATGGCCGGGAGAGAGGGAGGGAGGGGCTTAAGACAATTTATATTGTCACATGTATATCTTCTAATTGTTAACCACAGACATTTGTTTATTTGGATTACCTGGATGATTAAGGGATGTTTTATGTTTTTCTTAGATTAGGTTCAAATTTCAGTAGACACATTTGTTTGGAGTAGATATAGATATATGTAGATTAAATTAAAATAAGATTTCTATGTATTTTCTCCACAAAATAAAATAAAGACATGCATCTAATAATAGAGGAGAAATCAAATACAAACCATGTCTTAACCTAAAAACTAGAGAACCAATCTAAGTCATCTATTTTAAGAATGGAGGGATGAGATATAATTGAGTTGTTGACTGCAAAAAAACAACACTTTTTAGTAAGCAGGAAGAGCTTTTTAGTAAAACTATCTTATATTTTTTTTACCAATTCACTAATTTAATTTTTCCCACTTCGTTTGAACTCCGATTGACTTCAAACTTGCACCATTAGTTTTGTTTTTTCTAGGGCTTTCTATCAAGATCACTCATTAATATATTTTGAAGCACGAAAAAAATTTATTTCGGGGATGATTTAAAAAAAAATATACATGGGTAATTTTTATCAACACTTTGCTCTGATTTTATCAACATTGTTACACTGGTTTTATCAACACTTTGCACTGAGTTTATGACCTCATTTCCAAAAATTGATCATGATTTTATCACATCATCACGTGCTTTTTATGAACACTAGTTTTATCAACACCAAACACTGGGTTTATCATTAAATTACGTGTGTTTTATCACCCCCATCACATGTTTTTTTTCGAAGCACGAAAAAAAGAATTATTTCGGGGCTGATTTAAAAAAAATCATATCTGGGTAATTTTTATCAACACTTTACATTGGTTTTATCAACACTTTACACTGGTTTTATCAACATTGGACACTAGTTTTATCACCTCATTTTCCAAAACTGAACATGATTTTTATCACCTAATCACGTGTTTTTATGAAAACTAGTTTTATCAACACTAAACACTATGTTTACCATTAAATTACATATGTTTTTATCACCCCATCACATGTTTTTTTATCAACGCTAAAATCTAGTTTATCACACTTATTATCAAAATTGAACATGATTTTTATCACCTCAGTACATGTTTTTATCAACATTTAGCACTAGTTTGATACTTCCGATATAAAACATTTATTAGTGAAGATTTATCAACACTCAACATTATTTTTATCACCCCGATATACCTTTTTATTTTCGTGCTTCAAAATATATTCATGATTAATCTTGATTTAAAGCCATTGAAAAAAATAAAAATTTGGCGCAAGTTTGAAGCTAATCGGAGTTCAAACGAATCGGGAAATATTAAATTAGTGAATTGGTGAAAAAAAAATGGACACTTGTCCACATGGCACCATGCTTTTACAATTATGTCATTGCTTGTGTGAGAAAGGATGAAAGTGGCCTGAATTTGGGTAAAATTGGGGTGATGATGTGGCATCATGGTGAATGTTGGATCTTAGGTGTGTGTGGGTAGGATTGGTTCTCTAGTTTTTAGGTTAAGAGTGGCTTGTAGCAGATTTCACCTCTCTAATAACATATGCTTTTATTTCATATGATACTCTTGGAAAAATCAATAACGCACAGTGCAACTAGTTGAATAGGTTTGGGCGTTGGTTATGTTAATAGTCGAAATAATATAATTTATTTGATTGTATTAATAAATAAAAATTCGATCAGTGTATTTGGATAAGGGTAAATTACAAATATCTACTTCAAATTTGTAGCGTTTAACTCATACTTGCTCTAAAAAGAAATTTAACTGATACCTACTCATATGTTTAGTTATACAACAAATAGCCCAAGGCGTCAGCTAAAATGACGAAAATACCCTCAACTACACTTCAATAATTATTAAAAAAAAAATCATTTTTCTTATATATATATATTTACTTATTAAATCACTTCACTTTTATTTTTAAAAAATATTTTACAAAATCACTGAGGGCATTTTCGTCATTTTAGCTTACGGCTTGAGCTATTTGTTATATAACTAAACATCTGAGTAGGTATTAGTTAAAAAAACATTTTAGGGTAGGTATCTGTTAAACGCTACAAGTTTGGGGTAAGTATTTGTAATTTACCATCTAGATAATTAATAGTTATAATCAATACGATCATAAAAGTCGACAAAAATCGTCTGATTTTGTTTTTATGAACGAAAGGTACAATATTATAAATGAGATATCAGAACATCAAGGTGAGCTAGAACCGTCATAGACGGTATTGGGATGCCATATAGGTAATGCTAGAATACGAGGGTTGAGAAGGTAGTATTGGAACTCCTGCTCCAAAAACTGGCCAAGGACTTCAACAGTCGTGGTGGGAGGCAATATATGAATCGGGGTTCCCTCCCTGAAAAATCCTTAAACCTCAACTCACTGGACATTGATCGTGCAAAGACAAATGCAAATAAAGTGAACAGGATCCTCTCGATTATTCAAAACCATAATCGTGAGAAGGGTCAAGGCGGTGGAGGCCAGGGAGAAGGGCGTGTAGGTTGTGGATGTGGGTTCAAGGGCGACTCTTTATTTTCTGCTATGTTCTTTTGGAATGTTGGTAAGGGGATCTCTTGAGTTAGTGTCTACGAACCAAAGTAGACTATTTCTACGGGTCCATGGGAGCTGGTCGGCCTATGGTCGGGCCAGACACTATCCTGGAACCTAGGGCTTTTACTACCTACATTGTATTGTTTACTTTTTGCAGTAATGCATATCCTCACTTTACTCGTTTCAATTTTAAAGATTAAAATTGTCTATTTGAATCAAATTTAAACCCCCTGAAAAAATTCATAAATCTCTTCTCACTAGACATTGATCATGCAAAGACAAATGAAAATAAAGTGAACATGACCCTCTCGATTACTCAAAACCATAATCGTGCGAAGGGTCGAGGAAGTGGAGGCCAGTGAGAAGGGCGTGCAGGCTTTGGCTGTGGGTTCAGGGGTGACTCTTTATTTTCTGCTCTGTTCTTTTGGAATGCTGGTAAGAGGATATCTTGAGTTAGTGTTTACGAATCAAAATAGACTATTTCTACGGGTCCATGGGAGCTGGTCGGGCTATGGTCGGGCCAGACACTATCCTGGAACCCAGGGCTTTTACGCCTTACATTGTATTGTTTACTTTTCACAGTAATGCATATCCCCACTTTAGTCGTTTCAATTTTAAAGATTAAAATTGTGTATTTGAATCAAATTTAAATCAAAATACAACTTCAAAACAAGTTAAATGCACTTTTCTTAATAGTTACTAAAAACAAGACTATATAACTTAAGAGAAATTCATCGATTAGTAATCCAAAACTTATAAAGAAGTAACAGTATGATCTTCATGCTCTCTCGAGTCGAGTTGTGTGTCTCTCTCGATTTTGTTTTAGCTCTGACTCTATTCTGTAACACCGACTACACCACTGCTTACCTCCCCCCTTGACTATCGCGACATCGTTGCCTTCTGCTGTCATGTCTCTTCCATCATCTATCGAGAAGGCTTATCCAACTCCTTTAATTATGTCCCGAATCCTCCATCGGAGTTCATTCGTCCGAAACTGATTAGGAAGAAGCACAATCCTAAGACGCTCTCCCTTTTTTCCTTGATCACACCACCACCGCTACCGGTGTTACTCCTACCACCTGATCTTTCGTCGGTGAACGAGATGGTTGTGGGGGTTTTATCCTTAGTACTTGCCACGCCGGAGTCCGTGTCGGCTAAGTTGAAACGGGTTCGATCTGGCACACAGTCCCTAACCACAGATGATCATGTTTCTATGGTTACGATGAGGGCTAGGGTTCTAGACCGGTCCGTCTCGGTGCCTTCTACAAACTCATCCCTCCCGCCAACATCGGTGGGTGTTCTTTAGTCTGGCTTCTCGGCATGCTCCCTTATTGAGGAAGAAGAGATGGAGTTCCTGATGCCTTATAATCCGGCAAACCCTATGGTTCTTGCTCAACTTTAGTTCGACATAGTGGGGCGTCTTTTCTCGCCCAACCCGCCTCGATAGGATTTCATGCTCACTATAATCACACGAGCATGGGGACGATTTCCCTCGGGTTTGGTGGTCAAAGACCTAGAGCTTGACGCCCTGCGGTTTTAGCACAGAAAAGGACACGGCAAGCGTACCGGTCGTCAAGTAGTATTTCGGTATTTTTAGTTCCGAGTTATCGAACCCAAAGGAGCACGAGTCAAGCACGTTCTATCTCAAAGTCGTTGTCAAGCTATTTCGATTAAATGATGGTTTTGTTTAAAACATGAAAAGTAAACAGTAGGCGAAATGACAGTGAACCGGTACTCACAAAGCTTAGAAGAGTTTTAATTCAGAGAAAAAGTAATCTAAGGTTGTGGGTTCATAGAGACCGTTTCCAGTGCATTTAAATGACGATGAACATTATGAAGTTGTTCTGATTTTAGGGGCAACGAATCATCTCTCAAACTAGTCCTAACTCCTCACATTGTTTCGGACCCTAATGGAATCTAACCACCCAGCTCTCACGAATCAGGATGTAGGGAGACCCAAAGCATTACGTTCTTTGGTAATTTTTAACTTTCGGTTTGAACCCTATGGTTATTGCAATCATGCTAACCTAGCTATCACTAGTCTAGATTTAAACCCAATTGTATAAGATTTCTGACATAATTGCAACCCACCTCTCACGAGTGTCAGATTGCAATGCTCACCTTCTATCAGGCCTACCCGGGAGATAGAGCATTAAGCTTAAATCAAATACAAACCCTAAATCAAATCATTCAACAAAATACTCATTCATACATTCAACACATTGGAAAACAAATCTCTAATCCCCCATAACCCTAGATTGTGGGGTTTTAGCTACTCATGAACAAGGAAGAAGAAGATGCCATTGATGAACATAAACAAAGCTTCATAATTGAATAAAGTAGAGAAATACAATACCCAATATTGATTACAATGATGTTCTTCCAAGTAGAAATTCTCTCCCTAGCTTCCTCTCCACTATCCTCTCTTCTTAGTTCTTCAAAATACAAGTTCTCTCTCTCCAAATTCGTGCTCCTCTATATATAGGACTTCAAGACCTTTTTTCCTTCTCAAATTCGGATCTGGAATAGGAAAATTTCCTTTTTATAAGTAGAAAACCCGTCTGGAAGTTTGTAAGCCTCGCGCGGGCCTGATAGAGTGCTGTAACGGCTTTGGGCCCTTGACAAAAGTTGTATATTTCTGAATTCCCTTCGATTTTACATAAAATTCAAGTCAATCGGAGTTTTTATGAAGAAGTTATGCCCTTCGCAAGATCAGCCAACTTCCAAAACCGGGTTTTCCTCTATTTTAGCCCTTTTCCCCGATCAAATTACCTACAAAACATAATGAGAGACACAATACGAGTAACGAGAGAAAAGTGATCCAAATTATACAATCTCGGGACTAAAATGCTCAAGAATGTGGGCTAAAAACATCTAGAATCGATGCAATTTATGTCCACATCACCAGGGACCTATGACTTCTAATTTACGTATCAACAGGCGAGGACTTAGGTTCTTAATAATGAACCTTGGTGTTTCAATGGGTACTTGTTGATTCTTGGGGGAAATCTTGCACTTGACGGCTTTGAGCCTTCTTGGGTTGGATCAGATCCAACTATGGGTGCATGCCCGTGACATTCCACCCTATGTCCAGACCAAGGCCACCCGAGAGGTCATCGGTACTATGGTATGGGAGTGCGTGGATGTTCCTTGTGACCAATGAGGTCTGTGCTGGGGTGAGACGATCAAAGTCCGGTTTTGGATGGTGCTCCATCGACCCCTCCGTCGAACGATAATCATGAGGTACCGAAAATTCCTGGAGCCAATGCGGGTTACTCTAACCTATGAACGCCTCCCGTCCTTGTGCTTCAACTGTGGACGAATCAATCACAAGGTTTGTGAGTGTGACTAAGAGGTACCGAGGATCTTGAGGTTCGATGATTCGATTTTGGAGTTCAAATCGAGCAAGATGGAGAAGTCGTATGCCATAGACTAAGGTATGGTAGCACTAACACCACCCTTGGGGTTCACACAAATGACCTCGAACACACTACCTAAGACCTCGTCATCTCGAGGAAGGGGGGCAATTGTAACCCAGAACGCAGTACCTAACCCTTAGCTAGGGGTCAATGGTCGTACCATGGTCGGTCCACCTTCCTGAGATGTCAAGCGTGCCTTAAAGACAGGCCTCCCAACGTCTGTCCCATCTAGGACGATCCTGGCCCATCTACGAGTCTGGGTCAGAAGAGAGACATCGCGGGGGAGCCTCGTGAAGATCAGGCAAGAGTTGAAAAACATCCCCGCCAAGAGGAATGGTAGAATCCCATGGATTCAAGGACCTGTCTAAGAAGGGGTCCCTGACTCAAGCCTCACCTCCCGTTAAAACTATCGAGTTTAAGTTCGATCGCCCTCCTCAAGAAGAAAAGAGTTCTCTCCATGTGGTCAAACATCGTTTAGGCACTACTCTGAGCAATCCTCTTCAGCTTCCACACTTCATTTTCATTCAGCTATCATGTTTTTTTCAAATTGTTTCCTATTGTAAGGTTAACGATCATTATGTTTCAAAGTTTTTGGGCAAAGACCTTCTGGGGTTTTGACCATTGTAATGACTCTTCTATTCTAGTTTTGATAAAATATGCACCTTTCGTTAAAAAAAACTATTTAACTTATTAAAAAGATAATTACAAAAAACTGACAACGAATATGGGAGTTTTGTAAAAAATTATGATGAATTATAATTCATTCGTAAATCCAATAAAAATTAATTTTTTGTTCTAAAAAATCAAAAATATCTTTACAAAAATACATATAAAAGATTCTAAATTACAAAAAATATACATAGAAAGATAAATAACGAAACACATAAATTGAACAAGAGTGTCACGTCTCTACTAGGGTTTGAGAACTCTCAACCCTAGCCATCCTCTCTGATGTCGTCACCGTGTTTTAGGGCGCCTCTAGGAGTTCGAGCATATACTGCTCTTGTCCTGAAAGCTCTAGTCGAATCTCGTGCACCAACGACTGTGCCACAATCTGTTCTTGTAGTCATCGTCGTACAACCTGCCATCGATGAAAAAGCTCTCTCCATGTCTGTTAGGGTTTCATTCGCGCAACCTCTAGTCACCGCGCTGTTAGCTCCCCTTCGCCACCAACGACGTGCCTCCGCTTACTGTTCCGGTCATCCTTGCTACCCCGAAGGTTGCCACATGTTTCTCTTCGATATCAGTCAACCTCCCCGCCTCGGATCCCCTCCCCTGAGTAGCAATCGCCGCCTCTAAAGCCGTCATCGGTGTATCCACCTCCTTGACCTCCACCGATGCTTCCTCCTCGATCTCTGATCGTTTGGTTCATGCTTATTTTACCTTCTTTGTTCTTTTTTGCAAGGTTTATGTGTAGGGAGCGACGATTCAAGGATTTTACCTAATGATTATGAGACTTTTATCGGGAGGAATCCCTTAATTACGTATGTCCCCTTATTTTATGGATGAGGTCAAGTTCGGTTTTAGGGACCTACTCCGGGAGGAGTCCCTGGGACGAGCCGCCACTCCCATCCAAACTATCAGGTTCAAGTTCGGTAGCTCATTTGAAAAAACGAGTCATTGGAGAGCAGGAATCAAGCAATGTTTAAGCCCTACTTTGAGCGGTTCTTGACAATGAATTAGCACATTTTGGATTTTATTTCTGTTCTACTTTTGGTTTCAATTCATGTCTTAGTTACATTTCTTGTATTAGTTATACTTGTTATAACCGCTTTCTATTGGATCGACTCGTTCTTGAAAGTTACTGGATCACTACCCTTTACGGGTAATGACTATTACAATAAATCTATTTTCTATTTAATGAAATCTACCTCTTATTCTAAAAAAACGAAACACATAGTGTGAAAGGTAAAACCGTTTTAAAAAAATAAGGCCATGTCATTTGACTAAATTTGTTAAAGACAACTAATTTATGGTAAGCTTTTACAAAATACACTCCTGACATGTATTTATACTCTATCCTTGTTATTTAAAGCGAATATACAGTGTGTTTTTGAAACTTGGCTTTATTATATAAACGGATGGAGTTGCTGTTGTCCCGCGGAAATCTCCTGCCTCTCTTTTTTCCGTTTCTTCTTCCTCCTTCTCCGCAATCCAGCTGTATCGTTACTCTTTTGTTCTAAATACCTTTCTCTTTCTCATTGCCGTTCTTTTGTGCCCCAAAATTCCTTATTTTGGGTCCTCTATGTGGTCCTTATCTGCTCATTCCCACTAAGAACAAAACAGATGAGATTGTGAATTTTTGTTGCATTTTGAGGATCCTCACAGGCCTTCAAACCTTCAATAGCTGGCTTCCTTGGGCTTCTGGTTTCAGGATTTGTTCTTGTTTCTTCTCCGCGTCTTATTGGGTATTTCTACACTTTTTTTTCAGTAATTTCTCTGTTCTGGGTTTCATGTATATACTTCAAAATCTCATCTTTTTATGTTTCTGTTGCTAATCTGTGTCTATGAAGGCCGGTTGTATCAAATCATGGCTTCTCCGCCACCACCGTGTCTGTCGGCTCGGACGGGACGGCTCAGGCAACGTTACGAGAACAATCTTCGTCTTGTTTCTGGGTATGTTCCTAGTAATTAACTCTCTGATCCCAATTCTGGGTTTTGTTGGGTCTTTGAGATGGACCCGTTTCCAATTTTTCCATTCCTCGTTTTTGTCAATTTTGGGATGAATCATGAGTTTAGGGCTCACCCATAACCTCAATTAGAACAAAAACAGGAAGGGTATCTTCATGATTGTGTGAGGAATCTCATGTTCCATGATTTTGTTTTGATAAAAAAATGCTTATTGCATTGTATTTGACATACTTGCCAATCAATTACATCCCTCCTTACCCAAATGGCCCCTCTATGATTGTCATTGTTTATACACACATATTTCTATGATTCTTCTTCTTCTGTTTTGTCTTGTGTGTGGAATTTTGTAACCCCCAAATTATTTTGTTTGTTCCCCTTTTGTGTTTGGATTAATCAAATAATCATGATTATATCTGTATCTTTAAATCATACTGTTCTTGACCTTTCCTGTCTAGGCTGGGACAAATTTGACTTTTTGTGCACAGGCAAGATGTGGTTTAGGTGGGAATGGAGTCATCCTTTCATCTAGAATGGCTTAGAACAGTTATGAAAAGGTGTAGTGAGATCAATACAAATGAAAAATGACAAAATGGATTTGGGGAGATGATAGAATAGAAATGTTGCTGCTAATCACACCAGAGGAGACTTGTTAATAACATGATTACCTGAATTTCACATGTAAAAGGTTATCTGTATGCCTTCGGTTTTCTATTGATTTCACGATATGTATTGGCTTCGAGTTTTGAATGCACATGATAATCAGTTAAGTGCTTAGTTGGATACAGTCTTGTTAGAAGAATTTGCTTCTGAGGATGTGCATAGAGAGGGAGTGTGCCTGTGAGTGAGTTACAGTTTTGTCTCTTATTTGGCAATTTAATCGAGCATCTGAAGGTGGGGAGTGTCTTTTAAGTCATTAGGCCCACATAAGCAACTTGTTCTGAATTTGGACGGCAATGACTCGATGATTAGATCTTTCATCTTTTTGCATATGACTTTAGTCTACCCTTAAAACTGAACTTGGGTGAATTATTATGGAACCTTTTCATGGTCTGTGTACAGAATTTCAGGGCCTAATAGTCTCGGGTTTGATTATTCACATTTGTGTGCATATGCAGGTGTATTCCTTACAGATTAGCGAAGGGCAATAAAAATACAGTGAATAGGCTAGAAGTTTGCATGGTTTCTTCACCCAATCGCAATGATTTAGTGTTTCCAAAAGTAAGTTTTCTTTCTTTTTTTATCCATGTATTTCAAAGAAGTACTTGTAGTTCTAACTTGTAAAGTGGGTTCTTTTCTTAATAGTATCTTTGTTTTGCTATTCTGTTAGGGTGGATGGGAGGACGACGAGACTGTCCATGAAGCTGCTTGCCGTGAAGCTGTAGAGGAGGCAGGAGTGAGAGGAATACTTAATGTAGGTTATGCTACCTAACTGGTTCTTGAATTTAGGGATAATCTCATAAAAGTACCTTGAACTTGTCCCGTTTCTCACTTAACTGCACCGACTTTTAAACTTTTTCATTCAACTTTCGAATATCAGATTTTGACTCGAACTTAATTTTGTCCGAGTTTCCTAAATTGTTGTTGAGGTATTTTTTGTCATTTATCACAAAATAGAACAAGCTGAGCTAAAGTTTAGTGTAGTTGGGTGAGAAATGTGACAAGTTCAGTGTATTTTGTGAGATTATCCCTTGAATTTATCATATTTTTACATATGTTGTCGATAACGTATAACATTCAAGAAAAAGTTATCTTACTTTGCATTTTAGGATACACCCGGAGTTTGTTTTCTGAGTAACATTAAAGGATGAATTCTATTTTAACTGCTTGTAAGTTAAAAAAATATGGCATTTCCAACAACAATGCTATTGATTGAGAAAACTGAAGAAGTGAAGTAGCAGAATGTTATTATGAACTCGAACCAAAGGATGAAAAAGAAGAAACGATCATGGATTTAATTTCACTAGTAGAATTGAAGCCTCGGAGAAACCCAAATGTTCAATATTGATCCAACTCGTCATATCCTCCATTAGTAACAAGCCTATTTCCTCATCTCTCAGGAAAATCCTTTAGGAGTTTGGGAGTTCAGAAGCAAGAGCAACCAAGAGCTATGCACACTCAAAGGAGGCTGCAAAGGATACATGTTTGCACTACAAGTGACTGAGGAGCTCGATGTCTGGCCTGAGCAGGGAGACCGGTGCAGGAAATGGGTCAGTATGCATCAAACTCTCCCCATTTTTGGCTGATCTTCATTTCTAAAAAAATTACGGGCCTTGACATGTTTTTGTACTCCTGCTTGCAGCTTAACATCGAAGAGGCTACAAGACTGTGTCGATATGAATGGATGCGCATGGCACTGAAGAAGTTCCTTGGAATGATGAAAGAGGAACATAAACTTGAATCAGAAATGGAAAGGAGTGAAGAAGCAGAGGAAAGAGAAGCGGTAGTAGCGGAGCTTCATTCCATTGCAGTATCAGATGTTGCAGAGTGTCAGATCGTGTCATCGAGCTGCTGCGTGAAGCCTTCCACGGGCAGTCCACACCGGGACATAACCCGCATACACACATACTCGTGGGTCATGCCTCTCAAGAGGCTGTCACTAACATGAAACGCGCTGGAAATGAATATGTTTGACTTGTGTATATATAGTATGGTCCGGCGCAAGGCCACACATTGCGGTATGTAATTGGGTTAGGGTGAAGACTGAAGAGACAGAAAAGCAAGTTATGCAGTGAGAAACGAGTATGGTTCCTTATGCTCTCTGCTCGTTGGTTTTACTACTTGTGGAAGTGAAGTATCTCCATTTGTGATTGGAGTTGACCCCAGAAATATCAACAAAGGTTTCACTTTGTAATGGAAATGTGCAGTCCTAGAGCTTGTTGAGGAGCTTCCATGGAGGCTATCTCTGGCATAAGAGTGGATACACTAGTGTGACAGTGATTCGAGTGACAACAACGGTATAAAATATCGTCATCATCATAATAAAACAGTTGGTATTGTTACTTTAAAGTACTCGAAACCTAGATCCAAACACTTGGAACTTGGAAGAAAGTTTAGCCAGTGAGCTTTGTAAGATAGGTTCATATTGGTGTTAAATGAGAAAGAAATGGTTTACCTAGATACACATATTGGTTCTGCTGACTGATGAGGCACATTTGTGTTTTGTTTGTGTGGTAGGTAGTACTGTCTCCATTTTGTTCACTTCTTTTTTCCAGGATGACTCATCTTCTTAAGACCAACGAACCAGTGAGTAACCGACAAAAAGAACAAAGCAACCATAATCGATGTCACATTATATCGCGACATCAAACTTATTCTTCGTTGGAGTAACGATTCCGATCTTTTTCACAACAACATTTGTCGTTGTCTTTGTCGAATCTTGATTTTGCCTTAGATTTGGTCGCTTCTTTGCCAAATCTACTCATTATTGTTTCTTGTGAGTCGTTTTATCGGAGAAAAAGAACCTAAAACCCTAAGGTGGGTTCCAAACACAAGGATCGACGAATAAATCTAGCTCGAAGATGACACATCCGAGTACATTCATCTTCTTTATGCTCTGCGTTCTTCTTACAGATAAATAATGATCAATCAGTATCAACATGGCAAAAATCGGACTGGTAAGTGATCCTTGTTTAATATAATTAGACAATACGAAACCGATTATTATATTTTTTTAAATACGTAATTTTTTACTTACATTTTATTTACTCTAATACACTAGTTCATTATCAAAGTTGATATGTGGCTAGGGTTTCAGGGGATCTATCGCTTGTGGTTTGGGTTGTGCTCACCTTCTTCCCGTCGGTTGGGGTTATGCGCGGTGACGGTGGAATCATGAGTGGAGTGCGACCGATCAATGTCAAAGATGTGGCGGCTGGAGTTGTGAGTGGTGATGGTGAAAACCGGGGGAGTGCAGACGATTATTGGCAAGTACGTGAGGTAGAAACTTACGATGAGCTGGTGGTTGTGGGTCGTAGCTCTGAGGATTTTGTCACAGGTGTTCTGGGATGAAAAGGCGTTGTGTTGCACTTGTTCTCTTTACGGCTTGAAGCATCTATTGCGAGCTGTGTGCCGTCGGATGTGATGGTTGTTGTCTAGTGCCCCACGTAGGTTTTGGACAGTTAGGCGGAACACTACGTCTTCTACGACGGTGGTACGAAAAGGGGATGGTAAGAGGGAGAAGCTTATCTTCTGGGCATTTGGTTACTACGTGGGGTCTACACAACGATGAAAATCTTAGACTCCTGAAGAACGGGAGGTTGGGTGTGGTCAAGAGGCCGAGGCTCAGATGGTTTGGCGACCAGCGGGGGTCATCTAGGCTCTCGGGGACATCGACGAGGGTAGATTCCTAGCACCATTGGCTCGCCTCCCATAGCGAATGCACGACGTATCTCGGGCCGAGCTAGGACGAAAGCTCGCCTTGATGATAGTCACCGTCGGAACCAATACTCCAAAACATGGCAATTGATAGGAGAAGATGGGGGTCGACCAAAAGGGTACGATAGAGGATCCGATGGAGAAGCGGGGTATGGTGGACTGTAGGTCCGATCAAACGAGGGGTGACAAGCACCACCATCTCCTCCAATGAGCAGCAAAGAAGTCAGTGAGAGGTATGCGGGTAGGATGGTATCGGTCCACCAAGTAGCGACGCAAAATTGTCCTACCGAATCGAAATACAGTATTTTTACGTTTTTAGAGGCTCTTATTATTATCAGGAGGAGGGCGACGTCAACTGGATTCTCGAAAAAGTGCATAGTCCAAATGTGCACGTTCCGTACTTTGGTACAAGGTTGACCAAGCCTTCATTCTCGGACGTCAAGAAATATATTGGTGGTCTCGACCACTAAAGAAACATCCTTCTGAAACCTATCCCGGAGTCGCATGACATCTTTTATGTTGATACATTTTTAGTTGGTTTGCAGTATTTATTTTCATTTAATACAACGTTATCCGGACCTTTAGTTGTGTATACCCTTTTCTTGGGACGGTTGGTGGATTTATTCTGGTGGCCTCTGCTATGTTCCTTCGGGTTCTTATTTTTAATTTTAATACAATACCAAAAAAAAAATGTAAAATCTGTTTTAGATTTGGGCTTGGGCCCAACCTTTTCTCAACGGGTCAAATATGTCCAGGTTCTATTATGGTTCGGCATCCATGTGAATAGTCCGGTAGCGCATACTCCGGTCCGGTCTGGTTTGGCCTCAGATCGTATGACCATACCGAGGATCGGGTTTTTATTTTCATTTCTCGGAGCCTTCTCACTCTAAGACAGTGACAGAGAGAGAGAGAGAGAGAGAGAGAGAGGAAGGACTGTTGCTGAGTTCCAGGTTGGCATCTCCGAGTTCTCGCTCCGATGGAGCCAGAGTCTGCAATCTCTTCTCATCCTCGAACCCCTTCTCAGGTTAGCTTGTTGCTCCTTCTCATCCTCGGTCCAAATTCACAAATCACATATGTGTGTGTATTTGTATGTATAGGTCATTTTTGAATCTGCAACTGCTGTTTGAGTTCGATTTGACATAGCTCTTTATTTCTGCTTCCGCTGCGATCTGGATTGGTTTGCTCCGGTGTTCTGATTCAATTACAGTAGTGATTAGTGATTGTGACTTGAGGGTGCTTTGATTTCCGAGATTTGGCTTTTTGTTTGGCTTATCTTCATTCTCTCTGGATTGATTTTGTGGTAAATTGTGCTTATGAGCTGAAAATGTTTCAGTCATGGAGCTTAGAAGGTGAATACTTCCTGTTGGAAGTGTTTCAAGTCCTCATGTTGGAAATGGATACTCATTGAAGTTGAATGCCACCCAAACAAATAGTATTTGACTGTAATCAACAAATCCTTATAATTTTTGGTAGAGATGATTTTGAACTTTAGATGCTAGCAGTATGAGAAACATGATTTGGTGTTATGGAGTGTATTCTTGTTTGAAGTACCTCCTATGTATTGGTGAACTTCTAGTTGTTAGGACCATTTTGCTTTCAGTATCATTTTATGTTGTTCACCCGTGATGCTAACATCCTAGTATCATGCGCCATACATGTTTAGTAGCTGTTGACTTTGTTGTATGTACACGCTGTTTCCTTCAAAATTCAAATAGGTTCAGAGCTGAAACCTGACATAATATTTTAGATAAGACCATTTTATTAACCTATGCACCATCTCTTGTTTTTTTATAGGCTAGAAAGTTTGTTTTTTAGCTGTACTAGTGTTAGGCTTTAACCGAAATTAGTATATGAGCTTTGCAGCTTTCGTGGGTGAATCTTCCCAGGAATCTACTATTAGCCTACCAAAGTTTTGGCGTGGTATACGGGGACCTGAGCACTTCACCTCTCTATGTCTTCAAAAGTACATTCCATGGGCAGTTGCAGAAACATCAAAATGAGGAAGTTATATTTGGTGCATTTTCCTTGATTTTCTGGACCATCACATTGATACCCTTGCTTAAGTATATCATTATTCTGTTGAGTGCTGATGATAATGGCGAAGGTAGAGCTCAACTTTATATTATATTTTATTATCATTAGATGGAATATCAGAATCTAAATTGACACTGCATCTGAGTAATCCTCTACTGGGTCTGTTTATGTTCAAAATCTTGTCAGGTGGGACTTTTGCTCTTTACTCGTTGCTGTGCAGACATGCTAAGTTTAGTTTGCTTCCCAATCAACAAGCAGCTGATGAAGAGCTATCGGCCTACAAATATGGACCTTCAGCGCAGGCTACAACTTCTTCTGCATTGAAGAGGTTTCTAGAAAAACATAAACGGCTCAGGACCGCCTTACTCGTTGTTGTACTATTTGGTGCTTGTATGGTTATAGGTGATGGTGTGCTCACTCCAGCAATTTCAGGTAAGGTATACTATTTGTGTGTATGCGTACAATGGTTGCTTGAAACTTTGAAATATTTTGGCATCAATTTCAACCAATTCATTATGATTTAGGCTATGAAGGCATCTAGAAATTCTGGGAAGATGTGTATATGCATATGCATATGCTGCTTACTAATATTTTACACTCCAATCAGATGAACTAGTCATTACGGCATATTTCAACAACAACAACAATAAATTATTTGATATTGGTCAGTTTTCCATTTTATCATTGGTTAGTCATTGCGTGATCAGCCACTACTGATTTGTTATCATGAACTTCTGCCATGCGCTCACTTTTTACTTCCACAAAATCTGGCATTACAGAATTGGGTTTATGTTGTTGGACCAAAATATTTGCAGGGGGAAAGGATATAGCTTTTCCCGATGTGAAGTTTTTTAACAATTGGACCCTAGTTTCCCTCTCTATCTCAAGTGAAGTCCTTATTTAAAATCAGTGTGGTTTATGTTTTTCTTCTTCTATTGTTTAGTTCACAGTATATTTACTTTTCCATTTGCAGTTCTGTCAGCAGTATCAGGCCTACAGGTTACAGAAAACAAATTAACTGATGGTAAATCATCTCCCTGCTGGCTAAATAATTAATAACTTATGGTATTGTACGTTCTTCATTGTTATTTTGGCATAACTATGTATGATTTATGCTTTGACATATTGTTTATAGGTGAACTCCTCTTGCTCGCTTGTGTCATATTGGTTGGCCTGTTTGCTTTACAGCATTTTGGCACCCGCAGGGTGGCTTTTATGTTTGCCCCAATTGTTATCATCTGGTTGGTATCAATTTTTTCTATTGGGCTTTACAACACAATATACTGGAACCCAAAAGTTGTTCAGGCACTTTCACCACATTACATTGTAAAATTCTTTCAAGCAACTGGTAAAGATGGCTGGATATCTCTGGGAGGGATCCTTCTTTCCATTACTGGTATGTTGATCTGACATCAGTATTAATATTCTGTGGTTTTATGTTGCTTCACTTAGTATCTGCTACTTATTTTGATTCATAACTCGTCAAACCTTGTGTTCTAAAGTTGTTGAGGATATTACTAGGTACTGAAGCTATGTATGCTGATCTTGGTCATTTCACAGCCTTGTCGATAAGAGTAAGTTTCAAATGGGACCTGAGTTCTATTGGTCTACGTATTAGAAGAAAAATTCTGGAAGATGATGATCCAGAGGAGCAATGTAATTTGCATTTTGTATTTACATATGTTTATACAAGTGCAAGACTCAAATTGATTTTTACCTGTGCAGATTGCTTTTGCATTTGTTATATATCCTTGTTTGGTTGTGCAATACATGGGTCAGGCTGCTTTCCTATCTAAAAACATTCAGTCCATACCCTACAGCTTTTATGACTCCATACCTGGTTAGTTTTTTAAGACGCAAGTGATATTTAGCCACCAACTCTGCTTTTTAATTCGGGTTCTCCTAATTTTGCATTGCATTACTGTTAATCTTGCAGATCCTGTATTCTGGCCTGTTTTTGTCATTGCCACCCTCGCCGCTATTGTTGGGAGTCAGGCTGTTATTACTGCTACTTTCTCAATCATCAAACAATGTCAAGCCCTTGGTTGCTTTCCTCGAGTCAAGGTTGTCCACACCTCGAAGCATATCAATGGACAGATCTACATTCCTGAGATAAACTGGATACTCATGATCCTCACTCTTGCAATAACTATTGGGTTTCGAGATACAACTCTGATTGGAAATGCTTATGGTAAGTAATTTTCCTCAAATATTTCTGTGTTTCTCTTCCCTTATAGTGCCTTTCTGGATGCTTATATGTACGACCTTGTTGTGTACTGGTTGTACAATATAGCATATCTGCCTGATCTCTGTTTTTCAGTAAAGGTTTTCTTGATGTCTTCTCAGGTGAGCTTATGATGTCTGAATAAGATTCACTGTAGAATAGACCTTCCATTTCTTTCTTGTTTGGTATTTACTGGGTACTTGCTTGCATTTTAAGCTTATTGCCATGCCCTCTGACCTATTTGTGTAGCTACTGCTAAAACCTCCATAGCCATGAATATCCCTTTGTTGGCGGGACATTGTTCAATATATGTGTGTCTTAGCCAAAATTGACAGAAAGATAGGCATAGTTCTAAATGCATTGGTCAAGTACTTGGACTGGGTCCCTGGGGCCAGGTTTAAATTCCACGGTACCTTCTCCCCCAACTATTGTTGGGACTTTCTCTCACTTTAAACTTTTGTTGGGCTCCTTTCTCAAGTTGGGAGGTCTTGTGGCAATATTAGAGCTCCTTTCTAGATTAAAGGATGTGTCTTGAGTTCATGATACATCAATCTTAATTTTTGCCTTTTGGTCTCCCGTCCAACTTCTATCATACATGTCTATTGCCCTCCCTTCTAATTTTTCCCTCTTGGTCTCCAGGTATTGCTTGCATGACTGTCATGTTCGTCACAACATTTCTCATGGCACTTGTCCTAGTATTCGTTTGGCAGAAGAGCATAATACTAGCATCAGTGTTCCTTCTCTTCTTCTGGTTCATCGAAGGTATCTACCTATCATCAGCCTTCATAAAAGTGCCTCAGGGCGGGTGGGTCCCATTGGTGCTCTCATTCGTTTTCATGCTCATCATGTACATCTGGCACTACGGAACTCGTAAGAAGTACAACTACGATCTCCACAACAAAGTCTCATTGAAATGGATACTGGGTTTGGGACCAAGCCTCGGCATCGTTCGGGTCCCCGGGATCGGCCTCATATACTCAGAATTAGCAACAGGGGTCCCATCAATCTTCTCTCACTTTGTAACGAACCTCCCTGCATTCCACAAAGTACTGGTCTTTGTCTGCGTGAAGTCCGTCCCAGTCCCATACGTACCTCCCGAAGAACGCTTCCTCATTGGTCGGATTTGCCCAAGATCATACCGCATGTACCGTTGTATCGTGCGGTACGGGTACAAGGACATACAGCAGGACGATGCAAACTTCGAGAACCAACTCATACAAAGCATTGCAGAGTTCATTCAAATGGAAGCTGTTCAGCCACAGTTCTCGAGTTCTGAAGGGTCATCGTTTGATGGAAGGATGGCTGTTATAAGCACCAGAAGCGTCCAGTCTAGCTCGACCTTGATGGTATCGGAGAGTGATGACTTTGGTGTGTACAGCTCAATGCGGAGCAGCAAATCTGTAGCTCTCCAGGGCTTGGGAAGTGTTTACGAAGATGAGAACCCACAGGTCAGGAGGCGGCTGGTGAGGTTTGAGGTGGCACCCAACGCTGGAATGGATGTGGCAGTTAGGGAAGAGCTGGTGGATCTGATCAAAGCGAAGGAGGCGGGTGTTGCGTATATTTTGGGGCACTCTTATGTGAAGGCGAGAAGATCATCTTCGTATTTGAAGAAGCTTGTGATCGATGTTGGGTATTCGTTTCTGAGGAAGAACTGTAGGGGTCCGACCGTGGCGTTGCATATACCGCACATCAGCCTTATCGAGGTTGGCATGACGTACTATGTTTAGTGAATTCGGAGGGATTTTTGGCTTGCGAATGAAGAATAGGGAAGTATAAGGTCTCGTTTTTCCACTGCTCTTCTTCCCATTTGTATAGATAACATTGAACTTGCTTTGTTTTGTGAGTTTGTTTTTGTTTACATTTCCATATATGAATAATGAACAGAATAAGAATGGAACAGGACTCTTAAATGGTTGCTATTAGGGATTGTTTAATTTGTTTTGGTGCTCATGGAGTTGTTTTGGTTCTGATGCATTGTTGAGCATTATGCTGTCCTCGTGTTACCAGAAATGTTGATACGAAGGTTGATAGGTATGATAAATAGCAGCAGTGTGGGTTTTCATTCCCTGGCCGTTTCCGGTTGTTGACCTGATCCAATCAGTTTTTTCTTAACCCGATTGCATTGAGGACATATGTTTACCGAAGGCTGCAATACTTATCATATGTTTTTAACTTTTTAAACTCAATGTAATTTTTAACAAGTGGGCATATTATTATTATTTTTTTGTAATTTTTAACAATGAATTCTAATTAAAACATCATTTTCCATCAAACGTTACATATTACATCAATTTGTATGCGGTTCGATTCTTTTTTGAAACAGGCGACGAGGAACTGCATTCTAGTGTAAGTTAAACCATACAAGTAGGATTAAAAGTCCTGATAACAGAATATTGTCCGAATGTCCCGTAAGAAACCCAACACTCATGCACCCGTAGGAAGAGTTTAGTTTTCATCTTAAACAATGATAATTATCCTTACGTCCTACCCTTTGTTGAGAAATTAAACAACTAAGGGTAGGCCACCAACCCTCTACCCCGCGAGCCCCAAACAACCTCATGGGGTCTAGCGAGGCTGTTTTGCAGTCCGTGCCATATCTGGACCCTTCTTAGCCTCCTCCTCGTCCACCAGCTTAAAGCGGGAAGATGGGATGGTCACAAAATCCGTGGCCTCTAGGGCCCTCTTCAATTGGGAGACTCGGTTGTACATATGCTCTATCGTGTTCCTGTTCCCGGTATTCAGCATCTTCATCCGTTTAAGGCCTACTTAAATTCCATGTTCCCGGGGCTTCTTTTGTTTCCCACCCTGCGCCTAAACTTCCATCATCAGTTGGGAGCCCTATAGGGAAGGCGATAGTGAATGTGTGGGGACCTAACTGGCATAGCTGAGTTGCCCCTCCTCCTCCCTTCGATCAGTTTTCTGGCCCATGTTAGCTAGGTCACCGTTCTTTGTGATCGCAACTGATACCTAGGTAATCCTGAATGTGCCCACTGAAAACTTAGAGGTGTCCCCTCTAGACCCTCCTTAGCAGAGTCACCGAACTATGGTATCTACTTCCTTCCCCCAACCAGTAATGTAGGAAATACTGACAGTGGGGGAAGTTGTCGTCCTTATGGTCTTTCGTACCCCCTTCGTCTCTAAAGTGAGAGAAGTGAGTAAATCCTCCACCCGATATCTCATTTGATGCAGTTGTGCCCCCGCTGAGTCTGAAGCAGGTGATCCGTGTTCACTCCCATTTGGATCCGGATTGAATCGTCGAAACGGACTCCATCTCGACCAACCCCTTGGATACGGGCCCGACATGCCTGAATCCTATGAGTAAGACGTCCACATCGAGTATAGTATCCCGATATCCGTTCATACATGAGGCTGATCATGGTTGAGTGGTGATGCCCCGAAAACTACAGTCGGATCCGCCGTCTGATCGGCTTGTCCACATCCAGGCTGACTTTGAACCATAAGAAATCATCCCATGGTTTTGGGGTGAGTATTGGGGGCCTCCGTCACTTCCGTTCCCAGAGCATTGGCCAATATGGACCAGATAGGATAATTCCGGACATCCCTGAGGACATTAAAAGCTCAGATGCCAATCTTCATGTACCGGAAAAGAATCGCATCGGGTTGCATGCACGATACAAAAGGAAATAGTATCAACGGATAACCACTGAACGACCAAGGGCCTTTGTGCCAGAACCAATTGAGTGTTGTGTCCGTAGGGAATCATAACGAGACAACCTCCCTGGATAGCACCTCGACCTCCACACTGGTGACCTGCCACCGTTAAATCATAACCCCACAAAATATTTTGGGGTTTCAGTTGATCTCAGCCACAATCTTGTCCACCAGAGACAACCGGTAGCGATCATCGGATATGGCCGAGGCTGCTTCTTTCGGGACCATGACCACGACATCCTCATCCTCGTCAACAACCAAGGACACACCCTTCATCTTCTCATAAATGGCCTCCAGAGGACCTCAAGATCTCGACGAGGATATCGTGGTCGGTTGTGGTGGGCCTGGCCTGACGTGGGGTGTTTGCAGTTGCATCGACAGACGAAGGGAAAGCCCTGATTCCGGGTGTTTCTATCAGATTTGAAACTGGTCTCCCCGATAGAGAGGTCTGATTGCATGTGTCGACGGTGGCGAGGACGTCTATATGGGGTAGGGCGGCGGCGCACCACGTAGGAGGGGCTCGATAGGAGCTCCCTTCACCGAGAAGAAGCGGCCTTGTGCTCGGCCACTTTGGGTTCAGAATGCCGACTTTTGGATTACCAGGCCTTAAGCTCGAGAAGGATGATGAAGAAAACGAGCTAGAGGATACTATGACTAACGTTGGAAATGGCGGATGGAGGAGGAAGATGAGAGGAGAAACCCTAAGTCTTTGAGAGCGTAGATTTAAAACTTATAATGTTCGATTTTAAAATCATTGTCCAAGAAACTTGGACCTCTCTAATAAAATCCATATCCCGAGAGTAATTATACTTAAAAAAGAAAATAATGTTTTTGTTAGAACTCTTTTCATTTGAGGAATAGTAGAAGCTTAAAATAACTTTAAGTTATGCAAATACCACTGTAATTATATTTGTACATTGCAATTTATTTAATCCTAATTTCTTATAAATAAATAAAGATTAATTATCAAAAACATCTTATTTTCTGGTCGAGACAAAATATTGTCTGCCGTCGTCTATTCAAAAAATGTAATTTTCCATAAACTATTGAATACGTTATGAATCACCTACAAGTTATTTAATGCATTATGAATTACCTACAAGACGACTTACGAAGTGTCCACAAATCTCCTTCAAAATAACTAGTGTTATAAAAAATAATAAGTTTTTTTTTATAAGTCGTCTTGTAGGTAATTCATAATGCATTAAATAACTTGTAGGTGATTCATAACACTAGTCTCTTAAACTCTCAGAAATAATAAGGTAAAGTTTCCCCACAAAACACAAAATAGCCATTAGAACAACATTTTATGCACTTTACTAACATGAACAAAAGATAAGATTTTTTTTACAATTAACCCAATTAGAGAGGAATGAATTAGCGGTAACGTAATCAAGTGTGGTGTACCTAAATTCTCTATCGACTTGCGAGATTTTCGTCCTTATCGAGGTAACCCTAGACCCACTTATAGAGGCCCCTATTCTTGCCGCCAACATGACTGCTGCCTCCACAACGGTCTTGTCCCATCGCAGCCCCAACGTAGTGCAACACACGCAATCTATGCCACCACTGTGTCCCTCCTCGTAGGTCGCGCCCCTTATTAAGATGATACGGAACTGGAAGCCGAAGAAGTCTCTAGCTTTGATTCTTCTTCCTTCTCCTTCCACAGGCCTTCCTTCGGCTCTGATGTCACTGACACCCACGAACTTTGCTATGGGATCCTCTGAACCGCTGGTCAAACCACGGTGGGGCCATCCTGTAAGAACCGCCCTCGGGCGATCCCGGTCGAACCGGTGATTTTTGGCGAAGTTTGACTTTCGGCCGAAAAAGTCAACCGATGACTCCGGGAGTCGTTCGGGACCTCTTCGGGGCCCAAAAAGCTTAGCCGTCATCACGGTTAGCTTAGTTGGGCCATTTCTTTTCATTTGACTGTAATTTTGAACGAGTCAACTTTTGGTCAAACCGATACTTTTTATCGACTAAAATCCGAATTAATTAAAGTGCTGGATTTTTATTAGAGGAAAGTGGTCCCACTAGGACACTTGTCCCTATTGGCTTGGAGGAGAAGAAAATGACCTCTATTGACCTATTTACCCTCCCATATGCTTACAGAAAGGAATTGAAAGGAAGGGGTAAAAGAGACTTTTCTCAAATTAGGTTTTAATACATTTGAAGCAAAATAATCAGCCCATTCCTAATTATTGAAGCCGAAATATACCAGGGGAGAGAGAGTAGAGGAGTCTCTTGACTTGAGGAAGAAGAAAGAGAGAAAAGGGAAGAACTTGAAGCCTTTTCTTCATCAAATTCTCTCCAAACCTTCCAAATCTTCATCATCTATTTACTCTCAAGGTAAGTGAGTTCTTCACTTCATTTCAATCAATTTCAAGTTGTGGGTTTTGTGGGTTTTTGCTAGAACTAGAAGAATTTGCTTCCTTGATTGTTAGATGGTGGTTTTTGGGGAAGAATAGTGAAGTTTAGGTTGGTTTTGTTTTGATTGTTGATGTTTGGAGGAAACCTATTGAGGGTGTTGAGTTTGGGGAGTTTGGTTGACTGATTTTGGAGCTTGGGTTGGGACTTCCCAGATTTGATACGAAACGCGGCACGGAAGGGGCTTGGTTCTGGCCCTCTGAGCGGTGCGGAACGGGCTCGGTGCCGGCCCTTCAGACGGAACGGTCCGTGCTCGATACCGGCCCTCTGGGTGGCACGGACCGGGCTCGGTACCAGCCCTCTGAGAGGCACGGTCCTGGCCTGGTGCCGGGCCTCTAAGGGGCACGGTCCGGGTCTGGTTCCGGGCCTCTGAGGGGCACGGTCCGTGTCAGTTTCCAGATCCGTGGGCTGTCCGAGTTGGGCCTAGTTGGGCCCAATTTACCTTTTAGCCCAAGTTTTCATCGTTAAGGGTTGTTAGGTAGTTTACTTTAAAACCGTCTTTCTTTAGTTATTAATTTTAACTTTAATTTGTGATTCAAGACCTTGGACCGGGACTTGACGGAGGAGGAGGCCGTTGGGACCACGTGAGAGGACGAGGAGGAAGCTAGCCAGGACGTCAGTAGCTAGGAGTATTAAGCGTTGGAGAACTCAAGGTAGGGAAGAGTAGCAAACTCCACTCTTAACTTAAATAATGCTAATAGTATGTCTATAGGATAATAATAACCGGAAAGGTCCTAGTTTGCATGTAGGATGTGATTCACTAGAATAACTGCTTTTCAATTATATTAATAACTGGACGAGTCTTAGTATGCATATAGGATGTGATTCACTAGAATAACCCCTTTCAATACTTTGGGAAATTGTCGTGCTGGTAGAATGGTCATGTCAAGCATTAGGATTGCTTGTTGAATGTACTTAATGTTAATTGTTTGTCCTTAGTATTGATGCATGCTCCGTCTTTAGGTTAACATAATAGTCACACTAAACTAGATGAATTATGAGGATTATAATGTGAATGGTTGATCCGTGTTATGATTGGTCGAATGAATGAAATGAATGTGATATGATTGGTTGAATGAATGTGTGAATGTGAATTGATTGTGCTTTACGTTATGATTGGATGAGTGATAGACCGATGTGACGTGGTTGTTAAGTCATGCCGGTAAGCTTGGTTTGACAACGTGTGTGGTTGTATTGTGTTTGGTATGTTACTGCGTGGTTTGAGTGTGTACCCCGAGGTAGACATTCCGGGAAGATACCTAGTCCGATGTGCGGTTCCGGTATGGTATATGTTTGTGTACCCCGATGTGCGTTTCCGGGAAGACGTCTAAGCCGATGTGCGTTTCCGGTATGGCGTGTGGTTGTTTACCCCGAAGGAGTAGTTCCGGGAAGATATCTAGGGCGATGTGCGTTTCCGGTATGATATATTACTTGTTTCACCCCGATGATCTGTGGTCCTTTGGGAACATTTCCGGGACCCCCGATGTTATGTGTCTCTTGGGGACATTTCCGGGAGTCCCTATGATATGTGTCACCTCTGGACCGAGGGGCTTTCCGTTATGATGTGTTAGTTCATGTGTGGACCGGAGCCATGTGATTCTGATTATCTATATTTCGTACTCGTGTGTTCCTTTAGTTGATTCGATTGGTGATTAAACTGTCTCCTTGTTGATCTCCTTTGATTACTGTTTTATTAAGTGTTACTATTCTCGTTGATCTCTAATTATGGTGTCTTTTGGATAGTCGTGCTATTTGAGGTTTCATTGTCAGAGCAAGGTTTCTTTTACTTTACTACTTTTTACTACTGAGCGTAAGCTCACCCCCTTTGTGTTTACTGTTGTTGTACATGTTTCATTGCTGAGTAGGCTGTAGGATGTCTCAAGGCTCGGGAGCTTACTGAGGGTCCGGGTGCTTACCGTATTAGAGACGTACCTTCGATTTTTGTTTTTAAATTATGTTGCTTTTTGGTTCTAGTTTGAGCTTTGACTCGTTGGTTGGGCTTGGATTGTATTTTCCTCGAAAAATATTTTTATCAAAGCTTATTTAGTTATTTTGTTATTTAACTTTATTTCAATTCACGTCTCGAGTCCGGTCAAAACCGGATTTGGGGCGTGACACGTCCCTTCAATTCTAAAAACCTAACTTCTACCCCAATTTATGTTAGGGTTTTGACGTCTCCACAATCGGCCATTTCCTCTGATCCGAAATCCTCTTCGAGTCAGGGCGGAACCGGGTTTGCCGGAGTCAGTCATCCTTTCGGATCCCCCACGCGGGAGGGAGTCTTCTCTCCAGGCTCCTCTGATCCGGTGTGCAGATGTCCTTCCATGCCTAAAACCCTATCTTCAGACCCAAGTTACGCTAGGGTTTTGGAGGTTCCTGTATCTGTCCCGCCGCATCCACTTATTAGAGACCCATCTCGGGGTATAAGGCCCTTATGATTGATACATGGAGGGAGGAATCGGGTCGAAAGGAGCTGAGGCTCTCTAGGAGGGGGTAATCATCCCAAATGTTGATCAAGTGTTGGTGCTCCCGGCATTACTCTCTCCTCCACCGGGCATGGTCCACCGCCGTAGATACTTCAAGCCTAAGGACACTGGGATCGCCTCGAAGATGCCGGAACTATCGGTGTCGCTGGAGTCCCATCTGCTCAATCTCCAGGATGGGCTCTCGGCATGCTCGCTAGAGGTGGGAGAAGAAGAGGTGGTGGAAGTACCATACCTTCCTGTGAGCCTATCGGTCCTCGCACGACAATTGTTTGCCATGCTAGGAAAACTATGTATCTCCAAGCCACCCCGTAAGGAGACCATTCTCCGGATAATTACTCGGGCATAGGGTAAGTCGGCCGAGGGTTTAGTCATAAAGGACATCGGGCCTAGGGTGTTCGGGTTTTATTTTGAGACAATGACGGCTCGATCATGGGTTTGTAGGAACGAGCCATGGTGCTTTGATGTATGACCTCACATGCTGGCTGATTTGAACCCAATGGCTAGGGAGCCTCCGACCTTGGATCTCCTACAACTATGGGTGCATGCCCATGGTCTCCCTTCGGTAGTATGCACCAAAAATCACAGAAGAGACGATCGTCTTGACACTAGAATTGTGTGTCGAGGTCCCGTGTGACCAATGAGACATCTACTGTGGCGGCACAGTGAAGATCCATTTTTGGCACTTTGTGGAGCGCCCTCTTCGCCGTCAAATTCTGCTCTGATTCCGGGAATTTCCTGATCCGTTTTGTGTCACTCTTACCTATACAAAACTCCATGAGTTTTGCTTTAATTGTGGCATGATTGGTCACATGGTGACTGACTGTTATCGGGAGATGGTGGGTAAGCCCAAGTTGGACTCTTCCGTCCTGGAGTATTAGAAGGACTGCCACCCGAAGACGTATGCGACAGACTGGGACAGTTAGATACCCCGTCGACTGGTGTCCTCGACTTCTGCACCTCAGGGTTCCTTGTCTCGAGGCAGGAGCTCAATAGTATCCTCGGCTACTGCACCTCAGAGTGTGAGCCCTCAGAGGGTCTCCTAACTCCAACTAGCTGATCTAGGTTGGAAGAACTTGGTGATCAAGCGACATATCGGGGGCAGTAGAGCCGACCCCCCACACCTGCATGTGCAAAGAAATAGATTTTGACTTGGAGCTGAAGTTGAGTCTAGTTGTGGAGCGGGAGGTGGAGGAGTGAAACGAGGTTCTGCAGGGGAACCCCATGAAATCAAGATCGGACCGGGAAACATACCTGTATGGAGGAATGAAAGGGATATAATGCTCTAGGGACTGGCCTTGAGAGGGGTCCCTGGTAAGAGCTATGCCTCCCTTGAAAACTGGTGTCAACATGTTCGGTCGCATTTTACAGAATATGCAGCAGCTGGGCAATACCTTGAGCAGCAGACACCAATTTCATTGTTATTTACTTTTTGTTAGTTTTTATAGCTCCCCAACAACCATTTATGTCGGTTATTTTGTCATAGAGTTAATGCGTAGACAAACCTTAGGGGCTCAATACCATGTAATAGCTCTTCTAATGTGATCCAAAGTTTTTCTAATGCACTTTTTGTCGGATTGAAATCTTATTAAGTAAATTACACCTTTTAGTCAAAAAATAATAATAATTATCCTTAACGTGAACAAAAAATAAGATTTTTTTTGACATTTAACCCAATAAAAAAATCGAATATGAATTAGCGGTACAGACGTACAGTACGTACATGAAAGGGAAAGGGGTGGAGGCAGTCTCCGAGGTTTCATGCAAAGAGGAAACAGAGGTCAATTCCTCGCGAAACAAGGAGGGGCTCTGTGACTACCATCCACCATTATCGCTTTAGCTCATATGTCTCCACGTTGATGCGTCGGAGATGGTTTCTTTCTTATTTTGGCAAGATGGGACGATTAGTCCAACAGTTTTGTGAAAAATCGAAACTCACTGTGACCTTTTTCACGGAGGTGATGCGATAAGGACCGCCGTCTTCTTCTAATTGCGCTCAAATGGGGCTTGCACCTGCATTTTCCTCTCCCTCCGACCCAAACCCATCTCAGGTTACTCTCAATTTCTTCTCTTTCGTTTTGCCCTTTCTTTTATATGTTACAATTTTGATTGGGTTGCCTGTATTTTGGGATTTTTGGACTCTGCTTGTGCAATGTGATGTTTTTGTTCATGTGTGATTTGTGGGGTTCTTGAGGTGAATAAAAAGGAATCGACTTTATGACTTTGGGCTTCACATTGGAAAAAAAAAATCTTATGCAGATGAGTGGGTGTTAATGTGCATCACATACTGTTTACATCCTGGGGCGGTAGTGAATGGGAATTTGAGGTGTTGATTTGGATGAATGTGAGCAACTTGGTCTGGTGTTGATGATTCATTAATGGATTCAAGTGAAGTAATACATTTTTGCACTATTGGTTGTTGTTTATGCTCAGATTTCTTTTTTGTGATGTTAATGTCCTAATATGATACTATGGCCTGGTTTAATATTTGATAACTTTGTTACATTTGTATGACTGTTTTGATCCGTCTTTCAGAGAGTAGGTTAGTTACCTCTAACCTGTCGTTATCTTTGCCTCAAATAGCGGCTTCTCTTACATCCACAATGTTTTCATTTTCTTATATTTGTTTAACCACTACGGAGTGTAAGCTTTAACTGGATTTAGTTTATGGGCCTTGCAGCTTTCTTTCGGAAATATTTACAGGAATATACTATTAGCATACCAAAGTTTTGGTGTGGTATATGGGGGTCTCAGCATTTCACCTCTTTATGTTTTCTCAAGCACATTCACCGGTCAGTTGCAGAATCATCGAAACGAGGAAGCAATATTTGGCGCTTTTTCCTTGATATTCTGGACACTTCTGTTGATACCCTTGCTTAAGTATGTCATTATCGTAATGAATGCAGATGATAATGGTCAAGGTACAACGCAGGTTTATACTTGGATTTTGCTATTATATGGGATTTAGTTTGACATTACTTCTAACAAATCATCTACTCGGTCTGATTATATTGAAACTCCTATCAGGTGGGCCAGTAGCTCTATACTCATTGCTGTGCAGGCATGGGAACTTTAGTTTGCTTCCCAATCATCTATCTGCTGATGAAGATATCTCAACCTACAAATATGGTCGCCCATCACATGGTAGAACCTCTTCTGCATTGAAGAAGGTTTTGGAAAGATATAAAACGCTACGAATAGCTCTGCTTGTTTTTGTACTATTTGGTGCTTGCATGGTCATAGGTGATGGTGTGTTCACTCCAGCAATCTCAGGTAGGTATAAATAAGTTAATACAAAAGAATCAGTGGACTCTGGGGATATGTATCTGTGTACGTGTTGGTTACATCTAACGCATCAACAGTTCATCAGTAACTTGGAGCCACTTTGTGATTTCCTCATTAGTATTATCTTATTGGCTCCATATTCACTCTAGTTTCTTTATGGAACTGGAATTTGTGACATAGTGGAGTTTCCACTATGTTCAACATATTTGCTTCTCCAACATGCTCAACATATATTGAATTTAGACCCTTTTAATTCGCCCGCTTATTGAAAACTACCTGTCGACAAAATGTGAACTTTAAACTACCCTTTTGAATCACCCACTTAGGAAAACTACCTTTAGACAAAATGTGAACTTTAAACTATCCTTTTGAATCACCCACTTGTGGAAAACTACCTTTTGACAAAATATGAACTTTAAACTACCCTTTTGAATTGCCCAATTACAAGAGTTAAAATGACTATATAGCAGAGAACATAGAGTGTGTTTCTTGACTCAAATGAATCGTGAAAATGAACAAGAAGTTCGGGTCAGAACCGTTTTCAAACAAAAGGGTATTTTACAGTTCACATTTCGTCAAAAGGTAAGTGTACAATTCAAATGGGTAGCTTTAAGCAATTGCCCCTTGAATTTATGGCTGGCATATTTTATGTGTGAAACTAGTATGGTTTCCATTTGTTTCCAAATGTATTAGTCCTCATTGTATTTTACCTTTTCACTTCCAGTTCTGTCAGCAGTATCAGGGCTACAGCTTATAGAAAACAAATTAAGTGATGGTATGTTAATTTCATGTTACTTAACTAGTTTTTATTAATAATACCACATGCTGATATGTATTTTTGTTTAATATTTGTATTTTACATACTGTCCTACATGTTTTTTATAGGTCAGCTTCTCTTGCTTGCATGCGCTATATTGGTGGGCATCTTTGCCATGCAGCATTTTGGCACTCGTAGGGTGGCATTTTTATTTGCTCCAATTGTTATCATCTGGTTGATAACAATATTTTTTATCGGTCTCTACAACACACTATACTGGAACCCAGAAATTATTCGTGCAATTTCACCACATTACATAATCCAGTTCTTTCAGGCTACTGGTTATGATGGTTGGGTGTCTCTTGGAGGGGTCATTCTTTCAATTACAGGTATGTCGGGGGATCTGGATAGCAATGTAATTAAATATGTCCAACGTATATTAACATTCTGGTCAAGCTGATTCCTAGGTTCGTTCCAGGTTCTGAAGCTCTGTTTGCGGGTCTTGGTCACTTCACTGCCATTTCAATACAGGTGAGTTTTTTTTTAATGTGACCTGAAGTAGCGTGTGGTCATAGGTAAAGTCACACAATTGAACTTGTGGATTCTGCACATAGGATCCACCCTTTCCTTTTCTCCCCTTTTTCTTCAACATGTTAGAAAATTAGAACATAAACATATTCTCCGTATAATATATTGCAAAAAAAAAAACTCTGGGCTATTCTTTTTTGCAAATCATAGCCCTCTCCTTTGATAATGGCAAAAAAATATTCTGAACTTGTATTTTTGTTGCACTTGGTATCAAGGGTTAATTGTCAAAAACTACAGTAAAGTTTTGTCCACAAACGGAAGCATGCATAACGTTTTGTCCACGCTGTGTGGGTGCACTGAAGTTTTGTCCACGACTTTTTTAGTTTAAACGTAACAAGGATGTTGAGAATGATGGTCTGGGCAGTGCTTCCCGGATTCAATAGATTTGTGGGCAATACATAATGCACCCACAAAGTGTGGACAAACTTCAGTGCACCCACAAAGCGTGGACAAAACTTCAGTGCACCCACAAAGCGTGGACAAAAGTTTTTGGATGCTTCCATTTGTGGACAAAACTTTACTGTAGTTTTTGACAATTAGCCCTTGTATCATTTTGTTTCAAAATGACGGGTTTACCTTTGAAAATTTAAATTTTAATAAATCCAAAAATTTCAGCTCCCTTAATTTTCTTCCTCTTTACTAAGAGTGTGCGTTCGTTGATCAACTATTAGTGATTTTTGTAACCTAATTGAAATGATTGATTATCAAATTTTACTATCATAATCAAACTTTTTAATTATACTAATCGAACTAATCAAATTAATGAATTTTTATCGTAAGTTAATAGATAATTAATGAAAAAATGCACATAAAGGTGCGCGTTCGACTATTTTCATCTCCCTTAATTTTCTTCTTCTTGGTACCTAAAGGTGTGCGTTCGACTATTTTTAAAATATAAAAATTGAAGGGCAAAATCTTCATTTTGAAAAATTGATACAAAGTGCAAGAAAATACAAGTTTCAAGGCACTTTTGCCATTATCAAAGAAGAAGGCTATGATTTGTAAAAATGTGAATAGTAAATGGCACTTTGTTGCAATTATCCCTACAAGTACCTCAAAAAGTTGCCCAAAATGAAAAAATAATTTTCAAATATATCTGCTTCCGTAGTTCACCTAATCAGTAATCCCAAACTGTTGTAACTCGTGACTTTGTTCATTGCAGTTTTCAGATGGTCTATGGAGTGCCTAAGTTTTGTTAATATATTATGTGAGCGGGATCTCAAAAATCTGTTTTTGCCCATGCAGATTGCATTTACATTTGTTGTATACCCTTGTTTGGTCGTACAGTACCTGGGTCAGGCCGCTTTCTTGTCCAAACACACCGATTCAATTCCTCATAGCTTTTATGACTCTATACCTGGTTAGTTTTCTTAGGATATTAATTTTTTTTTGTATAAAAGAAGTATACTTTTGAATTTAAGGTTGTCTTACTAATGCTTGCAGATCCTGTGTTTTGGCCCGTTTTACTCATTGCCACCCTCGCAGCCATTGTTGGGAGTCAGGCAGTTATCACTGCTACTTTCTCTATCATCAGTCAGTGTCAAGCCCTCGGTTGCTTTCCTCGAGTCAAAGTTGTTCACACCTCAAAAGATGTGAATGTGTTTGGACAGATCTACATCCCGGAAATCAACTGGATGCTCATGATCCTTACTCTTGCTGTCACTATTGGGTTTGAGGGTATAATCGAAATTGGAAATGCTTATGGTAAGTCATTTTTCCAAGAGCTTTCTGCATTCTGCGTATCTCTGTCCCCTATAGTTTTAAGGGTTAATTGTACATGTGTGCGCACATGATTTGTCCACAAACTCATCTATATATTTCGAATTCCCACCGACAGATGCTTACTCTGCTTTACCCCCATGAGTTTTCATGTGACATCGTTATACAAAATGGTCACAAGGGTAACCATATGTAAGTGAGAAGATTATGTTAGTGGAAATCCAAAATGCATTCATGTGTTTGTGGACAAATCATCATGGTAAGAGTTGGTGGTAAAATTCAAAAGGGCAAGCATCTGTAGGTGGAAATTCAAACATATATACATTAACGACAACTTCTAATTGATTTTGGGGTTTTGCTTCATAGGCCTCGCGTGCATAATGGTTATGTGCGCCACGACATTCCTTACAGCACTCGTCATGCTATTCGTGTGGCAAAAGACTACATTATCCATGTTGTTCCTTCTCTTCTTCTGGTCCATCGAAGGCGCCTACCTATTGGCATCGCTCACAAAAGTCGATCAAGGTGGATGGGTCCTACTTGTGTCTTCATTGGTCCTGTTGGTCATCATGTACACTTGGCATTACGGGACTCTGCAGAAATACAACTATGACGTGGAAAACAAAGTCTCCTTGGAATATATATTGAGCCAGGGCCCAAGTCTCGGGATAGACCGCGTGCCCGGGATAGGACTCATATACTCAGACTTGGTAACGGGAATCCCCGCTATCTTCTCACATTTCATAGCGAATCTTCCCGCATTCCACGACGTGTTGGTCTTTGTATGCATCAAGTCGGTCCCGGTCCCGTTCGTGTCTCCAGAAGAGCGTATCCTCATAGGACGGATTTGCCCCAGCCCGTTCCGCATGTACAGGTGCATTGTGAGGAAGGGGTACAAGGACGCACAGGGGTACGCCAGACAGGGGCAGGACGGGGATTTCGAGGACCAGCTCATACAGAGCATTGCAGGGTTCATCGAGAAGGAAGATGATGGTCAGAGTAAAAAACAATCTTCTCCATTCGATGGAAAGATGACAGTCATAAACTCAAGAACCCTCCAATCCTGCTCGAGCTTCGTTATGTCAGAGGTAGATGACCTCCTGGCTGAAGATCCCAGCAGGGATATCGAGAACCCTGAAACTAAGAACGATGAGGAGGATGAGGATGACGGGACAAGGAAGCGGAAGGTGAGGTTCGAAATACCGGAAGACACTGAAATGGAGGATGACATGAAGGAAGAGTTGGTGGATCTGATCAGCGCACGGGAAGCGGGGGTGGCGTACATTATGGGGCACTCGCACGTGAAGGCGAGATCGTCTTCTTCGTTGGTGAAGAGGTTTGTGATTGACGTGGGGTTCGCGTTTCTGGGGAGTATTAGTAGGAGGCCTGCAGGGGTGCTCAACGTCCCTCTTGCTAACCTTATTGAAGTTGGGATGGTGTGTCGGATTTAGGGGATTTTAAGGATGTTTGTGTGGGTATACGATGAGTAGGTAGGAGGAACATGTCGTGCCATTTGTGTACAACGCGTTGAGCTCTTTGTATTCTTGTTGATTTTTGGGTTTCATGTGTCTCTTTTGGTTGGTCATGTACATTTCTGTACCAACAGTCATCGGTGCTAAACATTTGTTTTAGGAATTATTGTAAAGAAATGTCATGAATTTGTTTTCTTGTTGTACTTTGAGTGATTTTCATTTCTCTAAAGAAATACACTCCTCTTTGTACATTCAAAGAAGATTTTCATTTCTTTTAAAAAATACATTCCACTTTGTACATTCAAAGAAGAAGAAAAGTAACAGGATGAAAATTCAGGATTTTTAAATCTAAAATTTTAATAATAAATTGTTATTTTGAAATAATTTTGTACAAAAACGACAAATTCATGATATCATTTTGTAATTATAAAAAATATGAGTGACAACTTACTATTTTTTTTGTATGAACGGGTAGCAATTTGGTTCGTTATGTTATGACTTTGGGAAGGGATGATGGCGGTCATGGTTTGAGCTTGGTACGTGTTTGGAGAGATTTGTGGCTCAATCAAAACAACAACTAAAGTATTAATATATGAATCCGAACTATGTCTAAGAATCTTTGTTGAACTAATAGGAACACAAGATCAAAGCAGCGGAAATAATTAAATATTACTTACTTGAAGCCATGGAAGATCACTTGATAAAGATGAACACGATTATGGATCTTCCAATGGACTATACTTGCTCCATAAATACTCTCTCAGATGGGGTGAGAAGAAAGAGGATAAGAAGCCAAACGGTCTCCAATTGTCAAGTATCATCATTAGGAACCATAGGCACTTATTTATAGATAATTGATGTTTAGTTGACCAACTATTTGTAATTTCAATTTGGCCTCTCAACAAAAGGAAATTACAATTTTGATATCTATATTAGTATCTTCCATGATACCTCAATGATACCTATTAGATACATACTTTTAATTGATCATTTTAAAATTGTATCCAACCTTAATGATGACATATACATTAAACTCATATGTGTCCATCATAGGATTTTAATCCAACAGTGTGGATTAACAGGAACTGGCCTTCGATCTCAAGTGTTACGTGGGTGTTAGCGTTTGGTGCGACATGGTTATGGGATTACGGTAGATCTTAATGTGGTTTGGGTAGCGCCGATAGGATTGTGGTTTCCCCAAGCTAGAAATCTAACAGGATGCATTGAGGAGGCAAAGAAGTGATTAATGGTGAGGAGTATTATGTTAGATAAAGATATACTCAATATACCCATTTGTATTTTGTATTACAGATTAACTTATCCTGTATTTAAATCAGGCCCAATACTTGTATTTATACATTATTGAGAAGATCACGAAATCATTCTCCAACATGGTATCAGAATCCTAAATTGATCCAAACCCTATTTTTTCCGTTTCTCTCTTTTATTCTATTTTCTGCGCCTGTCCACATACGACTTCTCTTCTACGTACGATTTCGTCTCTGCTCCAGTGTTATGCGACTTCATCACCAACCATGGCCGACTTACGACTTCACCCGGCTCTCCTTGTGCACAACATCCGCAGCTCCGTCCCTATTGTTCTCGAAATGGACAAAGGACAGTACAACACCTGGGATGAAGTGTTCAAAATACACTGCAAGGTCCACGACGTTTTGCACCACATCATTCCCGATGTCTTGCTCTCTCCGACCGGCGCCATCGTCATGGCTGCACCTGCTCGGACTAGTTCATCTGAGGTCCCGCCCACCACTGATCTACAAACGGACGTGGTCGCAACATATGATTCTACATCTGCAGAAGACGTTCCAGCCGGTTCAACCAACACGGCTGCTGCTTCTGCCCAATCCAGCAAGGCCACGGCAGCGGCTTCTCCTCCCTCTAACAAGGACGACTCCGTCCAGTTTGGTCCCAACGGCACTGCTGCCAATTCTGCCCACTCGGATCAGCTTCAGACTCATCCACCAGTAAGTGCTGCTCTTTGGCAACGTCTTGATGCTGCAGTCCTACAGTGGATTTATGGTACTATATCATCTGACTTACTTCAAACTATAATTGCACCCGACTCTACTACTGCATATGCTTGGGTGTCCCTGCGTAATATTTTTCAAGACAATAAGCAGTATATCTTGAACATCAATTTTCTACTACAAAGTTAGATGATTTTCCGAATGTATCTGCATATTGTCAACAACTTAAAACCTTGTCTGATCAGCTTTCGAATGTGTGTGCACCGGTTTCTAATAATCGACTGGTATTGCAACTGGTTACTGGCTTATCTTATGCTTATGATGGAATTGCTACATTGCTTCAACAATGCAATCTCTTGCCCTCTTTTTATGATGCTAGGTCGAGATTAATCATGGAGGAGACAAGAAAACAGAAGCAGGCTGCCCAAGGTGCCTTATCCTCGTCCTCGGCCCTTGTTGCCTCATCTGGTTTGGATGACTCGAGTTCTGGGTCCAAAGCAACTGTTGATCCTGCTTCTCGTGGCGCCACTATTCGTGGCTCCGGTATTCGCCGCGGGCGTGGTCGGTCCTCCTCTCAATCTCGCACCGGCCAACATCACCACGGTCCTCCGTCCAACTCCTCCTGGTCCCCTTGGCAGCCACCGCCATATTGGACTGGTCACTCCTGGGCTGGGCCACCTTGCCCTTACCCGTCCATGCCATGGAGCGGGCCGGCTCCAAGTCCACATTCCAGGTCTCATTCAGGCAATGCACACCAGCCAGGGGTATTGGGCCAGCATCCTCAGGCTCATCATCAGGCACATTCTGTTTCCACCATCCCTACAGACATAGACCGAGCTATGCATACGATGTCCCTACAACAGCCGGATCCCAACTGGTATATGGACTCAGGTGCTTCTTCTCATATGACTTCCACCTCAGGTAGTCTAACACCTTATTTTAATTCTAGCATTTCTCGTCGAGTTATTGTTGGTGATGGTACTATTATTCATGTTACCGGTTCTGGTCATGCTCCGTTAACCCCATCTCACCCCACTTTACGTTTAAATAATATCTTACATACCCCAAACATTGTTAAAAACCTAGCGTCAGTACGTCGTTTTATCACTGATAATAATGCTACAGTTGAATTTGACCCGTTTGGTTTTTCTGTGAAGGATTTTCGGACGGGCACACCGGTGTTGAGATGCAACATTTCCAGTGACCTCTATCCAGTTACTCCATCTGTGTCTTCGGGTTCTCCTTTGGCTCTAGCTGTGTTGTCTCCACAACTTTGGCATTCTCAGCTGGGTCATCCTGGTGATCCTGTTCTTCATTCTCTTAGAAATCAGCATTTAATTTCTTGTTCCTCAAACATTAAACATCATAATTGTCAGTCTTGTGTGTTTGGCAAACATGTTAAGTTGCCTTTTGCTACTTCGTTGAACACTACTTATTATACTTTTGACATTATTCATGCTGATTTATGGACTACTCATGTTTTAAGTTCTGCTGGGCATCGTTATTATTTGTTATTACTTGATGATTACACGAATTTTTTATGGACATTTCCTTTAGGTTCTAAATCTCAAGTATTTTCGATTTTTACGATGTTTGCTAATTACGTTTGCACTCAGTTTGGTCGCCCTATCAAAAGTTTTCAATGTGATAATGGTCGGGAATTTGATAACTCTTCTTTTCGTCAGTTCTGTATATCTACATGAATGATTTTTCGATTCTCTTGTCCCCATACATCATCTCAAAATGGGCATGTTGAGCGAAAAATCAGAATTGTGAATAATATAGTTCGTACATTACTTATACATGCTCATCTTCCTCCTACATTTTGGAATCATGCACTTCATATGGCAACTTATCTGCATAATATCCTTCATTGCAAAACTCTCAATTTTTCATCTCCCACGCAATTTCTTTTTCTTCGCACTCCTACTTATTCTCATCTTCGTCCATTTGGTTGTCTTTGCTACCCTCTTATCCCGTCCACTTCTCGGAATAAATTGCAATCTCGATCATCGGCATGTGTCTTTCTTGGATTTCCTTCGCAGCATCGAGGATACAAATGCTTCGACATTCAGCAACAAAAGGTTATTCTCTATAGACATGTTATTTTTGATGAAACGATATTTCCATATTCTTCCTCTCCTGTTTCCCCTGCAGATTATACCTTCTTGGATGATGAACCACCTCCTCTGCTCACACTACCTTGGTTCCACCTTCCATCCTCTACACCGAATGTACCTTCTCGGCCCAATCCAGCTCCCTCCACTGAGCCGAGCCCACTTCGCCCGACCACCTCTCACAGTTCGCCTGTTCCTGCACCTCCCAGCCCATCTGATTCACATTCACCTACGCTTCACTCACCGGCTCCTCCAACACTCTTTCCAGATCAGTCTGTCCCCACTCCCGAGTCTAGCCCACACCTCTCGGCCCTAGAACAACACCTTGCTCCTCAACCGGCTCCCTCTCATCACATGGTTACTCGGGCCCGATCAGGTATCTCTAAACCCAAAGTTTTATTTAACCTCCACTCATCCATAGACCCATCCCCTATACCTAAAACTCTCACTCTCGCCCTATCTGATCTGAACTGGAAGTTAGCGATGCTTGACGAGTTTAATGCTTTAATTAAAAACGAGACATGGGATTTAGTTCCTCGTCTTGCTAATACTAATGTGATTCGGTCTATGTGAGTTTTTCGTCATAAACCCAGGTCTGATGGTTCATTTGAGTGTTATAATCGTCTTGTAGGTGATGGTCGTTCGCAGCAGGTTGAGATCGATTGTGATGAGACATTCAGTCCAGTGGTCAAGCCGGCTACTATTCAGACAGTCCTCAGTCTAGCAGTTTCACAATCCTGGCCTATTCATCAGCTGGATGTCCAGAATGCCTTTTTACATGGCCATCTCAGTGAGACTGTCTATATGTACCAACCAGTTGGTTTTCGTAGCACCTCTTATCCCGATCATGTCTGCTTGCTGAACCGTTAGCTTTACGATTTAAAGCAAGCACCGAGGGCCTGATATCAGCATTTTACAGATTTTGTCTCCACCATCGGATTTTCTCACAGTCAGTCTGACCACTCCTTATTTATATATCAACGAGGCTCCGATACTGCATTTCTATTATTATATATGGATGATATTATTCTGACAGCTTCGAGGCATACTTTACGTCTTTCTATCATGTCTTAGCTTGACTCTGAGTTCGCCATGAAAGATCTTGTGCCCTTGTCATTTTTTCTAGGTGTTGTTGTGGCCAGACATTCAGCAGGCATGTTTCTTTCCCAATGGAAATATGTCGAGGAGATCATTCACTGTGCTGGCATGAGCTCCTGTTTGCCGTCCGCTACTCCAGTTGATACGAAGGCGAAATTGAGCGGGGTGTCTGACGCTCCCTATGCCAACCCGACTCTATATCGCAGTCTTGCCGGCGCATTGCAGTACCTCCCGTTCACCAGGCCGGACATCTCCTATGCGGTTCAGCAGATTTGCCTACACATGCACGATCCGCGTGATTCTCATATGGTTGCTCTCAAGCGCATTATTCGGTATATTCAGGGGACGCTCCACTTGGGCCTTCATCTTTACGCTTCCAGTACCTCAGAGTTAGTTGCGTACACTGATGCTGATTGGGCTGGTTGTCCTGACACTCGGCGGTTCACATCTGGCTATTGCGTTTTCCTGGGTGACAACCTCATTTCCTGGTCCTTCAAGCGACAACCCACTATCTCTCGATCTAGCACGGAGGCTGAATATCGGGGCGTTGCCAATGTAGTCTCCGAATCCTGTTGGCTTCAGAACTTGCTTTTGGAACTCCATTGTCCTTTATCTCGAGCCACCTTGGTGTATTGTGACAATGTGAGTGCCATTTACCTCTCTGGTAATCCCGTTCAGCATCAGCGCACGAAGCATATTGAGCTTAATATCTATTTTGTCTGGGAAAAGGTTGCTAAAGGCCATATTCGGGTTCTCCACGTTCCCTCCAGATCCAAGATTGCCGACATCTTTATGAAAGGACTCTCGCAAGTTCTCTTCACTAATTTAAGGGCCAGTCTGAACGTCCCGCCTCCTCCCGTTCAGACTAAGGGGGCGTGTTAGATAGAGATATACTCAATATACCCATTTGTATTTTGTATTACAGATTAACTTATCCTGTATTTAAATCAGGCCCAATACTTGTATTTATACGTTATTGAGTTAATGAGAAGATCACGAAATCATTCTCCAACATATTAGACAAAAGGGATTGAAAACAATAAGGGGCGAAGCAAACACTAGGATCATGATGTTCTTGCCCTGCTTGATGTCACAAACTGCCAAAGAAGGTCTGCAAAACAACTTCGTTGTGATTCATGATAGTATCTCGGAATCGATGGGTTTTAGGGAGCACCCACTCATCCGATAATGACCATAATTTACTTTTTGACGTTCCGTTCTCATCAAAATTGACTCACATTACCAGTTCAGGAATGCAAGAACTTAGAGTCCCTACGCAGACAGGTCTGGAGGTTCTATATCCAACTTGATTTTGGAGATCGTCATAACTATTACAAGGAGGTCCGAGATTGGCTCCCGTTAGCTATACAGAGGAGTACTAGAATCAAGTTAGAGATTTTCTCGGTAACGAATCCTAATAATGGGATCGGGTAATAACCGACATATGATTGAGTTAGGTTTAGTTTTAGATTGGTGTATTCTAAAAACCCTAGAGCAGCGCCGCACATAGAAGAAGTTGGCCATGGTATTGGTATCTGTCATGGCTTACGCCATGGTAGTTGCTCACAACAACAACGATGCCAAGGAACGACGTCCTCAATCCCATAACTGATAGGCAGTGTGGCGGCGACAACCATTCGATGGGGCGTTGTTTGTCGATTCCAACAATGGTCTTGTTTCTCTGTCCGAGCACAACTATTGTCATTTTCCACTGAGTGTAAGAGACTATACACTGAATTTAAGAGACTATAGAGAGCCTTCAGCGCTAATCCGAAATAGATTCCTTAGGGTTTCAATTAGCCGAGGTTTGGTTTTGGTATAACTTTACCAACCGAACGTCTGCACGAACCGGGTAGAGAAGGTCTCGGAGCAATACAGACAATGGACTTAGGATCCGGGAGGAGGGACAATATGATGGGGTCTGTCTCCACGACACCCAAGGTCGGGCACCTTAAGTCTGGAAAGACCCTTTTGGGACATGTCAATTTTGGGTAGGCCCTACCGGATCACGATAGGGTGGGTCGATCCGATGATGATTTACGGAGGCCAGAGCAATCTGTTTTTGCTAGAGGTGTCGGTGAAGTCACAGCCGGAGCATGTTCTGCTTCCCTTCCAACATCTAAACCAAGTCTCATCACAGAGAGAGACATTTTAGGTGATCCCGACGACTCAAGACGATGGGTTGGCAATACCAGAACACCCTACTACGCAAGTTACGATGTTCAGAATAACTGGCATCGCAGACTCTATAGTTTATTATATTCGTTTTTGTGTTTATTTGTTGTCTTTATTGTCTACGATACAAAACATGCTACTAATACGAGTCCAAGTGCGCCGAAAACCCTACGAAGGTCTCAGACATACATTAAAGCTCAGAATCAAAGATCTAGTTTATGTTTATGATTGATTATCGTGATTAATAAAATACCTATGTCTACGTTTCGAAAAAAAAATGATGGGTGTATTCTTGGACGTGCTATACAAGAGATTTTAAGTCAACTTAAAATGGGTAAAGAAGATAGTCTAAATCGGGATGCCTATGTATTTGGGAGTAGACATAGGTATGTATAATATTGTCAAGTATAACATTGTCTAAATCCGGATGTGTATATATAATATTGTATTTTAATGAATATTGGAAGTAGCCGCACCTAATTAACAACCACAGCCCTAGCAAAAGGTGCTCTCTAGCTCACATCACAGGTCAGTAACCAAACACAGAGCATACAAAGGTCGGTCAACTAGTAAAAAAACACTAGTTTGATCACCAACTCCAAACCCTTCACATACATATACGTTCAAGCAACTATTTCGAAGCAGAATCGATTAATTAAGGATGAAGTTTCGGACAGTGTTTGGCATTGCAGTATTGGCAATAGCGGTTATGTCGGTTGAGAAAGGAGGAGCTCAGGACACGGCGTGCTTGAAACGGCTGGCCCCTTGCCTCAACTACCTCAACGGGACCCGAGACCCGCCGTCCAGCTGCTGCGACCCGTTGAAGTCGTTGATAAAGTCCGACCCGAAATGCATGTGCAGTCTCATCAGCAACAAGGCGGCGAGTAAAGCCGAGCGGGCCGGTATTGATGTCGGCAAGGCTCAGGAGCTTCCCGGGAGATGTGGGCAGCGCGTGAACCCAATCGCCTGCCTTGCAAGTGAGTATGCTTACTGATTATTCGTATGTCGCTACGTGTATATGTGATTGACTAGGTTTGGATTTTTAATGTTTCAGGTTCTCCAGGTTCCAAGGATGCGGTTCGAAACTCGTCTGCGAGTGTTAATGGAGTTGGATTTGTAACTGTTGTGGCTTTGTCGCTCGGTGTTTTGTTGGTTTAAGGAGCAAGCTATTACTGTACTACTACCCTTGTTTTGTTTTCAATTCGTTTGTTCTTTATTCGGTAACATAAAATCATATTATTCATCTTATGAATTAACTTAGCACAAGTTTACGTTTGTGGGTTTGATAATTGATACTAGTTTGATTCATCCTACATGTGTCGATATTCTTTCTACCTTTTGTTAATCTTAAGAAATATCGATATTTATATATCTGAGTTTCGGGGACTTATTTTATTACTTAGAGCTGAAAGGTAATAAAGAGAAGAATAATGAGTTAGAAGCCTTTTTTTTAAGATAGGTTACAATTAATCCTTTAAAGTCATTCGAGATATAGAGAGCTTCTGATAACTCAATAATCATGAGAATGTGATTAAAATAAAAAATAAAACCAAATCCGTCTCGACATAAGACAAACTATTATAACCTGAAAACTTATGGATCCTCCAATAGGGACCTTTTACTTGTGGAGTGACGTGTCTGGTTTGGGGAATGAGCACATGGAATAGTGGAGGGATCCCATAATGGGGTGGGCTACCAGTTCTCCAAAAAAGCCCAAGGGCGGTTGCTGGCCTCATGGCTCTTGGCGGGGTTGCTTCCCAGCCTTCGCCTGTACTACTTCAAACCGATCCTCCCCGGCTCTCTTTTGAGAGGGGGTCTTTTTCGACTCAATGTATCCAAGGGGTCACTCTAAGTACCCTCCCGGAGACCCTATTGTAAGAACTCTTCCTAACCTGAGGTTAGGCATAACGGTGGGAGTCACCAAACCCTCCCATGTCTCTGAGGAGACGCGAGTGAACTAGCTTGAATTAGAAGTCTCAATTAGTTCTGGTGACTTAGGCAGGACGGTAGACCCCAAGTCGTTCCTTGGCAGCTGGATTGGAGCAAATCTTGGAGGAACCTCCTCGGACACCCTCAATGGTGGAGTGGAACACTCTCTCGGGATGAGTTTTTCGACCACAGAGTCTCAGGCGCTACTAGGGACAGATCATACCTAGGAGTACCCGACATACCTGTATCGCAATCATGAGCAGCGTGTCCCAATCGCCCATAGTTGAAGCAGAACATCGGGAGACGCTCATATTTGAGCATGACCTAGATAGGCTGAGAGAACTTCTGAAACTCCAACATCATCAAGCGATGGAAGGGGATGTGGAGATGATGCTAGAACCGGACGCAGACTTTGCCCCCAGTAGAAGCCCCATTTGTCAACATGCACCATGACATAACCCCTGAGCCTGAGAGAGTCGCACACCTTGTTACTAGTTGTGATCGTGGAAACCTTCTAAGGTAGGCCCCAAACCTGGACCCAAAGTTGGAACTTTTCTATAGCCAGGGAGTAGAGGCCATCCGCCAGCATGTTTGTCAGAACGAGGGGATAGTTTCGTAAAAATAAGGACTTAGAGCGTCTCACCTTTTCCATTGCCAAGTGAGAGGCAAAATAAAAATCATACACCCCCAAAGAGAGGTCCTTCACAACCAAACCCTCAACCGATGATCCCCACACCTTGATAATGACCTATAGCATCATATCACCTTTGAACGAACAGAGAGAGAGAAATCGACCCACCATCCCATACTACATACACATCGGGGAGGGGTAGGGCAGTTGGGACGTGGGGATCCTAACGACGGCATCCTCACTTGGCACCAGTGAACATGTCGCTAAAGAGATCCTAATATTGTCCAAAGACGAGAAAGAGGCAGTGATCAATGCCAACATCCCATCCAATTCACTCTATGAGGCATCCAACGCCACGTCCCAGGAAGACCCAGCAGTAGGGTCCGTCAACTTATGACAAATACCAATCCATGAGAGAGGAGGCGAAGATGGGCCTTACCCGACGTCGCAGCCGAGACCTGCAGAGTTGGCGACGATTAAGGAGGATCCTGCACCTGATGGATTTCCTGCGAAGGAGCAAGCTTCAGAGGTCGTCTTTCACACATCCCTGGAAGAACAGTTAAAGAAGAGACCCATTGTTGGAAGGGTCCTTGAATAAACGCCGACAAAGGAATGCCAACTTTAAGTGTTAGTAGTAGCGGGTTGGGTGGAAACATCGACGATTAACGTCCCATTAGCTCAAAGCCAAATTTTTGTACATACATTCATTTGTGAACGGAATTTTAAGATAATTTTGGACAATTAATCCAAGATAAAATAAACCTAGTGAAATATACAAAACGAAAAACTCTCTGGAGCAAAAAAACCTAGCCGCCGCCTAGTTTTCACTTCTTCTTCGCTTCACATCGCCGGCGACGCCTGACCGGGTGGAAACATCGACGATTAACGTCCCATTAGCTCAAAGCCAAATTTTTGTACATACATTCATTTGTGAACGGAATTTTAAGATAATTTTGGACAATTAATCCAAGATAAAATAAACCTAGTGAAATATACAAAACGAAAAACTCTCTGGAGCAAAAAAACCTAGCCGCCGCCTAGTTTTCACTTCTTCTTCGCTTCACATCGCCGGCGACGCCTGGCCGGGTGGAAACATCGACGATTAACGTCCCATTAGCTCAAAGCCAAATTTTTGTACATACATTCATTTGTGAACGGAATTTTAAGATAATTTTGGACAATTAATCCAAGATAAAATAAACCTAGTGAAATATACAAAACGAAAAACTCTTTGGAGCAAAAAAACCTAGCCGCCGCCTAGTTTTCACTTCTTCTTCGCTTCACATCGCCGGCGACGCCTGGCCTCCGGCCATGGCCGTCGCCGGTGGTGACCCCTCTTCGTTCTCTTCTTCTTGTTTCAGTCCTTCACTTCTTCCCCCTCTACTTTCGACCTCGAGCTCGGTTTCGAGCTCTGCTCTTCGGCCGACCGGTGGACGACGTCCCTGCTCTCCTCAACGGCTTTCTCTGCAGACGGCTTCTTTGGTTCTAGATCTGAACATTTTCCAGATCTACTTGCTGCTACCGCCTTTTCCGGTTTAGTCTGAGCCTTCGGTGTGGTGGGAGGAGCTGCTACCTCCATGCTCGCCGGTGTGTTGCAGTGAGGCAGCTCTGGTTTGGCTCGTGCTAGCCGCCTCCTTCTCGCCGGAGCTCGTGATGCTCGGAGATCGTGGTTCGTTTTTCTATCGTCTTGAGCCCGAGTGGTAATCGGCTTCTTTCCCGGAGTTCAGCACCGGCGGCAGCTTCTTCTGGTGGGGATGGCGGCGGATTGTGACCCGGGTCGGGGTGGCTGCACGTACCTTGAACCGGGTAGGGTTCGGGTGGCTGGTGGGCCGAGAGTGGGTGGGCCTGGTGTGGGTGTGGGGCGGGTTCAGCTCGGTCCGGACCGTCCCAGGTCCTGTGTGTGGGCTGGGTCGAGTTGGGTCGGCCTGTTGGGTTTTGGTCGGGCCTTGGCAGACCTGGGTTAGTTCTTGGGTGTGGACCTGTTATGGGTCTGGACCTGGGTCTGGTCTGGGTTGTCTGGCCTGGGTGTTTTTTTTACTGTCTTTTCAATAATTGCACGTGTGTAGTTTCGGTGTGCACTAGTTGTACGGGTTGTCTACACTAGTTGTACGTTTTGGTGTGCACTTGTTGCACGGTTTGGTGTGTCCGCTGTGGCACGGTTCGGTGTGTCCTTAGTGACACTTTAGGGGTGTACGGTTTCGTTGCACCTCTGACGTGCAAGCTGTTTGCACGTTCTGGGACGTACTCTGTTGCGTTCTGGGTCATTTAGGGAGTCGGTAAGTCTATAGGCCAGTCAGTCAGGAGTCTGTAACTTTATAGACTAGCTAGCATGGAGTCTGTATTTTATCGTTCGCTTGGGCGCTTTCATTCGTTGCATGTATGTCACTTGATGAATATATAATATTGATGCCTCCCGCTTCTTCGTCAAAAAAAAAATCCAAGATAAAATGTCCAAAATTGAAAAAAACATATTTTCTTGTAACCTTCTAGGAATTGTTTAATCAACGTACGTGGACCCCACCAAGGATAAGAACCGGTTTATCTGTTAAACCAAGAGCCACAAGCCTAATCGCCGGAACAAAAATATCTAGCAATCAATCCATGAGGCAAAAAATACTAAAACGTAGCTTCCTTCCATAAGCAAAACACAAGGTACAAGTACAAGTGATTAATATTATCCTCTAGTGTAATGTGTACCACTGACTCCATTTCCATTTCTCCGTCCCCCAAACCCCCCTTTCTTCAACCTCTGCCTCTGAACCCAAAACCCTCCTTCCCTATCCGACCATGCCTCCTCTCTTCTCCGTCCCCGACATTTCCGCCCCTCCATTCCTCAGCCTCAGCTCCGCCCCCACCCTCTTCCACCTCACCGCCCTCCGCCCTCACCGTCGCCGAGCCAGGCCCTCGCTCTCAGTCATCAATGCCATCTCCACCGCCACCAAATCGGGCCGCCCCAAGCGCAAGGGCGGCGAGGACATCATCTCCTTCGTCAACGAGAGGATCCTCCGCGACTACGGCAAGAGGGAGACCGCCGGCCCCGCCATGGACTCCGACGAGGCCGAGATGTACATGCGGATGGTGAAGGAGCAGCAGCAGAGGGGCTTGCAGAAGCTCAAAGGGGACAGGGATAACGGGGGCAAGTTCAGCTACAAGGTCGACCCCAACGCTCTCCGTCCCGGGGACTATGTCGTCCACAAGAAGGTGGGTGTTGGCAAGTTCGTCACCGTCAAATTCGACACCCCCAAGGGCTCCACCAAGCCCATCGAGTATGTCTTCATCGAGTATGCCGATGGCATGGCCAAGCTCCCCCTCAAGCAGGCCTCTCGCTTGCTTTACCGATACAATCTGTAGGTTCTTCATCACCCACTTCCTTTTTGCCCTTTCATATTAATTACCCACTTGTTCTTTCTAGAAGATCAAACCAAATTATCCTAGGATTGATTAAAAAAAAGGGAGCTTTATCCATGATTATGAACCTATTTGTATAATGTTACTGCATACTTATCTGTTAGGCATGGAGGATGTGGAGAAAGGGTTTTAATAAATATTGTTTTTATGGGGAATGAGAATTGGGGATGTGAGTGAGATCCCCATATGTTATATTCAGATTAAAATGAATTCATTCACACTCTTTTTTGTGGCCTCCCCTTTCCCCGAAAGTTTGAAATCACAATCATGTTCCTTTCGAGAAGCCATAAGAAATCAACTAAAAAATAATTTTAATAAAAAGACTATGGGTGGGGAATGAGATTGCAATTCGCTCTCATATTCCCAAACATGAACTTATATCTTATTGGGAAATAACAATCACAAAATTAGACTAAACTGATGTTAATACAAGCATTACTAGTTTTGTTCACGTCTCTGTTCTTTTGCATTCTTACTGTGGTGTGTTGTTCTTTTGATTTAATGTTAGTGTTGTGCTTTACTTATCTTTCCAGCCCGAATGAAACAAGAAGCCCTCGGGCATTAAGCAAATTGAATGATACCACTGCATGGGAAAAGAAGAAAACAAAAGGAAGGTTTATGATTCAGAAAATGATTGTTGATTTGATGGAGCTGTATTTACGTAGACTGAAACAAAAAAGGCCCCCTTATCCGAAGAGTAGTGCTAGTGCCGTTGCTGAATTCGCATCTAAGTTTGCTTATGAGCCCACGCCTGACCAGAAACAGGTATCATTACAGCTTTTCTGATGAAGTGCACCATTAATGACAAGATAAATATTTCAAATCTGATTGTTAGATTCTTTTTGGTTTATATCCATATCTTTGTCAGTGCTCTCGAATTATGTACTCCTTCCATCGTAAAATAATTCTCAATACTTTCCAAAACTAGATTTCCCAAAATAATTGTTCGCTTTTCACTTAGTTGTTAAGCATGTATTATCAGTCTGAAATTCCCAATACTTGGATCAGTAGCTATCTTATTGCTCCCCAATCCAATAAACAAAGCCGGTTTTGTGGATGGAACTGTGCTAAAACCAATGTCAACTCTGGGAATCTTCACCATTTGGTCCAAGGCTATACACCATTATTAAATCAGGCAATCTGCAAGGAATCGCAAACCCGTACTTCTCACACTGATACCACCTATAAATGAAGGTGCCACTTTGAGGAGATACGCATGGAATCACACCAAGAGTATATAACTGAAGTGTTTTTTTTTCAGCAAGATAAATTAGGAGAACAAATTTCAGTCGTTCTGAGTTAGGATCAGTGTGTATGACTTTGAATATTGCCTTTGTGCAAAGTTAAACACTATATTTTGAATGCTTAAATTTTTTTGAATAGTGAAATGGAACACTTATTTTGGGACAGAAAGTGTATATTATGTCCTTTGGGCATTCTGAGTTGTATGCAAATTGTGATTGCAGGCTTTCATTGATGTCGAGAGGGACCTGACAGAGAGAGAAACTCCAATGGACCGATTAATTTGTGGAGATGTTGGGTTTGGCAAAACTGAAGTTGCATTACGTGCCATTTTCTGTGTAGTTTCAGCAGGGAAGCAAGCTATGGTTTTAGCACCAACAATTGTTTTGGCCAAACAACATTTTAATGTTATGTCAGAGAGATTTTCTCCGTACCCTAATGTCAGAGTTGGACTGCTGAGCAGGTTTCAGGTATGTGAAGCTAATCAGTCGGTTGGACTTCTTTGTCTATTTCTGAATACTGATATTTTCTGTTGTGACTGAATTTTGGATGTACTGGTTTTGCATTTTACGAAATAGATGAACAGTATTAAATTGGTTGCATTTCAGAGCTGTTTGAATTATAGATTCCTAGTATTCAAAAAGCATGATTTCACTGCTCAAGTCTATGACAGTATCATGAAATCATTAATAGCTGCTACTTTTACAAGTTAACTAACATGTTACTACATGTAGACTAAATCAGAGAAAGATGAAATTTTGACCAAGATTAAAAGCGGTGAACTGGACATCATTGTCGGGACCCACTCACTTCTAGGAGACCGTGTTGGGTACAACAATTTAGGTCTTCTTGTGGTTGATGAGGAACAGGTTTGCCTCTTAACTTCTTTTGCTGTTATCTGCAATGAATTCTTCCTTCCTAACATGCATTATTTGTTTTATTTATTTATTATTGATGTGGAATAATCAAATCTATGCTTCACAGAGGTTTGGTGTCAAACAGAAGGAGAAGATTGCATCATTTAAGACTTCAGTTGATGTCCTTACTCTTTCTGCTACACCTATCCCACGAACTCTATATCTTGCATTGACTGGGTTTCGTGATGCGAGGTAATCTTCCCATTTCAGATTTTAATTACGGGTGGAAATTTAATTACTTTTGGTGCCAAATCCTATTGCATCCAAGTTGTCTCCTATAATCCAGTATTATTGTACTTTCCTCCTGATTTTTGTCATTTTTCAGTTTAATTACAACTCCACCACCGGAGAGAGTTCCTATTAAAACACATCTTTTAACATATACGAAAGATAGAGTAATATCAGCTGTCAAGTATGAGCTCGACCGTGATGGCCAGGTGTTTTATGTTTTGCCACGTATCAAAGGTAAGTCCACAAACTTATCACCTTCTCCATCATTTTAAGAGTTACATTTTTACTTTGATATCTATCTTTACCTTCAACGTTTGTTTTCGCTTTCCCATTTTCTATTGATTGATAACTTTACCATAATGTCACTGCCTTGGTAGAATTATCTTATGTTAATTCTGGGGTATGGGTTTGTAGATGCTCTTTATCTTCCTTTGTAATTTGCTGTGTAGGCCGTGGAAGGAATGATAACTAATTGGTCTATAATTCTAAGCCTTGTTTAGCCTTTCTGTTCTACTTTTAATCTCGGTTCTGTTCTGCTTTTAATCTCGGTTTCACTACAACATCATTACCCAACAGGTCTCGAAGAAGTGATGGAATTTCTGAAGTATTCATTTCCTGATGTTGAAATAGCTCTTGCACATGGACAGGTAGCTTACTATGCAATTTGCGTATATAGCTTTTCCTGTTGAATAGCATTTTCTTGTTGGTTGTTCTCATGTTACCATTTATGCTCTTTTGACAGCAACAATCAAGGGAACTTGAGGAAACCATGGATAATTTTGCACAAGGCAAACTTAAGATTCTAATATGCACAAATATTGTAGAAAGTGGGCTCGACATTCAAAATGCAAACACAATCATTATTCAAGATGTTCCGTACTTTGGCCTAGCACAGTTGTATCAGGTCTTCTCTTACACCCATTGGTTTTTGTCCATGGAAGTAGAGAGTGAAATATCTATGCACATGCTCAACATTCTAATGATTGTTTATTGCAACAGTTGCGAGGAAGGGTAGGGCGAGCTGATAGGGAAGCTCATGCTTATTTATTTTACCAGGACAAGTCAGTTTTGTCTAAAGAGGCATTGGTATGTTCATTTATACTGTCATTAGTTTTACATGTAATAATGTTCCCTCCAACACAATGGAGGACATAGATCTCTTATTCGTTGAAGCAACATTGACACTGTTGTGATTGACTAACTTTAGGAAAGGCTATCAGCCATGGAGGAATGCTGTGAGCTTGGCCAAGGTTTCCAACTAGCAGAACGAGACATGGGTATTAGAGGCTTTGGTGCCATCTTTGGTGAGCAACAGACTGGTGATGTTGCAAACGTTGGAATCGATCTCTTCTTTGAAATGCTCTTTGAGAGCTTGAATAAGGTGATTTGTCCTTCAAGTTACATTTGTTACATATAATTTTTTCTAAATTTTTTTTAGGGGCGGGCAGTACTCAGTCATAATCGAACTTCAATCTGAAAAAATGGTTTATTTATTCGATTAGATTGATTAAATTAATTTCAAGTTTTAGGTTTGATTTCAATTACTACAATTAGACAATCGAATTAATCAAATTAACTGAAATATTGTTATATTAATTTAAAATCATTATATACATATGTAACAAAAATCTTATCTCGTTAACTTTGGGATGAGAAATGTGCTACAATCTTTTGGGGTAAGTTGAATATGTTAAAAAATTCGTCTAATAAACCCTCAGTCGAGTCTATTCTCCGCACGTAAAGAACCAAATCAATGGTACTCATTATTTTTGTAATGTGTTTTTGTAAAGGAAGTATAATATTATGTAAAGTGGCCCAATGTAAATTTTATATAATGTTCACTCATGGACTTAAATCGATTAATAACCGAATCGAAATAATGTCGGTTAATTCGATTAGGTTAGTAAAATGCAATTTTTTTTTTTGATAAGGTTAGTATATTTTGATAACCAATCTTTTAACCAGGGAAAGATACAATGTAACTTTTCAGTATCTAAACAGGAAACAATTGGTATGCTTGTTTAAGTGTATCTCTGCTTATACAATACTTTTGTTGGTTGATCAGAGAATTCTTCCACACATGTTTACGGTCTCCATTATGCTTGGTTCCTTTTATAGTGATTGAAATAAAAATTGTCATGCTCCTCTATTTGGTTTGCAGGTTGAAGAACACCGCGTGGTTCCAGTTCCTTTCCAGTCAGTACAGGTACTTTTCTCCCTGAGGGATGAAGTTATGAAGCATAAAATAATTAGATACACATCTAATTTTTCTAACCTATACCTGTTCTTTATGACAGATTGATATCAATGTAAACCCGCATCTCTCTTCTGAGTACATAAACTATCTGGAGAACCCCATGGAAACAATAAATGAAGCTGAGAAAGCTGCTGAGGAAGGCATATGGAGTTTGATGCAATTCACAGAGAATCTACGCCGCCATCATGGGAAAGAGCCTTATTCCATGGAAGTTCTGTTGAAGAAGCTATACGTTAAAAGGATGGCAGCTGATTTTGGGATCACCAGAATCTATAATTCAGGAAAGATGGTGGGCATGGAAACAAATATGACCAAGAAGGTTTTCAAATTGATTACAGAATCAATGGCTTCTGAAACCAATAGGAAAGCTTTGGTTTTTGAAGGAAACCAAATCAAGGTAAAAATGAAAACAAAAAACTAATATTTATTTCTTAAACGAAATCATAATATGTTTCTTGTGTTCCATTTTTTCTCCTCACAGGCAGAACTCCTTCTGGAGCTACCAAGCGAACAACTTCTAAATTGGATCTTCCAATGCTTGGCTGAACTACATGCTTCGCTTCCTGCCCTGATTAAGTACTAATTATCTTGGTGGATTTCGCTAAAATGGATCTGAATCTCTCTCTCTCTCATCTCCTGTGCCGCCGCTGGGTTATTATTACCCCTATAGATCACATAAAGAAGGTGAAAATCAAAACAAGTAGATGCAACCAATAGACATTTAGGAGTATATTTATTCTGCAATTACAGGGCCTGATCTGAACAAACCATGGCTATGTTTCAAGGTATGCTACAAATCTACAAGCCCTGAACTGTGTTTTTCTATGGCAACCTTCTGATGCAAAGCTGGTTCAGTGGTGCAGATACCAAAATGAGCTTTTGATGATACTCTGGTGGCCAAGACAGTATCTGTTTCAAAAGGGATGCTTGTAGATTGATCATCACAACAAGCATGGATTTAGCATCTCTTATAGGGTCTAGACACGTTCCACTTGATTCCAGAAAGAAAAGGCTCAGTGTAGAGGTTTTAATCTATTCTTGACATGTAGTTTTGAGAGAAAATTAGCTTGATTTATATATACCTATTTCCTCCCACAAACACACTGGTGTTGCTGTAAGGAAGAAATGAAATTTCCATTTTGATGGATAAAGATTTAGACTTTAGTTTCTGGATTGGACCAAACTATCAAAGCTTACTTGTTGTGTTAAGCCTGATTGGTATTAATGTCCCAGTCACTATCATGTTCTCTACTACTCACTACTACGTGCATCAGCATCAATACCGTTACTTCTTAAAGCTAAAAGGAGGTGGTTTGGAATAGGACCATTGTCTGAAAGCTCACCTGGAGTATGACCCGTTTGTAAATCTTAACTGTGATGGACTTTTGTTGTACAAACTATAAAAAAAATTGTGCATTTATGAATGTATTTTAGAGGTTTCGTACTTAAACAAATACATATGTAAAATCAGACAGATTTTGTCATATTTTGACCAATTAGTAGAATTGCCTCAAAGGTCGGGTATACATATGGTAATGACTCTTTTGGATAAGAATTCTGACGATTTTTTTAAATTACACATTTTCGTTAAAAGGATGTATAAAAATGATGAATATTATAAACATGTTATGAAAATAATGTGTATTAATTCATTTCTTGGACACTTTTAAACTTAAGTTACAAGAAAAGTTATGACCTTTCATGTACATGTTATGAACCAATAAATAAGAGGCTATCTTAAAAGAAAAGCATATCAATGAAATAATTTATTCTACTCTCTCCATGTTTTCTTGTTCTCTTTGATATTGTTCTTTTATTCACAAATATTGTTCTTATTTTCACAACAAAACAATAATATTTCGCAACTCCTTTTTTTGATAAATATCTATTTTTTAATCCATTTCATTTTATAAGTGAGGTTCAACAAATTTTAGAAATGTTACAATTAAGATTCAAAAACAGATCATAATACAAGATTAGATTCGGGTTTGAGGATTTCCAATGGTTTCTATTAATGGGTCGTTTTAATTAACGGTATAATTAAATTCCATAAAATAACGACAATTTAGCGATCACTCTTAAAGCCGTTGGTGCGCTGCAAAAGCAATTCCATCTCCTCCTCCGTCCGTAGAGCTCGTCTTTTAGGGCTCAGTCCTCGCGCCAAAATGAGCTTCCAAGATCTCCAGCATGGCGCCAAGCCCTCCCCATCCGCCTCCCGATTATCGTCCCAGACCCCGTCGCAGGCTGTCGCCGCCGCCATTTTCCAGATCAACACCGCCGTCTCCTCCTTCCGCCGCCTCGTCGACGCCATCGGGAGCGCCAAGGACACCGCCGATCACCGCCAGAAACTGTCCGTTCTCTCTCTCCACCCGTTCCCGCTCACTCATTCCCTTGTTCATACGATTATTGACATTTGGATCGTGAAACGGTGACAGGCACAACACGAGGCAACGGATACTGCAATTGGTGAAGGAGACTTCTGCCAAGCTCAAAGCATTGAGCGAAGCCGATCAGGACACTAATGTCAATGTACGATTCTCGCTTACGCTTTACCAATTTGTTTCTGGAGATTTGTTAATTTTTGTTGTTGAATCATGTCAGCCGAGTAAGAAAATTGAAGATGCGAAGCTTGCCAGAGATTTTCAAACCACATTGCAGGAATTCCAGAAAGTTCAACAGTTTGCTTCGAGCCGTGAATCTACCTATACTCCTGCTGGAGCTATTCCATACTCAGCAGCCATGTATATACACTGTGTATAATATAATTTGAGGTCATGTTCTGTGTCAATGTTTGTTTCCATGTTTAATTAGCACGTAACAATGTGGATTGTGTGGGTTTTTTTTGGGCATCAGGTCTGACTCTAGTGACTCTGCTGGATCTAGCTTCGACAGCGTGAAGCAGCCTTTTCTAATGGAACAGAAGAGGTGATTACAATTATCTGGAATTTCTATTGGTTTAATTCTTTGCTGGTTTGAATTTTCAGCGGCCTTTCATCTGAGCTTGCACTTTCATGGGTGTAACTTGAGTCTCAAATCACACAAATGTATGAAGGTCGGCTTAAGCTTGAGTTAAGCAACCGCTTAAGGCCTCATATTGAAATTAGAAAAAAAAATTTATTATTGAATATAGAGTTTTATGATCAGAGTAAAAGAATGTGAAGCAAACTTACGGGAAATCCAATAAGTGCTGATTTGATATATCATACTTCTCTGATACTTTATAAATAAAGTGTTTAGACATTCAAATGTAGATATGTATATAAAGATGAGAATTCAAGAATATCAGTATTGTATTATTGGAAGAGAAACATGACATAATTAATAACTTGTGCTAGAATGTCCTAGGGATGGCAACCCCGCCTCGCTTACAGTCCCCGTTCCCCGAACCCACTCCGTCCCCGCTTCCACCCCGATTGTGCCCCGACCCCGTCGGGGATTCCCCAAACCCGCCCCAAATTTTCTTTTTTGTCATTATTTTAATATATTAAAAAATTGTATCAAATACTATTTAATAGTAAAGGACTTTTAAAATACATTAAATTGGTGAGTTATTTCTTTCTTTTTTACTATTATAATTTCAGATTCTGATATGAAAAAAGAAAAAGAAAAAGTCTTTCATTTGAAAAAGGAAAAAAATAGAAGTTAGAACTTAAAAATTAAAAGTCTATAATTAGAAGGAAAAAAAAATAGAAGTTAGAAAGTCATATTTTGAAAGGTAATATAATATTAGTATTATTTAAAATAAATATATAATATATATTTTAATTATTATCAGGGCGGGGTGGGCCAACCCCGTCCCCGGTCAACGCCCCGTAACCTGCCCCGATTCTAAAAAATCCCCGCCCCGCCCCGAATATGGTTAACCCGCCCCGAACCTGACGGGGCCAGATTTTTTTGTCATCCCTAGAATGCCCTGGCTTTGTAATAAAATGTTTAGTAAAAAAATAGGATCATTTATTGAAGAATATTCTATGAAATTCATTGAGATGTTTACCAATCATGAACATAGAGATGCTCAACGGAGAGTACAGACTACAGAGAAACTATTACAAACAGGAAATAGGGAGATGCTCAATAGAGAGGACAGACCAAAAGGCATGAACATGAACAATTGTTTGTTTGTGATTTCTTAGTTACAAATCAAAAGGATCAATAGACACGAGTTTGTTTATAAGCTTGTTTAAGCTTTAAAAGGCAACAATAGTTATGAACTTGGACATATATCATGAGATAACTGAGAGAATGTGTTGGCCTTGTCATATTTTGTTTGAGTTGGTTAACTAGTGGGTTTCGATACCTAAAATTTGGTGTAGTTTTATGGAACTATCTGGAACCTATCATATCTAAACTTGACATGAAAATACATTGAATATTTGGATTTTTTTATATAGAATTCTAGACATTAAATTCTATCCATCGAGGGTGTCTTGTTGGAAATTAATCTCCGTCACTTATTTTAGATCTTTTAGTGTTATAAATAGACTTTGATGCTCATTTTCTCATTATGATGTAGTATAATAATTTTAGGAGCAAATTTACTTATTATAATTTTTCATAAGAAAAAAAGACATCGATCAAATTCCTGTTTAAGGCCCCAAATATCATTGGGCCGGCCCTGGAATGTATAGATTGGTTTGAGTTTGTAGAAGGGAATGTACTTGTTTGATGTTCAAAAAATTTGGGCGTTGAATTAGGAAAATGCAAAAGTGGGCAATTTCAGCACCAAAAATTTGGGTGTATAAAATGTGTTGACAATAGTTCTTTCGGATTTAAGATATTGACAGAGTGAAGGCTCCTTAATCTCTTTCATCAAACTTATTTGAATTCAATTCACCGTAGATGTTTCAGTAGTTAGTGAAATGGTTTCGAATAAATTATCTATTTGTTTTGTGTATAGTCATTAAATCTCTAAGAGAACATACATTGGCATAGGCTTCAACTTCAAGGGTATAGTTTGAGGTAGTGCAGAGCTTTAACTAGTTTTAACAACAATGTTCTTTGTTAAAGATTTTGCCAAGTTTGTGATGAAAAGAGAACCGAGTGTTTTTCCCAGAATGTCTGTAATACTTGTCTGAAAGTGAATGTTATTGATGACAGTGGGTTGAATTTTCCACTCGATTCAGATCTGGAAACCATGCCAATTTTTTATAGGTCATGGTTGGAGCAAAAGTATGCATTTTCTCGTGAAATGTATGTTTGGTGTTGTGAGGTAGAACTATAATATCATAGTAATCATATGTGGAAACCTATTTGAAGACTTATCTGAGACATCAATCAACTATGCTTCTTTTTTTATATATATGGCCAATTATGCCTTGGTGTTAGCTTTTAGATTTGAGCTTGTTGATATAAAAAATATGCAGGCAGGAGGTATTCCTGCTGGATAACGAAATTGGGTTCAATGAGGCCGTCATTGAAGAAAGGGAACAAGGCATTAAAGACATACATTCACAAATTGGAGAAGCAAATGAAATATTCAAGGACCTTGCTGTCCTTGTTCATGAACAGGGTGCAGTTATAGGTAAAAAAACGAGGAAGTATTACTTCCCCTTTGCATATCACTTCCGATATCCTTTCATGATGCTTTATGTACAATATATACCATAATGTTCTTTTATAATGCAGATGACATTTCATCAAACATTGACAACTCTGCTGCTGCAACTAACCAAGCTAGAGTTCAGTTAGCTAAGGCGTCTAAAAGTGTGAAATCCAGATCTTCCTGGGTAAGTGTTAACACCTTCATATTAAAGCTGTGAAGGTTTCTAAATCTGGCCGTGGTGCCCCTGGCCTATACTGCAGCATGCATGGCCAATTAGTACTTAAACTTGGGTCCTTGAGATCAGGGTTCAAGTCTCAACAGCGGCACCCACTTCCACCGTTATCATCAATTTCTCCAGTTCTTGTGGACCTCTCTTGACCAACTCTTGTTGGTCTTCTTTATATCTTTCCCAACTTCTGTTGGGCCTATTTCTCAGGGTGGGAGGTCGTGTGGCAATGTTAGAGCTCCTTTCTAGTTTAAAGGACGTCATGAGCCCATGATACATTAATCTTAAAAGTCTATGAATCAAAAAGTTTGGTGTTTGCTTCTACATAAACAAGAGAGCCCAAATCTTAGTACACATTGCTGATTAAAAAATTCATTGCACGATAAAAGGACACCTACATGCATGATAAAAGAGCACCAAATCTTGGCAATATTAGAGCTCCTTTCAGAAAATTTGAGTTGACCATTGATGCACCAACCGAACTCCTTATACAATAATGTGGAGCAATGATTAGGAACATCCTCATCAGAATTTCTGACCTGAAATTAACTTAGCCTAAAGTCTTGGAGACTTCCTTACAACATTTGAAAGCTTTGATGTGTTTCATGTAGCTCACCTTATTTGTATCTATATGGTTGGCAGTGTTGGTGGATACTGGCGCTTTTGGTTCTGGGCGTAGTCATCTTCCTATTTATCCTTATATCGTAGTATGCGAGCAGCAGTTGCAGCAGTCCTGTGCTGTTTATTTTTGTTTTGTTTGTATTCTTGTTTTGTCGATATAAGTTCTATCTATTTATCTTGGCCTTTATTTTGGGAAGTGGTATACGTACTGGGGTTGATTCTTGATTCTTTTGTTATGAAAATTTGACTTTCTGCATTACTCATTTTGACATTTGACTTGGAGGAAATGATAGCAATGATAATAAAGGCAAGGATCGAATATCAGATCGGTAGGTTGACCCTTGTCTCTATTGTGAATTTCTTTTTTGTTTGGCATGAGAATTGCTTCTTAGTTATGGACTAAGAGCACGGAGTTAGGGTCTATATGCAGTGGGAGTCGATTCGATAAAAAATCTTTAGATGTCACAAGGGGAGGGAAGAAAATTTCCCGAAGGATGAACAGTTTCTTCGACCAAGGAAAGAGGAAAAACCACTTCATCGTTAATTCGACCCTGATATCAGAACCTATTTTGAATTAAATTTGTTTTTTTCCGAAATAAAGTAGAGTTGTAAGGTGACGAGGCAAGTCATGACAAGTACTCATTGAGGAGGAATGTGTTGGAATTCAGAAACCGGCCTTAAGAGCACGCACAACGGGTCGCTCCCGCTCCCCGCTCCGCGGGCGTCGGGAACGCCGGCCGCTTGCCGGTCCGCTGCAGACGCGAAAAATCGCAGTCCTGCTCCCCATTCTCGCGCTCCCGCTCCCCATTCTCCCGCTCCCGCTCCCGTCTGGCTGGCCGAGCGCGCTGGACGCGCCCTCGCCTGCGCTGGCAGCGTCTGGTGCCGCCACGTGTCCCGACCGTTGGCAACGGTCAACTCCAACGGCTCTTTTTTTTAATTCAAAAATCAGATAAAATGAACCCTATAAATACCCAACCTCATTCCTCATTTTTGTCAAACCATTCTCTACTTTCACTCTTTCATTCTCACTTCCTACTCGCTATTTTTGAAAATGTCCGACGACGAGGTTATGTCCGACGCTGAGGAGATGACGTACGAGGAGCTGGCTTCCCGGATGCCGACGTATGAGGAGATGCCAGCCCAACTGCCGACATATGAGGAGATGGCAGCCCAAATGCAGCCAGTTGAGCGACGATTCCGATGGATGATGGAGAGGCACATGCAGACAGTAATGCCAAGGGTCCAGAGGGCCATCCGTGGGGAACCAATGCGCCGAGAGATTAACAGAGGTCGTGAGGCAGCCCACATCCAATTGATGGCGAACTATTTTGACAAACAACCCCTATATGGCCCTGACATGTTCAGGCGTCGGTTCCGTATGTGCAAACCGCTTTTCCAACGGATTATGAACGCGGTGAAGGCTCACGACGACTACTTCGAACAGAAGCCCGACGCTGCCTCACGACCGGGGTTATCAACGAAACAGAAGTGCACCGCCGCTATACGGATGCTTGCGTATGGGTCCTCGGCCGATTCATTGGACGAAACTCTGCGCATGGGGGTAAGCACCATACTTGAATGTTTACGTAAGTTTTGCAAGGCCGTCATTGAGGTATTCGGAGCCGAGTATCAGCGTACACCCACACCGACTGACATGGACAGCTTACTCCGAGAAGGGTACAACCGAGGGTTTCCCGGAATGGCGGGGAGTCTTGACTGTATGGATATGAAGTGGAAGAACTGCCCAACCGAAGACCAGGGAGCCCATGGACGGGGAGGTCACCACGGGGAAAAGACGATTATGCTTGAAGTTGTAGCGTCCCGTGATTTATGGATTTGGCATGCATTTTTCGGGATGGCTGGATCGAACAACGACGTCAACGTCCTCAACAACAACCACCTATTCCAAGACTCTTACTACGGCCGTGAGCTGGCTGTGGAGTACTACATCAACGGCCATCGGTACGACCGACCTTATTACTTGGTGGACGGCATTTACCCAGCATGGGCACGGTTCGTGAAGACTATTCGGCATCCCTTCGAGCCCAAAGAGAAGTTGTTTGCTAGATGCCAAGAAGGTGCTCGGAAAGATATTGAAAGGGCTTTTGGAGTACTTCAAGCAAGGTGGCACATCATTTCCCGTCCCACTCGTAGTTGGAGCAAACACACTTTGGCTGATATCATGCACACTTGCATAATTCTACACAACATGATTGTAGAGGATGAGCGTGACCGGTACGAGTATGGGGAGGAGGAGTTGTTGTGGGCGCAACCTCCATAAATGCCGAATTGGACACCACCGGAAGATGGCACCACGGAGGGCCATTGGAATACCAGGGACTTGTGGATGCTCAACAAAGTGTCCTAAATCCTGAGATCCACCATCAACTACAACAAGATCTTACGGAGCACTTATGGGATCGATTTGGAGCTGGTTTCCATGACGACGAGTAGTCGTTTGTGCTCTTGGAGCTGATTTGTTTTGGGTTGTATTAAAACAGGTTGAATAAAATTAGAAGTTCATTTATATTCGTGTTGAATTTATGAATTATTTATTGTCATTAATTATTTATTTCCAAAATTGTTTAAATTACGACTAAATTAAACGGTTTCTGATAACGAATTAAATAAAACAGGAAAATATCAAATAATAATCCAGTCAGCACTGTTATGCACTCCCAGGACCTCAAGGTCCTCTCTGTTGCAAAACACTCATTTTTCTGCACTCATACTCCCTGGTTTTTGTCCAGTCAGCACAAATTCTGCACTCTCACTTCCTCACCAAAGTCCTTTCTGTTGTTCATGCTCTAATATAACACCATTCCATTTCCATAGACATGCAGATCGTTCCACATTATACCTTATATTATTAGATTAGATTAATTAAGAAATTAAATTAAATATTAATCCGGCCCATGATGCAATGTCAGATACAAAATGTCGATTTTGGGCTCGAACATCAAATGAATTCACAGACAGGATCAAGGTCCCGCTCTCCTACTATACGGACAACAGTAACAGTTAATATATGTCGTCGTCTCGGCGAAGCAGTTGACGAAATCGTAGCTAACCCACACCAGACCAAGTCACCAACTACTCAGATACGATCTGTCGTTTTCTATTTCTTCTCCATCTTATTTCTCTGGCGATCTCTGTGTCTTAATCGAAAATGTCAGCCCTAATATACCACCTATTCTCGTCGTCGTCGCTGGTGTCGCTGGGACTGTACCACTTGGTCTCCACCACCCGCAACCACCTGAAATCGCCCCAATCCTACATTGCCAAGCCCTACCACCCCTTCGCCTCCTCCCACCCTCGCCTGAAGCACCTCCAGCTCCACCTCCTCCTCGCCTTCCTCCTCATCGCCTCCGCCCACCAGATCCTCATCTCCTCCGACGCCGACCCTCTCATCCGAGGCAGCACCCCCGTCCACCGCTTCTCCTCCCTCCAATCCGCCGCCGTCCTCTTCCTCTTCTTCCTCCTCTCCCTCTCCCTCCTCGTCCTCGATTCCCTCCCCTCCGATCTCTTCTTCGCCCTCTCCTCCGCCCTCTTCTTCCTCCTCCACTCCGTCTCCTCCTCCGCCGCCTCCTCCCAGCTCTCCGACATCCAGGCCAAGTGCGACTCCGTCTCCGCCCGCGTCTCCGCCCTCTCCTCCCTCCTCTGCCTCCTCCTCGCCTGTCAGCCCCGCCTCTTCGCCGCCGACGCCGGCCTCGGCGCCTCCGTCTGCCTGCAGGGCCTCTGGCAGCTCCAGACCGGCCTCTCCCTCTACGTCGACGCCTTCATCCCCGAAGGCTGCCAGAAGCTGCTCGACGTCGTCAGCGGCGTGGAGGGATCGACCAGGTGCGTCCTTGACGAGTCTAAATTGAGGGCTGTGGCTATTCTGGATCTGCTCTTTGTGGCTCATGTCATGTTCGTCTTCATTGCTCTCTTGGTCACTTATGCTGTCGTTGCCAAGCAAGTTGGGGGTAGGAGATCGGGGTCGTATGAGGCATTGCCCACTTCTGCTGATACTAATCACATTCAGATGAAGGCATTGTCAGGAACTCAAGCTTGATATCCTGGTTGGCTTCTCTTGATTTTTGTCTACATTCTTACAATTTTGTGCATTTGATGATTAATTGTTGTGGTAGTGGTCTGCTGAATCTCCTTACTTGTTAATCTTTTATTAATTGCTCTATATATACATATGTTCGATCTTACTTTCAGAAGATTGAACTGATTTGTGTCTCATCAATTGCGCTATGACACTTTGTTCTTGCTTTTGAAAATATCATGCTTGCGCTTGTTTTTCTTGCTCACCTCATTAAAGTGGATAGCAATGGACATTTCTACTGTTGGCTTGTTCTGGGCATTTGTTGCTTATCAATTGCTATGTTTTATGTTCATAATTGCTTCCTTTTCTTTTTACATGACTTTCTACATTAGGGTAGTCAGTTTTGCTTAAACTGCTCACTTAGTAGCTACAATATTGATTTTATCTTGTGATGCTAGCTGGGCTGTTCAGTTTAAAGTTGAATATCCTTTCCTCATGATGCATGATATTGTTTTTTCCGCTAGGATGGAAGACTAGATACCATAGTGTTAATACCAGTTTATGAATTAGCTGTTGTGACGTATGGGCTCTCTATGACTCTTTTTTTTTCTTGAATGTCCCATCCATCCCAAAATAAGTGTCCCATTTGACCTCTGAGACTTCAAGTAGGTTTCAATTTTTCGTGTTTGACTTTCTATCATTTACCCTCATATGCTCCAAGTCCCCACTACTGAAGTTGTTGTAGCTAACTCTTAATAGGATATTGTTGGTAATCCATGGCTAATCAACTAAATGGGACACTTATTTTGGGACATTCTATTTAGAAAGTGTGATAATTATTTTGGTAGGGATGGATGGAGTAAGTATTTGGTTAGCCAACAGTTTCTAATAAGACGATTAACTCATTAAATGATGAAGACTTCACTATAATATCTTTCTGCTGCTGCACTGTCCACATTCAGATGAGGTGCAATATCATAGCTTCATGAATCAGGACATGGCTTGTGTATATGTCTATTATTGTGCTTAAGAAGACTAGAGATGTACATAACTAGACAGCAATTTAAGTACCCAAATGTTTAGAAAAGGCCATTTGTTAGAACTTAGCTTTCAGTCTAGGTGTTTGGTTATTTTACAGATTGGTAACGAGAAAAGGGAATCGTTAATTGATTAGTAGCTATGTAACTTGGTTTTTTAACACAAATGTTGTTTGGTTTTACACTCGTTGATCGGCATCCATTTGCTTGTCACAGTACATCAATTTGGTATATACATTTGATTGAGTGTGTAATTTGTACAAAACAATATCACAGAATGGTTTTGCTGGTCAATATGACTCACAATTTCTATGTATGTCAACGTAACTCTTGCTTGTGGTTTCTAATTACTTATGCCACAGATCAGTCACAAGGAGAACAGACTTATTGTTGCTCTTGTAGCTTCAAATTTCTTCGAAGTTTCTTGGAGAGAGAGAGAGAGGACAACCATTAGCTTAACATGGAAGTTGTAATCTGTATATGGTGGACAAAACAAGGAGAATATATGAAGTCTTCTTGCTCATCCGGCCTATCGATGGAGCTCAAATTGTTTGTGTTCTCCTTGTGTTAGCCACTGTAAATTTCCCAAACAACACACACATGTTGGAATTGGACCAGTTTTTGTTAGGCGATTAGCCCTATGAATAAGAATGTCTCTAATACTTATGTCCAAGGACGACAAAAACTGTGGAAGAAGCTATCTCCTCTTTTGTCTATTAGGTAAAGCTTGTTCTTAACACTTGTCTATATGACTAGATTTTAGACCCATTATATATAGTTCTCAATCTTCTCTCACCCCATCCTCAAATGGTAAACAAAGTCTATTTCTCAGCCCCCATTAGGGTAATATCAATTATGTTTACAAGATGGTTTATGGGCATGAGCAAAAAGAAGCAATTTTTTGAATTCTCTCCCTCATAGGCTTCCCTATGTGTGCATGTAATTGGCTTGGTAGGGAAGGCTATAGGTAGAGAATTCAAATAAAGTTTGTTCTTCCTTGGTCTCCACCTTAGTTTCTCTCAAGGTAATGTCATCAAACTATCCATTGAATTGGAAGACTTGCATAGTGATTAGTGCTTGTATTTACAGAAAAGAAAACGCAATCATGCACCATTCCAAATCTTTTACATTTACACTCCCAACCCCACCCAACTTGTGCTGTGTTCCAAGCTGCATAAAATGGTTAGGGCTCATTTAATGGCATATATGGTGTAGCACTTGTATGTACATCTACAGCTTTTGGGCTGTCCATTTGGGTTGTGACCTTGTTGCCAAAAGCTCTCTCAGATTAGGCTAGAGTAGGATTTCCTCGCTTTTTATATGATAAAAATATACATATGTCTACAGCTTGGGCTTATATTTCATCTTCTTCTTTTGTCTGTTTTGACAAATTTATCACAAATCAAGTCATAAAAATAGAACCCAACACAAATCAACAAGGACAAGGTAATAGTAATACCAACATCATCCTGTAAATCTTTGCTACATGCCAGGAGAAGAATAAAGAAGAGTAGACACAACAAAGATAAAATTCACTTCTAGTTCATCGTCCTTTCCTCGTGTTTCCTAAAAAGATTAACAGAACACGGTTCCTTGCATAGCTCATCCAGTTTCATGTAATCAAGACTTACTGCAATGTTTTACACCAATACAGATTGGATTATGCTATAATATAGGAGATCTATAACAGTGATTCTGGACCTATACTTGCCAGTAATAATGACCATTACACATCAAGGAACCAACTGTTAGATATCTCAATATAGAAGAAATTGTACCAAATCTTACTTGGAATGAAGCATCCATGCTTTTGATTCATATTTCAAGACATTGTATAACAAGTCACTACTAGGTTGGTTTTTTCTTAAGATCTGGTGAGGAGATTAGCACCCGCAGACATTAATCTCTCAACCATTCCCGGAAGCAAGACTGCATCTTCTCTCTATTAGCAGCATTTGAAACGTTCACAGTAGGAATTATCTTCTCTGGCCTCAAAAACTGGGAATGGCAATGACATCGGTTAGACATAAACCATTACTTAAGCAGATACTACTTTCATAATACAAACAAAAGAGAATATACATAAATAACGACAAATTCAAGCTTCCAAAATTAGACCTGTACAAAATCCCGCAATTCTGTGAAGCTTGAATGTTCACTGTACGGAACCCCTGAAGAAATAGAAACAGAAGCTTTTGTAAATCATTCTGGCTGATGATTAACAGATACTGACAAATGCAGAATAAGAAATTGGGTTGTAGCAGTGATGGATCATCTCAAGGAATTGGAAACATGACTGAATCATGATATTCAATGCAATAGTAGCTCACATACAAATGATAAATTAAGCTGTTTATGATGCATATGTAGTTGGAGAAGAATCCTCTTCTTCCTACCAAATAAAACAACAAATCTTATTTCCTCACCATAAACTGTTATATTGTCTTTGGAAATGGGCTTAATCAGATCAAGCTGGTTCCCTACAGCCTCAGAGAAAGTCCAGCCTGAAAAAAAAGAAAGAAAGAAAGTGACACTCATATCGTTTAAAATGACGAGCTATTAGCAAAAAAATGGTTACCTGTGGGCCGGAATGCTAGAACTCCTTTATATTGATTTTGGTAAGTCTTCAAGTATACCTTTAAGGTCTTAAAAGAAAAAAAGATAGTAATAATGGTCAACATAGAAATGTTCAAATCATTGCATTCAAATGTAAGATGAAGGCCCAAAATCAGACCTCAAGCTTCAGGGATGATATAGGTAATACATGAAGAAGGGTGTCCTGTCCATGATTGCAGAGATTTCCTGAGAACTCTGCAAAATCAAAGGACTGCAAAATCCTTCTCCTTGAGGCATTTGCAAATATTTTAACCTACATGTAACATGCACAAGAAAAATGGCTTGGGCGTCAATACAATCCAAATCTTGGAGCCTTCTGTATTTCACTCTGTGACAGACTGATCAGTTATTTTCATTAGTTACTTTTATGAAATAGAAATCCAAACCCACATTACTATTACTAGTTCATTCACAGCTTTGTTGTGAATATCCAAATCCCAGAATATCTAAGAGAAACTCTAGAAGCTATAGTAGCCAACTCAAAATTAAAGAATTCAGAATATAGAATGTACTTGTAATTTTAGTGTTTCTTCTGTATTTTAACCGAACACATCTTCATGAAAACTCAAGTCATGAACCGTCTATATTATCCAATGCTTATATGAGGGTCTTACCAGGAACAATTTATTGTTTCTAAAACCTATAAAATGGAGTGAGTTAACTTGAAAAGGGGTCATAAATCTAGTTACGTTCCAAATTTTGTTTTAGGAGTGACAAGACCTAGATGCAATCATCAAAAGTTTGTTTCCTTTTACCATACTAGGATACTATTGTGAATATAAAACTTGTCAAGAATTTAAAATACCATCATAATCCACAAGTCCTCAATATAGAATCAAAGGAAAGGTATTTACAAGAAGAAAGTGAAAGAACATACCCCTAATGCTTTGGAAATTGCAAGGTAAACACATTCCTTCCCAATACTATAGGCACCGACAACGATAAGAGTTTTTGGTTGTCTTTTTATATGGTTCTTTGTGACTTTGACGACATAGTTTAACACATCTTCTTTGGGAGGAAATCTAGAATGAAGAAAATTTTAACAAGGTAAACTAAGCTGCAATATCTGTCAAATAGATCCCTCGGCAAAAATAGATAGATTGGGAACATCTGATTCATAAATTCCTTACTTGTACTTTGGGTTGCAATATGTTGTATCTAGGTAAAGCAAGTTCACCCGATGATTCACTAAAAGTGGGTAAGCTTGCATCAGTTTAGAAGCTCTGAAGTCTCCAGTGTGTAGATAGGTTTGCCCATTTGGAAGACGAAAGTGAATCAATGCAGCACCAGGGCAGTGATTAGCTTCTAACATGGTAACTTTAACTCCTTCGATTGTATACTCAATATCTAAATCTAACGAATGAATAAATCTGCATGCATGGAATCAAGCAAAATAACTATCAGTTAACAGTGTGCTTGTACAGTAAGTGCAAATGTGTGAGCAAAAAAGCTAATATTCAGAAGCAGAACAAGGTATTGAATGCTTACACAGGATCTACTGAGACACACATTTTGACAAGACGAGCTGTGATAGGAGTGCAATAGATAGGCCCATGTGACCATTTCTTGGTTAGTCCACCATAATGATCATAGTGAAAGTGGCTAAGAAAATAAGCCAAGCATCCTTCAATCTGACCATAACGAAAAGCATCTACAGTGAAGGGTGTTCCTGTATAACCAAGATAGCCTCAGAAGGATAATCAGATGCTACTAGACAACAAATACTCCCAATTAAGTTGTCCTGAAAGTCCAAACAAATATCTAATTGTCATAGCTTATGACTCAAGATCACTACACAGTGAAACCATCCTAACCATAAAATTGTGAGAAGGATTGATCACTACAAAATGGGGTTGCTTGTAAACAACAATGTTATACAATACAAGGATTCACAGTTCTCTGAAGCAATGAAAAATCCAAACTTTATTAAGAACCTCACCTGGGATTTTCTTATAAAAGGGGCAAGGACGCAGCCGACTGGAAGGACCAGCAGCTCCATTGCCCCTCTTTCTCGTTCGGGAGTCCTTCGAATTCACAAAATTGTTAACCAAACCACCCGATTTCGAGTCCCCAATTCCAGCCCCAACCTTCATCTTCTTCTTCATTTGCAGAGACGGGACATCATCAGATACATGGGTCTTCTTCAAACCCCACATCTGGAACAGATTAGTCTGCTTAAGCTTCCTCTCCGACTGCATTTCATGGCTCGAATCGTTCTTCTTCCCATCGACTATAGGGACACTACGACCTTCCAACAACAACGAAGACCAATCCGAACCGGAACTATAGAAATCGGCAGCGAAACTGCCTTCCCCTTTCTGCAAATCATCTGGGTCGTCAGCTTCTTCCTCCTCCGGCGAAAGGGGAGGGTCGGCGGCGGCGTCCGGAAACGGAAAGCCATTCTCGTCTAGCGTGACGGCGTGGGGAGCCTCCGGAGATTCCTCTTCCCCATCACCATCTTCAGCAGCAACGACACAATCATCGTCACTACAGCAACCAAAAGGAGAATCAGGAGTAGCTTCTTCTATGGCGCCTGAGATTGCGCTCATCTCCGCCATTGGCTTAGGGTCCATTTCATCGCACGCGGGAAATAGGTCTGTCTCTTCTCCTACTCCTTCGCGGGCTGTAAAATTTATTTACCTTTTAAAAATAAACAAATATAAAAATCAATTGGCTTAGATTTAAGAAGACGAAGAGGAGCACAGGAGCAGCGTGGTCTGGTGCGTACTGGATCAACTAAAGAGCTTGCCGATAGATTGAGTACGGCGGCGCCATCGGTGGTGGAGGAAGACAACGACGGCGACTGAAGTGTCTCTGCTCATTAATTGACCCTTCAGCATAACAAGCAAAGGGTCACATTTCTCTCTCCGCTGATAGCTTTTTCAAGGTAAAGCATCAATTTTTCTGAAGAATCGTCACATACCCTCTCTCTCGATCTTTGCTTTCTAAGCTTGAATCAGCTTTCCCAAGTCATGTTTCTGTTGATCTGGATTTGGGTATCGATTAGCTGAAGAAACGTCTCTGTAAAGCTCGTGTTCATGGATTTTTCTGCTCTGATCTATGTTGTCTATATATCTATAGTTTGTCATCTAGCTGTTAAATTTTCCATTCTCAAGTCCATAACGTTGTTTTGAGGGTCTCTAGCATGTTTGATGTATGGTTATGAGTCTATACCAAACTTGTATTCTGAGTATCTATGATCTATTGTGGATGAACATATGCAGCTGCTAAAACACTGCATTTTGATGTCAGGTGTAAGCTTGAAGTGGGGTTCTGGGGGATGAGTGATAGATACTGAGCTAATTGTTAGATTTCAAACACTGTAAGTGCATCACCCCAAGAATCAATCAGTATTGGAGAAAAAGGTTTAGATATCAAGCTGCATGTTGGCTCAACCTAACTTCTTAATTCCATGGGTGAGTGGGTTATTGGAGCTTTCATTAACCTCTTCGGGAGCATTGCCATTAACTTCGGTACCAATCTTCTCAAATTGGGCCATAATGAGGTGTGCCAATGAATCAATTTGCCATTCCATTTCCTTTTATGCTCATTTGAGACTTGACATCATTTTTGCTTTGTCCAGACCATATTGTGAAGCCAGTTACCTTTGTTTCTCTTGCATATAGTTATCGTTCATCTCCTCGTGCTTTTATAATTTTGTATATTTCTGGTTATACAGTTTATTGGGCGTCACACCTTCTTCTAGGGGTTCATGGTGGTCTATTTTTTGTCCGTATAATTTGTTAATTATAAAAAAACATTTGATAGTGTTAACTGTCAGTCACATACTCTTCACACATTGAAGTAGGGTCTTCCTGAATTATTTGCAGAGGGAAAAGCTTTCTATGTTGTATGGGGATGGAAGAAATGCAAAATTCCAAGTAAAGCCTATCATACACTTCCATACTTGGAGAGTTGGTATGCACTAATACATAATACATGCCACTTAGTTTTGTGAAAAGGTTTACTATTGTATGGTATTTGTTTTCTCCATCCTTGTTTTCAACCTTGATGTATAACTCTTGGTTTGCACTATACAGGTATCCTAATTTTCTTCTTTGGAAATTGTCTTAATTTCATCTCATTTGGATATGCTGCTCAGGTCAGTATGAATAATTGTTAATGGCCTCATAATCATTTTGATAACGTATATGTGCAAGGCGTAAATGCTCTCCCTGGATCTTGAAAAGGTTATAGCTGATAAATACAAAAATGAGTTGAAAATATAGTTTATGTTGACAACTTAAACTATTTTTACTTTTCCAAGATCCAAATGTAGCCAATGTGTACCTCCAAGTTGTAAAAGCTTCCTTTTTTTTTGATGCAGTCACTTCTTGCAGCCTTGGGATCTATTCAGTTTGTGTCCAATATTGCTTTTGCTTATTTTGTGCTTAACAAAATGGTCACTGTCAAGTATGTTCGCACCTGAAATGACCATATTCTTTGATTTTGTATCCGTTGTGTAATCTTATAAAGATACCAACATCTTACGGGTTTCTTTTTATGCAGAGTACTCATTGCCACTGCATTCATTGTTCTTGGCAACACTTCTCTTGTCGCTTTTGGCAACCACCAGTCACCTGGTACATTATTTGGCTTAAAATATGATGTTCTTGCTTGATTGATATCTGGGCTTGTGTCCTACATAAGTTTTGGGGGCAATTGCAAATATTTACCCACATGAATTGTCTACTTTCACGTGACTATCCTTACAAATGGTAATGACATGTACCTGCCCATTTGAAAGTGCATGGATTTGTGGGGAAAGTGTTGGCTGAGTTGACTGTAAAAGTCAGAAGGAAGAATTTAGAACATCACAGAAATTAAGAATACCGGACGGAATCATCATGGATATTATGGTTAGCCAAGTGCTGCTTAGGTCTCATGGGTTGTCTTGTGAAACATGAAGGATTGTATCATATTTTCGTTCAGAACAAACTAGAAGGGCGTCAAAGGCTTGTAATGAAAAGGATGTCAGAGATTGTGTACAACAATATCATAGAATAGGGTTAATTACCTTTTGTACCCCTTTTGAATTGGTAACACACTAAAACACATTTAGTACCCCAAAGTTTTATAACGTTCAATAAGAGTCCTTACGTTTTGGTAACACACCTTTAGTACCCCTTATGAATTGGCCATAGATCATTTAATACCCCTTATGTACTGGTAACAGAACAATTACATGCCTTATGAATTGGTCACAGATCATCAAAATGGTGTAAACTTAAACAAAAATTTGTCCAATGTGTTACCAATACATAAGGGGTACTAAAGGTAATTAACCCCATAGAATACTAGAAAGTTAAGAACTACGAAAACTAACTATCCATTTGATGTACAGAAGTTTCTCTTGCTGTTTTTCTGGACAAACTTTCTTCTTCTTGGTTAGTAGAATCACATTACTGTTGAACACGGAATATGCAAGACTGATGGTTTTCAAAAGTATCTCCATATGCAAAGATTTCATTACTAGATGCAGTATAATAGAAATGATAATAATTATTACCTAAAATGCCTAGTTGATATGAAAGAGCTAATCATTGTGCCCTTCCCTGTGATCGCTTCTTCTGTTGATTAAAATGTTTCCTTCTTTTATCAGTGTATACACCAGAGCAGCTGGCAGAGAAATACAGCAACATTACATTTCTTATTTACTGCCTGGTTTTGATCTTAATTGTCATCTTGCATCACTCCATCTATAGGTGAGTATTTATCAGTAAATTAAGGTATGAGATTAAGTTGTTCACACTTTGTTGGCTAATTGATTCCTTCTTGTGAGTCGGCACTTTGAAATTATTTGATTACCAAGCATGAATCACTATACAGATTATAGTGAGTTCATGTTTTATTCAGGAGAGGAGAAGTTCTGTTCGGGATTACTGGACAAGACCTTAAACCCTATTGGCATACACTGCTTCCTTTTTCCTATGCTATAGTTTCGGGGGCTGTAGGATCATGCTCAGTGTTGTTTGCTAAATCTCTGTAAGTGCACTGCCTTCCTTATATCTCAGGTATTGCTGGTGGACCAGTGAAGTTAATTTCATTACTAATATAATATAATTGCATGATTTTTACAGCTCTATCCTGCTGAGATTAGCAATGACAAGTGACTACCATCTCCACAGCTGGTTCACATACTCCATGATTATTTTATTTCTAAGTACAGCTGGATTTTGGGTAAAGATTATGCACAAATCTTTGCTGTACAATTTTGTAAAAATTCCAAACTTCTGAGTTTATTCATATTTTATTCCATCCAGATGACAAGGTTGAATGAAGGATTGTCCCTGTTTGATGCAATTCTTATAGTTCCTATGTTTCAAATTGCTTGGACTTTTTTCTCCATTTGTACAGGGTTTGTCTACTTCCAGGAATATCAGGTTCTCTCTCTCTCTCTCTCTCTCTCTCACACACACACACACACACACAGAATGTGTACTGGTTATGGTTTTAAAGCAGAACTGAATATAGATTGACTAGTGCAAGCTTCTTGATTAGTAACTTTTCCACTCATCCTGGAATGAATGTTTAGTCACCGAAACATATTATAGGGTGATTTTAATTCCATGACAGGTATTTGATGCACTCAGGACAACAATGTTCTTGCTAGGAATGGTGTCTGTTTTCATTGGCATTTCCTTACTAGCACCTGATGATTCAAAAGGTACGTCGTTAAAGTTACTTGTAATGCTAAGTATGAGGATGAGAGGAGAAACTTACCCTGTAAATATTCTAGCAGGTGAAGTGAAAGATAATTCATCATTAGCTTCAATGACATTTTCAGGCAGTTCAACCGAAAAGGACAGGTACCCTTAATATCAACATGGAACTGGATGTACATGTCATTTGTCTTGTGATGTTATGCCAAGTTAACCATATCTTGAATCTGCTTCCTCGCCATGACACAACACAACACTTGCATTTCATAGGCTGATCGTGTCATCTGAAGAGGCGCATACGAGAGACTACGAAGATGTGCAGAGTAAAGACCCAAGATCATTTGGACAAGAAGGGACAGGGAAGATGAAGAAGCTGCTGGTTAGGGCAAAGGTGCAGAAAATTGGCTTTGCTTCTTTCTCTTCTTAACTGGTTAGATTAGGATAGTTATAATGAGAAAGGTTTGTTTTTTATGTCTCTTTTCTATTTGTCTTGCAGAGTGCTTGCTCAGTGGCTCTAAGCCTGAGAGATGAATCGGTCAATGCATCAGCAGTTCTGGTGATGCCCATGTTGTCGTCAAAGAGTTTCAGAGGAAGAACACTACAAAGGTCTAGGTTCGTGTCCTTACGAAACTCAGAGACAAGCACAATGCTTCCTTGATTCTTAGACAATGTTCTTAGCTGACCCAAAATGTCAATGTAAATTCTTTCTCGCTTGAAATCAATGAATCAGTTGTTTTTTTCTGATACCATGTTTGTGAAATGTGTGAACAAGAACAATCCTGATCTCATCATCTGGGGATGCTCCACGTGGATTCATGTTCTATGATCGTCCCGGAAATAAAGATCTGACATTTCTAATTACAGTCACAGTTTTCTATTTTCTGGGTAGGAGGATTCAATTCGGGTTTCAGAGAGTGACGTTAATTTTATGGATTCGACGACGATAGAGCTCAAGGTATTGTACGGGAGGGATTTAAAGGTGAGTAATTACTTCCAGAAGCCGGTGGTGTTCGTGGAGGTGTCGATCGCCGGCGACGAGGTGGAGCAGAGTCGGCAACAGGTTCAGAGGACGACGACGGTGAGGGAAGGTGACGGGCAACCGGAATGGAACCAGGAGATGCGGTTCGAGTTGACCGAGGCCATGCTCGGCGACCGCGACCACCTCTTCCTCCAGTTCGATCTCCGCCACGAGGGTCTCGTGTTCGGCGACAAGCCCATCGGAGAGGTCCGCGTGCCCTTCACGCACCTCTTCGAGGAATCAAACGGGATCGTCAGGTTCGTGAGCTACGAGGTCCGGTCGCCGGACGGGAAAGCCAATGGGTCGTTGAATTTCTCCTACAAGGTCAATTTGAAGGGCGGAGGGTCGGTGGGGGAGATGAATTCGCCGCCGTCGGCCGCCAACATCACCGGGTACCCGACCCATTTCTCGAATCCGGGTCCGTATCTGGCATATCCTGCGCAGAGTTTCGACGCCGGAGCTTACCCGATTGGGCATGAAATTGGGTACTCGCCGTCGCCGGTAGTTCCACTTGCTCATGAAATTGGGTACTCGTCGTCGCCGGGAGCTCCACATGGGCATGAAATTGGGTACTCGTTATCTCCTGGAGCTCCATATTCGTCCCAAGATGCGCACTATCAAGCACCAGAACACCCAAATGGTTACTACCCATCAGCGCCGATGACGCCAGCGCCGCCGGTGGCGGTGGCGATTCATCGTCACCACCATTATCACGGGCCTCCCCCGGCGAACCCGTGGGTATCGGATCCACGCGGGTACGGGTACGGGTACAGCCCAAGAGGGTGGGCCCCAGGTGGGACGGATGGGTACTCGTCGCCTTCGTCATGGAGTGGGAGGTGAGAAGTGGATTCACACGTGTCTGTGGGCTGTAGATCTTCTGTTGACCAAACCTGTATGTCTGGGCCCAAACAAATGGGCTGGGCTGGCTATTGATATCATCATATGGGCCCATTATTATTCGTGTATTGTAGTTGTAGGCCATCGGTTCTTTTTCGCATATAGAGAGGAAAAGAAACAAAGCAGTGCAGCTTTTATTCATCACATCAGAACACTTTCATATGAAAATATATCATCATTTGATCTTTTTGTTTTTTGTTTTGAAAGAATTTGACATTTTTGTTAACAGGAGGAAATGTTGCCCTATATTTTTTTTTTATCAGCGAAAGCATATGATAAATTACCCTCTCCTGAGGAAGAAAAATGTTACAAAAAAAATCACATGTCTACAATCTGTCTACAGATTGAAGGCGGGAGTTCAGAAAACAAAAGTAAAGCAATAAACAAGAAAGGGTACGCAGACCCAGAGGAGTAAGGGTACACAGACCCTGTAGTGAATGAGTACGCAGACCCAGTAGTGAATGGGCGCACAGACCCTGAGTGAACGGGTACGCAGACCCTAAGTGAGTGAGAATAGGTACGCCGACCTTGAGTGAATGAGAATGGGTACTCAGACCCTGAGTTAATGGGTACGCAGACATTGAGAGATTGGGTACGCAGACCCAGAAGATGAATGGGTACGCAGACCCAGAAGTAATGAAAGGGTACGCAGACCCGGAAGCCCCCCACCGGGGAAACTTCAGAAGTGGAGTGAATGGGTACGCAGACCCAGAAGTGAGAAGGGGTACGCAGACCCGTGAAAGAAAAAAGACAGCTAAAAAAAGAGATTCACACCCAAATATAGCTACCATGAAGCCCAAGAAAAGGTCTCAAACCCAGAGTGTCAGCCAAAAAGCGTAGAAAAGGCAGTCGTCTTCCAAAGTACTCACAAAAGACTTTACCCTAACTTGAGGAGAAAACTGTATCTCATCAGCATTCAAACTCAGCGAGTTAAAAGAAACCGACACGTCGGCGACCACCATCGCATAAGGGTAGAGATAAAACGGTGTAAAAACACCGAAACTCAAAATCCGTAAGAAGAAGGACTTCTCGATTCCAAGGCCTGAAGACCCAGTACAACCCGTCATAGGCCAACACCTGAAGAATGACGGGCCCCGCAACAAGACAGGAGTACAATGGAAAACGAAAGTAGCCTAAATCGAAGGATGAGCAGTAAACCTACTAGTTATAGATAAAGCCTAAGAGAGAAGAATAGAACCTCCGCGACGACGACCGGAGACGAAACCAGAAGCATAATGAATCCAAGCTAGGAAACGCCTCCCACGATGAAGCTGGACGAAACCCGGGAGCCACAACGAACAGGTCCGAAAAACAGCGGCCAAGCAACTCACACCCAGAAGGGGGAGAGAACTGAACAAGTCGCCGGAAGCAAGGAAAACTCCGACAACCCAAGATCACAAGCAGAGCTAACCGGCATGTACCGAGAGCCAATCGACCAAAACCGCTACAATCTTAAACCAAATGGAGAAGAAAGTAGTCCCACGCCGGGTTTGAGCCAAACTTCCCGATAAAATAGCAAACCAGCACTACCGAGCAGAGGCCTCCAACCTAAACCGTAGAATATTGGGGCTTCCCCGAACATGAAAACCGGGCCAAACCCACGCCAAGACTAGGTCAAAATAAACCCAGCCCAAAACAACTGGGTCAACCCGGCCCAACCCGCAGGTAACTGAACCGGCCCAACAGGAAGACCAACCTGAACAGTAAAGCCCATCCCGAAACCAATCCAGTCCCAAAGCGACCCACTTCCACCAGACCCGCCTCATCAACGTTGAACCTACCCGAGACCAGATCTCGTCGATCCCGCTGCCCCTACGAAATAAAGCAGAAGAAACGAGGAGAGATGACCCCATCGGAGCAGCGACCGACAACGACCAAGAGGCCGACACCACCGGAGCAGTCCACGACCTGTTGCCGAGCAGACCACGGGCTGTTGCCGAGCCAGATCTTTCGAAACAGGAACGAAGAGGAAGAAGAAGAGCTGGTACTACAGCGAACAGACATGGACTTCGCCGAGACCGGTAGACGAGAAGCACACACAGACCAACATCAAGCCCGGAGAGGAACCAGATCTGCAGAAATGGAAGGTACCAGAAGGAAGAAGGATAAGAGGAAAGGAAAAAGGAAGGGAAGAAAGAGAGGTAGGGGAGAAGGAGGCACGGCCACCGGCGATAGCCATGGCCTAGGGCCACGGCCATCGCCGACGACGACGACAGCAGCAAACGAAGGGGGAGAACATAAGCGGTAGGGTTTTTAGACGAGAGCTTTCAGTGGTTAGAGAGTTTACTAGAGTTTTTTTTTTAAGGTTGCCCTATATTATATGTGACTAAGATATACATGTAAATGGTCAGACACAAGGGTAGACTTCAAACGAAACAGAATTGAAATCATGATTTCTCATATAGAAGCGGAGGCTTCATCACTGAGGTGTCCACTCGGGAATAAAAATCGTATCGCTAGTTGCTATTTGATAATTGATACTATTGATGACCTTTATCATCATCATCAATTACACTTAGATCTGCTTATTTATTTATGATAATAGTAGAAAATTATTAAACATTTTAAAAAAAAATACCGATTGGTATCTTCGTATGTACATTATACTTAAAATAAAGATATATACTTGTCTTTTGAATATGTCAGGGGATGGACGGTCTGCATCCAGTGCAACAATGAAGGGAGAGGATGTACCACTCAGGAAAGGCATTGATATTAGGTTTGGCGCTATGTTGGCCGTCGTCTCATATGTGACCCTGATTTGTGACATAAGGCCACAATGGTCCCTCCGGTACGCTCTCTCTTTAGAGGATAGCATTATTAGGGTTCTCGTGTCTATACGTAGGAGGTGCTCGGGGGAGGTATCTAAGTGTGTGAAGGGTAGTTCACACCCTCGCCTATCCCCCATGAGTGGTGAAAGGGCTGATAGGGGTCACCGAATAATATCCGAAAATCAACTGAAGGATTACACCAATTCCATCAAATATCGATACAACATACTCGTATCAGGTCATAACCCGACATCTTCTAAAAGGCCCTTACAAATATCAGAGGGGGACTGGAACATCGTTTGTAGGAGTCTATACAATCTAAATGAGTGTATCAAGATTAGTTATGCGAGGTCAGTCAAATCTTAGTTCTCGTTTCATGTAGTTTCCAATAATCCTATTCATTATAACAACCATGTTGGAAACATCACTTCAGAATGGATTGACATGTTTATTTTTGTTGTAATTTTCTTTCTATGACATCTATATTTGTATATATCCTCGTCATGTTGTTAAAAAATTCCCATTTGAAAAAAAGTTGAAAATGCTATTATTATTTTTTATCAGTAAAAAAATGTTTTTATTGAAACCCCGAAGACAAAAGGGATCAGAGAAGGACACAAGGCTCAAGAGAAAAAACAAGAGAAGCACAAGAAACATCTTGGGAAGAACAATTGTAATGCATGGAACTCGAGACGTTGCCTCGGCACCCAAACACTCACACACGCAACCCAACCACGCCGGAAGAGGAAGAGGTTCCCGAAGACTCAGGCAGACAACACCGTAAGAGCAGAGGCGGGAGGAACCAACAACAGGACAACTCGACCACCACCAATCGAATCACATGCAAGGGAAATCCAGGAGAAAAGCACGAAGGATGAGAAATCGCCTGGGTTAACACCCTGAAAACAAACGGAGAGCCCCGTCAACACCGCCACAGAGCTGTGGGAGGGTCAAAGAGAGACGGAGAACCTGAGCCAGGTGCGAAAGGAGGTGGTCGGAGCAGTCCGACGGAGGAGGAGCGTTGGGGGCCAACACCCACGAGACCAGCGAAGCCATGAGCGCGCGAGGGCAACACGGAGCAGGCTGAATCGAGCAACACGACGAGCATAGGAGGTCGGAGGAGGAGCCAAAACTCAGGAAGCGGAGGCGAGTGTCCGTCCCAAGCCATAGAATGAGAAACCGGAGAGGCGGAGGAGCCCAGAGCCACACAAGCCCAGGGAAGAAGCTTCAGGGGATGAACCACCGGAAAAGAGATCAGACAACAGCAACGAGAGAAACTCTGAACCCAACCACAGATCTGAGAGCAGAATAGAGAAGCTGAGGCGGAGGCGAGTGTCTGTCCCAAGCCATAGAACGAGAAACCGGAGAGGCGGAGGAGCCTGGAGCCACACAAGCCCAGGGAAGAAGCTTCAGGGGATGAGCCACCAGAAAAGAGAGCAGACAGCAGCAACGAGAGAAACTCCGATCCCAACCACAGATCTGAGAGCAGAACAAAGAAGTTGAGGCGGAGGAAGCCGAAGAGGCTCGAGGGAGCAACCGGAAGAAGAGAAAGAGAGGAGAGACAAATGGTAGAGCTTGAGGGGGCCAGCGGCTCTCATGGCCCGAGGTGGACCACAAGACCCGTTGAAGACGACGGAGCTTGAAAGGGTTTCTTTTAGTCGAGAGGTATTTTTAACTTCAGCCTTTGATTGTATGGTATATTCGAAAACGCTACTATTATCTTTAATACATTTTGTTTTAGGGTAAACTTCATCCCACTACCCTAAAAAAACTTAAATTCCAACCCACTACCCTAACGAAACTTAGTTTCATCTCACTACCCTAACGAAACTTTTAGTTGCACTTTCATACCTACCGTTAACTTGACATCCATTTTTGGATGGAAAATGGTAAAAAGTCCAAAATACCCCTCACTAACACTCAAATTTTCAACAGCATACCATTGGTTTTCAAAAATTCTTTTTATTTATTTATTTTATATAAATAAGTTTTTTTTTAAATCAGATTTTATTTTTAAAAATTATTTTTTATTTTAAAAATTAATATTTTATTTTAAAAAATCAGATTTTATTTTTTAAAATTTAGCTTTTATTTAAAAAAATCAGATTTTATTTACAAAAATCATTTTTTTAAATAGCTTTTATTTTTAAAAATCATTTTTGTTTTATAAAATCAGTTATTATTTTAATAAAACAGATTTTATTTTTAAAAATCATATATTATTCTCAGAAAATCAGTTTTATTATAAAAAATCATTTTTGTTTTACAAAATCAGTTTTTATTTTAATAAAAGAGATTATATTTTTAAAAATTAATTTTATATTTTAAAAAATCAGATATTATTTAAAAAAAATCAAAAAGCAGTTTTTATTTTTAATTATTATTTTTATGCTTTTTTGTTTAATTCACATCTTATTAAATTCATTTTTTTTCAATCTACTACCCTTCTTCAACCTTAGAACAACCTTCAACCTCAGATGATTCATCATACTAAACCTAGCACCTCAGATCTGATTCATCATACTAAAACCTAGCACAAGAACATTGTGAGGGGTATTTTCCCATACTAAACCAAATCCCCCACCAAAAAAATCAAACCCAGTGATGAAGATGAGGAGAAGAGAGGGAGATGCTGGTTTTGTGGCTCAAACTGAGAACGAACGTGGCTGGATCGGAATCTATGAAGGACAGATCATATCCAAGGGTTCAGGGGCTCGGGACTGGTCCTGAGCGGCGGAAGCGGTGGCCATGGCTGGATGCGGAGGAGGAGCGCCATGTGAGGCCGGGTACGCAGTGGCGGTCAGAGAGTCAGGAGAGGTACAGTGGCGCAAGCTCCGGCGATGGAAAACGCGGTCTCTCCGGCGCGGACTGGTGGTTCTGTTGCAACGGTGGTCACGGTGGAGTGTGAAGGAGGGACGACGACCCACACGCTGGTGGCCGGAGAGGTGGGGAGGATGAGGGAGGCGGGCGGCAGTGGAAGGGATGATGAGGGAGGAGAGATAGTTAGGGTTTTGATGAAAAGGGAAGGAAGGAGAAGAACGTGATCAGATCTGTGTGGTTGAAAATAGATTAAGAGAGAGATAAGAGATGTTCCTGATTGTGTGGTTGAAATAAGAGAGGAGAGAGAGAAAGTCAAAAACATGTTTTAATTTAGGGTTTAAAGGGATTAGGGGTATATTAGGTATTTTTAGAAAAAATGGGGTCATGTGCAATGCACATGACCTTTTTCCGTCCAAAAACTAACGGTAGGTACTAACGTGCAACTAAAAGTTTCGTTAGGGTAGTGAGATGAAACTAAGTTTCGTTATGGTAGTGGGTTGGAATTTAACATTTTTTAGGGTAGTGGGATGAAGTTTACCCTTTGTTTTATCCTAATAAACGCGCTTGATCATAATTTGGGGAATGTGATATACTTTAATTGTTTCCTTAACAAAGTTTTTTGAATTATATATTATTTCAACAACAGAGATACAAACGAGTTTTATTGAGTAGATCAATGAGAGGGCATTACAAAAGTCAAATAAGGATATTGGAGTAGTATTATTGAAAAGCAAGAAGTGAGAATGAAACATAATCATCCCCTCCCATAAGGCCGACTGGAATGCTCATCATCCCAATCAAAATCACCATATTCCCAAATATTTAGCCTCCGAGCCTTGGCCTCCTCCTCGTACCTCTTCCACTCCTCTTGTTTCACCTTCTTCTCCGGCGAGTCCCACTTCTTCCTACTCTCCAACCGAGCCAACCCAGCCTAACCACCACCAACAACAACGTTACTCCAAACACAAATTAAACACAGTACAAAAACAAAAACATATATATGTTCCGCACTACATATATAGTAGGGATAACTCTGATTACTAATCTTCTTGAACGTTTCATTATTACGTCCTAACCCAAGGTAACGTTTCGTTACAGTTCCATACACGAAAGGTTTGAACTTTTACAAAACCTGATATGAACCGTTTAAATTAACGATTTCGTTAACAGGGGAAGTGAAAAGTCGAAACTACCCCTCCATTCACGTTAACCTTTCAGCTTCCCATGCCCGTTCAACATGCAATTAGAACACTTAGTATACATGTCCAACAATTTTTCAACACTGAATTTCAAAATAATGCATTATTTTGGGAAAAATGAGCTGAAAGGTTAACGTGAATGGAGTTATAGTTTCGACTTTTCACTTCCCATGTTAACGAAATCGTTAATTTAAACGGTTCATATCAGGTTTTGTAAAAGTTCCAACCTTTCGTGTATGAAACTGTAACGAAACGTTGGTCTGGGTTAGGACGTGAAAATGAAACGTTGAGAAAGGTTTGGACCCAGAGTCTTCCCTATATAGTACACAAACCTCTAACATAGCCGCATTGATGGTCGTCCCACTCTCTTCGTCCACAAGCGTCACCATCAGCATCGGTGCATCTCCCCGACCGACCCTTCCCTCGATCCGGACACTGAACACCTTACCGTTCCCGAGTGCGAGGTCGCTGAAATACGCTGCCGCCTCTTCCCCATATTCGTCGTCCATGTGCGGAACCTTAATGTAAGCGAGACTGCATAGCTGGGCGACGCCAGGCGCCGACGCTAAGGACTCGTCGAGGGGGCGCAACGAGTGATATGGAACCGTTTCTCGGTTGCCGTAGTCAATGTAGAATACATCGTACCTGTCCTTCTGGGACTCCAGTCTTTGTGGCACTTCCACTATCTAAACACATATTATACATGGAATAAAAATAGTAGAATATAATTATAATTAGATCTTCAATCATTTAGTATCAGATTTCTTTATGAATATGAATTTGAATCTCATAACTCCAAAATATTAATTATTTCGTTTAATACTATTTATTATATCTTATCTTCAACCATTAGCTTGAGTTTCTACTGATAGTTCTTACCATAGCTCGATTCCAAGTGTTGTCTGCGCTGAACATTGCGGACACGACCTCCCCTTTCCTAGGAAGGAAGGACCCGAAGGCGGGTTTTTCGAGACTCAAAGAAGCCATCTTCTCCATGATGGAAGCAACTCGGTGATCCCCAACTTCTTGGGTGTAGAACTTGCCACCGCCCATGACTTCAGTGACAAGAACCTGCGAACAAACAAAACACAAAGTTTCAAGTTCTTGTCGGGATACAAACACAAATGAGCCAGCTGCTGTAGAATATTAATGCACCTTCTTCACTTCTTTGGACCGTCTTGGAACATTACTGCTTTCTCGGAGATCGATGTAGTTCTCCCATATCTGCCATTTAGAACGCGGTCGAGGTTAATAGTATGAAATAATAAGGATCGAATCAAGTGAACAAATTTAGGTGAATCACCTTCAGTTTTTTATGTTTGGCTGATTTCTCGGCCTGCATAAGACGAACATCTATCATACTCTCATGAAGGCTGGTCTGAACCTTTGCAAGTCCGGCTTCGAGAAGTACCACGGCTATGTTTGTCTTCCCTTCCCATAATGCCCCTAAGAATGTCCCTTTGCTATCCACTGCCTGCACCATAACCTGCACAAATCACAAAATTAGGAAAAAATTATATGTACTAATACAAATTAAAGATATAAATTATTATAGAGAATCCGTCCAGGTTTGGTCCGAGGTGATGTCCTATCCTCAAAGTCCTTGTCAGCTTATGGAGATAGGTCCCTTGGGTGTTTAGAGAAAGTGCTTCTTGAGTTTGTCCCATCTAAGAAACTACAGGGCCTGGGGGAGTCGTGGGAGGATCAGATAAAGGCTGGGAAGCAGTCCGATGATTGACAACTTGGGCTCTATGGACCTACTCCGAGAAGAGTCCCTGGGACAAGCCGCCACTCCCAACCAGACTGTCAGGTTCAAATTCGGTAGCTCATTTGACAAAACGAGTCTTTGGAGAACAGGGACCAAACAACGTTTAACCCCTACTTTGAGCGGTTACTGGCAGTTGACTCCTTTTGGACTTTATTTATGTTCTAGTATTTGTTTCAATTTTTGTTTTAGTTGTGATTGTTATAACCGTTTTCTATAAGACCGGTTCGTTGTTAAGGATTATTGGATCATAATCTTTACAAGAATAATGACCATTGTAATGATCATTATAATGACTCTATTTTTCTATTAATGAAACTACTTCTTTCTCTCAAATTTTTTTATAGAGAACGCATGATCCAACGATTTTTTATATATTTTTCCGTAGATTATTACATCTAACGTTGGTTTAATGGTTCTAGAACCACCGTAATTGAAAACCTGTAGACACATATATCAAGTATAATAAATAGGGAAAACTACCGATACCTACCCAAAACCATGTCCATTTAACTGATGTTTACCTTGAAGTTTAAAGTTAAATGATGCATACCCTAAAGTTACGACTTGTAACTCAAAACCCCTTATGTCAGCTAAAATGACAAAAATACCCTCAGTGATTTTTTTATATAATTTTTTTGAAATATAAATGAAGTTATTTTTTAAATAAAAATGAATTCATTTAATAGGTATATATATATATATAACAAAAGTAATTTTTAAATAATTTTTTTAACATAATTATTGAAGTGTAGTTGAGGGTATTTTTGTCATTTTAACTGACGGATGGGTTTTGAGGTACATTTCGAAACTTAAGGGTATACATCAGTTAACTTTAAATTTCAGGATAAACATCAGTTAAATGGGCATGATTTTGGTTAGGCATTGATAGTTTTCCCTAATAAATATTCTGATAAAAAAAAACATTACCTCGACATTCTTCTGCAAGATTCTCCTTCTCATCAAAGCAACCGCATCATCGGAGAAACGCTCACCGCGGCCGGGACTTCGCACACCGGAGAAGGCGAAGGCAATGGTGCATCCATCTCCGGGAAGTCTAACTTTAAACCGGTGCCCACTGAACACGTGCTCTACGATAGCAGCACGCCCCCGGCTGCCTCTCAAGTACGGGAAAAACCCCTTGGCATCATTAGCTGACGCCTGAACAAAAACGATATATACAAGTTCATTATTTGGAGAACAAAGACAAGTATTAATTAAGTGCTTATATATATATATAAATATATATGAAGCTCTTACATTTAGAAGATCTGTATCATGCTCAACCGGAGGATCCATACAGGAATGGATCCCCTTCTTCGCCTCCACGGCCTTCTCCTCAGCTTTCACTAGGGTTTCATAGTAATGAGATCGCTCATCGAAGTCCATGTGTTTCACGGCCACACCTAGACCTTCCGCTATCACCATCTCGGCTACGTTCGGCCCCAGCTGCTGAAACTTGGAAGACCCCTCGGAAGGGCATAGGAACACTGATCCGAAATCCATCATTCTCGAGTCTTCTTCATCGGCCAGGTTGATCTTTCTAGTAAACTCCATTGAAACATATACCTAGATCATGTGTAATAATTTCAACCCTAAGGTTTTGTGTAATAAAATGTACCAAAAACATTACCGAGCTTAACTAACGACTCTAGCTGATAGTTAAAGGTTTAATTATAATTTTGTATTATAACAAAGAAGATCAATAAGTACCTTGCGCCCGTTGAGGTGCGAGCGTACATACTCTTTTGCCACTAGAGCATAGGGCGCAGGACTCTCGTCCCGACGATGACTGCCTATCTTGGGACATTTGAGACTTGAGAGATGTACTCGGCGCTCTGCTGAGGGACAACCGTACGGCGCAGCATCATCGGCAATGACGATGAAATCCCCACTTACAACCTCCATAACCTAGGAAACATCATGTGTTTTTTTATACCTTGCAATGTTAATTAAGCAGCTAACATGGTTTCACGGGCATTTTTGTTGGGTTAATTGCAGAATACACATTATAATTTTTAGTTTGGTTTTTACGTCCAGTTGGCTAAACTTTAAAAAAATATCATGTATCCCAAAAATGGTAATGCAGCTGATCATGAAAAAAAACAGACTTCATAACTATCAAAACCATTTAGTTTCCAAACTAAAATCATAGTAATGCCAACCCGTTCATAGTTCCAGCCTGGATTTAGCTTCGACAGATATACGATCAGTTAATGAGGTGGAGACTTTAGGAGTTGGATTGGGTGTGGAAACAGTATCGGAGGAAGTTCAATCTCCAGTCCATCAGCAAGATAGTCCCTGGAAGGACGCTCTCTTGAACTCTAAGTCTCATAAGGGTCGATCTCCAAAGAAGAAGTCATCAGTTCCCTCACTCACTCTAAATTATCTTCACTTTACCAGGTCAAAGACGATCAATCTTTGAATCGAGAAAGTGGTATTACAACACCGTCTCTAGGGCCCAATGCGTGGACTAAGGTTTACGAATTGGTTTTCAAGAAGAAGTTGCTTGTTGATCGTAATTTGACTACTTAATCTTTTTGTGATCCTTATCAGGTCTTTATTTGTTGATCGTTACGTCGTTGATCTGGCTTTGGTGAGGATTTGTGGTTTTTTCTTTTTCTAGAAAAAAGCTCGGCATTGTAGCTCCTATGTAATCCTTGCTTTAATCTTCAACCTTTAGGCCATTTTCTTTTTAGAAACGGTCTCTTTTTTAATAAATTTTTCGAGTTTATAACAAACAAAAAAAATCATAATAATGCCTTTCATTTGAACGCCAATATAAGCAAAGTAAGGACTCACAGTTCCGGTGAACTCCTGGCCTTGGATTGGCTTTGTGCAAGAAAAGGGAGGCACGAAGTTTTTCCAAATCTTGATACCATTTTTCTTGGCTATGATCTCAGCCGCCTTCAACTGTCGCCTAACATCTTCGTCGAGGAAGCACGCACTGGAATCGACATATCTCGCTAACCCCTTAGTTCACAACAATGAAGAGGTGTTACAACAATATCGAAGGCAGCTCTTTGCAAGATATGAAACTGTATAATAAGTGAATATAGCATACATTTGTCAGAAGCTCCATGGCCAAGCTCCTCGATGCACTGCCTTCATAGTAGTACACTGAACCAACCAAGTTGCCCGACTTGTCCACTCCCTCAAGAACAATGCATACCTGCAGTTCTCGTGATACATCAATCTTAAAAGTCTAGGAATCAAAAGTTTAATGTGAACCCAAATTTTAAGAACTCACATCTCTATGTAAAATGCGCGTTTCTGTGAAGTATCTAGCTTTCTTCCCAAACTTCTCAGAGGTCATTTCAGGTGGTGGTGGCATGACCGCGGCGTGCTTTTGTGCCAGTGTTAGCGAGGTGGAGGAGCTACCTGAAGACTCACCCTCCCACATGCGGGGGCTTACTATACTTGGCCATTCCATTCTTCCCGAGCATGGCGCCTAAGACAAGATAATCATGGATGGAATGTTAAAACCCGGTCTAACCTAAAAACTCAAGTTGATAAGGAGAGATATCAATATGTTTATCAGATGAACACTTCCGATTTTGGGACACATATTTAACACTCCCTCCGCACAGTGACAGATTCGGGCATGAGGAGAGGTTCTTTAACATAAACTCAAACTAATTCCGATATCATATTAAAACTCATTTCAATTTAAAAGCTCAAACGGATAAGTGGAGATATCAGTAAAGTAAGTTCATCGAGTGGCCAATATATTCACACACTTTATAACATGGAAGAGATGATAAGAAGAAACATGGGAAGGTTAGTTAGATATGTTACTTGGACGCCAGCTACAAGCATGCGGATGAACTGGAAGTCGGGAAGCAGGTAGGCTTTGATGGTGGTCCCGTCTTTGACATGTTCGACGATGGCCTTGCATGGCCTTCCTTTCCTCTGGGCTCAGATTACTGGAGCTGCACTCCCGTGAAGAAGTAGGTGGCTGCTGCAGATTTGGAGTCAACACACAACATCAGTTATGACAGTACGTACGAGGATGATTTGAAAGTGGATGTAATGAATTGAACCTGGCTCCACTGTCCTAAACGTTTGCGCCTAGCTTCAATCTGAAGCCGATGAAGGTGCTCCAGGTTTGGGCTTGCTTGGATTTGTTGCTTCACCTGTAAAACGAATATCAACGACAATATTGCAAGTATTTTTTTAATATGCTATTTTCATAAATAAAAAGAAAAAACTAAACTTCCCTAAGAAAAAAGAAGAGCATCGGAGATAATCAAATACAAAACTGTCAGGCTTATACTAGGCCTCAACAACAGATGGACCGTGAAACAGTTCAAGACCCAAAACTTTGAGAAAATCAACAACTACGAGTCAGGACAGATGGATCGAGAAACAATTCAAGGCCCAAAACTTTGCCTTGAAGCCCCGAGTGGCAGATAACTTTAAGCATTCGACCCTAAGAGAGATTTTTTACGGCCCGAAATATGATGTATCTTGTACCATACAACTATAAACTATTGCTATACAAAGAAATAAATAAAACCCGTGTTGATATAGCACTAATAAGTTTAAGAGACTAGAAAAGAAAACACGAAACAGCGTTTTCTTTGGGAATCGGCCCTAAAAAGCTTCAAGCTCTCTCAACCATGGCTTTTATGGATCAATCCTTTAGGGTTTCGCATCGTACCCCTCAGGGGTTGACATCTCGTCGTCGTCGATCACCTCCTCAGTCGACGTGTGCCACCGGGTTCCTGCTCCAGGTTCAGCTACCTTCTCGTCCGCCTCCATCCGTTTCTCACATCGTAGCTCTCCGGTCTCGAGCAACCCCGTCTCGATCAAAATCAGTCATGGCACCCGGCCGCTCTCCCCGGCCGTCCCTGCTCCTGCGATCGATCAAGTCCTGGGCATCTGGTCTGCGTCAACGACGGGGCGAAGCTCGGCGCTATCACCCTAGACGACGGGATCGTCCTCGGGGCGCCAGCGTAATGCAACACAAGGGTCACGGCGTACTTCATGCCGTCGTTCTGGTCTGGGGTCTACAGACGGAGGCGTTTCAGCCTCCTTCGAAAGAATGAGAAGACCCGGCGGGGTGGGACGGTCTGTCTACGAACTTTACCCGCGGACCCGGGACTACCAGTGCTGGGGAGTTCCGAGAAATCCGCATTCAAGGCACTACTTACAGCCTTTATTAGGTCTACTTTGTGTTTCTTTATAGGTCGAATAAGTCTTTGGTTAGTTTGGTTTAGAACGTTGAGTTTTATTATTATTGAAATGTCGGTAAGGGGAACTCCTGAGTTCGGATCTGCGATTATTTTTATGGATCCATGAGCACTTGGTGGACTACGGTCGATCGGGACAAATATCTGGAATCCTGGGCAGTTATGCCCTAACCTGTAAGGTTGCTATTTTACAGTAATACAATACCTCTCTACTCGTTTCAAAAAAAAAAGTTTAAGAGACTAGAAAGATTGAGGAAAAAGAAGTATCGGTCCTAACTCTCTCTTTTTTTAAAGTGATCTCTCAACATCCGGCGGCGGTAAGTATTTTTTTCTCATGGTGTGAGCCAAAGACATATGTTTAGGCTAGATTTTGGGCGCCTTCTCTGATGAATGTCAAGTACGAGTCTTGTTTTCTCCCAATGTTGTCTTTGTTCTATACAAAAGTCTGGTCTGATCCTCTGTGTCGGAGGTAGGATCCGACGGAGGCGACACGAGAACCTAGGTTGAAGGCCGAAGGAAAACTCAGAACAGACTTCGACAAAGCTTCGGGTTCATCGGCGAGAGGTTGAAGATGAGAGTTAATGGATATCGATCCTATAGTGATCTAACTACTGGAATGACCGACATAAATATTGATTCTCCAACTTAGGCGAAGACTGATCAACAGCCTCACCAAGAGCCATGAGTTGGAGACGGGTGTTGGGATAATAGGATGGTGTACTGTCCCACAAAACCCCAAACAGGTTATCCCATCCATTCCCCATCAGATGGAACATCTCTATCTATTCTGGATAACATGGTCTACCAACGGATGGTCGAGCAATCATCTTTACAGCCTTCCCCTAGTAACAAATAACTTTAGGCTTCCGATCCTGAGAGAGAGATTTTTTTACTCCCTGAAATTTATATGGTGTATCTTGTAACAAATATTACTATACGAGGAATAAATAAAACCCGAGTTGATATAGCATTGGTAAATTTAAGATACTAGAAAGCGGAGGAAAAAAAGTGGCAGTCTTCTCTCTCTCTCTCTCTCTCTCTCTCTCTCTCCCCCTCTTATGGGTGATCTCTCAACATTCATCGGTGATGAACTCTTCTTTCTTATGATGTGAGCCATTGATATCTGTTTAGGGTAGGTTTTGGGTGTCTTCTCTGATGCAAGTCAAGTACGACTCTCGTCTTCCCCACTGTCGTCTTCGTTATATACACAAGCCTAGTATGATCCTCTTTATCAGAGGTAGGATCCAGTGGTGGCGACACGAGAACCTAGGTTGAAGGCCAAAGCGAAACTCACAGCACACTTCGGAAAAGCTTCGGATTCATCAGCGAGAGATTGAAGATGAGAGTTAATGCATATCGGTGCTATGGTGATCGAAGGACTGGGATGACCGACACAAGTATTAATTCTCCAACTTAGACGAGGAGTGATCAGCAGCCTCACCCGAAGCTATGAGCTAGGAGACGGGTTGTGGGATAATAGGATGGTACACTATCCCACAAAACCCCCAACAGATTATCCCGTCCCTTCTTTATCGGACGGAACATCTCTATCTATTTTGGAGAGCATGGTGTTCCAATAGACAGTCGAAACATCTAACCGAGTTCAACAATTATCCTGATAAATCTGTACTTATATTTGCCGAGAGATAACCTCGTTAAAAAAAGAAGATAATTTGCGAATTAGGCGAATACCTTGGCCATGCCATAGTAAACAAGCAAACAAGCCACATTGATGGTCTGCAGAAAAACAGAGCAGAACTCCCTGTTCTTGGTGGAGGTGTAATCTATTCTGAAAATCACATCCTACGAAACAAACCCATTTCAGTCAATTTTACAAACAAAATAAAAAGACAACTCATGACACAAACTAAAAAAACACTCCTAGGTTGCAGGAACAAACCTCCCCAATCAAGAGTTTTCTCAGAAACTCTCTACTCTCCCAAGCATAAGGTTCGTCTGCACCGCCCACAATCGCAGCCTAAACACAACACCATGTCACATTAAAAAATAATAAGCAAAACTACAATCAGTTCTTCAATTGACGGGTTAGTTTTTAGTTGAGTTGATCTTCTAAAACGTGCACAGAAACCGTGAAGTGAGCAAGTAATAATGGGAGCTTGAGAACAAACCAGTTTGGGAGCTCTGATGGAAGAAAGAGACACGACTTTGTCCAGACTCTGCTTCAAGGCGGCGAGCCTGAGCGAGTCCCCGGAAGGGACTCCGATCACACGGCCGATGTACCACGTTGCTGTCTTTGGCGGCGCCGCCTGATCCTCTTTGTCGGAACCCATTTTTCTTTTTTAATTGAATCTACGAGCAACATAAGATAATGTGTCATTCATTGAATCCAAGGCAACATAAATAAATAACCATATCAAAACATTAATTCGAACGACCACATAAGTCATGTAATTAAGTTCATGAGACTCTAATCAAGTGATTTTGATTATGGATCATACCCAAATCAGACAAGCTTTCTGAGAAAATGACAGAGGAGATTGAAATGGGTTGATGATGGAGATGTGGATGAAAATTAAGGAGGTGTTATTTGTAATGGGGCAGAGCCAAAGACTCAGACAAATGTTGCCACTTTTACTTAATTTCCTCTCTTTAAGTAATTGCCATTTTTGGGTTTGTTTTTTTCACCAAGTATTGATGCTTTTTTCTTCTCTTTTCATATGCACCCCCTCCTCCTAAAATAATTACAAGAATTTACCTTGTTAATGCTTTAACTTGTTAGGCTTAATTACCATTGAGTGCAAGGTTTTTCTATTTACTGTTGGTTTATTGTGAAGATGAAATGGGTTAATGTATATCATATTAATGAATAATAACTTGGTTATTTTTACGTGAGAATAACGGCCTACTAATTATCTGTGTTACTCAATAATTGAGTTTCATACTTCGACGTGGTTAAGTTTCGTTTTAATGCATGTAAATTGGATTGTTCATTTATTTAGAGTATGATTGTATTTTTTTCGTGAGACGGTTCTTTTCATATTTAAATCACCGGTTTTTAGTTATTCTTGTGATGAGACAATATAACGCATTAATTATGTGTATGCTACTTAATGATTGAGTTCCGAATTTCACGTGGCTGATATCTGTTTTGATCATAATTAGTTAGGTTGTTCATTTATTGTGTTACTGTATTTTGTCGTGACGCTGTTCTTTTTATATTTAAGCTTATCATTTTTCGATTCTTTTTGTAATGATTATTTTTATTTTGTCTGTAGTAATAGTATAATTATTATCTTTCTTTTACGATGATTAAAAAGTGTTATTTTATCTCCGACATCCAAGATATCTGTATTGACAAAAGAAGACAATTAGGTTGTTCATTTATTGTGTTACTTTATTTTGTCGTGGTGCGACTCTTTTCATATTTAATCTATCGATTTTCAATTCTTTTTGTAATGATTGATTCTTTTTTTTAGAACAAGTAATAATATTATTGAGAAATTAAAGTCATTATAAAGAGTGCCTCAAGAAGAAGATCCCCTGATTAATAAGGAACAGTCATAGAACGAGCCTTCCTAACAAATCAGGAGAGGCCTTGTTCGCAATTCTCATAACAAATTCAAGAGTTAGTCTCTCGTTTTTAAAATCATGATAGCTGAATGAAATTTAAACTAATAATTTGGCGAGGACCGCTCAAAGTAGTGTCTAAACGCTACTTGATCCCTGCTTTCTAAGGACTCTTTTCGTCGTGAGGTGGGAGACCGAACTTGAACTTGACAGTTTTAATGGGAGGTGAGCGATGATGGTAGCCCTAAATCCTTGGGTAAGAGCCCTGAATCGTCGCTCCCTAAACATTAACCTTGCAAAAAGAACAAAACAGATAAAATAAGCCAGAGCCAATCAATCAGAGATTGAGGAGGAGGGTGCTGTTCAGGGCGGGGGAGGTTGACTGATGTCGAAGAGAAACAGGCGGCAACCTTCGGGGTAGCAAGGGGGGACCAAAACAGAACCCGGAGACACGTCGTTGGTGGCGAAGGGGAGCCAACAACGCGGTGGCTAGAGGTTGCGCGAACGAAACCCTAGCAGACGTGGAGAAAGCTTTTCCATCGATGGCAAGTTCCACACAAACGACTACAAGATCGGATTGTGACACAATCGTTGGTGCACAAGATCCGACAAAAACTTTCAGGACAAGAACAATAGATGCTTGAACTCCGATAACACCCTAGACCACATAAACTATATTATAAAATAATACTAGGGTTGAGAGTTCTCAAACCCTAGCAAAGCACTAAGTTTTTGTTATGATTCTGTCATCCCTTCCTATAGTAATTTTCATTAATTGTAATGATTGATTTTATTTTGCCTATAGTAGTATAATTATTATATTTTTTGTGACGACTAAAAAGTATTTTTTATCTATAACATCCAAGATATATATATTAACAGATGACGGCTTATTTGTTTGCAATCTAAGAGTACAATAAAAATTATGAAAATCTTAACTATATCTAAATTTGATAAATTAAGTTGTTATTTTTTTATCGATATTATTTAATATTTTTAATGATCTATAAAAATATATTTTTTAAATGACGATATTTTAGAAAGAAAGAAAAAAAAGAAACACTCCTAAGAGTAGAAGAAATTAAATGTAACCTGTGCTAACACATTGTATCCAGTTTAATTCATCAAGGTTAATTAATCATTTTAATTACTTAACTTATGCTCTCAACATTGATTATCACAATCATTCCTCTCAACAAAAAAAATAGCTATGCACTTCAGTGAGATTTCGAATTATTGAAAGTTTGCGGGGGGCAAAATAAATAATAAATAAGTGGTAAGGCCTTACACTAAAATATATAAGAATAGTAACGGTTACTCTGAAAAGCAGTAGTGTTTGTCTGTTTGGAGCTGACTTTGTGGGTTCATCAGCCAATAGCGAAGGCAATATCTTCAACCGTCGGGGACTCGGAATCCGGAAAAAAACGGTTACCGTGAAACACGCAGGCAGTGGTGATCGGCTGGACCATACCGCTGCGGTGGTTCCGTACTTGTAATCGTTTGCTTCTCGACTTGATCAACCTTCGGACGTTATGAACGGCTTAAATCGTACTACTTGGTTGGGCCGAGGTCCAGATGCTCAAGCCTGGCCCAATATGACTCATTTGGAGCCTAATGCAAGTTAGCCTTCCCTTTCACTTGGGCTGAACCCATTCCCCTAAGGGATATACTACATTTTTCAATTAAAATGGTAATGAGTTTTCACTTTTTGGGTTTACCGGCACATTTTTAAGGTTGATCTTGAGATTGGAGTCTCTTGGAGGTATAGATTTTCTCTGATGAGTTGTCCGTCGGCTGTCAATTTTAACCCGTAAATCTGAGAGAGATTTGGAACGTCGAAAATGTGATGTCGATGACGGACGTTGTGGATGATAGTTGAGGATGACTGTCATGGATAGAGGATGACGATGTACAAAAGTCATACGCTGAACCTAAATGTGTGTTCAAGAGATACTAATATACGCGTCCATAACGTGTGTATGAATTCTTGAGAAGAGAGTTACATAAACCGTTTAAATTGTAAATGAATAAGAAATTAAATCTATATTAAGTTTCACTTAAATTATCCATTTTTTTTGTTTAAGAAAGAAATAGTTTTAAAAATCAAGACTTCAACAAAAAAAAGTTGATTCATATTGGTTTGTACTTTTTTAAACGTTAGACATATATACTAATAAAAGAAAACGTTTGAAGACATTAATTTAAAATAGGTCTTCCAGGAGATATAAAATTCAACTGAAATAAATGTATACACAATTAATAACTCCAAACAGCGTGGAACGAAATAATAAACTGAAAACATGCTTATTGATCAAAATGCTCGAAGAGTGTAAATATGGGGATACTACGATAGTTGTGAGCTATGACAGAGCGGACCCAATTTCTTAAAACAGAGTGTCAATCGATTATGGGATGTGCTCTTAGGATGATATTGCGTTAGCGGTCGAGACCACCGAGACAGTTGTTGAAGCTCAAGAATGAGGGCTTGGCCATCCATGTAACCATGGACTGAAATGGCTTAATTGGACCATACATCCTCCCAAAGAACCAGTTGACGTCATCCCCTCTCTGATGATAATGAGGGTCATTAGAAGCGTAAAAGTGCTGGTTCTTGATCTGGTAGGAGAATGTTGCGCTGGTACTTGATAGATTCTATGCCACCTTATGATCGATGAGGGAGGAGTACCGCGAACCCCTCATCGACCCCCCCCCCCCCCTGTTTCCTCATTGGGAAGGTGAGGGTGTGTGCATCCCCTCACATATTTGTTTGTCTCTCCATTGAAACTGACAGACCCCAATGAGTTAGGACCCAAATCGATCACAATAATCCACCGTCAAGTTGCAAACAGTACACATTCTGATCGGTTTGTGGCGGTGCGTAAAGGAGGAGGAGTAGTTGTCACTGTTGACTATCCCACGGCTAGAAAACGACCATGTGTCGTAGGAACAACCCTCAACGTGATCTACGTGGTCTCCGTTATCGCGCCCAGTAGCCGAGCCTGCCCCATCATCGCCACTGCAACTGGCATCCATATTTTCTCCTTGTTGGCATAGATTGACCGCCTCGGTGACAGGTCGAACCCATCCTCCATCTTTGGAACCGACCATCGCCCCCATCAGTCCTTCTACCCTACCGAGTCGGTAGTCATCCCTGTACCGAGTCGGTAGTCATCCATGTACCGCTGTTGTCGCCGCCATGGCTTGTGGTTGCGCCTCTACCTCTACAAACTTGACCTCTCTTTACATTAAGAGAGAGAGGTTCTTTCCCTACGATTTTGAGAAGGTGTATTTTCATCTTCTTCTTCGCCACCCGCTTCGAGCACACATGAACCTTCCCCTGCTACGGTTGGAGACGCATCCGACTCCACTACCATCTCCATAACTGGCGACAACCCGGTCGTGGTCAGTAAGCAAGAATACTCTATCACCCCGATCTCACTCCTTCCGATGGGCATGGATTGTATGTTCCATGTTAGATATATAACTATGATTGGCCTTCAACCATCATCTTAAGCTTTTAGTTGAGTTGGTTCTCTAATATGGTATCAGAGCTTGTTACCTCACGGACCCGGGTTCAAACCCCTATCTCTAAAAAAAATTCTAATTTAATCTCTATTTATCAAATTTTCTCTAAATGGGCTAGCTCTTATCACTTTTCTCAATGGGCTCATCTCTCTCTTCTAAATAATTGACTTCCAAAACCGTAAACGGCTTGTCCGTGAAGACGCGTGTTAAAATATAATTATTATTGAACCTTCAACTATCAACTTAAATCTCGCTACCATTGACGTCTCCGGAAATCTCGGTCGGACTGAGATTGTGATCTCTGATTCGCGATTGACCAGTACTGCGACAGTTGAACGCAGTGAGGAAGAAGAGGTTAATGTTGCTGAAGGGCCTGGGCTTGCAACTGAAGCGGGTGGGCCTGTTGCTGGGCCGTTTGTAGTTAGTGAGAATGGTTTGGGTTATCCTGCACATGGGGCAGCTGGGCATATGACCGGGCTGGATGTGAATGGGTTCGTTTCTGGGCCTGTTCAGGTTGGGTCTGATTCCAGCCCAAGTCCGTTTACTACCTCTCCTGCAGCCCAATCTGTACAGCAGCCGGCATCTCCGTGGAAGGATGCTCTCGTCCGTTCGAAGCGGGTGAGCCGTCCCCCTAGGCACTTGACGGAAATTTATACCTTGAGTTGTAAACCAAAGGTTTCCGATAGACAACGGTATGTCTGTCCCGTCGATATTGGGAAACAAGTTGAGCAAATCCGAAACGGAAACACTCAAGTCGTAGCTCCGTCTCATGGTACTGATGCATGGATTAAAATTCGTGAGTTGGCTATCAAGAAGGCTGCGACGACTCGTCCTTGATCGGAAGACGAGGATTGGTGGGGTTTTTCTTTTATTGATTTTTGTTTCCGTGTTTTCCTTTTGAAAAGGCTAGGCCTTTTGGCTCCTTCATTTGGAGTCCCTTTGTAATCGTTGGTTGCCACCCTGTTTTTCTTTTAAGCAGGGCATTCTGATCTCCTTCTGGAATCAGTCTTATTAATAAAAATTTTGAGCTTATCAAAAAAAACTTTCAACTTAAACTTTTAGTTGAGGTGATTCTCTAATACTTCACTCGTGTAAGTCCAAGATCTACATTTGTTGCCACTAGACGCCACTCCCTTCAGATTGAAACTCAAAACACCTTCCGATTCTTAACCACACTCTCCTCTTGTCGGAATTCAACAATAAAGTCAACATAATACTATGTAGTCTTCTTTGGGACGACATGTTACCCCAACCCTAGCCGTCGCTCTCTCCGTCTTGATACTCATATATCAATTTATATTTTATACTAGATCATTCATGTTTAGGGATCAGATTCGGATGAACCATCGAATTATCCATGTGGACAAAGGAAAAGTCCAAAATAAACCTGTAGATGTGATGCATATAGATATTTGGTTGGTCGGAAAGGGACGACAAGAGATGAGGACAAAACGGGATGTTTGAAGGAAATGGTCGACACCCAAAACGACACGCGTAGTGAGTGAGCAAAGTGACTTGAATCACACTCGGTTTTATTATTTTATCAAATAAATAATTTTTTCTGACCCCTTCTCATTTCTCATTGATATACCGCGAAAGCTAACCAACCAACCAAACCGACGACCCATCAATCCGCGTAAATTTAATTTATTGCCCAAAACTCTCACTCTCACCCATCTTCTTCTTCCTTTCCTCTTCGGACTCAAAATCTCTACTGAAGAAGAAGATCATTTTTTCTTCTCTGTTTTCGATTGCAATCATTAGGAAACCGCAGGAAGAAAGGGTCAATTCGTTTCTGTATAATCCATTTTCAGACTAGATTTCGCAATCCAAGGTAAAGATTTCGTCTTACATCGGCAGTAGTGTTAAATCAAAGGATTAGATGTTTCCCTTTAGATTATTGTAAATGTAATCGCAATTGGATTCTGGGTTCCTGAGTCGATCAGGGTCAGGATCTGATTTTTCCTGCTCGATTGATTGTGTTTCGCACTTGGGTTTTGATGTTGATGCTTACTTAATTGTAGTTCTCTTGAACCGATGTTCATGTTGCTAGCTTTCCACGCATGAATTGAGTAAATTTCTCTTATCCCCAAGTAATTTCTGGAACTATTACTGCTTCAGTGTTTTTTTTTTTACTTCTATAGGCTTTACCCAAATATTGAAAGATTTATCTGAATTCTGATGGTGAATTCATCAAGGATTTAGCAAAGTTGACTATGGGTTGTTGGGGGAATCTGAATATATTCACCCACTCAGTGTGTACCTTCCCATTATCTGACAGTGAGCATGGGAAGATTGGCGTCGTATTACACATACCTGATAATTTTCCAGTGTTTATTTGGATTTCTGTTAATCAATATCTCAAGCATTAACCTATTTCTAGGATATATCCGGGTGAACTTGTATCTTGCGTTGTCTGAACATTTGGGTGTTCATAATTATACTCATAGTAATGTCAAATTGTCAATGTGTCATGTATTTTAGGTTTAAAAGACCATTGGTGAATCTAGGTTAGAATTATTTCTCTTGATTAATTATTCATCAGGTTCGCATTCAGGAATTATAGACTCTGATATAAGCATTTGCTATGGCATTGCAGCAGCAGAGAGTAGCTGTAGTTGCTGGTTACTGTGTGAAGAACATATCAGCGGCTTTCAGTTACCATTATGAGAAATGGGACTTATAGTGTGGGTGAATCTTCTAGCTCAACTTCCTTGAGCAGCCAGCGATCTACTGAGGATGACCACATGATTGCTGCTGTACTATCAGAAGAATATGCCAATTTAGATGGTGCAATTGGCAGGCGCCTCACAAACCTAGCCCCTGTGCCTGTAAGATATTTATTTATCCTTTTCATTAGTGAAGTGACTTGCATAAAGTTTCTCTTTTCTGGATAAGTTGCTACTGTTCAGTTTAGTGCCAGATTCAAATATTACTCCCGCCATTACAAAATCAGTGTACTTTTCATATATATATATATATATATTTTGACAAAATGAAGGATTAGTGGAGTTAGTGCTCCATTTTCCTAACATATCCTCTTGTGATCCCGCTTGCTATGATATTCATGAGGCAATAACTAGCTCATAACATAATTTACTTCCTCAACGGAAAGTGGGCTCTTCTTTTGGAGCATCTAATTTAGGAAAGCATGAGAATTCCTCTCTAATGTTAATCAAAGAAACTTTGCACTTATTACGAAACTCTGCTACACTTTTATGGTGGTCTGTTTCTGTATTAAAATCATGATTTAGAATTTAGGGTTATCTCAATATTTTCCCTTAAACTCGTGGAGACCGAAGTCATGTCACTTCATGGGGTAACCCCAAAAGTTAACCCCCTTTAACTATCGTTTTGCAGGAACACGCTGTACTGCCTTTTCTTTGTAAAAAAGTAACATAAATGGACATCAATTAGGACGTGATTTTTTGCATATACTAACCGTTACTATATTAAAAAAAATGTCATCTACATAGTAGGGGGTGTTTTGGGGGTTATCCAAAGAAAATATACAAAATCTTCAGGGGAATTTTGGACATTTCGCGTCCAAATTGGACGGAGTTATAACAGTTGCAAATTCAAAAAAGTTCCAGGTTACTATTTGACAAAGAAAATGTGGTACGATGTGTTCCTGCAGAGCGATAGTTAAAGTGAGTTAGTTTTGGGGCTTCTCCTTTATTTTAACTTTATACTTGGCAACTGTGCTCACTATATGGCACTCTGCAATGCAATAAATCATTGAGTTCCCTGCTTAATTGTTGCTTCATTAGCATGGAGTTTGTATGCTTGCTTATTCTTTTTTGTGTTTTATCAGGAAGTTGTTGTATCGAATTACTTACAATTTTGACTTCAAATTACAGCACATTCCGAAGATAAATACATACATACCCAACTTGAATGATGCCAGTTTGGATCACCAACGGCTTACTCAGAGGTATATATATCTTATCCTTGACTGTAATGCACACATTAGGCTCTGTATGTTCTTTAGGTGGATGTATGAGAGGTTTTGAACTCTGTCTTGACCAGACATGTACTTTGTAATTACTTTTTTATATACATATTTGGTAAGTGTATTAAGTGAACTTCTTATTTCCCAGACTCAATGTCTATGGTTTATACGAAGTGAAGGTCTCGGGAGATGGAAATTGTCAGGTATGAGTAACTCCAAAGTAATGTAGAAGTGCTGCTCTTGAGCTTTATTAATGTTTCATATCTATTGCAGTTTCGGGCACTTTCAGACCAATTGTACAAGTCACCTGAGTATCACAAGCATGTTCGAAAAGAGGTTGTGAAACAGGTACATGATACATTGTCTGGATTTACCATTGATTTTTATTAGAGGAAATTTACAATTTGAGGCTCTTAATTTGAATTATGCATTGTTGCAATCTCTGAATGGAATTTAACACAGAGCAAATCTAGACCTTTAGTGTATATACACTTGAATGGCTCGTGTCAGTTGCTTACCTTTTCATTATGTTTTTTTTTTCATCCTGTTTCAGCTGAAAGACAACCGATCTTCATATGAAAGCTACGTCCCAATGAAGTATAAGCGTTATTACAGGAAAATGGCTAAGTACGAAACTTTATCAAGAATAACTACTCTAATTTGGTGCAATAATCCTTAGCATCTGTTAGTGAATTATCATCTGTTTCATCTATCTTGTGGAATAGATCTCCATTTAGTTCCTATGCTAATTTATCCTTGTTACTCAGATCTGGTGAATGGGGCGATCATGTTACCTTACAAGCTGCTGCTGATAAGGTACTTCTTTAACAGTTCTAACTTTTTTTTTGCTCTATATATTTTGTCATCATTTTAAGCTGTTTTATTTTATGCTGAACTCGAGAGTGTTTTATGAATATAAACATGGATAGTGCATGAAAATGGATGTTTTTTAAAATCAAATCCTTGATGTGTGGCCTTTTCTATATGCAGTTTGCAGCGAAGATATGCCTTTTGACTTCATTCAGAGATACTTGTTTTATAGAAATTACACCACAGCACCAAGCCCCTGCACGAGGTAAGATTGGAAAAGCTGTTATTGTTGTTGATAGTCATTGTAGGTAACCCATATCTATGTATAGCCTGGAACAACATGCTTGGTTAAAATTTTAAATTTATTTAGGTGCACTACTAGAAAATGCTCTTCACATGTATGGTATGGGTACCAACTGTTAATTGTAACAGTGAGGGAAAATCTCACTCAGTTACCCCTAACCTAAGTATGCACCATTCAAACTAACTACACACTAAGTCTAAAAAGTTTTTGACAACCCCCTAAGTTTTTCCAATTTCGTCAACTTTGGGGTTTGGAATGACAAAAATACCCTTTTCCGTAAGGGTATTGCCGTCATTTCACGCCCAAAAATTGTCGGAGTTGGAAAAACTTAGGGGTAGTTGGTTGAGAATCGTACATTCTTACGAGCAATTGAGTGAGATTATCCCTGACATTTAATGTTTGGTTAGGAAACAAGACTGTTGAGAACCATGATAGTATAATCGTAGTCTTCACTTACATGTTTTTTTTTAATTCATTTTCTATTTATTTTATGAAGTTTTATCCTTGTAAAATGCAGAGCTGTGGTTAAGTTTCTGGTCTGAGGTACATTACAATTCGTTATATGAGCTTCGAGGTTAGTTTCCCCATCAAAACTTAATTTTACAGGTGTGAGCCTCAGATTCTTGTTAACCAACAAATCGATTACACATTTTGCAGGTGCTCCGGCTCAGCCAAAGCCAAGGAAGAAACACTGGCTGTTCTAGAGGAAGCAGGTTGTTTGTAGCATTCAGGACATACACAGATTATCTTCTTCAAGTTGTTTTACTTCCTGTGCATAATTTTGATACATGATAGGGTTCTCATTTCATTCATCATATCTGTTTAGCACATTTCATACCGTTGGTGACACTGTTGCAGTCTATTGAGGGATTATCACAAAATAATATTTTGAGGTATTCGCCTTTTTGCTGATTGTAGCCATTTTCTTTGATAGTTACAAAACAAAAAAAACAAAACAAAACAAAAAACTCTGAACTTGCCTTTTTGTTGCATTTTGTATAAGTGTGTTCTAAAATGATGAATTTACCCTTGAAATGGCTAAATCTAAACAAGACCGATGCTTCATAAGTTCCAATTCTATTTCCAAGCGTTTCCATTCTTTGTTGTTCAAATGAATCCTGAACTTGCCTTCTTATTGCATTTTGTATAAGTGTGTTCTAAAATGACGAATTTAACTTTGAAATGGCTAAATCTAAACAAGACCGATGCTTCATAAGTTCCAATTCTATTTCCAAGCGTTTCCATTCTTTGTTGTTCAAATGAATCCTGAACTTGCCTTCTTATTGCATTTTGTATAAGTGTGTTCTAAAATGACGAATTTAACTTTGAAATGGCTAAATCTAAACAAGACCGATGCTTCATAAGTTCCAATTCTATTTCCAAGCGTTTCCATTCTTTGTTGTTCAAATGAATCCTGAACTTGCCTTCTTATTGCATTTTGTATAAGTGTGTTCTAAAATGACGAATTTAACTTTGAAATGGCTAAATCTAAACAAGACCGATGCTTCATAAGTTCCAATTCTATTTCCAAGCGTTTCCATTCTTTGTTGTTCAAATGAATCCTGAACTTGCCTTCTTATTGCATTTTGTATAAGTGTGTTCTAAAATGACGAATTTAACTTTGAAATGGCTAAATCTAAACAAGACCGATGCTTCATAAGTTCCAATTCTATTTCCAAGCGTTTCCATTCTTTGTTGTTCAAATGAACCATGAACTTGACTTCTTGTTGCATTTTGCATAAGTGTGTTCTAAATGACGAATTTACCCTTGAAATGGCTAAATATAAACAAGACTGATGCTTCATAAGTTCCAATTCTATTTCCAAGCGTCTACATTCTTTGCTGTTCAAATGAACGCTAAACTTTTTTTTTTATCAGCAAGAAATAAGAAAACGCTCTCTGACCACCGGGTCAAAACCCAGGAACACTAAAATTTGAGTGTGATGCTTCTTTATCACACACGTTTTGCTCTTTCTATCTGTCGTCCGGCTGTACTGCCAGGCCATAGGCGCCTGTCTCCTGAGTAGATACTAAGATAGAAATTACGTAAACAAAACATGGGTACGAGGCTTATCTAGATTAGGGCCTATCTAGCCAGTCGATGTTGTTCATGTGCCAAGTGCACGTGCAACAAGTTGATTGTTGCTTCTGAACAAAAATTACTACAAATGAAGTAACATAAAGCGACACATATGTATATAAATAGAGTCCATGACCTCCACATACGAATATACACAGAAATGGCTTCTCTTCTGTGGGCGAGTCTGTTGCTCTTTTCCTCTGTAGCAATGGCTGCTCCTCCGAAGAAGGCACAAAATGTAACGTTCTCTCGCAACTATGTACCCACTTGGGCTTTCGACCACATCAAGTACTACAATGGTGGTTCTGAGATTCAGCTCATCCTTGATAAATACACAGGTAAACTAAAAACTCAAATTGATAGTGGAAAGTCTAATTATAGTTTTATATTCTAACAATTACGAAATACAGGAACTGGGTTTCAATCCAAGGGCTCGTATCTGTTCGGTCACTTCAGCATGCACATCAAGATGGTTCCGGGAGACTCTGCAGGAACTGTCACTGCTTTCTATGTAAAGCTCTTTCTCTTCTCCTCTTTCTTTGTTTGAGTTGTGAACACTAGTTACTCATTATATTCAATGGCGGAGCCATATGGGTCCCAGGGCGGACACGTGCCTCCCTTGATTTTTTTTTGAAAAATTCCTACATGTTTTTTGATTTTTTTTATAAAAAATATAATTCCTTATCACTAAAAAAATTCGGTACCTTCCTTACTGAAAAAAACTAACTCCGTCCCTGATTATATTGACAATGAGTCTTTTTGGATGTGTTCACAGTTAGCTTCCCAAAACGCAGAGCACGATGAGATAGATTTCGAGTTCTTAGGGAACAGGACCGGCGAGCCTTACATATTACAGACAAATGTGTTCACCGGAGGAAAGGGAGACCGAGAGCAAAGAATATATCTCTGGTTTGATCCCACCAAGGCCTACCACACCTACTCCGTTCTCTGGAACCTATACCAAATTGTGTAAGTTGTTTTTATAATTGCAAAAATTAAGTACTGGTTACATTACTACCTTTATTTTTCAGACCGTTAATAATTTGTAACATAAGCCCGTGGGTAATTAAACAGCAGGATTGTTTAAAGATAAATTTGATGTCATCTCATTGTACTAAGATCAAACATCGAGTCATAACCCACATATATAAAATGTATCAAATAGTAATAGGTTTCACCAATTTATTGTTAAAATGTATTAAAATCTGTTAAGTGTGATTGACGCCGTTAAATACCAGTCACATGCTTGTCACGTGCTCTAAAATTTTCCTAAAATGAAAACTTCAACTTTTCGTTTATTCTCAAATCATAACATAGGCCTTTCGTTTACTTTTAAATCATAACGTAAACATTTTCATTTATTCTCAAATCATAACTCTGAACTATCAACTTTTCCTGTTATTCACTAAACGGCCGTTAAATTTTTGGACGGAAAATATCAAAATTACGGTCAACATTACTACATGACAATCACGTTTGCTTAGGTTAAGATTCAGTAATAAATGAAAGGCGATGGTCAAGACATAGAATAACCCCTTATTTAAAATATGAACAAAACATAAGATAATTCTCTGCACGTGGACGATATATAAGAATAACAATCAATCACAAACTAAACTGATGGTTTTATTCTTGTAATTTTAAATCAAAAAGATATAAAATCAAATCTTTTCGACCGTCAAATTTTACCATCATAATCGAATTACTCAATTTAAATTGACTGGTGAACATAATCAAATTTACATGTGATGTGGTGTGTTATATATATTACAGGTTCTTTGTGGACGATGTGCCTATAAGGATATTCAAAAACAGCAAAGACTTGGGGGTTAGGTTCCCATTCAACCAACCCATGAAGCTATACTCGAGCCTGTGGAACGCCGATGACTGGGCGACGAGAGGCGGGTTGGAGAAGACGGACTGGTCCAAGGCACCTTTCGTGGCGTCGTACAAGGGGTTCCACATCGACGGGTGCGAGGCCTCTGTGCACGAGAGGTACTGCAAGACTCAGGGCAAGAGGTGGTGGGATCAGAAGGCTTACCAGGACCTCGACTCCACTCAGTATCGGTGGCTCAAATGGGTTCGTCGTCAACATACCATTTATAACTACTGTACTGATACTGTTAGGTTCCCCAAAATGCCCCCCGAGTGCAAGAGAGATCGGGACGTCTAGAGCTATAAGTCCCTGGTCTCGGTTGTTAATCTATTTCTTTCATGTTGTTGACAAGATTACTTTAATATATGTATTACATTCAATCTATATATGTTTTTTTATCAGTAAACAAATTTAAATTAAATCTCCCATGAGGAAGAAGAGGAGTACAACAAGTCTACTATAGACTTCAAAACCCTTAAAAGGACGCAGCCTTCATTATCGGACACAACCAAGAACAACCAACAACCAAGAAAACCAACAGCATAGAGGCTATGAATTAGCCAAACCAATCAATAAGAAACTCGTTGAACTACTCAACAAGAATCAAACCAATACTAAGATTACAACCGATAAAGAAAACAAAACAAGATTACAACCCTTCAAGAATACAATACAATACCCAACCAAACAGACGAAACACTAGAAAAACCAAGTTAACAAAACAAGAACAGACTTACAACCGCAGAACCAACCAAACACCGACTGAAGAAACAAAAGAAGGTCTGCAACATGAATATAAGAATCAGAAGCCCTAAAAAAACTCACCCCAAAGCCAAGGGACAACCTCCAACTACTCTGAAGCAGAGAACCACTGAAGGAGTGTACCAGAACTAAAACAAATCCACCACAGCTCCCGGAGCTCACTCGGAAGAATTGAAACCGACCAACCTAAAGGTCCACTCGCTCATCTCTGGAATCCAAGGCCATGACCACCGACAGAGACTGGATAGATAGCCCCATATCCTTCTCCGGAAGAAGGAAAGGGATACAAATCTAATCCGAACGAGAAGACCACCACGAATGTATCGCACCGACAATTTTTGTGAAATCGACGCAGATCCAGAAAGGACCGGAAAGGTCGGGGCCAACGCCCAGAAATAGTCAAATCCCGACCTCCGCAAAGACGTGAGAGGTGCAGGAACGGAACGGGCTCGGTGCCGACCCTCTAAGCGGCACGGAACGGGCTCGGTGCCGGCCCTCTGAGCGGCACGGTCCGGGCTCGGTACCGGCCCTCAGAGCGGCACGGTCCGGGTCCCAGACCGGCCCTCTGAGGGGAACGGTCCGGACCTGGTGCCGGGCCTCTGAGGGGCACGGTCCGGGTCTGGTTCCGGGCCTCTGAGGGGCACGTTCAGGGCCGGTTTCCAGATTTGTGGGCTGCCCAAATTGGGCCTAGTTCGGGCCCAATTTACCTTTTGGCCCAAGTATTTGCAATTAGGGTTAATTTAGGTAGTTCACTTTAAAACCGTCTTTGTTCGTTTATTAATTATAGTATTAATTTATGTTCCTAGACATTTTTCTCGAGCTCGGAGGAGGAGACTTCTAGGCGCTCGGTTGGTTAAGCGTTTGGAGAACTTGAGGTAGGGAAGAGTAGTAAATTTTCGCTTTTAATTAAGAAATGCTAATAGTATGCATATAGGATGATAATAACCGGAAGAGTCTTAGTTTGCATATAGGATGTGATTCCTTAGATTAATCGCTTTCAATTATGGGAAGTGTCGTGCTGTAGAATGACCATGTCGAGCCTTAGGATTGGTTGTTGTTGTGTGTGATTGTGATTAATAGTCCTCAAATGTCGATGCATGTTCCATTCTTTGGTTAAAATAAGAATCATATTAACTAGATGAATTATGATGATTGTGATATAAATGTTTGCTTCGTGACATGATTGGTTGAGTGATTGTGTTGAATGTAATATGATTGTACCTTGTGATGTGATCGGGTGAATGATAGACCGATGGGACGTGTTTGGTAATTCATGCCGGTAAGCTTGGTTGATAACATTGAGTTCGGTGTATTGTGTTTTGTTTGCTATTGTGTGCCATCGTTGTTTGTTTGCCCCGAGGGTGTTTCCGGGAAAGTATCCGACCGAGGGTTGCGCCGGTCCGATATGTTCATTATGTTGTTTCACCCCGATGCTACGTGTTACGGGAAGACCTAGGCCGAGGGGCATTCCGGTATGGTGTATTGTTGTCTCAATCCGATGCTACGTGTTCCGGGAAGACTTGTTTCACCCCGATGCTACGTGTTCCGGGAAGACCTCGGCCGAGGGGCATTCTGGTATGGTGTATTGTTGTCTCAACCCGATGCTACGTGTTCCGGGAAGACTTGTTTCACCCCGATGATGTGAGTTCCGGGAAGATATCTAGGACGATGTGTGTTCCGGTACGATATGTGAGTTTGTGTGTGGATTAGAGTCTTATGGTTTAATTATCTATATTTCGATACTCGTGTGTTTCTTTAGTTGGTTTCTATTGGTGAATAAGTTGTCTCCCCGTTGATCTCTAATTGTGTTGTCTTTTGGTAATCGTAATAATCAAGATTTTTTTGATGACGAAGCGGGAGTCATTTTCCCATTACTACTTTTTCCTACTGAGCGTAAGCTCACCTCCTTTGTGTTTACTGTTTTTACAGGTTTCGTTGATGAGTAGACTTAGAGGTTGTCTCAGGGCTCGGGAGCTCATTGAGGATCCGAGTGGTTTTATGTAGTAGAGGCGTATTTTCCATTTTCGTATCAAACTATGTTTTTTCGTTACTTGGTTGGATTTGAGCGTTGACTCGTAATTATTGAAATTGTTATTTTGGAACTAAATTCGGAGTTCGTTTTCGTTTATATTTATTTTATTATTGTTTTTACTATTTTCATAGTTCACGTCTCGAGTCTGGTCAAAACCGGATTTGGGGCGTGACAGGTGCGGGAAACGTCAGATTTGAATTGGAACAAGAAAACCAATGACCACCTTTAACACTCCAAAACGAACCGGAAAAATCAACACATCGCAGCCTCACCCACACAACAAGCATGAAGCTAAAACCTCACCGGATGCCAACATACCACGGTGATCCCCGAACCAACAAAAAGGGAAAGTGTGAGACCTGACCTGAGGATGATGCACCAGCTTGACGGAGCGAGCAGGAGGAGTACCGAGAGAGTAGATCAGCGGAGATGCACAACGAGGGAGGCAAGCAGGACCAGATCCGCGTCAATCATTTCCAAAGAAGGAGGAGGAAAGCGTCCCACGTCGGATCTGGAACCACCACCTAGCGTCGGCCAACAAACTATCAAGTGAACTTAGTGGAGAACTCTGACCAGACGAGGTGTCGTGCGCGGTGGAGCATAACGAGAAAGGTGGAAGGAACCAAATTCGTGTTGATCCACATTGGTGAAGATGATGGAAGGCGTCCCACGGCCGGATCTGAAGCCACCACCGGTGTCGGAGGTCCGACCGCCACAACGACGAAGGGAAACGAGGCAGAGGAGCTAGGAGGAGACCAGTCGCCAGATCTCAGAGTCGCCGTAGGAACAACCACCACGCGGCGAGGGCGGAGAAAATATATAATTGTGCCTGTTTCAGTTGACCAACGGAAATCAGATTCCGTTTTAGTTTCAGCACATGTCTCACCTTCTTTATCTTCCATGTGCGCCCGTTCGACATCTTCAAGGTAATGTCTCCGTGATTGACAATGGGTAGAGACAAGCCATCGACCAAAATAGACCTTTCCAAGATCCCCAGCAACATAATTCTCCATTACTTCCTGACTCGGAGCGGTATGGAAAAATGCTCCCGAGTCGAGTACCCAATTGCCAATCGGACTATCGATGGAAAATAGCGACACATCATTGGAGTTTCCAACTGTCGCAGCAATGATTTCTTCATCATTGTATTTCTCCATGATAGAGTCTTTAGGGTAACCCGCCTATGTGGTCAATACGTCACCAATCTCATCAGTGGTCGTATTAACTATACTTCCCAAATTTTCTCTCTTGGGAGCCCTGCAATTCTTTTTCACGTGACCTGTCATTCCATAGTTCCAACACTCTATTGTTCTTCAAAATCTGGACAGACTTCTACCATTTCTAGACTTTTATCTGTCCTTGTTCATGTTAAACTTTCTCCTTGTTCCTCTGGCCCTGTGCTGCACGTTCAAGGCAGAGCTGGAAGAGTTCTCACCTGCATCGGTCCTTCTGTCTTCCTCAGCTAGAACACGATCTCTGACATCTGTGAATTTTAACTTCGCATTACCAACGGAGTTACTTACCGGTGCCCTCATTGGCTCCTAACTCGACGGTACAGACGCCAACAAAATTAGGGCACGAACATCGTCATCAAAATTAATTTCCACGGAAGACAACTGATTAACATTCTTATTGAACTCATTCATATGTGCAGCCATAGATCCCCTTCCTTCCGTTCTCAAATAAAAAAGCTTTTTCATAAGAAATACCTTGTTATTTGCATAAAGTTTCTCGTACATGTCGGACATGACTTTCATCATGCCTGCGATGGTCGTCTCCTTCGCCACGTTGTGTGCGACGTTCTTCAACAGGGTTAATCGCACAACCCCCAAAACTTGTCGATCAAGTAGAGCCTACTCAACATCGTCCATCTTTTCCGGCTTCCCCATTAGAGGCACATGTAGCTTTCTACCGTACATGTAATCTTCCATTTGCATTTTCTAGAACGTAAAGTCTGTACCATCGAATCTCCCGATCCCGTGAGCAGAACCATCTTCGCCAACCATCGTCTTCCCAATCGCAAACACGAACCTAGTGATCTGATACCAGTTGAAAGAAATTACACCAAATTTCTGTCTCCGAAGAACGACGAAAATGAATTGATGATAAAAGAAATTGACACTAGAGTTTATACGAGTTCACTCCCAGAATAGGAGCTACATCTAGTTGCCGTCTGTAAATACGATCCACTATAATCCCCGATGAAGTCTTGGTTACAACTTCAAAGCTCTCTGATTTTATCTCTCACGCTCACCTGTATATGCTCTTTGTCTCTAGCTACACTTTGCTATGCATATTTCCAAATACACGGCTACAACATAAGCTTTTATAAGCACACAAAGAGCTAATAAAATCCTAAGATATAGTGAGCCCACGAGGCCCATAATTAGGCTTCACCGCCTAACAAGTTTATGATGTTTTTGTTTTGTTAGAGACTTCTGCCCTTTTTCTCTTGTATGGAGTGTTTTGTAATCCTTTTTGCTTTTGGATTCTTCTCCTTGGAGGATGTATTCTCTAATAAAAGTTTTTGCGCCTATCAAAAAAAAACTATCGGGGAGCTGCTTGCTGGTACTATAGAAAGAGCAGTATATTCAAGTTTAGTTAACATTACAACTTAATGATAACAAAACGTTTGTCAACTTTTATTAACTCACAAATGACATTGTATACGTCAATATGGATTGTCCTAGGATACACAACCCAACAATCGGATGTTCAGATCAAGATTACAGTTTTACATATCAAAATGTTTTGTATTGGAATATGAAATTATAATTGTGTTCAAGGGGCTTCAACTCTTGAATTTTTACTTGGGTTTGTTCTCGAATATGATTAAAGTTCGACGGGTCACGACATGTCCATCGTTTACAAAAATATATAAATAATTCTTTTTAATCTCATATGCCCCCAATCAGTCTCTACTAAGTCTTACCTTCAAAACTAATCTCTCTCTTCTTAATGGAATATTTCTCCTTGTAAATAATTCGCATTCAAATACGTAAATGTGTTTATATGTGAAGGTGTACGTTGGAATATAAAGATATAATTAGACCTACAACTTTCAAGTTAAGTTGATTCTTTAATAGTTTGAAACTCGTGATCTTGATTCTAAATTCCATGAATGTATCCTATTGTTCTTGTCCTTAACCACAAATTTCCAAATACATACTGTGAAATTCCTTTTTTTTTTTCTTGAAATCTTGAGGTGAAGTAGATCCAGTTTCAGTTCAATCATGAAGTGTAGGTCCGAAACAATAAGCATAACTATAAGAATGTTCCAAAGCCAACCTAACAAAAACCTTGGAAGTCTAGAATAAGCAACATAGAACACAGAGCTAAAAAGCAGAGAATCTTAGAACAAAACATGGTGCAGACAGATAAATCCTACCCCAGGAAAGAAGAGCAATGTTGGCTACTTATTAAAGCAAGCTTATGGTTGTAGATGTAATGTAACTATTAAGGACACAGAGCTGAAAAGCAGAGAATCTTAGAACAGAACATGGTGCAGACAGATAAATCCTACCCCAGGAGAGAAGAGCAATGTAGGCTATTTATTAAAGAAAGCTTATGGTTGTAGTAGTAGTAGATGTAAACTATTTAAGGCCACAAAACAATCTATAGCACATTCACTGCAAAAGTATAATAAAAATTACCTTAAAACATCTATATGAAAATCCACGTGTGCGGCTCTCATTCACCAACACAAATATCAGAACAATTTTATTTCTTCTTGTGTGATTAAAGGTAATCATATAAAATCAAGTGATTATAGTAATGTAAGATGCGTGGACCGAATCCTTGTTGTCATTGCTAAGCAAATCAAACAAAGTTAGTTGTTAAAGAAAGCCACAAAGATTGCACTTGTAATCAATCATGAACTCTCTTTTAGGTGTATTTGATTTACATAATAATATATTTGCATTGTATTATTTTTGACAGATAAACGATGTAATATTATAAAGGGTTAAATATTGAAACTTACTCTTAAGTATTGGTCACGAACACTACACTACCTACGTTTTCAAAATGAACACTACACTACCTTTAAGTATTGGTAACGCGATTTTATTAGTAAAAATGGACGAAATTTTTCATTCCGTTAGTCATATGGCCTCAAATGTCATATGATGGATGGTAAAATGACGTTTTTTGGCCCTTAAGTATTTGACCTCTATACATTTTATAAGGAACAATAACGAGGGTACAATGGTAATGTTCCTTATAAAATGTGTAGAGGTCATATAATTAAGGGGAAACGTCATTTTACCATCTATTATATGACACTTGAGGTCATATGACTAACGGAATGGAAAATTCCGTCCATTTTTACTAACAAAATCGCGTGACCAACACTTAAAGGTAGTGTAGTGTTCATTTTGAAAACATGGGTAGTGTAGTGTTCGTGACCAATACTTAAGAGTAAGTTTCGATATTTAACCCTATTATAAATGTAAAAAGAAGAAATGACAGATAAATCACCAAGCACCAAAACAAAAATACTGAAAGTGAAAGGCTAACAGAAATAAATCGCAATAAAAGGAAATTTGACTTTTTGAACCGAACCGTTTTGCTGATACGTTCAGAAGGGAGTGTTGCGGTAGCGCCGAGAAACACCGACACAACAAATCTGACCTGAAAACTAGGATAGAGCGGACCCATTTCCGAAAGGATACTGCGGTGGACTAGATACTCCCTCAAGATGTCAGCTTGCGTCGTCCTCTGAAATGGTATAAGTACTAATTGTTATTATTATTAGAACTACAAGAAGGGCACATCATTGGAGATTTTTGTTTGGCAGGCTGGACTGGAGAGGGTTTGGAACTCTCTTATATTCACCTATCTTGGAGACTAAGCACTTAATTGTTAGCTTTATACTTTATAGTGTCCAGACTTAGAGAATGAGTTTAAAATAGTAATATCTATTGATATCAATAAATCATGAATTTAGAATATATTTCAATACTAAACCATGTAATTCATCAGATAAAAGGGAACAGGTTTACTTATGAGTTATGAGATGTATACAATCAGATTTTCAGAAAGAAAAGTAATGAATGAAACTTATGATATGGTTAATAGCAAATGGCTATTATATGTCTTTTGGACATTATTATCCTCGACTTTTAATTTTTACTTCCCGTCACTTAAAACGTGACTCTTTTTTTATCAAAATGACAAAAACGTCCTTGACCCTATTCTCAAAAAAAAAGATTTCATGACTACCAAAAACATTCTGAATAAATGTTAACAAGACTCCTTTAAAAAGTATACTATTAAAAATGGTATTTTCCAATATCGAAATCAAGGGTAACTTCATCATTTTATTACGAAAAATATGTCATTTTTTTCATCTGCAGTTAAACCCTTATCATATACATAATAGACGGAACTTAAAGTCAGAAGAAAAAAACAGTTTGATAGATCAAGGGTTTAAGATTGTACGAATTCTTGACCATGGCAATTACCCAAAGCAAAATCAAAACTCACATGCGGCATCTAACATACTATTTTGTAGCCTTAACTGAGCAGTTACATGGGAAAAGTTGGGAGATTACCTATTGATGATTGATTTGTGAACATTCATGTTGTCTGATTGCAGAGAAAGCAGCAAGTTCCTTTAGCCTTTAGAGTTGGAAGAACATTTTTAGGAAATAAGAACATATGCAATTATGGTATATGCTCTTTGCACATATAAATACACCTTCAGCTTCAGGTTCCATGCAGTTGAAACTTGTGTGTGGCTGCTTCAGACCTTTTCAGTGAGTTTTAGTGGAGACATGGCAAGGGAAGCGGAACTCAAGGTACTACCTAGACTTGATCTGATCATAAAGCTTCATCAGTTTCTTAAAGTCCTGTGTTTCCTGTAGCTTTTGTTGTTCTTGTTCTTACCTCATTGGGATGGCTTGAATTGTTTCTGTATGCAGAGGATTGAACTGAAGGTTACTGCCAACTGTTGTGATGGCTGCAAGAGGAAAGTCAAAAAAGCTCTAAGAAACGTCGAAGGTAACAAGAAAGCAAACAACAGCCTTAGATTTCCTCAGTTCGTTTCCTGCAACAAAAAATTGAACTTGTACACTGTTTATGTCATTGTCAGGTGTTTTGAGAACAGAAATAGACCCTTCACAACCAAAACTTACAGTCATAGGAACAGTGGATCCTTGGATTCTGATAAAGAAGCTAACCCGAGTTGGGAAGCATGCAGAAATGTTGAGCATGAACGAGGTTCTGAACCCTGGAACAGAGCGCGAGCAACCCAAACATCCAGTCTCCAGTGAAGTCAGACCCGTCCAAAGCACCAAAGAGACCTTAAATCCTGCAGATGAAGGCAAGAAAAAGGCTTCAAAGATTGAGCAAAATGACACCAACATCAGCTTGAAGGAGGAAAAAGAGACTTACAAGGAAGTGATCAAGAATGAAGGTCCTCCACCTCAGACACATGAGAAAGTTAGCTTCAACATGCATCCAAGCATGGCTCATGAGACGGGCAGTAATCAATACTGCCACAAAATTGAGCCCTGTGCTGTTCCCATGCCCTACTATGTTATACCATCATATTCATATCCTCCTCCTATGCCTGCAATGAGCTATGGCCAACAGGACTACTATTACCAGTATGAGAGACCGGTGATTCACCCTGCATTCCAGGCTCCAGTGATGCGAGCCGGAGACTATTTCAGTGATGAGAACACCATAGGATGCCACATTATGTGAGAGAACATGGCCCTAAGAGATTACTGATTCATGACCCTGTTTCTATTTTTGTAGGACTTTTGATCTTATAGATTAGCTTATCAATTTATCATCAATTCATTCCCACTACCCATATCTTTTGGCTGTAAATGAAGTCCAGATATGGTGAATAAGATTTTCGTCACTCTTTCACTTCTCTCTGAGCATCAATAGTATTCTTCTATGCAATCTCATGTGTCCTCATTCAGTACTTTCACATAACTAGTGAAGGAAAAATATAAAAAATACCAAATTTAAAAGAGAATAATCTGCCATAAGTACAATATTATGTAAATAAATCTGTATATTACAACTTCCTCCAGCCAGGTGAAGACTAAAAATCCTTTGAAGTAACAGTGCTGTATGTTAGAACTTCACTAAATTCAGTATAGTGACAGTCCATAATTATCCCAAACACTAATCAGTTCCATTCTCCATCCACAGATATTAATCAAGTGAAACAATATACATAGAAATTGGACTAAGAAACCTCATCAACCGATTGCCTTACTTTTGCATTCTCAACCTCAGGGAAGCAGGAAGGGTAAGGGATGACCGGGGCCCAACGAAATATTGAGCTTAATTACTGTGACCAGACCCCTGACTATACAGTCACACAAAGTTGACCAAATCAAGCTTTCTCCAACAACCCGTAATTAAGCTAAAAGAAGTTTCCCACTTGATACTTAAGACAAGTTTTCTCTGTTAGTTCTGCCTACATATCAAGGGTGAGTCCAACACCAATACCAGCAACCGAGGTCAGATGGCCATACTATCGATGCCCTTCTAGTCAGTCTCTTATACATGATTTAGGGCATAAAGCAGCATAGACAACAATCTAGTCTTGCATCAAAGAAATGACTCATGAGATGTGAACCTTACGTCCATGTAAACAAGGAAGCATGTTCTAACAACATGAAATACACCCACACAACATTCTCCAATGTGTAAGAAACCATATCCAAATAGCAGACCTTAAACAATGCATGAACTAAATGAAGAAATAAAAAAACTAACAGGAATGAGGAGAAAACTAAGGGATGCACGCCTTACAAAGTTCAATGTTGTTTCACAACTCTAAGGTGTCATCGAGTCAAGAGCTTGGATTTTATTACACATCTTATTGATCTGTTTTAATAGATGGCTGAATGAACCTTTCATAGTTAAATACATAAGTAGTCCTTAATTTTTATGAGGGTTGTTTGTCTTATATTTTCAATAAGCTGTGTATTACCTAAAAGGGAAACACCAAATTACTAATCACTTTTGTAAACAGATTTAACGACCAAATAAGAAACAAATAATACTTATAACCAAACAATATTTATTTTATTGGGTCTATCATCAAAGTAAGGATGAGAGTTAATAAGAAGTAATAAGAGGCTAACAAATAAGGACTAAACAAATCTATTGTATAGAGATATTAATTTGATCATCAAGGACAATAACCGTTCCCCCCTCCCAAGAACAACCTGACTTTCGGAATTATAATCCAAAAGCCCTGCAGGCATAACATAACTCCAGAGACAAAAAATTATATTCACAAATTCAATTCCTTTCTCCAAACAAGTCCAATAAAACTACACCACTCTATCCATAAAACTCAGACAGAAGTATTAAAAGAACAAGGATCTGAGAGAACGTGGAAATAGAGCAGTTTGATTTGATCATGTGATTCAAAATGCAATCCCGAAAACAAAAGAGGGACCGGCCATAAAAGCAAGCTGTTAATCTTATCATTGCCAACATTGTAGATTGTCAAGTGGCAATTAAGCTTTCAGTCTTATTCCTATAAATGTTTCAAGTATATGGACTTGCATCAATCCATCATAACCAATATAAACTGCGAGTAAGAAGAACTGGAAGAAAAATTAACCAAAACAACATCGAAGAAGAAAAAGGTGCCACTCTAAACCTCAGAACCAGCCACTTAGATGCAATCATAATTACATATACAATTAGTTGTTGTTTTATATTGATTACAAATAAGCAATTAGAGGTTCAACAAGGCAATCATAGCATGCTCATCAGTATCTTACTATTTTAAGCCATATTTCAAAGGACAGCGCATGAGGCGCACTTCCAAGGGCAAGGACAAAGACATACATTATGTATAGCAGAATAGACAGAAGTTATTAACTAAATAAATTAACAGTCTGACACTAAATTCACAAACCAATTATATCTATGGAACTATGGAAGTGCAATTCTCTGTGAAAAGGTAAAGATAAAACCTGAAATCACCCATTTGCATTTCCAGATAAATGAGTTCAAATACACAAAATCAATCATACCCTAAGTATCTGAAGCTTAGTTGAGAAGGCAATTGCAACCCAATCTGGCTGGGACGACGACCACTGCAGCTGCTCGATTTCAGCCCCGGCAGTGTATGCCAAAATTGGATCCAACCCACCTTCCACCGGCTGCCCCATGGACGACAAATCCCAAATCAGCGCCTGAGAATCATCTCCGGCCGTGCAAATGTGGCAGGAGCTGTGAGGTGCCCAGGCAACTGCATTGACACTCGCCTGATGCCTCTGCAATTCGACCACCGGCAATGTCGGGAAGCGAATATCGAGCACCACAACCTTGGCCCTGTCCATGATGATGGTGGCCATGTACCTGGGATCCTGCTTGTTCCAACCGAGCCTAACGAGCGGAGTGTCCGGCTCCGAGCTCTCGTAGATGATGGTGGAGTGTTCCTTGTCGCGCAAATCGAAAACCCTAACAGACCCATCAGCGGAAACGGAGGCGAAGACCCCAACGCCGCCCCAAGCGATGTCGTAGACCTCCTTATCGTGCGCAATCAACTGGGTGTCGACCGTTTCCTTCTCGATGTCCCAGATGGTGCAGGTGGTGTCGATGCTGGAGGTTCCGATACGCCTGGGATCGGCCTCGTTCCAGTCGAAGGAGGTCAAGGGGCCGCAGAACTCGCTGTTCTTGTTCCCATTGAGGAGGGTCTTCTGCTCGACGCGGTCGTCGGAGATGGCCCAGATGCGGAGGAAGTCGCTGGAGGTGGCGAGGAGGTCGGGCTTCTGGCAGTCCTTGTCGGGGATGAAGATGGTCTTGGTGGGAGGGTAAGGGTGGTCGAAGGAGAGGTTGGGGTCGGGTCGGATCTCGCCGGTGTACTCGTCGAGCTGGATGATCTCCATCCGGTTGGGGAGCTGCTCGAGGACGCTGGCGATGGCGAGGCGGTACTTCTTGTCGCGACGGACGCTCCAGTTCATGGCGTAGATGTTCCATGGAGCCTCGTAGGTGTAGATCTCCGGCCGCTTCTGCTGCTCGTCGGAGCCGTCTTGGTTGGGATCGCTGCTCAGACCCATCGCGCCCTTCTTTGCTCACCCTCCTTCCGATACTCGTTGAGTGATGTTTTGGATAGCAGCAGGTTTTTTTTTAGCACGTAGATAAATTATTATTTTATTATTTTTTAAAACAAGTGACCTATATTATTGTCCATCAAAAAATACAAAGAGTGGTCAAAGGTTCCGGCCACCACAATATTGTCCGGATGCATCGAAACGGATCTGATTTTTTGGACCCATATAACTAGTTTATTTTGTATCGTAGACAACACATGAGGATATCCTCTTACCGACATTTCAAAAGTTCTAAAAACAAAATGGAAAGGCAAAGTAAATAGAGGGCAATAAAGAGTCAAACCAAAATGAAACCAAGTAAACAGCGAACAAAAAAGGAAAGGTGTGACGTCCTGTATGATATCCCGAGACTGCCCAACACTAGCTGCCTCGGGTTTTCTAGGGTAGGCCTTCTCCTAGCCGACCCCCCCTTCCCAGGGCCTCTCGTTCCTCCTGGTGAGGTTGTTGTAGAGTCGTCGCATGTTGATCGCTACAATCCACGATATCATCCTCGTCCAGCAGCTGACGAGGGTTGTGGGAGTAATCCTGAAAGTTCCAAAGCCTTTTTCATCTTTGTTGTCCGGGTGTAGATTTGACTTGACTTCCTTTTGGCCTTCTGCTTCAGAGTCTTTGTCCGTACAGGGCCAACTCCCCCTAGCTAGTTCTGAGGTTCCTTATGTTTCCCCATCCCGGAGGGCAGCCCACCTATGGAGAAATCAGACAAGAGATGATCCCCATCCTCCGACACGTTAGCCAAATCATCGGGCTTTATGATTCCCGGGGATCCGGTTAATGGTGTGGGTGATCCTTCTGCCTTCCCGAAATTTCCTATTCAACGACATCCTTAGCCAAATCACCGGGCTCTGACCGAGCCTCCTTCTATGTTCCCAGAACCGGGAATCCTAGGGGTGGTGACATAGGGACCCGAGGGGATCCCGTTCCACTTCCACCCATAAAGTAAATCGAGTCAAGGGTGAGAGAAGTGAGGAGGTCGTCCACCGAGGCCTCCCGATAAGGTGGGGAGGCCCTCCACTCCGTCTTGAGCAGACGGTCTACATTTAATCCCATCTGGTCCTGGATGGAATCATAGTTACTGACCTCCTCCTGGCCCACCCCCGGTAGACGAGCTGTGCATGTCTCAATCTGATGGGTTACACGCCCACACCGGGTACAGAATCCCGGTAAGTGTTCATACTGGAACTCCACCATGGAAGATGCAGATTGTGTTGGAAAACGAAGGTGAATCTATCGTCGAAGGGGGCTGTCCACCTCAATGTTGACACGCAGCCACAAAAAATCATCTAATAAGCGAAGTTTTGGGATAGGGGCAGAAAGTACCTCCGTTCCCATTTTCGTTTCCAAAAGGCTCGGATTTGGGCATTTCGTGTTTCGCTGGGGACATTTGTGGCTCGCACCCCAACCTCTATTAGGGTAAAAGGTTTCAAGACTGGTTGGTGCATGGTTGGAGAGGTACCAGGATAAAAGGATATCCCCCAAAACCCCACGGGCCCCGATGGCGGATGGACTCTATCATTTCCCTCTTGGGGAAGTGAAAAGCCACCACCTCCTTACCGAGCCGCTCCACCGCTAGCCCCTGAATCTTCCAGTTTTGGAGCATAACACCACAGTGGGCGGTGATGTTGTGGGCGGCGTTTCCCGCAACCCTACCCTCCAGCAAGAATCGGTATCGGCCATCCACTGCTGCTGGTACAACTAAAACAGGGATTTCGAGTATTTCTTCTTCATCCTCCAAGTCGGGGATTGGTAGACGGGGGGTCCTCAGGGCCACAACTCCATATCGGGCCACCAAAGGTTAAGGGGGGCCTAATATTGAAGCGTCTGACCGTGATGCAATAGTACCAAAACCAGTAGGCCTCGAGATGGAGGTCTCTGCTTGTGCATGTGGTAGTCGAAGGGCCATCCATGTCGGGTTTGGGGCTCCATCAGGTTTGGGGCTCGAGGGGGTGTTGTAGTACCATCCGGTTAGAGGAGTAGTGACAAAAACGGTGATTCAGATGAAGAGAGAAGATGGTGATATGTTGTTGTGGCTTGTGGGTTTCCAGGTAATTTTGGAGAGTCACCATAGACTCTTGGACGGAAGGAGAGGCTGTAGAAGGATGTGGAGGCTTGCCTATGGCAGTCGGTGGCGGCGGTGGAGAAAAGGAGAAAAAGGAGCAGGTTTTTGGGAGAGAAAAACGGAGACAGTCTTTGAGACTCAATTTTTTATTATTATTTTATTACTTGAACATTCAAGTTACACACAAAACATAAGACCAACAATAGTACCGAGAGAAAGTAAAAAAAAGGTGAGATTGAAGTTTTAATCTGTATGTGTCAAATGTTATCTTTATAATTAGATACCCGGTTATTTTAAGGTTAATTTAATGATGGTTACACTCCACGTTGGTTATGAATTATTTAATGTGTTCGAAGGGATAACGAGCATCCAAGGAGAACCATAGGTAATGGAGGAACCAGGATGTCGGGTCTCTACCGACCTTTACAGGGCGAGTCGTGCATCCCCACACACACCTCAGGGGTAATAAAATCCCGATCTAGTGGATGGGGTTGGATCGCCGAGTTGCCACCAATTGTTGCCGGTAGGAGCAGCTTCCGGTTCCATTCTTCTTGACTCTGAGCAGGGGTGTTAGGGTCTCGATCTAGTAGACAGAGATGGTGCACCTCTACACGGATTCCTCGAATGATCGCGTGCACCATCTCATCCGATCCATAACATAAGGGTTGTAACACAGGCGTACTGTGGAGGCAGCGTAGGAGGCACACGAGGCGGCTCTGGTGGTATAGGAGGCGATGGTTGTGACAGTTATGGTGGAATAAAAGGCGAGGACGGTGGCGGCTCTAATGGTAGAGAAGGGGGTGGCGTCGGCTCTGGTGGGAGAGGTGACGGTGACGACTGTAGTGGTGTTGTTAAGTCATGATCGATAGTGGGGGTGATTGCGGTGCTAGTGGTGGCGTTGGGAACAAAATCGGAGAGGAGACACGCCCACATGGACGGGGAGACAGGATTAAACCCGGGAGAGACAGGACGAAGCCCGGGAGACGAGATCAGACACCATCGATGGTAGGTTGCACGAAAACGGCGACATGAGGGGGTTGCGGCATCGCTACTGGTGCACGAGGATCGACTAAAGCAATTAATGCTCGAACTCCTATGAACGCACTAGGACCGGCTGCTATGGGAGAGAACTTTTGATGTGTGTGCCAATTTTAGTTTTTGATTTGTTGCAGGAGAATATAAATCATTTTTGTTTCAAGATAATTCTGATTACTAAATGTGTTTAGAAATGGACACTACTGTAAAGTAATTAACTTCCCAAAACGAAAGAGAAATAAATGAAGTAAAAAAACGATCACCATCGTTACAATGAAAAAGATGACCCAAAACATAAGCCTTACAAGGCCAAGAGCCTAGTCCTTAAAAAAGCCAGCAAGGCCCAACAATACCAACACATGGCATATATTATATCCTAACACGTTAAATGACGACTTTGCACGGTGATCCTCATACTACACACATACTTTCAACCGCAAAGCATTGTCGGTTATCACCAAACAGTGACACCAAAGGGGAGAGTTAGAGCTAGCTCTCTTGAAACCTCATCCGGAATAGGAAACAGAAGAGCTGGATACTAAGATTGGAGGATGAATATCGATAAGCATCGATAGGAGAAGACGAGACGATGTAATAACGGGAACCACCAAGGATCGACAAAAAGAAGGTTGTCCGCGACTTCAAAGGCAACTAAGAAGGTACCGTGAAGTCATCGATGATGGGAGAAAATAAGCGAGAGTTGAGGGTTTTGAGAGATGGTGTGGCTTTTATAGAGAGAAAATGAGGGTTCCTTTTTAACTGAGGTAATGTCGTTTTCCACGACAACCACACACTAGATTACACCCATATAATGAATTGACATTTTCAATTATGTTGCCACAGTAGTTTATTTTATTATTATTTTGGTAATCAAGTTTTCTTTTAATTTTCTATAGCTGATTTCAAAAAGTGGCCTTCATAAACTTTTAATATGTCGTTTCTAAGTTAGTAAGGAAAAATAAAAATCAATTAGGTTGTTGTTAAAAGGATCAGAGGAGGTAAGAAAAATTCTAAGAAAGTTGCTTCTACTCGCACCTATGTTACAAGGTCTAGTATGAAATTTTAGAAAAATGATGTTTTTATCAAGAGTGCTAGAAAGGTTTTCTCTTTTAAAGGCCTCTCTGAAGCTGAGAAGGACTGGCAGTTTGGTAAAGCTATAGGGCTCCGAGCTTCTGTTTCGGATAAGGAAGTTATCCAACAGCTTTAAAAGTTGGATTCTGATTACAATGAGTGTTGATTTTGATGTTGACTCTGATGATGAGTTCGAGGACTTGGAGGGCGCTTCTGATTCTGATTTAGTTGGAGGAGTGAGTTGATTTTTTTGTTGTTGGCTTTGCTCGAGTTTGGATCTGGTGGTTTTGTGGTGGGTTGGTGTTTGGTTCTTGGTTCTTGTTTTGGTGTTTCGGGTTTATCCTCTTTTTGTGGTTGTTTCCTTTGGTAGTTTATGTTGTTTTGTCCTTTTTCTTTGGTTTAGTCTTGTTTTTGTTTTGGTTTTCTTTGTTGTCGTTGTCCTCTTTTAGAGAGGTGTTCTGGTGTATGGGTTCTCAAGGGTCTTCCTTGTCTTCTTTTTTCATTTCGGAAAGAGGAGGTATTTAATATATTGCTTTGCTGATAAATCAAGTTTGAAAAAAATGTTGGTTTTGGAGCAAGTGAGTCGCATGTGCAATTCTAAAAACTTGCATTTCCTTAATTACCCCTATAATACATGTTCAAGTTGTGGAAACCTGATCTGAGTAAAAAATAACAAAGACTGAAAATATAACGATTTAGACCTACAATCCAAATCGGAACATTAACATTGAGATAGTATACTTTTAGAGCATCCACAATAAAGATCGATTCTACATGATCTACTAGACGAAAATTAGGGGTTGGTTCGACGAACAACCACAACACAAAGACGAATCAAGAGGTTAACTGTACAAAAGAAACTACATGAGAGAGAAAAATATAGTGAGAAGAAGATGAAATTATGTTCCTTTTTTTTATAAGGAAAATCTAAATACATTAAAGAGAAAGATCACACATTATGAGGGAGAAGAAAACCCCACTCTCGAACTAACGAGTTATGGGTTAGATTATAGGTAATCTCATTACAACACGAAAACACACAACTAATTACACATCTTAAAACATTTAAAGAAGACCAAATGTCATCAACAACATGTCTTTCCATGACCTCAAACCATCGATCGGAAACAACCAGAACGATATTCAAGGCATCCGATTGCACTTCCAAAATTTGTCACCCTTTTACAACATACTATTCGAGACCTTCTCTCAAAACAAGTACTTGATTAGATGAGGGAGAAAACTCCATACTAAAAACAAAAACTGTCCTTACTAGACCTATTAGAGTATAGATCGATCTATCGACCCAGAAGAAGAGAGGGGAAATATTGTTTTTAACCTCTTTTCGTTTATCCGATGTTATAACCGATTTTACTCATTATGGGCTCGAGATGGTAGAATTAGAGCAGATAAAGCCCAATCTTTTAGTGAGGAGTCCAGTAGCCCAATAACAAAAGGCCCAAGATCAGGTATTAGGGTTGTTCATTTTGGGTGCTGCTCATATAAACCAGAGAAGAAGGCAAGGAAGCAAGCAGCAGCAGCAAAAGGGTGAGCAGAGAAAGCAGAGAAGATGCCGGCGGGACATGGTCTGCGAGCTCGAACCAGAGATTTGTTCTCTCGTCCCTTCAGGAAGAAGGGTTACATCCCTCTCACCACCTACCTGAGGACCTACAAGATCGGCGATTACGTCGACGTCAAGGTCAATGGCGCCATCCACAAGGGCATGCCTCACAAGTTCTACCATGGCCGTACCGGAGTAGTCTGGAACGTCACCAAGCGCGCCATCGGCGTTGAAATGAACAAGCAGGTCCGTAACGTTTCTCGTCCCATTTCAATCCCACCAATGCGTGTAGCAGCTGTTTTTTTGATGGGGTTTTGAACTTTACTTCAATTCAATTTCTATCATTGATTCGCTTGCTTCATGTTCCATCAGCTTGTTCATATTGAGTTCCGTGATTATCTGAAACTAATTTTGATAAATAAGCTAACCTGGAATTTAGATGGACTAAGCCCTTAAATTGTTCTTAAATTATCGCTGCAACAAGTTCATAATTTTGTAGGTTTAGGAGTAAGTAGATGAAGTTGGCTGGGAAATTTAATTTTAAGTTAACATGAATAGGTGAAATATCTAAGCAAACCTTGCGAATTTTAGGATGACAAACCCTAAAAGTCTTCTTCATTAATCATTGTAAGCTCATAATTTTGTATGTTTAGGAGTAAACAGATGATGTTGGCTTGCTCTTATTAGATTAATTTAGTTCAACCTGCGAATGTAACATGAAAAAGGTGACAATTCTCAAGTAGTCAAGTCTATACTCATGGAAAATGGGATAGACCAAGGGATCCTAAAATGACAATAGATGAAGGCTTGCTCTTTTTAGGTTTATTTAGTTTAACTCGAAAATTTAACTTCAAAAATGTAAAAATTCAAAGCAAACATGGTAAAATTTAGAGTGATAAATTGTATAAGAGTTCTAAATTAATCATTGCAAGTTCGTAATTTTGTAGGTTTAGGTTGAGAAAATAACATGAAATGGTGAAAATTCTCACAAAAATGTAACAAGGAATGTTTAGAGATGAAAGGGACAACCTGGTGAATGATCGTGTTATGTCTCCCACATTATACTTGCTTGGAGTGGTAGTGTAGTTTGGCGCGATTGTTCATATATCGTCCTGAAACAAAGGGTAATATAGGATCGAAGTGATTAAATTCCTTCCTAACCTTTGAGTGGTTTGTAGTTTTCATCTGATGGCATCACAGAGTTTCATACATATGTGCAATCCCAACTGTTGGGACTGAAGATTTTACATTATGTTTCTTTACTGAATGGCTATGTGATTTGCTTGTATGTTGATTATGCTCATAGGTTGGGAACAGGATCATCAAGAAGAGGATTCATGTGAGGATTGAGCATGTTTTGCCATCAAGGTGTGCTGAGGAGTTCAAGCTGAGGAAACTTGAGAACGATAAGCTGAAGGCTGAAGCAAAAGCTCGTGGAGAGAAGATCAGCACCAAGAGGAGACCCGAAGGTCCCAAGCCCGGCTTTATGGTGGAAGGTGCCACTTTGGAAACTGTTACTCCCATTCCTTATGATGTTGTGAATGACCTCAAAGGTGGTTACTAGTTTCTAGTTTGTATTTTGGATCTTCAGTTCAATGTTTCTAGAACCTTGAATTTCATTCCGTTTAAAGTTTTGTTGAACATTTTTGCTGATTTGCCTAGATTCTCCTTCTCTGGATGGTGGTTCCATATCTTTTAGGATGTAGAGTTCATGGTTTGGTTTGATACTAGATCAAACAAAAAAAAATGAACAAGTATTATTTCTTATTTATAACTTCATACGGAAGTGTTCAAGAATAATTTCTATATGCAAAGTCACTAACAATGATAGTTCATGCATTTTCTAAGTAAGACTAGTAGCGAGCTCCATATCTTCGGGGCCAAACCAATACAACTGCTTCATAACATCTTGATCCTCCTGTTCGCTGACCGGCCTCAGACTTCAATCTAAAGATTTATTTTCAAGGAAATTATACTCTACAGTCTGGGAAATTATACTCCATATTTGCATGAGGTGCAGAGTAAATAAAACAGATAGACTACTAAACAAAACCATAACAAGTGCAAAGACACAAATCACCAAACATGATAAAGGTTCAAAGTGATAGATGAGCATCTCCACTGCTTTGAAGTATTTCCTATCCAGTTCCGGTTGTATCTTTGGCTTTCTCTCTCAAACTTCAGTTATGCCTATATGATTTAAATAATTGCCTATATCAAAAAAGACATCTAATCTCAAACCAGACTATGATACCATAAAATAACCATCTTTATCAGAAAACGAACGATTAACTGTTTTTCTATGGTAGAATCCCCATAGACTAACTTGTATTCCAAAATTAACTGTTTTTCTATGGTAGAATCCCCATAGACTAACTTGTATTCCAAAAGAAGTTAAACGCAGCAAAAGTTAGAAAAAGAAAGACCAGTGTTTGGAAACGATTTCATACCCCAATTGATGAGCAGCTACCATCATATTCGAAGGACTATACACGCACACTAAGCAATAGTTAGCACCTAATCAGAATCCTCGTAAGCTTCTCCATCAGACAGCTCATTAGAATCAATATAAACCTCTTCATCAGACGGCTCATCGAACAATCTCAATTCAAGACGAAGAATACCTCCAATGCCGCCAATCCTGCAAAATTGTGATCCTTCCTCAGATTTATCAGTGACAGGTTCATAAGTACAGCCAAAGCGCTTGCAGTTAATGGCAAACCATTCACGTAAAGCTATTTTCTCCTGAACCTCCAACTCAGCTGATGATTCTGCATCCCGGAAGCTGCTCTGATCGGCCTCTTCATCTTTGTTCAAGTGCTTTATAACAATCTCGCCAGTACTACTGTTTTTCAACACATACCTATTTATATCCAGATTTTCCCACAGAATAAGAGTTTCCACAGCACCTATTGCCAGAGCCTTCAATGTATCATCTATGCCAATAACATATTTTCCGGTGTCCTGAGTGATTTCCTCAAAGTACTTCACAATCAAGCTTTTCTCTTTCTCCTGGATAAAGGCTTCTTTATCAGCCTGCTCTTCCAACATTCTCATGCATTTCTCTTTCTGGATAAAGGCTTCTTCATCAGGCAGCAATTCAAACGATCTCATGTCAAGCTGGTAACGAAGAATACCCCCAATGCCACCTATCCTGCAAAATTGTGATCCTTCCTCAGTTTTATCAGTGACAAATTCAAATGTGCAGCCAAAGCGCTCGCACTCAACGGCAAACCATTCAAGTAAAGCTATTTTCTCCTGAACTTCCAACTCTGCTGATGATTCTGCATCCCGGAAGCTGCTCTGATCAGCCTCTTCATCTTTGTTCAAGTGCTTTATAACAATCTCACCAGTACTACTGTTCTTTAGCACATACCTATTTATATCCAGATTTTCCCACAGAATAAGAGTTTCCACAGCACCTATTGCCAGAGCCTTCAATGTATCATCTATGCCAATAACATATTTTCCGGTGTCCTGAGTGATTTCCTCAAAGTACTTCACAATCAAGCCTTTCTCTTTCTCCTGGATACGTTTCTCTTCCTCCTGGATGAACTTTTCATCTGCAAGAAGTTCCGAAGACAGCCTTACAGCTTGACCGAATCCATATAAGTATTCACCCCTATAAGAAAGATCAAGCACATTCAAAATCTTGGCCTGAAGGCGTGAATCAAACATATCTGACTGGCTCAGCTCCTCAGTCTTGAAGCCACCTAAACCAGCCAATATCAGCCCAGAAACATTAGGCTGGCTTGTAGCAGGATTGATGAAGAACTGGGTGGCCAGCTCAGCAGTCTTCCTCACATGATCTCCTTGCTTCTCCATACGAAGATGAGGAGGTGACATCCCTCCACTTTCATGCTTTTGGGGCCTATCACCACTGTTGTGAAGGACCTTTCTCGTGTTTCCACTTAATGTCCCGAATAAGACACCATCATCATCCATGATGATGAAACCAAACTTATTATCCGATACTAAAAGTTGATTCAGAGCTTCTGTGTGAAACTTGTTATCACATAAGTACAATGATGCTTTTATAGGTTTGAAGGGCTCAAAATCAATTGTCACCTTCTTCTCCTTGCCATTATTTGTAACTACGGTTCCAGTATAAAGAACCAGCCCATTGGGAGGAACCTTGTGATAAAGATTTAGCGTTTCTTGTGCAGAAGAAATAGCCCATAACAGTGACTGACCATTGACCCTACTTTTAATGTCTGAAGCTATATTAAACTCATGACCAAGCATCTTGGTGACCCTAGATAGCCGATCGCCAGGACGGATTATAAGAGATATCATACTTGTGCCGTTGCCTCTTGCAGCTTCAAAAGACTTGATCAGTTTCTTGATCTTCCATATCTCTACATTCTTAACCTTCTCGTGAAAATCCTCCATTTTGGGTAATGTTATCAATAGAAGAAAACTATAATCTATCAACAATGAAGAGAAGCAAAGACAATTAACATTTCGTTTTAAAAGATGGGAGTTAAAACCCAAAGGTCAAAATATCAATTAAGCCATGAAAACATCAGTGAGTTATTATCATTGTCCTCGCGATTCTGTCATGGCCTAAATTATATAATAATACAATTATGATTATGAATAGAATAACGGTATACAGTAAATAAAAGAAACTAGAATTGCTGATAAATAAAACAAAAGAAACTAGAGTCTGAAGAATAGCAGGTATGAATCTCAAGTTCCAGTGTTCCACACACAAACTCAAGCCGAGAATTCAGAGCAATGTGTATAAGCATCTCTATAATTAACGTCAGCTTTTATATATAATGAAACACATTACGACCAAAAGAAGTTGCTAATCAAGAAGGAAAAGTAATGTGGTATGATCTGTCACAGAATGCGACGATGATGATACAGTAAAATTACAGAATTATAGGTGCTGATATCTCGATCAAGGAGACAAACCGCAAGAGGGTAATTAGTAGCAAAACGGACGATATTGGTTGGCTTAAGGGCTAATCTAGCATCAATTATATATCAACTACAAAGCTAATCTGGGGCCAATTATTAACTCTAGAGAGAGTTCATAGTTACGAAACACAACATAATCACTTACAGAAACAAGTGCCAATATGTTAGGTGATATGGTTATCAAAATTGACAATTAATCAAGAGAGATTTACATAAACACAATATAATCAGAATTTATTGGGAGATTTCGATTTAACATTATAAACAAAAAGCAACATGCCAAGAACAAATCAACAGCCAATATTCCCAATAAAAACTAACAAAACTCTAATCAAGAGAAATTGATACCAGTATATCGAAATTAAACTTGAAATGTTACAGATCAGATGAACCAAAACCCTTGATCAAACAGCAAGAAAATCTAAATTCAACGTCATATGTTGCAGAAGACGTAGAAGCAAATCAGAGGAAGAAGAAGGGGTCAAAAATCAAAATTACGAAGAGAAGGATGAAATGTGCAGAGCACCTGTGGAGCTTCGATGACCCGCGCGAACCTTTCTTTGTTCCTTCTCTTCCGCCAATGACGAGAGTTTTGTCTTATTTATTCTAAATCCGTTAGTTAGTTATATTTTTATCCTTAATGAAAAACTTATATCACTAAAGTTCCTAAATTTAAGGTGGACATTAAAAATAAAATTGAATTTTCTCTAATAAATGAGAGCTATTTTACAATTTTTTTTTTAAAAAAAGAACTCATACCTTCTCATGAGCTTTGTTAGGATTTCTTTTTCTATTAGGGTTCTCTTTGCGTCGCCACTAGCAACTGTGTTGTTGACTTCTTCCCCCCACTTATGGTGTGCCCCCGATCTTGTTCTGGTTCCCCTATGCAATTTTGATGGTTATCGTCTGCTCACCTCAGCATCTATCGACCTCCCCACTTCGGATCCCCTCGATCTCTCTGTCTCGGATCAACCCCCTCCGCCCCTGAAGCCACCATCGACGTATCCACCTCCTTGGCTTCCACTGATGCCTCCTTCTTGGTTTGTCTCCCGATGTCGGATCGACATGATGGTTTGGTTCTTTTTTATTGTCTATGTTTTTATCTTTTTGCAAGGTTCAGTTATAGGGAAATTCGCGAGTTTAGGTTCGCTAGCAATTCTCACGGTGCAAATCCTCCCTGTTTATTATCGAATTCAATTTCGATCGTACTCCTCACGACGAAAAGACTCATCCCCATGCCTACATGGTATCCTAGTTAACTTCCAACCCCTACATGAACATGTATATTTAGTGGTATCCACAACATAAAAACTTGTTCCCTCCTTAACCTCAAACACAAAGTCCTTGATGCAAATGCAAAGTTGCATCTATTTTAGGTTAACCAGCATTTAGAACCTTTCTAACCCTGAGATTGATTCATTTTAATGCTCTTTTCTCTCTTGGAGTGCAGTGAGCTACGTTCACGAGTTTGCAAGAATTTAGAGAAAAATAAGAGCATCGGGAGTGTAAAAAGACAATTTCAGAAGGGTCTGAGAGAAGATTGAACCAGACCTCTATTAGGCCCGATATCATAACCGTTTCGGCCCTCTACCAGACCTAGTACCAGTGTCGTACCGGCTAATTATCCGAATCGATATGCATTCCGGTCAGGCTTCCTCTCCGACCTGTTATTAGGGTCGTTCCACTCCTTGATCCGACCTGATTTTGAGGCCATTCTGTCCTCCGCTCGGTCATACTCGCTCGTACTTTTTGACTTTCAGCTTCGTTTTCTACATAAAAAAGGAAGATTTCCTCTACCCAAGTCCTATTTGAAAGAGGAAAAGAGCACTTAGTTCCTATAAATAGGACTTCAAGTCACTTGAGCTCACCTCATTGCCTAACTGTCTTTACTTGTGATTTTGTTTTCCTCTAAAATGGTACCACATATGGACAGGGGTACCATTAACATCATCAAACTTATGGTTTCTAGTAAAGAAAAGCTTCGTAAATTTCTGCTTAATAAAATCACACATGTCATATATACCCTTATCTTTTCCCTTCTAAATTAGTTTGTTGAACCTTTCACTTATGCTATTTACTTGTATATATTAAAGCAAGCTCTACATGAAAAGTTAGCCTACGACCAACTTGTTGGGTCAATTGTCCGTAACCAATTATAAGCATCAACATTGAGTTTCTTCATCTCTTCCATCATCTGTTCGAACCTTTCAAGTTTCAACAGAAGAAGCCCTTTTGCATCCATACAGTAATGAGGTGAGTTCAGATGGCCTGAATTTCAAGGATCAGTTCTCGTACGAGTGCCTTGGGCAGAAGCGATGTTCTGTCTAAGGCAGTCACTCCTTCAATAGTTGAACTAACCCCTACAATAACACAAAAACATGAGAATTGTTATTGAAATTGAAACTGAAATGAAGATGAAAGTAGGTACCAATATGAAAAATTGTAAATACCTGATCCTTTTTTTTTTACCAGAGAGAATTACAGGGAAATCCTATTTTAGCCTAATCTAACTTACCACCCAACACACACACTTACTCACAAGTAAGTGTACCCACCGGGTTTCGAACCTGTGACCTCAATGTAAGAACCGCCCCCGGTCGATCCCGGTAGAGCCGACGATTTCTAACCAAGTTTGACTTTTGACCGGAAAAGTCAACCGAAGACTCAGGAAGTCATTCGGGTGATTTCCAGGGCCCAAAAAGCTTATCCGTCATCACGGTTAGCTTAGTTGGGTCATTTCCTTCAGTTTGACCGTAATTTTATAACGGTCAATTTCTGGTCAAACTTGGACTTTATATCGACTTTCACGACTAAAAATTGGACTGCTGGAATTCTATTAAATTAAAGTGGCTCCCACAATGCCACATGGAATTGGAGGCTTGGATGATAAGAAAAGGAGTTGAAATGACCTCTTGACCCTCCCTAAAGGCTCTAAAAGGATAAAACTAGCAAGGGGCTTTTGGTCATTTAACTTGTAGGTCATTTAAGGCATTTGTTGGACACAAATTCAGCATTTCCCCTCATTTTTCAGCTGGGAATTTCTAAAGGGAGAGAAGAGAGAAGCTCTTAGCTTGAGCAAGAAGAAAGAGAGCAAAGAGAAGATTTTTGGCTCATCTTTCCACCATTTCTCCTTCCTAAGCTTGCTAGCTTCATCTCCTACACATCCTCAAGGTATGGATGCTCTAAACTTCTCATTCCATCCACTTTCAATATATGGGTTTTGTGGATTTTTTTGGCTTGAAGTTGAAGAACTAGGTTTGTGATTGTTGCTTGGAGAAGAAGTAGTGAAGTAGGATGTTTGGATTGTGTTTTGGTTGAAGTTTTGATGAACCCATTGAGGGTGTTGGTGTTGGGTAACTTTGGATGAACATTTTGGAGTTAAGAGGACTTGGAAATGGGGTTTTTGTTGTGATTTTCATGAAACTCGAGTTGGGGAAGAAAGGGGAAGGAGCTGGTCAGGTTTGGCGCGGAACGTGACCCGGACCGGGCCAAGTGCCGGCACGGCAGGCCGCACGGAACTGGTACCGGCACGGCACGCGGCACGGAACGGACGGGAGTCCGGCACGGTACCTCACACGGTCCGTGTCACACTCCGGGTCGGTCTGTGACGCGGTCCGTGCTGGCTCCCGGGCTGGACTGTGATACGGTCCGTTCCAGGTTCCGGCACGGCTAGCCACACGGTCCGGATGGCGTTCCGGATCAGAACCCCAGAACCAAAAACCCTTCCTTTTAGCCCATTTCGATTTCTAGATCACTTCCTTGACCCTATGTCCATTGTTTGAGGTTATTCTACTAATTTTGGATTGAGGAACACTCCGTTTGGTTTTTAACTTTGGTCTTATTGTGGTCTAAGACCGTGATACCGAGCAAGGAAGGAAGGAGGAACTTGGACTCGAGCTAGAAGAACGAAGATCACGCCGGAACCCGTGTGAAGAACGGAGTTGTGACTACCGAGTTTGACAACAGAGTTTTAGAAGACTACCACGAGGTAGGGAAAGTCTTAACTTCTTATTTAAACGCTTAGTATGCATGTTAGGATAATAAAATCGGAAAGGTCCTAGAATTGCATATAGGATGCGAATAACTAGGATAATCGTCTTTCAATTATTAATAACCGAAAGCGTCTAGAATGCATGCTTAAGATGAGAATAACTAGTGTAACTCGCTTTCAATACTTGGGAATTGTTTTACTGGTAGAGAGGCCGTGATGAGCCCTCGGATTAGCTATTGTGCTAGGTTCACATGCTTGGTTGCTAGTTATTAGGATAATCGAGAGTCTAATGGAACTAGATCGAACGCATGCTTGAATGTTTGAATGATTGAACTTGAATGCTTGAATGAATTGTTGATTGATTGAGTGGTGATTAATTGTTTGTTGAACGGATGATCGAGTATGACTGATTGTGCCAAAGGGGCACGATCAGGTGATCGATGTACCGATGGTTCGTGATAGGTAAGTATACGGTAAGTGGAAGGAGTAAACAGTTGTCTTTGTGTGTTATGGTGAACGTGTGATATGATGAACGTTGGTTGGTTGACTTGTTATTTTGTGTCTCCCTTTTTCTCATTCTTAGAATATTGGCTTGTCGGGTGTGGTAACCCCACCGTTGAGGAGTCCGGTGTGGGGATGGTTTACGGAAATGATTAATGGTGATTGAGTATGACACCCACACCGTTGAGGAGTCCGGTGTGGGAATAGTTTACGAGAATGATTGGAGCCGGAGGGCATTGGTTATTGGACCCCACGGGGCATTGATTCTTGGAGCCTGAGGGCATTGGTTATTGGAGATGGACTTCTCGGAACAGTTGGTTGGATTACTCTGTAAGAAATGGTTATTGTGGCTTCACCCATGTGTATGCGTCATATGGGAGAACTACCTTGGTTCCCTATGACTTATGGTCCTTTGGAGGCATTTCCGAGAATCCCGACGATGAGCATCCCTATGGGATGGTTTCCGGTGTCCCGATGTATGTGCCTCCTCTGGACCGAGGGAAAATCTGATATGATATGGGTACTCTGGTGGATCGGAATTATGGGAACCGATGTGATCCCAGAATCTATCCATGGATCGGAGGCTTGAGAAAGCAAGTGGTTGGCGTGATAACAATTGCTCCCATTTTAATCGTTATGTTACGTTATCTTATTTTTATGGAACCTTTCAAGTTACTGTTATCTTTAAGAGTACGGTACTATCTTGATCTATCCTGTTTATTTAATATTTCATTGTTAATCGTATTCTATCGTTATTTGAGTTATCTGTTTAAGCAGTACAATATTAATCTAAGGGTTGAGTTGTTAAGATTTTTCCTACTGAGCGTAAGCTCATCCCCTTTGGTTTCTTACTGTTTTACAGGCGTACCTGATGTCTAGTGAGTTCGAGGCTCGGGAGCTTTTGGACATTTTGGGGTTTATCTTAGAGTTATGTTGGTCGTGTGTACTAAACATTATTTATCTTACTCTTTATGTTGAGCTGTGACTCATTGGGGATTTTGTCGAACTATTTACTGATGATTTGAGAAAGTTTATCTTGTTATTTTAAAGGTTTATGTCAGTTATTTATTGTTTTTCTACTTTTAATTCTGGTCACGTCTCGAGTCCGGTCAAAACCGGATTTGGGGCGTGACATCAATGAGAGGTGAGATGTGAAGAGGTGTAAATACCTGATCCCTAAGAGTATCCGCAGTCATTAAGTTTGCTGTTGGCTGAAAGGAGGAGGTTGATACATTAAAATATTAATAAATCTACTCCTCTTCCAGCCAGGCTAAAAGAAATTGATTTACAGTCCATGTTTTTACAACAGGCTGATAGGTGATGCTGATAGAATAACATATTAATAAACATAAAAAAGGACATCAAACTATTATTATAAAACCGAAAGCTACATTACACGATTTATTATTACTTAAGTGGAAACTCAACCTAGATTAACAATTCCAGGGGGATCGTTCCTACACAGGGATTTCGTTGTAAATATTGTAGCCACTTGGGATGGTTTTTTAACGAGATTCCACCAGCCAAACTTGGTGAGCTCCCGCTAAGTCGCCACAGCCAACGCTCTGATTTGGGCATCAGTTTGACCCGATAGCCGAACATGAAGTTTCTCACGGTAGATTAAATTGAAACGCTTCACCTTTATGAAAGTCCTTTGCCAATGGTCCTTCAATTGTCTTTCGGTTCGTAGTGGCCTGACATCCGGTTCTTCGGCAACATGTAATGGTAAACATCTGGCCAGCAACAGATGTTGGGCCCCGGGCTTGCATGTTGAAGCCACACAAGACACAACATTGTTTCTTCTTCGGGAGATCGACCATGGTAGTTTCGACGCCCGACATCCATTGACGGTTCAGTTGAAGCTTAGATGGAAAATCGGTGGAGTAGTTGGGAAGAGAGGAGGCGGTGGCGGAAGTTGTGATGAAATAAGAAGGATGAGGATGAATTTATAGGTGGAGAAATAGGAAAAATGCATCGAACCGTCGTGCCTACAAAAGGTATTTTGGTCTTTTTGTATGTGTTGGGTAATTATTTCACACAAATCAATGAGAGTTGAATGAAGGTGAGATGTATGTGAAATGTCTCTGAAATGTCATTCAAATTATGGGGTAATGCAACGGAAATTGTATAGGACCGATAGTGGACGAATGAGACGACATCCAGGTGTCGCTAATGTCGCCGACGTGTTTTTGGTGGTATTGACAACCCCGGGGCAACCGTAATAGTTAGTAACAAGATTGTAAGGCGGGGGGTTGAAAAATGATGGTTGGAATGTACCTGAATTAAACGATAGTTGGAATATGCTTGAGTTGAAATGCATTCGACCACATAAATAATAATAATAATAATAAATTAATAAAATGCATTTAACAACATAAATACTAAAAACAAAGTGAATTAATGAAATAAATTTAACAACATAAATAATAATAAAAAATGAATTAATAAAATGTATATAACAATATAAAAAATAATGAAAAAATAAATTAATGAAATGCATGTAACAACATAAATAATAAAAATAAAATGAATTAATGAAATGCATTTAACAACATAAATAATAATAAAAAGTGAATTAATTAAATGAGAAACGATATTGTTAGAATGTATCTCGGTTCCAATATTGCTGTATGATTGCAGTGAAAGTGGCAGGGTCTTAACCACCGTTAATTGAGTTGAAAGGTGTGGTCAATATTTCTTGATAGCCGACTCCTTGAGATGTGTTGACCTGATCATCCGAACAGTCTAGTTGGTCCGACGTGTGGTATTGTTGCTTCGGTGAGGATGACGGTTGAGTCGATTCATAGAAAGGTATTGATCGAATTTTTAGAGAGAAAGTGGATAATTTGAGAGTGAAAGTTGAGAAAAGTGTTGATGGTTTGATGAATGAGATGAGGAGTATTTATAGGTGGGTAAAAATTGATTTTTTAAGTGTTTTTCGTATTTACTTTAAAATATTTACCGTTATCGGACCGTTAGGGCACCAGTACGTTTTTTTTTTTCCTCTGCCTAGCCACGTGTCGGCGCCTGATTGACGTAGGTGCAACTTGTATTTCGTAAACCAACTATTCGTAATTGTGGGTCGCGGTTCGGCCTATGAATCGCAAACCATCGATATAATGAATCACAAATCACGTACAATACAGTTTACGAATCACTACTCATTAAATCGCAATTCGTAAATCGGAACGTTGACGGACTAAATAGAAAATTGGATAGGCAGTAAATAATAACCGGGTAGCAGCGAAGGTCTACTTTGGTTTTTGTCGAGCTAAATCAGCTAATTTTCTGTTTGTGGACCGGATTGGAAGCAACTAGGACACTCTTATGGCTTCTCCGTCCACGATTCCGTCGTCATCTTCCTCCGTCCGGCCTCCCATGCTCGCATCCGGAGCTCCCAAATTCGCATCGGTCGCTTCATTTCTTCCCTTCAGTTCTCGGCCTCTCCGCTCGCCTCTGAGCTTATCTGTATCCAACAACCTGGTGTTCTGGGTCAACTCCAGGAGAATTGGCTCCTTCCGCTGCTTCGCTTCTGGTATGTTTAGATCCTTCTTTCACTGTCTGTTCTCGAATCTAGGTACTGTCACGGGGAGATGATTTATGAGGTTAGGCTATTTTTTTTTGTCGTGAAATTGAGTTCATGGATGCTTTGAAATTGATTGTTTTGGTTGAGGTTTTAACGAATCTCGAAGCTAGGTTTAAGAATCTCTTGTTGTGAGTGGTAATTGCTAGTACTTTAGATTCAGCACTTATGTCCATTTGCAATACAATTTCTCAATTATCATTGTGACCTTTTGATAATTCACAATCCCAAACTGACCTTGTGGATGATGTACTCTTTTACCACTTAAGTGAATGGATTTATGGCTAATACCACAACATTAGGACCCGTTCATACAAAGCATGTGTATGCTTAAAACCACGAGCTCTACTGGTATTGAATGAGTGTTATCCAACAGTTCAGTACAAGGTGTCTCAGTATCATTTGGCGACATGGTTTAAATGCAACTAAGTGTACAAGAGTAATAAAAAGGCGTGAGTTTTTTTATTTTCCATAGCAAATAATAGCCTGTGCCGGGACATAGTTTATACATGTGTTGTGCTTGGGAGGACATTCCCATAATCCCATCCCCTGCTTTCTTGAGTATTGCCACTGATGTCTGTTGTGGGTTTGAATCATAGTTGATACTTTGTTCTAGTTTTCTTTTGTTCAACATGTGAAGATGAATGAGTTCTTGTATTTTATTTATCGTACAGTTATAGTTTTATTGCTAGACATATTTCTTAAATTCTGGTGATCATTTTGCCTGTTACATTGTTTTTTTGATAATTTGAAAAGTTAACAGTAAACCCCTGCCCCTCTCTTGTCTGTATGCATGTTTGTAGCACTAACTCCTCAGCTGAAGACCACATTGGATACAGTGGTTACGTCAAACAAGGTGGTTCTTTTTATGAAGGGATCTAAGGACTTTCCACAATGTGGATTTTCACATACTGTGGTGCAAATATTGAAGTCCTTCAATGTACCGTTTGAAACAATAAATATCCTAGAGAATGAGCTCTTACGGCAGGGGTTGAAGGAGTATTCTAGCTGGCCAACCTTTCCTCAACTTTATATTGATGGAGAGTTTTATGGTGGTTGCGACATTACTGTTGGTAAGTTCATTTAGTTGTAATGTGAAGTTACTTGAAACCTGTTACCTTTTCACCAATAATTTTTTGTTCAGAGTTGATGTGCCGTGCTTCTCTATTTATGAAACATGATTCTCTTTCAAATATCTCAGTAATGAAATAAGTTATAATAATGAAACACACAGTTATGAGCGAGTTATTTGGATGAGTGTATTTGGAGCTTAAGTATTTGTTGTTTTTTGAGGTTAGCATTATGCTTGGTGCTCCCAATTTGCGAGGAAGCCATAAATAGTTGGATTTGACCTAGTTTTTGTTCTGTTAGCTGACATTAATTTGAAATAATCATGGGTTATCTCTTTGTTGTTTGTTATTTGTTATTATACTTCCAATTCTAAGGCCAAAGGTGGAGGAGACTTGAGGTAGCTATCTGAAGATTAGATCTCGAAAATGATGAGTAAGAAATAAGGTGAAAGCTGATTCACCATTAATTTATGTGACCATAATGTGACAAATTCAGGAATGCAAATGACCGCCATGTGTTAGGTGTCTTTGAAAGCGTGTAGCGTGTGGCACTATTACGAGGTGTTGCATGACCAACTAGTGACATCTCTTATAGGCATGCTACTGTGGTACTAGATGATATGAAGTATGAACTATAAAACCTTATCGCTGGCAATGATTGCATTGTTTATGTTGTTTTTTCCTGGCCTTGCAAATGATATTGTGCAAGAAGGCGTGAATTTCATGCCCTTATCTTATCTCCGTTGTTAGCTTATCAAACATTTTTAGGTGTGCTTTTTTTCAATAAAATTTGTACACTGTCAAATGTTGAAGAAAACTATTTCTGTACAGAGGCATACAAGAGCGGCGAGTTGCAGGAGGCACTGGAGAAAGCAATGTGCTCTTGAAAGCTGAGACACAAGCAGTTGTGGGAAGGGTTCTTATGCTCTAACTTGTGGGATCAGATGAAAAATATATGCTTTCCTTTACTTGCTCGGTGATGATAAAAATTTATTGTATTAATCAGCCTATGTTTAAGGTTGCTCGCTTTGATTATAGCAACTGAGAATGTACATTATATTTGCATCATAATAGAAATCTCTATTTGATTAGCAAATAAGGTTGTTTTCTTAAACACTTTTATGTACCTTTTGTTTATTTGCAAGTTTGTGATATGAGTTTATGCCATTGACTTGTAAGAGCACGTGCACCGTGCGAACCCACTACACGAACCATGTTCTCGTGAGTCGTGGTTCGTGGTTCGCGAATCGTATGGTGTGGAGTGCGTGATTCGCAAACCACGTTCTCGCGAGTCGAGGTCCGAACCCCGAACCACATGATTCCCTAAATGTGGAACTCTCTCAATTTGAGGGGTTTGCATCATAAATCATCCTAGTCACCATATGATTCGCGCATCATGATCCTCATATGTTGATCCCCTTGATGTACATTCTCTAAAGTCCATAATCCCCAACATTGGTGTTTTTTCTTTAAGATTTAAGATTACAAATATACTTGACAATGTCCAAACGCACAGGTGACTAGCGACCCGAAACTCGACTGAAGGAGGTAGTGGCATTCGATGTGGAGGAGCCTGTGGATGTTGATGTGTCTGTACGAGGCTTGTGTTCCACAAAGGTAGGCCTACTTAACGGCACATGTTCAACGGAGCTCTTGCCTTTGAGCATGACAACTACTTCAGTCATGGAAGGCCTCATAGAAGGTGGTGACTGGATGCACATCAAAGCAATCCCTATGAGCTTCTTCACATGTTCTGCTTCATATTCATTCGGGTCTATAGTGTCATCCACCAATTCCATATGCCTCCCATTCTCGTACAGCTTCCATGCCTGATCGATTCATGTACGATATATTGATATGGTTACTTGATTAACATTTGAGTATTCATCTGTTTGGTGTAATTTCAGCTTATGGTTTTCAGCCAGTTACCTGTTCGAGGAGGAATTCGTGCTCGGCGTCAGCTTTCATCTCGTTGCTCTTGTGACCACTGATGATTTCGAGGACCACGACACCATAACTGTAAGTGTCTACCTTCTCAGATAGCTGTCCATGGATTGCATACTCAGGAGCAGTATATCCCCTGATGATGTATTATAATTAGTTGATTCGACTCTGTATTAGGCTATTAGTACTTGCAGATATTAAATGACCAACTCAACTAAAAACTGAAACCGATAGTTGAAGGCCCAGTTATAGACTTACAGAGTCCCGGCGAAATTGGTGCTGAGATGACTCTGATCCCCTGGTAGAAGCCTTGCCAAGCCAAAGTCAGCGATTTTAGGCTGGAGACTATCATCCAGGAGAATGTTGCTGGTTTTTATATCCCGATGAATAATACATACATGAAACTCTTCGTGCAAATAGGCAAGACCCCTAGCTGTGCCCACAATTATGTCTAGTCTTTGCTTCCAATTCAGGCTTCCTCGTTTTTCTCCTGTGGATTAACCATGAAAGAGCTTATATAACTAGAATCAATCACCGTCCCCCGAACCCACATTTCAGATAAGTTTCAGGTTACCGAATAGGAATCTGTCAAGGCTGCTGTTTGCCATGTATTCATAGACAAGTAGTAGCTCAGGTCCTTTGCTGCAACATCCTAGAAGGCGAATGAGATGCCTGTGATGAACATTACTGATGAGTTTGACTTCACTCTCGAAATCTGCCTTTGCCCGTTGAGATTGGCCTATTGCTAGTTTCTTGACTGCTACTAATTTCCCATTCTTCAAAGTACCCTGCCCAATGCCACTACAGATAAGAACAACATTTGGTCTTTAAGTGGCTAAGTGTGTCTAGTTTTTTACCTTGTATACATCACCAAATCCTCCTTCCCCTAGTTTATTTTCTAGGCTGAAGCCTTTTGTTGCAGTTTTCAAATCCTTGTAGCTGTAACTCACCGGACCTTGCAGTTCAGTTGCCCCCAATAAGTCACCTGAAATCACTTTATAATCTTCATTTCATAGAGTAATAATATTAGAGAAATTACACTTAAATAACGTTATGCGATGGAATGAGTCTTAAGAGAAGGACACTATTAGAGAACCAACTAAACTAAAAGCTTAAGCTGATAGTTGATGACTCAATTATAATTATATTCTAACCGATACAAATATATCAAAATAGTCCTCAATTCAAATGTAGGACAAGTTGAACATTTCCATGTGGAGTAGCTTACCTCTAGGAGCAGCCTTTGGCTTCCTTGATCTTCTGTACCATACAAAGAGACCAATGATAACCAAAACTAGAAGAAAGCCTACTCCTCCAACCACTCCTCCAATAATAGCTTTCTTCTTACTCGAGCCTCCTGCAAGACAATATAAACGCATTGTATCAATAACTGTTTAAATTAGGGGTAAAACCAGATACTTACTTGTACCGTTTAAGAACTGATTGTTGATTTATTAGTCGATTAGATCAGACCTGAAGACTTGAAGTAATTCCACAAACTAACATTTTCCGTTAGAAATGACAGAAAACGTTAAGAAAAACTCCAAAAAGTAATAAGTTTACAGTTAGTTTTTGAGTTCAATAGTCATATGACAGTTAGTTCTTGGAATTTTTTTTAACGTATTCTGTTATTTCTAACGAAAATGTTAGTTTGTGTAATTACCTTAACTCTATAGACCTGATCTGATCGACTAATAAGTCAACATCAAGTTCTTGAGATGTACAAATTGGAGATAGTTAGTTGTGGACTTTTTCCTTTAAATTACTAATTCGATATGTTTCAAGTTAAACAGATACCGATTTTTTCCCCACAAAGTAGCCTTCATTCGAACCTTCTTGTTGCAGCTAACCCTCATTCTATTCGTTGTCAAAGTTACGTTTTTACTTTTAATGAAATAACATATCGGGCGTGGGTTGTACCCGACACCCAATCGACGCGGGTCATACCCGATCGAGTATTTTTATTAAGGGTAAAATCATGAATCCGCTACAAAAGTAAAGTAACTCTGTAAAGATTTCAACTTTGTACCTGCCTCAACAGATCAAGAGATGAAAAGGGTGTTACCAGTGGCCAAGAAGGGTGCAAGATCGGTGGTCTGGTTATCGGGAAAGAAAGCTGCGTCGGAGTAGCGAAGGAAGCAACCGGCGTCAATGGCTCTGCCGTCAGCATTTGGAGGGCAGCTCTGTAAGTTGGCGTCTGCAACCGCCAAGCAAGCTTGACACCCGCTCTGGCTCACCGTTTCTGCACACTGCGCCACGCCGTACACTGCGGCGGGGCCGCGGCTGACTAGTTGTTTAGTAGCCGCAAAGAAGCCGTTGATCTTCGGAGTCGCCGCCAGAAGATCCGTCAAGAGTTGGGACGCTGCTGTTTCGAAAGCGGAGCCGTCGGATGCGGTTCTGTTCCCGCACAGCCCCTCGTTGCCTGGCATCGTTGTTGTATCGTAGAAACTGCTGCTCTCGTACCTCAACAATTGGACAAACTAAAATTATTTAGTCATTTATTAGTTTAACCATCGATGTAAGAGCTTCTACAAGGCTACAACATATGGCGAAAGATTCATATTTTCCCATCCTTAGAGCAATCACATCGAACGTACTATGGTATGCGCACCACGCAGCGTGGTGATTTGGTATGTGGTTCGCAAACACGCATCACATCAACGTGAGTCGCGATGCGTAGTTTGCATCGTGCACCACAAACCTAACAGGATGAAGGAAAAAAAATCGAATCGTTGGTCAATGGTCCGATTCAAACTGTTAATTTTTTTAATCAAAATAATTAATTAAGAAATATAAACAACAAATTTCCTACATCTATAAATACCTCTTCGTCCCATTCCTCCGACCCACACCACTTTGCACATAATTTTGTCAACTCTTCTTCTCCAAATTCCCACATTTATTTCGTTCAACAATGTCTGACGACGAGACTCAAACGAGAGAGGAGCTCATAGCCGAACGTCGCGAGGTGGAAGCCAAACTTCGTGTTTGAGAGCACTACTCCGACGGAGGACCGACAGAATGTTGTAGAGAGCCATGTCACAAATCAACACATGGAGGCAAATGATCGAAAGTGGAGAAGGTTCTCGGTGAGAGATTCACAGAGTTCGTCTCGATGCCCACAACCAACTGATGAGGTATTATTTTGTCGAGAACCCAATCTATGGGCCCGAGATGTTCAGACGTCGATTTCGTATGTCCCGACCACTATTTCAACAGGTTATGGATGCGGTTGAGCGCATGACGATTACTTCGTCCAGAAGGTGGACAGTTTCGGATGTTTGGGGTTATCGACGCATCATAAATGCACTGCCGCGATCCGAATGCTAGCGTATGGGTGCTCAATCGATTCATTGGACGGAAACCTACGTATGGGGGTAAGTACTATACTCAAATATTTAAAACGTTTTTGTAAGGCCGTTATTGAGGTGTTCATGGAGGTATATGAGCGGAAGCCAACATCAGAGGACATGCAGCGATTACTCGGTTCGGGGTACAACTAAGGGTTCCCCGGTAAGATTGGCAGTCTTGATTGCATGCACTGGGAGTGGAAAAATTGTCCAGTCGCATTGCAAGGAGCCTTTTGTCGGGGAGACCACCACTGTGATCCAACCATTATGCTGGAAGCGGTAGCGTCCCGTGAGTTGTGGATTTGTCATGCGTTTTTCAGTATGTCTGGATCGAAGAACGACATCAACGTCCTCCACGTTAGTCACGTATTCGACGACGCTTTCCATGACCTTGACCTCGTTGTGAAGTAGGAGATCAACGGACCCGCTACGACCACCCATTTTTTTTTGAAACGGGAACATAGATATTTTATTACTCATGACAATAAATCAGAAACAGAAATTGGGTCCCAGACCCTGGGTTCCAGCATATGTCCGAAGCCCCGTAGTGATTTTGGCGAACTTGAACCGTAATGGTGATCGCTTTTGCATAGCAGATCTAGAATGAACAAAGATTAGCACACGAACGAAATAAAAAACTACCAAATCTGCGATGCCAGTTCTTCTGGGCCCTGTGCCAATGGGGCGTTCTGGTATTGTCAATTCTTCGTCTTGAGTCGCCCGGATCTTTAGAAGTAGTGCGGAGGACGGGATACGCTCCCAGTGCTCCTGATGTGACTTCACCGACACTTCACGTAGAAGCAGGTTAATTATCATCGAGTCGACCCGCAAAGGTTTGTTCGGGGTCGAGAGTCCCGACTTTAGGCACCGCGGAAATATGTCGTAACCTATCGCCCCTCCTCCCGGATCCCAGATCCATCGAGGGAGCGAAACCATGCTGGCTAGGGGTTGCCCCTTTGATGGATATGCCCCGATCTGGCCGGCGAGGGGTGGCCTTGAGGCGGGAGGCCGCTGCGGATGGAGGACGGCGCATGGAGCACGGATCCCGGTAGACGGCGACAGGAGAGCCACGGTGGATACTGGCACGAGCTCGGGGCCGATCCGGCGACGCAAGATCGGTAGCGCGCGACGAGGAAGAGGTCGTGGGACGGTCTAAACGAGCGGCAACGACCTGCGAAGGTGGACGGCGACGAAAACGGAAGAAACAAAAAGGCTGTAGAAGAAAACCCTAGCTAGGATACTGGGGGGAGCAGGCTGCGCAGAGAGAGCGCAACCACTAAGGTTGCACCCGACCACCTTCATTATTTAGTCGACGACGTTTACTAACTTTGAAGTCAACCAACCAACTTAAAGTCGTACCAGTTTGGATCTATAGTTGGATGCATTTCGGAGGAGATTGGAATTAATTAATTGAAATGAATATTCAAATGATCATGGGACATGTATAAGTATGGGCACGCGGTACCGGGACGGCCTGCCTATTATAATAACCAAACCGACAACCAAATGCGTTGTCCTAACCATATTTTTCTTAAAAAATACCCTCAAAAAAATTATTTTTCCTAAAAAAAGGAATTAAAATCAGTAAATACCTGAGGAAGCAGCCATCGTAAATGACGCGAGCACCGTTGGCGGCGGAGCAGTTGCGGATTTGAGCTACGGCGACGTCGTAGCAGGCGACGCAGTCGGAGGCGGAGAGGTAGTTCCGGCACTGCGCCATGGCGTAGACGGGGCTCGAACTCTTGGCCTGAGACGCCGTCGCGAAGTGCTGTGCGGCGTCGTTTAGCTGCGCCCTGAGGTCCGCGAACGTGGCGTTCTGGTTGGCGTAGAAGTCCGGCAAGTCCGTGGCGTTGTACTGGCTGCAACCCTTGTTCAGCAGATTCGTCTGCGCCGCCGATTCCGCCACGTCGCCGATCAGTAACCATGTCGCCACCGTCATCATGATCGCCCCGTTGACCACCCGATCACGATCAAGAGCATGTATCATCATCATCATCATCACCACCACCTATAAGGATCAATAATGAAGAAGATAATAAGCTACTTCGAACAAATTTATATATATAGCAGACGAAGTGGTTGTTCCCATTTAAGAAAGACAAGTTGCAGTACTTAATAAAAAATGAATTGTGAAACCAATGGAATTTGACCGGATTTAGCTTATGTTTTCATGGTTTGAGAAAAAATATTATCGGTACCTCTGAAAAATAACCCGTCAACGACCTTTCGTTTTACCAATTCACCCGCCCTTATTTTAATTGTTGCCTACATACATATTCACGAATTTGGGACGAAAAACCAATGCGAAGTGAAGGTATAGACGGGTGTGTTCATGAGAAATCATCACATATTCAGGAGGGTTTTGGCAGAAAATATACGAAACCCATAAGTTTTTGATGTGCGGAAATAATTCCGTCTTTTAGTGTATTGAAATAGTTCCCATATGTATTTGACAACAAAAGTGGAGGCGGGTGATTTGTGAAACAAAAGGTCGTTGATTAGTGACGTTTTGGGGTTTCCCTTAAATATTAAACCAACGAATCAGTTCGAAGTCTTCAAGAAGTTGAATCCTTCTTTTAATAATTTATCAAACAAATCAAATGTTAATTTGAATTCAACTTGTTTTTTTTTAACATAAGAGACTACTTTTATTAATGTATAAGAAATGAGACAACAAGAAGAAGTGAGGGGAGTAGTACATGTTTAGAAAAACTACGCCTGATCCTATAAAAGAATTTGAGGCGTAAACAAGCTTTTGAAATATCAAGCACCTAGACCTTATGACTATGGGACTAATCTAAACATAATTAAAAAATAGGAAAGTAAGATTCGTACAACAAAAACCCAAAAAATTACCTAGACCTGAATCAAAAATCATATCCGGCTCGACCTGAACCCACTTATTATAGTCTGAAAACTTGTGGATCTCTAGCTTGTTAGGAGATGCGCGTAATGTGGGGAGGGATCATGTGACATGGTGGACGGTTAAACCTTGCAAGAAGGAAGAAAACAAAGAAAATAAAATAGAACCAAACGATCATGATGGTCCAAAACTGGGAGAAAGATCAAGGAGGAAACATCGATATAGGCTAATGAAGAGGATTAGTCGATGTCGGCTTCAGGGGGTTGATTAGGGGGTGGAGGCTTTGATGGCTTCCCCTAGGGACCTCACCAGATTCACAAGCTCGCAGGGAAGGAGGCAAAGGCAGCGGCAATGCTCGATCGAAAGTGGTGATGGGATGACGAAACCCTTGTGGATCCCTTCTACTGACCAGTCCAAGAGGGTGTTCGGAGTAAAGGCGATGACCTTGAAAGAATAAGAGATGAAGGTGGTGGTGGTGGTAGTGGAGTAGCGGTAGGTGGACGAAACGGTGCTGGTGAAGGTGATCGACTTCGCTGAGAGGAGCTAGTGCGGGTTGTGGAGATAGTCATGACAATTACGGCGATTGAGTCTCTCAGACCCAAAAATTACGATGAAGGTAGTTGAGAGGATAAGAGAGGTTGTGGTGATGATGGTAGTGACGAAGAGACGGTTCCCAGAGAAAAAAACTCCATGAACAGAGAGATTGGCTAGGGCCAACCCTAGAGAGCATAGAGAGACAAATGAGTGTAATTTGAATTCAACTTTAGTTGAACGAAAATTGCATAATTATTATTAATAAAAAGAGTCAGTACAGAGAATAGGGCATTGAAGGTCCCTTTTCAAAAAACTCTGAGAATAATTGTCGTTGCCACAAACGGTTATTAAAGAGAAAACACATACATATAAAAGATGAAAATTAAACTAAGGAGAACCGCTCAAGATGATGCATAAACGTTATTTGATCCTATGGAGATGACTCTTTTCTCCGTGAGGAATACAATTAAACTTGAACTCGACAATAAGTAGGAGAGTGTGTACTTGATTCAGAGGCCCCTCCCGACTAAAATCCCTAAATCTCTGCTCATTCATTGGTCTTGGTGAGGCTGCATAGCAGACCTCACCTAAGTCGTCTAATTTTTTCCAACTTTGTCATCGGTCGTGTACTCACTCGAGATGTGGGTGGCTAACACGGAGAAGACGAGCATCATCGCAATAGGGAGTCACAAAACGTCGCCAATGCACCATCATTTTGACACGACAATGCTGAGGTGTGGATGCACAGAGAAAAGCAATACGAAGATGGTGGAGAAGAAGAGACTCACGAACAATCTCTTGGTGATGGGAGACTTGTACGATGGTTATTTCATGACAACGGTTAGGAACGGATAGGGTTGAGAGCTCTCAACCCTAGCAGAATAGGAGGCAGATTCAGATAGAACACAAAACTAGTGTAGGTATATGGTTATTTGAACTCAACTTTTTTTTATAATAAGTGATAGTTGTATTAATATGGTAAAAGAGCCATTACAACGGTCTCAGTCCTTGGGTGGTCTGTGATCCAATAACTCTGAGACAAGAGAACTAGTCCTAAAGGAAACGGTTGTGGTAAATCAGATGCAGAACTAAATCAGGAATTAAAACCAAAACTAGAACAGAAATAAAATCCAAATGGCTCAAACTGCCAAGAACCGCTCAAAGTCGTACCTAAACACTGCTTGATCCTTGCTCTCCAAGGACTTTTTTAGTCGTGATGCGGGATACTGAACTTGAACTTGACATTTTGATCAGGAGGTACGACCTTGACCAGGGACCCCTCCTAAAGTAAGTTTCTGAGGCAAGTGGTACCTAACATCCTTAATGGTGAGGCTGTTTCCCTCCCTCGCATGGTCTTCACGCAGCTCCCCCGCGGTATCCCTCTTCTGGCCCAGCGGACTAGGGGGTCATGCTGATGGGCCTGACATCTTCCCAAATGGGACAGACCTAGGGGCTATCTCTAAAGACCCAGGGAGGCCTATATCTAAATAATGTCCAGGTCCCCGAGGGCAAGGCTTAACTCCGGACCGACCCTGAGACATGAGGTATGAGTTAGCTATCGTGTCCGAGGCTACAAGGGGCCCCTTCCCTCGAGACGACCCCGCCTTAGGTATCATGTCTGAGGTCAATAGTGTGACCCCAGCTCTGGCGGCGGTGTATGCATACCCCAATCAGTAGCGTATGTCTTTTCAAGCTTGACAGACTTGAACTCAAGGACCGATTCATCAAACTGGGGTACCCGTGGCACCTCACATTCACAATCTCTGACCATGTGTACGATTCTACCACAATTAAAACAAAAGACCGGAAGGTGCTCATAAGTCAGGTCGACTCTTACCGGATCCGAAAACTCTTAGAAACGCATGATCATGGTACGTCGACGAGGACGATGGAGGTCCATTCAGAATCGAACTCGCGCTGTTCCACCACTACATAGACCCTATTGATCAGAGGGGGCATCCACATACTCTCCAAGAATAGCCCATATCACTTCCCTAGTAGCTCTGGTCTGGACATGCAACGGAACACCCCAAACATGCACCCACAATTAAATGCGGTCCAAGCGTAGGTGGTCCCGATTCATCGGATCAACTATCTCCCTAAGCAGTAGTGGGTGGCCATGGAAGCACCACAGTTAGTTACCCCGAACCCAAGCCCTAGCCTCCTAGGACGCGAAGGTCCTCGGTTACAGGTCTTTGACCACCAAGCCTGTAGCCGAGCGACCCTATGCTCGCATGATGATCGACATCAGGACCTCCTTCTACAGGGTGGGGAAGCCAGACGACCCAACATTTCGTATCAGAGGTGGTCGAGGACCTGAGGATCCACCAGAGTATAGGGAACCACACTTCCAACTCTTCCACCTCAGTCAGACAGTAGACAGAGAAGGTGGCTTGAAAGTCCCCTATCGGCGATGTAGGAGTATGCGAGGCCGAAACCCTAACGTGTGTGATGTCCTTCGGGGCCACCGGAATAGGTGGAGCCGAAACCATAGCGATCACATCAATCCCGAACCCTGAGCGGTCAGGGATTAGAGGGATTGTAAGAACCGCCCCCGGTCGAACCGGTGAATTTCGAGGAAAGTTGAATTTTTATCGGAAAAGTCAACCGATGACTTCGGGAGTCATTCGGGACCCAAAAAGCTTAGCCGTCGTTACAATTAGCTTAGTTGGGTCGTTTCCTTTCAAATGGCTGTTTTTACGAAAAAGTCAAACTCGGGTCAAACTAAGCCTAATTAAGGACTAAACCGAATAATTTAGATGTGCTGGATTTTATTAAGGAGGAAAGTGGACCCACATGGACACTTGTCCATGATAGCTTGGAAGGGAAGAAAAGGGTGAGAATTGACCATTTTACCCTTAAATTTTGGACTTGAGAGATAAAAGGACCGAGGGGCTTTTTGGGTACTACACTATTAGGTTAAAGGCCTCAAGTGTGGAGCATTTCAGCTCATTTGTTGAGTGGTGGCAATTCTACAAGAAGAAGAAGAGAGAGAGGTGTTTCTTGAAGCTTGAAGAAGAAGCAAGGAGAAAAGGAAGCTCATTTAGTGGATTTTCACCTCCAAACCTCTGCATTTCTACTTCATCTCTTCATTTCCTAGAGGTTAGTACCCATTAAAACATTCATTGATGAAAGTGGTGTTGTGGGTTTGATTAGAGATTACTTGAACTAGTGGCTTTTGGGTGTTAGGTGGTTTAGATGTTGTTTTTTTGAAGAAGAAATGGGGTTTGATGATAGAAATCACTTGGATTGTGTTTTTTTTATGAAACCCATTGTGGGTATTGAAGTGTTGAAGTTATTGGGTCTTTTTTTGAGGTTTGGGAGTTCATCAATGGATTTTTGAGGTGGATTTTCGTGGAAACGAAGTTGAGGGAGGAAGAAGAAGGTATCTGCCCAGACCGGCACGAAACGCCGCACGGACCGGAACTGTTACCGGGCCGGCGTGCCGCACGGACCGTGCCAGGTACCGGGCCGGTGTGTCGCACGAACCGTGCCTGGTCCCGGGCCGGTGTGCCGCACGGACCGTGCCTGGTCCCGGGCCGGTGTGCTGCACGGGCCGGGTTGGGTACCGGGCTTGTGGGCCACCTGGGTTGGGCCTCGTTCCGACCCAATTTCCCTTCGGCCCACATTTCGATTTTCGAGAATAATTCGATTATTTTCCTCGTTAAGTTGTTTTGAATTAGCATTAATTATCGGATTAATTTGTGATCTTAGACGTTGGACCCAAGCTCGGCGGAGGAGACTGTTGGACATCGTGAAGTGACTAAGCGCTTGGAAAGCGATCGAGGTAGGGAAAGTAGCGAATACCGGTTTAATTAAGGAAAGTTACTAGTATGCATATAGGTTGTGAATACTTGTTTCAATGATAGAATTGCATATAGGATGTGAGGAATGAGTGAAATGAGGGATAGCTTACGAGCCATGTCGAGCCGTAAGTTTGGGAATTGTCGTGTTGTAGAAATGCATGTGGGCCATGTCGAGCCCTTAGGTTTGTGTGTTGATTGTGATGTCATGATCTATGATTGTGATGCTTGACGTGTGGTTTATCCGTTGTTAGATCGAGAATCATGATATGGTATGCTCGGTGTAATATGTTGTTATGTTTTGGCAAGTGTGATATGCTTGATATGAAGTGAACCAATGTTTGTGATATGATCAGGTGATTGATAGACCGATGTGATGTGTTGTGGTAAGTTGGCTCGGTTGGTATGTCGTGGTTGAATTATGGCATTAGGATGTGTGAGACTCTCTTGATGTGTGTTCCAAGATGAGGTGTGTTCCGGTATGATACCTACACCGAGGGGGTATGCCGGTGTAGGGTGGTATCTAGGGCGATGGTGTGGTCCCACGTACGCGGTCCCCCGGGGAGTGGTTCCGGTACGATACCTACATCGAGGGGGTATGCTAGTGTAGGGTGTCTAGGCCGAGGATGGTGTGATACGTACCCCGGTGCTGTGTGTTCCGGGAAGACATTTAGGCCGATGATGTGTGATCTGGTATGATGTATCGTGATTGGTACCCCGATGTGTGTTCCGGGAAGATATCTAGGCCGATGCTGTGTGATCTGGTACGATATGGTTGAGTCGGGCTGTGGACAGCCGGCGGAGTTCGGGGATTGTTGTACGGGACGTGTGGTTGTTCCACTATGCATGGTCGCTTGGTGATTGGTTATGTGAGATGTTTAAGTGTGGTCATAGTCATGTGACTGAGGATTGTGGTCATGTGATTTCGTGTTTGTGGTTAGTTGTTGTGCCTTGCTAGTATGTCCTAATTGGACGGTTACTCGTGGTGGTGAGCGGATACTCATCACCTTAACTACTTTTCCTACTGAGCGAAAGCTCACCCCCTTACTTTTCTGTGCTACAGGTCTTTGAGCGGGATTTGGTCTAGCGGGATTCTCGGAGCTTGGGAGCTAGCGAGGGTCTTAGGCTAGTATGGTCTAGTGACGTGCTTGTCTACTTTTATTAAACATTGTTATTACTGGATTTCCGAGCTGTTGACTCGTTTTATCAGATTTCTGGTTTTGGATTATTATTTCAGAAGTTATTTCTTTTAAAATTCGTTGTATTTGCTACTGTTCCTAGTTCACGTCTCGAGTCCGGTCAAAACCGGATTTGTGGAGTGACAGGGGTCACCATTGGCACCGGTGGCCGACGTAGGCCGAGGGACTTTAAAGGACATCTTCTCTTCAGCTTTATCGGGGACGTGTCTGGTGTGGCAACTCTCGACGAAAAAACCATCAGCGTTTGATCAGCCACTAATGGAGGACTCGGAAGGAGAGGCAAGAGTGGTGATCGTGGAGGTGTGGTCTCAAAGAGGATGACGAGGAAGCCTTCAGCATGCGCTTCTTCCTCTCCCTACCCGGACGTACGAAACCAGAAGGTGGCTTCGGAGACATGATAAGGAGAGTAGGGTAATGCTTACCAGCTGGTGGTGGAGAGGATGGATCACAAGCCGAGAGCGGTGGCACAACAGATAAGGAGACAGACGACAACACATACATAGGATTAGGGCTAAAACAGATTATAGGGAAACACACGCGACTCAAAGCGTTATATTTATTTGAATTCAACTTAATTCCTCTGTAATAGATTAAATCAAATATTTAACGAATTATATTGGAACGATTTATTAGATGCTCAATTGTCTTTGATAAAGCTACACTTCATATGAATAATGTCTTGTTGATTGGTCCACCTAACATTTTTTGTGAGTCCACACACACCGAAATTAGTGTATTTTTTTAATCAACAATTTTTTATAATAATCCAACAAGTTTAAAGTAAGACCGAAGGACAAGAGCAGAAGCCCTCATTACAAACAAGAGCACAGACCAGCAGTACTGCCTAAAAAAAAACCTGAACGGGTAAACATCAAACACGGGCTCAATACCAAATTTAGCTACCAATAAGTAAATAGTGCCAACAAGGGCCGAAGATATAAACTACAACAGAACAAACAACAACCACCTACAACATAATAGGTCTAAAAACCCGGAAAAAAGCAGGTAAGCACATAACAGAAAGAGGTCCTCCAAAGGTTGGGTAACGAACCAACTCCACCACACCAAACGAACAAACCCAGTAAACGCAACACAAACTCATGAGACCCAAGACTTACTAGAGCCACAAGAGCCCTGACACATCGGTGACCAACACCACGAAACGGTTAAGTCACCCTCGGACCTCAACCAAGACGAATCTGAACAGAGGCTTAAAAGCCAAACAATCGGTGCAGTCCAACACCGGGAACGTCGAGTCTCCGCCACAACCGTGGCCGGAGAGAAGTGATTGTCCATGATGAGAGTCAAGAGAGGGGGAAGCACAAGAAAGAGGAGGAAACCGAGAACAAATCAGCACCTTTGAAGCATTGACCGGGGACGACGAGCAAGACCCAAATCACGCCCAATCTTCACTTGAGAAACGTGTCCCACTACTGATTCAAGTGCAAGGCATCGAAGTCAGAGAAGTATGAAGAGGAAGAAGTCACCACGACAACAAAGTAGGGCAGATCCGCAACAATCTCGTCTGAAAGTCGTCCCACAACAGATCTGAGTTACCCCAACCCTCCATACTCGAAGGAAACAACCACCAACCACCAGATCCGAACGGTTTGGTGGAACACCTTGTGACAGAAGCACCCCCAGCCAAAGTCCCCAACACCACGAGGTCGTGGACGCCGGGACAACACCAGAGCACGAAGTCGGGGGAGAGGAACCAAACACCTATAAACAATCTCCGGCCAAAGCCCCTAAAGGAGCCAAAATAAGCCACCAGGTCGAGTTCGACCCCTAATACCAGTGAACCCAAGCTCGGCGGGGGGAAAGCCCCACACGTCGACGCCGAAAACAGTCGCAGCACCACCCGAGCTCCAAGGACGACCGGACCACGTGAAAGAGACAGGAACCAATGAATAGGGGAGGAGCTGGAGTGGGGGCGAGGGAAGCCACCACCGGCGATAGGCCTAACCGAAAGCGTCGCCGATGGAGGAAAACAACAAGAGGGTGGTAGAAATGACGAAGCCAAAAGGGAAAGGGTGGGTTGAAGAAGGAAAAGGGAGAGGACAAAGGGAGTCCTCATCGGCAACAGTCAGGCCGGAGCCACGATCATTATCGGCGAGGTCGTGTACATGAGGACGACGACTGAGATGAGCTAGTGTTGAAACGCGAGGTGAGAGCATTTTTTTTAAGACCCGGTTCGTATAAAGTAGAGTACCGAAATTAGTGTATAATCGATAAAAGCGAGATGACAAAAATGATTTTAATTCTAAACGTCAATGAAACAAAGCACTGCACATACTAGGTTGGGCACATAGTTAGCGAGTCATTCTCATGAATTGAATTAGTCAAAGTGGTGATTGAATTGAATTAGTCAAAGTGGTGATTGATTAACTTCATTCCAGCGTCTGTATCTGCTCCATTTTCATCTCCCACAGAAACGTGAGTTCGTTGTAGGTCACTGTCAAATGTTATTACGATAAGTTTTCATCCAAAGCAATAGAAACCAATTGCTCTTCATCAAATGTTTTAATTCGGAACTCTATAACATGGATGACCAGTTGACCTAATTTCTATTTGATAAGCAAATTCTATTAATAAACATTAATTTCTAAGGAAGAAACAACGACAAAGAGATCAACCCGAAAAAAGAGGATCTCCTCCAAACCTACACCTAAGAGCAAGAACAACGGGCCGGTCCGTGTTGCGTCTCGCGGCCCGACTCGTATTTTTGCGGGACGTGCGTCCCGCAAAAACGCGGGTCGGGCCGAGTCCCGCGTCCCGTAAACCCGGGACGGGCTGAAGCCTGCATCCCGCATCCCGCGTCCGAAGACCAGCCAATGACAGGCCGCCACGCGTCCTATTTATAGATTACATTAAAGTTCTCTTCAGTAATTAAAATTCTAGAAACAATTGTTCATGATCCAGCATATTGTGAGCAAAAAGGAGAATCAGATGTATTATTGTCAAAATTGTGGTCATTTTAGGTTGTGTTTAATCTTCATTTTATGATAGACTATTTGGAGTTGCGGATGATCTTTCGTAGGCATTACAAAGAAAAGAACAATATATTGTTAATACAATGAATTTGGTACGAATATATAAGGAATGCTTGCAAACGATGAGAGAACATAAGTGAGATACTCTTTTGGATAAATTCATGTTATTCCGTCAAAAGTACAACATTGATACTCCCAACATGAATGACATGTTTAGAGAACCATGTAGATCATGACGCAAACCCCTAGAAATTATAAATTTGCATCATTACCGCGCAGAGATTTTTATTCCATTATAGATATGCAATTTCAAGAATTAAACGGTTAATTCAACGAGGTAAATATAGATTTGCTACTATGCATAGCATGCTTGTGTTCGGATGATTTATTCGTAGCTTTTGACAAATAGAGGTTGGTCAAACTTGCTACGTATTATCCTCAAGATTTCTTTACAATGTCTTATTACTCTTGAGACACACCTTGACACTTACATTATAGATATGCGTTCAACTGATGATTTCAAAAATCTGAAAGGTATTGGTGCTTTTGCTGAAAAAATGGTAGAGACAAAAAGAAATAGTGTGTATCAATTAGTTTATTTGTTGATTACATTGGCACTGATCTTACATGTCGCTATTGTATGGAGAGAGTATTTTCTGCTATGAATATCATCAAGACTCGATTGAGAAATCGAATGGGAGATCAATGGATGAATGATAGCATGATCGTATAAATCGAGAAATATATTTTTGATTTATTGACAATAAAAGTATTTTATAATATTTTCAAAATATAAATCCCGACGTCATATCTTGTAATAAATAAAAATATTTATCGTTTTTATGAAATATTAATATTTCTAATTTATATTTATATTATTTTAAAACTATTTATTATATATTTAAATTTGATGTCCTTCTCGTTTGAAAAGCTAAATCTACCGATGTTTCATTGGACACTACTGAAATTACTATAGCCAATATAAGTTTTTTTAAAACGAGTAATTGGGGAATTGCATTACTGTGAATAGAAAACCATACAAAGTAGGGCGTGCAAGCCATGGGTTCCAGATGTATGTCCGGGCCGATCGTAGCAAGCCCAACGCTGATTGACCTGTATAATTAGTCTACTTTTGATCGTAAACACTAACTCACGACATCCCATTACCAGCATCTCAAAATAACAGAGCCTAAAGTAAAAAGTCCAACAAACGAAACGAAATAACCATCCCAAACTAGAAACATAATACTCGTAAAATAAATGGGAGTAAGGTGCTCTGAATGCGGTTTTCCCGAGAAATCCCAGTACCATCAGTCCCGGGTCTGTGGGTATAGTCCGTAGTCGGACCTTCCCACCCCGCCGGGTCTTCTCATTCTTTCGAAGGAGGCTGTGGCGCCTCCGACTGTGGATCCTTGATCTCCTCCCTTAGTGGATCAACCACGACCAGCTCCGAGGCCCCATATTCATCCGGCAGAGATTGTGGTCGACCGCGAGGAGGTTCCTGCCTATCCTTTGAATATGCACCGGTGTGATAGTGTTGGCCTTCAATCATAGGGGTGGGAATCTAGTAGATCGATTTCGGGATGGTGACAGCCAGCGGGGAAACGTGGATGCCGAAATCACGATCATGGTGCCTTGTGTACCTGTGAAGGGATAAAACAGTGAAAGATCCATACCGGTGATCGTTTTCGGGGCAAAGTCGGTGAAGGACTCCTGCCGATGATCGAGAGCTTCAAGGACGGCATCTGCGCGAGGACGATGTAGGTTCTGTACGAGGACGCTACAGGTCGGTCTCGACAACATGGAAGAGGCACGGCCTAATGCGGTTGTTGGGGATAGGAGCGAGCGGGGTTAAAGCCGCCGCTGGTGAGAACAACTCAAAGGTTCAAAAGAAACCCTAGAGTTCGGTTTGAGAGCAAACGACGGGTCGTTCGAGTAAGCATTAGGTCTACTTCCAATCTTAAGCATATGCAGTCCGCTGCATTGCTACTTGAAACTAGTAGTAGCAGCATCCATGAAAAAAACGATAGCCAATTTAAGTTAGATAACAAGAAAGACTTAATTGTAAATGTCGACAAAACAAATTATTATGTTATTATTGTGCTTAAAATATAATATATGAATGAACCGTCCACATTATATGATAATAAAATAGTAATATTTGCTCGGGCACATAGTTCGCGAGTCGCTCTCAAGAATTGAGTTAGTCAAATAGGTGATTGATGAAAATCATATTTTCTTGGGAAAAGCTTTGCAAGTTAGTTAGTTAGTTAGTTATAGGTCACAGTCACAGTCAATTACGATCGATTGCAGCCAACAACACATCAAAAAAAAATTAATTGATAGCTAAAAGATTAATTATATTTTTATTTCTAACACTTCTAATATACACTGAAAAATAAATTTACATTAACACACACATATTACAAGTACTTGTTCTGTTCACGGAGTTCCTTGTTGATCAACAGTGTGCACGCCCCAGTACCGACAACAAATCCTCGGAAAAAATGACTTCCGGAATCGGTAAGTTCGCCGGAGATTCACCAATCGGAGTTTCTTGATCGTGAATCGGTGTGGTGGCTGATTGGACTTTGAGCGTGTCGACCCCTCCTTCGTTGTTCATCATCACCACACTGCTCGGCAATCTCTCCGCGTAGAATGCTCTGTTCTTCCTCAATGATCTTGTTTCATATATATATTGTTACCACAACCAAAACAAGTCACAAAACGTTACACATTTAGTTTAATATCATATACAATACAGATCAAATGGTATTCGTATAAAACTGAGTCGTAAAGTTTTAAAATCTGATCACATATATCAATCAAACTTCTTATATACTAATTTGACGTGAGTTTCATATATGAATCTTATGATCCGGGTTTTTTTAATCGTGTTTTAAACTAGGGTTTGGCATTAATACCTATCGAGAACCACCAAGGTGGCGTGAAGATTGGTGGCTTTCTCTAGGACCACAAGCCTCAAAGGGTACCCCATGGCCACTTTGATGTACGGAACCACCCCTCTATCTTCGCACAGTTCAATTATCTGCTGAAGCTTGTAATACTTGGGGTCACTCTTTAGCTCGCTCCTCCCTTTTATTTCTGACAAGTCCCCGAAATCGAATGTCCACACATCCATCGGTTTGCACGACACTACACCAAAAATATAACGTTAAAACCCGATTCACCTAAAACACTTCAACACTCTCATGAGAATAAAATCTATATTGAACAAGCAGATGCGTTGTTAATTCATGAAGATACAAGTCGAAGATTAGAACTGTAACATCACGTTAGAGCATAACTCACCTAAAAACTCAAACCGGTAAATAAAATGAAAGTAACTAGAGGATGAACTTTACATGCTAAAGGCACCCAAGGCATAACTCCGAGGAGAGTGATCGTGTAGCCGAATTTAATAACATTATCAAGGGCCCACAGCAAAGGTTCGACTGAGAACTCCTTCAAGGCATCCATCACGATGACTACGTGTATGCCCGCCGGCATGGACCCCGGGGACTTCTCCGGCACCAACATCTCCGCTATGTAGCTCTTTCTCACTGGAGCGGAGGGCATTCCCGGCGTGGAATCCGGACTACTATCGACCCCTTCTGCTTTCATACACATCATTTTGTAGTAATTAATAACTAATATAGTTAAAATGGTATAATTAACGTTTGTATGATGAAGGTGAGAAACATAGGGGTCCGAAGAAAGGGTTTGCAGTGAAGTGGTCGTGGCCCTTAAATAGCACATTTGGCTGATACGTTCGAGGAGTGTCATTGAAATTTACGTTATGTTATGGGTTTTGTCGGAAAATGAGACAAGACCAAGGCAAAGAGCTGGCGCCTCTTAGGCGGAGTTAACGCTATCCGGCTGATACCATTACGTGTTTGTCTTATGAAACATGGTTATATAGACATATAAGTTTAAAAGTTTAAGGTGATGGTTGAGAAGTCTTTGGAAACAGGTTTCAAATAGACAAATATTTAGAGGATTGTTAAGATAAAATTTCACATTTGTATTTCCTTGAATTTTTGTTTTCACGTACATACTCAATAGAAGGTCAAACTTCATATACTTACTATCAACAATCATGTACAAATGTAATATTCATACATTCGTAATGAGATTTGAGAAGACTGCCCCACGTTGAATCCGGTCATGCCACGTTGTGTCCAGGACCAAGAGAGACACCGAAAGATCAACGGTTGAGGGAAGAGAAGGCTCAGGCTCCACATGCGAAGGTGTCACAAACTCCTTCAGAGGGATGAGGAGACCCGGTGGGAGTGGGACGACCCTAAAAGGGCCTATACCCACAGACCCAGGACAACCGGTGTTGGGAAGTCTCGGGAAAGCCGCAATCAGAGCACTTTATTTCTGCCTGCTTTATGAGTTTTATCGTTTTAGTTTAGGTTGTTTAGTTTCATTCGGTTGTTGGGTTTATTATTTCTTGTTCTGTACTTTTGAAATGCTGGTAAGGGGATGTCTTAAGGTAGTATATGCGATCCAAAGCAGTATGTTTCTACGAGTCCATGAGCCCCGGGTTGGGTATGGGCAACCAGGACATATATCTACAACCCATGGCTTTTACGCCCTACTTTGTATGACTTATATTTTACAATAATGCACTTCCCCGGTTTACTCGTTTCAAAAAATATTCACATATCTATAAATATATATCCTTTATGTCGTATATGGAAAAGGATTACACTATCTCACATGGTATCATTGTACAAATTCCTCTCTTCTTACATGCAAGAAGAGACGCCGGTTACGGGGGTGCAGTCAGTCTTGTGAAAGGAGATGTGATTATCCTTGATCTGCCAATAGCTTATGTTGTTGGATTCTTCGGATTTTGGAGGGCGCATTCTCACGGCGACATAGATCTTCTCCATGGTGTACAATCTTCTTCTCCGAGCTCCTACTTCTCTGGCACCTAGTATGGGAATGGAGGTGTGTCACGCCCCAAATTCGGTTTTGACCGGACTCGAGACGTGAACTAAAAAAATAATAATTTAGAACAAAATAAAAGCCGAAACAATCTCAAATAAAATTTTAAACTCTGAAATTTAACCACAAGTCAACAGCTCGGTAAAACAATCAGTAAAAAGGTTTAATAAAAGAAAACAGTACGTCTCTAGAACGCTAGTCTAGGACCCTCGCTAGCTCCCGAGCCTCGAGTATCCGACTAGTACACATCCCGCTCAGGACCTGAAAAACAACAAGGTAAGGGGTGAGCTTTCGCTCAGTAGGAAAAGTAGTTAAGGTTATAAGAAAGCGCTCACCACCACGGGTAACCGTCCAATTAGGGCATACTAGTACAACACACAACTAATTTCCAACGGAACTCGTAACCACAAACCTCAACTCAAGACCAAATCACACTGACAAACATACTCAAATGACCAAGCACAAACTACAACCACACCACTTAACAGATCAACATGCATAATGTAAACAGTAAAAAAAATACATACACGTCATGTATCGTAGTCCCCTACTCCGCCGGTTGTCCACAGCCCGACTCTATCATATCACACCGGAACACACAACATCGGCCTAGATATCTTCCCGGAAAACACTCGGGGCACAATCACAATACGTCACACCGGAATCTCCATCGGCCTAGACATCTTCCCGGAACTCCATCGGGGCACGACTCCTAGAGCCAAAACACGACACCAAGTGTCAACACAAACCGTCAGCCTAGATATCCCACATCGGAATACCCCCTCGATGTAGGTATCGTACCAGAACCACTACCCGGGGGGGCCGCGCATACGTGGGACCACACCGTCAGCCTAGGTACTACCCTACACCGGCGTACCCCCTCGGTCGTAAGTACCATACCGGAATACAACTCCTCGTGGAACAAACATCAAGATAATAACTCGCATCAAATGTCATAGTTCAACCACGACTTACCAAGCCCAACGACTATACTACAACAAGTCACGTCGGTCTATCAACCACCCGACCATTTCACAAGCAATGATTCACGTCATAACACGCATGGCACACTTGTCCAAGAATAACCACAACACACTACACCGAGTAATACTACAACATGCTTCCCGATCTAACATGCCTAAATCACACAACATGCAACTCAACTAAGAACAAGGCATTTCAAATAACAGACAACCTAAGGGCTTGCAAAGTCCCGCATGCATTTCTACTAGCACAACAATCTCAAACTTACGGCTCGACATGGCACGTAAGCTATCCCTCTGTTCACTCATTCCTCACGTCATAATCATGCATTTCTAACGATTAAATTAAGTAAAAACAACCTATAGGCATACTAGCAACTTTCCACAATCGAACCGGTATCCGCTACGTTCCGTACCTCAAGAAGAACAGACAGCTACGTCTCCTAGCTGCTGACGTCCTGGCTCGCTACCTCCGGTCTTCTCTACGATCGAAGCCGGACTCTAAATTAACATGGAAAGCCAAAATTAATAACGGTTCCAAAGCTAATTTAAAAGTTACGACCAGTCCAATTTTCAACAACAGTTTTCTATTAAACTCGAGCGGGCTAAAGGAGGGATTATACGTCGAATCGGGTTCGAGTACCCGAGCCCCGAGCACGGAACCCAGTGCACGTTTCCCGAGGCACGTTTCCCAATGCACAGATCCCGAGGCACGTGTTCCGAGGCACGAACCCGATGCACGGGTTCCGGCACGGTTCCCGAGGTGTCCAGTTCGGCGTTCCCGCTTTTAATCTCGTCCTAAGTCCGGTTTATTCATTCGTGGTTCCAAAGCCCCAACGTTCCTCGGAGTCGCTCAACAGTCCAGTTAAGAAACCAACCTTTTTATTTAAAACTGTTTTCCTTTCCTTTTGATTTAAATCTGTTTTCTTTTCCTTTTCTTTTAATTTCTTTAATTATTTTGTTTTCAACTTCGTCTGATCAGATCCAGATTGTTCGAGAAAAGAAAAGGTAGAAGAAAAGGTTCGGGTCCAAAATCCGACCGACCACCGGCGGAGACGCCAACGACCAAACCCCACGGGGTAGCGACTCTCACCGTAGGCGAAAAAGGACAACGGTTGGTGGTGGTGTAGCCGTGGTAGCGGCGGAGCACGGCGGACTCTCTCTCACTTCAGATCGGACAGGTACGGCGGTTCCCGTCCCAAATCTGGCGAGCGCGCCGACGAGCTCGTCTCAGCTAGACGTGCACGGCGACGACGGGGAGCTCGGCTACGCTCTGGTGAAGAAGACGCGAAGGTGAAGAAGAAGAAAAGTGAGTGAGAGATGGCGAGCTCGGGCGTGGAGAGGAGGGATAAGGAGAGAGAGAGGGAACGACGGCGGCGTTGAGGGGAAGAGAAGGAGAAGACGCGAGAGGAGAGAGAGAGGTTTGGGAGAGGGGGACGGCGTGCGCGTGAGAGAAGTGACGCCGAAACCCTAAATTTTGGCTTTTAAAGCCAAAGCCTCTAGTGGGCTTGGACCCAAAACCGGGCCTGGCTAAACGGGCTCCTGGCGGAGTTTGGGCCGCACAACCCAAAGCGAGGAGGAAAACTGAGTCGGGGCGGGACTGGCTCGGGCCGGGTCTGGTCCGCCCAGTCCAGCCTCTTACCTTTTTTTTTCCTTTTCTCTTTTTTTTTTTGCAAAAAGTTCCCAAACTTCGATCCGTTTTCCACCCACGACGTTACCATCGAACAAAATAAATCTTAAACTTTTTCAACCGGAACGGTCTTTACAAGGTGATTTTAGTGTAGTGTGCTTTGAGCTCTCACTTGACTGTTTTGTAACTGGGGAAGAGACACTGACTAGTAGCGGTTTCTCTTTCACAAATTTGAAAGTTGTGCAGGTTTACGGCAATGCCCTTCAGGTGTGACCAGCAGGCAGCATGATTGGATTTAATCCATTTTTCATATAGGCTCAGCATATGGGCCCATTTCATTGTTCTAATGGGCCGATTCAATATATTGATTTGGCCTGAATTCACTTCTAATTTGTAGGGTTGGGTATAGGTCGGTTAATCGATCATAAGTCCTATGCCGACCACCTAACCGGAAGCACAGGTTCTCTTTGATCGCATACCGAACTGTCATATACATCGGAAAATAACCAAAAAATTCAATCGGAATACATGTCAGTCAGTTACCGGTTTTAATCGAAGAAGAGAGGATTGAGTGAGGTCGGTGATGCATGCATGTCGGTCAGTTACATGATGTATTTTGTTGGGTGATTACGAGAAAATGGGAGCAGGTGATAGCGATGGAGGAGGGTTGAGGAGGAGGGGGTACTTGTGCACAAAAGACGATAGTCTGCTTAAGGAATTTTTCAAGAGTTGTGGCAATTACGTCCAAGCACTAAAAGAGACTCTGATGCGACTGAAGGACCGGATCCTAACTCGGTCCCTGGACACGACTGAGATCCAAGAAATTAAAGCCCGGAGCCAACACGAGATGAAAAAGATGTTGTTTTGGTGGGACCTCATGTGGTTCGGACTCGGCGCCTTCATCGGCCCCATCATCGGAAATCATGTGCACAAGATTTTCTCCCAAATATATATCTCAAATTCTTGCTCTGTATAATAGTTCAAAACCACCATGGTTGGTCGCTCCTCTCCTCGCGTCGCCAGCCAACTCTCCAGATCTATCATCTCTGGTGGTGGACGTTGATGAAGGTCGGAGGAGGAGGAGCTCCTCTTAATTAAGATAACAAAAGGGTATTTTAGGTATTTTATAAAAAGGTAAACCATTTTTCGTTTAAAATGGTCATAAAGTTAACACATGGGTATCAAACTGTTGGTAAATGTTTCGTTTGGGTATTAAACTATTAGAAAAAATATGTTAGGGTATCATTTTGAAAATAAATGTTTGGTAGGGTATTAAATTGAAAATTTCCCTATAATACATTCATCAAAAATGAGTATATAAAACATACTTGTTTTTGTTTTCGTTGACACCCTTTGTTTTGTTTGGAAGTAAATTGATAGAGGAAAGTAGAGAGAGAAAGATATTTAAGAGGTTTGGAGAGAGATGGAAGAAAATTCTGTAGAATTTGAGAGAAAGTGAGGTTTTGAGAGAGAAGAAAGGGCTTGGTAGGGAATGTTATGGCAAGTTGGTGTGATATTGAAGATGATGTTACTTCTACGATGTCATAAGAATACCGTCACAGAAATTAAGAACGTCTACGACGTCTTAAGATGTCATCGTAGAAGTGACCAAACCATTGCAACGACATCTGGTGGCGTCGTAGAGGAGCTTAACTTCTGCGACGTTGTAGTATGGCGTCGCAATAGTGACCAAACTACTGAGACGACAATGACATCACTGGATGGCATCGTAGAAGTCAATGTCCTCTACGGCGCCACTAGATGTTGTTGCAGAAGTTTAAGTTCATTTGTGATGTCATCCACTAGTGGCGTCGTGGAGGAAGTAACTACTGTGACGTCATCCAATGGCGTCGCAGAAAAACTTATTTTCTGTGACGCCATAAAAAGGACTCTGTCGTAGAAGTTCCAACCTGGTATAGTGTGTAATTAGGGTCCCATCCCCTATACTTCTCCCTGGCAACATCGGACATGTTGTCATAGAACTAACGTATCAGCAGTCACCAAAACTATATCTCATCATTCTTTTATTTATTTTCATGCATCGTAAGATTCTCGTGATCTTTTCCATTCACCGTCAATAATATTATTTCGTTGTTAAAAAAATCATTATTATTTTAACGTACATAAACATTAATTTAAATTATTTGATGTATCTGATGTGTTTGACGATTTGTTTTTTGAGGGGAAAAAACTAAGGGTTATTTACGATAAGGTACCCTAATGTTTCGTCCACGAACGATAAGGTACCCTTATGAATTTTTTGTCCGATAAGGTACCCAAATGATTCGTCCACGAACGATTTGGTTAAAATTGGCATATTCCGTTAGAAAACTAAAAAGAAAAGAAAAGTAAAAAGAAAAGAAATAAAAGAGAAAAGAAAAGCAATAAAAAAAAAGAGAGGAAGAGATCGGGCCTGACCAGGCCCAGCGCGCAGGCCAAGCCAAGCCCGACCCGACTATCCTCCCTTTGGGCCGCGAAGCCCAATGACGCACCGGCCCGTTCTATTTATACCAATTTCTAGGGTTTCGATACCCATTTTGTTTCTTCTCCAGCGTCTCTCGCGCTCTGCCGCGCATCTCTCCCGAGCCCGACCTCCTTCCTTCTCTCTCACCGGACCAAGACCCGCGGCCCTCTCTTCCGGTGCCCTCCGAAACCAGCCGCCACCGCTTCTCGATCCCGACCTCCTTCATCTCCTCCTCTCACCTCAAACCGCCACCGCTCCACACCACCATCTCCGTCCAATCCGAGACAGCGCCACCAACGAGTCCGTCCCTCTCCTCTTTTCTCCCCGTCTCCGATCAACCCAAAGCCGGTCGTCGGCCGTCTCGAATCCGAGCCACTCTCCCTCACCAAGGCGTGGCCGAACCTTCCGCCGACGCGTCTAACCGAGACGAGCTCGACGGAGTTCGCCAGATCTGGTGAGTTCCGCCGGTTTCGTCTGGATCTGAGGTTGTCCCTTCGCCGTGTTCTTTCTTCCCCGTCTTCGTCTCGTTCCCCCACGGTGAGATTCCAGCCCGTGGAGCTTCGGCCGGCAACGGCGACGCCGGTTTCGGTCGGAGCTCTCACCGAGTTCTTCCTCTTTATTTTTGTCCTTCTGATCGTGTTGGATCTGGACGAATCGGGTTAAGGTGGACTCGAACCTTTGTGGTTGGAAAAGAACAAGAATTAATTGGTTTTTAAAATGAAATCAGAGTTCTTTTAAAAAGAGTTTCAAAAACGGTTGTGAAATTAAAAATGGAGTTCACTGGTTTTGGGATCTAATCCGAGGAATTTTGGGTTTTTGAGCGAGTTAGAACCGAATGTTTAAACTGGACATTAATCAGACTTATAACGAGACTGAAAACGGGAACGTCGAATCGGACACCTCGGGATCCGTGCCCCGTACATGTGCCTCGGGAATCGTGCCTCGAAACTCGTGCATCGGGTTCTGTGCTCGGGTGCTCGAACCCGACTCGTCGTAACCTCGTTTTTTTAGCCCGCTCGAGTCTAAAAGACAACTTTTGAACTTAAATCGAAACCGTCGTAACCTTTAAATTAATTTGGGAATCGCTTTTAATTGTGGCTTTCGTTTGAAATTAGAGTCCGGCTTCGATCGAAGAGAAGACCGGAGTTAAACCCAGACGCGGACTTCGCCCTAGAAGACGGTGTTGGCCTGGTCGTCAGCAGCTAGGAGACGCTGCTGTGGTATCGTCTTGAGGTAGGGAAAGCAGCGAATACCGGTTTAATTACGGAAAGTTACTAGTATGCGTGCTAAGTAATAATAATAAAATCGGAAAGATCGTAGTTTGGCATGTAGGATGCGAACAACTAGCGTAGACGTATGAACTATGAACATTTACGTTTTCTGTCTTGGGAATTGCTGTGCTGGTAGTTTCGGGCCATGACGTGCCCGTAGGATTGTTTGATGAGTGCTTCTGCTAGTGTGCTTATGTTGTTTGAACGGATATTAAATAACAAACATGAAAACAGATAGGATTGAACTAGTAATGCATGCTGATGACATGTGTGGTTATTTCCTGTTATTTGATATGTTGAACTGTGGGACGGTCGGGGTTTTGATGCCGGTTACGCCGGTGGGGTTACTACGTTGAACGCGGGGTCGGTAAGTGATGGTAAGTACGTGACGGTTTGAGTGTGCTTAAGAGTTCAATAAGATTATTGCTCGGTGTTTCATGAGTGTGATTGTGTGTGGGCGCGTGAGCCGTGTTCGATCTGTGGCATTTCGATGAGTGATTGTTATTTTGTTGTGTGTTCCTTGAGGATGGTATTCCGGTTGAGATTGGACCTACGGGTCGTGTTTGGGGCCGACGGGCCATAATAGGGTAGGGGCCTGAGGGTCGTGTTGGGCCTACGGGTCGTATTGCATAGGGCCGACGAGTCGGAGCCGACGGGCCACATCATATCATATTGCATAGGGTCGACGGGTCGGAGCCGACGGGCCACATCATATCATATTGCATAGGGCCGACGGGTCGGAGCCGACGGGCCACATCATATCATATTGCATAGGGCCGACGGGTCGGAGCCGACGGGCCAAATCATAGCATAGTGGGCCTACGGGTCGTGTTTGGCCTACGGGTCGTGATGGGCACTGGGTGCCGTGTTTCAACCTCGATGATCTATGGTCCTTTGGAGACGTTTCCTAGAGTCCCGACGAATGCGTCCTTGTAAGGACGTCTCCGGCATTCTTGACGTTATATGTCTTTGTGACGTTATGCGCCTCCTCTGGATCGAGAGGTAGTTCGATGGATACTTGACCTACCGTTTGATATGATGATGTCGGGCTGTGTACAGTCGGCGGAGTTCAAGGATTGTAGTACGGGATGAGTGTGCGGATGGCTTCTGTGTTTTGATACGTTTGTTGTTTGGTTAGTGGTTATTGGACGAGAGTTGTCGGTTTGTGTGTTTTGGTAAATTGGCTATGAACCCCGATCGGTAGTTAGTCGTGTTGTACTAGTATGCCCTAACTGTACGGTTACTCGTGGTGGTGAGCCTATGATCGTTACCTTAACTACTTTCTCTACTGGGCGAAAGCTCACCCCTTACATTGTTGATTTTCAGGTGTTGAGCGGGATTTGTACTAGCAGGACATAGCTGAGCTTGGGAGCTTGCGCGGGTCTTGTCTAGTCGGTCTAGTGACGTGCGTCTATTTTGAACTGAATTTTTGTATATTGGGTTTTGTGAGCTGTTAAATTTGTCAATTGATTTATTATCATTTTTTGAAATTTTATCCTTCGTAATTTTACCGTGTTTATTTATTATTTTAAGTGCACGTCTCGAATCCGGTCAAAAACCGGATTTGGGGCGTGACAGTTTGGTATCAGAGCCTGGTTGCAATTTGAAATGATTTTTCAAACCTCGGACCGTACGTCAGTTAGGTGGGTAGAGTTAGGTGGTTCAAGTCGTAGTGCTCAGTGACACGAGTCGGAAATATCCTGTGCGTAGAGTCGAAACGACAAGAACCTCGTTTGTTAAGTGTGTTGTTTAAGCTTTGCCGTAACCGGTTTGAACCTTGATTGTCGTGTGTTGTACACCTTAGTGGATCCATGATGCCGATCGGTTGAGATCGAGGTTGGTTAACGAGCGATGCTTGAACTGATTATTGCGTGTGTGTATTGATGAATTGATTGTTAGTAGGGTGTCGTCTTGTTCGGCCGTTGTTTGAATGGTGAAACGTTCGGCTTAAGTGTCGTAGACTTTTGGTGAACTCGTGTGAGTTGTGATTATTGTCGAGTTGAACTGTTTACAAGTATGGACTTGACCAGGTGGTAAGTGTGAAATTATTGATACCGCGGTGTAAAAGTTGAGATAAATTGTCGTGTGCTATACTGGTGATTGAGTGTTGTGTGCAGGTAATGTTTGGTTGTCCCGCATAAGCGGATGGTTAACTTAATTTACGAGTGGGTCATGCCCGATTTTTTTCTGCAGAAACTGAAGTGTATGTACCATCACGATTCAGCTATAGGGGCCAATGTAGCTGGACGTGAATGGGGGGATATCAAGTGGTTACAACGTAGTTCTGGGACACCGGAACCATGTTGTAACGACGCGATGTCAACATGAATGTTATGTTAGAAAGTGGACGTGTTAAGAAAGTGAAACTAAGTGTTGGGTGAAAATTTTGAGGTTGCTGGAAATATAAGTGGTAGTCTGCGTGACTTGATTGTGATTTTGCTGTGAAAGTGAAACTGTGTAATTCCGCTGTTTGTTTATATGATTTGTGTGATGCACTTGTGTGCAAATTCTGTGATGTATGATATTGTGTGATTATACTACTAAGTATACTGTTTTTACTATAAGTACTAGTGTGGTGGACTGTGTGTGACGTTAGTTATGTTAAGCGCGTCGTTCTTTAAGGGTAAGAAACTAAACGTGGACGTTACCCGTGTGGAGGGTACTTGCGGCGTGGCACCTCGAGGTAAGAGAGGTAAACTGTTAGGGGCACAAGTGCCCGGGTTACTCCCACTGGGGAGGTTAAGAGGAGCGACACGAGCAGGTCCCCGGGCTGCAATGAGACGGAGTATCAGAGATAACGTGCGAGGTCAGAGTTACAGCGGGGACCGGTTGCACCAGTTTAGGTGGCTGTCGAGGCGAATGGATGCAAGAGGTTCAAGAGAGGGCCCCGGGCCCGGAGTTTGGGTCAAATTCTTAACCTGATGAATCGAGTGTAATACTGAGATGGTGGCTACAACGATAACAGTGGATCGAGGTCGCTTGGGTTAGTGTGTTTACACGGTCAGCAACCGAGACATCAGAGACGAGTGCACGAGCGGCGGAAGGCCGCAATAACACTAGTAGGTCGTCAACCCGGTCAGGAGAGGTGGCCGAATGAAGGTGAGATCAGAGTGGCGCAGCGGAAGCGTAGTGGGCCCATAACCCACAGGCAGCGCATTCTTCGGGTTTTTTATATACGTGAGGAGAAGTGTGAGTCTAAGAGTAGAACCTTGATGTGGTTCTGGCGTCTTGACATCCCGACTGAGTACGTTGTGGTTTGACGAGTGTGTGCAGTGTATGGTAGAAGTGGGAGTACCTCACGAGGTATCCGGAAACAAATCGCCGAGTACGACTACCACATCGCTCTCAGGCCAGTAACACTATGGCACCGCACGAAGCGTTGGATGGTAGGTTGGGCATTTGCCCAAGCAGGGCACACTTGAGGTTTAATAGTGACCAGTGTGGTCCAGAGTTGCTCGAGAAGCGATTGAAGGGTCGCGTGATCGTGGATCATTAAAAACCGCGCAGGTTTGACGCTGAAGCGCGAGGTTGAGGTACGTGCGAGGTATCCAAGTCGTTCGGAGCCTGAGGGACTAGTATTCGTAATGTCTTCCGTTTTGTGGTACTGTTGGTGAACCGACTTGTAAACTGGTTAAACTGACGTGTTTTACTTGTGTGTTCGTGGGTGGTTGGTCAGGGCGTGACCACGTTTGGAGTCTGTCGACGATCGTCTGAGTAACGGGGCGTGAACTTATTTTGTTTGTTGGGAGCGCGATACGTGGTTAAACGAGTGAGTAGCCGAGGAGAAGTGTCCGTGTGTTGGATTTGTTTTAAGGACGAGGTGAGTTTTGTTTTGGTTGATACCTATTACCGACGGACGGTTCCAGTATTGGAGGCGTCGACCAAGTTACGTGTGGCGGTGTTGCTTGAAGGGTGTGACTTGGAGTTTTAAATCGTTTGTTCCCTGAGAGAGGTTTAAGTGGAGCGCGTTTGTTTGAATTTCGAGGACGAAATTCTTTTAAGGGGGGAAGATTGTGAAGACCGCTTCGGTAAAAAAGGTTACTTTAATTAAATTTTAATCGTTTGGAACGTCGAGGTAAAAAAAAAAGTAAAAAGAAATAAAAGAGAAAAGAAAAGCAATAAAAAAAAAAGAGGAAGAGATCGGGCCTGACCAGGCCCAGCGCGCAGGCCAAGCCAAGCCCGACCCGGCTATCCTCCCTTTGGGCCGCGAAGCCCAACAGATGCCAGAAGCCCAATGACGCACCGGCCCGTTCTATTTATACCGATTTCTAGGGTTTCGATACCCATTTTGTTTCTTCTCCAGCGTCTCTCGCGCTCTGCCGCGCATCTCTCCCGAGCCCGACCTCCTTCCTTCTCTCTCACCGGACCAAGACCCGCGACCCTCTCTTCCGGTGCCCTCCGAAACCAGCCGCCACCGCTTCTCGATCCCGACCTCCTTCATCTCCTCCTCTCACCTCAAACCGCCACCGCTCCACACCACCATCTCCGTCCAATCCGAGCCAGCGCCACCAACGAGTCCGTCCCTCTCCTCTTTTCTCCCCGTCTCCGATCAACCCAAAGCCGGTCGCCGGCCGTCTCGAACCCGAGCCCCTCTCCCTCACCAAGGCGTGGCCAAACCTTCCGCCGACGCGTCTAACCGTGACGTGTTTATCAACACGTTGCTCTGGATTTATCAACACTTTTACATTGGTTTTATCAACACTTTACACTGGTTTTATCACCTTATTTTCCAAATTTGATAATGATTTTATCACCTCATCGCGTGCTTTTTCTGAACACTAGTTTTATCAACACTAAACACTAGGTTTATCATTCAAATTACGTGTGTTTTATCACCCCCATCACATGTTTTTTTGAAGCACGAATTTTTTTTTATTTCGGGGCTGGTTTTTAAAGAAATTATATATGGGTAATTTTTATCAACACTTTGCTCTAGGTTTATCAACACTTTACTCTGGTTTTATCAACACTTTACAATGGTTTTATCACCCCATTCTCCAAAACTGATCATGATTTTTATCATCTCATCACGGGCTTTATATGAACACCAGTTTTATCAACACTAAACACTAGATTTATCATTGAGCTACGTGTTTTTTATCACCCCATCACAAGTTTTTTTATCAACGTTAAACTCTAGTGTATCACACTTATTATCAAAAATGAAAATGGTTTTTATCACCTCATTATTTGTTTCTTATCACCTCATTACATGTTTTTTATCAACATTTAGCACTAGTTTGATACTCCGATATAAAACATTTATCAACGTTCAACATTATTTTTATCACCTTGATATAAATTTTTATTTTCGTGCTTCAAAATATATTCATGAGTGATCTTGATTTAAAGCCCTTGAAAAAAGAAAAATATTGGCGCAAGTTTGAAGTTAATCGGAGTTCAAACGAATCGGGAAATATTAAATTAGTGAATTGGTGAAGAAAAAAATGGACACTTGTCCACATGACACCATGCTATTACAATTATGCCCTTGCTTGTGTGAGAATAGATGAAATTGGCGTGAATGGGGGTTAGATTGGGGTGATGATGTGGCATTTTGATGAGTGTTGGATCATATGTGATAGTGGCTAGGATTGGTTCTCACGGTTCCTATGTTAAGAGTGGTTCTCAATAGATTTCTCCTCTACAAATCGAATTGAGATGAAATAAAATGGAAACAACAAGAGTATTAACTTACATGGTAGAGGCACCAAGGGACGAGACCGAGGAGAGTGATTCTGTACCCGAAATTTATACTGTTATCAAGCGCAAGCGCCCATAGCAGAGGTTCGATAGAGAACTCCTTCAGCGCATCCATCACGACCACTACATGTCTGCCCGACTCCGGCGAATTCCCCGGTACCAACACCTCCGCTATGCAGCTCTTTCTCGCCGGAGCGGGAGTCATTCCCGGCGTGGAATCCGGGCTACTATCGACCCCTTCTGCTTTCATACACGTCATCTCGTAGTGATTAATAACTAATATTGTCTATAATGTTATAATTAACGAATGTATTATGAAGGGGAGAAACATATGAGTCCGAAGAAATGGATTGCAATGAAGTGCTCGTGGCCCTTAAATAAGACATTGTTTGATACGTCCGAGGAGGAACATTGAAATGCACGTTATGTTATGGGTTTTGACGGGAAATGAGACAAAGCCAATGCAAAGACATTGTTTGATTTTGTAAATTGTATTAATCACGTGAAATGACATAGATTTGATCCAATAACTATTAAATTACAAACAACTTGAATAAAAATAGGGGGAAATATGTTTCCTAACCCCTTTGAGCTTTGTGATCTCATTTTTAACATGGGATCGCACTTGCGACAGAGGTGGACCTCGTGCGATAAGGGAAAGGACTGACCCGTCGGATCCCTACGAGAGGCCATCGTCCTCGTCCAGCCCGAGTGAGAAGGTTACGACTGTTGGCTCCTCCAGAGACAGGGTTGCAACCATCGGGGGTTCAGGGACTACAAATGTATCCGGACGGTGGGCTTGGCTCACTAGTACAAGGGAGATGTTGGAGATCGCTGGCAAAGACGGACGACGACAAATTGTGAGGGGAAGCTAGTGGTTGGGACGAGTTTGCTTACCGGACTCTAGGACAGGGTACGAAGTCCAACAGGTGGTGGCGCCAAGTCTCCTCAACCTCCACTAGGGCTTCTACCCATTCAATGAGGTCGCAGGCTGTTTGCGGGCCTGGGCGCGGAGGCCCATATGTGAGTAGGACGGTTGGTGGAGGTCCAATGGTATGTGGGTTGTCGTTTGACGGCTCATTCGGGGATATGAGGGATACAAATGGAAGCCAAGTGATCTAGGGGACTCGATCACCGGGTATGTTCAGGCCATTAGGCACGGGCAGGTCAGTGTGGTTGACTCAGGGGCACGTCTAGGGGACTTTCTCATTCGGGAGGTTATACTACCCCCGACCAACCTCTGCGGGCTTGAGGTCAATTTTGCTTGTGTAAGGGCATATCGTACAACAGTGGGGAGTTAAGCACCCTCGTCTCGCTCAATGAGGAGTTCGTGGTCCATTGGGGGGTCTTCTAGGAACACCGCCTCAATGGATGTAAGGTGACAGTAGTTCCTTCAAGTTCTGGTACAGTGCTCTCTTACCATCTTGGAGGTCAACATTCTCGCGTTTCTAGAGCCCTACACTATCATTTCAGGGAGGACGATGCACGCTGGCAACCCGGGAGAGTTCTCATTCCTCCATAGTACATCCTGGAAATGGATCGCTCCGCCCTAGCTTCCAGTTCGGTTTTGTTGTATCGGTGTCTTATAACGCTACCGCAGCGTTAGCTTTTGAACGTCTCTATGGAGCGGATCGCTTACATGAGCAATTTTATATTCAGTTTGGTCCCATAATATTAGGACCGTCTATTCAATACTTTATCTTACATTATTTGGTTGTATCCATTTGGATTGGACGTCTATTATTTAACATATTACCTCGTAATACACTCAATAAATAAATAATATACATAAATTCAACAAATATTATATCCAAAACATAACATAATTGATTAGAAAGAAAGATTAAACCTTATAGTACAAGCAATAGAGTGGAAACAACACAGTTCCATTCTTGAGCCACCAAAACTATAAGAAAAAGTAATTGAGTTCGGTTATAAACAATCTCGTTATAACACGAGGTAGACAATAAACCGTTATATATATATATATATATATATCTCCTCAAACATATAAAGAATACCAAATATCCTCTATAAAGACTCTTCTAAAGCCTCAAACCACCTATTCAATACGAGAAAATCACATTAAAAATATTGGATTCCACCTTCAAAACATGACATCCTTTTACTGTACTATACATCACTCTGAACTATCTCCCAAACACTTTTGTAATATACGGAACTCGGTGATTGGTATTAATAAAGTTTACGACCCTCCCCTACACGCAAGCGTCCTCTCACTATGTACTCAAGATTGTGAACACGACGCAAGTGCTTATGCGCCACGGCCGTCACTCATAACCTGCACATGTCACGACTTGTGACAATATATGTCTGACAAATTGACTAGCCTCTGCATTTGAGTATTTTAAGACACGAGGCCGAAGTAGCTTTGAAATGTATAAAATCGTGTTGACCAAGTGCTGGCCGACACTTTGACCCAAATAAGTGGTACTTGTGTCTTAGAAACAGCACCTCTAGTACGTAAACCCTCAGTATTAGAACGTACGACACAATAGTTTTGTCTGCATATCACAAGTTGAGAAACCCACGACTGCTAAGTGGTGACGCATCAAGTCTCAGCTGAGAACAATCCAAGGTAGTGAGTGAGTGCCTCAGTGCTTACTAAAGAAGAAAAGCTCAACAGTTGACAATGGACGATGATTATCAACTTTACAGTCATCAATGGGATTCTTTCTCGAATCGCAAAAGATCTTTTCCAAAGCGGAAAAGGAGAGAGAGAGGCTACTATTACAAAGGCAATACAAAGTTATCTTGTCATGTCACTACAATTAACGATCAAAACTTAAGCACGCTCTAGAGCCCACAGTAGGTGCAAGCCAACATTATTTACTATAGGGTCCACGGGTGAGTTTTGGCTCACGTGAGACTATTGCATAGTTAATTAAGTGTTAAATTCTGCTCTATTTAGAGCATACGCAGTGGGGCGATCGATTTTCTTAGTGAGGGAGGAGGTCAAGGAGGTCAATTACGCGCTCGTGACATCAGTCAGTCATTTTGAGTTTAGACAAAATCGGATTAGCTCACACAAGAGGAGATGAGTGAATTCTCATGATCTCGATTATTGTTTTTAGGGGTTACTCCATGTCCTAATACCCAACTTTCAGAAATTGTTAAATCCAAACCCTGTACAATTGAAATTGCCATGTAGTAACGGTCAATTAACTGAAATTGCCAATTGTTTCTAATTTTAAACGGACGTTAACTTGGACAAGTGAAAAGTCGAGTTTACCCTCAAATATGTTCTTCCTACGGATGTTAACTTGGCCTAATTTCATCTCTTTGTGACCTAATCTCTTCATCTCAGCTCTTCGAACTTCATCTCTTTGTGTCCAAGCTTCGAATTTCATCTCTTCGTGACCTCAGCTCGCGCAAGCTTCATTATAAAATGAGTCACGTGGGCAGCACGTGATTCACTGTTCACGGAAAAAGTCAATTTAAACAGTACTTTTTGATTTTTAATAATTCAGTTTTGAAATTTGTTACTATTTGACAATTTTCCAAAGCTTGGGTGCGCATTTGACAATTAAGTGTAGTACGAGGTTAGGACATGGAGTAAACCCTTGTTTTTATCAACCCACTCAGTCCAACAACAGTTGACACCAAGCTTCTAATCGGATTTGATGAGAAGAGGCTGATGGAATACGTCGATAATAGGTCTCATTTGGGTCAAAATAATAGTTAGTGATAATTCTATCTCCTTATCTTGCAAATACAATTATGAGATTGCAAAATTACTATCCTAAGTCATTTTTTCCTTCTTGGCGTCTTAGAATTTTGTTTAACTCAATTTAATACTCACTGTTTATTTCCGATAATTTTTGAACGGAGTTTAAACCTCTGTTTTGTCTTCTCGCAACCCTGGAGGTTCGAATCTCCATCCAAAAGCTGACGAAAACATACAGTGGATACTAAATTAAGGTAAACAAAACTTCTAGAGTAGCAAGAAGAAGAAGAAAAGGCCTCAGGACGACGTAATTTTAGAATCCTATAATCATAACATAGAAAGATGAAATTATCCATAACATTTATAATATATATCTCAGGCTGGTGCCATCGTTCAGGTGGTATCCAATCAGATATGTCCGGAGGGGCATCGTAATGCCATTCTGCAAATCCTTGTTCGCCGATCGCGTTCATCATCTACAATCATGTTGTGTAGAATGATACAGGTGTGCATGATATCAGCCAACGTCCTCCTGCTCCAAACACAAGCGGGCCAGGAAATTATGTGCCATCGTGCTTGGAGGACTCCAAAAGCTCGTTCAATATCTTATCGAGAACCTTCTTGGACTTTAGAAAACAATTTGTGTTTGTGTTGGGTGGGATGGCGAATCGACTTTACAAACTGACTCCATGATGGGTAAATACCGTCAACCAAGTATTAAGATCGGTCATATCAATTCCCATTGATCTCGTCCTCCACGACATAGTTTCTACCCTGATGAACGTCTTTGAATAAGTTGTCGGTGTTTAGGACATTGTTGTCATTGTTCGCGCCAGACATTCCGGAAAAAAAATGCCAAATCCACAAATCACGGAACGCTAAAACTTCCAGCATTATGATTGGACGCCCGTGGTGATCTTCTTGGCCAAAGGCTCCTTACAACGTGAATGGGCAAGTCTTCCACTGCCAATGCGTGCAGACAAGATTCCTAATCATGTCATAAAACCCTCTCCTGCATCCCGATTCCAGTAATTGGGTCAAGTCATCTGCAGTTGGTTTATGCTCATACTCTTCCATAAAAACCTCACCAACGGCCTTGCAAAATCGTAGTACACACTCTCGAGTATGGTACTTACCTCAAGTCATAGGGATTCGTCCAACGAATCGGTCGAGCATTCGTATCGCGACAGTTCATTTTTGGTGGTTGATAACCTCATGCGTCTTATAGCATCCGGCTTCTGAACGAAGTAATCTTCATGCTCCACTAGCTTTTCCATCACCTGAATAAAAAGTGGTCGGCCCATACGGTATCGACGCCTAAACGTCTTGGGCCCATAGTTGGGGTTCTCAACAAAATAATCCTACATTAGTCGCTCGTAGCCTTCAACACGGCCTCATTCCGTCGAACTTTAGTTGCCTTCTCTGTACCGCTCTCTCAGCCTTTCACCGGATTCATTCCCCCACTGCACAAACAGAGACTTTTGAATTATCCATACGTCGAACTTTGTGGGAAGTGGAATTTGAGATGAAAAGAAATTGTTGGTGGATTAATGAATAGGATGATGGATATTTATAGATCGAAATAATTGAATTGTTAATATTTCGGTATTTTTTAATTAAAAAATAGTCGTTGGCAGTGGTCTTCTTACCACGCCAACGCCACATGGCGCACGTTCATCGACCAATCGCGGTTCACAGATCTAATTTTCAATTTATTGAATCGAAACTATATGTCACAGCGTACGATTCGTGACGTGCACTTCCGATTTACTACACAGTGAACCGCGCACTATAATTACTCTAAGGATCAGGACAAGTGGGTCAATTGATTCACGGACTATGTCCATGGAGCTACACATTGGAAAATATAAGATTAAGAAACAATGGACACATCTCTTAAACTTAAGATATATTGCTCTTTCTAGATAGACCCATCCTTCTCAGCCGTCGATTATCCGAATATGGAAATTCATACAAATTCAATCAATCATGCATGCATGCATGCATGGATCATACGTATTAACGTACACTACGATGGAATGTCCATGTGTCTACCAGAGGCGGATTTAGGGGGTTTAGGGTATGCCACGGCATACCCTGCCCCAAGAAAATTGTATATAGTTGTAGAGCTTTCAGATATCTTCGATTTGATATTTTACGGACCTAAATCGGAGTTCGTATGAAGAAGTTATGGTCATTTGAAAATCTGCTACGTGTATAACCTTATTTTACTTGAAAACGCTCTTTTTACCCTCCAAATTTCTATTACACTTTTCAAAAATCGTATTCACAGTTTTTTGTACGTTGTATTTGAAAAAGATAGATGTAAGACATTATAGTATAGTGATATGCATTTATAAATATTTATAGTTAGTGTCAAGGAAGTAGTTTGGCTCATTTTTAAAAGAAATCATGTCTCATATTATATCATTTACGTTATCATATAAGTCGTATGACTGATTATATGTTTTTTTTATAGAGTGCTCTGTCCATGGCGGACCAAACAATGTATAGTTGATCGTTCGACTTGCACGACCTATATGGGTTCATGTATTGTATTTATAGATGAAGTTTCTTCATAAAAATTATAGATATCTGAGTTTCATTCGATTTGACATATTACGGGGCCAAATCAAAACTCGTACGAGAAAGTTATGTTATTTAATAAACCGATCAAATTCCAACACTTCTTAAACCGAATTTGATTTTTTTATACATTTTATCATTATCGGTGGCATACCCTAAATAAATTTTCTGGATCCGCCTCTGGTGTCTACGCTTACATTAGTTTGGAAATTTTGCATGACAAAGGTGTAATAAGTGCTTGAAATGGAGACACATATAAAGAACAAACCAAACAACTGGATTGTAGGCCATGAAACATAATGCAAGTTCACGATAATTATGTCTTTTTTTATCCCTCCTCAAAGTCAGGAACCTTTTGTGCACAAATTCAACGCTTGTGCTTTATGAGGACAACCTCGGAGCTTCTCAATGACTAGGTGAATCTTCGCAGGCTGGATCGAGGATGGCGTATCTGTGTGTTGCATGAGCTTTATCAAGCAGCTTCGAATGTATCTTGAGCAGAAATGCTCTCGGCATGATCATGAGAGGAACATCATCATATCGGGAATGATTCCACGCTGCTTCTTCAGATGCATGACAGTGTAGAAACATAATCATTGGCTCTTGGTACAGAGTGAAACCTTACCTCGTATTAGAATTTAATTGGAGGAGATTTGAAATGTAATTTTGGAAAAAGGTGAAATCATGTGTGATAATGTGATTTGATCCGATGGACATGACCCAGGTTGCATTGTTTTAGTGAACGACGGTGGGGTCCAGAACAGTGAAATTCATACACTATTGAGTTAAGAGCATTTCCAACTCTAAGATGATATGGTTGGGGTAAGACCTATAGTTAGAACAAAATAAATAAATATTTCAGTCTAATAGTTAACATCAACCGTTAGTATCTTTTAATGTTAAAATAATAAAGTTGATCGTTGGAATAAAATAATATTCATGAAAGTTAATAAAATAATTAATAATGAGATATTAATGAAATTAAAAAAAAATGTATATAACAAGAATTAATAAAACAATGTTGAAAATATTACAATAAATAAACAATTTCAACGAAACTAATTTAAATTGCATAGAAGTCGAAGGACGGTTACAATTTTGAACGAAAAAAAGTTGAACTAGAAAACAAATTAAACTAGAGAGCAAAATAACTAAGTGTCGCCAAATTTATTCCAAATATGTTCGACGAGGTTGCCCTTCAATCGATAATGAATACGTTCATCCTGCATCATCTAGATGTTTCGAATTATGACATGGGACGAGACGAAGCTACCTCGCGTACATGTTGGTTCGCTTTGCCCACCCTCATCTGTGGGGTCAATGAAGCCATCGCATGTATGACGTTCTGCCTCGACTATCATATTGTGCATGATAACACATGCATTCATCACTAAGCCGAGGGACTGGGGCATCCACATTCGACTCGATCGAGTGATAATGTGAAACCGAGATTGGAGGACCCAAAAAGCTCGTTCCACATCCTTCCTGCATGCTTCTTGGACTTCTACAAACTTCTTCTGTTTCGGTCGCTGAGCCAATAGGATTGTTTTCACAAAAACTGGCCACGAAGGGTAAACACCATCAACAAGATAATACGAAAGTGTGTAGAGGTTACCATTTACCGTATATTGAATCGGTGGTTGCCACCCATTGATAACGTCTGCGAATAGTCTGGAATGCTTCAACACAGTTAAGTTGTTGTTGGATCCCGCCATGTCGAAGAACGAGTGCCAAATCCATAAGTCACGAATGACAACCGCCTCGAGAACCACTGTTGGTCTATTCCCGTGGTCCCTTCTTGAATATGAGCCCCTCAAAGCCGTCAAACAATTCTTCCACTCTTAGTGCATGTAGTCAAGACTTCAAAGCATTCCTGGAAACCCTCGCTCTTCATTAACCGCCAAAATGTAGTTTATATCAGCCTGTGTTGGCTTACGACGGTACGTCGGACCGAAGATTATTATGACCCCCTTGCAAAATTTGATCACACACTCCAAAGTCGTGCTTTTGCCTATCTTCGGGTACTCGTCTAGTCCATCTGTTGCACAATTGCCTAATGGATGCGGTATATTTTTTATGAGGAGATAATGAAGGCCTACCTAGAGCGTCTATTTGTTACTTGAAGTACGCATCGTGATCCTCCAATGCATGGAGAATGCGGAGGAACACTGTCTTTGACATTCTGAAACGACGACGAAGATGCACCTCCTTGTACACAAGGTTCGTACTAAAGTAGTCGATCATTAAACGTCTGTGTGCAGCTTCCCGATCTCGTGTGATATAGCTTTGCTTCCGTGGTCGAACTTCGGCCATCGTCTCGTTTAACAAAACCTGAACGAACTCGTTGGACATGCATTCTTCGCGTACTCCATCCAAAATGTGCTCCAATACAAACTCGCTGGCATGGGTATTGGCCATTTCAGTCGAAAAAAATGGAGACAAATAACTCAAATGTAGGAGGAGATAATATAATTTCAAGTGTATTTTGTTGGATTCAAGTCTCTGTAGGTCAATCCAGGCTCAAATAATTGAGCAAAATCGAACCTAAAAAACAATACATGAAAGTAAGTGAAATAAAATATCTGAGAGTTTAAAATGTAGTACATTTTAATTTTTTGTACCACGGTCTAACAATCACAACATGCCAATTAGTTATTTTGGGCCATATTTATTGACGGTAAAGATAAAATCGATAATTGAATGTACGTTCAACAATCATATTACAATAGTACTACATTAAGTTGTTGTCGACACTATTGGATAAACTCATAAAACTTAAGGCACCCTCAAGTTTGTAGTAACCATACAACTATACTGACTATAGCGACATAATTTACCATTACTCTTCTGTCATGACTCATGAGACAACTTATTTTAACACTGATGATGACAACCGCCCATATTTTATCCAGGTCAAACACTTGAAATAAAAGTATTGATATTCCATTATGTGTCAAAACAAATATGTAAACCATCTAGTTCTTAACAATCAGCAAAGGTTATTATTTGTTAGTAAGCATAATTATAGTCTAATCAATAAATACTACAAATTGCAAAAATCAAGAAGCATAATCACAATCTAATCATTAACTACTACAAATTGCAAGATAGTGTGAAAAAAAACTCGGTTTTAATTCAATCGGAGATGAATAGCAAGCATTGCTAACACTCATGCATACAAGTGGCATACACTTAAAGCATCGATCATCTACATATGCAAGAAGGCTCGCCATTTTGTAACAAATCTCTTCAATTCAATTTGGTTACCGTAGAATAGGCTTGCATTTCAGTCAACTCAATTGTGAAGTGTTAGTTGAGGATAGACTTCCATGAGCAAGCTTCGGGTCACCAATCTTCACAAAAAGAGGGATAGCCTCTATAGTTTTGTCCTTCTTTGACTCACCGAGAGAAATCTTGCATCAAAATATTGAACAACCACTACCATTTTTAGTTATACTATTAATCAATTAATAGAAATTGTTAACAAAAGTAAAAATTAAAATCTTAATTAATATAAGTTTGTATAAAAAGGACAAGTATAATAAATAAATAAAAAGCAGTAGATGAATGCAAATGCAGAATTAAAATCACAAAACTGGTACAATCTGGTTGAACACCTGAATGCAAACTGTATGCAGAATTCAAGTCTCTGGTTCTTCTCATTCTCTAAATACGTAGTCCAACTCCCAATATAAATAGAAAACATCAAAACCTATCAGTGCTTGGACACCTAAATTTGGCTCAAAACTGTTAGAACATGAAACTAAATTACTCAATCAATGGCGTGTGCAACGGAAAGACCAGAGACTTGAACAAAAAAAACACATATGCATAGCATCGCAGACTCACAAATCACGCACCATATACCATTCCAAAATCAAAATCATAGAAATCTAGAAGTTAGGTAAGAAGTTACGGAGAGGAAATCAGAGATGATCGGAGCCGAACTCTTATACAGAACTGGACGACCCGAAACTCTTCCTCTTCTTCAGCCCCCTTCGTGGCTCGTCCATTCCCATGTCAATTTCAACATCTCCGATCCAATCCATCGATCCACGAACAGTACTCGGGTGAAACTCTCTATCAAAGTTGAACTTGTTTCTATTGGCTTCTACTTATGACAATCGCAACCAGAATCGGCCCTAATATACCAGAAACGCATCAGATATGAATTGAGAGAAGGGAAAAACGAAACGGCCGAGCATTGAAAGTAATTGAAACCTAGGACCTAATTAAGAGGGCTTAGAGGGATTAACACCATTGAGGACGGTTTAATTGCACATTGATAGAAGGATAACAACAAGAAGAGTTTAAGACTCGTAACAGACGAACGCCAAACTGAAAAAGGAAGAGGGAGCCGAGTCCAAACAAACTTAGAGCATCCACAACCGTGAGATGTTAATCTCACGCTAAACCAATGCCACACCAACGTCTGGGCTGCAGAACCCAATGGTTGGGTAACGTCTCAGCCTGCCAACGCCATATGTGCCGGTAGCGCTATCCATTACTTTTTTTTATTTTTTATTCAACTTTATCCAAGCGGTTGGATATCAATTTCTTTCCTTTTAATTTAAATTTTACAATCAGTCGTGTCTTATCATTAATGTCTTTTTTTTTAAATTTCAGAATTAATTGAAATCTGACAAACATTAATTGGTTATGAGTTTTGACCCACTAAAAAATTAGGAAAAAACTGATTTAATTCAAAGGAAATTAAAAATAAATTCTTTCTGAAGTGTAATGCACCCATCAATTATCAAATCATTTTTTGAGATTTGTAAAGTAATTAATTTTTTATTTCAAAGATTAAAAATATAATAGTTTTTCAAATTTTATATTTTCATAATATATATTTTTGACACATTTTTTAAATTCCAAAAATATATTTTTTATAGCTCAATTTCATGTGCAGTCGATATTTTGAAATAAATTACATATTTATTTTATTACATTACATTTTATTTTGAAAATAAAAATAAATTAAGTAATTCAATAAAATAGTAATAAAATAAAATTTTAATTTTACCTTAGCATTGCTCCATTGTAAACAAAAAATTAATCATCACTAAAAAGTATTATCTCTTTTTTCACGTGACACTTGTTTTTCTCTCCTTAAGTGATGCTAAGATAATGCTAGAGATGGGGATGCTTTTAGAGCCAAGAAGTGAGATTTCTAGTAAGTATAGAACGCCACGTCAGCTGCCATGTCAACTGTTAACTTTGCTATTATATATTATAAGATTTTGAAGATAAGGAAATTTAATTTTGTTATTTTATAAAACTAAAATTATTTTTTCAAGAACATTTTATAGGGTTTTAGGATTTTTTTAGCCGTTGGCGCCGGCGGTGAGAGCCAACAGCGAGCTCACATCCGATCCTCACCGCCAGCATTGACTCCCAACTCTCCATCATCGATTCGTCACCGTCAGCACCTTACCGCCAGCTTCACCACCAGGGTTGGAGATGCTCTAAGTTTTCAAATAAATGGGCTGGTAAGATTAGAACATCTCCAATGCTAGTTTGATGGTGTTGATTGTTCGATTAAAAAATAATATTTCAGCCATTTCTTAGTCAACAATCAACATGAACAGTCAACAACGTTCAATGCTAGCATGTTCGTGCTGGTTGTTCGTGTCAGTTTCTTCACAATTTTCCAACCGTCGGCAGTTTGTATCATTAGTGAGCTTACCATCAATACTCACCGCCAACACCCAGACGTCGACAAAACACCAGCTCAACGTCGACATTTTTTTCCACCAACGACTTATCGTCAGCTTTGTCACTAACGCTAGAGAGGCTCTTATATGACATTTGATGATTTAATCTGTTGGTGTTCACACTTGTCACTTACATATATAAATATCTAAGTATTATCCATTCGAATAAACTTGAAGTGGACAACAATTGAATAGAAAATGAACACCATCATTACACCATAATCCTTCATAACCGCCTGAATCATTCGATCGATAATGAATAGCATTTTGTCAATGATGATCATTGAATGAATGGTATACATGCAGTTAGACAAGCTTTATTCACTAACTCTAAGGGATGACACTTAACCATCCATAATTAAATGATTTTATGAAGCAATATTTCTACTGTCAATGAATTTAAATTGTTTTGGAAAACCCCTTTAAGTTTTGTAAGTTTCAATTGCTACCCTTGAGATGTAAGAAAGACAAAAATGTCTTCACAAAAACAAGAGTATTTTCATCCTTTCACACCCTAAAAGAGACAAAATTGGAACCTACAAAATGATATTTTAAAGGAATTCATGTCATCTTTGATATATCAACTTGAAAATATATATACAAAATGTGGACGTACAAGATAAACAGTAATAATATAGATTCTAAACTTGTTAAACAATAATACTACATACTCTAGGTCGAAGTAAAAACATAACAACTTAATACACATAAAAAATACAACAATACACATGTAAATAATGCATTCATTACTCCATAATCAAACTTACTTTCTCTATACGAAGATTGAGCTTCTTTTTTTTACTAAAAGTTGCATTTATTATAATAGTAGAAGTAAAAAATAGTCATAACAATACATAGGGTCCGAAAAGGCCCCTTAACAAATAACTTCAGAATATAAGGACCGTTTAGAATGGTTTGAAAAAAAGCATATAGCCGAACAGAAAGTAAACTACAAAATTAACGAAAACTGTTTAGGATGGTGTTTGATCATTGTTGGATCCCACGAAGATTGAGTTTGGATAACTATAACTTTGTTATGACCAATTAATTAAAAATATATATATACTTAGAAATAACTACAATCCTTATCAACCCATATGAAACCATTCATATGATATTTAAACTATACATACATAATATGTATATGGATAGGACATAGTGTAACGTCTAAAACACATAGATCATGTTTTTTCTGCTCTAATCATGCCTTTTTTGCTCTCCGGACGAAGTAAAGTCCTATTTACTATTTCCACCCCTTTCTCCAAGACCACACGCTTTACAATTCTCAACTTTAACTCATCAAGTCACCAACCAGCACATGCACCATCAGACCCGTCGTAGGAATTAGGTAAGGTTAAAAAGTACACCTTCATTTATTACCTCTGCAGTAAACAGTTTAATTATTCCAAAATCAAAATTTGACCCAATTCTTTATTTAATTGTTTTTTTGAAGAAAAAAAAGTAAATAGTGAAAATAAAATTGGTAAGATCCAAGGGCTCGAAACGTCACCTTTTTTTTTTCTAACACGCTTTACTCTTTTTTTTCCTGCTATTTTCCTGATGCGGGACCGAGTTACTATAAATATAAATAAAAAGTATTTAAATATATATTTGGGTGACACACGATCCGTACTCTGACAGCGACCAGTGAAGGATGGTGGCACATGCCTGGTGTCACATCATCCAGAAATGGACGAGCGTGATGGCAAGTGTACGGCCCCACCTACGGCCCTGATCAAATCTCCCTCTCTCGGCCCTCCCCTTCCTCCCTCTGCTCTTCAGGTCCAGCTCGGTCGGACCCCTTATAACAGATAAAACCCCTTTTCTCTCTCTTCCGTCTCTCTCACCTCTCATTTCACCTCTAATATCTACTGTGACTGTCTCTGCTCCTCTGCTCCGTCTTCATGGCGATCTCGGGCCGCGCGACGACTCGGTCTTTCTCGGCTTGATTCTCTCAGGAATTTACAGAGATTCTTCTTCTTTTTTCTTCCTCTCTCTCTCGCTCGCTCGCTCGCTCCGCACAGGTATCTATTCTTCTAGGTGGTGTGCGCGTGGCTGTTTTTTGTTTTGCTGGTTTTGGAGCGGCGGAGGCGGAAATTGAAGGTGGATTGGGGGATGGTGTGAGTGGTTGAGGCGAAGAGAGATGGAGGGGTTTGTGGAGTGTTCGTCGCTCTGGAGAGCAAGAGTGGTAGCTTTGGGGAAGATAATTATGGCGGATGTGGTGTGAGTTAGTGGCCTCAGCTAGGGTTTTAGGAGTGTATTTATATAAAATTGCTATTGTATTATAATAAGGTTGGATATGAAGCTTTCAACATCAGGATTGGGTCAGCAGAGTCATGAAGGTATACATTTTCCCCCTTTTGTTCCTCTCCCTGTCTCCTTTTTTTCTTTTTCATTTCTTTTTTCGGAACTCTTAATTTCTGTTTGTCTTTTTTTTTATCATTTAGTGACTGACTTCTGTTGTGAATATATGAATTTATATGTTGGCTTCATGAAGCATTGTACTGAATAAATGGTGATAATTTTGTTTATTGATTTGTTTTGTGGTGGGGGGAAGCTTATAAGTCAATTGTTGACGATGATAGGGGAAAAGAAGTGCTTGAATTCGGAGCTATGGCATGCTTGCGCCGGACCGCTCGTGTCCCTACCTACTGTAGGGAGCCGTGTGGTCTATTTCCCTCAGGGTCATAGCGAACAGGTTGGCTCATGAATGCTTCACTTGATTTCCTTTCCTCTTAGTTCACTTGTTCTTATAAAGTTATGTAGTTACTTGTGCATCATGTAGAACTCTGTTATTGGCAAAATGTTATTGTAATTTGAATGGATTGATCTTGTAGGTTGCTGCTACAACCAATAAAGAGGTTGATGGGCACATACCCAATTACCCGAATTTGCTGCCCCAACTGATATGCCAGCTTCACAATGTTACAATGCATGTGAGTTAATCGGTGTATTTTCTCAGTTTGTAATTAATTGCTGCTTATCTTTTTCTCTGTTTGACGCAAAAATCAACAGAAATTTAAAGATGGGTAGATGATTGTTTGTGGAATTTTAGGCTGATGTTGAAACGGATGAAGTATATGCTCAAATGACATTACAGCCTCTGACGGCGGTAATCTTTCGGAGTTTCTTCTTCTTAAGTTAAATGCTGTTTGGTGATGATTCCTGAACTTTGTTGAAATGTTGCATTTCGTTGTGCTACTTATAGCAAGAGCAGAAGGATACCTTTCTTCCTGTGGAGCTGGGGATTCTGAGCAAGCAACCTACAAACTATTTTTGCAAGACACTGACTGCAAGTGATACAAGTACGCATGGAGGCTTCTCTGTTCCTCGTCGTGCTGCTGAGAAAGTTTTCCCTCCACTGGTAGTTTCTTTCTCCTGCTTTGTTTCCTGCAATTGCTTGAATGATAAGTTTAATGTGTCTTTTGTTCTGCAGGATTTCACCCAGCAACCACCTGCGCAGGAACTTATCGCAAGAGATCTGCATGATGTTGAGTGGAAGTTTAGGCATATTTTCCGAGGTCAGTGATGTAGCATTTTCCATTATTAGTAGTTAGGAAGCTTGTAATAGTATTATAATTTTAAAAGTATACAATCTTGTGTTTTTAATGCCATATCATTGAAACTGTTTTTACTTCATGAATGTAGCAAGTCAAATTGAAGACTTCAGGTTTAAATGACTGCTGACTTTTTTTTCTTCCACTTTCTAGTAACTTGTTTTTGACTATTAGAGAACCAACTCAACTAAAAGCTTAAGCTGATAGTTGAAGGTCCAATTATAGTTATATTCTAACACGCGCCCTCACGGACAAGCCCGTTTACGGGTTTAGAGGTGAATTATTGGAGGAGAAGAAGAGCCCATTGAGAAGAGAGATAAGGGCTAGCCTATTTGGGACAAATTTGATAAATTTAGAAGAAATTAGAATATTTTTTTTGTAGAGAGTGGGGTTTGAACCCAGGTCCGTGAGGTGTCAAGCTCTGATACCATATTAGAGAACCAACTCAACTAAAAGCTTAAGCTGATAGTTGAAGGTCCAATTATAGTTATAATCTAACATTGACAGTTTTGCACAATAAACTTAAGCATTAACATCTTGAATACACAAACAGGGGGGAACTCTCCCCTTATCTCAATCCAACACCTTCCCCTGAAGACCCACTAAAGATAGAATGCTAGATCTCTTGCGAGGAAGTGCTCGTCTTGACCAACAAGGACAGACACACTAAATTATACTAGTCTAATTCTATTGGTAACGGAACAACATGATTTTATTTTTCCTCTTCATACATCACCTAATTGGTTACACTTCAAACATGCACTCATATCTCATTGTGGACATATGTGTGTTGAGAGAACTCTCACATTTAACATTGATATACATCTCATATTGAAGCATTGGTGTGTGGAATTACCTAGCAGTTATAAAAAAAAAGTGTCCGTATTTAAGTAGACCAATGATGAGTATAACTTTCAAGAAATTCAGAATAACAGAGACATAATATCTGATAAATGGCTTGTTGAGATCATTCCAAATCAATTTCATATTTCACATGCTTCAAACTATATGAGTTACAGTAGGCCATTACTTTCTTCAAGAGCGGGAAATTGAATGTGGAATATAATGAGGTGGATGGAAGGGTAACTTTATATAAATTGTGCCCCCTGTTGTGAGGGCGATTGCTCTGTATTTCAGGTGTATTTATACTTCCTGAAGTAGTCAGACTTGAAAAGTTGTTTGATGAGGCTCTTGAGTGAAAGACACGCATGTGAAGCAATGGCAGAAAATAAGATTTAGGCTTTTAAAGTTCAATTGAGGATGATATAGGTATCTCAAAAAAAGCATCTTCTTTTAGATGATAAAATACATACATACTATGGCTGCAAATGAGCTGTAGGCTGTAGGCTGTAGTTGGAGTAAAGTCTTGTGACTGATCTGTCGTGTGGTGAAGTTCTCTATGGTATTATTACCAAATTGCATTGGATTAGAATGCTTTGATGGAGAGACACGGGGGTGAATAGCTTGGTATCCTTATCACCAAGGTTCGTGACTAAGCTCAATGGGTTTCTTGTTTAGAATATCATGTAACTTGACCTTGCCATCCTTATATAGTGTTAAACTTACTCCAACCCTTAAGCTATTAGGTGGCTCTACCTCAAGTGCAGACCGGAAAAAAACAAAGGGCCTCAAGTGTGGTCCAAGAATATATGAATAGGAAGGAAGCACACATGATCACAAACTCTATACCATACCAAGCTTTGTTATCATATCAAACTTAACTAGTATATCAAATAGTCACAAGCTATATATTCTTTCCATGTGTGAGATCTCATCATATACCTTGTAGACGTTGGTACTTGTTCATGGAGAGGTTGGAGTGGCTACTATTTCCATACCTTGTGAGGTTGGAGTGCTTCACGAAATTGACTGAGTCTAGTTTTTGCTCGGAATTTAGGGTCCTTGATGGGGACAAGGGTCGGTCAGATATTCCTAGAATCATATGGATGAACAAAACCGGTTCTCCTTGAGGAACCAGTGTAAAACGCTGTAACAAAACCTTCAGCATCTTGCTTTGAATCTATTAATAGCAACTAGTGAAATCTGCTTCAACAACTGTTTGTAGCGTTAAGAGTCAGATTTTACAAGACTGTGGTGGTGCATGTACTCTAACTGGCATCTGTTTTCTTGAAATCTCACAGGACAGCCTAAACGGCATCTACTCACTACAGGCTGGAGTGTGTTTGTCAGTGCAAAAAGGCTTGTTGCTGGAGATTCTGTTCTATTCATATGGTGTGTATTCACTTTCATATTTTTCTGGATCCAATTAATATATTCTTTGTTAGATTCTTAAATTCCTATCATTTTATGATTGAATCAATTTAGGAATGAAAAGAATCAGCTTCTTTTGGGAATTCGTCGAGCCATTCGGCCACAGACTGTGATGCCATCTTCTGTTTTATCAAGTGATAGCATGCACATTGGACTCCTTGCGGCTGCAGCTCATGCTGCTGCAACTAATAGCTGTTTTACAATATTTTACAATCCAAGGTGCTGTCATTCTTCAAATTGTCTTCCATACTATTTGCTTAACCTTCTCTACTCTTTTTGCTTGCAATGGTTTTTATATGCAGATATGCAGGGCAATCTAATAGGTTTATGTACAGGGCTAGTCCGTCTGAGTTTGTCATACCCCTTACAAAATACTTTAAAGCAGCTTTTCATACGCGGGTTTCTGTTGGGATGCGCTTCCGTATGCTCTTTGAGACCGAAGAATCAAGTGTCCGTAGGTATTATAGTGCTTCATAGTTTAATACCAAGTCTCTGCTTAATCATATTATTACTCATATACTTTGTTTTGAGTTTATTCCATTAATATCACGACTATTTATCTGGAATCTGGAATGAATCATCAACAGTTAATACGGGTTTGGTGGCATCAGGGCTTTGTGTCGTGGATTCGTTGCATATTCTGGGCCCATTGCTTTGATTTGATTGGAATAAATGAACTCAAGTAATAGGGTAGCTCAAACTATTCATAATGCCGGGGATGCATTAACTGCATCTGCATGTTATGATACTGAAAATCAAGTGTGTTTTTTCATATTTACTTGTATTACCTTTTATAGCATAGAGGTTACTAATATTTTATTTTTTGATCAGACAATATCTTTATTATGAGGGCCTATTTATGTAGGATTACGGTAAGTTAAGGAGAATCTCTTCCCCTAACCCCATCTACCCCCAAGCAGGTACCCTCTAGGATTTGAATCTCTGACCTCTTATTAGGTGAGTCACTTGACCACTAGGCCAACCCTAGCGGGCATAAGGTTACTGAGATAGATACACTGTAATGACAATCATTCATTTGTCGTTCATATATGCCTCTTTGTATTGGATTAGGTGCACGAATTGGTTTTTGGTTGGGTAGAAAAAGTAGTTGTCCAGTTACAAGTTGTGTGTAATTTGGTATTGCGGCACTAAGAAGCTACATTCTACTGCTTCTATGTGGCACTGTAGTACCATGTGTATATATATATTTAATGTTTATGTTTTCCAGGTACATGGGTACAATAACTGGCATATGTGACCTGGATCCCGTTCGTTGGGCGAATTCTCATTGGCGATCTGTCAAGGTAAAGTTACTATGGGTACATCTTTCTATAGCATATGCACTCTCTTTTGCGATGCATACCCCGCAATATGAGCCTTATACATTTATAATGCTCGCCATTTTTGTAAGCATATGCAGTCTTAATAATAAGGGTATAATATGACTTGGTTTAACAAAATCTCAAACTTAACCATCTGGGTAACAGTGTAAGAAACAAAACCTGATATGCTTACCTAAATATAAATTCCAATAACTATTATTTGATATAAATTCAAAATTGTTGAAGTGGATTTAGTGACCACATTATTTAGAAGTAACTAAGATATATTAGAAGGGGACTGGTAATATTGGCAAACATATACCTTTAAACCAAAGGGGATAGCATAGTCCTCCATTTTGCCCAGAAGTTACCTAAGTCCTGTTTGAAAAAAGATATGTTTTCCCTTCTGTGTTTAACAGCTATATTAATCTGCAAAGTCCCTCCTGCATCTTGTCCATCGTCCATTCTATTGCTTGGAGTAGTTGTTATTTGTCTCTTCTACTTTGTCTTTCTTCCAAACAAAAAAAAGAGTTGGTTGTGTGTCCCTATGCTATGAGTTAGACGCAATTTTGTTTTGCATAACACTCGTCTTTCCTCCTTACTGCATGCAGGTTGGTTGGGATGAGTCAACTGCAGGTGAGCGGCAACCAAGGGTGTCATTGTGGGAGATTGAACCCTTAACAACTTTCCCCATGTATCCATCACTGTTCCCCCTCCGAATGAAACGTCCGTGGCATCCAGGAATGTCATCTTTGCCAGGTGAGCTTATGAGTTTTTTACATGTTGCATTGATTGAGTGTAGTTTTTGATAAATTTATTTGCTTATATGCTAGCTGAAGTTGACTCGGTTTAAATTGAAAAAATATATAATATTCCTGTCTCTAGAAAAGGTATTTTTTTCCCACACTGAGTGAAAGATTCAGTTTCCATCATAGTGTTTCAAAGAATCCATGCATGTCGCCTTGGTACTTGTTGTGCACATAAAATGAATTGATAAGAGTGATTGGTCTCATTTATTCAAAGTTTGACATACAATATGTTTGATAAGAAAGAAGATAAAAACATACCCTTGAAATGACTGATGATTTCTGCTGGTTACACAAACAACTTTGTTTTGTGAGCATCTGTTATTTCCAGGGAAATGTGCTTGCCTCTTCTCCATGACACTTTTTATGTGCAAATAAAAGTAGATCCCATCCCTTGCCCAATTGATTTGATTCATTTTAGTGCTGTTCAATAGTCTGTGGACCTAATAGTCTAGTGCACGAAATGCATACATGATCAAAGTGAAACCAGGTGGCCAAGTCTCGTGAAGTATGATCTTGAATACCTCTACAAACCCTCTGTATATTACGTGTTATTCCTTGTATATAGCATTTATTGGAGCCAATCCTCAATCCATTTAAATAGTCAGCTGCATTGTCCTTTTACAGACACTAGGGATGAAGCAGCTAATAGTTTGATGTGGCTAAGAGGAGGTGCAGGAGAACAAGGCCTTCAGTCCCTGAATTTTCAATCTGTTGGTATGTTTCCATGGATGCAGCAGAGACTTGACCCTACATTGCTAGGGAATGATCATAATCAACAGTACCAAGCAATGCTATCAGCTGGTTTGCAGAATGTTGGAAATGGAGATCCCATGCGACAGCAATATATGCAATTTCAGCAGCAACCATTACAATATCTGCAACAATCTACCAGCCACAATCCCTTTTTGCAGCAGCAGCAGCCAATTTCAACGGAGAACCAGCCCAGGCACCTCCTAGAGCAACAACTGACCAATCAATCTGAGGAACAAGTTCAAAAACAGTCTCATTCATATCAGGACGCGCTTCAGTTACAAGGTGATCACCGGCAGCAAAATTTGTCTTCTCCATCCTTTCCAAGACAAGACTTCATGGACTCGGGCTCAAAGTTCTCTTCAACTATGGCTCCTATGCAGAACATTCTCAGTTCACAGTGTGCAGAAAGAAGTGGGAATGCTTTGAACTTCTCCAGGGCTGGCCCCTCCATGTTAAGTGAGCAGTTGAGTCAGCAGTCATGGACCCCTAACACTAAATATGCACAACCACAGGTTAACACATTCACCAACTCAATGTCACTCCCATCCTACCCCGGGAAGAACGTTGTTGAGGAACAGCAAAATTGCAGCTCGGACATCCAGAACCCTACTCTTTTTGGGGTCAACATTGACTCATCTGGACTCCTGGTTCCAACTACTGTCCCCGGTTTTGCTACTTCTATTGATGCTGATGTGTCCTCAATCCCACTAGGGGATTCTGGGTTTCAAAGTCCTCTGTACGGTTGCATGCAAGACTCTTCCGAGTTGTTGCATGGTTCAGGGCAAGTTGACCAACCTACCCTGTCCAGGACATTTGTGAAGGTGTGAACAGCTAGCAAGTCTGTCTAATAATAAATGTGTTCATCACATAATAGCTTTATGGTGTCGTTGTAACAGGTGTATAAATCAGGGTCGGTTGGGCGCTCACTAGACATCAGCCGGTTCAGCAGCTATCATGAGCTGCGAGAGGAACTGGGGCAGATGTTTGGAATTGAGGGGAAATTAGAAAACCCTCTTAGATCAGGCTGGCAGCTTGTATTTGTTGACAGGGAGAATGATGTGCTTCTCCTTGGAGACGATCCGTGGGAGTAAGTTCTCTTTATTACAAAAATAGTGGTCTGCTTCTTAATAAAGATTAGGGATGATTGCAGATAGTTAACCTGAATTATACACCTTTTGCACATAACTATCCTCAACTTTAAAGCAATACTTTCAGTTCGCTCGACTTCTATTTTTCCTCAGTGTTAAATATGGTCTTAGTACACTTCGTTTTGAAATGGAAAAGTACATGACACCCTTCCCAAATAATGTTATAAAGTTGATGATAGTTATGTACATAGTGGGTATAGTTTGGGATATCCTAAAGATTATGTTTGCTTCAACTTCGATATTATGGTATAAATCTTAGGTCCAGTGTTGGGTATCTCTCAACCACGATTTATTGAATTTGTTGCTTTTTTACTTTTCAACGACTAATGCAGCGATGAAAATGTTTCGCTGTATCGAGAACTTGTGGGTTAACTGAATCACGTGTTGTGCAGGGCGTTTGTGAATAACGTCTGGTACATCAAGATACTTTCCCCAGAGGATGTGCAGAAGATGGGAGGGCAAGAGATTGAACCCTTCAGCCCTAATGAAAGTCAGAGGCTGAAAAGCAGTGCAAGTGGTGGCCGGGAACGTGTCCCGGGGATGCCCTCTGTTGGATCACTTGAATACTGAGTCCTCCTGGATCACACGTTTCTTTGTTACCAATTTTAGTTGTTGGATATGTTAGTTAAAACTTGATTTGGTGTGTGCTAACACTGCTCCTTTCTTTATTCTCTACAAGTATCCTATTTGGAGACTTGTATTCTCAAGACCGTATAACTTATGAGTTTGACTTTTATGGATAAAAAGAACACACTTGTTCGAGTATCTGTAGATGATAATTATTTTCAGCAGTTCTCAGTCGCTATATACGAGAAACTAAAAATTCCAGTTTGTTAGTGGATGTGATAATTATTTGTTGTGACTTGTGAAATCAAAAGGATTGAGCACTACATCTCTTAAGCACCCTGGCCATTATTGCTGATGGAAAAAAAGTGCATGTCACTACTTTGATCTATATTTTTTAACAGAAAGATTTATTAATAGTTAATAAAACTTACCATCAAAACCACATATAGCAAACAACATAAGCGTTGTATCCACCGCTTATTCTCGGAAACCCGAGGAACGATTAACGAGATGAATAGTTCTCGAAACGGGTGATACAACGATTAGATAACCAACAACTATCAAGTCGCATTTTCTTATCGACTTTTCAGAGAGAACTGTCGAAAGACCCGATTGAACACGCCACCATAAACAGCAACCACACCAACTAGAGATTCGGGATTTCGGATGAGGGAACAAAAACCAAACAACATAAACATAAAAAATAACAAAAACAACAACGACAAGGCTAAACTACTCGCGGTCGGCTTTCGAGGTCTGGGGCGGCCGGCGGTACAGATCTGATCCGTTAGGGGATGGTGCACGGATCTGACCAGATAAACACGATAAACAGGAGCACGGTCGAACGGCTCGAACTGCGATATTTCGACGAAAGCTGGACGTAGATCTAACCGTCTGGAAAGAGGATGGTATGGTGAAGAGACTCGACTGAAGAGTCGTTGTCGGGAAATGAGGCCGAAGGGGTTAGGGTTGTCCGCCAGACTTGGTCGTCATCGGAATGATCGTGGTCGTGGATGGCCGTCGTCGAAAGAAGTTGGGGGCGTGGGGGAGGAGGATGAGCCATATCTGATCGGCTTCCAGGACGCAACGACAGATCTGACCAGCGGGAGGTGACCATGGACCGGTGAACGGAGAGTAGAGCCTTCAGGCTTAGGTGAAGGTCTTCGCGAAAAAGGGAGAATGTGGTCAGCGGTGAGCAGCGGCGGAGCAAGGATGACGAAGGAACTCGAACGGCGGCGGATCTGGCGAGAGCTAAGCTCCCAAGGTCATCTCGGTCCGACGAGACGTGGCTGGCAGCGCTGCAGTTGCGGATCTGGCGAGGAAAGGAGTGGCTTGGGTGGCCGGAGAAGCCAACCCCTTTCCTAAATGCCTCAGGGACGCCAGATTTAGGAGCACAATTCAAGGCTACCGGATGGAGGTGGGGTCTGATTTCGGAGCATAGAGAGCTCGTCTGATCACCGGCGAGACGAAGACTCTGGTCGACATAAGACTAGCGGAGGAGAGGTTGCTGGTGAACGGAGGTGTGTGGCGAGGACGAGCAGAGAAGAAGGGAAGGAAAGAGTAGGTGTATCTCTTTTTTTATCTAATTACAATTTCTATAACCAAGTTTGAGGTCATATTTTTCAAAAATGACACAAATATCCTTTACATAAAGAAATAATTAACTGAATGACTATAAGAGTAGCAAGTCACATATTTTCCTCGAACAAATATTTACAAGAGCTTAGATTATTGATGCACATCCAAAAAATCCAAAACACAAATAAAAGACAACTGATTACAAGAGCTTAGATTATTGATGCACATCCAAAAAATCCAAAAACACAAATAAAAGACAACTGATAAACCCTTTGATTATAGAAAATCTGGAGTGCTACACTCTTTCAGTAAGTACCATAATGTCACTAGCTGCTCTAAAGTTTGTCACATTAAAAGCATAGCGAATTGGAGAGAATAATAGGAAACGAAAAGGAGCTTGGAAGCAAAATCCAGAATCTTCTTATGAAGTATGACCATCTTCTGCAGCAGCAGCTTCAAATGTCTCACCGGCAACAAGTTCAGGGACTTCGTCATCGTCATCTTCCTGTGGGGCTGCACCAGCATTTGGTGCTTGCTTCTGGAACTGCTCTGCGAGCTTCCTCAAGTTGTCCAAGTTGTCTGGACCTGAAATTTTGAACAATAAAAATTTCAATTGTACGCGACAGCTACAAACGAGGTCAGTTAGGCATTGATAAAATAAGGTAAACGGTATCTCAAATAACTGGAAACCTTGTAACAGAAACTAAATGATATTGGAGAAACATGACAGACATAATAAGGAAACATACCCAGCTGGTTGATTATTCCCGGGAGAATATCTTGCAATTCTGAAACATGGAAAACAAGTATCAGTTCTACCCTGAGATAAAGTGATGGATAAACTTAATGGACAACCTCATGAAGAGACTAGAGTAACAAAAAGTTCCACCTGTCACAATCCATGATGACATGCAGCAATATTCATGGGAATTCATTTCATGAAGTTGTGCTATTTAGTTAAAGAGTTAATTGGTTCGAGTTATAACCCTGTCAATTTCTAGTCCTAGTTCGCTTTAATATTTGTTCACCAAAACTGTTAAATTTGGAAACCTCTTTCTCATTTCCTAGCACATAAAACACTTCTAATGAAAACCCTGTGACCTTGCATATACTGGTGTCTTGGGTCTAAATTTAACTGCAAGGTACAGACTTCGGCTCCATCATAAAGAGATAGATTTAACTGCCAGGTACAGACTTTGGCTCCATCATAAAGAGAAAACAAATACATTGGTAAATAATTATTCATCTTGGAAAAACACAACCACGTTTAAGCTTGGATTCAAATATAAGAACTTCAATATACAAAATGCAGCAGACTACCTCATGATGCAAAAAAAATATATAAGGGGTATAAGAAGGCATACTTTTTGTTTGAGGAGCACCGCTGACCACCCAAGTGTTTGCAGCAATAGATGCTTGAACTGCAATATGAAACAAGAGTTATTATGAAGATGCCGTAGAATAAAGATTTAAGGAGAAAAATCTGAATGCACATTGTCAAATCTCTTAAGACTTCCTCACTGACCTTTTGGATTCAAAAACTGGATAACAACATCATCCTTGAAAATATTCACTTCTTCAATGGCAGGGATGGAGTTGACTCCAATCCTCTTCAAGGTGCTCTGAAGCCTTTTATCATCTGTTGTTGTGGTCTTGTGAACAGCCTTCTTCTTCCTGATGCAGGGAACACAGAAGATATTGGAGCAAACTAATTAATTGGGAATGATCCATAAACATCAGAAATCAATACTTTGGACCCTATAGATAAATCTTCAACAACAAAAAAATCATATCCTTGCAGAGGAAATTGACCCCCTAAAAATGCCCTAAACATCTATAGAATGCCCATTTTGTACAACTCTCATTCACAACTATAATATACAAATGATCATCCTCACTCTAAAAAGGTATTTCCAAATCAATAATGATCCAAAATAGAAAAACAAGTGTTCAACAGGAAAGAGTGATCAACCTTCTCACACTTCCCTTTCCACCTGTGCGGACAGCAGTAGCCATCTTCATGAGTTTCTCCCTATCCATCTAAACAGTGAAACACACTGAATAAGAACACAAAACAGGAACTACGCAATCATTATATATACACATATATATATATATAACAAGAAACTGAATTCAAATTTCGATATAAATTACATAGCTACCCAACAAAAATATCTAAAATGGGACAATGATTAAGGGAATATCATTTTATTCAATTTATATCTCAGCTAAAAACACGCCACTTGCCAAAATCAACATTAATGGACGATAAACCCTTAAACCCTAACAAAATCATTAACAATTTGAGGAGTAAAACCCTATCATTAGCAAAACCCATCAATCTCTTGCCTTCAGTTAATCGAAGATAATAACAGAAATAGCCAATGTTCAGTTAACAACACTCCATTAATTCGAAGTTTCGTATAGCTTTTCACAGCATCTTCAGATTATCGAAAACAATGGAATAGAAATCGGAAAAAAAAAATACCTTGCGAGGAGTTTAGATCTTTCAAAAAGGGAACACAGAAAAGTGAAACGGACAGAGAACGCCGCAGCACCGCTAAGAGAGAGAAGCTCAGAAGAAAATGGTGATGAGTGAGGCTTACCCTGCTCCTGTCACGCACTTTATATTGGTTCACAACATAGACCCTCCCACTTCCTTTAAACTGCTTTTTGACCCCTACTATTTTCTATTCCTTGCTAAACACACCGTCGAAACAAAAAAATAAAATTTCACCCATAGTTTTATTAAAATGGTCCAGCACTATAGTCAAGCCCAAATCATATCCCGGCCCAATAGATATATTTGTAGAGATAAAACTCTTTCACTACCAAAAGAAAAAATTATATTTTATTCAAAGAAGGGGAACCCTATTTTAAGTTGGTTCACAAATTTTAACTGCTCTTATTCTTTGTTTTATTTCTTATCAACAATTTGTAATAACTAACGTTATTTTATGTAAGATTTACATTATTATATATTAAAAATATCAATCATTGAAAAAGTTACAATTAGAAGGAAAATAAAGAAAGATGAAAGAGTTAAGATTTGTAGACATATATGAAAATTATGTTATTACTATTAATTTTAATATTTAAAGATATTCCTGTCACTATCATCAAATTTGAAGGATGATTAAGTAAAATTAGTGGTGAATAATGCTCGATTATATTGGTTTTTAGTAGTTTAAAACCTAAAATTCGATTGTCGGACAAAAAAATTGGAGTTGATTATTTTTGTACCCCTTTAAAATGGTAACACATCTTTAGCAACCCAAAATTTTATAACATTCAATAAGAATCCTTGTGTTTTGGTAACACACCTTTAATACCCCTTATGAATTAGTTATATATCATTTAATACCCCTCATGTATTGGTAACGGAACAATAATATGTCTTATGAATTGATCACATATCATCAAAATGACGTAAACTAAACCAAAAAAATTTCTTTTACCTTACCAATACATAAGGGGTACTAAATGAGTGTTACCAATACATATGGGAACTAAAGGTAATTAACCCAAAAAAACTGACCATCCAAAACCTATTCAGACAAAAAGTCAGAAATATGTATGTTTTTTAAATATAACAAATTAATAAACAAACAAAAATATACTAAATATGATAAATTGAGATTTAAGACAACAATTATACTCTGATGGCAAACAGGCTAGACTTCAAAATTAAGCTTAACTAACAAAAAAATGAGTTTACATCACATAAATTCAAAAGAAAAAGGACTTCATTTAAGAAGCCAATGATATTGGAATTTAAACCCAACTCCGTGACCGGTTCTCATTTTTCCTGATGGTTTTCTGTCAAAAAATCGCCATGCTGTCTTTGATTTTTCCGGTTTTGGATTGGTCGTTTTCATCAGTTTGACGTATTTTTGCCCACTCCTATGTAAAATAACCAAATTCGAATGTTTGGTAACACAATCCTCGGTAGGAGAGATCCATAGCTTTGGTTGACCTTATCTTCATGTCCAATGTAGGATCCAATTCTCATACCAGAACATATCCACAGTTTTGTCACTCAATTTCAAGCAAAAGATGATCTGGGATTGCAATCCACAAACCAGAACATATCCACAGTTGTGTCTCAACCTCTTGTGCCCTACTGATTATCAATCTTGCCAAATGCAAAATCAAAGTAAATCCATACAAGCCATATACATATACTTCATCATTCCTCCCAATCAAATGGATATACAAAACGACTCCGAAATGACACTCTCTTGTAATCAAAATAAACACTGCTCATTATTGAATTCTCCAAATCAATCTCCTATAAAGATTATCATTTCTACAAATAACTTGGGTCAATCACATTTCTCAAATCGATAAACATTCCTCATAATCACATTGAAGAAATGAACATGATATGATCACATTCATACCTTCATAACAAAAAGAGTAGATATATTTCAGTCAGAATCATCATAAACAAACAGCCATTGTGATTGTAGTGTCTATCAATTATAAGATACTATATATGAACGAGAACATAGTCAAAGATTGTCAATTACATACCACAAAGCACCTTTTTTCTTCGAATTTAAATTGCAAATTGGATAAACCAAGAACACTGATTAGTAATTACCATGCGATACCTCCTCAAGCTACTTCCTTCACCGGAGTAGCAGCAGCAGGAATCTTCTCGTAACCCATCTTCTTAGGGCTGGCGTCAGCTTCGTAATCCCCCTCCTCATCGCTGTACTCCTCGAAGGATGTCCTGTACTCGTAGCGGCTGAAGAAGATGGACCAGGCCAGGTACATGGTAGCGGCAGTGAGAGCTCCGCATCCGACCCCGAAGAGCAACGCGACGACGACGCTCAAGATGTCCTTGGTGCGCTCGCGGAGGGAGCTGAAATCGTACGAGGAGGAGAGGCCCAGCGGAAGGGCGGGGCGTGAGAGGACGCGCTCGGGGTGGTGCCCCGGAAAGAAGCGGCGATCGAAGGCGACCTCGGAGGAAGAGGGCTTCACGGGTTCGATTTCGGTGATCTCGGTGAAGATGGTGACGAATCCGGAGGGGGAGAAACGAGAGTTTCGGAAGAAGAGGGTAGGGTTTGATGGGTAGATTGGGCGGCGATTGACGATGGAAATTGAGGAAATGAGAAGGGTCTTGCAGGGCCTGGCGGCGGCGGCGAGGGATAGGAGAGAGAGGATGAGGAAGAGACGGATGAGGAGAGGCGGAGGAGACGACGGCGACGCCATGGCGAGCGAGAGAGGGAGAAAAACTTTTCTGAGACGAGTCAACGAGAAGAGCTACGAAAATCTTGTCCAATTTGGGGATATAAAAGTAGGAAGCGTATTTATTCTACGGTTTTGGATTTTTCGGATCAGTTTTTTCTAATTAATATTAACATATATTAAAATACACTATCTTAAAACTCGTTTGTAAAAGTGGGAAAATTAGATAGGTGTATATATTTATACAGGAGAATATAGTCGAAAAAGAAAATAAAGATATTATGCTACTTAAAATTACAATATCTGATAAAAAGAAAGAGATCTCGAAATTAGGATACAATCTTATGATTGAAATCAAGATTGATTTAATCACAAAATTAACTTCAATACTCCCCACAAGTTGGAGCGTATATATTGGAAATGTCCAATTTACCCATAAGCTCATAAAAGCGGTCGCGTCTTAACCCCTTGATGAGGATGTCTGCAAGCTGATGTCGGCTAGGAACTGGTTGGGGGAGAAGCACTTCATTCTGTAGTTGTTGACGAACGAAGTGACAATCAATCTCTATGTGTTTAGTTCGTTCATGAAAAAATGGATTAGAGGCAATGTGTATAGTTGCATGGTTGTCACATAGGAGAGGAATTGTCGTACTCTGATGGGCTTGGAGATATATGAGGAGTTGTCGTAACCACACTATCTCCCGACTGGCTGCGACCATAACACTATATTCGGCTTCTGCTGTGGAACAGGATACCACAATCTGTTTCTTAGTTTGCCAAGCGACGGGAGACGAGCCAAGAAACAGTATGTAACATGTGGTAGATTTTCTAGTATCAGGGCACCCTGCCCAATTGGCATCACAATACGCTCGTAATGTGAGAGTGTTATCAGCTCAAAAAAACGACCCTTGCCCTGGCTGCTCTTAAGGTAACATAGAACATGGAGGGCAACATCCAAGTGTGCCTCGCGGGGGGGCATGTAGGAATTGGCTCAAAATATGCACCGTATAACTGATGTTTGGTCGAGTGATGGTCAGATACAATAAACGTCCTACCAGACGACGATATTGGCCACTATCTTCACAAAGAGGTCCAACATCTACTGAAAGTCGGTGTTGATGAGCGAGTTGGAAGGATGACGGTTTACATTCAGTAAAGCCACTATCGGCCAAGATGTCGAGGGTATATTTTCTATGTGACCCATCAAACCCCGGTTATTGAGCGGTCTGTAAAGAGCTATAAATATCATTGGACCGTCATCAACCGGAAGGTGAAGTGGTTCAATGTGTGATGGGCGAAATTGAAGCAGATCTACCAACCTGATTGGTCTGACGCCCAGCTCTAAGCTCTTGCGGAGGAGGTGTATGCCGAGAAATATGAACACTATCTCGTTCTCGTATGGAAGCACATATGGATCCTCGTGCGGGATCATCACTGTTGGATAGAGTCGTAGGTTGGTCGACATAATCAAAGATCGCAAGTAATGTGTTTTGTAGGCAATACAAGAAGGTTTGCTACGGGCGACCAACAACTTGTAATGGATTTTGTAGGTGTAATGTGACTACACGACTTCAAATTGTACCTTATTTTTCCATAATCAGATATGACAAGTGCGTGGAAGCGGTGGTGTCAGTACTCTTGGAACATAGCAAGTACTATCACATTAACGTATCTTTGACACGGTCACGTGAAAATACTTGCTATGTTCTTGGAGCAATGACACTCCCGCTTCCACGTCACTTGTCATCTTTGATTATGAAATACCCAGAATAAAATTTAAATTTGTGTCGTCATATTACACCCTAGACCCATTACTCAATATCCAAGAAGATGACACGTAAAGTGTATTGCGTTGTACATCTATTCAAACGTTTCAAGAAATAATAATATGCGTCGGGCCGGGTCATTTTTTTTAACAACATCATATTCAATTACACCTTTCGGAATTAATAATATTAACCTTTTCCCCAAATAACTTTGATTTTCCCCCACGAAATTAGACTCGGAAGAGACCGAATTGGTCTATTCCCACCGTGGCATCAAAATGACTAGACCCACGAATCGAGTCTAAGGCTATCAATAATGGCGTCGAAATGGCGAGTCATTTGGTTGTCGAATCCGACGTGGCGTTGGAAATTTGCGTCGAATATGAGAATCTGAGTCGGGTCTGCGCCGAATCTGCGAAAGCGCAGATTCAACGTTGAGGGTCTTGTAGACTCAATGATCCATCGAATCGACGAATTCGAGGCTTAGACGTATGATGAACAACAAAGCAGAGTGTGTCACGTGGCACGATTCGAGCTTTAATGGACTCAATGCTTCGTCTTCCTCACTACTTCTTATGCACCCATTTCTTCGACTTCCGAGTACCATCGTACACCTTCTCTACCTCACGTTTCCAAGCCTCTGGCGTTTCTGCCACCATATTTTCCCTCGGAACGTCGACACCGTGTCTCCACCAAAGTTGTGCCACCGCCGTTTCCCCACCCGCCTTACCTCGCTACTGCTTCTTGTCCACTTCCCGTGTATCTACCGTCCGAATTTCCTCTAATGGACGACAACAATCCTCTCCAAGGCTCTTCCACGGTACCAGGGTCAAGCTCGACCCCCCATACCACGACCAACCGAAACTTGGAACTCAAGTCCTGTCGATGGTCTTGTACGCACGGATGAACATCAACCCGCCGAGAATGCTACACATGTACCGAAAATGGAGTCGGCCCAAGGAGTATGCATTGGTTTGTGCTTGGCTCAGACAAGGCAGTAAGGTGGTGACCAATCCGACGATGCATTTTGGGATGCCATACGGGGGGAGCTCGCCCACTGACCCGTCAATCCCTCACGACTGAGCGGTCCGCCGAGAACTGCAACTATCATTGGACCGTCGTCAACCGGAATGCGAAGAGCTTCAATGAGTGTTGGTGGTAGATGAAGCGCATTTACCAATCCGATTGGTCTGACGCGCATGTGATGAACATTTGCTGAGGAGGTGTATGCCGACAGATACGAACACGAGTTCGTCTGGTAGCATTGGTGGATTCTTGTCCGGGGCCATCCAAGTTGGATGCAGTCTAGACACAACCGTAATCAAAGACAGCAAGTGAGCAGCCAAATAGTTGGAAAGATAGGCCAACCTTTGGCAATAGAGGATCGCGGACCCGGGGATGGCGAAGGAGCTGAAATTGTGGCTGGAGCTGTGGAAACAATAGCCATCCCGGAAAATAGCCGAAGGTCGTCCTCTCACAATACAAGACAGAAAACCTTTGGCAATGAAGGACGATGGAGGACCTGTAATTGTTTTTGGAGGTATAATGTGCATGCCGACTTGAAATTGAACCTTAGTTGTCCATAATAAAAAAAAATGACGAGTGAAGTTGGTTCCCTAATCACATTGCTGCAAAACAAAACTAGTTTTGTCCCGTAACCGTCTCTACATGGTCCCGTCACAGAACTTGCTGTGTTCTTGTAGTAATGACATTAGAGAATCCACGTCGCTTGCCATCTTTGATTATGAAATACTGAGAAAACAATTTGAAGTCGTCCCTCACATTACACCCAAGACCAATTACTTTTGATTACGGATTTTCGGGAATAAAATTTAGCTTCATGTTCTTATATTACACCCCAAACCCATAACTCAACGTCCAAGAGGCCTACATGGAGATCGTATTGTGCTGTACTCCTATTAAAGCTTACGAGAAATATTAATAAATATTTTTTGGTCGGGTCGGGTCGTCTTGCATTTTGATAAACATATCGATTTGAATATATTTTTTATTTTTATTCTACACAATACACTCGGAATAGTCTGAATCGGTCTATTCCCACTACGACAATAAAAACAATAGACCCACGAATATGGTCTAATCTCCCTTCATTTTCCCACAAATATGACCTAATTAGATCGAAGCGGTCTAATTTCATTGTGGATAGTCTAATCTCCTCTAATTTTCCCCAAAACGAACCTATTTAGATCAAGATTAAACTGATTACAAAAGGTCTAAAGCGCATCAAAGTTTGTAAGTATTCTACAGTGATTTTCAGAAATATTCAACCCCACTTTTAGTTTTTTTTTTTTTGACGAAAAACAGGAGGCATCGATTTTATATATCAGTCAAAGTGACATACGTACAATCCGATGAAAGTGCACAAGCGAACGATAAATATTACAGACTCCAAACTAGCTAGCCTATAATATTTCCGACTCCCTACCAGAACGCAAAATAGGGCGCCCTAGAACGTGCAAACACGTGCACGTCAAAAGTGCAACAACGTGCACACTAAACCGTGCCACATAACGGGCACACCAAACTGTGCAACAGGTGCACACCAAAAGTGCAACTAGTGCACACAAATCGTGCAACTACTGCACACTCAATCCGCACCACGTGCAATTATTGAAAAACAGTAAACAGTAACACAAAAGGAAAACTAAACCTAACCGAATAATCAGAGTCACCGCCGTCCGACCACGCGCCAAACCCAGCCACCAAAAGTACTGAATCGAACCTTGGTAGCAAGGAAAAGCTTCAGATCCATGCCAAGGAGACCGGGAAGGCCGAAACTCCAACGAGACGAGTCGCCACGAATTGACCACCGCCGGCCAACAACGAACCGAGAAGGTACCTTGACCCGAGGAATCCAAAAAGCCTGAACTCCAGATCTTCGCTAAAGAGTAACTGTGCAGGCCGAATCTGCAACGAGACGAGCCGCCGGAGCTACCAACCACCGCCCAAACCCACCTTGCTCGACCGTACACACAAAACTTTGAAGGCAAAAACCACGAAACCGCCAGACCACCGATATCGGAGAGATCGAAAAACAATCCCCACCAGCGACGTCCATAGCCAAAGGCCATGACGCCACCGGCAGGAGAGGATCTAGACAAAAAGGAGTGACGGCTAGGTTACTTTGAGAGAGAAGCGGCTGGACTTTAGATGTCCACTTTTAGGGTTACATGATCCTTCTACGTGAATAAAATTTCAACTTGCCATCCAATGTTACTGTAAATTTGTTTCACGATTATATATTTGAATTTTAAAAATTGAAAAATAATATGTACAATTATTTTTCAAAATAAGAGCACTCAACATATAAAAAATGAATATCTTATATATTATAATATATATTAGTATTATCCATTTACTTTTACCATCCCTTTGAAATAAAAATACCGTAATAATTAGGATCGAGACGTCGACCCAAAGGAATAGCTTGCGTTGCGCCTATGTTTCCTTCAACTTCTACTTGTAAACATTTATTTCCATTTTCATAGTTTCGTCGTATTTTCGTTCCCTTTTCCATATTTTGTTCTAGGTTTTGATTGCAGACTCTACGGAGAAGAGCCAAACTGAACTATGGGAGTTTTATCGAACAAGATCGAAAGGGCGGACCTGAAGCCCGGAGATCATATCTACTCCTGGAGGCAGGCCTACATCTATGCTCACCACGGTTCCTCTCTATGATTCTCTCTTTTTTTCTGCTAATTTTGGCCATCGTTCGATTTCCTGAACCGGGTATTTGAAATGTTGATGTTGCTCCATTGTTCTTCGAGATTGATTTGTCAATGTGGATTTGGTTTTAGATTTGTAATTGCTCAACAAATTGAGCCGTCGTATCTGGGTAGCTCTATTTCGTTTCAATTGATTATGTAAATGGATTGTTCTATGTTTATTCTTAATTTCGCCTTTGCATTTGCTTAACTGACGAATAAGTTCATGGGTACACGAGGGTACACGAGTTTTTCTCTGAGAATTAATGTTTAATCATTGGCCAAGGAACTTGATTGTGGTCTGAGTAATGGAAGGATAAGAAATTTGATTTTTTTAATACAAAAAGTTGAGAAAAATATCTTTCTGGTTTAGCATAATGTGTTTGTTGGAGAGATGATTCAATCAAAGCATCTTGTTTATACCTCCTTCATTCGCTGTTTCTACGTGGTTTGACTTTGAAGTTCCAAATTCAGCATATGAGCAGCCACAAAAAGTATTTCTTCCTTTGTAAACCCAATCTTACCATTTACAGTCCTTATGCCTATTGAAGCTCAGCCCTCATTTTCCACGAAATGTATTGCTTCGTTGACTGCAAATAGCATTGGAGTGTGCTAAAATAAGTATAATTTTAAGACAGTCAAACATTCATTGTCTGTTAAATTTATCTTTGTTTTATCCATTTATATTAAAGTGAGTAAAAACACTCAAACAAGCTTGCCTCGTATTATAATAGTGTCATGAAGTTCCAACTAGTGTAGATTGGTTCGGATACAATTAACACATCAGTAAGATGCCATTATTGAAACATTTACTGAAACTGCAGTTCATCTTTACTAATATTTTGACCATATAATGACAGGAATCTACATTGGTGAAGGGAAAGTGATCCACTTCACTAGAGGAGCAGGGCAAGAAATTGGCACAGGAACCATACTAGACCGTCTGATCTTCAGCTCATCTCCATCTCATTCATCAGACAATCCATGCCCAAACTGTGGCGATCAGTCAAGCCTTGATGGGGTCATCTCCTCCTGCATAGACTGCTTCCTCTCTGGCGGTGACCTCTACATCTTCGAATACAAAGTATCCCCAGCCTACTTTCTTGCAAAAGCCAGAGGAGGAACCTGCACCCTTGCCCCTTCAGACCCATCTGAAGAAGTTCTTCACAGGGCTTCTTTCCTCCTCCAGAACGGTTTTGGGGTCTATCACATCTTCAAAAACAACTGTGAGGACTTTGCAATATACTGTAAGACGGGCTTGCTTGTGGCTACAAGCATCAGTGTGGGCCGAAGTGGCCAGGCGGCGTCTCTCCTGGCTGCAGCAAGTGCTGTTGTGTCTTCACCACTTAGGTTTTTGACAACGAGCTTTGGCGGGCTCACTGTTGTGAGTTTTGGTATGTATTGTGTTAGCCGGATGGTGTCTGATATTGGGGTTAGACGTGATGTGGTGAAAGTCAGAGTGGAGAGTCTTGTTGCTGATTCGGGATTGATTGTGCCGGAGCCTGCTACTGACGTGGCTAAGGAAGATTGATGCCTCTGTCATGGACCAAACTGTGTGGGTAAGTAGATGTTATTGACTTGTTGAGGCTTGTCTATGATGTTGAACAAGTTTAAATTGCAATAGATTGAGGTTACAAGACCCTTCAAAATAAATAACTTTCAATTTGCCATCTGATCCATGCAAATTGTCTTAAGCTTTCATGGTTTACTTACTAGCCTAAATTGATATTACCCTCAGAATTCAGGGCAGAGAATGATCCCATCAGAATTACACTCACCTAGTAATTGGAGCTAGGCCTCCAAATATAATAATGTGAACTACTTGCCTCTTGAGGTCGTGAGTTCGAGTCTAACAAGTACAGCCCAAAGATACAATAATGTGTATATACTATATACTGCTGTATTTGTGTTGTAATTGTTCTGATCAAACAGTTCTATTTCTATAGCCCGGTTTTCCTGTGTACGGTTACTTGGTTAGTAAATGGGAGTTTGGTGTAGTTTTTATATATTGAACATGAATCTAGTGTTTAAATGTAACATAATATTTATAATATGGTCAAGTATTCATAACATATGCATGTGGGCTAAGAATATCCAGTCTTTTAGTATTATTGAGGCTAACATGAGAAAGTCATTTTCTTTCTTTTCTTTTAATTTGTCGAATACAAACTATTTATTAGTTCATTTATTTTATCAGCAAAAGGAATTTATTGATTTTTGTCATTGAAAAAAAAAACAAGAATAAGGGGAGAGCCCTCAAAAGAACCAAGCAATTAAACTTCCAGACGAAGGCATTCTTATGAAAAGAACCCTAAAACAAATTACAAGTCTAAAACCCCGATTTTACAATCTTGAAACATTAGAAAATCTCAACAATGAGGTATAATGAAAAGAGAATAGAAGGTCTATGAACCAAATTTTATCAACTATAAAGCATACAACAATAAATATTAAGCTGAAGGGCCACAAAAAGTTTAATACCTAGAATTTAACCGCCAGGAATTTCGACCTAGGGCCTCAAGCCACAAACCAACCAAAACAAGAAAAAAAAAATAACATCAAAGAAATCATCGCCCCTACCCTCGTCTATCACGAGATCCTAACCTGGACACCAGACCGACAAACCATAATCGTCAAGAGCCTACTAAGTTAAGAAACAAACCGCTGCCACAAGAAAAACCACCACGAGATAAAGAGGAGAGAAAGGCATCAGATCCAAACCTAGGTCTGTCAAAACGATCATACTACAAGACGTCGAGGCCAACACCCAACAAAAAACGACACACAGTCCTCACCGATGGTAAGAACGACTAAAATCAGGTAGATATGATAAACTAGGAGCTCCCCAAACATGCTCCAAATACTGGAACGATGTGGATCTGATAACCTAGGAGCTACCTTAAATCTACTCAAACCGCCACTTGTCCCCGCTTCTCAAATGAAGACGAAACATCATTGCATCAAAGGCCAACGCCAGCAACCCGACGACTACCATAGGAGGCCCGTGGAGAAGAAGAGGAGCTCTTCGCAGAGGGAGGCAGATATACGATCGAAGCCATCACACCAGGGAAGACACGCCGCTACCGGGCACCGAGAAATCAGATATGGAGACGACATGAATAGAAGAAAAAACGGATATCTAAGGGATAGGAGAGAAAAAATCTCGGAGAGTGAGAGGGAAGAGTAGAAGACGTCCACCTGTGTCTTCAATGATTCCAAAGTAGGGTGAAATGAGAGATAGTATTGTTCATGCAAGATTTCTTTATTTTCTTCAATCTGGCTAGTCGTTCGCAGTTGTTGAAGGCTAAAAGATCAAACTAATACAACAATAACTAATTTACCTAATTTTTGAATATCCAAATATAAAAGGGAAATGTCACTGTTATTATAAAGCTAAAAGCGAGATTACACGATAGTTAAACTTGAAGATCGTTGGTATACTGTAGTCAATTGGAATGATCTTTGACTAGGTTCCACCCATCAATCTTTTTGAAGGGCTGACCCATAACTGGTTTATACTCTGATGCGGCTGCAACTTGAACTTGGGCATCAATCTTACCAGGTGTGCAAACATCGAGGCGGTGAATTAGATTGAATTGTTTTACCTTTAGAGAGTCCTTCAAATGCTTTTAAGTCCGTACTACCAGTTAAGGCCGTCGACAACACAGTTTTCGTATACCATGGACGTGTATTCGAACCAATTTTTGTTGGGAGAAATAGTATTGAGATTTAAAGAAGTATAATTCCAAAGGATGTGGGTTTAAATAAGAAAATAAGATGAATATGACTAGACTCACGCAGTCACTGTGAGACCATCCACCTCAACGCTATGGGCCAACCCTAAGAGTAATATTGCAATTTAAATTACTATATTGTACATAAGTTGTGGTATAATGAAAACCATTCAGCAATGTCAATAAAGACCGTTTCAGCACTTATCTGAATTTGACCAAATCCAAATTCATTTGAGAAAATAAAGCAAAGCTTTCACCTTGAATAGTATTAAACCACATTATGACATGTTCACAATCAAAAAGAACACTTTAACAAAATGAAGTTCCGAAAGAGCAGCTAATATTGATAAAAACAAAGTTCTGTCCTGCTATCTTCATCCCTCAACGATTTGCCTTGGCAACCCTCTCAATCTCGTCCTTCTTCTTAATGGCATAGCTGGAAAACGTAGATGTATAATCAATTTTTAAACATAATTAACTATTAAACAATGACACATGATAGCAGCAAGATCAAGAAGAAATGGAGGTATTATTGACCTGTTGGAGGATCCCTTGGCGGCATTGATGAGTTCATCAGCCAAACATTCAGCAATAGTTTTGATGTTCCTGAAAGCAGATTCACGTGCCCCAGTTGTAAGAAGATAGATAGCTTGGTTCACACGTCGCAGAGGGGAAATATCCACAGCCTGACGCCTAACAACACCAGCAGAACCAATTCTTGTAGCATCTTCCCTTGGACCACTGTAATTTCCTCACAAAGTTCATGTCAATGAAACAACACATAGTAGGGCCTTCAACAAATTGATTAGGATGATTCATACCTGTTGGCCACAGCATCAACCACAACTTGAATTGGGTTCTGATCAGTAAGCAGATGAATAATTTCCATAGCATGCTTAACAATCCTAACAGCCATTAGTTTCTTCCCATTGTTGCGCCCGTGCATCATCAAAGAGTTTGTAAGCCTCTCAACAATTGGGCACTGAGCCTTCCTGAATCGCTTGACTGAGTACCTCCCAGCAGTGTGTGGGACAAAGGTAGCATGCTTGGCTGGAGCAACACCAATGTAATCAACCAGAGATATGTCACTGACCTATAAATCATCACAAAAGATTATGAGCACAAAGAAAGCAACAGATAGTTATATGAGCAAATGGGTAATGGTCTATACATTCATTCTTCTAATTGAGATGAATGATGAAATTAAAGGGAAAACATTATGATTCAATACCACAGTAATGAAACGTTTCTAAGTAAAACATAATGAGCCAAACAATAGTTAGGGATATAGAAAATTACAAAACAGAACAATCGAAAATGAAAATAAAAAGGCTTAACTATTGAAGTTAATCAATCAGCTCCAATTAATACTCTCAATTAGAATTATAAATTTGCATAATATGAAGGGTATATATGATCTCACTCTAGCCTACTGACCCAAGTAACATCAATAAACCATAACACACAACACAAACAATGTCTGTTCGGCTAAAAATCGCAGCATAAAACAGAACTAATGCAAACAAAATACTGAAAAAAAAAGCATACAATCTTGAATTAACATAAAAACTAATTTATTTACCCAGCAACATTTGAACGATAGAAAATTACTATACCGATAAATAAAATCAGAATATACTGCACATAGTATAAAATTACACTGCAGACAAAATGTTTATCAAAATGAAGCACCACTTTTATTAGAAAACCTAATCTAAGGTTTCAACTAGAACATGGTGTCTAAGTAACAAAATTCAATTATTTATTAAGTATCCGGATTTGGACTAGGTTTGTGAACAAGTTCTAGCCTTTTCGCTCTCATGGATCAGAAAGATCGAAACCCAAACAGAAAAAAAAAGTCCTTTGGACCTGTGAAAAACGAAAAAAAGATAGAAGCGAGACCTGAACGTCCTCGAAGGACCAGCGATTGAAGAGCTTGACCACTTCGTTGCTGGGCTGGTCAATTTCCAGCGTCGCAACTTGAGCTACCTCCACTTCTGCCATAGTTGATCTGGAGCTCTCTCTTTGAGTCTGCGATAATGTGCGGGTGAGTTAGCAGAAGATGAGAGAAAGCTCCGGCTTAAAACGGAAGAAACCCTAGCTACAACTTGATACACTTATATTGGGTCGTGTGTGATTCGGGTCACCGGGTTACTAAAAATACCGTGTGATATGCATGGGCTGTTTCACACTTATGGGCCGTGAAAAAACTATAGCCCGTAAGGGATCTTCTGGGCCTACGTCAAAGACAAGGCCCGGCATTTAGCGCGCTATTTTTAGTAACTGAATGTGAGTGATACTCAAAGTTCGATCTTGTTACCTTTGGTTACTTTGCTATGCAAGGCAGGGCGGAGCAACCGAGGGCCCGTGGGGCACGTGCACCTCCCCCGTCTCCTGTTTTTTAAGAGTAATAACAAGGAACAATTATAAGTAACTTTACTGTACTATAGTCAATTATAAATCATAACCCAAATCATGACAATTATTACATAATAACATGTTTTACTAATTAAATCTCAAAATCTGCTAGGTGTGACTAATTTTGTAAAATACAATTCACATATTTGATACGTACTATAAAATTTTCCTAAAATAGCATGCGAAGACTTGATGTCATAACGTAAACGTTTCGCAAAATAGTATGCGTAGACGTTTCGTTTTATTCTCAAATCATAACTCTAACCTATCAACTTTTCATGTTAACCACTAAACGGCCATTAACTTTGTGGACGGAAAATGCAATAGGTTGGGTCAACGTTACTACTTAAGAATAAACGTTTGCTTGAGTTAGGATTTACGAATAAATGAAAGGTGGGGGTTAAGACATGAAGTAACCCCTAGTAATAATAATAAATCCATCTATATTGTGGTCGGATTAGCGTCTTGTTCGTGCTTGGATGCACCACTCCTACGATTCAATTCACGGGAATGGGAAGCATAACATCAAGTGTTGGGGGGCCATCGCCAAAGAAGTCGCTGCTATGCGTGGACCGGATGATCCTTAGAGGAGGCAGAAGCAGTGTAAAGACCACTGAGGCCAAGTGAATCCTAAGTGACGAAGTTCCAGGGGTGCTACGTATGGTGTATGAATGACCACAAGAGCGGTCATTCTAAATGTACTTGAGAAAGAAAGACTTCATTTGTGTGGAAACGTTTGTGGAGGCTCATTAGAGGCAAGCACAAGTGGACGGCTAAAATTTTTGTCGTCGACATAGACGAGGGTGAAGGAGAAGGCACACCGGCGATTAATTCCAGGCCATCTACTGACTCGGGCAAGCGCACTCGTGAATATACACCTAGGGAGGACAGTGAGCGCACCACGGGGATGTCCGAAAGTCCGGTGTACAAGCGGCCTATAGGTCAGAAGGCGGCAAAAGCTATGAAGCTCAAAGGTAAAAGCCATGTAGCAACCAAGAAGTAGCTTGTCGAGTGTGTTGAGGCGGCCCATTTAGCTGCGAAGGAAGCAAACCTAGAGAAGCCAAAACTCATGGCCTTCGATCGATGGGTGCAAGAGGACGCCAAGGACAAGTCAGCCATGACCGCCCATGAGCTTGAGGCGCACTTCGCGACCCTTGAGATGTTGCGCAATTTGATGCAGTAGTGCTGCCTCCTAGATTATCTGGTTGTTTCCCCAATATTCGTGTTTTTTTCATTAATGAATTGTAGCCCTTTGGTGGCCTTGGTTTGCATGACATTATTGCAATGAACATGAAAAAATGTCCAAAATACCCTTTGTGGCCGGCAGTTTTGTGGCTATAAACACCATTCCATCAATTATTTTCACACCTCTTCACTCCAACACCTCTCTTCCTCCACGATCTCTTTTCCTTCAAACCACTCGTAGCCTTCTTTCCTTTTCCGAAGCGCCAATGACCGACAACACAACAACCAACCTGTAGGGCCATGAGGAGGAGATGATTTTGGTGCTATGTTGGCTACGCAATGCCGGACCGGTGCCAAATAATAGGTATTAGCCAGAAGTGTTCGTCAATTATGTTGGAAATGCACCGACCGACGCCCCGCGGCGCACACAGAAGCAGTGCAGGGACCATTAGCAGAGGCTCTCCCTGAATATGCACCGTTTCAATTTATGTTACCGTGAAGCACTGCTTCATCGCCTTTCAGGACAAACCGAAATTTTTCTTCGAACTACAGCGGCGGACCGGTATCATGTCCAACATGGCCACCACTTCACAAAGTTCTCGCTTTGAGAGATCGTTAAAGACCACCCGAAGTTCCTCCAGTACGTTTCACGAACTGTAAATTGTGAACATGCTATGTTGGCTTTCCCGTTTCGGTGATATAACGTGTACTTTCCCGTTCACGAACTTGTCGAGCTTTTAGAGTTATTTTCTTCTGGTTTTCAATAAAAAACATGTTTAATTATTATTTAAATTCACATCAATGGCGACTCCCTGCCTGTACAAAAATCCTCCACTGCATGCTGCTGACGTTTCTCGTAGACAATGAGTTGACGGTGAACAAAAAATTAATATTTTAATACTCACCATCAACTCCTCCCCTCGAGTACCAACTGTGAGCGTTGTGGATGCTCTAAGAAAGATGAAAAAAAAGGTTGAAAATAGAGAAAGCTATTGAGAAATGGAAAATGTTTTGTCAGAATAAACTCATTACAGTCCCGGTTAATGTTCCATCTCCCCCTTTTAAACCACTACATATACAACTACGAGTACGACTGAATTCAATACTCAAAATCCATATGGATCAACTCAGACCGAGTCCGTCCAACTCGGCCCCTCTCACTCCGATAGGCTTTTTTGGAAAGAGCCGCCACAGTTTACGGCAGCTATCCCTCTGTAATCTACGGCTCAACCACCTACACGTGGTCCACCACCCACCATCGATGCCTCCGCCTCGCTTCCTCCATCTCCTCCCTCGGAATCGGCCGAGGACACGTCGTCTCCGTCGTGGCTCCCAACATCCCCGCCATGTACGAGCTCCAATTCGCCGTTCCGATGGCCGGAGCCGTCCTCAACTGCGTCAACACCCGCCTCGACGCCCACACCGTCTCCGTCCTCTTCCGCCACAGCGAGACCAAGCTCATCTTCGTCGACCACCAATCAGCCTCCCTCGTGATCGAAGCACTCTCCTTGCCCCCGCCTACAACTCCTCGCCCTGTCCTCATCCTCATTGAAGACGATGAAGTCTCAGCATCAACCACCGTTGATTTTCGTGACACGTACGAGAGGTTTGTGATGAACGGTGATCCTGAGTTCGAGTGGATCCGGCCCCGAAGCGATTGGGAGCCTATTACTCTTAATTACACTTCCGGGACCACCTCTTCCCCAAAAGGAGTCGTGCACTGCCACCGCGGCGCATTCATCGTGACCGTCGATGGCCTTATGGATTGGTCGGTCCCGAAACAGGCGGTGTACTTGTGGACCCTACCAATGTTTCACGGCAACGGGTGGGGACTCACGTGGGGGATGGCAGCCGTTGGTGGGACCAACATCTGCGTCCGGAGATTCGATGCAACAACCGTCTACGATCTGATCGAGAGACACGGTGTCACTCACATGTGCGGCGCACCTGTCGTGCTCAACATGCTATCCAATCCTCCCAACAGAAAGCCCCTGACGAAACCGGTCCACATCCTCACTGCCGGCGCTCCGCCGCCTGCCGCCGTGCTCCTCCGCACCGAGTCACTGGGTTTCGTGGTGAGCCACGTCTACGGGTTGACGGAAACAGGGGGAATCGTCGTGTCCTGCGCCTGGAAGCCGGAATGGGACCGGTTTCCGGCGACGGAGAGGGCGAGGCTTAAGGCGAGGCAAGGAGTGAGGACCGTCGGGATGACGGAGGTGGACGTGGTGGACCCCGAGTCCGGACTCGGCGTGAAACGCGACGGGTTGTCGACCGGAGAGGTTGCCTTGAGAGGTGGCTGTGTAATGCTGGGGTACTTCAAAGATCCGGCGGCGACGGCGAGTTGCATGAGAGGCGGGTGGTTCTACACCGGAGACGTGGCGGTGATGCATCCGGACGGGTACTTGGAGATCAAGGACAGGTCCAAGGATGTGATCATCAGCGGCGGGGAGAATCTGAGCAGCGTGGAGGTGGAGTCGGTGCTGTACACCAACCCTGCGGTGAATGAGGCGGCGGTGGTGGCGCGACCTGACGAGTTCTGGGGAGAGTCGCCGTGTGCGTTTGTGAGTCTGAAGACCGAGTCGACTCAGAGGCCCACCGTGGAGGAGATCATAGAGTACTGCAAATCTCGGCTGCCGCGCTACATGGTGCCGAAGACGGTGATTATTAAGGACGAACTGCCCAAGACGTCTACCGGGAAGATTCAGAAATTTTTGCTTAGAGAAATGGCCAAGGGTTTGGGCTCATTGCACGCCAGTCGAATGTAGAGATGAAACTCGGTCGGGTCATTGGTAGGTGGACTCGCCGTCGTACCGGGTGCGATACTGACAAGGGTATATAAGTAAATTCGTGTTGCTTCATTAAATTAGCATATATTGGTCGGTTGTCTTTGTTTTTATTTAAACACACGTGTAACGTTTTTAAGCCATCAAAATAATCTTAATGGGAAATGACATGCAAAATCATGTCACATATGACCAAACATCCATTATCCATACATCTGATGTGTTATTTGATGTGGGAGAGCACTTTGAGTGTAAAATGGCAATTTAGATCGGGCTGACCTTTATATTCAGCTCCCTAATTTGATGTTGGACAATCCAAATTGTCATAGATCTGTTTTAGGTGAAAACTTAACAAATGTAATAATAAAAAGAATTGGGCTGAAAATAGGAATAGATTGTCAGGGTAAACGATTATAGAAGAAAGACTGATATTGACCTTTTTCGATGACTATGCTATTAATTTTTTTTGTAAGGAAAGATTCATTAATGAAATTAACAAACCTTACAGACCGAACACAAATCGGACCGAACAAGCGGTGACACAAGCGTTACTTCCACCGGTCGTTTCTGGAAACCCAAGGAACGACTAGCGAGATGAATAGCTCTAGATCCTGGCGACGCAGCGCCTAAATAAACAACTACTATCAGGTCGGTCCTCTTTATCGGTTCTCTAGAGAGATGTGCCAATAAAGAATTCCGACCGGACACGCTACCACCTGTCGGATATCCTAGATTCCGACAGGGAGGACAAAACAAAAAGCAGATAAACGCAAACATGATAAACAACAACAACCAAGAGCTACTCGCGACCGCCCTCCGATGACAGGGCTTGGGATCGGGGCGAGGTGGACGGAGCCGATAGGTACAAATTCGATCCGTTAGAGGCTGATGACGGGACTGGTCGGGTAAACACTAAAAGCAAGAGCACGAATGAACAACATCGACTGCAGTGTTCCGACAGAAGCTGGGTTCAGAACTGATCGTCTGCCCGGAGGAATAACGTGGCTAAGGAGCTCGACCGGAGGTAGTCGAGTCGTCGTTGTTGGGGAGCTCATGGCTGATCGCCGTCTAAGGTGGCTGGAGGCAAGGCATGGCCAGTAAGGGCGGATGGAGGGTCTGGCTGTCGACCGTCGACGCTGGTTGAGATGGATCCGGCCGAGAAGGGGCTTGGGGGGGGGGGGGGGGGGGCGTGTCAGGACGAAGAAGGGCTGGGGGGGGAGGCAGAGCTGGCCGTGGAAGGGTAAGGAGTGGCAGATTTGGATCGGGGAGGCCGGGAAGTGGTGGTTTTGGCCTGTAGGGGACGGCGGTGGGGGAAAGGGGGAGGTGGGGGAGTAGAGTCAGCGGTGTCTGGTGGAGAACCTGGCAGATCTGTCCGGGAAAAAAGTTCAGGCTTCGACGGGAAAGGGGGGCTGGCAGGCGAGGCAGAAAGGACGGCTGTGGACGGCGGGGAAACTGGTTTGAGTGTCAGATCCGGCCGGAATCGAGGCAAAGGCGACGGGAGAACCAGGCAGCGGCGGCGGCCGACAAAGAGGAGAGACGACGACGAGAACCAAGGGCGCTCAAAAAGGATGAGAGGGCTTGTAGAGGAGAGCCCCACCGGCAGCCCCTGTGGCCGGAGCCACTGTAGCTGCCGGTGGCGGCGACGCTGATTCAGAATGACGCTCAAGGGTTTCTCTCTTAGAGAGAGAGATAGAAAAAGTCGTGTTTTTGCTCCTATTTAGACCACCGTTACTATGCTATCAAATTACCACAAAACATTCAACAACAAACCATAGTTATATCGATTACTATTTACATCTGTTTTTCCTGAAAACTTTGCAGGGCTAGCTGTCATTTTCTTCCCACAACTTTGTCTCGAACGCAAGACCACAAGGAATACGGTGAATAGTGACCCCAACGGCTTTGTCACAAACCAATGAAATTAAGGCAAGTGGTGCTTTTAAACTCCTCTGTATACAAATAAAAATAACACTGAAACGCTACGTTTATACTTGTATAATTTGGAAACAAATAGAAAGAAACACAACTTTCAAACAATAGAAAGAATAGCGAGGACACCCTTTCGGGATTGCTTCATACAACAAAGAGCAATCCATACCGTGGAACCTCAACCACAACAGACATTAGCATATGGTCAAACAACTAGGTCCACAAACCTGATATTACAACCATAAAGAAAATAATGAAAACAACAATGAAACTAACAATGAGGAGGTATAAATACCCGGATTTATCTACCATTAAAAACCACAAAGGATGACAGCATAGTCTTGGCCCCAAGAAACCAGAAAACACCAAAGTTAAGAAACAGGTCTAAGAACCCAAATTTAACAAACATTAAGCCCATGAGAAAAAAAAGAAGATAAACAGTACAGAACACTATAAGACCAGAACAAACAACGTACTTAAGACCCAAGCGGAAACTCAAAAAAGAGTCTGCTCCTCGATCTAGACCAGCCCAATCACTTGTCACCCAATTACCCAAAAAGGTAACTCATCGTCGACCTAGATCCAACAGGGACCCATACAGGGGAGGTCGGGACAACTAACCACCACCCAACACAATCCAGTTCAACTCCCCGAAACCCTACCCACAGATCTTCAAGACGCCTCTACGCATAACCCCCCACGATGACCAGCATCGATCGTGGAGCCCCGACCACAAAACCAAGGATAAGGATAGGAAGATATGAATAGAAATTAAGGAGAAAGTAACCAGATATGTGATGGGGAGGAGGGACGATGAACGCCGAATTCACACTCTCAGATCTCGGGAATCCGAGATCCCGTCGGTGGCCAACTCTGGTCTGACGATCCGAAGGGGAGAGGACAAGTTCGAAGAGAGATATAACAAATATGATAATCCGAAGGGTAGAGGATGAGAACACAAAGTCCCAAGAGCTTTTACCGAACATAGAGAAACGGTGCCCGAATAAAGAACAACCACAAGGAGGAGCAGATCTCAGCACCCACCGAGCAGATCTAAGTGGAGAGACGAATCTAGCACCTGAACATAGCGACAAGTCTTCAATCGGAAGAAGAGGCTCCAAAACAAGCAACACGAGACGAAGATACCAACTGCCAGAACTATGGACCGCCAAGCGAGAGTCTAAACATCGAGACAACTACTTCCCGAACCGATTGGTTACGGAACACATTCAGTCCTTATGGAGAAATTGAATCTTCTTCTGCGTTAAGCCGCCCGAATCGAAAACACCAACTATTCGGGTTTGTTCGATTCCGTTCTAAGGATGCGGTTATCCAAGCAGTAGAGAGTATGAATGGGATGAAGGTGAATGGTCACCTGTTATTCGTCGCTCTTGCCAGACCCCGAAAACTGGATCTCCCCGTCGGTATGTTGAAATAGAGCACGACTATGGTGAGTGTACATGCTTATGATTCACTACAGCTCGGTGCTTCTGGTATGTAGAGTTCTTTGTAGGATCAGGTTAACGTGGTGGAAACAGTTGGGTCATCGGAAGTATGCCAGAGCCCTTAGGGCGATGTGTAAGAACCGCCTCTGGTCGATCCTGGTCGAACCGATGATTTTTGGCGGAAGTTGACTTTCCGTAGGAAAAGTCAACCGATGACTCCGGGAGTCATTCAGGACGTTTCCGGGACCCAAAAAGCTTAGTCGTCGTTACAGTTAGCTTAGTTGGGTCGTTTCCTTTCTAATGACTCTTTTTGCGAAAAAGTCAACCTGGGGTCAAACTAAGCCTAATTAAAGACTAAACCGAATTAAATTAATTGAGCTGGAGATATTTTTGGTAGAGGTGGACCCACATGGACATGTGTCCAAGATGGCTTAGAGGAGAAGAAATGGGTCTAGAAAGACCCATTTGTCCTTGTTTGTGTCAAAAGAGAAGGAAATGAGCTAAGAAGCATTTTGGTCCATTCTAAAGTAGGTTAAAGGGACAAGAGAGAGCATATTTCAGTCCAAATTGCTAGTGTTGGTCGAAATTACCAAGAGAGGAAAGAGAGAGAGTGACACCATTGAAGCTTGAAGAAGAAGAAAGGAGAAAATAGAGAGTTTGGACTTGGTTTTCACCTCAAAGCTTCTCAAAAACATCATTTTCTTCTTCCTTTCTCCATTCTTAAGGTAAAACTTCAAACCAAATTCGTTTTTGTTGAAATTGAGTTATGGGTTTGATAGAGAAAAGCTTGAAGTAGTTGGGTTTAAGGTTATTATGGTTTAGATGATGGTTTTGTGAAGAAAGGTGAAGGTTTTTGATAGAAATCTTGTAGTTTTGGTTGTTTTTGAGGAGACCCAACTCGGGTATTGAAGTGTTGAAGTTATTGGGTCTGCTTAGGAGGTTTGGGAGGTCATCAATAGAGTTTAGAGGTGGAAAATTCGTGGAAACGAAGTGAAGGGAGGAAGGAAAGGGTGTCTGCCCATAATGGCAAGGAATGCCGCACGGACCGGACTTGATACCGGGCCGGAGTGCCGCACAGACCGTGCCAAGTACCGGGCCGGTGTGCCGCACGGACCAGGCCTGATACCGGGACGGAGTGCCGCAGGGACCGTGCCAGGTACCGGGCCGGTGTGCCGCACGGACCGGGCCAGGTACCAGGCCGGTGTGCCGCACGGGCCGTGCCAGGTACCGGGCCGATGTGCCGCACGGACCGGGCCGGGTACCGGCATGTGGGCCACCCGGATTGGGCCTTGTTCCGTCCCAATTTCCCTTCGGTCCATGTTTTGATCTTCGGGAATAATTCGGTTGTTTTCTCGTTAAATCGCTTTTGAATTAACACTAATTCTCGGTTTGTCTTGTGATCTTAGACGTTGGTCCCGAGAACGGCGGAGGAGGCTACTAGGCGACCCGCATTGACTAAGCGCTTGGATAGCGATCGAGGTAGGGGAAAGTAGCGAATACCGGTTTAATTGCGGAAAGTTACTAGTATGCCTATAGGATATGAATAACCGGAATAATGTTAGACTCACATGTAGGTTGTGAATAACTAGATTAATCGCTTTAAATTATGGGAATTGTCGTGTTGTAGTATCACATGGGGGTCCCTGGTTGGAACCGTAGGATTGCGTGTTGGTTGTGTTGTCGTGATTGATGACTTGTAATACTTTTTATGTGGTTTATACGTTGTTAAATTGAGGATCATGATAGGGTATGCTCGGTATGAGATATTGGTAGGATATGTCAAGTATGATATGTTTGGGTATGACATGAACTAAGGCCGTGTGATATGATCGGGTGATTGATAGACCGATGTGATGTGTTTCAGTGAGATTGTTTGGTTTAGTATGTTGTTAATTGACTTATGACCTTGTGATGTGTTTGAGGTATTCGTGGTTGTGATTCGATACGATATGTTCCGAGATGAGGTGTTCCGGTACAATATCTACATCGAGGGAGGCTTCCGGTGTAGGATATCTAGGGCGAGGATGTTGTCCCACGTATGCGGTCCCCCGGAGTTCAGAGTTCTGGTACGATACCTACATCGATGGGGTATTCAGGTGTAGGGTATCTAGGGCGAGGATGGTGTGATCCGTACCCCGATGTTGTGTGGTCTGGGAAGATACCTCCGACCGAGGTGCGTGCCGGTCCGATATGTTATACCCCGATGATGTGTGGTCCGGGAAGATATCTAGGCCGATGCTGTGTGGTCCGGTACGATATGGTTGAGCCGGGCTGTGGAAGCCGGCGACGTAGGGAACTGTTGTACGGGACTTATGTTTGTTTTATTGTGTGTGATTGCTTGATGATTGGTAAATGATGTGATTGAGCGTGATTATATTCGTGTAAGTACGTTTTGTGTATGTGTATTCTTGTTGTTGTCTTTAGTTGTTGTGCCTTGCTAGTATGCCCTAATTGGACGGTTACTTGTGGTGGTGAGCGGATAACTCATCACCTTAACTATTTTTTCCTACTGAGCGAAAGCTCACCCCTCTACTTTACTGTTCTACAGGTTTTGAGCGGGATTTGATCTAGCGGGATTCTCGGAGCTTGGGAGCTAGTGAGAGTCTTAGTCTAGTATGGTCTAGAGACGTACTTTCTCTTTTGTACTAAACTATTTTATTGTGGTTTTTGAGCTTCGACTATTATGGTTGGAATTATTGTTTTGACGGTTATTTGAGGAGCTCTTTATTTTAAACTCACCTTTATTATTATTACTTTTATCTCACGTCTCGAGTCCGGTCAAAACCGGATTTGAGGCGTGACACGATGAGTCTCTGAAACAGAGCATGTGAATTCCAACGTCGGTGGTGATTGACGACGTACAGGTACCGTGTTCCCCTGAAGCCGATGGTGCTCCATCATTGGCAACGTCCTCCAGTGAACAAGCGAGGTTTTCGAAAGTGGAAGCTCAGTTGGATGCGAATATCGACTCTGATCGCAATCCCGTCTTTCTCGGAGAAGGTTGTTCCATTCAGAATTCAATTCCGACTCTAACTCTCGCTCCTGATCGCGTGGATATTGATTTGGGCTTGATCTGCGGAGATACCCACGAGCAGAGAGAGTTGGTAAGGGATGGGTTGCTTGTGGTTCAAGCAACCCAAGACCCAAACCAAGTCGCTGACCCGACCCAGTTCTATGACCCAATCCATGTTTCTGAGATTCAAACCTGTGACTCGAGTCAGGTTTCGGGTGTGGCCTTTCTTTCGAGCTCAGACATGAAAGAGGCTTCACCAGTCCAACAACGGGGCAATTCTTGGAAGGACGCCCTTCTCAAGCCTAGGTCGAAACGTATGAGCCGGGCCCCTGCACATCTTTCGGATTTTGTCACTGATAAAGTTTGTGGTGTCAGGCTCTCGCCCATACAGAATGTGCCCCAATAAGTGATAGATCGATTATAGTATTTTGACGGATGGTTAGAGGAAGCCATCAAGGATAAGGGTCGTAAGGGACGGTCTAAAACCAATTCGGTACCTCGTACGGATGATTCTTGGACTCTGAATATCAGGTCCAAGTTTCGAGCCCCCAAATTTAAGGCACACAACGATCCGATCCAGTCGTCGGATAGTAAGTGGTATGAGGAAGAGTAGGCTATCGCTCTCTCTTAAAGTTTCGTCGGTCTCGGGGTAGTTTTGGTTTTCTTTATAAGGGACATCTCCCATTTTTCTCCTTGATGGAGAGCTGTGTAATCGTTTTATTTTTGCATTCTCCTCCTTAGAAGATGTACTATTAATAAAGTTTCATGTGCTTATAAAAAAAACATAGTTTCCCCAAAACCTCATATGCTATCCCTATCAGACATGAACTGATCTAAATCATTATTGTTGTAACTTAAACATCTATCCTCTAAACATGACCCTATAAACGTTTATATACCGACCAATAAACCTATCTACATCAGTGATGCTTCATTCGACCACGATCTGTCTAAGTTTTTCTTGTGAGAGATAAACTTCTCAACCATGTCAGTGAGAGATGACTCCACAACAACCAGGCTTGACACATCATCAGTAAGACCAAACACTGGTGGAGCATACCCGTACAAAACCTGAAAAAGTGACACATTAAGAGTTATGTGGTGGCTTGTATTATACCTATATTTAGCCATAGTTAATCACTTATGCCATTTCTTGAGTGCCTGATGAGACATTACACCCAGATATTTCTCTAAGTATTGATTCAACTTCTTAATCTGGTCATCTGATTAAGAGTGATAGCAATTGAGAGCTTGAGACTCACCCCAACTCTGTCAAAGAGTTGCTGCCAAAAGTTTCTATTGAAGTTCCTATCCCTGTTTAAGACTAGTGTTTGGAAGGCTATGGTCAACAATTACCCATATGCAGTCCATACCATCAGAAATAGACAGACCTCCACTGAAATCTATTATAATGTTGAACCAAAAAATAATAGGAATAGACTATGATTGATTAAGACCATGATATTTAACTATCTCAGCCTTACATTTTTGACCCATATCACACTATTACACAAAGTTTATGATGCCTTAGTCATATGTGACAAAAAAATGTGACTTGACTTTCTTAAGTAAGGCATTGATACAAGAATGACCCAAATTCCAGAATCATGAAGAAATTTCAGTACCTTACTCTGAGCTTTAATTACCTGAACTCAAATAAATCTTGCCCTAAAACAACAGCTTGCATTACCTCAATGTATATAGGCCGGTAGAGACGCAAGAGAGAGTTAATTGTCTTATCTGACTATTAACTCAACATCATAGCTCAAGACCATTAATCTTATTCAAGTTCTTAGATGAACAGCCTAACAAGATCAGGTTAATGGGGTCCATTTGAATTTTTTATCACGTTACTTAAATTACATAAAAACCGTGGATTTTTCTCAACTTCAAAGATGATAAGTGTCACATAAATTATGTACGAAAAGTACCTCAACCCATTTAATTTAAATTATTACAATCGATTTTAAAAACAATATAATAAAGTAAGACCAGGTCCATGGACTTACTATTTTATTAAATACTGAGTTAATATTTCCCTCATTAAAGATGATGTTGTAAATGGCAAGGTCTTTTTTTTTATATACATTTTAGACTAAGATTGCGACATTGTGATTTTAAAAGTGGATGGTAAACAAAAGACGGAAGAAAAGAGTAAAAACCAAGTATTTTAGTTGATAAAAATAATTTAAGCTCGGAATCTTTCAGAAACAAAAATTAAGGTTAGAAAACAAGACAGAATCAATGCATAGACCTGGGTTCATGTACAGACAAACGAATCATCACTAAATTGCATCAATATGAGTGACCAACAGCAGATACCGATCCCCAACGCAAGCTATGATAGTATCGTGTTTCTGAAGCTTTATATATAAAGACTAATTTTGGAAGGGCTTGAAATGTGGTTTTGGCCGAGAGGAGTGTTTTTTTTTATCAGTAAAACATATTTAAATAAAATAATCTCCGAAATGAAAATCAGGTGGTGAGTCAAGGAAGAGCATTTCAAAGGAACCTTACAACAGGACCTTCAACAGGCTAAGAGATTTATAAGCATTGAATCAAGGAATACAAGGAAACACAAGGAGAACAAGAATACAACCCCAAACATCAGGGAGGAAGAACCAACCAGCCACATAACAACGAAAATAAAATTACAACAGGACCTGAATGCCCAGAATTACCAACCATGAAGATCAACCAAGAAAAAAAGTCTCAAACTTAGAAAAACCAACCTTGAAGCACAACAACAGAACAGACGAAAAAAATCAAACCAAAACCAGAGGAAACAAACCCCAACCTTGAAGGAGAGAGAAGACCTAACCCAAATGGAACTACTATTCCAATTCCCTGCCTTCATGAAAGGGTAAAACAACACCCAAAGGACTTGCCAGCGGCCTACACCTTGAACTGGCAAGCTCGGTCCTACAATGGCCGAGAAGAAGCGAGGGCAAGGGATCGAAAATGTCACGCCCCAAATCCGGTTTTGGCCGGACTCGAGACGCGACCTAAAACAAACGAGGTAAAAGTAGTAAAACTGTAATAAATTCTTTTACAACTGAAAACGAGTCCAAAGTATTTCTCAATAATCCAAAACAGAGGTCAAACTCGATAAGTAACATAAGGTAAATAAAGTTCAACAATGTGGACCAACACATCTCTAATACAATCCTCAAGACATCCGGAAGCTCCCGAGCCTCGAATTCCCCCAAATCTCAAGCATACATGTACACACAATAAATAAAACAAATAGGGGTAAGCTTACGCTCAGTAGGGAAAATCGTAAATGTCCTTAGTCTCCAAGTTTAATATTAAAACTGTTTTAATTCGATGTCACAAAAGTATTTAAAACCCTTAGCCCAGAGGATGTAATAAACAAATAAGAAGTACTGGTAACCCTAGTGCATTATCAAGGATAACGATAACTTTCCAGAGAATAAATGGAGAACATTATAATAAAATAGAAACTCATCACACTGGGAACAAGTAAACACTATTAAGCAAAGAAATGTTATGGAATCCGTTATGATGAAATAGCAGCGCTTCTTCAAGCTGACAGTAACTTAAAAGAAGTTCATAATAAATACTTTAACGGATCAATAATAGTAAAAAAAGGGAATAATCAATATCTTGCCAACCACTCGCTTTCTCAAGCCTCCGATCCATGGATGAATTCTGGGATCACCTTGGTTCCCACATTCCGATCCACCAGAGTATCCATATTATATCAGATTTTCCCTCGGTCCAGAGGAAGCACATGCTTCGGGGCACCGGAAACAATCCAAAATGGGCGCTTATCATCGGGATTCCCAAAAATGCCTCCAAAGGACCATATATCATAGGGAACCAAGTAGTGCACCCACTGGGATGCGGTTCCTTGGGGTGAAACCATAAGTAATCCTTTCCCCGCAGGGTAACTGTTCAATTGCCCGCAGGCCCAATAACCAATGCCCCGCAGGGTCCAATAACCAAATGCCCGCAGGCTCAATAATCAATGCCCCGCAGGGTCCAATAACCAAATGAATATCCCGCAGGATCTGCCAATACTCAACTCTCATAATATCCAGTAACCAATGAATATCCCGCAGGATCTGCCAATACTCAAGTCTGATAATATCCAGTAACCAAAGAATATCCCGCAGGATCTGCCAATACTCAACTCTCATAATATCCAGTAACCAATACACTCAGGCTCTAAACTCAGTCCATATCTCACTGTATCTGTTCAACTCCAACCACCACAACGGCACCGGATTACCCCCCCCCCCCCCCCGGTGTAGTACCGAACCAAGCAAACAAACAGACAAACCAATAAACGAGCATACATTCAAGAATAAGAATAAAGGAACAAGCATTTCATTCATCCATCAAGCAGCACACGTCGGAACACACTTTCATCACAACCCAGACAACCAACACCATTTCATACTTACCGTACACTTACCTGTCACCAACCATCGGTACATCGATCACCTGATTGTACCCCTTTGGCACAACCAGTCATACTCGATCATCCGTTCAACCAACAATTATATCAACATAAACACTCAATCAACCAAGTATGCATTCAACCAATCAATCATCATGTGAACGAACAAAATAGCATTCAATCATACGAGATAATCTAATTTCATTAGACTCTTAAGTTAACCGAGCAATTAGCAACCAGGCATGTGAACCTAGCACACAACTAAACCGAGAGCTCTTCACAGCCTCTCTACCAGTAAATCAATTTCCCAAGTATTGAAAGCACACTTCACTAATTGTCATTGTCCTAAGCATGCATACTAGACTCGTCCATTTATTAGTAATTGAAATACGATTATTCTAGTTATTCGCATCCTATAGGCAATTCTAGGACCTTTCCGATTTTATTATCCTAATCATGCATATTAAGCGGTAATTAAGAATTTAATACTTTCCCTACCTTGTGGTCTTCCTCTAATAATACTCTGATGACAAGCTCGAGTGGCCTTTCCTCCGTTCTTCACACAGGTCCCGGAGTGGTCTTCGTCCTTCTAGCTCGGTTCCAAGCCCTTGATCTCGGGCGAAGTCCCGTCTAGATTCGACAAATAAAAGGTCCAAAATCAAAACCGGTAAAAGTCCAAAGGTCCACTGCTTTATCCAAAATTATATCTTAAAAAACTCACCTTGAATTACTTAAATTCGTTACTTAAATCTGTTTTTAAAACATTTTTAATTGAAAACCGGGTTGACCCGGATCCAACTCGGTCCGACCCGGATCCGGACCCGAGCCCGGTCCAGACCCGGTTCAGGCCCGAACCCAAGTCCAGTGCATCTGGGCCCAAGACCCATCTGTTTTCCCTTCCGGCCCGAGGCCTGTGTCTGTGGCCTGCGTCACCCGGCCCAACGCCTCTTCCAGGCCCAAGGCCTGCTCGGACACAAGGTCTGGTTCGGTCTAGCTCCGGCGACACCTCCGGCGAGCCATGGTGCTCCGGTCACCATATACGACGTCGGAATAGCTCGGAAGAGGGGGGAAAAGGACGGCGACGGGTGTAGAGACTCCGGCGACACTGTGGATGTGTCAAGGGTGCCTGGAGACGCGACCCAGGGCCTCTCGTCTCAGATCTGACGGGGGTGAAGGTCACCGGCGGCGGCTCAGGTCGCTAACGCTCGTCTCGAGCTCGATTGGGTACATTTCCGGCCACGGCGAGTTCGGTGAAGGAGTTGGCGACGGGAAAACAGTTCGGCCTTGCGTCATTCCCGGTCGCCGGCGATGTTCGATTTCGAGAAAAGACGGCGAGGGGTTCTGACACGTGAAGGAGGAGTAAGAAAATGAAGGCGGTGGGGTTTTGCGATGATGTCGCTGGTGGGTTTGAATGCCCGGCGATGTGCGAGAGAAACCGGAGAAGGGAGGAGAGCCGGCGACGTCGGTAGAGGGAGAGACGTGGTTTCGAGAGGAAAGGGAAAGGGGATATGAATCCCTCGGGAACCGTGCGGCTGCATTGAAGTAGACAAGGGCTAGGGTTTCAAGTGGATTGGGCTTGCTCCTTGATGGCCCAAACGTGATCCAAAACTGCCCAGCCCAACATCTTCTCCCAATCTTTTTTTTTGAATTTTCTTTTCAAATAAAACTTGTTGCAAATTTACACCCCCACGTTTCTGATTTCACAAAACAAATTACTCCTTCACAAAGGAGTGGGGTTTTACAGAAAAAGAGGGTGCCAAAAGAGAAAGAGACTCAATCCAAACCAAGGAAGATAAGATTTACCTCAAGGTCACGCCGTCACTACCCGAAGTCCACCGGCCAAGGAAGAACTCAGTCTATCCCTCACCGACCAACACCAGGCGAGGGTCCAAGGAATAAATCCGAGGAAAAGACAGGCTTTTCAGCCGAGTTCTAACCTGGCCGAGGATCAGGCTAAAGGCCTCCTTCCACTTTTTCCAGCTCCGACGAAAACAAGTCACAGCAGCTACCAGTGTGAGGAGACGAGACCAAGCGTGCCCCGGGACGAGCTTCACCAGCGGATCGGAGAAAAGGGAAGGCTGGAGCTACAACAATCCCCCCGGCGATGAAAGGGAAAGTCCTCCCACGAACAGATCTGAGCCTTCCTATCTCTGTCCCTTCACCCCATGAACTCAGTAGGAGAGAAAACCCCAGATCCGTGCCGATCTAGACGGAGAGGTCGAAGAAACAGCTCCCACAACGGAAAAGAGGCCGGTCTACCGACGTACGGTGAAGCAATCGTCAGATCTAAGCTTCTCGAAGAAGAATGAAGGGGTTAGAAAGGGGGAAAGAGGGAGAGGGAGGCTAGAGGAAGAAGAGACCAAAGGAGGGACAGAGGGGGAAAAGAGGGTCACCGCCGACAACCTCCTGTAGAGGAGATCACCGGCGGTGGAGGGCGGAGCTGCGCAGCGAGGTCGAGACGAGGAAGAGAGAAGAGTCTAGAGAGAGGTAGGAGACCCTCTCTCTCTAAAATCTGTTTTTTGTTATGCAATTTTTTCCCAAGAGGAGTGTTGATGTCTTAGAAAGGTCTATTTGGAAAGAAATTGGGTCTTTTTTGGTTGTTTTTGGGAATGTGATTGCTGGTTACGTGTTGACGTTGTAATGAGAAAAAAGTAATTTTCAGTAGACGGCGCTTTCAATCGGTTAACACAAAATTTTGAAAGAAAATAAACAAAAACTTTTCTCGATTACAAAAAATATCTTTTTTATTATAAATGATGGATTTATTATCTTTTCCCACAAGATGGGGGAAAGAGAGAGGAGCTCCCAAAAAGCTATCCCAAATAACCTTCAAAGAGACTCTACTATAAAGTAAGAGAATCTCCTACAAAGACGAGAAACAACGAGGAAAGGATACATCAGCCAAATACAAGAGACCAAAAAAAGAGTCAACCGAAGCTTCATGAAGAAGTGTCTGCAGTCTCTGTCTTTAGCATAGTCCATGTAGCGACAAAGTGTCTCTAAGCCTCATTACGTCAAACTTCTAGAATCTCATTATCACTCATACCACGTGAACGAGTTGAAACTCTAAAAATTTGTTGTGGTTTCTTTTGTTTTTTCCCTTTATCCTTCTTTATTGTTTTAGGCGACCACACTGGAAAATCCTGATCGAAACCTGAAAGTAGATTAAGGGAGGGAGTCGGTGAAACCAGAAAGTCCGACTTTGAGGGCGCATTCTTCATCGTATCGGCAACAACCAATTGAGTTGGTGGAGAATTAATCTACGAAGAACACAATGTAGGAGGACGAGTGTTTGGTATAGGAGTGAATCGAGAATCTGACCATACAATAGCATGACTCAGTTGAGTTAAGTTGAGCTGGCGGCGTGGGCTTCAAAGGCCCATTCACTAAAGCTGTTGGCCCAACCATAGGCCCAGACTAATCCACGGACCCATTTGTTGCGCCCAAACCAAGCATAGTGTCGTCGTCTCCACGCATGCTGCGATCGCCAGATTCTGAAGCAAAGGGGATCATAACAAGCGAATCCCTAAAAGCACGCTGCTTTGAATTCAGAATTTGATTCGAAAGAGGAAACCCGTGAGTCACGGGATCACAGATCAAATCTGATTCTTGCGTATCATCATCACACCGATGATCGACATCGCTCCGAGAAGACGTCTCCAGTGAATTTCCGGAACATACTGGTTGTGCATTAGCAGCCATTACCAAGCCACTGTTCCCACCCACAACCGGATCTCGGCAACTTATATCGGTGCCAATGTTCCCACCCACAATCAGATCTCGGCAACTTATATCGGTTCCACTGTTCCCACCCACAACCGGATCTCGGCAACTTATATCGGTGCCAATGTTCCCACCCACAATCGGATCTCGGCAACTTATATCGGTGCCACCGTTCCCACCCACAACCGGATCTCGACAACTTATATCGATGCTCTGCTTCAGGGAGTATTGCACCGGCATGACCTTAGGACGCCGAGCGATAGCTACAAATAGGGTGAAACCGTTGATCTTGAACCCATTTAAGCTGGTGACTGCTTGGTTCGCCTCAACTAGAGAGCTATACCGAACAAAACCGAAAATATTTCCTTTTCGATTTGACCGAAGCAAAACAAGGGAAGTCTTGATCTTACCGAATTCACCGAAAACGTTAAGAACCCAGTTAGGTTTGGTCTTAAAAGGCAGGTTACAGATGAAAACTTCATCTTCTTGCAAGTGAAACCTCTTGCTCTTGACCTTCGAATAGTGAGTGCTTAGTAGAGATTTCTCAGGCTCACCAGTCACCAATGAAGCCTCCGTATGCAGAACAACTCCACTACCAGTCGGGATGGATGGGCGTGCACCTTCTTCCTCTTTCTGATGAAGCCGATTCTGACGACAACCAACGTGGTCAGCAGGTGTCTTTGGGCTCCAAATCGTGGATTTAGAAGCCCGTCGACCATGGAAGCTCCTTTCCTGTTTTGTTGGAAGTGTCATCGGAGAGACTAGCTTACAATAGTGTTCATACAAGAACAACAATATTAAGTAGAAAACAGAGAAGGAGACCTTAGGAGCCATCCTACAAAACATATCTCATTAGTCATATTGAAATAAAAATTTATTATTAATTTATTTTTTCTACCCTCTTGACTATAGTTGCTCTAATGTTCCATATTTAATTAATGGATTCTCTTACAAAAATCAATCATTATATATATAATTGTAAAAGGTATTATGCACTAGTCGGACAATGAAGACCCTTAGGTGTTAGACGGGAACTAGTCAAGATTTAGGTAGGCGGGTTTAATTTTTTTAATTTTTTTCAATTATTATTAAATATACATTACACAAATATAATAAAAATTTAAAATATATACTATATTTGTATGATATAAAAAATATAAATATCAAAATACAAAAAAAATAGACCAAATAATGCTCTCAGTTTTATTTTACTTTCAGTTTTAATAAAAATCTAAATTATAATGATAAACTATCCAAAAAGAACATGTTTCATATTCTTTTTATCAAGAAATTCAAGACTATAATAATTATATTGTGTCTCTCGTGTTTTTATCTCTACTTTAGAGTTCTAATTTCACAAATCAAAGTCCCAAGTTTTCAAGTAATTAGACAAGTTGATGAATCAGATGGTTTTTATATTTTGATGCTTAAGAAAAACAACAAGTCGAATGTTTTTAAAAAATTTGAACTTCCAGTAGATGCCTAAGCGATCTAAACAGAGACTTTTAGAGCATGTACAACAGAAAGGACCTTGGTCAGGGAGTGGGAGTGCATACCTTGTGCAGACTGGACAAAAGACAGGGAGTGGGAGTGCAGAAAAGTGGGTGTTTTGCAACAGAAAGGACCTCGAGATCCTGGGAGTGCAGAACAATGCTGACTGGATTATTAATTGATACTTTGCTGTTTTATCTAATTATTTATCATAAACCGTTTAAATTATATAAACAAATGTGAAAAAAATAATTAATGACAATAAATAAATAATAAATAAATTTAACACGAATAAAAATGAAAATTTTAATAATGGAAAAGAAATCAATAAAATATGTGTATAGAATAATATGGTCAACTATATAATATTCATAGTAGTTGCTATAACGAAAAATCTTTGAGTCAGACCGGATATAAATACACACAAAAACGATAATATGGTCAAATATATATTACATAAAAATGTTATTTTATTTGAAATATCATCCAACACTAAATTATATAATATATAATCTATTAAAAAGAAGATTTGATTTTAAATTTTAATATGCATTTCATTCCAAAATTAAAAGTATATCATATTGATTATAATGAAACATAATAACAAAAACCTATCTAGCTCAATGGTAGAACACAAGGCTTGAAGTTGTGAGGTTGGGGGTTCGAATCCCACAATTATCAAAAAAATTTGTTCAAAAAAAAAATCAGCATGAGTAGAAGCCAGGTGTCGGCCCAAGAGAGGCCCAACGTGGCCAGGGAGCGAAGGAGCGAGGAGTGCGGGCCGGCCCGCGATCGAGGGGCGCTGGCTGAGGAGCGAGGAACGAGCCCAGTATTTCTGGGGCGCAGACCGCAAAAAACGAAGCCCACAACGGAGCGGGCCTCGCTCCTCGGCCCAGGCGCGCGCGAAATAGGGCGCGGGCACGCTCCGTTGTTCTTGCTCTTACGATAGTGGTTCTACATAATTTAGTTCACTTTTCTTTTAAAAAGAAAATAATATATAAAGGCCATTTCCACCACTATAAAAGTAAGTAAAGTCAATTTCAAAATTATTGATTTAGCATCATCCCAATAAAGCTGGAAGGGAATCACTTTAGGCTTCCACCTAAAACTAGACTCCACAGTTCAAAATCCACATGGATCAACTCGGTCCGAGTCCGGCCAACTCGTCCCCTCTCACCCCCATCGGCTTTCTAGAAAGAGCCGCCACCGTCTACGGCAGCTATCCCTCCGTCATCTACGGCTCCACCACCTACACGTGGTCCACCACCCACCGTCGATGCCTCCGCCTCGCTTCCTCCATCTCCTCCCTCGGAATCGGCCGAGGACACATCGTCTCCGTCGTGGCTCCCAACATCCCCGCCATGTACGAGCTCCAATTCGCCGTACCGATGGCCGGAGCCGTCGTCAACACCATCAACACCCGCCTCGACGCCCGCACCGTCTCCGTCCTCTTCCGCCACAGCGAGACCAAGCTCATCTTCGTCGACCACCAATCAGCCTCCCTCGTGGTCGAAGCGCTCTCCTTGTTCCCGTCTACATCTCCTCGCCCTGTCCTCGTACTCATCGAGGACGATGAGGTTTCATCTTCATCTACCGTTGATTTCCATGACACGTACGAGAGGTTCCTGATGAACGGTGATTCTGAGTTCGAGTGGGTCCGGCCACGAAGCGATTGGGAGCCTATGATTCTGAATTACACGTCAGGGACCACCTCTTCTCCCAAAGGAGTCGTGCACTGCCACCGTGGGACTTACCTCGTAGCGCTCGACGGCCTCATTGATTGGTCCGTCCCGAAACAGCCGGTGTACTTGTGGACCCTACCTATGTTCCATGCCAGCGGGTGGGGATTCCCGTGGGGGATCGCAGCCGTGGGTGGGACGAACATCTGCGTCCGGAAAGTTGAAGCCGCCGTGATCTACGGTCTGATCGAGAGACACGGAGTCACTCACATGTGCGGTGCACCTGTGGTGCTCAACATGCTATCCAATTCTCCCAACAAAAAGCCCCTGAAGAGCCCAGTCCACATCATGACGGCCGGAGCTCCACCGCCTGCCGCTGTGCTCCTCCGTATCGAGTCGTTGGGTTTCGTGGTGAGTCACACCTACGGGTTGACGGAAACAGGGGGAATCGTCGTGTCCTGCGCTTGGAAGCCGGAATGGGACCGGTTTCCGGCGACGGAGAGGGCGAGACTTAAGGCGAGGCAAGGAGTGAGGACCGTCGGGATGACGGAGGTGGACGTGGTGGACCCCGAGTCCGGACTCAGCGTCAAACGCGACGGGTTGTCGACCGGAGAGGTCGCCTTGAGAGGCGGCTGCATAATGTTGGGATACCTGAAAGACCCGGCGGCGACGGCGAGTTGCATGAGAGACGGGTGGTTCTACACCGGAGACGTGGCGGTGATGCACACGGACGGGTATATGGAGATCAAGGACCGGTCCAAGGACGTGATCATCAGCGGCGGAGAGAATCTGAGCAGCGTGGAGGTGGAGTCGGTGCTGTACACCAACCCGGCGGTGAACGAGGCGGCGGTAGTGGCGCGACCCGACGACTTCTGGGGAGAGTCGCCGTGTGCGTTTGTGAGTCTGAAGACCGAGTCGACTCAGAGGCCCACCGTCGAGGACATCATAGAGTACTGCAGATCTCGGCTGCCGCGCTACATGGTGCCTAAGACGGTGATTTTTAAGGACGAGCTACCCAAGACTTCCACCGGAAAGATTCAGAAGTTCGTGCTCAGAGAAATCGCCAAGGCGATGGGCTCGCCGCCGGCGAGCCGAATGTAGGTGATGAACTTCGGGTCGGGTCGGGTCAGTCATCCATGTTGGTTGACCAGCGTCTATTTGAAATAAATAATTGTTTCTTAATAACTTACGACAGGTAAGTTTTGTTGTGAACTCACGTGTTACCTTATTAAGGCAATACATAAATGATAAACGTTGTATTATGCTACAAATGCATGAAATTAAAGTTTTAATCATTGTTTGTCTTTTTCGTGACAAAATCAATCTAGTATCTAATTGTTGGTGTTATCGACTATAATAAAATTATCATTTGTCATGAATAAGGAGCACATGAGATTCGAGTTCGGTGATTTTTATTTAATCTTCATAAATAATTAATGTTGTGTCATAGAAAGCCGTGGCTGGTCATGTGGTGGACCCACTCACCTTAACTTATTCCTTATTGGGATAGGTTCTTTGTCATCAGTTTCTCTGTGTTAGAGCACCTCCAACGGTCGTGTCTACGCGTCGTGTCTGACGTAGACACGCCTCATAGACACCAGTTTCTCTATGTTAGAGCGCCTCCAACGGTCGTGTCTACGCGTCGTGTCTGACGTAGACACGACCGTGTAGACACGACTTGTCGTGTCTACGAGGCGTGTCTGCGGGGTCGTTGCTGGGCGTCGTTGCTGGTTCCGGCAACGACGCTGCTGGTCGTGTCTGGCGCCAACGGCTAGTCGGATGGCCAGTCACGACCCGCCACGTGGCGACGCCGACCCCCCCAAAGCCCAACAGTTTTCTATAAATTCAGATCTGCCCCAATTGAAATCTCACTTCTCCTCTCTTCTTTCGAGCTTCTATTCATCTATTCTCTCCAAATCCTATAGTGTTTCATTTTTTTCCCGATGGCTAGTCTTCCGACGCTAGACGAGATGAAGCAAATGACGGAAAAACAAATAGACGCCGCGGTGGATAGGTATCTGGAGGCAACACAACAAGCATTGGAGGATCAACTGATGTCAGCTGTACAACCAATGAGTGATGATGATGATGAGGCCGAGAGCTCATTGTCGGCGCCGAGACCCAAGCGGAGAGTGATTGAGCGCAACCGTGAAGATGCACACGAAGGGCTGATCCGTGACTACTTCGCGCCTCAACCGGTGTACAGCGAGCAACAATTTTGGCGACGGTTCCGGATGTCGAGGGACACGTTCATCCGGATCATGAATGGTTTGAGTGGCCGGTACGCCTACTTCCGTAACGGAAAGGACGCTACGGGGAGGGCCTCTTTCACTCCTCACCAGAAGTGCACGGTAGCACTTCGTCAGCTCTGTTATGGAAGTCCAGCCGATGCTTGCGACGAGTATTTGCGAATGGCGGAGACCACTGCGCTGGACTGCCTGAAGAAGTTTTGCATTGGCGTCATCAAGGTGTACGGGCGGACCTATCTACGACGCCCGACCGTGGACGATACAAAACCACTACAAGGAAAAGTAGCTTCTGCGACTCTATTATGGAGTCGCAGAGGCCTCTTATGTGGTCGCAGAAGTTTTTTAGTAACTTCTACGACTCCATAACTCGGAGTCGCATTGTAGATCGTCGCCATTTCACCTCTACGACTACATACATTGTTGTCGTAGTAGTTAAAGCCTCTGCGACGACTTATATGGCGTCATAGAGATAAATAACTCCTACGACGTCAAAGATGGCGTCAGAGAAGTAGTATGTCATAACCTCTACGACTACAACGATGAAGTCGGAGAGGATTGTATATGATAACCTCTACGACCATGTAGATGTAGTCGTGGAGGATTTAATCCTCTGTGACTACACGTTACTCCGGATGGCCTCAAATAAGACGAGCTGAGGCTTGTCGTTAATGTGGCACGAGTAACTTGTCTGGTCGCAAAAGACAAGAAGCGACGAGGGCTCAATGTGTCTGTCGTGATAAATGGGCTCTGTCGCAGTTCAGGATGCGAAGGTGTTTGTGTCCTCGTCGCATAGTAAAATATGACACCGCCCATACCCTTTGTCGCAGGTATATTTGAGACACAACCCACACACCCACAAGTTCTGAGTTCGTGTCTGTTAATCAGCAAATTGCTAAATGCTACTTTTGTACTTAGTTTTCTTAAACCATTATTGAAACTATACAATGAACACAATTTAATGACAACTTATATCCATTCATCGTTGAAACTAAAATCATTACAATATTTAGAAGAAACTGCAGACATGAACTTCACAATTTACACAGATGTACAATTTAAAAGCAACATGAAGTTGTTGCTGGGAAAACAACAAATACAAGTCGCTCCTTCTTGTAACCAGGTGAGTTGGAAGTAGATGAAGTTAGGACCATGAGGCACTCTCTCGTACAAGCCTTGCTCAGAACCTTGTGCTCAATGTTGCTCCTTCATGTTTTAGTCATAGAAAAGTGCAGCGAGCAATATCAGTACATGAACACAAGGTTGCAGCAACGAAGGATGCACAATGGACCATGAATAACCTGTCAAGGTTGCCGGAATAATGAACGGTGGTAGACGGTAGAGGCCTGGAGTGGACGACAATGAAGAAAGAGATAAAGATTGCAGAGGGCTTGTGTTTGATAGGAACTTAAAGTCATATATAAAGGCTTTTCGGAAACAAATCCCTACTCAAAAAATTTGGCTACATTTTTTCCGCCTAAATTTGGGCTACATTTTCCCACTTAAATTTTGGGCTAAAATTTCAGCAAATTTTGGCAACTTTTCCGCCAAAATTGCAACATCATAGCAAAACATATATTAGGGAATAATAAAATGCTTAATTACTAGAAGACTAATTTTTTTTATTAAATTCGTTTCAAATGTTTTTTAATTAAATATATATATTCAGGACGCCCTAACCCTTTTTTCTCTCTCCACTAAACTACGCCCTAACCCTCCCAGAACCTCAGCTTGCCGCCGCCGCCGACTTCCATGGGCTTCTGCCTTGGAAGTCGCCGGCCGTCCCCTTCCCTTTCCTTTCCTTCCATCCCATCACCTTCTCTCTGCCTGAGCTGTCTATTCTGCGTTTGAAGCTCGTCGACTAATCAGATCCGGACGCACAGAGGCTCGCCGCTTCGTCGGACAGTCAAGGTGGTTCCTTTGTTGCTGCTGCATCAGAGGTACAACCGTCATCTATTGCTGGTTTTTGTGGAGGAGTGAAACCAGCCGGTCTCTCCTTCGGTCCGTCGTGTGCCTCGCCGCAGTCAAGGTCGTTGTTGCATCGTGTCTGTGGAGGAGCGAAAATCAGCTGTCGCTGGTTTCTGTGGAGGAGCGAATCCAGCCCGCTGCCGTGTGCCTCGCCGGCATGCGGAGGGGTGGCTCATACCCCAGCCGGCGGCGACACCCTCGATTCAACCTGACGGCTTTTCCTTTGCGAGGTCTGGGCGCCGGTCCTCTACCGTTTATTGTACCGGCAAGAGGTGGGATTCTTGTAAGACCCGCTCCCGGTCGAACCGGCGGCTTTTTAAGCAAGTTTGACTTACTACCGGAAAGTCAACCGATGACCCAAGAAGTCACTCGGGACTTTTCCGGAACCCAAACGACTTAGCCATCATCACGGTTGGCTTAAGGGGAGAAATTCTTTTCGTTTGAGTATAATGTTGGAGAAAGTCAATTTTGGTCAAATCGAGACTTTTTATCGAATAAAAGCATTATTTTATTGTGCTGGAAATTATTTTGGAAAAGTAAATAACCTATTTGGACACTTGTCCCTTTTTGGTTGAAAGAGAGAAAAGGGAATAGTCTTAGACCCTTTTACCCTCCCAAAAGCTTCTACAAGGGATTCTAGCTAAAGGGCTTTTGGTCATTTGACACATCTAGGTATTATATGAGTTTGGAAAAAGCAAAATCAACTCATTCTTTTGGTTGTAGCCGAAATTTGGAGTAGGAGCAAGAGAGAAGAGCTCCCATGGAGCTTTGAAGAAGAATAAAGGAAGAAGAGGCCACTTGAAGCCTTCCTTTAGCCATCCCTTCTCAAAATCACTACCATCTTCTTCATCTCAATCTTCTAGAGGTAATGGAACTCTCTAATCCTCATTTCCCTTCATCTCTTTTCATGGGTTTTGGGTGAAATTGCTAGATGTTGTTGGGTTTGAGTAGAAATGGTGGGAGATGTTGTTGATGAAAGGCTTTGTTGGGTTTTTGATGAGAAATCATTAGTTTGTTGAAGCTTTTAAGTTGGTTTTGATTTGATGAATCATTAGAAACTTGTTTGTGTGTTGATTCCTACCATGGGTAGAGGAGTATTGAAGGATTTGGACTGTTTTGGGAGTTGGAAGGGGTGAAATTTGGGGTTTGAAGGTGGTTTTTCGGAGAAAAGGAGTTGGAGGTTGAAGAAGGGCGAAACTGCCCTGGTGCGCCACAGATCCTTGACGGGCGACGTCACGGCTCCGTGAGAGAGTCCGTGACGGCACTCGTCACGGCTCCGTGATGGTAACCGTGATGGTGGGCCTCACGGATCCGTGACCAGGTCCGTGGCAGACCAGGGGGGGTTTCTTTGAGGGTTTTTCACCTTGGTTGTTCTTGGTTTTGAGCTGAACTTTGGAGGGGCTTTGGGGGTCTTACTTGCTGATTAAGTGGAGTCTAATTAACGTTTCTTTGTGTCCAAGACTTTGGGGATCGAGCTAGAGGAGCAAAGACCACGCCGGGACCCGAGTGAAGAACAGAGTGGTGACCACCGGGCTTCATCAAAGTGTTGAGAGGAAGACCTCGAGGTAGGGAAAGCCTTAACCCCTCGTTTATGATGCTTAGTATGCATGTTAGGCTAATAAAATCGGAAAGGTCCTAGAAATGCTTATAGGATGCGAATAACTAGCACGATTGTCTTTCAATTACTAATAACCGGAAATGTCTAGTGGTGAATGATTAGGATGCCAATCACTAGTGTAACTCGCTTTCAATACTTGGGAATTGTTTGTCTGGTAGAGGAGCCTTGGCAAAGCCCTCGGATTAGTTGCGCGTTAGGATCACATGCTTGGTTGTTGGTTGCTTAGTGGATAGGCTAAAGAGTCTAACGGAACTAGTTGAATTGCATGTGTGAATGCTCGATTGAAGGCTTTTATGATTGGTTGATTAAACTCGTACTTGACCGTTGAATGTATTTGAATGATTGCTTGTTGTCCTTGATTGGTTACTTGGAGCATCGAGTATGACTGGTTGTACCGAGCGGTGCAATCAGGTGATCGATGCCCCGTTGGTTCGAGACTGGTAAGTGAAAGGTAAGTTGTGATTGTGTGATTGGTGTGCTATGATTACGTGATTCGTGTACTGTGTGTTGTGGTGATTTGGTGATGTGTGAGCTATGTGTGGCAATGGATTGGTGGTTGTTGGGATTGGATTGTTTCGTGTTTTCAGCTTGGGTGCGTTGTTCAATTATTAACTGATTATTATTGAATTGCCCAAGTGTATGCTTCCTATGGGAGTAATACCTTGGTTCCCGAGGACATAAAATCCTTTGGAGACGTTTATGAGAATCCCGATGATAAGCGCCCCGAAGGGTTGTTTCCGGTCGCCTCAATGTTATGCGTCTCCTCTGGATTTGAGGGAAAATCCGAGAGGACACAACATATGTGGATCGGAGGGTGGAGACTTCATGTGCCACGGCATTGGTTGGTTTACCTATTACCCGTATTTGTTATGAGCTATCTTGTTGACTTTGCTGTTGATTTATGGAGTTTAAGGTTCACCTTGTTATGTGTTTTCCCTACTGAGCGCAAGCTCACCCCTATGAGTTTATTGTTGTGTTACAGGCTTGATTGAGGAGTAGAGGCTCGGGAGCTTCTCGGTGTGGGTGTCTATAGAGACTTCGATTTTATTTTATTTCTGTTTGGAACAAATTTTGTGGAGGATTATTATTACACCCCTGGAGGGTTATTCATGTTTTAAACCGAATGATTGTGGATTTGAGTTTCTTATTGGAGTTTTTCAGAAATTTATTGTTGAGTTATTGTCTTTTAATCACTTATTCCTAGTCACGCCTTGAGTCCGGGCAAGAACTGGATTTGGGGAGTGACAATTTGGTATCAGAGCCTGGTTTCATTTGAAACAGGTGTCTTATGAACTGAATTTCAAACCTCGGACCGAAGTCAATTAGGTGAGTAGAGTTAGGGAGTCTGAGTCGTGAGTCGCTTTAATGGTTGTCCTAAATGGAACCTTACACTACAATGTTTGCATTACTTGATTGGTATCCTCTCTGTAGTGATCGGTGAAGCCGAATGGTTGAGATCGGAATTGGATTAACGGTCAACGATCGACCCGCTATGCATTCATGGTAGAGTGAGCCAACGGTTGGTGGTGTTGCCATTTTGGTGTATTACTTCAAAAAAAATTCAAGTTGTAGTTGGGTCCTGTTCAAGTTTTGACTTGTGGTTGACTGCTTGTCTGGAGCATGAGTACTCCATGTGTGTTGGTATTGAGTGTTTGAGGTGGGGCGCGAGAACCCCGTAACCCTTTGTATGAGAACTTTGATTGGGGCACGAGAACCCCGTGTGCCCTTGTGTAGTGAGATTGGGGCACGAGAACCCCGTATGCCCTTGTGTGGTGAGATTGGGGCACGAGAACCCCGTGTGCCCGTGTGTGGCGAGTTTGGGGCACGAGTACCCCGTAATATTTGGGAGCACGAGAACTCCATTTATTGATTGCGTTGTGTACTTTAGGAGCACGAGAACTCCGTTTATTGGCTGTGTGATGTCTTTGGCTGAGCATGAGAACTCTGCATACTTTTGCCTTGTGATTTTGTGTTGGTGCTTGTCCCGCTTAAGCGGAGGGTTAAGGGAAAATACGAATGGGTCATGCCGAATTTTCAGTAAAACTAAAATGATGGCACCATCATTGGTTGACTCAGGGGCGCCACTATAGTTGAGCACGATGGTTCGATTGTCAAGTTGTTACAATGAGGTTCGGGGACGCCTGAATCTGGTTGTGACAACATGAGATCGACACGAAAAGCTTTGGGTAAAAGTTAAGAAATGGGAATCTTCGGAAGGGAAGGAAGGGTTAAGGGTGATTGTGGAATGGAATTGTGTTAAGTGCTAAATCCCTCGTTGTGAAAGGCTACCCGAGAAAGGAGTATGCCTGTTGATTGGCGTTTGTGTGGTGTGCTTGAGTTGGAACCCTACTGTGGGAGTTGGTGGTTGATTGCTTAAATCGATGTTTGTTGTTGTGATACGCATATAGATGCGAACTTGTGTGCTATATTATATGAGTATATATCTACTAGTGTGAGGGACGTAACTGTGGGTGACTTTTGTGACGCGTGTGATCGTCCTTGTAACGTGTGAGAACCGTTTTTGAACTAAGTACTGAACATGTGCGTTATCCGTGCAGGCGGATAGACGACATGGCTCGTACGTATGTTCCGAGAGGTACCCGGAGCCGCCCAGCTGGGGGCCCGAGGCAGGCACCTGCCGCTGAGCAGGAGGGGGCAACTGATGACCAGGATGCTGCTTCCACAGAGCATCAGAGCTTTGAGGGTGGACCAGTAGGGTCGCCACCCAGGCCATCTCCAGTCACAGAGCCGACTCAGGCGACCCCTCTCGAGGAGGTGGTTCGCGTTGTACTAGCAGCCTTGAGTGCGCAACAGGGGACTACAGCACCGACACCAGAGCCCGTGCCTGTTGCTTCAGCAGATTTTGGGGAGAGGCCAGGACAGTTTGATAGCCTCACGGCCCAGTCGCTCAGGGAGTTTCGTAGAATTGGTACGCCGACCTACTCCGGGGGAGCGGACCCCGAGGCAGCTTCGGGCTGGTTGGAGCGGGTTACCCGCAACCTCGATACCTCTGGTGTATCAGAGGGGCGCTTGAGGGTTTCGTTCGCCACTTTTCAGCTTGAGGGAGATGCCTACTACTGGTGGCAGTCAGTGCAGGACAGAGTCGGCAGTGATTTTCAGTTGTTCAGCAGGCTGTTCTTGGAACAGTATTTCCCTCGCTCCATTCGGGATGACCGGCGCCAACAGTTTTTGGACTTACGTCAGAGGGGTTTGAGTGTTTCTGAGTATGCAGTGAGGTTTACTTCTCGGGCCCGCTTCGCGCCGGAGTTGGTTCAGACTGCGGATGACCGATGCAGGAGATTTGAGAACGGGCTCATCCCGTCGATAACCGACAGGGTTATCGCCTTCAGGACCGCAGAGTACTCCACACTCTTGGATCAAGCTTTAGCCATGGAGAGGCACTTCAGAGAGACTATCAGGGTGCGAGAGACTAGGCTTAGGCCGAGTGGCTTTGTGTAGCCGTCTGACCGTCGAGACCGACGCAGACAGAGAGTTACAGGACACTTTCAGCCTCAGTCTCAGCAGGATGGCATGCGCCGAGCAGGGACCGTAGCGTCAGTTGGACCCGCCCCGGTGGCACAGCTGTGTCCTCGGTGTGGACAGCAGGGCCACCTGGCACGAGACTGCCCTAGGGGCAATGGACCTGTAGAGCGCCATGATGATCGTCCCCAGGGGACCAGAGACAGAGGGCTCCCGGGGTAGATTGTAAGACCCGCTCCCGGTCGAACCGGCGGCTTTTTAAGCAAGTTTGACTTACTACCGGAAAGTCAACCGATGACCCAAGAAGTCACTCGGGACTTTTCCGGAACCCAAACGACTTAGCCATCATCACGGTTGGCTTAAGGGGAGAAATTCCTTTCGTTTGAGTATAATGTAGGAGAAAGTCAATTTTGGTCAAATCGAGACTTTTTATCGACTAAAAGCATTATTTTATTGTGCTGGAAATTATTTTGGAAAAGTAAATAACCTATTTGGACACTTGTCCCTTTTTGGTTGAAAGAGAGAAAAGGGAGTAGTCTTAGACCCTTTTACCCTCCCAAAAGCTTCTACAAGGGATTTTAGCTAAAGGGCTTTTGGTCATTTGACACATCTGGGTATTATATGAGTTTGGAAAAGCAAAATCAACTCATTCTTTTGGTTGTAGCCGAAATTTAGAGTAGGAGCAAGAGAGAAGAGCTCCCATGGAGCTTTGAAGAAGAATCAAGGAAGAAGAGGCCACTTGAAGCCTTCCTTTAGCCATCCCTTCTCAAAATCACTACCATCTTCTTCATCTCAATCTTCTAGAGGTAATGGAACTCTCTAATCCTCATTTCCCTTCATCTCTTTTCATGGGTTTTGGGTGAAATTGCTAGATGTTGTTGGGTTTGAGTAGAAATGGTGGGAGATGTTGTTGATGAAAGGCTTTGTTGGGTTTTTGATGAGAAATCATTAGTTTGTTGAAGCTTTTAAGTTGGTTTTGATTTGATGAATCATTAGAAACTTGTTTGTGTGTTGATTCCTACCATGGGTACAGGAGTATTGAAGGATTTGGACTGTTTTGGAAGTTGGAAGAGGTGAAATTTGGGGTTTGAAGGTGGTTTTTCGGAGAAAAGGAGCTGGAGGTTGAAGAAGGGCGAAACTGCCCTGGTGCGCCACGGATCCGTGACGGATCCGTCACGGATCCGTGACGGATCCGTCACGGATCCCTGATTTATGGAGTTTAAGGTTCACCTTGTTATGTGTTTTCCCTACTGAGCGCAAGCTCACCCCTATGAGTTTATTGTTGTGTTACAGGCTTGATTGAGGAGTAGAGGCTCGGGAGCTTCTCGGTGTGGGTGTCTATAGAGACTTCGATTTTATTTTATTTCTGTTTGGAACAAATTTTGTGGAGGATTATTATTACACCCCTGGAGGGTTATTCATGTTTTAAATCGAATGATTGTGGATTTGAGTTTCTTATTGGAGTTTTTCAGAAATTTGTTGTTGAGTTATTGTCTTTTAATCACTTATTCCTAGTCACGCCTTGAGTCCGGGCAAGAACCGGATTTGGGGTGTGACAATTCTCAACCCAAGCCGGTCGTCGTCTTCAGTCTGCTGCTGTGTGTTTCGCTGGCATGTGGAGGAGTGTCTCGTACCCCAGCTGGAGGCGACCTCCTCGAGCTCCAAGGTTATTTGTTGTCGCGGTTCCGTCTCGAGGGTGGTTGGCTTTGACGACATGTGCTAACCTCACCGTGTAGGTTCATCACGGCACCCGCCGCCCGTTCTCGCCTAGGGTGGGTTTAGGTTTCGTTGGTCTTTTGGTGTTGGCCACCAACGAACCGGTGGAGTCATTCTCCATTGGGGCATGGTTGTTCGAGGTTGGTTCTTTTCCTGTTCTGTTGGACGCCTATCATTGTTTTCTCTGTAGGTTTGTTGGTGCTGGCGGGGGTCAGGACAGATTTACAGTTGCTAGGGTTTGTACCGGATTATGGTGTTGGCCACCGGTGATGCTCGTTCCCTACAATGTTGAAGGTTGTCTGAAGGAGCTGGACATCGTAGTACATTCATACCATCTGAGTGGTGTTGACCATCGATGTGTTGGATGTAGTTCAGGGTGGAGCCCTTTTGACACGGTGGTGCTGTCGAGTACTGAGGTTTCGCTGGTCTGAAGCTTGTTGGTGGGTTGGCATCGACGATTCCTTGTGGCATTGGTTGCCACTCACCCGGGGCGGATGCTGGGGTGTTTTTTTCGTTAGTGTGTTTAGGCGGTTTGGCCTCTTTTGGTAGGTCGCCTGATTAGGCCCTTTGTGTAGGTTTTGGGTTTGCGTTTTCTTTTTTCTTTTTGCTGGTTGTTGGACTTGTTGGTTTGTAACTCCTATTTTGGGATTCACAGCTCTTTTTTATGCCATTATTGGTCTATGATAATATATATATATATATATATATATATAATATAATATTTAATTTTTGTTAATTAAAAAAGTAATAAATTTGTTGCGATTAATACAATTACAATTACATTATATATATATATATGTATATATATATATATATATATATGAATAAAAAATTAACATAGTGTATATCAAAAATAGAAGTCATGCTTTTGTTTGGGTTTCACTGTGCTAACGAAAAAAGGGTCATCTTCGTCGGGACGACTCCGTAACTCCCAACCTCGGTCTGGTATCACCTCCCCGTCGATATGACGCTCCTCTCCCTCTACTCCTACCAATTTTTCCTCAGTCACGTACCAATCCTCACCGAACCCACCTTGGTTCTTCGTTGCTGAAAATTCCATCTCCGACCTCCCCACCGCCTTAATCTCCGCCCCTACCGCTCCAATAGTCAGCCCCCTACCAGATACCCACACAAAGCCCCTCTAATCCGCCTCCCACCGTGCTCGACTTCCAGTCCCCCCAATTTCACTTAGCTCAGTCGAGTCCCCAATTCCAATCGGGTCCATAGATTGAGTCCCCCGCACCCCGATCGCAAACATCAGAACTCTCTCCTAATCCATCGGGGTCATTGACCTCAACCCTAGGGCTTTCCCAGCCAACGTTTAGACCTCAATGCCAACGTCGCATCGATCCGGGTAAACGGAATCTAGACCGATCCTCAACTGCAATCCATTCTTGGAGCAACCGGACTTGCGAATATTGGCATGAAATTGTTAAGGTATGGGCTCCCGATTACACAAAGCAGCAGCTTCGCCATGGGATTCAGTGATTATATGTACGATCCAAAGACGGCCACGCAATGGGGCTTGGCGTTGTTTCGGGTACAAGGTATCGTGGTGGATCTCCGTGCTAAAGATGGGCACCATATTGATGTGGAACTTTCAATGCCTAGGTATGATGATATACACATTACGGGTATCTATGGGGAGACCAATCAGAGTCATCGGGATCGTACCTGGGATCTTTTAAGGACACAACCATTTCAAGAAAAATGTAAATCATATTAAATGGTGCTAGAGACGTATCGCTGAACTAAACAGACGTGTCGTTCACCTCAAACCCGACCGGAGCTGGTCGTCTCGATATATGTGGGCAAGTATGGACGACTGGTTCAACACAGTGATGTCATTGTATGGAGTCGTAGAGGTACCACACCTACTACGACTCCAATCTTTGCGGTCGTAAAGGTAATGTAACCCTACGACTAAATATAATGGTGTCGTAGTAGGTGTGCTACCTCTACGACTTCATACAGAACCGCACATCGTAGTCGTAGAGGCACTGAAACTCTAAGACTCCATATAATTTAGCCGTAGGAGCAATGAACTTCTACGACTACAATTTATGGAGTCGAAGAGGTTAAGTGCCTCTACGACTAAATTTTTTGGAGTCGAAGAGGTTCAGTGCCTCTACTACTAAAATGTGTGGTTCTGTATGGAGTCGTAGAAGATCCTTTTACTACGACCACGTATAATGTAGTCGTAGAAGTCAACAGCTTCTACGACGTCATTAAAAGTACTTGTCGCAGAAGTGCAAAGCTGGTGTAGTGAACGGTTGTTGCGAATCAACGAAGAGCGCGGCTTTCCGGGGATGTTAGGGAGCCTGGACTGCATGCATTGGGATTGGAAGAACTGTCATGTGGCATGGGCTACACAGTTCGCAAGTAGGGACCACGGGAACATCCCCACAATCATGCTCGAAGCCGTAGCATCCCAAGACCCTTGGATCTGGCACACTTTCTTCGGGACACCGGGCTCCAACAACGACATCAACGTGCTCAATAGGTCTACGCTATTCTCCCAAGTAGTAAAAGGCTTCGCCTCAGATGTGAAGTTCAAGATCGACGGTAGAGAATACGAAACCCCATACTACTTGACAGATGGAATCTATCCTGCTTGGGCAACATTTGTGAAGTCCATACCTGCTCCACAAACGCCGAAACAACGATGCTTTGCTAGATACCAAGAGGCGTGTAGGAAGGACATCGAACGGGCGTTTGGAGTTCTACAGGCCCGGTTTCACATCGTTACTCGCCCGGGTCGAATGTGGGATAGGGGCTCACTCGCAATTATCATGACTGCTTGTGTGATCCTACACAACATGATCGTAGAGGATGAGCGTAGGCCGTGGCCCACTGATCCGCTTGCAGATCTTGTTGTCCCGGACCACACCGTACGTAGAGGACCACCCCAGCGGTGACCAACGAAAGTATCTTGGGCCATAGAGCAAGGATTCGGGATCGGAATGTGCATCACCAACTCCACGATGATCTCATCGAACACATTTGGGCAAAATTTGGAGATGGCGGCCCTAATTAAATATTAATCAGCAACGTTAATGTAATTTCTATTTTGTTTGTAATAAAAAAATAGTTATGCAATTCGTATTTAGGTATAATTAAAAGTGTCAGAAATATTTGGGTGCTTTTTTTAATTTACTGAAACTGTGTAGACACTACCATTGGAGGAGCAGTGTCTGGAAGCCAAAAACAATGGTTAGACACTGCGCATAGACACTGTGCAGTGTCTAACCATTGGAGATGCTCTTACTACTTACTATTTGACGGAGTTGGCACACGACGTAGACCTCTCGGTAACGGGTTGGGGATTTTATTTGTCTTTTACATAGGGAGAAATCGATTAGTCTCGTTGTATCTTAGATAATTTTAAAATTATAGTTTATATCTATTGATTTTGTTACGTAATAATTAGTTTAACAAATTAATTTTCAAAATCTGTTAAGTATGACTGATTCTATGAAACACCAATCACATGTTTGACATGTGTCTCTTAAACATATCTAAAATTTCATGAGAAAACTCGATGTCATAACGTACACCTTTCGTTTATTCTAATATCGTAATCTTAATCTATCAACTTTTCTTGTTACTCACTAAACGATTGATAAAATTTGGGACGGAAAATGACAAACGTTGCGATCAACGTTATGATATGAGAACCGACCTTTGTTTGGTTTATGATTTGGTAATAAACGAAAGTTCAGCATTATAACATCGAGTTACCACTTTTACCTATCTGAATTTGGATTATTCCTCATTCAATACATGTATTATTTAATAGAAAGATTCATTAATAAATTAATAAACTTTACACATCACACAAACAGACAACAAACAATACAAGCGTATATCCATTAGTCGTTCTCGGGAATTTGGGAGATGACCAACGAGATGAATAACTCTAGAACAGAGCGACACATCTCTTAAAGAAACAACAACTACCAGACCGGTCTTTCTTATCAACTCTCCGAAAAGATTCGCCGATAGAAAATCCCGATCGAACACACCATCAAAAACAGCAACCACACATGTTGGAGATCCATGATTCCGACAGAGGGGGAAACTAAAAACATACAAAAATACAAACAAAATGAACGACAAGTGTGAACTACTGGTGGCCGACCTCTGATGTCTATGGCTGATGTTAAGTCATATTTTCCTACTCAGCATCCTAGTTAGTTATATACATCTGTAACTCCCGTTGTATTCATTCAAGTCTGTAACCTCTCCTAACCACCTGATGTACTTCTATTTATACATGAATCAAAGGCATGGCAAAGACATGCATGCATTATGACATGGTATCAGAGCCCACATCTTGTTTTGCTTCTTTATTTCAAATAAGCCATGTCTCTTGACAATACTGAAGAATCAGAAACCACCAGCAACCCCCAACCTCCACCATCCCGACCAAACCTTCATCCAGTCTTTACTGTTTCTAATATCCAACATAAAATACGCACTCTCGATGGCCAACGTGTTACTTACACTCAATGGGTCAAGTTGTTTCTCTTGCATTGTAAAGCTTACAAGGTAACATCTCACATTGATGGTACCCCGCCTCCTGCCGCCACTAGTCCCGACTATGACTCGTGGTGCGAAATCGACGCCCACGTCCTTCAATGGGTTTATGGAACCGTATCTGATGACCTTTTAAATCGCATCCTCGAATCGGACTCCTCTGCTCATGCTGCTTGGACACGTCTCAAGAACCATTTTCAGAATAATAGAGGTTCACGGGCTGCAGCGTTAGAACATGAATTCAACACACTTACTCTTGCTGCCCAACCTTCTCTTAATGCTTATTGTCAACGCCTTAAGGACCTCGCCGAACAACTTCACGACGTGGGTAACAACGTTGATGATCAAAGACTTGTGCTTCAATTGGTGCGTGGCCTTCCACAAGAATTCGATATTGTTGGAGCATACATAAACCAAACTCTTCCCACATTTGATACGGCACGAAGCATGCTACAACTTGAAGAACAGCGTCGTTCGGCCCGACCCGACATTAACCAACCCACAGCACTCACTGCATCCTCTTCACCTCATAACTCCACTCGCATACGGGCTTCCGACCTCGGAATTATGGTCCTCCACGACACCCGGGATGGACACCAAGAGGCCTCCAACGCAGTCCATATCGTGGTCAACTGAATCCTAGGCCATGGACCGCTCCGAGATCATCCGTCCGTTCCGCTGCACCACCGTACTCTCGACCCACCACTTGGCCATCACAACCATGGATTAAGGAATGGACTCCTCCACCATGTCCATATCCTACCCAACCAGGTTGGGCTTCTCCTTGGCAACCTGAAGCACCCCGGCCACGTCCGCCACGCTCTTCCATGACGTCGTCATCCTCGGACCATGCCGAAGCCAACATCACAACTAAGTCTCAATTTGGTCAAGCCTTACCTGCATCATCTTCTACTCACAGTGATGGCTCAGAGTGGTATATGGACACTGCTGCAACAAACCATCTAACCTCTAACTCAGGTAACCTCGTCCCACCATTAAATCAAAGTAATATTAGCTCAATCTATGTAGGTGACGGCAACCCAATTCAAGTTCATGGCTCAGGCAACACTTCTATTTCTACACCCAATCATACTCTTTCATTACCTCAAGTTCTATATACTCCTGACATTATCAAAAATTTAGTGTATGTTCGCAAATTTACAAAAGAAAATAATGTGTCTGTGGAATTTGATGCTTTTGGTTTTTCTATTAAGGACATGCGTTCTGGGAAGATCGTCTTGAGGAGCAATAGCAATGGTGATCTATACCCCATCCTTCCTAAACCTACGTCCAATCTTGCAAGTGCTCATCTTATCTCCAATGCTCCTGATTACTGGCACAATCGCCTTGGTCACCCGGGTAGACATGTTATTCACAACCTCCAGCAAAAATCCCTTATTTCTAGTACTCGTAGTATTTGTTCATCTATTTGTAACTCTTGTCAAATTAGTAAAAATAAAAGATTACCATTTTATAACTCCTCATCTAACACCATCTCTGCATTTGATATCATTCACAGTGATTTGTGGACTTCCCCCATCTCTAGCACAAATAGATATAAATACTATATGGTCCTCTTAGACGACTTTTCTAATTACGTTTGGGTATTCCCTCTCAGATATAAATCCGAAGCCTTTTCCAAATTTTGTCAATTTTATTCGTATGTTCACACTCAGTTTGGAAGTCGTATCAAAACATTTCAATGTGATTTAGGAAAGGAATTTGATAACACACCTTTTCACACCTTTGCCAAGACTAATGGGTTACTATTTCGTTTCTAATGTCCAAAAACGTCCCCTCAAAATGGAAAAGCAGAGAGAATGCTATGCCGTCTCAACGATATTGCCTTACCTCTCCTCTATCAGGCATCCTTGCCCTCACATTTTTGGGTCGAAGCCATACATACCGCCACTTACCTCCATAATATACTTCCATCCAAAACGCTACACTACCGTACCCCCATGTCCATTCTTTTCCTCAAACACCCCACCTACCAACACCTTCGTACATTCGGATGTATCTATTTTCCTAACTTATCAGCTAACCGTCAACACAAATTGGATCCACGCTCCTCTCGATGTGTCTTCCTAGGCTACCCGAATAACTTTCGTGGGTACAGGTGCTTGGACATATCTTCAGGTAAAGTTCATATTTCCAGACACGTTATTTTTGATGAAAACATATTTCCTTATGCATCTCTCTCTACACCAACTTCAGACACATACTCTTTTCTCCTCCATGATACATCATCATTTCCTGTGTCTCTGTATGATGACATTACTTCCACCTCCCCCACCCCTCCAATAGAACATATACCAACTACACATTCAGAGTCCATGCCCACTCCTCCACCAAAACATCTACCAACTACACTTTCAGAGTTCGCGTCCTCTACTCCAATTCCACAACCCTCATTTAATACTAACCAAACAGAGCCCACATCTCCAGATCAGAATGGTTCTCTGCCCACACCCATGATTTCCAACCCATCACCACCTACTGAAATCTCTGCACCTCCCGTACTCCCTTGCCATCATATGGTTACCCGTTCTAAACATGGTCTCCTTCGTCCTCCATCTCGGCTTAACCTTCATGTCACTACTATTTCTCCTATACCCAAATCACCTCATATTGCTTTACATGACCCGAATTGGGCTGCTGCCATGCATGATGAGTATCAAGCTTTGATTAAAAATGGAACATGGGACTTGGTACCTCCACCCGTCAACCCTCCGATTATCAGGTGCATGTGGCTGTTCAAACACAAGTTTCATGCCGACGGCACGTTACACCGATATAAGGCTCGCCTCGTCGTAAATGGAAAGACTCAACAGGTAGGGATCGATTGTGAGGACACATTTAGCCCTGTGGTTAAACCAACAACTATCCGGACGGTCCTCAGTCTCACCGTCTCTCGTTCTTGGTCCATCCATCAATTGGATGTGAAGAACGCATTTCTACATGGCGACTTAAATGAAACGGTCTTTATGTTTCAACCTCCTGGTTTTGCTGATCCCACTGCCCCTCATGCTGTATGTCGTCTTCGCAAATCTCTATATGGTCTGAAACAGGCCCCGAGGGCTTGGTACCAACGATTTGCTTCCTTTATCATGTCTCAGGGTTTTCGCAGCAGCTTAAGTGATTCCTCATTATTTATATTTCATCACCACACTGATAGTGCTTATTTACTTCTCTATGTTGATGACATAGTATTGACTGCCTCTTCAGATGTCTTGCTCAGGGAAATTATTGCTTCATTGTCTCGAGAATTTTCTATGACTGACTTGGGATCACTCAGTCATTTTTTGGGCATCTCTGTTCAACGCACTTTAGCTGGACTTCTTTTGTCTCAACAAAAATATGCTTTGGAAATTTTGGACAGGGCAAATATGGCGAGTTGTAATCCTTCATCAACGCATGTGGACACCACCTCCAAACTTAGTAGCTTTTCCGATCCGCCTATTGCTGATCCTTCAAGTTACAGGCAACTAGCGGGTGCTCTTCAATATCTTTGTATAACTCGTCCTGATCTTTGTTATGCTGTGCAGCAACTGTGTTTATTTATGCATGATCCACGTGAAAATCATCTCCACTTTCTCAAGAGAGTTCTTCGATATGTCAAGGGATCATCTTCGTTGGGACTTAACATTCAACGTGCTTCGTCGTTGACAATCACAGCGTACTCTGACGCCGACTGGGCTGGTTGTCCGGATTCTAGGCGATCGACTTCCAGCTTCTGTGTATTTCTTGGCTGCAACCTCGTCTCTTGGTCATCCAAGAGACAACCCACGATCTCTCGCTCCAGCGCGGAGGCTAAATACCGAGCTGTCGCTAATGCCGTCGCCGAAGCAACTTGGTTTCGCAACCTACTGTTCGAGCTCAACGTTCCCGTCCCTCGGGCCTCCATTGTGTTCTACGATAACTTGTCGGCTGTTTATCTCTCTTCTAACCTGGTTCAACATCAGAGAACCAAACATGTTGAACTTGATGTCCACTTTGTCCGTGAAAAAGTTCGCATTGGTGATGTCCGTGTTTTGCATGTTCCGGCCGCTTATCAATACGCTGATATCTTTACAAAAGGCTTGCCTCGGTTTCTCTTTAATCGTTTCCGGTCCAGCCTGTGCGTCCGTGAGCCTCCCGCTCCGGCTGAGGGGGAGTGTTAAGTCATATTTTCCTACTCAGCATCCTAGTTAGTTATATACATCTGTAACTCCCGTTGTATTCATTCAAGTCTGTAACCTCTCCTAACCACCTGATGTACTTCTATTTATACGTGAATCAAAGGCACGGCAAAGACATGCATGCATTATGACAGCTGAGATAGGAGCATGGGGGATAGTGGGCATCATCGGGGGGGGGGGGGGTCTAGATCTGATACGTTTGAGGCGGGTGGACGGGTCTGGTCGGATGAATGCAGTAAGCAAGAGCATGATTGAGTGGCTCAGATTGCAGAGCTCCGACGAAAGGTAGGAACAAATATGACCGTCTGGCTAGAGGAAACGCATGGTGAAGAGGCTTGGTCGGAGACGTTCGACTCGTCGTCTTTGGGCTATGAGGTGAGAGGGATGGATTTATGTCGGCCACGGTCTTCTTCGGAGAGCTCAAGGACGACTTCCGCCGATAGGGGCTAAGAACGTAGTGGGGAACAATTTTGTCGAAAGATCTGACCGACACGAGTGATGGGGCGACAGATCTGATCGACGAGGTGAAGGATCGAGCCGGAACACAAAGTGGAGGGAGGTGGAAAGCATTGACGAAGAAGCGCGGGCCTAGGAAAGGGAAGGGGAGAAAGAGCCATCGGCAACCCTCATGCCCAGAGCCACGAAGGCCGTCAATAACGACTACTACATAAGAAGAAAAATGATCGTAAGATTGTAGGAGAGAGAAGCTATCGAAGAGAGAAATATTTCATACATATATTATTATTATTGTCACCAAAAGCTTCTTAAATATATCACATTTTGGATATCTTTTAAAACAGGTTCGTCTAAATATGTAAAGGTGTGTACATTTGAAATGGGTAGGTAATGGGTGGATGCATTGACCACTCGATAAACATATTATACCTTCGTCTATCAGTTTCATCTTTTTGGTAGGATTGAACTTTAACAAAAATATGTTTCTTAATATATCATTTTTTATATGATTTTTGGTTGGGTTATGAAATCTAAGTAGAAAGTGTGTGATTCAATTAGGGATCACAGTGACCGGTGGAGGAAACCAGATAAGAGGTCGGGATGTTGTTCATCCCAACGACCCGTATCCCTAATAGCATCTCATTTGTCTTGGTGAGGATGCATAGCAGACGTCACCTGGTTGTGCGTGCCAGCAAAGGAACGTGATACCGAATCATGATCCCCATCGGCGGTGGGGGTATGTTGTCCAGCTATAACTCCAATCGTACACGCTCTGGCCACGATCATGATGACGGAAAGCTAGTACGAGGAATGAAACGCGAGAGAGAAAAGCATGATGGCTTCAAGGAGAAAGAAGTTGTGGGGATAAGGATCGAGTGTGATTGCATGATTTTGTACACCGGTGACTTTAACGACAACATACTCATATATGACGGCTAGGGTTCCCTAAAAGTCAAATTAAAAGTGCTTTAGTGAGCTCTACATAATGATTAATTTCGTATTGAGCTCTTTAAATTTGATTAGTTTAACTTCGGTTCAAATCCACTGTTTCATTACCTTTTTTATATCATCGATACAAATTTAAATTAAAACCTCTTATGAGGTAAAAAAGATTACATGATGATGGTCTAACTACATACCTGAAAGTCGAGCACTGACATGATAGCGCAACCTCATGACAATCCTAACAAATGGAGTAACATGATACATGAAAGAGCATTCATATACAAGGAACCTCGGCATCCCAACATGGGAGAAAACCATACAATGTAGGTCTAAATAACCAGATATTACAACCATGAAACGCAAAATCAGTAAAAATAGAAGGTCTAACACCCCGGTTTTACAAGACACTGCTTCATTACCTGCCATTTTAAACCATAGTCCTTGCTATTTTTCTTCCACCCTTGTTTTTATTTGTTCTTAAACATAAGTGACGACGAAGTAATGGAGTTATAGAGTAGTGGTATGTGGTCTTCCTTATTTGTGATGGTTTTATCCTCAAAACCAAGACTGACATCGAATCGAACTGAATCCCTACAATCAGTTCTGAATTCGATAAGGGAAACCATATAATCCGACATTATCGGTCATTTCTATTTCGAGATATACTCTGATCGGTATTAGTTGTAGCACTTAGGTTCATCCATAATGACATGACATCATATTCTTTAACTTCACATTTTGTCATAGAAATTTCACTACACCGCCAAATTAATAGGGATTTGTAGGTCTATAGGGAGAACAGTGCAACTGGTGTGTGAGAGAGAGCTCATGAATGCGAGTATAGATCACAACAAGGTAGATAATGGTAGAGAGTTCGACGTAGTGGTACAGACCGCCAATAAATTGGCATATCATGGAAACGTGAGACAAAGGATGAAGGTTATGACAACGTTGGTGCGGCGGAGGAAGTGTGGTGGGTTAGGATTGTAACTTAACTCTAATAGCATGTAAATTTTGTTTCCAACTTGTTAGTCGGATGTTATTCTAGTCTTTATAAGTAGTTCCAAGTTTCTAAATATCACCATTTCGCAACGAAATCACAATAAGATCGCGGAAAAATAGGACCGGCATTATGAAGAAATGATCACAGTTGAAAACTCAGTCAACTCGGTGAGTTAGGTGTGTCAACTTGCGAAAAAAGGTAAATTAGATAACAAAATCGCGGGAACTAAACCCAAACTCTATTCCTCACATTTCTCTTTCGATTTGTTACTAGGGTTTGAAATAGATGATGACTTTGTGTTGTTGCATGTATAATATAATCAGAGTTGAGATGGGCATGGAGAAAGAAAGAAGAAACATAGCACAAAGAAGGAGATTGAAAAGATAGATGAAGATAGAACGGGAAGAGAGAAAGAAAGAAGAATCAGAGAACAAAGAGGGAGATTGAAAAAAGAGATGAAAAATAGAAAAGAGTGGACGAAAATAGAAGGGGAAGAGAGAAAGAAAGAAGAAAGAGAGAACAAAGAGGGAGATAGAAAAAATAGATGAAAAATGGAAGAGATGTGGCAGTTGAAATTGGTGATGTGTTAAGTGTTTAGGGTTTTTTCGGTTTACGTAGTTTTGTTAGTTAAATTGGGTTGGGTTACGTTTTTTAGCACACTAACGAGCAATTTTATTGGTAAAAAGTGGAAAATCCGTATAGGCCGTACATGCTTGTGAATAATTGAAATATGATGAGATACAACTCCGTCGACGGCCAGAGCGCTGATCCTATAGCTAATAGCCCAAACAAATCCAAGGAGAGTGTAGGGGATCGGTTCCTATTCCAACTGTGTTGAGTAGGAATGATCTTGTGAGCTTCCCCCGTCTCGACTTGATCAATATTGGTGTGTCGCACCAGGCGACCAAGGAGTATGCCAGGGAAAAAGAAGGAGGTTGGGAGCCAAAGCGCATCTGGCTCAGTGGGGTCGGGGTATGGCTCCTGAATGATAGTCCGAGCTTCCCTATGCGACGCATGGTGACCCGCAAGGCAACTGATCGTGCCTCACTCTAGTCCTCTCAAGGCCATATACCACCAAGGTGTCTGTGGATTCCATGGTGTCTTGGGTGAGGGTCTCGAATCCATTCATCTTTGGGGATGAGACGTACCAATGAGGCTCTGTCGCTCCCTAGACCCAGGGGGAGGCTCTGTGGCCATAGGAGGGGAAGGATACCAACGAGGTTCCTCTCGGCATGTCATGTGTGTCGGATCCGGCGGTTGCTCAGTCCCTTGATCATGTTGTCTCTCAGCTTCGGTAGAGAGATTGTTTCCACCTCTCATATCTTGACAGGGACGGGTTTTCAGTGTCACTCAGAGTCGCAATAGCATCGTCGTTGTATGTGCCTCTCGGGCAGGATCATGATCCGTAGTAGCCTCAAAAAAGGTACGGTCATAATGGTGGATTGGTCATCATTAGTAAGGGTCATCCGAGGAGGACCGACGATCCTGCTCAACTCGTGTCCCAGGATCTGGCGTCTGGTCTCTCATACCATTATTGTCGATTATGATTCATTCGTGCCCAGATCGGCTCTTGTGATCAGGAGGACGATGGTACGGATGGGCGAGATCACAGATACTGGGTGTGCCCTAATCGGTATGATGGTTGGAGATCACAGATAAAGGGTCGGAGATCCATTGGGGGCCGAGTTCTTCCGCGGGGGCGCTAGAATTTAATGGCATGATGGTTGGTATCGTGGTTCCGATCAGACAAGATGAGTGGTTGAAAGGGGATACACTATTTCGTGTGGTAGGAAACGACGGTCAGTGGAGATGGCATTAGAGCCACCCCGTGAGATGATCCAGGATCCTCAATAGGCTGATCGGGTCATGGTTCCGATCGGACAAGATGAGTGGTTGGAAGGGGATACACCATTTCGTGTGGTAGGAAACGACAGTCAGTGGAAATGGCATTAGAGCAACCCCCGTGAGATGATCCAAGATCCCCAATAGGCTAATCGAGTCGTGGTTTGGCGTCGAACCGATAGGCGAGACATTAGGGAAATGTTGGTGACCGAGGTGCTCTAGCATCCATGGACGCTGGTTGGTCGGAGAGGAGAGACAACTCAACGAGAGATCGACAGAGGTCGAAACGATTTTGAAGAGAATGTGGGAGTTTGAAAATTTAAGAGAACCCTAAGCAACACAGTCCTTTTGGGTTGGGTTATGTTAGTCGTTAGGGTTCAATTAATTTAAGTTAAGCTTCTGAAATCTCCCCATCAAGTCGAAATAAACTTACTCATCATTATTTAAACACTTCAGTAGCTCTTGATTTTTATGTTTTGCTGTTGTGGGTTTGATGTAATATTTCAACACTATATCTCACGTGTAGGCCGAACATTTGAACGTGTTATAATAAAAGTGACATTTACATGTACACCAAAGACCGTATGATGAAGGTAACAAATAAGTCGTCAGCCAAATTAGACTTTGATAACATGTGAATTTTTATTTAAACAAGTCACTTATATGGGTCGGGTTTTCACAACTATAAAGCCTCAATGGCTTTAGTCTAACGAGGCTTATCATCAAAACTCTAAACATTATTTTTAGTGTCTCTCTTGTGTTTCAGCTAGGGGTGGGCAAAAAAAACCGAACCCGGAAAATCCGACCACCACCTACCGCAACCACCACCTGAGAACCCAGAACCGGAATTACCGGCGGCAGAGCCGGTGGAGGGAGGGTCGTACCTGCCATTTTTTGGGTGGTTGCCGGTTCTTGAGGTGGCAAACCGGTGGTTAACCAATCGGACCAACACTGTAGAGTTTCTACACGTGTTCTCAGTAGAGCCGCAGATCTGTATGTAGATGGACGGCTGCGAAGTGTTCTCGCCAGCACGTGGATCGCCAGCGTGGCTTACATCCTACCCTTCAAATCTATTACAGATCAACGTCGCTGGTTTGTCCACGTGGCGAACTGAAGACCACACACTTCAGAATCAGAAGACACAAACGGGCCAAACCCTAATTTGTGTCACCTCTTCTCCTCATTTCGCGTTTCTCCTCTGTTTGCTTCTTCTCTCTCTTATCTTCGTCCTCGACACTCGGTCCGGTCCCTTCCTCCAAAGCTCAGCCACAACCATCTCTCAGGTATGTCACTTCTCGCTTCTACTTTCCTCTCCTTCAATCACTTTGTTGAATTTGTTTTTTGTACTAAATTCAATTTTTTTTCTGCCAAACGCCGAACCTCTCTCACTCCTTCCCGTTTTGTTCCTACATCTCTCCATCTACTTTCTCCCATGAAAATCTTGAGCATTAAATGCGGAGATTTCCGACGTGTATCAGTGGCTTGTTCTCAAATGCCTACAAATACAAGCGGTGGTGAGAGTTGGAGGATTCAAAGCTGCGATGGAAACTACCACAGTTGAGGTAAGGGTTTTTGAATCTCAGCTTTATATCTCTGTTAGATTAGATATTCAAAACGAGTTAGGGTTAGGGATCTATCAATTTTTAGGGTTAAGGTTAGGGATCTATCAATTTTTAGGATTAGGGTTAGGGATCTATCTATTTTTGTTGTCTGAATATATTAGGGTTTAATATAATCAGTTTCATTGTAACAAAGTTGATTAACTAATTAATCAGTTACCAAGATGTGTGTTTTTGCTTGCTTGTTCTGCTAACTATTGTAATGGAAATAAAAAAATTCAAGATTTATTAAGCATGATTGATATATATTAAGTACAATTAATTTGTATCAATTTGAAAGTTTAGAGATTTATTGTTTGTATGATAGGTTTAATATCTGTTTGTTATAAAACATTATTTAAGTTCAAAGTTTGGTATAAAGTTTCATGATAGGTTTGATTTCTGTTTGATATAAGTTAAACATGATTTCAGTTCCAAGTTTGGTATAAAGTCTATTAGTTTAACTCTGTTAGGCATGATTAACAATTTGTAAAGTCTGTTAGTTTAGTTTAAATTTCAAAGTCTATTAAAACATAAATTAAAGTCTTAGTTAATTTATTTAATTTCTGTTTGATATAAGTTTAGCATGATTTCAGTTCCAAATTTGGTATAAATTCTATTAGTTACATGATTCAAAGTGTTTTTCTTTTTATTTTTACAGGGTGTTTCTGAACCATTCAACTCACCTTCTACACCAGTTGTTGGAGAGGGATCTGCTGGTGGTGGTAGTGCTGGAGTGGTTGGTAGTCAGGATGCAAATGTTGCATCCTCAGGTATCATGCCTCAAACTTCTCGCCAAACATCTATTGTATGGGATGATTTTGTTAGGTTTAGAGATGTTGATGGTGTATGTCATGCTAGATGTAAGAACTGTGGGAAAGAATATCTGTTTGATTCTAATAAGCATGGCACTAGTACATTGCACGGGCATGTGAAAACTTGTCCCAAACATCCTAAGAGATTAGACCCAACCCAAAAAGCCTTAACATTTAGGTCTGTAGGAAATGGTAAAGATGGACAGCTTCTGCCCTAGCATTTTAACCAACAAGCTTCTAAGAGTGCATTGTTTAGAATGATAATCATGGATGAATTGCCTTTTAGTTTCGTAGGTGGTGAGGGGTTCCAATAGTTCTTGGCTGAAATTTGTCCTATGTTTGTATGCCCTACTAGACAAACCATTAGGAGGGTTTTTTTTTTAAAATTGTATGAAGCTGAAAAGTTGAAGATGCATGAGTTTTTCAGCAAATCATCCCCTAGAATCTCATTGACTACGGATACTTGGACAAGTATCCAACAGATCAATTACATGTGTCTAACTGCCCATTTTATTGATGATGATTGGGTTATCCACAAAAAGATACTTAATTTATGCCCAATCACTTCACATAAAGGGGAAGACATAGGGAAAGCTATTGATTATTGTCTGAATCCTTGGGGTCTTGATAGGATAATGACCATTACTGTTGACAATGCTAGTGCTAATGATACTGCCTTACGATACTTGAATAGGCAAAAATCATTGTTGTGTAATATTGTGTTGAATGGAAAATACATGCATATGAGGTGTATTGCACACATCCTGAACTTGATTGTGAGTGACGGGTTAGCACATTTAGGGGTGATTCTGTTTCTAGAAGAGTTGTTGAAGGGTTAGGGATGACGGGTAAATCTGTGGAAAGGATTAGATATGCTGTTCGGTTTATTAAATCATCTCCCATGAGACTTACTGGGTTCAAGCTAGCTTGTATGCAAGCTGGATATGCAACGAAGAGGTTGATGTCCTTGGATGTCCCAACCCATTGGAATTCGACCTACTTGATGCTCAAGTTTGCCTCTAGGTTAGATAAAGCTTTCCCCATATACAATGCACTAGACCTTGTCCTTAATGTGGAGATGGATAGTAAGGTTCTCAAGGATGATTCTCTTCTAGGTAGATTAGAAGATGAGGATTGGGAAGTATGCAAATCTGTCATGGGTTTCCTTGAGCTGTTTTATGAGGTCATTGTGAGGGTTTCTGGTTCATCATATGCTATTGCCAACATGATTCTTGATGAAATGTCTGAGATTTATACATTTATTGGTGATGGTTTGGCGAGTGATAGTGTTGAAATGAGAAACATGGCTATGAAAATGGGGGAGAAGTTCAATAAGTATTTCGGGGATATGGAGAAGTTGAACTTGTTTACGTTTATTGCACCTATATTTGATCCCCGAAAGAAACTTGGTTATGTGACCTATCTCATTGAGTCCATGTACTCACTGCCTGCTATTAACATACTCGTACCTTTAGTGACTAAGTCTTTGAATGACTTGTATGCTCAGTATGTTAGGGAAGTTGCCCCTAGTGCTGATTCTGTAACAGAATCTGCTGTTACAGAAGGTTCAGCTGCTGAAAAGTGTTCAAAATACCAAAAATTTGCTGCCTATAAGCGGCAGAAATTTTTGGAAGAAAGGGCTGTGAAAAATGAGTTAGAGCAGTACCTATTAGAGAGGGAAGAAGTGGATTCTCCTAATTTCAAAGTCCTAACTTGGTGGGCAGCAAATCATCATCGATACCCAATTATATCAAAAATGGCTAGAGATATTTTAGTCATTCCAGTCTCAACAGTGCCTAGTGAATCTGCTTTTAGTAATGGTGGTGGGATACTCGGTGATTTCACGAGTACTTTGAGTACACATATTGTGCAGGCTTTGATTTGTACTCAGGATTGGCTCAAAAATCCACCAGCTATCTTTTCAACGACTGAATTGGAGTTGGAGATGGATGCTCTTCAAATTGTTGATGATGGTATGCATTTTTTTTCTTTTGTAACTAATTCTGATGTATGTTTAATGTTATGTAATCTGAAATTTTAACTAATTCTGATTTTTGCAGATCTTAGTGAGACGTCCAGCCCACTTGGTAACCCTATGATAATCTAAGTCTAAGCTATGGTATTTTGGCATACATCGAACTTTTATTTGATCTAATGCTTGTTAATTAAATTATTTCGTTTGCTGAGTTATTCTATTGGTGTTGTACTGATTAATGTTCATCTTTTTGTAGGTACTTTTGAAGAATGGAGTGCAAGGTCGTGAAGTGAAGTGAAGTGAAGGTGTAATAGGTGTACTTTTGATGTTGTAATATAGGTCTGACTTGTAATTTTGTTTAGCACCTCCATTCTTGTAAGTTGTAATACTTGTGAACTAATCACAAGAAGAACATATGATGTATTAGTTCTAGGGGCATGTTTTTTTCATCATTAAAGGGGGATCATATGATGGTTTTTTAGCCATATTTGATCCCCTTTTAATGGTTTTTCCCTGCAAAAAAAAAAATAAGTATGTTGTTTTATGTCTCTCTGTTATGTGATGTTATTTTTTCTTGTTTCAAAGATGATTAATTTGTTTTGGGCCTGGTTTGGGCTTGTATATATGGACCTAAATTCAAGGCCCAATTGCATAGTGGTTGGTTGGTTTAAACCGCCAACCGGACCCTGTCTTGAGTGGTTTTAATTTGAAAGTTCGTTTTTCGGCTTGGGACTGGTTTTAAAATCTCTCAAACCGATAATATCGGGTTGGGTTAGAGAAGAGGCCAATTGGGTAGTTAACCACCCGGTGCCCACCCCTAGTTCCAGCATGATTTTTAAGGCTAATTCTAGAACAATAATTACCTCTACAAAATTAAACAGAGAATAAATTTTAGGCTATTGTTTTTGGCCTCTCTTTAGTCCTAACTTGAGTGGACTTAAAATATAGCCAATAACTACTCCGCCTTTAGTAAAATTATCTTATTATTTCTCTCCTTTAATAAATTATCTCTATGCCTAAGCCCCTTCCTTACTTCTAGTTCTAGCTCTTAGGGATTAGTTGTCCTCTATATTCTTATGCAATCTAGATTATCAAAAAAAATTGGCTTTCATTGGTAAAATACATAATGTCGATCCTAATTGCAACAAATATTTCCAATAACTTTTTAGGGTATATGACTAGCTTTTCTAGACATCTAATCTCCCAAGGGAATGCAGTAATTACAAAAATAGCACCAAAAGTGTTCCCAGAGTTAACTTCATTTGGTAAGTGTGCATTATGAATCGAGTTTTGTATGCTCAAGTAAGCTCCAGCACCTTCTACAAGTGCTGCAGGAAATGAAAAATGGCCAAGGATCAATCTCTGTAACGATGCAACATGATTCTGTAAGATATTATGCAAAAGTTCATGAAACTGTCAAGCTGATGGAATAGTTTATGGCATACCTATCCTCGGTGCTGCTCAAAACAATTCAGGGCCCTGAATAAGGCATGGAGGCACATCTTCTTTACCTGTAACATGGAACCACATATCCCATTTAGACTTAGCTACATGTTTGAACATGTAAACCATATTATCCTTTAACTAAAAACTTCATTAACTACTTTGCCTTTACTCTTTAACTAGTTCTGCATTCCAACATATATATATATATATATATATATATATATACATGAAGTGTATAACAAATAAAACTTACTCTATCTAAAAGAAGTTACTTAGAAGGCTTTTTACAACAATTAAAGATTATTTGAGTTAAAAAAAATCATGCTACAGCATAAAAGTAGTCATGAATATTTCTTGCAATTTCATTGGTTCCTGCTTCACCTACAGTATTAAGAATACTCTGCCGTTCGACTAACAGTAGAGTTTTAAGCATTGAAGTTTTACTGTTTGATTATTACTTTTTTATCATGTACATTATTTGTTCTCATTTTCCCACTCTACTTTAACTATACTTAATTAACTAGTTGAAATGAAAAGTAAAAACTCTTATTCTGAAACATGTATTCCAACAAAATAAAAATAAAATGTATATTTTAGGACGGAAGGAATATTTGAATACTTTCTGATAATAGTTAAAAAGATGTCGCCAAAAGAGCTTAGGTTGTGCAAATTAATATTGAAATAGTTACCTCTAGTTTGTCTTCTTTGGATCTGTGGTCTTCAGGAAGCATCCTAAACTCCTCTGTCAAACGGATACACTCTGGGATATTTTCAGGGGAGACAAAGTCAACAGCAACCTTTATGCATGACTGAAAAAAATAAACACAATTAAACAACCATAATATCAAGATCAGTTTGATCTACAATGAAATAACTCAATCGGGAGATTTTGGAAGGTATAAATGCAAGTACAAAAATCATATTCCAATATATTTGAACATAAATGCTCAAATGACTTATTATCAGACTACATATGCATGAATTTTGCGGAGAACTTTCATAGTATATTTAATGGAGATACTTAAACTCTGATAGGGTTTTTGGTTGGGCTGAAACCCTCATCTGATAAATGTTTTACTTGTTCCATCATTTTTTATGAAGAAAGTTCTGACAACACTGAAACCTGGGACAATGAACACCTTAACCTTCACAATTAGTATATAGGCAAGGGAAATTATTTTTAACATTACAATGTATATAAGTGGCCAAGAGAAAATAATAATGCATAGTGAGAGAAGTTTATAAGCAACACTAAATGGCTGAATGAGGAATTCTAGTTGGGCCAGCCCAACATTTCAGGAGATGCACGAATACAGGAGATACAAATACCATAAAAATGCTTTAAGTTATAGTTTTAAGGCCTTGAACTTTGCATATGATCATCGTCTTTTTACTTAAACTGGTCACAGGTAGCACTCTTTTGTGTGAACAAGGTTAACCATGATTCTATATTTCAGCCTGATACATGTCATAAACAAAGGACATGGCAAAAATTCGTATAAATGGCATAAACTATCGTATTGATAACAATGATTTGAATCTAAACAATTTGGAAATTCACTCACCTTAATATTTCTGACTTGATGGGGACATCCGGCAGGTATAAAGACTGCATCTCCAAGTTTCTGAATAAAAGTCCAAGGCTCTACTCCTGCACAAAGACTTATAAAAACTTTTATTTCTATCGCTAGGAAGATGGCAGGCATTGGTTACCTAAGCAATAGAAAAACTAACCAAATTCCTCCTTGAGCTTCCTTTTATGATGCAAATTAAGGTAGAAAACCTGATCATGAATGGGGTGCACAACCTGTAAAATTGAGAGGAAATATATGTATTTTATTATACATAATCACCAACAATAATCTTTATATTTTATCAACTTATATGTAAAATATCAGGATTCATTTTATCAATCAAATCGTTCTGAAATAAAAGGTTTCAATAGGAAACATGTTAATCATAACATTTTGTTTTGAAGAACAATAGTAAAACTGAGTTTATTAAAAGTTGTTTAACCACTCTCCAGGCAGCCACAGGACCAAATACTTCATTTTTATCTCCACTAGTTGCCATCTAAAGTTTGTTTTCCCAACACTAATATACGGGATAATAGCAAAAAAAAGTCCCCTCAAGTTTCGGGATCGAGCAGATCAATATATACCCTCAACTTCTTTTTTTTGGTGCAAATCGGGTCTGAACTTCAGTGCACTGAAGTTTTTCTAAATAAGTCGGTGGACAAAACTTCAGTGCACCCACAAAGCATGGACAAAAGTTTATGCTTGCTTTCGTTTGTGGACAAAACTTCAGTGCACTTTTTGACAATTAACCCTTGAAAAAAATATACTAAAAATAGGGGTGATAATTTTTAAGTATATTGTTTACTATTTTTAAAGGGCATTTTAATTTTTTATTCATTTTGAGCGGAATTAGAAATGTGTTATGACCCTGCGTGATAGATCGCGTTATGGGATAGGATACGGGCTCGTTAGAAGGGAACCCGAAGACCTTTTGATACAAGCTCATGATTATAGAGGGAACTCGAAGACCTCGTAGGAGAGACCAAAGTATTTTATTAATTCTCAAGTCTACTTTATTCAATATAACCCCTTGGTATATATAGCCAAGGAGATTACTTGTTCACCAAGTCCTACTACAATTCTAATTACCAAAACCTACTCAACTTACCAAAACCTAATACAACTCATTAATTAAAAGGAAATACTCTCAAACTAGGACATTAATTAAAAAAGGAAATATAAACCAATATTCCACCCCAACCCTAGCCGGCCACACCCTTGTGGGGTGCTTATCCCACCCCGTTACGGTCCGTAAGGCCCATAACATCACTCCCCCCTTGCGCATGGCGCTTGTCCTCAAGCGCATTAGATGGATTGATGTCCTTTGTATTCGCGGTGGCAGCTACGGATTCGTCCTCATAACAAAATGGTGCACAAAAAAAAACTGAGGGTACTTTTTAGCAATTATCCCTTAAAATATCACCTTTCAAAATATTTCAGCAACTATTGTTGCAAACAAAAATTTCTTTGAAAGGAATTACATCACTCTTTGCTGTAGTAAACTTCTGTATAATACGGTAATATCAACAGAAATGAACATCTATAGTACAAAGCTTACAACTTTAAGGCACACATAAGAGTGATGATCGGTTCATACCTGCTCCACTGGATTGCCATGGGTATGTCTGAATTCTCTGTGGTGCTTAATAAGATACTCCTTGAGCTTGGGCACATCATTTCTTCTAAAAATATCCCAAAGAGCACCTCCCTCTCCTGCTTCCATTTGGCCAAACTCATCTCCAGATGCTAAAGTTGGACTGTCGGGGTTCTGAGCCTGCCTATGCAATTCAATTTTTAAAGGATGCACATCAGGAAAATCAATGTTACCACCCTCTTTGACCCTTACATTGACTTCATCCTTCCTAGTTTCTCCTTCTTCCCGACCAGGCTGGGTGCCCAATCCTTCACTTGATAACGATCCTTTCCTCGTTCTGTCAAGAGCACTACTTTTTCCTGTTGCTATATGCTTCATATAAGAGCTAATTTTGGAATCCATTGATATGCCCAAAGCTTTATCTCTTTTATCTTCTCCACTACTTTCAGCTTTAGAAACCACATTGCGATAACTTTCTCCCACATGATCATTAAGACTATGCACATTCTTGTGATGCTCATAATCAACCCTAGTCCGGACCTCATGCCCTCCTTCTGAGCAATTACCAGAGAACTCAGCTACTTGATGGGCTGTAGAAGGTACTGTAGTGACTTCAAACTTTGCAGCACCTCTCATGTCATTAGTCGCATACAATGAAGTCTCACCTGCAGTAAAAAAGATCCAACTGCTTCTTAGGAGAACACAATTATTTGGTACTAATACTATATCACACAATTATTTGGTTCTTCAAACTTATGATGCTTTTGATAAGTATTAGTACCCTCTGACATAAGTTGCTCATCAGAATATGACTGCTCCTGGCGAGCTTTACCATTATAAACAGCACCAAATAGTTCTAGTTTGTCTTCGGCTTCATGCTTCTTTCTCAGCTTTTCTATTTTAGCCAGCTGCTTCTTGGATAGGGTCACCTCTGCTTGGTGTGTCAGGACATTTACCTGAGTTAACAAACATCAAATCATTAACCACTAGTATTGTCGCTGATGTAAATTGCATCATTTGGATAACACTGTAATATGAAGACAAAGAGAGACAAATATTAATTCTCAAATCTCAACCCTCTTTTCGTGAATAGTGATGAATAAGAAAACTTATATCCTTCAAGCACTACATCAGTCAAAAACTGACAGAAATGCAACCCACATGAAACTACCCTCAGTATCTCAGTATATACAAATAATGGGCATAGAACAAAGTCAGGGTGAACCATACTAGTTCAATTGGTTCAGGTTTGGGTGACCCCACCAATTACTGAAGCATAAGCTCTAGCAGTACTTTCTAATGATTCTACACCAAGCCAAATCATTAACCACCACTCCAATAATAAATTCTCTCGATGAAAAGCAGAAAGGAAGCGATGCATTGAGGCTAGGAAGTGTACACTCATATGCTACACAAATTTCAGTGATGTCAGACTAGAGGCATTTCTTGTACTTCAATTTTATCAAGCCACATTTGAAATGAATATAACATACCGCATCCGACATGTCACAATGAAGCTTGGTCACAGAATCTCCACGTCCAAGCTCAGTAGCATATCCATATGCTATGTAAGTTTTTGGCCCAAGGTCTGGCTTTATAGCCTCTTGTGGCAACTTTGTGGCAATATTAAGAATGCCAGAATGATAATTTGTATATTGAGCAAAAGGCAAGGCTTTCATAAATTCTGCACAATGTCGTGGTAATAGCTCTTCAAAGAAATTAGAAGGGGGCCAATCTTTGAGTTTAAGCATCTCAGGCCACAAGTCCTTGTGAACACGACCCTCTGCGTAACCTTTGAAAAATCGGTGAAGATTAATTTCAACCTGCAAGTCACAACTCAGAAAGCATAACAACCCATTAAACACAATGAAGCAGCATTTTGGACTTGTTATGTACTCTCTGTAAATCACATAAATCTAACTCCACGGAATGAATGCCAATGTTGCAATGGAACTAGAAGATAAGCTATGTTTTGAATGGACACTTGGAGGAGAGACAATTTCAGTGACTTAATTATAATAACCATTACTAAGGATATTTCAAGATGTCAGTTGATAGTATGTAATATGCATGATGGCAGATGTGGAAAAAATATATACAAATTTAGGTTTTTAAACTGTTACATGTGGAATAGAGAATAAGTTTACTGTACAACAATGTTTACAGGCAGCAAACAGAACTGAAGCAGCAAACAGAACTGAAGCAATGCAATGTAAATGGCTCCACCATTAAACGCAAGGAATAAAAATTAGAGAGAGAGAAGCGCACATTACATCCAGTGGCGGAGCTAGCTTCTTTTTTTTTGTAGGGTTTAGGGTTTATACACAACGTCAAAAAAATTTAGGGGGCACAACTAAAAAATTATAAGAATTTAAGGGGTAATTTAAAAAAAATCAAAAATTAGTAGCAAAATTTCAAAAAAATAATTGAGGGGGGGCACGTGCATCTGTCATGGGTTTCCTTGAGCTGTTTTATGAGGTCATTGTGAGGGTTTCTGGTTCATCATATGCTATTGCCAACATGATTCTTGATGAAATGTCTGAGATTTATACATTTATTGGTGATGGTTTGGCGAGTGATAGTGTTGAAATGAGAAACATGGCTATGAAAATGGGGGAGAAGTTCAATAAGTATTTCGGGGATATGGAGAAGTTGAACTTGTTTACGTTTATTGCACCTATATTTGATCCCCGAAAGAAACTTGGTTATGTGACCTATCTCATTGAGTCCATGTACTCACTGCCTGCTATTAACATACTCGTACCTTTAGTGACTAAGTCTTTGAATGACTTGTATGCTCAGTATGTTAGGGAAGTTGCCCCTAGTGCTGATTCTGTAACAGAATCTGCTGTTACAGAAGGTTCAGCTGCTGAAAAGTGTTCAAAATACCAAAAATTTGCTGCCTATAAGCGGCAGAAATTTTTGGAAGAAAGGGCTGTGAAAAATGAGTTAGAGCAGTACCTATTAGAGAGGGAAGAAGTGGATTCTCCTAATTTCAAAGTCCTAACTTGGTGGGCAGCAAATCATCATCGATACCCAATTATATCAAAAATGGCTAGAGATATTTTAGTCATTCCAGTCTCAACAGTGCCTAGTGAATCTGCTTTTAGTAATGGTGGTGGGATACTCGGTGATTTCACGAGTACTTTGAGTACACATATTGTGCAGGCTTTGATTTGTACTCAGGATTGGCTCAAAAATCCACCAGCTATCTTTTCAACGACTGAATTGGAGTTGGAGATGGATGCTCTTCAAATTGTTGATGATGGTATGCATTTTTTTTCTTTTGTAACTAATTCTGATGTATGTTTAATGTTATGTAATCTGAAATTTTAACTAATTCTGATTTTTGCAGATCTTAGTGAGACGTCCAGCCCACTTGGTAACCCTATGATAATCTAAGTCTAAGCTATGGTATTTTGGCATACATCGAACTTTTATTTGATCTAATGCTTGTTAATTAAATTATTTCGTTTGCTGAGTTATTCTATTGGTGTTGTACTGATTAATGTTCATCTTTTTGTAGGTACTTTTGAAGAATGGAGTGCAAGGTCGTGAAGTGAAGTGAAGTGAAGGTGTAATAGGTGTACTTTTGATGTTGTAATATAGGTCTGACTTGTAATTTTGTTTAGCACCTCCATTCTTGTAAGTTGTAATACTTGTGAACTAATCACAAGAAGAACATATGATGTATTAGTTCTAGGGGCATGTTTTTTTCATCATTAAAGGGGGATCATATGATGGTTTTTTAGCCATATTTGATCCCCTTTTAATGGTTTTTCCCTGCAAAAAAAAAAATAAGTATGTTGTTTTATGTCTCTCTGTTATGTGATGTTATTTTTTCTTGTTTCAAAGATGATTAATTTGTTTTGGGCCTGGTTTGGGCTTGTATATATGGACCTAAATTCAAGGCCCAATTGCATAGTGGTTGGTTGGTTTAAACCGCCAACCGGACCCTGTCTTGAGTGGTTTTAATTTGAAAGTTCGTTTTTCGGCTTGGGACTGGTTTTAAAATCTCTCAAACCGATAATATCGGGTTGGGTTAGAGAAGAGGCCAATTGGGTAGTTAACCACCCGGTGCCCACCCCTAGTTCCAGCATGATTTTTAAGGCTAATTCTAGAACAATAATTACCTCTACAAAATTAAACAGAGAATAAATTTTAGGCTATTGTTTTTGGCCTCTCTTTAGTCCTAACTTGAGTGGACTTAAAATATAGCCAATAACTACTCCGCCTTTAGTAAAATTATCTTATTATTTCTCTCCTTTAATAAATTATCTCTATGCCTAAGCCCCTTCCTTACTTCTAGTTCTAGCTCTTAGGGATTAGTTGTCCTCTATATTCTTATGCAATCTAGATTATCAAAAAAAATTGGCTTTCATTGGTAAAATACATAATGTCGATCCTAATTGCAACAAATATTTCCAATAACTTTTTAGGGTATATGACTAGCTTTTCTAGACATCTAATCTCCCAAGGGAATGCAGTAATTACAAAAATAGCACCAAAAGTGTTCCCAGAGTTAACTTCATTTGGTAAGTGTGCATTATGAATCGAGTTTTGTATGCTCAAGTAAGCTCCAGCACCTTCTACAAGTGCTGCAGGAAATGAAAAATGGCCAAGGATCAATCTCTGTAACGATGCAACATGATTCTGTAAGATATTATGCAAAAGTTCATGAAACTGTCAAGCTGATGGAATAGTTTATGGCATACCTATCCTCGGTGCTGCTCAAAACAATTCAGGGCCCTGAATAAGGCATGGAGGCACATCTTCTTTACCTGTAACATGGAACCACATATCCCATTTAGACTTAGCTACATGTTTGAACATGTAAACCATATTATCCTTTAACTAAAAACTTCATTAACTACTTTGCCTTTACTCTTTAACTAGTTCTGCATTCCAACATATATATATATATATATATATATATATATACATGAAGTGTATAACAAATAAAACTTACTCTATCTAAAAGAAGTTACTTAGAAGGCTTTTTACAACAATTAAAGATTATTTGAGTTAAAAAAAATCATGCTACAGCATAAAAGTAGTCATGAATATTTCTTGCAATTTCATTGGTTCCTGCTTCACCTACAGTATTAAGAATACTCTGCCGTTCGACTAACAGTAGAGTTTTAAGCATTGAAGTTTTACTGTTTGATTATTACTTTTTTATCATGTACATTATTTGTTCTCATTTTCCCACTCTACTTTAACTATACTTAATTAACTAGTTGAAATGAAAAGTAAAAACTCTTATTCTGAAACATGTATTCCAACAAAATAAAAATAAAATGTATATTTTAGGACGGAAGGAATATTTGAATACTTTCTGATAATAGTTAAAAAGATGTCGCCAAAAGAGCTTAGGTTGTGCAAATTAATATTGAAATAGTTACCTCTAGTTTGTCTTCTTTGGATCTGTGGTCTTCAGGAAGCATCCTAAACTCCTCTGTCAAACGGATACACTCTGGGATATTTTCAGGGGAGACAAAGTCAACAGCAACCTTTATGCATGACTGAAAAAAATAAACACAATTAAACAACCATAATATCAAGATCAGTTTGATCTACAATGAAATAACTCAATCGGGAGATTTTGGAAGGTATAAATGCAAGTACAAAAATCATATTCCAATATATTTGAACATAAATGCTCAAATGACTTATTATCAGACTACATATGCATGAATTTTGCGGAGAACTTTCATAGTATATTTAATGGAGATACTTAAACTCTGATAGGGTTTTTGGTTGGGCTGAAACCCTCATCTGATAAATGTTTTACTTGTTCCATCATTTTTTATGAAGAAAGTTCTGACAACACTGAAACCTGGGACAATGAACACCTTAACCTTCACAATTAGTATATAGGCAAGGGAAATTATTTTTAACATTACAATGTATATAAGTGGCCAAGAGAAAATAATAATGCATAGTGAGAGAAGTTTATAAGCAACACTAAATGGCTGAATGAGGAATTCTAGTTGGGCCAGCCCAACATTTCAGGAGATGCACGAATACAGGAGATACAAATACCATAAAAATGCTTTAAGTTATAGTTTTAAGGCCTTGAACTTTGCATATGATCATCGTCTTTTTACTTAAACTGGTCACAGGTAGCACTCTTTTGTGTGAACAAGGTTAACCATGATTCTATATTTCAGCCTGATACATGTCATAAACAAAGGACATGGCAAAAATTCGTATAAATGGCATAAACTATCGTATTGATAACAATGATTTGAATCTAAACAATTTGGAAATTCACTCACCTTAATATTTCTGACTTGATGGGGACATCCGGCAGGTATAAAGACTGCATCTCCAAGTTTCTGAATAAAAGTCCAAGGCTCTACTCCTGCACAAAGACTTATAAAAACTTTTATTTCTATCGCTAGGAAGATGGCAGGCATTGGTTACCTAAGCAATAGAAAAACTAACCAAATTCCTCCTTGAGCTTCCTTTTATGATGCAAATTAAGGTAGAAAACCTGATCATGAATGGGGTGCACAACCTGTAAAATTGAGAGGAAATATATGTATTTTATTATACATAATCACCAACAATAATCTTTATATTTTATCAACTTATATGTAAAATATCAGGATTCATTTTATCAATCAAATCGTTCTGAAATAAAAGGTTTCAATAGGAAACATGTTAATCATAACATTTTGTTTTGAAGAACAATAGTAAAACTGAGTTTATTAAAAGTTGTTTAACCACTCTCCAGGCAGCCACAGGACCAAATACTTCATTTTTATCTCCACTAGTTGCCATCTAAAGTTTGTTTTCCCAACACTAATATACGGGATAATAGCAAAAAAAAAGTCCCCTCAAGTTTCGGGATCGAGCAGATCAATATATACCCTCAACTTCTTTTTTTTGGTGCAAATCGGGTCTGAACTTCAGTGCACTGAAGTTTTTCTAAATAAGTCGGTGGACAAAACTTCAGTGCACCCACAAAGCATGGACAAAAGTTTATGCTTGCTTTCGTTTGTGGACAAAACTTCAGTGCACTTTTTGACAATTAACCCTTGAAAAAAATATACTAAAAATAGGGGTGATAATTTTTAAGTATATTGTTTACTATTTTTAAAGGGCATTTTAATTTTTTATTCATTTTGAGCGGAATTAGAAATGTGTTATGACCCTGCGTGATAGATCGCGTTATGGGATAGGATACGGGCTCGTTAGAAGGGAACCCGAAGACCTTTTGATACAAGCTCATGATTATAGAGGGAACTCGAAGACCTCGTAGGAGAGACCAAAGTATTTTATTAATTCTCAAGTCTACTTTATTCAATATAACCCCTTGGTATATATAGCCAAGGAGATTACTTGTTCACCAAGTCCTACTACAATTCTAATTACCAAAACCTACTCAACTTACCAAAACCTAATACAACTCATTAATTAAAAGGAAATACTCTCAAACTAGGACATTAATTAAAAAAGGAAATATAAACCAATATTCCACCCCAACCCTAGCCGGCCACACCCTTGTGGGGTGCTTATCCCACCCCGTTACGGTCCGTAAGGCCCATAACATCACTCCCCCCTTGCGCATGGCGCTTGTCCTCAAGCGCATTAGATGGATTGATGTCCTTTGTATTCGCGGTGGCAGCTACGGATTCGTCCTCATAACAAAATGGTGCACAAAAAAAAACTGAGGGTACTTTTTAGCAATTATCCCTTAAAATATCACCTTTCAAAATATTTCAGCAACTATTGTTGCAAACAAAAATTTCTTTGAAAGGAATTACATCACTCTTTGCTGTAGTAAACTTCTGTATAATACGGTAATATCAACAGAAATGAACATCTATAGTACAAAGCTTACAACTTTAAGGCACACATAAGAGTGATGATCGGTTCATACCTGCTCCACTGGATTGCCATGGGTATGTCTGAATTCTCTGTGGTGCTTAATAAGATACTCCTTGAGCTTGGGCACATCATTTCTTCTAAAAATATCCCAAAGAGCACCTCCCTCTCCTGCTTCCATTTGGCCAAACTCATCTCCAGATGCTAAAGTTGGACTGTCGGGGTTCTGAGCCTGCCTATGCAATTCAATTTTTAAAGGATGCACATCAGGAAAATCAATGTTACCACCCTCTTTGACCCTTACATTGACTTCATCCTTCCTAGTTTCTCCTTCTTCCCGACCAGGCTGGGTGCCCAATCCTTCACTTGATAACGATCCTTTCCTCGTTCTGTCAAGAGCACTACTTTTTCCTGTTGCTATATGCTTCATATAAGAGCTAATTTTGGAATCCATTGATATGCCCAAAGCTTTATCTCTTTTATCTTCTCCACTACTTTCAGCTTTAGAAACCACATTGCGATAACTTTCTCCCACATGATCATTAAGACTATGCACATTCTTGTGATGCTCATAATCAACCCTAGTCCGGACCTCATGCCCTCCTTCTGAGCAATTACCAGAGAACTCAGCTACTTGATGGGCTGTAGAAGGTACTGTAGTGACTTCAAACTTTGCAGCACCTCTCATGTCATTAGTCGCATACAATGAAGTCTCACCTGCAGTAAAAAAGATCCAACTGCTTCTTAGGAGAACACAATTATTTGGTACTAATACTATATCACACAATTATTTGGTTCTTCAAACTTATGATGCTTTTGATAAGTATTAGTACCCTCTGACATAAGTTGCTCATCAGAATATGACTGCTCCTGGCGAGCTTTACCATTATAAACAGCACCAAATAGTTCTAGTTTGTCTTCGGCTTCATGCTTCTTTCTCAGCTTTTCTATTTTAGCCAGCTGCTTCTTGGATAGGGTCACCTCTGCTTGGTGTGTCAGGACATTTACCTGAGTTAACAAACATCAAATCATTAACCACTAGTATTGTCGCTGATGTAAATTGCATCATTTGGATAACACTGTAATATGAAGACAAAGAGAGACAAATATTAATTCTCAAATCTCAACCCTCTTTTCGTGAATAGTGATGAATAAGAAAACTTATATCCTTCAAGCACTACATCAGTCAAAAACTGACAGAAATGCAACCCACATGAAACTACCCTCAGTATCTCAGTATATACAAATAATGGGCATAGAACAAAGTCAGGGTGAACCATACTAGTTCAATTGGTTCAGGTTTGGGTGACCCCACCAATTACTGAAGCATAAGCTCTAGCAGTACTTTCTAATGATTCTACACCAAGCCAAATCATTAACCACCACTCCAATAATAAATTCTCTCGATGAAAAGCAGAAAGGAAGCGATGCATTGAGGCTAGGAAGTGTACACTCATATGCTACACAAATTTCAGTGATGTCAGACTAGAGGCATTTCTTGTACTTCAATTTTATCAAGCCACATTTGAAATGAATATAACATACCGCATCCGACATGTCACAATGAAGCTTGGTCACAGAATCTCCACGTCCAAGCTCAGTAGCATATCCATATGCTATGTAAGTTTTTGGCCCAAGGTCTGGCTTTATAGCCTCTTGTGGCAACTTTGTGGCAATATTAAGAATGCCAGAATGATAATTTGTATATTGAGCAAAAGGCAAGGCTTTCATAAATTCTGCACAATGTCGTGGTAATAGCTCTTCAAAGAAATTAGAAGGGGGCCAATCTTTGAGTTTAAGCATCTCAGGCCACAAGTCCTTGTGAACACGACCCTCTGCGTAACCTTTGAAAAATCGGTGAAGATTAATTTCAACCTGCAAGTCACAACTCAGAAAGCATAACAACCCATTAAACACAATGAAGCAGCATTTTGGACTTGTTATGTACTCTCTGTAAATCACATAAATCTAACTCCACGGAATGAATGCCAATGTTGCAATGGAACTAGAAGATAAGCTATGTTTTGAATGGACACTTGGAGGAGAGACAATTTCAGTGACTTAATTATAATAACCATTACTAAGGATATTTCAAGATGTCAGTTGATAGTATGTAATATGCATGATGGCAGATGTGGAAAAAATATATACAAATTTAGGTTTTTAAACTGTTACATGTGGAATAGAGAATAAGTTTACTGTACAACAATGTTTACAGGCAGCAAACAGAACTGAAGCAGCAAACAGAACTGAAGCAATGCAATGTAAATGGCTCCACCATTAAACGCAAGGAATAAAAATTAGAGAGAGAGAAGCGCACATTACATCCAGTGGCGGAGCTAGCTTCTTTTTTTTTTGTAGGGTTTAGGGTTTATACACAACGTCAAAAAAATTTAGGGGGCACAACTAAAAAATTATAAGAATTTAAGGGGTAATTTAAAAAAAATCAAAAATTAGTAGCAAAATTTCAAAAAAATAATTGAGGGGGGGCACGTGCACCCCCCCCCCCCCCCCCCCCCCCCCCCCCCCCCCGTACTAGAAGACTATGTAACAATTGATGTCCTTTTGAGCTGAAGCCTTTTAGTTTTAAGTACCAATTAAATTGTCACCATTAACGAGAACCAATACCAACCAAAAAACAACAATAAATTGAACAACCGAAAGTCAAACTAAATAAGGAGACTTAAATATTAGCAAAACTATTTTTAATTGGATCTCTTAACAAACATTTGTATGGAGGAAAAGCCTTACGAAACCAAATAACATTTCTAATTTTCTGTATTGCCTAGGAAGCAGAATGAACATAACAATGGTGTAGGCATATAACTTAAAATTACCTCACACCAATCTCGACAGTCAATTGCTTTCTCTGACAAATGTGAGGGGCCCTTAGTTGTTATCTCACGCATTGCTCGCCACATTACCATTGGCTCCCAACTCAACCCATATGTATTGTCAAGGACATTGCTAACAATTACTGGCTCTCCTTTGCTCCAATGCACCTGGAAATGCTCCAGATCCCTGTGAGTATCATTTGCTGAAGGGCAGTACAGATAATTATCCCTAGCATCTTCTCGAGAGGCAGCTTTTCGTAACTTCTTGTCTTTAGAGTCAATGCCACCATTAATTTCGTAACAAGAACAATTTACTGAAATTTCTGGTGAATCCATCAGTTTTCCAGTTCTCAGCAATCTCTCTACTTGCTTCTTCAAATCTGAAACCTGGTTATGAGAAAACATACTATTCAGCCTCAGACGACCTTTTCCACAACCACCAATGTCCTTTGGTGGACAACAGATATCACCATTGTTTTTCACTTTCCACCGAGATACTGAACTGTTTGGATAAATGGAGCTTGACTCAAGGCGGCCATCAGGACATCCTTTTGTATCCAAAAGAAAATTATCATATGAATACCCATGTAAGCAGGTTTTCTCACTGTCTACATGTTGCACAACAGGTTTACTTTCACCAACTTGCAAGCAGCCCTCACGAACTTCACGGCAACAATTAAGGCAAAGATCATACGAACAGTTCTTGCAGCTTCTATGAAAATCAACTATTGAGGTTTTGCAATTGTCGCTGCAGAATTATGCATGACATAAATCTTTGAGCAGTCAAAACAAGAAGATGAGCAACTCAGGAGAGCATTAACCATACCAAAACACACGCTCATCTTCACTGCAAGATGCTCCTTCTATGACTATCTTTGAAAGTGATATCCCTGTCCACATAGCCACCATAACAAACAAATAGAGCTATGAATCATTAATTTGACTCAGCTTTTAAGGTTGGTTAGCTATCCCAAACCGCACTTGAAGTATCTCTTTCCTTTTTACCAGGATAAAACAAACATATTTTGGCATGGTCCTTCCCAAACCCCATATGTGGCATCTATATGGGGCTATACAGTTCTGGCCCATTAAGCATGGTCTTTCCCAAACCACATATGTGGCATCTATATGGGGCTATACAGTTCTGGTCCATTAAGCATGGTCTTCCCCTCTATTTTTATTTTGTGAAGCAGGTTATATTTTGTTGTTACCATTACTTGGCATGGATTATCTGGAAACAACAATATGCAATTCTCTACCCAACTTACCTAAAATTCTTGCCTCCATCTTTTTTTCTATCATCTGTTCATCATCAAATTGTTCCAGGAAAGGATATAATACACGCAACAAATACTTTGAGAACTGGAGATTTTCATCATCATTTTCTGGCATGGTTGAACTTTTAATATCCTAAAAAACAACGAAAATGAATGCAATAATTATCATGAAGAAAATACGTACTATTGCAGTCAAACAAAACAGTTCAAATCAAAGGATATACATGCTGTCACTACCAACCTCATTCTTTCTACGCAAACATGCTTTGCAGTTGCAATTTCCGCGACAATATGGGCAAGCTTCTGCTATTGTTTTCTCTGTCTGTTGTGGATACCTATAGTTGTTTATGCAAATAAAAATGAGCAAAAAAACTCACCAAACAAGCCCAGAGTATTAAAAGGTCAATTGTTACATTAATTATGAAAGTCAAAGTTGTAGCTTGACATGTTGATGTGGATTTAGTGACACTTAATATATTAGTGGGGACCGTGACAATGTGACATAATGATAAAAGGTTAGTTACTAATGTGTTAACTCACCAATTTTTAATGCATGGTACGCAAAACCCTTTCCGTCTGCATTTGAGACACTGAACCACCACCTTATTAGTGCTCCAACACTGATGGCATGAATTAATCCCGTCTTCTTTTTCCTGTTAAGATAAGCAAGTATATCTGTACTGTCAAAAACCATAGCAAGTAATATGTTCACAAAGAAATCAAGAAAGGGGACGATACTATAACGGATATGTGATTAAGAAATGTGCTTTCGGAGCAGCCCCTTGCAACCATTTGAAGTGCCTCGACAGTACCATCACAATGCTAATTATCCATCTACCTCCCTCGCAACCACAGCAGCTAGCTTCTATATCACCATTGCCAATAATCTATCACTACCATCTGCAACTCCTACCGCTGTTACCACCTCAATCCAGTAACTAAAGTAACTTATAAGCACATTTCATCAATAGAATGCTCCTGTTAACAACTACAATCCCTAACATCTCAAAGGTATTGAAGATACCTAAATCATGGAAATAGGCATACTTTCCCTACATGAAAAGAGAAAGAACTTACAGTGGCATTATGAACCTTGCCTCCATCACCTAAGGTTGATCCTTTTTTTATCTTCTCCCCCATCAGTTCACTAAGCTTTCCTTCCATGGCTTTAAGAACCTTGCCTTCATCACCAGAGGTTGAATCCTTTTTTATCCTCTCCCCCACCAGTTTACTAAGCTTTCCTTCCATGGCTTTAAGAACCTTGCCTCCATCACCTGAGGTTGAATCCTTTTTTATCCTCTCCCCCACCAATTTACTAAGCTTTCCTTCCATGGCCTTAAGAACCTTACCTCCATCACCTGAGCTTGAATCCTTTTTTATCCTCTCCCACACCAATTTACTAAGCTTTCCTTCCATGGCCTTAAGAACCTTGCCTCCATCACATGAGGTTGAATCCTTTTTCGTCCTCTCCCCCATCATTTTACTAAGCTTTCCTTCCCCGACCTTGGCATTACTCAATCGTCGTTTACCGGACTCCATTTTTTCCGATCTACCTTTACCAGACCCCAAAACTTCAACCTTAGACTTCTTCACCTGCTTCCTCTCCTCAACCCTCTCTTCTTCACGGCCTCTCTCCCTTTTCCCTTTGAGGCCCCTAATAGAAGTCGTAGTCAGAGAATCAGAGCCACCGTCGCCGCCATCACTATTTCCGATCTCTTCTTCCCCGACCAACAACACTTTGCTTCGGGGCTTCCTCTGTACCGAACAATAAGGAGCGCCGCTCGTCCTCCTCTTCCTCTCCGGGATCACTTCTTCACTTCCACCATCAGAATCTTCAGCAAGCGCAGGTAAGCCCTCTCTCTTCACGCTCTCCTTCGCCTCCGCAAGGCTCTTGCGCTTGGTGGCGCTTCGAATGTAATGGTACTGACAATAGGAATGCTCGTGGATCCTCCAGTGGGGGCAGCGCCAGAACTTGCCGTCGGACCTTGCGCAGCGCAGGTGCTTCGGCGGTATGATCTCCGGGGGAGGTGGAGGACCACTCTTCGGCTGGTGCTTCTCTTTCTCTATCGCCATTGTTGTTTGGGTCTTTGCTCTGTGTGTATTTATGTTGCTCCCTCGGAGGAGTCACGAAATGGGGACGAACACATACACACTCGACTTCTCGTTTTTTGCGTGAAGCTGAGACAGGGATATAGACAGACACAGGAGGCTCTTTTTTGTTTTCTTCTTCGTCATTTTATTATTTTATTTTATTTTATTTCTGCTTGGGATGCTGAATCGACAGGTTTGGGCGGGCATATTGGTATTGGAGGTTATTTCGGGAAAGTGAGCGCGCTGGACTGCATAAAGCGTGTTTCCTTTTTTGGTATTATGGGCCTATTAGCTATTACCAGGCCCATCTTATCCATTTAAAATGCAAATTACAAATTTTTTGAGATGGGATCAACTTTTAAAAACTTTTAAACTCTATTTCGTAAGTCTATAGAATTACTATTTTAGATTGAAAATAAAGTAAACTAGTTAAAATTTGATTAGAGAGGATTAGTGGAATAAAATTGCGGGCTTGTTTGTTTGAATTCAAGAGTTACTGTTACTTTTTGTGAGCCTCTTTACGGCCCAAATGAGAGGTATCGGCTGCTAAACTTGTATTTGATCTGATCTTACAGTCTAATCCAGAGATGGAGCGTGCGTGAGTAGGATACTTACGGTGGTCTCAACACACCATAACCCAACGAAAGGATTGGATTGACGTAAAAACTCCGTTCTACTGACAAGCTGAGCAGTGAAGGATATAATTGAAACGACATCCGCTTTTACTGTTGCAACGAGCCAACGACAACTTCGTTTTCGCGTTCTCCAGACACGAAACACAAAGCAGCCTATATAATATATACACCAAGAGCAAAACTCAACCAAAATATTACATTGTTTCTGTTTGTCTAGGGCTATTAATACTCTCTGTCTGATCCGAAAGATAATAGGTTGATTTGTCAGCAAAGATCACCTAATCGGACTTCCATAAGGTTATTCACAATGACGTCAAAACGGCGTGTGATGACATCGTCAATTCGAACGGTGCAAAGATTCTTGACGTCGAATTTTGTGTTACAGAATATGTTCTCCGTCGAATCTTCGAAACTTCCGAATCGACGTCGAGGAAATCGTAGACTCGAAAGGCCGTCTAATCGACGGATTTGGGCCCAGCGAATCCCCGCCCGACTCATGCACCACGACTCACGTTGGTGTGGTGCGTGGTTCGCGAACCGTGCACGCCATAGCGTGCATGGTGCGAACCATGAACCACATCCGCGCGAGTCACAGTGCGGGGGCGTGGTTCGCACGATGTGGGCAGTGTTCTAAAAATCCAGACTGGGCACCCGTCTAGCCGCCTAGGTGGTTACAACAATTTTGCGTAGTATACTGCCTCAATTAAAAAAATAGATGGTTATGCAGAGTTGTTTGATGTTGGTGATATTAGGGGTTGTGCTTCTGAGTTGTTTAGAGTTATTCTTGAGATATTTTAAATATTTGTTACCATTTTTAATATAATGAAATTCATATTTTATTTTATAAATAATAATATATCTATTAAAAATAAAAAAATACAAATCCGATTAATCCCCAAAGGATCTAACCGCCCGGCTAGCGCCTAGCGACTTTTGGAACCTTAGATGTGGGTCGCGTGATTCGCGAATCGCGAGTCATGGCTCGCACCGCGAACCACAATTATGGTTCACGAATCGTGCTTCGTCGGCGCCCAATCACAGGCCGCCACGTGGCGGGTGAAGAGAAAAAAAATCAGGTCGTTGGCCAACGGTCTGATTCCAACGGACATTTAAAAAAATCAAAATAATACATTTTAAAAAAACACCATTTTCCCCACCTATAAATACGTCTCACTCCATTCATCAAACAACCAATATTTCTCTCAAAAATTTCTCTTTTTCCCTCTCAAATTCTCCAATTTATATCGATCAAAAATGTCTAACGACGAGGCAAGAACTTCGTGCTTGGGAGCAACGACTTCGACGGAGGACCAACAAAATGATATAGAGAGTAATGCCATAAATCAACAAATAGAGACAAATGATCGAAAGTGGGGAATCTTCCAAGCGAGATATTTATAGAGGTTGTCTCGGAGGCCACAACTGATTGATGCAGGATTATTTCGTCGAGTACCCAACCTATGGGGCCGATATGTTCAAGCGTCGATTTCGTATGTCCCGATCACTCTTTCAACGTGTTATGGATGCGGTAGCGGAGCATGACGATTACTTCGTCCAAGAGCCGAACGGTGTTGGATGCTTGGGGTTATCAACGCACCATAAATACACCACTGCGATACGAATATTACCGTATGGGTGCTCGGTCGATTCATTGGACAAAACTCTACGTACGGGGGTAAGTATTATACTCAAATATGTAAAACGTTTTTGTAAGGCCGTTATTGAGGGTTTCATGGAGGAATACAAGCAAAAGCCAACTCTAGAGTACATATAGCGATTACTTGAATCGGGGTAGAACCGATGGTTCCCCGGTATGATTAACAATATTAACTGCATGCATTGGGAGTGGAAGAATTGTCCAATCGCATTGCAAGGAGCCTTCGGTCGGGGAGACCACCACGGGGATCCAACCATTATGCTGGAAGCGGTAGCGTCTCGTGATTTGTGGATTTGGCATGCGTTTTTTGGGATGTATGTCTCGAACAACGTCCTCCACGCCGACCACTTATTCGACGACACTTTCCATGGCCATGACCTCGTCGTGGAGTACGAGACCAATGGGCATCGTTACGTGAAGTCGATTCACCATCCTTATACTCGCAAAGATAAATTGTTTGATGAAGTCCAAGAAGGTGCTCGAAAGATACAGAACGGGCTTTTAAAGTTCTCCAAGCATTGTGGCACATAATGTCAAGGCCCGCTCGTGTTTGGAACTCGATGACTTTGGCTGATATGATGCATGATTGTGTCATTCTTCACAATATGATTGTGGAGGATGAACGCGGACGGTACGAAGTAGTGAATTTCGAGCCCCCCCGGAAATACCAAGGTGGACACCACCTCAACGATGACATCAAGGAGGACCTCTGCCCTACCGAGAACGATTGCGTACTCGAATCAACGTCATAAATGATGAGGCTCATCGACAACTCCAACATGACCTTATTGAGCACATATGAAATCGGTTTGATGCGACTTACCATGGCTCAGACGACGACGATGAGTAGTGAGATGAGTTAATAAATTTGACATACTAAAAGCATTTGTAGTTTGATGCACTACGAGTAGTGAAATTTCAAGATTAACTATCCATTTTAGTTAATTAGTTTTATTTATTAGTTAATTAATTTATTAATTAATTTTGATAAAAAAAATCAATTTTATTAAATATTTATCGTTTTAAATATAAAATTAATTAATTGAAGAAAAATATAATTAATTTTTCAGTCTGCATTCATTCAACACTTCTGTAAATCATGATCTTCATACTTAATCTTTTTGATACTGTCTTTTCTTATTCTCAAGAGTTCGTATTATAATTCATTTTAATAACCACATAAGTTTTGAATCATGATCACCTATATGATCCGGTTATGTACATGCTCTTAAAAGTTAGGACGTGTGCACTGGTCATTAGCCGAACACAATATGATCGTTGGGTTTTGGTCTAGATATAAATTTTCCTTTTATTTGTATACATACGTCTCCGTTGGAGCTGGTGTGAATATATTCCTTTCTTTTTTTTGAAATGACTGGTGTGTGAATATATTCATTCGACCTTCATGTGGCTAATTTAATGCGGAACCATAGGAGACCAAAATGCCTCTACACCTTCCTTGGCTTTTTCTGTCGCAGCTACTGAATAGAAATGGAGGCAGAAACGAAAAGGCACAACTTTCCACCTTCCTTTCAAATACCTATCACAAAACACTTTTCCTCATTTCATGCTTTTTTTCCCTCTCCGTGGTTCCACGACCACGAACCGTGTAAAAAATCGGGCTCCTTTCTTCTCCAGCTCGGCGGCGGAGACTCAAATGGAGTCAAGTCCATCGCCAGCGTGGGAAAGGAACATGATAGCACAGGCGAAGGAAGAGCTGCAGGTACTCGAAACCCAATACCCAAATCGCTTCGATTACATGAAGCGCGAGCTCAAATCCTTCATCTTCCTCCTCGAATCCCAGAACCTGATGCTCCATGATTACAACGACGTTCACTCCAGCTCCTCGCCCGCTTCCACTGTCTCCACACAAGGTACTCACTCTCATCGAAACTCTGGTTTCCATTTTCTGGGTCTGTTTCATGATTCAATGGCTGTGTCTGAAACAGCGTCGAGCTGTGGGAAGAAGAGGAAGAAGAGCGGTTCTGATGAGGCTTGCGAGGTGAAATTTCAAAAGGGTTCTCGTTTGGGGAGGAGAGACAGAGTCGATGTGGTTCTCGATAGAGCTGAGGCTTGCCTCCGGAAAATTCAGGAACTCAAAACCAGTTTGTGCTGAATCGATTGATGACACAACTTCATAGACATGTTGAAATGGCAACATCAAGAGCACTGTTTTGTTGCTTTTTTGGGACCCTATGGGTCAAAATCGGAGTGGGAAAATGATAGATGTTGCCGAGCTCGGGTAAGATTTGCCTTTCTGGGTAAAAACTTGGGTCTGGGTTTGGGTTTTTTTGGTCTTGTTGTGAGAAAAAGGGAAAGGTTTGGCCTTTAGGCCATATCTCTACAGGAAAGAAACAACAATATGTGTATGCGTGTGATTGTGATTCTGGGAGTGGATCGTTTTCATGGGTAATCTCATTTCCTTTATTCTGGCATTTGTTGTCCCCAACACAGATCACTCTTATGCTTTACAGATCAGAAAGTGTTTAGTGCATGATCTTAATTAAATAGTAAATTATGGGATGGTTTGATTTCTGATATTTATATTGTAATTTTTTATGTTTCGAAGGAAAGATAACCTAACATTTTAATGTGTATACTTGTTTGTTTCGATAGTACAAACCGTTCGTGTTTTGATAGTACAACACGTTCTTATTGTTTAAGTTACGCATCATTGGAAGTCATTAGATCTAAACAATAAACAGATGAGGAGGAGAAATCTGGTGAGAGTCATGTTTTAACGTAGGAACCGCGAGAACCAATCTAAGTCATCCATTTTAGGAATGGATGGATGAGATGCAATTGACTAGTTGACTTGTTGACTGCAAAAAACAGCACTTTTTAGTAAGTGGTAAGGGCTTTTTAGTAAAATTATCATATTATTTTTTTTAACCAATTCACTAATTTAATTTTTCCCGCTTCGTTTGAACTCCGATTGGCTTCAAACTTGCGCCATTAGTTTTGTTTTTTAAGAGCTTTCAATCAAGATCAGTCATGAATATATTTTGAAGCACGAAAAAAACAATTATTTCGGGGTAGATTTTTTTTAAAAAAAATCTGGGTAATTTTTATCAACATTTTGCTCTAGATTTATCAACAATTTTACACTGGTTTTATCAACACTTTACACTTGTTTTATCACCTCATTTTCCAAAACTGATCATGATTTTATCACCTCATGGCGTGCTTTTTATGAACACTAGTTTTATCAACACTAAATACTAGATTTATCATTCTAATTACGTGTGTTTTATCACCCCCATCACATGTTTTTTTAAGCACGAAAAAAAATATATTTCGGGGCTAGTTTTTAAAGGAATTATATATGGGTAATTTTTATCAACACTTTGCTCTGGGTTTATCAACATTTTACCCTGGTTTTATCAACAATTTACACTGGTTTTATCCCCCCATTCTCCAAAACTGATCATGATTTTTATCATCTCATCACGTGCTTTTTTATGGACACCAGTTTTATCAACACTAAACACTAGATTTATTATTGAATTACGTGTTTTTTATCACCTCATCGCAAGTTTTTTTATCAACGGTAAACTCTAGTGTATCACACTTATTATCAAAATTGAAAAAGGTTTTTATCACCTCATTACATGTGTTTTTATCAACATTTAGCACTAGTTTGGTACTCCGATATAAAACATTTATTAGTGAAGATTTATCAGCGCTCAACATTATTTTTATCACCTTGATATAAATTTTTATTTTCGTGGTTCAAAATATATTCATGATTGATCTTGATTTAAAGCCCTTGAAAAAAGAAAAATATTGGCGCAAGTTTGAAGTTAATCGGAGTTCAAACGAATCGGGAAATATTAAATTAGTGAATTGGTGAAGAAGAAAATTGACACTTGTCCACATGGCACCATGCTATTACAATTATGCCCTTGCTTGTGTGAGAATGGATGAAAGTGGCGTGTATGTGAGTTGAATTTGGGTGATGATGTGACATTTTGATGAGTGTTGGATCATAGGTGAGAGTGGCTAGGATTGGTTCTCACAGTTCCTATGTTAAGAGTGGTTCTCAATAGATTTCTCCTCAACAGATGAGATTAAAACATATTTTTTCGTACTTTTTCACGGTATGCAGTACTACTACTCGTTAATATAATGCGTGTTGATTACGACTATAATGCACACAAGGTTCCATTGCCTTGCAATATAAAGTTTCGAGACAATGCAGTAGAGTGGAGTGTGGTGCTTGGTTTTCTTTGCATCTAAGCTCTAAAAAAAATCCTATTTTGTGCTTTCCTTTCTACCGACAACGTCATGACCTTTTCCGCGTCGGTTGGGTGATTGGAGCCTGAGGCCTTTCATTGCCGTTGAGGTTCGACTTGAGCCGTCTGTCTGTCGAAGTGTTCACTGGAGCTTGAGGCATGCGTTTCGTTGCCAATAAGGTTGTGTCCAGTCCTCTCATCGCTTTCTTTCTCATATTTGGGAACCCATTGCTGCCCTTCTCATATCTTGAAGATTGTCTTAAGTGCCCTTGTCCGTCGTATCTTTTACTGGGCTTGCTTGGGATCGTCAGAGCCATCTACCGGAGGCCGTGTTGGGTGGTTTTCTTGCTGTGGAGTTGAGGAGTTGACAACCCTCGCGACTCGGGTCGTCATAGTTCGTCATCTGATTGGTCGTCCGTCAACTAGAGTCGTTCCTCGGAGCATGTGCGGTATTGACATTGTTGTGGAGAAGCGATGTCATCATCCCTCGCCGTGGAGTTGCACATCTAAGACGCGGAGATGGTTCTGATCACCGGAAATTTTTGTGTTGGCCACTGGTGTAGTCGTCTATGTTGTCAATCTGCTCCTCATGGTGGTGTCGGTGGTGTCTCTCGCGTCTTCTTGTGGCCCCAATTGGTAAGGTTCTATTTACACATCCTTTGCTTAGTTAGTTACTTGTGGAGGCTATACTCTTACCCTAATCCTTGATCTGACTCGATCTTCTATGTTTCCCCATCTATGTTTTACTGGGGGTTTATCGATAGTGGTCTTGGCCTCGACGAGTAGTTAGTGGTCTTTATGCCTCCTTTTGAAGTCGATTGGATTTTGCTTCTATGGGCTACAAGAGTTTCAGTGCTTTTTGGCCACTGAACTATCTTTGTCGTTCAACGGTGTTGACTGTCAGCGTGTCGGTGTCCTTTCAATTTTATGAGTTGGTGGTCCTGATAAGATGGAGTATTTTTTACAAGCTCGGGTAAGCTTTGGGGTATTCTGACTCGAGGTCGAAAGTTGGTGAGTGGTTTATTTTTGAGATTTCACGATGGTCAAATCTAGGTTTAAAACATGTTTTTGGCTTCATGGTTCAAAAATCTGGGTTATAGACCCTTCTTTCTTGTGTGCTTTGTAGTTGTAAAATTTGGGTTCTACACGTTTTATTTGTTTACATGTTCAACACTTAAGAGCATGTACAATGGAAGAGCTTGGATGTGAGGCTTGGATGCTGACTGTACAAAATAGTGGGCCTCATGACTCAAAATGAGTTGTGTTTTACAATGGTGAGTCACATATAGGGTCTCGTATTGTGAGTTGACTAATCATATTTAGTAAAATCTGATTTTTCGTATTTATAAAAAAAAATAGGACGCGTGGCACACGGCCCGTCCCGGGGTTGCGGGACGCGACCCAGTCCGCGTTTTTGTGGGACTCGATACGCGTAAAAGCCGTCCCACAATGGGACGGCTCGCGTCCCACAATGGGATGGCTCGCGTCCCGCAAAAACGCAAGCCGGGACGCGAGCCGTAGGACGGGCCGACCCGTTGTACATGCTCTAATGGTTGTAAAATATAGTCATTAGATCTTGGTTTACGCCCTTGTTGGGTTGTTGAGATTCCTTCTATATGAATGCTATTTCTTTATATTGGTTCGATCTCTTTAGGATATGTGGTTTGGTTTGAGGTCGAGATTTGTTCAGTCCTCTGATTTATCTGTTTTGACTAAAATTAGTTCGATCATATATTTGTACGGGATCTGCCCTTCTATCTCGTCTTTCATCCTCTAAAATATGAGTATTTATAAAATTTTTTTGCTGATAAAAAAAAACAAAACTTTTATTGGAACCTTAAAAAGCAAAGGGTTAGAACCTCAAAGGTTCCACCGATTTGTATTATAAGGTTCTAGTACTTTGCATTATTAAGATTCTAACAAAGATTCCGTTGGAACTTTATACATTAATTTGTAACCTTATAATACATAGTGTTGGAGTCTTACGATAAAATCGTTGGAACTTTATGTGCACTACATGTGTGATCAACACGTGATGTAGTAGCAATCAAAAGGGAAAACGTGGTCAATACGTGTTGTAGTAGCGGCCAAAAGGCAAAAAAATTCGTGTTATTTACAAAATTGTCACAACGTGTGCTCGAAACATCTTAGTCATCGGATTTCCCGAATCCAATAACTCTTATTCGTTTGTAGTTTGCACAACTAATCGCTATTTGTATTTGCTTTTTTAAACGAGTAGACATACGTGTTTTATTAATAATGTCAATCGATCGTCACGGAAGTTATAGAAGCAGGATCAAAGACCATGGATTCTAGAATATGCCTGAGACTCTTGTAGGGCTCCCAACGCTCTTAGACCCATAAAAAAAGTCTAATTTGCATCTTTAGACAACATAGAATAATAACGTACGAAGAGATGAAACAGAAAATAAAACACATAAAGCAGTGAGAAGAGTTGCATAAGTGATTGTTCGAACGCCTCATGATAGATCTTGTTTTACGGATCAACTTGAGATGCTTTACACGTAAGGGATCGATCAACATGTCGTCTTGAATATCCGGGGTAATCCAGCCGGGGTGTCGTGGATCGATACACCAACTTACTGTCCCACCCCCCGGATCCCAAAACCATCTGGTAACCACCACGCAAAAGACAACAATGAAGGAGAAAGACGAGGCTCGTACCTGACGTGCACTAGAAAGGCGACGCCCACATATGTCTTTGGCTCTCACCATGAAGAGAACGACCTCGACGACGTCGATTAAAAGATCACTCATGAAATAAAAAACTAAGATCGCCTAGTCTCTTACACTCAATAATATCTTATTCTCCATTTTGAGGTCATTTTTGCTATTTGTATTTGCTAATGACTATATATATCATATAAAGTTAAATATACTTTTTAGAATTAAAAAGGATAAATATAGTAAAAATGTAATGTTGTTTGAGCATCTACATCGGCGGGGCAGGAGCGCGAGGACGCGAGTGCGAGGCTCGGCTCCGGCGCGATGTGAGGCACGGGGCTTGCGGGGCGCGAGGCAGATTTATAGGCTTCGGCCTCGTGAGGCCAAAGCGCAAGGCTGATTTCGGCCTCGCGTCTCACGGCCTCGTTGCCTCCCTGATGCCCACTCCCTGTGTGACACGTGGCCTCCAAAAAAAATCAGTTCAATATATATTTTGTTAATTATCTGATTTATATATATATATATATATATTTAATAATTAGTTTTTAATACATATATATATATACACAAAAAATATATGTTTTAATTTAAAAAATTAGTTTTAAATTTTAAAAATCAGTTTTTAAATTTAATAATCAGTTTTTAAATTTAAAAATCAGTTTTTTTATTTTAAAAATCATTTTTTTGTTGCGATAAAAATATCCGACGACGAGGCTCAAACGTTATTATCAGGAATAGTAATTTTCAGTGTTTCAAAAAAATATATATGGTATTAGTAACGGCTATCAAAGAATTCATCACTGCAGAAGCTTATATCGACCAAATGAATTGTCAATTTGATTTTTTTAAGTTATGTAATTTTTAAATTTTGTATTTTATTAATGAACTTTTATTTAATTTATGAATTTTAATTCTATTTTATTTAATAGTTGTTGATTGAAAAATAACGTTAACAGATTCAGTTAAAAGCTTAATTAATTACACATCCAATATTTCTGAAAACTCTGTCCCCATACTTGCCCCTCTAATGTAGAGCACACTCTGTTTTAGGGGAACATGTGGCTGAACCCTGCTCAATCAACAGAGGGTTTAACCTCAGGCTTCAGGGTTTCAGCCCCTGATGTAGATGCTCTTAGAGCACCCACAGTCGTGGGCGAGATGGCGCTGGCGAGAAGAAGTCGCCGATGAGGAGGAGGCGAGAAGGGCGCCGACGAGATAGAGAGACTTTGGCGATCTCGCCGGCAGATCTCGCTGGCGAGTAGCAGTTGTGGGTTTGAGTAGCAATTTTTTTTATATACTTGCTTTTTCCCTATCTCGCCGGCGGCTCCTCGCCAACACCAGTACCCCCACTGCAGAGCTCGCTGGCAGTGAGCTGGTGAGATAATTAAAAAAACATATTTTAAACCATCTCGCCGACGCCATGTTGTGGATGCTCTTAGAGCACCCGCAGTCGTGGGCGAGGAGCAGCTGGCGAGGAGATTTCGCCGGCGAGGAGGAGGCGGGGAGCTGGCGAGGAGGTCGATGGCGAGGACCGCTGGCTATGTGCTTCTCGCTGGCAGCTCACGCCGGCGAGATGAGATGGTTATCTTAAAAAAATCTTTTTTGTCCAATTAAAAATGTTTGGTTTCAATGCTATTTGTTTTGAAAAATAAACCCCACCTATATTATCCAACAAATATATGTACGTCCAATCGAATAACCTTGATCGTCACTCACCATAACTAAAACATTTATGATAAACCCACCCTAAAACCTTATATAAACCCACCCTCACAAACTAAAAATGCACACACTCTCTACTATTCATCCTTCTCATAAACTATCGTCCCGACACTCATCTTTCTTTGTCCGTCATCATGGAATTCGATCCTGAGGATATGGAATTCGATTCTATTTTGAATGACATGCTCGAAGACTGTCTGTCAACCGAGGAGATGTTGGACGACGTTTTGGTTGATTCTCCACCAAAGAAGCGCACATACATTCGACGTGACCGGGTAGCCGCAAACGAACGGTTAATGAATGACTACTTCAACACCAACCCTGTGTACACCGAGGTGCAGTTTCAGCGTCGGTTTAGAATGCTAAAGTCGGTGTTCCTCCGTATCGTTCATGCATTGGAGCAGCACGACGATTACTTCAAGGAAAGGTTTGATGCATTGGGTCAAGTTTCATTATCTCCTTATCAGAAATGTACTGCCGCCATTAGGCAATTATGTTACGGAATTGCAGCTGGTGCGTTGGACGAGTATGTGAAGATAGGGAAAACAACGGCTTTGGAATGTTTGCGCACATTTTGCAGTGCACTGAATAAATTCTTTGGTGCTACATACCGGCGGAAGCCTACATAAGCTGATATGGACCAAATTTTGGCGGTTAATGAAGCGCGGGGATTCCCGGGCATGCTTGGAAGTCTTGACAGCATGCACTGGGAGTGGAAGAACTGCCCAAAGGCCCTTCGAGGAGCACATTTTTGAAGGGACCACGGTGATCGACCAACCGTTGTACTTGAGGCGGTTGCAACTCGTGACTTATGGATTTGGCACTCTTTCTTCGGCATGGCGGGGTCGAACAATGATTTGACAGTCCTGAACCATTCGAAGTTGTTCGCGGACGTTGTCAACGGTTGGCAACCACCGGTTGCTTACACGATAAATGGTAATAATTACACGCTTCCTTATTATCTTGCTGACGGTATTTACCCTTCGTGGCCGGTGTTCGTAAAAACAATTCTATTACTGTTAACGCCGAAACAGAAGAAGTATGCTGAAGTCCAAGAAGCGTGCAGGAAGGATGTGGAACGAGCTTTCGGCGTACTACAAGCTCGATTTCACATTATCAAACAACCGAGCCGGTTGTGGGCTCCAAAGTCAATCGGTTTGGTAATGAATGCGTGCATTATACTACACAATATGATAGTTGAGGCTGAACGTCATACATACGACGGGTATCGTGAACAAACAGAAGAAGGTAGTCCAAGTCAACCACCCATTGCACGAGGAGGCTTCGTCCCGACCAATATCATACTTGGAAACACTCAGAGAATGCAAAATGAACGTATGCATTACCGTTTGAAGGACGATCTTGTCGAACATCTCTGGAATAAATTTGGAGACGCCTAGTTCATCCACTGGCGTCTTTTGTGATCGAGCTGTTAGTTTCCTTTATTAGGTGTTCGTTTCCTTTATTCGGTGTTAGTTTCTTTTTATCTATGTTTTTTCCTTTATTTGGTGTTAGTTATCAATATTTGTTGTTTTCCATTTAAAATCTATTTCTAAAAAATACATTAAAAAAAATTGTTTTTTATTCATCTTGCCGGCGCCTCCCCGCCAGCCCACTGCAGAACTCGCTGTCGGTGAGCCGGCGAGATGAATAAAAAACAATTCTTTAAACCATCTCGTCGGCGCCATCTCGCCGGCTGCCGACGAGATGATTGTGGATGCTCTTAGGGGTTGTGAGATAGACTTTAACGACAGGTAGTAACATTTGAGTAATAAAACGACATGTACATTAGCCGCCATATAAATTCCTAAACGACATTAATCTTCCGCTACAGGCTGCATCCCGACCTCAGTCCACAATTGGGAGCGAGTGAGCGACACTATTTTACTGTTGTGCAGCACCACTCGGTCCACTTCCTTCTCCAATACTCCGAGTCCGAGGCAAGCAAACAAGGCCATCTCCAGAACTTCAAAGCCATTCCGAACATGGTTTGGGGCATCTTCCCAGTCGATCCATTGCCAGGTGAGGCACCATGTATTCTTCTAGCTTGTCCCAACGCCAATATTCTTGAGTTTGGGTTGTTCATGCTGATGGGTTTGATTCGCGTAACAGGTGAAGACAGTTACTATATATCTGCAAAAGGATCCTACAAAGTGGGTCGAAAAGGTACTCCGATTTCTGTTCTTCCAAAACTGGAAACTGGGTTCAATTTTATCCTTTGTTTTGAATTTGAAACTGGGTAGGATATGTTACATTTTTGTGATAGTTTGAAGTTTTTATACGAGGAATTGATTTGAGGTCCTTTTGTTTTAGGTTGCGATATAATTGTTAATAAAGACAAAGGTGTTTCTAGGATCCATGCGGAGATAGTTGTTGATGTAAATCATGTTTTAGACAAACATTGCAATGCATCCTCCAAAGTTCGGATAAAAGATTGTTCAAAGTATGGGACATTTATCACCAGGATTGATGGAACAAAGGTAAAGGTGCATGAGTTCCCGAATAAAGAAGCAATTTTAGAAGATGGGGATGTGGTTTCATTTGGGACCGGTAATGCATCGTACAGGTAACCTAAGTCATGTGCGTCTTTACCTTCCACGTGCGTGGCATTTTATTTTTCATGGTGGAGTATAAGAATCTTAGATACTGTATAAGTCTTACACAATGACAACTTATTTAGACACTCATGATACACATTTTCCCCAAATTGCTCGGCTACTTCAGAGTATTTCGTAATGATAGGGTAGATGACACAATTGCTGAATAGTCAACATGTATTATGTGAACAAGTTAATTGACTTGTAAGGCTGTAACTGAATCATGGCAGGTTCGGTTCTGTCCCCTTCATATTTTTTATCTGTGGCTCAAAAGTTGATCGACACCTTGAAGACATAGCTTCATCCATTGGTAAGTGAGGAAACACTGTATATCGCTCACAAGTTTATTGGTTAGTTTAATCAATAATGGCGTTTCCACCTGTGTGCTTCATATTGCATAATATTGACATTTATTAAGGTTTGGCATGCAATACACCGATTATTTGAATAAGTGTCCTCATATTACTCATTAATATAAAAGATATATAATCTTAGTGTCTTCATAGGTGCTCGTGTTACTCAGGATTTGAATCAAGAGTGCACACATGTGCTTGTCAATCAACTTACACCAGTGAAAGAAGATGTACTTGATGCTGTTTTGGCAAAGAAACCTATCGTTTTTAATAGTTTTATTGAGGTATGGACATCCAATATCATCTATTGCTATTAACAAACTTGTCTTCTTTAATATCATGTATTTTGTCACCATGATAGCTTCAATAGGTTTCATCATGCAGGTGACATGAGGTAGATATATTGGTATTGATATTTTATAGGAGTAACAATTAGACTAAACGATCTTGTTTGTTCAAGTGATGCGGATAATTCCACCTGAGGTTTTTTCCCCTCGTTTTCTTGTATTTCTTATTTGGTTGATGTGTATGTAAATTTTGAAGTTAGCTATGCAATTCCTCCTGGTTCAATGGTTAGAAAACCCTTCAGGGGATAATTCTAATATAACCCTTCAAATCTTTACCTGTAAGCAAGAATATCATGTCTTTAATAGGACACAATAAGTATACTAGTGGAACCAACATGGAACCTTAAAATTTCGGTGCTGCAGGGAAATGTATAGAACTTTTTAACTATGAAGTATGTTTTTTATTTCAATCTTTGCAATCATCAAATTCAAAGGTCATTTACAGTCAAATCTAGTACCATAAGCGATTTAATAGCGAATCCAGATTCTCTTTTTGTCTCTGTTATTATTTAGTTTCTTTTTGCTGATTTGGTTACATTTTTGTCTAAAACATTGGAACACTTTCCAGTTGCACTTAATAGTCAATTCTAAAGTTGAAACTACTTTTCGAATTTGATGCTGAAGCATTATTCGAACAATGTACATGGTCTATTTATCTGCGTTGTTACTAATTGTTGCATTTCATTTAGCATATTGCAGAAAAACGGATATGCACTGAAATACCCAGCTACAATGAGTAAGTTATTTAACCTGTCTGCTACTAGGACTTATTATCTATTCATAAAAATTACTCCCAATCAGTGGCTTTCTTAACTGAGAAATGCTTAATCTCCTCTCTTCTCTCAGTCATCTTCCAACATTGATGGTGGAAGGAGTATCAATCAAGTTTGCAGACCCTAAAACTCGCGAAAACTGTTTCGATGGGTACACCTTTGTGATTGAATCAGCACATATGGTAACCTTTTGGTTTCTTCATAACTGAAGTTCAAGGATTTTTTCTTTTAGTAAAGCTTACTATTATCGGTGCTTCCATTGAATCAGCACACAGTATTCATTCAATTCCCTTGTACTTTTTTTCTCTTGTTGTTATCGAGTTTAGGTACACACCAGCCCACAGTAAAAAAATATAAGTTTAAAGTTTAAACCATTGATAGTAAGCCTAATGGTTATTTCTAGCTAAATGAAATCTTATGGTGTTCATAGAATGTGAAGATACTCTTATGAAATTGTATTATCATGTGAAATTATATTACTCGTACAATGTCTTCAGAAATTTGTCACTACCAGTAGCTTCATTTATGTCTGAAGAGCATCACTCGTCTATAAACTTGTTTGAAATGTTTGCTATATACATTTACTTATCTGTTTTGTCCTATTACAGTATAAATTTGGGGATAGGTTGCAGTCTCTGTTGGAAATGTGTGGTGCAAAGATTCTCTCCCTTAAACGATTTTGTTCAAATAGCCAAGTAAGCATGTGACTCTCCTATTACATTTGATTTTTCATTGTATAACAAGAAGTTTACATTTGTTTGTGGTATATAACTCACAGAGGCAAATTTACATGGTTATTTGATGTTTTGTTATATTTGCTTCTTTGCATGACATGGCACCAGCAATTGCCAATCGACAGCCATATATTAAATATTTTGATTTCAATAAAGATGATACATTAAGTCAGTATCATCCCAAAGTCTACAGTTCTTCCTATTAGAATAAGATGAGGAACTTTATGATTTATCAATTTGTGTCTTTCTCCTCTTAGAAACATACTCCATTTTGACAATAACATATTGTTCTTCCTCCAAATCTGTAACTGGATCAGGTTTATCTTTCCTTTTTCGTCAACAAATAAATTAAAGCATTTGTACTCATCCTTATAAAAGCATATTCATTAATCAGATTCAGATGTGAGATATGACAGTGGAATAAGTATTATTTTCAAACTTAATATGTGCAGCCATTTAGGGTGTTCTCTAGGAGATGATATATGTTGTGGCTGCCTTGTTATTTGACATATTTCACTTGTAATACCTTGCAGTATGAAGAAAATAGACAAGTGGTTTGTGTTATTCCTATAGGATCAGAGGAAAAGTTTGATGGCAACAATAAACTCGTTTCTCTATCTAGAGTGTATGAGATGGATTTGATATGTGCCATTCTGACAGGACATCTGGATCCTTCTATATTGAAATCACCACCTGGTAAGTACCCTTGATTTCTCTAATATGATTATTGTCTTGCTTAATAACTCAAGTACACCGTATTTGGATTTGCCTATTGTCCTAGTAACTTTACGTATTTTACTTCTAATTACGTTTTCCATTTTAGTTAAGTTTTAGTGTACACCATTTTCCATTTGGCTTGTTAATTTAAGTAATATCAAATTCAACAATACGGTATCCGATTTTCTTTTGTTGCTGTTCTTTTGATTGTGGTTCCATTTTTATTGCAATCAAGATATACTTGTGCATCAGCAAATCCATCTTTAGTAAAGACTAAAGATGCAAGCACAGCAGAGAACTTCTGGTTTGCATTGCAGACATGTATTGTGGCGCATAGATGATTAGTGTTTCTGTGTTAGTGTTACACCTTGGGATATACCCATTTTTTTCTGGTGTTTAAACCTGGATTAAGTAATGTTATTAGATTCTTGTTTTGTAGTGTTATGTCACTTTTTATTAGTTTGGGTTTCATTTGGCAAATTAACAACTGCATCATCTTATTATTGATGTTTTTTTCTTTTCTTTTTTCAGTGGTTGTTTCATCTTCGTGCTCTACAGATGAGACTGTGGTAGCTGATTCTGATGCGGAGACAACAACATCAGTACAGGCAATAGATGCTATTGATACTGAAGAAGTCGTTCAAGTTGTGAACAAAGTAGAAATCTCCGAGGAACCTACTGCTTCCAAATCAGAGGATAACCATGTTACAAGCTTTAGGAATAGCAGCAGTGCCATGACAGCAAGAACAAACAAAGTTGATGAGTCTGAAAGCGGAAACTTGGATGTTATTTATTGTCAAAATTTAATTGTGAGAGACCTTGACCTAACAGCTACCATCAGCTCTAGAACAAATAGCGAAGTTCAGAATTTCAAGCGCTTCAGAAAGGTAAGTAGGTAGTAATTTTCAGTTCGTATTGAGTTCATGGTTAAAGTCTGCTTTACATCAAGGGATAATGGCAAAAAAAGTATAATGTATCATATTTTTTTGCAGGTTGAAACCCTTATCTTTAAATTGTTGCTGGATCGGGTCTTGGACTAAGACATTTTTGTACTGTGTCAATTTATTCCAAAAAATGACGATTTTACCCTTGAAGTTTTAAATTAAAAAAAAGTAAAAAAAGAAATACACTATCATTTTTTTTCCAAATTCTACGAGCATAATTTATTTTTTCATTCTACTAACCTAATTGAGTTAATCAAATTCTGGACTTTTGCTTTTACTTTTTAAATTTCATTTTCAAGGGCAAAATCGTCATTTTAGGACTATTTGACACAATAAAAGTTTAGAGCCACAACCCGCAACAATTTAAACCTTACATGAAATGTTGTTTTGAAGTTATGTAAATAATTTTTTTCTTTTTCCTCGTTCTGTGGTTTGATAGACAAATACTAAATCTGGGAATAGCTTCCACAATCTTATACCCTTTGCAAAGTATGCTTACAAGTAAGTTCTAGCTATCCACTAAGCACAATATGATTGCTCAAATTGTATTTCAGGTGCATAATATTTCTCAATTTGGTGTGTTCTAATTCTATTCTATTTGTTGATGATAGAGATTCTGATTATGGAAATGAAGAAATTGCTCAGTCTTTGAAAGAAGAGAAAAAGCGAAAACAAATGGAGGCTGTTGCAGATGATTTATTTAACAATGAAAAGGTGAGTGGTGTGTGTCATATGTTAAGCTAATCTTGAAAGAGAATATTCCTTATAATTTTGCCCTCTCGCAAATTGTGCAGGGGAGGCGGAGAGGGACAGCAGGTTCTATTCATGGTCTTCTTACTCGTTAATACAGGTAAAATAAACACACAGGTGTTTAATGTTGGCAAATATTATAGGTGGTAGCCAGGTTTGAACTGTTTAATACTCCATGTTTTTAATTTGTTTACATCATTCATACTTGATTTCTGTATGTATGCTTTTGCCAGCAGATTACCAGACGGATTTTTGGTTCATCGTCGTCTGCAAAGGTCATGTCTTCAATTCATCGAGCTTTTGAGCCTCTCCTTTTTTTGGTTGTAATTTAAGGCCGACGATGTGATTGACGCGTCAAAACAAATTCGATAGCATGATGTTTGGCTACATGACCTTTAGGTTGTAATCACCTGTTGAAATGTTTGAACAAGGACAGCTCTAGAGACTCATGGTTTGTTCCTTAACTTTTGTACACATTTGCAACAAGTAAATTTGATCCAACTAAACTGGCCTTTATTCAAATGAATGATACAAAAACAATAAATCAAATACAGAGAAAAATATCAGTGTATCCTCAGGGAGGCAATGACTAAGGATCATCCTCCGCTATATATATGTGTATACATAAAGTCTAATAATATAAATATATCTATAATCTCAATCGGAACTTACAGGTACTACTACTAATCCTGATGGGCGTACTCGCTGACAAGTTATCCACCTGCAGGTTACACCTGGCCAGGAACTTGACTTTGGGCAATTTCAAAGCTCCGAGCTTGATCCTCACCGGCTGGTCAACCCTGAGGCCCAACGGGATCGTCCCTGTCGCCTGCTGATCCTGCTGCAGCGACGCCAGCAGCGCCGTCGCGTTACTGCTCTGTCCCGACATCGTCAGGTCAAGCACCGTCGTGTTCCGGTGGCCCTGGTAGAACTTGGGCAGCGACCCCTGTCCCAGCTTGGCGCCTCTGTACCACGCGCTGACGTGGCTCCCGCTCTCGTAGTACACTCCTATCTTCTTGTTCGGGTTGACGGTAGTGATGTTAACGGAGTAAGTCGCCGACATGATGTCGTCGTTCCCGAGTGTCAACTGCGTGATCTGTAGGCCGTCGATGGAGAACTTGGGTAGCTTCGGTTGGAACACGAGGAACATGATCCCGACGATGGCGGCAATGATGACTAGGATGAGTACGAGGAGAGAGATGGTCCAGCAGATGCACCTGCAGCAGCTGCAGCGGCGTTTTCTCGGCGGGCGGGAGTGGGACACCGGGATGGTGCGGCGGTAGGGGGGCGGCGTGCCCGGGTCGCCCTTCTCGGAGCCGGTGGCGCCGCCGGGAACTAGCGGAGCGGTGGGGCGGGCCTCGACGTCGTGATGGACGGGGTAGATTCGCTGGTGGTCGGCCATTGATGAATGGATCGGAGAAATGGGGATTGGTACTTATGGGTGGAGAGTTTAGGTGGCGTGGTTTTTATTTTAAATGGGTCGGTCCAAATAGTTGAAGATGGAAGCAAAATGCAAGAAGCGACCCGTTGCCTATTGACTTTGTGGGGGATATTAATGCCGTTTTCGAGGAAGTTAGCAATCGGGGAAGGTCTGCTTGTCTATTTCTCACACGGTCACATGCTTTTAAATTTCTTTCACCATATAGAATTCATATCAATAGTTATTATTTTTTTTCCATTAGCAAAATAAAATTTAAGTTGAACTTCTTTTGAAAACAAAGAGTAGTTACATGAAGAGTAATACAAGATGACCAGATCAGAAACCAACAACACCATCCAAAAATGACCAAACCCTCCAACCTTACTGTTTCACGTAGGAAGCCTTTACAAAACAACCGCTTCACACAGTAAGTCACAACTAAAACAAGGTCTAATACCTAAATTTAACAACCATCACGCTAAAAGAGAAAAAGATCTGAAGTATCCAAATTTAACCTACATGAAGCACATAGAGAAAAGACTTCCAACAGACGCTGGAGCTCGAACTCAGTCCTCCATAACCAAATTCCGAACAACACAGAGAAAATCCCCTAAGGGGGAGGACCAATATTTCTACCGAGAACGAACTCATACCTCCTAGCAGGCAGCAACAAGTCATTCTTTCGGAAATCAGAGGCATGAACTCGAGCTGAGCGTTCAGAAATCATGATCGGTAACCCCTCGTCGGTCAACACCTAGCGAGGACCCAAGGGGGAAGGCCTGTAATAATACCGAGCACGATCCAACGCGAGTCCAGACTTCTTAGCTAGCTGAGGAAATCATCACTACCGGGGATCCGAGACTGGAACTCGAGCTGAGTGTTCCGATACCGAAATCGGTAACCCCTCGCCGACCAACACCAAGCGAGGATCCTTAAGGGAAGACATGTAGTTATACCGAGCACGAGCCAACCCAGACCCGAACAAATCTAACACCTAAGCCAGTAAAGGAGGGCGACTCAACAACTAGAGCGACCCTTCTAGCCACGAGCCAAGCTGCTGCCACGCGCACCCACACACCACCACTTTCATCGGAGAGTCCCAAACATTAGGACCCGAACACCCAGAAATGCTCCCCCAAAAATTGAGCCACCGATCACCGGTCAGCACCGATCGAACCACCAACAACAAAACAAGAACAAACAAAGGGGGGAAACAACCTGAGCAGAGACACCACCGAGTCTCTGACCAATCTGGCATGGTGCAGGTGAAGGGAGACTATGAACACGGGCAAGAACCCAACAACAGCGAACGAGAACGAGGCCGAAAACACCAACAACGTCACAAAAAATGTCGGAATGACCGAGCTGGAGACAGGAACGAAGCCCGTGTACTGGCCGGAACATAGCTCTGGCAAACTCTTCGACCCAGATCCGACCCTGCCAGGTCCAAACCTGCCCCTTACAGACCAAGGCCTTACCCGACCCAGCCCAACCCACTATCAGAACGATGGGGAGAAGAACAAACACCGGAGAGAGCAGCTCCTAAAGCAACTCGATAGATCCGCCGAGTCCAAACTCCGGCGAGGCACGAGTAGCTCGAGAAGATCCCAGAAGGCCAAGGGACACCCAAATCTAACGAAGCCGGGATAGATCCAAGCCGCCAAACTCCTTGAACACCGGCGAGCTACCACAAAAACTAGTAGCCCTAACTCCAGTGAGTCACCCACGAACCAGAGGAGAGAACGAAGAGTCACCTCACGAACCAAAGCACACAGGAGGAGAACGAGCTAACGAAGAGCTGTGAAACAGAGGAGAGGAGAGAAAAGAGATGAAGGAGAAAGGGAGAGAGAAGCCGCCGCCGGCAACTAGCTAGTTGACATGGCTGTCACCGACGAAAGGAGGAGGGGCGGCGGCTGAGGTTAACGAAGTAGTTTTTTTTCTTCTAGAGAGCGTTTTAGATTCAAGACACGTCTTTAGAAGCTACATGTGTTCTGATTCGGAATGGTTATTATTATTGTTGTTCTTGTTGTTGTTGTTGTTGTTATTATTATTATTATTATCATGGTCTTGAATTAATATTCGATTGAATATTTTTGTCACTTATATATTGATTTAATTATGTAGGAAACTGATGCTTATGTTTGAACGAATATCCAAATCGACTTAAGTAGAATCAAAATCATTTATGAAAAAATTTGTTTGACATCATAAAGCATCCACAACGCCAGATAAAATTAACGATTTGACATCAATTTTTTACAGCACATACAAATATCGAACGATGAGTTACTAATAGATCCTTGGTATAATCAGTGATTGAACGAATGAAAGAAGAGCACATATATAAGATGGAACAAAAATGCAAGGAGTGCTTCAAATAATCGTCCACATTGTCACTGCGTCTCTATGGTCCATGCCCAGAGGACGTGAAGTAGGAGACAAACATCTTATGAGTGACTACTTTTTAACATACCTTATCATGCATGTTTGTACCATTATTCACAGCGAAGCATGAGTGACAGACCTATCCGGTGGTGGACGAGAAGAGAATGCGTGCAAAACCGACAATTTGTTCTCGTCTTAAGCCACCGTCGGATTATAATGTCATGTTAGATCGTTAGACAACACTACATAAAACTCATCAACACACTAAAGGCCCCAACCGATCACATATGACAATGAAACAAAGGATTTTGCTATTTTTGTAATTTCGTTTTCGAAATCATATACTTTAATTAAAATCATTTATAAATTCGATCTTTTATTTAAGATAAAGAATGGAGATAATAAATAAAAGAAAAAGAAAGACCAAGTCATCTTGAATAAGTATATAATCATAATATGCAGAAGTGTCTTTGTTGGGCTGACATAATATTACTTGTGAAAGCAGACAAAATCAAATGGGACGCGTGCAAAGACTCATTAAAGAGGAGTGGTTGAAGTCTGTTGCCTACTTGGCTTGCAATCTCCTTTTTGTGTTCACAAGCTATTGTCTTGGGGAGTTTTACCAAGACAAAGTCAAGTTCTAACTTCAAAGCTACACATCTACAAAAATCAATTGCTGATCAAGACTGAAAAAGATTAGTAGCTTCATTAGTGGATAAATTATATTTGAGAATCATTTTTACAATAATTTCTTTTGTTTTGAAATTAATGTTAGAGTTGAATTTTCTATCCATTACCCTAGTATATTTTTGTTATTTACGGTGTTATTTTTGAGGAAATAATGTCAATTTTTTTTATATATCAATGAGAAGATATAAATACATCGGATGAACATACATAGTAAACAGTGACAACTAGTTACATACTCTAGATTGAAACAGGATTAGCGCAACGCAGTGCGTACAAATAATACAACAAATGCACATTTAAAATACGATAAATACATATCTATTTAGGGTCGAATTCAAGACCTCTCATATGATTTTTTTTATTAATGGTGTTATAATTAACTTAAAATGGTTAGACATGTTGAAAAACAAAAAATAAAGGGATAATAACAATAATAATATCATGAGTTATTTATTTCTTTCAAATTGTAACCATCTATTATTTTTATAATTGTAAAAGATAAAAACAATCTTACATTTGTCTTTTTGTTATCGTTCATATAAAAATTATAAATTTATCCTCTCTTTTCAAAAATAAAAAAACTTATCCTCACTTTTTTTGAGAAGAACATGTACTATTATTACTGGAAAAGGAACTCATCGTACAAGATAGAATCCAACTAAAAAACATAAAGCAATAACAGAAATCTAAAAGTTGCTCGATGCATAGGGACGGTTGAAGGGGAAATCTGCGGTAGCATCCAGGGAAGCCATGGATACCGATACAGCATACTTCTACCAATTGGCACTGGGCGAGCAAGCCGAGTGAAAAGGGATTCCGTTTGGACATAAATCGACTCTGAGGTGCGCTCCAGTAGAGTACTAAGTCCTTAGAGTGACGTCCCGGACAGTCCTGTAACCAGAAACTGAAACGGCTCAGATGGACCTTGCATTCTCCCGAGGAATCAGTAGACGTCGTCCCCCCTCGGATGATAATGAGGACCTTTAAAAACGTATAATTGCTGGTTTCCGATCTGATTGAAGAATGTCGCGCCGGTATTTGGTGGAATCGATGCCACCCTACGTCCAGTGAGTCGGTATTACCGGCAAACCCCCCACTGGACCACGAAGGACTCATTGATCTAGGCGAGGGTGCGTTTCGCCCCTCGCTGTTTGTGGTTTTCCTCCATTTCCCGGGCCCCTATCTCGTCCCGAAACCCGACCCGGGACCCTGCCCCTGTCCGCTCCGCAGCCCAGGTTGCCTTCAACTTGGGTCTGTCCAGACCTGACGCGGTCCAATCCAACCCGACCCAGTACACCCAAATCGGGTTCCTTCCCAACCAAGACTGGGTTCGACCCGGCCCAGCCAGCCCGACCCGACCCGTAATCCAAGCCCATCTCGGCCCAAGACCACCGAACCCTAGGTTCCCTTGCCTACAGCGCCGTCAACCAATCTCTCGGAACCCTAGCCACCGCCGGCTTCTTCTTTAACGCCGCCATCTTCTCCTGCCGGCCGCCGGACTCCTTCACGGCCCCAGACAGCATGCTCGGAACCTTAGCCTCCCGTTCCTCTTTCCCCTTCAGCGCCCCCGCCCTCTCCCGTCGTCCGCCAGACTCAGACTCCGCAATCACCACACGCAGCGCCAGCATCGGTGGTGGCCATGGTTCACGTACCACCCGCTCCAACGCCGTGAACGCCATCAGATCAGCCCCACCTCGCGGTTTCAGCGCCGCCGCCCTCACCGCCTCATCTCGCGGCTTCAGCGCCGCCGCATGTGCATCCATATTCTCTGCACCCGATGAGATTGGTTGCCGCGAGAGAGTTTTCTCCGGCACCGATCCCATCAAAACCAGACCAAGAAGATTGTCATCCTCATGATCTGCCTCACCCCCATCGTTGCCTCCTGAGAACATTGGTGTTTCGCCGGAGAGGATAGAAGACAAATCACAAAAAACCAAATCTCAAACCCTAGGGTTTAGAGAACTTGGCTCTACGGCTGCGTTACACAATAAAAAATAAATTTATCCTCATAATTTATATACAAAAATAATAAATAAATAACAAAACTTAAGTTTGTATCTTTTGATTTTTCTTCTTTTAAGGGGATACAAAAATTTGAATTTTGTATTCTTTAATATTATCTTTAAATTTAAATATTCAAAGATAAAATCATCTTATTGAAATAAATTTATACAATGCGCAATAAAAACACAAGTTCATAACATATCTACAAAGGATTACTAATTACATAAAGTTACCCCTAAAATAAACATTGGATTTGAAGACTGAAAGAGGCTAAATAGTCAAAAGCTATGATTTTAGAAGGTTCTCTTACGTTTTCAATTCGAACATAGCACGCGTTGTTTGGTCAAACATATGCTTCCAACTTCATTTTTCTTCATATTATATAGATCCAAATCTTGTTTTTCTTCACTTTTAAATTGAAAATTGCAGAAAAATATCATATAATTTGGCTGAAACCATACATAAGTTGGTAACAGTGTGCGTATTATAATGGTTTAACCATTTGACTAAAGGGACATGTTTATTTTTATGTTTAACTCCGAGATTCACTCTTAATCAATTCCAAATTGCAGAGGTTCTGAGATCCTAAATTGGCAGGAAATTTGTATATATATTTATCTTCAAAATAAAAAGGTAAATGATGAACTAAACTAAAAGAGGTATCAGCACATAATAGCCATTACCAACAAGCTTTGTTTAAGTTCTGTCAAAAAACATCTTCATACTCATACAGGTAACGGGAAAAATAAGATATTCAAGTAGACATCAGGTTCAGGAATGTAAATATGCGTCTATTAGTACACACCAGTCTTTTACCATTTAGCAGCTCATATAGTGTAGCAACAATTGAAACCAATGCTTCCTTGTCTATCAGTGGATAACAGGCTTCAGGGGATGAGCTCGTAGTTTCGACAAATCCAAACTGGCATCCAGCTCCTCATCTAATTCCCCCACAACACTTCTGCAAAACCAAAGGAAACAGATCAAAATTATACAATAATAAAAAGGAGAAATTACACTTCGCTATCATGTACTTTAAGCTTTAATCAATTCACTGCCCAGTACTTAAAATTGTATCAATTCACCCCTATAAACTTTATTTTTGTTTCAAAAAGTTTAAAAATGAAATACCTTTGCAAATCAAAATAGTATTTTTTTTTTCAAAAATTAAAAGCAAATTAGAACATCTGGAAAAATAAAAAAAGGAGCCATTTAATTATTTGTTCATTTTTTTCAATCTTTTACTTTAATTATTAACTTTTTGTAAAGGGCAATTTTGTAATTTTTGATAAATTAAATGCACAATTAGGTAGTGAATTGATACGATTATTAGTATAGGGTTGTGAGTTGAAACAAGAAAAGTTAATCATGGTGAATCGGTACGATTTTAAGTGCAAGGCAGTGAATTGACTAAAGCTTAATCTACATGGGAGTGAAGTGTAATTTCCCCTAATAAAGATGTCCCAAGAAATATTTAACTCAGTGTTAGTAAATTTAAGAGGAAAAAGCATACATGTTGTCACCCCTTATGATGTACAAACCCAATACAAGTTGCTGGACACCTTCCTGCAAATCAAAGTGCGCGCAGAAAGTAAGTTTCCAGTTGAGATGTTCGATGAAGAGAGAGAGAGAGAAAGAGAGAGAGAGAGAGAGAAGCAGAACATTCATGGCTATGACTTGCCATAACTGAGAAGAACAAAACATCTAGTGTTTGATAATAGTAGTGAAAATATTCATGGAGCTTGGTATTCTAGGTCCACTGTGTGTGTGAGGGAGAGCGAACAAATAATTATGAAACCAGACAGAAAAAAGTTACAATCACACAGCAGACAATCATGGTAACACCTTGCTATGAGTCAGAAGAACAAAACATCTAGTGTTAGATAATAGTAGTTAAAATTTTCACGGATTTTATTGTATTCTTGTATTCTTGGTCTCCTCTCTCTCGCAGGGAATTTGTTTTTTAATTTTCATGGAACTATGAGACACAGACACATAGCATATATTTGAAGCACCAAAATTACTTCAGCTACCAAGTTTCAAGATGCCTGTAAGTATTTCAAATTTTGTTAATTTTGAAAAAGCTATACATAGTAAACCCCTCTTCATTGCAATATCACTTCAGATTTGACTGCTTGTTTGTTTGATTGTGTTTTTCCTCTGTAAACCAAACACCAGAAAGTTTGTACTTTCCCTGCAGAAGACCCTATGTATAAAGTTTTTGCAGGGAGTGTACCTCAGGTCAGCTACCCCTAAGCAAAACAAAACAGCTGGAAATATCTATTTGAACTTATCATTTGCATAAAAAAGTTTACATCACAGATATGCTAATGGGCATGCTGGTAATTTAGAATAGTTACTCTCGTTCTCAATTACCCAAACAAATTCAACACAATACCTGACTAGTATGTTTTTATATCAACAGAAGCACAGCCATACCTTGGTTGAAAAAACTCTCTCATGAGATTCATCAAGAATTATATTTGTAGCCTGGTCAAAACCTCTCAAGACCCCCTGAGAAGGAAATACAAATAGTTAGTAAAGAGAAATAAATAGGGTTTTCCCGTGCCAAATTTGGCTAATATGGTTCATTTTATGAACTTACCACTATGTTGCGTCCATCATTTGTAATAACTGAAATTGTTTCTGCCAAAACCCCAAAACTTCATAAGTGAAAAATACAGTGAGTAATTAAAGATCTATGAAATCAGCAACAAAAAACCTAAACTTGAGAAACAACAATACAAGAAAGTGGGAACAAAATAGATTGGTTGTATCAGTAACATACGGTCTACTAGAGACTCAAGTCCGGGTCCAGTTGACATCGTGTAGAGTTCAAAGACGATGTATTGCTTAGCACTTAGGTGCAATGTTTCTCACGCCTTCACCAAGCTTGCTGCATCATGGGTAATGCATAAAATCAGCCTCCGGTTCAAGGTAATCTTTCAAGTTCAAACAAAAAGAAACAGAATAAAATTATCAAACTAAAACAAATAATGTAAATGGAAGGGGATTAAGTTTAGTGTATTCCTTGTTGGAATGCACACTCATAAGGAGTAAGTAGCCAAATCTCTAATATTCATGAAAGATACCTCAAGCTAATTTTACAACCGATCAGGAACAATTATATCTCTGTATCAGTTGCAAGGTTCTAAAAGTCGCTAGGCGCTAGTCGGGGGGCTAGGGCCTTCGAGGATTAATAAGGGGCTAGACGGGGATGAATCGGATTTGTATTTTTCTATTTTTTAAATTTTTAATAGATATATTGAAAACAAAATATGAATTTCATTATATTAAAAATGGTAACAAATATTTAAAATACCTAAAAAATAATACCAAACAACTCGGAAGCACAACCCCTAATATCACCAACAGCAAACAACTTTGCATGACATCTAATTATTTTCACAATATAATATGTTTGATGTGGGTACCTATAAAATGGACATTGCACCAAAAAAGGCATTAAAGATCCCCAAAAAAACCCTGGAGACTCAAGTTTCAACTAATTTTGACACAAGTTGTTCCCCAAACCCTAGAATTTCCATATCAATAAGCAGGATTTCATCTAAAACCACCAAAGAAGGGCTTTATAAGTACGGGAGAGGAAAACTAGGAAAATTAGAGGTTGAGCGACTGAGGAACATGAATGGAGGTTCTAAATAACCTCAGGTGACCAGATAGAGTGATTAAACATAAATTCATGAGATAAATTAACACATATAATACGAATCAATCATACAATTTGGTTCAGGAATTTTAACAAACAGGTGGTGTGCATGTTCAGTAAGAGAAAGAGCCGCCCATCACACGTGGCATATTCGTATACATAAAAACAGAATCAAAATCATGAACACGCGACATACGAAGCTCCGAAAGCTTACCTGCTAAACGTTGAGAGAGACGAACGCTTTAAGATTTTGCTGCTCCCAGTTTCAGTGTTCCTTCTCCGAGTTCAGGTTTTGTATCGTGAGTTCAGCAGCGGAGCTGAGCTGTGTTGGTACCGAGCTCTGGCCCACTGGGCTAAGCTGGGCCTGTTATCGGCCCAAAATCAACAGAAGGTGTTTAAATAGTTAATTAAATATATAATCCTAATTAATTAATCTTCCCACCATAATTATCCGTTAACAGAACGGCACAACCTCTTGTGGTCATCGATCGTCTTCGTCAGCCATTTCCAGACTCGTGACTCACTCACTCGTTCCTCTCTCTCCGTACTCCATGGGAGCAATGGGGCGGTGGAGCTCTTCTGCTCTTGCGTCTTCTTCCTCATTATGCCCTCAGCTCTCTTCCACGACCTTCAATTCCTTTTGCTTCTCGTCATCAGCTCCGATTCAGCGTCGTCTGCACCTCCCCGGAGCCTCCAATGGAGCTTCCCCGAAACCAATCTATGCCTCCAACTACTCTAGGCTCGGGATTGTCAGATGCACTAGTAAGAAGGTCGAATCTGAATCGGAATCATCGTCCGCCATGGATTGCGTGGGGACGGGGCTCGACGTGCAGTGCATGGTGTCTTCTCAGGAGGAAGACGTCGTCGCGGGCGTGGATACTTCTTCCCCCTCCTCTCCGTCAGCTGATGAAGGGGAGTTAATGGTGAGTTTGGGAGAATTGTGGGAGTGGGCGGTGTTGGTGTCGCCCTTCTTCTTCTGGGGTACGGCTATGGTGGCTATGAAGGAGGTCTTGCCCAAGGCCGGCCCTTTCTTTGTCGCCGCTTTTCGTCTCCTTCCTTCCGGCTTCCTCCTTGTAGCATTCGCTGCCTCTCGGGGCAGGCCGTTGCCGTCCGGAGTCATGGCATGGCTCTCCATTGCCCTCTTTGGTCTGATTGACGCTACTTGTTTTCAGGTCATCTTCAAACCACAGCTCTGATTTTGTTTGCTTCAATTGTAATTAATTATTTAATTGGTGGTATTGATGGCAATTGTTATGAACAGGGATTTCTTGCTGAAGGGTTACAGAGGACATCTGCAGGTTTAGGCAGTGTAAGTTCTTATTTTAATGTTCATTGCTTGACATTGCAGAGGAACCCTTATTAGACAGTTCAAAACCACTAAGATGTGTTCCTATTAGAACCATGCAAAAGGGTTCTAATACCTTGATAATTGTATTGATAGAATGTGTGTAATACATACACGCACTTGATACAATATGAAGTAAATGATTAGTTTAGTACAAATATTTTGTCATAGATATGATTTGGCCTGCATGATGCTTGGCTATGAACCAAGTCAGCCTTGATATATTGTAATAAAAATTAATGAGTGGTTTTATTTTACTTTGCTGTATAATAACTAGAGTTAATTCAAATTAATTGCAGGTTATCATTGATTCCCAACCTTTGACAGTTGCCGTGCTTGCTGCTCTATTATTTGGTGAATCCATTGGAATTGTTGGAGTCTCAGGGCTTGTGGTTGGGGTTCTAGGACTTTTACTTCTTGAGGTGAATTTAATATTTCTTCGCAGTATACTGTGTAGTTTAAACTCTGATTACTTATTTTTGACTAATGAATTATTATGCGCTCCATTTTCGTATTTCCTAGTAATTTTATTGCTTTTCCCTGATGCCGTTTTTGTTTCTTTTTCTTCTCTTGTTACCTCCACTAGGACTAAAATATAATTTTCGGAATGGATGTTTTAAAAGATATAAAGAAGGTTTAATTACGAGTAATACTTTCTCAGTTTACATGCGGACTAGAAATGATGTTATGCAAATAAAGAAAATGTATTTGTGAATTATATTTTCTTGTTTATAAGCATTGCTATTTTGATCATACATGTATGTTCTATGAGAATTATTTTGTACTAATTGTGTCTTTAATATGGCACAACACAACGACAAGTCGACAACAGCATGCCATATAATTGCTTCAAATTAGTTGTTTATGGTTTCTTGAATTATGCTGCTTTTAAATGTTGATGAGAACTTTCTCAGGTTCCTGCAATCAATTTTGAGGAGAGTAACTTTTCATTATGGGGAAGCGGGGAGTGGTGGATGCTTCTTGCAGCTCAAAGCATGGCAGTTGGTACAGTCATGGTCCGCTGGGTTTCCAAGTACTCTGATCCTATTATGGCAACTGGATGGGTAGGGTATCCCAACTCAGTAGCTTAGTTATGATCAGTCGCACTAGAATTGTTGATTAGGCATTTGAGTGTTTTGGTAGGCCTAAATCTTATGTTTACTTTGTATCATTAAGCTCCATGAAAAAAATGAAATTCTAAATGTGCAGCATATTTGATATTTTGATTGTTATTTTTAAAACTATTCTAGTATAGACTGGCCTTCCTTTCTCTACCTTTTCCTCTACCCATTTGGCCATTAATTTATGATGTGTTATCCGACAGTGTGACATTATTTATAGGGTTTATTGCTAAAAAGTACATTATGTATTGTCCACTTGCGGAAAGCTACATTATGTATTGTCCACTTTAAAATACACTATGTATTGTCCACATCCCTAATTTTATAACTATACGACCGTGGTCAAAAGATAGTGTAGTTTAATATTGTGGATATACATAATGTAGTTTTTCGCAAGTGGACAATGCATAATGTACTTTTTAGCAATTAACCCTTAATTATATATTGCTGATGTGTGACCTCTCATGCTTTTTCTTAACAAAAAATTCAGTAGTAAAAGCAAGAAATGATAATAGAATCATATATGACCGCTTTTAGATATTCAAACACTTGTGAACTGTGCGTACAATGTTCCAACGCCTGGCATGTAGTAGTATATGTTATGAAACATAACCTGAGTAATCTTGATTTAAAGAATGCTGATTAAGAAGACTAATGCACATGATCTTATATTGCAGCATATGATTATTGGGAGTCTTCCTCTTGTGATAATCTCTATTCTCAATCATGATCCTGCACTCAGTGGAAACCTGGGGGAGCTTACTGTGAGTGATGTATCAGCTTTGCTTTACACCTCAATCTTTGGAAGTGCCGTGAGCTATGGTGTATACTTCTACAGTGCCACAAAAGGTCACCCTCATAATTTCATCATATTTAGATCTTAGGATATTCTTATACTAAATTTGGAATATATGTTCACCCTTGTCCTGTGATGGTCTGTTTCGTTATGGTATAGTACGATGGTCGTTTTGGTGAGTTATTTTGATTTACCATGTGCCTTGTAAATTTAAAGTTGTTACTGAGAAAGATGTTTCCCTTGCTGATGCCTTTCAGGTAGCCTGACGAAGCTCAGTTCTCTCACTTTCCTAACCCCAATGTTTGCTTCAATTTTGGGGTAAGATCATCCAATGTGGTTTAGATAGACTCAAAATGTTACAGCAACTCAATTTAGTTGCTCCGAACGTTTGAGTTTTCTGATAGAAAATAAATTTAGATATTTAAGATATAGCCCAGATATGCAGTTTCTCTGCTTTAGTGGTTATATTTTTCAGTAGTAATATTATGATTTCAAATCACAGATATTTTTATCTTGGCGAGACCTTCACACCCATACAACTTGTTGGGGTCGGTGTTACTTTGGTTGCGATATACATGGTGAACTACCGAAACAATAAAGAATGAAGTGCGTGATCATGTGAACAAGGCTCGCTCTTGATCTCTGGGCGCTACCTCTTTTCTCAACGTAGAGTGAATACCTTGTACTGTAGTCTGTATATAGCTTGGAAGAGGAGAACACACCCCACGGAAGATTGGGTTGGGGGTACTACTTGCACTGACTGTCATGACCCGTTGCTGTAAAATTCTGAAGGGAGGGAATGCCATTTGTGTAAGGCGTTATACAGGTTTAAAATGTTGAAGTTATTATCTCCTCGAAGCCCATGAGTTTTTCAAGCCAAACTCCCTAGTCTAGTTTATAGATAATAGTTTTTTAGGGGAAAACTATGCTCTGTAGAAAAGATTCAGTGTAATTCTTTGTTCTTTAATGTTATTCATACAAAATAGTCATAAATAAAGTTGAGAAGTTATGGTTGATCTCTGGATTTTCTAGGGTAATGGTTAATTTGGATAAGTGGATTTTAAATGGGTATCAAGAGAAAAATATGGCAGGAAACAGAAGTCATGCAGGTGTACAAGAGCCAAGACAAAGTTAGGCTACATTTATAGCATCCTCATGTATGGTCTAGAATGCAAAGTTGTCATGAACCTGTTTCTTAACTGAAAGATACAACATTACTGAACTGATCAAAGTTATGTTTGTTCGTGTAGAAGCAGCTACAACTTGATGGCCTTTGTTCATACCAACTTTGCCATGCCATGGCCAATGCCTATCTGCTGATGTTCTGTATTTGGTCTGTATATGGACTTGGGCGATATGTTTGTATCCGTCGCCCAAGTAATACACCTGGCAGACAAATTTATGTACGTCGCCCCAAGTGGTGATATGCAGCCATCAAATCGTCAGCCAAGCGCCACACTTGGGCGGCGAATCTTGGGTTCGCCGGCCAAGAGTCACACTTGGGTGACGAAACTGATGTTCGTCGGCCAAGTGAGGCACTTAACCGATGAAAAAATAACTGTTTTTCTGAACACAACTCAACTTAAATCTACAATACATACAAGTACACAAAACTCTTCAACCAAACCTTAAATTTCAAGGAGCATATAACAAAATTTTGGATTAATGCAAAACTGAGATTACAAACCACAACCAACAATAGGTCCAATTACACTTATAACATCCCGAAACCCACCAATAATAAATCCACCAAAATTGTGTATTTGATGAATTGGGAATTCAAGCGACGGCGACAGGCTGCTGCTTGGGTGGGTGGAGGCTGTTTTTGTCGTCGGAGAAATCTTCCATGTTGTAAACGACGGTGATGTAGAGAGAGCAGCTCGGGCAGCGAGCAATCTCCTCTCCTAACTTGAGCTCGTCCTTGGTAATCTGGAAGAGGTCACCACAGGGGCAAGGGTACGTATACGCCTGCAATTCTTCGTTCCATTCCATGTCTTCGATCTCCACGTCGTCGTACGACATCGTATCGTCTGCTGTGCTGGGAGAGGGAAGTGTTTGGAGAAGACGACCCACTGGCCCTCTTTGATTAGGGTTTACTGGTTTGATTTTGCAATTTGAGGCTTCAGGTTTATATCAATTCTAACCCTGATGTTTTCGCGAATGCCCCGCAAGGGAATTACCGCTAGGTTCGTTTGGGGATAATTTGGAAGTGATTGTGGGTCTATATTAACATCGCAGTAGAAATAGACTAATTCGGTCTATTATGAGTCTAATATCGTAAAAAAAATTAGACATGTTTATTCCGAATGTTGTTATCGAAAATAATGTTGTTTTAAAAAAGAAATATGACCTGACCTGACGCATATTATTATTTCTCGAAATGTTTGAATGAAAGTACAACACAATACGAATTACGTGCCATATTCGTCAAGTTTTCTATTCGTGTCATCACATTTACACTCTCAAAACGAATTACAAGTTGTTGACTATCGAAAACATGATGTACTTTTCCGATTGTAATGCCCAGGAATACAAATAAGTTCTCGGAGTTAATTACTAACATCGGGTATCGAGTTGTGTTCCCGGGCAATACGACCTACGACGCTCGACGATCTATGTGCCATCTTGTTGGACATTGAGTAATGGATTTGGGGGTGCAATATGACAACAATTTCAAATTTTATTCCCGATAAGTGACGTGGAAGCGGTAGTCACAAAAGGTGGAGAACGGTTAGGATGTGCAAATGACCTTTCTAATTGGGCTAGGAAATGACGTTTTCCCAAGATTTTATTTTCTGGCTCCCGCTCTTCTTTATTTGTTACAACACTGTTTTTTAAACCCGCGGGTTCTCTCCCATCTCCCTCCCATCTACCTCTCTTTTATTTGTATCCGTCTTCTTTGTTGTCTCTACCGTCATCACCCAATCCGACGAAGATCCCTTCGCTTTGACCTCCACCGCATGGCCCAAGCCCCTTTTGGCGTACACAACGTCAACCATCTCCCTCTCCCTACCCATCGCCACCACCACGACATCCATACTATCTCCACCGCCATCATCGAATCCTCCCAACCAGCGACGATCTTCCCTCCTCTGGCTCCACCGCATTTGCCCCTGCCATTACAACCACCCCACGGTTTCCACCACCACTTCCGGGTCTGCCTTAACCGATGTTGATTCCACCACTATGGCTCCACGGTCCACCGCATATGTCCTGCTTGCTGTCCTTGATGTATAGGGAACAAGGAAGCATCAACCAGAAAAAATTGCTACGCAGCCTTGTCAGGCTTAATGAGTCGCAAGACTTCCGGGGTACTAGAGAAGAGTTGCACCCCGTCTTAGAGGACTTGAGATTACTCGGCCCGAGCTTTCTCCTTTTCCTGAATGCCTCTTCGAGTACCTGACGCTCTTAATCCCCTGGGGTCTATTTAGTGTGACCAACGAGCATTTCAAGCACCACAGCTTTATCCGAGTCGATCTGGGGGAAATTTCCGTAATTTTTATGTTTCAACACCATTCTAAAAGGAGGATTAAATCCCCTTTATTGTTGACTGAATTTCCCAATGTTTATGTTCATAGGACCAACGTTTCGGATCTATCCCGAACTATATCTAGTCTTCTATTAAGCTTACATTAGTAATATTCCACTATTATTACGATAAAAAAACTAACCAATACAGAGAGGTGTTACAAAAATTATGGCAACAATTTCAACAATAGTGTCCTAATATAAGTGGTAGAACTTCCATAGTAGAAAGTCCTACCCCAAATTGGGGGAGACCTAAATTTGAGTCTTCTCGTTAGCTTTTCAGCTGTTTTTATAATGTCTGGTCTGATTTTGGTTTTATTAGTTGACCGATAGTTCGGTCGTTAATAAACGTGAAATGAACCAAAATATTTTGGTTTTATATATCCTGAATGGCTGAATCGTAAATAGACCAGATCATTGGGTTTCAAGCCCTATTACTACCAGTTTTTTTGTATTTTTTTCTGTTCTTGATTTTTTTTCTTTTCCCTTATAACACTAAAATCAAGATGGTGTAAGAACATTTATAGTGAGGGTGGTTTGTTAGAGCATGTACAACGGGTCGGACCCGCTCCCCACTCCGCGCGCGCCCGGACCGTGGCACGCGGGCCGACCCGCTGTGGAGGCCCAAAAACGCGAGCCCGCGCCCCATTTTCGCGCTCCCGCCCCCCTCCGTGCGTGCCGCGTGCGGCGTTTGCTGGCCGCTGGCCGGGCCCGCTCCCTGCGCGCCCTCTCCTTCGTGGCAGCCTGTGGCTGCGCCACGTGTATTGACCGTTGCCAACGGTCAGTTCAACGGCTACATTTTTTTTAATACAAAAATCAATTAAAACTAACCCTATAAATACCCCTCTTCACTCTCATTTTTTCCACACCACTCTCTACTTTCACTCTCCAATTTCACTCTCCTCTTCCCAAATTGTCCTCTCTCGTTTCAATTATTCGCGTGAAAAATGTCAGGCGAAGCTGGGTCTCGTGTACACTCAGTTGGTGACGAACGAGAATTCACCGAGGATGAACTGGCACGAGGTTTCGGAGACATTCTAACGGGCAATCGATCCGTCTCCCCAAACTCGAACCCGGGGTCGAGTTCAGGTTAGTGCAAACTTATTATTTATGTAACGTAATTTTTGTACTTATTTTATTGGATTAATGCATTACATTCATTTTTTTGATTAATTATTTGCACTTATTTTATTAGTTTATTTTTTAGCACTTAATTTATTGTCTTCAAATATTTTTATCAGGGCAATACCGTCCCCCACAATATCAACTGGCGCCAGGGTTCCAAGTGTCATCAAATTTGACCATGCCCCCACAAGGGTTCCAGATGCCGCCGTACCAACCACAACCACATTGGGGTGCCGGACCCCAATTCTACAACTACGAGGGTCATTCACACCCCGACGTACAAACCCCCCAACCATCATCTGCCGGACCTTCCCAACGACGAGCCCGAGCCCCTGCTGCCCGAGCCCAACCCCGAGGCCAACCCGAAGAACCAGAACCGGATGGCAAGACATTCAGCAAGCAGGAGGACGATTGGCTCATAACTTGCTGGTTGAGTTCTTCGAAAGACGCCATCAAGGGCAACTCCCAAACCGGCACCACATTCTGGTGCACAGTAACGAAGAAATACAACTCCAAGGCAGGTATCCCACAGCGACGCTGGGAAGCTATCAAGAAACGTTGGGGCAAAGGTTCCTCTCAGACAAGGAGGTTCCTCGGTTATTTGAAGCAGTCCAAGGAGGAGAAACCGAGCGGCGCCAACCAGGCAGAGCACATGAAACGTGCGAAGGAACTATGGACCCGTGCAGGGAAAGTGTTTAGGGACCACCCACTAAAGTTCGACCTGGATCATTGGGTGGAGAGGCTCGAGGGCGTCTCGAAGTTCACTGCCCACGAGAGCACAATGGGAAATGTCCGTCGTGAAGTACGCCAACAACGACATCGGTTGGATGAGTCTGGGGCTTACAGCTCAACCCCACCTACAAGCACAGGGGAGGAGGGCACACCTCTCAGTGGTGAGTCCCAACCACCAGAATGTGGAGGAAGCGATAACTACGAGGGGACTCAGGTCCCTCTCAGCGACACACCCCCATCCCCCGAGGCCGACCCAAGTCCCCCTCGCCGACCGCAAGGGAAGAAGGCAGCGAAGGCCGCAAAGAAGGGGGTCGTCCTCACGGCCCAAATGGCTGCCTTCGCCGAACTGGAACGTGCACGAATCGACGCTGAACGTGCACGGTTTGAGGCTCAACGTTCACGTGGCGAACAAGTGGAAAATAAGTATCGCATGTTACAATCATTAACCCAACAATGGGAATCAAACATCATTTATTACAAGGCCCTGGTGGAGAAGGACACATCTTCCTACGACGAAGAGGCGTTGGAAGACCATAAGTTTTGCAAGACCCAAGTGCGAAGACTCATCACTAGCCTTGAAGCCTAAATTGAAGAGCTTCGAAGCCAACCCCCACCACCAGATGTCGACCCAACAGAGGATGATTCTTGAACTTGTATTTTGTTTTGGGTTGTATTAAAAGGGATTGAATAAAATTAGAAGTTCATTTATATTTGTGTTGAATTTATTAATTATTGATTGTCATTAATTATTTATTTCAAAAATTGTTTAAATTATGACTAAATTAAACGGTTTCTGATAACGAATTAAATAAAACATAAAAATATCAAATAATAATCCAGTCAGCACTGTTTTGCACTCCCAGGGCCTCAGAGGTCCTTTCTGTTGTAGAACACCCCCTTTTCTGCACTCCCACTCCCTGACTTTTGTCCAGTCAGCACAAGGGCCTCAGGGCCAGGGCCTCACGCAGGGCCGACCCATTGTACATGCTCTTAGTGGTAAGGAGTTTGAAAAGAGAGAAAATAATAAAATAATAAAAGATGATGAGAGAGGGTGTAACTAATGATTAAATCTTACACCAAAGTGGAAGGAGCGATAGGCAGGTGGTTCGAGAATTAAAGAGAGAAAATGTTGAACTTAATCTTAAGCTACCACTAGTTAGTGGTAAAAAGAGGTGGTTGGAGACCAAAATTGATGCTTACCACTGTGGATTCTCTAAAAATATTCTTTTAGGTAAACAAGGATTAAATCCATATAAAGAATCAAATTGATAATCAAATCCTTATATAAAAAGTTGTAATCATATATACAAAAACCTTTATACAAAATAAAATAAAATAAAATTAGATCATCACTATAAACTTGTATTTATTCATAGTTTTGATGTACATAGAAGGATAAAATATATGACACAAAATTCTATAGATCAAGGCCTATTGAGATTAAACCTGTTGATTTCTTTGATCAAAGAGCTGCTCTATTTCCAACCTTTGACAAAAATGTTGGGGAGAACTGGGCCTATCAAGGAGGAGCACACAACTAGAAGCCCATAATATACACGTTGGTCACCCCACTTGACCCAAAATACTAGCCTATCAGGTCATGGGTCCAAGGTGTATATTAAGTCTTACTTTATTCCTTAAGTATCCGATGTGGGACTCCTGACTCACATGTGGACACACCTAACAATCTCCCCTTACACATTGAGTCTCATCACATCGGCTTGCTCGCACTCCTGAGCCCAACTTTTTTTTACCTGTTCTACTCAATCCCTTACAGGCTCATTTCATCCTATCTAGGCCCACCACCATGAGAGCAGCGATCATGGTATCCTGGTGTTTCTGGCCCTAGGAGATATACCCCGACCCGCTTCTTGGGAGAGTCCACAGAACCAGGCTCTGATACCACTTGTTGGGGAGAACTGGGCCTATCAAGGAGGAGCACACAACTAGAAGCTCATAATATACACGTTGGCCACCCTACTTGACCCAAAAGTCTAGCCTATCAGGTCATGGGTCCAAGGTGTATATTAAGTCTTACTTTATTCCTTAAGTATCCGATGTGGGACTCCTGACTCACATATGGACACACCTAACAAGAAAATCTGTAAACAGCTCTAAGCCTCTAAGAGTCAACATTACATTCAGAAAGCGAAGAAGATGAGAGTAACCCAGCCACAACTTTGATTTCTATATTAGGTCCAAAAATGTCCTTGTAGTATGGTCACAGACTCACAATCATCATGAAACAGTAAACAATTTCATATAAAATTACATGGGGAAGGGAATGAATGCATTCCACAGATATAATTCATATGCAAACCTGTTTACATATTCATTCAAGTCTATTTCCCATCATAACCTTTTGGATGAATATACCCCATTATTTGATCTCAAAACCAAACTGCTACTGTTAATTTGCTTGTTCCATAGTCTACAAAATCAACTACCCCATAACCGATCACATCCTCTATTACAAGGGAATGTCTTTGGAACATCTAAACTGTCATGTATAAGAATACCATATACAACCTTTTGAAAAGTCGAGCATCAACAAAATAAATCTTACAAGTGAAGTTTATTCAATTTGTAGAAGCAAAATTACTCGGTTCCCCAAATTCATCATATGCATCCACTCTATAGAAGAAATAAAAAGGAATGAGCATTTTAAATTTGGCATATACAAAAGTTTAACTACTAGTGCAATGATCTTTCTTGTCTACCATCCCTAATAACAGACCGACAACTGAGCTTGCAACTATGCAATATTGGTAATTTTTTAAGAGACAAAGAAGAACCTTATAGAGTTTTAGAGCAATCGGGGCAGGAGAAGCGACCTTTGGCTCTACATTTTGTGCAAGGAACATAGCGCACATTTGGGTCAACAGCACCACCTAAGGATTGATACACATCATCCATGAAACTGAAATTGAACACTCCACCTTCTTTCACTGAACCCACTCCCTTACAAGTTGAACAAGCTATCATCCTCAGGTTACCACATCTCTTGCACATATCCAGAGAACTGCATGCATATTCATATTCACGGATTAGATGCACACATCTTACATCTTACCTCTGAACAAGAACTAAATCCGTTTCACCATGAAAATTCCACCATCATCATCCAGACCAGTTACAACAAATACTCACATAATTGGACAACTGTGCAATAGTTTGATCATAATAGATGAACATAAACCATATCAAGAATACCTTAAAACATCAAAGATTGCTACTTGTATTGGCACAAGTAGAAAGTTACATCATTTATCAGCTAAATAAACAAAACACTATAGAAGCAATTTTAAGTGTAGTTTTGTCAAAATTAATAATGCAGACTAGAATCTAATAGAGGGCCTTTTTAAATCACTCATTCCATTATGTAACAGCCAACCATACCTCAAATGTGTATCAAATTTAGAGAAATATCAGAAAGGTGGAGAACCCACATGAAAATAAGCACCCAAATCCACATCCATTGATCAAAAATAGATTGTGAGGGCATTGTGACATCAAAGAAGAAAAATTGAGATGAAATTCTAAGAAGGGTCATCTACAGATGAACTCATAATAGCATTAACAGTCCCAATTAAGGTGAAAAGGGGAAAAAGAAGAGGGAGAGTGAGACCTTCTCTGGGAGGTGGAGATGAAAGAATCAACTTTAGGAGCAGCAAAGGTGGCACAAAGGAGGAGAGCTCCAACCCCAAGTCCTGCAATTTCGCTTGCGGTTATGTTATCCATATCTTCTATCCGTCTTGTCTCTTGGAAGTAACCAAGATGAGCAGGCTCTGGCAGAGGATAAGGGAGAAGAATGCTTCAAGGAGGTGGGCTTCGTTGATACTGAGATTGGGCCCACCGGGCCAGTTGTCGGCCCAAATTTCAGATGTTGGTAAAAAATGAATAAAGTTGCTTGAATAGTTAAGCTGCATTTATAGCATCCTCATGTATGGTCCAGAATGCGAACTTGTCCTGTACATTGAATCCTTGCATCTTCTTCTCAACTTGTTCCATTGATTGGCAGATCTGGTTTCTTCATGGCATGTGGGTCCAACTGTAGTTCAAACAAATTGGAAATCAGGCAAGTTTACTTCACCTACTCCTTAAGATTTTACTCCACTGTAATAGATGTTGGTCAAAATGATTTCACATGCTCATCAATAAGTTTATTTCCTCATAAGAGAGAGACCCAAGAAACCACATCAATGGAAGAAGTAAAGGAAGAATCCATGTGAAGAACTTCAATGCAACCCAGCTGGTAGTATGAAATACTTAACCACATATTGAGATTTTAACTTCACAAATCATAAGCTAATGATCCATTACATAAAGTCCGAAACTTAAACAAGAAAATCGGTTGCAAGTTAGCAACCCTCATGACCCTGTTTCTTAATTGAAAGCTACAACACTGAACTGATTAAAGTAACTGCTTGAGGACCTCTGTTCCCACCAACTTTGACATGGCCAATGCCTGTCTGCTGATGATCAACATCCTTGGTGTTGGACCTCGAAGTCCAGCGATCGGTGGAATCAGCTGAATTGGGTTCCCATGAAGAAGAAGAAACCCCACCATGTAGTTGACCACCACCACCCACAATGCTGTTGCTTCCTGAGGATTCTTCCTCTTCCAGCTGAGAACCTCTACCACCCCTTCTCACAGTCACATACTTGTGAAGACTTGGTTCCATCAGATCATCATCTACAATCACCTCAGATTCCACAAAAGCCTCTTTGTGCTGTGCCCTTTTCTTCCCAGCAAGAGTAGTAGCTTGAGGAAGAGTGTGATCAGATAATGTACAAGACAGATTGGAGCCCGCACCACTGTTGAGGTCACCTATGGAGGTGGGGTTGAGGGTGCTCTTCTGATGGAAGTTTTGGATATCCTCAAGCAACAAGGAAGTGTAAGATGGGTTGGCATTCAAAATAGTTTCCTGATTCAGATTCAGGTCCAAGTCCTGAGATTTCCTAGAGGACCTGCTTCTTGTTAGTGTTGGAGGAACTGCTGTCACTGTAACACTCCTGGTCATTTGGGCCTGTTCATCCACAACTTTGCTGGTCTTGTGACCAACTTTTGATCTCTGCATTACAATTTACAACACATTCAAGGCCAAAAGAAGATGATTTGCATGAAGTTGAAGACAAAAAGGTACAAACTTGATGAAAATTTTACCTGCCCATCTGCTTCAGATTCCTTGCTTTTGATGTGCACTCTACTGGTGTTGTTTACATAGGCAAGAGAGTTGGGATCAATCTCACTCAGAGGGTTCCTTCTGTAAGGAGATTGCTCAGCTTTCCTAGAAGAACCATTTGCATTGGTCCTCGCCGGAGACCGAGCCCGGACATTCTCATTGGACCCTCTCGCCGGAGACCGAGCCCGGACATTCTCATTAGACCCTCTCGCCGGAGACTGAGCACGAGGCGATGCCACACCACCATTCCTCTTAACACTGATCCTCTTAACCGCACTGGTAGTGGTTGTTGCTGCAGCAGGTTCTCCACAGCCATTGCTGCTCTTGTCCACGGCCAGAGAAGCCGGGACCGAGACCATCTTCCCAGGCCTTGAATTAGCACCATTAGTGGCCGTGGAGCTGTTCCCGGAGCGCTTCCCCGGAGATCTGCTAACCCTCCTGCTCCCACTACCTCTCTCCTTGCTGTTCGATCTCTGGCTCTGCTCCTCTCTCTCTCTGCTCGGAGTCCTCCTCCTCCTTCCCTGAGGAGAAGCCATAGATTGCCTGTTCCTTTCTCTGTGGCGGCGTTCCTCTGCTGCTCCGTCGTTGTCCTCACAATAATCATCAGCAGCAACAACATTGTGGTCTGAATCAAAATCATAGCTTCTCTTGGAACCAGAGTACTTTCTGCTACAGGAAGAGGCCTTGCTTGGAGTGTTGTGGCTGAGCCTTCCGCACTGGATCAGAATCGCATCCACCTCTTCTTTTGTGCAATTCAATGTTCTAATACCTGTAGCTGCTGTGTTAGAAGAAGACACTGTGCTGGTAATTACATCTTTGCCCACCTCTTCAGGATCTGCAGATTCGTGGGAAGAAGACACTATACTGCCGATTACAGCTCCATCTGGTACCTTGTGTTGGTGGTGTGGAGCTCTGTCATGGCTCTTTCTGTGCTTTGTCACAAGAATCTCCTTCTTCACTGAGCTTTCTTCTTCTTCTTCTTCTTCTTCTTTTTCATCTCTCACCTCTTCTGGTTGTACCTCTGTGGGCTTCTTAATCCTGACCTCCACCGGCTTGGGATTGGGATTGAGAATGTGTTTACTTGGGTCAGGTATTGTTGCAGAGATGACAACTCTGGAAGATGAAGAAGGACCTTTCTTGCTGAAACAAGTTCCCATGGTGAGACCCAATTGCAGGAACAGAGTGTAGTTAATCTACAGAGCTGAGAGAGATTTGAATTGAAGCCAGTGGAGGAAGAAGAGTAATAATCTAACAGAGGCGTGAGAGTCGCAGAGTTCAAGGAGCATTTCAAAATGGTAACTTTTGGGGATGTAAAGAGAGAAAGGGGTGAAAAGCATTTGAAAATGAGCGGGCAACAGTGAATAGAGGAAGAGATGACCGTTGGGTTGGTTGAAAGTTTGAATGTGACCCCCACTTTTGTGTTTTTATATTTTTTTATTAATATAATAGTCGTGTGGTGAAGCTTTATCTACTCATTCCCCAGAACCTGGCCACAATTCACAAACGGCTATCAACACGCCCGTGTGATTCAAAATTAGTCCATGTTGGGCTTACAGATGAATTGAACAGATAGTTGTCTCTTTCGGCCCATTAAATTTCTTGGTCACCATAAGTCCCGTTTTGGCCTCTGATTTAAGTTTATGTGTTCCAAAAAAAAAATCGATGTATATGGTCGCCGAACTGTTGCTGTACATCTCGATTCGGTAGATGGGGTTCCTTTAATTTCTTGGTCAGTGACCCTCTAATTTAAGTTTATGTGTTTCTAACAAAATTCGATATTTATCGAGCCTTTGACTCAACATATTGTTTAAGCAACCTTTGAGTATACTTCAATAATTTTTGTTGACGTTTCTCGAACTTGATATACTGTTGTGCCACATCTACTATCAAATCTTTATCGTCATGTTGTTTTTTTGATCAACAAGTAATATTATTACAATCCAAACCTTTCGAGATTGAAAAGCAGGACATGTATTAAATCAACATTCATCAGAACACAACCAACAAATCAGGGGGACTAAGACAAACCTTAGAGCAAGAACAACGGAGCATGTCCGCGCCCCATTTCGCGCGCGCCTGGGCCGAGGAGCGAGGCCCGCTCTGTTGTGGGCTTCGTTTTTTGCGGTCCGCGCCCCAGAAACACTGGGCTCGTTCCTCGCTCCTCAGCCAGCGCTCCTCGATCGCGGGCCGACCCGCACTCCTCGCTCCTTCGCTCCCTGGCCACGCTGGGCCTCTCTTGGGCCGACACCTGGCTTCCACCCACGCTGATTTTTTTTTTTGAACACAAATTTTTGTTAATTGTGGGATTCGAACCCCCAACCTCACAACTTAAAGCCTTGTGTTCTACCATTGAGCTGGATAGGCTTTTGTTATTATGTTTCATTATAATCAATATGATATAATTTTAATTTTGGAATGAAATGCATATTAAAATTTAAAATCAAATCTTCTTTTTAATAGATTATATATTATATAATTTAGTGTTGGATGATATTTCAAATAAAATAACATTTTTATGTAATATATATTTGACCATATTATCGTTTTTGTGTGTATTTATATCCGGTCTGACTCAAAGATTTTTCGTTATAGCAACTACTATGAATATTATATAGTTGACCATATTATTCTATACACATATTTTATTGATTTCTTTTCCATTATTAAAAAGTTCATTTTTATTCGTGTTAAATTTATTTATTATTTATTTATTGTCATTAATTATTTTTTTCACATTTGTTTATATAATTTAAACGGTTTCTGATAAATAATTAGATAAAACGGGAAAATATCAAATAATAATCCAGTCAGCATTTTTCTGCACTCCCAGGACCTCGAGGTCCTTTCTGTTGCAAAACACCCACTTTTCTGCACTCCCACTCCCTGACTTTTGTCCAATCAGCACAAGATCTGCACTCCCACTCCCTAACCAAGGTCCTTTCTGTTGTACATACTCTTAGCCTCAATCATCAGGGACAACACCCTTATAGAACCATGGGTCTAACAAGTCTTATACTAAGCTTTTACGAACATGAATCAATCAAACTCAAGTTAAAAACAACAAGAGTAAAACAAGTGTAAAACCCATATACAAACATGAAGCAAACAAGTTACCACAACAAAAGAGAACCAAAAGGTGTAGAACCTAGATTTCGCTAACATGTAGCTCAAGAGTAGATAAAAGTAAAGAAGGCCTAACAGTCCAAAGTCTGACCACCGACAACCAACCCAGGCACTCACACAACAAACGCAAAGCACCAGATCATAAAACGCCCAAAACTCCGTTCGAACTTGAACCTCGGATGAAAGCAGGACCGGTGGCCAACACCACAAAAACGATCACAGAAGCCAAAAAAATCATGACAACCTAACAAACGAATCTCTAACTCGCTCCTCAGTCACTATGACGGAAACCCACTGTTGACCAACACTGGGCGGCGACCTAAACAAGGGGAGAACATGTACCAAAGATCGGTACCGAGATCATAGATCGAACAAAAAGTTGTAAAGGATGGAGGCGAGTTCACCCGAAATAAATCACAAACGGGTGAGAGTCGGGCTAATGTTACCCGTGAATTTGTTTTATACTTAAAAAAAACAAAAATTCGACACGTGGCTGAATCTGAGAGTCTGACTAATGTTACCCTTAGGCGAATCACCCCATCAACGACGAATTATTGGGGGTGAAACTTCTTTCACTCAGGTGATATCACATTGCTTAATTGTCTCGCAATTTGCCCCGTATCAGGCGATATCCCATTCTTCTTTCACAAACTATTAAATCGTCCCGTCTTTCCTCCGATCTCGTCCCCCACCAATAGGAAAGCAACACTCAATTGTTTACCGGATTTGATAAAGGGCCCGATTCACATTTAACGGTTCCATCTATATTTTTGATATGACTAATTGAATTTTTAACATAAGAAAACAAAAAAAAAATATATAAAAAAACCGCATACAACTATTCACATTTATCGAATAGTCCTATAAAGAAGACATTGACTGAAAGGAGGGAACACATGCATGTCCTATAAAGAGTTTATATATTTGTATCATATATGTGATTTTTTGATATTTACCCAAAACAAAATCATGAACAAATATCCAACAATCGGTCTAATAACCTTACAAACCGCGGTTTTGTAGGCCTTTTGTCATGTTATATGCATTAATCATAAACAAAGAGACGGCCGACGGGCATCAATTCACCGTTTGTCTTTCCCAGCAATCTTGTTTCTTTTCCACATTCCATACATAATAACCCCAACTATTACAAACCAAAACACATCAAAGCTCTCCCCTTCCTTAGCTCCTAAGTTTCCTCTTTCTCCTGTCTTTAATTTGTTGCTTTCGTACTAACCAATGAAACTCATGCACAACATAGTTTACTCCTTTCTGGTCTTCCCCATCTTCGGACACTAAACAGTCTCGTACCCTCCCAGATTCCATTTCACTAGTACGGACATCACAAGGCATCTAATATGAAAAAGTATTACTTTTTAGTTTTTTTCTTCTTTTGTAATGATGTTAGAACTGACATCTTTATTCTATCTTTTAAAAATTATGATTTTAAACTTTATAAACAATAAGTAAAAAAGAAAAAAAATCTTTGAATTGTCTAGTGTATGGACGAAGACTAAGAGAGGTGAAAATTTTAGTTTTTGTTTTAAGTATTATTTTTGTAAGAGATAACGTCGATTCCTATAGTCTAGTTGAAAATATCATTTTCAATTCTTAACCGTTCCCGACCTTTTGTCACAGATCCTAACACAAAAGGTGGTTTGTTTTTACAAAATTTGTATATATAGTTCTGAAAAACCAGGTTAGGATTTGTGACCAAATGTCACGTTTTAGGTTACCTTTTGTATAAAAAAATACCTTTTTGTTTTTTTATCAGAGAAGTTTTATATATAGACAGTCTGAATTAAACAGACTTAAAACAAGGATAAGGACGCGGCATAAGACCTGCCAAAAAACAAGAAACTAAAATAGAACCCAAACGAGTCAATACAAAAACTAAAACTGAGGGAAACAAAAGACGAAAGACGAGCCCTACACACGGATGGTTGCTACTAACTCACGAAAAGTCAACTGCTCCAAGCCACGGCATAACGAAGAAAAAAAATATTTTTTGTGTTAAGATATGTGACAAAAAATCGAGGATGGTTAAGAAATTTTAATGAAATGTCACAAAATGCTAGAAAACAACGTTTTTCCTTTTTGTAATTTGTAAGTTATAAGTTCAGAATGAAATTGTTATTTGAAACAACCTTAAACAAAATCTAACAACAATATAAGTTCATAACATTTTCTTTACAACTATTAAAGAAAATAACTATAACTTACGAAAAAAAAAGCCAATACCTGAAGATACCTTTGTACGGTTATCCCCACCACAACAAAAAAGCAAAACCCAACACATTTTCACTATTTTACTCGACTTTCCATGTTTTTTCCAAATAGAAGCCAGATTTCCTTGTTTCAGTCAACACAGTCCTCTGTTCATTTCCTTCCTCCGCAAGGCTCCTCTCTTCTCCTACCTATAAATCTCATGGTCATCACATTAAATACGACAGTGAAATTGTTTTTATTTTCCAATTGAAATCGACAAAGAACATAGGCTAAAGATGGAGAGAAGTATCGCCAAAAAGGAAGAACTCTACGGTAGAAACTTACTGGAAAGGGTTTTCAAATGGCCTCTCAACGATCTAGTCAACAATCATCCTTACAAAGGACAGGTTTGTGTATCTGATCATTCGATTTCGAGCTTGAAATTTGCATAATCTATAACTTACCCACTTAAATTAACTCACAGGTGGATCCGATACCGGAGACATTCACATCGCCGGCCGAGTACATGAAATGGTTCGTGCAACCTCTGATTGCAGAAACGTACCATGATCTGTGCTCGAAGATGACATCAATGTCCAGACCTCCCGTGTGCGAAGTCTTGTCCGTAAGAATGGCCAGAAATTTCAGGTCTCCGGAAGAGTTGTTCTACAACGTTGTACTGAAACCCAAGAGGAGCGACGATCCGTGTAAAACTTACGCGCCTGAGTCCGGAGACCTCGTTGCCATAACGGACGAGTTTCCGAGACGGTTCGGTGAATTGGAGAGGCCTCGGAGACCTTTCCATGTTGGCTATGTGCAGGGGAGGAGTGACGGGGATTCGGACTCCATCACAGTCTTCTCCTCAAGGGCTATTGATTTTCGTGTGGAACTGCCCTCTTCGAAGGGGAACAAGACCCAGCTCTTTCTTGTTAATTTGACCAACTTGACTACGAGTATTCGGATCTTCAGAGCTTTGAACTCGGAGCTGCAAGGTGGGAACATGAAGATCATCGAACATGTGTTGCGGCCTAACAATGTTGTATGTGTTTATACCCTCGTACTTGCAATTACTACTGTTAAATGTTAATTGCATATGAATATTGTCTACCCTACTATTCTTTTGAGTTATTTATAGCTGCCTGAATTTTCAAGACATTACATAGAGCCTAGCCTACAATGTACTTCCACGTAAGTGCCAGACCTATTAACGTTCCTTTACAATTAGAGCTTATGTCATTTTAGTACACACCGTTAACTGTACTATAATTTTGGTTGTTGGTGAGGGGTAGTATGGTCATTTTACCTGTTTTGGATGGAAAATCATATGTAAAATTAACGGTGGGTACTAAAATGAAATTAATGAAAGTTTAGGGTACCGAGGTGACACAAAAAAGATTTAGGGTACTCTAAATGAATTAATAAAAGTTTAGGGTGTTGAGATGATACAAATTTTTTTTTAGAGTACTCTAAATGAAATATAAAATATTTAGGATATTGAGATGGAATTATCCCTGACATTTATTTGTCAAAAAATGGTGGAAATACCCTTGACCATAATTCCCAGAAAATATCAATTTTCATATTTTTAATTGTATTATGTTTTAAAGATTTATATTTATTAATCTGTTTCCTACATCTAATAAATAAAAATATTAAATATCGAAACTTACTTTTAAGTATTTGTCACGAACACTATACTACTCAACGTTTAAAGTCACAAATGCACTACCTTACGTATTGGTCACGCAATTTTGTTAGTAAAAATAAATGAAATATTTCATTTCGTTAATCATGTGTTATTTAATGGATAGTAAAATGATGATTTTACCCTTATTTATTTGACATTTATACATTTTAGAAGGAACATTATTCTTGTATTTTCGTTATTGTTTAATTTCTCCCATTTTTGTAAAGTTGGTATAATTATAACTCCTGTTTTAAAGTTGAGAAAATAATGATTGAACACTTTATTTTTTCACAGAATGAAGAATACTGCGCAGGGTGCGATTTCAAAGTAAGGTGCAGTGATGAGTTTTCACAGATAAGGTCTTTGGTTGAGTCTTCGGAGTCTAACGAGTCGCAAAGATCTGCAATTCTGAGCGGTATCAGTCTGAGAGTGTGCAAGGACAAGAACAGTGTGAACCTGATTTGGGGTCCTCCAGGGACAGGCAAAACAAAGACAACTAGTCTATTGTTGTTTTGCCTCCTTAAACTCAAATGTAGGACTCTCACTTGTTGTCCCAGTAACATTGCTGTTGTGACAGTTGCAGAGCGACTCTTGAGCAAAGTAACGGAGTCACTTGAGCACGATACTTATGGGTTAGGAGATATCGTTTTATTTGGTAACAGCGAGAGGCTGAAGATCTACGAGCACTTCGATCTTATTGACGTGTTTCTCGACTACAGAGTTGATGTACTAGCCAAGTGCTTCGCTCAAGCTTCAGGGTATAGACACAATTTGGAGGGAATGATGAGATTGCTTGAAGACCCCGTAGAGATGTACCGTTCACATTTGAGTCAAGAAGACGAGAAAAAGGATGAAGATAAAGATGATAGGTTGTTTCACAATGCTGAGATGGGCGATGAAAATGAAGGTCGAAACCAGAGCAGAAAGGTTTGGAAGAAAGCCATTGTCGAGGTTATGAAATCGAGCAAGAACACAAAGAAATTACAAGAGAAAGGAAAGGGAGATTCAGACGGCAGATCGAGGAGAAGTTCCGATCTGGATTGTAAGGAGTTTTTGTTAACAAGATTTCGATACATACGGGATCGGCTAGAGTTTTATATGGTGAATTTATACACACACTTGCCAAGCTCCATAATCTCCTTAGAGGTGGTGAAGAATATGATTTCGGCCCTTAAATTATTGAGGTCTCTCGAAAGAATATGGCGGGGGCTTACGAGCTTCTCAGGTGAAGATAAGAAAGAAGTTTGGTTCAGAGAAGCCTGCCTCGGCTCCATCCAATTGCTCCCGCTATCATTTTCTGTCCCACATTCTGATAGTTATGGGCTCAAAACCTTTTGCTTGTCACACGCCAAACTTGTTTTTTGTACCGCTTCGAGCTCGGTGAGGCTGCATGACGAAGGAATAGCGCCCGTGGAGCTTCTCGTTATCGACGAAGCTGCACAGCTTCGAGAATGTGAATCGACCATTCCACTGCAACTTTCGGGTCTTCGTCATGCTATTCTTATAGGAGATGAGAAGCAACTCCCACCAACGGTCATGAGTCAGGTATTGTCCACTTCGTAGCCTTTCTTATCATCGATATTTATTTATTTTGGATTAACTGCAGCTAGTTATTGTGTTTTAAACTTTTACATCCGGTCACCGACTTTTTTTTGTTTGAAATGACAAAAATACCCTTGAACCTATCTCAAAAACAGAATTCACACCTGTCGGAAAATCATATTGGTTAGCTACCGTTAATAGATGTAAAAACAATATGTTGTCCTCTTCTAGAGAGGTGTTTTGTTGTTTCTGGTTCTCAAGGATCCCCCTTGTCTTTCTTTTTTCATTTCGGGAAAAGGAGAATTTTAATATATTGTTTTGCTGATAAAAAAATATAAAAACAATACTTTTTTAAATATAAAACTAACAAAATTGTATTTTTTGAGACTTGGGCTGAGGGAATTCCCGATGTATTAAAAGATGTATAGTACTCAATAGCTATTTTTTTCCGAACTTTCTCATGACCATATTGAGACTACATTGCTAGATATCCAAGGATGCTGGGTTTGGGAGGAGTTTGTTTCAAAGGTTGGTTCAACTTGGCCACAAAAAGCAACTCCTCAATGTCCAATACAGGATGCATCCTTCCATCAGCTTGTTTCCCAACAGAGAGTTCTACGATATGCAGCTCAAGGACGCTCCTATGGTCCGAAAGAAAAGCTATGGACATCAGTTTCTTCGCGGGGACATGTTCGGGCCCTTCTCTTTCATCCAAATAGCTCGTGGGAAGGAAGGATACGATCCAGGAAGTCACAGCGCCAAGAACATGGTCGAGGTTGCTGTTGTTGTGGATATACTTTCCCGACTCTCTAAAGGTTTGTTACAAGTTTTTGCTTCTTTTTGTTAGAATATAGAACTATAATATGGTATCAGAGCTGGTACTCGTGGGCGGGAACTTTTTGTTGAGTTCATCTTGGTACTTTTTTTTACTGATTTTTAAGTCTTTTGTATCCATTAGTATTCAAGCGCACTAAGAGGAAGGTTAGTGTGGGTGTGATATCGCCTTACAATGCTCAAGTGCATGCGATTCAGGACAAGATTGAAAGCTTGTGTGCACATTCAGGCAATGGCTTCTCTGTTAGCGTTCGATCTATAGACGGGTTTCAAGGGAGTGAAGAGGATGTGATCATCGTATCCACCGTTAGAAGTAATGCCAAGAGCGATTTGAAGTTCATTTCGAGCCACCAAAGGACAAATGTGGCTTTGACCCGCGCCAAGTACATACCGCTTCTCTCATGAATTATACATACCTCTGCTTTTTCTTCGATTTTTGATTTGGGTTTTGGTCTGTGCAGGTATTGCCTTTGGGTATTGGGGAGTGGAAAGGCTTTGAAGAACAGTGACACCATTTGGAAGAGTTTGGTTGTGGATGCAGAGAGACGGGGATGCTTCTTTGAGGCTGAGAAAGATGTTGATTTGGCCAAGGCTATTTCAGATGAGCTTCAGCAGATTGATACTGATACTACTGTGCAGCTCTTGCCAGATTCATTTGGTTCATTGAGTTTAAGAGATGGATCAGAATCATCCTCTAGGAGTTCAAGGTGTGATACAATTAGCTTAGCTAAACTATGAACTTTTGTTTGTGAGGATCTATGTTGGATTAGTAGGTGACATTCTCTGATCATCTTGTAAATGGTTGTGTTTCAGATATTACCAGAACTCCAGCACAAGAGGGAGAGGGAGAAGGAGAAGTTCTGGTTTCCTGAGGAATCAGAGGTGGTGAAGACCAATATTGATGCTTGAATATATTTGATGGATTGTAGATTACTAGAGCTGCATCAGAAATATCACTGTTAGTCAAACTTTATATATTTCTGTCCATATAACAGATCAAATACTCAACTATGATTTATTCGTTGTTAATATTCAGATGACAAAATACACTGAATCTAACGTCCGGGCAAAATGAAGTCATATCCTATACATATATTTTTAACTTTTTTTATATGCGGTGTATTAAATTCTGAACCCTACTCGCTTCTGTCGAGACCTCCTTTCCTCGCACTGTCAAGACCTAACCCTAGCTATGGAGTTAGCCCATGTTCCTGCCGCGTTCGCCATGCAGAGCTCTACGGAGGTCGTGTCGGCGGCGTGGTCTGCCCTGTCCCCTTGGTCGGCGTCCTCATCCTCTCCTGTCACCACACCGAGGTCCTCGTTCGGATCAGCAACATGATCATCCGCCTCCCCCCCGAGCGTGATCGTTACCTCCTCGGACACCTCATCCTCCTCCTGCCCGTCAGCCTCTCCTTCGCCGCTGCACCGATCCTACTCGTGGCCTCCATCTTCGCCGGCTCCCTACATGGGGGCCGCGTCGTCGCCGCTCGGGTCTGGAGGCCTCTCCGCCACGACGTGGTTTTGCGCGGGGCCGGCTGGGGGAGCCTGGTTTTGGAGGTCCTTCCCGCATCTAGCGACCGCGATTCATGACTACTGTGACCCATGACCTTGCTTTGGGTAGTCGGCGGGTGCACAGCCAGTCCGGCTATCAGGCGGGCCTTTGTCGTCTCCAGATCGCCCTAGGTTTGTGAGGGGCGGGCCCGAGAATCCTATCCATTTGTCTGGCTGGTTCACTTCGACCACCTGGGTATATCGTTTACATCGGGCCTCTGTCCCGGTGGGGGGGGGGGGGTCTCGGCCCTCTGGTTGGTCGGACTCTACGGATGATGGCCGTGAACAGGGTGCGAGTGGCTATTGGCGACCACTTCGGGTGGAACCACTGGCGTACTATGACCTTACATGGGGTATCCAAACGGGGCAGCTCGTAGGACCTCGGCCTTGGCCAGAGCATCCGGAGCCGCAGGGCCATGGTGGCGTGGAGCTGTTAGGTTTGGGGGTTGGCCGACCCACCTTTTCCCCTGGATCCCTTACTTAAGATTGGGTTGCGTCGTGGCTTGGGGGACGAGGCTTCTTTAGAGCCAGTCCCTAACTTGGGAGCTGGTCCTTTGTGGGCAATGGACCCATTGTGTCACGCCCCAAATGCGGTTTTGACCGGACTCGAGACGTGAACTAAAGTAATAAATTAAATAATAGAAATAAAAGCAACTTAAGCGAATTAAATCTCAAAATTTAGTTCCAACATAAAATAACTCCGAAAATTTGTTCCAAAACATGATAAAATGTTACGAGTCACAGCTCAGACCGAAATAAATAAATAGAGTTCAATACAAGGAGTACGCCACTACTAAGTCAACCCTTCCCCAGACTCTCGCTGAGCATACAGAGCTCTGAGACGTCCTCTAGACCGACTCACCATCAAAACCTGTAAAACAGTAAACATAAAGGGGTGAGCTTACGCTCAGTAGGAAAAAGTAGTAAAGTAAAGAAACCCCCGCTTTAACAACAAAGCCTGATTAGTACAATTATCCAAAAGACACTAATCAAAGATCAAACATAATTGAACATTTAATAAAATAGTACTCAAAGGAGGTCAAAGGAAAGACAACTTTATCACCAAAGGAATCAACTAGGAAACACACAAATACCGGAAAGCTGATAATCGAACCACAAGACTCTGATCCGTACACTGACCCGTATATCATATCAGAATGCCCCTCGGTCCAGAGGAGACACATACCATCGGGGCTCCCGGAAACGTTCCCTAGGAACACATATCGTCGGAGGTCCCGGAAATGTCTCCAAAGGACCACTGATCATCGGGGTGCAACAAGTAATATATCATACCGGAAACGCACATCGGCCTAGATATCTTCCCGGAACTACTCCCTCGGGGTAAACAATCACACGTCATACCGGAAACGCACATCGGCCAGGACGTATTCCCGGAAACGCACATCGGGGTACATAATCATATACCATACCGGAACTGCACATCGGACTAGGTATCTTCCCGGAATGTCCACCTCGGGGTACACACGCACATCATACCGGAACCGCACATCGGTCTAGATGTCTTCCCGGAATGTCCACCTCGGGGTACACACTCAAACCACACAATAGCATAACAAGCACAATACAACCACACACGTTGTCAACCCAAGCTTACCGGCATGACTTACCAACCACGTACCATCGGTCTATCACTCACCCGACCATATCATTAGGCACAATCAATTCACATTCAAACATTCACTCAATCAATCAATCAATCATAACACGGATCAATCATTTACATTGCGATCATCATACTTCAACTTGTTAAGTATGACTCTTATCTTATCCTAAGGACGGAACATGTATCGACCTTAAGGACGAACAATCATCAATAAGCACAATCAACACGCAATCCTAAGGCTCGACATGACCATTCTACCAGCACGACAATTTCCCAAGATATTGAAAGCGATTAATCTAGTGAATCACATCCTACATGCAAACTAAGACTCGTCCGGTTATTAATGTAATTGAAAACCGGTTAATCTAGTGAATCACATCCTATATGCAAACTAGGACCTTTCCGGTTATTATTATCCTATAGGCATACTATTAACATTATTTAAATTAAGAGTGGAGTTTGCTACTCTTCCCTACCTTGAGTTCTCCAACGCTTAGTACTCCTAGCTGCTGACGTCCTGGCTAGCTTCCTCCTCGTCCTCTCACGTGGTCCCAACGGCCTCTTCCTCCGTCAAGTCCCGGTCCAAGGTCTTGGACCACAAATTAATGTTATAATTCATAACTAAACAAAGACGGTTTTAAATTAAACTACCTAAATTACCCTTAACGATGAAAACTTGGGCTAAAGGCAAATTGGGCCCAAACTAGGCCCAACTCGGACAACCCATGGATTTGAACACTTGCCCGGAACCGGACCCGGACCGTACCTCTCAGGGGCCCGGCACCAGACCCGGACCGTGCCCCTCAGAGGGCCTGTCTGGAACTCGGACCGTGCCGCTCAGAGGGCCGGTACCGAGCTCGGACCGTGTCACTCAGAGGGTCGGCACCAGGCACGTTCCGTGCCGCTCAAAGGGCCGGCACCGAGCCCGTTCCGTGCCGCTCAGAGGGCCGGACTCGGACCCTCTCCGTGCCTCGTTCCGTGTCAGATCTGGGCAGCCCCAACCCCTTCTTCTCCAACTTCGATTCTACGAAAATCTACTTCAAAAACTCCATTTTTACTATCACAAGCTCCAAAAACAGTCACCAAAACCTTCAGACTTCAATCCCCAAAATGGGTTTTAATCAAAGCTTCAACAATCTAACAAAACCAACCTAAACTTCACTAATTCTTCACCAAAAACCACCGTCTAAATCAACTAGGAAACACACAAATACCGGAAAGCTGATAATCGAACCACAAGACTCTGATCCGTACACTGACCCGTATATCATATCAGAATGCCCCTCGGTCCAGAGGAGACACATACCATCGGGGCTCCCGGAAACGTTCCCTAGGAACACATATCGTCGGAGGTCCCGGAAATGTCTCCAAAGGACCACTGATCATCGGGGTGCAACAAGTAATATATCATACCGGAAACGCACATCGGCCTAGATATCTTCCCGGAACTACTCCCTCGGGGTAAACAATCACACGTCATACCGGAAACGCACATCGGCCTGGACGTATTCCCGGAAACGCACATCGGGGTACATAATCATATACCATACCGGAACTGCACATCGGACTAGGTATCTTCCCGGAATGTCCACCTCGGGGTACACACGCACATCATACCGGAACCGCACATCGGTCTAGATGTCTTCCCGGAATGTCCACCTCGGGGTACACACTCAAACCACACAATAGCATAACAAGCACAATACAACCACACACGTTGTCAACCCAAGCTTACCGGCATGACTTACCAACCACGTACCATCGGTCTATCACTCACCCGACCATATCATTAGGCACAATCAATTCACATTCAAACATTCACTCAATCAATCAATCAATCATAACACGGATCAATCATTTACATTGCGATCATCATACTTCAACTTGTTAAGTATGACTCTTATCTTATCCTAAGGACGGAACATGTATCGACCTTAAGGACGAACAATCATCAATAAGCACAATCAACACGCAATCCTAAGGCTCGACATGACCATTCTACCAGCACGACAATTTCCCAAGATATTGAAAGCGATTAATCTAGTGAATCACATCCTACATGCAAACTAAGACTCGTCCGGTTATTAATGTAATTGAAAACCGGTTAATCTAGTGAATCACATCCTATATGCAAACTAGGACCTTTCCGGTTATTATTATCCTATAGGCATACTATTAACATTATTTAAATTAAGAGTGGAGTTTGCTACTCTTCCCTACCTTGAGTTCTCCAACGCTTAGTACTCCTAGCTGCTGACGTCCTGGCTAGCTTCCTCCTCGTCCTCTCACGTGGTCCCAACGGCCTCTTCCTCCGTCAAGTCCCGGTCCAAGGTCTTGGACCACAAATTAATGTTATAATTCATAACTAAACAAAGACGGTTTTAAATTAAACTACCTAAATTACCCTTAACGATGAAAACTTGGGCTAAAGGCAAATTGGGCCCAAACTAGGCCCAACTCGGACAACCCATGGATTTGAACACTTGCCCGGAACCGGACCCGGACAGTACCTCTCAGGGGCCCGGCACCAGACCCGGACCGTGCCCCTCAGAGGGCCTGTCTGGAACTCGGACCGTGCCGCTCAGAGGGCCGGTACCGAGCTCGGACCGTGCCGCTCAGAGGGCCGGTACCGAGCTCGGACCGTGTCACTCAGAGGGTCGGCACCAGGCACGTTCCGTGCCGCTCAAAGGGCCGGCACCGAGCCCGTTCCGTGCCGCTCAGAGGGCCGGACTCGGACCCTCTCCGTGCCTCGTTCCGTGTCAGATCTGGGCAGCCCCAACCCCTTCTTCTCCAACTTCGATTCTACGAAAATCTACTTCAAAAACTCCATTTTTACTATCACAAGCTCCAAAAACAGTCACCAAAACCTTCAGACTTCAATCCCCAAAATGGGTTTTCATCAAAGCTTCAACAATCTAACAAAACCAACCTAAACTTCACTAATTCTTCACCAAAAACCACCGTCTAAATCAACTAGGAAACACACAAATACCGGAAAGCTGATAATCGAACCACAAGACTCTGATCCGTACACTGACCCGTATATCATATCAGAATGCCCCTCGGTCCAGAGGAGACACATACCATCGGGGCTCCCGGAAACGTTCCCTAGGAACACATATCGTCGGAGGTCCCGGAAATGTCTCCAAAGGACCACTGATCATCGGGGTGCAACAAGTAATATATCATACCGGAAACGCACATCGGCCTAGATATCTTCCCGGAACTACTCCCTCGGGGTAAACAATCACACGTCATACCGGAAACGCACATCGGCCTGGACGTATTCCCGGAAACGCACATCGGGGTACATAATCATATACCATACCGGAACTGCACATCGGACTAGGTATCTTCCCGGAATGTCCACCTCGGGGTACACACGCACATCATACCGGAACCGCACATCGGTCTAGATGTCTTCCCGGAATGTCCACCTCGGGGTACACACTCAAACCACACAATAGCATAACAAGCACAATACAACCACACACGTTGTCAACCCAAGCTTACCGGCATGACTTACCAACCACGTACCATCGGTCTATCACTCACCCGACCATATCATTAGGCACAATCAATTCACATTCAAACATTCACTCAATCAATCAATCAATCATAACACGGATCAATCATTTACATTGCGATCATCATACTTCAACTTGTTAAGTATGACTCTTATCTTATCCTAAGGACGGAACATGTATCGACCTTAAGGACGAACAATCATCAATAAGCACAATCAACACGCAATCCTAAGGCTCGACATGACCATTCTACCAGCACGACAATTTCCCAAGATATTGAAAGCGATTAATCTAGTGAATCACATCCTACATGCAAACTAAGACTCGTCCGGTTATTAATGTAATTGAAAACCGGTTAATCTAGTGAATCACATCCTATATGCAAACTAGGACCTTTCCGGTTATTATTATCCTATAGGCATACTATTAACATTATTTAAATTAAGAGTGGAGTTTGCTACTCTTCCCTACCTTGAGTTCTCCAACGCTTAGTACTCCTAGCTGCTGACGTCCTGGCTAGCTTCCTCCTCGTCCTCTCACGTGGTCCCAACGGCCTCTTCCTCCGTCAAGTCCCGGTCCAAGGTCTTGGACCACAAATTAATGTTATAATTCATAACTAAACAAAGACGGTTTTAAATTAAACTACCTAAATTACCCTTAACGATGAAAACTTGGGCTAAAGGCAAATTGGGCCCAAACTAGGCCCAACTCGGACAACCCATGGATTTGAACACTTGCCCGGAACCGGACCCGGACAGTACCTCTCAGGGGCCCGGCACCAGACCCGGACCGTGCCCCTCAGAGGGCCTGTCTGGAACTCGGACCGTGCCGCTCAGAGGGCCGGTACCGAGCTCGGACCGTGCCGCTCAGAGGGCCGGTACCGAGCTCGGACCGTGTCACTCAGAGGGTCGGCACCAGGCACGTTCCGTGCCGCTCAAAGGGCCGGCACCGAGCCCGTTCCGTGCCGCTCAGAGGGCCGGACTCGGACCCTCTCCGTGCCTCGTTCCGTGTCAGATCTGGGCAGCCCCAACCCCTTCTTCTCCAACTTCGATTCTACGAAAATCTACTTCAAAAACTCCATTTTTACTATCACAAGCTCCAAAAACAGTCACCAAAACCTTCAGACTTCAATCCCCAAAATGGGTTTTCATCAAAGCTTCAACAATCTAACAAAACCAACCTAAACTTCACTAATTCTTCACCAAAAACCACCGTCTAAATCAACTAGGAAACACACAAATACCGGAAAGCTGATAATCGAACCACAAGACTCTGATCCGTACACTGACCCGTATATCATATCAGAATGCCCCTCGGTCCAGAGGAGACACATACCATCGGGGCTCCCGGAAACGTTCCCTAGGAACACATATCGTCGGAGGTCCCGGAAATGTCTCCAAAGGACCACTGATCATCGGGGTGCAACAAGTAATATATCATACCGGAAACGCACATCGGCCTAGATATCTTCCCGGAACTACTCCCTCGGGGTAAACAATCACACGTCATACCGGAAACGCACATCGGCCTGGACGTATTCCCGGAAACGCACATCGGGGTACATAATCATATACCATACCGGAACTGCACATCGGACTAGGTATCTTCCCGGAATGTCCACCTCGGGGTACACACGCACATCATACCGGAACCGCACATCGGTCTAGATGTCTTCCCGGAATGTCCACCTCGGGGTACACACTCAAACCACACAATAGCATAACAAGCACAATACAACCACACACGTTGTCAACCCAAGCTTACCGGCATGACTTACCAACCACGTACCATCGGTCTATCACTCACCCGACCATATCATTAGGCACAATCAATTCACATTCAAACATTCACTCAATCAATCAATCAATCATAACACGGATCAATCATTTACATTGCGATCATCATACTTCAACTTGTTAAGTATGACTCTTATCTTATCCTAAGGACGGAACATGTATCGACCTTAAGGACGAACAATCATCAATAAGCACAATCAACACGCAATCCTAAGGCTCGACATGACCATTCTACCAGCACGACAATTTCCCAAGATATTGAAAGCGATTAATCTAGTGAATCACATCCTACATGCAAACTAAGACTCGTCCGGTTATTAATGTAATTGAAAACCGGTTAATCTAGTGAATCACATCCTATATGCAAACTAGGACCTTTCCGGTTATTATTATCCTATAGGCATACTATTAACATTATTTAAATTAAGAGTGGAGTTTGCTACTCTTCCCTACCTTGAGTTCTCCAACGCTTAGTACTCCTAGCTGCTGACGTCCTGGCTAGCTTCCTCCTCGTCCTCTCACGTGGTCCCAACGGCCTCTTCCTCCGTCAAGTCCCGGTCCAAGGTCTTGGACCACAAATTAATGTTATAATTCATAACTAAACAAAGACGGTTTTAAATTAAACTACCTAAATTACCCTTAACGATGAAAACTTGGGCTAAAGGCAAATTGGGCCCAAACTAGGCCCAACTCGGACAACCCATGGATTTGAACACTTGCCCGGAACCGGACCCGGACCGTACCTCTCAGGGGCCCGGCACCAGACCCGGACCGTGCCCCTCAGAGGGCCTGTCTGGAACTCGGACCGTGCCGCTCAGAGGGCCGGTACCGAGCTCGGACCGTGTCACTCAGAGGGTCGGCACCAGGCACGTTCCGTGCCGCTCAAAGGGCCGGCACCGAGCCCGTTCCGTGCCGCTCAGAGGGCCGGACTCGGACCCTCTCCGTGCCTCGTTCCGTGTCAGATCTGGGCAGCCCCAACCCCTTCTTCTCCAACTTCGATTCTACGAAAATCTACTTCAAAAACTCCATTTTTACTATCACAAGCTCCAAAAACAGTCACCAAAACCTTCAGACTTCAATCCCCAAAATGGGTTTTCATCAAAGCTTCAACAATCTAACAAAACCAACCTAAACTTCACTAATTCTTCACCAAAAACCACCGTCTAAATCAACTAGGAAACACACAAATACCGGAAAGCTGATAATCGAACCACAAGACTCTGATCCGTACACTGACCCGTATATCATATCAGAATGCCCCTCGGTCCAGAGGAGACACATACCATCGGGGCTCCCGGAAACGTTCCCTAGGAACACATATCGTCGGAGGTCCCGGAAATGTCTCCAAAGGACCACTGATCATCGGGGTGCAACAAGTAATATATCATACCGGAAACGCACATCGGCCTAGATATCTTCCCGGAACTACTCCCTCGGGGTAAACAATCACACGTCATACCGGAAACGCACATCGGCCTGGACGTATTCCCGGAAACGCACATCGGGGTACATAATCATATACCATACCGGAACTGCACATCGGACTAGGTATCTTCCCGGAATGTCCACCTCGGGGTACACACGCACATCATACCGGAACCGCACATCGGTCTAGATGTCTTCCCGGAATGTCCACCTCGGGGTACACACTCAAACCACACAATAGCATAACAAGCACAATACAACCACACACGTTGTCAACCCAAGCTTACCGGCATGACTTACCAACCACGTACCATCGGTCTATCACTCACCCGACCATATCATTAGGCACAATCAATTCACATTCAAACATTCACTCAATCAATCAATCAATCATAACACGGATCAATCATTTACATTGCGATCATCATACTTCAACTTGTTAAGTATGACTCTTATCTTATCCTAAGGACGGAACATGTATCGACCTTAAGGACGAACAATCATCAATAAGCACAATCAACACGCAATCCTAAGGCTCGACATGACCATTCTACCAGCACGACAATTTCCCAAGATATTGAAAGCGATTAATCTAGTGAATCACATCCTACATGCAAACTAAGACTCGTCCGGTTATTAATGTAATTGAAAACCGGTTAATCTAGTGAATCACATCCTATATGCAAACTAGGACCTTTCCGGTTATTATTATCCTATAGGCATACTATTAACATTATTTAAATTAAGAGTGGAGTTTGCTACTCTTCCCTACCTTGAGTTCTCCAACGCTTAGTACTCCTAGCTGCTGACGTCCTGGCTAGCTTCCTCCTCGTCCTCTCACGTGGTCCCAACGGCCTCTTCCTCCGTCAAGTCCCGGTCCAAGGTCTTGGACCACAAATTAATGTTATAATTCATAACTAAACAAAGACGGTTTTAAATTAAACTACCTAAATTACCCTTAACGATGAAAACTTGGGCTAAAGGCAAATTGGGCCCAAACTAGGCCCAACTCGGACAACCCATGGATTTGAACACTTGCCCGGAACCGGACCCGGACCGTACCTCTCAGGGGCCCGGCACCAGACCCGGACCGTGCCCCTCAGAGGGCCTGTCTGGAACTCGGACCGTGCCGCTCAGAGGGCCGGTACCGAGCTCGGACCGTGTCACTCAGAGGGTCGGCACCAGGCACGTTCCGTGCCGCTCAAAGGGCCGGCACCGAGCCCGTTCCGTGCCGCTCAGAGGGCCGGACTCGGACCCTCTCCGTGCCTCGTTCCGTGTCAGATCTGGGCAGCCCCAACCCCTTCTTCTCCAACTTCGATTCTACGAAAATCTACTTCAAAAACTCCATTTTTACTATCACAAGCTCCAAAAACAGTCACCAAAACCTTCAGACTTCAATCCCCAAAATGGGTTTTCATCAAAGCTTCAACAATCTAACAAAACCAACCTAAACTTCACTAATTCTTCACCAAAAACCACCGTCTAAATCAACTAGGAAACACACAAATACCGGAAAGCTGATAATCGAACCACAAGACTCTGATCCGTACACTGACCCGTATATCATATCAGAATGCCCCTCGGTCCAGAGGAGACACATACCATCGGGGCTCCCGGAAACGTTCCCTAGGAACACATATCGTCGGAGGTCCCGGAAATGTCTCCAAAGGACCACTGATCATCGGGGTGCAACAAGTAATATATCATACCGGAAACGCACATCGGCCTAGATATCTTCCCGGAACTACTCCCTCGGGGTAAACAATCACACGTCATACCGGAAACGCACATCGGCCTGGACGTATTCCCGGAAACGCACATCGGGGTACATAATCATATACCATACCGGAACTGCACATCGGACTAGGTATCTTCCCGGAATGTCCACCTCGGGGTACACACGCACATCATACCGGAACCGCACATCGGTCTAGATGTCTTCCCGGAATGTCCACCTCGGGGTACACACTCAAACCACACAATAGCATAACAAGCACAATACAACCACACACGTTGTCAACCCAAGCTTACCGGCATGACTTACCAACCACGTACCATCGGTCTATCACTCACCCGACCATATCATTAGGCACAATCAATTCACATTCAAACATTCACTCAATCAATCAATCAATCATAACACGGATCAATCATTTACATTGCGATCATCATACTTCAACTTGTTAAGTATGACTCTTATCTTATCCTAAGGACGGAACATGTATCGACCTTAAGGACGAACAATCATCAATAAGCACAATCAACACGCAATCCTAAGGCTCGACATGACCATTCTACCAGCACGACAATTTCCCAAGATATTGAAAGCGATTAATCTAGTGAATCACATCCTACATGCAAACTAAGACTCGTCCGGTTATTAATGTAATTGAAAACCGGTTAATCTAGTGAATCACATCCTATATGCAAACTAGGACCTTTCCGGTTATTATTATCCTATAGGCATACTATTAACATTATTTAAATTAAGAGTGGAGTTTGCTACTCTTCCCTACCTTGAGTTCTCCAACGCTTAGTACTCCTAGCTGCTGACGTCCTGGCTAGCTTCCTCCTCGTCCTCTCACGTGGTCCCAACGGCCTCTTCCTCCGTCAAGTCCCGGTCCAAGGTCTTGGACCACAAATTAATGTTATAATTCATAACTAAACAAAGACGGTTTTAAATTAAACTACCTAAATTACCCTTAACGATGAAAACTTGGGCTAAAGGCAAATTGGGCCCAAACTAGGCCCAACTCGGACAACCCATGGATTTGAACACTTGCCCGGAACCGGACCCGGACCGTACCTCTCAGGGGCCCGGCACCAGACCCGGACCGTGCCCCTCAGAGGGCCTGTCTGGAACTCGGACCGTGCCGCTCAGAGGGCCGGTACCGAGCTCGGACCGTGTCACTCAGAGGGTCGGCACCAGGCACGTTCCGTGCCGCTCAAAGGGCCGGAACCGAGCCCGTTCCGTGCCGCTCAGAGGGCCGGACTCGGACCCTCTCCGTGCCTCGTTCCGTGTCAGATCTGGGCAGCCCCAACCCCTTCTTCTCCAACTTCGATTCTACGAAAATCTACTTCAAAAACTCCATTTTTACTATCACAAGCTCCAAAAACAGTCACCAAAACCTTCAGACTTCAATCCCCAAAATGGGTTTTCATCAAAGCTTCAACAATCTAACAAAACCAACCTAAACTTCACTAATTCTTCACCAAAAACCACCGTCTAAATCAACTAGGAAACACACAAATACCGGAAAGCTGATAATCGAACCACAAGACTCTGATCCGTACACTGACCCGTATATCATATCAGAATGCCCCTCGGTCCAGAGGAGACACATACCATCGGGGCTCCCGGAAACGTTCCCTAGGAACACATATCGTCGGAGGTCCCGGAAATGTCTCCAAAGGACCACTGATCATCGGGGTGCAACAAGTAATATATCATACCGGAAACGCACATCGGCCTAGATATCTTCCCGGAACTACTCCCTCGGGGTAAACAATCACACGTCATACCGGAAACGCACATCGGCCTGGACGTATTCCCGGAAACGCACATCGGGGTACATAATCATATACCATACCGGAACTGCACATCGGACTAGGTATCTTCCCGGAATGTCCACCTCGGGGTACACACTCAAACCACACAATAGCATAACAAGCACAATACAACCACACACGTTGTCAACCCAAGCTTACCGGCATGACTTACCAACCACGTACCATCGGTCTATCACTCACCCGACCATATCATTAGGCACAATCAATTCACATTCAAACATTCACTCAATCAATCAATCAATCATAACACGGATCAATCATTTACATTGCGATCATCATACTTCAACTTGTTAAGTATGACTCTTATCTTATCCTAAGGACGGAACATGTATCGACCTTAAGGACGAACAATCATCAATAAGCACAATCAACACGCAATCCTAAGGCTCGACATGACCATTCTACCAGCACGACAATTTCCCAAGATATTGAAAGCGATTAATCTAGTGAATCACATCCTACATGCAAACTAAGACTCGTCCGGTTATTAATGTAATTGAAAACCGGTTAATCTAGTGAATCACATCCTATATGCAAACTAGGACCTTTCCGGTTATTATTATCCTATAGGCATACTATTAACATTATTTAAATTAAGAGTGGAGTTTGCTACTCTTCCCTACCTTGAGTTCTCCAACGCTTAGTACTCCTAGCTGCTGACGTCCTGGCTAGCTTCCTCCTCGTCCTCTCACGTGGTCCCAACGGCCTCTTCCTCCGTCAAGTCCCGGTCCAAGGTCTTGGACCACAAATTAATGTTATAATTCATAACTAAACAAAGACGGTTTTAAATTAAACTACCTAAATTACCCTTAACGATGAAAACTTGGGCTAAAGGCAAATTGGGCCCAAACTAGGCCCAACTCGGACAACCCATGGATTTGAACACTTGCCCGGAACCGGACCCGGACCGTACCTCTCAGGGGCCCGGCACCAGACCCGGACCGTGCCCCTCAGAGGGCCTGTCTGGAACTCGGACCGTGCCGCTCAGAGGGCCGGTACCGAGCTCGGACCGTGTCACTCAGAGGGTCGGCACCAGGCACGTTCCGTGCCGCTCAAAGGGCCGGCACCGAGCCCGTTCCGTGCCGCTCAGAGGGCCGGACTCGGACCCTCTCCGTGCCTCGTTCCGTGTCAGATCTGGGCAGCCCCAACCCCTTCTTCTCCAACTTCGATTCTACGAAAATCTACTTCAAAAACTCCATTTTTACTATCACAAGCTCCAAAAACAGTCACCAAAACCTTCAGACTTCAATCCCCAAAATGGGTTTTCATCAAAGCTTCAACAATCTAACAAAACCAACCTAAACTTCACTAATTCTTCACCAAAAACCACCGTCTAAATCAACTAGGAAACACACAAATACCGGAAAGCTGATAATCGAACCACAAGACTCTGATCCGTACACTGACCCGTATATCATATCAGAATGCCCCTCGGTCCAGAGGAGACACATACCATCGGGGCTCCCGGAAACGTTCCCTAGGAACACATATCGTCGGAGGTCCCGGAAATGTCTCCAAAGGACCACTGATCATCGGGGTGCAACAAGTAATATATCATACCGGAAACGCACATCGGCCTAGATATCTTCCCGGAACTACTCCCTCGGGGTAAACAATCACACGTCATACCGGAAACGCACATCGGCCTGGACGTATTCCCGGAAACGCACATCGGGGTACATAATCATATACCATACCGGAACTGCACATCGGACTAGGTATCTTCCCGGAATGTCCACCTCGGGGTACACACGCACATCATACCGGAACCGCACATCGGTCTAGATGTCTTCCCGGAATGTCCACCTCGGGGTACACACTCAAACCACACAATAGCATAACAAGCACAATACAACCACACACGTTGTCAACCCAAGCTTACCGGCATGACTTACCAACCACGTACCATCGGTCTATCACTCACCCGACCATATCATTAGGCACAATCAATTCACATTCAAACATTCACTCAATCAATCAATCAATCATAACACGGATCAATCATTTACATTGCGATCATCATACTTCAACTTGTTAAGTATGACTCTTATCTTATCCTAAGGACGGAACATGTATCGACCTTAAGGACGAACAATCATCAATAAGCACAATCAACACGCAATCCTAAGGCTCGACATGACCATTCTACCAGCACGACAATTTCCCAAGATATTGAAAGCGATTAATCTAGTGAATCACATCCTACATGCAAACTAAGACTCGTCCGGTTATTAATGTAATTGAAAACCGGTTAATCTAGTGAATCACATCCTATATGCAAACTAGGACCTTTCCGGTTATTATTATCCTATAGGCATACTATTAACATTATTTAAATTAAGAGTGGAGTTTGCTACTCTTCCCTACCTTGAGTTCTCCAACGCTTAGTACTCCTAGCTGCTGACGTCCTGGCTAGCTTCCTCCTCGTCCTCTCACGTGGTCCCAACGGCCTCTTCCTCCGTCAAGTCCCGGTCCAAGGTCTTGGACCACAAATTAATGTTATAATTCATAACTAAACAAAGACGGTTTTAAATTAAACTACCTAAATTACCCTTAACGATGAAAACTTGGGCTAAAGGCAAATTGGGCCCAAACTAGGCCCAACTCGGACAACCCATGGATTTGAACACTTGCCCGGAACCGGACCCGGACCGTACCTCTCAGGGGCCCGGCACCAGACCCGGACCGTGCCCCTCAGAGGGCCTGTCTGGAACTCGGACCGTGCCGCTCAGAGGGCCGGTACCGAGCTCGGACCGTGTCACTCAGAGGGTCGGCACCAGGCACGTTCCGTGCCGCTCAAAGGGCCGGCACCGAGCCCGTTCCGTGCCGCTCAGAGGGCCGGACTCGGACCCTCTCCGTGCCTCGTTCCGTGTCAGATCTGGGCAGCCCCAACCCCTTCTTCTCCAACTTCGATTCTACGAAAATCTACTTCAAAAACTCCATTTTTACTATCACAAGCTCCAAAAACAGTCACCAAAACCTTCAGACTTCAATCCCCAAAATGGGTTTTCATCAAAGCTTCAACAATCTAACAAAACCAACCTAAACTTCACTAATTCTTCACCAAAAACCACCGTCTAAATCAACTAGGAAACACACAAATACCGGAAAGCTGATAATCGAACCACAAGACTCTGATCCGTACACTGACCCGTATATCATATCAGAATGCCCCTCGGTCCAGAGGAGACACATACCATCGGGGCTCCCGGAAACGTTCCCTAGGAACACATATCGTCGGAGGTCCCGGAAATGTCTCCAAAGGACCACTGATCATCGGGGTGCAACAAGTAATATATCATACCGGAAACGCACATCGGCCTAGATATCTTCCCGGAACTACTCCCTCGGGGTAAACAATCACACGTCATACCGGAAACGCACATCGGCCTGGACGTATTCCCGGAAACGCACATCGGGGTACATAATCATATACCATACCGGAACTGCACATCGGACTAGGTATCTTCCCGGAATGTCCACCTCGGGGTACACACGCACATCATACCGGAACCGCACATCGGTCTAGATGTCTTCCCGGAATGTCCACCTCGGGGTACACACTCAAACCACACAATAGCATAACAAGCACAATACAACCACACACGTTGTCAACCCAAGCTTACCGGCATGACTTACCAACCACGTACCATCGGTCTATCACTCACCCGACCATATCATTAGGCACAATCAATTCACATTCAAACATTCACTCAATCAATCAATCAATCATAACACGGATCAATCATTTACATTGCGATCATCATACTTCAACTTGTTAAGTATGACTCTTATCTTATCCTAAGGACGGAACATGTATCGACCTTAAGGACGAACAATCATCAATAAGCACAATCAACACGCAATCCTAAGGCTCGACATGACCATTCTACCAGCACGACAATTTCCCAAGATATTGAAAGCGATTAATCTAGTGAATCACATCCTACATGCAAACTAAGACTCGTCCGGTTATTAATGTAATTGAAAACCGGTTAATCTAGTGAATCACATCCTATATGCAAACTAGGACCTTTCCGGTTATTATTATCCTATAGGCATACTATTAACATTATTTAAATTAAGAGTGGAGTTTGCTACTCTTCCCTACCTTGAGTTCTCCAACGCTTAGTACTCCTAGCTGCTGACGTCCTGGCTAGCTTCCTCCTCGTCCTCTCACGTGGTCCCAACGGCCTCTTCCTCCGTCAAGTCCCGGTCCAAGGTCTTGGACCACAAATTAATGTTATAATTCATAACTAAACAAAGACGGTTTTAAATTAAACTACCTAAATTACCCTTAACGATGAAAACTTGGGCTAAAGGCAAATTGGGCCCAAACTAGGCCCAACTCGGACAACCCATGGATTTGAACACTTGCCCGGAACCGGACCCGGACCGTACCTCTCAGGGGCCCGGCACCAGACCCGGACCGTGCCCCTCAGAGGGCCTGTCTGGAACTCGGACCGTGCCGCTCAGAGGGCCGGTACCGAGCTCGGACCGTGTCACTCAGAGGGTCGGCACCAGGCACGTTCCGTGCCGCTCAAAGGGCCGGCACCGAGCCCGTTCCGTGCCGCTCAGAGGGCCGGACTCGGACCCTCTCCGTGCCTCGTTCCGTGTCAGATCTGGGCAGCCCCAACCCCTTCTTCTCCAACTTCGATTCTACGAAAATCTACTTCAAAAACTCCATTTTTACTATCACAAGCTCCAAAAACAGTCACCAAAACCTTCAGACTTCAATCCCCAAAATGGGTTTTCATCAAAGCTTCAACAATCTAACAAAACCAACCTAAACTTCACTAATTCTTCACCAAAAACCACCGTCTAAATCAACTAGGAAACACACAAATACCGGAAAGCTGATAATCGAACCACAAGACTCTGATCCGTACACTGACCCGTATATCATATCAGAATGCCCCTCGGTCCAGAGGAGACACATACCATCGGGGCTCCCGGAAACGTTCCCTAGGAACACATATCGTCGGAGGTCCCGGAAATGTCTCCAAAGGACCACTGATCATCGGGGTGCAACAAGTAATATATCATACCGGAAACGCACATCGGCCTAGATATCTTCCCGGAACTACTCCCTCGGGGTAAACAATCACACGTCATACCGGAAACGCACATCGGCCTGGACGTATTCCCGGAAACGCACATCGGGGTACATAATCATATACCATACCGGAACTGCACATCGGACTAGGTATCTTCCCGGAATGTCCACCTCGGGGTACACACGCACATCATACCGGAACCGCACATCGGTCTAGATGTCTTCCCGGAATGTCCACCTCGGGGTACACACTCAAACCACACAATAGCATAACAAGCACAATACAACCACACACGTTGTCAACCCAAGCTTACCGGCATGACTTACCAACCACGTACCATCGGTCTATCACTCACCCGACCATATCATTAGGCACAATCAATTCACATTCAAACATTCACTCAATCAATCAATCAATCATAACACGGATCAATCATTTACATTGCGATCATCATACTTCAACTTGTTAAGTATGACTCTTATCTTATCCTAAGGACGGAACATGTATCGACCTTAAGGACGAACAATCATCAATAAGCACAATCAACACGCAATCCTAAGGCTCGACATGACCATTCTACCAGCACGACAATTTCCCAAGATATTGAAAGCGATTAATCTAGTGAATCACATCCTACATGCAAACTAAGACTCGTCCGGTTATTAATGTAATTGAAAACCGGTTAATCTAGTGAATCACATCCTATATGCAAACTAGGACCTTTCCGGTTATTATTATCCTATAGGCATACTATTAACATTATTTAAATTAAGAGTGGAGTTTGCTACTCTTCCCTACCTTGAGTTCTCCAACGCTTAGTACTCCTAGCTGCTGACGTCCTGGCTAGCTTCCTCCTCGTCCTCTCACGTGGTCCCAACGGCCTCTTCCTCCGTCAAGTCCCGGTCCAAGGTCTTGGACCACAAATTAATGTTATAATTCATAACTAAACAAAGACGGTTTTAAATTAAACTACCTAAATTACCCTTAACGATGAAAACTTGGGCTAAAGGCAAATTGGGCCCAAACTAGGCCCAACTCGGACAACCCATGGATTTGAACACTTGCCCGGAACCGGACCCGGACCGTACCTCTCAGGGGCCCGGCACCAGACCCGGACCGTGCCCCTCAGAGGGCCTGTCTGGAACTCGGACCGTGCCGCTCAGAGGGCCGGTACCGAGCTCGGACCGTGTCACTCAGAGGGTCGGCACCAGGCACGTTCCGTGCCGCTCAAAGGGCCGGCACCGAGCCCGTTCCGTGCCGCTCAGAGGGCCGGACTCGGACCCTCTCCGTGCCTCGTTCCGTGTCAGATCTGGGCAGCCCCAACCCCTTCTTCTCCAACTTCGATTCTACGAAAATCTACTTCAAAAACTCCATTTTTACTATCACAAGCTCCAAAAACAGTCACCAAAACCTTCAGACTTCAATCCCCAAAATGGGTTTTCATCAAAGCTTCAACAATCTAACAAAACCAACCTAAACTTCACTAATTCTTCACCAAAAACCACCGTCTAACAACCAAGGAAGCAAACTCTTCTAGTTCTAGCAAAACCCACAAAACAAAAAACTTGAAAATTGATTGAAATGAGAAGTTAAGATGTCACTTACCTTAAGGATTAGTAGATGATGAAGATATGGAGCTTTTGGAGAAGAAATGGTGTAGAAACGAACCAAAGTTGCTTCCTTTTCTCTCTTTCTTCTTCCTCAAGTTATGAAGTTGTTCTCCTCTTCTCTCCTTAGCAATTTTCGGCTGCAACAATGAGGAATGGGCTGATTTGTTTGCTTCAATTGTATTAAAACCTAGTGTGAGAAAAGTCTCTTTTACCCCTTCCTCTCAATTCCTTTCTTTAAGCACATGGGAGGGTAAATAGGTCAATAGAGGTCCTTTTCTTCTCCTCCCAGCCAAAAGGGACAAGTGTCCTAGTGGGGACCACTTTTTCTCTAATAAAATCCAGCACTTTAATTATTTAGGATTTAGCCGATAAAACGTCCCTGTTTGACCGAAAGTTGACTTTTCCAATATTACAGTCAAATGAAAGGAAATGGCTCAACTAAGCTAACCGTGATGACGGCTATGCTTTTTGGGCCCCAGAAAGGTCCCGAACGACTCCCGGAGTCATCGACTGACTTTTTCGGCCGAAAGTCAAACTTCGCCAAAATTCACCGGTTCGACCGGGATCGACCGGGGGCGGTTCTTACACATTGGGGTGCTGTGTTCACCAACATATCCGGGGAAATTTGGCATGGACTCAGCCAATTTCTACCCCGCTGGCTATGGTTCCGGGCCCTGGGGAAGGGTTCGGAGGTAGAGGTCGGGCACCGAATAGGGCTCGTCTTGTTGCAGCTCCCAGGTCGACTAATGGGATAGAATGTCTACATCAAAAGGTTGTGGAGGAATGAGGGGTCAGCGAATATTAGGACAGGCGAGAGTTGGGTACTAGCCCCGCCGATTCACATGAGTCCGCAGGCTGGTCCCGAAGGCAGGAAAGAGTCTCTAGGGTGGCCCAATAACCTTCCCCCACTGACGGTCACAGGTTCGGTTGCACCAACGAGGCAGGGAGTCACCCTCGGGTGACCCAGAGGTATCCAGACCCCACCTTGAGCAGTGTTCGTCAGCGGATTTTCAATTCCCTGGTTTTTAGTTTATCGGTATTAGGTTTGGTTGTCTGTTTCTCTTTTGTTCTAGTTATTTCTGTTTGGATGTCAATTCTAGTCGCCACTATGGCACATCAACAAAACGTCTCTGACGTGACAGTAGTTACATGGTTTCTCTGTTTACCCCATCTAGGGTTTTAAACATGTATTGACTCTTTTAATGGAATGAAATAGCCGTTTACTCAAAAGAAAAATATGCGGTGTATTAAGGTTTAGGTTCACTTGTTTATGCAAGTATGGGCGCATATGAGTTGGGTGGGCCGATTTCTATTCAAATTTTAAGATCAAGCTGTCATTTACTTGTTCCTAGTTTTAAGGATTAGAACCGATCTGTCTGAATACAGATATGAATCATTCAGATCCGACAACGAACATATCAATTCTAGTTTGACTTGCCCGTCATTTTGAATTTATAAACTTCACAAAAAAAAAACTCTAGACTAACTAAATTCAAACATAAGTTGATCATCCAAAAACAATTTATTGTTGGGAAAAAACTCTTAAGAAGAGATCAACAAGACTAGCTTAGAAAGCTAGTCGAGTTGACCACATCATGTTAATTAAAAACATTTAGTCTATGGGATTGTTCTTAACAAAGTATATCAAGATTAATGATTATAGGGTAAACCGGGTCTGAACATGTCTCAAATGATATAACTCATTGTCTGGCCCACAATATACCGGGTTAATATTTTTCAATCCATGATCCACAAATCACAGCCCATAATCCTTGTTTAGGTCGGTTTTGACTGACAGTAGTGTCCATAGACTAAAAATGTACATCCCTATGGAGCGAGGCCCACCAATAAATTTGGGGACCTAAAGCGACGGTTTGTATACATTTTTGTTTTACTAAAAATCTCTTAATCGGATTATGCTCAAATAAAACATTTTGAAAGCAACTTAAATAAATACAGATTTCTTTCTTATTAAATTAGAATGAAGCCTCTAAAAAAAGTTTTTGTGGGCTTTTATATTTACGGATGATTGATAAGCCAAATTAATACTAAATTTTTGGAGTCTTGTTTGAATTGGGGTCTTAAGTCATTGCTTAAATGACTTAAGTATTTGTTATAAAGAGTAACATGAAGCACTCAATTTTTATATTTAGGCTTTAAAAATTATTGTATCATGAGTTCAAGACATCTATTGAACGGAAAATAATCTACAATATTATCCCTAAACTTCCCGCCTTGAGAATAAGGTCCAACAAACGTTGGAAGAGATAAAAGGAGGTCCAAACACAGTACCCTAAACTATGTTTTTAGGGATAAATATATTTCCTACCAATGTACTTTGCTTTATTTTCAAATCTTAGTTTTACTTTCTAATTGTAACTTTTTAGAAATTGCATAGAAAGTAACGTAAAGGTGAGGGTTAGCGTTATTTTCTAGTCTTTATCTCTACGGCTCTACCACATTTGCACTTCTTAACTACGGTCGACCTTTTGTTTCATAAACTATAAAAAAAACTTATACATTCACGAGTACATTTTAGAGGTTGTGGTACTTAAATAAACTCATCCGTAAAATTAGACGAATTCCATCACTTATACGATAGTTTCTACAAATCCCGTCAACTTGTTCTAGAGATTTTTGACCTGACGACAGTGGTTGGAATCAAACAAAATGGCAGAAAAACAGAATACCAAATTGGGTTTTGCGTGTGAATCAACCAAGACAAAGAGCAGACACCAGAGAGGTGAGGTCCCCCACCCCCTTGTTGAAACTTGAAGGATACATGAACAAGTGGTAACAAGAGCATATATGAACAAGACACATAACCATTAGGTGGCCTCATTGTGCTTACAGCACTCACATGACACATCTTTGTCCTCATCTTTGTGTGTGGATCTAAATCTACGATCCACGGTCTTATTTTATGATACCCTGGTGGATAATCGATTAGATCTTCGTCTATATTTGCCACCCACTATCATTGTTATTATTCTCTCAAGTCCGCGTGACACATAAGTGATCATCACCTACACTCCCTCTTTGATCCCCAAATTTTAGATTTAAACCATGTTTGGTATGGACTTGATCAAAATTTTATCCTTGAAATAGTCTCTAATAAAAAAACCCCACTTTATGAGTCAAAAGTATGAATTGATCACTACAATCCAACAGTTCATGGCTTTTAAAGGTTTTTTTTAAATAAAATATATATTTAAAGTTTCATATATTTATCACATATAATTAATAATTTTAATTTTGACCACAAAAATGAATTATAATTTTGTACATGTTTTCATTGTTTACATTATATACATGATCACATATTTTATTATATTGCACGCTCGGTTAAGTTTAACAGGGAAGTGTCCGTGTCTTTTTGAGGTTAGTGGTTATTCTTTTTTTGATAAGCTCGAAATTTTATTGATAAGACCGATTTCAAGAAAAGAATAGAAATACCCTGATTCAAGAAGAAGCAGGTCAAAAACCAACGATTACAAAGGAGCTCCATAAAGGAGCTAAGGGGCCTAACCCCGAAAAACATAAGGACTAAAGTCCAAAAAGAAAATAAACGGAACAAAATCAGCCTTCATCGGTGACCCACTCTTCACCATCCGAATCAAGATGAGCAGTTTGTTTCGTATGAGCTTTCCGAACTTGGCGACCTGTTTTCGACCAACAGGATTAACGAGTCTTTCACGGCTCAAAGAACATGCTCTTGGCTTAGACTTAGTGGTATAGTAATCCGATAAGTGCTTAGGGGGCTGACTCTTCCGTTTCAGAGGTTTAAGGAGTGCGTCCTTCCAAGGACTACTTTGTTGCTGCGACACCCCGATTGCAGCAGACATCTCCTTTCCAAACTCTGATTCTACCTCGCCTGCAACAACCTCTGTAGACGAAGTCAAAAAGGTTAGTGGTTATTCTTTGCTTTAGTATGTTGGGCAGTTGTACTCTCGTACTGTTGTGGTCTGTGTTTTGGTTTCGTTTTCTTTTGTAAGTTATGTTTAGAGTGTCTCTGTTGAATACTTTGTAGTCCTGATTTAGCATGTTTCTTGCAGGCTGCCTCTTTCTCATTTTGTGAAAGAGGCCTTTATCTCTGATAAAAAAACAGAGAAGTGTCATGACAAATATTAGTGAGAACTTAGAGTTTCTCTTTTCCTCCACACCTCTTTTTCTACATCCGCCTCATCTCCTCTATAATTCTTAGAGTTACTTTCTGATTCGTTTTTTTGGGTTTCGTGTGTCCGGGTGGATATTACTCACCGAATCTGTCTTTGTCGTGGGGTGTTGGTCGCCATCGTGGTAGTGTTCGTCTTCCAATTTGTGTGGCAAGTTGATGGTCTTGATGGGATAGGGTGTTATACTTTCTTAGGCAGTAGACATGAATTATGTTAGGATCGTTTGTGTTTTATGGTTGCAAAATCCAAGTTAAGGACTTTCTTATTTGTGTGCTTTATGGTTGTAAAATTCGGGTATTTGACCTTCTTTTAATTGTATTGTACTTTATTGTCTGGTTTGCTCTCATGTTGGGTTGCTGAGATTCCTTACATATGAATGTTATTTCATGTATTTGGTTGCCCCCTTGTTGGGATTGTCATGAGGCTGAGCTGTCATGTCAACGCTTGAGTCTGTTTTCGGTTGTTGGTTTCATTCACAGGTTTTCAGCTAGACTATCATCAAGTACTTCTTTTCTCTTTCTAAAGAGGTTTAATTTAATTTTGTATTTGCTGATAAAAAAAAGTATTGTAACCATGAGGCCACATAATTTCCTTTTAATAAGACTCTTTTACAAATTCAAAATATTTATACTTATGCATTTATATGTTCTCGACACAAGTGATTTATGAGTTCCGGTATATTGTGGTTGAAGTTACAAATATAGCGATAAAAGATACAAATATTATCAAAAGGACTAAATAGGAAAAAAGAATTAAAAATTTTCAAAATATGTATCTTAAAATCTAGCATTTGTTCACTAACAAATATTTTTATTGAATGACCACAAGCACCCACAGTGGAGGTCTATTGAAGAGTAGAAAGGGAAAAAGTAAAGAAAAAGTGACATTTTTTCCTATTCTTATCGATTTCTTCTCTTAGCGTTTTTGTCTCTCTATTCTCTTTATTTCTCTCTTTCCTTCCTCAACCTTTTCTTTTGGTCATTTGTCGAATTTAGTCAGAAACGAGCGTCGAGTTCGACCTCCACTATAAGATAACAACAAATCCAACTCTAAATTTAACTTCATTGACGTCGCTGAATTCGATCCCATTATAAATGCTCTAACAAATGAATTAAATTACATTAAAATAAATATCACATCAATAACAAATGTTGTCCAGTTGCATGCCCAAAACAAAATACAGAGAATGAGGTCCTACTTGATTATGTCTTCCAATTGGACTCTTGGTGTATCATGAGAGACCTTTTCAGCAAGAAAATGACTCATCCGATTAATCGAAACATCGAATCAACACATAGTCAAAGTACATGGTTAGGGGTCAGCCCCAAAACTAGGAAAAAAGGGATGGAAAAGCAAAAATAAAAAAACGAAAATGTTGGATCCGGGCCCACCTCGGCTCAAATGCGTGACCCACCTGATCTTCCGGGCCCACTCCTCCCGAAGCAGCCTTAAACGCCCCTCGCAAGCAATAATTATTGCTTACTCTCTCCTTTGAAACAAAGAAATCTTGTTCATGACATAACTGGTGAATTGTTATTGCTCTTCCTCTGAGATATTTCTGGAAGAGAGAGAGAAAGAAGAGCGGTGATTTCTCTATGCAACCGTTTCTCCGATCGCCGGTCGTCCGTCGCCACCACCACCACCACCACCACAGTCTCCGCCGCCAGATCCCGAACGTGTCTCCGACGAGCGTTTCAGCAACAGTTATAACCGTAGCAAAAACAACTCTAATCACACCTTATGAGCTGGTTCGATAAGCTGCGCTGCTCCTGCAACCCCAGCCGCTTCATTGCCGGCCTTCTCCTCTTCCTCCTCTACCACTCCTTGATCTCCAATTTCTTACTTCCTATACAGCCGTAATCTGACAGATTCGTCGTCCTCGTGAAGAAACACTCGATTTCGTCGAATTCATTTCTCATCCTTCGTCACGTTTCGTTTTCTATTCTCTCGGTTGCTATGGATCCAAACGATTCCTTCTCCAGTAATTTTCTCAATGGTCAGTATTGTTTTTACATGTGCATTTGATTTTTGTTATTTTTGTTGTGCTTTCCTTTAATTGTTTGATTGTTTTGCATGTGCTCATTTTCTAATTTGGTTGAGTTTATGGATTATGTAGAACTATGTAATGTAGATTGATTGAGTTTTTGTGTTGATGAACATGCTACTTCAATTCTTATCTGGATAAATTGTTTGTTTAACTGGAAGCCTTACAGGTTGTTTGCAAGTAGGTCTCTCATTTCAATTGGCCTGATATTGTATTTTAAGTTTACCGTTGGGATTTAGGATGCACTGCACCAATGTTTATTTTAAAATGATGATCCAAACAACGCTGAATGTGTGCTACTTTCCTTGCATACATGTTTATTGAAGATCCTGTGCTGGTATAAGAATAGCAAGGACTTTCCATGATCTGCTTCCATATAGAAATTGAAATCATCAGTAAACAATTGTTATGAATAAATACTAATTAATTTAGCAACCTGACTTATTTTCATCTTGTTCATGTATAATGCTATTAATAGAACTAATTCTTTGTAATTTACGATTCTTTAGTTTCCATTTCATTAAATTATGCTTTATTTAACCAGTTTGGGCAACATAATGATGTAGCTAGTTTTGACTTTTAGCATCATCCAATGTGGTTGTCTACTTCAAGATTATGGTTGTGTAAAATGTAATCATCAATTATGTGCACAAACCTCCTCAGTGTTTATATAATGAGCTGGAAAGGGTAGAACCTGTTTAACTAGTTACTCATTGTGAGAGTAATCAGAAAGCGTGACGGGTTGAGTCGGGATTATTTTGATAAAGAATTCATTTGGCCTTTTAATTCAGTTTGCAAATGTTGTTTACCTGCTAATTTTTATGTTTATTCATTAGGCACAATCGTGTCACACATTGAGAGGCTACACGGTTCTTTTCCTACAGTCATAGTGATTGGTGGTGGTATTTCAGGCATTGCTGCTGCACGCCTCCTTCAGGATGCATCATTTAAGGTGCATATAATTGTAAAAAAATCGTAAGAGGTTACACCAGCATCTGCTTTTGTTTTGACAATGCCTATTATTATCACTTTGTTCAGGTTATCTTGCTGGAGTCGCGTGATAGACTAGGTGGTCGGATTCATACTGACTACTCATTTGGTTGCCCAGTGGACATGGGAGCTTCATGGCAAGTTCCTCCTTTTCTGGTCTTTTAGCTCCATTTCTCAATAATAGCATCTTTTCATGTATGGAGGATGCAATTGCTTCTGAATTGGGTCTTGAAAAGTTGCTAACATGTCCTAATTGTTACAATTATTTTTACTTCATATTCATTTTTCATGCATGTACTCGCAACACAATTTTCATTTTTTACTTTGATTAAATTTTTGGTGAGAAAGTTAGATGTTATAAAACATTCTTAAATAATGTCTTTCTCTTACGAATATAACATCTATGAAGTCCTACCGCTTGCAGTTCATGCTTGCTTTAATGTTGTGTATCTAAAGATGTAAATAGTTAAGGATTCGTAAATATACTTTTTTGTTAAGTTTTGCTCTTTTGAATTTTCAGGCTACATGGTGTTTGCAATGAGAATCCCTTGGCTCCATTGATTCGCTCTCTTGGGCTGACTTTATACCGCACTAGCGGTGACAACTCCGTGTTGTATGACCATGATTTGGAAAGGTATGCGATTTACTCTTCGAATCAATGATGTGCATAGCTTTTTTGTTACAGTTAATATGTGAATTCAAATTGGAATATTCTCTTGAAAATTTGGACTTGGTTGTTGTAGTTACACACTTTTTGAAATGGACGGTCGTCAAGTTCCTCAACATGTTGTTGTCGAAGTCGGTGAAGTATTCTCGAAAATTATGAAAGAGGTAAGATGTCTTTGATACGATGCTTTGTTAATAATTTAAATTTCTATAGTTGTGTGCTTGGAGTTGTCATTTGCTAGATCTAAAATTCACGAGGCTGAGATTCCTTTGATTTTTAACCTAATGTAAACTAGGAAAATCTTTCACAAGTAGCTAATCCCTACATTTGAAGAAGAAACTATGTATCAGAGTTATGTCATTTTTACCTATGTAAGCCACAAAGAACATGGTCACATTGCGTATCCATGGATGAAATAGAGCTTCTTCTTCTCTTTCTATTTGGTTGGATGCCCAGCTATACTTTCTGTAAATATAAACAACCTCGAAGTTAGTCTCTAGAAAACTTCTTCTGGTAGAGAATGCATCTTAAGTTAGCAACTCAAGCAAAAACAATCATTGATTATTTCTAATGTAATGCCTGCTAGTTGCTGCCCATCTATGATATATGTTGTTTATCCAATATTATTATTATTTTCTCAATAAAAGAGAATTCTTACATTTAGTGGTGGGAATAACAACTCCCAGGTGTTATGCTATTTTCAACTTTGTTAACCAAACAATTTTATTTTCCTAGAATCTAAACTTCTCATTCAAATTCCCATGAAGTTGTAAGGTTCTTTTGGGGGTGAATTGTTTTGTCTTTATCATTTATGCTTAGATAGTCTGCTAATCATTCAATTCTTTGTTGACACTTACAGACAGATAAAGTAAGGGAGGAAAATACTGAAGATATGTCAGTTCTTCAAGCAATTTCAGCCGTGTTAGAGAGGCATCCAGAGTTAAGGTATGCCAAGTGTAAGATTTGGGATAGGCTCAAATTATGTGGCTATTGAAGTTGTTGAGTTACCGATATAGATTCTATTTTCCATAGGCAAGAGGGACTAGCACATGAAGTCTTGCAATGGTACATATGTCGAATGGAAGCATGGTTTGCTGCAGATGCAGATATGATTTCACTTAGAAACTGGGATGAGGTAAGTAAAGTATTTATCATCACTGGTCACTCAATCTTTCTGGTGGCGTTCATCATCATGACTGATCGCTTACCTTGCCAAGGATATATCTTAATGTACAGGAACATGTTCTTTCTGGAGGTCATGGACTTATGGTTCAAGGTTATGATCCTATTATAAAAGCTCTTGCAAAGGATATTGATGTACGCTTGAATCACAGGTATGTTTATTTTACAGATAAGAATGTTGATCGCATTTTGCTCATAAAAAATGAAGTGAGTACTATCTGTGGTATGTTAATTTCTCAGTTATATCGTTGACTGTATGCATATACCCATTTCAAAAGTTTACGGATAATACAGATGTCAATTATAGGTTGTTTGTTAATGAAGAAAGATTCTGATTCATGTGAATGTGGGCAAACAGAGTTAAAAAGATTTCAAATGATTGCAACAAGGTGACAATAACAGTTGAAGATGGGAGGAACTTTGTCGCAGACGCTGCCATTGTAACAGTACCTGTTGGGGTCCTTAAAGCCAATTTAATTGATTTCCAACCGAAATTACCTGATTGGAAAGTCGCTGCAATTTCAGATCTTGGGATTGGCAATGAGAACAAGTTTGCACTGCAGTTTGATACTGTCTTTTGGCCAAATGTGGAACTTCTGGGCATCGTGGCTCCAACTTCTTATTCATGCGGATATTTTCTCAATCTTCACAAAGCCACTGGCCATCCAGTCCTTGTCTACATGGCTGCGGGAAGGTTTGCTTATGACCTTGAGAAGCTCTCTGATGAGTGTGCAGTAGAATTTGTGATGTCCCAGCTCAAGAAAATGTTCCCAAATGCAACTGAGCCAGTAAGTTTATCCTCCTAATACATCCGCATAGATTATTTATTTAGTTCATCAATCAAATTTTACTACTGTCATTCTTTCATATTTACTACCTGGGGAAAAATCAGTTCTCTGAAACTAAATATGCTAGGTGAAAGCATATGATAACTTTAATTTTATTCAAGCGAGCCATTTATATTGGGTTAGGCTTTCACAACTAAAAGGGTAATCTTAGTATGTGGATGGCACCCTAGTCTTTACAAGTAGTCGTGCATATGGGTGGAGATCACAGGGTAGAGGTGACAAACGAGCGACGGGTCGAACAAGGTTATGCCAAAACCTAGCTCTGATACCATGTAAATTTAGCTTTAAAACAGGCTACATATCAAGTCAAGTTTCCACAACTAAAGGGTAAACCTTATTAGTTGGGTACGATCTTAGTCCTTATAAGTAACACTTTAATATAATCTTAACAATAACTAGTAGTAAGCAGCTAAGAAGTAAAAACAAATGTCTGAACTGATAGTTGTTCTGTGTGCAACAGGTCCAATATCTCGTGTCACATTGGGGAACTGACCCGAATACACTTGGTTGCTACTCATATGACTTGGTTGGAAAGCCCGGTGATGTGTACGAGAGACTTCGTGCACCATTGGGTAATCTTTTCTTTGGAGGGGAAGCTGTTAGTATGGAGAATCAGGGCTCTGCACATGGAGCTTACTCGGCTGGAGTTATGGCTGCCCAAAACTGCCAGAGGCATCTCTTGAACAGGCTGGGTACGTTGGAGAAGCCCCAGCTGATCAGTTTCCGGGATGCAATTTTTGAGCATGCTGTTCCCTTGCAGATCTCAAGAATGTAATAAAGTCCCTTTCGTTTCCGTTTACAAGTTTAATAAGCAAAACAGAAATAGCAACTCTTGAGCTATTTTCAGATCATGATCTCAGACTCCATTTCAAAACGATATTTGACGGGATAACCCTGAATCCTAACTATGTCAGGAATGTCATTTTGATGTCCTAATTACGCCTACTTTTTTGTCACATGTCCAGAACAAAAGGTGTTTTTTTTATAAAAAAAACATGTAAAACGAAACAAAAAAGTTTTTTTTTTGTAATTTTATACCACCTCCCCTTATAGTGTACTAACAAACACAAATTACACAAAAAAATAAGAAGAAAAACTATCGAATGCGAATGTTATACGGACTTTTTTTGGTGTCATTCTACATGTTTTTGTATAAAAAAAACACATTTTGTTCAGATATATGACAAAAAGGTGCGTGTAGTTAGGACTTGAGAAACACATTCCTCATTAAATTAGGATTCGGCGTTCTTGGGATAATTGACTGTTGATTTAGAATTTCCGAAACGCTCTGATCATCACTTTGAACAACATCTTCTTACCTTGTCACTTAATGATTGGTGATAAACAAGTACAACTGCAAGACATAATACAATTACCACATTAGGCATTACTAGCTGCTGAATTCGATGCAGAGCAGGTACAAAATGAAAGATCTCAAGGTCGTTCAAGACCCAGTCCAGTTCAGCCCAAATTAGTCCCTTTCACATTACTTGGGCTCGAAGCCTACAACTATTTCAACAACTGAATCTCAGCAAAAAGACATGTAAGGGTGAAGATTGAGGAAGCAAGTCTCTCTCTCTACTCGCTCGTTATCATTACCCTTTAGTTTTTACTTAAAAGTAACATCATTACCCTTTAGTTTTTACTTAAAAGTAACATTTAACAATTCGAGCATGAAAAATCTTACCTCGTGAGAAAGAGAATCTAAAAGAGAAATTGTAGCTATCCATACTATATTCTTTGTCTCACATGGGAGTAATGTCAATGGGTAATGACACTTACATTTTATTACTATAAGTTTATTAGCTGTCCAATTAGATTTTATTAATTTTGAAATTATAATAAATAAAAACCGCTACATAGGGATGACAATGGGGAGGGTATGGGTTAGGTTTTGTGATACTCATACCCTACTCGATTTTCGTACCCAATACCCGTACTCTATTCATATCCGGTCAATACCCAGTTAATACCCTACCCGATCTCTACTCGTTCGGGTCGGGTATTACTCTACCCAACTTGTTCATATGATATGTAGATTATAAGAAAAAAATTTGGAAACTAAGTAACAATTCCATTTAAATTTAAGTAACCAAAAATATGAAACTTAAGAAATTTTTCCACATCTCAAGTCTCAACATACAACAATCCTAAAATCAAGTAGCAACCAAACAAAAGTAATCCTTTTCAAGTTTTTCTTTTCGATGATCAATAAACTCAAATGAGTTGAGACTAAAATCTCAATTACTTAAGGAGGAGTGAACTCGTTTCCGGCCGCCGTGCTTCACCACTCTGCGGACCAGACTCTATAACCTGTTGTTTACATGTGCTCTGGCAAACGATGACGAGGAAAAGAAACATCCCCAAGTATGGTAAGATCAAAAATCACAGGGCTCGGTTCTGTGATGTGTGTGGGTTGTGTTTTGTGAAACAAATTTCTAGGTTCTGTGCGGTTTGTGGTTCATCCCGATTGATTGTGAGGGAAGGAACTTTGGTTGATCCGGCTTGTTCTTCTCGGAAACCACAGGCTGTTCCTTCCGCATTCAAGGCAGATACTTCGGCGTCCAAGGAGGGTTCGGGTACTGATGTTCGACGGGAAGACCAGATGATCGACCTGGCAATGGATGACAACATCACCAGTAGCGACGTTCAGACGCATACTGAAGTTCCAAAGGAGGTTGCGACTTCATCCAACTGTGTAGGTACGAAAGTCTTTGTGTATAACTTACCGTTTACTGAAAATGACGATTGGATTCGCAACACATTTGGAGGATTTGGTGACTTGAAGTCAGCAATCGTTCTTAAACGGTCGAACAAAAAAGGTTGCTATTTTGGGTTTGTTGATTTAAATGAGCCAAGTTCCGCTCAGAAGGCCATCGAGGAGTTCAACGGATACATGTTCAATGGATTCAAGTTGATGGTGGCGTTGGCTCGACCGGAACGGGAGCCTTTTCCGATAAAAGGCTCAGGCACTCTAAAACAGAGCACTCTCGGCTCTGTTTTGCAGTGTCCGGTACATGTCCACCGGCAGGAGAAGGGAAAAGTTGTGGCAGAAGTTAGAAGGGTTGAGAGATTCCCGAGGAGCTTGGTGGTGTTTACTCCGTCGGACGTTGATCGGAGATCTTCAGTGCTATCGCCGAAACTTGTACGACCGGAGTTCGTGGATTTTCTGCGCCGGTTTTTTCGCGATTCGTTTTCCCTTTCGAATGGTAGTTTCGATTCTGAGTCTCCTGTTTTGTTAGGATTTCCTGCAAATCGGGAATGTGATCAGTTCCGAAATTGTGACAGCGAGAATCGTGAGTTTCGTGATTCTACAGTAACTCAGAAACAGGATTGCGATACTGTGTTATTGGGCTACAACAGGGAGGCCCAATCTGCAGATATGGGATCCAACAGTACGACCCAATCTGCAGATTTGGGTTGCTCCAAAGAAATTTGCTTGTTCAGCCCTTTTGCGGATGAGACTTTGGTGGTTCGTTCAGCTTCGGAAGCTTCTGTTGAAGTCGGGGTAGAGGAGGAGAAGGTGGTCAGTCCGTGGAAGGACGTCCTCCTTAAACCTCGTCAGAGTCGACCTTCTACGTTTACGGTTGTTACACGTTCAAGAGCCCGTTCTTTGACTCGGGAACGAGCCATAAAGGCAGCGCCTCCGGTTTCGACCTTATGGAAAGAGTCTCATAAGGCCCGACAGAATTCAGCTCATTAGTTGGTTTGTTTTGTTTTGGTTTTTGTTTTGGGATAAGGATTGTCCTTATAGTTCCCCCTTAGCAGAACTCCTTTGTAAGCGTGTTACGGGTCTTTTGACCTCTTTTCTCTGATTCTGCTTGAATCAAAGCATTCCGGCTCCATTTCTTTGGATTCGGTCTTATATAATAATATTTTCGAGCTTATAAACAAAAATAAACTCAAATGAATTGTATGGTATTATGGACTTATGAGTTATGACCGTAAAACTTTTTAATTGTAATTGACTTATTATTATATTTATAATTGTGAAATTATTCATTTATTTATATATACATATAAGATCGGGTAGGGTTCGGGGCGGGTAAGGCCAAACCCGAACCCTACCCGTACCCGGTCAACGGGTAATACCCTACCCGGTTAAAAAAATACCCGTTCAATACCCTACCTGATCGGGTAGGGTACGTCGGGTACCCGTCGAGTTCGGGTTATTTTCCCATCCCTACCGCTACACATGGAATGATGACAAGAGAACTGTGAACTCCGAGACGCTACCGACCGGTGGAGTGGTATGTGAGTGCTACCTCAATATGGATAGCTAAAGAGTTGGTGCCAAATTGGCGCTACCGACTGGCCCAGCACCACAACGATGTAAATGCCCTTATGTATGCTTATGTGAAAAATATCACACATCTGTTTTACTAACCTTATTCAAAGCCTTCACTGCTTTTTCTCATTCTGAATCCTCAAATGATTAGTTTTTCAATGGGGAAACCATGGGTCCTAGCCCTTCTTGAGGTTTGTTTTGGCGGTCCTAATTTGGCTTGACCTTTCCTTACACTTCCCAACTACGTTTGACCTTTTTTTGCGAAAACTAACAATTTCCGTCTATTTTAACGGATTCCGCTAGGTTTTTGACACGTGGTGGTTACATGCACAATAGCATTTTTTTAACGGAATCGTCAAAATAGACGGAAAATGTTAGTTTGCGCAAAAAATAGAAAGGTCACAGTTGAAAAGTTCAAGGAAAGGTCAAGCCCAGTTAGGATCGCCAAAACAAACCTCAATGGAATTAAGACCCATGATTACCCCTCTTACAACTGATCATCACTATGTTTGATTTAGATCTTCCGTAAACGAAACTAAATCTATACATATACTTTGATTAAACGTGATAATAAATTTTATACAACTAAAAATAGGGGTATTCAATCCCAATACAACTCTTCTTATTCTATAAAAATCGGGATAACTTGCTTTTTCTTTTGTAACCATTAGTGTGCTCGTCATTATCATGTATTTATATATTTGTAGTTGAACTTAGCCTTTACATGTTTGTCCAGGAGTTTGATTGGATTAACATACAGTTATGACTAACTATTCACTTGAAAGCTGAATCAAGCTTGAATTGTTGACAATGCGTATGCAAGGGAATACAAAGGCATAGTTAGAATATGTTGCAGCCAAATTCGTACACTACCATTAAGATGCACTTGAGAAGTAGTGGACTATTTGTTGTGAGACATATCTGTAATTAGGGGTGTCCATGGGCCGGCCCCCGGCTCCGTGGTCAAAATTTTGAACCCACTCGGAGTGATCGGTTTCAAAAAAATTGACCTACTCTCGGCCTCGGGTCCAAAAAGAGATCTTTGAACCCGTCCGTCCGGATTGCAGGGCGGTTCACCGGGTTGGACCAACCCATAATTTGATAACAATTCATAACATTAATTGTAGGTAGTAATACATATACTTTAGACCACGTCCATTTTATAAAGTCAAGATAAAAACCCTATTTTCTCTTTATCCTCTCAGCCGCCTCTACAGTAACCAAGCTTTCTCCTCCTTCTTCTCACCGACGACGTCATGGCCTCCGGCCGTCGACGTCGCCGGTGCTGACCCCTCTCTTCTCTTCTCCTTCTTCCCCCTCTTCAGTTTCGGCTTTGTTGGCTGGCTTTGGTGTTTCAGATTCGTCCTTGGCCTGCACCTCCCTTCTCCGGCGTAGATCTCTGGCGCCCGTCCCGTTTTTGGCGTGGGTCATGGCTTCTCAAGCCTTACGCTTTCAGATCGGTGCGTTTTGGGTTGATACCGGCCTGGAGTTCCTCCTGGCGGTTCAAGACGACGCTCTCCGGTGGGTTGCCTGGGTTGGGGTCGGCGAGTTCAAGCTCCGAAGACGCTCTCCGGTGGGTTGCGACAGGGTTGGGGTCGGCGGGTGGAGTAGCCTCAGCCTCTGCCCCTCTTCTCGCTTTGGTTGCCGGCGTCATTCTCCCGCCGTTCACGTGCATCTTCATCCCCGACTGGATGGCGGCTCAGACAGGTGGGGGTACGGTTTTGGGACCGGTCCGGGTAGGGTTGGGTCTGGATCTGGGCCGGGTCAGTCTGACCCGGTTCAGGATTTGGGCCTACTCTATCTGGGCCCAAGCTGGCCTGGTCTGATTGGGCTGATGTCTTGGCCTGATCTAGCCAGGTCTGGTCTGGTCCGCTGGTTCTTGACGCTGACCCGTGTCTTTGCGGGGTCTCGATTCTAGAGTTCTTCGCTGTGGTTGGTGTTTTGGATCTCACCGAAGGTAACCGAAGTCTGACGGAAAGGCATGCCGGGTGTTCGGTAGAAATATCGGGTCCCCTTCAGGCGATTCTGGGTGTTGACCGGTTTCGTGACGAGGACTAGCCACTACTGCAAATCAGCACTTGGGAGACGGATTGGATCCGTCACCTAAGATGACGTATCCGTCTCCCAAGTTCTTAGGTGACGGATGCATCCGTCGGTAGGGTAAAAACTTAGGTGACGGATCCAATCCGTCACCCAAGGTTTTCACTCTAGCCACGAATCCAATCCGTCAGCCAAGTGTATCCGTCACCCAAGGTTGTCACTCTAGCCACGGATCCAATCCGTCAGCCAAGTGTATCCGTCTCCCAAGTGTAATAATAGATTAATAAAAAAAATATCAATCTAACCAGCGTTCCGCCACGTCACCACCACGCGCGCGTCCAGACCCGCCCGCGCACACCATGGGGTTCGAACCCTTGACCTCATGGCACCAAAGGCTATGCCTTTTACCAACTCAGCTAAGGAGTTTTTGTGTTGTATGTATGATTAGAAAATATATATACACTTTTTAACTGATTATATATAGCTTTATATAATTAAATTCAATAGCTTTATATAATTAAATTAAATAGTTTTTGTTATCAACGTACTTAGTACCTATTGTCAACTAATTATTTATAGCAAGTTAATTTTTTCATGTGCGCTACATTGTTTATATTTATATAAGGATAAATTACAAATATGTACCCTTAACTTATCACGTTTATCTGATACATATCCACAACTTTTTTTTAACTGATACCTACCCAGATGTTTAGTTATATGACAAATAGACCCATTTTCTCTGTTAACTTTTTTCTAAAATGACGAAAACGCCCTTAGTGATTTTTTAAATATTTTTTTATAAATAAAACTGAAGTGATTAAGTAAGTATATATATATATATATGTATATATATATATATATATATATATATATATATATATATAACAAAAGTGATTTTTTAAATAAATTTTTAAAAACAATTATTGAAGTGTGGTTGAGGGTATTTTCGTCATTTTAGAAAAAAGTTAACAGAAAAATGGGCTATTTGTCATATAACTACACATCGGGATAGGTATCAGTTAAAAAAAGTTAGGGGTAGGTAATTTACCCTTTATATGATAACACAAATTTTCTTGATCGTTTTCTCGATTCGAAGTACAAAATATTGTTTTTTTTGTGATCAAATACATTATATAACTTTTTTTACAACAATATCAATCTAATGATTATAAACTTGTGAATTATGGACACCGGTCGCTCAATGTCGGGTTTCAATTTGATGCCCAAGTTCAAAGATAAATTTAAAATAGTGGAAATAATTAAATATATATATATATTGAATGATGGATATATGCATCCGTCGATGAAAAAGCTGGCCGATGGATATATGCATCCGTCGGCCAGCAGAAGTTGACTTACATTGACCAAAACCCCAAAACCCGTCATTTTTCCCGCCTATCGTCGTATTGATAATTGAACGATATAAGTACTTAGCATGCCTCATATACAACATAAGATCGTATAGTACTCATACATATCACATACAAAAAATGAACAAGACAACGTCCTACGTTATACTACCGTAAGACTAAATATGTTCATGCACATAGTGGAATTGGCAATTTCAATCAATACGTGTCGGTCTCTCGCATATTATATAATCAAGACCGCTCATCTCGTATGTACTATCCAAACTAGTATACGTATGTAAAAAAAACTATCATCGAACGGTTAATTCATCTTGAATATTGTGGTCAATTTTTTTTTTGTAAAATAGTCAACCCACTTGGGTGACGGATAGAGTCCACTTGGGTGACGGATAGAGCATGCGTGGCTAAAGTTTTCTCACTTGGGAGACGGATCCAGTATGCGTGGCTAAACTTTTCTCACTTGGGTGACGGATCCAGCATGTGTGGCTAAAGTTTTCTCACTTGGGTGACGGATAGTAGTTACCTTATCTCACTTGGGTGACGGATCCAGCTATGCGTCGGCCAGGTGGTCCACTTGGGTGACGGATGCAAGATCCGTGACCTTAGTTTCACCACTTGGCTGACGGATTGCTGTATCCGTCACCTAAGTGCCAAAACTTAGGTGACAGATCCATTTTATCCGTCTCCTAAGTCGATTTCTACAGTAGTGAGCACGGGTGCATGTCATGATGGTCAGTTCTGAAGGTATCTTCTTACTTTCTCCTTGGTTAGCTAAGTCTCTCCTATTCGTGCATGCCGGCTCTAGTAATTGGTTTCGCTTCATATCGAACCGGTGGTGGGTCGAGCTCGTTGGTTAAAGGCGTTGACCGCCGGCGAGTTTCATGGGTGTTGGTTCGCCCCTCAGAAGCCTTCTGCTAGGGTTAGTATGGTAATTCGGATCTGTCTCTGCCGTTAGTGGTGTTGGCCACCGGCATTATAGCTATTGCCCTTTGATGGTCAGTTCTATAGAGATGGGAGTCGGTTCAGCAATCAAGGATAGGGTTTGGATTTTCGCCGGTGAGGTTTGGCAGGGATCGGTTTTTCAGGGCTTCATGGTAGTAAAATCTCGTTTTTAGAACTTGTTCATCTGTTATTCATTTTCTGTAGGCTGCGTCCTACTTTCATTATCTGTAGGCTACGTCCTACTTTCATTATCTGTAGGCTGCGTCCTACTTCATTAGGGGTTTTCATTCATTCCCCCGTGGTTTCAATGTGTGTTTATTCCTTTTTGTGCCTTGATCTGTAGTGAAAGATCGGCTTTGTACTCCTCTACTCCCTTGTTGGAGGTTTTAATCTAAATTTGTCTTGCTGATAAAAAAAATACATATACTTTCAAATATTTGTTTAATTATCCAAAAAAAACATTAAAAAGTCGCTAAAAGTGCTTAGAAGCTCTCAATTTGGTTATTTCTTCGTGATGTTAAAACTTTATTAAGAGTTCAAGGATTACAAACGTCAAACAGAGAGTTCAAGTTGACCCAAAACAGATTACGATTACAAAAGATGAGTTCAACTCAACACAAAACTACGACATGTTCTATTACAAAATTAGTAATCATCTTCAAAATCTCAAGTTATCAATCTTCATCTTCATATGCAAAAGTAATTAAAATTGTAAGAGTGTGACTTTAGGCCTTAGACTCGTGCCATATCCGGGTGGTCCGAGTTATGTAGGAAACCTTGTCACAGATCTGCTACCCGGACCGCTTACTCCGGGTTTGGTATTTCTGAACCCGGGTCCGTCCCCGTAACCGATAGGGGCAAACCCATTGGAGCCTAGTTGGACGGGTTGAGCGGATGAATTGAGTTATGGGTCAATTTTAGACACCCTATATGTAATCTAACTTGGTAATTTTTACCTCAATACCCTAACTATTAATTTTTTTCACCTCAATACCCTAACTATTTTTAGTGGCACCTCAATACCCTAGAATTGGATTTTTTTTTTCACTTTAGTATCTGCCGTCAACTTTCCATCCATTTTCCATCCAAGACACTTAAAAGGTCCAAAATACCCCTCACTAACATTCAAAATTTCAAAAACAAGCCATTGGTTTTCATTTTTTAAAAAAAATCAATTTTTAATGTCACAAAAATGCATTCTAGGATAGTGAAGTGTCACAAAAAAATGCATTCCAGTATATGAAAGTGAAAAAAAAATACATTCTAGGGTAGTGAGGTGGAAAAAAAAAAGTTAGGGTACGAAAGTGAAAAAAAATGCATTATAAAAGTATTGAGGTGCAACTAAAAATAATTAGGGTATTGAGGTGAATATTATCCATCTAACTTAGATTAAACTAACTGATTTGGGATATTGTTTGATTTCTTGGACTCTACATCTTCTAATCAAACAAATGGAATTTTTTCATATTGTATTGGCAATTATTAAGTCTTTGGATGCTCTACATTTGCTCATGTGGTATCATTAGTTATTTCTGTTCCACATATATTTGAAATGGATATAAATATACACGTGTTTCGTTTAGCTGATAGTACGATACAGGATTTTAAATCTCCTCTCCAAACTTGTTTGAGAAAAAATCTATTAAATCTGAACCATCCAACTCTGTTGAACATGCTGTTCTGTTCTCATGTTAGTTTTGTTGTGTGAGTTGGTGGTGGGGACCGGTGATTTCCACTCCGGTACACATCTTATGGTGTGAAGCCAATTCACATGGAATTGGAAAGGAGCGCTAAATCGGTAATATCAAACCTCCAAACACCATAATGCACCGTCCCCATAAAGAGGGTAATGATACTCACCACTTTTTGTCCACCAGGTGCCTGAAGCCAAAACAGTACCAACACCCAAAGCGAGAGAAAAAGACTGCCGGTACGCAATGACAGGGTGAAACAGGACCCTCAGTGACACGTGCCTTCCCCTCGGTTTGTTTTTAAATACTTTTATCATCTTTACTTTTTTATTTTTTATTGTGCCTCAAATTAGGTCACGAACACTATACTACCCACGTTTTCAAAATGAACACTACACTACCCTTAAGTATTGGTCACGCGATTTTGTTAGTAAAAATAGACGAAATTTTCCATTCCGTTAGTCATATGACCTCAAGTGTCATACAATGGATGGTAAAATGACGTTTCCCCTTAATTATATGACCTCTACACATTTTATAAGGAACATTACCATTGTACCCTCGTTATTGTTCCTTATAAAATGTATAGAGGTCTAATACTTAAGGGCAAAAAACGTCATTTTACCATCCATTATATGACACTAGAGATCATATGACTAACGGAATGTAAAATTCCGTCCATTTTTACTAACAAAATCGCGTGACCAATACTTAAGGGTAGTGTAGTGCTCATTTTGAAAACGTGGGTAGTGTAGTGTTCGTGACCAATACTTAGAAGTAAGTTGCAATATTTAACCCATTTTTTTTATCATGCTTTATCATTCAAATTTCTCTATTCCAGTTCGTTTGTACAAATTTATCCGTATTTATGTCATTGGGTAGAGTTTAGTCCTATAATTAAGAGGTAACTCCAGAATATATCGATAGACAAAAATGATTTTGGACGTTATATTCTTAACCATTTTTTCTTCTTTCGTTCAAATCGTTAAGACCCGTGCGAAATATCAAGTTTACCTTTTAAACAAGTCAGGTAGGGTTATTAAACGATAGATAAACCCCGTTTCATAATCCTATTTTAAGTCATAACACTAGCTGTCATCGGGCACTTGACATTTCACGTGATCAATTATCAGGCTTTGACAGTTCGAACGAAAACAATTTCTAATAGTCGGTTGCTATGATTTCAGAAAATGGGTCGGCTAGGGATGTGACGTCAGAATGGGCCATTGTACAACATGTTGAAATAAGGGTTTCTCTATGATTAACTAGGTGTGGGCACCGCGCAATGCGTGGTGTAGGTTTAACACCTAAGGGAGAAGCCAATGTAAGATAAAGTTTGTTTTTCTATCGGTCGATGCAAGCACAAATAACTAAGTAAAAAGAATCGAATCCAAAAAAACAATACATGAGAGTAGGTGAAAACAAATATCAGAGAGTTTAAAACATAGTACATTTTAATTTGTTGTATCACGGTTTAACAACCACAACACGTGCCGCACAACACACCAATTAGTTATTTTGGACTATATTTATTAACGATAAAGATAAAATAGATAATTGACTATATGTTGGAAAAATCATATTACAATGGTACTACATTATGTTGTTTTTGTCGTCCTTGGATAAACTTATAAAACTTAAGGCACCCTCAAGTCTTTATGAACCTATACAACCACACACTGACTATAGTAACATAAACTCAACTTGATAGCCTTTGTTCTTCTCAACTCGTAGAATGTGCAACATATTTTTAATAATCACCTTCAAAAATAAACTCAACTAAGTATAAACTCATTAATCATGAACTCATCGCACAAAATCTACCTCCCCCTTTTATGTATTAAACAAAAAATAACATTAAGGCCGTAACAAGGTTTATCGGAGCACGAACGGAACGGGAATGAGCAAGAGAAGAAAAGAATTTAAAATGGAAAAAGTTGCAACAGAATAGGCCACGTAAGCCAATCAGAATGCGCCACGCGGCGGTCTTATCTGTCTAGTCCAGTGCTTCGCGCTTCATTGTCTCCACGTGGCGCTGATGTCTCCGAGCCGTCAGATCGGCTGACTTGCAAGTGGACCAGATCGAGTCGTTGATTCTGAGTCTTTGACTTCTAGCCACAGTCGTCCGATCTACAGCCATGAGATCTAACACCTCTCACAGTAGGTTGCACGCTGGAGTCTCTACACCCGCCCGTACTGGATCATCTGCGACAGCCAGCCAAAATACTTGTCTGTCCGCGTGAATCCGAAGCAGCTCACTTTGTTTTCAGTCGTAGTAGCTTCTATATATATGAAGCAAAGGATTTTATTTTGGGGATAATTTTTATTACACAACAAATTAATTTTCAGAATATTTTTCTTTCTCTTCTCTCTCATGTTCTTCATTTTTGGGAGCAAATCTACCACCAGAGGCCATAATTAAGACGATCCAATGAGGTTTCAAGCATCCATGAGCCTCCCACAATCTCCAACTTCTCCATTTTCATGTGTTGAAGCTTTGGAGAGTTGGAGATGGTGGGTTTGCAAGCTAGAGAAGTTTTCGATTGGGTTTCTCAACTCAATCCCATAACTAATCTCTACTCTTCTCTATTTTGTTCTAAAGCTCGTTTTTTTGTATGCTTGAGTAAGATTTGGATTCCATGACCTTAGATTCAAATCTTTAGTCATGAGTGTTGTGTAAATGTTTATTTCCTTTAAATTGATGCATGCGTTTATGGTTAATTTGAGTTTGGTGATGTTTTTGGCATGATATGAGTTTTTGAGCTTAATTAGCATCCAATTGCTTGTATGGGAAAATACTCGATTTTTATGCATGTTTTTTCGTGCTTTGTGTTTGATTTGTCATGTTTTTGAACCCGATTTCATGTGCTATCTATTTCGACTCTCGGGTGTATATCAAGTTCTAGGCTATAGTTCGTAAAAATGCAAACTTTAGCCATTTAGTGAACTTATCTAGGATTTGCGACATGTTTATGTCTTGATTCCCTATTGACGAGATACAAAATAAGCTAGGATGTGTTTTCTCGATTCTCTTGTGTGTTTCTAGCCGACCGAACGAGCCTCTCCACCATGCTCCTCCCCGGCCAGACGGTCAGATCTGCACCCACCCTCGTCCCAAGCAGATCAGATTTGCACGCGTCGACGTTGTCCGCAGCCCCATCGCTCTGATCCCATCCCTGGACATCGGAGGCCGACCACGAGTACAACCTGTCCGTGGGTGTTATTTGTTTTCTTGTAGGTTCCCTCTACCGAAATCTCATCGTTAAAGACCCGTCTTTCTCTTGAGGTACCAAAATCTCACCGTTAAAGACCCGTCTTTCTCTTGAGGATCTCCGGTATGTGTGACTGCTGCCTTTGGTGGCCTGTCCGGTTGGGTCTCTTTATCGATATATCTTTCTTGATCGTATATAAGAAATTTCCGACCTGGTAGTTGGTTGTTTAGGCGCTATGTTTCCCTTATCGTATTCGAGTCTGTGTTCGTATCGAGGAGGTCAAGCCCCACGTCTACGAGCTATCATCTCGATAGTCATCCCTCGAGTTTCCAAAAACTACAAGTGAATGTAATGTTTATATTGTACAGTATATAAAGTATATTAATTTTTTAATAAATCTTTCTTTAAATTTTTTTTATAAACCTATCAATCAATCAAATTATTATAGATTACTATATTTCATGCATCATATTATATAAGGATAACCATGGGTCCTAACCTCCTTTGAGGTTTGTTTTGGTGATCCTAACTAGGATTGACCTTTCCTTGCACTTCCCAATTGTGACCTTTCCGTTTTTTGCGCAAACTAACATTTTCCGTCTATTTTGACGATTCCGTTAAAAAAATTATATCGTGCACGTGACCAACACGTGTCAAAAACCTAACGGGATCCGTTAAAATAGACGGAAATTGTTAGTTTTCGCAAAAAAAAAGGTCAATCGTAGTTGGGAAGTGCAAGGAACGGTCAAGCCCAGTTAGGATCGCCAAAACAAACCTCAAGGGGAGTTAGGCCCCATGGTTTCCCCTATTATATATTAAAAAAAAATTAGGTTTAAATCATAGTCGTTAGTTGTTACTAATACTTTTCAATAAATACACCACATTATGTTACAAACAAAAGATATATTTTGAAAAATGACAAGCCCATAGTGAAATAAAGAGAATAGGAAGCAAAAAAATCTCTCGTTTTTATTGAGAGCTCTCTTGAGAAATCTTAACCTTAACCTAGTCTATGGAGCTTCCTACTTTTGTAATCGTCGTTGACATCGTTGTCGACACTACTGTCGTAATTCATGTCGGTCATGTCATGTCGTTGCCTCCTCTAATGCAGTCTCCCTCTTATAAAGGCACGCTGTCTTTAAAGGCTCGGCGTAGGAGAAAGCCGAAGAAAATCCTAGCCGGCCTCTCTCCTACGCCTCCCTCTCTACCACCGCTCTCCACGGCCATCGTGCCTTTCTCTCTAGGATCCTCCACACCGACAGTGAAACCGAGAAGAAGCCGTCCGATGAGGCACAAACCCGTTGCTTTGACTGCAAGCAACCCACCATCGGCCCTCCTTCCTCCGCCTAGAGCCAACTCTCTCCCTTTATCGTCCTCCAAGGATGACCCTTATCTTCTACCTCCGTTGCAACGAGACCTTGCTTGTGGGAAAGCACCGATCGACGACAATACGAGGTCTTCTTTCGAGGCTTTGTAGGTAGGGCTATCGCTCCCCAATGCGTCGAGGATTTCAGTAATCCCATCCATCCTCATCGTTCCTTCCAGCATGGTTCGTGGACGAAAGGAGGTGTTAACCCTGGAGGAAACTCTGACTCCCACGACTTCGGATTCGTCGGGCCTGTTGGCGTCCATGGAGTGTCTCTAAGACAGCCTATCCTCTTGCTCCCTCAAGGAGGATGATGAGGTGGAGGTATTGGTTCCATACTCCCCGGTCAACCCATCTATACTCGCGCGCCAACAATTCAATATGGTGGGAAAGCTCTAGGCTCCGAGGTCTCCCCAGAAGGACGCCCTCATCCGCATCATGACCAATGCTTAGGGTCGATCCATTGAGGGGATGGTCATCAAGGATATTGACCCAGGGATCTTTGGCTTTTACTTTGACTCGGCGGAGGCTCGGTCTCGGGTACGGGGCAATAAACCCTGGTGCTTTGATGACCGTCTTATCTTACTCGGAGACATTGACTCATGGTCCCGAGAGCTTCCCGCCTTGGACCGTATGCAGCTTTGGGTCCATGCCCACGGTCTTCCGCCATTTGTACGAACACGGGCAACAAGGGAGACAATTGCCGCGACATTGGGAGCATGTGTTGGAGAGGAGTGGTGAGTGAAGGTGCAGTTTTGGCACCATGTGGAACGCCCTCTCCGTCGTGCTCTACTACTGCTTTTCAAGGATTTCCCGGATCTTGTGAGGGTCGAACTCACGTACACGAAGCTTCCTACCTTCTGCTTTAACTGTGGGAGGATCGGTCATGGATTCGGGAATGTGAGCTGGAGTTGCGTGGTACTCCACGGTTTGACACTTCCATGATGGAGTAACAGAAAGATCGACATGTGAAGCACTATGCGACGGATTAGGAGGAGAAGGCGTCTCTAGACATCCCATCGGGTTTCGGGTCCTTATCCTCGAACATTGTACCTATGGTGCCTCGTCTCGTGGGAGGGGCCCTATTGTATCCCTAAACATTGTACCTAACAATACAGGACCTCGGGGGCGTCCCCCAACCGGGGAAGTTGACCCCGGCTGGAAAAACTTGGTATGTGGTCAATTCTCTGGTGGCCAAGAAACCAAAGTTTCAGGCCTCGCGATTGGTGGGAGTGGCTTGAAGATGGGGTCATCTAGAGTACCCCGAGATAAGCAGGCGAGGCCGGTCAACAGCCTCGCCAAAAGGAATGTTAGGCTTCTATGACTTCAGGGACTGACTTCAGGAGAGGTCCCTGGTGAAAGCTCTGCCTCTTATAACTGATGCAATTCAAGTTCGGTCGATTTGCCACCATATGTAGTGTTTAAGCACTACCTTGAGAAAGACTTCAGTTTCGTTTTCAAACCTTCCACTTTTCTTTCCTGTCTATATGACGAGTTCACCTCTATGACGGATATTTCATCTTAGAATTATGTGTGGGAGTCTTTTGGGAACGGTTTATTTATATAGATTCTTTTAATTTAATAAAATTATATACCTTTTAGTAAAAAAACAGAAATATATTTTAATGATATAATTTGAATAATATTTCTCATTGACTCACGAAAACCTAGGTTTCAGTCCATGTTACCTCGACCAAAGACAGAGATCTCAACTGTACACACCCTTTACTTTAATCTCTAAAATATATTAATATCGCGCTTTATTAATTAAAAACCTTCAAAGGCGAGACAACGCAAGAACCTGTTGCTGACCGTGATCCTCGTCTCTACTATTAAACCTTGGCAACTCGCCTTGTTCCGATCTAATAATATTCGTACCCTTGTTGACTTGCTTCTTGTCTTGATTCATCTCCTTAATATTCCATGACGTCATCGCCTTTGCCCGTACCCTCAGCTCGAACTTCTGAATCTTGCCCGTCGAAGTCTTGGGCAGCTCCTCCACGAACTCCACTTTTCTCGGAACCATGTACCCCGGCAGATTCTTCCGGCAGTATGCTATGACGTCGCTCTCGCTGACGTCATCGCTCTTCCCGGCCCCGTTCTTTTTCACGGCCACGAAGGCGCACGGCGTCTCCCCCCACCTCGGGTGCGGCATTGCCACCACCGCCGCCTCCAGGACCCTCGGGTGGGTGTAGAGCACCGACTCGAGCTCCACGCTGCTGATGTTCTCTCCGCCGGAGATGATCACGTCCTTGGACCTGTCCTTGATCTCCAGGTAGCCGTCGGGGTGGATCACCCCGACGTCTCCGGTCACGAACCAGCCGTTACGGAACGCCGCCGCCGTGGCCTCCGGGTCCTTGAAGTACCCTTTCATTATGCTGCTCCCGCGCAGCACGATCTCCCCCATCGTCTTCCCGTCATGCGGCACGCTCCTCATGGTCTCCAGATCCTTCACGTCCACGTCAGCCAGCGTCAGTATGCTCACCCCCTGACGCGCCTTCAGCTTCGCCTGGTCGTCACGTGCCAGGCTGTCCCACTTCTTCTGCCACTCGCACACCAAGGCCGGTCCCGTGGCTTCCGTCAGCCCGTACGCGTGGGTCACGTGGAACCCCAGCGGCTCGATCTTCTGGAGCAGCGCCGCCGGAGGGGGCGCCCCGCCGGTGAGGATCTCCACCGGAGGAGAGATCGCCGGGGGCCGCTCGGTGAGATCCTCGAGGAGGATGTTGAAGACTATGGGGGCGCAGCACATGTGGGTGACACCGTGGAGGGCAATGCTACGGTAGATGTCACGCGCGGTGGTGTTGCGGAGGCAGACGTTGGTGCCGCCGCGGGCAGCGATCCCCCACGTGAAGGTCCAGCCGTTACAGTGGAACATCGGGAGGGTCCAGAGATAAACAGGCTCCGTCCCCATTTCCCATCCGAGCACCAAGCTGAGGGTGCTGAGGTAAGCACCTCTGTGGCTGTACACAACCCCCTTAGGAGCCGAGGTTGTACCGGAGGTGTAATTAAGAGCAATCGGAGCCAACTCGTCGGAGATCCCCTCCGGCGAGTACTCCGGGTTCCCTCTAAAGACCAATTGCTCGTACTCAAGCTCGCCGAGGCGGACGCCGGTGGGGGAGTCGATGTCGTCGATAACAACAACGAGAGGACACGTGGCGTCCTTAGAGGTCAGGAGCAAGCGGAGGGCCTCGCTGGCCAGGGGGACGTACTGGTAGTCGACGAAGAAGACCTTGGCCTCGGAGTGGCGGAGGATGGTGGCGACGCTCTTAGCGTCGAGGCGGGTGTTGATGGCGTTGAGGACGGCTCCGGCCATGGGGACGGCGAAATGCATCTCGTACAAGGCCGGGATGTTGGGAGCGAGAACGGAAACGACGTCGTTGGAGAGGACGTTGAGACAGCGGAGAGAGGAGGCGAGGCGGCGGCAACGCTGGTAGGTCTGGCTCCAGGTGAAGCGCGTGCCGTCGCAGATGAGGGAGGTGCGATTGGCGTAGAAAAGAGAAGCTCGCTTCAGAAAAGTAAGAGGCGAGAGAGGAACATAGTTTGCATCGCAGTTAGGAAGCATATCCATGTTTTGTTAGTAATAGTTGGAGTGGGGATGATGAGAAAGAGGCCGAGTGGGTGGGTTATATATATAAGGGGAGGGAGAGCGGGAAAAGATGCTCTGCGGAATTATTGGGGTTTTTTTTTTTTTGAAGATTGTAAATTAAGAAATGATGTGGAAAATGAATAAGAAATTGCCACGATGTTGCGAGAGGGGTAGTAGTATAAATATTTAAATGTTGAGTCTGAACATGAGACTCGGACTCTAGTGTTGACCTGACATGAACAAGGTTTTTGTTTGTTTGGGCTTTCACACTACATTAATGGGGCTGCTCTTTTTCCTTTCCTTTTCTTCCCCTTTCGATTTCAATTGAATGGGTAATGGACGAGTCATCTCGGTCATTTTAACCAATGACTTGAACCTATCCCCTTAGTTGATACTGTCTTGTTTGAATGACTAGTTTTATTTTAGGTAAAATATCAAAACTTATTCTTAAATATTGATCACGAACATAACATTACTAAACGTTTCAAAATAACAAATGCATTATCGTAATTATTGATCACGCGATTTAGTTAATAAAAATGGTCGGAATACTCTATTCCGATAGCCATATGACATCATGTGTCATTCAATGTATGGTAAAATGACGATTTTCCTTAATTATTTTACCTCTACATATTTTATAAGGAACAATAACGACAGTACAGTGGTAATGTTCCTTATAAAATATATAAAGGTCAAATAAGTAAGGGTAAAATCATCATTTTACCATCTATTAAATGGCACATGAGGTCATATGACTATCGGAATAGAATTTTCCGTCAAATTTTACTAACAGAATCGCATGACCAATACTTAAGGTAGTGCATTTGTCATTTTGAAACGTTGGGTAGTGTAGTGTTCGTGACCAATACTTAAAAGTAAGTTTCGACATTTAACCATTTTGCTTTTTAAGGTATGGGTAGAAATGGTTACAAGTTTTTATTTTTAGTTTGCTTACAATTGTTATTATTGCTCAGCCTAAAGTTTGTTGAGAGAGGGTTGTATGCGGACTATCGACTCAAGGACAAACACATCCATTCTTCTCCAGCTATAGTTGTTAGGTGCTGAACTCTAGGTTACTTCATCATAACTCTCGCTTGATCACTAACGTGTCACATGTCTTATGACAGTATGCACTCGGGCACAGGACAAGGAGGTGGTTATAGACATGTTCAATGAAATAGACGCTCAAACGATATTTGAAGTACCTGTTAGCGCCATAACGGTTGTCGACTCATGGTACTGGGCAAGGGAACATCTGGGCCATTACTCAGTCCGCTCAGCGTATGGCTTGCTAGCACATGACCGGAACACGTAAGGGTCGTTGTACAATGGGTTATATACTTTTTGGTACCCATTGTTTCGTCCACGAACGATTTGGTATCCTTATAAATTTTATTCCAATTTGGTACCCTAATGTTCTGTCCACGAACGATTTCGGTTAATGGGTTAAAAAACTAACAAAATAATGTGAAATGACTATTTTACCCTTATATTGATTGAGATGACTTTTGGCTTTAATGTAAAATGACCATTTTACCCTTATATTAACTTTTGAATTTATATTTAAATTTATTTTTTAATAAGTTTTTTTTGTTTTTTCAAATAAATAAATTTATTTTATTGAATTGGTTTTTTATAAAAGTTTTATTTTAATATATTTTTCTAATTTCTTATTTATTATTTTCTGAAATAATTAATAATTAATTTCAAATTTTCTGAATAATTTAAATTTTATTAATGTTATTTTTCTTATAAAATTAATCTATTTATTTATTATTATATATATATATATATGTATATATATATTATTTTTTATTTTAATTTATATATATTTTTAAAATTTTAATTTTTATTTAATTTAAAAAAATATTTTTTAGTTTTTATTTTTAAATTATTTATTTATTGTATTATAACTAAGGTATGAGGGTACTTTTGTGTATCAAATTTTGTAAGCTTAAAATAAGAAAGGGTAAAATCATCATTTCACACCTTACTTAACTGCACATGACTAACTTAGAGGAATATTCCGTTAGTTTTCTAACGGAATATGCCAATTCCGTCCGTGGACAAATCAAAAGGGTACCAAATTGGTCATTTGAAACATAAGGGTATCAAATTGTTCGTGGACGAAACATTCGGGTGCCAAAAAGTATATAACCCTAGTACCATATATATGGGATAAGATATGAGATATAGATGTGCTTCGAAAGGTGCGTAATATCATTTGGAAAACTTGTGCGGGATGTTTTCAGATAGCGACGCGTCTCAGGGATAGGAGGGTTGACATCCCAGTCTCCTGCCTATTGTTCCCAGTTGGGAGTGGATCGGAGATGCATCTACTTAATTCCTACCTAGTGACGATAGAATGTTGGCACATGAGTGGTCTCCTACGTCAAATGCGTGAAGAACAAATAAAGGAATGGCTTCGGGATGCTCTAGAGATCAATCCAAAGGAGAGAGGAGGAGCAATCGACTTCCTCCTCTGGGAAATCTAGAAGGTTGAGAATCGAGAAATATGGGATAAAGTGGATCTAGTAGTGACGAATATCATCCACAATGCTAAGCTCATAAATGTAGGGTGATACAAGGAACGCGTTAAATGCAAATCCTTGTAGGCAGACCCTTGGTCAACTTTGGTTAAGACAACCGTTCAATAGACTCTTATGTTGGTTTGGACAGTATCTGTGAACGTGGATGGTGCATTATATCCACACTCATGTCGGTACAAACGTTATCTATAGGGATGCCACCGGAAGGTTGGTGGGAGCTAGATCTACCTCAGCTCTAGGACCTCAACTTCCAAGCCTCATGGAAGCACGCGCCATACAAGACGTACTGAAATAGATGAATCAACAGTCAAGCAGCAGACTCAAATCAAAAGTGACTAAATGATGTGTTCTCTCTCAATTGTGTACCAATCGCCGCCACATAGTCTAGGATTGTTTGTGGCCTCCTTCTTCTTGGATATCTCTGTTCCTCACTTCACCATCTTTTCCCTATCTCCATAATTTCCATAGTTTCTCGTCTCCCCTCTCAATCTGATACCGATTGGACTCGAGGTTCAACCGTCTCAAAGATGGAGTTTTAAAAAATTTCCCATGGAAGCGTTGCACCCCCGTCGCCAACCCATAGGAGAATCAACTATACTGCGACGCCTCAGAGAGGTTCCCGTTTGGAAATTCAACTACGACGTAATTGAAGGGCGGACAAAGCCTGAACACTGTCCATGGAATGAGACCATCCTCGACGCGAGCCTTCAAGACCGCACGGGCCTGCCGCGGCCCTCCGTAAGCGAGACAAGACCAAGGGAGATCCGCACTCCAGCGACCAACCAAGACCAGGCCTACCAATACACGTACGTCAAGGACTAGTATCGCGCGAAGCCCGCACATGACGTGGGACCTGAGCGCGCCTCGAACGTCCACCGACCTACGCTCCCATGGGCCAAGGGCCGACAACATGCCTTGGCCCTCATGCAAGGTGTACGTAGCCTCTTACAAGCCTCAGCCTTGCTTCTTTAAAATCGATCCCCTATTCGGCCAAGCCATTTTAAGGAGTGACTTGTCTTCCAAGAAGGCTTGGCCGCCCATACCCCTCATATATATATATGACTTATTAGCTTTGTATTTAGGCATTAGATTATTATACTTGTACAAAGAGTGAGGTCAGGTTGCGAGTACTCTCGTATCCTTGTAGAGTGTAGTTCTATTAATCTAATAAAGCTACTATCCACTATATTCTCTTGTATCTACTTTATACACGACTCTACTTTATACAATGATAGGATGAGGTACAGACGTTATTCATGTATGTCGCACGGAGCTGGGTTCCTACTTGGCCTTTCAGACCATGACATTTGGTATTAGGGTCTGGTTAGACATCCGGGTATCTTCCTACTTGGACGGTATCCGCAGTATACTAACGATGCAACCAATGAATACTTCTCTAGGGATGGAGAGGATGGTGAAGCTGGTGCGCGGAATTGTCACAGACATCGGCCAGCTTGAGTGCGATTTTCGCACGATGAAGAAGAAGGTAGCCCAACGACTAGCTGGCATGGAGGCCTTTTCCCAAAAGCATATAGTCATTCTCAAGGACGACCTGGAACTCAGTAAGAGGAATTACGGCTCATCTTCCACATGACCTGTTAACGCAAGTTCACTCCACAAAAGGATAGGGAGACGATCCGATACAAGTTCCCATAGACGCCCTAACATGGATTACCCCATACGACGTTCCCAAAGGTTCTTTCTCAAGCGAACTATGGATGGAGACGAAGTTGACATTCTTATCGACAAAGACACAATTCACAACTTCATTCGTTGAATGGAAGCAACCGCCTATGATTTCCCATACGACACGACGACACTCCTTACAAGATGATGGACCCTGGGTACGCTAAGGTCGAAGGCATCGTAATCGCATTAACCACTATTGGAGAATGGATGAACTACATAGACTTATACGTAGTTCCTCTCGACGATGCCGATATTAGGATGAGATGGAAGACCCTCAATGACCACGGGATGTACTTTATGTTGCTATTCACAAAGCTTTGCTTGATCGAAGCATCCAATTACTCGGAATCACCTTCTTTGGGCCCGATTTCATCTGTAGCGACCTTGAGTATTCTCATAATGTGGCCAAGAAGACGGCGACAACGATCCCAACGTAGAAGACACACTCGGAGGGGGAGGGAATCCCCTCCCATGAGGACCAAGGAGACTATTCCTGTCACGCCCCAAATCCGGTTTTGACCGGACTCGAGACGTGAACTAAAATAATAATTTTAATAATAAAGATAAAGCAAACTTAAACGAGTTAAATCTCCAAAATTTAGTTCCAATATAAATAACTCCGAGTAAAAACATAACCAAGTCAATACGATGAGTCAAAAGCTCAATGTATAACAAGTAAAACAATATTTATCACGAAAAGGAGCAAGTGCGTCTCTAATACAATAAACACCGAACCCTCAGTGAGCTCCCGAGCCCTGAGACGTCCTACAGCCTACTCACCAATGAAACCTGAAAAACAGAGGGGGTGAGCTTACGCTCAGTAGGAAAAGGTAGTAAAGTGAAAGGATTCCCGCTCCGGATCAGAAATATTTGGTCAACAATTCTTACTAAAACTGAGAACACAAATACAATTCGAAAAGGACACATGATCTCAATAATGGCACCAAATTAAATAGATGAACGAGTAACAGGACATTGTACTGCTAAGGCTACTACGGACGTTACTTAGACTCAACAACATATAACCATAGACAAGTACTCAGGAATTCAATCATCACGTATAATTCAATCCATATATCATACTGGCATTTACCCTCGGTCCAGATGTCTTCCCGGACACACAACATCGGGGTGAAACACTACATCGTACCGAAATGTCCATCGGTCTCGATGTCTTCCCGCACACACAGCATCGGGGTAAAACAACACACATCATGCCGGAATATCCCTCGGCCTAGATGTCTTCCCGGACACACATCATCGGGGTAAAACAACATACATCATGCCGGAATATCCCTCGGCCTAGACGTCTTCCCGGAACACTCATCGGGGAAAATTTCACTGCACACATACCGGACCGGTACACACCTCGGTCGGGTATCTTCCCATCACTCGGGGTACAAGTGACGACACACAAGGCCACACAACCACACTATCAAACTTATCGTACCAACGGAGCTTATCCTCATAACTTACCAAGATCACCGCATCAGTCTATCATTCACCCGATCATATCACAAAACAATGATCATATCACATTCACCTCATTCATTCAACCAAACATAACACAAGACAAACATTCATATTGCATACATCAAACTTCGCATGGTATAATAAGATCTTAACTTAACTAAGCTTGTATTATACATCGACATTAAGGACGAACAACCATCACCAATACAAACAGCACGCAATCCTAAGGCTCGACGTGGTCATTCTAGCAGCACGGCAATTTCCCATAATTGAAAGCGATTAATCTAGTGAATCACATCCTATATGCAAACTAAGACTCTTCCGGTTATTATCGCAATAGAAAGCGGTTACTCTAGTGAATCACATCCTATATGCAAACTAGGACATTTCCGGTTATTATTATCCTATAGGCATGCTATTAACATTACTTAAAAAAGTGGAGTTTATTACTCTTCCCTGCCTCGAAAGTAAACCAATTCTAGTTGCGGACGACCTGGCTAGCTTCCTCCTCGTCTTCTCACGCGGTCCGAAGGCCTCCTCCTCCGTCACGCTCGGGTACAAGGTCTTGGATCACAATTAATATCATAATTAATAAGCATTCAAGTCGGTTTTAAGGTGAAAGACCTAAAGTTCCCTTAATGACAACACTTGGGCCAAAAGGGCAAAATTGGGCCAAAGACAAATTGGGCTCGAACTAGGCCCAATTCAGACAGCCCACGGATATGGAACCCGGCCCAGGCCGTGCCCCTCAGAGGCCCGGAACCAGACCCGGACCGTGCCCCTCAGAGGCCCGGAACCAGGCCCAGAACGTGCCCCTCAGAGGCCCGGAACCAGGTCCGGACCGTGCCCCTCAGAGGGCCGGTCTGGGATCCGGACCGTGCCACTCAGAGGGCCGGTCTAGGACCCGTTCCGTGCCGCTCAAAGGGCCGGCATCGAGCCCAGACCATGCCGCTCAGAGGGCCGAAATCAACCCTTTTCCATGCAAAATCTGGGCAGACTCAAGCCCCTTCTTCCCCAACTTCGTTTCTACGAAAATCTACTTCAAAAACTCCATTTTTACCATCATCAAACCTCAAAAACAGTCATCCAAACTCTCAAACTTCAACACCCACAATGGGTTTCCTCCAAACATCAACAAACTAAAGAAAACCAACCAAAACTTCACTATTCTTCAACAAAAAGCATCATCTAACAACTATTACTCAAAATTTTAGCTAGTTCATGCATTTCTAAGGAAACCCACAACTTGAAGTTAATTGAAATGAGAAGTTAAGAGGTCACTTACCTTGAGAGTGAATAGATGATGAAGATTAGGAAGTTTTGGAGAGATTTTGATGAAGAAATGGCCTCAAGTTCTTCCATTTTCTCCTTTTCTTCTTCCTCAAGTCAGGGAGCTACTCCACTCTCTCCCCCCTTGCGAATTTCGGCTGCACTAGTGTAGAATGGGCTGATTTGGTTGCTTCAATTGTATAAAAACCTATTTGTGAGAAAAGTCTCTTTTACCCCCTTCTTCTATTTCCTTTCTTTAGATACATGGAAGGGTAAATGGGTCAATAGAAGCTCTTTCCTTCTCCTCCAAGCCACTAGGGACAAGTGTCCTAGTGCGGACCACCTTGTCCTCAATTAAATCCAGCACAATTAATTTAACAAGGTTTATCCGATAAATAGTCTCCGGTTGACCGAACATTAACTTTTCCAAAATTACAATCATTTGGAAGGAAACGGCTCAATTAAGGTAACCGTAACGACGACTAAGATTTTGGGCCCTGGAAATGTCACGCCCCATTCGGTTTCGATCGGACTCGAAATGTGAACTAAAACAGTAAAGAAAAATCTGAAATTAAAATAATAAAGCTTAAATATAATACCGCGATTTCATAAAAACGAATGAAAGAGTCAACAACTCTTACATAATGAATCGTAAAAACAGTAGTTAAATCAAAAACAGTTGTACGTCTCTAGACACACTAGTCTAGGACCCTCGCTAGCTCCCAAGCATCGAGCATACAGCTAGTACAATCCCGCTCAACACCTGAAATACAACAAAGTAAGGGGTGAGCTTTCTCCCAGTAGGAGAAGTAGTTAAGGTAATGAGCATCGGCTCAACACCACGAGTAACCGTCCAATTAGGGTATACTAGTACAACATAACTAACTGCCAAACCGGGGTTCATAGCCAAACTTATAACACACTCAACGACTGCTTTCACACAATAAAACATTGATCAAGCAACAAACATAACACACACAAAAGCAACCAGCACACGTCATGTACCGTAGTTACCTAAATCCATTATCTCCTACCGGGAAGTCATTGTACCAACTCGTATAGCCCCTCGATCCAGAGGAGACACATGCGTCGGGGCGTCCGAAAACGTTCTCTGGGAACACATCTCATCGGGGGCCCGGAAATGTCTTCAAAGGACCATAGATCATCGGGGTAGAACCATGACCCGTAAGCCCAACCACGGCCCGTAGGCCCCAAACAACCCGTAGGCCCAACACGAACTTAGTAAAACCATTTCCAACGTCACCGGCTATCACAGCCCATTCCATTTATGTCGTACCGGATCACGAAGCCTCGATCCCGACACCTTCCCGTCACGTAGAATCGGGGTAACATCCGGACCGGAAACCACTCAGTCGGACGTCTTCCTGTCACGTAGAATCAGGGCCTCACGCATACTGGACCGGCACATCCCTCGGTCGTACGCATTCCCGTCACAGAGACTCGGGGTATCAAACACACCATCCTTGGCCTCGATACACTACACCGGAACTACCCCTCAGTGTAAGTACCACTCCAGTTACGTCTTTTCTTAGAACACACAATGAGGGTATAACACGCAGCACAAAGCCGAGATCGGTCTCGGTATACCAACCAGACTATCTCAACATAACACACAACCGGTCTATCACTCACTCGGTCATATCACAATCAAGGGTTCACATTATATCAAACACGGCTCACTTTCCCACACACAGCCACAACATGCAACACCGAAACAATCTTAATAGACTCTTAATCACACTCACAACTGCCACACACTTACCATCACTTACCGACATCACCCTCGACGTGGTAACCCCACCGGCTTAACCGGTATCCAATCCCCAATCTTCCCACAGTTCAACATATCATATAACAGGAAATAACTACTCAAGTCGTCAACATGCATCACTAGTTCAAACCACATAGCACCAAGCAGATACATACAGCAAACAACCCTATGGGCAAGACAAGGCCCGATTCTACCAGCATGGCAAATCCCAAGCTGATAATCATAAATGTTCACAGTTTATACGTCTACTCTAGTCATTCACATCCTACATGACAAACTATGATCTTTCCAGTTTTATTATTACCTAGCATGCATACTAGTAACTTTCCGCAATTAAACCGTTATTCGCTACTTTCCTTACCTCAAGAAGAACCAACAGCTGCATCTCCTGGCTGCTGACGTCCGGGCCTACCTCCGGTCTTCTCCACAATCGAGGTCCAAGCCTGATTTTAACAAAAAGGGACGGGAATCAGTCTCGGTCCAGACCGTAACGGTCCTCTAAATTTACCAAAATAGTCTGATGAGTCCTTCCTCTTTAGATCCTTTAAATCTCCCAATTTAAAATAATTTACTGATTAATTAAACTGATTTTAGATTAATTAAACTGATTTTAGATTAATTAAACTGATTTTAGATTAATTAAATCTTTAAAACTGGTCTAACCCGGATCCGACCCGAATCCAGGCCCAACTCGGATCCAGAACCCAGAGACCCGAACCTGATCTGAAACCGGCCCAAACCCGGCCCCAAACCCGACCCGGACCCGAACCAGATCCGGCTCCAGCCCGAATCGAGAACCCGACCTTAGACCTGGCCTGGCCCAAGTCTCGTTCTGGTTCGGTCCGTCTCCTGGTCCACACAACTTGGCCCAAGGCCCGTCAGGATCTGTTTCTGGCCCAAAGGCCCGGTCCTGGTCGAGGTCCGGTCCCAGCTCGTGTCCGTCGTGGTCGAGGCGTCGCCAGCGCGGGCTAGGTCTTCGATTGCGGCGGCGGACGGTGGCAGAAAGGCTCGGAAGAGGGAGAAGAGGGTCGGACGACACCTCGCTCACCTTGGGTGGGCTTCCCTGACGCCGTTGAGGTGTGAACCGAGCTCGGGAGAGGAGAAACAACTCGAAATCTCCGGCGGCGAAGGCAAGTCAGACCGGTTTCGCGAAGCGCGTCTCACCGACGTAGCTCCGTTCCTGACACGGCTTGGCGACGGCTTCAGCGTTTTCTCGTGTCCCGGCGTGGCTTGCTTCGAGTCCGGTGGTGGTTGCTGGGTCGCCGGCGTGGTGGTTGCACAGAGACGAGGCGAGAGGGAGGAGGAGAGGGTGAGTTCGAGAGAGAAAGAGAGGAGTCTCGTTTTACGTGCACGCACTAAAGGGATGACCAGTACCCCTCTAGGGTTAGCGTAGATGGACTTGGGCTGAAGCTAATTGGGCTGGCTCCATCCGCTTGGGCATGGTCTGGCTGGCCAACTGGGCCTAGTTTGACCTGCTCTTTTTATTTATTTTCTTTTTTGTTTGCACTCGATGCAAAATTCAAACCCGCTTCTCAACCTCGACGTTCCACGAACAAAATAATAAATGTTTAAATCCTCTAAATGGGGCGGTCTTTACAGGAAAGGTCCCGAATGACTCCCGGAGTCATCGGTTGACTTTTCCGGCAAAAAGTCAACTTTCGCCAGACGCCCTCTACTGCGAGGATGACTCCCGGAGGCGGTTCTTACAATTCCTTTGATAGCCGGAGATTGGCTATGTCTATTTAACTTACAGGCGCCCTCTACTGCGAGGATGCTTGCAGAATAGTAGGGGGAGACTGTGACGCCTCAAAGAGGTTCCCATTAAGGAAATTCAACCGCATAGGCCTCTCCCGATCCTCCGGAAGCAAGACGAGACTAAGGGATACCCGTACACCAGTGACAGCCAAGACCGAGCCTTCCAGCCTACGTACGTCGAGGACCAGTACCGCACGAAGTCCGCACATAACATGGGGTTGGCGCGTGCCTCTAACCGTCCTCGGACCTACGCTGCCTCGGACCGAAGTCCGATAACATGCCTTTTCCATCACGCATGGTATCCTCAACCTTCTACAAGCATCGATCTTATTTCCCTAAAACCTATTCTTCCTTGAAATGATAAAAAGGGAAGTTCCCATATTCGGCCAAACCATCGTAAGGAAAGACTTGTCTTCCAAGAAGGCTTGGCCGCACATATCCACTTATATATAGGACTTCTTGGCTTTATATTTATGCATTCGATTCTTGGACTTTTACTAGGAGTGGGGTCAGGTTTCGAGCACTCTCTTATCCTTGTAGAGTGTAGTTCTATTAATCTAATAAAGTTAAATTATATTATATTCACCAGTGTCTACTTTATACGCGACTCTACTCTATACAACGAAAGATAAGGTGCAGATGCTAATCCTACACGCCGCACGGAGCTGGATCCCTACATGGCCTTTGAGACCGTGATCATATGCATTCTCTACTAGAATCCCCTCTCTATATCTCTCATACCCTCCCTTTTCATCCCTCATTTAATTCCAACCATCGATTGGTTCATAGTCTCTATGCAACATGGGGATAGAAAGACTCATGGCCTTTCATAGGAAAATGAGGATGGTCTCCCAAATTGGGGAGTAGGATGACGACATGGTTATTATAGTACTGGTAGGACTTGAAGAAGCTGCGTTCGCGTTGACTTGGGTGATGATTTGCAACAAGATTTTTTCGACGACGACCCGACTTCCATCTAGATACAGGTGGCCCCATTATACCAACAAAAATTATCATCCTAACACTAGTCTAGACACCCTAGGTAGACATGACAAAGATCCAAGATGTTCGGGTAAAACCTACTTTGTAGCCTCGGCAAGAGATATGAGACCTTCGAATCGGTATAGGACAATAGGCTAGAGGACTATCTTATATCGCCACCGACCAGTCCCCTTTGGCCATCTTCCACATGAAAGGTAAACCTGTATTGTCCCACCAGTTCAAGACAACCACCAAGTAGGGTCTCTAGCTCCTTGTGTTTGATTTATCGAGCTTGATAGTTTGGCTAATTTACTGTTTCCTAATAAGATTATGTTTATGTGGCTTAAAGTGACATTACACATGTCTATGCTGGGGTCCCAAACTATATTCTCGGTCTTAGGGGCATGCCACACAAAATTACATTTGGCTAATTTTAATGAATGAAATTATCGTGCCTTTAAAAAAAATAATGACAACAATAACCTCTAATCAAACTAAAGCATGTATCATTTTTCAATTAGTGTCCTAATTTTATTTTTGTTCATGAGTAAATTTAAAATTCAATCCCGGTGTAAGTTTTGAGTCAAAACATGATACAGAGAAATAATTTATATATATAAAAGATAGGGTAAATTACATCTCACTACCTTAAAAGTTTCGGATTCCATTTTCACAACCCTAACTTTTTTCACATCGCTACTTTAAAATTCAATTTGTATCACTTTAATACTTTCTGTGAACTTTCCATCCATTTTTTCACAGAAAGGTGTCATGTGCAAAACACCTGACCTTCTATTGTAAAAAATAATACTGAAACTACCATTTACTCATTAAACCCTAAACTACCTCTCTCAACCTATCTCTCTCAACCTATCTCTCTCATCTCTCAACCTCTCTCTCATTTGTCTCTCGCCCCAACCCTCTTCTCTCATCTCATCCATCAGTAAAAAAAATGGTGCTGCATAGGAGGAGCTTGGTTGTGGATGAATTATGGTATAGGAACCAAAGCATAACAAATCCGGGACCAATTTTGATTTTCTTCTTCTTCGGTGGGCTTGGCTCGTTGCATTCCTCCAGCAGCGAGCTTGTCTCAATTTTGTCCCGCGCCGTCGCTCATGGGTCCATTTCGATTCTAGGGTTAAAATCAAGGTTTCTGGTTATTTGGAAGACAAAAAGGGGGGAGGAAGATGGCGAAGGAGTTGTTCATCTAGGTGAGGATAGGGTCGGTGAAGAGGGAAAATTAGGGTTAAGGTTATGAGGTAGAAGGTTTTAGGGGAAATTTTGGGGATGGAGACATGGGGATTTTCTGGTGTGAGGCGTCGTTGTTTCGCCGGCCAGAGTTGAAGACTCGACCATTTACAAATCTGATTGAAAAAACAAAAAAAATCTATGTAAACTAGGAATTTAGGAATGAAACTGATTTTTGTTGTTGATGTTGTTCATGAACATTGAAATTAAATTTTTGTTGATGTTGTTCATGAACATTGAAATTGAATTTATGAATTAATGAAATCAATTTTTTTTTGATAGGCTAAGATTTTATTAAGCAAATGTTCCATAAAAAATAGAACAAAGCGAGAAAAAATCCAAAATAGACCGTTTCCTCCAACCAATACAGCTACAAAGAACAGAAACAGACCCAAAACAAAACAAGACGTAAACACCTTGCCTATTTCCTAATCGGCTGCAAACAAGAAAACCAGTTAGATACCGGAACTAGGGATAGGGCTTGGTCAGAAAAAGGTTCCATCGATTCCATGTCCTTCCTATCGGAATCGAAAGCTAAAGAACACAAATCCACAACTTTTCTGCCAACTTTCGAGGTGTAGCTCTAGTTGCTCGAGCTATCCTTTTTGGCTACATCCATCAAAGAACGTCCCGAAATATCCCCTTTATCAGCAGAAGTCCTGGCTCTGGTCTGATACACTACCACTGGTTGTGCGATCACCTTCGCCTGACCCTTTTTAGGATGCCCCCGTCGTTTTGGCTCAACCCCCGAGATCGGTTTTTGCAAAGCGTCCTTCCATGGACTTCCTTGCAAGCCAAACTCCAAAACCGGTTCAACGTCCCGCAACTAATTTACACGAGAACCTACACCTGAACTCAAAAGTGGGGGATCCAAGTCCTTCTCCATTCGCTTAAAAATAGAGACCAAGCTCGGATCCTCTAGGGCCTCCAATTGGGTCTTACCTGAAGCGAGCCCAGAAAATCCACTTGACGGGTCCGACCCAACCAGATTAAAAGTAGCAACTTGGTTGAGCCCAAACCCAACAAGAGAAGACTCTTGGCCCATTTCAGCATCAGGCCCAATAACCTGTCCAGCAACGCACGGATTCAAATTTGGAGACGTAATCTCGTCCTTCTTCCTTGGCGTGATCATCGCAGAATCAAACGAGTTTCCAAAAGATTGGTTCGAAACTCCATGATCAGATACCGAAATCCCTGGAATCAAGGGACCCCCATCGACCACAGGAGACGAACTCGGACACGGAAGCTCGCCGGACTCCGGGGCATTCATCACCGAGACATTCGTCGGAGCAGGTGTGCTCGGTTGAGGCTTGGCCACGCCTCTAGGACGATCCAGTCCAACTCCGTCAGTCCGCGCGAGATCACTGGAGGTTGAATTCAGTGTGTCACGCAAAACAGAGCAGGTGCTCTGTTTTACTTTTCCGACTGAATCACTCGCCGGTGAATCTAATCTCCGCCTGGAAAACGCAACAAACAAGACATGACCTCTCATCTGAGTCTCGTTTAGTGCCACAAGTGCCTTGGAAGCAGCAATGGACGTCGTGAATTGGACGAAACCAAAAAACCGACCTGTCTTGTTCGCTCTTCTCAGCAGGGAAATTGAAACTAAATCCCCAAACTCAGCAAACAAATCCCGAAACCAGTCTTCTGACGACGGATATGGCAAGTTTCTAACGTAGAGCTCCGTTTCACTTACTTCGAATTGGACCGGACGGTGTCGACGACGAACCTCTGCTCCCTCCGTGCCAGCTCCGGTTGACTCCTTTAATCCAGTAAACGGATCTGAAACAGCCTCAACGTTCGGAAACGGATCTGAAACAGACTCACCTGACGTCGGGACATGTCTCCCCGTCTCTGCTACAGAAACGGGTCGGGGCCGAGTCTTTGACCCCCGACAATGTACCGCCGTCTGCGCACCGTCACCAGTAGCCGGACTAGCCTTGGCTTGCTTCGTTTTCGGGACATCACAAGACCGGAACTCCTTATACAAGGACACCAGGGCTGAACAAAACGAAACAAACTCTTCAAGGTTGCCGGAATTGGGACTCCGGCCAACTTGAGAGCGTTTTGCTCCTTGGTGTCTCATGGTGCGGAATTTACCAATGAAATCAAAAAAATAGGGTTTGATGAAAAAATGAATTAAAAATAAAATAATTAAAAATCTGATTTTTATAAAAAATAAAATATGATTTTTATAAATAAAAAACATATTTTAAAAAGAAAAATAGATTTTAAAAATCTAATTTTTATAATATAAAAAACTGTTTTTTATAAATAAATAAATAAATATTTTTTTTGAAAACCAATGGCATGCTTTTGAAAATTTGACTGTTAGTGAGGGGTATTGTGAAATTAGTAAGTGTATTGGATGGAAAATTGATGAAAAATTGACGTTGGGTACTAAACAGAGACAAATGAAATCTAGGTAGCGAGATGAAAAAATATATTCTAAGGTAGTGGAAATGGCATCCGAAACCTTTAAGATAGTGAGATGAAATTTACCCAAAAATATATCCTTTGAAAATTCACCTAAAAACATAATTCTCCTTCCATAGTCTTGCTAAAATTTATATTAGTTAATCCAGTTTTATTTTAAACTTTAACAATTAATATATCAAAGGTAACCGCCCGAAGGCATAGACCATAAAAAGGCCATCAACAAAAAACATAATTCAAAGGAAGTATGTGCAGAAAAAGAATGTTAAAAGTTCAAACATCAGGAGACTAAGATAAAGCAAATAATGTGTTCTCAACTCATATACTTAGAAAATAGTGGTCGGTAGGATCGAAGTGTGTCACTAGGGTGATGTTGCGATAACGGTTTGGACCATTGGTACAACTATTGAGGACGAAAAACTAGGGTCGGGCCTACCATTTTCTAGAGTAAGGTGGTACTACTGGACTGAATAAACCCCGAGGATTCAACGTGTGTTGTCCTCCATCAGATTAATAGTAAATGCTCTAGAAACGTAGGAATGCTGGATCCCGAGAAGGCATGAGAGAACCCTGACGGTATTTGGTGGAATCTTTTCCACCTAAAGACCAGTGGGAAGGTGGTACCAACAAAATCACACTGGTCTTAATGATACTAATTAGAAAAGACGAGGATGCTTACCACCCCGATATGTCTTCTAGAAGCTCCATCGGAATCCATTGACCCTTCCGACTTTGAGCTCGAGATATGCTCAATTAGCCATTTCCCAAAACCCAGGAGGGACACTATGCTTGGAAGTCGCGAGCCTGGGTTCCGACCCCCGAACCTCCCACTCAGATAGGTTTATGTGGGGCCCGGGTAGAAGTTCGTATACGAGAGGGGCTCCTCCCGCTCCAGATACTGAAGGAGGTCACATGGGAGGCCCTTATGAAAAGGTGTGTCCTTTCATGTGAGGAATGTGGCGTAGTGCCACACACATGCCTGACGGGATGTGTTCTTTATTACTCAATTAGGTCATTGACCTCCTCTTCCACCAACTACCCCTTTCCTTTTCAATCAATAAAGATCTTGTTTGGTCTGCTATCAAGTTCCCCTACCATCCTCAAAGGCCTATTGGTTTACTCCTTAGTAGAACGGATCTTGGGAGGGGGCCTTCGTCTCCTTGGCCTAAGCCCAAGCCCAGACTATCCTTGCCACTCCTTCGTGGCATATAACTGCCTTGGGGTCAAAGGAAAACACTCATTAAGAGACCCCATATCCTGGTACCTACCAGGAACCATCTCGCCATATGTCACACACAATCACAGTCAAAGCAATGACCCGGTAAGAATTTGTAAGATAAAGTAAGAAGAGTCCATACCTCCGATTTTGATTCTTGAAACCATAACTGATGCTGGAGCAAGAGACGGGCATACAACTGAACCCGAATGCGCATGTAGTCCCCTCAACTCATCCCATATGTATCATCATCTGCCACCTGACAGATCTCTAATGCTTCGCCAACCCTAGGGCCCACACCTCGATTTTAGGCACTCACCGGTAAATTAGATACTTTGAACCAGACCAAGAAATGGGTAAAGAAAATATATTTGAGACCATATGTGCCTAAGGTCAGCCAACATCACCAGGGATCGACAAAAAGACCATGACTCCCTCCAACTATCCTCGCCCTTTCCCTAAAGGTCCTAAATAAAAAACCAACTATCACATTCTCGAGATGTAGGGAATCACCTCCGACAACCTCAATAATTCATCGAGCTAGTCGACCAGTACCGACCAAAAGAAAGTCATGGGCGATAGGATTCTGATTGCCGGTGCATACGAGAAGTTGAGGTCACGACTACAGATTTGTGTAGGTGGTACCACAACTTTCCGGATGACCAATCCCCCGAGATGGCTACCCAACGAATCCACCCTATTGGGGTGATTCGACGAAGCCTCGGTGGTAGTTGCTCCTCCGCTCCTATCCTGATGATGTTGACGACGTTGACGACACCACCTTCCCTTCAAGCCTGTCCCGCTCTCGACAACCCGTGGGCCAGTAATATTAGCACATGCCATTCCTCGATGTTATCCGCCTCGCTAGAAAGCCACTCCCTATATCCACATCCGAATTAATCCAATAAATATCAGCAATAATTTTAATCTTCTCGTATTAAATAATGGCTGCACTCAATTGTTTTTTTAAAAGAACGTCGCTTAATTTAATCAATGTTTATGTATGTTCGTGATTCAAATGCATGTTATATATAAACTAGTGGTATCTTAAAAAAAACAAATAAATAAACTCGTGGTATCATTTTGATACCCTTTTGTCTATTATTGGACTAAAGAAGTGTGTTATAAAACTAATACATCGTGTATAATTTATTTATACCATATATAAAATCAAGATAAAATATTGTTTTCCCACTGGGAAGTCAGTGAGTATCACTAATTGTTGCAAGGGAAAATCACATGTCATACTGGTTGAAAAATAGTTTATTTTGTACTCAGTGACAGTAGAGAAAAGTTTGTACCATTCATAACGTCCAACAAGTGTTTAATTGTACCGTTCGTATTTCATAAAACAGATGGATGAATTAACTACTCTCACAAGAAATCAAATAAAAACTCATTTTTAATTTATAAAACTATAAGAACTTATATAAATCATCAATTTTATAAATAAATGGATGTAATACAAATGAGTTGTTGACGATAAAAACACAACACTTTTTAAAGCATGTAGAATAAGAGGATCATATATGGGGATCATGATGCACGAATCATGTGATAATGGGACTGAATTTTGATGCGCAACGCGTCTCTGAAACCGAACTGAGTTCCACAGTGAGGGGATCATGATTTGCAGGGGTTTTGAGTGGATGCTGAGTTGATAATTATTATTTTTTGTTAAATTTATTAAATTTAGATTTTGAACAGTAATTACTAAATAAAATTGATAAAATTAATCAATAAAAAATTAATTTACTAAAATGAAAAATAAACTTGCACTTGTAATTTAAAAAATATATTACATTAACTAAATACAAAATTTTATTTGAGATTGTCAATATGAGCCTACATCTTCTCAACTGCTCCTCGTCGAAGTCTGACGTGTTCTTGCTCTGTAATTTTTTGCATTTGGTGTAGTATTTCTCGAATTTGTCGTCTAGTGTGAGAATGACTTTGGCCTTCTCGGTGTTCACTTGGTCCATTCAGGTGATGGAGTCTACTTGGCTTTGCACACTATTCCCCTTCCTCTCCGCAACCTTCTGGTCCATCAGACGCTCTTCTACATCCATAAGGGCACTTGGGGTACTACCTCCCTCGATCGGATCAGAGGATACCCCACCAGGTTAGGACTCATCACCTAGAGCTGTAACATGTTCATCATCGGTGGAAAGTGAAGTGGGCGGGGTTGAGCATTAATTACCGGCCTCGTCCAATCGTCTTCGTACAGCCCATACCGTGCCTTCCTCCGCCCAAAACTTGTCTTCGAATTCCAATTACTCAATCCAATGGTCGAGGTTGAAATGCTTTGGCTCGTTGGGTGCCGCCGTGTTTTAGTAAATATTTCTGGCCGTCTGTTTGTACCTTTCGTCATCCCATTCGTTGTGCTCTACCTCATTTTCTCACCGCAGGATGGTGATGTACCTCCACACTTTAGGAGCCTACCTGTTCCTATTACTCTTGATGGATTGCCATGTAAAATCTCTAGGGTAGAATTTCCCCTCTTTCCAAAATTGTTTGACAATTGTACCCCAGAACGTGATTCCATCTTGGTAGTTTACCTTAATAGGCTATTTGGTTGTGCGTAGTCAAATGTGGATGAAGAGCGTGCCCACGTCAGGGACCCATTTGGTTCGCATGTCTGATCTCGGCTTCTTTCGTTGTGTCGGGCCGACAGAAGACGTCGTAGATGACATTCAAGTGTCGCTACTGTCGTCGACATATTGTTGATGGTATTGGATAACCTCGGGTATCCGTAGTAGTTGATAGATGTGTTTTAAGGAAGGGGGTTGAATTTAGGTACTGGCCGGAATGTAACGGGGTTGGACGGTTGTTGGAATGTACTCGGGTTGGAACTGTGGTTGGAATGTACTCGGGTTGGAACTGTGGTTGGAATGTACCAGAGTTGGAATGCATTTAACATCATAAATAATAAATAAATAAAAATTGATGAAATGCACTTGACAACATAATTTAATTTAAAAATAATAATTAATGAAATTAAAGACGATGTTGTTGGAATGTACCTGGGTTCCAATATTGTTGCATGAATGCATTGAAAGCGGTAAAGCCCCAAGAACCGGTAGCTTGGTTGAAAGGCGGGGGGTTGTCCGGTGTATTCAACATCTCTTGAAATCCACTTGTTACCTGATCATCTGGTTGGTCCGACGTGTAGTCTTGGTTGTTCGATGAAGATGACGATTGAGTCGAATTTTTGGACATTTTTTTATGCTAGAAAGGGGTTTCTGGTTATGAGTTGTAACTTTAGGGTAGGTATCAGTTAATTTTAAACTTTAGGATAAACATCAGTTAAACGTGCCAACTTAAGGGTAGTCAGTTGTAGTTTTCCCTAAAAAATCAGTGATGAATATATTTTGAAGCACGTTTTTTTTATTTCGGGATTGAATATAAAAAAATTGTATCTAGGTGATTTTTATCAACACTGAACACTAGCTTTATCAACACTCAACACTGGTTTTATCAATATGGAACACTATTTATCACCTTATTTTCCAAAACTGAACATGATTTTTATCATCTCGTTACTTGTCTTTATATCCACGGTACATTTATTTTATCACCTCATAACATTTTTTTATCAACACTGAACACTAGTTTTGTTTTTTATCGTCTCAGTATATGTTTTTTTATCAATATTTACCACTACTTTTATTACCCTGATATGAAACATTTATCATTGAAGATTTATCGACACTATTTTTATCAGCATGATATATTTTTTTGTGTTTCAAAATATATTCAATATGCTACTTGATAGATAGGCTAGGAAAAAATAAAAATATTGGCGCAAGTTTGAAACTAATCGGAGTTCAGGGGAATGATTAAAATAATAAATTGACCATGAAAAATAAATGGACACTTGTCCACATTGCACCACGCTATTACAATTGTGCCCTTACTTGTGTGAGAAAGGTTGAAATTGGCGTGTATTTTGGGTGAGTTTAAGGTGATGATGTGACATCATAGTGAATGTTAGATCTTAAATGTGTATAAATAGGATGAGTTCTCACAATTTTAGGATAAGAATGGTTTCTAGCCAATTTTTCCTTTAACTATTATATTAAATAGACATAAAATAACAATTTTATCGTGAATAACAAAATGTGAATAATAAATCATTTGAAATTAAGATGTACACATGTTGATGTGATGATGACATCATCTATCCTCTTCTTCAACCATCTTCTCTTAAAGAGACTACTCGATAACTACTGATTCTTTCTGTTATAGGTTTTTAGGAAAATTCAGTCTGTCATCATCTCTACTCCCCATCATGAAGCATACCATTTCGAAACACAATGACTTCGATTTTGTCGAGACTGGTGTCACTAAGTCGATGAATATATATTTTGTCGATCAAGTTAAGAAACTTGATCGACGACTACATTTGTTTCGTCAGCCAAATGACGTTCTGATGTAGTTTCACCACCAAAAGGTATCGCGGTTTAGATCTCCTCGAGCCTAGTGCCACCAAACGCACATATGGAACTCTTGCTATCTTCGAGGTATTGGAATCACGATCTTTGAAGAGCATGTCCTCAAGGTGCTCTTGTGCGGTTGCTTTTCCTATGATCTATTTTCATTTTTAGCGCTTGGTTTGTGGATCCATCTTGTCGCTCGTTTAAGTTCGGGGTCCGATTTGGTATATGTAGTATTTATTTGGTTTTGTAGCAAATTTTATGTTTAGATAATTTGGTATGGGTTGTGTTGTTTTATTAACCCTCGAACTTTATGTATGCTTGCATTCTTCCATTTCTTCGAGAGATGGTCTATTCTATATAAAATTTATTGATAGAAAATAGAGTGTCTCAAACTATAAAAGGATTTACAAATTGAGAGTCTCGATGAGTAGATTTCATGTTCTGTTGATACGACACGTCCTCACCACAAGAAGGAACCGAGTTCGTCGGATTTTGTCGAGTTCATTCTATGCCCCACCGAAATGACGTGCCCTCACAACTAGAGTTTCCTTCATCTCCTATGTAATCGGATGAATCTAAGCTTTTTGGATTCGGCTGAGTCAACTCTTGAAGTTCGATGCCATTTTTAAATCAATATTTTCCTATTTACTTATTTTTTTCTTGAAGGGGAAATATGGTATTTTGAAAAAAATAAAAAAAAAACTAACAAAATATTTTTTACTTCCCGTCTAAAATTACTATAGGACGGAAAGTAAAAACTTAACCTAAATCTTTTTCCATAGTTAGGAAGTGAAAAAAATCTATTTTATCATTGTGACATGTAATTTCCCTTTATTATAATTTTTTTTGAACAAGTGATGCAATTTTATTACTTGAAATTGATTACATTATCGTGCCTTGGGGAACAGACTCCCCGACTACCAGAGGGTCAGTACAAGCGAACAATGGCTCATTGATCCTCGTAATATCATAACCGTCACAAACGGTATTTTGACGTCCCTTGGGAAATAAGATCCTTTGAATATCTGAACCGTCACAGAAGGTTTGTTGACGCCCCTTGGGTACTGAAAGAAGACGATACCGGAGATCCGTCGGGACCTCGACGGTACTGTGATGCCTCTTGAGAAAAGAGAGAAGACGGTGAGGAGGAGCGGGGTACCGGAGATCCTGAGGGACCTCAACAATAATGGTGATGGTGGGAGGCAAAAAAATCTCCTAGGGACCCTCCCAGGGCCAGTCACTAGAGCACCGGATTCCTGTCGTCATTGACCCTGCAAAGACGAAGTCAGAAAACACAACAAAGACCCACCCGATTAGCCAGATCCATAATCGAGGGAAGGGTCGAAGAAGAAGCGGTGATGGAGGCCAGGGAGGGGGCGGTTTTAGGGACGATAATGGCGCTTTCAGAGGTGGCGACGACCAGGGAGAAGGACGTGCATGTGGCTGCAGCGGCAACGGGGGCTGATCGGGAGAGATAACCCGATACCTTGGAGGCCCAGGTGAAGGCGCAACCCTAGGCAACAAGCCGCCCGAAACAGGAACCGGAGCAAGATCGTGGTAATCCCGGGAATTCGACGATTTAGGGTTCGGAAGGAGAGGGACAAAGTCGTTGCTTGGGTTGGAAGTAACCCAGGGCCGGGGATGGCATGACATCGGGGAGGAGAGACCGAGCCTACGCCGGGAAAGGTGGAGGCAGCGCCGGGGTGAGACACGGCAGGGAGGGGCTGAAACCCTAGGTTTGTCCTTCATTGGAGGCGCAAACCCCCTCATGGGCAGGGGAGGAACAGGAGAGGGGGAAGATGATGGACGCCATATCGACAGAATAACAGTACCAGATTGAGGTCGGGAGAAACGATGACAGACCTAGAGGAAAACCGCCGCCTAGACTGGAGGCTTTGAAACCTTAGAAGAGCTCATTCCTCTTTAGTCACTTATCCTTATTATAATTAATTTGTACGTTGATAACACTGGAATTTCATAATTTACTGTTTAATTAAAATCACAATAACAAGTTGAATTTTTGCATCAATTTTGTACCAAACTAAGGTAACTAAGGAAATTTGATGAATTTAAACATAACATTGACTTTTGTAAGCCGGTAGGAATGATTGGTTGAAAACAATTTTCTTTTGTTATGTTTGTAATGTCATGATTTACGTGTACAATTGAATAGCATATTTGATTTTGGATTGGATTTTTTTCTTCTCGCTAATTGAGAGAAATTCTAGACTTAGTTGTCTACCTTTTCTACAATCATGGTTTTTTTTTTTTTCAGTTTTACATTCGTCGTCGACAATATTGAAGATATCGTTGTTGCACTCCATGTCGGTCTCGTCATGTCGACCCCGGTGCATGCCTATCCCTCGAAGACCACGTCTTCATCTGTGGAACCTCTGGCCTTAGAATCCGGGCGTAGGAGGAAGGCAAAGCAAACCCTAGCCGACTCCCCTTCAACGCCTCCTTCTACTCTGACGAGTCCACCACCCTCTCTCTGCATTACATTGGTACCCTTCATTGGGTGCCTCAACTCCAACCACTATCGACAAACCACGTTGAGGGCGTCTGGTACGGCCGAAGGGCGTTGCTTCATCCGCAAGCAACCTATCGTTGGGTCTCGTTCCGCCGCCTCTACACATCATATTTGTTCCATCTCCTTCTTGCGTTCTTACTGCTCGGGTTGATCCAACCCTCCCCTTCAACGGGACCCGACGCGGGGGAAGGCATTGATGAAGTATCTCTCACGTACGGGGGTGGAGGCATTGGGCTTGGGTCTCTATCTTCCCAATAAGGATACGATCCCGCTCATCCACTCTCTCCTTATTGTTCCGGCCGGTATGGTCCAAGGTCGGAAGGTGGTTCTCTAGTTGGATGATCCCCATTCTCTCACCACTGTGGCTTTACCGGAGTTGCAGGCATCTATTGCGATACTCCAAGATGGGCTCTCCTCCTACTCCCTCGATGATGACGAGGAGGTTGATGTCGTGGTCCCTTACTCCCCAGCTAATACTACAGTCATCGTCCATCCGTAGTAGGACTGATGGTCAAGCTATGGACGTCAAAGCCTCCCTGGAAGGACATTTTCCTCCGTATCATCACCAACGCGTGGGGGCGGGCTGTAGAAGGCTTGTTCGTCAAAGATCTTGGCCCAAGAGTCTTCGACTTCTATTTCCGGACGGCGGAGACACGATCTTGGGTTCGGGATAATGAGCCTTGATGCTTCGTCATTCGCCCCCTTTTGCTCGGAGAGTTGAACCCATGTGCTTGGGAACTTCAAGCGTTGGACCGCTTGCAGTTATGGGTCCACGTTTGGGGTTTGCCGCCCCTGGTTCAGACGAAGGCAACGAGGGAGACGATCGGGGACGCCTTGGGGGCGTGTGTGGAGGTACCCTGCGTCAGTGGGATATGTGTTGAGGTGGAACTGTGAGGGTGCGTTTTTGGCACCTTGTTAAACATCCTCTCAAGTGGGGACTGGTATTGAGGTTCAATGACTTCCCGAATCCCGTAAAGGTTGACCTCACTTATACGAAACTCCCGAACTTCTGCTACAATTGCGGGAGAATTGGTCATGTCGTGAGGGATTACGGGCTGGAGTTGCGGGGTACATTGAGGTATGATACCTCTATCCTGGAATTTCAGAAGGACAAGCTGGTGAAGCCGTATGCGATAGACTGGTCTAAAAACCCGACGCTGATTGTACCCGCATACTTTGAGAGGGTTTCCCCGAGCATTGTATCTAAGGGATCCTTGTCTCGAGGAAGGAGCCCGCGTGTTTTCCCGAGCATTGTATCTAATCATACAGGGTCTCAGGTTAGCACCCAGTCTGGGAAGGTGGATCGCGGCTGGAAAAAATTAGTGACCACCCAGCTCTCTGGTGGTAGGGTCACTGAAGTTTCAGCGCCCATTCCGCCTGGGCATAAAGATAGTGAAGGAGATGCTACCAATGGGGTGAAAAAGGATTGTTGTTGATTCTCCCTAAGATGATTAGGCGAGGGCTGGAAAACAGCCTCACTAGGAGGAATGTTAATTTCCTTAGGCTTCATGGACTGGTTCTGGGAAGGGTCCCTGGTTAAAGTCTTGCCTACTACTACTGATGTAGTCCATGCTCGTGACTTGGAGCAGGACTTTCAGTACCATCTTTTTATCCCCCATCTTTTCTTTCTGCCCATGTGGCATTTCAACACCGTTTGTGACGGTTCTAACAGTTTAAAGAATTGCGAACATTTTATTTTACGTATGCTCTTTTCTAGTGGTTAGAGAGTACATTTCTTAACGCACACCTATGTAGTTGGATTCCAAGTTTATAATATTACATCTTTTAGTAATTATTTTTTTATGTAAATAGATTATTTTAATATATAACTGGTCGTTCAATTAATTAGTTACCCTCCCATCTCATTCTACAAGAGGTAGCAATTTTATATGCTTGAAAAGTCACCACATTAACACGCACCTGATTTTTTTTTTCTAATAAAAAATTTCAGGTGCGTGTTAATGTGGTAACTACCAGAGAAATATTAAGAATGAAGGTAAAAATATATACTAAAAAAACAAAACAATAAAAAATAATTGTGATAGAAAGTTTGAAACATACGTTTTAAAAAAAGAACAACAAAACGAAAATGTTTGGAACATACAAATATAGAAGAAACAAAATCCAGATTTGTAAAAAAAAGTTAAATTACTTATTTTCATATTAATAATTTTCGAGCTATGTTTACTCTTTCCGCTCTTGTTGAGAACCTCGCTTTAGCCCTAGCTCTAACTGTGCTATGTCTATTGGTTGCACCGCCCCGGTGTCCCCCCGTCATATCCGATCGTCTCCCTCGCAGACCACGCCTGGTGTGGGAGATAAATATCGGTGGGGTTGACTGCCTTTGCCCCCACCCTCTCCTTCTTCCTCCCCCGCCTTGGACCGGTCCTGCTGTCCTATGGTCTTGTCGTTTCACGACCTTCGTTGTCGATGTCAGCGGGACGTTCTGGTATGCGTCCAGGAGGCTTGTTACACGGCCCAAAGGTGACTTCTTCTCCAATTTATGGGGCGGTCTCGCCTCGCCTAAACCCTAGCCCGACTACCCGGGCTAACCATGACCTTGCGCTGGTGCCCAGGGTGAACGACGGTGATTCTAAGGTTCCGAGATTTATTCCCTCTCAAAACCAAGGTGGGGGGATCACCCGGGATGTGGTGATATGGTCGGCGTACTCCATGATCACGACGACGCGGGTCTGGTCCCAGAGTTTGATCCGGGACGCGTATGGGTGGAGGAGGACGACGACATAGGTTGTTTCCACTTTTGCTCGGTGAAGCTGGGCGCGGAGGCAAGTTAGGGTTTGGTTACCTTCTTGTGGGGAGGCTCCTAGGGCGGCCAGTAGGGCTGTTGGCTCTCCGTCTATGGCCTCGGGGAGGGACGGTGCTAAGGAGGAGGCTGCACGAAGGCCCGTTAGGTCCTTGCCCTCTCTCCGGTATCCTCAGGACCACCTTCCTGCATATCGAAGGGGTCTATTGCGGTAATAATTCGGTGAGAGGGCCTCGTCCCCGTGTGAGCCGGTGGGAGTCCCAACCACCCTCTCTGGTTTTGATGGAGCAGAAGTCAACCGAGGATCGTGAAGTCGGCACTGCACTGCAAGGGCTCGTGGAGGGAGCTGCCCAAAGCATACTGACAATGAACCCGCTACCTAAGCGAGATTGTCTCGAGGAAGGGGAACAGGCATGACAATAGACCTGATACCTAACCCAGGTCCCCGGTTTCCTACTAGAGACACCAACCAGCCGCTCGTGATAGGCCTCCCTAGGCGGTCCACCCTAATCACGGTGTCTTTTGTACACGAGAACATCCAGTAGGGAGTGGGTGGAGATCAGCTCTCTGCTGATTCGATTGCTGGCCACCTGCCCTAGAAACGTGATGGGTTTGGAGGACGCCCACATCCTGGGGTGTGGGAGGTTAGAATTCCACCACATGGTACCCTGGGGAGTGCAGCTGCTGGAGCACTGAAGAGGACGGCCCCAACTCCTAGTTGGGGAACCAAGCTACAAGCGGGGAAGAGGCCCCGTCGGGAGGGATGATAGACCGTCAATGCATCGGGGACTGATCCCGGGAGGGGTCTCCAAACGATGATTTGCCTCCCACCATCACCACTGTTGAGCTCCTAGAATTCCCGTACCCCGTTCCCCCCCTTCGTATTCTGAATTTGCCCGGAAATCCAAATATCGTCTGTGACAGTTCAGATATTAAAAGGCTCAGTGAACCATTGTTCATTCATATTGACCTTTCGTTGTCGAGGAGCATGTTCCTCGATGCACAACAATATAATCGATTTTGAAAGATTAATAATATTGCACCTTCCGCTCAATAAAAAAATCCAGATTTGTTTAGAGCATCCACAACCATCTCGTCGGTAGCTGGCGAGATGGTGCTGGCGGGGAGGATTAAAAAATATTTTATTTCCTTCCCAGCCAGCTCACCGCCTGCGAGAGCCACAATGGTAAGTTTTTTTGTTGGCTTTATTGATCCCTTTTCCTTCACATTTTTCTCCCCGCCAGCGATGAGTGCCAGCCTTAAGCTCCCAGCCAGCAACCTCCCCGCCAGCTCCCCGACAACTCCCCGCCAGCTCTTCACCGGTGTTTTCTTCTCGTCAGCGCCATCTCGCCCATAGTTGTGGATGCTCTTAAGGGCAACAAGGTCGATCTCTCCCATGTCAAAATTATTAATTAGCCCCTAATTTTGCGGACATTGTGTCACGAACTAATCGTGGATCACAATTAAATATTTGGTGGACCATTTAATCATTTTTATTTCGTATTTTTCCTTGTTAAAAATTGATGATAGACTTTTAGATTGAACTGATTCCAAACTTTCAGATAAGGTAAATGATCATCCTTTTCCATGTCTATCGACTACAATATGATCAGAAAAATTAATTACATATGTCTTAATCAAACAAGATTCAAACCAATATATACATGGTCAAATAAATCTTATTCAAATAAGATTCAACCTATTGTGGCCAATTTTTGTTGACATATGTTTTAAAATAATTAGCTAATTGATTTATTAATACGAAATAATTGAGACGTGGAGTTACCATTTAATTTTTGAGAAAATTTTAATATAATACTCTACTAAATATTTTATTTGTAAGATAACATTTTAATATACTTTTTTTACAGTATAATACCTCGCTAAACATTAATTTATAAGATAGTACCCTGACATAATTTTTTTGCTATATAATATCCTGCTAAACATTTAATCACAATTTGCTACTTAACCGTTAATTTTTTTGTTATTTTTCCATCAAAAGAGTGTAAAAATTCAAAAATAAACTTTACCATGAAATGTTAAAATTACCCTTTATTTGTCTTAAATTTTCAAAAATCTATATTATAAAAAATAAAATATATAAAAGACTGAAAACTTGAAGACGAGTGAAGAACAATTTTGACATTTTTAAGTAAGAGGTATTTTATAATTTTTACACTCTGTAGATGAAAAATAACAGAAAATTAATGATTAGGTACCAAATTTTGATTAAAAGCTTGCAAGGGTATTATATTGAAAAAAATGATGTAACGGTATTATCTTGTAAACAAATGTTTGGTAAGATATTATATTATAAAAAATGGTTAATATGATAAAGCACCACACAAGTATACACGTTTTTCAAATAACACATTAAGTTAAGATTTTTTCATGTGGCACACCTACGTATCAACGATTTTTTCATGTGGCACACCTATGTATCAACAAACTTTGATAATTTGTTGGTACATAGGTGTGCCACATGAAAAAATCGTAACTTAATGTGTTATTTGAAAAACGTATATACCTGTGTGGTGTTTTATGATATTAACCCTATAAAAAAATTATATCAAAATATTATCTTATAAATAAATATTTAGTAAGATATTATATCAAGAATTTTTTTTTAACTTTTAGACCATATCAGTTATCTTCATTATTAATAATATATATATGTTTGGTTGAGGTGAAATCGGCTACAAAGCACTCTTAACCTAAAAACTAGAGAACCAATCCTAGCCACACACACCTAACATCCAACATTCCCCATGATGCCACATCATCACCCCAATTTCACCCAAACTCACGCCACTTTCCTCCTTTCTCACACAAGCAAAGGCATAATTGTAAAAGCATGGTGCCATGTGGACAAGTGTCCATTTTTTTCTTCACCAATTCACTAATTTAATATTTCCCGATTCGTTTGAACTCCGATTAGCTTCAAACTTGCGCCAATATTTTTATTTTTTCAAGGGCTTTAAATCAAGATCAATCATGAATATATTTTGAAGCACGAAAATAAAAAGGTATATCGGAGTGATAAAAAATGTTGAGTGTTGATAAATCTTCATTAATAAATGTTTTATATCGGAGGTATCAAAGTAGTGCTAAATGTTGATAAAAACATGTACTGAGGTGATAAAAATCATGTTCAATTTTGATAATAAGTGTGATAAACTAGAGTTTAGCGTTGATAAAAAAACATGTGATGAGGTGATAAAAACACGTGTAATTTAATGATAAACATAGTGTTTAGTGTTGATAAAACTGGTGTTCATAAAAAGCACGTGATGAGATGATAAAAATCATGATTAGTTTTGGAGAATGGGGTGATAAAACCAGTGTAGAGTGTTGATAAAACCAGTGTAAAGTGTTGATAAAACGAAAGCAAAGTGTTGATAATTTCTTTAAAAACCAGCCCCGAAATAAATAAGAAAATCGTGCTTCAAAAAAACCATGTGATTGGGATGATAAAACACACGTAATTGAATGATAAACCTAGTGTTTAGTGTTGATAAAACTAGTGTTCATAAAAAGAACGCGATGAGGTGATAAAATCATGATCAGTTTTGGAAAATGAGGTGATAAAACCAGTGTAAAGTGTTGATAAAACCAGTGTAAAAGTGTTGATAAAAATTACCCAGATTTTTTTATAAAAAAAAAACTCAACGCCGAAATAATTTTTTTTTCGTGCTTCAAAGTATATTCATGACTGATCTTGATTTAAAGCCCTTAAAAAACAAAACTAATGGCGCAAATTTGAAGCCAATCGAAGTTCAAACGAAGCGTGAAAAATTAAATTAGTGAACTGATTAAAAAAATATATTATAGTTTTACTAAAAAAAACCCTTACCACTTATTAAAAAGTGCTGTTTTTTTTTGCAGTCAACAAGTCAACTACTCAATTGCATCTCATCTATCCATTCTTAAAATGAATGACTTAGATTAGTTCTCTAGTTTTTAGGTTAAGACATGGTTTGTATTTGATTTCTTATCATGTTTGGTTTTCAAATAAACAAACATTTTGTATAAATTAAAATTTTGAAATGAGTATTTTTTGAGAAGGTAAATGATACCTTCACCCTATGGATGATTTCTTCCGTCTTGAAGAAATGTTTCTTTTGTAAGATTTTTTTAAAGTAGGCGGCTACTTTTATATTTTGAGAGAAGAAATTGTACACATTAATAAGAAATTGTACTCATTATATTTTTATATGTTGTAGTATGTGTTAGTAAGTATTAGATGAGTCTGAGAGCATGTATAACGTGCGAATCATGTCCTGAGCTACGAATCTTAATTTATGATATAGAGGGTCGCGAGTCGTGAATCGTACGATGTGTCGTGCGTGTTTCGTGACTTCGACCAATTAAATCACGAGTCGGGGTTGGGGATCGCGAACCGCGACTCACAAATGTGAGTTGTTGGTTTGCGAATCGCAGGTAGTGGATGCGTCAATGAGGCGCTGGCACGTGGTATGACAGGAAAAAAATGATTGTTGGTCCCTAACAGCCATGTAACAGGTATATATATATTTAATTTTAAAAAAATCAGATTTTAACCTAAAATAATATCCATCTATAAATACCTTCATCCCATTCATCAAATCACCAATATTTCTCTCAGTTTTTTCTCTCAAATTCCCAAATTTCTCTCACAAATGTCGATAAAAAATGTCTGACGACGAGTCTCAAATAAGGGAGGAGTCGGAAGCCAACCTTCGTGCAATGGCGCAACGAATCCGACGAAGGACTGACAATAATGGTAGAGAGCAATGCCAAGGATTGACGCATTTAGGTGAAGGATCGAAAGTGGGGAACCTTCCCGACAACAAATTAACAGAGGTCATCTCGAAGCCCACAACCGATTGATGCATGATTATTTTGTCGAGAACCCAACATATGGGCCCGATATGTTTAGGCGTCGATTCGGTATGTCTTGATCACTTTTTCAATGGGTGAGGGAAAAGGTAGCAGAGCATGACGATTAATTCGTTCAGGAGCCGAACGGTGCGGGACGCATGGGGTTATCAACGCACCAGAAATGCACCACCACGTTACAAATGCTAACGTAAAGGTTCTCGGCCGTATTATTAGACGAATACCTACATCTTGGGGTAAGTACCATACACGAATGAGTACGCCGGTTTTGTAAGGTCGTTGTTGAGGTTTTCATGGGTGAATGCGAGCGTAAACCAAAAATGAAGAACTTGACCCGATTACTCAAATCAGGGTACAACCGAGGGTTCCCCGGTATGATTAGGATTCTTGATTGTATGCATTGGGAGTGGAATAATTGCCCAGTCGCATTGCAAGGAGACTATGGCTAGGGAGACCACCACGGGGATCCAACCGTTATGCTAGAAGTTGTAGCATCCCGCGATTTGTGGATTTGGCATTCGTTTTTCGGGATGGATGGCTCGAACAATGACATCAACGTATTCAACGCTGACCACTTATTCAGGGACGTTTTTTTAGGTCATGATTTTATTGTAGAGTAAAAGATCAACACGCATCGCTACAACCGACCTTATTATTTGGTTGACGACATTTACCCATCATGGAGTCGGTTCGTGAAGTCGATTCGCCATTCCCATACTCGCAAACAAAAATTGTTTGCTAAAGTTCAAGAAGGTTTTCGCGAAGATATTGAACGGGCTTTTGGAGTTCTCCAAGCATGGTGTCACATAATTTCCCGACCCGCTCGTGTTTGGAGGTAGAGGACTTTGGCTGATATCATGCACATTTGTATCATTCTAGACAACATGATTGTAGAAGATGAATGCGACCGGTACAAAATAGGAGATGAAGACTTGTATTACGATGCACCTCCGGATATACCATATTGGACACCACCCGAACGATGGAACTAAGGAGGACTCTTATCCTACCAACAACGCTTGTCCGCTGGACTCAGTGTCACAAATGATCTAACCCGCCGACAACTCCAAGAGGACCTTGTTCAGCACATATGGGATCAGTTTATAGCAAATTACCGATCGAGTGAGATGATTTCTCTATGCAACAATTATCTTGTCAATCAATAATCAATGTATTATTCGGGGATTAGAAAAAATTCAATTTTAATTTTATTTTAGTTAATTTATTATCTTAGTTAGATAATTTTGTCAATTTTATATTACTTTTCTTTAGTATTTACTGTTTTAAATCGGAATTTAATAAATTCAGCAAATATCAATTCAGTATCTAGTCAGATACATGAGTGTCACAATGTAGAATACAATTTAATTTAAGAGGCTCAACTTACAATTCTGCACAATCAACATATGAGTCACACATGAGTCATATATGTGAGTCTCTTCAATTTATATACTCTTAGTTTGTGGGAGCACAAGGGGACCATAGTAGCCAAGTTTGGTTATGTTTGTCACAACTTGTTTTTTGCTATAATAATATGCGAGTCACTTTTGGTGGACCAATTTGATGTAAAGGAAAATTTGAAACTCGTCGCAATAAGACTAAGTGAACCATAAGTTTTTACCAATCACGATATATGATAGGTCAAATCAAAAATCTCGGAGGCTGCTCAACGAACCCTAGGGTTTTCCTCGTCGCACCGATCGCCAGAGTCTTTTGATCACGTCTCCCTTGCATCGATCCCTATTGGAATAGGGGTACGTCCTAGCTTTACTCCTCTCCTGCACCTTTTTTGTATTGATTTCATTACTTGCATATACTTCTCTCCGGTTCGTGTGTTCTCGTTTGCTTGGGTTTCCATCGAATGTTAAGGTTCCCCGAGATATCATGGTTTCCCTTCTTGCCTAGAATTGTCGGGGCTTAGGTACGGATCATCATAGACGTCAACTAATGGATCTGGTGAGTCGTCCAAAATCGTATTTAGTGTTCCTGACCGAAACACAACATGTTGAGGCCAGAAACTCTCGTTCACGGCTAGCGATCCGATGCTGGAATCTGGGTTTCCATTGGAGAATGAGCCTTTTAGGAACTGGTAATAAGGGTTGAATTATGCTCCTCCGTTTTTCTCGTTGTAGGGTTGTGATCCCAGATTAACACCATACACATATTGATGCAAATGTCTGGGTGGAACAGGAGAGGGTTTTTGTTTTATAGGTATATATGGGGAACCAGACCGGGAGCATCGTCACCATACTTGGAACCTTCTTCGTAATTTGGCTCGGGCACAAGTATCACCAGACTGGGTAGTTATGGGTGATTTCAATGGCATTTTACACCTGGTTGAGGAACGGGGAGAAAGGTCGTATCCTATAGCCTTGAGTCAAGCATTTGAGCATGCGATATTAGATACCGGAATAGAAGTGTCCCGTTAACAAGCTATCAATTCACATGGAAAAAAGGATAGAATCTTTACACTCGGTTGGAGGTACAACTTGATAGAGGTTTCTTATCCCGACAAGCCCGAATACGATTAAGACAGGCATCTCTTCATAATATGGGTTACACCAACTCCGATCATATGCCCATAATACTTAAGCTTCAGGCTGAAGATGTAAGATCAACAGTAAGGCGATTTAGATTCGAGAATAGCTGGATTGAAAATCTTGAATGTGGTCAGTTAATTCAAAATGAATGAGGCCAGCCGGGGAACCGCCACATAAAAATCACATCACTGATATCGGAGCGTCTCTGGACAAATAAGAATGATCCTTTTCCTCTTCATAAAGATATGATTTAGGGAGTTCAATGTCCCGGGATATGCACGGACCCTACATGCAACCAAGAACGATCCCTTTCCGCTACATAGAGAAATGATTGAGGGAGTTCAATGTCTTGGGAGATGCACGGACCGCCCCTGTTTGAGCTATCTTGGTAAACACCTTGGGCACCGAGGTCACCTCATCGGGGGGATGCTTATCTCTGGTTTCTATTTAGCTTGGAAATCAATAGGCTACTCTGTTGGAGAATCCGGCTCCGTTTCATGGGTCACGTGGAGCCTACGAATGTCGGTCTTCAATAGGAAAGACTATTGGGGTTTTGTTTCCGATGTGAGAGACTCAACCATCGAATCAGGTCGTGTCAGAAGAATATTCCTGGAGTAGGACGTGATGAGGCCAGATATGATGACTCCCTTCGAGTCCCGATAGGATTTGATACAGAGCAACCACTTAGGATGGAGTGAAGGGCATCCCGGGCACAATGAGTTCCCCTAATTGGTGTGTTACTGACCTCCCTTACTCTAGAGAGCGAGAAGGAAAAATTTAGAGGTGTGAGGATTCCTCTCCCACCCCCGGGTTTCCAAACACTTCTCAGGGAGGGGGAGTCTGTCTAGAAGACATGTGATTTGGATAAGGATCGTCCTGAGGGGATGACTCCTGAATTTTAGTGGGCGCATCCTGGACCGTTAGATGGGACATACGAGATCGTAAAGACCTTTGATCTAGCTAACGAGAACAGGATGATGATCGGGACGCACAAGAGGGACAACACAACTACATCAATGGGAACATTGCAAAGTCACTGACACCTTCTATGGAACACCCACATGGGGAGGCTGGGACCAGTTCTCGAACCGGGAAGTAGAAAAAGTCGCGGGAGCAAATGGATGGCTTAGGCCCCATGCGTGAAAAGAAAATACAGACAAAGGGGAGGGGGAAACGGGTAAGTTCTACACGTGTACTTGCCAACTGAAAAGGTTACTTGACCTCTCGGGTGTCCGTACCACTACCCACCAACTGCTAGATGAAGAGAATAACAACTTTCAACATGCGAGGGCTGTTAAATAGCTCTGCTAGGAGCCATGAGTTGGCCCGGAAATGAGGTGGTAGATGCTTGGTGGCCTATCCCCAACGACCTGGGACCGGATTCGTATGACCGTCCTCGAAGGTGAAAGGAGGCATTTCAGTTGCCTTTTCGTTTTAGTTTGTTGCATTTCTAGTTATCTTTATGTTTTTGGATTTGTTTACCTTTTTGCTTTTTTTATTTGTGTTGAAGGTAGCACGTTTGAACTTTTTTGGTTGTGTAAGAAGAGAATTAGACTTTTTCTACGAGTCTAAGAGCGTCGGATCACCTACGAGAGGCTAGGACATATTCTGGAACCCAAGATTTTTAACCCTAATTATGTAATGTTTGGTTGGCATGATTAATACAGTTTCTTCGTCCCCCGTTTTAAAAAAATGAAATGAGGAGAGAAAAATACATTATCACCCCTTACCAAAAGACAAAGATTTTATTAATATTTTCTAGAGAAATGAATTTTTCTCTACCCCCTTGTGCTAGCCCACACTAGTTTTGAATCAAGTTTATTCATGTTGATACTATATAAAAGATATATACTTTTCGTCTCCAATATAAATCACAATAGATGTTTGAATCAAAGGACCATATCTCAAATCAGACTGAAATCTACCAGATATATGATTTATATTCAATCTTCTGTCTATTAATCGGGTTACATGGATTTGAGTTTGAGTTTTTGAAATTAAAATTTTGTTTTCTATTACTAGAACCTTTTTTTTTATCGGCAAAGCAAATTTAAATTAAATGCTCTCTGAAGTGGTGAGGAAGTGAAGAGATACAAGGTAAAGAGCATTCCACAAAGGAACCTCAAACAAGGACCCTCAACAAACTGAGGGAATTACAACAGGAAAGCCATTACAAGGATTACCACCAGACTTACAAGGATTACCAACTGAATTACAAGGAAAACAAACTAAATTATAAGGATTACCATCAGAATTACAAGGATTACCAACTGAATTACAAGGATTACCAACTGGATGATAAGGAGAACCAACAGAAACCACACCAACCAACCAAAAGATTACCAACAGAAGCCACACCAACCAACCAAGAATTTCCACCAAGAAATCCAAGAACCAACCAGACCACTAGCCCCTACCCTTACTGGAAAAGCAATTAAACCCATCTCGATAAACTAGCAATCCTCACAGTGAGGTTGGAATACTAGATGCATGCGGCCAGCACCGCTAGAGGCAGAGACAAACCCTAAGTATACTATACTAAGACCTAAGCTTCGAAGCAGAGATAACAACTCCCAAAGGACTCGCCGGCGGTCAACACCATCCCGGCGAGCTCGAATCCAACTTGGTCGAGAAGAGAGAAGCTTAAGCCAAAGAAAAGCATAAAACGGAAGGGGGAAGCTTAACCAAAAGAGTAGGGAAAAGATACTTGGAAGAGCAACATACCAGAACACCAACCGGCACTTTTGCTCGGTCTTCCTGACGACGCCGGCCAGAAGCAAGGAGTGCAAAGAAAGGGGGCCGATATTGCTACCTGAGCTGAGACCGAATGAGCTTGCGATACGAGCCCTCCAAGCCGGCCGATTGAAGAAGGCGATGGAAGCTAAAAAGAGCCAGAACCAGAGTAGAAAACACGAAACCAAGGATGGCCCCAAAACAGTCAACGACCCAAAACTCGGGCCCAACTCTCCATCAGAAACCGAGGCCCAAGCCCGAAACACCTACCAACCCGAAACAGAGCAAACCCTAACCCGTTCCCAACCTCACCTAGGATTCTTACTGGAACAGATCCAGGGCAAGGTCGAAGGGAGACCAAGGAACAGCGGCAAGTGACCTGAGGTTGAAGAAGCCTACGCCGATCTGTATCACCAGAAAAACAGCTTCCCACATCCAGTACTTCAAAAACCACCAGGCAAGGCAAGGAATCAGCACCGAATCAGACCGAAGGCGACGGGGACGAGCGGAGCGAGAAGCGAGCACCAGAAATCAACGACGAAACGCGCCGATTTGAACCACCAGAAGCAGCTTCCCACACCCGAATCTTCAGAAGATTCCAAAGAGAACCCAAAACGAACCAGGCGGAGTCGATAGAGAGGAGATCGGTGGACAGATCTCAGATCTGGAGAGCCCAGATCCAGATCGACCCACACCACCTCCGGACCCAACGAAGCCTGAGAGAACCACTCTCATCCTCTCAGAAAGAAGAGGAAAAGCTTCTCTCCGCGGAAGTCGCAGCCGACAACGAAGAAAGGGGAGTGAGCCACGACCGAGGCCAGAAAAGGGAAAAGAACAAAAAGCAAGAAGAGAGGGGGGAAGGATGAAACAGAGAGTGTCCCTCGCCAGCGAAGACAACGGCTGTGGCCGAGGCCTCACCAACGAGAGCGAGAAAGAGGGGAGCGGCGGGACTGCGAAACTAGTGTTTGGGAGGCGAGAAGTCTAGAGAGAAAAAGAGAAAAAGGGGGGAAGGACTGCGAAAAACGTCCCTTCATTTGCTAGAACCTTAAACCCCAACATTGGAATGAAAGGAAAAAGGATCATTTGGTCTCTTTCTTCGTCCACACTAGCGGTAGTTCCTATTTCAACTTGTTCGACAAGAATGGACACTTTGCTCCTCTTTAAACTTGGTTTCGTTAAACAATATATATGTGTGAGTGGATCTAGGATCGAGGAGGAGGTCATATTTGAGGATCATAGAGGTCATGTTATTGATGTGAGAGATATGGTGGTGCATGGAATATCTAGGAAGCAGTTGTTTGGGTAAAGTCATTTAATTGGCCTTTTATAATGGTGGAATCAGATCATAATGAGGTATTGGCAACTGTCAATTCCCAAGTCAGTACAGGTTCTTATGCATCTTTACTTGGTTTGGATCTACCAGTGATGTTGGTGCCAGTCAATATTGGTTAGTAGGTCGATTCTGGTATATTTCGAACAACTCTAATGAATAGATCACCCTGTTGTACATATTGTTATATCATCCGCAATGGTTAGGCTCCTTTTTGAGGTTACTCTTGTGTGTTAATTAACAAGAGAGAAGCCAGAGGTGCTCGTCTATCCATAATGGTAAGACTGCTCTTTTTGTAAGTTAAGTTGATTACATGCACCTATATTTATTTACTTTCAGCGAAATGTACAATTCATTAATTTAAATTCACATACATCTTAGTGTATTAGGAGTAAATTCCTGAGCACGAAAAACAGACAAAAGACACAATGGTGTCACAATTCTTTTCATACTATAACCGTCTCTGACAGTATTGGATGGGCCAGCTAACACTAAGCTGGGATACCGTATAGGCAAGGAAGGAAGACGGAGGCTGAGAAGGTGATACCGGAATTCCTGCTCCGAAAATTGGCCAAGGAACTCAACAGTAATAGTCGAAGCCAATACATGAATCGGGGTTCCCTCCCTGAAAAAATCTTTGATTCTCTGTTCACTAGGCATTGAACCTGTAAAGAAAAGCTCAAATAAAGTAAAAAGGACCCGCTTAAGTAGCCAGATCCATAACCGTGAAACGAGTCAAGGCGGTTGCGGCGGTGGAGACCGGGGAGAAGGGTGCGCTGGCTGCGGTTGCGGCTTTAGGTGTCACGCCCCAAATCCGGTTTTGACCGGACTCGAGACGTGAAATAGGAATAAAAGTAAAATAATAATAAAAGTAAATTTTTAATGGAAAATCAGCTCCAAATCTTTAAGTTTCAAATAATAATTCCGACAATTATGATTCAAAGCTCAAACCGAAACAGAAAGGGAAACATAGTTTGTTACAAAAGTGCACGTAAACAGTACATCTCTAAAACGGAACAACCCAGGTCCTCAAGCTCCCAAGCCCTGAATCAACCTCAAGTCTACTCAGCAAAGAAACCTGTAAAAACAACATTAAACACGAAGGGGGTGAGTTTACGCTTAGTAGGAAAAAGTAGTAAAGTAAAAGAACTCCCGCTTGGAAATAAAACCCGGCTTGTACAATTATCCAAGTTCCAAACAGTAAAATTTACCAAACGACGCCATAATCAGATATCAACAAGAATTGCAATGCTTAATAAAACAGTAACTCAAAGGAGGTCAAAAGAGAGGCAGTTCATTCTTTGATAAAACAACTAAAGAAAGCACGCATAACGTCACGTAGAGATACCGTCTCTGATGGTATTGGATGGGCCATCTAACACTAAGTTGGGATACCGTATAGGCAAGGAAGGAAGACGGTGGCTGAGAAGGTGATATCGGAATTCTTGCTCCGAAAATTGGCCAAGGAACTCAACAGTAATAGTCGAAGGCAATACATGAATCGGGGTTCCCTCCCTGAAAAAATATCTGATTCTCTATTCACTAGGCATTGAACCTGTAAAGACAAGCTCAAATAAAGTAAAAAGGACCCGCTTAAGTAGCCAGATCCATAACCGTGAAATGGGTCAAGGCGGTTGCGGCGGTGGAGGCCGGGGAGAAGGGTGCGCTGACTGCGGTTGCGGCTTTAGGGATGACTCTAGAGACGGCAGCGGCATCAAAGATAGAGGCGGCATCAGAGGCGGTGACGAACCTAGGGACGGAGGCGGATTCACAGACGGTGGCGGCAACATCAGGGACGGCTGCCTCAGAGACAGAAACCCCCGTAGTTGTAGAGGAGGAACTGTGCATCTATATTTATTCAATTAATTAAACGTGACTCGTGTTCAGAATATACATCAAATTAATTATTTAAAAATATAATTTCATTCCAATTAACTTAGAAATTATATAAACATTATGTATCCCATTACCAACTATATTGGAAAATTATGATCTTCACAAAATATTCGAAATTATATAGTGAAATAAGATAATGGAAGATGTGTAGTATTTTCAGGCATCAAATATTTTTCTATTTTCGAAACATGTGACCTTTAGAGATTTTGTGTATTTTTTTTATAACCAAATTAGACCTATGATGTAAGAACTGGCCAGGTCAACACCGGTCAAACCGGCAGTTAACGGGATTAAATTCTAACTTCGGACTTTAAGTGAACGCTAAAACGATCAAAAGTAGTCTTGGGAAAACTTAGAGCAATTTCGGAAAAAGTTGACTTTGCGCCGAAAAGTCAACCGTCGATGCTGAGACGTCCGAGACTTATCCGGGACCCAAAAAGTTTAGCCGTCATTACGGTTAGCTTAGTTGGGCCATTTTAGGGCAAATAAGAGTTTTCATAAAAATGTCATTTTCGGGTCGATCGGGTCAAATTTAGGAGTTTATCGGTTTTTAATTGTGTGCTGAATTATTTAAGAGAGAGGGTAGCCCACTTGGCCACATGGCATTAATTCTATGGAAGGGAGAAAAGAGGATGAGAAAAGACACATTTGACCTTACTTTTTCCTAAGAAGGTGAAACAAGGGAAAATGAGCTTTTAGACTTTGCCACTATAGGTTAAAGGCCACATGTGAACCAAATTTCAGCATTTCTCTTGCATTGGCCGAAATTTAGAGAGAGAAAAGAGAGCTTGAGCCTCCATTGTTGAAGAAGAAGAAGAAGAAGAAGAAGAAGAAGAAGAAGAAGAAGAAGAAGAAGAAGAAGAAGAAGAAGAAGAAGAAGAAGAAGAAGAAGAAGATCATTTCCTTTTGATTCTACCATCAAAACTCCTCAATTTCTCCACATTCCTCTTCATCTCTTCATTTCCTACGGTAAGAACTCATTTCTTTTCACTTTTGAAGAATTTAAGATTATGGGTCTTGTTGGATTTAGATGAAATTGGATTAGGTCTTGTTGGAAATGATAAAACCTTGGTGGAATTAAGTAGTAATGGAAGAAAATGGGTGAAATTAGAAGAATTTGGTGAAACACTAACTTTTGGAATTGGGGGAAATGTGAAATTGGAGCAAATTGGTGATGTTTTTAGTTGAAACTTGAGAGATTAAGGACCTAGAGCTCGTTTGGGACGTTTTTGGGAGGAAAGGTAGAGTTTTCCGGTGACCGGAGGCTCGCCGAAGGTCCGGCCATGACGTGTTCTCTGGATCCGTGCCTCGGGATTCGTGTCTTGGGGTGTGTACCTCGGGATTCGAGCCGAGGCCGACCCTTGGTGGGTCCTGTCCAGCACACCCACGGCCAAGTGGGGTCCACTTGGCCGGGTGTCGTTGCTTGTGTTGCCGGTGGATTTAGTAGTTCCCAAATCGTGTCCTGTACCCGTTTTATTTAAAGAGGCGACTTGTTGGGGGTTAAATTGGGTGTTTTTCCGTTTTGTTTGACTTTGGGCTTGTATTGAGTTTTTGTGTTACTTTGTTATCTTATTCCTTTTACTTGATCGTGGAGAAGGAGGTCGTTGACGGTTCGCGCTTGGTGGAGTTGGATCGCTTGTGAGGTAGTGAAAAGTAGCGGTTATTGGTTAAACTAATGAAAGTTGCTAGTAAACGCATATAGGATGTGAATAACTAGAATCACATGTTGGATGTGAATACCTAGTGTAGTCGTTTTAAATTGTAGAATCGCATGTGGGCCATGTCGTGCTCGTAGGTTTGTGGACCTACCGTGTTGTAGAATCGCATGTGGGCCATGTCGTGCTCGTAGGTTTGTGGACTTGACGTGCTGTAGAATTGCATGTGGGCCATGTCGCGTCCGTAGGTTGTGTGATGTTGTGCATTGCCTCTTGATGAGTGCTTTGATTGGAATGATCGTTTGTTGTTATGCTTGAGGCATCGATTGTGCTTAGTTACTGAGTAATTTAGGATTTGTTGGATATATTTGATTGAGTATTGAGTTAATGTGGTGATATTGATTAAGTGACTTATGAATTGATGTGATTGGTGGTATGTAAGTAAGTATTGACGGTAAGTGCGGTATTATTGGTCGGGTGACATTTTGATGATCGGTCATGACTGTGTGTTACCCCTTGTTGAGTGTTGTCATGGTAATGTCTGACTTGTTGTATGTTCGAGGCACGCCTGCCTTCCGACTAGGTGTCGGTAAAATGTGCTATTGTTCAGTGATAAGGTGCACCGGCCTTTCGACTCGGTGTCGGTAAAATGAGCTATTGTCCCAGACCGTGCAGTAGTTATATGATCCAGTGTGATGCTGGATGCATTTGGGTGTTGTTTCTTGTATTATTGAGTGTGTTTGCAAGTATGATCTGTTGGGTTATATCCGTATTACGTGTTTTCCTATGTGGGAAGATTAGTGATGCTTTAGTCGTGGAGGATTATCTGTGTGACGGTTTGGTATCAAGTGCATGTATGATGTTTGCCCTGAATGGGATGAGTGTTGATAGGTGTCTTTGTGATTAGAAATTTGTCTGTGGGACGGATGGGTTCCATGTCACACCCCAAATCCGGTTTTGACCGGACTCGAGAAGTGAACTAAATAATAGATAATTAAAGCGAAAACTAAAGTAAATGAGCTTAAAACAATAACCTGTAATTTCATAAATTCGAATAAAAGGGTCAACAGTTCTTAAATAAAACGTAAAACAGGTCTTAGTTCAAATCACGGCACGTCACTAGACCTACTAGACAAGACCCTCGCCAGCTCCCAAGCTCAACTATGTCCTACTAGCACAATCCCGCTCAACACCTGAAAAACAACAAGGTAAGGGGGTGAGCTTTCGCTTAGTAGAGAAAGTAGTAAAGGTAATGAACATCGACTCACCACCACGAGTAACCGTCCAATTAGGGCATACTAGTACATCATAACTAACTGCCAAACCGGGGTTCATATCCAAACTTACGACACACTCAACGACCGCTTTCACACAAAAAACATTCACCAACAGTAAACGTATCACACACAAAAGCAACCGGCACACGTCCCGTACCATAGTCCCCGAACTCCAACATATCAAAACCGGAAAGTCATCGCATTATCTCAGATAGCCCCTCGGTCCAGAGGAGACACATTACGTCGGGACGGCCGGAAACGTTCTCAGGAACGCATTACATCGGGGGGGGGGGGGGGGGGCGGAAATGTCCCCAAAGGACCATAGATCATCGGGGTAGAACATGACCCGTAAGCCCAACCACGACCCGTAGGCCCAACACACTATGATATGACCCATCGGCTCCGACCCGTAGGCCCAACACACTATGATATGGTCGGTCGGCTCCAACTCGTCGGCCCAATACGGCCCGTAGGCCCAACATGACCCGTAGGTCTCAATCACAACATGGCTCGTCGGCCCCAAACACGACCCGTAGGCCTAATCACAACCGTCGTCCTAGATGCCCTACACCGGCATACACCCTCGATGTCGGCATCGTACCGGAATATCACACCGGGGGACCGCGCATACGTGGGACCACATCATCGGCCTAGGTACTACCCCACACCGGCACACCACCTCGGTCTAGGTACCGTACCGGAACACAACTCCTCTTGGAACACACATCAACATAATATCACGCATCGCAATGCCACAGATCAAACACGACTCACAGGCCCAACAATCTTACCATAATTACATGACACGTTGGTCTATCACTCACTCGACCATAACACAATCAAGGATTCACAGTTCATCAGACACGACACACTTGCCCACACATAGCAACAACATGCTCACCGGATATACTAATTCTTGACTCTTAAACTTATCAACATAAGGTCACACAGCATGCATCTCAACAATACACAGGCAATTCAATCAGCACACAACCTACGGCTCGACATGGCCGATCTACCAGCACGGCAATTCCCAAGACAGAAATCGTAAAAGCTCATAGTTTATACGTCTACGCTAGTTAATCACATCCTACATGTTACTAAGACTCGTCCGGTTATTTAATTATTACCTAACAGGCATACTAGTAACTTTCCGTAATTAAACCGGTATTCGCTACTTTCCCTACCTCAAGAAGAGTCGGCAGCTACGTCTCCTAGCTGCTGACGTCCTGGCTCGCTACCTCCGATCTTCTCTACGATCGAAGCCGGACTCTAAATTTACACGAAAAGTCACAATTAAAAATGGTTCCAAGGTTAATTTAAAAGTCATGACAGTCCAATTTAACTTCAACAGTTGCCCTTTTAAACTTGAACGGCCCAAAAGAGGGATTAAACGATGAATCGGGTTCGAGCACTCAATCCCCGAGCATAGAACCCGATGCACGTTTCCCGAGGTACGGTTCCCAATGCACGGATCCCGAGGAACGTTTTTGAGGTGCGGTTTTCGAGGTGTCCAATTCGACTTTCTCGCCTTTGTCCCGTCCTAAGTCCGATTTATCCACCCAGTGGTTCAACGTCCCGACGTTCCTCATATTTGTTCCAAAATCCAGTTAAAACCTTTTAATTTAAATCTGTTTATTTTTAATTTAATTTTCATTTCAATACTTTTCTTTTATTTACTTTACTTTACGATTCCAACACGTCCAGATCCAACACAAGCTCGGGAAAAGGGAAAAGGGAAGAGAGGGTGCTCGGTTTTGCAATCCGACCAGCCACCGGCGAAGACACCGCCGGCGACCAAAGCTCATGGGTTTGTGATTCTCACCGTAGGGTAAAAGGACGACGGCGGGGAGGTGGTTGCCGTCTCGGGAGGGGCGGAGTATGGCGAGGTCTCGCTCGCCTCAGATCTGGACGAACTCGACGTTTCCATCCTGGATCTGGTGAGCGCGTCGGCGATGCACGGCGACGGCGACGGCTCGGCTACTCGCGGTCGAAGGTGGTGGTGGTCGGAGTTGAACATGGGAGGAGAAGAGGTGAGGTGGAGAGGGAGGTCGTGAGAGGGTTCGGGTTGTTGAGAGGAAGGAGAGGGAGACGGTGGCGGGCGGCGGCCGTGAGAGAAGAGGAGGAGGCGATGACGTGGCTAGCGATCTCGTCTGAATGGAGAGGATGAGAGGGAGACGGTCGGGATAGAGAATAGGGAGAGAGAGAGCGGCTGCGTGAGAGACGAAGGAGAGAATGAGGGTTCAGAAGCCTAGTTCTAACCTTAAATAAGGCGGGTCGGGGCTTAAACGGGCCTCTGGCAGGCCTGGCTCCCTCTCGGCCCAAGCGAGAGAAGATCGGGTTGGGCCTGGCTCTGACCGGATCTGCAGGTCGGGTCTGGCCCGCCCGGTTCAACCCTCTTCCTCTTTTTTTTCCTTTTTTTTTGCAAAAGCTCTAAAAATCTCGATCCGTTTTCTTCAACCTCGACGTTCCAATCGAACAAATTAAAACTTACACCATCTTAAATGTAGCGTTCTTTACAATCTACCCCCTTAAAAGAATTTCGTCCACGAAATTTAAAACGAACGCGCTCCACTTGACCCTGTCTCCGGGACGTCTGTTTAAAACTTCCAGTCCACCATCCCTCAAGCACACGGAAACACTTAACCCAGTTAGTCGATGCCGGAATCCGTCGTCGGTAGAGACATCACATCGCCATACGCAACTTGGTCGAGATATCCTACACCGGAATCGTCTGTCGGTGTAAGCATCAAACTGGAGCAAAACTCACATCGCACTTAAAACAGATCCAACACATCGACACTTCTCCTCAACCACTCTCTTCACTTAAACAAGTAACGCGTGCACGAAAAAACAAAAGAAACCCACCATGCTTCCGCTGCGCCACTCTGATCTCATCGCCACTTGGCCAAACTCGGGCGCGAACTCAGAAATAACAGAAGAGCAACTTAAACGATGCAAACGTTCAACAGTTGTTCCGGTAACTAGTAGTAATAAAACCAAAACGATTCAAAACAAGTCTTAAAACAGAAAACACGTCTCTAAAGTCAAAACAACACAACCCCCAGACTCTCGCTAGTCCCAAGTCTCGCGATGTCCTCTAATCCAAAGCGTGCTCGAGGTCGCGAGCGATCCCATGATCGTACTCCTGTCTCTCCACCCATGAGTCGGCAATAGCATACACCCGACCCTATCGTGCCTGGGGTCCGCCTCTCGAAGGTGGTGGAAGTGCCACCTACTGCGCAGCTCGCTGCCTCGGCGCTGGCGCGCTCGCTGTCTACCACGGACCTCTCTGCGGCTGAGTCGGACGCTGTTGGTACTGAGGTGACTGCACAGTCTGCGACTGCTGGGGTCGCGGGGCCAACATCTCTCCCACTCGATCAAGACATCTAACCGCGAAATGTCCAGGTCGTCTGCACTGGTGGCATAGTAGTGGCCCAGCACTCTGTCTCCCCTCAAGTCTGTCCCTCGGTCAATCTCGAACTGTTTGGCCCTACTGTCCACACCAAAAACATGCTCGCTCTACCGGAGCAGGTGTGACGGAAGCCACCGAAAACATCCTCGGATCACGGGCCTCAGATGGCCTCAGGAAGCTGGTCGGCCTCTGCCTGACCTCCCAAACTCTAGCCGTCTCGCGGAAGCGTCTCTCCACGGCCAGTGCCTGATCCACCAGGTCTTAATAAACACGAGTCCTCATAACAGCGACTCGATCCGCGATCTCGGGACTGAGACCTGCCTCAAACCGTCGGCAACGAAGAACCTCCGTCGCTACCATCTCCCGAGCAAATCATGACAAGGAAGTGAACCTCGACTCGTACTCGGAGACCTTCATACTCTCATGGCGCAGCTCTAGGAACTGCTGGTGTTTGTCATCCGATACTGACTATGGAAAATATTGCTCAAGGAAACGTTGTCCAACAGCGAGAAGTCATCCCCCACGCGCACCTGCTCGCGCTGCCACCAATGATAAGCATCCCCCTCCAGCTGAAACGCTGCAAAGGACACTCTCATGCTACCATCCAAAACTCCTGAAGTGTCCAAGTTGCGGGTGATCCGCTCCAGCCACCTCTCGGCTGCCTCGGGGTCTGGCTCCAGGAGAAAACTTGTGTACCCAGCCTGTAGAAGTCTCGCAGTGCCTGAGCGATGCGACTATCGGCCTGGATAGGCCTCATGGTCGCGGCTGCAGTGGCAGCAGGCACAACCTCCAGTGTCGGAGCTGTGGCCTCTCTCTGTGCAAGGGCTGCCACCAGATCCTGAACAGTGCGGGTCAGCTCCTCCAAAACTACCGCTTGGGCTGTTTCAGCCCTCACGTGCCCCTCAACGGGCGCACCTTGGGCACTAGTCGCCCCTGCTGACCTAGCGGTCGATGATCATCCTCGGCCTCTAGCGAGCCGTCCCCTCATGCCTCGCGGAGCAAAAGTCCGTGCCATGCTGTAATCCTCTGCACGGATAACGCACATGCTCAGTTTCTTAACTCGGATAGAACAACGCGCCTAAAATAACTAGCGCCACCCACGGCCCACAACAGCAGTACTAGTAATAGTAGTATACTTAGTAGTATAGTCACACAATAGCACACAGCAGAGATTCAGCACACTAGTGTGTCACACAGATTATATACAAGCAGCGATTACACACAAATTCGCACTACAGTGCACAAATCACACAGTTCAAACATCGAGACTACGCTCAATCACCCAATCCACGATGCAATCATTTCACCACAATCACACAAGTGACAACATCAACTTAGGTTTTAAAGTTTCTTAGCACGTCCACTTTCTAACATAACATTCATGTTGACATTGCGTCGTTACAACCTGGTTCCGGCGTCCCAGAACTACCTTGTAACCACTTAATATCCCCCCCCCCATTCACGTTCAGCTACAGTGCCCCCTATAGCCGAATCGTGATGGTACATACACTTTAGTTTCTGTAGAAAATCGGGCATGACCTGTTCGTAAATTAAGTTAATCATCAGCTTATGCGGGACAACCAAACATTACCTGCACACAACACTCAATCACAATTTTAGCACTCAGCAAATTATCTCAACTTACACCTCGGGTCTCAGTAATCTCACTATTACCGCTCGGCTAAGTCCATACCTAGAAAACAGTTCAACTCATATTTCGGGGACGAAATGTCCTTAAGGGGGTAGATTGTAAGACCCGCTTCCGGTCGAACCGGTGACTTCGGAAGTCACTCGGGACTTTTCCGGAAACCAAACGAAGTAGCCACTATCACGGTTGGCTTCAGGGGAGAAAACCCTTTCGTTTGAGTATAATATTGGATAAAGTCAATTTTGGTCAAAACGAGACTTTATATCGACTAAAACTCCAATTTTAAAAGTGATGGAATTTATTTTGGAAATTTAAATGACCTAGGGGAGGACACATGTCTATTTGTGGTTGAAGGAGAGAAAAAGGATAGTCATTGTCCCTTTTACCCTCCCAAAGGCTTCTACATGGGTTTCTAACTCAAGGGCTTTTAGTCATTCACTACTTCTAGGTATTATATTGGATTGGAGAAGCCAAAATCATTTCATTTTGCTTGTGGTAGCCGAAAATTGGAGAGGAAGAGAGGAAAAAGGAGCTCTCATGGAAGCTTGAAGGAGAATCAAAGAAGAAGGAACCATTTGGAGTCATCCTCTAGCCTTCCACCCTAAAAAACACTAGCATCCTCTTCATCTTCACATTCTAGAGGTAATGGAACTCTCTACTCATCTTTTCTCTTCATCTATTTCCTTGGTTTTTGGGTGAAAAATGGTTAGATGATGTTGGGTTGAGTAGAAATGATGGGAGATGGTGTTGATGAAGGTTGATGAAGAGCTTGGTGAAGTTTTTGTGGAGAAATCAATGGTGGTTGGAGATTTTGAAGTGGGTTTAATTTGATGAATCATTGGAAAACTTGTTTGTGTATTGATTCCTACCATGGGTAGAGGAGTATTGATGGATTTGGACTGTTTTGGGGGTTAGATTGGGGAAATTTCTGGGTTTGAAGGTGGATTTTCGGGGTTGTGGAGCTGGAGGTTGAAGAAGGGCGAATCTGTCCTGGTGCGTCACGGATCCGTGACGGATCCCGTGACGGGCGACGTCACGGCTCCGTGAGGGAGACCGTGACGGCACTCGTCACGGCTCCGTGACGGTGACCGTGAGGGTTGCCATCACGGATCCGTGACCAGGTCCGTGACCCACCAGAGTGAGGGTTCTTGGGGGTTTTTCGAAGTGTTTACACCTTGGTTTTGAGCTGAACCTTGGAAGGGTTTTGGGGGTCTTTCTTGCTGTTTAAGTGGAGCCTAATTAGTGTTTCTTTGTGTCCAAGACCTTGGGGATCGAGCTAGAGAAGCAAGGATCACACCGAGGCCCGAGGGAAGAGCGAGGTGGTGATCACCGGACTTCACCAAAGCGTTGAAGAGGAGGACCTTGAGGTAGGGAAAGCCTTAACCTCTCGTTTATGGTGCCTAGTATGCATGCTAATTTAATAAAATTGGAAAAGGTCCTAGACATACATATAGGATGCGAATAACTAGCTTAATCGTCTTTCAATTGCTAATAACCGGAGAGTCTAGTGGTGACCGATTAGGATGCCAATCACTAGTGTAATTCGCTTTTCAATACTTGGGATATGATTGTCTGGTAGAGGAGCCTTGGCAAAGCCCTCGGATTAGTTGCGTGATAGGATCACATGCTTGGTTGTTGATTGCTTAATGGATAAGCTAAAGAGTCTAATGAAACTAGCGAAATTGCATGCTTGAATGCTCTTTTGAAGGCTTTATGATTTAGTTGATCATACTCGTATTTGCTCGTTGATTGTATTCGAATGATTACTTGATTTACTTGGTTGGTTGTTGGGGGTATCGAGTATGACTGGTTGTACCGAGCGGTGCAATCAGGTGATCGATGCCCCGGTGGTTCGAAACTGGTAAGTGAACGGTAAGTTGGAATTGTGTGTTGGTGTGCTATGGTTGTTTGATTCGTGTGCGATGTGTTGTGGTGAATTGGTGATGGTTGAGCCGTGTGTGGACTTGGATTGATGATTGTTGAGTTTGTATTACTTCATATTTCGGTTGAGTGCGTTATTCAATTATTAACCGTTTTTCATTAAAATTGCCCACGTGTGCGCTTCCTATGGGAGTATGGCCCTGGGTTCCCGATGACCTAAAATCCCTTGGAGACGTTTCTGAGACTTCCGATGATATGTGCCCTGAAGGGTGTTTCCGATAGTCTCAATGATATGCGTCTCCTCTGGATTGGAGGGAAAATCCGAGAGGACACGTAAGACGTGGATCGGAGGGTGGTGACCTCATGTACCACGGCATTGTTTGGTTTATCTATTGTCTCCAATTGTTAAGAACTTCTTGTTAACTTTATTAATGAATTTATTTGTGATGTTATGGACTACCGTGTGGAATGTTCTGTGAATTGTGGATCTTGTGGCATTGCCGTCGATTCTTTGGAGTTTAAGGTTCACTATGTTATGTGTTTTCCCTACTGAGCGTGAGCTCACCCCTATATCTCACTGTTGTGTCTACAGGCTTGATTGAGGAGTAGAAGCTTAGGCGCTTCTCGGCGGGGTACTTGTTAGAGGCTTCGAACTTTACTTTTTATGTTTTGAACCAAACTGTGGAGATTATTATTATACCCCTTGAGGGTTATTTCATGATTGAACTACGTTTTTTTGGATTATAGTTATTTATTGGAATCTTCCGGAATTGGTTTTGAAGTGTTATCTCCTTTACTCACTTTTTACTAGTCATGCCTCGAGTCCGGGCAAGAACCGGATTTGGGGCTTGACAGGATGAGAAGAGGTGAGGTGGAGAGGGAGGTCGTGAAAGGGCTCGTGTTGCTGAGAGGAAGGAGAGGGAGACGGTGGCGGGCGGCGGCCGTGAGAGATGAGGAGGAGGAGGGCAGGGGCTTAAACGGGCCTCAGGCGGGCCTGGCTCTCTCTCGGCCCAAGCGAGAGAAGATCGGGTCGGGCCTGGCTCTGACCGGATCTGCAGGTTGGGTCTGGTCCTCCCGGTTCAGCCCTCTTCCTCTTTTTTTTTCCTTTTTTTTTTTGCAAAAGCTCTAAATTTTTCGGTCCGTTTTCTTCAACCTCGACGTTCCAATCGAACAAATTAAAACTTACACCATCTTAACTGGAGCGGTCTTTATATTCCAGGTTTGATTTATGGTTTTCTTGTTTTGGCTTAAGTGTTGGCATTAGGCTACTCTGTTTGAACTATCTTTGTTGTTGCTTTGCTAGCATGCCATAGTCGGACGGATATCGGTGGCGGTGAGCGAAAATGTTCATCCCCTTTACTACTTTTCCTACTGGTTTTGTCAACGAGTTGGGCTAGAGGACGTCTCGAAGATAGGGAGCTTAGCGAGAGTCCGGGAGTTGGGTGTTATAGAGACGTACTCTTGTGTACCAAACTCATTGTCTATTTTCGCATTTGAGCGTTGACTCTTACTATGTGATTTACTTGTTTAGAGGATATTTGAATCGATCTATTGTTTTAAAAGCGGTTTTCATCGTTACTTTTCGGTTCACGTCTCGAGTCCGGTCAAAACCGGATTTGGGGCGTGACATATGACAAAATCAATTATTATTATTTATTAAAGGGGCGTGAGATAGCGTATGAATGGTTAGGGTCATGCCTTTAGTCGGCGTGGGTCATCGAAAGCCCGAAGAGAGAAAAAGAGACGATTGTAACGAAAAAGAGGCGACCAATTCTTACGATGACGGAAAGCCCGCCTTATATCGTCAATAAAAGAGATCGAAATTGCGAGATGAAGCTCAGTTACAAAATGATCCTTAGTATGAAATCTATGTTTAAATTTAGCGTTAATTACCTTTTGTACCCCTTTTCTATTGAGTTTTTTTTAATAAGCTCCCATTTTCTATGGTAACGTACTTTTTGTACTCTTGCGTTTTGTAACGTTCAATAATAGTCCACCTGTTTTGGTAACTGTTATTTAATACTCTTTATGAATTGGTTACAGATCATTTAATACCCTTTATGTATTGATAACACAACATTTAATACTCCTTATGAATTGATCAAAAATCATCAACAAATGTCATAAACTTGACCAAAATTTTGTCCAAAAAGTTTATCAAATTTTTTTTGTCCAAAACGTTACTAATACGTCCGGATATTAAAAGAGTGTTACTGACACATAAAATGTACTAAAGGTTATTAACACTTAAATTTAGAGCAAACATTATTAATAATTTTAACAAAAGCATTGAAATAAAGTACATGTGAAATCAATCTACACTTAAAATATGATTTATTGGGTTAGAAATGTTCTAAAAAGAAAGAGAGTGAGTAGCAATGGTAGGTCCATTGACTTTATGATTAAATTTTAATTATGTACCCAACTTCAACCACCATCCTTTAACGTAAAAGGCCAAAAAAGAAAGGCTTTTGATTGTTCCATAGTAATAATTACAGGATGGCTGATGACAAAAGAGCATCCATCCCAGTCAATTACGAGAATCCAAGCTATTCCATTTGGTGGCTGTAATTAACCGCTATCGATTAGCTATATAGGTGATCACTGTTTAATTATTTTTGAGGTAGAAACGATGATATTATAAATATAAAAGCAATCTGGTGCCTGCAAATGCAAGAATCACCATACATAATAACCAGTCTAGCAGAACTTGAAAGACAAATGCTGAAGAGTAAATTTTGCTCTTAGGCATAAGGGTGGTTGGAGGGGTGGGACTGCGGTAGCATCCAGGGACACCGATACAGTATACTCCAACCATAAGATACTGATCGAGCAGATCAGAGGATAAACAAGCAATGGTGGACCGATTACTCCCCGGAAAGTCAGCGTGCGTCGTCCCCCCTTGACTGATAATGGTAGGGCTCCTGAACACGGGATTGCTGACTCCGGAGTGGTAGGGGAGAATATTGTCGACTGTTGGCGGAACCATTGCCACCTTACGTCTAGGGAGGTGGTGCAGCCGACCGACCCCTCCCTAGAGCCCGTTGGACTCATTCCGCGAGGCGAGGGTGCTGGAAGCCCCCCGTCGCTGCTGTAAATGATGCACCAATCCTCATCGGCTCTCCACAGATGCGAGAGTCCGTCGAGAATTGGGTTGTGCCATGACCCAGACCAGGCCCGACCCAGCCATCCCCTGACCCTAACCCAGGAGACTTGCCAGCCCGTGCCTCCTGACCCGGTCCGGTTCTCTGATGGAGGCCCAGTGGATTGACACTCAGGCCTATCGGGTCCACCCCGAGCCCAACACCACCTAAGTCCATCACTTGACGCAACCCAGCCCGTCCAGCAGACGACCTCGGCCCAACAAGACTGTCGGCCCGTCCCCAGCTCTGGCCCGTCACCGAAACCCTAGCCCGAACAGTTCCTCGGCGCCGCCAGACGGAACCGAGAACATGCCGGGAACCATCCTCCTCCATTGCTGATACAATAGGGCTAGCCGACCTCCTCTTCCAAGGCGCCACCGCCGTGCCTGACCTCTGAACTTCCCCGTCCCGAGCTCTCCTCGCCGATCCCCGCCAGCCTATCTTTCCCTCCTGGCACGCCGGAATCCAGCAATTACAGTTTCGGATACACGATCCCCATTGTGGAATCCGACGGTGAAAACCCCCTCGGGAGCCACCGTCCCCCAGTTGCGACAAGACCCCCTCGGGAGCCGCCGCTGATCGCAAAGCCCTAAAGATAGGGTTGTGTCTGCTACCAAGGCTATACCGAGTGATAGCTTCTCCATGGATGGTGGTTGCTTCGAAAATCGGAAGCATTATCATGGCTAAAACCATGGCCTTGATCATGGCCATGGTCCATTCTTCCACTCTGTGCGACGCTGCGGCGTTAGGGCAGAGAGCCATGTTTTCGGTTTTTCTTTAAATTAAAACTGTTTTTCAATATGTTTTTTTTAGAATAACCATTGCAATTGTAGTAGATCATAATAAGATAGTTTGGTGGGTACACAACCGTACTCCACCTACATAAGCAAACCCAACTAATAAACAGAATTGAAACGAAAAGCAATAAATTCGAATCTGGTGATTGGTTGCGGACGAAGGGGATATCTGCAGTAGCGTTTGGTGACACCGGTGCAGCATGCTTCTTCCAATTGGGACGAGGCGAGCCAGCCACGTTTAGGGGAACACTGGTGGACCTACATCTCCCCCGGTGTGTCAGCATGCGTCGTCCTCCCTTGATTGATAATGGTAGGCTCCTGAACGCAGGATTGCTGACTCCGGACTGGCAGGGGGGGGACAGAAATCAACTGAAGATGGTGCCGTCTCCATCCATCCGCCGAGAAGGGGCCAAAGTTGACCCACCCTCCTCGGGCCACCTCGGACTCATTCCTTCAGGCGGGGGTGCTTGGCGCCCTCGCCGCTGCTGCCTGTGACTCCCCATCAGACGTTGTCGAGTCCTCTGACTCGATCTGATCTTCCTCCCTTGCTAGGCGTTTCTTCCCAGAAAGTGTCGGACTCATATCCTTCTATACCCCTTCGGACGGTACCGCATCGGACTCCGTCTCATAGGTCTCCTCTCGCTCCCTCCCGAGCCTATATCGCGGAGATGGCGTCCGGGGACCCCACCGACCACCCTTATTCCTTGCCTCCCCATAATTCCAGTTCGTACCCGGGATCGCCTTCCCATGCTTGGCCTTCTCCAGGGCCGACCTCGGGTCCCTCAGGGAAAGCAACGAGTGACCTCTGGTCCCACCCGTCATCGGATACGACGAGAACAGGTGTCCCGCACAGCTACATCCATAACCGTGATCCGGTAAATATTCATAGGAAACAAGGAGTAGTGTCCGTACCTGCGATTCCGCTAACCGGAACCAAAGCTGACTCTGTAGAGGATGACGGATATCTGCCCGGATTCTGATCCGCATGAAGTCTCCCCAGCATCTCCCCGACCCATCCACATCCACAGCCTGACAGGTACCCAGAGCATTTCCGATCCGAAATCCCACCTCTCTGTTCCAGGCTCCCACTGGTAAGTTGGAGACCCTGGCCAAAACCGAGAACTGATGGAAGCTCAGTTCGCTCACCTGCATATGAGCTCGCAAGTTCGTAAACAGGACCAGGGACTCCCAGAACGCCCATGGTTCCCCAGCCAAGACTCGCGCACGCTCCCGCGTCGTGCGGAAGAAAAAGCCAACCAAGCCCCCCTCTAGAGGGCGAGCCTCCACCTTCAGTCCCCAAAGATCTTCCATTCTTTCCACCAGAGATTTCCAGAAGAACCGCTTCGATGTCAGAACCTTAGCGGCGAGAGCAAACTGGAATTGCCCTCCTTCCTTAGCAATATCCCCTGTCAGGACGACTACCTCCCTAATGCAGAGGGAGGAGAGAAGTGCGTCCAAATCCGGCACTCCCCCCTCCCTTCCAGTCTCCTCCCCGAGGCAGTCCACATGGTCACCCATGGCCGACCCGGTCTCCGGCTGGCGAGCTTGGGCTCTCGGTGCTAACCCCGTCCCTCCAGGTCCGGCCTGTCCCGCTCCATATCGGGCCGCCCACCTGGCCACATCACCCGGTCCAGACGAACCGTTCCTACCGCCCCGGCCCACTCTAGGGACCTAGTTGTCCTGGGCCAAGCCTGCACGACGCGCATCCCCCATGAACGTCCCCCCGCGGCCCATCCCAGTCCGATGTCCCTCACCCGGCCCAGTCTCGCTAGGGTTAGCCCCTACCTCGACCTCCGCGTTTCCCTTTCGCCGCCGCCACTCCAGCGCTTCCGACGACTCCCTTTGCGTCTCCTCCGAGTCAACCAGAGCCCGATCCGACGTCTGGCACCCGATTCCCTCAGCATGCAGAACTCCCACCGGCCGGAAGTGCGAGCCACGGCGAGGCCTAGCCTGCAGCCCCCGTGCCGAACTCCTGGTCGACCCCAGCGCCGCTCCGGTCCGACTCTCCCCACCACGAGCCGCCTCTCCCGAACCCCGGGTCGCCGACAAGATCAAATCCTGCATCGGGGCCACCCTCATCCACGACTCCACCGGCGAGGAATCAGCCCCCCCAGTCCCGATCTCATCCCCATCGCCCGATGACAGCGGGATCACATGCACCGCTGCCGGGCCCGATTCCGTCGTCTCCACTGCACGAGTAGGGGCGTCGGACCCTGCAACCCCTCCCGCTTCCACGGTCACGGCCCCTCCAGCCGCAGCCGCCTCTGCATCTGCACCTTCCATCATCGGCAGCGTCTCCACCGACAGCGCCTCCTCCGGGTCGTCCCACACCTCCGGATCCATAGAGAGAGAAGAAAGTCGGCCGTTCTCCATTCCCTCCGACCAAACCAAGTCTAGGATTTCAGAGAGAAACTCAGAGCCGGCTCGTTTAATTACTATTTAATTGAATATCGAAAAGCAATTTCTGGAGTCTTCAACTACCTCTACTTTTCAATTTTTCTTGGAATTTTCCATTAAAATCTTGTGGGTCCTAAATGCTCCATTCCCACATAAACAACATTACAAGTAACTTTCAGGCATTTTCCATGGAGAAAATGATTTGCTTGCCAAACAAATTCCAAATCTTCTATGAGAAAGACTTGGACTTGAACCGATATGCCTGAGAATTAGTATATCGTAGATACGCGGAATGGGTGTGTTTGGTTGTGGTCCCTTTGTTTGCGTCTTAGGAAATCAATTCTTTGTTGAATTGATATTGTAAGAAATGACTATCACTTGAATTTCTGAACAATGTGAAATCATTTCTTTCACAACAGACACATCAATCATGATTACAATTTGAAATCATTTCTTTCACAACAGAGACATGAATCATGACCTGACAAGTTAGTAAGTTACGAGGCTATTATGCAACCATGAAATCTTAAAGTTGTCGGACTTATCATCAAACAATTGTGTGGTTGGTTGTGGTCTCTTTTTTTTTTTTTTGCTGCTTAAGAAATCAATTCTTTAATGAATACTATGTGTGATTATCCTCTTATGTTTGAAGCGGTTTTTTTATCGGCAAAGTAATTAGAATATGTACAATAAAACAAACCTTATGCAAGAACTCTAAGTTGATTGTACAAAATAATGGTTTACATTTCTTGAAATAAATTGAGATAAATAACATGCTAAGTCACACCGTATTATAAATTCATTGGGGGAGATGCAATAGTTATCCTTACATTGTTTTTGTAGTCTATCAAGATGACACAAGAATTTTTATCGATTAGGTGATCATCAATGCAATATTAGATTTGATGTACGTTATTTGCATCATGCAAAAAAAAACACGTTATTTGCATCATGCAAAAAAAACAACGCGCCTTACGCGCGACGAATTAGGTTTCGCGTGTGAGCCGCCGCTCGCCGTAAGAGCTTCTCGTCCTCGCGTGTTGGTTCAATCGCGTTCATCCTCTCCGAATATCCGGTGATAAATCTGTCCTTGTTCGTAAGCCAATTTATTCCAATTGTTCTGGTTGAAGATATTGTACGCTGATTTTGGTATCACCCTTTTATTTCTTTTTTAAGGTTTAGTTATATTGAACTACCCTAACCAATACGCGTTTATCTCATGCATATCCTGAACTAGAAAAGTAACTAATATATACCCTAACTTACCAACTTGTAACAACATCCAATTTTCCATCCATTTACTATCTACTTTTTTCTTGAAATACCAAAAAATGCCTTCAGTGTTACAACCCTAAAAATAACTCCAACGCTAAATCCACCCTTATTTTTTTTATATATTTTTTAATTAAAATTTGAATTATTTTTAAAATCATACCCTAATATATCTAAATAATTATTCATTTTGTAAATTTATAATATCAGTTTTTATATATAATTTTAATATTAATATATAATTATTAAATCAGATTTAACAAAATATGAAATGTTTTGTTTTATTTTATTAAAAATAACATTTACAAAACTTTTTTTCAAATCTACATCTTCTTTACATCTTTAGTTTTGTTTTGTCTCCTAGTAATCCTCGCGATGTTCGACAGATCTAGCTTCGAAAGAGTTTCGGCCAACGACGGTAAAGGCGATGTGTGTGTCGTGCCCGTCGGTGTCTCTCAACGATTGGAAATCCTCCTAACCCTTGCTAATGAACCGAGCTTTAATGAGCTTGCGGTTACAACTCCTCGCCATGAATCTCGCTCCGATCTCACAAACCCCTTTCCACCGTGCTGGGGATCAGACCTAGGTTTCGATTCGAGAAACTCCGTCGCTTTGGCCAGACTACGGTGTCGAAGACACCGGCAATAACGTGGACATGCTTTATGAGGATGATAAGAACGTGGTGGTTCATATAGCTCAAGGTTTGGTTCATGTTCTTATCACCTTTCTCGATTCGAGTGTCTCATCTCCAGATCTTCTCCACATCTACCACCCCCAACAGAAATCTGCATCTTTTCAAATTTGATATTTGGGAGATTTGGGGATTTTCTTTGCATTTCAAAATGTGTGTTGCCTTATTTGGATTCTAGGAAAATTCTACAATTTAGGGATTTAGATTATAAGATACTGGTTATGGAACAAAGAACTGATTGTGGGATGTCTATGATTGTGGAAAACTGTTTGGATTTGGGTTATAAGATACAAGTTATGGATTATGGAATGAAAAAGTCACTTCAGCTGAGGCTATATATAAGGCAGCGATCAAGTTACAGACGGAGTGGAAAGTAGCTCAGACGCATCATTACCCTTATGGACCTGTGCAACCGGTCGGGCTTGATACATGGAGCAAACCGGTAGCTGGCTCTGTAAAGGTTAATTCGGATGGAGCAGTGGTATCCGGACATGGGGGTGCATGTGGTTTTATTTGTAGGGATAGTCAGGGTATGGTGGTGGGAGTACAATGTCTTGTATTCCCTCACATTACTGACCCTGAGATCTTGGAAGCTTGTGCATTGAAGGAGGCCTTGTTATGGGTGAGGAATAGTGAATGGTTAGCAGGTACAATTGAGACTGACTGTATTGGAGTAGTCCTTGCCATTAATAATCCAGCTCGTCTGCTTTCTCCTTTGGGAGGGATTATTGATGATTGTAAGGCTATTTTAAGGATGTTATCAGGTGTGCAGGTTAACCATGTCCGTAGAGTAGCCAATAGAATAGCACATGAATTGGCTCGTAATGCTTTCGATTGGGTTCATTTTGTATTGAATTTGAATCAATTGCCAGACCCTATTCCGGGGCTACTGGCATCTGATTCTGAGTAATGAATTATACTTCCCTAAAAAAATGGATTATGGTTGTGTTTTCCAGATTTTGTGTAATATTTTGTTTTCCATATTGTTGATTTCCATAATTTGTTCTTCATTTTGTTTGTTTTTATTTCATTTCATTTTCATTTATTTGAAGAGTTAGTTAATGAAGTATTAAGGATAAAATTACAGAATTAATTAAGAAAAAAAGAACAGTTAAGGAATTAATTAGATAAATTAATGAAAATTGTATTTATATAAAAAAGAATGAAACGCTTTTTTTTAAATTGAATTAAAGACAAGATAAATGAAAAAAATAGTGTTTTTTTAGCATACGGGAAAGATCTTATTAATGTAGAGATGAAAGGGCCAGAATGACCGTACAAAAGTGGAATTCAAATAATAGGATTAGATATAGTTTCGGTGACAATCGAAACACTGATCTTATAAATAAGTGCCCGGTAGGGAGATGTTAGGGGATGGTTCTCTATTCCAACTGTGATTGGCGTTGTAGATCCATGAGACTTTCCCCGTCTCGATTTGACCAATCATGTTATGTCATAACAATCGGCCAAGGAGTATGCCAAGAAAAGGAGGATGTTGGGAATCAGGAGGGTTTTGATTCGTGGAGGCCAGGGTGTGGCCCCTCAATGACACCTAGATATTCCCTAGGTGACTCATGGCGACCCGCGAGGCAGCACAACGTGCCTTGCTACTTCCATGTCGGAGCTATCGTCTCATCATTGTCTGTGTAGTCTAAGTTTCTTTGGGTAGGGGTGTCGGATCTATCTGACCCTGGGGAGGAGAAGTACCAACGGGCCCGACCCAGGAGGGGATGGGTACCAATGGGGCTTCTCCATGTGGTGGGTAGGGCGGGAATCGCCCGACCCAAGAGGGGATGGGTACCAGTGGGGCTCATCACAATGTAGTCTAGAGGGATCCTGGGGGTTCGGAGTGGGTTGACGATCCGCAGCTCACTGGTTTTCATGGGAGTGGCTCTGGTCATCTCCTGGGATATCCATGCATGGGTGGATGTCCACCACAACATGGATCCTTATCATCGTATATGTCACCCGCGGTGGTTGTTTGGGCATTGCTTTAATGGGCAGCTTTGATCGGTTCGGCAAAGACTCTCTCACGGTGGAGGATCGTCTTTCACGGGTATGGCTCCTTAGATTGGGACCAGCAGTCTTGGGCGGGGCGGGGCTTTGGAGTGGTCTCCTCCTTCCGAGACCAGGTTGGGCGCATGGTCACCTGGCATCGTCTGAGTCTAAATCTGGTTTCGGATTCCCGGTGATAAGGGTGGGGAGGGGCAAGACGAAGGCCATGGGTCGTTGCCTTAACGGGTCTCCAAGGTCTTTCTACTATCTCATCATCGTATGGCCTCCATTAGAGGACATGGTCTACCTCTTCGGTTGAATCTTCCTGTGCGGTGGTAGGCGGCGAGAATCAGTCACAATTGGCCAATCTTCGGGTTGGGGATAGATCACGTGAGGGAGCATCTGGCGGTACATGGTAAGGGTTTTGGAGGCTTCCCATAGTAGGATCCATGGGTACCATCTTATCGGTCGAGCCGAAGAGAGGCGACGGCAGGTAGGCGAGAGGTAGTAGGGGTCAATGGGCGCGGTAGTTGTGATGCTATGGTGAGTTGCGCATGAGCAGGGTGAAAATGGTGGCGATTCGAGAAGGAGGCGAAAATGATACTAGGGAAGGAAAGATTTGGAGAGAAATCCTAGAGGTTCCGAATTTTTTAGAATGTATGATATCTAACTTCATATGAAAAAAAATTAGTGTTAATTAAGATAAAAAAAATATTTGATTTTCTAAAACAGATTTGTGATTTTTTAAAATATTTTATTTTCTACAATAGATTGAAACCTAATTTTTGAAAGAAAAAATAGATTTATATTTTTTTCAAAGAAAAATATGAAATTTTAAGAAATAGAAAAAAGAAATAAAAATAAAGAAAAATAATGAAATAAAAAAATAATTAATAAAAATTAAGAAAATAGAATTTAAACAAATGAAAAAGTGACGGAAAGAAAAAATGATTTAAAAAAATAAATATTAAAATAAGAATATGACATGGTTGTGTAATATTAGATGTAGTTGAGGGTATTTTGTCTTTTGGAAAATGACTAATAAAAATTGATAAACAATTGAATGTCATTACAACTCGATAAGTCGGAATATGTAAACGGTATATTTTCAAGTGAGGATAAGCAACACATTTTTTACATGTTTTTCGATTTTTTTAAAATACCCTTTAATTTTTTCGAATTTTGTAGTTGTGCCCCCTTAATTTTTTATATAATCATGTATTGTCACTAAAAAAATTGGTGTCCCTTCACTGGCTCCATTACTGTGCATAAGTTTGGATGGTTTGATGTTATTAACCTTTTTAATTATAATGAAGTGCCCGAAATAAGAACACCTCGTGGATTGAATAATAATGTTCAAGAAACCTCACGTGAGAGAAAGGTTAATAGTGTAAACTTCATTGAAAAATATAAGAATTTATAGTTGTTTGTATGCATTAAGACCACATCCAACTAATAATATTAGCTTCTAAATCGTAGATCCCGTCCCCATATATAAGTCTGGCTGTAAGATATAATTCCATGGTGTGGAAATTATTGTGCATCTCTGAAGACACTGCACTGCATGATTAGGCAATAGGCATAGACAAACAAACAAGCCATTGGTTGGTACAAGTCAATAGTCATAGTCTTGGTCTTCAAAAGAAAAACAGATAGTAGTTCTGTTCTTTGGACTGTCATCCAAGTGGAGGATCGCCTTGTTCACATGTAACATATATATGTTTATTGGGTACTCTATTGCCATATCCAATTGCCTTTCTGCTGATGCTACAAACCCTATATATTAGTAGGACAAAGTTGAAGTGGTTCATTTATAGTCTTTCATAGAGTACCTAGCTTCTCATTCTAGGGTAGGACAAAGAATTGAAACCATTAAAACCAATTATCACAGGCCGGAAATACAATCGAAGAACCCAGAACCAGAATTTTCGGCAAAGTCACCGGCAATAGAAGTGTCAAACCAGATACATAATGATTGGTTACCAGTTCTTCAAAAGCCAAATCGGTAAAAAAAAAACTCCCGGCCGGTATTGTGTAGGATTTTACACGTGGCACCATGTGAGCCATAAATCATGTCGAGTTGGACGACAAGGGATAATCCATAGTCAATTTATTTAGGTTATTGTATTTAGGATAAAAGTTTGTATAAAGTCTGATTTTGTGTGTTAGATTAGTTCAATCCTAGTTGTGTTAAAATCTTGACTAGTTTTAAAAGTTTTTTCAAATTTGTTAGAATGCTTGATTTAAATTTGTATGAGTTTGTAAACAATAGACAACTTCACTTTAATTGATTAAATTGGTGATCAATACTTAGTTTTGTACTTTGATTTTTTTTATATGAAGTGTTTTAGGTCAATTGGACTCGGTCAGACCCATATATGAAACCCAACATTATTTCAATTTGTTAGTTTAAACTGGTTACCGACCGGCCAGTCAACTGATCGGATTTAAATGGATTTTCTGGTACCAATCTGAATTTCTAGAAAACTAGTATTACTGGGTTGGGCTTGAGAAGAGGGATAATGGCCGGTTAACAACCAGTGCCCATCCCTAAGTCTCATAGTCTCTAATGGCGGCTGGTTATTTTGTTGTACACAAATTTATTATTTTTGGAATTGAATTTCATTTTTGTTATACACAGATTTGCTATTTTTGGAATTGAATTTCGCCCATGAATCAATCTTGCAATTTTCTTTTTATCAGTAATAAAACAGAAAATCATGATCTATTTAGCCTAACTTTTAATCAAGTTCCTACTCACATCTGCTCCCAAGCAATTCTGCAGCTAGACTAGGACATATCACGAAACCTAGCAAGTGCCTTCTTTTGAATGAGAGTTTTGTAACTATCTCCTGCCTGCACCTCAAGATCAGGATCCACCTTCTTCTTCTGCTGACTCCCCAGACCTGCTCTTCGTTCCATGGCTTGTGCTTGGACGGGTTCTACCATTCCACTTCCATCCTTACCCAACCCCTGTGCATCATCAAACATTGATGAAACATGCATGACTCTTATGACAACATCATTACAACAAAACAACAATTCAAATGAAGAGAAGGGAAATTTCCAACTTTTGCTTGTCCAGCCGGTCAATCAGTTGAACTTAGATCCATGAGACCAGGGTTTAAGTTCCAACTAATATTTGGGCCTCTTTGATCTCACACCAACTTTTGTTGGGTACAGTGGCAAATAATACATCTCCCTTATACATAAGGGGTGGTCTTGAGCCCAAATTTTGATCCATTTAAATAATGGTGAATGAAAAAAGGAAGAGTGCAGTATGCTAATATGTGCAAGAGATATGCTTTGATGTAGATTGCATACCAAGCCTTCCTGCCATCCCATGTTGCGAAGCATCCGATTGCCAACATTGCTTTCATTGATCACCTTGTCTGCTGTAATAACCTCAAAATCTGGTGCATTACTAATAGCATCTGAGACCCCACGAGCTCCACCAACACCAGGTGGAAAGGGCATCGAATCCATTGACCCCTTTCTTAAGGTCAAATCTCGATCTTGAATGTTCATAGAATAGCAAAAACACATAATATCTCACAAAGTCAATACTAATATTATGGGATAAAAAAACTGACCGGTGAACTTGGATGGACCTATTGACAGACATCCCGTGTCTGTATTAACTCTTGGTTCTATAAAAAGACTTTTCACAAGATACTACATTCAAGGCCACTCAGAAACAAACTGTTAAGCAAGCTTACTTGAATTCCCAAACCCAAGGTCAGATGCATCATCTTCAAATGGGGATGAACCATATAAGCTTCTCCTTTCAGCTGCACGATCCCTGTAAGAAGTCTGAGCTTGTTCCTTGTGAGTAGAAGCAGGTAATGGCATCTCAGAGAACCTTCTCCTGCCACTACCAGCAGCAACAGGAGGTGTATAAGAACCCAATGCAGATGCATTGGTTCTGAAAGGAGTCGGGCCTGTTGAAATTTCTACATTTGATGAACTTCCCCCAGTTGCAGCAGCATTGGAAGAGGTAGGGACTCCAGCTGGTGAGACTGAATATGAAGTATCTGATTTCACTACCCCTCTTCCTGAGGCCCTAATAACACCCCTCAAGGTGCCACCTGAGCTGTTACTCGCAGGAACCTCCGTTTGTGTTGAAGGGTTTGCTGTGGTAACTCCTGAAGTAGATGTAGAATCATCTTTTGTACTCATTGCATCACTTCTGAATTTATTCTTTGTAAATGTTTTGTCATCACTTGAGGCCGCAGTTAGCTGATTGTCTTCAAGTGCCAAACGGGTTGTCTGCCCCTCATGACTTCTCTGCTTCCACATTGACAGTACATTGTTCATTTTCTTCTTGTTTGCCAGGATACTACTCTTAGAAGCAAGTTTTATTTCTTTTAACCTCTCTTTCTCTTTCTTCTCTGCGGCTATTGCTGCTGAGGCCGCAGCCTGGACTGCTTCTGGTAATGAGCCAGCCTTCTCAACTGATGTAATGGTTGCAGCTGGGGCAGAAATTACTGCTCTCTTGTTAATGGAACCATCTGGTCCCTTGGAAGGTTCAGATTGTTTACCAGATGTTTTCTTGTCAGTCTGATCAGTACAAGGGATGTACTGCTGGGTTTGGTTATCATATGAATACCAGATCCCATTGTTACCATCATAATAAAGACCTGTACAGTGCAAGAATGTACTATACATGAAGATAGATGATCTTTCAATGTATATGCAACCAAGGGATATAAAAGGTCCACATAATAGTGGCTTTCGGTTCAAAAAAGTCAAACAACTATTTTTTACAGTTTCACCAGAACCTTATACACAACAAATCATGAGAAAAGTTAAGGAAACATACCTGTATTTCCATCATAGTAAAATCCAGAAGCAGCATCGTAGTAATACCCAGACGCTTCATCCCACACAAAGCCAGATTGTACAGCTGAATTATCTTTTTGAGCTACAAGATTGCTCCCACTTTGGTCAAGGCTGCTAGTTGATTGTTTGTCATCTGGATTGTATTCCTTTGGTGCCCATCCAACAGCATCATACTAGGAGGATTTAACAGAAAAATAAGACAAGATAGTGGAAAAGATAGAGATGTTATTTGTACACAATTTGTATGGCCAATGTGATATTTGAAACAACCATTTATGTCTACTCTTCTGTCCCAGCAGCATATTAAAAAGAAAATAAACATAACGCAACCTGAATATGAACTATGAAAAAACTGCAGTACCTGCTGAGAAAATGTTGCTGCCTCAATTGCAGCGGCAGCAAGGCTGCTTGAATGTGAACTTCCTGCCGTCCCTGATCCAGAGCCAAAAATACTCTTTGCATAGGCTACTCGTAGGATCTGACCATTCTTCTCAAGGGTTGTCCCATGTGTAGCTTCCAGAGCTTTAGTAGCATCCTCGACCTGTACAAAGACATAGGTATAATGTTTACCAAAACGAAGAAGGGCAGAAGACCCTGTTACATTGGAAATTCATATGCAGACAATTTTTCTTGAGGCGAAAAAGTTAAAAACATGAAGCCTAGGACACGTAGCAACCAAACTTGTCTACATCTTAGGATATATCCCAGGGACAGATGCAGAAAATCATACTGAATGAAAAGGGACGGAAGTAAACTCTTGAACGAATTAGGAACATACTGAATGAAAATGCACAAACGCAAATCCCCTTGAAACATGAGTGAATTTGTCTCTGACAAGGCGAAGATCCTGCAAAATAAATCTTATAAATTTCTGTTCACAAAATCTTTTAGAGACACTCAGGGAAAATAAATCAGCCGGTGATTCAACATTTTTCTTACTTTGATCGGAGCATGTTTGGAAAATTCATATCGGAGCATTTCCTCATCAGCATTTTCATCCAAGCCACGAACAACTAGGACATGAGTAGGACCTGAAAGCATCTCAATTAGCATATTGCACAAATTCAATGCCTAATGAGTTACAAAGAAAGTAGCAGCTAGAAACCTGCTTCAGACCCCCTCTTCCCCAACGAAGATGGATTTGAGGAAGTTATGTCTCCTGGCGGAGCATCATCACCCCGTGGCTCGTTACACTGCATCAAAGAGGGGAATGGACTCAAATAATTTAAACCTAAAGTGATGACAGTAAGCTACATGATCACAAAATTCCATGCAAATTATTCATCTCAACAAAGCATATGATCAACCCAAGTTATAACTAAACATGCATTGTTCCATATATCAACTTTGCATCTAAATACAAAAAATACTGTGTAGCTCCAAGCTACAAAGAAGTGCCAGGTAATATGAAAATAGTAACAAGTACAGCAGCATAGCTATAAAAGTAGGATCCAGCATGCATGTGTAGCCTCAAACACCATAGAACAAGAGACTGGGACAATCTCCAACCATATATAGTTGCAAATCTATAAATCTATAACTACCTAAAAAGCAATAGTAGGAATGATGTTGTTACACATGTATGTTAACCAAGTCTCAAGCATTCAATCTTGTTAGGCTCATTATTAAAATGTCAAAATGACAGCATACTGTGGAAAATTATGACTGGTTAAGTAAGTTATTGTAGCACAAACAATTGTTTCATGGTTTAGAAATTTCTTTGGTCATCATAGATCAAACAAAGATGGAAGTGGATGACAGAAAAACCTGAAAACATGATGTTCGCCGTGCAAAATTGACACAGCTACAAAAGGTGCACATCCAGTCAGATGGTACAGTCATGCCTCTGTAGTTGGAATTACTGGATTTCCCAGCATTATCTAGAACATAAGGCCCACCTGCACTTCCAGTTGGCTTACTACTGCAACACAAGGTAAGAAAGCAATAGAAATGTTTGTGAACAGGAATACAACAAAAGTCATTCATGTATGTATGTTAAAGTAATGAACATCAAATAGATAATAAGCAATATGTGCTTCCATTTATTGCCAACTAGCTTGGGGCCAAAACCCTAACAGGTTAACGAAGATCCCACAGTAAGTTAAGGTTATAGTTATAACTATGACAGAACTACACCAACAAATCCACACGATGAAGGATCAACTGAGGCCTAGACTGATTCATTAATGACCACAACTAAACCAACAAATCAGCATCAACTGAGTACAATATAATTCCCAAAACTTAATGAAGGCAATGCCAACATCATGCATGCAAAAAGAAAGAAAAAAATACCTGTATTCGAAAAATAGCTTCCTGCCATCTATGATAAGTCCATCATCCCCAATTTTATCCATCATTGCACGTGCAGCACTCTGTTCCACGACAATACTCCTTCATATGCTATCAATGAAAATAAATGAATGCAATATTGCCAGCTTAAGCAGAAAATGTACCACAGAAGGGAAGTCAATGAAAGCAAATCCACGCGAGACACCAGAATTTCGCTCTTTAATGACCCGTACATGGTGAAGTGGTCCCCATTCAGCCTGGTCATGCATATAATTGACAAAATCATATCAAGAAAATGAATGGGATGATGCAGTAGTATTCAACACAGAAGAAGGTGAAAGTTACAAGAATCTGGTACAGATCTTCCTCATTCGTCTTATGCGAGAGACCCTTCACAACAACTGTAGCTGATGGAGCCTACAAAGAATAACATTCTAGCTAAAAGATCTTTAACAGGGGAAGAAGGTTACGAACATTCAAAACTAAATCACAAGCTATACCACAGAATAATGGTCATGCATGTGCTTCTCTTCACGGTTCCTCCATCTCTCATTCCTCTCATATCGATCATCATCATAGCTATCCTCTCGATAATTTCGACCATGGCTTCGGCTTCGAGGAGACCTTGATCTAGATCGATCATTACGCCCAAGAGAACGAGACCTGGACCTTGAATGAGATGGTTCATATCTTCTACGAGGACTCTGATCTCTTTCTCGACTTAAACTTTTCTTATCATGCTCTCGATCATGGGAATCACTCCTCCAACTACCCTCTCTCCTATTACCTCTGTCATAGTCAGAATCATAACTACGCCGACTATAATCATAGTCCCTCTGTCGACTATCCTCCCTATTTTGACGGGACACACGAGGGCGATAGTCATCGTCGAATGCATGACCATCACGTTCACGTCCTCCAAATCTAGCATTCCTATCGAATCCATGATCGCGGTAGTTGTCACCATTACGATAGCCTTCACCATCATGAAATGTGTCTACCTTGTTGTATGAATCAAAATATGTTTTCTCATGTTGTCTAGAATCCCTTTCAAGTGGGTATTCTTCATAATTTCTCCTTCTTGACTGAGACCAAGGACCAGCTGCAGGTGGCGGAGGTGGATAGTTTCCCCCCTCCAAAGCATCTTGATGATATGCAGTCCTAGGATAAACATTATCTCTTGAGTATCTTTCATCCAAGAACCTTCTTTCATCATATGTACCACCAACCCTGCCATGAGAACATAAGGTGGCACGGAAAGGAGAAAAAATATGCAATGCGATAGAATAGAAACAAGTTGTACAATAAAGATGAAGTGCATTGGGCATGCAATCAGAAACAGTAGTAATTGATTGTTATTTACAAATGCATGCCAAATCAACTTCTATCTATCACTCACACATGAATTCATCACATGGATAATGATTAGTTGTTAACACATGACCTACCGAATTACCCATAACATAAAAATCAACTAGCTGTTCAGCACTCACCTGAAATCTGGCTCATGGGCTGCACCATAACCCCCCGGCGCCTGTGGATTCAAGAGAATAAGCTATGTCAGCAACAAGTAACCAGCCATGATATGAGGTTAAGGCAAACCCAGTCCATATCCTCAAATGCCCCACGGTTTTCTCATATAAAATGAGATGCCACAAAAACTTGACAATCACATGAGCCTAAAAAGTTCTTGAATTATCATCCCATATAGGTGATTATTAAGGAGGAAACCACAATTACGCTGTTATTATCCCATCCTTGCTTGAGACCATGGCGACCAGGATCCATTTCTTGTAAACTCTTGAGTTTACCCCCCTGCAAGGCCCTTGATGACCGTTCACAAGTTTCAGGAGCAGAATGTTTGGTAAGCTTTCCTGTCATATATGCACAAACAGATATAGTTATGCCATGATGGACCTAGAAGAAAAACTCCCACGAACTGGCCTTGGCCTCTGCTTTTACAACTGGAATCCTCAAAATCAAATCCTTTCCAGAAATTCAGAAATACCCATCCTTCCAAAGTCTTACCGCACAAAATCGAGGGCCTTACTAGCAGAAAATATCAGGTAACCGTAAATGCAAATACCATCCATTTCATGAATAGGAAAAAAGAGTGCCAAACAATCAGTTACGATTCAGAAGAATGTCAATCATCACGCAGGACAGTTGGAGTAACACACATTTAATAGCTAAAATGGGTATAGGATTATTATAATGCAGTGTATGCCCTGAACGAATAATGTCAACATCATCATATTCCACTATTAGCTTGCCTAAAGTGCCGCCCATCAACAAAATTAAATATGAACTCCCTACATTACTCATACTTAGTAGAGCTTCCAATACCATTTTTTACCTTACTAAATAAATAAAACAACTTAATTTCACGAGTCATAATTAAGCCTCTTTTGCTTCCAATAGAACAAAAACTATAATTCAACAGATCAATATTTCATTTTATAATTAGAATTCAATTCAATTGATTACAAATTTTGCTAAAAGCAGAGTCCTACAAATAAAATGCCTTTAATCAATTGGCACTCAAAATAAAATTTAGGACTGCATCGTCACTCTATAAATTCCGTCGTAGCAGAAACCTACTTCACCTCAGTTACTCTGTAAATTACATAAATAGACAAACTAAATATAGTTTATCACACTCACACATACCTGACAAAATAAAAAGGAATAAAAGAAGCTTAATTGATCATTTTCTGCCTTCAATTAAAAATGCTACAAAAAAGCACTATGCCTCACTGAGGAACCCTCATGTTGTGATTCATATACACAATGTTTTCCATTGAAAATACAAATACAATTAAAAATTCGCATGGACCAAGGATTAATCCCACCGTCATGATCGAGCATATTCAAATTAACTACGTATCCAATTGCACACAGATTCGTGTCAATGTGCATAATTGATAAACAATCTGGAGTGGAATTGATCAACAAATGCATGATAGTTATGAGTAAAACAGACAATTTATAAGAATATCCAAAAGATGAATAGATGGACAGAAACATAGCGTAATTGAAGTTTGTCAATTGCGTGTAAATAAGTTTAAGGCCATTTTCTGTTAAGAAAAAAAAAACTGAGCGGGTGCGAGGCGCAAACGGACCTGTCAGGCTCCGGCAGATGGATGGAGCTCAGATCTGCTAAACGCCTTTGTTCCTTCGTCTTCGTGTTGTTATGAGCTAGGGTTTTGATTTCTCGGCTTCTGGAAAATCTCCGGTTCGGTGTTTGATTTTGAGAGGTTAATTAACTAAATATTAGGGATATAATCACATGCAGTGAGGCCCTCCTGTAGCTAAAGAGTATCCAATCCTGTCACGCCAATTGTTCTTCTTGCATATTAAAGCTCTTTTTTAGGGACAATACCAAAATATTATAATATTTTTTTTAGCATATGGTAACATCTTATGGATAATAAAATGATATGTAGAGGTAAGATCGAGATATATTACAACAAAAAGTAAATAGCAAAATAAAAACAAAATAGAGACGGTAAAAATTGAAATAATACAGAATTAGAGACTGTCGTCATCAAGATCGTAAGACGAGCCTCGATGTAGGGGAAGTCCATGAGCCTAACGGTGACGACGGTTGTAGGGAGCCTGGTGCATAGTGACGTCCAAGATATGGTAAGATGAGGCACTTCGAGAGTTGATAGAGAAAGGAGAGCTAATTCCAACGAGATCGAGAAGTCTGGATGTTGAGGGTGAGAGTCAATGAGAGACATGTGAGTCTCTAAGAATCCCGGAGTGACGGTGGATCTAAACCGGCCCACATGAAGGCGATCACAAACATCGCTAGACGAGACGACCGCATCTGTAGTGAGACGATGGTGACAACGACAAGGCAAGGCAACAACATCAACATCAAATATATCTTACAGTCTGGGACTCGTCAGTAACCTCCCGATCTGACGGCAACAGAAAGGAAAAACAAGTGAATCTCTCATCGGAGCCCAGGGGAGGAGAACCAACACTCCACCCACCACCCACGGGGTCTGGGATCTAGGGGACAGATCTGACACATCAAACACCAACTAGCTCCCATCGAAAAGAACAATAACAAACCTGGTGGGTGGGGGCTGGCATACATCGGAGCGAGTAGGCTAGAAACAATTGGTATCCACCTCAAGAAGCCACCGAGAGGTGAAACCCGATGATAGATATGGAGGGAGAAGAACAAAGGCTAACTCTGGGACGAGTTAGGAGAAAGTTTCAGGGAAGAGATGGAAAAGTGAAAGAAAAAGTACCGAAAGGCGAGGAAGCAAACCCATTGACAACCCTCATGATCGGAGCCCGAGAGACCATCGATGATGATGACGATTGCAACTAATAAAGGGTCTTGTAAGAAGAAGAAGAAGGAGAAGAAGAAGAAGAAGAAGAAGAAGAAGAAGAAGAAGAAGAACTTTTTGCACAGGATAAATGTATTTGTAGATAAATCTTAGATTTTTGTTTGAAGAAATAGACTAAACTAATTGTGACAACTGCTAGTATACATAGCAGCGCCATAATCAATCACGTCAACAACATTATATTAATCATATCCTTTTTCTTATTTATACTTAACGTTACTATCTCGTGGAGCGCTACCTACTCTAGGGTGTTACCTTCGCATGGCCTGTTGTGGTTTTGGGTTGCTACTTCCACTTAGTAAGGCATGTCGTGTCTTAACACTAGTGTGCTGCAAGTGCTTCTTATACTTGTCAGGGTGTTGTCCCGTGTGATGCGTGATACCTTCAACAAAACTTTACTTTCAAAATCGACACAGCTAAAGATATGATATTTACATGAGAAATATTTTAAATCATAATAATTTATGATACTAACACCATTTTTTTTTTCAAAATATGTTCCAACATACACGTAAGAATAATATAGCTCATAATAGTAACATGGTGTTTGATTTTGTTTGTACCTAACCCACGCATGTATATCTGTAAGACCTTTCAAAATAACGTCGATTCTGCGTCTGAAAGCGACGTTGAATCATACAATTTGCATATTTTTATCGTCAAATCTGTGTTGCAGAGTCGACACAGTGTCAAATCTTCAAAGTTGCGTATTCGGTGTCGAAGAATCTATAGACTCTAACGCTGGTCCATTCGGCGGATTCAGACCCATCTGAATTGGACCCAACGAATCCTCGATTGACGCGTGGCGATGAATTTGTAGCCGAAATTTAATGTCAGCTTTAAATATCGAACAACTGAAGCGCCTTCTTCACGAATCCTATACAACTAGATCAATACCGACGTTTCTCCGACCTTATCCCTCGAGTTATCAGCGATTCAGCCAATCGGTATCCTTCAACCTACCGTTTCTCTGACATACTTTTTCGGAGTAGGTGTTTCTTTGAGCGGTCAGAAGGCATCGTCGTTTCTCTATGCTTTTTTGTTGCGCCGACGTTTCTTCGAGGTCATTCATCGTCGATATTTCTCCCCACTTAACTCTGTCACATCCATTTCCAGCTGGGAAAATGGCCGGTTCCAAACATGGGAAATATCCGGTAGGATTCAACTTGTTCGATGACGTTTCGCCACCGCAAAGTTGTGTCGAGGATTGTCAAGACGACTACCGACGTGGAGGAAGCCGGGAGTGGGACTATGTTCCTGATTTGTAGCATTATTGTGACGAGGAGGAGGAGGAGAGGTACTAGGCCTTGGAGCCGGAGGAATACGTCCCGTCGCCACCGAAGCAACATACATTACCAGCAACACATGCGTTGAACTGCTACAACGAGAACTTAGGTTCAATATCATCATTCCTCAGTGGGATGACGTACGATGTCCCAACGACTTGGGAAACTGGGACGGGCTCGGCTATAACGGGATGGCAGTCTCTACAATACAACATCTAAGACCCAGGTTCAGCATCCGTTTCCCACCACCTCTTCTAGTGGAGACGGAGGCCGACCAACCTGCTATTGGTCATGCGTGCCGGAAATGGAGTCGGGTGGAGGAGACGACATTGGTATTCGCATGGATGAACAACTCCGAGAACTCGAAGCGTGGGGCTGATCAGACGGAGGGTACATTTTAGGACGCCATTCATCGTGAGTTCGTCCAAGCGATGACTCATACACATCGACCGGATCAGTCGACAAATAAACGCAAGCAGCATTGGAGCGTATAACTAACCGAAAGGTTAAGATGTTCCAAGGTTGTTGGTCAAAATTCAAGCACATCTACCAATCTGATAGATCCGATGACCAAGTCACGAAGGATGCAGAGAGGGACTACTTGGAGAGATACGACGAGTCTGCGGTTGGAAGCACTGGTGGTATCTCGTGCGGCACAAGCCACATTGGCCGAGAGCTTGAGGGCCATCGAGAAGGAGCGGTCGGTGCAGGTATTGGCGCATGAGTCCCTTATGCGGGAGTTCCGCTTACTCTAGGAGAAGGATACCTCCCTCATGGAGCCCGAAGATTTGGCAACTCATCGGCTTTTTCTTCAGGACATAGCCAAGAGGATTTCAGGGTTGGTCTAATATATTGTTCAATAGTTTTTTATAATACCGAAATGTGATCTTTGTACTCGGCCCTTTGAATATTAATCTACGTTATTTATGTTTCAGGATGTTGGGGAGGCTGATCATTTTATCGCACAACGCTAACAACATTCCACCAGAGAATTACAGCAACACGTACGACAATCCACCTGATTTGTACCAACAAATAACGAATAAATTAGGCAAACAGAAGAAGAATTAACAGAGCTTTTTTAGTCGAGTTAGGCATCCTTAGACGAAAGAGTGGTCTTTCAGGATTGGTCGTTGTGTGTCACCACCTCCCACCTACCCTACATATTCGATCTAGGTTGTCACTGCGAAGCTATAGTTAAGGTGCACGGGGTCTTACCGTCTAGCCGTTGGTACTCCGTATCTTCATGGAGAATTCAATTTCACTGGGTCCATGTCGGAGACAGCGGGGCAGTCGTTGTAATTTACATGTAAGTCGAACAATTATAGTCGGCCAACTTTTTTTTGCATTGTCCCCGTCAACATTTGAATAAAAACACGTAAAACGTTATATATCATCTATATGTGGCCTAATTAGTGTCTAATTGTTATTGTGATGCCAAAAAGATTAGATTATGATGTCACGCCCCAAATCTGATTTTGACCGGACTCGAGACGTGAACTAGGAATAATAGTAAAATAATAATAAAAGTAAAATTTAATTGAAAATCAAATCCAAATCTTTTAGTTCCAAATAACAATTCTGATAAGTACTAGTCAAGCTCAATCCGAACGAATAAGGAAAACATCGTTTGTTACAAAAGTGCACGTAAACAGTACGTCTCTACTACAAACAACCCGGATCCTCAAGCTCCCAAGCCCTGAATCAACTGCAAGGTCTACTCAGCAATGAAACCTGTAAACACAATAAACACGAGAGGGAGGGGGTGGGGGGGTGAGCTTACGCTCAGTAGGAAAAAGTAGCAAGTAAAAAGAACCCCCGCTTTCACAACAACAGTTCCGATTAGTACGATTATACAAAAGACACCAACAGTAAAGAGCAACAAGAATTACAACATTTAATAACATCGTGACTCCAGGAGATTAACAGGGGGAAAATAGCTTAGTGAGGAAATCAAAGGAGAGACAGTTTAATCTTTAATAGAAACAACTAAAGAACACACAAGTACGGGAAAACAGATTATTTAAACCACAAGCCTTCGATCCACACACAAACCAACACATCGTATCAGAATGCCCTCGGTCGCGATGGGACACATATCATCGGGACTCCCGGAAACGTTCCCACAAGGAGCACATATCATCGGGATTCCCGGAAATGTCTCCAAAGGGACACTGATCATCGGGGTGAAACAAGATATCCTCCCGGAAACATCCCCGAAGGGACACATATCATTGGGGTGAAACAAGTCTCTCCGGAACACGTAGCATCGGAGTAAAACAACAAATAACATGGATACCGGAATGCTCATCGGTCTTCCCGGAACACACATCGGGGTAAACACAATACCGGAATGCTCATCGGTCTTCCCGGGATTCCCATCGGGGTAAACACAATACCGGAATGCTCATCGGTCTTCCCGGAATTCCCATCGGGGTAAACACAATCCATCGGCCTAGGTACTACCCTACACCGGCATTCCCCTCGGTGTAGGTACCATACCGGAACACAACTCCTCTTGGAACACACAACAAGAGAATAACACGCATCACAGGTCATAGTTCAACCACAACTTAGCAAACCCAACAATCTTACCACAACACGTCACATAGAACTCATACCATCAATCACGCTTACCGGCATGACTTACCAACCACGTTCCATCGGTCTATCACTCACCCGATCATATCATTAGGCATAACCAATTCACAATCAATGTTAACTCAATCAATCATGACACGGATCAACCATTCACATACAATCATCACGGTTCATCTAGCTTAGTGTGACTCTTATATTAACCTAAAGACGAAACATGCATCGATACTAAGGACGAACAACCATCAATAAATACATTCAACAAGCAATCATAAGGCTTGACATGACCATTCTACCAGCTTGGCAATTTCCCAAAGTATTGAAAGCGATTAAACTAGTGAATCTCATCATATATGCATACTAGACTCTTCCGGTTATTAATATAATTGAAAGCGATTATTCTAGTGAATCACATCCTATATGCAAACTAGGACCTTTCCGATTATTATTATCATGTAGGCATACTATTAGCATTCTTTAAATCAAGAGTGGAGTTTGCTACTCTTCCCTACCTTGAAATCTCCAACGCTTAAATACTCCTAGCTGTTGACGTCCTGGCTAGCCTCATCCTCGTCCTCTCACGGAGTCCCAAAGTCTCCCTCCTTCCTCGAGCTCGGGTCCACGGTCTTGGATCACAAATAATGCTATAATTAGTAACTAAACAAAGACGGTTTTAACGTAAACTACCTAAAAACCCTTAAAGGTGAAAACTTGGGCTAAAAGGGTCAATTGGGCCCAAACTAGGCCCAATTCGAACAGCCCACACTTCTGGAAACTGGCCCGGAATGAGACCCGTTCCGTGCCACTCAGAGGGCCGGAATGAGACCCGTTCCGTGCCACTCAGAGGGCCGAAATGGGACCCGTTCCGTGCCACTCAGAGGGCCGGAATGAAGCCTGTTCCGTGCTACTCAGAGGGCCGGAATGAGACCCTTTCCATGCCTCGTTCCGTATTAGATCTGGGCAGCCCCAACCCCTTCTTCTCCAACTCCGTTTCTACGAAAAACTACTCCAAAAACACCATTTTTACCACCATCAAGCTCCAAAGACAGTCAACCAAACTCTCAAACTTCAACACCCACAATGGGTTTCCTCCAAACATCAACAAATTAATCAAAACCAACCTAAACTTCACTATTCTTCACCAAAAGCCACCATCTAACAACATTAACACACAAGCTCAACAAGTTCTAGCAAAAACCCACAAAACCCACAACTTGAATTGAATTGAAAGAGTGATTCAAGAGTTCACTTACCTTTAGGATGATGAGATGATGAAGAATAGAAGCTTTTGGAGGAGAAATGATGTAGAAATGGTCCCAAGATGACCCATTTTCTCCCTTTCTTCTTCCTCAAGTCATAAGGCTTGTTCTTCCTCTCTCTCCCTTGTGAAAATCGGTTGCACTGTAGAGAACGAGCTGAAATGACACCAAATAAGGCCTTTAACCTATTGTTGAAATGACCAAAAGGGCCCTCTTTGTTCCTTTTTTTTTCTAATTTGGCACTTATGAGGGTATAAAGGTCCATTTGCATCAATTTCTTTCCTTCCAAGCTAACATGGACAAGTGTCCATGTGGGGACCACCTTGTCCCTGATTAAATCCAACAACTTTAATTAATTCGGATTTAGTCGATAAAAAGTCCCGGTTTGACCAAAAGTTGACTTGTCCAAAATTACAGTCAAATGAAAGGAAATGGCCCAACTAAGCTAACTGTAATGACGGCTAAGCTTTTGGGCCCCGGAAAGGTCCCGAACGACTCCCGGAGTCATCGATCGACTTTTCCGGCCGAAAGTCAAACTTCGCCAAATATCACCGGTTCGACCGGGATCGATCAGGGGCGGTTCTTACAATGATCTTAATGAGTGGTCTATGTACATTGCTCTTTCTAGGAAGTTGGCTGCCTATCTTAGATCTTCCCATTTTACAAAAGATCCCCGACTCGATGTGGTTTAATATCAAGGTGATTCTCTTTCTCTTTCTATATATATATGGGTCCGTGCAGCATTCCCACGTTATGATCAATTAATGGGACTTGGATGGAAAGTCTTCTTGTCTCTATCATTAGTTTGAGTAGTCATCGTTTCTGGTCTTTTAGTCACCTTTCGATGGCTTCCTCAATTCTCATTTTGTGCGAGCGCTTCACCCCACTTTTATGCATCATGGTCTATTAAGGGTCCAATTCCAATTTTCCCCATAAAATGAGTTCAACTAGATCATAATTAGACCAGTTCGGTTGAATTATATTATGAAAGGTCTAATGGCATTTTGCAGTTGAATTATCTACCCGCTTCAAATACCGAGTATGCATGGAACACAAAAACTAACAAAACGAATAGCAAACACTCAAAAAGAAATAGTGTGAATGTGCAATTGACATTTAGTAATTCTTGTCGACTCGACATTGTGGGAAATCACCAATAAATAGGCATGAAAGTAAGAAAATGGTAATGGTATAAACACCAGGAGAAAGAAAAATTAATGGGCACCTTTGAACACGAAGCAATGTCAATGGAAGACAAAAGAAAAAGAGAGGAAAATACTCTGGCATACACAAAAGCCCCACCGAGCAGAGAGGCGGTCGAAAATATCATCTGATTGGACGATCGTTGTTAGAGGAGAAAACACATGAAGAAATCATCAAATTTTATTTATCAAAACTTAAAAGGTTCAAACATTTCGTTCGTTTTTACATAATCAAACGGAGTGTGTGTCAGCAGTACACAGAATCACAAGAACATTATGTGAGTGACATACATTGACTACAGATTCAACCTCTTTGTCTCCATTTTATGGAAAACTCGCTGCATTACGTAACAATTTGTAATATACACATGTGATTTTCCTATCGAAAACTTGGCTTCAGCACATTGATGGTTGGATACATTTAAACCCTGCTTAGAGGCGATGATTTCGTTGATGAAGGGCTAACTAAGGCTCTCGCATAAGCCACCGGCAGAGCAAGTATCTTCTTGGGCTTGCTCACATAAGCTCTCCTGGTGAAGTTATTGTAGTCATTGGCTTCGATCTCATCCAATATTTGGCGATACAGCAGCAACGATGCCCAAACCTGGTACAACATCAGTTTAAATGTCTTAGGTTTCTATTGTTTTGTTGGGTTCTGAGTTAGTAATGGTTAAGGTTTCAGAAAATTACCGGCCATCTGCTAGCTGCGCTGAGCTCTGTCACTCCTTTCTCTGCCTCGTCAAAGAACATTCTTGCTCTCTGGATCTGTTTTTTCATGAAGCTCCTCCACTTATCTGTTACTTTACCCGCAAATATGTCTTCGTCCGAAAGCCCTGACTGAGCCAGCTCATCCTGTGGTAGATATATCCTTCCTCTTCTAGCACTGTAATCAAATCAGAACAAAAAAATTATCACAACATCACAAAATAGCGAAACAGAGATGTTGAATCATTGATGGAACGACTTTCTGGAGTTCTTCAATATTTTTAAGGACACGGAAAAATCAAAACAAAAACATTGAATAAGTTACTTCCAAGTATGGACCACTCCCAACTAACTACCTTAAGTTTAAAAAGTTTTTGACAACCCATAAGTTTTTCTAGTCTTATTTTACTCCAATTCTGTCAAATTCTGGACATGAAATGATGAAAATACCCTTATTTTCGGAAGAAAAAAAAAATCAAAACATCAACATTGAATAAGGGTAATCTCACTGACCTACTTCTAAGTATGGACTATTCTCAACTAACTACTTTCTGTTTAAAAAGTTTTTGACAATCCCTGAGTTTTTTCTAGTCTCATTTTGCCCAAATCTGTCAACTCGGGTATGAAATGACAAAAATACCCTCATGTAGAAAAAGTTTATTTTTGCCATTTCATACTAGGAGCAGGAGTTGACAAAATCGGGATAATTTGAGACTAAAAGAAGTTGGGGAATTGTCAAAAACTTAAAGTTGGGGAATTGTCAAAAACTTTTCAAACTTAAGGGTAGTTGATTGAGAATGGTGCATACTAAAGGACAGTTGACTGAAATTATCCCTAAGAATTAAGAAGTCTTTTGCACTTACTCTTCTCCAACATCCCTAAGAATGTTGGTGAGCTGATTGGCTATCCCCAAAGCCAAAGCAGCATTGTACACACTCTCAGTTGTTGCAAGCGACTCTGGTGCAATGCCCATAACTGGAACACTCATCAACCCTACAGTCCCGGCGACATAATAGCAGTAGAGATACAATTCATCAAAGTTTTTGTATCTTGACTTCCTAAGGTCCATCCTCATTCCTTCAATCATGTCCTTGAATGGCTGCAGAGAGAGATAAACACCAGAGCTCGGAAATGCTCGAAGTTACAAACATCCTGAAACATGTTACAGGTTCAAAGTCCTTAATTACTGCTAACCTGGATGTCAACAGGAAATCTGGCAACTGTATCTGATAAGGCAGCATCGAGCATATCAAACGGGCGGCCTCTGAAAAGATCTTCCAATCTCGATTCCCATCTGTCTAAAGCTGATGGGGTTATGTGTGAAGCATTAGGCCCATCAACTAGCTCATCTGTCCTCCTACACCACACTATTGCCAAAAACAATAGATTAAGGTACTAAAAATCTTAAGACTTCATGTGTTTCTCTAGATATAATATGATTTCAGACCAAAAGAATTCAGTTACATACATGTGCTAGTGATTATATTTTCTGTCTCTTTCTGAACTAATCAATAAACCATATCAAATGTTCTCTACTTCCTTTTAGATTCCTTTGGTGTTTGGTGTCCAATTATCAGCTGACCATGTGATGATGAGTAAAATAAGAACCTATAATTGTGCATAACAAGTTTAGAGAAGGGTCATAGTAAAATTACCGTATATTGCCCAAATAGCCCTTCGCCTTTCAGGGGTCATCAACAAAGTTCCTAAAGGCAAACATTTTGATCTCAAGAACAATTTCAAATGCCATTTCCAATCATAATAAAACTTTAAATAAAGGGGAGGAGATTGCTATGCTAACCCAAATAAAAAGTCTTGGCATACTCAGCACAAACTTCACCACAGCGGTCATAAGCTTCACTCAACAAGCTCAAAGTTCCTGGAAGAACAATCTCGGGCTTCACATCTAGATCTTCCCTAGACCTCAATTGCCTGTTAACCAAAGCAGCCTGCTTCAGAACCACGTCATAGACCATCTGCTCTGAAGAAATAGCCATTTCTTCATCAGCTGGGGTTGCAATCAAGCTTGACATCACAGGTAATTTGTTGTTTCCACTCCCTAAACCTGATTGACCTATGCATGAGTACTTCAAATTCCCACCAGGAAAGCAAAATCGCCTCCTTTGTCTCCTACCCTTCTTCGCCAAACCAGTGAACATTAAGCTCCCTTCTCTAGAACCATATCTGGGTGAATCAAACAGCTTGTGTCCTTCTCGGACCACATCAAGAAACCCGAAACAATTCGAAACCTCTGTGGTAGGAGAAACAACCCATGATGATGCTATAGACATGTTGGAGCCTGAATATCCTAAAATCCCAAACAAAATCTCCTACACCACACCTTCCTTATCATCAACAAAACTAATGGTTCTCAATCAACCAATGAAGACCCAATTCACCTCTCAGCAAAAACAAGCCACAAACCAAGCTTATCAAAATGAAACCCAGAAACCAAATCTATCCCACACAGTTCTTGGAGAGCAATCAGCAGAAGAATTTCTGTAAGTGAGCCATAATACCAAAGTAAGTCGATTTACAAAACAAATAAAACAACACAATTAATGGGTGCCCAAAAAGTGAGATAAATTAACCTCTAAAAAGGAAGTGAGCTCCAGAGTTCAATAGCTGTAATGTTTATGGGAAATGGGGATTTAAATTGAAAAAAATAAAACTACATTACACTTGCTAACGCTTCAGAAAAAAGACAAGCTCACAATCCGCAAAAATTGTAAGTAAGCCCTGAAAATGGTGGAATAAGCAGATACAGAAGAGCAAGGAAGAAGAGAAGAGAAGCACACCTGTCGTTTCGAAATAAGATAAATAAATGTGACAACGGCCATTGTATCTTCCTCAAACTCTGATCCACCACAGTCCACAATCTTCCAGACTCACTCCAGCAAATTTTTTGGGTTTATTTATTTCTACCTATTCCTTTCAATATTGATATATATTGTCTGGATTGAGATTGTGAATTTAACTATTTTGTTTTTGTTTGGTGGGTGTTACTGGGAAATGGGTAAGCCTAATAGTGGCATTGTTTAAAAAATTAAAAATTATTAAACCATCATGTCTGACCCATCCGGTTTGACCGGTCGGGTATGTGAACCATGGATTTGAGTCGATTTTGTCTTCATTTCAAATTATTTTGAGAAACTATAGAAGATTATATCAACATGAGCATTTAGATTCATGATTTAGAGATATAGATTTTTTTTGAAAAAGATTTAAGTTCTTTTTGGAATGAGATCAAGATGTATTAATGCAAGTAGGGGTTACAATAAGGCCGAAGTCCTGGGCTTCAGAATATAGTTCGGGTCCCTCGTAGGGTACCTGGCGCTCGTGAACCCATAGAACTAGTCTGCTTAGCTTTCACAGACACACAAAAAATTGAGATCATGTTCGACCGTCCCAAAAACAAAGGGAAAGTCAAACCAATAGTAGAATCCAAAACAAACAGAAAATAAATCGTCCAACAATCGAAATAAACTAAACATCTCAAACTAAAACGATAAAACTCATAAAGCAGACATAAATAAAGTGCTTTGATTGCGGCTTTCCCGAGACTTCCCAGCACCGGTTGTCTCGGGTGTGTGGGTATAGGCCTTTTATGGACAGTCCCACCCCGCCAGGTCTCCTCATTGCTCCGAAGGAGGTAGTGACACCTCCGCCTATGGATTGACTTCGTCCTCGTCTTCCCAGTCTAGCATTGGAGCATGTATGCCTACCGACGTCTTCAGCTTTGGATCCGCCACCACCATTGTTGAACAGATCGACCTTGTAAAAGATGAGACCTCTAAAATTCCTTGCGTCCGCAACGGAGGCCGATCGGTTTCAACATAGGTGTGTCGAAGGTCCGACCATTCTAGTGCCAACGTTGTTGTCGGTGACCGAGGCCGAAATGATTCTCGACCTACTTCAGCGTGAGGGTGGCGAGGGTCCGGCCTGTCCGGTGCCTATGTTGCTATGCTGGCTGAGGATGATAAGATTCATGAAGAACCTTCGGCGTAACTCCGGTTCCATGGCTATGGCCGTGCGGCGTCAGTAGTGTCTCCGACTGGATCGAGATCGACAAGGGAGGGACAAGAGGGAAGTCCATAGGGGCTGTGTGGTGGTGAGTTGAAAGAGGGAGGCGGCTCCCCTAGCAACAACTCTGTTCGAGCACGAAAAAAAAAAGATTAAGTTCAAGATATAGATTTAAATCATGATAACTATATAGATTTAATATTCAACAAAAAAATATCAAACTCTCATATCTCATTGATAGTATAGATTTGAATCCAAATAAATACATTTATTTAGAAACATGTGTAGATTAGATTAGACTAAAACATAATTCCTTCACATTTTTCTTTAATCATGAAAACAAAACAAAAATACCAAACAACAATATAAATATGCGGATAAAAAAGAATATAAAAGTATAATTGTATATTGATATTACAGAAGGTTTGTGGGTCGGGACTTGAACCGTTCAAGTTGGGCCGGTAAGAAAGAGATTACGTGGCCTAAGTTGCAACTAACTACAGTTTTAGTAGTTAATGATAAAAAGACGACTCCATTTTATTTTAAAAGAAAAAGGAAATCCAAAAAAGCAAGACACGTGGAGAGACCAACCAATGAGACGAAGATAAGCTTATCGCATATCACACCGAGTACATAGACCAGGTTTGACAATGGGATCACGATCAGCGTCGAGAAGGTGGGCACCAACACGTGGCAAGCGGAGAGTGAGCGATTAACAGATCCCCGCAGAGCAAGGTGGTGGGGCCCGACCGGAAGTGGAGGCTAATGTGGGTCCCACAAAGTTGTCGGAGCTAAGAAGAAACAAAATAGGATGGGAGTGAAAAGCGCACGAGTGGGCCATACAGAGCAACGAGGAGTCCACAGTCCACACGTTCGGTGAAGGGTCGCGTAGCTGACACGTACCTTGAGTGCGTTTATTTATGGGATATATTGTGTGTGAGGTGGCATCGTGTCGGGCTCGGACGGTCCGATGAATGTGGGCCATTTTAGGTCGGACGATACACATTGTGTCCAGATGCCGTTGATGTCTTTGCCACTCCTGAAATGGAGTCGAATTCGAATAATCAATTGACTTTACTTGAGGAGCAATTATAGACGTTATTATATGGGGTGGGGGAGGTCTCGTGGGAATTGTTAATGTTTTCTTAATGGTAAATACACTATTGATGATATCAGCGCATATGGTTGTTGCGGGATATGTTGGTTAAATTAGTTCGTCGGTGGTCGGTGCAAGTAATTTAATTGTCATGCACAATTATTCCACACTTAAAAACATATAATCTAAGTAATCGCATACATATTATGTGTTGGATTGTAGTAGGATTGAATAAATAATCGATCATCACGTGAGATTACTCTTCACGTCTTTTATAAGTTTAGATGTGTTATTCTTATGATTCCTACAACTGATTATTGTGAACCGCAACCGCTAGATTTTTTTCTTTCTGTTAGAAACCAAACTCACGCTTTGTGAATAAGGAGGCGGCGACACGATCAATCGGATTGAACTCTGGCAGCCATGCATCGAGCGATGAGGAGGGAACCAGGACGATGAGCTTATCCCGGCCGTGGTCTCCTCCGACGTTGTCTCGCGATGGATCACGATCACCTGACTCGTCCTCACCGGTGATGGTGATAAAGAGATGGGTGGACAGGTGATCACGTTCTCGGCAAATGGGATGGCTGAGAATGGGAACCATAGTGGTTGGATCTCTGGGGCGGAGGTCGCAAGGGGTTCTCTTGGACATACCGTACAGGAACGTCATGCAAACGTCGACGAAAGGAGCGAGACCGAGGACGAGGTAGATGGGGCAGGCTCCGATATGGCTTGTTCGAGGGGGGTTATCATCGTTTGGCTCGCCTCCTAGGGAGTTTTTGACGGGTTTGGCTGCCATGGACAATACCTACTGGACGACGAAGGTCAGAGTGGAGGAGGAGTCGGGGAAGGTCTCGGAGCCGGTGGAGGATGAAGTCGATGTCACCATGCTAACGACGTTTGGAGGGAGACTGTCGGAATTACTGATGGTCCAAGACCGAGTGGAGGCCGGAGATCTTCATGTCGGGAAAGGGCCGGCGACGACTTGAAAGCGTCGGGAAAGGGCCGGCGACGACTTGGAAGCGTCGGGAAGGAACCCATAGGGTTCCATCTGATACCGAGGAAGAGACGGGTCGGGCCGATGTGATGGGCCGGGAGAGGCTACACCTCAGTCCGAGAAGAGGTCTTGGAACTCGGGCCAACCTGGGCCTGAGCTCCCTTCACCTCGGGCCGCAGTTACTACAAGGGCAGAGGCCTGATGTAAGCGGGCCGGGTCAACTCAGACCATACCTAGAAAGAGCTGGGGCCCAGACCCGGTTGACCAGCAACCTGAGAGGTATCCGAGACTATGCAGCGACGAGGGACTTTAAGCACTATCGCCTCACATAATGAGTCTGAGGCGTTCCAGTGGGGGTTGGTCGTCATCACCACCGACCCACTATACGTATGGTGGAGGTTCCACCAAGATCCGGCAATATACCCCTCTGCCCTCTCGGAGGCTAGCAATTCTGCGTTTAGGAGCCCTACTTCTATCATTCAAGGGAGGACGACGCACGCTAGCATCCTAGAGTAGTATCTAGTCCACCGCAGTTCCACTCCGGAAATGGGTCCGCTCTACCCTAGCTTCCAGATCAGATTTGTTGTATCGACGTCCGTGGACGCTACCGTTGTCTCTCCTTCTGAACGTCTCAGTGAAGCGGTTCGATCAATAAGTTAGATTTATGGTTGTCACAAACTACTATTTATCAGTTACTATTTTTTATCAATCTTTGTAATACATACTTTATATTAGAAAATAAATAAATGTATTAACGAAACGAAAACAACTGTTACAAACAGATGTTCCCAAAAATAAATGTCGTTAGTTTCATAAACTTTCTCCTATCAAATTATGAAGGTTTAAAAAAGAAGTCTAAGAGACTTAAGGTTGCAAAAATCTCTCTTCCTTTTTTCCTTTTACCAACGACGTTGTCGTTGTCATTCTGATGTCTCAACCATCACTTGTATCGGAACAAGCTTCCACGACCGTAATAGAGTCCCCCTACCATCCTTGCTTGAGATGAGTCATCTACTGGTTCCCTCCTCTCCGGAAATTATGGATCACATCTTTCCTCCGCAACCTACACCTCCACAGGGCTTCCACCGATCGGTGCAGGATGTACCAGCGAGCATATCTGAACCCTTCGACCCCGCATCCTTCGGGAACCTCAAGCACCGACTTGGCCTGACCTCGGGCTACACCATGCAGAGGCGAGGAAGGCCACATCGAGACCCCAAGAGCCAGTATGGGTCACTTCTACCACACCACAAGCCATTTTGGTGGCCATCACAATAAATCAAACGTTGGCGACCTAGCTCTCTATTAGATATGTGTTGGGATCCCGTACTCCTGTGCCTGATTGGGAGGATGAAGACGAGGCCCTGAAGGTTCATGTTGAGGCCATTCCTGCTATTACCGATGATCGGTATTGTTTCTCATTTGCAGGTAACGTTGCAAGTGCAAGGCGACATAATTTTAATGCCCTCAGTGGGGTAATGCTTCGAAATTGAAAGGTGGTCGGGCTGGAGTTGGAGTGCCTCACTAAGGAAATGGTGGCATTCCAATTTTTATCAAGAACATCGATGGAGGGCATTCGCCACCGGGACCTATGGGGTTTCAGTGGTTACCTTTGTATTCCAGTGTCACTACAGCCATGCATGAGACCCAGCTCCATCCCGTTCGTGTGCATGGAGATCAAAGTACGAGCAACAAAAGTTCCAGACGATGCCCGTAACGCCCCAATCCACACGCTCGTCGCCTCGATCATTGGTAATGAGATAACCTCTGCTCCCATTTCTAAACCTCATCGTAATGATGACTTTTTGTGGATACAAGTCAGCCTTGATACGGATAAGTCGTTGCGCCAACAAATTCGTCCCCGTTTTCCAGGACACCTGCACCCCTATTTGATCTGCTTACAGTACAAATGGTTACATGGATTTAGTGCTAGGTGAGGCAGATTAAGCCACTGTATCGATGTGTGTACGACTCATCTGTTGCAAGTCAATCGAGAGGAAATTAGGTATGATGACTCATTCAATACATTTATGTCACTGTTGGAGTCTAGGATTCCATAAAGAAACATGTCATATCAGCAATTCTGGAGATAAAACAACTTATGATTGTGGAGATGTTCCAATGAAAGTCCATACAATCGACCAGTTCTTCCACTCCTAGTGCATGCAGTTGAGATTGCTCTAACATCCCTCGAAAACCGCGAGCTTCATTGATTTCCATCAAACATACATATTCCTCGATTGGGCGTTATAGATATGTTTGTCCGAAAATCTTAATGACGCCTAAGAACTTCCGGACAGACTGCAAAACAATACTCTCTGTCATTCGCAAGTAGTTGTCTATAGAATCATCAGGAGATCCATAACATAGTTGATGAAGAGATGTCGTGCATTTCTGGGGTGGAGAGAATCTGGGTTTCCCTCAAACATCGAAGCATTGACGAAAATATACATACCGCTCACTCAATAAATTCATGATTAAAAACACTTCTTTAGACATCCGAAAACATATCCGAATTAGGAAGACAAAATGCAGGAGGACAGAGGTGTAGCGAACAGAGTTTTGAAGGAAATGTGATGTTGAAGTATTGTACTTACAGATTTAAAAGGGTTAAGACGTTGGGTTCAAGAGGGATAAAGGGCTAAGTACCTGTACAAGTTAGCAAGGTGGGCTACATGAGCAAAGGAGACGTACGGACTGGGCTCCTGCAAAAATCATTGGGTTCTAAGGAAGCCCATGTAGTTCAGTCGGTTTCGAAATCCACAGGTTTGTTTCGCTTATATTGCGTCGGAATAAACTTCCCCAGTTCTTATTTTTCCGGTAACGGCACTAGATGGATTGGTATGGTTAATTTTGAACACTAGATGGATTGGTATGGTTAATTTTGAACAATCCTACACTAAATTGTACATGTCCAAAAAATTATATGATATTAGTAACATTTGGGCGTCAATCTTACAGACCAATAGTATACTCTCAGCTCATTTCATAGATCAAGAGTAGCGTTACAACTTACATCTTATTAAAGAGTTACCCCTCATAAACCAGAGGGTACAAGGAAATTTCTGGTTCTTAGATCATTTTAGTTACATTAATTATAATTCTTAAAGTTAACGATATCTTAATATTGTTCAATTATAAGAGAGATAAGCAAATATATTGTTTCAAACAGCAAATATCAGTTCTGGTGTAATGGTTTTGAGAGGATCAGATTTCTGGCTTGGAATCTCCAAAGAGAAATCAGTCGCACAGTATCATCAACGTCGATCACATGGGGAAATAATCATCACTTCCTCTAAACACAATTTCATCAAACAACAGAACTCTATAAACGAAATCTATAAAAATAAAAACATGACATTGAGGAACAGAGAAAGGATCAGATTTCTGGCTTGGATTCTCCGGAGAGAAACAGTCGCACAGTATCATCAACGTCGATCACATGGGGAAATAATCATCACCTCCATCTCTATACGCGATTAACTTAAATACATAAACAACATCACCAAAAGACCTACTTGCATAATAGAACACTATAATGGAGAAGGATCAGATTTCTGGCTTGGATTCTCCGAAGAGAAACAGTCGCACAGTATCATCAGCGTCGATCACATGGGGAAATAATCATCACCTCCAACTCCATTACGATCCAATTCAAATGATTGCAATGACTCAGAATACAAAAACTTCAAATCTACGGACCAAAAATTTACCCATTCCTGCAAACATTGGCTGAAACAGCCACTAATTTGGTAAAGGCTTTGCCGAAACGGAGAGTAAATATGGCGTCAGCTCATACACTACGCCCAATTTGAAACAGAACGCAGGTAATCAGTAATATTGACGCACAAACCCTAGACCACCGTATAGGAAGAACCCTAGATCTGATGTTAGAATAAAAGACCGAACCGAACACATGAATGAATGATGTAGAGGCTACGGTATATATAGGCGGTGTCTTGAAACCCTAACGACGCTCAACCCATTAGATCTAGATTTTATGGCACGTGTACGGCTTGGCTGATTCCGTCTATTCCAGCTTCCCTAAATGTAGGTCATAGGAGGTTAAGTTTTGAGTTGCCAAGTTTTTGTGTCCACTTTAAGGGGAAATAAGGATACGAAATGAAGGGAAAATTTTAATTTCGCATCATCAACTATATAGCTTTATAACCCCAATGAACTTCTTTTAGGGTAGTTCGAGAATCACTAGTCTTAATAATCGTCAGATTTAGACAGTGATGTCTCTCTCGGTATCGAATCGACGACTCTTCCTAGTCATATGAGCGACATCCTTCAGTCCCAATTCCTATATTTGAATCTCTTCCATCCTCGATTTCAACTTTTATTAATCGATCTTTTCCCAACGGACTCTCATCGACATCAACGATATTTATGTCCCCGATCTCCGATGGTCTCTCGTAGGCGACTCCGATGACACAATGTCAAAGGCGTATTGACCCTGCCTCAGGACACATACTGAATCCAAATCTTTTCCCCGATACCATTGATTTTCGTATTCTTGCCTAAAACTGCCAAGGAATGGGGAGCCGCACCCATAAGTAGCACCTTCGCTACCTCCTAAGGAACCGGAAACCCCATGTCGCCTTCTTATCTAAACCCTTCTATCTAGTCATGGGTGCCTCCTCCTCGCCTGTTCGTCTGGATTTACAGGTCATGTATGTGTTCTGACATCAAATACACAAGGGGGATTTGCTATGTTCTGGGTTTCGGGTGTTGAAATTGATCAACAGGCAATCGATGATCGTTACATCGATGTTGAATTCACAATATCGAGGTATGAGGGTATTCGTATTACGGGGATCTACGGGGAACCTAGGCGTGATCGGAGACACCTGACTTAGGACCTCCTCTATCGTCTTCATCAACCAACTAGGCCATACTAGACTGTAATTGGTGATTTAAATGATATTTCTGGATGATATTGAGACAGTATGTGGGGGAAGCTATCTGAGATCTATAATCAATGGATTTAGAAAGGTGGTGGAAGATCTTAATTTGGTAGATGTACCCATGCGGGCCACCAATACACGTAGTATCGGGGAAAACGTCATGACAATAGAACTCAATCCCGGTTGGACCGTGCTCTGATTTCTCGACCATATTATCAAAAACTTCCAAACCTGGCATTTTGTAACACGAGTGTCACGACGTTAGATCATTGGCCAATTCTCCTCTCCTTTGACTGCAAAATGGACCATCAAGGGCCTCGAAAGTTTAAGTTTCAGTCCCAATGGGTGTAAGATCCTACTTGTGGAAACGTCACTGAGGAAAACTAGAGTACGAATCCTACGAGTGTTATGAGGGAGAAAATCACACAGCTGGGCACCACCACCCTTTCTTGGGGTCGGGAGCATTATGGTCGAAACACGCGACACATTAGGTGGTGTTAGAGAAGAATTGATGAACTAAATGGCCGGAAAGATAGGGCGGGAGTTCATAGGAAAAAAGGCATACAAATTTAGTACAAGAATGCTTTACTTGCTCAAGAAGCATAATGGAGGCAAAGGGCGAAGCATCACTGGTACGTGGACGGGGATCACAACAAAAAATTCTTCCAAGCGCATCTGCTTCCTACCGGCGACATATTAATATGGTCCTGACATTACAGAATACAGTGGGGCATATGGTTACTCGGGAAATGGGTATTTGGGGGTGGATTATTGACTATTTCCACCAGCTATGCACTTCCTTCCAACCGGTGGTGTACCCATTCCCTATACCGTTTCCGGCCACGGTATCAACCCAAGAGCAGGTTTCACTCCTAGCACTGGCCACAACTGTTGTGATTAAAATGGTAGTTTTTCAGATGGGATCGAACAAATCCCCTAGTCCGGATGGGTTGAACCCGTGGTTTTACCAGCATTACTAGCCCGTGGTAGAGGCTGAGGTGGTAAGGTTCATCCAAGACGCACTATCCACAAAGTTTTTGAACCTACTATGAATGACACTTCAATAGTTCTTATTCCCAAGAAACTGATCCCTGAGAGGGTTACAGATCTTCGGCCCATTTCCCTATGCAATGTTATTTTCCGAATCTTATCTAAGGTCTTTTTTAATAGGCTTTGTCCTCTCTTACAGTCCAATATCTGAAACACAAGAAGCATTTATTCTGGGAGGATGCATCCAGGACAACATCATTATATCTTTTGAGATTGTTCATGCTCTCCGAAGGAAGTGACGGGGGAGTGGATGTTTTATGGCACTAAAAATGGACATGAGCAAGGCATATGACATGGTGGAATTTTCTTATCTACTTACTGTAATGCAGCGTCTTGGGTTCTCAGCAGAGTGGCTATCGCTTATCACTTGTTGCATGAGCACAATCTGCTACTCAGTCTCATTAAGGGGAAGGGAGACCCCAAGCTTCGTATTGTCCAAGGGCATTCGGCAAGGGGACCCCTTATTCTGTATGAAGGGACTCTCATAATTATTGAAACAGGACAAGATCGAAATGAGATACGGGGAGTTTGAGTAGCACAAGGGGATCTTGAGATCTCCCACATGTTTTTCGTCGATGACTGCTATATTTTCTGTAGGACGGACACGGCGGAGGCACAACGTATACATGATATTATGGAGGTGTTCTGTACGATTTCATTCCAAGTCTTGAATCTGAAAAATATCGTCCATATTTTTCAGTATTAATACCCGTACTAGTGTTCGGTAGGAATGATGTACCACACTTTTTATTGCAGAGACCTTGGTGTTAGTCTTAGTGCCCGTAGTTCAATCCTAAATGTCCAAATGTATATATCATCGTTAGCAATAAAATTAAAGCGGCTTTATATTACTTATGTGTTGGAGTAATATATCGATGTGTGCTCTGATCTATGCCCACCATGCGAATAGAACCATAGATCGAGATAGATCACACTCGATGGGTCCCTAGTCAACAAAGCTTCACTAGAAGCGACTAGTATGAAAGATGGCTCTTTATGGCTTACGTTCTGTTAGTCATTGGAATGGGATTCCGGAGTCTGATCATAGATATCATGTGGGACATGATATTGGACGACCCGCCCTGGATATGTGCCATAGATTAAGTCATGAACATATTCAGTGTTGTAGCTTGTCATGTATCCTTAGACCAATGAGTCTTTGTGATCGCTATGTAGTCAACAACCTAGTTTGACCTGAGCCTAACGTTGTCCGTAACAGGGCTTCCATAACGGCCAGGATTGGCTTGGGGACGGGCTACATGAGTGACACGAAAGACGGCTAAGGGATTTATCCCTCATACTAAGGTATGGGAAAGATATCGGTTCTCGGCCGCTTGATCGAGAGTGACTGGAAGAATAGCATGGCCATGCACATGATATTGGGTATCATATCTTCAGTCATCTCACATATCAAGGAACGGTGATTGAGAATAATAAGGATGACGGCTCTATGCCTTATCTCAATCAGGATATCGGAGATAAAAGGATAATGACAGGGACGACGGAAAGGTTAGAATCGACAGGGTCGATTCGTTATGTAGTGTCAGGCAATACTAAAGTCTCGTTAGTTGCCACTTAAATAGGATCGAGTAAAATGGGATTTTACGTTGATCTATTGACATGCATAAACCTAAGGGTCACACCGGAGGATGAAACTCATTGACACATGTATGGAGAATGGCCAAAAGGGAGTTGTCTCGGGACATGACCAAAACTGGGTTTTGGGTCATGTGCCCGTAAGTGAATAGGACTTCACAGATCGAGACAAGGCTTGGAGTCTTGGGATTGACTGCGTCGGATAATGTTGGACATTTCCGGTATGGAAGACTTGGAGGCGATGAGCGAATCACGGGACCTCGTTAGAAATGGCCACGGGCCATGTTCCAAGAGGCCCATGAAAGGCACATGCAACCAAGGCCCATGGAACTAATTAATCAAGTCTTGATTAATTAGTACTAAGTAAGCAAGACAAGGATTAAGGTGTTGGTGATTCACCACCTAACCCAATCTTGTCTTGCCATACTTGTCCTATTTACACCTTACTTGACACCATACTTGTCCCATGCCTTTAGTTGGACAAGTATGGGTTTTGTTATGTTTAAGTCATCTTTTTTCAACATAACAAACACAAGACAAGAATAGGAAACACATTTTCTCTCCCTCTTCCATGGCCATTTCGGGTTTGGCTAGTTTCCACCTCCATGTTTGTGTTCTTGAGTCCTCAAAGAGAAGAACTACGTGGCTTTGATTCCCATGTGGATACGTAGGCGTCTTGGAGACTCAAGCCAATCATTCGTTAACCGGTGTTCTTGTTTTGGTAAGAACTAGTGCTGAATTTTTCTCTTGTGAATCCATTCTTTGTTAGTTGTTTCATGGTTTTAATCGTCTCTTGGTTTTCATTGATTTTCCGCTGCGAGTTGGTTCATCTCCAACCCTACCTCGAGACCCAACACTTGGCCTCAACTCTATACTTAGGGGTGCCAAATATGATGGATCGGAACATGAAGAGTGCGATGTCTTTCCTAGGAAACCGTGTTGTATCCAAAATCTAATTCTGGGATGGAAAGCTCTTATCGACTGAAAGAGTAGTAGTAGTAGATGTTGTATGTTCATTACCGATGACTTCAATTCGTCAGTAATGAAAAACCTGAAATTCATAACCGACAAATTCATATCGTTGATAATGAAAAACCTGAATTTCATTATTGACTACTACATATGGTTGGCAATGAAACCCATGAAAATTAATACCGGCGGTATGAATTCGTTGTTATGAAGATTTGAATGTGTTTCATTACCGACAAATTTTAATTTTGTCGGCCAAGTTGTGTCTAGATTCGACTAGTAAATATCTACAAATTGTGCACTCAAATGTGCAATACCTGCAAAAGAAGATATAAAAACAATAATGACACACAATCTAAACAACCTTATAATATCATAATTTATAATTAATTGTTCAATAAACAACAAATAATCGAATGTTAGAAAAAATGTCATGTAAATACCAAAAATTTCCTTTAAGTTGAACAAAAACCTAATCATTGTCGAGGAAAGGACAATGATGAACATACCACGTGTTCATCATGTAGGATGTTACTATGGCAATTTAGGGCTCTATCCCCCCTTGATGCAGGTGCATTTTAACACATAAAAGGGTCACATTTTATCGAGTTATATAGGCTTTTAGTCCTGTTTCCTATCATATAGTTAGTTTTATCATGAATAATTGTGTTTCTCTGTTTTTTTCCGGTGTTTGAATGGAAAACCGATGTATTTTGGGTGTTTCATGCTTGAGAATCGTCGAGAGGGTCGATTTAGTTCGCTCCGAAATATATTCATGACTGGTCTTGTTTTGTACGTCTCGAGAAGAGGACTTTTTTGGCGCAAGAACGAGATCGATCGGAGCCCAAACGAAGCCGGAGCGAGCAAAATAGCGGAAAAGGAGCAAAAATGGATTAGAATTAATTGCTTTATCTCCCACGTAGGCTTGATAATTGCTTTGAATTAGAATTTAACGCTTGAAAAAGGAGAATTTTAATTGGTCTAAAGTCGTTCGTAAATTGGATGTAAACACTAGCTAGAACTATCGGTGTTCATACAATTGCAATAACTATAGACTTGGTTGGTCGAAAGTTAGAAGTTGTCATAGAGCCTAACGCTTTGGGTCTTCCTTCATTGTGATTCGAAAGAACTCGGTGGTTAGATTCCATTAGGGTCCGAGTCGTTCGAAAGAAGTTAGGACTAGATTTGAGATGACTCGTTGCCTCTAAATTAATTCGACATCACAACAATCGAGTATATTTGACTGTATGGAATGAACTCTATGAACCCGATATCCTAGAAGTTTCATCATTTGATTCAAGAAGTTACAATTTCTCGGTTTTGTGCTACGAGTGCTCTACTCAATTTCAATTACTTGTTAGTTTATTTTTGAAGCATAAAAACCAACTTTTTATAGAAATAGCTTAGCTATAAGCTTTAAATAGTGAGTGTTTGTTTATTGCTCCTTTGGGCTCGATATTCCGGACTTCAAATCCGATTACTACTTGACGGTCGGTGCACTTGTCGTGCTCAAGTTTGCGCTTAAACCCGCAGGGCGTCAAGTTTTATGGCGCCGTTACCGGGGAGCAATTAGGCGACCCTTGCTATATAGTTTGTGCTACGACTATTTCATTTACTTATTTGTCTTTTAAATTTGTGTTTTCGGTTCTAATCTCATCTTGTGTTGGGATTTGAAGGTTTTATGCTCACAAGATCCAAATCTTCTCCAAGTGAACTGCTCAGTGACAAAGAGTTAAGAGAAGTTGAGTTCAGATTCAAAGCATCGAGGAAAGCTGCTAAGGAAGCTAAAGAATTGCATAATATGGAAGACCCACCGGGATTTGGTGAAGAGGGGCGGATTGCAAATGTAGGTCAACATACTAATCAGCAAGAAAGACCACGAAGACTTTTGTGTGAGTTCGGTGCACCGCAAACCAACAGATTACATTCGAGCATTCAGGCACCAGCGATCACAACTCACCAGTTTGAGATTAAGACTTCAGTGATCTCACTGCTTCAGCAATCTTCATTTAGCGGGAACACCTCTACATGTCCAGACCCGTCATTGCATCTGACAAAATTTCTTGAAATATGTTCCACATTCAGGTACAATGGTGTGTTTGATGATGCTGTCAAATTAAGATTATTCCCGTTCTCCCTATCAGGTGAAGCTTATGAATGGTTTCGCAATTTGCCTTACCATGCGATAAGAACTTGGGAGGATTTGGCTCAAAAATTTCTAACTAGATTCTTCTCACCAAGGAAGACTCAAGAGCTGAGGTCCCAGATTCAACACTTCAGACATGCAAATATGGAGTCATTAGCTGAAGCTTGGGAGCGATTTCAAGGGATGATTAGGAGGTGCCCTCACTGTGAGTTAGAGTTGTGGTTGCAGATGCAGACCTTTTATATGGGTTTGAGACCGGCAAGTCAATCAGAGTTGAACGCATCATCAGGTGGTTCATTCAAAAACCACACCCCAGAAGAGTGCCTAGAGATTTTAGAAATGATTATGTCCAATAATGATTGGCACTCTAAGAGAGGACCTACTGGTGCAGTCAATTCAGTCTCATCCTCATGAGACATGAATCAAGTTATGGAGATGATGAGAGTGATGAGTGCAAAGATAGAGGGGTTACAGGTTCACTCCCAACAACCTGACCCTTTGGATTGCATTGAGGAGATGCAACATCCAGCTCATGAAAGTGCTCATTATGTGAGCAACAACAATCAAGGAAGAAGATATGATCCTTACTCTAGCACCTACAACCCTGGTTGGAAAGATCATCCAAGTTTCAGATGGGGAGGAGATCAAAGTCAAAGGAATCAGAATTTAGCACCTCCTGGATTCCATCAAAGGCCCAAGAACCAAGGCCAACAACAAAGAGATCCCCAACCTCAGCAGAGCCAACAACCTCAAGAACCTTCACCTATGGATCTCATATTGAGACTAATGCAAAGACAGGATGCAGAGGCAAGAAAGCAAGAGGAGAACGCCAAGCTGATGATGCAAAAGCAAGATCAGATGTCTAAGAGGCAAGAAGAGTCAGATTCTGCTATGAGGACAATGCGAGCCCATATGGGTCAGATGGCCACCGCTCTACACTCGAGAGGTCCAGGATCATTACCTAGTGACACAGAAGTAAATCCTAGAGAAAAGGTAAATGCAGTAATTACTAGGAGTGGAAAAGGTGTAGAAGTGAGATATAAGGGATTGGATGAAGAACCTCCAGAAAAAATTTCTATTGAGCATATTCAAGAGGAAGAGCAAGAGGGCACATCAGAAGTAAGAGGAAGAGAGCACGCCATAGGTAAGAAGGTAAGGGAGTCCGTGGTTGATTCAGAAACCCGGACTTCACCTCTCCCTTTCCCTTCTGTTGCCAAGAAATCTAAACATGATGATCAATATGCTAAATTCTTGAATGTGTTTACAAAACTTGAGATTAACATTCCTTTTCTAGATGCAATTAGGAGCATGCCTGTTTATGCCAAATTTATGAAAGATATTATATCGAACAAAAGGAAGATGAATGTGAATGATAGGGTGAATTTAAGTGAAGAGTGTTAAAATAAATTACCCCCTAAATTGAAAGACTCATGTAGCTTTACAATACCCTGTGAGATGGGGACCCTTTCATTTGCAAAAGCCTTGTGTGATCTAGGAGCTAGCATAAACCTGATGCCTCTGAATGTATTTAGAAAACTATGATTGGGTGAAGAACCGAAACAGACCTCTATTTCTCTACAGCTAGCTGATAGATCGATTAAATACCCTAGGGGGTAGTAGAGGATATTCTAGTAAAGGTTGATAAATTTATCTTTCCTGTCGATTTTGTTGTATTGGACATGGAGGAAGATTATGAGATACCCCTAATCCTAGGTAGGCCTTTCTTGGCCACATCAAGAGCTCTTATTGATGTAGAGCAAGGGAAATTGACCATTCGCTACGGCAAAGAAGAAGTGGTGTTTGATGTCTTTAGATCGATAAAACAAGCTAGAAGTGATGATACATGTTTTAGAATTGAGGCTATTGATTGTGTAGTGCAGGAAATGTTTATTCCTGATGATCCTTTTCTTACATGCCTAGCTAAGGACATTGGTATCACTTGTGAACTTTCACAAGATGCTGCAGACGAAGTGGTCAATTTGTTGGAGGCATGTCCTCCATGGAAGAGGGATATTCCCCACACTCGCCTCACTTTGGAGGCAAGTCAAGGGCCCAAGCTAAAGCCCTCTATTGAGCAAGCCCTTGAGCTAGAATTAAAACCCCTCCCTGAAAATTTGAAATACATGTTTTTGAATGAAGACAATACTCTACCTGTGATAATATCTTCTGAGTTGTCTTGTCTTCAAGAGGGAAAGCTAATGAGGGTTCTTAAGGATCATAAAAGGGCCTTTGGATGGACAATAGCTGACATCAAGGGAATTAGCCCATCAGTGTGCATGCACAAAATTCTCATGGAGGAGAATCAAAGGCCAAGTGTGCAGCCATAAAGGAGGCTAAATCCATTGATGCAAGAGGTAGTAAAGAAAGAGATTGTAAAGCTTTTAGATGCAGGTATTCTATACCCTATCTCTGATAGTGCTTGGGTAAGTCCAATCCAATGTGTACCTAAGAAAGGGGGAATGACTGTAGTGACCAATGAAAAGAATGAGTTAATTCCTACTAGAACGGTCACAGGGTGGAGAGTATGCATTGACTATAGGAAGTTGAATGATGCCACCCGTAAAGACCATTTCCCATTACCCTTTATTGATCAAATGTTAGATAAATTAGCCGGTCATGAATATTATTGCTTTCTAGATGGATATAGTGGGTACAACCAAATAGTCATAGCTCTTGAGGATCAAGAGAAAACTACTCTGACTTGCCCGTATGGAACATTTGCATATAGGAGAATGCATTTTGGTTTATGTAATGCACCTGCTACTTTTCAATGATGCATGACAGCTATATTTCATGATATGATTGGTGATTACCTAGAAGTGTTCATGGATGATTTTTCTATGTTTGGTTCTTCATTTGATGAGTGTTTGAATAATCTGCATAAAGTATTGACTATGTAAAACCCGGTTTGGTTTAAAAGGGTTTTAAAGTGCGAACTATTACTAAAGGGGTTGTTTTTGCATCAAGTTTGTTTTTTTTTAGCAAAAGAAAAAAAAGGACTGAAGTTGGTTCTGGGCTGGGCAGGGCTGCAGGCGTGTGTTGGGCCTGAGCCGAGCGAGCCCGTGCCACACGCACGAAGCCCAGACGACCCCAGGCCCAACCCAGCGTCAAACCCTACCCTTAAAAGGGCAGCCGACCCTCTTCTGCCTCAGATCGCGTCACACATCCCGAGACGAGAGTTGTCTCTCTCCCGTCGAACCGAAACCCTACCGCGCCGTCCTCCTCCTTCTTCTCCGGCCACCGCTTCTTCTTCTTCTCCGACCTCACACCCACCCTCTCCTTCTTCTTCTCCGTCTTCTTCTACCTGTCGTACCAGCAACCCATCACCCTCACCCGTCGTCTTCCTCTTTGATTCGACGCCGCCGCCGACGAGGACGAGCTCCACCGCGCCTGGTTCAGGCGGAGCTTCAAACGGTGAGTCGATTCTCACCGGTTCCACCCTCGTCCCCTTCTTCTCGCGTCGATTCGAGGGGCGTCAGGCTCACGGAGGAGGTCGGGAGCGTCGCCGGAACTCTCCGAGTTCCAGATCCGCGATTCACGTCGCCGGCGAGCCTGTTGGCCGTCAGATCTGGCCGGGAGGGTTCGGACCTCGCCCCAACCCCCGTTCCCGATGATTCCTAGGCCTTTGTCAACCCACCAGATGCCAGAACCGCCGTCGAAACCCTGAAGCCACCGCCGCCGGAGTCGCCGGAAACCTAACCTCAGCCACGACGTCTACAGCTCAGACCGGACGACGGCGAGACCTTGGGCTCGGGCTCGGAGCTCAGCTGGGCTTCGGCCTGGACATGATTTGGGCCTTGGGCTCGAATCTGTTCTGGGCCTTGGCCCGGACTGACTCTGGTCTTCGGGTCCGGACTCGGGCCTGACCCCGGGACTGGATAGGATACGGACCGTTTGGGACTGATTCGTTTAATTAAAATTAAAACTGATTTAAACGACGCTTGTGACTAAGTCGGACTTTTATCGGATTAAACGGTTAATCAACGGAAATGAAGAACTGTTAATTTAAAGAACTGGGTAACCTGGACCCGATCTGATTTTGGATCGTTTGTGTGTAAACCCAGATTCGTAGCTGGGACTTCGCCGAGGTGACGAGGCGAGCCGGACAGCTGTTGATAGGAGTATTTTTTCGTAGGAAGACCGCAAGGTAGGGAAAGCCTTAATTATTTAATTACCGCTTAGAATGCATGATTAAGATAATAAAATCGGAAAGGTCCTAGAATTGCTTATAGGATGCGAATAACTAGAATAATCGTATTTCAATTACTAATAAATGGATGAGTCTAGTATGCATGTTAGGACGATGACAATTAGTGAAGTGTGCTTTCAATACTTAGGAAATTGATTTACTGGTAGAGAGGCTGTGAAGAGCTCTCGGATTAGTTGTGTGCTAGGTTCACTTGTTTGGTTGCTAATTGCTCGGCTAACTTAAGAGTCTAATGAAACTAGATTAGCTCGTATGATTGAATGCTATTGGGTGTATTCACATGATGATTGATTGGTGGAATGTATACTCGGTTGATCTAGTACTTATGCTGATATAATTGTTGGTTGAACGGATGATCGAGTATGACTGATTGTGCCAAAGGGGTACAATCAGGTGATCGATGTACCGATGGTTGGAGACAGGTAAGTACACGGTAAGTATGAACTAGTGTTGTTGTCTTGGTTATGATGAAAGTGTGTTTCGGTGTGTGATGCTTGATGGGTGAACGAAGTACTTTTTCCCTTTTTCTTATTCTTGATTGTATACTCATTTATTGGTTTAGCCATTTGTTTGTTTGGTTTGGTACTACACCGGGGGGGGGGGGGGGGGGGGGTAATCCGGTGCCGATGAGGTGGTTGGAGTTGGACAGTTACAGTGAGTATTTGACCGAGTTTTAGAGTGTGAGAGTATTGGTTACTGGATATTATGAGAGTTGAGTATTGGCAGATCCTGCGGGATATCAATTGGCTATGGGACCCTGCGGGGCGTTGATTATTGGGCCTGCGGGCAATTGGTTATGGGACCCTGCGGGGCATGGATTATTGGGCCTGCGGGCAACTGGACATTTTACCCTGCGGGGAAAGGATTACTTATGGTTTCACCCCAAGGAACTGCATCCCAGTGGGTGCACTAGTTGGTCCCCTATGACATATGGTCCTTAGGTGGCATTTCCGAATTAGTTTTGGTGCCTCGGTGCATGTACCTCCTCTGGACCGAGGGAAAATCTGGCGTGATGTGGATACTCTGGTGGATCGGGCTATGGGAACCGAGGTGATCCCAGAACCTATTCACGGATCGGAGGCTTGAGAAAGCAAGTGGTTGGCAAGATACTGATATTTTCCCAGTTTATTATTATTCGTCCTTCAAATTATTTATTATGAATTTATTTGTGTCACTGTTACTTGGATACTATTACGTTGTTGCAGTTATTTCTGATTCTTATCATTTTCCTTATTTAATATATCGTCCTGTCGTTCAAGTTACATTCGTAGACAGTTCATCTTTAACTTAAGGCTTGAATCATTAAGGTTTTTCCTACTGAGCGTCAGCTCATCCCCTTTGGTTTCTAACTGTTTTACAGGAGTACTGGATGTCTAGGGAAGTCGAGGCTAGGGATCTTGGGACTCTTCGGGTTTTCATTAGAGATATGTTGGTCTCTTGTGTTGAACGCTTTTCATTTGACTATTTATGTTGAGCTGTGACTCACGTTATTTTAAACATCCTTCTGATATGTCGTTCGACGGAGTTTGTATGAAATTTTGGAACTTTTATCTATTGTTTATCCTTTAACTTATTTCACTTGAGTCACGGTCGAATAACTCTGGTGAATTCAGTGATTCAGAGTTCTTTTCTTCATTCCTTCGCGGTGTATTCTTGGCCGGTTAGTCTTCTTTCCCGGTTCTAAAAATGAGAAAAATCTATTCTATTAAAAATGGAATTTGGTCTGGTTCCATTGATAATAGGAAGTTCATTACTGTGCCTTGGCTTTACAACCTAGCGTTCTATAAGAACCTTGGTTCGGAGACCAAGCGTTTTTAAACCTCTCCTGATAGTCGAGCAACTGGGTACCTTGGTCTTTTTAAGCCCAAGCGTTTTTAAACCTCTCCTGATAGTCGAGCAACTGGGTACCTTGGTCTTTTTAAGCCCAAGCGTTTTTAAACCTTGGGACATTTCGAATCCGGTCAAAATTGGATTTGGGGCGTGACAGACTAGATGCAAAGAAACAAACTTGGTGTTAAATTGGGAAAATGTCATCTTATGGTTCAACAGGGTATTGTTCTAGGTCATAAAATCTCCAAAAAAGTGATTGAAGTAGATATGGCCAAGGTGGATGTGATAGGTAAATTGCCTCCACTAGAAATGTTAAGGGGATTAGAAGTTTTTTAGGACATGCAGGGTTCTATAGAAGATTCATTAAGGGGTTTTTTGAGATTTCCAAACCATTGTGCAATTTGTTAGGAAAAGATATTCCTTTTGATTTTGATGATGCATGCTTGAAGAGTTTCTTGTCCTTGAAAGATAAGTTAGTGAATGCACCTGTGATGGTGAAACCTGATTGGTCCCTACCTTTTGAGTTAATGTGTGATGCTACTGATAAGCAGTAGGGGCAGTTTTGGGACAGAGAAAAGGCAAGATTTTCACACTATTTATTATGCTAGTAGAGTTCTTAATGCAGCCCAAATGAATTATGCTACTACTGAAAAAAAACTACTTGATGTGGTATTTGCTTATGATAAATTTCATTCTTATCTTGTCTTGTCCAAAGTTATTGTGTACACTGACCATGCAGCTCTCAAGTATTTGTTTAGTAAGAAAGATGCAAAGCCTAGACTACTGAGGTGAGTTTTACTACTTCAAGAATTTGATTTGGAGATTCGAGATAAAAAAGGAGTAGAGAACGTTATTGTAGATCACCTATCTAGGATTGAGAACCCCCATGAGAACCAAAGTGTGCCAATTAAAGAAGAGTTCCCGAATGAGCACTTGTTTGGTATAGAAAATCAAGTCACCCCATGGTTTGCCTATTTTGCAAATTACTTAGCAAGTGGTGTTCTTCCGGCAGATTTTACCTCCTATCAGAAGAAAAAGTTTTTATATGATGTGAAAAACTATTATTGGGATGATCCTTTCCTGTTTAAGATTTGTGCAGATCAAATGGTGAGAAGGTGTATTCCCGAGTATGAGACTAGAGAGATTTTACATCATTGCCATCGAAGAGAAGTAGGAGGACATTTCGGGCCTGCCAGGACAACACAAAAGGTGTTGCGATCGGGGTTTTATTGGCCTACCTTATTTCATGATGCAGCTGTGTTCGTTAAGCAATGTGACAGGTGTCAAAGAACTGGTAATATCTCGAGGAGGCAAGAGATGCCTATGAACATTTCAATTGAGGTAGAGTTATTTGACGTATGGAACATTGACTTTATGGGCCCCTTTCCACGGTCCAATGGTTATGAGTACATTTTAGGGGTCGTGGATTATATGTCAAAGTGAGTTGAAGCGGTGGCCTTAGCCACCAATGATGCACACACCACGTGTTCATCATGTAGGATGTTACTATGGCAATTTAGGGCTCTATCCCCCCCCCCCCCCCCCCCCCAACATCTTCATTTCCTCATTCCATCCTAGTCTCCATCGCGGTGGATTCTTTAACTATCCTCGATTACATCGCATCCTTCATCTCCTCCCTCTCCTAAACATACGTAGACTTCTGCTCCGCAATAGTACGATCGTGCTCATCCACCCTCTCAAAAGATTCAAATGGTGCACTAGACATAGCCACATCCCTCGTTGTTGGGATCTTGACCTCCGCAAAACTCCCGCCTAGACTCGTCCTTTAGGGTCGTCAAGCTATTTTCCGATCGCATGAAACTACTAGGTATCAATCTCTAAGGAAACCAATGAGGAGGACAAGTCCTCGCACCCAAAATTTTGCATAGAAACTCGGGTTGACAAGAATTTGTCCCGTATCTTTTGCAATAAGAGCCGAGATATACGAAAATGAATTTTAAAGTTAAGAAAAAACAATTATAAATATGAAAAAGTTAAATGAACGGGTAAAAGACATACACCGTGTTTTTGGTTCGGCGAGTGTGGATCGTTAGGCAAGAGCGCCTTCATTGTAGAGCTAGGCGTAGAATTCTTCTAAAATGTCAGCGTCCCCATTTTGGTTATCGTTGGACAAATTCTCCTATTTATGGTCAAGGTACTCCATCTCGAAATCGTGACTCCAGTCTTTGTAACGTCATATTACTTCAAATTATATCCAAGAGAAAAATGTGTAGTCATTGTCGACGAAGTTGTAAAGGGCATGAAAAATAAAAGGAAAGCCCGACATTAGAAAATAAGAAAGTAAATTATAAAACTTTAGTACTATGTTCGGTCGGGATACTTACTCTGAGCCAGTTGTACAGTTCCACCTTCCTCGAGTCGAGTTTGTTATACTTCTCGATGTCCATTGGGACTAAGTCACAAATAATGGCCCAATGTCCCGGACTATCATGTCCTCGTCATTCAAACAAACGGGTCCTTAGGCCTCAACATCCCAGTTCAAGGTCAAACGCCCATAAGCGTCGACCATGTTCCAGGTGTTTGAGGTTATATAAATGCCTCGTTGTCCCTCATCTTCTTGATTTTTCCACTGTCCTTATTGAAGATGTTTGCAGCGTCAACCTTCGACTTGCTGCAAATGAGTCAGACTTTCCCACGAGGCCCCGCCGACATAAAGGAAGAAACGAGAACCGAAATGGGAACTACAATCCCAAGCACGATAAGCTAAGTAGATGTTCATAGGTCGCCCGCAACGCCTGTGTTAAAGAGCAGCAAAATCTTTCTCGGATGTATTCTGATAACCATATTTTACGAACACGTATTTCTCGAACAAAACATTCATCCTACTAAAATAATTATAACTAAACTAATTTGTTGTCAAGTTATAAATAAACTAATTCACAAACCTAATCAAATAGATTAACATTTTTTAATTACAATTATGAGTTTATATTTTTTTTTTCTGAACGAAAGTTGCAATACTATAGATGGGATATCAGAACATCGAGGTGCGCCGGGGAACACGCTCCCTGACCATTAAAAATGACAGAAAAGGAACAAATGGTTCACTGATCCTTGTATTACTAGAACCGTCACAGACGGTATTGGGATGACATATAAGCAATGATAGAATACGGGGGATGAGAAGGTGGTACTGGAATTCCTGCTCGGAAAACTGGCCAAGGACTTTAACAGTAGTGGTGGGAGGCAAAGCATCAACCTGAGACCCCTCCCAGGGCAGTCCTTGATGCTCAGATGGTCTAACATCCCTCTTGGCAGGGTTGTTTACCAGCCCTTGCCTAATCATCCTGATGCGCTCCATCTGTTGACCTCTTGAGTGCTCCAGCCGCATCAGCTCCCACATCTTCAAGCTCCCTAAAAATGGGTGTTGGAACTGTAGTGACCGAACCCCCAGGGAGCTGGCCGGTCACCAACTGGGTGCTAACCCGAGCTATAGTACGGTTAGGTACAATACTTGAGGAAACCCAGGGACTCCTATCCAGAGATAAGGATCCTTTAGGTATAGTGCTCGAGGAGACGTTCCCGGAGCCTAGCAAGGCGGATGACTGGGAAGACTCACTCCAATCCGTTGTATACAACTTCACCAAAAGAGAGGAGTCATACCGTGGGGTGCCTCGGACTTCCCATGCACAGTCCTTGACAATATGTCCAAGCCTCCCACATTTGTAGCATAAACTCGGAATCTTGGTGTAAGTCAGCTCGACCTTAATTGTAACATCCCGCCGTGCCAGACCCGGGCCCCACGCGCGACGATGTTTGGTCTGCAACCCAATACACCCCAACCCCCCTGGTGTATTGTCCACAGACAAATACCAACCTAGGTTGTTGGTGAGACTTGAACCCAAGACCTCACCCTTTATAGCATTTACTTGAGTGATGCTATCACCAATTGAGTGGGGCACAGGTCTGGCACGGCGGGATGTTATCGGGTCCAGGAACTCCTTGAAACGGAGGACCATACCTCGCTAGAGTGGTCGCTCGATGAGGTTCCAGAAGCGGATCCTAACCGTTCCCCTAACACATCCCCCACTGGTCGCTCGGGACATCAACACATGTGACCATCGCGTCCCCAATAGACAACCCGTCGCCTTTTTCTGGACCAGAGGTGGTAGGCCCTTCACGTGAGCCCACAATTGCATACGATCCAAGGCCGCCATGTCCCGGGCATAGGGATCCAAGTCTCCAAGAAGCAGGGCTCTCCCGTCAAAGCACTATGGTTCATTACCTGAAACCCATACATGTGCTTCCGACGATTGAAAATAGATACCAAAGAGGTCTGGTCCCAACTCCTTGACGACGAGACCCGCTGAAGCTTGCCCCCACGCGATGGTGATGATTCGGAGCAGAGCCTGCTTCCGAGGGGATGTTGGCGACCAGAGCCTGCTCACCATACCCCACTGTTGCCTGGCAATGGCCATGGAGATGGTTGGGGAAAACGGTACGACGACCTAGACCTCCTCCTCATCCTCGATCGAACAGGAAGACAACCCATCCTGGAGAGCCACTAGAGAGGCATGGAGGTCGGGACCCAACTCAGCAGGGGTCAAAGAAGGCTCATCTAGACCTTGGCTCGACGATCGACCCTGACACATCCCTGTCGAGATCTAAGGCCAGCATGGATGAGGGGGACTTGATCCTGATTAGGGAGACAACGACCCAACCATAAAGCTTCCACCGTCGTCCGAGGAAGGTCCTCCATTGACGGCTTGCCTTTCGCCGGATCCTGTTGCAAGGGGACAACCATAGAGGCGCAGAGAGAAGATGAAGGTGGGGAGGCCTGTTGGCGAGCCGGTACTACAACCCTAGGAGTCGCACCACTAGGAATGACCGGAGTCAGCACGGGGGACTATGTAGCGGGGGCCCCGTCAGTCTATGGTTGAGTGGAGGCAAAAGCAGGGCAAGGCGAGACGCAAGAGGAGGTGGCCACAGATTGCTTGGAGACGAACCAACGTTGGCCCGCCTCGCTGGTCGTCCCCGCTTCGACTTCGAAGAAAGCGGAGGAGAGATTACCCTTATGTAAAAGGGCACCAACTCGGACGAGATGGCCGGGAGCAACGCTAGTACGGGGGGAGAGGGAAGTAAAAAGGAAGAACCCGAAACGAGTGGTTTCTGTATTGTCATTCATTGGGTCTTATCCCCAACACCGTGAACGGTCTACGAGGGATTGTATTGCACCGATCTTGTGACCATAGGGGCGACACAGGCCTCAGGCATAGCAACACCGTCAGCGATAAGTGTAGTCACGACAGTCGACAAGACAACGACGGGATCAGAGGAGGAAAGCACTATAGTTGCGCATGCGGCTAGGGCTAGAAGTAAGTCTCAAATTACGAGAGAGAATTTTGCAAAACCCGATAAAAAATGAGTTTATATTTAAGACGTATCATAAGGAGCAATTTACTTAATTACAATTACAATTACAATTACTTAATAATACTTAATTTACTTGATACCTAACTTACTTAATTACATGGAGAAATATCGAATAAGTTATTTTAACTATGCACGAATTTCACTTAAAATACCTTAGTTATCAAATTCGTTTAGACGGTACTTTAACTTTAAAAAAAATCATTTTGATCTTTTATATCCATTTTAGATAGAAAACGGTCATGTGCAATACACATGACTATTTTTTTTTTGAAATATGACCAAATTACCCTTAGTAACATAAAACCCTACTTCTCACATTTGTATTTCCTCCTCTTTCAGTGGAAAAGAAGCCAAAGAGACAAAAAAAAACACCTCTCTAGTAGAGATGACAAAATAACCTGGACCGATTAGGGCGAGTTCGGGGTGTTGACCGAAGATAGCTCTTGGGCCAGCCTTAACCCATTACGAGCCCTACATACTCAGCTCAAATATATGATGACGTGATATTTTTGGAAAAAAAAATTATAAGATGATTTGATCCCAAACATATAGGTTAATGTGTCTTATGTTTTACCAACTCAACTATTATATATTTATGAGATAATTATGTTTGTAAAACATGTATAATATTTGAATGGGGTGAAATATTATTTACACTTAATGGAAACAAAACTAATAATGTTGTGTGTCTTTTGTAAATTGTTGGGCCATTCTACCCATTCAACAAGAATGTATTTAATTTGTTTTTAGTAATATTAATATAGATAACTTGTAAGTCACTCCGTTATCATCCAAAGTTTCACATCAACTGTATTACACTCATATTAGTGCTGGTATGATCGAATATTTAAGAATCATATGGTTCTTTCTCGTCTGTGTCGCCGGCGTCGAAGCAAGGATGCCGATAAAGACGTGGCTTCTTCTCTCTTATCCTTTTCTTCTTTTGGTTCGGTACTACTGTCTCTGTATAGAGAATTTGTTAGTATTCTCTATACAGAGAGGCCAGCGTTGCGGTTGTAAAAGACGTTCGTATTGGAACCGATCAGGTAAAAGACATTCAGGCCGGAGCCGTTGCTGCTCCAAATGAGAAGTCTTCAGCTGATCTCGGGTTGCCTGTACAGACGCGAGACGCTACTGTTCCGACGAAATAAAAAACAGAGGTTGTTTTGTGCTACAAAAGACGGAAGTTTTTGTTAGTAATCTACCTTCCGGGTCTTCAGAAGATTGGGTGCGAAATGTCTTTGGAGCTTTTGGTCGGATTACGTCGACGTCCGTTTCCCGACGTCCGAACCTTAAAGGACGATATTTCGGGTTCGTTCGTTTTGAGTCAAGGAACGAAGTTGTTCAGACTATTGAGGGGCTCAATGGGTTCAAAATGAACGGACATATCCTTCTGGTGGCTTTTGCTCAATTTCGAATTCAGATGGAAGCGGCACCGGTGGGTTGTGCTCATCAGAGTTTATGCTCTGTTTTTGATACCCAAAAACAGAGCACAATATTGGCTGCGTTTAAAGGGGGAGACGCTTCTTCTACGGAGAACAAGGTGCCGGTACCGTGTTCCCATGCTCCGTTGACATCGACGCCCCAACAAGTTCGACCATCAATCATGGTTGTGATAGAGGAAGGCCGATCGGTGGAGACACAGGACGGCCTGGTTGTGTCGGAATCTCAAACCGCCGTTCCTCCAGTGGTTACAGTATCAGATTGCACAGAAGAAGACCGTGTTGAGGCGTCGAAGTCCTCCGGTGTTGTAGTTGTCCCGGCATCAAAGTCCTCCGGCGAACGTCATGCGACTTCTTCGGGTTTGATTGAGATTGCGAATCGTTTTTCAAACCTAGATAACGATTCGATCTGTGATATCGGTGTCAATCCCGTGATTTCAGGCGTTGACGCCGAAGTCTCGGGCCGTAATCCAATTGTCCCTTGCGAAGATCGTGCTTCGGTTTGGGTTCAGAAGGATAATTCTAGGTTGAGTATGGGTCCAATAAACCAAGCCCATACATCCTTAGCTGATCCAACAAAAAAGGGTACTGGTAAGGAGCAGGCCCAAGAAGAAGGTATTGTTGAGCTGCAGTTATTGGGTCCTTCTCTTGATCCCGCGGCGTTGGTTGATCAAAAGGAAGCTGAGCCCGGTGTGTATGCAGGAGGAGTTCTAGAGCAGGGTGATTCTTCCGGGGACCAGTCCGGTCCATGGAAGGATGCGCTCCTCAAACCTCCAAAACGTCTGAGTCGGGCACCTGCTCATCTTTCGGACTACGTTACTGATAAGGTTTTTGGTAAGCTTCCACCCATTCAGAACGTGTCCCAAAAAGTGATAGAACAGTTGCAATCCTTTGACAGAAGCTTGGACGAAGCCCTCGCGACTAAGGCTCGTAAGGGTCGACCTAGATCATATTTGGTACCTCGTACGCATATTACCAGGTCCATTACCCGGGCCCCCAACCGGAAGGACCACAGTAATCCAAGCTCGGATAGCGAGTGGTATGAGGAAGATTAGGCCTTGTTTTCGGCCTAGATTTTTGTTAAGGGTTTTTCCCCTGTTTCTTTTTCGAAGTTTTTTTGTAATCGTGGTTTCTTGCTTTTGGCTTTCTCCTCCTTGGAGATCGACCTTCAATAAAATTTTGCGCTTATCCAAAAAAAAACTATATTACACTCATAGCGTTGAAAGTGAGCCTATTCTCTCAAAACCTTAAAACCAAAAAGCTTCCATTTTCCCCATTAAACTATCGCCGGCGATGTTAGTGGCCTCGGCCACGGATGTCGCCGGTGGCTCCCTACTGGTTCTCTGCCTTGTTCATTGGCTCCTTCTCTCCGGGTGGCTACGTATGCTCCTCCCTCCCCTCTCAGCTGTCACACCCCAAATCCGGTTCTTGCCCGGAATCGAGGCATGACCAGAAATAAATAATTTAAATGGTAACAACTCAACAATAAGTTCCTGTAAAACTTTAATAAGAGACTCGAATCCACAAAATTTAGTATAAAACATAACTAACCCTCCAGGGGTGTAATAATAATCCTCTACAAAATCTGTTCCAAACGGAAATAGAATAAAACGAAGTCGCTAGAGACACCCACACCGAGAAACTCCCGAGCCTCTACTCCTCAATCAAGCCTGTAAACACAACAGTAAACTCACAGGGGTGAGCTTGCGCTCAGTAGAGAAAACACATAACAAGATGGACCTTAAACTCAATAAAGTCACCAGCAAAGTCAACAAGATAGATCTTAACAAACACAGATAATAGGTAAACCAGTTCAATGCCGTGGCACATGAAGTCTCCACCCTCCGATCCACATATGATGTGTCCTCTCGGATTTTCCCTCAAATCCAGAGGAGACGCATAACATTGAGGCGTCCGGAAACAACCCTTCGGGGCGCTTAACATCGGGATTCTCAGAAACGTCTCCAAAGGATTTTATGTCCTCGGGAACCAAGGTATTACTCCCATAGGAAGCATACACGTGGACAATTCAATAATAATCAGTTAATAATTGAATAACGCACTCAACCGAAACACGAAATAATCCAATCAAAACAACCACCCATTCATTGTCAAACATAACTCACACATCACCAATTCATCACAACACACCGTGCACGAATCACATATTCACAGCACACCAATCACACAATTCACAACTTACCGTTCACTTACCAGCCTCGAACCAACGTGGCATCGATCACCTAATTGCACCGCTCGGTACAACCAGTCATACTCGATGCTCAAAGCAACCATTTAAGTAAATCAAGTAATCATTCAAATACATTCAAGTCAAGTGGGAGTTTAATCAACCAATCATAAAACCTTTAAACGAGCATTCACTCATGCAATTCAACTAGTTCCGTTAGACTCTTTAGCCCATCCACTAACAACCAACAACCAAGCATGTGATCCTAACACACAACTAATCCGAGGGCTTTGCCAAGGCTCCTCTACCAGACAAACAATTCCCAAGTATTGAAAGCGAGTTACACTAGTGATTGGCATCCTATTCATTCACCACTAGACAATTCCGGTTATTAGTAATTGAAAGACAACTATTCTAGTTATTCGCATCCTATAGGCATCTCTAGGACCTTTCCAATTTTATTGGCCTAACATGCATACTAAGCATCGTAAACGAGGGGTTAAGGCTTTCCCTATCTCGAGGTCTTCCTCTCAACACTTTGATGAAGCCCGGTGGTCACCACTCCGTTCTTCACTCGGGTCCCGGCGTGGTCTTTGCTCCTCTAGCTCGATCCCCAATGTCTTGGACACAAAGAAACGTTAATTAGACTCCACTTAAACAGCAAGTAAAACCCCCAAAGCCCCTCCAAAGTTCAGCTCAAAACCAAGATCAACCAAGGTGAAAAACCCTCGACGAAACCCCCACCCTGGTCTGCCACGGACCTGGTCACGGATCCGTGAGGCCAACCATCACGGTTACCATCACGGAGCCGTGACGAGTGCTGTCACAGACTCCCTCACGGAGCCGTGACGTCGCCCGTCACGGGATCCGTCACGGATCCGTGGCGCACCAGGGCAGTTTCGCCCTTCTTCAACCTCCAGCTCCTTTTCTCCGAAAAACCACCTTCAAACCCCAAATTTTACCCATTCCAACTCCCAAAACAGTCCAAATCCTTCAATACTCCTCTACCCATGGTAGGAATCAACACACAAACAAGTTTCCAATGATTCATCAAATCAAAGCCAACTTAAAAGCTCCAACAAACTAAAAATTTCTCAACAAAAACCCAAACAAGCTTCTCATCAACAACATCTCCCACCATTTCTACTAAAACCCAACAACACCTAACAATTTCACCCAAAACCCATGAAAAGAGATGAAGAGAAATGAGGATTAAAGAGTTCCATTACCTCTAGAAGATGGAGATGAAGAAGATGGTAGAGATTTTGAGGAGGGATGGCTAAAGGAAGGCTTCAAGTGTCCTCTTCTTCCTTGATTCTTCTTCAAAGCTCCATGGGAGCTCTTCTCTCTTGCTCCTACTCCAATTTTCGGCTACACCCAAAAGAATGAGTTGAATTTGCTTTTCCAATCTCATATAATACCTAGATGTGTCAAATGACCAAAAGCCCTTGAGGTAGAATCCCTTGTAGAAGCTTTTGGGAGGGTAAAAGGGTCTAAACTACTCCCTTTTCTCTCTTTCAACCAAAAAGGGACAAGTGTTCAAATAGGTTAGGTATTTTTCCAAAATAATTTCCAGCACAATAAAATAATGCTTTTAGTCGATAAAAAGTCTCGAATTGACCAAAATTGAATTTCTCCAACATTATACTCAAACAACAGGAATTTATCCCCTTAAGCCAACCGTGATGATGGCTAAGTCGTTTGGGTTCCGGAAAAGTCTCGAGTGACTTTTTGAGTCATCGGTTGACTTTCCGGTAGCAAGTCAAACTTGTTTGGAAAGCCACCGGTTCGACCGGGAGCGGGTCTTACAATCTACCCCCTTAAAGAAATTTCGTCCTCGAAATTAAAAACAAGGTACCTCAAAGTCGAACAGGTGGGGATACTTCACGCGGATCTCATCCTCGCGCTCCCAAGTGGATCCTGTTACCTGATGTCCCCACTGTACTAGTACCAACGGAATCGTCTTGTTCCGCAGGGCCTTCTCCTTTGTACCCAAAATCTTGACGGGCTGCTCCTCATAGGTGACATCATCTGCTACCTCGATGTCCGACCACTCAATGATGTGCGAAGGGTCTTCCATGTACTTCCACAGTTGGGACACATGGAAAACGTTATGCACGTTCCCAAGCTGCGGTGGCAAGGCCAAACGATAAGCTACAGCTCCAATCTTCTCTAAGACCTCAAATGGTCCAATAAAACGTGGTGCTAGCTTGCATCCACTGCGTCTAAACCGCACTAGACCTTTCTTTGGGCTCACCCTCAGAAACACGTGCTCCCCGACCATGAACTCAAGTGGTCTGTGACGCCTGTCTGCGTAGCTCTTCTGCCGACTCTGTGCGGTCTTCAACCGCTCTCTAATCAATGCGACCTTTTCGGTCGTCACTCTGACCATGTCTGGTCCAAGTAAGCTCCGGTCCCCAACCTCAGCCCAACATACCGGCGATCTATAAGGTCTGTCATACAAGGCCTTGAATGGTGCCATACCAATGCTGGACTGGTAACTGTTGTTGTAGGCAAACTCTGCCAAAGGCAAATGATCCTCCCATGATCCCTGAAAGTCAAGCACACAAGCTCGAAGCATGTCCTCTAGAATCTGAATGGTGCGCTCTGACTGTCCATCTGTCTCGGGATGGTAAGCTGTGCTCAACAGTACCTCAGTACCCAAAGCCTTCTGTAGGCTCTTCCAGAACCTGGATGTGAAACGAGGGTCTCTATCCAATACCACTGACACTGGTGCTCCGTGAAGACGAACAATCTCCTTGACATACAAACGACCCAACATGTCCACAGAATCAGTCATCCTCATACCCAGAAAGTGTGCCGACTTGGTCAGTCGATCAACCACCACCCAAACAGCATCGTGTCCCTTCGACGACCTGGGTAACCCACACACAAAATCCATAGTCACATGCTCCCACGTCCACTCAGAGATCGGTAAAGGCTGCAACAAGCCTGCGGGACGCCTGTGCTCGGCCTTCACCTGTTGGCAGGTGAGGCATCGGGAAACGAAATCCGCAATTGCCCCACGCATCCCACTCCACCAAAACTGTCGCCGCATGTCTCTATACATCTTGTCGCCACCAGGGTGCACAACCAGACGGGAGTGGTGGCACTCACGCAGTACGGTGTCTCTGTAACCATTAGGCACAAACAGCCGTCCTCTAAAGAGGATACCCTGATCGGTGCCCATCTCCTAACCCTCGAGCTTGACACCGTCCATCAATCTCTCCCGAATCCCTGCTGCCTCGGCGTCCTCGGTCTGTGCCTCTAGCACTCGAGCAAAAAGCGTGGGCTGAGCCACTAAGGCACACAAGGCCAAACCCTCCGTGACCTCCTCCAACTCCAGTCTGAATAAGCTCAACTGCTCCAGCATGTCCCACTCTCGGACTGCCATGTTGGCGACGCAGTGACTCGACTTCCTGCTCAAAGCATCGGCGACCACGTTCGCCTTGCCCGGATGATAGAGCAACTCGAAGTCGTACTCCTCAATTAACTCCATCCATCGCCTTTGGCGCATGTTCAGATCACGCTGCGAGAAGATATACTTGAGGCTCTTGTGGTCTGAAAACACCCTGAACTGCTCACCGTACAGATAGTGTCTCCAGCTTTTCAGCGCAAATACCACCGCTGCTAGCTCAAGGTCATGGGTCGGGTAGTTGCGCTCATGCACCTTCAACTGCCTCGAGCCGTAAGCAACCACCTTTCCACTCTGCATCAGAACACAACCTAGCCCTTCGCCTGAGACGTCACAATACACGTCATAGCCTACTCCCCGCTCTGGCACAATCAACACTGGAGCGGTAGTCAATCGAGCCTTTAGCTCGCAAAAAGAGCGCTCACACTCATCCGTCCAAAGGTACTCCACTCCTTTGCGGGTCAAAGCTGTCATAGGTGCTGCAAGACGGGAGAAATCCTGAACGAAGCGTCGGTAATAACCTGCCAACCCGAGGAAGCTCCGAATCTCAAAAACACTGCTGGGTCTGGCCCACTTCGACACTGCCTCAACCTTGGCTGGAACGACCAATATGCCCTCCCGAGATACCACGTGCCCGAGGAACTTCACCTCTGTGAGCCAAAATTCGCACTTCTCCAGATTGTCGTACAACTGGTGAGTGCGTAAGAGGGTCAAAACGGTCCGCAGATGCTTCTCGTGCGCCTCCTCACTGGGCGAGTAGATCAAGATGTCATCGACAAAGACTACAACAAACTGATCTAGATAAGGTCTGAAGATGCCATTCATCAAGTCCATAAAGGCGGCCGGTGCGTTCGTCAAACCGAACGGCATCACCAGAAACTCAAAGTGTCCATAACGAGTTCGGAACGCTGTCTTCTCTACGTCCTCGGCTCAGACCCTCATCTGGTAGTACCCCGATCGAAGATCAATCTTCGAGAAGTACTTTGCTCCCCTCAGCTGGTCGAATAAATCATCAATCCTCGGCATCGGGTAGCGGTTCTTCACTGTCACCCGGTTCAGCTTCCTGTAATCGATGCACATCCTCAAGGCTCCACCCTTCTTCTTCACGAAAAGGGCGGGCGCTCCCCACGGAGATACGCTCGGGCGGATGAAACCCTTCTGCTGCAGTTCCTCGAGTTGTCGCTTTAGCTCGACCAACTCGGTTGGCGCAAACCGATACGACGTCATCGATATTGGCGCCGTACCCGGGATCAGATCAATCCTGAACTCAACCTCACGCGCTGGTGGCAAGCCTGATAGCTCCTCCGGGAAGACCTCCGGGAACTCACGCACTACCCTCGGTAGCTCTCTACTGCTCTGCACGACCTTTGTCTCAGATCCCGTAGTCAAGGCGGATAAGAGAACTCCGCTCTTGCTACCCAAAACACACGTGATCACCCTATCACCTGACCTCACTGTCACCTGACGTCGATAGCAGTCGATCGTCGCTCGATACCTCGCGAGCCAGTCCATACCCAGAATCACGTCAAAGGCGTTCATGTCAAGAACGAGTAAGTCACCGAGAAAGGGGCAATCTGCCACCCTAATCGCACAGTCTCTACAAACGGTGCTCAACACCACCTCACCCGTAGCCGGGGTCTCCAAACAAAGGGGTTGACTCAAAGTCTCCGCCCGCAAACCCAAAGAAGAAGCAATAGACGAAGATACGAACGAACGGGAAGCTCCCGTATCAAATAAAAACGAAGTCCACGCATTATAAAGTAAACACGTACCCTGAGTGGCCTCATGGCCGGCGTACGGCCTCTCAATCCTGGAATCAGTAACTGCAAAGACTTGGCCCTGCTGTGCCGGCGGTCCTCTTCTCGGTGGTGGGGGAAGTGCCACCTGCTGCCCAGCTCTCGGCTGGTGCCTCTGACCTGCTGCTCCCGCCGCCTGACGCGAAGCTCTCTGCTGTGGTGCCTGACGAGGCCTGCCAGGGGGTGCAGGGCGAATCTGAGTCTGCTGGGGCCTCGGTGCAGGCGCTCTACCAGCTAGCTCAGGGCATGCCCGGATGAAGTGATCAGACCGACCACACTAGTAGCATCCCCTTTGTCCCCCCTGCTGTGCCAGCTCAGGACACGCACGCATGAAGTGGTCGGCGCTGCCGCACTGATAACACCCCCTCGGCTCACCCTGCTGTCTGTCTCTAGTCCCCTGGGGACGATCATCATGACGCTCTACAGGTCCATTGCCCCTAGGGCAGTCTCGTGCCAGGTGGCCCTGCTGTCCACACCGAGGACACAGCTGTGCCAGCGGGGCGGGTCCAACTGACGCTACGGTCCCTGCTCGGCGCATGCCATCCTGTTGAGACTGAGGCTGAAAGTGTCCTGCAACTCTCTGTCTGCGTCGGTCTCGACGGTCAGACGGCTGCACAAAGCCACTCGGCCTAGGCCTAGTCTCTCGAACCCTGATAGTCTCTGTGAAGTGTCTCTCCATGGCTAAAGCCTGATCCAAGAGTGTGGAGTACTCTGCGGTCCTGAAGGCGATAACCCTATCGGCTATCGACGGGATGAGCCCGTTCTCAAATCTCCTGCATCGGTCATCCGCAGTCTGAACTAACTCCGGCACGAAGCGGGCCAAAGAAGTAAACCTCACTGCATACTCAGAAACGCTCAAACCCCTCTAACGTAAATCAAGAAACTGCTGACGCCAGTCATCTCGAATGGAGCGAGGGAAGTACTGTTCCAAGAACAGCCTGCTGAACAACTGAAAATCACTGCCGACCCTGTCCTGCACTGACTGCCACCAGTAGTAGGTCTCTCCCTCAAGCTGGAAAGTGGCGAACGAAACTCTCAGGCGTCCCTCCAATACTCCAGAGGTATCGAGGTTGCGGGTAACCCGCTCCAACCAGCCCGAAGCTGCCTCAGGGTCCGCTCCCCCGGAGTAGGTCGGCGTACCAAGTCTACGAAACTCTCTGAGCGACTGGGCCGTGAGGCTATCAAACTGTCCTGGCCTCTCCCCAAAATCTGCTGAAGCAACAAGCACGGGCTCTGGTGCCGGTGCTGTAGTCCCCTGCTACGCACTCAAGGCGGCTAGTACATCGCGAACCACCTCCTCGAGAGGGGTCGCCTGAGTCGGCTCTGCGACTGGAGATGTCCTACGTGGCGACCCTGTTGGTCCACCCTCAAAGCGTTGATGCTCTGTGGAAGCAGCATCCTGGGCATCAGCTGCCCCCTCCTGCTCAGCGGCAGGTGCCTGCCTCGGGCCCCCAGCTGGGGGGCTCCGGGTACCTCTCGGAACATACGTACGAGTCATTTCGTCTATCCGCCTGCACGGATAACGCACATGTTCAGTACTTAGTTCAACAACGGTTCTCACACGTTACAAGGACGATCACACGCGTCACACAAGTCACCCACAGTTACACCCCCCCCCCCCACTAGTAGATATATAAATACTCATATAATATAGCACACAAGTTCGCATCTCTATGCGTCTCACAACAACAACCAGCGATTTAGCAATCCACCACCAACTCCCACAGGAGGGTTCCAACTCAAGCACACCACACAAACACCAATCAAAAGGCATACCCCTTGCTCGGGTATCCTTCCACAAAGAGGGGTTTATCACTTAACACAATTCAATTCAACAATCACCCTTAACCCTTCCTTCCCTTCCAAAGATTTCCATTTCTTAACCTTTACTCAAAGCTTTTCGTGTCGATCTCATGTTGTTACAACCCGATTCAGGCGTCCCCGAACCTCATTGTAACAACTAGACAATCGAACCATCATGCTCAACTACAGTGGCGCCCCTGAGTCAACCAATGATGGTGCAAACATTTTAGTTCTACTGAAAATTCGGCATGACCCATTCGTATTTTCCCTTAACCCTCCGCTTAAGCGGGACAAGTACCAACACAAATTCACAAGGCAAAAGTACACAGAGTTCTCATGCTCGGCCAAAGACACCACACAGTCAATAAACGGAGTTCTCATGCTCCTAAAGTACACAACGCAATCAATAAACGGAGTTCTCGTGCTCCCAATTACTACAGGGTACTCGTGCCCCAAACTCGCCACACACGGGCATACGGGATTCTCGTGTCCCAATCTCACCACACAAGGGCATACGGGATTCTCGTGTCCCAATCTCACCACACAAGGGCATACGGGATTCTCGTGTTCCCAACAAGTTCTCATACAACAGGTTACGGGGTTCTCGCGCCCCACCCAAAACACTCAATACCAACACACATGGAGTACTCATGCTCTAGACAAGCAGTCAACCACAAGTCAAAACTTGAACAGGATCAAACTACACTTGGAAAATTTTCGAAGTACTACACCAAAATGGCAACACCACCAACCGTTGGCTCACCCTACCATGAATGCATAGCGGGTCGGTCATTGACCGTTAATCCAATTCCGATCTCAACCATTCGGCTTCACCGATCACTAGGGAGAGGATACCAATCAAGTAATGCAAACATTGTAGCGTAAGGTTCCATTTAGGACAACCATTAAAGAGACTCACGACTCAGACTCCCTAACTCTACCCACCTAATTGACTTCGGTCCGAGGTTTGAAAATCAGTTCATAAAACACCTGTTTCAAATGAAACCAGGCTCTGATACCAAATTATCACACCCCAAATCCGGTTCTTGCCCGGACTCGAGGCATGACCAGAAATAAATAATTTAAATGGTAACAACTCAACAATAAGTTCCTGTAAAACTCTAATAAGAGACTCGAATCCACAAAATTTAGTTTAAAACATAACTAACCCTCCAGGGGTGTAATAATAATCCTCTACAAAATCTGTTCCAAACGGAAATAGAATAAAACGAAGTCGCTAGAGACACCCACACCGAGAAGCTCCCGAGCCTCTACTCCTCAATCAAGCCTGTAAACACAACAGTAAACTCACAGGGGTGAGCTTGCGCTCAGTAGAGAAAACACATAACAAGATGGACCTTAAACTCAATAAAGTCACCAGCAAAGTCAACAAGATAGATTTTAACAAACACAGATAATAGGTAAACCAGTTCAATGCCGTGGCACATGAAGTCTCCACCCTCCGATCCACATATGATGTGTCATCTCGGATTTTCCCTCAAATCCAGAGGAGACGCATAACATTGAGGCGACCGGAAACAACCCTTCGGGGCGCTTAACATCGGGATTCTCAGAAACGTCTCCAAAGGATTTTATGTCCTCGGGAACCAAGGTATTACTCCCATAGGAAGCATACACATGGACAATTCAATAATAATCAGTTAATAATTGAATAACGCACTCAACCGAAACACGAAATAATCCAATCAAAACAACCACCCATTCATTGTCAAACATAACTCACACATCACCAATTCATCACAACACACCGTGCATGAATCACATATTCACAGCACACCAATCACACAATTCACAACTTACCGTTCACTTACCAGCCTCGAACCAACGTGGCATCGATCACCTAATTGCACCGCTTGGTACAACCAGTCATACTCGATGCTCAAAGCAACCATTTAAGTAAATCAAGTAATCATTCAAATACATTCAAGTCAAGTGGGAGTTTAATCAACCAATCATAAAACCTTTAAACGAGCATTCACACATGCAATTCAACTAGTTCCGTTAGAATCTTTAGCCCATCCACTAACAACCAACAACCAAGCATGTGATCCTAACACACAACTAATCCGAGGGCTTTGCCAAGGCTCCTCTACCAGACAAACAATTCCCAAGTATTGAAAGCGAGTTACACTAGTGATTGGCATCCTATTCATTCACCACTAGACAATTCCGGTTATTAGTAATTGAAAGACAACTATTCTAGTTATTCGCATCCTATAGGCATCTCTAGGACCTTTCCAATTTTATTAGCCTAACATGCATACTAAGCATCGTAAACGAGGGGTTAAGGCTTTCCCTACCTCGAGGTCTTCCTCTCAACACTTTGATGAAGCCCGGTGGTCACCACTCCGTTCTTCACTCGGGTCCCGGCCTGGTCTTTGCTCCTCTAGCTCGATCCCCAACGTCTTGGACACAAAGAAACGTTAATTAGACTCCACTTAAACAGCAAGTAAGACCCCCAAAGCCCCTCCAAAGTTCAGCTCAAAACCAAGATCAACCAAGGTGAAAAACCCTCGACGAAACCTCCACCCTGGTCTGCCACGGACCTGGTCACGGATCCGTGAGGCCAACCATCACGGTTACCATCACGGAGCCGTGACGAGTGCTGTCACGAACTCCCTCACGGAGCCGTGACGTCGCCCGTCACGGGATCCGTCACGGATCCGTGGCGCACCAGGGCAGTTTCGCCCTTCTTCAACCTCCAGCTCCTTTTCTCCGAAAAACCACCTTCAAACCCCAAATTTTACCCCTTCCAACTCCCAAAACAGTCCAAATCCTTCAATACTCCTCTACCTATGGTAGGAATCAACACACAAACAAGTTTCCAATGATTCATCAAATCAAAGCCAACTTAAAAGCTCCAACAAACTAAAGATTTCTCAACAAAAACCCAACCAAGCTTCTCATCAACAACATCTCCCACCATTTCTACTCAAACCCAACAACACCTAGCAATTTCACCCAAAGCCCATGAAAAGAGATGAAGAGAAATGAGGATTAGAGAGTTCCATTACCTCTAGAAGATGGAGATGAAGAAGATGGTAGAGATTTTGAGGAGGGATGGCTAAAGGAAGGCTTCAAGTGTCCTCTTCTTCCTTGATTCTTCTTCAAAGCTCCATGGGAGCTCTTCTCTCTTGCTCCTACTCCAATTTTCGGCTACACCCAAAAGAATGAGTTGAATTTGCTTTTCCAATCTCATATAATACCTAGATGTGTCAAATGACCAAAAGCCCTTGAGTTAGAATCCCTTGTAGAAGCTTTTGGGAGGGTAAAAGGGTCTAAACTACTCCCTTTTCTCTCTTTCAACCAAAAAGGGACAAGTGTCCAAATAGGTTAGGTATTTTTCCAAAATAATTTCCAGCACAATAAAATAATGCTTTTAGTCGATAAAAAGTCTCGAATTGACCAAAATTGACTTTCTCCAACATTATACTCAAACGAAAGGAATTTCTCCCCTTAAGCCAACCGTGATGATGGCTAAGTCGTTTGGGTTCCGGAAAAGTCCCGAGTAACTTCTTGAGTCATCGGTTGACTTTCCGGTAGCAAGTCAAACTTGTTTGGAAAGCCGCCGGTTCGACCGGGAGCGGGTCTTACATCAGCCCCTTTTCCAGATCTGGAATTTCTTGTTCAGATTTGGATCTTGCACTATGGTCGTTGCTTGTGTACTCCTCACCTCAAAATCAGGTACCATATCCTCTTCTCCCCCTCATGCTCTGTTTCTGTCGGAGTTTATTGGGTTTCGCCGACAGTATTTTCGGTGTTGGCCGGCGGCTATTTCAACCCTTATTCATGAAGAAGTTGGGGTTTGGTGTTTGATTTTGTTGTCCGAATTCGAGTCCTTTGGGCTCCATTCCCAATTTGGGTTCGTTTGCTCCTGAAGTGCTGGCCTCCGACGATGGGACGTGTTTTCTAGCCTTACGATCCGCTTTGTCCCTCATTGTTTGCAGGTGATGGATTTTGTTGGCTTTGAAGGTGATTGTGGTGTGGTGGTTCCCTAGTTCAGCAACCTTGGTACTTTGGTGGTCTCCGGCGAGGGTGGGAGATGCGTGCGGTCGTTGTTGGTTCATCGTGTCCGACGTTCCTGCGTGGTCCCGAGGAGCTCTTCCCCATTGTGTGGCCTTTGGTCTACCTCATGTCATTTTGGAGCAAATCTACTGGTGTTGTTGTATCATTTTCATAACATTAGTTTCATGTATTTGCTTCTCATTTATCCCCAAATTCATGGGTTAAACTCCTATTTGGAGAATTGTAATCTAACTGCTATATGCAGTATCCCTAGTTTCTCGACTTTGGAACTGGTGGATTTTATAAAACCCCGCTGATAAAAAAAAAACTATATTACACTCAAATGCTTCTTCTTCCATCTATAAAACGAGATCATTTTCTCATATCAAACTCACGTGTTTCTTATTTTCAACTCAATATTTAAATTCCTCATTTAGTAAATTAATTTTATGTTTTTTAAATACTGCCCCTAAACGGGACGGGTCGAGGAATCCATGAATCCGATGGGATAATCTCGGGACAGGGGCGGGGCGAGGGGTCCCCGCCCCTAACCAGCCCCGTAGCGTCGGAGCCATCCCTCTCCGGTTCATTTTTCTTTTCAGAAGCCAAAGAGAAACACAACCCCTCGCCAATTATCTTACCTTCCAAGTAATGCCGGTGTATGAAAAAAACTCATAAAACATGTTTGGCTACCAAGAGAAAATGACACTGAACAAATTTTCTCGGAAAGATGGACAAGAAAAGTTGTCACCTTCCATGATGTGAGGCTGCCATGTCAGCTTTCCTACATGCCCTTTTGAGCATGGAAGAATAAAAAAGGAAAGAAGAAAGGAATTATACCAGAACCCCAATATAGCCCAAAACCAGATCACTCAGGCTTTGCTTGGAGCCATGAATCAATCTCCTATTCCAAATCCTTTCCCTTCTCTTTGGAATGTTCCTTTTCCCAATCTTGCATTCTCCTCCTCCATCTCCAAAATCAAGCTCCACAGAGTTCCCTATAAATATTGTGAACCAAACCGGTCTCTTTCATCGGATATCTCCGAAACCCATTTGTGTTATCTCTTTGAACCTCGACACAAATGGCTTCAATGCCCAACACCTTGGCAAGGTCCGAGTCCGTAGCCGACAGCATGCCTGAGGCCCTGAGGCAGAGCCGGTACCACATGAAGAGGTGCTTTGGTAAGTATGTTGAAAAGGGGAAGAGGGTCATGAAGCTTCACCATCTCATGGCTGAAATGGAGATAGTTATTGAGGACAAGTTGGAGAGAACACAAGTCCTTGAGGGCATGCTTGGCTACATCTTGTGCTCCACACAGGTTCAATTACTTACCCTTTACTTTTGCCCTTTATTTTTGGTGGTAAAGTGAAGTTACATTACATATTGATGGTGCTGATTTGATCTCAAACTTGCAGGAAGCTGTTGTTGTCCCTCCTTATGTAGCTTTCGCGGTGAGGCCTAACCCCGGGTTTTGGGAATATGTTAAGGTGAACTCTGATGATCTTTCGGTCGATGCCATTACTCCCACGGAGTTCTTGAAGTTCAAAGAAATGATATATGATGAGAATTGGTATGTCGTACCCTCGATTCGAAGGCTCAGATGAGTTCTTAGTTTGTATCCTGATCCTAAACGTCGTGCCTATGATGTTTGATTGTATCAGGGCCAAGGATGAAAATGCATTGGAAGTAGATTTTGGAGCTTATGACTCTCCTCTGCCTCACCTCACCTTATCTACTTCGATTGGAAATGGAGTTGAATATGTTTCAAAGTTCATAACTTCAAAGCTATCCCATAGCTTGCAAAGCGCTCAACCTCTCGTTGATTACTTGCTCTCGATGAATCATCAAGGAGAGGTACACAAAAACTCTAAACACACTCTCCATGTATCAAATCCTCTATGGTTCAGTATTGGGTTCTGAATTGTTTTGTGTAATCAATGTATGCAGAAACTTATGCTGAACGATACCATCAACACGCCCGCCAAGCTTCAGATGGCACTAGTTGTAGCTGATGTCTTCCTCGCCGCCCTTCCCATGGACACCCCTTTTACTAACTTCGAGCTGAGGTATGACTGAAAGTTCAGGAAAAACCTCACTCACTCAATTAGGCTACAATGCCTCATTTTCAACTAACTACCTTAAAGTTTTATATTTTTTTATAATCCTCATACAAAAACTTATTCTAATCTTTTTGGGTGTTAATTGATGAAATTACCCTTTTGAAAATAATAATGAAGGGTATTACATACAAACATAAGTGGGTAGCGGTAGTTTATTGAGAAAACTGTATACTTAAGGATAACTGAGTGAGATTATCCAAAAAAAATGATTACATTTCCTTTAGGACAAACTTTAGAGTAGTGACATGGTCTGATATCGAATGCATTGCAGGTTTAAGGAGTGGGGTTTTGAGAAGGGTTGGGGGGATACCGCGGGAAGAGCGAAGGAAACTGTAAGATCCCTCTCAGAAGTTCTGCAAGCGCCGGATCCAATGAACATGGAGAGATTTTTCAGCAAGCTCCCGACCGTATTCAATGTTGTCATCTTCTCTCCTCATGGCTACTTTGGCCAAGCTGATGTCCTTGGCTTGCCAGACACTGGAGGACAGGTACATATCCTTAACCAACATGTCTTACATTGTCAAAAACAGAACTAAAACAAAGATGCTCAATGTGCATACTATTTCATTACATCCACAGGTTGTTTACATTTTGGACCAAGTGAGAGCAATGGAAGAGGAAATGCTCATGAGAATCAAGCACCAAGGCCTGAATGTGAAGCCTCAGATCATCGTGGTGACACGACTCATACCCGACGCCAAGGGTACAAATTGCAACCAAGAGATGGAGCCTATCATCGGTACCAAACACTCCAATATCCTCCGCGTGCCATTCAGGACAAACACTGGGATCCTTCGCCAGTGGGTTTCGCGGTTTGACATTTATCCTTACCTCGAAAGGTTCACTCAGGCATGTACTAATATCACCTTAATAACATCAAAACCTTGTACATAACATCATCAATACCGAGCTTGACATTAGTTCTGTCTCTTCCGTGTACTAGGATGTCACTGCCAAGATCCTAGACCTCATGGAGGGGAAGCCAGACCTCATAATTGGGAACTATACTGATGGAAACTTGGTAGCTTCTCTCATGGCAAGCAAGCTTGGCATAACTCAGGGAACAATTGCACACGCTTTGGAGAAGACAAAGTACGAGGACTCAGACCTGAAATGGAAGGAGCTAGACCCCAAGTATCATTTTTCTTGCCAATTCACAGCTGATACAATCTCCATGAACGCGACCGATTTTGTCATTGCAAGCACATACCAAGAGATTGCAGGAAGGTAAAGAAAACAAAAATTCCAATAATCATACACTTAGTGCATTAACAGCTTGTTCGGTGTGTTAATGTTGAGCTTGAAATTGGTTGGATCCACAGCAAGGACAGGCCAGGACAGTATGAGAGTCATGCAGCATTCACATTACCAGGACTGTGCAGAGTTGTTTCGGGCATCAATGTGTTTGATCCAAAATTTAACATTGCTGCGCCCGGTGCAGACCAAACTGTCTACTTCCCCTTTACAGAGACACAGAAACGGCTCTCATCGTTCCAACCCGTGATCGAGGAACTTCTTTTTAGTAAAGTTGACAATGAGGAACACATGTAAGTTTCAACATCAATTCAAATTCAGGTTAATTGCAGATAACTACCAAGTATACATCTTTTGCACCAAACTATACCCAACTTTAAACTTTTACATACAGATACCTAAATTTTCAAAAAATTACATACAATTCCTTTTGTCATAAAATGACCTCCAAAATACTACTTTTTTTCATCATTTTTATCTTTTTTGAGAATCGGGTCAAGGTCATTTTCGGACAAAAATAACTGTCTAATTTTTTGAAAGTTTAGGTAGCTGGATGAAAAAAGTTCAATGTTGGGAATAGTTTTGTGAGAAAATGATACTGTACTTAATAACTATCTGCAATTAACCCTTGGAATTCCAAAACCAGTCCCTGTTGATGCACCAAGTCACTAACAATGTTACCTGAACTTGTTTCAACACAGTGGTTTCTTGGCTGACAAGAAGAAACCAATCATATTTTCCATGGCAAGGCTCGACACGGTCAAGAACATAACAGGACTGACAGAGTGGTATGGCAAGAACAAAAGGCTGAGAAACCTGGTGAATCTTGTGATCGTCGGGGGATTCTTTGACCCTAGCAAATCAAAAGACAGAGAAGAAATGGCCGAGATAAAGAAGATGCACACACTCATAGAAAAGTACCAGCTAAAGGGCCAGATCAGATGGATAGCAGCACAGACCGACAGGCACAGGAACGGAGAGCTATACCGTTGCATTGCAGATACAAGAGGGGCTTTCGTGCAACCAGCATTGTACGAAGCATTCGGCCTAACGGTTATTGAGGCCATGAACTGTGGCTTACCCACATTCGCAACGAATCAAGGAGGTCCAGCTGAGATCATTGTGGATGGTGTCTCAGGTTTTCATATTGATCCCAATAACGGGGACGAGGCCAGTAATAGAATTGCTGATTTCTTCGAGAAGTGCAGTGTGGATGCTGAGATCTGGAACAGATTTTCTGTGGAGGGGCTCAAGAGGATCAATGAATGGTAGCTGTTCATCTTCTGGATCACTCATCTTTTTCATTCTCATGTGGGGTTTTCGTAATTTTCATAATAATTTGTTTATGTTTGTAGCTACACATGGAAGATATATGCAAACAAGGTGTTGAATATGGGGTGCATTTATAGCTTCTGGAGGCAGCTGAACAAGGAGCAGAAGCAGGCCAAGCAGAGATACATACAAATGTTCTTCAACCTCATATTCAGAAACTTGGTATGCTCCGAAAAAAACATTGCTTGATCATGACATTGTTGGGCTCTGCAGCTTCTGATACGATGATTTCATGTTACAGGCCAAGAATGTGCCGGTCCTAAGAGATGAAGCTCCAAAACCAGTCCCAAGGCCATCAATGAAACCACAGCCCACAGGGACACTTAGGTAAGCAAAAGTTCCATCTTTTCAGGGTCAATTTTGCATTGAATCTGAGTTTGATTAGGTCTAACTTGTTTGTGTGTTGCAGTACCAGACGCTCACAGTCTCGGCTTCAGAGGTACGGCATTGCAACTTTTATACCACAATTTCATTTTTTTTTCAGCCATAGTTACTCATAACTTTATGAACTTTTTTAGGTTGTTTGGAGCTTGAAGATGAAGATTCAACAAGGCTACGGAGATTGGTGTTGCTGCAAATGCTATTTTTTCCTCTATACCAATAATGAACAAGTGTGTGATGATAAGGGAGAAGTGCAGACTTCTCTAATGTAAATCAATTTGTATTATTGTTTCATGTGTGGAACTTTCAATAAAATGTTGATTTGAAGTATATGAAGTTAATTAGGAAATAAAAAATCTATCAATATATAAACACGAGAATGTGACAAATATGATTCAGTTTTTGCTCCATGATAGAAATCATGTATCCAGAGAATTGAAGATGACACTTTAACATGAACCAACTATTCAAAATCAATGTATAATTAAGTTTGGACCAAAGAGTGTTTGGCAAGAAGAAGAGGAGGGAAATGGTTGGAGAATTGGAGGTGGAGGCGTAGGTGGACTCGAATTTCAGACATAACTACCTTTCAATCACGTGACTTGCAGCTGAGACCAACCGTTTTCTTCTCCTTTTCTTTATAGGTTTAAAAAAAACAATATAAAATAAATAAAAAACGGTCTTTTAGCAAGTAATGTGATTTCATCCCAGAAGTGGAAATAGGGATTGTTTACAGAGCGAAAATGAAAGTGAAGTCCGGTACCGGTGGTGGAGCTAGCACCTCCGATTCGTCCTCTCTTGCTACTGTTAGAAGGAATTTGAAGAAACCCAAATGTCAGTTTCTTCTTCTTCGTTGAATGCATTTCCTGATTATTTTGTTTGGTCTGTTCCAATGAACTGTAGATGATTTGGGTTGTCTTCAATTGGTATATTTCGTCATGGGTAGGTTTTGAAATGTCATTTTAGGAAGTGGATGATCCTCAGAATGTTTAATTATGCAGCTATCTACAGAGCTCTGTCTCAAGTTTTGTGGTTCTAGACTTGTTTGTGGGGTTTTGGACTTGAAATCTACAACATTGTGGTTGACAATTTTGTGGGAATTGTTACATCATTTACGGTTTGGGTCTGGCATTGGTTACACACACAAGATTTGGTGGTGCTAACATTGGATTAGAAGTGCTTAATAGGCTCATGTATGCTTGAGAGAGGGATGTGTGTTCCATAGGCATTTTTGGGACCTTTACTTACTTCACTTCTCTTCACGTAATTGATGTTACTTAAAGCCAATGCTGTGTTATAAGCAAAACATATATGGATTTTTTGTTGATTGAACCTAATTTGCCATTTGAGAATTGTCAATTCATGTTAAAGTAGTTCAGAGGGTGTAACCAGATTCGCTTACCTCTTTGTGTTTCCGCAATGTTGAGATTGAGATCATACTGATATAGTGTTCAAAACAATTTTGTTGGATTCACGATCCATATGAAGCCCTATTTAATTCAATTCCCCAGAGAGATTTGTTGGCATCATACCAATGTTTTCTCTTGAATTAACCCACATTCTTCATCATCTATTGGCAGACTCCAGGTTTTCACAGCAGGAACTTCCTGCTTGTAAACCAATTCTAACACCGAGATGGGTATGACTTACATTGTTTCTCGTTAATTTTGGCTGTTACATTGTTCATGAACACAACTTTTTCTTCACTAATGTTTTTCTATGATAAGTAGAAGTCAATGATCGCTATGTTCTGATTAATGATCCAACTCCCTTTGGCTTCAGGTCATCACTGCATTTATATCTATTGGTGTTGCCTTCATCCCAATTGGCCTTGCTTCCTTGTTTGCATCAGAGACTGTACATACAAATCCTTTCATAATTTTTTCATCACTAAAGTTTGGTGTTTGAAACTAATCGATATCGAGTATGGGATTTTTTTCACTTGCAGGTAGTGGAGATTAAAAACGAATACCAATCAGAATGCATCCCTGTAGAAGACAAGCTTGCATATATTCAAAGCAGTCAAACAAACAAGACATGTATCAGAACCCTTAAGGTTAGTGCAATCTCAACAGGTCCACTCAAAAATATATTTAAGATAGTTTTGTTTTTTATATCATGTTGTTATGTTGTATAAGTAAAAGCATGTACTTGAGCTGAGGTGCATTCTCTGAATACTTCACAGGTTTCAAAGCAAATGAAAGGCCCTGTTTATATCTATTATCAGCTTGATAATTTCTACCAGAATCATCGTCGGTATGTATAAGGTTCATATTGATTTGCTATAGCTTCACCATTTCTTCGTTTACATTTTTAGGGTTAATTGCAAATAGCTATTGCGTACTATACTTCTCTTCTACATAGTTATCCCTAACTTTGAACTTTTACATCCAACTACTTGAACTTTCAAAAAATTGCATATAGCTCTTTTTGCCCAAAAATGACGAAATGTCCTTGACCCTAATCTAAAAAGAAGACTTCAGTTGTGTAGATGTAAGAAGACTCCTTAAAAGATTAAACTATTAAAAAATTGTAGAAATGGTATTGTTTTAGATTAGAGTCAAGGGCATTTTCGTCATTTTCTGGCAAAAAAATGAGCTATATGCAATTTTATGAAAATTTAGGTAGCTCTTAATAACGTTTCGAAGTTTGGGAAAGTTCTGTGCAAAAGAGGTACAGTACGCAATTGCTATCTGTTTTTAATCCCCTTTTTTCCACCCGTTAACTATTTACATGTGGAAATATTCTTGCAGATATGTTAAGAGCCGAAACGACGAACAATTGAGAAGCAAGGTTTATGAGAATGATGTTACAGATTGTAGTCCTGAAGATTACGCGAATGGAGAACCCATTGTTCCTTGTGGTCTCATTGCATGGAGTTTGTTCAATGACACATACGCTTTCTCTGTAAAAGACAAGGTGCTAGAGGTCAGCAAAAAGTACATCTCCTGGAAAAGTGACAGAGAGCACAAATTCGGATCAGAGGTGTACCCGAAAAATTTCCAGAATGGCTCACTGATTGGAGGAGCAAAACTCAATGATAGCATACCTGTAAGAACACCAACCTTATATGTGTTTGTTGATCTTCAGGTTAAGCTATTAATCCACCTTTGGTTTTGGGTTTTGGATTTTGAATAGTTGAGTGAACAAGAGGATCTCATCGTCTGGATGCGCACTGCTGCATTGCCTACTTTTAGAAAAATGTACGGGAAGATCGAAGAAGACCTAGAAGCTGATGAGGAAATTCAAGTTGTGATAGAGAACAACTATAACACCTTCAGTTTTGGGGGCAAAAAGACACTGATTCTTTCCACCACAAGCTGGATTGGTGGAAAAAACGACTTCTTGGGCGTAGCATTCCTTACAATTGGCAGCACATCCTTGTTCTTGGCAATAAGTTTTATACTGCTTTATTTGGTCAGGCCAAGGTGAGTATATGATTCCATCTTCGGTTTTAAACTTAAATACTAGGCTCCATCAATGTTTCTCGTAAGGATGCTTAGTGAAATCCTTCCATTGTTGTTGCAGGCCTCTGGGGGATCCAACATACTTGTCTTGGAACAGAAGTGCATCGGGGCTTTCGATATAGAATTTTACACTATTTTTGAAAATGACAAGTCTATAGCTTAATATCTTGTGCTCCATGTGAACAATAGTTTTGTTACAGTATGATTAGTACAAGGCTTGTCTCATTTTGTTCTAAACTTCTTACTTTAGTATATGAAGAGCTGCAGTTAGCAACATACTGGTCTGAGATTGTTCTGTTATCTATCAGTGAAACATGACAGATGTCCACAAACAACCTTACTTCTCTTCTTAAGAGGATTAAAAAAAATAAGGCAAAAAAGTTCCATTGCCGGGAATCGAACCCGGGTCTCCTGGGTGAAAGCCAGATATCCTAACCGCTGGACGACAATGGATTGATGCTACCTTTGCCTATAATTTTTACATGCCTTTAACTCACCAACATTAATAACAAATTCATTAAATATTTATATTTTATAAGATAAAAGTATATTATTTATAGAAAAAAGAATACAATTGAGAAGTATATATCAACTCCGAAGTTAGGAGAAAGGGCCATTTTTCGCCCAAGTCTCAATTAACATCTAGAGTTAGAGCATGTGATGTAATAAATCAGAAATTAACAAAATAGCAGAATTAATTAGCAAAGTAATAATGTATGATTAGCAGCTCCTAAGACACAAAGAGCCAAAGCAGTGGTGAGAAAAATCCCCATCTTCTTCATCACAAGCATTGCACCACAAACCCCTTTTCCTCTCAACAAAACCTTTGCTTCCTTCTCACTCCTCCCGATTCTTCCCTTCTCGCCCGAGTAACCATCACCGATCAACCTCTCCTCAGCCGCACGATCTTCCACGTAGTACATGTTGCAGTGCATCAACACCAGAACAATCATGCGGAACACGGCGCTTGCTATGCTCTTCCAATGAAACATAGACGGTGACGGGTTGAGGTGGACCTTGAGGGTGTGTGAGGGCACGATCTGGTGGAAGAATGTCTCGGCGACCTGGCCGGTGCAGATGAACATTCCGGCGTGATTAACCTTGATTTCCTCGACCACCTCGAAGCTCGGGCTGCTCGAGAACCCTCCCACCATCGCGCCTTGATTGTCCATGTAGTTCTCGTTCTCTAGTTCGTCTTCGTTTATGAATCCCAGCGAGAAATCGTTCATCATCTCATTGTCGTTGTAGTTGTTGTAGTGATCATTCTCTCCTGCAAAGTACGTAAAAATATGTGAGTCGTGTGTAAAAACGCCACCAGATTAACAAAATCGCTAGAACATTAATCAATGGTTGATAACCGCGTGTTTTTGATATGACAAATACACTTATAATGTATCTTTAAAATTAAAAGGTTGCGAGTAAATGTTTTATAAACGTCACCCTTATAAATTAAGCACATAGTGTATGTATGTACCTTGAATTTGGTCATACTCTGGGTCTGATCTTCTCTGCTGGAAGCTTGAAATATTTTCTATAGGAACAATTTTCTGTTCTTCCACAAACATCTGTTAGTAAAACTATATGAGCTCTAGATTCATCAACAACTAAATACTCAATTTATTGCGATTAATATGACACGGGAGTAGTTTTTCTGGATGTGAAATAGTATTATATTCGTCTTAAAATAAGTGTCAACTTAGTCGTGGAAGGAACTGACAGAACTGAATAGCATATAAATTAAAACATACCTTGCCTAGATCTTTATCCGACATTCCAACCCATCTGAGGTTCTCTACCATCCTCTCGTGCTTGATCCCATGATCGAAGTCTTTGATCTCTATTGATCTTCCATTTTGTTCTTCCCATGATCCGTTGATGTTGTAATGATCATTAATCAAATTGTTAGAATGACTCGCTGACGATCTCTCGGAAGCTGCTGCTGCAAAGGTAAAATCATCGACCCAACTAGTGTTGGGGACATTAACGTTGTTGCTCATCAGTTGCTGGGAAGCATGAGCTACCGACAATATCTCCTGCAAAATATCAGTACCGTTCTCGTTCCCGCCATTAACGATATCGTGCGACGATGAGTTATTGAGCCCTCCTTGATTGAAATCTTCCACCATTAAAGGTGGCATCGATAGCCTATGCTGCAACCTTGCGCATTGTAACGCAACATCAACCTACAAAACATGTGCCATAACATAAAAACGTTACATACATTAATCAACATTTAGATAGTCGGTAATATTATAGACCGGTTAGTTTGAAGTCTGTAATATTTATCATTCGCTTGTACGTTTTCATCAAACTGTATGTCACTTTAATTGATATATAAAATTGATTCCTTTCGTTTGTTCCTCAAAAAAAATTGTTGGACCGACAGGTACGTAAATAATTGTACTGTGTCCGTACCCTGGATGGAGGATATCTCATGGTTCCATAATTGGGTAGCGTCGGAGGTTTGAAGCTCCACGGCTCATCCGGTGCGAACTGGTTCCATTCGTGGTTTCTGGCTGCGTTGCTTTCGTCGGGTCTGGACCCGTACGGGTTGTGGTCGTGTGAGCTCATCTCAAGTGGGATCTGATAGTTCGAGCTCTCCAAATCTTTGAATCTTCCCTCCGAATATGGATCCGAGCTAGAGGAATGGTCGCTGCACATTCGATTATTAGTCGATGCGTTAGAATAATATTGCTCCCCGATCTTGGGAGCGATGTTCATGCTCTTCTTGAATATACGACATAAGGCATACGCATCCTGTAACACAGAAAATAGCATAAATACACATAGAATGAGGTTCAAGTAATAAGAAAAGACTTAAAATGTACCAAATGAACCCGTGTTTTAAAATTTTCGATTGGGGGCCACCTAGGCGCGCCCAGATCAATTTTGTATAGTATACTCAGTAAGTTAAAATAATTAGATGGTTATGCAGATCTGTTTGGTGTTGATGATATTATAGGTTGTGTTTCTGAATTGTTTGGTGTCGGTGATATTATGGGTTGTGTTTATCGTAATTTCATATTGTGACGATATACCTGGAAGCCAGAAGCGATATCATCGCATTCTCTTTCGTCAAGACGGTACTCGTGCATGACCCAGCCCGTTCGAGCACCGTGTGGAGCTCTACCCCGGTAGTAAACAAGGGTTTTCTTCATGCCCACGGCACGAGTCTGTGAATTTACTTTACGGTCCTTGCCGGTTGCTTTCCAGTATCCGGCTTTGGTTGCTCGGTTAGTTCTGGATCCGTTAGGGTATTTTCGGTCTCTCGGGCTGAAGAAATACCACTCCAAATCCTTGCTTGGTAACAATGATTTCCCTGCAAATATAAACATTAATTTATATTAATGGGTTATATTTGGATATTTTTATTATATGCCTTGCGTTCTCTGTACTTCCTTTGTTGAGCACATATAATTAATCTCATCATAAAGCTTAATATATTTGACTCAGAAAGCACAATATTGCAACTCTTTTTGTCTTTTTCTGATTCATCTTCTTCCTACTTTAGTTTTAAACTACAATATATCTAGGGTTTTGGAAATGGCTCACCAAAACAAACATATTATCAGATGATCTTAAAACTGATATATAGTTGATGGAAATGTGATAATTAATTAATCATGACCATAATTAAAGGATTTAAAGCATGTAATAATTAAGTATACCTGGTAAGTCCCAAGGCTCGCACTTGTAAAGATCAACTTCAGGGATGATCTCCAAATCAATCTTGCGTCCATTAATCTTTCTCTTGAGATAGTAAGCCACCAGCTCCTCGTCTGTTGGGTGAAACCTGAAACCTGGAGGCAATGAAACTGGAGCCATATGTATAACCTCTCCTTAATTATATATATATATATCTTTATTATCTGATAAATTGCTTCAGGAACTTCTTCTACCCACAAGATTAATATTGACAAAAGAGATAGGTAGAAGAAGATCCAAAGCAGAGAGAGAGAGAGAGAGAGAGAGAGAGAGATTGATGAAGATATTTGATGATGATGTTATGAGAATTGAGAGAGAGAGAGAATGTGGAGAAATGAGGAAGATGGGTTGGGGTTTTGATAAGAGGACAGAAAGGAAAAAGAAGAGGTAGCTAGTTGTACCTTTATTCATTCCTTTGATATATTAATATTTATTACGATAAATAATTAAATGTCATGTTTTGAGGTTGGTGGGTTTCTTCACAGTTCCCATAATATGGATTCTTGTTATCGTTCTTTTCAAGCTTAATTAATTAATTAATTATATAAACAAAACAACAGAAGAGAAGAGTGTGTTATTGTCTTTATGATGGATGTATATAGGAGCTGCAGCATATTGATGATAGATTGGGAATGATTCCATGCTTCCGTTTTGTCCTTTCCAAGAATCTACAATCCACACTGGTCGGTCTTCAATCTTCATTCACAGAGGCCTTTCCTTTCCACGTATCATCATTAATTCAGACCCCTAAATTCCCATGGCGGCGTTGTAACTTGTAATTTAACCTTTGCCCTACATGCTATAACTATTCCCCTCTATACTTGGTTTATTGTAAGAACGAAATATTTTGAATCTGAGATGCCAGATGGCAGTCAGAATTCTCTTTTAACTCTTCCTAAATCATCTCTCGGCCGTAGGGCTGTGTAAACATCTAACCGTCACCGAAAATCGATCGTCACCAGTTGTTCCTATCATCGGAATCACTTGAACCGGTGTCATCTGTTGTTGAAATATAAGTCTCACATAGAAAGTGTATGGACAAATTGAACACTTGATAAACATACAAGTGTCTCCACCCATCAGTTCGAGTTTTTGGATTGGATAAGGCTTTAACACCACGACGATTACAGTTTCAAAAAATACCGACCGACAACATTTTGGGTGGATACGACTTTTTATCTTTCAAACCGGTAAAAAATGACCACCCGACTTTTATTTTCATAAACCTATTACAATAATATCATGAACCCATATACGTCGTACAAGTCAAACGGTTAACTATGCATTGTTTTGTCCGTTATGGGCATAGCACTTTGGGAAAAACATACAACGTATACGAAAACGTAAGGAACAAACAGTCGGAGATACATCGTTCGTCAACACGCATGCGTCTATCTTACAAACCAAGACTTATATTTTCTTTTTTTTGTACAAGAACTTGTTTAAATTAAATATTCACGTTTCAAAACTCGAAAGTTTTTTTTTTCAAAAAGTGAAGTATTAAAAAAAGACTTGTAGATGTATGTTACTGAACCGTCACGTCTTAAAAATGAGTCAAAACTACTTAGTTATCAGTGGATACAAATACTTATAGATGTATGCTACTGAATTGTACATCTTATATCTAAATTTTCAAATATAACCTATAAAAAGCTATGAATAAGGATCTTGGAAAGTGTTCTAGACGTTTGGAGATCAAAAAAAGCATTTTGAAATAAAACGGAATTAAAGACGCAACAGATTTTAAAACGACCTTACCTTGTTCATATGAATTCCGATTTTTAAGTATGTAAGTTATCAAATCGAAGAGATGTGAAAGATCTCCAAATATATATGACTTTTTCAGAGCAGGGTACGTCGTGGCATATCCTTAACCTTTCTAAATCCTCTCATACTCTCGTGTTAACTTAATTATCTCTAGTCTATATTTGAGCCCAATTTATACAGTTCATATTTCCTTCTAATTAAAATTCTCATTTGTTAAATGTTGAATCCTAAAACCTAATCATATATAGGGCCCAACAGTTGTGGACCTAGAGTCCGATCTCTACTCCCCTCTGACGTGTATGTCTAGCTACTGCCTCGTGAGAAAGTCGTTTACAAGAGAGATGTCTTCAAGCTCCAACTGCCTTCAACACCGAACCAGATGGGACCCCTATGTCAGGTTGTTCCCCTCTTGTGAGAAGAGAGTTGGTGGAACGTGAATGCCTAATGGGGTGTGTCTGGTTTTCCTCTAACGGATCCTTGGTATCCTCTACCAGCTTTCATTTGCCCGTGTGATCCTTGGCCCCTGTTTGGCCTGTTGACCCATATCCATTTATGCCCCTTGAGTCGGATAGGCTCCACCCCGATTCAACGGGGCCTCCACGGTCCACCCTATTTAGGCCAGACCGCTCCCTACCACTTCTCTGTGACATCCATCTATACCCCTAAGTTCCATAACGTCTCACATCGAAGGGCCTCACGACCTAGTGCTGATCTAGCACATATTTTCCATGTGTCCCACACAGTTGCAGTCAAAACAATGATCCGAAAATAGCTTCTAAGCTAAAAAAAAAGTATAGATCATACCTTCAAGCCCGACTCCAAGGAACATAGTTGTCGCTGAAGCGATAGATAAGCGTCAAAGCGGTCTCGGATCCTCATGTAGTCACCCCATCTCATTCCTTCAGTGTCATCGTCAACGACTATGCATATTGCCAACGCTCCCCAATCCTGAAACTCACTCCTCTGTTCAAGGCACCGACCCAAAAATTAGACACTCGTATCCATACCGAGAAATTGTGTAAACATGATATCTCAAGGACGCATATGGGTTGTAATTTTTCCAACAGCACCAAGGACATACAGAAAGACAAAGGCTCACTTGCAAGCACCTGTGCCCTATCCCGGGCAATAAGAAAGACAAATCTGACGATTCCTCTATCCAAAGAACGAGTAACCACCTTCGAAAGTCTCCACAATTCCGTAAGCTAAACCACTTGGGGACTTCCATAAAAATTCTAAAGAGAGAGGACTCGTGCCACCAACGCGTAGGAGAAGTTCAGCCCTCTTGTGCATATTTTTGTCAACGGGACCACGACCTATTGGATGGAAAACCCGCCAAGTAGGTTATCGAGATATTCAACCTAGACACTACTGATTGTTGCCCTTGTCGAGGAAGAACATTGGTACCGACAGCACCACCAACCCTCAACCGTTGCTCCTCCCATACTAGCATGACCCGAGAACCCAAGCCAGCTTCTCTGAGATATACTATTCCTTTCACCGAACAATTTTGTAGCGCTGCAACCTTCTTGATGCAGGAGCTAGCCATGGACCGCAAGAACGAGATGTCCTCCGACTCTAGAGAAGGTTACGCATTTCCATCCTTCATCCCTCTCTGAGTCGGAGGCCCTCGTCCATCCCCATCCATGTCTTCTGAAACCCACCGGGTCGGTGAACGGTCCTCCTCTCTCGGGATCAACGCTTTGGAGGACTGCATGTCAGAATCCCCAATCGGAGACTCGACTAGTGGCTCCGTCCTCACTCCCGATGAAGACCATGAGAGATCCCCTTCTTCGTAGAAAAGATCGTTGCCGCCCGCATCACACGCCGAGAATGAGGGCCCGTCCGAATTTCAATTTCTCATCGGGCCGTGACCTCTATCGATTAGAACCCCTTTCCGCATCATCGTGCGTTGTGGTAGAGTTGTGTCGTCACCTAGAAAACCATATCAACCACCACCTCCATTTTCTCCCAAAACAACACTTTCAGAAGTGGGAAAAAGATAGGACAAGCACCTTTTACATTAAAATAAAATTACACTAGGTAATAGTACCAAAAATATTCAAAATTATATTTATATAATATGATAATAGTTATCTTACATAGTAGCTTTTAAATTGTCTTTTGAATTTTTATAAGGGATCATTGTGAAAATTTATGGTGACCTTGCATGTTTTGTAAAAAACTAGCTGTCTACTATTTTTTTTGTCTATAAATCCATTAACGTATTATTTTTTAGAAAAAAATAAAAATATTACTGTAGAATGCATATGTAAAGGTCTTAAATTACAAAACACTAAAAAAAGCTGTACAAGATTCGTCAAAAAAAAAAACTGTACAAGAAATAAATATGACATTTAGAAAAAATGATGTGATATGACTAATTAAATTCCAAAAAATAATTCATCAAATAATTTTAGAAATATAATTTTTTTTGAAAAATACGTAAACTTTTACAATTATAATCTAATTTTATAACCGCCAATGCATTTTATGTTCTTCATACCGATATATTTACCGATCCATAATAAAACTCAATCCAAAATGATGCAACTTGGGAAGGAACCACCAAGTGTAAAGTCGTGAGAAAATGGACGACTAAGTGGTCAGCAAGTGGGGTCAAGTGGACCCCAGCCTTTGCCACGTGATGGAAAAAGTATACATGTGGCAAGGTGGGTCCCTTTCCCAAGGAAGCCAAATTGGGGAGATACGTTCTCTGGATCGCAACCCCACCCAATGACCAATCCATTCCTTTTCCTTTCCATCAATCTTTCTTTTTGTGCTTTTCCTCCTTTACCGGTTTATGCTTCTTCCTTGTCAATACTATACACCAAACCAACATCGTTAACTAAAAAGATCTTCTAATTATATACAAAACTCATTGAAAATTGTGATTTATCGCTAAATATTAAAATAATTTGTGTTAATTAATAAGTAGTACTGGAATTCATTAATCCAATAATAAACATGCTTGAGTATTTTAATCAACAATTTTTAGGAAAAGTTTATTCGGACAATATGATTGCTAAAATAGAATAAGATTAAATGGCGTTGAAGATGAAGCAATTGGATATGGAGATCATAAGTTCACACTAATCGAATTTAGAAAACTGTTGCCGAAAGTTAACCAATGATGCAACATCTATTAGTAATGAAAAAGGCACAAAATTTGATAGAGCACCAACTATGTCTCTATCTCAAAGAAATTAAGTCAACCAACGTCGTATGAATCATCCATGTCCTTATCTCAAGTTAAGGATAAATAAATATCTTATGAAATAAACTGATTTTTGTAAAATTAGGTCGGCTTGCTCTTTGTTCCATCTTTAGGTTCTCTGTCATAGGATTCATTAGAGTCCCGGTTCTATGGCTAAATCTGGATTTCAGGATTGGCTGTTATTATAGATTTAGTAAGTTTATAACCGAGTAATTATGGTTTTATAGACCGTTTATAAGTGTGGGTTGCAGTTTAAATTAGCTCACCCAATACAAATTATTACGAAGTCTCGTATAAACCATTTCTTTATCAAACACAACTTAAAGATTAAGACAATCCAGAATAGGATTATCTTGAATCGGTCTAATCCCGGTTTAGTTAAAGTGTTTTTTTTATAAAAATAGTGGGATTTAGGCCCGGATTAGACCCATGTTACGAATTCAATTTTTTAGCGTCACAATAAGAATTAAACCCTGATTAGATCACGTATAACGTTTTTCTTGTTTTTATTCAAATAACGACATTTCAAATTACATTTGACTAAAATTGGCCGACTCTCTTGTAAATTACGACTAAGAAAATTGTTTGCCTATAATTGATCGACTAATCCCTCTTCCGCTTGTCTAATTTAGTGGTTATTTGTTGGTACATATATGGTGGATTATTGTACGTGTTGCTGTAATTCTCTGGTGAAATTATGTTAGTGTTGTGCGATAAAATGATAAACCTTCCCAACATCCTGAAACATAAATAACGTAGATTAATATTAAAGGGGTCAAGTACAAAGATCACATTTCGATATTATCAAAACACATTGAACAATATATCAGACCAACCTTGAAATCCCCTTGGCCATGCCCTAGAGAAAAAGACGATAGGTTTCCAAATACTCGGGTTCCATGCTGGAGGTCATCTCCGCCAGTATGCGGAACTCCCGTATAAGGGACTCACGATGTTGCTCGATACCCTTGAACCTCTCGGCCAATGCGACATCGGTAGGAATACCCGCCTTTTCCTTTCCCTTCGCCTTCCTAGCCTTTGCGGCATTTCGACCCTTAGACGGCGCCCGCAGACTGGTTCTAGACATGAACCCTCGACATCTTCAGCAACGACAACCAACATGTCCATCTAAGACATTGGGTTGCTCAAGCCGAGAGTTCTCGGTGTGCATCGATCGTCAGTCCCGATGAAATCACTATTTGTCGTCGAGAACTCGTTCTCGAAACGATGTACCCAACACAGATTATTTTGCACTAGCTGCCACCAGTGCTTCCAAGCGAATACGTGGTCGTATCTCTCCTCATAGTCCTTCTCCACATCCTCTATTTCACATGTATCTCGACCTCACAACCGCTTCGCATGACAACGGCCGAAAATGATCTTTGTGTTCATGTTGCCTTTTCAATGTAACCCGACAATTTTTTCAAGCACAATGCATACAATTAGGACTACCATCAACATAGATTAAGTGATCAATATCATTCACGTACAGCTTCTAGAGATATTTGGACCAAACACTTAAAAAATGTCTAAGCAAACCCCTTTACATACTCCAACGCTGTTGTTTCAGCTATTTTCAAGTACTCGTTTAAGCTGTCATCGATGATCCGAAAATACAATTTTGGTGGGAAGAGAAACCAGAAACACCACGACAATCGGGTAGTTGCCGAAAGTAGTAATCGTGCTCGACCAAACCTTCTAAAATTTGAATAAAAACAGGATTCTCGATGAAACATATGACTCTTATACATCGGGGAGTCATCAAAGTAGTACATAAGTTAAAACTATTAGGAACGCGCTTCACGCGCGCGAAATAGGTTTATTCCCCAAAACCTATCGCCGGCGCCTGCCCCGACTTGGTGCTTTCGTCTCCGGGAGCGCTTCACAGTTTCTGAACTCAAATCAACAGTAGGGGCGTGCCCACTCTTGTGAATCCTAAGTAGATTGGGTTCGCCGTTCTCGTCTGTCACGGTCGCCGCGTTTATCCTTCTCGGCATCGCCTTGTGTGTCGCAGACTGCGCGCCGTCGCCAGCTGCCAGGATTGGGTTCTCGTCTAGTCACGGTCACTGCGTTTTCTGGTCCGTCCCGGTCGACTCGTGCTTCACCTGTATCGTCGTCGGCGTCAGGATTGGGTTCTCGTGCTTCAGTCGCCAACACCAGGATTGGGTCGTGTTCATCTGTGTTGAGCCGTGGGTTTGCAGTATTTGGTGTATCACGGTTCAGACTGAATCATGAAAGTCTCTACCATGACTTCACGTCGTCACCAGAGCTCCAAAACTTCGGTCAATGGTCTGCTATCGGAGGTAACCACGACGTTAGGATCAATTGTGACGACATTGAATCTTGTGTTAGCAATTTCGGAGGGATTGGTGAAGAACTCCGGTTGTTCAAAGAAGGCTCATTCTTCCGTTAACCGGAAAGCGCCGATAGAAGAGAATGTTTGTAGTACCAACCGGAGAAAGAGGACTAAGAGGAGATCGTCTGGGGGGGATGCTGCTGGAGCAACTTCTGCTGCTGCCAAGGCTCCGGTCGCTGATCCGGTCACAGGTGCTGTGGATGATGAGGGCAGCGTCTCACATTCGGATTCTCGAGCCTTAATTCTCGGAACTGGCTTGGAGACACAGCAGGTTGCTGTAGAGAAGCATTCGATAGCTCACCGCTTTCGCAGGCCTCGCAGGATTGGTAAGTTTGTTGAACAAAAGGATGAAATCTTTGTTCATAGTTTACCTTTCGAGGCATCGGAAGATTGGACACGCAACGTTTTCAGTCCATTTGGTACAGTTGTGTCTGTGAAGGTCTCTAAACGCCCAAATCGAAGTAATCGATACTTTGGTTTTGTACGTTTCGATTCAATTGAGGCATCAACTAAGGCAGTGTTTTAAACTTAATGGGTACGTGTTGTTTGTTTCCACGGCCTGGCATCGTCGATCGCCCACTGCTCCGGTGCCGGCACCAAATTCTGGTGTGCTGCCATCGGTAGACTCTGTTTCTGGTATGATGAATCACCAGAGTGTACAAAACGGGTCAGTATTGTCAGTCCATCCCACAGAAGCTGAGTCGCCGGAGAAGAACTTGGTTGTGGCGTTGATTGGAGTTGGAGATTCGCCGGAGGACTGTGATAATTCAAAAATCACGTCAGTCCGTGATTATGGGAATATGATCGATGATTGTGATCGCTGCGATCGCGTGGAGATGAAGGCTGCCGAAGATGGTGTAGTTGGGGTTGGGCCTATCCAGGTCTTGTGTGGGCCTGTTACTACTGTAGATAGGTCTAATGCTACACACCATGATGTAGAGGGGTCTGGTCAAATTGTGCAGATGGTTGTGTCTGAAACGGTGGACGCTCAGGTAGACGCCGCAACAGTTCAACCGTCTCCAAAGGTGGCCTCGCCGTGGAAGGACGTTCTCGTCAAGAAGCAGGAGAGTCGCCCCCCTAAACATCTAACGGAATTTTACACTTTGTCGTGCAAGCCGAAGGTCTCTAGAGATCGAGATAGAGTTGTTCGTCCCGTCGACATTGGGAAACAGGTTGAGCAAGTTAGAAATGGAGAAACTCAAATCGTCGGGTCGTCTCAGGGTCCCGACGCTTGGACGGTAATCCGAGAGTTGGCTGCCAAGAAGAAGGCCACGCCGATTGGCCGGTGACGTTTTGACGGGTTTTTTCTGTTTTCTTGCTCCTTGTTTTTTCTTTTTAAGAAAAGGTTAAGCCTTTTGGTTCCCCTTGTGTTGGAACCCCTCTGTTATTTGGGTTGCTACCCTGCTTCTCCTTGAATCAGAGCTTACGTTTCCTTTTTCTGGATTCGGTCTTATTAATAAATTTTCGAGCTTATCAAAAAAAAAATAGTACATAAGTTGTGCATGAACATGGGCATGATCTTGGGCAATATTCCTGCCCATTCTGTTCACCGGCATCAGGTTTAACATCCGATCCTCTACTTCCCTCATAGCAACCCTTAACGACACTCGCACCTCATGTTCCTTTTGACAAATCATCTCCCATAACATAGCACAATCCATGTTCACATGGTCGGACTCGATAGAATTGAACTGGTCCATAATTTAAATAAGATGTGAAAAAATTATTTTTGGAAGAGGAATGAAGGAGAAGTTGTGAAGTGCAAAAATAAAACAGATTCAGGGACAAGTGGCAGATTCTCTTTGGTCAGTCAAAGTTTCCTTTGCAAAACCGCATCTATAGTAGAAACAGCCCGTTCTGGATCCTTCGATTCGACATATCACTAGATCCGAATATGCAGTTTAGGTCAAATCTTTCTGCTTTCCAGGTTGATTCCACACCCATTAAGCTCCATTGTAAATGCTCTAAGATCTTCCATAATGGGAATAGACCGAATCTGTCTATTCCCGATCTAATTGGCCCAATTATATGGGAAAAAATGAATTAGTCTCATAATAGACCTTGATGCGTGTTCTAATCTTTTAGGCGTCATAGTGACAATTAGACCCTGATTAAACCACATATAGGTGACGTATAGCGTTTCACGTGTTTTTATTCCAATATTGACGGGAACATTGTAAAAAAAAGTCGGTCGACTATAATTGTTCGACTTTTATGTACATTACAAATATAAAAAATTGTTCGACTTAACAAGCTCCGCTAATTCCTCTTCCGCTTGCTTAATTTAGTCGTTATTTGTTGGACAAATCAAGTGGATTGTCGTACGTATTGCTATAATTCTCTAATGGAATGTTGTTAGCGTTGTGCGATAAAATTATAAACCTCTCTAACACCCTGAACTGTAAATAACGTAAATTAATATTCACATGGCCAAGTACAGAGATCACATTTTGGTATTATCAAAAAACACAAAACAATATATCAGACCAACCCTGAAATCCTCTTAGACATGCCATGAAGAAAAAGCCGACGGGTTGCCAAATCCTCGGGGTCCATGTCGGAGGTATCTTTGTTCTGGAGTAAGCGAAACTCCCGCGTGAGGGACTCATTGGCCAGTACATGCGTCGACCGCTCCTTCTTGATGGTCATCAAGCTCTCGACCAATGCGGCGTGGGTAGGACTATCGACAGTCTCCTTGCCCTTCCCATTTTTTAGACTTTGCGGCATTCCGACCAAGAGGGCGGTTCTCGCGACATCTTTAGCAGCGGCCGCCAACATGTCCATCTGAGACATTGGGTTGCTCAGGTTGGGAGTTCTCGGTGTGCGGCGTTCCTCCGCCCAATGAAATCACCATTTTTCGTCAAGAATTCATTCTCGAAACGATTTTCCCAGCATGGATTGTGTCGCACGATCTTCCCCACTAGTGCTTCAAAGCGAAGACGTGACCGTATCTCTCCAAATAGTCCATCTCCGCATCCTCCATGACTTGTTCATCGGATCTACCAGATTGGTAGATGTGCTTGAATTCGGATTGCGTTTTCTTACGCTCCAATGCTGCTTGCATTTCTCCGTCGATCAATCTGATCGATGTGTTTCGACCGTCGCTTGGAAGAATTCATGATGGACGGCCTCCCAAAAGGACATGGCCGTCTGATCAGCCCACGCTCCGAGTTCTCAGAGTTATTCAGCTATGTAGAGACCAAGGGCGTCTCCTCTAGTAGAGTCTATTTCTGGTACCCATGACGGGAGTAGGTTGGTCAGCCATCGTCTCCACTAGAGGTGGTGGTGGGACACAGATGCAGTACTTGGGTCTTGGGCCCCGAGTTGTAGGGACTTCCATCCCGATATAGCCCGATCCAGTCTCGTTGTACCCCTAGACCATCCCGGTATAGGCCGAGCCAGTCCCGGCTTCCTAACTCCTTGGTCCATCGGTATCATGCCATTGAGGAATGGTGATGCCGAAAACATATTATCGTTGTAGCGGTTACGCAAAGGGGTTGCCAACAATGTTCGTTGCTCCGGCGGAGACGGGACATAAGCCTCCAACTCTTGGGCCTAGTACCGCTCCTCCTCGTCATCAAAGTAATGCTATGAGTCTGGCACGTACTCCCACTCTCGGCTTTCTCCACGCCAGTAGTCATCCTGTCTTGCCTCGGCACGGCTTTGCGGTGGCGGTACATCACCGACCGCGCTGAATCCTAACTGGTATCTCGCGTGTGTGGAACCGGCCAGTTTCCCAGCTGGTTTCGGATGTCACGTAGTTGAGTGAGGAGGAACGCCGACGACGAAAGAACGTGGGGAAACGCCGGAAAAGAAGCTCGGGGAAACGGGGATGCTGTATGACCGTTGAGAGAAACGTCTGCGTCGGAGAAGAAGCTCAGAAAAACGGTAGATTGTAGAATACCGCCTGCTGAATCGCTAGTGATTTGAGGAAGAATATCGTAGAAACGCTGTGGAGCTATGAAACCACGGGGAATTGGGGATGCTTTACTATCGTCGGGAGAAACGGCGCCGTCGAAAAAGAATCTTGGAGAAACGACCGGTTGTAGAATACAAGTTGCTGAATCGTCTGTGACTTGAGGAAGAAGATCGCATAAACGCCGATGCAAGGACAGTTGCAGAGGATTTGTGAAGAAAATGTTCCGGTCGCTCGACATTTAAAGCTGTTATTCAATTTCAGTTTGAATTTAGTTGCCACGCGTCCAAAAGAGGACTCGTCGTGCACGATTCCGCTGAGCCTGAATCCGTCGAATAGACTCGAGTCAGAGTCTACGGATTTTTCGACATCGAAAACGCGGTTTCACGGATTCAGCCTCCCGCCAACTCTACATACAGGTATGACGGCACAAAACTACAAACCGTACGATTCGACGGTACAATCAGACACATATTCAACATCATCATAGAAGGTCTTGTTAGAGATAGAATACATTCAAATACTTAGATATATTCTTGTTAGATATATCTAAGTATTTGAATGTATTCTATCTCTAACAGGTCTAATAAGCACAATGAAAAAAAAATCATTATGAACCAACCGGTAACCAAAAGAGCAACTACCATTCCTGCTCCAATAATTTCTTCATATATTAACCTGATACACCACCTAATTACCATTACAATTACAATTACAATTAGTCAACCCAAAATTTATGGCCCCAACTGATTTAAACCCATGTGTAATATTCATCACACAATCGCCATGGTACCATTACTAAAATCAACCATTCCGCTGATGACTCTGATATCAGTCACTGTACCCTACAATGTCATATTTTTGGTACACCGCGGCTTGATTCTCCTCCCACCACCTCGTTGCTTCCCTATCACTATATCTTTTCCGGCTACAAAGCATTACAAATTGTTTCAATCAAGAAAAGTTTACACCCTTAATGAAAAAAAGAGAGGCTCAATTGACGAATATTTACCTGAACCTCACTCGTTTCAGACTAGTCTCCCCGCTAGGTAGATTCATGAACGTTATGTATACCCCGGGCTCATACTGCTTTACCCATTCATGATGATCTGTTCTTGCAATGCACCTATCCTCAGCTGATATATCCTTGTCTTTTTGCAGCATTGCTCCGTATGGGCGTGGAGTCCCCTCGTGAGTGGAGTTTTGCGTCGGTATTGGTCTGATTTGTGGCATTCTTGCATCTCCTTCGTCTCTTGGTAGTCTTCCCTTGGAGGACATTGAATGAAGCTGCACCAACAGTATAAAAACTATAATCGAGTTTTCAACTATCATCTTCAGCTCTTAGTCCAAGTTCAAACCTCATTTCCTAGTCTATTTCCTAATCTAATCACAGCCTATGGCGTGTACCAAGATTCGAACTCGGGATCTCCCTTATGTGTAATTAATTATGCTTAAAACAGAGAAGTGGATGCAAAAAAAAAAAAAACCTGCAATGCCAAAGCTTTTATGATCTCTTTTGCCTCTTTACACTTAGCAGCTTCATCCTTAGCCACTGACCAAGCTTCCTCAACTGTTTCTCGACAGTCCTGAAGCCTCTTGCTCCCGAGTTGACACTGCTTATCGAGGTTCCTAACCTGTTAAGAATGTATATCATGATAACACATTACACCAAAAACAGTGAATCAATCGACTAAGGAGCTGATATGTTGTGGAAAATACCTCAGCTCGTAGCCTTTGAACCTCTGCAGCAAGCACATTATCTGACTCTGCATTCATCGTACTTGAAACTGAAGGACCTGATTGCTTGCACGCTCGGTCATCAGAAGGCAATTGATTGTTGAAAAATGGAACTAGTGCCACATTGTTATCGCTCAAACCCGTTTCAAATAGTTTGGGACATTGCACTTGTCCCCAACGTGCTGATAAAGAAGAAGCCGGCTCCATATGCTGCTGTGTTTCCCCTCGGTTCCTCAAGCTCTTCCTTACACGAGATTGGCCTTTTGCATTCCAACATTGCACAGTTGATGATAGATGACGAGCCTTTGAGCTTTCTTCTCCACAATCATCTGAAGACGGCTTATGTCTGACCAATGGCGGCCTTGGACTCTGGCTTTCCAGCTTCCAAGTTCTCCATGGACATGTAAGCCTTTCCAGACGATTAAAGCATGGATCACAGACTCGAGAGGGTCTGCTTTTATCTGGTGCCAGAGACGCATTACTGACCTTCTTGCTACTACATGAACCACAGAAGACAAGGCCACAATTGTAGCAGTTATGTTTCTTCCTAGTCAGTCCGAAACCCAAGTTGCATCCCTTACAAGCCGATTGATCATAAACAGAAACAGACTTGTGTAAGCATATTGCAGCTGTGACACTCGACCCACAAGCAATGCTTTCCACTTGTCTATCTCTCAAGCCTTCCACAAGAGTCGGTAAGTTCCTATCTTCGAAATCACCCAATCCTAGCTGCCCGTTTAGACCCTTCCCCCAAGTATAAACACTTCCACTCCAAGTCAAGACAGCAACGTGATATGACCCCGAAGAGATCTCCTTAACAACCTCTTCCTTGAGCTTCCCTCCAACGACTGTGACTGATTTGTCCTTGGCCTGTGGATTCCCGAGCTGCCCATGAACCGCACTTCCCATTGTGTAAACAAGTCCGGTACTAGTGAGCCCTACTGTCATCATTCTTCCACAAGAAACTTGAACAAAATCATGATCCACAAGTTGAGCTACACATGTTGGTAAGAGTTTCTTCATTGTATCGTCATGGCCAAGCCTCCCTCTATCTCCATCTCCCCAAGTGAATAGTTTCCCCTTTCCACGATCAACCTTAACTTCCACAATAGCAGCCGTGTGCCAAGGGCCACAAGCAACCGATTTAACTACCAAACCCTTTAAAGATTCCACTTCCTTTGGTTGAGAGACACATTGAAGATCCCCGTGCCCGAGCACCCCGAAGATTCCATCCCCGTAAGTAAATAGCTGCCCAGAAGCCGACACTATTGCTGTGTGCCACTCCCCACAGGCAACACTCGATATGCTCACACCCTGCAAAGGCCCGGAAAGCCTGTGAGGCCACCACTGATTTCTTCTTGTACCATAGCCATTGTCACCCCATGTGTAGAGCTCGCCCGATGGAGTCAAAGCACACGTTTGATACTCGCCACAAACAATGGACTTTACATGGACACCGTTAAGAGAGTCTACAATTTTGGGATCACTCGAGCCTAAATTAGCCTTATGACCGAGCCTACCCTTCTCTCCCTCGCCCCAGCAAAACACTTCCCCATGTTTGGTAACTAGACCAGCGTGTGTCCCACCTAAGGACACACTTTCCACATCTAGCATCACCGTGGATTCTAGCACTTTGGGTAACGAAGTATCAGCTTGTTTTGTATCGTCCCCCCCTAAAATCCCTGCTATTCCTTCGCCCCAGATCATGATATCCTTTAGAACATCGTTTTGTTGCCTTCGTTGAGACCCAAAACTTGGAGCTAGGGACTGACTATGCATATTATTTTGGAGCTCTGAGCTTCCTAAACTAGGCCCTCTCTTCTTGTGCTTTTTGGGATCAATACATGGAGAGTTTGGAACTAAGATGTCCATTACATGTTGCATCTGTGACAACCCCGACCCATAAGTGTAAAATCTCTCGGATGGCCTCTCTGAACGTGATGGAGATGGACTCCCACATACACTGTGTACCTTCTACAAAACAATAACAACATGAACTTGGTTTCAAGAATTTCATGGCACACACAATATCACAATATCCGAAATTCATAGCACCTTGTACTTTGTTTCAAAATGACAATTTCACCCCTGATTTTTGTCTCCCTTAATTCTTTTCATCGTTGTTTTTGAAATTTTTCTTTTTAACCCGAACCCAAACAACTGCAAGCAAAAAGAACGACAATTATAGGCAATAAGCGAGCATAGAACCTGAGAGTATCCAGTGGCGTCCTCAAGAAGTCCAAGATTGTACTTCCTTCGAGTATAACCGGCTGGGCTGTTGGTACAGCTTTGTGCACCTCTTCGACTCGATAAGCTGTAGAACAAGCTAGACTGACTGTACCCAGATATTAGGGTTTTTAAGCCTACAAGCCAAGAATCAGCCTGCCCTTTGTCCTTGCATATCTATCAAACAAAACATTCTCAGCCTAAAGAAGATATGCACAAAATCAATCAAAATTACATTATAAGAGTGAGGCATTAAATGATTACCAAATTCAATGATCGGTCACCATTTGCATAGATTAATGAAAATGATTGGCCCTACAACATGTGAAATTGCCATAGCTGTATATAAGAAAATGCTTAAACATATAACTGATTGAACATTATTAAGCAAGAAAATAAAATATCTAAAAATGTCTTTGTTTCTTACAGTGCTCTGCCCTGTAACAATATCGGTAACTGAGCTCAGTCTCAATTGTTTTTCCTTTTGTCCAGAATACCAAATCAGATGCTTCTCATCCTGCAAGCCAATTTGAACTCGATCAATGGATGATTCACATAAAAGTGCTTATATGCTATCTGAATCGGGTTTTCTTTATTGTTTCGGATAATAATTGCATTCACATCCGAATCCAGTAAGTACTATACAATATAGGGATAATGACACAAATATACCGCGTGCTTTAATTTGTTTGCAAGTTGTTACTGGTATCTTCGTTCTGTAGCAGGTTGTTACTCGGTACTTTTCTTTGTTGCATTGCTAGTTAAAATTGACATAAAAAACCACTAAAAAGGCACGTAACACACATGTGACCGGCCGAATTTTCAAAATGTCGAAATGAACCTTCTTCCTCTTGTTTGGATGTGAGTTAAAATTGGGAGTAGTTTAGTCTTTCTGATCGGGTTTTCACTTTGTTATTGACAGTTCAGTTAAAAAAAGTACATGGTAACAAATTGCTACAAAACGAAGACGACGATAATAACCCGCAAACAAACGAAAGTACGCGGTGATATGAATTTTACCATAAAACTTACCATGGAAAGCCTAAAAGGACAGAATTTGGGCTTTCCTCTTCGGCCACACTTCAAAAGATGTGCACCCTTCTTTATAGCTAGAATTGCCTGAACATGATCACAGAGATTCATTCATCAAGGAACACTGTAGTTTACAATATGAACAAGAATTAAAAATTGAAATTACCACAATGATATATGCTTAGCTAGATTATAACAAGTTCAATATGCAATCAATTTTGGGCATGATTGTCATGCAAAAAAGGCTTGTTAACACAGTTAATAACATTGAAATGACCAGATGAGATCATAATTTGAGATTAATTTCAAATAGTATCCATAAGCAGAAAACACAACAATTACATGAATTAGAAGGAGAAATGACAAAGACAATGCCTGAGCCTGAGCCCTGAGGATCTTGCAAAACAAATACAACCCAGAAACTGATCACAACTCAGAACCCAAAACTCAATTACCATACATAGCCCACAATTGCACCCATCAAGTAAAAAGGTTAAATTTTGAACCTTTTCTATGATTTCAAGCTCCAGAACTTGAAACCATTAGCTTCAGAAAAAAGAAGATAAAATTCTAATTCAAATTCAACCCAGAACAGAAGAGAACAGAATGGGGGAAATTAAGAATCCACAACAAGATCATCATTCTCAAAAACATAACAAGAACACAAACCTGTTCAACAGCTCTGTCAGAGGATTCTTCAGCCATGGTTAATGTTGGTTGTGGCAGAGAATGGTGTCCCAATAAGGGAACCTAGACAGAGAAGGAATGTTGAAGAAGAAGCTCAATAAACTGTTGCTTTGCTTTGCACAGAAGAGAAAATAAAAATAAAAATGAAAACTTTCTTCTTCTGGTTCATGGGTTAGCGTGAATGTGAATCGATTCTTTCTTCTTCCATCACTGTTTTTGTGTTCACTTAGATACTTGTGCACACACCTTCCCTATCAATGGAGACCCCTCTCTCTCTCTCCCTATAAGTATAAGCTACCCTCCTAAGCACGTGTACACATCAAATCACGTGCTATCACCAACAAGGATTGTGGAATTAATTGTGTAATTAATTAACATTTAATAATAATTTTTGAATTTGTTCCTGTTGCAGTGTAGTACAGTACCTGTATTGTATTTACGGTAAAAACCTGTTTTTGGTTTATCTCGCAAGTTACTATAATTAACCACCTGAGTCAGTTGCCTGGTAAAAAGTTAAAGTATAAAGTTGAACTCAATCTACACTGCCTGACTCTACTGTACTGGAAAATAGGCTACCTTGAAATTTTACCTGTTTATAAAATTAAATTGACATGTGAGAAGTTTTAAATGTATCGGATTAAATTTTATAATTAAAAATAAACATTTTTTATTAATTGAATTAGAGTATGAAAGTAAAATATTTATATTATTAATTTTCAATAATTTCATTCACATACAAGTTGCACAAGTTGAATTCTTTTGGGTTGAATTCGTCTGGGTTGAATATAAGGTACAAGGTAAGTTTGTCATCTGCAAAAGTGAAGGTCAGAGTCAGAGACATGACAAGTGCTGTAATTCAAAGATCTTTTTGTGAAGAAAAGGAGGGGACGAGTTAGAAAATTAATAATTGTGCAAGTCAGGACATAACAACCATACCGAGCTCTGGTTTTGCAATTGCTGATTCTATCTCAACTCATTTTCAAAAATAATTGTTTTTGTAATGTTGGGTTGTGTCAAATATAAAAGTATCTTGGGAGAGATTTTGTCCAAAAGTGATGGGATATATCATCTTAGAGGCTATGAGATTCAATTTCTATAGGTAATTTTGAATTGGATTGAATACAATATAAAATTAATTTCCTTTAAGTACGATTTCATTTCAAAATATAATCTAATTGTCTCACTCTTTTAGTTTATTGATCAATGTAATCTATTTATTCGTTTGATATCGATCTATTAGATTAATCGAGTTCGAATTAACTCATCCGTCCGATGAATTTGACCACCACAAATTAGTTCGATGGTGTCAAACTTAATGTCGTCTAACCCATTTTCGCATCACCCACTTAAAACTCCTTATATCAACCTTTATCTTTTGTTTTCAATTTTACACTATTAGGGTAAACTTTTCTTTGTTGTTGTCTGATGCGTTTTTTTAACTGAAAAGTAGGGATTATTCATGACGTGGTACAAGACTACAACCTTAAACATTCGTCCAAGATAACACTATACCACAATAACATCCAAATCAATGAAAAAGGAAATATGTCTGACCTAGAGGGTTACATGAATAACAATCAAGAACATCAATGAAAGAAACTGCTACTAGAGTAAAAGCGCTAATGCATTCTGTAAAGTTCTTCTCGTGTGTGGTTGTCGTAGTAATCAGGATCATCCCGGTAACAAACTGCATGAAGAACAAAATATAAGCTTGGTCAACCCGACTTTCAGGTCCCATTGAAGCATAAATGGATTGTGCAGACTTTCAAGGATCCAGTTTTAAGCGTCCCTCTTCGAATGTGATCGAGGGTGCCTTGGTACAAGTACCACCAATTATTCAGTAGGTAAGGCGTGTCTACAAACCACCTATCAAACTTTGAAGTTCTCAAAAAGAGAGACGAGAATGTTTCCACCCCTCATTTGAGTTATTTCGTCTCATTTAAATCCCACAACCCCAAATAGGCTCACGCCTTATGGGTTGTGCACTGGCCGCTTCCACAAGTTGAGATGTTCTTGTAGCGGCCGCCTCCCTTTCACATTCCTTTTATTTTTCACCCGGCGGTGTGACCTAGTTGAAGTGGGACCACATGATGATATAGACGTGCAGGAGGTCGCTTCCACCCCCTGATATGTCTCCCACCCGAACTAGTCAGGGACACGTCTTGGGTAACATTATGTGTCCTCTCGTGTGGTGGTGGAGGAAATTGGGTGTCCTCGTTCCTAACTTGTGTGTTCACTCTTGTGGGGGTGGGCTTAGAGCCAGGGAGTCATTTTGTTGCTATTAGAATCTGGCAATGGGTTCGGACGACCCCATGTAGCCCTCGACCCTTTGTACGAGGGGTGTGTTAAAATATCATTACTAGCCGAATGGAGTCTAGCCCAATAATAATGGTGAAAGTTCAATCACCTTTTAAAGAAATTAGGTCTCTCTTTTGAGGACTGCCGCCAGAGGCATCTCGTTCTCGATTGTGTGATCGGAGGAAGCTGGGTAGTCTCGTTCTCGGCTGCTTGACAGGAGCTGTTGTTTCAGTGAGTTGGCCGCCTTCTCTAATTTGGTATCATCAAAACACGATGCCGTGCAAAATTTCCAATTCGTGTTTGTACTCGTTCTGGCCGGAAAAGGAATCATCATCTTCTGCTTCAAGGGTTTCTTTTCACGTTTCTCTTTCTTTCCGGATTTGTTCCTGATGAATTGATTAGAAACAACAATCAGAATCAGGATAATTAGAACCTAAGTCATGTTTAGAGGGAGAAAGCTAAACTGCAATCCTTCTCCTCTTTCTGTACTGATATGCTAGCTTTCTACGATGAGTATTGTAAAATCACGCGATCATTCGGTAAGGAAGCAAAGGCAGTGAAGAAGGGGGTTAAGAAGGTAGAGGTTGTGAAGAAGGGAGGCGTTGGTGCTCGTCCGACTAAGGATGAAGTTCAACCCCGTAAGCCCCATCGTCTAGTCGGAACTAGGGTTGGTGCTCGTCAGGTCTTCAAGTTGATATCAGAAAAGCCGTTGTCGAGTTCTGGTTTGACTCAGTAGATCAACAAGGTTTCAAGTATCGTACCACCCACCGGAACAGAAATTTCCGCGGTGGAACATGGACGAGAGGTGATCATCGACAATGTCCCTTTCAGTACTTCATCCAAATGGGTGAGAAATGTGTTGGGGACTTACGACGAAGTGCTCTCTGCCATTTCTATCAAGAGACCAAACCGCAAAGGATGTCTTTTTGGTTTTAGAGAGTTTAAAGCCAAGTCTTCAGCGCTACATGCAGTAGAATCCCTCAACGGGCTCAAAGTCAATGGACATGTTCTATTCATTACAATTTCTAGGCCTGGTAAGAAGTTCAATCGTCCCTCTGTTCATGTGGGTGATTCGCTTGTTTCCTCAGTTTTACATAATGTAAAACAGAACATCGTTTATCCACACAACAACCGTGTGTTGTCTTCGTCTGGTTTACCTCATATTGTTTCTCAAAATCCTCTTGTGGCCAGCGGTGCTGTAGTAGCGAGTAGTGTTGTAAAATCTCCAGTAGTGGGTGGTTGTGGCTCGACCAGAGCTGGAAATAGAAGAGGTTCGCCGGAGTTGGTTGGAAACAAAGTTGATTTGGCTCGGAACGTGGGGGAGAAAACCAAGGATCCAAATTCGATCTCTGATCATGATAATTTGATTCATTTTTCCTCGCGTAATGATATGTGGGATTGCGAAAATTCTACTGAAAATCATGAAGGAATCGCAACGAATGAGGGTTGCGATTTAGTGTGCCCAAGTTCGTCAACGGTTGGGTCTGTGTCTGTTGAAGTTCGTATTGGGCCGGAGGTGTCTGGCTCGAAGGGTTCTATGGAGGTGGTCGATCATCTGCAGGCCGGCGAAGTGTGCTCGTCGGAGGCAACATCCGATTCAATTTCGAACTCTCAGGATACCGTATCCGGAATAACTAATCAGGTATCCAGCTTTGGGCTTGAAGTTGGGCCTGCGGGAGATCTGATCGGGGTTCTCCAAAGTAGTCCATGGATGGAGACTCTCCTTCAACCTCCAAATCCTAAACCTTTGAACAAGGGTCATCATTTGAAGCAACCTTCTAGAACTTTGAATCGTCAAAGTCCGCCTCCCAAGTTCTTAGGGGATTACTACCGCTCACATCAAACCAGTCCATTCTAGAAGTCGGGAGAGAGTTGTAAATCATGTGGACATTGGGAAGCAGATCTTATAACGTACTCAAGCTATTCATCTTGCTCATGCAACTAAAGCTTTTGATGATCCGACTTTGATGTCGGAAGGTGAATAGTGGGTCACTGATGAGTGATTTTATGATCCATTTTGTTTTTGTTTCGTGTTTTTTTTCCCGCATCTCCTTTTGTGATCTCCCTTGTAATGTTTGCCTTTGGTTAGATCATGCTTGGATCTAACTTTTTAATAAAAAAATTCGAGCTTATCCAAAAAAAAAATCTAAATTAAGAAGAGGGGGAGGATCAACCCGAGGGATAAGAATGCAAGGAGGGGGTGGAGAGGAGGTGACGACTTGCGACAGCAAAAGAGGGGGCACCAGTGAGTTGCTTGCGGGCGAAGAAACTCCCTTTGGCTTTATCGGTCGCTCTCGTCGTGGCTTGGGTGTAGGTTGAGGAACAGAGGCACCCATAGAGAAGGGTACCAATGACATGAAAGGAGAGATTCGGTGGAACCACCGGAGTTAGAGAATGCGGTAACGGAGGCCAAGCTAGGGTTGCCTTGGTTTTCTACCACACCGGGGTTTTAAGGCTAGAAATAGAGGATTGTGCCGGGAAGACATGGCGCGGGAACAGAGATAGGGAGCACCATAATCATAGAGATAAGACGGCTAGAAATAGGGTTTAACTCTCAATTTGTAACAACAAAAAATCTCTATTTATGATTTATGAAATACAATTAAAAAATTATCACTCTGACATATACTGTACCTATTTAAGTGCTAGTTTTTTTTTAAATGGGTAACCAGGGAAGTGTATTAATGCAAATAAAAAACCATATAGGGTAGAGCGTAATCGCTCTGGGTTCCAGATATGTGTCTAGGCCGACCGAGGCAAGCGCAGCGCTCATGGACCCATAAAATAGCCCACTTGTTATCGTAGACAATACCTCAAGACATCCCCTTACCAACGTCTCAAAACAACGAGACATAGAGAAAATTGTCCAAACCAAAACATAAAACAGGCAGTTCCAGCAAAAAACAAAATAATAGAAGAACAACCAAAAGTAAAGAGTTGTGAATGCGGGCTTCCCGAGACCTCCCAACACTGGTTGTTCCAGGTCTGTAGATATAGGCCAGCAGCGGCCAGACCCACCCCCGTCGGGTCTTCTCATTCCTGCATAGGAGGCTGCCCTGCTTCCGCTTGATTCATCTGGTCCTCCTCGACCTTTTCCGGCTTATACTCTCTTGGTGTGTAGCCAGAGAGCTCTAGCATACAGTTGTCCGCTCCTCGTTTTCATGCTTGTCTTCATTGACTTCGCTCCGATGGGACCTGCATTTCCAGACAGAACCCGGAGATCTTTCTCCTTCCCAACTTGTAAACCCAAGACATCTGCATATCTGTCCGAGCAAAGAACACCCCAATATTGTGGAAAACTTGGTTTGAGTTTCAATTGCAATTTATTTTACTTAACCTCCACTTTTTTCCCAACTAGTAAACCTCATGAAACTAAACGATAACTCGTATTATGCATTTTAAGTCTATTTGATCGATCTGATTTTATCTGTGACAGTGACATAGGAGCCAATAGATTCCTAAAGTTACTTTTGATAGAAAGAGCTTTAGCGAATGTCTTTTGCTTTTCATTTTAGGAGTTTGTATAGTTGGCCACAAATGGGTAGATCGATAATCGCTTTTTATGGCTTCATTTGAACAACAAACCCACTTAATTATGTACTAAAAAAATTATCACAATCCGTACAACTTACTAGGCTTGGCAGTTGTTTATGCTATAGCACAACCTTCCAGTTTTTTCAATTAAACTTAACCAAGATTAGAAAATTATGGCTTTCATAGACGGACATATGCCTCAATCATTCAAACCCTAAATAAAATATACTTTAACAAGACAGCAAATTTGGGTGGACAACTTGGTTTCGAATCTCTAGATGAAGTTCTCAGGCCGATGAACAAAATGAATTTTATTTGAAATGGAGAAATTATACTAACAAAAGTGAAGTTGTTCGAGACTACATAATCTTGTGACATAATCTGGAGACTACAAACAATATAATCGGAAGTACGTGACATAAAAACAGACAAAATGATTTTTTACCAACCTAAATCAAGAGATTTATCTTTGTGTGTTATCGGAAAAGTGACATCCACTATAAAAATACTCTTATGTGATCCTAATTGAAGTTTGACTTGTCATTCTTACTTTGATCTGGTGAGGTGCAATTGTATTGTACTCTCGTCGTGGACTGTCGTGTTTATCGTCTTCCCTCAAATAATTGGTAAGGACCTTGTAAGAAAGTGGTGTGCTAAAATCCGACCGACTTAATAGAAATTGACGATATATTAGGTAGTATTGGTCCTACCTTAAATAGGGTGTTTGGGTTGTAACCACTCAAACACTCGTTAGCAAAGCGATCACTCTGATAAGTGACAATGCCTATATCCCCTTGCTTGCTGCTCCTCTCCATAATCATTTCATATTGCTCTCTGAGTAGTACCTTAAGACTCGGCTCTTGAGGCTCCGTACCCTGGCGCTTACAAGTTAAGCGAGGGTTTCTTCCAAGCGTCAACCATCACACTCACGCGTCAAATTTGCTAATGTTGACGGGGTAGGGGGTTCACTCCCAAGTGCCACTGTTTCGACCCTTCCACCTTTATGGCTTTAAGGTTGGGTTCGAACACGTCGTGGTTACGTTACAGACTTGATCTTAGGGAAGTGGTAGGAACTAGAGCGGGGAGACGGTTGATGTGGTAGTGAGGGAGGCAACTGGATACCTGGACCCTTAACATTACGGACTATGTTTCCTGGGTGGTTGTGCATGAGCGATATCCTCCTCAAGATATCTTCCTCAAGCTCCGAGAAAGTTTCAAGTATATCGTTAGGAGTAGGTGTCGGAGAGGGGATTTGGCCAATCCTTCTTGTTTTCGAGGTGGCTGGATGGGATTGCCTAACTACATACAAAGGACACTATTTTAAGATCCCACAATGGATAGTGATATGTCATAGTCGGCTATAGCCAGATAAATGGCCGGGAAGTCTTTCATAACTGAAGTGGACCATTTACTTGAAGTGTTTGACCCTTGTCTTCCATGTTTTGTTCATGTAATGGTACATGGACACAGTAAATTACTAAATAAAAGAAGCTTGATCATTCTTTGTATCAAGATAAAATAAAGAAACAAAAGTAAAACCAGTTCATCCGTAGCAAGTTTTAGTTTTGATCATTTGAAAAGTAATCACAACAAAGCAATGATTTTATTAAATCTTCCAAGGATCACAAAAGGGAAAGAAAAAGGAAATAGTAGAAGTGGACTGACTCTAGCTTTTTAGCCCTTTATTAATGATGGGCCAAGGCCAAAGCCCAAAAGTCCAGAAACCCACCAAAAACACAAATCATTCGAGGCCTTGCATCTGCATCATCATCTTGAGGAACTCAAGGACCTTCTCAGGCTCCGGAAGAGTTTTGGCCACGCTCTCTCTCAGCAAGCACCTCTTCTGCCATGCCGAGAACTTCGGACAAGACTCCTCAACCTTAAACCCTCCGATGACCTCGTAGGCGTGGAACCAACTCGTCATCGCCACCAGCACGACGTCCACGAACCCGAACCCGTCTCCTCCGAAGAAGTCGTTGTCTCCCAAAGCTCCCTCCAGTATCTTCAATACCTCCACGAAGCTCTTCTTCGCACTCTCCTGCTCCTCTCCTTTGCTCCTCCATATCCCAGAACCAGCCTCAAACACCTGTACCCGATAAAATTGTTAACATGTACGATCTATAATTTCAGCTTAAAATAATCATGGGCTGTGTCGGGTGGGGGAGCTAGCTTTTTCAGCAAAAAATTTCAATATCAATAAGTGACTGTAAAATAATTAAAGAGGCACAATTACGAAATTAGAAGAGTTAAAAGGACACTTTTGAAAAAATCTAAGAACATACAAAAAAGTTTCATAAAAAAATTTGAGGGGGCACGTGCCCTTCCTGGGCACCATGTGGCTCCGCCACTGGCTGTGTCACCTTTTTTTCTACGAAGTCGGCCCAGAAGCGAGCACGGGCCTTGCCGTAGGAGCAAGGCGGGAGCAGAGGAGGGGAAGGCCAGGTCTCGTCGATGTAGTTGACGATGACGTTGGACTCGCACATGGGCTTGCCGTCGTGCAAGAGGACGGGGACCTTGCCGTAGATGGGGTTGGAGGAGAGGAGCAGCTCGCTCTTGCCGCCGAAAAGGTCCTCCTCTTGTGCCTTGTACTCCACGCCTTTCTCCGCCAGCGCTATCTTCACCCTCATACAGAACGGACTCACCCAGCAATCCAGAAGAAGAACCTCTGTTTTTGACATCTTTGCTTGCTTTTGAATTTATGTAATACTGATTTGCTTTCCTATTCAAGGCCATAGCACAGATTTATAGTACCAGCTACCAACACATTGTGATTGATCCTAAGCTTCCCTTGTTTATACCCTCAAGCACATAGTGATTATCATTTCAATGCCTCGTTTGTTTCTAATGATGGCACCTATGTGCAAATGCTCCATCTTTCACAAACTAGTCTTCCTTTTGGCTTACTCAGATGACAACAGTTGCAAGCTGGCCGGATAGGCTGTAATAACCATGCATCCTCATAGACAAGCGACTAAACAAAAACACGAGGAGAAAACAAAGACAAATCTACATTTCCCTGATAAGCAAATTGAGGAAAAGAAACCATCAACTCGATGACTTGAGATATAAGTTTCTGTACAATTCTTCTATACAGTAGATGATTCGTATAAAACTACTGTTATAACGGAGACTACAGCCAAATTAACACCTATCCCGCAACTTGCATGTTGCATGTAGGCTTAACAGAAGGGTCAGGGACTCAACCCCTAAGCAACATTGTGTTCTATTTGGATCTTTCACTTTAGATGTCATCCCATCACAAACTACTTACAGGTGGAACTTTGATGCAAACACAAATATGAAGAAAATGGTCGGGACACATCAAGTTGTTCGCCACCCAAGAGAAAGGTATCTCCAACTTAGGTTCAATACCTTGAATACGGACAAGTTTGATTACAGCACCATTAGATTGGCAGCCAGATTCCATTTCCACCTGTTTGGGAGGGTTTGCGCTTTCATCTGCACTTATGTCACTGCCAGCATCTTTAGGACCTTTCTCTTTGTCTTCTCCATCTGTTCTGGATATTTCCAAATTGATTAAGGGTTTGTCTCCAAAGAACTCTGGGAGAAGACTTTTCACAGCATCACATAATGTGAAGCTGTTACCTGCAATGAAATCAATATTATTAACAGTTAGCCCTGGAGCAACTGAAGCACAAAAAGATTATATACACAAAGCATAGATTTGTGTAATATGACGATTCTGACTTCTTCATATGACCATAGTTGTAGTTAGACTTCTTAATATTTGATGATTCAAGACTTGTACAAGACCACATTTATATATACTACACATGGTGCATTGATTAGGAAACGGGCCTAAACCCTAAAGCCCATAGGATTAGCAGTTACATCCTTTGTTGTGATGTGCAACAAGTTGCAGCTAACAATTGCATTCTACACATTGAAGTATTTGTAGGATTTCACAGTAATTTTCCCTTGTGGTTGAGGCAGTTCAAAGTGGGAGGTGTTTGTAGCAAGTTTAGTGTTGTTGTTTCACTCTATTGATTCACTACTAGTTGTTGCCCCTGAGATGTACTAATTTATTCTTATATGTTATAAGAAGCTTAAAGTATGAACAGGGGAACACACATTACCGCATGGATCACTACATAAGAACATCCTTAGCATTAATTATGTGTTCAATTGAATCACGATTACTTTGCATTTATAAAGACTATGAAATGGATGTGTATAATATACTATTGATCATGCATGTTACGTAACTGATAATAGGGAAAGGGAAAAACAATAGTTATATTGTTCATGTTTATATCCATTAAATTAATCAGGGCAGGGTTTACCTTCTTGTCTCTGAACCTCAACAGGCCGGTTTATGTAAGATATTTTATCCCAGCTATCAATTTGTGGAGCATCTTCAAAATCATCAAAATCCTCAGTGACACTCCAGACATACAACCGAACTGGAATTCTACCTGACCAATAAAGATGGGTTTATGAATACAACAAAAACAATGCATAGATATGTTTATACATACAAAAAACCAAAGTTACACTCAGATAAAAATAACAGTGTTTAACATCTTAAGCTTTTATGTTGGAGTAAGAGGTTAACAGCTTAACAAGGTATCAGTATTGTGTCAGTCTTGCGCTTGTTTGGCTCTTTTGTGTTGCCTTCTTGTTATTTTCCGTCCTTGTGCACAACATGTATGCGCATAGACCAAAAAAACCTTGATATACTAAGCTTTTGAGTAGGAGTGAAGTTCAAACTCGCAAAACTTTCATTTCCTAAGCATTGTTAAGGGATTCAGATTTACACATTAGACAGTGAAATTGCCAGAGTTCTTAGGTAGCTAATATAAACTTCATCAATGACACATTGTCGAGTAAATATTAAGACCAAAATATGACAAGTACATTAGACTGCATTATATCGGGGACTAAAATTATCTTTATTATAACTTAAAATATGTGTACTGGCAATTCTGACCTGTCTTAGCTTGTCCAGTTGCATCCGGCTCAACAATGCTTTCTTGCAATTTTAACGAGCTTGAACTATTTTTTTCTGCATATTCATCTTCAACTGGTCCCAGTTTAAGTTTCGAAGATACCTTGGAGAATGCTTCCAAATTACCTGTTAGAAGTAATTGTTCGAAATTAAAACATAGACAAATTAGTTTGTGGCCATGTGTTCCCATGATCCCATCACTCAAGTAGTCATAACTTATAACTAACTTAAGAGGAGGAGACACCACTGGTAATTATGGCTAATTTTCTAACTACAAAGGAAACATGACACTTAATTTGGGACGGAGGAAGTAATGTGTAACAGAATGAGGTTGACATAGCTTTGCACTAGAAACACTCTAAGCCTACACCAAACTACAATGGTAGATTACAACCATCTGTCTTAGCAGAGCTTCCACAAATGAGAATGTAAAATAAGTATTATTTGACAAACTCAAGGACTGCTCATGGCTAATAGCTCAGGGCATCATTTGTCGTCTCATTTTTTCTTCATTTTAATATCGATGCAATCAAATATAAGACAAATGTCCAATAATGTATGATAAAACTTGATCAATCTGTACTTCCTAATTCAAAAGTTTGTGTTCATCATTTAGTTACACTAGCAATCTCTTCTATGAAACTTTTTATAGGTAGCCAGTAATTCAAAAATGGCTGCAATATAATTGCACAGGATCATACAAGAAGACCAAAGAAAGAAAAGGAGAAAAAAGAGAGTATGGAATTCAGAATGCATTTCTTAGTAGAATAACACGAGGTCTTGAAAGGAAGCATAGGCCACATGAATTGGAGAGAAAAGAAGCTTCCCTGAAAAAGCACCTGAAGCAGCAAACTGATCTTGTGGTAGACTGAATATGCAATCCTATTAAACAGACTGATTTATGGATTTCCCTTTTGGATAACCAACTCATATAGGATGATAGTCAGGTTGCTTAGCAACTTGAGAGATAAATTTGATTTTTTTATTTGAATAATTACAACTGGACTTCAACAAGAATTTGTAATTGCAATCACCTGACAAAACCTACCCTTGAGCACAGAATTCCAGAGGTCCACCTGATCAGATTGGGACATGTTCATTACACTCTTGCAGTTTCCATTGATTATATATGATGCCTGTGAACATAACCAGAGACAACTAAGAACAATCAATTATCAACATTTATACGCTATCAGATCATTTCAATTGATAACCAGAGACGATTATTCTACGGTAACAATACTCTAGTAAAATATACTACAACAACCATCCAAAATTAGATAATGGAATTAAAACCTGAAGCCCTTAAACAAACAAAGTTGCATAAAACAAAGCAGCTTCATACTAACCTCTTTAAGTGAATTGATAAAACTCCACTTCACAGTATCTTCGCCTTCACAAGGGACCAATACATTAGTTGGATACCCTCTAAAATGCACCTGGGGATGTATGATTTCGAATTTGAATGTTGAATATAAATTAATGAAAAAGTTATGACTAAGAGAAACAAAGAATCAACTTTTTCGACCCACAAGTACCTAGAGTGAGTCCTCTTGTGAATAACCGTTTAAAAAGATTAACAATGACGATCGATTTCTCATACAAAATCTTTTTCACTGCCTTAATTCTGAGCTCCTAGGATTTTTATCTCTCTTTTATTTCTCAAACGTCAAATGTGAGCAACAAACCACACTCCCATAAAAAAATTCATGTAAGTACTAATAAGTATTTCACAAGCATCGTACCGTTAAATTCCAGGGTCTTTCCGGTTCTGTGCAGAGAACATCAAACAGAACTCCAGTGGGTATATGCCTGCAAGCAACAAGATAAACTCAAATGTGCCAAACTTTGCAATAACGAGAAATGAAGATCCTCAAGTGCTATGCTAGAGAGTATACTCTTGATCCAATTTTAAAAGAGACAAACATATAAAGAAACCACCAATTCCCAGGACACCAGAATTCTTCACGAAACTTGCATATATTCAATGCAAACATAAAATCACTACGGTAACTTAAGGAGCATAGTTTAGACTTTAGAGTGAAAGTTGAACAGGACTATATAGTGTAAATCTTACAGGATCATTTCTATGAAATTGAAATTTCGGATAGCACAATTAAAATAGGATACCAATCACTACAAATTTAGCACAGTCTTGAAAGATAGCTCAAACAATCAAAAATCAAAGAGTAAGCACGAACAAGGACACGCAATTAAATAAAAATTCTGCCTAATTGTCAATGAATTGAAACAAAATGAAAGAAGAGTACCATTTCAGGGGCAAGCCTTTGTACTCGAACCAGACCGTGTCCTCGCCGGGAGGAAGAGCATCGCTGAAGTAGGGTTTTATGAGCGGCACTAACAATGGCAAGTAACCAATGCGAGGAGCTAAGATCTGCAATAGAAAACGGAGTTAATTAGAAATCGACAAGCAGATGAGAAACTGAAACTGAAACCAAACGAGGAAGAAGAAGCGGCGGTTACGATGGCGGGAGGCGGCGGAGGGAGGGCGGTGACATCGGAGTCGTGGAGATGAACCTGCACCGGAATCGCCCCATCCCATACGTATTTCTTTGCTTCCATAGCTGCAATTTGATCTATCTCTCGCGATGGTATCAGAACCAGAAATGCCTGAGGTCAAAGAGAAGAGAAGTAAGCTAGTTACTTAACCAAAAAGAGAAACAAATGGGCTTGGACAAACACCTAGGCCCATTATAAAGCCCAATAATTGTAATTCGTAAAACTTCCAGTTATCGGAAACAGATTTCCACCGTCCAATCTCAATCAAACGGATAAGAACATAGATCACACGGATTGAGCCCAAAACAGTGAAAAAGCACCCGCCAAATTCCAAACTTTGGCTTCCCAAAATTTTCAACGGCCCCACCAAAACGCCCTATAAATATAACTCTCCTTCCCCAACAACCTTCATATCGCAATCGTTCAATCAAGCTCCCATCGTTTCTCCTCTTTATTCCTTGTGTTTTCGCTACGATGTCTGGGCGTGGAAAGGGAGGCAAGGGTTTGGGCAAAGGAGGAGCGAAGCGTCACCGGAAGGTGTTGCGCGACAACATCCAGGGGATCACGAAGCCGGCGATTCGCCGCCTGGCGAGGCGTGGCGGAGTGAAGCGTATCAGCGGCTTGATCTACGAAGAAACCCGTGGCGTTCTGAAGATCTTTCTGGAGAATGTTATCCGTGATGCGGTCACCTACACTGAGCACGCCCGCCGCAAAACCGTCACCGCTATGGATGTTGTGTACGCCCTCAAGCGTCAGGGCAGGACCCTATACGGCTTCGGCGGCTGATTCTACTCCATCGATCGGCGACTGTCTGACACTCAAGAGATAATGAACTGTAGTTTGTCTTTGGTAGATAAGTGGTTATGTAAAATCTCTTGCTATGAATCGAAATCTCTATCGTTATCAAATTACTAATTCTGTTTCTTCTATTTTGTTCCTGGAAACTTGTGAAATTTGTGTTTTCATGCATATGATTTGAGAAATTTACAATTGTGTTTAAGTTCCCTTATTGCCTGTCAAAGTTTAATTCATTCAAAATGACATGCAATATGATCCAAATTTTGATCTACTTAAAAGTTTAAATTTGTTATGAAGGACTCAATAAGACTAAAGATCCGTCTGTCTTTGATCGACAGATCTCCGGTAGGTGTTGTTGTTACCTTTGGTAGTGTTACCGGTCGAATCTCTTTGTCGACGAACCATTTTGGATCGTTGATAAGAAATAACGATCTGGTACTTAGTTGTCTAGGCGTTGTGTTGTCCTATCCGAGAGCTCTCATCTCATTGGTCATCTTCGATTTTCCGAAAATGATTGGTGGATGCAACACTTGTGTTGTTTTATCGGTAAAGTTTATTAATTATTAATGAATCTCCTTTTAAAAAAAAAGACCTAAAACAAAGTCCATAAATGAAATGACATTAGAAATTGATGCACTCATGCATGTGGTGGAACATATCATATACAAGTTCACATTGTTTTAGGAATTAGACTAAACTGATACAAATCTTTTCAAAAATGCAGTACATGCCTAAGATCTTTGTAAACCCACATCATTGTCAGCCTAATATCTACTGCTCCCTGAAAAATCCATCAGCCTCCACTGAATTGGAAGAGTCCTCTAGATTATCTTAATGTCTGGAGGCACTTATGACTCGAATTGCTTTCCTTCAAAGGTCTGCCCGAAGTTCCAATTCTTAGGAGCAACATTGTAAGATGTGACGGTCAGTCCACTACTACTCGTGACCTCAAATGAAAGAGGTTGGTTCTTCAAATCAGCATTTATGTGCCAGTTCTGACCCCAATTCCTACCCATTGAAAGCCATCCAGTTTTTGTACCTTTGATCTTCACTGCTGCAATGTCCCCAGCCCCGGCGACATTGGTGATTAGCACAGAAATAAATATACCTGAACCACTTACTGTGAACCGTACACCCCCTTCCTTTCTGCACTTGATTCTGTTGCAACTCAAATTAAAAGAGATAAGAAAACATTTCTTCAGTTGTTTATTCATTGATAGAATCATCAGCAGAACATGTAGTTTAACTCAGGCCTAAAAGATAATTGATATATAGCTCTAGTCACTTAGTTATATGCATTTCGAATCAAGTAAAAATATATCAAGCAGAACTTGGAAACAAAGGTATGTATGCAATTGAAAACATTCCATGAAATCAGCTGTTGTGTGTTAATAACTTAATATCAAGGGTTTAGAAGATGAACTAAGGGAAACTGTTTTGGAATAAGCTACTTGCAATTCCAAGCTAGATGACGAACCTTGCTACTTTTATCGCTACAACAATATACCTTCCTATGGCATAAAGCCCGCGCTATCAAGTTTGTAAAAACTAGCCTAACAAGAGGGACAATGCACAACCTCCAAAATTATTTTAAAATGATGATTACCCATTAAAATTTTAGAATGTTTTTATGAATTTTATTTTCTTACTGTTGAAAGTAATAGTTAGACAAGTGGAGGGAGAAGGAAAAAAAAACTAGAACTAGCTTGTTTGACCATTATTTAGAAGCAGATTGCCAGTGAAAGATAAACTCAATATAAAAAACTTTGAATCATGTCTAGATAATATGACACTGAGTCACTGACGATGAACAACAAGAGCAAAATAAAATCAGATAGTTGAACCTTAGAACCCGAAAAGCTTATCATTGAATCGGTTTGCAATCAGTTAGCTCTCACAAATATGGTTCACATACAGTACATGATAATTGTGGGGCAGTTTTGTATGTTTCTTGTTCTCATCCAACATCATCAGGACAATAATTGTAAATTTACAACCAAAAGATCAAAAATAACTTGTTTTGGGTGAGGAAGCTTCGAACTTACATCATCAGGGGAAATTAAAATTCTGCGCTTTTAGAGATTATGATTTCTTATAATTGTAGTATTGTGCACCATCCTAAATAAGTTAACATCCAAAAGTAAAAGGTTGTACATAACTGCAGAAATAGAAAGCTTTAGCACTTCAACAGGACCACAACTATCTCAGTTTCATTATTCAAGGTCCTAGCAAAACATTTCTCTACATAGAAATGGCATTTTACAAGTAGGGCAATTTTGTAATTCAACAGACCAGAGCCTAGGACTACATTGACGGCCAGCGAAGAACACGGAAACAGATTTCAAAATCCAGGAAAGAAAAGCATGTCTATGATAATGACTTCACACGGTGAAAAACAAACAAGAATCATTGCATAACATGAAAAGAAGGGGAAAAGGGTTGGGGAAGGTGGCAAGTAAACCCCAGGCGTACGCTAGCACAAAGCAGCAAAAGAATAAAGCAGAAAGCAAAACCTAGCTAGGCGTGTGAATGGCCAGGACACGATCAATCGCAGCTCAAGCACACAAAATCCATATGATATGAACAGTAAATTAGAAGAAAATGAGATGCAAAAAGTAGTATAAGATCGCGAGCATACCTCCGGTACTGGACCGGCATGTTACCGGCTTTCCAGATAGCGATCTTCTGAAAAGCCTCAATCGGGAGCACAAAATGCTTGTTCGGCGGGTTACAGTGGCCGCCGCCGTCAGCTGGGAAGCCGTAGTTGGGAGAGCAGAAGTTGGTGGCGGTGACGATGATGGACGTGCCAGGAATGCACCACCGGAGGTCGTCAACGCAGCGCAGCTCGAAGCAGGCGCCGCAGATCTGGCCGCGCTCAAAGAGAGACTCGCTTAGGCCGACGGTGGCCATGCCATAACCTGCGCGAGAGAGGTCGCCGTAGCCACACGCGCCTCCGACGGTGTCGCGGGGGTCGGAGGCGGCGTAGTAGGTGGCGCGTGCGTTGAGCCAGTCGAAGAAAGAGGCGGCCGAGGAGGATTCCGGGGAAGGGAGGAAGGAAGAAGAGTAGTGGGCGGTGGCGGTGGAGGAGAGGAGTGCGAAAATGTGGAACAAAATAGGCGGCGGTGGCGACATTTTTGTCTGATAGGGAAGTCGGTGCCGGCGGATTTACCGTTTCTAGGAACTCTATCACCGGATGGGTTCTACACACTGCCACTGGAGAGTGCGTGAGGGCTTTTCCCTCCTTTATTGTGGGTGGAATATAGATTACAAAAGTTGCCCCGAACATTTTCTGCCATCGTATAATGGGCCAAGCCCAAAGTGGACAAGCAAATAAGTTGAGTAGTTGTTATGACAAGCCCAAATTAAATATTATTTGTTCCATGAAATATAGGATAAATAATTTTCTCACGATGAATATGCATGTTTTTTTAGAGTGAAAACTTTACCGTATTATTCCTAAGTCCCGTAGTTTCTCCGGGGTGATCATGATCTACTGCCTAGTTAATTGGGGAGGATATGTTCGGCCACCCACGAGAGTCCCCAGTTCGAGGAGGATCGACGACGGTGAGATCGTGCCAATTGACTGTTTCTCGAGCCTCATTTGGGTTGGTCCCGAAAAAAATCTCCAACGGTCCCCAACATTGGTAGTGAAGCCCCCTACCCCTTGCCCCCTGATAAAGTATGTCGGGTCGATAGGTAGGAGACACTAGATCACCGAAAAGGATATGTGGCCATCAGTCTAGAGCATTGCGGTAGATCGTGGGGAAGCACCCTAGACCCATAAGGGAGCGTCTGTGGGGACCAGTCCGTCGCACGAACCAAAGCAGGTTGATGAGATAGTTGTCTAACATGGAGGAGAGAGGTAGATGGAGGAGGCGACGCCGCCATGTGATGTGAGAAAAGAAAGCGAATGCTTGAGAATGAAACCCTCCGGCGAGGGAAGATACACACAAATATTTTTAAGGGAAAACCACAAATGTATACCCTCGACTTGTGAAGTTTTTCTGAAATCTAATCTCATGTTTTTTTGTATCCAATACCTACCTTCATGTTTCGTTTATTGACAAATAGTCCCCTGCCGTTAGTGATGCAAGGATTCCTCGCGATAAAATCTTTGAATCTTTGGGTAAAATCTCTGAATCGTCGTTCCCTACACATAAACCATGTAAAAAAGAACAAAGTAGATAAAATAAACTAGAACCAAACAATTAGAGATCGAGGAAGAGGCATCGATGGAGGCCAAAGAAGTGGATACATCGATGACGGCTTCAGAGACGACGGTTGCTATTTAGGGAAAGGGATCCGAGGCGAGGAGGTTGACTGATATCGAAGTGAAACAGGTGGCAACCTTCGGAGTAGCAGGGGGGCCTGAATAGAAACCGGAGACATGTCGTTGATGGCGATGGGGAGCCAATTACGCGGGGACTAGAGGTTGCGCGAACGAAACCCTAACAGATATGGTGAGAGCTTTTCTATCGATGATACGAGATCCGACTAGAACTTTCAGGATAAGAGCAATAGATGCTCGAACTCCCAGAGGAGCCCTAAAACACGATGACGGCATCATGGAGGATGCTAGGGTTGTGTCACCAATTTGATCAGAAACGTGCAGGAATCAAAGAACTAGAAGAGGAATTGCAGCTTTTTATTACTGAATCGAAGAAACTTACACAGCAACAGAGGAGTCTCTCTCTCTCACTCTTGAAGCCGGCCAATACGTACACTCTCAATACCCTCTTCAGAACTTCCCTCGGGTCTTTATACCCCTCCCCGTCTCTAACAACCTGTAACAGACTCTAACCACTTCCTAACAACTTCTACACGTGGCTAACAAACTCCTAACAGCTTTTGTCTACGTGTCTTTATTCCAGCTGACGTGTGCTTGCCCAGAAATGCGATCATGACAATTGCCCCTCCCTCCAATGAGGCTTGACCTCAAGCCTCTGAATCGAAGCTGCGCTCCGGAAACTGCGCGCGAAGTTGGCCAATATCCTCCCATGTTGCGTCCTCCGGTAACCCTTCAAACCATTGGACCAACTTCTGAACGACGGCCTGGTTGCCACGCTTAACCATCCGTGTGCGTAAGATTCGAAAAGGCTCGACTTTCGGCTGGCCCTTTTCGGTGAGCTCCGGCAGGGTTGCCGTTGCCCGTTGGCCCTCCCCCAGTTGCTTCTTGAGTTGGGAAACGTGGACAGTTGGGTGCATGCGTGAGGACGGGGGCAGGCGCAGAGCGTAGGCGACCTCACCCGCTTTGGCAATGATTTCAAACGGTCCATAGAAGCGCGCTGCGAGCTTGAGGTTGCGCCTGACTGCGACGGAAGCTTGCCGGTACGGCTGCAGCCTGAGGAAGACCCAGTCACCGACGTTGAAGGATCTCTCCGTGCGCTTCCTGTCAGCAAACAGTTTGGCTCTGTCACGAGCGACCAACAGATGATCACGCACCATGCTCCAGACTGCTTTCCGTTCAATTGCATACGACTCCACGACTCCCACGTTGGATGTGAACACCGAGCATGCTGGCGAGGGCGGCGAGTACCCGTACAAGGCCTCAAAGGGTGTTGTCGAGAGGGAGGAGTGAAATGCTGTGTTGTACCAATATTCAGCCAGAGAGAGCCAGCGAAACCACTGTTGAGGAAGATGATGGGTCGACAGGCGGAGGTAGTTCTCGAGGCACTGATTCACCCGTTCCGTCTGGCCGTCCGTTTGCGGGTGGTACGCCGTCGACATGTGGAGCCTGGTGCCAAGCAAACGGAAGAGCTCTCGCCAGAATTGACCAACGAAGACCCGATCTCTATCGGAGACCATTGTCCGAGGTGCCCCGTGGAGTTTGTAGACATTGTCCATAAAAGCCTGTGCCACCTGGACCGCCGTAAACGGATGACTGAGACCCACAATATGGGCGTACTTGGAGAAGCGGTCAACGACGGCCATTATCGTGTCCCTGCCTGATGATCGTGGCAACCCTTCGACAAAATCAAGGCTGATGTCGAGCCAGGGTCTTGTTGGCACTGGCAAGGGTTGAAGAAGACCAGGGTAAGCGACGTGCTCTGTTTTGCACATTTGACAGTCCACACATGTCTGCACCATCTTCTTGATGTCCTGCTGCATATGAGGCCACCAGAAATGTGCTTGGACCCTTTTAGTCGTCGCTTGGATGCCTGAGTGTCCTCCCAGAGCTGAGGCGTGCAGTGCCGTCATGACCCGTTGGCGAAGATCCCCGGTTGCCCCCACATAGATCTTGCCATGGACGGTTAGTAGCACATTTCTCCATTGGTACCCCTCGATGCTCGTCGGCGCGACACAGAGCTGACGCACTAGGCCTTGAACCTCCTGATCCCCTTCGTAGCTGGCCGTGATCTCTGTGAGCCAAGTTGGCACTACCACCGATAGTTCTCGATACTCTGACTGGGTGTGACGGGAGAGGGCATCAGCTACTCTATTAGTTTTGCCCGGCTTGTACTCGATCTTGTATGATAGGACCACCATTTTTGACAACCATTTTTGTTGGAAGAAAGTGACCAACTGTTGTTCCATCAGAAATTTCAGACTCTGCTGGTCCGTTCTGATGATGAACTCACCTGTCTGGAGGTATTGGGGCCACCGATGCACCGCCATAATCATCGCGAGCATCTCCTTTTTCATATGTTGATCTTGCTGCATTCTTCGGCCCTAGAGCTCGGCTGAGAAATGCGACTGGGTGCCCCTCCTGCATCAGAACCGCGCCCACTCCGACGTCCGATGCATCAGTTTCCACTACGAATTGCTTGGAGAAATCAGGAAGAGCCAGTACCGGAGCGATGATCAGTGCCTGTTGCAGTGCTCTGAAGATCTGTTCCTCTGCTTGCCCCCACTGGAACTGGACCTCTTTCTTTAGCAGTGTTGTCAATGGACGCGCGATTTGGTCAAAATTTCGAACGAACCTTCTGTAGTATCCGGCTAGTCCTAGAAACCCCCGTACGTCTCTTACTGTCGTTGGTCTTGGCCACTCCTTAATTGCCCGAACCTTCTCTGGGTCAGTTGCTACGCCCTGAGCTTATATATAGTGGCCCAGATATTCGATCGATCTCAGGCCAAAGGAGCACTTCGATCGCTTGGCAAAGAGACGATGCTCCCGTAACCTCTGGAAAACCAGCTCGAGGTGCCTGACATGGCTTTGTACGCTGTCGTTGTATACCAAGATATCATCGAAGAAGACCAGAACGAATTTGCGTAGAAAATCCCCAAATACGTGGTTCATCAAGCTCTGGAAGCTTGTCGGAGCGTTCGTCAGCCCAAAGGGCATGACGAGGAATTCGAAGTGTCCATCGTGGGTCCGAAATGCCGTCTTGTATTCCTCTCCTTCTTCCATGCGGATTTGATGGTAACCGGCCCGTATATCGATTTTGGAGAATATATTGCTTCCGGCGAGCTCATCGAGCAGCTCCTCCACCGTCGGAATTGGGAACCGGTCTTTCACTGTGATGTCGTTCAAGGCGCGGTAGTCCACACAAAAGCTCCAAGTGCCGTCTTTTTTCCGTACCAGCAACACTGGAAAAGCATAGGGGCTCACGCTCCGGCGAATGATTCCGGACTTAATCATTTCTTCGACCAGTTTCTCCATGGCGTCCTTCTTCTCTCGATTGTAGCGATAGGGCCTGACTGTTGGCACAGTTGCCCCAGCTACTAGAGGAATTCGGTGATCGTGTTCCCTCCTCGGTGGCAACTCTGTTGGTGGCTCGAAGATGTCAGTGAATTTCTCCACACATCCATGTAACTCCGTTGGCGTCTCTTCTGGCACGGTTGATCTTAGTTCATTATGGCCCCACTGTAGAAGATAGAATTCTGCCCCCTTCTTCGCTTCCTTGCTCGCCTCCTGAATCGTAATTTCCTTGCACGGCCGTCGAGGTTGTTGCTTGCCGGTTGTCATGCGGTAGCCCTTGTCCGTGATTGTAATAGTTCGTTCAATGAAATCAAAAGTCACTGGACTGACGGTTTTCATCCAATCCGTTCCCAATACCATATTGCAAGATCCCAGAGGCATTACTAGAAATTCCCAGACGAATGACGTACCTGCCAATTCACACCGGAATGTGCTCTGACTGGTACAGATGTAGGTGTGGCCATTTCCCACATGGACGTGTGCCTCCGTCGCTGGTTGCACGATTACTCCGACCTTCCTGGCCGTTTTCTCGTCCAAGAAACACGCTGTAGCTCTGGTATCTACCAACGCCGACACAGAGAGCTTGTTGATTCTCGTTTGGACTCTCAAGGCATCCTTTCCTTCAGCGCCTAGAGCCTTCAGCATTTCCTCTCTGACTACGCCCACCCATTCCATCTCATCACCGTCCGCTGTCTATCCTTCCCAGGGTGCCTATTCAAGCTCATCTGGATGCTCCTTTGGTGGTTCCTCAGCTCTGGTCAACGTGAAAAGCTGTCTTCGGTTGGGGCAGATATGGTTGCGTGTCCAGCGAGCCGGACACGTGTAACACAGCCCTTGACGACGTCTGCCAGCGCAGAATTCATCGTTGATGGCCCGGACTGGTAGAGAATTCCTGTTTGGGCCTCCGTGTTGGACTCCTCCCCCTGGCCCATCTTGCGTCGGCCCCATCAGACCTGCCTGTCCATGGGCCCTGGGTGGATCTCTGGTTCCTGGACCCTGGTTCAGGCCAGCTCCTCTGTGCCTTGGGGGCCCTGGCCCTGTGTTGCTGGTTGTGTTCCATCCTTAGCTCGGTCCCGGCCCATACCGTGGTCTGAACGCCATCGGTCCTTGTTCTGGCGGTCTGGACGAGCTTGCTCCCCCACGCGCCGTCGTCCGTTGCACTTCCATCCGTGCGAGGAACATCGCTCTTCCCAGAGAATCTGGCTCGAGCATCAGTACTCCGGTTTGCAGATGAGGCCTCAACCCGCCGACGAAGTTAGCGATGAAGAATTCCTTTGTTAGCAACAGATTCTTCCCCATCAGCTGGCCTCGCAGCGCGTCGAAGCGGTCCTCGTACTCCTGGACGAAGTCGTCCTGACGGAGCTGCTTGAATCGAGCAATAACATCGTCGTAACGGTTCTCCTCAAATTTCCAGGCGAGATCTTGGACCATCTGAGTCCAGGTGATGTGTCTCCGGCCTCTCTGGTAATCTTGGAACCAGATCTCAGCACGGCCGGTGAAGTGCATAGCGGCGAGCCGTACTCGGAGTTCTTCTGGCACACCGCACAAGTAAAAGTAGTTCTCACACTTGCGGCTCCATGTCTGCACGCCGGCGCCGTCGAAATTGGGAAACTTGAGCTGTGGTGTCCGAAATTGCAGAGTAGCTACATGAGGTCCTTCGTCGTAGTGCCCTGCACCGTAGCGATATGCGCCCTCCCTGGCCGGGTTTGGGCCTCTCTCATCATCGTACTCCGGTTGGAACAGCGGCGGTGCCTCTCGTGGCTCTGGTGCCGGCACTCTGGTGGCTGTTGGTGGTCTCCGCGGCTCCTCGCGACATCGCGACTTGCCGTGGGATGGAAGCGGATCTTGGGGTGGTGGTGGTGTGTTGATCTATGGTGGTGCGTCAGTCGCCGTTGTTCGGCGTTCGATGTCTTCCACTCGTCCGGAGAGGTTCTGGAGCAAGGTCGACATTGTTTGGAGCGTGGCGGCGATTTCGTTGAGTTGTCCTTCGGTTCTGCCGGTCATTTCTTGTACCGGTACGGTGGCTTGATGAAGGCTCTCCTCCACCGCTCGTCGGGCCACGGCGTCGAGATCTGCTGCTCTGGTCATGATCCACAGGTCGGCGGCGACAGGCTCTGATACCAATTGTCACCAATTTGATCAGAAACGTGCAGGAATCGAAGAACTAGAAGAGGAATTGCAGCTTTTTATTACTGAATCGAAGAAACTTACACAGCAACAGAGGAGTCTCTCTCTCTCACTCTTAAGCCGGCCAATACGTACACTCTCAATACCCTCTTCAGACATTCCCTCGGGTCTTTATACCCCTCCCCGTCTCTAACAACCTGTAACAGACTCTAACCACTTCCCAACAACTTCTACACGTGGCTAACAAACTCCTAACAGCTTTTGTGTACGTGTCTTTATTCTAGCTGACGTGTGTCTTTATTCCAGCTGACGTGTGCTTGCCCAGAAATGCGATCATGACAGGTTGAGAGTTATCAAACCCTAACGAAGGAGGTGCCACCTACAAGTTTACCTGTTTCGTATCATTTTGTGAATAATTACCACATAAAGTAATAGACAGGATAGAATCTTGTACAAGAACTCGTGGCATTTCATTGAATGTAGCTTACAGAAAAAGGACTGAGAACAAGATCAGAGACTATCTGCTTGATGGATCAAAATGAGCAAAAGAATCGGAAACAAATAAAGAAACTTGTCCACAGGGACAAAAACGGATTTGAAGACGCCGAGGATGCCAAAACATCTAACCGTTAAGGGTTCTGCAGAAATGGCTGCGGCTTACCTCATTTTGGTCTCGAAGTTGCTAAGAAAGATCTTTTCAAGTGAGAACCAAAAGGGCCGGTCATGCACGCTATAAACAAAGACGGACTCTTTGCCCTTCCCTGTCTTCACTAGTTAGCATTGAAGATTGTGTGTCTCTCTCTGATAAACATCTCTTGTACGGTACAAAGCCTTTCACAGACTTTTCAGAGCTTCCTTTAAGTTTCGAGAAGGCTGATCTTTCATTGGATCCAAACAGTGAGCAGTTTGAGCCATGCTCTTTCTCCTCCCCGCCCAAAGAAAGTTGGTCACTCTCATCTTCTGATACATTACTTGAACTGGTCCAAGATCCTTCCCTCTGAATCTCCTTCTCTCCATCTCCACTATGATTAGGACACTGATGCTCTCCCATGGACACTGTATTTAGGAATGGCAACAAGGGCTGTGGTGCACCTTCATAAAAACTCCAAGGAGAAGCTGCAGCATAACCGGTCTCAGCATGATTAGAGTTTCCACTCCGGAAGTGCATGAAACAAAGGGATTCTTGTGGCCCTTGTGGAAAAGGCCTCCAAGAACAACCAGTTTCTGTGGGCGATGATTCTGCAGCAGTAGTGAAAGAGTTCCCATGTGATCTTTGAACATGTTTCTCTTCATGAACCTCTAAAGGCGGTGATTTACCTGATACCATTGTTGCAGGGGAAGGTCTGTGTGACTCTGTTACTAATACAGTCTTTCCAAAGAGCTTAAGACACCGTGTGGATGCCTCTGGTGCAGCGTCTTTGTCCAAGATGCAATCTTTGGGAAATGATTCAAGTTTCTGAACAATCAGAATAAAGAAACAATAAATATCAGTAAACCCCTATTACCAAACTTATGAATCAGTACTTAAAAGAAGAAAGAGCTAATATCTTCAGTCAGTCCTTACCACTTGAGCATGCTCATCAGGTACTGGTGAAGTGCGTCTATTTTCTTTAGGAGATGGAATGCATTCCAATGGTGTTAGGCCAACAGTGTCTTCCCCAGCAGTGGCTGAAACTGGTGAGGCACTATCATTACGAGTATTTGAACCAGTGGAGCAAAATGCATCTGACCCAACAGCCGACAGTACTGATGTAGGAGATTGGTTTTCTTGTTCAGAACCAGAGGAACTTGGAGAAGCAGGCCTCATCGGTTGCTCTGGAATAGAAGTCTCTTTATTAATGGAATTGCCCAATTTGCGCGGGTAAGGGTGCATAGGTTTCCTTTTAGGCCGGGGAGGAGGAATCTCTATAGGTTCTTCCACTGAGTTTGGGTTGCCACCACTTGCTTCACGAACAACCTACACAAATATGAATTCACTTTAATACATGAAGAAATAGACGATCAAAGAAAAGGGTGTTGGGGATAATCAGGACAAACCTTAGAGAAAAACTTTTGAGCATGGCTTCGAATCTGAACTGCAGTCTTGGTGCCCACATGTTCTGTTATGTACAATGAGAATGTTTTCAATAAACGGAGCATCAAAGTTACGTGGTTAAGTAGCATAATTTTTCATCCAATGGCACCTTCTATTTTTCGCCAAGCCCGACCATACAGCTTCAAAGCCTCAAGGAACTTCTTATGCTCTTCTTCAGTCCACCTCTCTCTTTGTTTTGTAATTGTGTATGGTTTCCTAACCTATTGAAATGGAAAACAAGTATGAGTATAAGCAAAGCCGAGTTCAAAGAAAGAGAATGCACGGGGTAGTGAAGGAATAAGACCTTGGGAGCAATATCATTCCCACAAGACAACTGCTCCTTCAGCTGAAGATCACTCATAGAATGAAGGCTAGCGCCCGAAGAATTTCCATTGTCAGCTAAAATGTTAGTGTTCGAGTGAGTACCCCCGCTTTGGTCCTATATCCAAAGAGGAAAAGATAATATATTGTATGTCAGAAAGGGTCCAAATCTATAAGGAAATGACAAGGAAACGAAAAACTTTAAATTCAGCACCCCACCCCCCACCCCCCCCAGATAGATTCACTCATCAAAGTAAGAACATGTTATCTTAATACATGGTTTGTATAATGATTGACAAATCAACATTCTGATGAATACTAACCAAACTAACAACATTATTGATAAACTAGAATGAAGCATATGCTATATAATGTGTGATTATCAATCAATTCCAAACATCACAAGACATTGAAGTTCACAAGAAGATGCTATTTCATACTTCAATGACAGATAAAGAACTCAGATTAAAGGAACCACAAGAATCAAGTATATTGAGCTTCCTAGACCAGACAGAGTTGTACATTTATAATTCAAACCATAAACAATATATGGAATCATTAAATCAACCTAAAATATACAAAAATAGCATTAAAATAGAAATTAACAAAAAAAAAGGAATCAACCTATCATGTAAACATTTTATAAGGAAAGAAAAATAACACACATACCTCAACAGCCATAGATGTGGAACCCATCACTCCCAACATGCAAGATCTTCTTCTTCTGAACAAAAATTTCAACCGACACTCCTATTGCATGTCTCGTCACAAACCCATAATTCCCTCACTAAAATATACTCCTAAACCTGATTCCGCGCCCAGATTCTTCTTCGAATCAGTGAATTTTACACAGAAAAAATGTATTTAATCGCTCAAATCTGACCGGTAAGCCCTAGAATCAACCGATCTGGAAATCGGGAACCACTAGTTGTTCTTCAATCTCTTTTACAGAAGATAAACAACTCCGATTCGACACAATTTGCTCTGTAAATAAAACTATTAACAGTAAATCCCCAGAAATGACTCGGTCGTGTCCACACAAACAGACCAGCTATCTCCGATTCAGGTGTAAATAGAGAGGTGAGAAAGGAGAGAAGAAGAGGAAGATGAAATAAGGATAAGCCTTTGGGGAGAGGGAACAGAGGACAGAGAGCGGAGGAGGAAGATGGGTGTGTAGCTGTACTTGTTGAATAGTGTGTTGCGATTTGGGGTAATTTGAGGAAAGGCCGGGGTGACACGTCGGATATTATTTTCTTAAATTTTTAGATAGAAAGATCGAGAATTCGATGGAATCTTGTGGCTCAGGTCGAAAGAGCTCCTACACACGTGTCGTCCTCTTGTCCAGTGTCTTCGCTTTTTGTCTATTTCGGGTGGCAGGAAATTATTGGGAATTATATCTTGGGATATATATCCCTACTCGCGCGCTTCTCTACTCTCACTACTCTACTTGCCCTTTCCTCACGCTAGTTTCAAGTTTTTATGACCAACCAACCACAACTTCCTTTTCTTTCATATCTAGAATGAAATCAAAGCATCTATATGGGGCCGACTCACAACATTACTTACTCATGGTTTAAGGTTTAGTAAATAGTAAATTACGAGTCACACGTTGTGTATGCGTGTCGCGTGGTTTCGATTTACTAAATCGTAAAGCAATATCTGGGTTGTAACATGGAACGCCACGTGACATTGATGTTGTAGTGATTGTTGCCAAGAGTTCTTCAACGGTTATTTTTTTAGAAAAAATATCAATAAAAATCATCCATAAATACTCTCATCCCATTCATCAAACCACCAATATTTTTTTTCTTCTCCAATATTTTTCTCTCAAATTCAACTATCCACGAAGTAGTTTGTTCGAGCTATAGATGAGTACAGAGCCAACGTTCGTGCAATAGGAGAAGGAGTCCAGCGAAAGGTCGAAGGAGTGCGCCAAAATTTGACGCAATAAGGAGAAAGCTTGAAAGCGGGGAAACCTTCCTGAAGAGAGATTATCAGAGGTCGCGTCGAAGGCCACGAGCGACTAATGCAAGATTATTTTGTGGAGAACCCCACCTATGGGCCCGATAGGTTCAGACGTTAATATCGTATGAGTCGACCACTTTGTATTCGGGTGATAAAAAAGGTAGTGAAGCATGACGATTACTTCGTTCGGAAGTCGGGCGCTGTCGGACGCATGTGGTTATCAACGCACCAAAAATGCATCGTCGCGATACGAATGCTAGCGTACGGGTGCTCGGCCGATTCGTTGGACGAATCCCTCTGACTTGGAGTAAGTACCATACTCGAATGTGTACGACAATTTTGCAAGGTCGTTGTTGAGGTTTTTATGGATGAGTACGAGCTATACCAATTGCAAAGGAGTTGAGCCAAAAACTGGAATCAGGATATAGGCGATGGTTCCCCGGTGTGATTGGGAGTCTTGACTGCTTGCATTGAGAGTGGAAGAATTTTCCAACCACATTACAAAAGACTTTTGGTCGGGGAGATCGCCACAGGCGTCCAACCGTAATGCTGGAAGTTGTAGCGTCCCGTGATGTGTGGATATGACATTTTTATTTCAGAATGGTTGCCGCGAATAATGACATCAACGTTCTCAACGCCAACCACTTATTCAGAAACTCTCTTTTTGGTCGTGACTATGTCATGTAGTACGAGATCAATGACCATCGATATGACCGACCTAATTATTTGGTTGACGGCGTTTACCCACAATGGAGTCGGTTCGTGAAGCCGATTTGTCATTCCATTACACGTAAACACAAACTGTTTGCTAAAGTTTAAGAAGGTGCATGTAAATATGTTGTACGAGCTTTTGGAGTCCTCCAAATATGATGGCACATAATATCCCGGCTCGCTCGGTTTTGGAACATGAGGACTTTGGCTGATATCATGCATACTTGTATCATTCTACACAACATGATTTAGAAGATGAACGCGATCGGTACAAACAAGGATCTGAAGAATGGTATTATGAATCTCCTCCGAAAATAGCTGATTGGACATCACCTGAACGATGGCACCAGGGGGCCCCTTTTTCCTACGAACAACACGTGGCCGCTCGTAACGAGGTGAGAAATGATAGCACCCTACAGTAACTCCAAAATTGATATTTATACAAATCAATAAATAATTAACACTCTCTCGTTTTCGTTATTGAGAAGCGCGCCCTAGCCCTAGCCGCACTATGGTGCTCCCTCCCGCCACCGTCGCTGCCACGCCCCTGCTCAATCACCACATGGGGTTGGGTCTGTAGGTCGCGCCGCCACAGTGTCACTCTGTCTCATCCAGTCGACCCCCTCGCAGACCACGCCTGGTGTGGGGGATAAGTATCGGTGGGGATGGTTGTCTTCAACACCATCTTATCCCTCCTTCTCCTTCGCCTTGGGCGGGTCCGATCCTCCTGAGGTCTCGCTGGATTCAATCTCTTTGATGCTGATGTCGGTAGGGCTTTCTGGTTCATGTCGGGGTGACCTAGTGCGGCGCCCTTGGGTAACTTCTCCTTCACGCTACAGGGTGGTCCCTCTCCGCCTGAACCCTAGACCGCCTGCCCGGGCTAACCATGACCTTGCTCTGGTGCCTAGGTTGGACAACTGAGGTCTTAGTGCCTGTAGTTCAATCCTAAATGTCCAAATGTATATATCATCGTTAGCAATAAAATTAAAGCGGCTTTATATAACTTATGTGTTGGAGTAATATATCGATGTGTGCTCTGATCTATACCCACAATGCGAATAGAACCATAGATCGAGATAGATCACACTCGATGGGTCCCTAGTCAACAAAGCTTCACTAGAAGCGACTAGTATGAAAGATGGCTCTTTATGGCCTACGTTATATTAGTCATTGGAATGAGATTCCGGAGTCTGATCATAGATATCATGTGGGACATGATATTGGACGACCCAACATGAATATGTTTCATAGATAAAGTCATGAACATATTCATTGTCGTAGCTTGTCATGTGTCCTTAGACCGAGGAGTCTTTGTGATCGATATGCAGTAAACAACTAAGCTTGACCTGAGCCTAACGTTGTCCGTAACAGGAATTCCATAACGACCAAGATTGGCTTGGGGACGGACTGCATGAGTGACACGAAAGACTGCTAAGGGATTTATCCACCATACTACGGTATGGGAAAGATATCGGTTCTCGACCGCTTGATCGAGAGTGACTGAAAGAATAGCATGGTCATGCACATGATACTTGGTATCATATATTCAGTCATCTCACATATCAAGGAACAATGATTGAGAATAATAAGGATGACGGCTCTATGCCTTATTTTAATCAGGATATCGGAGATAAAATGATAATCACAGGGACGACGGAAAGGTTAGAATCGATAGGTTCGATTCGTTATGCAGTGTCAGGCAATACTAAAGTCCCGTTAGTTTCCACTTAAATAGTCACAAGTAAAATGAGATTTTACGTTGATCTATTGACATGCATAAACCTAAGGGTCACACCGGAGAGTGAAACTCATTGGCACATTTATGGAGAATGGCCAAAAAGGAGTTGTCTCGGGACATGACCAAAACTGGGTTTTGGGTCATGTGCCCGTAAGTGAATAGGACATTACGGATCGAGACAAGGCTTGAAGTCTTGGGATTGATCACGTCGGATAATGTTGGACATTTCCGGTATGAAAGGCTTGGAGGCGATGAGCGCATCACGGGACCTCATTGGGAATGGCCACGGGGCATGTTCCAAGAGGCCCATGCAACCAAGGCACATGGAACTAATTAATCAAGTCCTGATCAATTAGTACTAAGTAAGAAAGACAAGGATTAAGGTGTTGGTGATTCACCACCTAACCCCATCTTGTCTAGCCTTACTTGGCACCATACTTGTCCTATTTACACAATACTTTTCCCATGCTTTTAGTTTGACAAATTGATGGAGTTTGTTATGTTTAACTCTTCTTTTTTCAACATAACAAACACAAGACAAGAATAGGAAACACAACTTCTCCCTCCTCTCCCTTGAAATTTCGGCCAAGGCAAGCTCCCACCTCCAATTTTGTGTTCTTGAGTCCTCAAAGAGAAGAACTATGTGACTTTGATTCCCATGTGGATACGTAGGCGTATTGGAGACTCAAGCCAATCATTCGTTACCCAGTGTTCTTGTTTTGGTAAGAAATAATGCTGAATTTTTCTCTTGTGAATCCATTCTTTGTTAGTTGTTTCATGGTTTTAATCGTCTCTTGGTTTTCATTGATTTTCCGCTGCGAGATGGTTCATCTCCAACCTTACCTCGAGACCCAACAGTTCCAACCGTCCTCTCAGGCTTGGATGGGGCAGAGGTCCCCAGTGGCTCGCTAAGACGGCACTGCACTGAACTGGGATTTGGAGGTAGCTTCGCCAAGCCCGCTGACATTGGACCCGATACCTAAGGCCAGGTTGTCTCGAAGAAGGGGAACTGGCATAACAATGGACCCGATACCTAACCCGGGTCCCCGATTTCCTACCTGGGACACCAACCAGCCGCCCACGATAAGCCTCCCTGGACGTCCACCCCAAACCCTGCGGCTTTTGTACACGCGAAGATTCGGCAGGGGTCGGGTGGTGATCAGCTCTCTACTGATTCGATTGCTGAACCCCTGCCCCAGGAGCGTGGTGGGTTTGGAGGTGGAGGATGCGCACATCCGGGGGCGCAAGATGTTGAAGTTCCATCGCCCGTGACCCATGGGAGCGCAGCTGCTGAAGCGTTGAAAATGATGGCGCCATCTCCTATGTGGGACGACAAGTTACAGGCGGGGAAGAAGCCCCATCGGGAGGGATGATATACCGCCTAAGCATTGGGGACTGGCCCTGGGAGGGGTCCCCAGACAATGCTTTGCCTCCCACCATCACCATTGTTGAGCTGTATGAGTTTCGGTATCCCGTTCCCCCCCTCGTCTTCCGTCTTTGCCCGTGGGGCATCAAAATACCGTCTGCGACGTTTCTGGTATTAAAAGACTCAGTGAATCACTGTCCATTCGTGGTCGATGAGCATGTTCCTTGATGTAAACAAAGTAATCGATTCTAAATGTTATAATATTACTCCTTTCCTTCACAATAAAAAGTTAGTCTATCATATAAATATGAATTATTTAATGGAGCGTAAACATGAGGTTAAACTCATTTTTGGATAAATTGGAATTGCTTTAACCTAAATTTAGGTGTTTCGCCAAGTGGGGCCGCGAGTATAATGCACGCGCGAGGAGGCGTTGGAGAAGTATGTCCTCGAAGTGGAGATAATAATTTTTAAAATAAATTAAAAGTACTTCAATATTTTTGTGACGAGGAGAAGTGGATAAAATATCTGTAGCCTCTAAAAGGAAACGAGCAGGGGTCAGAAAAGGTAGGCCAATTGTTGAGGATAGCTTTTAAGACAAAACGGGCCCCACCCACGAGCGAGATCAGCCCTTCAACCCCAGCTCATGGATTTTGCACTTTTGCCACGTCAGATCCACTTGCCACCCCATTTCCCGACACGTGTCTATAGTAGAAGGAGCGAGAGGCCCGAAGAAGAAAGAAAGACGTACAGATCGATCCCTGTGGACCACTCGTTCGAGTGGGCGCCTACTCCAATTATTTCTCTTCGAAAATTTCTGGCCGCAAGTTAGGCTTCGCGAATTAGGGGTTATTCGGTAAATGCGGCAAGAGTGATAAAGCGCTTAGGGAATGACACTTGTCGTGAGCGTGGAGGGTTCTAGTTCATATATTGAAACGAGAGGCTCCAAATCTTTCTCCTGGATTTTCATATCTGTCCTACTTTTATCCGCTCTCCACCCTCCAGATAATTACCGTTACGTGACAAGTTATTTTTTTTAAAATAAGAAATAACTTTCACAAGAGCATGTACACTGGGTCAAATCGGATGATTAAATCGGATAATTAAACCGTATGTCAAGTGTGCAAAATTAACATTTGCAATCCTTAAAATAAACCGTGTTTTACAGTGGTACAAACCGGATGATCAAACCGTATTTTAGTGGATGTTGACTGAATGCTGAATTGATATTTTGTTGATTTAACTAAATGGTTTATTAAAATAGTAAACGTTTTATAAAATTGAAATAAATTTTGTTAAAATAATTAATAATAAATTAATTAATTACATTATATGTTTAATTTCATTGTCCGGGAACCCCGATTCGACCCGAAAAATATTAAGATTTCATCGGAAACGGACACTGACGAGTTTTACATTTTAGATAAAAATATTGGGTCCATTTTAGATGTTGCAAAATATTTTTGTAGTGTAAAATTATCTATTTATACTTTAATTTTGGACTTATCCTATTTATTTAAATCTGATTTTACGTATTTCTTTTATAAAAAAAAAATTGGGGATGGCCACGTGTCGCAACACAGATGGCTTTCGGACGACTCGGGTCAAACGACCCACGAACCAGAAAACGGTGCCCCACAACGGGTCGACCCGCGACCTGCAAACCTTATGGTCACGGTTCGGTGCGCCAACTCATGCACGGTGCGACGCACTGTGCATGCTCTAAATATGGGAGATAATATACTCACCGAATCTAAAGGAAAAAACCCTAGTCTTAAAGAAAAAAACCCTAGTCGCCTCCTTCTTTTTAGGGAAAACACTAAGAAACAACTATAGTATGCTTTTATAGTACAAAATACAACTATGGAGTATTTTATCGACCAAATCACATCGTCTCGAAACTTAAACTCCAAAAACAATAAACATCCGTCTAAAAATAGACGGCCCATTAACCGCGTGATGAGAAAACACCAAGAAACAACTATGGTTTGACTTTATATTGCAAAATACAACTATAGAGTTATGACTGAAATTGAGGGCATTTTGGTCTTTACACCTACGTTGTTTACGGGCCGTCTAAATTTTGACAGATTTTTATGGTTTTTGAAGTTTAAGTTTCGGGATGATGTGATTTGATCGACAAAATTCTCTATAGTTGTATTTTGAGCTATAAAGTCGGACCATAGTTGTTTCTTGGTGTTTTCCCTTCTTTTTATATTACGCCGCCGACGACCATCACTAGCCATTATGGTTGTCCTCGTCGTCGTCTCCGTTGATCCACCTCCCTCGGGCCATCATCCTCTCAAGCGAAGAGGCTTCCCCTCCGTCCCTCAGATGCTCCATTTTTTTTGTGAATATCAGGTACGAACCTCGTCAAATCATGTAACATGCGTCTCCCATGCGGCGGCCATTAGAGGACAACAATTGAAAAACGATCGGAAGATATCCGGTATGTGGGTTTGGGATCCGGGGGGCGGGACAGTAAGGGGGTGTACTTTTCCACGACATCCCAGCACATGGGGGAAGAAAGGAGGGTACCACTGCATGATCCTATGGGGTGACGTTTTATGTTTCAATAAGGACCTTTATGGTTTGTTATTTTGGTTATTAGTTTGGTTTCATTTGATGTATTGTTTTAGGATTTGGATTTTAGGTCGTTTGTGTTTTCTTTCCTACTTTCTTTTGGGGGGTTGGACGTGTAGTTTTCTGTTTTTTCGTTTGTTTGAAATGTCGGCAAGGGGATGTTTTGAGGTTGTGTCTACGAATCAAAGTAGGCTTTTTCTACGGGTCCAAGAGAGTCGGGTTAGCTACAGTTAGTTTGGACGATATTCTCGAGCCCAGGGCTTTTTAGCCCTACTATGTATGGTTTATTTTTTTTTACATTAATGCACTTCCCTAATTACTTGTTTTTAAAAAGAGATAATCATTAAAGCGGCCAGTACCCTAAAACAAATTAATGATCCAATAATTCTTAGAGGCGAACCGATCCAATAGGACTCAGTTATAGCAATCATACTATTACAAGAAAAGTAACTGAAATAGGAAAAGTTACTAAAACAGAAAATAACCCCAAAATTATAACATTAATCATCTTCTAGGAACAGCTCAAGATGGGGCCTATACGTGGCTTGGTCCCTGCTTTCAAAGGGATCGTTTTTTCAACTAATCCACCGAACTTGAATACGGTGATATGACTGGGAGGATTGGCTCTTATCTGGGACTCCTCCCGGAGTAAGTCCCAGAGTCATGAATTTCTTTCATTCCTCTTGACGGGGTTGTTTCCCAACCCTCGCAAGATCTTCTCGCGGCTCCCCCGATGTGCTCCTCTTCTGGCCCCTAGGGCCCTACAACATCCCATACGGGATAGACTCAGGGAGGCCAATCTTTGAACACCTAGGGAGGCCTATCGAGGATGATTGACCGGGGGCCCAAGTGGAAGACGCCTTCCCTAGTCGGACCTGGTATCCTAGACCCGGGTTAGGTACCGGGTCCGAGGTCATGAGGGGCTCTGTCCCTCGAAACGACCCGATCTTAGGTATCGAGTTCGAGGTCAACGGTGCAAACCCCGACGATGGTGGAAGTGGCTCCCGTGCCCAATCTATAACGTACGACCGATCGACCTTCGTCGTCTTGAACTCCAAGATTGAGTCATCAAAACGAGGTATCCGCGACACCCCCCATTTGCAGTCCCGGACCATATGATCAATCATGTCACAATTCAAACAAAAAGTAGGAAGTTTGGCATATGATAGGGTAACACGGACCGGATCTTGATATTCCCATAACCGCATGATCATGGTTCGTCGGAGGGGCCGGTGAACGCCCATCCAGATTTGGACCCTTACCATACCTCCCCCAATAGAGGCCACACTAATCACAAGGGGTTTCCACATGCTCACCTAGGGTTTCCCTTATGATTTCCCCTGTCTCCCTTGTTCAGACGAGGGGCGGTATCCCCTGAGCATATACCTAGAGTTTGAGGCAGTCCAGGCGAGGAAGATTCCGGGACATCATGCTTATATTTCTCTAAGCAGTAAAGGGTGGCCGTGGAAACACCATGGCTTCAAGAGACAGAAAGTAGAAGGAAAACGTGTCTGGCTCAAGGTATTTGAAAACCACATCCACAACAGCACGCCTCAAGCATGAATGATGATGGACATCAAGACTTCCTTTTGGGGAGGATTGGAAGAAACCAGCCGGCCCACCATCCCAAATTGAAGACGAGCCGAAATATGGGGGCCCGGTGGAATGTAGGGTACCACGACCTCCATCGCCTCCTCCTCGGTGAGGCAACAAGCCGAGAAATCGGCTTGGAGGTCCCTCAGTGATGACAAATTATTACGAGGAACCGGAGCCCTAGTATGCTTGGCCACCATAGTTTCCCCCAGTTGCATGTTCGGAACCCTAACGGGGAATTCATCCTCGAGACTGGTATAGTAGACGCAAGCAAAGGATTCGGCGGCGCTGCTTTGTCAAGTACTTTAACCGGTCGTCCCCTCATCAGTGTAATCTCCCCAAACGAGAAGACCACCAAACTTTGATCACGGAGAAGTGGAGGTTGTAGGAAGTCAGAAGAAGGAAGCGGCACCACCATCGGGAGGAGAGCCTCGACAAGGGGAGACTTCGGCCTTCTCTTCCTTCCTCTTTCACGGGTTTGACGAAGGCCTGAGGAAGTTTGGGATAATGAGTGGTGGAGGGGTAGTCAACCCACCTGAGGAAGGAGACAGGTCGGCGGTAGAGAGCAGTGGCACGACAGACGAGGGTGGTGTTATGAAAGCAGGTAGGCTATAGCTTTGTCTAGGCTTTGCGGTTCCAAGTACCGAGAAGTTTGTTTGCTTGCTGGTCTTCTTTCTCACACACATTTTTACATCTGTGACAAGTTATTATTATGCATGTGTTATATAATAAGTTATAGACTAATTGGGTAAGGCTCGTCGTCTTATACCAGAAGTTTTGAGTTTGATTTATCGGAATATGCAATTTTTTGTTTGTAGCGTATGTTTTTATCATATGTAAATATATCTTAGATTTTTACTATTAACATCAACTAATGATATGTTCCTAAAAAACTAATAATATGTTAATATATATCTCGGTGAATTTAAATTGATTAAATATATATGATAAAAATGGAAGTCCATAATATTTTGAATCAAGTACGAGCCTCGTCAAATCCTGTAGCATGCATCTCCCATGCGGCGGCCATCAGAGGACAACGGTTGAAACACGATCGAAAGATAATCGGCAGGTGGGTTTGGGATCTAGGGGGTGGACAATAAGGGGGTGCATTTTTCCACGACATCCTATCACAGGGAGGAAGAAAGGAGGGTACCACTACAGGATCCTCTGGGTTGACGTTTTATGTTTCAATAAGGACTTTTATGGTTCGTTATTTTGGTTATTAGTTTGGTTTCGTTTGATATATTGTTTTAGGATTTGGATTTTAGGTCGTTTGTGTTTCCTTTCTTGCTTCCTTTTGGGGGTTCGGACGTTTAGTTTTATGTGCTGTTTGTTTGAAATGTCGGTAAGGGGATGTCTTGAGGTTGTATCTACGAATCAAAATAGGTTTTTTCTTCGGGTCCGAGAGAGTCGGGTTAACTATGGTCAGCCAGGACGATATTCTGGAACCCATGACATTTTAGTCCTATTATATATGGTTTATTTTTTTTTACAGTTATGCACTTTCTCAGTTACTCGTTTAAAAAAAACCTACTTTTTAGTAAATGGATTTAATTATTTCTAACAAGATAGTTAGATGCCAAATAACGGTCAAACCTTTAGAAATATCCAAAGTTGTGCAAGCCACACATGTATGAAGATTTGGCGAAACTTGCTAATTATGGGTATGTTTACTGTACATTTCCTGAATTGGTATGGGTTTGTCGTTGGTTTGGTTGGGTATACGCTAAAATAGTTAGGTGGGTGTTACGTTTGCGTACAGTGATATTAAGAACGTGATCCAAACTTGTGGCTCCTGAGAAGATAGCTTTTTCGATAGTGATATTCAAAGGGAAATTTTGTAAAATATGCCTCATAATGATATAAATTTGTTTTCTATGCCAATATAATTTAAAATTTGAAAAATATGCTTTTCAATTGTTTTAGTACAATAATACCCTCATTCTAATTTGAACAAGATAATTCATAGTTTATTAATTTATTTAAATATATTTTCAAAATAAATATTCAGTTTTAAATAAAATATTTTATAAATTATTAAAACTATATTTTATTTTCTTAAAAATCAAATTATTTTGATAAATATTTTTTAAAAGATAATTCAACGATAGTATTTCAAACAAAAATATTATACTTCATTATTTTTTTCAGTTTATTAATTATTAAATTCCTATTTTAATTTATATATATATATTTTAAATCGGATTATTTTGAAAAATAAATTAAAATCTGATTTTCATAATTAATAAAATATGAATGCAGTAACTAATAAAATTGAACAAAAATATTATTTTTATAAAAATCAATTTTATTAGTTACTACATTCATATTTTACTTTTAATATAATTTTAAAAATAAATTAAAATATGATTTTCATAATTAATAAAAAATATTTTAAATTTAATTATCTTTCAAAAATTATTATCAGAGTATTCTTTTTTTTTAAATAAATTCAAATCTGATTTTTATGATCGCTATTATCAACTAATTTTTTTCCTAATATATGAATATATAAAGGGAAAGAATATTTTTTATATAAAAATATTTTATTCTATATTATTAATTATTAAAATCATATCTGAATTTATTTTTATATAAAAAGCAGATTACTTTGATTTAAAAAACAGATTAATTTTTAAAGATAATTAAGATTTTAATTAAGATTCATATTTCAAATTAAATTTTAAAAAATAATTTACGAATTTAGTAACTAATAAAATTGTTTAAAATATATTTTATTCTAAAATCGAAATTATTTTCCAAATGTTACGGTTATAAAATTGAATTATCTTTCAAATTATATTTATCAAAATAATCCGATTTTAAAAAAATAAAAATAAAAATAGGATTTTAATAATTAATAAAACTGAAAAAAATAATGAAGTATAATATTTTTGTTTGAAAAATTATCGTTGAATTATATATATTTTAAAATATTTATCAAAATAATTTGACTTCTAAGAAAATAGAGTATAATTTTAATAGTTTATAGAATTTAAAAACTGAATATTATTTTGAAAATAGATTTAAATGAATTAATAAACTATAAATTATCTTGTTTGAATTAGAATGAGGGTATTATTGTCCTAAAACAATTGAAAAACATATTTTTCAAATTTTGAACTATACTGGCATATAAAACAAATTTATACCATTATAAGGCATATTTTACGAAATTTCCCTATTCAAATGGAGCCCATGTTCTGGTATAAACACGAGGACCTCTTAGGTATATTAGGCCGTAGGCCCAACTTAAATATCATTTGGATACTCCCATTTCAAATGAAGTATCCTATGTTCTTCCATAATAGTTGTCTAACTTAAGTGAATAAGAGGGTATACGTAGGGCAGAGCATTTTAATCCGTTTTAATCATCATTGGTCGGAATCGTCATCGAAATCATCGGAACCGCCAATAAAACGGCTGGAGCCAGTGACAATATGTGAAAACCGGCACCTAAAACGGGTTGGACCGGTTTTGAACGTGAAAATCAACAGTCAACGGTTAAAAGCCGACCCCTGTTTAGGCCTCATTGAGCCCACACTTATTCTAAGGCCCATAAGCATGAGCCCTATCCATTTATTTCAGCCCAATCTGTATACTTAACCAACAACTCTCCGCCGTTAGATCTTTGTCGTGTGTTGATCATAACCGTTTAATGCAAACCCTAATGCATTCAATTTACCAAAACTCACGACCTCACCTCTCACTCTCTCGTAACCGATTTCCTCTCTTTCTCTCTCATCAATTCTCTCTTTCTTCCCGATACACAACTACCGGCTTCTCGGACGTTTCTCTACTGCACGATCACACGATGCGTTCTCTCCCTCCAAACCCTCGTCGACTAGCCGTTGTGTCGCATTTATCTGGAAGCTTAAAGGAGATCTTAAAAGGAATCCCGGATTCCTTCACTTCTTCTTCAATCCTTCTTCATTCCTTCTTCAACAAGTCCAACGAGTCATCCAAGTTCAACTGTGAAGAAGGTCATGGAGAAACAATTGAAAGGTAAACCCTAACCCTAACTCTAACCGGATTTGTATTTAGGCGATTTTTGTCCAACGCTTTGTAGTTATCTGATTTTTTTGTCCAACTGCTTTGTATTTAGGTGATTTGTTGTCCATTGTTCAATATGTTTTATCAATTTAGATTAGTGTTTGGATCTAGTTTTGTTGATAAATTAGGCCATATTCAATTTAGGTTAGAGTTAGGATTTAATTGTTAGCTGAGTGAGTAATGATGAAGATGAAATTGTTTTAGTATCAATCATAAATTATTTGAAATTGCTTGTCACGCCCCAAATCCGGTTTTGACCGGACTCGAGACGTGAACTAAGAAGATAATAAACAATAATAAAACCAAAGTTAATTAACAAGATTCTCTGAATAAAAGTCTGAAAATCCGAGTTTAAAATTTAATAACCAAATAAAGTAGTGACAATATTTAATCCAAAACTGGAAGTACGCCTCTAATAAATAAATCGACCCGAACCCTCAATGAGCTCCCGAGCCCTGAGACATCCTCTAAGTCTACTCATCAGCGAAACCTGTAAAACAGTAAAAACAGAGGGGGTGAGCTTACGCTCAGTAGGAAAAAGTAGTAAATGGAAAAAGGACTTCCGTTACGTTACCAAAATTCCTCGATTAGTAAAACTTACTAAAACTGATAAAGTAAATAGAAACTAACCGAAACGTAATAATATAGATAACGGAAACCAACTAAAGAAACACAAGAACAATGGTACAATCAACTACTAAGACCACTACGAACGTTATTCAGGTCCGATACCACACAACACAAGACAGGTACCCATGACAACCGAAATGTAAGATAATCATACCACAAGAACCGATCCACACACAAGCTAAACATATACATCATACCGGAATATCCCTCGGTCTAGATGTCTTCCGGAACACAGAGCATCAGGGTGAAACAATATACATCATACCGGAATGTCCCTCGGTCCAGATGTCTTCCCGGAACACAGAGCATCGGGGTGAAACAATATACATCATACCGGAATGTCCCTCGGTCTAGATGTCTTCCCAGAACATAGAGCTTCGGGGTAAAGCCACATAATAAACATACCGGACCGGCATACACCTCAGTCGGGTATCTTCCCGGAACACTAAGCATCGGGGTAAGCAACAATACACCACATCGTGCAATACCAACCATATCAATTCAACATACCACACCAATCATGTCGCATCGTCATAGTTCACCAACATACTTACCGAACACACCACATCGGTCTATCACTCACCCGATCATAACACAAGTCCACATTCAATATTACATTCATCACATTCATCCAACCAATCATATCACGAACAACCATTCATATCTCATTCATCATAATTCATAAGGCATGTTATGATTCTTAAAGTAATCAAAGAAGATAATATGCATCAACGTTTAAGGACTAAAGACTACAATCAAGCACAATCAACAATCAATACTAAGGCTCGACATGACCATTCTACTAGCACGACAATTCCCATAATTGAAAGCGGTTATTCTAGTGAATCATATCCTATATGCAAACTAGACTCTTCCGGTTATTATTATCCTATAGGCATACTATTAGCATTCTTTAAATTAAAAGTGGAGTTTACTACTCTTCCCTACCTCAAGAGCGATCCAATCCTAGCAGCGGATGACCTGACTAGCTTCCTCCTCGTCCAAAGTCTCCTCCTCCGTCAAACTCGGGTCCAAAGTCTAAGATTACAAGAAATACACGAATTAATGCTAATTCAAGTGTGGATTAAATAGGGAAATACCCAAACTAATCCCAATTGCTCAACTTGGCAAAATGGGACCGGGAGGCCCATTTTGCCCGAAATCGGGAAAACGTCCCTCGGGACTCCGAAATTTTCCCTTTTCGTTTCTAACAATCCTAATTAGGTTTACTTGTTCCCACACACTTGACGGAATCCAATTCCGGGGTCCGAGCCCTCCCAATTTCGCAATTGAAGTTTCTAATCGCTTTTTCCGAAAATTCATGAATCACATCTATAATTCGTTTCGGGTGTGGAAACATCGTCCCAGGGGTCATCCACAACCGTCCCAATTAAAAAACCACCAAAACCCAGCCATGTGGCCCCCACGGCCACACATGGCCGTGTGTGGCCAAATCGGGCCGGCCGGTCACGGTTCATGGGTGGCCGGACCATGGCCGGTCCTTTCCAAGGGTGGACGGACCATGCCCGGTCATTTCCCTCCCCGGTGGCCGAATTCCGGCAACCGGCCGGAGCTTCGGCGAGCCTCCGGTCGCCGGAAAAAATATCAAATTTCTCCAACAAGCTCCTAACTAGTTCTAGGTTCTCCATATCACCATTTTAAAGCCTTAGAACTTCAATTTCCACCTCAAATCATCCAAAGTTTCAAGAACCAAGTGCGTTTCATCAAAAACTACTCAAACCAAGTTATTTTCATCATCCAACTCCACTTCCTCTTCACAAATCAACATTTACACCTTCCAACACCCAAAACCCACTAGTTTAAGTTAACCCTACTCAAACCAAAACATCAATTTCATCAAAAGAGGAAATAAAGTATACCAACCACTACTGCAAATCAGCACTTGGGAGACGGATTGGATCCGTCACCTAAGAGGACGTATCCGTATCCCAAGTTCTTAGGTGACGGATGCATCCGTCGGCCGAGATCCGTCGGCCAAGTATTTGGCCGACGGATGTATGCATCCGTCGGTAGGGTAAAAACTTAGGTGACGGATCCAATCCGTCACCCAAGTGTATCCGTCACCCAAGGTTGTCACTCTAGCCACAGATCCAATCCGTCTCCCAAGTGTAATAATAGATTAATAAAAAAATATCAATCTAACCAGCGTCTGCCACATCACCCGCCACGTCACCGCCACGTCACCGCCCGACCCGCCAGCCCGCGCACACCATGGGGTTCAAACCCCTGACCTCATCGCACCAAAGGCTGTGCCTTTTACCAACTCAGCTAAGGAGTTTTTGTGTTGTATGTATGATTAGAAAATATATATACACTTTTTAATTGATTATATATAGCTTTATATAATTAAATTCAATAGATTTATATAATTAAATTAAATAGTTTTTGTTATCAACGTACTTAATACCTATTGTCAACTAATTATTTATAGCAAGTTAATTTTTCATGTGCGCTACATTGTTTATATTTATATAAGGATAAATTACAAATATGTACCCTTAACTTATCACGTTTATCTGATACATATCCACAATTTTTTTTAACTGATACCTACCCAGATGTTTAGTTATATGACAAATAGACCCTTTTTCTCTGTTAACTTTTTTCTAAAATGACGAAAACGCCCTTAGTGATTTTTTAAATATTTTTTTATAAATAAAACTGAAGTGATTAAGTAAGTATATATATATATAACAAAAGTGATTTTTTAAATAAATTTTTAAAAACAATTATTGAAGTGTGGTTGAGGGTATTTTCGTCATTTTAGAAAAAAGTTAACAGAAAAATGGGCTATTTGTCATATAACTACACATCGGGATAGGTGTCAGTTAAAAAAAGTTAGGGGTAGGTAATTTACCCTTTATATAATACTAAGACAAGGATAACACAAATTTTCTTGATCGTTTTCTCGATTCGAAGTACAAAATATTGTTTTTTTTTTGTGATCAAATACATTATATAACTTTTTTTTACAACAATATCAATCTAATGATTATAAACTTGTGAATTATGGACACCGGTCGCTCAATGTCGGGTTTCAATTTGATGCTCAAGTTCAAAGATAAATTTAAAATAGTGGAAATAATTATATATATATATATTGAATGATGGATATATGCATCCGTCGATGAAAAAGCTGGCCGATGGATATATGCATCCGTCGGCCAGCAGAAGTTGACTTACATTGACCAAAACCCCAAAACCCGTCATTTTTCCCGACTATCGTCGTATTGATAATTGAACGATATAAGTACTTAGCATGCCTCATATACAACATAAGATCGTATAATACTCATACATATCACATACAAAAAATGAACGAGACAACGTCATACGTTATACTACCGTAAGGCTAAATATGTTCATGCACATAGTGGAATTGGCGATTTCAATCAATACGTGTCGGTCTCTCGCATATTATATAATCAAGACCGCTCATCTCGTATGTACTATCCAAACTAGTATACGTATGTAAAAAAAACTATCATCGAACGGTTAATTCATCTTGAATATTGTGGTCAATTTTTTTTTGTAAAATAGTCAACCCACTTGGGTGACGGATAGAGTCCACTTGGGTGACGGATAGAGCATGCGTGGCTAAAGTTTTCTCACTTGGGAGACGGATCCAGCATGTATGGCTAAAGTTTTCTCACTTGGGTGACGGATAGTAGTTACCTTATCTCACTTGGGTGACGGATCCAGCTATGCGTCGGCCAGGTGGTCCACTTGGGTGACGGATGCAAGATCCGTGACCTTAGTTTCACCACTTGGCTGACGGATTGTTGTATCCGTCACCTAAGTGCCAAAACTTAGGTGACGGATCCATTTTATCCGTCTCCTAAGTCAATTTCTGCAGTAGTGAACCTCTAGGAAATGAAGAAGATGAAGCAAATTTGAGAAGATTTGGTGTAGAAATTTGCCAAAAAGGAGCTCCCTTTCTCTTGCTTCTTCTTCAAGCTTCAAGGAGCAACAATGGAGGTTTGCACTCTCTCTCCTCTCTCCCTATGATGTTCGGCCACAATGAAGAATGAGCAGAAAAATTGCTCCCATGTGGTCTTATCCTCTAAGTGGAAAAGTCTCTTTCGTCCTTTAGCCCATCTCTCTCTATTTTGTCCTTATGTGGGGACCATTTGGTCTTTTAATCCACATTTATTCCCCTCCAAGCTAACATGGACATGTGTCCATGTGGGGACCACTCCTACCCCCAAATATCTCAGCTCATATTATTGTATTCGTTAATAATCCAAAATTGACTTAGTTTGACCCGGGTTTGAATTTTTCACAAAAGATGTCATTTGAAAGGAAATGACCCAACTAGGCTAACCGTAACGACGACTATGCTTTTTGGGTCCCGGAAAGGTCCCGAATGACTCCCGGAGTCATCGTTTGACTTTTCTGAAAAAAGTCAACTTTCGCCAAAAAATCTCCGGTTCGACCGGGGGCGGTTCTTACATTGCTAATTAATTAGGTTCAATTTCAATTTAGGTTAGGGATTTATTATCAATTTAGGTTTGGGTTAGGTTTTAATTGTTAGCTGATTAAGTAATAATGAAGATGAAATTGTTTTAGTATAATAGTATCAATAACAAAATTGTTTGAAATGGTTAAGTAATTAGGTTAATTGTTTTGGTTAATCATAAATTGGTTTGGTTAATTAATTAAGTTAATTGTTTTTGTTAATCAGAAATTGTTTTCAAACTGATTTACATTTAAGATGATTTGAAAAAAAATTAGCCAAGAATTTACTGTAAATTAAATAGTTTACTGAAATTATTTATATATCCTTTAAAGTTGAAACTAATTTACATTAGCCATGAGTTGAAAAAAAATTGTAGGGGATTTAAATTCAAGTTCAAGTGTGGATTTAAAAAAAATCAACTTTGAATTTGATTGGTATTATAATTTAAATTCAAGTGTTATATGAAGTCTGATTCTAATTACTACTTTGGTTGTTGATCAGTCACTGAAACTTGTCAAGGATCGCAATGGATTCAAATAGGAGGTCGGGGATCGCAATGGATTCAAATAAGAGGTGGGGGGCAGCAATCGCATATGTGAATGGGGGTCAGGATGCATCATCAGCTGCATCCTCAAGTAAAGCTAAACCCTCTGAGCGTATTTCTTTTGTTTGGGTAGATTTTACTTTGGTATTAGTAGATGGTTAGGAAAGGGCTTATTGCAAGTATTGACCTAAGAACTATCCTGCCGAGTCGACTAAGCATGACACTAGTACCTTTAGAAATCATGCCGGTAGTTGTCCTAAGAAACCAACAAATAAAATGGTAGATCTTAGACAGGGAAAATTGAACTTGAACAATTTGGGTAAACGTGGGGAACTTACAACCTGACACTTCGATCAAGAAGTTTGCCGACTTGCCTTAGCTAAAATGATAATCATTGATAAATTACCTTTTAGTTTTGTTGAGGGCGAGGGGTTTAAGGTCTTTGTAGAAGTTTCTTGTCCAATGTTCAAAATCCACTCTAGATTTATTGTAATGAGGGATGTCCATAAGTTGAATGAGACTGAAAAACTCAAGTTGCATGAGTATTTCAGCAAATCTAATTTTAGAATTTCATTCACCACTGATACTTGGACTATTTGTCAGCAAATCAATAATATGTCCCTCACTGCTCATTTTATTGACGACGATAGGGTTTCACATAAAAAAATTATAAATTTATGCCCGATATATTCTCACAAAGGGGAGGATGTCGGGCGATTCGTTGAGACTTGTTTGACTTCATGAGGACTTAATAAGATTATGTGCATAACCGTTGATAATGTTAGTTCAAATAAAGATGCCATCAAATACTTGCGTGCACAACTTAGTCAAAATTTGTTGTGTCAATAAATATTAGATGGTAAATTCATACATATGAGATGTGTAGCACACATTCTTAATCTGATTGTTAAGGAAGGGCTTGTAGAAATGGGGGAATTTATTGATAAGATTAGGTTTGCTGTTAAATTTATTAGAAGTTCCCCTATGCGGTTGTCTAGGTTCAAAACATCTTGTGAAGAGGTTGGTTATCATACAACTAGGCTTCTTTCCTATGATGTTGCAACTAGATGGAATTCAACCTACTTGATGCTTTATTCAGCATGTAGGTTGGACAAATCCTTTTACATATACGGTATTCTAGGCCCAACTTTGAATACAGAAATGGATTCTAAATCACATGATAGGTTAACTCAATCTGATTGGGATGAAGTGAAATTTATCATGTCTTTTTTAGAACTGTTTTATGATGCAACAGTTAGAATATCAGGTTCCTCATATGCTACATCTAATTTTATATTAGATGAAATATCATATATAGATCAAACTATTAAAGATGGGTTGAGTAGTCCTAATATGAACATGAGAAACATTTCCATTAAGATGCGTGCAAAATTTGACAAATATTTTGGGAATTTGGTAATGTTAAACATGTGTACAGTGCTATCACTTGTTTTTGATCCTCGTAAGAAGCTGGATTTTGTAAGTTATATCTTAGGGGCGATGTATTATGCTAAAAATTGTGCTATTATAGCCCCATTGGTCAACATATCTCTTAATGATATGTTTGACAGTTACAAAGTCGAATATGGTGCAAGTGATGAGCCACCAACACAACCAGACTGTTCCGTAAGTGTTGGTGTCAAGCCATCTAAACACCGTAATTTTGCAAAATTAAACAAAATATATGTACCTCACATGTTGGATCTTCTAAATTTGAATTAGAAAGGTATCTTAGTGAGGATAGAGAAGATGATAGTGATGATTTCAATGTTCTGTCATCGTGGAAAGAAAATTCTTAGAGATTCTCTACTTTGTCTAGAATGGCTAGAGATATCTTAGATATTCTAATGACCTCGGTGTCTAGTGAGAGTGCTTTTAGCAATGGGGGTAGGATACTTGACTCTTTTAGGAGTTCATGAAGCACAAGGACGGTGCAAGCCTTTATATGCACACAAGATTGGTTCAAGGGTCCTCTAACTCTTCCTTCTAAGAAAGCGTTGGTGAAAGACACGGGGCAACTTCATATAGAAGAATATGGTATTTTTTTTATTTGAATATGTTTTTTTGTTTAATACTTCATTATTTCTTTTATTGTTTGATGTATTAAACATTGTTTCATGGTCAATATGTGTAGCCATTGAAAAGGAAGCAAGTACAATTTGTAACATCCCGCCGTGCCAGACCCGGGCCCCACGCGCGGCGATGTTAGGTCTGCAACCCAATACACCCCAACCCCTCTGGTGTACTGTCCACAGACAAATACCAACCTAGGTTGTTGGTGAGACTTGAACCCAAGACCTCACCCTTTATAGCTTTTCCTTGAGTGATTCTATCACCAATTGATTGTAAGAACCGTCCCCGGTCGATCCCGGTAAAGCCGGCGAATTCTAACCAAGTTTGACTTTTGGTCGGAAAAGTCAACCGAAGACTCAGGAAGTCATTCGGGACATTTCCGGGGCCCAAAAAGCTTAGCCGTCATCACGGTTAGCTTAGTTGGGTCATTTCCTTTAGTTTGACTATAATTTTGTAACGGTCAATTCCTGGTCAAACTTGGAATTTATATCGACTTTCACGACTAAAATTTGGACTGCTGGAATTCTATTAATTTAAAGTGGCTCCCACAATGCCACATGGCATTGGAGGCTTGGATGAGAAGAAAATGAGTTGAAATGACCTCTTGACCCTCCCTAAAGGCTCTAAAAGGATAAAACTAGCAAGGGGCCTTTGGCCATTTAGCTTGTAGGTCATTAAAGGCATTTGTTAGACACAAATTCAGCATTTCCCCTCATTTTGCTGCAGAGAAATTCTAAAGGGAGAGAAGAGAGAAGCTCTTGGCTTGAGCAAGAAGAAAGAGAGCAAAGAGGATATTTTTGGCTCATCTTTCCACCATTTCTCCTTCCCAACCTTGCTAGCTTCATCTCTTACACATCCTCAAGGTATGGATGCTCTAAACTTCTCATTCCATCCACTTTCAATCTATGGATTTTGTGGGTTTTTGGCTTAAAGTTGAAGAACTAGCTTTGTGGTTGTTGCTTGGAGAAGAAATAGTGAAGTAGGATGTTTGGATTGTGTTTTGGTTGAAGTTTTGATGAACCCATTGAGGGTGTTGATGTTTGGTAACTTTGGATGAACATTTTGGAGTTAGAAGGACTTGGGAATGTGGTTTTTGATTTGATTTTCATGAAACTCGAGCTGGGGAAGAAAGGGGAAGAACCTGGACTGGATCGATACGGAGCGTGACCCGGACCGGGCCCTGTGCCGGCACGGCAGGCCGCACGGAACGGGCCAGGCACCGGCACGACATGCTGCGCGGAACGGGCGTGAGTCCGGCACGGAACCTCGCACGGTCCGTGTCAGACTCCGGGCCGGTACGTCGCGCGGTCCGTGCTGGTTCCCGGGCCGAACGGTGATACGGTCCGTGCCAGGTTCCGGCACGACATTTGCTACGGTCAGGGCCACCTTCCTGATCAGACCTCCAGATCCAAAACCCTTCCTTTTAGCCCATTTCAATTCCTAAATCATTTCTTCAAACCTTATTTCCATTACTTGAGTATTGTTCTGTATTTGTGAGAGGAGGAGCATCGTTGAGTTACTCATTTTGGTCTTATTGTGTTCTAAGACCGTGGTACCGAGCAAGGAAGGAAGGAAGAACTTGGACTCGAGCTAGAAGAACGAAGATCCCGCCGGAACCCGTGTGAAGAACAGAGTTGTGACTACCGAGTTTGACAACAGAGTTTTAGAGGATTACCAAGAGGTAGGGAAAGTCTTAACTTCTTATTTTAGACGCTTAGTATGCATGTTAGGTTAATAAAATCGGAAAGTTCCTAGAATTTCCTATAGGATGCGAATAACTAGAATAATCGTCTTTCAATTATTAATAACCGGAAGTGTCTAGAATGCATGCTTAGGATGAATATGACTAGTGTAACTCGCTTTCAATACTTGGGAATTGATTTACTGGTAGAGAGGCTGTGTTGAGCTCTCGGATTAGTTGTGTGCTAGGTTCACATGCTTGGTTGCTAGTTATTAGGATAATCAAGAGTCTAATGAAACTAGTTTAACTTTATGTATGTTTGATTCATTGCATGTTTACTTGATTGGTTTAGTGATTGTGTTGATATAATTGTTGATTGAACGGATGATCGAGTATGACTGGTTGTGCCAAGGGGTACAATCAGGTGATCGATGTACCGATGGTTCGTGGCAGGTAATAAGTGTGGAGTGTTATTGGATGTCTTTGCTGTGATGAAAATGCGATTTGAGAAGTGTTCATTGATGGGTGAATTATATTGAATTTATTACTTATTCTTATTCTTGAAATGTTGTGTGTTCGGTTCGGTACTACACCGGGGGGGGGGGGGGGGGGGGGTAATCCGGTGCCGTTGTGGTGGTTGGAGTTTGACAGATACTGTGAGATATTGGTTGAGTATTGGAGCCTGAGGGCATTGGTTGTTGGATATTATGAGGACTGATTATTGGAGCCTGAGGGCATTGGTTACTGGTTATTATGAGGATTGATTATTGGAGCCTGAGGGCATTGATTATTGGACCCTACGGGGCAGTTGGTTGGATTATTTTGTGAGAGATGATTCCTGTGGTTTCACCCAAGTGTATGCGTCCTACGGGAGCACTACCTTGGTTCCCTATGACATATGGTCATTTGGAGGCATTTCCGAGAATTCCGACGATAAGCGCCCATTTGGGATTGTTTCCGGGGCCCCGACGCATGTGCCTCCTCTGGACCGAGGGAAAATCTGATATGATATGGGTACTCTGGTGGATCGGAATTATGGGAACCGAGGTGATCCCAGAATCTATCCATGGATCGGAGGCTTGAGAAAGCAAGTGGTTGGCGTAACATCAATTTACTCCCATTTTAATCGTTATGATACGTTATAATATTTCTTTGGAACCTTTCAAGTTACTATTATCTTTAAGAGTACGGTGCTTATCTTGTTCTATCCTGTTTATTTAATATTTCATTGTTAATCGTATTATATCGTTAGTTGAGTTATCTGCTTAAGCAGTACAGTTTTGATCTAAGGGTTGAGTTGTTAAGATTTTTCCTACTGAGCGTAAGCTCACCCCCTTTGGTTTCTTACTGTTTTACAGGCGTACCTGATGCCTAGTGAGTTCGAGGCTCGGGAGCTTTTGGACGTCGTGGGGTATAGTTTAGAGTTATGTTGATCATGTGGACGAAACATTATTTATCTTACTCTTTATGTTGAGCTGTGACTCATTGAAGATTTTGAACTTTTTACTCAGGTTGATTTGAGAAAGTTTATCTTGTTATTTTAAAAGTTTATGTCAGTATTTATTACTTGTCTACTTTTAATTCTGGTCACGTCTCGAGTCCGATCAAAACCGGATTTGGGGCGTGACACAATTGGTGCCCCATGTTTATCTAGTTTCAAAGACTAGTTAGTATGAATATGGTTCTGTTGAGTGTTGCTAATAAGAGCATGTACATCAAGGGGGGCTAGAGGCTTGAGGCAGGATCGTCTGCTGACTAGGCTGAATTGTGATCCTGCTCCTCTGGAATTGATAGTGTTAGAGCACCCACATCGGTGCGGGGCGTGCGCGCGAGGCCGGGGCGGGAGCAGGTGTAGGAGGGTTCGGGGTTCGGTCGGTGTGAGGTGCGGGGCGTGCGGGGCGCAGTGGAGGAAGACGAGTGGGAGGGTTCGGGGGGCAGGGGCCCGAGGACAATTTCATCCTCGCTGCCCCTTTGCCTCTCTGTCCACCAGTGGCAGCGTGCCACCTGTCTGAAACGGAAAAAAAAAAGATTGTTGCTGAGCAACGGTCTTTAACGGCTATATCTGTTTTTTTATTAAATACAAAATACATTAAAATAATCACTTCTTCAACCACTATAAATACCCCTCACCCCATTTCACTAAATTCGCACAACAAACTTCATATTCTCTCAACCCTCACTCTCTCAAATTCATACCGTCTTTACAAAATCCGATCGATAATGTCTGACGACGATTTCACTCAACCGCCGGAACACCAAGTTTTCAATACGGACGAGGAGGTCAACACCGATCAAGAAGGGGCGAACACCAATCAACAAGGTGCGACCACCAATCAACCCGGGGAGAACTACGTACAAATGTTGCAAACCGGTTTCACCGCAACCGATGGTTGGAACCCTGATGTGTTCAACCAATACATGGCCTCTCTTTTGGGCCAAGGTAATTAAATTTTATGAATTATAATTTTATTCATTTCATTAATTAAATTTTTATTCATTTCATTAATTAAAATATTAGTCATATGTTTAGTTTTAATTATGTATAATCAAAGTTTGAATTATCCATTTGTACTCGGAATGAAAATTTAATTGTCAACGTATGTGGAATCGGACAACCGGCCTACCCACCGGAACAACCGTCCAATCCAATTAGACATCCTCCACCGGTGACTGGCGTATTCACCCGCCCACCGTTCGACCAATTCAACATGGGGGTCAACTATTTCGGCCATTAATAATTCTCGATGCAGGCCGCCACCGGAACCTGAATGTCGTCTACTTCATCATCAGTGGGACCGAGCACCCGAGTGACAGCAGAAAGGCGAAGCAAATGGCCCCCTGAAGTGGATTTGCTCCTGATCAACGCCTGGCGACACACAATGCACGACCCCATCACCGGAACCTCTCAAGATGGGAACACGTTCTGGACCACGGTGAGGAGGCGCTTGTGCAAAGTCGGGAACTTCCCGACCGATCAGTGGACGGTGCAAGCCGTCAAGACCATTTCAACAAAAGTGCTACAAGAGTCAGACGGTATATCACACTGATGAGGAAGGAGAAGAAAGAGATAGGTCATAGCGGCTGGAACGAGGAAAAGTTTAGGGAACGGGTGATGGAAATCTAATGAATCCACGTAAAGGATATCAAAAACGAGCCGAAGATTTTCAAGCTCCACCATTGGATAGAGCCGTTGGAAAATGACGAAAATTTCTGGGTAGAGGAACTCGGGGAAGTTGGGGTACTTCGACGAAGATTGGACGAGTCTGGCAGTTATAGCAGCACAACCCCACCCACTTCACTCCCCACTGACGATGATAATGTCACACATTTAAGTGGTGATGAGAAACCAACAAGAGGCTCAAGTTCCCCGTACGGAGGTGCAAGTTCCCCAATCCGATGTCCACGATCCCCAGTCGTGGTTCCAAGTTCCCCAATTGGCATGCCGCCTTCACAAGAACGCCCAATTGGCAATAAGGCCGCAAAGAGGAAGAGGAAGAGTTTGTCGGACAGGGCATCATATATCCTCCAAATGGATCAGGGGAGGTGTGAGAAGGCGAAGCTTGCCGTGGTTATTGACGAGAAAATTAATAAATATATGCAGTAACTTAAAGAAATGAAGGCTGCGGACACGTCCGGTTTCTCCCCGGAACAGAAGGAACAACATTTGGAAATGATGCATGTATGGATGGATCAAATAAAAAAGCTTCAGAAACAACTCGACAACGTTAATGGGGATACCTAATAATATAATATTTTTTTTGTTATGTATTTTTTTAAGTTATGTATTTTTTTTTTGCATTTTATTAATGAACTTTTCTTTCTATTAATGAAATTTTATTTCTATTTTATTTAGTAGTTGTTGATTTAAAAATAACATTAACAATTCAGTTAAAAGCTTAATTAATTACGCAGTCAGCAATTCTGAAAATCATGCCCCCCCCATACTTGCCCCTCTAATGTGCAACACACTTTTTTTAAGGGGGCAGAGGCCTGAACCCTGCCCAGTCAACAGAGGGTTCTGCCTCAGGGTTTAGGGTTCTGCCCCCACTGATGTGGATGCTCTTACACATCAAGAGGGGTAGATAAAGGGGCTCATGCCCCTCTGAAATGCTGACTGGATAATTAATAACGCTTTTGTTGAATTTGTTAAATACATATTAAATTAACAAAATAATAAATAAAATATATAAAATTAACTAATAAATACATAAACTAAAAAAAATACAAACTAATTAATAAATACAATTAAATAACTAAAATGGATAGTGAAAGTTGAAATTTCATTACAACTCGTCGTCGTCATTTAAGCCTCGTCGTCGGACATTTTTTTTATCAAAATAGAACACTGATTTTTTAAAATAAAAAACTGGTTTTTAAATTTAGATTCTGATTTTTTTAAATTTAAAACAGTTTTTTAAATAAAAAAGATTTTATAAATTATAAAGTGATTTAATATATAAAATGAAAAAAAAACAAGGAGGACATGTGTCGTGCGAGGAGAAAGAGTGAGTGGAGCCGCGACGAGAGGCGCGTTCCTGCCCCTCGCCTGCCTCCCTACCCCCCCCCCCCCCCCCCCCCCCCCCCCCCCCGCACATCATGCAGGGCTTCAACCCTGAACCCCACACCCTCTGATCCGCGTCCCGCCCCCTTCTTGCCCCCCTTCGATGTACATGCTCTCAGTTGTTAAATCAGATGACTAATATTTTTTTTTCTTGTTTTGGCAGGTACCATGAATTGGGTGGAAGTTCAAGATTGAGGACTTCATATCATTTGAATTTGAAGATCGGAAGAACTTGAAGATTTATCTAGTATTTGAAGAATTTGTATATGCTTTTAGATTAAATGTTGAATTTTAATTTGTTTTATGTAAGAAAAACTGATGTAATGACTTTTAAGTTGATAATTTTGAGGTATTAATTCTAGGTTTGATTAAAGTTTAAGTAATTTGCTTTAGGCTTTGGGCTGTACTTGGGCCCAAAACCAGAAGCCTAATAAAGGCCTAGTTGCCTCGGTTATGTCGGATATTAACCACCATAACTGATAGTCAAAACGCCCGGTAAACATGTTTTTCACCGGTTACCGATGCGAGGACCGATTTAGCGTAGGTTGTAACCGTTGAGATCGGTCCGATTATCGAAAAAAACATCCGGGGTCGGTCACCGGCCGTTGCACACCCCTAGATATAAGTGATATTTTGTATGAGAAAGATACTAATAAAATTGGGTGAAGAGAAATTGTCTTAGAATGGTATTAGTTTAGGATAGATTGGTAAGCTCAACCAAAACTGATTTTATTATTATTTTGATTTTAATTTCATAAAATTGTATATACATAACTAACTCCATGATCAAGAAAACAAACACCTGTGTCAACTTGAAATTGAAAAAATATATGAGAATATGTTTCTATAGAAATTATAAAAAAAAAAATCAAAACTAAAAATATATTTAAGTACATGAAATTAAAAGAGAAAGACAAAAAAAAGTTAGTTTAGTACCTAAAAATGCTCTCGAAAAATGGTGTCGGCCCTAGGGCTTCCACAATCACATCACCGTTGTCGTCAACACTCGCCCTAAAGGCCCACCCAACGAAGATCGGAGATGGTCCATCCGTCGCCACCGCCTTCGTCAATCCCAAGTCATTTCCCGTCTACCCGCACAAGGGACCTCTTCTCAGTCATGTGCTATCGGTCCCATGGAAAACAGCCAACGACTAGGCACTATCTTTCCTGTGAATCAATTTCCTCCGTTCCTATCACTAATGGGCCGAGTGTGGATGATTCGTTCTTCCCCGACCAGTCCCCCACATGACGACCCACCCCTTGAGGTAATTCTCTCTTCTTCTTGTAATGAATTATGTGCCATTTAAGACAACCCCGACGACGTCGCATGCACCGTTTGTGGTTGGGGATGTCATCATCATACCAGACCCGAGGCACCATGACCCCCTCCTTTCTCTTGGAATATTTCGGAGGAAACCTCCCATTTTCAAATCATCACCATGTGGCGGCCATTCATTGACTGACCATGATTCTAGAACCGGCTCGGTTCGGTGCCTGGAGCAATAGAGAATTGTGCATTGTTGTGACCGGTTCTCGTCTCCGGCGTCGTTGATGTCTATTCCTCGTCGCTGCAATGTGCGCTCTCGTTCGGATTTCCACACATAGGAATCGATTTTGGAACGATGTACACACTGTGACTAACTGACTAGCAACCCGATTGAACGATTTATGAACAAACAAAATAGACATGGACAAAATTACAAAGGGTCGAATTGAAGATTATCAATTCATTTGACAACTTTACTAGTTTATAACCTACGAATAATCAAAATGCTATACGCGTTTTTAAATATATCAAATAAAATTATTGAATTCATGCAAACAAATTTATTCCGAAAAACAAGAATTAATTGCATGATTTTCATGGGAGATACCAACTAATTTTGTGCACCGCCACCAATCCCCACACCAAAGGTTATGCAAATTAGCCCACCACCAGCAACACTCACCCCTTCTACCTCGCACACCACTATTAACATACAATACTCTCATATCCTTCGTCACCAGAAACATCAACAATTTTGATCCCACCCAAGGCGATATCGTTGATTACCCGCATACCATGTTCTCCAATCCAGTGATCTCGTTGACGGTTGGATCTCGAGTCATGCCCCCGCCCCCATCAATAGTGTTTATATGCCCTAAGCAACCCAGATAGAAGGCAACTCAGCTTTCTCCTCCGCCTCCTATACCGCCGTCTCCGTCTCCTGCGTCGCCACCACCTTTGTCTCCATCACTACCGCTTCCCCCAACACCACCGTCCGTCACCAACATTGCAATAGGTCATCCCATCCCCTCGGTTACCTCCCCCACAGTTCCCAAGCTTGCGAGATTCAATCACAATAGTGACCATGATTCCTTATACAACCGGTCCTAGTCCCTACGACGCAATCTCCTTCCCCATATCGATCCACATACCATCACCAATATCGTCGTTTCCGATACCTAAGTAACTTGTTTGACAGCCACCAGTGTAGCAGCCCCTATCGCCACCAGCGTTCCCACCACTAGAACCGTTACCGTCCTCGCATCCCCTGCCACTAGAGCTGCCACCGCCATCTTCTCCTCCTCCACCAGAGCCACCACCGCTACCTCTTATTCGCCATCAGAACCGTCACCTCCGTCTCTTGCGACGCCTCTGACGCATGACTATGGGGCATTCGATCAATTAAGGAGTTCGCGTGAAGACGATCCTATCTGCTGGATCGGGACCCTGTCACCCTCGTCCGGAGTCAGGAAAACTGGGATTAGCAGCTGTTCCTATTGGCCACCGGTGTGTACTCGCTGCATTAACCCCATCTCCTGGATTGGGACTGTGAAAACTAGGAGGTGTGTGGGGACACACACCTCTCCCTATCGAGGTCGGTCTAAATTCGACAATCTGATTCCCCTGTTTTATGATGTTTTCTCTAAATGCTCAGTATCCCTTCAAACATCTGATATCATATATCTCGAGCATTTTCAGATCGAGACAGGAAACGAAACTCGGTGCACAATCGACCCTTGCTTCCCCCATTTTCTGGGTTACTCCCTAGATGTCTGTTACCCCCTCAATCGCCCCGAATCTCTTGCTGCGGACACGTTCAGGTCGAGACAGAAGATGCCAACCATCGACGGGTTACTGTCTACCCGCCTTACCAAGGCACTAGCCTCACCACTTTTACCTCTGATATCACCAGACAATCTGTTATAGAAATAACGTTTGATGTCTATGGACTAAAACGTGATTTTATCTTTTAACTTTATACATATTTCTTCTATACAAATCTTAAATCTTTTTCATAATTAATAAAGTCTCCTTATATGCTTACACGAATAAAAGTCGGACGATTTCCATGAGCACCGGGAATAATTCATATTAGCTATTCATATGTGTGTTTTTTTTTAAAAAAAATTTAAACATTGCCCATCCGATCTCCTGTGGGCCTATTTCTGCTTAAACCCAACTATATATAGCAACTATCTCTCAGGGGCGGGACGTCATATTCGGCTGCTTATTAGCGCTCACTACCGAACGTGCTTCAATCGAGCCATACCCCGTATTTTTCTTAGTTCCAGACCGAACCCAATAACAGATCGCTACCTATATATATATAGACACAGGCTCTCGCTGCCATTATCTGTCTCCTTCCTCACTCCTCTTCCTGATCTCTTTCATTTTAATTTCGAAGCTCTACATCGCTCTCCAATGGCGACAGCCACCGAGAAGCTCACGCAGCTCAAATCTTCCGTTGCCGGCCTTACTCAAATCAGGTACCGCATTACATTCGAATTTCCTGTTCGTTTCCTGTTTTTCGTTTTTGTGGACTTGAATTGGAGGTGGTGGATTTTGGATCGGTAATGGAGTTTGATCGCTCTCTGCGGATGATTTCATACGACTTCGACGATTTAGGACCAGTGCTTTCTGATTTCGTTTCATTTCCTACATCTTTTTTTTCCCTCCCAAACAGTGTGATTTTAGACCTTGAAGTTCATTTTAGTGCAATTGTTGATTTCATGTGTAAAGGTTTCAAGTACTGCGTAGCATTTATCCTCTAATTTTACGTGTGTATTTGGATCTTAGAAGTTTGATGTCTATATCTGAGTTTGATTCTGATTTCCGGTTTCAGTGAGAATGAGAAGACTGGATTCATCAATCTTGTTGCTCGCTACCTCAGGTACTGTGGATATTTAAGTGTAATGTTGTAATTGTTGACTTTTCTCAATTTGGAACTCTTTGCACTCAGCGTCTTCAAATGAGAAGTTGAATTGATTATGGTTTTGGCTTGCTGAGAAATGTGAGGTAGTAAAAGAACCACTAGAGTTTTAAAGCATAGGACACATGCATTCTTATCAGCCAAACAGTGTGATTCAAATATCTTGAGGTTGATATTAATGAATATGCCTTTGATTTGCAAATGTGTAACAGTGGGGAAGCGCAGCACGCAGACTGGAGTAAAATCCAAACACCCACAGATGAGATTGTTGTTCCTTATGACACATTGGCACCAACTCCTGGTGGTATGAATCGATTTCCGTTGCTACTTTGTCATTAATTCATTCCATTCTTGATAGTAACATGTGATTTCTGTTTATCTAACTGCTTATTTTCTCCTGAAGTTTTATAATCATCTTCATTTGATTCAGATGCTGAAACCAAGAAGCTTCTTGACAAACTTGTTGTGCTAAAGCTCAATGGAGGTTTGGGGACAACAATGGGTTGTACTGGTCCCAAGTATGCATTTGTATCTCCTTTCCATTAAATATTAATTGTTATAATTGAGTCTGTGGACGAAACTATAGTGTAGCCACACAACGTGGACGAAATTTTGTGCATCATTTCATTTGGACGAAACTTTAGGGTGGTTTTGGACAATTAACCCTATATTTTACATAGATCAGAGCCTCCCATATGTCATGATTGCATCACGTGATCATTACTTTGTTTCTGCTTTTGTTTGTATAGAGTGAATTTTTGCAGTAAGAAGTGTTTGTTCTGACAACTTCTTATTGCAAAGATTCTATTCAAGTTATTGATGCCTAGTTGTCAAAACCTCAGCATGTAATAAGGCCTAGTTTATAAGTTTTTGGTTTTTGTGTATGAGCAATCATTAATATTTTCCAAACAAAGTCCCAGTCAAAACTTGTTGGTTCTTTTAAACTTGTTGTTTATATCAATATTCTCCTTTTAATAAACTTAACTGGTTACTTATGGCCATTCAAAGTTTTTGATCCTTTTTACTGCATTGTGTGTTGTAAGTGAGTTCTGGTACTTCTCTGCTTTGCTCTCATGCTCTCATCTTTATACTTGGCCATCTTATTTTTATGCCTTCTCAGATTAACTGGATTTAAGATTATATTTCTTTAATGCAGGTCTGTTATTGAAGTTCGCAATGGATTGACATTCCTTGACCTCATTCTTAAGCAGATTGAGGTTGTCCTTCTTTCTATAGTTTGTTAATTTTGTATCCTACATTTGCTGGTAGCTTACTCTTTTATGCTTTATAGAGTCTAAATACCAAATATGGGTGCGATGTTCCCCTGCTTCTAATGAACTCATTCAACACTCATGATGATACACTGAAGGTAACTCCTTGTCAAACTTCCATGAGTTCTATTATTCTGTATTTTATGCATATTCGTAAAATAACCAGTCTTGGCATAATGTAGATCGTCGAAAAGTACGCAAACGCCAGTGTTAAGATTCACACTTTCAATCAGGTTTTGTGATCCATAGTATCATCCACTCTTGGTTTTCTATATATTTTTTTTTGAAAACTAGCAAAATTTGATTCTTTATGCCTTCTGCTTCATTTCTATTCACAGAGTCAGTATCCTCGTCTAGTTGCCGATGACCTTGTACCAGTTCCTTGCAAGGGAGAGACTGGCAAGGACGCATGGTATGCTTTACTTCTTTGCACAATATGATTTACTGCTGAACTCGTATTTAGGATTTCTTACATTGTATAAAAACTCCGGAAAAGGAGTACTTAGTATACACGGTGGAGTCATATTGTAGCCACCATAGATATCAGCATGGAGTATAATTGAAGTTAAAAGTGTCGTATCAGTGTTAAACTTCTTGGATTGACAATTCATCTTTGTAGTTGTTTCATTATCTACTTCCTCTTTCATTTTAGTGCAAAAAAACCCCGCTTTTAATAATAATAATAATAATAATAACAATAATAAGTAATAACAATAATTTCTTTTTGGCTATTGGCTGTCATTCACAGGTATCCTCCTGGCCATGGTGATGTTTTTTCATCCTTGATGAACAGTGGCAAGCTTGATGAATTCTTGTCACAGGTTGGTGCTTCTGTGATGTTTACCATTTGGTGTTGTGCTGATGTAATACGACTACCTTATAACATTTGTTACATTTCCCCTTCCATCTTTACCAGGGCAAGGAGTACGTGTTTGCTGCCAACTCAGATAACCTGGGAGCTATTGTTGACTTGAGTATCCTCATTTTGTTTCTCACTGATAGCTTGTGTCTTGTAACTGTTATTTTAAGTTGGTTATTACACATGAATGTAGTTTCGTATGGCATTATTATCCTTGACGGCATATAACAGAAATTTTAAATCATTTGATCACGAACCAGAATGAATATTGTATGGAGGTACAGAACTATAAATCACGCCTGTTATTTCCTTTCTGGCTGCCAAACTGGTTTCACATTCTGATAATATTTTACAGGTGACACCCAAAACCTTGGCTGATGTGAAGGGTGGTACCCTCATTTCTTATGAAGGAAAAGTTCAGGTACATATTTTATGCGCATTGATTACTGTTTTTTCAAAAGTTTAAACAGCGTTTGGTACCACATACCTGCTGAAAATAGCATAGATGAGATAAATCTTGACATTATTACACCCAAAATTATACTGTTTGTTCCATATGAGTGAGTAGATATACTGTTAATGATAATGCAAAAATTTGAGCAGTGGAATTTTCTAACTTTTGGAAAACTCCACACAGTTCTCTAAAACTCTATTTTCAATTCAATTGCATGTCAGCACCATGTGAATTATTATGTTTTGTACTGTTGTCAATATGTATCAAGCATGACTATGGCAGTGTTTAGTAATATATCTTGTTGCAGTAGCAGACTAATTAACTTGGCAGACATTTTATGTAACTGAATCTGAAGCCGGTCTTAATGTTATTTTTTTCACATCTGTGTTGCAGCTCCTGGAAATTGCCCAGGTTGCTGATGAGCATGTAAGCTAGATTCTATTCTTCCTCTTTTTCGTTATTTCTTAAATTTATTTATTCAATTTCTTTTGCTATATGAGTTCCATAAGGGTGGGATCCTGTTTCTTGTCGGAATTTCGACCTTAGTTGAAGTATTGAGTTTCAACCTTAGTCAAACATTCCGTTAGGGTTTATGAAGGTAGAGTCATATTGCTGCTTTAGAAAAAACATCAGCAAAAGCTATACTGCTATCAGTTACATGTTTGCCTCAGATAATAGATAGATTCTATTTCAGACTTTATAATGAGATCACTCAGAATACTCTTAGTAATTAAAACACCTTTCTTAGTTATGCCTAGTTCAAGATGGCATATACACTTTTGACATGGCATGAGTTCGGCTTCTTGACCTACACTGGGATTCCAATACCTGGACAAATATAGAAAGACCTTTGCCAAGTTTGTGGCTGACACATATTCTTTCTATGCGAGTAGGTCAATGAATTCAAGTCAATCGAGAAGTTCAAAATTTTCAACACCAACAATTTGTAAGTCCTGTTTCCTTGTGATATGTTATGAGAACCATGTTTTCTTGGTACTAACTATTAAAGTTCAGGTGGGTCAACTTGAAGGCAATCAAAAGGCTTGTGGAAGCTGACACACTTAAAATGGAGATTATTCCAAACCCAAAAGTACACTCATTTCATCAATTTCTCTGTATGTATTAAGACATCTAGTTTGTTACTGACTTTAAGGTTGATCTTGCTCCCAGGAAGTTGCAGGATTCAAAGTTCTTCAGTTGGAAACCGCAGCTGGTGCTGCAATCAAGGTACTCACAATACAGAGAATTGTAATCTTATGATGCTTGTAGACATCAATTATGAGGTTTAAGTTTTTCTGTGTCTGTCTCATTTCAACCAGTTCTATGAGAAAGCAATTGGCTGCAATGTACCTCGATCACGATTTCTTCCTGTGAAGGCAACTTCAGATTTGCTTCTAGTCCAGGTCACCTAACTTCCCAATCTTTATTTTATGGCTGGTTAATATCAGAGATGTGCCTAACACCTATGAATCCTGCTTTTCAGTCTGACCTTTACACTTTAGAGGACGGCTTTGTTATCCGGAACAAAGCTAGAACAAACCCTGCAAATCCTTCTATTGAATTGGGACCTGAGTTCAAGAAGGTGAATATTTGCTATAATGAGTGGGAATTAGTTGAATAGGCCTTTATTTCTCGATTTTTCCATTTCTTATTCATCCATCTTGTTCTGAATCACCTTGATCAGGTTGCCAGCTTCTTGAGTCGTTTCAAGTCAATCCCTAGTATCATTGAACTTGATAGCCTGAAGGTGACTGGTGATGTATCCTTCGGCTCTGGTGTAGTTCTCAAGGTATAAGATATCAAGATTGACAACATTAGTTTTGCATTTCATAACGTCACGCCAAGACCACAAGATTTGGGCTTCACTTGTTTTTGTAAAAGCAAGAGAGCACCAAACTTGTGATTCTTATTGGAGACATAAAGATTGATGAATGACTCATCTTAAAAAAGATTTTGAGGATAGAGGCCCAACATGAGTTGGAAGGAAATATAAAATAAAGGTGGGGGGGTATCCCTGTTAAGACTTGAACCCTGGTCCCAAGGATCCAAGTTCAAGTGCTTGACAATGACGCCTGACTAGTTGGACGAACAAGTTTTGGTTCTTTCTTTTGTTTGTCGTAGTCTTTTTGCATCTCAATGCAATCTCGCTTCTGATCTTTTGTAGGGGAAAGTAACTGTTGCAGCAAAAGATGGGGTGAAGCTGGCAATTCCAGATGGAGCTGTGCTTGAAAACAAGGTAAAGTTCTGGTGCTCACACTTAACCTCCTTTAGTTTCAAGCCTCCGGTGATAAAAGAAGACATAGCTGGGCTTGTGTTAAAACCTTTAGTTCACACACACTACTAATTTCTTGTGCAGGCGATCAATGGCCCTGAGGACCTCTGAAGAAGTTGTGATTCTGGCAGTACGCGGGAGAGAGCGTGCGCCGGTTTTGAAGATTAATTCTTTTTTTGTGCTGTGAATGTGTCTATAAGTATAAATAAGTATTGAATTCGTTGCTCTACTGTTCAAGTTTTATTCTTCTGTGTGAAACCTAACAAAAACATGATTATGGACAGTATAAAAAGTTCATCTGATTAAGCTTGTTTTTTTTTTCGTTTGAAGAGAATGTAAGAGGGTAAGAGACCCATCATTTATCAATCGTAACTATTATTTGTCTCTCCCTATTGTCTCACTTTTATGTTTTCCACATAAAAAACGAAAAGAAAAGGTGGCCATTTTGTACAATATTTGAGTTCTTTTTGTTTCTATTTTCATGTCGGTGCTACTTCTTTGGAGTGAGAAGTCTAACTAGATTGCGATTTTTAGAGATGGATTTGTTCTTTTTTGGATTTCGCTATCGTTACTTCCGTTTTAGTAGTTTCCTTTATTCGTGGTCTCTCCTTACTTAGACTTTACTGATCTATCTTCACTGGTCGGAGAAGTGTTGGTGGTGAATGAGTCTAACTCTCCGTTTGAATCGCTGGATTGTGTTGGCTTATAGCGGATTATCATCGATAACCGAGCAGTGTTTGGAGGGCTGCCTTTGGGGTTTCTGTTGATTTGTTTGGTTCTCTCTTGCTTGTTGCATAGTCTAGGTGGCTCGTTGAGCTCGGGGCTGATGCCTTCTCTTTTGTTTTCCGTCAACAGTTTGAGGGTTTTCAACTCTGACTCCCCGCAAGGTTGACCGTTGGTGTTGGCCTCGGTTGATAATTTCTTGTAGATTTCGAGCAGTGTTCAGTGCTGGCATCTGGCCTTATGACGCAGTGGAGAGTTCTTTCGGTATTATTGCCGAGGATTGAGGTTCTGGTGAGCAGTAATCTGCAGGCTTGATAGGTTTTCATCTCTTTTCAATTGGACCTCATGTTAGTAAAATTTGGATTTCAGATTTTTTTTTCTTGCACTTCATAGTAGGAAAATCAGGGTTTAGACTTTACTTTTCTAGTCGGCTTCTTTGCTTTTATGCTCTTAATGGTTGTAAAATTTAGGTTTTTAGACCTTATTCTTTGTACTCTCCCCTTGTTGGGTTTCTTAGGAGGCTGGGCTGTCATGCCAGCGCTCGTGTCTGTTCTTGTTCTTGGTTTATGGTTTCGGTTGTGCCCTATAAGAAGGCTGTGCACTTCTTGGGCTTTTGGAGGTCTGTAGTCAGATTTCATGTGCTCCTCTTTCTCCTCGTAAGAGGTTTAATTTAAATTTGTAATTGCTGATCAATTTTTTTAAAGATTAAATATAAAGACATATCTTAAGTATTGGTCATGAAAAATAAACTATCTAAAATATTGTAGTGTCTTAAGGTTTGGACACATGTCATTTATATATATTTATGAATTAGTCACATTTACATGCCTTATGAATTAGTCACAGATCATTTACATGTCTTATGAATTGATCACAAATCATTTATATAGCTTTACGAATTGATCACAAATCATTTACTTGTCTTATGAACTGACCGCAAATCATTTATGTCTCTAATAGTGACCAATATTTTATGGTAGTTTATTGTTTTTGACCAATACTTTGAACGAATTTTTATGTTTAACCCAATTTTAAAATAGTGTGCTAAGTATAAATCATACCTACTACAACATATTTCAAAAATAAAACTAATAGTGGGGACGCTAAGAATAATATTAATGACCTAAGGTAACGATAGGAGAGGGGATGGTTGCATCGACTAATATAAGAGGTAATGTCAAGGGGACCCTCAGACTATTGGTAGCGCTCCGTCAAGCAATAGTGTCCCGAAAGACATAGTCAGGCCAATGACTGATACATGTACTAGCTGTGTTAACAATTAGTTGTCGTTTTTTTCAACTTCAAAATTAAAATATATCTGCTACTTTTTCTATAAATACATAATTTGTTTCTTTATTTCTTCATCCTCAATTGCATCCAATTTTCTGTTGTTCAACAATTCTCTTTACGGATTTAAACGCGAATAACTTCAATTTTCCATAGTTCATTACATGTATTTTCGATACTTTGAAATAAAAATATAGTATGCGTGAGTGACTGGTATTTTCCCTGCCCTGTTCTCTTCCCTACTTTTAACACAATTTCTCTCTTGCATATCACTCCTTAATATAAATAAACTAGAATTATCAGTCAAAATGCTCTAACAAGACTCTATCAACAACACATAGATTGGTATTTTTCAAAATTTGACAAGCATGTGGATGTACATCTCTACCTCCGGCAACAGATAATTGAACTGATAAAATGTTCCCTGAAACAAGCGAGAAATAAAATATCATAGAACAACTACTATTCAATCTTGGGCTTCTTCTAATCTAGTTGCAAGGTTGTAAAAAACGTTAGACATTAGTCGGGCGGAAAGGGGTCTTAGACGCTAGGCGGGGATTAATCGAATTATTATTTTATTATTTTTATTACATACTATCAAAATTCATATTATACTATATAAAAAAATTAATAATATCGAACATTAAATATATTAAAAAACGTAAATACTCTACTAAACTAAAGTATCATACAATTCTTAAAAGAATATCAATAAGTATGACTATCAACTAGTATAATTTTATGGTTTCACTTGGTTTGTAGAAGGTATGAAACTATTTTTTTAGCAATAAATCCGACCCGACGCCTGATCGACCCGCTCAATTAATCGGCTAGGCGGTGATTAATCGGCCTAATCGATCATATTCCACACAAACGGCCTGAAACGTCTTAGGAGGATAAATCGGATCGGCATAACCTATTTCAACGTCTAGACGGAGCCTATACGCCTCAAGACGGAGTTTTTTACAACATTGCCTAGTTGCGTGAAGCTATTGAGCAAGTAAGACCAACATTTAGATTACATGCAACCAACATTTGCTCAATGATGGTGTTGGCGAGGGTTGCAAAGCAACCCCGCCAAGAGAAATGATTTTTCTTGCTTGGAACTGCCGGGGGCTCGGGAGCCCCGGGGCGAAATAGTTCCTAATCGAGCTTGTAGCTCAAAAGAAACCCGATGTTATTTTCTTGTCTGAAACGAAGTGTAGAAAGTTTGTGATTGATAATCTGCGAGGTGTATTGGGAATGGAAGGGGCTCTTACAGTGGATAGTGTTAATGGGGGTGGAGGATTGGCGATGTTTTGGAAGGATAAAGATAATGGATCCCTTTTGTCTTTTTCCCCGAATCATATTGACTTTGAGTTAATAAATGATGAAGGTGTGAGGGTAAGATTGACAGGTATATATGGGGAGCCGAAGTGGGATAGGAGGCATGAGACTTGGAATCTGATACGGAGTCTGGGTGATAGAGGGCCGGGTCCGTGGGCCATGATGGGGGACTTTAACAATACCCTATCGATGGCGGATAGGTGTGGGGGGAACTCCTACCCAATTGCTCTTCAAACAGGGTTCCGAACTGCTTTGGCCGACAGTGGGTTGAGAGATGTTGACATACAAGGTTACATGTATACTTGGGAGAATAGGAGAAGTGGCCTTAATAGGTTGGAGGTGCAGTTGGACAGGTTGGGAGTTAATCGCCATTGGGATACTTTGTACCCGGATTCGTGTTTGTGGCATGGGGGCTTGTCCACTTCAGATCATGCCCCCATTATCATGTATGCAAGAAAGGAGATTAGGGAGATACGATCACGTGACTTTCGATTTGAGGAAGCTTGGAACAGGGACCCAGAGTGTGAAAGAATTGTCCGGTCAGTTTGGGAATCGAACAGAGATTTGAGTATTGAGGATCGGCTTGGTAGGACAGCCGAGGAGCTGAAAAAATGGGCAGGTTGTTCGGTTGATTCGAATTCAGCCCGTATTAGAAAGTGCAGGGAGGAGATGAACAAGCTTCGGGGGAAGTGGGATCGGAGGAGTGGGCTGAGGGTACAACAGTTGCGTTCTAAGTTGTCCAATTTGCTAGCTCAGAAAGATGACATTTGGAGGCAGAGGGCTAAGCAACATTGGCATAGGGGTGGTGATCAGAATTCGAAATACTTCCATAGAAAGACCACGGCCAGGAGGAGACGAAATCGTATACGGTCTCTCTTCGATAGATCGGGGGTGGAGCGATTTTGGGATGCTGGGTTGGAGGAAGTGATACATGATTATTTTGTGGATTTGTTTACTGCAGGTGTGGGGCAGGTGGATGAGGTTAGTCATCTAGTTCCTCAGTTGGTCTCGGCAGCTCATAATCAGGTTTTGTTGGGTCCAGTTGAGGATGAGGAGGTCAGGCAAGCGGTTTTCAGTATGTTGCCCTTGAAAGCCCCGGGCCCGGATGGCTTTAACCCGGGGTTTTATCAGAGGTTTTGGCCAGTTGTAGGACGACAGGTTTGCAAGTTGGTTAAAGAATTCTTTCAGACGGGGGTCCTACCTAGGAATATGAATGATACAAATTTAGTTCTTATTCCTAAGTTGCGATCTCCGAGGAGAATGAGTGATTTTCGTCCTATAGCTCTGTGTAATGTTCTTTACAAAGTGGTGACGAAAGTGATGAGCAGGAGAATGTCAGGGATTTTGCAGGAGGTCATCTCAGAGTCTCAGAGTGCCTTTTTGAAAGGTAGATTAATTACTGATAATTTAATGATCTCAGGAGAAGTTCTGCATGCCCAGAAGAACAGGAGACAAGGAAAGGTGGGAAGTATGGCGATTAAGGTTGATATGCAGAAAGCCTACGATCGTGTTGAGTGGGGCTACTTGGAGAAGGTTTTACTCGGGATGGGGTTTGATCCACATTGGGTCCGACTCATTATGGTTTGTGTTCGATCGGCTAAGCTTTGGGTTTCTTCGGAGGGTCGAAGGTTGGGGCCGATTGTCCCGGGTAGAGGTATTCGTCAAGGAGATCCGTTATCTCTGTTCCTGTTCATTATTTGTGCTGAGCGATTATCTAGGCTTATTGATAATTATGAGATGAAAGGCCTGATTCAAGGTACTAGAGTGGTTCGGGCGGCTCCGACGGTCTCCCATCTATTTTTCGCGGATGATAGTCTGTTCTTTGGTAGAGCGTTGGAGGAGGAGGCTCATAAGTGGAAACATTTATTGGGTTTATATGAGCGGGCTTCCGGGCAAAAGGTGAATGTAGCCAAGTCTTCGGTGGTATTTAGTCCAAATATCGAGGATGGCTTGAGGAATCGGATTGGGGCAATTCTGGAGATGCAGGTGACCGAGGTCATGGGGTCCTATCTTGGGCTACCAGTGGTCTTAGGCCGTAGTAGATATCGATCCCTTTGTTTTGTTAAGGAGAGGATCCTGCAAAGAATTGGGAGCTGGGACGAATTGTTGTTAAGCAAGGCTGGTAAAGAAGTGCTTCTTAAATCAGTCATTCAGGCGCTTCCTACTTATTCCATGAGTGTGTATTTGCTTCCTGATAATTTGATTCATGAGGTAGAAGTGGAGATGAATAAGTACTGGTGGAGAAATGATGTACTGACAGGTAAAGGAATTAGATGGCGAAGTTGGCAGGGGCTATGTGATCACAAGCTCAAAGGAGGTATGGGGTTCAAAATTCTTCGTGATTTCAATTTGGCCTTATTGGGGAAACAAGGGTGGAGGTTGATGTGTAAACCCGAGAGCCTTGTGGCTCGTATCATGAAAGCAAGGTATTATCCTTTGACAGACTATATCAATGCAGTGAAGTGCCCTAATGCTAGCCCGATTTGGAATAGTGTGTTGGAAGCTCAAGGAATTGTGAAGGGAGGTATTAGAAGGCGTATTGGGTCAGGAGAAGACACGAAAGTCCTTGGGGTGGCTTGGCTTCAGTCCGATTCGGGTCTAGTGGAGGCCGAACCCCCAAGGATGGAACATTGGACTGTTAATTATCTTCTCAGGCCGGGTTCTAGATCATGGAATGACGGTTTGATCCACGAGTTGTTTGATGTCCAGGATGCAGAGGCTATTTTGAGGGCCCCCCCTTAATTCTAGTTTGCTTGCTGATGATTGGTATTGGAGGGGGTCCCGAAGTGGACACTATAGCGTCCGTGATGTTTACCGGTCTTTACAGGTTCAGAAGGGGAGGTGGAGTATTGAAGACCGAGATGTTTTTTGGAAACAGTTATGGCGTCAGAAGGTCCCTCCGAAGATTTGTCACTTTTTTGTGGAGGGGGGTGTCCGGTTTTCTTCCTACGAGCGATAATTTAATCACTAGAAGGGTAAATGTCAGCCTGGATTGTGTGGTTTGTGGGGAAGCAGAGTCTATTGAGCATGTAATGTTTCGCTGCCCTGTGGCGAAGGCGGTTTGGAGTAGAGTGTTGGGCGTCTCTTCGGGAGGTGATTTGACATTTCGGGACTAGTTGGGGGCCAGCTGGTTGTCGGGAGGGGGCGCTAATTCAGATTTTATTTCGGTGGTTTGTTGGGGTCTCTGGAGGGCTCGCAATCAGAGAGTGTGGGAAGGAAAAAGTCCCTCGGTCGAAGGTATTTTCCGGGGTGCTGAGCAGTTGTTGGCTGGTTGGAAAGAAGCTCAGGTGCCGCGAGTAAGGGGTGTTGATGGAACTGTGATCGAGAACGGAAGATGGAGGAAACCGGCCCCCGGTAGGTGGAAGGTCAATTCCGATGCTGCGGTCTTCCAAGGTGCCGGGGGTGGGGGTGGTTGGGTTTGTAGAGATGAGGATGGTTCCCCGTGTTTTATGCAATGTAAGGTGTTTGGGGGCTATCAAGACCCGGAAGTGCTAGAGGCTTTGGCATAGAAGGCGGCGTTGCAAGAGCTTGCGGACCGAGGTATGGGAAACGGGGTGGTCGAATCGGATTGTTTGGGATTAGTTTTGGCTCTTAAGAGCAATTCGGTTCTGATCACTCCGTTAGGAGCTATTATTGAAGATTGTAAACAGATTCTTTCTTGTATGGTAGAAGTTAGTGTAGTTCATGTAAAAAGATCTGCAAACATGGTAGCTCATGAGCTAGCTAGGAATGCCCGTGAGTGGGCATCTGTAGTGTGAGATTATTCTTCATTGCCAGAACCCATTTCTGGGTTACTGACTTCTGATTCAGCTTTATAAATCCCTCATTTTCGCCAGAAAGAAAAAGATCAATAGAGTTGTGGCCCCCACATTGTAAACGAGCTGACTCGGCGGCTGAGGATTGGAATATAAAAGTCCATTCTTTTCCTTTTTTGGCAAACTTTATCTCCTCTAGAGGGGTGGTAGCTGAGATGTTCATATCGTAAAAATACAAACAAAATTAAATTGAATTTGACATTACTGCCCTCAATTTCTGTTTCCGCTTCTGCCTCGTCAATTTCCACAAAACACTGCTTTTCCCTTCCCGGTGGCGATTCGTAATTACAGCGAGTGGTCAGGGACAGAGACGGAAAATGGCAACGAGAATGGAAATATAAAGCTTGTTTTCAGCTGCTACCACCAGTCAACACTCCTCTCTGACGATCCTCTCCTCCTCGATTTGAAGAAGCTCGCTCTCGTGAGTTTGCGTAGCAGAATATCGTAATGGGGTTCGAGAAGATCAAAGTTGCCAATCCCATCGTCGAGATGGATGGTCGGTATCTCTCTCTTCTCTGATCAATTTCAGATTTATTTTCAGTGATTTGTTTTGCTCAACATTGATTTCAATTCGAATACACATTACTTATCAGTTTACGTGGGGTCTATTTTATGATTAATCTAGAAAAAAAAACTGGTATAATTCGATCTCGTGTTCTTAGAATCTCCATTTGGGGATTATTCGTTGTAAATCACCTTCAGCTGTTGATCTCTGCATGCAGATTTGAATCTGCATGCGGATTTAGGTGTTTGATATTTTTTCCCTCAGGAATTTATACGTAGCATGTTTAATTTCTGAGAGCACCGAATATCGTTTCAGATTCAGCGTTCTCTGAACTTTTTTGATTATTTGAATTTGTCCTGCGTTTGGAACTCGGTGGGATCATCATGCTCCCCTATGGATGAGTTTTTTATTTTGCTAGAAACTGTCTAATATCTTTGCATCTTGATGATTAGTACTGAAATATTGTGTGAAACCAGAATAAATTTATATGACTTCAATCCTTGAATCCTTAGGAAGAGATGTTACATCTGCTCCTATATACACCTATTTACTTGTGGACTTGGAAGTATTTTTTCCTCACTAATTCTACTTACTCAGTTATAATAGCTTTCTGCAAAAGCTAGTGATATATTTGTACATAGTTTCAAAGGACTGGGTATACGCAGTGCGCTGAAGTGAACGATAAATTGTGAAGGCCTGATCTCTGATGACTGACATTTTGAACTCCATTTTCATAGAATTTGGTTACTTAAAATCCACCCACGTCTTTCTAATGTACTCACATACGTCTCTATGTAAAGTTGTCGTGATCTCTATTTACATTTATGTTCCCTCACAGCCTCCTATTGCCAAGTGTACGTAATTCACCATTTCTTATTCCAGGGTTGTCAATTATTTACAAGGGACTTTTGGTTTCTTAGTTTCATATTTAAAGTTTCTGTCTCTTGTTTGGATTTACCTCTGGTGACAGAATCATTTAGGTGAATGTTTGTGATAATTCAACGTCTAATACTGTGAGTGTATGTCCCTACAACACAGGAGATGAAATGACTCGTATTTTCTGGGTAACAATCAAGGAGAAGGTGAAGTTTCTACTATTCTGCCTTAATCCTTTGATTTAATGCATATATATCATTTCAAGTGAAGCTTACAATTGCTGTGATGTCAACAGCTTATTTTCCCCTTCCTGGACTTGGATATTAAGTACTATGATCTTGGCCTGCCCAATCGTGATGCCACTGATGACAAAGTTACCGTGGAAAGCGCTGAAGCTACACTCAAGTATGTGCTTGTACTTTGCTATTTACTTCCTTGCCCTTGAGTAAACAAATTTTCATCTCTTGTTTCTGTATTTGAGAAGATTATATTCTTCCGCATATTTTTTCGGCTCATCCTGACAGTTTCATTCTTGTTCTAGGTATAATGTGGCAATCAAGTGTGCTACTGTTACTCCAGGTATCCACATCTGAAATTGAATGGAAGCCCATTTTGAATTTTGAACTCCTAAACTATGAGGATTCCTGTTGGTGCTTCACTAGTATTTCTAAATAAGCATAAAAAAATGATAGTATATTTTGGTAACTGGCAGATGAAGGTCGTGTGAAGGAATTTGGTTTGAAGCAGATGTGGAGGAGTCCAAATGGGACAATCAGGAATATTTTGAATGGTTAGTCATTTACAAGTTCATGCATCTGTCTCTGTTTCTTGTCATACATTAAATTATTGTTTTATGTTTGGCCGTCATTTATGCAGGCACTGTATTCAGAGAACCTATCATTTGCAAAAATGTCCCCCGCCTTATTCCAAGTATTTTCTTTGCTACTCTACACATAATAATTACACAGTACAGCTATATTGATCCTTTCTATTTGCAGGTTGGACAAAGCCAATATGCATTGGGAGGCATGCTTTTGGTGATCAGTATCGCGCAACTGATGCAGTTATAAAGGGTGCTGGAAAACTCAAATTGGTGTTTGGTAAGAAAATATTTTTCTGCGGGGTTCCTGAAACTATTTTAGATATGTACTGACTACAGATAGCCTTGATGAATAAGTCATTCATTCTGCTGCTGCTATGCAGTGCCAGAGGGAGGAGCAGGGACAACAGAATATGAGGTTTTTGACTATAAGGGTGCTGGAGGAGTAGCACTGTCCATGTATAACACGGATGAGGTTCAATTCTACTAATTCTACTTACCTGATTAAGTCTTAATTAGCTCCTGGGCTCTGATAGTTATTATTTCTCTATATGGTTTATATGTGCAGTCAATTCGAGCTTTTGCTGGTGCATCTATGACCACTGCTTATGAGAAGAAGTGGCCACTTTATCTTAGCACCAAGAATACTATTCTCAAGAAGTACGATGGAAGGTATGAAGCTTGCTTGTCTGGCCTGTTATTTTCTGCATCTTTTATCAGACTCTTAATGTTATGTCAGCTTACTTCGTACTCCTTGTATAATTATATTTTTCTTATGAATGAAGATTCAAGGACATATTTCAAGAGGTCTATGAAGCAAGCTGGAAATCCAAGTATGAGGCTGCTGGAATATGGTAAGTTGCTGAAGAGTTTAATTTAGTTTCAGAATTATGATTTACACAGATTATGTGTATTATGTTAATACATAAATTGCTGGTTGAATGTGAAGGTATGAGCACCGTCTCATTGATGATATGGTAGCTTATGCTCTCAAGAGTGAAGGAGGTTATGTATGGGCATGCAAAAACTACGACGGGGATGTTCAGAGTGATTTCTTAGCCCAAGGTTTCTACAACTCACTTGAATATATGAAGTATTTTTTTTGTAGTTTTCTATCATATTTACATTTCCTTTGAAATAAATGGTTTAAGGTAAGGAAGTAATATGTCGACTCTTCTATGATTTGTTTGATCACTAACTACTAGTTGTGTGATTGCAGGGTTTGGATCTCTTGGATTGATGACATCTGTTCTGGTATGCACCACCATATCCTATGCTGTTTGAGTGGAGAAGATTACTCATCTTTGTCCATTTAAATGCAATATTATCTCATGTTTAAAGCAAACTATTTACTATGTGATTGTACTCAGGTTTGCCCAGATGGGAAAACCATAGAATCAGAAGCAGCTCATGGTACAGTTACACGTCATTACAGGGTTCACCAGAAGGGAGGTGAAACCAGCACAAACAGCATAGCCTCCATCTTTGCTTGGTCACGTGGGCTTGCACAAAGGCATGCCTAGACAATTTTGTTTATATTTAGTGTTCAGCTCTCTGTTCCAAGATAAGTATTTTATAGAAATAACATGTCTTCTTTTATACAGGGCAAAGTTGGATGGTAATGCTAAACTCTTGGAATTCACTGAGAAACTAGAAGCTGCATGTATTGGAACGGTAGAATCTGGGAAGATGACCAAGGATCTTGCACTCATTATCCATGGCTCCAAGTAAGTTCCCTATTATGTGGTATAAAACATATCATTTAATTATGGATGATATGAATTAGTCTATATGATCAATAATTTGTGTTTGTAATGTTCATCCCGTTTTTGGTGCAGGCTTACTAGGGATCAATATCTTAATACCTTTGAGTTCATCGATGCAGTGGCAGAGAACCTGAAAGCAAGACTTTCTTGCTAGAATTTATGGTATGTATAAATTATTCTTTTTACGGGAAAGTTGAATTTCTAATGATACTCGCGTCTCTTAACTAAAAATTTGCTATGGATTTCTATTTATTTACACTTGCAAAGAATTTAAGTTTAGGTTTATGTTCTGGGTCTTATGCAGGTTGGATCGCACATAAGTTGGAAAAGTATGAAGAGCTAGTCTGGATTCTGATGCATGATTGAAATCAAATAAAGGGTTATCGAGATATGGTGTTTCCGTGTTTTTGGATTTCCCTTCAACTGATGTGATGTTAGCTACTCTCTTATTGTTAATGACTATTGATAATATTTGTTTTGAGGGCTTTAAATTCTGCAATTGCTTGCTTGTATGTTTAGCAGTCTCTAATTTGCTGCTTCCCAATTATAACAAGAGGAACAGAATAGGGTAAACTCTAAGAAAATATACGTTTAGATCACAGGAGCAGGGGGTGCGGGTCTTTTCGGAGCATCGATTTGTACCTCAAAAGCTGAAACGATAGGTATGTTCAGCAGAAACGGGTCTTTTCCAACGTCGAATAGTAGACCGTCTACAATTATGTTGACGCTGTCAGCTTGGCGATAGACAAAGATGACTTTGACCAATTAATCTGTTGTCTCCACATGCTCCGTTTCTACACGAAAAACTGTGACTCGAAAGAGAATCTACCACTTGGTTATTGATTCAGCAGATTTCGTCATTAAAATAGATAAGTCTTTCAAATTGTTATATGATTTTTGTTATAAATAGACATTGTATTTTTTTTCCACACCACCAATTCTTTCAATGCTTTCTCGATTCGCCTCGTCGCTAATTTTCTCTCTCTTCGTTCATGAATCCATTCACTTTTGCAAGTTTGAATCAGCGCACATGCAATATTACAAGAGGTGACTCGGTGAGTGTGTTGTACGAGCCGTTAAAGGCTGTTGTTTTGGAAGGTGAGGACGAGACGATGAACTCAACACCGATTAAGCATACTAGGAGGTACATTTCTTGTGATCATGTCAAAGCTCTTGAGCGGCTCATGAACGATTATTTTATTGGCAACCCGTTGTACAACATTCGAATGTTCCATCAAAGTTTCCGTATGTTGAAGGCTATTTTTATGACAGCAATGGAAGGCGTGGTTCAGTTCGATGATTTCTTCTTGCAAAAAGACGGTTGTCGAGGTGAACCCTAGTTTTCCTCTAACCAAAAGTGTGTATCCGCTATCTATATACTATATTGTGGTTTTTCCACCGATAACTTGGACGGGTATTTAAAAAGGTCATAAACAGTGCCCTTTAAGTGCATGTATAAGTTCTGCTTCGCCGTCATACACGTGTCCGGTCCAACGTATCTTCACAAGCCGGACGAGTTAATGATATCGTGCACTTATTGTGTGTCAATGAAACACATAGTTTCTCTACTTGTATTGGCAACTTCGATTGAATGCATTGGGCATGAAAAAAAAAATCCAAAATCTTATCAAGGGGTATACGAGCGCGAAGATCATTGTCACACCCCAAACCCGGTTTTGACCGGACTCGAGACGTGAGCTAAAAAAATAATAAATAAAGCAAGTTTAAACGAAATGAAACTCCAAAAAGTTGTTTAAAGTCAGCAACACCGAGTCAACGCTCGAAAACCCAGTAATAAAGAGTTTAATACAAAAATGGAAAGTACGTCTTTATAGGATCCCAAAACTAGGACTCTCGCCAAGCTTCCCAGCTCTGAGACGTCCTCTAAATCAACTCACGATCGAAACTTGTAAAACATTAATGAAGGGGGTGAGCTTTCGCTCAGTATGAAAAAGTAGTTAAGGGGATGAGCTATCCGCTCACCACCACGGGTAATCGTCCAATTAGGGCATACTAGTAAACACAATAACTACGAATCAATTAAACAAGTAACTCAAGACAACGCTTGACCCCCGCTCGGGTGCAACCTGTAAATCAACCTCAACACTGAACCGAACTCATACATTTCTTCCCAGCTATGCTCTTAGCACCCGTCATCTAACAATTCTCAATGGACAACGACCACGGTTATCTCACAACCAATCACACGTGCGAATTTGCACGAAAATACACTGAACTCAGATATAACTGTATTTCAAATCACAGAAGATCACATAACAAGCATAAGTAATCACATCAACCAAACAGATCAACACACAGAGTAATATCATTAGCAATCACTGCCACCTATGGTATTCCAGAGCATTGCGCCGGCTTCCATGGCCCGACTCACCATATCGTACCGAACTCGACATCGGCCTAGATATCTTCCCGGAAATCACAACATCAGAGTACAACTCATAATATAGCGGACATGAATCCTCCGTCGGTCGGGTATATCTTCCCGTAGCACGGGGTACAAATCACATCACACATACCATACCGGAACACTCATCGGTATAAACATTGCTCTGGAACACCCTCCTCGGCTCTAGATCCCTTGTACCGTAATCGCACATGCAGCACATGTATCGCACCGGAACCAATCCTCGACCTGTATATCCTATACCGGAATCCTCCACGGTATAGATATCATACCGGAAGCCTCGGTCTAAATATCTATATCGGAACCATCCATCGATATAGATATTGGACCGGAACACACCGCCTCGGAACATATCGCGCCAGAATCGGCACATCATCATCCACGATATTGGACCGGAACAACATCCTCAAACATATCATATCGAACACATCACCCCGGGATACTATACCCAACAATCTTACCGAACAAATCACATCGGTCTATCAATCACCCGATCATATCACAAGACAATGATTCACACTACGTTCACCACGTTCTCATAGCATATCATGATCCTTAATTTAACAACGGACATAACACATATCACACATTACAAGCTACTAATCACAACAATCAAAACACAACCAACACGCAATCCTACGAGCCCAACCAGGGACCCACATGTGATACTACATCACATCAACTCCCACACCTATGGCACGACCTGGCCGCAAGTGGTTCCATCTTTATATGACTACGCTAGTTATTCACATCCTACATGTGATTCTATATTATATCGAGAATTCGTAACCTATATGCATACTAGTAACTTTCCGCAATTAAACCGGTATTCGCTACTTTTCCCTACCTCAAACGCAATCCACTCCAAACGTAGCTCTAGAAGCGCACCCGCCTAAAGCTCTCCTCGTCCCCGATCGGTGGTGAAATCTAAAGTGACGAAACAATACACTTTTTAATATGCAAGCCAACTCCGATTGTTATGAAACTAACGCCTAAAGGTAACCCCGACAAGTGTCGGTCACTCCCCAACTTCCCAATTACTCGACATTGTAAAAATGGGTCCGGAATGGCCCATTTCGTCCGGCTTGGCGAATCTGCCCGGGATCGGGAAGATGTCCCTCGGGGCTCCGGAAATTCCCATTTTCGTTTCTATCATTCTTAATTAAATTAACGTGTTCCAACGCACTTGACGGAATTAATTTCCGATGTCCGAGCGTTCTAAAACCGCAATTAAAGTCTCTAGCTACAATTTCCGAAATCTTACTAATTACAAACCCTAATTCCCTAATTCTCAAAACGAGACAGTCATTTACAAAAGAAAAATATACAATCTTTTCTTACCGATACATTGAGCTCCAACAAATTTACCTTAGAAGCCAAATTTGTTCCCTTTCTTCTTGTCTCTACAACTACCAACTCAAGATCAATTTTTTGTTTCGATTTCCCCCGCAGTTAAAGTAAAATCATCCAAGATCTTGCTTCCTACCCCGCCTAATCACACAGAACCAAATATTTTGGTCATAAATATCAACCCATACTCTTGATTCGTGTGCCACCCATAACTACTGAAGTATAAGCTTCATATGAGTTGAAGTTGGTGCCCTCACCTTGATGTCTAAGTGATGCCGCCATACATACATGATCAAGAGATCATTTTGATGATTAATCCCTCAAGAATCAAGGAGAAAAGAAACTCAACATTGGTTCTCTCTCTAACCAGATGGTGTCGCCCCCTTTTAGATCAAGCTGTGCCTCTCCCTTAAAACACAAACCCTAATGTTCAGTATATATATCAATCCAAGCCAAAAAGAAATGGGCTTTAGTTGGGTTTAATGGGCCTAGCCCATGGGCCAAAAATTAGGCCCATTCTTTTTTTTTTTAATTTTATTATTTTTTTAGCCAAACATTACAATCATACCGGTACCGGGTCAACTGTTATGCTCGAAGAAATGACGAGACCCGACATGTGGTTTTGGAATGCATTTTTTGGTATGCCTGAATCGAACAATGACATCAACGTGTTGAATCAATCATTGTTGGTCACTCACATACAGGCCAGTCTCCAACCACCAATCATAATTCAGGTAATAGTCATGATTACAACACTCCTTACTATTTATATGACGAAATATACCTCTCGTGGAAAACTTTTGTAAAGTCCATGCTGGCGTTCCAATTGCTGAGACACGTGTTGTACGCTAGAAAACAAGAGGGCTGCAAGGAAGGATATCAAAAGGGCATTCGGTGTTTTATAAGCTTGGTTCCAAATCATCACTCATCTAGTCAATACATAGGATTAGCGAAAAGTATGCCTCATTTACGAGAGCCTGCATAATCATCCATAACATGTTTGTGAAAGATGAGCTTGGATCGTACTAAGTTTATGTCAAACCTTTGCATGATGAAGCATAACTGCTTATCTTCCACATTACAGCTTCCACGTTACGACTTTAAATATGCGCACACTCGTCGCCTCGAGAATCGTCTATTTCATGTTCAACTAAAAATTGATCTCATAGAACATATTTGAACGTTGTTCAACGAACAAATACTGGTCATTGATGAAGATTATGCGTAGGGTTTTCATCTCCTTTACTATTCATGTTTCCATTTAGTTTTCCAATGTCGTATCCGTTGTCATGTTCGGCTATGTACTTTCGCATTATAATTAATGTAATTTCAATTTAATGTTCTAGTGATTTTGAAGTTTCGCCTTCCTCATGCACGGAGAAAACTGAATCTCTAACATCATCCTACCATATATATTGCCACTTTCCCATCCCATTCCCCCTATAAAACCCTTCATATTCGCCTTACGATTTCAAATTACAAACTTGAATTTATTTCATACTCTTACACTAATGGATTCTGACAACAAGTCATGTGGTTCCGATAACCTCGTTGGTCCATCCCTAAGACTCCACCGGCAAATGCTAGAAATCCTTTGATGTGTTACGTTTGAGCGTTCGAAAGACAAGTTTCTCTATTGCTACAACTTGTTGACGCGATATGTCGATGTAATTGCTCTTGGCACCTCCGACTGGACCCCGAAAAAAAAGATCAACTATGACCTAGTCATGGTCACACTCCTTCAAGAAATGATTACACTCAACAGATAAAATCTTTGTTTAAGCTTCTTAGATTTTGTATTCGTTTTGTTTGTTTGTTTTTGTAGTCGGTTTTTATTTCGATCTTGTATTCGGAATGTCCATGTAATTCTTTGATCGGTTTTTCGTGAAATGAAATTGAGTTATAATATTCTTCACTAACAATCAAATTTAAGGTAAAATTAATGGTGAACATTAAAATGAAATTAATGAAAGTTAGGATACTGAGAATATATATAAAAAATGAGAGAACTGAAAATAAATTAATGAAAGTTTAAGATATTATAATGACACAAAAAAATTTAAGATGGTCTAAATAAAATATAAAAAATTTAAGAAATTAAGGCGATTATCTCAAAAAAAAAACATAACATGACATTGAGGCATGTCAAGGTTCACTGAAAACGTGATTGAAGCTTTGAAATCTGCAATATCAGAGGTTATGAATATGAAATATGAAATAGTTTTTCTTACAACAAACTAATGAAAATATAGTAGTGGTTATAATTAGTTAAAGTTAGCTAATTTAATTTCAAAACTAAATTGGGTGAGATTAATAAGAGCAACTATAATAGCTGACCATTTCCTCAACCCTCACTAGTTAATAAGCACACGAACTCATCTCATTCCATGCATAATTTCATTCCTCACACCCACTCTCGCTCAACCAATCTCTCTGTCGTTTCTCAGATCAAAATTTCCCAAATCCCTCTCCCGCCATGGCTCTCTCCAAGGCCTCCACCGATTCCGACGACTCAATCCACTCCACATTCGCTTCCCGTTACGTCCGAGCAGCTCTTCCCAGGCACGTTTCGACCGTCTCCGATCAATCCTGTCTCTGTCATTTTCATCTCTCAATTGACGATTTGTATACATTATTTACAGGTTCAAGATGCCGGACAATTCGATCCCGAAGGAGGCGGCGTACCAGATCATCACCGACGAGCTGATGTTGGACGGAAATCCGAGGCTGAATCTGGCGTCGTTCGTCACGACGTGGATGGAGGACGAGTGCGATAAGCTCATCATCTCCTCCATCAACAAGAACTATGTCGACATGGATGAATATCCCGTCACCACCGAGCTACAGGTTCGATTCCCTGTTTCACTCAGAGCACCAGCGAATCGTGATTCCGAATTTTAGATTTGAATTTCCTTATTCACAGATCTAGAAATTGATATTAGTAGGATGTTTGGATAATGATTCTGAAATTGTGAATGTGTACGGAACAACAGAATCGATGCGTGAACATGATCGCGCATCTGTTCAACGCGCCGCTTGGGGAGACGGAGACGGCGATGGGAGTGGGCACGGTTGGTTCGTCGGAGGCCATAATGTTGGCTGGCTTAGCTTTCAAGAGGCGGTGGCAAAACAGAAGGAGAGCGGAGGGTAAGTCCACTGAGCATCCCAATATCGTCACCGGAGCTAATGTTCAGGTAATCAATAATCACCATTCCTAATTAATATGTATGTGGTCTGTGAAAGTGTGATATAAGTCTCTGTTAATATAAGTTGTTATGCATAATAAGTAGAGATAATTTCACCTCGTTATCCTACAACTTTTCGATTGCATTTTTTTTCCTCGGTCATCATGATGTTTAAAATTTTTGAAGTTACTTTTTTCCGTCCAATAATATATTCAAATCACTACTCGTCAATTTAAAATTTTGGAACGTTCGAGTAGTGAGGGAAAAAAATAAAGGCATGATTTGATAATTATAATGTTTAGAGTAGAGAACTGAAGTTATCTCTAGTAAATAATTAGTCTATTGAGTTTATCAAACATGATTTATACCAGACAATATTCAATATGCATATCATAATGTAGGTATGTTGGGAGAAATTTGCTCGGTACTTTGAGGTGGAACTGAAGGAGGTGCACTTGAAGGAGGGGTACTATGTTATGGATCCTCAGAAAGCAGTGGACATGGTGGATGAGAACACAATATGCGTTGCTGCAATCCTTGGATCCACCCTCAATGGCGAATTCGAAGATGTCAAGGGCTTGAACGATCTCTTAGTTGAGAAGAACAAGCAAACTGGGTATTCGATTATACAATTGATTAAGGGAATTAATGATATGTATTGATTTTGAACAATGTTCATAAATTGCATTGTAATGTATGTGTCTGTTTGGTAGGTGGGAAACTCCAATTCATGTGGATGCGGCTAGTGGTGGGTTCATAGCACCATTCGTGTATCCGGAGCTGGAGTGGGACTTCCGTCTGCCATTGGTGAAGAGCATCAATGTGAGTGGACATAAGTATGGTCTTGTCTATGCCGGAATCGGCTGGGCCATCTGGAGGAACAAGGAGGACCTTCCTGAGGACCTCATCTTCCACATCAATTATCTTGGTGCTGATCAACCCACCTTCACTCTCAACTTCTCCAAAGGTAATACTAACTCTATATGGGAAACTAACAAATACTAAGTTTTAGTATGGGTTAATTACTTTTAGTACCCTTTTTGTATTGGTAACGCTCCTTTAGTATCATGATGTATTGATAACGCTCTGTACAAAATTTTGGTCAAGTTTACACCATTTTAATGATCTGTGACCAATTCATAAGGGGTATTAAATGTTCTGTTATTAATACATAAAGGGTATTAAATGATATGTGACCAAATTCATAAAGGGTACTAAATGACAGTTACCAAAACAGAACGACTGTTATTGAACGTTACAAAAAGTATGCTACTAATAGAAAATGGGTATAAAAGGTAATTAACGTTTTTAGTATTATGCATTTTGTCTATAGAGATACGACATTATGATAAACATAATGTCATAAGGGGTATTAAATGTTCTGTTATTAATACATAAAGGGTACTAAATGATATGTGACCAATTCATAAAGGGTACTAAATGACAGTTACCAAAACAGAAAGACTGTTATTGAACGTTACAAAAGGTATGCTACCAATAGAAAATGAGTATAAAAGGTAATTAACGTTTTTAATATTATGCATTTTGTCTATAGAGATGCAAAATATATTGAATATAACTGGATATGTTATTATGATACGAGGGAGTAAGGATCGTAAAATCCGCCTTGTGCATGCCCTCATTGTCATCTCCAATTTAGCCCATACCCAAAATTTACTTGACCATGCTTCAAAAAAAAATATTACTTGACCAAATATTTGATTTGGATCATTATTTAGTGGTCACCTCCAAATTACAAAAGCATATGAATTTACTAACAATGGATCCATTGATTAATGCAGGGTCAGCTAATATAATAGCTCAATACTATCAACTTATCCGCTTGGGTTTTGAGGTGAGAATGAAATTGCACCCAAGAAGGTTTAATTGGGTTCAATCACAAATGAAGAGCATAGACATTTTAGGAGGGAGTAATAATATGTGATTTATGAATTGGTTACTCTGGTGCAGGGATATAGGAACGTTATGTTAAATTGCTTAGAGAACATGAGAGTGCTGAAGGAAGGACTGCTAAGGACGGGGCGATTCAACATCATCTCCAAGGACCAAGGCGTGCCGCTGGTGGCCTTCTGCTTGAAGGACAACACGAAGCACGACGAGTTCGAGGTGGCGGACGTGCTGCGGCGGTTCGGGTGGATCATCCCCGCCTACACCATGCCCGCGGACGCAGAGCACATCACGGTGCTGCGCGTGGTGATTAGGGAGGACTTCTCGCGCACGCTGGCGGAGCGGCTGGTGCTGGACATCCAGAAGGTGCTCCACGACCTGGACAAGCTGCCGGGGAAGGTGATCCAGGCCAAGACCGAAGAGGTCGACGGCAAGCAAGTGACTGTGGTGGGGAAGAAGAGCGAGCTCGAGACCCAACGAGAGGTGGCTTCCTACTGGAGGAAGTATGTCATGGAGAAGAAGAAGATGAACGGTGTTTGCTAGTTCCAATTGCTTTTTATGCCTATTTCTTTGCTTGCCGAGTCAATAACTGCACTTGCAGCTCTATACTCGATGCTCAATTTTTCAACATTTATGCTTCTTTCGCACGTTTGTTAAACCAGTTTTGCGGCAATAGAATATCGGTTGTTAAATTTATTGTTACTTTTTTAAGGGTGATTACAAAAACATATCTCAATAAGTTGTGTCAAAAATTGACTAGTAGTTACATTCGTTTTCACGTACGCACTTTTTTTTTACTACAAAGTGCATATTTTATTAATTATAAAAAATATCATTATACTGTATAGATTTTTAGACGGTCTCTTCACAAAAAAAAAAACTTTAAGACAAATGAATCGTTACAAACGGTATTGGAAGAGTCATAAAAAAGAACGAAAAGTAAATCTAAACTATAGCGAAACCACTAACTACTGCTCAAGGTGTTGTCAAGACGTTGTATACTCTGTAGAGTACGATCAAGCCTGCGAACAATGGTTTCAAAAGGAGGCAGAACTCTAATCAGGGGCCCCTCCCAAGACCAGTCTTTGGGGTACTGGATTCCTTTCATTCCTCTTGGCGAGGCTGCTTCTCCGCCCTTCCTGATTTTTCAGAGGCTCCCCAGGAGAGCCCCTCTTCATTCCTCCCATAGCATCTCGCTCTCCATCTATATGTTTAAAACTACGTCTAGGCGAAGCAAGGCGTAGATCCATGGTACCTTTTTTTTTTATCAACAATTTTGTTTTTATAAAAGACCAAGTTTCAAAGTGAAAAACAAGGCCAAGGGGGGAACCCCTCAGATTACATACCAAAGCAAGCCATATAGACACCTCAAACCAGAACAAGGGCTTAAAAAGCCAAACATAAACCATAACAATAAAACAGGCTGGGTCTGATTGCTTATACCCAAAATTATCGAACATGAAGTAAACCTAGGGCTACAACCAAACAACAGAAACACCAAAGTCGCACATGCCGAGCCCAAACACAGAAAACCAGGCTAAACAGTGCCAACCAGAATAGTAAAACCTAAAAGCTAAAACAAACAAAAAAGCACCTCGAGCCCTGCACCACGGAAGAGCCACACCACAGCTTCGAAACCAACTTCTCGGAGATGAAGCACAACCGACCACCACCGGACGGAGAGCATGAACCACCACCGTTCCAAACACAGAAGGGAGAAGTAAGAGACCAAAAACTCCGATAGGCCGCAAGCAAAGGCAATGAAACCGATCCCCAACAAAGACCGCAAAGCACTCAAACCCACACCTCCAATTCTCCTCCACACCTAGCAAAGAACCTGAATAAGGAACCCCGACGCCGACAAACATCGAAACGTCGACCTAAAAGACAAGGGAGAACCCTAGAACCCAACACAACCAACCACAAACAAAAAACCCCCAGAACCTAACCCCCAAAAGCTTCAACAGAGCCCAAAGGAAAAACAACCCACGACGGTCAACGCCGATCGTGGGCCCCAGACCACACCACCGTGGCCGGGAAGGGAAGACTGAAGAGGGAAGGGTTCGAAGAGAAAACCTGAAATAGGAGGAGAGAAGGCCTAGGGAGAGCTCAGCCTTAAAAATCCCGATCCCCACCTCTCAGATTTCCAAAAAAGAGATCCTGACGGCGGCCAACACCAATCGGTCGGTCAGGAAGGAGAGAGACAACATCCAAGTCTTCATAGAGAAGAGAAGGAGCCAGGTAGCAGGAGGGCGCATGTGAAGGGGGGAGAAAACTTACCTCGTCGTAGATCCAACACCCCTCTCTCAGATCTCGGAGAAATGAGATCTCATCGACAACCAACCCCAACCGGACAACCACTTAAGGTGAGAGAAAGCTCCAAGAGTCGACGGGGAGTAGATCTGAACAAATGAAGAAGAAGAGGAAGGACGAAGAGTTAGAGTAACTAAACGGGTTGAAAGAGGAAGGGGGGGGGGGAGGAAAGGAAATAGAAAAGAAAGGAGAGGGAGATGGCCACCGGCGACAACCAAGAGAGGTCGTTACCGACGGCCAAACTCAGAAAAGGGAGCGGTGAGGAGGGTTCGGGAGGTTTCTAGAGAGAGGTCACAACTCCTCTCTCTAGAACTTATTATTATACTTCATCACAATTCATGGTACCCTTGCTACCAGAGAGTTGGCTGATTACCAAATTTTTCTAACCTGGATCGACTTTTCCGGCCTGAGCACTTGGCCGAAGTCCTGTACCCTCACTTGGAAGAATGTCAATACCTCATATACTCATATTTTTTTTAGACAAACCCCCGTTTAAAACGGTGATAAGGATCATGTCAAAGCCTGACAAGGAAGGCAAGTTGATCCCAATGAGCACAAATATTATCTCTTTCAACATCTTCATTATGAAATTCTGTACAATAAGGATCGTGTCATTGAGGTTAGTGTACGAAGTGATCCTGATGCCCTTTTGGACATCACTGAGGATAGAGAAGTTGATGTGGAATTCAAGTACTTAGTCAAATGGAAGGAAACTGAAAATCCATTTGATAAGAGCATGGAAAAGTATTCTCATTCTTCTTCACTGCCTCAGCACTTGGAAATTCATTGGTTCTCAATTATCAACTCATATGTCACAGTTCTTCTCTTGACTGGTTTCCTTGCGACAATTCTCATGCGGGTCCTTAAGAATGATTTTGTCAAGTAAGTACTCAGATATTTCACTGTGAAATCACAGTTGTTTGGTGAATGGTGATTAATGTTTGGTAGTCCATTTTTTTTATATATATTTGTAAAAGGTATGCTCATGACGAGGAATCAGCTGAAGATCAGGAGGAGACTGGTCGGAAGTATATCCATGGCGACGTATTCAGGTACCCAGAGCACAAGTCTATGATTACTGCTTCCTTGGGCTCTGGTACCCAGTTGTTTACGATGTAATGAAACAGTTCTGCTCAAAGGGCTCACTGAGCCTATTCTCTTTCTGCCTTGTTCATCGCATCTTTTTTTTCAGGACTATTTTGATTTTTATGCTTGCACTGGTTGGTGTATTTTATCCTTACCACCGGGGAGCTTTTTTAACTGCACTGGTTGTCATGTCTGCTCTCACATCTAGGATATATTGCAACATCTTTCTATTTCCAGATGGAGGGAACACACTTGGTATGTGGTCATAAATTGTTTTTTGCTGCCTCAGCAATGTTTTTGTTCTTCAAAGTTTCTTTGGCATCTTCATTGAATATGGTCCTCTTCACAGAGGCTTGTGTTGGAATTAAATTTCGCAAACTGGGAAATGAATTTCAGAACAAAACCAGAGAACAATTAAGCATGCAATCGAAAACGTAAAACGATACACCAACCGGCGTGACGTGCAGAACGAAGAGGGGAAGCTGAGGCGTGGCACGAAGGTCCACTGACTTTGAAGCAAAAGTTTCGGCGTGCCCGAGGTGGCGAGCAGCAGCGGTTGCTCCCCAAGGATCTCTCAGCTCTACCCAGCAACGCGCCCACTCGCTCTACTGGATGTGGAAACAGCAGGACGGTAACCAGAACGTTGGGTGTGGAAATCGAATTTGGGAGAGTAACTGAGTAGCAATTTGGCTCTGATGATCAGTGTACAGACGTAATGAGAAAGAAAGCCAGAGCCTGGTATTTATAGATAAAAAACGTAGGGGTAAATGGGTAAAAGCACAAAAGATTTTGAATTAAATCTGTTGAACGTGCGTGTTGACCTATTGAAAAACGGAGTTAGTCGATCCACTCAACGACACGATCAGACTCGTTCAAACAAGTTTGAAAAAGTCTCTAACAGAAAAAACAAAAAGTATTTTGTATAAAAAGATAGTTTTGCCCGCCCCACAGGGGCTCCACCCGATCTCGATACCGATCCCGAGCCCGCGCCCGGTCCGGCCCGTCCCGACCCGGACGGATGGCGGAGGCGGTGCGCGTGAGGCCCGTTCCAGCCCAGCAAGCATAGGCAGGCCCAGATGGTGATCTGAACAGGGAAGGGGGAGAGGACTTTATTAACACAGCTGCACAAGGCTGTGTAGTCGATGTGGGACTCCTTCCCAAAACACCCAAGGCTTTAAAGCCAGTTTTTCCAACAATCCCCCACTAATTTGGCGACAAAAGCCGAAACACAAAAAACACTTTTAAAAGAGGAAAAACACCACAAAAGTTCTGGTTACTAGAAAGTGCGGTACTTAAACAACAATATCTTTCGATTTGAATTGATGCATAGTGAAATGTGATAACAACTTACCTAAAGTAAGTGAACAAAGTCTTGAACTTACTTAACTTCGGTTGATACGTCACACAACACATACCATACTTCATATCCACTGAATCCGCGAAACTATCAGCAACGCTATTAAAGGCCCTGCGTATACCTTGGTTCTAATGAGTGCTCTAGGAAGAATTTGCCCCAAGTCTTTCATAGATGGCGGCCCACCATCACACACATGTAGGTAGCTCATCAAGTGCTTCTCACAAGCACTGTCCCAATTGGGTCTGGAGCTATTAAGGACATAAAGTCCATCATGTCAGTAGAATCCATCAAGTGCGTCTCAGTAGCACCACCAAAACTGGTTATGGATTACAATCTATCAAATGCGTCTCACAAGCACCACCAACACTGGTTATAGATTATTATCAAGATCTATCAAGTGCGTCTCAAAGCACCACCAAACCTGGTTATAGATCATCAAGCACTACAAATGTCATAGGAATGGGAGATGTAGTGCATCAAGACAAGTACGACTACATATGACCACTAACACGTGTCATCCGTACTTTCTTGACCTATGGGCTTGAGCCCCATCCCCAACGACATATCTAGGAGAATTCTCCTTGGTTGACCCTTGGTAAGGTATCAGCCAGATTTCTTTCAGATCTAACAAATTCCAAAGAAATCACTTCATCTATCAGGAGTTGCCTGACGACACCGTGCCTGATACGAATGTGTCTCTTCTTACCATTGTACACATCATTCTTCGCAACACAAATAGCCGCTTGCGAATCACAGTGTAGTGACACAGGCACAACTTGCGTTCCCCACACAGGCACTTCTGCTAACAGGTTCCTCAACCAGTCTGCCTCTTGTCCAGCCAACTCAAGGGAAATGAACTCAGACTCCATGGTGGAACGAGCTATACAAGTCTGCTTCGAAGACTTCCACGATATAGCACCTCCACCCAAGGTGAACACATAACCACTCGTCGAGTTGATCTCATCATTACCTGAAACCCAGTTTGCATCGCAGTATCCTTCCAAAGCCGTATGGAAGGTACTATAATGCAGGGACCAACTCATAGTTCCTTTCAGGTACTTCAACAGTCGACTTAGAGCATTCCAATGCTCAGGGCTTGGGTTATGTGTATACTGACTCAACCTCCTTACCGTGTAAGCAATGTCTGGTCGAGTACAGTTCATGAGGAACATCATACTTCCTATGATGTTGGCGTACTCAACTTGTGAAACACTATCACACAAGTTCTTTATTAAGTGTACGTTCGCATCATAGGGAGTCTTAGCAGGTATAACGTCAAAGTGATTGAATTTCTTCAACACTTTCTCAACGTAATGAGATTGACTCAAGGAAATGCCATTGGTGTTTCTTATAATCTTAACACCTAAAATGACATCAGCTTCTCCTAAGTCCTTCATCTCAAAATGTGATAATAGGAATTTCTTTGTACTGTTCACTACATCGATATTATCACGAAGAATCAACATGTCATCGACATAAAGACAGATAATCACACAACCTGATTCCGTCATCTTCGAGTACACGCAGGAATCAGAGTTGTTCACCTCGTATCCATCAGTCACCAGAGTTTGATTGAACTTCTCATACCATTGTTTAGGTGCTTGTTTCAGACCATACAGAGACTTCTTCAGTTTACACACTTTTTTCTCTTGACCAACAATCACAAACCCCTCGGGTTGAGACATGTAGATCTCTTCCTTTAGATCACCATTCAGGAAGGCGGTCTTGACATCCATCTGATGAATTATCAAGCCGTGAATGGCTGCTAAAGCGACTAGAGACCTTATCGTTGCAATCTTGGTCACAGGAGAATACGTGTCGAAGTAATCGACGTCTTTTTGTTGTGTAAAACCTCTAACCACGAGTCTCGCCTTGAACCGCTCTATTGTACGATCGGGTTTCAGCTTTCTCTTGAAGATCCACTTACTACTAATGGTTTTGGAACCATTAGGTAAGTCTACTAGATCCCAAGTTTGATTCGATACAATAGAATCAAGTTCAGCCTGGATGGCCTCTTTCCAGAGGTTAGCATCAACAGATCTCAAAGCCTCGCCATAGGTCTTTGGATCTTCTTCTAACATGAAGGCTGAAACAAACTCGTCTGAAACAACACCTACATGACCAACTTCGGCTAGAAAGGAGGTGATATAGTCTTCTCCAAAGTTCTTCTTAACCCTGGGTCTCTTACTTCTCCTTGGTCCCTCAGCTTGACCACGTGAAGTAGAGCTTTCGGTAACCCACCTATCACGAAGCGACCGAAAGGGGATAGTGGGTTCAACCGGATCAGCAACGGCGTTCCTCTTCATTGGAAATATGTGTTCGAAGAACTCAGCATCTCTAGCCTAAGAAATTGAGCGGTCATCTAGAGACATGAAGCGATACGCCGCGCTGGTCTGAGCGTAGCCTATGAACACACAATCATAGGTCTTAGATCCGATAGTGGTTCTCTTGGGGTCAGTTAAGCCTACCTTTTCCAAACACCCCCACACTCTGAGAAACCTTAGGTTAAGAGCATAACTCTTCCATAACTCGTAGGGGGTCTTATCTAGGTTCTTATGCGGTACACGGTTAAGTATGTGACAAGCAGATAAGACGGCTTCCCCCCACATTTCATCAGGAAGGCCTGAACTAAGAAGCATTGCATTCATCATGTTCTTGAGCGTTCGGTTCTTACGTTCAGCTACTCCATTTTGTTGAGGCATGTATGGTGCACTGGTTTCATGGATGATACCATTTGATTCACAAACGTCCTTTAAGAAGTTTGAGCCATACTCTCCCCCTCTATCGGATCTCACTCTCTTGATCTTCCTCTCAAGTTGGTTTTCTACCTCATTCTTATACTTGATGAACATCTCTTCAGCTTCATCCTTCGTAGTAAGAAGATAGACTCTCGCGAACCTAGAGCAATCGTCGATGAAGGTAACATAAAAATGTTTGCCTCCCTTGCTTCTCGAGTTCTTGAAATCCGCAAGATCAGTGTGGATTAATTCAAGTAGGTTCGTGTGCCTTGTTGTGACTGATTTAAAATTGTTGGAATTAAATTTTGCAAACGGCGTGACATGCAGAACGAAGAGGAGAAGCTGAGGCGTGGCACGGAGGTCCACTGACTTTGAAGCAAAAGTCCAGGCGTGCCCGAGGTGGCGAGCAGCAGCGGTTGCTCCCCAAGGATCTCTCAGCTGTACCCAGCAGCGCGCCCACTCGCTCTATTGGATGTGGAAACAGCAGGACGGTAACCAGAACGTTGGGTGTGGAAATCGAATTTGGGAGAGTAATTGAGTAGCAATTTGTCTCTGATGATCAGTGTAAAAACATAATGAGAAAGAAAGCCAGAGCCTGATATTTATAGATAAAAAACGTAGGGGTAAAAACACAAAATATTTTGAATTAAATCTGTTGGACGTGCGTGTTACCCACTGATAAACGGAGTCAGTCGATCCAACTCGTTCAAACAGGTTTGAAAAAGTCTCTTACAGAAAAAACAAAAAGTATTTTGTATAAAAAGATAGTTTTACCCGCCCCGCAGGGGCTCCACCCGATCCCGATCCCGCGCCCGACCCGGCCCGGCCCGACCCGGATGGACGGCGACGGCAGTGCGCACGAGGCCCGTTCCGGCCCAGCAAGCATAGACAGGCCCAAATGGTGATCTGAACAGGAAAGGGGGAAAGGACTTTATTAACACAGCTGCACAAGGTTGTGTAGTCGATGTGGGACTCCTTCCCAAAACACCCAAGGCTTTAAAGCCAATTTTTCCAACAGCTTGTCACTGTATTATCTATTGGAAAAGCTTAGCATGCTGCGAAGCAATACAATATTGAATTTTCATTTTTGATGTCTATAGGTATTTTTTTCATTTTTGTATGGAATATAGGGATGATCTCATTCAGCTACCTTTATACATCCATCATTCTCCACTAACCACCCCTAAGTTTAAAAAGTATTTACAACTTCCTTAGTTTTTTTTTTCTCATTTTAACTCAAATATGTCAACTTTTGGGTATGAAATGACGAAAATACCCTCATTTGAAAATAACTAAAAAATAAGGGTATTGTAGTAATTTGACATCCAAAAGGTGACGGATTTGTGTCAAATTGGTACTAAAATACTTAGAGGGTTGTCAAAAACTATTTTTAAACTTAAGGACAGTTGATTGAGAAAGGTGCATGGCTATAAGCACTGAAAAACATTTGCGAGATACTCTATAATCATGAAAGATTCCACCATGCGGTACATGCCATGGACCTCCCAAAGCTAGTAAAAATTGAAAAATAGAAATGTCAAGTTAGATTAGTACTGATCAACAAAGTGTCATGGACCTTTTCAGCGAAACAACACGACGGAACATATGATTCGTACTGATCAACAAACAACAACATGGGGTATGCTCTATTCTACTTCAAGCCCAACTCCCGTTGTCTTTTGGGGGTAGGCTCTCCATATGTATGACACTTTATTTTTGGACTCCATTTTAATAATATCTTTCCCACCTACCATTATTTTCGTATTTTTTGTTGCTTATGTTATCCGAACCTCTCTTCTACGAGTTTCCACATATTGGCACCCCACTCCATTGTTTGTTTCTTTTTAGGTTATCCTTCTAATTATCGGATATTTCGTTTCCTTAACTCGTTTGATTTTCTCGACGATAGTTATCTTTCTATAAGTATATAGTAAGATAATTATTTTAATGTGTATAAAATTTTATATATGTATATTAGTGGAAAACAATGAAAGTACATATACACGTAAACATCCTAGCTTTCAAATCAGTACGCCATTTTTCAAAGTAAGAAAGTTTACCTACTGCTTGTGGAGCATCGTGAAATAGATTGTTGATGGCGCGAACACAAAGGGTACCTGACTGAATTACATTATGAGCTGCAATCTGGTACGACCATACTCCATCAAGAAAACCATCACTCAAGAGGATATCTATATGATAGATGTCGATGGCCATCATAGGCACTGCCAAAATTAAACTAATTAGTCAATTAAGAAATCTAACACTATAATTGTAAATTTCATCAACTTACTCCCACAATTTTTATTTGCACTCTCATCCCAAAAGCATGTCAAACAATCCACATGATCAGGGCCGACTCAAGCTTTAAGCGAGTTAAGCAACCGTTTAAGGCCTCAAATCAGAAAAGGCCCCATAAAATTAAATAAGGACCGTTTAGAGGATCGGATGAAAAAAATTCCCTGTAAAATTAAAGATCCGTTACTATTTGATGAAACCTAATCAAGCAAAAGTATTACACTTTTAATTTTAAAATCAAATTTTAATACAAATTGGGCCCAATTTTGATCTCGATTCTAATTTGTTTTTCAAATAAAGTAGTTTTTTTTCAAATGGAAGACAATATTTTCTTAATGGTTGAACATTCTAAGAACTCTATAGATCTTTATTTTGCAATGAAAAACTATCTTTAACGAAACAAAACATGCAAGTTCAGTTTATCAGTGATCAGTGAATTAAAAATATGGATGAAAAACAATGGACCAAACCAAAGAAAGGAAGTGTGGATATTTATATATAAATACACTATTATTTTTTTAAAGGAATGATAATCAATTTATCAACTTCATTACGGAAATGCTCAAACCAACATAGTTTGTAAAAAGTAAGTCGTCAATACTGAAAACAAAATATTGAATATAGATGTTTGATCATAGTAGCAAAAAAATGTGATGCAAACATGTGAGAAATCCATTAAGTGTTGATTTGATATTCCATATTTCTCTTAATATTTTTTAAACCAATTTATTAGACATTCAAATAATGAAACTATGCATCTAAAGACGAATCTTAAATAATATCAATATTGTCTTATTGGAAGGGAAACATGACATGTATTAAAATCTGGTGCTAGAATGTCTTGGATTTGTAGTAAAATGTTTAGTGAAAAAATAAGATCATTTATCGAACAATAATCCATGAGGTTCATGGACTAGAAGTATAAGTTTCATTGAGTTCGAAAATATTGAAATTTAGAAGTACTAATATACACTATAAACTATGAAAGTATTGTAAGAAACCAAGAGTAATTTGACCAAAATACAAGTAAAAAGAAAGAGAAATTATTCCAAAAAATATTGCAATAAGAAGAGGTATTGCGAAAGTTTCATTTCATGTTTAAACAAGATAATAAATAAAGTTGGATTTATATACCTATCACATATAATTGTATTGTCTAAACTCCTGGGAAATGATTCACTCATATGAGATGAAGATGATCAACGGAGAGGAAAGACCAAAGGTCACAAACATGAATGCATATTTGTTTATGATTTTTTAGTCTTAAGTTTTTTTTATAAACTTTTTTAACATTTATTAAACAATAACAGTTAAATGAACTTGGACATATATCCTAATATAATCTAAAGAATGTGTTGGACTTGTCCTATCTTGTTGTTATCGGTTAATCGATGAGTTTCGATACCGAATGTCGTTGGTTCTTGAAAATTCTCAGCTATCTATTATCTTGCGTCGTTAGTGTCAGTTATGACTTTTCTTATTTTCGTTTATATTTTATTGATCCTAGTTAGAACTTATATTTAGTATTTAGAAAAGATTTTAAGTGTGAAAGTTTCTAGAACTTGATGATAAAGTGAGTCATAGACGACGTCACATATAAGCTAACATAATTTGGTGTAGCTATATAGAATTATCTTGAACATATCATATTTAAACTTGGCATGAATGTATATTCTTTATAGATTAATGTGAATGCTTAAATTTTTGAATTGTTGTATAGAATTCTAGACGGTAAATCTTATTCATGGAGGTTCTCTTGTTAGAAATTAATCTCTACCATCCATTTTTTTATTTTGAGTGTCATAAGTAGATGTTGAAGCTCATTTTTTTAATTATCATCTAGTATAATCTTTCTATATGAAAATTTTTAATTATTTTTCTATTATATTCTTTCATAAGGAAAAAAAAGACATCGATCGAATTTTCGCTTTAGGCCCCAATAAAGATTGGGCCGGCCCTGCACATGGTGATTCTCTGTCAAAAACAAATTCAAATAACAATCATCAGTTATATTCAAAGTACAGCAATTACACATTAAAAGAAGAATTAATTGCTAAAACCTACATCATATATTATCCACTTGCGAAAAAATTCACTATCTTTTGATCACCGTCATTTACTTACCAAATTTAGAACATTGCACTAAAATTTTGGAATATACTGTTATAATTAGGGATGTGGGTGATATATAATGTAATTCTTTGCACGTGAACATTACATTATATAGTTTTACGCAAGTGAATAATACATAAAAGCAGTTTAAAGCATGGACAATACATAATATAGTTTTTAGAAATTAACTCTTAAGAGAACTAGGCCACTTAAATAAACAATTGCTTGAGCGCCAAAGGCCAGGTCAACAATTTTGGATAGGATCAAGTCCCCAAGGATCAATGCCAGCAATTCCTAGCACATGGTCGCGCCAGGTGACGAGCAAAGTGGATGAGGAGAGATAGAAACCCGCCCAAGGCTCGGTACCTAAATAATAAAAATAATACTTTTAAAAAATAAATAATTAACAAAAAGGGAAAGTTACACTTAACTACATATAACTACACGCGTTTTTCACCTAGCTACACCTAACTAAGAAGTCGTTTGGACGGTACCCTAACAATTTTTATTTTCACGTTACTCATTATCGTATAATCAGGTTCAGCTAGGTTAAAACATATATAGTTAAGTATGTTAAGACTCCCACGTCATACTCTCTTAGTCAAACATGACTTTGGTCATAGATATTCTAGGCATTGAATTAATTTAGTTAGTCATGCTGTTGATGAAGATATATTAGGCACCCACTCCCTATTATATCTCCATCATCGGTACTCAATCATGTATATATAACTCTCTACTCATTAATGAAACACACTACATTGAATTACACTTCATATGGTATCAGAGCAGTAAAAGATCCCTTCTCTCCTTTTATTTTTTGCTCTCATACAAACTACACTCCCCACAAAACCAAGACACCTTAAGGAATGTGGATACCTCTGTGACGTTCTGAATCGCGTTCAGTGAATGTGTGGTAACGTTTCCAGTTTGCAAAATCGTAATCATAAGCTTTTAAAAGCGTAATTGTATATTAAAAAAATGAAGATGTTTAGACACTTACCTCCAGTTATGTGTGTCTAGGGCAGGCTCAACTTTTAAGCGAGTTAAGCAATCGCTTAAATCCTCAGATTGAAACTAGAAAAAAATTCCAATACTGAATATAGATTTTTATGCAGAGTAAAAAAAATGCGAAGCAAACATATGAGAAATGAACTAGGCGTTGATTTGATATATCTTATTTCTTTGATATATTATAAATCAACTTTTTAGAAATTCGAATGTAGCTATGCATCTAAAGGTGAGTCTTCGAGAATATTAGTATTGTCTTAATAGAAGAGAAACTTGACGTATCTTAATAATTGGTGCTAGAATGTTCCGATGTTTAGTAAAAATTAAGATCATTTATCGAAGAATAATATATGGAATTGATCATGGACTAGAAGCATAAGCCTTATTGGATGCAACAATATTGAAACTCGGGGTATTAATATACACTACAAACTATAAAGGTTGTGCGACAAAACAAGACTAACTAGACTAAATAACAATAAGATATCTCGGACTAAACCCCAAATACTACTTGACGACCGGTACGCTTGCCGTGTCATTCTGAGAGTTAATGCTCAGAGTGTCAACTACTAACGGGGTCAGGGTGGGTCACGGATCCTCCGTTCAGATTGGAGGGTCGTCTAGTCAGAGATTTTATTATGGATGATAGAAATCGATGGGACAGGGTGGTGATCCGGGATACCTTTTTGAAGCAGAATGCAGAGGTCATCTTACGCATTCCATTGCCCGTTCTGCCTATTGAGGATGCATGGTATTGGGGGGAACTCGTGACGGGCTCTTCAGAGTCCGAGACGTGTATAGGCAGATTCAGACCAACAACGGGCGGTGGTCAGAAGGGGAAATGGATGTACTGTGGCAGCGTGTCTGGGCAGCTAGTGTACCACCAAAGGTTAAGCACCTAGTCTGGCGTGTTTTTTCAGGTACTTTACCTTCGAATGTGGATCTTTATAACAAGTATGCCCCGATAGATGTTGCATGTGGAAAATGTGGAGAACCTGAAACTGAGAGCCATATTCTTTTCTATTGCACTGAGGTGATCAATTATGGGACAAACTTGGCCTTATTATACAGACAGATGATGTAGTACCCGGAGGGTGGTTTCAGGCGTGTATTGGCACAGGACAGGCAGGCTTGGTAGATAAAGTAATGATGTTGTGGTGGGGACTGTGGAAAGCTAGGAATGTTAAAGTATGGCGGAATGAGGATAGAGATATGGAGGGGATTTGGAGAGAGTCGATGGCGTACCTGGCCAATTGGACCGAGGCTCAGGAGACAAAAGAACTTCGGGTTGAACAGGGGAGGTTGTTGGATGGTGTAAGAATCGCCCCCGGTCGATCCCGGTCGAACCGGCAATTTTGGGCAAAGTTTGACTTTCGGTCGGAAAAGTCAACCGATGACTCCGGGAGTCGTTCGGGACCTTTCCGAGGCCCAAAAAGCTTATCCGTCATCACGGTTAGCTTAGTTGGGCCATTTCCTTTCGTTTGACTGTAATATTGGAAAAGTCAATTCTCGGTTAAACTTGGACTTTTTATCGACTAAAGCCTAAGTAATTTAAATTGCTGGAATTAATTAAGGTCCAAGTGGTCCCTACATGGAAACTTGTCCATGCTAGCTTGGAAGAGAGGAAAAGAGGCCAAATTGACCCTTATACCCTCACTAGTTGTTCTTAAGGGGATAAGAACTAAAGGGTTTTTGGTCTTTAACCATCCTAGGTCTTTTTAAAGCATTTGAAGACAAAAAATCAGCTCATTTCTCCTTGTTGCAGCCGAATATACAAGAGAAAGAGAGCTAGTAGAGCCTCCATAGAATCTTGGTGAAGAAACAAGTGAAAGAGAGGAGCTTTTGGGTGTTTGTCTTCTCAAATCTTCACCAAAAACCTCTTTTCTTCATCCTTTCATCAATCTAAAGGCAAGTGTTCTATCAAAACCTCATTTCAATTCATTTCAATACATGGGTTTACTTCGGTTTTGCCTAAACTAGCTAGGCTTTGTTGTTACTTAAGGTTGATTGTTGTTAGATGATACTTTGGTGAAGTAGATGATTGAGTTTTGTTGAAATCAATGGATTTTGGTTGTTTTTGGATTGGAAATCCTTTGGGTATTTGTGGTTTTGATGTTTACTACCTTGGGTAATGGAGATTTGAAGTTATTTAACTGTTTTGGATGACTGAAAATGGAGTTTTGGGCGTTATTTTCGTGAAAAATAAGCTGGAGGAAGAAGAAGGTCGAGTCTATCCAAAACCGTCACGGATCCGTAATGAGTACCGTGACGGGAGACGTCACGGCTCCGTGATGGAGTCCCTGACGGCACTCGTCACGGTTCCGTGACATCATCCGTGACGGGTGGCTTCACGGATCCGTGACCCGATCCGTGGCAGGGCAGTTTTGGTCCTTTGAATCCTCTTTGGGTGTTTTCTTTTGTCTATTTCAAAGGGTTATTTTTAAACCAAACTGTTGGGAGTTTTGATCTTAGATGCTTGTCTTGTGTTAGTCTTTAATTATAGTTTTAATTGTGATCCAAGACCTTTGACCCGAGCTCGACGAAAGAGGAAACCGCGGGAACCACGTGAGAAGACGGAGAGGAAGCTAGCCCGGACGTCAGCAGCTAGGAGAATTTGTTCGTGGAGATTTCGAGGTAGGGAAAAGTACTAAACCTCTTAATTTAAAGAATGCTAATAGTATTCCTATAAGGTAATAGTAACCGGAAAGGTCCTAGTTGCATATAGGATGTGATTCACTAGAATAGCCGTTTTCAATTATAATAATAACCGGACGAGTCTAGTATGCATGTAGGATGTGATTCACTAGTTTAATCGTTTTAAAATACTTTGGGAAATTGTCGTGCTGGTAGAATGGCCATGTCGCGCCTTAGGATTGCTTGTTGAATGCATTTATTGATGATTGTTCGTTCTTGTATCGATGCATGTTTCGTCTTTAGATTAATACAAGAGTCAAACTAAACTAGAAGAACTATGATGATTGTATGTGAATGGTTGATCTGTGTTATGAGTGATTGAGTGATTGTTGATTGTGAATTGATTGTGCCTAATGGTATGGTCGGGTGAGTGATAGAACGTGGTTGGTAAGTTGTGCCGGTAAGCATGATTGATGGTACGAGTTCTATGTGATTTGTTGTGGTAAGATTGTTGAGTCTGCTAAGATGTGGTTGAACTATGACTGTAATGTGTGTTATTCTCTCGATGTGTGTTCCAAGAGTAGTGTGTTCCGGTAAGGTACCTACACTGAGGGAGTGTGCTAGTGGGGGAAGTACCTAGACTGATGGTTGTGTTCCGGCATGGTACCTACACCGAGGGAGTATGCCGGTGTGAGGTAGTACCTATGTCGATGAATTGTGGTAACCCCGATGCGAATTCCGGGAAGACCGATGCAAATTCTGGTATTGTGTTACCACAATGTGAATCCCAGGAAGATGTCTAGGCCGATGCGAATTCCGGTATGACGTGAGGTTGTTTACCCTAAGGGGATTGATTACTTGTTGCTTCACCCCGAGGGTATGCGTTCCTACACGAGCGTTTCCGGGAGAATATCTTGCTCACCCCGATGATCTATGGCCCTTTGGAGACATTTCCGAGAATCCCGATGATATGTGTCCCCTTAGGGATGTTTCCGGTAGCCTTGACGTTATGTGTCTCCTCTGGACCGAGGGGCAATCCGATATGATACAATGATCAATTGTGGATCGGAGTATTGTAACTTAAGTTATCTATGTGACGTTATACGTGCTTCCCTTTGTTGTTTTTATCAAAGAATACATTGTCGCTCCTTGATCTCCTAAAGTTAATGTTATATTAAGCACTGAATTCCTGGTTGATAATTGTTTATGGCGTTCTTTTGGTTAATAGTACTAATTGGAACCTTTGGTTAATTGTACAAATTGTGTTTTCTTGCCAAGCGGGGGTTTCGTTTACTTTACTACTTTTTCCTACTGAGCGTCAGCTCATCCCCTTCTTGTTTACTGTTTGTACAGGTTTCCTTGGTGAGTAGACTTATAGATTGCTTCGGGACTCGGAAGTTCCTGGAGGATTCGGGTGTCTTATTGTAGTTGGACGTACTTTCCATCTTGTATCGAACTGCTTTTCTTACGTATTTGGACTGAGTTTTGACCTCTTTTTATTATAATCGTTATTTGGAATGTTAAAATTTTGGAGTTGTCTTCCCATTTACTTTAACTTTATTATTATTTTATTACTGTTTCTAGCTCACGTCTCGAGTCCGGTCAGAACCGGATTTGGGGCGTGACAATTTAGTATCAGAGCCTGGTTTCATTTTGAAATTGTTTTCAAAACCTCGGACCGTACGTCAATTAGGTGGGTAGAATTAGGTGGTTGAAGTCGTAGTGCTCAGTGACGCAAGTCGGAATTATCCTATGCGTAGAGTCGGAGCGACGAGAGCCTCGTTGTCCAAGTGCATTGTTTAAGTTTTACCTTACTTGATTTGCACCTTTTTCTCTTTGTTATGCTTGTACCTTAGTTGATCTATGATGCCGATCAGTTGAGATCGAGGTTGGTTTAACGAGCGATGCTCGGGTTATTTATGATGTGTCGGTTGAATAATTGTCAAGTGGGTTACTGCCTTGATCGACCATTGTTGACTGGTGAATTTTGAAATGTTGGCTTGATCGGGCAGTAATCGAGTAATTACAGAGAACCGAGTGGTGTCCTTTTGATGTTTTTGCGGTGTTGTGTACTTATGATGTTATGGTGTGCCCTATGTGCTGGACGCCGTGCGCGGTGGGTTTATTAAATGTCCCGCTTAAGCGGATGGTTAGTCGAATATACGAACGGGTCATGCCAAAATTTCTGCAAAACTGAAGTGTTTGTACTATCACGGGTTGACTAAGGGGCGCCATTGTAGTTGAACGTGATAGGGGGGATGTCAAGTGGTTACAACGATATTCGGGGACGACTAAACCGGGTTGTAACGACGTGAGATCGACATGAATGTTTGATAGAAAGATAAAGGGTTGAGAACATGTGGAAAGGATTTAATGCACGGACTTGCGAAATTGGTTATGTTGTGAATGTACACCATGCTAAGGGAAGATACCCGACCGAGGTGTATGCCGGTCCGGTATGTTGCTTGTGTGCCTTGTTTGAAACTATGCCTCATGTGGGAGATGTTTGAATTGTGTGTTTGTTTCTGTGAGACGCACAAGTTTGCGGACTTCTCTGATTATATGAAATGATATGACTATACTAAGATAAGTATACTGTTAGTTCGAGTATGACCCTTATGAAACGCGCGTGAACGTTTTGTTTTTTTTAAAACGAACCACTTTGTTCTAATTTGAGAAACTGAACATGTGCGTTATCCGTGCAGTGGGTATACGACATGTCTCGCATCTACATTTTGAGGGGCACTAGGAGTCGCTCAGCTGGGGGCCGGGGACAACCACCTGTCATTGAGCAGGCAGGGGCTGCGTTTACCCTGGGTGCTACTTCACCAGAGCATGAGAGAGTTGAGGCAGGACCGTCAGATTTACCACCCAGAGTTACTCCGGTCGCAGAGTCGACCTAGGCGACCCCTCTAGAGGAGGTGGTTCGCGCAATTCTCGCGGCGATCAGCGCCCAAAGAGAGACTGCAGAGCCGGCACCAGAGGTTGTGCCTGTTGCCCCTGCAGCCGCTGTTGAGAGGTCGAGTCAGGCCGACAGCTACACGACACAGTCTCTCAGAGATTTCCGCAGGCTGGGCACTCCAGTCTTTTCCGGGGGCTCAGACCCCAAGGCAGCCGCAAGGTGGCTGGACAGGATTACCCGCAATCTGGATACGTCCGAGATATCTGATGGTCGTCTGAGAGTATCTTTTGTGACATTTCAGCTAGAGGGGGAGGCGTACTACTGGTGGCAGCATGTCCAGACCAGGGTTGGAGATGATTTCCAGATGTTCAATAGACTGTTCCTATAGCAGTACTTCCCTAGATCTATTCGAGATGACAGGCACCAGCAGTTCCTGGAACTGCGTCACAGAGGGATGACCGTCTCTGAGTATGAGGAGAGGTTCACATCCTTGTCTCGTTTCACACCAGAGATGGTGCAGACCGAGGAGAGTCGCTGCAGGCGATTCGAGAGGGGACTCATTCCATTGATCGTTGATCGGGTCATTGCCTTCAGGGCTGAGGAGTATTCCGCGCTAGTGGACCAGGCACTAGCTGTGGAGAGGCACTTTCGGGGGACCGTCAGGGCGCGGGAGATCAGGCCGAGGCCGAGTGGCTTCTTGAGACCGTCCGAGGGTCGCGATCCGAGGAGGGAGAGGACCTTCGGATCTTTTCATCCACCGCCTCAGTCAGGGGGGATACGCCGAGTAGGAGCAGTAGCGTCCGTGGGACATGCCCCGGTAGCGCAGTTGTGCCCTTTGTGCAGGCAGCTGAGCCACCTCGCTCGAGAATGCCCGAGGAGTGGCGGACTTACAGACCGTCACATTGATCGTCCGCCGAGATTCGGAGGGAGACCACGTTCTGATGAGAGGACGTGCTATCAGTGTGGAAGACAGGGACACCTCTTCTTCGTGTGTCCTGACCGGGTCGGAGGAGCGCCAGCCCCGAGGCCTCAACAGGCGCAGCCTCGCCAGGCACCCCCTGCCCGACCGCGTCAGACACAGCCTCCGAGAGCCCCGCGTCAGGCGGCGGGGGCACCAGCTCAGAGACATCATCCGAGGGCTTCACAGCAGGTGGCACTTCCATCACCCCCGAGGGGAGGACCCCAGGCACAGCAGGGTCGAGTCTATGCAGTCACTGACTCCAGAGCCGAGAGACAGTACTCCGGTCATGAGACCACCCAGGGTACATGTTTGCTTTATAATTCTTGGGCGTCGTTTTTATTTTACACGGGGGCTTTGCATTCTTTCATCTCTTCTACTTTTGCTGATTCTTTGGGATTGAGGGTAGAGACGTTGAGTCGACCCCTATGTCTTAATACCCCGGTTACGTGAGATGTGGTCTTAAGCACCGTTTGTCTTGATTGTGAGATTAGAGTGGCTGATTGCCCTTTTGTTGGTGACTTACTTGTTTTGGACATGACGGCTTTCGACGTGATATTGGGGATGGACTGGCTCGCGAGATACCGAGCGTCGATCGATTGCTATCGACGACAGGTGACAATGGTCTCAGGCGATGAGATCGTCACTTGTGTCTTGGGCAGTAGGAGCGGAGTTCTCCTGTCCGCTTTGACTGCGGGAGATGGGGCAGAGCCCGTGCAGAGTAGAGAGCTGCCGAGAGTGGTATGTGAGTTCCCGGAGGTTTTCCCTGAGGAACTGTCAGGATTGCCGCCGGCGCGTGAGGTGGAGTTTAGGATCGACTTGATCCCGGGTACGGCACCGATCTCTACGGACCCATATCGTTTTGCACAAGTCGAGTTAGTCGATTTGAAGCGACAACTCGAGGAGATTCAGGAGAAGGGATTCATCCGTCCGAGTGCCTCACCCTGGGGAGCACCCGCCCTCTTCGTGAAGAAGAAGGGTGGAGCACTGAGGATGTGCATCGACTACCGAAAGTTGAGCCGATCACGGTGAAGAACCGCTACCCGATGACGAGGATCGATGACTTGTTCGATCAGCTGAGAGGAGCGAAGTGCTTCTCGAAGATTGATCTACGATCATGGTATTATCAGTTGAGAGTTCGAGAGGAGGATGTTGCGAAGACCACTTTTCGGACTTGGTACGGTCACTTCGAGTTCTTAGTAAAGTCGTTCGGGTTGACGAACGCAGCTGCAACGTTTATGGACCTGATGAACGGTATATTCCGAACGTACCTGGACCAGTTCGTCGTGGTGTTTGTAGACGACATTCTGATTTATTCTCCGAGTGAGGAGGCGCATGAGGAGCACTTGAGGACAATCTTGACCTTGTTGCGCTCTCACCAGTTGTACGAAAACTTGGAGAAGTGCGAGTTTTGCCTCGCCGAGGTGAAGTCCCTCGGGCATGTTGTGTCCTAGGAGGGTATCCTAGTCGACCCGTCGAAGATCGACGCAGTTTCGAAGTGGGCACGGCCCAAGAGTGTATTTGAGATCCGCATCTTCCTGGGTTTAGCAAGATACTATCGACGGTTCGTCCAGGACTTCTCACGTCTAGTCGCGCCGATGACAGCCTTGACTAGCAAGGGGGCCGAGTTTCTGTGGACTGATGAGTGTGAGCACTCCTTCACCGAGCTGAAGTCTCATTTGACGACCGCTACCGTGTTGATTGTGCCAGAGCGGGGGATCGGTTATGACGTGTACTGTGACGCGTCCGGTGAGGGACTGGGATGTGTGTTGATACAGTCCGGGAAGGTAGTTTGTCACGCCCCAAATCCGGTATTGACCGGACCCGTGACGTGACTTAGTGAAATTTAATAAAACAGTTCAAAAGTAACAATTATCTGAAAATATGAATAACAAAATTCAATAGGAGTTCGAAACCCTGAGTTCTACGCTCAGTCAAATACATAAGTCCAAAAACAAAACGGTACGTCTCTATGAAACATAAACCAAAGGTAAATCCCGGACACTCGCTAGCCCCATGCTCCGCGATGTCCTCTACTCCAAGTCAAAGCTACAACCTATAGAAAACACGGTAAAGGGTGAGCTTGACGCTCAGTAGGGAAAAACACGAAAACTACCTTATTGCAGATTTACCAGAAAGCTTTTCCACATTTTAAAGTATATTAAAAGGTTTGATATAACGGTACGACACTTAAGCCAATTTAAAAGTCAATACTCCCTTTGATCTGACACTCCTAGGCCAACCATATCAACTTAACTCAGCACCAACCATTTGACTAAGCCACACACCGAAGGGAACAATCCAAATAAGACATCCAATTACGTTTCCAAACTAACTTTTGACAATTAAAAGGAGAAGGCGCCAACGAGAACATGTAACCCAAATTAAACAACTTTCACTTTACTCGCCCACAAACTATTCCGAAAATCCTCGTCCAAAGCCCCTTCACGACCGACTCACGGATAACCATAAAGACGACGCTTTAACTTACACGGAAGCCACACACATGAACTTCATCATCAAACAATCAAAATGAGTCATTCACGATCACACACAAGTCATAACAAGGAAAACACTCATAGTCACAACACAACAATACTCCATCAATTCAAAGCAATCTCAAACACACAACTCGTAACCATCGCACGGTCTCGGGAGCAACCCGCTCGGCCCGGCGCAGCCGCACGTAACTTCCCCAACACAAAGTCGGGATAGGCGGTCGACCTCATCGCGGAACACAGCATTTTACCGATCGACGGAAGGCAGAGAAATTGCCTCTTCGCGGCCTCATCTCTCGCGGTGCTCAACACAGCGTTTTACCGAGTGCTAGTCGGAAGGTAGGGAAACCACCTCTTCGCATGACACAACGTTTTACCGACTCACGGTCGGAAGGTAGGGAAACCACCTTTCTCATATAACCATAGTACCAAAAATACAACCACAATACCAAAGCACGCACAAGTCTCACACCTTAATGATTGCGCGCCGGAAGGTACGATACACCTGGCGGAAGTACATCTCTCACACTTTACCGGCCGCACACCGGAAGGTACGACACCCCTCTTGGGCACAACTCATCCAGGTATCGTCAAAACAATCACAATCACACTCACAACCATAATCACTGGTAACCACAGTACCACAACCACAATCACGATCACCCTCACAAACGGGATCACAAACACATTCTCAATTTACTCCCGTAACCATCACGCACTTACCATCACTTATCGACACCACACTCGACGTGGGAACCCCACCGGCTTAACCGGTATCCATTCCCAAACATCCCCAGTTCAACATACCAAATAACCAGGAAAATAACTACTCAAGTCAATTATGCATCACTAGATCAACTCTACTCGATTTCATGCTCGTTATTTATTCATCGTTCAATCAACATAGAGTACACAACCAATCACAATCAGCAAACAATCCTACAGGCACGACATGGCCTGATTCTACCAGCACATCATACCAACACCTACGGCACGACATGGCTCGTGAGTCGTTCACATGTTATAAGACTACCCTAATCAATACCGTCCTATATGCATACTAGTTATTTATCCGGTTATTAGGTTTCCCTATATGCATTCTAGTATAACCGTAATAAAGCAGGTTTCGAGGTAATCCCTACCTCTCAAATCTCTATCTGGGTCGCCTAACTGCTGACGTCCTGGCCAACTCCGGTCTTCTCCGTGCTCGGGGTAAAGGCCTGGTTTTAACACAAAAGGGACGGTCATCAGTCCCGGTCCAGTCCGTAACGGTTCTCAAAATATCAATTTCGTCCAGTAGTTTGTCCAACATCCTTTAAATTGTCCGAAATTCCTGGTATTTATCTGATTTTAAAACCAATATTTAATTAATTAATTTAATTATCTGGCCAGACTCGGACCCGGATCCGAATCCGACCCGGATCCGACCCAGTCCAGCCTCAGACCCGGACCTGACCCGAGCACGATCCAGACCCGGATCCAGACCCGAGTCAGGACCTGGACCTCAAATCCAGTCCAGGCCCGAACCAGGTTCAGGCGCGAGGCCCAATCCCAATTCCGGCCCAAGGCCCAAACCGGATCTGAAGCCCAAGGCCCGAGTCCGAGGCCCGATCCAATGCCTGCCTCGTACTGAGCCGTGAACGGAGACGGCGAGGTGGCGATAGGGTTCCGACGAGGCGAGAGGACGGCGACAGAGGCGGAGCTAGGGTTTTACGACAGCGGTACAGGCGCTAGGAGGCTCAGGATGGCGAGGGGAGGTCGGCAGAGCCATTCCCGAGCTCCTCCGCTCCAGATCTGACGGCGTAGACGCTTCGCCGGCGTTGATGCACCAGATCTGGAGCTCGGAGCTCAGGCGAACTTCTCCGACCAAAAAACAACCCCCCTCGAGCTCGCTAGCGTGGGTTTCTAGGGAAAGGAAGAGCGGGGGATATGAATCAGGCCGTGGAAGAGACTCACCGTCTCTGATTCGGTCCGTTGACGGCGCGGTGAAGCTCGGTGGGACGGCGGCGAGGTTCGATTCGAGGGAGAAGAAGAGGAAGGCGGGGTTCTGGTGGTTTTCTGGTACGGTAGCAAGGAGATGATGGTCGATGGTGGAGGATGATGAAGCGGACGAGCAGCTCTGAGCTCCGACGAGGTTCGGTTGAGCGAGAGAGGGAGGCGGAGGAGGAAGACGATGGGAACCTCGGGAAGCGCACGAGTCAAATGAGGACGCGAAGCGTCGTGTTAGGGTTTTGCTGAGATGGTTGGGCCGGTCTTTGCGTGGGCTTGCGCGCGAGTGTGGCTGGGCCTGGTCTGGCACGGCCAAAAGCAAAGGTTTGGCCTGGCCCAGCTCTAACCCCACTTTTTTTTCTTCTTCTCTTTTTTTTGAACTCGATCCAAAAATTCGATTCGTTCCCTCAACCAAAGACGTTTCAAATTGATAAAATAAACCTTAAAAAATTTAATTTTGACGGTCTTTACATAGTTTCCTATGGCTCCAGACAGTTTAAGATACATGAGCGCAACTACCCTACCCACGATATAGAGTTGGCAGCAGTTGTCTTTGCTCTAAAGAGCTGGCGACACTATTTATATGGAGAGCGATTTTGGGTGTTCTTGGATCACAAGAGCCTCAAGTACATCTTTTCCCAGCGGGACTTGAATATGCGCCAGAGGCGGTGGATGGAGCTACTTGAGGAGTACAACTTCAAGCTACTCTATCATCCGGGCAAGGCGAACGTCTTCGCCGATGCCCTGAGTAGGAAGTCGACTCACTGCATTGCCAGCATATTAGTCCGAGAGTGGGACATGATAGAGGAGTTGAGCTCGTGCAGACTTGAGTTAGCCGAGGTCACATATGGCGTGGCTATGTGTTCGTTGGTGGCTCATCCCACATTAGTTGCCCGTGTGTTGGAAGCACAGACCGAGGATGCCGAGACGGTAGAGATCCGAGAGAGGATTACCAGCAGGGTTGATGCTGAGGGCTGGGAGCAGGGTGCCGATCAGGGTCTACGTTACCGAGGAGGACTGTTTGTGCCACGGAGTTGTAGAGACGTTGTATTAAGGGAGTGTCACCACTCCCGTTTTGCTGTGCACCCGGATGGCACCAAGATGTATCGGGACATCAGACGGCAGTTCTAGTGGAGCGGGATGCGCATAGCAGTTGCAGAGTTTGTATCGAGATGCCTCACTTGTCAGCAGGTGAAGGCCGAGCATCAACGTCCCACCGGTTTACTACAACCATTACCGATCGCAGAGTGGAAGTGGGAGCACGTTACTATGGAATTCGTCTATGGCTTACCGAGGTCGCCGAGAGGGCACGATGTTGTTTGGGTGTTGGTCGACCGACTGACCAAGTCGGCGCACTTCTTGGCTATGCGGATGACCGATACGGTCGATACACTGAGCTGGTTGTACGTTCGAGAGATTATTCGCCTTCATGGGGTACCAGTGTCTATATTATCTGACAGGGATCCTCGTTTCACCTCCAGATTTTGGGAGAGCCTGCAGAAGGCGTTGGGGACCGAGGTCTTGCTCAGTACGGCCTATCACCCGCAGACCGACGGTCAGTCAGAGTGCACTATACAAATCTTAGAGGATATGATGCAAGCATGTGTGTTGGACTTCCGAGGATCATGAGAGGATCATTTACCGTTAGCCGAGTTCGCCTACAACAACAGTTATCAGTCCAGTATTGGGATGACACCTTTTGAGGCGTTGTATGGCAGGTCGTGCAGATCTCCCGTGTATTGGGCAGAGGTAGGAGACCGGAGTTTACTTGGTCCGGACCTTGTCCAGGAGACGACCGAGAAGGTCGCGTTGATTCGGGAGCGGTTAAAGACCGCACATAGCCGACAGAAGAGTTATGCGGATAGACGACGTCGACCTCTTGAGTTTATAGTTGGTGATCATGTGTTTCTGAGGGTGAGCCCAAAGAAGGGAATGTTGCGGTTCACCCGCGGCGGAGGTAAGTTGGCCCCGCGGTTTATTGGACCTTTTGAGATCTTAGGCAGAGTTGGAGTCGTAGCTTATCGCCTTGCATTGCCACCGCAGCTTGAGAACGTGCATAATGTCTTCCACGTGTCCCAATTGCGGAAGTACACTGTGGACCCCTCCCACGTTATAGAGTGGACGGACATCGAGGTAGCTGATGATGTTTCGTTTGAGGATCAGCCAGTCAGGATTGTGATACGCGGGAGAAGGTCCTACGTGGCAAGATTATTCCTTTGCTACGAGTGCAGTGGAAGCACCAAGGAGCTGAGTCGACTTGGGATCGCGAGGATGAGGTTCGCGCGAAGTACACCCACATGTTCAACCTTTAAGGTACTTGTTTTAAATTTGTAAGAACCGCCCCCGGTCGATCCCGATCGAACTGGAGATTTTTGGCAAAGTTTGACTTTCGGCCAGAAAAGTCAACCGATGACTCCGGGAGTCGTTCGGGACCTTTCCGAGGCTCAAAAAGCTTAGCCGTCATCACGGTTAGCTTAGTTGGGCCATTTCCTTTCGTTTGACTGTAATATTGGAAAAGTCAATTCTCGGTCAAACTTGGACTTTTTATCGACTAAAGCCTAAGTAATTTAAAGTGCTGGAATTAATTAAGGTCCAAGTGGTCCCTACATGGACACTTTTCCATGCTAGCTTGGAAAAGAGGAAAAGAGGCCAAATTGACCCTTATACCCTCACTAGTTGTCCTTAAGGGGATAAGAACTAAAGAGTTTTTGGTCTTTAACCATCCTAGGTCTTTTTAAAGCATTTGAAGACAACAAATCAGCTCATTTCTCCTTGTTGCAGCCGAATATACAAGAGAGAGAGCTATGAGAACCTCCATAGAAGCTTGGTGAAGAAGCAAGTGAAATGGAGGAGCTTTGAGGTATTTTTGGATTGGAAATCCTTTGGGTATTTGTGGTTTTGATGTTTCCTACCTTGGGTATTGGAGATTTGAAGTTATTTAACTGTTTTGGATGACTGAAAATGGAGTTTTGGGCTTTATTTTCATGAAAAAAGAGCTGGAGGAAGAAGAATGCCGAGTCTGCCCAGAACCATCATGGATCCGTGACGGGAGACGTCACGACTCTGTGATGGAGGTTGTGATGGCACTCATCACGGTTCCGTGACGTCATCCGTGACGGGTGGCTTCACGGATCCGTGACCCGATCCGTGGTAGGGCAGTTTTGGTCCTTTGAATCCTCTTTGGGTGTTTTCTTTTCGTCTATTTCAAAGGGTTATTTTTAAACCAAACTGTTGGGAGTTTTATCTTAGATGTTTGTCTTGTGTTAGTCTTTAATTATAGTTTTAATTGTGATCCAAGACCTTGGACCCGAACTCGACGAAGGAGGAGACCGCGAGAACCACGTGAGAAGACGGAGAGGAGGCTAGCCCGGACGTCAGCAGCTAGGAGAACTTGTTCGTGGAGATTTCGAGGTAGGGAAAAGTACTAAACCTATTAATTTAAAGAACGCTAATAGAATGCCTATAGGGTAATAGTAACCGGAAAGCTCCTAGTTGCATATAGGATGTGATTCACTAGAACAGCCGCTTCCAATTATAATAATAACCGGACGAGTCTAGTATGCATGTAGGATGTGATTCACTAGTTTAATCGCTTTCAATACTTTGGGAAATTGTCGTGCTGGTAGAATGGCCATGTCGAGCCTTAGGATTGCTTGTTGAATGCATTTATTGATGATTGTTCGTTCTTGTATCGATGCATGTTTCGTCTTTAGATTAATACAAGAGTCAAACTAAACTAGAAGAACTATGGTGATTGTATGTGAATGGTTGATCCGTGTTATGAGTGACTGAGTGATTGTTGATTGTGAATTGATTGTGCCTAATGGTATGGTCGGGTGAGTGATAGACCGATGGAACGTGGTTGGTAAGTTGTGCCGGTAAGCATGATTGATGGTACGAGTTCTATGTGATTGTGTGTGGTAAGATTGTTGGGTCTGCTAAGTTGTGGTTGAACTATGACTGTAATGTGTGTTATTCTCTCGCTGTATGTTCTGGTAAGGTACCTACACCGAGGGAGTGTTCCGGTGTGGGGTAGTACCTAGACCGATGGTTGTGTTCCGGCATGGTACCTACACCGAGGGAGTATGCCGGTGTGGGGTAGTACCTATGCCGATGAATTGTGGTAACCCCGATGCGAATTCCGGGAAGACCGATATGAATTCTGGTATTGTGTTACCCCGATGCGAGTCCCGGGAAGATGTCTAGGCCGATGCGAATTCCGGTATGACGTGAGGTTGTTTACCCTGAGGGGATTGATTACTTGTTGCTTCACCCCGAGGGTATGCGTTCCTGCGGGAGCGTTTCTGGGAGAATATCTTGCTCACCCCGATGATCTATGGCCCTTTGGAGACATTTCCGAGAATCTCGATGATATGTGTCCCCTTAGGGATGTTTCTGGTAGCCTCGACGTTATGTGTCTACTCTGGACCGAGGGGCAATCCGATATGATACTGTGATCAATTGTGGATCGGAGTATTGTGAATTAAGTTATCTATGTGACGCTATACGTGCTTCCCTTAGTTGTTTTTATCAAAGAATACACTGTCGCTCCTTGATCTCCTAAATTTAATGTTATATTAAGCATTGAATTCCTGGTTGATAATTGTTTATGGCGTTCTTTTGGTTAATAGTACTGATTGGAACCTTTGGTTAATTGTACAAATTGTGTTTTCTTGTCAAGCGGGGGTTTCGTTTACTTTACTACTTTTTCTTACTGAGCGTCAACTCATCCCCTTCTTGTTTACTGTTTGTACAATTTTCCTTGGTGAGTAGACTTAGAGATTTTTTCGGGACTCGGGAGTTCCTGGAGGATTCGGGTGTCTTATTGTAGTTGGACGTACTTTCCATCTTGTATCGAACTGCTTTTCTTACGTATTTGGACTGAGTTTTGACCTCTTTTTATTATAATCGTTATTTGGAATTTTAAAAGTTTGGAGTTGTCTTCCATTTACTTTAACTTTATTATTATTTTATTACTGTTTCTAGCTCACGTCTCGAGTCCGGTCAAAACCGGATTTAGGGCGTGACAGATGGGGGCGGAAGTGGAGGAAACCGGAGCCGGGACAGGTTAAAATCAATATGAATGGTGCGGTACTAGAACCGGGTCGGGGTGGTGGTATGGTTTACAGGGGTAGCGATGGAATGGCTCAGACGGCCAAATGTTTTGTGATTCCAGACATAACCGACCCGGAACTGATAGGAGTCATGACCCTGAATGAAGCTCTTACCTGGATCTATGACGAAGGTTGGGGGCAGGGACCATAGAAAGAAATTGTCTGGGCGTGGTGCAACCAGTAAACAGCGAGACGCCTTTTATTTCCCCGTTTGGACTTCAGGTGATGGAGTGCAGAGCGAAACTGAAATATCTTTCAGCTTTTACATTAAAATTTGTGCGTAGAGAAGCAAACAAAGTTGTTCATATGTTAACTAGAAACGCATGTAATTGAGATGTTATTGATTGGCGTGTCACGGAAATTCCGTTGGCATTAAGAGATACCCTGTCGGATGATCTCATCTAATAATATTACAAGCGATTTCCACTCAAATAAAATTGATTTTTAAAATTAGTCATTTACTTATAATAAGCCAATAATGAACAAATTACCTTTGTAATCATTCTATTTATTTTATTTTTTACATTAAACTGGAAACCGATCGAATCGGTCTATTCCAATTATAACACGAATCGAACTAGACCCACTCATCAGATCTAATTGGTTCCTATGATCCACTACTTTTCTCTGCAAATAGCCTACGATTAGATCGATTGCATTGTCGACACTGTAAGGCAAACAGGCGTCAGCTAGAGTTTCTTTCGAAGTCTTCTAGAGCCTACTAGACTCTTCTTCTCCCTTCCTCTTCATTCTTCCTTCCCTCTTCTGCCTCGGCTATTCACCATCTCACAAACCTCTCCTCCTCCGGCCGCCAGTATAAGAAGCGCCGCCGCGTCGTCCTCCGAGCTGAAGCAATCGAAAAAAAGGAAAAGAAAATGTTCGGCGTGGTCTTCCCTAACCGGAGCTTCCCGATGGATATCTCCACCTTCGCCCAAATAGACACCACGCATTGGATCCTCGACATGAACACTTTCGTAGGTAAGTTTCTCAGACCTCACTCCCATCGCTAACGAAACCCTAATTTCTATCCCCCAACTACTGATTCCAACTTTGCTGCCAGGTGAGGCTTACGATTCAATCCGCGAAGTCTGCATATTCCTCATCAACAATTTCACTCTCCCTCCCGATAAAGCCCTGGCCGTCTACATCCAGTCCCCGGGATCGCCGTTCCTCTTCTGCGGCGCCGTGACCGTCGCTCGCCCCTCCGCCGTGCTTTCTCTACCTTGGCCGGATCCCGGGAGCGGAAGCCAGATGCAGCTCACAGCCGACGCCGCGCCACTCTCGGCCAAAATCGGGGTGTCGGTGGAGGACCTGGCGACGCTGCCGTCGCTGGATGTGGCGGCGGAGAAGAGAATCGAGCGTTTGGCGATGAAGGTGGGCGAAAATCTGTTCAATTTCATGCAGTCGTTTTGTGGGGTGGATGGGAGCAAGCTGATTGTTCCCATGGATATTTTGGATCGGTGGTTTAAGAAGTTTCAGGAGAGGGCCAAGCGCGATCCTGAGTACTTGAAAGGTTTCGCTTTATGAACCTTGTTCGATCCCCTTTTCAAGTTTTGGATTATGTAAAGCATGTTTAGGATAAGTGTGTCATGTGTTTCGTATGAATCCCAATGATTTTTACTTGCTGGTATGTGCTGATTGAAAATGAATTCTGTTTGGTTGCTGAGAAAGCTTGGGAAATAGAGAAATGGTAATGCGATTATGGTTCATTTGCAGGGCATTGTGTTAAGATCTCATATATGTGAATCGAGGAACTGTTCATATATGATTTACTGATCACAGTTTCATACCAACACTGTTTTGCAACCCTTCTTGTGTGGTAGATTTCATTCATAAGACATATGTACGACGGTTTCGAATTCTATTATTTATTTTGCAAATCTTCAACGATTTCATCAGTGAGGTTATTTTAAATCCAAAATCTGGAAAATTGTGGTCAGACCAGAGAATTACACAAACAAGATTTTACCAGATCAATATTGCGAACGCTGTATATATGTCTACTTCATCAAAACCATCCTTTTATTCTGTACACTAATACTCTTATCTTGAACAAGAGAAATTTTTGACCGGGGTATGATACTGTTTATGCTATCGTGCTCTAAACATGAGTGAATTCAGGGCCCTACTAATCACACGAGAAATGAAGTCTTGACAGTATTTCTCAATATTGGCCAACTTTGGATCCAGCGTCACTTTAGCATGTCCCTTGCCCTTATCTTTTGCCATCCTCGCCTGTGCCGTCTTTTGGTCCTCAGGTCGGCGATCACGTACGGATTTGGGAAAGCCCCCTCAGCCTCTTCGAGGGTTCCATATCACACATTGGCATGGTCATGGAAGATGTTCTTGGGGTGCGACGTCCATCGGTGCCGATGAACTCGCCGGTGGTCGTGGAGAATTTGTTCTCAAACAGTACTTTCAACAATGATTTTCTCCCACTATATTCTACCAATGTTTCCATGTGAAGAAATGCCTATTTTTGTCGAAAATACTCATGTTCAACATCGGCCATGATCTGACCGTCGAAACGACCGCTATGATAGTTGTGATTGAACTTTGACCAACAACCCTTGAAACATCTTCACTTTCCTAATTCGTCACGCTCCAATGTTGTTTGCAATTCTTCGTTATATGTTCTGTTACTGCGGTTCACTGCGTAATGATGGCAAGATCTTTCTTAATGTTCTCCCAAAAATGATGAACCGCCTCATTCACCCCGTGGATCGAGTCCTCTGAGCCATTCAGCAATGCACTCACGAGTACTTCATCCTCTGAACTCATCCACTTATGAAACATCCAGACTCATTGAGTTGGCTCGGCCTGCAATAATTTAGCCCGGGACGGGGGAACCTGCATTCGTATGATCAACGTTGGGCGATTGGTTCCCGAGAAGGGCATCGAATGATAGCCCACTCCCGAGCTCGACCTAGGAAAGTGGTGGAACCCTGAAACGCGGTGGAGCTTGGGAAAATGGTGGCATCCAGGTACGTGGTGGAGCTCGAAAAAGTGGGGCGTCCGGGTATGTGGTAGAGCTCGAGTACATAAGGGAGCAAGGTAATGTCGGAGGCACTAGAGACGAGATGCACTCTTCCTCCCCAAAATTTCCTCACGATCGCATGAGTAATGCTGGGATTTCGTGTTGTTGGGGTACGCCATGTGTGAAGCCTAGGATTGGGTGTGGATGGCCGAAAAATGATGGACGATAGCAAGCCTACAACAACTGGCTTCCCAAAAATATCTATATCAATTTGAAGTTGTAGAATTGGGTGTGGATGACAAAAAAAAACTCACAAACATATAGGAGAATCGGCGTGTTTCAGAATTCTGTTGCAATTGGTGCCACCAGAAATTCTACTAGATCGAAGGAAAACGTAGCTAAAGAATCGGGTTTTTGATGACAAAGAACTAAACCTTTGGCAATTATTTATAGCCGAAATTAACTTTCGTCTTTAATTATGTTTACCTGCCTCGCCACTTGTCACCATACGATTCGGCAGTCAACGATTCAGTGGAGCCTTATGCATCGAATCTGTAAACTATTAGTGTCTATAGATTCACCGACAATATATTCAACGCTCCCACATTCGGACTACGGAACGGCCGTTTTTAGGGTATTCAACCCACTTTTTCGGAGATTTTGACCGAATCGACAGCACGATGAGACCTTATTACAAGTGCTCTTATATAGAGATAGAGATATAAGATTAGCTGTAGTGAACTACAAAAGTAAGGTCGTGAGGACTACCTCATTGTCTCTCCGATGACTATTAGGATACATACAACGATATATAAAATAAGTCGTGAAAATATAAATCCATTCAGTTAATGAGATAAGGGTTACACCCTGTCCTGCCCCTGCGAAGCACGTGAAAAACATCAACGCAAGAGTCATTGGCACGGTACTGGGTAATGGTAGAGTTAACATGGGTACCCCGAGAGTATGACACGTAGTATGCATAGAGTCCAGAGAGCCGGTCAGAAACAACGTCGGGGCAGGTGACCAGTCCCCAACGTCACCGGGCCAGATTGATCCTTGGACGATAACTTCCTCGGCTTCTTAAGGGCTCTCTTGGGACTAAAAACCTCCTGGGATGACCGTGGAGGCGGGATACATAGCGAGAGTGGTTCCATAGCATTGCTGCTTGTGATTGAAGTAGGGTCCTCGGAGAGAACCAAAGATGCTAGAGCTAGGGAAGGAGACGTTATAGTTGCCAAAGTGGGGATCGATTTCTCTTAAGCCTTCTGTATTCGTTCTGGTTTGGTGAAAGCCAAGCTCGGGGTAGGTAGGGATGATGGGAAAAGGCGCTCGTGGGGTGGAAGGAGCAGAGAGCACCATGAGAGGAGGAGAGTGATGTACGAGAATAAAAGAGGAGGAGGGCGGTGAGAGCGCCATTAGGACACCAAAAAAGAACAACTAGGGTTTTCCTAGTATCGGAAGATTGTTTGTATCACTATAATCCTAAATAAATAATAATAAAAAAAGTTAAGAAACGAAGGTTATTATTCTAATTAGATCCAATGGACTAGATCCGCTGAGGGTGCTCTAGTGTCATAAAAGTGTCTGAAGATAATATTAAAACGTTTTTTTTTTCATTTGAGAAATTATGTTTTTTTAGGAAAGCGGAGTATTGCTGGATTTTATAAATCACTCGGTGAAGGCATACAAACGACCCTTCACAACTTACAACCGTTGATCGCACAAGCACAACAATAAATATTACAGACTCCAGACAAGCTAGACCATACCGTCTCCTAATCGAAACCTGCATCGCAATATAATGCGCTCAGAACGTACAACCATACCGTGCACGCCAAAAATACAATAAAGTGCACACTAAAAGTACTACATAACTGGCACACCAAAAGTACAACATAAAGTGCACACCAGAGTGTAACTAGTACACCCAAAGGTGGAACTAGTGTACAACAAAGCTGCAACTAAGGTAGTTATTTAAAAAACAAAAACGATAAAAAAAAAACACACAAAAACTAATCCTAACCGAACCAGAGTCACTACATTCTGACCACTCTCCAACCACTCGCTGGAACTCTAACGACTCACGAGCCTGCTCGCCGAATCCGACAACTCCACGCAGGGGCGGATTTAAGTGTGGCCAAAGGGGGGCACGTGCCCCCCTCAATTTTCTCAATTCAGCGGTTAAGGTTAAATTTTTTAAAAAAAATTAGCTACTTGTGTTATTGTGCTCCATCTGGAAAATAGGAAAAACTTCCGGTTCCTTTGTCAAATCATATTTCCATTTTATCTTATTATTTCCTAATCAACAATATAGCTAATCTGAATACATGTTAAGTTTGACTATGTCTTGAGTTTTTCTTTATTTCCTAATCAGCAATATAACTAATCAAAGTATTTTAACCGTGTATTGGTTTTAAGTAGGCGTATATTTTTTTTTATTTTTTTATTATGTTTTCTAATTGTTTTTTACCTCTGTTTTTTTCTAATTTTTAATTCCGATTAATTAAGGAAAACTTTATTCTTGTTTAAAGCATTGTCTAAAATTAGAGACTACATCAATTTAGATTTTGAGTTTAATTCTCTACAAAATTACAATGGTCATAGAGAGATATTTTAAAAGAAAATCCGATTCCATCAATTTTGACGAGAAGAAGGATGTATATCAATTAGTTTACTTGTTGATTACATTGACATTGATCTTGTCCGTCGCTACTGCGATCATGGAAAGAGTATTTTCTGTTATGAATATCAGCAAGACTTGTTTGAAAAATCGAATGGGAGACCAATGAATGAATGATAATATGATCGTATACATTGAGAAAGATATTTTCGATTGTATTGACAGTGGATGTATTTTACAATATTTTCAAAATATGAAATCTCGACGCCACTTATTGTAATAAGTAGTCATTATCGTTTTAATGCAATATTAATATTTTTAATGTTAATTTATATTACTTTGAAATTTAGTATTATTATACAAAAAAAATTTGGTGCCCCCCTCACTTGAAAAGCTAGATCCGCTACTGATCCACGAACTCTTAAGAAGAAAAAGCTTCTCCAAAACTCCTAAGCCACAGATGTGTCGATGCTCCCCAAGCGAACACACACGACTAGAGAACAAGCCTGGCGAGCCTGTGCTCCACGGAGAGGCGAGATCAACACCTCCTGACTAAGAAGCAGCAAAACAAATCAGAGTCCACAAAAACCAAGAGCGAGGAAAGGATGGAGGAAGAAGAGGGGGAAGGGGGTAAAGGAAAGGAGGGAAGGGAGAGAAACCCTCCACCAGCGTCCACCATGGCCTACACCCACAACCTTCGTCGATGGAGGCACTAAGACGACGACAAAGATTGTTTGATTAGGGTAGGATTTTTGTTTCTCGAGAGCTCCCGCCCAGTCCAAGACTCGTGAATGGAAGAAGTTCAGCGAGAAATTATGTTGTAAACTCTTCTTTTGGTAGAGATGACCTTTTTTCTTACCGATCCAAATAGTAAATAATTTACATTTTGTTACAAAACTAGGCAATTACATATTAGGACGGTGTCGCCGGTTACGTTACCTATTGAAATTAGTATTAGATCGATATCCAACCTTATCCAAATTAGAAAATAGAAATAATGGATATTATAGTAGAAAATAAAATTAAACTTAAAAAGCATGATGCCATATTCCAAGTGGATGAAAAAATCTGGAACTTATTAATCAAACGGCTAGAGGAGAACCGAGCTGAGGCCCACGTGTGTATATCTTAGACACAAAACAAAGCAATACAGTTGACAAAATCTTAATAAAAATCTCAACCTCAATAATCATTCCCAGTCTCACACATGCACACCTGAGCCCTCGCCGCAGCACCGAACGAAGAAAATGGCGGAATCGAACGGAACCAAGATCCCCAATGGCGTATACGTGCAAGTGGAGACGGAGAACGGAAAGTACCGTCGCCGTGAGGAGACCCTTTACGGTGTTCTCCACGCACTAATCGCCACGATCCTCTACCCAGATCCCTCCGACCCCCTCGCCGGCGCGTCGCTGCAGCAGCGCATTAAAGCCGCCGTCTCCGAGAAAGGCCCTCTCCTTCTCGATGCTTCTAAGAACTCCGTTCAAGACGTTCTCCTCTGGACTCGCAAAGGCAGCCCTCTCCGTTCCCTCCTCGTCATCTCTGTGAGTATATACCCCAGATCTCTATTTTCTTAGCTGATTATGTAATTAAGATGTTCAATTGCAAAGGAGCATTGGGAATCTGATGCATGCATCAATCAATGCTGTTGATATCCAGAATTGAGCGCTAATTTTGGTTTGAAGCTTGTTTTGCTCTCCTATTTAGCTATAATGCATCGTAGAGTCTCTTTGAGATTGATGGAAAGTGAAATTCGTATCATACTTGGAAATGGTTTCATGTTATATTAACAAGGGGTTACTACATGTCCTAACCCCACCTTTAGTTTATTACTAAATCCTAACCCAAGCAAACCTAAATTGTCATGCAGTAACGTTGACCGCATTTTCCGTCCAAAAGTTTAACGGCCGTTTAGTGAGTAACAGGAAAAGTTGATAGTTCAAGAGTTATGATTTGATAATAACGAAAAAGTTTACGTTATGATTTAAGAATAAACGAAAGGTCTACGTTATGATTTGAGAATAAACGAAAAGTTGAAGTTTCCATTTTAGGAAAGTTTTAGAGCATGTGACCAACATGTGACTGGTATTTCACGACGTTAGTCACACTTAACAGATTTTGATACATTTTGAGAATTAATAAGGTAAAAACCGCTACTATCTGATACGTTTCACATATGTGGGTTATGATTTGATGTTTGAATTTAGTACAACAAGGTGACATGGAGTTCTTTGTATTAACAATGTAACCTGAAATTTGATGTGTTTGTAGAAGATGTCAAAAAATCAAGTTCAATTCCTCTGTGATGTTTGATTTGTGAAAGACAGGCTACAATCTGATCTCTCTGATGGTTTTTCTTTCGTCTGCTTATTATGCATTGCCATTTCTTCATTGATTGATCTTTTTCATGGTTGCTGCAGGCCGGTACAATTTGCTGTATCTCCTTGACGGGGTTGCTCGTGTTCACGCTATTCTTTGTGACTGCAACTGCGAATGTAATTATCATAGCTCTTCTCATGTCCTTAGCAGCGGTAGGAGGTTTCCTGGCTCTGTTCTTTGCTGGTTTAGCAATTATATACATAGGAGCATTATCAGCTGCTGTTTTCGTTATTGCCACAGTTACTTTACTAGCAACATTAGCAGTTCTCGTTACATCAGGTGAATTTTTACGTCTCTTTCTTTGCTCCAAGATTTTGTGTTGCTTCTTTCACATCAAGAGCTGGATCCTAGTGATTGGTAATATATGTAAAATGAACAAATCTATAAAGGAAATGGAACACTTGTTTTGGGTCATATGTTTTAAGGTTAACGGTAACAACAGAGCCTCTGCGACCTTGATTTGCTGAAACACATAGTATAGGTTTTGACTTATCAAAAACACACTGCCACTTTTTTTTTTATTATAAAAAAACCCATGGATTATGTTAATTTGAGTCTTGATATTTATGCATGGGGTTTAGTTAACGGAATCTGTGGTTTTTTGATAACGAAAGACGAGAGTGTGTTCTTGATTAAACCAGCACTTGTACATTGGTTAAAACTCATGTTCCTTTTTTGAAATGAAACAGGTTGGGTTGGAATCTTCTATATCATTTGGCTGTCGACAAAGAAAGGCGTAGGTCTTGCCAAGCACTCACTCAACATTTCCACATCAGCGTTTTCGGCTTGCTCCGATGCTCGCAGCCATCAGGAATCAAACGAGATGACATAATTAGAGATCTTTGTAAATGTTCTTAGCTGTTGTGATGATGTTGTTACTAGGCTATGTTTTAGATCGAACCCAGAACTGCAGAGTTTGTATTGTATGTGAATCTTAGAAAGCCATGTGAGTCCAATGTTTGTAAATCTTATCCACAAAACTACAGGCCTAGACCAACCACACGTAATCAAGCACCACTTGTTTCTTTCTAGATATAACCTGAAAAAACATCATTCTCCGAAACAAAAAATGTCGAACATGCAGAACCCAATTCGGCTCGGCATACTAGGATGCGCTAATATAGCTCGGAAAGTGGCGAGGGCCGTCGATCTGGCTCCCAATTCAGTTCTCTATGCCATTGCTAGCCGTTCAATTGACAAGGCAAAGGCTTTTGCGGCGGCTAATGGTCTGGCTGAGGGTGTAAAGGTTTATGGGAGCTACGATCAGCTCCTCGACGACCCATGCGTAGATGCTGTGTACATGCCTCTGCCGACGGCGCATCACGTCCGTTGGGCGGTCCTGGCCGCGAACAGGAAGAAGCACTTGCTTCTGGAGAAACCGACGGCTGTTGATGTGGCGGAGCTGGACTGTATATTGGGAGCTTGCGAATCCAACGGCGTGCAGTTCATGGATGGGAGCATGTGGCTCCACCATCCCAGGACCATGAAGATGAAGGAACTGCTCTCTGATCCTCATGTCTTCGGACAACTAAATTATGTAAGTCTAAGTTCCCCAAACTTCTTTATGGCTCGTAGAGTTGAATTTCCAATATTGCAAACAAATTAGTAAAAGTCATCTTCTAAACTTTCATTTATACCAACTTTATCTCACACGAGTTACAAATGACCATAGAACACGTTGGGATCGGGGTAATAAGAAACTTGACGTTGTATCATCTCATGACCCGTTTTCGAATTTAATTGTGTTTGACTTTTGATGACAATTCTTAATTGTGGGCTTTCAAAAATTTGTAGAAGCTAGCATAGAAACGAGGGCTAACGCCATTTTCTAGCCCTCAGCTTTACCTCATTTGCACGTCTGAATTATGGTCGACACTTTATTGCATAAATTACCAAAAACTTATACATTTACGATTGCACTTAAAAGTTGGGGTACACAAACAAAGTAACAAACGCATCTATAAAGCCAAACAAATTTCGTCACCTTCATACTAGGTTCTATAAATTTTAAAAGACCACTTTTAGGAATTGTCAATAAAGTTCAAACACAATTAAGACTTGGAAACAAATTATAATAGAGGGTTAGGATTTGGGATTTCTCCTAAATATTAGGAAATTATCCTGTGAGAGGTGAACATGAGATAAAACATTTTTAACGAGAGTATTTTCGATATTTCATCCAAATCTGACACGGTGAAAGTTGCCCTAGTGAATTGATACAAGTTACAAATATGAAGAACATATAATTTTCTACCTACCTTTAACATTATATCAAAACTAGGTAGACTTGGATGTACACACCAAGAACCAAACATTCATGTGGATCATATCAAAGTTCTATCCATAAGCCTTAACAAAATTAGAAACAGTCATGACAAGTTTGGTGATTTATATAGATCCACAGCACATCAACAACCGGGGAAGGACCAGAATATTTGGAAAACAACATAAGAGTTAAGCCAGATTTTGATGCACTGGGAGACTTGGGCTGGTACTGCATTCAAGCCATCTTGTGGGCAAAGAACTACAAGCTACCGGAGTCGGTGACGGCTCTGCCGGATGTGACCAAGAACTCGGCCGGAGTCATCATGTCCTGCACCGCCTCCATGCACTGGGACACAACACTGGCCTCCATCCACTGCTCCTCCCTCTCCCACACCTCCATGGACTTGGCCTTGTGCGGCTCCAACGGCTCCATTCACCTCTACGACTACATAATTCCACAACGAGAGAGCTCCGCTTCGTTTGATCTCACTTCTGGTGCTAAGTTTGCAGAACTCCACATAGGGTGGAGCCTAAAACCAGAGCAAGTTCAGGTCTCTAATGACCTTCCACAAGAGGCATTGATGGTTCAGGAGATGGCTCGGCTTGTTGGGTGTGTTCGAGATTGTGGGTCCGAGCCGGACGGTAAGTGGCCGGAGATTAGCCGGAAGATTCAACTAGTGGTTGATGCAGTGAAGCGATCGATACATCTTGGTTGCAAGACCGTTTACTTGGACTAAGAAGCATGTGCAGTTGTAAACGCCTTTCAGCGGCTATAAAGCCCCAAAATGCAGACCCTTTTGTAGTCCAAGGATGATTTCACCAGACGATTGTGTAACTTCACGATACTCAATCTCACTTTTGTATAAATCATCATCTTGTATTTAGTACATGTGTTTCAAGTTATGGATCGTATTGGGTACTAGGAATAGTCCTGAGATAAGAAAAGGGAAAGAAGATGAATCACACAATAAGAGTTATGAAGAATTACAATGTCCCTATAACAAATCATAGGAGCTCAGAGATGATCTCTCTTCATAAAGCTCTTATACACTTGTCCCAAACGTTGATATTTAAAACACCAAATCCAATGTTAAGCAACAAAACCTCAAATCTCACTGTACAGACACGATACCTATTACTCAAACCACCAGAACAATACAAGGCCTCTTACAGCTTCAGCGTCAGGTCCGGCGACGAGCTCTCCACCTGCACCGGTGGAGCCACTTCCACGAAGCTCACGTTGGAGCTTCCCGTCATCAAGAAGCCCGGATGAGTATGGCCTTGCTCGGCCACCTGACGGAAGCTTCCAGGCCACAACAGCTCCGCCTCGTCATCTTCCAAGAAAATAGGCATACCCATGTAGCCATTGGCACCTCTGACCTCCGGCGTCCTCACCAATGACGGTCCTGCAAAGCCTTGGAGAACCGAGGAATGTGCCTCGATCCCTAGTGAACGGAATGAAGATCCGTTGAGAGGGAGCGATGCTAAGCTGGCGTACCTCTCTGAGAAGATCCCCATTCTCATTGCTCGCTTTGCCAGTGTTCTTTCTCTCTTGTGTGCATTCTGGTGCCCGCCGAGAGCTTGGGAGCTGAAAAACTTGCGCTGACAGTAATTGCAAGAAAAGACTCGAGGGTTGACAGTTGCCACGGCATTGGATGCAACAGGTTCGTTGCTGCTCTCGCTTGTGCTCGACAGCGAGAGTCCCAGAGACTCTCTCCTTTGGTCGCTGAAGCGGAGAGACAATTCTAGAGACAGTAAAGGCTCTGAAACCATCTGAGCAGACAGAAAGTTTGTGAGACTGTCATTGGAAGGACCTGCTGAGGCTTCCTGGACGGAGATGTTTGAGGCCACCTGGCTGCTGATGTCAGAATCATTCTCCGAGGAGGCCTCCACTTCAAGGTCAATGTTCCGAGTCATGATTGAGAGCTGAGCTGAAGATCTGATTCGCAATCTATCTGAAAATTAATCAGGTACAACAGATGATCTTCTGCTGCATACCAACACGGTTCATTTCAGAGACTAATAGTTACAGAACATGAGAATAAATATTCAAGAGGAAAAGAAAGGCCATGTGTAGAATCAAGCTGAGACAGTAATAAAGAAAATGAAATTAAGCGGTCTTCTAATTTTGTGACAAGTTCGATGCAGGAAGCATATCCTATGGAAAATCTTTGGTTGTCTGAATCATGGTGTTAAATCTATTAAACATTAACCTGTATCATGATATAGATGCTTTAAGATGTCAGAAATAAAATATAGGATCTGACCAGAACCAGTTGATCTATAAGGTGTAACATGGTGGTCGGAAAGATGAAGGAATATAATATTTATAACAGACATCAAAACAACTAAAGATTAATCGAAAAGAGGAATATATTTGATCTTAACAAAGTAATTCAATACTAATTGAGTTCATTCCTTAACACAAGTTCTCACAAGAAAAATACGGATAAAATTATAATTTAATTCAGTATAGATCTAAGGAAGTGTTTATCGTGGAGTAATCAGGAATAGACAGAAGAGAAGATATCAAGTTCAAGAAACTGACAATATCATAAAGCATATCTCCCAAAACCCTGTTTAAAAATGAAGAGACCATTAAGGTCGAAATTATCATGAAGTAATAGATCAACAGAGAAGACATACGAGAATTCAGAGCTTAACCAAACTGTGAAATTGACTTCTATAATCAAAAACTATTTAAAAGATGTGGCGTAAAAATAAGCACAAATCCTGAAGGTGTTTATAGACCAAGTCTTGCATATTGAAAATCAAGAGTTGATAGGTAGAGCAGTTAGAGAAACAGAGAGCAGGGTCAAAGACTGAAACCATGAGTGGCATGCAAAAGAAGATGAATATAAATTGAAACAAGTGTTTGCCCAAATATGTAAACCAGCCAAGTTCTATAACTAGTAATGATCCAATCAGATTCTTTAAAGGACGACTGACAAAAACCCATATTGGAAGTTTTAGAATATGAGAAGGAGAGCAATAAATCAGAACCATAAGACCCTAAAACACAAGTAAAACCCACAACCCATCATATAACTCATAACCAAAACCGAAGGTGTGGCAAGAGACATACAAAACCGGAGTAGTAATCACCCAATGACCATGGAAACAATCAAACAGAGGATGATAAGAAATCAAGAAGATGAGGAAAGAGAGGCGGAGCATCATACCATGATTGAGACAGAGGGAAATTGAGTGGCTAGGTTGGTATTTCCACAAGCACTGATTTAAGGTTGCAGGTATCTGCAGCTGAGGTACTTTTGTTTGACATGGGTGATGATCAGAGAGCCAAAAAGGGATTGTGGGTTTCCTAGTTTTTGCTACACAGATAAAGGGTAAGGAAGGGAAAGAGATGGTGGGTATTGTATTGATGTTTAATTATGGGAAAGCAAAGGTAGGAGGAGGGAGAGAGTGGAGTGGGGGGGACAATGGTGGGACGTCAGAGAAGTCATAGAAAAAGGTTTTGTTTTGTTGGCTCGTGGACCACAAGGTTCTTCGGTTTTTAGGGTCTTTCCCTAGTCGCTACCCTTAACGCACACAAACACAACTACAAAGAGAAGCAAAACAAGCCAACAATAGTAGTCATTAGACCCACAAAAGATTCTCCCTCCACTTCTGAAGTGTTTTGCAGATAAATCCACAGTGCATGGGGTCGGGACTTTCATTCATCAGATTCACCTTGACCTTTCATGTGCTGCATAACTATAACTCTTTCCCCTTTCATATGGCCATACGGGCATGCACATAATGCCATTGCAGAAGAAGCTTTTTTTATTACTTCTCTGCAACCCCACCCACCACAAACCAAAGGGAAACATGTCCCTTTGCAGACCCACAAATTGTTATTTTTTTCACATCTCCATTGCATTTGCACCTCCCACTCCCCAATCTTTTCAAAATCCTATTGATTGCTTTCAGCTGGAGACGCCCATTCCTTAATTTTTTATTACCCCACTGAATTGGAACTACTTCGACTTTCCTGACCTTAAAAACTATGTTGTAGTCAAAGGTAATAGAGACACGGTACAAGGCGGTGGTGGCTCCACAGGCCATAGCTACACCTTTGTTTTGATCAGCAATAACAACCAGCACGGGGATTGGAACCAGTGACCTGATTCTTGTTACATGAGGTCTCTATCACTTCACCTACAGCTCTTCATTGGTCAGAACTAGATATAATCTCAATTCCCAAATCCCAATTTACCCCAAAATCAAACGAAACACTTCACAGTAACTTAATCATGGAAATATGTTATCTCTTCCCAAAAATCCAACATGGAAATGGAGGTAATGTTGTTGGGTAAGGATACAAAGTGAACCCACAATCATCAATGCGGAAGTGATGGCCTATAACCCACCAAGCATGGAACCAACTGACAATCCAAATTGAATTAGGGTTTCTGAAGCAAATGTCCAAAACCCATGTCTATACAAATGTTAAAGAACAAATCAGATAAGGATATTTAATGATCCTAAGTTTCCTAGTCGTCAATTCCTGAGAAAAGAGATAGAAAACACCTGACTTTCCTGAGCTCTGGTTGAACAACATGTAGAGTCCCATGTGAGGAACCATAGAGGCCCCATGTGAGAACCCATAGATTGGCCATGTGATAACTCCCGCTTGGATTGAAGTAATATACTATTATGGCTGGAGGAATTTTAACAATTCATTTTGTCACTCTCGGATGATTCACTTTGGATTAAGTTTACGGTTCAAAGCATTTTATTTTTATCCATCTTTTACACACACGACATAAACATGTAAGATCATGTATTTGTAATAATCGACCGTTCTCTCCTTTTATACTCTCTCATCAACAAAGTCTCAATACAACCATTCAAGATACAAGAATCATAAAAGAAGAAAAGGATAGTTAGATAGTATTCGAAGAACGATGTTTCGTCTTCTCGTACTCGTCTTCTCGAACCGATTGAGGTCGTTCTTGTTTCAAAACGTCCTTCGATGACTAGATAACGCTTCCTCCAAGGCTATAACGTCCTCTCACCCCATTGGACAATCCCTTTTGTAAAATAGCTCTATAGTGGTCTCTCAATGTGCGAAAGCTCTCCAAATACCGAGCCTAAGTCTCTTATTTATAGGCTTTTCACATTGTATACAATGCGAAAAGTCCACGCCTTCTTTGACCAATCGAGGTCTTTCTCCCTCTGAAACGCCCTCCGATGGTTAAATAATGCTCTCTCTAAGACTAGAACATCCTCTCGCTCCGTTGGAAAATCCATCTCGGAAAATAGCTCTTTAGTGGTCTCTTAAGGTGTGGAAGCTCTCTAAATCCCGAGTTCAAGCCTCTTATTTATATGCTCAAGTGACCACACTACACGCTATGTAGAGTGCATTTTCATGCCGTGTAAAATGCGTGAACTCCAAGGCATGAAGTGGAAACAACGTGAAGTCGGCCGCACACGACGTGTAACAGTTGTCTCCCTAACCCTAATGTATCCCTTGTTAGGATATTTCCATATGTCTTCCTCATATACACGGTATGAAGGTTGTAATCTCCACAACATGTAGATACAGGGCAAGGTTGAATCAACAACTTTCTTCGGCTTTGACTTGGCTTAATTCCCACTTATCCGCTCACGAACTTACACCTCGAGTTACCTGCAAAGGAGGAAACTAAGACAGAGAAGAAGAAATCATATAGGAAAATAAAAACGTGTAATCTATACTAAAATGAGAAAAATAAATAAATAAAAGCATGAGAAAATTCCATGTATTAACACATATAGATGAACACTCATCAGATACTTAGTACAAATGATCATTACCGTGTATTTCCTCTCCTCATCAATACAATCCTAAAGAGGAGTAACCTTCGCTTGTAGTGGAAGAGGACGATAAGGAGCCACTGATCGACATCGAGGAGTCACCAGAAAACAACTTCCCTTTACCTCCGTTGAAAGAAGAAGCACATTCAGTCAGAGAAGGCTCACCTCCGTTCTCTGAACCATGGGGCTACCCCACATAAGGGTGGTCCGAAATTTGATACAAGTGGTCACCCCCTCGTATGCCCATTCCTCCATAGGAGTACTATGTGCCACTGGAGCACGATGTGGCCGACCCTGTACATTTCCAATCTTCAGCCGTGAAAATAACAAAGAACCTTTATCCTATGACACATATATTTTAGAAGCTCCTAGGGAGATGATAATGCATATGAATTTAGTACTTTCTTATATAATTTTCGTTCCTATACTATTATGGGTAGGACTAAAATTCTAAAAGTCGCTAGACGCTAGTCGGACGGTTAGTGCCTTCGGAGATTAATCGGCTATTAATTGAATTTTTGTTTTTATATTTTTAAAATTTTTAATGAATTTCATTATATTAAAAATGGTAACAAATATTTAAAATACCTAAAAAATAACACTAGACAACTCAAAAGCACAATCTCTAATATCACCTGTCACGCCCCAAATCCGATTTTGACCGGACTCGAGACGTGACCGGAAATAAAAGCAGAAAAGTAATTATTAACTCACAAAATCTTTAAAATCTCAAGATAAACTCTTTCAAATCAACAACGGTGAATAGTTCCAAAACCTCCAATGAGTCACAGCTCAACATAGAGAGTCAAATAAATAATGTTTAGAACACACGACCAACATAACTCTAAGATAAACCCCAAGATGTCCAAAAGCTCCTGAGCCTCGAACACACTAGACATCAGCTACACCTGTAAAACAGTAAGGAAAACAAAGGGGATGAGCTTACGCTCAGTAGGAAAAACCTTAACAATTCAACTCTTAGATCAATACCGTACTGCTTCAACAAGTAACTCAATTAACGATATAATTCGATAAACAATGGAATATTAGATAAACAGGATAGAACAAGATAAGCACCGTACTCTTAAAGATGACAATAGTTTAAAAGGTTTAATAGAAATATTATAACGTATCATAACGATTAAAAATGGGAGTAATTGATATCACGCCAACCACTTGCTTTCTCAAGCCTCCGATCCATGGATAGATTCTGGGATCACATCGGTTCCCATATTCCGATCCACCAGAGTACCCATATCATATCAGATTTTCCCTCGGTCCAGAGGAGGCACATGCGTCGGAGCACCGGAAACCATCCCATAGGGACGCCCATCGTCGGGATTCTCGAAAATGTCTCCAAAGGACCATAAGTCATAGGGAACCATGGTAATGCTCCCGTAGGACGCACACACTTGGGTGAAACCGTTACAACCAACTCTCATAAAGTAATCCAATCACTATCCCGAAGGATCTGCCGAGCTTTCAAGCTCCTAAATCTATCAATATCCCGTAGGATCTGCCGAGCTCTCAGGCTCCAATAATCAATCAATATCCCGTAGGATCTGCCGAGCTTTCAAGCTCCTAAATATACCAATATCCCGTAGGATCTGCCGAGCTCTCAAGCTCCAATAATCAATCAATATCCCGTAGGATCTGCCGAGCTTTCAAGCTCCTAAATCTATCAATATCCCGTAGGATCTGTCGAGCTCTCAAGCTCCAATAATCAATCAATATCCCGTAGGATCTGCCGAGCTTTCAAGCTCCTAAATCTATCAATATCCCGTAGGATCTTCCGAGCTTTCAAGCTCCTAAATCTACCAATATCTCACTGCATCTGTCAAACTCCAACCACCACAACGGCACCGGATTACCCCCGGTGTAGTACAGAACCAAACAAACAAGCATTCAAGAGTAAGAATAAGGAAAAAGCACTATAATTCAACCAATCATGAACACTCCTCAAATCACACTTTCATCACGGCAAAGACATCCAATAACACCCCACACTTACCGTATACTTACTTGTCACAAACCAGTGGTACATCGATCACCTGATTGTACCTCTTTATCACAACCAGTCATACTCGATCATCCGTTCAATCAACAATTATATCAACACAATCACCCAACCAATCAAGTAAGCATTCAACCAATCAACAATCATGTGAACGATCAATTAAGCATTCAATCATACAAGCTAACTAGTTTCATTAGACTCTTAATTTATCCTAATAACTAGCAACCAAGCATGTGAACCTAGCACACAACTAATCTGAGAGCTCTTCACAGCCTCTCTACCGGTAAATAAATTCCCAAGTATTGAAAGCGAGTTACACTAGTCATCTTCATCCTAAACATGCATTCTAGACACTTCCGGTTATGAGTAATTGAAAGACGATTATTCTAGTTATTCGCATCCTATAGTCAATTCTAGGACCTTTCTGATTTTATTAACCTAACATGCATACTAAGCGTTTAAATAAGAAGTTAAGACTTTCCCTACCTTGTGGTCTTCCTCTAATAATACTCTGATGAAAAGCTCGCGTGGTCACAACTCCGTTCTTCACACGGGTTCCGGCATGATCTTCGTTCTTCTAGCTCGGGTTCAAGCCCTTGTGCTCGGGCGAAGTCCCGTCTAGGTTTGACAAAGAAGAAGTTAAATCAAAACCGGTAAAAGTCCAAAGGTCCTCTGATTTAACCACAATTGTCTTTTAATTAACCAATTATAACCAATTAATCTTTAATTAATTAATTAATTGAAACTGATTTTAAAATAAATTTCTTTCCAGTCTGGTTGACCCGGATCCGAGCCCGAACCCGGTCCAGACCCGTGTCCAGACCCGGTCCAGAGGTCCAACTGGCCCAAGGACCGAGTTTAGTCAGGTCCATACTGACCTTCTCACGGCCCAAACCAACTGTCGGCCCAAAGCCTTCTCAGCCCAAGGCTCTTCTGGCCCGGTGTTTGCTCGAGCCCGAGCTCGAGGATACCCTAGCTCCGGCGACGCCCCCGGCGAGCAGTGGTGCTCCAGCCACCACCCACAGCGTCTGATACGCTCGGGAAGGGAGGAAACAGGGCGGCGAGGTGCGTAGGGGTGCTGGTGACGTCGTAGTCGTGACGGCGATGTCTGGGACATGACCCATGCTCGCCCCTTTTCTGATCTGGAGAGCTCTGCTTCGCCGGCGAGAGTCTCGTCTGAAGCTGCTCAGAATGCTCAGGGGGTGTGATTCCAGGCGAGGTGAAGTCGGAATCGAAGAGGAAGGAGGCGAGGGAGTCACCTACTGCTCGATTTGCTGTCGTCGGCGTGGATTGAACCGGAGAACTCGAACCCGAGGCGTTCCGGCGAGTTCTCCTCGATTTAGAGAGCGGGGCTCTGCTGGTACCGAAGGGAGGAAGAAGAGAGGTGGAGAGGCGGGGTCACAGAGACGCCGACGACGGCGTCGCGTTCTGGTACACGAGGAAGGCGACGAATCGCAAGAGGGAGAGAGAGCTCGAGGTTGAAGGAGCTCCTCGATCCGCGTGCCAGGAATGGGAATCAGAAGCGGCGACAACGCATATTTACGCATAGGGTTTGGCCCCTGATTTGGGTTGGGATGAAAATTGCGCGGGTTGGGCCCAAGTCGCGTCTGACTGGCCCAATCCAGTCCAGACCTCCCTTCTTTCTCTTTTTTTTTATTTCTTTCCTTTCAAAATACTTGTTACAAAAACCTACCCCAAAGTTTCATAATTTCAGAATAACCCATTTTTGAAAAGGGCGGGGTTTTACATCACCAACACCAAACAACTTTGTATGACCATCTAATTATTTTAACTTAGTCAGTATACTATACAAAGTTGTTCTAGGTGTTTAGGCGGCTAGGCAGGTCGGTTAGGCTTAGACGGGCGCCTAGACCGACACCTAGTCGGGATTTTTATAACACTGGGTAGGACTAACCTTTTTCAACTAAGTTGGTATTTTTTTAATGTAACTTATCTTTAATATACTGTTGCATTTAGTATTTATATATATTTTTTATTTTATAATTTTGGTTGGTTTAATAAAAAAAAAAAATTATAATAATATCAAATATATAAGGTATTTAATTGATTAAGAAAAAGTTTCATGACACATAATAAATTAACATAACTGATTGTTAATTAACTTCGGACTATTATGAGAGCCTACCACATCTAAGGTTGTAAAAAATGTTGGGCGTTAGTTGGGCGTTGAGGAGCCCTAAACATTAGTCGGGACATAGGATGATTTAATTTTATTATTATCTTTTTTTAGCACAAGAACGAGCAATTTTATTGATAAAAAGTGGAAAGGTCGTATAAGCCGTATATGTTTGTGAATAATTGAAAGAGGATGAGATACAACTTCGGTGATGGCCGGAGCACTAATCCTATAACTAATAACCCGGACAGATCCAGGGAGAGTGTAGGGTGTCGGCCTCTATAACAGTTGTGTTGAGTACGGATGATTCTGTGAGCTTCCCCCGTATCGACTTGATCGATATTGGTGTGTCGCACCAAGCAACGAAGGAATATATTAGAGAAAGGAGAAGAATGGGAACCAAAGCATATCTGGCTCAGTGGGGCTAAAGTGTGGCTCCTCAGTAACACCCTGAGATGCCATGGACGACTCATGATGACCCGTGAGGCAACTGGCTATGCCCCTCTCTTGTCCTCTCGGGGCCATCTATCGTCGTAGTGTTAGTGGATTCCATGGTGTTTTGGGTGGGGATATCTGATCTATCCATCTCTGGGGATGAGACGTACCACTAAGGCTCCATCAATCCCTAGACGGGGGGATGAGGAGTCTCCGTTTCCTTTGGAGGGGAAGGGTACAAACGTGGTTCTTCTCAGTGTGCCTTGTGTATCAGCTCCGTAGGTTGCTCAGCCTCTTGATCATGACGTCTCTCTACTTTGGAAGAGGGATTATTCCCAACTCTCGTGTATTGGTTGGGACGGGTATCCAAGGTCACTTAAAGTCGCAGTGGCATCACCATCGTCCGTGGCTCCCGAGTAGGATCGTGATCCTCCAAGCCATTTTTAGTAGGCTCAAAAACAGTGTGGTCATAATGGTGGATTGACCACCATTAGTAGGGATCATCCGAGGAAGGCCAACAGTCATGACCGGCTCGTGGTCTTAGGTTTGGCTTCTGATCTCTCGCTCCATTATTATATACAAAGATTTGGTCTTACCGAGATCGATTCCTATGCCCGAGAGGACGGTGGTACAGGTGGGACGAGATCATAGGCACGGGCGTGCCTGATCGGTCCTCGGTTTCCTCTGTTCACATACGCTGGGTCGGTGATCCACTAGGGGCATCATAATCTATCGATGTGATGGTTGGATTCGAGGTTTCGATCGGTCAGGATAGGTGGGGATACGTCATTTCGTGTGGCAGGAAGCGGCGGTCATTGGAGAGGGCGTCCCGTGAGATGATTCATGATCCTCAGTGGGCTGATCGAGCCGTGGTTTGGCGCTGAACCGCTAGACGGGACGCTGGAGCAGATGCCGGTGACCGAGGTGCTCTAGCATCCATAGAGACTAGCTGGTCGGAGAGGAGAGACGGCTCAAAGAGTGGTCGGCGAAGGCCGAAATATCTTAAGGAGAAGAGGTGTGTTTGAAAACTTGAGAGAACCCTAGGCGGCACAGTTTTGTATATTTTATTATTATCTTTAATTATTAATAAATATATATTTAACAAGTATAGTAAAAAAAATTAAAAATATAAACTATATGTGTAAAATATAACAAAAATAGCAAGTATCAAAATACAAAACAAAATATGTTACTAAACTAAATAATGTTCTCATTTTGATTTTACTCTTTGTTTTTAATTAAAATTTAAATTATAATAATATTTCATATATATATATATATATATATATATATATATATATATATATATATATATATATATATATATATATATATATATATATATATATAAATTATAGCAAAAAAAATATTCACCATCTTTTTTGTAATTTAAGCTTTATAAATGTACAATTGTATTTTTTTTTAGCAATAATAAAAAATAAAGATAAAACAAACGACCGAAAAACGACTTGTGCTACATTCTTTTTATCAAGATATTAAAGACCACTACATTTTTTTATCTCTCTTATCCTTTCATCTCTTCTTCAAATGTCCAACCTCATAAACCAAAGCCTTCGAATAGTCGGGGCGTACGCAGGACAACAAGTCAGATGTTTTTTTGTCGATTTTAGGGATTAGGCGGAGACTTTTATAACCTTTTACCACATCAATAGACTAAGATAACATAATTAACATACCATCAACTTTAATCAATGTCTGGCCATTGTATATGCTTTTATAAGCTTTAAATATAAGTTAAATGTAGAAACTATCCTAATGTACTCGTCACAAATCAGTAAGTTACCTAAAGTTTAAAAGTGTTAAATGAATGATCTTATATTTTGGTCACATGCATGACATTTACATGTCTTTATGAATTGGTGACATATCATTTGCATATTGGTCACAGATTATTTACACGCAATTATGATGAGTTGATCACATGTCTTTTACATGTCTATTGGTTACAAATCATTTATGTGCCTCCAACAGTGACCAATATTTTAGGGTATGTTTTTACATTTATTTTTTCTAAAACAGAGTTTATTAATCCAAGGCTTTGAAATAAAGCACGAGGACTGAGGATAAGATCTTTCAAAAATCCTAGGAGGATCAAACCGTTACAAACATAGAACATTTCTATCAAATGAACCTTGAAAACCCAACAAAAAGTGAGAATCATACAACCAAGTTCTTACAATCAGATTTTCCAACCATTAAGCCTAAAGAAAATACGAAAAACACTCAACTCCTTATTGGAACTTCGTAGAGAAATTTATGTCTTATCAGTGCCCTCAACCTCTCGCAACAGAAAGATGAGCGATGATCAACACGTCGGCGATCAATACTAGTAAACGGTAAAAACAAATCCGGTGGCCAAAACACTACAAGATGTTCAATAAAATTTGAGATGATCCAAGATAAGATTAATGTAACTAAAGAAGAATTGTTGTAACTTGTATCTTGATGCCAAGAACTCAAATCAAAGATTATCCCAAGACAGCAGCAAGTGAATGTCAACATTTTGATGATAAGATACACATGCCATGAAAAGAGTAAAAGGAATATAAAGTGAATATCATCATTTTCTTATGAAACCATTGATGTTAACATTGCAATGCAATAAGGAGGAGACCAAAGTTATGCCTTCCCATGCCCCAATCTCCTAGGTACCCACACAAAAAAGCACTACTGTGTGGAGGTAAATTTTATGAAAGTTAGGACTTGAAAGGGACAAACCTATGGAGAAACAGGATATGCTTGTTTTTTGCCTTGGGCCACTCCCAAGTACTTGTTTTGGTATTATCCTATTACCTAGTTCTGCAGTGTCACTACAGGGCTACCAAATAGGTCTTTAGAAGCCTAAGCACATGTCTAACCTAGATTAGTTGTGTGATTAAATTATGGGAAGCTCCTCCACACCCAACCAATCAGCTCTCGACACGTCACCAAAATGCATGTGGCTAACTCTTAAAACTCCTCTGAACTCTCATCCAAAAAAGCAAAACTGTGCAAAAAGGAGTAAACAAATGAAACTATCCTTTTCTCAAGAGCACAACATTTTTATTGGAAAGATTGAATCTCAGGAACCACAGGTAATAATATTATTCTCGCCTATCTCATTCTCTGCTGCAAAACCTTGTACTTGAGTAATTAACTAATAACAGCCAACCTTAAAAAAAACAACCTTAAAATTAACACAAGTTAAGTTATGTTTTAGTAATGGGGATTACCGACATTTCCACGTTCGCGCCGCTTGTCATGGCTCCCGAGAACTAGCTTTAACCGGTGCCCCACCACCATGACCGGCTTCTTTATCACACCCTCTGATGATCAACATTAGTGTGAGGTGTAATATTCACCATTATATTAATTATCTATATGGTCAATTATTATGCTCTATCATTAATTATTTAATTCCACATCTATCATCAGTGGCCTCCTTTATTTATATTCTTATGCTCCATACTGCTTTTCACTTGATTATCTTTCTTGTTTAATGCTAACTTACTGTATAAAATTGAGCCATATTCTGAAGATCATTTAGGACCCACTTCAGAAAAACACTTGTAAGGAAAAGCCAAACTTGAACAATCATGCATATCCATGGTTTTTAGTTCCTCAGATCTCCTTGAAATCTTTGTTGCTTGGAGCCAAAGTTGTTGAATGAGTGATGTTAATTGCACGACCTGATGTTTTTGAAATATTTTATTACAGATAAAAAATTTGCGTATATTCGAAGTTGAAAAAAAGTTCAGATGATTGTGATTTGTAAACGATTTATTCTGTGTTTGACTATTACTAGTTATCTAATGTATTTTTAAGTGTAACTTTTGATTCTATCATGATTTTTCTTTTGAAATGTAAAGCAAAGTAGAAAACCACTCGTGACTTGTGAATCAATAGTTTTTATAACATGAATAAACATTTTGTGTAAGCATGCTTGCTTGTTCTTTAGATTTTTAATACAAGTTCATTAGGCCTAATTGGCCCCCACTTTTCATGCACCCAATTGGACAAGCCTTATGCATCTCCTTTGTACAGTATTCAATTTGATTATTCACATTTGATAATTACACATTTTGTTCTAGTCCAAATTTGTCCCAATTATCAGTTTTCATATCTAGTTATGGGCCAAGGCCCATACTTCCTTTAGAGGCCCATGGTTATGACTTTCTTTTTTGTTTTAATTGAACTAGTCAAGATATGTGAAAAAGTACTGGTCCAAGTGGAAGTGAGACCCTCTCCACAACGAATCTGTCTCTCCTTCACTGATCTATCTAAAAGTATGGACTGAATATTAAGTTTTGAATGGGCCATGAGATTGAGTTTTTTTTTCATTGAAAGAGTAAGGTCCATATTGGAAAAGAGTAAATAAAAACTCCCACCAAAAAAAGTACAACAACAGTACAAATCGCATGAAACTTTTCTGGGGACCTTAGTCTCACGAGATTTAGAATGGCTCTGACTTGAAAACTGTGCCCCTTGCAAAACCCTAGCACTTGACGCCGCCTCTCTGCCCCGCTGGTGAGAGTCGTGGCTCCGGCTGCGGTTGTTTTCGGCGGAGGCCTTCTTCTTCCCTCAACCTCTCTTCCCCATCTCTTTTCCCCACCTTGTTTCCTTTGAAGTTTGTTTTGCCTCAAATCTGTGTTAAAGCCCTGCCTTCCTTGTAGAAAATCTAGTACCCCAAACCGGAATAAAAGACTCACTCCGAAAAATCAAACGGATCCGTGGAAAAGAATCGACGCGATTCAATCCACAACGGACACCGACAACCTTGAATTTTTTAACCCTCGATCCTAGGACATAGTCGATAAATGCTAAATGTCTGATAAGCGAAAATTACTGGAACAAATAATAAAGTTGCAGAAAATAAAACAGAGAACCCAAGCAATTTTACGTGGTTCGGCAATGTGCCTACATCCACGGGACAACGACGAGCTCCTTGTATTATCCGAGAAATAATCCGAGAATTACAAACCTAATTCTCTACCTCTCAATACAATTGGCAATCTACAAAAGATATTCTTTTGTTACCAACAATTATCAAAGAAGAACCTGTTGTTACCTTAAACTTTTTTGCTGCAGGAAAAATTCACCACAACTCCCCACCATCCTTGCTCCTCCTTTTGTTAATGCCACAGGCAAAAAAAAAGAGCATGGCTACCTTTTTCATTTACTGCCGCATCACCCAAGAAACAATAAATGGAACCTTGTTTTTTGGTGTGTTTAGCATGACAGCCACCAATCAAGAGGTAATAGCAACACCACACATGAAACTAATCACTTCTCTTCTTGAATTCTGCAGCACCAAAAGAAAAAGCAACACCTTGCTTCTTGAATCTCTCTCCGCCGCCCAAGATTGAGACAAACCCTTATTCCTCTCTAACCAAAGCTTGTGCCGCCTCTTTTTAAGACCACGCCCCCTTTTTAAAAAACCCTACTGTACACACCAGTATAAGACCAAAGGAATTGGTCTCAAGATATGTGGGCTTAAGTGATTGTTGAGTGGGCTTTCAGTTATGGGCCCAAATATATGGCCCATTTGGAGCCAAAAATAACAATCTCCACCTTGGCGACAAAGCCGATAAAAGCTCCACCTACTCGTTGTCCTCCACCGGGTCATAAACGACCCCACCCCGAAGGGTCTCGCCCCCGAGTGGCATCAACATCGAGAAATCTTGATTAAGTTGAGACAATAACCAATAACCTGTAGTCGATCGACGCTTGTCCATATCTCCAGCATAGTCTGAGTCAACATACCCCAATACAGCTGAAACCGACGACCTCTCATAAACCAAACCAATATCCAGTGTACCCCGAAGATACCTCAAGATCCACTTCACTGCCTGCCAATGTTGTTTCCCCGGGTTCGCCATGAACCGACTAACAACACTAACTGGATAAGCAATATCAGGACGAGTACAAACCATGGCATACATAAGACTACCAACTGCACTCGCATAGGGAACCTTAGCCATATATTCCCTCTCATCCTCAGTAATGGGAGATAACATACTCGAGAGTTTAAAGCGAGCAGCTAAAGGAGTACTAACCGGTTTTGCCGAATCCATGTCAAAACGACTCATAACCTTCTCCAAGTACTTCCGCTGTGACAAAGTCAACCTGCCCCGCTTTCTATCCTGAATAATCTCCATCCCAAGAATCTTCTTCACCGAACCAAGATCTTTCATCTCAAACTCTCTGCTAAGTTGTGACTTCAGCTTATCAATTTCTATCACGCTCCTTGCACCAATGAGCATATCATCAACATAGAGTAAAAGAAACACAAAAGATCCATCCTTGAGCTCCTTAATAAATACACAAGGATCATACTCGCTCCTCGCATATCCCTGCTCAATCATAAAAGTATCAAACCTCTTGTACCACTGCCTCGAGGCTTGTTTCAACCCATACAATGATTTCTTCAGTTTGCATACTTTCCCTTCCTCACCAACAACAACATAACCATCGGGTTGTGACATATATATGTCCTCCTCCAAATCTCCATGCAAGAATGCAGTTTTAACATCAAGTTGTTTGAGCTCTAAATCAAACTGCGTAGCCAATGCTAATAGGACTCGGATACTAGTGTGCTTTACCACCGGAGAGAATACCTCATTATAGTCCACACCTTCTTGTTGTGCATATCCCTTAGCCACCAATCTTGCCTTGTACCTTATACTCGTACAATTATCCTTGGAACTTGGAATCCCGTCTTTTACTGTAAAGATCCACTTGCACCCAATCGACCTCTTTCCCTTAGGAAGTGTAACAAGTTCCCAAGTCTGATTTTTATAACGAGACGACATCTCCTCATCCATGGCGTCCTTCCGCTCCTTTTTGCAATCATCACGCAAAGCCTGCTTGTATGTGTTAGGAACATCATAATCAGTAACCGGGAAAGCACAAGCTACCCCATCCTCATAGCCGAATCTCCGAGGTGCACGTCTAACCCTAGGTTCTCTACCCGCTACCAAAGACGGTGTCTCAATCTGCTGAACCTGTTGTTGTGTAAGGGCCTCGTTCCCATCAATAGGAACATCATCATCAATAACAGTCTCATCAGGTACCATATGTGAAGAACTACCTGCTTGAGAAATAGAACTAGGAGCTCCAAGCTCCACCTGATGATTATCTTCTTTGTCTTCATCATAGCTATCACCTCTCCAAATAGGAGAACCGTCCTTGCATCGCTCACACTTTGCCTGTAGAAAAGCCTCCTCATGGAATGTAACATCCCGGCTAATCACAAACTTATGAGTTTCTGGGCACCATAACTTGTACCCCTTCACATTCTCAGGATAACCGAGAAATATTAGCCTTCTTGGCCCTCACTCCAATCTTATCCTCTTTAACTTGATAGTAAGCCGGACAACCAAATGCTCTCAAGTTAGAATAATCATAAGGATTACCGGACCAACCTCCATAGGAACCTTGGACTCAATAGCTGATGAAGGAGAGCGGTTAATCAAGTAGCACGCCGTATTTACTGCCTCAGCCCACCATATTCTGCCCAAACCTGCATTGGACAACATGCACCGTGCTCTCTCTAATAGGGTACGATTCATCCGCTCTGCTACCCCATTCTGTTGTGGTGTCTTTCTCACTGTGAAGTGTCTCTTGATGCCATGTTCTGCACAGAACTCCTTAAGGGGATCCTCGGTGTACTCACCGCCATTGTCAGATCTCAAAACCTTGATCACCCTACTTGTCTGCTTCTCAACCATAGTCATCCACTTCTTGAAAATATCCCTGACTTCATCTTTATGCTTCATGGTATAGATCCATACTCCCCGGCTGAAGTCGTCGATAAAAGACACAAAATACCGGGACCCGCCCTTCGATGCAACTCTCGAGGGTCCCCAAACATCATTGTGGATATAATCCACAATACCCGCGGTGTTGTGAATACCGTCACCAAAAGTGACCCTGCACTGCTTCCCATACACACAATGCTCACAGAAATCAAGCTTCTCCATCTTGTCACCGCCAAGCAAGCCACGCCTGCTCAAAGTTTTAAGTCCACCCTCACCTACATGCCTCAGACGCATGTGCCATAACTGTGTGCGGACCAAGCTCTTCTCATCAATAACCGTGGAGACCATAGCTCCACCCTCAACAACATTACCCTGAAGAAAATAGAGATTGACATGTCTAATTGCCGATAATATCAACCTGTCACCATGATAAACGTTGCAATAGTCATTCTCACCAACATACCTGTAACCCTGAGCCTCAAGTACCCCAAGAGAAATCAACCCTCTTGCAAGATCCGGAATATAACGTACCTCGGTAAGCTGTCTACATGACCCGTCTGCTAGCTGGAATCTGACTGTGCCAACACCTAACATCCTGCAGGGTCGAGAATCACCCATATACACTGAGCGACCCTCCACCTCACGATAGGTGGTGAACAAGTCCCGAACCGGACACAAGTGATAAGAAGCCCCTGTATCCAACAACCAACCATCATACAAATGATCACTAGAACCCGCTGTCAAGGCATGCGCTAGGTCACCGTCGATATGAATATCCTCAACTATCTCCGGTGCCTCAACCACATTTGCCACGCCTTTTCCCGTATCTTGTTTGGTTTGATTTTCCTTCAACTCCGGACAATCCTTCTTGTAATGACATTTACGCTTACATTTGTAACATACAACTTTAGACAAATCTCTACCCCTCGACTGAGATCGACTTCTTCTATTGTTGTTGTACTTCTTGTTTGAATTTCTCCCCCTTGAAACCGAGAGACCGTGTGCTAGAACGTCCTCGCTCACAGCACTCTTCCTAGAAGCCTTTGCAAGTATAGACTGAACAATGTCACTATCTTCTCTTTGTTCATCATAGTCATCTGATCAACAAACGGCTCCCATTCTGGTAATAAAGAAATCAACAAGAATAAAGCCTTCTGGCTATCTTCAAACTTAGCTCCCAAGCTAACACAATCTGAGTACAAGCACTCAAACTCAGTAATATGATCAGTCATAAGTTTACCTGACTGTAGCCTGAAAGTGAAGAGCTTCTTCTGCAGGTACATCACACTCATCTGATCATTTTGAAGATACATAGCCTGAAGCTTTTCCCAAATACCCTTGGCGGTCGTCTCATCTGCAAAATTGTAAGCCACATTCCGAGAAAGACACAAACGGATCGTACTACAAGCCTTCTGATCCATCTTGTTCCACATCTCAAGTTGATCACCCCCTGATGGTTTATCTCCCAACGCATCAAACTGATCCAAACTAACCAGAATATCCTTACAATCCATCTGCCAAGCTTTAAAATTGTTCCGTCCATTAAATCGAAGAATATCGAACCCATTGACCTTCACATAACCCTCATCCCGAGATGTGGACGCTCTATCAGACATATTTGCAAACACAGCAATAACCAATCAACTAGCCAAATAACAAGGATGCTCTGACACTAGTAGCTCAACCGGGCTCTGATACCACTTGTAAAAAATCTAGTACCCCAAACCGGAATAAAAGACTCACTCCGAAAAATCAAACGGATCCGTGGAAAAGAACCGACGCGATTCAATCCACAACGGACACCGACAACCTTGAATTTTCCAACCCCCGATCCTAGGACATAGTCGATAAATGCTAAATGTCTGATAAGCGAAAATTACTGGAACAAATAATAAAGTTGCAGAAAATAAAACAGAGAACCCAAGCAATTTTACGTGGTTCGGCAATGTGCCTACATCCACGGGACAACGACGAGCTCCTTGTATTATCCGAGAAATAATCCGAGAATTACAAACCTAATTCTCTACCTCTCAATACAATTGGCAATCTACAAAAGATATTCTTTTGTTACCAACAATTATCAAAGAAGAACCTGTTGTTACCTTAAACTTTTTTGCTGCAGGAAAAATTCACCACAACTCCCCACCATCCTTGCTCCTCCTTTTGTTAATGCCACAGGCAAAAAAAAAAGAGCATGGCTACCTTTTTCATTTACTGCCGCATCACCCAAGAAACAATAAATGGAACCTTGTTTTTTGGTGTGTTTAGCATGACAGCCACCAATCAAGAGGTAATAGCAACATCACACATGAAACTAATCACTTCTCTTCTTGAATTCTGCAGCACCAAAAGAAAAAGCAACACCTTGCTTCTTGAATCTCTCTCCGCCGCCCAAGATTGAGACAAACCCTTATTCCTCTCTAACCAAAGCTTGTGCCGCCTCTTTTTAAGACCACGCCCCCTTTTTAAAAAACCCTACTGTACACACCAGTATAAGACCAAAGGAATTGGTCTCAAGATATGTGGGCTTAAGTGATTGTTGAGTGGGCTTTCAGTTATGGGCCCAAATATATGGCCCATTTGGAGCCAAAAATAACATTCCTCTCCTCCGAAGAGCTTCGCCCCTACATCTCGGCTTGTTCTTCTGGCCGACAGCGGTGACGTGGCAGCTTTTCCGTGGTTGTTGCCAGAATTCCGGCCTGTAGCTGTCGCGTCTCCCTCTCGGTTTGTTCTCCGGATTCAGATCTAATCTGTTCTGTGGGTAGCCGTCGGTCTCTTCCCGGCCGGAGTGGAGCTCCGGTGGAATGCTCGGTGTGGGTTGCTGCAGAAGTTGGACGTGGTGGCTGCCTTGGGATGCGGGTCGGGTTGTTCGAGGATGATCTCGTGGTGCCGGCTGCCTCTCCGCCGTGGGGGTTCCTTCGAGGTGGTGGTTGCAGGGGTTCTCCTCGGCTCCGACGAAGTTTCTGGTAAGGGCGGCGACTGTGGTTTGATCTGTTACGGGTAGGGTATTCTGAACGGCCTGGGCCTGTTGGGTGGTGGGCCTATCTCGGGTTGGGCCTGTTTAGGTCTGGCCCAGTCCAGACGGGTCAGATCTGGTCCGGCCCAGCCGGTTCGAATCTGGTTCACTCTGGACGGGTCGGATCTGGTCTGGCCCAGACGGGTCGACTTTGGGCTTTTTCAGCCGGGTCGGATCTGAACCGCTCTAGTTGGGTCAGATCTGGCATTTCCCTGTTGGTCCTCCTTTTGGGCATGACACTGTTTGTTGCTTGGCTGTTTTCCGGACTTGTTCGTGGTGTACTCGGGTGACTCCGTCCAGTTGCATCGTGGTTCGGATTCGTAGTGCTTCTGAGATCGTCATCGGTCATCGTCGCGGAAGGTTTGGTTCTTCTCTCTTAGAATTTATCTGTAACTAGTAGGAATTCTGCTCATCCTTGATTTAGGCTCCTCGATTTCCTCTGTACTCCTGCCTTGTTGTGGGGCCCGTCATTCTTTAGGTGTTGGCCTATGACGGGTTGTATTGGGTCTTTAGGCCTTGGATTCGAAAAGTCCTTCTTCTTATGGGTTTTGAGTTTCGGTGTTTCTTGCACCGATTTATCTCTGCCGTCATGCGATGTTGGTCGTCGGCGTGTCGGTCTCTGTTAATTCGCTGAGTTTGGATTCCGACGAGATACAGTTTTCTCCTCAAGTTAGGGTATTTTCCTTGGTGGTTACTTTGGAAGACAGCTTGCTTTTCAGCGCTCTATGGTTGACATCTGGGTTTCAGATCCTTCTTCTTTGCTTCATGGTGGCTTTATCTGGGTGTGAGTCTCCTTTTTTAGTTGTCTTTTAGTGTGTTTTTTTCTTCAGGGTCTGCGTACCCTCTCCCTCTTCCGGGTCTACGTACCCATTTACTCTTCAGGGTCTGCGTACCCATTCTCACTTTAGGGTCTGTGTACCTATTCACTCTTTAGGGTCTACGTACCCATTCATCTCCGGGTCTGCGTACCCATTCATCTCCGGGTCTGCGTACCCTTTCATCTCCGGGTCTGCGTACCCCTTCTCTTCAGGGTCTGCATACCCATTCGCTTCAGAGTTTTCCCCGGTGTGGGGTTTCAGGGTCTGCGCACCCATTCATCTTCAGGGTCTGCGTACCCATTCATCTCCAGGGTATGAGTACCCATTCTTAGCTACCATGGTAGTAGCTGTCATTCATAGCTCCGGGTCTGCGTACCCGTTCTTTCCTTTCATGAGGCTGCGCGATATGTCAGCGCTCGCTTCACCTGTTCCCTTAAAAAGTCGACTTTGAGCGTCTTGGGGTTCTTTTTTGTTGGTTTGTAGCTGAACCTTTTTTTTCCTCTTTTTTCTCAAAAGAGGGTTTATAAAACTTTAAATATGCTTTGCCGATAAAAAAAAAAACAGTACAAATTGCAAGTTCATTTAGTGTAGTGTCTTCATTTCATTAGAAAAAAATAACAAAACAATTACGCATATCATCATTAATACTACAGAAAGAAACCCTGGGAAACAACAATACAAATTAAATTTAAAACAATGAATTTGAAATGATACTCTAGGTAAATAATAATCATTAGATGACCTATCTATCACCAAGTAATAAGTTGAGTGATTGTTCATGAACATGTCGGGTACATGATTCATGTCCTCTCCATGAACCCAACGTTGGAACAATAAGCTTCAAATCTTCCATTCCTCGGGTCTTGGAGCCTTAGATTTATATCCTTCATGGATATCCTCCTACATCTGTATCGTCTGCTGCAATCAAACATGGCTGTCACCTTAGAAGCACAGGTTCCTCTTATGTTTGTGTAGCGGATGTTGCTTATTTGAACCGCCGAGCCTCGTTCACGACACGGTCTGTTTTGATCGCAGAAATGTTGATCGATGATCAGGGGCGTCTTAGCTTTAAGCGAGTTAAGCAACCACTTAAGACCTCATATCGAAAAAGCTTCATAAAATTTAATAGTCAAGCTTTTAAGGACTTGGGTCGAACAAGACGCCAAAAATTAAGGATTTCTTACTATTTGATTAAATCTAATGCAACGAAAATATCAAACATAATTTTGAAATTAAATTTTATCATTAGTTGGGACAATTTTAATTTTGATTCAAATTTTTTGTTTAGAAAAAAAAATCTCATCTAAAAGGAAAGTTAAACTTTCTAGATGGTTGGACGTTCTAACAATTTTATGGATCTTTATTTAGCAATGAAAACTATCGTTAACGAAACTAAACATGTAAGTTCAATTTCCAGTGATGAGTGAACTAAAAATAAGGATCAAACAAAAGAATGGAACAAAACCAAATAAAAGAAGTGTGAATATTTATACACATACTATAGTATTTGTTTGAGGAATGACAAGGAATTTATCAACTTCATTACGGAAATGCTTAATCCAAAATAATACGAAAAAGTATGTTGTTAAGAGAAAGAGAAACCCTTTCAAAATTATTGCAATAAAAGAGGTATTACGAAAGTTTTATTTCATGATTAATCAAGATAATAAGTATAGTTGACTTTATATATCTATCACATGAAGTTGTACTGCCTAGACTCTAAGAAAATGATTCACTCATTGCAGATGTAGATGATTCCCAATCGGTGACATGGAGATGCTCAATATAGAGTAAAGACCAAAAGCCATGAACATGAATGATGATTTATTTCTGGTTTCTTAGTCCAAAATCAAAAGGATCAATAAACTTGAGTTTGTTCATAAGTGTCTTTAATCTTTAGATAACAACAATAATTGAATGAAGTTGGACATATATTCTAAGGTAACTAGGAGAATGTGTTGGGCTTGTCCTATTTTGTTTTTGTCGATTAAACGGTGGGTTTCTGTAAAACCCCACTTATTACTAAAGAGTAACCTCTCGCAAACTTGAAACGTCGGAGTAGATTTTTGCAACGAGTGGAATTTTGAGAAGAAAATAAAAAATAAAAAAAAGAGAAGGGAAAGGCTTAAGGTTGGGCTGGGTCAGACCAGACCCACGTTTTGGGCTGGTGCTGACCAGGCCTTGATTCGCGAACTCAGGCCCAGTACCAGTGCGGCCCAACCCTAGAGACCAAAACCACGCAGCGCCGTCCTGTTCACGATTCAGCGCACAGTTCCCGAGGGCCATCGTCTCCCTCGAGCTCCCTATCTCTCTCACGCCACCGAACCAGATCCGCCGCGCCTTCTTCTTCTCCGGCGTCAACCCATCGCCTCCACCTGCTACTCCCCTCTTCTCCATCTCCCTTACTCACCCACGACAAAGACAACCCCAGACACGCTTTCCCCTCTCTCCTCCGTCGTCTTCTTCTCCGATTCAGCGACACCTCGCTGCCGTTCAAGCCCCGCCGTCCCTAAATCGAGCGCCACCAGCAACGGTGAGCTCGAATCCTCACCAAATCTACCTCCCCGTCACTTCCCGCCGGCAAACCGCGAGATTTCGAGCTGGGTTTAGGGTTTGGCGCGACTGGAGGACGTCGCCGGAACTCCTGAGCATCAGATCTGAGGTTCTAGCTCCGGCGAACGTCTCCGGTGGTCAGATCCGGGCGTAAGGGTTCGTCCAGTGCCGTAACGACGTTCCCTTCCCTAGCCTTACCTTCCCTCGCCTCCTGACGCTGTCCCTCCGCCTCTCTGCTCCGTGTGCGAGCTCGCCGGACACCAGCGACGGTGGTCGGAGCCCCGAGCGTCGACGGGAACTCCTACGGCTCAGACGAGTCAAGAGTGGCTGGGCCTTGGGCCGTTCATCACCCATTCAGGCCGGACGGATCTCAGGCCTTGGGCTTAGCGGGCTCGGGCCCAATACACCTCGCGGGTCAAACCGTCAGTAGTGGTCTGGATCCGGACCGGATCTGGATCCGGGTTTGGACCGGGTCCGGGTCGGATCCGGGACAACCCAGTTTAAATTAAAAAGAGTTTTTAAAATCAGATTTGTTTAACTGGTTTAATTAATTCAAGGTGAGAATTTAAAAGATAATTTTGGTTAAATCAGTGGACCTTCGGACTTTTACCGGTTTTGACTCGGACATTTTATTTGTCAAATCTAGACGGGACTTCGCCCGAGATCAAGGGCTTGGACCCGAGCTAGAAGAACGAAGATCACGTCGGAACCCGTGTGAAGAACGGAGTTGTTACCACTCGAGCTTTTCTTCAGAGTATTATTAGAGGAAGACCACAAGGTAGGGAAAGTCTTAATTTCTTAATTAACGCTTAGTATGCATGATTAGGATAATAAAAATCGGAAAGGTCTTAGAATCGCCTGTAGGATGCGAATAACTAGAATAATCGTACTTCAATTACTAATAAATGGATGAGTCTAGTATGCATGCTTAGGATGATGACGATTAGTGAAGCTTTCTTTCAATACTTGGGATTGATTTACTGGTAGAGAGGTTGTGAAGAGCTCTCGGATTAGTTGTGTGTTAGGTTCACATGCTTGATTGCTAGTTACTAGGTTAACTTAAGAGTCTAATGAAACTAGATTAGCTTGTATAATTGAATACTTAATTGATCGTTCACACGATGATTGATTGGTTGAATGCGTACTTGGTTGATTGAGTGTTTGTGTTGATATAATTGTTGATTGAACGGATGATCGAGTATGACTGGTTGTGCCACGGGGTACAATCAGGTGATCGATGTACCGCTGGTTTGTGACAGGTAAGTATACAGTAAGTGTGGAACGGTATTGGATGTCTTCGTGGTGATGAAAGTGTGTTTCGATGAGTGTTGATTGATGGATGAATGTTTATGCTTGCTTCCTTTGTTCTTATTCTTGAAATGTATGCTTGTTCGTTTGTTTGTCTGTTTGCTTGCTTGGTTCGGTACTACACCGGGGGGGGGGGGGGGGGGGGTAATCCGGTGCCGTTGTGGTGGTTGGAGTTGGACAGATACAGTGAGTGACGTGAGGAGCCTATGGCTCGGCAGATCCTGCGGGATATATTGAGTGATGTGAGGAGCCTATGGCTCAGCGGATCCTGCGGGATATATTGAGTGATGTGAGGAGCCTATGGCTCGGCAGATCCTACGGGATATTGAGTGATGTGAGGGGCCTAAGGGCTCGGCAGATCCTACGGGATATTGAGTAGGTTTACTTCATGAGAGATGGTTTCTGAGGTTTCACCCAAGAGTGTGTGTGTCCTACGGGAACACTATCTTGGTTCCCTATGACTATGGCCCTTTGGAGACGTTTTCGAGAATACTGAAGATGAGCATCCCCATGGGATGGTTTCCGGTACTCCGACGTATGTGTCTCCTCCAGACCGAGGGAAAATCTGATATGATATGAATACTCTAGTGGATCGGGATATGGGAACCGAGGTGACACTAGAACTTATTCATAGATCGGAGGCTTGAGAAAGCAAGTGGTTGGCGTGATATCAATTGATCCTTTTTAATCGTTACGACACTTTATATTGATTATTTTATGGAACCTTTCCAGTTAACGTTATCTTGTTTATTTACTATTTCTTCGTACTTATCTTATTCTATTTTTGTTACTCATTATTCCACTATTGATCGTATTTTACTGTTATTTGGGTTATCTGCTTACCCAGTACAGTATTGACCTAAGGGTTGAGTTGTTAAAGTTTTTCCTACTGAGCGTAAGCTCACCCCCCTTTGTCTTCTTACTGTTTTATAGGCGTAGCTGATGTCTAATGGGTTCGAGGCTCGGGGCTTTTGTACATCTTGGGGTTGATCTTAGAGTTATGTTGGTCTTGTATTTTAAACATTACTTATTTGACTCTTTGTGTTGAGCCGTGACTCATTTTAAGTTTTGGAACTATTTTTAGTTGTTGATTCCAGAGAGATTACCTTGTTATTATAAAAGTTTTAGTATTTAATTATTTCTTTTCCATAATTAATCCCGGTCACGTCTCGAGTCCGGTGATACCGGATTTGGGGCGTGACAGTTTCAATACCAAATGCCCTTAGTTCTTGAAAATTCTCACATACCTACTACCTTGCACCGTTATTCTAAGTTCTGACAGAGTTCTAAATTTTATTTACATTTGATTGATCATAGTTAAAACTCATATTTAGTATTTAAAAATTATTTTAAGTATGGAAATTTCTAGAAGATAATGACAATATCTAGTGATATACGACGTCACATATATTTTACATAATTTAGTGCAATTTGCTAGAATTATCTTGAACCTATTAAATCTTAACATGACATGAATATATCTTATTTAAGGATAAATGTGAATAATTAAATAAATATTTGGAATTTTTTTGTAGAATTGTAGACGGTAAATCTTATCCATCGAGGATGTCTTATTAGAAACTAATATCCATCATCCATTATAGATTTTTCTAGTGTTACAAATAGATGTTGAAGCTCGTTTTCTCAATATCATTTAGTATAATTTTTTATATGAGAAAATTTACTTATTTTATATTATATTCTTTCATAAGAAAAAAAGTTATCGATCAAATTCTCGCTTTAGGCCCCAATAATCATTGGGTCGGCCCTGTTGATGATGATAGGGTTGTCTACGTTGTACATGCTAATATCTTCAAACGCAACGTTCCTTACGTAGCCATGTCCTCCCTGCCAAGTCTTAATTCTGACATCATTTATGGTGCCTGACAGTATCGTTCTACTTACATATACATCTAAGACACGAGCTTTTGAATTCCCAGCGCCTAAGCTATCAATACTGATTCCATGGCCGGGTCCATAGGAAATATCGACGACCATAACAGTTTGGGGTCCGGTGACTATGGAAATGCAGTCGTCGCCGGTCTTGATGTCGAATCTAGCAATGATTCTGTTTCGGGTTTGGGTGACATGAATACCGTTAGTGTTGGGGCTCCATTGGGGTGAAGTCACTTCCAAATCAGTGGCTTCCACGTTCTGGCATCTCTAAAAGGCGAGGTACATTTGCTGGACATTGCTAATAATAAGATGGGATACTTTCAAGTTCATGCACCCGTAAAACGTCATAGCCTGTAAGAGAGACAAGTAATTAGTATATATAGTACTAGATAGTAGCTAGGGCATGCATATATATAGTTGAGAAAAACAATGAATATAGTAGCAGTTACAGTTGGTGCTGCACGACATGGCCAGTTTCTGTTAAGTTTGCATGATTTGCTCCATCAAACTTGGCTATTGCCGTCAATGACGCCTCCTCCCTCTATCCCAAGGTTGTCTACATTCCTGAACATCACCCAGTGCCTAGGATCTCTCCTGTACGAGGAGTCAGAAACAGAAGCTCTGATCACTCCATAAACCAGGACAGTTATGGTAGATCTGGACGGACCTTCAAAGGTAATTGGGTTGATGTTGTAGGGACTATTAGAACTCCATTCCTGGTAGCACAAGCCACACTCCAAGCTCTCTTAAAAGCATATAACAAACACAAACACACAATTACAAGACTAGTTCATTCACAACAATGTCGAATTATTTGTCAAGTGATTCAAAACATGTACATACCCTGGTATTTGGCCCCATTGTCATCGACGATATATGCTCTCGGCCCGACATATGCCGTTTGAAGATTCGGGTCCTCGCCTAGAGAAGTAGCGGAGGTCATGGCCATGAGGAAGACGACCACAAGAGTTAGGGTTGGGATCATCACGAGGTTGTTGTTCTTGTTCATCATTACTGCTAAATGTAAATGCTAATCAATGGTCAACTATAGACGATTGAGGGTACGTAACGCACTATCCAAGTAATAAATAGTGATAGTGTGTTTGATGGAATTTACCATGTATTTATAGTAATGCAGTCGGTCCACCTATTAGATTATACACTATTTACTAGGATTGGTACAACTTATAAGTCATACTTGGAATACAAATTAACGTTAGTATGTAATCCCCAGTTCACTTTCAATGTACGAAGATATCATTAAATTTTCCCACCTTATGTAATTAGAGAGTATTATCTATTATTATTTAAGTTTTAGTGACTAAAATGCTTCTTATGTAAATAAAGAATAAAAAAATTGGGAAAAAAACTTGACTGCTAGGGTTTACTCACGTTTTCCTCACTCATTTCCGCCTTCAGCCCTCTTCCATTCCTACGATTGCATCCGGCACAACCACGACCTCAACCATGTTCTCGTCATCACCACCCCATGCCTAAGTAAAGAATAAAAAATCGGGAAAATATTAAAATTATACAGGGAAAATTTTAATATAATATCCTGCCAAACATTTATTTTGAAAATGATATCATAGCATAATTTTTTTTATAGTTTAATACCTAAACGAAACATTTACGAACACTTTACCACCCATCCGTTAGATTTCAGTTAACTTTCAATCCAAAATAGGTAAAAAGTCCATAATACCCCTAACTATCATTCAAATTTTCAAAGCATGCCATTGGATTCTATAAATTAGTTTTATTATTTAAAATCAAATTAGTACCTTATCTATTGGTCACGCGATTCCGTTAGGAAAAATGGACGGAAAATGCCGTTTTTTCCATTTCGTTAGTCATATGACCTCAAGTGTCATATAACGAATGGTAAAATGATGTTTTTTTCCCCTTAAGTGTTTGACCTCTATATATTTTACAAGGAACAACAACGAGGGTGCAATGGTAATGTTCCTTATAAAATGTATAAAAGTCAAATAATGAAGGAAAAACGACATTTTACCATCCATTATATGACATTTGAGGTCATATGACATTTTACCGTCTATTTTTCCTAACGGAATCGCGTGACCAATAGATAAGGTACCGCAAATGTCATTTTGAAAATGAGGGTAGCATAGTATTCGTGATCAATACATAAGGGTAAGTTTCAACATTTAACCCTTAAATTTTAGATGAAACTCATTTTTTTTTAAATTAAAACTGATTTTCTTTTGAATCAGCTTTCTAGATCATGACATTCCAAATTCTCTGTCTAATTAATTGAGTGTCATCAAGATGAGGTTTGGGAGGTTCCTGTGGGAGTAGAGGTTATGTCCTTTTCGGACAAAACCGGTGTGGAAATGTTCCGAATAGGGAATCATATTATGGGGATTCAAGGTCACCCTGAGTACACCATCGACATTCTCTCCAACCTTATCGACCGCCTTCTAGAAAATGACCGCATTGAGGTACGTAACATATATCTCCTAGTCCTATGTGTTTTAGAGGGTAAGTTTTGACGTGACCAAAAGCTCATTATGTTGCAAAAATTTGGTTGCAGAGTGGTTTAACAGAAGATGCCAAGTTGAGACTGGAGAAGGGGAGCCCGATCAGAAGTGGTGGGAGAGAATTTGCAGAAGCTTTCTCAAGAAGATTTCCATAAAGCTCTAAGGAGATTGTATCAACCATTATCATTAGCATATCGTACAGTAAATGATAGGGGAAATTGTAGTAACATTATTGACTTCATGTCCTTTTTTGGATAAGCTTGAAAAATTTTGCTAGGAAAAAAATAGATCCAAGCTGGATCTAACCAAATGCAATCATTATAGGGGAATTTTCAAAAAAGCTGTGGAAACAAAACCTGAAACAAAAACAAAAAAAGATCACCAGCTAAACCATCAGAGACCCAATCTTCACCTTCTAAAGTTAAGTTCCGATCATCAAAAGCTTTACCTGCATGAGCTAGCTGAGCAGCTTGAGTTTGTACGCAGCTTGAACGGTAGCTGATTTGAGCAGCCGGAGATTGTAAGATCTGCTTCTCAATGTCCACAGGATTTATAAATCTCTCCCGAGTCCTAAAATGGGTTGGTTTGATATGAGTGGTATAGTAATCTCATAAGAACTTGGGAGGCTGATTTTGACAATTTGAAGTTCCAGAAGGCTGCTTCGAATGGCGACCCTAGTTTAAAGGTTTAAAAGGTTTAAGAAGAACCTCATTCCATGAACTACTCAGTTGATCCCCGACCGGTTCACTAGGTACTATCTCCTGAACACGGTCTGAACCAACCGAACCCGATCCAAGGGAGTTTTCCACAATAACTAAGGGTTCAATACCCATATTTAATGAAACCGACCCGTCCCCTAAAATAGCTTCTTCTGAAATCTGCTTTGGGCTTGCCGAAAACGAAGGGCTGGACCTAGAGTGGATGACATGCCCAACCCTTAACAGTGGCCCAATTGGCAAGTCCAATGCGTTGTCTTCTGGTGCGCTACTAAATTGCTGAGCTGTAACAGTGCTAACAGAATCATCTTCATCCTCACGCAAAGTTAAGCAAAATCCGGAGCAGATAACGCAGTAACAGAAACAAGTTTTGAAATCGGGATCGAGAGAGAGAATCTTGGGATTATGATTCTCCACCAAATCAGTTTGCGAATCCTGCAACACCGTTGGAAGAGCATCATCGTTCCAAAGAGCTCTGATGCTCTGTTTTAAAGGGGTTGGCACCGATTGAGACTTCCGGCGCCAGGAAATTGCTACAAACAGCCTAAAACCATTGATCTTATAATCGTTAAGACTGGTAGCAGCATGATTAGCCTCTTCCTTTGATCGATAACGCACAAAGCCAAAAAAATTCCCTTTGCGATTGGGACGGAGCAAGACAGAAGAGTTTTAAATTTCTCCATAGGTACCAAAAACGTTGCGAACCCAAACGCTCTCAGTATCATAAGGTAAGTTGCAGATGAAGACTTCATCCTCTTGCAGCTGAAACTTCGAATGACGTTGTGATCCAGAACCCACCTGCCTCCCATTGCTAACTGGAACAACAAGGTCATCAGAGTCTCCACTCGGCACAACGCCAACCTTTAAATCCGGAGCAGTCTCCCCACTGATCGCAGACGCCATTGGAATGGAGGAGCGAACCTCATTCCCCTACCGTTGACGCCAGGTCCGACGAGAACGCTGAGGATCAATACCTTTTGGTCTCTGAACATTCAGTTTAGACATCCTTTGAATAGGATCTTGCCTACCATGCCTTGCTGATGACGTTGCCTTACAGAGTATTTTGCAATACTCTGCATACAAAGCCAGCAACTTCATGTCTTTTCTTTTTCTTTAGTTTATTGGATTTTAAATAAAAGTGAGTTAGTTTATCTATAAATGAGAAGAATTTCCCCCAAAATTATAATTTGAATACAATATGAATTAATGTTGTAAGAGTTGTGACATAATATCATAGTTTCCGATAAAGTTCATCGGAAAAAGTTTATATATGTCAACAAAAGCTAAAAGGAACTTAGGTGAGGAAGACAAGTGCTCCTAACCAAAGAAAGAGGAGTATTTATGAATTGGATATTCATTCGTTTCCTAAGTACGATGATTTATCTGTTACACAGCGAGGTAGATTTTATATATCCGTAAATCATCCATTTAACTTTACGCGTGAACGGATTTTTTTATTATCATATATAGCGAGTGGTTGAGCGAGTTAATCCATATCTCCCATTTCATAATTTTTATAGCATATGAGCTTTTTAACCTATTATATTGTTTTAGAAGGTCGTAAAGAGATTTTAAATTTAGCCCAATAGTTCTTAATTAATAGTTATTCACGTGAAACCTCCCTCGAATTTTTGTAAAAAAATGCTACTTATTTTCTGAAACTTTCTAATAATACCCTTTAATTTCTTTTCATTTCTTAGTTATGTCCCTCGTCAAAAAAAATTTAACGTTACGTACTATTATTAAAAAAAATTGGCCCCCCTCCTCTTACTGAAAAAGCTACTCTACCACTGCCTTCAATGATAAATTTGGTAAACTCTTCAAATATACAAAAAAATTACTTCCATACCTCGAGAACACAGACAGCAAAACCCTTAGCAAATTAACTCGAACCCATAAATGAGTCAAGTCACAGAGACCAGAAACACGTAAAAGATGAAGAAGGCGGAAGACATTGCCAGAAACTATATGTATCTCAACACAATTTCGAACTGATAGCATTGTTGTCGTCGTGGTTCTCACCTTGTCATGGGTTTGTAGAGAAGCACAACAAGGGAAAAGTCAAGCTTAGGTTTTGAAGCAGATGAAAGAGATTGAAACGGATAATAACACAAGAGTAGTTTAGGTATTATTTTAAAAATATGGGTCATGTGCCAGTCACATGACGATTTTCCGTCCAAAAATTAAGGAAAAGTTAACGTCGGCTATTAAACTGACATAAATGAAAGTTCAGGGTACCAAGATGATATGAAAAATATTTAAGGTACTATAAAGGGAACCTAATTGATATAGGGTACTGACATGAAATTATCACTTAATAATAAATTGCTCACATCTCACATGACCATGGCTTATTACGAAATAAAGGAATAAACTAGATTTCCTTCGACATGCTTATGAGCTAAGAGCATCTCTAGTGGTAAACCACTAGCTAGTGGTAGAAAGTAGTAGTAGGATGCAATTTTCACTTTCTCTCTCTTCCAAACCAATAGCTACTACTACTAGCTCTATAGTGGTAACCGCTAGTTAGTGGTAGGAGCTAGTTGTTTGGCTGTTTTTTCACTTTTAAATATTTTCAAAAGAAGCCCAAAACTAACTACTAATTATATTCATGTAACTGTGAAATACAAATCGTTACATTATATTACTCTAATTGTGATTTGCATCTCCATATTTAGCCTAAATGTGATTTTTGAGGTCAACGTGGAGACATCGATGAACTTCTCGATCTTGCAGTCTTGTTTTATGTGTTGAGATACTTGTGATGTTCACCGTTGGTGGTGGTCCTTGGCAGGTCGGTACGATCGATACACCAATATCTGCAAACGGATCAGTGGGGTATAAACGTCATTGATCATCAACGATCATGTTATGGAGAGTAATACAAGTAGTCATGATCACTGTGAGTGAGTTCTTATCCAACATTCGGTTCAGACGAGTGATGATATGAAAACGAGCCTGTAGAACTCCAAATGCTCGTTCGATATTCTACCTCGCCACCTCTTGGTTTCTAGCAAAACACCTTTGCTTTGCTGTTTATGGATCTGGTATTGTTTTCACAAATTCAATCCAAGGAGGATATATTCCATCTGTCAAGTAATAAGGGGTTGCGTACTCGTGGCCGTCCACCTTAAACTTAACCTGTGGAGCGAAGCCTTGAACTTCCTTGGAAAATAATGTTGACTTATTCAGCACGTTGATGTCGTTATTGGAGCCCGTTGTTCCAAAAAAAATTCCACCCACAGGTCTTGGGATGCAACGGCTTTTATCGTGATTGTGGGGACGTTTCCGTAGTCTCCTCTTTAGAAATGTGCAACCCATGCCGCCGAACAGTTCTTCAAGTCCCAGTGTATGTAGTCGAGACTCCCTATCATCCCCGGGAAGTCGTTGTCTTCGTTGATTACAAGCAAAGGGAAGAAATCTTTTTTAATCGTGTGTCGTAGATATGTCCATCCGAAAATCTTGATGGCTCCCAAGCAGAACTTCCTGACGCACGTCAAAGCATTGATTTCCGCCATTCACAAATACTCGTCAAGGGTATCTACAAGAGTTCCATAACAAAGCTGACAAAGTGTTGGCGTGCATTTTTGATGTGAGAGAATCCGACCTTCCCTCTAGCATCGAGCCATCATGGGAACAATTCCCTCGACATCCGGAAGCGACGCTGAAACTGTTGCTCGTTGTAATCCAGAGTATTAACGATGTAGTCAACCATCAACTTCTCGTGTGCTTCCTCTCGATTTTGTTCTATTCATCTCCGCTTTGGTACCCCTTCTCACCTTTGACGTACCCTTGTCGAAATCCGCTCGTGTAGCCGCTTGACAATTCTTTTTGTCATCTTTTTCTTGCTCTTGCCATTTTTTGGGGAGTCATTTGAGTCAATTCTACTATTGTTGGATGACGATCCATCGAAAAAAAATATTAAAAAAGGAGAGAGAAGAGGTGAATTGTGGTGGACAAGACGTGTGAAATTGAAAAAGGAAGAGAATTCAATATACGGGGGAATTTATAGAATTTTGGAAATCTTGAAAAAGCTGGCGTCGACATGTGGTGCGTTGCTATTGGGCCGGCGACTACTGATTGAGTTTGTGTCGCCGAGTCTCATCCTTGTGGAATCCATCGACGAGGCGCGTTGCAATGTGGTGTTGCAACGAATCGCTTGCGTCGACCCTACAACGCCTCACTAAAGATGCTCTTAACAGTAATCAACTCGACGCAAAAGATGTTGCAGACGAAGCAACAAACCCTCTTTATCGACCATACAACGTCCCATTAGAGATGCTCTTGCAAATAATCAAGCCATTAAAAATTTAGAACAGGCATAATATCGGGGTAAGGTTAATTATTATATGTTTTCCAACAAAATTGGCACCAGCCAAACAAACGCGCAGAACAGCGATGAATACGTGTCCCGCTGTACTGTGTCTGTGTGTGCAGTTACATCACCCTATCCGGACCGTGTCTCACATGCGATTCACGAATCAGCTTCAACTCTTCCATTCTAAATTCTATATACAAAAAGTCGGTAGACCGAGCTGGCTCGCTCGTGCTGACCCAGTCCCAGTCAGCCGGTCAACCCTCAGCCGACTCTATACTACCGTAACCCTTATTATACACTTTTCCTATTTTATATTTCAACGGTCAATATTCAAATCCTACACCATCATCCTAAGAACGTTTCCTTAACTCCCATATTATTTTCGTTACTATTTATTTCTTTATTAAAATCTATTTTCCCCACTTTGACCCGCGTAACTGTACCGAACCCATCGACAGTGAAAGCACCCCACACACACCATCTTTATATATATATACACTCACATATGCACAAATCCAATCGATCTCGAACATTCTTAACACAGAAACAAAACACAAACACAATTCTTCGCAACATTAATCGATCCGAATCACAATGATTTTGTCGTCATGGAGGAGGAGGAGAGCCGGGCGTCGGGCCAACAAGAGCAAAACCGACAGCGACGGACTCGAATTGGACACGGAGCTCGCGATTCCGACACACTTCCGGTGTCCGATATCGCTGGACCTGATGAAAGATCCGGTGACTTTGTCGACCGGAATCACCTACGACAGGGACAGCATCGAGACCTGGATAGAATCCGGCAACCAGACCTGCCCCGTCACCAACCAGACCCTTCACACCTTCGACCAGATCCCCAACCACGCGATCCGCAAAATGATCCAGGAGTGGTGTGTCCAGAACCGCTCACGCGGCATCGAGCGCATCCCCACCCCACGCGTCCCCGTGTCCCCGTACGAGGTATCCGACACGTGTAAGAAAATCGCCTCCGCGTCCCAGCGCGGGGACCACAAGAGGTGCCGAGATCTAGTCGCCAAGATCCGCGCGTGGGGGAGGGAGAGCGACCGCAACAAGCGGTGCGTGGCCAGCACCGGCGCCGGGTGCGTGCTCGCAAACGTGTTTGAATCCCTCGCCGCGGATTTCGCGGAGGAAGAGCGCGTGGGGTTACTGCAGGACATCGTGTCCGTGCTGACGTGGACGTTCCCGCCCGGCCGCGAAGGGCAATGCAGGCTCGGGTCCGGGGCTTCGCTCCGGTGCATGACGTGGCTGTTGCGGAACGGCGATCTCTCCGCGAGACAAAACACGGCGTCGGTCCTCAAAGAGCTCCTTTCCTCGGACGAAGCGCACGTGCGAGCCTTGTCGGAAACCGAGAACGCGGCGGAGACACTGGTCAACATGGTCAAAGTCCCGATCTGTCCGGCCGCGACCAATGCCTCGCTAATGATAATCTTCTACATGGTCTCTACGAACCTAAACACTAGGATCACTTCAAAGTTCGTTGACCTCCGTTTGGTTCCTCTTCTAATCGAGCTTCTCGTGGACGGAGACAAAGGAACCTGCGAGAAGGCGCTGGGGATATTGGACCGACTATGCGAGACCCGAGAAGGGCGAGAGGACGCGTACGGTCACGCGATGACGGTGCCGGTGGTGGTGAAGAAGATGCTGAGAGTGTCGAACCTGGCGACGGAGTTTTCGTTGTCGGTGCTGTGGAAGCTGAGCGGGAAGGAGGCGGTGGTGGTGGAGGCGGTGCAGGTGGGAGCATTCCAGAAGGTTCTGGTGTTGTTCCAAGTTGGGTGTGGTGAGGGGATAAGAGACAAGGCCACCAACTTGCTCAAGTTGCTCAATCAGTGCAAGGACAAGGCTGATTGTATTGAATCTTCCATGGATTTCAAGTATCTCAAGAGGTCTCGCTGATCATGGATCGTCATGTTGAAGATCATATGAACATTAATTATTATATTTTTGTTAGGTTAATTTATGGAACATAATGTACAAAAACCACAGGCATGCATATATCATACTCAAATTACAAACTTATTCGACTCTTTCTCGGATTATTACTACAGGGTGTGATTTGCATCATTATTATGGTTTTGTGCTTGTGTTTGGTGTAAGAAAATTATCATAAGTATTTTATTATAAAATAAATTAAACTCCACATCTAAAACACATCTTTGTTGATTTTAGTGAGATCGTTAGTATTTTGCACATGTTCAATAACATAATGGGATTTGAACTTTCGAGCTAATGGGAACACTTTGATAAAAGTTAAAGTTTAAAAACTAAAATCATCTCTCACGTGTGATTTAGTGGCATATATTTTCGTCTTTTTAGGTTTGTACTCAAGGTTACTCTTGAGTTGTCCAAATCATTATCATTATCATCTGATAACTATTATCAGATGTCCAAATCATTATCATTTTTATTGGGCCCTGTGGTGATTTTTTTTCTTAAAGTTGTTTCCTTCTAAACCCATTAATCGTACAAGTTTATGTCGATTATTTTCAGTCATTATGATCATATAGATGTATATATAATTCATCTTAAATTTATCTTTAAAATGTATGTTATGGGTTTAGAACAATTATGATAGATAGATAAAAAGTATATATACTGATTTTTTATAATAAAAATTAGTATATATGTAAATTATTAAATAAGTATATATGATAGATAGATAGATATTATGTAAGGTCTTATGTCCAACTGTTTTTATGTATATCTTTTTTATATACATAATATCTAACACACTGATTTTGTTCTATAAAAAAGTATGAACCAACATGATCTTGAATTATTTAATAATTTACATTTCAAAAGAAAATTATTTACACTGCTACATATACATAATACGACCATTACTTGAGAAACTTATCTATTAATATTCAAAGTGATAAGGAAGTATGGTGGTCGTGAATGAATACAATAGTTTAAAATTCATGAAAGAGACGGGTTGTACCAATATTGTTGAGAAAATTATGGCACGAATTAATAAATAAACAAAGCATGGCTGTTGGTAACAACATTGGGTACACCAAATATGCTAAGTTTAGGTGAAGCTTAGGAGGCAGAATTTGACAATTTGACTCGGTCGTTCTTTCCGAGCTAAGCAGCCCAAATGAAATGTTTTTTTCTGGAACGAAACCTTTGTACCCACTTGTGGCTTTCTAATTAATGCCAAGTTTGGACCATTCCTTCGAATTCGACACATAACATGTTTGAACCGACATCAAATCATACGCATTTAGCCTCTTTAGGACCGAGTCTTTGTTAATTCTATTTCTACTCATCGTATTGAATGGGTCATGTCATGTGTATGGACTAACATACCAACATTTAATTCTTGTTGTTGAATACTTAGTTGATTATGATCCTCAATTATCAGCATTTTTTTTTTATCTTTTTCCGAACATAAACATGTAGAACATATCAACTCTTGTTGGAGATTTATCATAATTGCAATCCATTCAACAGTCAGATAGACCTCCTCTCCATAGTTGTTCCTTGTCGTAGAATGTTTGCGTGATCCGTTCCCACTGCTCCTCGTCATACCCACCAAAAGGGTCGGATCCAAAGCCTTAAGAACTCGATACAATGCTCCTCGAGCCCCTTAACGATATCCTCCAAAGGTTGTAGCCATTCTTCCCATGCGATGCTATTGGTAGCATGCCATGACCTCTTCGTCGTAGTCCTTAATGAAAGTTCTAACCCTCCCAAAATAGAACGAGCCATGTTTTTATTCTTCACGTTTTTAATTACATTATCTTTTCTAACTTCATATTTAGAGTTATCATATTTTTATCTATTTAATTAAGTGTGGCGTTAAATTAATTCTTACTCGCAAATCTATGCAAAAAACCATATCTCATTTCTCTCATTCTCTTGAGGTTTCAAGTCATCGTCGCTGTCAACGTTCTCCTCTTTTGGGCCCTTCCCATCCACCGACTGTCAACCACCACCCTCTCCTTCATCGTCTCTGACACTTTCCTTCACGATCCTTGTATGAACGACTGGACCAAGGGATTGACAGCACTCCGCTATCCCATCACTGTCTACGATGGCTTGGTCGTGGTCACATACCTTCTACCTCGCTCTACAGACCACATATTTCATCAAGAAGACGCGGATGGCTCTGACAAGAAGAGAAGGTCGGCTCCGATCACTATGGATCCACGTGTAGGGTTCTTTCAGCCCCCCGATCCGAATCTCGGGGGTTGGGATCATCGGCAGTGGACATCGACGAAAGCAGCATCCGGTGGACAGTCGACGCTGACACTGTGTGCTCGTGGGTCACGAATAGGTTTCCTTGTTGGCCCCAACAAACAGGCGAGGTCTGCTATGCAGCTTGCCAGTTCCAATGAGTACCAGACGGGAGAGCTGGACGCTGCTGAGGAGACATGTCTCGTCCTAATGAGATCTGAAAGAATTCGATTTAAAGTCTCCTCCTTTTCCTAGGGATCTCCTTGAACGCATGACATCATCCTCACCACTCCCAAGGTCCTCCACCGAGGGACCAGTTTGTTCAATAAATAAAACATGTCATTCTGAGTCGAGGTAAGAAAAGTACAAGCTAAAGTAGCAAACCGCCTCCATCGCCAAAGGGGCCCACCCCCTCTGCAATCACCTGAAATAGCCGGGAATTTCACCGGTATCTATCCGAGGCTATATCTCGCCCTATCTATGTCTTGTTAATAATCTTCTTGTCGTCAATCGTTAATTCAATAAAATTCTCTAAGTTAGGTTAAAAAGAGGTGCAGCGTAGGTTTTCAAACGCAGATTAATCTCAACAGGACGCTTCTCTTGCATTGACGCTCAAAGAATAGTAATAGCTGGTAAGTGGTAAGCGTGTGGAAATAGAAAACAAACAACTAAATTCTTCAATGTTAAAGGTTGTTGTGCAATTAATACTGTACTGCATGCGCACCACTTTGAGAATATATAGTAAAAGGTAGGAGTTTTGTCAAGATTTTCACAAAGGAGATCTTATAAACTCGTCAATGAAGCAACCCGCTGCTGAGCCGAAAGTTGGATAGAGGATGATGAATCCACCCGCAAGATCTTTAAAACTTGTAAATTAAGCAACGTTGAGAGAAGTTTAGAAATCAAAACTTGATAAAGTAATTGAGTGTTTAAATCATTCTTATGGTGATTAAGAAGATTCAAACAATTACAATGGTATAAAAATAGATTGCATAAACAGATGACTGTCTATGTTAATTATGCCGTTTTGAATATGACATTTTTTTAATGAATTTTCTGAATATTAATGGACCATGTGCAAAACTCATAAGATTATCATCAATGGTAATTGTCTGTGTGCAGTAGTTTGGAACAATAATAAAAGCATATTTTGAGTTTCTTTCTCATCTAAACCATTATAAGCAATTCGTTTGGAGTTATTATTTGTATTTTTGATATTTTCAAAACCACCATAAATTAAATTACTATTTTTAATTATGTCAAATATAAAATATATTATATGAAGAGAAATCTATTGAGAACCACTCTTAACATAGGAACTGTAAGAACCAATCCTAACCACACACATTTAAGATCCAACATTCACCATGATGCCACATCATCATCTCAATTCTACCATAGTTCACGCTACTTTCATCTATTCTCACACAAGCAAGGGTATAATTGTAATAGCATGGTGCCATGTGGACAATTGTCCATTTTTTTTCACCAATTCACTAATTTAATATTTTCCGATTCGTTTGAACTCCAATTAACTTCAAACTTGCGCCAATATTTTTCTTTTTTCAAGGGCTTTAAATCAAGATCAGTCATGAATATATTTTGAAACATGAAAATAAAAATTTATATCAAGGTGATAAAAATAATGTTGAGCGTTGATAAATCTTCACTAATAAATGTTTTATATCGGAGTACCAAACTAGTGCTAAATGTTGATAAAAAAACATGTAATGAGGTGATAAGAAACAAATAATGAGGTGATAAAAATCATTTTCAATTTTGATAATAAGTGTGATACACTAGAGTTTAACGTTGATAAAAAAAACTTGTGATGAGGTGATAAAAAACACGTAATTCAATGATAAATATAGTGTTTAGTGTTGATAAAACTGGTGTTCATAAAAAGCACGTGATGAGATGATAAAAATCATGATCAGTTTTGGAGAATGGGGTGATAAAACTAATGTAAAGTGTTGATAAAAACAGGGTAAAGTGTTGATAAACCCAGAGCAAAGTGTTAATAAAAATTACTCATATATAATTCCTTTAAAAACTAGCCCCGAAATAATTTTTTTTTCGTGCTTCAAAAAAACATGTGATGAGGGTGCTAAACACACGTAATTTGAATGATAAACCTAGTGTTTAGTGTTGATAAAACTAGTGTTCATAAAAAGCACGCAATGAGGTGATAAAATCATGATCAGTTTTGGAAAATGAGGTGATATAACCAGTGTAAAGTGTTGATAAAACCAGTGTAAAAGTGTTGATAAATCCAGAGCAAAGTGTTGATAAAAATTACCCATATTTTTTTTTAAAAAAAATCTATCCCGAAATAATTTTTTTTTCGTGCTTCAAAATATATTCATGACCCATCTTGATTGAAAGCCCTTAAAAAACAAAACTAATGGCGCAAGTTTGAAGCCAATCGGAGTTCAAACGAAGCGGGGAAAATTAAATTAGTGAATTGGTTAAAAAAATAATATGATAGTTTTACTAAAAAGCCATTACCACTTACTAAAAAGTGCTGTTTTTTTGCAGTCAACAAGTCAACTACTTAATTGCATCTCATCCATCCATTCCTAAAATGGATGACTTAGATTGGTTCTCGCGGTTCTTACGTTAAAACATGGTTCTCACCAAATTTCTCCTCTATATTATATTGCTTTAATTGTTGGCGCGCGCCATCTCTAAATTTAGCCCAAATATGATCGACGAGGTCTCTGTGGAGACGTTGATGAATATCTCGATCTCAGATCCTACCTCTATGGGCCATGATACTATCCAAGTTTACCGTTGGTGGTGGTCCTCTACGAATCGATGCGCCCGGGACACCAATATCCGCAAACGGATCAGTGGGGTACGACTTCCGTTGATACTCAACAATCATGTTGTGCATGATAATGAAAGTAGTCATAATGATTGCGAGTAAGTTCCTATCCCACATTCGGCTTGGGCGAGTGACGATGTGAAAGCGAGCATGTAGAACTCAAAATGTTTGTTCGATATCCTTCCTACACACCTCTTGGTTTCTAGCAAAACACTTTTTCTTTGCATTTGTGGAGCTGGTATTGTCTTCACAAATATAGCCTAAGAAGGATAAATTCCATCTATCAGTAATAAGGGGTTGTATACTCGGACCCGTTGACCTTAAACTTAACTGCTGGAGCAAAGCCTCGAACTTCTTGGTGAAATAATGTAGACCTATTGAGCATGTTGATGTCGTTGTTGGAACCCGGTGTTCCAAAAAAAGAGTTCCAAAAACTCGCTGCATCCAAAGGTCTTGGGATGCAACGACTTTTAGCATGATTATGGGGACATTCTCGTGGTCCCTACTTGAGAATTGTGCAGCCCATGCCACATGACAGTTCTTCCAATCCCAGTCCATGCAGTCGAGACTCCCTATCATCCCCGGATAGTCGTGAGCTTTGTTGATTTCCAGCAAACGGATGACATCTTCCTCGGTCGGGATTCATAGATATGCCCGCTCGAAAATCTTCATTACGCCCAAGCATAACTTCTTGACGCACTCCAAAGCAGTGCTCTTCACTATTCATAAGTACCCGCCAACAGCATCGACGGGACTTCCGTAATAGAGTTGGCGAAATGCTATCGTGAACTTCTGGTGTGGAGAGAATCCTTGTTTCCCTGTAGCATCCTTTTGTTGAAGAAAGTATGTGTACCGCTTAGTCAATGCATTCATGATTCGTAGGAAATATTTCCTTGACATCCAAAAACGTCGCCGAAATTGTTGCTCGATGTACACCGGAATAGGCGCAAAGTAGTCAGTAATCAAGAGGTTGTGTCCTTCGTTTCGATTGCGCTCTATCATTCTCCGTTTTGGTGGTGTCGACGAGGTTGAACCCTCAACTTCTGCCATTGAATGTATCATTACGAAAAACCGATCGTGAACTCGTTTCGCCGTTCCTGGTTCCCACAGCCATCTTTGCCACCGTTTGCTCTATTTCTCGGGGAGTCATTTACTGCAATTCCGCTATCGTTGGAAAATTATCCATCGAAAAAATATGAGTAAGGAGGTTTGAAGAGAAGAAGAAAAGAGAAGAAGTGTAGAGGAGAAGAGGTGTGTGTTTTTGGATTGGGGTGAAAGTGTATTTATAGGAAAAAAGTTATTTTTTAGGGTTATTTACGATAAGGTACCCTAATGTTTCGTCCACGAACGATAAGATACCCTTATGAATTTTTTGTCCGATAAGGTACCCAAATGATTCGTCCACGAACAATTTGGTTAAAATTGGCATATTCCGTTAGAAAACTAACGGAATACTCCTCCAAATCAGACATGTACAGTTAAGTGGGGTGTGAAATGATGATTTTACCCTTTCTTATATTAAACTTATAAATTTGATAGACAAAATTACCATTATACCCTTAATTATATAATACAATAAAAATATAATAATAATAAATAAATAAAATTATTTTTAAATTTAAAATTTCAAAATTTTATAATAATAAAAAAAGTTTAAAATTATAAAAATATTAAAAAATACAAAATATTAAAAAAATAAAATAAAAAAGTGAAATATAAAATAAAAAAAATAAAATAAAATAAAATATTAAAATGAAATATTAAAATAAAAGATTAAAATAATAAAAAATAATAAAATTAAATAATAAAATGATAAAATAAAAGATTAAAATAGTAAAATAATAAAATAAATTTTTTAAATTTTTAAAAATTTAAATAAAAACTGATTTTTGAAAATAAAAACTGATTTTGAAAATGAAAACTGATTTAAAAAAAAAACTGATTTTTAAATATAAAATCTGATTTTTTTAATATACAAAAAAAACTAATTATTTAAAAAATATAAACTGATTTTTAAATATAAAAATCTGATTTAAAAAAAATAAAAACTGATTTTTGAAAATAAAAACGAAATTCGGTTTTTAAAAAATATAACTTTTAAAAAATATATATAATTTATTTATTTTATTTTGAAAATTAAAAATAATTAGAAAATATAAATTAAAGAAAAATAATAACTGAGGGTGTAATGGTCTTTTCACTCTTAAGTCAAAAGTCAACTGAAATGTCAAATGACAAAATAGTCATTCTACAAAATTCTATAGTTTTTTAACAGCATTAAACCAAATCGTTCGTGGACGAATCATTTGGGTACTTTATCGGACAAAAAATTCGTAAGGATACCTTATCGTTCGTGGACGAAACATTAGGGTACCTTATCGTAAATAACCCTTTTTTTATTCTGAGCTGCCACGCGTCGACAAGGGATTGGCCACTAACTAGTCGTTGGGTCTCGAGGTAGGGTTGGAGATGAACCAACTCGCAGCGGAAAATCAATGAAAACCAAGAGACAATTAAAACCATGAAACAACTAACAAAGAATGGATTAACAAGAGAAAAATTCAGCACTAGTTCTTACCAAAACAAGAACACCGGTTAACGAATGATTGGCTTGAGTCTCCAAGACGCCTACGTATCCACATGGGAATCAAAGCCACGTAGTTCTTCTCTTTGAGGACTCAAGAACACAAAAATGGAGGAGGAAACTAGCCAAACCCGAAATGGCCATGGAAGAGGGAGAGAAAATGTGTTTCCTATTCTTGTCTTGTGTTTGTTATGTTGAAAAAAGATGACTTAAACATAACAAAACCCATACTTGTCCAACTAAAGGCATGGGACAAGTATGGTGTCAAGTAAGGTGTAAATAGGACAAAGTATGGCAAGACAAGATTGGGTTAGGTGGTGAATCACCAACACCTTAATCCTTGTCTTGCTTACTTAGTACTAATTAATCAAGACTTGATTAATTAGTTCCATGGGCCTTGGTTGCATGGGCCTTTCATGGGCCTCTTGGAACATGGCCCGTGGCCATTTCCAACGAGGTCCCGTGATTCGCTCATCGCCTCCATGCCTTCCATACCGGAAATGTCCAACATTATCCGACGCGATCAATCCCAAGACTCCAAGCCTTGTCTCGATCTGTGAAGTCCTATTCACTTACGGGCACATGACCCAAAACCCAGTTTTGGTCATGTCCCGAGACAACTCCCTTTTGGCCATTCTCCATAAATGTGTCAATGAGTTTCATCCTCCGGTGTGACCCTTAGGTTTATGCATGTCAATAGATCAACGTAAAATCCCATTTTACTTGATCCTATTTAAGTGGCAACTAACGAGACTTTAGTATTGCCTGACACTACATAACGAATCGACCCTGTCGATTCTAACCTTTCCGTCGTCCCTGTCATTATCCTTTTATCTCCGATATCCTGATTGAGATAAGGCATAGAGCCGTCATCCTTATTATTCTCAATCACCGTTCCTTGATATGTGAGATGACTGAAGATATGATACCCAGTATCATGTGCATGGCCATGCTATTCTTCCAGTCACTCTCGATCAAGTGGCCGAGAACCGATATCTTTCCCATACCTTAGTATGAGGGATAAATCCCTTAGCCGTCTTTCGTGTCACTCATGTAGACCGTCCCCAAGCCAATCCTGGCCGTTATGGAAGCCCTGTTACGGACAACGTTAGGCTCAGGTCAAACTCAGTTGTTGACTACATAGCGATCACAAAGACTCCTTGGTCTAAGGATACATGACAAGCTACAACACTGAATATGTTCATGACTTAATCTATGGCACATATTCAGGGCGGGTCGTCCAATATCATGTCCCACATGATATCTATGATCAGACTCCGGAATCCCATTCCAATGACTAACAGAACGTAAGCCATAAAGAGCCATCTTTCATACTAGTCGCTTCTAGTGAAGCTTTGTTGACTAGGGACCCATCGAGTGTGATCTATCTCGATCTATGGTTCTATTCGCATGGTGGGCATAGATCAGAGCACACATCGATATATTACTCCAACACATAAGTAATATAAAGCCGTTTTAATTTTATTGCTAACGATGATATATACATTTGGACATTTAGGATTGAACTACGGGCACTAAGACTAACAATCTCCCACTTGCCCTAGTTCCAATCTAAACTCCAATATGTCCCCATCGACTTTACATGTCTAACATGTTCAGGCAGTGACACTGCCTTAGTCAAAGGGTTGGCTATGTTATCATCTGTTGCAATATCGGTTATCTTCACTTCACCTCAGTTCAGTATTTATCTGATGAGGTGGATACGCCGCAGTACATGTTTGGATTTGTTATGCGATCTAGGCTTTTAGCTTGCGCAATGGCCCTTGTGTTGTCGCAAAATGGATTCACCGGACTGGATGGGTTTTTAATTACACCCAGCCCTGCCATGAATTTCCAAATCCACATAGCCTCCTTAGCTGCCTCTGCAGCATCCATGTACTTGGCCTCTGTCGTAGATTCGGCAATGGTATCTTGCTTTACGCTTTCCCAGCTAAAGCTCTGCCATTCAGCGTAAACACATATCCTGATTGACTTCTAAAGTCATCTGGATTTGTCTTGGAAAACTAGCGTCTACTCATCCTTCGACGACTAGTTCAACATCATCTTTCCCCCGGGTTAGAATGATGTCTACTGGTACAACATAAGGCTTACGAGACGTCTGGTCTCATACATGTCATGGCATATATGATCGATCCTGCCCCCAGGCGCATAGGATTCTCATCATCCTTTTCAGCTCATCAGGTGTCTTAGGACACTGAGTCTTGCTGAGATGAATGCCATGACTACTAGGTAAGAGTCCTTTCTTTGAATCGAGCATTAAGAACCTACTCAATGCCTTGTTCACATAGGTTCCCTGACTTAAATCCAAGACCCTCTTGGTGCGATCTCTACATATCTTAATCCTTAAGATATGAGAAGCATCGCCTAAGTCCTTTATTGAAAAACACTTCCTCAACTAAGCTTTAGTCTCGTGCAAGGTTGGGATGTCGTTTTCAATGAGAACCAGAAAGGTAATATTGCTCCCACTAGCCTTCTTATAAACGCAAGATTCATCCTCGTTCTTGATTAAGCCAAATCCAATTACAGCTTCATCAAAACGAAGGATCCAACTCCGAGAAGTTCGTTTCAATCCATAAATGGATTTCAACAACTTATAAATCTTTCCTTTATTCTTCGGATCGTCAAAACCTTTGGGCCGAGACATACAAACGTACTCAGTCAAATTTCCATTTAGGAAAGCGGTTTTGACATCCACTTGCCATATCTCGTAATTATGATACGCAGTTATGTCAAGAAGAATTTGGATCGATTTTGACCATAGCCACTAAGGAGAAGGTTTCCTCATAGTCAATCCATTGGATCTGCCTATAACCTTTCGCCACCAGTTGAGCTTTGTAGGTCAGAGGGTTGCCGTCCATGTCCATCTTCACCTTGAAGATCCATTTGCATCCTATGGTCCTCACACCATTGATGGGATCAACCGGTTCCCAGACTCGGTTGTCCGACATGGATTGCATTTCCTCCCTCATGGCTCCCAGCCATAACTCGGAGTTGGGCCCATCCACGACTTCCTGAAAGGTGGCTGGATCATCGTGATCCACCATGACTTCATTGTCACCTCCGGATACCATATCTTGGAGGTGGAAGATTGATCCTTTCAAATCGCCTTGGACCTTCCGGAATTGTAACAGGAATTGGTTCTTACTCTACGACAATCTCTGGCTCCTTTCTACTGGGTTGCCAATTGGTTTAGACAGATCTGTACCATCCTGAATTTCTTCGAGATGCACACTCCTCCCAATGACGTCTTTGGAAACAAAACTTCTTTTCCATAAAGACCCCACCCCAAGCGACGAACACCATGTTCTCACTGGGATTGTAGAAATAGTATCCCCTTGTTGCTTTGGGATACCACACGAAGGTGCATATCTCAGATCTTGGTTCGAGCTTAGTCGAAACCAAATGTTTCACATAAGCCTCGCAACCACAAATCTTTAGGAAGGACAAAGCGGGCATCATCCCGTACCATTTTTAAAATGGTGTCCATTCCACACCATTCGTCGAAGCCCGATTCACTATGAATGCGGTCGTCTCTAGAGCAAAACCCCTAAAAGAGATTGGGAGATCAGTCCAACTAATCATGGAACAGACCATTGTCTAACAATGTCCGATTTCTCCGTTTGGCTACACCTTTCAACTACAGTGACCTAGGAGGAGTCCATTTCAAAAGGATCCCATTCTCTTTTAGATGATCTAATAACTCTGTGGTCAAGTATTTTCCACCTCGATCCAATCGAAGTGCCTTAATACCTTTGTCGAGCTGGTTTTCTACTATAGTCTTAAACTCTTTGAATTTATCAAAAGCTTCAGACTTATGTCTCACCGAATAGACATAACCATATTTACTGTAATCATCAGTAAATGTGATAAAGTAGCTAAAACCCCTCCTGGCAAGTGAACTTATTGGTCTACACACATTCGAGTGTATCAGCCCCAATAATTCACCCGCCCTTTCATCGCGATCGATAAAGGGCACTTTAGTCATTTTGCCCATCAAACAAACCTTGCACCTATCGATCGAATGGAATTCGAATGAACCTAAAAGCCCGCACTTCTGAAGTGCTGATAGGCGCTTCTTGTTTATGCGACCCAAATGACAGTACCATAACAGAGTTAGGTTTAAATCGTTGGATTTAGACCTCTTGGTATTAACAGAATATATAGAACTTGAGGCATTGTTACCCATATCTAATATGTACAATCCTCCAACCATGTCAGTACTGGTATAAAACATATCATTGCATAGAACATTGAAAACTCCATTTCCAATATTAACATTATATCCTTCCTTGTCAAACACGGATACAGATATAATATTCCTACTAAAAGTAGGTATGCAATATACATTATACAATACTAAGACAAGGCCTCTTGGCAAAGCAAGACTCATGGATCCTACAGCAGTTGCCACAACTCTGAGGTCCATTTCGTGCTTTCCAAATCTCTCCTACTTTCAGCCACCATATATTAGTGCATGTGTGAGATTCAGTCATGGTATCTAATACCCATGAATCTTTGGAAGTAGAGAGATGTAGCTCTATAGAGTTAATACCGAATGAAGGCACGGTCCCACCGCCCTTCCTTAGATCATCCAGGTTTCCTGATGAAGGCGCAGTCCTACTGCCCTTCTTCAGATCATCCAGGCTATTTGATGAAGGCGCAGTCCCACTGCCCTTCTTCAGATCAGCCGTGAACTTCCTGTAATCCCGGTTCCAATGACCAGGCTGTTGGCAGTAGAAGCAGACATTCTCAGGTGTCTCATCTTTCCTGCCAAGTGCGCATGGGCCCAGCCCTTACCACTTCCAATTCCCTTGTTGACCATCAGAATATCCTTGGATCCCAGATCCCTGAGATATTCTTCTCAGCAGTTAATGACACTTCATGTAACTCTGATATGGTCTTAGAGACAGCCTTGTCAAGGACATATTCTTTGCGTTCAGACTTGAGGACTATCCTCAAAATTCTGTACCAGTCCAAATAGTTTGTCCCATTTAGCTTGACCCTGTCAAGAATGGTTTTTAATGACAAACTATTAATGTTCGCTGAATTTGCCATTTGATCTACAACAGATAAAATTCAATCAGTAAACTGAATAAATTTTATGAAGATCAAGCTTAAACACCAACAATCAATTCTAAACCTTTAGAATCTGAAACCAAGATCCTTGATTCACTCGATTAAGCTGAACTAATGCTCACCACTTAATCGAGCTATGTAGGTAGGAATCCATCCAATCACATCCAATGTGACTCCTGGCTAGGGTATGTACTTATGTACACGACTTACCCTATCTGTTACCCTAGCTCAACCTCAGGCTAAGAATCGTAGTCGGGTCCACCAATTTTCAACTATGGCTCGTCACTATGTAGGTGCTCCGCTAATGCGCACGACACCCACATATGTCGTCCAAACCTACTACCCCGCTTTCCCATGGATGCTCCGCTAATGCGCACGACACCCATAGGACGGGGAGGTAGTAAGGTGTTGATGATTGGGAGGTATCGGACATGACCCGCTTTTACTTGTCCAGTTGTGTTCAAAACTTTGGCACATCCTAGATGCGATGAGCACATCAACTACATTCCAAATGCAATGATGCCTCAAATTACATCCAATGTAATTCTTCCTTTGAACCCGTCAACTACATCCAATGCAATGACGGTTCTAAGGGTTCACACACAAGGATTAAAATTCCAATTTTATCTTTGCATGTGAGGTGATATGCTCGGTAAATAAAGTTAGGCATGCAATTCTAAAGCACATAGAATTAATCATGCATAAACTAAACCAAGCATAAAGCGATAAATGTGCACATAATAGCCCCCTAAACTAACTCCCACTAGCTTCTTGAGCTCCACCGACTCCAAGCCGATGCCAACACCCGAAAAGCCACCAAATGACCTTTTCGCCCTTTCTTCATCTTGAGTAAAAAAATACAATTTAATACACGACTCGCAGGTCGGGAATAAATAAATATTACAAACAAGTGGTTCGACGACCACACCTTGAAAGAATAATTACACGCTAACTCTAACGGCTCGCAGGCCGTGAAAAGCGATAAATAATTAAATCGAGCTCGGGGCTATTATGTACACCATGCCAACATCACATCACACATCGTGTTATCAAACAAGCATGTTATCAAACATCATGTGATTTTCCGGTTTTAATTAATAGCCAAGTTTCGAAATTTTTTGATGCTCGGTTTATCGAAACCGTTCAAAAATGAAACTTTTGAACATTTGATCTTCGAGTTCATCATGACGGTTCCAAACTCGTCATAACTAACAAAACGGTTTAGCCTTGGCATATCAACCATCTAATGGTCATGCTTGGCCTAGCTCCGTCCAACGGAGCCCCGTTCGGTCCCGGTTTCGGCTCCCCGAGAGTCCCGCTCCCGAGACCCGAAAAATCAAATTTTTTTTCAAAATTTCCAGATTTGAAATAATTTTCAAAAATTCATTTTACATGCATTAAATCCATAAACAATAATTTAAAACATGTTATCAAACAATTTAGCAAAACAACATGCTAAAAACGAAACTTTCAAGCAAAACCGAAACTTTGAACACCGTCTTGTGAATCCCGAAGGTAGCACGGCTCTGATACCACTGTTGGGTCTCGAGGTAGGGTTGGAGATGAACCAACTCGCAGCGGAAAATCAATGAAAACCAAGAGACAATTAAAACCATGAAACAACTAACAAAGAATGGATTAACAAGAGAAAAATTCAGCACTAGTTCTTACCAAAACAAGAACACCGGTTAACGAATGATTGGCTTGAGTCTCCAAGACGCCTACGTATCCACATGGGAATCAAAGCCACGTAGTTCTTCTCTTTGAGGACTCAAGAACACAAAAATGGAGGAGGAAACTAGCCAAACCCGAAATGGCCATGGAAGAGGGAGAGAAAATGTGTTTCCTATTCTTGTCTTGTGTTTGTTATGTTGAAAAAAGATGACTTAAACATAACAAAACTCATACTTGTCCAACTAAAGGCATGGGACAAGTATGGTGTCAAGTAAGGTGTAAATAGGACAAAGTATGGCAAGACAAGATTGGGTTAGGTGGTGAATCACCAACACCTTAATCCTTGTCTTGCTTACTTAGTACTAATTAATCAAGACTTGATTAATTAGTTCCATGGGCCTTGGTTGCATGGGCCTTTCATGGGCCTCTTGGAACATGGCCCGTGGCCATTTCCAACGAGGTCCCGTGATTCGCTCATCGCCTCCATGCCTTCCATACCGGAAATGTCCAACATTATCCGACGCGATCAATCCCAAGACTCCAAGCCTTGTCTCGATCTGTGAAGTCCTATTCACTTACGGGCACATGACCCAAAACCCAGTTTTGGTCATGTCCCGAGACAACTCCCTTTTGGCCATTCTCCATAAATGTGTCAATGAGTTTCATCCTCCAGTGTGACCCTTAGGTTTATGCATGTCAATAGATCAACGTAAAATCCCATTTTACTTGATCCTATTTAAGTGGCAACTAACGAGACTTTAGTATTGCCTGACACTACATAACGAATCGACCCTGTCGATTCTAACCTTTCCGTCGTCCCTGTCATTATCCTTTTATCTCCGATATCCTGATTGAGATAAGGCATAGAGCCGTCATCCTTATTATTCTCAATCACCGTTCCTTGATATGTGAGATGACTGAAGATATGATACCCAGTATCATGTGCATGGCCATGCTATTCTTCCAGTCACTCTCGATCAAGTGGCCGAGAACCGATATCTTTCCCATACCTTAGTATGAGGGATAAATCCCTTAGCCGTCTTTCGTGTCACTCATGTAGACCGTCCCCAAGCCAATCCTGGCCGTTATGGAAGCCCTGTTACGGACAACGTTAGGCTCAGGTCAAACTCAGTTGTTGACTACATAGCGATCACAAAGACTCCTTGGTCTAAGGATACATGACAAGCTACAACACTGAATATGTTCATGACTTAATCTATGGCACATATTCAGGGCGGGTCGTCCAATATCATGTCCCACATGATATCTATGATCAGACTCCGGAATCCCATTCCAATGACTAACAGAACGTAAGCCATAAAGAGCCATCTTTCATACTAGTCGCTTCTAGTGAAGCTTTGTTGACTAGGGACCCATCGAGTGTGATCTATCTCGATCTATGGTTCTATTCGCATGGTGGGCATAGATCAGAGCACACATCGATATATTACTCCAACACATAAGTAATATAAAGCCGTTTTAATTTTATTGCTAACGATGATATATACATTTGGACATTTAGGATTGAACTACGGGCACTAAGACTAACAGTCATGTCGTGACAACTTTCTAAGGCGACCCCCTACGACGACACCCCAAACCACGTCGCCTACCACGACTAGTCGTTGTAGCGCTTGCGACGACATGCCTACAACGGATCTACGCCGAATGTTGGAGGTGCTCTAAACAGGGAGTGAAATTCAGTCCATTTAGAGCATCTCCAATGGTAATAGCCTGCGTAGTGGTTTGGAGCAATGGTAGGAGCACATTTTGAGTTTCTCTCTCTTCCAAACCACTAACTCCTACCACCACCCCTCTAATGGAAAACAACTAGAAGTTGTTTGGAGCCATTGTTTTCACTTTTCATATCTTCAAAACCACCCCAAATAAAACTAGTTATTTTATCCATACCAAATTTAAAATACATATTCTAATTAAACATACTTCAAACGATAATTAAACATGCGATAGTTATACATACTACGAACGATAATTAACATAATTTTTAACCGTACCAATGTGCAGACGCCATCTTTGAGCGTCTCCCACACATCACGTTTACTCCATTTTTTTTAGTTTTACCCTCGTAATCGACCATGCTCGCAGCATAGATTTCCTCCTCGATTGCTCCTTTTTAGGAGCTTTGAGACGGTCCCGGTATATCTCATCGGAGGACTTGAACTTTTGGCTTATCCGTAGGAAATTATCCTTCATTTGATTCCTTGTCTGTTCAAGCCAATATTTGTCTGTGTTCTCAAGGAAAGCGAGGTAGAGTTCTTCCCAGCACTTGCCCCCGGGCTCTACAACGGTTAGTCACATCAGGACCAAATGCATCTCCTCCTCTGCCGACCACACCGGACCAGTTGCCTCCATTGCACAAGAAGCGAAAATGAAAGATAATTTGAGATAATTTAAGAGAGATTGTAGGAGAGAGATGTGAAAATGAGGGTGTGGTTGTGTGGTATTTATAGGGATGGATGGGGGTCTCGGCGTGGCAGTGTCGACGTATGCTGACTCACACTATTCCCCAAATAGTGTGCGTACACGAAAATCGAGGCACTGCGAGCTTGATAAAAAAACTTCATTTTTTAATTTTCTTGTTAATCCGATAAAAAAATTACAACAAACATTTAATAAATCAAATAGACTTCAAACGTTTCCCTAGGCTCTCTGTGAGTGTGGTACAAGCATCCTATTCACGCGCGGTCATATTGGTTATGTCTTGGCTCTACACTGCCACTAACATTTGAAGCACATATTTCTACATCTTTGCTTTGGTTGTATTAATTTCGGCCCGACGGTCAGTCATTTGAGCCTGGCTCTCACCAACGTCTTGAGGAAACAAAACTACTGCGGGGCAATGACCGGTTCCGCCTCCACTTGTTTCCCTTTTCCTCTAGCTCTAGCCTTGTTTTTTTTGGCCGGTTGGACGCTCTTCACGTGGAACTGAGTTCAACTCGATCGAATTTTCGTCACCCGATGTGTAGTTGCAAGACTTGTCCAACCTTGTACGCTTGCTTGCTTCACTTTCTACATCGAGTTCCGTGACATCAATGTCGACGTCCAATTGTGGGAGCATGAGGTTCTTCAACTTTGGTTGTCCCTTCACGATATTCCAAACATGCTTCCAAGCAACTCGTTCCCCTCCTCCTACTTGTACGTCGTTTCAGCGGTTGCCATGATCTCAAAATCGCATCTGCCACTTTGAGCCTAACGCTTTGTACCTATGTATTTCTCTTGAAATTTAGTGACCAATCTATTGACTTGATGTCAATGGTCCTAGTGATTCTTTCACAGCCGTTATGGGTCTCTTGGCTTCCTCGTCTGGGCGAACTCACATCTGACTTTGTACCAGTATACGTCGTTCTTCTGGTTCTTCCCTACGATGCTATACATAGAATGGTTGAGCCATGCCGACGCCAACCGTTCCTCCTCCTCGATGGCCCATTTCAGTCGCGGACCTATAGTCGATACAGAATCAGGGTTCATCGCCTTTCTTCTTGATCACTTGGCCGGAGCAGATTGGGTAGGTTTCTCGTTGGGGAACTGCGACTATGGTCATTGGGAACGTTGGAGCGGGTTGAATTGCGATGGGACGCATTGGGTGAGTTGGAGGAGGGAGGTATATGATTTGATGTGATAGTTGAGCTCTTCTTCAGTGTGCTGAGACTCGTCATCCACGTTCGATGAGTCGATGATGAATTCCAAGTTCGTCTGGTCGACCATTATCAAGCAATGTAGGAAAAATAAAAGGGGAACAAGAGAAGAGACGAAGTGTAGAGGAGAATGGGTGTGTATTTTTGATTGAGGTCAAATTGTATTTATAGGCACCGACTAGCCGTTGGGCCTGCGCCGGTTAGTCATATCGTTGCAGCTTTCGGAGGCGACCCCCTGCGACGGCACCCCAAACCACGGCGCCTACCACGGTTAATTGTTGTAGCACGTCGTTACAACACCTGTGACGATATGCCTACAACGATCGTCGGAGGTGTTCTTATGTTGATTTTGTACTAATTAATACGACACAAAAACAAAAAAGTAGGCCGAAAGGTGGTGGACATTTGATAAGCCCGAAGACTAATATTGAATTTGGATTCATGTTTTGAGGATCTGGATCTTTAATCTGAAACTTGTACATGAACATTGAACACAGTGAATGACCAACAATCTAGTTGGAGTTTGTTGGTTTGATGAGATTCAGGACCAACTTACTTTGGAGACTGTGTCTTAAGATAAGATCTGTTATCAAATGTGTTCTGATGCACATCAATACCACCAGTTCTCTTTGGTTTACAATCCACCTTACCACAATAATTACTATTCCAAAATTACAAAATTATCCTGAATAGTTGTAATAAATACAATTGTCTATACTTCACAGAAATCTCCCTCACATTAATTCTCATGGAAATGTAATAATAAACCTTCCAATAAAGGTAATATAATCTGAGCCAAATGAAATTAGGGGTTATTTGAAATAAAGAATCTACCCATTATTAGTGTGAAATTAAAGAAGAAATGTGTTGTGCAGTTTGGTGAATACCATAAAAGGATCTTCATGTATCTTCTTCTCCACAAATGCAAGAGACATCACTCCAAATCTTCGATTTCAAATAATGGCGAAATTATCTACTACCAAATTCAAAATTATAATGCATCAACAGGTACTAAATCACTTTTAACTGTACGTTTTTGGTGTGGCTATGAAGATTTGAATAGGTTATTATTATCTTAATCTTATGATAAGTAGTGATTTTACCAATGAAATGATTGTCATTGGTAGATAGACAAATTGATCAAAGTAAGGTTATTTTTTCCTTAATCTTTGGACGGTACGAGTTTAGATTTAAAAATAAATACGTTTCTTAATGGGAAATTTGAAAAAATATGCTTCATAATAACATTTATTTTATTTCTATGCTAGTATAACTCATAATTGGAAATCTATGCCTTTCAACTTTTTTAAGACAAAAATAGCCTTCTAATTTATACAATATTCTTTATCTTACCTTCCTTATTTCTCATCTTTTTCACCAATCCTTTAAAAATAAATTGATGTTTAATTATTTTATTCGAATATATTTTCGAAATACATATTAATATTTTACATAAAAAATATTTTATTCAATATATTAATTATTAAAATCAGATTATAAATTAAAAAAAAATACGATTATTTTGATAAATTATAAAAAAATGAATTTAAAAATTAGTATAACTGAATAAAATTTATTGTTTATAACATCTAAGTTATTTTTTGAAAAAATATTTTTTAATTTAAATTATACATATATCAAAATATCTCATTTAAAAAATTAATAAATTTGAATAAAATACTTTTTAAAATTAAAAACTGAATTTAATAATTAATAAAATTCGATTAAAATATTTTTTTCATGAAGTGTAAATTATTTTTTTTAAATTAACATTATAAATTCGAATTATATTTTAAAAATATTTATCAAAATAATCTTATTTTTTTCAAAAGCATAAATTAAAATATAATTTTAATAATTAAAGTAAATTTAATAAAAAAATCATATATATATATATATATATATATATATCATTGATTTTAATTTACAATATGTTTTTTTTCAAAAGTATTTTATATTTCATAAAATATATATTTGGTTCAATTTTATTAATTATTAAATTATTTTTCTTTAAAAATAGTTATAAAAATAATCTTATTTTTCGAAAAAATAAATTAAAATATGATTTTAATAATTAATCAAATTGAATAAAAAAATTATGTAAAATTTTAATGTATATTTCGAAAAAATATATGAATAAGTTAGTTAAACCTGAATATATTTTCAAAATAGATGTGAATGGAAGATGAAAAATAGAGAATGTGAAATTATAAATTTTGTATCAATTCAAAGAAGGTTATTGTCGTCTTAAAACTTTTGAAAGACATATTTTTCTAATTTTGGATCATGCTAGCATAGAAATAAAATACATGCTATTATGAAGCATATTTTTCAAAATTTCCCTTCTTAATTATGTTTAGAAATATTTATATTACGGTCTATTAAAATTTAAAACTATAATTAAATAATGTCATCTAAGAAAACAGATTAATGTTTTACTTGAGCTTATTCAAGTATGACATGCATGTCATCTTCATGGGTGATTTTCACTTGCCTCTCCTCATGTAAGGAATTGTCTTGTGCTCTTTGGACTTATGTAAGGAAAATTGTAAGTAGTTTTTTTTGTGGTAAATATTACAAAAATAATATTAATATCACATAAAAAAATCATAAATTTATACTTATTATAGATTATGATTTCGAGAGACCATATTTTAAAAATATTTTGTTTGTCGATATAATAAAAAAAATCTGGATGTATACATTCATAATATCATTCGTCCATTAGTTTCACATTCAGTTTTTCAACCGAGAAAATATTCATAGCAGGAAATACGTTTTCTCACTCATTCTCCCTCATGTTTGCAACCATTCTTTACATATTCAAACTAAACTCATTAGATCAAAATTATCTTGATATTTTTTATATAACTTATTTGTAACTCTCAATATGTCTATCAATAAATTAAATATGACTAAAAAAATTCATACTATCTAGCAATAAAAAAGTACAATATTAAGGAACATAAATCAATTAGTATCGGTTGTATTAACATTTTCATACATAGATTTGTTTATCATTTGATGAATACATTTGGGGTCAATTCCACCTATCAACTTCAACTTTTAAGCGAATCAAACTATAAACTGTCTATTTTCATGATGATGACGATGAAATGGGTTTGATAGGGTGAGAAGGAGGAAGTGAGTAGCAGGCAGGTGAAGCCAGAGTGGCTAGAAGTTTTCCTGGAGAAGATCTTCTTCAGTCCTTGCCAACTCCACCCACTTGTCAAGAATGACAGGAGCAATTACTGTGTACCCTGTGATTTACCAGTTTGCCAGTACTGTGTCTCAACTGGACTTCACAAACACCACAAGACACTCAAAGTCTACAGACATGTGTACCAGAATGTTGTCCTTCTTGCTCACATGGACAAAGATATGAACTGTTCTCAAATTCAGGTTCACTCCAAATATCACCCATTGCTTCCTTCTTCCTATTCATGTTTAAGTTTTGACTTGTTTTTGGGTTTTGATTAGCCTTACAAGTGCAACAAAAAATTGGTGATTTCATTGAATCCTCTTCCTCACTGTGGGCTTTCACACAACTACAACCCCAAATTGATGTGCAAGACTTGTACAAGGAGATTGTATGAACCACAACACTATTCCTACTGTTCCATTGCTTGCAAGGTAATCAACACTACATGTATAGTCTCACCATCTTATAGCAAAAGCTTATCAGTATAAATGGTTCACTTTCTTTCATGTGAGTTATGTTCTATTTTCAGGTCAAGGCATTCAAAATGAAGTCCAGTGATTTGGAACCACCATTTCTCTCCATCAAGATGAGTGCTCCGAATCCGATGCCAGCACAAGCCAAGACCAACAGTTCTTTGAGGCTTGTGGGAAGGGTGTGCAAGAGAAAGGGAATACCTCACAGGGCTCCCTTACTCTAAATGTATGCTCAAATATAACAAATTAGTCTATGGCTATTATGTAGCACAAGTCTGCAACTATTCTCAAACTTGATTGCCTAGTCTTTGTAGGCCATGAAATGAAAAGTCCTCTCCTCCAGGAGAAAACTAGGTGCTTTATGTGGAAATGACATAATTGTTACTAAGTCTATAACTATGCTCAGGATGTCCTGGGCTCTGACAAAGCTCCTATTGTTTTCTCTCACAAATGACATGCCTGTTACTATATCTTTTCTCAAGATTTGTTCTAATGGTAAAATATTTAATACAAGGAAGTAGTAAGGGAAGGAAACAGGCGTTTATATGCACTTAATAAGAATTCTTCAAAGATATTCATTTGCAGATGTCAAAAAGAATGAACATGTACATGTATTTCTCGCATCCTAACAACATGAGAAGAAAAGTTTGGTAAAAGTAGTGAATCAACACATGTTAATTTGCAGAACATGTACGTACTAACTACTAACCAACAGTTACTAGTCATGCTCAGAGAAGCATACCAGCAAGGGGAGTGGAGCCCCATCCATAGTCAGTTGATGGTAAGAACAATGCAGCATCACATCTCTCGAACTCAAAAGCAGACTCATTTCTTGGTGGCACGAGAGACACACAACAGCTTGGGCAGACAAACAGAGGAGGCACAGTCTCGGCATCATCAATGCCACAGCAGCGTGTGTGCTGCCATGCCTCACAAACATCACATGCCACCATCCTCTCTCCATCATCATCTCTAGCTCCACATCCACATCTCACCATCCAGTTGTCTTCCCCACCTTGATATCTCAACTGAGTCTCTGAATCTATCCCATGCCCTCTCACCCACACTTCCACTCCAGACTCAATTGCTCCAAACAGCAACTCTTCATCTCCCATTTCCTCCATTTCATTAATCTCTTCCACTATCAAACCCTCCATGACACAATATGTGTCCCTCAGTGCATTCTCAGCAGCACGCTTCAGCTCCCCTATTGTGGCATGTAATGGAAGCTCAACAATTTCCCCAGGAGGTGGTTCCCTTGTGAACTCATTTTCTACTTCACTCAAGCATGGCTTTGCTTGACAAATGAATCTCAGCAAATGATCTGTTTCATCCCTAAAAGGCCATTCCTTTGCAAAGTGCTTGCTGTCTAGAACTACCTGGGTTGCCAATTCCACCACATCCGAGTTTTCATAGCCCAGGAGCACATTTGTATACAAGTAAACCACATCATTGTAAACATCAGTCCCTGGTGCTAAACCGAGTGATGCAAGAGAATCAGTCTTAACAATTTCTGGTTCTGGTCCATCATTACCAAGATCGTGAATTGTGTACTCTATAATCCGAGTGGAAGGGTTCACAGCACGGCGCACAATGTGTTTTCCAACAATCACATTGTTCATTGACTTCAACACATAATCAAGCAAACCAGTATCTCCAATGTGTAACCGAGCAGCATCTCTCAAATCTTGTCGAGTCATCCCATCACTTCCAGACTTACCAGCCTTCTTATCCTTCAACGCATTCACAATTACTTCTCCTGCATACTCTAGCCTTCTTGCAGGCCATCTGCTATCCATATGAGCAATTACGGATGAGAACTTTCTATACTTGGGAGATTTTTCCTTGAGAGAAGGCTTCTTTTGTTGGGCGGCCCTTGTAGGTCTGGAGCATGGAAATGACTTGTCACTATCTCTGGCCATTGATTTCAGCTGCTTAGGAGCACGTGGTTTAACTGTGAGCATGAACCTCAGGAGGTCTTGGATGGTGATCAAATGGGTTTCACTCATGTCTCTGTAGTGATGAATGATCTGCTTGATCTCTCTGTCTTGATCTGTATCACTGAAGTCCTGGATGATCTTATCAAGATCAAGTAGGCATAGAGTTTCAACTGCTCGATCATAACTGTGCTCAGAGACCCCAAAGCTTCCATGGATGAATCTGTAACCCCATCTACCAAACCACGAGTGTCCATAAGCAACCCCATGAAGCAACCTAAGATCCATTGACCTCTTCTTTGAGAGATCCTCAACTGTGATTTTCCTGAAAAACCAAGAAACATCACTCTCCAAATCAATGTCTACAAAAAAAACACACAATCAAAATCAAGCCATAACAGGTTATTTCCAGTCACCTGGCTCGAAGATTTGTGCAGATCCGGTCCCAAAGATCCATGATTTCTCTGCCACACAAAATTTTGGAACCCCCTTCAATTCCATTTATGCAGATCAAGTGACCAAACCCATTGCAATGGATCAAACCATGCAGGAGATGGGTTTGGAGATCAAAAACCCCATCCTCCAGAGGCTTATTCCATTCAGCATCAACAGGAATTATAAAATGGTACTTCCGTTTAGAAACAAAGTGATTACTCCAACCTGATAAAAAAATCGCAAGAAATAAAAAGATGTCAACAATATTCAATTTGAAAGATGAAGTCCACAGTTAGATGACTCAGATTCAGTCACATAAGCTATTTGCAAGACAAGAAGGGCACGGTAGGAAAAAATCGATGGGAAAAACTAGTAAAGTTGGTGCATCATGTGTACATTTTCTGGCAAACTTGCAAACTATTTAGATTCACAGGCCTTTTCCTTTTACAATCACGCTTAAAATTTGCAAACTATTTGGCCTTAACATACTCAAGTCTGCAGGCATCAAAATTCTTAAACCACTACATTCTGATCATGCTTCAAACACAAACTTATCAGTAGAGAACAAAATTAACATCTAACTATTGTATCTCTATGTAACATGTCCAAAGCAGATTTGTGATTTGGCAATTCGGGAAGGTTCCTTTTCTCATCGATTCCAAACACATCTCAGAAAGCTGCTGAATCATAAAACACCCACAAAAAATTGTTCCAATTCCTCATATGGAGAGAAACCAATTTACTGTATCAAATTTTCTCAGGAAAATCAAGCAAACCCTCAGAAATCCCCAATTCGCACAAAAAAAGAACCCAAAACCCCCAAATTAGCAAAAACAACAGAGAAGGCAACTTCTGAAACCGAAGAAAGAGCGAGAGAAACCGATCCTGACCTGTGCAACGGCACTGATCGCAAAATGGGTTCTCAGAGTGCTTCACGTCCTCTTCAATGGTGTAGAGAGGGACGACCAAGCTACTGTTCTCTTGGAGAAGAAGGGTGCACCAAATCGGCATGCCCTCGACACTGTAGTCCTCAGTCTCTCCACATTCTCGGAGAAAAACGCGTACGTTCTCGCGAAACGGACCGGTCGGGCTGATGGGGCAACCCGGATCCGCGAACGTGTGGAACCCATAAACCTTCGGCCTCCGCTTCCTCTTCCGGCAAGCTTCCAGAACTGAAACCATGACGGCGACGAATCACCACACCTCCTTCTTGAAATCTCCGGCGAGAGAGATCGGAGTTTGTTGAAAGAACCGAATCCGATGGTTGTTACAGAGCTCGCTCAACTTGCAAGTTGCTACTCTTTACCCGCTCGATTTCGAATTACATATCAACGCGGGACACGAGAGATCTGACGGTCTAGATGCAACGGGTGTGGACGATCTGCACCGTTGGTTTCCTTAATCCACTAAAAGTAGTTAGAGATGCGGCAACTTGACTACGTCTACCGGTCTACGGGTGTGTTGAAAACATAATTAAAAAAAACGAATTTTGCATTAATAAGTACAAAAAAAAAGCTAGGATCAACAAACAAGCATCCAAAACGGTGGTATCTACTGCCTTTCACTGATTAAGTACAGTTTCTGACCATCAACGATCATGTCTACATCCAGAATCTTGCCTGCATCTTCTGATAATATACAACTACCAGGAGACTCAAGGTTTCTCGACGCGTTCTCGATTAGCTCCGCCATGGTGTGTGGGAGCCATAACACCACTCCATGTTTCCTAATGTCTTTCTCATCCCATGGATGGAAAGGATACACCGTGCATTTCCTCGGACGCATTTTATCTGTGCAAGCCAACCAAAATGTTATGGTCTGCAAAATGATGGTCACAAAAGTACACAACTCTGTTATTTTTGTTTCACTTAACTATACCCAAGTGACAATTTAGGGAACTTGGGCACGATCTAGTGTAGCGATAACAAAATGACGTACAAACTCGAGAATCCAAGCTAAAAAATAGGGAAAATTAGGTTTTACTATCTTGTGCTATACATGATTTGCAGTTTACTATACCGAACTTTAAAGTGTGTCGATTTCCCGTCCTCAACTTTTAAGTATGACACTTTTATTTAGATGTGTTAGTTTACCACCATATACTTTGAACTTGTTGCATTGTCTGTTAAGTTGTACCAAAACCGTCAATTTTAAGATCTCGAGAATATGAAATGCCGAATTTACACTTTTTCATGAGGTGGTGAAGGCATAGTATTAGCATTTCATACTATCGTAACTTTAAATTTAACGGATTTTATACAACTTGAGCGTCAATGCAACAAATCCAAAGTATAGGTGGTAAATTGACATTTAACAAAATAAAGGGTGGTAAATTTGCACACTTCAAAGTCCAGGGTAGTAAACTGAAAATCGTGTATAGCACATGGTAGTAAAACGTAATTTCCCCTAAAAACTATTATCTCGTGGGTCCTAAATTTATGTGATCATTCAAGTACGTGAAAAGATGCATCCATCTCAAGCAAACATAATGAATTAAGTCTGGATTCATCACATGATTCCCAATGTCTGTAACTATGCCGGGTGAAATGGTGAAAATTGAGTTCTTGAGTACCTGATATATCTTGTGCATGATAAGGAAATTCTGCCAGCTGAGCAGATTTTGCATCTTCGAGCAGCTTAATCAAGTTCCTATTTCCACACATCCTGCTCTCATCTACCGGAGTGTTTCCCCATCTGCAGATTCGAACAAAAAGTCAGATGATCTAAGTGTTGACTTGAATCGAGTCTAGGAAAAGACGGGTTGACCTGTCTTTCAAGAAGACACTAGCACCAGAATCTAAGAGCAGCTTTGCCATCAAATACAGTCCTTCTGAGGAGGCCACGTGAAGTGGGGTCCGCTCATCGTAATCCTTGGAATTTGGATCGATGCCGTTGGACAGGAGTCTCTTAAGGAAGTCTCCGTCCCCTTTCAAAACAGCTGTACATAGGAAGTTTCCAGCATCATCTATCTTTATGGAGGCGCCTTCTTTAACAAGTAAAGAAGCCACTCTATCATTTCCGTTCTTTATGGCTTCTAGTAAGGCTGTGTTCCCAAAGTTATCTGTCAAATATACAAATGTGTTATCACAAAGTAGTGTTCATAGACAATTACAATGCCAAAAATACAAATATATTACCTTTGGAGTCGATATCAACTCCTTGTTGAATAAGAAAATGTGAAACATTCTCGTATCCTCTGGATGCTGCAAGATGCTATTAAAAAGGTGAAAAGGTCGAGTCAGACAAGCATATATACACGTATATAGAAGATGGATGGAGTTACGAACATCAAATTATACTGAAAGCTGCTAGGTCCTATTTTTCGTGGTTTTCTATTTTATTTAAAAGGCTTAATGACCTTTTGTACCCCTTTTGAATTGTTAACAGACGGTTAGTATCTTTGTGTTTTATAACGTTCAATAACAGTCCCTAATTAACCATTCCTTTTATAGTTCTGACACAATATACAACCACTTCTTCCCCAAATTTGGTATATGTAGTATGACACCATACTTAATATGTGAGACTGCAAAACGTATTTCACCTAAATAAATTAACCAGATCAAGACAGTATGCTTTCAATTTTCAGAAACAATAGAAACATGGGAGTCGAAGGAGTTATCAGAATAATCCATACCAAGGGAGTCCTTCCATCATAATCTTTCTTGCTGGGATCAGCTCCTGCTCGGATGAGGCCTTTGAGCTGATGAAGATCTCCATGATAAGCAGCATTGTTCACCTTGAGAGCAAGTTCAGCTTCTTGCTTTCCTATATGCAACGCAATTTCTGCCTCCAGCTGCTTTATTCGAAGATTGGATTCTTTTCCCTATCATGTCATATTCAAAGAATTGTATCAACTACATGCCTAGACCAATAGTGATATATGGAGAGAAAATAGAGCTACAAAATGTATTTCGGGGAGAAAAAATACCTCTACAAGATTGTTAAAGATCTTTCGACCATCATGAAAGTAAATCTCTAGGACATTTGTGAAAGTCTGTTTATCAATCCGCAGAAGTCTACATAGTTCACAAACACGAACTGTGTATGGCTGAGGTATGTTGCAAAGAATTGAAACTTCTCCAAATGAGCTATATGGTTCTAGAAGTGATGCAGTCTCTTCCAAGCCATCTTCCTCTATGCTCACCTCCTCCTGCAGATAAATAGTTCAAATTAAGTCTGTGTCCTGAAAATATCAACTCTTTAACCAAAAAGAGTGCATATTGGGATAAAAATAAAAATAATGATTAGCCCAACCCAAGAAAGAATTTCAGTGCACAGAATAACCCAGAGATCAGCTATTGACTGGCATAATATTACACTGGTAACCTCCTACTGTCCTCAAACTCAGATGTGTGATAGAAGACGTGGAATTCAAAATGTGCCTCAACCATTTCTTGAATTGACAATAGCAATGTAGATAACATTTTTGAAAGGAAAGTTATCTGTAGTAACTCAGGCTAAGAATTTTTTTAATTAAAATTTAAAGGAAAAGAGAGAAATAAAGAGAAACAAGATATTTAAATATCAGCTCAGTTATGGCAGAAGAGGGTACAGGAGAAAAAATCATACCAGCACACCAAGACAGACAAAGTAAAGTTGATCTACCACATTCCCTTGTTCCATTATTACTTCTCCTGGGAGAAAAAACTCTTCATGGAGTTTACTAACCTGCAAAATAAGAAAAAAGACTAATGTCATTAATTCAGTGAAGCCAGAAATATCAATATAATAAGGTAATATATTTAACATTTTCTGTTGTTCTACACATTATTACACCAAATGCAAGACATCGTTCTTCCCAAATCTTTATTACAAAACACACTACTTTTCAAGTTGTGCAGGAGCCTGGAACTGACTTTGGTGACCTTGCTTCCCTGAAGAAATATCAATTAACATAATACTACAAATTCACTTCCCTAAGAATCAAGATGTGAACGCACAAAAAAGACGCTACATTCTTGCTATCTCCCTAGTTTTCTATGTGCATTGCGATGTCAAATCCATGCCCCTAACAAATTGAATTAATAGATTTTATCTATGACTAAGGTAACAATTAGAACTTACAATCTGATTGATGAATTCAGATGAGCATTCCCTAAAAAGAGGAACGTTTTTTATGTATGGCAAATATAGCGTTTGTGAAATCTGCAAAGAAGAATAAACTTTGAGTGAGAAAGCCAAAATTGCTCACAACTGTGCAAAAAACAGATCTGTTCACTAAACAAAAGCACGATAGCTGGAATTACGTGAATGGAATTTTCAGCCACGAAAACTTTGAGTGGGTATTATAACTATTTCATATACATGGAAAAGTAGCATCTCCAAAGTTGAAGTTCTCATGATCATATTGAAAAAAATATAGTAGAAAATACCAGAATGTAAGGTCCCAAAAAGGCCTTTTCCCCTTATAAGTTACCTTTGCACGAATAGAGATTGGGATATCCTGTAGAACAGAAGCCTCGGTGTAATTACTCTCATACTGTAAGCGCAAGTGGCCTTTGATCTGATTGCGAAGGTCCTTCCCAAGTCTATTTCTGTTCATATATTTGATGACATCTGTCATTTTATCCCTGAACCGAACTGTCTTTGATCCTTTTACAATTAATGCTGTCATATTACCGATCAGATAAGCACCAAGAATCATGTCAAAAGATACATAAATCATGATGAATATCATTTCCCTCAGATTGACGGCATGTATATCTCCATAACCTGCACCAAACAAGCACACGAGTCTAGTCAAAAGAAAATCCGTAACTCTTCCAGATGACAACTATGCACTATATTAAACAATGGAGGCAGACAGATAAAAGACATAACATGAAAGCTTCTTGTCTGTTGCATGTTAAATGAAATACTTACCAACAGTAGCCATGGTTACGATGGCGAAATACAGAGATGTTATGTACCGCTTCCAAAGATCAATGTCTCTGAAATGTGAATAGGCATAGTCACCCAACTTCAAACTTCCAATCCAAGTATACCCCTCTTCAGCTTCAGGCAGAGTCGTGGCCAAATAGTAGAAGATGCATGCCGCTGAGTGTGTGCAGTAAAGTTCAACAACAATAAGTTTCACAATCCTCGTAAACATATAATTGATCCGTATATCCTTCTCCAACTTCTGGAAAAACTCATTAACTCTCCACACTCGACTCAGCCTAATCCATAAGAGATACCTCACTTCTTCCTTCCTTCCACAAGCCTATTATTGAAGAAGAAGAAACAAAATTTGAAAATGTTGCACTACACTTGCTCTTGTAAAAATCATATAAAATTATCCAAGAAACAGCATACAAAAGATACGGTATATATTTGTGGTTGACATATAAACAAGATTAAATCCACCACATATCAATTATATGTACAATCAAGGAGCCACTTTTCTTTGGAGGAAAACAAAAAAAAAGTCTACTAACCCGAAATCAAGGGTTAATTACATTTAGTACCCTTTATGTATTGGTAACACTCCTTTAGTACCCTGATGTATTGATAACGCTCTGAACAAAATTTTGGTCAAGTTTACGCCATTTTGATGATCTGTGACGAAGTCATACGGGGTATTAAATGTTATGTTATCAATACATAAGGGGTATTAAATGATCTGTGACCACTTTATAAAAGGTTACCAAAACGGAAAGACCGTTATTGAACATTATAAAACACATGAGTAAAAAAGTATGTTACCAATAGAAAAGGGTAGGGGTACAAAAGGTAATGAACCCAAAATCAAACGCACTTGCTCATATAAGCATAACATTACACATCCTAGGAGCAAAAATTAGCGGATAAAAGGAAACAAATGACCTTGTAAATTATGTCCCAAGGCATGCAACCAAGAAGATCAATGATAAACGTAGACTTCAGGTACCTGCAAATCAAGTGCATAAATTCATTCAGTGAAGAGCTCCAAAAAGTGAACCAGAAACTGTAAGATAAGAGAAAGGAACCTGAGAGCAATGGAGTCTCGCTTGTAGACCATTCGGTAGGTCTGGCTGTCTCTGTAGGCGACGAAGAATAGAAGAACAATGTCGACGAGGAAAGCAATTTGGCCAACAATGTCGAGAATGAAGAGGTTCTCCGGCAACCCCCTGAAGAACCCGAACTCCAACGGCGTGAAGAAGGACGAGTAAGTCGCCCATATCAGTATGAACTTCGTCCATGCCCGATACCACCTGCAATTCCATTTCAGTCAAGGAAATAAATTCAATTTCAGGAGCAAATAACGTGGGCCGAAGAAGGCCCATTGGGCCTAGCAATATATTTTGGATAGCTTTATTTTATCACTAAAATATACAGTCGCAAACTTAGACACGATGCGACGGCGGCGCCGGGATTGACGGCGGTTTGGAACCGGAAAAAGTAGTAGTGCAGACGGACCTGTTGTCGGGATGGATGAAGAAGTGTTCAGGGAAGCAGCCGCTGACGCCGTTGAAGACGCCGTGGGCGGTGAACAGCCTCCGGCGGCGAGAGGAGTCGTCGTCGTGCACGAACTCGTTCTCGATGAGATCGAATCGGCTTCCGATCGACGACTTTATCCGATCTCTGAAAGCAGTGACCACATACTCTTCCTCGTTACTGGTCTCAGCCTCTTCGTCTTCCTCTTCCACCACCCTTCTCGATCCAACTCTTCCCGATCCCACCGTCATCTCAATCTCTCCGTTTCTACTCTGCACTTCTGATTGCTCCTCGTCCCGCGCGCACAGAATACCATTTGTTTTTCAAAATCGATAGGCTTGTATAAGCACATATATTATATATATAGAGGTGAAGTGAATGGGATAATTAATTAAGTATTTAAAAATGGGATTGGTCTCAATCCAGAAAAGTTGGGAGGGTCTGGAAGTGGAAAAAAAGGTAACAGGATTTATTGGGAAGAAAAGATAACCGTATGTTTTTCTCTGTGGAAATCACGAGAACTGAAATCATAAAGCTGGGGAAGAAGATTTATGTTTATGAGACACTGATCCAACCAATTTGGAAATTTATACACTAGCCCAACTTGACGTCATATATTATTTATGCGTCCTTTTATAAATCTTTAGTGGATGACAAAACAAGTTGATGTCGACGAAAACTTAATATTTATGATCAAGATATGAGATAATCATTGTTCCTCGTATTGATAATGGTTATGCTTGTGTTTATGTTCCATTTAATATAGCCAATTTGTTGGAAGACCTTTCTCATCCATCATAAAACATAAGCATGACAAAATTTATAATAGTGGTTGTAAAAGTTTCCGTCTAGCTGTTTAGTCTCCCGTCCAGGCTTTACAATGTGTAAAAACATTTGATTCGCCGACTCACCTAGGCCTCAAAATCTAAAACATGAGATTCTGATTTATGAAATTAGACCTTTAAAATAGAGATGAAAAAGCGAGAGACACAATATGTTTGTAATAGTCTTGATTTTTTTGATAAAAATAATATAAGACGTGTCCCTCTTTGGTGATTTATCATTATAATTTAGATTTTTATTAAAATTTAGAGTAAAATCAAAATAAAGCATCATTTGGTTTAGTTTTTTTTGTATTTTGATATTTGATATTTTTATATTATACAAATATAATATATATTTGAATTTTTTTATTACATTTGTGTAATATATATTTAATAATCATTAAAAATATTTTAAAAAAAATTAAATCCGTCTAGACCCCGACTAGCCCCCGCCTGACATCTAAGGGTCTTCGTCGTCCAACTAGCGCCTAACGCTTTTTACAACTATGATCGTAACTACAATTTCGGGACGAAAATGAGACGTGGGACCGAGTTACCGTCCCGTTGCCATCCCTAAATCTGACCTCGGCCCATGTCTAGTTCAGTAGGCGTGTACTTTCTTCTAGTTATGGTTTTGTATATGCTACGTGTATGGCCGTTTTGCGGCCGGGGCTTTTTATTTATTTTTTGATATAGAGGAGAAATCTAATAGAAACCCTCCTTATCCTAAAAACTGTGTGAACCAATCCTAGCCATACACCCTTTAGATCCAACATTCACCATAATGCCACATTATCATCCCAATTCTACCAAAACTCACGTCCATTTCTTCCTTTCTCACACAAGCAAGGGCATAATTGTAAAAGCATGGTGCCATGTGGACAAGTGTTCATTTTTTTCTTAACCAATTCAGTAATTTAATATTTCCCGATTCGTTTGAACTCCGATTAGCTTCAAATTTGCGCCAATATTTTTCTTTTTCCAAGGGCTTCAAATCAAGATCAGTCATGAACATATTTTGAAGCACGAAAATAAAAAGTTATATTGGGGTGATAAAAACAATGTTAAGTGTTGATAAATCTTCACTACTAAATTTTTTATATCGAAGTATCAAACTAGTGCTAAATAGTGTTTAATGTTGATAAAACTAGTGCTTAGTGTTCATAAAAAAACATGTGATGATGTAATAAAAATCATGTTCGATTTTGGAAAATGAGGTGATAAAACTAGTGTTCAGTGTTGATAAACCCAGTGTATAATGTTGATAAACCCAGTGTATAATGTTGATAAACCCAGTGTATAGTGTTGATAAAAATTACACAGACTTAACTTTTTTTTAAAATCAGCCCCAAAATAAGGGGGATAACCTAGAGTTTAGTGTTGATAAAAAAAACATGTGATGGGATGATAAAAACACATGTAATTTAATGATAAACATAGTGTTTAGTGTTGATAAAACTAGTGCTTAGTGTTCATAAAAAAAACATGTGATGATGTGATAAAAATCATGTTCGATTTTGGAAAATGAAGTGATAAAACTGGTGTTCAGTGTTGATAAACCTAGTGTATAGTGTTGATAAACCCAGTGTATAGTGTTGATAAAAATTACACAGACTTAACTTTTTTTAAAAATAAGCCCCCAAATAAGGGTGATAACCTAGAGTTAAGTGTTGATAAAAAAAAACATGTGATGGGATGATAAAACACATGTAATTTAATAATAAACATAGTGTTTAGTGTTGATAAAACTAGTGCTTAGTGTTTATAAAAAAACATGTGATGATGTGATAAAAATCATGTTCGATTTTGGAAAATGAGGTGATAAATCCAGTGTATAGTGTTGATAAACCCAGTGTATATTGTTGATAAACCCAGTGTATAGTGTTGATAAAAATTACCCAGACTTAACTTTTTCTAAAATCAGCCCCGAAATAAGGGTGATAACCTAGAGTTTAGTGTTGATAAAAAAAGCATGTGATGGGAAGATAAAAACACATGTAATTAAATGATAAACATAGTGTTTAGTGTTGATAAAAAATATATGATGGTTTTACTAAAAAGCCCTTACCCCTTACTAAAAAGTGCTGTTTTTTTTGCAGTCAACAAATCAATTGCATCTCATCCATCCATTTTTAAAATGAATGGCTTGGATTGGTTCACACAGTTTTTACGTTAAGGAGTGGTTTCTATTTGATTTTTTCTCTTTTGATATAATAGGTTATACTTATTAACTTTCTGGTTTTGGACTTATTATATAAATGCCGGTGAACAACTCAGTCATGGTTGTCATACTTGTTAAGTTACAAATATGGATTTGTTTGTCTATTTCCTTGTATCTTGTTTGAGACTGGATAGAGACTATCAATTTAATATAGAGCACAGCACATATGTAACACGTAATTCAAACTCAATATTTTTCTAATCACCATTTAGTGATCTAATTGTTGTTGGACTTTGACTTGTGAATTGATGACATTCAAGCTATGACTAATCGTTCTGGAACAATTAATTAACATCTGGTTTGTGTAGCACTAAAACTGATTAGCACTCAAACTTTCAAATCCACAAGGGGAGAAGAGAAGTTGTAGCACCCTAAGTTCAACTTCATTTGTACGACTATTGGAAATCCCAAGTATAAGAAAGACAAAACCACCAGCTAATCAACCAGACAAAAGAAATAGGTCCCATTGCTCAGACACTCCCATGTTCAGCAACTATAGTATTGCCACTATTTTATCACACAAACGTTAATACGAGGCACTGAGGTTAACGTGTTTATTAAAGTATTGTGAATGAATTTCAACACCTTAAAAATAATAAATTGGCAGCTGTACCGTGAACACAGAGTTCTGAATTGGGCAGCCACTGGTTTACCCTTAGAAAAATGTCCGCAACAATAAATAAAGATCGTGATAAGGCATTGACTCTTATCACTACATTTGGTGACATAACCTGAAAGGTAACAGAAGGGGTAGTCTCTATCATAGGCCTCCGGGTGGCAACAGTGAACTCTTCGTCACAGTCACTGTCATCATTACCAGACGATTCTTGAGCTTCAGGCTCCTTGAGAACGTCCTCGGAGACTTTGCTAAAGGCCTTCGGGTTTTGACCATGTTGAACTTGCTTTTGCTCCAATGTTTCAGCAGCATCAATCTGCACTCCAGGGATTGCTAACAAACAGATTACTAGAGATGTTTATGTGAGAGGTAATATAAGAAAATAGCATTTGCCAGTTAAATCCTCACCTCCTCTCCTTCAAAATGGTCATCAACTTCCTTCAAATCGTTATGGATCAACCTTTCCATTTCCTTGTGCTCATCTCTAAACAACATCTGAAATCAATGTTATAACACTATCCATGTCAAAGGAATAAGTATACGAACAAAAAAAAAACACATAGATTCTTGTACATATAGATTTCTTAATGTGGAAATGATCCAAGACTGTCCACCACCACAAAGCAAACTTTAGGGAAAATCTCACTCACTCACTCCTAAATATACACCATTCTTAATGAACTACTCGTAAGTTTAAAAAGTTTTTGACAACCACTCAAGTTTTTCAACCTCATTTCACCCCCAATTGTGTCAACTTTTGGCTGCAAAATGATGAAAATACCTTACAAATAAAATAACAAGGGTATTTTTGTCATTTCACAGCCAAAAGCTGATGGAAGGTTCGTTGAGACTAAAAACACTTAGGGGGTTGTCAAAAACCTTTTAAACTTAGGGTTACCTAAAATTAATCTTAGATTCCGGTTTTGGGAGTACAAAACCTGTATTAGCGAGTGAAATTTTCAATAGATTACTAAGAAATAGGGACTTACCTAACATCTCGCTTGACAAGCTTTGTGCCTCGAGCACGCAAATCAGCTTCCTTGCTATGAAAAAAAACTTCAGTAAGCTCACTGGAAGGCTGAATTTTTTTTCGTATTGTCTGAGTTTAACGATTCCAATACATCAGTTTCAGCTGAAGCCCCCTGTCATTTTGTATTAATCAAATCCATTACCTTGCCAGTCATTAATATATATATATCTCAAGGAAATTAAACTAAGCCTCATGTCAAGCTACTCCATTATACGAAGCAATAACAAAGATATATGCATCTTGATTCTTGAGAGACCACATCATTGGAACCCTCAAAGCTGAGGTAGCGTTGGAAGAGTCACAAACTTAAGAACAGTTGACAGTGCTTCAGGAAATTAATTAGAATAACTGAAACTATGACCAGAACCACAAAACAAAAGTGTCTCCAACACATTTTAAGTATCCAACAAGTAAACTAATAATAAAAAAAGGATATCTAACAAATAAGTCTTCAACATGGCAACATAGTCTCCAACAACAAAAGTGTCTACATCTCCGACTCTTTTTCATATCCATAAGTTTCAAATACTTATTCATCTTCCTCAAACTCATAAACATGTTCTTCCTTTTCTTCATCGGAAGTAGAATCGTCAACAAATTCTCTCATATCTTTGTATCCATAATCCTCAAATAGTAGTCCATCATATTCGTCCTCTAACTCAAAAATTCACTTCCTCCTCTTCATCAGAAATAAACTCGTCTTCAAGTTCTCTTATTTCTGCATTTGTAATTGTCATATCCTCATTGGCCACAATTTTATCATCTCCGCCACTATCAACAAGCCATTCTTGTGCATTACTAGCTTCATCAGAAAGAAGAATATCCACATTCTTTTCCATTTGTTTTTTTTTTGTTGAAAATCTTGGAATTGAGCTGGACATAGATTACATCAAGTCTATTTCTCTTCTTGGTATGAATCTAAATTAATAATATATAAAAATAAATTAGACATAAATCACAAAGTGCAAATATAAAGTCGTATAAATAAAATAACATAAGAAAATATTTACCTCCTCAAAATTATTCCAAGGCCTTTCACATCCGAACGAGCTTGTTGTCAAACCAAGCACCCTTTTGGCCAAACGTTGTAAGTTCGGTACATGATTCCCATAAATGCTCCACCAACCAACTACAAAAGTCACGAAATGTGCCCGGTAAAATTATTGTGTTGTCAGATATCTATAATATCAAAACAATTATAAATAATTAATTAATTACAAAAGATAAATTCTTACCTGGATTATAATTTGTATTATCTTGCGAGCATCCCCTCAAAGCAATAGGTTTACCAAATAAACCCTTATCCAAATATATGATCAATTCTTTATTTAACAACGTATCTTGGATGTCCAAATCACCACCATACATCCTATCCAAACACTCGATAAGCCCATTGCATGACCGTGGTATTATTTGTTTGGTTTATGTCATGATATGTGTAATAAGGATTCAAGAGGTAAGCCGTCATGTGCAATGGAGAGTCAAGTTGTCCAAGAGCTTTCTTATCAATAATATCCCAAATAGGGAGATAGTGAGCTTTTTTTCCTTTGAACACATTTTTAATCTCCTCTCTAGCTTTGAGCATCTCTCCATACACAAAACCCATGGATGGTTTTTGACCACCGTCAACAAGGCACAACACTTCAAATAAAGGAGTAAACACCTTCAAACATATACTCAATACAAACCAAAAGGATTCGTTCAAAGCGATATTGCTCGCCACTATCCCTTTTACACTCTTTGCATGTTTGGTTTCACAAAACTCATTACTTATGAGCATACGTTTTAGCTCATACTTGTTCTCCATCAAACTTTGTAAAGTGAGGAAAGTAGTTGTAAATTTAGTGACACCAAGCTTCACGATGTCTTTCTTGTTTGTGAACTTTCTCATGAAGTCCAAAGTTTTGTGATGAGCATAAAGGTAGATAGTAAAACTCCTTGCCTTCTCAATGAGATTCTTGATATTAGGTAGGGCACTAATTTCCTGAAGCATGAGATTTACGGTGTGAGTTGCACACGAAGTCCAAAGAATTGATTGTCTCTTCATCATAAGCAAGTCTCTTGCCGCCATATTGTTGGATTCATTGTCCGTCACAATTTGTACGACATTTTGAGGACCAACCTCTTCAATGCACTTATCCACATATTCAAAGATGAACTCACCGGTATGTGAATCATTTGATGTTTCCATTGATGAAAGAAATGCCGTTCCTTCCAAACAATTTACACATACATTCATCATGCTTCGTCTTTTCCGATCACTCCAAGTATCGATCATAATTGAGCAACCATTCCTTTTCCATTCTTCTTCTTGTTTTGTCAATAATCTCTTGGTTCTATCGACCTCACCCTTCAATAACGACTCACTTAATTCGTATCGACTAGGTTGTTGGAATCCCGAACCCATTTGTCCAAGCGCTTCAGTAAACCTTTTGAAACTATCACTCTCAACGGCATTAAAAGGAATACCGGATTCATAAATCCATCTAGCCATATACTGTGACACTTTCTGATTTATGGGCTCAGGGTTTGCATTGCTAATCTGAGCTACGCCCGATGCATTTTCTTTCATTTTACTTATTCCCTGTCATGACATAGGGTTTAATTAGTAGATAATCGATCAAATCAAAGAGATGAACCGCAATAGAAGTATTGAACACACATAAGACATGACTATGGCATCATAAGACTGCTGTAAAATCATAAACTGAAGACCAAATCCAAATAAAACTAGAGCTTAAGAAGCAAGTGTGAGTTCAACCAGAACTAGCCAATCAAGCAGCAAACATTCAAATTATAGTAAGCTAGTTCGGAGAAACTATATGATAGAGAGTTCACATAAACAGCAACAATGAACCTGCTGAAGCATCAGTCAGCAGTAAACCTTGAAGATTATGTCAAATTCTCATGAAGTAGAAGTCATAAAGCAGTTTCAAATGCTAAAAGAAAATATTTATTAAGTACAGACACATGGCCTTCAATGGAGTCACTAACTACCATATTCCAGAACAACAAAATACTAATATCAAATCATAATATGCCCTCTTATACCTTGACAGATTACACGATTAACTACCAAAGTTCAATTTCTGCATTCTGTGCTGTAATTAAGATGCCACTTCAGATACAATATATGAAAAGGTATTGCAATTTCAAATATTTCTGTACTGTAATTAAAATGTCACTTCAGATAAGCAAAACTTACACATAAATATATTTGCATGTTTTTGAGAAACCCATGAAATATATGCTCCATGTTGTCAGAAAATTGGAAGCAGGAAAGTAACAGAAAGGAGCAAATAGTCATAGATTTGAAACATTACATCAACAAAAAAAATCAAAGTCCTTCGCGGATGATATTCTACATCATGAAGTAATAAATTGAAGTATTGACAACATTATGCTGGATCTGATAAAAAACATTACAGATATATAGGATATAAATGTGAGATTCCTCACTTCAGGATGTTTACAGGAAGCTTGGTGTTCATCCCAGAGGGAATCATATTTCAAGACAACATCACAAACCCTACAGACAGGTTGATCAAACTCATTATACCTACATAAATTGGAAAAGGAGAAGGATGAGCCAGAGAATTCTGTGTGTGCATATATATGCACATTATCATGCAAAGCAGCAATAATGTAATAGGCAGCATTTGGAGTATCATATAAAGAATGTAACAACGACAGCATATAATCTTTTCCCAAGTTATACTTCGATTACACTAAAAATACTTCATTAAATCTAGAGTCCTACACTATTTTTTGACCTGTATAGACATGGCCCATGTTTCAGGACAACTTCAAAACAACCAGAGGTGACTAAGAATTACATGCCCACCAATATTTTTTTAAATATATAGTCCATCTGTCCCAAGATCAAGGTTCTAAATACCGGTCGCGGTGAAATATCGGCGAGGTCACCGTTAAGGATATTTCAATATAACGGGGAGATCTCGGCAAATCGTGTTTTGAATTATATATATATATATATATATATATAATACATATATTAATAACAAAACTAACTAGTTTAATAATTTGATTAGTATAAAAATAAACCAGTAATGACTAGTCATATTCAACTGTTAACAAGAAATTAAGGATAAGTGAAGTTATTGCCTGGATTTCCACCCTGGGGGGGGGGGGGGGGGGGGGGGGGGGGGGGGGGGTGATTCATTATGACAAATTTGGCATCAATTAAAGATATGAAGAAAAAATACTGCATGGTTGAGCACAACTATGAACAATACTTGTTAATGAATATTTACTACGACTAAACTTCAGGTTGAGGTCTAATGGTAACAGTTAATAACAAATTAACTAATACAGAAGAAAACGCAGCCTCACACTTCTCCACTGTTCAATTCTAGAATATAGAATTACTATTGATATTTAGTTATTGACTTACAACGATGATCCCTTTATACGGGGGAGAATCCTACACAATTTAGGAAATCAACTAACATAGGTAATCTAAGTACGAATAGGACATTGCCTAAATATATCCTAATTCTAACATCCTCGACTTTAAATTACCCAAATAGCAGTTCTGCTTCTAAGCCAGCTGACTCCACCATTTCATTTCCAGAAGTAGGAACTAATACTAAAGACAGTACCTTACCAATTTTAAACTCTGATTCATACTCTCAACAGTGAAAGAATTTGAGTTGGGAAGGGAAATATTGTCATTTGGTTAGCTTCCTTTGCTGAAACGTACCAACACATATTACTCATGGGCAAAATTTTAAGGGGAAAGTTAATAGCTCACCGTCCTTGACCTCGCATTTGCTAGAAAACACCGTAAATGACCTTTGTTCTTATAAACCAACCTTAAACGTTGCATAATCTACAAAAAAACACTACTATGACACCATCAGTTTTTGCACGGCATCATTCGTTTTTTTAGAGTATGCAAAGTTGAAGGTTAGTTTATGAGGACAAAGGTTATTGACAGTGTCTTCTTATAAATGGAAGGCCAAAGATGGAAGGTGAATAAGGTTTTCTCAAATTTTAAGCTTTTTAACTCATTAATAATTCAATGCTTTCAACACAGACATGAAAACAACCATGTCTTCTGTATAATTTTAAGCAATAAAAGTAACAACCCAAATCCCAACAACTTGTCACTGATCAAATTGCATCACTGACGATAGAGAATCACTTGAGAAAAAAAAAACAGTAACTAAATATCCTGCAGGCGTAGCAACAATTTCTAGTCAACAAAGTTCAGAAACCCAGAAACTAAACTGAATCATACCGAACAAGAGGAGACTCCGTCCACTTTTCTTTCTTCTGTGCGCTCAACTTGGCACCGGACAGTGTCCTTTTCCTTCCCTGCACGTCCATTTGGACTGCCGGAAACAATCGCCGACGACAAAAATGGAAAAATCGAGCTGAAACATAATTAAAAAAACAAATTCAAAAAAGCAAGCAAGAGTTGCATGATCAAACCTTGTGGACTCTCTGGGAAAGCTAATAATCTACCTTCGATTCAAGTGATAACAATGTGCGTATTAACAGAAGCTAGGGCTTCGTTCCTGCGTTCGTTACTGTTTAAGCTGGGGAAGGGAACGACGAAACCATAATCAATTTCAATTTATGTGCGAACAGAAATATTAAGCGGGTAATTTAATTATTTATTTTTAAAGCTAATATTTCTCTTTTTTGCGCGTGTATTAAATAAATGCGGACTTTCGGATCCTAACCCGACCCGGTCATAACCGTTACCATTTTACTGAGCCGGCCGGTCACCTGTAAAGCCTCCGCCTCCTACTTCACGTCTTCTTCCTCTGACAGACTGAGGTCAGTCTACACATTCGCGGTCCAGAAAAGCAGAGCGAGAGAAATATTGCGGTCTAAGTGGTCAAACCTATTCGCGACCATGGTCTAGGGTTTCTGATTCTTCACTAAATCCTTGAGAATCACCCAAAGCAATGGCCAGGAAGCTCGTCGTCTTCGCACTTTTTCTTTTCTATTTCAATTCATCCGGTGAGTTCTTGGCTTACTATGATCTCCAATTCATTTTTGGAGAATCGTTTCTCTTTCGAGTTGATCTGGAAGCTCTGTATTAGATTGCTAGGAACGTGCGATGTTCATTTAGAGCTTCAAAATTGTTGTTGGCATACCATCTGTGTTGAAGAATTCGGCACTGTGTGCAATTATTTTGGGGTTTAACTGAAAAATTGGGATATGCACGGTGTTGAAATTATGTGTGGAGCTGTGATTTCAGTGTCCACTGTGTCCGTTTTCTTAGAAATGGTTATTCATTTTATCCAGCTCAAGATGTTTTTTGGTTGGTGTTACTATTGTTGTTGGTTTAAGAACTTGCTATGAATTTTCAGTTGGGGAGAACTCGATGGAGTCAGTTCCTGAGCTTCAGAAGTCAATGTACATGGATGTTGATGGATACCCTTGTGTGCGTCTGCTCAATCTTTCTGGGGAGATCGGATGTGCAAGTAAGTTTCTGCCTATTGTAATCAAGAGGGTAATCCAAATACTATTGTAATGAGTTTTTGGTGAGTGTTTCTTCTCTTCATGAATATCTTCAGATCCTGGACGAGATAAGGTGGTGGCTCCGATTACTAGGTTCAGCGCTACCAAAAACCTGGATCAGCCATCTACAATATTGGTGTCATTGGATGAATTTCAAAGTTTCTTCACCAGGCAAGTGTGTCAAAATTAACTTTAGATGCATTTGGTCATTTCCTTTTTGACTGTTTTTCCATACCATGTGTTCTTCGGTTGTTTCTGGTTGTAAGAATACACAGCTCTCTATTTTAACCAAATACTCTTATCCAAAACAAGTGCTTCCTAGTGTATTGTTACTTTAAAATCAGTTTTGTGCATTCAATTTGTGATCCTCGGCAAAACTGGTAGGTGCAAAAAAAGTAAAAACACATTAGAATCGCTTTGCAATGCCTTGTTATATTTTTGCGGATCACGCGATATTTGTTAATACTTGCTGTAGGATTTTGAACAAGCTTCTCACAATGTTTAACCAACTTATGTTGCAATATCTGGAAAATTTTGCGTTTGGCTGCTGTGCAAAAACAGAGTTATGCATGTAATTATATAGAAAGACAAATATTTGACAGAGGACATGCTTACATTAGGAAACACTTGCTAGTATGGACTTGTACATAGTGAGAGGAATGGTTATAGATGCTATGAATGTAATAGTACAGGTACCAGACGTGTTTGGTATCTAATATCTACAGACATATTTCTTGGTGAGCGGTTTCCCTATGTTTGCCTACAAATCTGTAAAGCCAATCTTTAACAACTGGGAAATTAAAGCATAACTCATCTTCAAGTCATTGACTTAATAGTGATGATGCTTGTGGTATGTTTTAATTGCTTATTTGCTGATTATATGATCCTCTTAAGTAATGGTGATGTGAGATATATGCTTTATTTCAGGCTATCAAATGACTCAAGTTTTGCTAGGAATGTTGATGGAGTCATTGTCGAATCAACGAATACAACTGAAGCCCGAAACAAGTTAAAAGGTGAAGTCGGGCTATCTACTTATTATCTTTCAGGCTTACAAAGTTAAAGCGGCAAGCAGATGAAAAAAAAAATTATTGGTGTGGAACTAAAGGTGGAAATTTCCTTTCCTTGCAGGATTTTCTCCAGCGCAAAAGTTCCCACAAGCTGAATATGCTCCTTACAACAGAGTCAACTATGAGTGGAACCCAGTTGTATGAATGAAATTTATTCTAATAAGCTTTTTAAGAAAATTGCATTGCTTCTGAAAGGGAAACTAGTACTGCCTTTCATTCCTGAACCATGCCTGTATGTGATGGTACAGTAGCAAGGGCAGCTAAAATGGCCATAGTTCAATTGATCAGTTAATCGAATACATTTTATAATTGGACTCAGAGCTGAACTTTGAGAGTAGTCAGACTATTATGATCTGTTAAAGAAAATGGTTTTAGCTGCTGGTCATGCTCATTAATGGCTAATCCTGGTTTATGCTGTATGCGAATCATGGGATTGGATTCAAGATCATGTCATCATTTCTTTTTCTTTTTTCAGATTCCTGTAAGATATTAGAATGACATTATTTTGAATTTACAGGGATCTGGCATCATGTGGAATACTTACAACTTTCCCGTGTTCTTACTCCCTGAGGATAGTGCAATGACCATACGCGAGGTAATGCATGTTGTTCCATATTTATATACAGTTGTCATCATATCCCTGCATGGTTATTGTTAGGGGTAATTACGAATACGTGCACTAACATATACACATTTTTTACTTACACTAAATTTCAAACTTACTAGACGAGATACTCAAGTTTCCACCATGTTTGTTTTTCCATCCTCATTTGTTAGGATTTTCGAGCAAAATGACAAAAACAGCTGTAACGATATTGATGTATTTGAAACTTGATTGATAATGAAATATAGATGAAGTGAGCCTCAATTGATTACTGGAACTAACTTACAGACAAAACTACTTCTTCTACACTATAAAATCGAAAGCAAATAGAAAATACAAAGCTATGGAAATAAAGGGATAAAACAAATCTGATCTTCGATGCCTCTCCTCTGCTCCTGCGATTCCCTTTTGTGCGTTATGGCTGGGGAAGAAACACTGAACGAGAGAAACGGTGTCGTTTTCTCCTTTTTGGGCTTATCTGCCAAAAAGCCCAAAAAGCCCAATCGTGACAACAGCCATAATTAGCTTTCAAATTTACAAGACCCTAACCCCTCCTAAACCCTATAATCTTAACCCTAATCCCAAACTAAAACCCTCAAACCCTAATATATTGTTAAAATTATAAAAATACTCGAATATACATGAAAATAATAAAATTTAATTTCATAAAAATCAGAAGAAATTAACCCTAAAATTAAAAAAAATTTAAAAAAACATAGATGCAAAAGGGCGATATCCTGCTTCGGCACAAATTTCAAATCGTCATTAGAACCGAGCTCCTATATCGCGGAGGATGGCGACGATTATAGATCTAGTTGGTGTTTCGTGCCTATTCATCTGGTGTTGGCTAGATATGGTCGATGTCTTTTGGCGATGGAAACGTGAATCTAGTTGGGTCGAAAATCGTCTTCATGTTCAAGTCTGCAACTCCAGGAGTTGGGGTTATTCTTGGCATAGTGAAAAGTAGGGAAAGGATGGTTATGTTCGAGAGCGAACATAAACATGTCGGATCTTGGTTTCAGGGTTTGGTAGTTACGCTCATGGTCATGCCAAAGCTTGGAATCAGTGGAGGACGTTGAGTCCGGAACGACAAAGAATCAATGTCGTGGACGCGTTTGCTCACTTTCCCCGGACAGGCTGCGATGTAGATTTGGGCCTATGACTTGTGCATACGTCGTGGACGTCCGCCCTCTATCGTCGTCGAAAAAATTATTGATTCTAGAGATGGGCCGACGAGGACAATCAGAAGTCGTAGAGTAGAAACTCCACAAGAACTCGACGGTGAAGACAATCGGAAGTCTCGGCGTGTCAACCTTTGGACTCCCCGGAGAAGCTGGCCAGAAGTCTCGTCGGGATATCTGCAATCAGATCTGATATTTTTCTTCTTATTTATTTATTTTAGGGTTAATTGTCAAAAAATGCATTGAAGTTTTGTCCACAAACGGAAGCATGTATAAACTTTTGTCCATGCTTTGTGGGTGCACTGAAGTTTTGTCTACCAACTTTCTTAGAAAAACGTAACAGGTTAATTGTCGAAAACTACCCTAAAGTATTTCCCACACTACTATAGAATGCATTAATAATTGCCCACAAAATTTTAGAATGCATCATGTATTGCCCACAAATCTATTGAATCCGCGAAGACCTGCCCAGATCATCATCCATGTTATGTTTTTCTAAAAAAAGTCGGTGGACAAAACTTCAGTGCACTCACAAAGCATGGACAAAAGTTTATGCATGCTTCCGTTTGTGGACAAAACTTTAGTGCGCTTTTTGACAATTAACCCTTTATTTTAATATCGAAGTGTATTGATTTATATTTTAAAAATTAATTTATGTGAGAAGAATTTGTAATTTAAATTTTTCAAAAAATATATGATTTTTTGTCGGGTTAGGGTTTATTTTATGGTTTTGGGACTATTTTTAGGGTTGAGGTTTAAAATCTGAGGGCATTTTCGTCAATTTGGAAAAAAATGAATAGTAAACTAAAAGACTTTCTGACGTTGTAAATTGTTAGGAACTTCAGTGTCTCGCCTAGTAAGTTTGAAAGATGTAAATGAAAAATGTGAATATGTTAATTACCCCTTATTGTTATCCGAGATTAAAGATATAGTTTAGTCTTATAATATTTTGGTACAATTGGATGATATGGGTAAATAATTACATTACATGATTGTTGAAAATAGCTCATTAATTACAATTACTTGTGTTTAGCATATTACTACCTTATGATCTGAGGAAGCTGGTCGGACCACTTGGGTCTTAATTTTTTTTGCCTTGGTGTACAAGGCAGTCACTGTACTTGGGTTAAGTTTGGATAAGTATTTGGAATAGGAATGAGATTAAAAGTAGACAATAGTAAAGATAAATTAGTAACTATGTCCTTTAATCCCTGATTTGGGTGAATTTTTGGTTGATTTCATGTAATTGTTTGAGAGGGACAAAATCATGACTTCAAATTTTCAAAAGAAAGGGTGAAAGTGAATGAGTTAATTTTAATTCAAACATCAGGAATGAGTATCTAATTACCGTTCTCATTCTTGATTCCATTTACCAAGCAAAATAATAAAATCACTACCTAAGAGATAATAAGGTAAAGGTATATTAAAGGAAAGATAAAAGTGCTCAATGTACTTGGTTGTACCTAGAATAGCATTTAGTTGAGCCGTAATTGATATTGCATCAAGTCTCGAAATGTTCTCTCTCTCAATGCATTTATAACAAAAAAAATGAACTAGCAATTTACCCCAAAATTCATGTGCTTTAGCCTTTATCTGCTATTCGTGACAGAAAAGCCTTGACTAGATTTTCTTTTTTTCCTTTTCCCTTATTTTGATGCATCCTCTTGTTTGTGTAGGTCATTGTCAAGAATGAAAAGACCAAGAATGCTCATACTACTACTGTTGCGGAGTTTGATCTGGTGATGCAGGTATCTGATTGCACTTTATTCAATATGGTTATTACACAAAATTTGTTTTGACATTTGAAAAGTGGGCATTGCATTCCTTTATTATTGATGCATTTGGCTTTGAATTAGACAACAAAATCTGGGACTCACGACTCTGAATCTTGCTTAAAAGAAGACACTTGTCTCCCGTTAGGTGGGTACAGGTGAGGTTCCCTTGCATTTTGCTCTCCTAATGTTGTTGATTAACTTTTTTTATTTAGCCTATTTGTTTCCATAATTAAATTTATTTTACAATTAAACTATTAGTTTCAGTTTCTGTTTATGTAAAGCTCCCTTTCACATACTTACTTGTATGTATTTGTTAACTTAGTTTGAATAGACTTATAGTGGCAATGTTGGATTATATGATTTAAATGAAACTGATTATTCTACCAACCTTTTCTCAGCACATATATCTTCTATATGATTGATATTATAAATTCCGTTGAAATTCTAAGAAACAAAATCAGTAGCCTTGGGGAATAAGGACGCAAATTTTAAAGTAATTCCAAGCTAAATATCTCTGATTGTGGAGGTTTGGGGGTGAAAATCTACAGTAATACTACTTTGTTTGGGAGGTAGAAAATACTTATCAGCATGGCATTGGTATTTGTGAGTACAATTGTTAGGTTTTGTGGCATAATTGCCATGGTATGTGGTTTCCTCTAACCTGTTGCACGAGTATCAAGTTAACATATATCTTTTTATAATTTTTATGTATGTTGATCATGAAGGGCAGTGTTTGGTCATCGCTTCCACCAATAAATATTTCATCCTCAAATCAGGCCAAACCTGTTATACTGACAGTAGCATCTATGGATTCTGCTTCTTTTTTCCGTGACAAAAGCTTTGGTGCTGACTCCCCTGTCTCTGTAAGTTCTAGTTATTTTCTTTCCTTATCAATCTGTTTGGTTCATACTTCAAACACACGAGGTCTATTCAATCCTTAACAAATCATTTAATACTGTTTCAAACATCTTGTTAGGGGATGATTTCATTGCTGGCAGCTGTAGATGCGCTTTCTCACGTGGATGGTTTAGACGAGCTTAGTAAACAAGTATGTTAGAGATTAACATTTCTTGTGATTATCCATACTTAGAGAGATTATTTTTGAATGGTCATATTTTTAGTGATTGCTGTGCTAAAAGCAGCTCATTGATTAGTGTCAGTTGACATTGCTTAAAGGAGTCAATCGATTTTTTTTGCATTCAGGCTCACATTACATATATCCTCATTTGAATGATGCTGTAGATCATAATTGATGGATTCTGTTTGCTATGGTTGTGTATTAATTGTTTTATTAGATATCCACTGGAACATCATGAATATGTAATTGGTTTATGAGCTGGCCATTTTGTTTAGTATTCCGAACCACATGTTCTGCTTGTTCTATTGGTGGTTCGCTCTAAGAATTCCTCCATATGTTAATAGTTCGCATTCTTGTTGCAGCTTGTTTTTTTAATTTTCACGGGAGAGGCCTGGGGTTACCTTGGTAGCAGGAGATTTTTGCTTGAACTTGATCTACAATCAAATGCTGTTAATGGCCTTAATAGCACATCGATTGAGACGGTATTCTTCTGTTCTCAATCTTTTGCTTGTATGCTTATGTTAATTGTGTAGATTTTCACAAATCCATTTTCTTACTCTCTTTTAGCGTGTTTGGTTACAAGTTCTAGTTCACTACATATACACTATAACTAGATAATATTCTGATTGTTAGTTTGTTTGTTAATTTCTATTAGGTCATGGAAATTGGATCTGTTGGGAAGGGCATCAGTGAAGGGGCTAAGACCTTTTATGCTCATGCAGCAGGGGTAAATCGATATTCACTCATCAATTTCTGTTGTTTTGTGCCGATATCCATGTGCACTGCATGCTATAATGGTAGAGGTGGTTGTAGTGAGGATAGTGGTAAAGTAGTGATGCAATATGGAGCAATGCTAGAATAGTTGGGTTGGGTGGGTGTAATTCACATGGAGCAAGGAGTGGAGTTGCAGTGGCTTTTAGAAGTACTATCTAGAACTAGATGCCTGAATTGACAAAACAAGTTTCCTAATGTCTTCCAAAGTAGCTTTAAGTAGGAGAGTTGTTTGGAGGGATAACTAATGATTTTTAGAAGATTTTGTAAGAGGATCTATTTTCTAGTACATGATGGCAATTCAAACGGTAACCAAGATTGTATAACTGGAGACCAATGCTTGTATTTATACCATTTGTGCTCCTGAGTTGCTCTAATGTTTAGCAAAGACTTCAGTGTGAGAGAAAAAAAGGGTCCACACTCAACAATTGGACAAATAGGGGGAAGAGATGGAGTCAAGATTCAAGAAACAGTTAATGAATATATTCCTAACACACTGCTGTTTCTATTGCAGGTTTCTTCTTCAAAAAAGGAAATTTTGGATGCCCTAAACCGAGCACAGGAATCACTTGTATCTGATAATGTTACATTATCCTCAGCAAGCAGTTCAAATCCTGGAATACCCCCATCTTCATTGATGTCATTTCTGAAAAAGGTTGTGGCTGGTCTTTAGACTATTTGATATTTCATAATGAATTGAATTTTTCATTCCATTTATTTGAAATTATTTTCTTCCAAACAAAGACATAAGATGATGAAAAGCCTTTTTCTTGTATTTCCATGAACAACTATTATTTAGGTGGCCTAAGAATGCCAACTTTTATCGCCCGTGTAAGATGTCCCATTTCAAGAACACGAAACCCTGCTTTAGATGATGGCTGAATAGAAGAATACCAATAGATAACATGGGATAGGATGGAGAGGAGGAAGAGACTTTGAGTAGAGATCACAAATAGTTTTGCTCAAGTATTAATGTCATTTAACCCAACTTTGTTTGGTAAATGTGGTTATTATTTTTGTTGGTTAGGATATAGTTGGATATAACTGTATATCTGGTAAGTTAATAAATTTATTTTCTTCTCTCTTTAACTAAACAGAACTCTTCGACTTCTGGAGTTGTATTGGAGGATTTTGATACCATGTTTACCAACAAGTTCTATAATAGCCATCTTGATGATTCATGTGAGTATAACATTCTTGTATGTTTCTCTTCATTTTGTTTGACTATCCCAAGTCTTATCTCTTCTCATTTACATTTTGATGCAGCAAATATAAACTCATCGGCCTTAGTGGCAGCTAGTTCTCTTGTAGCCCGTAGCCTTTACGTTCTTGCCAATGGCAACAAGAATTTAAGCAATTCAGCTCTGAATGCCATCAATGTGAATGCCTCCCTAGTCAAAGAACTCATTGGTTGCTTATTAAACTGTGAACCGGGTCTATCTTGTGAGTTGGTAAAGTCTTATATCTCTCCTACCCAAACTTGCCCAAGCCATTATGTCGGTGTTATCCTGGGAGAACCTACTTCCAAACCTAACCCTGGATATGTGGAAGATGTCCCAAGGTTCCTTTGGAATTTTCTAGCTGACAAAACATCAACATCAAAGGCGAATGGTAGCTCCGTTTGTACAGAAAATTGCAGCAAAGATGAAGTGTGCATTAAAGCAGAAACTGATGGGAAAGGAATATGTGTTACCTCCACAACCAGGTATGATATAAATGAATGGTGCTCTCCGGAAGTTCACTAGTCAAAGGGTTATTTGCTGATAGCTATTGTGTATTATACATATTTTGCACAGAATTATCCCCAACTGTAAACTTTACATCCAGTTGCATAAGCTTTCAAAAAATCGCTAATGACTCTTTTTTGCCAGAAAATGTACTTGACTCTAATCTCAAAAAGTATTTCATAACAACCAAAATTATCTTGGTTGGATGTAAAAAATCCGTTGCATATTTGTAAAAAGATTCCTTAAAAGATAAAACTATTAAAATGACATAAAAATGGTGCTTTTTGAGATTAGGATTGAGGTATTTTCGTTATGTTTGGTGGGAAAGAGCTATCTGCAACTTTTTGGAAGTTTAGCTATAAATAATGTTTTAAAGTGCGAATAGTTATGTCCAAAAGACGTGGTACCAACGGTCATGTGGAACTAACCCTTAATCCAATGGTATAGCCATTGTAAGATCAAGTCAGTGATGCAGGTACGCTCGATGTGCTTATCTGAATTATTATCCTGCGGATTATGAGTTTATGGATGATCATTGCAGGTATGTCCCGGCATATTCAACCAGATTGAAGTTTGATTCTGGAACTTGGACCTGGACTTTGCTGGCCTCGAATCCATCTGATCCCATGGGGATGGTGGACCCAGTTTGGACGGAAAGCAATTGGAATGCAATTGGCCTCCGAGTCTATTCTGTCCAGAGTGCAGTTTATGATCGTCTTGTATTACTGGGTGGTATTGCTGTCACGGGCTTGTCTTACCTTGCAATAGTATTCACCAGAACCTTCATCAGAAAGGCCTTGAAGAAAGATTGATGATTTGTAATTCTGGTAAACAAAAGTTGTGGTAAAAATGAGAATCATAGTACAACAGATAATAGCTCAATTTATTTTGTAACTGAACAAGAAACCCAGTGTTGATACATTTTTTCGTGGCTTAGAATTGCTATTCACTTGTCTACATGAATCCTGGTGTGAATCTTCTTTTTTATGTTTCGGTCTGTGTTCTCCGTTTTTTAAGGTAAACGTAGTATTAATAAAGATAAGGTTGCCCAAAGGCAACATTGAATTGACACCAATAACTTCGAAAATCCGAAGAAAAACACGTAATTGGAAAGAAAATCCTTAACGGGTAAAGTACTAATAAGAATAAAAATTGTTGGAACAGTGGTGAGTGGGACCACTTTAGGAGCATTCGACGAAAGACTGGTAGGAGGTTTGGCTTGTCCGTTCTTAATGAACCGGTTCGATGTAGGTCCAATGTCTCTTGTTCTAGGTGTCCTCCCTCAAGTAGTTGAAAACGTTTGGCATATATAATAAAAGACGAACTGGTACTTAGTGGTGAAGACACCACCTTGTACGATATAGTTAGGAACTACCGGTCCAATCAGTCCCAAAGTTATTTATTTAGATAGACAAGGATGCTTCTCGCTCCTCGCCTACTGTGCAAAACCATATTTGTCTCCATCTTGCCACGTAGTGAGTCTCTAGAACTCAATGCTGGAGGTTTAGTTCCATCCTCTTGTCGATAGAGCGAAAATTTCTTTTAGCTCTTGATAACTTCTCCTTCACCTCTCAACGGGGACGGAATTAGAAAAAAAAATAGGGATAGCCAAGGTAAAAGCAAAAAAAATTCTAAAGGTATTCTCATGGTGAGTTGAAGTCATGTTCCCTTGTAAATATTCAAGAGTCTTATACCATTACATCAAGTTTTCTCATATTAAGATGTTCCATGAAATACCCTAACTACTACCTGATTTTGCCCATGCCCGTCAATCTTCCTCTACTGATCCTTTTTCGGCTGGTCGTGAAGAAGAAATTATGGGATTCTATTTCTGCTCTCAGATAAATCGAACATGCATGCAGGTAATGTATTCATCCCCTAATTTCGATACATGAAATACAAACAAAAAAGTCTCATTTAGGCCCTAATTAATCGAATATACCGTGAGAATCCGTTCTTTGAATATTGAAAAGATAAGCCAAATTCAGACGGATCCAACCAAACCCGCATATCGTCGGGTCGGGTAATCGAAACGTCACCCGGGTATCCGTACCCGTCAAGCATCTCCATAGCTCTGTCTCTATGCGTGCCACACACAGCTGCATTTCAACTGGAAAAAGCCAAAGCGACAGCGACAGCGCCATTAAGCTCGCAGAGCTCAGAGACACACAGGGGAGAGAGATCTCACTGAAGGAAATTATCAGGGAAACAAAGCAATAGGATTGGGGTTCGTAGCTTCAAGGGCCATGAGACCGGCCACGCGGCTCCTCGCATCTCAAAGCACCAGAGCCACACTCCTCCGCACCATTGTCTCCACACCCGAGCTACAGAAGCCAGAGGCCTCGGCGGCGCAGCCCCAGCCCGACCCCGCCCCGGATCTCCCACCGCGGATCACCTTCGGGGGCGCCACCATCCACATCCCCAACCCCGATGACGCCATCGAGGTCTTCGTCGATGGGTACCAAGTCAAAATCCCAAAGGGCATGACTGTGCTGCAGTCATGTGAGATCGATGGCGTTGACATTCTTTGTAGTAAGAAGATAAACTCTCGCAAACCTAGAGTAATCGTCGATGAAGGTAACATAAGAATGTTTGCCTCCCTTACTTCTGGAGTTCTTGAAATCCGCAAGATCAGTGTGGATTAATTCAAGTAGGTTCGTATGTCTTGTTGTAACTTATTTGCAAGGTTTTTTTTTAGTGAATTTGGCCTCTACGCAAACTTCACATTTCGAGAGTTCAGAGGTAGATAACGATGGTATAATAGACATGTCTCTTAGTTGTTTAATCAAAGCAACATTCACATGTCCTAATCTACCATGCCACAGATCAAGAGACTCAGCAATATAAGCGGAAGAGGAAATTTTATTATTCAGGATAACATGATCGACATTGAAAAGAAAGAGACTCCCACAACAATATCACAGTTGTTGTAAGAACTGCGCCCGGTCAACGCCGGTCAAACCGGCAGAAAACGGGATTAAATTCTAACTTTAAGTGAAAACTAAAGCAACCAAGATTAGTCTTGGGAAAACTTAGGGCTTTTTGGGACAATTTCGGAAAAAAGTTGACTTTTTGCCGAAAAAGTCAACTGACAACTCTGGGGGTCATTCGGGACCTATTCAAGACCCAAAACGCTTAGTCACCGTTACGGTCAGCTTAGTTGGGTCATTTCCTTTCAAATAAGGGTTTTTGCGAAAAAGTCAATTTTGGGTCAAACGGGGTCAAAAATCGGGTTTATCGGATTAATTGAAGTGGGGCTGAGATATGTGGGAGTGGAGATGGACCCACATAGACACTTGTCGTTAACTAGGTGGAGGAGAGAAAAGGAGAGTGAAAAAGACACCCTCGACCTTACTTTTTCCCAAAATGGTGAGATAAGGAGAACGAAGCTTTTGGACCTTTCCTCTTTAAGTTAAAGGCCACATGTGACACCAAAATCAGCTCATTTCACACCCTCTTGGCCGAAACTTTTAGAGAGAAAAGGGAGGAGAGCCTCCATTGAAAAATAAGAAGAAGAGAAGAAGAAAGACTTATATCCACTGATTCTTCCATCAAATCTCCTTAAAACTTCCATATTCCTTTTCCTCTCCTCATTTCCTAAGGTAAGCACCCAAGTTTTTCCCTTTCTAATGAACTTTAGTTTTGGGTATTGTTAGGTTTTAAGAAATTAAGGTTGGGTCTTGATGGAAGAGTTGTTTCCTTGTTAGATTGAAGTAGTAATGGAAGAAATTTGGTGTTTGGGGAAAAATTGGTGAAACTCTATCTTTTGGAATTGGGGGAAATGTGAAATTGGAGCAAATTGGTGATGGTTTTGGTTAGAACTTGATGGATTGAGGACCTAGAACTCGTTTGGGACGTTTTGGGAGAAAGTTGGAAATTTTCCGGGCGACCAGAGGCTCGCCAGAGCTCCGGCCGGTCGCTGGAGGACCGGCCACGGTGGTGGATGGTGTGTCTCGGGATCCGTGCCTCGGAATCCGCGTGTCTCAGGATTCGAGCCGAGACCGGCCCTTGGTGGGTCCGGTCCGGCACACCCACGGCCAAGTGGGGCCCACTTGGCCTGGTGCCATTGTACATATTGCCCGGTTAATTTAATATTTTCCAAATCATTGTCCCGTAACCCTTTTAATTAATTAGGCGGCGTCTTATCGGGGGTTAAATTGGGTGTTGTCCATTTTAATCGACGTTGGACTTGTATTAAGTGTTGTGTTACTTGTTATCCTAGACCGTGGGCTTGATTGTGGAGAAGGAAGTCGTTGACGGTTCGTGGTTGTTCGAGTTGGATCGCGTTTGAGGTAGGGAAAAGTAGCGGTTATTGGTTCGATTAAGGAAAGTTACTAGAATTGCATATATGATATTAATAATCGGTAAAATCTTAGAATCGCATATAGGATGTGAATAACTAGTGTACTCGTATTCAAAAACTAGAATCGCATGTTGGCCATGTCGTGCCCGTAGGCTTGTGGAATTGCCGTGTTGTAGAATTGTATGTGGGCCGGTCACGTCCGTAGGTTGTGTGTTGGTAGCACTTTGTCTTTGTGACTAGTAGCGTTGGATTGATTGAATTGTGGTATGTGTTAGAATTTAGAGATCAAATAAACGATAAACCCTAAATTATATATCTATAAACTTTGTTGAATTAAGAGGAATCCATAAATAAATAACAGCGGAATTGTTACTTACTTGATGCCATTGATGAACGATGAACGATTAATCTCCAAGGTATGGATTGGTCTTCCAATAAAATAGACGCTCTCTATTTGGTTATTCTCTCAGATGGGGGTGATGTAGAACAAGAGAATGACGTCTATATATTGGGGACCATAACCACTTACAACCCTAATTAGGTTATCAAGTTTCTTATAATTTGTAATTCGGCCCCTCAACAAATAACAAATTATAAAACCGGTATCTACACATTAAATTCCATGACCATTTATAATACTCATGATACAATACTTTATTGGTCACTTTAATTTGTATCAAACCTTATGATAACATGTACATTGATTACATATGTGCCCAAAATAGGATTTTAATCCAACAATCTCCCACTTGGGCATCATATGTCTTTCCTTAAATGTACAACCTTATGAGCTCAAAATTGTTATCACACAATAAGTATTCTGTAACAATCTCGTCCATCAAGTATACTCATATAGAACCAAAGCAGCAGTCGTCAAATTACTTATGACTAAACCATCAATGATCACGTATACAAATATAGTTAAACGACATAGATCAATCATGGATGCGTAGCATGAAAATAACATGCAATGTGATCCGACATGTCTATTTCCAACTGGTCCTCCTTAAACTTAAGTGAGGTCAATAACCAAAATAGAATGCATGAACTGAATTCTTTATATCTGATCAGAATATATCCAAATACTTTAACTTTAACTTTAACTTTAAACATAAAGCAATCGAAGTACAAACTCCCATTAGACCAAAGTATCCTCAAGTGGTGTAACACCCACACGAGCAATATGCTCGTGAAAGACCTTAGGTGGTAAACCTTTTATGAGCGGATCCTCTATCATGGAGTTTGTCCCAATATGCTTTATCGATATTTGTCCATTTTGCATTCTTTCTTTTACTACAAGGAACTTTATGTCTATTTACTTAGACTTAAATGAGCTCCTGTTGTCATTAGAATAAAACTGTCGATTTATTGTCACAAGAAACTTTAGTGGTCTTTCAACATTTTCCAAAATGTGCAGCCAGTGACAAAGTTTCGCAACCATATTCCATACTTCGATGCCTCATAGCATGCTACAAATTTTGCTTCCATAGTTGAAGAAGCTACAAGTGTTTAATTAACACTTTTCCAAAATATAACTCCTCCAACTAACAAGTAAATACAACCTTATGTAGACTTTATGCTATTTTGGCACCTAGCGAAATCAGAATCTATATACCCAATAACCTCCAAACGATCTGATTTCCTGTAAGTGAGCATGTAATGTTTTGTCCCTTAAAGATATCTTATAACCCTTTTTGGCTGCTATCCAATGGTCTATACCAAGGTTCCTTAGATATCTGCCTAACATCCCAACAGTGTACGTCATATCCAGATGAGTACATACTTAAGTATACAATAGACTCGTAGCAGCTGATGCATAGGGAATCTATTGCATTTCCTGAATCTTAATGTTACTTTAAGGACATTGTGCAAGACTGAATATGTCTCCTTTAGCCACATGGGCGTCACCTGGTTAACCTTCCATGCCAAGCCTTTTAAACACTTTATCGATGTAGGTCTGTTGAGAGACTTAGAAGTCTCTTGGTTTTGTGCAATAGTCCTACATCATTATTGGCAAGTAATATGTCGTCGACATATAGAACCAGAGACATATACTTACTCCCACTGAACTTATGATACACAAAATCATCAACAATATTGTCTCAAAAAAAATGTTGGAGACAATTACTTTATGAAATTTGTGGTACCATTGACAGGAAACTTGTTTGACTTCATAGATAGATTTCTTTAATTTACAAACCATCTTCTTTGGGTCTCCGGACTCAAAGTTTTCTGCTTGTACCATATTCATCGCTTCTTCAATGTCACCATTGAGAAACGTAGTCTTAACATCCATCTAATGCACCTCAAGATCAAGATGAGCGACAAGTGCTATATTTATCCTAAAAGACTCTTTCCATAAAACCGGAGAGAAAGTCTCTAAAAGTCAATGTCTTCCTTTTGAGTATAGCCTTTAGCTGCAAGACATACCTTATACCTTTTCACATTACCATTTGCATTCCTCTTGGTTTTAAAAAAAAACATTTACAACCAATTGGTTTTGCACCTTCAGTAATGAGACTAGTTCCTAAACTTTATTATCTTGCATAAACTTATACTCTTCTTCCATGACACCAATCCGTTTTAGAGAGTTATAATACTTTTCATGGTTTGAGGAAAGTTGATTGAATCATCTTCCCTCATACCATCCTTATGATCTTGGAGAAATATGACATAGTCATTTGGAAGCATTTCTCGTCTCTCTTATGGATCTCCTTAGTAGCACATGTCACTGAGGTAGTTGAATTTGTTCTTTTGAAACAACTAATTCAACTCGAATGAATAGTTGTTCAACATTGTCTTGTTGAGGTTCTGATTCACTTCTTGGTCAATGATAGTTATATTAACCTAAGCATTTATCAAAAGTGATGGTAGGAATTGAGTTTGATGTCAATTCCTCCTTAAAGACAATGTGTCTAACCTTATTTCTCCCCTCAAATTCAACATCCTCAATAAATTACTGTAGTTCCCGCCTTAAAAAATATATATTTTCCTTTATGGGAAAAAAATATCCGGGTTTGTTTCAAAAGAAACAACTATTTCAGTCAGTTGTTGATTCTTTTGTACTGGACCTTTAATAGCTTGAAACTGAACCTTATGAGCATGAAACTCATATTTCCTTTTCTTGCCCTTATCTTTAGAGGTACTAGCCAAATGAGCACTTTCAGACTTATCGTACTTCAATCTTTCTTCCTTTTGCACTCTATGAGAAATGAGCTTATTTAAAGTCCAGTTCTCCCTTTCTGATAGTTGTAACCAATTTCAGATTAGTTCAATTATCCAGGAAGAGATAACATCACCATAAGAACGAACAACTCATAAGAGTTCTCAATCTTTGGTGCCTTAAGTCTGGAAGCAGTATGGAATATTTCCATAATGTACTCCATTAAATTTCCTTGACCCTTGTACTTTATTCTCATCAAATACGTCAGAAGTGATGTCATTTAAACCTTAGCGTTTTATAAAAAAACGTAATTTGACTTCGTCAAGGAAATCTTTATCCTTAGTAATCCTTTCGGATTTTGTCCCTCTAAAAGCTTCTGAAATAGTGTGATTCATCACCATAAGACTTGTGCATTTTAACCGATCTCACTTCTCAAAATACCTTTTCTCATCAGATGAGCTTTCTGCAATGAGAGGTGAAGCTTGTTCAACCCTTCATGCAAGGTCAATATCCATGAAATCAAACACTATATCTGAATGTCCTTTCCAGTCCTTATGTATATAATTGATGTTAGCAAATATTGATGCAACAGAATAATTAACAAAACAGGCACACAAGCTCACTTCAAAATCCTGAGCAAACAATATATTCAAAAATAGTGGTGATTCCCATCTCAAGATACCAAGCGCTACATTAATGTCTAGCCTTTGGGCATATTAACATTAACAGCAAGTGATACTCTTGGTGCAGTAATCAAACACTGACAATAAAAAATATGTCAAACAAACACCTATCTTTGGACCGGTGTATTGCTCACATGAAAATTGCTCATATAGAGCACCTTATAATCGTCACATATTTATCACCGCAGTTGTCATATGAAATTCGGCCAAATATTAACTCGCCTTTGGGTCCGTTAATAAACGCATGAATAACAAAGACAAATAAAAAACATCTTGATATTTTAAATAAATTGATCTACACAAAAGAGGTCACTTTGGTGACATTATGCTTCAACCAATTTACAAAATATCAGACATCACCAAAATATGAATTAAATTGTTTTAAAACCAAATTTGCATAATTATAATTATGCCAAGAAGCCTGAATGTCATATGTGAAGCAAATCAACTTATATATAAAATAATATCATGTATTAAACACTGATTTACACATATATGAGAGCTATTCAACACTTTGATTTACCATAATATCGATCGTATCAATATAAAACAATCAGTGAAACCATGAACAAATTAATTAACTGTAAGAGTACCTCAGCACTATCTATACCATATATTTGTTCAAACCATATCACCGAATCATGCGTATAAATCCAAAACAAAACAAATACTGATTAGATGAGGTAAGACGTACCTTATCAACATCAAAATAATCTTTCTTTACTGTCATCCATTCTTGATAAGATATAGCCATCCACTTATTTACTCGTTTCAACGAAACACCATATATGTATAGATCACAAGCCAACGATATATGGATTACGAAGCACCGTATGTATATGTACCAAAATTGATGGTTCATATCATAACAAGAATTAATTGAACACCAATATATACAATCTTGGGTCCATATAAGAACCAATTATGCATATACATCAACAGCCGAAATAGCAAAAGTATTATATAATCATAACACTAAAATAGCATTAAAAAAAAAATTCAATGATCCAAACCCCTTTTATTTTCTGCTTTTGTCGCTAAAATCATGAACCAGAATTCAAACACGGTTACACCATGATAATAGCTAAACATTCAATTTCAAGATCAATATGTATTAAGATTATATAATTATGTGCTTGACATAAACAGTACCCAAGCCAAACAAGTAATTCCATTCCAAGAGTCACCTTATCATGTATCATGCATTTAGAATTGAACTTTGATGAATCAAGGATCTAACAGGATGATTTATGCTTCTTTACTTTACTGCAACCTATATATCATATGCTTTACACGTATATCAAGCACTACATACAATGACATGATTACTATTTGCATCAAATCCGTAATTTAAAAAAAACTATATATCATCAAACTAATTGAGGACCAATACACCTGAGATAGACTAATCCATATTCAAACCAATCATAAATGATCTCAAGGTATTACAGTATTTTGTAACCCAATTTTAGTCGATGCATGTATCAATTCACGTTTTTTTTACACAGTAATCATGCAACAAATCTGAGAAACATATTACTTGAATCAAAACATCAGATTCGCAATTAACCCAACAAAAACGGCTCTGATACCACTTGTTAGTAACTTAGGGATCGAATAAACGATAAACCCTAAATTATATATCTATAAACTTTGTTGAATTAAGAGGAATCCATAAATAAATAACAGCGGAATTGTTACTTACTTGATGCCATTGATGAACGATGAACGATTAATCTCCAAGGTATGGATTGGTCTTCTAATAAAATAGACGCTCTCTATTTGGTTATTCTCTCAGATGGGGGTGATGTAGAACAAGAGAATGCCGTCTATATATTGGGGACCATAACCACTTACAACCCTAATTAGGTTACCAAGTTTCTTATAATTTGTAATTCGGCCCCTCAACAAATAACAAATTATAAAACCGGTATCTACACATTAAATTCCATGACCATTTATAATACCCATGATACAATACTTTATTGGTCACTTTAATTTGTATCAAACCTTATGATAACATGTACATTGATTACAAATGTGCCCAAAATAGGATTTTAATCCAACAGTATGTTCCTTTGTTAAATTAATAGTTGTGATATGCTACGAGAAGGTGACGTTTTAGTTAGGGTGTTAATACTTTCCGTTGTTTTATTTGAAGGGAAACAAGACATGTATTAACAATTGGTGTTAGAATGTATTGGCTTTGTACTAAAACATTTAGTAAAAATATAAGATCATTTATCGAAGAATAATCCATGATGTTCATGGTCTAGAAGCATGAGTCTCATTGAGTTTGAAAATATTGAAACTTAAGAGTCTAATATATTCTATAAACTATGAAAGTATTGTAAGAAACCAAGATTAATTTGACCAAAGTACAAGTCAAGAGAAAGAAAAACCATTCTAAACATATATATTGCAATAAGAAGTATTGCGAAAGTTTCATTTCATGATTAAACAAGACAATAAATAAAGTTGGATTTATATACATATCACATATACTTGTATTGCCCAAACTCTTGGGAAATGATTCACTCATATGAGATGGAGAGGCTTTCCAATCGTTGATATGAAGATGCTCAACGGAGAGGAAAGACTCGAGGTCATGAACATAAATGATTATTTGTTTATGATTTCTTAGTCATAAGTTTGTTTATAAACTTCTTTAACATTTAGAAAGCAATAACAGTTAAATGGACTTGGATATATATCCTAAAATAATATAAAGAATGTGCTGAACTTGTCCTATTTTGTTTTTATCGATTAGCCGGTGAGTTTCGATAGCGAATATAGTTAGTTCATGAAAATTCTCAACTATTGATTATCTTGCGTTGTTAGTGTCGATTATGACTTTTCTTATTTTCATTTATATTTTATTGATCCTAATTAGAACTTATATTTAGTATTCAAAATAGATTTTAAGTGTGGAAATTTCAAGAACTTGATAAAGCGAGTCATACACGACGTCACATATAAACTAGCATAATTTGGTGTAACTGTATAAAATTATCTTAAACCTATCATATTTGAACTTGGTGTGAATATGTCTTATTTATAGATAAATGTGAATCCTTAAAGTTTTGAATTCTTGTATAGAAGTCTAGACGGTAAATCTTATCCATGTAGGTTGTCTTGTTAGATATTAATCTCTATCATCCATTTTAGATTCTGATTGTTATAAGTAGATGTTGAAGCTCATTTGTCAAAATATCATCTAGTATAATTTTTTTATATGAACAAATCTACTTATTTCTTTATTATATTCTCTCATAAGAAAAAAAACATCGATCAAATAATTCTCGCTATAGGCCCTAATAACGATTGGACCGGCCCTGTATGCAGTATGCACCAACCCAGTTGAATGTTGGCTTTGCTATTTATGTACCATTCTCAAATAATCCTAACTTTGTATACCAGTATACCAATGGCTAACAAAACAAACCATAAGATTAGGCATGTTCAAGTTTGAGGCGCAGCAATTCAACTTCATTGACAACTTGATCCCTCCTCATTTTGTTGATGTCTTCAAAGATAGCAGTCCTGTTCTGCTACAGAAAAGTGGCATCTTCCTTGAAAAATTTTGTCAATCTTTTCTGCCATGTCTCCACCATTATGTAATGCGCTTCCTTCACACTTTCGTTTTCAGTCATAACTTCACTCATGCGTTGGAAGCGGTATGCCTGTTCTCGGACCAACCCTTCCGCTTGATCGGCGGCCCTCTCGGGGGGAATTGGGTGGCAGACTGAGAAGCGAATGAGCGTTAGAAAGATTTCAAAAAAGTATTTAAATATAATCAAAACTTAGATTAATGGCTGAATCAAATTACGTCCGTTTGCGGGAGATGATAAATGGGCCGGAACGGTTGCCGGAGAACTCTTGAGGACTGGTTTTGATTGAAACACATGATAATTGTGCATAAAGATCGAAAGTATAGGCAAATAAATTGGAATTAATAACCACCTTCACCACTGGGAGCTGTTGATTCTGCCGCCGGGCGATGACTCTTACGACCTGGGTAAAAGGAGCTTTGTCAGAGACGACGACTTATTAAAAAAAACTAAAGAAAAGGCAATAAAGTTGAAAAGAAACCTACACTAACTCTCTCTTTTCGCTAGAGAATATACATACTCCTCCATTTCCGGCTCACTCCGAACAGTTGTTCTGAAAATGTGGAATGTGGGTATTATAGTTTACAGAGAAAATACTTGATTCGATAAGAAAAGTAACCGGGTCAGAGAAGAAGAGAAGAACTCGTGTACCAGTAGAGTGCTTTTTTGATGCTTGACGCTTGACGTTTGACTTTCGCCGGAAAAGGAAACATATTTTCAATTGTGAATGTCACCGGGTAAGGTCTTGTCGAGGAATGATTCTCAGGCCATGTGTGGCCCTTTTGATTTATATAGGCTTTCAAATAGACTATAAGAGCATGTACAACAAAAAGGCCCTGAGTGAGGCCCTGGGTCTGAGGCCCTTGTGCTGACTGGCCAAAAGTGAGGCCCTAGGGCTGCAGAATATTGGGTGTTTTGCAATGGAGAGGCCCTGCTGAGGCCCTGTGCTGACTGGATGCTGACTAGATTATTAATTGATATTTTGTTGTTTTATTTAATTCTTTATCAAAAACTGTTTAAATTATTTATAATTTAAACAATTTTGGAAAAAAAATAATTAATGACAATTAAAAAATTGAACACGAATAAAAAGTAAGTTGAACTTTTATTGATCCCCTTGTAATACAACACACAAAAAACCAGCTCTAAGAGCACAAACGACTATTCATCGTCATGGAAATCAGCTCCATATAGACCCCATAAGTGCTTCATAAGATCATTTTGTAGTTGATGGTGGGTCTCATGATTTGTGACACTTTGTTGACAAGCAACTCGTTGCTGGTATTCCAATGACCCTCTGTGGTGCCATCGTTCCGGTGGTGTCCAATTCGGCATTTCTGGAGGTTGCTGGTACAACAACTCCTCATCCCCATACTCGTACCGGTCGCGCTCATCCTCTACAATCATGTTATGTAGAATGATGCAAGTGTGCATGATATCAGCCAAAAGGTGTGGGCTCCAAGAACGAGCGGGACGGGAAATGATGTGCCACCTTGCTTGAAGTACTCCAAAAGCCCTTTCAATATCTTTTCGAGCACCTTCTTGGCATTTAGCAAACAACTTCTCTTTGGGCTCGAAGGGATGCCGAATAGTCTTCATGAACAGTGCCCATGTTGGGTAAATGTTGTCCACCAAGTAGTAAGGTCGGTCGTACCGATGGCCGTTGATCTCGTACTCCACAACTAGCTCACGACCGTAGAAAGCGTCTTGGAATAAGTGGTTGTGATTGAGGACGTTGATGTCGTTGTTCGAGCCAGCCATCCCAAAAAACGCATGCCAAATCCATAAATCACGGGACGCTACAGCTTCAAGCATAACCGTCTTGTCCCCGTGGTGACTTCCCCGTCCATGGGCTCCCTGGTCTTCAGTTGGGCAGTTCTTCCACGTCCAATGCATGCAGTCAAGACTCCCCGCCATTCCGGGAAACCCTCGGTTGTACCCTTCTCGGAGTAAGCGTTGCATGTCAGCCGGTGTGGGTGTACGCTCATACTCGGCTCTGAATACCTCAATCACGGCCTTGCAAAACTTACGTAAACATTCAAGTATGGTGCTTACCCCAATGTGCAGACTTTCGTCCAATGAATCGGCCGAGGACCCATACGCAAGCATCCATATCGCGGCGGTGCACTTCTGTTCCGTTGATAAGCCCGACCGTCAGGCCGCGTCGGGACTCTGAACGAAGTACCTGTCGTGAGCCTTGACCACGTCCATAATCCGTTGAAAAAGTGGTATGCACATACGGAACCGACGCCTGAACATATCAGGGCCATATACGGGTTGCTCGACAAAATAGTTCATCATCAATTGGTTGTGGGCTTCAGAACGACCTCTGTTAATCTCTCATCACATTGGTTCCCCACAGATGGCCCTCTCGATCCTTGGCATTGCTCTCTGCATGCTCCTCTCAATCCTCTGCCGGAATCGTCGCTCAATTGGCCGCATTCGGGCTGCCATATCCTCATATGTCGGCAGTTGGGCTGCCATCTCCTCATACGTCGGCATTCTGGCAGTCAGCTCCTCGTATGTCGGAACCTCAACGTCGGACATAACCTCATCGTCAGACATTTTGGAAATCAGAGAGTAGAAAGTGAGAAAGAAAGAGTGAAATTGGAGAATGAGTGTGAAAAAAATGAGGTTGGGGTTGGGGTATTTGTAGGGTTTAAATTGTTTTGATTTAATTAAAAAAATTTATAGTCGTTGCCGACCGTTTGACAACGGTCGGCTGGCGATAGGAGGGACGCCAGGCAGGGCCGCGGAACGGGGAGCGCGAGCCCGGACTGTGATTGAGGGGCGAGGGGCGAGGACCGAACCGAGGGTCGCGTGTTTCAGGGCCGCGGACCGCGTTTTTTCCAGCCCACAACGGGACGGACCGAGGGCTGCGGACCGCGCGCGCGGGTCGGGGGCGAGGACCGGCCCGTTGTACATGCTCTAATACCCGGACCCGATAGTTCGGAAACTAAGACTAAAATGGACATAATCACCGGTTTTGGGTATCCGGGTGGTCCGGATTCATTGGTGCTGATTTTTGGTAATAACCAGACCGATGTCAAATGGGCCAAGCCCAAATCATATAGTCCGAGCCCCAGGCTGTGTAACTAATCAGATGTTCTTTGAATATTGACGTTCTTTAAATTGAAAAGATAAGCCAAATTCAGACGGACCCAACCAAACCCGCATATCGTCGGGTCGGGTAATCGAAACGTCACCCGGGTATCCGTACCCGTCAGCCATCTTCATAACTCTGTGCGTGCCACACGCAGCTACATTTCAACTGGCAAAGCTCAGAGACACACAGGGAGAGAGATCTCACTGAGGGAAACAAAGCAATGGGGTTGGGATTCGTAGCTTCAAGGGCCATGAGACCTGCCACGCGGCTCCTCGCATCTCAAAGCACCAGAGCCACACTCCTCCGCACCATTGTCTCCACACCCGAGCTCCAGAAGCCAGAGGCCTCGGCGGCGCAGCCCCAGCCGGATCTCCCGCCGCGGACCCCCGTCGGGGGCGCCACCGTCCACATCCCCAACCCCGATGAAGCCATCGAGGTCTTCGTCGATGGGTACCCGGTCAAAATCCCAAAGGGCATGACTGTGCTGCAGGCATGTGAGGTCGCTGGCGTTGACATTCCTCGCTTCTGCTACCACAGTCGGCTTTCGATCGCCGGTAATTGCCGTATGTGCTTGGTTGAGGTCGAGAAATCCCCCAAGCCTGTAGCTTCCTGTGCCATGCCCGCCCTTCCTGGTAGGTCTTGTAGATTGAAGATTTGTGTTTGCTTTTCTTATTTGGTTTATTGATTTTGATCGTATAGCTTTTGTTGTTGATTTAATTACTGGGATTTGTTGAATTTTAAAATCTATTTTTGGTTTTCTGTGTTGCTGTTAGTGCTGTACATTCAGTTGACCCTGTTGTTCGAATGCTTCATTTTAAGGTTTTATTCTGGGCTTCTCCCACAATGTGTGCTATATGATTAGTTTGGAGTGTATTTTTTTGGTTTCTGGTATATAATTAATTTTTGTACTGACCTTTTTGTTGATGCAAACACTTAGAGTCTAATTCATCTAAATTGATTTTAAGTTTCATTGTCTGGTTAATTGCCTCATAATAGCTCACCAGTTCTTCTGGTGCCCCTGTTTGTATTCTACATGGCTTGCTAAGTACCTTATTATATACATTTTAGGCTAATGTTCATAGGTGATTGAGTTGGGTCCAGATTTCATGTTTCTGATTTATTGGATTTGGGGCACCTTCACATGTGGGTTCTATCTTTATATATTCTATTAACTTGGATATTATTATTTTTAACGTTTATTTGGCTACTGAAATTTATATCTCTATTCATATGTATGCCTTCGCATTATTTTATGACATGGTTTATCGTCTCTCCCATCCTTGTTTGAATGGGTGTGATTCTTTTGGGTCCAAAAATCTTCATAATTTTTTTGGGGGGATTTGTGTTTCAGGTATGAAGATTAAGACGGATACACCTATAGCAAAGAAGGCAAGGGAAGGGGTGATGGAATTTTTGCTGATGAATCACCCATTGGATTGTCCAATTTGCGATCAGGGTGGAGAGTGCGACCTCCAGGATCAGTCTATGGCTTTTGGCTCTGATCGTGGCCGGTTCACTGATATGAAGAGATCTGTTGTTGATAAGAATCTTGGTCCTCTGGTGAAGACCGTGATGACTCGTTGCATTCAGTGTACAAGGTTAGTGACCTTTATCTTTTTACTGTTGCCACAAGTTTGAACTATGGATATCCATAGGGTGTATAGATGCATGTGCATTTCTTTTTCTTCTTTTTATGGAGTAACCAAATTATGACTGATTTTATTGTTTGAATTTTGGTAGATGTGATTTTAAATGCTTTCAAATTTTTAAATTTAATTCTATTCTCTATGGTTTTGATCAGTCTGATGGTTGCAGAAGAGCTTAGAAACTAAAGACTATAATCACTTTCATGCATGAAAACGAAAACTTCTTTCAGCATGCTCAGAGAAAGCGATTTACACAATTTTGCACATTAATCTGCTATGGTATATTCTTGTGTGAGGCTTGATAATCCCCATTTAAGCTGTTTGAGTGTGTAATTTTATACGTGATGGTTCATCTGATTCAGATTGAGATTGAATTGCTTGTTATCAAACTTGAAACTTCACACCATACCAAAATGCTAAAATCATGGAAAGCCTATGAACTTCATTAGTCCTGTTTTTGAGATATGTCTGCCTTTCCTATAATAAATTTGCAGTGGGACAGTTTGATGTCAGGGCAGTTATATCTCAATTTGCATCCATTATTGTGTTCATGTAATATATTCAGGTGTAGTAGTGTTAGTACTGGAAAAAAAAATGACTTGTTCATTTCTGTATCAAGATATGATTATCTTATCTGTTTTGTCCTACAAAACCTTTATTATGGATGTATTATTTTCTTCTACCTATAGGATTGATTGCAAATGCTTACCGAACTGTACTACACCTACAACAGCAAGTTATGAATACCATGCTTGATTTAATCGTTTGGCATGACAGGTGTGTAAGGTTTGCAACAGAGGTTGCTGGTGTTCAGGATCTTGGCATGCTAGGTCGTGGTAGTGGAGAGGAAATCGGTACTTATGTTGAAAAACTCATGACAAGTGAGCTTTCTGGAAATGTAATAGATATATGTCCTGTTGGAGCCCTTACCTCAAAACCTTTTGCATTCAAAGCCCGAAACTGGGAGTTGAAAGGAACAGAAACTATTGATGTTACTGATGCTGTTGGTTCCAACATCAGGATCGATAGCAGGGGTCCAGAGGTCATGCGTATTGTTCCAAGGTTGAATGAGGTAGGGTCTTGTAACCTTCATCGTAGGACATGGACATGTCTGTTGCTCCTCTGGATTTTTCTTGGTTGCATCCTACCAAACTGTCTAGTCTCTATCTCTTTTCATAGGCGAAGCACTATTATTTCTCCCTGCAAGTTCTGATTTTGCAGAATAATCTTCTATTGATCAATATCTTCAATTATTTCAAAGAACAATCTTTGGTAATTGTATTCATCAGTCAAACTTAAACACTTCCAGGGATAATTCCAAAAAAGTACCCAAAGGTTTTTTAAACACTTCCAGGCCTTAAGGTAAATTGGTGATATTTTAAAATTTCTTAAGACATGTTTAACAAGCCTACTTTATTCTAAATCTTATTATCTGGGATAATTCCAAAAGAGTACTTAAAGGTAGTTACTTTTTGCAAATCATAGCCCTCTTCTTTGATAATGGAAAAAAAGTGCCTAAACTTGTCCTTTTTGTTGCACTTTGTATCAATTTGTTTTAAGAATGACGATTTACCTGTCATATGTTTTTTTTGAGTAAAAAGCAAATAATCCACAGTTTCCATCCCCCTTAATTTTCCTCCTTGTATGGTACAAAGGAAGAAAATTAAGGAAAAAATGTTTAAGCTGTTTATAAAGCTGTGTGTCCTGAGTATAACTCTGGGTTTGATAAAATTGTGGTTTTGTGGTCCTTCATTTCATTATTTCCTGCATTAATATATTGCAGGATATAAATGAAGAATGGATTTCAGACAAAACACGTTTTTGCTATGATGGTCTGAAGAGGCAGAGGTTAAATGATCCTATGATTCGTGGTCCTGATGGACGCTTTCAAGCTGTTAGCTGGCGTGATGCTCTAGCTATTGTTGCTGAGGTTGTTCAAAACACTAAACCAGAGGACATCATTGGGATTGCAGGCCAGCTGTCTGATGCAGAGTCCATGATGGCCCTAAAAGATTACTTGAACCAACTGGGATCAAATAATGTGTGGTGTGAAGGAAATGGCACTGCTCCATGTGCTGATCTGAGGTCAGGGTATATTATGAACACTAGCATCAGCGGTCTTGAGAAAGCCGATCTTTTCCTTTTGGTTGGCACCCAGGTATGAACATTTGAATTCGGTATTTAAGTTTGCTTTCAACTCATCCTTACTCACTTTTGCTGTATATATTGGCATAATCTCACTCAGCTAGTCAGCTACCCCCATAAGTATGCACTAGTCTCAACTAATTACCCTTCGGGTTTAAAAAGGTTTTGACAACCCCTAAGTATTTTTAGTCTCAATTTACCTCAATTCTGCCAACCTTTGGGTGTGAAATGACAAATATACCTTCATGAAAAGATAAAAAGGGTATTTTCATCATTTCACGCCCAAAAGTTGACAGAACTGGGGTAAATTGAGACCAAAAAACTTAGGGGATTGTCAAAAAACTTTTTAAAGTTAGGGGTAGTTAGTTGAGAAAGTTGCATACTTAAGGATAGCTGAGTCAGATTATCCATCAGCTATCCTTATAATAAATAAAAGGGTATTTTCATCATTCCAAACCCAAAGTTGACAGATTATCTCATATACTGTTGTTTTCCAGCCAAGACTGGAAGCTGCTATGGTCAATGCCAGAATTCACAAGACGGTCCGAGCAACTCACGCTAAGGTCGGTTACATCGGCCCCGCCTCAGATTTCAACTATGATCATGACCATCTCGGCACGGGCCCACAAACTCTTCTCGAAATCGCCGAGGGTCGCCACCCTTTCTGCTCAGCGCTCAAGAACGCCAAAAACCCGGTCATCATAGTTGGAGCCGGGCTCTTCGAGAGAAACGATAAGGATGCAATTTTCGCTTCTGTTCAAACCATTGCCCAGAACAATAATGTCATCAGGCCCGACTGGAACGGGCTCAACGTACTTCTCCTCAATGCAGCTCAGGCCGCTTCTCTTGACCTTGGACTGGTTCCTGAATCAGGCAACGTAGAGTCTGCAAAGTTTGTGTATCTAATGGGTGCTGATGATGTGGAATTGGAGAAGCTTCCAGCTGATGCATTTGTGGTTTATCAGGGCCACCATGGAGACCGAGGTGTCTATCGGGCCAATGTGATCCTCCCAGCTGCAGCGTTCAGTGAGAAGGAAGGAACATATGAAAACACAGAAGGGTGCAGTCAACAAACTGTTCCTGCAGTCCCAACTGTTGGTGATGCCAGAGATGATTGGAAGATCATCAGGGCTTTGTCTGAGGTTTCTGGAAAGAGGTTGCCTTATGATTCTCTTGAGGCCATCAGATCCAGAATCAGGACTGTGGCACCAAACCTTTTGAACACAGATGAAAGAGAACCGGCCACTTTTTCAACTTCGCTGAAGCCTGAGGTCACTGGGAAGATGAGCTTGGATGGATTTGGAACTGCTGTTGAGAATTTCTACATGACTGATGCCATAACCAGGGCTTCAAAGATAATGGCACAATGTAGCGCAAATCTGAAGTAAAATAAAAGCTATGGAGCTTGACTTTGTGTGTGTTTTAGCTAGTGAAGCCTTACTCAGCATATAGTCTGCTGGGAGAAGTAGAGATGTGATTCCAATAACAGTTGTTTGCTCTGCTTGTGTTTTGCAAAAGCATGCTCCGAGATGTAAAAGCACTTCTCTGTAAAACCTTTCCATGTCAAACATGGCTTTTAATTTATGACTGCTTGGATTTTTCATTAAATCGTCAGAAAATACATATTGGGAATAGTGGCAGAAAATTACCTTGTACTTTTAGTTTTTTTTTTACTTGAACTAGTATTTTGTGTCAATTTATTCCAAAATAATGATATTGCCCCCATATTTTAAACTAAAAAAATGCAGAAAGAAAGAATTATCTCTCACAGAGCTCTCTGTCGCCGCACCCCCAAAGCCATGGCTCTTACCATGGTCTATGTCATAGTTATGCTTCTCTCTTCTATATCTTTTCTCTCTTGCACCTCCTCTTCCGAGTCTGCCAAGGTTTTTTCTGCTAGGCTTCCTCTCAAACCGCCTCTAGCCGTCGCGACGTTGACCTCCTCCCGCCACCAACGACGCATCTTCCGACTTGTTGCGCTCCTTCCTCTGCAACTCCGGGGGTTTCCGTTTCTCAGATCGATGTCCCTGATGCTGCCGCCGTCGCCTTTGAAGCCGCCGTCGTCTCTGATGTCGTCGCAGTCTTTGATGCCGCCGTCGCCGCCATCTCTGGAGTCGTTCCTAAACCCGCAGCCTCTGTCTCTGCAACTGTCGCCAACGCGTCCATCTCCCTGGCCTCCGCCATCGCCGCAGTCGCCGCCACGAAAGTCCCTGTCGCCGTCCCTGCAACGGCCACGCCTCCTCCCTAGCCTCACCACCGCACCTTTTGCCCACGGGTTTCAGGGACGATTGCTGGAAGGGATCCCTGAGTCAAGCCAGTTCTTCCTTTAGTATTGATGATCACAGGCTCGGTTTTACAGTAGAAGAAAAGTGTCATCCTTGGGAGGCCCAGCGGCATCCAAGCCCTACCTTGAGCATTGCGGATCAGTACTTTTTAATTTATACTTTACTGGCCTATGGATTGGGCTGGGACTTCCGGTATCATCTTCTCATCCCCCACCTCTCCTTCATACCTTTATGGCGGCCGTCCGGGCATTCTAACATCGGATTTCAAAACCGTCAGTGACGGTTATATAGATAAAATGAACGATGAACTTTATGTTCGATGTATGTTCTTTTCTAGTGGTCAAAGAGCCTGTTCCTTGATGCGCTTTTCTGTTCTGATCTAATATCAATAAAATTTGCACCTTTTAGTCAAAAAAATGCAGAAAGTAAAAGAATTGTTTTCAAATTTTACGATCAATTTTTTTTAATCTACCTGCTTAGTCAAATTATTTTGATTAGGTTTATCAATTTTAAATAAATTAGTAAGCATAATAACGAAATCACGCAATGAACTTTAGATTTACTAACAAAATAGGAAAATTATAAAATAAAAAAAAAACGCTCTCGTCTACCCTAACCACCAGGGTCCCTGCTACCCTAGCCACCAGGGTTCAGCCGCCGTCACCGCTCGCCACCGTCGTCTTCTCCGGCCTCCTCGACGTCCTCGCTACCGGCTCGGTCGCCATCGTCGTCTGTGCACCACAACTGCCACCGTCGCGCCTCTTCTCAGCAGTCGCGCCGCCTGCCTCCCTCGTGGTTCCTCTAAGCTCCGTCGCCCTCGTCGCTCTCCAGCACCTACTCCCCTTCCATTTTCGGCCATCCTGTTTCAGATCTACCGCTACACGGTCTTTTCTCGTCGAAAATGGTACCGCCCGGCCAGATCCAAACCACTCCCGACATGCCACAACAGCACGGTTCTCCTGACGTGCTTGGAGCCCTCCCCGGTGAACTCCCTGTGCCGCCTGAGGTGCATCCACCTTCTCTGACAGATCTCGGGCAATGGAGGAATCCCCTGGCTCTGAAGGATAAGTCGGGGTCGAACCAGGGTGAGACTCAAGGCGGTGGGTCACCGGTGACCGGTCTGAACCAGGGAGGATGGCATCTGGTGGTGTCGGACGCTCCTCGGGACCGGCTCTCTCTCCCTCAACCTTCAGCTCTAGCGGAGGTGGGCAGTACCAACCATCTGACGGAGGTGGGCAGTTCCAGCCATCTACTGGTCCGGCCGTCGGACACGAACTCTCGACGTCCCGGCGGACGAGGGTCGGATGGTAGGCCAACGGAGGACCAATCATCTCGCATCGCCCTGGTCCCGGACTGGGAGGACGATGATGATGAGATTGTGGTCTCAGAGGAGGGCGTTCCATTATTCACAAAGGGAACGTATCAGTTTTCCCTCGCAGCTAGGGTTGTTGGTGATCGGATCTACAACCAAAACACAGTCTGCGCGATGATGCTCCAGAAATGGAAAGTGACAGGCATCCAGGTGGAATTCATGTCACCGGAAGTCACAGGCTACCACTTCCCGTCTGAGGAATCGATGGATAATGTCCGCCACCGGGGTCCATGGAGCTTCAAGGGATACCCCCTCCTGCTGGAGCCCCTCAAGCAGTTTGTTCGGGCCAGTGATATCAATTTTCACCACGTGGAACTCGGGGTCCGGGCGCTCAACATCCCGGGAAAGGCCAGAAATGACTACGTCCGTGGCCTCATCGCTGCCAACATTGGTACCCAGGTCCCGTCGGCCCCAATTTCGTATGCTCGCCGGGAGGACATGTTCTTGTGGCTTAGGGTTCGGATGGAACTACAACGACCTCTACGGCGGAGACTTCGTCTCTGATTCCCAGGTACCACGACATATGCGATAATTGATTTACAATATGAAAGGGTAGTCGATTTCTGTCGCATGTGTGGAATATTAACCCATAGGATTTCGGGATGCACGACCCCGCTGCCGGGGATTGGTCGGGAGGAGGTTCGGTATGACCGATCTATTCTGGCCCCAAATCAGATGAACGTGGATAGGCTGCTGGGGACGGTCTGGAATACACCCCCCCCCCCCCCCCCCGGTGACCCACCCGTCTATCACGTATCTTTTGAGTGATTTGTCCCTGAACCCGATGATCCAATCCAGGGAGATCACTATGGGTGAACAGTTACCCGGCTCAGACCATTCGAAGTCTGATTATCTGGCTAAGGTTACCCCAGGAGGGGCAACCAAAATGTTGCAAGAGGGAGCGCACCGTGTCTTTGGGCCGCCATCGGGCTTTACGAAGCCTGATAATCTGGGTAATGTCCATTCTGCTGATGATACTTTGGCCCGAACTGGATCCGCTGATGCTGAAATGACCCGAGAGGGGAAGGATAAGGATCCCCAAGGGCTGCAGAAAGATCCTCAGTCTGGACTGGGACATCAAACAGACCCCCAGGCTGGATTAGGAAAATGAGGGCCCAGCCGAGGTAAGGGTAAGATGCCCACCATGAAGACAAGGAGCGGATCCCTATATGATCGCCCACCGGAGGTGAGGGAGATGCAGGAAGACTTGCCTCCCCAGCACCACACACCAGACCAGACCTACCAGAAGACGGAGGGGGCAAAACAGTCGGAGGCACATGTGTCTCCAATGCAGGAATGACCCGACCCAGCAGGGGTGGGTGGAGTCGCCTTCAGACTATACCTACAGACCCGGGGCAGCCAATGCTGGAAGGTCCCGGGCAGCCTACACATTCAGCAAAATTTACTTTCATGCATTCTGATTATTTGTTTTATGTTTGGAACACTTTTTCATCTGTTTGCTTTAGAACTATTTCTTTTATCTCTCGTTATATTGGGACGGTTGTAAGGAGTTGGCTTAAGTTTGTGCCCACGATCCTAAGTGGGCTATTATTATGGGTCCATGAGCGCCGGGCTTGCTACGGTCGGCCCGGACATACATCTGGAACCCGAGGCGGTCACGCCTCACCCTACTTGATTACCATTTGGTATTAATGAAAGTCTCCGGTTACCCGTTTCAAAAAAACAAAATCACGCAATGTGAATTAAAAATAAATAAAATAATATATTATATTATATTCACTAATCAATTTAAAACCGGTTAGTAAAACGAAGAAAAATCAATTTTAATAGTAAAATTTGATCATCGATAATTTTGGTTATGTTAAAAAGTCATTAGTAGTAAATCAACCAGTCGAACTCCCGTTCAAAAAAAAACAGTCAGAACTCACACCCTTAGGTACAGATATGAACAAATATAAGGTAATGGAAATTCCTAATTTCAAGGGTACAATTGTTATTCTTAAGTAAATCGACACAATGCAACAAAATAAAAGTTTATGGTCACCACTAACAGTTTAAAAATAAGGATACCACCCTAGAAAAAGTAGATGATACATTATGTGTTTTTGCAACTAATAATGTGAGTGAGTAAATAATCTTCATTTCCTAAAATTCAATAGCCATTTCATTGCAATGTATAGCAAGTTCTTACAATAACCAGAAACTTACTCATCACTCACAGGTACAGTACCAAACCTATTCAGTATTTTGATGTGAGCCTTACAGAATGAGTCACATCTTCAAAACCCAGAAGCTAGACAGCTTTGCTTCTTTTTATTGTTGATGAAATCAATTTCTACAGAAACAAAGTGACCACATTTCTTGATTTGGCCCCTATCACTCACCATCTTTGGCCTTTGAACATGAAGCAATACCCGTCTGTTTATACGAACCTTCCCAATCCCTTCCATTAAATTTCTTTATTTCAACATGGGCCAATGTACCAGGATCCACACACCTGAAAGTAACAGCAACTCCATCTGGATTTGATCTTGGAGTATAAAACGATGTTATGCCACAAACCTTGCAGAATGTGTGTTTAGCAGTATGAGTGCCAAAGGTGTAGGTTGTGAGGAACTGTTTGGAATCACCCAAAAGCTCAAACCTTTCAGAGGGGACTATGAAGTTAATGTTGCCCCTCATGCTGCAGTCGGAACAGCTACATTCCCAAGCCACAACACTAGCAGGAGCTTGGACTCGCCATCTTATTCTCTTACAGTGACACCCCCCGTTATGCACTACTGCCTCTGAATCCATCTCACAGGAACTCTATTCTTCAATGGTGAAAAAGGTGTTGCAAAATTAGATGCCAGAAATGAGTTAAGGGGTTATTTGCAGATAGCTATGATACGCCTTTTACACTTAATTGTCCCTAGGTTTAGACTTTTTCATTCAACCACCTACACTTTCAAAAAATTGCATATAGCTCTTTTTCTCAAAAATGACAAAAATACCCTTGACCACAATCTCAAAAAATACCTTTTTTTTGTCTTTTTAATAGGTTTATCTTTTGAGGAGTCTTTTAACATCTACTCAACCGTTTTCTACACATAGTTAAAATGTTTTTGACAATTAGGAAGTCTTTTTAGATATTAGAGTCTAGGACATTTTCGTCATTTTTTGGCAAAAACTAGCTATGTACATTTTTTTGAAAGTTTAAGTAGCTGAGTTAAAAGTGTAAAAGGTGGGGAGTTATCTGCAATTATCCCTAAATAAACAAGAGTAAGAAAAATGTATATCCAGTGGAAATAAAAATGCTCATAGGGCAGCAGAGTTGTGCCCAGGGTTATATGGGACAATTGATGTCAAATATCAAAAACAAGAGCGATACAAAAACATGTACAATGATGAGCATGATACATATGTTCCAATGATCTAATCTAGTATTTCACGGTATGCAGAAACCTCAGACATACTTCAAACCATGTTATATGTCAAAGATGGGACGTCATAGAAAAGCTTCAAGCACAGATAATGTTTTCTCAATAAGCATGCACTGAAATAAGGCATAAATTATTCTAGGGATAACGTCGATTCCTAGCCCAGTCAGAAAAGTCATTTGCACATCTTAAACCGTGCTCCACCTTTTGTCACAGATCCTAACAAAAAAGTGGCACACGTCTACAAAAAGTAACAACCACGTGTAAAATAATTATGAAAAAAATGGTGTTCCTTGTAACAAAATACCACCTTTCTGTTACTTTTTGTAACAAAATACCACCTTTATGTTACTTTTTGTAACAAAATACCACATTTGTGTTAGGATCTGTGACAAAAGGTGGAGTACGGTTAGGACGTGCATATAACCTTTCTGACTGGGCTAGGAATCGACGTTTTCCCATATTCTATCCAACCCCTTTTCTTTTGTTCCTGTTGAAGAATCTCTCTACAGATAACCCTTCAATTTCCAAGTAAAACTAATGCCATGTCAATTCCAGAAACCATGCAACAACGAAAAGGTCATTCCTTTAACAAAAGAAGTGTGTGCATTAGTTTTATATCAGCAATTAACACAGCAGGATCCAATTATGGGTCTTTGACTCAACCTATTAATTATCCTAATTAATTGTCAACAGATCATTTTAAGAATCTAATTAATCCCAAATTCACAACCACTCCTGATGATTCAGGTTCAAACTCTGAATACCCAAATCTAAAAATGCAAAGACAACCCAACAAAACAACATTTACAAAATCAACAAGATTGACAAGTTACCAAGTCCACAGACTAATTTGGTAAGCAAAGAAGCAGAAATGGAAGAACAAATTAGTATCACATAAACCGGAGCCTCACCGGACCTCAGCTCCGCTCTCCCTGACCAAGCAGCAAAGACTGCTTCTTCATCTTTTGACTTAGTTTTATCTGTGCAGTTTCAATGGCTGAGTCAGAATCTACCCTTACATTGGGCCTGATATAGCGCTCTTGGGCCTGTAAGAGACTAAGCCCATATGCCCATGAATCAGCTTTTTTTTATCAACAAATACTTTCATATTATAAAAAAATGTTATTAAAATAAATAAGATTAGGTGTATTTGAGACAATAGCATGTGTTGATGCCGATGAGTGTGGGGTAGGGCCTTCAAAAATGGACCAAAAGCCCATATCGGATTGGTATATAGCCCAAGATTATTGTCAAGTTAGGGTACACATAATGTGCCCCATAATGCCAAATCAAGGGCAAAAGAGCAAAGGGACCCTCCCTCCAACCGACCTTTACCTCATACATACTCCTCTTTTTGGTACAAAGTTTAGAGGACCACACTTCTATTTAATGACCCAACTAAACCATATATGTTGTTTGGTTAAAAACTCATCTTTATTTGTCGATTTTAATTATTCGTTCGGATTTAATTCGAATTCATATATATAAAATATTTATTTTAAAATTTTGATGTAGACTACCTTATTCATCAAGTTCTATATATTTGTTCTCTATAGACAGTGGTATGGTATGGTAACTTTTATTTCTGATTTGACATAACTATTGTTTACGTGGATATTCATTAAGAACTAACTACTTTTTAGTGAATTCAATGAGTGTAAGCATGGAGGTGCACAAAAGTAGTACCTTGCATCTAAGACTAATAACTAGCTTGTGAGATATAGATATTTAAAGTAAATGATGATGACAAATATGTGGTCCACAATAGTAACCCAAAGAAGAAGGTGCAATAGAATTGGCTATTGGTTTCATCTACAAACTTTAATTGCAAAGGAGTGGGTGGAGTGGAGAAGAGTGGCTAATTATAATCTCCATGTTGATGACTTTGATGGGTTTGGGGTGTTGCTTTCTTCATAGGTTCCTCCTTTTTTACAAGTGAGTGTGGCTGCATGTTTTGTTGCTCTTCACATCAACCATGCACCACACTTAACCTCATTGACTTTATCTTCTTAATGTGACTATGACCCTTCATTGCCCTGCCCTATATTAGACTACTCTCAAAGTTATTCATATGCATATCTTGAGTACAATTTAATTTGTGTGGATGTTATTTTCTTATACTAGCTTACAATATTATAATAGTCAAAACTTCTTATTTAGTTCATCCATATTTATTGCTAGGATCTTAATATTATAGTAGAGTATATATATAATTGCAGAAAAAAAGTATATCATGAGATACTTTTATTTGTAATTTCAAGATTTTTTTTATAATTATAAAAAAGTACTCTGAATTAGTTTTTTATTGAAATATAAATGACAATGATGATAATGAGAGAGAGAACAAAATCCATAAAACTCTCTCTAGCTTTCCTCTTTGTGTCCTAATGACACCACCAATCCCTCCGTCCATGTTCCCTAGCCACGACATGTCCATATCGGTCACCAACCACGTGGGTATACACGAAGCCTCTTTCTCGTTGGCGCTACCTTTATTCCCCACCTCAGAGTTTGTCAAGCCTCCCCAAGGGACGAAGATTATAAAAGGGCCTTCTCGGGTTCCCTCTCAACCATCGTCTCTGTTGTCACCCTCCGCTGATCACGACGGCTCTGGTGATCCTGCCTCGCCCCTTCCACGAGGTCATCTGGCCAAAACGAGCATATCGAACGACAAAATCACAGCAATTCATTCTCGTTCTTTCATCAGTCGATCAAGCCACTGTCGCTATCGACGACATGGTAACTACTGTCATGTCAATCATCAGCCCTCATGTCTCTTCGGCCATTGGCGACACACGAGATGGGCCACTCTACCCAGTTTCCATACAAGGGTGTCTCTATCTTTAGACTCTCTCGTTGGTCGCATCAGACAAGCCCGCAAGCCAGCCATAAAGAGACGACCTCAAACGTTGTCCTCTGTCCCGGCCGACTGGAAACCGTCCATGGTGTCGGGGGATCTATCATCACCTCCCCCCTCCCTGAAGGATATCAAGGGAGTTCTCGTAGCATGCTCGCTTCCCATAGGTACCCGAGGCTTTCTAATCACTTCTCAGCCAGTTAGGTTGGCGGGATTGTACAAGGAATGTTGTATTTGGTTACAGCTTCGCCACCATGTCCCTTGATGATATTCAGGAGACCTTTATTTCCTTCTCCCTCTTCCCGAATGAGGACGCCGTCATCGAGGTCCCTTACTCACCGCTGGATCAAACCTCTCTTGTTTGGCTCCGGTAAGGAATGATAGGACGTCTGCTCTTTCAAGGACCTTAGAACGGGAACATCATGTTACGAGTCGTTACAAAGGGGTGGGGTCCCTCGACCGATGGCTTTTTAATCAAACATTTGTCTCCAGTGGTGTATGAGTTCTATTTCTCTTCGCAGAAGGCGATGGATTGGCTATGACGTGACGAAATTTGGTGTTTCGGCCTTGCTCCCCTTATTATCACTAACCTGCCAAGTCATGGGTCGTCTCTGACCTCACTGGATCAGATACAGTTGTAGGATCAGGTATGTGGTCTTCCACCGAAGGTGATGATAGTGACGGCTGGTGCCACTATGGGCAACACATTTGGGAGTTGCGTTAAGATGCAGTCTGACAACTAAGAGCTTTGTTGGGATGGAAAAGTGTGTTTCCAAATTTTGGCAAGACATCGCTACCCCTTGCGTCACTCTATGGTCTTGCGATTCAAGGAATTTTCTTAGCCTGCCTAGGTTAAACTCAAGTATGAGCGGTTACCATTATTATGCTTCATTATGGATATTTGGGGCATGCGGTTCCAAAATGCGACACACCTTTGTCGGATGTACAAAGGTTTGACCTTTCCCTAGGTGTAGATGAGATTGCTAAACTAGGTCAACAAAACAATAAGGACTGGAAGGCTCTACCACCCATGCTTTCCCTAGAAGTCCCCTAGTCTTCTCGCCTATATCTGTTAGAGGACAAAATATGACACCCAACGTCTTGTCTAATTCACCAGCACACATCGGGTTCCCCACGCTCGTTTGGCCCACCCGCTACTCGGGAGAGACCCAAGCGGTATGGCTCGGTATACGAGGTTGGTTGTGACAACCAACGTCCTGCCTAACCTAAGGATAGGCAGGATAATCCCAACAAGTTCTCTAGGAGGGCGTTAGGCTCCCTCCGAATTAATTGAGCCGAAGATGACTCTAGCCAAGAAGAGGGTGGAAGAAGCTAAAGATTATCCGGAAATATCATACAAGGGCTGAAAAATGGCATCGTCGAGATTCATAAGGCCTCTTGGAGGTTTTTGGGTTGTTAGGGAGGAATGGAAACCAGACCCATCTTGGAGTTCTCCACCAGTCCTAGAGCTTCTTTCCTACACCACGCGCATTATCCAAATTTTCAGTGGGCCTCATGAAACAATCAAGCTGCATCTAGGCACATATGGTTGGCTTCAGGTAATATCGGGATTGGTTTGACTGAATTCTATCTGTTTTCTTTTTGAATTGGTGGAATTCAAAAAATCCTCGAACATTTCTATCTATTATTAAACGAGATATTTGTTCTAGAGTGAGACACTCCTACCTCTCTCTAGAATTCTCAGTCCCAAACCCAAGCCCGGTCATTTCTTTTCTATCTTTTCGTCGGCGACTTCTATGGCTCTTTTCCATGAAAGTCGCCGATGTTTCCTTTTTCCCTCCCCTCTCATCACCTTCATCCCCTTCCTCTCCCTCAGCTTCTCCCTTGTCTCTCCTCTGTTGACGCCTCCTCAGATCTTACCGTCATGGTGTCAGATCTCTGTGCCTTTGTACTAGATCTGCTCTTTCCACACCAGATTTGCTCTCCGGTCCGCATTTTTTCCGATCTTCGGAACGATGTGCTCGTGGATTCATTATTTCTGCAAGATCTCTTCTTGGTGGATGTCTGGGTTCGTCAAGGTGAGTTCCTTGTGCTTTACTATTTGGGGGGTTGTTTGAACCGACTGTTCCCCTGGTTTCTCCCCTTTTATGGGCTTCCCCTTTCCTTGGTCGTGTTATTGGTCGGGGGCTCGTTCGTTTGTGTTGGCTTTGACGAGTGGTTTCAGCCATGTTGGCTGATGTTGGGAAGTCCGTAGGGTTGGGGACACTGGGGTTTCGGTTTTTTGGTAGGTTTTCTCCCAATGGAACAGTCTCTGTCGATTATTGGTGTTGACCGTCGACGTGTCGGTGCCTGTTTTTTGGCGTTGATGAGACTGGGTTCTCTTTCAACCCTCGGCGGTGAACCGGACCGTTTGGAGTTACAGGCGGCGTCTTCTATTGGCTTGTCTTTGGAGTTGTTCTCTCAGTTGTTTTTTGTTTTTATCTTTTCGTTCTTGAGCTTCAAGGTTGTTTTTTTGGGTTCTAGACCCATGTTCACTCTGACTGGGGCTTAATAATTGTAAAATTAGAGTTACAGACTTCTTTGGTTCGTTTTCTTACCAATGTTTGGGGCTTGGTTTTCTTAAATGTTGTTTAATATGAGATTGTTAGAGCTTGTTAGTTTCGATTATAATTGAGGATGAGGCATGTCTCGATTCTTTGATTTTTTTTTCTTAGTTATATTAGAGGAGAATCCGAAAGAATTACCTTACTGTTCTTTTTATCTCAAAAGTTTGAGTCAGTCCATTAATAAAATATTTATTGATAAAAAAAATATTTCTATCTACTTTGAGACAAACAGGATCCGATAATCCTGGCAAGTCAACATGCACCATCACATTTTATTACATACCAACTACCGAGTACCACATTAATTTAACCACTGAACGAAGTGTAAAGTTTTGACTCTTTGACGAGGACATAGAGATCAACCAAAGCCGGAAATCAACTCCCTAGTATCGGTTGAAGTAGCCATCTGGGTACAACTAAGTGAATGAAAAAAATATATTTATAAAGGTTGAGAGTGTACTTATATTAAAATATATGTTTAATTATAAGGTGTGATCTAATGTATTAGATTAATTATATCATAATTGCAACAAAAAATAACTAAAGAAGTAGAGTTTTGTTAGGGTTGAGAGCTCTCAACCCTAGTTGTTTGTAACTGTGATCATAAAACAGTTACCTTACACGTCTCTAACTATATAAGATCGATCGTGAGTCTTTTCTTCTCTCTATTCTTGATAGTACTCTTCTCTGTGCATCCACAAGTTAGCGGTGCTGTATTGGGAGGATAGTGTATCGGTGACGGACCGCTACCCTCTGTTGAGATGGTGTTCTCCTATGCACATCCACAATCTGGCGCTGTTGTATTGGAAGGATGGTGCATCGACGACGATCTGCGACTCCCTGTTGTGGTGATGCTCGCATTCTCTTTGTTAGCCTCCCACGTCTCAAGCGGGGACACAGTCGACGATTTAGTCGGGAAAAATCAGACGAATCAGACGAGGAATGCTATGCAGCCTCGCCAAGCCCGATGAGTAAGCAAGGATTCATGGATTTTTATTGGGATAGATCCTTGAATCATACATATCCTCTCCTACAGACTATCAGGTTCAAGTTCGATCAGCCACATCATGGCGAACATATTCCTTGGGAAGTAGGGATCAAGCAGCGTTTAGGCACTATTTTGAACAGTTCTTGCTAGTTTGCGCCCTTTGCTTTTAATTTCTATTCTAGTTTTGGTTTCAATTATTGTTTTAGTTCTGAACCTTACTTACCACCACCGTCTCATGTAGGAACAATTTTCTTGTCTCTAAGTTTTTGGATTAATGACCCTTTAAGGGCTATGACCAGTGTAATGACTGTTTTATCATCTTAATACAACTATCACTAATCCTAAAAAATGGATTAGATTATATTTCAATAAATTCTAAATGTTCATAAATTCTTAGGAACGAAGAATTAAAAATAAGTTTTAAAACATGAATGAGACGGTAAAACGCATGTCTACGCTAATTTAACTAGTCGTGAGTGGTGCTTAAAAAACTCTATCGCTTGTTCGAGAACCTATCTCGAGGAAACCCCATCCCTATGATATCTATGGAGCTTTCTCTCCCTACCACCACCGCTGACAAGCCTGTCTGCCCTATAGGTCTTGTCTCATCGTCGTTTGTCACCATGTAGTTCTCGGCACTTGTTCCTCCCCCTCGTCCCTCCTCTGAGATTGAGTCTCAACTAAAGGCTCGAAGAAGAAGGAGACCGAAGAAAACCCTAACCGGGAAAGCTTCTCCACCTCTCATCCCTTCTCCACCGTCCACCGAGATACCACCATCATCTACGACTATCGTTTCTTTCTCTCCAAGGTTCTCTACCACCAACCGTGAAGCCACATAGAGGTTGTCCGGTCAAAAACCCATCAGTTGCTTCTTCTGCAAGCAAGCCACCAGTCATGGCTCTCATCGCCGCTCTATCACCACTCATTGATCTCAGTATTTTCCCGCCACCATCCATCGCTCCCAGCAACATCTCGCCGCCTCCCTTATATCGTGGCCCTTTTCGTGGAAGAGTACCCATGATTGAAGCCGGGAGAGAGAAATTGGAGGCGCTTATCAACAGGGATTCTAGCATCTCGTGGAGCGCCCCCTACGCCGCCATATGTTGCTGAGGTTCAGAGAATTTTCTGAACCAATATGTGACTCCCTCACCTACACAAAGTTGTCTTCCTTCTGTTTTCAATATGGGTTGATCGGTCATGTCATCCAGGAGTGTGACCAGGGGATGGTGGGTACCCCACGGTTCGACTCCTCTATTTTAGAGTTCCATAAGGATCAAAATATTAAGCCATATGCAACCGATTGGGGGAATCAGGGGCCTTGGAGCTTTCCTTTAGGAGCAGGGTCTATATTCCCGAGTATTATACCAAAGGGCGCCTTGCCTCGGAGAAGAGGCCCGATTGTATTCTCGATTAATATACCTAAGGGTACAAATCCTCGAGTCAACATCCAGGTCAAGACAGTCGATCCATGATGGAAAAATTTGATGGTCGGCCAACTATCTAGTAGCAAGAAAACCGAAGTTTCAGGTCTGCCTGGGCACAGAGATAGAACTGGAGCTAGAGCTGGCACTGGAAGACTGAAGAGGGGGTTTGCTAGTGAACCCCGGGATGATCAGGCGAGGGGTGGTAAGCGGTCTCGCTAGAGGAATGTTAGGATCCTCTGACTTGAGGGGCTGGCTTCAGGAGGGGTCCTGGTTGAAGCCTTGCCTCTTACAATTGATGCAGTTCAAGTTCGGTCGCTTTGCCCCCCAAATGCAACGTGTAGGTACTACCTTGAGCATGATTTTCAGTTTCATTTTCCAACCCCCACCTTTCCTTCATATTACTTATGTGGCGTCTCAATACCGTTCATAATAGTTATATTGTTAAAAGAACTGTAGAATTTTATGTTCTATGTCTATTCTTGTTTAGTGGCCAAGGAATACTAATCTTAGCGCACTTGATTGTAGTTTATTTCGGAGTTTGATAAAATTACACCTTTCGATCAAAAAAACTAGTCGTGAGTAAAATTCTTAAACATGCAATTGTGATTGTTTAAATCAAATAGAAACTGAAACATTATTGGAGATGTATCCATTACAATATAACTTTGGGATAACACATTCTTCGCGGTCTTTTAATTTTACTGATACACCAGAAATTAAGAAAAAGGTGAACAGCTAGCTAAGAGCACTCTACTACCACACGCAGAAAAGCCATGACTATGGCCATGGTCTTTTTCATGGCCTATGCGATGGTTATGCTTATTTTTTCTATATATCCTCTCCCCCTGCATCTCTCTTATGGGTCCTGTGAAGGTTTTTTCTGCTGGGGTTCTTTTCGAGCTGTCGCTAGCCACTACGATGTTGGCTCCTACCCGCCACCAACGAAGCGTCTCCCGATATTGTTCGGTCCCCCCTCTACAACTCTGATGGTTGTCTTCTGTCTCACCTCGACGTCAATCGACCTTAAAGCCGCCTTTGAAGCCGTTGCCGCCGCATCTGAAACCGCCACCGACGCGTCCTCCTCCATGGCCTCCCCCACCGCACCCTTCTTGACCCCTCTGGTTAATCAAGTGGGTCTTCTTTTAGTTTATTTGCTTTCGTTTTTGCAGGGTCAATGACTAGGGAGCAGAGAATGAAAGGAATTCAGTGTTCTAGGGATTGGTCATGGGAGAGGTCCCTGGTAAGAGCTCTGCCTCCCTTTGAAACTGACGGAAGCAGGTTCGGTCGCACTCTACAAAGTATGCAGCGTTTAGGAAACACCTTGAGCAGTCATAGTTAGTTTCTTCATAGTTTAGTTTTACCTTGCCTATATGGCCTTTTCAATACCGTTTGTAACGATTCATCTGTCTTAGAGTTATTTGTAAAAAGACCTTCTAGGACTCTATTTAGTGTAGTGGCTCTTTTTTTTTTTTGAGCGAAAGGTGCAATATTATAACTTTTATAGTCGACTACATTGTTGTGCATCGAGGAACATGCTCCTCGACCAAGGAAGGTCAGTATAAATGAACAATGGTTCACTGAGCCTTTTCATATCATAACCGTCACAGACAATATTTTGATGCCCCACGGGCAAAGACAGAAGACGAGGGGGGAACGGGGTACCGGAACTCAGAGAGCTCAATAGTGGTGATGGTGGGAGGCAAAGCATCGCCTAGGAACCCTTCCCAGGGTCAGTCCTTGATGCTACTTTCCCTAGAGAAATCCTTGATTCTCTGTTCGGCAGGCATTGATCTTGCAAAGCCAAAACAAATAAAAAATTAAAAAAGACCATTTCGATTAGCCAGATCCATAATCGTAAAAGGGGTCGAGGTGGTTGAGACGGTGGAGGCCAGGGAGAAGGACGCGCCGATTGTAGATCCAGCGGCGGTGACTTCAGGGGTGGCATCCAAGACGGCGGCGACATCAAAAGCGGCGACGACAGCAGGGACGACAACGGCTTCAAGGATGGCGGCGACAACATCAGGGACGACGGCTGTAGAGACGGAAACCCCCGAGGCGGCGGATTCAGGGGTACTTCAGGGGCGGCGCCGACGACTGTAGAGGCGTCGGCGGCTTCAGGCGGCTTGAAGGTTGGTTGACGCCGAGGTGAGCCAGACGACAACCATCAGGATTGTAGAGGGGGGACCGAACAGGATCGGTAGACACGTCGGTAATGGTGGGGGAGAGTCCACGACGCGGTGGCTAGCGGCGACCTGAGAGGAACCCTAGCAGAGAAAACTCTCGCATGACCTAAAAGGGATGTACAGAGTAGATGGTGGATGGAAAAGAGAAGAACAACCATAACATAAGGTATGACAATTGCTATAACCTTATACCCTGATGGTGCGTACGACGATATAATCTCAAAACCCTAACAGAGAGTCTTGGTTTATTCACTGAATATATTTTTTTAATTTCTCTATTTTGCAATAATGACTTTCTTTATTATTTGAATAAAATATATACATCTTTTAGTAAAAAAAAACACCGAAAATTATGGGTTGTCGTATCAAAAACATGTCATTTTCCTTGTAAGTATAAAAATTCACTGACTTTATTAATTTTGAAATTATTCCGGTAATTAATTTGGATCAGTCTTTTATCCCTGACTTAAAATATTTACACGATGATTTGACGTTGTTAGACGAAATTAACTAACTCCTAGATATTTTTTAATCTATGAAAAATTGTGAAACCGTATTTGTGATAAAACAGTACATATACAATATGTTTTTACAAATTGAAAGACGTGTATTAATAAGATTTCCCTATAATATTTTATGATATGACTGATGTGCATGAATCTATCCATTTATTGAAATACATTAACACAAACCAACAAACATATTGTGATGGATACTATATTTTTTAGTTTGATTGATTTTGGTTTTTGCTCTTTCTTCTTTTTGTTTTACTTTGTCATGAAATGTTTCAATTTCAGACACAAAATACAAAACATCCTGAGTCCTAATCCTTTGTCTGTATCCCAAAACCCGATCCAATCAAGTTTAGTTTTCGGCAATAAAGACATAATTAGTGTCCGTGAACAATTTAATAATTCTGTGTAAACTCATGTATGTCTAAACTCTATCCTGAATCACATTAAAAAAGCACATCTTAAATGGGAGATTCTTGGTAAAATATAGAATAATTAGTTGCTAATTAAACATAAACAAATGCACGAGAGGAATATTCCCAATAAAAATTAATACTAAAAAGACGACTGCCATCTTATGCTAATCACTTCGGTATCTGATAAAACAGGAAAGGCAGTGTCTGGTGGAGGCTTGGAGCTATTTGCATGTGCTAACTTTGAGCTCTGTTTGATAAACCATTTTAAAAAGGAAGCTACTTAGTTTCTTTAGTAAGATTTGTAGAAAAGAAATAGACAATGTCAATAAACTTACAACAATTCATCAAGTTTTATTATATCAAAAATGTTATTAGAATCATAGTTATTTTTATATTCGTTACATCAACTTTTCAAATAATAATACTATATTTTGTTAATAAAAAAGTACTCCATATCTTAAAAAAGAAAAGGTACTTACATGACAACATTCTTACCAAAACAAGCAACGATCTAGCATTTTTTTTTTGAAATTTCACGAATACGAGATGAAATTTTTGATTAGATAGTGGTGTATACATATTAAGATCTAGGGATGAAATCTACTCAAAACTTATTTTTTGTCGCAAATCAAAGAATTATGCTGAACCATATACTCTAACTCGGTCGTGCATCAGACTTGTCTAATAAACAAATATATCATATTGTGCAACTTAAAATTAAATAAATATAACATAGCCGTATATATAACAACAAATGTTAATTACTTCTATATAGTTCGATGTAGAATTTATGCATTAGACCGTTTTGATATAATATTTTTTCATTATAAAAAAGATCAATTATATTGGTTTATCACCTTATGTATCGATAATATATTAATATCTTTTTAATACATTGACAATTCAAATTAATTCTCAAGTTTATAGAATTAAGATTTAGCGCACTGATAATTAATTTTAAAAAACAAATGAACCTGAAAGGGATGGTACTCTTGATTCCAACCTTTGATTTCAATTGGATCTATCGCTTGTTTATAGTTATCAAGTCTCATAATCCGTGAACAATTCACGGCTCTTTACCTATTTTTCATGGTCTTGTCCATTCAAATACATTTGTGTGATGAATCATAATTTAAGCATCCTAGTCTTATCTATACACTTTTATTGCCTCACGAGGAACTACGATATTAATGTCACCTCTGACACACGCACGTGATAATAATCTCTATCATAAGTACTTTCTATTAATTTGATTGAACTGTAATAACCAACGTGTCCTTGTATATTTGGTTGTGTTTGGACAAGCAGGTTTTAATCGACGGTTCGGTTAGTGTAGTGGTACATTGGTAGTGAAGCAGTGGTAGGGTTGTGATTTCTTCTGTTTTCAATTTTCATTATGGTTTTGACTGTTCAAACCAAACAGACGTACCTATTGGTTTTTCCTTATACTTTAGTGCAGCGTGCGTACGAGCCAGCTGGTTTTCACCGGTCAAAACCATTTAGTAACAAGCACGTGAAAATTAATTGGGTATGAATTATCATTATTGTTGTAAATATATATAAATACTAGATTAGTAGATTAACGGAACTACTTAAATATAAAAGGGTGGTAGAACACAAAATAGAGTAACTCTCTTGTTCTTTTATTTCTCACAATATTACACAAAGAACACTATCATGTATGGAAGCTTTTTTTCTCTCTCTGCAAAAGTTCATGGGTTCAACCTCTACTTATAGGAGAGATTTGCAGAGACACAATTTTTCCCATATTTAATGTTGTGGAGCCAAGTCAACTATTGTCAACCTAACCTCCTCAAGACATGGTGCATGTCTTCTTTTATGGATGTGAAATGTGGGGCCATATTTTCATAACACTCCCCATTGAACACCACAGTTCACAAAAATAAGACAACATTGGATGTGTTTCAGCTGCCTTATTAAAAACCTTTTTCAGGAAAACCTGGTGGGACAAAACCTGAATAAGGGAAAAAGAGTGCAACACACAATTTTTGCTCCCCCTGATGTTTGCTCCTCTGGATCGTTGCTCCCCCTGAAAATTGACAGGGTTACTTTGGTTGCTTGCTAAGTCGATGCATGCCAATTCCGTATACTAGCTTCTCAAACGTTGATGTCGGTAAAGCTTTGGTGAATAAGTCAGCAAGATTTTCACTGGATCGAACCTGCTTTACATCTATCTCATTACTCTTTTGGAGTTCATGAGTATAAAAGAATTTTGGAGAGATGTGTTTGATTTTATCCCCTTTGATGTAGCCTCCTCTTATTTGAGTGATACAAGCTGCATTATCCTCATATATTGTGGAAGGAGAGTTTGCTGGAGGGATGCCAATTGTGCTTCGTATATGTTGAATTACTGAACGCAAGAACACACACGCTCGACTGGCTTCATGTAGTACTAGAATTTCTGAATGATTGGATGACGTTGCAATCAAAGTCTGCTTTGTTGAGCGCCAGGAAATTGCTGTCTCATCGCATGTGAAAACATATCCTGTTTGGGAGCGAGCTTTATGGGGATCTGATAGATACCCAGCATCTGCATATCCAACTAGACCAACATTCTCTTTGGACTTTGAGTATAATAAACCCAAGTCCTTCATTCCACTCAAGTAACGAAATATATGTTTGATTCCGTTCCAATGTCGTCTAGTAGGTTCTGAACTGAATCTCGCAAGCACATTTACAGCAAACGTTATATCTGGCCGCGTGCATTGTGCCAAGTATAATAGAGCCCCAATTGCATTCAGATATGGTACTTCATGACCAACTATCTTTTCATCTGCTTCTTTGGGACGAAATGGATCTTTCTTCGGATCTAAAGATCGGACGACCATAGGGGTACTGAGTGGATACGCGCTATCCATGTTGAAGCGCTTCAATAATTTCTCAACACACGCAAATTGATGGATCAAAATGCCATCAGAAGTATGTTCAATCTACAGGCCGAGACAATGTCTAGTTTTCCCCAAATCTTTCATTTCAAACTCCTTTTTCAGATATTCTGCAGTTTTGAGGATCTCTTTTGGAGTCCCAATCATATTTATGTCATCGACGTATACTGCTACAATAACAAACCCAGAGTTTGTTTTCTTTATGAATACACATGGACATATGATGTTATTCTTATAACCTTCTTTAGTAAGGTACTCGCTAAGACGATTGTACCACATTCTCCCAGATTACTTTAGTCCATACAACGACTTTTGTAATTTTATCGAAAACAGATTTCTTGGACTATTTTTCATTGCTTCAGGCAATTTCATTCCTTCAGGGAGTTTCATATAAGTATCGGTATCCAACGTACCATAAAGGTAAGCAGTGACTACGTCCATCATGTACATATCCAGTCTCTCAGAGACTGCTAAACTAATTAAATATCTGAAAGTAATCATATCCATCACAGGTGAATATGTTTCGTCAAAATCGACTCCAGGCCGTTGAGAAAAACCTTGGGCCACAAGTCTTGCCTTATATCGAGCAATTTTATTTTTCTCATTTCGTTTTCTCACAAACACCCATTTATACCAAAAAGGTTGAACATCTACAGGTGTTTTGATAATGGGCCCAAATACTTGGCGTTTTGCCAATGAAGCCAATTCTACTCGAATTGCTTCTTCCCATTTTGGCCAATCATGCCTTTGACGACATTCGTCAATACTACGTGGCTCAAAATCAAAATCATTGATTATATCATTGGCAACCGCAAATGGGAAAACTTCATCAACAATAATCGAGTTTCGATCCCAAGTCTCATTTATGTGTGAAAAATTCATATGAATCTCCTCATTTCTTTTCTCTTGTAATTCAGTAAGAGTACTAGAGCCTCTCGGTATTTTCAGAACGTTTGGTTCTTCTATAACCAGCTCTGATAATGAGATTTTTTTCATACTCTCTATTCGTCTGATTTTTTCGTTTTCGAGGAACAACGTCCTTGGCCCCAACTGGCCTCCCACGTTTCTGCCGTGTACTAGAGGAGTCAACTGCTGCTTTTGCAGTATCACCAGTAACATTAATTTTTGTTGGTACGTTGTTTGCATCTATGACCTTGTTATTTTTGATGTATCTGTAAATGCATCAGGCATTTGATTTGCAATATTTTGCAAATGGATTATCCTCTGTACTTCAGTTTCACATTGTGATGTACGCGGGTCTAGATGAGATAGAGAATTTACTCTCCAAGAGAGTTCATGCCTTACTTCAGGAGGCTTATTCTTGTCACCTAAAGGTGGAAATATTGTCTCATCAAAATGACAAACTGCAAATCTTGCAGTAAACATATCAACCGTTTGAGGTTCAAGAAACCTGACAATGGATGGTGAATCAAAACCAACATAAATCCCCAAACGTCGTTGGGGTTCCAATTTTGTGCGCTGGGGAGGTGCAATAGGAACTTGCACAACACAACCAAAAGTTCTCAAATGGGATATATCAGGTTGATGACCACACACAAGTTGTACAAGAGAATATTGATGATAAGCACTAGGTCTTAAACGAATCAAAGATGCAGCATGTAATACAACATGTCCCCAAGCAGAAACAGATAATTGTGATTGCAATAATAATGTTCGTGCAATTATCTGTATACGCTTAATAAAAGATTATGCTAGACCATTCTGGGTATGGACATGTGCAACGGGATGTTCAATATCAATCCCCAAAGACATGCAATAATCATCAAACGTCTTTGATGTGAATTCACCAGCATTATCAAGATGAATAGACTTAATTAGATGATCAGGGAAATGTGCCCTTAATTTAATCATTTGTGCCAACAATTTAGCAAACGCAACATTTCGCGTTGATAACAAACAAACATGAGACCTTCTGCTGGATGCGTCTATCAGGACCATGAAATAACTGAACGGCCCACTTGATGGGTGAATAGGGCCACATATGTCTCCCTGAATCCTTTGCAAGAAGGATGGGGATTCAATATTAACCTTGGTTCGAGATGGTCGGACCACTAATTTCCCTTGTGAACAAGGTGTACAGGATACCTCATTGGATAAAAGGATCTTCTGGTCCTTTAACGAATGGCCATATGAGTTCTCAATAATCCTACGCATCATCGTTGATCCAGGATGACCAAGACGATTATGCCAGAGTATAAAATATCTGGATTAATGAAATTTTGGTTCATTGTAGCGTAGCTTTCAACTGTTCTTATGGTTGTGTAATACAACCTTGATGATAGAACAAGTAATTTTTCCAGTACACGCTTTTCACCACACTTATCAAAGGTGATACAGAGAAACTCATTCTCATTTTCATTTCTGGTCTCGATAAGATATCCGTTGTCACGAATATCCTTAAAGCTAAGTAGATTTCTTCTGGATCTACTTGCATACAAAGCATTATGGGTACTCAACTTTGTTCCATTTTCTAATAACAAGGTAGCTCTTCCCGAGCCCACTATCAAATTTGCAGTGCCCATGATTGTGTTAACATTTGCTTCAACCAAGGTTAAGCAAGAAAAATATTTCTTGTCAGTCAGGATTGTGCGTGTAGTAGCACAATCAACAATACACAAATCACCATCATTTCTGCAAGCACGCAACTCATTGTTGGAATCCATATCCTTTCACAAAACAAAAGGCATTACATTAGTTCGAAGGGATTACAAAAGACATTACAATAGTCAAAAGGAAATACTTGTAAGCATACATGCATTACAGTAGTAAAAGGAAATACTAGTAATCATAAGTTCATGCCATATTTTCACCACGACTTATATTTCCATCATCATCTTCGAAGAAGTCGGAGACAGTAAGCTTGATTGGATCAACAAGATCAGTATGATCAATAAAATTCGTCTCCACGACCTTCTCTTTTCCTTTGATCGATTCTTGATAAGGTTTTACCAAGCGATCTGGTACACGACAAATATGAGCCCAATGGCATGTTCCACCACATCGATAGCATATAGTTTCAGTGTTTTTAGGAGCTTGGCTTTGTGGGCCTTTTCCTTTCTCACGCCTTTTATATTTGTTCCACCTCTGGTGGTACACCTTTTTGTCCCTTCCATAAGGCTGGAATTTTTTATGCCCATAGCCCTGACTGCGACCACGTCCACGACCTCGACCTCGACCTCTAAAGGGTCCTCGGCCTCGTCTGGGTCCAGAGTTACCATCATATCTTGTCACATTCACTTCAGGGAATGGAACACTACCTACGGGGCGAGTTTGATGGTTCTTCATTAATAATTCATTTTTTTGCTCTGCAATGAGCAAACAAGCAATCAGATCTGTAAATTTCTTAAACCCTTTTTCTCGATATTGCTGCTGTAGGACCATATTCGAGGGATGGAACGTGGAGAATGTTTTCTCAAGCATAGATTCTTCAGTTATCTTCTCACCACAACTGCGAAGCTTGGATACAATTTTGAACATGGCTGAATTGTATTCATTTACGGACTTAAAGTCCTGCAGCCTGAGATTAGACCAGTCATATAGTGCTCGGGGGAGAGCTATTGCTTTCATGTGCTCAAACCTTTCCTTGAGACTAACCCACAGTTCGAGTGGATCTTCGTCATTCAAATATTCCCCTTTTAGGTTTTCATCCATATGATGACGGATAAAAATTGTGGCATGGGCTTTGCTTTGCACAGATTCTTCATTCCCTTCTTTTATTGTATCTCCAAGATTCTTAGATCTTAAATGGAGAGTTGTGTCCAATGCCCATTCATAATAGTTTTTTTCCATCCAGTTGGAGTGGTGCATACAGGCACTTGGCTATGTTTTCCATCCTGGATATCGACAAAACAGTTGTATGTCAGAATAATTTTAATATGACATATCTGAATTTTATCGTACCCGACTTCATGTCGCTGGTATTAGATTTTTGGAACTTCTAGCCCAAAATATCATGATATTTGTAAGCTTCAAGTTACAAATATATATAACCACACAATGAGCGAACTCACGGGGTAAAATAATCGTAAACGGTTAGTATAAACATAACCGCACACTGAGCGAACTCGTGGGGTAGCCATAATAAGTGCATAAAATTAAGTATACATATATAACCGCACAAACGAGCGAACTCGCGGGGTTTAATATATAAATACGAAAATTAAATATATGTATAGATACATAACCACACAACGAGCGAGCTCGCGGGGTAACCAAAATAAACGCAGAAAATTAAATATATGTATAACCGCACAAACGAGCGAACTCGCGGGGTTTAATATATAAGTACAGAAATTAAATATATGTATATATAACCACTCACTGAGTTAAAACTCGTGGGGTAACCAAATATAAATATAAGTATCGCACACTGAGCAAGCTCGTGGGGTAAACAAATATAGAAAACAAATGTAAACACATAACCGTTATTTTCTGACGTGAAAGATCCAATGTATTATTGGCAATCACAGAGCATACTTATAAATAACATATATAAATAAGTATGAAACAAATATTAATAGTATCATTAATAGAATAAATTAACGAAATTAAATTAGTAATGATATCAAAATTTCGTACCTAAATCGGAGTGAGCGATTCGTGCTGATAACGTGTTGTAAATATATATAAATACTAGATTAGTAGATTAACGGAACTACTTAAATATAAAAGGGTAGTAGATCACAAAATAGAGTAACTCTCTTACTATATATTTCTCACAATATTGCACAAAGAACACTATCATGTATGGAAGTTTTTTTTCTCTTTCTGCAAAAGTTCATGGGTTCAACCCCTATTTATAGGAGATTTGCAGAGACACAATTTTTCCCACATTTAATGTTGTGGAGCCAAGTCAACTATTGTCAACCTAACCCCTCAAGACATGGTGCATGTCTTATTTTATGGATGTGAAATGTGGGGGCCATATTTTCATAACAATTATTATATTGATTTTAGTTGATAAAGATCTTTTAGTAAGGTAATTACATGATAATCAAGATTAAATATAAAAACAAGCTCGATTGAATCTTTTTGATCTGATAGATAAATATGCTTAGTTTTGTTGATTCGAGCGTAAAATACATACCAATGTATCGGGTATAGACGTATAGTAGATTCTGATCACGAATAGACGAAAATAGAGCGAGTCTCTTCAAGTAGTCAATGAAAGGCTATGTTCGTTTATTTACAACATACACAAGTTTTATATCCTCGAGTGAGTCTCAGATAAGTCGGCATTCCTAAAAGATGCAACCCAAAGGGGATAGTAGGCGACAATCATCATTTATGAGGTTAACCAATAATTTGGCGCCACTTGGATGATCATCCTAATTCGACTTGAGTCTTATACCGCTGTAACGATGTTTTGATTGTCTGGGCCTCCACAAACATTGTCAGAGCGTTGCTCGAGTATCTCAATCGAAGGTTGGACATGGCGCAACCCGTCCAAAGCAGAAGGATAACAAAACTCCGGCCGTGTCGTCTCTTAGAGTCCCTGCTCCTAAGACTGCTCTGGTTGGTATTCCCACTAACGATGTTGCTCGTCCGGTTGACACTCAGAGAAGGCATAAGCAGAAGATCAAAGGGAAGAGAGGAAAGCTTGGTCCTGGCGCTGCTTTCGGTAATACAGAGGTGTCGTCGTTCGATGCTTCAACCAGGTCCAGCAAGGTTCAACCACTCGAAGCATCATCGAAAAACAGAGCTTCGAAGACGGTTCATGTTCTTCAGGATGATGAAGTCTTTGTGTGTAATCTGCCTTTTGAATCCTCTGATGAATGGGTTCGAAATGTCTTCAGCCCGTTCGGTGAAATTGTATCTTCCTCCATTTTACAGAGGCCAAATCGAAACGGACGGTACTTTGTCTTTATCCGATTCCGGGATAAGGTTGAAGCGAAACATGTTGTTTATAGCTTGAACGGTTTCAAGATCAAGGGGCATACCTCTTCGTCGCCATCGCCAATTTCTGGTCCACTTTCGGTACAACAAAGCTCTGATCAGAGCTGTGATCAGAGTTGCGATCGCAACTCTCCGGCTTCTTCTGGTTCTCAGTCAGCGAAATCTTTGGGGATCGAGGTATCGCCGAAGTGCACCCCGGAGATGAAGGTCGGTTGCTCGGAAAAGGTCAGACCAGTCTGAAGTCGCAAGATCTCGATGGCGTGGATGCTCCTTCAATCTCGGGATTTGATGGTGTGGCACAGGGTGCTGATCTCGCGATCGTTGATCACGGTCCATCTTCGTATCTCACAACTAGAGAGAGTGTAACTTCAGTGATTCATGAAATTGGGGGAGATGGTGTGCGCGATCTGACCTTGGTGACTTCACCAATCACGGTTGAGTCAAGCTTAATCGCTTGTGGGTCTAAAGGCTGTGTTGTAAAGACCGGAGAATTTAATAGCTTAATTTATTGTTGGAACGTCGAGGGTTGGGAACGAGTTTATTTTTGGATCGAATTCAAAAAAAAGAAAAAAAAGGGGGGGGGGATTAGGCATGGGCCAACAAGACCTTGACTTTGGGCCGAGCCAGACCAGGCCCAACCCGCGGGCGCAAGCCCACGCCACGAGCCAGGGCCCAAGACCCATGAAACCTAACCATAAACGTGACGCCTCAGTTCTTCACTCTCACGCACGCACCCCGATGCGACCTTCTTCCTCCTCTCGCATCCTCTCTCACGCGAACCAAAACCAGACGCCGCCGTCCCTTTCTCCGACCTCCCTCCTCTCCTCCTTCTTCTTCCTCCACCCTCGCCTCGCTCCCGCACCAGAAACCACCAAAACCCCTCTCATTCTCTCCCCTCTTCATCCTCAAATCGAAGCGAGCAGCACCGCCGTCCTCGTCCGAGCTTCGATTCACCGGAATCGAGCTAACCAGTGACGGTGAGTCACTTCCCCGACCTCGATTCACCTTCCCCGTCATCTTTTCACCTGAAAATCGCTCCCTCGCGAGCTCGAAGTGGACGAGTTTGGTTGGGAAGGTTCGCTAGAGCTCGCGAGCTCCAGATCTGACGTTTTCCAACGCCGGCGAAGCTTCCTCACCACCAGATCTGGACGGAGAGTCCTTGTCACGGCCCAAATCCGGTATTGACCGGGCCCGAGACGTGACTTAGTGAAAAATTAAATAATACCAGTTTAAAACCAGTAATATCTGAATAAGATAAATAAACAGAGCTGAAACTGGAGTCATACGCTCAATAAATACATAAGTCCAAAGTAAACGGTACGTCTCAACAACATAAGAATAAATCTAAGCCCGGACCCTCGCTAGCCCCATGCTCCGCGATGTCCTCTACTCTAAGTCAAAGCCACTACTTGTAGAAAATACGGTAAAGGGGTGAGCTTGACGCTCAGTAGGGAAAACCATAGAAGCCTTCTTATCTCATATTTACCAAAACGCATTTCCAAAATTTAGAGATATTATAAAGAGTTCTGAACACTATACGACACTTAATTCCAAAAAAAAGCCAACAACACTCGTTAAACTCTGACACTCAAAGCCCAAACATACCAACGTCAACTCCGTCAACTACTATACTCAGGCCCACACCGAAAGGAACAATCCAAGTAAAATACTCAAAGTTACGGAAATACAGATGATTTAAGCCACAAGACTCCGAACCCCACGCAAACCAATACTTCGTACCGAAATACCCCTCGCTCGCGATGGGACACATATCAACGGGACTCCCGGAAACGTTCCCACAAGGAACACATAACATCGGGATTCCCAGAAATGTCTCCAAAGGGACCCAGATCATCGGGGTGAAACGAGATATCCTCCCGGAAACATCCTCGAAGGGACACATATCATCGGGATGAAACAAGTCTCTTCGGAACACATCGCATCGGAATAAGACAACAAATGACACGGAAAACACTCAATGTTACCGACACAGCAACAATCGTTCAATCCAAAACATTAATAAACACACAACTCGTAACCAATGCACGGTCTCGGGAGCAACCCGCTCGGCCCGGCGTAGCCGTACACAACTTTCCCCTAACACAAAGTCAGGAGGGGCGGTCGACCCCATCGCGGCACACATCGTTTTACCGATCGACGGAAGGTAGGGAAATCGCCTCTTCGCGGCCTCATCTCTCGCGGTGCTCAACACAGCGTTTTACCGAGTGCTAGTCGGAAGGTAGGGAAACCACATCTTCGCGGGATACATCGTTTTACCGACTCACGGTCGGAATATAGAGAAACCACCTTTCTCATGTGACCACAGTATCACAAACACAACACTTTACCGAATGCGTGCCGGGACGTACAACACCCTCTCGGGCACAATTCAACCAACAATCACAATCACACTCACAAGTACCCACGGTACCACAACCACAATCACAATCACGTCGGTCTATCACTCACCCGACCATATCACAACCAATGATTCACGTAATAGCAATCACGGCACACTTGCCCCCACACATAGCAACGACATGTTACATCGAATATAATATGCTTTGACCCTTAAATTACACTTACAACTATTCCTTACTTACCATCACTTACGGACACCACACTCCACGTGGTAACCTCTACCGGCTTAACCAGTATTCAATCCCCAACATCCCCAGTTCAACATATCAGATAAAATGGGAAATGCCACTCAAACACTAATATGCATCAACACGTTCAATTCTACTCATTTTCCATGTTCGTTAATTATTAACCGTTCAACCAGCACAGAGTACACAGTCCACACAATCAGCAACCAATCCTACGGGCACGACATGGCCCGATTCTACCAGCACGACAATTCCCAAGACTGAAATCGTAAATGTTCACAGTTCAATACGTCTACGCTAGTTATTAACATCCTACATGCATACTAGTTATTTAACCGGTTATTAAGTTTCCCTATATGCATTCTAGAACATCCGAAATAAAGCGGGTTTCGAGGTAATCCCTACCTCTAGACGAACCAACAACTGCGTCTCCTAGCTGCTGACGTCGTGGCCAACTCCGGTCTTCTCCGTGCTCGGTGTAAGGGCATGGTTTTACACAAAAGGGACGGTCATCAGTCCCGGTCCAACTCGTAACAGTCCTTAAATTTAATAATTTAGTCCAGTAGTTTGTTTTGTCCAAATGTCCTTTAGAAGTCCGATAAGTTGTCCGAAGTCCAGGTATTTATCTAATTTTAAGTCCAAATTATTAATTTATTAATTAATTAATCTGGTCTGACCCGGATCCGACCCGAGTCCGAGATCCGGACCCGAATCCGACCCAGATCCGACCCGTCCAAGTCAACATACCCGGACCTGACCCGAGCCCGACCCGGTCCAGACCTAGTACAGGATCCGAACCCAAGCCCGATCCATGTCCAGGCCGAGGCCCAGATCGGTCCAGACCCATTCCTTTGTTTTTGGCCGAAGACCCAAAGTCTGCCTCTTTCAGGCCCGGGCCCAAGGCCCAAGTCTGAACCCAACTCTCGTCTAGCTCAAGACTTGCCAAAGCCGTAACTAGGGTTCGACTCAGTCCGGATCAACTCCGGCGACGGCGACGGTGGCGGCGGAGGCGCTCGAGGGAGGTTTTCGACGGCGGTGAGGGTGACAGAGAGCTCGGAAGGAAGGGGGAAACGCGTTGGTTTGAATCCTCAGGACCTTTCCGTCCAGATTGATGGCGAGGAAGCTTCGCCGGAAGAAAACCCTAGATCTGGACTCGAGGATTCCGGCGAAGCTCCTCCATCCAATATCGACCACTATGATTCGTGTGCGGGTGAGTTTCCGGGGGAAGAAGGGGCTGGGAAGACGATTCAGACGATGAGGAAGCTCACCGTCTCTGATTTGGTCCGATGAGAGTGCGGCGATGCTCGAGTACAGACGACGGAGTTGGGTCGCTGCGAATCGAGGAAGGAGAAGAGACGAAGGAGAGGGGTTTCTGGGTTTTGAAGTGTCAGAAGATGAGGGAAGGTCTGGGTTTGGAGACGGCGAGTTCAGGCGTTGGTTTTCCGGCTCCGACGAGGTGCGAGAAGAGGAGAGAAGAGAAGAAGCGAGATCTGAGGGTTAGAGAGAGAGAGGGAGATGATGCTTCGGGTTTCGTGCGCGTACTGAAGACGAAGAGAGGGTGAGCTAGGGTTGAGGGGGAAGACGGATTGGGCCCGGTGCTGACTTGGGCTCAGCACTCTGGGCTTGAGTCAGCCCGGCCCAGGTCCGAAACAACTCTCATTTTTTTTAAGTATTTTCTTCTTTCTTTTCCCTTTTTTTTCACACGAACCAAAAATCGATTCGTTCCCTCAACCAACGATGTTCCAACAATGTTTTAAAACCATAAAATTTCCAGTCTTTACAGTCCTGGAACTTGCACCAGCAACCTCCCCTCGCCTCTCCCGATCTTCCTGACGCCTCCACCGCCGTCGAGAACACCTTTGACCTCGCCTGCCTCCGTTTTCAGTCGTCGTCGGAAACCTAACCTCGCCGTCTCCGTTCCCAGCTCAGACCAGAACGAGACAAAAGGGCTTGGGCCTCGAACTGGACTTGGGCCAGAACTCGGTCTGGGCTCCAGCTAAGGTTTGGGCCTCGGGCCTGGACTTGATCTGGTCCTCGGACCTGGGCTTGATCTAGGCCTCGGGCCTGGACGAGAATTGGGCTTGATCTGGGCCTCGAGCCTGGACGAGAATTGGGCTCGGGTCTAGATCCTGAACTGGGTCTGGACTCGGGTCTGGGTCCGGGTCTGGGTCGGGCTCGGGTCAGGTCCGAGTCTGAGGTCCGGACCGGGTCGGATCTGTGTCGCCTTCGGGTCTGGGTTTCGGACTAGGGTCGGATCCGGGTCAGGACAGTTTAATTAATTAATTAATTAATTAATTAATTAATCGGACTTTAATCAGATAATTTCGAGGACTTAACGATTAATTTAAAGTACGTTTGGACTAACTACTGGACTAAATTGATAATTTGAGGACCGTTACGGACTGGAACCGTCCCTTTTTGTTAAACCCAGGCTTTTACCCCGAGCAAGGAGTAGACCGGAGTAGGCACAGACGTCAGCAGCTAGGCGACCCAGATAGAGACTGAGAGGTATGGAATTACCTTGAAACCCTACTTTATTACGGATGTACTAGAATGCATATAGGGAAGCTTAATAACCGGTTAAAGAACTAGTACGCATGTAGGATGTGAATAATTAGCGTAGACGTATAAACTGTGAACATTTACGATTTCAGTCTTGGGAATTGTCGTGCTGGTAGAATCGGGCCATGTAGTGCATGTAGGATTGGTTACTGAGTGTATCCGTTTGTGTGCTCTGTGTTGTGTGAACAGTTAATAAATAACGAACATGAAAACGAGTAGAGTGGAACTAGTTATGCGTATTAATGACTTGAGTGATTATTCCCTGTTTATTTGTTATGTTGAAATGTGGGGGTCGGGGAACGGATATCGGTTAAGCCGGTGGGGTTAACACGTTGAGTGTGGTGTCGGTAAGTGACGGTAAGTGTGTGACGGCTACGGGAGTAAATTGAGAATATGATTGTGATTGTGATTGTGGGTGTGATTGTGGTTGTTCTGTTGATACCCGTTTGAGTTGTGCCCGAGAGGTGTGTCGTACCTTCCGATGTGCAACCGGTAAAGTGCGAGAGATGTACTTCCGCCAGGTGTGTCGTACCTTCCGGCGCGCGATCGGTAAAGTGTGAGGCTTGTGTGTGCTTTGGTTACATGAGAAAGGTGGTTTCCCTACCTTCCGACCTTGAGTCGGTAAAACGCTGTGTCCCGCGAAGAGGTGGTTTCCCTACCTTCCGACTAGCACTCTGTAAAACGCTGTGTTGTGTTCCGCGAGAGACCATGCCGCGAAGAGGCGATTTCCCTGCCTTCCGTCGATCGGTAAAACGTTGTGTGCTGCGATGAGGTCGACCACCTCTCCTGACTGTGTGTTAGGGGGAAGTTGCGTGCGGCTGCGTCGGGCCGAGGGGGTTGCTTTCGAGACCGTGCGAGGGTTACGAGTTGTGGGTTTTGTTAATGTTGTGGATTGAACGAGTGTTGTGGTGTTTGTGGCTATGGGTGTCTTACTTGGATTGTTCCTTGCGGTGTGTGTTTTGTTACGGTGTTGGTGTTGAGTTAGAGTTGGTGTGGTTGGACTGGTGAGGGTCAAGGAAAAAGGGTGTTTTGTCTTTAAATGGCTTAAGTGTCGCGTTGACGTGTTAAATCTTTTAAATAACTTTAAATTGTGGAAAGGCCTTCTTGCAAATCTGTTATGAGGTGGTTTTCGTATTTTTCCCTACTGAGCGTCAAGCTCACCCCCTTACCGTGTTTTCTACAGGTAACACTTATGATTTGGAGTAGAGGGTTACTCGGAGCTTGGGAGCTAGCGGAGGCCCGAGTTTATTTTTATGTTTCGTAGAGACGTACCGTTATTTTTGGACTATTGTATTTGACTAAGCTTAAGACTCAGGGTTTGAACTTCCTGTTGATTTCTATTAGTTCGTCTTTATCAAATATCTTTTATCTTATTTTAACTGTTTTTATTTAATTTCACTAAGTCACGTCTCGGGTCCGGTCAATACCGGATTTGGGGCGTGACATGTGTTGACGGGCCTCTAAATCGGTTGGCCCAATTCATGTTGTTGTTGGGTCATTGACCCACGTGGTTTCTTTGACCCAACTCCCTCCCCTTTTGTCTGCGGACGACAATAGGGAAATTATTGGAATTGGCGTACCTAGTGGATCGGGCCTGGGGGGTGGTCCACATGGGGAACAGGCGGGTACCCCTTGGAAGGACGTCCTTCTCCAACCTCTGAAACGAAAGAGTCGGCCTCCTAAGCACTTATCGGATTATTATACTGTAAATGCAAACCTAGAAATCGCTCTTTGGGTCGTGAACGACGCGTTAATCGTTTTGATGTTTGGAAGCAGGTTGCTGAAGCTCGAAACGCTCAACTAGGCAGTCAGCTCAGAAGAAGAAGGCTTTCGACGATCCGACTCTCACTTCGGAGGATGAAGATTGGGTCACTGACGAGGGTTGAATCTTTTTGTTTTTTTCTTTCGGTTTTGGACTTATGTCCTCTTGTTTTCCGGGGTTAGGCCCCTTAGCTCTGTTCAAGAGCTCCTTTATAATCGTTGCTAGTTATCCTGATTCTTCTTGAATCAGAGCATTCTGATTCCTTTTTTTGGAATTGGTCTTATTAATAAAATTTCGAGCTTATCAAGAAAAAATATATTAGGAGAACCATGATTTTACCGTACAGTAGGGGTGGGCACGGCCAGTTAACCGGCACCGACCACCCTTAGAACCGCCATAACCGAAAACATCAGTGATGCAGAATGCCCTACAAGAAATCGACCGGTTTGATTTTTAAACCGGCTGAAACAACCCAATAGTAATAGTACTCCCTTTGCTGTTCTGGCCTAAATTATGCCCAAATTGAAAGAAAAAAAATCTTTCGATTTCAATTTCAAACCTGTACTGTAGTAATGTAGTTCATAGAAAATAAATGTAAAAGTTCGCAAATTTCAATCTCAAACACATTGAACTTTATAATACAACAAAAATATGTTTTACAAAATACAATAAAATACATCTTCTGACTTCATTCATCATTTTTATCTTTCATTTATTTTAAAACGTTGGAAGTTTTCATTTGCTTCCAATTTCATTTGTCTTATCCCAAATAATAGATATTACCATTAATAAATAACAAAAATAAAATAAAAAATGCAAAAAACAACAAATATAAAATATACAAATTAGTAACTAACCAACTATTGGAAGTTCAATCATAATATAATATGAACACTAACTGTGGTAGCCATATTTTCAATGGTTGTAAAGTAGAAATAACAGTAATTATTATTAGTAAAGAATAAAACAACGAAGTATATATAATACAAATCAATAAAATGAAGTTACTACCATCTTCCTCGTCTTGACGCAACTCCTCGTCCTTCTCTATACTTCATAAAGTGTCAATAAACACCTTTCACCCAATCTTGAGTGCAAATTTCTCGTGTACTCTAGGAACTCCTAAAGCGTCAAGAATTCTATTTCCACAACTAAAGGCACTTTCACTAAAGACCCAGGTCATGAGATTGACTAGAATATCTCTAGCCATCTTAGAGAGAATAGGGTATCGATGAGTATTATCTGTCCACCATGAAAGTACTTTAAAACCATTAATGTTGCTAGTTGGTCTCTCACAAAAAATATGTTTCCAATTCATTTTGAGGAGCTCTGACATGTGAAGAACATAACTTTTTAAATTTTTTATAATTACGGTGTTTTGATGGTTTGTCAACAATACTCACGGAACAGTCCAGTTGTGTTTGTGACTCATCAACACCATATTCTTTTTTATAATGTGCAAACATATTATTGAGAGATAGTTTGACACATTGGGATAGAAAAACATAACTTTTAGTGAGATACATATTCTATAGGAGGTAATTGACATAACTCAACTTCCTTCAGGGATCAAAAATTGGTGCTAGGAATGTAAACATGTTTAACATTCCCAAATCCATGAGGATGCATTGTCTACTGTTAAATATTCTTAAATAATCTTAAAAGTTGTACTCTCAAATATTCTATAGCATCTTTATTAGGGGATGCATTGACTACTGTTATGATTATCTAAACCCCATTATTGTCATTGATCAGATTGATCAACAACAATCATTTAACACATATGACTTCTCAAATACAACCTACAACGAGTCGTGAAACAGGTTGTAAAAAAATGTTACAAAAGTTCGAAGCTAGAATTAAACATTTTAAAATAAAAAGAAAACAAACTCTCAACCATTACTCAAATATCATAAGTTTTTGTATGAACTTTAATTTGAAGATATCAAATCACATATAACTCAACGGTCTACAGCTTTATCAAAACCTTTTCTTTTGGAAAAGACTGATATTGCACACCCTAAACTCCTCTAATATGGTCCTGTACAATACCCTAGCCTTGTGGCCTGACTAAATTATCAAAACGGCTTAAACGAATTGTGTTTTAGAAGAGTCCAACCCCTGAATGTTGGACCACTCTTTTACACGCTGACAGCACAATCCTGTGCGTATTGGGATTTAACCGTGCGGTCATTCATAACCAGCACAACCACACCTGGCCAAATCTAGTACCTCCGAGAACTATTCCTCCTATTTCGGGTCTGGTTTTTAGTACACGACCATTATTAATGTTTTTTATTTTGTAATACAAAAAACAGAAAAGTAATGTCTGACATGATCATCGAGTATGGTCCTCACCTCTGTACTGGGTTAGGGTGACAACTGGCTTATTAATTTTCGTATAAGAAAAATATCTTCTTTTTATAAATGTTAGCTCCAACATTTAACCTAACCAATTTTGTTGTTCCACATCACATACTTGTTTACTTTTCCATCCCATTATCTACCTAACCCTCATAACTGTCTCTCTTAATTTATATTTCTCACCAATTACAAAAACAAGTTACAGAAAATACAAAAGACTTCTAATTTATTACTCTCTTTTTTTAAAACATAAATCCATAGCTTTATATTGATTGTAAGATAGTGGGAACAAGGTTGATAGAGAAACAATCGAGAGAAGGAGAGAAGGGCAAGACTCCGGACCAAAAAGCTGGGATACTAATCTAATGATTACGATACCCGATTATTCCGAGCGATTTGTTAGGGGTGGATCTTATTGACAATGGTGGCGCACTAGTGCCTCATCTTGTATTTTTTCTGACTCGACTCGGAAAGACATGTGTCTAACAAACACACTGGTCCTTCGGTGAAGACCTTGGGAGATATGAGGATGATGCCAGACATTCAAGGAGGTCCTCAGGAAAAGGAGGAGGTTTGGGATCGAGTTCTTTCAGATCTCATTGAGACGGGACATGCTTCCTAAACAACATCCCGCTCGTACTCATTGGATCTGACGAGATAGCGCAACAGGCCTCACTTGTTTTTTAGAGCCAACAAGGGATGATATGCTTGAACCACACCAACGCAACGTTGTCGTCGACTTCCCACCAACTACTACTTCCATTGTCGCCCCAGCCACTGAATATCCGTGATTTAGATTGGGGGAGCTGAAAGGACCCTGCACGAAGATCTATAGTGGTTGGAGCCGACATTCTCTTGGCGTCAGGGACATTCTCATCCTCCTGGTAAAAATAGTGATCCGTAGGGAGAATAAGGAGGTGGGGGACTATAGTCAAGCCACTGCATGCAGTTGTAGGGTAACAGAACATCTTCGATCCCTTAAACCTGTCGTTCCGTAAGGGAATCCAGGGAATAAATTTAAGAGTAGATGGAACAAAAACTGGTGGTGGTAAATTGACGATAACGAGAATAAGCTCAGAGAAGAAAAAGCCTACGGACAACGGTTTGAAACTCTAAGGAGGGAGAGAGCCATTTAGTGATGGAAAGTCCTAATTTATTACTATATCTAAGATAATAATAATAATAATCTAAAGGAAGAATAAACTTGAGCATTGCAAGGGGCTTTACCTTTTCATGGAAGTAAAGCTACTTCACATGACATGTTTCTTACTTGCTTGAAATTAAATATAGCAAGAGATAGAGAATGTTCCAAGTAAAATTTTGATGCGATTCCACACCTTTTTCAAACATGAATGGGAAGCAAGTAAATTTGGTGTATAGAGTACATGCAATGAATTGAATTGGGACACAGAGAGACTAGTGTATCATTGTATCAATATCATTATGAGATCTAACTACTTCATTAACAAAACGCGTTTTGCCCTTCTTTTGGCGTTTCCTTGTTCTTCGCTTTCTCTCCCTCTTTCTTCTCTTTCTCTTGGTATATATATCGCGCTTTCGCTTTAAACCCTCTTCACGACCTCTCCTCCTCAATCGGAATCGCTCTCCTTTTCATCATCAACCATGCCTTGTCTCTGTAAGATTGTGATTCTCTCTCTGTTCGTCGTTGCTTCTGCGGTTCAGTCTGAGCTGAAACCGGGATCAGAATCGGAATCGGATGGATTTTCTTACTCTTTCCCTCTCAGTTTTCATCGATTTGAAGCAAACGATACCAAATCCCTCTTCTCCTCGTCGCTTTTCTCGCGAGCCAAACGGAACCCACGGGCGAGAACGACGTCGTACGCTTTCAAAACGACGTTCAAGTACTCGATGGCTCTGATCGTGTCTCTTCCGATCGGGACTCCGCCGCAGACCCAGCAGATGGTTCTGGACACCGGGAGCCAGCTGTCGTGGATCCAGTGTCACAAGGTGCCGCCGAAGAGGCCCCCTCCGACGACGTCGTTCAACCCTTCCCTCTCCTCTACCTTCTCCGTCCTCCCCTGCCACAACCCCATCTGCAAGCCTCGAGTTCCCGATTATACCCTCCCCACCTCCTGCGACCAGAACCGCCTCTGCCACTACTCCTACTTCTACGCCGACGGTACCTACGCCGAGGGCAATCTCGTCAGGGAGAAGTTCACCTTCTCAAAGTACCAGAGTACCCCTCCCCTCACCCTCGGATGCGCCCAGGATTCCACCGACGACAAGGGCATTTTGGGGATGAATCTCGGACGGCTCTCCTTCGCTTCCCAGGCGAAAATCACCAAGTTCTCCTACTGCGTGCCGCTTCGCGGGCCCCACCATGCCGCGACTCCGACCGGGTCGTTCTACCTCGGGTCGAACCCGAGTTCCCGCGGGTTCAGTTATGTCCAGATGATGACTTTCCCTCAAAGTCAGCGCATGCCCAACCTGGATCCCTTAGCGTACACCCTCCCTTTGGTCGGAATAAGCATCGGACGTAAGAGGCTGGCCATCCCGGCGACCGCTTTCCGGCCGAGCCCAAGCGGGGCGGGTCAGACCATGATCGACTCCGGGTCCGAGTTCACGTACCTGGTGGACGAAGCCTACGATAAAGTGAAACAAGAGGTGGTGAGGCTGGTGGGCCAAAGATTAAAGAAGGGGTACGTGTACGGCGGAGTGGCGGACATGTGCTTCGACGTGAAGGCGGTGGGAATCGAACGGTCCATAGGAGACATGGTGTTCCAGTTCGAGAGAGGGGCCCAGATTGTGGTCCCAAGGGAGAGGATCTTAGCTGACGTGGGCGACGGAGCCAAGTGCGTGGCGATCGCACGCTCGGAAGTGCTGGGAGCTGCGAGCAACATCATCGGGAACTTCCATCAGCAAAACCTGTGGGTAGAATTCGATCTGACCAATCTGAGAGTCGGGCTCGGTAAGGCCGACTGCACCAGATCACACTAGATATTTCAAAACCGTGTGGGCCCGAGAACCACCTCCACCGACTCTGTCACTGAGCTACTCACTCTCTGACCATGTTACGTACGATGGTCTCATGGGTCGGTCTGTCTGCGAGCGAGGGCATGGATGTAATTATAGTCGTTTGTGTATCAGTGTGGTACAATGTTGAGACCCCATGTATATACGAGGGATGTCGAACTTATTATATTAGCTACTATCCCTTCACAGTTCACTCACTATATAAAATATTTGTTTGTTTTTTTATATCATATTTGTTTTTAATATTATTAATTATAAGATTATAACACATACATGGATAAGTTAAAAAAAAAAACAGGAGAGATCATTAGATTTAAGGAGGTGGAAGGGTAGGGAATGGCCCACAGCCAACGTAAACGACAAAGATCGATCCGCCGAACCAGAACCACATTTCAGATATTCCCGACAATCACACGATCTATAATGTTCTTGTGTTCTTCACTTACTGTTGGTTTCATGTTTTAACCAGAGCACGTGTCAATTTAAGATCATTTCATCATTAGAAAATTATGGTCCAGGGGATTAAGAGATTAACACAGGATTAGCACTTGACTTAACACATCATGGGATATGGGTCACACCTTGTCTCCTGTTACAGTTTGTGGGACATTAGATTGCATCATTTCGGTCAAACACTGTTTGACCGAAACCAACTAGGGCTAAAGCAGTGTTTATTACTTGCTTAATTTGAATATGAGAGTTAGTGGATCCAAGCTGTAGGAGCTATGGGGGACCATTGGAATTGGTGGATTTAATCTGGAGGGCTATCACACAATGACTACAAGTTTTAGAGGTTGCAATGTTATCGCATTAACTCAATTTGGATTCTTCCATGACTCCACAAACGATCAATGTCAACTCATTGACTCCACTACCTCTCGATTGTTCTTACTAGCCTTCATTTTTTAACATACTTGTGATTCCAAAAGCCACCGACTAGGCACTGATGGTGCCTGTCCATCAGGTGGTGCAGTGGAAATGTCACTCCACTACCCACTACCCACTACTATATACTATTACTATATTATGTCGGTTATTTGCAACATATAACATTTCACTATAATTACTTCTTAAAACATTACCTCTGTTCGGAATCAAAACCCAACGTTCATCTATCTGAAAACTCAATTTAAATCTATCAATAATAGAGGGCTTAAATCAAAATTTGAACTATATGATGAAAAATGTCAATACACGACAAAAATGATAACCATAATTTGTTTGTTCAACTGGATACACACTTGAACGTACTAGTAATAGTATCTCCCTTGCTTGTTGGGGGTCGCTGAAGGTGAGTATCCAGCGGCAAAAATGAAGATGAATATCGTAAAAGTATGCAAGTACTTTTTATATTCTTTAACAATGTTAGTGACACTTGAAAAATTATTCACCAATAAGAAAATGACGTGTTTTTAGAGCATCCACAGTGGGCTGGCTGGGAGCAAAAACGAGGAGAGAGAGTGCAAAAAAGAAGAGAGAAATTAATTTAAAATTGTTGGCCGGGAGTGTTGGCTGGTAGCTCACCGCCAGCCCTTATCGCTGGCTGGGAACAAAAATATGAAGAAAAGGTTATCATAAAGCCAACCAAAAGGGCTACCATTGTAGAGTGCTGGCTATAAGCCAAAAAAATGATTTTTTATTATTCTCGTCAGCTCACCAGCTACCGACGAGGTGGTTGTGGATGCTCTTAAAATAACATGATAATCTGAGGTTAGTAAAATGGCATTTCCCCTTTTACCATATACCAAACAAACAAACAAGACCCATCTCACCTTCGTGATTTTGGCCTAATCTAATAATTAACCCACAAGTTACATTGTCAACAATCACCACTCAAATTAATACAACCTCAGCTAGCTGATTTATTAGTCTAAACCCTTAAATTAATAGACCAACAAGTGACAATGTCTTATTGATCCAGAGAAAAAGCAAGGGATTTTTCAGGTAGCGTGTCCAGCACGACACCCAAGAAGTAATTGCAGGGAAAATTGGTTTGGTGGTGCTGGACCCAATATATTTGCTATCTTGAATTTAACTTCAAACCCACAACCCTAGACTTGTGGTACGTGCTTGACAGCTAATGGCGGCGAGCTACCCGTATTGGCTGGCCTCGCTTGACCTTGTTTACAAGCTTTCACTGCAATGATTCTATAACTTCTGTTCTCATCCTCACAAATGCAGGTTTAATCATGAAAGGAAGGTAGGTCCCAACTTGAACAATAGAGATCATATAACTTGACTAGGAAGAAACCTAATCAGAGTTTAACATTATTAAAATCAATGGTTTAAGAATATTGCTACAAGAATAACAAGAAAGAGTACCTTTTTGTGAAGCAATTATGTTCCTTTCTGTTGAGTTTTTGTTTGCTTTATTATTTGTCTTGTCCTCCTATGTTTGGTGTACAAGATTTATCTTCTATTCTTTGTATTTCCAGACATTTCGACTTCCAAGCGCTCAATTTCGTCTTTCAGCTCTTGCGAAGATGGTCTTTTACTTTGACGTGTCTTCTCTGTACTGCCATCAATTATCAAGCTTGAAAGATGCTTCATACATGAAAGATACTCGGCCTTTGATTCATGAGAATAACACGACGACCCTTCATTTCCAAACTGCAGATGAATGTCAAAGTAAACCCCAAGTCATATCCAATGTTAAAAACATTCCCAAACCAATGTTCAGATTCTGATGGAGAGATAAAATGAAATGAAAACACCATAACAATATAGATATAAGGTTAATTGTATATAGCTATTTTGTACTATACAACTTTTGCACATAAATATCCTTAACTTTAAAAGTTATTTACAATTACGTAAACTTTCAAAAAATTACATGTAGTTCTTTTTTGCCAAAAAAATGACGGAAATGGCTTTGATCCTAGTATCAAAAAATACCACATTTTCATCTTTTTTAATAGTTTTATCTTTTAATGAGTATATCTACTCAACCACTTTCTGCATCTAATCAAAATGTTTTTCGTAGGTATGAGTTCTTTTTTGAGATTAGGGTCAAGGGCATTTTTGTCATTTTCTGACAAAAAAGAAGGATTCATTACCTTTAGTACCCCTTACGTATTGGTAACACTCATTTAGTACCCCTTATGTATTGATAACACAATGGACTAAATTTTGGTTAAGTTTATGCCATTTTGATGATCTGTGACCAATTCATACCAATACATGAGGGGTATTAAATGATATATGACCAATTCATAAGGGGTATCACTGTATTAAAAGTGTGTTACCAAAATGTAAGGACTCTTATTGAACGTTATAAAACTTTGGGTTGCTAAAGATGTGTTACCAATTCAAAGGGGTACAAAAGGTAATTAACCCAAAAAAGAACTATGCAATTTTTTTAAAAGTTTAGGCAGCTGAATGTGAAAGTTTATAGTTGGGGATAGTTATGAGCAAAAGACAATAGCTACCTGCAATTAACCATGACCAGAATATATTAGTCAGTACTGTGAATGTTGTGCACATGTGATGTACCCACCTCTTTATAAGAAGAAATGCATTGGCAGAGTGCCTTCTCAGCCTCAACAAGTGAATGCGCTTTCTATTTTACATAGTTCATGAACTGAACAAATTAGAAGTTGTAACAAGAGCTTCCATGAATCAAAGGTAACTGCAGGACTCTTTTCGAGTCAAATATCAGGAGGAAAAAATAGGTGTTCTAAGATTCAAAAATAGCATAAGTACTGACCCTGGACTCTTGCAATTCTTGCTTACTGATCTCCAATTGGCCTAAAGCATCAAGTGATCTCAACTGCATGCACAACCATTAAACTTCAAGTCTATAAGAAACTGAATTGATATCATATGTGATAGTTACAGGCATTTGTTTCAAGATGAGTCAAGTACATCATCGTATCCATATTTGAGTTTATTCTTTCCAGCTGTAGTAAACAGAACGTCGTTATCTTTCAGCTTTTCAAAAAAATGCATTAACTTGATGAAACGGCAATAGGTTTATGTGTAATGATAAGAGTTGACAATATTGCAGCATTGTCTTAGAACAGTTTCAATAAATTAGGACTAATTGTACAAGTAAACCTGGGAGTTTAGTGTCAATATTTTCCTATTTCTAGTTGGTTTTCTATAAATTAGGGACTTATTGTCCAAATTATATTTCCTATTTGTAGTTAATTTAGCAATGAGTGTAGATCGAATCATTATATAATTGAGTCTCTCACTGTACTTATAGAACAACTGTTTGTAAATTATATCAACACTCTTCTATTTCCACACACTGTATTTGTAAATCCTTCCATGAAACACTTAATGACTTCTCAATTGAATTCAGAACATTTTACAGCCAACAAGTTCAGAGTGATTTGAGATTGAAGCCATTTACATGATTGGCTTTATTCTAGTTTTACTACCAACACATCAAGAAAATAGCTAGCAGAATGATACATCTGTTAAGCAAGTATCTATAAACTCTACTTCAGATAGGATATATTCAAAGTCCTACCTTTCTTATCATATTAGAACTTCGTTAAATATTAAATTGTTAGCATGAAACAGAAACTGACCAATATAAGCAATGCCACGCGCTCATCTCTCTTAATTTCTCCAGATGCCTCATGAGTTTTCACTTTGCCTCTTTTCTTTATCTTATTTAAAACTCCTTGTGATATCCTATCATAGAAGGAGAAGTGCATATGACTATCGATTATAAGAGTAAATTCAATAAAAATGTCTACTAAACTGGTTTTAGTAAGTCAAGGAAAATACAAGAAAATCTGGCATAATAAATGAGTGCTCAATAACGAAAAATTAACAATGATTCAGTTGCAGTGAAACGATAGCAAAATGAAAGGTGACAATGTCTCCAAATACAAGTTACTTGAAGATTGTATGCAAAACATTTTTTTTAAGCAGACACAAAATTAACAACGACTGAACATAGTATATACTGCAAGCAGAGAAATAAACAATTTAAGGTCACCTTAAAACTGGGGGGGGGGGGGGGGGGGGGGGGGGGGGGGGATTAACTAAAAACTGTCCAAATGAATACGATAAGCCGCCAAATGTTTAAAAAGGACCCATTAGCTGTCTTATGAAATGTGTATAGTCTGTTAAAATGATCAGAATATTCTCTTTTTATGATGTGCAAAGCATATGGGGCTTATTTTATTTCAAAAATCCTAAACTATCCTTTTGATTCCCCAACCCTAAACTAACCCTAAAATGTACTCTGCAGTATCTTTTGCCGGAAAATCGAGTTTGGTCAGAAAACTTATAAACCCCATCTTCCGATTTGAGAAGCCAGCAGACACGTTGGGATTGAAGCCCCCTATCTGCAACCAAGTCGAGTTCTTGTCATTGCCTCGCGAGGAAGACGATCCAGATTTGTCCTGGCCGATTCGAGCTCAGCCTCGCTGGTGCCTCGAGGAAGAAGGCTGGACCTTTTTTTTAATATATTTAATGTTCAAATATAATTAATAATTTATAATATTTGATTTCCATTATATAATTTATAATTTTTCAAAATTAATATTCAGATTTTTTAAATTCTTTTGTTTTTATAACTGTTGTACAAAAATAATAATTCAGTTTTCTAATCTATAATTTAAACTTTCAAAATTTAATTCAGATTTTATAAAAAAAAATATATTATTCAGAAATATTTACCAACTTATTTATTTATAAAATTTGAAAAGATACTTTGTAAATACTTTTATTGAATGACATGTTTGAAAATTTTAAAAGTAAATGGAGGGTACTTTAGTCTTTTTAAGCTATGAGGGAAGTTTTGTTGTTTTAGACCATAAACTAACAGACGACCGAACGTCATTCAGTAAGCAGCTCATGGCACATTTTAAACATTAAATGGCTTATTGTCCGTGTCCAACTCATTTGGGCAGTTTTTAGTAATTCCCCCTTACAAAGCTTTATCAACACACGTACTTGGGCAGGATAGTCATATAAAGCAAATAATACAAACCTTACAGACTTATCTAGCAGATCTTTTGCCTTATCAAGCTCAGCGATTGCTTCAGAAATATTAATCTTACTTAGTTGGTTAGACTTGAGCATTGCCACCTTAGCTATGTGCAGCATGTTCGCTCCAATCTGCCATTGGAGAAGAGCAAGCTTCATTTAATATGTATGCCCACTTTCTTCTCATGGATATTAGCATTTGCATCATAAAGCTTAGCAATTTTTTTTTTTTTTTGCAAATTTTAAGTTGTAGAAAACAAATTTGTAACTAGTGACATTGATCTGTATCTATTCTAAACTCACATTCGGGAAAAAAGATATCAGACTTTGAATTTCAAATGTCAATCTAGGGTTAATTGCTAAAAACTACATTTATGTATTGTCCACGAGCAAAAACTTATATTATGTATTGTCCACGTCCCTAATTTTAACGGAATATTCCAAAATTTTGTAAGTAAACGACCATGGTCAAAAGATAGTGTAGTTTATCAGCGTGGACAATACATAATGTAGTTTTTAGTAATTAACCCATACATCTATATTAGGCGATTTTGAGTACAAGGAAGTTAGCTTTATTTAGAAATATAAACATAAAAGTAACTAAATATTAAATGATATATTTCGTTATGTAAGAATTCAAGATGCCATCTCGTTTTAAAACCATGGCATGCACTATTAAAAAATAGCAGTATAAAATTTTCAAAACAGCAAACCTGAATATGGTCATTAGGGAGTAAAGTTTTCCGGGAATCGAGACACCTGCAAATTAAGTACGAAGTATTAAAGGAAATTCAAATTTGATAGTCATCATTCATTCAACCAAACACCTTTCAAGAAGTTCTTGGGCTTCTGTTAAGTTCCCTGACTGCTGGGCCAAAGCCAGTCCTTCCGCTGCAATTACAGTTTCCAAAGAACTCCATCCCTACCAAACAAGATGGAAATTAATATAAGTATATGGTCATGACCACAGATAATGTTAAAACACCAAGCCGAAATGAATACTTCTATGACAGGAGAAGCTGAGAGTGATATGAGGGAAATAACCCTAATTAAGTAAATAAAGCTTTCTATCTTCCAAAATCACCAAAACTCTATTCCCCAAAATAATTGCCCCTTTTTAAAGACATAGCCACCTATATTATATTGAAAATTGAAAAGAATAAAACCAGAAATCTTCGAGTGTGACACGTAGCAGTTACATAGGACATGATTCAGAACAACATTGTTCATCCGCATATTCAAGAGATGGCAGTTTCACCAGAAGTAAACTTTCATAGTAATCAACAAGAAAAAAAGTAACTAAACACCTTTGATAATTCCAGGATACGCAGAATCTTTCTCTGCACGTTCTCAGCCTCTGTAGGGCGATTAGACTTCATGTATATCTAGTAACAAAAGAACATAGGACGATTATAAAGAGACTGCACGCGGTTGTGAATAGCAATAAACAATCAATTGAAAATTCATTTCTTCTGAATACACAAGAAAACACTCGACAATGCATGGCATGATAATGTGAGGAGTATAGACATAATTCAGACCAAAATTAATTAAACATGTAAACAATAATGTTATCGGAGAAAATTTAAAGGAGCCATAATAGAGTAATTGAAAAATAAAATTCTGTGTTCTGATTATGTCTTTATACTCCTAAGTTGGGATTTCTGTTGGGTCTTAAGCCTAACCATGTCCCACACCAAAATAGATTATATGTAAATTGTTTGACACTGAACTCTATATATAGGTTATAGTTGTTTCAGATCTGTGCAGATCCTACACAAGTGATCAAAAATATTTCCCGCCCACTTCATTGACAACAAGAGTACATGTGATTAGTAAGAACAGAAGATAAATATGCATCAACTGACCAATAATTGGACTCAAAACAATCATTCAGCTTCATTCCTATATCCGCATATATTGTCTCCATGATTTTTTTGTCCTGTTTATGAGTTTAGCCATAGGTTTTCAAGCAATCTCTGTTCAATAATATTGACTTCTCTCGTCATGGTTACATATTTCACTGAAGCAACTAAATTATACATTTTTGCTGATAAAAAAACTAAATTGTACATTTTTGGAACAACTTTACGGAATTAGATATAAAGAGTTTACGGCACGTCCAGAAATGTCTGTCTTAATACAATACATCACAGAAAGTGGATGAGAAGGTAAAAACCTGAGCAAGATACCGTAACCTCTTAAGGCATGTATTTGATTCCCCTTGACCATCTTCCTGCAAAGCAAAACACAACCTAGCATTAGCAATACACACGTGTTTCTGACATGAATACACCCCTTCCAGTGAGTGATATGGTGATGCACCTCTAGAATCCCAATAGAATCGCGAATACGTGCCTCTGAGTCTTTCATTTCTCCTAGCCGATAAAGAACCTGTAGTTAGGCATTTATGCTGTTGAGGTGAAAAATGTATTAACTTGGTTGATTAACTTACAATAGATGATCATTTTATATAGGAAAGAAACCACGAACTAGGATAAGGAAACCAAGTAGGTATATAATGTAGGAAAATGCTTGAATTTTTTCTAATTCTAACACTCCCCTTTATGCTGGAGCATACAAATTATATGCACCAACTTTGTTACAAATATAACTTATGCGAGGCCCTCGCAGAGATTTTGTGAAAATATCCATCAGTTAGTCACCAGAATTAAAGAAATTGGTCAGGATGCGACCTGACATAATCTTCTCACTGATAAAGTGAATTGATTTCTAAATGCTCGGGTTCTTTCGTGAAACACGGGATTGGACGCGATGTGTAATGTCACTTGATTGTCACATATTATTTTCATTGCAGTAACCTTCATAACCTTGAGTTCTTGAAGTAGTTGTTTAACATGTTGCCAAAGCCATGTCCCTATATTCAGCTTCTGCACTACATCTAGCGACAACAATGTGCTTATTACTCTTCCAAGAGATCAAATTACCACCCATCATGGCATAGTATGGCTCAGTAACCTGTAGTAGAATGCCTATATGATGGAGATCCTGTCTGTTAATTTGGGAAGTGGATCGAAGAAGGAAACAGATAATATTGATAGATGTTGTTGTAGTGCTTTTTTGATACTAGCTTACAATACACTTATATTTATACATTGAGCTTGTGCTACGAAGTCAAGGAAAACGGAGGGATTTGTGGGCTACACTAAGGGTTGGTGTTGGTGGTGGTGAGCAAAGTCATGGAAGTCGGAAAGCTTGGGTGCAAAGTCAAGAACGGTGGTTCCATGTTGTCTAACACGCCCCCTCAAACTCAACATGGTGATGAACCAAAATTGAGTTTGAATCGATATGGAACTTGAACTGAATTCTGAACCAGACTTGACTTTGAACTTCACTTGAGTCTCGATAAACGAATATAGAACTCGCCCGAGTATTGCGGTTGACGGAAGCGAAAAATGGACGAGTAATCTGATGCTTCATGAGAGTTGAGGACTTCTTGCTAAAAACTGAAAATATCTCGATGGCCTTAGGGACGGTTAGAAACTCTACACGTACGGAGCACATGGAACTGCTCGAAGGACGGAACCTTCTAAAATGGTCACACATAGACTGACGGGACAGTATGTTGACGACGAATACCCTTCCGATCGGAGCGGAACGGGAATATCTTGTTGATCGACACACGAACACAACAAGGACAAATGGTACTGCAGAGATCACAACGGTTACCCAAGACATGAGGATCGAACAATCATTTAGAAGAGACGACAACATTATGTAGGCTGAGCGGTATCTGAGGACTGAAGGATTGCAACGGAAAGGGTGGACTAAGGAGACTCTCCGGTCTGAACGGAGCAGTAATACAAACTTGGAACGCGGTCTGAACTGCGAGAATGCTCTCTGGTCGGAACAGAGCTGCAACACATGATCAGCCGGTCGGAACGGTTCGGATCTCCGATCGAATCGGAGCAGTAACAAGAACTTAAAAATGGCCGGTCAGAACGGCTCAAATAGCTCTCTGGTCGGAACAGAGCAGCAACACAAGAACAGCCGGTTGAAACGGCTCGAATCTTTGGTCGAAACGACGACAAATAGCTCTCTGATCGGAACGGTTCAAGTAGATCCCCAATCAGAACGGAGTAGCAACACAAGAATAGCCGGTCGGGACGGCTCAAATAGATCTCGGTTGGACCGAGCAACAACACGAAAATAGTCGGTCGGAACGGCTCAAATAGCTCTCTGGTCGAAACAGAGCAGCAACACGATCTTGGAACGTCGATCGGAACGACGATAATGGCTCTCCGGTTGGGACGGAGCAGAAACACAAACTTTGAACCGCCGGTCAGAACTGCGGGAAGGCTATCTGTTCGGAACAGAGTAGTAACACATGAAGAACCGGTCGGAACGACTTGGATCTCTGGTCGGAACAGAGCAGCTACACAACTTGGAACGCCGGTCGAACGGCGGCAATGACTCTCCGGTCTGGACGGAGCAGCAATACGACAATGGCTCTCCGGTCGGTACGGAGAAACTACACGATTTGGAACGCCGGTCGGAACGGCGGCAATGACTCTTCAACCGAGACGGAGCAGCTACACAAACTTGGAACACCGGTCGAAAAGGCGGCAATAGCTCTCCGGCTGGAACGACTTGTATCTCCTGTCGAAACAAAGCCGCAACACCAATCTTGGAACGGCTTTGAGGAAATTTGGAACAAACTATTATTGAATTTTTTTTTTCAAAAACTGCCTGGAAGCGCGTGTACCACACCTGAACTTAGTAGCACGTGTAGTTCATGCATGAGTATGTGAAAATTCACGCTTCTATAGTTGTGTGTGGGTCAGGGCAATCTTGCTTGTGTGTGGACCTTATCTTCTCCACAGGAACTAAATGTTTTCTTGCACGCCTCCTTTGCCTTCTCTAAAATTGAAATTGACCCATTTCCAGAGACCATGAGATGTGCTAATCATCCATGTACCATGGTGAGCTTTGTCTTTCTCCACAAACAACTTTAATTTGCTTCTCAACAACGGGAAAATAATTTCAGCAAGCAGGAGCAACACAAACAAGTTTATCTTCTGTGGAGGAAAGATAGCCTTGCAGTTGAGACCACGAACAGAGAACGAAAAAGGGGCACCACACCAACATCAAGCACGAAGAAAATTTGTAGCAACGTGGACAATTGCGGCAACAAGAAAGGACTGTTGAGGAGGACCTCAGGTGGTCGGGATCTGAGGCTACCAGCGCTCGGCTGGTTGAGGAAGGAGTGAGACGATGAGGTGACACAACCGATGGAAGGAATGGGACGATGAGGACCTCCTGTGGCTCTTTATTCGAAACGAATCTCCAACAACACAGAGGTAGCAGCGGATGTTGGGTCTCCGGTGGTGTGACACGCCGGAGTAGGTGTATGCAAACAACAACGGTTGCTGGAGCGGAGGACAACTACATTGGCTGGTGTGGTTCAATTACCACTATGTGGAAGCAGGTAAATCGGAAACGGTTTCTATCTTGGATGCCTTGCCCACCCGTTAGTAAATTAACGAGTGGGCAAAGCCACGAAAATTTTCAGAAGCTTATCAAAGCTCTGATACCATGTTAATTTGGGAAGTGGATCGAAGAAGGAAACTGATAATATTGATAGATGTTGTTGTAGTGCTTTTTTGATACTAGCTTACAATACACTTATATTTATACATTGAGCTTGTGCTACGAAGTCAAGGAAGACGGAAGGATTTGTGGGCTATGGTGGGCTACACTAAGGGTTGGTGTTGGTGGTGGTGAGCAAAGTCATGGAAGTCGGAAAGCTTGGGTGCAAAGTCAAGAATGGTGGTTCCATGTTTTCTAACACTGTCCAATGTGCATCTAACTATGCAATTATCTCTGTATGTCCTTTGTCTTCATACAACAATCATTGTCCTGAAATGCCCTTAATATAATTTAAAATGTGCACTAATGCATCCCAATGACTACCACATGGAGATTGAAGAAACTGGTTCACCACACTTACAACAAATGAAATGTCCAGTCGAGTAACAGTAAGGTTACTAAGCCTCCTAACGAGTATGTGATACCTTCCAGGATCTTTTAGAGGCTCCCCTCGCCTTGGAAGAAGTTTAGAGTTTGGATCAATAGAAGTACCACATGGTCGACAATCAAGCATCTTTGTCTCTTCAAGGATTGAAAATAACTATTGTGTTGCTAGCTTGGGCAACCTCAATGTCAAAAATATTTGAGCTGACACAAATCTTTAGTCTGAAAATGATTAAATAGATGCTCCTTTAGTCTATGATTCCCTTATTCATTGTCTCATGTAATGACTATATCATCCACATAAACAACCATATAGATACACTTGCCTTGTAATGTGTGACGGTAGAAAACAAAATAACTGGCCTCACTACGGCCATACCAAATTGTTGGATAACTGTACTGAATCTGTTAAACCATGCTCGAGGTGATTGCTTGAGACCATAAATAAAACGTCGGAGTTTCACAGGTGTAGCTAAGTTTGATGTACACAAACATCAGTAGACAGCTTGAAACTTTATGTGGACAAAATGAGTAAAAACTCACATCTAATGATGTGTCCTACTTTGTTCAGCAAAGTGATGATAAAACTTTGAAAATAAAAGGGAATTCTTGCATCCTACTTTTAAGTACAAAAGATGTGAGATAAGACATCCATATAAATAAGAATAAGAAAAACTGTTACCATTCCAAGCTGAAACATTGTATCTGCGTAGTCTGAATGTTGAAGTCCAAGAACACGCCTCTTTATCTAAATGATTATAAGGTGACAAGGTACTATAAGTACACAACTGATTGAAACAAACAGAACGAAGCAACAATTACGTCATACCTTCAAAGCACGCTGTCCAAAGAATATTCATGTCAATAAAAGAACAAAACCAGAAGCAATACTCGTCAGTACAAAATACAAAAAAGAAACATTAGACAATAGAGTAAAAGGGGTGGGGGCTTCAGAAACAACATTGATGGCATGTAATCCATCGACAAAATATTCAATAGTTATGTTTTGTGATTACTATCAAAGCAATTTCCAGAATACTCAAAATTTATAACATATACTAAAAGAGAAAAGAAGGATAAGTACATAGAAAATAATTAATCATACAGCTTTTCTACTTCAACTTCTTGACTCATATAAGGGAAATTTATAGTAGCATGCATACTAATTGTAAACAATATGTAGATGTTTTTTATGTCTTCCCACTAACAGTGAAACACGTCTGAAGGGTTAAAATATGCTCCATACAAGCATTAAAAATGTGTAAGAGTAGTGTTGCAAACAACACGTATAGTATGCAGACCAGTGGAATCAAATACATGAACATTAACAAAATATGAGAGATTCAATGGACACGTACTTGAACACACTAACATAGTTCATACACCTTGAACTGACAATAAAGACAAATGTGAATACTCCATTACCTCATAACATGCACGAGCTTGTTCTAATTTCCGTTCCATAAGATAGAAATGCCCAAGGTTATGCAAGGCAGCCCCCACACTGTATAATAATAATGTCAAAAAAATAAAATGTGTTGATGATGCTAGAAAGGAAAGACAGCTGCTTAATTGTCGATATTCTCAAGCTTAAATTTTTTCAGATAGAACAAATCAAGGCATGAGTAAGCCAAATTGGAATGCAATACATATATACTAATAGCATGAAAACAAGCTTTTATGTACCTCCGACAGTCCATTGATTTCTCTTGTACTACACACATACAGATACATAAAAACTGTTTAGACTAAAATACTATAACACTAGACAAATTTATCTAGTTTCTTGTACTTGCATACAACTACAACAAAACAATTTGGTATTGTGTTTACGAGCATTTCTGTTCTGGTAATTTAATTTCTCTGTCAACTACAAAATTTCTCCAAATTTGTCAAGGTTTACCCTCCTATAGATGTTTGACTAAAATTCTTCATTTTTTCTGTTAGTTGTATATAACAGACAATAGCAATCCTGAAATCCCAACACAACCATGTAAGTCACAGAATTAAGTGAACCAGACACAAACTCTTTAATTAGAATAAAGAATAAGAAATTAAATACAAATAAGGCAGCATACATTATTTGCAAAAAAAAATAATGTACAATTATGCCTGACAATGAGTGTGCAACAAAATCTAAAGAGGCCTTTGTCAAACACACTATCAAAATGTAACAGTTCACAAACTTTTTTTTTGTTTCAATGGATGTCATAGTTTGTCTACTAGTCAAGCTATACCGTATATCTTCTGGACCATATGACTCTTCAAGTATGTTGATGGCCTCTAAATACAATGGTTCTGCCTTTTCAAATGCTCTTTTCACTCTGTAAAGCTCTGCCTGAAGCAGGTCCACAGAAATAAAAACATCTTCAGCATGGGAAAGAGAAGTACATCATAGGACAGTGCAAGTAGAGAAGATGGGAGAGTGGGGAAAAGAATTTGCAATGAAGCTAAGAATTTTTTAACAGAAACTATAGGCAAACATTTTACCCTCTCTATCAGATTGTTTATTTCACCTAAATTAGCTGCCAGCGTGTTATTTAACAAAACTTCAACATCTTAAACCTTAATTTAGTAGACCCTCTAACAATTGATTTTCAAGGTGCACTTCCACTAACTTACTTCTATAGTTCTCAAACCAAGGTTTTAGAAGAGGAGAATCCTAGCGAAATCTATCAGTAGATTATCATAATTGCCTCAACAGAGGACGTACCAAATTGTTGCATGAAGATGCAACATGTGGATCCCTCGCCCCAAAACCTTCTTTAGCTTCTTGTAATGCAGAACAAAAGAATTTTTCAGCTTGCTCCAGTTTGCCCTGCATAAAACCAGAAAAAACAACACTTTAAACAAAACAGAAAGAAAATAAAGTATATGAGCTAAAATAAAGTGCTTGCCTCGAGGAAAAAATCCCTCCCGTTGTCAGTAAATATTCTCCACTTTGATGTATGTATATTTGAAACCACAGAACCATCCTCAACTGCACTTAAGTCAATTCCATCCCCTTCCTTGTCACTTCCAGAACTTGATTCAGTTGACGCATCCTGGGCTAGGGAAAGGTGTCCATTCATCCCAACAACTATTGCTGAAAATGAGCAGAAAGATGCAAGGTTACTCAAAACATATGAGCAAATCCCCTAACAAAAACATCTAGGCAAGATATCTCTTTCGTCCGTACTAGCCCCCATGCAAAAACATAGCATATAGCCCACAGCACGAAAATGTCATGTTCTCAAGCTCATGTGCATTTGGGAGCCATGTTTCAAATTGCAGAAAACAATAAATGGTCACCACTCCAAGGCAACAGAGCCTAGATTGCCTTATTAGGAACTTCATTGCCCGGTTCATATTGATTGGAAAGACTATAATTAATCATTATATGAATATAGTATGATTAAAAGGCTGAATTCAGTATCCCTTCGGGTAATATTTTCATCTAGCAATGCAATTTAATCAAACACTTTATTGAATGAGTAAATCCACTGCACCTACGGTCAATGATGGGAATCACTCTGTAGAATTACCCCTGGCTCGTTGGTTAAATTTTGTGATGAACCCAGTTAAAAAAAAAATCTACTTTCATGAAATTTATGTATTTGAAATGAATCTAATAGAATATTAACTAAACCCAGATATTTAATTCACGTGTTTGCAAGTCCAGTAACATAGCGAACCTTTTTGCAGTAAAATGCGATCAATTACGATATTATCCTAGTAACAATATTAAATAAATGATAGTGCAGTCAAATGAATGTTGGGTCCACAAAACCCCATCATTTGGAATCACATGATTTCAAATAACGCCCTATCCCTTGTTATCTGGAATCCTTAAATACCAAACTTCTCTGAAAAAATCATACCATCCAAGTTCATATTAAAATTCAGACTCATAAAATATACAATTGACACCGTCATTACAAGCTTGAAATAAACTATTCAAAGACCATATAAAAAAGGAAGTATACCAGCCTGTCCACACAGGAGCATCCACAGATGGGAGTGCCCATGACTCGTTCCAAAACCATATGAATCAGAAGATCTTGTTTTGCCTGCAACAATAAATAGTTGAAGGAAGAGGGCCACTGAGAACCCAATTACTAACATGTGACAAAACACTTGAAAAAAAGAAGCTAAATATCAAGAAGAATAAAGAGTTCCCAAGAATGTCTATAATTGTAACTGTTACTGATATAATGTTGTTGTATTTAACATGATTTGTTGATTCCAAAAACAAAAATGAGAGTGCTTGAAAATCAACAAAAACAACAGCAGCAGCAGACACATACACATATACATACATATTACCTCGAGACTCTGAATGAACTACCTAACTTGGCTATGATTCTGAATTTCCCCAACTTGACTCTTACAATTACAGATAAGAACAGGTGAGTATTGGGTACATACTGATGATGGTGGAAGGTGGGATCGGCAGTGCATCGACAGTGGTTTCTCGAGAGACCGGCAAGGTCGGAGAAGAAAAACGCCGGAGAAAAGTAGCAGCTGCTTGTCGCCTGAACATCTCTCCGGTTGCCTTTGGCTTCACAGCGGGGGATGAGTACTCGAACTGTCGAGAGAATTAGCAAAATGACCTTAAAAAAATCTCATGTAAATTGACCTCTTTTTGTTTTTTTTTTTTTTACTTTTGTAGCAAAATGACCTTGATAATTTATGCGCATTGTTAAATGTCTTATCCATTTTTTTATAATTCTCGTTTAAATTGAAATAAAACAAAAAGAAAACTACAATTATCTATCTTCAACTTGACACGATTATCAAGTGAATCAACAATAAAATTCAATTCATCATCGAAAGTTTTTAGTCTCAGATTTTACAGTTTCCCCCTCTTTCTTTATCTAGCAACCACTATTCTAAATCTATTTCCAACCTTCCTATCTATCATGGCTCCTTCCTTCAACTCCTCATTATCATCCTCTCGAAATCGTACCTCCAATCTCCTTACGGTTGTGGTAAAATCGATCACGGTCAACGTCTCGTTGTCCCCCCGAAAGCACTAACCCTAGTCACTGTCAGGTGGGGGAATCAGAGACACTGACGTCGTCGTCGACAAAAGGAGCCTTTGTCCTCCTCACCTTGTGGAGGAGCTCGCTACAAGAAAAGCAGTAATCCTCCTACGGTCGCTTTTCGCCAAAGCACTGGGAGTCAGACCAGATCCATGAACCATAACCTCATGCATAGTCGTCGCTCCGTTCCCAGACCACAATTCTGATCGTCCCGGTGCGCCTGGATGTACTGTCTGCTCATACTCCTCCGACGAGGAACACCCTAGATGCTATCTCGGACCACTTGGGAGGGTGTCTCTAGAGGACGACGAGGATGAAGATGAAATCGTCGTGGTTCCTTGTGTGCCTGGATGTACAACCTTGTGGTCTTATAACCAGCTAGGTCACTAGCTGTTTTAAACCGGTCTATTCTCAAAGGGGAACTCCTTATAAACTTCACAACAAATATGCTCTTATCTATTGACTTCCCCACTTCCTCAAGCCCTTTACCAAAAAATATTCTCCCGTTGTTGTTTCTCCATTTCTTTCCTTTTTTCTTCCTCTATTTGCTCAATAACCGAGGAAGACTCAAACAAAATTTGTGCAACAGGTTGACTTGTTGAAGAACCCTCATCCTTTATGGTGGGTGGATGCTTCCTCCCTTTCTTTATAGGAATATGGGTGGTGCTATTTCTCGGGACAATATACCTTGTCCTTTGCGTCCCCAACGACGCTCTACCATGGGATCAAACACGGGTAACTTGTCCCCGCCCCCATTATGCAAAGCACTATCTATATTTCACAAAAAGAAGTATGTATCATTATGTAATATCTGAATGTAAACCCCTCATCATTGTTATATGATCACATTTATGAAATAAAAATAAAGAAGAGATCAAATCAAACTTCTATAATCATCAAGTAAGATGCAACTGTCGAATACCACGCATAAATGAGTCGGGGTGCAGCCCACGATCCCGAAATATGGATCGGGTGTGCGGCTGCGTGCTCGGTCAATCATTCCACGCCATGTGGCACTATAAAGGGAAAAAATGACAGTTGCTCAGCAACGATCGTTAACGGCTACTTTTTTAAAATCAAAATAAATACAAATTTAACTCAAAAAACATTTTCCCCCATCTATAAATATCCCTTACCCCATTCATCCAATCCATAAAACCTCTCTCAAAGTTCTCGCTACATTTTCTCTCCAATTGTCATATTTTTTGTGATAAAAAATGTCCGACGACGAGGCTCAAACGAGGGAGAAGTTTGAAGCTAAACGTCGCGAGGTCGAAGCCGAACTTCGTGCTTGGGAGAAAAGACTCCGACGGAGGACCGATAGAGTGCTATAAAGAGCACTGCCATAAATCAACACATTGAAGCAAATGATCGAAAGAGGGGAAGGTTCCCGATGAGAGATTGACAGAAGTCGTGCCAAAGGCCACGACCAACTGATGAAGGATTATTTCGTCGACCAGCCAACATATGGCTCGAAATGTTTAGGCGTCAATTTCGTATGTACCGACCATTCTTTCAAAGGGTTATGGATGTGGTAGCGGCGCATGACGATTACTTCGTTCAGAAGTCGGACGGTGCATGACGCTTGGGGTTATCAACACACCAGAAATGCATCGCCGCTATAAGAATGCTAGTGTATGGGTTCTCGATCGATTCATTTGGACGAAACACTACGTATGGGGGAAAGTATTATACTCAAATCTACTAGACGTTTTTATAAGACCCTTATTGAGGTTTTCATGGAGGTATACGAGCGGAAGCCAACACCGGATGACATGCAACGATTACTCAAATCAGGGTACAACCGAGGATTCCCCGGTATGATTGACAGTCTTGACTGCATGTATTGAGAGTGGAAGAATTACCCTGTCGCATCGCAAGGAGCCCACGAAAGGGGTGGAAGCGGGGATCCAATCGTTATGATGGAAGCGGTGGCGTCCCTTGATTTGTGGATTTGGCATGCATTTTTTTGGGATGTTTAACTCAAACAACGACATCAATGTCCTCCACGCCGGCCACTTATTCGATGATGCTTTCCACGACCTTGACCTCTCCATGGATTACAAGCTAACGGGCAACGCTACAGTTGCCCGTATTATTTAGTTGTCGGCATTTGCCCCACATGGAGTCGGTTCTCCATCCCCATACTCGCAAGCAGAAGTTGTTTGCCAAATGCCAAGAAGCTGCTCGAAAAAATATTGAACCGGCTTTCGGAGTCCTCCAAACACGGTAACACATAATTTCAAGGCCCGCTCGTGTTTGGAAGAAGACGACTTTGGCTGACATGATGCATACTTGTATCATTCTACACAATATGATTGTGGAGGATGAACGCGGCCGGTACGAAGCAGGAGATGACGAATTGTATTTCGAGCCCCCTCCGGAAATACCAAATTGGACACCACCTCAACGATGGCATCAAGGAGGGCCCTTGCCATACCAACAAGAATTACGTGCTCGAATCAGTGTCACGAATGATGTGACCCATCAGCAACTCCAACATGACATTATGGAGCACATATGGAGTCGATTTGGAGCGACTTACCGTGGCTCAGACAACGACCAAGATTCGGACGAGTAAGATGATTCCTTAATAAATTTAAATTACCAAAATCATTGTATTTTGTTGTACTATTTGGGGAGTATTGAAATTTCAAGTTTATTAATTAGTTTTGTATTTTAGTTAATTTATTTATTATTTAATTTTATGTATTTTATTTCAAATTTATTTAGTATTTAGTTAATTAAATATGAAATTAACAAATCCAACAAAAGCATAATTAATTATCCAGTCAGAACTTCTGCAAACCATGATCCTCATACCTGCCTCCTTGATGTGGAACACTCTTAATTTTAGGCGGACATATCACAATTTATCCCAGTTAGCACATGAATCCTAACCCATGCACCTTGCATCTGGCCCTACTTGATGTACATGCTCTCAAAGACATGCGCACCACGAACCACCGGAACCTTCGCAGCCTCTTGCACCTTCCCGTGTGAACCAACAGATCGCCGAGTAGAAGATCTTCCCTGGCCCGAACCAACGAACTGGAGCGTAGGCCCAAGTATGGTAAGAGGTGTTGCAGCCTCTCCTTCGTCCTCCTTTGCCAGCCATTTCCTCTCCAGAACAACAACCACCCGACCCTCCAATCAACTCCTAAAGGATGCCCTCCGACAACAATCTCCTAGCCATACAATAGGCATCATAAAAAATAGCGTTGAGAAAGCAACCACTTAAAAAAAGTAACTTCACCAATTACAGAAGAATAAAAACAATTTCCTAAACAATATAATTTCCCTGATTCATAACTCTAATTTCTCTAAACAACAAACAAACTGTAGGGGGCAAGTTCAGATTGTCCTCATATCAGAAGTGTACGGTTATACTTTAGATGTCAGGGTGAGGTGGCTCTGCGGACTCTACAGATGAAATCTTTTAGAAAGACAACAATCTTATAGAGCATGCATATCGTTGGGATTCTTCTACAATGGCTCAGATTCACTATTAGTGAATTTACACCCCTGTAGAGAAACTCTTGACTTAAAATATGCTAATTTCCACATCGTGACATTTTAGTAGGAGTTCACTAAATATTCTTGTCGGTCAACAAGATGAAGACCGGATAATTAATGTTGCTCTACTGAATTTATTAAATATTGAATTAAAACAGTAAATAATACTGAATATTGAATAATAAAATATCCAACGAAAAAAGTAAATATTCAATAAAGAAAATAAATAGTTGATAAAAATAAAGAAAATTAATAAACGTTAATGAATGGATAATTAATATTGTTTTGCTTAATTGGGTTTTTGTTCATTTTCAAATATCCAACGAAAAAAGTAAATATTCAATAAAGAAAATAAATAGTTGATAAAAATAAAGAAAATTAATAAACGTTAATGACTGGATAATTAATATTGTTTTGCTTAATTAGGTTTTTGTTCATTTTCTCGATTCAAAGTACATATCAATGTTTCTTTTTTGTAATCAAGACATTTTTTTTAAAACAAGTAATCGGGGAAGTGCATTAATACAAATAATAAACCATACAAGGTAGGGCGTACAAGCCCTGAGTTCCAGATATGTGTCCTGGTCGCCCGTAAGCAACCCGACGATCATGGACCCGTAGAAAATAATACTTCTGCTCGTAGATACTAAACTGAGGACATCCCTTTTACCGACATCTCAAAAGTACGACACGAAAAATTTAAACGACCTAAAAACCAAATCCTAAAACAATACATGAAGCGAAACCAATCCAACCAACCTAACGAACCATCTAGGTCCTTATTGAAATAGAAAGCTTCAAAACGGCAGAACCTACGGTGGTGCCCTCCTTTCTTCCTCCTTGTGCTAGGATGTCGTGGAGAATTGCACCCCCTTACCGTCCCTCCCCCTGGATCCCAAACCCACCTGCCGACGACGATGACCACCATGGCGGTGAGTGGTGATCGGCGGCGATGTGAGAAGAGGAGAGGCGGAATAGGGCTTTTCCCTCGGTCGGCGACGTCCAGGTCAGAGTGGCCAAAAACACTATTAACGAGAAAGTCCACACGTAGGGGAGGAGAGGTCAGCGAGGAGCCGTCGTCGAAGTCTGGGGAGTAGGGGGACACTAGGCGCGGCTGTAGAGGCGGTTGGATTCGGAGGCTCTCACGTTGTGAAGCTTCGAGATAGACTAAGGGGAGACTTTACCAAGACAAAACCCACTGGCAACCATCATGGCTGGGCCGATCTGATCGCCGGTGGCGACGGCTGGAGAAAGAGAACGGTGGTGTGGGGTGCGGCCAGGGTTTAAGCCTCACGAGAGAGATTTTTTGCCAACCATTCATGATAGTTTTGTAAATTTCTAATTTTGTAATCAAGAAATTAAACAATTGTTTTAGAATAATATTTATAAATTATTGACATTGTTGGCATAAAGTCGTGTTTAGATTCATTAGCAATTGAATTAAAATTTAGTCGATGTTGAAACACAATTTGCCACGCCATCGCCACATGGCACCTTCTAAATGGCCGCAAACGACTTGCGAACTTCGCGCATCCGATTCACTATTTAGTGAATCGAAACCCCACAAAACCGACGCCACATCATGACGTCGCGACAATGAATAGCAAGTCTTGAATCCCCCATGATGGGGTTGCTCTTAGAGTCGGTGAAGAATTTCATTATTCGAGCTCCTATTTCAATCATTTTGATTAGGTTTCAACTTCTTTGTTTTATAATTCGGCTTGAAATCTGTAACATGCGAGCTAATACACAAGTTGATAAGCGAGCCTCTATATCACAGCCTGAAATAGACGAGTTATTTCCAATGAACATGGCAAAGATTTGAAGATCTGGATGGAGGTCTAAAGATTCGTGGTTCCCAATGAACAACTGTTATTGATGAAGATCTAGATGCTCTAACACTCAACCGAACCAATAAACTCAGAGAACAAGACAAACTTGCAAATTTTGTATCAAGAATCAGCCCTTGATACTGTTATTTGATCCCTTTATTCAAACAAACTCAAAACAGCATATAGAAGTGAGGCACAAACTCAATACAAGGGCACACAAGGAAGAAGCTCTCCCTCTAAACACACTCATGGCTTCCACAGAATGGTGGTCTCTGCAATCATAGATGTCACCACATAAGGGTCCATGTTGGAAGCTGGCCTTCTGTCCTCAAAGTATCCCTTCCCTTCCTTCTCTGTGTCTCTCCCCACCCTTATCGATGCCCCGCGATTAGCAACTCCCTAATCAATTTTAATTAAACATAATTCCGTCAATAACAATCACTACAACCAAATGAGTCATCTCTTTTACCAGTTTCAGTTTGTTATCAAAGAACCTAAAGATTTTAATCTTGCTTACCCATATGAAGTTGTCCATGTTAGCTGTTTCATGCTTTCCGGTAAGACGGCGCTCATTTCCTATCCCGTACTCTGCAATGTGCTCCTTGTGCCTCAGCCCAAGTTTTTCAATGGCTTTCTTGATGATCTCATAGCCTCCCTCGTTCCTCATGGACTTTGTGCTGAAATAAATAGTTATATACACTTCATCAACATCTATTTGTATCGTATGCTAGTGTTTGAATCTTATAATGTGAGCTATGTACCTGTAGTTTGTGTGTGCACCAGCTCCATTCCAATCCCCCTGGTGATACAAAGATGACGAGAAATCTAAGTTAAATTACAAATCAAGCTATACACACCAAATTAGATATGTTATGATGCTTCTACGTTTTTCAGACTAAACCTTAACGAAAAACAAAGGAAAGTTGCTGATAGTTATCCCCAACTTAGCACCTTTTACACTTAACTAACCCCAACTGAAACAAAATCAAGCCTTCCCAATTTTCAAAAAATTACACTTGGCTATTTTTGTCAAAAATGACGAAAAAGCCCTTGACCATGATCTCAAAAAATACCATGTTACATCTTTTTAGAAATTCTTTTAAGGAGTCTTTGTACATCTATTCAACCGTTTTCTACTTCTAATCAAAATGTTTGTGGTAGTTATGTAGTTTTTTTTTATATTAGAGTCAAGGACATTTTTGTTATTTCCGACATTTTTTTTTTGAAAGAGATGCTTAAAACCCGTTTTTTTTAGATTAGTTAAATAAAAAAGGTACTAAGTTAGAGATGGTTATCTGTAATTATCCCTAAAAACAGTGTACAGAGAGGGGTAGAAATGGAACCTAACCTCAATAGGCTTGGGGTCGAAGGACACAACAACTCCAGCAATCTCAGTGACCCTCTGTAGAAGCACAAAGAACAAATTTAAATAACAGAGACTCAAAATGAAAGCAAAACCAGAACATGACTTAGTACAGCATATTATATTACCTCAAGAATGTACCTAGCAACCCACAACTCATCTGCAGCAGAGATACCAACTGAAGGGCCAACTTGAAATTCCCACTGAGTACATACAGAAGAACCATTACTTTGTTGTCCCATAAAATTGATAATAATGTGAGAATCGGTATGGTGAAAGCTGAAAAAAAGACGGGGTTAAATATGTAATTTTACCTGACCAGGCATCACCTCTCCATTGATCCCACTGATGTTAATGCCAGCATAGATGCAGGCCTTGTAGTGAGCATCAACAACATCGCGCCCGAATGCTTTGTCAGCACCAATGGCACAGTAGTACGGTCCCTGTTGAGCCATGACAAAAGCTTCAATCACAAGATCATCCCACTAATACAGATGTTCTTTCCTAAACACATTATCATCACAATAATCAAACACTGACGGGCCACTACCTGAGGTCCCGGGAAGCCATTGATGGGCCAACCCAATGGCCATTTCACATCCTTCTGCAGCAAGGTGTACTCCTGCTCAATACCATACCTGTTGTGAGATTTAATAAGATTAGATTATAAAAATAAAAGATTAACGCCGTGAAATGGCCAGATTAGTGTCACGAGAAAACAAATACCAGGGCACTTCAGCTGCAACATCAGGATGGCTGAAAATCTTAGCCGCAGAGTTTCTTTTGTTTGTTGGAATTGGCTCTCCTTGTGGAGTGTATGCATCACACATGACCTGACCAAGAACATTACAAGTTATATATAATAGGAAAGTTTACAAAGATAATGAATATAATACAATGCTTAGTAAAAAAGGGAACTCACAAGAATGTGGTTGCCTCTCCTAAAGGGATCCTTGAAAATTGCTTGAGGGCTGTTTCAACGAAACATCGATGCGAGTAAGGATAAGCAAAACAAAAGAGGCAAGAATAAAAGAACAAGAGAATGAATGGTCTCTCTCACTATAGGATCACTTCACTGTCTTTTCCAGGAGCTTGGCCTGTGGAGGAACCATCATAGTTCCATTTAGGTAGCTTTGAAGGATCGCTTACAGGACCCGATAAAGTCTACACACCATAAGGGAAACAATCAGATTAAATCAAGAGCCTGACAGAATTTAGCAAAAACTAGCAGTTGATTCTCCTACAAAAGGAAAAGGAATGAATTAATTACCCTTGCTTTGCTCCTAAGGTCCATACCAGAACCCCCAATCCTGTTACACAAGCAAAAGCATTACATAAATGTGAGAATAAGAATCAACACCACCATCAAAAATCAAATAAAAAGAAACCTCTGACAAATTTGTCCTTTGTGTTAGAATATAACTATTATTGAGTCTTCGACTATCCGCTTGAGTTTTTAGTTGAGTTGCTTCCTAATATGGTATCAGAGCTTGATTCCTCACCGACCCAGGTTCAAACCTTACTCTCTACAAAAATTCTAATTTATTCTCAATTTATCAAATTTATCCAAAATGAGCTATAATTGAGCATTCAACTATTAGCTTGAGCTTTTAGTTGAGTTGGTTCTCTAATACTTTGATCTGATAAGCACAACTTGTTTATACCCAAATGTTTCCATAATTCAAGAACACAGATACAATTTCAGAGAGAGTAAGGCAAAATCTAACGGATAGCATGAGAAAACCTCGAAGGGATCAATAACTGATCCAGATGAAGCTAGATAGAGCAAATACGGAACCATCAAGGAAAATGAACTTGTAAAGGTCTCAACTTTAAACCAACAACACGAAAATTGAAAGAAAAAACAAACCACAGAACAAAAGCAAAGCAAACCCATGACCCTGCTACTACAGAAACTGCAAAACATCAGAGCTCGAGCTACCATATTATTTTCTAGTCACGAATTTTCTCGGCAACCAAACAAGGCTGATAAGAACAATACAGCAGCAATTACCCAAAATCTTGAAAACCCATCAGTCACTTGGCAAACCAGAGCAAACCCACTAAAATACACACATAGTTACAGAGAAATGTCCATGAGGGAGCAACATAGAATCATGACAGAGGAAGTAGGAGGAGAAGGGAAGGGGGCTGACCAAATGTACTCGGCGATCACCTTATCGGCGAGGTCGGAGAGGTCAAGGTTCATTAAATCTGTAACCAACGCCATATCTTACTCAGAATCAAAATGTTTACGAACTTGCTGGGATTGATTGTGTCGTCAAAAGAGCAAGGGAGTGTTGCTTTTATAGTGTGGGGATGGTGCGTCCGCGTAATTATCAATCATTTTTAGGAGTTCTTTTCTCAAAGGTATAACGTAACGTGAATTATATCAGAATTTCCATCCAAATAGTTGAGTATTAGATTTGATAAATATTAGAATATGGCACAAATTGAAGAACTGCTCGGTGGGACTCAGATAATCGTCACCAAATAATTGTCATATCGGGTTTTCTAAATATTACTTCGAACTTTTTCAATTAGTGTTGTTTAACAGCTTAAAATTATGATTTTGTGAATTATATGAAAGGTACAGCCTTATAAATAGTGAAGCGAATTTTATATGTTATTGTCGGGTTTATATTTTGACCATCTAATTAAAACATAAAAACCCTGAATTGCTTAATAAAACGTATAACTTTGTGTCCATAATTGTGTATGAAATTTAGGATTGTTATTCATTTATTTGATTTCTAAATTTTACTAAGAGCAAATTGCATCTAAATACTTATGATCGGAGATATCGCCAGGCTCCTTAGAGTTAGAGATAAGGGTATGACAGTCCATGCTTATTGGCAAATTGCCTTGGGGGCATATATGCTTAATTCCTAAGTTGCAAATCCAGACAACCAATGTTGGTAGATGATAGTTGACAAGTTTGTCCGAATCTTAAAAACAGCACGATTTTCATGATCATTAATCTAAATGTAGTAAATGTAGAGGTAGCCAAGTCAACTATTAGTAGACAAGTTTTGGTGAATATTGATAAGTGATTAATCAACAATATTAGATGGATAAATTAATAAATAAAAGGTTTATACATATAAGAAATTTGTTTATTCAAATAATTGAGGGTTAATTATCTTTAGTACCCCTCATGTATTGGTAACACACATTTAGTACCTTTTATGTATTGGTAATGCATTAGACAAAATTTTGGTAAGTTTAAACTATTTTGATGATCTGTGACCAATTCATAAGGCATGTAATTGTTCTGTTACCAATACATAAAAGGTATTAAATGATCTGTAACCAATTCATAAGGGGTATTACAGATCTGTTACCACATCATAAGGGGTTTATTGAACGTTATAAAACTTGGGGGTACTAAAGGTGTGTTACCAATACAAAAAGGGTACAAAGGATTATTAACCCAATAATTAAATTTGGAGTTCGAAGATCAGGATTCATCTCAAGAACAATATTAAAACCTTATGTTTTTCATATTTTGTAGTATAATTAATAATCTAAGACATGATTTGTAACTTGTCCTTGACGTTGCAAAATTGACATGGGATAAATGGTGAGTGAAAGAGTTGCATTATTTTACAGATTCTCTTGCATTATAAATTCACAATTGATTCGGCGTGGTTGCTGGAATCTTTGTGCATCAGTCATATAACTCACACCAACTACAAATTTCACACCCTTAAACAAAGTTCGGTGTAAGAGCATCTCTAATGATAAACCACTGTATAATGATTTGGAGTAGTTGTTTGGTATATTTTGTTTTTCTCTCTCCTCTAAACCACTACCTCTTACTACCACACTTTTAATAAGTAGACTAATAAGTAGTGGTTTTGGTGTAGTAGCAAGAACAAATAGCCAAAAAAAATCGATAGTTACAAGTCACAACATTACTAAAAAAAATCCTAATACTCTCTCTACTCAGTCGTCGTCACAACATCACCTTGCCTTCCTCCTCCTCCACCGGCGGCGTCGAGGTCTCCGGCCTTGTACATCGCCGGTGGTGAACGTCTCTCCCCTGTTGGAATAATTTGCATAAACTGTTTTAAAGAGTTGCAGAACCTAACAATCACAACACACTATAAAACAAGTAATCGAAAGAGAGGAACGACCAACCCGATTGAAGAGCAGATCAAAGAACACAGCTAAGGGAAGTGTAGCAAACTATCAGCACTTTGCAGCAGAAACTGTTAGCACTTCGCAGCTGAAACTATCAGAGGTTGGTTGGTAAGCAATCAGCTGAGACGTGGCACGGAGGTCCACTGACTTGAAAGCAAATTTTCCGGTGTGACCGTGGTGACGATCAGCAACGGTTGCTCCCCAAGGATCACTCAGCTCTCCCCGGCAGCGCGCCCACTCGCTCTACCGGATGTGGAAGCAGCAGAACGTTAACCAAAACAAGGGTGGAGAAAACGATTGGGAAAGGGGATAAAAACGTGTATACTTTGGCTCTGGTAATTGATGAAATCGTATCAAAACAAAGAGACCATAGACAACTATTTATAGGCTAGAAAAGGAATAAAAACGTTTCAGCAGAATAAATACCAAAAAAACGTTTTAGCATTAAGAGCCTCAAAAAAGGTAACTGATTTCCGTTTGAAAATAATTAACCAAAGGTTTAATTCAGAATCAAAACGGAAATACGTTACCGATCTTTCAAAAAGATTCAAAAAACAAATCAGATAAAATTATCTCCAAAAAATTAATGTTTGATCTGTTTTAGCTCGCCCCGCAGGGGCTCCACCCGAGCCCGAGCCCGGCCCGTCCTGACCCGGACGGACGCAGCGGCGGTGCGCGCGAGGCCCAGACCAGCCCAACCTGCATAGGGCCCAATAGAGCTAGTTGAATAGGTAAGGGAAGAGAGAGCTTATAAACACAGCTCCACTCCTCTCCCTTTCCGATGTGAGACTCTGTACAAAAAGGGAAAAGAGGCTTTTGAAGCCTATTTCTCCAACAATCCCCCACAAAGAGGCAACAAAAGCCGAAAAAACGTACAACAAGTTTAAAAGGAAGGAAAAACGCCCAAAAGTTCTGGTTAACGGAAGGTGCGGTACTTAAGCATCAATATCTTTCGATTTGAATTGATGCATAGTGAGATGTGATAACAACTTACTTTAAGTAAGTGAATAGAATCTTGAACTTACTTAGCTTCGGTTGATACGTCACACAACACATACCATACTTCAAATTCCACTGAATCCGCAAGACTATCAAGACGCTATTAAAGGCCATGCGTATACCTTGGTTCTAATGAGTGCTCTAGGAAGAATTTGCCCCAAGTCTTTCATAGATGGCGGCCCACCATCACACTCACGTAGGTAGCTCATCAAGTGCTTCTCACAAGCACTGTCCCAATCGGGTCCGGAGCTATTAAGGACATGAAGTCCATCATGTCAGCAGAATCCATCAAGTGCGTCTCAATAGCACCACCAAAACCGGTTATGGATTACAATCTATCAAGTGCGTCTCACAAGCACCACCAATACTGGTTATAGATTTAAATTAAGATCTATCAAGTGCGTCTCAAAGCACCACCAAACCTGGTTATAGATCATCAAGCACTACAAATGTCATAAGAATGGGAGATGTAGTGCATCAAGACTAGTATGGTTGCATATGAAAACTAACATTTGTCATCCATACTTTCTTGACCTATGGGCTTAAGCCCCATCCCTCTCGACATGTCAAGGAGTATTCTCCTTGGTTGACCCTTGGTGAAAGGGTCAGCAAGATTTCTTTCGGATCTCACAAATTCCAAAGAAATCACTCCATTCCTCAGGAGTTGTTTAACGACACCATGCCTGATACTAATGTGTCTTTTCTTACCATTGTACACATCATTTTTCGCAACGTAAATGGCCGCTTGCGAATCACAGTGTAGCGACACATGCACAGCTTGCCGTCCCCACACAGGCACTTCTGCTAACAGGTTCCTCAACCAGTCTGCTTCTTGCCCAGCCAAATCAAGGGCAATGAACTCAGACTCCATGGTAGAGCGGGCTATACAGATCTGTTTCGCAGACTCATAGTGCAGGGACCAACTCATAGTTCCTTTCAGGTACTTCAGCAGACGACTCAAAGCACTCCAATGCTTGTCACTCGGGTTATGAGTATATCGACTCAACCTGCTTACTGTGTAAGCAATGTCTAGTCAAGTACAGTTCATGAGGAACATCACACTTCCTATAATTTGAGCGTACTGAACTTGTGAAACACTATCACCCAAGTTCTTTGTTAGTTGTACGTTTGGATCATAAGGAGTTATAGCAGGAGTAACGTCGAAGTGATTGAATTTCTTCAACACTTTCTCAACGTAATGAGACTGACTTAAGGAGATGCCATTTGTGTTTCTAATAACCTTAACACCCAAAATGACACCAGCTTCTCCTAAGTCCTTCATCTCAAAATGTGACGACATGAATTCTTTGGTAAGGTTCACAGCGCCTATGTTATCACCAAGAATTAGCATGTCATCAACATAAAGACAGATAATTACAAAACCTAATTCCGTGATCTTCGAGTACATACAGGAATCAGAGTTGTTCACCTTGTATCCGTCAGTATCCAGAGTTCGATTGAACTTCTCATACCATTGTTTAGGTGCTTATTTCAGTCCATAAAGAGACTTCTTCAGTTTGTACACCTTGTTCTCTTTACCAACGATCACAAACCCCTCGGGTTGAGACATATAAATCTCTTCCTTTAGATCACCATTCAGGAAAGCGGTCTTGACATCCATCTGATGAATTATCAAGCCGTGAATGGCAGCTAAAGCGACAAGAGACCTTATCGTTGAAATCTTGATCACAGGATAGTATGTGTCGAAGTAATCGACGTCTTTCCTTTGTGTAAAACCTTTAACCACAAGTCTCGCTTTGAACTTTTCTATTGTACCATCGGGTCTCAGTTTTTTCTTGAAGATCCACTTACTACTAATGGCTTTGCAACCTTTAGGTAAGTCTACTAGATCCCAAGTCTGATTCGATACAATAGAATCAAGTTCAGCCTTGATTGCTTCTTCCCAAAGATTAGCATCAACAGATCTCAAAGCCTCACCATAGGTCTTTGGATCTTCTTCTAACAGGAAGGCTGAAACAAACTCTTCTGAAACAACACCCTCAGGTCCAACTTCGGAGAGAAAATAGGTGATAAAGACTTCTCCAAAGTTCTTCTCGGTCCTGGCTCTCTTGCTTCTCCTTGGTCCCTCGGCTTGACCATGGGAAGTAGAGCTTTCGGCAACCCACCTATCTTCAAGCAAAGGAAAAGGGATAATGGGTTCAACCGGATCAGCAGCGGCGTTCCTCTTCATTGGAAAGATGTGTTCGAAGAACTCAGCATCTCTAGCCTCAGAAATTGAGCGGTCCTCTACAGACATGAAGCGATACGACGCGCTGGTCTGAGCATAACATATGAATACACAATCATAGGTCTTGGATCCGATAGTGGTTCTCTTGGGGTCAGTTAAGCCTACCTTCGCCAAACACCCCCACACTCTGAGAAACCTTAGGTTAGGAGCGTAGGCCTTCCATAACTCGTAGGGAGTCTTATCCAGGTTCTTGTGAGGCACACGGTTAAGTATGTGACAAGCAGATAAGACGGCTTCCCCCCACATTTCATCAGGAAGGCCTGAACTAAGAAGCATTGCATTCATCATGTTCTTGAGTGTTCGGTTCTTACGTTCAGCTACTCCATTTTGTTGAGGCATATATGGTGCACTGGTTTCATGGATGATACCATTTGATTCACAAACGTCCTTTAAGAAGTTTGACCCATACTCTCCTCCTCTATCGGATCTCACTCTCTTGATCTTCCTCTCGAGTTGGTTTTCTACCTCATTCTTATACTTGATGAACATTTCTTCAGCTTCATCCTTCGTAGTAAGAAGATAAACTCTCGCGAACCTAGAGCAATCGTCGATGAAGGTAACATAGTAATGTTTGCCTCCCTTGCTTCTCGAGTTCTTGAAATCTGCAAGATCGGTATGGATTAATTCAAGTAGGTTTGTGTGCCTTGTTGTGACTGATTTGCAAGGCTTTTTAGAGAATTTTGCCTCTACGCAAACTTCACATTTCGAGAGTTCAGAGGTAGATAACGATGGTATAATAGACATGTCTCTTAGTTGTTTAATTGAAGCAACATTCACATGTCCTAATCTACCATGCCAAAGATCAAGAGACTCAGCAATATAAGCGGAAGCGGAGATTTTATTATTGCTCAAGATTACATGATCGACATTGAAAAGAAAGAGACCCCCACAATAATACCCTTTCCCTACAAAATCTTCATTCTTGGAGAAAACCACCGTGTCATTCTCTATAACGGTTTTCAAGCCAGCCTTCATCAGCAAAGGTCCAGAAACAAGGTTGCGTCGCAGAGTAGGGACACAAAGGGCATTACTGAGTACGAGCGTCTTCCCAGATGTCAACTTCAGCATAATCTTCCCACTTCCAGCTATTACTGCAGTAGAGTCGTTTCCATATGAACCACTTCACCAGGTGCAGTTGGTTCAAACTCATAGAAGAGCTCCCTTGAATTGCAGAGATGGCGGGTGGATGCGGAGTCCAACACCCAGTCAACGGTGTTGTGAACCAGCATAGCCTCAGAAACCACAGCAGCTACAATGTCGTCATCTTCAGCAATGTAGGCACTTGCACCATTCTTCTTGTGATCTTGACGGTTCATGCATTGGTAGGCCTTGTGTCCAGCTTGACCGCAGACATAGCACAACATGTTCTACTTCGGTTTCTGAACAGCAGAGGAGGGCTTCACAAACTTGTTGCGGTTGTTGCTAGGTCCTTGCTTGAGAGCTTCCTTGGGCTTTGGTTTCGTCTTGAACTTGTTTTGTCGAGACGGGCCACCAGACTCCACGATGTTGGCCTTTGCCGTCGGAGGCGGCAAAGGTGGGTAGGCACTCAGAGCGTCCTTCAAGCGGTGTGATTCCTCAATCTTCATGTGGCGAATGAGGTCTTGAAGAGTCAAATCATTCTCTATGTGCTTGAGGTGGTTGCGGTAGTCTTTCCACGACGGTGGAAACTTCTCCAGTAGCACATGAGCGAGGAACACCTCGTTCATGTCCATCCCTTCGTTGACAATGGCGGCGGACAGGTCCTCGTAAACGTGAACTTGATCCATGATCGACCGGTTGTCAACCATTTGGAATGCAAGCCACTTGCTTACGACACACTTCTTGTTCCCAGTGTCGTCAACCCCGTACTTCTTCTCCAAAGTCTCCCAAATGAATTTGGCAGACTTATGACCAGCAAGAAGATCGAAGAGGGTATTGGACACAGAGTCCAAAAGTTGGCAGCGGGCAATTTTATTATCCTTAGCATACTTGTTAAGTTTGGCCTCATTTTCCCTAACAATGGAGGCAACTAAGGGAGTTGTACTAACAGTAGCAGTTATAGGCACAAGGGGGTCTTCAAGGAACACATAATCAATTTCGCTTTGTTCAAAGAAAATCATAAGTTTTTGAGACCAACGATGGTAGTTGGTACCGTCGAGAGGTTCAACACGAGGGAAATTACGAGCAGCAATAGCAGAAGCCGAATTCAGATTAGCATGCATATTCGTGTTCATGTTGTTCATGTTCATCATTAAAACAGTCTACGAAATATTAAATTAATAATATAAAATTTTGCTTTCAAATTGTTGGAATAATTTTCATAAACCATTTTAAAGAGTTGCATAACCTAACAATCAGAACACACAATAAAACAAGTAATCGAAAGAGAGAAACGACCAACCCGGTTGAAGAGCAGATCAAAGAACACAGCTAAGGGAAGTGTAGCAAACTATCAGCACTTTGCAGCAGAAACTGTTAGCACTTCGCAGCTGAAATTGTTAGCACTTTGCAGCAGAAACGATCAGAGGTTGGTTGGTAAGCAATCAGCTGAGACGTGGCACGGAGATCCACTGACTTGAAAGCAAATTTTCCGGCGTGACCGTGGTGGCGATCAGCAGCGGTTGCTCCCCAAGGATCACTCAGCTCTACCCGGCAGCGCGCCCACTCACTCTACCGGATGTGGAAGCAGCAGAACGTTAACCAGAACAAAGGTGGAGAAAACGATTGGGAAAGGGGATAAAAACGTGTATACTTTGGCTCTGGTAATTAATGAAATTGTATCAAAACAAAGAGACCAGAGACAACTATTTATATGCTAGAAAAGAAATAAAAACGTTTCAGCAGAATAAATACCAAAAAAACGTTTTAGTATTAAGAGCCTCAAAAAAGGTAACTGATTTCCGTTTGAAAATAATTTACCAAAGGTTTAATTCAGAATCAAAACGGAAATACGTTACTTATCTTTCAAAAAGATTCAAAAAACAAATCAGATAAAATTTTCTCCAAAAAATTAATGTTTGGTCTGTTTTAGCTCGCCCCGCAGGGGCTCCACCCGAGCCGGCCCGTCCTGACCCGGACAGGCGGCGGCGGCGGTGCGCGCGAGGCCCAGACCAGCCCAACCTGCATAGGGACCAATAGAGCTAGTTGAATAGGAAAGGGAAGAGAGAGCTTATAAACACAGCTCCACTCTTCTCCCTTTCCGATGTGGGACTCTGTACAAAAAGGGAAAAGAGGCTTTTGAAGCCTATTTCTCCAACATCCCCTCCTCCTTTTTCTCCGCCCTCTTTCCCCCTGTCGTTGGCCTTCTTCTCCGTTCTGCTTCTTCTTTTTTCTTCCTTCAGATCTATCACTATGGGTTGCTGCTCGTCGGAAGCCTCTCCGTCGCTCGTGAGCTCGTGCGGCCTCGTCCTCGTCGTTCCTCGTGGTGCTAGTGGAGTTCAAGGGTGGTGTTCTTCATCCTCATCCTTCCCTCGCCGGAGTTTTTGGAAGTTAAGTTTGGTGGAGTCACGAGGGAGTCTGCGACTCATTCCTCCCTCTCTCTTCTCCTCTTCTCTTGTGGAGGTTGCAGATCCGGCCTTAGTAGCAGATCTGGTGGTGCTCGGTGGCCAGAGTTACACCGGCGTTAGTCTTGGGTTCCCGTAGCTGCTGCTCCCTGTTTGGGTCGGTTCATGTTTGGGCCGGCGGGGCTGGGCCGGGTTTGGGCCCTCGGGTCTTGACTTGGCCTTGGTCTGGGCCCGGTTTGGGTCTGGGCAGGGTCGGTTCTTTTCAGATCAGTGCTTCTTCCTTCTGGTTCAGGTTTACTGTGGGTGGTTATCGGAGGCTTGGTCCTCTCTATAGGCTTGCGGGTGTTGCTCTCCACACTGTCGCTTCCACCTTGATATCGGATGCGTTTCTTCATCCGTTTGGGTGTTGGTCGTATTGGATCTAGACCAGTGGTGTTCGGTGGCTCGATTTGGTGTCTTTTTGTTTGTTATTCCGGGTTGTAGTTGCGTTGTTCTCCGGACCCGCTCGAGGTGGGATTCCTTTGGAGCGGCTAGATGGAGTGATGGTTTTTTTATTACGCTGAGTTGGCTTTGATCCCCGTTTTTGGTTGTTGGCCATCGGGTTGCTGCTCTTTCGTGTCTCTTACGGGGCATGTTTCAGATCTGTTGTGGGATGCGTTTCTCCATCGTCTTGGGTGTTGATCGTGTAGATCTGGTTCGGTCTCGTTGGTTGACTCGGTGTGGTATCTGGTTCATTAGTTCTCCTTGATCTTGTTCGACTGTCGAGTGCTTCAGATCTGATCGTGGGACGCGTTTCTTTATTCTCTCCGGTGTGGATTGTTATGGATCTGATTCTCCGTCGTGATGGTGGGCGTCGTGCTGCTCTTGTGGAGATTTGAGCTTGTTCTCGGTAGAAATATCGGTCCTCTCCTTTTGGGTCATTTCTTGGTGATGTCCGGAATTGGTACCGGAGGACTGAGTTCGAGCTCGATTGCCCGCGGGAAGTTCTATTTCGAGCCTTGTCCGTCTCTCGGGCCTTTGGAGGTGGTTGGTCTCAGCTTTGGTCGTGGGACGCACTTCTTCATCCTATTGTGTGTGGATCGTTGCAGAGCTGTTCTACCTGCTTCTGGTGGTCCGTTTGGTTCCTCATTTGCTTGATGGTTGGAAAATTCGGGTTTTAGACCTTGTTTGTGCGCTTTATCGTTTTTTTTTTCTGGTGTTAGACCTTCACCTCCTACTCCTTTTGTGCTTCATGTTTGTAATATCTGGTTTTTTAAACCTTTTTTGTTTGGTTTTCTCTCATGTTGGATGCCAAGGTTCCTCGTACAGGAACGCTCTTTCATGTATCAGATCACTCCCCTTGTTGGGACTCCCATGAGGCTGAGCTGACTAGCTAGCGCTCGATTCACACAAAGGTGTGTAGCTGGGCCTTTCCATGTACTCATTTTCTTCCTCTGAAATGGTTTAATTTAAATTTACATTCGCTGATAAATAAAAAATAACCAAAAAATCCTTTTTAGCCGGCGATGGAGCCGTGGGTAAATCTTGTCACTACAAACATTCTCTCTCCTCATATATTATTATTTTAATATTTCTCTCTTTTCAAAATGGTTGTTACGACACGTCTGTCACGGCAAAACCACACCCATTAGAGCTGATCTAATAGGATGTGAATCATGCGATACATTAAGTAGACTGGACGTTTGTGAAATTAATCCATTATACATAGTTAAGTTTTTTTAATTAACTCTAACATATACTGGTGTGTAGATGGTAGAGAATGAGATTTTTCATAAATATGGAAACATATTTGGCCGAGTACACGATCGTTTTGATCTGAGTTTAAATCTCGATACCAAATTTCAAGTCTCAATGTCCATATAAAACTTACTCTATAAATGAGACGGTGTGCATGTACATGGAATTCAATTTAAGATTTCTTGTTCACGAATTAATTGAGTGAAACTGTGGGGTTTTATCCAAGCTTGTAAAAAATTAGGTTCCAATAGTTATTTTGTGATTCTCTGTGTCTTTTTCTTGCAATTAAATTAGTAATAAGTTGACAAAACTCAATTAGTGAGGTAATTTGACATGCAGATTCTTCAGTAATTGAATATTTTGTAGAATTGATGTGAATGGCTTATACATTTTGGCTGTTCATGACATGATATGGATGTCTATTTCCGAATCATTTAATTGTTCAGAACCGCAAAAGGGCAGATCACACATGAACGGCTGCAGTTATGGAATATCGAAAGGTCGATCTTCAAGTTGTCCTTGTTTTAATAGTTCTATATATGGTTATTTTGTCAATGACAGTTACTGAAACCATTAAATGTGGACCTAACCCAATGATTTTCAGTCTAATCTCAATTTATAATTAGGGTTTAATGCGAATCACATCAAGAGTACCGATTTGCCATGTCTGGTCCTCGCATCACATTCTATATAACCATGTTGCTTTCAAGGAACCAAGTTCGAATTGCAGGCCTAAATATGTATTGTTATTTAAAACCATGTACAAGTTCGAGTGTAGACAGAATCTTAATTTCTATATTGATTGCATTATTTTTAATGGAATTTGAGTTATTACATTTTTTATGATGATAATCATATTTAAAAGTATAATACGTCACTTAAATAAATTTAAGGACCTGCAAATAAGATCATCTAAACAAACTTAGCCGTAAAAATTAGAAACGATCACTGTTCCTTTGGCTACCTATCCCTAAAACAGAAAGGAAACATTAAGGGTTCTAAATGAGAAATCCAGACAATGGATGATACCATATATCAATATGATTTGGGTGGGTCGATTGTTGGCCCATAAGCCTTACAATAGCCTTATGTGAGGTTATGGTGGTGATATGGAGGGTTCGTGGTCTGGTGGTCCACCTTACAACGAAGGAGATCTTCGACTTCTTCTTCCCATCCTGGACCTCCTCCCTCGCATGAAACCGAAGGATACATCTACCACATGTAGATCGGTGTCCGGGATTTCAACATCCTGGTGGAGGCACGGACCTCCCAGATATGGGGTCTCTTGATCACGACTCTTGGACTGAAGGTGTTCTCGGCCCCGCGCCCGCGTAAGAAGGGGTGGGAGGATTTCCTATGGATGCGAGTGCATTTGGATGTGTTCAAGCCGCTTCGCCCCACATCCGTCTGGCGTTTGCAGGATACCCCAACCTGGTTCGGACCAGGCTCCAATAGAGCGACTATTGGAGTTCTACTTCCATTACGTCCAGTAGGTTATGCGATTCGGGATTACATGACAAACATAACGTCCATGGGACCGGTAGAGCTACATGAACGATTGATGCAGGTCATGAGATTTATGGAAGTGTGGAGGAGGGGTCTCACACGAATTTTCCACTATATCCTACTAATCATGCCATCACTAACTTCGCTCATCCCACCACCATGGCCTTCTTCGCCAAGAGTTGTTATGACGAAAGAAGAGGAGTACATGTGGGTTATTCGTCAAGGTTGGACCCCAAGAAGATCAAGGGGTAGAAGACTCGGACGAGGGAGAAAGTCCAACATGACACTACAATAAAGTCCTAGTTGCAAAAATGGACATTTGCGATAGTGGGGTCGTACCCCTCATAGGAGGCATAGGGAAACCCTAAGGGTTCGACTACACAGGCGATGGATTATAAACAGTCTCGCCAAAAGATATGAGTCTTAAGGTGGGGTGTAGGACAATGGACTGAAGGACTATTCCATGCCATATTGGGCCAGTTCCACTTGTTCACCATCCATAGGGCGAGACAATCCTTGTTGTCTTAGAGAAAAGAGAATACCCCCAACATTCGTGACACATGCCACTATGCAAATTACGGGTTCTTTTTACAGGACCAATATGCTCTTTAGATAAATTCCAGTATCTAAAAATCTAGTTTCTCTATTTTTTCTGAGTTATTTCGTCTGGTATCACTCACATAGAAAAATAAATTGTTTGTAAGGACCCAAATCGTTGATACACCTATTCTAACATAGGGGTCTCAGATTGTAATTTGCAACCCATGAATTTTTTCCTATTTTAATGTATTAGGTGCTTTCTTACAACACCTAGTATACACATTAGGTGATACAAAGTGTACCACATGAATTATGTAAGAACCACTCCCGGTCGAACCGAGAATTTTTTTGGGGAAAGTTGACTTTCCACCGGAAGAGTCAACTGATGACTCCGGGAGTCATTCAGGACCTTTATGGGACCCAAAAAGCTTAGCCATCGTTACGGTTAGCTTAGTTGGGTCATTTTCTTTCAAATGACACCTTTTGTGAAAAAGTCAAACCCGGGTCAAACTAGGTCGATTTTGGAGTATTAACGAATAAAATAATATGATCTGAGATATTTTGGATAGGAGTGGTCCCCACATGGACACATGTCCATGTTAGCTTCGAGGGGAAGAAAAGTGGGTTAAAAGACCAAATGGTCCCCACATATGGACAAAATAGAGAGAGATGGGCTAAAGGACGAAAGGGACTTTTCCACATAGAGGGTAAGACCACATGTAAAGACCGATCCGGTTTAAATCGGGTTAAGTCTTGGTTCGTTTGCAATAAAAAAGAGGAAAAGGCTGGACCGGGCGGGCCTGACCTGACCAGCAGACTCGGCCCGAGCCAGGCCAGCCCACCCCGCTTCTCTTCTCGCTTTGGGCCACGAGAACCAAGCCCACTAGAAGCCCAAATCCCCGTCGGCCCGTTCTATTTATACCCAATTTTAGGGTTTTCAGCTCATTTCTTCTTTGTCTTCTTCGAACCTCGCGCAGCCGAACCCTCCCGACCCTCTCAGCTCCCTCTTCTCGATCTCGGTTGCCTTCTTCATCTTCGACCTCTCCCTCACCTTCTCCGTCCAGCCCCGCCGCCCTCTCGACTCCCTCTCCCTCCTCTCAGATCTCCCGAGCCACCATCGTCCCCGAGCCTCTCGCGACCTCTCCCTCTCCTTTCTTCTTCTCTCCACCGTCGTGTAGCCGAGCTCCTCGCCGCCTCCGTGTTCGAGTACCTCGCCGCCGAGGTTCGGACGGTTCCTGAAGAAAGGTTGTTACGCTCAGCGTGTCGGATCCGGAGCTCCGGTCTACCTCCCCGCCGTTCTTCTTCCCTAAGGTGAGCGCCACGACCACCGTGAGGCTTCGACCAGTACCGTCACGGCGGTGGTCGGTCGGATTCTAACCAAAGCTCTCATTCCCTTTTGATTTCTTCCCCAGCCTTTTTCCTCTGCTTTTCCTTCTTCTTGAACCTTCTGGATCTGTTTGAACGAAACTGAAAAGGGAAAATTAATTAAAGAATTAATGGGAAAAGGTTTTAAAATAAAAAGAAATTAAAATCAGATTTGATTTAAGTCGGTTTTTGGACTGGAACGAATTTGGAACATGGACGAACAAACCAGACTGTTAATCGGACTTAGAACATGAATAAAAAGTGGAAACGCTGAATCGGACACCTCAAGAATCGCACCTCGAAACCCGTGCCTAAGGAATCATGCCTCGAAACTCGTGCCCCGGAAAACGTACACCGGGTTTTGTGCTTGGGGTTCGGGTGCTCGAACCCGATTCGTCGTTTAATCCTGCTTTTGACCCGTTCGAGTTTAAAAAGGCAACTGTTGAGTTTAATTTGGACTGTACCGGAATTGATTGTAAGTTTTACCTGTTAAAATTAGACTTGGACTTCGCCCGAGAAGACCGGAGTTAGGCCAGGACGTCAGCAGCTAGGAGACGCAGCTGTTGTGATCGTCTTGAGGTAGGGAAAGTAGCGAATACCGGTTTAATTACGGAAAGTTACTAGTATGCATGCTAGGTAATAATAAAAATAGAATGAACGTTTACGTTATAAAATAGTGGGACGAGTCTTAGTAACATGTAGGATGTGATTCACTAGTGTCAGTCGCTTACAATATTCTGGGAAATTGTCGTGCTGGTAGAATGCCCATGTCGAGCCGTAGGTTGTGTGCTGATTGAATTGTCTGTTATTGTTTGAGATGCGTGATGTGTGACCTAGTGTCGATAAGTTTAAGAGTCAAGAACTAGTATATTCGGTGTAACATGTTGTTGCTATGTGTGGGAAAGAGTGCCGTGTTTGATGAATGGTGAATCCTTGATTGTGTTATGGTCGGGTGAGTGATAGACCGACATATTATGTAGTTGTGGTAAGATTTTTGGGCCTGTGAGCCGTGTTTGATATGTGGCATTGCGATGCGTGATATTATCTTGATGTGTGATCCAAGAGAGTGTTTCTGGTACGATGCCTACATCGAGGGGTATGCCGGTGTAGGACATCTAGGCCGAGGTCGTGTTGGGCCTACGGGTCGGAGCCGACGGTCCACATCATATTGCATTGGGCCGACGGGTCGGAGCTGACGGACTACATCATATTGCATTGGGCCGACGGGACGGAGCTGACGGGCCACATCATATTGCATTGGACCGACGGGTCGGAGCCGACGAGCCATATCATATCATAGCGGGCCTACGAGTCGTGATTGGGCCTACGGGTCGTGTTGGGCCTACGGGTCGTGTTGGGCACTAGGTGCCGTGTTTCAGCCTCGATGATCTATGGTCCTTTGGAGATGTTTCCGAGGGTCTCGACGTTATGTGTCCTCATAGGGATGTTTCCGGCATTCTCGATGTTATACGTCTCCGTGACGTTATGCGTCTCCTCTAGATCGAGATGTAGTCCGATTGATACTCGACATACCGGTTTGATATGATGGTATCGGGCTGTGTACAGCCGGTGGAGTTCGGGGACTGCAGTACGAGACGTGTGCTCTGATTGCTTCTGTGTTTTGATACATTTGCTGTTTGGTTAATGTTTTATTGTGTGAAAGTTGTCGTTAAGTGCATTGAAAGTTTGGCTATGAACTCCGGTTGGTAGTTAATCGTGATGTGCTAGTATGCCCTAATTGGACGGTTACTCGTGGTGGTGAGCCGATGTTCATTACCTTAACTACTTTCTCTACTGGGAGAAAGCTCACCCCTTACATTGTTGATTTTCAGGTGTTGAGCGGGATTTGTGCTAGCAGGACACAACTGAGCTTGGGAGCTGGCGAGGGTCCTATGCTAGTAGGTCTAGAGACGTGCAGTTGTTTTTGGAACTAAATTTTGTACATCGTTTTTTATGAACCGTTGACTTTACGTTCAATTTATTATTATCATAAGTTAAGCTTTATTACTTCAATTTTACTTAAATTATTTCTTGTTCAAGGCTCACGTCTCGAGTCCGGTCAAAATCGGATTTGGGGCGTGACACCACATGGGGCAAAAATTTCTGCATTTTTTCTACCTTGGCCGACCACCATAGTTGCTAGAGAGAGAAAGTGAAAACGCCATTGAAGCTTGAAGAAGAAGCAAGGAAAAAGGGAGAAACTTTGGCTTGAATCTACCCCAAAACACCTCAAAAACACCATTTCCTTCTTCTATTCTCCATTTCCAAGGTAAATCTTCAAACCAAATTCATTCTTATGAAGTTTGGGTTTATGGGTTTTCTAGATAGACTTGGAACTAGTTGAGATTGATGAGATTTGAGGTCTTGTTGATTTAATTAGTGATTTATGAAGAGAAAGTAGAGCTTGATGATAGAAATCAACTACCCACCTTGGGTCTTGAAATTTTGAAGTGTTTAAGGTGGTTTTTGGAAGGTTTTAAGCTTAACAATGAAGTTATGGAGAATCTAGAACTAGCTAGGAACTTTTGGGAGAAAATAATTATTTTTCCGGCGATCGGAGGTTCGCCGGAGCTTCGGCCGGTTGTCGGAACCCGGCAACCGGAGGAGGGGATGACCGGCTATGGTCGACCATCCTTAGAACCAGGACCGGCCATGGTCGGTCTCACTTGACCGTGACCGGCCGGTCCGGTCCGGCCACCCACGGCCATGTGTGGCCGTGGGGCCCACATGGCCGAGTTTTGGTGGTTTCGTAATTTGAACGGTCGTGGGTGACCCCCGGGACGATGTTTTCACACCCGGAACGAATTATGGATGTGATTCATGAAATTTCGGGAAAAACGCTTGGAAACTTTAATTACGAATTTAGAACGCTCGGACCTCGGAATTTAATTCCGTCAAGTGCGCTGGAGCAAGTAAATTAATTATATTTGTTAGACACGAAAAAGGGAATTTCCAGAGTCCCGAGGAACGTTTTCCCGATTCCGGGCAAAATGGGCCTTCCGGGCCCATTTTGCCAAGTTGAGCAATTGGGATTAGTTTGGGTATTTCCCTCTTTAATCCACAATTGAATTAGCATTAATTCTTGTATTGCTTGTAATCTTAGACATTGGACCCGAGCTTGACAGAGGAGGAGACTTTTGGACTTCGTGAAATGACTAAGCGTTCGGAAAGCGATCGATGTAGGGAAAGTAGCGAATACCGGTTTGATTGTGGAAAGTTACTAGTATGCATATAGGTTGCGAATACTTGTTTTAATTATTAGAGTTGCATGATTAAGATGTGAGGAACGAGTGAAATGAGGGATAGCTTACGAGCCATGTCGAGCCGTATGTCACACCCCAAATCCGGTTCTTGCCCGGACTCGAGGCATGACTAGAAATAAATGATTAAAAAGGCAATCACTCAACAATAAGTTCCTGAAAAACTCCAATAAGAAACTTAAATTCACAAAATTCGGTTTTAATACATAAATAACCCTCCAGGGGTGTAATAATAATCCTCCACAAGGTTTGTTCCAAACAGTAATAAAATAAAAGCGAAGTCTCTACCGACACCCACACCAAGAAGCTCCCGAGCCTCTACTCCTCAATCAAGTCTGTAAACACAACAATAAACTCATAGGGGTGAGCTTGCGCTCAGTAGGGAAAATCCATAACCAGGTGGACTTTAAACGCACTAAGATCAACAACAAAGTCAACAAGATAGTTCTTAACAAACACGGGTAATAGGTAATCCAGCCAATGTCGTGGCACATGAAGTCACCACCCTCCGATCCACAGATGATGAGTCCTCTCGGATTTTCCCTCAAATCCAGAGGAGACGCATATCATTGAGGCGACCAGAAACAACCCTTCGGGGCGCTTATCATCGGGATTCTCAGAAACGTCTCCAAAGGATTTTATGTCCTCGGGAACCAAGGTATTACCCTCATAGGAAGCATACACTTGGACAATTCAATAATAGACAGATAATAAATGAGTAACACACTCAAACCGAAACACGAAACAATCCAATCCCAACAAACACCAATTCACTGTCACACATAGCTCACAGATCACCAATTCACCACAACACACAGCACACGAATCACATAATCACACTACGCAAATCACACAATCACAACTTACCGTTCACTTACCAGTCTCGACCCAACGGGGCATCGATCACCTGATTGCACCGCTCGGTACAACCAGTCATACTCGATGCTCCAAGCAACCATTTAAGGACAACAAGCAATCATTCAATTACGTTCAACGGTCAAGTACGAGTTTAATCAACCAATCATAAAAACCTTCAATCGAGCATTCACACATGCAATTCAACTAGTTCCGTTAGACTCTTTAGCCTATCCACTAAGCAACCAACAACCAAGCATGTGATCCTAACACACAACTAATCCGAGGGCTTTGCCAAGGCCACTCTACCAGTCAAACAATTCCCAAGTATTGAAAGCGAGTTACACTAGTGATTGGCATCCTAATCATTCACCACTAGACACTTCCGGTTATTAGTAATTGAAAGACAATTATGCTAGTTATTCGCATCCTATAGGTATTTCTAGGACCTTTCCGATTTTATTAGCCTAACATGCATACTAAGCATCATAAACGAGGGGTTAAGGCTTTCCCTACCTCGAGGTCTTCCTCTCAACACTCTTATGATAAGCCCGGTGGTCGCCATTCCGTTCTTCACACGGGTTCCGGCGTGATCTTTGCTCTTCTAGCTCGGGTCCAAGCCCTTGATCTCAGGCGAAGTCCCGTCTAGATTAGACAAAGAAAAGTCCAATAAATAAAGATAAAAGTCCAAAGGTCCTTGATTTAACCAAGAATTTCCCGTTCAAAGTCTCACCTTGAGTTCGTTAAACCGGTTAATTAAATCTGATTTTAAAACGGTTTCAATTAAAGTTTGGTTGACCCGGATCCGAACCCGAACCCGGTCCAGACCCGGTCCTGAAGTCCAACTGGGCCCAAGGCCCGTCTTCTGGTCTGTCTGGCCCGATCTTTCCCCCAAGCCCAAGGCCTTCTCGGCCCAGTTCTCTTCTGGCCCAAGGCCCGGTTTGCCCTGCCCAATCTGGCCTGGTGAGATCGGCCCGAGCTGGACGTGACGCCGGTGAGCAAAGGTTGCTCCGGCGGTCTTCCACGGTGGCAGGTGAGGTGCGACGACGACGAGAGAGGGGCGGAGGAAGGCGGCAGGTCCACGACGAACCCGAGGTCGTGGCGGCGGCGGCTCAGGTGAGAACCCACGCTCGCCTCTCGTTCAGATCTGACGAGGGCCCGTCTTCTCCGGCGAGTGGAGCTCGACGGAGCTCGGGTTTCCGACGGCGATGCTCGTTCCTACCCAACTCGTTAGGCTGGTCTTCTGGCGGTGGGTCACGGAGGAGAGAAGTACGACGAGGGTACCGAGCGAGGTCGAGCTCGGAGACCTCGTACTCCGGCGACGCTTCGATTCCGACCACGGAAGGTCCGATTGAAGCTCGGAGGGGAAAAGTGAGGGCTCGGCGCGGCTGATGGCGAGGCCGTAGAGGGAGAGCGAGGTCAGGTCGCCGGCGTCGATCTGGTGAGAGGGAAGAGGAGCTGCTCACGCGTGAAGGAGAGGTTCGAGAGAGAGAGAGGCGTTCCTCGAAAAGCGTGCGTGAATCTGAAGATAAGGTAGCTGCTGCTAGGGTTTTGGGCACACCTCCTTGGGCCCGAAACCGGTTGGGCCAGGCACGCACTGGGCTCAGACCCAGTTCTTCTGCTGGTCCAGGTTTGGTCCGGCCTGCTCTTCTCCTTTTTTTTTAGCTTCCAAATGTTGCGAAAACACACCTCAATGTTTCGAATTTCCAAAAAGTTACCCTTTTGAAAGAGTGGGGTATTACAGTCTACCCCCCTTAAAAGAATTTCGTCCTCGAAATTTAAAGTGAACGCGCTCCACTTGTGCATAACTTAGGGTACATTCGCTTAAGACTCACTAGCGAGGGAGCCGCGATGTACTTCCGGAGTTCGGGAACACGTTGAAGCTGCGGGGCCAACTTGCCTTCGTCGTTGTCGATCCGCTAAGGCCTCTCTTAGGCTCACTCTCAGAAATATCTGACCACCAATTGAAACTCAAGAGACCTGCACCTTTCATCCGAGTAATTCTTCTGTCGGATCTACTCGGTCGTTAACCGTTTCGCACTGACGTGACCTCCACTTACTCGTGCTTTACTGGTTCACGCTAGTTACTCATAAAGCCATACTTGGCGGTGAACAACAGCCTTTCTCCACAGTTCGCAGTTTGACATGCACCCATAACTCCAGAACCACTGATGTACCCAACACGTCAAAGAGCACTCAAATCGTTAAGGAATACCGGATGACGATATAAAACATCCTATACCAGAATCCTACCTCGGTATAGACGTCGCCCTGAAAGACTCTAAATCGGTCCAAATAATCTATACCGGAGTCTCCCGTCGGTCATAGGTATCGTGCCGGAACACCTCGCAAGGCGAGCTGCAGTAGGACTTTACACGTAAACATAACCACTCAGTTTCCTTCTTAGCAACCGTTGCAAGGACAACTTACCCAGAAATCCGATATTCGCCAAGTCAAGATCAACCACAAACGATCGCACGATCAAGTAATACAACAACCATTTCCTCAAGACAAGGGATCTCATGATCATTGCACGGTTCGGAACAAACATCCGGTTTACCACATCCGGTGGACCAATAGGCGCTACTCAATAAGGGTAATCGTACCCACCTCCGATACCGAGGAATGCCAGATAACAATCTTGGCAACCTATACAAACTCCAACGTTAGCGTAGACGGTGAACCGTCACCAACAACCTCGATACTGATGCCTCTCATCAGAATCCTCAACGGTACTGGTATCACATCGGATAGAACGACTTCGGTTCTGACATGCCATACCGGGATCTTCCTTCGGTATGGGTGTCTTATCGGAAAATTCCGAAAATCGGACAAGAACGGAGCCATCCGAAGGTGTAACTCCTCAATTCTCTTTAGTAACCGTCTCCCGAATAGTTCACACTAGAACGCCAAACAAAACACACTCAGACGAGCGAGCAACACTCACAGTAATCATCCAAACAAAGGTCCTCGTAACCACTGCGGGGTTTGGAACATTCGCTCGTTTCATCACATCTCATGAAAGGTAGGTATACCTCCGTCAAGCAACGGGTATCGCGTACCGTCATATAGTCGAAAAGCCTCAAACATAATTTACTCAACACCTCCCGTCATGCTAAGTCTGGCATACGGGTGCGTCACACGACTAATTTCCAACGGAACTCGTAACCACATTCCTCAACTCAAGATCCCATCACACTCATAAAACATAATCGAACGAACCAACACCAACTGCAACCACTTCACTTAACAGGTCACCACATACAGGGTAAACGATAAGGCACACACGTGTCTCGCACACAACCAACATCACGCACATCTGTCACAACGGTTAAATCTTAACATGGTTCTCAACCTGACACGGGTCAGTTGCACAACACGTACCACAAACTTAACTCGCGGTAGGCCAACCACATCTCACTGTGATCAATCGAGAAGGTTATCCAACTCGCGATATTTCTCTTTACATCAATACCATTTCTCAACATTTGATTAACCACTTCACAAGTCATCTCACCTGAATTGTCATAACACGAGCCAATGGTTCTCAAAACCGGTGCATGGTTCAGTACTACCATGAACTCTACCAACAATTTATTGGACGAACGACGTACAACAACCCGGACCAATAGAACCCCTAACTGGTACTTGGTCGAAAGTAGGCGTCCTTCAAGACACCACCATTGAACGTACGATAGCTACTCTCGACTGCGAAACACGATCCCAGATCGATTGCCAAAGGTCATCCCGACCGGCGGTATCCTTTATACCGTTCGCGAGCTATCAATCAACCAACTTATAGTCAAGTCCACCCAAGTCACCTCTTAAGGAGAAAACAACACGCACTGAGATATCGAAAATCTTGAATAGTTGAGAACCCGCGCGGTTCCGTCATTCGCTACTTGACAAATTAAAACTCACAACGGTTAGCTCTTAATCTTTCCTGTACTCACACGTGGCACAAATTCCGACCTATCACACAATTCCTCGTTCGGTGCCACTTGTTACTGGCCTGAAAGCTTGTGGTAGTCGCCCTCAACTATCAGTAGTTGGTACTCCAACGCGAGGTGCTCTCGATTCTAGGACATAACCCCATGGTTAAGCTTAGTCCTTCTGGGGGTAACGTAAGAAACACACCTTCATTTAGTTCCTCACGTACGACACACACTCGTGTAACCTTTGCTTGCTAACAAGGATGTGAAACAACATCGTCTCAATGGTTCGAATCTTTTAACTTAAGTCCTGTAGCGGGGTTAGAAGAAACTGTCGATTACGACTACTGTGGGTATGGGCCCACCACGCTTCCGATGCGCTACTCTGATCATATCGTTGCTCGGTCACCTCCGGTGACCGGTCGGACCGTTTACTGGTCAAGGCTGCGGCCTTTCACTGTTCCGCATTCGTCGCTGATGGCGCTCGATGAACGCTTGCTATTTCAGCACTCGGTTCTTAAAATTTGATCCGCACTATCGGAGAAGAAAAGAATCTTAAATCTGACTAAGTTTGTTACTCCACTTCCCAACTCCCACTGATGCTAGTCGGTACTACCATACCTCTAGTCGATGTGGTTAAAATACCGGTGGGCTTAACAGTGTTAAACTCGCTCGATCAATACGTCACCATGAACCAATACACCAGTGTAAAGCTCAAGTGTCCGCTGACACGAAACCCAAAAATGTAATCGGTAACAAGTACTCGACGCGATCCCAAGATCGGTATCAAGTCCTCACTCAGCCCCGGTAATCATGTACGCTCGGCCCTACCGCATCGGAGGTCCTCCTCTCGATGGGATGAAAGAATTTACTACTAGGGCAGCATACTCTCTTGTCGACTCTCGTAGATCGACCTGTAGGACGGTTCGTAGATCCGTCACTCAACTGCCTTCTCGGCCTAGACGTCCCAACTGTTTGCTCGAGGGCAAACGGTGCTACCGGGGCAGGTCCAACGGACATTACTTCTTCAACCCGTCGTGTCTCACGGGACTGGTTCTGTGACTGAAGGAAACCTGGGGTCCCCTGCCTCCTCGGATTGCGACTCTCTGACGGCCTCAAGAAGCCTCTCGGCCTCGGCCTGGTCTTCCGCGCCTTGGCGGTTTCCCAACATGTCTCTCTAACGCTAGTGTTTTCTCCACTAGTGTTGAATCGTCCACGGCTCTGAAGCAATGACTCAATCTGTGCCAAGAGAACTGAGTCCCTTCTCAAATGCCTACGACGGCTCTTCTCGGTCGGCACCATCCCGGGTGCGAAGCGATACGGGGACATGAACCTCGCCTAATACTCATAGACGGTCACCCCTTTCCAATACAGATCCAAAACTGCCGGTGTCGGTCATCTCGAATAGATCAAAGGAAACACTGTCCCAAGGACAGTCCGTTGAACGGTTGGAAGTCATTTCCAGATCTGGGTTGCACACGTTGCTTCCAGTATCGTGCTTCTCCCACGGCTGGGGGGGGGGGGGGGGTCGTGGAACATATTCTCCAACGAGTCTCCGAATACTCTAAATGTATTAAGGTTGTGGGTAACCCACTCCAACCATAATACAACTGCCCTAGGGTCTGAACTCCCGGAATAAATTGGTGTACTCAATTTATGAAGACCCCTGAGAGTGCCTGGGCCGTGTAACTATCCATCTGGCCTGGCATCTCGGTGGTGACTGCGTCGGCAGTAGGCACAGACTCTTGTGCCGGTGTTGTACTCTCATGCTGAGCGCATCTAACACTGCGCGAACCACCTCATCAATCGGGCTGCTTGAGTCGGCTCTGCAACTGGAGGAACTCTAGGTGATGACCCTACCGGTCTATCCCCAAAACTCTGGTGCTCTGCGGAAGTAGCTCCCTGGGCGCTCACTGCCCCTGCCAGAATGATAGCTGGTATCCGGCTCTTCCCCACAACTGGACGGCTCTTGGTACTCTTCAGGATATAAACACGTGACATCTCGCCAGCTCACTGCCTTTAGCAACTATAGGTTCAAATCTCGGTTTAACCTAATCGGTTCGATTCACCAAAACATGGTGTTCTCGTGCGTCTCCACCGGATCCCACTTAGATCAAGAGTAAGTCGTAAAGTCATAAGTAAAACTTATGTAGACAAGATACCCGCACCGCGTGCATCTCACACAGAAAATAAAGGTTCGATCAAGTACAGGGACGTTCACGCGTGTCTCACAAGTCACCCAAGTTTACAGCTCTTAAGCTTAGTAGATATATATACTCATATATAATAGCACACAAGTTCGCATCTCTATGCGTCTCGCAATCAACAACCAGCGATATTAGCAATCAGTCGCCAACTCCCACAGGAGGGTTCAATCAAGTCAAAGAAATCCACTCCCACTGGAGGATCCAATCTCAAGTACACCACACAAGGCACAAAGCAACATGCATACCCCTTGCTCGGGTATCCTTTTACAAAGAGGGGTTTAGTACATAACACATCTCAATTCAATAATCACCCTTAACCTTTCCTTCCATTCCCTGGATTCCCACTTCTTAACTTTTACCCAAACCTTTTCATGTCGATCTCATGTTGTTACAACCCGATTCAGGCGTCCCCGAACCTCATTGTAACAACTTGACATCAAACCATCACGCTCGACTACAGTGGCGCCCCTGAGTCAACCCGTGATAGTACAGTTATTACAGTCCTACCGAAAATTCGGCGTGACCCATTCGTAATTCCCTTTAACCCTCCGCTTAAGCGGGACACTCACCAACACAAGTTCACAAGACAAAAGTACGCAGAGTTCTCATGCTCGGCCAAAGACACCACACAGTTAATAAACGAAGTTCTCGTGCTCCTAAGGTACACAACGCAATCAATAAACGGAGTTCTCGTGCTCCCAAATACTACGGGGTGCTCGTGCCCCAAACTCGCCACACACGGGCACACGGGGTTCTCGGGCCCCAATCTCACCACACACGGGCATACGGGGTTCTCGTGCCCCAATCTTACCACACACGGGCATACGGGGTTCTCGTGCCCCAATCTCACCACACACGGGCATACGGGGTTCTCGTGCCCCAATCTCACCACACACGGGCATACGGGGTTCTCGTGCCCCAAATCTCAACAATAATACACGCTCGCAACTTACTGAGACTCTAACTCGTAAGCCAGCCAAAGACACCAACCTTAGTACACGGGCTCTCATGGCCACTCAAACACAAATAATAACACGGGCTCTCATGGCCACCCAAGACTCAACAACAGTAACTCACGGGCTCAACAACCCCACGGCACTCACGGCCACTCAAACCAAAGGTAAGGACACGGGTTCGACGACCCCACTCAAAACACTCAATACAAATACACATGGAGTACTCATGCTCCAGAAAGCGGTCAATCAAACAAGTCAACACTTGAACAAGACCAACTACAACCTGAAAATTTTCGAAATGATCCACCAAAATGGCAACACCACCAACCGTTGGCTCACCCTACAACGAATGCATAGCGGGTCGATCATTGCCCGTTAATTCAATTCCGATCTCAACCGTTCGGCTTCACCGATCACTAGGGAGGGGATACCAATCAAGTAATGAAAACATTGTAGTGTAAAGATTCCATTTAGGACAACCATTACGGCGACTCACGACTCAGGTCGTTCCCACTCTCTGTGTTAATGTTTCCAAATCGCATCACTGAGCATCACGACTCAGACTCCCTAACTCTACCCACCTAATTGACTTCGGTCCGGGGTTTGAAAACCAATTCACAAGACACCTGTTTCAAATGAAACCAGGCTCTGATACCAAATTGTCACACCCCAAATCCGGTTCTTGCCCGGACTCGAGGCATGACTAGAAATAAATGATTAAAAGGCAATCACTCAACAATAAGTTCCTGAAAAACTCCAATAAGAAACTCAAATTCACAAAATTCGGTTTTAAAACATAAATAACCCTCCAGGGGTGTAATAATAATCCTCCACAAGGTTTGTTCCAAACAGTAATAAAATAAAAGCGAAGTCTCTACCGACACCCACACCAAGAAGCTCCCGAGCCTCTACTCCTCAATCAAGCCTGTAAACACAACAATAAACTCATAGGGGTGAGCTTGCGCTCAGTAGGGAAAATCCATAACCAGGTGGACTTTAAACGCACTAAGATTAACAACAAAGTCAACAAGATAGTTCTTAACAAACACGGGTAATAGGTAATCCAGCCAATGTCGTGGCACATGAAGTCACCACCCTCCGATCCACAGATGATGTGTCCTCTCGGATTTTCCCTCAAATCCAGAGGAGACGCATATCATTGAGGCGACCGGAAACAACCCTTCGGGGCGCTTATCATCGGGATTCTCAGAAACTTCTCCAAAGGATTTTATGTCCTCGGGAACCAAGGTATTACCCCCATAGGAAGCATACACTTGGACAATTCAATAATAAACAGATAATAAATGAGTAACACACTCAAACCGAAACACGAAACAATCCAATCCCAACAAACACCAATTCACTGTCACACATAGCTAACAGATCACCAATTCACCACAACACACAGCACACGAATCACATAATCACACTACGCAAATCACACAATCACAACTCACCGTTCACTTACCAGTCTCAACCCAACGGGGCATCGATCACCTGATTGCACCGCTCGGTACAACCAGTCATACTCGATGCTCCAAGCAACCATTTAAGGACAACAAGCAATCATTCAATTACGTTCAACGGTCAAGTACGAGTTTAATCAACCAATCATAAAAACCTTCAATCGAGCATTCACACATGCAATTCAACTAGTTCCGTTAGACTCTTTAGCCTATCCACTAAACAACCAACAACCAAACATGTGATCCTAACACGCAACTAATCCGAGGGCTTTGCCAAGGCCACTCTACCAGTCAAACAATTCCCAAGTATTGAAAGCGAGTTACACTAGTGATTGGCATCCTAATCATTCACCACTAGACACTTCCGGTTATTAGTAATTGAAAGACAATTATGCTAGTTATTCGCATCCTATAGGCATTTCTAGGACCTTTCCGATTTTATTAGCCTAACATGCATACTAAGCATCATAAACGAGGGGTTAAGGCTTTCCCTACCTCGAGGTCTTCCTTTCAACACTCTGATGATAAGCCCGATGGTCGCCACTCCGTTCTTCACACGGGTTCCGGCGTGATCTTTGCTCTTCTAGCTCGGGTCCAAGCCCTTGATCTCGGGCGAAGTCCCGTCTAGATTAGACAAAGAAAAGTCCAATCAATAAAGATAAAAGTCCAAAGGTCCTTGATTTAACCAAGAATTTCCCGTTCAAAGTCTCACCTTGAGTTCGTTAAACCGGTTAATTAAATCTGATTTTAAAACGGTTTCAATTAAAGTCTGGTTGACCCGGATCCGAACCCGAACCCGGTCCAGACCCGGTCCTGAAGTCCAACTGGGCCCAAGGCCCGTCTTCTGGTCTGTCTGGCCCGATCTTTCCCCCAGGCCCAAGGCCTTCTCGGCCCAGTTCTCTTCTGGCCCAAGGCCCGGTTTGCCCTGCCCAATCTGGCCTGGTGAGATCGGCCCGAGCTGTACGTGACGCCGGTGAGCAAAGGTTGCTCTGGCGGTCTTCCACGGTGGCAGGTGAGGTGCGACGACGACGAGAGAGGGGCGGAGGAAGGCGGCAGGTCCACGGCGAACCCGAGGTCGTGGCGGCGGTGGCTCAGGTGAGAACCCACGCTCGCCTCTCGTTCAGATCTGACGAGGGCCCGTCTTCTCCGGCGAGTGGAGCTCGACGGAGCTCGGGTTTCCGACGGCGATGCTCGTTCCTACCCATCTCGTTAGGCTGGTCTTCTGGCGGTGGGTCACGGAGGAGAGAAGGACGACGAGGGTACCGAGCGAGGTCGAGCTCGGAGACCTCGTACTCCGGCGACGCTTCGATTCCGACCACGGAAGGTCCGATTGAAGCTCGGAGGGGAAAAGTGAGGGCTCGGCGCGGCTGATGGCAAGGCCGTAGAGGGAGGGCGAGGTCAGGTCGTCGGCGTCGATCTGGTGAGAGGGAAGAGGAGCTGCTCGCGCGTGAAGGAGAGGTTCGAGAGAGAGAGAGGCGTTCCTCGAAAAGCGTGCGTGAATCTGAAGATAAGGTAGTTGCTGCTAGGGTTTTGGGCACACCTCCTTGGGCCCGAAACCGGTTGGGCCTGGCACGCACTAGGCTCAGACCCAGTTCTTCTGCTGGCCCAGGTTTGGTCCGTCCTGCTCTTCTCCTTCTTTTCTTTTTTTTAGCTTCCAAATGTTGCGAAAACACACCTCAATGTTTCGAATTTCCAAAAAGTTACCCTTTTGAAAGAGTGGGGTATTACAGTCTACCCCCCTTGAAAGAATTTCGTCCTCGAAATTTAAAGTGAACGCGCTCCACTTGTTCATAACTTAGGGTACATTCGCTTAAGACTCACTAGCGAGGGAGCCGCGATGTACATCCGGAGGGAGCCGCGATGTACTTCCGGAGTTCGGGAACATGTTTGTGATATGATCGGATGATTGATAGACCGATGTGACGTGTTGTGGTAAGATTGTTGGGCTTGGTAAGCCGTGGTTGAACTATGGCATTATGATGCTTGTTATTCTCTTGATGTGTGTTCCAAGAGGAGTTGTATTCCGGTATGGTACCTACACCGAGGGGGTACGCCGGTGTAGGGTAGTGCCTAGGCCGACGGTGTGGTCCCACGTATGCGCGGTCCCCCGGGGTGTGGTTCCGGTACGATATCTACATCGAGGGGGTATGCCGGTGTAGGGTGTTTAGGCCGACGGTTACGTGATCAGTAAGTGATTGTGCCCCGACGGATTCCCGGGAAAGCATCTAGGTCGAGGTTGTGTGTTCCGGTACGATGTATTGTGTTTGTGCCCCGATGCGGTTCCGGGAAGATATACAGGTCGATGCTGAGTGTTCCGGTACGATATGATATAGTTGGGTATGATTGTTTTACTGTGTATGGTATGATTGATGATTGTTTTACGGGACGTATGATTGTTTTACTGTGTATGGTATGATTGATGATTGGATAAGTGATGTGAGTACAGCGTGATAGTGGTCATGTAAGTGTGGTTGTGATTTTGTGTTCTCTGTAGAGGTCATTAGAGTTGTGCCTTGCTAGTATGCCCTAATTGGACGGTTACTCATGGTGGTTAGCGGACACTCATCACCTTAACTACTTTTCCTACTAAGAGAAAGCTCACCCCTTTACTTTGTTGTTTTACAGGTCTTGAGCGGGATTTGTGCTAGCGGGATTCTCGGAGCTTGGGAGCTAGCGAGGGTCGTGTCTAGTGTGGTCTAGAGACGTGCTGTTTATTTGACTTTTAAACTAATTTATTACTTGGTTTTGTCGAGCTGTGACTCGCGCTGTTATTCGAATATTGAAACCAAATCAAACAAATTAAAACCCCTAAATCAAATATTATAAACCCCTAAATACCACATACAAACCCTAAATCAAATAGTGAAACCCTAAATGAAAAATTAAAACCCTTTAAAAAAAATTCAGAAACCCTAACTCAAACAAATTAAAACCCCTAAATCAAATATTATAAACTCTAAATCTTAACCCCTAAATAAAACACACCCTAAATCAAAAACTGTAACCCTAAATCAAAAAATAAAACCCTTTTATACAATTTCAGAAACCTTAAACCAAAGAAATAAAAACCCCTAAATAAAACACACAAACCCTAAATGAAAAATTAAAACCCTTTAAAAAAAATTCAGAAACCCTAACTCAAACAAATTAAAACCATAAATCAAATATTATCAACCAAAATCGAACGAATCCGAAACCCTACATGAAAACCCCTAAATTAAAAACAGAAGCCCTAATTCAAAAAATATAAAACGTTTATAAATTTCAAAAAACCCTAAGTCAATTTTACAATCGAAACCCTAAATCAAAAATATTATGAACCCAAAAAAAAACAAACAAAAGGTTGAGGAATAACCTTTCCCTTCGTTGCACGCTTCTCCTTCTCGTGGTCCTTCTCCATTGTTCCTCTCTCAGACTCAGTTCAGATTCAGAATCGAAACCCTATATCGAACTCGGCGTCGGTGGTGTAGTGCTTGTCATTAATGATACACGACTTACCCTTTTATAGCCTCGCCGAGTTCTGATCTCCCTCCACCGCATTAAATGAAGCCATGTCAGAGTATGGCTTCGAAGAGACGGTGAGGTAGGGAAGAAATCAGAGAGAAGATGAGGATAGGGCCGATAGGCCATCATTTCAGAGTGATACAGAGAGGGTTTGGTGAGGTGAGAGGGGACAACAGAGGAACGAAGATCGACGAGAGAGAAGGGAAGAGAAACGAGAGAGAAAGGGAAGAGAAAGTGAAGAATATGAAGAGCGTGCGTGAGTAGAGAGAGAGATGGGTTCGGCCAAGTAGGTGAAGAAACTCAGAGAGCATTGAATGCGATAGGTTTGATACACGCGAAGTTTTGAATCAACGGATGAGATTCAAAACCTAAATCGGACGGCTGTGGTGTAAGAGAGCAGCGAGGTGGGCCTGGTGATGACGGGCCGAGGTGAGCTGTCGGGCCGAAGCGAGCTAGGCCTAAAGCCCAACACGCTTCCAGCCCAGTTCCAACCGGCCGGTTCGGTGAACCGCCGGTTCCTGAAGTGAAAACCGGAGACCAACCGTTGACCTCGCCGGTTCGGTCATTTTTTCACCGTTTCTGCCGGTTTTTTCGCGGGTTCCGGTTTCTCCGATGACGGTTCCGGGCGGTTTCGGTGTTAACGGTTTTTTTTTGCCCAGCCCTAGTTTCAACTACTTCTCATTTTCTTTATTGTTCTTTTTTATCAGCAAATTTTCATCTTCTTTATTGTTATGGTTGTTGATGATGATGACGGCAACGGGCATGCTCCCTCCTCGTCCAATGTTTATAGTTAAAACCAACTTGTTGTCACGACAACATGTTTAGATGCTAATCGTATACTAATTAGTAGTTACTTTGATTAAAAAAATATAGTCTCATTTTGCTCATCTGCACCTCGGCGACAAGGGTTTTGTTTTCTTGTGATTAAGTCAATGCGAAGATTGCAAAGTTGAGCTTGGCCTCATAACTTCCGAACAGTAGGTCCAGATCTATATCTTTAAGAGTATTTGTACTGGGGTTGGTTCAAGAATTTGACTGGAAAAATTTGGGTCTATACTTTGTAGTGGGTATCGAATCGACAGTCATATGCAGAGATGATTCGTAGAAATCTATTTTCGATGTCAATAGTTTGTAGACACATGAAAAAAGAGAAAACAGAACATGTTTCTCCTAAATTGTCTTTGTTTTTTGTCTATTCGACCCACGGAAACGATCTTACTGTAGATGCTCGAATGCTAATTTTGCGCGCCAATTTGCTTTATTTACCTAAATATTCCATATATGTAGTCATCATACTACAAAACTATTTATCCGCATCTTTTCTTTAGGGTTTTACGATTTGTAGGCGGTGGCGATGGACTTTTCCATTCCTACCGAGCACCATCAACACCCGAGCAGTGGAGATAGCGGCAAGGAGATGACAACGTCCAGTCGTTCGATCTCTAGCATTCCATCGGCTCGATCTACTCCACGACCCTTCTCGCCGACTTCGGAAGGGGGTTCGAGGGAGACGGAACATCTGGCCTTCACAGGTTGTCAAGTGAAGGGAAACGGGACGACGGCTACATGAGGTTGGTGTGGCCGGACTTCGCAGGCGATTCTATTGGGCTTTAGCCGGGGATTATTGAAACAAACCTCGGCGCAGACCAACCCGAGTCAGACCTCGTCGACGATGGGGAAGGAAGGGCCAGGCGGAGGCGAGATGGGAAGATGGAAGCGGCAGCTGAGGGTGGCACTGTTTAGGGTTTCGGTGGACCATCTAGGGGAGCTGGGCTTCAATGTCGGGCCTGTCCATGGGCTCATGAGAGAGGTTAGAAGGGCCTGGGCCAGGGGGGAGATGGATGGGCTTGGGCCTGGACCTGGCTGAGGCCTGAGTGCCTTTCAATGGGCGAGTCAAGTGACGGGTCCGGGTGTAAGAACCGCCCCCGGTCGAACCGGTGATTTCTGGCGAAAGTTGACTTTCCACTGGAAAAGTCAACCGATGACTCCAGGAGTCATTCAGGACCTTCCCGGGACCCAAAAAGCTTAGTCGTCGTTACGGTTAGCTTAGTTGGGTCGTTTTCTTTTAAATGACTCCTTTTGTGAAAAAGTCAACTTTGGGTCAAACTAGGCCTAATTAGAGGTTAAACCGATTTAAAACTAAGTGTGCTGGAATTTAGATGGACAAGGTGGCCCCCACATGGACACTTGTCCATGGTGGCTTGGAGGAGAAGAAATGGGTCTAGAATGACCCATTTGCCCTCACATGTGCCAAAAGGGAGGTAAAAGAGCAAGGGGGCAAAGTAGACTTTTCTCAAATAGGTTTAAGTCCACATGGAGCAACCAATTCAGCCCATTTTTCTCATTGTAGCCGAAAATCACAAGAGGGAGGAGAGAAGAAAAGCTCCATAGCTTGAGGAAGAAGAAAGGGAGGAAAAGAGGAAGCTTGAGCCAATTTCTTCACCAAATCTTCTCAAAAATCTCTTAAACTTCATCATCTCTTCATTTCTAAGGTAAGTAAGCTTTAACCATCCACTTTCAATCAATTTGTGGTTATGGATTTCCATAGAAATTGCATGAACTAGTTGAGTTTTGAGTTATTTGTTGTTAGATGATTGTTTATGAGAAGAAAGTGGTTGATTTAAGTAGAAATCTTTTGGGTATTTGTTGTTTTGATGAAACCCTTTATGGGTAGTGAAGTATGGAGGTTTATGGGACTGATTTGGAGGTGTGTGGTTGGTAAAAATGGAGTTTTTGGGGTTTGATTTCAAGGAGAAGTAGCTGGAGGAAGAAGAAGGATGGAGCTGTCAGACCCGTCACGAATCCGTGACGGGAACCGTGACGGAGGCCGTGACGGCACACGTCACAGCTCCGTGACGTCACCCGTGATGGTGAACATCACGGTTCCGTGACCCGAACCGTCACAGAGTTCGTCAAGGCTCCGTGACCCGATCCGTGTTAGATCAGTTTTGGGCATTTTGGGCCCATTTTAGTCGTTTTCGGGTTTTAGGAAGGTTATCTATAACCGAACCTTTTGGGGATTAAATTTGGGTATTTTCTCTTTAAACCGTTTTGATTGTTTATTAATTTAGTATTAATTTATGCTCCTAGACGTCGTTCCCGAGCACGGAGGAGGAGTAATTACCGCTTTTAATTAAAGAATGTTAATAGTATGCATATAAGACGTTAATAACCGGTAAAGTCTTAGCTTGCATATAGGATGTGATTAACTAGAATAACCGCTTTCAATCATGAGAATTGTCGTACTGTAGAATCACATGTGGCCATGACGGGCCTTAGGATTGTGTGTTGGTTGTGTTTGATTGTGGTTAATAGTCCTTAAATGTCGATGTATAGTATATTCTTGTTTACTTTAAGAATCCTGGTATGCTATATGAATGTGATGAATGGGATATGGATTATTGTCTTGTGATATGATTGAATGAATGAATGTGAGGAATGTGTTATGAATTGTTGTCTGGTGATATGATCGGGTGAATGATAGACCGATGTGGGGCGCGCTTGGTAAGTTGTGTCGGTAAGCTTGTTGGTATGATAAGTTCGGTGTTATATGTTTGGTATGGTATTGTGTGGTGTGGCTTGTACCCCGTGCTACGGGAAGATACCCGACTGAGGTGTGTACCGGTCTGGTATGTTTATTATGAGAGTTACCCCCGATGCTGCATTTCCGGGAAGACATCTAGACCGATGGTGTATTCCGGTATGATGTATTGTTTGCTTTACCCCGATGTGCGTTTCCGGGAAGACATCTAGACCGACGGTATATTCCGGTATGATGTGTTGTTTCACCTCGATGCTGTGTGTCCGGGAAAACATCTAGACCGATGTGTATTCCGGTATGATGTATATTGTTTCACCCCGATGATGTGTGTCCGGGAAGATATCTAGACCGATGGGTATTCCGGTATGATGTATTGTTTCACCCCGATGCTATGTGTCCGGGAAGACATCTAGACCGAGGGTGTATTCCGGTATGATGTGTTGTTTCACACCGATGCTGTGTGTCAGGGAAGATATCTAGACCGATGTTGTGTTATGGTACGCTATGTTGAGTTGCGTGTGGAGATCGGTGTATCATGGTTCACTTATTTTATGTTCGGATGTTGTCATGTTTGAGTGACGTTCGTAGTGGCGGTAACATTATAACGTTCGGTGTTTGTGTGCTCTATTGCTTGGTTCTAGTGTCAAATAGTTGTGTTCCTGTTGACTTCGATTTGTGTTTTCATTTATTAGCAAGTATTCCTAATTTTAGTAATTATGGTGACAGAGCGGAAGTCCTTTCCCTTTACTACTTTTTCCTACTGAGCGAAATCTCACCCCCTCTGTTTTACTGTTTTTACAGGTTTGGATCGTGAGTCGGTTTAGAGGACGTCTCAGAGCTCGGGAGCTCACTGAGAGTCCGGGGATTCCGTATTTAGTGGAGACGTACTTTCTCTTTATGTACTAAACAAGGTCTTTCTTTATTTGGATTTCGAGCGTTGGCTCATGATTATCGGAGTTGTTTATTTTGGAACTAAATTCGGAGATTTATGTTGTTTAAATTTACTTTCACTTTAAAATTTATTGTTATTAATATTTTCTTTAGTTCACGTCTCGAGTCCAGCCAAAATCGGATTTGGGGTGTGACACCGGGGATCTGGACGGGTCAGGTTATGGGGCCGGGTTCCAGACCGAGTCAGGAGTATGAATCGGGTGCATTAATTATAGCGGCGGGGGGCTCCAAGCACCCTCGCCTCGCGGAATGAGTCCGAAGAGGTTCAGAGGGGGGTCGGTCGGTTATACCGTCCCTCTGGAGGTAAGGTGGCAGTGGTACCACCAAGAACCGGCTCAGTATTTCCCTACCAGCTCAGAGGTCCGCATCCACGCGTTTTGGAGCCCTACCATTATCATTCAAGGGAGGATGACGCACGCTGACATCCCGGGGGAATATCCAGTCCACCACAATGAATCTCAACAATGGGTCTGCTCGGCCCTTGTCAATCCGTTTGGAGCCGCTGTATCGGTCATTATCAGATGCTACCGTAGTACCATCCTACATACAACTACTGAATCTACTAGAGCGACTTTACTTTATGTTCTATTGTTAGTTTCAATTTCACTGTTTCAGTGTTTGCTGTTTGTAAACACTCGTTAATTTATAATATTACCTCGTATTACTAAAAAAACCTAAATATTCCATCATATGCTTCCTCAACTTGTTCATTATTGGAGTATATGTAACGAGGGTTGATTTACTTGTTGATTGACTGGTCGGATGTAAGAGTATCTATTGTCAGATCGACGATTCACGTCGATTATTCATAGCAGTTGTTCGTTGATTCAGAGAAGACGGAACACTCAATGATTGTTATCGAATAATCCATTAAGAAACGAGTCAAACAATTCAGTGAACAAGATGTGTGTGTGCAAATGAAGTGGTAATGCGTGGCCCCAAGAGAACGCAAGTATGTCACCCCCCCCCCCCCCCCCCCCCAAAGAGATTTTCCGGTCACCATCCTTGTCTGCGAAATCTGCTCGGATCCATCCACCCTCTTACTTAGCACTGGTGAATGGTTACTACCCTGCAACCTCTCTACGTAAATATTGCTCATGGCCACTCTATTTATCTAAGTTCATGCTTGAGTCCATTTCACGCTCCACGGGTGATCCCCATCATCCGTGGGTCTAATAACCTCACCCGACAATGGTGGCGATCACGACAATGACCTCAGCACTCGCTGACCTCCTATACTATCGTCGGACGGATTGTAGAATGGAGACAAGTTTGTTGTTGGCCCGAACAATCAGCGAGGCCTGCTCTGCAGCCTTGCCAGGTCTAATGAGGCTCATGAGGGGAAGTAGGACGTCGAGAAGGAGAAGCGTCCCGCCCCCATCACGATTGGCTGCAACTGATCGTCCTTCTCCACCAGTTCCAGAGTTTCTTCCCCACAGCACGCACTTTACTCAGACTTTTAGCGAGTCTCATGGGAGGTTCCAGCTGCTTGCAGAAATCTTTGGTTGTTTTCAGGTTGACCTGAATTGGTTTCACTGTCTTTTACAAGCTTTAATTTTGCATTGGCGTTTAGCCATTTAATCATAACTAACTATACTTTGGGTTTATTGGTTTATGTTTTGTTATCTTTCGATTAGTATATATATTTCAACATAATCGTTTATGCCTCAATTATTTTTAAAGGATTAGGTTTAGAGTCGTCTACAAATGATCCCCTCCACCACTATTCTTCTTCGGGTTACATTTAAGTCTTGATAAAGTTTTTTCCTTCGCTAAAATAATAACTATATTTCGAACATACATGACACTTTTCTCCTTCTTTAAACAACCAACGACACTTGAATTCCCAAAAATGCATTCGTATAATGAATTGGTTGCACCCAAAATGTCACTCGACAATATATTAGTTTTATGTTGATGCAGTTTCAATAATCGTCTGTTTTAACAAAAAACGTGTGTATTTACGATTATATTTGAGATAATTTTGTTCACTTGGACTTGAATTTTGAAATAAGCAAGCTAAAAGACAAACCGTTACACTTACGATGCAAACTAGAATAAACATATTTTTTTTAGCAGAGAATGAGGGATTTTATGAACGAACTTTTGAAAATCAAAAGTAGACATACAAGAAGTGGAAATGCTTAAAAGAAGAATACATTGTTTCGGTGACATTCGAAACGCTAACCTTATATTAAAATACCACTTATTATCGGGGACAGTTTAAATGGTACATGTCCTTACGGTAATTGGCAGGAGAGATCTAAATAACATTTCCATCTCGACTCGGTTAGACTTGTGATGTCTCGATAAGCTGCAAGGGAGTTTCCTAAGGAAAAGGAAGAGAATGGGGGTTCAGTAGAGTCTGCTCCCAATGGGGTGGGGTGGGGTTCCTCTAAGACACCCCGTGATACCCTAGTTGTCTTATGTAGACCAACGAGACTGCTTGGTAAGCCTCTGATGTACCGATCTGAACGAGTAACATTATTGGTCCTCCATCCCACCCCCAACACCCCAACCGAGGTTAACATATTTGGTCCATATTCGGAACAAGACAGTCCAAAGGCAAGGGTTCCCACAACGGTCGCATGCATATTGTCCGACTTCATCTACCACGATCTCTTGGTTGTGGATCCGCCGCCACAGGTAAGCCCCACTCGGGAGGGTGTGTCATTCGCGATGAGGGTCCGCAGGCGGGACGGTCTCCTTTGGGCGAGACGTGTTCCCATACTTGGCCCTCGGAGGGTTCCGTTCAGGGAGGACTGGTGGAGGCCCGAGCAGGCCTATGCGTCGGAGGGATAGAATCTCCAGATCATTCGGGCAGGGGCGAGGGGGTGGGTGATCTCGACCACCCGTGGGGGCGTCAAGGGGCAGCCAACTCGAAGCTAGCCATTCATCTTCCGGACGATTATGGTGACGTGCTAACCGTGGTGACCAGGGGCGATCATCGGGGCGAGAGGCAGGAGATCCCATATACCCATTCTAGGCCTGCAAGAGGAGGGGTGACGACGGATCAAAAGACTTCATATTTCAATAATTAAAATAAACGTGATTATTTTTAAGGAAACAAATATGTAATTCCAAATAATCAAAGCGACACCTACGTAGATGCCATTATTCTATACACGTATGCTCTCACGACAACACAAGCACACAAATCAAAACACGTATAAAAGACCTTCCGTAAAGTGCATACACGGACAACACCACTTGGTTGTCGTCAGAGAAAGAGATGAAACTGATATTATCCGATAAGAGTGACTACTGACTAGGTGTGGAATGGTGTTTCGTAGAGTGTCTGTTTTATTACCATCTCTCAGCCCTAGGGTTGGAAGCATCTGGTTCCAAAGTTCCCTAAGTAGAACATTTTCATTGGTGGATACGATGTTCATTGCATCGGATTTGGACGGTTCTTATGGATAATATATGGGACCACTAAATAAGAGGTTTCTGTCTCAAGCGAAACTCAATTCCGATAAAGCTACAAGCCTTTCATTACTACATTCATATATTGATTGATCCATAAAGCTTGTTGTGTCCCTACACTTGCCTGATACGAACCACTCTTTTGGTGCAAAGTAACATACAAAAAAGGGCAGCTTTATAGAGTCCTGACAAGTGACGGCAAGGGCAATTTCGTGCAATCTTTGTCATTTTCAATGGAGGGTTAAGCTGTCCTACAAGTGGAAGCTCATTTTCTACCACTCGAGGTTCTTAGATGGAAGTGTACATACGGTAAGAACATAAATATGTAGAGTTATTTTTAGATGGTTGGTGATAAGTGTTTTTCAACTAGAGATGACTACGAGCATCTCTAATGGAGATAACACCAGCTACAGTATAAGGATTTAAAGTTTCATGAAAATGTATAAAAATATGGGGACAGTACACACTAACTGTTTGCTTGGATTCGGATACAAAATACTTTAAGATTATGTGTTTTGTTCTTATTTTTATCTTCTTCTTTTTATGAAACAATCTACATTGGTAAATCAGGTTCTTACATGACACGAGCGTTACGTCGATCAGTTTTCTTGATAAATTGCTCTCAGCTCTCGTGTTTGATATTCCCGAAACAAGTATAGACACAGTTAAAAAAAATTACGACACAACGCCTAAAAATCAAACTAAACATCTTACAACAATCCAGCATTCTTAGGTGGTAACTAAACTCTTCCGTCGGCCCTGGGAAGTGTGAAATAGTCTCAGGTTAAGACCCTTGTTGAGGACAGATTGAGTGCGCCAGAGCAGTTGACTTGAACTATGAACATATGACAAAGGACGTTAGGCCATGACTACTAAAGTTCGATCCGTCGATGAAGAGGATCGCTCATACATGCTACTAGAGGCAACGACCACATCTGCTGGTGAACCGTCGGGGAAGGACAATCGAGTCCTTGACGACGAAAGTCAGGTAGAGGGAACCTACAAATAAACAGACAAAACATAAGGAAAACAAGACGAGTGTTGAGTTTAATGCCCTAAGACAATCTACATTGAAATATTACAATGTCTTCGTGATTAATCAAAGTTGGAAAACGTTGTGTTATCGTTAAGATGTAATGATAACTAACATGAATACATTACTCTTTCTAAGATATCGGGGAGCAGCTTCCCGATATATGATGAGTGGGGATGACTATGAGTCAAACCCTCTTTTAACATTCATCACTACATGGTCATCAATCAATAGATTAGACAGTTAAGTACCGGTCGAACCCACATGGAGTAGGAGTATCATTAGTATTTCGCTAAAACCAGGGGACGTGGACCGTCACTTCCACATCCCCGAAAGGGAAATTAAAGGGGGGAAGTAAATGTTGTTTTAAGTCAAGAAAAAGTAAAATATGTACACGCTACCACCTAAGACACATAACTATTGATTCACGCAAAGAGACGGTCATTGGTACAAGTAAACATGACTTCCAATTAACGCATGGTATGGTTTATGATGGTGAAATCATAAGAACACTTAAGAACACTTAAGTTCCTATGCATGCGGTATCATGAAATCAACCACATCCTATTCACGGGGAAAGGGCACAAGACCATTGCCCGAACTGATATGCAAACCACCAATGATCGGGAAAAACAATAATAAAAGGGTGTAGTTTTATGATCTTGAGCAAAGATCGGTCAATCCTTGAACAAGAGATAACAACAACGAATGCATGTCACTTTCGCTACCAACTACCACAAGTACAGATAACTACACCACGCGTCGAATCTACTTACTTATGCTCGTTCACTTCCTAATTCCCGAATGCCATCAAATAAGACGAACACTGAAAATCAAGGAGAACTAAATAGAGCAATAAATCACAAAGTTCTGGTAATACACAAGCATACGTATGACTCTAAATAATGGAAAAATCTACTTAGGTACGCCTAGTTTACTTCTTGAAAACCAAACACCACCGACAAAAATGACTTCGGTAATCAAGTAGAATTACATAGAGTAACGAATCACGAGACTCTGGTAATACGCAAGTGTAAGTAAACCCTGAAATACTCAACGAATCTACTTAGCTACGCCTAGTTCAATCATCTTAATTACCGAATGTTATTGATAATATGGTCATCGATAGTTAAGGCGAACTACATAGAACATCGAATCACGATATTCTGGTAATACATAAGCGTAAGTAAATTCTATACAAGTGAATCTCGTCTCGCACTAGATCGAATCATGGATCGCTCCAAACATCAATCTACATAGCACACACAACGTGTTTTGTTACAGGAGATGAAGATGGCAATCATTCATCAGAGGATTCTAAGAAGTGCTGGTTTTAGAGGCGGGTGGAGGTGGGAGTCTATTCCTGCAAATGGTGCAACAAGAGGAGTAGTTTTACTTTGGCAACCGTCTATTTTTCAAATGGAGGCAGTGGAACCCATCGACAATGTGTTAGTATGGAGAGGTGTTTATGTGCCCAAGAAGGTAAGATTGAATATCATAAACGTCTATGCACCTTGTGACGTGATGGAAAGGGCTTCGTTGTGGAAAAAAATTGGAGGACTTACATGATACGCTGGAAGGAGTGGTAATCATGGGTGGGGATTTTAATGCGACCTTGTGTGATGAAGAGAGACGAAATTGTCAGAGTTACAGGAGGAGTAGCACTGACTTTGCAGACTTCTTTCTCAACATGGGTTTGGAGGATCTGGCACTGTTGGGAGGTTCCTATACATGGTACGATACGTGGTCGAAAGCCTCAGGCATAGACCACTTCCTAGTCTCACCAGAAGCGTTGGTACAACTCAGTATATCAAATGTTGTGCCCCATGTGCGCTTTAGATATTGAGACTAACAGACATATTCTTCTACAATGTCTACTGGTGTGGGTTGTTTAGACTCGTAGTATGGAGTGGTGGAAGATATGCTGGGTAATGCTAGGGGCGGTGGGAGGTTTAATCTGCTACTGGCAGAGTATGAGGTCGAAAAGATTGAGGGAGGGTTGGATGCAAACAGTGTACTCATGTCTTTGTTTTCTATGGCTCCTCAAAAATTCGGTCGTGTTTAATAAATGCATGGACACTCTGGACGTGATAGTTTTTAAGATTCAACACTACTCCTTTGGTCTAGTTTGGGATGCCTAGACGGTCAAGAAAACAGTGACCTTCCTTGATTGGAAAATCGACCCAAGGAGTTGCGTGAAGTCGAAGATGAAAAAGAGAGGTGGGCTGGGCAGTTTGTAATTGCTGCTGGGTGATTTGTTTGTTTGGGCCTATTGCCTTTTGGTTATACTTTTTGCTCGTTTTGTTTATTTATCCTTTTGGTGTTCAGTTTTTTAGGAGGCCTTTTGCCTAAGATTTCATCTTGTAATCTCAGGTGGAGTGATTAATAAATTTCGCTTTTCAAAAAAACATAGTGCACACAACAATTATGAAAAATGCTCTAATCGTTCAGTCAACTTGAAACACACAAGAAAATCAAGAAAACACATGCTAACATATTTTTATCTCGTCAATAGGAAGTCAAGATATATGAATGTGGGAAATCCTAGATAATTTCACTAAATGGCTAAATTTTGTAATTTTACCAACTCTAACCTCAAACTTGATATACACCCAAGAGATAAAATAGCTAGCACATGAAATCGGGTTAAAATCATGAAAATTACAACACTAAGTAAGAAAATTATGCTTGAACATCAATTAGCTGAAATATAGATAAATACGCATACAAGCAAGTGAATGCTAATTAAACTAAATGCTTCGATCACGAGAGTTCAGCTCCAATGCTTGATTAGGTTTGTGGGTAGCATGAGCATGGTAGCATCCTCTTTGATTCATACCACACAGACTCTCAACACACTAATCCAACACGTTTGAGACTTTGTAATCACGAGATCAAGAACAATGCATACAAGAGTCCTTCTGGACACCTTTTAACGGATTCCACTCTTTAGAGTATGCTTCAAGTATAATCTTTATCCGCGCTGAGCTATGAAGAGTATTATGATATTTATAGCTTCGACACCTTATATCGTGGCTCCTAGGGTTTTCTCATTCTCTAGAGTCACGATCTAGGTGAATCTCCTTGTTTCCTTATGGTGGATACTTTCTACAATAGAGAAGAAATCTGTTTAGAGAGGCATCTTTGTACAAGGAAACAAATCCTCTAACCGGATATGCATGGATACGTATTGGATATACTTGAGGGCTTCCACGCGCGTTAGTTATCATTTGCTGTAATGTTGTTGACATTTTTTCATGACATCCTTGCTTAGCTTCGCTCCCAGTTGTACACACATGATGTTTACGACATCATAATTGACATCTTTCTTGACACAACAACTGCCAACCCTAGATGTAGCAACACCTAAACACTTCATCTCGTTTATAAGCTCTTGGTTTGATCTGTGTAAGAAAAACAAATTGTAGAGACCACTTTTCTCCATTACATTATAGGAACTGTGGTTGGCTAGGAACAAATTGGTGTTTCAAAATGTTAGCAAATTCGCAAAGAAAATCCTTTGGCTATTCAAAACAGTTCTTATGCCTTGGAATGAGCTCAACTCAAGAATTTCTATTCTTTTTCCACAACACATGTATTATTTTCTCCAAAATACATCCACATAGTACGTAGAAGTGCTGCCAGTTAAGGTTTTTTGCTGGTTGTTGACATAGTGGTGGGGGAAGGATTTAGGCCGTTTCTTTAGCTAGTTTCAGGTAACTTGCTTTGGAGGATCGGGGAATTGTTTGTTTTTTTTTTTGGTGTCGTAGGTTGTTTATGCACTCTTGGTTTTTAAATTTTTAAACTTGGACAATAACTTGGTCCTTAAGTTATTGTGGTTTATTTGAGATTTGAGACTCTTCCTTAGAGGGGGCTCTTGTTTGTTTGGAGGAATTGTTTTTCTCTTTTTATCGATCCTACCTTGAAATCTTGATGTATTAATATTATATTTTCCTTCTCAAAATAAAAGAAAATAGTACTTTTATGTAAACAATAAAACAAATGCTTTGTATAAGTTCAATTGAGCATAATAACATGGATGTGATGAGGTGCTCAACTTTTTTTATGGAAACAAATCAAATCACTTTTAGAGTAGAAAAAAGAAGTAAAGGCAAACATGATATTCGTTTAGGTGGATTTAAACTCTTGCTATTTTATGCTCCATGAATGGACTCCAATAAATGCAATTTCCTCACATTGGTCACTGGTCACTGGTCACCTCCACGCACAATTTTTCTTTCTTTTGGACCATGCATGCCGAATTTGCCACCCTCATTAATTTTTTTGGATACAAATGAAAGCTAAACGGGGTAATGAGTTGGGATATATGTCCTTTTTTTCCCCTTAATACCTCCTTACTCATGTCAAAACCTATTCGACCAAATTCTAAAGCTAAGTCTCACGATAGTTAATGAAAGTTGAATTTCCATATCACAAGTTTTGTGAGCAAAGGAGTTGACTAGTCATGGCCTTGTTGTCGTGACAATTACACTTTTAAATATTCCTACATCTAAACTCTAGATGATAAATGTTCTTATCTAAATAACTAAATTAATATTATCAATTTCTTAACATAAATATAGATATAGAATCGATTGAAACCTTCGTAGGTTTACGAACGCTAATACAAGAGGCATTAATAAAGTTGGAAACGAGTACAGGCAAAAACATGCCCAATACTATACGATATAGATAAATGAAATGTAATAATTTTTGGGATAAATTTACGTACTTACTTACAAAATTTTTTGTGTTTTTTGACATAATATTCTATGTTTTAGACAAAATATCATGTGTTTGTGGACAGAAAATTATGGTTTTTGACAATATGTTTGTCGAACCATGTTTTTTAGACGACAAGAAAGTCAATAGTTATATCTTGTACTACGAAGTCGAATAGTCGTTTCCTGGAGTTTCCTCTATAATTAACTAAAAAAATCTTTGGGCGATATTTAAGTTTTAGAAAAATTCACATTTTTTAAAAAAGACAAAAAAATAATGTAAAGATCGAATACCATCCACAAAAAATTACAAATGTAAGATACAATCCAAAATATTTAATAACTAAATGTCATCATGTAAAATCCATACATAATAAGTGGAGTGTAGTGATATTATTATTATCCATTGATTTTTTCGAACGAAATGAAATATATTTTCAGTTTCTTCGGGTGCAAACTTTATTTAAGAATGGGTAGGCAAGTAAGACCAAGTTGATGGGCTTAATGGGCCATTTATATTATTCCATTGAAAAGTAATGGGCCAGAAATTCGTGTAGAAAAGTTAGAAGGGCCCACAAAAGCATCCAAACGCTCAACTCCCGCTCGAATTCAAAAACGAAAAAAAGTCCAAAACTGGCAGGACTCAGACGACCGTTGTTAGATCCAGCATCGTCTTCAACAAGAAGAGCCTCCAATTATAGCGCGTCTCAGTCGTTTTGCTCCACAGTTTTGCTTCAGGGAGTTTAGGCTCTGCAATTTGAGCGCTACGTAGGCATATCTAGTTCGAATTTTCGCGTTTGGGAGCCTGGAGGAGAAAGAAAATGGCTGAAAATGGAGAAGAGACGCAATTGATGCAGAAGATAGCCAAAATCCTGGACGAAAGCCGGAGCTCTTATGCTACCCACCTTCGGAAGTTGAAGGAGCTCTCGGCCCTCCGTTCTCTTTCCCCGTCTCCTGCTCAATTCTTCTCCGCGTTCTCCAAAACCCTAATTCCTCTTTTCAATTTTCAGAAACGCGCCGCCTCCACTGAGCGCGTGGTCCGGTTCGTTTCCGTCTTTGCCAGTACCAGTGACCCAAACAGTTCCCCTGATTGTGACGGCTTCTTGGAGGAGTTTCTCAAGTTTCTTCTGGTTGCAACCGCAGCTGCCAACAAAACGCCTAGGTTTCGTGCTTGCCAGATCATTTCTGAGGTAAGAAAATCGCTTTTACGCGTTCTGTTTCAGATCCTCAGCTTTCAGATCATGAATTTTGTAAACTGCATCATGTATGCCTGTGTGGAGATTGAATTGTATATGAAGTTGGATCTTATGTTGAATTGGGGAAAATTGCTTAGCTCAAGCAAGAGCTGTATACTTTCTTCTCTTTACTGTCCATTTGCCTTTCTAGCTGCACTAATTCAGAATTATCTTTGGGGAGATCGTTCTGAAGAATTATATGCTGTTTGCAAAATAGAAAAAAAAAATACATTTGTTGACTAATATTGGTGTTGTGTGGTTCACTTTGTTATCCTAGAAATTCATAAATTGTCCATAAATCATTGCTATTATTTCAAATTTTGGTCGAGCGGCAAGCACTGGGGTTTAGTTAGTTCTAATCTGTATATTATCACTCGGCTTTCTGTAATAAAGTTTGATTCAGCTACAGAGCTACTTGACGATCTTGTTTGCTATACTTATCACAGCAATATATCTCACAATAGCAAGAGTATTTGATGCAAACAGTAGTCCTAACCATACTTGCTCTGATATACTTCTTGCTTTTGTAGATCATTATACGTTTACCAGACGATGCTGAAGTGAGCAGTGAACTTTGGGATGAGGTTATAGAGTGCATGAAGGTGCGGGTTGGGGACAAGGTTCCTTTAATCCGTACATTGGCAGTTAGGGCACTTTCGCGCTTTGCACATGATTCTGAGAACACGGACATCCTTGATTTGTTTCTGGAAGGGCTTCCACTAGAACAAAATGCAGTGAGTATCCCAGATATAGTTTTCTCTACCGGTTTAAACTTAAGATTTACTAAGTTATATGTATTCTCTTTAAATTTGAACTTATCATCAATTATGTTCCTCGTGATCTCCATTCCATCTTAGCTATGAAACAGGTGAAACAAAGGCTCTTTTTGAGTCCTGATCATAAAATGAAGCATCTTTCCTGTTGGGACATGTTTGTAAAAGCTCATCATTGTACAAGTGTGCCAAATTTTTCTTTAATTTCTGTTCTCAATTTATAGTACAATGACGACAGTGTTATATATATTCCCAAAAGGATAATGTTTTTTGACTTCAAGCTCGCGAATCACAACTTGAATGAACATGTACTTATTTTACTTGCGCGCTACTGTGGCATGTTTGCAGGAGGTTCGTAAGATTATTGTGTTATCTTTGCCTCCTTTAAATGCAACTACACAAGCAATCATTGATTGCACAATGGACGTAAGCGAGTCTGTGCGAAAAGCGGCATATTTTGTTCTAGCAAACAAATTCCCTCTTCAAAGCCTAAGGTAATTTCATGTCACAATCCTGCAATTACTCCTTTCTTTTTATGCACACCTCATACTTCATGATTCTGCATTCTTGCTATAGCAATTGATCATTGCTGACAGTCTTTGATATATTCTCTTCTTTATTTCCCTTTATGTCTAAATGTATATAATTTTGTCATTATTGTGAAGTCAGTATCTGCATTAATATCCAGTGGCAGCTGGAGAAAAGGGTTCTGATCAGTAATCTGCCTCATAACTATTTGCAGGAGATGTATTAAGCATCTTATGCTCAATAATTTCATCATGTTTTTCTTTCACTTGCTTGATTTGGCAGCATCAAGCATAGGAGATTGATTCTCCAGAGAGGACTTTCTGATCGCTCTTCAACTGTTTCTAAGGAGTGCCTGAAGCTAATGAAAGATGAATGGCTTGCTAAGTGCTGCAATGGAGATCCCGTACAGCTTCTTAAGTATCTTGATGTTGAAACCCAAGAAGATGTCGGAGAGTCAGTGATGGAGGCTTTACTTAAAGCTGGGTTGGTAACACTGAATAGTGAAGACAGTATCCGCTCTTACATTATATCAACCTGTGATGAAACTGAAGGTTGGTATACTGATAAACTATTATGGGATGGTTTTTCGTGTTAACTAAACTACCTTAAGTCCATAAGAGAAGTGTATTACTTGACTTAGACTTGCATGTTTCCTATAGCTCCCAAAGTACAAATAATACACACCATTGATATCCCTGCCTCAATGGTATATCATTCAGAACAATTAAGCTTTATCTTGCCTTTTTATGGTATGCTAATGTTTTTTTTGTAAGGCTCAGCAGATACCCCAATGAATATCCATCTTATGGAAGCAGAGGTGGCCCTTTATTGGAGGACCATATGCAAGCACTTACAAACGGAAGCACAAGTAGGTTTATTTGTTACTTCATTTTCTTTGTGATAATTTGTTTTTGTACAATGCAATTCAGAACCTCAAAGATTTAGAAATATCAACTAGTAGAGCAAGTCACTTGCAAGAATGCTACATTTGATTCAAACATAGTTATGTGGAATTTTCTGTTTTGCTTGGAAATAACTGTGGATTCATGAAACTATTTGTACTGCCTAAATGCAACTAAGCTTTTTTATTTAGGACAAACATCACTTCAAACTTCTGAAGTGTAACTCAAGTACTTATTGGATTATTCTTGGTTTTGCTTGTTTGAACTGATCATAAAGTTTAAAGTTGATCTCAGTAAATTTCGATTCTGTTATGTTACAGGAAAAGGGCTCTGATGCTGCAGCTACTATGGGTACTGAAGCTACTGTATATGCTTCTGAAGCTTCAGATAACAATGATCTTCTAGACAGAATTCTTCCTGCAACTGTATCTGATTACATAGACTTGGTCAAAGCTCATATTGATGCTGGTGAGTGACATGATGGTTGCTTAGAAACATAATTTTGCATCTTGTCATATCATTTAACAGAACTTGATATTTTCAGGACCGAATTCTCGCTTTTCGTGTCGGCAGTTACTTTTGCTTGGTGGAATACTTGATTATTCAGATGCCACAAACAGGAAGGTTGCTGGTTTATTTGTGCAGTATTTGTTGCACAAACCTCTTGAGCATGAATTGGATGATGATGGGAACAAGGTTATCATAGGAGATGGTATAAATCTTGGTGGAGACCGAGAATGGTCTACTGCAGTGTCCGGACTGGCAATGAAAGTCCATGCTGCTGCTGGTGAATTTGAAGAAGTTGTATTATGTGTAATAGAAGAGCTTGCTCGGCCTTGCAGGGAGAGGACAGCTGATTTTATGCAATGGATGCACTGCCTTGCTGTCACCGGCCTACTCCTAGAAAATGCCAAATCATTTTGTTGGGTTCAAGGAAAAGCTATTGAGCCAACTGAACTACTGCAGTCATTATTGCTTCCAGCGGTATGTATTTATTCATAAGCTCATTGCACCACACTATTATTGTTTTTTTACTCTCAATGGTTAATTCCAGTGTACTTGCTCAATTTACGTACTTAACTTTTGTATAAGTTTCAAGATTTGGTCATTTCTAGTCACGTGATCACATTTGTATTACCTCCAAGTCAGCAATTACTGGGGCAGTGGAGACATGGCTATGGCAATGTATACGCATGCATTATTTCCCAAGGGAAAAATGAGATGACCATTTTGTATTGTTTCACAAATTAGTATAATGCAGTACTAGAACTTTTTCAATCTTCTAGTGTCCATTGGGAAAAAAAAAATAGATTTTGGTCTCGTAGAAGGATTGGCCTGTAGTTTGTACTGGAATTGTCTTGATATGGATAATACATTTTAGATCTCAGAGCAAACTAGGGATAGGTTCTATGTCTGGTTTTGTGAAACTCTACTCCTACCTGTTTCCTATGCATATCCTTCTGAAATAGCCCAAGCTCTTTTTTAAAGGCATTAACTAACTACTGCTATGTATATGGAATCAGGCAAAGCATGTTCACATGGACGTGCAGAGGGTTGCTATCAGATGTCTTGGGCTATTTGGGCTGCTGGAGAGGAAGCCAAGTGAGGAACTGGTGAAACAGTTAAAGCTTTCTTTTATCAAGGCCCCTCCTCCTATTAGTGTGGTTGCCTGTAAGGCACTAATTGATCTTGGAATGTGGCATGGTCCTCAGGAAGTTGACAGAGCTGCAGGATTAGATACTCCATCCCAACTCGGTAATGATAAGATGACTTTTTGTCCTGTCGATGTCTCTGACACAGATGAGGGTTACAATGCTACATTGCTAGATCTCTTGTATTCTGGATTTGATGAAGACTGGGGCAGATCCTTTGAAAATGATGAGAATGAATCAATACAAGCTGTTCTTGGAGAAGGTTTCGCAAAAATTCTTTTACTAAGTGAGAAATATCCAAGTGTACCAGCTTCTGTACATCCTTTGCTCTTGGCCAAGCTCGTTGGGCTTTATTTCAGTGATGAAACAAAAGATTTGCACAGGTAGAATAATATGAGCTTCTGTACAATCTTCTTACCTTTTTACAAGTATAATCAATTGAACTAATTTCTATATGATTTTTTATCAGGTTGAAACAGTGTTTATCTGTGTTCTTTGAGCATTATCCTTCTCTCTCCACAAATCACAAGGCAAGTTTCAGATACCACTATTATATGCATATGCATAAACTATAATGCAATGCATTTGATTTTTCTATTATAGTATTTCTACGGAGATGTCATAATTATGGAACATTGAAAGTGCAGAAATGTTTGTCAAAAGCTTTCATTCGAGTCATGCGCTCAATGTGGCCAGGCATAAAAGGCAATGCTGGAGGTTCTTCATTTGTGGTGTCTAACATGCGTAAGCAAGCAGTTCAGGCATCACGCTTTATGCTGCAGATGATGCAGGCTCCATTATTTGCAAAGGAGACTGAAAAGGAGGACGAAAATGGTAGTACGGAATTGCCTGATGGCTCAGATGTCTCTATGCAATCATCACTTGAGTGTGGGGAAGAGGGGCTTGCTATTCGTATAGCTACAGAGGTAACTTTTAGAATCAAATAGTTTCCAAGAAAAAATGATAATACTTAAAATCTAACATCTTCACTTTTTTTTTTCTTTCTATCCAAATGTTATGGAAGAAATTGTAGGGATTCGGTATAAATGAGTATCAAGTCACTGGTTCGAATTCTCATACATGCGGCTATTGCCTTTAAAAAATAAGTTACTACCATTTTCTTTTTTATTGGGGTGCATGCTTAATCTTCATTCTATCTTTCTTTCTAGGGATAATTGTCCAAAACTAACCTAAAGTTTCTTCCACAAACGAGTTGATGCACAAAGTTTCGTCCACGCTGTGTGGCTACCCTGAAGTTTTGTCCACGACTTTTTTAGTTTTGACGTAATAGGGATGTTCAAAAGGATGGTCTGGGACTCTGGGCAGTGCTTCCCGGATTGAATAGAAGCGTGGACAAAACTTCAATGCACCCACAAAAGCGAGGGCAAAACTTCAATGCACCCACAACATCGTGGACAAAACTTCAGGGTAGCCACACAACGTGGACAAAACTTTGTGCATCAACTTGTTTGTGGACGAAACTTTAGGGTAGTTTTGGACAATTATCCCTTCTTTCTAATACATAGGGGATAGAGTGTCATCATGTCTAGCAAAAGTTTCTTAATCTTTCTGATTAGCGTCTCCAAGTAAAACTAAAACCCATAAAACAAATGGGGGGAATAACTAAAAACTTCCCAAATAATGCATTCAGAATCTTAGAATAGTGTTTCAAAAATATCTTTTTGATCCTTGAAAGTTTCCCATAAGCAACAAACAGAGAGCAATATATTGCTTAGCAGAAAGTGAGTTGCTAAATAGCTTCTCTCATCCACATAATAAGAATGCTCTTAGGAGGCGTGAACATGTATTTTTTGTCATCCGTATTGTAAGCAATTAATTTGGAAGTATACTTGGATGGGGCATACTTTCAAACTAATTGAACTATTAATTTGTTATTGAACATGTTCTCTCAATAGTATGTTTTACTATTGAACACTATTAATTTGTTATATTCTCATGCTATGTTAAGATTGTGAGCTTCCATGCAAAGAAGACTGCTGCTGAGAAGTCATATGTATCAGCACTATGTAGAGTACTGGTATTACTTCATTTCCGCTCATCAGAACAAGAGGCGATAAAGCTAATGAGAAGTCTATTAAGCCAGGTGGCTGTTTCCGTCTCCTCTGAAAAAGATCTTGCAAGAGAGGTAAACCATATGGCTGAACATCTTAGATCAGTGGATACGCATCCTGATCAGGATCTCTTACAAGACCAAGCTGATCTGATTTTGGGTAAAAATCCTTCACCTCTCTAAATAGAATCTTGGAAAGATCAAGCTGCTTATGGTAATTGGTCTCTAACAAGAAAATCTCTTCAAAAGCTTCTATTACAACCAGTGATTGATTTAACCAAAAGCTTTAGATTTTAACGTAGATTAAGTAGTTCCTTTGCATCCTAGACCTTAATTTTTTGTAGTTCATTGCTATACTTCATTATCAGTAATGTTGTTTTCTGTCTCTCTTTAATCCAACATTCAAATGACTTTTCCTCCACATTTTGATTATTATAGGGAGGTTAGAGCTAGATTTCAAGCTTGATGTCAACAGTTCAGCAGCAATGCCACCAACACCGGCTCCACGGTCAACCCGGGTCAGGAGACGAGTAAGGCGTGAAGACTCTTCTGATGAAGAGAACTCACCCACCACTGTTGTTCCCACCATTGCTGCTACAAGCACCAGGTCACAGAGGGCAAGCAAGACAGCAGCACTTACCAAGATGACTGCTAACAAGACCATGAAAATCATTGAAGATGATGATGAGGAAGAAGAAGAATCAGATGTGACGTCTCAAGATTCTGATGAGTCCGATCAGCTGTCAGAATGAGAGCATTGGCATGGTAGATTCTCTCTACCATCTCTCACTCAATACTTGTGTTTGTTGTTGTGCAACTGCCTATCCGTGTTTATTATGCTGCTGCAGATTATTAGAATTAGTAAGTAAAAGTAGTAGCTTTACTGCCACAGTGCTCGTACATGCTAGTTAAGTTTAGAATTGCTCTTCCCGTCTAGAAGATTTGAGTTGCTTGTGTAATGAACTTGGTCAGTGACTTTGTATTGGGACATGCTCATCTTTGGCCTCTATAGCCTTATTAGGGATTGGCTCTCATAGGAACCAGTGGATTCAAGTTAAGGTTATAAATCCAAGGTATATACCAACTATTCCTTAACTCTATACTTACTCAAGGGTCAAGGTAGAACCAAGACTTACATGTGTAGCCCTAACATTTTTAAGATAAGTATGTAGAGGCATATTTTTGAGGTTATAAAATTAAAGAGATAAGTTTGGGTGCAGAGGCATATGTAGTGTAGGTGAGAACTTATTCCAGACTACTGCAATTCTAGTAAGGACAAACTATCTTGTTCTTATATGTATGTATAAATTCGGACTAGTTCCCATAGAAAAAATAAAAAACAATTAGATGAGGCAGTTGGTTGAATATTATTTTATATTTTTGTGGACAGAGCAGTTATGGCACAATTGAAATAAATAAAAATTGATTTAACAGAGACAGTTGAAAATTAGCATATGTAGTGTAACTGTGGCCACGTACCTTGAATCTATATCCCTATACCAATCACTTTCAAACCCTCACCCTTTGCCTTTTCTTGCTTTGAAAACTAATACCCTCAAAGCCCGTTATTATAAGATACTATAAAATCATTTTCTACATATAAAACAACACCGACCGTCTAGAATCCTCCAATTACTTATCCTTTTCTTTTTCGCTTTCTTAATATAAATTTGCACAATCTGGACTCTCGAGGTCATTTGGAAAGAGATTTCATATCTTTGTGTAAATAAAATTGTCAAACTTGAGTAATACCGATGCATAATTAATTATGGATAATGTTTTTCTTTTATTAATTTTGTCACGATCAAGAGAGAGATATCTGGACGTGTGGGCTCGATATTGCCTTTTGGACGGTTTGCGAGCGAGAGTATGGACCATTTCCATGCAAAATTGCACTTGTATATACAATTATTATCTATATACACAATTTCTTTTTTTCTTGTGAGATTTAATTTAAGGGTATGGAAATGCCAAGGAACTCTTCAACTTGTACAAATTGCTCCATTTTGTGTGCGGAAACATTCGCGATTCACGCCAAAAAGGACTTAGAGATTTTTCTTTTTTTTCTTTCTTTGTAGGGTGCCATAATGCTTATCTCAACAGATTGTTAACTTGTAAATGTATACATATATAATTTCTGACAAAATTATGTCATTGATGATAAACCCCCTGAATCAGATTGTTGCCAAATTTCAAACAATTTTTTTTCTTAAAACTGGACTAATAGAAACGGTCCATCAAGGAAATAGTTATGACTGGATTAATAGAATGAAATCGTGTAAAATAAACTATCTCGAATTTATAAAATAAACAATCTCGACATTAAGTTTGTCCTCCTTTTGTGACATCTCCGAGACCAAATCCCTTGGAACAGCACAAATTCCCGTAACTAAGCAGCTCAAACTTTTGCTTCTATTGTTGCCTCAAAGCCTAGGGAAGGGAAGGGTACCGGTACTTTTAGGTTTGGGGTGGCTCCGGTTTAGATATGGTGCTAAGGGATTATCCGACTTTCGTGGCAAATTTTCTGAACATTACTAGTGTTGCTCAGCTTCGAACTCTCTTTTCCCGATTTGGAATAATTGCTACTATTGATGTTGGACCAAAACTTGCAACAAAAAGGATGCGTTTTGTTTTTGCGTATTTCACTTGTGCTGAAGATTTGGTTAAATATGTTGATGCTTTGAACGGTTCTCAACTTGAGGAGCACAAGATTCGTGTCGAGATTGGTAAGATGTTTGTGGGGACTGGTGGACGTTCTCAGTCTAAACCTCCAGCTGTCCCCGAAGCCTCCAGCCCTTCGAGGCCTACTCCCTCGCCTCCTAAGGAAACCGTCTCGAGCTTTAACAAAGGGTCTGATCCCGTGCAACCTAGGTCTGATTTTTGTTCCCTTACATTGATGCCTCAGTTCGAGAGGATGTCGTCTCACAGTGTGATTGGTATCGTTTGTACCTCGGCTTATGTCCGAACTATTAGTTCAGGACTTTAGTTAGTTGGGATCTTGGGTGTAGACCTTCTTGACCTAAGGTCGCAGGCCTCTCCTGTCGTGTGAGGATCAAGATGTTTGGTCATCCCTTATGGAAGATGATTGGAAGGTGGTTCAGCCTTGGTTCTTCTCCCTTTCGGACTATGCTCAACGGGTGGGCGTCTTCTTTGGCCCGACATCATCTGTTTTCCTGTTGTGTGATGGAATCGAGATTCCATTTTTGAAATTATTGGGAAGTTTGGAATGCTCGTCGCTATCCATCTGTGCTCCTGGATGTCATCTCAAGAGGCCAAGGCCTTACCTCTTGTTCATGTGAGAGATGTCTCGGCGGGAAAGTGTATGTTCGTTGTTGGCGGTCCAAGTTTTCGCGTTGAGGTGCTTCTTGAACCAGCTCTCGTGGATTCCATCCCTCCCACTCGAGTAGGGATTATGGCGCCATGGACTGAAAGAGCGGTACTTTGGCAGCCATATCTGGGATAAGTCTCAACCCTCTCCAACTTCCTGTTAGTGCATGCGCTAGCCTTCTCATTGAGGTTGTTGAGGTTCCTCCTAGGCCTATTGTTTCCTCTCCTACTGATGCGGTTCAGGTTTCTTGCAAGTACCAAGTCGGACATGTAGGTGGATAGGTCGGATGCTACATAATCGGATTCAACCTCTGTCTAAGAGTTGTATGATGGGTTGGATCGAGCGTTAGTTCCTCTGATTGATCACTCACCCCCTCCACTCCAAGTTGACTTGGGTGTCAATCCTCCAGCAGGTGACTCTGTAGAGTTCTCCTCCCCATTGATTGATAGTCATACTGGAGAGAGCATTACTCACTCTGTGGCTAGTTTTGCTAAGCATTTGGGGTTCCGCTATAGAGGCTCAATTGAGGAGGGTTTTAAGAAGATTGAAGCGACTTTGAGTCCTTACTATAAGAGCGGGGTTCCTAGCCCAATTGGGATCACTTGATTGTACTCTTCTAGATCTTTGTTGTTTTCTTGTTGTGTGCTTGAGCCCTGCTCGTTTTGAGTTTATTGAGTTCTTTTTGTTTGTATTTGGCTTTTGTTGTGCTCACGTGACATTCATTTCCCTTGAACAACTCTAAACCATCTCACCCGAGCACGTTAATGGATTCATGATATTTTGTTGCGCATTTCGTAATTCTTCTCGATGGTTCGAATGCATTGGACACGAACAAATAGGAGAAAATGTTTTTAATGTTGTCGCTATTGTGTGGAATCAAGGAGTGAATGATATGATTTTTTAGACGTTTTTGATTGAAAAATAATCAACTAGTCGTTATATTTTCGACGATCCCCTATTCTCCGGAAAATAAGAACACGATGTCCGACAATTGGCCATACACGAGTTTGTTGTTGGGTTTTTTCCCGGGCGATGTGCCCTGCCTTCAAGTTTAATTTCGTATACCGATTTATCCCACCTTCAAGAATTCGACCGGACAAACTATACAAAATCACCTATTTATTCATGTGGATTCATCTGCATTGGAGCTCGTTTAAGGATCATCATACTCTAAATGAATTAACATGATCCTGGTATTTACTTTTTAAATAATAATTTTTTTGATGTAATGATAATTTATTAATTTATCCATTTTATTAAAATAATATATACAAAATTCATACCCCACCGTGTTTCTTGTGTTTTCCTAATCTTACAAGGAGCTTAATTTAAGCCGAAGATTATAACAAATCGAACCAAGCAAACCAAAACCATGTGCATTTAATACGTACTTGATCTTCAAAATAAATGTGGCCCAAATTTCAACCTTCTTCTTCCTTTTCCACTATCGATACTTAAACGAGTCTCTTTAAAAGCGTGGATTATATATATACTTTTTTATCAGCCATTTTTTATATATAAAAGCCAACAGTTATAAAGTATAGCTGAAAGTTAAGGACGTAGCCCTCATTACAACCTTATAAACAAGAGTAATCCCAACAAGAAGAAAACAGAACTAATCCTGGTATGAGAACCAAAATAAGCAATCAGCACAACTGAAAGATTACAACCAAGGGCCATGCCCAACCAACATCTACCTAGGCCCAACCAGGGGCAAACAAAGTGGGGTACTAAACCCAAACCAGGGCAGTCAGGCCCAACCTAAAAACTAAAACCTAAGCCCACTAAAAACACCTAAAACTTGTCCCAACCTCGAGCCCCGCACAAGCCAAACGCAAACAGAACCGGCACTGGATCACCTTCAAACACCACACACTGAAACTAGTCCGACCACAACCGGCCGGACAAACCACCGAACCAAGAAGTGCCAACGATGAAGACGACGATGACAATCCCGTTCACTCCACTTAAGCACCACAGAGACGCTTCTGCACCCAAATCTCCTCCCCACACCACACCCGACCAGATGAGAGTTCAACCCTTCTCCACAACATACACCAACCAAATACCCGAAACCCATAAATGAAATTACCAGGACAACTAGCCCTTACCCTTAGGACTCAGTTCATGCCCCCAGAACCCCTACCTAAAGTTCTTCATCACGCCGTTAGGCTAATTCCCAACAATAACCAACACCAATTGTTGGGCCTCATCCACAGAATCGAGGACGAGGGGATGAAGTATGAGCTAGAAGAAAAGGAGGGATGATCTAAATCGAGAAAGGGAAAGAGGAAGAAGGCAGGTCAGATCTGTAACTCTCAGATCTCAGTCGAGATCCCGACGGCGACCTACACCTAAACGACGACCCAATGGGGGAGAGAACAAGCTCAAGAGAACAAAGTAAATAGATCTGCCTAGGAAGGAGTAAAAAAGTGAAGAAAGCAGCAGAGACTCTTACCTAGGACCACCGTGTGAGGGGAAGGAGAGAAGCCACTTCTGCAACACCAGATCTACTTACCCAAAGGGAAGAAAACCCACCCACTACTCCGAATCTTTCACGCCAAGGCCAAAAACATGACCTAAACCCCTCGCCACACCGACGAGGCCCGGACTCACCCGATAACAGATGCGGAAGGAACGGATTTGGAGCTAATCAACCCACCGCGAGAAGGCAAAGGCCGGAGAAGACAAGGAGCAAGACGGCGAGCAGGACCCAAGTCTCGTCATCAACCCATGCTAAGAAAAATGCCCCACACAGATCTGGGACTACAGCCGCTGATGAAGGAGAGCCACCGCGTCACCGGAGGTGGAAGGAAACAACGATAGAGAGGAAGGTCGGGAAAAGTGGAGAACCACCGGTGACTTTCATGGTTGAAGCCATGAGAGTCACCGGTGACGCCGATGAAAAAGAGAGGGGGGGGGGGGAACTAGGGTTAGAATTCGGAAGGTCTAGAGAGAAGAGATAGCCTCTCTCTCTGGTGGATTATATTTTGACATGATATCAACATGATGACGATGGATTTGAAGTTTCCCTTACTATCGTTTTACTTATGTTCCAAACTCCTTAATAAAAATACCATAACATGATCTTAATTGGTTCTGGACAACCTATTAGGAGAGAAAGATCAAGAGCTTAGGGTGTTTTATGGAACATATTTGCTCGAAATTTTTTTATACAATTTAGATTTCTTTTTTGATCAACGACTACTTTTAATTTGATATTTCACAAATTCAAACTAGATTCGTATAAAAAATTATTAATATTCGAAGATCTAATGGGTGTTAGTTTTTTCCACTTCAAACATTCAATTTTAGCTTCGAATTCTTATAACACTTTTTAACAATCTGCTTCACAATTCGGAATATATAGTATTTGAAAAGTTATATATATATATATATATAAAGTGATTAAACGACATGTTATTAGTATACATATACAATAAGGTACTCATAAGTATTAACAATTATTGATGGGACGCCATGAGTTGTATCGGGACTCCATCCACGCTATATAAATATATATTTTTATCAGTGAAATTTTATAGATGCCTCAGTCCATAATTAAATTTAAGGTAACCTGTGGAAAGCTGACTCGAAACAAAACATGTCAAGCTTATGTGCTACAATAGAAAACAACCTAGACCACTTAAATAAAAACCAACAAGGTCTAAAGACCAGATCTAAAAAGACGTGGGCCTCAAGCCCACAGAATCAAAGCCAGACCAACCACCACGGGTACTCAAGTTCCAACCATGCCACCATCCTCTGGAAGCCACACGCCACATACCGACCATCCACGAAAGACAAAGGTCACCGAACGACGACCGTTGGATCAACCAAACCTTATCACAAGTGTGGCAAGCCCTCGAGCTCCCACCTCCAATACCTCTTTTAATGGTCATCACCACAATTAAACAACGAAGGTAACCAGAATCAAACGTTCCCTCCGGAGGGCCAACACACGAACCACCAATGGGAGAGAAACAACACACCTCAACCCTTCCATAATAAGGGAACAAGGAGTTCTCAAAGGCCTAGATAACGATCCAAGAAAACATAGGAAGAGAGGATATGCCAATCTCATCGTATATGAACGAACGCAACCATGAAAACACGGTGCCCATGTCCTCCAAAGTAAGAGCGATAGAGAATGAGAAAAGCAACAACACTCGAGGACCTTTGACATAGAGCAACGGGCGGTCATGCCCAACATGGACAACACCACCGAGGCGAGACATCGTACATCTACACCTAAGAAAAGCCAACAACACCATAATCTGACTCCTAGCACACCGAGGAGGTAACTGTTGAACCCGATGATAGAACCGCTCAGCACTGAGCACCACCCGAGCCACCACAACAACAATAAAGATCACCATAGCACCTCCACCTCCGAAACCCTTGGCCAGGAAACTAAACAAAGACTAGATCTGTGTTAAGGGGTATATTTTCCGCATACGAAGACGAAGTCGGTGGGCCAAGCACAACCGCGACCGACGAGAGTAGAGCTCAACCATGATTGACCGGAGCAAGAACGACCACAAACCAAAATAGATGTTGGAACAACATAGCCAGATCTAAGCATCAAAAGTGAGGAAAGGGAAAGAGGAGTGGAAGGGGAATAGAGGGGCTACCGCGACCTCCTAGCCTCATGAGCCGTGTAAGAACCGCCCCCGGTCAACACCGGTCGAACCGGCGGAAATCGAGAAGAGTTGACTTTTCACCGAAAAAGTCAACCGACGACTCTGGGAGTCATTCAGGACCTATCCGGGACCCAAAAGTCTTAGTCATCGTTACAGTTAGCTTAGTTGAGTCATTTCCTTTCAAGTAAGCGATTTTGCGAAAAAGTCAATTTCGGGTCAAACGAGGTCGAATTAGGGTTTTATCAGATTATTTAATTTGGGCTGGGATATTTGTGAGTGGAGATGGACCCCACATGGACACATGTCCATAAGCCCTTGGAGGAGGAGAAATGGGTGAGAGAAGACCCATTTGCCCCCACTTTTGGGCATAAGAGGGAAGCGGAGAAAATGGGCAAAATGGGCGTTTCACTTTTAGATTAAAGACCACATGTGAGCAAAATCAGCTCACATTTTTCTCCTTGGCCGAAATTTACAAGAGAAAGAGGGAGAAGGAGCTCCATTGTTGAAGAAGGAGAAGAAGAGAAGAAAAAAGGGGCATTTTTCCTTGATTCCACCATCAAAGTTCTTCATTTCCTCCATATTTCTCATCCTCCATATTTCTCATCCTCCACTCTTTTCCTAAGGTAAGCACTCATTTAACTCCCCTTTTGATGAACTTTGGGTTGTGGGTTTAGTAGAAAATGCATGAACTAAGATTGGGTATTATGGGTTTGAAGTTCTTCATTGTTAAATTGATGGATTGTGGTGGAAAGTGGAGGATTGTGTTTGAGATTGATTGGGTTTGGTTAATTTGATGAAACCCAACCTTGGGTCTTGGAGTTTGGGGGTTATCGAGGCTGATTTTCGAGGTTGATTTTCGAGGTTTTGGAGCTGAACAATGGAGTTTTGGAGGTTTGAATTCGTGGGGATGAAGTTTTGGTAAGAAGAAGAAGGGAGCTGCCAGACCCGTCACGGATTCGTGACGGAGACCGTGATGGCGCACGCCACGGCTCCGTGACGTCAACCGTGACGGAGCCCGTCAAGGCTCCGTGACCCACTCCGTGACGAATCAGAATTGGACCTTTCCAAGTCCATTTTGTTGTTATCGAGTGATTAGAAAGGTTATCTATAACCGAACGTATTGGGGGTTAGATTGAGTGTTATCTCTTTAAACCACCCTTGAATTATTATTAAATCTCGTGTTACTTCTTATCTTAGACGTTGTTCCCGATCGCGGCGGAGGAGGCTATTAGGCGGTGCGCGATTGTTCGAGATTGGATCACGATTGAGGTAGGGAAAAGTAGCGAAGACCGGTTTAATTACGGGAAGTTACTAGAATTGCATATATGATATGAGTAATCAGAATAATTGTAGAATCACATGTAGGATGTGAATAACTAGTGTAGTCATTTAAAATGTGGAATCACTTGCGGGCCATGTCGTGCCCGTAGGTGTGGGACTTGCCGTGCTGTAGAATTGCATGTGGGTCATGTCGTGCCCGTAGGATTGTGTGATGGTTGCGCTTGTTTGTGACTAGTAGCTTGTAATGTTTGGTCTGTGGTATGTTACGTTGTTAAATTAATGGTCACGATATGCTATAAGAATGTGGTGAATGTTAGTGCGAACTATTTTTCTTGTGACATGTTTGAGGCGTTGTATGTGTGTGTCCCGGGAGGATATCTAGGCCGAGGCAGGTGTTCCGGTACAATATGTTCCGAGGCTAGGTGTTCCGGTATGATATCTAGACCGATGTGTGTTTCGGTAAGATATCTAGGCCGAGGATGGTGTTCCGGCGTACGTTGTACCCCGAGGCTAGGTGTTCCGGTATGATATTTATACCGACGCTGTGTGTTCCGGTATAGGATATCTAGGCCGAGGCTGGTGTTCCGGGACGATATCTAGACCGATGTTGTGTGTTCTGGTACGATATGTCCCGAGGCTAGGTGTTCCGGTATGATATCCTGGCCGATGTTGTGTGTTCTGATATACTTTGTACCCCGATGCTGAGTGTTCCAGGATGATATCTAGGCCGATGCTGAGTGTTCCGGTATGATATGTGTGGTATGATTTGCACCCCATGTTATGGGAAGATATCCAGGCCGATGATGTGTGTTCCGGTATGATATGTTTGGGATGGTGTGTACCCCGATGCTGAGTGTTCCGGGATGATATCTAGGCCGATGTTGTGTGTTCCGGTACGATATGGTTAAGCCATGTTGTGTGATCCGGCGTGTGATTGGATACTTACTATGTGTGTGCTTGCTAATGATTTACTCCTATGAATTGATTTGTTTTGGTTCGCTATGGTTACTTATGCCTGTTATGTGATCCTTGTGTGATTTGGGTGCTAAGGCTCCAAATGGAGCAGCAGGTATGCGATCCTTGTGATCTTGAATACATTTATGTCTGGGTTCAGTGTATTGCTGGGTGCGTTCGCACGCATGGTTAGTTGTGATATATAACCGTGTTCGTGTTCCAGTGTGAATTGTCTGGGGACGGGTACTAAGTGTAGAGTTGAGGGGAAGTGTCCGTCCGAGTGATGGTTCAATATCAAGTTTGATTTTCGGACTGCTCCCAGTTGGGTTCAAGCGTTGTCATTGGGTTACTTATTTAAATTATTTTGTTATTGCTTTACTAGTATGCCATAATCGGACGGGTATCCGTGGTGATGAGCCAAATTGCTCACTCCCTTTACTACTTTTTCCTACTGAGCGAAAGCTCACCCCCCTCCTTCTCTACTGTTCTTCAGGTTTTGAGCGAGATTTGATTTAGAGGACGTCTCGGAGCTTAGCGAGAGTCCTAGTTTTGGATGGTCTAGAGACGTAATTCATTTTCTTACCAAACTCATTATTTGGATTTCGAGCATTTGACTCCTATTATCAGGATCGATAATTTTGAACTATTTTTTGGAGTTTTATGTTGCTTAAACTTGTCTTTATATTATTATTTCCGGTTCACGTCTCGAGTCCGGTCATAACTGAATTTGGGGCGTGACAAGCCGGCCTGGCCAACCGTAGGCATAGTAGGTCTTGGGCGGCGGCTTAACTTATAGGGCTTCAAGGTTTTCGGGGAGAGAGTCTAAGTTGAGAGCTTTTTTTGGGTAATGCATATTATTTTTAAAAGGAAAAATACAACACAAAGACTTTCCAAGAGGTCATCCATTCTAGTATTAGTCGCCCAAACAGACTTAGAGCATCCACAACGCTGGTGGGGAGGCCACGGGAACAGACCAACCATGGTCCTTGAGGCGGTTGCCACTCGTGACTTATAGATTTGGCACTCGTTCTTCGCCATGGCGGGATCCAACAACGACTTGACTGTGCTCAACCATTCCAGACTGTTCGCGGACGTTATCAATGGTTGGCAACCACTAGTCCAATATACTAGTAAATGGTAAATACTACACACTTCCGTATTATCTTGCTGATGGTATTTACCCTTCATGGCCAATTTTTGTGTAAACAATCCCATTGGCTCAGCGACCGAAACAGAAGAAGTTTGCAGAAGTCCAAGAATCTTACAGGAAGGATGTGGAACGAGCATTTGAGGTCCTCCAATCTCGGTTTCACATTATCACTCGATCGAGTCCAATGTGGATGCCCTAGTTCCTCAGCTTAGTCATGAACGCATGTGTTATCATGCACAGTATGGTAGTCGAGATAGAACGTCATACATACGATGGCTTCATTGCACCAACAGATAAGGGTGGGCCAAGCGAACCAACATTTGCGTGTGGAAGTTGCGTCCCGTCTCATGTCATAGTTGGAAACACCCAGATGATGCAGGATGAACCAAAACCTAGTCGCACCGTCTCTCCCCACTCCTCGTTCTTCTTCTTCTTCCGGCGGTGGCCTTGGCCTCCGGCCATGGCCATCGTCGGGCTTCCTCTTTCCTCATACCTTTCTCCCTTCTTATTCTCGTCTGTGTATTTGGGGCCCTCGTGCATCAGTTTTTTTGGTCTCTTTCTCTCGTTTCGGACAGATCTTCCGCCTCTATACCTCCGCCCAATAGGCCGCTGTGAGGAGTTTCCAGACGGGTTCCGGGGAGGGGCGATGGGTGCTCGGCCTTTCGTGTCCTCGCCGGCTAGCGCGGATCTGGCCCGTTGGGTTCAGATCTACGACTCTCTGGTCCCTAGAGGTACTGGCCCTAGTTGGCTTCCACGAAGGACTACTTGGGGGTTCGGGGAGAGGATCTGTTTGCGGGGGGTTTAGGGGCCTGAAGAAGCTGCCAGCGACCCTTCTTCTCCGTTGCGACGCTTAGGCTTGAGGTCGAGTGGGAGCGACTTTCTCTGGGGATTGTTGCGATTTTGGGCTTCTGTGTTGCTTGGCGACTAATCGGGACCTGTGGAGTAGTATCACTTCGAGGTCTACCTGTCCGGGCGAAGTTTGACTCAGATTTGGGTGGGATGACAATTCACCGCTTCTCCGGTGATGGTTGCGGATCTCTTTCAGGTTTCGTTTCCTAGGCTCTAGTGGCTGCACCACTCCTTCGACTCTACAGTATCAGGTAACTCCTCTTTCCCCTGCTCTTGGTCTGATTTCTCTTCCTCTCCTCAACCACTGTTGGTGGTTGGGGCCTCACGTTATTGCGGTGTTGGCCGTCGTAGGGTGTTCGGCTGTAAGCCTGGTTTGAAGATTAAGTCAGGTCCGAGCTAGGGTTAAGGGTTTACTTTGGTCTGTGGTTCTTCGGAGTTGGTTTGTTCGATTGGCGGCGTCCTTGGGTTTGGAAGCATGGGCTGTTTTGTGCAGGAGTAGTGCTCTTTTCTGGGTTTACTGTTGTTTTCTGGGTGTTTTTTAGACCTATTTTTATAATGTTTGGTATTGTTAGTTTCGACCATTTTGGTCTTTGTTTGGTTTGTTGCTCATGCAAATATCTTGTTTGTATGAGGGGGTTCATACCTCTTTCTCCTAACTTTGTTCTCACAGTTTTGAGATCTTTAATATATGCTAGCTTTCCAAAAAAAAAAACGTGCACATTATCGATTGAAGGACGACCTCGTCGAACATATTTGGAATAAATTTGGCGACGCTTTATTGTATTTGCATGATAGTTAGTTTGAGCTCAATGTTAACATTTCAATTATTTTCGTTCAAAATATTATTGTCTTTCGGTTTTTTATAAATATAAGTTATTTTATCAAATACATTAGGAAAATGTATTTTTTATTCGAACAGTAAAGGTGAACATGCCGCACGAACAGACAGTCATGGTAGGATGCTGACTGTTAGTACTGACTGTTGATTGAGAATTTACTAAAATATTAATTTTTTTTAATCTAAAAGGAAATACGAACATATAACACCAACAAACTAATATTATGAATGTTCTGTAACTGATCACACACAACCTGCAAAGCTTTCATCTACGAACCTCAACTTCAAAGCCAACAAGTATTTAGCAGGAAATATTCGAATCAGCAACAGTCATGGAAGGGGTTCTCCTCAGTGCTGGCTGGGAGTTCTATATTTGTTTATCAGTGATTCGAGTAGTAGTTGAGTCTTACCGGTTTGGGATTGACGAGGTGGTTTGGTGGTCTGTTCGGTTTTCTCGGGGTCGACCTTTTCTTTTCTCGTGCTTAACGGTGGAGGTTTCTAGGTACTCTAGACCTTGTTTGTGTTCTTTTAGTTAGTAGTTGCCCTTGTTGGCTTTGTTTGTATTTGCCCTTGTTGGCTTCGTCTGTTGCTGCACTACTTGCTTAGGTTTCTGATTGTTGTTATCTGGTTATTAGACCATGTCTTTTCCTCCCCTTGTTGGGAGTGTTGTGAGATTGTTCTCACTTGTTAGGGTTACTTACACTGTTTTTGCACTACGGACTTCGATTAGAGGTTGCCTTTGTTTGTAAGTTTTCGTTTTCGAGGGTTCACCCTTTGCCTTGTCCTTTTTCTAAAGGCTTGGTATGTATATAAAAAATAGCCAATAAAAAAAACAGTCATGGAAGAAAAGTAAGAATAGACAATCTGGTGTTCCACCAAACAACACAAAATCCGGAGCTAACTAACAATACGATACTCTCTCCTTGAGCATGTGCTTTTGCCGAATCGGTGCCAAAGAGTGTCCCACCTCAACCATATTGTTCATCTTAATCAATGTCTTAATTTTGTTATTATTATACTTTTGTTCTTTTAGTCGGGTTGTTGCCTGTTGGTGTTGGGTCCGATGAGTAATTATAGTAACTCAAAACCAAGATTAACGTTAAACAAGTACATAAACATAACTAATTCGTCTTATATATGTTTGAGATTCGAATCTTCCAAGTTTCCATCAAGGACTGTCTCCCAAAAACATCGTTGCTGGTCAAACATGATTATGTTAATCTTGTAAGAGTTTTTGTCGTAAGAAGAGTAATTATACAAGACAAGGTCCACATGATATATGTATAAATATAGGTAACATGCATGGTGGGTTTTGGTACTTGTATTACAATATCTGCACCTTCATTTATTTGAAGTCTATTTGTGAGGCTACACAGCGACAATGCGGTTTGGTTGATCCCATCCTCTCACGTGAACCCTTCATTGCCATGTCTCCCTTACACAGTGTGCATGAATTCCCTTTTCACATTTTTAACTCAACTTATATCAGTCGAATCACATTTTAGAAAATTCAATCATTATAATCTGATAACTTGAATGTCCATACTTCTAATAGAACTACATTTTATTGTTCAAAATTAAAATTGTAAGTAATGTAAATCGTGTGATCAATTTGGTATTTTGGTAAATTGAAGAATAATGTTCTATAGTTTGAAATTAGGAAAATATAGTTCTTTGTTATTTATAGTTTAAAACGGTGTTAATTTTCACGAAATATTAATAATACTCTCATGATTTGAATTACACTTATGCTTTGATTTTTTTTTTACTCTTTCCTTTCCCACTTGTTATACTTTTCTTCTTTCCTGCAACCTATCGCTACTAGAAAAAGCTTTCTCTGCGACTATAGAAAAATGTTACAGAAGTTCACTATACCGTTGCTGAAGAGGTATTGCAATGAAGTGGGCGTCGTAGAATGAGAGTTGTGCGCTTTTCGTTAGACTGCACCTTGACCGACAATATAGGATACCGCCGCTGAAGTTATTATCTGTAATGACTGAATGGATGAGGTTGTTGGAAACCACGTACTACAATAACTTCATAAAAACATATGTGACTGTATTTATACTTTCGCAGAAGTTCCTATGGTAAACTTCTACGACTATAAATAACGCCACAAAAGTTTCATAGGTTAATCTTCTACAACAGTATATAAATAACAAAACATAGACCCATCTCTCCCAAGGTCCCTCCTTCTAGGGACTTTCTCTCTCAAAGCCCCTCTACCCCTCTAGAAACCCTAGCCGCCACCCTTCTTCACCACCGGTGATGCCAAGCCTTTCGGCCTTGGCCGTTGCCGGTGGTGACCCCTTACCCCTTCTCCTCCCTCTTCCTTCTTCTTTTCCTGGTTTTTCTCTTTCCCCCTGCCTCTCCGCCCTTTCTCTCGTTGATTCGTCTCCGATCTAGTCATGAGTCTTCTTTCCACTCCTTCTCAGGTGGTGATTGTTGCAGATCATGGCTCGTCGGTGTTGGAGCGAGGGTTTTGCGGCGTCACCTCCGTGATCGGTTTCCTCGGTTCCAGGCGTAGCCCCCCTTCTTCGGGCGTGGGACTCGTTTCCTAGTCGATTTAGATCAGGATCAGTGTGGTTTAGGTGTGCTTTCGTGGGGATAGAGGTCGCTGGCGCGGGTTTGGTGGCGTGGCTTGTAGATATGACCATTCCTGGTCAAATCTACGTCTCTAGTACTTCTTCTGCTCAAGGGTCCGCCGCGGGTTTGGGTTGCTCGTCAGGCGTGGTGGTGATTTCCTACGACTCTGTGGTGGAAGGTGTCTGCTCTTCTAGTTCTGACGATGAGCTCCGGCATCGGACGTGAGACGCGTTTCCTCTTTGAGGATTGTCGTGGTTCTGGTTCGTGGTTGTTGTTGTTGAGCCTTCCATCCCGAGGTTGCTATCAGGTATGCTTCTCCCCTCTACACTGGCTATGATAGTTTTTCTCCTCCTTTCCTTCCTCTCTACTTTACGATTGTTGTTCCCTTGCTCTTTTCCATTTTTATGGTCAGAATTGTCATTTTGGTGCTGGTCAACGGTGATAGCATGGGGCTTCAGCCCTAGAAACTCGATTGATTATGTAGTTGGATTGGTTTATGTCCATACCGTGTTGTGGTGCTGACTATCGACAAATGCAAGACCTCTGCTCCATTTCAGCTTTTGGGGTTTTGTGGACAAGAGAGTTGATATCATTCCTGTATAGGCTAGTCAAGAGGGGATTCAGGTTGTAGGATGCTACTAATTTCAACTGGGCTAAATGTTTGTCAAATTAGGGTATCTAGACCCATTTTCTAAGGGCTTCATGATAGACAAATCTAGTTTTCAGAACTTGTTAGTTTATCTGGTTTCATTTCATCTTGGTTGTTTCACAATGTGTTGTTTTTTTTCATTTGTTTCTTTAGTTGGGTCATGTTCATGGTTTCCCCTCAGTGTGTTGAGGATGGTTCATGAGGTTCCTGATTGAAAGGAATGCTCTTTGGTTGTGCTTCATCCCTATTTTCTACTTCAAAGAGCATGCTTTATAATATGCATTTGCTGATAAAGACCCTTGAGGCCTTGTGATTGCATTGTATTCCCGGGCGGACTCACTGAATCTAGGACCACTAGAGGTTCAGGAAGCTTACCTGATCAAAGGCCTTTGCCTTTCAAAAAAAAAACCTGACCCAAGGCCTTTCAAAAAAGATCACGGGCTAGAAAGGCATGGTTTGGGCCACAAGTAAGCCCAACATTACCTTGGGTTTGGGCTAGCACAATTGTTCCCGGATTTTGTGTATCTGGCAATGATCCCATCTTCTTTAGGATTACGCGCACAAAATCGCTCCTCAATAGCGCAACAAACCCCTTAGAACTCGGAGATGAAAGATCTCTTTCCAAACTCGGTTACGGCGGGTAGCTCCGGCCAAACTCCACAACTTCCGAGCAGAAAAAGGTGACCTCAGAGGTCAGAGCCTCCACAATTCAAGTTTGGAAGCATTCAGTTCCCAACTACAATGTAATAAAATGTTAGGACTCCACCGGAGCCACTCCATGGAACAACACATATGCATTGCCACATAAGTCCCCGGCCCAAAATCAGGATGAGCCAAGACAACCGAACCAAAAGAAGAACATAGTAATAAAAAAATTTCTTCCGAACAACCATGAAACGGAACGTCTTCAACTTTTAGCCAACGGAAACAACCCCCTTAAAGGCAAACATCACCGCCAATATAAAGTAGCACCAAAGGTGAGTTGGCTAATGATAAGGCTCGACACAACCCCTCCTTGTCTCCGATCAAAAGGAAAACACAGTTACCCATATCTCGGATTAACACCTCGCCAGAGAACAAATCCATGAACTTTATTTTGATCGAAAACAAGGTTTCAGAGCTTTTTGCCGTCCTAGTAAGCCTTGGTCTACCAACTCTTATTCTCTGTTTTTAGAACACCACAATAGAGTTTCTTCCCTAAAGGTTCCACACCTTGTCTCCGGTTATGAAATCTTCTCCCCAATCCCTAGCCACCAAAAGAGATAAGCCCTATACTTTTATCCCATTAAAGGATCTCACCAGTGCGTCTTCATCCTGCGGATGAACAAACAAAAAGATAAAGAAACAACCATTCTTATTCGGTTGATGTAGCAACTCCACCCTGAGAATAAGAGCTGTCCGACCAAACAAATCCCGAACCCAAGTCTCTATCGATTGGTATGGCAGATTGCACAAAAACAACTTCACCTCTGTGTTTGTTTCACGATCAACCTCCTGCACCACTGCCGCTATTCGTCCCTTCTGATTGATTATTAGAGACTCCACCTTGAAGCGTACATCATCTCTGGTCACCCCTTTTAAACCCCAATCAAACCGATTTTGTCTTCTTGAATAAGCTTATGGCTTGCCGCTCCTAAGGTTCTGTAAACCTGTGATGCGATTCTGGTTGTAGCCCTTGCAACCTCGTTGTAGCTTGCTGGTGGTGGCTGGTTGTGAACCACCGTTCACCGTTCAAGTCCGACTCCCTTGGAAGATTTTTTAGGAGCTTTCACGTTCGCTCTAATTTAAAAAGATAGAAATTGAACCAACCAAATTCAAAATTTTAAAATAATATAAAAAAATAGTACCAAATTATTCAAACAAATTAAAGAAAGTCACTGAACAAGTATCATTTGTAACCGTTCTTTTGTGTTAGGGTTATTTATAAACAGACCTTATGAGACTATATAATATGATGACTCTATTTCTATTTGAATGAAATATTTGAACTTTTAGTCAAAAAATAACAGATCTAAAAGAATTTTGGAAGGTGTTATATATCCATTCATTTTATACGTAAGATTCAGGCTTGATGGTGATGCGGAAAAGAAACGAAGGGTAACAATGACATGTCGTCCAATCAGCCACCGCCTAATCCACGTCAGCAAGGAATCACGCCGTTATGGTATCCAACAAGCACAAGAAATTAAGTTATCCTATCGAACAAACGGAAGGATCCGAAGATGATGGAGAAAGTAAAGCGGGGCCAGACAGAAATAAAACAAAGTTAAGGATCCTTAAAACGCAATTACAGAAAAAGGGTGGTCCCCACATAAACGGCAGGGGACAGCGTCGTATGGCATCATTATTGAAGAAGTAGTTGGGGTGTCCCTTTAGCCATTAACATATCCACAACTTTTTATTTAAAGAAGCACAAACCCATACACTTCAACCTCCTCCTTACTTCTTCTTCCTCCTCTATCACATCTTTCACCTTCACCCTATTCAATTTCACAATTTCACTTGCGACCCTCAATTATTAGCCTTTTTCTCTATTATAAGTAGCAGCTTCCCGACTCGATCCTGATTCCAGGGACTCTGATTTTTTGTACCCAAACTTGATTTAAGAACCTGAAAATGGTGGCAATTGTATCTCAGGAAGCCATGGCCGCTTTGGTCCCTCAAGAGAACATGGTCTCTTTGGTCTCTCGCACCGGCCGCCATATGCAGCGCTACTTCAAGGGTCGCAGACAAGTTGTTGGGTATGTCTCTTTCTCTGCAAATTTCAGTTTTTTTCCCTTTTCTATGCATACCCAGTTGCTCAGATTGTTTGGAGCAAGACTAGTTTTTGGAATTGGGTTCAATCCCAGTTATTTGAAGTATTAGCTTAGATTCTCAAAACACAATCTTTACACTTGAAGAATGTGTTGTTTCTGGAATTGGGTCAATGGATTTATCAATACTTAATCATATTTGTGGTAGGAATTAATGGTAAATAATGTCAAGTTTCTGTCTTTTCAATTTCTTACTTAGCAATTACTGATTTTTTTTCCTCTCTCAATTGGTCAGATGCATACCTTACAGATACAGAACTACAGTGTCTGCATTTGGGGATGAGAAAGAAATTGAAGTTCTTGTCATCAGTTCACAGAAAGGCAAAGGCCTTTTGTTTCCCAAGGTACCCAACTTGTGCCATACATATACATTCAAGTCACTCTTGTACTAATTTGCTGATCCTATGATCAATATTCTAATAAAATCGCCTTTATAACTATCTGCAGGGAGGTTGGGAAACTGATGAATCCATGACACAGGCAGCTTCGAGAGAGACACTCGAAGAAGCTGGGGTTCGGGGTATTCTCCAGGTTAGTCAATTTGATTGAAATCTTCTCAAATTCTACTTAATTTCTTTGGCTTTCATCATATTAACATCCAGGCGCATATATTTCTTGCAGATACAATTAGGACACTGGAGTTTCAAGAGCAAGAGCCACGATTCTTATTACGATGGCTACATGTTCCCTTTACTTGTTAAGGAGCAACTAGACACATGGCCAGAGAAGACTGTCCGCAGAAGATTATGGGTATGTATACACAAATTGAGTCAAATCTTGATGCGCTTAATCATTCACGACTGGTTCTAGTTCTAATTTTGAAGTGTTACTATGGTATATATATAGATGGGTGTTGGAGAAGCCAGAGAAGCTTGTCAGTATTGGTGGATGAAGGAGGCCTTGGATGTATTAGTGCAACGCCTCAGGGATCAACAATAGTATGGCGATGAAGGGAGGTCTGAAGTGTAAATAGAAAATTGTTGAGCAGACATGGATGGAGTGGGTTGAGATTGCTCTGGTTTGGATTAGAAGAGGTGTAGTCAAGTTAGAACAGAAGCAACTTTTTTGAAGAGTGAGGAAGAACATGAGTATGGATATCCGGTTCTTGTTTAACTCTTTTTCCATTGCTCTGAAACAAGCTACTAAATTTGTCTGCTTTGCTGAAGATTAGGATTGTCTCGGATTTGGACAAATCGGAAGAGATGGTTTTGTAATTGTAATTGTAATTGTAATTTGTAAGTTGGGATGTATTGGTAGAATGGAGCCTGTTTTAAGGTTCCATGAACTGGATGGCTCTGCAGAGTTGGGTTAGGTGGTTCCGGATGGGAGTGTGTTGTGAGTGCCTATGTATCCTCCTTTGTCTTCATCAATGACATTAAGTTTCTCAGCTTCATTCACAATGTAGATTATGATCATTACTCGACCTTGACCGTGTTAATTTTTATATTACTCACTTAATCACCTATCCAAATAAGCTTCAATCCTCTATTTTGTGTTTGGTGTTGGTGAAATGACTCTCACTTGGGCCTTTCCAGTAATGAAAAATAAGGATCTACTACTGGGCTTTGAAACCTGGCCCAGTTAGATGCTTGGATTGTGGGGATAATAGAAGTTTGGCATCCCACATGGACAAATTAGTAAGCAATCTAAAAAAAAACAGACCCTCCACTAACGAATGCAGAAGTGAAAAACTCTTTCGAGTCACTCAAAAGTGTTCTCTGTACTTTTCTCTTACTATCCTTTTTTTTCTCTCTTTTCAAAACAATTATGATAGAGCTTTGATCACCATCTCCTTCATTCTCTCGTCGGTCAACGACCGTTATCCCCAACCTCGTCACTAGCTTCTCTTCTTCCCACCACACCCTTCTCCTTTTGTTCCTCATTATCGATTCTGAGAGCTAGACCTAACGTTTTATTATCCGTCTCCATCTCAACTACAACTTCTATGACCTTCAACTCTTCCCGACGACCCTTGAGGACCTCCAGACCAGAATAACCGCGTCTCCGTTGAGGAATTGGGATGTATCAAAGATCCAAACATAATTCCCCCGGGAGTGGTACAGGATATTCTTCAGATACTGATACCTGATACCAACCTATGTGACAGGTGGTACTGGGTCCATAATTTGAGAGGCATCTACACCTGTAGAGTGGGGTATCGGACTCTCTCTCGAGCCAATGGATGATGGGTCCTCACGAGAGGGGCCACGGTTTGGACATGATTATAGGATTTGGACATTGAGCCCCGTATTGAGATTTTCCTCTAACGAGCTCTTTCTGGCACCCTTTAGGTGGCGGCAAATTTTCGGACAAAACATGTTCCAATTCCAAAGACTTGCCCTGTCTGTCAGGATCATAGTGAGACCACTTCACATCTGCTACTACACTGTAAGTTTGCACATACAATATGGGAAAAGTCACATCTCTAGGTTCCTATCCTCCCCCATCATGATTTGGAAACGTGGTTGAACCTGATTATAGAACTTTAGAGCATGGATGCGAAGAGAAAAATTACAAGGACTCTATGAGAGATTTGGAAGGCTCGGAATGGGGTGGTTTGGGACAATACTCAACAATCGGCCGAGGATGTGGTCGCAACAATACAAAGCCACCTCCATAGTTGGTCGACTGCACACAAGGGGATCACCCGCCCACCTAATCCATCCCTACACGTGTTAAGGGATGGGCCCCACCGCCGATACTGTGGGTCACTATAAATGTTGACGGGGCGGTTTTTGCTGGTACGACCCAACTAGACTGTAGCTGGATTTGTAGGTCGGGCATAGGCTGTGTACTGGAAGCTTAGAAAGGGATAATACATGGACAACTAGGAGCCGAATTTGTCGAACCCTAGAAGCCCTACAGTGGACCCGTGCACAGGGTAGGACGAAGGTTTTAATCCGAAGCGATGCTCAATATGTGGTCTACCTGATTCTGAATTCCATCCCACTATTTTCTCCTCTGGGTCAGGTCATTGATCAATGTCGATCTATCTTATTATCTCTCGACGATGTCAAAATCGAGTATATCCCTAGGACATCAAACAGACCATCCCACTGCTAGCTCATGAGGTCCAGTCATGGTCCGATTTTACTATACCAGATGCACTTTTATGTATTCTGCGACTCTTTAAATAAATGGGAATACACCTTACGTTTCAGAAAAAATACACCAAATAGTGATACTACATACTCTCCAATTTTTAATTAGTAAACTGGTCGTTGAAAAACTAAAAAGTGAAATCGAATCACAATTCTTTCATCAATAAAGTGTCGTCATAGCCATTTGGTGTATTCGAAGCTACGATATATTTTTAAACTAGGATGCATCAAATTTGAAAAAAAAGATGGAGAAAGTTGAAGTTGAAATTGGTATATATACCAAGTAATTTGATCTATATGGAGTGGGATATAGTTTGTTCTTTCTAAAAAAACAGGAATAGATTAAAGGGTGTGGAACAATATAATCCCAATCTTGTGTCTTCAAACCTTATACAGCTAATGATCTGCACTATGGATAATCTCATTACAACGTCGATGTATGTAACGAATTAGCTCATCTCCCAGAACATCTATAGAATATAAAATATCCTCTAGAATAGGACCTTACAAAGCATTAAACAACCAATCAAGATATGTTGAAGAGGAATCCGATTCCACCTCAAAATTTGCTACCCTTTTTTCATACATCACTCCAGATCCACCCTTAAAACTATAAACACTCGGCAAGATGAGTGGACCATAGTTGGCATCATATACACACTTTGACCACATTAGTGAAAGCATTTAAAACTTTGATAGGTCATTTGTTTTTTTATCAGCAAGGAAAATATATAAATGAAGTCTCTTCAGAGAATGAAAATGAGTACAAGATGAACCATGATCTAGCTACAGATCACAAAAACCCAAAGATGGATGCAACCATATGTAAGGGCACAACCATAACACTAAAACAAACCGGAGCACTGTCATGAAAGCACAACCTCAAAACTGACCCAACAAGGGACGATAACCACCACTGAAAAGAAAGAGAAATCATATTCTATGAACCTCAACTACCCAACAATTTGGGTGCCAACCAGAATACAAAGCCCTAAAGATCAGGTTTTTCAAACATGAAGCACACTAAAAAATAAAAAAGGTCTTGATACCGGATTTTACAACCATTAAGCTCACCAAACTAAAGAGGTCTATCACCCAGATTTTCCAACAATGAAGAGCAAACAAAACTTAATACACCCAACTCTCCGGCTTAAGAATGAAGAGCTTCATGTCTCATTAGAACTATTAACCTATCACAACGATACGAGAAGGACCTAACAATACGGCAACCAACACTGCAAACGGTATAGACAAATCTGATGGGCACAACCCACCAGAACTCACAAAACCTAATAACAAATATGTAGCAATCAAACAATAGGAAAACATGCAATAACTACTCGTCGACGGCCAACACCTATATTCCGGCGAGTCCTTACCACTGAAATGGAAGGAGATCGAATAACTAAGCAGACAAGCTATAAGGAAATCGAGGGGAACCATATCACTTAAACAGGAGAAATGGATAACAAGTATACCTCCCTTGAAACGATGCACCACCAAAAAAACCTCCGACGAGCTGGGGCCAACATCACTACAGCCAACGAAAGGCTCAGCTCGAACAAGTCCCCAACGATCTACTACTGAAGAAATGCGTCCCACATAGGGCCTAAGACGAGCCGCCGGATAAACACCGCAAACAAAGAAAGGAGCCGGAGAACGACGGACGAAAACTCCCAAAGCAAAGAGAACAAAATCGCTACAATCTACAACCAAAGGTTGAGAAAGGAGTCCCACACCGGATCAGAATCTAGCACTCCCGAAGCTCCTCTGGGGATGAAAGTCAAAGCAAACCTCTAAGACTTCGTCGCTCCCAAAAGCACAAAGCTTCCAATCAAGCACACGGACAGTAGGCAAAGATCAAAGCCCAACCACCAACCACGCCCCAAACAGTAGGGCCACACCCAAAACCTCCGGGAGGACCACCTGCACAACATCATTAGATCTGCTCCGGCAAGGACAGGCCCAACACGAAACCGTCGAACCGTAAGGGTCTGGGAAGCCATCCTCAGGACCTACGAACCCGGGAAGAGAAGCAGCACTGGACGAGGATCCAGATTTGCGACACCACAATCCGAGCCCAGTCCTAAGGAATTGAATCGAAGCCAGAGACGAAGAGAAGAGCTACGGAAAAGCTATCCCTGACGTAGCAAGCCACATGAGCTGACCTTCGATTCGCCATCCCCAAATCCCACAGACAAGCAGATCTGGAGCCTGACCCCAAGCCTAGCCACAATGGAGACGAGGGAGCTCTGCACTAAAGAACCCGACACCAACCTCACTATGAAGTGTCGCTTGAGAAACGCAAAAGAACGTTGGCCAGGAGGCACAAGAACGAGAAAGGAAAAACGAGAACCAAAAAAAAAAAAAGAAGGGAAGGGAGGTGAAGAAAAGAAGAGGGAGGGGAGAAAAGGGGGAAGGGGACAACAGGTGAAAGTCACCGACGGTGTCTATGGCCGAAACCAATCACATCATCGGTGAAGTCGAAGCCAAGAGAAAAGTCAAAGCCAAAAGGAAAGGAGGGCAGAAAAGCGCTAGGCCATTTGTTAACGCTCATTTTTTGAGATGCAGACTAAACAGATTAATGGATTCTCGAGTTTATCTAAATTGAAAGACATAATTACCCATGTAACTAAGGAGTTCAAGTCTTGTACAGACGTGGATTCATCAGAGAGGGCACATGGACAACTATATGTCTCGAAGAGAATGATTGGGTATATGTTTTCTTTTGTGGTTCATGGATCCTATTGTTTAAATAAATTAAAGTGCAAAAAGAAGTGAAAAAGAGTGGACATTCTCTCTACAGAATTATACTTATACCACAAATATGCATGCTGACATGTCCGCTTCTGTCTTGTTACTACAAGCCAACCCTTTAAAGAGCCTCACTATCTCTCAACTCTCCATTCTCACTATCACTAAGCTTTGAGCTTCTATACCTCTCCTCCAATGGCTTCTCTTGTCGCTGTCTTGTCACTAACATTCCTCGTCATCATCAACATTCCTCGTATTTATTGCAAGAAAGACGACGACTTCGTCTTCGGAGGGTGCACGCAGCAAAAGTATGCCCCCGGGTCGCCCTACGAGTCAAACCTCAACTCGCTCCTCACATCCCTCGTCAACTCCGCCACCTACTCCTCCTACAGCAACTTCACCGTCACCGGCTCCACCCGCAACGACGTCGTCTACGGCCTCTACCAGTGCCGCGCCGACCTCTCCATGCCCGACTGCGCCTCCTGCGTCTCCCGATCGGTCTCCCGCATCTCCCAACTCTGCCCCGCCACTTGCGGCGGCGCCATCCAGCTCCAGGAGTGCTACCTCAAGTACGACAACGCCACCTTCCTCGGCGTCCAGGACAAGACCGTCGTCCTCAAGAAATGCGGCCCCGCCGACGGCTTCGAGGCGGAGGCCGTGGGCCGTCGGGACGCGGTCATGGCGGCTCTTGCTAGCTCTAGCGGGCCCTTCAGAGTTGGCGGCTCCGGAGACGACCAGGGCGTGGCTCAGTGCGTCGGGGATTTGAGTGCCGGCGAGTGCCAGGACTGCGTGTCGGAGGCCATCGGACGGCTGAAAACTGACTGCGCCACCGCGAGCTACGGTGATATGTTTTTGGCCAAGTGTTATGCGAGGTACAATGCCCTCGGCCACCAGGGTTACGGCGCCAAACCTAACAACGGTACAAGTTACGTCAACTTTGTATTGTTATAACGTACAACTACAATTAAGTCTTCAAGCATCAGTTTAGGTTTTCGCTTGAGTTACTAATAAGACTTAAAAGTCAAGAATGCTAGACTTATTGTTTAAAGTAAAGTATGTTGATTACATATGCATCAGTATGAATATGTTTAAAAAGAGTGATATAAGATTGTTGATTACAGGTAAACCTAGCAATCATGGGGAAAAAACGTTCGCTATCATCATTGGATTACTAGCTGGGGTCGCTTTGCTCATCATATTTCTTATTTTCGTACGAAAAATATTCGGCGGACATGGTGAGTTTTCGTAGATTCTATAGTATAGACTCATATTCATATCGTGTCAAAACGATTCATGGTATATACTTTTGACCGTTTGTGCAGGTAAATAATGACTCACAAAGGGGCTTTTCTCTCGTGATGTTAACTTTCGAGAAGGCTATCTGCAACCAAAGTTTCCCCTCTTTACCGGTTTACTTAACAACGTTGTAATGTCTATTCTATATGAAGAAATATATTTGTTTTTTTTGTTATTAATATTTTAGCATGAAAAGAATTGAAATGACGTGTGATAGATGAATACAGATCCTGATCTTCAACCCGAGTCCCAATTAAAGTCTTCTTTAACACCACTCTTTCTTCGCATTATTGTTGGATCTTTTCTTTTCCCCTACTTTGTAGCCACCAAAGTCGATAGCAGACCTTTTATTTTACAGTTGTTCTAAGCTTTTCATCCATTAGCTGAACCTTACAGGCTAAGGAAGCATGAAAGGGTTGTATACAAGTCGTATTTGCACGTGTATGTGTATATTATATGCATGTGCTATTTCACACCACTAAACCCATCTTCTTTCTTTATAGTAACAGGTTCCTGAGAAATACGATTACGTGAAAACTTATAATATAAACTTGAAATTGCAAGAATTATGTGGTTCACTCGTAATAATGTTGATCATGTCTAAAGATGAAAAGAACAATTATGTGATTACAGGTTTACTGATTTTAGTCCCTTGCTGTTTGATAATTCCCTTTTATTCTCGATATCAATTTTGGTACTGGCTCATCTGATTCTCTCTGTCACGCCCCAAATCCGGTTTTGGCCGGACTCGAGACGTGACTTAAAACAAACGAGATAAAAGTAATAAAACTGTAATAAATTCTTTTACAAATGGAAACGAGTCCAAAGTATTTCTCAATAATCCAAAAAAACAGAGGTCAAAACTTGATAAGTAACATAAGGTAAATAAAGTTCAACAATGTGGACCAACAAATCCTCAAGACATCCGGAAGCTCCCTAGCCTCGAATTCCCCCAAATCTCAAGCATACCTGTACACACAATAAATAAACAAATAGGGGTGAGCTTACGCTCAGTAGGGAAAATCGTAAATGACCTTAGTCTCCAAGTTTAATATTAAAACTGTTTTAATTCGATGTCACAAAAGTATTTAAAACCCTTAGACCAAAGGATGTTATAAACAAATAAGAAGTAACAATATCAATAGTGCATTCTCAAGGATAACGATAACTTCCCAAAGAATAGATGGAGAACATTATAATGAAATAGAAGCCCATCACACTGGGAACAAGTAAAAACTATTAATAAAAGAAATGTTATGAAATCCGTTGTGATGAAATAACATCGCTTCTTCAAAGATGACAGTAACTTAAAAGAAGTTCATAATAAATACTTTAACGGATCAATAATAGTAAAAATGGGAATAATCAATATCTTGCCAACCACTCGCTTTCTCAAGCCTCCGATCCACAGATAGATTCTGGGATCACCTCGGTTCCCACATTCCGATCCACCAGAGTATCCATATCATATCAGATTTTCCCTCGGTCCAGAGGAAGCACATGCGTCGGGGCACCGGAAACAATCCCAAATGGGCGCTTATCATCGGGATTCCCAGAAATGCCTACAAAGGACCATATGTCATACGAGACCAAGTAGTGCACCCACTGGGATGCAGTTCCTTGGGGTGAAACCATAAGTAATCCTTTCCCCGCAGGGTAAAATGTCCAATTGCCCGCAGGCCCAATAACCAATGCCCCGCAGGGTCCAATAACCGAATGCCCGCAGGCCCAATAATCAATGCCCCGCAGGGTCCAATAACCAAATGAATATCCCGCAGGATCTGCCAATACTCAACTCTCATAATATCCAGTAACCAATGAATATCCCGCAGGATTTGCCAATACTCAATTATGATAATATCCAGTAACCAAAGAATATCCCGCAAGATCTGCCAATACTCAACTCTCATAATATCCAGTAACCAATACACTCAGGCTCTAAACTCAGTCCATATCTCACTGTATCTGTTCAACTCCAACCACCACAACGGCACCGGATTACCCCCCCGGTGTAGTACCGGACCAAGCAAAAAAACAGACAAACCAATAAACGAGCATACATTCAAGAATAAGAATAAAGGAACCAGCATTTCATTCATCCATCAAGCAGCACACATCGGAACACACTTTCATCACAACTCAGACAACCAATACCATTTCATACTTACTGTACACTTACCTGTCACCAACCATCGGTACATCGATCACCTGATTGTACCCCTTTGGCACAACCAGTCATACTCGATCATCCGTTCAACCAACAATTATATCAACATAAACACTCAATCAACCAAGTATGCATTCGACCAATCAATCATCATGTGAACGAACAAATAGGCATTCGATAAGACAAGCTAATCTAGTTTCATTAGACTCTTAAGTTAACCCGACAACAATCAATCAAGCATGTGAACCTAGCACGCAACTAATCCGAGAGCTCTTCCCAGCCTCTCTACCAGTAAATCAAGTTCTCAAGTATTGAAAGCACACTTCACTAATTGTCATCGTCCTAAGCATGCATACTAGACTCATCCATTTATTAGTAATTGAAAAACGATTATTCTAGTTATTCGCATCCTATAGGCAATTCTAAGACTTTTCCGATTTTATTATCCTAATCATGCATTCTAAGCGGTAATTAAGTAATTAAGACTTTCCCTACCTCTTGGTCTTCCTCTAATAAAACTCTGATGAAAAGCTCGAGTGATCAAAACCCCGTTCTTCACATGACTCCGGCGTGATCTTCAATCTTCTAGCTCGGGTCCAAGCCCTTGATCTCGGGCGAAGTCCCGTCTAGGTTTGACAAATAAAACGTCTAATCAGAATCAGTAAAGGTCCAAGGGTCCACTGATTTAACCAAAAAGTCCTTTAAAATCTCACCTTGAATTAAATTAAATCAATTTATTAAATCTGATTTTAAAAGTATTTTCTCTGAACCGGGTTGACCCGGATCCGACCCGGATCCAAGCCCAAACCCGGACCCAGATCCGGTTCTGTCCAAGACCCGACCCGGCCTAGAGTCCGGCCCGAGTTCCAGTCCTGATCCACGTCCAGCCTGGGTTGCCCGGCCCAAGCCCGTCTTCACTTCTGGGCCACGGCCCGTCCTTGTTTCTGAACCGGCCCAAGGGCCCAAATTTCGTCCTGACCGAGCCATCTCGAGCACGACGGCGACATCACATCTCCGGCGTCTTCGAGACTGCTCCGATGAGTTCCCCAGCTCCGACAGGGCGACGGTGGTGGTGGGGAGGCCCGGAGAAGAGGCGGCCGTGACTGCGAGAGCGTCAGGAAGACGAGACGACGGCCACCGCGCGGTCCAACGTCGCGCGTTTCAGATCCGGCGGGACGAGGGTTTCGCCGGCATCGGTTTTGGTCGAATCCGACCCAAACTCTCGTCAAAACTCACGATTTGTAGAAGAGGACGGTCGGAGGAGAAGTACCCGGCCGTGACGAAGGCTCGCCGTCCTGATTTCGGCCGTTGCAGGCGTGGGTATGCTCGGACGAAAAACGGCGGCGACGATTTACTTTGGTCCAGCGAAGAAGAAAGGGGAGGGTGAGGGTTTTCTGGGTTGGGTTTTCACGGTGAGGGACAGAGGAAGGTGAAGCGTGAGGGGTGGAGGTCGTCGGAAGGGAGAGGACGCCGGCGATGGCTCCGGCATCGCGAGGAGGGCGAGTGCGCGAGAGAGAGGAAGCTCGTCTTCTCGGTTTGCGTGCGCAAATCTGGCACCGAAACGACGCGGTTCGTCCCTTTTATTGCTAGGGTTTTCGACGTTTGGGCCGACCAATGTGGGCCGCGCGCGTGGGGATTGGGCCGTGGATGGCTCGGCCCAAAATGTTGATCTGCCCTGATCCAACTTCTAGTCCAGCCCTCTATGTTTTTCTTCTTCTTTTTTTTATTTCTCTCCTCAAAATTCACTCGTTGCAAAAATCCACCTCAACGTTTCCTATTCCAAATAACACCCTTTTGAAAAAGCGGGGTTTTACACTCTCTCAGTGTTGGCTGGGGAATTTGACTTCGGTCTTGATGAGCTGAGGATATTTAGGGTTCAATTAGCTGGGTCATTTAATCGGTTTGGGGTTGCTTTGGTTTTTGGGTTCTTGGGTTCGACTTTGGGGGCACTTTCACTCTTCTTCCTCTCTGCTCTTGGTTGTGGTTGGCTTTTTCTGGTTAGGTGTTGCTGTTCGGACTTCTTGGCTGGACATTCAGAGTGGCCGGGTTTTGGGGCGGCTTCCCTCTCTTCTCTGGGTTGCGGACCGGTGGTGGTTCCTGTTGAGCTTCAAATCCGAGAGATGGCGTCCTTGTTGCGGTGGCTTCTTCTTTGTTTCGGCTCTGGGGTTTCTTCGGTTTCATCTTTTGGTTTTGTAGGTTTGTTTGTTCTATACTTATCTTTAGAGTATCTGGGTACGTAGACCTGTTGTTGTAATTTCCCCTTGTTGGGTTGTTGTTTACTTTGTTTGGGAACTTGTTAGTTTCAGTTCTGTTCCTTAGTTGTTCTTCATGGTAGTGATCTAGGTTGATAGACCTTGTTGTAACTGGTTTGAGATACTCATGGGTATTCTCTTGTTTGTTCTTGTTGGGTGGACATTGTCCATGGCCATGTTTTCATTTTGAAAACATGGTTTTTATAAAACAAAAAATTGCTGATCAAAAAAAAAAACAATTATGTATTAAAAAGATATGTACAGTCTCCAACTAAAATTCAAAACATCGACTGCATCGCTTTTGACAGCCACACCCCCACACGCCCTCTCTGAAGTTCCTAGCCCCTTAAAGGCACGACGAAGGAGGAAGCCGAAGCCAACTACTCTTGGTTCAAATCCGATGCCACCACCTTTGACGACGATCGTAGCCTTCTCTTTAGGGCTCACCACGTTGCTGGTGTCGTCCCCACTAAAGCCTCAACGGGGCCATCTGGTGAAAACCAAAACCGTTACTTCAGCTCCACGTCACCCATTCTGCATGTCTGTGTGAAGAGTTCAATATCGCCTATAACGGTTATATTTTCTTAGAGTTATGTGTTCTGAGACCTCCGGATTACTTGTACCTTCTCTCATATTATTAATAAAATATACAATTTTTCAGTCAAAAAAAGATATGTACAGTGCATATAGACGACGATTGGGTTTATATAACAAGTTAATATATTTATTAATCTTAATACCTATACTCAATAAGATATCTTACGGTACTAACATGAAACCAAAACTCGCTCAGATTTTTGTGTTCTAATACTCATGTTTTTTTTAAAGATTCAACTCTCAAAGATTAAAATAGAATTATAATGGTCCTTACAAATATATCTTGATTACACAATAGAAGGCCTATAAAAATCAAAACAGACAAAAACCACAAACCCAAATGCAAGCAATAAACTCATAAACCAATAACAAAGTCAAATACCAAAATTTCTCAATCATTATCCAACACAAACTAGATAAACCAACAAAAATAAAGGTTAAACCAGATGGGTAAAAGCAGCCCCCCGCCCCCAAAAAAAAAACAAAACCTAGCCTTAAAGCTAGCTTCAAAGACATCCTTTGATACAAGACACATTTGTGGGACTAAACGCGTTTTTAGAAAGAGAGTCTCGCTTCTCTCTAGAAACGAAACCCCTTCTCTCTTCCGAAGTCGCGCCGCTCAGTCTCGTCTCCCCAGCCGGTGATCTCCGCTACTTTGAGGCCGCTGGCGGAGGCTCCCTCGCCTTCTCTCCTTCTCTTTCGACCTTCTTCGCAACCTCCTCCTTTTGAAAGCCTTTGTCTCTTTCTCTCTTGGTCGGATCTCGGCTGTCTCGCCTCCTTCGACCCTCGAGTTGCCCAGATCCGGAGTGGGATCCCTTTCCTTGCGGATTGGTGCGGTTCTGACTGCTTTTCGCCTCATCCCCCTTATTCCCTCGCCGCTCTAGTTGCTGATTCTTGGTGGTTGGTAGATCTGACCTCCCCTTGTCAGATCTAGGGTTTCTGATAGAGCTCCGCCGCCGCCGTCATATCCCTTCACTCCTGAGCTTGCGCTTCAGTGTCTCTCTGCCTGATAGTGCTAGCTAAGGTCAGATCTGAACCCCCCTTTTCACGGCCCCGGTTTGGAAGAAATTCCGGTCCACTTCCAAGCATTTTCGGTGCTGGCCGGAACGTGAAGTGGATCCTCCGTGAGTTTGTGTCCATCCGTTGCTGCTGCATGTGCGTGTTCTTTTCGTCCTCTACCTGCACCATGCCGATTTGACTTGAGACTAGGGCGTCTCGGCTCAGGGACTCTCCGGCGAAACTTAGGATGTGAGAAGACGAGTGGAAGTAGTACGGGTTGGGCTTCTCCAGATTTGGGCTTCGTTTGCGAAGTTGGAGGTTTGTCACTTCCCCTTCCCTTTCCTTTGCTCGGTCTAATTTACTCCCTGCCCGTGCCTCCCTTTTATATCGATTTTCCTTTCTTCCCGTCTGTCTTGTACGGGCTCGCCGGTTTGGTGTTGGCCTCCAGCGAGGGTGTGGGGTTTTGTTGCCTATGGAAGATCTTTGGTATATTGGTCAGGCTTTAAGGGTTCAGGTGTTTCAGGCCTCTATCTATGTCGGTTGAGGTACTGGCCTCCGACATTTGAGCTGGGAGTCCTCTTAGGCTGGGCAGAATTAGGGGTTGGCTTATCTGGGTTTGCTGTTTACAACTTTTTTCAAAAAAATCAGTTCTTAATGTTAGATAAATTCGGGTATTTCGACCTGTGTTTTTCTTGATCTTAAAGGTAGATAAATTTGGTGTTAGGCCTTTCTTCCAAGTTGTAATATTGGTGGTTCTCTGTTGTTGTACCTTGTTTAGCTTCCTTGTCTGCTGTATCTTGTGGTTGTTTGAGGATCGAATTAGGATTGCTCTTTGTTTGTAACACTCCCATGTTCTTCTCTTCAAAGAACATGTTTTTTAAATATGCTTTTCCGATAAAAAAAAGACATCCTCTAATACCTCATAAACCTTCAATCGTCGAGGTCGAGAGCAACCACCAACCTCTGAAACCACAATAATCAGGAACCACAAACCCTCAAAACAACGACGAACTTGTCCAAACACACGACGGCCTGCACCAGGACTAAAACCGTGAGGCCCAAAAAAATACTATGATCGAGGTGGAGAAGACCAGGTGGTACAGGGTCGAGGGAGGAGAATTTTTTCCTGAAGCAACAAAGACGAAGCCCATCTCGTTAATGGACAACACTTGAAATTCGATGAGCACCATGGGATAAGCATCATCAATCAACGGATCTGACAGCCACCAATGTAAAAGCACCTACACGCGAATGATCCAGAAGCAGAGACGAAGAGCAGATGGACCAAGTAGCTTGAAAGGGAAAACAAAATAGAATAGAAAAACAAAGGAGTTGTCGCTGGCTCACGGGATCAAGAGATCCACGAGAAACGTCGGTCGCAACGTGACACTTTTAGGTTCTTTAGAACGAGAGGAAGGCGAGAAGTTTTTAGGGTTGAGATATGTTACGGTACAAAATATTCCAATACTCATGTAGATTGCCGTTTAGGAGGTGATACAGTGAAATGTAATATCTCTTGAGTGGAAACTTACGAAACGCTCGATCAACACATGTCTTGTCACACCCCAAACCCGGTTTTGGCCGGACTTGAGACGTGACCTGAAACAATTGAGATAAAAGTAGTAAAACTGTAATAAACTCTTTTAAAGTTGAAAACGAGTCCAAAATATTTCTCAATAATTTAATCCAAAATTATTAAATAAAGTGTCAAAACTTGACAAGTAACATAAGGTAAATAAAGTTCAACAATATGGACCAACCCATCTCTAATACAACTCTCAAGACATCCGGAAGCTCCCGAGCCACGAATTTCCCAGATCTCAAGTACACCTGTACGCACAACAGATAAACGAAAGGGGTGAGCTTACACTCAGTAGGGAAAATCGTAAACAACTTTAGCCTCCAAGTTTAACAATAAAAAGTGCTTTAGTTCGATACCACAACTGCTTAAAACCCTTATACCAAAAGTATAATAAACAAATGAAAAGCAACGAGAACAATAGTGCATAACGATAACTTCCCAGCGAAAAAATAGAGAACATTATATTAGAATGGAAAACCATCACAACCGTAAACGAGTGAACACTAGTAATCAATGAAAGACTATGGAATCAGTGAAATGAAATAGTATCGTTTTTTCGACGATTACAGTAGCTTACAAGATTCCATGAAAACACTAAAACGTAACGTAACGATTAAAATGGGAGTAATTGATATCACGCCAGCCACTTGCTTTCTCAAGCCTCCGATCCATGGATAGATTATGGGATCACCTCGGTTCCCATATACCGATCCACCAGAGTATCCATATCATGTCAGATTTTCCCTCGGTCCAGAGGAGGCACATACATCGGGGCACCGGAAACCATACCGTAGGGACGCTCATCGTCGGGATTCTCGGAAATGCCTCCAAGGGACCATATGTCATAGGGAACCAAGGTAGTGCTCCACTGGGACGCATGCCCTTGGGTGAAACCTCAGAAACCATCTCTCATGAAGTAATCCACTCAATATCCCGTAGGATTTGCCGAGCTCTCAGGCACCAATAACCACTCAATAATCACTCAATATTCACTCAATATCCCGTAGGATCTGCCGAGCTCTCAGGCTCCAATAACCACTCAAATATTACTCAATAATCACTGTCTCTATCAAACTCCAACCAACACAGTGGCACCGGATTACCCCCCCCCCCCCCCCCCCCCCCCCCGGTGTAGTACCGAACCAAACAAACAAACAACATTCAAGAATAAAAGTAAATACACAAGCACTAAATTCATACAACAATGGACATTTCTCGAATCACACTTTCATCAAGCAAAGACATCCAATAACACCTCACACTTACCGTATACTTACCTGGCACGAACCAGCGGTACATCGATCACCTGATTGTACCCCGTGGCACAACCAGTCATACTCGATCATCCGTTCACACAATAAGTAATTCAATACGTAACCACTCAACCAAACGAGTAAACATTCAACCAATCAAGCAATCATGTGAACAATAAATTAAACATTCGATCATGCTAGCTAACTAGTTTCATTAGACCCTTAGTTTAACCTAATACTAACAACCAAGCATGTGAACCTAGCACACAACTAATCTGAGAGCTCTTCACAGCCTATCTACCAGCAAATCAATTCCCAAGTATTGAAAGCAAGCTTTACTAGTCATCTTCATCCTAAGCATGCATTCTAGACATTCCGTATATTAATAATTCAAGATAATTATTCTAGTTATTCGCATCCTATAGGCAATTCTAGGACTTTTCCGATTTTATTATCCTAACATGCATACTAAGCGTTTAAATAAGAATTTAAGACTTTCCCTACCTTGCGGTCTTCCTATAATAACACTCTGCTGTAAATCTCGATTAGTCTCAACTCCGTTCTTCACACGAGTTCCAGAGTGGTCTTCGTCTTCTCGGACGAAGTCCAAGCTCTGGGTTTTTAACAGTTAAATTTACTATCAGAACAGGTGTTGTACAAAATAAAATCAACATATTGCCCTTTTTAATTTGAACGGGATAAAAGCGGGATTACGACGAATCGGGTTCGAGCACCCAAACCCCGAGCACCAAACTCGGTGCACGTTTCCCGAGGCAAGGATCACGAGACACAATTCCCGAGGTACGAGTTTCGTGGCACGGTTCTCGAGGTCCGGTTCATCACTCCACTTTTAGTCCGTTCCGAGTTCGATTAACTGTTCGGTTTAGTCATCCACGTTTCCCAAAAATCGTTCATCAGATTTGTTCACGGTGCAAATTTCTCGTCCTTTTTCAATTCAATCCCCTTTTGTTTTAAAACTGATTTTGTTTCAGTTTACTCCCCTTTTAGATTCTACTTTTACTTCCCTTTTGAAAATGATTTTCTTTAACATTTCTGTTCCAAAAACAACTCCAACACGTCCAGATCTACAGTGTTTTCCGATCAACTCTAACCAGCTTCAAAAGGATTCTGTTTCAAAAGCTACCCCGATTCGAAAAGAAACTCAGAAATAGAAAGAAGATGGAGAGAGAGAGAGTTGGGGTCCGAAATACGACCGGTCACCAGCGGAGATGCCGACGACCAGTCAACACGGTGGTTGCAACTCACCGTAGGGGTAAATGAGGACGGCGGTGGAGCTGGGTGAGGCGCGGCAGGGTGTGGCTGAGGATTTCTCCTCAGATCCGGACGAATCCGTCTATAACTCGCCGGATCTGGCGAGCGCCGGCGACGTTGGGGATGAGGATGGTGTCGGCGGGGTCGGGTTTTAACGCAAAAGAGGGAGACGGGGGGGATGGAGACGGTGACGAGTCGGTACTGACGAGGTGAGGGCGTAGGCGTTGGCCGTGAGGGGGGCGGCTCTGCGTGTGATCGGAGACGAAGCGGGAGGTGAGATGGGCGGTGGCTCGAGTCGGAGAAGAAGGGAGGGAGGTCGGGGACGAGCGTGAGGGGCGGCTGGTGTACGGTGATGAGAGAGAGAGAGAGAGAGGGTTACAAAGAAGAGAAGAAGGAGAGAGCGTGGGCGGTCGGGTGTCTGAGAGGGAGATGAGTAGAAAATGGAGGCCAAACCCTAATTTTGGGGGTTATAAGGGCGGGCCGGTTGCACTTTGGGCCTTAGCGAAAATACGGTCCTTGCGGCCCAAGAGGTGGGGCGGGCTTGGCTTGGATGGGCCTGCGGGTCTGGCCGGGTCTAGCCCTTTACCCCACTTTTTTTTCTCTGTCTTTTCTTTTTCTTTTTGAAGTCGATCCAGTTTTCCACTCGATTTCCACCCATGTCATTGCAAGACGATGAAACTTATATTTAGTTCTTTTGGTTTAGCCGGTCTTTACATTCTCCCCCCTTTAAATAATTTCGTCCTCGAAATTGCAAAACGAACGCGCTCCTCTTGTCCCTATCTCAGGGAACGTCCGCTTAAAATTCACAAGCGAGGGATCCGCGCGGTACTTCCGCAGTTTGGGAACCCGTGGAAGCTGCCAGGCAACGACTCTAGTTTTTGCCTGAAGATCTCAAAATGTTCGATAAGCTGCGGGGCCAACTTGCCTTTGACGCGGTCGAACCGCTAAAAGTCCTTCTTAGGCTCACTTTCAGTAATACGCGCTCACCGACCATAACCTCCAGAGGTCTGCGCCTTCTAAATGCATAATTCTTTTTGTCGGCTATGCACGGTCTTTAACCGTTTCCGAAAATACGCAACGATCACTTAATCGTACTTCACTAGATCACACTATTTTCTCAAACGCCATAGTTGGCGGTGCAAAACAGTCTTTCTCCACGGTTCACAAAACCAACGTGCAACTTCTCACAACAACTCAAGAATACTGAGTAACAACACAAGTCGAGAAGACATCTAAACACTTAAGAAAACTAAGGTGAAGATCTTGATATCTCACACCCGAAATTCCGTCGTCAAAGGTATCCTGCTGGAACCCTTTACAGTCAAACCAAGTCGAAACCACACACAATGTAACTCAACCAAATTCTCCTTATTGATCGTCACGAGATCAATCCCAACGGAACTCAAGTATTAACAAGTCGCGACCGACTACAAGCAAAAAAACAAGGGAGTAATACGTACTCCAAACAACAAACAAAAGACCTCACTAACACCGAAGGATCTGGAACACTCGTACTGGCACTCTAGCCGAAAGTAGGCGTCCTTCAAGACACCAAAATAAACGTACAATAATCACACTCGACAGCGAAACACAGTCCAAGATTTATCAATAAAGGTTATCCCGATCGGTGGTAATTCTTATACTGTTGACACTCGTTCACGAGCTGTCGATCAAAACAACTTATAGTCAAGTCCACCCTAGTCACCCCATAAGGAGTAATCATCATGCACTGAGATCTCGATAGTTCGAGCAGTTCAAAAACTAGTGCGGTTCCTTCCATCTTTCCTCGAACAACTCAAACCAACATCGATTTACCCTTAACCTTCCCTGTACCCATGCATGGCACAAAAATCCGAACTACTACACAACGCTTCGCTCGGTGCCATCTTGTTACTGGCCTGGAAGCTTGTGGTAGTCACCCTCGGCTATCTGTTGCCGGGTTTCAATGGGAGAAAGTCTTACTTCTATGGCGTAACCTTATGGTTATGCTTAGTCCTCGCGGGACGTTTGACGTTCGTTCTTCTCTCATTGGCAAAGGAACACCTTGGTACTCGGTTCTCGTTTTCCGTATTCTTCTCCGCTGGGAAAGTCGTCTAAACAATTCTCGATGTTATTCGTCTGATCCGCGTGAACTGGCGGCAAATCGTTTAGTCCCTCCGGGACGAACGTAGGGAGCATAATCTAATCCAATCTCTTAAGTACGACACACACTTGTGCAACTTTTTGTTCGTTAAACGGAATTTTGAAACAAAACTGTTTCGATGGTTCGAACCTTAGAACTTAAATCTTTTAGCAGGGGTAGGTGGAGCTGTCGATTACGACTCATATGGGCATGGGCCCACCACGCTTCCGTTGCGCTACCCTGATCTCATCGTTGCTTGGTCATCTCTTGTGACCGTTCGAACCGTCTATTGGTCAAGGCCGCAGCCTTTTACTGCTCGGGCATTCGCTGCCGATAGCGTTCGATGAACGTCTGATGTTTCACCAATCGGTTCTTAAAACTCGATTCTCACTATCGAAAAAGAACTTCCCGTACTACTAGGTCTGTTACTCCTCTTTCACACCCAAATTGGCGTTCGTTGGTACTACCGCACCTCTGGTCGGTGTGTTTACCAGTTTTAATTTCGTTCCAACAGGAATTAACCACGCTAACAACACGACCAAGTGTAAAGCTCAAGTGTTAGAAAACATCATCCACAATGTAATTCGTGACCGGGCACTCTAAGCGATATCAAGATCGGTATCAAGTCCCACAGCTCGGGGCCGACATTCTCGTATGCTCGGCCCTGTTGAAACGGAAATCATCCTCTCGGTGGTGATGAAAGAATCTGCTGCTGTAATAGCATGTCCTCTTATCGACTCTCGTAAGCCGACCTGTAGGATGGGTTGTGAATACAACATTCCATGGGCAGTTCTGACCCAGATGTCCAAACTGTTTGCACGAAGGACAAAACTGTGCCACCGGGGCAGGTCCAACCGACGTTGCTTCCCAAACCCGTCGTGTCCCTTTGGACTGGGTCCGTGGTTGAAACAATCTTGAGGTCCTCTGACTCTTAGTATTGCGACTCCTTGACGGTCTTAGGAAGCCACTCGGCTTCGGCCTGTTCTTCCGCGTTCTGGCGGTCTCTTGAAGATGCTTCTCAACGGCTAGCGCCTGATCCACTAGTACAGAGAATCCTCATTCTGAAGGTAATAACTTGATCCGCGACAGACGGAGTGAGTCCTTTCCCGAACGCCCGTGGCGGCTCTCCTTGGTTTGCACCATCTCGGCGCGAAGCGGTACAGGAACGTGAACCTCGTCTCATACTTAGAGACAGTCCAACCTCTCTACTGCATATCCAACAACTGCTGGGGTTGGTCCTCTCGAATGGATCGGGGAAAAGATACTGTTCCAGGAACAATCTAGTGAACAACTTAAAGTCACCTCCAACCCTGATCTGCACATGCTGCTACCAGTATCATGCTTCTCTCTCGAGCTGAACGGCCGCGAAAATATTCTCAGATGACCATCCGAATACTCTCGATGTAACAAGTTGCGGGTAATCCACTCCAACCATACTACCGCTGCCTCGGGGTCTGAACCCCCGGGATTGATTGGCGTACTCAATCTACGAAAATTTCTGAGAGTCTGGTCGCGTTGCTGTACACCTGTCTGGCCTCTTCAAAAGTGACGGCGTCGGCCGTAGGCACAGACTCTGGTGCCGGTACTGCAGTCTCCTGCTGAGCGCTGAGTGCTGCTGGTCTGCGCGAACCACCTTATCCATAGGGGTCGCCTGAGTTGACTCCACAACTGGAGGAACGTTCGATGGTGACCCTACCGGTCTACCTCAAAACTCTAGTGCCCTGTGGAAACCGCACCCCGGGTGCTCGCTATCCCTGCCAGACTATCGGCTGGTGTTTGGCTCTGCCCCACAGCGGGACGACTCTTGGTCCCTCTCGGACTGTAAACCCGGAACCTCTCGTGTACTCGTTGCATTTAAAACGTAATTACTCATAACTCAATTTAACTCAAGTGATTCGAATTATCATAAAGGGACGTTCTCATGCGTCTTAAAGGGATCCCACTTGGATTGCTAGTACGAAGTCTCGTTTAGAACAACCGGTTCGATCAAAACACAAGGACGTTCACGCGTGTCCCACAAAGATCAAATAAAGACCAACCGCAATTGGCTCAGTAGATATACATATATAATACTTTATATATAAGCCGAAAAGACCGCAACTTAGTGCGTCTCACAACAGCAATCAACGGTTCAATCAAATCAATCAACTCCCATAGGAGGAACAATCTCAATCGATTCACACAATTCGTAAAGAAACAACCATACCCCTCGATTGGTCTCTTCCCAACACTAGGGTCTAGAATCGCAACACGATAAATCTCACAGTTTATGTCCTCAACTCTTTTCCATAATCTCCATCCCTTACTTACTTTTTTTTTCTTATAACATTCCTGTCGATCTCACGTCGTTACAACCCGATTCAGGCGTCCCTGAATCTCGTTGTAACCACTTGACATCCCCCTATCACGCTCGACTACAGTGGCGCCCCTGAGTCAGCCCGTGATAGTACAAACACTTCAGCTTCACAGAAATTTCGACATGACCTATTCGTATTTTCCATTAACCATCCGCCTAAGCGGGACATTTAGATGACAACCTGTACACCGAGTTCTATTCATCTAGTACACACAAAACTTCTCATTACACAACATCTTGAAACACCAAAAGTACTCCACGCGGGTCTTAGCAAATATCTCAATACTACCCGGTCAATTTAGCATTTCAGGTTTTACATCAATTAACGGCCGACCTAAGCGGCAATTTCTCCAATAATTATCTAATCAACGTGTTATAACCAACCCGAGCATCGCTCGTTCATCCGATCTAAACCCGATCTTAATCTCAACCTCAATCTCTGTCTCGACTTACTTTCCATTTCGAACTCAATATTAGCTTCAACTTTAATTCGTAAATGACGGTTATCACTTAAACAATTCAACAATTTCACAACTAACACTTCATCACTCTAGAACACGCAGCATTAGAATAGTACCGTAAAGTATGGTGTCGGAACACCATCGGTTCAGTCTTCCCGTATCACGAAGCATAGGGGTGAAATTAGTCTCGTATCACGAAGCATAGGGGTGAAACCAGTCCCGTATCACGAAGCATAGGGGTGAAACCAGTCCCGTATCACGAAGCATAGGGATGAAACCAGTCCCGTATCACGAAGCATATGGTGGAGTCTGTCCGTCCGGAACACGAAGCATCGGGAAGGACAATAATATCACAAAGTATGGGGTGGAACGAGTCTTTCCGGATCACGGAGCAACGGAATAAACACAATACACTTAACAAGAGCGCAATAATACACGAGTTCTACTCTTTTCTCAAATCTCATCCCAATTGGATCATCCTTTCAATAAATCAACACTTCGATAAGTCGACTCTTCAGTAAATCAATACTTCGATGAATCAATTCTTCAACAAGTTAACCCTTCAACCTTATCAATCATGAAACGACCAACCACAGCGATAACACACCTAACAAATCATTTTACTCACCACCACTTTATAACGGTTCGATCCTTGCTAGTAAACCCAATATCGATCGCAACCATTCGGCTTCACCGATCACTGTATCTTACAGTCAATAGGGTAAGGATCCCAATCAAGCGATGTAACCATCATAATAAAGAGATTCAAATTTAAACAACCATTGAGACAATCAAGATTTGTGTCGTTCCCACTCTACGCATCAAATATTTTCACTTGCGTCACTGAGCACACGACTTAGACCTCCTAACTCTACCCACCTAATTGACGTTGGTCCGAGGTTTTGAAAACAAGTTCAAAATTTAACCTGTTTCAAATGAAACCAGGCTCTGATACCAAATTGTCACACCCCAAACCCGGTTTTGGCCAGACTTGAGACGTGACTAGAAACAATTGAGATAAAAGTAGTAAAACTGTAATAAACTCTTTTAAAGTTGAAAACGAGTCCAAAATATTTCTCAATAATTTAATCCAAAATTATTAAATAAAGTGTCAAAACTTGACAAGTAACATAAGGTAAATAAAGTTCAACAATATGGACCAACCCATCTCTAATACAACTCTCAAGACATCCGGAAGCTCCCGAGCCTCGAATTTCCCAGATCTCAAGTACACCTGTACGCACAACAGATAAACGAAAGGGGTGAGCTTACGCTCAGTAGGGAAAATCGTAAACAACTTTAGCCTCCAAGTTTAACAATAAAAAGTGCTTTAGTTCGATACCACAACTGCTTAAAACCCTTAGACCAAAAGATATAATAAAAAAATGAAAAGCAACGAGAACAATAGTGTGTAACGATAACTTCCCAGCGAACAAATAGAGAACATTATATTAGAATGGAAAACCATCACAACCGTAAACGAGTGAACACTAGTAATCAATGAAAGACTATGGAATCAGTGAAATGAAATAGTATCGCTTTTTCGACGAATACAGTAGCTTACAAGATTCCATGAAAACACTAAAACGTAACGTAACGATTAAAATGGGAGTAATTGATATCACGCCAGCCACTTGCTTTCTCAAGCCTCCGATCCATGGATAGATTATGGGATCACCTCGGTTCCCATATACCGATCCACCAGAGTATCCATATCATGTCAGATTTTCCCTCGGTCCAGAGGAGGCACATACATTGGGGCACCGAAAACCATCCCGTAGGGACGCTCATCGTCGGGATTCTCAGAAATGCCTCCAAGGGACCATATGTCATAGGGAACCAAGGTAGTGCTCCACTGGGATGCACGCCCTTGGTTGAAACCTCAGAAACCATCTCTCATGAAGTAATCCACTCAATAATCACTCAATATCCCGTAGGATCTGCCGAGCTCTCAGGCACCAATAACCACTCAATAATCACTCAATATTCACTCAATATCCCGTAGGATCTGCCGAGCTCTCAGGCTCCAATAACCACTCAAATATTACTCAATAATCACTGTCTTTGTCAAACTCCAACCACCACAGCGGCACCGGATTACCCCCCCCCCCCCCCCCCCCCGGTGTAGTACCGAACCAAACAAACAAACAACATAAAAGTAAATACATAAGCACTAAATTCATACAACAATGGACATTTCTTGAATCACACTTTCATCAAGCAAAGACATCCAATAACACCTCACACTTACCGTATACTTACCTGGCACGAACCAGCGGTACATCGATCACCTGATTGTACCCCGTGGCACAACCAGTCATACTCGATCATCCGTTCACACAATAAGTAATTCAATACGTAACCACTCAACCAAACGAGTAAACATTCAACCAATCAAGCAATCATGTGAACAATAAATTAAACATTCGATCATGCTAACTAACTAGTTTCATTAGACCCTTAGTTTAACCTAATACTAACAACCAAGCATGTGAACCTAGCACACAACTAATCTGAGAGCTCTTCACAGCCTCTCTACCAGTAAATCAATTCCCAAGTATTGAAAGCAAGCTTCATTAGTCATCTTCATCCTAAGCATGCATTCTAGACATTCCGTATATTAATAATTCAAGACAATTATTCTAGTTATTCGCATCCTATAGGCAATTCTAGGACTTTTCCGATTTTATTATCCTAACATGCATACTAAGCGTTTAAATAAGAATTTAAGACTTTCCCTACTTTGCGGTCTTCCTCTAATAACACTTTGCTGTAAAGCTCGATTAGTCTCAACTCCGTTCTTCACACGGGTTCCAGAGTGGTCTTCGTCTTCTCGGGCGAAGTCCAAACTCTGGGTTTTTAATAGTTAAATTTACTATCAGAACTAGTGTTATAAAAAAGTGCACTTTTTTGTAACATCCCACCGTGCCTCACACAGAGCCCCACGCGCGGCGATGTTAGGTCTGCAGCCCAATACACCCCAACCCCTCTGGTGTACTGTCCACAGACAAATACCAACCTAGGTTGTTGGTGAGACTTGAACCCAAGACCTCACCCTTTATAGCATTTCCTTGAGTGATGCTATCACCAATTGAGCTGCGACGCGAGGGAGGATGGGGGATCGGTAGGGAAGTCGACCTGTTTGGAGCGTAAGTCCGACCGGTAGAGAGTTTAGGTGGAGAGCGGCGGCCTGTCCAACCCCTAGGTGGCATGCACAACGTCTCCACCTTAAAGGCAACCACCTTACTTCGGCGGAGCAGGCACGGGGGCTCGTTGTGGCAACAACATCCATTCAAGGACCAGTGGGGCAAACACGAATGTTTGTTGTTGGCGGCAATCTTGAAAAAAACGTGTGGAGGGGTGGGGGGTCTCTCGGGGCCGACATGACCCCCTTTCGTGACAATGAAGGACATGTAAATCCAAAGTGGGGGTCTCTAGGGATCTCTCAATGGGGTTGGAGGACCTGGGGAACTAATTGGAAGGCCTCGCGTTCTGAGAAGTGATCATGCCAACGACGGAGATATCTGATGGGTCAGCGGGCTCGGTCGGTGATTAGGGATAAGGGCGAGGGGTACCAACACCCTTTCATCTTCTAATGATCATCATTGGGAATAGTGAGGGGTTAGCAAATACCACCTTCTCATTGGTCTTCAAGTGTCATAGGTTTCATCAAGTACCTACAAGATTTTCCTCTACCATCTTAGGAGCCAACATCTCCGTATTTTTATAGCCATCATTTATCATTCGAACGAGGACGGTGCATGTTGGGCCCCAGAAGGATTACTCAGCCAAACAGTACACCACACCATATCTGTTGTTGGATGATAATGAAAAATATGATGGTCAATATCATATTATTTTCTGATTTATTAAAATTCTGATTTAAACAAAATTAAAGACTAATTCAATGTGAATTTATGGGATTAATTGACAATCAATTCCATGAGAAATTCAAAGGACTTGTCACCCTTTGAATTCCCCATCTTGCCCCTCTAAAAGGGCTATATATATTCACTTGCCTAGTCTTATTTTACACACATCAAAAAACCATCTCTATAATGGTCTCCCTTTTATCTTTCTCTACTCTTTTGTTCTTGGTGATCTTCTAGACGGTTTTGAGTTCGCCGACGTTAATCGTTGTATCCTGAGAGACCGTTGCCCATACGGGGCAATAAGTGTCTTAAGGAAAGTGGAGTACCACGCCTCGATTAAACTCCAATTTCCTTGATCCTAATCAGTAAGCTAGCTGATCAGTAAAGGTTATTCTAAATTCGTTTTGTAGTTTCTATTATTATTATTATTATGAATTTGTTTATTGTTGATATACTAACCCCTTAATCCTACATCTGTAAATGGACACGCTCCGTCCTATCTCACCGTTCGCAATAGTTGTACTAGTGGTATTGACCGCTATCAACACATCGTCTTGACGAAATCTTTCGAGTAGTTCGGAAAATAAGTTACAGCTCTATGAGTTCAGAGATCGTGTTTTTCTCATGCTTGACCCACGATGTTTTAATTTTGGTTCGGCCTCAAGCCGAACCTTAACCAGTGGCCCCACGACCAGCACTACGTTGTCCCTGAATTCCACTATGATATTAACACAATCATATTCTTAGGAACAACATCGACTGAAAATATATTTGACACTCTCTTATAATAGTATTGAAGGGAAGACGTAAAAGAGAAAGTATAGCTGTATAGGTTGTCACTTATCAGTTGATATCATGCATGCAAAGTGACAAACAGAAAATTCATGTGTGTTAACAGAATCACACATCTTCACATTGTTAGTGTCGATATAACAAAAGACGTTGAATTATGCAAACAGTTACTTTTGCTTTGTTTCTCATGTGTGGCCACATGCTTCTTTCTTGTACCGTTTACAAATTGCAGACTTTGCTTTACTCTTTATATATACTATATATATATATATATATATATATATATATATATATATATATATATATATATATATATATATATATATCAAAAGGCCAAGACAAAGTAATATGATATCACACAAGTGGCTTTGTGCTTTTGTTATTGGACTGGTATTGAATATTGATGGGTTATTTACAAGAATGAGTTCTATATGATTGTCTGAACTTAAAAACAGTATGATGATAAATACGACATGATCAATGCAGAATAAGGTCCGCAGAAGCTTCTCGTGATTAGCAGAGAACCACAACCACGTCCTTAAAAAACAAAGTAATCACAATTCTTTTTCAGGGCAGGCGTGAAGCAGGCAGTCCAGTGGCCCTGCAAGGAGGCTTCAAGGGCAGAAATGGCCCTTTCCTTGCATCGAATTTTCCGAGGATGACTTGGTCATCTTTGCATATTTTAGTTCAAGGTTAAGATTTTAATTATACCCTCTTTTGTTTTTTACTAAAAGGTGCAGTTTTCATTAATCAAGAATTTCAAAAACAGCAAAGTACATTAAAGACTTTCTGACCACGAAGAACATACATAGAACACGAGCACTCTTTGCTGATCTTTTCATAACATGATCGTCCTTGACGCTTTTGGATGGGATGTCATAAAGGCGACACACTAAAACTAGACGAAGTTGACTACGACTGCTCGAGGTCTTGTCAAAACGCTGCATCCACAATAGAGTGCGACCGAACCTGCTATCATCCACTTCTTCGTGAGAAAGAGCTATTCCAAGGGACCCCTCCCAAGGCCATTCCCCAAAGCACAAGTCCCTAAATCTCTGCGTACTAGTTTTTGACCCTGCAAAAACAAAACCTAGATAAAATAAAAAAGACCCACTCGATTAACCAGATCCAGAATCGAGAAAGGGCTCGAGGAGGGTGCGGTGATGGAGGCCAGGGAGAAGGACGTGCCAGCGACGGCGAATGATGCGACTGTAGAGACTGCGATGGAGGCTTCAGAGAATTGGCGCCAAGATCAATCAGGGGAGAGGCAGTAGCAGACGAGACCCCCCCCCCCCCCCCCCCCCCCCCCCCCCCCCCCCAAAAAAAAACAGTTGGGAAAGGGACAGGCGATGTCGAGCAGGAGTTGGGGTGAGATTGGGGAAATCGGAAGATGGGAATTGGGTAATTATGACTCTCGTGGGTAGTGGACGCCATATCGACGGAGCAGCAGTACCGGATTGAGGTCCGGAGAAACGACGACGACCCTGAAGAAAAGCCGCCGCCTGAGATAGAGGTTCTAAAACCCTAGCAGAGCTCATATCGCAGAGCTAAAGAATATTATACCCCTTCTTTCATCCACGACCAATTATAGGAATATTAATTGTTATAATATATATTTTTGGGTAATTTTCACCTCAATACCCTAACTATTAATGTTTTTCACATCAATACCCTAACTATTTTTAGTGGCACCTCAATACCCTAGAATGTCTTTTTTTTCACCTCAATACCCTAACTATTTTTTGTGGCACCTCACTACCCTAGAATGCATTTTTGTGGCACCTCACTACCTTAGAATGCATTTTTTGTGGCACCTCACTACCCTAGAATGCATTTTTGTGACATTAAAAACTGATTTTTTAAAGAAATTTTGAACACCAATGGCATGCTTTTAAAATTTTGATTGTTAGTGAGTAGTATTATGGACTTTTTAAGTGTTTTCATCCAAAAATGGATGACAAATTGACGGCGGGTATCAAAGTGAAATAAAAATGCATTCTAGGGTATTGAGGTGCCACTAAAAATAGTTAGGGTATTGACGTGACAATTACCCTAATTTTTTTTTAACTTTAACATACTCATATTAAAGATAAACGTCTAAAACCATATGCCACAAAAAGGGAATCAACAAAAAACCAAATCCAACGAAACATGTGTAAAAATAAATACATAAAATCCAAATATTGGAGACTAACAGAAAAGAAAAAAAAACTAGCTCTCAAAACATGGAGTTGGAAAACACTGGTCGGAATGTTTGAAGGGTGTCGTCAGGATGATGTTGTGATAGCGGTCTGGACCACTGATACAACTATTGAGGGCAATGAGGTAAGGATGAGCCTACCAATTTCCGGAAAAAAGGATAGTACACTATTGGAATAAATAAACCCCGGAGACCGAGCTCGCCCTCTCTCGGATGAACAATGAGACCTCTGGAAACGTGAGAATGTTGGCTCCCGAGATGGTATGGGATAATCTTGTCGGTACTTGGTGGAATGTCACGCCCCAAATCCGGTTTTGACCGGACTCGAGACGTGAACCGAAAAGTAACGATGAAAACCGCTTTTAAAACAATAGATCGATTCAAATATCTTTTAAACAAGTAAATCACATAGTAAGAGTCAACGCTCAAATGCGAAAATAGACAATGAGTTTGGTACACAAGAGTACGTCTCGATATCACCCAACTCCCGGACTCTCGCTAAGCCCCCTAGCTTCGAGACGTCCTCTAGTCCAACTCGCTGACAAAACCTGTAGGAAAAGTAGTAAAAGGGATGAGCATTTCGCTCACCGCCACGGATATCCGTCCGACTATGGCATGCTAGCAAAGCAACAACAAAGACAGTTTAAACAGAGTAACCCAATGCCAACACTTAAGCCAAAACAAGAAAACCATAACTCAAACCTTGAACTCATCCGTCCCACAGAGACAAATTTCTAATCACAAAGACACCTATCAACACTCATCCCATTCAGGGAAAACATCATACCTGCACTTGATACCAAACCGTCACACAGACAATCCTCCACGACTATAGCATCACTAATCTTCCCACACAGGAAAACACGTAATACTGATATAACCCAACAGATCATACTTGCAAACACACTCAATAATACAAGAAACAACACCCAAATGCATCCAGCATCACACTGGATCACATACCTACTGCACGGTCTGGGACAATAGCACATTTTATCGACACCGAGTCGAAAGACAAGCGTGCCTCGAACATACAACAAGTCAGACATTACCATGACAACACTCAACAAGAGGTAACACACAGTCATGACCGATCATCAAAATGTCACCCAACCAATAATACCGCACTTACCGTCAATACTTACTCACATACCACCAACCGCATCAATTCATAAGTCACTTAATCAATATCACCACATTAATTCAATACTCAATCAAATATATCCATCAATTCCTGAATTACTCAGTAACCAAGCACAATCGATGCCTCAAGCATAACAACAAACGATCATTCCAATCAAAGCACTCATCAAGAGGCAATGCACAACATCACACTACCTACGGACGCGACATGGCCCACATGCAATTCTACAGCACGACAATTCCATAAACCTACGAGCACGACATGGCCCACATGCGATTCTACAATTTAAAACGACTAGACTAGTTATTCACATCCAACACGTGATTCTAGTTATTCACATCCTATATGCATTTACTAGCAACGTTCCTCAGTTTAACCAATAACCACTACTTTTCCCCACCTCACAAGCGATCAAACTCCACCAAGCGCGAACCGTCAACGACCTCCTTCTCCACGATCAAGTACAAGGTATAATATAACAAAGTAACACAAAAACTCAATACAAGCCCAAAGTCAAACAAAACGGAAAAACACCCAATTTAATCCCCAACAAGTCGCCTCTTTAAATAAAACGGGTACGGGACACGATTTGGGAACTACTAAATCCACTGGCAACACAAGCAACGACACCCGGCCAAGTGGGTCCCACTTGGCCATGAGTGTGCCGGACCAGACCCACCAAGGGGTGGCCTCGGCTCGAATCCTGAGGTACACACCCCAAGACACGCATCCCGAGGCACGTATCCCAAGAACACACCATGGCCGGACCTCCGGAGAGCCTCCGGTCACCGGAAAACTCTACCTTTCCTCCCAAAAACGTCCCAAACGAATTGTAAGAACCGCCCCCGGTCAAGACTGGTCGAACCGGTGAAATTCGGGAAGAGTTGACTTTCCGTTGGAAAAGTCAACCGATGACTCCGGGAGTCATTCGGGACCTTTTTGGGACCCAAAAAGCTTATCCGTCATTACGGTTAGCTTAGTTGGGTCATTTCCTTTCAAATAAGTATTTTTTGCGAAAAAGTCAAATTTGGTCAACCGGGGCCAAATTAGGGCTTTATCGGTTTAATTAAATTAAAGATGGGATAATTGTGAGTGGAGGTGGACCCCACATGGACACATGTCCATAAGTCTTGGAGGAGAAGAAAGGGGTGAGAAAAGACCCATTTGACCCCAACTTTTGAGCAAAGAAGGAAAAGGGGCAGAGGGGCAAAATGGAAATTTCTAAATTAGGTTAAAGGCCACATGCGAGCACCAATTCAGCCCATTTGCACCCTTGGCCGAAATTTGCTAGAGATAGAGAGTTTGGGTCTTCCATTGAAGAAAAGGAGAAGAAGAGAAGAAAATGGGGGGGGGGGGGGGGGGGGGGGTGTTTCCTTGATTTCCACACCAAAAGTCTTCCTTTCTCCCATATTTCTCATCATCTACTCACTTTTGATGAACTTTGGGTTGTGGGTTTGGTAGAAAATGCATGAATTAGGCTTGGGTATTATGGGTTTGAAGTTCTTCATTGTTAAATGGTTGAATCATGATGAAAAGTGGAGGAATTTGTTGGAGATTAATTGGGTTTTTTTGTTAATTGGATGGAACCCAACTTTAGGTCTTGAAGTTTGGGGGTTTTTGGGACTGAAAGTGGAAGTTTTGGAGGTTAACAATGGAGTTTTGGAGGTTTGGATTTGTGGGGACGAAGTTGAGGGAAGAAGAAGGAAGCTGCCCAGACCCGTCACGGATCCGTGACGGGAACCGTGACGGAGCACGTCACGGCTCCGTGACGGAGACCGTGACAGCACACGTCACGGTTCCGTGACATCAACCGTGACGGTGCACGTCACAGTTCCGTGACCCAAACCGGGACGGAGCCCGTCAAGGTTCCGTAACCCACTCCGTGATGGATTAGAAATGGACCTATCCAAGTCTATTTTGGTTGCTTTCGAGTAATTAGGAAGGTTATCTATAACCGAACGTATTGAGTTTTAGGTTGGGTGTTATCTCTTTAAACCATCCTTGAATTATTACTAATTCTCGTATTACTTTGTGATCTTAGACGTTGTTCCCGATCACGGCAGAGGAGGCTACTAGGCGACTCGCGGTTGTTCGTTTTGGATAGCGGTTGAGGTAGGGAAAAGTAGCGAATAGTGGTTTAATTGCAGAAAGTCTTAGTATTTCATATATGATGTGAATAACTAGTGTACTCGTATTTAGATTGTGGAATCACCTGCGGGCCATGTCGTGCCCGTAGGTTTGGAAATTGTCATGCTGTAGAATTGCATGTGGGCCATATCATGCCCGTAAGATTGTGTGATGATTGCATATGTTTGTGATTAGTAGCGTTGGAATGATTGATTTGTGGTACGTCCGTCAGTAAATTAATGGTCGTGATATGCTATGAGAATGTGGTGAATGTTAGTGTGAACTATTGCCTTGTGTCATATTCGAGACCCTGTATGTGTGTACCCCGGTGGGATATTTAGGCCGAGGATGGTGTTCCGGTCCGATATCGTGGCCGATGCTGTGTGTTTCGGCACGATATGTTCCGAGGCTAGGTGTTCTGGTATGGTATCTATACCGACGGAGGATTCCGGTATAGGGTATCTAGGTCGAGGCTGGTGTTTCGAGTGCGCGGTACCCGAGGCTAGGTGTTCTAGTATGGTATCTATACCGACGAAGGATTCCAGTATAGGATATCTAGGCCGAGGATGGTGTTCCGGGGCGATATCTAGATTGATGTTGTGTATTCCGGTACGATATGTCCCGAGGCTAGGTGTTCCGGTATGATATCCTGACCGATACTGTGTTTTGATATACGTATACCCTGATGCTATGTGTTCCGGTATGATATCTATACCGACGAAGGATTCTGGTATAGGATATCTAGACCGATGCTGTGTGTTCAGGTGTGTATTGGTAATGATTTACTGTGTGTATTTACTCGATGACTCTTTGAGATATGATTTGGGTGTGAACATTGAGAAATTGTTAATTGTTGAGCAGGGTTGATTCCACACGCTAGATGTGGCGATTGGGTAAGTGGTGTGATCAAACGAGGTATGGTTAAGTGAGGCTGGTTATGATTGTGGTTGTGATTACTGTTCGATTCGTTAGTTATTGTGCTTTACTAGTATGCCATATTTTGACGAGTATCCGTGGGGTGAGCGACACGCTCATCCCCTTTACTACTTTTTCCTACTGAGCGAAAGCTCACCCCCTTCTCTACTGTTCTACAGGTTTCGAGCGGGATTTGATTTAGAGGACGTCTCGGAGCTTGGGAGCTTAGCGAGAGTCCTAGTTTTGGATGGTCTAGAGACGTACTTCCTTTTCGTACTAAACTTCTTTTATTTGGATTTTGAGCATTTGATTCTTATTATCGGGATTGATAATTTTGAACTATTATTGGAGGTTTATTTCGTTTATAGCTGCTTTCTTTATTGTTATTTTTAGTTCACGTCTCGAGTTCGGTCAAACCCGGATTTGGGGCGTGACAAGCTCTAGGTCCTTAATCTCTCAAGTTTCAACTAAAAACATCACCAATTTGCTTCAATTTAATATTTCCCCCAATTCCAAAAGTTAGGGTTTCACCAAATTCTTCTAATTTCACCCATTTTCTTCCATTATTACTAAATTCCACCAAGGTTTTATCATTTCTAACAAGACTCAATCCAATTTCATCTAAATTTAAGAAGACCCATAATCTTAAGTTCTTAAACAGTGAAAAGAAATGAGTTCTTACCGTAGGAAATAAAGAGATGAAGAGGAATATGGAGAAATTGAGGAGTTTTGATGATAGAATCAAAGGGAAATGATCTTCTTCTTCTTCTTCTTCTTCTTCTTCTTCTTCTTCTTCTTCTTCTTCTTCTTCTTCTTCTTCAACAATGGAGGCTCAAGCTCTCTTTTCTCTCTCTAAATTTCGGCCAAGGCAAGAGAAATGCTGAAATTTGGTTCACATGTGGCCTTTAACCTAAAGTGGCAAAGTCTAAAAGCTCATTTTCCCTTGTTTCACCTTTTTGGGAAAAAGTAAGTCAAATGTGTCTTTTCTCATCCTCTTTTCTCCCTTCCATAGAACTAATACCATGTGGCCAAGTGGGCCACTCCCTCTCTTAAATAATTCAGTATACAATTAAAAACCGATAAACTCCTAAATTTGAACCAGATCGACCCGAAAAGGACATTTTTGTGAAAACTCTTATTTTCCTTAAACTGGCCCAACTAAGCTAACCGTAATGAAGGATAAACTTTTTGGGTCCCGGACGTCTCAACATCGACGGTTGACTTTTTCGGCGAAAAGTCAACTTTTTTTTTTCCCGAAATTGTCCCGAAATTGCTCTAAGTTTTCCTAAGACTACTTTCAATCATTTTAGCGTTCACTTAAATTCCGAAGTTAGAATTTAATCCTGTTTCCTGCCAGTTTGACCGGTGTTGACCGGGCGCAGTTCTTACATGGAACCTATACGACTTGATGACCAGTGAGAAGGTGTTATCTGCATACCTCTCACCCGCCCCTCTAATGCTCATTGCGAGAAACGAGGGTGCTTACCAGCCTTCATCGATTCATTTTTCACTCCATCGGAACCGACAGACCCTCTTGAGTCAACACTCAGAACATCCACAAGTATCCATCACCAGATTAGAACCATTCCATATTATGATCGATGAGGGGCATCCATACCGAGAACTCGATGACATTACCGACGACTAGTGCCCCCCGCCACCTGCCTTGAGTGTACCGTCGCAAGACAACCACCAATCGTCGCTATGGTCGATCCCACATCGTGGCGCACCTGCAAAATTGGTAGCCCATGTGCCACCCACCATTCTACCGTATGAAGTCATCTGCCCGCGAGACAACGACACTAAAACAGAGGCGCAAGATCTCCGTTGTAAAGCTGCGTCGAAACCGGAGCAGCCCGACGCAAAAACTCTGGGCGATGACCAGTTTTCCTCTTGCTTCCCACAAACGCGGATACAAGAGCATTATGCTTGCTCCTGTAACTGCACTTATCCCCTTCCCAATGCTACCACTCTAACCAGCCCACACCCAACCCCGATAGGCTCCTAGACTCCACCACCACACCCCGTGACCATCAGACCTCCACCACCGACAAGAATAGAGTGGTAGCACTACATGATTATGGCCCCACCCATTCGTGCGAGACTTGATGGCGCGACATAGCCCAACCATATGTAGGCTCAACCCTTTCAAATTCCTACGATCGTCCTCGACGTAGAACAACTAAACTGAAGGGTTAGGAACTCTAATGACACGTAGGAGCCAAACGCTGCAGTGCTCCTTGGGGTTTTCATCGTTTCCCACTTACCCCATTTTGTAATCTATAATTATAATTAAGTCTTTAATTTGTTAATCCTTTATTATAATATTAGAGATAGAACTAACCCTTCAAGAACACTGTCCATTAAAGAATAAAATATTATTAGAAAGAAAAATAATATCTTGTGGTCAGGTCATTAGATTTAAATCCATGTTTACGAAAAAATAAATTCTAAAACTATATTAATAGATGAATTCAACTGAAAACTAAAACTAAAAATTTAAAGTTTACTGTGATTTTATATTACCTTTGACTAATCATTCTCCATACTGCATATGATTATCATGGGTTCTGAAATTTTCTCATCGCACAAAATGAAAGGCCTTTGAGATCTTCGGGACTTCTCAATTACGGAAGTCAGGGGTGGGTGCAGATTATTGACACTTCTAATAGCCTAAAGAGGTGAAGACTCAGATGATCAACTCCAAAATCAACAAAGGTTCATCATTATAAATCATCGACTGCACAGAAGGCAATTGAGACCTACTCAAATCTTTAAAATAACACCATACATTGTGGACCAGGTGATGTCAAGTAAGGGCAGACTTCGAATATGATACATGGCAAAAACCATGCTTACTATTTAATGAAGGTCTTCTACGATAAAGTCGTATATTTGAACTAAAAATGTCAATACTCAATACAAGTGCTTTTGGTTTTGGGACTAATGTGAACGTAAAATGTATCATTTTTAAATGTTTTTAATTAATATTTATGGTTTTTTCAGTCTCGGGATTATGTATTTTGATGTGTGTTTTTTTTTACTTTGGTGCAGTCGATCTTTCTTCACAGGAACTAGGTTTTCGAAGCGAAAAAGAGCCAAAAATGGAACAAATATCGCAAATTTGTCAAGTCGAGATGTCATACCACACTTCATACGACATATGGACTGGAGTATGACCCATACGTCGTGCATTGGACGTATGCTGGGTGTGCAAACGAAGCAGAGAGCGGCATAAAGTGGACCTGAACTCGTACTCCATTCCATACGGCGTATGGACGGAGTATGACTCATACGTCATTTCGTACAATGTATGGTTGGAGCAGAGCTCGTATTTAATGTACGGTTGGAGTAGAGCTCGTATTCCATTCCATACGGCGTATGGCCGGAATAGAGCTTTCAACAACACGTTAGCGGATGGGGATGAAAGGGGAAGCGACCCTTACCCAGGGCTTTGCAGACAGGGTTTCAGGAGGCTTTGGAGGACAATGGTCTTCGAGATGTTGATATTTATGGTTTTCGTTTTTTTCTTAAGAGAAAGGGTGACATGGACCGCATCAGATGGAATCCAATTAGACAGAGTGGTAGTAAAAAAAAGAATGGGATCTAGCCTACCCGGATACCACATTATTGCATGGGGTGATTTCAACATCCGATCATGCCTCAATCTTTTCAAATGGAAAGAAGGAAGAAAGAGGATGGAGGTCGAGACCTTTCCGTTTTGAGGAAAAAATGGGCACGAGATCTTCACTTTGATGAGGTTATCAGGAAGGCTTAAAGTTAGGACCAAGAGGCGGGGGACATGTTGAGAAAAATAGCGGGGGAGTTGACGACCTGGGAAGAGGCTAATCCTAAACCTCTAAATAAGAGGATTAAGGAGTGCATGTCTGGGATGAACCGACTAAAAAGTAGGTGGGACAGAGAAATTAAGGAGTGGGTTCATCAACTCTGTATGACATTGACGGGGTTGTTAGCCCAAAGAGACTATGCTTGGAGGTAGAGGTCTAAGCAACATTGGTATGTTGGTGGTGACTGGAACACGAGGCACTTTCATGCTAAAGCCTCCACGAGAAGGAGAAGAAACATAATCTAGAGATTGATTGATGATCAGGGCATAACGAGAGGGTGGGGGTCCGATTTGGAAAAAAAACAATGAATAACAATTTCGTCAAGTTGCTTAAAGGCGACCCTCATGAGCTAGATGTGGTTAGTGTATTAGTTCTAAGAACTATAACGATGAGTAGTTGGCATATCTCATCAGGCCAATTGTCAAACAGAAGTTACATAAGACACTTTTAAGCATGCAACCTTTAAAGGCCCCAGGTCTGGATGGATTTAACTTGGAGTTCTACCAGAGAAATTGGGACATTATGGGAGATCAAATTTATAAGCTCGTTCTGGATGTTTTCATGTTTGGAAAAATTCCTTAGTCACTGAACGATACTAATTTAGTCTTGATTCCAAAATCCAGGAGGCCGATTGAGATGGGCGAATTTCACCTTATAGCATTATGTAACGTGATTGATAAGGTGGTAACAAGGGTTATGGTTTCTAGAATAAATGGTTGTTTGCGGGTGGCGATTTCGGAGTCACAGAGTGCCTTTCTCAAAGGCAGATTGATCACTGATAACATCATCATATCGGGAGAGGTACTCTTTTCTCAAAACTCTAGGCGCCAAGGAAGGGTGGGGCACATGTCTATGAAGTTGGATATGCTAAAATCTTATGATAGAATAGAGTGAGAGTACATGGAGAAATTACTCAACGATATGGGTTTTGTGCCCCAATGGGTTGGTCTAATTATGGAGTGTGTTCGTTCATCGAGTTTGTGGGTGACGGCGGAAGGTCGAAGAGTAAGCCTAATTTTACAAAGAAGGGGAACCCGTCAGGGGGGATCCTCTTTCTCCATATCTTCTTCCCGTTTAATTGCTAAATATATGCAACACGGGCTTATGCATGGTACTCGAGTAGTCAGAGATGCCCCCTCAATTACCCATTTATTTTTTGAAGACAATATCTTCTTCTTTAGTTGGCATACGAGGAAGAGGCTGCAAGTTTGAAAAAGTTGTTGAGGAATAATGAATGTGCATCAGGCCAGCAGATAAATACGCGGGTAGTTAAGGAGAAGATAAATAATGTTTTAGGGATACACAAGGCGGAGGACGTCGAAACCTATTTAGGGCTCCTGGCAGTTGTGGGAAGGAACATGTACAGAACATTCAGTTACTTGAAGGACTGTATCAAGAAAAGATTGAGCAATTAGGATGAATTACTATTGAGTAAAGCAAGAAAGTAAGTACTTCTCAAAGTAGTGATTCAAGTACTACCAGCATATACTATGCGCGTTCATCTTTGACCTCATTCTCTGATTCGAGAAATTAAGACAATAATAAATAGATTCTGGTGGTCTCGCGATAACAAGACAGGAAAAGGCATCAGGTGGATTGATGGGCGGGTGGGGGGGGGGGGGGGGGGGGTTGTGTAGGAGGTTTAAGCTTTAAACACATGCATGATTCAGTATAGCTTTGCTTGGGTAGAAGGGTTGGAGGTTAATGCACAAGCAGGACGGTTTGGTGGCACGTATTTTAAAAGAAAAGTATTACTCGTTGATTGACTTTGTGTATGTTGATAGGAGAGGGGCGGTCAGTCCGATTTGAAGGAGTTTGTTGGTTGGACAGGATATTATCCGTCGAGGCTTGCGTAGGCAGATCGGGTCGGGAGATGCTTGTAATGTGTTGGGGTCCCTTGGATTTATTTGGAGAAGAGGATCATCCAGGATCAACCGCGAGTCGTTAAGGGGTTATCAGTCAATAGATTATTGGTCATGGGGCGAAGAGAATGGAACGTAGACCTAATTTCCAAGCTCTTCTCAAAAAGGGATGTCGAGGCTATTTTTCGCGTCCCATTGAGATTGGGTGCGGAAGATGACGTTTGGTATTGGAAGGGTACGAGAGACGAGTTATACTTGGTAAGGGTGGATTATAAGGAGATTCAGGCATGTAATGAGAGATGAAATCAGAATAATATGAATGATTTTTTGAAATGGGTTTGGTCCCTCCAGGTACCTCTAAAAGTTTAGCATTTCTTTTAGAGGGGGGATCAGGATCACTTCTTAATTTGCAAAACTTATGGGCGCTTAGAGTTCTAGTCTAGTTGAACTGTGAAATCTGCAGCGACCATGAAAGTGTAGAACATTATCTGTTTGAATGCCCCTAGCCTAGGAGGTTTGGGGGCGAGTTCCGAAGGCGTAGTAGGGTGCTCGGGTCTCACTAAGAGATTGGTTAGAGTCGTGCAGGGACTCAGGTGATAAGGATATAGCAGGTCAGCTCGGGATAGGGTGTTGGGAACCTAGAAACGCGAGGAATCAAAGGGTTTAGAATAATAAGTTGGTCTCCAGGGAGATAATACATCATGTCGCCATATTATTGGAGGAGATGGAAGGAGGTGCAGGTAGTAGGGCCTTTAGGATATACACCCTCCACAAGGGGTTCTCAGAAGTGTAGAAGGTCGAGTGCAAGAAGGGTAAAAGTCAACACAAACGGCTTAGTTTTGGGAGCTGGTGACGGTGAAGGGGCATTATTTTCAAGAACTCGGAGGGGTGGTCCTGAACGCCCGTTGTGTGATCTTTTCAGGATCTCAAGACCTAGAAGTCATAGAAGCGTTGGTTGTAAGGGAAGCTCTTTTATAGCCTTCACAGCTGGAGTGGAAAGTAAGGAAGGTTCTCGCTATCAATAGTATGAAATCACTCCTTTCCCCATTTAGAGGTGTAATTGATGATTGCAAGAGACTGTAAAGGGAAAAGCCCAGTTTCAGAGTTAATCATGTTCATCGAGAGTCTAACCAAGCAGCTCACACTCTTGCTCGTCATGCTCATGAATGAGCGTCATTGGTTTTTAATTTAGTTTGTAAGCCGAAGTCTGTACCAGACCTTCTAGCTAACGATTTTGTTTACTGAAATACAACATTTTTTTTTCCTGACAGATGGCAAAAAGCCTAACTTGATTACTTCCTCTTATAAGCATTTAAAACAATCAGAAAATTCAAAAAATAAAAACATTCGTTTTGAACAACAAAAAATAGTTAATTAAGTCGGACGAAAAAAAGCTAAACAAAATTCACGATAACGTGCTGCTCATAGTTTAAATTTTATGTCTCTGTCATAAAAAAATAGTAGTGACCTACATACTAATCCCCAGTTGAAAATCCACCACTCCTTTCTATCAACATTTAAAGTATGATCTGTTTATGTCAAGAATTCCTGGCAATAATATTAAATTGAAATCCGCGTTACGACATTAATTTTGTAATACCAAAATCAAACAGACCTTTGATCAAGACGCTTGGTAATGTCCAGCTCGCAGGCGCTAAATTACATTATTTTAAGACTAATTATGTTCGGACAAGGCAAGCACCAAAATCTGTCCGGCTCTTTCCTAAACCTCCCAATAAGAGACTAATGACTAATCCTAATTTGTCGGCTCTGATTCGAAGCTTCCAATTGTAACACCACCAACTGCGACCTTATTGCTGTTCCTTTTCACGCTCAAGTACCGTATCATTGCTCCTCTCCTGTCACTGTAAAATCGAACAAGCCGCGGCTGAAGCCAGAGCTCCCTACCCTTTCTCCCCCAATCTCTTTCGTACAATCTCTGTATCGTCGTATTCTTCAAACCCATCTCAATTTCATGCTTATTGTTACGGATTCGTAGCTCAGTTAAGTAAAGTTTCTTCCTTTTCGGTCTAGTTTTTGTTGATTTGATTTTCTCGAGAACCCTATCGGAGATGGCAACGCGAAGTTGTCGGCCGTACATTATCGTCTTGTTCGTGCTCTGTTTGGGTCTGCTTTTCTCCGCCGGGAACTCAGATCTAGCGGCCGACAGGGCGGCGTTGCTGGCCCTTCGTTCCTCGGTGGGTGGCCGCTCGCTTCTCTGGAACACCACCGAGACAAATCCATGTTCCTGGCAGGGAGTGAACTGCTCAGCGAGCCGGGTTGTGGAGCTGCGCCTTCCCGGCACGGGGATCTCCGGCCAACTACCGACCGGAGTAATTGGGAACCTCACGGAGCTTCACACGCTGTCTCTCCGCTACAACGCGCTATCTGGGTCGGTTCCGTCTGACCTGGCGAGTCTCCCCAACCTCCGGAACTTGTACTTGCAGAACAACATGTTTTCCGGTGAAATTCCTGGGTTTTTATTCAATATGCAGAATTTGGTTCGCCTGAATCTTGCGGCGAACAAGTTCACCGGCGATATCTCGCCGAGTTTCAGCAATTTGACCAGGTTGGCCACTCTCTATTTGGAGGAAAATCAGCTTGATGGAACGATTCCTGATCTGAATTTGAGCCTCGATCAGTTCAATGTTTCGTACAATAGGCTTGACGGGTCGATCCCGTCCAGGTTTTCTGGGTTTCCTTCAAGCTCCTTTGAAGGGAACTCGCTCTGTGGCAAGCCTCTCACTTCCTGTAACGGCACTGAGGGTGGGAAGAAGAAGAAGTTATCTGGTGGAGCAATTGCTGGGATTGTTATCGGATCAATAATTGGGTTCTTGCTAATCCTTCTACTTTTGATATGTTTATGCCGTAGAAAGAAGAGTGATAAAACAGCTACAAGGGACACGGCGGCAGTGAAGCAGGCTGAGGTTGAGATTCCAAGTGGAAGGATGCCTGCAGAGAGCAGTGGTGTTGCTGGGGCGGCCGCAGCAGCTCAGGCTAGGGCCGGTGCTAAGGCCGTTGGTAGCAAACAATTGGTTTTCTTCGGGAAGACCCAGAAAGGGTTCGACTTGGAGGATTTGTTGAGGGCATCAGCAGAGGTATTGGGGAAGGGCACATTTGGGACTGCTTACAAGGCAACTTTGGAAAATGGGACTGTTGTGGCAGTAAAGAGGTTGAAGGATGTGGCTGTAACAGAGAAGGAGTTCAGGGAGAAGATTGAGGTGGTGGGGAAGATGGCTCATGAGAATTTGGTCTTGCTGAGGGCTTACTATTTCAGCAGAGATGAGAAGCTTCTTGTCTATGATTACATGCCCATGGGAAGCTTATCTGCACTCTTACATGGTAACAATTCCTCTTTGTTTGTAGTTTCTGTTATACTTCTGTGTTTTTTGGTAATGTTATGGTTTCTGAATGTGTATTTTTTGACTGCCCTTAAATCTGATCCCTCAACTCTAGGCTTAAACCTTTAATTGAGTGCCAATCATGGTTTAATACTCTAAAAAGCTACATCAGATTCTTCAATTGCAATTTGTCTTCTTTATGCATTTTCCATCTGCATAGTTGACGTGCAAGTCATTATGATCTTTGCTGTTGGTTTTAATACTTCAACAGCTCTATAGATCCTTCGTATACACTCCAATGATGAACGGGCCAATAAAACATTTAAATGTCATTTGAAATTTATGTTAAGCATCTTGTTCTTTCCTGATACATTTGCGATAGTATTAAAAATCGAAACTTTTTGATACTTTGTTTAGAATAAATTAGTTTTCTGGATCAATGCAATTGACTTGTTCATGCAACCTTTGATTTTGGTTTACCTGATTTCTGTTTGGAATGGTACATTGCTTAATTTGTAAGTATATTTCTTTTAGGTCTAAGATGAGGTCCACCATACTGATTCCTTGATTAACTGAATCAGTGGATGAGTTATTTTATAAGAATCCATTGAAGTTTTGTCTACCTTAAAGTTTCGTCCACAAATCAGTTGATGCACAAAGTTTTGTCTACGTTGTGTGACTACCCTGAAGTTTTGTCCACGCTCTTGTGGGAGCATTAAAGTTTTGCCCACACTTTTGTGGGTGCGTTGAAGTTTTGTCCACACTTCTATTCAATCCGGGAAGCACTGCCCAGAGGCCCCAAACCATCATTCTGAACATCCCTATTACGTCAAAACAAAAAAAGTCGTGGACAAAACTTCAGGGTAGTCACACAGCATGGACGAAACTTTGTGCATCAACTCGTTTGTGGACGAAACTTTAGGGTAGTTTTGGACAATTATCCCTTTTCTTTAGGTCTAAGATGAGGTCCACCATACTGATTCCTTGATTAACTGAATCAGTGGATGAGTTATTTTATAAGAATCCATTGTTGGGAAAAATCGGGTCTTACCAAGGAGGATCACACCATAAGAGAGGCCCATGATATACACATTAGAGCTCTCGCTTGACCCAAAACACTAGCCTAGTAGTTCTTGGACCTCAGATTGTTGTGTCCACTTGTGAGTCTAGGTCCCACATCGGATAAATATGAGGTAAAAAAGGTTGATATACACCTCAGACCTATTGAGGTAGTATTTTTGGGCAAGAGTGGGCTCTAATGTATACATCATAAGCTCCCCAATACCATCAACTAAGTATTAGACTAAATAAATTGGATGTTTAAGTAAGGTCGTGTTTGCATATTTGAAACAAGACATAGTTTTGGTATCTTTCTCTAACATCATTTCGCGATTTTTGTCTTCTCAATCCAGGAAGCACAGGAGCCGGTAGGACTCCATTAAATTGGGAGACAAGATCAGGAATAGCCCTTGGTGCAGCGCGCGGGCTCACATACATCCACTCACAAGGCCCGACCAACTCCCATGGAAACATCAAATCTTCAAACATTCTCCTAACCACATCATATGAAGCCCGTGTCTCTGACTTTGGACTGGCCCATCTTGCTACTCCTACAGCCACTCCCAACCGTGTTGCTGGGTACCGTGCACCGGAGGTCACAGATGCTCGCAAAGTTTCCCAAAAGGCCGATGTCTATAGTTTTGGGGTATTGCTCTTGGAGCTACTAACCGGGAAGGCCCCAACCCATGCCATTTTGAACGAAGATGGAGTGGACCTCCCAAGATGGGTCCAATCTGTGGTTAGAGAGGAGTGGACTTCTGAAGTGTTTGACCTTGAGCTCCTGAGGTACCAAAATGTTGAAGAGGAGATGGTTCAGCTCTTGCAACTTGCTGTTGACTGCACGGCTCAATACCCTGATAATCGCCCTTCCATGGCTGATGTGGCGAGACAGATTGAGGAGATTTGTCGTTCTAGTATGCAGCGAGGGCAAGATGAGGATGACGTTACAGATCTGTAGACTTGTTCAAATCAGGAGCACTGTCATCTTCCATTCTTGTACCATTTTTAAGGTGCAGTTGATTTATTCTTCTTTTCTGAGGATCAACTGTTTATGTTATTTAATTTTCAATTCTTTATACTATTGTTCTTGGTTTTCATTTTAGATTTTTCCATCAGAGTCGTGTAATTTTGCTGTTAGTTCTGTAACTGGTGGGGTTTTTAATACCATTATTACATGTTTCTTGGTTGTGTGAAATGGAAACAATGAGACTTGGGTTTGCTAAATGGTGTTGTGATAAACTTGTACGTTGGCTTATAGTCAAGTTTGATTTGCTTGAGAGATGATCGGTATATTTGGTTTGTAGACATTATGTTATCAACAAGGCTTGACTGCTCTGGACGTGATCGTTAAATTAAATGTACCTATATGAACCGAATAAGTTACTCCACACTCTTGAATTATATCGCACTTACATAAGCTCTTTTGGTACTCTTCTGATTAGGAATGACAAATGGGTGGGTATACCATGGACTGTGTTCCTCCAGTTTTATTTTCGCTTCATACCTATTTGGGTATTCAGGAATACCCATTTTCGCTTATATATTGCAAACATCAGTTTCTTCTCATTTTTTCATCTTGAGGAGTCTTCTTTTAGCTATATTCTTTAATAATTACAAAATGTACCCTGAATTTATCTTTTAGCCATCTTCTTTAATAATTATAAAAATGATGATTTAATCCTCACATCGTTCATAAGACTTGAAATAATAATGTATAGCAGATGGTTTTGTTATGCATTCGTTCTTATCCAACTCTCTTGCTTAGAATTTCACAATCAATCTAAACGTGAACAGTATAAGTCTTTAGAGAATCAACTTGATTATCTTTGTCTCATAAGCGCTTTTCTTTATCAGCAATTTTTTTTTATAAATAACCAATGTTTTCAAACGGAAAACAAAGGCAAGGGTAAACCTTCATTACAAACCTGAGCATGCCAAACTGGCACCTCCAAACAGTACAAACACCCCATGAAATGGGAACTAAACAGGTCTGTAAACCCTAATTTGTCTAACATGAAGAGCACAACTAGATCCTACAAAGGACAGAACAACCAGGTAATACCCAACAAGGGGTAAACCGAACCACCCTACACCGGGTACAAAGGTCTAAACTTTAGAAAACCACAGTGAAGCACTAACAGGCCAAACGAGAGATTGAGACGCAGCTCATCCAAAACAAACACACATAAAAATAAAAGGCCAACAACAACGAAAATAAAACAGTTGAAAAACGGTCTTCAAACCAAGGTTTAACCAACATGAAGCCCAAAAGCACAGCTCCAGCAAAGACCAAGTATCACGAACCAATCTAAAGCCGGACAGGGAGCTCTGAAGAGCGTCCCACCTGCACCACAACCCCCACCCACCAAATCTCCCAACACCCCAAAAGAGGGCTGTCAGAATAAACTTACCCCCACCCTGGTGAACCCGATCAAACCCCCTAAGAACCCTATCCTTAATCTTCGATGTATCGTTAGGAAAAACACCCAAAGTAGGCCAACACCATCACTTGGGCCTCGACCACAGAACCGGGCCGAGAAACAGAAGAAAAAGGAAAAGAATGAAGAGAAGAAGGACCAGATTAAAAACAGGGAAAGGGGAGAGGTAAAGGCCAAATCTGCCTCTCTCCGATCTCAGATCGAGACCTCGTCGGTGGCCAGCACCAGACCGACGACCACAAGGGGAGAGATCAAGTTCAAGGAAAACGAGATAGCAGATCTAGCGAGGTAGGAGGCCGGTGTAGATGCAAGTAGAGAATCGAACCTTACCGGTAACAGACGAGCTCGCAGCAGCCACGGCCAAAAGTAGTTTGCTTCCGTGCAACCCGAACAGAGCTTCAAACCATCGAAAACGGAGGGCTCCCACCATCACCTCTGTTTCTTCATAACCAAGGTCAAAACGACCCAACCCCTCGCCAGAGGCTACGCTCCGACGAGGCTCGGAAACCACCGAGAAACGATGAAGCCAAACAGGGGATCTGGGCTCGGCGACCACACCACTTTGAAGCACGAAACCCAGAGGAAAAAGGAGCAAATCAGAGGTCTACAAGGTCAAATCTGCGTCATCCACACCTAGAAAAAATGTCCTACTAGTAGATATGAGGAAAAACGTCCCACTAGTAGATCTAAGGAAAAACGTCCCACTAGTAGATCTGAAGAAGCCGACCCCGAAGGTGAAGTCACCACTACGCCGGAGAGAGAACAAAACTGGAGGAAGAACAAGAGAAGAGATCGGAGAGGGAAAGGAAAGGGATGGAGTCGGATGGTGTCACCGGCATCGTCGCTAGCTCCGAATGAAACCAGATTCGACGCCGGTGACGGCGAAGAAGAAGGAGAACTAGGGTTTGAAAGGAAAGTTAGAGAGAGGGGAGAGGATTTTTTTAGAGAGAGAAACGTAATCGTCATTCTTAACTGATAAGGTTAATTCAGAAGCGCTTCTTGTAGTGACTAATCAACATTTCGTCGAATCACTGTTAGGGGGTGCTTGGGTTATGTACTTCCATCCCAAACTCACCCCGATATGTTACATATATAAAAATGTGGATATTAACCAATAAAAATCATTGGTCTAGTGGTAGAATGGTTTCATGCTCCGCCGTTACCGCTAAGCTCGTACACAATTAAATTATTGTAATCATTCAACGTTATGTATACAATATGGAGGGTAGATGGGTCCCCAATACCCATGCCATACCCAGTGATGGATTCGGCCTTTTCAACAAAGTGGGCACATATTTTTTTATATATAATTTTGTGAGGTATGGATCAAAGGAAGAGGCGTCTCGGGCCGTTATTTGCCTTAACGGATTCAATATCAATGGCTTCTCATTGTTTTTCGCTATTGCTCGGTGCCGGAAGGAGTTGTCGGCGAGCTATGCTAAAAAACAGAGCATCGGAGTAAGTGGGTCGTCTGGTCAGGATCTCGTCTTGGCTGAAGTATTGCAGTTGCAAGGGTCTGGAGGGACGACTGGCGTCCTTACCGGCGTTACACCGGTGTTTACTCCTCAGATTGATGATGCTTCTCCTTCGGATTCGATTACGATTCGTGATCCCGGGAGTCAGGGGCTTCACTCAATTTCCAATATTGGATCGCAATCAGTGGGGCAATCAGGGGATTTGATTTTGGATTTGAATCAATCTCCCGAGATTAGCGCCGGCTTGCGTGAGGAAGAAGTATCGAAGGAAGACGACGACACTGTTGACGTGGGTGGGCTTGTCTGTCAGGTCATTTCCGGTTCTGTTTCACCGGCCCATACGCAGCAGGTTCTGAATGACGAGGGAATTGCGGCTCCTGAAGTTACGGTCGATGGTGTGTATGGGGATGGACCGATTCACCTTTGGCCTGGCTCTGGGCCTAAGTTGGATTAAAACCCAACTGGTAAGGACCAAAGTTCAGGCTTTATTGGGTCGGGTTTAAGTCCTATTGGGTCGGGTTCAGGCCCTATGTTTTCGGGTCGGGAGCCCCAAGCTCCATCAAATTCCGTCGTGGTTTTGGGCGTTAATTCAACAGGTCTTTCGACTCATCAGGTGGAAAATAACGATCCTTCCGGATTTCAAATGAGTAGTCCGTGGAAGGACGCTCTCTTACAACCTACAAAGTTTAAGGATCGCCTTTCGAAGCAGGCTCCCTCTAGAGTTTCGAATCGTCAGAGTCGGCCTCCAATTTTTTTTGATGATTACTACACTTGCGAAATCAAACCAGTACGTTCCTTAGGTCGGTATCCTGTGGACATTGGGAAACAGATTTCACAAGTTAAAGCAGCTCAGCTAGCCCATTTAGCTAAAGCCTTTGATGATCCGACTTTGACTTCAGAAGATAAAGAATGGGTCACTGATGGTTGAATGTAAGAACCGCCCCCGGTCGATCCCGGTCGAACCGGTGATTTCTGCGAAGTTTGACTTTCGGCCGGAAAAGTCAACCGATGACTCCGGAAGTCGTTCGGGACCTTTCTGGGGCCCAAAAAGCTTAGTCGTCATCACGGATAGCTTAGTTGTCCATTTCCTTTCATTTGATTGTGATATTGAAAAAGTCAATTTTCAGTCAAACAAGAACTTTTTATCGACTAAAATCCAAATTTTATTAGAGTGCTGGATTTTATTAGAGGAAAGTGGTCTCCACTAGGAAACTTGTCTCTATTGGCTTGAAGGAGAAGAAAAGGACCTCTATTGACCTATTTACCCTCCCTTGTGCTTAAAGAAAGGAATTGAAAGGAAGCGGTAAAAAGGGCTTTTCTCACAATAGGTTTGAATACATTTGGAGCAAACAACTAAGCCCATTCCTTAGTGTTGCAGCCGAAAATCACAAAGGGAGAGAGAAGTGAAGAACAACTTAGCTTGAGGAGGAAGAAAGAGAGAAAAAGAAGCAACTTTGATCCATTTCTATACCATTTCTTCTCCAAAATCTTCCCTTCTTCATCATCTCATCTTCCTAAAGGTTTGTACATTCTTAACTTCTCATTTCAATCATTTTCAAGTTGTGGGTTTTTCTAGAACTTGTTGAGCTTTGATTCAATTGGTGTTAGATGGTTGTTTAGTGAAGTAATAGTGAAGGTTTTGGCTAGGATTGAGTTATTTGTTGAAGCTTTGCTGAAACCCATTGTGGGTATGGAAGTTTGTGGGTTTTGATGACTGTTTTGGAGCTTGAGGTGGGTAAAAATGGAGTTTTGGTGTTGGTTTTCGCATAAAACGAGTTGGGGAAGAAGCAGCTCTGGTTTGGCACCGAATGGGACCCGGAGAGGGCCAGGCTCCGGCACGGTACGCGGCGCGGAACGGGCCATGTTCCAGCACGGTACGCGGCGCGGAACGGCCCAGGCTCCGGCATGGAACGCCGCGCGGACCATGTCTGGTTCTGGGCCGGTCTGTGGCACGCGCCGTGTCCGGTTCTGGGCCGGTCTATGGCACGCGTTGGGTCGGGTTCCGGGCCGGTCTGTGGCACGGGCCAGGTCGGACTCCGTGCCGGTTTCCAGATCCGTGGGCTGTCCAAATTGGGCCTATTTTGGGCCCAATTTGTCCTTTAGGCCCAAGTGTTGTCGTTAAGGGTAATGTAGGTGATTTAATTAAAAACCGTCTTTGTATAGTTATTTATTATAGCTTTCATTTTGATCCAAGACCGTGGAACCGAGCTCAAGGAAGGAGGATGACTTTGGGACCCCGTGAGATGACGAGGAGGAGGATAGCCAGGACGTCAGCAGCTAGGAGTATTTTAGCGTTGGAGTTTTCAAGGTAGGGAAAAGTCGTAAAACTCCACTCTTAATTTAAGAATCCTAATAGTATGCCTACAAAATAATTAATAACCGGAAAGGTCCTAGTATGCCTAATAGTTTAATCGCTTTCAATACTTTGGCAAATTGTCGTGCTGGTAGATTTGTCATGTTGAGCCTTAGGATTGCTTGTTGAATGTACTTTGTGATGATTGTTCGTTCTTAGTATCGATGCATGCTCCATCTTTAGGTTAATATAAGGGTCACACTAAACTAGATGAATTAAGATGATAGTAATAAGAATGATTGATCTTTGTTATGATTGGTCGAATGAATGAAATGAATGGGATGTGATTGGTTGAATGGATGTGTGAATGTGTATTGATTGTGCCTAATGATATGATCGGTGAGTGATAGACCGATGGAACGTGGTTGGTAAGCAATGCCAGTAAGCTTGGTTTGACAATGTGTATGGTGATATTGGTTTGACAATGTGTATGGTGATATTGTGTTTGGTATGCTGTTGTATGGTTTGAGTGTGTACCCCGAGGTGGACATTCCGGGAAGATACCTAGTCCGATGTGCGGTTCCGGTATGGTATATGTTACTTGTTTCACCCCGATGTGCGTTTCCGGGAAGACGTCCAGGCCGATGTGCGTTTCCGGTATGACGTGTGGTTGTTTACCCCGAGGGAGTATTTCCGGGAAGATATCTAGGCCGATGTGCGTTTCCGGTATGATATATTACTTGTTCTACCCCGATGATCCATGGTCCTTTGGAGACATTTCCGGTACCCCGATGATATGTGTTCTTGGGAACATTTCCGGGAGTCCCGACGATATGTGCCTCCTCTGGACCGAGAGGCATTCCATTATGAGGTGTTGGTTCATGTGTGGACCGGAGACCATGATCTTGATTATCTATACGTTGTACTCGTTGTTTCTTCAGTTAACTCGATTGATGTTTAAATTGTCTCTCGTTGATCTCTTTTGAGTACCATCTTTGATCAAGTATTACATTTCTTGTCGATCTCTATGATACTTTGACTATATGTGGATCTGAGTATTGTAGTCTAAATTATTGTTGTTCCGTCACTTTTGTGTTCAGTAGCTGTTTTTATTAAAGACTAAACTGCCTTTCCTTGAGTCACCATTTACTTAAGTTTTGAAATTCCTGTTGGCCTTTTATCATAGTATCTTTTGGATAATTGTGCTATTTGAGTTTCTTTGTCAAAGCGGGGATCCTTTACTACTTTTTCCTACTGAGCGTAAGCTCACCCCCCTGTGTTTACTGTTGTTTTACAGGTTTCATTGCTGAGTAGGCTGTGGGACGTCTCAGGGCTCGGGAGCTCACTGAGGGTCCGGGTGTTACTGTGTTAGAGCCGTACCTTCGCTTTTTGTATTAAACTGTGTTACTTTTCGTTTCAGTTTGAGCTTTTGACTCTTCGGTTGGACTTGATTTGAGATTTACTCTGAGAACTATGTTATCAAAGTTTATTTAGTTAGCTTTATTTATTGTTATTTTAACTCATGTCTCGAGTCCGTTCAAAACCGGATTTGGGACGTGACATTGAATTAGTGTCTCATTTTGGTTTTTTGTTTCGGGTATAGTACCCGCAGCTCCCTATGAGAGCTTCTTTGTAATGGTTGCCTTTGGTTAGATACTGCTTGGATCTAACTTTTTTTAAATAAAAAATTTCGCGCTTATCCAAAAAAAGAAGGATAGAAATAACGTTAATTTTTTTAATATCATACAAAAAGTAATAACTAATACTTATTACAAAACATAATGTCGAAGTTTCATATTTTGAAAATGTTGTAAAACACTTTTATCCTCAATACAAATAAAAAAATATTTTTCTAAACGAATACGATATTCATTGACCTCTTATTTGATTTCTTTATCTTCATATTAAAAAAATTTGAGACAAATTTTCTTTTGAAATATCCCCCCACGACAACTTTATGAAGAAAGCTGAGTTTCTAAGGTGTGAGGTCATTGCTGTTACTTCAAGAGACTTGGCAATTCCTACATGATATTGTTGTTTTTATGTTGATGACATGCTAAAAGCAGAAGAAGATCTTAAAAAGATTGAGAAGTTGAAGAAGAGGTTGTCAAAGGAGTTCGAGTGAAGGATCTCGGGACTGCAAAGAAAATTCTCAGGATGAGGATTACGCGGAGCAAAGAAGGGATAAAACTGTCACAAGAAGATTATGTGAAGAAGGTCGTTAAAAGGTTCAACATGGACGATGCCAAGTCTGTTGGAACTCCCTTAGGCAATCACTTTCGGTTGTCTAAAGGCGACTCGCCCGTGACAGAAGAGGACATGGCGTACATGGATAAGATTACCAATGCTTCGGCTATCGGAAGTCTTATGTACGCTATGGTATGCACGAGACCGGACATTGCACATGCAGTGGGAGTTGCGAGTGGATTTATGAGTGATCCGGGAAAATAACATTTGGAAGGTGTGAAATGGATTTTCAGATACCTTAAAGGAAGCTCAAATACGACATTGTGCTTTTGGAAGTCCGATATGGGACTTGAAGGGTTCGTTGACGTGGACTATGGTAGTGACATCGATAGTATAAAGAGTATGTCCGGTTATGTTTACACATTCGGAGGTACTACAATCAGTTGGGTCTCAAAGTTGTAGAAGATTGTCGTTCTTTCTAGCCGCAAGGCTGAGTACGTGGTCGTGACGGAGGCTTCGAAGGAGATGATTTGGCTTCAGTCTTTTCTACAAGAGCTGAGACATAATCAGGAGGGCAGTGTTCTCCACTACGACAGCCAAAGCGCCATTGACTTGGCGAAGAACCCGACGTACAATGCTCGAACGAAGCATATACAGCTTCGTTACCACATCATCCGAGAGGCTTTAGAGAATGAGATGCTAGTTCTCGAGAAGATCGCAGGTAATGAGAATCATGCAGACATGTTTACGAAGGTCGTGCCGAATGAGAAGCTAAATTTGTATGCAACTTCAGTGGGCTTAACTGAGTGAAGAGTCGAGCCACCGCTTGCAAAAGCTTAAAGACATGTGATATAGATTAGTCTTCAAGTGGGAGATTGTTGGGTTGTGAAGCCTAATGGGCCTCGCGGGCCAACTCTGGAAGCATCCAAGATAGAAAAAAGAAGGAGGATTCAAGATAAGGATAAGAACTGTCCAAGATAAGGATAGAGATAGTAGAGTGATATAGATAAAGAAATACCAGAGTGTGTAATCCATTGGAGATTATAGTGAAAAGCTTTACAGGCAACAACTGGATGTAGTTCCTATTCTGGGAGTGAACCAGTATAAACTCTGGTGTCATTTTTCTTTTATCATTTATTTATTTTCATCGTTCTTCGGCGACAATAATTAGGCTTAATTCCTTTCAGTTCTATCATCAATTAATCGAAATAACATGAATCGGGATTAGGTTTGAGGAATTAGATATGTTTTTCGTTGCTTATACGAACACTAAAACCCAACAATGTGTCGTTCGAGAATTGGAAACGGCAGGGTGGAGTCACGACCCTCAACAACGAGTTATTATTGCTCGCCCCCGTATCGAATCTCGATAGCGAGTCAATCCCGCTCACCAACACTTTTGAAAGGAGTAGCTTTACGTTCTTTTTCACGCTTCTTTGTACTTGTTTTCGTTTCATATATAAGACTGCTAGTTAGTCCATTTTCTTGCCTTGCTTCTTAAGTACGTGTTTGGTGTGTCTGGAATCTCCATCTCTTACTTCCAAAAGTTGCATTTGATATTCACCTATTTTTAAGCATAACATCAACATTCGGTGGTTGTTGATCTATATCACATGTCCATGACAAGGAGTGGGCTTTAGGGCCTCGTAGAGATGAGAAAAATGGGCCAAAACGAAAAAGAACAAAAAAAAAATCAAAATATAGCAGCTAGAGCCTACAAGTTGTCCTATTCGTACGTAGAACGGTAGAAGATCAGATGCTCGTGTTCATATTCAAGTTCATGCATAAGTTCATGCATAGTTGCAGTATTGGCTTCAGTTGGTTGTATTGGACCTTACTGCCGCTAATACTGAATATCTGGTCAACGTCTCTACACGGACGACTTCTTCAACAATGGAGAAGAAACACACTGGAACTCCGTACATCCAAAACGCGCAATTGCAGTCAAACCTTCTTCATTACTCGCTCGCTTGCTAACTCCAATCATTATAACCAACATCTAAACTAATTATTATTACTTAATTCTACACACAATAACTTAATCACTCCGCGTTTGTTTGCGTATACAATGATTACTCGTTCGAAAACTCGTTCGTTGAGTCGGGAGCGGGCCCTCAAGTCCGCTCTTTCAGTATCGGTTTTGTGGAAAGCGTCTCATAAAGCGCGGATGAAATCAGGGGTTGCTCAGTTAGTTTGCCCGTGTTTTGTTCGTGTCTGTTATGTTTTTCTTTCTGATTGTTTGGATAAAGTTATCTCTTATAGCTCCCCCTTTAGCGGAGTTCCTCTGTAAACGTGGCATTGGTCCTTTGTCCCCAGCCTTATTTTTCGTTGAAATAAGTCTTTTTATAATAAAAGTCCGAGCTTATAAAAAAGAATCACTACGCGTTTGTTAACTAACCATCACATCTTTTAATTTGTTTACCTTCTGGATGTGAACTTAACGAACACAATCCAAAGATAATAACAATCAACAGAGTAAATTATCACCAAGCTAGGGGTTTTGAGTCACAGATAATTTTGTTAGAAGTTGTCACTCGAGCCTAAGATCGTACAAGAACACATGGATGAGTCGATGACCAAGAAATGAAACCCCAATTTGTCAAAGTTGTTATGTTTTTATTTTCGTGTGTGATGCATGAAAACTGAGTGATAGAAATGCATGTGGTTGACAAATATATAATATATTTGACCCGATATTGATTTGAAGAAATCAAACTATAGCTCATTGAATCGTCCAACTCCAGCACTTGCATGGCTGTCCGGAGACGTTGATATTGTTTTCTTTGTTACGTACGGATAAGTATGATAATTAAGTAGTAGAATAAACCCACAAATATAGAAATATTATTATTAGTGAGTTTGAGTTTGATATGAAACTAATAAAAAAGAAGCATTGGTTGCTTGAAACATGGCTATATACGGGACCATCTTCTGATAAACTGCACCGTTTTGCTTAATACCCAAGTTTATTCAACTTACAGTACAGTCTAACCATAACCCACAAATCAATTATTTCAGGTTGTAACTAAATTTTTGCAGTCCCTTTTTTCGTTGTGGTTTCAAGTTTGTACTAAGTTAAGTGTGTTATGAAAACGAAAGTGTCACGCTTGGAACATAAGCAAGTTAAGATGAGGGGGAGCTGTCTGAAGGGGACTCGCACGTGCGGGACGCGTCCCCTGGGTGCTGAACACGTGTATGAAGAAATCACTAGAAAAAGCATACTCGAAAAAAGAAAATAAAAACATAATATGATGGGGGAAGTTAAAGTGGGAAAGAAACAATAAAATAATGGATTTATATATATGGGTGTGAAGGTTGTGGCTTTTGTTACATTGTAGATTTTAGGTAGCAAAAAACAAGTTGTTTTTATTCTAAGAAGCTATTTTATCAGTAAAGGGAGAGAGAGAGAGAGAGAGAGAGAAGAAGAAGAAGAAGGATGGGGAGGCAACCATGCTGTGACAAGGTGGGGTTGAAGAAAGGGCCATGGACTGCTGAGGAAGACAAGAAGCTCATCAACTTCATCCTCTCCAATGGCCAATGCTGTTGGAGAGCTGTTCCTAAGCTTGCAGGTACTTTAGTTGGTTCGGGTCTTTCTGTTTTGTCACATAAGCCTGATAGATTTCGAATCTGTTTCGTTTCATAAAAATCGTTGATCAAACGAATGTTTCTTCTTCGAATATTAATGGGTACTAATTTTTGTACTGATTACGATTCGATTGCAGGATTGTTGCGGTGTGGGAAAAGTTGTAGGCTGAGATGGACAAATTATTTGAGGCCGGATTTGAAGAGAGGCCTTTTATCCGATCATGAAGAGCAATTGGTCATTGATCTTCATGCTCAACTTGGCAACAGGTCCTCCCTCAGTTCATCATTTTCAGTTCTTCTTCACAACATGTCTAATTAACTTTTTAATTAATTATCCATTGTAATCACATCCCTACCGACCACGTCTCGGAAAGGAGGAGACACGGTCGGGTAGGTCCACCAATAGTAAAAAAAAGAAAGAATGGGAACCAATGAGGTTCGAGGAATTTCACCACCAATTACATTATTACATTACAAATTACAATGTTTCATTAATATCCGCGAACGATCTCGTTTCATCCGATGATGTCTGATGGTTTGTTGGTCGCAGGTGGTCGAAGATTGCTTCCCATATGCCTGGTCGGACGGACAACGAGATCAAAAACCACTGGAACACACATATCAAGAAGAAACTGAGAAAAATGGGCATCGACCCTCTCACCCACAAACCACTCTCACCGGCCGGTAACGTTGACCAAACCCAAAAAGTCAACGATCAAGAGATCGGTAGTAGTAGCAGCACTGAGATGATGAATGGTATACAAAAGATTATAACTACATTGGAGAATGACGAAGAAGACGATGGTCGAGGATTGTTGCAGGTCATGGATGTGTTCGGCACAGACGAGGTCGCAATGATTGAGCCCCATGAAATCTTGGTCCCGAACTCGTCAGCTCCATCATCGTCGACCTCTTCTTCCTCTTCTTCTTCTTCTTCAATCGGTACACTTGTTGAGGAGTACCTGAATTTCCCCGATCTCGATTGGCCTGAACAGCATGATGATCAGTACATTTCCGACAACAATCTGCAGCCTAATTTGTGGAACGAGGACTTTCTGAGTAGTTGGGATGAGCTGGTCAACGATCAAGAGCAGCAACAAGATGTTGACAGTGATCAGATTAATCAGGATTACCCATCACTTAACCAGTACCAGAAAATGGTCTTTGATGAAGAATCTTCGTGGGCTTTTGGTCTATTGTGAATCTTATGTCATTTCTGATTTGGGTTTCTCTGTAATTTTAATTTTCTGGAAGAAAAAAAGAGAGAGGAAAATAAGAAAGAAAAAAATCAAGAATTGTGGGAAAATCCCATCTCTGATTTTTTTTGGGTATTTCTTTTTCATTTGTTGAACAAAAATAACAGTGAAAATTGTATGTATAAAATATTAAATTCATGTATGGAGTTGGAACGGCTGTATGAGGAAAAACAATACATTTTTTTTTTCTGATTAGAGAAGTTTTATAAGCATTATTCTCAAAATGAGATATAGGCAGTCTGCACGAGGGCAGACTAATACTACGAACTACAAAAAATCAACAGTAACAAATGTGGATATACCATCCAACTACAATACTAACTAAAAACAATAAACGAAAAAACAGAAAAGAAAAACATAACCACCAGCCTAGATAGCCCGACCAGAACGACTTTGAACCAAAGGACTCCTGCAGCTCGGAAACGAGAGCCCTTGCCCCGAATCAAAGAACTAAAAGAAACAGGACATAAACCAGCACAGAATTTCTCCCCGCCACAGACCCCCACCAAAGCAACAAAGATCAACCCACATCCTTGCTCCTCCGTGGGATGTCCGGAGTAGTTTCCGAGTCAGACAGATCGCACTCCGGACCAGGGGGACGCAATTTTGCATCTAACATATCAAGTTCCTTCCTGAACTTTCGGCGGTAGTCATGGATTTGAAACCCATTTTGCTACAATAAGCCGAAGCCTTGGTCACTAGCTGCAGTTTGCTCAAGTCTATAGTAGGCCCGGGCCTGTATGTATCAGCCGCCAAAGTCCGATCCGATAGGTTACCTGAATTACCGCAGAGTTCCTTACCCTTAAGCGTGCGCTTCTTCTTACGGAACAGGAAGTTGCTCGACATTGTTCTCTCGGAATCACATGTACATGTTGGAAACTTCGTGTCAGGCACAATCATGTTTGTATGTACCTGTACTTAGTCCAGCCCTACTCCCCCAGTGAACGATGGAGAAGGAGTCACGCTCTCGAGCTCCATACCTTGGACTCGCGGACTAGGAAACATGTTTCCTAAGACTTTTTTCCCGGATTCGCTTGATACTGAAAGCGTCGCCAGCACCATATCAACAGGCTCCCTGAGGTGAGAATCAGAGTGGCTATCCTTAACGGAATCTTCATAATCTTCGCCCTCACCCCACCGAGACCCTTCTGCAACATACACATCAGGCACAGACGCATCTTCAACGACCAAAGGCAACACCGAGACAACCGTGTCACCTAGTCCCACTTCCATAATCCAAACTCTCAGCCAGGGACTCCAGATTCGCACGACTCCACCCATGGTAAGGAACCCCGACAAACTTGACCCAATTGAACACACCTCCCTTACTAAGTAAAGCCTCTTTGTCGAGACCCATGACAACCTATTGAGACATCCAGACCCATCTTGTGAGAACCATTCGATCTTCTATCGATTTGTCCAAACAAAGGATCAAGACGACTTTGTTCCCTAAAGCCTTAATCTTGACGGTAGACTCTCCCTATCAAACAAACTCATCCTACAGATCGGCTGGCAATACATTCTCTCGAAGCACCCCCAACCAACCCTCATCGACCTCTGAAGCCCGAGCATTATTAACCTGCAAAACTAGTGGCGTCCTTCCACCCCGAGCACGCTCCTCCCTTTATTTGTTAATGGAGTCTCGTAAATCCCTAACATGTCTTTGTTCTCAAGCTTGAGCAAAAAATAACTTGTGAGAGCCCAACGTGGATCCATTAACCTTTCTCACCGCCTTATCAAAATCAGTCCCAACCCGAAAGGATACAAAACCGAAGAATTTACCTATCTGATTTCGATTCGTTGGAATGTTAATATCGGTAACATCCGCAACCGTGCCAACGATCGCTTTCAGACCTTCAGTTGTCGTCCCTTCCGGTAAATTATACACAAAGACCTTGTGATCGGAGAGGGAACCCGGATCAGCAACTCCCGTCCGGTGAGCACCTTCCCTGTGCGAATCCTTTCCTTTGGGCCCTTCCTTGGCAGAATCGACATGCACTCATTTGCCTTTCTCTGTCTCCCTTGCCACTGCAACTTGTTCTGCAGACAATACAACATATAGGAGCACCATATCTTACCGAAATCGTACACGAGATCAGCCAAAGTGAACACTGATCGCGTGAACCACACAAATCAGCCGAAACTGGACTCACACTTATCAAAGAAGTCAGAACCCGATCAGCCGAAGTGTGCGCCGAGAGTATGGGCTACAGGGGTACCGGTGTTACCAGACACGAGCGATCCCCACTGCCATCATCGAGTCGGCGACGAAGAGGGACAAAAATCTGGCTCCCTACGATGGTGCGCGAGATGGCTTCCAGAGACTGTGATTCCCGATAACCGGATACAGGGAGAAGCGTCGATACCGTGAAGCACCCAGGGACGACTATCCAATACGGTTGCCACGAGAAACAGATTAGTTGTCATATGTAATGTTCTAAAACATGGTTATTTTAAAAGGTGGCTTGAGAGTATGAAGTGAGAAGTAGCCCATAAACAATAATTAATTTTAATTTACTCCCCGCAAACTTCCATCTCCTCGCTATTGGGTCGTCGTTGCTACCTTTCCCACCACCATGAAAAATTATGTCACCTCCTCCTCTCTCATGCTACAAATGGCAATGGGATCTCCTCCACTATTATTTTGTTGCTGAAAGCCTCCACCATGGAGCTCTCAGACATGACCGTCGACAAGCATGTTTCTCATTAAGATCCTTTCTGGATGACTCCACAGGATTTACAACACTCCACCTAGGCCCTCAGTCTGGCCCTAACTCCGGTTACTCCAAGCACTGTCCTGTTGTCCGCTAGTGTTACCCCTACCATTTTCAGGTTGGGATTGTCGTTGTCGATCATTTCATCGATTGTTGAGACTACTGAGGAGATACAAAATCATCTTGGGGCATTTTCCATTGATGCAGATCTGGAAGACGAGGATGTTGTGGTGGTCATCCCACTCAAAGCCATCTCGACAATGTCGGATGGTTGACATAGACATTCACTAGTCGGACGGATTGTGACCAACATAAGGTGCAATCCGAAGGCTCTATGTGGCGTCATGATCCATATATATATGGAAATTTCGCGGTTTGGAGGTCGATTGTCTGTCCAAAGAGGTGGTGGCTTTCCACTTTCCGACTAGCACAACGACGGAGAGCATCCTCCATAGGGTCCCTGGGCTTTTAGTGGATACCCGCTGATCTTGGTACCTCTCAGACCCTACTTGCAGCCAAACACGATCCCCCTTATGCTTAATGGAGATAGGAGTGAGGGCGTTCAATGTCCCGAGAGATGCATAGACCGCCCATGCCGAGCTATCTTGGCCAATGCCCTGGGCACTAAGGTAACACCCGCACCCTTGTCGGTACTTCGCATGTGGGATGATTATCTCTAGTTCCGATTTAGATTGGACATAGATAGGCCACTCCACCGGAGAATCCGTCTCCGATTCTCGGGTCACTTGGAGCCTACGAATGTCGATCTCTAATATGAGAAACTACCGGGCTTTGTGTCCGTTGTGGGAGACTTAACCATCAGATACTGTCTTGTAAGGCAATATTTTAGGAGGAGGATGAGTCCAAGTATGATGAATCCCTTCGAGATTTCGACACGGAGCAACTTCTTAATTAAGGCAGGGGGTCATAACGGGTTTCACCGGTTAACAAGTTACTCACCTCTTTTACTCTACATAATGAGAGGAGAAAACCGAGGGGTGGGAGTATTTCTCTCCCATCTCCGGGCTTCCTATCACTTCTTGCAGAAAGGGAGTCTACCTTGAAGACCTGTGATTTGGCTAACGAGCGTCCCGAGGGGATGACTCCATGAGTTCAGTGGGCGCATTCTAGATCGTTAGACGGGATATGCGAGATCACAAAGACCTATGATTTGACTAACGAGGATTGGGAAGATGGACGGGATGCACTTGAGGGACAAGACAACTACATCAGCGGGAGCAATGCACAATCACTAACATCTTTTATGGAGCACTTACAACGGGAGGTTTATGACCGCTTACTGATCGAAAAAGAAGAAAGATCCTTGGGAGCAACTAGGTGGGTTAGGCCTCATACGAATAAAGGTCCAGAAGACAAAGGGGAGGGCCAGACGTGTCAGTACTACACTCGTACTTGCCAATTGAAAAGGGCACTTGACCTATCGGGTGTCCCTACCAATGCCCATCAGATACAGGATGAGGAGGAGGACAACTTTCAACGGGCGAGGGCTGCTAAACAGTTCCGTTAAGAGGCATGAGAAGGGTCGGAACGGGGTGGTAGATGTTTGGTGGCCTACCCCTACGACCCGGTACCGGATTTGTCTACAACCAAGTTGATTTATCTTTCTTTTTTTGTATTTCTGGTTAATCCTATGTTGTTGGAGTTGTATACTGCTTTGGTTGTTTATTTTTTAGGATAAGACGTTGGAATTTTCTTAGTTTTCTAAAAATAAAATTAGACTTGTTCTACGAGTCCAAGAATGTCGGATCATTTACGAGAGGCCGAGACATATTCTGGAACTCAAAATTCTTAACCATACTTGTGTAAGGTTTGGTTGGCTTGATTAGTGCAAATTACTGATACTTCGTTTAAAAAAAAACTTATATACTATGTTATTGAGGGTTGACTATATTCATCCGATAGAAGAAAAAAAACACTAATTAAAAGGTGGTCATTCAAATGATTGATTTAAACACGAAGTTTAAATAGTTGTGTAGAATTTGCATTGCATTGCACCAATACGTATTATGTAATTTATTTGTGTTAATTGTATAACTTAAATTTGTTTCTATTCGATATGATTTTGCTTTTGCTTGGCGAAGATCATAGAGATTGCTTTGTCGTGAAAGATAATACCGTATGCTAAGAGTGAAAAAGACATTGGTCCAACCGTATCTTGTGTAAAGAAAACTCCATATGACCATCAGTAACAACACTGTGTAACCAGCTTGGGAATTATATCTTCTCATAAGATTTTGCTTTTCATGCAAACTTTATATCGTGTTATCGTAATTTTATTTCAGTTAACATACTAAGGCTTTAAACAATTAAAAATTAGACTAGGATAAAGCACCCCGCTTCTTCTCCAACAGAGTAAGGTTTTAAACAATTAAAAATTGGACTAAGATGGCACATCCCGTCCCAATTCTTTATTTTTTTTGAAACGGGTAATCGGATAATTCATTAATGCCAACTGGCAATCAGACAAGATGAGGTGTGACCGCCTCGGGTTCCAGATGTTTGTCCGGGCCGACCGTAGCAAGCCCGGCGCTCATGGACCCATAATTTTAGCGCACTTGAACTCGTGGGCAACAACTCAAGATAGCCCCCTACCGCTGTTTCAACATAACGGGGGGAAATAAAGCAATGTCCAAAATCAACAGAAAAAACATAGTCCCAAATAACATAACAGAAATAGTAGTAAAATAAAGTGACTGGTGCTGATAGTGCAGGCTACCCGGGACCTCCCAACATTGGTTGTCCCGGGTCTGTGGGTATAGGCTGGTGTCGGCGCCTCCCACCCCTGCTGGGGTCGATCATTCCTCCATCGGAGGCCTCTGGACCTCCGCTCCATCTGCTTGTTCATCCCCCTGAAGTAGTAGCTCCCAGGGCTGCTGGTGGGTATTCAGGTCCCCCTTGCGCTTCTTGGTCTCCGGTGGGCGAGCATACAGCGATCCACTTCTGGTATTCAGGGTGGTCTTCTTCCCCTTGCCCCTGCTGGGGCCTCCTTTGCCTAGACTCCCCTGAATATCCGCCGGGTATCCCCGTGGCTCTGGCTCTTCTTCCTTCCTCATCATCGCATTGAATCCAGGAGGAGCTCCGGTCTCGGGACCATCGGCAGGGCGGATGTTAGCCAGAAGGGCAGGCTTTGTGGACTTGGGAGGCGGGTAGGGTTCTCCACGGCCATCCCCCTGTAAGATAGTGGTCAACCCTTCAGGGTTAACCTTAGCCAGAAGGTCAGGCATCGGACTTCCTGCATTGGACGACTCAGCCTCCATAGTTATCTCCCTAGATCGGATCATAGTGTTCAGAGAGAGGTCGCTCAGGAGGTAGGTGATCGTCGGATGTGAAGCTGGAGGAGGTGTCTCCCAGACCCTTTGGATCAGCTAGTCTACATCCAAGTCTCGGGGGACCATGATAGACCTATCATAGCGGACCTCCTCCCGACCAATCCCTGGGAGCAGCGTCTGACAGTTCGGTATCCTGTGTGTCAACATACCACACCTACGACAAAATTCCACCATCCTCTCATATTGTAGGTCAATCACAGTGGAAGAATCAGTACCTGAGAAGCGGAGTTTGGTTCTCCGCCGCATTGGTCAGGACAGCTCCATGCGGACTCGCATCCAAAGATGCATGTCCTCCCGGCGGGCCGTTGGGATAGGGGCCGATAGGATTTGTGTGCCTATACTGCCCGCTAGAAGGTCTCGAATGTAAGAATTCCTCGCTCCTCCCGGGACATTCAGTTCCCTGACCCCGAGTTCCACATGATTGAAGCTGATGTCTTCCGGCCGGTCGAAGCGCCAGAGCGGTTCGAGGAGGAGAGGGAAGCCCTTAAAGCTCCAGGGGCCCCTATGGCGGATATCTTCCATAGTCCGTACAGACGGGAAGTGATAACTCGTGACGGTGGGGGTCAGGAATTCAACTCGGATCCCCGTAACCTTCCATTTCTTCAACATCATCCCGCAGACGATGTGCTGGTTGTGCGATCCGTCCCCTGCAACCCTTGTTGCCAAGGAGAATTCATACGATCCCGAGGTAAACAATAGGATCCCCTTGTCCGAGACCACCAGTTCCTCATCCTCGTCTTCCCAGTCCGGGATCGGGGAGATCCGAGGTGTCTGAACCTCCAAAGTTGTCCCTGGTGGCCGGCTAACCCTCGGGTTGATGGGGGTAGCAGTCCGTCCCCGCTCGGACGAAGGAAGGCGGTGGGTATTCGCCGGAGAGTAGACTGGCCGGGGGAGAGTGATCAAGTCCAGGTAGACCTCCCTCGGCGTTGATGACAGGCCGGGGTAGGACGGGCAGAGTCCCGTCGGATCAGTCACACCGCCAGCGATCTAGGGAGGCTCGGTGGGCAAGGTCAGGCCCGAGGGGGCCGTCGGATCTATCGAGGACGAGCCCAGCTTGTCCTTCGGATCCGTCGTCTTGGGTGGCTGCTGACGAGGGGGTGGAGATGTCGGGGCAGACAGCGGCGGAAACTCGGTGGCGCTGCGAGCCTGGTGCAGTACGGAGGTCCCGAGGCCACGGTCGACCTCTGCATGCGAGCGGATCTGGCCGGGGTGGTCATTTCCGCCTCAGCACGGCGAGGGGGAGGCTGATCCGTCATCGGGGAAACGGAAATGGTCACGGAGGAGGTGAGGGAGATCTGGTGGCAGCGAAGGTTGTCCCGGCACCGCATTCGGAGACGAGTCACGAGCGCGGCGGACAAGCGTGGCTGGGCGTCGCTGGTTGGAGGGGATCCTGTTGCGGTGGAGAGGCAGAGGGAGGCCGGCGACAGTGGTCGGAGAGGGATGAAGAGGACGGCGGCGGCTGGAACCTTTCTAGGTTTCGAAAGTAACCTCAGAGAGGTTTATTTTGGAGAGCGTTTTCTACAATTATTGCAGTGAGTTCCCGTCCCAATTCTTCTCTTTCGATTGAAAATCTAAGTTGTATTTATTTGACCATCCATGATGGTACTGACTTAATAGAATATTGGGAAAATGACACATAACATTTGCTAACTATCATTATTTTTCACATCACCCCCTGATTACTTTTTGTGACATTTAACTCCTCTAACTTTATTATTTTTTCACTTTAGTCTAACGGTGTTAAATTTTGGATGGAAACAACCATGTGCAAAGCACATGAAAAAAAATGATGTTTTATTTTTATTAAATGAAATAACTACCCTTTCATATATATTAACTTAACTTAACTTCACTAAACTCAAACATTTATCTCTCCCACTCTTCCTCTTTCTCATTTCTTCTCAGCCGCACAAAGCTTCCAATTTCAAACTTTCACCTCCAACTATCTCCTCTACTCTTCTATCATCTCAAACACTTCTTCTTGCTCTCACCTTTCTTCTCTCTCGCCAGGAAGTTGGAATCAAAATCAAACCCATTGACCCAACCAAACCCAATTCGATTTTGTGAGTTTCTGCTTCTGAAATTGGGGGAAAAAAATTCAAAACGGGTCTGGGGTTTGATGGTGGCCGGATATGGGGTGAACGGGTTTTTTCAATTGCACTTAGTGGTGGCCGGATTTGTGGAGAACGGGTCATTATTTTTTTTCGTTTTTTGTTTAGTTTCAACCAATCAGGAATTAACAATAAAATAAAATTAAATATGGGAGATTAGCGAAGAGAATTAACAAAAATAGAATTAAGGAAAATAATGAATAGAAATAGTAAATATTTAAACAGTAATGAAAATAAAGGAAAAGAATAAAAACACATTAATGAAAATAAAAATTAGTAAAGAAAAAAACATTTTTAATATAAAAGTAATAATATTTAATTCAAAATAAAAAAATATCAACATTAAAAACATAATTAATAAAATAAAGGAAAAGAGTAAACAAAGTATTAACGAATTTTTTAAAAGAAAATAATGGAAATAGAAAACTAATATTTTTATGGTAAATTTTAAAATTCTGAGAGTGAGAGAAGGGTATTATTGATATTTCAAGTTTGTAGGACTCAATGGTAAGGTTTTGAAAATTTGATGGTCAATGAGGTGTATTTTAGACATTTGACTTTCACTGGATGGAAAGTTAACATCGTTAGACTAAAGTGGAAAAAATTGAAGTTAGAGGAGTTAAATGTCACAAAAATAGTTAGGGGTGATGTGAAAAATGGTGATAGTTAGCGAGGGTTATGTGTCATTTTCCCTAAAATATTTATTATTATTGACTTATCAAAAACTTAGTGTTCATCCGTCAAATGTAAACCACAATAAAGGCATAATATTTTCACCTACTTCGTGTATACATGATGGAGTAATAATAACAATTATTAGATTGTTGGACAAAAGTGATTTTAGATATGTGGAAGTGATCAACTTGACGTTTAATTATCTTTCAGATCGGCTCATCCTAAAACTATGAAAATATTAGTTTCGTGTTCTAAGAAGTGAGACTTTTCCAACGAAATATCATGAGGTCAAAACGGACAAGAGGTGAATAAAAAATTAAATCTCAAAAATCATCCATTGAACTTAGTTGTTGAGAAAATTACAAATGAAAAATGCATCATTCTTGTGTAGTCTCACATAAAATAATTACCAAACTTTCATTGGATTTATATAATGTTGTCTTCGTAGCATGTTTAAATTACTTGGATGAAAGGTTTTTTGCTGGTCGTGAATGTTGCATGGGTTTGATCAGAATTTTTTATTTTTGAAATTTTTTATTATTTCAAATTTTTAGATATTTTTGAAAGTTATTTAATTTTCGAATATTATATTATTTCGAGATTAATATTTAATTTCCAAAATTATACATTTCCGAAAATTAATATTTCCAAAAACTCTCACATTTTCCCATTTAAGCCCTGCTCTAGTCATTATAGACACGAATTAAAGACGAAAATTACGTACAAAGATATTCTCTCCTTCTCCAAGATTAGAGTTGTCGTTTTTTTCCTACTCGGTGCTATTTCTCATACACAGTTTCAAGTTCGTTTGCGTTTTCGTTGTATCATGTGAGACTTGCTCATACGAGACAATAAAAAGTCTTAAGGAATCCGGTTCGCGAGCCTCGACAAACCAGTTTCCTCTCCGATCATCGAGTGAGGTTACTATATCGATTATATATCGCTTTTACGATTTTGTTACTTTATGTACTCTTATCTTCATTGATAATATTTGTCTACTTTTTATTTGTACTTTATGGATTATGGACTAACCCGTTTACCATAGATTAAGTCATTGCAATGTCTTTTTTTAGATAAGCTCGAAAATTTATTAATAAGACCGATTCCAAAAATAGAACCAGAATGCCCTGATTCAAGAAGAAGCATGGTAAAAGTCAACGGTTCAAAGGGGCTCCATAAGGGGAGCCAAAAGGCGCAGCCTTTTCCCCAAAAAACGAAAATAAGGAAACGAAAAACAGAAAAGGTAACCGTTGTTAGATTATATTATTACTTATATTAAAATTCATGTATGCGTAGGTTTCTTCCCTAGATTCAATGTATAGGGATATTTATGCAATGATAGTCTTCTAGTCATATATGTACACTATCACTATATATACCCAGTATTATAGTGCAAAGATCAATAAGAATTATCAGTCTTTCATGGTATCAGAGCTATTGATTGCGATCCTTGATCAATTTTTCGTGAATCCATAGCTTTGCCCACTCATTAGTTTATGGTTCTAATGGGTGGGCAAGGTAACTTAGGGTATATGTTTATCTTTTTTTTTCCTTTCTGATTTTGTTCAATACGTCCCTTAACTTTTGCCTCTGTCTTTGTCAATTATCTACCTATAGACCTTCTCCCTATATCTTTATCTATTTTCTATAGGAGCAATTCTTCTACAGACTTCACGGTTACAAAGCTTCCTCAATTGCATCCACCTGTGAGTGCTTGTAATTAAGCCTATCATCCAGCAAGCCATCCCCTGAAGAAATTCTTACATGGCACCTCAGACCTATCCCCCAAGTATCTACGAACCTTCTCAGCTACCTAAGGCTTCCCAAACTCAACAGCCATATGTTTTTTTTCCAGCAAATGCATGAACAACCTCTCTGCAATGATACCAACATTCGGGTCATATTTTCTCTCTCTCTGTTTCTCTAGAATCACACCCAAATCATTTCCCTTTTGTTTCATCTTCTTAATCTTTGTATTGGATTGAAGCCCCCATTCTTAAAGTTTTTTTTTCTTATCTTCTTAATCTATTTGATATCTTTTGCTCAAATCATCCTCCACCCTTCTAGTAGCATCCTTCATGTCTATTAGGCCGATTCTCTCAGGCACCGGCAACACCTCACAGCAGCAGCTTCAGGAACTCAAGAATCGTGTCTCAGAAATACATTTTCTCTAGCTACACACTGCATCACTTGGGCCGCACCTGGCCTTTCTCCAGCTCGCCCCACTTCAACACTCCAGCCCTTCAACTGTCCATGGTGCTAAAAGCTCAAGCTTATCAACGGCCCATCTGTCCCCCACGGCCCAATAAGAAGCAGCAGCCTCTTCTCTTGGTCATTTTTATCAACATGTATCATTACTTTCTACATACTTGTTTTAGTCCGAGCATTCAATCTCTTTCTGCTCTAACTACGGAGAGTGTTAGATTATATTATTACTTATATTAGAATTCATGTATGCGTAGGTTTCTTCCCTAGATTCAATGTATAGGGACATTTATGCAATGATAGTCTTCTAGTCATATATGTACACTATCACTATATATACCCAGTATTATAGTGCAAAGATCAATAAGAATTATCAGTCTTTCAATCGCCATTCCTCGCCTTCCGAAGTCAAAGACGAGTCGTCGCATCTTTCTTCTTGGAAGCCAATTCACGGAGTGTAGTCCATGCGCCGCTTCCATGAGAAGAAACTACAACTTGAGTTTTTTCAGTTCTGCTTTGCTCAACCTGTTTCCCAATGTTGGGGGGGCGAACATATCTTTCCCGATCCAGAGTATGATTCTTATTTACACTTAACAGTATAAAAATCCGATAAGTGTTTGGGATGTCGACTCTTCCTTTTCTATGGTTTGAATAAGTCATTGCAATGTCTATTTGGATTGGTCCGATAATTAGAGAATTTTCTTACCTGCTTGAGATAAGAAGTTTTATAACTATATTTTTCAAAGGCACGTGTGTTAAGCGAGGAATTAGAATAACCTAAAATAAGATTGATTTGTTTTCACGTTGATATAAAAAGATACTATCGGCGCAAGTAAGACCATCAAGACATCAATCTGAATGATGGAAGTAGCAATTTGAGAGATTTTAAGAGAACAGAAAGACGATAAAATGTCTTTCATAGTTGATCCAAACAACAAAACAAAATATTCATGTGAATGACTTAAGGCGGCCTCCATTCTATTCATATAATCTATCCAATTGGTCACAAAAGAAAAAGAGACTATTATTATTTCATTTTATTAGCATTCAAATGTATATTTTGGTTGTTGCAGTTCATAGAAGATATGATTGTATGGTACAATAGTGTGAACGTTATTTGCCGCCAGTGTTGGACAATTCATCTTTCACTCAACCCGACCGAGTAAGTGCATTCACTATATTTTCCTTTCTTTGATGACATCTCTGCCTCCACAAAAATCACTCGCCTTCTTTTCGCCGAGGCTCTACAATATATATTAATAGTTATTTACGTAGCCACATGACATTTTATAAGAGACATAAAGTGGCAATAAGTTGAGGACGAAACAACCAATCATTTCACAAGTGAAGGATGATGGTGACCCACTATCCACTACCCGTGAGCGTCTGCAAGTAGGGATGACGAAACGCCCCGTCCTGCGCGGGGCGGACTTGGAACGGATATTTTTAAGTGGGGCGAGGTATGGGACGGTAAACGGGGATTTTGGCGGGTCGGGTTGGGGCAAGCACTCCCCGCCCTGTACCCCGCACCATTATATTACAATAAAATATTATAATTTATATAATAATAATAATAATAATAATAATAATAATAATAATAATAATAATAATAATAATAATAATAATAATAATAATAATAATAATAATAATAATAATAATAATAATAATAATAATAATAACAACAATACACTTGTCTAAAAACATTTTCTCATGTTTAAACCTTTATTGTGTGGTCATGTTTGTAGAAATAAAACAATATCTTTTTCTTCGTTTACAGAACAAGCTAATACAAAATTTGTTCTTGTTCGATACCGTGATAGAATTTATATCTTTTTTCTATGAAATTGTATTCACAACACAATATATTTTTTGGAAATATTAAGTTTAACTTATTTAGATATTTAAGTTGTGATTATGATTTGATAATGATATAATGCTACATATATAATATATTATAATTGTATCACCTTATGTATATGTAAGTTACATATACATAAGGTGATATAATTATATTATATATGATTATCATTTATATCAATATCAATATCAAATCATAGTCATAACTCAAATATCTTAAAAGTTGGAATAACAAGTTAAACTTAAAATTTTCAACGTGATGATTTTATCTGTACCATTATGAAGTCAAGTTGGGAACTCTAAGTTTTATGTTATAATATATTTCGTTAAGAAATTTTTTATTATGTGTAAACTATTAAGACATGGATATCATTGTCATGTGATGTTTATTTTATATGTATGTTGTTTTAAAATTATGGATTGATTATGCATGTTGTTTAAAATTATGGATTGAGAATTGTCATTTCAAATGTGCATTTTTTCGGGTGATGAGAATGGGGCGGGAATGGGGTAACGAATAAAATCCCTCGTGGGACGAGAATGGGACAGGGAATAAGATCCTCATTCCCCGCCCTGTCCCCGCGGGGTGGGGTCAACGTGAGGTCAACGCGGGGACGGGGTGGGGACGGGACGAAGCGGGGACGCAGGACGGGGACTAGGGTCCCCGCCCCATTGTCATCCCTATCTGCAAGTAACTAGTGTGGTTTGAGGTTTTGGTATGCACCGCATGATGTTACATTAACACATCATTCTCTACTCACTCCCTCTCTCTCTCCCCCTCTCCACATATTCTCTACAGTTCCCTCCGCCGATCACAAGTAGCATGGAATTTGGTTTGATCTACCTCACTTGCACAAAGTCAAAACGACCTACTCACAACTGCAACATGTCATGTTAACTCATCAATTTATTTGTGTGTGAAAATTTCAATTCTATTTTTTTTCATTTCTACTATCAAATTTGATATGTCACCTTATCATCTTATACCCTGTTAACGATACGCTTGTAGAGGACAGTGTCAGTGCGATATTGAATACCACGGCTGAAGGTATGGTCTCATGCGGATTGAGTTAACAACGTAATACAGTTCTAAATGTTATGTCTCTAAAATGAATGAAGATTAAAACTCAGATTTGAATAAAGATAATTCTCTTTATTAATGTTTAAAAAATAGCTCAAAACTAAACTTAAAGTTGTTGACCTTTTTTACTTTTATTTTTTTGATCAGCAAGACATATTATAAAACCTAATCTTTGAAGTAAAGATAGGGGTGAAGAAGATACAAAGTAGGAGCATACCCAGAAGGAACCTCAAGCAACTGCTCTCAACAAGCTGAGGCAACACCAAGACAACAAGGAAGGCCTAGAAACAGACCTGAACACCAACAGAAACTCCAAGGCAAAAACTGAAACCATGAAACAGAAAATGGGTCTAGCATACCCTGATTTGCCAGCCTTTAAGAACAAACAAAAATGGGTCTCAACTACCCTAATTTAACCACCATGAAGAACCTTTTGACAAAAACGAATCCTAAGGCACAACCCACGACCAGAAGAACTCTACCCCAACCTTACAATGGAAGCATACCCCAAACTCAATAGACCCATATCCCTCAACGAAGAGGGAAAATGGGCTATTGCCGATGGCCAACACCAAGAGAACCGGCAGATTCATACCCAAAATACCAAAGCGCCCAACCAAGTGAATTCAGGGGAGGCAAAACAGCACCCTAAGGACTCGTCGACGGTCATCGCCTTGAACCGGCGAGCTCAAACCAAATTGAGTTCGAAAAGGTGAGAAGCCACAAGATTGAAGGACTAAGGAGAAAAGGGGAGCGGACTTGTAAGAACCGCCCCCGGTCGAACCGGTGAAATCTGGCGAAAGTTGACTTTCCGCCGAGAAAGTCAACCGATGACTCCGGGAGTCATTCGGGACCTTTCCGGGACCCAAAAGCTTAGCCGTCGTTACGGTTAGCTTATTTGGGTCGTTTCCTTTCAAATGTATAATTTTGCGAAAAAGTCAAACCAGGGTCAAACTAGGTCTGATTAGAGACTAAACCGAATTTAATTAACTGTGCTGAGATATTTTGGGTAGAAGTGGACCCCATATGAAAACTTGTCCATGGTGTCTTGGGGGAGAAGAAAATAGTGGAAAAGTACCATTCTACCCTCATTAGGACCAAAGGAGAAGATAGGGTGCAAGAGGGACATTTTGGGTATTCCTAGTCTAGGTTAAAGGCCACCTTGGACAAACAATTCAGCCCTTTCTCTTGGTTGGCCGAAAATCACTAAGGAGAGAGGTTTTGGAGCTCCCTTGCTTGAAGAAGAAGAAGAAAGGGAAGAAAAGGGAGGAGCTTGGCTTGTTTTTCACTCAAAGCATCTCAAAAACTTCATATTCTTCTTCCTTTCTCCATTTCCTTAGGTAACCACCCATTTAAATCTAATTTAAATGAAGTTGAATTGTGGGTTTTATAGAGAAAAGCTTGAAGTAGGTTGGTTTCTTTTGGGTTTGAGATTATTGGAGTTTAGATGATTGTATTGTGAAGAAAAGTGAAGGTTTTTCATAGAATCACTTGAGTTTTTGTTGTTTTTGGTGAAACCCAATATGGGTATTGAAGTATGGAGGTTTTGGGACTAATTTTGGAGGTTCTTGAGGTTAATAATGGAGTTTTTGAGGTATGAATTCGTGGAAACGAAGTTGAGGGAGGAAGAAGAAGAGGACTGCCCAGAACGGCACAGAAAGGGCCTCTGTCACGCCCCAAATCCGGTTTTGACCGAATTCGAGACGTGAACTAAAACAAAAACTAAATAAGAAGAAATTAAAATAATAAAGCTTAAATAATACACCGCGAGTTCATAAAAGTGGATAAAAGGGTCAACAACTCTTAAATAACAAATCGTAAAAACAATAGTTAAATCAAAAACAATTGTACGTCTTTAGACACACTAGTCTAGGACCCACGCTAGCTCCCAAGCATCGAGCATCCAGCTAGTACACAACCCGCTCAGGACCTGAAAAACAACAAGGTAAGGGGGTATGTCGGTGTAGGACATCTAGGCCGACGGTTACGCGGTTTATGTTGTTCTTTCCCGAAGGAGTGCAGAGAAGATGTCTAGGCCGATGGAGATTCCGGTATGACGTATTGTGATTGTCTCCCGAGTCTCAGTGACGGGAAGATATCTAGGCTGATGTTGTGTGTTCCGGTACGATATGATAGAGTCGGGCTGTGGACAGCCGGCGGAGTAGGGGACTGCGGTACGGGACGTGTTTGTGTTTTTACTGTTTGCTTTGTGCTTGTTTTTATGTTAAGTGATGTGGTTGTTGTTTGTGCTGTTCGTTTGAGTATGTGTGTGAGTGTGGTTTGGTCTTGAGTTGAGGATTGTGGTTATGAGTTCCGTTGGAAATTAATTATGTGCTGTACTAGTATGCCCTGATTGGACGGTTACCCGTGGTGGTGAGCGCTTGCTTATAAACTTAACTACTTTTCCTACTGAGCGTAAGCTCACCCCCTTACTTTGTTATGTTTCAGGTGTTGAGCGGGACTTGTACTACCAGGATTCTCGGAGCTAGGGAGCTGACGGGGATTCGGGCTAGTGTCTAGAGACGTATAGTCTTATTTCTGTTTTGACTTGTTTTTATCATCGAGTTGTTGACTCGTTGAATATTCGAAACTTTAAATTGTTTTTGAGACTCGTTTATTTATCCTATTTACGTTATTATTATTTTATCTTAAGTCGGGTCTCGAATTCGGTCAAAACCGGATTTGGGGCGTGACAGTCTCAGACCGGCCCTCTGAGGGGCACGGTCCGGGCCTTAGATCGGCCCTCTGAGGAGCACGGTTCGGGCCTTAGACCGGCCCTCTAAGGAGCACGGTACGAGCCTCAGACCGGCCCTCTGAATGGCACGGTCCGGGTCCTTGACCGGCCCTCTGAGGGGCACGGTTCGCGCCTCTGGCCGGCCCTCTGAGGGGCACGGACCAGGCCTGGTGCCGGGTCTGTGGGCCGCCTGAAATGGGCCTTGTTCTGGCCCAATTTACCTTCGGTTCATGTTTTGATTGTTGGGAGTATTTCGGTTGTTCTCTCGTTAAAACCGCCCTTGAATTATTATTAATTCTCTTAGACGTTGTTTCCGAGCACGGCGGAGGAGGCTACTAGGCGACTCGCTTTGGCTTGCGTTTGGATAGCGATTGAGGTAGGGAAAAGTAGCGAATACCGGTTTAATTGCGGAAAGTTACTAGTATGCATATAGGTTATGAACAAATGTTATAATTGTAGAATTGCATGTAGGATGTGAGGAACGAGTGTAGCTGTGTAAAATGAGGGATAACTTGTGGGCCATGTCGTGCCCGTAGGTTTGGGAGTTGTTGTGTTGTAGTATCACATGTGGGTCACTGGTTGGGCCCGTAGGATTGCGTGTTGGCTGTGTTGTTATGATAACGACTTGTAATGCTTGATATGTGGTATAACCGTTGTGAAATCCAGAATCATGATATGATATGCTCGGTATGATATGTTGGTATTATATGCCTGGTATGATATGTTTGGTATGACGTGAACTATTGTCTTGTGATATGATCGGGTGATTGATAGACCAATGTGGTGTGTTCGGTAAGATTGTTCGGTATGGCATGTCGATGTGATATGTTTGGTATAATATGTTGAGGATGATGTTCCGGTCCGATATCGCGGCTGATGTTGTGTGTTCCGGCACGATATGTTCTGAGGTTGTGTGTTCCTGTCCGATACCTATATCGATGGATGGTTCCAATATAGGATATCTAGACCGAGGCTTACGGAATGATATTTATACCGAAGAGGATTCCAATATAATATCCTGATCGACAGTATGCTCAGGTTCTGTGAGAAGGTGCGCCTGCCTTCCGACTAGGTGTGGGTAAAATGTGATGTTCCCCGTGATAAGGTGCGTCTGCCTTCCGACTAGATGTAGGTAAAATGTGTTATGGTTTCGTGATAAGGTGCGTCTGCCTTCCGACTAGGTGTTGGTAAAATGTGCTATGATTCCGTGATAGGGTGCGCCTGTCTTCCGACTAGGTGTCGGTAAAATATGTTATAGCGGTGTGATCCGGCGTATTATGGGAGACTTACTTCGTGTGTGTTGCTAATGATTTACTGCGTGGTTGCTATTGTTTTACTGTGTGTATTTACTCAGTGATTCTTTTGAGATATGGCTTGGGTGTGAATATTGAGCAATCGATAATTGTTGAGCAGGATTGATTTCATATGTTAAGTGTGATGATTGTGCTTTACCTGTGTGTATGTATTGGGTGTTACGATATGAGTTGTACCCCGTGCTACGAGAAGATACCCGACCAAAGGAGGTTTCCGGTCCGGTATGTTATGAGTTGTACCCCGATGTTGTGTGTTCCGGGAAGACGTCTAGGCCGAGGTCGAGTTCAGTATGATGTGGTTGAGCCGGGCTATGGGAAGCCGGCGCATTACTTTGGAATTCCACAGGTGGAAGTGATTGCTAATGTTATTACTCTGTGTGTTGAGTTTTTTGATTATTGTGATTACTTATGCTTGTTGTGTGATCTTTTGTGATTTGAAATACCGTTATACATGAGTTCAGTGTATTGTCGTGCGAGTTCGCACGTGTGGTTGGGTGTGAGATAACCGTGGTCGTTGCTCTTTGAGAATTGTTAGGTGACAGGTGCTAAGAGCATAGTAGAGAAGGATTGTATGAGTTCGGTTCGGTTTCGAGTTTGATTTACGGGTTGTTCCCAAGTGGGGGGCCAAGCGTTGTCTTGGGTTATTTGTTTAACTGATTCGTTAGTTTTGTGCTTACTAGTATGCCCTAATTGGACGGTTACCCGTGGTGGTGAGCGGTTAGCTCATCCCCTTAACTGCTTTTTCCTACTGAGCGAAAGCTCACCCCCCTTCATTACTGTTTTACAGGTTTCGATCGTGAGTTGGTTTAGAGGACGTCTCAGAGCTGGGGAGCCTGGCGAGAGTCCTTACTTGTGGGTTATTTAGTGACGTACCTTCTCTGTATTAAACCTCGTTTTATTGTGGTAATCGAGCATTTGACTCTTTTTATCGGGATTTATGAGTTTGAACCATTGTTGGAGCTTATTTCATTTAAACTTACTTTATTTATGATTATATTTTAGTTCACGTCTCGAGTCCGGTCAAAACCGGATTTGGGGTGTGACAGGACAAACCAACATGGAGGGGTATGAGCTAACCTTGTGCAGCAGATCATCCTCCAGAATCCAAGGCCATCTCTTCAAAGTCAGCCCTCCTCACTCACTTGGCCAACCCCGAGAAGCGCCATCGACGAGGGTCAGTGTTTCCACCAAAATTGAAATCAAGCTTAGGTTCTGTCAGATCTGACCTCCAGAAGCAGTAATAGGCAAGGGCGAGCCAAACTTCAGCGCAACGACAGAAGAGCAGAAGGTCCTGGGGGCGGTTGAACTCATAATCAACAAATCTGACCTAGAGGGGATCAGATCGAAGGGGAAGCGACGACAGCCGAGCGACCTACCGAGCGGACAGAGGGTGAACCAGGCCAGATCCGCGAGGAACCACGCAAGAGAGAATGAAGAAGCTCGTTCCACTCCAGATCTGAGCGGTCTCTAGTGTCGGAGGCAGAGGAACGACGCCGAGCTTCACCCATGAAGGAAGGCAAAGAAACATGAAAAGAGGGGGACAGAGAAAGCAAGCCCACCGCCAGCATCATCCATGGTCACGGTGACCAGGAGAGCCTGCGGTGGAAGGGAGGGGCGAGGCGGTTGTGAATGGCAGGGGAAGAAGAAGGTTTCTAGAGAGAGAGCATACGCTCTCTCTCTACGGTTTTTTTGGACGGTCCCGTGTCTTACATTGACACGTGTTGACCTTTTTTATTATCTATCCACAATTTTTGTGATTATATATAGGACTAGAATTTGTTTTTCCTAATCCTAATTTTATTTATTTATTATCTTATAACTAAATAACTGCTAATTTCTTTTGGATTACATCAATTATCTTTTCTTATCCTAACCAACTTGTTAGAGATTATTTTAGGATCCAAGTTAACGTTGAAGTTTATCCAATATTCTCCCCTTTAATCTTTAGCTTAACTTGTGACAAGTCTTGAACTCCTATCAAGCTTCTCATTTTTCCGAACTTGATCCTTGCTGATGCTTTTGTCAAAATATCCACCTTTTTGTTCAACTCTAGGTATGTGCTCAACTTCGACAATTTCATTCTCGATGCACTCTCGTATAAAATGGTATCGTTTGTGAATGTGCTTACTCTTACTATGGAATACGAGATTTTTTGTGAGTGCAATCGGGACTTGTTGTCGATTTTTATGAGAACTTGTTCTCCCTTTCTTGCTTTAATTTCAGCTTGAAGATCTTGAAGTCATATTGCTTGTTTGGTTGCTTTTGTTGCGGCCATGAACTCGGCTTTGCAAGACGAAAGAGCCACCTAATCTTGCTTCTGTGAACACCAGGGGGTGAACCTCCAAGGTAGATTATGTTACCTATAGTGCTTCTTCCGTCGTCTGGATCAATGTTGTGACTGTTGTCACTGAAACCGACTATCTTTCTCGATCCTCCACGTTTAAATCTCAAGCCGTAGAAAACACCCCCTTTACGTTTCTTAGAATGTGTTTCATTATCTCTCTACGATATTGATGCGGTCGCGTCTTAGCACTAAAAGAGCCACATATAGGGGGATTGTATGAGTAATATTAGCCTCGTTTTGATCTCACTCTCCTACGTGTTACGAGTTTTCAGTATGCCTCATGGTTATCAGGTCATGGAGTTGAATAGGAACGAAAATCCATCAAAAAGCAAAAATTCTGAAGTGTTGCTCTGATACGAACCAGAAGTCGGAGCCGACATGGTGCCCGTCACGGACCCTCACCCGGAGCCGGCATGAAGCCCGTGGTCAACTATGCTAAATCGAGCCAAACCGCTATATTCGCATCCGGGCAACTACCCAGAGCCGTGAAAGAGCCTGTCACGGACCCGCATGTGGAACTGGTACGTTGCCCGTGACGCGTGTAAAGCTAGTTTTTCCCACTTCGTTTCAGATTCGTTTTTCACCCTTTATAAGTCAAAATTTAGGTTTGGAAAAGGGTATCTTGTACTTGGGCTGAGCTAGGAGAAAAGTAGATTAAAGCATTGAAGAACATCATTGTAATCAGATTTGGGTATTGTGATTCTCTACACTTTTTGATTATGAAGCTTGATTCGTGTTCCCTTGGGTACGATATCTGGACTTAATTTCTAAATACTACTTGACGACCAATATGCTTTTCGTGCTATTTTCTGTGCTAAAACTACAGGGCATCAAGTTAATGGCCCGTTGTCAGGGAGCAATTAAGGCAACATTTTTTTATATAGTTTGTGTTACGACTGTTTCATTTTTTTGTATATACCTTTTTAGTCGATTCTTTGTAACATAAATTTTATGGATAGTTGTTTTAATAATAAGTATAGTGATATATGTGGATCTAATGAACATTTGTTATACAATTGCGAGTTTCTTGTGCTTTCAAGTGCCTATAGTCAAAATTTGGGGGACGCTTCCCCTTTGTCGAAGCCGCCGCCTTTGTTTTTTACGCCCTCTTCGGGGACGGTCGTGGGCTTCGGCCTAGGTCATTGCTGGCGGAGGTATCCTCCCCCCCCCCCCCCCTCTCCATCTTTTCCCCCTTCCCCCTTACCTTTAGCGTTTCGACCCCGTCTCTCTTCCCCTGGTCGACTCGTTCTCTCCCATATGTTCGGTGTTTTTTATTGGTTCTCCTATCCTTGGTACCTACAAGTCGGTGATGGAGTTTGGACCCTCAAGTCATTGGAGCACTGTTGGGTTTGGCTGATGGTCCGCTCCTCCTTCTGTTTAGTTGGTACATGCTTCTCGGGGGGTGGGTTGTTGTTGTAACTCGATCATATTGACCTCGTTGTTCTTCCTCTGCTCTTCCTTCGCCCTTCAGATTCTAGATCTTGAGTCATCTTGGGTCAAATTTAGTCTGGCTCGTTTGCATTCGTTTAGACGCAACGGGTGTTCAAGTTTTGTTGAGGACACCTGCAAGGGTCCCGCTTTTGGTCAAAAGCACCTTCGTCCCTCCGCTCTACATGACAAAGCTTGGGGAAGCTTCAATTGTCTTCTCCCTCTCTTGGTCGGCGTGATCAGCAACACGGCGGCGAGATATGCGACTCTGGGTCAGACTCCCTCTCTCAGTCGTACCTTCTTACATCCGGCGTTGCTGCGGAGAGCTTTCGTTGCCTCCGACGACCTCTTCCAGATCTGGTATGGGACACGTTTCATGACCTGCTTGGTCATAGATCGTTGTCGATCTGATCTCGTTGTTCGACCGCGTTCATTGTTCTTTGGTAATTTTCCAGTGACTCATTTTGATTTCCTCTGTTTCCCCTCCCTTTGTTAGTGGGCGCTCATTGATTAGTTTAGGTATTGGCATCTGACGGATAGTTATTGTCCTATGGGCCCCTTTAGGAAATTGAGAGGTTTATTTTGCTTGTTCTTAGTGGTGGTCGACAGTCTTCGTTTGAGATTCTTGATTGAAAATTCAGGATTATAAACCTTCTTTTGTGAGCTTTTGGTGGTAAAATACGTGTTCTAAACCTTCTTTTATGTTTTTTTTTATGTCTTTAATGGTTGTAAAATCTGACACTAAGATTTTATGTTGAGGTTCCTTTAATAGAAATGTTATGATCTGGAATTAATTGTTTGGTTTGATCTTTCTAAGAAATCTATTAATGATTCAAGGTTCATGTGGTATGCTCCTATTAACGGAAGATGAGGTTTGTTCATCTCTATGATGTAGGTAGAATCCATTTATACTCCTTTACAACCTCAGAAAATATTTTACTTCCATATTTACTTTGTTGATTAAAAGAAAAAAGAAGACCTTTTCAACACTACGTTAAAACATTGAGATCAAACTTAATTGATTTATGGTTTGAAGCTATCATATCGCACCCAAAGTACTGGTTGGTGGCTAGATCATGGCCCGCTTTAATGATTAGCAAAATCTAAGTTTTTTCTTTCCCAGTCTCGCAATCGGTCATCATTGTTATTATGCCAATTTCAACTATACACGAACTGTTGGTAACAAACTGATACCAATATATTGTATGTCAGCATAACGTATGTAGCCCATCATTGTATCAACAAGATGACGAACAAATTGAGTAATCAAAGGATATAACTAAGTACCTTTACATATTGCTTACTAATTCTATGCTGAACCTAATTAGCCCATTCACGTGATTTTCTAAACAAAATATGTTCATCAGGAGAAACAAATTGAAGAATAATATACTGTTCTATGAGTAAGAGGTGAAATCGACTACAAACCACTCTTAACCTAAAAATGAGAGAATCAATCTTAACCACACACACATAACATCCAACATTCCCCATGATGTCACATCATCACCCCAATTTCACCCAAACCCACGCCACTTTCATCCTTTCTCACACAAACAAGGGCATAATTGTAAAAGCATGGTGACATGTGGACAAGTGTCCATTTTTTTCTTCACCAATTCACTAATTTAATATTTCCCGATTCGTTTGAACTCCGATTAGCTTCAAACTTGCGCCAATATTTTTATTTTTTCAAGGGCTTTAAATCAAGATCAATCATGAATATATTTTGAAGCACGAAAATAAAAAGGTATATCGGAGTTATAAAAAAATGTTGAGTGTTGATAAATCTTCACTAATAAATGTTTTATATCAGAGGTATCAAACTAGTGCTAAATGTTGATAAAAACATGTACTGAGGTGATAAAAACCATGTTCAATTTTGATAATAAGTGTGATAAACTAATCATGATCAGTTTTCGAGAATGGGGTGATAAAACCAGTGTAGAGTGTTGATAAAACCAGTGTAAAGTGTTGATAAAACTAGAGCAAAGTGTTGATAAAAATTAGCCAGATATAATTTCTATAAAAACCAGCCCCAAAATAATAAAAAAAATCCGTGCTTCAAAAAAACCATGTGATGGGGATGATGAAACACACGTAATTGAATGATAAACCTAGTGTTTAGTGTTGATAAAACTAGTGTTCATAAAAAGCACGCGATGAGGTGATAAAAACATGACCAGTTTTGGAAAATTAGGTGATAAAATCAGTGTTAAAGTGTTGATAAAACCAGTGTAAAAGTGTTGATAAATCCAGAGCAAAGTGTTGATAAAAATTACCCAGATTTTTTTATAAAAAAAATCAACATCGAAATAAATTTTTTTCGTGCTTCAAAATATATTCATGACTGATCTTGATTTAAAGCCCTTAAAAAACAAAACTAATGGCGCAGGTTTGAAGCCAATCAGAGTACAAACGAAGCGGGAAAAATTAAATTAGTGAATTGATTAAAAAAAATAGCATGATAGTTTTACTAAACAACCCTTACCACTTATTAAAAAGTGCTGTTTTTTTTGCAGTCAACAAGTCAACTACTCAATTGCATCTCATCCATCCATTCTTAAAATGGATGGCTTAGATTGGTTCTCTAGTTTTTAGGTTAAGACATGGTTTGTATTTGATTTCTCCTCCTATGAGTAAACCTAATATCATACAAAAAATAAGTGCCATTATTAACCCTATCAAAAATATTACGTAGACTCTCTGCCTTCTAGGGTTGCTGGTGTTTTTACGATTCCATGGCGACGGCAAAATCCCTACCCCCTCTGCTCATGCGACCCTCGTTAGAGGGTTCAGGACCGTGATTGGTGTCGTAGATCTCCCTCCAGTGCGCACAAGCTCTCCATCCATATTCAAATCCCCCGGAGATTGGAGGATCTGTAGAAGGGGCGGGGGAAGTTATCGGGTTTCTCGTCATTCCGCCGATGGAACTAGATCTCCCCACGACATATCGGGTGCAGGGAGATCAGTGGAATCACATTCCCCTCCTTGGAAAGCCACACGATCCGGATAAGAATGGAGGCTGGAAGAATCAGGTATGTTAGGGACGGCGAACTTCGACGGTGACCTGAAGGAGTATGGGGATTTTCATCACGAAGTGGTCTCACCAGTCGTGGACGGTTTTCTCTGGGGTGCTGAAAAAACTCAGGACGATTGTGGTGGCCGGAAGGTGTGACGACGGCGGGAGGCGGCAGAACATGCTAGGGCTCCGAGCAAGAGGCCTCAGGGGATGGGCATAAAACTTCCTTCAACGGGTCGCGACCCATGTCCAAATCCAACAGGTTTTTATGTGGAGAAGGCACACCAGGGCCTGATGGTTGGGCCGTGAAGGGCCAAGACCTAAACCGAGCTGGGCAGGGGTTTGAGGACAGATGCAAGCCGGATGGGACAGAGGCATTGGCCAGTGGACCTGCCTTCTCGGGTTGCAGGCGAGATGGGCCTGGGATTCCACCCAAGGAATGGACCGGGTTGAGATGCACGGGATTGCAGGTCTGATGGGCTAGGACCACTTGACAGACGGGCCGTTTTGATGAAAGGCTCGGGTTCTTGGGCGGGTCAAGTGATGGGGTCAGGCCCCACACCGGGTCAGTAGCTTGGGCCGGGTATCACACCAATGGTCGATGGGTTGGGTCTAATGGGGTCATTTCTAATGGTAGGGGGCTCAACGCTCCCCCGCCTCGTGGAAAAAGTCTGACGTGGTCCAGAGGGGGTCGATCGATTGTACCACCACTCTGGACGTAAGGTGGCATCGATTCCACCAAGTACCGGCGCGACATTCCTCATTATCATCAGAAGGGGGACGACGTCTGCTAGTTCCTCGGGAGGATGCAAAGTCCAATTGAGTCATTTCAGTCCCTGGTTATATGGCTGCTCGGGGCGTCATTCTGGGGTTTCAGTATTCTACTGGATCACAAATCAGAGTCGACTTATGCATATTCGGATCATAGGGTTTACTTAGCCCTACCCCACAATCTTCAGTCGCTGTACCGGTTGCCTCGGCGGCTATCGCAGCATCCCCCTACTGACATCCTTGATTCACTTCGGTGAAAGACTAAATTTCACTTTAGTAGTTATCCCACGATGGGTGGGCCTGTTACTTTGTTTTCGTGCAACATTTTCAATTGTTAGTTGTCTCTCCTGGGTGAACCGTCTTGGGCTTGTACCTCTGGAGAGTTCCTCCTATTATTAATACATTACTCTCGTTACCCGCTCAAAAAATACATAATAATTCTGGCATGAAGATTTGCTCTTTGAGGTATTCTCTTTTCCCTTTTCTTTGTAAGGTTAGTCTTCTCCCGCTCCTATCATGCTTTCCTAATAGTTGCGGTTTCACTTCTTCTCGTCCACGGGTGTGGTTCGAGCTTATCAGTAAGGTGTTGATCGCCGGTGAGATCTTAAGGCGTTGTTTGCCCTCTTCAGAAGCCAGTCGCTTGGGTTAGTATGACCAATAGGGCATGTCTCAGCCGTTAGCGGTGTTGGCCACCGGAAATATAGCTCCGGTCATCCTCTCTTATGAGGGATGCTAGACTATTGAGCAGTGAGTTATTTCTTTTCCTTCTCGGTTAGGGGTTTAGAGTTTCTGGTTGTTGGTTGTGGCAGTTGATGTTTTCTCTCTAAAAGTGCTTGATGGTGGTCAGATTCGGGTAGCTAGACCCTTTTTCAAAATTCTGGGTTTCATGGTGGTCAAATTCGGGTTTCAGACTTTGTATTGTTCTAAAGTTTCTTGGGAGTGATTCTTCTTTGAATAGTTTGGTTGTTTTTCCTTCTTGTATGCTGGTTCAATCTGGGTTTCTTTTGGGGTTGTATACCCATTTAGGTGTTCTTCAGGGTTTTGTATACCCATTCTTAGTTTTTGTCTGGTTTTAGTCATGTGGTGCCCGGTCTGTTTGGGCTTTTGGAATCTATAGCTGGATCCGTGTTGTACTCCTCTTTCTCCCCGTAAGAGGTTTAATTTAAATTTGCTTTGCTGATAAAAAAATTGGTATGTAAAGGAGATGTTCAAAAAACAATGTTTTTTTATCAGTAAAGACATATTGTAAAAACATGTTCTTTAAAAAAAAAATAGAGGATGAAGGTATAATTTAAGGAGCATTTCACAAAGGGAACCTCAATCATAAAACCTAAACATAGTGAGATAAGAGCCCCTCTTTTCCACACGATCTCTTTTTTGTGCTCTCTCCCCAACCGTAATCCAACCCCACAGCCGCCACCCCCTTCCCCTCTCCATCGACTACGGTTGGGCCATACGGCCTAACTATCGTCGGTGGCTCCTTCTCCCTTCTCTTCCCCTCTGCTCCTCTTCGTTTTTCTTTAGAGTTTCCGACCTTCTTCTAACCGGCGACTGGGTCCGTGCTACCAGCAAGGTGAGAGTTCTCGTGGCTCCAACACTGACTCTTTCGCAGGGTTGATTGTCTCCTATAAGAGCTCAAGCCTAGAGCCAGATCTGGGATCTAGAGTTGCTGGAACTCGCCAAAAGTTCGAGTCTGTTTGCGTTGCTCGCCGGAATCCTAGGTGTTGGGTAGCCGTCGTTCTCAATGCCCTGCCAACTCTGATCTAGCTGGAGCTGTAAGAACTGCTCCCAGTCGATCTCGGTCGAACCGGTGACTTTTAAGACAAGGTTGACTTTCTGCCGGAAAAGTCAATTGAGGACTCGGGAAGTCACTCGAGGCTTTTCCGGGGCCCAAAAAGCTTAGCCGTCATCACGGTTGGCTTAATTGGGCCGTTTCCATTCATTTAAGTATAATATCGAAGGGAGTCAATTTCGGTCAAAATCGAGCTTTTTATCGAGTCGTTACATTTAATTTTGGACTGCTGGATTTTGAAATGGAAGAGAGTGGTCCCCACTATGCCAAGTGTCACTAATGGCTTGGAGGGAAGGAAAGAGGCTCAAAAGTCATCTCTACCCTCACTAGTTGTCCACAAAGAGATAAGAACTAAAGGGTTTTTGGTCTTTTACACCTCTAGGTCTTTTTAAAGTATTAGATCATACAAAATCAGCTCACACCTTAGTGTTGCAGACGAAAATCACAAGGGAGAGAGCTAGAGAGAAGCTCATTTCTTGAGGAAGAAGATAGTGAAGAAAGTTTGGATTTTGGAGCTAGTTCTCCATCCTTTTGACTCCATTTTGCTTCCCTCTCCCTCATCTCATCATCCTAAAGGTATGGATGCCCTCAACTCTTCATTTCATCTACTCTCAACTCTTGGGTTTTGTGGGTTTTGGCTTGAAATTGATGAAGTAGCCTTGTGTTTTTCTATTGGAGAAGAAGTAGTGAAGTAGGATGTTGAGATGATACTTTTATTAAAGTTTGATGAACATTTTGGAACTTTTGATTTGATTGTGATTTGGAGAATCATTGGAAAGTTGTTTGTTTGTTGATTCTTACCATGGGTAGATGAGATTTGATGGTATTTGATGGTTTTGGGAGCTAGAAATGGTTGAAAATGGAGTTTGGTAGTGGATTTTCGGAGAAAATGAGCTGGAGGTTGAAGAAGGGCGGAACTGCCCTGGAGCGTCACGGATCCGTGACGGGTCCCGTGACGGGTGACGTCACGGATCCGTGAGGGAGACCGTGACAGCACACGTCACGGCTCCGTGACGTCTTCCGTGAGGGTCGGTGTCACGGCTCCGTGACCGTGTCCGTGACCGACCAGTTCAGAGGGGTTTATGAGGGTTTTTCCCCCGTTGTGATCTTGGTTTGGAGCTGAACTTTGGAGGGGTTTTGGGAACCTTTTGTTTCTGTCAAGTGGAGTCTAATTAGAGTTTTGTTTTGTGATCAAAGACCACAAGACCTTGAAGAACGAAGACCTTGAAGAACGAAGACTTTGAAGAAAGTAGACCTTGCCGATACCTGTGTGAAGGACGGTGTGGTGACCATCGCTTGTGACATCAGAGTGTTGAGAGGAAGACCACGAGGTATGTAAAATCTTAACTTTTCGATTAAATAACGCTTAGTATGCATGTTAGGTTAATAAAAATGGAAAGGTCCAAGAATTGCCTATAGGATGCGAATAACTAGAATAATCGTCTTTCAATTACTAATAAATGGATGAATCTAGTATGCATGTTTAGGATGATGACCATTAGTGAAGCTTTCTTTCAATACTTGGGAATTGATTTACTGGTAGAGAGGTTGTGAAGAGCTCTCGGATTAGTTGTGTGCTAAGTTCACATGTTTGGTTGTTTGGTTGCTAGTATTAGGATATTCAAGAGTCTAATGGAACTAGATCGAATGAATGCTTGATTGTTCTTAGTTTTACTTGAATGCTTGAATGTTCATTATTTACTTGATTGATGATTAGTTGTTGATTGAATGGATGATCGAGTATGACTGGTTGTACCGAGCGGTACAATCAGGTGATCGATGTACCGTTGGTTCGTGACAGGTAAGTATACGGTAAGTATGGGATGATATTGGATGCTTTCTTGTGATGAACGTGTGTACTTCTAAGATTGAGGATTAAGTGAATGTCCTGGGTGTAGTGTGGTGAAAGTGTGATTCGATGAGTGTTGGTTGATGGACGCGTTGTTGTATGTTTCCTTTATTCTTGCTCTTGAATGTTAATGCTTGTTCCCTTTATTCTTATTCTTGTAATGTATGCTCTTTTGTTGGGTTGTCTGTTTGTTTGCTTGGTTCGGTACTACACCGGGGGGGGGGGGGGGGGGGGGGGGTAATCCGGTGCCGTTATGATGGTTGGAGTTGGATAGATATAGTGGGATAATGAGTGATTCTTGGAGCTATTGCTCGGCAGATCCTACGGGATATTGATTGATCATTGGAGCTATTGCTCGGCAGATCCTACGGGATGTTGATTGATTATTGGAGCTATTGCTCGGCAGATCCTACGGGATATTGATTGATTATTGGAGATATTGCTCGATAGATCCTACGGGATGTTGATTGATTATTGGAGCTATTGCTCGGCAGATCCTACGGGATACTGATTGATTATTGGAGCTATTGCTCGGCAGATCCTACGGGATGTAGATTGATTATTGGAGCTATTGCTCGGCAAATCCTACGGGATATTCATTGATTATTAGTTACTAAGGTTTCACTCAAGTGGTGCATCCCACAGGAGCACTACTTGATTCCCCATGATTGATGGTCCTATGGAGGCATTTCCGAACTGTTTTCGGTGCCCCGATGCATGTACCTCCCTTGGACCGAGGGAAAATCTGAAATGACATGGATACTCTGGTGGATTGGAATATGGAAACCGAAGTGATCCCAGAACTTATCCATCGATCGGAGGCTTGAGAAAGCGAGTGGTTGGCGTATTGTCAATTGCACCCGTTTAATCTTTATGATACCTTATATTAATTCTCTATGGAATCTTTCAAGTTAAAGTTATATTTAAAAGCATCGTCTTCAACTTGTTCTATTTTAGTTCTTTATATCAGTTCATCGTATTTAATATATTCTATCTTCGTTATTTATATCATTGCAACGTATTTAACTTATTCTATATTAGATCTTTATACCATTTCCTCGGTCTTCTCTTATTCTATCTTGGTTGTTTAGACATCATTTCATCTTACTATCTTATTCTGTTTTGTTGCCTATTATTTCATTGTCAACCGTACTCCTGTAATTTTATTGAGTTACCTTGTAAACCGGTTACTATTTGACTTAAGGGTTGAGTTATTAAGGTTTTTCCTACATGGCGTAAGCTCATCCCCTTTGGTTTACAACTGTGTTACAGGTGTGTCGGATGTCTAGTGAGTTCGAGGCTCGGGAGCTTTTGGACTTCTTTGGGTTTTTAGTAAAGTTATGTTGGTCTTGTGTATTGAACATCCTTTATCTTACTATTTACGTTGAGATATGACTCACGAGGATTTGAACTACTTGTTTATATATATCTTTTGATGGAGTGTTTATGAGAATTTTTAAGGTTTATTTAATTGTTTATGGATTTCATTTATTTCAACTTAGGTCACGTCTCGAGTCCGGTCAAATCCGGATTTGGGGCGTGACAATTTGGTATCAGAGCCAGGTTGCATTTGAAACAAGTTGTAATTTTCGAACTTGTTTTCAAAACCCCGGACCAACGTTAATTAGGTGGGTAGAGTTAGGGAGTCTAAGTCGTGGGCTCAGTGACACAAGTGAGAATATTTGATGCAGAGAGTGAGAACGACTCGAGTCTTACTGCTTTATTTGTTGATTCAGTTTGAACTTATTTGATTATAACGATTATATCACTTGAGTGGTACCCACACCTTATTGACTGTGAGATACAGTGATCGGTGAAACTGACTGGTTGAGATCGGTGTTGGGTTGACAAGCAATGACCTAACCGTTATATGTTGATTGTTGATTAAAGTGTTTTGTGTGTTAAGTGCTTTACCGATTGTGACTGGTTGTTTCATATGGCTTAAACTAGGGGATTATTTGAGAAGGGTATTGATAATTCGGGAGATTGGTTTCAATTGAGTGCTATTGTCGGAGCGGTGTTTGAGCGAAGGGCGGATTTATGGAAGGGTTGAATTGTTATGATTTTGAAATTGTTTGAGTGTTGACTCGGTTATGGCGTTGTGAATTGTTTAAGGAATCAAGATGGAAAATATGATCCAATTAGAGTAACCTTTAAAAAGGGAATCGAACTTGAGTAATCTTGCACCCTCTTGGTTGTGTGTAAACTTGCGAAGCTTGAGAATTCTATGTATTGATTGTGTTGTGAACTGCAGAGCATGAGAACTCTTGAATTGGAATAATTTGTGGAAATTGATTGGTGATTGTCCCGCGTAAGCGGAGGATTAGTGAAAAATACGAATATGTCATGCCAAATTTTCTGTAAAACTGAATTGGTTGTTCTATCACGGGTTGACTCAGGGGTGCCACTGTGGTCAAACGTGATGGTTGGATGTCAAGTGGTTACAACAAGGTTCGGGGACGCCTGAACCAGGTTGTAATGATGCGAGATCGACTCGATTATTGTAACTAAAGATAAGTAACTTGAGGAAAGTTAAGGGTTTGTTAAAGGAAGTAAGGAAGGACAAAAGCGGTGATAAAAAGGATTGAGGATTTGATTGCAAAATGTTTTGCTTGTGCTTTCCACCCCAGTGATGGGATGTTTGTGGTTGATCTTTGCCTCCCGAGGGAGTTGGTTGCATTACTTGATTGCTGTGTGAGACGCACAATGTGCGGTATTGCGTGTATATATAAGTACTATATACGACCTATCTACTTAACCTGATCCAACTAGGATCCGTTGTGACGAACGTTAACGTCCCCTCTTCGTTTAGGTAGTGAGACCGTGTTGAACTGAGTTTGAACTATACGTACTGCTGCAGCGTTCTTTCGTGATGTCCGGTGTCTATATCCCGAGAGGTACCCGGAGTCGCCCAGCTTTGGGGCAGAGTTAGTCACCAGCTATTGGACTGGCAGGGGCAGCAGGTGCCCAGGGTGCTGCTCCCACAGAGCACCAAAGCATTGAGGATGGACCGTCAGGGTCACCAGTGAGAGTTACCCCAGTAGCCGAGCCGACACAGACTACTCATATTGATGAGGTGGTACGCGCAGTGCTAGCAGCACTCAACGCTCAGTAGGAGACCGCAGCACCAACGACATAGCCCGTGCCTGCCACTGAGACAGTCGTCGTTGAGAGACCAGGACAGATGGATAGCTACACAGCTCAGGCACTTCGTGATTTCCGTCGTTTGGGTACACCGACATTTTCCGGGAGCACAGCCTCCGAGGCAGTAGTTTTTTGGTTGGAGCGGATCACTCGCAACCTTGACACGTCTGGCATTTCTGAGGTACGTCTGAGAGTTTCCTTCTCCACGTTCCAGCTTGAGGGCGAGGCTTTTTACTGGTGGCAGTCCGTGCAGACCAGGGTTGGTGAGGATTTCGAGCTTTTTAGTCGACTGTTCCTGGAGCAGTACTTCCCGCGATCAGTCCGAGATGATCGCCGTCAGCAGTTCATGGATCTGGGGCAGAGGGGTATGACAGTAGCTGAGTATGCGGCGAGGTTCTTATCCTTGTCTCGTTTCGCACCCGAGATGGTGCAGACTGAGGACAGCCGTTGCAGACGATTTGAGCGTGGGCTCTTTCCCGCTATCGCTGATCGGATTGTTGTTTTGAGGACGGAGGTGTATTCCACTTTGGTTGACCAGGCCTTAGCAGTGGAGAGACACTTTCGAGAGACTTCCAGAGAGAGAGATATCAGGCCGAGACTGAGTGGTTTCCTCAGGCCTTCAGAGAGGCGTGATGCTAGGCGATAGAGGACTTCTGGACACTTCCAGCCACAATTTCAGCAGATTAGTATGCGCAGAGGAGCAGCAGTAGCATCAGTTGCACCTACACCGTTGACGCTGTTCTGCCCTACATGCAGACAGCAGGGACATTTGGCTCGGGACTGCCCGAGGAGTAGAGGACCCGCGGAGCGGCAGTTGGATCGCCCACAGGGATATGGTGAGAGGCAGCGTGTCGATGATCGGATTTGCTATCGGTGCGGCCGGTCAGGACACATTGCTTTTACATGTCCCGATCGGGTTGGAGCTGCACCCCTATCGAGGCCTCAGCAGGCACAGCCTCGTCAGGCACCTCCAGGCCGACCACGTCAGGCACAGCAGCAGAGAGCTCCACGTCAGGCACAGCAGCAGAGAGCTCCACGTCAGGCGGCGGGAGCGGTAGCCTCGAGACACCAGGCTAGGACTCAGCAGCAGGTGGCACTACCACCACCACCGAGAGGAGGGCCACCGGCACGGCAGGGCCGAGTGTATGCGTTCACAGATGCAGGAGCCGAGAGGCAGTACGTTGGTCATGAGGCCATTCAGGGTACGTGTTTATTGTTTCATTCGTGGGCGTCCTTTTTGTTCGACACGGGTGCATCCCATTCGTTTGTATCTACTTCGTTTGCTCGTTCCTTGGGTTTGGTGACGGAACCCCTTAGTAGACCCTTGTGTTTGGAGACCCCAGTTACGGGAGAAGTGGTGTTAGACGCCGTTTGTCGAGATTGTGAGGTTCGAGTGGCAGATTCCCCCTTCTTGGGTGACCTACTCATCCTAGAGATGACTGCTTTCGACGTGATCTTAGGGATGGACTGGCTTACGAGATATCGAGCGACGATCGATTGCTTTCGGCGACAGGTGACCGTACGATCTGGTGATAGAGTCATCACTTGTGTTTTGGGTAGCAAGAGCGGAATCCTTCTATCCGCCTTGACTATGGGAGTGGAGACTAAGGTTGTGCAGGATGACAGAGAACTACCGAGGGTAGTGAATGAGTTTTCGGACATGTTCCCGAAGGAACTATCAGGTTTACCGCCGGCACGAGAGATAGAGTTTCGAATCGACTTGATCCCCGACACAACGCCAATCTCGATGACACCCTATCGGTTCGCGCCAGCTGAGTTAGTCGAGCTAAAGCGACAACTCGAAGAGTTACAAGAGAAGGGCTTCATCCGCCCTAGTGGGGAGCACCCGCCCTCTTCGTGAAGAAGAAGGGTGGTGCCTTGAGGATGTGCATTGATTATCGGAAGTTGAACCGGGTAACGGTGAAGAACCGCTACCCGATGCCGAGGATCGATGACCTGTTCGATCAACTGAAGGGAGCAACCTGCTTCTCCAAGATTGATCTAAGATCAGGCTATTACCAGTTGAGGGTCCAGAAGGAGGATGTGGAGAAGACCGCGTTCCGGACGCGCTACAGACACTTTGAGTTTCTAGTGATTCCGTTCGGGTTAACGAACGCGCCATCAGCCTTCATGGATTTGATGAATGGCATATTCAGGCCTTACCTGGATCAGTTTTTCGTAGTCTTCGTTGATGACATCTTGATCTACTCGCCTAGTGAAGAGGCACACGAGGAGCACTTGAGGGTAGTGTTGACCTTGTTACGCACTCACCAGCTATATGGGAATCTGGAGAAGTGCGAGTTCTGGCTTGCAGAGGTGAAATTCCTCGGACATGTGGTGTCCCGTGATGGTATCCTAGTCGACCCGGTAAAGGTCGATGCAGTTTCGAAGTGGGCAAGGCCCAAGAACGTGTTTGAGATACGTAGCTTTCTGGGGTTGGCCGGTTATTATCGACGCTTTGTTCAGGAATTCTCACGCTTGGTTGCACCTATGACAGCTTTGACTCGCAAGGGAGCAGAGTTCCTTTGGACTAACGAGTGTGAACAATCGTTCACAGAGCTAAAGGCTCGTCTGACCACCGCCCCAATGTTGATTGTTCCGGAGCGAGGAGTGGGCTATGACGTATACTGTGACGCCTCAGGCGAGGGACTCGGTTGTGTTCTGATGCAGTCCGGAAAGGTGGTTGCCTACGGCTCAAGACAGTTGAAAGTACACGAGCGCAACTACCCGACCCATGATCTCGAACTAGCAGCAGTGGTCTTTGCATTGAAGAGTTGGAGACACTATCTTAATGGTGAACAGTTTAGAGTATTCTCGGACCACAAGAGCCTCAAGTATATTTTCTCTCAGTGCGATCTGAACATGCGCCAAAGGCGATGGATGGAGTTACTTGAGGAGTATGACTTCGAGCTGCTCTATCATCCGGGCAAGGCGAACGTCGTCGCAGATGCTCTGAGCAGGAAGTCGAGTCATTGTGTGGCCAGCATAGCAGTACGAGAGTGGATCATGTTAGAGGAGTTGAGTTCTTTCAGACTTGAGTTTAAGGAGATCACGGACGGTATGGCTTTGTGTGCATTAGTGGCCCAACTCACTTTGGTTACTCGGGTGCTAGAAGCACAGACCGAGGATGCTGAGACGTTAGGGATTCGTGAGAGACTGGTAGCCGGAGAGAAGATCGATGACTGGGAGTTGAGTGCAGATCAGGGACTTCGATTTAGAGGACGATTGTTCGTGCCTCGAGGATGCAGAGACACCGTGTTGAGAGAGTGTCACCACTCCCGGCTTGCAGTGCACCCCGGAGGCACCAAGATGTATAGAGACATCCGAAGACAGTTCTGGTGGAGGGGGATGCGCAGGGCAGTCGCAGCATTTGTTTCGAGATGCCTCACCTGTCAACAGGTGAAGGCGGAGCATCAGCGCCCCACTGGCTTACTACAGCCTTTACCAGTTTCAGAGTGGAAGTGGGAGCATGTGACCATGGATTTTGTGAGTGGGCTACCGAGGTCGTTTAAAGGGCATGACGCTATTTGGGTTGTAGTTGATCGACTGACCAAGTCGGCACATTTTCTAGCTATGCGGATGACTGACATGGTGGACATGTTGGGCCGGTTGTATGTCAGGGAGATCATTCGTCTACGTGGAGTACCAGTTTCAGTGGTATCTGACAGAGACCCTCGTTTCACATCCAGATTCTGGAAGAGTCTGCAGAAGGCATTGGGGACTGAGGTACTGTTGAGTACAGCTTACCATCCTGAGACAGATGGACAGTCAGAGCGCACCATTTAGGTTTTAGAGGACATGCTTCGAGCTTGTGTGCTTGACTTTCAGGGATCTTGGGAGGATCACCTACCTTTAGCAGAGTTCGCGTACAACAACAGTTATCAGTCTAGCATTGGTATGGCACCATTTGAGGCCTTGTACGACAGACCGTGTAGGTCACCGGTGTGTTGGGTTGAGGTAGGAGATCAGAGTTTACTCGGACCAGACATGGTCAGGGAGACGACCGAGAAGGTCACAATGATTAGAGAGCGGCTGAAGAATGCACAGAGTCGTCAGAAGAGCTATGCAGACAGACGTCGCAGACCACTTGAGTTTCCAGTCGGAGACCACGTTTTTCTGAGGGTGAGCCCGAAGAAGGGCCTATTGCGGTTCAACCGCGGCGGAGGGAAGCTATCCCCGCGTTTCATTGGACCATTTGAGGTCTTAGAGAGGACTGGAGTCGTAGCTTATCGGTTAGCCTTGCCACCGCATCTTGGGAACGTGCATAACGTTTTCCATGTGTCCCAACTGTGGAAGTACACGGCAGATCCCTCACATGTTATCGAGTGGGCAGATATTGAGGTAGCAGATGCTGTCTCTTATGAGGAGCAGCCCATCAGGATTGTGGATACGGGAGAGAAGGTCTTGAGGAAGACTAATATACCTTTGGTTCGAGTATAGTGGAGGCATCAGGGAGCTGACTCAACCTGGGAGCGAGAGGACGAGATCCGAGAGAAGTACCCCCAACTGTTTGACCTTTGAGGTACTTTCACTTTAATTTCGAGGACTAAATTATTTTAAGGGGGTAGATTGTAAGAACCGCTTCCAGTCGATCCCGGTCGAACCGGTGACTTTTAAGACAAGGTTGACTTTTTGCCGGAAAAGTCAATTGAGGACTCGGGAAGTCACTCGAGGCTTTTCCGGGGCCCAAAAAGAGTAGCCGTCATCACGGTTGGCTTAATTGGGCTGTTTCCATTCATTTAAGTATAATATCGAATGGAGTCAATTTTGGTCAAAATCGAGCTTTTTATCGAGTCGTTACATTTAATTTTGGACTGTTGGATTTTGAAATCGAAGAGAGTGGTCCCCACTATGCCAAGTGTCACTAATGGCTTGGAGGTAAGGAAAGAGGCTCAAAAGTCATCTCTACCCTCACTAGTTGTTCACAAAGGGATAAGAACTAAAGGGTTTTTGGTCTTTTACACCCCTAGGTCTTTTTAAAGTATTAGATGACACAAAATCAGCTCACACCTTAGTGTTGCAGCCGAAAATCACAAGGGAGAGAGATAGAGAGAAGCTCATTTCTTGAGGAAGAAGATAGTGAAGAAAGTTTGGATTTTGGAGCTAGTTCTCCATCCTTTTGACTCCATTTTGCTTCCCTCTCCCTCATCTCATCATCCTAAAGGTATGGATGCCCTCAACTCTTCATTTCATCTACTCTCAACTCTTGGGTTTTATGGGTTTTGGCTTGAAATTGATGAACTAGCCTTGTGTTTGTCTATTGGAGAAGAAGTAGTGAAGTAGGATGTTGAGATGATACTTTTATTAAAGTTTGATGAACATTTTAGAACTTTTGATTTGATTGTGATTTGTAGAATCATTGGAAACTTGTTTGTTTGTTGATTCGTACCAAGGGCAGAGGAGCTTTGATGGTATTTGATGGTTTTGGGAGCTAGAAATGGTTGAAAATGGAGTTTGGTAGTGGATTTTCGGAGAAAATGAGCTGGAGGTTGAAGAAGGGCGGAACTGCCCTGGAGCGTCACAGATCCGTGACGGGTGACGTCACGGCTCCGTGAGGGAGACCGTGACAGCACACGTCACGGCTCCGTGACGTCTTCCGTGAGGGTCGGTGTCACGGCTCCATGACCGTGTCCGTGACCGACCAGTTCAGAAGGGTTTTTGAGGGTTTTTCCCCCGTTGTGATCTTGGTTTGGAGCTGAACTTTGGAGGGGTTTTGGGAACCTTTTGTTTCTGTCAAGTGGAGTCTAATTAGAGTTTTTTTTTGTGATCAAAGACCACAAGACCTTGAAGAACGAAGACCTTGAAGAAAATAGACCTTGCCGATACCCGTGTGAAGGACGGTGTGGTGACCATCGTTGTGACATCAGAGTGTTGAGAGGAAGACCACGAGGTAGGGAACATCTTAACTTTCCGATTAAATAACGCTTAGTATGCATGTTAGGTTAATAAAAATGGAAAGGTCCTAGAATTGCCTATAGGATGCGAATAACTAGAATAATCGTCTTTCAATTACTAATAAATGGATGAGTCTAGTATGCATGTTTAGGATGATGACCATTAGTAAAGCTTTCTTTCAATACTTGGGAATTGATTTACTGGTAGAGAGGCTGTGAAGAGCTCTCGGATTAGTTGTGTGCTAGGTTCACATGTTTGGTTGTTTGGTTGCTAGTATTAGGATATTCAAGAGTCTAATGGAACTAGATCGAATGCATGCCTGATTGTTCTTAGTTTTAATTGAATGCTTGAATGTTCATTATTTACTTGATTGATGATTAGTTGTTGATTGAACGGATGATCGAGTATGACTGGTTGTACCGAGCGATACAATCAGGTGATCGATGTACCGTTGGTTCGTGACAGGTAAGTATACGGTAAGTATGGGATGATATTAGATGCTTTCTTGTGATGAACGTGTGTACTTCTAAGATTGAGGATTAAGTGAATGTCCTGGGTGTAGTGTGGTGAAAGTGTGATTCGATGAGTGTTGGTTGATGGATGCGTTGTTGTATGTTTCCTTTATTCTTGTTCCCTTTATTCTTATTCTTGGAATGTATGCTCTTTTGTTGGGTTGTCTGTTTGTTTGCTTGGTTCAGTACTACACCGGGGGGGGGGCGGTAATCCGGTGCCGTTATGATGGTTGGAGTTGGATAGATATAGTGGGATGATGAGTGATTCTTGGAGCTATTGCTCGGCAGATCCTACGTGATATTGATTGATTATTGGAGCTATTTCTCGGCAGATCCTACGGGATGTTGATTGATTATTGGAGCTATTGCTCGGCAGATCCTACGGGATATTGATTGATTATTGGAGCTATTGCTCGACAGATCCTACGGGGTGTTGATTGATTATTGGAGCTATTGCTCGGCAGATCCTACGGGATATTGATTGATTATTGGAGCTATTGCTCGACAGATCCTACGGGATGTAGATTGATTATTGGAGCTATTGCTCGGCAAATCCTACGGGATATTCATTGATTATTAGTTACTAAGGTTTCACTCAAGTGGTGCGTCCCACGGGAGCACTACTTGACTCCCCATGATTGATGGTCCTATGGAGGCATTTCCGAACTGTTTTCGGTGCCCCGATGCATGTACCTCCCTTGGACCGAGGGAAAATCTGAAATGACATGGATACTCTGGTGGATTGGAATATGGAAACCGAAGTGATCCCAGAACTTATCCATCGATCGGAGGCTTGAGAAAGCGAGTGGTTGGCGTATTGTCAATTGCACCCGTTTAATCTTTATGATACTTTATATTAATTCTCTATGGAATCTTTCAAGTTAAAGTTATATTTAAAAGCATCGTCTTCAACTTGTTCTATTTTAGTTCTTTATATCAGTTCATCGTATTTAATATATTCTATCTTCGTTCTTTATTTCATTTCAACGTATTTAACTTATTCTATCTTAGATCTTTATACCATTTCCTCGGTCTTCTCTTATTCTATCTTGGTTGTTTAGACATCATTTCATCTTACTATCTTATTCTGTTTTGTTGCCTATTATTTCATTGTCAACCGTACTCCTATAATTTTATTCAGTTACCTTGTAAACCGGTTACTATTTGACTTAAGGGTTGAGTTATTAAGGTTTTTCCTACTGGGCGTAAGCTCATCCCCTTTGGTTTCCAACTGTGTTACAGGTGTGCCGGATGTCTGGAGAGTTCGAGGCCCGGGAGCTTTTGGACTTGTTTGGGTTTTTAGTAGAGTTATGTTGGTCTCGTGTATTGAACATCCTTTATCTTACTATTTACGTTTAGATATGACTCACGAGAATTTGAACTACTTGTTTATATATATCTTTTGATGGAGCGTTTATGAGAATTTTTAAGGTTTATTTAATTGTTTATGGATTTCATTTATTTCAACTTAGGTCACGTCTCGAGTCCGGTCAAATCCGGATTATGGGCGTGACAGGAGCTCACAGGAAGCTCGATCCGCACCTCTCTTTCGGCTATCGTTGCTTGCTGTTTTCTCGGCAGGAGGTATGGTTCCTTCGTCGGATGTCTCTGTTGGTGAAGCTTCAACTTTTCCCGGTGTGGGGTCTTCTGCACCAATCCTATCCCGTTTTCGTTCCCTGTAAATGGTTCTTTGTTGATTGGGTTTCGTTGTTCTGCTTCCTTTCCCTGTTTTCTCCATTGCGGGAGTTTTGTTCCGACCAGTGAGGTCGTTTTTTGGTTGTAGACTTTCATTTTATGGGTATTTAGTAGTGGACTGGGTGCCCCGATGCAACTTGGGTGGTTTACAAGTCGGTTTGTGGATGTCTTTGGTCTACTGGTGCTCCCCGTTTTCTCGTTCTCTACATGTACTGTTACCTCTTCCCTGTTTTGTTTAGAACGGTTTATTTTCTAATTCTTTATCGGAGAAGATTTGGGTTGAAACTTGTTCTAACTTTCCCTTGTGGATCGTTAGGAGTGTTGGCTCCATGCGAGTTAATTTGGTTATCTGAGTTAATCGAGCAATGCTGGTGGTTCGGGTATAAGTTATTTGCAGAGGGATTGGGTAATTGTTTATTGGTTTCCTTTTCTGGTTGTCTCGGTTGAGCTCGGTTTCGATCCTCTACTATTCGTCCCTCCGACGGTGATTTTAGGGCTCTCTTATCCGACTCCCCTTTTGGGTCGTTCGGTGGTGTTGGCCTCGTTCGGGCTCTCATGCTGAGAGTTGAGCAGTGCTCAGTGGTGCTTTCTACGCTTGGATGCGGTGGAAATTTTTATCGGCGTTTCAACGTGGAGGTTTGAGTTTTTGGTGGGCTTAGTAGCGCTGGTTGACCTCTCGATGTTTCAGAGTTGGCTTGGAGTCCGTTTGGTGTTGGTAAGCTTCTTGGTGTTTAGTTTAGGTTTTTAGACCTTCGGTTTCTTTAGGGCTTAATGGTTGTAAAACCGGGGTATTGAGACCCTTTCATTTAGTTTGGAAAGTTTGTGTGCTTAGAGGTTGCAAAATCTAGGTATTAGGACTTGTTAGACCCGTTAGTTGGTCTGGTTTGCTTCAGTCTGCAAAATCTGGGTATAGAATTGTTAGACCAATCCTTGGTTTGGTTGTTTGTTTAGTTTGGTTATATGTTTGGTTTGAGGGTTTTACCTTTATCCTTGTCTTTCACTAAAAAGACTTAGACTTATAAAAATAATACGCAAATAAAAAAAATACTAAGATAAGAACCAAAACAACACCATAACCCAAATAAAGAATAAAATATAATAAAGGGATAATTATCATTCCCAAGCCCAAACTTTACGTCAAATTCATATCCTAACCCATCCTCACCTTTCGTTTCAAATCCTAACCTCAACTTTCGTTTTTTTTTTCCAAAACCTATCATTTAATGTTCGAATTAATGGAACAGTTAATTTGCTAGTCACGTACACACTTAAGTGACCCCATATATCGAATTTATTCCCATTTTGTTTCCTTAAAACTACTACTTAAGCGTAAGATTGTGAATGTGAATGGATTTAGGAGGGTATCAATGAGAAAGGGTCAAGGGTAAACATGGGAATAAATTCGAAATATGGGGTCCCTTAAGTGTGCACGTGACCAACAAATTAACTGTTCCGTTAATTCGAATAGTAAATGATAGGTTTTGAAAAATAAACGAAAGTTGAGGTTAGGATTTGAAACGAAAGGTGAGGAGGGGTTAGGATATGAATTTGACGTAAAGTTTAGGGTTGGGAATGATAATTATCCTTCTAATAAATGACATAACCCAAATAAGAGTGATGAACCTGAAACCATGAGTTGAAATTCTTAGAACACTATGAAAAATTTGTAAAAAGCTATACTCGGCTTTTATTATATTCTTTCAAGGGGAAATCATGGGTCCTAACCCCCTTTGAGGTTTGTTTTGGCGATCCTAACTGGGCTTGACCTTTTTTTGCACTTCTCGGCTGTAACCTTTCCATTTTTTTCACAAACTAACAATTTCCGTCTATTTTGACGATTCCGTTAGAAAAATGCTATCGTGCACGTGACCAGCACATGTCCAAAAAACTAACGGAATCGTCAAAATAGGCGGAAATTGTTAGTTTGTGCAAAAAAAATGAAATGCCACAGTTGGAAGTGCAAAAAAAGGTCTAGCCCAGTTAGGATCGCCAAAACAAACCTCAAAAAGGGTTAGGACTCATGGTTCTCCCTTCTTTCAAATTATAGTTTTCTAGTAATTATCAAAAAGAGTAACTTGAACTTGTGTTTTAGTAGTATTTGTGATTTCAAAATGACGATTTCCTCTTTAAATTTTTAATTATAAAAATGATAAGCGAAATAAACAAAATATGTGAAAATTGTAGCGATGTAACAGGATCATATATCATGTCCGGATCATCCGGGTACAAAAACTCCATGTCCTTAACATGTCGGGATTACATATAAAATTATGGATTTTACGGTTTTCGGTCGTGTCCCTTCCGAATTGTACCCGTGTCTTAATAGCTCACTGTTTTGATCCCGAAGTGCATATTTCACCCACTTCCCTTTGTTTAAAAAATTTTAAATAAGAAAAAACACTAACAATTTCTTTCAAGTATTTGGGCAAAAAATCATTAAGCTATTATCCATGCTTAATGGTAAAAAAACACTCCTAAATCTATTTCATATAAATAATAATCAATGTATTTTACAACCATCAAAGAAATATTATTAAAAAATTACAATCATAAACAATTCTAAACTACACTAAACTGCTAAACTAAATTTAGATTATTAAAGTAATACTAAATTTAACATTAATAAACTTCTCGTATCTTGGGTTTAAATTTTATCATATTGGATATTATCTGTTGTCCGACGGATCTGGTATCCTAGATCCAGATCATCTGGAATCCGGATTTTGTCTGACTTTGTTCATATCGTTATTTTTCAAATCAGATCGGTTTAGATTTATGGATTTCGGATTTATTGACACACCCCTAGAAAATTTCATCCCCTTCATTTTCTTAGATTATTATTTTATTCTTGAAAGATAAAATAATTGTTTAAAAAAAACTTACACATGGAGGATAAAAAGACAAGTTCAATTTTTTTTATAATTATATAAAATATATTTTATAAATAATGAATAACCCAAAATATATTTTACAATTATCTTGAGAATTATTAATGAGTTTCTGGCGCATGCATACAGAATCATGCGCCTTTGTGCTTTAGGACATTGGGGAGGGTTGGCAGATTGTTTTTTATAGGTCACAAAAAGATGTTTTGACAATCACTTTTCAACCTTTTCTCTCCATTATTCTAAAGAATGTAGGTAGTGTATTAAATCTCAATTATCAACTTTTGGATATGAAATTATAATTCATATCTTCAGTATACATATGATCGAATAGGCTTGTGTCATATATATACTAGTATGCATATGAAACAATAGATCGATCGTTAAATAGTATTGAACACATATAAACGAAACGATAAACAAATAGAACATGTTATTAAAAACATGGGTTTTTGTGACGCGGCAAGATTGGATTTTGATTTTTTTTTTTTAGAGAAATGATGATATTATTAATTTAAAGCAATCCGGTGCCCATAAACGTAGGAATCACCATACATAAACCGAACTAACAAAATTAGAAAGACAAGCGCATAAAAATAAATTTTGCTCTTAGACATAATGGTGGTCGGGGGGGGACTGCGGTAGCATCCGGGGACACCGATACAGTATACTCCAACCAGAAGAAACTGATCGAGCAGATCAGAGGATAAACAAGCAGTGGTGGACCGATTACTCCCCCGGTATGCCAGCGTGCGTCGTCCTCCCTTGACTGATAATGGTAGTGCTCTTGAACGCGGGATTGCTGACTCTGAAGTGGTAGAGAAGTAACACATCAGCTGTTGGTGGTACCAATGCCACCTATACACCAGGGAGAAGGTACAGCCGACCAAACCCTCACTGGCCCCTTCAGTACTCATTCTTGGAGGTGAGGGTGCTTGAAGCCCCCCGCCGCTGCTATGTTTGCGTACCATCATAGTTCCGAGAATTCCTCGAACTTCGTGCCAGAATAGACTGACCCGCCTCGTAACCCAGGCCCACGCCCGTAGGCCCACCCAGCCCATCCCCAAGGAAAACCCTAGAGGGTTTCTTCCCCGGCCTCCTCCACCTCACAGCCGCCGCCTCCGGGATGGGGGTGGTCTCCTCCCCCATGGACGCCGGTAGCAAAGGATCAACACCCCCACCGCATTCGAATCCATCTGTTCCCGCCTCCCTGCCCCACTGCCTGACCGTCTAGGCCGCGGGCCTCTTGCCGGCGTACGGCGGAGGCAAGCCGTCGTCGGGTCCTCCTCCCTCAGCGACTCCTCCTCCGGCATCAAATCCTCAACTCCCGTCGTCTCCTCCGCCGGATCCTCCACCGGCACCTCCGACCCAGTCCCGTACGCCGAGCCCTGGACGTCTAGCTCCGACAGACGAGCCACCCCATCGTCGCAGCCCTCCTCCCCACCCTCCATCTCGCATGAAAACGCCATGAAAACGTGAAGAGATCGCAAAACACCTCTAAGCCCTAGCAGAGCACAATAGAGAGATTGTACATGCTTTCATCGAAATAGTCGATAGATTAGATTTTGATACTATTTGTAAATCTGGTCCACTTAAAAATTCAAATATTCTTTTTAAATGATCTATATATTTTTCAAGAGAAGATTGTATCATACTATATATATAGTTATAGTAAATGTAATAGATGCAAATGTAGTAGTTTAATGTGGCAAAAATATGCTCTCTTTTTTCTCGCTCCTTGAGACTCTAGCCCTAGCCTTATTTCTCGCCTAGTCGTTATGGAGCTTTTCTTTGTCACCTTTGCTGCTGCGCCGTCTGCAGATGCCCTTGGTATTGTAGTCCCCGTACTCCTCTGTCCCATCCGGTCGCAATTCTCGCAGACCACATCTGGTGTGGGGGATATATACCGATGGGATTGGTCGGCCATACCACCACCTCCGTCTTCCCTTTCCCTCACCGTCCCTCCTACGATCTCGCCGACTCCTAGTCTGATTGCTACTGGACCCCGAGTTTCCTCCCCGTCGATGTCGGTTGGGTGTTTTGGTCTGCGAGGATGGTCTCCTCCTCCGGTCTCGGTCCCGAGATCCCTGAGGCTCTGGTCTTCCTCCCCATCGCCGCTCTCGACGGCTGGGTTGGGTCCGCCTCCTCCTCCGCGTGGCGATTTCCATCCCGGGATATTGTTGTGGCGGCCTCGGTTGCCTTCTGCTCCACGCTATGGGTTGGCTCCCGTTAGACCGAACCCTAGTTTGCTTCCCCGGGTTCACCACGACCTTACTCTGGTGACACCTAAGGCGGCGATGGTTCAGACCATAACGTAGTATTCAGAGTACTTCACGATCACGAAGGAGATGGTTAGAACCCAACGCCTGATCCGTGATAGACATGGGGGCGACGGAGCAGGGTGGATGCATCCTCCAGGGTTCTTTGCCAAGGTTGGACGCGAAGGAAGAGTAGGGTTTGGATACCCTACGGATGAACTGATCTAGGGCATGACCCTAGGGTTGGTGGTCGGTCGTTTCTGTCCCCGAGGGAGGCAGTGTCGGTATCCATGGAGACCCCTACAAGGAGTCGGACACGGCGACAGCCGAGGGAATGGTTGTCCTCCAGGGGGATGTCACTGGAGTTGCTCGGGGGACCGAGGATCGCGGAGATGGCGCTGCCCTGAATGGGATGGAAGACGGTGATGCCCTGACCGGGATTCTAGGGGAGCTAGTTCCAGCCGACTGACTTTAGACCCGAGACCTAAGGAGGGTTGCCTATAGGACGGGGTGCCCGTGTAACAATGGACTCGAGACCTAACTTAGGACCCCGCCTTCCAACCTAGGGCACCAGCCGGCCATTCGCGATAAGCCTCCCTGGGTGGTCCGCCCCAAACCCTCCGGATTTTGTACACGCGAATATTCGGTAGGAGCCGGGTGATGTTCAACTCTCTGCTGATTCGGTTGCTGGTCCCCTACTCCGGGAGCGGGGGGAGTTTGGAGGTGGAGGACGCGCGCATCCAGGGGCGCGATGTGTTGAACTTCCATCGGCCATTATCCTTGGGAGCGCCGCTGATGGAGCATGAAAGAGGATGTCACCAGCTCCTATGTGGGGAAGAAGCCCCGTCGGGAGGGATGATGCACCGCCTGAGCATCGGGGACTGGCCCTGGGAGGGGTCTCCAGACGATGCTTTGCCTCCCACCATCACCATTAATGTTGACGTCCCTCAGGATCTCTGATACCTCACTCCTCCTCACCATCTTCTCTCTCTGCCCAAGAGGCATCACAATACCGATTGTGACGGTTATGATAGTAAAAGGATCAGTGAACCGTTGTTCGTTAAAACTGACTTTCTGATGGTTGTGAAACAAATTTTCCAATACAGGATTGTGTAATCGAGTTCAAGTAATAAAATTGCATCTATCATTCAAAAAAATGGCAAAGACATATATAAGATGAGGTAGGCATTGACATATATAAATGTTTAAGACACTGGGGCGGTTGCTGAATCCGTAGGGCGGTGTGTCTCCCACGCTGCGCCCTCGTTAGTGGGTTTTGGGTCCCTTTCCTTTCTTTCCACAGCAAAGTAATCTTTTCTCTTCTCCTAATTCTGTATACATGATCAATGAGCGTAATCAACCTTCAATCAGGGCCATAATCTTTTTTTATACGTGGAATTTGAATTAGAGAATCTGGTATATAATCTAGTATGTGCATCTCCGTTATTTTTTTCGTTTAAGTGATAAGTGTTTTAGGAGTTATATTGAATAGTTGTAAATCTTAACACTAGCTTGAATAATAAGTTGTCGCTGTCCTTATTAAGAAATGGAGACTAGACGTACGGGGTGACGATTAAAGATTTAGTGTTTTGTTCCGTAGCAATTAAGAATTTGGTGTTATGTTCCATAGTTTTCACGGTGGCTAAGGTTTGGTTTTGATGTTTTTTTACTTAGTAGGTTTTGCAGCAGCGACTAGTCTTGTACTCTGCTTTGTGTGACTCGTTGAATCTACATAAAACGGTGGCTAAGGTTTAGTCTTTATGTAGATTCAACGAAGTCACCGTTTGTCAGACTATTTGTGCTTAGCAGTTTTGTTGGGCACCATGATCATAAATCGGGAATGGGTGGTATCTGGAGAGTACCTACTCATTTGTCACTGGTCAGAGTCCATTCCAGATTATTTCGCGGCACCTCATTCTCATCAAGATAGTTACATATTACGTAGCCACAATATGAATTAAGGACCCCTGCTCAAACATGCCTGAAGGTTCTAAATCTTGGTTGTTCAAAGATCGTCGTTAGAAGTGTAAACAATATCTAACGATAGACTTCGTTACCTCTTCAAACGACCACAAGAATCGGACTAACAATTATTTAGTATAGATGTGATTAAGTGGAATAAGCTACCTAAGATTGGTAAGATTTAATTTATTGTCACTATAATCAAGATTTTGAATTCGTCAGCTATCTGATACCCAACAGAGTATAAAAGGGGGATTAGGTGTAAATCACGAGGTCACCTTTTTCTCACTCTCAAGTTAGTGTATCTGATTTCTTTTTTCCCGTTCCCGCAAAATATCTTTTCCCTTTAAAAATGAATTTATGTTTATTGAATTGATTTTTCTTAGTGAATTAACCGTTCAAAATTTTATGTGAATCGCGTTTAATATAATATCAGATTTGGTTTAGACCAAAGTCTTTCTACACCTATATTTTCGTAACCAAGATCAAAGTCTTATAACATATATGACAAGTCTGACATCAAATTTCGTCATGTAACTAAAGAAAAATCGTCAAAATCAAATAACGAATAAGTGTCAATCGTAATATAAATTTAAATAACAAATTGAAATTTCCACCCATGAATTTAAGGTTCTAGGTAGTTCCTTTCATGATGATATTAAATATAAATATTAGGAGCTTTTGCGGTTCATGTTCATCATAGATTGCTTTTGTGGTTCATGTTCATCATAGATTGCTTCATCCCTTTTCACATAAAACCTTATCCTCCCCAACAACTCACTAGTAATAGTATTATATGCAAAAACAACACAATCTTCTGTCTTGTCGTTCCAATGGGAAGTGGGTCAGAATACTGTATGATTACATTGAGGAATTGAAAGGAAACATTTTGTTTTGGAGAGTGCCCAATTCGATCATTTACTCACCTCCAATATATTTGAGCAGTGTTGGGTCAATCAAATTTGGACACATCTCTACTTATTTTTGGTCTTTTGCGTCATCGATTGCTTTTGTCGGCGTGAGCTAAAGGGTAAGCTTACCTACCAATCATTCTTTAAAGAATATATTGATCATGATAGTTACACTGTGGTTGAGGTTTCATTTTTTTTTTGAGAAGAAAAAGTATCTGGGTTTTCAACCCCTTACAAAGCAATAGGTATAAATATTATTTATTTATTTTAAAAGGCAAAAAAATATGTTTACATTTTAATGGACTCCATTGGTTATTCATAGATGACGTCAAATGTTTTTCTTTTTAGGAACTAATTGGCCAACTAATTTTTTGAGTGAGTGAGACTACTCGCAGTTTAGTTTAGCTTGGACTTATGTATAATCATTAGGTTATTTATTTTGTTGGGCCTTTTAGTTCAGTTTGGACTTTTTAATTTAGTTTGGGCTTCATACGTATTTTAGCTTTGAGTTCAACCCAAGCCCAATTTTCACAAGTTCTTTATGTTGCAAATCTGATCACCCCTACAAGTCTTATGTTATTTTTCGTTGGTCTATTCCTTCGAACAAATAGTGGGCTCGGGGTTGTCATTGAACATTGTGGGCCTCTTTAGCGCCAGAAATTACGTCAAATAGCCTAAATTAAATTACACACCGTCTCAAAACAAACTTAGCCCAAATTATTCGTAAGGAAATAAGGAACCATATGATATGGCGCAGGTGTTTCAACAGTATGGATCAGATATCTGGTGTTTTTTTTATCAGTGAATGTAAATTTAAATTAATTTTTTTTTGTGAATTAAAGAGGAGTACAACATGGTCTAACTACAGATCAGAGTGTGAAACCATGATCCATTAACAGAATCGAGCGTTGACGTGATAGGTCAGCCTCCTACGAATCTCAACAAAGGGAGTGAACAATGAAGTGAACAATGAGAAAGGTCTAAAAACCTAAATTTTACAACCATTAAGAGCATAGAAGCCTCCTAGGTAAAAAAAAATGTCTATAACCCTGATATTCCTACCATGAAGCACATGAAAAAGGATCTGAAATCCAGATTTTACTAACATGAAGTCCAACGGAATACACACGATGACCTGCCAAAACCATAAATTATCGCTCACCGGAACCTCGATCCTCGGCAAAAATACCGAGAGAACCCTCCACTGCGACATAAGTCCAGATGCCAGCACCGAACACTACTCGAAACCTAGTAGAAGTTCCCAACCGAGGCCAACACCATCGGTCAACCCTAAGCGGGGAGTCGGAACTAACAACCCTCAAACCGTTTGGTGGAAAACGGGAGAGAGGGCAACAGCCCCGAGCTAAGCGAGCCACCTAGACTATGCAACAAGCAAGAGAGAACCAAACACCTCAACATAAACCGCAATGGCAGCCCTCCAAACACTACTCAGTTATCGGAGATAACCCACCAGAAGCCAACACAATCCAGGGATCCAAACGGAGAGTTAGAGTCAATCACTACCAACACTTCTCCGACCAAGGGAGGTAGATCAAAACATTCTAAGTAAGGAGGGACCAACAATTAAGGAAATTACTAAGGAGTAGGTAACGATAACAGAATCCAAGAAATACAGATCTGTCTCCAAAATTCAAAATCTAGGCAAGCTTCTTCATCACAAAGGCGGTATCACAACCCAACCATAAACCAAACGTACGAAAAGAAATAAGAAGCTGAAAAGTATGAGAGAACGAAACCCTACCGAAACTAAGGTCGAGGACGCAGAAGCAATCACCGAAAGAAAAATCGAGCTCCAAACAACTATCCTCGGACTGCAACCAAACGAGACGAAACCGAGATCCCAACCACCAAAGAACTACAACGGAGACGGTTACACCGATGGACAACACCCAAAAAGCGATGATCAAGGCTATCCTTGAGGGTAAGTACCAAGTAATACAAAGGCGGTCCGAACAAGATCGCCGACGAACGGCCAAACCCCATACAATCCACGACCAAACTGAGCTTCGCCATAGGAACCCTTGAAAAGAAGCTGAGCATCCCTCTCAGCCAAACGTCGGTTAAGAGACGATGGACCAACAACATCGCACAACTTCTCCACACCACAAAGAAGGAGCTGGTTTTGGCTTCGAACCCTCGGCACCACCAACGCCACCACATACCACGAGTCCTGGAGAAGACAAAGACCAACCCGAAGGAAAGGCCCGTTGAAATCCACGACCACAGTAGATCTGAAGATGAAGATTGGAGCCAGAATCGCCGGCGAGCATATGGCGGAGTAGAAGGCCAGTCATATCTCTAGCAAGGTGAGCAAGGAGCGAGCGAAACCGGGCTCCAAGCTGGTCGGAGGTGCTTCAGAAGGCATAAAACTGAAACCGATGAGACCATCGGAGTGAGGAAAGAAGGCTAGGGAAGGAGAGAAGAGAGAGAGTGGGGAAATGACACCACCAGCGACGTTTATGGCTAGAGACCATGTCGTCGCCGACGGTGAAGTGAAGTAGGGAGGATGACGGCTGCTAAGTTATAAAAGGGGAGATGAGTTGTGATCTAAAATGGATGGAGACACAAAATCATATGCCCTTTGAACAAATGGAGATATATGGTGTTAAGTCTTGGTTCGTCTATGCCAACTCTTTTTAAACCACATGCCCAATTGGAGACGCCCAAAAATTTACAATAAAGTAGTCCAGTATAAAGCTCGTTAGCTTGGAAGCTAGAGAAGACAGATATAACTAAAAATGATCAACTCCAAAACACTAGCAACAGATCTCCACAATCAAAATTCACAAATATTCATACCACAAAAGCACATTTTAATTTTTGGTTTATACAATAATAGAGTATTCTGCTTATGGACGTAAACAAGTCGATTAAAACTTAAAAATTGACTTTTCGAGTTCTATTCTCTCTCGCTCTAGCCATTTGTCGCCCAGATTCATCTCGCCGTTCTCCACCATGAATTTGTTCCCCATGTGCCTCTGTCGGCGGGTGTGCCTCGATACATGCAACCGGCGTTGAGGCAAGAACAGATAAAGCCTTTGCGCTACCAGAAGAAGGCCAAACGCCCGACCTTGATCCTCCTGCGACCGCTCTCTCTCCCATCCCCGAACCAAACCTGTGACAATCGTCAAGGGTGAGCCGCACCCAACGCTTCTCCATCGATCGTGGCTCTAACACCATTAACGCCACTAACAGGACTCACTGTCTCCACGCCCCCCCCCCCCCCCCCCCCGATTGGGAGCCAAGGAGCTGGCACTGCTCCCCTAACCCCCTCTCAGTCATAAGGATGATAATTCTTGTGGACGCTGCCATACATCTCGTTCCGGTGGATCTTCTATCAAGAATGGCGGCGGCGACTACGACCGGTGGTAACCCTTTGAGGCCAACCCTAGACTGGGTGCCAGGCAACGACGTTGATCAAGGAGCTTGAATCACACCCCAGACCAACCTTACCAAGCAGTCATCTCGGTCGGTACCCGGAACCCACACGTTGGGTCATCCAATAATGGAGTCCCTCCTAGCACTCAAAATAGAGGACGAGAAAGATGTCATCATCAGTGTCTCTGGAAACCTAGAGGTCGATTGTATCCGTGCACATACATAGTGTGGCATGGCCGGAAGGTTGTTCACCGCACACCATTACAATTAGGAAATCATAGAAGGGGTCATGAAAACGGTTTGACACCAAGATGGATTAGTCATCCGAGACCTTGGTTGGGGAATCTCAGGTTTCTACTTCACTTCCCAAACTGAAAAGGATAGAATCAGGCACAAAGAGCCATGGTCGTTCAAGCAACCATCACTCATCCTGAAAGATCTCAAACCAAGGATCAATCCAACTACCTTTCCATTTTCATGCCTACAAATCTAGGCTCTAGTATCTGACTTGCCATGAGACAACATTACAACATAAACATGTTGTCAACTAGGGGACGCATTGGGTGGCTGTGTGGATGTCCGAATAGATAAGGTCGGAATATGATGGGAAGGCACTTTGTGGGTCCGGTTTCGGAACGACCTGGCCATACCTCTCCATTATAAGGCCCGTATAATAGTCCTAGACCAGGAGATGACAACCCTGGTCTTGCTCTAATTTGCTCGCCTCTCGGATTTATGCTTCTACTATGGTTGCATAGGCCATCAAGAGATGGAATGCAAGCGTAAGAACCCTACCTTGCCACCGGGGCCAACTCGTTTTGACATGCCCTTTATGGCCCCAAATGTCCCCCATATCAAGGCCGGGATCCGAAGGGATTGCTTAGACTCCATTCTAGACAAACGGAGGACTAAGCAAGGACCTTTGGTAGGGAATGTAACTACCCAATTAACCCTCACAGCACCGAGGCCAAGCGTACCCCAATACCTTAGAAACTGTGAAACACCTTCTGCCTAAGACCCAAACACACATGGAACGGGTTGACCATGCCCAATCCTCTCAACCCGTCCCAACTCAATCCCTAAGAATTAGGACGGACATGGAAGGAACGACACGCCATATCGTGCCTAAGTAAGAAATATTCTTGCTTAGTAAAGGGGAGGTGCAAGCCCCTATATCCATCATTGAGGTCCCAACCACCTGCCAGACACGAAAAGGGGCAGCAAGTTCAGTCTTCAAGATGAGAGAAAGCTAGCCACACCGCTCGCCCAGAAGAAGAGGAGTTTGAATGCACCCACACCGACCAAGGTACAAGCTGTCCCGAAGCAAGAGAAAGCGAGATCTATAAAGCAACCTCGCCAAGGAAAATGAGTGGACCCTTGTGCAACGAGATGTGTGTGGGGACGCTCATCCAGTCTTGTCAAGTTCGATGCAAGTCTGACACCCTGGTTCTCCCATTTCTTGATGTTCTCCTTGGATTCATGTGTCTCCTACAAACGACTTGATCTTATATCACGGGTATTTTCGGGTCAAGTCAGGAAATGTGCTATCTCTTTTCAATACCTCCCCACAAGCAGGAGATTGTCTCCCTTTTTCCCTGGTGTAGCCGGTACCTCGTTATAGGATTAGCGTTCATTTCTTACGGGTTGGAAAAGAGCCTCGCCCTTTTATTTATTTCATATCCTCGTTTTTATTTCTCTAGTTTCTATCAATAAAAGTTTCCACATATGCTAAAAAAGTCGAATAAAACACAGGTTTGTGAAGATTTTTTCTTCTCAAGAAAAAATCATTTATTTTTTTTTTATCAGCAAATAGGACTTTTGTTGATTATAACCTTTGAGTAAAAAGACAGGGACAAGGATAAAGACAAGGGAATGAACCCCTCAAGAGATTAATGAGTGAATCAAAACTTAAACGGACATGAAATTTTCGACAATGAAAATTCAATAGAAGTAGTATAAAGAGATCATGATAAAATTCACACAAAAAATAATGAAACCAAGCTACAATCGAAAGAAAATAAACCGGGAGATTTCAATGTAATAACCAGGTAGTGTAGATGAGGAAAGACAACCCTCTAGCAAGAACCCAACAATGCACGGGTTGAGGACTCTTCCTTACATAAATTTTGGAATAAGAAATGGGGTTGGTTTTCCAAGCTAGGAGAGGGAAAAGAGAAAAGAGAGTATTTCTTGAAACTAGATCATTGAATAATGTTTAAGTGATTTTGGATGTTGACTAGGATCTCACCTGCAGAGCTTGATACTCAATGAGTTAAATACATTATGGTACTCTTATGTTCAGTCCACGGACATTTTGATACCCTTATGTCACGCCCCAATTTCAGCGAACCGAAACTAGGGACGCGAACGTTTAAAAAGTCACAATACTGAAACCTGTTTTCGTTAAATCACTTTAAAAGCCAGTTTAGTTCCACAAAAGAATATTATTTACATCTCAAAAAAATAATAGTCCCACACTTGGACAAAACGAGGTACACGTCTCTAGACTCAAAACACCCAGCAACCCGCTTCAAGCTCTTCAAGCTTCAGAAGCTCACCTAGTCCAGACTACGAACGGTACCTGTAGGAAAAGCAGCTAGGGGTGAGCGTTCGCTCACCACCACAGATAACAGACTGACTATGGCATAATTAGCATAAACAAGCCGGTGACACCAACAACGACTCAAGACACACACACACACGACCAAAGTACTTTCCTCAACCGACTCAACACTCGGATACGTTATGTAGACTCCACACTACGATCGACGGCCTCCTCCAAGACACGACTGACCACACAATACCAAACAAAATCACAAAGGATCGCAAAACCGGCTGCTCAGTAACCAAACTCTGTCTCTCGCCCTTTACCGATCATAGACGTGGTCAGGCGGTCGACCTGTCGCGCAACTTCTCCCGATCCCAGTCGGGAGGCTAACCCACAACCTCTCCGCTTCATCCGATCCCAGTCGGGTGGTTAGCCACACCCGCGCGTCCTTCCCCCGATCCTAGTCGGGGAGCTAGCCCACAACCCCTCCGCTTCTCCCGATCCCAGTCGGGAGGCTAGCTACACCACACAACCTCCACCAGTATCAAGTAACCAATCACAATCACAAACAAGTTCACACAGACAGTAACCACACCGGTGACAACTCCACAGGCACTCAAGGCCAACAAGACACCAACAACCAAACATAGGTTCAACAACCCTACGGGCCCTCATGGCCACCCAAGCTCGACAATAAATAACACGGGCTCTCAAGGCCACCCAACTCAACAACAAATAACACGGGCTCTCAAGGCCACCCAAACTCAACAACAACAAAAAACACGGGCTCTCAAGGCCACCCAAACTCAACAACAAATAACGCACAACAACCTCCGGCACAAATGATGCCTTCAACAGTCCTAAGATCACTAGTTTCACAAACAACCTCCGGGCATGGTCATATGCCTCCAGTCGATCAGTTAACGCTAAGTTCTCTGCTCCTACGACACTACTAAGTGTCACATGCATTTCCAGTATTCGCTACGTTCCCGTATCATGCATTTCTAATATTCGATAACCTAAATAACCCACGACACCCCGGTGCCACATGCAATTCTACAGTTAACTTTCCCTAGTCAGGGCCGAGATCCGGCTACTTTTCCCTACCTCGTAAACAACTCCAAAAGCGCTCCACTAAACCCGAGATGATCCCAGTCACTCGCCGAGCCTCCCTTTGCCTCGGTCCGCAGCACGATCTAAAAGAACACAAATTCAAAGCACTTTTAAACTAGTAGGACTAAACCGAAAATTAATAAACTTAACACCCAACGTAACCCTGACAATGTCGATCATTCCCAATTTCTCAATTTCTCGACATTGTCGATAAAGGACCCGTAAAGTCCCGATTCGCCCGATATGGCGAATCTGCCCGGGTTTTGTAAATTGCCTTCCGGGGCTCCCTTTCGATCGAAGCCAGACTCCAAATTTAACACGAAGCCCCAAATTAATAACGGTTCCTCCGTTAAGTTAAAGATTACGATTTGTCCAGTTCAAATACGACAGTTGTCTTTTACACTCGAGCGGGCTAACAGTAGGGTTACGACGGATCGGGTTCGAGCACCCGCGCACCGAACCCAGATTTGATCTAAACCCAGTTAAAACCCCTTTTTATCTTAAACCGTCTTTGAAACTCCTTGCTTTAATTAATTCCGACTTTGATTTTAAAACAAAACGGTTTCCTTCTGCTCGTTTCCAAACTCGAGGTTTTGGTCCAAAACCCTTCTAAATCCGTTTTGATCCCGTTTTCCCCCCTTTTCGATTTATCTTAACTCAAGTTTGTTTAACGACCGACCTTCGTTTTAAAACCCAATTAATTTAACCGATCTATTTTTATCGATAACAATTTTACGTTCGGAAAACGAAATCGAACTTTTATTCTAAACTCAAATTTAACCATTTTACACAATTAACCAGATCTGAATTTGTATTTGAAAAACATAACAACAACAACGTAAATTTCTTGTTCTTCTTTACATTTTCAGATTTACACCCTTTACAATAATCCTTTAAACAAAACCGGATTCACGTTTTTTTGTTCTGATCCTTTCCATTTCGGGAGTTCCGTTCCATCCCGACCAGATCTGAACGAACTCGGGAACGGGAAAGAAAAAGACGAAGAACGGGATCGGGTTAGGTGCGGCCGACCACCGGCGACGCTGTTATCGGCCGAGATTCCACGGACCGAGAACTCACCGTACCGAAACGGTGGCAGGGGAGTCGGTGGAGAGCAGCAGTGGGAGCGGCGGTGGAAGCGGTGTACGGTGGGGAGTTCGCCTCGGGTCCGGACGACTCGGTCCCGTTCTGGATCTGACGAGCTCTCCGGCGACGGAGGGAGCTCGATGGCGAGTGAGGGCTCGGGACGGGGAGGTCGGAGACCGGAAGAGAGGCGGTGGCGTGAGGTCGGCCGGAACCGGTGGTGGACGGAGACGGAGAGGATGGGTCGGGAGATGAAGGAGGAGAGAGAGGCAGGGAGGTCGGGGACGGTGGTTGCGTGGGCTGGCCGGAGCGGTAACGGGGTCGGGATGGAGGAGAAGAGGATGGGACGGGGGTGGTGAGGGAGGTGGGGGAGATGAGAGAGGGCTGGAACGAGAGAGAAGAAAGGGATGAGGGTGGCTGCGTGCAAATGATGTTGAAACCCTAGGGTTTCAGCCTTTTAAGGGGTGTGGGTTTTGGGCCGGCCACTTCGGGCCTCAGAGGGCAAACGGGCCCAAGGCCCAGGCGAGAGGAGGGGGGCCTGCACCAGGCTGGCCGAGTCTGGCCTGTTTTCCCTTTTTTTGCCACTTGTTTCAAAAACCTACCCTAAGGTTTTAGGATTTTAATTTAATACCCTAATGAAACGAAGCGGGTTTTACACTTATGTTTTAAATGACCAATTTGGTACCCTTATGTTCGGTCCACAGACGGAAATAGCATATTCTGTTAGAAAACTAACGGAATATTCCTCTAAGTTAGTCATGTGACCCCATGTGCCAGTTAGTGATGAGCGAAAGTACAATTTTACCCTTTCTTATTTTAAGCTTATAAATTTGATAGACAAAACTACCATTTTACCCTCTTTATAATAAAAAATTCTAATAAAACTAACATATTTTATTATTTAAACAATTACAATTATTAAATAATTATTTTCAGAAAATAAATATAAATATAAAATTAAAAAAAAAACATAAAAACAAATATATAAGTCACCTATATCTAGATCTTTCACTCCTAAACCTAATACATCTATATCTCTTCCTAATCTCCACGAACCGTGCACCTCTTCATCTCCCTTTCATCATCGACTTTAACTATCCAGCGAATCAACGAAAGCTTAGCCCAGAAACCGGCCATCTCGGCATCGAGAAGAGCCACGTAGTAGAAAAATCTCGACGCAGCCTACAACAATCGATTTTATTCTTGATGGACTTGAGGAGGTAGTGGTCGCCGACGGGGTTCTAAGCAGGGGCTTGTTGGGTCCAATGAAATCGGGGAAATCGGGATTCTCTTGGTGTTGTAGCTGTTTTTGTCGCCGCCGGCGAAAACAACATTGGATTGGGCGGTGGTGGCTGAGGTCTGGACCTCTTTTAGGATGCTATGAGGCTCGTAACACTTTCGAGAGTAGGGGTGGTCGCAGATCTCGACGACCATGCATACGTTTGTGGCTCTAGGATCTAACCCTGACCTCGACGTTTGGGGGAGTGGACGACATGAGATGACTGCGATGGGTCTTGTAGCGAGTTCCACCGCGAGGTGAGGAGCAGAGAGATCTCTTTTCCCGACGACGGTGTCTAGTGCAACAAGTTCTCGATCTGAGAGATGAGTTGTTGTTGGCGGCGGATGCCGACAATCGTGGGGGCGACGTGTTGGTTGTGCACAGTAGGGCTACGACTGTGATGAGACTGGCCTTGTGGTTCGATGTTGAGGAAGACGATGAGGCGGAGAAAACTATAAGAAGAGAGAGAGGTTGAAAATGAGAGTTTGGAAATAAAGACCGATAACGAAAGGAAGTGAAACCCTACCATCTCCACTACTATTTTTTTCTAACAAACATCTTAAAACATATTTATAATTATCAAGAAATCATAAAAGTTGTGATGGGGTGATAATAAAATTATATTAAAATATCAGTTTTTTCATAACGTGTATAAGTAATAAATAGGCATAAAAAGAAGGGTAGAGCCGAGAGACGACCGTTGGAGGGGCAGCAAGTTGAGAGTTGTGTCCCCATATCCACGTGGCTGCCCCCTTGTCTGTTTGTCCATTAACGTCTGTCACAGATCTGCTCTCGATTCTTGACTCAGCGATTGGTACCAAGCGAACAAGCTTCAAGCCACAGCGCTTCAAGCCACAGCTAAAACCTTGGTAACGGCTATTACTATTTACCCTTTAATACTCTATTAACTAATTAAACCATGAACACAACACAAGTCCCCTTGACACACTATAGATGATTCCTCCACCGTCCGATCTTCTTCACAATAATTCCATGTGATCTGTGCCATCTATCCCCTCTTTTTTCATTTCTTCAACCTTGGATAAATACCACACCTTTACCTCATTTTCCTTTCTTGCTTATTTCCATTTCCATTTTCATACTCTCTCTCCCTCTTTCTTCTTCAATGTTGGGTTTTCTTCCCACAAGGTTTCTTTCTTCCATGGCTGTCCTGCTCCTGCTTCTCCTCTTTGCAGTTTCCTCTGTTACAGCCCAATATGGTGACCCCTCTTTCCTACACTTCTCTTCTGCATTTTTGCTTTGTGTTCTTATGTCTATTTGTGAGTAATGTTGTGGGGATCTCAGTTTCACAGCTATTTTGTTCAGTGGAGTCCTCATTGTTTGGACTGATCTGAAACATATATGCAATCTGCATGCAACTCTTCTCTGGTTGGAGCCATTACAGGCTCCATTCCACTGGACCCTCTTTGCAAGATTACATTTTTATGCTATATTTCAGTAGCTTTAGTTCATATGGTTAATGGGTATCTCAAAGTTAGAACATTTCTACAGTAAGTCTTAGCTGCTGTCTCTTTCTTTTTGACTTCTGTCATTGACCTCTTATATCCAGTAGGTTGGGACATTAAATTGGTAATTAAATGTGTCCAGAGGGGGGAAGTTGAGGCCTTAAATACCACCAACTCATTATTACAGTGTCTGGTTTTGATATTAAAGGCAAGTAACAAGTCCCCATTTCTAGTGACATTTAAAAGCAATACAATATAGTACCACTCTCTGTGTCTATATTGTGGAAACCACATTTCCTTTATTGCACTCTTCAAAGTGGTAAAAGAAAAAGCAAAATCACCTGCTAAATACTACCTGTATCTTCTGTCCCCCTTTCTAGGTAGAGCAAATGGTCAAAGTGTAAGGTCTTGAGAGTTGAGACACTTTAGCATAATTGAAGTTGGTTGAGGTATGTGATAATCGGGTTCAATATGCATTACATGCACCAACTACTAGGGTTCACATCAGGTGCGGAACCAGGGATTTATTTTAGGGGTATCCATCAACTTTGGCACCTTAAATCTTAGTTTGGGCATAAATACTTTAACATACTGTATATAGTATTTTTTTTATTAGAAATTAGCTTTTATTTTATTTTTTATAAGCAATTTCTTTTATCAAGGACCACTAAACTTCAAGCTGGAGAAGACAATACATCATACGAGATCGTCCTAAAAAACATACCCACAACCTTATAAAGGTCTAAAAAAACAGGGTTAGCTGCCTATGTTCCCCAAAACTTCTAACTTAGCAAGCACGAGAAACACAACTAATGCCTGTAAAACAACCCACGTCATGCGTTGAGTCTTTCAGAACTACACCTCCCCTCACTTAATCTTGGGTTACACGAAAATTAGCTTTAATTTATACTATAAGTAGTCCTCTTCTTTTCTGTATCCTATATCATGACTGTGATTAACTTTGTTTTTCATTAATAATGGGGAGTAGAAAGCTTAGTTGAACAATATCCAATCAAGAACCTGTATAAATGAGAGTTGGTATCCTTTTATGTACCAATATAAGAGAAAATTTATATACATGTAGCTGAAACTGGGGTTGGGGCTTAAACTTCTCAGTACCTCATACCTGACTCCAAGTAATTGATCAACCCAAAAAATGCATGTTGTAGATGCTTGAGGAAGTGTCATGTCAGAAAAAGAAGTGAAATTAACCTCAACTACAGTTCATAGTGTCATTACCTAGTCCCTCTGTATCAAAATGATGTTCTTTAATACAGACTAGATAACATTTGGAATGTCTCCTTCAAATCTATTTTTTGAAAAATAAATGATCTTCAATGTGATTAAGATTTCTCTAACCCTTTTGCTGTGATTTTCATTGAATAATCGCAGAATTAGTGCCAATGACCTCCATTTATCCAAGCCCTCCCTTTATATTTTCCATTGCTTCTAGGTTGTTGATCAATCTTCTGGGCAACAGGCCAATCAAATTATTGTTCGAAACATCAAGGATTCTTTAAATTGGGAAACTAAAAATGACTTGAAACCACTTATCGAACCAAAAAAACTTATTAAGTTCTGGTAATAGGGCAATGTGGGGGTTGCTATCTCCCTCTCAATCGGTTTTCAACACTTAAGCAAATTGCCGATCAACATAAACTTGAATTAAGGAAGGGAAGGGAGGCCAAATCCAAACCCTAACCGAAATTTCCAGTCGTGTACAATTGAGAGAGCAAACAGAAAAATACCTTTCTCCAACGTGAATGTTTCCTGTTGATGAGAAGAAGCAAAATCCCTATCAGATTGATGGTTGGAGAAAGCTTCCGGGTGATGAGGAGATGCAAAATCCTTGTCAGATTGATGTAGTCGCAGAGAAGAAGAAAGAGAGTTTCGGGGAAAGGAAGAAACGAAATTGGCTCTCCAATTGGTTTTACCAAAAACCTGATTAGTTTTACCAGACCCAAAAAAAACCAAAGAAAAATAAGAAAACTCTCCAAACAGGTTTGGACGTAAAACCTTGGTAGGTTTAGACCATCAGACCATTTTTTCATACATATAGGGTGTTCCATGGAACACCCTATACCCCACTGGTTCGGCCCCTGGTTCACATTTCCCTCCGAGAATCAGTTTTCCTCTACTTGGCTTCAGCTTTCACATTCATTGTAAACTTAAGCCAACACTCTCTTTCTTTAGTGCATTGCTTTAGCATGCTAGTTGCTTTAATATAGTGCTTGTGAGACTCTATATGACTATTCCATAATGTATTGGAAATGGAATGTTTTTGACCTTGCCAGGCCCTTCAGCTTTTCGATGCATCTAGTAGTTTAGTTCATCTACTTGAATGGAGATAATGGTGCTAGTATTACTCTTCTGCACTATCAATGACCTAGAAAAACATGTTAACGACTCAAATACTGCGGATGAACCTTAGGTTCTCACTTGGCTAGCATTATAGCATATAAGCACTTGGTTTGAAGCATTTTGACAGTCAAGTTAATTTTTTTTTACAGATGAACCATATATTGGTGTTAACATTGGAACAGACCTCTCAGACATGCCACACCCAACTCAAGTTGTAGCCCTTCTCAAAGCCCAAAATTTAAGGCACATACGTCTCTATGATGCAGATCGTGGCATGCTCACTGCGCTTGCCAACACGGGCATTGAAGTCATCGTCTCCATACCAAATGAACAGCTTCTTGGAATTGGCCAATCAAATGCCACAGCAGCCAATTGGGTAACCCACAATGTCATTGCCCATTACCCTGCAACTAACATAACTGCCATTTCAGTTGGTTCCGAGGTTCTCACAGCTGTCCCCAATGCAGCATCTATCCTTGTAAATGCCCTAAAGTACATCCACTCAGCTCTTGTGGCATCAAACCTTGATCGCCAAATCAAGGTTTCAACTCCACTTTCCTCTTCCATCATCCTTGACTCCTTCCCACCTTCCCAAGCCTTCTTTAACCGGTCTTTGAATTCAGTTTTGATCCCTATGCTCAATTTCTTACAGTCCACAGACTCGTTTCTCATGCTCAATGTGTACCCTTACTATGACTACATGCAATCAAATGGTGTGATTCCATTAGATTATGCTCTCTTCAAGCCTCTCCCACCAAACAAGGAAGCTGTTGATGCAAACACACTTCTCCATTACTCCAATGTCTTTGATGCAATGGTTGATGCCTCCTACTTTGCTATGGCTTTCCTCAACTTCACTAACATTCCCATTGTAGTGACTGAGACGGGCTGGCCTTCAAAAGGCGACCCCAATGAGCCAGATGCAACTGCTGAAAACGCCAATTCATACAACAGCAACTTGATAAGGCACATCCAGAAAAAAGCGGGAACCCCTAAGCATCCCGGGATCGCTGTTAGTACTTACATCTATGAGCTATATAACGAGGACACTAAACCCGGGCCAGTTTCAGAAAAGAACTGGGGTTTGTTTGATGCAAATGGGAAGCCTATATACGTTCTGCACTTGACTGATTCGGGACATGTTTTGTCAAATGATACTACAAACCAAACATTTTGTGCTGCTAAGGATGGTGCTGATCCTAAGATGCTTCAGGCTGCTTTGGATTGGGCTTGTGGGCCAGGTAAGGTGGATTGTTCGGGTATGCTTCAGGGCCAACCTTGTTATGAACCAGACAATGTCATAGCACATGCAACATATGCTTTTGATACTTATTATCATCAGATGGGGAAGGTTCCCGATGCATGTGACTTCAATGGGGTGGCTTCTGTGACCACCACAGATCCAAGTAAGATCGCACTCATGGATTGCCCATAATGTTTTGTCTCTTAATATGTCTATTTCATTGGCCTTTTCTCATATTCATGGCTTATGAACTTACAACACTTTTCTTGTTTGATGGAACACAGGTCATGGTTCTTGTGTTTATCCAGGAAGGTATGTACATGGAACCAAAAATCTTAAAAACTCCAAAAATATAAACATTAAACAAACCAAACTGACCTTGTTTTATGTGTGATTATGCATATGCAGCCTTGGCAAGAATGGCACTTTGGGGAACTTTACAGCTCCATCCATGAATGGCACTACTTCAGATTCTCCTGGCTGCAACTACCATTCAAGCAGTTCTCTTAGGAGTTTGTTGATGGTGATTGGAGTTTTGATCTGGAGTGCAATTTTCTTGTAGACTGGAGAATGGCATTGTGTGATCCAGAGTAGTCAAATCTCTCTCTTTGGAAAATTTTGGGATTAAAATGAAACATGATATGTGTCGATCATCATAGTTTTATAGGGTTTCCATTGAGATCACTGCAGGAGGAAGAAGAAGGGTTAGTATCAGGATCCATTCAATTTTTGTACAAACAGGAGCTAGTAATTTGATTTTAGCTCTTCTATTCTATTCTTTCATTTCTTCTTGTTTGATGAAATTTAAGGATGAAATGCTTTGCTGGAAGGTGTTATTCTGTGTAAATGCAAGTAGTGTAGCAATGTGTGGAAGGTTGTAAAAAAAAATGTTAGGAGCTGGTCGGACAGAAAAGGGTCCTAAGTGTTAAGCGGGGATAAATCTGATTTTCATTTAATTATTTTTTAAATTTTGGTTACATATATATTATTAAATTTTATATTATATTATATAAAAATATTAATAATATCATACATTAAATACATAAAAAGGCATAAACATTCTATTTAACTAACAAGCTCATATAATTCTTAGTACAATATCATAATTCATAAGTGTAGTTGTATCAAATCAATTAGCACAAGTTTGTAAATATTTTATATTCTGAAAATACTAAACAAAGAAATTAACAATGTGAATCAAAGTCAGGTTAAAACACTTGAACAACATGGGTTCTACCAACCCAACTAACATAATTTATACTTTTACTTAGTTTGTAAAAGCTAAGAAGCTGTTTTTTATAGTAAGAATCCAACCCAACATCTCACTTATTCGACCAATTAATCGGTTTGATTGGCGTTTGATCGACTCATATTCCATACAAACTACTTGAAACGCCTTAAAAGAATAAATTAGGCCCCCAAAGCCCATTTCAGCGCTTATACGACGCCAGTAGGGTAATTTTACACATCTGCCTGTGTGGCTAATCGAATAGATTGGGCCTGATCCAACCTAGGCCCCATTGGAACAAGTGGCAAAATTGTAATTTACGAAGAACACCATGACCACTTAACGGTACCGCTTCTCACAACCCTAATTCCTCTTCCATTGTATATAAATCTCGCCACCAACCTTTGCTTCTCATTCGAAGAAGTTTCTCTCAATTGAACCGTATAGATCTGCATCTTTTGATATGGTGATTCTCTGTGTTCATCAAATAACACCGAGAGTGCCAAGCGATGCTAAATTTACTAGACAATTTTCCTCTCCCCAGTTTCTGAATTTTCTCTTCTCCCAGACCGATGTGTTTGAATGATTTATTTGCAAGGATGTGCTCGATGATGATTGATTTTGCTTTAACCACACCGAAGAGAGGAGTGGAGGTTGGGTTAAGGCCTTCTTATTGTTTGACCTGGAGATTGCTATGGCTTGAGGCGCTTGGTTTTTGCGGTTGCTTAATGATCCTCTTCTCTGTGAGCGTAAGCTAATAAAAATGCTTCCTTTCAGAGAGGAGGAGAAGGCTCCGTCAAGCACCGAGCCTCAACTTTTTCCATAGCCATTTCTGGGATTGAATGTGGGAGGACTTTGGCCTGCTTTTGCTTGTCTCCTGTGGAAAAACCGTGCCTATATCTGAGAGCATTTCTTCCAGAAATTGCTTTTGTTCAACTTGTTTTCGACCCTTGGTCATTTTTACTAAATGTTTGTTGGTTGATTTCATTAGTTTTTGCAGTTTACTCTCAATTACAATCTAGGAGCTACTAACTTCAGTGTCTAGTTTGAATCCGAAACTCTTAACATCTTCTCAGATACAGTTTAATTGTTGAAAAGATTTGTTCCATTGGGTATTTGAATATCCCTACTACTAAGCTATTAAACGCATTATTAAGCGCATCTGCAATGTACATAAATTATAAATAAAAAATAATTTCATGGAAACAATTTTTGAAACTAATTTGTTTAAGCTATTGAACTAGAATATTACGCCTTTTAAAGTTGGGAACGATATGGAAATACACAATAGACAGACATATATGTTCAACAAAATACAACAAGGATAATCATATTTGATGGGAATTGGAAATTACATTACAAAACGGTATGTAATTTACATCAAAACATTGTTAAAAAGTTCTAGCTCCCAGTGGCTAGGGTTTGTAGAGTTCGATCGTACTTTTCCTGTGTACGGCGATAGCAGCTCCTTCTCAAAGATTTTGACGATAAGCAATAGTCTAGATATCCTTTTGTTTGGATTGATCGGTGACTCTTCTCTCTCAGTTCCGATCATTGAACCATATGGAGAATCATTAGTTATAGGGGAAGAGATGGTTTTCTCGGCTAAGGATCAACGACTCTGATAGTGTTATCGAGGTCGAGAGTTAAACATGGTGGCACATTGAGACTGGCTTGTGGGATGGTTCGAGGTGTACAGGTGTGAGGCCCTTGCCCCGGACGTCAAAGGAGGACCACGGTAAAGGAAGAGCCCTTCCCGACTTTGGTTCCCCTAACAGCGACGAGATGGATCTGACTTACTAGAGTCGATTCGTTTTGCAGTGGGGAGTGTATTTCATGTGTTCTAGGGAAAAATTGGGAGCCCATCGAAGAAGAGACGGCCTTGAGGGACAGTTCTGATACAACGAAAGGGGAGGAAATGGGTCCCTTATAAGAGAAATGGTCGGTGCTGCCAGAAATGGGGCGGTGGAGACATGAGGTTGAAAGAGGAACGAGAGCGACGCCCCAAGTCCATAGGCCGTGAGATTGGGCCGACTCATTTCTCCTTGGGCCTAGGCCAATGTTTCGTAAGGCCAACAGGATCAGGTCCAATCGGGGCTTCGGCTTGGTCCTCGGTCCAGGCATATTCAGGCGGGCACGAGCATTGGTCGGATCAGGCAAGAGACTGGTCAAATCGGGTTGGACAACGACAATCGACTCAACAGGAGGTCGACGATCTTGGCCAAAGTTTGAGGGGGTCTGGGGATTCAGGAGATTGTCATCCCATTGACGGAATTGTGTGGACCGAGCCTCAATTTTGCCTATTCCATGGCTGCTCCGGTACTCTCACCCCGAACTTTCTTTTGGCAGTCATTGGTGGACTGGATGGTGGACCTTTGGCAGATTGTAGACATTGTTGTCCGACCACTTCAGGATGGAGTGGTGGGTTTTTTCTTCTGATCGGCGAGAGAGAGCACAAATACTGGTAGGGGTTATGGGCCTTCAGAAGATCACTGGTTGTACTGACGAAATTGCGTCCTCAAATGCGACCACGGGACATCTTGTTTTCACACTTCTCGGTGTGGGCTCGTGTTTCGAATCTTCCGGTAGGGGACTGGAACAGAGGCGTCGGCTTTCAGTTGGGGGACTCTTTGGAGGTATGCCAAAAGTGGACAATGATGCAGATGTGATGTGTTGGGGTGACTACTTGAGGATTCCGATCATGGTGGACATTAGAGTACCGCTTCAGAACCAATTGTGGTTCAGATTAGCGGAATCAAAGGTATGAACTTTACTGTACATTTCCTATTAGCGTTTACCGGAAAATTACTTTAGGTGTAGATGTGTGGCACACCTAGGTTCGACCTGCCTAGCCGGAACACGGGAAATGAGGCTCTCACTCCGATCCCCCGCAGACCCGAGACTAATTGGCTCTCGAGGCCGCTAGAGTAGGCCAAATCTGGGGACCAATTGGTCCTATTTAGAAGGTGTGTCCAGGCACCTGACTCCGTCCTTTAGTCGACCTGGAAACCTTAATGTGGATCGAAAAGGCAAGGGTAAGGCCAAGGCAGAGGATGATATCTCTCCTGCACGTGCTACCTTTTCTCACGTCAGAGAGGATAATCCAGTCCAAGATCTTGGGGAGCAAGCTACCTTCTTTCTCGTCAAGGGAAGAAACCCAATGTTCCTTGGGGAACCTTCCTCCTAGGGGCAGGAACAACAAGGTTCCAAGCATTAAAGCTGGATTATTCTAACTCTTTTCCAAGGAGCGGGACTGAAGATCACTGGACGGAGCCCATAGAGAGGGGAACTGTTTTCCTACCAACAGGGAGGAAACACCCGACGGATGACAACTAGGATCAAGAGTAGGAAGGCTCCTCATGGACAGCAGGAGCTCAGTAGACAACGGCGGGGGGCGTCAAACACCCTCGCCTCCATCAAGGAGGAGTTTGGGGTCCACTGGGGGTCGGCCAACACTCTCGCGTTCCGGGGGCCTTATTTTATCAATCAAGGGAGAACAACGCACACTGGTACCTCGGGAGAGTTCATAGTCCACCATCACACCTCTTCGGAAATGGGTCAACTCTACCCTAGCTCCCAGTTTGGCTCTATTGTATCGGTGTCTTCGGACACTACCGCATCGTTAGTTGTTGAACGTCTTTATAGAGTATGTCGGTTTCTTGAGCTTTTATTTGTTTTCCACTTCAACCCTATGATGTTAGGGCTTTTATTTGGTTATTTACCTTACTTGCTACTCTGTTGCGGTGCCCACTTTGGGTTGGGTACTATTGTTTTTACTCTCGTTTACCATATCAATTCGTCCATTTAACAAACATGGTATACACATGTTAAATAAAGCATCATCATCATTCTCAACCAACTACCAACAAGGATCCAACCACATTTCTCTAACATATACACCTATATGGTATACAAGCTTCATCGGAAGCATGTACAACTCCTCTAAGGATACTTCTATTTTCATATTGTGCTATTTTCTATCGTTCTATAATAGGTTTAGTTGTTAGACCTATGAGCGTCGCGTCGCCCTTTTTGTTGAGGTTCATTTATACTTGGGATTTTGTCACCGAGCTGTCAAGGTGACCGATATAATGATTGATCCTTGATCACCTCTAAACTGAATATCGTTTTTTTTCTATTTCATGTACAGTCGAAGTTATCTGAACCTTTTTTTAATTCAATATAAAAAAATCCATTCTCTTTAAAAAAGAATAGTAGACAATAAACATTGTTTATTAGTTTACATTAATATTACATAGAATAACTCTTTGTTGTGGGCTAATTCAATTAACATGTTAAATGCATTTTGTAGGATACAATTTTTTTATGTAATCAAAAATTAATATTTATAAGTTACGAAAATATATTTAAGATGATAAATATTATTTTATGGATTCATTAATATCTCTTAAAATAATAAATTATTCTAAATCCCGATAATTTATAAATATTTTATTACAATTTCTCACCAAATAAAATGGGCCTCACAATTTTTTTTGATCGGCAAAGGCATATTTAAAGCTCCGACTCTTTGAAATAAAGAACGCGAATAGGATGAACAAAAACAACCTACGAAGCATTCCACAGGGGAACCTCAAGAAACCATAGTCTCACACGCTAGGGATGAAGATTACTACACCAACCAGAACCAAAAATCCAGAATTACAGAGAACCCAATAAGGGGTGAAACAAACGAGGGCTAAGAATACAAGCCAACAAACATTGAATCAAGAAAACAAACATGACAACAACAACTACAGCAACAACCATAGAGGAGCAACCAACTAAGAATAAGAAGAAAGAACAACCAGGGAAACAAACAATAGCATTCTCCAAAATATAAAACAAAAACATGGTCTAGAACCCAAATATTACCACCATTAAGTTCCAATCCTAAAAATAGGGTCTAAAATACCCATAATTGACTACCAAGAAGATCTTTGGGGGAGAAAAAGCCTAATGTTCGAGCCAAACCCAGAGGGAACCTATACCCTTAACCTTGAAAAAGAAGGACTCCCTAACCCGAATTGACCATACGAACCCTAGGATTAAGCTTCTGAGGAGGGCAAGTAACACCCAAGAATCTCGACGACGGTCAACGCTTGAAACCGACGAGCTCGATCCAAACCAGGTCTAGAAGAAGTGAAGCCATAAAACAAAGGTAAGCATGAGCCAAAAACGGAGGAAAGAACAAATCAAACAAGAAAAGGGAAAGAGTAAACAGGAGAATAGAAGAGTCATCAATTTGCATCCCCAAAGATGAACTCACACTCGTCCTCCACACGAATCCGGCCGACACCGAAAAACGCCAATTGAGGAGAACCCGGTATTTCTACAGAGCCTGAGTCAGGACCTTGAAGCTGCCGACTAAAGAGTACACCAACCTAATCCCGGTCACTAAAAGCCATCAGGCTGGGATATTTGTTAAGAAGCACTCCTTACCAAACCGGCGCCGGCGAGACTGTGCTTAGGCCAACACCATCAGCCGCCACAAACGACGAGTTCCATCCTTATCCCCATGATCTTGACCGGAGCCGAGAAACGCATCCCACAGAAGGAGGAGGAAGAAACACCAATACTCACAAGAGAGCAGAGCAGCCGGAGGAGGGCACGAGCCTGAAAGCCCTGGTCGGACACGAGCCCACAACATCATCAACGAGAGCCACACGCCGTCACCATCACGAATCGAGAGGAGTCCGTTCTAAATCCGCTTTGAGCCCGACGAGGAAGGAAGCCCCACGACCGGATTTGGGAAGGTAGCCACATACGAAGGCGAGGTAGAACAGGAACTCGAAGACCCAACGTTCCAAGCGAACACGATCGACCGAATGCCTTCAAAACCACAACCAACACGTAGATCTACCCCAAGTCATAGATCTAGACCAGGAACGAAGATCTAGGTCAGCAAAAATCGAGAGCAAATACGAAATCAAACGAGTGAAAAGGAGAGAAGAAAGCTGCAAAAAATGATAGGGAAAATAGAATGAGAGGAAGATGTCGTCACCGACAACAACCATAGTCGTAGCTATGACTATCGCTGGTGAGGACGGAAAAAAAGGAAGAATCGGCTAAGGTTTCAAGACGAAGGGGGGATTTTTTTTTTCTTAGAGGGAGAAGGTTCATCGGCAAAAGAAGGAACGTGTTCAACTGTTGTTCAAAAACAATTAATGGGTCTCACAATTGGGCTCCCTAAAAATGGGCTTCCAAAGGATCTTGTAAGTTGTAACTAGATTTGTTGGACCAAAAGCACTATACATATCCGAGAAGCTCAAACATTTGCCTAATAGTAATGAGTAATAGGCAAACATTTCCCAAACCATTTGTGCTGATTCGTTTGTCAAAGCCCGATCATCTAAAAGCACAAATGCATCAGTATCTATACAAATCAAAATGTCTACCATGCAATGTACATATTCTCATGATGTGAGACTCTTATACTTCTTCTTACGTCCATGTACATATCCATATCATGTGTAACCGTGCATATGTGACGCGGGATGATGGATCAATATTTCTTTCAAAAGAATATTTGATTTGTGGGAGTGCAAAACCAAATGTAATGATTTCTGGGAGTGCAAAACGAAAAGTAAAGAGGATATCATATTAAAGCCCATCATATATGTAAGAAAACTTGAGCAAACATATAGAAAGTTCAAAATATTAATCAGGGTAATTTTCACTTCAATATCTTAACTATTAATTTTTTTCACCTCAATACCTAGTTATTTTTAGTGGCACCTCAATACCCTAGAATGCATTTTTTTTCACTTTGATACCCGCCGTCAATCTGTCATCAATTTTTAGATGAAAACACTTAAAAAGTCCATAATACCACTCGCTAACAATCAAAATTTTAAAAGCATGTCATTGGTTTTCAAAATTTCTTTAAAAAATCAGTTTTTAATGTGACAAAAATGCATTCTAGGGTAGTGAGGTGCCACAAAAAATAGTTAAGGTATTGAGGTGAAAAAAAATCATTCTAGGGTATTGAGGTGCCACAAAAAATAGTTAGGGTATTGAGTTGAAAAAAATTAATAGTTAATGTATTGAGGTGAAAAATACCCTATTAATCAAATACAGATTCGTATATTCTTAATATGAGACTTTGCATGTAGAAACTTTAGGAAAAGCTCTCTGCTACAGGACCCAAAAGTTATGGCTATGGCCATGGTTTTTACCATGGCCTATGTCATGGTTACACTTCTCTCTTCTACACATCATCTCCTTTACACATTCCTTATGAATCCTGCAAATGTTTTTTCTGTTAGGATTTCTTTCGAGCCGCCTCTAGCCACTATGACGTTGATCTCCTCCTGTCACCAACGAAGCGTCTCCCGACCTTTGTTCGGTCCCTCCTCTACAACTCCGGGGGTTTCCGTCTCTAAGGCCGTCGCCGTCTTTGAAGCCGACACCGTCTCTGATGTCGCCGCCGTCTCTAAAGTCGTCCCTGAAGCCACAACCGCAGCCGGCGCGTCCTTCTCCCTGGCCTCCACCGCCGCAATCGCCTCGACCCCTTTCACGATTATGGATCTGGCTAATCGAGAGGGTCCTTTTTATTTTCTTTGAGTTTTTCTTTGCAGGATCAATGCCTAGTGAACAGAGAATCAAAGATTTTTCCAGGGAGGGAACCCCGATTCATGTATTGCCTCCCATTATAAATGTTGAAGTCCTTGGTCAATTTTCAGAACTAGAATTCCAATATCACCTTCTCAACCCCCGTCTTCCTTCCTTACATATACGGCGTTCCAGTTTAGTGTTAGCTTTCCTATATTGCGCCTCATCCAATACCGTCAAGGACGAATATAGTATGAAAAGAATAGCGAACACTTTGTGTTCGTGGTCAAAGATTTGTACCTGATACACACAGATGTACTTGAAGTCTAAATTAATAGAATTACATCTTTTAGTTAAAAAAATATGAGACTTGACACATTGAAGCGAAACGTGTATGATAGACATCGTTTCGCAACATAAATAAGTCATTTCTCAAGTGTAGGATAGACATAGTTTCGCAATATAAATAAGTCATTTCTCAAGTACTCCAATAATGACCTCAATCATGTAATATCAACTCAGTGACAAGTCAATAGAAGCCTTGGGTAAGTCTACATGCATACTTCCGGAAGAAACCATAACAATAATATACTAGTTTTGAGTATCGAATAAAGTGATGATGGTTGAAACTTGATCGTGTAACGTTTTTGTATAATGTTGAATTTTGAAGGGAAGAAACATGAGTACATTGGTGCAGTGTGTCGTTATTGATGAATGAGAATATGAGCGGAGGAGAGAAAAGACAGAGAGAAGAAGATGCCAAACACAAGTGTGGGAGCATCGTAGTTGCCAAAGGCCACACAACACAAGCTCCCAACAAGGTACTGACACCCCAAAGTTGTTTTATTCCCAGAACACCCCTTGCACCTCTCACAGTGAAGCCATCACGTGCTCTATTATTCTTGGTAATAAAGTAACCCTTTTCCTCTTTCCTACCTTATGAACTTGATACAAGATTTTGATTGTACATAACTTGTCTTGTAACTAGATTTTAATTTGAATGCAGTTCCCCGCACAAATCATTAGATTTCCGTTCCCACTTGCACAAAGTGAATCATGAGCTCAAACTATATCCATGTATTTGATCCATAACATCTATCAGTGAGTTGATAACTAATTTGTCATATTAAAAAATTAATTTTTAAAAAGAAATAAGTTGATGGTTGAAAGACTAATTATAATAAGAGGCTCTCAAAGATGCACTAACAACTCTCACGAAATTTGAGACCTTACCCTAATTTTAACCGTAGTTATAGTGCTTTCTTCTGATCCTGATGTTGTCGTGCCTATTACCGTAACTACACATTTTGCTGATGGTGCTGCTACGCCTGAGGCTCGTGTCGTCCCTGTGGTCACAAACTCGGTGAAGTCCAATCCCTCGTAGACCGTGCCCAATGTTGGGGATAAGACATGCCTAAGGAGAAGACCGAAACCACTCGGTTCGAGTTCTTCCTCCTTGCTTTCCTCTCCTCCTGTTCTGGCGATGCTCCCGGCCCTCTCGACCGAGTTGGTGCCCTTCTCTATGAGGGTAATCTCCCTTCTGCATGCGTCGAAGCCGATGAGGGGACGTCCAACGAGGTGAGCCAACTTGCTTCGTCTCCAAGTAACCTGCAAACGCCTTCTCCTGCGTCGCGCCTGGCCTTGCCTTTGTCTCCACTCAATCCTAGCCTGACAGGTATTCTGCCCCTGCATCTGACTCCAGCCGTCCCTGGCGGCACGTCTCCTAGGGTTATAGCCCCAGTTCTCCAATAGGCTACGACACCGTCTCCTCTCTACGCCACCGTCTCCTTTGTGGATGCCCCCTACAACGGGATCCGAAGAAAGGAAAGGCGCCAATGGAGGACCTTCCTCGGGCAGAGGTGGAAGCTCTAAGGTTGGGCCGTTGTCTCCTTAATCGAGATCGGATCCCCCTCGTCCCCGCTGGCCTTACAATCCCGTGAGGGATGTGTCGGGGTCGGGCACCAAGCCTAGGTCCGCCTGAGCCTTCATTGACCCATATTGAGTTGGGTCCGGACCTCCATATCTCTCTAGTGGCTCTCTAGGATGGGTTGTCTTCATGCTCGATTGAGGACGAGGATGAGGTTAAGGTTGTCGTGCCGTACTCTGCGGCCATCTCCACGACTATTGCCAAGCAACAATGGGGTATGGTGGGCAGGCTCTGGTCGCCAACACCCCCCCGGAAAGAGACTCTACTTCGAATCATCACCACCGCGTGGGGGCGAGCTGCGGAGGGTCTCGTCGTCAAGGAGTTGGGACCGGACCTCTTTGGTTTCCACTTTCGGTCATCGGAAGCACGTGCATGGGTTCGGGGTAATGAACCATAGTGCTTTGATGGGCAGGCCCTGCTCCTTGGGGACCTAGATCCCTGTGCTTGGGACCTTCCGGTCTTGGATCACATGCAGTTGTGGGCGCACGTACGAGGACTGCCACCTCTGGTCCAGACGAAGGCGACGGGGATGTCCATTCGGGACGCGTTGGGTATTTGTGTGGACGTCCCGAGCGACCAGTGGGGGATGTGTTGGGGGTAACTGTTAGGATCCGATTCTGGCACCTCATCGAGCGACCACTCCGACAAGGTATGGTCCTGCGGTTCAAGGAGTTTCCAGACCCAGTTAAGATCAAGCTGACTTACACCAAGCTTCCGAGCTTCTGGTACGACTATGGGAGGCTTGGGCACATCGTCAAGGACTACGCATGGGAAGTCCGAGGCACCCCACAGTATGACTCCTCTCTTCTGGAATATCAGAGTGGCAAGCAGGTGAAGACATATGCAACGGACTGGAGCGCGCCTGTTCATTCATCTGCCCTGTCAGGCTCCGGGAACGTCTCCTCGAGCATTGTACCTAAAGACTCCTTATCTTTGGATGAGAGTCCCAGGTTTTCCCCGAGAACTGTACCTAACCGTATTGCGGCTCAGAATAGCACCCGAATGGTGACCGGCCAGCTCCCTAGGAGGTCATTCTCTACAGTTCCAGCGCCCATTTCTAGGGAGCCTGATGTTGTGGGAGCTACAATGAATAGAGTGCTCAAGAGGTCTGTCGTTGGAAAGCCTCGACATGATCAGGAAAGGGCTGGTGAACAGCCCCGCTAGGAGGGATGTTAGCTCATCTGAGCAACAAGGACTGGCCTTGGGAGGGGTCCTAGGTCGATGCTTTGCCTCCCACCACTACTTTTGAAGTCCTTGGCTAGTTTTCAGAGCAGGAATTACAGTACCACCTTCTCATCCCTCGTATTCTATCATTTCCTATATGGCATCCAAATACCGTTTGTAACGGTTCTAGTACTACATAATCAGTGAACCATTGTTTTTTTTTTCTGGCCTTAATGTCCAGGGAGCGTGTTCCCTGGCGCACATCAATCTGATATATCATTTATAATATTCCACCTATTTTCTCCAAAACTCTCTTTTTCGCTACAGTTAAACCCTAGCCTTTAACTTTTTTCTCTTGGGTGTCGCTGGCGGATTACCTGGCCTCTGGGTCTGGTGAACTGTCGTCAACCACCTCCTTTTCTTTTTTCCTTCTTCCCCTCCTCTTTCCCTTTCGTTTTCTTTCAGATCTGGTTCATGACTCTTTTTTGTTTGTCTTTCCTATTTTCCAGTGACTTCAACCGGTATGAGGCCTCTGTTGATTGGTGTGGGTTCCCCTCCCGTGGCAGTCTTCAGCGTGTGTGAAGTCGGCGTCTAAGTAAGTGCAGAGATTTTCCTTGGCCGATTGTCCCTTGCTCCGGCATGTGTTTCACCAGCTTGTCTGAGTCAGTGAGGTGAGTTTAGATCCGTCGTGGGAAATTTTCCGATGGATTAGCTGCAGATCTCTACTAGTAGCTCGGATTTTCGGTCACCACTCATCGTGAGAAGCTTTTTCGACGGATTGGATGTGGAAGCCGTTTCTGGTGATTCAGATCGGCGTGGATCTTGTCTGGTTTCAGGTTGTTGGCCGACGCTGCTATAGTTATGTCATCGTTCTCATTCTGGATTTTGTTAAGTCTGGATCGGGTCGTGGGCAGGTGCGATTCGTGGACCGGTTCAGGCCGTGGGTTAGTTCGGGTCGTGGGCCGTATCTGGGTTTTCTGGGCATGTCTTCCGCGCTCGATGCATTTCTTTGGGCAGGTTCTTTTTTTCTTCTCGTTTTTTGCTTCCTGTTATTTCTGTTTGGTTTCTTTGGTTGGGTGGTGCTACCCCATTTGTGGTGTTGAAGCTTGACTAAGGTAGGATTTTTGGAAATTTATCTATTGTCTTGCGAAGATTTCGTTACCTTTGCGTTTGCCTTCGTTTTTGTTTTCCTTTTTTGGAGTCCCTCCTTACTTAGTCTTTTTCATCTTCCTTCCTTGGTCGGTCAAGCATTGGGAGTGATTGAGTCTAACTCTCCATTTGGATCGCTGGATTGTATTGGCTTATGACGGGTTATCTCGGATAACCGAGCAGTGTTTGGAGGGTCGAATTTAGGGTTTCTACAGAGGTGTTTGGTTCTCTCCTGTCTGTTTTCATAGTCTAGGTGGCTCGTTGAGCTCAGGGCTGAAGCTCTCTTTCCTATTTTTTGTCAACGGTTTGGGGTTTTTTAGTTTCGACTCCGCCTTTAGGGTTGACCGTTGGTGTTGGCCTTGGTTGGGAAATTCTAGTAGGTTTCGAGCAGTGTTCGGCGCTAGCATTTAGGCTTTTGTCGCAATGGAGAGTTCTTTCGGTAGTTTGTTGTTGAGGATCTAAGCTTCGGTAATCGAGAGTTCGTAGGCTTCACAAGTTTTCGTCTCTATTCCTTTAAGCTTCATGTTAGTAAAATTTGAATTTCAGATATATTTTCGTGCTTCATGGTAGGGAAATCAGGGTTATAGACCTTATTCACTGTCCTAGTAGCTTCTTTGCGCATAATGGTTGTAAAATTTGGGTATTTAGATCTTTTTCATTGTATCTCCCCTTGTTGGGATTGTCTTGAGGCTAAGCTGTCATGCCAACGCTCGCGTTTGTTTCAGGTTGTAGGTTTTCTTTTCAGGTTCATAGTTTTACCATCTTCTTGTATCTGATCTGGTGGTTCGAGGTGCCGGTGACATACTCCTATTGGTTGTACTTTTAGGGTTCGTCCCTCGGGCTCTATTTTCTTTTCGAAAACAAGGTCTTTTAAGTTTAAATTTGCATTGCTGATAAAAAAAGAATAATTGTACTTTTATATTTTAATGTATGTTGTTAGAGACAAATTCACTTACGAGTTTGATGACGATTATCAAGGAACCCTAATGTAGATTTAGGCTTCGCCAACAAGTGGAAATCTTCTATCGAAAAGGATTTGATATCTCACCGAAGGATAAGGCATCCGTTAGTGAAGTGGTTAACTTGTCCAACATATATAATATACACCGTAGTAGGACACCTATCTATTAGTAAGAGTCGAATGTCATACCGGCGAATGAATTAGTAAGAGTCGGTAGTGTCTAACCCGTCCCCGGTCTTTTCCCAATCTACGGTCTTTCTAACTCAGGGCGGTCGAATGTTTTGAAAACCTTGGAAGTAGGTTCGGATGCTTTGCAACCAACATGGGTTCCCCAACCACGAACCTGGGGCCCCTTACTACTTTCTGCTACACCCATTCCACCACAACGAGAACTCAAAGAGCCACCACCACCACTGCCACAACTGCTCATCATAAAGCCACCTACAGACACACAGACACAATTTTCCCACCTCAAATATGAAGATAACCATCAGGGAACCCGAGGGGAATTTCCAGCTCAGGGAAAGATCGGGGTACCAGCACCTAAACTCCCATCCCGGGGACCCTAAAGATCCGAGAACGCAAAGGAGCTATCAAGGGACAAAGCCAATAGAGCCGTTACACTAAAATATTGCCTAAAAAAATAGGGTCTTCGAATTTCTTGAAGTTGATACGGACGCAAAGTAAGACCGTCAGTCCACACCCCCTCAAGTTTTGACAAAGGCTGCGAAACAGCCTCGTCGAGAGCCATGTTTGTCGATTTCGAGAACTGGGGTGATGGGTTCGCCTCCCTAGTCCGACTATGGGGCCAGTCGGTCATATCCCATGGGGAGAGGTACCTCGTTCTATCTCTACATGCCAAAACAACCACCTGAAAACATTTCTAGATCCTTGTTCCTGCTTTATCGATCTTACCTATTGTTGGTCATGTTGTTCTCCTATCTTGTTTGATAGCAGTTGACTATGTAGTCTAGAACGTCGATACACCCCTAACTTCGATAAAAGTCCCGAAGTAATATCTCGACTGTACAATTATATCCGGATTTGTTTTGTACTCAACAAAAATTATGATATAAGATCTAACACTTTCTCAAAAAGAATTACAAAAAAAATAAAACACTTATCTTAAAACACATACATGATGACATTTTGTTATGATCAAGCAATTAATGACTTGTTAGATTAGCAAACTCGTGAAACCCCTACATTTACTTCTCTTATACCGACCTACTTCTTGGAGAGAGGCACGCAAGAAAATTTTGGTACACGTGCGTTCCGACGCTTTTCGACCTACTTCTTAAAACATGCTAAAGTAATTAATTTAGTTGGTAGATGTTATTACCCATTGCATGAATGCTTGCATATTATTGCTTAGAACGTAAATGTGTGTATATTATTACATGTAAGTGGTATGTTATGTAACTACTATATAGCATTAATTTTGGTATGATCATATTACAATAATAATCAGATCGGAAGATAAGTGAAGTGATGAAGTTGGTGTTATGTGTGGGAAAAAGAGAAAAAGAAAAGCAAAAGCAGTTCCTTTTGGATAGCGTTTAAAGTTATAATTAGAGGAAGCATGGGCATCTGGTTGCCGATGCTTACACCTGATGATTAGGGAGGGAGTTGAAATGTTGTAATCAGCTGAAAAGAATAAGCACTCATTCACTATATTTATATAACTTTCATACTTCAATGTCTTACTGTTAATTAGTTTCTTGATACTGATGTATATGTGTGGCGTGAGAAAATGAAACGACGGTTGATCAGTCCTTATTTTTAGTATATACAAAAATGCATCTTAAACTTATACTGGATAGAAGTCATGTTCTTTTTTTTTACTTAAAACTTCTTATATTAAAACCTTTTTAAAAAGTGTATTTCAGTAAAAATGTCGTTTATCCAAAAAACAATAAAACAAAATCCGTTGTAAAAGTAAGAATAATACTTGAGAGTACAAGAGAATAGAAGAACAATATTAGAGAGAAGAGTTAATGGAGAGAGTAGAATATTGTCATTGTATTCATGTTATTTCATCTTTTATAATAGTCTCTATTTGTAGGCTCATGACATGTACATGAGAGATAATAACTTTAATGACATATTTAATTTATACACATTAATCTATACATTAAGAAGAGAAATAGAAAGTAAAAGGTCTTACAACTTAAGACTACAATCTTCCATAAATTGAAGTAATCATCCATCACATATTTACATAACACTCTCCCTTTGGATTAGAGCATCCATAATGGTGGGCGGGGAGGTGCTGGCGGTGAGTAGTCGGCGGCGGGGAGCTAGCGAGGAGGACACTGACGGTGAGGATCGTCTGGGAGCTCCACGCCAGCACTCAACGCCGACACCAACGGCTAGAAAATATCTTTGACCTATTATTTGTTCTTGACAAAATAAAAAGTAGTTTGAAAATAACAAAAATTTAAATGTCCTTATCTTCAAATGTTATATAAATAGGGATGTTTGAATCAAACAAAATCACTATTCACATATCATCTCATCCTACTACTATCGCATTATTTGTCTCCCACATTTGTTCGTCGAAATGGCCAATTACCGAACCAACGATTTCGATATGAATGGCATTTTGGATGGAGTACTCGAAGAATGCATGTCCACCAACTTCGTTGACGGTTGGTTAAAGGACGTAATGGTCGATTCTCAACCACATAAGCGAACTTATATCACACGTGACCGGGAAGCCTTGAACGAACGTTCAATGAGCGACTACTTCAACACGAACCCTTTGTACACGAAGGTACAATTCCATCGTCGCTTCAGAATGCCGAAGGGTGTGTTCTTCCGAATTCTTCACGCATTGGAGAATCACGATACATATTTCACGCAACGGTTGGACGATGTGGGTAAAGTTTCCTTATCTCCTTATCAAAAATGTACTGCGGCCATTAGGAAGTTATGTTATGGAATTGCAGCTGATGGATTGGACGAGTACTTGAAGATAGGGGAAACCACGACTTTGCAATGTTTGAGAAAATTTTGCAGCGGAATCATTGCAATCTTCGGTCCTACGTACCGGCGTAAACCAACACGACTGATATTGATTACATTTTGGCGGTTAATGAAGCGCGAGGATTCCCAGGAATGCTTGGCAGTCTTGATTGCATTCACAAGGAGTGAAAGAATTTCCCAACGGCACTACGAGGCTCCCATTCAAGGAGGGACCACGGGAATCGACCAACCGTTGTTCTCGAGGCGGTTTCCACTCCTGACTTATGGATTTGACACTCGTTTTTTGGCATGGCGGGATCAAACAACGATTTGACAGTGCTCAACCATTCTAGACTGTTCGCGGATGTTATCAATGGTTTGCAACAACCGGTTCAATATACGATAAATGGTAACCACTACACCCTCACGTATTATCTTGTTGATGGCATTTACCCTTCATGGCTAGTTTTTGTGAAAACAATTCCATTAGCTCAACAACCGAAACAAAAGAAGTTTGTTGAAATCAAAGAAGCGTGCAAAAAGGATGTGGAACGAGCTTTCAGTGCACTCCAAGCTCAGTTTCACATGATCACTCGACTGAGTCGCTTGTGGATGCCCTGAGACCTTGACTTGGTGACGAATGCATGTGTTATCATGCACAATATGATAGTCGAGGCAGAACGTCATACATACGACGACTACATTGAACCAACAGATGAGGGTGGGCCAAGTGAACCAAATTTTGCGCGAGGAAGTTTCGTCTCGTCCCGAGTCATACTTGGAAACACTTAGAGGATGAAAGATGAACGCATACATTATCAATTGAAGGAAGACCTCGTCGAACACATTTGGAATAAATTTGGAGATGCTTAACTTAGTTTAATTCGCTTCGCAGTTCAAATTTCGATTGGTCATCTTGTACTAGTCCTTCTATTTTTATGCAATTTTGTTTAATTTAATTTTTATTTTGGGAATATTTTATTCACACTACTGGCGGCTCCCCGTCGGCAAAAAGTCTTCCATTGCACGTTGCTTGCGTTTCTCGTCGGCGGTGAGCCTTGTAAACAAGCTTCTCGGAAACAAAAAGCTTGTTTGTATCCATATATGGATACAAACAAGCTTCTCAAAGTTAGAATATTCAACTTAATGAAACGGTCAAACAATTTGGTTTCATCATACACGAACATGAACCTTGTGTATACCAGTAGGTTAGCGGGAACAACTTAATATTCTGATCTTGTATGTAGATGACATATTACTCATTAGAAAAGATGTACCTAGCTTCAACGATGTGAAATCGTGGCTAAGTAACTCTTTTTAAAGAAGGAGTTAGGCGAAACTGCCTATATTCTAGACATCAAGATCTATGGAGGTAGATCAAGAAGTCTTCTAGGTCTTAGCCAGAGAACTTACATTGATAAAATAGTATCCAGGTTTAGAATGCAAGACTCTAAGAAAGGGTTCTTGCCTGTGAGGCACAACATACATCTTAGCAAGACTCAATTTCGTAAGACACGTAAAGAGTGATAGGGTATGAGTAATGTGCCATATGTTTCGGCTATTGGATCAATCATGTACGCAATATTTTTCACTTAACCTGATGTCTCGTACACATTGAGTGTGACGGGAAGATACCAGTTAGAGTTAGGTTAGAGTTATCGGGTGGAAGTAAAAGCTATCCTAAAGTACTTAAGAAGATTTAAGGATATGTTCTTACTGTACGAGGGTCGTGAAGGTGAGTTGGTTGTGAAAGGTTATACCGAAGCAAGCTTCCAAATCAACATAACTGATTATAAATTACATTTTAGGTACGTTTTTTGTGAAGACCGCTTCGGTAAAAAGAGTTATTTGATTTAGTTTTATTCGTTTGAAACGTCGAGGGTGATTTTGGGGTTTAATCTCTTATTCGTTCAAAAAAAATGGTTTTGAATCTGTTTTATAAAAATATAAAAAATAAAAAAAAGGATGGGATCGTTCAGACCTGACCAGACACGCAGGCCCGGCCAGGCCCGACCCCCCCTCGCTTGGGCCTGAGGCCCGTTTGCTCGCCAGCGGCCCAAAAAGGGGCAACCAGCCCACGTATTTACCTAGGAGTTGATCGTGTTTGCTTTTGAGGTAGGGAAAGTAGCGAATACCGGCTTAATTACGGAAAGTTAATAGTATGCATGCTAGGTAATAATAATAAAATCGGAAAGATCGTAGTTTGGCATGTAGGATGCGAACAACTAGCATAGACGTATGAACTGTGAACATTTACGTTTTCTGTCTTGGGAATTGCTGTGTTGGTAGTTTCGGGCCATGACGTGCCCGTAGGATTGTTTGCTGAGTGCTTATGCTAGTGTGCTTGTGTTGTTTGAACGAATATTAAATAACGAACATAAAAACGGATAGGATTGAACTAGTGATGCATGCTGATGACCTGTGTGGTTATTTCCTATTAATTGATATGTTGAACTGTGGGACGGTTGGAGATATGATACCGGTTAAGCCAGTGGGGTTACCACGTTGAACGTGGGGTCGGTAAGTGATGGTAAGTACGTGACGGTTTGAGTGTGCTTAAGAGTTCAATAAGATTATTGCTCGGTGTTGCATGATTGTGATTGTGTGTGGGCATGTGTGCCGTGTTTGTTGTAATGAGAACCATTGCTTGTGATATGGTCGGGTGAGTGATAGACCGACGTGCCGTGTATTTGTGGTAAGATGCTGGGCTTGGTGAGCTGTGTTCGATTTGTGGCATTTCGATGCGTGATTGTTATTTTGTTGTGTGTTCCTTGAGGATGGTATTCCGGTTGAGATTGGGCCTACGGGTCATGTTTGGGGCCGACGGGCCATAATATGGTTGGGGCCTACGGGTCGTGTTGGGCCTGCGGGTCGTGTTGCATAGGGCCGACGGGTCGGAGCCGACGGGCCACATCATATCAACTTGCATAGGGCCGACGGGTCGGAGCCGACGGGCCACATCATATCATATTGCATAGGGCCGACGGGCCAAATCATATCATAGTGGGCTTACGGGTCGTGATTGGGCCTACGGGTCATGGTTGGGCCTACGGGTCGTGTTTGGGTCTGAGGGTCGTGTTGGGCCTACGGGTCGTGATGGGCACTGGGTGCCGTGTTTTAGCCTCGATGATCTAGGGTCCTTTGGAAACGTTTCCGAGAGTCCCGACGAATGCGTCCTCATAAGGATGTTTCCGGCATTCTCGACGTTGTGCGTCTTTGTGACGTTATGTGTCTCCTCTGGATCGAGAGGTAGTCTGATGGACGTTTGACCTACCGATTTGTTATTGATGGTATCAGGTTGTGTACAGCCGGTGGAACTCGGGTGTTGCAGTGCGGGACGGGTGCATTGTTGGTTTTTGGATTGGTTGTGTTTACTATTGTTATTGTTGATTGTGTGGAAGTCGTCGTTAAGAGTATTGTAAGATTGGCACCCCGATTTGGTATTTAGTCGTGTTGTACTAGTATGCCCTAATTGGACGGTTACTCGTGGTGGTGAGCCGATGTTCATTACCTTAACTACTTTCTCTATTGGGCGAAAGCTCACCCCTTACTTCGTTGATTTTCAGGTGTTGAGCGGGATTTGTGCTAGCAGGACACAGTTGAGCTTGGGAGCTGGCGAGGGTCCTAGGCTAGTAGGTCTAGAGACGTACATGTGTTTTTGGAACTAAAATTTGTACATCGTTTGATGAGCTGTTGACTTTGTCAATTGATTTACTACCACTTTTGAAATTTTATCTTTCAAATTTTTTACCGTATTATTTATTATTTCAAATTCACGTCTCGAGTCCGGTCAAAGCCGGATTCGGGGTGTGACACAACCTGTTTCCCAATGTCGACGGGGCGAACAGCTCTGTCCCGATCTCTAGAGATATTCGACTTGCACGACAAATTGTAAAATGATAAGTGAAGGATTGTAAAATGAAGCATGACCTCCTTGCATCGTGTTCTGATTTGGTGAAGAATGTTCTCCCCAAGTCAGACTCTCGGGTTTCACCGACTCCCTCCCTTTTGTCACGTTTCGATCAAGACTTTCCAGTGTGGTATCCTGAAACAATACAGAAGGTTAAAAGGAAAAGAAAGAAGAAACCTCACCAGCCTTTTCGGGTGACGACTCGCTTACTTTGTATGAGTGAAATCGAGAAGCTCGAGGCTCAACGTAAAAACGAGGCTGGGAGACACTTTGTCGCTACATGGACTTTACTGCAGATAGAGTTCAAGGACGATGTTCCTCCTTCTATCGACTACTACCTCTTTGTTTTTGATTGTTGTTCCCTGCTCTTCATTGTTTTTTCGCTTTTTTAGGAAGATTCTCTTACTGTTTGTGTAGAGTCTCTTTTGCAGGTTACTTGGGATAGCTTTTTAGCGGTCCTCAGACTTTGTAATTCTCTTTATTTCAAAGTCTATTAATAAATCATTATTTATCAAAAAAAATGAAGCATGACCATGCGAGAGAACAAAGAGTTGTCACTTACAATCTAAACACGGGATCAAGAAAGGAAAGACATGACTAGAATAAGGATGGCGTTTCTATGCCTTGTGTTTAGTCATGACATCTCCAAACGAGAAGTGATGAGAATGCTTATGGTAATAGGTTCCGACATAGAGAAAAGTAAAAAATTCATATGACTTGAGTAGTTATGAGCATTTATAGGAGTTACTCATAACTTGTAGACGAAATGTAGATTTCAGACTCACTACCAACATCATGTGAACCTAAAGGGTCAAACACATTAGAGTAAAGCCCACGACGAATTGAACCATGGAGGTTCGACTTAAATAAATGAGGGAGATTATGTTTGAATTAATTGACCTATTTATTTAATTATTTATTCAAGAAATAATATTTTTATTTGTATGTATTTAATGTTTTGTGTGATATTTATTTAAATCAAATAAAGTATTAAAATATGTAATATATATTAGTGTGGCCGAAATTCACGTGTTGTGAATAGTGATAGTAGCCAATGCAATTATATATGTATATTTGGTCTTTTGTTTAAGCTAGAATAAGGAAAGGATAAAGACTAGTTGGATTAGTAAAGGGAAACTCTAGATTGTTAAAAAAAAAAGGAACTCTGGTTGGACCAGAACTCAAAAATAGAGCTCTTTTAGAGTTCTCCTTTTACCAGCTTTCTTAATTCTATTGAGAATTGATTTAAGGAAATCAAAGCCTATAAATACAAGACCTTATATTGGTCGAAAATTACAAGCTTAAACTGCGATTTATTTTGCCACCATTAGAGAGAATAATATGGGAAAGTTCCAAGTTAGACCACTGGATGCATTATGCCGAAATCTCTCTCTCTCAAAAATACTGGCCGGAAGTTCTCTGGTTCTCGCCGGAGTACGTCCTTCTTTGTCTTCGGGTCGGAGATGCTTGCCTTGTACCAAGAGTATGTGGCCATCGAGACTGGTTCAAACAAGGCTCTTTCCACCAAGGAATGGAGCTGTAAACCCAAGCCTAAGGCTCGCAAACAGGGAGTGAAAAGGGATGTCGGTCCGGTCGAACGAAGCACGAGAGGACCCTCTCTTCCAGTTGTGTCACAGCTGGAGACGGTGGGCGTGACTGGGGTGAAGCCGTCGCCGGATGTTCCTGGAGTCTCGGCGTCAATCCCGGCTGTGAACGGCGATCATGTTCATCACGAAAAACAGGGTATGCCGGCTGCCGGTGAGGAACAAGGGTGCAAGGTGTTCATTTACAACCTTCCCTTGGATACTTCATCGGAGTGGATCAGAAACTCGTTGGGAGCTTTTGGTGAAGTCCTTTCCGTCAAGGTTTTGAAGAAATCAAATCGGAAGGGAAGGTATTTCTCTTTCGTTGTTTTTAGACTCAAAGAGTCGGTTCTACAGGCCATTGAGACGCTCAATGGGTTTACGTTGAATGGGTACACTTTGTTGGTGGCTCTTGCTCGGCCGGACTCGGATACTGGTTTGGAACGTGCAGAGTGCACCGCCCCTGTTTCGATGCCCATGAAACAGAGCATCACCGAGCCTTTGGATCCAGGCTTGGAGGAGCCGAAACACGATGGTCTTTCAGAAACCGAGTCTGCTACTCGGATTGGGAAAGATGGGAGCGATACTACGGTTGTTTTGCAGCCGGATCGACTGAAGGACCTTCTTCTCCGGCAAGCTTCGCCGGACGGGGCTGGTTCTGGGCAGCCGTGTGCAGATATGGGAAGATCCATTCAGGCGGCGAAATTCTCGGGATTGTTCGCCCAGCCCGTGATTTCTGCGTCTGATGTAGATCTCTTACTTAGTCGTTCGCGATCTAATCCGGAGATGCAGCCGTGCATTACTGACAAGGAGCGCGAACCTGCTTCTTTTGAACTGGCCCAATTGTCTGCTACAGGGCCGGTTTTAAATGGACCTGGTTCATGTTGTGGGCCGCCTGGTGTCTCTGGCCCAGTGAAATTGAAGCAGGTTAATCCATGTTTATCTGACGTTTTTTCCCGTATTGGTACCGATTTGGGCCCGGTCGTTACGGAAAAACAAGCCGTGCAGCCTCAGGATGGAGAATTTATTCGGGAGTTCGGATATCAGGGTAGTCCGTGGAAGGAAGCCTTAGAAAAACCGATCTCTACGGTTGGCCCAAAGAAACGCGGACGTCTAAAGAAAGGTCAGCCGAAGGTGATTGCCCAACCAGTGGTTGTGTATCAGACAAGAGCCAGGGCTGCTGATAAGTTGGGACGTTTCATTGTGAACGTTTCTAAAAAAGATAGCTCGGGTACTTAGAACCATACCTCGAAGATGTGTAGAAAGGCAGTTGACCTTGATTCCTTGAGGCTGGCTCAGTATAAACAGGGCTCCAAGGATGGGACCGAGGAGCACTTGGACCCGAGCATAGAACAAGCTTTAACACCCGTTCCGGTTGCTAATCGGTTTTCTTGTTTTGAATCCGACTAGCTATTAGCTATGGTGTCTTTCTGTTCTGTTTCTGTTTTTGTTTCCCAGTTTGTATGTTGCTCTTTGTAGCTGTTTTGGTAGGAGAAATGATCCTTTCGGATCTGCTCTCGGTATGTGTCTACTCTTTATAGACCATATCCTTAATAAACTTCTCGCTTATCAAAAAAAAATATGGGAAAGTTCCAAGAGTTACTTTCAACCTTTTTTGGTGGGATCACTTTGCTCGTGTGGATATCGTTAGAGGGAAAACTATAAGAGGATGCCTTGACTATTCTCCATAGGATTGAAGGTCCCATAATCATCAGCTTTGTTGTTTAAGTTTCTCTACGAAGAGGTAATTTAACGTAAATACAGTTCTAGATTAGTATTCATAAGATTCATGAATCTAGGTTTTTGGATAATGAACATATTTTTTTTTGTTTTCCGTCTTGTTTTATAAACACATAATCCTACACCTCCCTCCTTACAAAACCCTCACCCATCCTCTATTTCCTTCACACCTCTTCTCATTTTTTCCTCCTTTTTAGCAACAAATGGTTTTTCCGTTTGGCACCCCTTCGTGGTTTATTGAAGAAAAAATCCATCTTATCGTCATGTGGCTAGAACAGGATAAGATAGAGGGACAATTTTGGGAGATTTTTTTTCTTAAATTTCGTAGCGGAGGCACCATGGAACTTTCCTAAATGGACACAAAAACAAGTGAATGATCATTAAGGCAAGAACAACCAGAAGTGCCGAAAATACGACGAAATCTACCGGGAACATGTCCAATATCGGCGAGCCTGGTCAACCAACGAGTATATCTTATGTCTCATGGAGAACGATTACAAACAGAAATACGATAAGAATCTCAATAAACATGCTTGGTGAGACATGCTCAAATACGAGCCGAAGTGGTAACTCTACATCAGTGCAATTTAAAAGTTATAACTATTGTATGTAATGTCGTCTTTTATTCGGAATAAAAATTGCAATTTCTAAATCAGAAGATGAGGGTTATGAAAGTTGTTTTGTTTTACTAAAAGGTATGAGTATTTTATTAAAATATAAATAGAATCATTACACTGTATAGAGCCATAAAAGGTCTTTTTACAAAAAAAACTCCGAGACAAGTGAACTGTTATAAAAGATGTTGGAAATGCCATATAGGTAAACTGGAAAAAAAAACTAAGACGAAACCGACGAATATTGCACAAAGTGTTGCGTAAACGCTGCATACTCTGTAGAGTGCGACCGAAACTGAATTCGTCAGTTTCAACAGGAGGAGAGCGACGATGGTAGATGTGATTCAGGGATCCCTCCCGGTAAAAGTCTTTGAATCCTCGGGTAGAAGCCCTAAACCTTCGCTCACTAATCATTAACCTTGCAAAAAAGAACAAAACAGGTAAAGTAAAACCAAATCAGTCGATCATCTTGACCCAGAACCGGGATAGAGATCGAGAAGGAGACCTCGGTGGAGGCCAAGGAGGGGGGTTGCACCGATGACGACTTTAATGACGATTGCGAAGGCGGTGGGGGTGTTCAGAAGAGGGGATCCAAGACGGGGATGGCTACTGATGTCAAGAGACGCAGACGACAACCATCAAGATTACAGAAGGATTGAAAACGAGACCGGAGACACGTTGTTAATGACGGGGGAGCTAACAACGCGATAGCTAATGACTGCACAAAGCAAACCCTAATGATGAAAGTTTTTAATTACATTTTAAAATTACAATAATACCTATAAGCCTAACTATTTACTCATAGAATTAGACTTAATAGCCCTCACAATCTTCCATTCATCTACAAAAATGAAATCACGTCATGATCCTACCCGATGGTATAAGACTATAAGAGGGAGGGAAAGAGCTTAACATTCCAACAAGATAGAGAGAGAGAGAGAGAGCATAATAAATATCTCGCCCCCCTCGTCCGCTACAGAAACGCGAGACAGTGAAACAAACGCGTGAAGAAACAAAATAGTTACAGAGAAGAAGAGATGGGTCACAACCACTCCTCTCCATCATAACTTAACCAAACGTTTTTCTCTCTAAACATTTTTATCTTCTTCTCTCTCTCTCCCTTTTCCCATACATAAATAATTTCACTCTCACCTCCTCTTCTCTTACAATATCTCCAACCAGACTAGCTAGCTTGAAGGTATTGTTTCCTACACTTGAAAGAAAAAAGGAGGAAATTATAATCTTCATCTGCTTCTAGGTGTTGCTGTTGTTGATCAGCAATGGACATGGGAACCGAGCGAGTTTGTTATGTTCAGTGCAACTTCTGCAACACCATTTTAGCGGTACATACTGATGGGTTTCTTTTGCATGACTATATATTTATTATTATGATTGGCTATTGCTCTTGTGTCATGTCTTGTCTCTCTTCTTTCTTCACCTCCATTGAAATCATTACACTGACATCAAGAAACACAACTTCTTTCCCATGATTAGACAACCTTGTGAAGTCACCAGGGAACAAATATACATACATACATACATACATATGTTTGTGTGTGTATCATGTATGTCACATCTGGTCTGAAATTTCAGGTTTCTTCTTGTTTTTTGTAAAAACAAGATCTTGAAATGACATGTGATTCAAAACAGCTCTAGCTAGAGGTGTTTCTGTGAAGCCTCTCTCTACCCTCCCTAGGCTTTCCTCTTAAACCATGTTTACAATTTGAAGGAGCCTGATCTAGGGCTAGAGCTAGGGCTCTTACCAAATCATAGCCGTACGAGTCAACACACACAGATCGATGGGAAGCTTTCTTTTTCAAATTTTGCAGCATGGTTTCAAGGTGTGAATTAAGCTACTTCATCTCCTTCACAGCTTGGTTTGGTTTGGTTTGGATTTGCTTCTTCCTTGCTGTTTCAACATTTGGTTATTATTATTCCAATACCTACTTTCAAGTATTTATTTCTTATTACTTTTCTTTTTCACTCAATCTCCATATGATCAACAGGAAATTGTGGAGAAAACACCAAAGCAAGAATGTTTCCCCCTTTCCCAACCTATCTTCTTCTTCTTATTCTCTCTTTAAGCAAAACCCCAAGAGATTGAGTGGATAGATTTTTTAAAATTAAAAGTGGGCAAGTATTTAGAGTAGTAAATCATCATCATCACCATGATGATGATGAAGATGATCATGTACATATATATAAATGTATATATTTTGAAAAGTGAAATATGTTTGTTTAGAGGTGGTGGGGTAGAGTGATCCTATATATGTTTGATGAATATGATGAGTCCAGTGGTGAAATTGCAGTACAGTTGCAGTAGCTCAGCTTGTCATTGCATTTATGGTTTCTGTTCCAGTCAGGTCGTTTTCCTTATCTCTCTCTACCTCTCTCTCCTTTCTTCCAAAATAAGAAGAAGAAGAGAGAGAGAAGGTCATCACAAGAAGCTTGATCTGTATGCAGTTTCAATAACTATATAGTAATTACAATATAGATAGATATATGATCTTCTTTGTTATTGATGTTGACGATGTGCTTGGGGATGAGGGTTTGGTGTCAGTGTATAGATATATGTATGTAACAAAAGAGACATTACTGGCATCCAATTCTCTTCCTTTGCTTGCCTTTTGTTAGAATAATTCTTAGTTATTACCCATGTGAGCCCTGTCCTCTCCCTCCATATATCCACCCTCTTTGCTTCTACTTCCACCACTTTTTAAACCTCAAGAGTTTTTCATGCCATGTCAACTAACAATTCTATAACTCAACTTCATACTTAATGTTAATTTCCTCACATACAATATTGCACCTAGTGTGCACCACTTCTGACTATAAATGTGAATATTTTGTATTTTATGATCGTAAATAAATTATGATACAATAATTAGTTAGAAGCTGGTCGAACCCAAAAAGTTTACATTAATGTTAGATAGTTAATTAGAGACCACAATGCACCCCCTCACATGCAACCTAACACATTCCTAATGGAATATCATGCACTAGCTACAAAAGAATCACAAAACCTAAATCAAGAATGTTTGGGTGTGTCGACATGTAAATAAAAAATGAGTAAACAGAAGAGATAACTTATAGTTTAGACGGTCCAGATACACTAGCTTTTGAGTTAAATTGAGTGATTCTTGTGTATATCGTGGATTTCTTGCTGATAATCTGAAAGGGGATCTAATTAAAGACGATCCAACACTACAAAACATATTGAGAAAGTTTGATGGTGTTGCAGGTAAGTGTTCCAAGCAGCAGCATGTTCACAATGGTAACAGTGAGATGTGGGCATTGTGCAAATTTGCTATCTGTTAACATGGCTGCAGCTTCCCTCCAACAAATTCCTGTTCAAGATCTCCAGGTATATATATATATATATATATTATTTTATATCAATCCATATCATCATCACCTACTCATCACCATATATTAGTTGTTATTTTTTTGGAATTTTATTTAAAGCAAAGCAGCACTCATTTCATTTATTGTTCTTTTTCATGAGCTTGGTTTCATTCTGCTTCATTCCCAGTACTACTTATCAACTCCTCATTTATTCACATACCTTCTTGGTCTTCACTACCCAATATGTACACTCAGAAAATAATATATTTTTCATTTTTTGAATGACAAGTTTCAAAAGCAGCATTTGGAACCTGATCATCATCAAGAACTCAGTAACAAGGATCACTCCGGATCATCATCTTCTCCCAAGGCCACAAAGTTTGCTCCATTCGATTCCCCCGAGCACGAACAGCCCAGAGCGCCTCCTATCCGCCGTGAGTATATATAGAGAATAATCTTCAGACAAAACCTCGTTTTATGGTGCAAACTAAGAACTAAAAACAAAGTGGTTGGATGTGTCAAATTAGCTATGGAGATGGTGTTTTCATAATTTTTAGTAATTCAAATTTTATTTTATATTTTATGATAAAAAAAAACACCCTATTGAGATCATTAATTGTTCTGATTCAAAGATTTAAATGAATTTTTAGTTTGCACCATAAAAATGTTTTTACCAAGAGTGATATAGATTACATTTTTGGGATAATTCCACTTTAGTACTCTAAATCTTTCATATTTCATTTAGAGTACCCTAAATCTTTTCTGTGTCATCTCAGTACCCTAAATCTTTCATATTTCATTTAGAGTACCCTAAATCTTTTTTATGTCACCTCAGTACCCTAAACTTTTATTAATTCCATTTTAGTACTCTAAATATATCATTTTAGTAATGGTTAGGAAACAGGGTTTCCCCTATATTTTTTATCAGCAATAAGTGCAGGTCTGAGGATTGAAATGAGTGAATCTCTTAATTACACTACTAATCATTACTAGTTAAGTCACAATAATATGCCCCTTAATTGTCAGTTATTAATTGCTCATTAACAGGAAATTAACCATCTCTAAGATTGATTAATGAGCTTGAGATTCATATGTTTTACTCCTGCTAGAGAATAGAGATGGTGACCTTACATAACAAGAATTTCCTTTTCATTACAAATTTCTACACCAAACCTATTAACAACACATCTGTCTGCCCATTTCCGGTCTACCTCTGGAATTTAGTTACCCTCTAATCAATTACAATTCAGTATTATGTAATGATTAAAACAACAGAATGATTAACAGTTTCTCTATTATTAATTAAGGACCATATGTACTTCATTAACTCATTATTTCAAAACATCATGATTCTTCCTTATTAATTCTGGCCCCATATGAAGTTTGTTGCTTTGCTGAGATTTTCTTTTTCTTTTTATCTTTCCTGATGCAGCCCCTGAGAAGAGACATCGCGTTCCTTCTGCGTATAACCGGTTTATTAAGTAAGTCGGAAAGAGTTCAATTATTCAGGGAGTTCTTTGCTAACACATGCATTAACCACATTAAATTTATGAGTTTTTGAACCTTAACATTTGGTTTTGTTTAATCATTATATATGCAGGGAAGAAATACAAAGGATTAAGGCTGGTAACCCTGACATCAGTCACAGAGAAGCTTTCAGCACGGCTGCAAAAAATGTAAGCTTATTGTTTTATCTTATATTCGTATCAATAAGTACCTTAGTTAAATAATTAAGCAAGGCTCATACAATTTTTACATGCAAAATATTAGCTTTTTTATGATATAATTTTAGTAACAGTGATAATAATATATGAAATAGGCATGTTTAATAAGTTGCAAAACATGAACCAGTTTGTAGTTATATGTAGGCTTGATCACTTTATTATGTTGCAGATAAAAGCCTATGCTATGCTTCCATTAATAGAATGTAGAAGCATGCATATATATCGGAGGATATGTATCATGTCACAAGTATTCTTTAGGAAAGTTGGTGAATAAAACAACGTGAAAATTTGATTATCTAAGCTATGTGTAAGAAAAATATAATGAAAATCTATACCAGAAAAATGTGTGCCGCTCATAGGCTTTTTTCATATTGATTAGGTAGCTTTTTTGGGTTAGGGCCTACTTTATACTTTGTGTAGGTCCCCCTCTTTGCTACTTCCTTCCAATCATGTAAAGTATATATGTGGATTCCTATGGTAAATGTTTTTTTTTGAAAGAAAAGATTCATTGAGAACTTAATAAGTCTTACACCCAGGACAATGCATAACAAACAGTACAAGTGTTACATTCGTTAACCGTTTTTGAAAATCAGAGTTACGATCAGTGAGATAAATAGTTTTCGAGAAAGACGACGCAACATCTAGATAAACAACTACCACCAGGACGGTCTTTCTTATCGGCTCACTGGAGAAATCTGCCGATAAAGAATCCCGACCAGACACACCACCAAAGGTAGCAGCCACACATGCTACAGATTCGAGATTATAACAGAGGGAACAAACAAAAACATATAACAAACAGAAAAAATAAATAACATGATAAACGACCATAACGAGCAAGAACTACTTGCGACCGGCCTCCGACGTCTGGGGTAGGGAACAAAGCGAGGTGCACAACGCCGACGTGTGCAGATCGCTCCGCTTGGGGCTGATGAAAGTGTCTGACCGGGTAAACACGATGATAAACAGGAGCGTGGAAAAGAAGTCAGCTTTGCTTGGGGGTGGTGAAAGGGTCTGGTAGGGTAAACACGATGATTAGAAGGAGCGCGGCTAAGCGGCTCGGACTACGGTGTTCCGAAAAAAACTAGACGCAGGTCAGGCCGTTTGGCCAAAGGAAGGGCGTGGCAAAGAAGAACAGATTGAGAGAGTCTATTCGACATCATTAGGGGATGAGGCATGAGAGGTGGTGGGGGGGGGGGGGTCTGTTGTTGTCGTTGAAAGAAAATGAAGGCAAAAGGTGGGTGGGTGGTGACCGGAAGATCTGTTCGCCCTGGTGACGGAGCTGGCCGTTGTGGGGAGCAGATCTGACTTGAGGTTGGCGGACCTGGACGTCGGGGCTAGAGGGGAGCGAAGCAGATTGTAGGGAATTGAAGCAAGCCGAAGGAGAACAGTGGACCATGGCAGACGGTCATCCCGGCAGGGACACGAGGGGGACCAAAGATGGGGCTTACCAACATCGACACCAGATCTGACCGCCAAGCAGTAGATCTAGCGATGGTGAAGCCGAAGAGGGAAGTGCCATGGCCAAGCTCGTGCGAGGGCCTCTGTTCCGGAGGGGCTTGGCGGGACGATGAGGGACAACGAGTTCCAACGAAAGCGAGACGGCCCAGAGCAGGTTCGGTGGCGGAGGGCGAAGGGCAAGTTGGCCAAAGTCGAGGAAGCTCGTCGGAGAGGAAAGGTGCTCATCGACAACGAGGGCGTACAAGCCTCCTTCTCTGGCTGGGACGCGCGTACCTTCGGTCTCCAAAAACAATGCTATGAGGAAGAAGAAAAGGAAGGAGAGATTCGGATTCAGGTGAGAGAGAAATCCGAAGCAGAGGTCGCCGACAGCTCATATAGCCAGAGCTATAATGGCCGTCGGTGATGACTATTGGAGAGTTAAGGTTGGACAGTAGGATTTGCTCGAGAGAGAAAAACACTCAATAGAGTATCTAGTATATTAATTCCCATAATAAATAACTTGGGTCAAAGAAATTTTCCAATATACATGGTATATGAGGGAATAGTGTACCAGTCAAAAACTTCTAAGATGTTATTTTAAGTGCTAAGTATTTTGTCATTTCGTGATCTAGAATTGGTTCTAAGATGTTATTTTAAGTGCCAAGTATTTTGTCATTTCCTGGTCTAAAATCGGTTAAGAGAAATGCAGCCCACTATGTAAGAAATATCGAGTTATTGTATCTAGTTCATGCAAAGGTAAAACAAAGTCCGACCTTACTTATTTTGTTGAACTTATTTTTTAAGAAAGAAGAAGATAAAAATGATATGGACTACTTGAGTTGCAACTTCAAAATAAGATCGCATAACATCTTAATGTGTGTTGCAGTGGGCACATTTTCCTCACATTCACTTCGGGTTAAAGCTTGATGCTAACAACAACAACAAGAACAAGCAAGCGAAGACGACGGCGACTCTGGAGCAGCCTTTTTCTGGAGATGGTACTAAGAAATCTCATGGTCTCTACTGATCAATTTATGATCGAGATTGGCCACTAATCTTGCTGAAGCTGCAGAAAACCCAGCTCCAGTCCTTCCTTTATAAATAATTAAGGCTACTTAAATATTATGAGGCTCTCAAATTAATATTAGTTCCCATCCATACATACCGATCCCGCATAATAACACATGCTAAATTGAGCGCCTCATCTCACATCCATCCATGTTTATTACATACAATATATATATGTCCTTAAGTTTGTGTCTGTTTTAATTTACTGGTTTTGTTTGAGTCATAACTCAGCTACATATATGTTATTCTAGTTCAAGTCCCTATGTATACTTATTTTGTGTTTTCTTTTGGGATCAAGTGTATGACAAATATGTATTTCATGGAATAATTAGTATGCATTATTGTTTTACTTTGCTTTAGTTTTTTTTTTTGCTGATCCTGAGTTCACAACTTGCTGAAAATGTCAGTTTGTTTGGAACTGCCTATCCTAATCTCAAAGTATCCAACCTTAATCAATCAAGCTGAGTTTAAAGGTTTGTAAGTTGCATTTGGTTATGTTTAGAATAAGCACATAAGCTCATACATTTATAATTTCATGTAGGTGTTATTTTTCTATATACAAATACAGATGTTTTCATGATAATATTTTACAAAATGATTATATATATATTTATGTTTGTTAATTCATTTGTGCATAATTATTGATCTTTAATATGAAATGAGATTTTATGACGACAATAAATAAATAAACACATTAACTATGGAATAAAAGTGATTTTGGAAAAATGAATTATTTCCCTAAATCATATATATTGATGTTGATGGTGACAGTGCAAAATACTTCCCTTAAACCAATACTATATTGCATGTTCATGATCAATTAACCATGAAGCAAAACCTTGTAATAAAATGTACTTTCTTCCAAATAAGTCTTACATTTCTTAGTTTGTTGTAAATAAAATACATATAAATGAAGCATGGAGGTGGAGTAGAAAGGGTTAGGGTTTCCTTTTCCTTTTCAGAGTAGAGAATCTGTAATGTCACATCACATAGTTGGGTATTTTGGAGGGATGTGGACGACGGTGGGCCCTTTCCCTAAAAGATTAAAGATGCATGCATTTTTTTATTTTTTCATAAAAATTAAAATGTTTGTGTCATGTCAAATACGTAGAACAACACTTCCAATCAAAAAATGCGGTCCGCCCCTTCCTTTGTCGATGACAAACCATCAACGAATGTCGGATGAAACTAAACCAAGTCAAAGTTCATGCACACTTTGCATTCATACATGTCATATTAGGTTTTGAAGCTAATGTACGTGATACATAATATATTATAGATTTACATGAAATGCTATCAGATCATGAATGTTCTGCTTCAAGAAGAATCAACGTGAGAATCAATGATTATAAAATGCCTCAATCAAAGAGAGCCAAAAAGACAAGTTTTTTCTTAACCAGAAAAACAAGGAACAAAAAAAAAACAAAGAAATGAAAAACCCCGTTAAACACGATTCGTCGTCTTCTTCCTCTTGGCAGCCAATTCACGGAGTGAAGTCCATGCGTCGATACCCTGAGCCGAAACTACGACTTGAGATTTTTCTTTTCCCATATGCCCTTGTTCAACCTGTTTCCCAATATTGACAAGACGAATGTATCTTTCTCGGTCAGAGACCTTTGGTTTACACGACAAGGTATAGCATTCCGTTAAATGCTTGGGTGGGCGACTTACTCGCTTCGATTTAACCAGTGCATCCTTCCACGGAGATGCCACTTGTTGTTCAATCGAATCAGAAATTGTATCTAACTTCTGCTGGGTATCTGATACAACCTGTACCAGGCCCACAACCAACCCAGACGCAGACCCTGCTTCAACTGGACTGGACTGAGCACACTCAGGCCCAAACACTTGAACCGACCCAATGTCATCCACGCGTCGAGCCTCGTCTTCCTCATGAGTTACACCGTCGTGGTCTTTTGCAACAGACACGATCTTCTTCCAAAGTAAATCGCAATCTCCAGAATCGGTGAGAAGATCACGGACAATTCCAACCATGCCATCCGAAGATATCGAATTTGCTTGATGATCGAGATCAGTACCATGGTTACCCAGTTTCGGCGAGTCTCCGGCGAAGCCTACAGACGCCCCGCCAGTCCATGGCACCAACATCTCTCCCAAGGTATCCTCTGACGAGTTCAAAACGACCTCATCCACAGATAACGTCGTCGGTAAGTGTTCCTCCCATGGTATTATTGTTTTTTTTATTAGCAATGTATACTGAGATGAGATTCACAATGAATTTTTTTGTTTTTTTTTAATGAAAGGTGCAGTTAGTATTAATACTAAAAAAGAGAAGTTATTACCACGACCAAAGCCCTAAAACTTATTCAAAAAAATTCTAATATATTAAATAGACAACGACATTGAAAAGGCATGGTATTTGATGATAATGAAGTGCATAAACTGAAGAGAGTCGTTCAAAGTAGTGTCTAAACGGTGTTTGATCCCATGAAGATGACTCTTTTTTTAGTGAGGAGGACGACCGAACTTGAATGTTACAGTTTTAACGGGATGATATACGTGATTCAGAGTTCTCTCCCAGTAAAAGTTCATGAATCTCTGCTCACTAGTCATTGACCTTGCGAAAAAGAAAACGGATAGAATAAAACAGACCCAATCGGTTCGCCTGATTCGGAATCAAGAGAGAAGTCGAGGAGGGTGCATCGGTGGAGGCCAAGGAGGTGGACGCCTAGTGACGGCTTTAGAGGCAACGAAGGTTGATCAATGGGGAAGATTCGATACGAAAATGTCAAGGGGCTCCGAGACGGGGAGGTCGATTGATGTCGAGGTGAGCCAGGCAGCAACAATCAGATTTGTAAAGAGGGGGAGGCGAACAAGATCGGGAGGCATGTCATTGGTGGCGAGAGGGAGCCAACAACACGGTGGCTAGAGACGGCTCGAAGGGAGCCCTAACAGAAAAGGAAACCCTAATAAAGCTCATAGGGAGAATTTTTGTACGAAATTTATTATTCCATCAAAGATAGACACTAGACAATCAATGATTTTCAAATAATATTTAATATATTTATGTCGTATTTTGAGATTCTATATATTAAAAGTGTTGTAAAATATTTTTATTATCGCTAAAATAAATTAAATATCTCTAAATATATATAATCACGTAATTAATTTGTTAGGTGCCTAATCTAAAAAAAAGCTCTCTGTCTACCTCTTCGTGAGGTTCATTTCTACCCTAATCAGGGTCTCGCCTCCGTCGCTCATCGCCATCGCCAATCCCGTCTGCATCTCCGTCCTTCTGCCCAACTTCCTTTGCACTCAACGTTGTCGCCTAGTCGCTCCCATCTGTTTCCCGACGGTCCCTATCGAGCCCGTCCTTACGCGGTGTTTCCGACAAATTCGGCGTCGTCCCTCGTCGTCTCGGCCCTCCCCTGTACCAGATCTGGTCGTTCCTTGGCGACTTCAACCGGAAATGACATCCACGGATCAGATCCATCCCGTCGTTGACGAGCTTCACCATCAAAAGGCCCCTGACCTGGTAGGGTTCCTGCCCGATGCCACCTTCACGCCGCCAGCCGCTGCAGACCCCCCCCCCCTTCTACCGGACCATCGACGGTCGGCCGACCCTCTTGCCCTGAAGGACAAACCAGGTACGCAACCGAACACCACCATGGTTTCTGGGGCTCCGTTAGCCGTCTTGGCTCAAGACGGGAGCCGATTGGAATTGGGGGAGGATCGGACGGAACTACCGCCGCTTTCTCGGCCACAGCCACCGGCGGAGGCGCCTAGGTATCATCCTCCGACAGATCGGGTACCAGACCCGAGTAGTCGGCCAGCCAGCGGATCTGGGTTGAGTGTACGTCAATCTGAAGTAAGCTCGATCCGGATCTCCGCGGTCTCGGACTGGGAGGATGACGATGACGAGGTGGTGTTCTAGGAGGAAGGGGTCATGGCTTTCACCAAGGGCACATACCAGTTTTCCATGACAGCTCGGGTTGTAGGGGACCGGATCCACAATCAGAACGCTGTCTGCGCGATGATGTTACAGAAGTGGAAGGTGAATGGAATACAGGTGGAATTCTTGTCTCCGGAGGTTACAGGTTATCATTTCCCTCCGTAGAGACGATGGAGAATATCCGTCATAGGGGCCCCTGGAGTTTTAAGGGTTTCCCCCTCCTGTTGGAGCCACTCAGACAATATGTCCCAGCTAATGAGATTGACTTCCATCACGTTGAGCTTGGAGTCAGAGCGTTGAACGTCCCAGTGGGAGCCAGGAATTCATATATCCGCGGCCTTATTGCAGATAGCATTGGCACTCAAGTGTTATCGGCCCCGATTCCATTGGCTAGGCGGGAGGATATGTTCTTATGGCTTCGGGTACGGATGGAGTTGAACCGACCTCTATTGTAAAGACCGCTCCGGTTAAAAAGGGTTAAGTTTGAAAGTTTTATCGACTTAAAGTGTCGTGCTTGGAAAGCGGATCGAAAAGTTGGATCGAGTGGGTTTTTTTTCTATAAAAATAATTAAAAAAAAGGAAAAGGGGTTGGATCGGGCAGACCCAACCCGACCAGCAGACCCGGACAGGCCAGGCCCGCCCTGACCCAACCTCCTTCGTTTTGGGCTGTGCGGCCCAACGCTTCTTGAGGCCCGTTTAACCGGCCCGTGCTTTATAAGGTCAGAATTAGGGTTAAACCCTCATTATCTCCTTCTTCTCACTGCCGGACGCCCCACCTCCCTCCCTCTCTCATCATGACCTCTCCCTCTCTCTTCCTCTTCTCAGTTCACTCGAGCCGCCGCTGGCGGTTTCGTCCCCGACCTCTCCCCCACCCTCCTCTTTCTTCCCCTTCGCTTCTTCTTCCTTGAGCGTGGCCCGAGCTCCCAGCCGCCCTCGCATTCGTTTCTGACCACCACAAACCCCCCTCCGACCTGGATTCTTCGAGTCGCCGTCGCTCCGCCACCGGGAAGAGCGAGCCGAGCTGGTGACCCTCGCCGTCGTTCCAGATCTGGAGCGAGAGAAGGCTCTCATCGCCGGTCTCTCCCAGATCTGAAGCGAGACGAGCTCGCCGTTCTCCGCCGCCTCCTCGCGTCGTCCTTCCCCTTTACGGTGAGACCTCGGTCGGTGACGTCTTCGTCGTTGGTCAGTCGGATTCTGAACCGACCACCTTCTTCTTCCCTCTTTTTTTTCTTTACCGAGCTTGTTCTGTGGATCTGGACGTTTGGAAACAAAACTAGACTTGAATCAAAGAGAAATTAAAAGAATATAAAGGAAAATTAATATTTGTTCAGATTTAAATCAAAATTGGTTTTAACTGAGATTACAGGAAAAGTTGTTAAACGAAAATCAGATTGAAATCAGTAAGGGTTTAAAATCAGATTGGATTTAAAACAGTTTTTTTTGAACGGTTGAACTATTCTATTGAATGTTGAGACGTTGGGGAACTGGACGAATAAAATCGGACTTAGAACGGGATAAAAAGTGGAACGCTGAATCGGACACCTCGGGAATCGTGCCTCGAAACCTATACCTCGGGAAGCATGCCTTGAACCTCGTGCCTCAAGAATCGTGCATCGAAACCCATGCCTCGGGATCCGTGCATTGGGAATCGTGCCTCGGGAAACGCGCATCGAGTTATGTGCTCGGGGCTCGAGTACTCTAACCTAATTCGTCGTATAATCCCGCTTTTAGCCCGCTCGAGTTTAAAAGACAATTGTTGAACTTAAATCGAACCCGTCGTAGCTTTTAATTTAACTTTGGAACCGTTTTTGTTTGTGACTTTCCGTGTTATTTTAGATTCCGGCTTCGATCGAAGAGAAGACCGGAGGTAGCGAGCCAGGACGTCAGCAGCTAGGAGACGTAGCTGTTGTTCTTCGGTTGAGGTAGGGAACGTAGCGGATACCGGTTTAATTGCGGAAAGTTACTAGTATGCATGCTAGGAATAATAAAACTGGAACGAGCGTTTATATTAGATAATAACCGGACGAGTCTTAGTAACATTCACGATGTGATTCACTAGTGTAGCCGCTTTCAATGCTTGGGAAATTGTCGTGCTGGTAGATTGGCTATGTCGAGCCGTAGGTTGTGTGTTGATTGAATTTCCTGTGATTGTTTGAGATGCACGCTGTGTGACTTAGTGTCGATAAGTTTAATAGACAAGAATTAGTATATCCGCTGAGCATGATGTTGCTATGTGTGGGCGAGTGTGCCGTGTTTGTCATGATTTGAACCCTTGGATGTGTTATGGTCGGGTGAGTGATAGACCGACGCGACGTGTTGTGGTATGATTGTTGGGCTTGGTAAGCCGTGTTTAATTATGGCATTGTGATGTGTGATATTATCTCGATGCGTGTTCCGAGGAGTTGTTTCCGGTATGGTACCTACGACCGAGGGGGTACGCCGGTGTAGGGTAGTACCTAGGCCGACGGTGTGGTCCCACGTATGCGCGGTCCCCCGGGTAGTGGTTCAGGTACGATACCTACATCGAGGGGGTAGTCCGATGTGGGATATCTAAGCCGACGGTTTGTGTTGACTTTTCGTTTCCTGAAGGAGTGTCGGGAAGCTGTCTAGGCCGATGGAGATTCCGGTACGTCGTGTTGAGAGTGTACCCCGTGTGTTTGTCGGGAAGATATCTAGGCCGATGTTGTGTGTTCCGGTGTGATATGATGGAGTCGGGATATGGACAACCGGCCGAGTAGGGGACTGTGGTACGGGACGTGTATGTGTTTTTACTGATTACATTATGCTTGTTGACCAGTTAAGTGATGTGGTTGCAGTTTGTGCTTGTTCGTGTGAGTATGTCTGTGAGTGTGGTTTGGTCTTGAGTTGAGGTTAGTGGTTACGAGTACGGTGTTGAGATTTAGTTTTGTGTTGTACTAGTATGCCCTAATTGGACGGTTACCCGTGGTGGTGAGCGCTTGCTTATAACCTTAACTACTTTTCCTACTGAGCGAAAGCTCACCCCCTTACTTTGTTGTTTTTCAGGTGTTGAGCGGGTTTGTGCTAGCAGGACACAGCTGAGCTTGGGAGCTGGCGAGTTCTTGTCTAGTAGGTCTAGTGACGTACTTTGTTTTGAACTAAAGACTTGTTTTACGTTTTATTTAAGAGCGATTGACTCGGTTATTCAAATTTATGAAACTACAGTTTATCATTTGAAGCTTATTTACTTTATTTGTCACTTTAATTATCTCTTATTTTAGTTCACGTCTCGAGTCCGGTCAAAACCAGATTTGGGCGCGTGACATCTATGGAGAAGACTCCGACTCAGATTCTCAGGCACTACATCCTCCTCTGTGATTGAGCTACAATATGAGAGGCTAACGGATTTCTGCCCCAGGTGTGGGCTGATGACCCATAAGATTATGGGTTGTACGACTCACTTGCCGGGTATTGGTCAGGAAGAGGTCCGATATGATTCGTCTATCCTGGCCCCAAGGCAGATGGATGTGGATCGGCTGCTGAAGACAGTCTGGAATACACCCCCTCCCCCCCCCCCCCCCGGTGACACACCCGGCTCTTACTGACCTATTGAATGGTATGTCCCTGAATTCGCTAATTCGATCCAGGGAAATCGTTATGGGAGAAAGACTCCCCGGTGTAGACTTTCCTTCAAAGTCTGACAATCTGGCTAGGTTTACCCCTGGAGGGGTAACCAATGTACTACAGTGTGGAGCGCGCTGGGTCTCTGGAGGGCCACCGGGTTTTACAAAGCCTGACAACCTGGCTAACGTCCGTCCTGCTGTTGATCATGTTGGCCAAGCCGAGCCCGAAGATATTATAGTGACCCGGGAGGGGAAGGAGAAAGATCCCCAAGAAGGCCTAGGGAAATGGGGGGCCCAGCCGAGGAAAGTTCAAGACGACAACCCTGAAGACAAGGAGCGGGTCGCTGTATGCTCGCCCGCCGGAGTCAAAGAAGTCGCTGGTTCATCTGACCCTCCAACCAGACATCGATTGGCAGGTATACAAGGAAGGGGAGAGGAGAGAGCAGGCGGAGGCACATCAGCCTCCGATGCAGGAATGACCCGACCCGACAGGGGTGGTTGTGCAAACTACGAACTCACCAGGTCCTGACACGTGGGCGCGCGCGCTGCTGGTGCGCGCGCACAGTGCTGACACGTGGCGTGCATAGTGCTAATAGTTTGGGCGCACAGTGCTAACAGTTTGGCACTGTGCTAAACTATTAGCACTGTGCGCCCAAACTATTAGCACTGTGTGCGCGCGTGGTCAACACGCTCACGCGCGCGGGCAGAGGCACGCGCGAAGCGGCCATGTGTCAGCATCGCACGCGCTCTGCTGACGTCACTTTGACCGCATCATGTGGCTTAGATTGGTTCGTAGTTTGCACAATAAGGATGATTTTTACTGGATAGCTACCATATATATATATATATATATATATATATATATATATATATATATATATATATATATATATATATATATATATAATCACGCTATGTTAATCGTTTGGTCTCTCTTCAACTTTTCAATTGAATATGATTATGTTTGTAGCAAGAAAGAAAAAAAATACTTCTCCAAAATTGTTGTTGTGTCAGGATTTCAACTGACTCTTAAACTTTATGTTGATTTTGTTGAATAAATATAATAGATTTAATTTGATATTAAACGAAAAAATTTATGAGGTTTGTAAGGTTGTCTTCGAGGTCGGCTTGTTTATTGAAGAAAACAATGTCGAGTTTGATTCTATTAGAGAACCAAGTCAACTAAAAGCTTAAGCTGATAGTTGAAGGCCCAATTATAGTTATATTCTAACACGCGCCCTCACAGACAAGCCCGTTTTACGGGTTTGAAGGTGAATTATTAGAAGATGAGAAGAGCCCATTGAGAATAGTGATAAGGGCTGGCCCATTTTGGGCAATTTGATAAATTGAGAGAAATTAGAAATTTTTGTAGAGAGTGGGGTTTGAACCCGGGTCCGTGAGGTGTTAGGCTCTGATACCATATTAGAGGACCAACTCAACTAAAAGCTTAAGATAATAGTTGAAGGCCCAATTATATTTATATTCTAACACGCGCCCTCACCGACAAATCCGTTTACGGGTTTGGAGGTGAATTATTTAGAAGAGAGAGATGAGCCCATTGAGAAGAATGATAAGGGCAGCCCATTTTGGGCAAACTTGATAAATAGAGAATAAATTAGAATTTTTGTAGAGAGTAGGGTTTGAACCCGGGTCCGTGAGGAATCAAGCTCTGATACCATATTAGAGGACAACTCAACTAAAAGCTTAAGCTGATAGTTGAATGCCCAATTATAGTTATATATTCTAACACGCGCCCTCACGGACAAGCCCGTTTTACAGGTTTGGAGGTGAATTATTAGAAGAGGAGAAGAGCCCATTGAGAATAGTGATAAGGGCTGGCCCATTTTGGGTAAATTTGATAAATTGAGAGAAATTGAATTTTTTTGTAGAGAGTGGGGTTTGAACCCGGGTCCGTGAGGTGTCAGAGCTCTGATACCATATTAGAGGACCAACCCAACTAAAAGCTCAAGCTGATAGTTGAAGGCCCAATTATATATATATATCTAACACGCGCCCTCACGGACAAGGTCGTTTACGGGCTTGGAGGTGGATCTGAGGATAGCCCATTAGGAGTTAGGTAGGAAGCCCGATGAGAAGATTTGAGGAGGATAGCCCATTAAGAGATAGTTGGGGAGCCCATGGAAATGAGATTTGAAGATGGCCCATTAAGAGATAGTAGGGGAGCCCATTAAGAGGAGTTTTGAAGATACCCATTAAGAGATAGTTGGATAGTCTATTGAGAACTGGTGTGTAGATAGCCCATGTAGAAGGAGTATAAGGGCTAGCCCATTATGGGTAAATTTGATAAATAGACAAGAAATTAGAATTTTTTGCAAAGAGTGAAGTTTGAACCCGGGTCCGTGGGGCAACAAGCTCTGATACCATATTAGAGGACCAACTCAACTAAAAGCTTAAGCTAATAGTTGAAGGCCCAATTATAGTTATATTCTAACACGCGCCCTCACGGACAAATCCGTTTACGGGTTTGGAGGTGAATTATTTAGAAGAGAGAGATGAGCCCATTGAGAAGAATGATAAGGGCTAGCCCATTTTGGGCATATTTGAGAAATTGGGAAGAAATTAGTGTTTTTTGTAAAGAGTGGGATTTGAACTCGGGTCTGTGAGGAACAGAGGCTCTGATACCATATTAGAGAACCAACTCAACTAAAATCTCAAGCTGATAGTTGAAGGCCCAATTATATTTTTATTGGCTTGTCGAGTTTAATAATAACGAATTTGAATATTTATCGAATCGAACTCTAATCGACTCGTTTAAAACTATACTTCAATATAAGTTAAATCAGATGATATTTTTTTATATTAACTAAAATTAAGAAAAATAAATTATAAAAAGGGTCAATACTTAAAATTAAGAAAAATTCGCCCGACACCACCAAAAAACTAAATGGAAAAACCCTCTCGCCGAACCTTAGAGTTTTTCCCCCATTTTCGCCGCCCCCATGAATCCACCTTTCCGTTCACCTTATGCGTTGGATACCACCGATCCCCGCCCACTCCACCCCCCTCCATCCTTGCTATCGGACATGAATCTGCCTTTGGTCTCATCCTCTCCAGCCCCTGTTGTGTGCGAAGATGGCTCGTAGCAGACGAACTCCTCGGAGCCGCGGTTTCCTCACTTGGTCGGGACCCCATCGAACGCAAGCCACAGGGATTCTCGGCCTTGCCTTCTAGGTGAACCCCAAGCGGCGACTGGCCGGCTCTGCGACTATCACATGCAGAATCGGGGGAGGCGACGTCGAGGTCCCGAGTTGTGACCGCCACTCATCAAGTCACTTCGTCCATGGTTGTGGCCATTCCGGCAAGGATGGCCCAGACTCATTTCAGATCTGAAGCGGGGAGGCGTCTACCGGTGTCGGGTTGGGAAGATGATGACGTGGTGCTGGACCATCAGCAGGTGGACGAGGAGGAGACGAAAGATCCACAAGTGGGGGCACAATAGCCTCCTCTAGATCAATGAGGAGCCCCGGTGATAGGGGGAAGGTTCGACGAGGGCCTATTCCCCAGACCCGTGATGGCCGTGTTGGGGCGTCTCGGGAAAGCCACGTGCACATCACACGATCTTCTCCTGCTTTTTATTATTGTATTAGTTTGGTTGCTTTTTCTTAGTCTGTTTGGTTGGACTTTTAGTTTTCTGCACTGTTTGTTTGAAATGTCTGTAAGGAGATGTCTTGAGGTAGTGTCTACGATCCAAAGTAGACTGTTTCTACGGATCCATGAGAGTCGGATTAGCTACGATCAGCCCGGGCAATATTCTGGAGCCCAAGGCTTGTACGCCCTACTTTGTATGGTTATTTTTGGGTTAATGTCATCCGACTACCCTAAAAATACTTGGTTTTCACCTGAGTAGCCTAACAAAACTTTGTGACACATCAGTACCCTAACGAAACATTTTGTGTCAACTTAGTACCCGCCGTTAGATTCTGTCTATTTTCCATCCATTTTCCATCCAAACACTTAAAAAGTCTAAAATACCCCTCACTAACAGTCAAATTGTCAAAATCATGCCATTGAATTTATAAAATTATTTCCATTTATTTATTTTCTTAAAATCAGTTTATTTATTTTATAAAAATTAGATTTATTTTAAAAATATCAATCTTTTATTTTAAAAAATAAATCTTTTATTTTAAAAAATCATAATTTATTTAAAAATTAATAGTTATTTATTAAAAAATCAAGTTTGTTAATTTCCAACATCACATATTACTACAATAATTCATTTCACATATTACAAAAATAAATAAATTAATATTTAATGTTTTTTTTTCATTTATCAGATTTTTTATTCAATTAAATTACAAAAAAAAAATCAGGCGTCTTCTCCGGGGAACTATGTCTTGCTCCGGCGACACAGTACAAGACCATCCTTTCCCATTCCTCTGGAAACAAAACCCACACAATGGATTTAAACACACCCACCCACAGATTTAAACACTAATCTAACCCATGTTCTTCATCTTTTTGCTGGGAATGTCGAGACCACAAAACCACAAAACAGAGCCACCAAACCAGACAAAGAGAGGCCAAAATCAGAGGAGCTCGAGTGCCCAGAACCACAGCCACACCTTATGTTCATCGTTCCACACCCCACCTCCATTTCCAGAGGGATTCGAAAGCCCTAAATCGATGATTTGGGAAGTCTGTCTGACTCTGGCCTTCTCCTTTTGCTTATCCCGGTCGGCGTTGGAGCTCTCGACGCCTCTGCTCATTTTCGAATCCGACTCAAACTTGAAAAAGGAGGAGGTGTGTGGCTGTCTAATGGGTTTGAGAGGAGAGGATGAAGGTGGAGACTGATTTGGCTGAAAGTAATAGCATGAGAAGGTTAGGGTTAAAAAGGGTAAGGGGTAATTTTGTCATTTTATAAAGAATTGGGGTCATGTGCCAGGCACATGAGCATTTTCCGTCCAAAATGGATGGAAAACTAACGGCGGGTACTAAGTTGACACAAAATGTTTCGTTAGGGTACTGATGTGTCACAAAGTTTGGTTAGAGTACTCAGGTTAAAACCAAGTATTTTTAGGGTAGTCGGATGACACTAACCCTTTATTTTTTACAGTAATACACTTCCCTAGTTACTCATTTAAAAAAGGAAACTTCGCCCAATTCGGATCTATTTCCTATTTTTCAAAACAATACAAAATTATTTAACACATGCAAAACGCAATCACTACACATGCAATTAAAAAATTTCAATCTAAGCAATGATAAAACTAGGGTTATATACTTTTTGGTACCCTTATTTTCCGTTCACGAACAATTTGGTACCCTTATTTTTTGTTCATGAACAATTTGGTACCCTTATGTTTAAAATGACCAATTTGGTACCCTTTTGTTTTGTCCACGGACGGAATTGACATATTCCGTTAGAAAACTAACGTAATATTCCTCCAAATCAGTCATGTGACACCATGTGCAGTTAAATGGAGTGTGAAATGACGATTTTTCCCTTTGTCACTTTGACCTTATCTATTTGATACACGAAATTACCATTATGCCATTAAATATTGTAAGAACCAAGTCCGGTCAACGCCGGTCAAACTGGCAGGAAACGGAATTAAAGTCAAATTATGTTATTTATTAAAATAAGCACAGGCTTGACCCCGAGGGTCATTTTGGACCTTAAGAGAACCCTAAAGCGATCAAGTTAGGTTCGGGAAAGCTTAGGGCAACTTTGGGACGAATCTGGGAAAGTTTGACTTTTCGCCGAAAAAGTCAACCAGTGACGTTTGGGTTGCCCGGGACTTATTAGGGACCCAAAAATCTTATCCGTCGTTATGGCTAGCTTAATTGGGTCATTTCCTTGCAAAATAAGGGTTTTCGTGAAAAAATCAATTTCGGGCCGAACGGATTCAAAATTGGAGTTTATCGGATTTTAAATTATTGGGCTGAGATATTTATGAGTTGAGGTTGACCCCACTTGGACACGTGTCACGCCCCAAATCCGGCTCTTGCCCGGACCCGAGGCATGACTAGTAATGAAAGATTAAAAGATGGTAATTCAACATTTAGTTCCTGAAAATCTCCAATAAGAAAAACGAATCCGCAAAACTCAGTTCAAAACACAAATAACCCTCTAGGGGTGTAATAATAATCCTCCACAAGGTTTGTTCAAAATATAAAAGTGATAAGAACGGAGTCTCTATAATGCACCCACACCGAGAAGCTCCCGAGCTTCTACTCCTCAATCAAGCCTGTAAACACAATAATAAATTCATAGGGGTGAGCTTGCGCTCAGTAGGGAAAGCACATAACAAGGTGGACCTTAAACTCAATGAAGTCAACAGTAGGTCAACACGATAGATTTCAACAAGCACAGGTAATAGGTAAACAACCAATGTCGTGGCACATGAAGTCTCCACCCTCCGATCCACATATGATGTGTCCTCTCGGATTTTCCCTCAAATCCAGAGGAGACGCATAACATTGAGGCGACCGGAAACAACCCTTCGGGGCGCTTAACATCGGGATTCTCAGAAACGTCTCCAAAGGATTCTATGTCCTCGGGAACCAAGGCACTACTCCCATAGGAAGCGTACACTTGGGCAATTTGATAATAAGCAGTTAATAATTGAATAACGCACTCAAAACGAAACACGAAATAATCCAATCCCAACAACCACCAAGTCATTATCACACATAACTCACACATCACCAATTCACCACAACATACAGTACACGAATCACCTAACTACAGCACACCAATCACACAATCACAACTTACCGTTCACTTACCAGTCTCGAACCCACGGGGCATCGATCACCTGATTGTACCGCTCGGCACAACTAGTCATACTCGATGCTCCAAGCAACCATTTAGTAAATCAAGTAATCATTCGAATACAATCAACGATCAAGTACGAGTTTAATCAACCAATCATAAAAACCTTCAAACGAGCATTCACACATGCAATTCCACTAGTTCCGTTAGACTCATTAGCCTATCCACTAAGCAACCAACAATCAAGCATGTGATCCTAACACGCAACTAATCCGAGGGCTTTGCCAAGGCTCCTCTACCAGACAAACAATTCCCAAGTATTGAAAGCGAATTACACTAGTGATTGGCATCCTAATCGTTCACAACTAGACACTTCCGGTTATTAGTAATTGAAAGACAATTATGCTAGTTATTCGCATCCTATAGGCATTTCTAGGACCTTTCCAATTTTATTAGCCTAACATGCATACTAAGCATTTAAACGAGAGGTTAAGACTTTCCCTACCTCGAGGTCTTCCTCTCAACACTCTGATGATAAGCCCGGTGGTCACCACTCCGTTCTTCACTCGGGTCCCGGCGTGATAAAAGCTCCTCTAACTCGTGTCCACGTTCTTCCTTCTTTCCTAGCTTGGTTCCAAGGTTTTGAACCACCAAAAGACCACAAATTAGTTTCCTCAACCAAGTGTTCTTCTCCTCAAAACACACAACAATGTTCAGAAATGGCTCAAGGTTTGAAGAGGAAATGTGGGAATCAAATTGAGCTAAAAGGAAGGGTTTTGGGCTCTAGGGATCTGATCCGGAATGCCATCCGGACCGTGTGGCTTGCCGTGCCGGAACATGGCACGAACCGTGTCACAGGCCGGCCCGGAATCCAGCGTGGAACGCGTCACAGACCGGCCCGGAGAGCGACACGGACCGTATCAGGTTCCGTGCCGGACTCCCGCCCATCCCGTGCCGTGTGCCGTGCCGGTACCAGGCCCGCTCTGTGCTGGGTGCCGTGCCGGTACCAGGCCCGTTCCGTGCGGCATGCCGTGCCGGTACCTGGCCCGGTCCGGGTCAGATTCCGTATCAGACCTGACCAGCTCCTTCCCCTTTCTTCCCCAACTCGAATTTCACGAAAATCCCAACACAAACTCCATTTCTAAACTCTCCTAGCTCCAAAATAATCAACCAAAGATACCCAACAACTACACCCTCAATGGGTTCATCAAACTTCAACCAAAACTCAATCCAACAACCTACTTCACTACTTCTTCTCCAAGCAATCAATCAAATAAGCAAGTTCTTCAACTTTTAAGCCAAAACCCACAAAACCCAAAGATTGGAAGTGGAAGAAATGGAGAGTTGAGAGCATCCTTACCTCTAGATAGTTGAGATGGAGAAGATGAAGTGAAAATGAAGGCAAAAGGACCAAGAACAAGCTCCAAAATCCAAGCTTTCTTCTCTATCTTCTTCCTCAAGAAAGTGAGCTCCTCCTCTCCTCTCTACTAGTGAATTTCGGCTGCAACAAGAGGAAATAGGCTGAATTGTTGCTCCCTTTCCTTTAAATGACCTAAAATGTCAATTTACTCAAAAGCCCTTAAGGTCTTATCCCTTTAAAGGTAACTTAGGAGGGTATGAGGGTCCTTTGAATCCCCTATTCTCATCCTCCAAGCCAAGCATGACAAGTGTCATGTGTGGTCACTCCTATTTAATAACTTTCCAGCTTTCCAAGATTTATCGACAAATAACCGATAGTAAGCCCGAGTTTGACCGACAGTTGACTTTAACAATATTACAGTCAAACTGAAGGAAACGACCCAACTAAGCTAACCGTGCTAATGGCTAAGCTTTTTGGGCCCCGGAAAGGTCCCGACTGACTTTCCGAGTCATCGGTTGACTTTTCCGGCCGAAAGTCAAACTTAGCTAGGATTCACCGGTTCTACCGGGATCGACCGGGGGCGGGTCTTACAACACGTGTCCCTAACTCCTTGGAAGAGAGAAAAATGTGTGAGAAATGACACTTTTGACCTTACTTTATCACTAGAAGACGAAATAGGGGAAAATGAGCCTTTAAACCTACTTTTTAAACCCAAATTTCAGCACTTTTCATTGATGGACGAAAATTTGAGGTTAGAGAGAGAGAGAATGAGAGCCTCCATTGTTGAAGAAGAAGAAGAAGAATAAGCGGAAAAAGGGTCATCTTCCATGGATTTTACCACCAAAACCTTCTAATTTCTTCGTATTCTTCATCCTCTTTTCACTCCCAAAGGTAAAAACCCAACCTTTTTCCATTTTGATGAACTTTAGTTTATGGGTCTTGTAGGATTTAGATGAAATTGGATTGGGTCTTGTTGGAAATGAGAAATCCTTGGTGGAATTGAGTAGTAATGGAAAGAAATGGGTGAAATTAGAAGAATAGGATAAAACCCTAATTTTGGAATTGGGGGAAATGTGAAATTGGAGCTAATCTTGAATGTTTTTAGTTGAAACATGATGGATTAAGGACCTAGAGCTCGTTTGGGACATTTTTTTGGGACAAAAGGTGAAGTTTTCCGGCGACCGGAGGCTCCCCGGAGCTCCGGCCGGTCACCGGAGGTCCGGCCACGGTGGGCCGCTGGCGGGGACATCGAGATCCAAGCCTTGCCTTGGGATTTGAATCGTGCCTCAGGATTCGAGCCGTGCCTTGGGTCCCGAGCCTCGGGTTTCGTTGTGTGTGGTGCCCGGTTGGGTGTCCTTCTGCTTTGATCAACTTTGGACTAGTATTGAGTTTTTTTTTGTGTTACGTTGTTAACTTAAAGTCCGGCTTGTTCGTTGAGAAGGAGGAAGCTAGTCAGGTCGTCACTGCTGGATTGGATTGCTTTTGCGGTAGGGAAAAGTAGCGGTTATTGGTTAAACTAAGGACAGTTGCTAGTAAACGCATATAGGCTGTGAATAACTAGAATCACATGCTGGATGTGAATAACTAGAGTAGTAATTTTAAATTGTAGAATCGCATGTGGGCCATGTCGTGCTCGTAGGTTTGTGGACTTGTTGTGCTGTAGAATCGCATGATGGCCATGTCGTGCTCGTAGGTTTGTGGACTTGTCGTGCTGTAGAATTGCATGTGGGCCATGTCACGTCCGTAGTTGGTGTGATGTTGTGCATTGCCTCTTGATGAGTGCTCTGATTGGAATGATCATTTGTTGTTATGCTTGAGGCATCGATTGTGCTTAGTTACTGAGTAATTCAGGATTTGATGGATATATTTGATTGAGTATTGAATTAATGTGGTGATATTGATTAAGTGACTTATGAATTGATGCGATTGGTGGTATGTGAGTAAGTATTGATGGTAAGTGCGGTATTATTGGTTGGGTGACATTTTGATGATCGGTCATGACTGTGTGTTACCCCTTGTTGAGTGTTGTCATGGTAATGTCTGACTTGTTGTATGTTCGAGGCACGCCTGCCTTCCGACTAGGTGTCGGTAAAATGTGTTATCGTTTCGTGATGAGGCACGCCTGCCTTCCGACTAGGTGTTGGTAAAATGTGTTATTGTTCTGTGATAAGGTGCGCCTGCCTTTCGACTCGATGTCGATAAAATGTGCTATTGTTCCGTGATAAGGTGCGCCTGCCTTTTGACTCGGTGTCGGTAAAATGTGCTATTGTTCCGTGATAAGGTGCGCCTGCCTTTCGACTCGGTGTCGGTAAAATGTGCTATAGTCTCAGACCGTGCAGTAGGTATGTGTTCCAGTGTGATGCTGGATGCATTTGTGTGTTGTTTCTTTGTATTATTGAGTGTGTTTTCAAGTATGATGTAAGAACCGCCCCCGGTCGATCCTGGTCGAAACGGAGGTTTTTGGCGAAAGTTGACTTTCTACCGGAAAAGTCAACCGATGACTCCGGGAGTCATTCGGGACCTTTCCGGGACCCAAAAAGCTTAGCCGTCGTTACGGTTAGCTTAGTTGGGTCGTTTCCTTTCAAATGGTTACTTTTACGAAAAAGTCAATTTCGAGTCAAACAAGGTCGAATTAAGGTTTTTTTGAATTATTTAATTGGGCTGTGATAATTGTGGTTGGAGATTGTTATTTTTCTTTGGGCTCTAAATTCCATGACCTTGAGGCCCAACCAACTTAAGCCCATTTAGTCCTTTTAGGTTTTATTGGCACTTAAGGGAGCAAGAAGTAGTTTGCCTATAAAGTGGTAGGCGGCTTTGTATTCTGTACAGAGAAGAGTGGCGGCAGCAAAGGAAAGGAACAGTGAAGCTCTCGGCTGAAGGCATCGATAACAACTTTTGGCAAGAGAATTGAGCTTCTCTTTGGTGGTACGCGTGTGATCAAAAAAATAAAAGAAAAAGAATTTAAGCGCAATCGTGTAAAGACTTTGGACCCGAGTTTGACGGAGGAGGAGACTTTGGACGAGGAGGAAGCTAGCCAGGTCGTCCGCTGCTAGGATTGGATCGCTCTTGAGGTAGGGAAAGTACTAAACTCCTCGCTTAAATAACGCTTTAGTATGCCTATTAGGTTAATAAAATCGGAAAGGTCCTAGTTTGCATATAGGATGCGAATAACTAGAATAATCGTCTTTCAATTACTAATGACCGGACGTGTCTAGTATGCATGCATAGGATGTGAACAACTAGTTTAACTCGCTTTCAATACTTGGGAAATTGCTTTACTGGTAGAAAGGCCGAGTTGAGCCATAGGATCGGTTGTGGTTGCCTCACATGCATTGCTTTCTTAGTTTTAAGATGAATTAAGGGTCTAACGAAACTAGATAAATTGTATGATTGAATGATTGAATGAATGCGTGAATGAATGAATGATTGAGTGTAATTGATTGTGCCAAATGGTATGATCGGGTGAGTGATAGACCGATGGAACGTAGTTTGTAAGTATACTGGTAAGTGTAATTGTGGGAATGAATCCCTTGTGGTGTGTATTGGTAAATCTGTGGATTTCTAAGTTTGATTGTGCGATATGTTGACATGTTGGTCTCTTGTGTGTGTTGATCCTGCGGGGCATTGGTTGGTTGATCCTGCGGGATATTGGTTGTGGACCCTGCGGGGCATTGGTTGGTTAATCCTGCGGGATATTGATGGTGGACCCTACGGGGCATTGGTTGGTTAATCCTGCGGGATATTGGTTGTGGACCCTGCGGGGCATTGGTTGGTTAATCCTGCGGGATATTGATGGTGGACCCTGCGGGACATTGGTTGGTTAATCCTGCGGGATATTAATGGTGGACCCTGCGGGGCATTGGTTGGTTGATCCTGAGGGATATTGATTGGTGGACTCTGCGGGGCATTGGTTGGTTGATCCTGCGAGATATTGATTGGTTGACCCTACGGGGCAATTGGATGGTTTACCCTGCGGGGAACAGTTTCTTATTGATTCACCCGAGTGTATGCGTCCTGCGGGAGCATTACCTTGGTTCCCTATGACGTATGGTCCTTTGGGGGCATTTCCGAGAATCCCGACGATAAGCGTCCCTCAGGGGTTGTTACCGGTAGCCCGATGTATGTGCCTCCTCTGGACCGAGGGAAAATCCGATATGACACAAGAACCTATCCGTGGATCGGAGTATTGAGGATTCGAGTTGTTGGTGTGATATTTACTTGCTCCCATTTTAGTAGTTATCGAATCTTTATAGCGCTTTTTACTTATTCTCTTGAAAGTTACCGTTATCTTTAAGGATGTGATATTGTTCTTATCTTGCCTATTTTATAGCATCATTTTGATTAAAAGTATTAATTGCAATATGTGTCGTCGTGCTAAAGCTGTTTTATTATTAAATTGGAGGTTAAACTGTTTATGATTTTCCCTACTGAGCATAAGCTCACCCCTATTTGTTTTATTGACTATTTATACAGGCGTGCTTGATGAGTAGTGGACTCGAGGCTCGGGAGCTTCTGGATAGTTTGGGTATTAGAGACGTCATGGGTCATTTGTAATGAACCACAAATTTTTCGTACTCTATTTAGAGCTTTGACTCCTATTTGTGATTTGGAACATGTTATTCGAGTATTTTATCGGAATCTCTTGAACATTTAATCGGTTTTATTATTATTTTGTTATTATTTAATTGTCAACTCAAGTCACGTCTCGAGTCCGGCCAAAACCGGATTTGGGGCGTGAAAATTTGGTATCAGAGCCTGGTTTCATTTTGAACTTGCTTTCAAAACCTCGGACCGACGTCAATTAGGTGGGTAGAGTTAGGTGGTCTAAGTCGTGGTACTCAGTGACGCAAGTACATTTGATGCGTAGAGTTGGAACGACACGAGTCTTGATTGTTTCAATGTTTGTTTAAGTTTGAATCTTTTATATTACGATGGTTGCATTACTTGATTGGTATCCTTGCCCTATTGGCTGTAAGTTACAGTGTCGGTGAAGCCGAACGGTTGAGATCAGTATTGGGTTAACGAGCAATGATCGAGCCGTTATAAATTGGTTGTTGAGTAAATCATTTATTGAGTGTGATGCCACATTGGTTGGCCGTTCTATGATTGATAAGGTTGAAATACGGACTTGTTGAAGTGTTAAATTGTTGAAGTGTTGAATTGTTGAGGTGTGCCTACCATCCGACTAAGTGTCGGTAAAACGTGCTCAGATTCTGTGATAAGGTGTGCCTACCATCCGACTAGAGGTCGGTAAAACGTGTTGTTGGCAATATTAAGGTGTGCCTACCTTCCGACTAAGTGTCGGTAGAACGTGCTGTGATTCTGTGATAAGGGGTGCCTACCTTCCGACTAGGAGTCGGTAAAACATGCTATTGGCAGTGACAAGGTGTACCTACCTTTCGACTGAGCGTCGATAAAACGAGCTATGAACCGTGGTAGGGTGCGCCTTCCCTCCGACCGAGTGTCTGTAAATAGTGTTATAGCTGTGAGGTCCGGCGCGTTAAGGGAGTCTTGTTATGTGTGTATTGCTAATGAATTATTGCGTGATCGCTATTGCTTCACTTGTGTGTATGATTTGGGTGTTATTTGAGTAAAGGGTAGAAACCCGAGTGGTATTGGAAGCATCTCACTGTTATGTGTACTTTTGTTGATTGTGGGAACCTGGTGTGCTGAATGCCGTGTGAAATTGATTAGTAAATGTCCCGCTTAAGCGGATGGTTAGTGGAAAATACGAACGGGTCATGCCGAAATTTCTATGAAACTGAAATGTTTGTACCATCACTAGCTGACTCAGGGGCGCCACTGTAGTCGAGCGTGATAGGGGGATGTCAAGTGGTTACAACAAGATTCGGGGACGCCTGAATCGGGTTGTAACGACGCGAGATCGACATGAATGTCACAAGAGAAAAGTAAGGTGTGGAGATTTATGAAAAGAGTTGAGACTCATGAGAAGGAACTAAGGATATGATTTGTGGAACTATGGTGTCATGATTTGAACCCCACGTGATGCGAAGATACCTGACCGAGACATATACCGGTCTGGTATATTGATTGTGTGATTTGTTGACACTGTGCCTCCTGTGGGAGTTGGATGAATTACTTGATTGCTTGAATTTCTTGCTTAATGTGTGAGACGCACAAGGTGCGGACATCTTTGTCTATATAAGTATTATATATGACTATACTATGTACTATCGATCCAAGTAGGATCCCTATAAGACGCATGAGAACGTCCCTTTATGATAAATCGAACCACTTGAGTTAAATTGAAATATGAATATATACGTTATAAATGCAACGAGTACACGAGATGTCCCGTGTTTACATCCCGAGAGAGACCAGGAGCCACCCAGCTGTGGGGCAGAGCCAGACACCAGCTGTTGGGCAGGCAGGGGCAGCGAGTGCCCAGGATGCTACTTCTACAGAGCACCAGAGTTTTGAGGGTGGACCGTCAGGGTTACCACCTAGAGTTCCTCCAGTCGCGGAGCCGACTCAGGCGGCCCCCCTAGAGAAGGTGGTTCGCGCAGTTCTAGCAGTGATCAACGCTCAGCAGGAGACTACAGCACCGGCACCAGAGACCGTGCCCACGACTACCACAGCCTATGTTGAGAGACCAGACCATTTTGACAGCTATACGGCCCAGGCACTCAGAGATCATCGCAAGCTAGTCACATCAGTCTACTCTGGGAGCTCAGACCCCGTGGATGTCGCAGGTTGGTTGGAACGGATTAACCACAATCTGGATACGTCTGAGATATCTGATAGTCGTTTGAGAGTGTCTTTCGCGACCTTTCAGTTTGAGGGAGAAGCATACTATTGGTGGCAGCATGTGCAGACCAGGGTTGGAGATGACTTTCACCTGTTCAGCAGACTGTTCCTGGAACAGTATTTCCCTCGACCTATTCGAGATGACCGACACCAGCAGTTTTTGGATCTGCGCCAGAGAGGGATGACCGTCTCTGAGTATGAGGCGAGATTCACGTCCATGTCTCACTTCACGCCGAGATGGTGCAGACCGAGGAGAGCCGCCGCAGGCGTTTTGAGAGAGGACTCATTTCGTCTATCACGGATCGAGTCATTGCATTTAGATCCGAGAACTATTTTGTACTAGTGGACCAGACACTAGCATTAGAGACATTTTTGGGAGACCGTCAAGGCGCGGAAGATCAGGCCGAGGGGCTTCCTGAGGCCGTTAGAGGGTCACGATCCTAGGAGGCGGAGGACCTCGGGATCCTTTCAGCTACATGCCCAGTCCGATGAGACCCAACTGGTTGGTATAGTAGCGTCTATTGGACCTGCCCCGGTGGCACAGTTTTGTCTCTCGTGCAGACAGTTGGAACATCTGGGCCGAGACTGCCCGTTGAGTGATGGATCTACAAACCGTCCCGCAGATCGGCCTACGAGACCCGATAAGAGGACATGCTATCACAGCAGTAGATCCATCCACCACCACCAAGAGGAGGACCTCCAATTCAGCAGGGCCGAGCGTACGCGATTGCCGGGCCCCGAGTTGAGGGACTTGATATCGATCTTGAGATCGCTTAGAGTATTCGTTACTACTTACATTTTAGATTTTGTATTTCCTGACACTTGAGTATTACACTTGGTTGTATCGTTTCATGGTTACTTTATGTTGGAATGAATTTAAAACTGTTAAGCTCACCCGTACCTTAACACACCGACTAGAGGTGTGGTAGTACCGACTAGTGTCAGTGGGAGTTGAAAGTGGAGTAACAGACCTTGTCGTACTGAAAATTCTTTTCTTTCTTCGAGTTAGCGGATCGAGTTTTAAGAACCGATTGGGGAAACTTCAGGCGTTCATCGAGTGCTATCAGCAGCGAATGCCCGAGCAGCGAAAGGCTGCAGCTTTGACCAGTAAACGGTCCGACCGGTCACCGGAAATGACCGAGTGACGTTGAGATCAGAGTGACGCAGGGGGAGCGTGGTGGGTCCATAACCCACAGGCGTCGTAATCTCCAGCTTCTTCTACCCCCGCTGGAGACTTTAGGTCGTAAGATTCGAACCTTTGAGACAGTCCTTTTGTCTTGACACCCCGGTTAACAAGCGAAGGTTTGGACGAGTTGTGTCATATGTGTGAGATTAGATTAGAGTGCGTTCCCTAAGTTCCTTCCTGATGAGTCGTTCAGATCGCTACCAGTTCACGAAGTCGACACCAGAATTAACCTGAGACCAGAGACGACGCCAACATCCTTAGACCAGGCAGACTCGCGCCAACAGAGTTGACCAACCCAAGACGTCAGCCAAAGAGCCAGAAGACGAAGGACCTGTCCGAGCGCATCGCCGAGAAGAATGCAGCACGCTTCAAGAAGGAGAGGAGCGGAGCGCTAAGGAGGCATGAAGACCACCGGAAGCTGATCGATTCAAGATGAAGACTCGATGCTCCGTGCCGACGCAACAAGGTTTTTGTCACGCCCCAAATCCGGTTTTGACCGGGCTCGAGACGTGACCAGAATTAATAATAGAAAAGCGATGAATAAATGACATAAACCTTTAAAATATCAAATAAACTTCCTCAAATTATCAGTAAATAGTTCAAAATCTCCAATGAGTCACAGCTCAACATAAAGAGTAAGGTATAAAGTGTTTAGTACAAAAGACCAACACAAATCTATGATAAAACCCAAAACGAACTGAAGCTCCCAAGCCTCGAACTCTCTATGTCACGCCCCAAATCCGGTTCTTGCCCGGACTCGAGGCATGACTAGTAATAAATGATTTAAAAGGTAACAACTCAACAATAAGTTCCTGAAAACTCCAATATGAAACTCAAATCCACAAAATCTAGTTTAAAACATAAATAACCCTCCAGGGGTGTAATAATAATCTTCCACAAAATCTGTTCCAAACGGAAATAAAATAAAAGCGAAGTCTCTATAGACACCCACACCGAGAAGCTCCCGAGCCTCTACTCCTCAATCAAGCCTGTAAACACAACAATAAACTCATAGGGTGAGCTTACACTCAGTAGGGAAAACACATAACAAGGGGGACCTTAAACTCAATAAAGTCAACAGCAAAGTCAACAAGATACATCTTAACAAACACGGGTAATAGATAAACCAGCCAATGCCGTGGCACATGAAGTCTCCACCCTCCGATCCACATATGATGTGTCCTCTCGGATTTTCCCTCAAATCCAGAGGAGACGCATAACATTGAGGCGACCGGAAACAACCCTTCGGGGCGCTTAACATCGGGATTCTCAGAAACGTCTCTAAAGGATTTTATGTCCTCGGGAACCAAGGTATTACTCCCATAGGAAGCATACACTTGGACAATTCAATAATAATCAGTTAATAATTGAATAACACACTCAACCGAAACACGAAATAATCCAATCCCTACAACCACTAATTCATTGTCACACATAACTCACACGTCACCAATTCATCACAACACACCGTACACGAATCACATACTCACAGCACACCAATCACACAATCACAACTTACCGTTCACTTACCAGCCTCGAACCAACGGGTCATCGATCACCTGATTGCACCGCTCGGCACAACCAGTCATACTCGACGCTCCAAGCAACCATTTGAGTAAATCAAGTAATCATTCAAATACATTCAATAGTCAAGTGGGAGTTTAATCAACCAATCATAAAAACCTTCAATCGAGCATTCAAATATGCAATTCAACTAGTTCCATTAGACTCTTTAGCCTATCCACTAAGCAACCAAACAACCAAACATGTGATCCTAACACACAACTAATCCGAGGGTTTTGCCAAGGCCACTCTACCAGACAAACAATTCCCAAGTATTGAAAGTGAGTTACACTAGTGATTGGCATCATATTCATTCACCACTAGACAATTCCGGTTATTAGTAATTGAAAGACAACTATTCTAATTATTCGCATCCTATAGGCATATCTAGGACCTTTCCAATTTTATTAGCCTAACATGCATACTAAGCATCGTAAACGAGGGGTTAAGGCTTTCCCTACCTCAAGGTCTTCCTCTCAACACTCTGATGATAAGCCCGGTGGTCACCATTCCGCTCTTCACACGGGTCCCGACGTGATCTTTGCTCCTCTAACTTGTGTCCACGTTCTTCCTTCTTTCCTAGCTTGGTCCCACGGTCTTAGACCACCAAAAGGCCAAAGTTAATAACTCAACGATGTTCTTATCCCCAAAGTACAGAACAACACTCAAATAATGGAATTAAGGTTTGGAGAAATGATTTAGGAATCAAAATGGTCTAAAAGGAAGGGGTTTGAGTTCTGGGGGTCTGATATGGAATGTGACCCATTCCATGCCACTCAGAGGGCCGGAATGTGGCACGTTCCGTTCCACTCAGAGGGCCGAAATGTGGCACTCTCCATTCCTCGTTCCGTATCAAACCTGACCAGTTTCTTCCCCAACTCGAGTTTCACGAAAATCACCCTAAAAACCCCATTTCCAAGTCCTCTCAACTCCAAAATGTTCATCCAAAGTTACCCAACATCAACACCCTCAATGGGTTCATCAAAACTTCACCAAAATGCAATCCAAACATCCTACTACACTACTTCTTCTCCAAACAACACCCACAAAGCAAGTTCTTCAACTTTTAAGCCAAAACCCACAAAACCCATAGATTGGAAGTGGATGAAATAGAGAGTTAGGAGTATCTTTACCTCTAGGGAGATGAGATGAAGAAGATGAAGTGAAAATGAAGGCAAAAGGACCAAGAACAAGCTCCAAAATCCAAGCTTTCTTCTCTATCTTCTTCCTCAAGAAATGAGCTCTCCTCCTCCACTCTCCTAGTGAATTTCGGTTGCACCAACAAGGAATGAGCTGAATTGTTGCTCCCTTTCCTTTAAATGACCTAAAATGTCAATTTACTCAAAAGCCCTTAAAGTCTTATCCCTTTAAAGGTAACTTAGGAGGGTATGAGGGTCATTTGAAGCCTCATTCTCATCCTCCAAGCCAAGCATGACAAGTGTCATGTGAGGTCACTCCCACTTAAATAATTTCCAGCTTTCCAATATTTTATCGGAACACAACCGATATAGAGTCCAGATTTGACCGACGGTTGACTTTAACAAAATTACAGTCAAACTGAAGGAAACGGCCCAACTAAGTTAACCTTGGAGTTGACTAAGCTTTTTGGGCCCCGGAAAGGTCCCGAGTGACTTCCCGAGTCATCGGTTGACTTTTCCGGCCGAAAGTCAAACTGAATGAGGATTCACCGGTTCTACCGGGATCGACCGGGGGCGGGTCTTACACTCTAGACATCAGGTACTCTTGTCAAGATAGTGAGAGAAACAAAGGGGTGAGCTTACGCTCAGTATGAAAAATCTTAACAACTCCACCTTTAGATCAATACTAAACTGCTTAAACAGATAACGCAAATAATGATTTAATACGATTAACAATGAAATATTAATAAATAGAATAGATCACGATGGTATCGTACTCTTAAAGATAACAGTAACTTAAAGGATTTCATAAAAAGTACTGTAACGAATCAATATGATTACAATAGGAGCAGTTAATATCACGCCAACCACTTGCTTTCTCAAGCCTCCGATCCATGGATAGATTCTGGGATCACATCGGTTCCCATAATTCCGATCTACCAGAGTACCCATGTCATATCAGATTTTCCCTCGGTCCAGAGGAGGCACATACATCGGGGCACCGGAAACCATCCCATAGGGACGCTCATCGTCGGGATTCTCGGAAATGCCTCCAAAGGACCATAAGTCATAGGGAACCAAGGTAGTGCTCCCGTAGGACGCATACACTTGGGTGAAGCCACAATAACCATTTCTTACGGAGTAATCGAACCAACTATCCCGAGAAGTCCATCTCCAATAACCAATGCCCTCAGGCTCCAAGAATCAATGCCCCGTAGGGTCCAATAACCAATGCCCTCCGGCTCCAATCATTCCCGTAAACCATTCCCACACCGGACTCCTCAACGGTGTGGGTACCATACCCAATCACCATTAATCATTTCCGTAAACCATCCCCACACCGGACTCCTCAACGGTGGGGTTACCATACCCGACAAGCCAATACTCTAAGAATGAGAATAAGGGAGACACAAAATAACAAGTCAACCAACCAACGTTCAACAAACCACAGATTCACCATAACACACCAAAGACAACCATTTACTCCTTCCACTTACCGTATACTTACCTGTCACGAACCATCGGTACATCGATCACCTGATTGTACCATTTGGCACAACCTGTCATACTCGATCATCCGTTCAATCAACAATTATTTCAACACACAATCACTCAACCAATCAAGTAAACATTCAATAAATCAATCAAACATAAAGTTAAACTAGTTTCATTAGACTCTTGATTATCCTAATAGCTAGCAATCAAGCATGTGAACCTAGCACAACAACTAATCCGAGTGCTCATCACGGCCTCTCTACCAGTAAATCAATTCCCAAGTATTGAAAGCGAGTTAAACTAGTTATTCTCATCCTAAGCATGCATTCTAGACACATCCGGTTATTAGTAATTGAAAGACGATTATTCTAGTTATTCGCATCCTATATGCAATTCTAGGACCTTTCCAATTTTATTAACCTAATAGGCATACTAAGCGTTAAATAAGAAATTAAGACTTTCCCTACCTTGTGGTCTTCCTCTAACAATTCTCTGCTGTAACGTTTGTTTCACCTCTCCTCCATTCTTCTCACGGATACCGGAAAGGTCTTCGATCCTCGAGCCCGAAACCAAGGTCTTTGGAAACACAAGAAAACTCCAATCAAGATCTAACTAAGAAGCAAAAAAAGTCTCAAAACTACCCCAAGGAACCAGCTCACAACAAAGATTGAAAATGACGAAAAACACCCCGAAAGGACCCAAAACTGGTCTGCCACGGAAGAGGTCACGGAGCTGTGACACCACCCGTCACGGATGACGTCACGGATGACGTCACGGAACCGTGACACGTGCCGTCACAGACTCCCTCGCGGAGCCGTGACGTCGCCCGTCACGGTATCCGTCATGGATCCGTGGCGACCCAGGGCAGTTTCGCCCTTCTTCAACCTCCAGCTCCTTTTCCCGAAAATCCACAACCAAACTCCATTTTCAACCATCTCCAGCTCCCAAAACAGTTAAATACCTCCAAAACTCCTCTACTCATGGTATAAATCAACAAATAAACAAGTTTCCAAGGATTTTCCAACTCATAATTAAATCAAAAACTCTATGAAACCCAAGGTTTTCCATCAAAGACCCACCAAAGCTTCTTAGCAACACCATCTAACACCAATCCAATCAAACCCAACAACTCCTAGCAAACCCAAGCCAAAACCCAAGAGATGAAAGTGCTTGGAATGGAAAGTTGAGGATACACATACCTCTAGGAAGATGAGAAGATGAAGGTGCAAGGGTTTTTGAGAAGAAATGATGAACAACTTGGAGCAAGGAGCTCCCTTTTCCCTTTCTTCTTCTTCAAGACACCTTGTTCTTCCTCCTCTCCCTTTCTCTCTCTAAATTTCGGCTACAACAACAAAAATGAGCTGAATTTGGTCTTCCAATTCCATACAAGACCTAGATTTGGTTAAAGACTAAAAGCCCCTCTTGATATTTTTCCCTTTTAAGGTCCTTAGGAGGGTATAATGGTCCAAGACCACTCATTTCCTCTCCTCTAATGCTCAATGGACAAGTGTCCAAGTAGGGACCACAAATCTCCAAATTAAAATCCAGCACAACAATTAACTAGGCCTTAGTCGATAAAAAGTCCAATTTTGACCACAGTTGACTTTCCCCAATATTATACTTAAACGAAAGGAAACGGCCCAATTAAGCCAACCGTGATGACGGCTAAGCTTTTTGGGCCCCGAAAAAGCCCCGAGTGACCTCCTGAGTAATCGGTTGACTTTTCCGGCAGAAAGTCAAATTTGTCTTAAAAGTCACCGGTTCGACCGGGATCGACCGGGAGCGATTCTTACAGTTTTGAAGAAGACTTGTTCGAGAGTCACAACAGTCACGCCGCACGCTGCAGGTGAGCAACATCGAAGGATACAACGACATCAAGCGACATTCCCAGCAGAGCAGAATACGAAAAAACGCGAACCGAGTACCAAGATGTATCTCCGTCAGCAAGAGAAGAACGAACGTCAGCGTCCCGCGAGGACTAGCATAACCTTTAAGTTACGCCATATAAGTGAGAGCACCTCACGTTGAAATCCGAAAACAGTTAGCGAAATGCGACGATCACGAGCTTCCCGGCCAGTAACAAAGATGGTACCAAACGAAGCATCGTGTGGTAGGTCAGGTTTTGTGCCGTGCAGAGCACATTGAGAATCTAGAGTTGACCAGTGACTGGTCCTAAGTTTTTTGCAAGACGTTCGAAGGTTTACATGCAAGGTACCCCAAAGATCGTTCAAATCCTCGAGATTTCAATGCTGTTGTGTACTCATTATTGTGATGACTCGGACGAAACGATTTATAAGTTGGTCGATCGATAGTATGCGAGCAGGTGTCAACGTTAAGGGAAATATCACGAGTTGGATAACCTTCTTGATTGATCGTAGTTAGGTGTTGATGATTTTACCACGATCTAGGATTGTGATGCTTGATGTGTGGCTGATCCGTTATCAGGTTGAGGCTCTTGATAAAGTTTACCCGGTGTGACATGTTGCTATGTTGGACAAGTGTACCGTGCTTGGTATGACATGAGCTTTTGATTGTTGTATGTTTTGAGGTACGCCTACCTTTCCACGAGATGTGGTGAAACGAGTGGTTGTTCCAAACCCTGCAGTGACTGTGAGATCTATTGTCTTGATGAATGCATTTGTGTGTTACTTCCTGGTAAAATTGTTTGCGGTTGGTCACGACTTAATAGTGTTTGAATTCTGGTGTGAATTGTCCCGGTAACGATTACTAAGGAGGAAATTGAGAAGTTACGTCAGTGTGTGATTCCGACTTTTTTCGACTTACGGGGTGTTCCAGCATGACGCCTATACCGATGGGAATTCCGGTATGGGATGTCTGGGCCGACGTCATTTGTTCCGTGGTGATACCGATACCGACGGAAAATTCTGGTACCGAGTATCTAGACCGATGTTGTCTGTGACGGTAAGATATCTATACCGAGCTTTGACTCCTATTTGTGATTTGGAACATGTTATTCGAGTATTTTATCGGAACCTCTTGAACATTTAATCGGTTTTATTATTATTTTGTTATTATTTAATTGTCAACTCAAGTCACGTCTCGAGTCCGGCCAAAACCGGATTTGGGGCGTGACATATGATATGTTGGGTTATATCCGTATTACGTGTTTTCCTGTGTGGGAAGATTAGTGATGCTATAGTCGTGGAGGATTGTCTATGTGACGGTTTGGTATCAAGTGCAGGTATGATGTTTGCCCTGAATGGGATGAGTGTTGATAGGTATCTTTGTGATTAGAAATTTGTCTGTGGGATGGATGAGTTTCAGGTTTGAGTTATGGTTTTCTTGTTTTGGCTTAAGTGTTGGCATTGGGCTACTCTGTTGTAAACTGTCTTTGTTGTTGCTTTGCTAGCATGCCTTAGTCGGACGGATATCTGTGGCGGTGAGCGAAAAATGCTCATCCCCTTTACTACTTTTCCTACAGGTTTTGTCAGCGAGTTGGACTAGAGGACGTCTCGAAGCTAGGGAGCCTAGCGAGAGTCCGGGAGTTGGGTGTTATAGAGACGTACTCTTGTGTACCAAACTCATTGTCTATTTTCGCATTTGAGCGTTGACTCTTACTATGTGATTTACTTGTTTAAAGGATATTTGAATCGATCTATTGTTTTAAAAGCGGTTTTCATCGTTACTTTTCGGTTCACGTCTCGAGTCCGGTCAAAACCGGATTTGGAGCGTGACAAATATAATACAATAAATAATTAAAAGAATAAAATAAAATAAAATTTTATTTATTTATGTTAATAAATAATATAATTAAAAAACAGATATTAACCCAATATACTCAACCACATTAATGATTTTATTAATAATTAATTAAAAAGTTAAAGAAATTAAATATAGTAAAAGGATCAAACAGTCTTTTTACACTTGAGTCAAAAGTCAACTAAAATGATAAAGGGTAAAATGGACATTTCACTTTGGTCTGTTAGTTTTTTAACCCCAATAGCTCAAAACGTGGTCATCACGTTAACTTCAATTTCACAATTGCAAAATCATCGCTTTACAAAAAAAAACCTAAACAATTATTCATCATTTCAACAAGGTATTGTCAGCTCTGTCGACGTCTTCATCCACCATGTAGTCATCGTCGGACAACCCATGTACATCTACTTGATCGATGGCACTTGGGCCTATAATTACCGCTTTAGTTCAAACTTCCTCCTATGCGTCGACGAGGAACTGTGTGAAGGTCCTATGCGTCCGTAACAAGAAAAAAATGTGTTCGCGACGGATATCGCACAAAATAAGAAGAAGGGGGCAACAAAGTATTGTCACGACCTCGCAGACCCAAAAGATAATCGAATATGATAGGAGGTTGAAGATGGTGTGGGATGTTGAGGACAAAGAACCTTCAAACAACGTATTGGAAATAGGTCGTTTGACTCCATCACAAATGATCTCAAAATCTGCAAGACGGGCCTATCTCTCACTCCGTTGGTTGACGCTGCAATGAAAGTGTTACCGCCTAACGATCCACAATCGTCAAACCAGAAACGCACGATATGATTTATACCTTAACCTCTCTTTTTTCTTTTTTGTATTGAACTAGTTAATATATATTATAAGATGAATTACTGTTTGTTGTTGACTTTTACCTTTATTCTCGTGTATTTCAACTCCAGTTGCAAAAGGTGTGGGACGAGCTCTTATTTGCCCTAGTTGTCATGCAAGAGTTCGGGTGTAAGGACTCGTCATTTCCATCTGTTTTCCTAAAGCTTCATACAAGGGTGGATAAGCTCACCCGTGTTGTCTCGAAGCACGAGGCTAGACATGCACCCTCAGAAGGGGGGAAGCGATAAAGTTTGCAACGGAAACCTTGAAAGCTTACTAAAAGAAGGAGCGGGAGGTAGTAACAACCTTCATGCGGAAAACGGAGATTTTTGTGTGTTTTTTTTTTGAAGAAGCAAGTGAATTTATTTATGCTCTCTAGAATCTGAGAAAGATTCGAGAGAGGAGGAGAGTACCTCCCAAGTTACAGAGACCCAACAGAACAAACAAGAGCACTGGCATTCAAAGCACAACCTCAAACCAGAAAGAGGACCGAGACACACCTTGTCCAAACCAGAAAAACAACCAAATACAAATACAAACCCGACCGTTGGCATGAAAGCTCAACCTCAAACTAAAACCGAACCGAAACAAATAAAGGCCTAAAAGCCCGAATAAACAACCAATAAGCACAAAAACAGAAAACATAAATGAGGGTCTACAACCCGAATTTCGCAACCTTTAAGCGAAAAAACATGAAGCAGCCCCAATCCTCAGTCAACTCGAAAATTCACCCTAACCTTATCTGCACAAGAAGCAATCACTGAATCTCATCGACTCCCCCACTGAAAAAGATGGGAGATGTCGACACGTTCGGAGAACACCGATACTCTAAACCCAAGGAAAAGAAACACAACGATTTCCAATAAAGGCACAAATGTCACAACAACCCGTCAGAGGCCAACACCTGAAAATGACGGGCCCCTACCTAAAAACTATCGGTAGGAAAACAGAGGAAATCGAAAATGAAACTAATCCTAGGGAAAGAACATATCACCTCAAATTGCAGATAAAATTAAGGGAGAAACTAGAACCTTACCAACCTCAACGACGAAAGTCTCAATGCCACAACAAATCCAAGCCACGGGTGGTCAGGAAACGCTTCCCACGATAGAAAAAAAGGACTAAACGCCTGAGAGAACGGACGAAGTACCCAAACACCCAAAAGAGGAGAACACTCCACATGTCGCCAGAAGCCACAGAGGAGATCGACGGAGCGACGCCAGCCAAAGACCACGCCAATCAGTGACAGTAGATGTCAAAGAAAGACGTCCCACATCGGAACAAAAGCTGGACGCCAGAGCACAGCCGAAGCAACCAAACTGTAACTGCACAGCCTAGAACCGAGCTACTTCAAGAAAACGGACGGAGCACCCAGACACTCGAAGGAGGGAAGCACTCCAGAAAATGCCAGCAGCCACAGAAGAGAACTACAGAGCGACACCAAGCTAAGAACGCGCCAATTGGAGACAGAAAATGTCAAAGAAAGACGTCCCACGAATGAACTTAATCTTGACGCCAGAGCAAAACCGAAGCAACCAAACTGAACCTGCGTGGCCTAGACCCGAGCTGCTTCACGAAACAAAAACCAAACAACCGAGCTCCGCATCTGCCCAAACCGACACCGGAGAGAACGAGCTGAGGCCAACACCAACAGCCACTACGAACGGCGAGTCCAACCTAAACCCCACAATCTTGAAATACAGCCGAGAAGCGTGTCCCACGGCGGGAAAAGGAAAGGATACCGAAATTCCCCTGAGTACCACTGAGCAAAAGATGAAACCAAAGCAAGCTGGCCCCCGACTCAAAACAGACCAACCGCAACAAAGGGACGAGACCTGATCCACAACAAAACGAAGAAAACGTAATGTTTCCCACGGTAGATCAAGTACGAACCAGCCGCACGACAAGCACCACCTCACAACGATCCGAGGGGGACACAACCAACTCAACCAAAGAATGTAGGGTACCCGAGAACCAAGCACCACAGAGCGAGGGCCACCAAATAATACAGATGAAAATCGTCCCACGCCGGATCTAACGCAGTCGAACCTCACCAAAAACAATCCAAGCACCCGGAAAGTTCCCCCAAACTTAGGCCACAACCTACGGTCACCTACTCCGAACAACAACCGGACAATCTCCGGCCACCATCTGACCACCAACGCCGGTCAAACTAACAACAAATAAGAAAACAAAGATGGGAGAAACGACCTGGATTCAAAGATCCGCCTGATTAGAATCCGGAACGACGCCTGGCTGATAGCTACCAGAGTACCACCACCGGCCAGGGCAGCACCCCAAACGGAGGGGCTCATCAGGACCCACGAACCAAACACCCCGATCTCCAGATCTGCACCTCTCGAGGCCTTATGGACGAGCAGCGAAGAGGCCCCAAGCCGGGCGAGCAGAGAAGCTTCAGGCTTGGGCCGAAGACGCGGGAGCACACCGGAGAAGAAGGATATGCAGTCGCCGGTAATGAAACTTCATTACCGACGACTTGTATATGTCGGTGATGAAATTTATTACCGACTATATGGGCACTTCGATAATGAAGTGTCATTACTGATATATTATGTTTGGTCGGAAATGAAAAAACCTCAGGCTATCCACTGTCTAATTTCGTCGGTTACAGAAAAACTAGACGACCTAAGACCGACAGAATTAGCCGATGATTCGATCATCAGTAGTAACAACTACTTGTCCTTCATAGGCCAAGAAACTTTTAAATGGTGGTCATAGTATGGTGAATATGATTGGTGAACAACTAGAAACTCATTTCATGTCCACCATCCGTAAGAAGAAAAGAGGGACAGACATGCTGGGTAGGCAGAAGAGAAGCAATTACCACAAGGACAATAGTAAGTTGAGAGGGAAAGAAAACCAACATGTGGAATGGTTGACATATAAATGTGAAGAGGTGCTGATCTGGGACTGCAATCAACAACAACCGACCTTGTTCCGGACCTTATTTTGGAACCCACCTCCACCTCCACCTCCACCTGCCCATAAACATGGCTGGTTCCTTTATTGAAACCGAACCATGGCTCAATTGGAGTTGAGATCCAATTGGGAAAATGGGTCCACCTCTGGTTTGATTCTGAGCTTTCCTTCCTTTGGCCAGATGGTCCTCTTCTGTTTCGGTGGTCCTTCATCACTGCTTTCACTTATATAGACCAACACCATGCCCCATTTTGCATCAACCATAAATATTGTGATAATCACTATCAGATCTCAACTCCAAATCAATACATATACACCACTTCTTTTTTATATATACACAACTTTAGTTGACAACAACCGACATGACATTACTACACTTGATAGCAATTATTCTACGTACAGGGTAAAAACTAAGAAATCTTTTGATCTTTCACCGGGAGAGACCAGGTGGACGATTGTTCTTACGAAATGTTACAAGTGAAGTATTAGATTCACATACAATAAGTAACATAAAAATGTTAGATGTATAGAAAACTTACCTGATAAGATTGTCTTTTTAGTTGTCGACATACTATCTTTTTACCGTCCTAATCCAAGAGACCATTAGGTTATGAAAACAAAATGCACATCAACACCTATAATTAAACGATGTATTGAAGACTGTAAAATCAAGATTCACATGTGAATGTGAAAATGTGAGGGATCTTTGGGTCTGGATTTGAGCTGAGCTGGCATACAATTATACTGACAACTGTGAGAATAGTCAGGTCACTATCTTACACAAAATAGGTAAGAGAAGTACACTATAAATTCAGGGCTGTCTAGTAGCCATCTCAGTTTATCAACTCTCTAGCTACAATTGGAGCCACTGGGTCTCTGTCAAAAACATCAATACATATCTCAATTATGATACACTGATAAGCCTGCTCAAGACACATTTGATATAACACAGCTTCTTTTTTTTCTGACTTCTACAACAGTAAAAATACCAAACTGTAGTACCCATCAAACCGTCCCCTGACCAGTTACAGTTCATCATCATAGTATATTCTACATGATTCCAACACAATTCACAGATATAATCAATCTCCTATGAAATGTGTTAATTCAACACTTATAGTCATGTAATAGTAACCAACAAGGTATAAGCTAAAAGGGGTTGGAAATGTTAGAAAGATTTTTCTTCCATAGATATGTAATGTATCCTCTTTTGTATGTCTATCCCTCTGCTCTTCACTCTTCACTGTTACTATGTCTATGTTACAGTCATCTTTGGCCCCTACAATCTTCCCCATTTTTACCCTTGCTGAAAACTCTAAACTCAACAATGCCAAAGACCAAATAATGCTCTGCTTTACAAGATGATACTTTGTAAGAGACTAAGACGACAAAAATGATTCACCAATGATATACCATCAAGAAGATAAAATCACTGAGTAAATTTATAATCTGGGTTTTATTCTTCCACAACTCTTCTGTAGAAAATAACATGAGCAGCTGAAGTCTTTATCTAGTCCATGCTGATGGGATGAATGTGGTTATCATCAAAATCATACCACTGGTCTCCCCCATGCTACATTCAATCAAACAACAATATATTTACTTAATAAGTTGAACAGTTCAACAGATCTTCAAAGTTTCATTTTTTTTTCAAAATGAAATAATGTGAGCTACCTATCTGATAAAAAAATTATATGATCAAGGCCAATACTACTTACGTGGACAAATGCTGTGTAATGGCCACCTCCCATGCTTCCTTAGTGATTACTGATTGCATAAAGCATGTAACGGAGAGATGTACAGCCATTCTTGTGTGGAACATAATTTGACAAATCTAGATTATCAATGGGAAAGTCAACAAATGTCTCTAGCTTGTTCTTCAAAAACCCGCTGTATGAGAACCTCTTTAAATGGATTACTAGAATCTCCGGTAGTCTCCAAAGATCTAACTTTTTTACTAGCATGGCGATGTTTCTTGCAACTTGGACAGTACCTGTAAGTTTGAATAATAGAGTCCCACATTAGAATTAGAAGGGTCCAGATTAAGTTCAGTTTCATTCATGTAATTGAGTTATAAACCATAAACAATTATCATCCCACAAAAAATCCTTCACCTTATCAGTGACTTGATACATCTTATATCAGAAAAAATATATAAAGATTTTCAATGGTTTATGGCTAATCAAGCAGCAGTAAATTATTGTTCACACAAGGTGAAATCAGAAACCAGACCACAAAATATTCTTGCAAGAGGTTTTAAGAAAATGCAGATTATTTGATCTCTTCATAATGCAATAACAGTACTCATCAAACCACAACGAATTAGGAAGGCACCACCATTTGACTATGATGGAAGGTCAAAAGTGAAGATCAATATCCTAACTGAAGTGATTTTTTTTGGTATACCGGCGAAAAATGTAGAGATAATCTCACTCAGCTACCCTTACGTATGAACCTTTCTCAATCAACTACCCCTAAGTTAATGACGAAAATACTCTTATTTTTTTATTCTATTTCTTTCAAAACAAGGGTATTTTCGTCATTCGTCACCCAGAATTTGACAGAATTGGGGTAAAATGAGACTAAAAAACCTAAGGGGTTGTCAAAAACTGTTTAAACTTAGAGATAGTTAGTTGAGAATGGTGCATACTTAAGGGTAATTGAGTGAGATTTTCCCAAAAAATATATTATTAAGAGAAGGCTCAACACCATCTGAAGTCAAACAATTCATTTATGAATATTTTATCCCTATAACTAAAATTCAAAGGCTCGAGATGTGAACACTGACCACATGTCTTCTTGTCCAAGAGGCTCCTCTGTCAACAATGCTTCAAGACACTTGTACAATGAAACAGATTCTTGAGGTCTCTTTGCAAAAAAAAAAAACAGACTTGAAAATTTCTGGCAATGAGTTAATAATTTAAGTGTCGTATTGTGAAGTCAGTTTTTCTGGCCAACATGCAAGTACATTCAACCTGGAAACTCCCGTTATTGTAACAGGTTCACTCGTTACAATCTTGAAGTTATTGACTGTCTCCTTCTCTTCTGTCAAGTAAAACTGTAATTCATCATCTGAGGGTGATTTGTCGCTTTTTACATCATGACTTCTAGCTTCCTCCATTGCTGTAACTTCGTTTGCAGTGCTCTTGGAGTAATTGGAAGTGTTTGAGAATGGATTAAGTAACTTAAGATATAGATTGCAAATGTCGGATCCCTTCACAGCTTCATGAAGCTTAGCTACAAGAGGGATTCCAAATGGTTTCCATCCCTGAGTAATTTCCTTGAAAGCAAAATTAACAGCAATCCAAAATATATTTGAATAGTCACTAAACCTTCTGTGAGAAGATGAGTCAAAGGGAAGAATCAAATTGTCATCTAGTTCCATGGTTAAGTGTAACAGCTACTATATTTGAATAGGGAGGTACTCTTATTTAGTTCACACATCAGAAGATGAAATCGTTGATTCAGATAACATAGTAACTTAAATCATTTCAATTTTAAATATCTGAAGTATAAAGCACATATTGTTTTGTAAATCAAGGCTACATTCACATCAAAGTAAAGAATACAAGCTTTAACATGCATAAGTAAGAGTTCTCATTCTGACACAGGTAGATGTTGCCAAAACTGTGAACTTAGTTTATTTTTTACAGCAACATATTTTTTTATTCTAGAGCAATGGAATCATAAATAATGCAAAAAATAATAACTCCTTGAGACTATCTTGTTATACCTCAAATTCGTAAATAAAAAAAAAGTAAGAGAGTTCTGAGAATGTGATCAAACTAATGGATAAAGCGAGCTTACTCTCCCGCTTGTTTTGTCAACCTATAAGCAACCAGCCTGTCATCATCTCTATTTAAGGATAATTAAATCTGTGGGCTCATCCAAAGAACGAATACAGGGCTGCTATATATCTGTGTTGCAATAAGAAAAATGTTCTTATTCACCTTAATCTGAATATACAAAGGGATTACATATATATACACAAATAGATGACTCTTCCACTACCCCACTAATGGTAATAAGGGACTCTTGGACTTCTAGACCTATTAATGGGTGACCCTTAGTCTCCCATATTTATTACATTTCCCCTCAAGCTGATGCATAGATGTTAATCATGCCCAGCTTGTTACAAAGATAATCAACCCGAGTACCCGGAAGTGCTTTGGTGAACATATCTCCTAATTGTTCTCCGGTCTTCACATACGCGGTAGTAATCAAATTCTGCTGAAGCTTTTCACGAACGAAATGACAGTCAATCTCGATATGCTTGGTTCGTTCATGAAATACGGGATTTAAGGCAATGTGAATAGCAGCTTGATTATCACACCATAATTTTGCTGGCATGGAGACTTTGAGACCGAGTTCTGAAAGTAGTTGATAGATCCACATTATCTCAGCAACAGATTGAGCCATGGCTCTATACTCTGATTCTGCACTAGAGCATGAGACAACATTTTGTTTCTTACTTCTCCATGAAACTAAATTTCCTTCCACAAACACACAATATCCAGACGTGGATCGCCGATCAATTTTGGATCCTGCCCAATCTGCATCTGTGAAGCATTCTATATGAGTATGATTGTGGTTCTGGTAGAGTAAACCACGTCCTGGAGCTCCTTTTAGATATGCCAAAATATGTTCAAGAGCAGTCCAATGTTCAATAGTAGGGGAGGACATAAACTGACTTACAATGCTTACTGAGTATGCAAGACCAGGAGGTTGCTCCATATAAACTTCCTCATTCAAGTCCCCGTGCAAGAAAGCATTTTTGATATCCAATTGGTATAAAGGCCAATCATAAGTGGCTGCCAAAGAGATAAACAATCGCACAGATGTTAGCTTAGCCACAAGGGAGAAAGTATCAGAGTAATCCACTCCATAAGTTTGAGCAAAGCCTTTGGCCACGAGTCGAGCTTTAAGACGGGCAACAGAGCCATCAGAGTTAAATTTAACAGCAAATACCCACTTACAACCAATAGCCTTCTTCCCGGGAGGCAACGGGATCAACTTCCAAGTACCATTCGCATCCAGTGCACTCATTTCTTCTATCATCGCTGAACGCCAGCCAGGATGGGATAGTGCCTCATTAACAGTTTTGGGAATTGAGACTGAATCAATAGAGGCTATGAAGGAACATGATGAAGGAGACAATTGATCATATGACACAAAGGAAGAGATAGGATACGTACATTGTCGCTTACCTTTGCGGAGGGCAATGGGGAGGTCGTCAGGATCTGGTGGCGAAGAGGAACTTGGCTCCGGGCATGCGGCGGGAGGTGCTGGACGACGGGAATAAATGTAACGGATAGGCAGTGGTGGTGGTGGTGGTGGGTCCGGAATAACAGATGGTGTGGGCGTGGTGATGGGCTGTAAAACAGGAGGTGCTGGTACAATCGGTTCTCGATGAGAGATGTGGTAGATTAGCAAGTCATCGTTCTCCCCCTGTCTTGGAGTGTGAGGAATTGCTGAATAAAAGAAAGGACTATGTTCCATAAAGGTGACATCAATGGAGACAAGGTATCGATGAAGATCAGGACAATAGCAACGATAACCCTTCTGAACCCGAGAATACCCCAAGAAAACACACTTAACAGACTTAGGATCTAATTTTGTACGAGTAGGACGAACATCACGAACAAAACACGTACTCCCAAAGATACGAGGAGTAATAGGAAAAAGAGGTTTGGTGGGAAATAAGACTTGATATGGGATGTCACCTTGAAGGACAGATGAAGGCATACGATTGATGAGAAAACATGCAGTTGAAACAGCGTCAGCCCAAAAAACATTTTGGTACATGAGTCTGAAATAAAAGTGCTCTTGCAGTTTCAAGAAGATGTCTATTCTTTCTTTCAGCAACTCCATTTTGAGACGGGGTATCAACACAAGATGATTCATGAAGGATACCATTCTGGGCCATGTAAGTAGTGAATGGCTCAGAAAAGTACTCTTTGGCATTATCACTTCTCAAAGTACGGACATTAGAACCAAACTGAGTTTGTATTTCAGCATAAAAGGCAGTAAAATGAGAAAATAACTCAGAACGATTTTTCATGAAATAAAGCCAAGTAGTTCGAGAAAAATCATCCACAAAGGAAACAAAATACCGAACCCCAGTTTTAGACACTACAGGTGACGGACCCCAAACATCAGAATGGACTAATTCAAAAGGAGAGCTGACTCTGTTCTTGACTCGAGGAGTAGAGGGGAGACGATGATGCTTAGCAAACCGACATGCTTCACAATCGAAAGATTGTACCTTCTCAAACTGGGGATAAAGCTTCTTCAAGATTGGAAGGAACGGATGGTCAGAGCGACAATGGGCTTCAAGTATGGTTAAGGAGGCTGAACAGGCGATTGGTGGAGCGGGTTTCTCGGTATTCATGATGTAAAGCCCCCCCCCCCCCCCCCCCCCGACTCATGTCCTTTACCAATAATCCGCTTCGTCAACAGATCCTGAAACAGACAATGATCAGGATAAAATGAGACACAACAGTTTAGAGCACGGGTAACTTTACTGATGGACATTAAATTAAACGAGAATCCAGGTAAGCTTAAGACCGAAGGTAGAGAAATGGATGGTGTGAGGTGGACCGTCCCAGGCCAAGAACAGGGCACTGAGAACCATCGGCTAAGCTTACAGAAGAATATGAAGTACGAGGCTTAAAAGTGTCAAGTAATTTTTGGTTACCTGTCATGTGATCTGTGGCACCAGAATCAAGGACCCATTGAGAGGGGGATTGGGACGAAATGAGGCACTTATGTAGATTACCTGACTCAGCAGCAGAGGTGACAAAGTGAGATGAGTGCGTGGATGTATCCTGGTACTGGCGAAGGCGGTCATACTCAGCTACAGATATAGTGATGGTCTGATTAGAGGGCGTAGCAGCAACATTGGCAGATGATCGTGGGGTTAACTTTGGGCACGATCCCTTGGTATGCCCTGGTTCCTTACAATAAAAGCAGATAACTCCCCCTGTCTCTTGATTTCGGCTATTCCAACGACCAGGATTACTTGCTCGTCCACTTCCCCTGTGAGCGCCTCTTCCATAAGGACGAGAATTGAGAGGACCCCGTGAATGACCAATGAGAGCATTGTGAACCTCGGGGGTAGATGACACTTCTCCTTTCTGGGTATCTGTGCGAAGAACTCTGCTAAACACCTCGACCAATGAGGTTAGCTCTGTGCTAGAAAGGATTTGAGATTTGGCTGACTCAAACTGAGAGCCAAGTCCTGCAAGAAAGCTCATTATCGCCATTTGTTCTCGCTGTGTCTGTTGGACTTTAACATCTGTGCTGAACGGCATTACTGCATTAAGTTCCTCATAAGTCTTCTTGAAGTTCATGAAATAGGTTTGTAGGGATTGTCCTCCTTGCTCAGCACGATAAAAGCCCTGACAAACATCATAAATACGAGCAACATTCCCTTTTCCAGAATAAACAAAGTCCAAATATTCCATCAGTTCTTTAACATACTCACAACGGTTAACCAAACTAACCACCTCTGGATCAATAGAGTTCCTGATTTGAAGGAACAAGCGTGCATCATCACGCACCCAATCTTTCTTAGCATCCTCATCAGTAGGGGGGTCATCAGACAAGTGATCATCTTTTGAAATACTTCGCAAGTAAATACGAACACTCTTTGACCAACCCGGATAATTGGGTCCAGTCAATTTGTGGTCGGTAATTCTTGACATCACGGGGATATTTTCCATAACAATAGTACTTTTGGTCTCTTCGGCCATTCAAAGAATAGAGAGTAAAATCGAATAATAATGGATGAAAAATACCCGGATTAGGCGGCCAGAAACGAGAGAAAAACAGCATTGTTTTTCACTGGAGCGCGGGCGGTGGCAGGCGGCGGCGCGTGGTGTCACGCGCGGTGGCAGGCGGCGGCGCGTGGTGTCACGCGCGGTGGCAGGCGGCGGCGCGTGGCTTCACGCGCGGCGGCGGACGGCGGCGCGTGGGGCCCACGCGCGGCCGTGGGTGGCGGCGAAAAAACCAGAAACTTGCCGGAGGCCGGTTTTGCCCTTCTGAAGCCTCACTCGCCGGAGGTGAGACAAAATTATAACTGGCAGCTTGTCAAACGATACAAAACAGATTCAAAATCACCTTAACTTCTCTAGGCAAGTGAGACTCCGGTGGTGGTCGAATGGGTCTCAAATTTCGGATGTCAACAACCCAGAATAACCTCTAACTTATGAGATAGGAGGTGAGAAACAGGAATCAACGAAAATGAAACAACCTGCCCTCCTGGCAGTGAAAGTGCACACCGGGCACCAATGGAGACTCACTCCTAAATTCCCTAAACCCACAGAGCTGATAACCACATCTCTGATACCATGTTGCAATAAGAAAAATGTTCTTATTCACCTTAATCTGAATATACAAAGGGATTACATATATATACACAAATAGATGACTCTTCCACTACCCCACTAATGGTAATAGGGGACTCTTAGACTTCTAGGCCTATTAATGGGTGACCTTTAGTCTCCCATATTTATTACACATGGAGTTCCATAGTTGCTAACAATGAAACAGATAAATATAGGCAACGTTATAAGACTCGATTCCCCTCAGAAACGTCGTGGTACGAGGGATGTGTTCTCTAGTTAAAGTCCATTTGTGTTATGATCCAAGAAGTGAAGATGGAATATTGGGAAGCTGTGATTTTTGAATTAACCCCAGCAGTTGGGAGTGCCATTGGTTTACTCAGCCTATGGGCGGCTGGTTGTGGTTGCTTTTCGTCTTACTGGATATTAGTAGGCTTATTTCCTGTTTTTGTATTGGGTTGCGTCCTCTGTTAGCTCCGAACATGTGAGCTTCTTTTTGTAACCTATTCTAGGGGTCTTTTTGACTCTTTATTCCTCTCCACCTTGGAGGGAGTTTTTTTTTCAAATAAAAGAAAGCGATTATAAAAAAAAATGAAACAGACAAATATAAACATTCATGTATAAGTATGATGAACGGATCTAAATAAAATAGAAAAATATACCTCAGCAACCAATAGGGTCTCATTGACCTCTAAAGCTCATGCAATGATTAGAGCTTTGACAAGATCTTCACATTTTCCATTCCTTGGTAGCTGATGGCTTACTACTGCCATTAGTACTCACAACCGTCAAAGTCATTGCCCGCACTGCTGTAAAAGGTAGAGGTAGTGATACATACATGAAATGATCAAATGTGACAGAAACCTTTCTGCAAACTGGGCAAACTAATGTTGATTTGTATTGACCCTGAAACAAAGGAATAAAAAAAAAAGATGATCTTTTTGGCCTTTATGACTAACAATGTTATAAGAGTATATGAAATAACGCAACTTAAATTCCATACAAAACAAGATACTAAATAGTCATTTCAGACAGGAAGAGATTAGAACCACAATTTTCAAGGTATTAAGAAATCATCTCTATAAAGTATCTGCTGTTCAAACAAAATTAATAACCAAAGAATCGCAAGAATAGATCTCAAATTTGATCACTTAGGAAAAAAATTAAAGTCGAATGCCTATATATAAATAGAAAGGGAGGATCACTGGGGTATAGGGAGGATCATTTGATGCACAGGATATATAGATGTATACCAATCTAGTTAATTTTTAATTAAGATAAAGGTGTGCAGTTAGATTTACCATGTTAAGGTCCACTTCGTTCCCCTAGTTCAGAGGTTTAACTGCATCAGAACAAGTTACAAAATTATAGTCCGAGTCTTAACGTGCCTGATCCCACTTAGTCATGACATCAATCTGCATAGATAATACCATAGATTTTCAAGCAAACACTTTGTATCCATGATTTAAAACAGATGTTATGTCATGTGCAAGATTTTAAACCTTATTTATCAGCTAAACACTTCAACTTCAATTTAAAATCTTGCAAAGAGACGCCAATTCAGCTGACCAAAAATGGAAGAACAAGCCTAAATGAAACATACTCACTTGACACACATCAACTATGATGGAGTCATTGCGAGCTAGATGGTTCAGCCAATATTCATCAGCCACTTCTTCATCTGGTCTACCATCTTCATCCTTTGCTTCAGCATAAGGCTTGCATTTTACTCGACTCAGGTCTTCATCAAGCCCATCCAACAAAAAGGCCAGAAATTCCTGCAGGGAACATTGATTGAGCTAATACAACATACGAAAGGGTGAACGACCTTCACTTCCAAGAGTGTAAAAGCTGATAGCTCACTTGCGAATCATGTTGATTAAATCCGCTAAATTGAGGAGCCAAACGAGCTAGCTTTGACTTATACATTCTTGGTGGTACAGGAGATGCACCAGGAGCCCATACCTTCCCCAACAAGTCTCCAAATACCAAAGCAATTTCACCCTGAAAAGGGACTCCGAGCATATTTAGTAATAGACTAAAAAAAACGGCAGATATTCTGAGTAAGGAACACAATACACTTCCTCACAAAGCACATTCAACCAGGAAATGAATGCAGACTATCATAATTATAAAATCCATTTAAATCAAGTGAATGATAACATACGTTCATTCCCAATGGGTTCTCGCGATTTATTTCTTTGCCATAATCTTCGAGGAAAAAGTCCGCAAGTTTGGGTGTGTGTGCTAGGCACTGGATGGCACTATTCATAAAACAGGTATTTCCAAGATTTTGTAATCCTATCAATCCCAAAGAACCAGCTTCACCAGAGGCTGAAGAATTGATACGGATAACATTAGAGTTCATATTGCCAGTGCCACCATTCATCGTAACTGAAGTGCCACATGAGGAATTAGCCACCTTAAAATGTGGTGACGACATCTCATCATTCTTTGCTTCGCAGCATTTGATGGGATCAGACAAGCCATATACTTGCAACTCCAAGAGACTCTACATGAAAGCATACGACAACCATAAGTCATAAAACTCCAGTGCTCTAATTTCAATTGACTAAACAAAACACACACATTGTAACCAAGGTTTCCACTTATAATCAATATGAAGTACCCCGAAAACATGGGATCGGCATAAAAGCTGGCATCTTTTTAATGTTACAAACAAAATTTTGCATTGAATCATGGCACATAACCACAGCCCGTTGTTGAGTAACCAAATGATTGTAAGCTTCTCTTCTAGGCCAACATAAAACTAAACAAAGCAAGAATGAAAACAGGCTTAAGCATATTCTTATTATGAAAGACATTGTAACCAGCTATTACTCACTATTGTACTTCATTAAAAGGAAAATGCCAATTAACGGATCCAGCAATAAAAAATATCTGAGTCTTGGAGATGATACAAACCACTAGCCATCATCAATACAAAAAAAAACTCTGGATGGACTGACAAAAGGCAAGTCCTGCCACGGATTTGGTTGCAAGGAAGATCCATAACAATGAGTATACCTGAGATAATATTCAGTGCAAAAAGTAATATGCTCTTAATGCCCAAAGGGTAATGTAGAAAGAGTAACAATCATCTACGAGGAGTGTCATAAAAGAATCCAGCATAAATTAATTGATGAACAAGATATAATTGATTAGATATCACTAACATCCTGATCTGATTGACGTGGAGAATCTTTCAGGAACTTACTTTTTTCATTTGCAAAAAATAAGGTTGTCTGCCCCGAAAAGTCCCAGATGCGTAGCTGTGAAATCACAGAAGTTAAAAATCTATTAAGTTCAATTCAAAAGGAATATTATTGCAAAATAAAATATATCCTTACCAGCTCAGACTCAACATTGAAGATCTTGCAGGCTCTTCTGTATAACTCAACCGTGTTATCCTAAAAGAAGGACATAGCATATTAGAACACAGAATGAAATGACGGAAAAAAACATCCATGAAAATGCACACAAACATCTCTTCTCAACAAACACAAAATTATAGTTATAAAAACAAGCTAGAAAATAAACTCACAAACCTAGAAATTGCACCAAGGATTATAAACCATGGCCTTAAGACAATTCCCTCCTTTAAGCCAATGCAAAGCTGACACTCCATGGCAATTTATGCACCATTGTGTTTGACTGTTATCTTATCATTAATGTATCCTTGTGGTTGACTGGCTGATAGTGATCTTATTCATTAAAAAGTTTGTGTGTATGAAGTAATGTTACCAAATCTTTAATTGACATCCATAGCAGACAATCTTAACAAAAATCAAACTAAGCACGTATTGAAAGCAAATCAAAATTCAAGAGATAATGAAAGAAGTACGGCAAAAAAGAAACAAGAATTTGAAGGATGGTTTGGTTAAATGAACTGACCTTTTTGCTTATTTTAACTCCTAGTGAGCTTGTGCTTAGTAAAACAGATAGCCTGAGTTGTAAAGGATAGACATCTCCCATATCATCTTCTGCAGCAGAAAAGCTCTTACTGTCCTTGGTTGCAACCTTAACATCACTATGCCTATGACAACAGCGGAACAGTGCCAGTTATTCATGAATCAGTTCAAATAGCTATCAGGGTACCTGAAGGTTAAAAATATTGACCCTATTACAGCTGAATGAATAAGTTTCTTATCAAGAATATATGAGGTAAAAATAATCACTGCTTGCATTTAAAACTACTTAACAATTACAGTCTTCTGCAGAAAAAGTATGTGAGTAAAGAAGTATTATAAGATTAGTGAACTTATCATTGGTAGCCACAACTACATGAAACCTTAAGAGAGTACAATTTTTGCAAAAAATCTTGTACGGAACCCCCAATTCATTCCGCATTTTAACAAGCATGCAACAGCCATAGCCATACAATTCTTAGACAGTATCATTTTTCTAAATTAAATTTCAATTCGCAACCTAGATACTAATAAAAATAGACTTGAGAGACAATGGGCGGAACAAGTACCAGCAACTAGCTTCAAAGGATACCTCAGTCATGGAATATAAAGCAATCACCGTAACTCAAATTGTAATTGTTTCATTTTTAACCATTCTGGAACATATCCCACTAATCTACGAAAAAGGCTAATAACATTATAGGTAATAGAAGCACAAAATTTCCTCTACGTGGCCTACAAGATAACATGGCATCTAAAATTCAAGTGGCAGGCATAGGGCACTGAGTATCTATAGCAGACTTATATCAACAACTCAAATTATAGATATTCTCAAAATTTGAGGTTCTGATCCAGTATAGAAGCCCCTGTGTTAAGGTTTTGACAAAAGCTATAATATCACTCACCACTTGAGTGCTTGCAACCACATTTCTACAGAAATCAAGGCATAGTCCCGACCAGCATCTCATCCAACCGATAATGAATCTTTCGCATCCTTCCACCACCTGGGGGAACAAAAAGAGGCCCAATTAACATTTCAATCGAAATCAAACTCTTTCGACGGATTCAGCAGATAACCGTCAATGCAAGCAGACCCAAATCAGAAAAAGTTAAATTAATGCTAAAATCACAAACAAAAAAAAAGGCATGAAATGCTCTGTTTGGCAGCTGGGAAAATAAAATCGTGTAGTCACAGAGCTCCCGATTCGATCAACATTTGCAACGAATTCTGAATAATGAAACGGGTTTAAGGGCACATGAACGCCATCTGAATGGAGTTTGAGTGTTGAAACAGTGTGGAAGTGATAAGAGAGAATTGACCTGTAGGGGACAAAATATACTCGCTGGTCGCTCTCTGAATCGGGCAGCTGAGTGGAATCGGAGAAATCTCCGGCTCTTACCGTTCATGTTAGAGAGGGAAAGCATGTAGACTTGTAGAGCTTGAAAGTGAAGCCTAGAAATGAATAAAAAAAAGTGTAGATCATTTGAAATGTTGATATAGAGAGAGAGGCAAGGGTGGATTTGCAGAGAAACAGGTGGCGCTTTTTCTGTATATGTATTTATTTCATTTATTAGTTTGATCTAGTGATATAGAAATGAGCCAAACCTGATGATACGGTTACACGGGTAAGAAAAAGGATAAAACTTTTTCCCGATTTACAGATAAAGCGTGAATGAACAAAAAACACAAATGATTCTTCAAAAATATGAGTAGATACCATAAATGCAGCACACAGTTACTTTCTAGGCAATTGCTACCAGTTACATACTAAGACCTTAATCATGAGAAACCCAGACCACAACAAACCATTTTATCATCATCATCATCAAGAAACTGAGCAAAGTATGGAGAAGCCCAATTTGTATAGGAACAGAACTGCGACCCAAAACTTGAGAATCACTGCTGAGCACATTGCACCCGCTGACCTCCACCGTGCATGTTCTCATCCTCTTCATCATAAGCCTCGCCCTGCGCCTGCTGCTTTCTTCGCATCTCCTCTTCAATGTTGACATCATGCAATGTCGTCTCCTCACATTCATCCACCTCCATGTCGGTCAGCTGACTAGAATGTCTTGCTGGTAGCACAGCCTCCAGCTCCTTCACCTGTTTTGGGCTCAATGAATCTGGGAACTCAACTTTGAAGTGTATGTATAGCTTCCCCTTCATAAATGGCCTCTGGTACATTGGCATCCCCTCCTCGTTGATGGCTTTGTATGAATCTGCACGTTCAACAAACACCCACATTAACATATGATACTAGACCCAATCCTCACCATCCATATATAAGTTCATTATGTAACTCACTTGGCTTGATGACTTCTCCAGGGTTTGATTTGATCAGTAGTTGTCTGCCATCTAAGTGAGTCAACACAAACCGGAAGCCACAAAGGGCTTCAGTCAGAGAAAGGGTATGTTCTACAAATAGATCATCACCCTTTCTCTTGAACTTGGGATGTTCCTTTTGCTGAATGACAAAGACTATATCACCGGTGATTGTGTCGGGCTGTAAAACCAGAAGATACAGTCAGTTCCACAGCATGTATGGCATGAACTATGGGCAAAAACTTCACATTTTGGATCACATACCGCCTCGTCTGCTTCTCCAGGGAAGGTGATCTTCTGTCCATTTTGCATCCCCTTCTCCACAAATACTTCCAACACTTTCTTCTCAGGCACAACTTTCTCTCCTTTGCACTGTGAACACCTATCTTTGTCGCTTATAGTCTCTCCAGTACCTTTGCATTCATTGCAAGGATGTTGCATCTGTTGAATCATGGATGGGCCAAGTTGCCTGATGGAGACTTTCATGCCTTTTCCTTCACAACCAGCACACTTCACCGAAGCTCCAGATTTTGATCCCATGCTGTGATTGGTTAAGTGTTAACATTCCATATTAGCATGCATGGTTAGCTTAGAGTGTTTAATTTTCACATTCAGGTACAACACCAATGAACTCACCCATTGCACTTGGAGCAAATCACGTTCCGGGAGAGGGAGAGCTTCTTGGATGTCCCAAGATACAAATCCTCCAATGAGATTTTCAGTGGATGAACCACGTCATCTCCACGCTTCTCCCTTCTTCCTCTACCACCACCACCACCTGTTTGCAGATAAATACATGAAGTCATTGTCATGCCAAGTTTGACATGCCTGCAACTTCTTAAGTTGGGAAAATCGAAGATTGAATGTTCTACCTCCAAACGGGCTCCCACCGAAGAAAGATTGGAAGATATCAAATGGGTCATGACCACCTCCGCCACCACCCATTCCTTCCTTGAGAGCATCCTCGCCATATTGATCATATATCTCCCTCTTCTCAGGGTCACTCAGAACCTCATAGGCTTGGGCTAGCTCTTTAAACTGAACAATCAACCAGAATGTTAAGCTTCAACTTTAAGCTTTTAGCACTGACAACTATAATTATAATATGACACAAAACTACCCAACATACAAAATATCAAATCCATTTTTCATTGAACTACCCCAACCGATTCCTATTCCATATACCATTCTCCTGTAGTACATAAATTGAAGACAATATGATAAGATACTATCCCACCAATTGGAGATTCTCAACATAAACCGTACCAGAGAACGATCTAACTACAACTTGTTTCTGAATATGACACACTTAACTATCCATAGATATAGATTAATACAGTAATGAGAAATCAAACAAGGATGATCCAAAATCTAATTTGTAAAGTATCATGTTCGAAATCGGTGGAGTCCAATCAATCAAACTTGTATTTCCTATTGTTCTAGACTTAGTTCGCGGTGTATAACTCAATCATGCGCCACTGATTACAATATAGAATATCCATTTCTCGACAACCAAACAGATCCCCGAAACAACTAAGAACCTACTCCAAACACTCAAATACTCAAACCAGGTATAACCAAGCAACAAATCACGCGCATGAACAAAATCAACCACATACACCATAGTTTGATCCAAACACACGATGCTGTAGCTAGATCAGACAATGCGTAATCAAATCAAATACATAACGTCGAATCGGGATTACCTTCTCAGGATCGCCGCCCTTGTCGGGATGGTTTTTTATGGCAGCTTTCTTGTAGGCCTTCTTGAGGTCGTCCTGAGAAGCATTCTTCGAAACTCCCAAAACCTCATAGTACCTTGTATTGTCGCTCTTTTTGGGCGCTCTGGCTCTGCCAAACATCTTCTAATCTGTAACCAGTTTTCGGAAAGCTCTGTATCAATGGAGGCTCTGGAAACAAGCTCGCCGGGAAGAAAGGAACAGAGTCCACAACTAAATCGCGCTCTCAACGGAATGTACATTTTATACGAGAGTGGTTGTTAATGTTTGCGTGTAGGGGATGGACGGCCACGATCGAATCTTCGTATGTGGCAGGATCCAGAAGGCTCTAGAATTCGCTCCATTTCGAATTTGATATTGGGCCTTTGCTTCGTGATGTTTTGGACCTTCAACTGTTGTTCCAGAGGCTTCCTGAAAGGCCCTCTCTCTCCTTCGGAAAATAGATGCAGTAGTTGAATAAATTATTGTAAACACCTTCGTTTCATAAATTAATGTACTGAATTAGAATAATGGTTACACTACCAAGCTTTTGAACTTAGAATTTAATAACCAATTTGAACTCAGAAATAATTAAACGATTTTGAAATAGAAACATATCTCTTCAAAACACGTTTTCAAACAATTATATTGTAAGATGACAGTTTGAAGTGTTTTGATGGTAACACATTAATCTTATAATAATTCTAAAGTTTAGAAGAGTTAGGAGATTGATTTCAATCCGAATCACGTAATGAAAATCATACAAGTTTGTTCACCGAAGTTTTGACATCAGTTATAGAGGAAAGATTGTGTACAAGATAGTATGGGTCAACTTCGCAAGTAACCAAGATCACTCAGCCAGCCTTCAAAGGGAGCATGTTTTCATGTGTGACGCTCTTTTTCTTTTATTTGGGTTTTATCCCACAACGTTTTCTTGGAAATTTTTAACGAGACAGTTGTTATGTATGTCTAACTCACCAGAAGTGAGTGAATGGAAGAAATACTCCACTCAATAAGGCTTTACCGACATCCACTTTTTGAGAAGTTAGCATTCAAAATTGACATGTGTCGACTTAACCAGCAACCAAAGTAACCTCACCGATCATCAGGAGGAGCAACGATCAGGAAGAATCAGAACCATACATTGCACTCTTTTCCCTTATTAAGATTTTATCTCATAGGTTTTTAATGAAATAGCTCTAAGGCATGTTCAGTCTGCATAAACGATTGATTGAGAGAAATACTTTTCTCATCTATATCTTTCTCTATTAACTATCAGGGTGCATTGTACCATATTTTCTTTGTTTAGGTTTTATCCTATCAGATTTTTTCTGAAAAGATTTTTTATGAGACATATTGAGACACATCAACATAACTGATAACAATTGTGCAAATTGTATTGTATTCGATGAGTAAAACCTACAATGTACATGTGTATATATAGTGGTGTTTCACCACTAGGGTTTCCTAAACCCGATGTTAACCCTAACGAGCCACATGGGCTGGGCCTATACAACATATTCTAACACCCACCCCCCCCCCCCCCCCCCTCAAACTCAAGATGGTGGTAATGAACCCAAGTTGAGTTTGTCAACTAAAGGTTTGAACTTCCCTGGGGTTAAAGCCTTGGTGAAGATATCTGCAATCTGATCGCTAGAGGAGACAGACCGGAGAGCGAGGGTGCCCTGATTGAGATGTTGTCTGACAAAGTGACAATCGATCTCAATATGCTTGGTGCGTTCATGGAAGACATCATTATGAGCAATCTGAATAGCACTCTGACTGTCACAATGAATGGTAGTGGCTGACTTGTGAACAACACTCATGTCATGTAGTAACCAACGAAGCCATATGAGTTCGGAAGTAGTATCAGCAAGGGCTCGATACTCAGCTTCTGTGCTGGAGCGGGCAATGGTTGTTTGTTTCTTACTTCTCCAGGAAATCAGAGAGTTACCAAGATAGGAACAGTAACCTGTGGTAGATCTTCGGTCTATGGGATCGCCTGCCCAATCTGCATCTGAATAGGCATGTAGGACTAAAGGTGAGCCATAAGAGAAATGTAGTCCTTGTGTTAAGGTGCCTCGAACATAGCGCAAGATCCGAAGAACGGCCTCATAGTGAGTAGTGCGAGGTGCGCACATGAACTGACTGACGATGTAGACAGCATATGCAATGTCAGGCCTGGTAACAGTGAGGTATACCAACCCTCCAACTAATCGACGATATAAAGTGGGATTCTCGAGAGCTTTACCATCTGATGGAAGATACTTGACATTCGCTTCAATGGGAGTAGAAGCGATCTTGCTATCGGTTAGTCCCCCCTTGGAGATGAGCTCGGCTGCATACTTGGCTTGGGACAAATGATAACCAGAGGACAGAGAGGAAATCTACAAACCAAGAAAGTAAGAGAGATGACCCAAATCCTTCATCTCCAACTGCTCGCTTAGATGACGCTTAAGATCCTCAATGCCAATATCATCATCACCAGTAATGATCATATCATCCACATACAGAAGTAAGAGAGTATGGCCCCGAGAGGTCCGACGAACAAACAGTGAGCTGTCGTGCGGACTAGAGACGAAACCAAATACTGCCAACGCACTACTGAACTTGGAGTACCATGCCTGCGGAGCCTGCTTGAGTCCATAAATGGATTTGCGCAAACGGAAAACCATGTGTGGGGGATGATCATAGCCGGGTGGGGGCTTCATATAAACCTCCTCTGTAAGATCTTCATTGAGAAAATCATTTTTCACGTCCATTTGAAAAACGTCCCACTGTCGACCAGCAGCAACAACAAGAATGGTGCGAACAGAAGTGAGTCTCGCAACAGGAGCAAATGTTTCCTCATAATCAACCCCATGTTCCTGGCTAAATCCACGAGCCACAATACGTGCCTTGTAGTGCTCGATAGAACCATCTGCCTTGGTCTTCACCTTGTATACCCATCTAGAACCGACCACATGTTTGTCCCGAGGTAAAGGTACCAGATCCCATGTATGAGTCTTCATCATGGCCTGTAGTTCCTCAGTCATTGCTTGCTGCCACAGGGGGTTAGTGCAAGCCTCCTGATAGGTGTCAGGCTCATATACAGAGGACATTATGGAAGCGACACGAGATGGTAGGGTTACCTCAAAGTCCTGGAGGTGAATGAGAGTTGCCGATGACGCTGTGGTCGAGTCAGTAGCACAGGATCCTCTAGCACGGGATCCTCTGGCGGAACATGGTCCATGGTAGGAGACAGAGATGTCGGAACACCTGCAGGAGTTAGCTCAATGGGAGAACCCTCATCATCATCAGAAAACAGATCAATATCGGGATTAGAAAAGAAAGGAGTAGACTCGGGAATGTGAAAAGAAGACATGGAAGAAAACATCCTATGTTCCCAAAATGTGACATGGCGAGATATGCGGAGACGTTTGGAAACAGGGTCCCAACATTTGTACCCTTTGTGTTTGATCCCATACCCAATAAAGCAACAAAGACGAGAACGAGGTTCAAGTTTAGTACGTTCATGAGGTTGTAGATGAACAAAACAGACACACCCAAAGACACGAAGAAGATCATAAACTGGAGGACGACCATACAAACATTCGTAAGGAGTTTTGTTACCTATGACCGGGGATGGAACTCTGTTGATGGTGTAAACGGATGTGAGGGCAGCCTCCCCCCAGAAACGTTCAGGATAGGCAGCTGAAATGGTGAGAGCACGGACCGTATTAAGAATATGACGATGTTTGCGTTCTGCCCGACCATTTTGTTGTGATGTACCAGGACAAGAGCGTTGAACGATAGTACCGGTGGAAGAAAGTTGTGCAAGGAAGGATGACTCTTTAAATTCCATGTCGTTGTCCATACGCAGGATTTTGATAACTTTAGAGAATTGTGTGCGAACCATGGCAGAAAACTCAGAATAAATTTTGTTGAAGTTAGATTTATTATACATGAGATAAATCCAAGTAAAACGAGTATGATCATCAACAAATATAACAAACCACCGAGACCCCCCATGGTCGGAACAGGTGTCGCTCCCCACAAGTCAGAATGAATAAGATCAAAAGGTGCAGAGGAAATAGTATTATTAAGGGAAAGCGGTAGTTTATGATGTTTAGCAAGCTGACAAGACACACAATCACCAAAGTTATGTGAAACTGACCCCAACAAACCACTAGAAATAAGACTACGCAAACGAGAGGAAGAGGGATGACTTAGGCGAGAGTGCCACAGATCAGCAGAGACGACAGCGCCACAAGTAGACGAGGATGATGATGATGGTGAGGGAACCACCAGTGAGGTGAGTTCAAATAGGCGACCAACTCTACGTCCTGTCCCATGGATTTGTCCTGTCAGTGGATCCTACACAAGAACAGAAGAAGTACGACCTGAAAAGTTAACGTCAAAACCCAAATCACACAATTGACCAACCGATACAAGGTTCAGTGACAAATCTGGAACAAGCAAGGTGTTCGGTAATGATAGCTGGTCTGTGGTTGCGGTACCATAGTGTGTGGTATGTAAAGTGGAATTATCAGCAGTACGAATAGACGGAGACTTGGTGACCGGAGTTACACATGTGAGCAAATCTGACTGCGGGCTCATATGATTGAAACAAGCAGAATCAAGATACCACGTGGATGTGCTACCTGGCGTAGTAGTGGATGAGCTACTTGACGAGGCAGTGTGAGCTGATAGGAACGCTCGTATGTCACTCAAGAGAGCAGTCATGTCAGGAGATTTGGCAGACACAGCAGGTGTAGCAGCAACAGTGGATGAGCTACCTGACGAGGCAGTGTGAGCGGATAGGAGCGCTCGTATGTCACCCAAGAGAGCAGTCATGTCAGGGGATTTGGCAGACACAGCAGGTGGAGCAGCAACAGTACCATTGGGCCTGTTGGAAGGTCGATGATCCCCACGAGAGCCACGCCCCCCTAAAGTTTTGAGAGGGTCTTGAGTTACCCCAGCGAGGGGTTTCTGAGGCAAGGAGGTGACGAGCATGAGTTCTGCATTCGGTTAAGACATGTCCAGATCTGTTGCAGAACGTATAGTGGGGCTTGGCAATAGATCCACCAGCAGCGATATCAAATTTCTTCATTAGGAATACCTGAGAAGAAAACACTGAAATGAAAGGATTAGTTTTTTTTTAACAGAAGTCAACTCGCGTGTGTGTCACGCGGTCAACGCGCGTGTGTGTCACGCGGGAAGCGAGAGGAGCGCGTGGCGCGTGGGAGCGCGTGGCGCGTGGGAGCGCGTGGACGCGTGTCTTCCACGCGTCTTCAACCTCGGTTCGAAAGTTGCAGATTCGACGCCGGTTCGCGAGTTGCTTGCGGCGGCGGTCGTTGGCGGCTGCGTTGCTCCGGCGGCGTGGGTCGCGACACAGGGAGAAGCTTGAGTAGTAGGCAACGAGGAATGGCGGAGACAACGAGGAATGACGGCGACGTGGTCTTCCGGGATCACCTCGCCGGTGGTTGCGATGAGGACGGATCTGGTGGCTGCTGTGCTCGTCGGCGGTGGCGACTGGAGCAGGAGCAGTGGCTGAGATGCCGGCAGAATAGCGAGTAACGTTCACGAAGGTGAACGACGGCGGCGACGGCGGCGACGGCGACGGCGACGGCGGCGACGGCGGCAGCGACGGCTAAAGCGGAAGCGATATTAAATCGATAGAGGCTTTGATACCATGATAACAATTGAGCAAATTGTATTGTATTCGATGAGTAAAACCTACAATGTACAAGTGTATATATAGTGGTGTTTACACCACTAGGGTTTCTTGAACCTGATGTTAACCCTAACGAGCCACATGGGCTGGGCCTATACAACATATTCTAACAATAACTATCATGATTCGTTGTAAATAGTGGTGCACAAGGAAGAGTGTCGAAAATATGACCATCATCAAACACGTGAAATATTTTGAAAATGGATGGACAACTCGGCCTTTTTATAGCAGTTATCAATCTCTATAACTAAAGAGCACTTTCTGTAACTAAAATATAAGAACAAACGAACATGATCTTTGTGCGTCCTTTTCACATATGAACAAAACTTATTTTAGGCTTGATGAATTTTGATCATGTGCTGACTTGGAACAAATGAACATGTCAATGACATGAGACAATGTAACTAATAATGTAATTTAAAAATCAGATACAATTATAGAAATGTATCGATATTTTAAATAGGATAAAGAATTATAAGGCTTCCGACATTCTCAAATTGATATTGGAGTTGAAGATATTCCATTGATCGACTATCAGTTCACATGACTTGAAGGAAAGACTCTGATATTCAGATGGAGATTAGACTATATCGAGGGATCATGTCGTTGGGTACTCGGGCGAGATTTCCATAGATACGGCTCAAAACGTGGGTAACATCACGTCATGAACACGGATGGGGAGACACCCTTCCCCGCCCCAAGGCACTTCCGATTCAAGAATAATTGGGTGAAGGATACTCAGTGTGGTTGATTGGTACAACAAGAATAGGGTAAACCCGTGGGGGCACACATTAAGAACCACATCAAGCAGGTGGGTCAATTGTTGGACATATGGGGCCAAACGATCTACCGATGTAACATCAATAGAATAAGTGGTGTCAAAGACAATTGGCTTCGCTTAATGGTAAACGTATTAAGTCTACTCTTGTCGATGTAAAAGTAGTCTATATTCGTAGGACTGTTAACTAAAAATACACATATGTAGATCAATTAGGTGTGGGATGTAGCTTGTTTACCATAACCTCTTAGTAGGTTACTGGCCTTAGATTCTGCTTAACAAACGTTTAACACTTCGTCAAAAAAAAGTATAATTTACAACAAGTTAATACCTCAAATTATATTATTTGTCTTCTATTTTTCTAATGAAGCGCACGTACCTGAGGTGAATGCTAGCGTGCGCGTGTACCGAAGTGGTTAAGTATAGGATCCCTTACGATGGGAACATTACAGTTTCGCGTCCCGTGACGGGCCCGGCGGTCTCATGTGTGACAAAGACCCGACAGTACTCCCCGAAACTACGTCGTCTTCCACCGCTTCCCTCCCATCCCGGCGTACTTTAGCCGACCCCGGTCCTCACTCTCTGCGTCTCATTATCTCTGATAAGAGAGCGAGAGAGTGTCTGTTGCAGATGCTAAAGGTTGTTTTTTTCTCCATGAATGGAGATTCTGATAAAGCTCGAAAGCTGAATTTGGCTGGAGAGAAGGAATGGAAAAGGAAGCGTGACTGATATTTTCACCTGTTGACTCTTTTTGACAGAACCACAGCACGAAAAGGTACCGGCCACTTTTCCTCTTCTCTCCTCCTCCACTGCCGTCTCCTATCTCGCTACTGTGCTTCAAATTTCAGGTGAATTGAGCTCATCTAGCTCGTTATCCGCTGATCTGCATCGCCTGATTGCCACGGCTTTACTTGTTTTGTTCATTTCCGATGCTCAATTTGGAAATTCTGGGATTTTTTATTAGTCTTTTGCATATTCCTGCATTTGGTAGTACCTTGATTCGATAGAGTATGTCTCTATCTCAAGGATTTGAGGTCGCGAGCATTGGTTCTTCATGTCATTTGTTGAAATTATGTGTTCTCGAGCTTGATTTTGAGATCATCATGTATTTGGAAATTATGAGATCTGTGTAAAAGGTTGTAACTATCCTAGTACTTATTCTATGTAGTGTCTGTTTTATTTATGCAAATTTGTTTTCAAGGCTGGTTTACAAGTTTGATGAGATGCTCTTCAGCTTTGCAGCAGAGAAGAAATAGAGGAACATGGGAAGGTCCTATTGCTGTTCTTGGAGCCTGCTTGTCTGTTAAGGTGTGTGCAGAACTTTTTGGAGGTTTATGTTAAGAGATCGGTGAATATCATCAGGTGAGTTTATTGTGTCTTGGTCCAGAGATTGCAATTATTATTGTTGTTTTCTGTTGGTGTATTGGATTCCTTTCGTGTTTGAATTGTGATAAAGCAACGTATTGTCGGGTGCTTTGTCAATTCAGTATTAAACTCATGCTTAACAGATTTCTCTGTATCTTCTACATTCACTTAAAAAACTTCCTTCAATTCCATTAACATATAATTCAGGAGGGACATTATGATCCATCAGAGATTAAGGATAGATAGACTAGTTTACTGTGGGCCACACTTGTGTTTAAATCTATTCTTGCTGATTTCTTTGGTATTTAAATCACTTTGGAAGGTGTTTGAGTGAACATGTAAGGTTTGGAGAATGGAGTACCTTCTTAATTGCAATTTGGACCCGTCATATTTATATTATTTAAAACATAAATGATCTGAATCAACCTTTCTTTTTCTCATCTTCTTTTGGCTGCTTCAGCTACATTAAACTGCAGCACAGTTTACCTGCAAGATAGTTATATGCTTCTCTCTGGCAGATATTTCTTTCATTCCCAAACTGACTGGTGCTATGGGGGTGTCTGGAAAATGGATTAAAGCACTGATTGGATTGAAGAAGTCAGAAAAGTCATCTTCAGAGAAGAGTCAAAATGTAGGTTATATCTTCCCTTTTCCATGCTATCTGAGTTTTTTAAGTTTCTAAAAACAAGGGTGAAACTATTGCTGTCATATGTATTCAAGTAGGCACCTAGATGCTGATATGGGGCCCAATTGTTTCATTTGTTACCCTATCATGCTTGCCTGAAGTAATATATTGGTCCAGATTGCCTTCACTGTCTAGAGGTTTATATACAAAATTGATACATGTTAGTATTGTATCTGCTTTTAAGTTGTTTCTATTCTGTTTTACCAGGTTGATTATCCTCTAGCCTGTTAAATAGTGCACAAAACTTTCCACAGGCAAAATTGAATAAATAGCTGCAAATAAGAAATGAATAAGAACAACCAGGTTGCATGGACAGATGATAAAACTTTTTCTATCTGGCAGAAGAGATCTAGTTTATTTCTCTATAAGATATTTAAGAGTTAAGACGGTCAAAGTCCAGAAAAGAAGGGGTGGGGGGTTATACGGTTCCGTAGAGATTCATGTTTAAAGTAGGGTTATTTACCTTTTGTACCCCTTTTGAATTGGTAACATACCTTTAGTACCCCAAAGTTTTATAACATTCAATAACAGTCCTTACGTTTTGGTAACACACATTTAGTACCCTTTATGAATTGGTCATAGATCATTTAATACCCCTTATGTATTGATAACGGAACATTTAATACCCCTTCTGAATTGGTCACAAATCATCAAAATGGCGTAAACTTGACCAAAATTTTGTCCAGAGCGTTACCAATACATCAGGGTACTAAAGAAGTGTTACCAATACCTAAGGGGTACTGAAGGTAATTAACCCTTTAAACTATAAAACGGAGCTGTGTGACTGACTGGTAACTATAAAATTTCCTGTAAATGTACAGAGTATGCCATGGATGCTCATATCTTTTCTAATGAAATTCAACCTTTCAGCATTTAGTGTTCTTCATTTACTCCAGAAACAACTTTTCATACTCCAATAGTCCAATGTTGGGTAAGTTATATTTGAATGTTAAGTGTCTAATAGTTAATAGTGACCAGTTCATTCCCCTAGTTGCAGAAATCAGCTACTGGCAAGTCTCAGCATCGAAGAAAGCATTCTGTTGAAATTAAATCTGATCAGCTTCAAAATGAGTTAGATGAAAGTGCTACACCAAAAGATGAAGATGTCAATATCAATTCAATTTCAGATGATGTTGCTTCACCCTCACGTTCACTTCAAGTACAAGATACTACTCATAATCAAGAAAGTCTGAGAGAAGAATGGGCTGCGACACGTATCCAAACAAGTTTCCGAGGTTTCCTGGTATTGTTAAATATATTGTTTAGCTGCATATAACTGATGCCAGATTTTTATAAACTATTCTTTTATTTATACTTATACTTAAAGGTGCATCTTTAGCCCATCTGTTTTTCCTTAAATTCCGCATGCTACAGTTTTTCTAGTTGAACATATTTATTGTTTATGTATCTGAGTCCCTAGCCAATCTTTTTTTTTCCTTAAGTTCCACGTGCTACTGTTTTTCTAGTTGAACTTCATATCTATTGTTTATCTATCTGAATCACTTATACTTCTATTATTTTTAGCCTTTGATATCAATAAGGGCAAGAGGTAATGAGGTTCAGTATTAAAATTCTTTCTTATATAAGTTGGCTTAGGGAAATACTGAGACAATCTAAGGTGGTTGTATGCATGGAAAGATCTAAGCATAGTTTTGTAGACTAAGTTCAATGCATATCCTATCCTTACTGAGAATACTAGTTTGTTTTCTTCATACTTAATAGGCTAGAAGAGCTCTTAGGGCTTTGAAAGGATTGGTGAGGCTTCAAGCCCTTGTGAGGGGCCATGCTGTAAGAAAGCAAGCTGCAATAACTCTTCGTTGCATGCAAGCCTTAGTAAGAGTCCAGGCTCGTGTTCGTGCAAGGCATGTTCGTATGGCATTGGAAAGTCAAACAGAACAACCGAAACTTCAGCAGCAACTTGTGAATGAGGCTCATGTCCGTAACATAGAAGTAAGGAACATTCAAACTTTAGTTAACTATGAAAATTGCTTTTATTGTGAGAAACACTTTTCATATGTACACTATACTCATCAATCATCATGTCTAACATTCTGTAGATTTTAATTTTTGGGTCCAGACTGGTCAGTTGCTTTTGTTGGATTGGTTAGTCTATGTACCCAGATTTAATCCTCGATTTAGGAGAAGTGATATTCTAACCATTTCGGCCAATACGTGCTGGTTGGATTGGTTACTTTTTGTGCTTACTGTTGTGACAAGTTTAGAGTACTGTCCATGCAGTAGGGCGGCATTTTTTATGCCATCTAAGTATATAGATGTAATAGAGGGTATTAGTGGTTGACTTATATCTGACAATGTCAGATAATTTATCAGAGAGATGAGCTTGATGTCTAAACAAGACTGTGCACTTGAAATTCTACTTGTATAGTTCTGAAATGTTATCAATGCAATGTAATATTTTGCACCTTAATCAAATTATCCTAATATTGCGCATCACCAATCACAGGACATTAATTAATACCAAAGAGGCCATTATTTTTTCATTTATTTGTTTAATCTATGTATCTGCTTTCTTTTCAGTTTTCACAAGGTCTGAACTCTCATCACTTTTTTATCCTGAACGCAGGACGGATGGTGTGGCAGTGTAGGGTCTGTTGAACAAATTCAAGCCAAGCTACTAAAAAGGCAGGAGGCTGCTGCAAAGCGTGAGAGAGCCATGGCTTATGCTCTGTCTCATCAGGTGAGAATGTGATAGTACTCTGATGAGCGTGCAGAAAATATTTTTTTGATGAGAGCAACTTCTACTTGCATTAGATTAATAGTAGTCCTTTATAAAGTAGAAGAGAAGGAGAAAAGTGGAACCTACACTACAGACCAGAGTATTCATAGATCAGTTTAGCTGATGATACATTTGTCTTCACTCAAATTTTGATATTAAAACATCCTATTTTTTGAGTTTTTTCTCTCTCTTTGTTGTTTGGCATTAGCAAAAAAATTGTGCAATAAATTCTAGCTAGGAGTCTATTGAATTGTGTGGATACGTCATGCCATAAAAAATAGAATATATATATATATAATTCCAAACTGTTATTAATTAGGAGAGAAGATGATCCCTGAATCATTTAGTTCACGCTTTATATGTCACTTTCCGATTCAATTTTTCAACTCTGCATGGAGGTTCAGTAAGAAAATGCCAAGTCCTTGTAGGGTAAAATTTATCAAGTGAAATAGATCATCAGCCAAGTTGATGAGCAGGCAATAGTTTGGGCCCGCATTGTTGGATCTGATATTTATTAGATATATGGTTTTAATTTTCATCTGTTGATATCAGGGTATGATTTATAATTCTGAAGAATGAATTAAAAAAAGGTCAAATCATTTAAGTTCTAGGCAATTGCTATTCAGAAATGCCAAAAAAAGGCCATAATGGATAAACAAGTAAAAAGAAGTACAGAGCTGATAGGTAACAGGTGGTATATTGCTAATTCCTTTATTTTAGTATCATAAAAGGTCTCCTTCCTACAAGAAAAGATAGAAATTTAGAATTTCAGGAAATGGTTATCTGCCTAGTGCTGCAAATTAAGGTGTTCAGGTCGACTTGCTTGCTTCTGCTCAAGAATTGCTCTCCAAATGAAATACAATCCCTTGGCTAACACTCGGTTCTTTTCAGTTAACTCATCCATTTAAATATTTAAAAATCCTGTTAAGTTGTTGGCAAAGGCCTCTGAGTTCTGCTTACATGTGTACTATAAGATGCTTCCTTTTCTGGAAAACTAATGAGTTTTTTGTCTACAGTGGCAAGCAGGCTCAAGGCAGTTGGCTGCTCCTTCTGGGTTTGAACCAGATAAAAGCAGCTGGGGTTGGAACTGGTTGGAGAGATGGATGGCTGTTCGTCCATGGGAGAATCGCTTTTTTGACATTAATCTTAGAGATGGAGTGACAATTCACGAAAATGGGTCTGCTGAGTGTAAGAATGACACTAGATCCCGTGTAAAATTTGCAGACAAGAAACCTATTTCATCAAATAATTACCCCAACACTACAGATCAGAAGACGGGGCCGTCTCATTCCGATGGGAGTAACTCTTCACTTAGTAAACCGGCAACTGTACTTGAAGCATCTAATGCAACATCTATTGAACCGAAGCCTATACCTTTTATTGAAGATACAGTTGAAAAGGCAAACCTAAGACCTGGTATTGGTTCAAGATCCCGAAGCAATCCAAAGGAAAGATCCACACATTCAAAGAAGCAAGCAAAGAAGCGCTTATCTCTGCCTAATAATGGTACACTTTCTCTCCCTAAACATGTATGTACTCTTCGTTATGATGAGGATTTTGGCCAACTAGAGTGAATATTCATTTGTCCTATTTTAGTTCCAACACATGAAAAACATCAAACCTTTAGGCCCTGTTTTGATTATTGTCTGACAGAATTAAAATGTGGAAGAAAGATGGGTAGCATAGATTTTATTTTTTTACTGTGGATAGACAATATATGCTTCACATTTTGTTTGTTTCTTATAAGCATACTTAACTGTGGTTCAAATTGGTAAATTTAAATTTTATGGACAAGTCTCGTGAATGACATGTTTAAAACTACGGCGGATATTACTCCCTTTGTTTCCATATATTTATTGTAATTGGTTTCAGCAGGAGGAGTTGGGGCTCAGACTGGTAGGCACCCCAGTAAAAGTGCTGTTAAAGGGACACCCATCTCTCAGAAGCTTAACAAGGAAAGATCTAAGGCTAATGGAAGAGTCGATTCAAATTCTGCAAAATCTGTGACACGGGCTGCTCATCTGTAGAGCTTCTTAAGAATTGTATCGAAGACAACTAGTGCATACCATTTCTCCATTCACATGCTGCAACTTCTGTTTGTATATACTTGTACATATGTTCATGATTAATCACTTGGTTTGTGTCTCTGTCATTGAGTTTCTGGAAATGTCCGGGTCAGGAAGATTAGCTTGGCTGGGCCTGGGGGTGTCATGGGGAAATAAGAGGAGCAGGTATGTTCATGTTCATGTTCAATCAACCTGATTGCTCCAGCAATGTGATCCCCATTTATTGTAAAATGTACAATAAAATTGAAGGACATGTGATTAGTTATGCACTAGAAGAAAATTGAAGGACTTGTTTTTTAATGGTCACTTGAGTGACATCCTCTGTTGTGTGTAGTTAGAGACAAGCTATGTGATGAGAACAGTCCACAAGCTTTATATATACCTTATCATTCTGAACTGGGATTTACTTTTTGGATTTCCACATAATCCAAAATGCTAACAACAAATAATATGATTTCATTTTTAAAAGTTATTAGTGAAAACTAACTGCAAAATCCAGGTAGGGAATTAATTTTGGGAAACTTAATTAAACAGATAATCTCTTGATCCTAACCGCAGTTCGTAGGAAATCTTGAGTCCCGATTATAATGCGTTGAGCATAAACCGACGAAGATGCTACTAATGACACGTTACTTTGTCCCCAATCCCGTAGAGGTAGAACAGAACATCTCTGGTTCGTTCCCATTCCATGGCGCAATCTCAATCTCAATCTCACACCACCGTCGTCTCTGCTTAACTGGTTAGTTCAGTTTCAGAAGCCGAAACCAAACCCTAACTGAGTCAAAAATTGATGCCGCAGTGGCAGTGGGTAACCCATAGCCACCAATTCCTGCGTAGCAAGATTTTCTCTCATTTTCCCTCAGTTTCTCTCCCGAGTCCGGCATCAATGTTCTCCTCTCCATTTGTGTTCGCTTTCTCCCTCTTCCTCTGCCTCCCTCTCTTCTTCTTCCTTTTGGGCCCACACTTCCTCCCTCCCCGCCCCTCCGTGCCCATCACCGTCGCCGATGAGGTCGACGACCTGGCCCTCTTCCGCCGCGCATCCTCCTCCCTCTCTGTATCCCATCTCAGTACCCCAAACCCTAAGCTCAAGATCGCCTTCCTGTTCCTCACCAACACCGACCTCCATTTCGCCCCTCTCTGGCAGCGCTTCTTCCGGGGCCGCTCCGGCCATCTCTACAATATCTACGTCCACGCTGATCCCCGCATCAACGTCACTCGCCCTGAGGGCGTCTTCGACGGCAGATTCATCCCCGGAAAGCCCACCCACCGCGCCTCCGCCACCCTCATTTCCGCCACGCGCCGCCTCCTCGCCAACGCCATCCTCGACGACCCTGCCAATGCCTTCTTCGCCGTCCTCTCCCAGTACTGTATCCCCCTCCATTCCTTCAACTTCGTCTACAACTCCCTGGTGGCCTCCAGATTCAACGATCCGCCCTCTCCGGAATCCGATCGGGTCGGCGTGAGGGCGAGATTCAAGAGCTTCATCGAGATCATTTCCAAGGAGCCCCGCCTCTGGAAACGGTACACCGCGAGGGGGAGGTACGTGATGCTCCCGGAAGTGCCGTTCGAGCGGTTCAAGGGCGGATCTCAGTTCTTCGTGCTGACGCGCCGACACGCACGCGTGGTGGTGAAGGATCGGGTGCTGTGGAAGAAATTCAGATTGCCCTGCTACAAAGTGGAGGAGTGCTACCCGGAGGAGCACTATTTCCCGACCCTGCTGTCAATGGAGGACCCGGATGGGTGCACCCGCTACACCCTCACTCGGGTCAACTGGACCGGCACCACCCACGGCCACCCTTACACCTACCGCCCCGGCGAGGTCTCGGCCGAGCTCATTTACCGCCTCAGGCAATCCAATCACACCAACCCTTACCTCTTCGCCCGCAAATTCTCGCCGGACTGCTTGGACCCCTTGATGGGCATCGCCGATAAGGTCATCTTCAGGGATTGAACCTGTTTCCAGGTCAGTCAGTTTTACCGTTTACCACAATGTCGGCAAGTTAAAATTCATGAGTCGAGACTTAAAATTTTACACTTTTCAGAGTCTGATTATATAATAATTTGAAATGGGTTTGATTGAATTTATATTCTGGTGGAGGTGGAGCAATTCGAACTGATAGTGTGTGGATTGTTCAAGCTCTGCAGGTATGATTCGGCGGTAGAGTACAATTCTTTTAGGAAAGTGAGGTCGAAGCAGACTTAAAGTTGCAGAGAGAGTTTCTATGAACCCAAAAAAAGGCGGGTACTATTATTTCTTTTTCTGGTTCTCGGGTTCGGTGCTTTGGTTTGTTCTGTCAAAAACAAGCTAGAGAGTAGTAGCTGTAGCCTTCTGGTATAACTAGATTTTGTCGTTTCTGTAAATATACATCTGCGGAACACATAAATGGGCTTCATTTGGGCCCATACTGGAGCCCAACTGTTAAATACTACTTTACTATTTGTAGTCTAAGAAACAGCTTCATCTGAGCTGGTGTGGTCACGGTCACGGTCACGGTCACATGTCTTTGAGCTCTGGCTCGATCCAAAATACTCGAGACGAGTGTTTAGATGCATGTGGGTGGTGCGGCTGAATCTTAAGCCTGCGCCTTTCTGATCTCACGTCTCAATTACAGTTGTTGCTAGTATATATTTATTTATGAATATAAAAATGGATCATGAAACAATCACGGTTGTTACCAGTAATTGCTAAATGGAGATGGAACCCAACAGCTACTTCAATTTGGGTGTTTGTGGCGGTGGTGGGATGCCACAACTCACCAAATCCATACCAACACTTGCCACCTCGTACAAGTGTTTTCTTCTACACCAACTATTCTATTTCATTATGTAAATAAGGCAAAAATATTAGTATGTTAAACAGTGGGAAAAAAGCTTGTAAATCAACGAGGTTTAGGTGCACCATCGATTCTTGTGGCTGTTGATGCGGAAATAAGAACAATTTATTAATTATATTAGTTTCCTGATTTTCAGTTACTGTTTTCTTGCTATTAATAATTGTAAACCACGTTACGACAGCACAAACGCGGACAGGGAGACTATATCAATCATTCATCAACGTGTCACCCGGTAGCACCAGAACATAAGTTTAAAGCCAGGAGCAGCAAATCAGTTGTCTCATTTACTTGTATGATCTTAGTCTTCTGCATCTAGTTAAGCAAATGCCCTAATTTTATTAGATTTGCTTCATACTTGTATGAAAGTGCCAAATCAATGGAGCATCCAAGTTTATTTAGACTTAAATAATACAATTGAGAAGGCATGTAACAAGGAGGCATTACGTACAACGCATCGACCCGTTACCCAACCCACGACTCGCGACTCATTATTTAATGGGTCGGAACCGCGAGTCGCATGCTGTAGCGTACATCTTTTGTGGTTTCGACTCATTATTTAGTGGGCCGGAACCGCGAGTAGCGGGTTGTGCGCCAACCAACGAGAGGCTGACACTGGCCTCTTCGGTGGAAAAAAAATCCGACCATTTGAGCAATGCTCGACAACGGTAATATTTTAAAAAAATTAAATTAAATCCGAATTATAAAGAAATCAACTGTACCTATAAATACCCCATCTCATTCATCAAACCACCAATAATTCTCAAATTTCTCTCTACTTTCACTCTCAATTTCTCTACTTCCTCTCTCCCAAAATCCGATCGAATATGTCGGATTTCAAAACTGTAAAACCCCACTTTTACAAAGGGGTGATTCGGTGAAAATCGAAACGTCAAGGTGGGTTTTTGCGATGAGTGAAATTGGAGAAGGAAAATCAAAAAAAAAAAGGCAAGAGAAGTTGGGCTGGGCTTTGTTTGGATCAGTTTGGGCCATCAAAGGGCAAGCCCAAACCGCTTGAAACCCTAGCAACCCTCTACTTCAATATAGCCGCACGGTTCCCGAGGGATTCAGATCCCCTTCCCTTTCCTCTCGCGCACTCGTCTCTCTCCCTCTACCCAGGCATCGTCGTCACACCTCCCTTCTCCGGTTCCTCTCGCTCCTCGCCGGACATTAAAACCCCACCAGCGACGCACACCGCAAAACCCATCACCTTCTTCTTCTTACTCCTCCTTCTCGATTCTGAACCCCTCGCCGTTATTTCTCGAACCAGAACGTCGCCGGCGACAGGGAACAGCGCAAGCCCGAGCTGTTTTCCCGTCGAAATCTCCTTCACCGACCTCGTCGTGGCTGGTTTTGTACCCAATCGAGCTCGAGACGAGCGTTAGCGACCTGAGCCGTCGCCGGTGACTCTCACCTCCGTCAGATCTGAGACGGGAGGCCATGGGTCTCGTTTCCAGGCACCTCGCCAGAGTCGCTACACCCGTCACCGCCCCGTTTCCCCCTCTTTCGAGCAGATCTGACGCTGTGTATGGAGGCCGGAGCACCAGGGCTCGCCGGAGGCGTCGCCGGAACCAAACCGGAGCTTGTGTTTGAGCAGGCCTTGGGCCAGAAGAAGATGGTGGGCCTGGTCACAAGCTACTGGGGCCAGACTTGGCAGCGGGCCGGACGAGAGAAGATGAGCCTTGGGCCCAGAGACCTGGACTTGGGTTCGGGCCTGAACCGGGTCCGGACCGGGTCCGGATTCGGGTTTGGACTTGGGTCCAGGTCGGATCCGGGTCAACCCGGTTTGACAGAAATTATTTTAAAAACAGATTTAATTAATGAATTTAATTAAGTAAAGGTGAGTTGTTTTAAAAGGACTTTTTGGTTAAATCAGTGGACCTTCGGACTTTTACTGGTTTTGATTCGGACTTTTTGTGTGTTAAACCTAGACGGGACTTCGCCCGAGCACAAGGGCTATTGGACCCGAGCTAGAAGAACGAAGATCACGCCGGAACCCGTGTGAAGAACGGAGTGGTGACCACTCGAGCGTTTCTTCAGAGTTTTATTAGAGGAAGACCACAAGGTAGGGAAAGTCTTAATTACGTAATTAACGCTTAGAATGCATGATTAGGATAATAAAATCGGAAAGGTCCTAGAAGTGCCTATAGGATGCGAATAACTAGAATAATCGTATTTCAATTACTAATAAATGGATGAGTCTAGTATGCATGCTTAGGACGATGACAATTAGTGAAGTGTGCTTTCAATACTTGGAAACTTGATTTACTGGTAGAGAGGTTGTGAAGAGCTCTCGGATTAGTTGCGTGCTAGGTTCACATGCTTGATTGATTGTTGTCGGGTTAACTTAAGAGTCTAATGAAACTAGATTAGCTTGTCTTATCGAATGCATATTTGTTCGTTCACATGATGATTGATTGGTTGAATGCATACTTGGTTGATTGAGTGTTTATGTTGATATAATTGTTGGTCGAACGGATGATCGAGTATGACTGGTTGTGCCAAAGGGGTACAATCAGGTGATCGATGTACCGATGGTTGGTGACAGGTAAGTGTATGGTAAGTATGAAATGGTGTTGGTTGTCTGGGTTGTGATAAAAGTGTGTTCCGACGTGTGCTTCTTGATGGATGAATGAAATGCTTGTTCCTTTATTCTTATTCTTGAATGTATGCTCGTTTATTGGTTTGTCTGTTTGTTTGCTTGGTTCGGTACTACACCGGGGGGGGGGGGGGGGGTAATCCGGTGTCGTTGTGGTGGTTGGAGTTGAACAGATACATTGAGATATGGACTGAGTTTAGAGCCTGAGTGTATTGGTTACTGGATATTATGAGAGTTGAGTATTGGCAGATCCTGCGGGATATTCTTTGGTTATTGGATGTTATCAGAATTGAGTATTGGCAGATCCTGCGGGATATTCTTTGGTTACTGGATATTATCAGAATTGAGTATTGGCAGATCCTGCGGGATATTCATTGGTTACTGGATATTATGAGAGTTGAGTATTGGCAGATCCTGCGGGATATTCATTTGGTTATTGGACCCTGCGGGGCATTGATTATTGAGCCTGCGGGCATTTGGTTATTGGACCTTGCGGGGCATTGGTTATTGGGCCTGCGGGCAATTGGACAGTTTACCCTGCGGGGAAAGGATTACTTATGGTTTCACCCCAAGGAACTGCATCCCAGTGGGTGCACTACTTGGTTCCCTATGATATATGGTCCTTTGGAGGCATTTCTGGGAATCCCGATGATAAGCGCCCATTTGGGATTGTTTCCGGTGCCCCGACGCATGTGCTTCCTCTGGACCGAAGGAAAATCTGATATGATATGGATACTCTGGTGGATCGGAATGTGGGAACCGAGGTGATCCCAGAATTTATCCATGAATCGGAGGCTTGAGAAAGCGAGTGGTTGGCAAGATATTGATTATTCCCATTTTTACTATTATTGATCCGTTAAATTATTTATTATGAACTTCTTTTAAGTTACTGTCAGCTTTGAAGAAGCGCTATTATTTCATCATAACGGATTCCATAACATTTCTTTGCTTAATAGTATTTACTTGTTCCCAGTGTGATGGGTTTCTATTTTATTATAATGTTCTCCATTTATTCTCTGGAAAGTTATCGTTATCCTTGAGAATGCACTATGGTTACCAGTACTTCTTATTTGTTTATTACATCCTTTGGGCTAAGGGTTTTAAATACTTTTGTGACATCGAATTAAAATAGTTTTGATATTAAACTTGGAGACTAAGGACATTTACGATTTTCCCTACTGAGCGTAAGCTCACCCCTATTTGTTTTATTTATTGTGTGTACAGGTATGCTTGAGATTTGGGGGAATTCGAGGCTCGGGAGCTTCCGGATGTCTTGAGGATTGTATTCGAGATGTGTTGGTCCACATTGTTGAACTTTATTTACCTTTTGTTACTTATCGAGTTTGACCTCTGTTTTGGATTAATGAGAAATACTTTGGACTCGTTTTCAGTTGTAAAAGAATTTATTACAGTTTTACTACTTTTACCTCGTTTGTTTTAGGTCGCGTCTCGAGTCCGGCCAAAACTGGATTTGGGGCGTGACAAAAACTCAGTGTGCGTCTTCACTGGAGGGCTGAAGAATACATGTTGGAGGAAGTCAAGCTGGATGATCTCCATTTCAATCCGATCAACTAGGCAGCTTTCACAGCATGTTGAACCTCAATATGCCCACCAACCTGTTCATACCGAGCAATTTCAGCCCGTGTATACAACCCAGGTACATTCATACTATGTACTTTCAAACTCTCGTCTTTATATCCGTTTATAATTTTATTTGTAAGTAAAGTATCATTTCTTTTTATTATAGATGTTGTTAAATGAATTTCAATCCAGGTCAATTCAACCCCCCTCCCCATCGTTTAATCTCGGTTTGAACTATTACGGGTACATCGAGGTTGGTGGAACCCAACAACATGTCGGGGGCAGCAGCTGCACCCGGATGTCGTCTCACTCATCCTCTATTGGCCCTTCCCAACAACAAAGAACGCCAAAACTTTGAAGAAAATGGACCGTTGAGGCGGAGAGACACTTCAAAAATGTCTGGCTTCGCACAACCGACGACCCAATTAAGGGCAACTCCCAAGATGACACGTCATTATGGGGAACAATTGCCACAAGGTACAACAAGGAGCGGCGTTTTCTGCATTTCAAATGGAGAGCAATCAGAACTATTGGAACAGACATGTGCCCCGGGTGCAGAGGTACATCAACCTTCTGAACAGGTCGGAGGCCAACGAAAGAAGCGGATGGAACGTCGCAATGTACGTCGTTGAGGCCAAGCAGTTCTACAAAGACACGGTGAGGAAGGATGAACTAAAAAATTGACCTTGATCATTGGGTCGAACTTTTGAGATACATAACAAGTTCATAGCCGAGGAAGACATGGTCGCTTCTGTAGCACAACAACAGTTGGATGAGGATGGGGATTACAGCTCAACCCTGCCCATATGTCCTCCCATCAATGACGAAGGTATCACACCTCTCGATGGTGAGTCCCAACTAGATTGGGTATCCTCTGATCCAACCGAAGGAGGTGCCCCATCAACATGTATAAGAGTGAGCGTTGGGCAAGAAGTCCACGAAGAGGAAGGGAAAGAGTCTCCAAGAGCAAGTAAGTGCCAATGCACCGACATGGAACGAGCAAGGGCCAAGCATGAGCGGGTAGGTTTGGAAAAAGGCAGACTACGGCTTGATAAGGCAGACAAATTGATGATGATGTCCAACAAATGGCACCAACTCTTTGAGAAATATGAGGCCATGCAGAAGGACGTCTCGAAGTTCACCGACGAGCAGTTGGACCAACACCCATATAGATGTCCCGATTGTGGGATCAATATGAAAGGATGAGGGTTCATATGGACATGATTGAGTAAGGGGGTGAATAAAAGTTGTAATATTATTTATTTTATATCAATAAATTTTGTTAATATTATTTATTATTAATTATTATTATTTTTCAAATTTGTTTCCATTTTCTTTAATATTTATCGTTTTAATAATTTTTTTAATAAATTCGGAAAAATATCAATTCAGCATCCAGTCAGCATCCACTCAGAACATGAGTTTGACCCTTATTCAAAATCTATAAAATCCGAATTTCGACATCGCAATATACAGCTAAATTCAAGGGTGTAGACTCACTATTTTGTACAGTCAGCATATGAGTCTATTACATGAGTTTTTCCATTATACATGCTTTTAGAGTAGTTACACTATTCACAGTTCCGATTCATAATTTATTGAATCTCGAACCACGAGTCGCATGTTGTGAGATGCGGCTCGCTCGGTTCCGGTTTCCTAAACAACGAATCGGAGTCGTAAACTACGGTTCACGATTCACAAACGTGAACCGCGAACCACGCGACTCGCAAGTCGCAGGCGGCGAATGAACTACTGCCACGTGGCAGCGGCGATGGTAAAAAAATATTTTTACCATCTATAAATACCCTCATTACTTTCATCAATCCACAAACAATTTCTCTTTATTTAAAACTTTCTCTCAAATTTCACTTCCCACAAAGCTTGATTTTCGATAAAAAAGAAAATGTCTAACGACGCGAGACTCAGATGTCTACTCCACGAGAGGACACTTACGGGATGACCGAGGATGAGATGGAAAACACGCATAATTTAGTTTTGAAATTCATGTTAGGTCGTTAAGATGAATATGCATATGCTCGGGGACAAATGACGTGTGGTTTAGGTTGTATTGATTTCATGTTTTGGGTTGTATGATTCGAGGATGAATAAAATATGAAAATTCAAAATTACATATTTATTTAATTTTAGCATAGAAAAAATAATTTAGTTATTTTATTTTTTTATTGATTTATTTTGTTTATTTTAATTTTGTTAGTATTTACTGTATTAATTCGGTATTTAATACATTCAAAAAACAATATTAATTGTACAATGAGCAGACTAGAATCTTTATTGAACCCCTCCGTAAAAACTCACGATGTAGAAAACAGGTCAAGGGTTCCTTTGCAATGGTTCACATTCGAGATTAGTGAATCTGAACCCCTTAAGAGAAATCCCAACGATGTACATGCTTTTATAATGATTGGGTCAAACACCACCTGATTATGGGAGGGTATTTATAGGTGGTAAAAAATGAATTTTGTATTGTTATTTCGGATGTTTTGTAATTTTAAAAAATAGCTGTTTAGAGTTGTTGGTATTTATGGCTATTTTTTTTATCATCAAAGCAAATTTAAATGAAACCCTTATTGAAGGAAAAGAGGAGTACAAATACAAAAAACAACCAACAAGGAATGACTGAACACATCTCAGCCTTAAACAAAACCATCGACCCTAAACAGAACAACCGATCCTACACGGATCCAACCAACAACCGATCCTACACGGATCAAACCAAAACAACCAACGATCCTACATGGATCAAACCAAAACCTGAAGGACTAAAACCCAAAGACAACCAAAGAGGGCAAGAAACAATAAAAAAACAAGAGAGGTCAAAACCCGAATTTTACCATCATGAAGCGCACTATAAAAAAGACTGTCTTCAACCATGATTTTCCAACCTTTAAGCGCATAAAACTTGAAAAGGCCCAAACCTCAGCCAGCTCGAAAAGTCACCCTAACCTTACCCGCACTTGAAACAATCACTGAATCTCATCGACTCCCCCACAGAAAGAGATGAGAGACGTCGACACACCGGCGGACAACACCGTTGATCAACAAAGATAGGTCGGAGAACACCGATACTCTAAACCAAAGGACTAGAAACACAACAATTTCTAACAGAGGCACAAAGGCCACAACAACCCTTCATAGGCCAACACCTAAGAAATTGACGGGGCCCTACCTTACAACTACCGATAGGAAAACAGAGGAAATAAAAAAATGAAACTAATCCTAGGGAATGAGCAGATCACCTCAAGCAACAGATAAAATTAAGGGAGATACGAGAACCTTACCATCCTCAAGGACGAAAGACCCAAAGCCACAACTAATCCAAGCCATGGGTGGTCAGGAAACGCTTTCCACGGTAGAATTAGGACTAAACGCTTGAGTAACGGACGGAGCACCCAGTCTCCCGAAGGAGGAGAACATTCCACAGGTCGTCGGAAGCCACGGAGGATAACGACGGACCGACGCCAGCCTAAGAACGCGTCAATCAGTGACGGTAAATGTCAAAGAAAGACGTCCCACGTCAGAACTTAAGCTTGACGCCGGAGCAAAACCGAAGCACCCAATCTGAAGTTGCGCAACCTAAACCCGAGTTGTTTCATGAAACAAAATCCAAACAGTCGAGCTCCCAAACTGCCCCGCAACAATAGGTCTTGGAGACCTCAGCAACACCAAGCAAAACCCAAATGAAACCTCCCAACCGGACAGCCACCGGACCTCCAACTCCAACCACAAACAGAGCACGGAGACTCTGTTCAAAGCCGAGCCAGAGAGTGGATGTGATTGCAGTCACGAACAGGAAGGCCGAAGGAGACGCCAGTGTTCCGCGTAGAGGTCAACACCATCCACATCCCGACGAAGGCGCAACTCAACGAGAACCCACGATCTACGGCCTGAGATCCGAGAAATGCGTCCCACAAAGTCCAGCGTCGAGTCGTCGAGAACCACCGGAGTACAAAGAAGCGGGTGGAGGAAATGGGGGTTCTCAAAGAGGTCTCCGGCCAAAACTCAAACCAGAAAGTAGATCTGAAGAGTAAAGGGAACATAGGGAAAGGGAGAAGGGGTAGGAGAGGATGGCCTCCGCCGGCTTCTACCAAGACCGGAGTCAAGGCTAGAGACGACGGGGCTGAAAACGGGTGGCGGCGAGTAGGGTTTGGGTGAGGAAGCCGAAGGTGTGGCGGCGGATAGGGTTTAGGTAAGGAAGCCGAAAGTGTTGTGGCGGGTAAGGCTTGAGTGAGAAAGCCGACGGTTAAAGAGAGAAAAGTATGGCTACTTATTCTGAGGAAATTACTGTTGTTACGATAAAGTGATACTTGTTCAGAGGTTTAAAGCTTAAAAGAATTTATGGCTACTGTCCTTGAAAATGATGTTAATAAAGTTGAGGAAATCACAAAACCCTTAAAAAATGATGTTAATAAAGTTGAGAACCAGTTACATATATAGAAAGCTTACTTGCCATGTTTGTTAGAATCATAATGAGACTACTTCACATTTTTTATTACACTGTAAATTTGCACAGACAGTATGGGGGAAATCATATTTCCAGGTTCCTATCCTCTTCCACCATAATTTAGAAACATGGCAAGCCCTAATTATGGAACTTTAGAGCATAAATGTAAATAACCGAATTACAATAACTCTATGGAAAATATGGAAGGCGCGGAATGGGGTGGATTGGGAAAATACTCAACAATCGGCCGAGGACGTGGTCGCAACAGTACAGAGTCACCTCCATAGTTGGTCGACCGCACACAGAGGATCACCTGCCCACCTAATCCAGCCCCCACACGTGTGAAGGGATGGGCCCCACCGCCGACATTGTGGGTCACTATAAACGTTGACAGGGCGGTTTTTGTTGATACGACCCAGTTGGGATGGAGTTGGATTTGTAGATCGGGCACAGGCTGTGTACTGGAAGCTCAGAATGAGATAATGCAGAGACAACTAGGAGCCGAATTCACCGAAGCCACTACTATCCTGGAAGCCCTAAAGTGGACCCGTGCACAGGGTCATCCGAAGGTTTTGATCCGAAGCGATGCTCAGTATGTGGTAAACCTGATTCTGAATTTCATCTCACTATTTTCTCCTCTGGGTCGGGTCATTGATTGATGTCGATCTACTTTATTATCTCTCGAGGATGTCAAACTCGAGTATATTCTTAGGACAGCGAACAAAGCAACCCACTGACTAGCTTGGGAAGTCTGTTCTGTGTTTGTCCAATCGTGGTCCGGTTTTACTATACCGGATGCATTATTATGTATTCTGCAACTCTTTAAATATATGAGAATACACCTTCCGTTTTAAAAAGGAAAAAATTCTTCACAAAAATAATATTTATTGCTATAGTTGCTTGAATGCAACACATGAATAAAGAAGAGAGTAGACATGAGACTGACAATTTAAAACATATTTGCACCACTAAGACTATTGTAGATGGCACACGGTAGGCTATGAACTCTGAACATTCAAACTCCGATTAATATTCTCTTCTCCAGATAACAATGTAAGAGACAAAACAAGCTCTGAGTTATTAGGGGTTGATGTTCATGAAGCAACTTCACCACTGCACCAATGATAAGATATTTTGTGAAATGAATTAATGGCATGAACAAACTGGAAATGACCAATCGGAGACTTGAACCGGAGAATGTATCCAAGTCCAACGCCAGATCCTGGTTTCCCATGCCTCAGTGCTGGATTTCCTAAAATTCTCAAATCAAACTAAGTATCAGATGCTTCTAATTATTCATATTATTTCCATTTAAACTTGAAATTTAATATGAAAAGGCATGTTTAAGCTCACCTGGTACATGCTGAGCAGAACCCATGTCAGTTCCGCAGTCAAAGAACACTGCACCATCCAACATCTTGTTCTGAATGCAATAACCAAGCTTGTCAAGGACTGTGAATAGTAGTTGAAATCTCCACAGCAATAGCGAGTAATAAGTTAGGGGAAAAAAGGCCAGTGACTTTCAAGGAATGAAATGGTAATGAACTTGTGCCATTTTACAAAAATATTATGAAGAATTGACCCATGATCTTCACTTTTTATTATCCTATGTCATACAAAGACCACCAAAACCCAACCTGAAGTGCATCATGATAAGCACGGTCTTTGTGACCTTACTCCCAAACTTCCACATGCCATCGGACGATCTGCATATCATTGACTCTTGAGTGTTGGGAGACCTGGGTTCAAGCCCCAATCCTCCCCCCCGCCCCAACTCTCCCCCAACTCATGCTGGGCTTCTCTCTCAAAAGGTGGGGTCAAGTGGCAATATGAAACTCCTTTCTATGTAAGGGTGGCTCTTAAGCCCTTCATACATCAATCTTAATAATTAAAGTGTTAGTGCTCTCTTACTTCTATATAAGTAAGGTTGATTGCTACATTTACTTGGTAGTTGGTACACTATTTCCCGAGCCAAAAAAAAGGGAGTAACAAGGATGAGAAAAGGTTCAAATGATGTAAGAACTAGAAACTCAAACAAAAGTTGCAACACTACTCAATGAATCCAGGTAGTTCAACCATGGTTATGGGCATGGCATTATACAGATGATGTACCAAAGAATATTCAATGCAGCACATATGTTGGAAACAAGTTTTTGGAATGTGAGTTCCTAAATTAAATGAAAAAAAAAACATTACATACCAAAGGGAAGGTCAATTCACTGTTAGCAACCAAACATGATCTCCCAGACCCAACTGCGCCCTCGCCGTATCCTCGAACACTGCCAAAACCTCCAATAGCAAATGCTTGATAAGGAGCCATGTCCCCAACAATGGAGCCACCTGTGAGGCTATCAGAGGAAAAGTTAGGACTGACACGACTTGTACAAGTTATGCACTGTAGTTTGATATTACTAATACAAAGCATGAAGACACAATATATATTCTCACAGTAAATGAACCTTTCATGATTGTCTAAGCAACCCTCTTCAAGCAAAACCAACTGTGTCTCTCAAGTATAAATCATGATTTTCTATGCTTTTGTTCTATATATGTACCGCATTGCCATATCTCTTTTTTATTTCCTTTGCCTCATTGGGAATCACTAGCAGTAGTAGCTGGCTTCAATGCACAGCCCCTTGAGCCTTCCAGGGTATTCAGAACTGTCTATTGCAGTTCTATCTAATACCTTTCACTAACCTCAGCTATGAACTATTAAAATTAGAATATTTCCTTTCCCTTAATGACTTCACTTCCTCATTGTATTTCTCATCATTAGCACTTCCCAGTTTTGCTTACCACCTTTTGTCCAAGCATTTACAAATATGCAAATTCAATTGAAGAACCAAAGTAAGCATCACTAACCTTGTCAACAGTAATGCTGGCCCCAATTTAACTCCATTAGATGCAACAAATTTGAACCGATTGAAGATTGGCCATGTAGATAGACCTGGAACTGGAATCCCCTGTTCAATTTGTACAGTAAACTGAATGCAAGACAAAGTTGTGGTCAGTTAAATCATCTTGGGCACTCAATATGATGAAATTATTTGGGTAAAGAGTGCAGACATATTACATGAGAAAATCTGTGATCATTTTGCTTTTCAAGTCGAGATTCTTGCCTCAAAACTATCATGTTGTCATAAGGATTTCCACTGCATGACATAATTCACAGATCATTAGCAATCAGATTACCTGAAAATGTTGAAATACAGCAAAAACCAGAATTACCTCCAAGTGATAGGAAAACCATCAAGATCTCTGTTTATGGATCGCCCATCATCTGTTACCGGGCGAATGTGCTGCAGAGCATATTAATTTCATGTTGAAATCAACACAAAAGCCAAATAAAATTGTTCATATTACAAGAAAATAGATGCGTGATAATAGCATGAAACTCCAACCTCAAATTTTATACTGGCTCTGCTGCTCCAGCTAGAACTTGCAGGCTCATTCAGATCCAAGCCCACCGAAAATCGGGATAAATTCACACCAACACTCCCTGAACTGGAGAAATCATCCATGGGCATACCATGGACTCCAAGTTCAGGTGAAAGAGAATGCTGGTCACAAACAATAACAAACATCTAATTAAGTACATATGAATTCTTATTGTAATCAAATTTTTAGGACACGTTTGCAATTGATTTCTCAAACCATGCCTATTGCTAATACAAATTGTAGTCTTCCATCTTTCTCCATCCTAAAAGTAAAAGATTATGATAACCACTAGAAAGAAGAATGTACAGACCTGGATGACAAAAGGCTTTTGCGCAAGCCACTTGGGGTTTGGCGTCCGATAAACTAATGCAATATTTGAATCATATAGCCCCTTATCCCATGAAACATCAAGTTTGTCACTCCCACCAGATAAGTCTGAGTGCTTGATACAAAGACTGCAATACAGAAACCAAATCAGAGACTACTCAGATGCTCTAATTCTTAGTTTGGTGAGTTTGGTCCAGTGGAATGAGACATTTTATTCCCTTGATACTTGGAAAACAAAAAGAATAATTAAGCAAGCTGATAGATATGGTATAGGTATATTTGATTAAGAAAAGTGCCCTCTATTCCTCTTCTCAATTTGGCTGAAAATTGAAAACAGGAGCAAAACATGTTTCTAGGAAAGAAGCATTTTTTAAAAAAGTTTCAATTGTTAAACCCAGCTGGTCATTTCCACAAACCCAACCAACATTAAAAAAGAAGAGAAAAATGTCCTCTAAAAACCAACAAAGACCAAAGAAGAAGAAGAAGACTATGAATCAAATAAGCACCCACTGAAAAGCTCCAGTCATTCTTTTCCAACAATTTGCTCATACTTAACACACAATTCTAAGTGGATATAAATGGAGACTAAGCCGAGAATCATACCTTCCAATTATCAGTGAAAGAGGACCGCCAGAACTCCTGCTAGAAAAACAAATACTCAGATAGATGTCCTGTCCCGTAACAAGAGAAAAGAGAGAGAGACAGAAATTGGACAAGTGAAGCCACCTGAAAGGAGGAAGCATCAGAGCAGCACAGAGCTTGTGCATGAAATCAACATTGAAATCAATCTTGGCTGCTCGTTCACACACAACACCAGCACATAGCCCACATTACCATCATCAGCAGCAGCAAGAGCGACAAAAACATAAATAGAGAATCAAAAGTGAGGAACAAGCACAGACCCACTATAATTAAAGCGATTACCAAATGAAAAACACTGAATTTGAATAACATCGAATGGAGTGAAAGAGGAAGAGAGAAGAAAGGAGAGACCTTTGCCGGCATGGACGCTCTTCTGAGCTCCCATCGAGGTCCTCGTAGAGCAGCTTTGGCTCCAGATTTTAGCATTGAAGCCGCTCGCAGACTTGCGTCGATACAAAAATAATAGATAAAGGAGCGAGCCGTGAGAAGAGGTTTGTGCTTTGCTTGCGAGCTGTGCCTCTCCCTTGCTTCTCCACCGGTGCTTCCCTACACGTGCGTGCTCTGAATCGCTACTCCTTTTCTCGAGAAAGAAAATATAAAATATGAAGTTGATTTCAAGATTTGCTGTCCTACATACTTGGGCCACTAGATGGGCCTCAAAAGCCCAAACATTTATGTACTCTTGTTTCAAGCTTGTTACATTTATCCATGAAGGGCCTGCCAAAGAATGATCTTTTAGCGAAAGAAATATTTTATTAATTGCGATCATTACTAGAACATAGAGAAAAACAGTGGAAGATCAGATTATTTGGAAACACCCTTGTAATTAATCATCTAACTATAATCGAGGTATAGACAGTTTTGATATAAAAGCTAGACACCAACACAAAGAAATTAATAAGAAAATACACAGAAATCAATCCCTATTCGACTTGAAAGCGATCATGGGTGCCTATGTATGGTTTAAACCTCAACCAAGGTTAACCATATATTTATTATACTTATTTGTCTCACTGAAGGAAATTTTTGTAATGTTTAGGATGAATAACGCTCAGCTTGATTGGTTTTTATTTATTTTAAAGTTTGAAACTTATATTTTGGATGAGAAAATGTTTTTTTTGGACAGAAATAGAAAATAATAATTTTTTAAAATACGATATAAAAAAACTACCATACAATTTAAATAAGTTCAATACAAATTAAAAAAGAAAGATTAAAAAAAATAGAATCAATATTTAAACCCATGAAGAGGAAGATTGGAAAATAATAGGATAATTATTTCATCCCTTGAGGAGCTCTCTAGTCTTAAAATCTATTTCTAGCCTCCTATTGACGTCGTTCTTATCAACCGACTCTCATGTCCTTAATGTGATCTCTTTGTCCCTCTCGACCTTCCTACTATTTATAGAAGATTTTGCAACCATGCCTCTAAGACCTTCCTCAGCTTTTGTTAAGCTAAAGGGGGCTTGAAATCCTCCCAAACCAAAACTAAAGCTACTATGATGTCCTTTCCAAAGATTTACAACTCTGCTTTAGGTCGTCCTCTCATTTGTGAGCCAACCATGCCATTGCTACTTACGATGCAACCCAATTTGCGGCGGTTCATACACTATTGTCATCCTTGGCGGAGGTCGCACATAACCATCAAAGCGGGCTCGAAACTTGTGTTATGAGGTAGTTTTAACGATCCCTATCACAACCTCCGGATGCCCCTCGCCCTCCGATCACATTTGGTGGTGGCCATGTTCCTCCAAATCTCTCGGTGGGGGTTAACTTCGACCTCTCTACATGAGATGCCCCAATTAGGGTTTGACCCTCGACATCAAGAGCCAGCACCCTCGGTATCAGCAGACTCCTCTACCAATCTCTCCCTCCCATCGTTTATGTCGTCCCTTGTCATGGACACCCCTCCGACGATAGTGGATGATCTGTAGGAAGAACTATCGGCATGCTTCTACGCCATAGACGAGGGTGTCGTTGTTGAGGTCGCGTTCACTCTAGTTTCTCCATAATTCCTTGCATACATGCAATATGGTATGGTCGACAGGTTTCTTACGAGCCGAACATACAAGAAGAATATCATGTTGAAGGTGGTCACTGAAGCTTGGGGCATGTTTGCAATAACGCTTGTAATCAAGGATATGGAGATGGTAACATTCTTGTTCTATTTCAGTTCCCAACAAGTTAAGGATTGGGTCCAGCAAGGAAAATCCTGGATTGATCATGACCCGTTGATTTGAAGGGATATCACTGACCTAGTATGGGTGTCAATCCCCCAGTTGGATCGGATCTAATTATGGGTCCAAGTTAGGAGCATCTCGTCTTTGGTCATGACCCGAAGTATGGGGACCCTGATAGGCAACACCCTAAGATAATGTGTGTATGTCCCGTGTGATCAATGAGGATTTTGTTGGGAGGCACAGTTCGGGACCAATTCTGGATGCCTCTAGATCGCTCACTCTAACGCTCAATGGTGTTATGACTTCAGGAATTCTGACAATCGGTAAAGGTGAGTCTTACTATGACAGATTTCCAATATTTTGTTTCAATTGTAGGCAAATAGCGCATTCCGTTTAGGAATGTGATAGGGAGACTTTGGGAGTTCCCATATTTGATCTATCTCTACTGTAGAGAAGATTGTGACTGACTAAGTCAAAGCCTCACACCAACACTTGGAGTGCCCCACAGGTTTTGAACATGTGACACCAAGCATTTTACTTGCCGCCCACCACATCCAAGGACGGGATCCCTAGTAACACCAAACATCTTACCTAACCCGCAAATAGGAAGGTTAAGTGAGACTTGGGATCGAGTTATTTCCCATTCCGGTGGGACTATTGGTCTTGTGGCGAGACCCTTACACCCATTAGTGGCTGCCCTGGCTGAGGATGTGGCCAGGAAGAGGGCATCTACAAACGAATCACTCCAATATCAGGCGAGCGCTGGTAAGTAGCCTCGCCAAATCCAACGATTGGTGAGTAGATATTCAAGGTCCTAAGGCGGGAGAGGACCCCAAATCTAGTTTGGATTCCTTTACCTTATGTTGAGACTTTTGTTCGATCGCATTCCCCATAAGAAACGAGTCCTCACTATGACATCAAACATCGTTTAGGCACCATCCTAGGTAGAGTTCTTCAGTTGGTTATGTCTTTACAATTTTTTTATCGTAATTTATGTTCCCATTTCAAAACCGAATTTGTCTTCAACAACTGTTTTAAAGCTTATGAATGGGAGGTCGAGATCGTATATTTTTGTTGGCATTTTTTTCTTTTTGATTAATAATTTAAGAATCCTTGTCGCTTAAAAAAAGAAGGAAGATTGAACTTCATTGAAATAGGTTGACTGTGAAATACATGGGTTGAAATAAAAAGGATTTGACTCAAAATTTTGAGATTTAGGTACAACTTTGAGGGTGATTGTTTTTTTTTTCAAATACAATATACAAAATCGATCATGTGATTTTTTTCCGTTTCTCTGTTTTGGATTGATCAATTTTTCTTCTTATATGTAGCCCTTTAGTTTAGGAACATGGATGTTTTATCCCTTAATTTATATATTTTAAAATATGGACCTGATCCAAAAAGTACTTTCTTCTCTTTCTAAAAAAAGGCTCCAACCTCTCTTTGTATTTACCAAACCCTACCCCTTTACCTTCGGTCGTCGCCTCTAGTGTCTTTTTTAGTCTTTACTGGAGCCAGCGAGGATGGCGGTGGTATCGCTTCACTCCCCATCCCACTTCTTCTCTTCTCCACTCCCCCCCCCCCTCACTTTGTTACTCAGATTTGAAGACACACAGATCTAAGAATCGGTTCTTCCCTTCCTTTTCTCTCATTTTCCCATTTCATCCTTTCTTCTAACTCTTTCTCTTGTGGTTCTGCTTCTCTGGTCTTGTCTTTGAGGACTCACAACGCGTCGGATTTGTTTCTCATGTGTTCCGTCGAAATCTCCACAGATATGGGAGTTGCTAGCCATCGTTGAGTTGTTTCAGATCCACCGTGGGAAGGGTTTCCAGTTAAGGATTTGTTGTGGACTGAATAGCATGGTGTTTGGCTCCGGTGGAGGGTACATCGATTGGATCTGCCCTCGGCTTCCCACTCCCTAACTGCCTTACGGATGAGATCTTCTTATCCGAGTTTGGTATGACAATGTCTCATACTCTCCTACCTTCTACTAATCATTACACTTCGTTTCTCCTATCAATTAGTCTTATGTTTCCTCGTCCTTGGTGGGAGGCCGAAGTCTCACGGTAGGTGTTGACCATTGTGGGGTGTTTAATTCCTCGGCTTGTTTGAAGAATTTCTTGGTAGGGTTATGTGGTGATTAGGAGGTAGATTTTTGGGTGGGGGTTTGTTTTATCCTGGCCCCCTTATTAGGGTTGCTACCTGATATTAGTCGATAACGACGTACTATTTCGGTACTTGTGGTCAGGTGAGATAGTTGAGGGAGTGTTGGTGTCTATTGGTAGGGGGTTCCTATAGTTCTGATGCAGATGTGGTGGTATTGGAATGGCTTCACGTTGGTGGTTGGTGTTTAGTGGTTTTTTGGCATGTCACTGCCAATTGATCTTCAATGTTGTAAAATCAGGGTACCTAGACCTTTTTCTTAGTTTTGGTTGGGTTTGATGTTTGTCTGTTCTGTTTTCTTCCCAATATTAGGATTACTACTGTTTGCTTCTGGGTAAATAAATCCAGGTTATTAGACTTTTTTCGATCTTTGTCGGGTACTGATTTGAAGTGTCTTTATAGAAATACTCGGGTTTGTATCGAAGGGTTATCCTATTTGTTCTTTGTTTTCTTTTCAAAAACATTAGATTATTATTAATATATTTACCTTCCATTTAAATTCTTAGACTATATTAAATGTTATAAAGACACATAATACTGTATCTTTTCAGCCTGATTTAATTTTTTTTTGAAACATGATAAGAACTTTTATTATTTGAACTGTTGTAAAATAGACACAAGTGCATCCATAATAGTAAAGCCGGACCACAAAAGGACATGCGAAGAACGGGCTTCCCAGGCTAGCCAATTGGCTGCACCGTTTACTGACCTAGAGATATACTCGAGTTTGACATCCTCGAGAGTAGCTAACAAGGTCCGGCAGTCGTCTACCAACCGGCCCAAAGGGGAGAAGACCTGATGTGTTCCTTGAATCAAGTGCATCAGGTACTGGGCGTCGCTCTGTATAATGACCCTGAAGGAGTGCGATGCTTGGATCCATTCCAGGGCCTGCCAGAGTGCCATTGCCTCCGAGTATTCAGGGTTTAGGGAACCACTCCAACATCCATTCCTCGCTTCCCGGACCCCCCTTGTTTCCGTACGACATATCCAACTCCAGCCAAATTGACCTGAGTCCGCAAAGGTCGCTCCATCTACATTGATCAAGGACCAGTTAGGAGGAGGTGGCTTCCAGCTAGTTTTCCTGTGTTGGGGAATAACGGTGGGTTTCGGTCGATCATTCTGTGCTTCTGACCTGCTATACTGATTACCGAGGACCGTAGCAACCAGCTCTTGTGGAATGGAGATAGCCTGGTCCCAGACCATTGCATTCCTCTCTTTCCATATTTCCCACAAAAATAGACATGCTTTACTCCGGGCCAAGGGATCCGGTAACAGAAACAGGGCAGAAAGCCAATCATGTAGCGAGGCCGACAAGGGAACAAGGGTTGGTAAACCTGCAATGTCCCAGACAGATCTTGCAAAGGGGCACTGTAGCAGGAGATGGTCCGTAGATTCATGTGCGGTCTGACACATTTGGCAAGTGTCCGGAATTGGGACAAACTTTGTACGGAGATTCACCGTTACCTGTAGGGTACCAGAAAGAGCTCGCCAGAGGAATACCTTAATGAGGGGTTGAATGTCTTGGTCCCATATTCATGTCCAGACAGTCGTACCTGCCGATACGTGCCAACGGCCATTCTCTCTGGATAACGCCCTGTAACCTTCTTTGACTGAATAAACCCCTCGGATATTAAACTTCCATGACCATCTATCTGCGTGCTGGGGAAGTGGCGGGGGCACCAGTAGGATATCCTCAACAATGGACGGAGGAAGGTTTTGTTGTAGTTTCAGTACGTCCCATTGATGAGTATATGTGGCCCAGTCTGACACCCTCAGAGCCGGAGTGATACAAGTATGAAGCGGGATGACCGGATTGTTCCCCATGAGCCATGGGGAGCCCTCAACCATAGTAGAACAGCCATCCCCAATAGTTCGGATCAATCCCCCTCGGAGCAGTCCCTGGGTTGCACGGAGTCCCATCCAGACCTGACTGGGCCCATTCCCTCCCTCCGCTGAGAGGAAGTCGCTTCGGATAATACCGTGCCTTGAGGATACGGGCAACCAAACAATCGGGTTGGGATAAGAGCTTCCACCCCATTTTTTCCAGCATTGCAATGTTCATGTCCCTCATGTCCCGGAAGCCCATCCCTCCATCCTCCTTTGGCATGCACAGTTTCGCCCAGTCCAGCCAAATAATCGGTCTCGTGCCTCTAGGGGTACCCGCCCACCAATACCGAGCTAATGCGACGTGGATCTTATTGATAGATTCCCTAGGGAACATGAACACACTCATCGCATAGATCGGCATAACTTGGAGTACTGACTTGATCATCACCTCCTTACCCCCTGCAGACAGCATCTGACCATCCCAGGTTCCAATCTTGGCCACGATTCAGTCGCACATAAATTGAAGACTCTGGCCTTTTCGTCGGCCCAACATATTGGGAACTCCCAGGTACTTAGTCGGACCAGAGATTTCTTGAATCCCTAAGATGTCGCAGCATACCAATCTGTTGGCCGATGTTGTATTAGTGCTGAAAAATATGGACGATTTACCTTTATTGATGACCTGGCCCGAGAGACGGCGAAACGTATGGAGGATTTGGTTCATCTGTGACGCCTCTTCTCGATCCGCCCTGCAGAAGATATAGCAATCATCCGCACAAAATATGTGGGAGACAAGCGGTGCCCCTCTGGCCACCGAGACTCCGTGAATATTTCCAGCCCTCTCAGCTTGGTTGAGCATACGGGATAGACCCTCCATACAAAACAAGAATAGGTACAGATATAAGGGATCACCTTGCCGAATACCCCGTCCTGCTGTAAATGGTGTCATATGCTTTCCATCAAAACTCACTGTATATTATATGGAGCGCATGCAAGCCAAGACCATAGCCCGCCACCCCATATCGAATCCAAAAGCTCCCATCATAGATAACAGGAAAGACCACTCCACCATGTCGTAGGCCTTGCTCATATCCAGTTTTAAGGCCATAAATCCTTGTTGCCCTTGTGTTCTGCGCCGGAGATTATGTATAATCTCATAGGATATAATGACATCGTCCTGAATGTGTCTGCCTGGCACAAAGGCTCCCTGTTTTGTAGAGATAATCGGGTCCAGGAGTGGTTTTATCCGGTTCGCCAGAACTTTAGAGAGGATTCGAAATATAACGTTTCACAGGGCGATCGACCTCATTTCTGCAATCTTCTTTGCCCCTGGATCTTTGGAATCATGATCAGAGTGGTTTTTTTAACATCATGGTCAATGGTACATGTCGCCACTGCAGTACGGACAAAATCTATCACCTCCGGAGACAACGTGTCCCAGAAGTGTTGAAAGAATTTCGGATTAAGTCCGTCGGGACCGGGAGATTTTGACGGTCCCATTTGGAATACTGCATGACGCACTTCCGCGTTCGTTACCCTCTTGGTCAGTTGCATATTTTGTGCCGAGGTGATCATACACGGGACAGACATGGGGAGATCATAATCTGTGATGTCGCCTGCCGTGAAGATGTTGGCAAAGTAGGAGTGTAGTAACTCACTCATTCCCGTATGCTACTGCAGTTCCACCCCTTCATCGTTGATCAAAGTCTTCAGTTTGTTTTTAGTCTGCCGCTTCGTAGCCGATCTCTGAAAGAACTTTGTATTTCGGTCCCCTTCCCCGAGCCATTGTTGTTTCGCTCTCTGACGCCAGAACTGTTCCTGTGTTGCCAAAGCCTTATTGTACTGCTTCTGGATTGCCAAGCGCCGTTTGATACCTTGTCTATCAGTCCGACCGTTTAGTTCGGCTAGTGTCCTCTGTAAGCGTCTGTTCTGGTTAATATTGTCCCGATAAAATGTCTGGCCCCAGTCATCCAGCGAAACCCCGATATCTTTGATGTGATGTTTGATGTGGCGGTTCCCTGGCTGACCCCATTCAGATTGGACCAGCGTGCCGCATTCAGGATGGTCTAACCACATGTTCTTGAACCGAAACTGGCGAGGCCGACGTTCCACCGGGTCCTTCTGGAGCTGGAGCAGGTTGGGCTTGTGGTCCGATGTTGAGACTCCTAGGTTCTGTAATGACACGTCCCTGAACCGAAGACGAGCCTGCGGAGAGATGAAGGCCCTATCCAGTTGACATTCCACCTGCGTCTCAGGGTCCTGACCACGGGACCACGTGAACTGATACCCCTGTAATGACACCTCTTCCACGTCAATATCAAAGATGGCCTGTTGGAAACCTTGCATAAGGGCTAAAGGGTAAGCCCGACCCCCTCGTTTTTTCGAAGGTCGGAGGATACCGTTGAAATCCCCCAATAGGATCCACTCTACCGGCGCCGGAATTGTGGCCAATTGCCTTAAGTTGTCCCAAGTCATATGACAGTTTTCCCAGACTTGTTCCCCGTAAATGCCTGTGAACCGAAATGGTACCTCTTGTCCAATCTGGATTATCGTATCGGTATTAGTTTGCTGCATCGACGGGACCCTAACCGTACATTTTTCAGCCCATAACATCATGATCCCCCCTTTGTTCGACGGGGGACGAAGACCCGGGATGGCATGTGGGATGATACTCGGTATACCTGTACCACCATGAAAACCTAATGTTCTGCGTAGAATAGCGAGGCGGGACCTCGAATTACGGACATCCACATGTCGGGTTTCAGTCAAGAATAAAATGTCGGGTCTGAAACGGCCTACCAGATCCTTCAACTGGCGCCGATTGTGATCTGTTCCCAGCCCCCGGCAATTCCAAGCCAACATAGTCGGCATTACAATAAATAAACAGGAACCCTAGAAAAAAGAGCAGGAACGATGGTACCTGTCGGCGTCACGGGCGATGGAGGAAGCACGGCAGTCCAACCGGAGACGTCCGGTGTCCCGTTAACCGGCTTCTTCCCCGACTTCACTAACAGCAACGGGAGGTCAGGGATCGAGGGATCGAAAGAGGTGATGAACAGTAACAACGTTCAATCGAAGATGAGGGCAGAGACGGGTTCTGTGGCAGGGATTTGGAAGGAGATCGGATTGGAGTGAGGGCGGCGAGATCGACGGAGGCAGAGAAGGTGGCAGTGATCGCCGGCGGCGGGGATCATGACGGCGGTAAACCCTAAGTAGGGTGGGTCAGGAACCTCTCCTAGAGGTGTGTGAAGAGCTTTTTATTTTATTATTATTATTACTTTATGAAATATGAGTTTATCGAATCACCCTGATTTAATAAGAGTTTGACAATACCGATTTTAGCAACCTTTATATCCAAGTTCATACTTTACATATCCTTGTCAGGGTTAATAGATCCCTACGAATCAGCTACACTGTTACAGACACTTGTCCACAAATGTTTGTGCCTCCTAGGGGTGGGCGTCGGCCGGGCTCCGACACTATTTTGATTTATTTATAACCAAACCGAGAGGACCGGTTACATGGAATCTATAACCGGCACCGGCACCGGGTTCTACCGGCCCAATGGGCCTTAAATTATAGCCCAATTTTTAAACAAAAATACACATGTTTCTGATAGTTTCCAATCCTATAATAACAAAACCTGTCCATTTTCAACTGCAACATAAACAATCAAATAGCTTCCTAAAGCTAATGCCTCAGAAATCAAAAGAGTATTAGTTTTACAATTTAGGTCCATTAAATTCACAAAAACATAACTAATCATATTACAAAAAGAAAAAAATATATGCATGTTATTATTATAACAACAGAAAACCTGTCCTTCAAATATCAATTCCAAAAGTGCCAAAGCAAATGGTACCTGTCAAAAAAGATAAAAAGATTAGAATGGGCTGTAAAATAAATGGACTAAAATAAATCAAGGTTAGATAATGGATGAAATAAGAGAGATGAAGAGAAATTGGAAACTGAAACAGAGAGAAAGAGAACGGTTAGAGTTATATGGTGAGTCATGAATTAAAGTATTTATAGAGTGGTGAGGAGTGTGACTTAGGGTTAGATAATGGACATGACTGTAAAATAAATGGACTAAAATAAATAAAACAAATGGCAGTCCATGAGATTTAAAAACAATTCAAGGTTTATGAAGTGAAAGTCCGGTCGGTCGGTTTTTTTCGGTTTGAAAGATAAAAAACGAACCCCACCCGACATGCCACCGGTTTTACAATTTTTTAACCGTAACCGTCACCGGTGACACCGGTGATGGTTTTTCCGGTGTCGGTGTCGATCGGTTTGGTCGGTTCCGGTGATGTTTTGCCAGCCCTAGTGCCTCCTAATCATAAACTAACATATATTAATATATAGTGTGGGTTGTTTGTTCATATGAATATACGATTCATGTAGGTGATGAAGGTCTCTTGGAGCAAAAGTTGAAGGAGTATTCGTTGTTATGGAACAAAGTGGGAGAGTGAACTGGCAGATGATTTTTCCATGTGGCAATGTCAGAAACTCCCTCATAAAGATACTCGCATTTTATCCAATCAAAAGAGTTCATAAATATTTAAATATCTCATTTAAGCCAGCTATTATCCCCGACGTTATTGTCGTCCACGCGTCTCTTCGGTGCTTGGTTTGCACTTCCTGAATGGACTGCGCCTTTGATCCCTTTGGTTACATTCACTTTTGTTTAGTTATTTTAAGCCATATGTCACGGCTGTTACCAACAGTGTTCTAAAAATAAGTTAGTTAATTCAAACGAACAGGCGCGTATTAGAGCATACACATTGAAACGGAGCAGATAGGGGCAGGAGCAAAGGAACAGGTGACCGGGGTTCGGGGTCTGGGTTCCCTTGATGTGGGGAGGTGTGGGCGCTGAGCTCGGGGTGTGATCTCGCGTCTCGCGTGGACAGGGCAAGAGCACGAAGCATAATCGTGCCTCGCTCTCCTCTTCTCTGCTGCTGACGCGTGGCGCTGGGGGCAAAAAATATCGACCGTTGGAGGCCAACGGTCTTCAACGGCTAGTTTTTTTTAATAAAAATTAAAAACAAAAACAAAAACCTCTAAATACTCCATCCCTATTTATCAAACTCACATCATTTCTATCTACATTCTCGCAACTCTCATCTTAATTTTAGTTCCTCTCTACAAAATTCGATCGATAATGTTTGATGATGGTTCGAATCCACCGCCGAGCTCACCGGAGCAACGGCAATTCACGCCGCCAGACCTCAATACGGAGGAAGAGCCGAACACCAATCTACCCGAAAGCTACCAATAGTATTTGCAAACCGGTGGTTGGCCCTCTGATGCTTTCAATCAATACATGCAAGTCGGTTGGAACCAAGGTACTTTACTTAATGAATTTTGATTATAAATGCATTTAATATCATGAATTAAATTTTTACTTATGTAGGTTAAAATTTAATTCAATTGTTAATTATGTATGTTCACTTTTAATTAAATTTAGTAGGTTGGTATGTTAAATTTTAATTATGTATGTTAAATTTTAATTAAAATTGTAATTATGTATGTTCAATTTTTAATGTCAATGTAAGTCTAATGGGACCACCGTCCAATCGAATGGGACAATTGCCCGATCAAATGTGACAATCATCCTTCCCTTTCCCACAACTATTCCGACCACCAATGTTGACCCTTACGGTCATGCGGGAAATTATTTCTCCCAACAACAACATGTCGGCGACAGCACCGAAACCCGTTTGTCGTCTACTTCATCATCCGTTTGACCGAGGGCCAGGGCGGTCCCAGAAAGGAGAATCAAGTGGCCCTTTCAGTGGACATGCTCTTGATAGCTGTCTGGCAACGCACAACAAAAGACCCCATCAGGGGAACCTCCCAAGATGGGAACACGTTCTGGTCCACTATGACCAGAAGATTTGTCAAAGATGGGAGATTCAGAGTCGAAGATTGGTTAGTGCAAGCCGTCAAGAGCCATTTTAAGAAAAGTGTGTCAAGAGTGAGGCGATATATCACACTACTGAGGAAGGAGAAGGCTGAAGATCATAGCGGCTGGAACGAAGAAAGACGATGATGAAAATGTAGGCAAAGATCATAGCGTAGGCAAACACGAGCCAAAGATTTTCAAGCTCCACCATTGGATCCATCCGTTTAAAGACGATGAGAAGTTCTGGGCAGAGGAAGGCGTTGCCGGGGGTGAACGACGACTCTTGAACGAGTCCGACAGTTACAGCACAACCCCGCCAAGTTCACTTTCCACCGATGATGAAAATGTTACACATCTCGGTGTTGACGACCAACCATCCGAAGGCCCAAGTTCCCCAATTGGCGCAAGTTCCCCAATAGACCCAAGTTCCCCAATTGGCCCAAGTTCCCCGAATGGCAAGAGTTCGCCAATTGCCACTCCGCGTGAACAACAACGCCCAATTGGTAACAAGGTCGCGAAGAGGAGGGGGAAGGCTCTCTCAGATAAAGCAGTGGTCATCGCCCAAATAGACAGTGCAAGGTGTGAAAAGGTGAAGCTTACCGCCACTCTAGACGCCAAAGTCGATAAATATATGTAGGAAATTAAAGAGCTGCAGGCCGTGGACAAGGATGACTTGACCGAGGAACAACAGGTGAATAACGCGAAAATGTTGTCTGTATATTTCGAACAAGTTGAGAAGCTTCATAGACAAATTGAAGCTATTATAAAATAATTTTATGTATTTCATTTTGTATTATTATTAATGAATGTATTATTGTAATGTTTGGGGATTAATTAAATTTCAAGTTTATTAATTAGTTTTGCATTTTTTTAATTTATATATTTTATTTCTATTTTTTTTAATTAAGTATGAATTTAACAAATTCAGCAAAAGCATAATTAATTATCGAGTAAGAACTTCAAGAGAAGCATGATCCTCATACATGCTCCTCTTGATGTGGAACACTCTCAATTTTAGAGGGGCAAGAGCACAATTCATCCCAGTCAGTAGAGGCTTCTGCACCCTGCTCCTTGCTTCATGCTCCCCTTGATGTACATGCTCTCAGCTTGAACCTCATTTCACCCTGATTACTTTGTACGAGTGGTAGTTGTAAAACTTGTAATGTGTAGAGCAAGTCCATTAGTAACATATATAAAAAAAATGTTTGTATATATGGCGTGATTATTCGGTGTGTCTATATGTGAGTCAAGAATCTCACATCGAATATTTAAGGTATAAAGAAAGACTTAATATATATCTTGGACACAGGACTTAAGAGGTTAGTCTTTTGGGTCATGTGTGTGTGTGTGTGGGGGGGGGGGGGGGGGGGACAACGTCAACGTGTATGTTATGGGCTTTTAGATGTGTGCTCCTCCTTATTAAGGTTCGGCTCTCCCCAAAAGTGGTATCAAAGCCTGAACCACGGTCGTTGCTCACATGGTGGTGGGCTCAGATAGGATGAAGTAGGCCCGCGAGGGATTGAGTAGAACATATAAAAATAAGTTGGTCTTAGGAGTGTGAGCAAGCCGATGTGATTAGGCTCAATGTGGAGAGGAAGATTGTTATATGTTTTCACATGTGAGTTAAGAGTCTCACATCAAATACTTAAGGAATAAAGAAAGACTTAATATACACACTGGACCCATGACCTGATAGGTTAGTCTTTTGGGTCAAGTGAGGTGGCCAACGTGTATATCATGGGCTTGTTGCTATGTGCTCCTCCTTAATAAGGCTCGGTTTTCCCCAACATGGGTATCAAAGACTGGTTATATAGACTCTCTCATGAAGTGGGTTGGGGTCAATCTCCTAGGGACATGATCACTTGGAAACCATAACTGGTGCCTCTCATGGTGGTGGGCCCAAATAGGGTGAAGTGGACCCGTGAGGAATTAAGTAGAACATGTAAAAGTTAGGCTTAAGAGTGCGAGCAAGCTGGTGTGATGAGTCTCAATGTGGAGGGGAAGATTGTTAGGTGTGTCCACATGTGAGTCAAGAGACACACATATGATACTTAAGGAATAAAGAAAGACTTAATATAAACTTTGGACCCATGACCTGGTAGGTTAGTCTTTTGGGTCAAGTGTGGGGGCCAACATGTATGTTATGAGCTTATAGTTGTGTGCTCCTCCTTATTAAGGATCGTTCTCCCCAATAGTGGTATTAGAGTTGGTTATGTGAACTCTCCCATGAAGCGGGTCGGGGTCAATCTCTTAGGGCCAAAAACACCTGAAAACCATGATCGTCGCTTACATGGTGGTGGGATCGAATAGGATGAAGTGGGATCGTGAGGGATTGAGTAGAATATGTAAAAAAAGTTGGTCTTAGGGCTACGAGAAAACCGATGTGATGAGACTCAATATGGAAGGTGAGATTGTTAGATGTGTCCACATGTGAGTTAAGAGTCTCACATCGAACACTTAAGGAATAAAGAAAGACTTAATGTACGCATTGGACCCATCACCTGATAGGCTAGTGTTTTAGGTCAAGAGAGGTGGCCAACGTGTATATCATGGGCTTCTTGTTGCGTGCTACTCCTTATTAAGGCCTAGTTCTCTACAACAGTGGTAGCAGAGCCTGCATCTGTAGATTCTCCCATGAAGTGGGTTGAGGTTAACCTCATAGGGACATGATCCCCTAGAAACCATAATCGATGCCTCTCATAGTGGTAGGCTTAGGATGATGTGAACCTGTGAGTGATTGAGTAGAATATGTAAAAAGTTATGCTTAGGAGTGCGAGCAAGCCGTTTTGATGAGACTCAATGAGGATAAGGAGATTGTTATGTGTGTCCACATGTGAGTCATGTGTCCCACATCGGATACTTAAGGAATACAGGAAGACTTAATATACACCTTGAAACCATAACCTGATAGGCTAGTCTTTTGGTTAAAGTGGGGGGGACAACGTGTATGTTATGGGCTTCTATTTATGTGTTCTTCCATAATAAGGCCAGTTCTCACCAATAATGGTATTAGAGCCTGATTCTGTGAACTCTCATGTGAAGCGGGTCGAGGTCAATCTCTTAGGGCCAGAAACACCTGGAAACCATGGATCGTTACTCTCATGGTGGTAAGCTCGGATAGGATGACGTGGGACCGTGAGGGATTGAGTAGAACATGTAATAAAGTTGGGCTTAGGAGTGCGAGCAAGCCGATGTGTTGTCAATCTAGAGGGGGAGATTGTTAGATGTGTCTACATGTGAGTTAAGAGTCTCACATCAGATACTTAAGAAATAAAGAAAGACTTAATATACACATTAGACAGATGATCTGATAGGCTAGTATTTTGGGTCAAATGAGGTGGCCAACATGTATATAATAGGTTTCTTGTTGTGTGCTCCTCCTTGTTAAGGCCCAGATCTCCCCAACAGTGGTATCAAAGCCTGAATTTGTGGACTCTCCCATAAAGCAGGTCAGGGTCAATCTCCTATGGAAAGGATCACCTGAAAACCATAATCGATACCTCTCATGGTGGTAGGCCCAAATAAGATGAAGTGGGCACGTGAGGGATTGAGTAAAACAGGTAAAAATTAGGCTTAGGAGTGCAAGCAAGCCGTTGTGATAAGACTCAATGTGAATGGGGAGATTGTTAGGTGTGTCCACATGTGAGTCAGGAGTCTCACCTCATATTTTGAAGGAATAAAAAAATACTTAATATAATCTTTGGACCCCATGACATGATAGATTAGTCTTTTGGGTCAAGTGTGGGGGGAAAATATGTATGTTATGGGCTTCTAGGTGTGTGTTCCTCCTTATTACGCACCAGTTCTCCCCAATAGAGGTATCAGAGCCTAGTTCTATGCACTCTCCCAAGAAGCGAGTCGAGGTCAATCTCCTAGAGACATGAGCACCTGGAAACCATCTTTGTTTCCTTTCATGGTGGTGGGACAAAATAGGATGAAGTGGGACCGTTAGGAATTGAGTAGAACAAGTAAAAAGTTGGGCTTAGGAGTGCGAGCAAGTCGGTGTGATGAGACTCAATGTAGAGGGGAAAATTGTTAGGTGTGTTTACATGTGATTCAAGAATCTCACATTGGATACTTAATGAATAAAGAAAGACTTAATATACACCTTGGACACATGACCTGATAGACTAGTATTTTGGGTCAAGCGGGGGGGTGGGGGTGGGGGGGGGGGCAACGTGTATGTTTTGGGTTTCTAGTTGTGTGCTGCTCCTTAATAAGGCTCATTTCTCCCCAACATTGATTATAGAAGAAAAAAATAATAGTTATGATGCACATTATTTAATTGGAGCATCTACATTTCATGGTCATTTGTGTTATATTTTGTCAACAAATTCATCGAAATAGGTATTGTGATACAAACTGTTTGACGATTTAACGTTGTAGTCATCCATAGAGTTCAAGACTACGAATTTATCGTCGAAGCTAGGGAGATGAGAATTGGATTCTAAATTGTCTTCAATGGTTTTAGTTGTTATTGTCAATCTCTCATTGTCATGTATTGGTTACGTTCGCAAAAAAATAGTTCTTGAAAATTATTGTCTCATTCCCCTTGTCTGTAAGCCAAACACTCCCTACCCTTATTCTTAATTTCAATAAATCCTCTTCTAAATTTGATCTATTTCAATATATTAAACACTCTCAGTCCATTAGTCACATATTGAAAATGTTTGAAAATTTCAACTCCCACTACTATATGATTATGTTCCCGATTCTCAACCTCCCATTCTCAAATTTCAAACACTTCTTACCACCCCAATTTAGTTCTCAAGTTTTAAGGTGGTCAATCCTTCATCTTCTCTAGTTTGGGGAATTAAAGAGACATGTGTCAATTAAGAATAATCAGTCAACAATGATGAAATAATAGAGGAAGAAGCAGTTAAGGTATATTTTGCAACTCCACCTCAATTGGATCCTCATATGTGCTTCACCCATTTCGTTTCGAGGCATGTTCCGTCACGCACTACAACAAGTAGGTCTTGAGGTCCATCTTTCATAACCCATGTCAATCCATCCCCATCTCCCATTCCTAGGGTTTCTCATTATAAGATCCTTTAGTCCAACGACAAAAAGTATCGACTTGCTAGCACATGGATCAACAATTCAACCAACCTTACATTTGGCACCATAAAGAAGTCTAATAAGTATTGGAGTATCGTATATTATGAATTCAATACATGTCAAAGCTCAGTCCAATATAAAAGCTCAAGTTGATAGGCGAAGACATCAATATGTTTATCAAGTGGCCAAAACATCAACATATTTTCGATGTGGGACACATACTTGAACACCCCCCTCGCGTGTGGGCCTCGTACGTGGCACATTCGGGCATCGAGGGGAGGTTTATTAACATATGCCCAAACCAGCCCTGATACCAAGTTAAAGCTCGATGCAATGTTCACCTCCTTCAATCACGATCCTCGAATTGTGGTCATGTATGATACATAGCTCATCAGTTGTTGTAATAAAGTAATCCAAGGTAGCAAGTAATAATGAAAATAAAATGAGATTACCGTTCAGATCAGGAACATGCAGCACATCCTTCATAATCAAATCATCACTTAAGATGATCGTGCCTTCCTTAATTGTCATCGTTTGGTTTCCATTTGGTAACCCAATTGATGATGGAGAAATATTGTACAAACTTTGCAATAAGGAAATATTTTCAGCCATATGGTTTGAACAGCCAGTGCCAATTATCCATTAACATGTCTTATACTTACCATTATGCGTATGAGTAACATCATTAAGCTAAGATGGGTTTAACATGACCAAAAACTGATGCCATTGTGCATCCCATTACGATTAGGTGCGTCAATGTGTAGGCCTAAGGTGCTGTCAGAGGATTGATCAACAACATTAGCCACATTTCCACGACCACGACCATTTCTCCTGCCACCACGAGTGTACTTGCCACCACCCTTAACCGTTTCCCTATTTTTATAATTCCATCAACCAGGAAATCCTAGAAGCTGAATTTTTTTGTCTTTGTTGTGCCGACTTCCGTTACAATAAGAGCATGTGTTAGTGAAGCGAGACTTGTTGCCCTCCATGGTATGCGTTCCACCACGCACACGAGCATTTACTTGCATCGCGAACCCCACGACCTCAACTTTCTTGTTACCTTGAAAAATAATAGAGTGGTGGTGTTTCTCAGTCAATGCCTTGGAAAATACCGTGTTAAATGGAGTAAGGAGTTCTTGCATCAAAATCTGATAACAGACTGTATGCATGTATGAGTAAAGACCAATTAAAAATTGGTGAACCTTCTGATCTTCCATGTCCTTAACCAACATACCCTTCGCACTACACTTGCAGCCACAAGTACATGCATGGGTTGAATAACAAGCTAATTAGTCTCAAACCACTCGTAACTTTCCATAATAGTCGACCACCGAGTCTCCACCTTATTAAAGACGAGTCAATTGTCTCGTTAATTCATGGATTCAAGGTCCTTTTCCAGGCCGAGAATCAGTCTTGAATATCTTCCCATATATGCCTAACATCGTTAGTAGAATAGATTTATATGTCAAGGGTGTTGCGTAACCAAGGTCCGAACATAGAAGTCACTTGTACATACGAAGAATACGTCGTCTATTCTATTGACTTGGGTGGCTGAATCAAGTCATTACTAAAATCAAGTTTGTTGTTTGCTTTGAAGGCATCACAGACCGACCAAGCCCATTGATTGTCATTATTCCCACAAAGAACCATCGGGGAGATAGTCCAAATTATGTTTTAGGAAATATGTAAATAATATGGAAACGAATAATCCACACCCTTATGAGTTTCATTGTCGCCTCCCTTGCTAGTGTTAATGTTGCTCATTGTAATGGATAATTTACATAAAGCAACAACGAATAATTGAAACATAGAATTAAAAACACAATAAAATCAATTAACCTACTATGATACCATGAAGGGAATGTGGCAGATGCTAAAAACTCGCACCCATCTGAATATGAACGACCACTTTTGAATGTGATACGTAGAGAGCAACAAATTAAATGACATTTATTTACAAGATGCTTAGGAGTGACAAAGTGGTGAGTTAGATGAACAAGTGATGGAAAGGACCAAACATTATTACATGAGGCAAACTGAGAGATATTTCATTAAAACACAATGGGAAAATATGATGAAAGATCGTCCAAAATGGAGCGGTTGGGCAACCTTGCACCGTGAAGGTCCTCAAGCACTTGTTAAGTGAACGAGGATGGATGAAGACGAGTCATATTCATTGTCTATCCCCTGCTTACACTACATTGTCTACCGGAGGACCCTTGGCACTGAGAGTCCCCCACCCCTTGTTTGGAAGATATCCACTTTCGCACGTACCTCGAGTCACCCAATATGCTAAAAGACAGTAAAGAGGAAAAGAGAAGTCCCCCCGACGACAACATTTGTACTTTATCTGAGGTCTCTAATACGAAGTTGGAGACAAAGAATGTTAAGTATATAAACAACTTGTTGGTGAAGACAATAGATTTGGGTACAAAGGACCCTTCCAACATGACCGAGGACCAACTAAACAAACACAACATGGTTATCGAAAAGTTGTGGGATAACTATTTCAAAGCATTCGAGGAATAATTTATTTTTAGTTTATATTTCCATTTAATTTAAATTTTAAATGTATCCAAACGAATTAAAATCCTATGAATTTTTTGTGTTAATTTCCTTGATTATGAATTTTTGGATTGAATTGCACTGTTCATTGACGATTACAAACTTTAAATAGCCGTACTATGCAAAGTAAGGTGATGATTTGGATGAAGAATTCAAAAACTTGAGGAGAGAATAGTAGGATATAATAATGGTTACATAAGTTGACCAACAGGTTGATAATGCTCTTAAGAAAGTACAAAATAATTATAGTGATAATTTGATCTTCTTTTAAATTAGTTGTAATTCTATCGTGTAATATGAAATCAAATTAGCCAGTAGGAGTATTTGTAGTGGTCGACGCAAGCTCGCTAAAAGGAAATTGGCGCAACCAAATATTGAGCACTCAGCGCAACACCCTCAATGCATATTTATAGCCAAGTAGTTGCACCGATGGTTCAGTCCAAGCATAATCGGATTCCCAACAGATAGTCACTGGTCAAGTGAGCAGGTGATACATGTCACCTATGTGGGCCAAAAATATTTGGCAAAACCTTGAATTTTCCCTATAAATCCTCCTTTGCCTACCATTTTCAACACATATTGCTCTAACTTTCTCTCCACAACCCATTGTTATCTACTTCATATTTTCAATGGATTCACACACATTGAACCTGAGCTAGAGGCTTAAATTGAAGAAAGGTTGGTACAAAGGCTAGAACGAAGGATCATGAATACCCTAATGGAGAACCAAAGACAAAGTTCGTCCAAGAGTGGTAAGAAACAATCTTTCATAGATAGAGGTAGCGAGGAAGGATATGAACGTCTGATAACCTACTACTTCTCCACCATATCAATATGCATCAAAAAATATTTATGTGATCCATTAATTTTGTTAAGGAATGACATGTGATTCAATTGACGAGTACTTACACATGATCGAGACCATAGACATGGAGTGCGTTTGAAAGTTTTACGAGGGTGCATTTTTTGTATTTGTGCTAATCTATGTACACCGGCCAAAAAAATAAAATGTGTGACATATATTGGAAGTCAACAAAGCATGTTGCTTCCCAAAGATGTTATAAAGTCTTGACTGCATGCACTGATGGTGGAAGAATTGTCCAGTAGTATGGAAAAGACAATTCTCAAGGAGAGACCATGGAACCTTCACAACAATCAGACGGAAGATGTTGGAACCCAAGACACTTGGATATGACATGTGTATTACGGTGTTACAACATCGAACAATGACATCAATGTACTGAATCGTTCAACGTTATTCATAGTGGATATGCAAGGCTTTGCACTACCAGTGTGATATATGGTAAACGGTAACAAGTACACTACTCCTTATTACTTGATTGATGGTATTTACCCACCTCAAGATATATTCATAAAAACAAGCATTTGAGTGTTTACAAGCTTGTTTCATATTATTACTTCCCCAAGTTGAATGTATGATAGGGACTCAATCGTTTTGATCATGAATGATTACAAAACCATCCATAATATGATATTGAAGAATAAATGACATGCATACAATTGTACTATTAGTTTATTGGAGGATGAAGGGACATCGTCACTAATGAATGCACCAAGACCCTCCTTTAGATATCAACATCACACTGTAGGGTGAAATAAGGCTCCATGATCGACATACCCATAACCGCCTCAATGAAGACCTCATTGCCATATTTAGTTTCTATCTAGAGTCAACGAGCATAATTAACATATTATATTTCAATTTTAATGTTGTATTGTATTTTTATTTTGTATTAATGAGATTGAAAAATACAATTTATATTAATTAGTTTAATAGCTACCTACTTAAGTCAGATTGTTAAACCAAGTACTATCCATTAATGAAACTGAAAGGGGAGATTGGCTTGAGTATGGTGGTAAAAAATCATGTTGGGGAAGTCTTTGGTGCGATGGCATGCTTCCAAGCGGATGTTTTCTCCCCTCATCTTGCCGAGTGCTTGGCTTTGAAAGATGATTTGGAATGGTGTGTGGCGAAAAGTTAACATGTCTTAGAAGTGGAATCAAATGCCTCAAATGTGGTCACAATCATTTGATACTTTAGAGCATCCACAATCCTTCAACCTAGATGAGGTTAAATGGTTGAGGTTGAAAGAAGATAAACAATTTCTCTTTTCTCTTTCAGCTTGGTTGATACAATTTCATTTGCAGTACATTAACTTTATGTAGGCTAATAGGTGAGGTTAGTGCAAAAAAATAATTAATTTATGAAAGGAAAGAATATTATTATTATAAAACAAAAAGCGACATTACACGAGTTATTTAAAATTTAAACTAAACATAGAGTTTGGGCCCGGGAGATCGTTGCTAAACGGGGATGTCATTGCAATACTAGATCCATTTGGGGTGGTATTTCATGAGGTTCCACTATTCAAACTTCTTGAATGGTTGACCTGTATGCTCCTTGTATGTCGTCGTTGCCGCATATCTGATTTGGGCATCGGTTTGACCTAGTTGTCGAGCATGGAGGAGGTTAGGGTGGATTAAATTGAACCGTTTCACTTTCAAAGATGTCCTGCCCTAGTGGTCCTTCACCTTTCTTTGGGTTCATGCGTGTGCGTACATCGACCCTCCGATGACAAAATGACCGTATACCGTCGGCCAACACTCGCTTTCGAGCCCGGGTTGTGCATGTTGAAGCCATACTAAGCACAACACAGTTTCTTTTTCGGGGGACCAAGCGATGCGACGACGAGCAAGATCCATTTAGTGAAGAAAAGAGGGAGAGATATCAGTGCCGATTTGGTGTAATTTTAGTGGAAAGATGAGGGTGGGGGTATTTACAGGCGAGGAAGTGGAGAAAACATCCCCAAATCATCACCCGCTTTGGTGATTGTTGGTTATGCATGTTTAGCTCCTTTGGAACTGCATTACTCGCGGGTTGACTGTCTCCCAGTGGTCATTGCAATTCTACCTGAACTGAATCAGATCGTTTTTTACCCACATGAGAGTCATGAGACCAACCTCTTTCCTATTGTCCTCCTTGTAAACGTATTTCTCCTTAATAATCTCGTGTATCGAGTCAAATGCATTTACCATCCAAGCACTAACAAGAAATATATCCTCCTCCACGCTCCATTTCACGCAAAACCTCTCCCGTTTCATCGTGCTCGGTGGGTTGGACGCTGTCGAAGGTAGAGTTTGGTCAAGTGCTTCAGAATTTGGTATACCATCGAGCCTAAAAAATAACTCCACAATGTCATCACCGTGCTAAGTTTCTTGAGTTCCCAGAATGATGTACTCCAAAGCACCACAAAAAGGATCAAAATCCATAGCTAGCCTTTTTTTAGTATAGTGATACATGGAGTAGTAGTAGAAGTGTTGTGATTTTGGAGAAGAGGAGGAGTTTAAATAGAAAAAAAGGGTACAAAGGACTGAATCTATGTTGCCACGTGGCGTCACCGCATTGAAACAAAACGTTCAACACGACTTTCCATGCAGTCTGCGGTCAAATCGCCAACAACGGTCGGCTGAATCACGCAGCGTAACGTTACCGTTGAATGGAAAATGCTTCACTTTCTCGATGCTGAAAACACCGGTTCCGAGGCGTCTTCGACTACGATGCTCTTAAACGATCATATTATTAAGGATATTTGATCATATTTAGATTTTGTAAGAGACGTGGTGGTTCATTTTGTTCATTCGAATATTAATGAAGTTATCCATTACCTGATTCCATTGGTTTTTGATAATTCGACGGTTAAAATTGTATTATATTATTTACCACTCAATTTCTTCTATATTTATTTAGGAAAAAAACCAACTTGACAAACAAAAAACAAAGAAATTAAAAAATAGAATAATTTTTGAGGTCTTGCTCTAAACAAATTTTAAGCAAAAAAAACGAGCAATTTTATTGATAGAAAGTGAAAAAGACGCATAGGCCGTACATGGTTATGAATATATGAAAGAAGATGAGATACAGCTCAGGTGCCGGCCGAAGTATTAATCCTATAAATAATAACCGGATAGATCCAGGAAGGGTGTAGGGGGTCGGTCCCTATTTCAGATGTGTTGAGTACATATGATCTTATGAGCTTGCCCCGTCTCGACTTGATCGATACTGGTGTGTTGCACCAAGCGACCAAGACGTATGGTAGGAAAAGGAGGAGGTTGGGAACCATATCATATTTGTCTTAGTGGGGCTGAGTGTGGCTCCTCAGTAACACCCCGAGATGCCTTAGACGACTCATGGTGACCCATGAGGCAACTGGCCGTACCTCGCTCTTGTCCTATCGGGACCATCTACCGCCAAAGTGTTTGTGGACTCCATGGTGTCTTGGGTGGGGTGTCTCGGACCCATGCATCTCTAGGGATGAGACGTACGACCGAGGTCCACCGGTCCCTAGACCTGGGGAAAGGCTCTGTGAACCTAGGAGACGAAGGGTACCATCGAGGTTCTTCTCAGCGTTCCTTATGTATCGGCTCAGGAGGTTGGTCAGTCCCTTAATCGTGTTGTCTCTCAGCTTCGAGAGAGGGATTGGTCCCAACTCCCATGTATTGGTAGGGACGAGTATCAATGTCACTCGGAGTCGCAACAACATCGTCGCCATCCGTGGCTCCCGGGCAGGATTGTGATACTCCAAGCCATTTGTAGTAGACTAAAAAAAGTGCGGTCATAGTGGTGGATTGGTCACCATTGGTATGGATTATCCGAGGAAGACCAACGGTCTTGACCGGACTACGTCCGATCTCTCGCTCAATTGCTGCAGACAATGACTCGGTCTTGTCGAGATCGATTCCTATGCTTGGGAGGACGATGGTACGGGTGAGACGGGATCATAGACACTAAGCTTGACTTGATCAGTCTTTGGTTTCCTCTATTCACATCGGTTGGGTCGGAGATCCACTGGAGGCCGAGCTCTTCTACTGGGGCCATCATAATCTACCAGCATGGTGGTTGGATTCGTGGTTCCGATTGGTCAGGATGAGTGGATGGGTGGGGATACGCCATTTCATGTGGCAGGAAGCGACGATCATTGGAGAGAACGTTGGATCCACCCCGTGTGATGATCCAGGATCTTTAGTAGGGTGATCAGGCTGTTGTTTGACACCGAACCGATAAGAGGGACGTTGGGGCAGATATCTATGACCGAGATATTCAGACATCCATAAAAACTGGTTGATTGAAAATGAGAGACGGTTCAATGAGTGATCGACGAAGACCGAAACGGCTTGAAGAAGAAGAGTGTTTGAAAATTTAAGAAATCCTTAGACGGCACCGTTTTTTTCAAGCTCTAAACAATTTATCTGTCAAAAAGTGAGATATAAATAAAAGAACGTGATAATTGACGTCAGTGATTATACTGCGCGTTGTATTTGTATTTGCCTGTCCGTTATTACCGCGAAAGGCAAAACTCCGTAGACATGGGAACCGGTAATCACTGTTAAATGTTAATAGTTATATTCATTTCCGGCTGGCGCCGCCACTACAGTCCCGCCTGACGCCGTCTCGTCTTCCACAAGCAAATGTGGCTGCCTCTGCAGTAAATCAAATTCACAGTAAAAGAGAAAATGTGTATCGTAGAGAGAGAAAGTGGGACATTTTCTCCTTTTCTTAATCTATTTATTTTTGGTTATGTCTTTTTGATTAATGAGAGAGACAATTATTTTTTGTTGATGTGCTGTTATTGGCTTTGAGATTGTCTCCGTTCCCGTTTGGATTCCTCGACCGCCTCGAGGTTTTGTTTTCATTCCTTCCGGAGATAGTGAGAAAGAGAACCCCTTCCGCCTCTCGTTTTCTCAGAATTCGATTCAAGATCTCAGCTAGGGTTCCGATTTCCTTCCGGAAGGTCAACTTTCAATCCAAAACGTCCGCCGGCAATGCGAATTTGCCGTAATTCTTACTCCGATCTTTGATAAACTAGGGTTCTAAACCAGGAGTTCGAGGAAATGGATGTCGATTCTCCCTCTCCCATGGTGCCGGAGGCCGGTCACGATCCGGCCGTCCAGACCCAGGACCAGAGCGTACCTCAATCTACGGGTGCTATCGAGCGGGAGCAGCTGGGCGATCAGTCGACGCCCGGGGCCGGATCTCCAGTGCAGGCGCCCGGAGGGCAGCAGCAGAGCCCCGTGGTTGGGCCGAGGCACGCGCCTACATATTCGGTGGAGAATGCGATTCTAGAGAAGAAAGAAGACGGGCCGGGGCCGAGATGCGGCCACACTTTAACGTCAGTGGCGGCCGTTGGGGAGGAGGGGACGCCCGGGTTTATTGGGCCCAGGCTGATTTTGTTCGGGGGTGCTACTGCGCTGGAGGGAAACTCTGCGGCTTCGGGAACTCCTTCATCAGCTGGAAGTGCTGGAATACGTATGTCTCTCACTGGATTACCCTGCTTGCTTATTGGTTTACTGTTAGGGTTTTAAGTTTCAATGGCAAATGATTCTCAGATTTGGGGGATTTATATTTGATTTTCATTATCATTATTCGCCCGCAAGTCCTTAATTATGGGTTTTATGAAGCCCTGGCATTAGGAGCACACCATTTTTGAAGCTGGATTAATTTCCATGCATCTTTTGGTTATTCTTAATTATGAACGATGTTGGCCTTGCATTGTTCTTTTCAACTTCAACTGCATTCACTTGATCTTCTGGAGGTTTATAACAGTTATTTCTTTGTTGCCAAGCCAGTAGTTCCCATTTGAGATTTGACAAATGCTTGTATGACAAACTCTTTGGTGCCTGTATGACAAACTCTTTGTTGAAGTAAATTCAAGTCAAATGCTTTCATTTGTAATTTGTGATGATTTTCACAAATTGATTAAATGACATGCTATCTTGTTCATTAAAGGGTTTATAAGAACTCAACATGGATGTTTACTTATATCTACAGTGCTGAGAAGTCTTCAATTCGGTTGAAGTGTTCCATGAATGCCAGTGTTTTCTATATCAATCTAACACCAACAACATATAGATATTTATTCTTCCTTCATGGTGTGGGCATTCCAATTTTGGTATTTGAATTATTTGTGATATGATGGTGTACATTTACCTTGTAGGGTATCCTAATTTTAGAACATGAAGTAGCTATAAGGGCATGTTCTGAGTTAGGTATCATGGGTATTACTATTGCTGATAACACATTAGCCAAAACCCATGGAATAAATGTAACGTGTCAGCAGGAATGCCTGTAGTCCGCCATTTTTTTCTGGTCAAAATGGTGTAAAAGGAAATGGTATTTATGGTTTCCATTTTGGATGCTACCCTTCCTGGATTTACACCATTGATGTTGCGCTGTTTCAGCTTCCATAACTTATTCAATTTACTTCAATTACAGGTCTAGCAGGGGCCACTGCTGATGTTCATTGCTATGACATTTCAACAAATAAATGGTCTAGGTAAGCTTGGGACTGACCGCATATACCTATCAGCCATGCGACTATACTTAGTTATAAGCTGGTGCTTATATTAAATTTACTTTGCAGGATCACTCCTTTTGGAGAACCACCTACACCAAGGGCTGCACATGTGGCAACTGCCGTTGGTACTATGGTTGTCATTCAAGTAAGCATAGAGGGTATCTTGTCCTTTTAAGAATAATTTATATTATGTATAGGTAGACAATAAGTTCTTGCTTTTATCTTTCTATTTAACTCAGGGTGGAATTGGTCCTGCTGGTTTGTCAGCTGAGGATCTTCATGTTCTTGACCTTACACAGCAAAGGCCTAGATGGCATAGGTTTGCATCCTGAAGAAAGTGCTGACTCATTTTTCAATATTTTATTTGTTTCATCTGTTAAATGTATGCTAATTTCTTGCAGAGTTGTTGTTCAAGGTCCTGGACCAGGGCCACGTTATGGACATGTGATGGCTTTGGTAGGGCAGAGATATCTAATGTGTATTGGTGGAAATGATGGTACAACTCATAATTTATGTGCTATATGCATTAAACTTATATAGCCATGAATGAGAACAAATAATGATGTGATGTTATGGTCTTTCCAGGGAAACGACCTTTGGCTGATGTATGGGCCTTGGACACTGCTGCTAAACCTTATGAATGGCGTAAATTAGAACCAGAAGGAGAAGGTCCACCTCCATGCATGTAACTCTTCTACCTTCACGTGCACCATCTTTATCTATAGTATCTTATATTTTCCTTTTCCGTGCTTCATATATGCTTTGTATGTAGAAGTTTTGCTTCACGTAGTAGTTTTTGAATTTGAGCGAACTTGTTCATTACATTTTCTTTTGTTGGCATGTCCTTAGACTATTGATGATTACCCTTTGTACTGCGTGCTCAATTGTTTAAGTGCCGGACTAGTGGGATCCTAGTGCTGATAAATTAGAGTTGTGTCCACCATCTTTTTAGTATGTTTTGGCTACCTCAAATTCAAAGGAACTGGAGAAATTTCAAATTTTCCTTATGTAATAGCACATATGTTATCACTATTTTTTGTGATAATTTGTACAAGGTCATATCATGGGTATTTGCTGTGTGAAACATTGGAGATATAACTTATAAGCAAATGTCCCGTTTTTTTAGAATGGTTTCGTGTTAAGTTGCTAAACATTATTCTACTTGTCAACGTTCTCTTTTATTGGCTTTTGAAGTTTTTAAATATTATATCAAGTTCTTGAATGGTTCTTTATACCTGACTAGGTATGCCACTGCAAGTGCCCGTTCTGATGGTCTTCTTTTGCTTTGCGGTGGAAGGGATGCAAACAGTGTGGTATGTTCAAAATAGTTATTTGTTCTGTACACATGAATCAGGCCATGTTATAGTTGCAAAATTGAAATGTAGTAAGTACTGCATTCTGGAATGTACAGAATGCAACATTTGTCTTTTTATGACATTTTGTTCGTGGATAAAATATTTATTTCTTAACTCTTGAGTAGTAGTGGATAGAACTGGAGATAGTTTTTTCTCTCAGGTGACTTTGCTCGAGGCATGTTTCTCTTAAGCTTTAAAATTTCTTTTTTCAAAACCCATTTGTGGTTGTATTCTATGTTGCAAACTTCATTATCTTCTATATATACGAAGTGAGGTGAAAAGTGACTTACTGATTGTGATGATAATAATTGTTGTGGCTTTTGTGTTCATATTATTTGAATTGGTTGACTTACCTTTTGTTGGTTATCAGCCATTGGCCAGTGCATATGGACTTGCTAAACATAGAGATGGTCGTTGGGAATGGGCTATTGCTCCTGGAGTTTCACCTTCTCCAAGATATCAACATGCAGCAGTGAGTTTTTGTTTCCTTTTATATTCACTTTCTGTTAGACTCTGGTTATGAAAGATTAAAAGGTCATGATAATTTTTAGGTCTTTGTCAATGCACGACTTCATGTGTCTGGAGGTGCACTTGGTGGTGGACGCATGGTAGAAGATTCATCAAGTGTTGCAGGTACTTGATTCTGCTATTTTTGTTGTTTGCAATTCTTATGTTCTATGGCTTCCTGCATTGCTTATTTTAAGCTTATGTGTCAATATCAGTTTCTTTTTTGTTCTATTTTCTCCCACTGCCCCACCAAGAAGAGTGCCATGCTTCCTCCCTTGTTTGTTCTGAAATGTATTGGTGTGTTATTCGTCAGAAATTAACAACCGAACTCTACTACTTTTACATGTTTGGAGGATGCTAAAAAATATTTATCTTTTAATTACAAATTGAGTTTTACTAGCATGTCAATTTGGGACAGGTAGAGGTAGGTATGACATATAGAATTAGCTGTTATGGTTCTAAATGTTATGTACATTTAGCTTAATATGTATGTGTAGTAGCTGTTTGTTGTCGAAGCATCCTACATTGAAAGAATATGGATTTTAGGATCACTTGATATACTATTGGGCACTTAACCTAATAGCGTAAGCTTTTGAGTTGGACCCGATCGCCTCTGTCAAAATGGTGGATAAGGATTTTGCCGTATCCTGGAAATGGAATCGAAACTGTGCTTGAGTGGCATTTTGGGATTAACATGCACATATTCTTCATCCTCTTGGTGTTGGAATCCAATGTGCCAAGTTAATAGGTGACCGATAACCATTATTCTGAAAAAGGAACGGAGAATTTGTACAGATTGGGTTCTTCTGCATATTGGCATGCACATGTTCTTAAAAGCTTATCATGTAATATGCAATTTAATCTATTTTTGTATCATATTTTGCCTCGCAGTTTCTGTGATTGTAAATAAATTTCTTTGTTGTTGTCCAAGCGAAATAAAATGAAATAAAGAGCTCTGCTAGATAGTAGATTCAAAATACTATAGTAAAATGATTCTAGGTTTCTGGCTTTAATTTTGATCCAGGTTTTTTATTTGGCTAAATGAAGAGAAATTCTTGTTTTCAACCTTTTTTGTTGTACCGCTCAAGTGCCTTTTGAGGTATTATTCTTAAAATGCAATAAAAGGGAAGTTTTAGCAATAATTATTGTTTACTGAAGTTTTCATTTTTATTATCTAGATTCCTCATGTTAGATTACCATATGAACCTATTTCTGTATCTTCTGTTTGTAGTGTTGGATACTGCAGCAGGCGTTTGGTGTGATACAAAGTCTGTTGTTACTAGCCCCAGGACAGGCAGATACAGTGCTGATGCCGCTGGTGGAGATGCTGCAGTTGAGTTGACAAGGCGGTGTAGGCATGCAGCTGCTGCAGTTGGTGACTTAATATTTATTTATGGTGGTTTACGTGGTGGTAAGAGATGAAGCTAGTTTCAAAGTAGTCAACTTAATTTATTGGTTGCTTCTTCGAAATTGATGCCATAAACCATCATATAGTTCAGCTTTCATTGTAATCTGATGATTAAATGCACTTCCATTGTATGCGAGTCATAATATGGCATGATGCATAATCCAGCTTAGTAGCATGTTGACAGGAAAATATAGTTGCCTTGTGATATTTTGATAGGCATGCATGTCAGTAATGTCTGTTGTAATGTGGCAGGAGTTTATCTGATTTCTTGTATTTAATTATGGAGCAGTGTAGTGTCAGTATGTGCCATAGTTCAAAGTATTAGGATTGTATAGACTACTACTATATTGTAGAGGCCCAGTGTTAGAATATCTCTTCAGAAGGCATGCTTTGGAAAATGACATTAGCATCAAAGATTGGCAAGGGATATTGGAGGCTATGTCTTTTTATATGACAAAGAGAATTCATGAATGGTGCATGTTATATATATTACCAGATCTTGTCCATGGGTTGGCATCTTGAATTCGAAAATATATTTGCTGAACCAACTATATGCTTTGCACAGAACATTTTTCAAGTGTATATTTATTTCTTCAAATATTGTTCACAGGTAAGGCCAGCACGTATGAGTTTGTTCTTTGTATGAATTATGGTTTAGTAATCTCATCATTTGATGCTCATGTTTCTTAGCTTTCTACGCCCAAATTTGGGAAGTACTGCCAACAGTTGGCTAGACAATAGAGCAAGATATTAACGTATTTTGCATGGTACTACAGGGGTGTTGCTAGATGACTTGCTCGTTGCTGAAGACTTAGCCGCTGCTGAAACTACATCTGCTGCTTCTCATGCAGCCGCAGCTGCGGCGTCTAGTCTGCCAGCAGGGCGGTTGCCTGGAAGGTATGGATTTGTTGATGAACAGGCGAGACAAACAATGTCGGAAGCTGCTCCCGATGGATCAGTTGTTCTGGGAAATCCAGTGGCTCCCCCTATTAATGGTGATATGTATACTGATATAAGTACTGAAAATGCCATGCTACCAGGATCTCGGTAAATAGTTGAATTATTTGTTCTTTCTTTTAGCTGTAGGTTACTGTAGTTCATAGGAGTTATTAGGTGTGGATTATTGTGCAGGAGATTGAGCAAAGGCGTTGAGTATTTAGTTGAGGCATCCGCTGCAGAGGCTGAGGCTATTAGTGCTACATTGGCTGCTGCCAAGGCACGGCAAGTGAATGGAGAAGTTGAATTGCCGGACCGGGATCGCGGGGCAGAGGCAACTCCTAGTGGCAAACTAATGTCAACCTTGATTAAGATGCCTGATTCTTCTGGGTCAATTAGCATCGTCCCAGCTGGAGTCCGGCTGCACCATCGGGCGGTTTGTATCTTTTATTCCATCTCATATCTCATCTGAACTTTAAGTGACAGGAAAACTGCTGATTCATGTGACTCATTATCTTTTCTTCATTATTTCTTTTATCAGGTTGTGGTAGCTGCAGAGACTGGTGGAGCTTTAGGAGGCATGGTGAGACAACTTTCAATCGATCAGTTCGAAAATGAAGGTAGGCGGGTCAGCTATGGAACCCCAGAAAGTGCAACCGCAGCTCGGAAACTATTAGATCGACAAATGTCCATCAATAGTGTGCCCAAAAAGGTAACATGTAGTTGATGTCATCTCTTGTAGAAATCCTATGGAACATAATCACGTATATTTCTGTGACAAACTTGTGCCTGCTAAAGAACAGGAGAGTAAGAACTTGGAGTACAAGTATTTAGAGAGTAGGAGTTCCGTGTTGTCAGTAGTCATTTTTTATATTTGAAATAACATTTTGGCATGATTTGGATACACATATTTCATATAGTGAATACTGATACTAATTCCAATAAAAAGAGAGAGGAGCAGTTAACTTATCTTCACAAAATGGATCTACTCCTTTTGAGTCAAACTGCTTCTGAATATGTTGATTGACTTAAAAGTACCAGTCTTGCTCTTTTTTATATATGATTTGAGATTTGAACATTTTCTTTTGTTATTACTAGAGATGTTATAAATAATTTAGCATGCTGTATTTTTCAGGTTTTGTAGTTAGCCTTGATGACTTTTAGAACCTTGATATTATGTGATAATGGTGGGATATTACTCTTACCTATTTCATATCTTCTTGGATGTTCAAGGTTATTGCACATTTGTTAAAGCCGCGTGGCTGGAAGCCCCCTGTTCGCCGGCAATTTTTCTTAGATTGTAATGAGATAGCAGAACTTTGTGACACTGCTGAGAGAATATTTGCAAGCGAACCCAGTGTTTTACAGATTAAGGCTCCTGTTAAGATATTTGGTGATTTGCATGGCCAGTTTGGGGACCTCATGCGCCTTTTTGACGAGTATGGTGCACCTTCAACTGCTGGGGACATTGCGTAAGTTTTATGCTTGATATATGCTTCTCCCTATTCTGCATACTACACCCTAGTTTATATGGTGTGATGATCATCGCATACACATAATATTTGACGAAGGAAGCTGGGTTACAAGCTGGCCTGCTTAAGCTTAGTTTCTATTATCAGTTTCTGCTATTTATTTACGTGATCTATTATTTATCCTTTCTATTTGCAGTATATCACATGAACTTTTTTTTAATTCCTTCAGTGATTTGTGTGGTTATGTTTTATTGAAGTCTAAACGATTGTTCTAGTTGTATATGTCCACTTCATATCTTCTGAATGATGCAAGAAGCTGCTTATCTTTTGACGTTGCTTGGTGATGCAGAACCGACAAATATTAGAAATAGCTGTCTAATTCTGACATTTTAAGTAGTTTTCACTTTTGAACCTGCATCAACATTTTTCATCCTTATTTCACTAACATAGTTATGTTCATTCATTTGATCAATTGAAAAACAAGTCTTGAGTAGTGTTTTCACGCTGAATTCAACCTTGCAAAACTAATAGGGCGACCTCTTATTTATTTGGTTTTGTGTGCTTGTGGTTCCAAAAATTTAACTCTAATCTTGTACAGGATATGTTGAGATTCCCTTTTTAATTCTTACACGGTCTAGCTCTAATCCTGAGCAGATTTTCTCTGTATATAATGTAGCTTGAGTGGTGTTTGATTTGGATAATTTCTCATGATTCCCATTTCGTGTCAGATATATTGATTATCTCTTCTTAGGAGATTATGTTGATCGGGGCCAGCACAGCCTAGAAACTATTAGTCTCCTACTTGCTCTTAAGGTAATTTTAGGCCTTGCCATGCTTCTGTAGAGATAATCTATTTGATCTTTCCTTTTTTTTTTTGTGGTGGATGGTTTAAAGCCTGAAATTATGTTTGATATGTCAACTTATGTAGGTTGAGCATCCACATAATGTACATTTAATTCGAGGCAACCATGAAGCTGCAGATATCAATGCTCTTTTCGGGTTTAGGATTGAATGCATTGAGCGCATGGTAAGATAATCTCTGTTAAAAGATCTGTGTTTTCCCTTATCAACTTATTTCAGTTACCAACTGTCTTCACACTCTAAACAGGGTGAGAGGGATGGAATCTGGACATGGCACCGAATAAATCGGTTATTCAATTGGCTTCCCCTTGCAGCTCTGATTGAGAAGAAAATAATTTGTATGCATGGTGGTATTGGTCGGTCAATAAATCATCTGGAACAGATAGAAAGTCTTCAGCGCCCAATAACAATGGAAGCAGGCTCAATTGTTCTTATGGATTTATTATGGTTGGTGCATGCATGCTTACATTTTTTCCACATTGGGGTGAATTATATGTGTATCTCCTTATGTTTCATGTTTGTCAAGTGTAATGAAGTCCATGTATATATGATATCTCATTCACATTTTCACGTGATCCATTTTTAGGTCCGACCCAACAGAAAATGATAGCGTGGAGGGATTGAGACCAAATGCCAGAGGGCCTGGATTGGTTACTTTTGGGGTACGTCTTGTTATATTTTGCTTTACTTCCTCATTTTCGTGCAATATCTCAGTTTTATGATCCTTATACTTCAGTCTGGTGCTTCAGAATTTTGCACTGCTGTTTTATCTCTTTATTATGCTTCTTAACCTCACTTCGTGTCCTGTCGTAAGTTCATGATCCATCTTTGACGTTTGACAAGAGCTTAAGATTGCTGGTAATCACTAGGTTTCATCTTGATCTCTCTTGCATATTCACACCCTCTGGACCAGATATGACTTGCCATCTTTAGAGTTCAAGTCCATTGACAAATCTAATGATAGACATAAATCTCTGAAGCAAATGTAGTTATCCTCTTTTAATAATTAAGGTCATTGTGTCTGGGCAACTCTTCCTAATCCCTTGCAATGGTTGGTAACTGTAAATTGTAGAAGACTTTTGTTCCTTTCCCCTTAAATAATGAATAGTGAATTGTGCTTTGATCGTGAACTAAATTCGGCCTGGGAAATGAAAAATCAAGTGAACATGGTATGAATAAAGAGACCGGTAATGTGAAGACATCATCATGTGCACTCAAAAAAAAAAGTTTGATAAAAGTGTGGTTGTCATATCAGTGGTATGCATTTGATAGGTGTACTGCTTTTTTTTATAATCCTAAATTTTGCAGCAAGTGTGATGTTTGTGGTATGGAGTTTGAAGAGTAAGCAATGTTGTTATCATCATTATGTTTTTGCTGATCTATAATGGTTTTTTATGCCAGCCTGACCGTGTAATGGAGTTCTGTAACAACAATGATCTTCAGTTGATTGTAAGGGCACATGAATGTGTTATGGATGGCTTTGAGCGATTTGCACAGGGACATTTGATTACTCTTTTCTCAGCCACCAACTACTGTGGTACGTTCTGGAACCTACTGAATCACTTGGCTTCTAAGCTGCTGAGTTAGGAATGCTAAAGTTTAGAACTGTTCTATCTTCTACAGGTACTGCAAATAATGCTGGGGCAATCTTAGTTTTGGGTAGAGACCTTGTGGTGGTTCCAAAACTCATTCATCCCTTACCACCAGCAAGTTTATCACCAGAAACATCGCCGGAGCGCCATATTGAAGATACGTGGATGCAGGTACTGCTAGTTTTTTGGGTTAAATGCAAATAACTACCCACATAGATTGCCCACAATCAAATAAGTGCACAAAAAGCACACCAATAAGATCCATTATGAATTATTCATTCGCCAATCAGCCACATTATCAATTCATTAAATTGTCCACAACGTTACATTGTAAATAGTACACTATTCAAATAACTACAATATACTTTATTCATCTGACAACCACATAAATTGTCCCCTCACACTTCGATACGAAATGGATGAAAAAGAGAATTCCTTCTCAACATGTTTGATGGTGATGGAGGCGGAGGCAATAATATCTTCATTGAAGCAGCACACACGCGCTTCCTTCTCATTCCCTTATTTGTATCGGATTGTTGCTTCAAGGGGATATTGCCGCTTCTACCGCCACCCACATGCGGAGACAAAATACTCGTTTCAGTCCATTTTGTATTATAGTATGATGTGGACAATTTATATTGTAGTTGGTTGTTGCGTGGACAAAGTATATTGTAGTTATTTGTAGCGTGGACAGTTTGCAATGTAGCTGATTGTTGTGTGGCCAATTTAAAGTGTATCTGACTGTTGTGTTTTTTTAATTGTGCACATGTTTGTGGGCAACCTTTGTGGGTAGTTGCTTGCCTTAAACCCCTCCTTTTAACAATCTCTTGGGTGTAGTCATTTTACTGTTTTGCGCGCCTGCTTGGGTAGTTAACGAATTTGTGTTGATTTCTTATGCACTCAGGAGCTTAATGCCAACAGACCACCAACACCAACTAGAGGCCGTCCTCAAGTACCAAATGATAGGGGATCTCTTGCTTGGATATAGTAGATCTCCTCAATTGTTTCCACCATATTCTTTCATGGCCCGTGCCAGCACCTGAAGATTGTGGTGTTCTGTATAGAGCATGAGGCCACATAGAGGACACAATATCGTGGTGAATAGGACTTCGGAGCCTCCTTATAGCATGAGTTTTTCCACACAATATGGAGTCCCTGAAATGGTGATGAACAAGGTTGCAGGAAACAGGCAGTCTGGACTTTGTAAATGAGGCCGTGGGAAGGGAAAGTGGGAGTTGCAAAGGTGGTTTTGAGTTACGGGCGCTTGGTATTCTTCTCATTAGGTTTTAATATATGGTGTATTTCCTTGTTAATGTTATTGCGATATGATATATTTAAAATCCGGGGGGCTCTCTCCATGTATCATAGATGTGTTGCTTTGTGTAATTTTCATTTCTGGTTTGTACAATATGAGTGTGAAGATGACAAGCCTTAGCTGACACAATATGCTGAGTTTTGACTACAGAATATTTCCGTCTCAGAGGACATATTTGAGCTTGAGATGTGTTTTGGTCCGTGCACCTTCCCACTATCTTCTGAGCTTTATCTTGGCTGAGTTCGGTTCCAACTTGTTTATTCCCAAGACCTTGTTGTAGGTTTTGCCTTAAGGTTCCTGGGCCAGCTTTTTATTAGGGTTAATTGTCAAAAACTACGTGCAAGTATTGTCCACAGATGAAAAACTATCTAAATTTTTCTTTAGGTTTTTAGGCTATACTAAAATAGTCAACTAATTTTCGTTAAACATATAACAAGTTAATTGTCAGAAATCATCTTAAAGTATTGCCCGCACAACTTTAGATTGAATTATGTATTGCCCACAAATCTATTGAATCCACAAAGAATTGCCCAGACCATTCATTTCAAATGTTCATCACAGTTTCTCTGTGTTACATTTTTCTAACGGAAGTCGGTGGATAGAAATATAGGGTAGCCTAAAAGCGTGGACAAAATTTTAGATAGTTTTTGACAATTCCGTCGTTGTTATAATGACTCTAGTAACAGTGGTATGTTTTTTTTGAGCGAACGGAACAACTTTACTAAAATTTAAATGTTATCTGAAGAAGAATAGTGGGACCATTCACAGATAATTCTACACCTAATCCCCTAAATATAACCGATGTATAGATGATTATTTTGACATATCTAAATTATAATCGAAAGGTAACAAAACCTGAAAAACAGTAAAACGAAACCCGACTCGATCTAAGACCAAACCATAGGTGTCTAGAAACAGTATATCGAACATAACTGAGACCAAACCATAGGAGCCTCGGGTTTCCATTTCTCCCTAACAACCCGAGGCCAAGAGAAGGCTTCATGGTCCCCGGCGAGACTGTTTCCCAGCCCTCGCTTGAACATCCTCATATTATGTAGCTTCTTCCACCCTGCTCTTCACGAGGGTCTTCTCCGACTCAATGCCTATAAGGGAGACTTGTGACACCCATTCATTGGTGGTCCGGAAGTTGGTGGCATTAGGGAGAACCCTTCTAGAAAACCTATTGAACTTGTCCTGGCTACTGGGAGCTTAGGCAGAACATTGATTGTCACAACATGCATTCAGGACCATATCCTCCTCGATCTCTCCCAATAAGCGGGTGTGCTATAAGGAAACAAAGCCCCTATATGCGGATTGCTTAGACTGAACGTTAATTTTCACGTATGATACCCGATTACGTGAAGGTGAGACATCTAAGAAGACCGTCAACGAAAAGTTGATCAACAAAAGATTACCACTCTACAGCTGAGGGAACTTCCTACCCCATAAAGCCAGGCAGGATACTATAAGATAGAATAGTCATGTCCTACCAAGATCAATAAGAAAAATAAGAACGTAAGAACCAATAAAGAATAATAAAAAGTACCATGAATGTAAGTCTTGTATTCTTTTCAAAGAAAAGACAATTTTTTATTATATTTTTTTATAATATTGTTGTAAAAATAGACTAAACTGTTCATTTCTAATTTTTTTTAGGTAGAAACGATGATATTATAAATTTAGAGCATTCTGGTGCCTGCGAATGCAAGAATCACTATACATAATAACCAAACCATCAGAATCTGAAAGACAAAAACAGAAAAGTAAATTTTACTCTTAGGCATAATGGCGGTCGGAGGGGTGGGACTGCGGTAACATCCAGAGATACCGATACAGTATACTCCAACCATAAGAAACTGATCGAGCAGATCAGATGATAAACGTACAGTGGTGGACCGATTACTCCCCCGGTAAGTCAGCGTGCGTCGTCCTCCCTTGATTGATAATGGTAGGGCTCCTGAACGCGGGATTGTTGACTCCGAAGTGGTAGAGAAGTAACTCATCAACTGTTGGTGGTACCAATGCCACCTAAACGCCAGGGAGAAGGTACAGTCGACCAAACCCTTCCTGGTCCCCTCCGTACTCATTCCTAGAGGCGAGGGTGCTTGAAGCCCCCCGCCGCTGCAGATGACGCCCCATTCGACGCCCCTGATTCTTCCTCCTCAGCAGGATCCACTTCCCTCACCGCCCTCTTATTTCCAGATAGTGACGGTGTCGGGTCACGTGGTAACCAACCCACCGGCACCTCCTCATCCCCCGACGAGGGTTCCCTTAGGATCCAACCTACTGGGACCGACTTGTAACTAGAGCCCATCTCGGCCCAAGACCACTGAACCCTATATTCCCTTGCCTGCAGCGCCGTCAACCTCTTCCACGCCCCGACCACCTCATTCGGCAGCTGCTTTGGCCGTGGCTCCGTCGCCCTGGTTCGCCACATCCCGTTCGGTCCACCGCCCCTACCGTCCGAGTTCCCGGCCGGCTCGACGTGTGGTGCCGAAACTCCTCGTTCTACCGCCTCAGTGGTGGAGAACACACGATCCCGACGTCCCACCATCGTTGCAACCCCGTCGGGGAACGGGGACGATAGATCAAAACCGGGAATCAACGTGCGTCGGCCCGCGAACTGGGATAACAGAGGAGACTCCCCTGTCACCCTGTTGTCGGACCCACCGCACACCGTCGCATGAGCGTCGTCGGAAATAAGCCTCGCAGCCGCCGCCATGTGAGGACTCACAGGGCCATCAAAGCTCTGCATCTGTATCCCTTCAACCTGCTCTTGCTTCTCTTCGCACCTCCAGCCCCACGACAGTAACACTGCCCAAAAGTGCACTATCATGATTAGATGATCAATCTTCTGTGAATCAACCATGGATATGGCTATGGACACAGCAAGAGGAAGACAGCGGCGACACAACGCTAGCCGCCACAGTGCAGAGCCGAAACGTGTAATAAAATAAAATATTTTTCATTTCTAATTTTAAATACACGGTTAGAAAACATTTTTTTATTGTATTTCATTTTCTGATAAAAATATTATATTTTATTATTTGAAATAAATAAGATTTACACCTGTGACTTCTTATAATTACTTGGCACACGTTTCTTTCTCTCAAAATATTTTTTCTTTGGGTTATTTACGATAAGGTACCCTAATGTTTTGTCCACGAACGATAAGGTACCCTTATGAATTTTTGTCCGATAAGGTACACAAATGATTCGCCCACGAACGATTTGGTTAAAATTGGCATATTCCGTTAGAAAACTAACGGAATATTCCTCCAAATCAGACATGTGCAGTTAAGTGGGGTGTGAAATGACGATTTTACCCTTTTTATTTTAAGCTTATAAATTTGATAGACAAAATTACCAGTATACCCTTAATTATATAATACAATAAAAATATAATAATAAATAAATGAATAAATTTAAATTTTTTAAATTTATTTTTTTTTTAAAAAAATAATAAAAAAAGTTTAAAATTTTAAAAATACAAAATATTAAAAAATAAAAAATTAAATATTAAATAAAAAATTAAATATTAAAATAATAAAATAAAATATTCAAATATTAAAACAATAAAATAATAAATTAAAATAATAAAAATATTAATATAAAATAATGAAATAATAAAAATAAAATAAAAAATAATAAAAATATAAAATAAAAAATAAAAAAATATTTAAAAATTAAAATAAAAAAATAAAAACTGATTTTTACAAATAAAAACTGATTTTTTAAAATATAAACTGATTTTAGAAAATAAAAACTGATTTTTGAAAATAAAAACTGACTTTGAAAATAAAAACTGATTTTAAAAAAATAAAAACTGATTTTTAAATATAAAATATGATTTTTACTATACAAAAAAACTAATTATTAAAAAATAAAAACTGATTTTTAAATATAAAAATCTGATTTAAAAAAAATAAAAACTGATTTTTGAAAATAAAAACCAAATTCAGTTTTTTTTTTTAAATAACTTAAAAAAAATATATAATTTATTTATTTTATTTTGAAAATTAAAAATAATTAGAAAATATAAATCAAAGAAAAATAATAACTGAGGGTATAATGGTCTTATCACTCTTAAGTCAAAAGTCAACTGAAATGTCAAAGGGCAAAATAGTCATTCTACATAATTCTGTTAGGTTTTTAACAGCATTAACCCAAATCGTTCGTGGACGAATCATTTGGGTACCTTATCGTTCGTGGACGAAACATTAGGGTACCTTATCGTAAATAACCCTTTTTCTTTTTCATTTTTTGACTAAAAGATACTCATATATTATTAACCAAAAAGAGTCATTACATGGTATCGAGCTCCGAAAATCTTTCTACACATAACTCTGAGACAAGTGAACCGACATATGCGGTGTTTGAAGAGTCATAAAAGCGAACTGAAATAAAAGCTAAACTAATGTTTGCTACTCAAGTTATTGCCTAGCTGCTACATACTCTGTAAAGTGCGACCAAACCTGCTGTCATAAGTTTTTAAGAGATGTAGAGCTCTTTCCAGGGACCCCTCCCAGGGACAGTCCCTAGAGCACTGTATTCCTTTCATTCCCCCATGCGAGCCTGTTTTCCCGCCCTGTCTTGATCTTTCCGGGGTTCCCAATGGACCCCCTCTTTACTACCCTGACTCCTGCTTCAATACCAGACTCAACTCCAGTTCCAAGTCCAGTTCTACCTCTATACCCAGGCAGGTACGGGGTGTCAGCTTTCCCGCTACCAGAGAGTTGGCGGATCACCAAGTTCTTCCAGCCCAGTTCGACTGAGCAGGTCTGGAGGACGCTCCGAGGGCACACACCGTTAGGTGTAGTATCCGGGGATGCCATCGGACCTCTGCTGCGAGACAAGGGGCCCTTAGGTGCAGAAGTCGAGGATATCGATTTACGGGATGCTTGACCGTCCCAATCTGTTGCATATGTCTTGGTCTGACGGTCCTTCTGGAACTCAAGGATAGAGGATTCGAACCGTGGAGTACCCACCACTTCCCGGTCGCATTCGGCCACCATGTGATCGATCATACCATAATTAAAACAAAATAGTGGCAGTTTTGTATAAGTAAGTGTGACACGAACCGGGTCGGGAAATTCCCGAAAACGAAGCAGAAATTGTCGGCGAAGAGGGCACTCCACAAGGTGCCAAAATCTACCCTTTACTGTTCCTCCCCAGCAAGTGCCCCATTGGTCACATGGGACATCAACACACAATCCAATAGTCGAACCGATCGTCTCATCTATGGTCTTGGTCCGTATCAATGAGGGAAGTCCATGAGCATGTACCCATAGTTGAAGCCGATCCAGAGTGGGATGCTCCCTAGCCAGTGGGTCCAGATCACCTAATAGAAGTGACTGTCCATCAAAGCACCACAGCTCGTTCCCTCGAACCCATGAACGGACTGGCTCCGTTTCAAAGTAGAACCCGGAGATCCCCAGGCCAATGTCCTTGATTACCAGACCTTCGGCCGACTTCCCCCATGCCTTAGTGATGATCTTGAGAATAACCTCCTTACGGGGTGGCTTGGAGGTCTACAATTTTTTCATCATGAAAAATTGTTGCCGAGTCAAGATCGATGGACTCACCGACTCATATGATACCTCCACCTCTACTTCTTCTTCCTCCTCTAGGGAGCAGACCGAGAGACCATCTTGGAGGCTGATCAGATGGAAATCCAGAGACACCGACAGAACTAGAGCCTTTGAGGTGGATACGATTTCTTTCGATTTGAAGGTCCTACGATGGTGGATCATACCTGACTGCGGTGAGAGCAACGCCAGAATCATAGGAACACGGTCACTATTGGGAACCCATACCCCCTCGCAAAAGGCCTATAGTTCCTTCTGCCCCAGTTCCCCCCTCTCCAGTTCAGACATGAGAGCCTTTCCTTGAAGAGGATCCCGGACCAATGGAGGCGATAGAGTGGTGGTATGGACCACATTTGGTTGCGTAGCGCTGGGTAGGGAAGAGTCTAGTGGCGGCTGGGGAGCAGAGCAGCCCCCCGGGGTGGTGAAGTAGGTGAGCCTTCGACGTTGGACGGAGGCAGGAGAGGCGCCAAAATCATAGTGTAGCTTGCAGTGGAAGCTAGGGTTTGAGCGTTCAATGGGCGGTCCCGTTGCGGTTTACTCAACCGCTCGGAGGAACCTTGAGAGAAAGCCATGATTGCCGTTGTCAGGGTAGGAGGGAAGATCGCCGTAGAAGAAAGAGTGAGAGAGACACAACCTCCGAAGATGGGCACGGTGGAGGCACATGTGTCGCGTGCTGCACCAGGGTTGACTGCGATGAGACAAGACCGACGAGGAGGGCAGCGGTCATGTCGACGACAGAGATAGGGAACTCCATAAATAGGGTTATGGTTACCTCATGAAGGAGGATATCGAAAAGTGCAAGACATATCTAATAATTAATTAAAACTATTGTTTTTTTTCCCATTTAATCTTATCTCTCTCCCATTCCTCTTCTTTTTAACTTAAAGATACTTCTATTAATTAAAAATGAGACATAGTATTAGAAGAATAGGAGGTGTAATCCCTTCTTAAACAGACTACAACTAATTTTTAAGAAAAATTCGAGGTAGAAATGTGATTTTAAATTAGGAGTTATAATTAAACGAACTAAAACATTAATTAAACTAAAATACGAAGCTATAGAAAAAAAAATAATGAAAACCAAGACCAAATCTGACTCGACTTAAACCCGATCACTATGGCCTGCACATCGATAGGATTTCCCATAAGAACCACTAAACTGCAGATGAATGCTCTTGGTATAGGGAGGGATCACGTGAGATGGTGGAGGACTGACGCCTTACGGGTTTTAATCGCAAACTTGAGCACGACAAGTGTACTGGCCGTCAAGTAGTAATCGGATTTGAAGTCCAGAATATCAAGCCCAAAGGAGCAATAAACAAACAATCACTATTTAAAGTTTGTAGCTAAGCTATTTCTATAAAAAGTTGGTTTTTATGCTTCAAAATAAACTAATGATTAATGAAAATCGAATGGAGCACATAAAGAACTAAACAGAGAGTTTTTGATTTCTTAGATCAAAATATGAGAAATCTAGGACAATGGGTTCATAG